>OY728151.1:545044211-555044211 GCA_963277665.1 Viscum album
GGAGTCTATAATTATCCCTTAGCTCAACATTTTGGTCTGGGGAAGATGTATATAGATATTTAGTGGTAGGTTTGGTGGTCCAACATGAGATAAAGTGTAGTTGCGTTCATCTCATGATTCCTTAATAATCAACAGGTAATGGTTGAGAACCAGTTTCGGGATGGTTTGTTGCATCTTCTTGATATCCCATAGTGGAAATTGGATGACATATACAAGGAATTTTTCACAGGGACTCCATTCTAGGTAAATATCCATGATACCTTCTTTGTGATAGTGGACTAATATAAAAATTCGGTGCATTTATTTGATATCAAGGACCATAGTTCGGTGGAGATTTTAGGGAATTTTTACAAGAAAGAGATCATCCGACTTACTGGGTTACCATTGACAATTGTCTCTTATCATGACACTTGGTTTATTTCCTGATTGTCGAGAGGCATAGTGGATTAATTTGAAACCTATCTATTGATGAGTACAACCTTTCAACCCTAGAGAAATTGGAAGACTGAGTGCACTATATTGGTTCCAGAAGATATACTGAGATCTTGCATCATCGATTTCTGATATTGTTAGGACGATCACCTTCCTTTGGTGGCGTTTTTGTAAAATAATTGCTATCACTCCATGATAGGCATGGAACCTTTTGATTCCCTAATCGGGAGACCCTGCAGGTCACCTTTGGGTTTTACAGATATTGGAGGGTCATCCCTTGTGGGCCTAGAGTTATTGCAAGCTACAGTCGAGAAGGTGTAGGGAATATGTGAATGGATGATGATAGTTGAGAGTAGATAGAAGTCTCATGGGGATCACCATCGTAGTCCCTTGGAGTTCGAGTAGGGAGACCACGTCTTCATGAGAGTATCCCCATGACATGGAATGTGATGGGTCGGCGAGGGAAGCAAGTTTTTCCTAAGGTATATCAGTCTGTTCAAAATCGTGGATAGGATTAGCATGGTTTCCTACCACCTCACCTAACACTAACAGCTGGAGTAGGTTCAGTAAGTTTTCCACATTTCACAGCTGATGAGATAAGTTCATTAACCTATTTACATTATTGACTGGGGATAGATGGACGTCGAGGATAGAGCCACCTTTGAAAAGCACCTGGTGGAAATCAAGTACCAACAAGAGTGGACCCTATGAGGATGGTAAATCCCTCTTGTCTGAGTGTTGTGGTACCATAGAAATGTGTAGGAGTGTTCCAAGCAATGGCAGAGCTATATGCGGGATTAGTATCCCAAGTTGTTTGTTTTTTTGTTATTCAATGAAAACACATGGTCGTGGGAATTATATATAGACTCATTTTTGTTTATAATACATTAAAAATTTTATAAATATTTTTCTACTGCTAGGGGCTGAGAGGACATTTAGTTCCTAGGATCGGTGTGCCTGAAATTAATTTTATAAAAATATTGAACATATATTCTACTAAGCACAGAAGGTTAATTAAGGGAAATGAGATAACTCTTAAATAGTTGATCAAATTGTAAATATGAGACCAATGTTAGGTCTGTAACATGGTGTTTCCTTAGGTGCGACATAAAATGAGTTTGGGCGGTATGGCCAGACCCCTCGCTCTTAGGTAGTATGTTTAAGCGAATAAATGAAATAATTTATTTAATTACAAAAATTAGTTTTACGTAATTAAATTTCAATAAAACAATAGTATAGGGGATTTGGAAACAAAATCCACTTTTTCCAATGGCCTCTCCTCTACTCCTCTCATTCTTGTGGGTGACTAAATAATGACGAAGAACCTCTTATTCTTGACAGACCAAGACTCAATGAACACAAAAGATCCTCTTCCATCATTGGAGAACACATTCTTCACAAAATATCAATACAAACAAGAGGTAATACTCGTATTTGGTGATTCTATACCTTTAATTAAATATTTGAGTGGATCGATAGTCATTCGTTGATCATATCCTTTGATTTTAAACCGTTCATGATCCCAAGTACTGGTTTTCATTTTTTAATGGGTTGTTTTAAACCCCTACTTCCAAATTAAGATTATTTGTACATGTACAGTTTGACAATGATCCATACCATGATTATTGTGCCTACATCCCACTTTTAATTACTTTTACCACTATGGAGTTCCATTCAATACCAGTTCGACAATTTCCGGGCTACCCAAGCTCGATCGGGTGCTCGAATTCAAAGAGAAAATGTAAAATGATGATAGAATCATGTGCGAGGAACATATCCAGTGATAAAATGATGAAAGGATAAAAAATACATAGGTTTTATACCTATCTTATGAAGATAGAATGTTCATTCATGTGCAGAATGAAGAATGAAACTCTCGTTCGTTATGGTGACTAAATCCCAAAATATGATGACTGGTAAGAGTGATTCACGACTAGATATAAAGATTTCAGATGGGAACATGGTGGGACCAGAAATGTTTTTACTAGATCTGAATCACAGATGATGGTTTTGGTGTAACTATAGTTTCTAGAAAAATCATGACTACACACCTTGTTTAGTGAGGAACTCAAAGCTTATAACCTCCCATAGCGACAACACTAGGGTTTGGGAAAAGATAAGGATGACAAAAAATGTAATCTCATTGACATGCCATGTACTAACTTTATGTGTGAGGTGAGCCATCTAATGGAACGCACGGCTAGGAACACGCCATGTGCATATTTCATAGACATGGGTTAGCCACACAAGAAGTATCTCATTTGGTCCAACACATTATATACCATAGTACAAGGACACAAGGTCCAAGTACCTAGACACGACCAACAGACATGGACCAGTCCCTAGATATATGGGACACAACATGATATTGCATTTAGAGGGAGTGGAAACCTACACATGTGGGGCCCGCATATCCGGAAAAGCACAACCCAGACATGGAGGAGGTCTACATGTTGTGTGGGCCCCTTAAACATCACAATCTTCAAAGGATCTTTTGAGAAATCATTAAACCCCTGTATCTTCTTCTATTGGTCTCACATTTGGGCCTACGAGATTCCTATCCTGGGTGTTTTTATACATTGTATTTTATGGTTCCCCTAGAAGTGTCTTTTAAGATACAATTTCAATATATTGGGTTTGGTATGCACATAGACAACACCTGATGTCGGTAGTGACAAGACAAGCTTACTAGAACGACCTTCCGAGCTATCCCTTCAGAAGGCCTAGGTAGTGTTGTCACATACGACCATGTGAGATGACCCTCTAGTAGGATATGGGTAGTCTAGTTGATCATGTCCTTCTAGGATGAACCTAGAAATGTAATGGGTAGTGTAGTCCAAGACGAGAGATATTGGGTGGACCCTTGATTTGGGATGGGTAGTTCAGTCCCTAACAAGAGATTTTCGGCTAACCCTCCAACTAGGATAGGGATTGTAGTCCCCAACAAGATCTTTCGGGATGACCCTCCAACTAGGATGGGATGTGTAGTCACTGATGAGGGATACCGAGATGATCCTCTAGTTTGGCTGCGTAGTGTATTCCCTGATGATAGATTCCTAGATGACCCTTTAGCTAAGCAGAGTTTTCTAATCCCCGATGAGAGATTTCAGGTTGACCCTCCAGCTAGGCTGGGTAGTGTTGTCCTCAATGAGAGATACTAGGATAGGCCTCCATATGGGATGTGTAGTGTAATCCCTAATGATATCAGGATGACCCTCCGACTGGGTTAGGCAGTGTAGTACTGAAATGATTAAGAGAAGAACCTCGACTATGTGACCCAGTAGTGATGTGTGTTTTGAGTTACATAAGGACACATGAGAAAGTGGTATGCTTTCCCCATTGAGATTCATCCTTGTGATGTGACCTAAAACTATGAGAATGAGTTAGTCCCATCCAAAGAGGGTAATATCGAGGTGTGGTGATTTGAGCACCATTGACTTCTGTCTCATGGGAAGACATGTGAGATACTAGTTATTGTATATGGTTTTATGATTGAATTACTGACTAATCATCTTCTTGGGTAGATCTATGAGATGGATATCCCGTTATAATCTCATTTGGGATTCTTTGACTGAGCAGATATATCTATCTATTTGACTACAGTTCCCACTCCATGGTCCTCTTTTACTCTCATTCCATGATAGGTGAAGACACATGGGGTATTCAACGTGCTTTCTATGCCTAGCTTCTCATGGTTGGTAGGGTCTAATCTCCGAGTATAGGTTGTGAAGACTCAACAAGGGGGTTTACCTTATCACCATTTTGATATCCTTGTGTTTGGATGAGCCTACATCCACACTCTTTTTGGGTTGAGCTACACTCTTTATGTCCTCATTTACTATACATTGTTCCCTTTACCACTTATCGTTAGTTTGATCTCATACATCTCCCCCTTCCCTATTCTATGTCATTATACGTGGTATTGATATATTAACTCCAACATTGGATTCTCCCAACACATTCCACATCTTTTGTATACGGAGGACAGGTCGATCATGACTATAGTGGATCGTAGTGATACAGGCTGTGTGGATAGCGTACAATGGTCATAGTTGGTATAAAAGATCTGGTCTCTCTTAGTAAGTAATAATTTCCATATTTTATTTGGTTGGGACCATATTTTGGTTTGGGATGCTATTTTCCCCCATTGTTTGTCAGAATTCACAACCTTACCCTTGTTTCGTCTAGTGGGCCATGCATGTTTATGTCACTATTAGATTTCGGGGCCTAGAACTGACTACTTTGTACTTTATTCATTAATAAATACCTTATCACATCTTTATTATTCTTCTGCATGACAATGCATGTGATAATGTCTTGAGGATTGTAGTTGCATTAAAGGGTCATAGTGGATCAATGCTATGATGATAACTCGGATGTTCCATAACACTATTCTTGAATATATATAATCTATGTCCGGATGATGTTATTTGAGGTACACCAATAATACATTCCATTAGGGGTGGTGACTGATTAAACATTGAGGCATCATCTCATGGTGTGTGCCCTTTGTTATATCCAAAAAGATATTATGAGAACAAGACCTACAAGCAGGAAATCCACATTTCATAGTGTCATTGGATGGTCCTATCTATGGACGTGTTTGTTCATCCTTAGGATATCAGATTATTAATAATGGGTATCAAAACTTGTGAACTTAGATGTTTTGACGAAAGCTGTGATGAAACACTATTCACAGTGAGGTAGGATATGTTGGGTGTGTCATGAGTAATAATGCATTAACAGATACTGCGAGAAAAATTTTCTTCCTTCTGTTCCATAATGGAAGAACATATATCAGGACCTTTGATGGAATTAATATAGCCAAAATCGATCCATTTCCTTGGTATGGATTGGACGAGTTCAATTCCAAAATGTCAAATAAATAATAACCAAGCACATGGGTTGATGTTACTAGTATACAACCCGCTTGATTTGATATATCAAGACAAAGTGACTACATTACACGATAAGCATTCATAGGAGGTGACACATCATTGCAGCTTCAACTTATTTCTAGATGGGTACCTTGGAATGCTGCTAGATGCTAACCATTGACTTTAGGTAGGATTTACCTAATGACACTTAGAAAGAGTCTTATTGGGTCACAAACTAAGTGTGTTCAAGTATCTCAGTTAAATATTCATTTAACAAGTTGAATAATTATTATTCATGACTATGGTTTAATAAGTATTCAATGAAGCCTGATCACATTTATTTTAAAACCAGTTATTCAAGAAAATATAGTGTGGGGGAAATAATATATTTAATAGTGAGTAATGCATTAATATTAATTTTGGAAGAAATAGTCATTATTAAAGGTCTAATAAATGTGGGTGAGGAAATAAAGAGAACATAAAAACAAAAGTTCATGCCATGTATATTAAAATACATGCCGTGTAGTTTTTCTAGAGAATTATGGGAAACAATATTAATTATTTCATTAATTAATATTAGGTGTAATTCACTAGGTTCATGTCAAGTAATAATAATATTCAATTGTTATTATTAGACATGGGGTCTTACTAAGAATTAAATAAAATGAATAAATGTGTTTGAGTAATTAATTAATTTTATTATTATAAGTAAGTAAAATCCCAATTACATAATTCTCATTAGCCATGCCATTTTATGGGGTTTGGGAACAATGGATCTAGAGAAAGATCTCAAGCCAGGAGATAATTATTTTCTTCCATGAATGCAATCAAGGTATGAGAGAGACCCTCCCCCATCGGATCAAGGAGAGAACTTGGCAAGCGACTCTCAAGGTGATCGAAGGAGGACATAAAAAATAAATTCCCTTACTCGTTAGCACCTGGAGATCCCTTTGGTGAAATCCAGAGATACATGGAGCATGTTTGGATCACTTCTAGAGGTATCCTAAACATGGACTCTCTAACGCAATGATAGATCACATCGAATTGTGACTGGAAACATCAACAGAGAGAGAATTCCATCATGGCAGTTCTTGTCTTTTAATTAAATTAGTTATAACCAACATATGACGATCCTATATATGGTTTCATGACTCCCTTCCTTTCTTTAATTTTTTTTCTATTCTATAGATCCAACCTTTTATTATCCTGGAGAATCTTTGATTTATCATTGTTAATAGAAATATTAAAGATGGGTGCACTATCCAACGTGCTTCCACTGCACCAAGAACCTACAAGTGGTATTAGAGGGAGTCATGACGTTGATTGTAATTATTTTGTTTTTCATTGGTGATTTACGCATTTAATAATTTAGTTTTTTCAATTCATGTTAATAATTAAATAAATCTAAATATCGAGTTCTATTCCACCTCTTTAGTTTCTCGTTCACCTTACTGGAATGATTTTTTATTTTAATTTTGATTAGAATAAAACAGATCATCTCATCCGGATGTGACAAATCATCTTGGCCGTAAAACACCAGAACACATGGAATGTATTCGACAATACAAATCATGTATTATAGCATGCATGCTCTAGAAAGGTCCCCCAAATCAGGTCATGTCATTGGAATTTATCTATGACTTTCAGACTTCGTGTGTTGACCATGAACATATAGCACACTATTTCTGGTTTACACGTCATGTGGCCCACTGAACATGGTGTGTAGCCCCTTCAGGTTAGTGTTGGACTGTGTACCCCATACACGGCTTGCCCAGCTGGAAACCATGTAATGTAGATACTACATAGCATGTGTCCCACATAACATTCCATGTACTCCAAAGATTTCTAAAGTACATGTACACACCATGTTCCCAGTCGTGTACTTCAGATAGATGATGAACAAATATATACACTATGTAGTCAGAACTACATGTCATGTACTCTTCAAAATTACATTGATTTATTAAAATTTATTATTATATTTTTCTATGTAGTCAGGACACTTGAAGATGCAGATGTACCCGTCATACTATAAGGGACAAGGCTCCAAATGAGGATAAGAGCATACACATTCAACATAGAAGATCTAACCGGAATTTGAAGAATGAGAGGGTATGGAATTTCCATCGGTACCGGGCCTGTGAAGCTCGACACAAGACTTCTAGCTGACCATCCTTGCGAAGGGGGAGTGCTGATATCCAGACATGTGTTGGGGAGGAGCAGTTCCAAGTTTCCTTGCCTGGGTGATTTCTTCCGAGACATACGAGTCATGTAATTCACTCTAAGACTTCAGGCCTTGTTAGTGTTTCACCTCACCCCTTGAAAGGTGGATTATAAAAAATAATAAAAAAAGTCCTTTGGGCCATTCAGTCAATTTAACATTTTCATAATGTTCATTTCTAGACCTTGAGTAGTTATGAAAGGGAATTCACTAGGTTGACCCCAAGGTACAAGTTATGCACCGTGATAATTTTAAATGAATTTATTTGTTTTAAAATTGTGATGGATGAGAATCTAAAGGAAATTTATAAAAAGTGATTAAGATAAAAGGAATGAATAGTTAAAGTTAATTAATAGTTTTGAGAACGATTTTTCATAAACAAAAATGATTAAAGATTTGAATACTACTTTTATTTATGCATAAATATCATTGCATGTATGGATGATCATGAGTTAGACCAAGACCATTGTATGTGAATGGTTTCTTTTAATTAATTTATTTAAATTAATTTTTTTGGTATGCGTTCCTTCTCGTCATTTATATGTAGGGCCTGCGTTCCCAAGGTTTCTTTTTATATAAAACCTCATTTTACCCTTCCACTATGAGTGAGATAATAGAATATGTAATGTATCAAGCTCCCAAACTAGTAGAGGTGGCTCAAGTTAGGAGAAAAGGTTAAACCAATCTATGTTAATACAAAGGTGAATAGGTGGAAAGCTGTAAACACAAACCCAAAAGGTTCATGGTTTTTTTCCCTTGGACTTGGGTTAGTTTATCAAATTTTAGATAATATAACCAATAGAACAAGCTCATTATCATACCATTTATTATATTTCTATCATTTTCATGGTTTATTTATTGTGGGTGTGTTATTACGATCACATTATTAATGAATTAAACAAGCATGCAAGATGGAACAAAATTAAGACCAGCTTATGCGTAAATATTATCTTAGACATGGTTAATTACTTAAGTATGTCCCACTTAATATTAAAAAGCATAAAATAAATGATAATAAAATAATAATTTACGTATCAGGATAGAATCCTTCAAAAAAATATTTAGTCATTATAGACTTTCGTAATCATTGTTAGTATCAAACCATAGTACAAAGTGCTTGACCAACCCTAGTTGGGGTGATTTCAAATATTAGGGAATTAAAATTAATGGTTTTGGATTTAATTGACTTGGTTTGCATCAAGGGTTGACTGCCACATTGGGACATGGTGTGATCAAGAAGAAAAGGTTATGGAAATCCAAAATAAAAGGATTTCAGGATTAGGAAATCCACTAAGCGGATAAGTGAGTTGCAAGTTAATGCAGTTGGAATTTGGAATGCATACCTAAAACACTTAATGTTTCATGTCCAACCATATTTGGGGTAATTCAAAGGGAAATATGGATAATTTCCACTATAATATTCATGCAATAGAATACGTCAAAGACAATAGTGAGGGCTATTGGATTTTAAAAAAATAGTGAGAGATTATAAGTATTAATTTATTTATTGGTTTCTGTTTTATCATGATAAATTACTAAAACTTAGCTCATCTTAATTTGTAGAAATGGAAAGAAAAATAGCTTCAAAGATAAAATTACGAACCATACTCAAGAAGGAAAACCTCTTCACTGGCACCAATTTCTAGAAATGGAAGACGCGTTTACGTGTCATCCTTCGCCACGAGAGAAAATTGTATATACTGGAACAACCTGTTCTAGTTTCACTTAGAAAAAAGGCAAGTGATGGAGAACTATCTCTATATATGAAACATATGGAGAATGCCACAGATATCCAATGTTTCATGATATCTTCTATGTTTAATGATATCTTGAAGCATCATAAAAACATGGACGTGTATATCATGATTTCTCACCTTAAGAATCTATAAATAGGGAAGGAGAGATAGGAGATATATGATATATCAAATGAATTGTTCACAACTAATATTGGAGAGTTTGAACCTACTAGGCCTCATGTATTCAATCTTATTGGCTACACTAAAGTACTGGACATCATAAGGATTATGTTCCTCAATAAGTTGCATATAGATCTCATCATATCATCGCTGCCCAAGACCTTCTCTAGATTTATTGTCAACTAAAACATTAACAATAATTAGTAGATTCTATCAGAACTTATAACCTCAATTTTCTGGGTAGATAAATACATGGTGCATGATGTACCCTTAGTCCTTATGGTGAATAAGAAAAGTAAGTATAAGGAAAAGGGGACAATGATTCATAAACGGTCTGAAGCCCCTAAGAACCACCCCTCCAAGAATGGGAAGATCGAGAGTCAGGGCAGTGAACTAGAGGTGGTATGAATTGCATGTGGCATGTTAGGCCATTGGAAGAGTAACTGCACCCCAAAGAGCGGGGACGCTAAAGGTTCATTCATTATCGAGTGTAATATTTCCATTTCTACACATTAGGTATTGGATACAGCTTGTGGGGATCACATCTATATTCAAATTTCGGAACCAAGTAGATTTAGAAATATTTCAAGAGGAGAGGTGGTTCTTCGATCTTCCAATGTTGTGAGGCTAGTTCTGTTGGCCATTTTCTATTACCATCTCTCATTGCCAACTGGAATGCTTTTAGTTTTACGTTACTGTTATTATGTGCAAAGTGTTACTAAGATCATTATTTCATTATCTGGTTTGGATATGGATGGATTTATTTTTCAAATTTTGTAATAATGGTTATTAATTTATTAATAACAACATATATTATTGTATTGAACATTTATATAACATTTTGTATGTATTAAATAACGAAATAAATGTTTTGACAATCGATAACGAAAGAAACTCACATGACTTATATAACACCCAGTTGTGGCATTACGGTCTAGGTCTTGTAAATGAGAGGTTATTGACAAATCTCTCCTAGGATGGTTATTTAGACTCTGGTGAGCTAAAACCACTTGATAGATGTCACACTTGTTTATAAGGTAAAATGACCAAGCCACCTTTCTATGGACAGGGTGAAAGGAACACAAAGCTTCTTGGATTGGAGCACACAGATGTGTATGGGCCATTTCTAGTAGAAGCTACATTTGTATATTCATAATTCATTACATTTACTGATGATTTTAGTAGATATGGATTTATCTAAATAGTGTGGTTTAATTTAGAAGCCTTGGAGAAATTTAAGGAATTCCAGAATGATGTAGAGAATTAGCTTGGTATGAAGATAAAGAATCTTCAATCAGATTGAGGTGGAGGATATCTGAACGAAGAGTTCATAGATCTTCTATGGGAACCTGGGATTCTATCTCAGCTCACTCTTCCTTGTAAAACAAATTCTAATGGTGTTAGTGAAAGGAGAAACCACACCTTATTGGACATGGTGTGGTCGATGATGAGTGATGCAAATCTTCCTTTATCTGTTTGGGGATATGCATTACAAACTACAACATACACATTAAATTGAGAACCAAATAAGGCGACAAATGGAATTCCCTCTGCTTTATGGAATGGAAAGAAATCCATTTTCTTGCACACATGTGTATGGGGATGTGAGATATTTTTTAAGGCCTTATTAGTCAACAAACTAGAACCTCGGGGCATGGGGTGTATCTTTATTGGATACCCCATGGAAACGAAGGGATATTACCTATATAACCATTTAGAAAATAATGTGACTATCACAAGACAATAAATCTTTCTTGAGGGGTATAAAATCGTAAAAAACAATAGTGGGAGCAAGATTGACATTGATGAAGTTGATGCTCAATATACATAGTAGTTGGTATAGGAACATGCTCTACAGGTCCCTATGGAAGAGGTTTCAAAAACAAAAAGTACCGTGTATGATCTAAAGAGAGGTAAGGTAAAAATAGAGATTTGGTTTTCTATTCACCAAGGATGGTGAATCATTATTGTTGGAAAATGATGAACCTATCTCTTCTATGGAGGTAGAATAAATCTCACAAGATTCCAGATGGCTAGAAGCAATGAATTCTGAGATGGATTCTATGTATTCAGAAAATGTATGGGTTTGGGTCGACGAGCCAGTTGATGTAAATAATGTTTGATGGAAATGGGAATTCAAGAGTAAAATGGGCATGGAAGTCCAAGTTAGCACCTATAATGCATGGCTAGTGGCTACAGGATGCAGACAATGTTAAGGAATTGACTATGATAAAACCTTCTCGCCAGTTTCCATGTTTGTATCCATAAGAATTATAAGTGCCATATCAGCTTACAATGACTATGAGATTTGGAAAATGGATGTCAAAATAGCATTCCATAATGGGATCCTTTATGAAGATGTCTATATGACACAACCATAAGGGTTTTTGACACCATGTGATGCCAAACGGGTTTGCAAGTTGTCAAAACCCATTTATTTATTAAAGTAAGAATCCAGGTTATGGAACAATCGATTTGATGACGCCATAAAATAATTTGGTTTCATTAATAATGAATGTGAGATATGTGATTATAAGCAGTTTAATGGGAATGTGTGTAACACCCCAAGATTCCACGGTATATTTCCCTTTGAATAATACAATAGCTTGTGTTGTATACAATTTCAAGTTCAAACACACCACAACCAATCATACTAACCTTTAGGAATAGTAATAACCAACTTTAAAAATTTTATAAATTTTATCGTTCAAAATGGACTTCATTTTTGGATTCGGAAAATCGAAATTATCTTAGGGTGAAGTTTTGGTATTTTTCTGAAAACATTCAATTTTGGATGAATAGTGAAAAAAACACTTTGATATTGGTTAAAAAAGAATTTTTATATAAAAAAATAGATATTTTAAATTAAATTATTTTAGGAAAAAATAGATATATAATACCTAAATATTTTCAACATAATTCATTATAGTCATTTTATTATATGTTAAGATATATAAAATTTTATCGAACTTTTTACCGTCTTTTACCCATATCATAGGAGCATTTTCAAATTTGTATAAAACATAATTTTACTGCTTCTGTTAGTTGACCATAAGAAATACGAGAGACATGGTTAATATCAGTAATTAAAATGAAGTTCAATAAGATTAAAATAACTTTTGGTGAATAATAACTTTTTAGTTTTATTTACCACGGTTAAAAGTAAATTGGGGTTTTAAGGGTAAAAATGATATCATAATTACCCTAACACATATAATAATTCTATTGGATAAGTATAATTCGACCAAAAAAAACCTTAGGAATAAAATATGATCCTCTTTGATCCAAATTGATTAGTTTAGGACATTTATTATTATTTTATTTAAAGAAGCGTTAAAAGTGTTAAATTCAATGTTTAATAACTAAACATTTTTTAATATAGGGATACACACAATATAAATTCGACTGTAAATATTCATTAGAATGACAAGACTATTTCCTACATAATGGTGCCATTTTATAATTTTTAAGAATTTTATAATTTAATTTATTTATGACACAAAGATGATGCAATAATTACCTTATTAATGAAATATTAAAATAATTGATACTATAAATATCCAAATAAATGTAAATTTAGACTTCTGGTAAATTCCATTAATTTTATAGGTTAATATTAAATTTTAGGGTTGGTCAAATAAATTTTATTCTAAGTGATACATTTTTAGTGCTTTCAAAAAATTGAAATACTAAATAGTGTCAAAATTGAAATTATTGTGTTTTTAAAACAAATATTATATTATTAATCGTTATAATATTCCTAAAAAATACATTTCAGACAAATAACATAGAAAAGGATATATATATTAATAATGAACCACATGGGGTTCTCTTGTCTTGTTATAGTATTTTTATTAACTATATAATATAAATATACAAAGAGACATGGTAAATGTCAAACTATTTAACAAAGAGTTAAATCTAAAAGATAAGGTTAATATGATGACCTCTACTTGTCTAAAACTTATTAGTTTACAGTTTTTCAACCCATACCCGCATAAGCCTTTAAATAATACATTTTGGAGTATTTAGAAACTGAAAATGATTTTATTATAAAATAATATTTCGATCTTTTCCTTAAGTGACCCTCCCATCTCTTATAAAAGGGAAATTCCCCTTCTCTTAATTTCAAACCTCCAAAGCCTTTTGGCTCGGCCAAACCCAGCTCAAATATCCTCCCAACATTCCTCCATTCATCCTATAGGCCTTTATTTGGTCATAAAGCCAACCTAAAGAGCCCTTTTGATCAAATCAAATGGAACAACCCGAAGAAGAGGTAAACATTTAATCACCACTTTCAAGTTATTTTCTTCTTCCACTTCATCATTATTTTTTGTTTCCATTCTAAAATGATAAATCCAGTATCTTTTATATACTATGATTTTATCATAAAAATGTTACATCCATATTCATTATTCTATCCATCCTATATATTATAATGTCACCATACGTGTGTATATACGGATTACCGTCTCCACGTCGTGGTGTAGTTTGTTATTCAAACACTTCATTATTTGGATGGGTATAATAATGATTATAACCTATGTAAATAAAAAATATAACATATTAATGATTATATATATATGATATACCATCCAATTACATACGATTTTTCGATCAATATAATGATATCATCGCTCGTGCGTAAGTACAGATTACCGTCTCCACAAACGCGATGAGATTCATTCCCCATCGCAATAACTCAAGAAAAAATTTCATTTATTGATTAAAAATAATGTTTATGAACATAATATCATTTTTAATATGAATTAAATACATTCCATACCTAGAAATCATGGATTACATAACCAAGCATATAAACGAAAACGAATCAGTTTACACCTGAAACAATGATACTACAAAAATATTATTAACAAAGAAATATTTTAAGATCATATAAGATATCATATTTATGTATATAGTTTTTTATAATTTAACAAAAAAAATTAACTATTATATAGGAGGTTAAAGTATCATCGACTAAGTAAAATTACAAGGTAATGATTAATTTCACAGTCTCATTATTCTCTGAACTTGATTTTACATAAGTATCTACTATGACCTCTTTATCATCAACAACTGTGTTTTCTTAAAAATGTATTTCAAACCATTTTTATCTTTTACTAGACTATGGGTTAATTTAATTTATTCCTTTATTTTACCTTATTTGTTTTTAAAGGAATATTTCAGTCATTTTCCAAACAAGGTACTTTATGACCTTTTGAAAAAAATTAAGGTAAGGCTGTTTTTTAACTTAGACGGCGGAGGCGGATATTTTCTGCCTTTCTAACATCATTGAAGCTTACATTACAATATTATAAGATTATTTTCAAAATTAATGTTTTCTTTTATAATTACATGAATTTTAAATGATTTCAAAACAGAAGGATATATTTCTCTCAAAATGTTTTGATTTTGTCTATGTCAACATCCTTTGATGGATTTTAAGCTTGTTTGAAGTTGATTTATTATTATTCAAATATTCCATATATTATTGAATGTTTTGTGATATTTTTGACTATGAATGTGTGATTTTTACACCATTCATGGTTTATGGATAAAGTATTGACATTTCGTCTTCTAGTTTTATTATGAATGTTCATGTTATGTTTAAAAATTTTCATATGAGAAATGCATTGGACTTAGTAAGTGATGGGTGTATCCTGCTATATCTCCTCGATGCATCGATAGGTCAAATGAGGCAAAATAGTTTCTTAGAACAAGGCCTTGAAAAAATATTATTTGTAGTCTTGGGACTAGGCCTTGACTATGGGGTTATGAAGTCTATGAATTATGCATTTCATCATTTTGAAAATGGCTATTGATATTTCATGTGGTTATTCGACTAGTAGAATATCCATGTGAATAATTAAATGGAATTATTTGATTTTATCTTTTCCATATTATGCTGAATTTTATGTTTAAAAGGATTTTGTTTTAGTCTTATACATTGCCGAAAATATTTATACTTATTTATGAAAGTTTCCACTTTATTGTTATCCTTATTGAGCATCTGATCTCACCCCTTTCTATGTTTATTTTTCCTTGGATGTGAAGAAGTATTTTATGGATGACCTACAGGGATAGGATAAGGATATAAGTGTGTTAAAAAGGGAAAAAATGTTGTTGATGTTTTTATTTAATGATGTAATGTAAAACTTAGGAATGTATCTAGTACTTCTAAGGCTACTAAACTGGTCGGTCTTTCGGGACCTGATTTCTTATATCAAGACAATGCTATGTAATAATGCACCGATTCTCGGTTACTAGGGTTGATGAATTACAGATGGTATTAGAATAAGTTTAGCAAAAACCATGGATGCAATATTTAGAAAAACTCTGATTAGAGAACTTTACCCTAAGATAGACTTTGAGGATTAGTATAGAAGAACTTCCTAGAATTTTGTTACTGTAGAGCTTTTGTTAAATTTACATGAAATACATCCCGGTCAAGATACGAATAGGTAGAGTTAGCTCTGGCATAAATTTACCTAGGGTTAAAACATGAAAACACCACTTTGACCTACACTCGAATGGGAAATGGTGCATGAAAGCGGGCCTTGCTGGACTCTTGGTTACGACACTCCCGAGGGATATGATTTAGTTAATTCTCATTTTCTATACAAACCATTATGATGGTTTTATGAGTATATACTTCCTCAAAGGATTCTTATTTATGATTATGGATTATATCTATAAACTGTTCAATTTATGTTAACTATTTTACAAGTTTGAAATTATGTATTGTGATTCATAAACTATTCTAGTGTATTCCATTGTTTAGAAATGGCGCTTAGTGGAAAGAATGGAAACCATATCAATTCCTGTAATTCATTAAAATATTTCCCTCATACTTAATATTATTATAGTGGAGATGGTTAAGTAACTAGTGCTGATCATCTTATCACTATACCGAGACAACTCACTCGGGTTATGAATAATAACCTTACCCGTATGCAGCACCCAGATCCACAACACAGAGGATCAATGTTATACCGCTTCATGAGGAAACAAACACCAACATTAATTGAGAGTAAAAATACATTAGTAGCTAAGAAATGGATAAATTCCACAGAGAAAATATTTCACGCTTTGGGGAGTAGCGAAAGGGAAAATGTTGTCATGGACGTTTATCACTTCATGGGAGATGCAGATCAATGGTGGTCATTGATAGAAATACAAAGGAATATGAAAAGGTATAAAATATGGAATGGATGGAGTTTAAAAAGATTTTATTAGAAAATTAATTTCCTCATGACCATCGAGCAGATATGGAAAGTCAATTTCTGAGTCAGAGGCCAAAAGAGGATGAGAATGTCGCAAAATATGAGGATAACTTGGCAAAGATAGCAAGGCATGCAATAGATTATATACATAACCCATGGAGTAATATTGATTGATTCTATCATGTGTTAAAACCATTTCTTCGTCATGATTAGACTCACAATCCTTCTCATCATATAAAGATATTATCTCATGTTCTATCAAGATAGAAAAAATAATTCTCTAAGTCTTATGACTTTAAAGAAAAGAAAGAGAAGAAGAGATCTACTGAACACTCTAGAAATGGAAATAAGGGGAAGAAGGGAAAAGTTTAATATCCATCCTGTGGTAAATCTGGGAAGAAACACCCTGGTACTTTCTTGAAGGGAATGGGAGTCTATTACAAGTGTGGTGAAAAAGGCCACCACGATCGTGATTGAAAGGAGAAGAAAGAGGATGTTCAATACTACAATTGTAGAGAAAAGGGGCATTATGAAAATTAATGTCCAAAGCACCAAGAGAATGTACCTCAGAAAAGTCCAAGGGAGAAAGGCCAAGCTTATGAGATCACTACTGCTAAGGTTGATGCTCCAATGATGTGGAGGCAGGTAATTTAATGGATCCCTTAAGTTTATCCAATGATTTATTTGACTCTAGATCATCACATTGTTTCATATATTCCTAGTTTTCTATGAAAATTAGATATTTTCAATTTCACTTAACAATGGAGTTGTCAGTCAAAACACACAAGTGGAGTATCATCACAACCGTGTTTTGTAAATAAGTTCCCATTAAGGCGTATAAATGTTCTTTATCTGTTGATCTCATTGTCATACCCATGATTGAATTTGATATAATCCTTAGAATGGATTTTATTTCAGACGATGATGTGAAAATCTATTGTAAGAAGAATGAGGTTACAATTTTCAAAGATGATAAGGAGTACCTTATCTTTTGAGTAGAAACATCACCACCTAATTCTTTTCTAGATCCACCCCCAGTATCTCAAATAAATTTAATTATTGGAGAATAAGATAATTAAATAACTATGAGTGAGGAAAAGAATGATCGAATAGAGGTTATACCTATTGTTAAAGAATATGTTGATGTGTTTCTAGAGGATTTACTAAGACATCTTCTAGAACGATAAATTGAGTATTCCATTGTCTTAATTCCTGGTTCAAGGCCCATATCAAATACCCCATATAGAATGGCCACTGTCAAATTAGTGCAACTAATGAAACAACTAGAGGAATTGAGTAATAAAGGATTTACTATACCTAGTGTTTCTCCATGGGGTGACCCTTTCCTTTTTGTTAAGAAAAAAGATGGATCTATGAGGTTGTGCATTGACTACATAGAGATCAATGATATAACAATAAAGAAAAAGTATCCTATACCTTGCATTGATGATTTATTTGACCAGATTCATGGAGCTCAATATTTTTCAATGATTGACCTTCGATCTGGATATCATCAGTTGTCTGTGAAGAAGGAAGAAATTTAAAAAACAACATTTCGAACCAAGTACAGGCATTATGAGTTCATAGTAATGCCTTTTGGATTGACTAATGCACCCTCTATCTTCATGGATCTATTGAATAGAGTTTTCAAGGAACATCATGATGACTTTTTAGTGGTATTTATTGATGATATCTTGGTATAATCCAAAATCTACGAATATCATGAAAATCACATGCGCATTATCCTAAGGACTCTTAGAAGAAATGAATTATATTGGAAATTTAGAAAATGTGAATTTTGGATTCAGGAGATTTCTTTTCATGGACATATTGTCTCTAAGGATAGAATCTCTGTTGATTCTTGAAAGACCATGGTAATCCATGAATGGCCAGCACTGACGAGTATAACTAAGGTACACAGTTTTATTGGTTTAGCAGGATATTATCGGCATTTAGTCCATAATCTTGCCTGATTGGCTAACCCTTTAACCCAGCTCACAAGTAAAGGGGTTAAATTTGTTTGGACAAAAGAGTGTAAAGAATGTTTTGAAGAATTGATGATAAGAATAGTTAATGCTTTTATATTGACTCTACCATCAGGGAATAATGGGATTGTTATTTATAGTGATGCTTTAAAGAATGAACTTGGTTGTGTCCTTAAGCAGATTGATAGAGTTATTGGATATGCTTCACGAAAGCTAAAAATTCGTGAGAAAATTTATACCACTCATGATCTTGAGGTAGTAGTTGTAATATTTTCTTTAATGATATAGATACACTATCTTTTGGAAGAAAAATATGAGATTTATACTATTCACATGAGTTTGAAGTATATTTTCTCACAAAAAGAACTTAGTATGAGGAAAATGATATGTCTTGAACTACTCATGGATTATTATTGCACTATACAATACTTTTTGTGAAAAGTCAAATAAGGGGGAAGATGCTTTTAGTAGAAAGGATCATTGAGTTTTGAAAAAGATGATAGTTGAAAAGGATGCTATTTTCATGGATCTAGTAAAGATGGATATGATAATTACCATGGAAGGAGAAACATCAATTATTTTTCAAATGGTTTCCAAACAATCTTTACTAGAAAGGATAAAATGTTCTTAGATAGATGATGAGGAATTTCAAAAGAAAATTAAAGATCTGAGTGATGGTAGATTGATCGACCTAGTTTATAAACATGGAATTTTCAAATTTTGGAAGAGACTTTGGGTTCCTGATATACCTAATCTAAAAACGAAATTGTTGGATGATGCTAATAGATCCAATATCTTTATAATACCTGTTATAAATAAGATGTATATATATTTGAAAGAAATTTTTTGGTGGGACAACATAAAGAGGGAGATTGCTGATTTTGTGTCGAGATGTATGGTTTGTCAACAAGTGAAAGCTCGAAGGCAAAAACCCGGAGGAGTCAGGCAACCTCTTCCCATACATGAGTGGAAATGGGATAATATTACGATGGACTTTTTCATGTGGCTACCAAATACTCTTAGAAGGAATGATGCAATATGGGTCACTGTTGATCGTCTTACCATGTCAACACATTTTCTTGTTATAAGAAAAGATTCACTACTTGAATGTTTAGCAAGACAGTATATTAATGACGTTTTAAGACATCATGGAGTAACCGTATCGATTGTTTCTGATTGTGATCCTTGTTTTACATCGCGATTCTTGATAAGTATTCAGAAAACCATGGATACTAAATTTCATTTGAGCGCTGCCTACCACCCTCAAACCGATGGAAAATCAGAGCATACTATTAAAACCTTATAATACATGTTGAGATCTTGATCACTTGAATTTCATGGTATATGGGATCCATATTTACCTCTGGTAAAATTTTCTTATAATAATAGCTTCCATTCATGTATTCATATGGCTCCATATGAAGTGTTATATGGAAATAGTTTTCACGAACCAACTTTTTGGGATGATGTTGGTGAAAGAAAACTCGTAGTCCTAGAACATGTTGAGAAAATGATGGAAAAGTTGAAGGTTATCTAAACCCATATCAAAGCTGGTCAAAGTAGGCAGAAAAGTTATGCCTATAACTGAAAGATGGATTTGGAATTTCATGTAGGAGATCGTGTTTTTTTGAAGGTATCTCCATGGAAGGGAGTTATATGATTCGGTAAGAAGGGTAAATTATGTCCCAGGTACATCGAACCATTCAAAATTTTATAACGAATTGGGGCTATGGCTTACCATTTAGAAATTCCACCAAGTCTCTCCAAAGTTCACGATGTGTTCCACGTATCACTGTTGAGAAAATACATGCCTGACCCAACGCATGTACTCACCTATGAGGAAATTGAACCGAAACCTAATCTGTCTTATTGTGAAAATCCTATCATTATTCTTGATACAAGAGAACAACTGCAGAGAAACCAGATGACTTGTCTAGTAAAAGTTTTATGGAGAAACCACAAGATGGAAGAGGTGACATGGGTACCCGAGGAACATAAGATGAAGAACCACCTGAATCTTTTTATGCTATAATATTTTATAAATTTAAAGGATGAAATTATTTTAATTAGGGTATTATGTAATACCCCAAGCTTCCATGGTATTTTTCTCTTTGAATAAAACAATAGCTTTTGTTGTACGCAACATTGAGTTCAAACACACCACAACCAATCAAACTAGCCATTATGAATAGTAATAGCCACTTTTTGAAATTTTATAAATTTTACCTTTCAAAATTGACATCATTTTTGGATTTGGAATATTGAAATTAGATTAGGGTGAATTTTTGGTATTTTTCTGAAAACATTCAATTTTTGATGAATAGTGAAAAACTATACGTTAGTGGTTAAAACCGGCTTTTTATTTAAATATTTTTTTATTTTTTTATAATTTATTTTAGGTCAAAATAGATACATAATTCCTTTATATGTTCAACGTAATTCATTGGAGTCATTTTATAATAAGGTTAGATATATTAATCTTTATTGAACTTTTTAGCGTCTTTTACCAATCTCATAGGAGACTTTTCAAATATGTATAAAAATTAATTTTACAACTTATGTGAGTATAATTTCAAAAATCTGAGAGACACAATTAATATCATTAAGTAAAATTTGGTTCAATAAGATGAAAATAATTTATGTTGAATAGTATCTTTTGACTTGTATTTACCACAGTTAAAATTAAATATGGTAATAAAGGATAAAATGATATCATAATTACCCTAACACATTTCCTAATTCTTTTGGATATTTATAAATTGACCAAAAACTACCTTAGGAATAAAATATTATCCTCTTATTTCCACTTGGATTAGATTAGTACATTTATTATTATTTTATTTAAAGAAGAGTTAAAAGAGTTAAATTCAATGTTTAATAACTGAACTATTCTTAATATAGGGTTACACTAAATATATATTTGACTATAAATATTAATTAGAAATATAAAACTACTTCCTTAATAATCTTATTTTATTGATAATTTTTAAACATTATATATTTTAATTTATTTATGACACAATGATGATACATTATTTACCTTATTAATGAAATATAGAAATAATTGATATTATAAATATCGAAATAAATGTAAATTGACACTTAAGATGAATTCCACTAATTTTCTAGGAAAATATGAAATGTTAGAGATGGTTAAATAAGCTTTATTCTAAGTTATAATGTTTTTATGGCTTTCAAATAAATCAAATACAAAATAGTGTCAAAATGGACATAATTGAGTTTTTGAAACAAATATTACATTATTAATTGATATATTATTCCTAAAAATCAATGGAATGGACAAATGACTTATATAAGGCTATATATATTAATAATTAACTACGTGGTGTTCTATTGGTTTCTTATAGTAGGTTTATTAACCATACAATATAAAAATACAAAGAGACATGGTAAATGACAAACTATTTAAATAAGAGTTAAATCCAAAAGATAAGGTTAATATGATGACCTAAACCTATCTAAAACATATTTTATGAGAGTTTATCGACCCTTACCCACCTTAGAATTTAAATAATTCCTTTTGGAGCCATTATAACCCTAAAATTATTTTATTATAAAAAAATATTCCAAGCTTTTCCTAAAATGACACTCACCTCTCTTATAGAAGGGCACATCCCCTTCTCTTAATTTCACACCTCCAAATCCTTTTAGGTTGGCAAACCCCAACCCAAATATCATCCCAACATTCCTTACTTAATCATAGTGGCCTTCCTTTGGTCATAAATCCAACCTATGGAGCCCTTTTGATCAAATCAAAAGGAAGAACTCGAAGAGGAGGTAAATAATTCATCACCTGTTTCAAGTTCCTTTCATCTTCCACTTCATATTTCTTTGTTGTTTTTATTATAAAATAATAAATCCAGTATCTTATATATACTGTGATGTTATTATAAATATGGTATGACCATATTAATTATTCTATCCATCCTATAAATGAAAAAGTCACCAAACGTGCGTACATACGGATTACCATCTCCATGTTGTGGTGTAGTTTGTTATTCAAACACTTCATTATTTGGATGGGTCTAATAATGAGTATAACTGATTTAAATAATAAATATAACATGTTAATTATTCTTTATATATGATATAACATCCAATTATATACTATTTTTCCATCAATATAATGATATTGTTGCTCGTGCGTACGTACAGATTACCGTCTCCACGAACGTGATGATATTCATTCCCCATCATAATAATTCTAGAATAATTTTATTTTTTTTGATTGAAAATAATATTTATGAACATGATATAATTCTATATATTAATCAAATACATTATATCGATAACAAACATGGATTACATAACCAAGCATATAAAGGAAAACAAATCAGTTAATACCCGAAACGATGATACTACAAAAATATTGTTAATAAGGAAATATTATAAGATAATATATTATATTATATTTATGTATAGAGTTAATTTATAATTTAATTAAATGTTTTAAATATTATACATGAGGTTAACATACCATCGACTAAGGAAAAGTACAAGGTAAGGGTTAATTTCACCATCTGTTTATTATCTAAGGTTGTTTTTACGTAAGTATCTACTAGGACCACTTTATCATCCACATCTATGTTTTCTTTAAAATTTATTTCAAAACATTTTTATCATTTACTATAATATGGGTTAAATTAATATATACCCTTATTTGACCTTATATGTTTTGAAATGAATCTTTCGTCATTTTCCAATCAAGGTACTATATGACCATTTTGTCAAAATTAACGTAAGAATGTTTTTTAACATATACAGTGGGTGCAGCTATTTTCCACTGTTATAACATCATCAAAACGTCCATTACAAGATTATAATAATATTTTCAAAATAAATTTCATCTTTTATAATTTTATTACTTCAAAATTATTTCAAAATATAAAGAGTAATTTCTCTAAAAAAGATTTGATTTTCTCTATGTCAACATCCTTTGATGGATTTTAAGCTTGTTTGAAGTTGATAAATTATGATACAAAACACCAATATTGTATTGAAGGTTTTTTGATATGTTTTACTATGGATGTGTTATTTTTTCACCATTCATGGTTTATGGTTAAAGTATTTACATTTTGTATTCTAGTTTTAATACGGATTTTTATGTTATGTTTAAACCTTTTCATATGAGGATTGCATTGAACTTAGTAAGTGACAGGTGGAGCCCTCTATAGCTCCTCGATGAATCAGTATATCTCATGTGACAAACTAGTGTCCTGGAACTAGGCCTTAACAAAATAATATTTGTTGTCTTGGCCAAGGCCTTGATTATGTGGGTATGAAGTCTGTCATTATGCATTCTATCATTAAAAATGTGGCTATTGATATTGCATGTGATTATTCGACTAGTAGAATATCCATGTGAATAAGTAAATGAAATTATTTAATATTATATTTTATATTATGATGAATTCAATGTTTAAAAGGATTTTTTTAGTCTGATAAATTTCATTAAAGGTTTTGGCTTATTTACGAAAGTTTATACTTTATTGTTATCCTTACTGAGCATCTGAGCTAACCACTTTCTATGTTTATTTTTCCAAGGATGTGAAGAAGTATTTTATTGTTGACCTATTGTGATAGACTAAGGATATAAATGTGTTCAAAAGGGGACAAAATTTGTTGAATGTTTTTCTTTCATGATGTAATGTAAAACTTATGAATGTATCTAGAACTTCCAAGGATACTAAACTAATCGGTCTTTTAGGACATGATACCTTATATCATGCCAATGTTATGTAATAATGAACCGGCTTTGGGTAACTGGGGTCTGTGTGTTACAATGCGGTTTTTATCCTAGTAGTATATAGTTACTGCATATTGATTATTTGAAATGATTTACCAATCATAAAATCAGTTAAGGACTGGTTAAAAAAGTGTTTCTCTATGAAGGACTTGGGTGAAGTAGTCTACATTATAGGGATTAAGATCATTCATGATAGATCCAATGGGATGATAGGACTAACTAAGGGTACATACATTGACCAGATACTAAATAGATTTAGTATGGAGAAATCCAAGAGGGGATTGGTTCCAGTTTCACATGTCTTACATCTATCTATGAAAATGTTTCCTCCGACAGAACAAGAGAAATATAGAATGAGTAAGATCACATAAGCTTCAGCCATAGGAACAATCAGGTATTCCATGTCATGTACTAGGATTAATGTTGCCTATTCCCTAAGCATGGTAGGAATATATCAGGAAGATCTAATAGAACAACACATGACTGCTATTAATAATATTCTTAAGTTTCTGAGAAGAAAGGTAGATATGTTCCTAGTGTATGGAGGAGACGAGGAGCTTTCCATTAAAGGGTATGATGATACCAGTTTTCAGATAGCTCAGAATGATATGAAGTTGCAATACAGATATGTTTTCTATCTTAATGGAGGAGATGTAATATGGAAGAGTTCTAAGCATCCATGTGTCACCGAATCTACAGTGGAGTCTGAATATATAGCATCTTTTGATGCATATAAGGAAGCCGTCTAGATTCAGAACATTTTCCCTGATCTAGATGTGGTGCCTAGCAGTAAAGATCCTATTGCATCATATTGTGACAATACTATAGTGATGGATCTTTCCAAAGAACCAAGGTCACATCAACGGACAAAGAAAATTCACTGAAAGTATCACTTCTTGATGTATTTCTATCAAAGGGGTGAAGTTACAGTAAACAGAGTGTCAATGGAAGAGAATATGGTAGACCCCATGACTAAATGAATATATCCAAATAAGCATTAATATCATGTAGAAGTTGTGGGTTAAATTTTGTTTTCATTTTTCTCTAGTCCAAGTGGGAGTCCTTTGGATTTGGTGTCCTATAACCAACTACTTTGTACACTATTCATTAATAAACACTTTAAAGCATCTAGATTATTTTTTTGTGAGACAATTCATTTGATAATGTCTTAAGGATGACTATTACATTAAAGGGTCATAGCGGATCCCTGCTATGATGAGAACCTGGAAGTTCCATAACACTATTCTTGAATATATATGTTCTATGGATATATGATGTTATTTGAGGGTCACAAATAATACAGGCCATTATAGATGAGGACTCATAAAACATTAAGGAATATTCTCATGGTGTGCGCCCTTGGTAATATCTTGTAGGATATTATGAGACAAAGACCCCAATCTAGAAATTCATATTTCATAGTTCATTGGATATTCCTGTTCGTGGATGTGTGTAGTGGTACTTAGACATTAAGATTAGTATTAATAGGCATTACAACTTGCACACATAGATGCACTGACAGAAACTGTGATGAAGCACAGTTTGAAATGGGGATGGATATTTTGGGTGCATCATGAGTAATAATTCACTAATAGATAATGTGAGAAAAGATTTATCCATTTCGTTCCATAATAGAAGTAGATATCTCATGCCCTTTGATGGAATTGATATATCCAAAATAAATCCATTGCAAAGGTAAGGAATGGGCGAGTTCAATTACAGAAATTCAAAGAAAGAATAATTGAGCACATGGGTTGATGGAACTAGTATGCAACATGCATGATTTGATATATTGAGATAAAGGAATTAAATTACATGGTAAGAAATTGTAAGAGGTGACACATCATTGAAGCATTAATATCTTTCTCTTTGGGTACCTTTGCATGTTGATAGACGCTAAACTTGGACATTAGGCCAGCTCCGCCTAATCCAACTGAGAAAGAGTCCTAGAGGGCCATGAACTAAGGGTGTTCATGTATCTCAGTTGAATAATCATCTAACAAGTTGAACAAACATTATTCCCAAATATGGTCTAATAATTATTAAAGGAAGCCTGGTCACATTTATTTCGACACAAGTTATTCAAGAGAATATAGTGTGAGAGAAATAATATATTTATTAGTGAGTAATGTAGTAATATTTATTTAAGAAATAAATAGTCATTATTCGAGGACTAATAAATGCGGTGAAGGAAATATAGAGAATCGAAAAATAACTGTACAAGTCGTGTATATTAATATACATGCAGGGTAGTTTTTCTATGGATTTATTATAATTAATATTATTTGTTTAATTAAATAAAATTAGGTGTAATTCTCCAGTAACATGTCAAGTAATAATAATATTAAACTGTTATTATTAGACATGGGATCTTTCAATGAATTAAATTAAATGAATAATGATTTTGGGTAATTAATTAATTTTATTATTCTGTGTAATTAAAATTTCCATCATATAATTCTCATTGTCCTATCTATTTTTTGGGGTTTGTGAACAACTGATCTAGAGAAAACTCTCAAGCCAAGAGAGAATTATTTTCTTCCATGAATTCTCTCAAGGTAAGAGAGAGATCCTCCCATATTGGATTAAGGAGAGTTCTTTGGAAGCGGCTCTCTAGGTGATCGAAGGTGGTCATCACAATCAAAGGCTCTTCCACGCTAGCACCCAGAGATCCCTTTGGCAATTTATAGAGATATGTGGAGAATGTGTGGATCACTACTAGAGGAATCCTACACTTGGATTCTATGGCGCAAAGATGAATCCCATATGATCATGACAAAAAACATCAAGGGAGAGAGAAAACCATCAAGGTAATTAATTTCTTTTAATTAAATTAATTATAAACAAGATATGGTGATCCTCTATATGGTTCTGGGAATCCCTTTCTTTCATTTGTTCATCGTTCTATCCTAAATATCCGACATTTTATTATCATGATGGATGTCATATTGATCATTTTTAATCGAAAACATAATGTTGTGTAATCCAACCAAAGTTCTTTTATTGTGCCCGAAACGTACAATTACCTTATTGCAATTTTATCTTTTTATAGCTTTCCTTTATACTTTTTCATTATGTTGGATACATTCATGAGTAAAAGTTATTAGGAAAATACCTCCCCAATTTTTTGGTTCCTTCTGTTTTTGTCACTAAACCCTAGCTTTTGGTGGAAGGTTTGTGGTAGTTGTGGCTCAAGCCCTAGCTTGGGTCGGGTCATGAAATTCATTCGCCAAAACTCTGAATGAAGAATGTCTGAATAAGGGGTTCACACACCTAGGGGCTTCTCTGGTCATGCTTCATGTGAGGGGAGGTGGGGGAGAGGGTGAGGAATATATTTAATTAAAAAAAGTTTTGGGAGAGTTTAAATAAAAATATATTTCTTCTATACACTATTTATAGTTAATAGGCTGAGTTTTCCAGCCCAAATTACAACTATGGGCCCCCTTTTGGAGACATCTATAATTCCACACAGTTTGGCTGGATGGCTTGGGAAACCATGTGATAACCATGTGAAATGGAACTATCAAATGGTTTTTAGATTTAGATAAATTTTTCATTGTTTCTACTAAATATATACAAATAATTAACTATTGTTGAAAATATTAGTTTTTTATAATTTTAATATACCATACTCAAAATTCAAGATGATAAATAAATTTTAATATTATGATAATTTGATATGATAAACATTGGTAAGGTTGTGAAATTTTACATCACTAGAATTTTTTCAAATCTATAAAAGAAGTGACACACTATTCATGGTTTATTTATCAATAATACATTATAGAGAAGAATATTATCACATGTGTAGTGATAACCTACTTGTGAATATGTTCAATGCATTTCTCTTTGTGAATATTAATTATGGAGGTATTTTAATTGTTGTTTTTGATACTGAATATAAATGGTCAAGGATGCAAATTTATTTTCTTTGAATACTCTTTGTAGTCCATTATAGTGATTTAGGTATAGAAACTCATCACTGATTTAATTCTCCATGGACTAGCCCATTTTTGGTGAAACTTGTAAAAAATGCCTCTACCCATTTCTTGTTTTCGTATTCAAGTGATATTATAAGAGGGAAAAATAAGTTTTACTCATATTTAGAGAAAAATATCTAGATCAGGGAAGAAAACATAATATTTATAATACCCTGAATAACCGCACCCCCACATAGGATATAATACATTATAGATAAATACATATTTTCAATGTAAATAATTTCCAAATATGGAAGATCTATATTAAATTTTTTAGACTATTGGGTATATATGTTTATATGGAATTCATGCATGTTATTAGAGCTAGAATGGATTGAGGATCACTATCATCCAAAGAGCATGAGATATTGGCTGTAAATTTTAGTGTTATTAATGATTTATAGGGACCATAGTTAACACTATTTATATGAATGCTATATCATGAAATACTAATCATGTAATTTTGGAAAATCATATTAATATCTCTGATGGATATTCAAAAATAAAATAAGAATATTTATAGATTCTTTGAAACAACTATGACGATTTTATATTGAATCCAACTGATATGGTTGAGGATTTCTTGGACTGACTCAATTATCTTTTGGAAGACAAGTGTGTTATTGGAGAAAAACACGATGATGTAAAAATTGATAATAAAACTGTAATATGAATTCCAAAGTGTTTTAATTTAAATTTATTACCTCTTGAACATAAACAACTGAAAGAGATTCACTAGATATCTTACATATGACACTCATTACATATGAAATAATGTAAAAATATATTTATTCCATAAAAATTGAGTAAGAATTTAGTCTTTAAAATAATACAACCAAATATGTGATGGGAAAGGGTAACTAATTTAAAAGTTTCTTTAAAATAAGAATATTAATATCATGGGATGAAAATAGGTTAGATGAGATTTATGGGTAAGATGTCAATTATTTCAATTTCTTAATGAAGATTATTTGGTAGATATTTTAGTTGGGAAATTTTTTGATGGAACGACTATTGAAGATGATGATGTTAATGGAATAATTGATCTTCAAAAATAATTATAAGTAACCCATAATGAAATTAATATTTGGAGGGAAACAATGAAGAAAATGTAGTGGTATGAGCCTATAAGAATTACAACAACAATAGGAGGATGAGATGTCAGGACTGAAGGTCCTAATAATAAAACACATGATTAGAAATGTTTGAAATTAAAAAAAAGTTGAATTAAATCTTATATTTGGTGGAAAGGATTAAGTAATTAATGATTTGAAAAATTGTTTTAAAGAAAGGATCAATATAATTGAAAAATATTAGGTATAACATATATTAGGGAAATGAAATTATAAAGATCAAGATTGAGTTCTCATTTTGTGGATGACATTAGAATGTACATGTTATCTAGTACCTAAAAAAGACAATAATGTTCACAGGGATTATATTAAAAAGTATATACCTATCCAAAATCATTGGTGGTTCAAGAAGAATATTAATTATACATCTATTCATGAACTCAAGAATAATAAAACCATTGATGATTATAACCCTTAAAAACTAACATCCTACATATAATGTATCTTTATGAGTTTTATAATGTTACTAATGGTGAAACAAAACCCCTGATGTAAACAATAAATATTTGGAGTTATTGTTGTTGAATGTTGAGACGCATTCATTATGTGTGTTTAGTTAACGAAAATTATTTAATATATAATGATAACTAAAAAGGGTCAAGAAATAATTCCAAATATTATTATGTTTTTAAGGAGTATTGTTATTGTTGGGATGTTTTTGGGCATTATGTGGTTAATTTGACATCAATGAAGAAACAAAACGTGATAATGGAGACTAGAAAAATATAATAAATTAGATTTATGTTTCATCATATAATTTAAAAACTCAAAATATGTTTTCAGTATTGCATGATAATCAGGACTCCATGGAATGAGATAATTATCAGATTCACCCACAATAAAAAAAAGTGGATCAATAGACATGTGTAAAGATTATAATAATTAAAAATATATATGTTGGAGATATTACCTTAATTTTTCTGGATATATCCATATTGTGGATTCGAGAAAGTGGGTGTATTTTTCATATTATAGGAGATGAATTCCTCGTCATTGGTATTTAACATTATAAAAAATGGTGTTGTCCTATTTTGAAAAGGTTAATGACATTAATTTTTATTATTTGAAAGAAAGGTCAGTAGAAATGATCTTATATGTACCTTAATTCTCTTATTTTAAGGTCCTATCAATTATATATTGAGTGTGATTAAATTTTGTGACTCAGGGAATGCATATGAAATCAATAAAAATGGGTGCGTCATAAATTATAGATATAGTTTGATTTCATTGATATATATATATATATAATGAAATCTTTTTCATATTGTTGAAGAACATTTATACAGATTGTCTAATGGGGTTGAAAAAAATAATGCCACAAATGTCTTAGTCAGATGAGAACAAAAATTGAAATTTGGTGAAGAGTTATAATGATTGAGATACTATTATGTACTATTATTAAACTCACATTCGTGACACATATTTTAAGTTAATTATTATTCAAAACAATAATATCCCTTAGAATGAAAAATTTTCAAACTCACTAAATCCAGTACATGTGTTTTTTTGTGAAATGATGATACCAAAGGAACAAAATGTAAAAAAGGTATTAGTTTTTTTGTAGATGACTTTCATATATTGAAAAAGATAGTAGTGATTTCCATTAAAACAATGGTATTAATGTGTATTATTAAATTAAAAAGAAAAAATGAAAGGATTATTGGTGTAAATATCCACGATTCCAAACAAAATGGTACGGAATTGAAGAATAATTAGGTGGATTAATACTTATGATATCATAAAATTTTACATAATATGTAGATGGTAATGATTTATTAAAAAATATTATTATTGAGAGGGAGAAACTAATTGTTAATGACATGAATCGGTCTATGATAATTGAAATTGAATTATCATAGATTTATTTGAATAAAGTAGTCCTTTAGTAGTGTCTTTCTCTAAGTAGGCATTGTAATGTTTTAAAGATAACATTTCTCCATATGAAATATATTATGGATAGAAACCCACACTGAAGTAATTTTGGGTGCTTGGAAGTAAGTGTTTCCGTCTTAAGAATGAGGAGAATAGAAATTTTTTTCTCATGGAAATTAAGGTATTTTTATTACATATTCATCCATGAGAATACCCAACTGGTTCTTCAATTGGAGTCCTGGAATGATTTTTTATCTTCATGATGATATATTGATTGAAATTTTGTAAATTTAAAAATCATTGAATCATGTTTTAGATTCTGGCAACAAAATTTCACATGATAATCATGCATTTTTTTGAAGAGGAAAGCGGTGAAGGATTGTGTTGTTTGAGGGGAGTTCACAAATAGCTCAAAAACCTAGATCAAATCTCTAAAGGATAAGAAATAAAATTAATTCTAGAAACCACAATAAAATAACTTATCATGGTTGTAATTATTAAATATAATACTTCCAGGGACCATATAACATATGGTTAAACAATATGGACAATATCATAATCAGAAACATTTTTCTTATCCAAGATAAAACCAAAATCATTTGAATAATATTCTAAATATGATAGTTGGGTCAATTTTATTTTTCAATAAGTTAACTAGATAATGAAAAATATGGCCTCTAAATTTCATTATAATTAAAGGGATAAACAACTAATTGTAACAAAATGGGTTTAAAAAACTCAATGGATAAGAAATAGCTACATGGAAGAAGGAATGATTATTATTCAATTGTAATTCCCAAATCCAAGTATAAATATAGATAATACATTCACAATGGTTGTGCAGTTTTAAATCCATTGGATTATTTATTTCTTATATTTGAAAAAGGGTATATCAAATGGAAATCAATTTCTAATTCTTAATTATATTCCGTGGGGTAGATGTATATATTATGAATCCAATAGGATTTCATATAAAAGAAGATAAATGAAAATTTTCTATATTTAATATATATTCATATATACTAAATAATGCATTAAGTGAATGGTTTACTAAGTAAGCAATTATTTAGTTTATTTTTTCTTTCATGGAGGAGAGGAAGATAAAAACCTATACATAAAGTTAGAGAAAGAGAATATGATATTAAGGATATATTTCCCAATGATATTATCCCTAGAGGCTCAGATGACACCCAATGAAACATGTTTTCAGAACATTTGAGGAAATATTATGAAATTTCTTAAATTGGTGGTCTATTAATTTTAATGAGGTTTTAGGTGATTTAACGAGAAACTGCGACATTAATTTATATTCTATATATGTTTTAGAAATATTTAAATGGGATAATGAAATAAAAATAGCTACTGTGAAAGAAACCTACAGAAAGTTTCCTAATATGGGGATGTAAAATAGATTAATTTGACTCTTAATAGAAAAAAATTTTATAATTTAAAAATATTAATAGCCACAAAACATGATATAATATTTTTCAAGAGTCAGAATCCAATTATTAAATGTTTCATAATGAAATCCATATATAGGTTTTGAAAAAAAAATTTCATTATATCAATCAAATTTTTAATTATATGATGTTTTACACATGAAAATAAAAAAAACAATTTGGATTCATTGATATAGATGGTAAGGTTTGGTAGATCGAATAAATTATCCATTCTGATGTAATTTTGATTTCGTTGGTTCTTCTATTTAATTTCCATGTTAAAATGTTTCACTACATATATTTGGGGATGGATGAGCCTAAATATCTAAAAACCATTCATGTGTATACACAATTATAATGGTTGATAAAAAAACATAAGGGAATTACAGTTATAGTGTTATATCTTATTAATATCAAGTGGGGAAACATTAGTGCTAGAAATATTTGAGAAAAGAACATTCAATATTCATGGTCCAAGGACATTAAGATAAAAAAATTATGTTCTAAAAAAGCAGGTTGAGACATTATTATTTTTGATGGATTTTGTGTCTACTTGAAATCATGTTCTTGATATTATAACAAAGGAACTACCTAGTATGGATTTCTAGAGACACCATTTGTCTCTTAGATTCCAAAAAAATCTAAATACATTGATGGATTTAACTATAAATCCCACACCCATGAGATATATCTTTATGAATCATCAATTTATTAATCTTCTTTGTTACATGATTGGTTTTATTACACTAATTTGTGATCCTTCAAAAACAATTTCTCTTTGGTTTTGCTAAAAAATAGGGATAAATATATATAAAATTTTTCAAAGGAAGATAATATATGCATGTTTTTATTAAAAAAGTCAGAGCAGTATTTCCTATCAATAAATCCATAGGGTCATGAATATTCATTTAGGGAGATGATTTGTTGGTTTTGGGGTTGAATTGATTGTAGATCTATGTAAACGATCATGAGGAACTTTTTATTAAACCAGTATTTATCACATATATCATGGATCACATGTTATAGCAATGAATGATTACTAATTCATTAATATGCACCATAAAGGCAAGTTATTTTGATGTATATATTTTTACTAGTAGTTAGGTATGATTTTTTTTTCTGAAAGACTATATTTCATAAAAAAACCAACTTTTACGAATTCTTTTGGGATTATCAACAAACCTAAAAGTATATATTTTTATTAAAATCCAATTTATATATTCTTTATTTGTATTGATTGATAATTTTTTATTAGTATTAATCTGAATCCTTTTTTATGTTCATGAGAATTTTTATTTTTATTGATATTATAATCCATAATGGTTTTTTATGGAGTAAAACACCACGAAATTATATACACCATTGTGATTATATTGAAGAAATTTTTAGTCTTTTAATGGATGGATTGAAGTTTAAGTAGAAATTTTCATTGTTGTTTTATCATAGAAATTCACCAGGGAGAAATGGTATAGAGTATCAAACAAAAAAGTGTTTTTTTGCATTCATATGGACTATGTAATGGTTATGGAAATGTTTATTCTAATATTTCATGGTATCTCTAATTCATTATAAGGGTCATTTGAAACGAAATGGTTATTGGTTTATTTTCATGCCATAGTGGACGGTGTTTTGAGCTGGTAGATGACCATTGTAATGGTATATATTTATATATATATGAGTTATATATATATAAAGGTAAAACCTATCTATATAGGGTAAATAGAAATTCAGATAACTATTTAATTTTCATCACACACTAATGTAAAGGTATTTGTCAAACTAGTGTATTAAATTCTACAGATTATGATTTATATGTTGTTTATCTCAACATTTTCTCATGGAAATATGATTATGTTGGGTGAAAATTTTGATACAAGAATTATTATGACCATATTATACTTTTCCATTATGAGTGTTTATTTTATAAGACCTAATTGAAATATCCATTGGTTGTGGTGTTAAGAATGTCAAATGGTGTTTTTCTTAGAGATTCACTATATCGTAATTTATTATCAAGTATAAGAGACTTTTAGAGAGTGTGGTGTTCAAAAATCCAGAAGAAAAAAGATGTTATACATATTTATCACTTCATCAACCATTGGGATTTTCATGATTTATTTTTCCTAACACAATTTGAATCTATTGAAGTCGTTTTTCTAGAATCAAAGAGAAAGAGTAGATATAATGGCAAATCATTACGAAATTATTTAGATATTATATTTTTGAATTAAAAATTTCCAATTTAGAATCCCCTTGGAATATATAAAGAGAAAAAATTAATATAATAATGTAGAGATAGTTTTACATATGTTAAGGACTACATCTCAATATATATTTCTTTTATTGATAGGTCATATTTGGAAAAGAAGATAACTTATTTACAAACATATGCTCTATATTTTTGGAGAAAATGGTGGTATTTAAATTTCTTTTTAATCTATTAGATATTTAAAAAACATATGAATTAATTAACAAACAATTCATGTGGTATTCCTCAAAAATATTTTTTAGAGAATAAAACTATCATATGATGGGTAGTGATAACCTACTTCTAAATAAGTGTGGTGTTTTTCTATATTTATACTTGGTCAATTATATCTTCCACTATGGAAAAAAATGAAAGGATGAAAATTGTAGTAAATCACAGGCATGTAGAATTTACCCCACGACCTTCCCCTCACCCCCTAAACCCTTACCACCACACTACCAATGGCGGGGTAATGTTTTTATATATTTAAATAAGAATAACATTGCTTTTCCATTTTTTGAAATATGAGTTAAGAGGTTCTATAATACCACTATATTAAATAAGAACAATCAAAGTAATTTTCTATAATGTTTCAAGTTCATCGACAAATCACAAATTTCGTGATTTTTAGACTAGCCCGGTTTTTGGGAAATGAGAAAAAATTTCCAGAATTCGTCACTGCTTCTCTCACCCAAGAGAGATTATGAGAGAAGTAAAGAAGTGTTTCATATAATGAGATAATAATTACACAATCAAGAAATATATATTAAATTATATAATTCAATGATTCACACCCAATTAAGATAAGATAAGAATATTTAATATTGAAATAAATGTTAAACATTATTGTTTTCTTAGAAATAACATGGAATAAGTTTATTAAAATATGATTAAAGGATTTATTATGGTTATTTTGATTAATTACATCTAGGTAAATGTATGAAATTTCATTCAGGTTAATGTAAAAAATAAAAATAAGAATCATAAATCCTAATATTTTCCATGTTTTTTTCTACCTGATTAGCCTATGAATAGAAAGGCAGGAGTTTAACTTGATGATAATTCATCACGGAATATAATTGAGTAATGAATAAAATATATATTTTCCCAAGATTGACTATACAACATATTGAAATATATTTCCATATTAATTGGTGGTAATCCTTGATTTAATCAATCATTCATGTTTGATTTGATGGGTTCTTAATAAATCATGAAAATTGAGTATGGGGAGACAGGGAAGAGGTAGTGTGTTATGGGAACACCCATGGAATTTCACAGTATTACATTCTGGTAGTATAGTGAGAGATGAATGGGACAAAAAAAATTAGTATGGAAACTATTTGAGGCCACCAACATGATAATTAATGTTCCTTATGATTCAAAATGAGGGAATATCTCACCGACATACCCACTTCAAAGAGGTGAGTGGCGGATTTCAAATTTAGTGAGGTGAGTTTTATGTGTAATATCAATCAGTGAATGTAGTTTTTAATCTATAATTACATAGTATCTAATGGAAGAAATCATCAAATAAGGAGTTAATTTATTCTCTCCATATTTTTGAAAAAATAACACCCAAAAATATAGAGAATAAAATTACATCCTTTAATGAGTTACTACTTATCATCCACCAATAAAATAGAATATGCCTGATGAATAGGATACTGTGGGTTTAAAATAAATGACATCAATAAACTAGGTCCAAATTCCCCTTATGTGTTGATAATTAATAGCAAAATAATATTTATTTGATTTGGGGATTCTTCAAATAAGAAATTTGGAATTATGTTGAGGGTTATTTCTCCCAATAGTATATGAAAAATTGAAGTTGTTATTTTGGAGTTTCCTATTGAATAATTTTATTTTCTAAATTCTTATTAGAGTTTCGATTATGTTTATAGGAATATAAATTTTAATTTATATTGGATAGAATTATTTAAGTGTATTTGGTAGTGAAATTCCAACTAGGATCATATTTCTAGCTTAACGAACCTTCAGTTTTGAATGATATAAAAGAATAATTATGATCTTTATCGTACATGATTCTTTCCATGGTGCTTTAATCTAGTGGTTTATAATAATGTCTCAATTATATAGGATATATTTCTTGTTAAGTATATCTTAAATGGAATCTCCTACTTTTTAATACTACCAAATTATAATTAAAAAGTATTTTTATAATTTTTTGACATCCCTATTAACTAAAGGACCTTGATTAGTAGAATTTATTATGTTCATAAGTGGGGGTATTTGTATTTTTTCATGTGGAAGAAGTATCCTAAATTAAATCAGCAATGTGTTTCTACATATTTTAGATATTATCTTTTATTTAATTTTATATAACCATGAGGTTACTAGGAATCCAATACCACACATTCTTGATCTGAAAAAGTCTTTAACTCTTGTTTAAGAATTCCCCCCACCTTTTCATAAACATAAAAGCAGTGGTTCCTAAGATGCTTAAGTAGAGATATATCTTGAATAAAACATAGATAATGGTAAATACTTTGAAAAATAATGGTACCCTTGATACCTTAATGTTCAATATATATTCTTACTAGTTATTCTTTAATAGTGAAGCTTTTTTATGAACCACTATGGTGTTTTAGAAGTAATTGATGAGTTATTCTGAGATCCATTGATATTTTTAATGAAATAGTAAGATCCACTAACCTAGTAAGGGTATCTATTAATGAAGTAGATAAGGTCATACCCAAATTTCAGTATTCGAGGTTCTTGGTACTACACTTATAATGATGAAAATATTAATGGATCCCTCTTCAAATTGTTAATTGACGTTCCCGCTGAAAACCTAAAATGAAATGATAAAATGAACAAGGGAAATTAGTTCCTTCTACATTACATATATTTTAGATTAATAGGAAAAAATATATTCCCATTAAATATACAAAATATGAAAAGTACTTTAATATTTCTCATTATGAGACTATAATATTAGATGGGAAATCCAAATTTTTTCAAATCAATGTAAGGAAGTGCTATGGAAATCTATGAAATATTTTTTTCTTGTCAATATTGATATAAACATTAGATCCAGTAAATATTTTATCCAACTAATATATTAATTCATCAGACAAGAAAATATGATATTTGATATCCCTCAACACAATTAAGTGTTCCTTCTTTTTAATGATAATTTTAGGAAGAATGGAGTTCATCCAAGAAGAAAGAATATTGAATAAAACTATACTTATAATGGTAAAATGGATTATAAGTATGAATAAAATTAATGTTTATGGGTGAATATTCCTGAGAATATGAAAACTTAATAGGATATTCATTGCATGGAGGATATGAGTTCTGATAAAGAATTTTTGAATCTATTTAAAGACATATTTGTTAAAAAATTTATTGAAAAAGTAATGAAAAAATAAAAATATAAATCTGTAACAAGAGAACTATTATATTTAAAGATCAAAAAATTTTCATAAATTTATTTTATAGAAGGAAAAGAAAAATATAAGATAATTTACTAATCATTGAAGAATGTATGTATATGAATTATAAGTGGTAAAATAATCACCCTCTTAAATGTCCTCATGGTTATAAACGTTTTTGTAAATGTTGATAATATCTACTACCTGTTTATTTTTATCCAAGTTCAATGATACACCTGGATAGTTAATATAACAAATAATTTTTCATTCTAAATTTTCTTTAGTATAATAATGAAGGAATATTTAGTTAGAATCAGCTCTGTCGAACTATTTGACTTCAGATTTCATGCTTCTGAATTCATTCTCATGCACTGGAATTAGAGTGTTGTAATAATTTAATCTAGAACATTATTATCTATTAATTTCTAAACATTAATATTTAAAGGAACCTGCATCAGAATATACATCACTTTTTCATACTGACAATCACAAAAATATCATGATGAAATATGGTATTGGACTCCCTATGGAGGTATTTTATAAATGTTAACTTGGGAAAGAAACCTCTAAGTCCACATATAAAGTGATAATAACCCCATAAAATTGGAATAAAATCTTGATAACTGATATGATAGGTCTATCTATTTTGGAAATTCAATTCATTAGTACCTTCCTCTCCTAAATATGAGTAAGAAAGTAAAATTATATGATGGTTAGAGGAATATTTATTGTGATGAGAATCAATGTAATAAAAAAATAGGTCTAGGAAAGGGTGGTTGTCTATGAATCTATCAATTATTTAACATGATTTTTGATCAGATCTATTTTATTAACATGTAAAATTAGATTTTTGATAGGGAATATTAATTTTATGTAAATCAATAATAAAAAATTAGAAATCTTCAATTCTATTTTTATAAGGTATTATTTTGAATTTTAATTCTAAAAGGGTGGAAATGATATTCATGTCCCCTATAATAAACTTATCGCTTGAAATTGATCTATGAAGCATCTTCTGAGTGTTATATAGATCCTAAATTTTAAATGTGTTCACCATGGGATTGATTTCAAAAAAAAAATTATCAATGGTGAGATGTTTGAATAGAATATTTATCACTTGAAATCCTGTGAAAACAGTTAGCCTAATTAGAGAATAATTATTCTAGAATACCCAAATCATTTCCTTTTATAGGAAAATATATAATCTGTAACCTGTTATACGATTGAATATAGTTCATTTGTAATTATAGATAATAGGTTTTTAAAACGTAATCAACTAAATTTTGGGATTTTTGATAAGAGTCTTGAGCCTATAATTGGAAAATGATAGGACTATAATGGTCCAATGTATGCTTACAATCATTGATTGATGTTTATGGAATATTGGGATGAAATAATTGATGATACCCTACTATTCATTGGATACGGGTAATTATATAATATCATTTCTCTTTTAGGAAGATACTTATATAGAACTGTATCATTTATTATCCAAATCCATATATATTTATTATATAAAAATCCTCTATTTTTATTTTCTGAGTCTTTCACCATAATAGGTAATTATTACTCCACTACAAGGTCTTTATAAATAAAATAATCCCACCAATATTAGGAGAATATTTTTGCATCATTATATTCTTGAGAAGGAAAAATATTTACTTGAGAAGATTGAATGATCACAATTTCATGGGAAAAAACATTAAATCTACATAGTAGACTCAGTATGTTCCAGATCTAAGGTGTCCTAGATACTTTTAATATAAGAATATAATGTTATTATATGTGTATGTGATGATTTCATTCGATTATCATGTTCTTATTAATGAACTATAAAAGGATAATTATACCTAAAACATACATTAGAAACAGGATTATATAGGGGATCAAATCTACCATTATCTATTATGTTTCGATCATGAAACCTTTTGATTTCACAATTAAAAACCTATTTTGTTGGTATTATGATGGGACCCTCAATCACATTACTTCTTCCATTCTTGTTAATAATATTGTGGTCTCGTCCTTGATTTTATTAGAATAAATAAAGAAGTTATTTTTTAAAAAATCGACCTTAGAGTTTCCAAATAATATATTGTAATATCATTTGAGAAAAATATTTTTATAATAATGTAGTTCGATAAATACCATGATACCATTTTAAATCTAGATATTTTTAAGTATATCATAGGTTATAAAACTCTCCATACAAACTATTGAAAAAAAGGGTCTTGAAATATTAGAGGTAGAAAAATTCATATTAAGAGGCATTCAAACCACCCTCACGATAGATTATAAAGTCCACTTATCTTTTATATAAATCAAATCAATATTAATATTAATCATATTTGATAAACTAGTATAATAAATGAATAATTTGATTTGAGGTGTCCACATGGTATCTTTCTTAGAAAAACCATGAACTCTCTAATTCAACATAAACCAACACACATAGATTCCATATATTATATAAAATCTTAGTAAATTTTTTTTTCAATACCAAATACAAATACAAATAATCCTTGTAAACTAATTGAATTAATGTATTTGAGAATTCCATCAAATTGGGGATGATATTTAAATAAGAACACAACAAGTGAAAACCTAGTTTTTTCAAGAAATAATGATATTTCATCACAATAAAATGATAATGTGGGAATACATTTTTTTGTAAGAAGTATGATTTTTTTGTAATATCATATTCAATTCCATTTAAAATATATAAAAATGATTTGAATCCATGAGGAGCTATAATAGAAACTGATGATGGGATATTATTGTTAAAATCTTCTTATCACCTACCCAAAAATTGAAGGAAATTTCCTAAAATTAGCTTATTTTGTAAGAAATATTAGGTGAATTGGATGGTTTCAACCTAAAAATATAGGAAAAATATCTCATATTTATTTTTTTATAGAATTTACATAATTGAATTATTGAATTATAAAATGACTGTAATTATTTATTTCTAAAGAGTTTATAATTATTTATTTCATGAATAAATTTATAAATAGTTAATGGATTTAGTTTAATTCTATATTTATTATTCATGAATATATGTTTTATACTATAATTTTAGGTTTATTCTAGATTAATGTGTTGAAATTCATCTTATAAATGACATACCATGCATATAATGAGTTACATACTATGTGCAATATAATATTTACCTTTAATCATACTTGAATCAGATTTATTTATTGGTTGTAAACTTGATAGTAAAGGGTGATTATGATTTAATAATATCAGGCCATTGGATTCTATTAATATTTTGTAACTCCTTTTGTAGCGATCCATGTACTTTTGGATTTGGATTTAGGTTTGTCACTTGTTTGAGGGCATAACAATTATCATGGATATTTTGGGTTGCATTTCTATTACACCATGCCTAATATTTTGAGGTTTTGGTTTCTTATGATTATATTCCTTTACATGGAAGGGTTTATTATTAAATGTTTTTGAAAATAATTGGATTTTACTTTTTCAGAAAGTAACACTAATCATTAGTTGTATAATAAGATGTACATTAAAAAGTTTTGAAAATTTTAATTTGGATGAAAGTATGGGATCATAAAAACATAACAATTAAAAGAATATATATGTAAATGTAATGAATGAGATTATATATTGAGGATTTAAAAACACATAATTTTTTGGCTACATTTCTTCTTAATATACACTTATCTGGACATTTATTACCAAAATGGGCAGGTTCTACCATAGCTCGGTGCGTATAAATTGAATTATAGAAAGAAAAAAAACTTATGGGTGAACCTATTAGTATTAGGTGACCATATTTTGAATATGGTTTTTGTAACATTTTTATAAAAAAAATAAGTATTTATATCTGGGGAATAGATTTTATAAAATATATTTTTTGTACTGGTAAACAAGTTTTCCACTTAATTATCTATGTTTCAAATATTATATGATTGAAACTATAGTCTGCCAAAATAGCTATGTGATATGGGAAATTCTAAACAAACATAAACCATTGATTAATATGTATCATTCCCTACTAATTAATATCATGTAAAATTAAAATTGGTTATTATTTTAGTGGGAGAACATTAATAAAAATCATTATTAAATGATTATAAAACATGATACTCATCAGATAAAACGTATGTTATAGATATAAATGGAATCATCATCATCAAATATGAATTTGAAATTAATTTTGGAAAAGGAATATCATAACAGAAGTAATTTTTACTACTAGTATCATATTTTTTGAAAATTCCATAAATAATATTGAAAATTTGGTTTGTTAAAGTAACCCATTATTGAGAAGCTCACAATTTATGTTGGGTAAAAAGTTGAAATAGATGCATAAAAGTTCCATAGAGGGATAAAATTAATGTCTTTTGTTTGTTTTTAGAATAAATAATATCAAATTAACCTTAATATATGGTTTTATACTAAATATGATTGGTAATAGTAATAATTGGGAGTGAATAGAGGTTTTTTTGTTATTGATATAAATAGTGAATTAATTTTGTAATTTTTTTCGAATGGTTTGTAAAATATTAATATTTTATTAAAAATTTACCCAATATCGTCAATACGTTGAGCATGTCTATGAATGATATAGTCTATCATGCTATAGTGATGGGATAAAAGTATAGGAGTGTTAAATTTTATGATAGAAGAAGAATATTTTATCGGTGAATAGTTAAACTCAGTTAGGGAAAAATAAAATAGGAATCATCATTGAGGGTTAGTGTTTCTAATGGAAACAAAATTATTTTGAATACCTAAAGGGGAATAAGAGACTTAACGTAGGGTCCACATTAGGTATTGATGTTATAAATAATAATTCAATTTTTTTAATTATAGGTGATACTAAATATATAATTCACAACATTTATTAACATATAGAATATTAAAATTTATGAAAGAATTGATGAAGCTTTAGGTTTTTAATCAAATAAATAAAAAGAGGTTGTTGCTATAAATATTATATATATATACAGATTCTTTAAGTTCAAATGGATCTAAATATATGTGTATAATTTCATATTTTTTCTTATTATAGGATAAATGAAGTAATTTTTAGTCAAAAAAGATTTATGAACAATTTGAGATGAAGATTTTTATAGTAATATATTTTAATGTGAAAACATTCATATATGTATTTTAAATGAAATTTATTATTAAAAAGATAAAATTTAATTATTATCAAATAATTTTGGAAAACAATTATAATCATACTTACATTTCACATTTTATGTAAATGCTTCACAAAAAATAGATATTATATATTTAATTTCATATATTTTTCATCAATTCAACCAAAACTCATCAATATGGTGTTAATTAATTTCCAAACACTTTTATTTAATATAATAATTTCTCATTATTAGTTTAAAAAATTTTATAAACTTAGACAACACATTTCTATTTACCCTTATTTTAGAAATTATATAATGTTTATAAATTCACCATATAAATTCATCTTTTAAGCTAGATCGTATCCACTAAAATGTATTTAGAATGTTTTGAAATTTGTTACCATTTTATTATTCAATTTAATAATTTAAATAAAAAATATATAACCTTAAAATATATAAACAATATAAATTTTACATATAATCCACAGAGTAGTTAATATTATGTGAAAAATAGAAGGGAAAATCATTTCAATTTTTTTTAAGGAAGTTATTTGAGCTCGAGCATTCTAAAATGAAACTTATACAAACATTATTTAGATTCACTTGGATACATCTTGGTTTCATTATGAAAAAATTAATTTCTATACTAACTGTAATCGTTTTATCTTTAAACCATGATGTAACGATATATATTGAAGAAGCGTTATATTTATTGAAACATTTCCATACCTATTTTTATTTAACCATGTTGTGGTATTATATATTTTTTAAAACCATATCAATTACTCACATAAAATACATCATAGATATGTAAATCATAAAAACCCATGATTTTATTGACACAAAAAAATCATTTAACAGAAATATTAAATTCTCAATTTTCTCTATTTATCTAAAACATTAAACTAATCAATATATAATTACATCTAATCCCACTAAGGTTTTTATATGGGATAATAAATTTCATAACATGGGAGAGAATAATAAATGAAATCCTAAATTATTTTTGTGTCTTTTTGTTATTTTGATATAATAAAAAATGATAAGGAGTACTACTTTATTTGATGATATAGTCTATCTTATATATTTCACATGAGCAGTATAATGTTCACTAAGAAATATCTATTAAATTTATTCATCTGTTGGTATCCATGTTCTATATGAATCTTCAAAAAGTTTGAAAGCATTTAATTTATATGTTATCATATAACCGTTGTTTAAAGTCTTGAGAAAAAATGGGAGATAATGAGTGTTTCAATATGACTGATTTTTAATGAATTTAGAAACTACAAATCACAAAACATTTTTTTTCATTAAATATCTAATCATGGAACATTTGTGGAATCTTATAATTTATCAAAAAATATAACATTAATGAGAACTGTTTTAAATATGTCATAATGTTTTTTATAGAAAACTGACTATAAATATAAATGTATTTATCATTTAATATATTTATTTATCCATTCAATATATTAAATCGACATCACATAAAAATTACACTAAAGATAATATCATAAGAATATTAATATAAAAATGTCGAGTGTTATCTACTTACATGAGCAGAAACATACACTAAATCACATAATAGGGAACTTTTATATTCATTTATAAAAACAACACGAACCATGATATATTATATACCACCATGTGGTTGTTTTGATCTGAGTACAAATTTAAAATAGTTTCTATTATACATTATAATTTTTTCTATGCTTAATAATTATATCAAATTTTTAGTGATATCATTTTTAAAATGTTAAACTTGTTATATTTCATATATTTACTCAAGATTTTGATTTTGATTTCTTATTTTGGTGTTTTTAAAAAGATTGTATCCAATAGAAAGCTGTTATTTTTTGTGTGTTTTTTATATTATGTATGATGTAAAATGTTTTATGTTTCAATTATTATTATTTTAAATTTTTTGTTTTTGGATATTAAAATTTCTAAATTTTTAATTATGATTCAGATTTTAGCTGTATTGTTTTATTTATTTTTATATAAAATCACTAGGGTATTTTCATGTTTTAAACATCGATTTTTAATTTATAATATTTTAACTAAGTGATGATGTTTTTAGAAATTTAATATGTATTTTATCACTCTAGTAATCTAAAAATTAATTTTATCAAATATATGAAATATTTTAAATGTTATAGGTTTACCATATCCATTATAAAACATATCTATAAAGGAAAAAACACTTTAACGTTAGTTATAAATAAAATCGACTTGGATGGTAAACATTAAAAAAACAAATTTTACTGATTTTACACTATAGTAATAACCATTGTTGTAAATAATTTACCCTACTAGTAGTTATAATTACCAACATATTAATTTTTTTTACACAATATTTTTTAAAATATATAGCATCAAAAAATATTATTTTTAAAAATTTCCAAAAAATGGCATATCACCTTTTTTATCTAATATGTAAAAAATATTAAATTAGGAAAACAAAGAAATTAAAGAAATTAAAGAATTTATATTACATACATATACATTGAATTAAAAATACAAATTAATATTGGAATAAAATGTATTTCTCCTATAAGAAATGAGAACAATAATAAATAAAAATGTAATAAAAAACTAATATATATATATATATATATATCTAATTAAAAAAAATAATCCTTCCATGTTATGTATGAAAAATAGAAATTATTATATAAAATAATATATATAATATTAAGTAGAAATCATACATTAAAAAATAATGAACATAAGTAAATGTACATATAAAATTTAATATGATTAAGTTGAGAACATAAAAGACTTATTATTTTTATTGAATTTTAAATTAAATTATCAAAAATAACATGAATAAATTCCTATATAAAACATGTATACTCAAATTTTTCATTAGGTCTCATGGTATATGTTATTTTTCATATAAATATGTTAGTATTTCATTAATGATAACTTTATTCCTATAATTTTAAAATATAACTATCCATATATATGATGAAGTTTCTATAACAATTACTTTATAAAAGATTTTAGTTCCATTAAAAAATATATTTTATATGATTATCCCTTAAATATTACTTTTACTGGGAATATTGTAATATATAAGCCCTGAATATTATGATAAAAATAGATAAGTGAACATAATCATTCATTTATTAGAAATAAAATCATCATTATTTAATTAGAATCAAACCAAATTTGATTCTTATAATTAGTTATCTTATTTATAAAAAATATTTTAAAATCCCAAGTAAGTAATGAATAATAGATATTTTTATCTATGCCTATTTATGAATTAGATAGTGTTTTAGAGGCTTAAAATGAGAATAAATCCAATCTTAAGCATGGAATACACTAATATTCTTAAAATATTGTTTTACTGCCTTTTGATGGAAAACCATTTTTAAATCAATCTTTTGACAATATTATAAGCTCTATTTGTCAAAATAAACTTATTATTTATGATTGGTACATTGAAATTTACAATATATAATTTTTTGGTATTTATCTGACAATGTTCATTTTTTTTATGAGTAGTGAAAAATACTGCATTTTACATCAAAACTGATTTTTCATATAATTTAATAATATGGTTATGTTATCATTTTAATTGTTTTTAAAGTTAAATTAGAATATATTTTTACCATTTAATCCAATAATGGTTGTTGGAATTAATTTCACATTGAAATTGGACTTAAACTAGTGTCAATCTTTTGATACTTATTGTTTCATAAAAAACACGTTGTTTTCTCTGACAACAGGGAATTAATTATTAAAAATAAATAATGCAAATTATATGTTTTGAATTTTTTAAAATAGACATCATTTTTGAATTCGGAATATCAAATATAGCTTAGGGTGATGTTTTGGTATTTTTTCTGAAAAACATCAATTTTTGATGAATAGTGAAACCACTAAGTTGTAATTAAAATACTGATTTTTCGTTTAAATTAAATTTTACCACCTCTGTGTTTTGAATTTCAAAAATCCTACATACATGGTTGTCATTAAGAAGAAAAATTTGGTTCAATGGGATTAAAATATTTTTTGGTGAATAGTAATTTTTATATTTTTAATCACGATTAGAGGTAATTAGTGTAATTTAAGGTAAGAATAATGTTTTAATAATATAAAATGACCTAGAAACATGTCCTACCCTTATTGGATGTGTCATGTCCGACCAATAAAATTCATGGGTCAACTTGGGGACCCCATGGAGCCACTTTGGAAGGAAAATGACATTAATATTTTTTAATTTAATGTTAAAGTAAAAATGTCACACACATGAGTTATTTTACTAAAACAGTTTTTACATGGGGTTATACAAGTCAGATTTTTGACTATAAATAGGCCTTGGAAATATAAAAAGATTTCAAACATCATAGTAATTTTTCTATATTTTTTAGACATTAAATAAACTAAATTATTTATGACATCATGATGATGCATCGATTACCTCATTAATTAATGATTTAAATAAAATGAAAAGATAATGTAAAATCAAAGACCGAAACCTGTCAAAAACCTATTGGTTGGGTATATTTAGAACATTTATCACATTATCCTCGAATTATATCAATGTGGGACCTTTTAAATCCGAAAGTCATTTTAAAATAAAGTAGCATTTCTTTACTTTCCAAGAGTGCCCCTCCTCTCCTCTTCTAAAAGGCCCCCACCTCTACCTCCGTACCCACACATCCAAAGCCTTTTTCTCGGCCAAACCCTGCCCATTTTGTCTCTCCACATCCCTCTCTAACTATTAGAAGCCTCACATTGGGCAGAAGTCTTCCCAAGGAAGCCTTTGAGCTCAAACCAAAGGGAGTTACCCGATTTTAAGGTAATGTCTTCTGTTGTGTTCTTTTGTTTTATTTTGATTCTCCAACCCCCTAAACTCTTTTTATTCTTTTCTTTTGTAAAAACACCAGTATCTTCCATATACTAGGATGTTTTTATAATAAGGATTCTAGATACACTTACACACACATACATCTAATGGTAAAAGAACATTCTGTTTCCGTGGATGGCGAATTTCTGCTTCACGAAACGATGATTGTTCAATATTATTCAAACACCTTTAAAGGTGGCCATTAAGATGTCATTATATTTATATATGATATATAATGTGTTTATGTTTTACTTAATCTTCTGTATTTTTCATTTATGGCATACCTTTATGGTTTCCATTTTGGGTAAACACTATATCATCATTTTAGGAAGTGCGGACTACCGCCCCCTCAAATTGATTTGATTCGTTAATACCATATGTGGTATGTATAAAGGATAGAGTTAATGAAATTATATATGATAAAATACTGGAATTAAAATACTATTATGTATCATTATGTTTTAATTCCATTAAATATGTAACAGAAATGGATGTAGCGTTCATGCGTACGTACGGCTTACCGTCTCCATGAATGGTGCATTTCATTTCTTACCTCTAAATGTTATGTAATATTATAAATGAATGAATGTACTAGATATATATGATATATATGATATCTACATATTGAATAAATTTCTGGATATAATGGATATTTTACCACATGAACAACTTGTAATTATAAAGAGTTTATTTTTGACTCAAGTACCAATGATCGTTAAAACGACCGTTATTAACTTAAATAATAACATAGTGTTCATGATATGGTAATAAGTGATATAAAAGGAATAATTATCTTGAAAAAGGTTTTTAATCAAGTTGAAATTAACTTAAGTTTATTATTCAGGATATTAAAGAACAATCGAGTCAAGTCGGAACCAAGGTAAGGGACTTCGTCTCAATCTCTATTCATTGAGGAATATTTTGTTTTATACACAACCTTCTTTTATAGGTGTATAAACCCCTTTGAATTTTTCGTTTATCCAAAATGAATCTTTTTTATACGAAGCGTTTTACTAAATGAAAAAAGGGAATGTTTTTGTCGTATGTATGCGGCAACAACGACTTCTCTGCCGCCATGACCATTATTTGATTTTCGGCTTCCTCTACAAGCTATACCTTTTTTTAATGGAAAAATAAATACCATGTTTTACTTTTCTTTTATTTTGGTATTGAAAATGGTTTTCATAATGTTTTTATATCAATGTGTTTTATTGATATCTTGTGATTGATAGGTGGAAATGTTATGTTTCATTTATGCATGTTTTATGTGATACGATTATGTTGTGGTTCTTGGGAATTATTATGAAGACGGGTGGTACCATGATAAACTAAGGGCGGGTGAGCCCGATAGAGCTCTCCAATGAATTGGGTAACGCGAAGGAGTTAAACGTTAAGGTTTCTCCAAAGAGATTTATGGAATATACTATGATGGGTATCCCAAACGTAACCAAGAGGGTTACTCCCTACGTAAGAATTATATGAATGCCTCAAGTTACCCTTATGTCTTATGATTTCTATGATTTATTCATGATTTGATGAGGTATGTTAAAGTGCTTATGTTTTATGAGTAGAGTATGATTTCATTGATTATTGTGTATACATGTACTCATGTTTCCTTTCCATATTTTTATATCCCTGACTGAGCTTTTTATACTCATCCCAAGTTTTTGAAATGTTTTTCACAGGTCAAGGGACGGGAACATGATATGATGATAATGTCAAGTAATTGTAAAGAAATAATCCATGTTTTATTTTAAATATGTTTTCTTTGATGGGAAAAATGAATACTATCTTTTATGTAACCACTTTGTTTAAATGTGGAATATAATGCAAGTTTTATGATCTAATTCTCTAAAACTCTACCCCTGAAAAGATCCTCAATGTGTAATCTTGTAATAAATCAATATTAAGTAAGGTTTAAGGCTGGAGCCTTATAGTTGGTATTATAGGTGGGTTTAGATAACTTTAAGAGTTAGAATTATATTAAATTATTATCAAAAAATATTTTTTTTATGGTCAAATTGAAATGATATAGCATTTTAAGATTACCATGTTGCTTCGCCTAAGATATTTTTTTAATAAGAATTTTTTTTCATAGAGGAAACAGAACAGATTTTCTGTGAATCCATACAGAGGGAAATGACCTCTCAAATCAGTATCCTGAGATGGTTAGAATCAGAACTAAACAGTTTGTTACAGTGATGGATTAGTTGACTGAGGTGAAAAATATTGTTTGTTTTTATTGATTATATTTTGGTGTATTCTAAAAGTAAATATGAGCATGAAATTCATTTAATGGTTATCTTGCAAACCGTAAAAGAAAAGAAACTGTATGGAAAATTCAGAAAGTGTGAGTTTTGGTTGCAACAAATTTCATTCCTTGGTCATATTGTTTCTAAAGATGGGATAACTTTTGATCCTGTAAAAACAATGGTTGTTGAAGAATGGCCATGACCCACAAATGTAATTGAGATTCGTAGCTTCCTTGGTTTGGCAGTCTATTACTGAAGTTTAGTTAGAAATTTTTCAAGGTTATCTAGTCCAATGACTGAGCTAACTCAGAAGGGTGTTAAGTTTATCTGGAAAAAAGAATGTGATGATTGTGTTCAGGAATTGAAAAGAAGATTGGTGAATGCTCTAGTTTTGGCACTACCTTCCAGGAATGGGGAGTTTTGTATCTACAGTGATGATTCATTGAAAGGACTTGGTTGTGTCCTAATGCAGAATGATCAGGTAATTGCTTATGCTTCACGTCAGTTGAAAACTCATGAGGTAAATTATCCTACACATGATTTGGAATTAGCTGCTGTTGTTTTCACTTTAAAAATTTGGAGGCATCATTTGTATGGAGTAAAGTGTGAAATATATACCGATCACAAAAGATTAAAGTATATATTCACTCAGAAATAATTGAACATGAGACAGAGGAGATGGCTAGAATTAATCATGGATTATGATTATACAATTCATTACCATCCGGGGAAAGAAAATAAAGTGGATGATGCTTTGAGTCGAAAAAGTAATGCTTCATTAACGATGTTGGGTTTGGAACGTGATCCTTTGGTTAAGGATTTGATGAACTTTGGCATAGAAGTTGTTGGTGCAGGATGTTCTTATGTTTTGTTTCAGGTATTAGTGAAATCTTCCCTATCAGACATAATCAAGCAAGAACAGAAGCAAGACAGTGAGTTACAGAAAAAGGTAGAGCTGGTTTAAAAGGGTAAGTTGCCCGAATTCAACATTGATAATGAATTTGTCTTGAGATTTGGGAAGAGATTGTGTGTGTCGTGTTATTCGCATTTGAAGAGAGATTTGTTATGTGAAGCTCATAGTTCTCTGTTTTCAGTCCATCCTGGCATTACTAAGATGTATATAGATCTTCGGAAGTATTACTGGTGGGACAAAATGAAAAGGGATATTTCTGATTTTACTATGAAGTGTTTGACTTTTCAACAGGTTAAAGTAGAGAGGCAGTTACACAAGGGATGCTTCAGCCTTTACCAGTACGAGAATGGAAATTGGAAAATATATCTATGGACTTCATTGTGGGATTGCCGAAGACACCTCGAGGTAATAATGCAATCTGGGTAATTGTTGATCGCTTGACTAAATCTGCTCATTTCCTTGCTATACGAGATACTTTTTCCCTAGATCAACTTTCCCATTTGTATCTTAACGAGATAGTCAGGTTACATGGAGTTCCTCTCTCCATTGTATCTGACCGTGATCCCAGGTTCACTTTTATCTTTTGGAAAGGCCTTCAGAAGTCGTTGGGTACTAAATTAAATTTTAGTATAGATTTTCATCCTCAATCAGATTGGAAATCAGAACGAACAATTCAGAATTTGGAAGATATGCTACGTGCTTGTTCGATGGATTATTAGGGAAGTTGGGACCAACATCTTTCTTTGGTTGAGTTTTCTTATAATAATAGTTTTCATTCAAGTATACAGATGGAACCATTTGAGGCATTATATGGGAAGCAGTGTCGAACTCCAGCTTTCTGGGATGAAGTGGGTGAAAGGAAGTTGATGGGACCAGAATTGGTATAAGAGATGGCAGAAAAAGTTCAGTTGATTCAGAAACATATGAGAACAGCTCAGATCAGGTAGAAGAGTTATGTGGATAACTGGAGGAAGGATCTATCTTTCGAGGTAGGTGATCATGTTTTTTTCAAAGTCTCACCATGGAAAAGTGTGATGCGATTTGGTAAGAAAGGAATGTTGAGTCCAAGGTTCAATGGACCATATGAAATTCTAGAGAGATTTGGATCAGTTGCTTACCGAGTGGCTTTACCTCCGATTTTATCTCATGTACACAATGTTTTTCATGTTTCGATGTTGAGACAGTATATGCCAGATCCATCTCATGTTTTGAGTCCAGAGGTAGTTCAGCTGGAAGAGAACCTATCTTATGCGGAACAACCGGTACAGATTCTTGACCAAAAGGAGCAAGTGTTACGGAATAAGGTGATTCATTAGGTAAAGGTTTTGTGGAAAAATCACATGATTGAAGAGGTAACATGAGAATTTGAAAATGGAATGAGGGCTAAATACCCCCACTTATTCGATAAGTAAATAAATTGCGGGGATGTAATTTTTTAAAGGGGGGAGGATATAACATCCCAAGTAAGTAATGAATTATAGATATTTTTATCTATGTCTATTTATTAATTAGATAGTGTTTTAGAGGCTTAAAATGAGAATAAATCCAATCTTAAGCATAGAATACACTAATATTCTTAAAAGATTGTTTTACCGCCTTTTGATGGAAAACAATTTTTAAATCAAACTTTTGACAATTTGATAAGATCTATTTTTCAAAATAAACTTATTATTTATGATTGGGACATTGAAATTTACAATGGATATTTTTTTGGTATTTTTCTGACAATGTTCATTTTTTTAATGAATAGTGAAAAATACTACATTTTACATCAAAACTGCTTTTTCATCTAATTTAATTATAAGGTTAGATTATATTTTTAATTGGTTTTAAAGTTAAATTAGAATATATTTTTACCATTTAATCCAATACTGGTCGTTGGAAGTAATTTTACTTTGAAATTGGATTTAAACTAGTGTCAATCTTTTGATACTTATTGTTTCATAAAAAACACGCTATTTGCTCTGACAACGGGAATTAATTATTAAATTAATTAATGCAACTTATATGTTTTTAATTTTGTAAAATAGATATAATTTTTGAATTTGGAATATCAAATATATCTTAGGGTGATGTTTTGGTATTTTTCTGAAAAACTTCAATTTTTGATGAATAGTGAAACCACTAAGTGGTACTTAAAAAACTGATTTTTCATTTAAATGAAATTTTACCACCTCTGTGTTTTGAATTTCAAAAACCCGACATACATGGATGTCATTAAGAAGAAAAATGTGGTTCAATGGGATTAAAATAATTTTTTGGTGAATAGTAACTTTTAGGTTTTTAATCGCGATTAGAGGTAATTAGTGTAATTTAAGGTAAGAATAATATTTTAATAATATAAATGACCAAGACACATATCCTACCCTTATTAGATGTGTCATGTCCGACCAAGAAAATCCACGGGTCAACTTGGGGACCTCATGGAACCACTTTGGAAAGAAAATGACATTAATATCTTTTAATTTAATGTTTAAGTAAAAATGTCACAAACATGAGTTATTTTACTAAAACAATTTTTACATGGGGTTATACAAGTCGGAATCTTGTCTATAAATAGTCATTGGAAAGATAAAAATATTTCATAAATCATATTATTTTTTTATAATTTTTATACATTAAATAAATTAAATTATTTATGACATCATGATGAGGCATCGATTACCTCATTATTTAAAGATTTAAATAAAATGAAAAGATAATGTAAAATCTAAGACCTAAACCTGTCAAAAACTTATTAGTTGGGTATATTTATAATCCTTATCACCTTATACTAGAATTATATCAATTTGGGACCTTTTAAATCCGAAACTTATTTTAAAATAAAGTAACATTTCTTTACATTCCAAGAGTGCCCCTCCTCTCTTCTTATAAAGGCCCCCACCTCTACCTCCTTAACCACACTTCCAAAGCCTTTGTCTCAGCCAAAACCTGACCATTTTGTCTCTATAAATCCCTCTCTAACTCTTAGAAGCCTCACTTTGTGCATAAGTCTTCCCATGGAAGCCTTTGAGCTCAAACCAAAGGGAGTTACCCTATTTTAAGTTAATGTCTTTTCTTGTGTTCTTATGTTTTATTTTGCTTCTCCAACCCCCTAAACTCTTATTATTATTTTATTTTGTAACAACACATGTATCTTACATATAATAGGATGTTTTTATAAGAATGATTCGAGCTACACTTACACACACCTACATCTAATGGTTAAAGAACATACTGTTTCTGTTGATGGTGAATTTCTGCATCACGAAATGACGATTGTTCAATATTCTTCAAACACCTTCAAAGGTGGCAATTAAGATGTCACTATATTTATATATGATATATAATTTGTTTATGTTTTACTTAAAATTCTTTATTTTTCATTTATGGCATTCCATTATGGTTTCCATTATGGGTAAACACGATATCTTCATTTTAGGAACTGCAGACTACCGCCCCCTCAAAGTGATTTGATTCGTTAATACCATATGTGGTACATATAAAGGATAGATTTAATGATATTATATATGATAAAATACTTGAATTAAAATACTATTATGTATCATTATTTATTAATTCAATTAAATATGAAATAGAAATGGATGTACCGTTCATGCGTACGTACGACTTACTGTCTCCATGAACAGTGCATTTCATTTCTTACCTCTAAATGTTATGAAATATTATAAATGCATGCATATACTGGATATATAATATATATATGATATCTAAATCATGAATAAAATTTTGGATATAATGGATATTTTACCACATGAACAACTTGTAATTATAAAGAGTTTATTTTTTACTCAAGTACCAATGATCGTTAAAACGACCGTTGTTAACTTAAATAATAACATAGTGTTCATGACATGGTAATAAGTGATATAAAAGGAATAATGTTCTTGAAAAAGGTTCTTAAGCAAGTTGAAATTAACTCAAGTTTATTATTCAGGAGACTAAAGAACGATCGAGTCAAGTCGGACCCGAGGTAAGGGACTTCGTCTCAATCTCCATTCATTGAGGCATATTTTGTTTTATACACAACCTTCTTTTATACGGTGTATAAAACCCTTTGAATTTTATGATTATCCAGAAGGAATATTTTTTATACGAAGGGTTTTACTAAATGAAAAAAGGGAATTTTTTTGTCATACGTATGCGGCGACAATGACTTCTCCGCCACCGTGACCATTATTTGAGTTTCGGCTTCCTCTACAAGACATACCTTCTTTTTAAAAGAAAAATAAATACCATGTTTTACTTTTATTTTATTTTGGTATTGAAAATGGTTTTCATAATGTTTTTATATCAATGTGTTGTATTGATATCTTGTGATTGAAAGGTGGAAATGTTATGTTTCCTTTATGCATGTTTTATGTGATACGACTATGTTGTGGTTCTTGTGCATTATTATGAAGACGGGTGGTTCCGTGATAATCTAAGGGCGGGTGAGCCCGATATAGATCTCCAATGCATTGGGTAACATGAAGGAGTTAAACATTAATGTTTCTCCAAAGAGATATAGGGAATATACTGTGATGGGTATTCTAAACATAACCAAGAGGGTTACTTCCTACGTAAGAATGTTATGAATGCCTCAGGTTACCCTTATGTCTTATGATTTCTATGATTTATTAATGATTTGATGAGGTATGTTAAAGTGATTATGTATTATGAGTAGATTATGATTTCATTGATTCTTGTGTATACATGTACTCATGTTTCCTTTCCATATTTTTATATCCTTTACTGATCTTTTTATGCTCATCCCATGTTTTTGAAATGTTTTTTCACATGTCACGGTAAGGGTACATGATATGATGATAGTTTCAAGGAAGTTTCAAGAAATAATCCATGTTTTATTTTAAATATGTTTCCATTGATGGGAAAAATGAATTCTATCTTTTATGTAACCACTTAGTTAAAATGTAGAATGTAATGCAAGTTTTATGATCTAATTCTCTAAAACTCTAAACTTGAGAAGATCCTCAATGTGTAATCTTGTAATAACACAAGATTGAGTATGGTTTAAGGATGGGGCCTTATAAATACACATGAGTTTATCTCAAAAGGAAAAACCATTATATATGAAATAATAATCTAAAATTTAAATATTTTATTTAAGAACATAGATAATTGAAGACTTTAATGTTAAACTGTTTCACAAATTCTATAAAATAATTCCTAAAAAACTGTTAATAACTAAACATGTACATTGATCTATAAATACATTATTATAATATGAAATCCTAATGATCTAGATTAAATTAATACTAAAGGCTAGTAATATTCATTTTCAAATTTCAAAACATTTAAAAAATAACTAAATTAAAACCAATAAAAATAGAATTTCCATATTGAAAATCCCTTGAAAAAAATTAAAATAATATAAAATATAATAAATAATATTATTGTTAAGATTTTTTAAACATTTATACATAATAAAATTATCAGATAAATATTTTTGAGAATAAATATATATAATGTGTTAGATTTCATATCATTTGGAAAATAAGATTGTCTTAGATATATAAACTTCACTATAATAAAATTAATATAGATTTTGGGTTACCTACAATATCAACAAACAAATTTTCTAATTATTAAATATTAAAATATGAAATTTGAGTATATATTTCATTTATCTTGAAAGGGGGGTAAATATGTTGCATCATGGGGGAGGTAAATAAATGGGTGATAATGACTTGGAACAATATTAGGAAGAACCTAGACAGTCAAGGGGAGGGGTGTGGGATCTCAAACATCCTTCAATAAAATTAATTATCCTATAATGAAAGGGAAAATATGTGGAAGAATGATATCAATGAGAAAATATTTTAGAGAGAGGGGTGGGAGTAGTGTGCTGCATTAATGAAATTATTATAGTATAATATAGGTTTATTATTAAAATATTCACATGGGTTGTAAAGTTGATTGGTGTAAAAAACTAATGATCGATATTTTTAGTGATGATATTTTTTATAATTTATGTTAAAACTATTTTTTTGTCATATTTTAAATGATGGTTATATAAAAAAATTAAAAAAATATATAAATTCATTTTTCGACATTATTCATTTAATAACTTATGTAAAAATAGTTTTGGGGGGAATATTTTGTTTTTAAAGTGGTTGAACTAGTCCCAACACAAACATGTACATTTTGATTAAAATATTAGGTATATAGTATGATATATACCTAATTTATACATTCCATGATATTGAAAATTAATTTTCATTTACTAGATATATTAATTTCTTGAAATTACATGTCATATAAAATGTTAATAGTACTTCCAAGAGATACTGAGAACCTCTTGATACTATCAAAACAATTATAAAAATTAATCTTATAGTCAAGAGAAAACATTTTTATTGGATAGAAATGATATCATACTTTTAGGTTCCAGGGTCTCCTAATCATTGTTAATTTCTCTAATAAATTTCATATTTTTTATCATAATTATAAAAGATCATGTTGAAAAAAATTCCAATAAGAAGATCACATGTTTCAGTTATCATTGGAAGTGCCTATTTATGATATTTTGTGTTAGTAATTTTACATAGATTATTATCACTGTATAACAATTTTCATGTAAATTGAATCATTATATTAATCATGATAGTGTATATTTGTGGTGAATGACCTTATTTCAATCATGTCCTTAATTGTATATTAATGATTTAATTTCTAAAGAAAATTTAACTTCTAAGTATATGAGATATCAATACCCCTTGGACTTTAATGACACATCCTTTAATAAATTCCTTGTCATAGTAGATAATGTAGGGTCCAACCATTATGGAAAAATAAATATAACTAAATAATTAATGGGTGGTGAAATATTTTATGCATCATGTTTTAAGAGATATTATTAGACAGAGTAATTATATTTCATAATTAGTGTTCAAATTTGATTTTATTTACTAAGAAATGTATTTATCCTTTTATGGAAAATTATTTATTTTTAATAATTCTCATCATCATTGAGTGGGACACACTATTATATAGATAAGGCCCTATAAAGTCATAAAAATTTGTATCCAAAATTTATACTAATTTAGAAGAATTTATGTTTATGATGAAGTGGGACACACGTATATGGGAAATTATTAGAGACTTAATTAGTGATGGATTTTATGTGTTTTCCTTTAGTATGAAGGAAATATAAATGTTTTCAATATTTATTAAGTGGAACATATTTTAATGGGATGAATGATCGAAAACATATTAATGAGATGAAATTTGAAGTTCTTAATAAATGTTTGATTACATGTTGTGTTTTAAACATTGCATAATAAGAGATGAAACTCCTTGGATCATGGTAGTGAGTTGTTACAAATGTTTATAATGGTAGAAAAGATTCAAATTTAGAAAATATTCTTGATTAAATTATATATATTCCCATTTGTAAATGTTACATTGTTGATACCATCAATGATTGGAAATAAAGATGAAAATTAATTGATTCCATTAGAGATAATTTTGGATGTCCATCAATACGGATAATTGTTAATGATTATAGTTTTATTATAGGATTTTATAATGATAAATATTATTTAAATTGTAATTTTTTGCTTGTGTAAATACCTCAAATCAAATAACCATGATCTAATGGTTACATTATTACATTGGTATAATATACAAGAGATCATCTACCAAAGGAAATAATAGTTTAATATTGTTGGTAAAGTAGATACATTTTAACATCAAATTACATTTTTAAAAAATTAATTAAATTTTTTTTAATGTAAATATTCTGATCATTTAATGATCCCTTCAACATTTCATTGGGAAAGAAAAACAAAGGGTGATATTAAAACATATTAAAGGTTACATATAGTATAATATATCAATAATCTATAGTGGATAATCAATATGGAGTGTTAAATCACTTAAGTACATTCAATTTACTCAATAACCTGAGCATGGATAATAATATTGACGAAATAAATGAATATTAAATAATTCCTTATAAGTAATAAAATTATCATGAAGAAAATCCAAAGCTAATATCAATATAGTAATCACATGTATAACAATAATCGAATTATCAAAGAAAGAAATTATAAAAAATGTATTTTATGATCTCAATCATCATTATATATATTCTATCAAGAAATTTCTCTATGATTTTTCAAAATTGTGGCTAGAATACCATTTAATTTTAGCCTAATAATTTGTCTCCTGACCTATTGATGTATCGAGTGGAAATATAATTATACGCACCACATGTTACATCATTTCTAACACATTCCCCAAATATTGAATGATATTGTTAATTAATAAACAAATTTTCAATATCAATAAATGTCTGTATTCATTAAAAAATATGGATTATCAATAATTCCCATTCAATAAAATGCCATTCAATATGAAACACCATATTTGTAAATGACACATTTCAAATAAATATAACTATTCATGACAATTCATTAGGATTTTTAAGGTAAATGTAATGTCTAATAATCATAATAATATTAATATTTCGAGGGAAATATAATGACTGCAAAAAATAATAAAGAATGTTATGTTCAATAAATTACAAGGTTAAAACATTCATAAACCATACAAATATAGAATAATGATGGTATAATTATAATATATCTCTAATAGAGTATAAGTAATATAATGGTTTTTTAATGAATAAAAATATCATAAAGTTTTTATTAAAAAAGTTCTTTAGGAAAATACCATATTTACTATAAAAATTAATTTTAAATTTTAGATATTTATAGAATATTATGAAAAACATTTTCATTGAAATGAAATTTTTTGACATGTAAAGGAAGCTTTAATGTAATTAGTGGTCATAATATTGTTAATTTTTTATTTATGAAATGTATGTTAAAAAATTATTCCATTCACATTTTAAAAAAAAATTCAAGAATTATTTGGTATAGAAAACAGTTTAAAGATTCTATTTTTAACCATTTTGTTAAAATTAACAAATGAGTATAAAATTCCTTAAAAATATTATTATAATATTAACATTATTCATTAAAAATATTATATAATGTTTTATATGAGAGGAAAATAATTTTTGACATAAAAGGAAAATAAATTTTCTTTTTCATAAAACAATTCTCTCAAACAAATTTTATAATAAAAGACATTAAATTGGTAATATTTCTCGAAAAAATCATAAATAAAAAATTCAGAGTAAAATTAAATGGGTTTAATAGAGAATTATAAAAAAAATATTTTAATGGAAGTTCAATCATAGGCAATTCTAATTAAAATGATACTGAGGCATAATCAAATACTACAATTGGAATGGTTTGAATCATTAAACCTTTGAAATAAATAAGTTCAAATGGAATATTAAATTCCATGAATATTGAAAATTTCAGGATATATAATATCTAATGGGTTTTATATACACCCCATATATATAAATAGGCATATAATTTCAATTATCTCTCAATAGAGTTGAAATTGATATTAACTCTCATATAAACATCATTCCATTAAAGTAAAAATTATTCAATGAATTGGTTATGTATACCAAATGTAAAACCACACAAAACAATTTGAAATACAACATGTAATTATTAAAGGTATTTTAAAACATAACATTTGAATGTTAATGAAAATAAACATGTAATATAACACAATGAAAAGAAATTGAGTTATGCAATTCCCTACCACTTGGTAACTTTCATGTCAAATACGCTTAGTTGAAATAATTAAAATTGATACATACAATGTAATTTAGTATGATGGCTTCATTATATTACATATTAATTCGGTATTATTTACAATGTTTAAAATAAATTAGTTTCATAAAACGAAAATATACCTCAATGAAGGGACATGGAGATAAAGTCCTTTACAGTTTAAAAAACATCTTAATAAAATTAACTTGAGAGAGATAAAGATTTAAATTTTTGTCAAAATACTATGAATAAGGGTAATAAAATATTTTATATATTATCTAATATTTTATAATATTGTTAAAATAAATTTGGTTCGTAAAATAACATGTGTCAAAATGTAGGTTGTTCAGAGATGAAAACACATACCTCACATTTCCCTTTAGTGGATCTTGTTTTAGCGTCATGTATAATGGTTTAAACGTGTTATTAACTAATAATATAACCTTATTCATATTTATAATATCATATAAGATATTATTATAACATATTGTCACTATTTGTTAATAATATTTCATTATTAACATTGTTTTGGTGTTATCTACCTCATTTTTTCATAAATATTTTTGTTAATATTACAATTATTTTAAATATGACATATATCAATAATACCTATAATGATAATAATAATATAAATATAAATTGAATCATTATATACCTTTTTATAACCATTTTTAATTTTTTTACATGGAAAATGAATCACATCGCTTTGTGGGGACCATAAGTCTTATGTATACACATATGGATATATCATTCTAATAATGGGTGAAAGGGTAAGTAAGTTGATGATACATTGGTTTTAAATAATTAATAACAAATAATATCTATCATATATATGAATTATTTCAATCATTATAACTATTCATTTGAGTTAGTGATGGAAAATAAATTACATCATTTTACGAGGTGGTTTCCCACCGTACATACAACTGATCACATCATCTCCCATTTAATGGGGAAGGGGATGGCTTAATATTATTCCATAAAAAAACTAATTTCTGAAATAATGTCAAATATTTTTTTTATTATTCTGTATTTTGTGAAGCATAACTGATGGTTAGAAAATATTATAAAAAAATAAAGATCTTGGTGAAGTTGATTTCCTTAGCAAAGAAAAAACATCATTGATTTTCTTATTAAAGTCAATAGGGTTTCATTATTTGGTAAAAAAGTATATATATAATGTTAATAAGGATTTTTGGCAAATAATATGTCATTTTATGGTCATGATAAATTTCATGAGTGGTGTAAATAATTGAGGGAAATGAGTTCCCTTTTATAAGTTAAAAAGTGTGGTGTTTTTTAAATACCCAAAATTATTCAATAATGAAAGGTAAATATCACCCCAAATGCCTCAAATATTGATAAATAAACGTTTTTTGGGAATTTAATGCTGATATAAACTTTCTCTAGAATAATAAATGTGCATTAAATATTTTTTTCCCAAACAATAAATGTTTACTGACTTTTACCATATTAGTTTTACCCATGGTAATTAGTTTTTTTAATTTAACTATGTATTTCATCATTTATGAATAAAAATATTTCATAAATATTTTAATAATATGGAACCAATTTTTATAAATATTAAATATTATTTATCAAATAAATAACCTTGGTTTGTGGAATGTCTATTTTAAAACAATCACATGTAACATGTAAAACAAAGTTTTAACCTTAATCTATATAAATAAATTCTACTGTATTTACTATTAATTAGGAAAAATAATAATGTTGAACTTATTATATATTAATAATAATTAATCATAAAAATATTTATCATTTTTTAAAAAAAAAATTAAAATATGTGGAATCATTTGATTTTAAATTAAACACATAATCATGTGGAAAATGCATCTTTCTAAAAAAAGGTTTCTAAAAAAACATTTTTATAAAAATATTAATTTTTTTTCTAATTACCTAAATTTAATTAATCAGAAGCATACCAAACAAATTTTTATTTTTAAATAATATTAAAATAGAATTTATCTTTTTAAAATGATCTAATAAATAAGTAGTTTTCAATAAATCAAGTATTTGTCAATATTCATCGACTAAAATATATTTTCATAAAATTATGAAAAAAATAATTTAAGATATTTTTAAAAAATTTATGTGAAAAATAAAGTTAAATTTCTCAATAAAATTTCAAAAATTTTAAATATTAAAATTTAAAATAATTGTGCAATACGCGAAAAAACATGTTTTTAGTAAAAATAATGTTTTGAAGTAAAAAACTAAATTTATTATTATCCCATGATTGATAATATTATATGGATGGTAAATTACTTTATTGAATATATAATATATAAATATAATTATAATCCTTCAACAATAGTGAATAAATTAATTTATTACGATAAAAATACATTTCAGGCATAAAAAAGTCTTTTTACAAAAAAAAATTTCCTTCAAATTTTTTTTATTTTTATTTATAAACGATAGTAAACTATTGAATTTTTTTATAAAATTCTAGACCATATAATTATAATAATTTATATATTATTATAACACTAACCATTTTGAAAACATTTTTATAATGGTATTATATATTATTGTTCATATAGACTCTGAGTTCTATACACTACAAGCTAAAAAAGAGATTAAATTTATTTAAAATAAATATACTATAAATTATGAGGGTATTAAATTATTACCATATTCAATAAATTTTAACACCACAATTTCAACATGTCCTCTAAAATCAAAGGTTTGGAAGATGAAAATGCCTTGGTTCATGTCCCATATCGAAAAAATTGTTAATAATACTTCCTCTTGATGAGAGAGAAAGGGAAGTATGAAGGTCATTTAGATTAAAATATTTCTATTATTTTGAAGAGGATAAAATTAATGGGGCATGGAAGACAAGAATAAATAATTTTGGAGAGTGATAGGGATCGTTTATCATAAAACATTTATTGATCAAGAGAAATTTAAAGACCATAAATCCATAAACTGATGTGTGGAAAAGACGACTGATTCATCAGAAATGAAGCTAAAATTATAAAATTGGTATTCCAAGATCCTTTACAGAAATTTTAGGTATTCCTTTACTGTGAAGATATATGAAATCAAAAATATAATTACTTGATGTATTTTTATTTCTTAAGAACAATGTCATATTTTGGAAGTGTTTTGATAGGTCTCCACTTCATTTCTTACACCAAGAAATGACTATCCGAAATGATTTTTTCATTCCAAAGGAAGTAAAATTAACATTAAATGGATAAAAGAATGAAAATTCATTATTTCTATCTCTAAATATTTTCCACCACCAAAGTGGTTGGCACAAATTAAATTTTTTAATATATTAATCTCTAAAATTCAACATTAACACTCAATGTTTATATTTATAGATATATATCAAATCATCTTTATAAAAACAATGTTATATTAACATAAAGATAATGTTCTCCAACAGTAAGAATTTTTCCATTATCACCACTCATTTATGGGTTCATGCCTCATGGCCTTAAATAATGTGATGGGTTGTCACCCACAATGTGGGTTGTCATTTTTCTAAAACTATATTTGTATTAATCCTAAAACATTGGAAACTCTATGATGAACACCATCAAAAATAAAATTATATAACAAATCACTTCTTATCCAATCAAGGGGTTTCTATAATGATTATTTCACTATGAAATCAAATAATAAAAAAATTATTACTTTAGTATTAATTATAATATAACCATAAATGTTAAAAATAACATTAAATGTATAAATATAGAATTCTTTGACAAATAATACATAATTTTGAACATTAGGATTACATATACCTCAACCTAAGAAAAAATCTCCAAATATTCATTAATTATATAAGAATACCAACACATAAAACCTTAAAATGTGTGTCTATTAATTTTAACATATTATAATGTTTAAACATAAAAATCCATTATGGTAAACATAATTTTTTAGATAATTATATATAAATAATATATTCATTTAGAAAACATTCATAGAATCCTTATATATTTCTTGATTCATATAAAAATATACTAGTGATAAATACACTCATATTATTTAATTCTTGAATTCAAATAAATAAATACTTTAAACATTATACATAGACATAGGTCCTTATGTGGTCTAGTAGTTAACATTTTAATGATTTTTTGACTCACACAATTACCATGCTCCAAACATTCAACACAATAAACTATAAATATATTTTTATGATGGATTTTATTTCTCTTCATTGAACACCACACTTATCCTTGTTAATTAATTTCTCTTTGTCCTTAATTTTAACACATAAAATAATTTCAATTTCCATTAAAAAAATCTCTTATGTTTCTCTGTCCATATTTATAATATGAAATAAATGAATCATTCTTTACATCAGGGTCACGACCACTCGATCTTTTAGTGGAATCCATCATTTTCTTCTTTGGTGAGTCCGAGAGTTGGTTAATGTGTATGTTGTTAATCATATATCATGATAACTAATTAGGATTAATCATGATGTCTTTCACTCCAATCATTAAATAAATTGGTTTCCCATAATCAAAAAAATTTCCATCATATTCAATGTTAGAAACATTACTTCAAGTTTCATCCCTTGACTAAAACCAAAAGGCATAGTGTTAGAAATGATATTCATAATGAAAAAACATATAATCATTTACTAGATGTATAAATCTTAACATCATAATTTTAATCTAATTCACATTATGATTATCCAAATTAATTAATTGTTATCATATATTCAAATCACTCGTGATGGTTCATAAAGAGACTCTAAAATAACCCAAGCATATCTCACAAGAGATTTAAACCAGTTGTGTAGCGAGGACCATTTTCATGAACTAAGAGATGATTTAAACAAATCAAAATTCACTATTTTATATGTTTTTACCCCTAGCTATAACTGTATTAGATCAACATCAATATGTAGTATCTAGAGGGGGATTAATTTCCTCAAAAAGATCGTAATCTATACCATACTAAAAATGCTAAGATGTTATTCTATCAATAGTATTATACTCAAATTCAATGAAAGAGATATATACTTTGTCTATGTTTCCAAAACCTAGTTCTTGTGATTTATACTAGAACATATCTAATACCAACTATAAAGACTCACACTCCAGCTGCCTAAAGATTTTGGTTACTTTATTACATTTTTTTTGATTTATCAGAATACATCCCAATGTACTGATTAGTTTAGTTTTCTTGTTAGACTAGATAACTGCATTAATCTCATTTCCTATTTGAAAACATAAATTACAACATAGTTAATGTAATCATTAAAAATCCATGAAGTAATTTCAATATTTCTTTTTCACACCATATAAAAGGTATAAAAAATTAGGTGTGAGATAAAATATGAAGTAAGGGTTGTGTACATCATAATATATCATTAATAAATAAGAAGTTATCATTATGGTGCGGTAAAAAACTAAAAAAAATTCTCTATTTAATCAATAAATTAATCACAAAGAATAAAATGGCAGAATAAAGGATGATAAAATAATTCCATATAAATAATTAGTAGCCCTCAAAGCCAAACCATGGATACTATCAATTCAGTGATATGTTGGATAATAATAACTAAATTCTAAATGAAGTAAATTATTAATAATTTATGATAAAATCTCAACCATAATATAATCAATACCATAAAGACCTTTTTCCTAGAAAATTTTGAACTATGATTATTACCCATTAAATTCCAACTCACTGATTTGTCTCATGATACCATTCGATGCATCATGGGGATATTTAATTATAGGCCCAAACCTTCCCTAAATGTCCATGTATTCCACATAAATCAAATGATATATTTAATTAAAAAACAATATAACTTTTGAATGATCATTTTTATTGAGTAAATAATAATGATTACCAATAATTTTCCTTTCAATCGAATACCGTGAAACTTAAAACATCATATAAGAAAATGATTAAAATTTTAATAAATAAAAAATTCAATGAAAATTTATATGGATATATTATGTAAATTTAATTTTCTATGGTCACAAGATATTGACTATTTTAAGGGAATGCTAATAACTATTAAAATTAATCTACAATGTGAATGTCAGTAACTTACCAAGTCAAAATAATCACAAACCATCAAAATAAATAATAAGAATGGTATATCTAAAAAACATCCCTGATGAGGTATAACTAAAATAAAGGGTTTCTTTGTCATTGACGAATATAAAAACCCTGAAAAGTTGAATAAATACATTCTTTAGAAAAATTAATTTTCACTTAGAAAATCTATTTTAAATTCTTGATATTATAATAATATGAAGAAAAAAAATATTCTATGAAATATTTTTACAATTGTAAATGAATCATAAAATAAATTATTGGCCATTACTAATGGAAATTTTGATTCGGGATGAGTATGTTAAGAAAATTATTTCACTCACATTTTTGTTTAAAATTCAAAGAGTCACTTATTTGGTAAACTAGAAAAAAAAATCATATTTTAAAACATTTTTTAAAATTTCAAATATGGGTACAATTTTTTTAAAAAAATAATATGAGGATATTAAAAATATTATATCAAAAATTTTATGGAAAATATATTCCTATAAGAAAAATCATTTTCAACCAAAAAATGGAAGTATAATTGGATTTTCTTAACAAAAAAACTCAATAAATTTATGTTATAAAAAGATTAAAATGTAACTATTAATTATGAATTTCATGGAAGAGATATGAGAAAAATATAAAATCATTTTATTATATAATGATAAACTAATTTCCATTAATGAAAATTTAAGAATAAAAAATCCCAACTAAAATGAGATTAAACCATAAACACAAAACCCTTTGGAATCATTTTAATAATAACCCCTATGAAAGGAATAACATAAAATGAAACATTATATGCCATAAATATAATTATATGCATGATATAACTAATCAATGCCATAGTAGATACTCCTTGTATAAATAACAAGATTCATAATACCAAATTTGTCTCAAGGGAATGGAAATTGAGATAAACTCTCTCACAATGAACATACTATTGAAATAAAAATTAATAAATGAATAAATTATGTGTTACTAATTAAATAAAAAATCAAAAAAATTATAAACAACACATAAAATAATAAAAACTAATTAGACACATAATCTAATAATATCAGAAAAAATGACAATGTAAAATAACCTAATTAAGATAAATAAGTTATGAAATTCCATAACTCTTGGATAATTTGAATTCAAATCCTCATGGACGAAATAATTCATATTTAATCTTCAAAAAAGATGAAAATGATTCAATATATTAAAAATAAAATGGTTAGTATATTCACCATATGAAATAAATTTGGGGTATAACATTAAAGTATTACTCAAGGAATGGAAATTGAGAATAATTTCCTTATAGTTTAAGAAATTTCATAATAAGACACACTTGAAAGGGGGATATCATTAATTTGAATTTAAAACAACATGAATAATTATATAAAATTGTTTTAAACTTTCAATTGAAATTACATACACTATATAAATGAAACTAAGTGGATAAAATAACTTTTTTCTCTAATAATTATGTTTTGGTATTAAAACCCTTACCTCATGTTTCCCTTTAGCTTTGCATGATTTGACCACTATATAATTTTTACCAAATTTTTTTAATTTATAAAAAACATTTTTATATATATAGTACCATATATGATTGTAACACCCCAGGTAAACAAATAATATGACATTTTTATATTTATCCCTATTTGTGAATAACATGTTAATATTAATTTAAAGGGAACCCTATGCTCGATGTCTTACCTAATACGCAACAACGAGTTCCTTTGAAATCTTACGTTGCACTCTAATAATAAAATAATTTTATTTTAAATGGTAGTTAACACCTAACCATTGTAATGACTGGAATGAACAGAACTAACTAATAAATGATTATATATGTTTATAAAATATTTTTACTTTTTACAATAAATGTTAGAGGGGAAAAAATGCGAATGAATCCAATTTTAAGCGTAAACATTCTAATATTGTTTAAAAGGTCGATTAACCGCCTTTTGATGAAGAACCTCTTTTTAATCTACTTTTTGTCAGTTTTATGTGTTATATTTGACAAAATAAAATTCTTCTTTAAAATCGGGACATCGAAATTTAATTTGTGTAAATGTTTAGTATTTTTACGATAAAGTTCATTTTTAATGAATAAGTGAAAAATGCTGTATTTTTATTCAAAAAATCTTTTTAATATAATTTATTTATAGGATTAGATCATATTTTGAATTGGTTTTAAAGTTCAATTTGAATATATTTTTACCATTTAATCCAATAGTGGTCATTTGAATTAATTTCACTTTGAAATTGGACTTAAACTAGTGTCAATCTTTTGATATTTATTGTTTCATAAAAACACGCTATTTGTACTGACAGCGGGAATTGATTATTAAATTAATTAATATAAATTATATGTTTTGAATTTTTTAAAATAGACATCGTTTTTGAATTCGGAATATCAAATATATCTTAGGGTGAATTTTTGGTATTTTTATGAAAAACTTCAATTTCTGATGAATAGTGAAACCACTAAGAGGTAGTTTAAAAACTAATTTTTCGTTTAAATGAAACTTTACCACTTCTGGGATTTGAATTTCAAAAATCTGACATACATGGTTGTCATTGATAAATAAATGTGGTTCAATGGGATTAAAATAATTTTTTTGGTGAATAGTACCTTTTAAGTTTTATTAATCGCGATTAGAGGTAATTAGTGTAATTCAAGGTAAAGATAATGTTATAATAATATGAAATGACCTTGAAACATGTCCTAACATTATTTTATGAGTCATGGACGAACAATATAATCAATGGGTCAACTTGGGTACCCCATGGAGCCACTTTGGTTGGAAAATGACATTAATAACTTTTTTTAATGATAAATTTAAAATGTCACAAACATGTGTTGTTTTACTAAAAAAACATTACATTGGGTTATAAAAGTAATATTTTTGACTATAAATATTCATTATAAAGGTAAAAATATTTCCTATATTATGATATTTTTTTAAAAAAATTAGACATTAAATAAATTAAATTATTTATGACACCATGATGATGCAGGCATTACCTCATTATTTAACGATTTAAATAAAATGAAAAGATATTGTAAAATATAAGACCTACACTTGTCAAAATCCTATTGGATGGGTGGATTTAGAAACCTTATCACCTTATCCTATAAATATATCCTTTTGGGACCTTTAAAATCCGAAAATAATTTTATAATAATGTAATATTTTATAACTTTCCAAGAGTACCCCTCCTCTTCTCTTATAAACGGCCCCCACCTCTACCACCTTACCCACACCAATAAAGCCTTTGGCTCGGCCAACCCCTGCCCATTTCATATCTCCAAACCCCTATATTCATCATTTAAGCATCACATTTGGCATAATTCTCTTCAAGAAACCCTTTTGGTTCAAACCAAGAGGAGTTACTTGATTTAAAGGTTGTGTCTTCTCTTGTGTTCTTATGTTTTATTTTGCCTCTCCAACCCCCTAAACTCTTTTTATTACTTTATTTTTTAACAAAAAAAGTATCTTAAATATAATAGGATGTTGTTATGTTAATTATTTGAGCTACACTTACACACACATCCGTCTAATGGTTAAAGAACATATTGTTTCTGTGGATGGAGAATTACTGCCTCACGAAACGATGATTGTTCAATATTCTCTTAACACCTTTCATGGTGTCCATTATGATGTCACTGTATTTTATATATGATATATGTGGTATTTATGTTTTCCGTATTCTTCTGTATTTTATATTTAAAATATACCTTTATGCTTTTCATGTTGTGCAAATGCGATAATTTCATACGAGGAAGTGTGGACTACCGCCCCCTCAAGTGATGTGAATCATTCATGCAATACATGGAATGTATAAAGAATGAGATTAAGGAACATATGTGACCTATATAACATATATATTATACTGGAATTATAATATATATATATATATCTTTTATTTTTAATTCCATTAATATGACAAAGAAATGAAAGTAGCGTTCATGCGTACGTACGGCCTACCGTCTCCATGAACAGTGAATTTCATTTATTTTTATATTCAAATGTTATAGAATAGTATAAAATGAATATTTATTGGATATATATGATATTTAAATCATTAATACTATTATGGAGCTGATTTACTTATAACTACATGGACAATCATTTTCAAACAAGTTCATTTTTGACTCATGTACCAAACATCGACAAAACATCTGATATGAACTCACATTATTAACCAATTATTATAACATTATAATGTGTGATATTAACTAAATAATAATATTTAAAGGAGGTAATTAATCAATTATAAATTTACCAAAGTTTATTATTCAAGAATATAAAGAAACGAACAACACTATACGGACTTGAGATAAGGGATCCAACCCCTCTCTTTCTTTTTAAGTACACTCTTTTATGTCTTTCCATTTAAGCACATATTTCTTATGATTGGGGTGTTATTTTATATTACTCTTATTGTAATTTTTATGTTCATATGATGAGAGATCCTATTTTCTCTCATCAATCCATTTTAGAAGTTTTGAGTGGCGCTGTTAGGCTGCCGAATTTTCGTAAGGGATCCAACCTCTCTCTTTATTTTTCAGTACTCTTTTTATGTAACTTACTTTAAGATCCACTTTCTTATGTTGGTGAATGTTATTTTATATTATTATTTCTGTAAATTTTATTTTAATATGATGAGATACCCTATTTGATCTCCTATATCCATTTTTGGAAGTTTTATGTGGCGCTGTTAGGCTGCAGAATTTTCATAGGGGGATTTTCATCTCACTTTTTATTCCCGTGAGATTCATGCTACATTGGCCACTATTTCCTTTTGTTTGGTGTATGTACTGCCAATTATTTTAATATTTTTATAATATAATCTCATTTATGGGTAGTTTCATATTCATTTTATGACCCTTCTTTCATGGGGTGTACGTTTCGAAAGTTTCCCAAATCGGTAAGGGAACCTTTCACACTCCTCTTTTAAATAGATTTATATTGTTATGTCTTTTAAGTTACATCTTTTTATTTTGGGATATGTTATTATATATCCTTATTGATTTAAATTTTATTTCCAAGTAATGATATTCCATTTTCTCTCTCATCAACTGATTTTATGAATTTTAAATGACGTCGTTAGGCTGTCGAATTTTACTAAGGGAACTTCTTAACCCAATTTCGATTTCATTGGGTGGAACTTATAGTTATTGAATATTTCATACTTTGAATATGTGTGAAAGACCTTTTATTATTTTACACTTAATATGCACTTATATTGGGTGTATTTATATTTTTTACACATAATTTTTAGATTGATTTATCCTTAATTTAAGGATACCTTCTTTATAAGGGATTCCATCTCATATGACATTTCAATTGAAACTTCATTGTTGTTATGCACAAATTCACACTTATATGGTGTATATAAGGTCCTTTGGAATATTATTTCATGAATCCATTTATTCTCATGATATTATAAAGTTCTAATTAAATTTTATTCCTCAATTATTGTATTCAAGTGTCTCTAATTTTGGTAAAAACCCTTTAACTAAAATATCGCATTAAATGTTTTAATGATTTGTTATTATTAATATCCATGTTTTCAAAAGGGTCTTAAGGATTTATTTATATGGATATTAATGGTTTAAAATGTTAAAATCTTCAAGGTGGTATGGGACACTTTGATTCAAAAATCTCTTTATTAAATGTTTTAAATGGGTTTGAAAATGGTTTTTAGAATGGTTTCATTATTTAAATATCTTAAAATGTTATATTTTTATTGCAGTGTGGGAATGTTATGTTTCCTTTATGCATGTTTTATGTGATATTATTATTTTATGGTTCTTGGGCATTGTTATGAAGACTGGTGGTTCCGTGATAAACTAAGGGTGGGTGTGCCCGATATAGCTCTCCAATGCATTGGGTAACGCGAAGGAGTTAAACGTTAAGGTTTCTCCAAAGAGATTTAGGGAATATACTGTGATGGGTATTCTAAACGAAACCATGAGGGTTACTCCCTATGTAAGAATGTTATAAATGCCTCAAGTTACCTTTATGTCTTATGATTTCTATGAGTTATTCATAAATCTTATGATTTCATGAGGTATGTTAAATTGCTTATGCTTTATGAGTAAAGTATGATTTCATTGATTCTTATGTATACATGGACTAATGTTTTCTTTCCATATTGTTATAACCCTTACTGATCTTTTTATTCTCATCCCAAGTTTTTTTGAAATGTTTTTTACAGGACATAAAGTTTAATAGGGTCAAGTATGGGATCAAGGAAATGCCAGGCTGTCTAAAACAAGGAACTAGACATGACTCTTTTGTTCAAGAGTTTTTAATTTTGTGAAAAAAATGGAAGCTAAGTAGATGTGTCTACTTTGTAACCTTTGAGATGTAATAGTTATGTCCAAATTCTCTAAAACCCTAAACCTAAAAAGATCCTCAATGTGAATTATTCATTTAATTCAATAATAAGTAATGTTTAAGGATGTGTCCTTATAGTTGGTATCTGAGGTTGGATTAGATAACTTTAGAGGCTAGAGTGTTGTTTAAGCATAAGTGACAAGTTGTGTATAACCACAATGGTTATTATATTAGATAGTGTCATTGTTATTTTGAAGGTTGGAATGAGTTTGAGATAACTTGGATAAGTATATATTAGTGTTTATCTTTCTCTTTAGTACATGAAGATTTTGTTGATATACTCACACTGTCCTTTTTGGCTTTAGTAAATGGATGGATCTAGCAGGCACCAAAGTGACAATGGTTTTGAAGGAAACTGTGGTGGTTCTCTGATTAAGAGATTGGATGAAATGGGGGATTCAATGAGAAATATCATGGTTATTCTAAACCAACCATCAGGAGTCATGATCAACTACTTGAACCTTGGTGAGTTCTCTCATGCATCATGTACGAGAGAACCAACTCGTCATGGAAGTTCTAGTAATAATTATAAGGGTAACCATTAGGGTTTATATGATCCTTACTTTTGATGTAATTATGGGTTACTATACATTGTGATGGAATATGAACGAAATTAGGTAAACTTGGGGTTTAATTATGTTACGTTTATTTTTGAAGATTTTATCTCGTTTTGGGGTATGTTTTAAGAATTACATTGTTGTGGAAAAAGGACAACACGCATACCATGTGACAACCTGTTGGGTCAGACAAAGATGTGGGAATCGAACCCACAGCCAAAGTGAGACTGGTATTTATCTCCTACCACTAGACTACGTGAATTCCCTGGTTAGTTTGACTAATTCTTTTTAGTTTTATGATTTTTGGAATCAATAGTAAGTTTATTTTGGGTTATCTATGGAAATGATTAACCTATCATGGAGGATATGTGATTAGGTTAATTACTTTTCAATATGATACTTTAAGAGTAACTAATGTTATTTGGAGATAATTGTTGATTTGTACCTTGGAAGACTATGTGATTAAATCCTTCAAATATTTGGGTTTCAATCTTAGTTTGGTTTACTTTGAATAATTTTCTGGAAAATTGTTTATCGAATGATCTTCGTTGAACTCTGTGTTTTTTTGGACAAATTTTGGAGATTAGGAATAGATTTTCTTTTTTTAAAGGATTATCCTTTTGTGGATTATCTGATCTCGTACTAAAAATTTTGGTTTTGGTTTTTGACTAAAGACATGGGAAATATATAGTTCTCTTTTTTGTATTGGGTGATTCTCAAGAAGATGATTATAGTACTCTTAATGCGAACTAGTCTTCCTAAATACTCGTCTTTTGGAAAAAATATGAGTTTGATTAAGGAATCTAGTAAAAGATGAAAGTCTATGTGACATGTAAGTATGTTTCATTATTATTTAGTTAAGCTCAACAATATATTCCTCAATGAAGAGTAACATAAAACAAAAATGTTTCTTGTTAACTTTTCCTACTGGGGAATCGAATACCGTTTAACCCATCACAAGTTTTTGATTTTCTTGTGGTTAAATTTCTCCTAGACATGTTTACTATCACTCTCCATCAGAACATGACCCTTTGTTTTTTCCTCAATATCCATATTTTCATATTTGGAATCCTAGTATGGGTTAACTAGGGTGACCTCTGTACTTCTCTTTCTTTATTTTAAAGTGATTTTTTTCCCGACTCATGTTCCGATGTTGGACTTTCAATGAAGTTTTCGAGCCCAATTTTAAAATTGCGAGGACGCAATTCCCAAAAGGGGGGAAGGATGTAACACCCCAGGTAAATAAATAATTTGACATTTTTATATTTATCAATATTTGTGAATAAAATGTTAATATTAATTTAAAGGAAACTCTATGCTCGATGGCTTACCCAATACGCAACAACGAGTTCCTTTGAAATCTTACGTTGCACACTAATAATAAAATAATTTTATTGAAATGGTAGTTATCACATAGCAGTTGTAATGACGGTAATGAACAGAACTAACTACAAAATGACTATATATTTTTGTAAAATAGTTTTAATTTTTACAATAAATGTTAGAGGACTAAAAATGCGAATGAATCCAATTTTAAGCGTAAACATTCTAATATTCTTTAAAAGGAGATTAACCGCCTTTTGATGACGAACCTCTTTTAAATCCACTTTTTGACAATTTTATGTGTTATATTTGAAAAAATAAAATTCTTCTTTAAAATCGGGACATCAAAATTTACTTTGTTTAAATGTTTGGTATTTTTACGATAAATTTCATTTTTAATGAATAAGTGAAAAATGTTGTATTTTTATTCACAACCTCTTTTTAATCTAATTTATTTATATGATTAGATCATCTTTTGAATTTGTTTTAAAGTTAAATTTGAATATATTTTTTTCCATTTAATCCAATAGTGGTCATTGGAATTAATTTCACTTTGAAATTGGACTTAAACTAGTGTCAATCTTTTGATATATATTGTTTCATAAAAACATGCTATTTGTTCTGACAGCGAGAATTAATTATTAAATTAATTAATGTATCTTATATGTTTTGAATTTTGTAAAATAGACATCGTTTTTGAATTCAGAATATCAAATATATCTTAGGGTGAATTTTTGGTATTTTTATGAAAAACTACAATTTTTTTATGAATAGTGAAACCACTAAGTGGTAGTCTAAAAACTGATTTTTTTTTTAAATGAAACTTTACCACATATGTGAATCAAATTTCAAAAATCTGACATACATGGTTGTCATTAAGAAGTAAAATGTGGTTCAATGAGATTAAAATAATTTTTTGGTGAATAGTTACTGTTATGTTTTATTAATCGCGATTAGAGGTAATTATTGTAATTTAAGGTAAAGATAATGTTATAATATTATGAAATGACCTTGAAACTTGTCCTAACATTATTGGATGAGTCATGGCAGACCAATAAAATCAATGGGTCAACTTGGGGACCCCATGGAGCTACTTTGGTTGGAAACTGACATTAATAACGTTTTATTTAAAGTTAAAATTAAAATGTCACAAACATGTGTTTTTTTACTAAAATATTTTTTACATGGGGTTATACAAGTCATATTTTTGACTATAAATATTAATTATAAAGGTAAAAAAATTTCCTACATCATGATTTTTTTTAAATTTTTAGACATTAAATAAATTAAATTATTTATGAAACCATGATGATGCAGCGATTACCTCATTATTTAACGATTTCAATAAAAGGAAAAGATAATATAAAATATAAGACCTACACTTTTCAAAAACCTATTGGATTGGTGGATTTAGAAACATTATCACCTTAGCCTCGAAATATATCCTTTTGGGACCTTTAAAATCCGAAAATCATTTTATAATAAAGTAATATTTTATAACATTCCAAGAGTGCCCATCCTCTTCTCTTATAAAAGGCCCCCACCTTTACCACCTTACCCACACCTCTCAAGCCATTGGCTCGGCCAAAACCTGAATATTTCATCTCACCGCATCCCTCTATTCATCATTGAAGCCTCAACATTGGAAGAATTCTCTTCAAGAAACCCTTTTGGTTCAAACCAAGAGGAGTTACCTGATTTAAATGTGGTGTCTTCACTTGTGTTCTTATGTTTTATTTTGCCCCTCCAACCCAATAAACTCTTTTTATTCCTTTCTTTTGTAACAAAAACAGTATATTAAATATACTAGGATGTTTTTATATGAAGTATTCGAGCTACACTTACACACACCTCCATCTAATGGTTAAAGAACATACTGTTTCTGTGGATGGAAAATTACTGCCTCACGAAACGATGATTGTTCAATCTTCTCTTAACACCTTTCATGGTGTCCATTATATGTCACTTTATTTTATATATGATATATATGGTATTTATGTTTTCCATATTCTTCTATATTTTATATTTTAAACATACCTTTATGCATTTCATGTTTTGAAAATGCAATAATTTCATACGAGGAAGTGTGGACTACCACCCCCTCAAGTGATGTGAATCGTTCAAGCAATACATGGAATGTATAAAGAATGAGATTAATGAACATATGTGACCTATATAACATATATATTATAATTTAATTATAATATATATATATCTCTCATTTATTTTTAATTCCATTAATATGACAAGGAAATGAATGTAGCGTTCATGCGTACGTACGACCTACCGTCTCCATGAATGGTGAATTACATTTCTTTTTATCTACAAATGTTATGGAATAGTATAAAATGAATATTTACTGGATATAAATGATATTTAAATCATTAATACTATTCTGGAGCTTATTTACTTATAACTACATGGACGATCATTTTCAAACAAGTTCATTTTTGACTCATGTACCAAACATCGACAAAACATCTGATATGACTTCACATTATTATCCAATTATTATAACATTATAATATGTGATATGAACTGAATAATAATCTTTAAAGGAGGTCCTTAAGCAATTATAAATTTACCAAAGTTTATTATTCAAGAATATAAAGAAACGAACAAGGCTAGTCGGACTTTAGGTAAGGGATCCTACCCCTCTCTTTTTTTAAGTACACTCTTTTATGTATTTCCTTTTAATATCATATTTCTTATGATTGGGATGTTATTTTATATTACTATTACTGTAAGTTTTATGTTCATATGACTAGAGACCCTATTTTCTCTCATCAAACCATTTTGGATGTTTTGAGTGGCGTTGTTAGGCTGCCGAAATTTCTAAGGGATCCTACCTCTCTCTTTATTTTTAAGTACTCTTTTTCTGTAACTTACATTAAGATCCTATTTCTTATGTTGGGGAATGTTATTTTATATTAAAATTTCTGTAACTTTTATGTTAATATGATGAGAGACCCTATTTTATCTCATCTATCCATTTTTGGAAGTTTTATGTGGCGCTATTAGGCTGCTGAATTTTCATAAGGGGATTTTCATCTCACTTTTTATTCCCTTGAGATTCATGCTACATTAGCTACTATTTCCTTTTGTGTGGTGTATGTAATGCCCATTATTTTACTATTTTTATAATATAATCTCATTTATGGGTATTTACATCTTCATTGTATGACCCTTCTTTCATGGGGTGTAGGTTTCGAAAGTTGCCCAAATCGGTAAGGGAACCTTTCACACTCCTCTTTTAAAAAGACTTATTTTGTTATGTCTTTTAATTTACATATTTTTCTGTTGGGATATGTTCTTATATATACATATTGATGTAAATTTTATGTCTAAGTGATGAGAGTCCATTTTCTCTTTCATCAGCTGATTTTATGAATTTTAAAGTGACGTCGTTCGGCTGTCGAATTTTACCAAGGGAACTTCTTAACCCAATTTAGATACCTTTGGGTTCAACTTATAGTTATTGAATATGTCATCCTTTGAATATGTGTGAATGACCTTTGATTGTTTTACACTTAATATACACTTATATTGGGTGTATTTATATTTTTCACACATAATTTTGAGATTGATTTATCCTTAATTTAAGGATACCTTGTTTATAAGGGATTCCATCTCATTTGACATTTCAATTGAGACTTCATTGTTGTTATGCACCAATTCACTCTTATATGGTGTATATACTGTCCTTTAGAATATTATATCATGAATCCATTTATTATCATGATATTATAAAGTTCTAATTAAATGTTATTCCTCAATTATTGTATTCAAGTGTCTCTAATTTTGGTAAAAACCCTTTAACTAAAATATCGCATTAAATGTTTTAATGATTTGTTATTATTAATATCTATGTTTTCAAAAGGGTTTTAAGGATTTATTTATATGGATATTAATGGTTTAAAATGGTAAAAGCTTCAATGGGACCCTTTGATTCAAAAATATCTTTATTAAATGTTTTAAATGGGTTTGAAAATGGTTTTTAGAATGGATTCATTATTTCAATATCTTATAATGTTTTATTTTTATTGTAGTGTGGGAATGTTATGTTTCTTTTATGCATGTTTTATGTGATACAATTATGTTATGGTTCTTGCGAATTGTTGTGAAGACGGGTGGTTCCATGATAAACTAAGGGCAGGTGAGCCCGATATAGCTCTCCAATGCATTGGGTAACGCGAAGGAGTTAAACGTTAAGGTTTCTACGAAGAGATTTAGGGAATATACTGTGATGGGTATTCCAAACGTAACCATGAGGGTTACTCCCTACGTAAGAATGTTATTAATGCTTCAAGTTACCTTTATGTCTTATGATTTCTATGAGTTATTCGTAAATCCTATGATTTTATGAGGTATGTCAAATTGCTAATGCTTTATGAGTAAAGTATGATTTCATTGATTCTTAGGTATACATGAAATATGTTTTCTTTCCGTATTATTATAAACCTTACTGAGCTTTTTGTGCTCATCCCAAGTTTTGTTGAAATGTTTTTCACAGGACATAATGTTGAATAGGGTCAAGTATGGGATCAAGGAAATGTCAGGATGTCTAAAATAAGGAACTAGACATGACGCTTTTGTTCAAGAGTTTTTATTTTTGTGAAAAAAATGGAAGCTGAGTAGATGTGTCTACTTTGTTACCTTTGAGATGTAATAGTTATGTCCTAATTCTCTAATACTCTAAAACTGAAAAGATCCTCAATGTGAATTATTCATTTAATTCAATAATAATTAATGTTTATGGCTGGGTCCTTATAATGATATTCTTAAATAATATTATCACATGTTTGTTATTAATGTTTTATTATTACTGTTGTTTCAAGCAATAATTTTTTTATTTTCTAATGCATGTTTTATCAAATAAGATCTATTTTTTGTGCATAGGATATAGATAAATCATAACCTAAATGATATTAATGTTATAAATATCACATTTATTCATTATATACCTTTTTATAATAGCTCTTGAATATTGTAAATGGAAAATGAATCACATTGCTTCGTAAGGATGGTAGATCATACAGAAGCACACATGACGATATGATTACCTTAATGGGATAAAGGGAATGTATTTGTATGATATATTAAATTCAAATAAATAATATCACGTAATTTTTATCATATATATTAATTATTTCTATCATTATTACTATCTATGCGAGTTGATGATGGAAAAAATTACATCGGTTTGCGATGTGGTAGTCTTCTGTACACAAGAGCGATGGAAATGTTTCAGATCTTATGGATAAAGATATGGGTGAATATTATTCTATAAAAAATAATAAAATATCATTATAATGGATATAATTTTGATACAATATTTTAAATATTATGACATAATTAATGGTGGAAAAGAAGAAGTAAAAAAAGAAAAATCTTGGTCAAGACAATTACCTTCACATAGAAAAACCTCATTTGGAAATCTTATAAAGGACTCTATGTTTGGTATTTTTTGAATAAAAGTATCTTTATAATGTTCATATGGATTTGGGGGGGATATTGTATCATATTTTTGTTGAGATAAATAGTTGTATAAGTTTGAAGATGTGAGGGGAGGGGTGCCATTTTTTGTAATTGAGGAGTGGCATTTTTTAAAATACCGACACCTATTCAATAATTGGAAGTCTGTATCACAACAAGAGCCTCAATAATTGATATATAATGATGTTTAGGGATTTTATGGTCATTCATATCCTATGAAACAAATTATAAACATGTTTTAAACTTCTTAATCCCATATCCTATAAGTTTACATAACCATACCATTTCAGTTTTCTCTATGGTAATATGTTATTTTGTTTACGTATGTAATTAATCCATTAAGAATAAAAATATTTGACCATTATTATAAAAACTGGGACCAATTATTTTAAATATGAAATTAATTTTGTCAAATAAAAATTCTATGTGTGTGCAATGTTAATTTTAACATAGGCACATGTAACATGTAAGACCCCATTTTAACCTTAATCACGGTAAATAAATATTTCTACCTTCATTAATTATTTTGTCCAAAAAAATATGTTCTCAATATAATATAATATTATTTATTCATATTAAAAACAAGGAAACCATTTTATAATGTTTAATTAACAAAATATCATGAATTTAATTTAAAATTAAACTAGCATGAGTGATTAAAATGTGGGTTTACAAAGCAATATTTTTTTTGAAATAAAAATAGTATTCATATCAAAATTAAAACATAAAATTATTATAATTACCTAAATTGTTCTAACAGAAATAAAAACGAACTAATTTTACTTTTAATATATTTTTTATAAAAAATCGATCTTTTTAAATGCTGTAAATGAAAATGAAGTGGTAAATAAAAACTAATATTGTTCAATGTTCAATTAAAAAATATTATTTTCTAGATATTCTTAAAAATTGACTGTATGATAATTTTTACATTTTGATTTAAAAATCAGTTTCATTTTTTTAAAATTTTTTATCAAAAGGAGGAATAATATATTTTAAAATATGATCCCAAATATAATGAATTTTCTTTTAAAAATATAATTTAACTATAAAACATGATGTAATATTTTCCCATGATAGAAAATATTGGATGAAGGAATAAACATTTGATTTAATACCTCATATATAAAAAAATATTTAAAATCAGCAACCAAGAGTAAATAATTTAAATAGGTAACATAAAACCCCTTGTGAGCAGAAAACAATTTTTCAAAAAAATATTTCTTTATTCATTCCAAAGATATTTACCTATCATTATTATAGACTAATAAATAAATAATTTATTTTATACATGCAGTAAACATTATTACTTGCATATTTTATTTCTTCCTTTTCATACCCACCAATTTTAGGGCTGTGTTATATTTGTATTATACATTATGATTCTTTCAGACTTGGGATCGTGTGTGCCACAAGCTATAGAAGTGATTAAATTTATTGGAAACAAATATAAAATTAAATTTCATGTTGTTACATCCTTTAGGTTTCCATTAACAATCTATTTCATCATATTTTATTAATGTGTTTTAATAAAGTTCCATGGAGTTTAAAAAATCTTTATCTTTTTATATATAAGAAGATACATGTAATTTCAGCTATGCAGTTCTATTATTATTGATATTATTCACTAATAATATTTTTATCATATGGTAATATACTTGGATGATGATTATTGAGGAGTTAAATTTAGTTGATGATATTGAATACCATTTAGACACACTATTATGTATTTAAATAATACTTAATGATTTGGATTTACTTTTTTACTCATAAAAATTGATTTAATGTCATTCAAAATTCATCAGAATACATTCTATGGTATGAACAAGGTTATAGAAGTCTAATTTTTTTTGAGTTGATGATTTAAAAAATTTCTAGTGAAATGGTCAAATTGATTATTCATATTTATATGTCTTTGGATGTGATGTTTAAGAAGATGTAAAATATTATGATATTTTAAAAATTCATGAAAATATTATTGAGATAAATTAAAATTTCTAAAGGATTCCCTAATCATGTTTGGATATAATCTGATCGAATTTGAAAATGATACGTATTTTTGATTGAAAACTAGAATATTGTAAAAGACACTAAATATATATGTTTTTATTTACAACATAAAAACAATCAAGTATCAATGATACTTATATATATATTTCTTTACCTAGATGATACATAATATTTCTTTGGAATCTGTTATCAAGTATCAAAAATAAATTGGATGCATAAGTTTTTTCTCAAGAACACGGATTCCAAAAATTCCTAAGAATTTAGACTGGAATATTAAAATTTTATATAGGTTGTTAATATTTTCAATAGAAATTTGGCCAACTATAAAACCTTACATAAAATTTATTGTTTCAAAATAAAATTTATGATCCATTAGTTTGAGGAAATGTTGATAAATATACATTATCACAATGATTTGTAAGAATAATTACATCTTATTTAATGGTAATTGGTTATATATATATATATATATGGTGAAGGATAAATTCTTTATTAAATTTTTATGTGAACTCTGTTCATTTGTAATCTATTTAGATCCAATATGAGTGACATTTTAGAAATCATATTTCTTCTGTAATGTTTTTCTGTTTTGATTAATCAAAGAATATTGGTAGTTTATAAGAATATATAAATGGTAAACATAAAAATGATTTGATTTACATTAATTTAAAAATTTCATAAACTGACCACTAATATGTGATTCTTGATCTGGTCCATGTGGAATTAATGTTGGTTAATTTCCCTTCCATGAATGAATTTTCTACAGTAAAAAAATTGTTTGAGGATGAATAACTGAATAAAGATAGATCATTCATTTTTCATCCAACCATGATGTCAACAGAAGTGTTCTTCTAGTGTGACTGTGAAATACGAAGATAGAGAAAACCATTGTATGTTGCAGGATAAAAAATATTTCATGGGAGAACATCACATCATGTTATTATTCAATGATTTTTTCCTCTGAATAGAAATTAGTTTTGTAATATATGTTAGTACATGATTGGATATACCATGATTTCACCATGATAATATCTAAAGAAACCCTATAGTGAGGTAATCTCTCATGGAGAGATGGTTAAATGGAAAGTTTTCAATCATTTATTGGGTTTAGTATGAATGTTTTCTTTAGGATATTGAAGATAATTTTCCCATTATAATTGTGGGACATCAGGAGGATATAAAGGAAAATAGTCGTAAAGGCTATTGTGGACACATTATGTCCAATATCCATAAATTTATTTTTTGAAATATGACGTTAATTTGGCTTATGAAATTTGGTGATCCATGACCATATGAGATATTCATTGGATGGGGGTCAGGTGTTTGATCAATATCAAAAAAAATCCAGATTTATTAAGGTGAGAACTTGACATCCAATGTATTTGGAATAATGGAAACATTTCATGGGACATGGGTTGTTTGACGGTTAGTGAAAGGAGATAACATCAAGCTGGGGGGGAGGGGTATCGAGTGATGAAGGATGATGATAATATTCAATGAATGATCACTTGGTGATTGATATTAGTGGTGGTAGGGGCCATTTTGTTGATGTTGATCCAGGAATATGTGGGGAATCCGCATGAAATTGTTCAATAAGGGTGGGTCAGAGCCTTTAGCTCTGGTCTCGGCCAACCATCCATAGGTGCTTCTCACCATATATGGAATATGAGCCTCATATTAGGATTTAATTTCCCATGGAAATTATATTGATGTAATATATTCCCTCTACCTAAAAAAGGTAATTCATTGGTTTATAATAAAAATATAATATTTTTTCTCCAAGATTTTTGAAAAAATTATTAGAAAATACATTTAATAGTCCAGACCTAGAATCATAAGTAAATTTTAAGAAATAAAAATTAAGAACATTTTTCGTATTCAATGATAAAATATAATATGTCATGACCCACCCTAGAGGGGCCCATGTTGTGACTACCCCATGTCCGCCTCCAATAGGACATGGGCTGGCGATTAGCACCAAGAATTCATATCCCACAAATGGGTGGAAAATTACTAACTAATTTACACATGAATGCCTCTCCAAGCCCAAAATGATGAAAAGTAAAACACTATGTAAAGAAGTATGAATACCACTAAAATACCAATAATAGATTATAATAGTTGAAACATATAAATTAAACAATTAAAGAATACAATCCTAAAAAAAATATGAGACTGTAAAAATGAACACAAAAGTTCTTGAAACTCATCTACGTAAAACCATATTGAATAGTAGTTATCTGGATAGCATTTTGAATCCACTGGATCACACCTCGACTATCTAATCTCTCTAAGAACCACCTGGTCCTGGTACACTTAGGTATCTATAAAAGCATTAAAATATTTCATAATACACAACTTGCATAGGAAAACCCCATGTAGGGGTGAGGAAAACAGTACTCATTAGGGCACCCCAAAACCACACAAGAATAAAACCAGAAATACAAAAAAGTATACCATAAAGAAAGTACAAGAAATTTACCGAAAATAAATGACATGAAGTGTACCACAAGGAAAGTAAAAGAATTATACCACAAATAAAGTACATGAATTATACCACAAATAAAGTACATGAATTATACTATAAATAACAGTACAATTAGCTCCCCAAAGATGTATTTTTACAAAAAATATATCATTAACATCCAGATAAACTCTTCTCAAACACTATGTATCATGATGTTCCAACCTCATAGCTAGCTACAAGATTCTCGTCATAGAAATGAATCATAACATGATAACCATGAAGACACACTCAATGAGTTTATCCATATTAAATTTCACCTATCTGAGAGATTCACTCCATTAGAATAATTCTACTAGGTCTAGCTCTTGTTCCCAGCACCATGGGTTCAATCATCGCCGCATTGCACCAAGCTCAATCTATGTACCCCAATTGAAGAAGGTAGCCCCACACAACTACACACTGTTGATGGAGAACTGGTCTAGACATTTATCCATGTGAATACTCTATATAATGAGAGAGTAGAAGGACACACACCATAGCCACTACCCCATAGACGAGGGAGTACTTCCCCAAACTAACCCATGAAACTTCTATCTCTCTTGAATAGAGTATCATGTTCCCCAATCCATCGAGGTAGAAGTAATTCCTAATTTAGTATCATTCACACCAAGTGAATAAGCATGATCTTAATAACTATATCAAAATTTTAATGAAGCTCCATCTCCAATGGAGGACCCTCTCCCCACATGGTAAGTCACCTAGTCTCTATAAGAAACCCAGTCCCCATAAGACACCCTATCTCGATAAGACACTCAGTCTTGAGGACCTGGACCCTAAATCGGTAAGAGAGTAACACTCAGTGAATACAGGACCTATACCCTAGTATGATAGGGGAGTACCGACTCAGTTATGATAAGACATATAGTCCCAAAAAGATAGGCAGTCTCTATAAGACATGTAATCTCAAGGTCATTGCCAGCCGTCATATTCCTCTTGTAGTGTGCTCATTCCCGGACAACCGTCTCCACAAGACATTAGGAAATATTCCAACTTCAAAAAAACACACTAAGAGTTTCTCAAAAGGAACTCCTAATTTCAAGGCTCTCAATTCCATAAACGGCTCACCAAAGACACACTTGATTTGAATGATATGGGTATCTTCGAAAAATGGTCGGACCCTAGTCTGGTCTGGGTCCAACCCGACCTATCGAACCCAACAGACCCAGCCTGGCCTAGCCTCGCACCATCCCACCCAAACTGGATTGGCCCTATGGGCTGCTGGAGTGTCCCAGTATCCTTTAGTCTATCCTGCATGTGTGTGGGCTGGAAAACACCACCGCATACAGTCTATCCCGACCGCATTACACCTAGTTCTATATGTTTTTCATGCCATACACCTACCTCCCATCCTCATCACCGCCATGGGTTCTATGCATCCCGCCTTCCCCATCCCCCATTCAATTTATTTGTCGCATGTCGCGACCACCCATTCCAGTACCCTGGATCAACATTTCCCCCATGCCATTATCCGTCTCTATAAGCCACACTACTAACTTGTCGTCCCTATGGACTAGCCACTAGATGTGCACTGCTACTCACCTGAACAAGACAAAGTCACCGCCTCTAGCCACGACCATGCGCCGCCGCTATATGCCGCTATTGTGACTTGCTAGACCATCATCCCATTTGTAACTTTTGAGAATGATTGAGGCTCATCTGTAGCCCGAAATTAGGTGATATTTTAGATCGCAGTTTCTCAAGATCTTATCTACCTTCCTATTGCATATGTTGTAGGTTTACCTTGAATCCAGAACTCTGATCGTACTCAAAACCACCCGACAACAACGGGTGATGACCACAGGGTTCTAACGTTGATGAACACAATGTTCAATGGAAGATAATCATAGAAACTAAGGGTTTGACATCATTGGCCATGAGTTCATGGTTGTTGATCAATATTGGGGAACTTGTGTTCGAAAACCAAGACATAACTCTTGATTACCGGGAATAAAATCCATCCCCCAAGAATGATAAAACCACATGTCAACCTATGGTTGATCTATATTCATCGTTACTTATAACAACATGGAATGAAATAACATAAAAAATAATTCACTACCTTGAGTATGGATCTATAATAGATGATGGATGATTGCATAATTTCATTGACAAGATCCTCATACTCCTTTAGTGTGACAATCCATGATCCAATCTCTGATTTGTTATTGGTATCTTGAGAAAATTATTTCATCCTTCTCCCCTAAAAATTATCTGGAATTCCAAGGGTTATATAGCTAACCTTAGGATTTTTACATTAGGGTGGTGTTAAAGGAAATAATCACTAATTCAAAAAAATATATTATCATAAAATTATTTAATGATGATCACTCCCATTTTGGGTTTTTGCGCATAAGACCCATGCTAAATATAGTTATGTCTTTTCAAGGGAAAACAACACATTATGAACTCAACGGTGGTCTTGTATTACTAATCTGAGTCTCTATTCAGGAATTATTATAAATGTAAAATAAAATAATTTTTATTCAGTTATTTTATTTATGGTGTCATCCAAAAACTATCTTTCATAGTTGTCCCACACTAACCGATGATAGGGCTCACCTAAGTTAAATATGCTACATTAAACAAAACGGTGCCCTCATATTTCTAATCTGAGAACTTTTTTAAGAGTTATTTCACTTTCTCAGGAAAATCTAGTGCACATTATATTTAAAACAATAAATTTTTCAAATAATTATTCTAGGAACACCGAGCCTCGGAATCACATGCTTTCTTAATGCATGTTCTAAGAATTTTCCGAATTAATTTATAAAAATAAATTCAGGAAAATTATAGTCATTATATTCTCCCCACCTTAGGTTTTTACAAAAACAAAATCCAACCCATGGGCTACCTAAATACATAAGGGTACTAAGAATGAACCTAAGCCTCACACACCCATGTGCTATCCTGGAGATTCCAATTCTACCAACAAACATACAAAAGAGGAATCAACCACCCACGAAGGATCCCCTCATATAGAATCTCAATCTTTATGACCAGGATGAAAAATGAGCATCAAAAATCTGAAACTATCATCAATGGAATTCAATGGAGTCAAACTATCTCCAGCATATAGAGGCATCCCATGCTCTCTACAGGACCATGTTATCGACTAGCAAGGAGGTGGGCTAACAAGGTTAGTTTGTGAAAAATCACACAGATATTATCATGTACCTTAGGCATATGTAGTAAAAACATATCAAAGTCCTCCAGTATCTCTTCCTACTTCCATCCTAGTACCCCAGAAAATAAAAAGATAAACCTCATCCATGTATTGTGTCTTAACACACGGAATTGATAAACTAGGAAACTAATTCAAAAAAGAACCCAACATTTATACCAAAAAAGAATACCAGCTTCAACCATTCCTCCATTATTGGTGTCCTCCATGACACCCAAATTCATATCTTGATGCATATCACCAATCTTGGTATCCACTACTTCTAGAAAAACCAAGCCTCCCCGTCCTACGTATCAATAGAGACCTCTTGGATCAACCACCCTAGGATCATTCCACATCACAAGAAGTAGTAAACAAAAATAAAAACAAGGATCTAAGCCCTAAAAAGGCATTTATCCATTCCAAACAATGATCCATCATGGATTAAAAGGGATTGTACTTCCCAAGGGTAATTTTTGGAACTTCCTCAGAACCTCCTCCCTCAACATCACTGGTACTATTGTGCATCCCATGAAAATAATGATGTCTTCCCGACCTTCCAAATATCTTCTAGGGTTGTTCTTAGTGAACATATGATCATGTAAAGTCTCATATCCAGTATTCCCAAGTTGTGCTTATCTGACTTACTATAAATGTGAAGGTGTGAGAATTATCGATTGAAGGTAAGTTGTTCTTTCTCCATACAAAAATGATATTTTTAATGAGGTTAACTAATCTAGTGCAATATTCCAAAACTATGAACTAGATCACCTACAGAGAACATTTTTTTCCTTATTACTCTTTTTAGGAGTATAAACCATTACAAATTCATAGTCTTGGAGAAAATCTAGCCAACACCTCTTTATCAACATTCACTGGATACACTGCAACTCTCCCAATAATTTAGGATATTGAGGACTTGTGACATCCATTACATTGAGGGATGGTCTATCCAATTGATAATTAATCGGTTGCACCCTCTTATGTGTGAGTCCTTCCTATACTACATGGGATTCCTTTTCACTAAGATGGAAAACTTCATTCCACAACTATAGAAACTCTAAAATATTTTCCCGAAATAATAAATGTGATCATGAATTGTGGATAGTCTATCAACAACAAGAATAAAATATTAAGTCCTTGAAGCCACTACCGAGATATCCAAAATAAAACAATCACCTCTTAGAGTGAGGTCACACTATTGTCACCAATGTGTGATAATTGGTTCTCCTCTAGTAGAAGTCTTGAATCATGTGGATAGAGTCAATAGTTCAATTGTAATCTCTAAGTCTAAAACAAGATTCATGCTATGAAAATAATTATTTTTATAAGTGTCAATCAATATGGAAGATAAGGTATAATAGACACAGACCATACCTCATATCATTCCTGGATCCCTTGGGTCATATGCCTTGACCCTGTATAGCTTTTCACTTCCCTTTCCTCTATCTCCCTAAGCATTGTGTGGATCACTGAGGGGTGGTGGTGCTAATATGTCGAAATGTAGAGAAACATTAGATGATCTCCCAATACCTCTTCCATATCTTCCATCCTAAATATCTTTCTATTACTGTCACTATCTCGGCCTCAATTTTCCATCCACCATTTCCCTATCAGCAGCTCGACGGGCTAGACAATCTCTAGTCAGATTTCCCCTACCATCACATGAAAATAATTGCCTCTCTCTAGGTTGAATAGACTCCCTCTATGAGCCTTGAGCTATAGATCCCCCATAAAAAGAACTCCTCTTGGAATGATTCAGACGTCCAAATCCTTAAGATTGATATTGACTACATTTTTCTGAGGTCTCTACTTGTACTTTCCCACTACGGACTACCATTGGTTCTATCTACATTTCCAAGTAACTCCCAACCACAATGGTTTTCCTTATAACCCATGCATAAGTGGGATTGTACAAAGGGATAACTCTTTCTCCAATCCCAAAATTCTAAAAATTAAAACCCTAAGAAATCTAGTACACAAGCCACTATGAATACCAATAATGGAGTATGACTGTAGAAATCAGGAATGTAAATAGGGATAGAATAAAAGACCACCAAATGTTGGAGTCTATAAAAGTGAACACAAACGTTCCTGAAAATAATCTACATAAAACCCTACCTGAAGGGTATGTACAAGGATATATATTTTAAGTCTTAGGAGAAAACCTCCGCTATCTGATATATCTAAGAACCACCTAGTCTTAGTCCACCTATGACTGCATCTAAGCATCAAGCTTCTACATAATACATGACATGGGTGAAAAAATACCATGCAGGGGTGAGTGAAATAATTTTCAGTATGAAACCCCAAAACCAAAAAATAATACCACAAGTAATACATGAAGTATAACACAAAGAAAATACATGAAGTATACCATAAATAATGTAAACGAAGTATTCCACAAATAAGGTACAGAAATTATACCACAAAGTATAGTATACTCAAATCCTCATAGATATATGTCTACTGAACATATATAAAGAGAATCCAGATATACTAATCATAAAAACTATGTATAATGAGTTTTTATCCACGTATCTAGAAACCGTATTTTCATCATAGACTCATATCTTAACCTAAAAACCAAGAGGGGACACTTCATGAGATCAACCATCTCTTATATCACTCATCCATGAGATGCACTCCATCAGAAACATTTTACTAGGTCATGCTCTTCTTCCCAGCACCATGGGTCTAGTCATCAGTACCTTGAACCAAATGTAGACTATGAAAACCCTGTGAATATAGCCGCCCCTCACCACTACAAACACTTGAGGGATAAATTCTCCAAACTATACACCACATTCATCCTCTATATAATGAGAGTGGGGAGGGGAAGACATCTCGCCACTACCTTGTAGTCGAAGGAGTACTTCCCTTAAAAACCCCATGAAACTTCTTTATCTTCTGAATAGAGTAACCCATTCCCAAGTCCATCGAGGGAGCACTAATTCATCACATGGTATCATTCAAACCAAGTGAATGGTTCATCTCCTCATAACTATATCCAATAGTGGAGGAAGCTCCATATCCAATAGAGGACTCTCTCCCCACATGATAAGAGACAATGTATTAATAAGACATCCAGTCATGATAACATACCCAGTCTCAATAAGCCACTATGTATCGAGGTATCGTACCGTAACTCGATTGGGGAGAACCATTATGTGACTAGATGTCATGATCCCTGGTATGATAGGGGAGTACTCACTATGTCATGATAAGACACCTAGTCTTGATAAGACACCCAGTCTCTATAATAGATGTATTATCAAGGTCACTTCCAACCATCAGATTATGCTTGTAGTGCACTCATTATTGGAGGACCTACTCTTAAATACATTAGGCCATATGAAAACATAAAAAACACACATAGAGTATTTCAAAAGGATGACCTCATTGCTAGGGTCACAACACCTCAAATGACTCATCGAACGACACTCAGTTTGAATGTTACAACTATTTTTGTAAAAAGGTTTTACCAGGTCCAGTTTGTGTCCAAACCAACCTAATAGACATAGCATGACCCACCTTCCGACCCATCCTGATCCTCCAGTCATATCCCCTATTCAACATTGAGGCTGTCTTATGTTGCATACCCCACAACTATTGTGGCTCCATGCGGTCCCCTTATTGTGTTCTTCCACCACCGACCACCCTGTTGGTGACCGACCCCCTAGATACCTATTGATGCTCTCCTAAACCAGTTGGAGCCTTCGCCCCTGGTCTCTGCCTTAAATCACCATAACCTACTACCATTCCTCACCGGACCACCGCATCAGTGGTCTCTTTTACAAAGCTCCGAGGATCCTATGTTACCCAAAATTAGGTGCAATTGTAGATAATGGTTTCTTGTGACCCAATATTTCCTTATGCAGCCTCTTCTATCAGTTCTCCTCAATTCCAGAGGTCCAATAATACATAGAACCACATGGGAGCATTGAGTGGTGTCCATATGGGTCTAATGATGATGAACACAATTAATGGTGTTAGAAACTCAATGAAACGTAGGGTTTAACATCATTGAATATTAATTCTTGTAAATCAATAAATATTGGAGAGTTTGGGTTAGAAAACCAAGAAACAAACTCTTGATAACCCATTATGTATTCCCTCTTACAAGAACGATTGAACCACATGTCAACCTGTTTATTGTTTAATCCATGTTCATCATTATTACTAATAACAGAGAAAGAAATAAAATAAAACCCATCACCCTACCTTGAGTTTAGATCAGTCATTGATGGGGAATGGTTACATTGACTTCATTGATGAGATCCTCTAATCTATCATCATTCGCTCGAGAAAATACTTTTTCCAATCTGTCCAAATAGATTCTCCAAAATTCCCAAGATTATGTGGCTAACCCTGAGATTTAGGTTTAATGATTATTTTAAAAGAAATTTTTGATGTGTCAATAAAATAATTTACCTTTAAATAAATTAATGAAGATTACGCCCTTTTCAGGTTTTACCAGAGAATACCCGTTTCAACTAAATAGAAGTTTTGCCTAAGGAAAACACCACATTAAAAACTCAATGGAGGTATCATATTTACAACCTGAGTATCTGTTCATGATTTTTTAGAATTTTAAAATATAATATTATTTATTTAATTATTCTTTATGGTTATGTCCAATAACTATCTTTCAATGTCGGCCCTAGCCGACTGATGTTAGGGCTCGGCTAAGGTAAATTCGCTGCTCAGAACACAAAAGTTCCCTCAGTTTTTTGATTTTGGAACCTCTTTAAGAACTATTCAATGTTTTCCTGAAAATAAAACATGTGTTCTATAAAAAACCTAACATTTTTCAATGAACTATTCTGGGAACACTAGGCCACAAATTCTCACCCTGTCTTAGTGCCTTGTCTTAGAATTTTCCCTAATAATTTCTAAAAATAAATTCAAGAATATATAATTCATTATAAAATATCTAGTAATATTTTGAGTATTTTAGTGGAAAATAATGAGGAAGATAAATTGAAAATTTTATTTATTTTATTGTCATAAATATTTTATGATTTAAAGATGATAGATAAAATATAAGACAATATATTAAAACCACTTTATAAACTCTATTTCTCATTGATTATGAGAAACCAAACATTCCACTATGATATATCCATGTCTAAAAAAAGTGGATAACCCATAGTAATTTTTTGATGATAATTTATATGAATTGAAAATGAAGAATAATATAAAAGAATATGGTTTTACTTATGTTTTTTTAACATTTTATTAAAGAAGAAAATTAAAGAATGAATTCTATGATTTTTCAAAATCACAACGAATTGTTCTATGATATATAAATATATTAATGATGAAGGGACCTTTTGAATTATATAGTGTCGTCTATTGAGATATCTGCAATTGGGGGGAGGAAGTGAAATATATGCTACCTAAGATAGAAAAAATTCCATTAATTTTGATATATTATGAGGAATAACATGAAATATTTTTTATTAAAGATATTGTACTAGATAATAACAAAACCTAATATTATAAATTGGTTATTTATTTATACATATTTTTTACCCTGAAAAAAGGTCCCATGATATATCCACTATTTAATAACATATTGAAAAATTAAATTGGAGTTTTGTGTGAGAGGGAAAAAAACCACCATACACTTGGGACATAGCCATCTACAGTAGAGGTGATCCTCATTATCATATCAAATTCTCCATGTTTTCTTTCTTTTTTTCTTATAATATATAAATAGTAACTGAAGGAATAAAAATGATTTAAATATTCATTCACATAATAAGATGAAACGTAGATAAGCGAAAAGTTTTTAACAAATTATTTCATCAATACTAGTTACCACCCCCCCTTTTAATGTCCACATTATCCTAATTAGTCATTAAAATTAGAAACAGATCCATTGGTACACATCAAATTAGATACTCAAAAAATTTATGACTCAACTATTTAACATTTTGCGTTTCTATCCACAACACATCATGAATTTTAGATTTTAGGAAGCCTATGAGTTCTCTATAAAATTATCCTTGAACTAGATTTCCTTAAATTCATTTGAGAACCTAAATAAAATAGATGAAAAGTAATTGAGAAATTACTCATAAATCAAATAAGAGAATAATGACTCAAAACTAATTTAATTAATGTAGAGTGTATAATTTGATATATATATATATATATATTGATAATATATTTTCATAATTATTATTTGATTTGAAGGAGTACATTTTAAAAAAATACGGGTAATTGTTTTTACCATATTGGTATTATGATAAAGAAACATCATGCATATAATGAGAAAAATTATTTGATGAATACACTAAAAATGAGATGGAAGCCTTTTACCTCATAATTCACACAGTATTCATAATATCATGTGGTAACTAAAATATCAAGTAAAAAATATAACTGTAGAAGAGATTTGTATATGTGGTGAAGATAAATTTATCAAGGATATAAAAAATGAATCATTTTTGTGCTTTAATGGATTTTGAGCTTCAATATTCCAATGAAATATCCACCATTATTTTTGTTTTATTTTAAAAGAATGAAAGAGAAGATCACCCAGACTGAGGAAAATTCAAGAAAAATGGAGTCATATTTAGAACACGGGGTGATGATGTTTGCGAACCGCTACAAACAAGTTGGGTCCATATGTGAAATTAATTTAGATCAAAATAAAATCCTCTAGATTTTAGAATGAATTGATCAATAAATTCCATGGGATGGATTAATCAGAGAAAGAGCATAAAGATATGCTCCATGAAAAAATATGTAATTGATGTCATGGATTCTAAATTTGGGATAAATGCATATATAATCGAAGATTTTGATATTTCTTTATTTGATAAACCCCAAATTCATGAACATTTAGTAGATGATATTGTAATGGATTTCCAAATAATATTAAATTCAATATAGGGAGATAAAAATATTCTCTATCTGAAATCTCTTCAATATAATATTAGACATTAAAATATAATAATAACTCAAGTTCAATCTACTAAGAGAAGAGATGTTTCCATACAAAATTATATGGATGTGACATATTCCAAAACTCATATATCTAAAAGAAAAATGGTGTATTATCATTTAATGATACATATCTAAGAAGATCAATAAAAAAGTCTCATCATCTCCAAAAAATTATGGTTATTATATTTTTAATTTGATACATAGTATATGATTCAAATAAAAATATATACACAAAATAATGAGTAAATTTGATTAAAAATCCATTATTGTATCTTTGGTGGATGTTATTATGTGTATAGAATGTTTTTAACTAATGTAAGATAAAATGAATAAAAAAACATAACAAAAATAAAAAGAAAAAAAAATTCATGCACAGTTTTTTTACAATATTATAAAGTATGTTTTGTTATCTATCACTAGTATAATGTCCCAAACTGAACAAAAAAATTATTTCAGTACTTTAAATTAAAATTAATTTCGTCAAAAAAATATTCACACAAAAAGGAATGATTTTTGTTTAGTGTTTTCGATTAATAGCTACATAAGAAATATATTTTAAAACACATGTAAAAAATTATCCATAATCAAACTCCAGTAGAAACTTTCTAAATTTCCCCCATGTTATGAATATCTTCATAACCAATGTATTGGAAACCTATGTAAAGTGTGATCCCAAATGGTCAGTAAGGGATAGTTTATCAACATTCCATCAACGGTTATATCATAAGTATGTGGTGAAACATGTGTAAGGGATAATTTTCTTTAATAAAAAGAACATCGAATGATAATTACTATGCATAAGTCATGATATAAGTACATTTAATATCAAATAATCTAGTGTATACCGTGGAAAAAGGGCTTGGAATAATGATACATTAAACATTACTCAAGGAACATACTCATAAAAAAATATTATGATTTATTATTGTGGTGCAAAAAAATCAATATAATTTATATTTCCTGGCTACCAATAAATACGTTCATTAAATATTAGGATTAGGAAAATTTTATTTATACCTTATTGGGATTGAGATAATCCACTCATGTAAATCTGGATTGCGATGAAATCTCCTGTATAACCCTTTGGATTGGCATAAATCTTCCATTTCACCCATTGGCTTTGGATAAATCTACTTGTGTACCCTTTGTCTTGGGATAAATCCTACCATGTACACTATAAGTATCATTAGATATATAATTTACAAATAAAATATGGGTGATATAGGACCCCACACATCATTAACCCATAAATATGTGTTCTGCTCAAAATAAACATTTTTTACATCATTATGTACCCATATAAAAAAATGGGTTTCATAAAAATTCTCGATGGTATCAATAAAATTGACCTAATTAATTTGAATGATTAAGGAAAAAAATTAGATCACCCAAAATACTATTTCATAATAACATTTCTACGGCGATTCAAGAAAAATAATTTCCATGGAAATAATTTATTTTGAAATAATGTGAAATCATAGTTAAATTTTAAAATGGTTTTTTGGTATACAACATCATATTTGGGGTAAATTATAAATTTTTGGTAATATTTAAAATCAATTTTTGAGAATTTTATTTAAAAAAAATGATAAATATTTACTAATAAATGAAAAATATAATATTGGATCCTTGAAAATAGAATTAAATATTTAACAAAGGTGATGAAAAATAAATTTCAAAACTGTTACTCACAAAATAATCTACAATAATTGAGACATGAAATTGAAAACATGGTTTAAAAAAACTGAATTTATTTTTTAAAAAAAATTATTAAATAATATTTAATAATATTGGTTATGAAAAAAAGGATAAAGGGAATCAATATTTAATGTATAGTGGATGATTAATCATTTAATTTTGAAATATTGCAAAGCATTTTAAATATTTTTTAGTAGCTTTATTGAAAACTCATATCATATAGATGTAGTAAAACATACATCTTTAAATAAGATATGGGATTATTTTTTCATATTAGAAAACCCATATTTGTATTTTAAAATAATAAAGGGGACGTCTTTGGAATTATTAATAAGAAAATGGAGAAAACCCCATCTTAAAGGAGATGTGATATCAATACAAAAAAAAGATTTCACCTTTATGTTAATTAAATTCCTTGAGAAATTATCTTTGAGTTAGAACCATATTTTCACACGTAGATAAAAGCATAAATATATTATTAATTTTGAAATAAAATAATTTCCAAAACATACAAGAAGGATGCTTATGGAATAAAATTTTTACTCAAAGAAAGGGTCTTTGAGTTAAAAAAATCCCTTTGTGGTTTTCATAATTCATCAATCAAGAAATATTGAGAATGGTTTTTATGTGTATGTAATGAAAATATACACCATTAAAAGATAAAATAAAACATAATAAATTTAAAAAATATTATTTTCCCATCTCAAATGAAATTATCTAAAGAGGAACAACCATTACTCATTGAATGATATTTTAGTTACCAAACACCCTTGCAATAATGGTATCGGCATAGTAAAAATAAATTAATATATATACCATCTAATGGATAGTCAAATATCTTGGAAGGAAGTTGTTTTATTTTACATTAAGATAATGGGGAATTAAATACACCATATAAATTCAATGATGGTGTGAAATTTTAATCAAGTCACATATATTTAAAATTGGAAAAAGAGATCATTAAATTGTTTCAAATTTTAATTGAATGCACTATATAATAGAATTTAAATAAATAGTATCTTCATCACTTATTTTAGATCATTTTAAATATAAAAAATATTTTATAAACATTATTCATAATTTTTTTCCACGTGTATATTTGTTAGCTATTATCTACTTCCAGTATCAGGTGTGATTAATCATAATAATTTTGAACTATTTCCAAAATCAGAGTGTTATTATACATTATTATCCAAAATATAATCACTATATTGACATTAATTGTACTGGAATTGGTTATTTGTATTAATTTTGTCGTTTTAATTTAATTTAATAAGTATTTTAGTTAGTATATATGATATGGATGTCGACGATGACATTATTTTAGCAATTTAGATCAAATAGATGGTGTTATATTAATAAATAAGTTAAATTTTTGTATTATCACATCAAAAAACACATTATATACTTGTAAATATATAATATAACATTAAAAAATACATCCTTGATATACTTTTATATTTTTTTCTGAAGGTGGTTAAACTAAGAAAATAAGAACACGATACAATTTATCTTTGAGTATGGATATGAAATATATTTTTCCCTTGTAATATAATTATCAAAAAATATTAATGAAATTATTTTATTTTTATTAAGGTTATTAGTTATAATGTAGAATTTTTATAAGAATGATTGAAATTAAAAAGTAGTTTTCACTTATAAATAAATCTGTTTTCTTCTAGGTATGTTCATTTTATGCGATTAGAGTCACAATTATAGATTATGTTTAATGTAACATATAGAATTTATTATTTATATTTCTAGAATTTAAATAATTAAATAAAAACAAATAAATTCACTTAAACAATTTTCGGAACCATCCATTAAATGTTATTGATGAAAGAAGAAACATGGCGTTCATGTAGGCGGTAGTCCACAAAACATCATGAGAAACGATTTCATTTTTGCAAGAGAGTGAGAAGGGAAAAGATAATTATTACACTATTAATATATTGAAATTTTAAAATATTATTTATACTTACTAAATTATAATCATATGGTTAGATGTTTTTGAAATAATGTGGGTGAGAAGGAGAAACACGGGCAGAAATGTATAAGTGATACTTACATTGAGAATGTAGACCTTATATTTAAGTGTAACTTTTAAATAATCTAATTGAGGTGATTTATTCATTATAGAGTTTTTCAAACATATATATAGAGGATAAAGGAGTATTAGAATGGGTATAGTTTCATGGTAATTTTGAACTATTTTTGTGGGAAGAAATGGGTGCATGTGTTCTCCTTTTATAGTTGGAAAATAGGGAAAAATCATGGGAAATTAATGTTAGGTAAGGGATAAAAAGGGATTGTGATGAGAGTTAGGTCTAAAAATATTGGTGATAAATTTAGGAATGAATTTAAATCCTAATAATGGTATTTTAAAATGTATAAGTGTCAAATTAGTTTAGTAATATTTTATCCACAATATTTTAGCCATTTAAACACTTGTTAATCATGATAAAAATTTTCCCATTGTAATTTATTTGTCACCAATAATAGTATATTTCTTCTATTAAATTTTTTTTACATGTTTAATCAGAATTTTATATCCATTTTCTATAATTTAATTTCTAAAAATTAAACATTTACCATTTTATATTGAATTATTTAATGGTTTGAAAAATAGTTTATATAGAAAATGTATTTTTAATCATTATTTTTTCTTACTATTATGTAATATTGATTAAAAATAAATAAATTTTCAATTTTTTATACGATTTTTTACATAAATTATTATTATTTATTTTAATATTTAAAATTTTAATTTAAAATAAAAATATTTAGAAAAGTATCATTCCCTAGAAAAAAATATTTACGATGGAAACCAATATCAATCTTGGTATCTTAATATTATACATATGATTGAAATTGATATTATTATAAATTATAAAATATTTGTAATGAATATTTAAATCATAAAATTTCTAATGTTTAAAAAAGTTAAATTTATTATTATCACACATAACCGATAAAAACCATTGTAAAAAATTATATTTTTAAGATTGAAATTTATATGAAGTATAAATTTATTAATTTCATTGTATCTCATGATATTAATTGGTTCAATAAAAATGATTGTTTATTTCTTCCAAATAAATCCAAAATATAATATTACAATTAAATTTTTTTATTACAAAAATAAAAAATGTAGTTTATAAATTAGAATAAAAAACTAATTTTGTTCTTCAATGTTGAACACAATTTTTTTAAGTTCAAAATGATCTTTTAAAATTGATATTTTTACCAGTTATATAAATATTTAACCAATTAAAAAATTTAAAAAATTGTATATATTTCTAATATATTTATAATGTCATCAAATTTATAATTTTGGTAAAAACTAAAATTTTCACCATTCAAATAAAAATTAGTTATTTCAAAAAAAACCACAAAAAATAACATGATTCTAATTTTGATATTCTGAGTTCATAAATGAAATTAGTTATTAAAAATTAAAATTATAAACATACAAAAAATCTATTAAATGAAAAAATATTATATAATTATAAAATTATTTTATTAAAAAATTCCCTTTTAAAATATTAGGTGTTCTGATTCAAATTTTTTTATTAATTTATAATTTCATAAAATATATTTATTTATTATAAATTTAATAATAATTAAATTATATAAATAATATTCATTTAATATGTCATGAATCATTTTGGTTTGGTGTTTCATATAAATAGATATATCAAATTCAATATTAATTTTACGAAATAACAAAGTGAATCCTAGATTCTTTACATTCCCCCTAGATAAATTGCATCATATCAATTCTAATTTTTCTCTCCCTAATAAATTTAATTATATAAACTAAATTATTGGAATAATATAGGATATATTTTTATATGTGGTGTATACTTTAATATCTTAAGAACTTCTAAGAAATATGTTTTTTCCTTTCATTGTGTTAGTTGACTGCTTCATTTTTCATCATAAACATTTTTTTATATTCCCTCATTTTCCACAAACAAACCATCTGCTATTTCCATTGATATATTCACCTATGTTTCTATTCACATAATCTAAACATGTATAAAATTTATTATGGAGACCGTAAGTTACTCTTTTATGATTCTGTTTAGGTTGGACTGCTGAGTTTGGATGGTTTGGTGGACTGTTGTGACTGCTGTACCTAAGTTAGGTGCAATGTTCTGTTTATTATACTAAAAAACTTTTTCCTGCAATAATCACTTCACATGGTCTTTCTCCAAATAGTGATTAGAGAACAATGTCTTCAACAAATATTGCCTTTCGAATTTGTTTGTTGAGAGGGTATGGCTTCGCCATCTGTACCATGACCCTGCATTCGCACTGGACTGCTAGTCGAAGGGTCATCTCTTGATGAAGGTTGCGACATGGTGAAACTGCTTGGGAGGAGCCTGTTCTATGTTTGTTTCTTTTTGTTTTGGTTTCTTTGTGGTTGGTATTGGATCCCATGGTTTCTCACTTTTCCTTAAAAGTGTTTTTATAATAAAAAAGTAATTATCAGTCTATCATTCTCTTATTTAGTTTGTTTGGGAATTCAACTATGTTAATGTTTTTAATCATATAATTGATGTATAGATTTGAATAATAACAAGGATTCTCACTATCATTCATATCTAATTTGGTTACTCATTTGAAAAATTGTTAAATTATCTGTGGTACCAATCATTAATATGATTTCTTAAGGATTCGTCCATTACGAAAAATTTAATAAGATTACAAGATTTATGGATAATTAAAAGTATAAGATAATTATATATAAATAATTACATGAAAAAATTAGCCTCAAAATTTATTATTCATTGGAATTATTACATAATTATATAGTTCAACCTAAATCAATATTGGGTAAATCTTGGTTTCTTTATATTGGTTTCTCTTATATTATATAAACAAATTCCTTAATATAATAAATCCTTTTTAATGGATTATAAATAGAATTTTTTTTAATTAAATCTCTACCCTTATGAGTGTCTAGCTAGGTTTGAATTCTATCTCTTAGTCATCATGCACTAGAGTGAAGATTAAGCCAATTATCAAAATGTTATTTTAGGTGATTACACTAGGTGAATTTGTGAAATAACCACATCCTCATCCTTGTTTCAATAATTAAATTTAATTCAAAGTATTCACAAAAAATATCTACTTTACCATAAAATAAATTCATTATTATATACATAGAATTTTAAATTAGACTTATCCCTAGATTTTTCATAAATTTTCTTAAAATTTATTCCCAAAATAAATAAAATAATCCTAAAAATAACTAAATTGTACAATAATACCAAATGAGGTTCTCTTGACCCACACACCCTGGTCGGGGGGAAAATATTTACTTTTAAAAATTAACATTTATGCAATGTGAGATGATTTGAGATAAACATCATAAATTTCAAATAATTATTAAAACTCACAATAATCTCACACAACTTAGAGAACCTATTGGTTTCTTGTTTCCATTAATACTGGATATATATGAAATTTGTTTACAATAATTGTGAATATTTATTAATAATATAACTCCTCTATAACTACTTATAGACTTCCCACAAGTTATTGATGTCGCTATAACATAAGTAAATGAATTTGAATAAAGGTGTGTTCTCAAGTGCTATAAATGGGAATACATATAAATATGTCATTAAGGGTTATATAATAAGAATATGATAAAAAATGGGGAGAAAATAAATTTGTTAACAAAAATAAAATGGAACAATATGCATTGTCCATAATTTATTTTATGAAGACATCTAACTGCAGATGAAAGAACATATAACATTGAACTTTTAGGAAAAATACTTATTCATTAAACATTGGTCATGAAGAAAAATCATGTGAAAAATATTATATAATAATATTTTTGCATAATCAAAATAAAATAAATCATATTTCAACGATACCCACTATGAAATTCATAACATAGTTGTTTGGGGAAAATTTCCCCTCTAACTTCTTGGGCTTGTGATAATCCTCTTGTATAAGCGAAGTCTTTGGATAAAAGCACTCATATACTCATATGTCTTGGGATAAATCCATTAATATACCCTTTGTATTGGAATAAATCCTTCCATCGACCATTTATCTTTGGAAAGATCCTCTCATGGTCCCTTTTGATATCATGAGGTAGAAACACTACCGTCACATTGAAGGGTGATATAATACCCCCCACTATCATTAATTTATAACTATGTGTGCCACCTGAAAACAATCCTTAATCACATAATTATGAACCCATTTAAATATTAATGTGATTGACAACATTTCTAGATGGTTTCAAAAAATATACCACAACGATCTGAATGGTTGATACACAAAATTCAATCACCCCATTGATTGTCTAATAAGATCATTTAGAGGGTGATTAATTATAAATAATTTATATGTAAATATATTCTATAGATATAAATAAGTAAGTTTGGTGAAATAATAAAGGATTATTTTTAGAGTAAAATTTTATCTTTGGCATGATGGATGAACTTACAGTCTCATTGAAAATTCATTTTTGAAATGATTAAGTAAAAATCATTAAATAAGTTTACGTTTAAAAGAAAATATTAAAGGTTGATTCTTGAAAACGTTATAAATGTTTCAAAATGGGAAAGTGAGAACATGATGAAAAAACATAATATAAAAACAATCTTCAATAACGGAACCCTAAATATAAAAAAATTGATTTCAAATTGTGATTTGAAATTATTTTGAAAACATTAACATAAGAATATTTAACAATATATTGTAAAAAAATACATGGTTGTTTTCAAAAATTAATGTGGAGTTTAAGATAAACCTATTTGTTCTGAATGTATGGAAATCCTTTATAAAGTTATAAAATATCGTGGTTTAAAAACTACATCAGAAAAAGATGTAGTAAAACATCCCTTCCAAAATAGGATTTGTTAAATATGGTTTTCAATTGTTTGAACACATATTTTGATTTGAAAATAATAATTATGGAATTATTTAGGATTAATGAACATGGAAGTAAATGAAAAACATTCTGTAAAGAAGATGATATTTTTATCATAAAAAAATTGAATCAATATGTTATATAAATTCATTTGGAAGGAATACTTGTGTTGAAACAAATTTTTTCCATATTTTAATATCTAAATATCTTATTAAATTTGAAATATATGAACTTATAAAACTTATAATAAAAATTCTGAAAGAATAATATCTTTCTCCAAAAAAAATTGAGTTATCCAAGGACCTTACGATTTTCAAAATTTATTAATCCGGAAACATTTTGATCGGGGTTTTGGTGGTAGAAATGTCAATAAAAAATGATAAAATAATAAATAAAAACATAAATGAAATAATATTACCAACTTATATAAAATATGTTCGAGAAGACAAATCTTATCTCAATGAATGAGAATAATTTTACCAAAAACCCTCAATGTAATTGTAACATATGATTCCAAATATTATAAGAGAGATACCAAGAAATATACATCCAAATATATTGAAAATAATTATTTCAATTATAATTTAAGGAAATGGGATAGTTATTGAACTGTATAAAATAAATAATGGTGTATAATATCGAACATGTATCATAGATTGGAAAACAAGATAAAGAAACGGATACCTTATATCCCCACAAATTTTAATTCATTATATTATATTTTATGTAAATATAAAAATCATTATAAAAAATTTAGGAAAAAAATTAATATAAAAAATTTATAAAATTCATTTATAATTATTATCTATATGTATATTAGTTTGTTATTTTCTATTTCTAATATCAGGTGTGAGAAATTAATATCATTTTGAACATGTTTGGTAATCCTGATGTATTTATTCATTCTTCACGAAAATATCATCATTTATAGATAATTAAAGTACATTACTTTTATCTATTTTATTATTTATAATGTTATAATTTTATTTCACTTATATTATCTATTATTCATGATTAGAAAGTTGACGATGATCTTGTATCAATAATCTATAATTAAAAGAGGATGTTTTCTAAATTAATAAGTTAAATACATACAGTAAATTTCAAAAAAAATATCATTATTTTCTTATTATTATCCAATATTAATTTTCAAAATCCATCATATAAAATATCTATATTTTTTAAAAAATATTTTCAGTATAAGACTCATCGAGCATAAACAAACAACTAAATATTTTTGAAATATGTTTCTTATAACGTAGCCATTAAATTGGATTGTATAAAAAGTAATTAATGATTTATAAAATAAATATATTTTTCATACACAATATAAATTTATTTATAAATAATTAATATATAGTAATATATATTTTTTAAAGTCAATTTATTCCTTAAGAATATGATTTTCTCATAAATGAATGTTTCTTTCTTATGAGTGAGTATTTTAAATTATTTCTTGATGGTTTACAAATTTATTTTATAAAATTACCCTCATTATTGAAATAGTCATTCCAAAATTAGTCTATGGTGAAATTTTGGAAATTTTCTAAAAAAGTTAATTCGTTGTTAACAATAAAATATATTGTTTTTTAAATACAGTATCTTTTGTGATATTTTCTATACATTTTTATCGTATAACAATTTAATAAACTCATGGAATGAATAATTTATTATATAATATTATAAATATTATAACAATGAATTCAAATACTTTAAATTATAATTTATAACATGATAAATATAAAATCCATTTTAAGTACGGACACAGTGCCTACACAATACTGTAAATGTCATATTTGGTGTCTTAAAGATAATAACTGAGAGGTATAAAGTCTTTTCACAACCTTTTTTATTAAATATCATCTATAAATGATTAATTAGGAAAATAATATGTAATTTTGGAGTTATAAAAACAATATTATCCAAATGATATTGCAATGCTTGTGCATGGAAAGAAAAGTCTAACTAACAAATTAAATAAGTTTTCAAGACATGTATATGATTAAACATACATGATGAAAAAATATAAAGTATTATATTGATCATAATTAATTAATTTTTTTTATTTTAATTTATTTTACATTTTTTATATAATATAATTACCATAAATAATTATACAACAGTGGCTAAATGTATGTGAAAACTGAAGAAAAATCAATAAAAAGAATTTAATTAAAAATATAAGAACTACTAAATAACCATAAAATGCATAAAATTATAGTTTAATAATTATATATAGACTATAATAATATATTTTTACAAGTTATATCAATTTTATACAATTTTATTAGATTTTTACATTTATATTATTTTTTGTAATGAAAAGCCAAACATGTCGGACTCTTTTTTAATAAGTGTAATATTTATATTATGGAGTTATAATGGGGATATGTTATACAATAAATATTATTTATAAAGTAGAAATATTTATTTCGTCATGGTAATTAATTTTTTATCTTTTTGTAATAAATAACTATCTTAAATTCTTTCAAAATGTTGTAGTATTAATTATTTAATTAATGGAAAAATAAAATATATGATATTAAAAATGCTATAATAACTATAATTTGATATAATTAATGTGATTCATGAATTTCATATATGAACATGATATTTTTATCTTATAATAAAATATTTTATTTAGGTTCTACTAATTTTCATGATGTTTTAATTTCAGTGAAATGAATAGTATACAAATTAGAAGAATGGTATTTTATGAAATTAATAAATTAATAAAATATATAAAAATCATAACAATGTTATATAAGAAAAATGGGATAATATAAGGTCAAAAACATTATCCCATGTTTTTTATAATCCATTTGGTAGCATTTGTATCTATAATATTTTTATTATGATGTAATCTTTTGTGAAATTCAAACGGTGCCTCACCCCACTCTTATAAAAGGGAACATCTTCTTCTCTTTGCTTCATAATTCATACCCATTTTTTCTTAGAAAATTTGGGACTATATAAATTCCTATAATCGATCACTTCATTATGCAGGTCCTATTTTTTGAATAATTCCATCTTAGAATCCTTAAAGTGTTATGGAATAGACACATCCAAATAAAAGGTACAGTTTTCTTCTTCATGTCTTAGTTTTGATTCTAATTCCTAATCCCACAAAATATCTTAAAAATTATGAAATAACAACTCCAGTATCATAAATATATTAGATTTTATTATGTTAATATCATCACATAAATATATCACCAATTCAATTAAATGAGATTCAAAATCATCAATTGTGAGTTGATGTCATCTTTTTTCCATCATTAAATCTCATGGATTGATTTAAATTCAAAACCCCTTAATAAACATGTATATGAGAAGCATTACTCTCTAAAAAAACACATGATGAAGAGATGGATAAGGTGTAAAACAACGAAATCCTACTCAAAATACAATATAAATAATATTCTGAGTAGAAAAATTAATTTCATTTAATAACTACTACAATTGAAAGGGAATACTACAAGTACCAAAATAATGTAAAGGTGATAGTATCCAAGAATCCCAAACTACTTCTAAAAACTACAAGATAGTAGTATCCCAAATGATCTCTAACATTATCCAACTGACCTAAAAAATAGTTAAAATATAAGTAGGGTGATTATAATAGTATACTCATTAGTATCTGCTCAAGTCCCTATCATGCAAAAAAGGAAAAAAAAGCATGCTAAAGTACTATGAACAACATGTGAAGTGAACTCATCATTTAAATAGGTATACTAAGTTCCCAAACTCAGCATAGCTATTCTCACTAAGTATTAGGTATAATAGAATATAATGTAATAAATAATATCAAGGGTGCCATATAACTACCTCCCTATAGGGTTTCCAATCTACACCAAAATTGCACGTCCTGAATATCTCTCTCTAAATGGTTATCCCACAGACAGCTCAGCAAATCACCACAACATAAACCTCAGGAAACACACCACCATGTACACATTAAAAACTATAATTATGTATTTTATGGGTTCCACCAAATCATGCATAACCTATATCATACCCCAAGTATTATAACTAAAGCCATCACAGCCCATACACTAAGTATGAATCCACAAGTCAACATAACCTATACAATGTATACCTTTGGTAATCCTTAAGAAATTATATCTAGAATACATGTGTGGGAAATAATCACAATCCATTACATCACTCTACACACATATATGGAGAAAACTAACCACTATACAAACCATCACAAGTTACTGTATAGAGAAGAGATTGGGGGAAATGGGTAGTCATCCATTCATCCTCCCATTGGGATGTTATGGAAAAAATTCTCCCCCATGACTCAGAATACCCAAGGTGTAAGTCTCTCGGACCAACAAGGTGGAGTTGTTTATAGAAACATAAAATTACATAGTATAATATATCTTATAACCACACTATGAGAATAATATAGTCTCAAAATCAATTGAAACTAATATCTCTTGGACTCCCTGTTGTCACTACTAATACCAATTATTCAATAAGCACACAACCATTTAAAGAGATATAATAAATAACTTTATTCCTTTTCAAGATTTTTAAATTATGTTAATTAATTATTTAACCATTAATTAACCAGTATAATTTTCAACATTACATTTAATTAGAATCTGTACATGGATACATTCCCTCTTGGAATAAGAAAATTAATTCCATTACTTCTTGAAATTATAACATCAACATTTCATACTAGTAATCACCATCCCCATGGTTTAATCATTTATTCTTTTCATAACATGAAAATTTTATATAAAACCATGTATTCTTGGGAAACACTATATGCTACAAAAAACGAGGAGATCATCATGGTGACTAGGTAAACTACCAATTGAGTAATTTACGCCTATAGAAAGAATTTAGATTCATCCAACTAGAAGAACCAAAACACAGAATGAACATGGAATACCCCATGCGTCTTAGCCTATGTTAGAAGGAGAGTAACTGATACCATATTCCTAATGATTTAAAAAATGAAAATTATATCAATAATAACATGACCATCAGCCAAACAGCTAATTCAAATAGTAATCCAGATTTCATATCAATGGGTAAGCCCAACTGTAACCAATCTCATCATATTCGGTGTCCTCCCTGGAACCACAGTCATATCCCGATGTATCTCGACACTCAATGTGTCAACATCATCCACCAAAACTAGGCCTCCCTACCCCTCATACTTCAATATCCCTCCATGATAATTAATCCCTGGCTCACAACACATCTAGGCCTTCCCACCAAATAAACCACAATATCCATCTTGGATCTCCTCATATCACATTCATTCAAGAATAACATAGCAATGAGATATTGTCCCCAAAAAAAGACATTAAACCTTAACACACAATGTTTTCTCATGAATCCAAAGCCCATTGAACTTATCCTTTACAAGAAAGCAGTAGAATCCTACCCTACATGGAATTATCTTTTGTCTCATGAGAGGTTTCTATTCCATCCTGAATTGAACAATTCATTATTCACAGGTTCTAACTATATAAAACCTATGAAACAAGCTATATCAAGATATCAAAAATTAATTAACCAATTAATTTACCTTATCTTTAATTACTTCATCAATAAGAATCAATGTGCTTCAGGTTCATTAACCGGTTTTATTTAAAATGCATATTGGCTTCAATTTTATTATGATTAAATTAAAACAAAAACAACCAGACTTATTAAACATGCCTTTTTAATTTGGTTTTCTAATTAATTATAAATTAATTTTGGATTTACTTTATTTACCAGTTCTTATCAATAAAAACATGTTCAACCAAGGAATAAAATGATAGTACTTTATCTATAAAATCAATATGCCAAATTTAATCACAGTACAAAGCAACAACATTGCAATGTGATCAATAAATATTCTTATATTTTGGTTCAAGTAATTATTAGGTAAATTTAATTGTGATACAAGGAGATAAATCATCCTAGATCCACAATTTAACATAAATAAATAAACATTGGATCTCTTACCTAAAAGGCCATCAATGTTCTTCACACAAGAATAGACAATGCAAGGGGTCTCTGATCAACCCTCCTACAATAACTGAATCCATCCGAGTATGTCCAAACACCCCCACACCAACAAAAATAGAGAGTAACCCCATTAGAATCTTGGTTATGAGAAAACAATAGAATGTCGATACGAACCGGTGGAAAATGAGATCTAATGGGTAAAAACCGATAAAAAAGGAAGACTGCACCTTGGATCTCCACATTTCTCCATAGATAGAAGATGGATGCACAATGATCTACCTATAAAGGGAATAAAAATGATTAAGAAGATGATTCCAAACAATAAAACATGTGAGTGGTCATAGGGTTTAGGAAACCTGAGTATATGAAAATATTTTAAATCTTACTTCACCAGAAAATTACATGAATTGTAATTCACCTTCGTGTCATGTAATTATAAGGATTTGGTTTCTTCCAAAAAAATGCATCACCTCTTAATTTTATTTTATTTTTCAATCCCCAATATATTACATGTCATGAATCAAACATTCACACCTTGTAATTTCATTACACAGCGTGAAACCCACTTTCACATCATGAATGTTCCCTGATCCTAGATCTCAGTACCCAAACTCCCCTAGAATTCCTATTAGACCCCTATATGTATCTCTATCTTAGAAAACATTCCAAGTCTTGATCCATGTGAATCCACACCCTTAAATTAGATACCTCTTAAAAAAATTCTTTTCCTTCAGAATCCAAAACCAACCCATAGGTGAAACTAAAATCGATTATCTGAACAGCTACCTCGTGAGATACGTCTCAAGGATCTCTCCACCATAGGAGCATATCCACCTCACCTGGGGAACATCAAAAACCATAAATTAAACACAAAGACCATCTAACAAGCCTCTAAGGAGAGGTACCTCTCAAAAGAGAGAAATCAACAACATGTAACAAGAGAAATCCATCTCACAACAAGAAAAGGTCTACAACCACAAAACAAACAAAAATATAAGGGAAGAGCTAAACATAAAATAGCTCAGGGTACTAAGTGTGTATCCGTGACTCACATCACTTGGTACTCTCCTCTTTTCTATTGTGTCCTCACAAGACATAAACCAAGGTGATATAACTCTGGTGTGACACCTTCTCATTGCGATCCTGGATCTCTACATACCGCCCCTCAATGTTTGCATCATCATCAAAATTGATCTCTCAATAATAGATCATGTGTGATTTATCATGAAGATAATGATGGATCTAGGACATATGAAAAAAATCATGTATCTAGATCATCTTTCATGGAAGTGATATCTGATATTCCACGACTCTAACTTGAGCTAACACATCAAATTCCCAACAAACTGGTGAGAAAGCTTTCTCCCATGACCAAACCTTCCCTTCCCTTGAAGAGTAGTCACATTCAGAAAGTCATGATCATAATGTTGAACTCCATAGGTCTCCTCCAATAATAATTATAGTATTCTTTATTATTTTTTTTTTCTTTCATCCTATCAAGATTCCACTAGACCATCTTTGTTGTATTATGTACTACTTTTGGTTTGAAAATTTCGGTCTCTCTAACCCCAATCCAGCATAATGGATAGAATAAAGTTCATCCATACAAGGTTTCAAATGTATCCATACCAATGGTTTAGTTAAAACTATTTTTTTAAGATAACTCTTCCTGGGGATGTTTCCTCACCCACGAACCTCCAAAATCCCAGACACAAGTGTGAAACATGTCTCCATGAGTATAGATCTTCCACTCTATCTGATCATATATTTATTGATGAAGAGTAATGCTATCCAATATTTGAGAACCAAAATCATGAGGGAGAACTCTACATACTCTAGAGGAAAACATGGATCTCAATGGGGAATGATCATCCTCGGTACCCTTTAGAGTCTCACCACATCCTCCATATACTGCCTTGACAATACATCCCTAGATCTGAACTTATTGATCACTATAAACTGTGATGATTTCATTAAATTATCTACTACCACCCATATAGAATTGTATTCTCCTTGTTCGTTAGGAAAAATGGTAAAAAATTGGATTGGGATGTCCTCCCACTTTTACAAAGTAACACCTAATGGCTAGAGAAAACCATCAAGAACACATTGTTTGTCCTTCACCTTCTAGATTTCCAATCATCAAGGTAAAAACACCCCAACAACATGCTTTAACCCAGGCCACCAAAAGAGACCTCTCAAATCATAGTACATATTTTCCAAACTAGGATGTACCATTAAAGGGGAACTGTGTAACCCTCTAAGAACCATCTCACACATATCCAATGGAAAAAAATCATTCCCTGAAACAACACTCGGTGTTGTTCATCTTCAGAGAAACCTTTAGATGCCTCACCATAAACAAATTTTCCTCTCTAGACGTCCACTTCCAGATCCCCTAGCTGGGACTCCACTACCTACCACACTAGAGATGACTCTACCTTTATATGAAAAATATAACCCCCCACAACTTCTCCCATATCTAGGTGAAATATTGAATGTTCTTCTCTTACCCTCCTAGAATTTCTTTATTCTCTCAATATGACACAACATGCCTTCATTCTCAGCACATCAGCTACAATATTCCCTTTCTCAATTTTATATGAAATATTGAAATCGTAATCCTATAAGAACTCCATCCAATGATGCTTTTTCAAGTTCAATTCGCATTGGGAGAAAACTTACCTCATGCTATTATAGTCGGTGAAGACCAAAAAATGCTCACCTATGAGTTAATTTCTACACAACATCAGGGGAAAAAATTACTCTAAATAAATATTGTGGGAATCATAGTTACTCTTAAGGTGGCATAACTTCCATGAACCATAAGAAATTTTGGATATCTACTTCTTGAAAAAAACATCTGAACCCAAGATGAAATGTGTCATGGAAAACCTCAAACTAAACTCCTTTTATAGGAAGATAAAGAATAGGATCACTGATAACTTCTTCTTCAGATAATAAAAATCTATCTGACATGGATTAGTCCATAGGAACCATAGATCTTTTGTAGTCAACAATATGAGAGGAGTCACAAACCACGAAAAAAAATCTATGAACCTCATTTAAAAGCTTGAAAGTACAAGGAAACATCACACCTCTACCATTATCTTGGGGAATTCCCAGGACACGACTAGTTATATTTTTATAGATCCACAATGAATCCCATATGAGATGTAGCATGCCCCATTAAATAGATTTCATGATCCCTAAAATCACATTTTTTCAACATGCAAAATTGATGCTCATGAGGAAGACCTCCCAAAATGGTATGCAGAAGATCTGCATGCTCCTCCTCGAATATAGAGTACACTAGGATTTCATCGATGAAAACCAACATGAACATATCTAGGAACTCATAGAACATATCCTTCACTAACCCCATGAATATAACTATAACATTCCTCACCCCAAATGACACCATAACAAACTCATAATGCCCATGACGAGAACTGCAAGAATTCTTCAAGATATCCTCATCCTTTACTTGCGTCTAATATTATCCCAACTAAAATAAATCTTTGTGAACAATTTTTAACCTTTTAGTTGATCAAATAAATCATCAATCCCTAGAAGAGGGTTGAGGTTCTTCAATTTCATTTGGTTCATGCCACAATAATTGATTCACAACTACAAACTATCATCATTTTTCTCTATGAAAAAAATTAGTGCACCCCATGGTGACTCACTTGGTCAAACAATACCACACCTCAATAGTCCATCGAGCTGTATACATAGCTCTTATAACTCATAAGGCTCTATATAATATGGAGACATTGAGATAGGAGACATGAATGGTTGTAGTTCATTCCCAAACATGGTATCTCTTTGAGGGTATAATGCTACAAACTCCTCTAGAAATCCATCAATATACTCTTCTATGACCCTATGAAACACAAACTTATGAACATCTGATGAACATAGAATCATCTCGGCCAAGAATAATGACAAGGATGTAAACTTCCTCTAACCCATCCAAGGGCCTCGCTCACAAAAATCATTGTTGGAACCCCATTAACATTTAAGAACACAACCTAACTCCTAACAAAATCTATGATACAATACAATAAATACAACCAATCAATGATGAGGATGATGTCATATGATTTTTTCTATAAAAATAGGAAATATCATAATGATATGTACTACCACAACAATATGCTCATAGACACATTAAAATTAAAAAAAGTTAGTTGGACTCCCAACTATCGTTGTCAATGCATACGCCACTAGATGTCTCTCTACCTCAAGTCCCAAAGCTTGTAAAATTATCGATGATATGAAGGGTGCATCTCTCAAGGATGGAAAAAGGAATGTACCTATGTTAAACATAAGAAAAGGTTACTTATAATGATATCTGGATCACTTAATGTTGGAAACACTAAATAATGAAGCTACCCATGACCATCTCCACAACCTACACTACAACATCTCTAAACTTGCTGACAACTACCTCTATAGTTGTGCTCCGCTCTCTAGGGATTTGTAGAATCCCATGGCTATACTCTGCCTGCCCCAACTACTCTTTATTGAATCCATACTGGATAAACATACTATTTTTGCCTCGTCTGGAACTACCTCAATGGGGAACATAAATCTGAAAAACTGGTACACACTAACTTCTCAGAATGTTCGAGCACTCTCACCACCGATCACCTCATCTTATGTAAGATTAACATGTGTTAGATCCCTTGGAATAGGGATGTGAGCATCCATCCAAATAGAAATGGATTATTAGAGGTTGGGAACTACTTCCAGATGATCAGAAGATCTTCTGTCCTAACAAATGGAATCACTAGACCCCCACATTGAATCTTGATGAATCCAGATTAATCCCCTCTCATGATGATTTAGTTATGAATAACATTCTCTTGAGGACCTCTTCTCTATCTAGCACTTCAAGGTACTTCTTTAGCATAAACAGGGTGACCTGGAACTGGATCTCAAGATGAAAGCCTCCTCAAAATGACCCTACCTAGCCTCTTAGTTTGGAAATTGGTATGAATCATATTGCATAAGGTTCCTAAAACATGTGTAAAACTCTCATATATTAGAGATCCCAGGTCAGAGGGTAAGCTGCTCTTGGAGACTGTTTTCCTTCACAATAAAAGAAACAAACTAGGTTCTGAATTGGACTCTGATCTCCTCCCATGGGACTACCCACTCTTCATGATACTCAAGGAAGAACACCATCACTTCCACACTGCACTGTACAACATCATCACAACCAAAGATACCTGATTCATTTTCCGAGCACTGATCGAACTAAATTCTATCTCAACCTCATCCAACTAGTCTTCTGTGACTGTATCTAAAACAGAGCCCTATTAACTCTACAGACAATGGTGCTAAAACATTTAGAGTGTCCTTTTACATGTGTCATCATCATCAACCTCTACTTTACAATGATTTGCTAGTGAAACTTACTAAACATATTATGTGAGAGCCTGATGGGGATATCAACTTTGAACCAGGACTGTAAAAGAACAAATAATTCAGGTTCCTAACCTAGAATATGGATGAATTTAACAATTTTTTTTTTAATTTTGTTCATTTTAGGTTAACCTATCCCAAGGTTAACCCATTAAATCACAGAAACAAATAAGGATGATGCATGGACCTTTACTAGGACTCTACCTTGCAATATTTACCACTTTGTTTAGCAGCCATTGTATGCTTAATGTTTCATGTGTCATGTCTCAACTAGACTCTCATGTTTAATGTTCTTCATAAACAAAGATACACTATTTCCATACTAACCCATGAAATCTCATCTTCTACTAACTAAAAACTCCATCCTATCACTCAACCAAACCTTTAATACCACTATTTCATGACCCCCTTCCAACAAAGTGTACCCCTCCTAGGGCGAAGATTGGAGAAGAGAGATAGTGTCCCGATATTCCCACCACTGGTAGGCCTCGGTATGGAGACTATCACTAAGGATATAATAAAAATGAAGACAGAAGGAATTATCCTCTATGAAAAACACATGCGGAAGAGAGAGATAAGGCAGAAACCAACCAACTCATTCTCAGACTACAATTTAAAATAAAACCAATGTAAAAAAATGTAATTCCATGAAAAAACTACTACAACTGAAAGGGAAAACTACAAGTTCCAAATGAATGTAAATATTGTAGTGACCATGAATCCCAAACATCTCATACAAAAAACAATATAGTAGTAAGCAACCAGATCTCAAACCTTCACCACTTGACATAAATAACATTTTATATATGTGTAGAGTGATTATAACAGTACAGTCAATAAAACCCTCCCTAGATACTCTCTTGAAGAAGGTAATAATTCCATGATAAATCATAGTAAACAATAAGTGAAACTAACCTGTCATATAAATAAGTATTTTATGTTCCCAGTCTCACCATGGATAATCTCACAACGTATCTCTTGTATGAGAATATATTATAATAAATATTATCAAGGGTACCACACTACTACTTCTCCACTGGTCTGCCACTCTGCCCCAATGTCACACATCTTGAGAAACTCTCTCCAAAAGGCTATCCCATCGATACCTTGAAAAAATACGATAATATTCACCTCAATCAACACACCACCATGTCCACATAACCAAATGTAACCAGGTAGTTACTGGGAGCCACCACATCTTTCATAACATGTATCATATGTCATGTATTATAACTCAAGACATCACAACCAATACACCAAGTAAGGATATGCAAGCCTTCATATCCAACACACATTATACCTAGAGTAGTCCCTAGGAAACAATATCTAGTATACATGTGTGTGAAATAAACACAAACCTTTATATCCATACATGCACATATATGGGGAGAACTAACCACCATTCATAGAAGAATAAGTAACTACCAAGGGAATAGTGTGGGGGAATGGTTCTATTCATCTATCCATCCTCCCATATAAATTTTTGGGAAAACACCCCAATGGCTCAGAATCCCTAGGTTATCAGTTTCCCTAACCAATGGGTTTGATTACTGTATAGAAACACAAAATTACATGGTATAATTTAGATCACAACCATGCTATGGGAAGAACCTTGTCCATAACTCAATTTTAGATAAAATCTCTCAGACTCCCAACTACCAATAATAAGACCATTTATCCTATAAGAACACAACCATTTAATGATATATATTAAATTATATTTATCATTTTTCATCAGTTTCTATATAATTTAATTAATTCTATAGCAATTAATTAACCGTTAAAATTTTCTTCATTACATTTAATTAGAATCTCAATAAGGATCAATGAACTATGGGAAGAAGTAAATAAAATCCATGGATTCTCTAAATTATAAGCTCAGCATTCCCTCCCAACATTCTCCAGCCCCTTAGGTTAAACATTTATTTATTTATAAGCATCATCACTTTCCATATTATTATGTATTCTAGAGAAATATTATATTCTACCAAACATAAGGGGATACATATAGTGAGTGGGTGATATACCTGTCAAGTATTCAACACCTATAGCTGGATCATAGACTCATCCATCCATGATAATCTAAACAATAAAAATCAAGTGGCATAACCAGCATAACATGGCCTCTCTTAGAAGGAGAGTAAAGACGACCATATTTCCCAAGAAGTGGGGAAAATAATGTAGATAAACAATAAAGTTTCCTTTGGTTGAACAACATATTAAAATAGTAATCCAACTTTCATATCAATGGGTAAGCCCAACTTCAACCCTTTCTATCATATCTTGTGTCCTTTCCAACACTACATGCATATATCAATGTATATCTCCACTCCAAGAGTCAATGTTTTCAAAAAAATCATGTCTCCCCACCCATCAAACCACAACATCCCTCCCGGATCATCTATCACAGTCTCACAACACATTGGGGCCTCCCCTCCAAATAAACCACAATATCCCTCCAGACTCACATCATATCAAAAGTAGCAAGAAACAACATAGAATTGGATCTTGTACCAAAAAAATGAATTAATACTTAACACAAAACTATCTCTTATGGATACAAATCACAAAGAACCTATCATTTATAAGAAAGTATGAAACTCTTTACTCTTAAGTCATTATCTTTTATCACATGATCAGTTTCTATTCCATCTTGAATTAACAAATTCATTATTCATAAGTTCAAAATACAGGCATAAAAAGCAACAAGATGTCTCAATCTATCACAAATTATTTAACCAATTAATTTATCGAGTCCATAATTATTTTATCAACAAGAATAAACATGAATCATGTTCATTAACCAATTATATTAAACATTAATATCTATATCAATTTTATTTTCATCAAATTGCAAAAAACAACAACCAGATTCATTAAACATTCCATTTTAATTTCTTCAATTAATTAGCAATTAATTATTATTTTTGATTCTTTAAAAATTTCCATCAAGGAAGAAATTAAAAACTAATCCATACATAGATATCACATTATATATAAAATCAATATGTCAACATTATCATGGTACAGGGAAGCAACATCGCTATGTGATTGATACCAATTAATTTAATCTGGTTCAAATAATCATTAGTTCAATTTCAATGCGATCCAAGGGGATAAATCATGATATCTCTACAATTTCTTACAAAAATATATAGAAGATAAAAATATCATACCTCATAAGGACTTCAGCATTTTTCACATGAGAATGGACCACACAATATATCTCTAATCACCCCTCCCATAAGAACTCCATCCATCTAAGGACATCATGGAAGTACTACACCAACAACAACTAAGTGAAATCCCAATTGAAACATGGGTAATAAAACAATATATCACCACAAGAAGAATAGGAGTAAAACAAGATAAAACCTGGAGAACCCAATATAAAATTTATTAATATTTCACTTTAGATATCCACAGATCTCCATGGATTGAAGACAGAATCCCAAAGATCAATTTTCATCAAACGGAATCCAAAAAAATAAAAGATATTGATTTCACATGCTAGAGGACAAACTTATTTTTAGGGTTGGAGAAACATGAGCAATTAAAAATTTATTAAGACATACTACATTAGGGAATTATAGTACGTGTAATTCTTTTTCATGTTTATTATTTCCTAGGGCTTATTTTTTTTGAAAAAAATGTGTCACCTCTTTATTTAATTTTAATTTTTAAACCCTCATATATTAAACCTCATGAATACAACATAATAATCATGTAATTTCATTATTCTACATTATAACCACTTTCACTTCATGAAAGTTCCCTACTCCTAGAAATCAGCTCCTGAACTCCTCCATAAATCCTCTGATCCTCCTCTTAGCATCTTGGTCTTCATAGACATGAAAAGTCTCAATCCACATGGATTCAGTATCTTATATATGAGGATAAATTATAAATATATATATGATATTTGAAATATATTTGTAATTTTGGAGTAATTATACTTTATATACATTTTTACATTCCATTCTGTGGAGGATATGATAACATCGCTCATGTGTACAGTGAACTATTTCCTCACAAAGTGATGTGATTTGTTTTTCACTAAATCATTACATGGAACATAATAAGGAAACATATTATGAATATATGTGATAAAAATGAAATTATTTTGATATTAATGAAATATTTATATTAATCAAATGAAAATATGTCAGTTATATACATATCATTCCACACATAGAAAAATAATAATGTCATTCGTGTGTACAAGTGTACGACAACATCCATGAACTTATGTGATTCATTTGACATCACCACATCAAATGGATAATGTATATAAGTATATTAAAATAATTTAATTTATATTATGATATTATAATCACTGTATATAGGTAAAATAAAAAATCCCTTCTCTCTGTAATGATCACTGAAAAATGAAAGCATTTCTCATTCATATGTTCGGCCTATTGTCTTGATGATTGTAACATATTACATTTTTCATAACCATATATAATGGATGAATTAAAAAGAAAAATTTGTGTTTATAAATTATAAATATATCATGATTAATATTCTAGATATAATTTAATATTGCTTCATTGACCAATGTCAACTTACCAAACATATTTTGGACTTATGAAATGAAAATCATCAAATCTACAAAGCATAAAATCAATGATTATGTAAAATGGAATAAAATAAAATAAAATGAATATTAATAATTAAAAAGGTTTTTATGAATGAAAATAATTAACACAATTTTATTATTCTGTAATATTGGGAATATACCTATTGATTCAGACTAAAGGTGAGGGACACATTATAAAAAATCACATTTTAAATATTTTAAGGATTTATTTTTTAAGTTTATATCATTCATGTACATTTTTTAAAAAATTATTTTTATGGATGTATTTATATGGACATTAATTTTGTTAAATAATATTTTCCTATTTCACTCAAATGATTTCAAAAAGAAATATTTTAAATGTTTTATGAAATGGAAATTCTATCAAAATACTTCCATTATCATTCATTTTTTATTTTTACTATAAAATATATGAAAGGAATACTTTTTTGAATTACAAGATTTGATAATCTTTTCCTACCTTTATAAAAATTTAATTATTTAATTATTTTCATATTTTTTTACATTTCATTTCAAATAAATTGATTTCATTATTATGTGGATGGTTTTTTTTCAATTATAATATTTTCATGAAAGGTGTATTATGATATCTGAAAGTGTTTTACAGATGGATTTAAGAGTGTTTTCTAGGGTTTTATTCAAGATGTTTTCCTTTTTAATTTTTTATAATCGGTTGATCACATTATATATAATGATATAATTGGTTGTTTCCAACAATATTTCATGATATGATGGGTGTTCCCCATTAAATATCTCTAATGTAAGGGGTACTCAGGATATGGAAGTCAAAATATGGTTATTTCGTTTGTGAAGGTGATTATAAGATTGATATAGAAATGAGGTCCCAAAACTCCTGCATGATTTTTCAATACTGGGTAATGAGTTTTCATGGAAATATTTTGATCTCAAAATGAATGAAAATTATTTTTTAAGAAAAATGATTCATTTTTTAGATGAAAATTATTGTTTTTACAAATTGTTTTAAATTTGTTTTTTTACTGGAATAATGGTATTCTTCATTTATTTCACATAATAGACATTTTTACTCATTCCATGTTTTAAAATGTTTTTTTCACATGGATTTAATGATGATTATGGACATGGATGAGGACCATATGAAAAATATGGTGATTCTTCATAAAATGAAATCACTTTTTATCTAATGCAATTTTGTTTGGTGGGAAAATGGATACAGATTGGAAGAATCTATATTTTTTTTTCTAAGTTGTTTCCTCATTATATAAAAATCTAGACAAATAATATCCCCATAAATTAATGAAAGAGAATTATATTATAAATTCTCTATAACATTTGGTGGTTAAGGTTGGGTCCTTAAATATCCTTTATTGAAATTTATAACATTATAAATTTAGGCTATTAAAACATCCCAAAAAGAACATTTTACAATCTATATAGGAGTATGGATATGGAAGAGAATTTTTTTTGTTATAATTTCTTTATCAAAAATAAAAAATTTCATTATTTATATTTTATTAAGGTGATAAATCAGAATTGGTAAGAGTTACCAGAAGAAGTTAAATTAAAAATTAGTTTTCATATATAAATAAATTCCTTTTCCTCTTGGTATGTTTTTTTTATCTTTTTAGTTTTGAAAGGATATATATTTCTAATATTTCATATAAAATTACAAATTTGTATTTCAAAAATATAAATCTAGATAAAAACAAAAAATATATTCCTCAAACCGATTTTTAAATCCATCATTGATTGTTATTGATGAAAAATGAAATGTGTTATTCATGGATGTGGTAGTTCGCACGCATGCATGAGAAACATTTTAATATTTCAGAATTATTGGTAGGGGAATAGAGAATGTTTATACATTAAATATAATAAAATTTCTATATTTTATTTATATAGATGATTTTCTATACATTTGGTTAAAATTTTTATTATGATGGTGGATATGAATGGTAAATAAATGACACAAAAGAGAAAGGTATATTTATATTGAGAACATAGATCATCTCTAGAATTATCCATTGGAAATGAAGGACTCGATTCCCATTGTTGAAGATAGAGGATTTAAAACATGTAGATATGATCTATAAGAATTAAATTGCATATATATTTTTGGGAATATTTAATTAGGGGTATGGAAAAAAATGAATTTAAGTGTGCTCATTTTATAGGTTGAAAATATAGAGTATTCATTGTAAAATAATGTTTGGAAGGTGATAAGAATGATTTTTCTTTAAAATTATATGAGTTAGGTTTGGAGATGTTGATTATACTTATAGGTATATCTTTGGAACCAAACAATTTAATTATATATGTTTTATGTGTCATATTGATTTAGTAAAATTCACTCCGCATTAGATTACCCATTTTTTCACATATTCATCTTGATTAAAATTTAAACATTGAATTTTGTTTCACTAAAAATATTTTATATCAATTATTTCCAAATATAGGCATGCAAAATCCCATTTGGGATTTATTTATTATATTGTAATTTAAAAATAGGGAAAAAAATTCTTTTTAAATTAAAAAATATATTTTTCTGAACAACATTTTTTGTAGAAAAATTCTTTTTATTCTTTAAGTGTTCATAATATAATTTAACATTGATCGCAAATTAAATGGGTCTTAATTTTGTTAATATATATATAATTACCTATCTCAAACCACTATGTCCATGTATAATACTCATGTGACCTCATTAGTTCCGAATCGTACATGAGAGGTTTCTGACTAGAATGTATGGTTTGAATGTCGTCAGTGTGGAGACTATTCCCTCAACATCATATCCTTTCACAAATAATATTAACAAAATTTCAAATAATACAATGTTAACAAGGAGTAAGAAAATAATAAAAAATTAAATATATGTTTTATAAATAATAAATAGGCTCCCAACGTGGTATGTTATTCCAAAGTAATTATTATGTAGATAAATATATAAAGAATACAGTCTCCTAGAAAGTATTTATTATTACCACTCCTAACTCCAGGCTTCCCATCTTCTCCATCTTTCATGATTTCCCTTCCATTTATCGGTTCAATATTCAATAATTCTATATGAACATTGAGTTTCCTATATAGGTTGTGAGTAATATAACATTGTAGGAAACCACCAATTAAACCTTAATAAATTTGATCATGTAAAGAATTTGTATTTCAAGATAAGAGTAAATTTTAAAGAAAGTGTAGCCAATCATATTTTGAGAACCCATATTCTAACCAATTCACCTTATCTCCCAAAGAAACCTTATTCAACTACTTATCAAAAGTAATATCATGATTTTATAAAAAAATATGATCTATCTCAAATCTAGAAAACATGCTTATCTGCATCATGTGAACATGAAAATTTACATCCACTAGGAATCATGTGATTCATCCTACTCAACATCCATTAGGAATCAGGTCATCATGATAATAATTATCCAATGGATTTAAATTAAACATGATACATGGAATCCACTTGGAATCAATTGAATCTCATAATATCCATGGCACATCTTCATATCAATATTATATTCTCAGGTTCATTATCACCATCATCACAAGTCATGGTCACTCACCTTATAGGGATAACCAAGTCATAATGTTCTGCCTATTTTGAGAACAAAAAATAATATTTCCTAACACTTGGTAACAGACATAACAAGGTATATCATTCAAAGGTATCATATAATATCCTTATGAGAAAACACATCCACATACAATATATGTGATCAATCATAAAACATGAAAAAACAAGACAAAAGGATACACATGGGAACAAGTATCATAAAATGGCCACATGGAAAACACATACACACACTTGATATCACAATGAAGAAAGATCTATAAGTATTCCAAAAATTTAATTAAACTAAGGATTAAAATTATAAAATATAAAAAAAATGTAGGGAACTTATTACCTCTATATTTTGTATCATTTATTACAAGGTTAAATAAAGGATCAATGACTGAACCACATTGTACACCAATGGAGAATGATCTAACTTTCAGGTATTCTAATATCTAGATCCATTTAGTCAATAAATAATATTATAATAGAGGCTCAAGAAGGTTATATGTACATATGGTGGGTTCAATAATCACATACCCTATACAGTCCATCAATGGAACCAATCATTAGATTTTTCACTGGAGAGAGTACCAATTAATCTGATTTGTTGTCTAACATGAAATAGATCATGAAATAATTACTAATTAATGAATAATAACTCATTTATTATGAAAAAACATCAATACAACATCATTATGTCAACAAAAAAATTATTCAAGAGGATATTTAAAAAGATGAGAGTCTCAAGATGATCAATATTAAGATGAGTTACCCGGAAACATCCACCATTCATGAGATATATAGATCTGGTAAAGGGAGATATTATTGAAACATTGAAGCCTCCAAAAATATACATTGGGATTTTCAATGAACTAATGTTATATATTAAATATTTCATATAGAATATGTGTGTTAATATTATTCATAACACAAAACTACCGAACATCTTAAATACATAATAGACATCCATTCAATAATGTAATGTAGTCTACATGATAGATCCACCACCAATCAAAGAAGAGTGGATAAAAATGTTGATTGGATATTCATGGAACTCAAAGATCCAACATACAATCAAATAAATTTTTAAGAAAGAAAAAAAGTTTGATATAGATCTTGTGAAAACTTACCATTATAGCATCAGCAAATGGTCCCAATGTAAAATAGGTAAGGGAGAAGAATGGGAGAGCCATGACTCATTATAGTTAGTCTGAATTTAAAAATAATTATATTGGGGAGGGGGGTTAATTTTGGTTTCAAATTTGGTATGAAATATTTGTTTTTAAATTCAATAAATTTGGCATAAATTCATCCCTAAAAGAGTGCCTTGATGATCTGGTGGGCCTCACCGACTAGCCGGTGTGCCGGGATGAATCACTTAGGTTATCCCAACACCATCATTAAGCTAGTGGAAATACAAAAAATATATTATAATGTCTAAATAAGCATCAAGTATTTCAAAATCTCTACTAGCTGGCCAATGGTAGTTATTGGCACCGTTTAACACATCCTTTTCACAACACTTTAATTGTCAACTCCCAAGTCCTTTTAACAAAATAACTGACTATAAAATCACCCATATTAGAAAATAAGAAAGATAAGAATGATTTATTTAATTACTAGAACACCTCATACATTAAAAAATCAAGGATTATATAGTTCACCACACATAACGATTTCTTATGATTTAGAAGTACCTTCAATGTAATATTAAAAAAACAATGTCTATTGAGCACAAACATAAAAAAATCACTCTATATACTCCTTATGGATTCTTACATGATATTATCTCATCTAGACTAGTAGTACGATATTATATAGATGTACTTTCTCTCTCGAGTCAAAAATTTGTATAGGTCTACGCATGTATGATGTGTCAAGATCCATCTCACCATCCACTCAATAGATGGAATTAATAGGATTGGGAATGTACCTATATATCTGATATACGTGGAACATATCTTCCTTACCTTGGTAGAGATATGTAATATCTAAATAGTACACTACTATTATAATCATCTCGGTGAACATAATGGGTATAAAATAGTGTGGGGTTACCTTCCCTTACTTCCTCAATGATTGGTGGCCAAAACAATAGTCAGTCAAAGAAAATACTGGTGTCCTACCAAATAAACTCCAAATGAATCATACTATAGAAGACATAATACATATATATTCCCTAATAATTGATGAAACTCTTCTTGAATTAGCTAAACTCTCTTAGAGGTCTCCTATACCATATTAGTCAACAAAATTTCTTTCATTCCATCTTCATTACAACAAGGCGGTGAATGACATGGCATACAATAATGATTCACATAAGGTTCCATATTAATTCATCCTTGTAACTATTATTTTATGAATAATAAAGCCACTCTTGGTGATCATCCCATACTTTAACTATATATAGAATGTAATCCCCAATCATATTCTCCAATATATATCATCTTCTCTAACTCTCCATATTTCTGGGGAATGTATATTTTTCTCAAACACAAATGAGTCCATATAACCTTCTACAATCTCTTTCAAAATATATATGTATAATTTTCACCTCTATTTGATGCAATGGTCAGGGTAACTATAGGAAATCCATCTATTTATCCAAAATAAAACTTGTTATTCTTGTCTATAGGGTAAGTCTAATGGATCGGTATAAAATGAGTAACTTTATCTAATTCAAAAACACCCAAAAAGAATCATGAATCCTCTAGTAATTTGGTATCCTAGTCAAAATCTCCATCAAGACATCATCTCACCTCTTCATTTTCTTTGTAAGTTACTCGTGGAACCCACTAAGGCACTGGTGCTAAAACTATAACCATTACTAGGTATGATCTCAAGAAACAAATCCATTAATTTCCCTCTTCATACCTAGCCACAAAAACTACAACCTCATGAAATGAAATATAGTTTTCACACCATGATGCAACACCGGAATAGATGTATGAAATTCAATAATCAGACCATCCTAGATGGAATTAGGGATAACTAATCTCCTGCCTAATGGAATGATATCATCACATTCCATTTACAACTTGTATATTGTGTCACAACCTATTAGATATTATGTTATCATGAAACACTCTATATCAGTCTCATATACGGTGTTTTAAAGATATAATAATGAATAAGTGATAAATAATGGTAAACATTTCATCAATCCATGTTCCTCTGAAGCATCCATATTTCAATATGGTAATAACCTCATCATGCACCACTCATCCAATCAAGTCCATGCAATAGCCTCCTAAGAAACTTTCATCTTATGGAAAAGAGAATCTATAATGATGTTATGTTTACAAGGTTCATAGTCCATATAGAAACACATGATTAACATACATGGATATTGCATTATTTTTTATTAATATTCATTACAATAATAAATCATATGATTAAGGACCACAATAGTTTAGTGTCCTTAGAAACATGAAACACAATTTTCTTACATGGTTAAAGTTCTAAAAAATTTCCCACCAATATGTTCCAATTTACAAATCCCAATTATAATAATTTTTCATATCCTCAGGAAAGGAAACATAATAAAGGGAGAGCTCAGATCCTCATTAAGGGTAAGAAAAGGATATATGTCAGTATAACATGAACATAAGGTTATGAGAACATGATCCTAACATTTATAGATCATACCCTGCATTTCAATGAACACACACAAGAGTCATGTAATAATGATTCGAATATTATAATACATGAATAAAAATGGAATCAATAGCATTATCCATTACATCATTTCATTGGAATAAGATGTGGAATTGTGGAATATACATAAGAATAGAAAATATTCTATCAATGATAACTACCAAGACCATCATAACATTTTATGATTGGGCTAATCAACTGTGTACTTGCTTCGTACGTAGGATGAACTCCCACACAACCTATTATTTCAATCATGGGATAAAATCATGTGTACCCTACTGTCATAGGAATAATATTACATCCATGTGACCTCTTGTTGCATGATTGGAATTCCCTCCCCTGTACCAACTTTTTTTGGGTTGGTGAGACCACTCATCTACCCTTTTATCTCATAAATCAATTATCATTACAAAATTCAATGGAGGGGGATATAGGACCCACCCATCACATAATAAAAAAAATATTGATGTGTTTCACAACATCATAAAACATTCATCATATTATAAACCATGAAATTAAATATGTATTATATAAATTTAATGACATCATAACCTATGAAAAATATACTAGTTTCATAATCATTTCATCATTGAATAACCCATGAAAATAAGTGGGTTTCAAAATTTTATTAATCGTAGAAGATAAATGGGTTTCATAAAATACATTTTTATCTAAAAGGGTAACTTTCAAAGAATGAATATAAAATTTTTCCTTGTATGTTATCCAAATTAATGCATAAATTGTATCAAAGTATATCATCTTCAAGGGACTGGGATTCTGAAACATTACATGGATAATTTCTTAAGAATAATAACATTTCATTGGAAATATGTTTTTTTTAAAAGAAAATATTTTCATAATCCTTTTAATTAAATTTAATTGGAAAACATATAGAGTATTCTTTAAAAATCATTTAAAAAATTTCTTCAAGAAAATTTCATTTCTTTTTTCATAAAATACTATTTCCCACATAAAACATTTTGAAGTCCCTTTTCATTTATAATCAATATGAAAATGCATAAAATAAGTTATTAAAACTATTTTAAAAACTTTTTAAAACATAAAACATTTCTAAAATACCTTTACTATAAAATTACATTAAAAACATTTGAAAAAATAAATCAAAATTTTAGAAAACATAGTTTTTGAATCAAAATGATATTCTACCAAATAGAGAAATAATGTCCTATTTTATTTAAAAAACTTAAATAATTATCGTAAGTACCTATGAGTGAAAAAATGGTACCATTATAGGAAGATATAATGAGTATCTAGAGGAGAAAAAACTGCATGGAAATTCTAGAGATATGGATCATAATAATTCATCCATGGAAGTATAATAATAAACAATCATTATAATTGATTATATTGTAGCAATAAAAAATTACCACTTCGGTAAAATTGATTCATAATACCAATAAAATTTTTAAATGAAGTATAAAATATATTGAAAATAAGGAGAATAATTTTATAAAATTTCAAAGTGGTATTATTTACACCACGTAAAAGAATACCATTGTATTATCAAAACATGTTTTCTAAATAATGAAAATTGAGACAATATTAACTTACATATTTTGAATCATTTTAACTGTAAACCCCATGAAAGAGAGAAGTTTAAATGGATACATAAATACCAGTTATGTGAACTATAATAATAATAGAATTACTTCATCATCATTATATATACCATATAAAATAAGTAGGTGCTTAATATGGAATTTCTCTTACATAAGTAAAAAATGAGATGGAAATACCTCATTATTTGAGTAACTTGTGAATCGTGAAGTCTATGAAAGAATATTTCCAATTGAAAATTTTAATATTATAAAATATATTAAATTCATGATATAAGATTTAATATAGTGGAATATAAAACTACAAAAGATTATAGAGTGGTGAATATAATATAAGTCTAACATTAATAAAAGTGAGAGTAGAAATCACCTTACATTAAGTCTTGATACCCATCATACTCGTTATAAAGTCATATATATTAAGTAAATTTTTTTTATAAGAACTATAATAAGTCCACATTAATTTCTATAATATCTTATATGATTTATTTATGATTTTATATTACCTATTTATAAACAATTTTATGTTTAAGTTCTGTTTTTCGTAAAAACAACATTGTTTTTTCATACATGTTTTCACTTTTTATTCTTGGTCCATATACTAAGATCATGATTTTTTAATATACATATTTTAAAACATTATATAAGTATCATATATATTCATTACATGTGTATTTATAATAAAATATAAAATTTATAAATAATAAATAAAATAAAAAATTCATGGAGATGGTAGGTCGTACGCACACATGAATGTCATGTCTATTTTTAATCATAACGAATGAATGAAAAATAAATGATATATATATATAATCATTATATTAGTATTATTAGGATTCATATATTACATATATCTATTAAAACTATTTTTAATGCTTTACATTTAACGCCCACAAGAATTGCATCACTTCGCAAGGTAGTAGTCGGTCGTACACACGAACAACATTAACATATTCCCAAAAAATGGAATGCATGAAGGAATGTGTTAAATAATAATTTCATAAGAAAAATAAAATTATTAGTATCATATATATCAGATATAACCGATAAATCCATTATAAATTCCAAACTTAAAATTTGGTAATGGAAGAACAAATGATATTAGTTTTAGAGGCAGTAGTTCATTTTACACATTGATGCTGATTTTATGTCCCATTTTATTAATTTTTGTGAGGTTATAGGACATAACCATAAAATTTAAAAAAAAAAGATTTATTTATCGGATAATTATTTTATTATATAATCATTATTTGTGAAAATTATAAGGGGTGGAGAATGAAAATTTTCAACATTGTTGAACGTTGCCACTTCTTAAGGTATCTCCTTTTGGTTTGAACCAATGGAATTACATGGTTTAATTCTTTAAAAAATTCCGTATTCATGAATTATAGGAGGGAATTTTGAAATATATTTTTACTGGGATTAGCTGGGCCAACGGTCTTCAAAGGTTTCAAAAACTGGGGTGGGTAAATTCCCTTTTGTAATGGAGGAGCGGTGGCATTCTTATAAATAAAAAAGTTAAACCCTATTGAGAGGTCTTCCTTACATAATGTTCCTCCACTAAAAGAAATTTTTATAATAAATATGTTACCTGGTATAATTATGGATAAAAAATTGGATTTTTAAATATTTATAGATTATTTTTCACCAATTTTTTAATGTTTGTTCCATTAGAAAACACATTTTCTCTTAATCACTGTGATTAATTTTAATGGTTTCACAAAAAAAAATCAATAATTAGTTTTTACTAATTTGATATTATAATTTATCATAATTAAACATATGGAATCCAATTATTCAAATTCCAATCATAGAATATGAATAATTTAATTTAAAACTAATCTCAGTGATGGATTGAGAAAGCAGGTTTTTGAAGTGAAAATGTTCAAAAGTTTACAGCATATTTATATCCAAAGATAATTCAGAATTGAATCCAATGGCCTTATTTGGATTAATATATATAATTAATATAATATTAATTTAAAACCAATTAAAAATATATTTTAACAACATAAAATATTATTATGAAAGTAATATTTCAATTATAATTTTGTATTAATCACTATTCAATAAAAAATGAAATATTTCAAAAAAATACTAGAAATTCCCCCAATGATAATGTTGACATTAATACTTGAAAAAATAAGTTTATTTTTCCATATATTATTTAAAAAACTGTTTAAAAGTTGTTTTAAAACATGTTTGTCATTAAAATGACGTAAATCTTCCTTCTATAAAAATGTAGTCTTTTATACTTAAAATTGAATGTTTTCTTATTTTATGCCTATAAAAATTCCTAGATGAATTAAAAAAATTATTCAATATATAAAATATAAATTTTATTAATATCATTCTCTAATAATCATAAATTTAATTTATTAATATAAAATTCCATGGTTGGAAAAAAATTTTTTATAAAAACACGTCCATTAAAATCAATTGGTTATTATTTACCATTATAATTAATTTTACACAAAAATATTCATTATATAAACAAGTTTAAACCATATTTTCATAATTTATTTAATATTATTCACTCTATCCATTTCAAAGTCTATGTTATTGTTATAATAATATTTAATAATAACAATTCTTCTTTATTGTAGTTCGGTAAAACTCAACCTAGCATATAACAAAATCAATCAATGAGACTCGGTATTATGTGTGCCAGAAGCTAAAATAATTGTTGAATGTAAATCAAGATAAACATGGTGAATCATTCAATTCAATCCATCAAACAATTTTAATTTATTCAAAAAATATTAATTTATGAAAACATAGGGTGATGCATCACCCCTCCCCTTAAAATGAGTTTTGTCCTAAAATATCATACGGGTCATCAATATTTTGATATTTTAAAGTACATTTCATAAGGATCTAGATCGAAAAAATTATATTAAAACTTATTTTAAATAGGGATTGTAGGAAGTATATTGGATACCTAAAGAAACACATAATTATGTTTCCACATATGAGAACATAGGTGAGAAGTAAATATTTGTACATGGATGAAATTCATAAATAATTATAGAGAGTGACTTACATCACTGATCAAAAAAAGTGGATGATCCAGATAAGGTTTGTGATCATAAAACCATTGACCAAAGAGGCGTGAAGTGGTTATTTATGTCCTAAAAATTATGATAGCAGGACAACCATTTTTTTTCAAGATCCTTTCCTAATGTTTACAAATATTCATAAAAAGGTATACTTACATGATTTAATGACATTTCATATGAACAACCTCACACCTATTTGTAACACGTCAACCATAGTTACCCAGAGTTAGTGCATTATTACCTAACATTGGAATGATCACAAGAGATTAAGTCTCGAAAGACCAATTTGTTTAGTATCCCTGTAAGGACTAGATATATACATAAGTTTTACATTACATCATGAATTAAAAAAACAAGAACATTGTGTGCCATTTGAACACACTCATATCCCTTAGACTATCCCTACAATTTAAACATAATATACTTCATAAAATCAGGGGAAAATGAAAACATAATAATTGGGTGAGCTTAGATTCTCAGCAAAGATAATAATATAGCAGAAACTTTCATAAATAAGCATAAAAATTTATGACAATGTATAAGACAAAAACACAAGCCTTTTAAACATAAAATTCAATACAGTGTGGAAAATTTAAATCAATTAATTCCATTTAATTATTCATATGAATTTTTTTCTAGTCTAATAATCACATGTAATATCAATAGCTAATTCCATAATTATGTAATGCATAATTTTAGACAGCATAACAACATAGTCAATGCCTCGTGCCAAGACTACAAATAATATTTTGTTAAGGCCTTGTTCCAAGACACTAATTTGTATCATGAGACCTACCGATACATTGAGGGGATGTAGTGGGCCCCACCCATCACATACTATGTTCAATTCATACCACATATGAAATGGGTGAAATATAATCTAAACATTCCAATTTAAACTAGCATACGAAATGTCAACACTTTAACTACGAACCATGAATGGTATAAAAATAGCACATCCACAGTCTAACATAACTCATTCAATACAATATAAAATATTTTATTATAATAAATTAACCTTATTCAATAATAAAATACAATAAATTATGTGGAAATGGATGAAAATAATCAGTCAAACTAATTGAGAGAAATGTCTTCTTTTTCCTGAAAACATTTAAAAGTCGCACTATTAATCAAAGAAGGAATTTAAAAGTGTCTTTTGAATCAAAGTTTACCATACCACATTAAAAAAATTTAAAGAAATTTTATTTTTAAAACATTCATTTACATATAAATAAATCCTTAAAACCATTTTTAAAACCTGGACATTAATGGGAATGATTTAGATGAATAAATCATTAAAATAATTAAAATGATATTTTAGTTAGAGTTCCTAACCAAATGAGAGACACTTGAATAAAAATAATTAATGTAATAAAAACATTATAATATCATGAGAATAAATGGATTAATGATATACTATGTCAAAGTATAGTATATACAACAAATAAAAGCGAATTAAAGCATATAAAAAAAGTCTCAATGGAATGTAAATTCAGTTGAAATCCCTTATAAGGACCATATACTTAGGTTAAGGATAAATTAGTGACATAATTCTGTGTGACAAATATAAATTCACTAAATATGATAGCGTATTTAGTCTAAATGAATCAGTGCACATTCACACATATTATTGTAAAAACAACTCCAACGACTTTGATGTTTAACTTAATGAACAGAAATTGAGTTAAGATTACTCTTATCAAGTTCATATAGATGACTTGAGAATTTATAAATGGAGTGATTATGTGTATCAAAAGTATATCCATGCCAATGGCAGTGTAAATTACTACATAAATAAATAAATAGTGATTTTTCACATAATCTTGGAGTAAAATAATCAATGAAGTTTGCATAAAACCCAATGAGTGAAAATCAAAATTATAAATTACCTTACTGATTTGGTAACCTACAAAATATACATCCCATGAATGAAGAATCATACAGTGAAGATGTAAAAACACATAAATTAAAGTATATTATGCAAAATATACAATCGTGGGTAGTACATACACTACACAAAAAGAAATAGTGGCAATATATCATGAATCTCACGGAAATAACAAGTGATATGAAAACCCCTTTACCTTGTACATTACCTTATTCAAGGGTAAGTTAACCTCCTTTATAATAGTTAAATAATTTTTATTAAATTATAAAAGAACCGTATATATAAATATGAAATCATATATGATCTTTTAATATTTCTTTGTTAATAATATTTCAGGAATATCATTGTTTCGGGTGTTAACTGATTCGTTTTCCTTTATATGTTTTGTTACGTAAGTCATGTTTTTTATGGGTATGATGTATTTTATTCATATCGAAAATGCTATTAAGTTCTTAAACATTATTTTAAAACATAAAATGAAAATTTTTCTTGAATGGTTACGATGTGAAATGAATCTTATCACGTTTGAGGAGACAGTAATATGTACGTACGCATGAGTGATAATATCATTCTATTGATGGTGAAATCATATGTAATTGGAAGGTATATCATAAATACAGAATAATTAATAAGTTATATTTATTATTTTCCTCAATTATACTCATTATTATTCCCATCCAAATATTTAAGTGTTGAATAGAAAACAACACCACGATGTGGAGACGGTAAGTCGTATGTATGCACGTATGGTGAGATTATCATTCATAAGATTGATACAATAAGGAAAATGAGTTTACCATATTTATAATAACATCAAAATATGAATAAGTTACTGGATTTATTATTTTGGTACAGAAAAAACAAAGAAACAGAAAGTGGAAGATGAAAAGAACTTTGAAAGTGGTGGTGAAATTATTACCTCTTCTTTGGGTTCTTCCTTTTGATTTGATCAAAATGGATCCATAGGTTGAATTTATGATCAAAGTAAGGTGTTTAGGTATAAGTTAGGGTTATTAGGAAGAGATTTGAGTAGGTTTTGTCCAATAAAAATGGGTTTGGATGTGGGAATTTGAGAGAAGGGGAAGTACACTTTTATAAGAGAGGTGAGGGTCACATTAGGAATGGTTTGAAATATTATTTTATTATAAAAATATTTTCATATTATAATGGATCCAAATGGATTTATTTCAAGGATAAGGTGGGTATGTGTCAAAATATTCTCAACCAGTACGTTTTAGACAATGTTATGTCACCATATTAACCTTATCTTTTAGATTTAATTCTTAGTTAAATAGTTTAACTTTTACCATGTCATCTTGTATTTTTATATTACATGGTTAATAAACTGACTATAAATTGACAAGATAACCTAATGTGGTTCATTAATAAAATATCTATCATTATTTAATTATTTTGGATGAACCTTATTTTTTTATGTATATTATAACATTTTATAATATAGTATTTGTTTTAAAAACTCATTTATATCTATTTTGACACTATTTAATATTTGGTTTTTGTGAAAGTCAAAAAAACATTATTAATTAAAATCAAATAAATTAAATCATCCCTAAAATGTCATATTAACCTACAGAATTGGTGTAATGCATCAAATGTTTCAATTTACATTTATTTTAATATTTATAAAATTAATTATTTTAGTCTTTCATTAATAAGGTAATTACTGCATCATCATTGAGTCATAAATAAATTTATTTATTTAATGTATAAAAATTATAAATAAAATAAAAATAAGTGTTAAATATTTTTATATTTCTAATGAATATTTATTGTAAAATTTATATTATGTATAACTATATATTAAAAATGGTTTAGTTAATAAATTTTGAATTTAACACTTTTAACACAACATTAAATAAAATATATTAAATGTAGTAATCTAAACCAAGTGGTTCAAAAATGATCGTGTTTTTTTCCAATGGTTTATTTTTGTCGAAATACAATCATCTAATAGAATTAAGACATGGGTTGGGGTATTTATAATATCATTTATAACTTTATTTACATTTTTTACTAAAAGTAGTAAATAAAATTCAAAATATTCTATTCACCAAAAATTATTTTCATATTATTTAACCACATTTTACTTAATGATATCAACCTTGTCTCTTTGATTTTTGAAATTTAATTCACAAAAGTGGTGAAATTATGTTTTATGAAAATTTGCAAATGTGCATAGGAGGTGGGTAAAAGACGTTAAATAAGTTAAATAAAATTTTATATGTCTAATATTTTTATAAAATGACTCCAATGAATTACAATGGACTAATATATGTATTATGAATATATTTTTAATTTAATATAAATGTTTAATTAAAATAATTATTTAAATGAAAAATCAGTTTTTATCTACAATGTAGTGTTTTTCACTATTTATAAAAAATTGAATGTTTTCAGAAAAATAGCAAAAATTTATCAAAAATATATTTTTATGTCCCGCTTCTAAAGAAGAAGTTTATTTTTCCAAATTTAATAAATAAAAGTGTCAAATGATGGATTTAAAAAGGGGTTTCCATTAAAAGGCGGTAAAATTGGTTCTTTTAAAAAATATATCTTTTTTCTGAAAAACAGAATGTGTTCTTATATTTTGTATAAAAAACACATAATATAGATGTTAAAATATACGGACTATATAAAATTAAAAATGTTGTTAATACCATTAATAAATTCCTTTTGAACGGCTTGTTTGGTTAGTTGTGGTTCACTCGAACTCGGTGTTGCGTGTAGCGCATGCTATTGATTTATTTTAAAGAAAATAGCATTCTATGAAATCTTGTGGTGTAACATTATTCCCACAATTAAGAAATTGCATCCTCAAAATTTTAAAATTGGGCTTGGGAACTTCAATAAAAGTCCCACATCGGAAAAAGAGTCAACAAAACAATCACATTAAAAGAAATAAAGAGAAGTACAAACGTCGCCGAAGATAACATATGCTAGGATTCCATGCAGGTAATCATGGATATGGAAGATAAGAAAAGTGTCAAGTTTTGATGGAGATTAATAGAAAACATGATCAAAAAGTTATTTAACAATAAGAAAACCACTAACTTGTGATGGGTTACATGGTCATTAGTTTTGCAGTAGGAAAAGTATATGGAAAATGTTTTTGGTTTTAAGTTAAATTTCATAAATTTGAGGAATTTATTTATCAGACTAACAAATAACATAAACAGATACACTTAACTTTTAGAAAGAGTATCATCCTTTTATAAATTTCTACCACTAACTCATTTTTCTCCAAATGATGAGTATTCCAAATGATTTTTTCAAACCTGAAGTTCTAGAATCAAATTCTAGAGAATCACATAATCCTCAATGGATAAACTATATATTTCCCTTGTATTTAGAGTTTAACCAAAACCAAAATGGTTAGTACAAGATCAGGTGATCTCCACAATGGATAATCTTTTAAAAAAATAATAATAATCATAATTTCCAAAATTAAAAAAATAATACACTAAATTCAATAAAGAATATTCAAAAAAGAATTGTTTTTAAATTCCTTTAATATTATACAAACTAATATTGAAACCCAAAACTTAGAAGAATTTAATCACATAGTCTTTTATATAAAATCCTGACATTTATCTCCAAATAACACCAACAACTCTAAAAGTCTCATACTGAATTGTAACTAACCAAATCACATATTCTCTATGATAGGTTAATCCATTCGATTAATAACATGAATCTATAAAAATATAGATACTTCCAAAATAAAAATCCACCAATACTGTTGAAATAAAATCCCATATTATTCTACTTTCCATAGGCATATAGTGTTCTAAACAGAGTGAGAATCTTCCAAAATAACATTTATCACTTAATCACCAAATGATTTTCTTATGATAGGGATATAAATTGGATATAACATAATATCCCAAATCAACTAATTATTGATCCATAAAATCATTTTACTAAATAAATTAGTTATACTAACCAGGGTCTTCATGTAGTCTAGTGAAAGGTGATAAATCCCAGTCACACTTTGTTTACGGGTTTGATTCCTGCAGCTTTGTTCGACTCGACGGGTTGTCACATGGTCTTTGTGTTGTCCTTTTTTAAAAACTATATTTTATAACATTACCATTTAAGATAATTTCCTCAAAATAACCATAACATAATTTAACCTCAAATGTTATCTCATACCACACATTTTCATCCCAAAAATTAAAGACCTAAAATTTCCTCAAATTCAAGGATCATATTAACCCAAATGGTTCATTATAATTATATCCACAAAAGAAAATATAATTCTTACCCAAATAGAATTTTCACATAAAAACTGTAGGGCTGCACATAAAAGAGGAATGTATTCCAAAGTAATTGTATCATCAAAGAGAATTAATACCACTAAATATTTCTCCATTAATTTATTTCTACATAGGTACTTCATGGACCTAGTGGTTATCCAAGAGAATAGGTCATTTAATCAGGTAATGCTCAGGTCCCCTAAATTTATGAGAAATGACTGTAAATGGATTATTAAGATTAATTTTAATTTCTTCCATAGTACTCTTCTTTTTTCCTTGGCAATTGTTTACTTTATGACCTAGTTTCCCACAAATAAAACATTTATTTTTGATATTGAGGAACTTTCCTAGGTGACTTTTTCCAGATTTCCAGCATGATGGAAATTGAACTTTCTTTTATCGTTGGTCTCCACTGCTGGAGAACTTTTCATTCTTTTCCTTTCTCTTCAATATTGAGTTTGGGAGTTGGATAAGGTATATATTGTTGATCATATTTTTTGAAACCTACTTATGCATGAACACGATATCTTTTAAACCGATCAACATTTGATTTAGTTTCTCATTTTCATCATATTTCCCACCTTGTACATCATGGTCAATGTTATTATGACTTCCAAGGAATCCATCCATTGAATAAATCTTAAAAGCATAGTGTGAGTCATAAAATATTTTATTTAATATCATGACACATTATTTTCAATCTAAAACACCTTAGGATTATCCAAGGTTATTTATTCTCATGTTATATTAAAATCCTTCAAATTATTTTTTAATGAAAATGTGAATTATTCAACGCATATCCCCCAAGATCTTCGTAACCAATAGTACAACAAGGCCCATTTTTGTGCACCAGTTCCCATTCAATTATAGCTCAAAGTGGTGTTTTTGGGTTTTACCCCTTGATACATATGTGCCAGAGCCGCCTCTACCAGCTTGTATCCAGAAATGGATGTATTGCTTGGAACATTCACAAAATCTCTACATTACCAAAATTCTTATAAGTTCTTATATAACAATCCTCAAAGTCTATCTTAGGGTAATGTTCTCTAATCGACGTTTTTCTAAATCGAGATTCCATGGTTTGTACTAATCTTCCTCTAATACTAACTATAACACCCCGACACTAGTCACCTAGAGTCATTGCTTTATTACATAACATTGGAATGATCTCAAAATATCTATTCTTGAAAGACGAATTAGTTTAGTAGCCTTGGAAGCTATAGATACATACATAAATTTTACATTACATCATGAAATAAAAAAACAATGTTTCCCCTTTGAACACGCTCATATCCCATAGCATATCACTATAGGTTAAACATAATATACATCTTCACATCCTAAGAAAAATAAAACAAAAGAAATGGGTGAGCTTAGATGCTTAGTAAAGATAACAATATAGTGGAAACTTTCATAAATAAGCATAAACATTTAAGGAAATGTATAAGACTAAAACACAATCCTTTTAAACATAAAATCAGCATAATATTGAAAATGTAAATCAAATAATGTCATTTAATTATTCAAATGGATATTCTACTAGTATAATAATCACATGTAATATCAATATAAAATTTCATAATAATGGAATGTATAATGTCAGACATCATAACCACATAGTCAAGGCCTCATGCCATGACTACAAATAAGATTTGGTCACGGCCTTGTTCCAAGACACTAGTTTGTATCGTGATACCTACCGATGCATCGAGGGGCTATATAAATCCCCACACATCACATACTAAGTCTTATTAATTCTTCATATTAAAATGGTGGTACATAATCTAAAAATTCATATTAAAACAAGAAAATGAAATTCCAATACTTTAACCCCAAACCATGAATGGTATAAAATTAGCACATAAACAGTCCAACATAACTCATTCAATACAATATGGAAGACTGTATTATAAGAAGTGAACCTCAATCAATAATAAAATACAATGAAATATATTGACATAGACGAAAATAATTAGTAAAACTAATTGATAGAAAAATCCCATTTTTCTTGAACACACTTAAAAATCGCACTATTTATCAAAGAAGTCATTTAAAAGAGATTTTGGAATCAATGATTCCCATACCAATTTAAAACTTTTAAAAGGAATTTTAATTTTAAAACATTAATTTCCATATAAATAAATCATTAAAATCATTTTTTAATCTTGGACGTTAATGAGAATGATTTATAAGATTTAATCTTTAAAACAATTAAATTAATATTTTCGTTAGAGTTCATAAAAAATTGAGAGATGCTTGAATAAAAATATTGAGGTAATAAAAAAATTATAATATCATTAGAATAAATGGATTCATGATATACTATGTCAAAGTACTATATATACACCATATAAAAGTGAATTGGAACATAACCACAAAGATGTCTCAATGGAATATATATTGAGGTAAAATCTTTTATAAATACCGTATCCTCAGGTTAAAGATAAATAAATTACATACTTATGTGTGAAAATATAAATACATGAAATATTATTAGATATTCACTGTAAATCAATTTGAGGACATTCACACATTTTTTTTTGAAAAAACAACACCAATGACTTGGATATTTAACTCATGAAATGGAAATTGACATAAGATTACTCTTATCAAGTACATGCCGATGACTTGAGAATTTATCAATGGAGTTATTATGTATATAAAAACAATATCCACACAAAGGAAAGTGGAAATTAATATATAAATTAATAAATACTAATTTCACACATAATCTTGGAGTAAAATAATCAATGAAGTTTGCGTAAAACCTAGTGAGTGGAAATAAAAATTAGAAATACCGTTAACGATTTGGTAACATATGAAACATACAGCCCATGAAAGATGGATCATAAAATGATGAAGTAAATAACCATAAATTAAATTATATTACACAAATATTACAATTATGGTAAGTACATACAACACACAAAAAAGAAATATTTTCAATATGGCATGAATCTCACGGAATTAAGTAGTGAGATAAAAACCCATTACATTGTACTTTTCCTTAGTCGAGGGTATGTTAAAATCCTATTTAATATTTAAATAAATGTTATTAAATTACAAAATAACCACATACCTAAATATGATATCATATATTATCTTCTAATATATTTTTTTAAGAATATTTTAGTAATATCATTGTTTCGGGTGTTAATTGATATGTTTTCCTTTATATGTATTATTATGTATGACATGTTTGTTATGAATAGGATGTATTTGATTAATATAAATAATTATATCATGTTATTAAACATTATTTCAAATCATAAAATGAAAATTATTCTTGAATGGTTATGATTGGAAATGAATATCATCGCGTTCGTGGAGACGGTAATCCCTACGTACGCACGAGTGATAATATCATTATATTGAGGGTGAAATCGTATGTAATTGAGTGGTATATCATATATAAAGAATCATTAACATGTTATATTTATTATATAAATAAATTATACTCATTATGATACCCATCCAAATAATGATGTGTTGAATAACAATCCACACCACGACGTGGAGACGGTCAGTCGTACGTACGCATGAATGGTGACTTTTTCATCCATAAGATGGATAGAATAATTAATATAGTTTTTATATATTTATAACAACATAAAATTGTTTAGATGGTTCTGGAGTTATTATTTTTGTAAGGAAACAATAAATAAAGGGGAAGTGGAAGAAGAAAAGAACTTTGAAAGAGGTGGTGAAATTATTACATCTTCTTCAGGTGATTCCTTTTGATTTGATCAAAAGGGATACTTAGGTTGTATTTATAATCAAGGTAAGGAGTCAAGGATTAAGTGTGGGTAGTTTGGAGGATATTTTATTTGGGTTTTTCCGAGACAAATGGATTTGTATGTGTGAATTTGAGAGAAGGGGAAGTACCCTTTTATAAGAGAGGTGAGGGTTACCTTAGGAAAAGCTTGAAATATTATTTTATTATAAAATCATTTTCAGTTTTTGATGACTCAAAATAGATTTATTTCTAGGATAATGTAGGTATGGTTCTCAATATTCTAAAAAAATTGGTTTTATACATGTTTAGTTCAACATATTAACCAGATCATTTAGATTTAATTCTTAGTTAATTAGATTAGCTTTCATCATGTCTTCTTGTGTTTTTATATTACATGGTTAATAAACATACAATAAAATTCCAATAGAACCCTAATTGGTTCATTAGTTACATAAATATCATTATATAAGTCCTTTGGATGAACCTTATATATTTAAGAATATTATATCATTTAATAATATAGTATTTGTTTTAAAAACTTATTTATATCAATTTTTACAATGTTTAGTATTTTGTTTTTTTGAAAGTCAAAAAAACATTATTACATGATGAAATACATTAAATCAACCCTAAAATTTCATATTATCCTATATAATTATTTTAATTCATAAATATATTCAATTTACATTTATTTTAATATTTATAAAATCAATTATTTTAGTCTTTCCATAATAAGGTAATTACTCCATCATCATTGTGTCATAAATAAATTTAATTATTTAATGTATAAAAATTAAAAATATAATACCATTATGTAGTAAATATTTTTATATATGTAATTAATATTATATTCTAATTTATCTTATGTATAACACTATTAAAAATGATTTAGTTAATAAAATTTGAGTTTATCACTTTTAACAATTGTTTATATAAAATATATTAAATTTACTAATCTAACACAAGTGGATAAAAAGGATCATATTTTGTCCTAAGGTTAATTTTCGTGTAGATAATCCTATCCAATAGAATTTTGACATGTTTTGGTGTAATTATAAAATCATTTTTTCCTTTAATTACCCTTTTTACAATTAACCGTGGTAAATAAAATTAAAAAGATACAATTCACCAAAAATTATTCCATCTAATTGAACCACATTTTTCTAACTAATATAAACCATGTATCTAAGATTTTTGAAATTTAATTCATAGTAGTGGTAAAATTTCGTTTTATGCATATTTTCAAATTCCCATGTAAGGTGCGTAAAAGACATTAAAAAGTTTAATAAAATTTTACTGTCTAATCTTATTATAAAACGACTTCAATGAATAAAATTGGACTAATATATGTATTATGTATCTAATTTTTCTTTAAGATATATTTTTAATTAAGATAATTATTTAATGAAAATGTCAGGTTTTATCTACAATGCAGTATGTTTCACTACTCATCAAAAATTGAATGTTTTAAAAAAATACAAAAATTTTATCCAAATAAAAATTTTTTGTTCCAATTCTAAAGAAGACGTTTATTTTGTCAATTTTAATATAATAAAAATGTCACATATTGAATTTAAAAAGGGTTCTCCATTAAAATATGGTAAAATTTATTTTTTTGAAAAATACATCTTTTATTTGAAAAATTGAATTTATTCTTATATTATGCCTAGGAAACACATAATATGGATGTTAAAATTATATGGAGTATAAAAAATTAAGAATGTAGTTATTACTATTCAAAATGATTTTGAACATCTAGTTTGGTAAGTCATGGTGCGCTCGAACTCAATGATTCCTGTAGCACTATCTATTGAATTACTTTATTGAAAATAACATCCTATGAAATGATGGGATGTTACATTTTTTTTCCTTAACCAATTTCAACATCATCTCTTACTTTGAAAATGATATTTATTTTTTTATTCCTTAAGAACAAATAGATCATAATATCTCTAAAGAGAATGATATGTCATCACGTATATAATTTATTATCTTCAATGAAAAAATGGTTATCACATGTTACCCAATATGAATAAATACTCATGTGGAGAGATAATATATTAATCTCTAAAACCATATAAAAATTTTAACTTATGTCATTCCATAAATGGTTTACATTATAACCCTTCCTATAGATGAATATATAAACCTTTATAAACAATGTCAATAATTTTTTCAAAATCATTTTAACATCGATCCCCCATATATCGTAAAGTATCTCTTTTTCATCACATACCAAACATGTAAAATTCATCATCATGTATTCTAGTAAAACACGGTAATAACATAGATTACCATAAAACCATATTAAAAATAGACATGCTAGTTCATTACTTACATAGATCAAGGATTATTCGATATATTCCTTAAATTACAAAATGTAATGTGCATCATCAATGATAACATAAGACAAATTTTCAATAAATATTCTATCAGTTATGAGGTTATGAATACTATAAACTTTACATTATTCATATCAATCAATTCAATATCCAAGATAAACAAAATTTTATCACACTCCGGAACACATTAAGGGATACCTACATTCCACCTAAATATCACCATTCCATTAAATATCATTGCTAGGTCATTGGCACCAAACAATATATTTTTGAAAATCCATAATAAAATATACATAATTCATTATTAATATAACATAAATATTAAATCTAAATAAAATTACACTTCAATCATCCCACGTCATTCTCCATCCTAAAACATGGATCCATCATCTTTTTCCTTAATACCCCATTCCTAAATGATGATATATGAATCATGTATTAACACTCATCAAAATAAATTTAATAATGTATAAAATAATAATAATGAACATCAAAAGCATTTTATATGTTTCTTCTAGCCTCTTTATCATCACCACCTAGTCTATTAATCTTACTACCATGCTAATTTCCTTCAATATTTCACCCCCTAAGACATTTATTATCATAATTCCCTTACATTAATAACATAAAAAATTAAGCATTAATGACTATAAAATACGTAGGACAATATAGCTATCCATTCCATTAACTAAAATCATCATTTTTTTACTCATATTTTACCATTATTATTTTTAGAAATTTTATACAAAACTTCTGAGACCAGATGCCAAGACGACATATGATTCAGAGGCTCGGTATGCTCATAATGGATCGATGAAATTTTTTAAAACTTTCATAGTGTGCGTGATTGGTTTTCCTAAATAAGTTTAATAACACTTAAATGGGAGCCTGAATAAGAAATATAAGGGAACTGTTGCACTCTGGATCGTGGGTTTACTGTAGCTATGTATTAACACTAGTCTCCACAAGACTCTAGTGAGAAAACACAAAAAGGATGTTACCGTAAATAAAATAATTAAATTATTTTATTTTATTTTAAAATATTAATAACTCATGGATGTTGACTCATATTTGAAAACTGAGACCACCATAATGTTCGAAACTTGGATTTTTTACTTTGGTGGGTCCTAACATCGACTGGTGTGGGTCGACTATGAATGTTAATTTTGGACGTTTTAAGGAATAATAAAATAAAAATAAAGTTTATTTTATTTATTTTTTTCCTTTCACATCATGTTGACACTGAGACATAGCGATGGGGAAGCCCATTCTCTTTCATGAATGAAATAGCATGGCGATGTTGCAACGCTGCAAATGTAACACTAAAACTTGTGTAACACTGAAACATGTTTAATGTTGAAATGTGTCTTTCTTCATTAACTGTAAGTAGGGTAATAGGATTAGTTGAATGATACCTCCTTTTGAGAACCACAGTAGATCATTGGAAATTTTTTATCATTGGAGAATGACAGATGACGATGTGATGAGGATCAGAGATCGGGGATCGAGGATCAATGAGATGAAGGATCAGGATGACTCTCAGAGGATCTCCAGCGATGATTTAATCCCAATGTTGACCGATCAAAACTCTAGGTAGGGGGTTTATTTTATTCATATAATTTCCTTCCTCGTTCATTATATTCAACGATGAACACAGACCAATCCACAAACAGATTGGCCTACATATCAGTATTAGTTGCGGGGTGGGTTTAACCTATTTGAAGGATTATGGGAGATTAATATTTTATTTATTATTGTGTTATGATTACTATTATAATAGAAACAAACCACGATCTCTACGAACAACGATTGAGGTCCATTTCTATTTGTTAATTCATTTGTTTCTACCTCCATTTTTAATTAATCAAGCGAATTATTCATTTGGACCGTGACGTAAAAATTCACAATTGATCTATCATTGCACACCAAATTGATGGCACAATAATCTGATATTGCATATCTAGTACTGACATGACATGATGACGGTGAAATGATGACCGTGTCTTATGGATCAAAGCGGTGTAGAAGATATATCTATTCGAATGACCTTGCATCATAATGGATTGTGGAATGAATCCAAGCCCATGGCATGGAATGTGGTTACTCAAGGATCATGGAGTAGCATTTGGATTGAAAAATGGGGAATTAGAGTAAATGTTGCGGTCCATGGAGTAGTGGGTGTTGGTGCTAGTGGCAGCAAACAACGGTGTGGCGTGCCGAAGGGCCAACGACAACAGGGTGCGATCTGGGACCATATCTGTAGATGATCTTGTGGTGGCTAGCTACGGGAAATGACCAGGGGTTCCAGTAGGGTGGCCATACATAGCCGTGAATGAGACATGGTGGGGGACCACATCATGAGGCTAAACAACATGGTCTAGCGGGGCCACGATGGGACCCCGATCCAACCTTTACGGGGAAGGTCACACGATAGCTGACCATGTTCATTATATCGGTCAACCACATGAGCAAAGAGGGGATGTTCCATTGGTTGAATCTGTTGAACCAAGCTGGTATGCACTATAAAGACCAGGTAGGATAGTCCAGCCAGGTGGGACAGGATATTGCAGGCAGGTTAGGCCCAATGGGTCGGGAAAACTAGATGGTTTTAGTCGGATCGGCCCGACAAGGTCGGTCTAGATCCAGACCCAATTGATCCATTTTCACAAAAATACACATAACTCTCAAACGATGTGTCTGTTTGATAAGCCAGTTATGGTGGTTGGATCCTTACATCGAGATGATCATTTTGAGATAGTCTATGTGAGTTTTCATTGAGGTTTTCATATGACCTATTGTCTCTAGTATTAGGTTCTCCTCGAATGAGCGCGCTGAGGAAGGAATCCTATGACTAGATGTGGAAAAGACAGATAGTTGGTCTCCTCTGAATAAGTGGAGTTGGTCTACCTCAGGGTTGTGAAGTTGGACTCTAGCGAGAGAGAGAGGTAGGACTATTATGAGGGTTTAGAGTACGTCTCCTACGTGGGCACAGATTAGGTCTCCTACGAGGGCCCAATGTAGATCTCCTATTAGGGCGCAGAGTATGTATCCTGGGAGGGCATATAGTTGGTCTCCTTCAAGGGCGTGGTGTAAGTTTCCTAGGATGACGCAGAGTGATTTTCCTGAAGAGACTGTATGTCTCCTCATATTTGAATATTCCTTGATAATAATCATGTGGCTGAGGATTGGTAGTGGATGAGACCTTGAGTCTTGGAATCCTTTACAAGTTTACCTGGATGTTCTTGTTATATGTGTTGTGGACACACACCTATGTCATATGACGCTACAAACTCTAATCACCATAGTTACTCTAGTGACTCTAGTGAATCTAGTGACTCTAGTGCCTTTATTGACAATACTTCTTAGAGGCTACACTTTTTGTACCTCTTTGGTAGTTTTCCTTATGCCATTCTATGTGGTTTACCATTGTAGTTTGGGGTCTATAATAATTATTGTTTTACTCACCCTTGCACAGGATTCACCTAAACGTGTTGTGTCTTGCGTAGATGATCGGCAACTGTGACATAGTACTTGGTGGGGTGGAGATCAATGATTATTCAGGTTGACCTGAATGATAAGGTACACTTTAGTGACATTGAAAAATCTTATAGTACCTACCATTCAAGAAGGATTTTCTACAAATGAGAGCCATGAGAATATAATTTTCTATTTCAGTTGGGATTATATCCTAGATCATTTAATTTTATGCTCTATACAGTTACATTTAATGGTTTTTATAGTGGGATGCATTATTGTTTTGTAATTACTTTTAGTTTTATAACTTTTTCTTGGAGTCGTGTTCAGGTTTACCGGTACTTAAAAAAATGCCTCACCTTTTTGGGATATTCCAATTTATCACTGGTCACTAGCCCCTGGCATATGGGAGTCGAGCTTGGGGTGGTCATGGAATGGGCCCAAGGGGACGGTTCGTGATAGAGTAGTATCAAAGGCATTCGGTTCTATATTAAAAATCTAAATTCTATGATTTTAGTTTAAGGAAATAATGTTAAGAGTTTGGAGATTTGATTTTAGGATAGGGAATCAAGTGTTGTTGTTGCAGCCGATGTATCCATACATTTGGACCATGAATTTTTCTTTTTTTACATTCTATATGAAAACACTAGTTTCAGGAAAAAACAATGGTACATGCATCGTATAGTAATGTGTTTTATTTTCTATGTCCTTCATGAGTCATCTGACCAGGTGTACTCTATTGATCATGGTACATCTTGTATTTTTTCAAGATGCTTCAATGTAAACAACTAGCAATGATTCCACTATGCGATCACAAGAATGATCCATTGGGTGATGAGATATGGGTATAGATATTTCTCCGAGAGAAAACACCTCCTTGTGGTGTACCAACAATTCCACTACATGTAGAGTAGAAAATTGTAATCGAATTACTAGTGGATGAGATGCACATGGTGACAACACTTCAAGAGTTTCGGCAATAGAGACACCTCAGGTTCTGAGGCATGCCTAAATTTCTGGTTTCTAAGGACTACCTAGAGGTGCTCAATGAGTTTTCCATCTAGTCAAGACAATATTAGATCAAATGATAGTCCTAGTGGTGAGCCTTTTAGATGGCTCTATAGGGCAATGGCAGTGATTATATTACCTGACCTGGCACTTAGATTACTCTTCTATGGATCGATTTTGAGAACATTTCTCATGTAAGTGGATCTCACCAAAAAGTATATGGGTTATTTGGTCCTATGATCATCAAAAACTTCAGTAGGATGATATGTCTATAGCTATGTATTTATAGAGTCATACCGACCTTTCTAGGTACTTGATGAGTATGATATGACTAGTGCTTTATGGCATAGAATGATGAGTGCGGTTTGTTTAGTGAAATTAGACCCATCACTATTCCACAAATCATTCCTACCTATGCTAGGGTTCAAGATCAATCCTTTGTGATTAAAAGTCCTATAGTTGATCTCATATATACAGTGGATGGCTGCAATGAGAAAGCAAGAGAAGAGACCTTAGGACCAGGAATCCAACATCAGTATCAAAGGTTTGGACATGTGAGATATTTCAATAAGAGGTCCCAGGATAGGGGATCTATAGGTCTAGGATGATAGGGTGAGTCCAGTTAGCCTCGAGATAGGTAATGGTTCTCCTATGTCAGTAGGGGACATCTTTTAGAGATTGTCCTGCGTGCCATGCCACTAATAGTGAAATGGTGGATAAGACACTAATTCATAGACAGTGATAGGAACAAATGGATCTTCAGGCTGGATGATGTGGTAGAGTTTTTAGTGTAGTAAGAGGTTGTATAAAATTTGACATGTTACCACCACCACCTCTATGTGGTTCATGCCAGGCTTAGGGAGCTGGAGGATAGAGGAAGGGGAAGCTGCATGCGGTCAAGGAATATGACCCGAGGGATCCAGTAATGATTCAGGTTATGGTTTGTGTATATCCTTAGATACCATATTAATACACATAAGTGCTAATCATTCATACTAGTCATGAATCTTGATCAAGATGTAGAGTTTCTGATTAAACCATTTACTTATCCTATATGCCCGGAAATACCTACGGGGGGAGACTCGATAATCATAGTAGTGCTGAAATCTGATATGATCATTGAGGTGATGGATACGGTTGGAACATCTTGGTTTTATTGTCAAGTCCTTATGCTTTTAGTCTATATATGAGATGGTTCTCTAGAGTTCAAGATCATATTGAATATTTTAGGAAAAGGAGAGAGTTATATCCGTAGTGATGGAATGTGGTTTTCATTAGTTAGTGAAAAAAGAATCCTACAAAGTGCAAGATAGACTCATGTTGAGGAGGGTGCTACTGATCACTCTTTAGTTGGATATCCTTACCCTTGGGGTAATGGATGCTATGAGTTTTCAGTCCCCAAAACTAGTGGCTGAGTATGAGGATGTCTTTCCAGATGATGTTCTATATTTACAACACCATATGGGGATAGAAATTTACATTGTTCTACACCCTAATATGGCACTGAAATGAGTATCAGTATATAGTATGTCTTTCGCAGAGCTTCATGAGCTAAGGGTGAAGGTGGATGACTTGAAGAGTAAGGGATTTGTAAGACCTGTTGTTCAAAGTTTTGTGGGGATTACTGGCACTTTAACCATGTAACCATGGAGAATGAGTATCCAAAACCAAACGGTCAATGAACACCTAGATTGGTTAAATGGGGAAGCCTTTTTAATGGATATAATGTTTCTCATTAGCTTTCCAGTAGTTAAGATAGATTATGAAGAGCACCCTAATCTTGTGTTTTCTCGAGAAGTGAGTCGATTATGGAGTGTTTTGTGACACATCAGGTATCAGACTTTGTTGAGTCCTAATGCAGAGGAAAATGGGGATTTCCTATTGTTCGCATCAATTGAGACCACATGAGTAGAACTACGTGACTCACGATTTTGTGTTGGTAATGGTAGTCTCTGTATTGAAGTTGTGGCGACACTACCTACTTGGAGGGTGGTTTATCAGGTACTCAATCCACAAGACTCTCAAGTATATCTACTCTTAGAAGGATTTCAGCTTTATATAAAGTCGTTGGATGAATTTCCACTTGGACTATGGCTTGGAGAGATTATATACTCATGGTAAGAGAAACTTGGTAGCAGATGCTCTCAATCGAGGATCTACTTTTTAGTTGTTGAATGATGTGGTGGAGCAGTTTCCCTTGGTGCAGTTTTCCTCTGTGGATAGAGATGTTGCAGCATACATCCTATCAGTGGTTGTTACCTATCCACTCATATAGTGAGTTAGGTAGGCACCTCTTCATGATACTGATGTTGAGACATTATGTGCTCAGTTGTCCCTGGGGAATTTCCATAATAGATGTTCAAAAGGTTGGGAGAAGTTTGTTCCTTTTAGAGCATTCAAAGTTGTAGAAGTGGATTCCTAGAGTGGTGATATGCATTAGGATAATCATGTGTGTGTTAAGGAGGAAATGGGGATGATATAATATGTTATTGATGGGAATACATATTAATATAAAAGCTAAAATATTTTTTGAATAAGTATTATGGTTTTTCATCTCATAGTGTTGAGCCCCTAGGCTTGAACGGTATTTCGATTTTGTTCCATGGGAAGCTAGGATAGTGGTGATAAAGGTTATTTATGGACTTTGGGATGATATTACCACATACGTCTAGGGGACATGATGCCATCTTGGTGATCGTTGACTGACTCACCAAATGGGCCACTTCTTAGCTTTTTGGGAGAAGAGTTCAATAGAGGGCATTGGATGCCTCTACGTGCAGGGGATAGCTCGACTCCATGGAAGGTAATAAATGATAGTTTATGATCTAGATTCTCCCTTTTCATCTTTATTGTAGAAATTATGGATCGGTAGGGGGGATACTCCATGCATAGTTGAGTATTTTAGTCTGTGCCCGGTGGCTGCATGAGAATCTTTGGAAGAGAGCATGGGTGTGTGAGGCTCAGGTTCATGCTCAGATCCTCATATTTTGGTGTGTCCCCATGTTTTTCTTTTGTGGATGTTTCATATTAGTTTGTGGATAATTTAATGACCATAATTTTCTTTCTTTAATTTTTAGAAAATTTTTTGGAAAATTTTGAGGCCAAGCACTGAGACGATGTCTGATTCTGAGGGCCGGTGTGTCTGGAATGGTTTGAAAAAAAGTATTATGTTTTTTATTGTGTGTGTGATTGGTTTTAATAATGAAGTTTAATAACTCTTAAATGGGTACCATGATCAAAAATCTAAGGGCACATTTTCATTTAGGGTGGCATGTTTACGCTAAGCATGACCAAACATTAGTTTGCATAGGTCTCCAGTTAGAAAACCTGAAAAGGACATAACTGTATAAAATATTTAAAAAAATTATTTTATTTTAGAATATTAATAACTCATTAATTGTGAATCTTATTTGAAATATGAGACAATTCTTGAGTTCATAATGTGACATTTTACTTAAGAGGTTCCTAACATTGACTGTCGTGGGTTGACTATGAATGTTAATTTTTTTGACTTTTTAAAGAAGTGTAAAATAAACATAAAGAAGATTATATCATTTCTTTTTCATTTTTTGTAGTTTTGTTACTTTAAAACATAGTAATAGTGAATCCCATTATATTTCATGAATGAATTATTGTGGTGATACTATAATGTTGCAACGGTAACACTGAAATTCATGTAACACTAAAACGTGTTGAACACTACAAAACGTTTAATGCTAAAATGTGTCTTATTTATTTACGCATTAGTTGAGATACATGATTCGATTAATGATCATTCCTTATGAGAATTGGTGAAGATCCATGGTGATTTAATCTCATTTTAAAATAATGGATGATGATGAGATGAGGATCGGGGATCGATGATCAAGGATCAACGAGATGACGGATCGTGAAGACTCTCGATAGATCGCCAATGATGATCAAAGCCTAACATCGAACGATCCAAACATTAGGTAGGGGATTTATTTTATTCACTATATTTATTTAATTATTAATTATATTCTATGATGAACATTGACCAATCCAAAAAATAGATTGGCTCATAGATTGGTCATTGTTGGAGGATGGTTTTTACCTGTTTGTAGGGTTATGGGATATTAATAATGTATTTATTATTGTATTTCATTTACCATTATAACAGAAACAAACCGAAATTACCCTGAATGATAGTCAATGTCTATTCCTCCTTGTTGATTCATGAATCTCTCCCTCTTTTTTTCATTCGTTGTAGACATTCTTCGTTTGGCTCGTGACTCGACAATTCGTGATCGATCAATCATTGCACAACCAGCTCTTGCTGAAACGATCTGATATCGTGGAAATAAGACTGAAAGAACACAACAGAGGTGTAATGGCGAAAGTGTCAGATAGATCAAAGAGATGTCAATGATATCTTCATTCCAATGACCCTGAATTGGGATAGATTTTGGAATGGATTTGAGCCCATAGTAGTGAAGGTGAAAACTCTAGGATGGAAGAGTGTCTTTTGGATCGAAAAACAGGGCACTGTAGGAAATGTCATGGTCCGTGGAGTAGAGGCCTCCTATAGCTGGCAACATTGGTGATGCATAGTGAAACATAGTGGCATGGAACACCAGTAGTTATGTGGTAATGAGTCATACTATGGGACTACACAGGTGAAGGAACTCGCGGTGGACTACTGCGGGCGGTGACCAAGGGCATCAGCAGGGTGGCCGACTGCAGCCGCAATAGATACACAGCAGTAGGTCACATCATGCATTTGGAAATAATGGTCCAGAAGGACTATAGTGGGACACCAAGGCAACTACCATGGGGTGGGTCATGTGGCAGCCAACAGTGTTGAATGCGGTGGCTGGCCATATTGGCCACGGTGGGGTGCGACACTGGCCGTGTCTGGTGGACCAAGGTGGTCCGCACCATGCAGACTGGGCAAGCTAGATCTTCCAGTTGAGCCAAGTTAGAGCTATTGGGAAAAGTTAGAAGTGGGAAGGACATGGTCTTGTTGGGTTGGTCAATAATTGAATGACTCAGGTCGGACCTGTCAGGTTGGGTCAGTACGACCGGGTCAGACCAGATTTGATAGAGCCGAACCCTTTTTCATTAAAAATCCTATAACTCTCAAACTGTGCATTGTTTTGAAGAGCAGTTTGTGGCATTAGGATTGTTGAGATGATGAGGTCCTTTTGAAATAAAATACATGAGATTTCATGGAAGTTTGAGTATAACATATTGGCTCAAGTTGTAGGTTCTCCCAGAATGTGCATGATGAGAATGGAATCCTTTGTCTGGTTGTGGCAAAGACGTGGAGTGGGTCTCCTACAAATATGTAGAGTCGGTCATCTGAGATGACACGAAGTAGGTCTCCAGCAAGGATATGGAGTTAGTCTCCTAAAATTGCTCAATGTAGGTATTCTATGGGGGAATGGTGTAGGTCTCTTGTGGGTGCGCGAAGTAGGTCTCATTTGAGGGCACATAGTTGGTCTCATGTGAGGGCAGAGAGTAGCTCTCCTGTGAGGGCTCGGAGTAGGTCTCCTATGAAGGTGTAGATTTGGTCTCCTATGAGGGTTCATGGTCAGTCTCCTATGAGTATTTGGAGTATGTCTCCTACAAGGGCATAGAGTATGTCTCTTATAAAGACTCGAAGTGAGTCTACTATGAGGATGCAGAGTGAGTCTCTTTCTGAGACTGTATGTCTCATCAGATTTGAATATTCCATGAGAAAAATCATGTGGCTAAGGATTGGTAGTGGATGAGACCTTGAGCCTTGGAATCCCTTAGGTGTATATTTGTATGTTCTTATTATGTGTGTTGTTGATACATACCTCTGTGAGCTGACTCTTCTAAATCTTGTGACTCTAGTGACCCTTGTGACTCTAGTGACTCTCTTAACCATACTTATTATGGGATAAACATAGTGTACCTATGTGGTAGTCTTCCTTGTGTCTTTTATTATGATTTACCTTTATGGTTTGGGGTCCCTACTGAGTATTGTTTTAATCACCTCAGCATTAGCTTCTTCTAGATGTGACATGTCTCCTGCAGACAATCTAATGGTTCGACAGAGTCCTTGGTGGGATACAGATAAGTGATGTTCTAGGGTTACCTAATGGATGTGGCACACTTCAGTAACATTCAAATAGCTAATTGTACCTACCCTTTAGAAAGGGTTTTCTGTGGACAATATATATGATCATGTAATTTTCTATTTTCAGTTGGGATTACATTCTGTCTCATTTACTTTTCTTCGTAGCATTGTTACATTCAGGGGCTGTCTTAGTGGGATGCATAACTATTTACTCATTTTTTTTCAGTTTCAGCACTTTTTCATGGATTCATGTGCATGTGTACATGTACTTAGGAAAATTCCTCCCCTTTGTGGGATATTCCTACTCAGATCTATTCGTCAGCCGCTAGCCTCTAGGTGGTAGGATTTGGGTTGTCATATCATAGGCCCCAAGGGACAGGTCATGAAATTTTTCATGTAAACAAATTATTCAGTGACCTTATTAAACACCCATAAGATATATTCTTCTTTCATTGAGACATTCCCTTGTGTTCTTTAAGGCAATCTGATGAGGACTCACCAAGTACATCCAAGGGACCAAAGATCAAATATGGGTATAGACGTATTTCTAAGGTACTGTAGCAGGTACTATTCAATTCTGTATAAGCTATAACTATTCATCCCTTGGGGTCATCAGGCCGCATTTTTGGTCTTTGGACCCTAAAAGGCCTTTGGACCATCCAAGGCCTTCGACCCATTTGCCTCTCAATGCCTTCGGGCCACCTTATGGCCATTAGGCCACCCCATGGATATTGATCCACATGAATACTACAGATTCGACCAGTCATAAATCTTTGTAAAAGGCATCCAATTAGGACGTAGAGGAGGATCTTTCACAAAAGAAGAGGTAACTGGAATTGGAAAATTGATATTGTATGGCTTTTCAATCGGTACTAGGCATGTACAGATCTGCACATGACAACTAGCTAACCGACCCTATGATAGTGGAGTGATTATATCCTAACATTTAATGAGAAGGAGGAGTTCCATGTTGTCATGTCTGGATGATTTCCTCTAATACCTACGGGTCGTCTAATTGTCTATTAAGCCTTCAGGCCTTATAAGGGTTCCCCCTCACCCTTGAGAGGGGGATTATCAAACATAAATAAAATAGTGAAGGCCATTGGACTATTTAGGAAAAATAATATTTTTATCTTCATTTTTACCACCACATGATCTCTTAGTTGACTCTTTCATTCACATCTTTGTTGGGTTTTAGATTTGGTTCAGATAAACACTGTTAATCATATTATATAAAAACTTTTTAGTAATAATAACAGAATCCTTTACTCAAGTAATCATCCCATTTGGTTTCTCATCACAAAATTTTCCATCACATTTAATGTGAACCATATTCTATGCTATTACCATCATGGACTAAAACCAAAAACCATAGTGTGATAAAAAATTATCATAGTGAAAAAAAATCATTATCAGGAAAAATAACATATAGGATATATATATCATGACACCAACTAATTTAATATATGAAACCATAGGTTTTTCATAGGTAATTTATAGTAATATTATATTTAAATCTTTCTTCATGGTTTCTAAATAGTTTTTTAATTCACAAAGCATATCCCCCAATAGTTCCAAACCAAGTGTGTAGTATGGTCCATTGTCATGAACTATATCTTGATTGATTCTAACTCAATATAGTGTTTTAGATGTTGTTACCCCTATATACATCTATTCTAGATCTAAATCCACTTTTAGTATCTAGATAGGGATATATTTCAGGAAAACTGCTTGATCTATCCTTTATCTAACTCCATGTCATTTTCCCAAACATTGACTCATCCATAAAATTACCTTAGGTCTAAAATTCCTTCATACTCATTAAAACCTCCTTTATAAAAAGTATAAGTTTATTTTAAAACTATCACCAAACCATTCATATATATATATATTATTTATTATTTACTTATGAAATTATATTACTTATTTATTAACAATTCTATGTTTATGATATGTTTTGGGTAACAACATCTTTGTTTTTTATACATGTTTGCACTTGATATTCTTAGTCCTATTACTTAGATCAATATTTCATCATTTACCTAATTTAAACCATTATATAAATATAAATTATTTTCATTATATATACATATATAATAATCAATAAAACATAGAAATAGGAAATGAAATTCAACATTCGTGGAAATGGTAGGTCATATGTATTCATGAAGGTTGTTTCCATTTTATTGTCATGTTGAATGAAAGAAAAAAATCATATCTACATATATAATACAATTCTATTAGTACTGTTATTTTATATATATTAAATATGTCTATTAATATCATCCTTAATACATTCCATGTAAATAATGAATAAATCACATTGTTTTGTAATGTGATGGTCTACCATACACATGAATAATGTTATCATATTCCCAAAAAATATAAAGCATTATAATTTGGTAATATAATAATTATAGAACAATTATTAAATTAAAAATATCTTATATATAATATATAAAATATAAATCTTTTATTCTCACAAATTTTAAAGTTGGTAATGGAATAATGAATGACATCAGTTCGTGAGGTGGTAGTCCTCAATACACATGAATGATGATTGTGTATCCCATTTGATAGATTTGTGTGAATTTGAAGCTCACACCAATAAAATAGAAACATATCATTATTTTTATTATAATGATAATAATATATATGTTGAGATAAATATAATTTAAGGGGGTGTAGGAAACAAAAAAATGCATGTTGATGATTGTTAGTTCTTCTTTGGGAAACTCCATTTGGTTTTCACCAAAAGACATACATGGATGGAATTATGCCAAAATATAGGGTCTAGGTTTATATGATTGAATATTTAAATTTTTTTGGATTGGTATTTTCTAGTCCAAATGGATTGATAGGTCTGAATATGTGGGGAGAGTCAATGCCCATTTATCATGGATGAGCAGTGGCATTCTTGTAAATACCAAAATGTAAACACTATTGTGGGGTATCCCATACATAAAGTGCCTCAAATAATGAATCATATTAGATAAGAATGGTATATGGTAAAAATATTTCTATAGAATTGGTTTTTTTAAAAGTTTTTAGCTTATTTTTTCACATATGTTTAATATTTATTCCCATAGTAATGTTATTTGTCTCTTAATAGACATGATTAATTTTAACTATTTTAACTGATAATTGTGGTAAAAATTATCATGGACTTATTATCAATTATAAATTATTATGATTAATAATTTTTATTCTGTTCCAAATTCTGATCTCATAAGTGACATAATTTAATTTAAAACTAATCTCTTAGACGCAATGAAAAAATGGGATTCTAAAGTAAAAATGATAAAATGTTTACTAGGTTTTTATATCAAAATTTGGTATAAAATGATTAAAGTAACCTAAATTATATTAATTTATATATTTTTTGTCAAATTAAAATTTAAAACCTTTTAAACGTATTACTTTACATCGTAAATTATTTATTAGAACAATTATTTTTCAACTAAAATTTGATATTTCTAACTAAACATCAAAAAAACATATTTTTGAATCTTTTTAATAACTCACACTAAGATAATATTTAATTTATAATTTCAAAAAAATAAGACTATTTTTACAAATAATATTTATAAATGTGTCAATTTTTTAAAAAATAGGTCATCCTTTAAAATGCATAAAAAGTACCTTTTAGAAAAACACATATTTTTTATATTTAAAATTCATTTTGTCTTTATTTTGTTCCTATAAAATTTATTGGATGAATTGAAAAAAATTAATATTGGATATTTTAAAAATAAATTTCCTTAATATCATTCACTAATAATAGTGAATTTAACTCATTAAGACAAAATTTCTTGGTGGGTATAAAAATAGTCTTTCCTAAAAAGACATCCTTTATATTAAGTTGGTTTTTATTTTCATTTCAAATTAAATATTCACCAAAGGATTCATTTTATAAATAGGTGTAAACCATATTTTCATAATTAAGTAACTATTATTCATTTAAAAAATTCCAACATATAGGTGATAACTATAATAATATTTTATTAATATTATTACTATAATATTGTAGTTCGGGAAAAATCTGTCATGCATGCAACAAAATCTATCAATGGAACTCGGTATTGCATATACCAAAATATAAAATCAATGTTTTATGTACCAAATTCTTAACATGTTGTGGAGTTTAATTCAATCAAACAATGAATATTAACTTATTTTAAAAAATAATACATAAAAACTCTGGGTGTTACAGTCCATATCAAACTCAAACGTCTTATGGAACTCTACCCAGTGCCTCTACATAATGCTGAGGTCCCACAGGATAATGAAAAACAAGGATCTCATGGTATCATTATATAATAATCCTATCTATAAAGATATATTTTAAACAAAACATGAAATCATGGACAATGAATATCATCTTCAGGTCTTTGGTATGTTAATTTTTCTTATAGAGTCATAGCTGACGTGAACAATAAGCAAAATTTTAATCCCTTAAAATTATCACAACTCCATAATAAAAGAGTGATACAAAATATTATATATCCTAACAATAATGCACTGACCCCAGTTACCCAGATTCGGTGCATTATTACATATCATTGGCATGGTCACAAATGATCAAGTCTTGAAAGACCGATTAGTTTTGTTGCCTTGGAAGTACTAGATACATTCATAAGGTTTACATTACATCATAAAATGAAAAAATAAAACAACTTTGTTTCCATATACAACACTGAGATCCCATAGACTATCCTTGCAGTTCAGTCATAATATACTTTTTTCACATATGGGGGAAAACAAAACATAGAAAGGGGTGAGCTCAGATGCTCAGTAAGGATTAAAATATAGAGAAAACATTCATACAAAAGCATAAACATTTAAGGCAATTTATAAAACTAAAACAAAATACATTTCAACATAAAATTCATCATAATATGGAAAATATAAATAAAAATAATGCCATTTACATAATCACATGGATATTCTACTAGTTGAATAATCACATGGAATATCAAGAGCCACTTTCATAATGACGGAATGCATAATGACAGATTTTTATAACCACATAGTCCAGTCCTTGTTCCAAGACTACAAATAAGATTTTTTCCTGGCCTTATTCCAAGAAACTAGTTTGTCTCATGAGACCTACCGATGCATCGAGGATTTATAGCGGGATCCACCCGTCACTTACTTAGTCCATTGCATTCCTCATATGAAAAGGTTTAAACATAACATAAACATTCGTATTAAAAATAGCAGAAAAAATGTCAATACATTAACCATAAACCATGAATGGTATGAAATAACACATACACAGTCACAATACCTTCAATAAAATATGGAATTTTTGTACATTAACAAATCAAATTCAAACAAACATAAAATCCATCAAAGGATGTTGACATAGATGAAATAAAAACCTTTTTAGAGAAATATCTCTTTCTATTTGGAAATAATTTAAAGGTCACATAACTATAAAAAACATTTATATTTGGAAATATTCTTTTAATAATTTAAGGGAAGCTTCAATGATGTTATAATGGCGGAAAATAGATGCACCTTCCTTATAACTTAGAAAAACATTCTTACCTTAAATTTGTGGAAAAGGTCAAAAAGTATCATGTTTAGAAAATGATGGAAAGATTCCATTGTAAACATCTTATAAAAAAAGGGTATAAATGTCTTTAACCCATAGTCTATAAAATATTAAGAATTTTTTGAAATACGTTTTTAAGAAACATGGATGTGGATGATAAAGAGGTCCCTGTAGATAATAACATATAAATAACCTCGGATAATGAAGAGATTGTAGAATTAACCTTTACTTTGTACTTTTCCTTGGTCGGTGGTAGGTTAAACTCCTATATAAGGGTGAAATAATTGTTATTAAATTATAAAATAATCATATACTTTAATATGATATCATATATGATATTTTAACATTGCTTTGTTAATAATATCTTCGTATTATTGTTGTTTTGGGTGTTAACAGATTCATTTTCCTTTATATTCTTTGTTGTGTGAGTCATATTTGTTATGGATGGGATTTATCTTATTCATATCCAAAATTATATCAAGTCATTAAAAATTATTTTTAATCATCTAATGAAAATTAGTCTTGAATGTATAGGATGAGGCATGAATCTCATCGCGTTCGTGGAGATGGTAATCCGTGCGTACGCACGGGCGACAATATCATTCTTTTGATATTAAGATAATGTATAAATGAATGTTACATCATATATACAGAATAATTATCATGCTATATATATTATTTACATCAATTACATGTCATTATTATACCAATCCAAATAATAATGTATTGAATAACAATTACACCACGACGTGGAGACGGTAAATCGTACGTACACACGTATGGTGACGTGTCAATCAAAGGATGGATAGAATAATGAATTTGGTTGTAGAATATTTATAATAACTCCAAAATATATATAATATACTGGAGTTATTATTTTATATTGGAAACAATAATTACAAAGGAAGTGGAATAAGAAATGAACTTGAAAGAGATGATGAAATATTTACCTCTTCTTCGTGTTATTTCTTTTGATTTGATCAAAAGGGATCCTTAGGATGGATTTCTGACTGAAGTAAGGCCTCTATGATGAAGGTATAATAGTTGGGAGAGTATTTGGGAAGAGTTTTGCCGATCCAAATGGCTTTGATGGTGTGAATTATATAGAAGGGGGAGTTCCCTTTAATAAGAGGCGTGAGGGGAACCTTAGGAAAAGCTAGAAATATTATTTATAATAAATTAATATTCAGTTTCTAATGGCTAAAAATTGATTATTTAAAGTTTAATTTGGGTATGGGTCAAAAAAAATTCAACCAATAGGTTTTAGACAGGTTTGGGACACTATATTATCTTTATCATTTAGATTTAACTCTTAGTTAAATAGTTTGACATTTACCATGTCTCGTTGTATTTTAATATTATATGGTTAATACACACACTATATACTTCTAAGAGAACACCAAATGGTTCATAAATGATACAACTATAATTATATAAGTCTTTTGTCCAATAATTATAATTTTATGAATAGAATATCAATTAATAATATAATATTTGTTTTAAAAACTCTTTTTTGTCAATTTTGACAGTATTTGGTATTTTGTTTTTACTAAATTCATAACAGCGTAATTACATCAAAAAAAAAATTCATATAACCAACTCTAATATGTCATATTAACCTAGAAAATTAGTGGAACTCATAAAAAGTCTCAAATTACATTTATTTGGATATTTATAATATCAATTATTTTAATATTTTATTAATTAGGTAATTATTGCATCATCATTGTGTCATAAATAAATGAAATTATTTAATGTCTGAGAAATATAATTAAAATACCATTATGTAGAAAATATTTTTATCTTTCTAATTAATATTTATAGTCGAATTTATATTATGTGTATCCCTATATTAAAATTTTTTTACTTATTAAACATTTATTTTAACTCTTTTCAATCTTCTTTGAATTAAATAATAATAAATGTCCTAATCTAATCCAAGTGGGGAAAAAAGGTTCATATTTTATTAATAAGGTTTTTTTGGTCGAATTATACTTATCCAATAGAATTAAGACATTTGTTAGGGTAATAATAATATCATTTTTACCCTTAAATGCCCAATTTAATTTTAACCGTGGTAAATAAAAGTAAAAAAGTTACTATTCACCAAAAAAATATTTTCATCTTATTGAACCACATTTTTCTTACTAATATCAACCATGTTTCTCGGATTTTTGAAATTCCACTCATAGAAGCAGTAAAATTATGTTTTATGTGAGTTTGGAAATTCTCTTAAGAGGTGGGTAATGACGCTGAAAGATTAATAAAATTTTTATATATCTAAAATTATTATAAACCGACTCCAATGAATTACATTAAACTTATATAGCTATTACGTTTCTATTTTGGCCTAAAATAAATTTAATTAAAATAAATAATTATTTAAATAAAAATTCAGTTTTAAACTATAACTTAGTGTTTTTCACTATTCATCAAAAATTGGATGTTTTTAGAAAAATAACCAAAATTTACCCTAAGATAATTTTGATATTCTAAATCCAAAAATGAAGTCCATTGTGAAAGGTAAAATTTATAAAATTTTAAAAATTGGGTATTACTACTCATAACGGCTAGTTTGATTGGTTGTGGTATGTTAGAACTCGAAGTTGCGTACAACACACGCTATTGTATTATTCAAAGAGAATTGTACCATGGATGCTTGGGGTGATACACTAACCAATACTTTGATTAAAAAGGATCAATAATGGATATGTATTCAACCTCTTTTTCATCTCAAAATATACCATTTAGGCTAGTCCAATCAATAAAAAATTATTACATTCTTAATTTGTGAGTCATTAATGCTAATAAATGAGAGAATTCTGGGATAAAGCATTTGCAGTAACCAAAAAAACCAATAAATCTATTGAAATCTAAAACAATATACAGATATTAATAGGAAATAAATTCCTAAACATTCATGAGGTACATGGATATACCAGTCCCGTACAATATATTCCCTAATAATTTCACCTCTTGAATCTAAAATTTATAATTTTATTGAATGGAATAAAATTGATGTTCTTGAAGAATAATAATTACGATCTCCTTATGTCTAGAATTATATTATGGTGTTAGTTAGTATATGAGGAAGTATTAAATGAACATGATATTGAATGACTCTAGATATGGATAGAATATCATTTTAATGAGATCCATGAACACTTTCCTCATAGTCATAAAAAAAATAGAATCACAAATTAATTTTATAGCTACTACCAACCTTGAAACACCTTTATCAGAATTTTATCCTATCTAACTCACTCTTGGTGATAGCCTAATCAGTGAATAAAATTTGAGAACTATCAGAATCCCCATAACTAATGAACGATATAATCAATATTGGTAAATAGATATCTATTCTAAAAATTCCAATAATTCATCTTCTGGTAATCTTTGTATAGTTTCAGACTACCATATTCATTCTTAATGAAAAAATGGTTCTCCCCATGGTGGTTTACTCAACTTGATAAATATTTTTCTTTAAAATTACTCAAGTTAAACATTGAGTTCATTCAAATCATTTGATGTCAAGTGATAAGGGGGTATTTATATAGGTTTTATACCTAACAATAGATATATATCAAATTATACTCCTCTATCCGGGAGAATCCTGGAGAATTTAGCTAGAATGAAATACTAATAGTTATATGAAAACATATGAAAATATGGGGGAGCTTGAACTGATATAGCTAAAAGATACAAGACTCTAACCCGTATCATGATCATCCCTAACAGGATCAGTTATGGACTATCTTCTGATACACTTGAACACCATTCACTATTCATCACAAAAATATAACACTTGGGTGACTTTAGTGATACCAATATTAAATATAATTTAATTTGATCTTAGAAACTAGTCCAACAACCCATGACATGAATTAGATCAAATCTCATAAACTCCAGAATCATTTACTTCCATAGATATCTACAACCAACAACAAAAATTATACTTGCTGGGATTCACTGAAGGTTGTCCAACATCCTTATAAGTGGTTTGCTTAGGTAAATCAACAAATAAGATAACATGAATTGTAATCTAGGTCAGTATCTAACATGTTAATATATAATGGAATGAGAATAACTTGTATCAAATGGACTGGAATTGTAGAATTGATAATGACCGTACCTAGAATATTCAACTATACCTCACCACCTTCTACTAGAGTGTGATATTCTAGATAAACACAGATTTCCTTAACTCTACTACCCATCATCTAAGATAAATGACCTTCTTAATTTGTCATCATCTAATCGTACTACCGAGGACCCAGTTATAATCCATGGGTCATATATCGAGTCAATATATCACCCCTACAAAATAGCAGAGCTCTATAGTAGAACTATTAGTGATTCCCCAACATTAAACATCTTCAAACATTTCTATTTGGTGATGGTTAGATGTTTTGACAATGAACACACTTATCATAGTTGAGAAATAATGTCATCCAGATTCTAAAAATAGTGATGATAAGACCTTTCTATTCTCTAGCTGTCTTTCACAGCTACGGTGTAAATCATTAAATTTCAGTTTACTACTATTGAAATCATTGTAGGATGGTCCACTAAGGGATGTGAAAAGTCCTTTTTTTTCTTTACCCAATGTTCCTCAGGATTCTCTACTCAGTCAAATATTTCCTCGATGGTGTCAATCCAATCCCCAATTTTTAGAGGGAATCAATTTCCATGGAATGATGAAGAATAATATAGATTAATGTCCTTACCATAATCACCCATATCCTTTGACACTCCCCCCCCATTGAATATGCACTAGGGGAAGATCCCATGATGAAGTGGTCGTTTTCATAAACTACTCGAATGAGTGTGGTAGTTGGAACAACTATATTCTCCAGCACGATAGGTGGTATAACTGGAACTTATCACATCAGGTGGTTGTTTTGGCCTACTCCACCTAGTCGTCTTTTCAAGCATAATTGAGGTATAATATTTTATAACAAGAAGGATGCATTTTAATAATAGAAGAAAAAAAACTAAATAAATATCTTAATGATTATATGGGATCAAACAAAGGTTCTACTAGGAGTCTACCTATAACCCATGGTGTATGCCTCCTAGAACTAACCAAGGCATATATATCATAACATTATTCACAAATACCAATATATAAAAAACTTAACATCCATATTAGGTTCAACAAATTAAAAAAACATATATATACTAAAATATCATTGTAAAATAGATATATCACTCAATCAAAGAATACAAGTCAGTACTAAAGAGAAATAAAATCAAATAATTAAATTAATGAACTAGTATATAATACACAACATGTTTATACATGGCATGTGATCCTACGTGCCTAATCATGATGGAATAATGAAACTAAATCCTATAATATAGTAACTAAATCATTATTATTATTAACTTGTTGGTCTGTCACACATGATCTGGTCAATCCCATATAAATTCCCCAACCCTTGTCCAATAATATATATCTCATTTATACCATGTCATAGGTTCCTCAGAAAGAAAAGAATAGAACTATCATTAGATACTATTTTGTACCACCCCCAACTATGACCACCATGTCCAATCTATAGAGTCACATTACCTCATATGTGATTATAGAGACCTCAAACTTGACGTACATGGAAATTACATTAATTTTTGCGGAATAATTAATACATAACAAAAACAGACACCAAAGGACCGTAATATTTTATTGTCTTTGGAAACTCTGAACATAATCTTCTAATCATGGTGAAAGATCTTCAACATCTCCCATAAATATCTTTCCCTTTTTTTCTTACCTAAAACCTGTATTTATATCCTAGGGAAAATAAAACATATAATCGGTGAGATCAAATGATCAGTAATGGTAATCATGGAGAAAATAAAACAAACAATATATATTTGAACTTCAAAACATGAAAATATGGTTTACACATTAAAATCTTGAGTTGTGAAATAAATATTGGCAGTACGTAAGGCATAGGTCATAAAGGAACATCAATAATGATAAAATAGCATGGGAATAAAACATGTAATTGTGGAAAACCATTAAACACGTGATATGATTTCCATTGTAGGCAATACATTGCTGCCAAGACCATCTTAGTGGACAACGTCCCTTACTGAACTGAGTTTACTTGCCGTTCCAGCCCTGTATTACTAACCTAGATTTACTTACCATTCCAGCCATGTCTATCTTATGAGATATAAATCTTTACCCAATGCATGATAGGTAGATATAGGCCCACCCATCTCATAATGAAATAATTCTCACCTGTGCCACAACATAAACATAAATCATTCATCATAACCCAAAGAATAGAATGAGTTTCATAAACATCATCCCATCATAACATAATCCATATAAAACAAATGGATATAATTTCATCATAAGAAAAGTGAAGCCATGTAAATCATAGACACATTATACTTGAAACATACACATATTAAATGATTTCATCTTTTATGGAAAGTGGTTTTGATAAAACACTTGAAATAAATTCTTGATGAAAATATCCTTTCTTATTCAAAATCATTTTATTTTCACAAAATGCCAGGAAATTTTAAAAGGAAAGGATTTTTTTTAAATACTCGTGAAATCTTGTGGAGTAATATTCATGAAAATAAGGTGTTAGGAAACTGTAAAAATTCGTTCATGCCGTATAAGTTAAAAAAACATTCTCCTCGTACTTTTGTCGGAACAGTAAAAATGTTCCTCGTATGGTAAAAAAGAAATATTCCTTTCATAACATGTGGTAAAAGTAAGAAAATGGGTAAAAAGGAGTTTATACATAAATAAAAACACTTTTATAAAATATGGACATGGATGATAACAATAACATCTGTAAATACTTACGAATAAATAATCTCGGATAAGAACGATATTGGATTAATTATCCCTTACCCTAGGTCTGATATGATTCGTACGTATCTGAACCTCATGTATAATGATTTAAATAATGTCATTGACTTATTAAAGGATCATATTCATTGTTATGATCTCAAATATGGTTCACTTATGACATTATATTACCCGTTCTTTTGTAAATTCCTTGTTAATGTAGCGTTTTGGTTAAAATCGTTTTATTTATTGTACGTGTTTGGACTTGGTGTTCTTGATATTATTTTTACATATATCATGATTTAATTACTTCCAGAATGTAAATCATGATTTATATATCATATATATTCAGTATGTATATATATATATATATAATGTATAGATAAATGAAATGAAATAAGCCGTTCATGGAGACGGTAGGGCGTACGTACGCATGAACACTGTTTTCTTTTCCTTATTGACTTGAATGGAAGTAAGTAGATGACACACACACACACACATATATATATATATATACAAAAACCCATTATCATTATGATGACATATATTTAATTATTATTCATTATATATACTTTATAATCATTCTTGAGTGGTTAACATGGAGAATGAATCTCATCGCGTTGTGGAGACGGTAATCCGTATGTACGCACAAGCAATGATATCGTTCACATAATTATTTAATGGAATTGGAGTGGATGATATAATATCTGAGAATAAATATCATGTTATAATAACTATATATTGTTATTCTTTACACCATTATACCCATCCAAGTAAGGTGGTGGTGGAAAAACAAATTACACCACGACGTGGAGACGATATTCCGTACGAATGCACGTACGGTGATTTCATTTTCTGTAGGATGGATAGAAGGTGAAATGGGGTTGTTTCATATTTATAATAACATATCAGTATATTAGTTATACTTATGTTATTACTTTATAATGAAACAACTAAAGAAGAATAAGTTGAAGAAGAAAGAAACTTGAAAGAATCGGTAGAAGAGATTACTTCTTCTTTGACGCAACTCTTTTAAGATTCCTCATAAGGCACTAGTGTGGGTCTTTTGAGGAGACCGAAACCTCTATAATTTTTCTAGGGAAGTTTTGAAGGGAAATGGAAAGGGGTTTTCCGAGCTCAAAATCTCAAAATTGTATAAAAAGAATAGGGAGGAGGTTCCCTTTTATAAGGGAGGAGAGGGGCACTTTAGGAAAACAACTTAAAATATTATTTTATACTAAAGTCATATTCGGTTTATAATAGCCCCAAATTTATTTATTTAGAAGATAAAGTGGGGATGGGTCGAAATCATTTCAACCAATAGGTTTTAGACAAGTTTAGGTTACTATTTTAACCTTATCATTTGGATTTAACCCTAAGTTAAATAATTTAACTTTTACCATGTGTTATTGTTTTCATACACTATATGGTTAATAAACTTACTATAACAAGACAAACGAATCCCAAGTGGTTAATTATTAATATATATAACCCTATAAAAGTCATTTGGACGAACCTTATATTTTTATGAATTTAATAACAATTAATAATATAATATTTGTTTTAAAAACAATTTTATGTCATTTTTTACACGATTTGCTAGTTGATTTTTGTAAAACTCATCACAACATGATTAGTTCGAAAAAAGTTAATTAAATCAATACTAACATGTCATATTAACCTATAAAATTAGTTTAATTCATAAAAAGTCTCAAATTACATTTATTTGGTTATTTATAATATCAATTATGTTAATAATTCATTAATAAGGTAATTACTGCAACATCATTTTCTCATAAATAAATTAAATAAATTAATGACTAGAAATTATAAATAAAATAACATTATTTAGGAGATATTTTTAACTTTCTAATGAATATTTATAGTTGATTTTATCTTATATATAACCCTACATTAAAAATGTTTTTGTTATTAAACTTTGATTTTAACTATTTTAACTCTTCATTAAATAAAATAATAGTAAATGTCCTAATCTAATCCAAGGGGACCTAAAGGGTAATATTTTATTCCTAATATTTTTTTTGTTCGAATTACACTTATCCAGTAAAATTAGTACATGTGTTAGGGTAATAATAATATCAATTTTACCCTTAATTACCCTAATTACTTTTAATAGTGGTTAATAAAAGTAAAAAGTTAATATTCACCAAAAAAAATTAACTTATTGAACCACATTTTACTCCTTGATATTAACCGTGTCTCTTGGATTTTCTGAATTCCACTAATAGAAGTGGTAAAATTTTGTTTTATGTCAATTTTCAAATTCTCCTAGGAGGTGGGTAAAAGATGGTGAAAAGTTCAATAAAATTTATATATATATATAATTATTATAAAATGACTCCAACAAATTACATTTACCTTATATAGTTATTATGTATCAATTTTTACCTAAAATAAATTTAAATAAAATAACTAATTATTTAAATAAAAAGTCAGTTTTTAAATAGTAACCCAGTGTTTTCATTATTCTTCAAAAATTGAATGTTTTCAGAAAAATACCAAAAATTCACCCAAGGCTAATTTTGATATTCTGAATCCAAAATTGAAGTCCATTTTGAAAGATAGAATTTATAAAATTTCAAAAAGTGGGTATTACTATTCTTAACGGCTAGTTCATAATAATGTTATAATAATATCTTGTTTGGTGAAACTCGGTATTGCGTACTACACACGCTGTCGAGGAAGGTCTTGATTGCGTGTAATGCAAGCCAAGTCAGGGATTCATGTAGTGAAATCTCTGTTTGGTTTTGCGTATAACATAATCAAAACTTATTTCATTTATATATTAAACAAAATCTATACTTAATGTTGCATAGAATAATTTCCACAAAATAAACTTGAAATTGTGTGTAACACAAGACAAGACTAGTGTTGTGTATACTGCAAGCTAATACGGTGTTGCGTATAGTACAATCAAATCTTTGTGTAGTGTATAATAGAATACATCAAAGAAATTAAAAAATAATAATTTTTTCTCATAAAATCTCGGGGTGTTACATTCTACCCCCCTCAAAATGAATTTTGCCCTCGAAATTCGTCGGGGTTATAAATGGTTAACTACATGAATGTTTCTTTCATAGAAACCGACATCATAAAAAGGAATACTAAAACATAATTTTAAAAAGTGGAGTATGGAACATAATGGTTACCCAAATTAACTTATCACTGGGTTTCCACATAAGAGAACATAGGTGAAAATATGGTTATGGAAGAGAAATCTATCCATCAAGGTCTGATGGAGAGTGGTAGAGAACATGGCTATGAAAAATCCAATACTCACAAAGCCATAAATATGTGATGATCTAAGGTACCATCTGATTCATCGTCTATGAGGACACTGGGAAAACATTTTTGGTTTTCAAGATCATTTTCCTAAAGTTGAAGAATTTGAATTAAAAGAAATACTTACTTTATTTCGGTAAAATCTCACCGTTGTTCGTGTCCTGAACAATTTCCACTTCATCTCTTAAAGAAACGAATTTGAATTTGTCATTCGTGAAGTGTTAGTAGATCATGTGATAGAATGATAAGTCATTCCATCTATCTCAAACATAGGATTAGAAAAAGTTATATACATAAGTCCATCTTATGGTGAAATTAATCGTATATGGTTCCAATAATGGACTTATACTTCATATATCATACCGCTTAATATAATAAAACAAGTTTCTACTAAACAGGGACTTCCTGATAAAGTCCTGTCGCACTTCGGTTGTGTGTTCGATTCCCGCAACCTTGTCTGATGCGACGGGTTGTCGCCCATCCTATGGGTTGTCCTTTTTTAAACTATACTATTATAACATAACAAAATGTTCGAGCATTAAACAATACTATCTGATGTCTAACTTAATCTATTCTAATCTTTAGGTTTATCTAAAATACTTCTGTCCAATCTCATAGTATTAATAAAAAGATTACTAGAAATGACATCAAGCAAGCATGAAAATACCATCATTTATCCCCCATATATCATAAGATTTATATTGTTTATCACATTCCAAACATGTGAATACCTTAATCTTGTATTCTCTTGAAACATGAATTACTATAGAACCGTATTGAAAACATGAATGTTGTCAAAAGTTAACTCTTCCCACATACCAAAATCCAAAAATTCTATATACTCAAACCATGATATAACATTGTCCTTATATTAGTCATGAGCTCATGAATACTATCAAACATATTATTTTCTCATTATCCCTTTATTATGAACATATCATCTTCTTTCCCAAAATATTTCAATCACTTTTCATGATTACTGATGACATATTCTTATGGAAAACCAGAAGGGACCAATACATTGATATTCCAATATACCATAAAATTACCTCAACAACATTAATCTTGAATATCGATACATAAACACTTCAATCCATCCTCTTCAATGATTGTCATGGAATAATTCCTTCCTTGATTTAAAAGTAACCTCTTATGTCTAGGCGTTGAGTTGGGTAATGTCCATGTTCTCCACTGATAATACATTGAACTCCATTACAGTCTATCACTCTATGACCCTTCTCTCCACACAGATTATATCTCCCCCTCCATTGGATGTATTCATCAAGGTTCTTCTTCCCTTCATTATAAATCTCAATCTTCCTTTCTCTATGCTCCTAAACATGAGAACATGCATAAAATTCCATCTTATTCTTATTTGATGAATTAGGAATACCACTAAAGTTCACCTTGTTAATCATATATCACGATGAATGATTCGGCATAATCACAAAATATTTCTTTCTAGGAATTACGCAATTTCGTTGATCATAGTAACCATTTTTTCCATTGGATTCAATGTTGACCCAATTCCTTCTTGTTCCCTCCATTGAATAAAACCAAAAACCATGGTGTAAGAAACAGTTTAAATTAAAAGGAACCACATAATCATAAAAATTCACTTATGGGATGTCTAACTTATCACACATTCTTTAATCCATGATACCTTAGGTTCACCCGACGTTATTCATGATCTTAAACATAACTCTAGGACTATAACCTATAGTTATAATAATCCTTAGGGACATCCCTAGACATACCTTAGAAATATCTCTAGGGATCTCACTAAAGATTTCCCATCTTAGTTTCCAAAGGTTAACTGAACATTTCTTCTGATACCAACTATAGTGACCCCAAAATTGATGTACATGGAAATTAAATTATTTTTTTTGGAATACTTAATACATAACAAAAACAGAAACCAAAGGACCATAAAAGTTTAGTGTCTTTGGAAACTCAGAACATAATCTTCTCATCTTGGTGAAAGATCTTCAACATCTCTCATAAAGATCTTCCCCTTTTTTTTCTTACCTAAAACCTTTATTTATATCCTGGGGAAAATAAAACATATAAAGGGTGAGCTCAAATTCTCAGTAAGTATAATCATAGAGAAAATAAAACAAACCATATACATTGGAACTTCAAAACATGAAAGTAAAGTTTACACATCAAAATCATGAGTTGTGAAATAAATCTTGGAAGTACGTAAGGCAGAGGTCATAAAGGAACATCAGTCATGATAAAATAGCATGGGAATAAAACATGTAATTGTATAAAACCATTAATCCCATGATATGATTTCCATAGTAGCCAAGGCATTGCTGCCATGACCATCTTAGTGGACAAAGTCCCTGACTGAACTGGGTTTACATGCCATTCCAGCCCTATATTACTGAACCAGATTTACTTTCCATTCCAGCCATGTCTATCTCATGAGATATAAATATTTACCCAATGAATTGGAGGGATATATATGTCCCACCAATCTCATAATGAAATCATTCTTACATGTGCCACGACATAAACATAAATCATTCATCATAACACAAATAATAGAATGGGTTTCATAAACATCATCCCATCATAACATAATCCATATAAAACAAATGGATATCATTTCATCATAAGAAAAGTTAAACAATGTAAATCATAGAGACATTATATTTGAAACATACACATATGAAATAATTTCATCTTATATGGAAAATGGTTTTGATAAAACAATTGAAATAAATTCTTGAGGAAAATATCCTTTCCTATTCAAAATCATTTTCTTTTCACAAAATTCCATGAAATTTTAAAAGAAAATGATTTTTTTTGAAAATAGACATGAAATCTTGTGGAGTAAGCTTCATGAAAATATGGTTTTAGGAAACTAAAAAAGTCCATTAATTCCGTATAAGTTAAAAAAAATTCTCCTCGTACTTTTGTCGGAAAAGTAAAAAAGTTCCACGTATGGTAAACAAAAGAAATATTCCTTTCATAACATGTCATAAAAGTAAAAAATGGGTGAAAAGGACATTAAACATACATAAAAAACATTTAGAAAACATTGAAATGGATGATAACAATAACTCCAGTAAATACTTAGGAATAAATAATCTCGGATAATAATGAGATTGGAATAATTATCCCTCACCATAGGTCCGATATGCTTCGTACGTATCCGAACCTCCTCTATAATGATTTCAATAATTTAATTGACTATTACAGAATCATATTCATTGTTATGATCTTATATATGGTTCACTTATGACTTTATATTACCCGTTCTTTGGTAAATTCCATGTTAAAGCAGTGTTTTGGGTAAAATAGTTTTATTTATCGTACGTGTTTGGACTTGTTGTTCTTGATATTATTATTACTTATATCATGATTTAATTACTTACAGAATTTAAATCATGATTTATATATCATATATATTCAGTATATATATATATATAATATATAGATAAATTAAATGAAATACACCATTCATGGAGACGATAGGCCGTACATACACATGAACGTTGTTTTCTTTTCCATATTTACTTGAATGGAAGTAAGTAGATGAAACTTATATATATATATAGTATCTTTATCATGTCGCATATTTCATTATTATTCATTATATATATATTTTATAATCATTCTTGAGTGGTTAACATGGATAATGAATCTCATCGCGTTGTGGAGACGGTAATCTGTACGTACGCACAAGCGGTGATATCGTTCACAAAATTATTTAATTGAATTGTAGTGGATGATATAATATCTCAGAATAAGTATCATGTTATAATAACTATATATAGTTATTCTTTAAACCATTATACCCATCCAAGTATAGTGGTGGTGGAAAAACAGATTACACAACGGCGTGGAGATGATATTCCGTATGTATGCATGCGCGGTGATTTCGTTTTCCATAGGATGTATAGAAGGTGAAATGGGGTTTTTTCATATTTATAATAACATATAAGTATATTATTGATACTTATGTTATTAATTTATAATGAAACAACTATATAAGAAGAGTTTTAAGAAGAAATAAACTTGAAAGAATCGGTAGAAGAGATTACCTCTTCTTTGACGCACCTCTTTTAAGCTTCCCCTTAAGGAACTAGTGTTGGTCTTTTGGGGAGACCAGAACTTCTATAATGTTTTGAGAGAAGTCTGGAAGGGAAATGGGCAAGGTTTTTCCGAGCTCTAAAGCTCAAAATTGTGTAAAGAGAAGAGGGAGGAGGTGCCCTTTTATAAGGGAGGAGAGGGGAACTTTAGGAAAAAACATAAAATATCATTTTATAATAAAGTCATATTCGGTTTATAATAGCTCAAAATTTATTAATTTCGAAGCTAAAGTGAGTATGGGTTGAAATAATATCAACGAATAGGTTTTAGACAAGTTTAGGTTAATATTTTAACCTTATCATTTGGATTTAACTCTACTTTAAATAATTTAACTTCTACTGTGTCTTATTGTTTTCTTACAATATATGGTTAATAAACGTACTATAACAACCCAAACGAACCCCAATTGGTTAATTATTAATATATATAACCTTATAAAAGTAATTTGGACGAACATTAGATTTTTAAGAATAGAATAAAAATTAATAATATAATATTTGTTTTAAAAACTATTTTATGTCAATATTGACAGTATTTGGTAATTGATTTTTGTAAAACTCATAACAGCATGATTAGTTTGTAAAAAGTTAATTCAATAAATACTAACATGTCATATTAACCTATAAAATTAGTTTAATTCATAAAAAGTCTCAAATTACATTTATTTGGGTATTTATAATATCAATTTTGTTAATATTTCATTAATAAGGTAATTACTACATCATCATTGTGTCATAAATAAATTAAATAATTTATTGTATAAAAATTATAAATAAAATAACATTATGTAGGAAATATTTTTAGCTTTATAATGATTATTTATAGTCTAATTTATCTTATGTATAACCATACATTAAAAATGTTTTTGTTATTAAACATTGATTTTAACTATTTTAACTCTTCATTAAATAAAATAATAGTAAATGTCCTAATCTAATCCAAGTGGACCTAAAGGGTAATATTTTATTCCTATGATTGTTTTTGTTCAAATGACACTTGTCCAATATAATTAGGACATGTGTTAGGGTAATAATAATATCATTTTTACCTTTAATTACCCTATTTACTTTTAACCATGGTTAATAAAACTAAAAAGTTACTATTCACCAATAATTATCTTTATCTTATTGAACCACATTTTACACCATGATATTAACCGTTTCTCTCGAATTTTCAAAATTCCACTCATAGAAGTGGTAAAATTATGTTTTATGTAAAATTTCAAACTCTCCTAGGAGGTGGGTAAAAGATGGTGAAAAGTTCAATAAAATTTTATATATCTAAAATTATTATAAAATGACTCCAATGAATTACATTGAAATTATATAGGTATTATGTATCAATTTTGACCTAAAATAAATTTAAATAAAATAATTAATTATTTAAATAAAAATTCAGTTTTTAAATAGTAACCCGGTGTTTTCACTATTCTTCAAAAATTGATTTTTTTCAAAAAAAATACCAAAAATTAACCCTTGGCTAATTTTGATATTCCGAATCCAGAAATGAATTCCATTTTGAATGTTAAAATTTATAAAATTTCAAAAAGTGGGTATTACTATTCATAACGGCTAGTTCATAATAATATTATAATATTATCTTGTTTAGTGAAACTCGGTATTGCATACTACACACGCTATCGAGGAAGGTCTTGATTGCATGTAATGCAAGCCAAGTCAGGGATGCGTTTAGTGAAATCTCCATTTGGTGTTTCGTATAACATAATCAAAACTTATTTCATTTATAAATTAAACAAAATCTATACTTAATGTTGCGTAGAATAATTTCCACAAAACGAACTTGAAATTGTGTGTAACATGATCCAAGACTAGTGTTGCGTATACTGCAATATAATACGGTGTTGTGTATAGTACAAGCTAATCTTGGTGAAGTTCATAATAGAAGACATCAAAGAAATTAAAAAATATTAATTTTTTCACATAAAATCTCGGGGTGTTGTAGTGACTCTTCATATGAAAGAGTTTGCTGAATATTAGTGAGGGTATGGGACCATATTTAGGGAGACTATTCCTTTATTATTATATCATTTCACTAATAATATAAATAAAATATTAAACAACTCAGATATATCAAGTTTGAAGAAAATAATAATAGATTGAACATAATCCATATCTAAAAAATTGGATCCTAATGTGGTTAACCAAATAATAGTAATGTTCTAGAAGATAAATAAATAAAAGTTGCAGTATACACTAGAGTATGACTCAATACCACTCCCAGATCTATGCTCCTCAGGTCAACCATATTGCCTAGAGCACTGCACTTTCCTGGATCCCTATAAACGAAGTCTTTGTACCCATCGAGATACCCATTAGGGGTGTTAGCAATAAAACCCATATGGAAACCACAAATGAATACTTAACAATTGTGCATAAGTATAATAGGTGTATTCCATGATAAAAAATAAATTCACAATCAGTCATAACCAATCATATATCCAGTGATCATGTGCTAACTAGACAATATGAGAATCTTTTATAACAACTTTAGATCTATGTAAGAATAAATATAAGGATATAAATACATGAAAACTGTCCACAAGGATGTCAAACATACTTCTTATCCTCATGTGAACATTCTACTCAAAATATAATAGGAATAAGGTGATTCATACTACTCATCATCCACAAGTAATTAGGTAATCTTACTACTCAACTTCCACTAGGCCTTGATTAAAATTTTAACATTTCAACTAATAGGAATCAAGTAAATCATATAAAATTAATGAAGAATATTCATATCACTGCCATATTGAAAGGTCCATTATCAAAATTTTGGAATTCATGCACACACTCTCTATATGAGATAACCATGTCACGAGGTATGCCTATTCTAGTCACAAAAAACAAAACCAGTCATGTATTGGTAAAACACATAATATCGTAGAGAATAAAAATAAATCATATCGTGTCACATGAGAGAAACTGGAAACATACAACACATTTGAAGTGGAAAGGGGAATATATCATTAATTAAATTAAAATTCTAGAATAAAACCTCATTTATAGAAAAAAAATCAATACATCAACAATATATCCTTATAAAATTAATTCAAGATGAGATTTAAAAATTAGAGGGCCTCATGTCATTCGATATTATGATGAATTTCCTATAAACAACCATTATTTTTTAGGGTTCTTGCTATTGAAAATGGGGGGGTTTTGACACATAAAAAACTCCACCAATCTATAAATGCATTGTCCATTAATTAATTTTATATCATTATTCTTCTAGAAAGAAGAGGATTAAGAACATGATACGAAACATAGACCAGTAAAATGTTTGTAATAATGGTATATCACAATTCGATCAATGACTGTCACAAATGTGAAGTATCTTCGACTGATCTAAGGATAAAGTTAGTAACTATCATTAGATACTCATGTAACTCATAAATATGACATGGATCCGTTCAAATATCCCAATAAAGAAGAATAATTTGGCATAGATATAGATAAAATTCACAATTTTATCATCAACAGATCATTCCAATGTTAAAGTGGAAAGGGGATAAGAATGAGAGAAAAAAGATTAATTACAGGGGATCTAAAATTGTCAATAGGTTTAATGGGTTAGTTATGGGGGTTAAAGTGGTTCAAAAATGAGTTTTTTAAAATCTAACGGGTTTATTTAATACACCCCAATTCTACGATCACCCGAAAACCAGTGGGCTTCACCAACTAGTCAGTGGGGTCAGTAGAATCTTGTAGACTTTCATCAATCACTTTAACTACATGGTGGCATTTTATATCCACTATTCATTTATTCCTTATCACAACACTCCATTCTTTGATTCATGTCCCCTTTAAGCAAACAAAATAGAACTCTAAACCACCTATATCAAAAATGAACAAATATGGGAATGAGAGAAGTTATAACTACAAAATCTCATATATCAAAAAATGATGGATTATACGGTATATAGGATTTAACATGGTATTAGTTTTTTTATTTTAAAATATAGCAATTTATTTTAAAATCATAATATTTAGAAAAGTATCATTCTGTGAAAATTAATGTTTTTACTATGGTAACTGAAATTTATAATGGTAACATAATTTTTTCCTAAAAGTGAAATTAAACATAGTAAATAATGTGATCTTTTTTATCTGAAGCATAAAAATCATAATATTTTTAATGTTCATAAAATTTCATTTAAATATTACTACAAATAATGCATAAAAATTTGTTTAGAAAAATTTTGTTATGATACTGGAAATTAATGTGTAGCATAAAATTTTCAATTTCATTGAATATTAGGATATCAAGTTGTTCTTATAATAAAATAATATTTTTGTTAGATTCCAATTTAATTTTAAACTAAATACTACCAATATAATTTTTAAATAAAATAATTAACTAAAAATTGATTTAAATTAGAATAAATTGTTGCTAATGTTTGAAAATGTTGAACATCAGATATCTATTTTCAAAAAGATATTTTAAGATATATAGTTTTAATAATTATATTAATATTTATTTAAGAAATTATTTTATAAATATTTTAGTCTCGATAATATATTGATAAAGTGATAGAAATTATAAATTTGATAAAAATTATAATTTTCACTATTCACTGAAAATTAAATTTATATTCCAAAAATAAAAATAATCATGTTAAGCTAATGTTGGTATGATGAATTCAAAAATGAAAATAATTATCCATAATTTAAATTTAAAACTATAAATTTATTTTTTATATTAAAAAATACATACCAAGAAAAAATTATTTTATTGAAAACCTTTCTTTAAAAAAATTTAATATTATTTATCATATTCTATATGTATTTAATAATTATTATAATCATTTTATATATAATGGTTTTTTAAGATTTATTTTATTAAAAATATTCATTTAATATTTTGTGACTCATTTTAGTTTGGTGTTTAATGTGAAACATGCTATCTAACATAATATTTATTTAACAAAAATACAAAGTGAAATCTGTGATCATTATAGCTGGTGGTTAGATTGGTTTATGTCCAATGAACATAAATATTACATAATATTTTTCTTATAAAAATCACAGAAATATTTCTTTAATGGGGAGTGATCTAAAGAGGAATTAAACCTATTAGAATATATTCAAGAAGCTTTTTAAAAATATTAGATTTGATAGTATTGAGATATTTTGTTGAAGCTGCTAATACCAAAGTGGTTATAGTGAGAAGACATTATTATTGAAATTAACCAATAATGTTCTTAAAGATGATGAAGGAATAAGAAGAAAATTTCATAAGCTGTATGGAAGTTGAGGTTATTCTATTATAGGATTAAAGGATAAAAAAATGCTTAAATCGTTTTCAATGGAGAAGGCCAAGTATAAATATTCTCAAAATGGAATTGTTCTATATTTTTAATAAGTGGAAACACCATTCAATTATAAAAACATGGAATGTGTGTAGGTACTGATGGAGAAGTGAATAGTAAAAATAAGGAATCAATCCACGATAGAAATAGAAGGATTGGTTTTGTATAGGAAATTCTAAAAAACCCATGTTGAACATCCAAGAAATCTGGTGATCCTTCTAAAGCATGTTTGGACATATGTATATATCAACTAGAAATGGAAAAAAATTGAATTAAGAACCTAGAAAATAATTTTATAAATGTAAATAACTAATTCAATATGAATAAATCAAATTTAATGAGAATTTTTCAAAAGGTGTTATCCGGGGATATCCTGAGATATCATGTTAAATATAAAATCAAGTCATTAATATATAAAATTATGATCTAATAATTATACAATATCTAAAAGAGATATTAATTTAGATAAATCATTAATTATAAAACTCATTTCCTTTTATAGATAATATAAAGTATAAAATTAAACACTATGAGGTTGTTGAAAAGAGAAATAAGTGAATTCTTTCTATAGACACTACTTGATAAATTATAAGTAAAAGTATAAATAGTTAACATAAACATTTATTTGAAAAGAATAAATTATATTTTATGATAAGAAACTCTCAACCTTGATGCTATCACTAAAGAGAAAAAATGGGTTCCACATTATTCCCATATATAGTTTCATTGGTCTATCATTACATGGAATTTATGTTAATGTCAAATTAACAGAGAGAATTGAAAACCATATAATAAATATTCAATATTACATGTGTGATACCATATTTTAATTGATAAAAAAATCATATCATGATGTATCCTTTCCTAAATAAAGGTTTGGATTTTATCCCTTGATGGGGGGAAGTTTCAGAAGCTTCCATGATATTTTATTTCACTTGAATCTACAATTATTGAAAGTCATTGTCAAGTTTCATTGATTTAATATCAATTCATTTTTTATTATCCTTTTTTATTAAAATTTAGTATGTTGTGGGGGGTAAATTTAAAATTTACCAAAAATATGGAAAATCAGTTGTCAATTTCTAAGACATATCCATTAAGATTATTTTTGAATGCTTTTAATCATGTTATTAGGATGAGTGTATAAATATATGTTCTAATTCACATTAAAATATATTAAATAATTATAGAAAACAAAAATATGTATTTGAATATTCTTTGAAAATAGTGTCTTTATGTTATTACCATATTCTAGTTACTTTTTGGGTAGATTTTTTTTCTAGATTAGTCCCTCATCTTTTCTAAACTAAGAATGGATATATTATAATTATATTGTAATAATTGATTTAAAATTACATTAATGTAATTGATACCATACCATCTCATGGTTTTTTAATATATTTTCAATAAGTTGGAGAGAAAAAAATGTAAGAATAACATAATAACATGCATTTTCTGTTTATGTATGGAAAACAAAAACAAAAGTGAGATTATTATACCCTCTAATTTTTCATTTTTATGAATTTTTAATAATAATTAAGGTAATATGAATCATGTTAATATTTATTAAGGATAATATCATAGATCGAGATTAAAGATAAAAAACATGTTGAAAATAATATGGTTAAAGTTCCCATGAAAGGTGTGATTACAAGTCATGTTGGTAAACATTGAATGATAAGAGGAGATGAACCTTAGATAATGGAAATGATTTACAGAAGATATATATATTGGAATTGAAGATCCAAATAAGCTAATAGAAATTTATTAATATAGAAAATTCATATTTGTAAAATTAAATGCGTTAATTCCACAACTGATTGGAAAAGAAGATGAAAGTTATGTGTTTCCATTGGAGATACATTTAGAGATTCATTCTTATGATAATGATTAATGATGTTTTTTATTTGATTATAATAATGTATGATGTTTCATAATTTTTTAGGGTTTCAAGAATCATAATATTATATAAATTTAAATGTCAAACATTGTTATTCTTATGTAGATTATGTTTCATAAATTTTCGAAATTTGATATATAAAAGTTCCTTAGAGTATGAAGATTATAGGATATAATCACTCTATAGTGATTTTTTTTATTAAATCACTGAGGTTCCATACATATGGTTATCATTATTAATTAGATATATATCTTCTATGAATATACTTGGGTAATTGTTGACATGTCGTTATATTTGATTGATGTAGTGTAATACCATTTAAATACACAAAGTTATATGTGTGTGATATATAAATATTTAGATTTATTTTAGTGTTGATATTTTGTATATTTGATATTCTTGTAGTATTATTTGAAGTGTTTGAGATAATTTCATGAATATAGGATAAGTATGAATGTTAGACATAATAGTTGAGCTAGTAGAGCATCCTGGAAATGTCAAAATGGAGTAATCACATACTACAATGATTTGAATGTAAAATTTAAGGGACTCAAAAATGTTTTTATTTTTTACAAAGTCCTTAAAATAGTTTTTATATGAATTAATTTTTTTTAAGGATTCCCTAAGGATTTATGAATATAATCTGAGCTAATTTTCATAAGTTATAAAATTCCTACTGAAATCTACAATATTTGAAGAGGCACTACATCTGTAAGGTTTTCATTAAAAATAATTATAAAGTGTTGAGTATCCTTATATATATAATATTTTATTAGGATGAAATGTATGTTTTTTCTGTTCATATATAAATATGGGAAATCATTGGAAGTTTATTATCTTTCACATAATTATATATTTCGGAATGTCTCAAGAGTTTAAAATTGATACCTACTATTTTCTTTTTGGAATGTGTGATTTTATTTGGTAATGAGGCCATGTATAAAAACTGAGACACATTGTAAGAGTTAAAAAATATTAAATATGAGTCATTAGTTAGATAAATTACTACTAAGTCTATAATTTCACATTGATAAAAAGGAATAATTTCATTATATGTATTGGTAAATAGTTAGAGATATAAATATCTAACAAATATAAAAAAGTTTTATTGCATCAGATGCATCTAAGAATGAAAAATATATTGGGAGTACATAAAAGTGGTACATAAGAAAAATTTAATATTACATTGAATTATTCATTTGGAAAAAAATTTAGCAATGTTGTTGTTTAAAATTATAGCTATATATTTCAAACATTAAAATTATTTTTTATAAATTAATGTTAAAAAATTATTAGATAAGGACTCAATAGTGATTCATGATGAGGATTATTGGGAATAAAAGTAGAAGAGATTTTGTTCTATGTATGATATATTATTTTAGGAAATATATCTAATGAATAATGACTATTGAACTTTGGATATGTTATCTTAGATACAATAACAAGATGTGGATGTGTTACTCACCATGGTGACTGTGAAGTAGAAATATAGAGAAAGCCACAACATAGTGTATAATGAAAAAGATATCATTGGAAATTGTCATGTATTGGATTCATGCACCAAATAATTAGACATGTGATAAAATTAATTAGTAATATGATTCATTCCACAAATGGATATGACATGATTCTACCTTTCTAATATAAAAAAATCCATATTTTGAGAAAATCCTTCACTCTAATATAGTCACACTGTAACACCTAGATGATTTTATGAAATTTTTTCTTTAAATAATTTTTATTCTTTATTATCTTTCTTTTCACACAATAATGAGTTTAATATAAATTATAAAAACCCTTATTTTAAAATTACCAATATAGCTTAGCTGTTAGATTAGCAGGGATAATTATAACTAACTTATTAAAATACATTGTGAATTTATTGGCTCTCAATTATTTATGAAGAATATAAATCAATTAGATATTTTTATTTTTGTGGAAATTACTATTGGTAAGGAAATTAACGTGATATATATATTTTTTTATACTTAATAAAATATATTTTTATTCATCCAATGGATATTTTAGTCACACGGTATAAATGAAACCCTATTTGATGTATAGAACCGAATTTTTTAAAGATTAATTTTTCAACTTTGAATGGAAAACCCCTTTTAAATTAATATTTTGACACATTAATAATTTTCATAATAAAACATAAACATGTTATTTTGAAGCAGGATATATAAATTTACTTTGGATTAAATTTTGATATTTTTCGGATAACATTCATGTTTTCATTAATAGTAAAAATACAGTAAATTTTAATTGAAAATAACGATTTCCATTGAAATAATTTATATGTTTAAATTATATTATTTAATGTTTTAAAATTATATATAGAATATATTTTTACCATTTAATAAATTTTGGTCATTGAATTAAATTTACATTAAATTTAGATGTAAACGGATTTAAATGTTTTTCATTATTTTAACTTTTAAAACATATTTTTTCATTTCAACAACCTAATTAATTTTAAATTAATTACTACAAGTTATGTGTTATGAATTTTGAAAATTTGATTCTAAATTTTGAATCAGTAGGTCCAAATTATGTTAATAGTCAACTTTTACTTTTGGGCATTATGAATAGAAACATTGGTAATTATTTTTATTACCACGGTTAAAGGTAAATAAAGTAAATAAAGGTAAAGATAATATTAAAAAATTAACTTAACACCTGTAAAATACTATTTGATGACTAAATTAGACTCTTATTATCTATAGTTCTAAATTTAATAACTTAATGGCCACTTACCTATGAATATGACATAAATATAATAAAAACTACTAAATGTGACAAAATGTCACAATCTCATTTTATATATCTATGTTAATTTTAATATATAGATTACTAGAATATAATATCTACTATATATAGTCTATTTAAATGTAAAATAATTAAATAAATCATATAAATTTATTTATAATTTTTATATATTAAATAATTACAATTAATGATGACACAATAGTTATGTATAAATACATTTATTAATTGAAATCTAAAAAAAATTAAGAATATTAAAATAAATATCATATAAACTAATTCATGTGTTTCACTAATTTTATATATGAATATTACATGTTAGGGGGGTATTAATGTTTTTTTCGTATTTATCTTCTGTGTGAATTTTATTTAAAATCAAATAAATGAAGATTTGTCAAAATTGACACTATTGATATTTTATAAAAACTATACTTTATTAAATTAATTAAAAATCATAAAAATATTCATAAATTAGAAAGTGATAATTATATGATCTAAAATATCATGAAATATCCATTTATGGTCAATTAACGCCCTATAAGTAAAAATTTATAACCATTAAATATTTATAATTTTACTACCAATATTAAAATTAAATATAATAACTATCTGTCAATTAAAAATATATGCTCTAAATTGAGAAAATAACATGTCTAAAATTTATGCATTTATTATATTACAATAAATTATCATATAATATTCTAAATTGGGATATTTTGTAGTTTTTCGGGTATGGTTTTATTTTAATATAAATTATTATTTATGGAGTCTCCAAAAGTGCCCCTACACTCAATTATAAAAGGGAACCTCCTCCCTCACCACTTAAATTAATTATGAGCCTTCATGATCGGACATATCCTAGCCTTTTTCCTTCTAAACTTCCATATTTTGATTCCAGTGGTTCTGGTCATCTTCAATGTCTATCTCTAGTTCTCTATGAAGAGACTAAGAGGAAGCATGTTGAGAAAGAGGCAATATCTTCCACCAATTCTTTTAATCATTATTATTCTTCTAATTCCTCTTCATTAGTTGTTTCATTATAATGTAATAACATAATTATCACTAAAATACTTATATTTTATAATAAATATGAACCATCTATATTTAACCATCTATCCATCCTATGAAAAATGAAATCACCATGTGTGCGTACATACGGCTTACCGTCTCCACAACTTGGTGTAATCTATTTTTCCCCACCACCTTACATTTATGGGTATAATGATGGAAATAATAATTATTTATGATTATTATAATATTTTACTAATTCTGAAATATTATACCCCATCCACTACAATATCACTCAACAATTTTGGGAATGATATCATCGCTCGTGAGTACATACATCCTACCGTCTCCACGATGTGATATGATTCATTCACATGATCTTCTTTAAAAAATGATTATATACATGAATATAATGAATAAATATGATATATATTATACTAATATCATTCTGTAAATTATTTTACTATAACATATTAAATGGAGCATGAACTTATCTGACAAATATTTAATATGATCATAAAGCAGTTAATATATGAATAACGAGTGATAATGAAGTGTTATTAACAAACAGATGATAATATAATTACATATATGATATCAAAAAAATTATTATGAATCTAAAATAAGTCAATATCATTATTTAAATCATTTTAAAGTAGTTTTGGATACATACGAAGGATATCAGACCTAAGGTAAGGGATAAGTTTGAAAATCTCATTTTTATTTTAGATTGTTTATTCGTATGTATTTACTGGGTTATATTTATCATCCACATCCATGTTTCCTAAATATGTATTTCCAAATATATTGTATATCCTTCTATATTTTTTAAATGTTAATTTTACCAATTTGAGTATTTTTACTGAATGGTTGAATTGAATCTTTTGCCATTTTTTGAACGAGTTTCTTTTTTTACTTTTCTAGAAAAAGTATTTGAAGAATGTTTCTTAACTTGTACAACAAGAACAGATTTTTATTATTTCATAAAGCCTTATTTCATTTAAGCTTTCCTTACATTATTAATATTTTATTTTCACATAAAAATATTTCTCCTAAAATTGTGTGTCATTTTGAATAAGGAAAATGATTTTAAAGAAGAAAGGATATTTTACTCAAGAATTAATTGCAATCATATTTCTCAAAATTACATTCCATATAAGATGAATTTATTTAAATAGGGTTATATTTTTATCTCTGTTTTTACCATGATTTTATTATGTTTCTTTTGGAATGTTATTTAGGAAATACATTTATTTTATATCAATTTATGATGGAATGATGCTTAAGAAACCAATTGTAATTCATTGGTTATGTTATGGTGAATGTTATTATGATTTTATGGAACACATAGGAATTTTTTATTTATGAGATGGGTGGTACCAATATCCACCTATAATTAATTAGGTAAATATTTATATCTCCTTCTATAGACATGACTAGAATGAAATGTAAATATGGTTCTATATTATAGGGCTGGCATGAGGAGTGAACTCAGTTCAGTAATGGGATTTGTCCACTGTGATGGTCTTTGAAATGATTCTTGACAAATATGAAATGATTTTCTATGATTATATGTCTATTAAATTAAAATTAATGTCTTATGTTATGACTATTGGGATTATATTTAACATTGATGATTTATCCCTTGACATGACATTCTGATCTTTTATATGTAAGATATGATTTTCAAATTTTGTGTTCTTATGATTATGATATGATTAATAATTCCCTTGTTTACCCTTACTATACATTTGAGTTCACCCATTCATATTCTTATTTTCCCAAGGACGTGAATAAGGGTATTAATTATGATATGTCCAAAAGGAGTCTAGTTTTGAAGAAATAAATGGGAGACAATTTAGATGTTTTATGAACTAGTTGTTTGTGTATTCCAGTTTCTGAATACACTAAACCTATACGGTCTTGGTGTGGTTTTTGTTTTGTTATGTAATAAATATTCTTCAATGTTGATGTAATATCTACATATAATTTATAGTACATTATAAACACTTAATGTTTTATTATATCAATAGGTTTTCATGTGTAAGTGATTTTTGAGGAATTTGAAATGATTCTTTCCATAATAACTAGGGGATACCATAATGATTAATAGGACATAATTAATTTAAATTATTCTGGAAACATATTTCTCATTGTACATGCATTTTTTATTAAGTCATATATTTAATATACTAAACAATGAATCATAGTGATATTTGAAGTACCAAGAATTAAAAGTGTTTTTCATAATAAAAAAATATAAATTATCATATAGAAATATGTTTATTAAATAAAAACATAGAGATATAAATAAATAGAATATTTGACACTATTACTATCTTTGATATTATAAGAGTACAAGTGTCATTGAAATGAGAAAAAACATGTATTATATCCCCTTGAAGAACTCAATGAATCAAAGGTTTTGAGAACCAACTGTTATCAATTTGTGATCATTATTAGAATGACTTGAGGATATCCTATTATTAGTTTTTGAAAGACAATTCTAGTTAATTTTTGAAGAATAATATATAAAATATTCCAACTTTTGATTATGTTTTTTACAATTCTTGATGAAGAAAAATACTGAAAATGACGGTCTTCGATATTCCAATATTACAATGAATGGGGCCTATAGTATCCATATATTATAATTTTGGAGAATGTATTGTGATATCTATTGAAAAAGACATTTATTTTCCTAAATTTAAACAATGTGATAAAATATATTTTATCTAGGGGAGATACAAATACCTCACTAATAACCTAATTCTATGTGGAACACGGTGATTTTCTTATTCAAATAGAATGTCCTAGTTTTTTATATATCCTAATATATATAATTTGGATTATTCATGTATTTTCTTGGTTCTATTAGTATGTTTTTTAGTTGGTAAAACCACCATACTTTGAGGATGCATTCATCCATATTTGATGAAAGCCTCATTAAAAAACAATATATATAATTTCCTCTATATCGTTCATTAATATACTATATTATACTAACTAAACATGAGAATATTACTAATTAATCCATTGAATGAGTATGTGAAATGACCAATAAGGTAAAAGGAGTTAATTAAAAAAAATCATCAACATGGATTCACCCCTCTCAGTGTTATTAATATCACATGTGATCTTAACATAGTGAACAGATGAATGTGAAATATCACAAGTAAATGAATCAACAGATTCAAATATATTTTAGTATGGTTTAGAAAAAAAGGATTGAATATATATCTCATGGTAATAATAAGTTAATTATGAAAATATATGTGACTGAAATATAGGTTTTAAAAAAAACATTTATTATTTAGTATTTTTTAAACATATTTACCATAAAATATACAAGTTAATGGTTTTTTTCATTATAAGATATCTAACTACGTTAATGGATAGTCATCAAATATTTTTGAAATATATAATATGGTAGATACATCATTACTGACAAAACATGTATGTTTATATAGTTGAAAGTTTTTTAGATATTAATTAAAATTATAGATTCTATATCGTTGGTATAAATATAATTTCATAGATAAGAATATTAAGATATAATTATTACAATATTTATCCTTCTTACATTCATTATCTCGAGTTATATAGAGAAGAATTGAAATAAAGAACATGAACAATGTGATTTATTCTTCATGGATTGTGTTTGTCATGTTCTAGAAATCGTTTGGGATCGTAAAGTACTCCACTCTATATTAAAAGAATAAAATTGATGAAAATTGTTAAATATAATATTTGAAATATTTTTGGATGACATATAGGTTTCTATTAATTTATTCATTCAATATTGATTCGGTGTTGAGAGGACCTTATAATTACCAAATCATACAACTGAGGTTTCATACACTATTGTTTTAATTTCATCATTATTATATTAGGGAATAAATGATCCATTTATAATTCAAAGTACCAGTATTCTATATCACATTTATGACAAATATCTTAGAAATTATTTTGATATTATTGATACTAATGATTCCATTGTTATTGGGTTATTTCTGGTATAATTATAGTGTTTATATATAATTTAACATGATATTTAATTAAATTTTCAATAATTATAGTTGAGGTATTAAATATGACCCCTATGATATAACTAATATGATCATGGGGGTGTTGATGGATAAAATATAACCATATAAAAATGTCAATAAATAATGAGAAAGAGGACGTTGATGTCTTATTTATCCCTCTGTGAGGGGAGGGGTGCGCATCGATCTTGATGTTTAATATAGATTTAAAATTTAAGATAACTAACTCATGAGTGATGATTTATATGAACTACCCCCCATTGAATCTATAAGGTGGCATCTCATCCACTCCTTGTTATTTGTGGAATTATTTATTTTTTTTTGAAAATGAAAGGTGTTTGGGGAACTTTCTTGTGAGGATTGAGTTCCTAGAATGAACACACTCTCCTACCATTGGGGACCTAAAACAGGTCGGGTTTATAAAACCGTGATATTTTAGAATATATTTATATTTATTATTTTTAATTTATTGGATTTTTTTATAAACATAACAAAAAACATACATAAATAAATATTTATTAAAATAAAAAACAATTGTCTTTTTAAAAACATTAAAATTCACTTGAGCAAGTACCATTGATTCTAAAGAAAATATTATGAACTCTTTGTTGAATTATACATATCCATTAAATTTAATACATATGAGGAACTATATTATTAAAAACTAATGACTATATTTTATTAATAATTAATAAAATTATTTTATGATATAGATGAAATGGTTATGTAATTTAAAGGAATACTCTTATAATAATCCATTGTAAAAAAGAAAATATTTGTAAAAAAAACATTTTTTTATATATGTTTTAAATTAAACTCTAATTTATATCATCTTTAGTACTAAAACTATAGAATTGTATTGTTTTTAAATTCAAATAAATGAATAATTAGTTATACATTTATGAAAAGCTGGTTAGAAATGATGACAAAATAATATAAATGATGAACATTATATTTTTTAGAAAATTGTTTTAATTATTATCAATGTTTTTTAGGTTAATATAATTAAAAAATAAGTAATTATTAATTATTATAATGATTTATTTATATAATATATTCAATAAGATAAATTAATATTAATTTAATGGTTGTTACTATTCGTGGAATGAAGATTATAAACAATTTTATTCAAAAAGATACAGTTCTTGATAAAAATGATTTTGAAATATTTTGTGCATAGATATTAGAATTAATTTATTCCATAAATATAGATTGAAATGGATAAAATGTATTTTATATTTTAGTTCATAGTTTTTAAATTTAGTTATAAATTCTATTTTATTTAATTTATAATAAATAGTTATCATGGTAAAAGTTAAGTCATCATGGTAATGGTTAAAATGGTTATATGTTGTTGAAATATGTTGTAAGAGTTAAAATATCCAAAAAACCTTATCATTATTTCATTTTTAGTGTATTTAGGACAAACCTAATCTTATTATTGATTTTTTTGGTTTTTTATATCTTTCACATTAACATGACTTCATATTATTTAATTAATACTGGTACATACAAGGGTTACACTCCCCTCACTAATAAGAAGTCACTTTATCTCATTCATTATATATAAAAATGATCTCATTATATTATAATAACTATATATAAAACAATTTATAACTCTCCTAAATATTTTATATATTTCTAGGTCTCATAAAAATTCTAAACTAAGAAGTTTTAAGGAGATATTTGAAGGGGTATACCAAATGAAGTGGTAATCAACTTAACCGAGTCCTTTCAATTTTATCCCTTCCTCCTCCTACTAGGATTATATTATATTCACACTAATATTATAGAATACATAAAATCAATATAATTAAATTTTATTATGTTTATTTAATAATCATTACCTACATCTACTCAAAATAATTGAAAATCAAAACATCTCTCATGCACATGTGCGGACTACCGCCTCCATAAAGTAATGTATTATATTTTTCATAACTTCCTCTCATGGATAGTTATAAAAATGGAATTAATAATATATATATTGTTAAGAAAATAATTACAATTTTTTAAATATAAATTATTATTTAAATTTCTTTATTTCCTTTTATGGATAAATTAAACCATCCATAGTGTGTACTTGTATGCAGATAACCATCTCCATTTAGCGACACATATCATTTATCATCACATACTTAAATAAATGCTTATTAAAGTTTAAATAATTCATAAAAACTTATTTTTATGAAATTATTATAATTTTAAAGATGATGAAATCACTACCAAGGTCAATGGACCCGAAACTATGAAATGAGTCATATATGAAAAAACAAAACAGATGACCCCAATTATTGATTTTGATGAAGAATTGTGAATTAACTCATAATTAATAGTATATACGGAATTATATGGGATAATATAATTATTAAATTGGTTATATAACATATTTATAATGAATTTAAATTCGTTATATATTAGGTAAGATCACCATCGAATAAAGATGTTAATCAAGGTAAGTGTTTGTGATTTAACATCTTGTTTTCTAGAGTGTGTTTATGTTTTCATTTACATTGTGGGAAATATTTTGTTAATAGACATTATAATCCAATATATTTTCATCTAATCTAGTTATGTCTGGTTTTTTAATGTATTATCTCTATTTTCACCCAATTTTTTTTTACATAAGTCACAATCAATGTTTTTAAGAAATGACATTCTTATTTCTTATTTTAGGGCGAGAATATATTTCCTCTATATTCAAGTTCTTTATTTTGGTATAGTAAAGTTATTTAAATTTATTACATTATTGCTTAATTTAATTTTATAATATGTTTTAAATTTTAAAAAATAAATAATGAAGAATCTTTTTATCCTTTTTATGGGATTATTTTGTATTTATTTATAAAATTATGGAATGAATTATTTTAACAATTACTCCTTATCCACCTTTTAATGAAGTCATTATAGTTATTCATTATGGAAACTATAAGGAAATGTTAGATGTTTTCTGAAGCAAAAACCTACTCTTATTTTTTGGGGATGTTTTTTTAAAAGATATAAAAATGATGTTCTCTGTTTTTTCAATTAATATTTATAAGTTTTGATAAAATATGTAAATATAAATTATGCATTATTATAATTATCTAGGGATATTATATAATGATATAGTATAATTTATTCATACTTATTTCCCATGATGATGATGTTCTAAATAAGTTTTTATGGAACATGTTTCATTCATACTGGTTAATTAATCCTTGATAAAAATGTGAATGTTTTTATAATCTTGTGAAACAAATATGTATGGTACACATTATATGATGGGTGGGCACATAATTTTATATAACTCAAACTCATTGGGTAAATATTGATATCTCATGAAATAATATTTAATGGAATTGGGAGTTAAACCAATCTATTTTGGGACTTTTTCCACTATGTTATAATGGTATTTAAAATTGGACTTTTCTAAGGAATTGATTTTATGTACATATGTGTGTGACCCAAACATAAGTCATATTTTTGTGAAAATATACTTAGATCATGATTTATTATTGATGATTCTACACTATAATGAAATGTTTGTTTTAGTATTGAAAATCTGTATTCCTTGAGTCATGATTTATGGTATATGACTTGAGGGCATATTTTCAAATGTTTGGATCATGTTATCGTACCCTTATTATTATGTTGTATACACTCTTGATATGTAATTTATATCTATCATGTTTACCCCTACTAATTATTTATTCTCATTATTCCTTATGTTTCTATTTTCATAGGTTATGAATAAATTTATTATGTACAATATGTCAATGAAGGGTACTTCTTTATACTAAATTTGTGTGATATATGGAATAAAATTAATTAAATATGTTGATTATGTATCAAGTCTTCAAATAAATAAACATTCATGATTTCGAGGTGTTTTTTATTATATGATATGTTAAATTTTCATATAAAATTGTAGGATATGTATATATGTTATTCTTAAAATTATTTAGTTGGTTTCAGAGTAGTGTTTTGATATTTTTGGATATTAGGTTTGAAGTAATGAGATGATCATACTTATTATTGAAAATAATAACCCAATGTGATATAGTATAATCTTAAAGTGATGGATATTTATAAGAATATGAAATAATTTACGATATATTAACAATTAATTTTATTATCATTAGAATGGTCACTTTTATTTTTGATGGTTAATACTCACCAAAAAGATTTTTGGTTTTAGTCAATGACTAAAATCCATAGTAACCATGTGAATGAATATTATAATTGCTGATGAAACAACCATCTCCCTAATAAAGATAATATAATGAGATATTGGAGTCAATATCTAATTTCTATAACCACCTATATCTCTGAAGGTATGTATGGTGACATGAATCATGTCGAACATCCCAACTTCAAAAGGGAGTAACAACTCCACCTTGATTATTTTTGGAAGTAATGTTCACCATCCATTAGTGTATATTCTGATAAACTTATTACTGAGAAATAAATAAATTCTATAGAAAATTTTTTCCCATTATCTAGTTATCATAATATGAAAAGGTTTTAGGTTGTGTATTATTTAGAAGTTGAATATGATCAATGTTGGAATCTTATCAGGAATATAAAGAAAGAGGATGTAATTGACTTTGTGGAATGGAAAGATTTTAAGAATTTATTTTTCAATAATTATTTTACATGAAACCATTTCACTAAAATATAGGGGGAGTTCTGGGAACTGATTATGAAGGGTGGTTAATCTATTAGTACCTATGAGGTAAATTTCAATAGTCTTTCAAGGAATACTTCCAGATTTATTATTATTCAATAAATTCAAATTTATTTTTTTTCATGAATGAAACAATATATTTTAAAGGAATTTATTATAATATATTTTTATATATATATATAAATCATTTAATGTGATATAAAGGGCAATATTGATAATAGATACTTTCATAGTTCTCGTGGTTTTGGGGAAGAGAATATAAAAATGGATATTCTAGGGAATTCAAATAAAAACCCATAGAGGAAGGAAAATTACTCTTTCATTATGTTTAATGGGTGGAAATAATAATGTATTAGATTTCCATATTATTTTTAATAATTTTATTATATGTTAAAAATAATTCCACTGATAAGATGAATTTCAATGTGACATGAATAGGTCATCTAATGAAATGAATGGATATAAACCTCATCCAAATGAATAAAACACAACCCAATTCATTAATTATTGTGGGTATAGATATTATGTCAATAAATAAAAAAATATAAGAATTAATAATGATAATATTCACCAAGAAACTCTAAAAAAGAATGAAAAATGGATGGTTTATTCAATCACAATCAGTGACGTAGGACATGAGAATGAAGTTATAACTAGTACACTTATCGTATAACCTAAAATTAAAAATGAATTATTTGATTTAAAATCTACTAAATATTTTATATTTGATGAATTCACTATGATGATAACATCATCACCTCAATGCATAGATATTTATTTATTGGTGAAAACATTTAATTCTATGACAATTGCATCTTGTGTTTATAGCTCCTCTATGATAGATGTTTTTTGGAAATTTTATTCCTGTAAATATTATTATTCTCCCTATAGTAAAATTTGATGTGATTTTTGGAATGGATTTTAACTCTTTATATAAATCATATATCAATATTCTATTATGGGAAGTAAAATTTTATATTCCAACCCAATATATAATAAACTTTCTTTGTGAAGTAGAACATGAACCTCTAATTTAAATTAATTTAATTCTATTGTGTTTTCTACCTATTTATGAGTGGTATTTATCACAACTAGTTTTTGAGAAACTCAACATTAAATATATCCCTCAAGATAGGGTATATTACAATATATTTCATAACTAGTTTCCAAGCCTTCCCCCAAATAATGGTGTTTAGTCTTCAATGGAACTCATATATTGTGTTACACCTGTAGTAATGTGTCTTCATAGAATGAACTCAATTGAGTAGAAGAATTGAAGAAGAAACTCTATGAGATTAATTAAAATGGATTCATATGAAATAGTGTTTGACCATGTGGTACACCTATCCATTTTGTTAAGAATAATGATGGGTCAAATTTTCTTATCATTCATTATCATGAACATAACTATATCATGATCAATAACAAGTATCATCTACCACTTATCAATGACGTGTTTGATCAACTATAAGTAGATCAATAATTATAAAAGATTTAACATTATTCTGGATAACATTAGTTAAGTGTAAAAATTGAGGATATATATAATATAGTCCTCCAAAAGAGGTATAAAAACTATGTGATTATTATAATACGATAGGGATTTATCAATTTCTTCACTGTCTTTTTGGATCTATGGAATAAGTCCAACATATATTACCTTGAACAGTTTTTTTGTAGTGTTTATGGATGATATAGTCTTTTATTATAGTATAAAGTAAGGGAGTGAATTTCATTTGAGAATTATATTAAAGAACATGTGATATGAAAATTTTTATACCAAATTTATAAAGAAAGTATCATTCATGTGTCTTGTAATTACAAGAGAGGGTATATTAGATGATTGTTAAATGATGCAAGATATTAAGAAATTGATCAAACCAACCAATACGAAATATATACATAGTTTCTATTTATTGATTTCATATTATCTATGATTTGAGATAAATCTCTTATGGCTATCAAATCCACTAAACTTGTTGAATTTTAAGGGATAAAAGTTTGTTTGGATGTATTAATGTGAAGAGTGTTTAAATGAGTTGAAGAGAATCTTGTTCAATGAACCTATTCTAACAATAATCTATAGTGTAGAATGGTTTTAGATATATAATGATGCATTAAACATGAGATTTGTTTTGTGAAGAATCCCTTGGTAGTAGAACCTATCTCATGTGTACTAAATGTTTATGAGAAAAATATATATAACTCTTGATTTAGGTTTGCAATGGTAATTTTTTCATTTAAAATATAGATTAATTATCTCATTATTGGAATTTGTGAAATATATGATGATCATAAAAGATTGATGTATATATTGACATGGTAGGATTTTATTATAGGACAATGGGGATTGTTAGAGTCGAATAAAGGTTATAATTGATCAATACATTGCCACTGTGATAAGGTGAATAGGGTATATGATAATCTTAGTCAGAATAATCTTGTTATAGTTTCCTTGATGAAGAATAAAATATATATATATATATTACTTTTGTATTTATTTAGGATATACCCTAAAATCATTGTGATTATGGGTAAATCCTATATTTCTCAAATGAATTTTTAACCATTGATCCATGTAACGGTTAACTAGGTGTTGGATGAGGATGTGGAAATACAAAAGAAAGTAAGGATTGTTTCATAGTTCAACCATGACTATGATGGAATGATAAGATTCAATAACTAGATATATGTTCCTTCAGTATTAGAATTTTTGAATGTGATATTAGATTAATCACATGTCTCAGCATCCTCTATATATACAAGAAGTACAAAAATATATTGAGATGTCAAAGAGTATTTTTTATGGGAGAATTTGAATATGGATATTTTGGAATATATATCTGAATTACTAATATATTATCAAGCTAAGGTTGAATTATATAAATTTAACTTGGTGATGTTTTCATTACCCATAATAGTTTGGAAATGAAAAAAACATAACTCTATATTTTTTTCATAGGACTCCCCAAGACAACAAATCAGTTTTTGTTGTAGTTAATCGCATTCTAAAGTCATCATATTTTAATAATATAAAATAAGACTTCTCACTTTAATAATTATTTCACTTATACCTTAAATAAGGGGTACGTTTTTTAAGTACCACCCTCAATTGTATTGTGGTGATAGCATCGGATTACCTTGATGTTATACAGAAGTATTCCATAAGAATTTAATTCATGGTTTGGAATTAGCACTATATATCATCTATAAATAAATTTTAATTATGATATGACCATTAATACCAAAAAAAAAATATTTATTGTAATCCTTTTTTATTTTTTAGGTGCTTTAGATCAATAACTACCTCTAGTAAAAGTTTTATACAACAATAGTTTTCAGAAAACTTCTCAGATGCCCCCTTATTATGTTCTCTATGATAAGAATTTGAAAACTCAAACACGATAAGGTGAAATTGGATGCAAAATAATATTTGGTTTGGAGTTAGCCAAGAAAATGGAAAATAATGTGAGATCCCATTAGATTCACATTAATGTATCTCAGAATCGAAAGAAATGTTTTTATAATAATCATAAGAGAGAACTATAGTTTTAGGTTAGTAAAAATCTATTATTAGGAGAATAAACATAGAATATTGTTAGGATATTTATAAATAAAATAAATATTATACACATAAATATTGTTACCTATGAAATTTTTTATTATATTGGGATGATATATTATCCCTTGAAGCATCCATTAAATCTTTTCCATGTACACAATTTTTTGGATGTATCACTTTTGATTAAGTATATACTTTTCCCTTCACATATACAGAACATATAATTCAAACCACTATTGCATGGTATTTTATATATGGAATAATTATTGGGGATTCCATATTGATATAATACAATGTTGTGGAATAATACCACCCACCTGGTTAGATTTTTGTGTAGAATTCATAAATTTGATGAAGTTGTGGGGGAAATCTCGGATGTGATGTGATAGAATTATCCTAATACATTTTGATTGGAATAATATAATTTCTATGGAAAGTATTGTATAATGAGGTATAATATATCACTATATGATTTTATAATTTATATCCCTTTAATATACTAAATGTTTTTATATCTTTTTATGAATGTAAGACCAAACATAAGTGAATAATGATTAATTAAAATGTAAAATCATTAAATGTGTAAAAAAGGTTATATTTAATTAATAAAATAACGTTGGTTCTGTAGAAGATTCTTTGATATGTTTTTCTAAATTATGTGTTTTTTTAATTTAATAATTATGAAGAATGATATTAATAAAAATTATCAAAAAATTTAAATAATTAATGAAACCATTTATTTATATCCATTAAATGGTTAATTAATGATAAAAAATAATAAAATAATAAATATTTTTTAAATTTATAAGTTTTTATAAACTGTAATTCCCTAATTCAAACCACTAGGTATGAGCTAGAGATCCATGGGACCTCATGTGTGACTCATCAGACACATGAGGATTCTGAATATAAGTGAGGGTTTGAAAACCATAATTTGGGATACTATACCATAAATTTCATATCCATACACCAAAAAATTAACCATATTTAAAACAACTCATAGTATTCATGGTAGAGGATAAAACATCATTATTTAATATCAGAAGGCACACATTTCATACAAAAAAATAATCTGGGATCCTAGGTTCGAAATAAAAAATAGAGTATATAGATTTTATGAAAATAAAAAAAAATACTATGGAGTCTTCTATAGTATGTTTTGGTACTATCCCTAGCTCCATGATCCTTAGATCCTCTATCTTCCATGGGCCCCTTTCCCTATCCTATATCTCTATACAAGAAGATGGAATGTTCATCAAGACTCTAATGCAGGGATTCAGAAATAAAACTCAGCATGAATCAACCAATTCATCATTAATAAGTGTGCACTTGTATAACATCTATATTTCATGATAATAATAAATGCACAAGAAAGCATATACAATCATATTTCAAGCACATGTTTTCTAACAAAACCACCAAGAGCACAGACTGTACCTAATTGGAGTCCATACTAGATGGATGATCAAAGATATTGGAAGTGGATAATAGTTATAAACAATAATTATTAACATGTAACATTTTTTCTTAAATACATTTAATATTAGGTTGGGAAAACACTCTACCAAGTGAACCTTTACTATTTATCCTAAAGGCATCGATTCTCAGTATGTTTCCTTTTGTTCTCAAGGCACCATGTTTTAGGCTAGGATACAATGCTATCATAATTATACCCTATAAATGGGTCAAGTTTTTCCATCACTTCATGTTGTGTGAACTCATGCTCTAAGTGGTAATGAAACCACGATGATCCACATATTATGAGTACCAATACAATACTACCAAGGCATGGTAAATACACAGAAATGGGAAATGAAAAATAATAGAAAACATATTTTTTATCATGATCTTATAGTATCAATTTATAACAACATGTTATAAACATTATGTATGGTAATCAAATATAGTAACAACACTCAAGGAATGAAGCATCTCAAATGGTCTCATGAGTCACACACCCACTAAAAAGATACAACCATAAAGCATAGAAAACAAATTATTCCGCCAAAAAATACTAAATGTTACAAGATCATAAAAGGGACTCAAATGGTATGGGGTGTAGTACCTCAAGTTTATCGATTAAGTACTCTAATATTCATTGAAGGTTTTAATATCAATTCACTTCATGCACCCGTATATAACTAGCTAATATGCCTAGAATATATAACATGGATTCCATTACATTTATGGGGAGGTTTAGAAAATGAGATGAGAGGATATTCCAGGAAGGAAGGGGGGATCTAGAGTCACAAACCCCATGTAATATATTAATATACCCTATTATGAGATATTTCATTTAATAGTATACCAATTCACTAAATATGTTGTTGACTCAGTGACTTATCATGAATTCCACATCGATTTTAGAATGGAATATGAGTTCTATCCACATTTCATTGATCTATCACTGATCCATCATTATAAAATGGATCCAATATTATATTTAAGAAGTATAGAGTCTCAATATTATCTTCATATGGAAACATACTAGAAAACATCTACCATTTACAAGGGAGCATTCTCAAGCCAAAGGGATTTCGTTGGCATGTCATATACAAACCCAATAAACAAATGATTTCTTATGAATTATAGTTCTATAATAAATCCTCCATAAGGAATTGGCCAAGGATGATAATCCATACTAATATACCCATAAGGAATCTATACTCAATGGAAGATATCAATTTGATTAATAGACATCACCAAAATTCATGGTCTGTAACTGATCTATGAAGAAGTAATTTTTCTTCATCATATCATCATATAAACCATAGAAAAATTATACATATATTCATATATCTTAAGTGATAAGTGGAATATTAATTAATTATATTAAAGACTCTCTATTATTGAGTCACTGGATTGATAAATCCTTGATGAACCGAAGCCAGATGAATGAGAGAGATATATAGTCAAATGGGAGGTCATATATTGTAAATTGGTGGGTTGGAGGGGGAAATTTGGTGTTAATTAAATGGAAAACAAGTAGATATAAAATTCATTGGGTTCATTTAACATACAATCTTCCAAGATCCACTGGTGGTTTGATAGAACAATTGGTTGGTCGGTGCCAAACCACTGGCTTAGTGGTGTGTCTGGATGAATTCCAAGAATTATACCTTGGACACCAATAGGTTGTAGGGTTTTTCATTTCTAAATAACCACTAATAGTTCCACTGGGTGGTTGGTGGATCCCCAATAGCTATCTGATGGAATTTGTGTTGAAAATGTTTAGTCTTTATTCCCCCACCACTTAAGCACTCATCTTTTGTCACCTATATCCTAAATAAAAACATCAAAAACACCCAGAATATTGAAGGATGAAGACAAAAATATATAATTTAATAAACATAAAACATATCAATAATTGAAATTCACAAGGATTTTATAATTATCCCACTATAATAATTTCATGTCCTTAATAAGTAAGTTTAATGGTTATGCACAAACAACTAGGTCTATTAATCCTTAACATATGCATCCCATTACCAAGTCTCATGTTGTATCTATTTGGGATTCCATAGAATCAAGAAAAGTTAAACCTTCTTACCTAGATAAGTGTTATCACTCATATCTATAGTCATCATGAGTGGTCCATGTATAATGAGTCATTCTCTAGCTCAATATATTTACAGTCAATGATATACACATAATCATGCATAATCCATTAAAGCTGAGACAAATGAAACCCATCATACATATCTTAGCAGTGTAGGGAAATATTACAATGGTAAAAACACTATTCCAATCTACTTGTTGATGTCGAATGCTCCAACAAAATATGGATCTATCTTCCCATTATTCCTTATATGTAAGTTAACTAATTGAGGATTCACTCTTCAAAATACCTAGTAAACTACATAAAAAATTAGAAGGTCTCCTCTTATGGGTTTCAAAATGATTATACATGATTTTAACTATTATCAAACTCATATTAATTAACTAATGCATCCCATAGGTATCCTATACCATACTATTCCCCAAAACCACTACCATACCTTCCTTGTGATGAAAATGCAGTGAATGGAATTGAATTCCATAGAGAGCCTCATAAAGTGCCACCTGAATTGAATCTTGTTTATATTTTTTTATGGAAACCTGAAAATAGTTATGTTATCAATATAATATCATCTAAAATAAAAAACATAGCCGAGAATTTTATCCTCTAATATGCGAGTCATCTAATTTTACCATCGTATTATTGGGGATGGTACGTTGTTCTCAATCTTAGTTGGATCCCTAGGTCCATCTGCAATCCCTTCCAAAACCATGATAGAAAACATGCATATCTGTTTTGATAAATTCACAAGGTAACTCTTTTAAAAAATAAAATATCAAATAAATATTACTTTTCCACCAGATTTATTAAGTGTGTATCATTAATTACAAAGAAATGAGAAACTTACATTAATCCATCAGGAATTACACAAAGAGTATTACGCCTCACTGAGGTCCTGGTTAAACCCATAAAAAATGAAATCATGAAATCATCTCACTTTCAAATGGAATAAGAAGTATTTACAAGGAACCACATTGATTCTAGTGCTATACATTTATCCTCTATAGGTATAGAATTGGGAAAAAAATCCAACAATATCTCTCATTATCTCTAGCTTCCAAAACTACCAGATAATATCATGGAATATTATTTTCTATCTAGGTGAAACCACCCCCTTATAGGTATGGAATCCACTAATTAGATATTTTCTAAAGGAAGAAGGTATTATAACACTCTCAAATATTTGGATCATAATATCACTATCTAATGAACACATAGGTATCATGTAATAACATAGTAGATGTTACAACATTATAACATTATATGGTTTATACTCATGAGAAAACATCATCTGGTATAATAAACTATATATGATCACTAATATCAAACACATCATCGACACATGTTCCTCATAAGCATCTACCCCCAACTGGATAATAATATAATCAAGCATCATTTTTTATCAAAATATCAATCACTAATATTCTAGAAAATATATGTATTATGGATAAGAGAATATCCAACAATGTTGCATTTACATGTTTTATAGGCTATATCAATGTTGAAAATATGAAGGTACTCTACATCACACTTCTATATAAAAGTTGAGTTCTTACTATGAGAAGATATATTGTAGGATCTTTTCATCAATGTAGACAACAAACATCTCACAAAAGTAATAGTCTACCCAATACTTAAATGTGTGAGCCATAGCTTCTAGCTCTAGTTTATGTGTGGGATAGTTACACTGATAGGGTTATAAACAATTTGATCCATAAAATACAACATGCTCCACTTCTATTAGATAATCCCCTAAGAAAACTTCTGATGCATCACAGTATATCAAATAACAAATTCCTAGTTGAGGATGATTAAACATTAGAGTTATAGTCAACCTCCTATTCAACTCAAGAAAATCATAATCATATTGGTCTATCATTTATAAATTAACCTGTTTAACTATCAACATAATTATAGGTGATGAAAAATGGGAAAATTATATAATAAAACATTGCTAGTATCTCATTAAACACAAAAATTTCCTAATCATGAACAAATTAAGAGGCTTTTTCCAAGACATCATTTCCCCAACATTCAATGGTTTTATTGTAACATCCCAGGTAATTAAAGAATAAATAATTTTCATATTTATTAATATTTGAGAATTAAATATGAATTTTAATTAAAAGGGGTTGCTATGTTCGATAGCGTACCCGATACACAACGATGAGTTTCTTTGAAACTTACGTAGCACACTAGTAATATAATAATATTATTTTAAATGTTAGTTAACAAGTAGCCGTTGTACTGGCGGGAATGAATAGAAATAACTAAAATATGAATAGATATGTTTTTAGATGTTTTTACATTTACCCAATAAAAGATAAAGGCTTAAAATACGGAAAGAGTTCAATTTTAGGCTTTTATACTCTAATTTTCACTAAAGGTTCACTTATCACCTTTTAATGGTGAACCATCATTAAATATAGTTTTGATCACTCTTATACATTCTTTTGGACCAAATAAAACTTTTATTAAGAATCGGGATATCAAATTTTACTTTGTGTAATTTTTGGTACCTTTCTGATAAAGTTCATTTTTTTATGAATAGTGTAAAATGTTGTGTTTTACATCAAAACTGCTTTTTAATCTAATTTATTTATATGATTAGATTATGTTTTGAATTGGTTTTGAAGTAAAATTAGAATATATTTTTACAATTTTATCCAATGGTGGTCATTGGAATCAATTTCACTTTGAAATTAGACTTAAACTGGTGTCAATCTTTTGATACTTATTTTTTTTGTAAAAACACGCTATTTGCCCTGGCAGCGGGAATTAATTATTAAATTAATTAATGTGACTTATATGATTTGAATTTTGTAAAATGGACTTCATTTTTGAATTCGGAATGTCAAATATAGCTTAGAGTGAATTTTTGGTAATTTTCTGAAAAACTCCAATTTTGATGAATAGTGAAACCACTAAGTGGTAATCAAGCAAACTGTTTTTTTTCAGTTAAATTAAAGTTTACCACTAATGTGTATTGAATTTTGAAAATCCGACATACATGGTTGTCATTAAGAAGTAAAATGTGGTTCAATGAGATTAAAATAATTTTTTGGTGAATAGTAACTTATTAAGTTCTTAATCGCGATTAGTGGTAATTAGGGTAGTTTAATGTATAAATAATGCTTTAATAATATAAAATGACCTAGACACATGTCCCAACCTCATTGGTTGTGTCATGGCCGACCAAGACAAGCCATGGCCTAACTTGGGGACCCCATGGATCCACTTTTGTTGGGAAATAACATAAATTACTTTTTATTTAATGTTAAAGTGAAAGTGACACAAACATAATATGTTTTGCGAAAACAATTTTTAAGTGGGGTTATACAAGCCCAAATTTAGATTATAAATAGTCATTGGAAAGCTAAAAAGATTTCCTATATCATAGTATTTGTTTTATAATTTTTAGAAATTAAATAAATTAAAGTATTTATGACATAATAATGATGCAGCGATGACATCATTATTTGGCGATTTAAATAAAACAGAAAGATAATGTAAAATCTAAAACCTACACATGGAAAAAACCAATTGGATGAGTGGATTTCTAAGCCTTATCACCTTATCCACGAATTCTATCAATGTGGGACCTTTTAGAACCGAAACACATTTTTCAAATAAATTAATATTTCTTTACTTTCCAAAAGTGCCCCTCCTCTCCTCTTATAAAAGGCCCCCACCTCTACCTCATTTCACACACCTCTAAAGCCTTTGGTTCGGCCAACCCCTGCCCATTTGCTCTCTCCACATCCCTCTCCTCATCCTAGAGGATTACCCTTGGGCAGAATCCTTTCAAAGGAAGCCTTTAGGCTCAAATCAAAAGGAGTTACACTTTTTAAGGTAATTCATCCTCTCATGCTCATTTGTTTTATTTTGCTTCTCCAACCCCCTAAACTCTTTTTATTTACTTCTTTTGTAACAACACCAGTATCTTCAATATACTAGGATGTTGTTATAAGAGTTATTTGAACTACACTCTCACACAACTACATCAAATGGTTAAAGAACATACGTTTTCCGTGGATGGCGAAATTATGCCTCCCGAAACGATGATTGTTCAATACTCATTTAACACCTTCAAAGGTGGCCATTATGATGTCACTATTTTTATATATGATATATATTATGTATATGTTTTCCTTAATCTTCTGTTTTTCTTCATTTTGGTCATACTTTATGGTTTACATTATGGGTAAACACGATATCTTTATTTTAGGAAGTGCGGACTACCGCCCCCTAAAAGTGATTTGATTCGTTAATACCATATGTGGGATGTGTAAAGGATAAAGTTAATGATATTATATATGTTATTATACTGGAGTTATAACATACTCTTATACCATTATGAATCCATTCCATGAAATATGAAATAGAAATGGAAGTAGCGTTCATGCGTACGTACGGCTTACCGTCTCCATGAACGGTGCATTTCATTTCTTACCTCTAAATGATTATGTAATACTATAAAGGCATGAATGTACTGGATATATATGACATATATGATATCTACATCATGAATAACATTCTGAATATAATGAACCTTTGACCAAATTAACAACACGTAAGTGTAAGAGGTCTATTTTTGACTTAAGAACCAAATACCGACAAAATGAACATTATTAACTTAACTGATTACATGATGTTCATAACATGGTATAAAAGGAATAATGAACTTGAAAAAGATTCATAATCAAGTAGAGATTAACTCAAGTTTATTATTCAGGAGACTAAAGAACGGTCGGGTCAAGTCAGATACGAGGTATGGGACTTCGTCTCAATCTCCTTTCGTTGAGGCATATTTTATTTTATACACAACTTTCTTTTATACGGTGTATAAACCCCTTTGACTTTTACGTTTACTCAAAAGGAATCTTTTTTATACGAAGCGTTTACTAAACGACAAAAGGGAATGTTTTTGTCGTACGTATGCGGCGACAACGACTTCTCCGCCGTCGTAACCGATATTTGAGTTTCGGCTTCCTCTACAAGCCATACCTTCTTTTTAAAAGAAAAATAAATATCATGTTTTACTTTTCTTTTATTTTGGTATTGAAAATGGTTTTTATAATATTTTTATATCAATGTGTGGTATTGATATCTTGTGATTGAATGGTGGAAATTTTATGTTTCCTTTATGCATGTTTTATGTGATACGATTATGTTGAGGTTCTTGGGCATTATTATGAAGAACGGGTGGTTCCGTGATAAACTAAGGGCGGGTGAGCCCGTTATAGCTCTCCAATGCATTGGGTAACGCGAAGGAGTGAAACATTAAGGTTTCTCCGAAGAGATTTTCAGGGAATATACTGTGATGGGTATTCCAAACGTAACCAAGAGGGTTACTCCCTACGTAAGAATGTTATGAATGCCTCAAGTTACCTTTATGTCTATGGTTTCTATGATTTATTCATGATTTTATGAGGCATGTTAAAGTGCCTATGTTTTATGGGTAAAGTATGATTTCATTCTTATGTATATATGAACTCATGTTTCCTTTCCATGTTTTTTTTATAACCCATACTGAGTTTTTATGCTCATCCCAAGTTTTTGAAATGTTTTTCACAGGTCAAGGGAAAGGTACATGATAAGATGATAGAGTCAAGGATGTGTCAAGAATTAATCCATGTTTTATTTTAAATGTGTGTTCCATTGATGGGAATGAAGAATACTATCTTTATGTAACCACTTTGTTTATATGTGGAATGTAATGCAAGTCTTATGATCTAATTCTCTAAAACTCTAAACCCGAAAAGATCCTCAACGTGTAATCTTGTAATAACTCAAGATTAAGTAAGGTTTAAGGCTGGGGCCTTATAGTTGGTATCAAAGGTCGGTTTAGACAACTTTAGGAGTTAGAAAAGTGTTAAATTATAATATGATTGAAATGATATAGCATTTACGGATTACCATGTTGCTTCGCCTAAGATATTTCCATGTTCAGAATGGTTTTCCGTAGGGGAAACAAAGCAGCTATGTTGGGACGACATCAGGAGGAAGACAACCTTCCAAATCAGCAACCTGAGATGGTCGGAATTGGAACTGAACAGTTTCTTGCAGTAATGGCGCAGTTGACTCAGGCGATAAATGGTGGTGGTATCCATGTACGAGATCAGCCAGAACAACCGCAGAGGAACATGTCAGTGGTGGAACATTTCATGAGGCAACATCCACCATCATTCAGAGGATCATCTGACCCTGTGCAAGCTGAAGGATGGATTAAAGCACTGGAGAAGATTTTTGATGTCATGGGGTGTTCAGACAATCAAAAGGTTAGTCTTGCTATTTACCGTTTGGAGGGTGAAGCAGATCAGTGGTGGTCTATGGTTAAAAATATCAGGGATGCCGATGAGATTGATGCTCTTGACTGGGATGATTTCAAAGGTATGTTTCTTGAGAAGTATTTTCCTAAGGCTGTTCGACTTAGGATGGAAAAGCAATTCTTGGAATTAAGGCAAGAGGAAGACTCAGTGGCTGCCTATGAAGAAAGGTTCACTCGATTGGCAAGGTATGCTCCAAATTTTATCCGAGACCTTGATAGTAAAATCAATCGTTTTTACTCAGGATTAAAGCCAAAGTATCGAAGGGCATTAGCTTCTCGTGAGTTTAAAAGTTATGAAAAGCTTGTTCGATGTGCTGAGAAGGTGGAAATGGAGTTTGCCGATGACCAAGTGTTCTATAACAACCAGCAGAAGAAGAGACCGAGGTGGCAGGAGAAAGGTAAGAATTCTTCAAAGAAGTCTGATGGTAAGAGAATTAAGTTTCCAGTTTGTGATAAATGTGGCAAAAGGCATGCTGGGGAATGTCTTCTGAATTCTGGGAAGTGCTACCGATGTGGTAATATGGGACATAAGGCTCGTGATTGCACTGAAAAGGATCAAGGTGAAGGTAAGAACAAATTTGATTTACAGTTAGTGAAATGTTATAAGTGCAATGAGATGGGTCACTATGCAAACGAGTGTCCGACAAGGAGCTTGAGTGATGGGAAGCAGTTAGACTACAAGCAGAAAGGGGTGGTGAAATCCTTTGCAACTTCAGTAGATGTTGGGCCATCGAATGAAGTGGTATCTGCTCCAGGGAGCTCAGTATTTTTCGAAGATTGACTTGAGGTCGGGGTACCATCAGTTGAAAGTAAAAGAAGCAGACGTTCCGAAGACTGCATTCCGTACTAGATATGGCCATTATGAATTTTTATTTATGCCTTTTGGGTTAACCAATGCACCTACTGTATTCATGGACCTTATGAATAAAATTTTCCATGAGTTCTTGGATAAGTTTGTGTTTGTGTTTTGAGGTTTGGGAAGAGATTGTGTGTGCCTTCTGATTCACAGTTGAAGAGAGAGTTGTTATGTGAAGCTCATAGTTCTCCGTTTTCAGTTCATCCGGGCAGTACTAAGATGTATAGAGATCTGCGGGAGTATTACTGGTGGGATGGAATGAAAAGAGATATTGCTGATTTTACTGTGAAGTGTTTGACTTGTCAGCGGGTTAAAGCAGAGCGGCAGTTACCGAAAGGGATGCTTCAGCCTTTACCAGTGCCAGAGTGGTAATGGGAGAATATATCCATGGACTTTGTTGTTGGATTACCAAAGACATCTCGAGGTAATAATGCAATTTGGGTTATTGTTGATCGCTTGACTAAATCTGCTCATTTCCTTGCTATACGAGATACTTTCTCTCTTGATCAACTTTCCCGTTTGTATCTTAAGGAGATAGTCAGGTTACATGGAGTTCCTCTCTCCATTGTATCAGATCGTGATCCCAGGTTTACCTCTAACTTTTGGAAAGGCCTTCAGAAGTCGTTGGGTACTGAATTAAATTTTAGTACAGCTTTTCATCCTCAATCAGATGGGCAGTCAGAACGAACAATTCAGACATTGGAGGATATGCTACGAGCTTGTTCTATGGATTATCAGGGAAGTTGGGACCAACATCTTTCTTTGGTTGAGTTTTCATATAATAATAGTTTCCATTCGAGTATACAGATGGCACCATTTCAGGCATTATATGGGAAGCGGTGTCGAACTCCAGCTTTCTGGGATGAAGTGGGTGAAAGAAAGTTGATGGGACCAGAATTGGTAGAAGAAATGGCAGAAAAAGTTCAGCTGATTCAGAAACACATGAGAACAGCTCAGAGCAGGCAGAAGAGTTATGCGGATAACCGGAGGAAGGATCTATCTTTCGAGGTAGGTGATCATGTTTTTCTCAAGGTTTCTCCTTGGAAAAGTGTGATGAGATTTGGTAAGAAAGGAAAGTTGAGTCCAAGGTTTATTGGACCATACGAAATTCTGGAAAGAGTTGGATCAGTTGCATACCGAGTGGCTTTACCTCCGATTTTATCTCAGGTACACAATGTTTTTCACGTTTCGATGTTGAGAAAGTATATGCCAGATCCATCTCATGTTTTGAGCCCAGAGGTAGTTCAGCTGGAAGAGAACCTATCTTATGAGGAACAACCGGTCCAGATTCTTGACCACAGGGAGCAAGTGTTACGGAATAAGGTGATTAAGCAGGTAAAGGTTTTGTGGAAAAACCACATGATTGAAGAGGCAACATGGGAATCTGAAAATGCTATGAGGGATAAATACCCCCACTTATTTTGATAAGTGAATAAAATTGCGAGGACGCAATTCCCAAAAGGGGGGAAGGATGTAACATCCCAGGTAATTAAAGAATAAATAATTTTCATATTTATTAATATTTGAGAATTAAATATGAATTTTAATTAAAAGGGGTTGCTATGTTCGATAGCGTACCCGATACACAACGATGAGTTTCTTTGAAACTTACGTAGAACACTAGTAATATAATAATATTATTTTAAATGTTAGTTAACAAGTAGCCGTTGTACTGGCGGGAATGAATAGAAATAACTAAAATATGAATAGATATGTTTTTAGATGTTTTTACATTTACCCAATAAAAGATAAAGGCTTAAAATACGGAAAGAGTTCAATTTTAGGCTTTTATACTCTAATTTTCACTAAAGGTTCACTTATCACCTTTTAATGGTGAACCGTCATTAAATATAGTTTTGATCACTCTTATACATTCTTTTGGACCAAATAAAACTTTTATTAAGAATCGGGATATCAAATTTTACTTTGTGTAATTTTTGGTACCTTTCTGATAAAGTTCATTTTTTTATGAATAGTGTAAAATGTTGTGTTTTACATCAAAACTGCTTTTTAATCTAATTTATTTATATGATTAGATTATGTTTTGAATTGGTTTTGAAGTAAAATTAGAATATATTTTTACAATTTTATCCAATGGTGGTCATTGGAATCAATTTCACTTTGAAATTAGACTTAAACTGGTGTCAATCTTTTGATACTTATTTTTTTTGTAAAAACACGCTATTTGCCCTGGCAGCGGGAATTAATTATTAAATTAATTAATGTGACTTATATGATTTGAATTTTGTAAAATGGACTTCATTTTTGAATTCGGAATGTCAAATATAGCTTAGAGTGAATTTTTGGTAATTTTCTGAAAAACTCCAATTTTGATGAATAGTGAAACCACTAAGTGGTAATCAAGCAAACTGTTTTTTTTCAGTTAAATTAAAGTTTATCACTAATGTGTATTGAATTTTGAAAATCCGACATACATGGTTGTCATTAAGAAGTAAAATGTGGTTCAATGAGATTAAAATAATTTTTTGGTGAATAGTAACTTATTAAGTTCTTAATCGCGATTAGTGGTAATTAGGGTAGTTTAATGTATAAATAATGCTTTAATAATATAAAATGACCTAGACACATGTCCCAACCTCATTGGTTGTGTCATGGCCGACCAAGACAAGCCATGGCCTAACTTGGGGACCCCATGGATCCACTTTTGTTGGGAAATAACATAAATTACTTTTTATTTAATGTTAAAGTGAAAGTGACACAAACATAATATGTTTTGCGAAAACAATTTTTAAGTGGGGTTATACAAGCCCAAATTTAGATTATAAATAGTCATTGGAAAGCTAAAAAGATTTCCTATATCATAGTATTTGTTTTATAATTTTTAGAAATTAAATAAATTAAAGTATTTATGACATAATAATGATGCAGCGATGACATCATTATTTGGCGATTTAAATAAAACAGAAAGATAATGTAAAATCTAAAACCTACACATGGAAAAAACCAATTGGATGAGTGGATTTCTAAGCCTTATCACCTTATCCACGAATTCTATCAATGTGGGACCTTTTAGAACCGAAACACATTTTTCAAATAAATTAATATTTCTTTACTTTCCAAAAGTGCCCCTCCTCTCCTCTTATAAAAGGCCCCCACCTCTACCTCATTTCACACACCTCTAAAGCCTTTGGTTCGGCCAACCCCTGCCCATTTGCTCTCTCCACATCCCTCTCCTCATCCTAGAGGATTACCCTTGGGCAGAATCCTTTCAAAGGAAGCCTTTAGGCTCAAATCAAAAGGAGTTACACTTTTTAAGGTAATTCATCCTCTCATGCTCATTTGTTTTATTTTGCTTCTCCAACCCCCTAAACTCTTTTTATTTACTTCTTTTGTAACAACACCAGTATCTTCAATATACTAGGATGTTGTTATAAGAGTTATTTGAACTACACTCTCACACAACTACATCAAATGGTTAAAGAACATATGTTTTCCTTGGATGGCGAAATTATGCCTCCCGAAACGATGATTGTTCAATACTCATTTAACACCTTCAAAGGTGGCCATTATGATGTCACTATTTTTATATATGATATATATTATGTATATGTTTTCCTTAAGCTTCTGTTTTTCTTCATTTTGGTCATACTTTATGGTTTACATTATGGGTAAACACGATATCTTCATTTTAGGAAGTGCGGACTACCGCCCCCTAAAAGTGATTTGATTCGTTAATACCATATGTGGGATGTGTAAAGGATAAAGTTAATGATATTATATATGTTATTATACTGGAGTTATAACATACTCTTATACCATTATGAATCCATTCCATGAAATATGAAATAGAAATGGAAGTAGCGTTCATGCGTACGTACGGCTTACCGTCTCCATGAACGGTGCATTTCATTTCTTACCTCTAAATGATTATGTAATACTATAAAGGCATGAATGTACTGGATATATATGACATATATGATATCTACATCATGAATAACATTCTGAATATAATGAACCTTTGACCAAATTAACAACACGTAAGTGTAAGAGGTCTATTTTTGACTTAAGAACCAAATACCGACAAAATGAACATTATTAACTTAACTGATTACATGATGTTCATAACATGGTATAAAAGGAATAATGAACTTGAAAAAGATTCATAATCAAGTAGAGATTAACTCAAGTTTATTATTCAGGAGACTAAAGAACGGTCGGGTCAAGTCAGATACGAGGTATGGGACTTCGTCTCAATCTCCTTTCGTTGAGGCATATTTTATTTTATACACAACTTTCTTTTATACGGTGTATAAACCCCTTTGACTTTTACGTTTACTCAAAAGGAATCTTTTTTATACGAAGCGTTTACTAAACGACAAAAGGGAATGTTTTTGTCGTACGTATGCGGCGACAACGACTTCTCCGCCGTCGTAACCGATATTTGAGTTTCGGCTTCCTCTACAAGCCATACCTTCTTTTTAAAAGAAAAATAAATATCATGTTTTACTTTTCTTTTATTTTGGTATTGAAAATGGTTTTTATAATATTTTTATATCAATGTGTGGTATTGATATCTTGTGATTGAATGGTGGAAATTTTATGTTTCCTTTATGCATGTTTTATGTGATACGATTATGTTGAGGTTCTTGGGCATTATTATGAAGAACGGGTGGTTCCGTGATAAACTAAGGGCGGGTGAGCCCGTTATAGCTCTCCAATGCATTGGGTAACGCGAAGGAGTGAAACATTAAGGTTTCTCCGAAGAGATTTTCAGGGAATATACTGTGATGGGTATTCCAAACGTAACCAAGAGGGTTACTCCCTACGTAAGAATGTTATGAATGCCTCAAGTTACCTTTATGTCTATGGTTTCTATGATTTATTCATGATTTTATGAGGCATGTTAAAGTGCCTATGTTTTATGGGTAAAGTATGATTTCATTCTTATGTATATATGAACTCATGTTTCCTTTCCATGTTTTTTTTATAACCCATACTGAGTTTTTATGCTCATCCCAAGTTTTTGAAATGTTTTTCACAGGTCAAGGGAAAGGTACATGATAAGATGATAGAGTCAAGGATGTGTCAAGAATTAATCCATGTTTTATTTTAAATGTGTGTTCCATTGATGGGAATGAAGAATACTATCTTTATGTAACCACTTTGTTTATATGTGGAATGTAATGCAAGTCTTATGATCTAATTCTCTAAAACTCTAAACCCGAAAAGATCCTCAACGTGTAATCTTGTAATAACTCAAGATTAAGTAAGGTTTAAGGCTGGGGCCTTATATTTATGAATATAAAAATCTATGAAACCTCATTTCTAGGGACTTATACCTCATAAACCTAAAGTGACACTTTGAAAATATAGTATAAATCAAATTCTATTTAAGTCTAATCAAGACTATCTTGATATTTTTTTCATGCAGATCTAGGATTAGTGAGTTAATGAATATATCACCGATTAACACACAAACCACTCAAACTATGGGTGGGTGATATTTTTCCTGAGATCCATGAAGAAATCCTACATACAAGTCAGTCCATCAGGCTTCACCAATTACACATATAGCACAAAACGTCCTTGAAACACCATCTTTGGGTTTCCCACCTCAATAACCTATAACTAATGGTAGCTTGATTAGATATCAATCTTTGAGAACAATTGGTCTCTCCTCAACTGATCAAATAGATATTCGATCCCTGGAAAAGGATATATATATTATTATCTATCACATTATTAATATTATACTAATCTATATAGAGTTGAATACTACCATCATTGTTCTTATAAAACAAGACATGAACACACCATGGTTGTGTACTGGTCTGGATAAACCCCTTCTCTTCTAAATCTGTAAGTTCTTACTTGATCTCTGTTTACTCAATCGATGCCATTGGATATAGTCATGTATAAATGTTATAAACACAAAGAATGAGTTAAATCATAAATTCATCTATATTATCATGGGGAAGACTACTAAAGTCATCTAGGAAAGACACATGGATAGAGATATATAAATAAAGTAAAAGATGAATGGGATACCATTGATCCTATTGAAAGATACAGGCTTGCAATCTATTCTATAATCAGCACAAGCTCTCCAACATCTAAAAAAAATCTACTTGATCCTAAATTCCACTCATCTATCATTATGAAATTATATTACTTAGGAGATCTAAATGAAAACCATCTCATATTGCAATAAATATGGTCTTGAAAATAGGATATATAGTCTATACAAATAATCAAATCAAATCTCATCACATGTAGAATTATGACGTCACATAGATTTCAATAACTAGTAATGACTACAGAACACTCTAGACATCAATGAAGACAGTCTACATTAATTTACAATAGTGTGTCTTGGAAAATCATCGCAACATATAATTTTACTAGTAAGTTATGTACAATAATAACTTGAGAAAATACAACAGAATGGGAAGTATTTGTATCAAAAAAATCAGCATACGATGTTGAAGTTATCGGGACTATACATTGAAAATTAGATGGTCCCTCACCACCATACTCTATAGAATGATCCAATTCATACACTAAACCTACCACAACGCTATGAACTTTTACATTATGTATGTGACTCACCTATGTTGTCATCATTAGATCCTTCTGTTATGGGCCCTATAAATATACTACTGTGATTGACCATTCCTATCATATACCCCTTAAACCCCTATTTTTAAAAACTAGTGTGTATAACTATTGGAGATGCACTATCATTCCACACTATATAATCTTTTTGTGAGGTTTCAATAATAAGGTGAAATAATTTTTGAACTTCCAACAATTGAATCACTACAGATATCATAATGAGGGGACTAAAGAATCCATACTCTACTCAACTTATATACCACTACCTTTCTCTACATACCATGTCATCCTCTATATATTACCTAAAGTTACACTCATAGAAATAGTATGAGGTCCACCCAATTGTGTACTAATGAGTGGAGGATGAACAACTTCTCAAACCTACCCTAGAACCTTCTCAATTTTCTTGGTTGTGTATATAACATCTGAGAATCCTACAAGTTCAATGCTTTGACCTCGTCACCTATTGTCTATAAAAAGTCCGATCTCAAACATCTATGAAATTTTTCATTATTTCAATATATGATATACAAAAAGAAAATATGTTTAGTGAAATTAGAGGAGTATGGCGAAATAGTGAATAATCCCTACTACTGCTCCATAAATGTATGCACTCGGTCAATCTTCAACCTACCGAAAAAGAATTTCCCATAGAGAAAGGACATGAAGGCTTCTAGGTGAAGAAATCATGTCTAATAACATGTAGAACTTCACCCCACCACCTTATAGGTCTTCCCAACAACATAAATTATTTCATCGTTACATGTATATCCTCATGTGTCTCAACTAGGTCAAAATACCCTCGATGATATCTATCTAATCCTATGTATTATATAATCTTATTGTTCCCTAATAGGCTGGTGGGTGTTGGATATGGATGTCTATAGAATATTCGGCCATATAACTTAGTGATCATCTACCATCGGAAAGAAAAATATAGAGGACTCCTAGATGATGTGTCCCCACTACTAGCACCATCATAGTAGGTTTAGGAGAAAGCTCTACTACATGCTCGTGCATAGTGAGCAGTGGGACATTAGTTATCTCTGTAGTTGGAGTGTCCTAACCCACATGAGTTGGTGGTATCATCAATATCCTATAGGGTATCATCTTTTAAACACAAATTAATCATTTATTACATATTAAACCATTAGTAAAAGGTAGATCCTAACTAGTATATGTGACCACACAAAAGTTGTACTAGGAGGCTAGCCATAGCCCAATATATGATCCTTCTAACACTATCCATTTTCATCATCAATTAACATTAGTTAAAGTCACACATATATTCATATATACAACAAAACAACATTTTCTAGATCAAATAACTAATTACAACAAATATATCATAATTTCCTGAGAATCCTATATATAACTCAATCAAGGAATACAATTTTTTCTTTATTAAATAAACAAAATCAAGGCATTAAATTAAAGAACGATTATTAAGCACAAAACATGAATATATATTTTATATGATCCTATATTACATGTCATAATACACGAATGCACTCAAATCTTATTGAATTAACGAAATAATATCAAGGATAACTCGGAGGTTGATTTCACATGTGTTGGCCAAGAATAAGGAATCCTCCCTAACATAGTCCAACATATTCCATATCCTTTATAACATATCCCAGGGTTGTTACAAAAAAAATAAGTAAAAAAATCCTATGAAACATTTATATAAGGTCTTAATATGAAACCTTGGGTGTTAGATAGAGATCCAAAAGACCTCATGAATGCCTCCTTGTATGCAAAGGGCTACTAACTATCTGAGATGGTCCAAACATACTCATTGAGGAGATAATACCCATAATATCATATCTATACACCAAAAATATAAATATGATATAAATAACATAGATTAATAAAGGAAAATGATAAAACATCACAATCTAAATAAATTAAATACATTTCATACAAATTAATTGACCAAGATCTAATTATGGAAAACAAATATTGTATAATTAGTGAAAGAAAATAAATAAATACTATAGAATTTTCAAAATTGTGTCTTAGTACCATTCCCATCTCTATGATCCTCAGCTCAACTATTTTACATAGGACCCTAACCCCATCAGGGAACCTTGTATATAAAGTTTTCACATGAATTGCCATGCCTGTACAGGGTGTGAGTACCAAATAAAGTAAGAAATGATCAATTCGTAATTAATAAGTGTGTAAATTTATAAAATGTGTATTCTGTGATAATAATAAATTTTCAAGAAATCCTAAACAAACATATGTTGGGAACCCATGTACTTACCAAGCCACTACTAGCCTAAAACTCACCTGATCAAACTCTGTGATGGAAGGATATTCTTCTATTTTAGAAGAGGTCAAGATCTAGATTCAATGTTGATTAATGTTTTACTCGATATCCTCAAGTTATAGGGTCTCATTTTGGTCCATAAGGCCAACTTTTGAATATTTTCTCAATATCCTTATGGAATATAGTTTTGATATATTACATGATATATACAAGGAATAATGTTTTGATAGGGACTGTAGGGATATCATACTCTTACCCTATGTATGGTTCTAACATCATCATCATGTTTTGACATGAACACTCCCCCTCTAATATTTAGTCATACCACAGTAGTCAGCATGTTATTTGTTCCAAGACATTACACCCATAGCACAACAAATACACACAAAATTAAAAATAAGAATATTGGAAAACATAGCACATTATAATGACCATATATTAGAAATATGTAAAAATATTTTATCAATATCAATCGTGGTAACAAGTTACAATTTCAATACTTATACAATCAATAATCACTTACAATCACATAGGATATAGATATACCCATATGAAACCACCACCAAGTGTGGCTAATATGAAATTCCATCACAATATAAAATAAATGGCATGATTGTATACGTGGGCCTCCGATGGTAAGTAACTTCCTAACTCAATTTTTTTAATATATTTAATTAAGGATCAAATCCTAAATCACATTTCACAACTACAATGTATGATCTCGTATGTCCAGGATTTCTAACATGTATTGGGTCCCTCATGATTGAGGTTTAGAATAAATACCCAACATGATTCTATGTAATGAATGGTGGTAGTATAATCACATAAATTAAAAATTATATTAATGGAACTAGTTATAATATATATTAAAGAAGATGATAGAAATTTACCAAAACTCTTATCGATTTAAAAACAGATCATTAATTTCATGTCAATTCGAGAAGAAAAATCCTGATCTCCCAAATGTAAATTGATCCATAAACAATATTTCAATATAAAATATGTTCAAGATGAGATTCAATAATAAGAGCGTCCAAAGATGATCTATACATGGAAACATACAAAAAAATTTACACCGTTCATGGGGATCAATCTTTGTTCAAATGGATTTCATTGACATATCTAATCCACCACCAATATAAATAAATAATCATTAGTGAAATATAGTTCTTTCATAAATCACCCAATAAGAATGGGTATAGAAAGATGGATCATAAACACAACTCATAATACATCACTAACATATGTTATCTCTTTATCAAATCGAGATACATCTCCAAAATTCAAGATCCATCATTGGTCTATAAAGGAAGGACAAGTTAATCAACAGACCATCTTCGATACAATAGATCCATCATTGATCCATGTACATCTTTTAAGGGTGAAGAGTAATTTGAAGTAGATATAGAGAAAACCTAAAATTATATGAAAACTATAATAATAAAACCATGAATAAAATAAAGGATATGAAAGGAATATCGATAGATTCAAGAGTAAAGGATTTAGATTCTAAATAAGTGACTGAGAGATGAAATTGAGAATTTATTAAGTGGAAACATGTGTAAATTATAGCCCTAGTGTATTTAATTCACCAAAATCCATTATCCAAAGGTTGTCTGGTGGCACCACTGGATGGCCAGTTTGAGGCCACCGATGTATTGGTGCACTTGGAATATTCCAACAATTCTTCCATAGCTATTGGCTAGCCATTGGGTTTTACATTTCTATAAACCCAATACCTACACCACCAACGAGCCAATAGATGCCAACAATTAATTTTTTGGTTTTTATGTTTGAATCATGAAACCTTTAATCTACCACACATTTAGAAATAATATTGACCACCATATATACTGAATACCAACCTTAAAAAAATCTTAACAAAGAACAATCAATTAAAAATATAGGGAATTTTTTAAACATAAAACATCTTGTGCATTTAAAATTCTGATGATGTTACACAAACATTGTTTATTGTATATGATTTTATATAAAATATAATTTCACTCATTTGACTATTAACATAATATAATTTTATTTTTTACATGTAGAAAATAATAATTAATCATGCATCAATTATAATTAGGTTATAAATGAAGGAAAAATAAATTAAAGGTAAAATATAACACATTTTAGAAATGTATTTTTATTGTGTGTAGTGAATTTTTAAACTAAATATATCATTAAATTATAAATGATGAATATTTTTAATTAATTGTGTAGATAATATGTCTGGTAAATTAAATTTTCATTCATTTTGTTATTGTTACTATGAATGCAATGATATCAAAATCATTCTTACATTTAAAGATGATTTATTTAAAAAATGGATTTTTATCAATTTTTGTATAAATATTAGAATTAATTTCTAATACCTTTAGAAATTTAATTTTATCAAACACAATCAATATTTTTATTTTTAATTATAAATTTTTATTTTATGATTAATTCAATTTTTTTATAAGTAATAGTTATCAAGGAAAAAGATAATTCATTAGGGTAAAGGTTAAAATGGATAAAAGTTGTGACACTAAGGGATAATGAATTAAATATAACAAAAAATTTATGAAAATTTGATTATTTGATATTACTTTTTCCTCTTATCATCATATCTACTATGTTGGGCTTATTTAGTGGAATTATATAAAGAAAATGGACTTATAAAATTTTAAATTTATGGTTATTTAGAAGGGTGACACTCCCCTATCCTATAAAAGGTAACCTTATATACTCATATATCCACACACATTGACAACCATAGATAGAAAATAGTCTACCCAAAACACTTCTTAACTCTCATACACCCATCCAAGAGATCCTAGTCTCACAAAACACTAATCGTATAATTCTTAGGGGGGGATCAAATGTAAGATACCCATAGAAGAGTTAGTTAAATTGAACGAGTTATTTCAGGGTTATTTATTTCTTCACCTCCTCTGAATCAATTAAAAATATTATAATATTATGAAATCAGTATAATAAACAAACTTAAAATTTTTTTATTGAATAATAATTATATAACACATTTCCTTCTAATGGAAAATAAAAACTTCTCCCTTGAATTTGTGTGAAGTACTACATCCATGACTAAATATATTTCATTTTTACATAACAATTATCATTGGTGGTTATGAAGCCATGTTTATAGAATATATATGATATTTTTAATATACTATATTTATGGAAGGATAAATTATTTTTTTACATTCCTTTGATTACATCCCTTAAGAAAGGAAAACATCACTCATGTTTGCATACATACTACCACCTCCAAAGAGTGATGTATCTCATTTTTCATCAACAACATACATATATGTTTATAAAAGTGTATATAAAAATTAAATATTATATTTATGAACTTATTTATATTCCATATATTAATAAACCATGAACAAGGTTCATGGGATGGAATTTAAAAACATAAATATGCATGAAAAACAAAATAGTTGACTCCCTAATTTAGATTTTAATAATGAATTTTTAATAAATGGATATTTATAAATCATATGGGAACTATGTTGTTTAATATAATTATAAATATTTATATGAATTTATAATAAATTTAAATTTATTATACAAGAGTTCAGAGTCATTATAAATCAAGTGGTGACTTCATATAAGGGTTTATGTTGTAATAACAATTTTTATTGGGATCATTTATGTTTCAATTTCCATTACGAGAAAATATATTTTATTTCTATAATAAACACCATATATTTTCTTCTACTCTAGTTATCCATAGGTATTTCAATTATTATTTCCAATTTTCCCAATATTTGAAATACAAAAATACTATAAGAATTCTTTCCATCAGATAAGACCATATTTCTTATTTTAGTTTGGGAATGTTTTCCTCCATATCCATTAAAATTATTTTGATTTCAAAATGTTATTAAATATAATAAATTAATTTTATATTACATTTTAGACTATCATTTTTATTTTAAAAAGTTTTAAAAATGAAACAATTTTCTATTATTTGTTAGGGCTAGTTTTTACTCTCAAAATAGATGTGTTAATGGACTATTTTTTTACATAAACTAGTTGAAAACATTATCTCACCATTATTATCATTACTCATTATTAGCATTAAATTACAAGTCAATATATTATTTCAGTGAAAAAACAGTTCCCATTTTTTTTGGGAATTTGTAGTTTTTAAAAATTTACCAAATAGAAATATTGTTTTCTCTTGATTTCATATCATATTTCTAATTTGTTTACCAAATTATTTTCAATAAATATCTATATCCATAATATAATATCATGCTTTACTTGTGATATTTCCAAACTATACCATACTATTTATCCCTATGAATTTCTCATGATTATTATGTTTAATAAATATTTTATAAAGCTCAGTTTTTTTCAACAGGTTAATTACAATATGTTGTGATTATGAATTTCTATATGATTTGGTGTCACATAAATTTGTGGAACTCATTTTGGGATGGGAGGGACTATAATTATATAAAACTAAAACAAACTTGGTATTTCCCTATTTTTAATGAGATAATATTAAGGGTAATTGCGAGTGAATCCAATCTAGTATGAGATTGTGTCAGTTATGTTTATTAGAATGTTGAGTGAATCAAAAAAACTATAGGACTCTATCTGCTATGTTATGATGGTCTTAGTAGTTATCCTAGACTATGAAATTGATTTTATATTCTAATAATTACGTCTTAAACTTTTTTTCTTGTGTTTATGATATGATCGCACGGTTAATGTTTTATTATTTATGATTCCTCACTCTTATGACTAATGCCTTTTTAAAGAAAAATAATATATGCAATGAATTATTATTTTTGGTTTCCGACTTGTTCGGTATGTTTTCCTAATTTGTGAGCACATTCTCATACCCTTATTGTTATCTTATTAAACTTATGATCTCCAATTGATATCGCCCATATGGACCCTTATTGTAAATTTTATCTCAACCATTATTATGATTCCATTTACGTTGGTTATGAAGAATGATATTATGTATTATATTTTTAATAAGAGTGCATTGTGAGAATAACTTTATAGGAGGTGTAGAATATATTTAATAGAATAACTTGATTGTGTATCAAGTCTCCAAATACACTAAACATTTATATTCAAAGGGTGTGTACTATTATAATATATATTATGTTTTTTCTAAAAATATAATATACATGTATCATATTATCTGGTCTCCTCATCAAATAGGAAATAAAAAACCCCTATGACCCAACCAAAAATCTTAAATGATCTTTGATGGATTTTTTTTTCAAAACACCTCCAAATGTCACTATAAAAATTCTCAAAAATTCTAAAAAAATAAACCATTATAAATTTAAATAAGTCAATTCAAGAACCTTGGGGTGTGTTTTTGTTGTATTAAAATTATATTAATTGAACATTAATTCAACAAGAAATTCCTCAAGTAAAATTTAACTTAATTTACTATTTATATGCATTATTTATCATTAGGGACAATCATGAGTTTTGACTAACCCCTGTATGGTTGGTTGTTTATTTATTTAATTATAATTTTTAATATAATTGATATTTTGTATTAATTAATTTTTAATTATATTTTTTTGAATCTTTATATAATCCCTCTAACATTACAATATATATTGGAATACATGTCCCCATGAAATAATTTATATTTAATTCATATTCGTAATTACCCATCACCAACATACGAGTATATGAAATTAAATATAGTGGTCCTATGATGAGGAGGTTAGATATGGGTGACTCTTTATGACCAAAAATGAAAAAATACAAGGGATGATTTGGGTGAAATAACTCAATCTAAGTCAATATATCAATTAGTTACTCTTGGTGTCTTATTAAATCAATCAGCCTCTCAAAAATCATCTAAAATAATGCATCTAATAATCTTGTTAATATTTAATTATTTTTTTTCATTCTTGAATAATTATTTAATATGTGTAATCATGGATGATGTAAAATTAAATAGTATAATTAATAATCTTGAATAGATTAGAATTATTAAATAAATGTTGACATATGTTTATTTTTACATGGTAAATTATGAAAAAGGGTTCATGCTATTTAATTAATAAACATGAAATGTATAATTGGATTATATTCCTAAAGAAAAATAATAATAAAAAATTAAATAGAGTAATATTTCATAGCTAATTCCATCCATTAAATGAATCCAAATAAAACTATAGTTTGAGGTTTTAATCATTTAAAAATGAGGATACCTAAAAAGTAAAGCTCAATTAATAATGATGTCTTCAATTAACTAAAGTCAATATCAAAGGAGTGTCCAATAAAATCATGTGTAATTTTATTTTCGAAAAACAGAGTAAATATTATATTATTATTTTTAAAAGATATGAATCCACTCCATATATCAAGGATGTACATGTAAATGAAATTTTTATCCAAAATACTTCCTTAGTACTTTCAAGTTAGTGACTTAGTGATATCATGGCCTATAAAGATGTATTTTAAGGATCCTTTCAATCTTTAATATTGTTGTAATTGAATATTGTTAATCTAACAAAGGGGGTTTATTGGGATTTAAAAAATAGTGGGATTAATTTATGACGTTAATATAAATAATTCCTAAATAATTACAAAATATCATTAAAGAATTAATTTTTTATTTAAAACTGAATATAATACCATATAATCAGTACGATATAAATTATATAATGAATGTTTATTCCTATAGAAAATGTTCTAGAAGTGGTATAGGTTCTAACACATTGTACAACTATATGAAAGGAAATTTTTAATGTTAGTGTCCCAAACTACCTGAGGAGCCACCTGGACAATAAATTGTGGGTGAAATGATTCCCATAAGTGACAATTGAATGATTATTTTTATGTTTACACAATCATGTTATTATTAATTTTTAGGTATATGTTAAATAAACATGAGGATGTTGTTTTTTACACTATTTTGTCGCATCTTCATTAACTTCATTGGGAGAAAGTATTACAACAGTGTGATGATATCTTACAAACACTATACATGTTAACAATAGAATATGGAAACTCGGATAGTCCTTATGAACTCAATATGACATAGAACATTTGTCAATTTTAGATTCTAGAATTTTATTTTCCTTGACTCTGTGTGGGTTTGATTTTAAGGTGTGGATAATCAAGGAATAATTCATTTTCCCTATTATGTTTTCTTGTAGATTCCACTTATATAACTAGTTATATTAAATAGTGTTAATACACTAACTCACACAAATTGACATGACCTAACCCACCAATGCACCACTATGGTTAAAGTTAATCTGTGAGTTTATTCTTGAGCCCACCAACATTGAGATAAGGGTTAGTGACTAGCACAGAGTATGCATATCTCAAAAGGCCTTATCCTATATCGATTTCCCATATACACATATTTACAATTCATAATATAGAAAGGAAATTGGTATAATGAATACATATAATCAAAACGAACTATATAAAACACATTCAAACCACACCATGATATAATGAATCACAAAAAAGGAAAATAAAACGTTACCATACAATTTAAAAGCCTCTAAATCTAATAAATTCAAGGCATATGAAATCAAATCAATGTTTCATGCACTCTTAAAGTTATATCCAGTAGTAATTGTCACTTACACCATCAAGAACCTTCATCCTATAATATGAATCAATAAGCATAATTAGTTTTCGTCTCCAAACAAGTCATTCATGTTCAAAATTTACTAATATCATCTATAAACATATATATCTTTTGTACATTCCCAAGTGTGTGGGAACAAGGACCATATAGGGGTGAGATTATACACACCTAGTAGCAATCCCCACAGCCATAAAGGAATGAAACCCAATATGTAATAAAAAAATATATCTATTTTCATGATAATATCTTTACAGAATATAAAAAATATAATCATGATGTTTTTCAGAACTAGAAATCCTAGGGACACTGAGAATCTCTGATCATTATAGCTCCACCCCTGATCATTTTGTGTGGTTGGTTCTCTCTCACTTCATATATGTTACACCCATCATATTATATTGTAATTTAATTATTATTAGTAGTATGACCTGATTTTATCTCTAATCAGGTTCCACCTACTTTATTCATTCAGGTTCTCCATGCATAATGATCTCCTAAGGTTGATCACCTCCAATATACATCTAGTTTCCATACCAGGTTGGTTGTTGTACATCGATGTGCTGCCTCTATCTCCAAAATACTGTAAAACAAACCCTCTAACCACTTTTGGTTTTATTTACTTTCTTTTATTTCAAAAGCCACTTCTACTGACACGTGTCTTCTCACACCTACAATTTTATCTCATGCTTGTGGCCACCATAAACATATGCCACTAGACCTAAGATGAAATATCTAAATCCATGCCCCACTTATACTGTATCCCCACCTAGAAATTCCATAAATTACATAAAAACTCAATAAAAATTAGTATGATGTTGTGGTTTCATCTTTTAATACATTTTGAAAATGAAAGAAGAATTTTTTTAAAGAATGGACCGTGATAATGGTCGGTGGGAAGCCTGACCACCCAATATTAATAAATGTTCTCATACGATAAAGAATAAAGAAAGTGAATTTTTTAGAGATCTTTGTGAACTATAGAAAGTATCACATGGGTTAGTTCCATCATACACTGGAAAAAAACATCACATTAAATAAAATTTATCGGTGAAAGAGTCATTTAAAATTTTTAATAAAAGATGAATATATATTGCTCCAATATATTTTATCAACGATTCAAATTTGAAAAATTTTAATAATTATTTATTAGATAAATTATTCAAAATAATATATATTATGTTTATTCAATTTATTCAATTTATGACTCAATTCAATAATCAGACCACCATTGATGGAATTTTACATAGAAAATATGATCGACGAACATGAAATATTAAATAATAAAAAATTTCATACCTTAAAAGATATTGGTTTCTAATGAATAATGCATCATGTTGGATGGTATTGATTTTTCAAATGATTAATATCATTTAAGGATCTCATTATTCAATAATTTTTTGAATTCCTTTAGATATGTTCAAGAAGGAGTTATTTATTTTTTTAAAAATCACTCTGTTGAATTCAAACAATCATATGTTTCATTCCAAACCCTATGATTTTATGATAAGGATATTTAAATATATATCATTTCATGTTTAATTATAATTAATCGCAATTAATGAATTATAAAATTATAATTATAATTTCCATATTGATAAATATTTAATATAGTGACATGGACAAACCCTTGGGAAGTCATAAGAAAGAAAATATTTCACTACCCCTAGGATAAGACTCAGGGTGCAGTTGCAACCACAATCTCATATTTCCCATTTGAAATACATTTTTCAATATTTAATAAATTTTTTACAATTACATTCAAATAGATAAAAATAATTTTTCTATACTACGCAAATTTTTTTAAAGACTTCTCTATTCACAAAATTACATTATAGCTCAGTCTATGTTAAAAAACACACACAAGCAGTAATGGAATCATTTAATAATTTCCCCATTATCTTTTTCTGGGGTAAATTTAATATGATACCATCTTCAAAAAAATTAGTATTACACTCTACTTCTGAAAATTGAGAAAAGTGTCAAATATTAAATATCTGGGATTCTACATCTTCCCCCTCCGAAAATAAATTTCATAAATAAAAAATAAAATAATATGATAATATTCCCAATAAAAATAATACAACCTATTCCACAAAATAATAAACCATTATATCCACTTACATCATATTTTTGGTAAATCCAATTATTTTTATCAGTATACAAATGACTAATAATAGAACATCCTTCATCATAAAAATGATCATATAATCCATCACATCTCCTGAAATATCTTAATAGAAACCTCCATTTGGTCTATATGAGTCATTTCAAGACATATAACTGAAAAACATTTCTCATCCAAAGGCTATCACACCATATGTAATGAAATGAAACTAAAAACCATCGACAAACATTTCAAAAATTATTGATTGAATGGATTATAAATATTGGTACCACATCTATTCCCAACTTTAGTGGGATTTTTTTAATGGTTTTCATATGATGGAAAAACATTCACACCACACACAACACTAAGAACATCAAAAAATTACTCAAAACACCAGATGGGTTCCCATAAAATATTATCCCCAAGTTGAAAATTATTTCACCCTATACAACCTTTTAATAACATGTACACATGAACTGATTTTACTTTCTCATGAACCATGAAATTTATGGGCCTTCTACTCCAACTTATTCACAAAATATAATTGAAAATTACCTATCTGAACCATGATCTACAACTAGCTCTCCCACTATTGAATAAATCACAGTTTTTTTGTAATTATAATTTCATGAAAGATATCAATGAGAAAATCATCAAAAACAACAACAACAACCTCTTCAAATTTCTCTACAACACCCCACTTCTCTTCAGGTGGAATAATCCGATACAATCAAAAGTGGAAGGACATTACCATTCCAATGATCCTGCTCAATCCACTTCAAAAACCAATGATAACACATGATTGACTGAATAAATTCCATTAAATCCTATGAAACCCACCTAAAAATATTTATAAAAAATAGTTTGGAAGTAATCGGTACACCAAAAAATGTCCATTAGAAATTCTATATTAAGGTGAATTCTCTACAAGGGAGGTCTCTATATAGGATGTATATTATGATGTCTAATATAGAAAAACAAGGGAATTCTACTATCCTCTTTGTAAATTATATCATGTTATTTATGCCTTTACTTTTTCTCAAGAGTTTAATATTCTAGTTGAATCCCTTTTTTAATCCCACAAATCCTGTATTTTTCTATGAGTGTCCATGAATAATATAAAAAATATATATAATGACTTACAGTAGCTATATCATGTATATAAGAATCCCCCACATCTGTAATCCAACAAATCTAACATTCATCACATCAAGATGGACATTAACTTTCCCTAAGATGTTATAATGGATTGGGATCGATGCATCGTCCATCTCTAACTTCCCATGAATCACCCAATCAATCACTAAACATATTATCAATAGTAAAAAAATAAAAAAAATAGTTGTCATATCTCATCACTATCTCCAATACAGATGTTTTTTATTGACACTAATATGACAACCTTTATGTGAAAATCTAACTTGTTTCAATATTTCAGTGAATCTCTTCAAATAATAAGAAACTGAAGAAGCCCGTATGGGGACATTTATAAAGAAACTGTTACATGAAAACCCAAAAAAATGATAAATCTTATTTTGGTATCTCCATATATACCACTATGATCTAAAAATTGAACATAAAACCTTCCCATGGAAAACATCATAAACTCAATGAGGTTTATTGTTTACTTAAATAAGGATGTATTTCTTATGGATGGTCCAACACACCTTATTAAAACTAAATCAAGGATAAGGGATCAAACTCAATAAAATAAATAATATTACCATCATGCGTCTAATAAAACATCATCCATTAATGGATCAACTTATATTATTAAGTAATCAATACAGTAATCATCTTTTGGTTTCTAAGATTCTAGATTTGATAGAATTTTGAGATTCAAACTCCAACCGAACCTCATTCATCTGAGGATCCGGTCCACCTCAAACTCTCATGATAGGTCACTCATAAATATTACTATAGGACACTTGATCTATGGGTTGTCTCATCATTGTGGGAAATACATTCTACACTTAAATAAATATCTATACTAAGGAAACGAGGAGAGAAACTACATTTAATCACATAGTATGAACGAATCCCAACCAAGTCTCAAAAAATAGAACATAATCCTACACCAACTATTGAAGAGAGGCCCAAGACCATGAATGATTTAAAAAAAACATCTACATGCAATCTAGTTATCAGTGGATAACATTATTCAATTGATTTAATTAATCCATAATGATTTGGGAATTTTTGTATAACTTGGCACATGAAGGAAATGTGAACCCTTATCTAGCCAATATATAATGGCTAAAACAATTTATTTCTACCCTTCAATAGATTTATTTGTTATCTAATCCATGTAACTAGTTATTTGAGTCCCAATGTTAGGATATGTTGAAAACCATACTTATATTTGTATCTTTGATTTGATAATCAAAATAAATACCCCTCTGACATTTTTATCACATATTCTGATGTGATCCCTTTCAGGACTAGTAGCTCCAAACACAGTCCCCATGATAAAACCTCTCTCATACCACTATAAAATGACGCAACTTGTAGGGACACTACTCGGGATAGTGGTAAGCTAAGAGTACAACCCCAAGACAACCTCCAATATGATAGCGTGGTGATTAGTATCAGGCATTAAAATATAAAAATAATGCAGTCCATATCCTATAACAACCTATAATACAAATGTTTCTCCAATGAATAAAAAAGATAAAAACACTAGAGATATGAATATATATATTCAATTGAAATGATTAAAACACATTGATGAGACATCATGAATAAATAAATCACTAAAGAGAAAAATAAAAAGTATCCAAACACCTAAAAATCCTATGAATCTTTCATATACATGGAATAAGACCACCCCCCCCCCCCAACATGTAATCCTATAATGATCTAAATATTCAATGGTCATTTTTTTTATCAGGAAACACCATGATCCAACTTCCATCATCGAGCATCACTAGGAGTCACCTTTATAAAGTTACACCAGCTCGAAATCTACCATGTCAATCTCAAAACAATTGTTTTTCTATAATAGATACAACATCTATAGGAGTAAGTCCCATTTAGTGGTGGTTATATATATATATTATAGGAATCCTAAAAACCAGAATGAAAAAATATCCTATTAAATCGTCCCAAATCTTCTGGTATGAGTGAGAATAAATATAATGAATAATAGAAAATATCCTGATATGATTTATAAGAAAAAATCACATGAACCCTAAGAAGCACCAATATTCAATGATCCAACCCATTTATATTCTAATATCATTGTGTTATTGGGATTATTGGAGTACCAAAAATAAATTATGTTGTCTTAAATCAGTTTCTAAGTTGTACATCACATCTCAAAGTCAACCTTGGGTTCTTAAGGCATCATTAGCCTCAAATATTCTACTCCAACCATTATTTATGTCAACTCAACCTTGTCAAAAATTTATGAAGGTAACCATATCATCATTTAATCATGCTCGTTAGTCTATGGAAAATCCCAATTGTTGTTTAATCGTAATTGTTCCATGAAATAAGAACCTAGACAATGGCAAAAGTTTAACCAAAAAACTTATAAGAACTATAGTATAGGATACTAACCTCACTGGGTAACATCATAGTTTTCAGAATACTGACTACAATGGAGGACCCTATAACAGATGGGGATCTTAGATGCGGGGAATAATAACTCTAAAAATTCCAGATTCTATCTCGAAGTGATTTAAACCAATTCTCACTAGACCTATAAATCAGTTTTCAGATAGAGGTTCATGAACCCTGGCTCGCTAGTAAAATAAATAATCCTACCCATAGGATGAGAATTATATGATCATTACACTTGAACCCCATTGTTATCCCCAGAGAGATGAATTTGAAATATGGCCATCTCACCTTGAAATCAGAAAAATGGGTGGATAAATGTACTTCACCATTTTGATCAACATTGGAAAATAAACTTCTTATTTATTTATTGAACTTGAGAATCATATGAGAACTATAAATTCCATCATGTGAAACATGGGAGATGTTACTCAATATGTATAGATATTTATTCCATGAGTCAGAGTTAGGTATCATATATTGGTCTTGAATATCCCATCTAGATGGCTTGATGATGATGTTGATGAAGGTTACTCAATCTAAGATAACATTAAAGAGATATTATGAAGGATAAAACTACTAACATTAAAATAAAAAACAAAAAAAAACATATTATTATATTTATTAGTACTATTTATATATATGCGATTTTTGGGACGATTGATTTCACGTAGTGGGAATCTATCTATATTAATTCTGCCCCCATAAAATTACATATTAATATTATCATCATGATTATCATTATTATTATAATGTTTATTATTATTATATTCTGCTATCTCTAATCAGGATACCCCTTCTCTCTTTAGTTAGGTAGTTTGGGACCTGTGGAGACCAAGGTCTATTGGTTCCACTCTATGTCTGGACACTATGTCTGGATGGCCACCCCACACTACCATCTTTTCCTCTTAGTAAAAAATTCCATGAATATCACCCACTATAATCCATCATTTCCATAAGTTTAAAATTTTCCATCAATTACCTGTAATAACATATATCCACACACTCAATCTATATTTTCTCATATATGTGATCACCACAAGATTAAATTATCAAACTCAAACTGTCATCTTTGAAGCTAGGAAACAATAAATTTAAAACCTTACTCAATGCCACCTCTAATATTCCAATTTTTGTATTGGAAAAATAATGATATTAAGGATTCCATCATTAAAACAAAATATAAATGAATAAGGATGAAAATTGAAATAATCGATTCAGATAGTGGACATGGGGAAGCCCAAGAACCCAATGAAAATTCAATAGAATTTAAATATATTAACATATAGCATGAATAGTTAGTAATGTTCAATAACAAGGAAAATATAACATTAGGGATTTCCCTCAAATATAGAGGAAACAATTTCTTATTGGAAAACATTTAGATTCCAATAAATTATTTTCAAGAAGTTAAAAATAAATTAATCAATACAACCAAATGATATTTCATCAAATATTTTTGTATGATTATTTAAAAACATTTTATATTGAATAACATCCTCAAATAAAATATTTTATGTTGATTTGATTTATTAAATTTTTGAATTAATGAAATACATAACCATGATTAAGGGAATTTATTTCATTAAAAGAAGAATGAATAACAATTTAGATTAAATAATAACAATGTTCCTACATCATAGTAGATTGATTGATGATAAAAAATTCATTTAAATTAGGTGATGTCATTGAGACAATTGATATATTTCCTTTAAGGATCATGTTCGTGAATCTATTGTCCACTCTTACAAGATTATTCTCATAAGGAGTGTTTTGTTTTTTTGAAAAATTCATTCATTGGTATTAAAAAATCTAACTGTTCATTCTTAACCATAGGATTTGATTATAATAATATAAAAATAAATATCAAGAATAGTATAAGGGGATTTAATCCCTAGTAATGGATTTTAAAATTATTATTTGTATTTCCCTTTTAATGAAATTAATATGTCAATGATAGCAAACATTTGGGAAGTATAAGGTGACCAAAAGTTATAAAATACCAAGGGAGAAGCAAATTTCATGGAAAAATACATAGTCTATGATTTCCCTTTAGAGGGTCCATTTATAAGATGTAATCATGTTATCATAATTACACACTTTCATATAATTTTTTTTATAATTCATATATTTTTATTAAGGTCTCACCACACCAGTAATTCTATGTTCTATTTGACTGGTGGTAACCACTACACTCCTGAAATAATGGAGCTGTCATATAATTTTTTCAGGTCATTTTCCAGTATGATTTTACTATTATACCCTTAGTAAGAAATGGGGACTTCAAAACTCAAAATTGAGCTATGTCTCAAATGAGAAACCCCTAGTTATCTATACAAATTAGTAAATATACAATTAATAACGATTCTAGATGTATAATTTTCAATACTCAAAATGATTATCAAATCCATGGTAGGATCTAGAATCAACCAAGACCATAGTGTCGACTAGAATATCCCTTGTAGATTATAATTAGTGGGTAATATACTTTTTTTATAATAAAATAATATAATATTGTTGTCTTATGAAGAGTTTCATAGTTGTATTGAAGTTTTCATGATATATATTTTTCTTCTACTATATGGATTATATTTAAATAATATTACAGTTCTCCAAATATTTTTGTACATAGATAATGTGTTACTTTCTTTCCCTCCCCAGACAACATAGTTGTCATTATTATACCCAAATTAGTGTGTATGATTATTATTTTTATTCTACTTGCAGTACAAAAATTATTCCTCATCATATATACACATAAAACATCACACACCCTTCCAATATCTCTCTCCTATTTTTCGGAATCATCTTGATTATTACTCATTTCAGTGCATTCTTTACAGTGAAAATACATATTTAATTCAATCATTCATAGTAAAAACCACTTCATCAAGTTTTAATTTCAGTATCAATTTAAAATCTAAACACATTGCATCATTCAACGATTTATAGTATATTTTTATTTTATTCCCACTTCTAATTGAATCAAAATAATTTTCTAGTTATATATTGTGATAGATATTGGAGTCATTACATTCACAATTTTTGTGAAAAATTAGTCCCACTTAACTAATTCAATTTTTATTCATTATTTTAATGAATGACACACCATTTTCACAATGAAATAAATGTAATTTATTTATCTAGGTCTGGATGACATGATGTGAAGGTGTGATTTTTTGTTTTATCATTAACTAGATAAAAACAATTGACAACATAATAATAAAAACAAGAAAACGCTACTTTACTCCATTATTATAGAATGAACCTTCCCTAATATTACACCAAATATATAGGATCATATAATGATATATATATTAGTAAATTGATATTTTTAACCATTTTTTATTGTATCATAAATTGATTATTTAATTATTTGATAATAATTCTCAAGGGATAACTAAAATTCATGACCTATAAGTATCATATGACTGTTCTAGATTTAAACCCATAATTCCATGGATTACCCATATGTATAGATTAAAATTACTATTATATATAAATGGAAATTTATATCAGGTAAAAATATTTTTCTTTATAGAAAAATTTATTCTATTATACTCCTCTAAGTCTCTAATATATTGTGTCATAATTTATCATTGTAATATTTAATCCATGAAAGAACAACTTAAATATCATCATATTTAATCACCCTAAGTATTCAATAATTTATCTAGTAAAATTATTTAGTATAAAATATTGAAATCATTACATTTAAACATCTTATATTTTATAAAACAGCCATTCAAAATTCCCTTCTAACTTTATGAAACCTTATAAATCAGATACATCTATAACATTTATACATAACTATATTATAAGATTCTTCAATTTTTATAATCATATACATAGAGAAAAAATAAATATATAAATACAATATCAATACAGCATAGAGAAATTTCTTACCTATTTCAATTTGTCATGTATTTCCAATACAAGAATAACCCATCAATGTAAGGGAGGCCTTTTTCGATATTAGATTTTTCAAAATTCAGACCAAAAATATATTCATCTTTATAAAATTCCAAATATCCTCCAAACACCTTAAAATTACTTTAATACAGCTCCAAATATCCTAAAATACTTTACCTACCATAATTAAATTATTTAAGTGATTTAAAATTTGATCTATGTATATAAATAAAAATCAAACATAAGAACCGTATCAACTTCCATGATTCTCTAAATATTCCTACCTAGAAAAATACTATAATGTTCGGTGATAATTATTTAAAAAAATGTCTAAAAATACACTTGGGTATCATTAATATCTCTAAGTTCATAATAACATAATCATCTCACCTTCATTTTAGTGGTCTCTAGTACTTCACAAAAATAAATCTTGGTCTGAAAATTAACCTCTTTAGATTTTATTTTCAACTGAGGATCATAAATCACAATAAAAATCAACATTCATAAAAATGCATCATAATTCATTACATGATAAATATGTGTTTTGTAAAAATAAAAAAAAATCTTACTTACAAAAAATGACTTATATCCACCTCTATGTCTTTTATTATACCTCTTGGTCAGAACAAAAAAACATCTTCTTCAATTTCTCACAAATTTTGAACTCTATTATTTAAAGGTTTGTATAAAATGTTCTTAAGTATGTGGTCCCATATTAGGTTATAATCGTTCATATATTTACTTCACTACCTAACCCCTTTAAATACTCCCTCTAAACACATTATCCCCCATTATAATGGATTTCTCCCCCCTTGGGTTAAACACATATATTTGGAATCTACCACTATACTGATGATACTTCACTTTTTAAGTACATTATATATTAAATATAAAGGGAATTATATTTTTTTCTCCCAATATGATAATAAACATCCTCATAATATGTGAGAGTGGGGATATATTTTTCAAACTTTAGCCTTTGATGAGTGAAGCGAGATATTATTTCTTCAATTTATATGTCTTAGTATTTAACACCTATAATTTTTTGACCCCAATTTTATCAATTAGGTTATTCTTTAAAACCATTTTTCTATTGGGAGAACTCATATTCCTATTTTATCGATATAAATATCGTCTTAAAGAATCATTATTTTTTCACATTTATTATTTAATTTAAGAGCATTGATTACATTTCCCAAAAATGATGAAACTTAAAATGTTAATATTTCTATGATATATTCTTCTTGATATAATCCATTTATCATTATTATTAATCAATCCTGTTTTTGTACTATTTTTGGAGTCAAAAATCTCAAAAGGCTTCTCAATAACTTATTTTTTCATCTTACAAGGAAACTCATTCTTCACTATTATAATTATATTTTCTCCAAACTGAAATACTTTTTTCTATTTTTGATAAAAATAATGAAATAATGGTTTCATGAGACATGCATAAATTTTATTACCATTTTGTTTATATCTCTTTCAAATTTTATTCATGTATTAAAAATGGTTCTCCATATTCAAAATTTATTGATGATTAACATTCAACAGACATTATTTTCTATCGAGGGTTGTCTCTATATATATTTTTTCCTTATATATATAATTATGGTATGAATTGTTCTTAATTTTAACAAATAATATTCTATAAAATTCAAATATCCTCATATTTATTAACAATTCTCATAAAATGTCAATCTTCTTATTCATCTTCCATTTTATCTACCATTATTCATTTTTTAATATTCATAATTTTGGAATACCTATAGAACTTATTTTGATGAACCATCACATGTGGATACACTAAATATTCCCATATTCACTAAATTTAATTTTTTTTTATTTTTTTATTTACACAAAGTAATATATATTCATTTTAATTTATTATTTTTTATAATAAAATAGGCTCTGAATAATTAACTCATGTACACCTTTCTTCAAGTTTTTAAAATATTTTTCGGATTCAACACTTTCATTAAATATTCCAATATCTTTTTGAACCATTGGCTGAGATCCTTGTTTATTATGATAATATATAGGTCTTAATTTAAATATAGTGTACTAATTTATTTGATAAATATACCACATAATTCTTGGAATTAGAAAAATCATATCTAAAATTATTTATATATTTTTATTTCTACAATATGTCCAATTGGATATATACTACTTCTTTCTTCTATATAAGGAAATTTTGTTTCAACACTTCAAATCCACCCTTCTCCGTGTTGGGTAGGTCTTTTCATTCCTCAACGTGTTTGAGTAACTCCTATTCCATATTTTTGAATTCAAACATATCCAATTCACTCTAATTTGATGCATTATTTATTCCTATATTTTTTCTCCAAAAGAATAACCATGGAGATAATATTCATCAACTACTTATTCACCATGAACTCTATATAATATTCATGTAATTATTCATCACCACTTTATGAAACCAATTATTCTTTCTTATAGTCAACTTCACTCATAAACTCCATGGAATCTATTTTTAAAATTAATGTATTCTATACCATATCACATGAGTAACACTCACTCTCACTTCTATAATATGATATATCATCCTTCTTAGATAATGAATTATTTTTTTAGTAAAAAATGATTTATTTATCAAAATAATTTATATAAACATATCACTTTTTAAATTATTATATTTCTTCATTGAAATTTAATGATGTGAGTCCTCTTGTTATTCACATTAATAATCATCATCCTTTGAAAAACTATTTTGAAATGTCAATTTCATTCATAGTTGTAACACATTAAAGGTAACTTGCTAGGATATTTAAATAATTATATTTAGAAACTAGTTGAGATGAGTGGCATGAAGTCATCCAAATTCACATCAATATCTTTATCTCCATCTAAATTACCATCTTCATTTTCAAATTATTCCTCAATTTGTTCTGAGGGTAATTTATTATTCAAAGAATTGAATTATATTTTATTCTCTTCCAAATTTTATTTTTATGGTTGAATTAATTTATCACCACATATTTTTAGAAGATAAATTTAATGACATTTATATGAACTGTTTCAATATAAAAATCCTATTAAGATGAAACATTAACATCAAATAAATATTATGAGTTATAAAGTTTTTTCTTTACCACCAATAAATCATTACATGTCTTACGGAATCCTTTCACGATTCTCACAAACTAATTTGTCCTTGTAATGAAATTACCCACATATTATCCTTTAAAAATAAATATATTTTTGTACTTATATTAATAAATATACAACGTAACATTTTTAAATTTATCATTCCCTATATAAATATTTTGTAGCTTACCCTAATATATTTTTTATTTTTCATATCAATAAAATTTAAAAATATATTATATTAAGTTAAGGATAATATGGTGTTTCATACATACTAATACAACTCTAAATTCTTCTAACAAATTGACTCAAAGACGATCCTTATTCTACTAGTGTGAAACCATCAGTCACAATATATATAAAATATATACCCAAAGAAATAAATAGTATGGACTTATTTCCATAGAAGTATTTAATTTGTTTTAAATAAATGTGGGAAATGCATTATTGTTCACTAAATTGATATTATATATAATAGATATAAAAATCCATATAACCACAAAAACATAAATAAAAAACTTCAATAAATTTAGTTTGATAAAACCTTAATTTTGGGTTGGATCAAATCATGTATGTGTTCAAAAACCATTAATGAATTAAAGTTAAAACTTCATGATATTTAATAAACATTGAATTATATTTCACTATTTATTATTTCCATAGAAATAGTGTGTGTTCACTTCAAATTGGTGGGGTGATTCAGTTAACCATTAATCGATTTCCTATTTTACGTTTCCATAAAAAATAACCTCTATCATTTATTAGAGAGATCAATATCAATTCATTAATTCACACTCATATAAGAATGAAATTAAACATCTACACATGATATCCATCATTTACATCTAAAAAATTAAACCTTGTCTAAATCAGGATTCACCTAAGACCATAAAATATTCTATAAAAACCATTATATATTATAAAATTCTTTAAGTATAAATTACATATAATACAAGAATGTAAAAGTGTTTTTTCATAGAAAGTTAAAATTCTATCTTTTAATCTTACTGTGTATTAATTATACACATTTTCTAATATTTTATCATAGAAAATATAGTTCACACACACATCATCACTGTATAGATATTTTTTAACATTCATTTTCCTCAAGACATGACACAATAATAATTTCTATAAACAACCAATTTTTTACAATTCTTCTTCCTCCTATTATTCTAAATATTACAAAACATTGATGATGGAAAATATTCTTCTTCAACTACAAAAAAAATCTTATAATCTTCTACTCTATCACTACAGAAAAATTCTTTTTATTATTCACTATTTCACAATATTAATTCCATATATGATCTCTATTCAGTTTAATATTTCACATTGTATCCTTTTATTTAAGTTTAAAAATGAATTTCAATTTAAAATTAAAATATATTATTTTTTTCAGCTACTTATAATTCTTATTTACCACTTCTAATTTAGTCATAGGAACATTGACGGTGTATAATATGACAATTTAAAAAATTTCTGAATTCACTACATTGTAAAAACTCAATTCCACTTAACTTATATGAAGGATATTCTTCCATTATGGAGAAAAACTATTTTTTAGGGAGTAAGAATCTGATTTTATTTTTACAAGTATACAATTCATGGTATAATAGTGTGAATCATGTTCTATCTCTAACAACATTAAAATATCCTAAAATATTTGAATCAAGGTTTCACATCATGGTGTGATTATAGATTCAAGGAATGAACCTTCTCTTTTTATCCTCCTTATTTATATGATCATAGACTGATATATGTTCCATGAAATCATAATTATTAATGATGAATATCACATATAATCCATGGACTTCATTGTAGTGTGACAATCCTTTTAATAGTCTGATATAAATTTATAATATAAAAAAGTATAAAAAAATACAGAAGTCATATTAAATTATTGTTATTAAAGTGTTTCCAAAATATCTAATTGTTTATTATTCCTATAAGATGAGATACACCCATTGAAAACATTTTAAAACAAAAGATACAACAAGAAAATATTTGGAGAAAAAAAATAGTTAGTCCATAAAATCCTTGATAATTACACATTTCCATCTTCTAACTTTACTAGGGAATTGAAACCAAGTAAGGGAGAGTTAATATGCTCAATATAGTGTAAAATTATAATATTAAATAACTTAAAAAGGAATAAGTGATATAGAATGATTAAATAATCAATATAATGACATAATCTACTTAAACTAACAGGAATTTTATCTCCATGATAATAAATTTAAACATGGGTAACAATAATCCTTGATCTAAAAATGATCAGATACATATTGTGTGAAGTTAAAAACATTTTATCAATGCCTTATGAAATGATACTTATCATGTTATGGGAATATGTATACACCGAAACCAAACCTATTTTTTTACATGAGATACATCAATGCATCAATGGGATATATAATCATGGGATTGTCTATCACTAGATTGTGTCCAATGCATTTAGTATAATAGTTCTAGAGACATTTTAAACCATTCCCTAATAACCCCATTCTGAATAAAAAATGAATATCTTAATATTGAGAAATTCTAACATCAAATAGTTCTCCATTTAATATAATAATGTGTACTTCAAAGGGAACAACCTATAATTAACTTGGAAGCCATGGGGTATTATCAATGTAACAGGTAGTACCTTTATCAAATAAATATATGAGAGAGGGTACCTTCAATGTGTTGGGTTATCCATGGAAGATAATTACCTGGTTCAATATTTTTTACTGGTAGGAGACCAAGGAAATGGTATGAGAAATACTTAATCATTCTTCATTTAGATCATGTTAATATTCCAGAGAGTTTCTCACTATGTGTCTTGTATTTAGAACACTCACCATACATTATGGTGATGATTGATTAAATGATGAAGAAAAGAATTTCTATTTTATTACACCAAGGTTCATATATTCTATAGTCGTATCCACATTATAATGTCTACATATAGAATTATTTTCCATTGAATTAAACACACTTTTACTTGACTAGAATGTTGGATTTCTTTCACCATGGATAAGGTAAATAATGATTAAAAATAATATAAGATTTGGATAATAATATAGGATATTAAATGACTAAAATTTCATGAGTATCGTGGAAAAAATTATTACAGTTCAATACATTCACTTCACAAAATAAAATAGCAGGGATTATAACATGAATCCCAAATAATGAAAATTAAGATGAAAAAAATAACTACTTATAGATTTTTTAGAAATTTAATCATAACCACAAAAAATATGGTTCTTGAAATTTATCTTAAAATACCATGAGTAATTTAATTATAGGATATGACATCTCAAATGGGGATTATATACACTACATAAAGTAAATTATTTGAATGATAAAATATCCTTCTTAAAGAGTGGAATCCTAGATAAAACCCCTTACAGCTTCTCCTAACTTCCTTGAATTTGAATTAACCCCATGTATCATAAACCTATATATAAATCAATACATAATTAAAAAACATTATTCATATCCATTTTAATTCATACTCTTCATAAATTTTCATTCTCTATGTGAATTATTTTCATTTTGACATCAGTGCTTATAGTTTGATCATTAAAAAATACCAGTTTTGTAATCATTTTTATTAAAAATTAAATTAAAAATATGAAAATATAGATACATTTTTGAAATATTTATAATATTATATGATTACTAAAATTTTATTCATGAGTTTTTTTAAATTATCCTTGATAATGGAGTCGATAATAAGTATGTTTTGGTGATTTCTTATGAATAAATGGTGTTTCCTTAATTGATCAATTAGATATTTATATAATATAACCATAATCATGGAAAAATAATTATTTACACTTGTATAACATATTATAAAAATATAAATTTCCTTATATTGATCCATGATATAAATGCATTGTATTGATCAAGTAGGCGGTAAAACCGCCCCATACATGATAAATAACTAGATTTAATGAATGATTATGAGGTGGTTTAATTATAATACCATTATAAAAAAATAATAAGGATATAATTTAGTTTTTATTGGTGTGATATATTATAATTTTAATAAATAAAAAAATATTTAATGTATATGAAAATCATACACTATGTGAATAAAGGATTATTTTCATAGCATGTTTATTTTAAATGATAAAATTAAATATGATTGTTTTTTTGATAATATATTTAACAAGTTGTCAAATTTATAATAAAAAAATCATAATGATCTAATATAATTCAAATTTATCCATTAATACTATTCATATACCTCGCGTTGTAAAGTGGTTAAGGAAAACGAAACATGCTTCGTCGAGGAGGTGGTAGTCTGCATCACAAACAAACTCCAGTTATCTTTATATTAATGGATGGGTTGTAGGAAACATTTATGATAATAACCATAATATTTAAACATTATATTATAAAAATGATAAAAGTTTCTTTATATTAGTTTTATTATAACAAATTTTACCTAAGATAAATATTTTGAAAAATAATTAATTATTAATACTCTTGTCGTTGGTATGAATATTTCATTAATGTATACTTAAAACTAAAGGGAGTATGCTAACGATGAGTGACAATAAGATTATATTCATTGGATACGGTTATAGGGATATTAAAATGGAAATGTTTTAAGAGTTAATTATATAGAAAAGTGAATATTTAAGTGGTTATGAAGTTTCTGTTGTGTAAGTAATGGGAATGTTGGTTTGGGAGTAACCCTTATATTTTATACAATGTAAGGTTACCATTAATGTTTCAAAGTATAAAAATTACACAAAATAAGACCGTAAAATTTGTGTGTTGAGACTCACTGTAACAACTCATTGTTTATACATCGTTGACTTATTTAGTTATTTTTATTTCAACTTTTGATTTAATACTAAACTAATTTTACCTTGGTAACTAGTTATTAACCCTAATAATTAATTTAAATTTTAATTATAATGAATTTCCTTTTTCCTAATATAATACATCTAACCTAAAATTTGAAATTAATTTTTTCAAAAAAAAATTAATGTTGGGAAAATTAATTTTAAAAATATATAATATTAATTTCTTAAAACCCATATTTAGGTAATAAAATTTTTATGCTTTAAATATATATATATGTATATATATATAATGTAAAATTATTTTGGATACTCACTTTTATGACCTAAATTGATTTCATATAACAAATATATAGGGTGTGAGGCTTTAAAAAAAATACCATCATCTCCCTTAAAAATTATGTTTTTAATGAAAATACTAAAGATAATTTCTTTATTAAAGTAACATATTAATTACTTCTAAAATAATTTCCATCATATTCTTAGTGTCAAAAAATAATGTAAAATGTATAATTTTTATTCTTTAAATTCGTATTTTATTACTTTTTTTAAAACATCTAGGTTATTCTTATATAACAATAAATTCATAATAATTACTTATTTCATGAAAATAATAATATTCGAATAAAAACAATCCTTGTCAGAAAAAGCTCAAATATTCATTATAAACTAATTTTAAAATGATGTATTGAAAAATGGAATTAATTTGGTTGATTTAGAATTATAAGATATTTTTTTATATAATTTTCTAAATGGAGGCTCTTTATGGGGAACATTTTTTTAATAATATCATGATGTAGAATTTACATGCTATAGTAGCATCTCATGCATTACATTCCCTAACCTTACAAATTTTCATCATAAAAAGAAGGGTATATATCATATATTGGAAAAAGTGTTGATATTACTTTATCATATATTCCACATTCACCCACATTTCCTCTTATGTTTTATGATTTCATGAAAAGACATTCACCAAAAGAGTTGGTTGATTCTACAATATTTTTTCCTTGGTGTTAAGAATCTTGATTGGATCCGCATTATAAGGAAATTCATGATCAAGCTCTATTCCCTCATATGTGAGCACCCAAATTAGATTTAGAATGTATTTCCATAGTAATGAAACATGGTAGTCTTTATGTACTTTTTAAAGGATGTGAGGCATACCAACTGGAAATCTACAACCCTAATTCATTTTAATATTTTAGAAGGCCTAATGTACCAAGTTATGAACCTCCCATTTTAAAAAATATTACATCTCCCTTTCATGGTTAAATCATCAATAATAATTGATCCCCAATATAAAATTCCTTTTTTTTCCTCTAATTATCAACATATTTATTTTACCTTCTCTAAATTCATTAATATTTTATTTGGTAGTCCATATATTAACAGATGTATCATATACAAGATCTTGGCTAACTGGCATTCTTTCTCGCACTTCTTTACAAATGGTTGGAGTATGACACCTGTTCACATAATATGACTCATATGTTTCCATCTAGATGATCTAATATGAGCTATAATTGAATAAAAATTCCACCAAAAGTATATTCTATTCCCACATACATTGATGTCAAGAGAAAATTATCTGAACTTGTCTTAAATAGTATATATATACCATTCAGACATCCCATCAGTGTAGGGATGAGAAGAAGTTCATTAATGTATATAGGTGTTGATATACTTCTGAGTACTCTTCCTAAATTTCAATGTTAACTAATTGTCAAAATGATACAAAATCAATAAAAAGATCCTCATGAAGCCTTATTGTTTCATTGATATATAGTCATACTAGGATTTTAATGTGTAGATATTCACTTTTTTCTATGAAATTAACATAAATTTTAAGATGATAAATCATAAAAAAAATATAGACACAATCCTCCTTGGAGTCTTTGTTAGTCCAGTGGAAAGGTCCAGTTTTAATAATTTTTTAACTTCCACATAGGTGTATAATGATTTTATATGGCTCCTATAGGATATTTTCTTTCATCTTTCAACTGATATCATAAAAGTCCTCTTCACACATATTCCACAATTTCCCACTTCATACCATCACACCAAGAATAATTTCCTAAATCCCTATAGATATTAGTACGACCATGGTGTTTGGAGAAATGTGTGCTATGATCATCAAGAATTTCCCTCTTTAATTCTAGGATGGATGAACACAAAAAAATCTTCTTAAACTCCAATACTTCATCTCTATTAATCGATTCTATTAATTTCCCCTCATTTATCACATTAATATTTCCTTTTTTAGGTTCTTATCTTTATATTGATAATTTTTTAACCATTATAAAAAAATGGGTTAACAATTTTTGGGTAACAGGATAATGGTTTTCCATCCCTAGAAGTCACCATATCCATCTTTACTAGATCTATATTTATAGGATCCTTGTTAATCCTTATAAGGGTCACCACTCTATGTTATCCCCAACTCAATTCACCATGAACATAGTTTTCCTTTCTAAGATAACAGTCTATTAAGAAATCATATTCCTTGATTAGATCCAACCATTTTCAGTGCATTATTTTGAGCTTCTTTGGATAGAAGATATACATTAAACTACATTGTTCTATATATATCTCACATGTTTCACTATAGAGATATTGTATACATATTTTGAAAGAAAATATGACAACATATTACATAGGGTCATGATTTATATAGTTTTTTATGTACATTAAATTTATTTCATGCATCAGAAAACCCAATATCATTGTACCTAAGTAAAGAACCAATCCATTTCTTCGATGTATCACTATAAAATAAAAATCTATCCATATAGGATGGTGGAGTAAATATTAGTGAATTAATAATTATCCTCTTCATATCTTCAAAAAATTCATCAAATTACCTTGGCTATGTGAATTGCAACCCATTATATGTTAAATTGGTCATCTTTTTGGGAAATAATCAAAAAATATTTAATAAACATCTGACAGAAACCTATTAAACCAATTAAAATTTGAATCTATGTTTTGATAATTGGTTCAATTCATTATTTAACAAAAAAAAATCATTGAATGGTAAATGAATATCCTATCCATGGAGATGATATAGTGAATAAATTAAACATTATTGGGACAAAACTCACACATAATACACATCCTATATAATTACATTTCACTAGGGGTCTCAAGAATTATTTGAAGATGAATATATTTATTTTCATATCTCATAGAGTATATCAGGATATAATTAATTAATAAAACCATAAAATTGTCAAAATAATTCTTGAATAATCTATTCATATGATCATTAATGATATAAGTTTCATTAATCAATCCAAAAGGCATTAGCATAAACTCATAATTCCCATAGCTTGTTCAAAATTCCATCTTTGATATATCATCCTTCATCAACATTTTTTTATTATAACCATAGTGATGATTGGTATGTAAAAATTTCGGGACTCGTTGATGATTATTATATAAGTCATCAATTTGTGTCAAAGGATCCTTATTCATTATAGTAATGGTATTGATCTCCCTATAATTGGTGAAAATCTCATTGACCAATCATTGTTTTTTGAAAATAAAATAAGGTATATTAAGTCAAAAGTAATATGTTTAATTAATTATATTTCACTCAACTCATTTTTTGTTTACTTAACTCCAAAAACACCACATCTTCCATTATATCAGGAATTTTATATCAAAATCATTCATATTAAATGAGTTCACTGGAGAAATCAACATCATGCTCTGGTAGATGACTAAGTAATTCATCATGAAAAACATCATTTAATTTTAAAACATGGTTCCATCATCTATCCTTAGGATACCTTCATCATCCATATATCACACTTTATATTCCCCCTCACCTAGAACTTCATTAAGAATGAATATTGGAGGAGGATTTAGAATGATTTATATGATGAATTTTTCACATAAATACATGAAATTCCCCCTCACCATATCATATAATAAACTCCTTCTCTTGGAAATAAATTTTTTAATTATTCTTCATAATCCAACCCAGACCAAGGACTATATCGAATTAAACCACAGGTATAATAACCATGTTTTTAAATTGGGTATTCCCATGAATTTTAATTTGAACTAACTAATATATATATGTCTCCAAATGACTCCCACATGGCGTCTTAATTGATAAAATCCTTAATAGTGTTTTAGGAAAGTATATAATGTTTTTTAAAAACAAGGAAGATATAAAAGGGAGAAAACATCTAGAATCTAATATAATAATATCAATCCTTGAGTAAATGATCAAAGTAAATTGAAATATCTCATTAATAACATCGACTTTAACTTTGGTAATCACATAAGCTTAAAATTTCTCACTGACCCATTTCTGAGGTAAATTCCCTTACCATTTGATCCATCATTGGGTAAAAGGTTCCCTCTCCCTACAATAAATACATTAAAATCAACAGATTCTGTATATTTCTTATAATAGTGATCATGATATCCTTTTTCTCCACAATTTTAATAAACTCATGTTTTATCCCTATAAGCCCAATGTTGTTTCTTAACAAAGTTATCACATCTCAGAAAACTCATCATTCCATTCTTCTAATTTTTCTCATTCTTCTTCCCATAATGATTAGTTGTACTATTAATCTTCTAATTCACATTTAATATATAAATAATGGTGAATTCGTTTTCTTTCTTATTGTTTCTTGAGAATACATCTCATAAGATAAAAAGGAATGAGACACCAAAACCCCTAAAATGATTATATTATCCCATAAAAAGCATTCAATATTGTTTCCTGATATATGTTCATATTCTGCATCTTGTCTAGATAAACTTGCAATTTTATCCACATACTCTACAATATGTTCCAACATTTCACTTAATATTGGTTAATTTTATTTCCATTTCTACTATTTATTTATGTGGATGGTATTTTTCATAGAATACCTCTTTGAAGGTTAAACATTCAATTCCATTTATTGCAGTTTCTACTTTAGTGTTTTGAATTAGAAATGACCATTATTCCACATAACTCTTTATATGATATATCATAATGATAAATTTTTCCCTTTTCACAACAACCGAATGTGAGAATGATATTCTATGTGGACCTCATCCTGTGTTCATCTATCAATGGATTATTTGGTACATTGAATGTGCATAGACAATTTCACATGATGTAATCCAACATAGTTAAAAATTTTGTGTATTTTTAGGATGCTATTTATTGGAGACAAAAAATTTCATAATCATGGTCAACTAAGAAAATGGTTATGAACTAATTATCCTCCACTCTAACTTCATTAACCTGGTCAGGGGTAGTATCCTTGCATAGACGATGGGTGTTAATAAGGTTCTAGTTCCCCCCATTAGTCAGCATCCTTCTATAATGTCATAAAAAAAATAACCTAATGATATTTAATTGTATTAAAATCCTTATAAGTTTTTATGATTTTTCCCCAAAAATTATTATGGTTACTCATATTACTTCAGTTATCTTACTTGGTTCATCAAAATCAAATCCCTAAGGTTTCAATTCAACTTCATATAATACCAAATATAACTTCCTACACTCCAAAAACCTAGAAATAATAGTTAAGATTCATTATTCGTTCATAACAAAATATTTACTAAAGGATCCAATGAATATGTAGTCTAGGATGACTAGATGCATACATAGAATACATGTCAAAACATAATAAAAAACATGAAAATTTAGTAAGATCATGATTATCCCTCCAATTATATCCCTAAAAATTACACATATTTCTCTTCTAGGTTTCTTGGGTGAAGAAAAACAAATAAGTGTGATCTCAGATGCTCAGTAAGGGGTAATATAAAGTTGAATTTTACATAACATAAACATAAAAAAGGTAATATGGAATGATAAATAATTATCTGTAATCTATAATATACTAAAACTGAGGGCATGGTATAACCTTGAATATAATAGAAAACATGTATAATAATAATCATTGAACTCATATTAATGGAATTCATAATTCCATACATCAAAAAAAATAAAGGATTATTTTAAGACACTTGTGATATTTTTGGAAGAGGGATACACCAAAACCCAACATGTTTTGTTTCATGAGACATGATGATGTATCTATAGGTTATATAATATCAGACCCACCCATCACTTAATTATATACAATTCATTCACTATAAGATTCATACAAATCATTCATACCATTAACTAAGGAATATATTTTTAATTAAAACCTTTTTATTCATATATTGAGAAATAAAAAAACAAATACATTCACATTCAATAGAATAATGTGTATATATAATAGACCATATCGTAATAAAACATGAAACCAAGGCGTATCATATAAGTAATAGGTAGTAGACTTATAAAATTTTTTGGTGAAAAGGGTACCTTAATTTATTTGGGGGTATACATAAAAGATAACAACTGGGTTCAAAAAATTTCTTTTCTAGGAGAAAAATGATATTTTATGAAAAACACTTCATCATGGTTTTCTAATAGCATGTGAATATTCCAAATAAAATGCCTTGGGATTGTGTTACTATGTGTTATGTCAAAGTCCCACTCATCAGGAATTAGGGAAATTATTAATTCAATTATCTACCAAATATTTTATGGTGATTACCCCAAGGTGAATATGTTACCAAATTGTATACAACTAGAGAAATATTTTATAGAAAATTACACTATTTTACTTTATCAAAACATAGGATGGTTTTTCCACCATGTAAAATGTAACTGCTGAATTAAAATAATATGATAAAGCGATAATTATATTGTCTTATAAATCCCATAAATTTAATGATTAACTTTGAAAAAATTATTGGATGTAAATTTATGCTCCACGCATTTTTCAAAGAGGTGTTGATTATAACATGACTCACAAAGAATGAAAATTGTGATAGGAAAACCACATTTATAGATTGGGTTGAAATTCAATCCAAACATTTTGAAATATAGGGATTAAACATTTCTCTTATTATTCCATTAATAAATTCATTTCAAGATATAACATCTTCAAAATGCCAAAATATAGACCAGATAAAGAATGTTTTGTGCATAATACAAAATATTCCACAAAGAGGGGAATTGTAGAAAAAAAACCACATATATAGAATTCAAGAAATATAATCTAACATAATATGTTATAAAAAATTATTTCATAATCACTTAATTATTAACCTTACTTATATAGATTTTCTTTCATACTCTTCATAAATAGTTTCTCTTATATGAATTCGTATGATTTTCTATATCAATGTTAATAGTTTGACCATTTATACTAGTTTCCCAAGAGTAGTGTACTTATTAAATCATATTACAAATAAAATTTTCAACGTGTAACTAAATTTAATGTTCGGTATAATTCATAATAATTAATTATGTTATAAATTCCTTTCATGGGTTTTTATACATTATCATTGATTATGAGTAAATAATATTCATGTTTAGGTAATTTTTAAAAAACCGGGGGTGTTTCCATAATTTATGAATTAGATATTGATATAGTATATAAATAATCATTAAAAATTAATTATTCAAAATTTTATATCATATTATACTAGTAATATATTTTTCATAGTCTTTCTTGGTATAAATTCAATGTATAGTTCAAGTAGATGGTGAAACTAACCCAAACATTAACGTACCCATATTAAGTGAACAATTATGGGGTGGTTTTTCTATAATTTAATTATAATAGTAGGATAGTGATCATTTTCAGTTTTTATTATTTTTGAATTTTATAATTTTAAGAAATTATAATTAAAAATAAATTTATTTGAAAATGTTGGACCATTTGAATCAAGGATTATCTTCATATATTATAAATTTTAACAATTAAATTAATAATGTTCATTTGTTGATCATATAATTTACAGGTTCTCTAATTTATCAGCAAATAAACATAATGATATATTTTAAATAATATTTATACTTCAATTCCATTTTTATATACAACATTGTCAAATGGTGAAGAAAAATGAAACATGTTACATCATGGAGGTGGTATCCCACACAATACACAAACAACAATTTTTTTTATTAAAGAAAGGGGTATATGAATAAATAATGATGATAAATATAATATAGTAACATTAATGAATACAAATTATTATAATATCATTATATTAGTCTAGTTATAATTTTTTTAATAAGATAATTAATAAGAAAACTAAGTAGTTGGGGAAATGAATTTTCCTTGAAAGTCTCTATAAAACTGAAGGTTGTATGGTAAAAATATTTGACTAGGTGAATATAATTTTATTGGATGGTTATATGGAGGGTAAATTATATAGCTTCTATATGGAATTGGTAATGTATGTGAGACTTAAAGTTGAGAATATGTTTCCCTTTTATAAGGAAAGAGATGTGATTTTTTTGGAGTAACCCTTACATTTCCAATGATTTTATGTTAGTATCCATGTTTCAAATGATTAAAAACTCAAATAATTTGAGGGGAATATTATTTCAATAGAAAATAAACCCAAACACCGATTTTTTATAAAATTTTATTGATTTTCATTTTTTAACTTTTAACTTTTAGACTAATCGACTTTTACCTTGGTAACTAATGTCTAACCGTAGTAATTAATTTTAATAAAAACGATTAAGGATGAAATTTTACATAATATTAATCTTATAAATTCAAACATAAAAATAATTTTTTTATAAACATTTGTTAAATATGATAAATTGTAATTTTAAAATAAATACGCTTAATCACCTAGAAAATATTTTTTCATAAATATTGTTTTTTAGATTTAAATTTAAATATAACATAAAATTATTTGGATTACTAATTTTAATAAGATAAATGGATTTATAATGAATAAAATAGATTTTTTTTATCATTCAATGATATCTAAAAAATAATCTCTCTTGAAAATATTAAATTTAATGAAATTCCAAAAAGTATTTTTTATTAAATGGCCTTTTAGTTAGATCAAAAATAATTAATTGGTTTTCTATGTTCAAAAAATATTTTAAAATATATAATGTTATTCAATAAATTAATTTTTTTTAATTTATATATTTTCTAAACAAATAATTAATTGTTATATAATGATTAATTTATACAAGCTACATGTTTTATAATAATATAATTGTCAACTAAAAACGAACCATTTAAGAAAATGAAAAAAATCATAGTATGTTGAATTTAGTATTATGATTTTTTGAAATTTCATTATATACGTGTATTTAAAATTATGTGATTTAAATTTTAAATAAATTCTTGAATAAATCCTCTTTGTATAGTGTATTTGTTATATATTTCTGGGATGTATCATTTACATGCTATATATGAATATCTAGTATTACACACTTCAGGAACATAACCTTTCATATTGTGATAGGATGAACATGGTTATTTTTATTGTTTTCTTAGTTTTAGATATTTTGGATGATGATCAGGTTGGGTTCCCTTTGAGAATTATTGATTTTTAGAGATGTTTGGTGTGTTTTGGCCCTCTTCATAGTCAGGGTTCATGGTTAGAGGCTAAATTGTGTGGTTTGTTAAGGATGGGGGAATTTTTAGTTCAATTTATTCCTGAATGGTTTTTCTAGAGTGGATTGGGAATGGTTTGGTGTAGAAATTATGTGTCCAATGGAAAAAATGTGTTCTGTCGTTGGTAATTTGGAAAAATTTCATAGATTTTTCAATGTTAGAGGAAACTAATTTGAAAGAAAGCGGAGAGGTTCTACGATTTTATGGTGAAATTTTTCACAAGTGGCACATGATTTCCCAAACCATGAAGCTATCCATTGTGGGTACCCCTCTACTATAGTAGGGTCTGAACATTTAGCACATGGTTTGGATAAATGGGTGGCCAAAACCATACAACTATCCCATATTTCTTACGTAGTTGAAACTCATATTCTACCACTCCCCTATTTTTACCTCTTTCATATCCCTGTCCATCTTGGTCAGTTTTTTCAAATTAAAGGGATTCCCAGGATCCTCTCATTTTGTTCATCTCACTAGATGGTAGCTCCTCATTGATTCTAAAGTAAGTTCCTCTTGGTTTTTGGGTGTTTACCTCTCATTCACTTCTCCCTCTCTAAATTTCAAATAATTTCACGGGTGGGATTTCTCTTGGATGAAACCTATGGTTAAGGTATGATGTGTTTTGTGTGTTTAATTCATATTAAAGTATATGTATCTTCTTCTAATAATATTTCTTCTTTTCATTCGAGTATTTTCATCTTCACATCCTTTAGGTAGTTTCTTATATTCATTACCTTTCTAAAACAAATCATTTGATGCCTGAGTGTCTTTAGTTAATTTATAATTGGGTTTCCCATTCTTTTGATTTTCTTAAAAGAAAAATTATTTATTTTTTTGGAAAATAGGTCTAAAATGGGTTTTCAAGGTATTTCTATAATTATTTCATTATATATATATATACAAGATGTTTTATGAAATTTCAATTTGTCTTTAAAAAAGAAATTTCATGTTATGGGTTTTCCCTTGGTTATGTTTCAGTAACTGTTTGTTTATGAATTGGGGATTTTGTGTTTATTTTTTTCCTTTGTTATGGTTTGGAATTTATGGTTGGATTCTTGTATAATGTTTTTTGAGAAACTTCTGTTTCTTTTACTTGAACCTTTTGTGTCATTATGTTTTCAAAAAGTGTTCCATTTGATGTGGTAATATCACTATTTTCAGAAAATGAACATAGATATAGGTAAATCGGATAATGGATCTCTCCTAACTTGCTCTAAATGGTTATATGTTCCTAAATAAACTTAGATGTGTTTCCAAATATGTAATAAAAAAATTTCCCATAGTTCACTTTGGAATGTGGTTTGACAATTAAATGATATAAAGTCCCATTTGGTACCATTCCAAGAGGTTTAAGGTTTTTATATTTGTTTTGGTAATTATTTTGGAAATGGATTTTGATTGGAAATGTTAAAGGCACATTTTCTATATTCTAGTATTTTGGTTAGTGGTTTTGAAACTAATGTGACATATCATCACTGTTGGAACTTTGGATGACTATATGTGTGATAGACACACTATGTCAATCCTATTGAGAAGAGGGACTTCACATTAGTGTATTAGGCATTTGTAAAAGGAATTAAGAGTGGAATATATTGGTTATTGGTTTATCTCTCACATGTCATGAACTCCCCATTCCCATATTTACTATAATTGTAAGATTCATGGATGTCATCTAGAGGGTCGAACGATGGATTATTATTAGACCCCATTAGATGAAATTTTAACCCCTAGATTTATTGAGAGACCAAACGGGATCATCCAATGGTGGGGCTAGATTAGGCTTCCACTTGGATATAGAATATGGAGTTGCATGATATGCTGATAGATGAGTCCAAACCGTGTATGCCCTAGGATTTATTCTAGAAAAAATTAGATTTCCATGATTATTTACAAAATGTTTTATTTTATTCTAAATCTCATGATTATCTATTCTCAAGGTATTATCATGCTTGAACGATTTCCTTTATTTTTAGTATATCTTTTCTATTACCATGTTTGGTTTCTATTGGGAATTTAGTTCTTGAGATAACTTTTTAAAATGAACATTTTTTATGAAAAGAAGGATCGGTGTGTTTTTTTCTAAAGTAGATTTTCCTGCAATGTAGTGTTTGGTTTTTAAAATGATTAAATTATTATTTCAAACAATAATTTATGGATTGTTTCAAGAAATAAATTTTATGGATTATCAAGTTCTTACTTATTGAGTTTTTTAGGAACACAAACTTTTTGGTCACTTAGTGTCGGTAGACCTAAGTTCTTTTTCAGGATCAGGTTTTAGGTTTCAGTTTTTTTTAGAGAAGTTTGGTTCTATAAAGGGTGGTGGCCAATAGATCTCATGTAGATCATGTTATTTTTTGGTTTGGTATTTTTTTTAGTTTTCCATTTCATTGTCCTGTAATTATTTTTTATCATGTGTACTTATTTGTGATCAGTGATTATGGATTCTCCTTGTTTTTCTACACACTCAATCTGGTTATTTTATCTTAGTTTTTTTATTTCAAAAAATCAATCCCATATGGAATATATCTTATTCTTTGTTATAGTTTCATCCTTGGAGAATAATTAATGAAACTCAAGCTTTATCTCAGAATAAGTCGGGCGTCAGGTCAAATAGAAGCCCGAACTAGATTGTGAAAAAATGTTGTCAAAGCATCCCTGTCTAATTTTTGTATCCATGTAATTGGATATAGGGAAATTAGAGCTAAAAAAGTTATTTACAGGAAGTTCATCCTTAACTATTTCACTTTCTAATACTCATATTTATAGGGGTTGTCTAGGATTTGTGTAATTTGTATTGTTCTTCAGATTTTTCATTTGGAGTATGAAAATAGAAGTTATTTGGTTCTCTACAATGAGATTATATCAAGTAGTGACCAATGTGTATCCTGGGTGCATGGTTTAAGATACTTCTAGTGGTGTGTTCTTACTCAATGCATGGTCTGATAACCCATGTGGTTGGGTGAGGCATGACAACTAGCTCACCATTTCTAGAGTTTTGTTGTGAGTTATAATTTGGCTTGATTTCGGTCAGTATGAGTGGATTGTGAAATGAAAAATTGTATTTTAAAGAAATGGATTCAAAATTAAAATTTATTTAGGTTTTTTATAAGAAGTGGTATTTTATATTTGAATTTGAATTTGAATGTGATTGAGGGTACTAATAAAGTCTCATTAAAAGTTGAAATGGTTTTGAATTTCAATGGAAAAGTTAGTTTGGAAAGAGGATTTTTTATTTGTTTTATGACTTTTGGTTTATAAGATTTGTATTTCATTTAGGAGTGTTTTTTTTATCTTTCTGAGATGATATTTTGTTTGATGTTGATTTGGTTTTATGTTTTTATGTTTTTTATAGTATGTCACTCTAAAAGGTCCCAGAGGTTTCTACTGAGTCTCACCTAGTTGATGGCCATACCTAGACTCGTAGTAGAGTAGCGAGATCAAGTTATTCTCAGAACTTTCTGGTTTTTCATGGATATAGAGTTGTATTTGAGGCTACTTAGTGTCTTGAGAGTATTGAAAGTCTTTTCAGGTATTTGGGAACTCCCAAAGCCAGGAGGGTGCATGCTACTTTGGGTCTATTTTAGGGTTTTGGGATTGGATAGGTGGAAGGAGATCATCCATACATCATTAAATGTTTTTATTTCTTGGGAATAATTTATGAACACTTTTATTAAATTTTTTATATCTGATTTTGTGGTGGAATAGAAAATTAAAAATCTATTGGTTTTACACCGAAAGAAATAGATTTTGACGGCCAATGTTGACAATTTGGAAGATTTAGTATCTTTTGTTCCATAAGATAGCATCTAAGGATTAGATTAAGGCTCATCTCTTCATCTAGGGTCTTCATACGAATATTATGGTGTGATTTCTATCTTCCAGTAAGGTTATTTTTTTGAAGCTCATGGATTAGGAATTCCAAGATGAGGTGATTCCTGGTGCACAGTTTATAAGAGCCGGTAATCTGGTTTGTCCGGGTGGTCATGGTCATTCCCCATCTGGCGACCATAGAATTCCCCTTTTCCCATCTGGGATCCTCATTCATCTATCCATTAACTTAGGGTCTTCTACTCTGGTCAGTTCTATAATTTGAGGCTATCTTTCCATGGTCTTCCAAAGGTTTGTCGGTGATGTGGCCATCTAGGTCATCTAAAGGAGTTTTTCAAGTAACATTCCAAGAAGAATAAGTCTCTATAGAAGGTCATCAACACCTAACTATTGGAAAACTAATGCTTCATGGAATTAGGGCTCCATCAATCGACCCAATATTGAATCTTTTTACACATTTATAAACTTTATGGGTTGCAGATTGTTATCCAGGAATTTATCTCTGATGTGAGAGTGTATTCATTTTAGGTTTCCCTATTGATGTTTTCTTTCTTTTGTAAGTTCCTCCTTATTATAAAGGTCTTATTGGAATTATATTCATGTTTTTTTAGTTGTTAGTCTTTTTTAAAAATATGTTTGGTTTTCCCTGTGGATATGTTTTAGGAATTTGGTTGTGATCACATTATGAGAAATTTATGATTTTTCATTTTTCTTCATTATTTATTTTCAGTTATTTATGTGGGTTTCCCCTTATGTTATGTGTTTTATAGTTCTATATTATTATTTCATAGGGTTTTCTCTATTTGGTCTAATGCATTGTTTGTGTTTTTTTTCTAGGGTTCTCTGGTGTTTGGGGATTAGTTTTTGTGGAGATTTCTAGTTTTGGTACTGTCTTGTGGGGTGTTTCAATGTCGACTGTGGTGGTAGGTTTCTTGTGGTGGTGATATCCCTCATATTCCATGTGGTTTTTAATAATATGTTTCACTATATGGTTGGATGGGTTTGACTTGTGGAGTAAAATTACACACCGTGGACTGTGGTTTTCATGGGCCTCATTCAATTTTTAGTTTGAGTTTTGTTCCTAATTTCATTTGCTGTCTTTTTGGGGGAAGACAATTTTTTATTTTGGAGATTTTTCGATCCATTACCACTATTTTCTTTTATATTTTATTCTTTCATAGTTTTAAATTGTTTTATGGAAGTTTTGGTCGAGTTCCCCATGACAATTATTTAGTTTGTGAGGTTTCAGGTGAGTCATGTCCCTTTTTAATGTTTGTGTGCACGGTGTAAGGGTGAAGCATGTAGTTGATTAAGACTATGTAATTTTCAGTTCAATTTCCTCATGAGGGATTTTCTAGGAATTTCATGAGTATGGTTTGGTATAGAAAGTGTGAGTCCAAGGGAAAACCATACAATGGTTTTTTTTGTTCTAGGGGAAAAGTGCATAGCTTGCGCCCGGTTAGGGGAAACTTAATGACAAGCATATATGGTGGCAATGCAATTTTACACAGCCAATTTGCATGGTTTTTGGAAATATTACCAAACTATGCATCTAGTTAGTGTGGGTTCCCCTCTTATCTATAATGTTTTTCAAAGTTGGATCATGGTTTGTAATTTTTTCTGGCCAAACCATGTGACTTTCCTAGGGTTTATTAAAGATTAAATTATTATTTTAACCCTCGCGTATTTAAAACCCTTACATCCCCCTCTCACCCTAGTCGATTTTTATAGAATTTGGGGATTCCCAAGATCATCTCATTTGATTTTTATCCCTCCATGGTTGATCTTCCAATATGATAATGTGATTTCCTCTTGGTTTTGGGGGTGTTTTAATCTTGTTCTCTTCTCTCTATCAAGGTTTATTAGATTCCCTCGGGTCATTTCTCTCATGAATGAACCATAGGGTTAAGGGATGGTGTGTGGCATGTGTTTCATTAATTTTAGGTATGTATATCATAAATCAGGCTTACTCCTTCCATATCATGGAGTTTCATTACATCCACAAATTATTGATGTCGGTTCTTCCATTCGTTTCCATTCCAGAACATTCCATTTTATTATTGATTTTTCCTAAATAACTATTAATTGTTTTTCCCATTTTTCTAATGTGCTTACTTGATAAATTTTGGTTTATAATTGTTTGAAGATTTTTGAAAAAGGGTTTTCAAGGGATATCATTAACTATTTCAATATTTGATTCTATAATAGTGTTTGAAGAAATTCCAATTATTATTTCAAAATGAAATTGTGTGTTTTAGGTTTTTTTGTCTTTGGTTATGGTTTGGTAACCGGTTGTGTGAGAATTGAGTATTGTGAGTGGATTTTGGTTCCTTTTTTATGATTTGGTATTTAAGTGAGGATTGTTGTTTTAGGTTGTTGAGATAAAATTTGTTTTTTTAATTTGAACCTTTGGTGTATTTATGGTTCTCAAGAAGTGTTTCATTGTATATCATCATATACATATGTTCACGGGTTGCATATAAGGATAACAACACAAATGATAATAGCTTTATCCCACCATTCTCTAAATGATTCCTTGGTTCCTAAATAAAATCAATACTGCTTACGAATAAGAACTAAAAATCATGTCCAATTTATCTCCTTGGAATGAGTTTTTCTGTATAATTGTTATAAAGTCATATTAGGAACCTTTTGATAATTTTTTATGTTTTCATCTTAGTTTAAGAAATGATTCTGTAAATTTATTTGGATTTGAAATGTTAATTGTATGTTTTTTATATTTTTGATGTTTGGGAAAGTGGTTTTGAATATTTTTTGAAATGTGGGCCTGATTGGAACTTTGGATGACTCTATGGGTGACGAGCACCCTATTATTGAACTCCTCAAAAGAGATTCATCACATAGGCAATGTCAAGGTTTGTGGAAATCATGAATGGTTGAAATAATTGGATATTATTTAATTCCACATGTGTGTTTTCCTCCACAATCAAAATGTTTACTATTATCATGGGATTTTTAAATATAATCTAGATAGTCAACTGATGGTTTATAATTTAAACCTGATTAGATGGACTAGTACACCCAGAATTTGGTGAGAGGAAATAGGGAATCTATAATGGTGTGGAGAGTTTAAAGAATCCAGTTACTTATAGACTATACAGTTGTACCATATGCTGGAAGGGTTGTCTAAAATGTGTATGTATCAGGATTTTAACAAGAGATATTAAGTAAATAACCATTTTTATCTACATGTTCTATTTTATTCTACCACACCTGACTTTTTATTCTTCAATTATTTTCCTAAATTTACAATTAAAATTGTTTTCAGTATGGCTCTTCGATTTCTTGGGGTTGTTCTTTTGGGAATTTTATAGTTGATCTTATTTTTTAAAATTGGAATCATTAATAATCCAAATAAGGATGGGAGGGTTATTTTTAAAATTTTGATTTTCTAAGAATGTTTTGTTTGGTTTTTAAAATGATTAAAACCTAATTTTCCTAAATGTATTTCAGAATTGTGTTTATGGACTTTTTCATGAAAGGAATTGTATGTATTCTATGGTTCTTACGTTCTGAGTTGTTTATGCTCACACCCTACATGTTACATTGGGTGTTGATATACCCAATATGTTTTAAAGGTTTTTTTTCGCACATTTTTTTCCTTTGGATATGTTGGATCTATGTATGGTGGTGAGAAAGAGGCCACATTTAGATCATATGGCATTCTAGTTTGGCCTTTTTTTTAGTTTTATATTTCTTTCTAATATAAATTTCCTGGTTCTAGATTATTTATTTGTGCTCAATTATAATGGATTATCGTGGTTTTTGTGTTTCCTCTATATGGTTATTTTTTATCCCGGTAGTTTTTTGGGATAAATCATTCCCATAAAGATTATATTTTATGTTTAGTGCAATTCATGTTCCCGGGAGGATCAACAATTCCTCTCGGGCCTTGTCGTGGATATGGTCGAGTGCCAGGTCGAGTAGAATCCCTTCGTGGTTCATGACACCTATGGATTTTAAAATTTTCAACCTATCCAAATCAAGATAACCCTTACACAAAGAATAAAATTACACATACATATAAATAGATAATTAAATATTGTAATGATAATGGTATTCATGGTTTTAATCCCACTCTTTTACTACTCAAATTCTCCAATAGATAATATTAAAACATCCCTTTAAGATATTTAGTCCATATAAGAATAAATTCAATGTCATCATTTTTTATCACCAAAAATATTAAATAATCAATATGATCATGTCATTTAGTAGTAAATGGAAATATCATACCATATGACAAACTTTTATTATATAAATTAATATTCCAAAACCCCTTGATAACATCTATAAACATCAAACATTGGACACACCGGGAACTTTTACACATCACCCTATTTTGATTACATTAACATTTTTCTGGTATTCTACCCAAAGAAAAAAATATGAATATAAAATAACTACATAATATAGTATGTTCTTACCTTGGATATTTTTTTAAATCTTATAAATAAAAAATTTATGCTTCAAATTAACAAAAAAAAAATCATTAGGGACTTTCTGAAAATTCATTCCCAAAACAATTTATCGTCATAAACATTGAAACATTTTCCAAATATCAATATTTTCACCAAAACACCTCCACATCTACTAATAGACCCCCCACCCACATAATAAACACTATTTTATGTGATTTTGAACATTATTTATTTATTTAAAACAAAATCATACAAATGATCCATATACACTTCATCACTTCTCTATATATTCTTCACTAGTTGAATACTACAATGCAAGGTGATACTAATACAACTCTAAATCTTAGAAAAATCCCCATGGGTCTAAAAAATATGTCCAATGTCAAGATTTCTTCTTTCTCTCGACTTGTTCCTCTTGTGATAAAAAATATGATCAAATATTTATATTTTGAAATATCATTAATATAATTCAGTTAAATTATACTAAGCTAATAAGGATATAAAGAATGAAAATTATTTTATCCAATTGTTGAATAAGAATAAAGGAAAATTAAATTAACAGAAATTTCTAGAATATAGATAATATTACCTTTTAAATGTCCTTGGGAAAAACCAATTATTTAACGGGGGTCATAAAATATGAGACTATTATCATTAATGTTGTATTAAAGACAATTGGATTAGAATTTAAAATGATATGAAGAATAAATAAGTACAATTTTCAAATTTTGGTTTATTAATCATTTCCTGTAATATTTATATTTCACTTCATGGGTATTTACTATAATTTTTAATCAATATTTTTCATCCAAATATTGGAATTGATAATGTGTAAAAATATTAGAATAGATGATGTATATTTTAAAGGTAATAGAGGATCATGAGTACTATATCAACTATTCAATATTTAATATTCAAATTATATTATGTTAAGGTTAGTGTATTTTAATTTTTTATATTATGTAATAAAAATTTATATATGTTTCATGTATCAACCCATTTATATATTCTTTCATGTTTGTAAATTAATTTTATTATGATGTACCTTACATGAGTATAAATTTTATTCTATTTGAATCATAAATGTATAATCTCATTAATAAATAATAAATATAACAAAAATGAAAAATATATTTAAAAATTGTTTCTATATAATAAATAGATAAATAAAACTATAATAAAATATAAAAGTTAACTAAATAATTGTATTTTAATCTTTTATAATAAAACTCCAAGGTATTTGAATTTTTTTATTATAGGATATTATAACCAAAATAATTTTTGACTATATTAATATGATGGATCTACTAAAAATATATAATTATTTTATAAATATATCAATGACTTGTTTCATTTATATGAAATAGGTAAATTCTTTTAAGTCGAGACTTTTTATTACTTAATCATTATATATAAACATACATATCTGATATGTATAAAATTATTTTTCATTAATATATTTATGAAATATAAAAATGATGTTGAGAATGAGCATGGTTAGAATATAAAAGTTGATTTATTTTAATGAATTCAAAATATATATAAAACATAAATTCATCAATAAATAAATTCATGGTTGAAATTTTTCCCAACAAATATTTTCCTTATAGACATCCAAGTAATGATGTAAGTAAGAAGAGGAATTATACCTTAATTATCTTCATGAGAATGATGATAAATCTTGTAAATATTTTATTACACTTTTAAGATATTATTTGGAAATAGATACATTATCCCATAATAGAATACATACTAAAATTAAAAATTCAGGTTATAAATGTGTTCTAATATGAAAAAAAATCCATTATGGAATTGATACATTTTTTAATAAGAAAATTATTTTTTTAGGATAATTATTCAAATAAACCTACATCAGTAAATAAAATGTCTATCTTTGTGAGTTATACTAATGATATAATGTTTATTACATCCTTATGATATAAAATTAATTTTCACGTTAATAGATATATTTATAGAATAAGGGGAATATATATATTTGATATTGTGGGAGTAAGATAGACTATGATAAGATCAAGGATCATGATATACTTAGAGTAGGAATAAGGATATTTTTCAGAAGTGAAAATGGAAATAAATGTTCTGGAGACAAATTTATTTTCTTAAAATGTGAAAAGCCTAAGATTAATCATTTTAATAATTATTTTGTTAATTTATGTATTATTTATTACTATTAATAAAACATTATAATTTAATGAATAATTAATATGTATGTAATATTTTAATTTAAAGGTGTATATGGATTCATAAGTGGATTCTATGTATAAGGTTCACATTTTAATTTTTAAAGAAAATAAACTTAATTAAAACCCTTCTCAGTCCAAGTGGGAATTCAAGAAAGTGTTGGAAATTTCTGTTAAAGAGATTAATTATATGGAAATATTGGTTGGTAATGTTTTTAAAATAATTCATGATGAAAATTGTAATGATTCATTTTCACCAATTGACAAGTAGAAATATACTTGATTTCTTATTTCCAAAAATTCTACCATAATTGTTAAATGAAAACTAAAAGGATCCATTTATGGATCAATGGAATTGATAAATCATTGGAAGTTTATTTTTTCACATTTCTACATGTGATTATTTGGATAATCTTGGGTTTCTGTAAGATATATATTGATTACATACAAAAAATATTTATTACTATTATAATTTATTAAAACATTGTAAATAATATTTCCCAAATGAAATAATAAATGTATAAACACAAGGTATAGAAAATAATATATATATATATATAAACAAATAAATTAAATGTATATAAAAATATATTGTTTGTAAATTAACAAGTATTTGATAGATAGTATTTTGAAAATTTCAAAAGGGGATTTTTGAATTTGTGAGAGGTCATAAATCTCTCTAAAATGATATTTTTAAAAAAATTATGGGAATAAAAATATGAGTTTAAAACCATATGATTTATTAATGAGATCTATCATATATTCCATGTTATGTTATACATTTCAATTTTTTTATACATAAATCATTTTCATAAAATACCAATAAAGTATTGGAATGTATTTTGGGTAGCTATTATCGTTATTGAATAGTTCATAGATTAGAATAAGGTAAATGATCCTAGTACATGAAGAGAAATAAGAGATATTTATCTATGTGTTTATAAAGACCACCATTAAAACATATTAATTTGATCTAATACAATAGTTATTTGTAAAAATGATCAAGACAAGCACATTTTCATGATTGTTATCCAATTCTATAGAATGAAGGTATATTGCGTATTATGAGGTAGTTAATTGATCTATTTAAATATGTAATGATTCCCTAAATCATGGTATTCTATTATATATGTGATATATTGTCACAATTTAAATTTTGATCATTTTATAGTTATCGTATTGCATGATATGTATAGGGTATGATAGAGGGAAATGGTATATACATTAGAAATATCATCTCATGGAGGATTTTATTAGAAATGTAATTTCAATTTTAATGTAGTATCCATATAATATAGAATGACATACCATATGACTAAAATCAAAAATGAGTAAAAGCATGAATTATCACATTGTAGCTAATGTTTTTTGAAATTTTATTTGTTTTTTCTAGTCAATATGGGAGTATTTTGAGAGTGAGTGACAAACCCAAATAAAAAATTTAATTTTCAAATACCACATCATTTATAGATAATAACACGTATACGATTAATTCATACTGTGATAATAACTTTATTTTTTATGAAATAAATATAGAAATTTTCTTAGATCACATGTCATACAAAATGGTTATTGAAGATTCTATTCAAAATGATAACATTGTGATAAAATTAATGTAATATTAAATATATAATATATTTTCTTGAAATATCAAATAGATGCGATATAGGGGATATCATAATATCAATTTTGGAGAATTAGAAAATTTAAGAATTTTTTATATGAAGTTCACATATGGTGATAGTAGATCATGAGGACTAGTCATCTAATATGAACACCTTATTTATTGTGTGTTATTATATGTTCTAATCTATAGGAAGGAAAAATGGTCTATCAACTTGACATCATTATCAGTGTCACAAAGTTAGAATCATATTTCATGAGATATCATGTTATAATGAGATTATATTACATAGTAAGTGTTCATAGTGGGTGTCAAGGTTATTTCTAATTTATATCTCTTTATGGTCCCAAATGTGTTCCTATAAATCTATTTTGATCTATGATTAGAACTTGATGTCATTAATATATGGTCCAAAAGGATCTTGCATAAAGTTTAATAAGAAGATATATCAATTATGATGAATTAGAGTTTAATAGGAAGTTGGGGACATTTATGTGTGCTGATAAACACAACAATGTGAATAATATCATATAATTAAATAAATAAATAAAATAAAATAAAATTCTACTTATGTTCAAAATAATACGAATTGAAAATATATGTCAAATTATTCACATGTTATTTAAATTTATTTAAATAAAAATGATAATCAGTTTCAAATGGTTATTTATTAGTATATGTTCGTTTGATATATTCAAAAGAGACAAGTTAATTTAATAGTTCTTATTTTATAATATGATAATTAAATATTGATAATGATAATCGATGAAATATTAATAAAACATAAGATAATATAACTAAGTCATTTATAACATAAATATATAGTCATTAAGGTTAAATTTTGTTAAGGACTAAACTAAAATTTAATATTGTTTAATATATGTAGAAAATAACATTTTGGAATCAAAGTGTGGAGTCATGGAAATTTAAATTCTTTTAGTTTCTGAAATTTTAATATTTTTTATCTAAGAGTTGGAAAATAAATTTTTATCAATTATTAGAATGAAAATATCACTGCACTGTATGATTCAACATGTGATATGTACCCATGGGTGGAGATTTGGTGTGATTTTGAGGTGTTTAATTTCATATAGGTTTCTAGTGATAGTGGAATTTAATTAATTGTTTATTTATTTTTGAAATTATTATTTTATGTATTTATTTTTTTAATATATAATTTTTCATTTGGATTAATTTTTATGGTGGTGGTGATGTGGAACAGAGTTTTTATGGGGTTTTAAAAAAAACTAATCCAAAGAGGATTAGTTTTTTATATTTAAAATTGGATTTCAAATGAATTTATTCCCTAGTACCCTTTCGAATTTCACAAAAGGATTTGAGGTTATCGATGAATTTTTATAAGATCAATTACATTGAAAAGAAGTTCATGACCTTAAAAACTCTCATGTAATATTACATGAAAGTGGCAGGAGGTTTTGTCACCATTCATGTGATAAAACATGAAAGGCATTGAGGTTATCAATTCCTTCCACCTTTTCCCCTATAAAAGAATCCCCACAACTCCCTCTCTTCCCACTATCTTCTCCCATGATTTTCCCTCTTTCATATGCTTCTCCCATTTCGTACATAATTTATTAGTTAATTATATGTAACTTTATAATAATAGTTAATATTATTATGTAACTAGTTATTATTTAGTGACTAATATTTAGTAATTAAAATAATTAATGAAATTTTTATTAATTTATTATTCAGTATAAATTAATTTTTATATAAGATCATTTTGTATATTAAAATGATTACTAGTTATTATTATTATTTCTAAATTCATTATTAATTAATTAATTATTGTGAATAAAAATTTCTTAACAATAAATAATTCTAATTCGAAATTGTTATTTAGCTACTAATTATGGATTGTTTAGTAATGTTAAATAATTATTAATTAATAGTGATTATTACTTAATTACTAATAATATTGAACAATCATTTTTTGGTAAGTTATTAATATGTATTTAATTAATATGTAGTAAAATTTAGTGATTCATAAATAATAACTATTAATAATTAATAATACATTTCAATAATTGATAATAATTAGTTATTATTAAGGTAACTAAAAATTATTATTTATATTGTTATTAATAATAATTGTTCATAACTAGTAATCTGTTAATTAATTTAAGTTACATAGCAATTAATATCAAATGGTAGTTAATAATAATAAGTTCTTGTTAATATTTATTAATTATTTATCAATAAATTAATAAATTAAGTGTTTTTGTTTTTTGAGTAATGAAATCCCCATATGGATACAAACAAGTGGTTTTTTGTTCTTGCACAGATACACCTATTGGTAATAATAATAAAAAATGTTGGTTGTTTATTAACTCGATCTTCCCATAATGCATGACAAGGAGGCCAAACTACACACCTTGTTTGACACTCCTGAGATATATGATTTGGATAATTAGTATTATATTTCTAAACTCTTGAAACCATTGAAAATTTACTAATTATATCCTCATAACATGACAAAATGTTACACGATTATTTCATTCTGAACCCTACATGATTATTACACAACGTGAATGTCATTTAATATTTTGGAATGATTACCATAATAAATTATTTCATATAGATAATCATATTTATCTTTTTCCACATATTTAATTTAGTTTTTAATTTTGATCAAGGATCTTCATAGAGTAGACACCCAATGGAAGTGGTTATCATAAGATATTATGTGGCCCAATGAGAATGTAATACAAGAATTCATGGATAAATAAATATGAAACCAAATCAAGTGATACATAGTATTATTTATAGACATTTGAAATATTTGGATACTTAGTGGAATATAGATTATCTATAAAATGATGATGATGACTATTTGTAAGAAACAACATTATTTATTATTTTCTTAATAATTATGTAATGTTGTTATACAAGGAGGTTTCTATTATCCAATGAAAACATTATTTTGTACAATGACATATCAATGCGAGAGTCTACAAACTATGTCCAGCCAAATTTAATGTGGTTTTTCTATATTATTGAAAATAATAAAGCCTTTTGAATAAATATTTCATGTAAATTTAAACATAAAACTTTTGAAAATACATGTATTAGATTATATCATGTAAATTACTATCTTGAAAAATCCTTCTTCAAACTAAATCAAATCCAACCTTCCTCTAAATGATTTCAAGTTTCCCTTGGAATTGTTTATTATTCTTGTATTATTTTTCCAATATATTTCCGTTTACATAAACATATTTCCAATGTCTATAAAAATGATTCGCCAAGTCCATTTTCTTTTGTATTTTCTTGAATCCACTTTCAGGATAAGTGTGAACCACACATTACAAATATGATTTACTAAAAAATAGCATCATTCAACAACCCAAAACAGTTGGCGGTAATCCAAATTAAAAAATTAAACAAACTTCCCAATCAAACTAAATCCATATTTAAATTTTGAAAAATAAACCTCAATATCGGCACACCTCAGGCCACATAATCTGATCCTTGATTCACCTACGTCATCAATGAAAGGAATGTCAAATCAACGTCTACCACAATGTTGTCCCCATCAAAAAACATTGTCAATATCCTCACATCCTCAACAAGAAATATGCTTACTAGAATCATCCAAATGTAACATGAAACATAAAATTTCATATGAAACACGAACAACCCCAGTCAAAGAAGCTTTACAGAAATCCCGAAGAACAAGCCCAACGGTGAACCATGCACCGAGATGAAACCACCGCGTGTGTCATTTCCTATAACATCGTCGTTCGCTCAAACTGCATAACCTAAGACACCATGGAAACCACCATGCGACTCTGACTGGGATAAGAGTGGTGGAATCCTTGAGCAAGAAAGGAGATAAATGTGGAAGACGGCCCTAACAAAGAGCTCTGATCAACATTGTTACCACCAAAACATGCCTTCAAAGCCACCATTGACAGAACCACAACCAAAGAGGAACAAAAGAACACTATCCCAAAACACTAAGAAACAAATAGAAGGAAAACAGTCAATAAGGGATCCCACAACCTAGAGATTCAAATAACAAGGAATAGAAGATGCCTTCCAGAAGCAACCACCAACAAAAACCCGAATCATTGGTTTAGCATCAAGTCAAGTCGAGTGGGGATTGGTCATGATGGTACCAGCAACAGGACTGATGGTCCAACAAATGACGGTCAGGAGGAGTGAAAGGGAAACAGAAGGAGGGAAGAGGATGAATGTTAGATAGGGGGCTCTCACCACAATGGAGTTTCAAGGAGACCACAGAAGCATTGAGAAAACCCTCGCACGAGGGGAGAGCCAATACCTGGAGAGTGGGGGCCATCCTTTCCTTGCATAAGCATGATTGATCTGTGTAAAAAAGAATCTATGATTCATAAGCATGATTTGAATATAAATAAGTATTAATGTTAAATATATAATTTTCATTCCACAAATAGTGGATAATTTATGAAATTTGGACATAGAACATTTACACAATTAAATATTAAGAAAAAAGTTCAACTTAATGATATAAGAGTTATTCTTCAAGGATTAAAAACCTCACACAAAAATAAAAGTGTTCATGATTAAATCCTGATATATTGGGAGAATCTAACCCTCTTATATAATTATAAGGTCGATATAAAATGATGATACTCACTTCTTAGTAATAATGTTGATGTAATAATATTGATGTTAGGGCTATGGATCACTAATTCCTATATCAAAAAATAATTCTTGTTTAAAGCTATTTTACTTAAGATTAATCTTATATATGTTATTTCCAAGCATTAATCAATGTGAACTATTATGTAAGGGATCCATACACTACATATAAAACTAAAAAATGTTAAATATTTAAAAATATATTCCAGAAATATATTTAGGATAAAGTTAAGATGATATAAAGGTCCAATAATAACATAAAAATATTTATTTAAGTATTTCAATAAATCGTAAACTAACCTAATGATTAAATTGTTGTGTACACAAGTGATGTTTCAGGAAAAGAATCAAAATTCCATAATTTTGTTGAAGAATAAAATTTTACATGTTAGATATTGAGCCATAATTTGAGTATTTTTTTTGAAATGTTTTTTTACGAACATTAGAAAGAGAAAAGGTTATATATGGAAAAAAATTATAGCTATGGTAGATTTTCCAATGTGATTTGCTGATAAATAAAATTTATTTCTTCTTTTATACTTAGTGGATTGTTTCTGTGGCCTTTTATGGGGAACACATTCACCTATAGAGGATGCACTAATTTTTTCCCCACATTCCCACTTTTCCATGTTGGGCGGAAACCATCACTTATTTAGGAACATTTTCTCTATGATAAAAATGGGATGATGGGATGTCATTTCCTCCTTCTATGGATTCCTCCTCGGAACTTGTTACCTATTCTAGGTCTCCCTCATAGACATGAGACGTTGTTCGTGAAACTCTTCATAGTTCCATGTCTTCTTTGATGCTGGTTAATTTCACTGCTTATGTGAAGACTTTCCAAGGGGTCCAGTCAGGGTAGAAACCTTCATTTGGGGGAGTAGACATGTTGTACATTGTTGGCATGTCTGGACACTAGAAGACTAACATGTCTTGGTTTATTCCCCTTTTGATAGTGCTACTCGAGGGCGGGGAAGCCCGAGGAATCCCACATCGAATGCGGGGAAATTTTATGTAATAGGCATGTCTCAAAGATTTTCCTCATCATCTCATGTTTAACATAGGGTATTCCATGAGTTTAATGTTTAGTGGAGACTGATTAGACTGATCATAACACTGTTAAGAGTGGATCAGATGGGTGTAACCCCAAGAGTGAACACTGATGTTAGGGATAATGCATGGTTAGTTCCCCGATTTCTGCTAGGAGTAGTGATAAAGTGGGCGACCTGATCTCAGTGGGATGTGGATGCCCGAGTAAGAATCAGGATAGATATAGATGGTTGAGAGTGGATGGAGAATGAAATGGAACTAATGTGAAGACGCCGGTGATGTTGTTCTTGGTCCTCGAAGAGAATTCCTATGTATCTCTGTTTTAGGGAATCAAAGTCCTAATAGTTAGGTGGGGCGATGGGACACCTGAAGTGGAGGCCTATAAGTATGGATTCAGGGATGGGACCCATAGTAAGTAGAACCTATAAGTTGGGGCATGACCCTCTTGAAACACATATTCTTGTGGGTGACCCCACGATGAGACATGGGCGATGGGCTTGATCCTCAGTGACGCTTCCTACATATCATGAGGTAGGTAATCAATGTCCATGTTTTCCAGGATGGGGGTATAGAATCGGGGTGTACACATTAGACAATGACCCGATGATAAACTCAGGTTTACGCATGGTTATCATCCCGGTTTGGTCTAGAATTCATGGGGTAGACCAGAGATGTGGGTCCCAATAGAGGGACCCCAAAGTTTACTATTGTTTGGGGTTGAAACTCATAGAGGCTTCTTGCTTACCCTATCTAGGAGACATAGAAAAAATGCACATAGTCTATATGAGATTGGGGCTATAATGGCTTACAGTCATTTGCGTGCTATAATGTCTTACCTATGGATGGTGTACAACAGCTTACAGTCGATTGGGGTACAATGGCTTACCACTGGATTGGGTACAATGACTTATCACTGATTGGGGTACAACGGAATAGTGCTGATCATGTTTCATAATTGATTACTACAATATGGGGTACAACGTATTACCTTTGATGCGGTTCCAAAAGCTTACTACTGGTTAGGGGTCACAACGTCTTACCGCTGGATGGGGTATAATGGTTTACCGTTGATGGGGTTCCAATGGTATACTGCTGGTTAAGAGTTACAACATCTTACCAATGGATGGGGTATAATGGCTTATCATCGATTGGGGTATAATGGATTACTTTTGAACGTTGTACAAAGACTTACCGCTGATTGGGGTACAACTGATTACCACTGATTAGGATTCACAATGGCTTACCGCTGGATGGGGTACAATGGCATTCCATTGATGGGGTTCTAATAGATTAACACTAGTTAGGGGTCACCACACCATACCAATATATGGGTTTGAACCTTAGGTAGGATTCATACATACCTTTCATAGTGGAAAAGGATAAATGATAGAATTATTCGGCAGCATACAGTTTAACGTCATGTGGGATGAAAGGGGGGCGTACAGTTTAACGTCATGCGGGACGATGTTGAAACGACGTGAAGTGTTTGGGACCGATGGGTGTTGTGATTGAACCTTATGGAGGGTTCCTACATACCATCCCTAGGGGAAAAAAGATCAATGTCTATATATATAGTTTTGGTTGATACAGTTTAACATCATGCAGGATGAAGGTGAACCGACATAAAGAAGTCAGGATAGGTAGGTGATGGACTTGAACATCTGGGAGGCTTCCTATGTACCTTGTCTAGGAGACAAGGATCAAAGTCCACACAGTCCAAAAGGGTTTGGGGTTTACACAATAAGGCATCCCATGAAGGGTGCCATGGTCAATGCTTACTATAAGCCCACATGAGTCATGCTCAGTGTGAGAAAAAAGAGGTACCAAATACCTGACGATCACGTCATAAAAGGTGCATCTTCGAAAAGTGTAGTAGGGATTACATGTGGTTAGTGTCCCAAATATGAAATAGAGGATTATGAGTGGTTAGAATCCCAAAGAGGAAACTGGGGCTTATGCTAGGTTAGTGGCCTAGGGAGATGGATATTGGGACTTAGTACAGGATGGAGGCCTACTAAAGAAAAATCCCAGAGTGAGACAGACAAGGTAATGAAGGTACCTATGCTCATATCTCCTCTAGTATTTGTCACTGAATAATAGAGGAGGATCATGGATACAACCTCTTGTAGGAAAGTATAGGGGATTACACCATGATGGCTTCCCTTCTCCATGGATAGATGCTTCTCCAATAAAGAGGATCTCATTCCATGTGAGGAAGATCTCACTCCTGTGGAGAAGAGTCGGTGCATGGAATTTCCGAGATGGATCTCCCTGCATGTTTAGTATGGGGAGAGTCCATAGATTAATGTCATTTTCTAAGGACGAAGTTTCATGATATTTTAATGTCCTATAGATTGGACAATGGGGGTTCACTCCATAGCCCTATGACATACCTAACAAGTGAACTTTAACCCTTGGTGAAGGGAAGGCACCAAAAATGTCGTGGTGAGGGGGTGTTGTGGAGTGATCCATTGAGGGCCCCACATTAGCTTGGATATGAAAAGAAGCAATATCCATTTTCATACCTATTTGAAGAAGCATAAGACTAAGTAATCCAACATAATGCACCACCTAAGGGACCATGAAATCACTTCATGAAAAACTGGATGTTCATATAGGATAAGGGTTTGTGGAGAAAATGGGTTCATGGGAATGGACCTTGGGAAGATATGGTGCCCTATGTAGTGTAGGGGCTTCACGAAGGGGTATGCTTTGTGAAGTGAAATGTCCTATCCTAGGAATAGGGTATAGGTTAATAGGAAGGGTTTTCACAAAGTGGATAGTTCTTCGCGGAGTAAGAATTCACAAAGAAAGGGTACCTTCCAAATCATAGCACTATAAAGCAATGTGAATTACAAATCACAATTACCCTATCTTATAATATGGTTCTTGTGTTTATGGAGGGTACTTCATGAAGCAGGAGTTCTTAGAGAAGACCTGAGTTCCCTTGATGATCTTTTTATTTCACGGTGGAATGTGGGCTCTACGAAGGCCTTACCTAATTGAAGATGGGTTTTATTTATGCTAAGGGAAGGGTACTTTGCAATGATCATGTTCCTGGAAGAGATCATTTTTCTCAATGTTTCACATAACAGAAGGTACTTTGGGTTTTGAGAGTAGAGAAGGTGAAAGGTCAGAGTATCCTTCCTTTGGGATCAAGGGGAGCATGATTTTTATAGGTGAGGAGCAGCTTAAAGTAGGGACAGCTCGGTGTGAAGCCACGTGATGATCTGTGTTCATCCACATATTTCATCAACTTTTTCATAACCACATAGTCAAGTATCATCCCCTCCTCGGTGTGGAGCTCCCCTGTAGTCTCTGCGAGGTGCTCGTGGAGGCTTCTGTCATGTTCGACAGGCTCGTGGAGGAAGATTTGACTAACTCCGCAGCCCGAAGATTATGATCAATTATGTCGTAATCGCGGAGCCTCCCTCCTCTTTAATCCATGGAGACCAAAGAGAGGGGCTTCAGCATTATGTTATTTATGGTGTTGATGGGATCCATGAATGTCACGGTGCTCAGGGGCTCCAAAAATGGGATTCAAGAGACAGCCTCTTTAGAATTGGTTTTATCTTTGCGTCCTTTTCCCTTACACATATATTGGCGACAAAAAATTCCTACCGTTAGACTTGGAGCTGAGGAGAAAACAAGGGTCTATGATTGAGGGTCAATTACCAGAAATTTTAGGCCAATCGCAATGCAATATCGTGAAGCAGGGTCGCGATGCGGAGAGGCAATGTGCGGGTTGAGAGTTTCGTGAATCTCAGCATGAACAAATGCACCGTGAATAAAAATGGTTAATTGACTCTAAATAGGGTGGATGACCACTCTTATATCTTTTCTCATCCTTTTGTTTTTTGGTTATTGTGAACTCGATTCACGAATCTCCACATGATCTATGATTTTACTTTGCGTATCAGGTTTTTTTGCACCATGAAGCACAGTGATTGCTTCAACTCTACAAGGGTTCACTTTGTGACATTTTTCTACTAGGTCTATGGCAAGGCTCTGCGACCTCTTGCTAAAACCAATATCTATGAACATGCTCTGGAAACTGAAACAAAAAATCAAAAAATCTTCAAGACTGAATGGCTCACTAGCCTTCCAGGGGGTCCTTGCAGATGCTGCCCAGAGGGAAGAAATGGACAACAACATGGGTATCTGGGAACTTGTACAGATTAATACATACCATGAGTTGCTATTGGAGTTTCTATCAGAGGGTTATGTGAACTAACCAATTTGAAAAGGGCTACCTCTATATGGATTCAATTTGTGGGGTGATGTTATCATTCCTAATGTGAGTAGGTATGTGCTGACATACTAGTTCAAGAGTACGTCATGCCAGCGCCAGTGGTTCATGGTGGATGACGGTCATACATGAGAGGATTTCACAACCATCAACACAAATTCTGTATAACCATGTGAATAACATTGATGGGAATGCATTTCAGGCCGAGACATCTCCCCCACTCTACCAAACCATTCTAAAGTAGGCCATGGGGAACCCAGAAAAGGGGTGGACTGATGAGTGGGTTTTGCACCAAGGAGGAAATTTCACAGATGACTAGGCATGGGCCTACTAGGTAGGCACCTCCTGAGAGGATTACTAGGCAGAGATGAGGTGAGTGGGAATGTACGAGGCAGCTTGGGCTTCCCAATTTCACATCTACCAGCTAATGAAACTGATGTCAGAGTAGCTGGGTAGGTGGTCATCGAGGACCTATACATTCCACTAACACCATGGGGATATTGTTGGCATCCTCTAGGCCTTTCACCAAATCTCAGTAGTCTCGATACTAGGAGAAATATACGACGAGTTCTTTCCCACCGCGAACACATGGGAGGACCCGGAGCATATGTTTCCACTGAAAAAGGCATCGATAGACCTGGTGTTGGCGGAGGACATGTAGTCAGTGAGAGATGTCCACTTTAAGTAGTGGATCAAGAGAATACAAAATTTCTTTAAAGATAGATAATTTCCCGTGAGGCCTCGGAACTTCCAGATGGGGGTTCTGGAGCGCAAGGATCACTCATATTAGAGACTCCTAGAGAATAGCCAGAGGAAGACATTAGGGTTCAGTTCAGTACTGAATAGAAACTTGTGGTCAGGTTGGCTATGTTAATTTTAGAACTTATATTCGATAGGATTCTACCATTGAGGGACCCGAAAATGGGCATGCGATAGAGAATGTTTATCATGATGTCCATGTTGGCGATAGGGGAGCATGTAAACTAAGGGATCATAATGCTCACCAAACTGTATAAGGTGTTTTGGATCATCAGTGAAGGGAAGAATCCATAGAGGATATGTGGATAATTCAATACTATGAATGGGTCGATAGCGGCAGATATTAGGGGTGTGTATGAATATCTGAACCCTATTTCTCCTCCGGGGTCAGACTTTCGACAATCTATTTTGGACGCAACAGGGAGTTTCCTGTCCAAGCTGACCATGTATTTGGTGCTGAACCGAGCCTTGAAGGTGGACGAGTTCAACATAAACTAGTTCCCATTACTATCATGTCTGTTCACTGATGAAGGACTATGAAGGAAAGTGCATTGGTCCTACCTCATGGTCGTTCGGGGTGGAGTCCTAGTGGTGCATGTCAATCAGGATCCTCTCTGTGAGCCACACAACCCAATCCATTTCACGAGGCAGTTTTGGTGCATTCAAAGTCTGAACTCGCAGGTCGTCATGGGAGTGCGCTATAAGGATCACTTGTATGTGGTGAGGACGATTTTTTTCATGTTCACATGGTGGGATGGGAATATGCAAAACGTGCTTCCTCTACACACATCTGTCTATGAGCTAGTGAATGAGTACGCCATGAGATGGGAGGTGGCCTACCCAAGGGAGATGATAAAGCAGTAGAATTTCTATGCTTGTGAATGGGTTCCCCCCAACCTCGAGATTGGGGTCGGAAGGTGGCATGGAAATTCCACGGTGGAAGGGCTGTAGTTGCAGCGAGACACGCACGAATCTAGAGTTTGGTGGTAGGGGCGGACCCGGTATTCCTAGAGATGAAAATTCATTCAGAGGGGATGCCACCTAGGGGTTTTCATAGGATACCCACCTAGGCTCCATGGAAGGGGTTGCGCCATAAATACATGGCTGGGAATGCTGTCTTCCTAGAGGCTTGGTACATCTGGGATGCCAATAAACAATTCCTCAACCGGTCTGAGATGTGGTAAAATCAGAATCATATTGGGATTGATTTTCCAGGGATTGGTTCTATCAGGGCCGGCTTTTTGTTAAACCAGGTAGAGGCGGAGTAGTACATTGCTGAAATGGAGGACTTTGTGCACTCTCTGGGTGATTCGTTCCCAATGATAGATTGAGTTGTGGTTCTTCTCGGCTGAACAATCCCTCTACAATTGTCAGCCACAAAATTGAGAAAGTGCATCCCTCTTCTAAAAGTATCAGACAAGTCCTCCTATGGGAGGAGGATAATGGAGGGACCCCCCTAGAGAAGGGTGAGGTTGGAAACTCAGACCCGAAGTTGGAAGAGTTTTAGAGGCCCTTCAGTTAAAAATACCTAACCACTTTCTGTAGCCTTAGCTAAGGATTCTTAGGACTTATCAGTTAACATATGAACTATGAAAAAGGGTCTCATATTCAAGAACTACCCACACTGAATAGTAGATGCCAATGTAGGAGCCTTAGGATTTGTGACTATGGATATGGTAATTATCATGCCCAGTAGGGCCATGAAACCCAGGGTGGTCCATTCAGAACCTTTGGTTTTCCCAACCATATACGAGTGAACATGTCTTAGTGTCCTAATGGAAACAACTCAAGAGAGGGACCAACTTTTTGACCTCTATAAGTATTTATCAATTAATACATAATTGTGATCCATTAATTAGGTGAACTGATGTGTGTGTGATTTTTGTACACTTAGTTCTTAAAATGGGGTGGGCTACCTTGGCGAGGTTGGTTGGATCTACAAGAACTACCTTTCAAAGGGGAATTCCAGTGGTCATGGAAGAGGGCACCCATACTGATCAAACTGTAGATATTCTGGTCACTGTTTGGACTATCAGAAAAACTGATCCCGACATCATTGAGGTGGGATCTGACAAGGAGGATCTATTAGACAACATGGGTCCTAACCTACCCAATCAGACACTGGATATAGACCTTGATAAAAATTTCATAGAGTTGATACATGAATATGAACCTGCCAACCCCACGGATAGGGACAAGATTGATTCTGATGAAGAGGATAGAATGATCGTATGTCGCTGGTTGTGGAAGCTGATTAAGAGATTCATTGGATATACTCCTCAATTGCAATGTATAAATCATATGGGGAGGATTTTTTTTCATGTACGTGAGCTATATGCTGGGGGAGTGGATTCCCAACGTCCTTATAGGCTCATTTGAAAAATTACGGAAGAGAAGATTTGAGAGAATGATTGTGGCCTTTGTGTAAGTTGGAAAAAGATGAAATAAGTGAGCATCAAGAGGCTCCAGGAAGATGAAGATGATATCTAATGGTTGATGGTGCGGGCAAATGAACACTCCATCTTCCTTGATGCACAATCGGGGATCTTATCGTGCCTAAAGGCCTAGCTGGAAGAGGTCGAAGAATGAATGAAGCATGCCTTCGAGGAGATGGTCACTATCCAAGAAGATGAGTATTAGGCCTGGATCAATGCTAATTAACTACAACCCATTGCTACCGAAAAGGATCTAGAGCTAAACTGGCAACAGTGGATTCGGGACACCACAAGCTAGAGAGTGGCAGAGCTAGAATGCTATATTAAAGAGGTCAACCCATCCATGGGAGGGGTCGATTATTTGGTGAAGTAATTAATGTAACCATTTAAATGTATTTTCATGCTTTGAATATATTTTTTGGATGCATGGATGAGTTCTATTATTTTTTTCCTTTACTAAATTTCCATCACATTCGTAAAATATCCAGTGATCAATTCTTAAGCTCATGTGGGTTGTGCCCAATGTGAGAAACAAGGGATGATTACCTCATTATTCCATATGAATATGAAAGTGTCAAAAAATATTCGGTCCTCTAGGGATTGATCAAACTATCCAGATTTTCATAGAAATAGAGGGAGGCCTGACTAGAGAAAGAAGCTCTTAGAATAGTTTAGTTTCCATTTTCTCAATGTGCTTTGATGCATGAGCAGGGTAATTCTAGGGGTGTTAGAATCAATCTGAACCAAGGGTAGTAGAAGGTGGGAATCACGATACCCGAAATTAAATATAATATATGGATGGGATGACAAGGAAAAATGTTGACCGTGTTTGAAACATAGTATCCCAATTGCATTAGCATGAAATAGGGATGACAAATAAGGTCTGACCACTGACCCTTTTGAAACACAGGGACTGACTCGACATTTCATCCATTAGTCTTTCGTAAGGTTAGAACAGGATAGTTGGCAAGCCATAGGCCAAGAATTTTTTTTGTTGGGGGTATCATTTAGACATGGAAGAGGACGAGGGCCTGAATAAAGGTCACACAACGTGTGTATGGTGGAGTGATGAGTTGTTCGAATTGAGTCCAACACTCTTTAAATTAATCCACCATGGTGGAAACACATTAGGAGGGCACATCAATCTGATCAGCGATCAAAATTATTTTTAAATAGGACATATCATGTAAGGACTGTGAATGCATTGTAGTTTTAATTCATACCAATGAGGACTATTGACATGTGGTTTAAATGTCATATGGTGAGGATGGTGCACATAGTTTAATGGACCTGAGGCTGGGCCCAAGGAGAATTTTCTGGACGACTCTATGTATCCCATAAGGATGATAATCAAGAAAAACATAGTTATTGAACATAGCGTGTTAAGAGACCAATGTTGGTAGGGGGATCCCCTTTAGTGAGGAAGCTGATGCATCCCATAATTATCCCAGGGAATCCAGAACTTGTTCAGGGCAGAACTGCAGTTTAATGTCATGCATTGAGGACATGTGGACTCGTGTAGTTTAACATCATACTGTAGGGAGAGGAGTGAAAGGGGAGATCCCAAAAAGGGAGTATGTGATGCAGTATCAATAAACCCAATGCGAATGAGGACATAAGGAATCTTCACCACACCACGTATCCTCATAGGAAATTTTTTTAGTTCAATGGACCAAGAGTGAAAGTTATGCTAGGCCCAACGCTAAGTGTCTGAGAATTCCTACGTATCCCATCAATTTGGGAATCAAGCCACATGTAGTTATGGGATCATAGTTTAACATCATGTAGAATGAAAATCCTATGTGGAAGAGTGGCACCAATACACGCCCCACCCAAACTACTAAGCCCACATGAGTCGTGATTGATGTGGGAAACAAGGAGTATTTATGGGATTTCCCTGGTGTAGGGAGGCTCACATTAGGAGTGATGGGACACTATGTGAGTGATTTTCCACTATTACTGACTCACCTTCTCAACACACATACATGCACGAGGGGAGGGGGGTAGAACCGAGTGTGTTGGAATTCCACTTAAACATATGGGAGTGTAAAGACATAAATCTAGATTCCTAAGATCTAGATCATAATGACAGTGGCGTGACAATAATGGATAACTAATTTCCATTTTTGAAACAAATCACCTTTTCACACTAGCCTAACTTGGAGGCATAAAATGAGGTTCAACCATGGACCATTTTGGAAACAAGGGATCTATCACAAAATGTCATACAGGGTCTTCATGGGCATCATCCTAAGACTGTAGGCAAGCTAATGTGGCTTGAGAACAGGATGCAAACTAGTTCCCTTTAGACAATGAAGAGGATGAGGATCAAAATAATGGGCTCTTGAATTGTAGAAATGGAATGAGAGAATTTCCATGTGAAAATTCCACACTTTGGGATCATTGTCATGATGCATTGGAGTACGACAATGAGACATATCAAATATATGGAGTCGAATCCCATTCAAAGGAAAAGGGTCATGGGGTCACACAATCCAAGATTAAGGTCATAGATTTTACCATAAAGAGGGGACCTTATTTAATGAAATTCTCATAGGGTGGAAAAGTAGTTGAACCCGATATGTAGTTTCCATTGGGATATCTTTGTTTTTAGGGTCATAAAACTTGGACCAGGCTGGGAAGAGACAATGAAGAAACACGGTGTAGTTGTCGAAAAAATGTGACATGAATTAGAAGACAACTTATTGTATCCACACCACATGCTTCTATAAATGTTCATTCAAAGGGGATGAAAAGGGGTAGTATTTAAGATTCTTAGGTTTGGACCTACATATGGAATGTCTGGGAGTTCCTACGTATCCCATGAATATAGGAATGAATCCACACGTAGTCCTGGAAGATGTTGCATGGTTGGGTGTCTGACAACAAGGATGGACATATATTTATTTAGAGGTCTTAGATCACGAACCATATATATAATGGATGGAGGGAGACACATGGTGCGGTAATTTCCAAACCCGATGTGAATGAGGATGGTAAGAGTCCATATCACATCATGTGATCCCTGGGGAGGTTTTGGTTCGAGGGACTAAAAATGAAATTCAGGTTGGGCCAAAAGAAAAGTGTGTGGGCATTCCAATGTACCCCATGATTATGATGATCAATCCATATGTAGTTCTAGAAGTGTAATTCTAGGATACCAATGCTAGGGACAATATTGTCGTGTTGTTCTAGCCCACACACCAAAAGAAGCAGCATTTGATATATCTTTTTTTTCTTTTTGGATTGATGTGTGTGTTTTTCTTGTGAAGCGATAAACCTAGGATGGAGAATATAGGCATCATTATATGATTCAAGCCATATGTTGTAATTGGAAAATGTTATTGTGGATTACCCATCCAAGCATGATGTCCCCTCGAGTGAGGAAATCAAAATGCAGTGCCATTTTTCGTCATGCAGCTGGGACGATAATGCCATAGTTTAGGGTCATATGATACGAACAACCCCTACATTTTAACATCTTATAGTAATGATATAACTTTTTAAAGACATGTGGGACTTGGAATCATAGTTTAGGGTCATATGCATTAGATTCATATAGAAGAGACGAGGTTTTAGAGGGGAATGTGCATGGTGTGATAAAGTATACCCGACGTGAATGAGGATGAGGTCCACGCCACACCATACATAATTACAAGGAAGAATTATCTGGATGAGGGGGTAGAAAAGGTTAGAGAACATGGGGTTGATCCCATGGATGAAACTTCTTGGCCTTCCTACAAATCCCATGAGGATGGGAATCAAGCCATAAGTATTTCTGAGGGTGAAATTTAATGTCATGTGGGACAAGATGTACGAGAGACTGTCTCCTATAAGGGGGTACATGGTGAAAATATTGTAAACCCTATGTGAATGAGGACCTAAGCCCACACCACACCACACAATCTGATGAAATTCAGGGCCAAATGGCTGAACCTATGGGATAATTAGTGGAACCAGAGCTAGACCAAAAAATGAAACGCCAAGGAATTCTTATGTATACCATGAGGATGGGAATCATGCAGTATTTAGTAATAGGAGTGTTTTAAAGTTTTAGGTCGTGCGACAAGGATGCAGAGAGATCTTATTTTTATGGTATTAGAGCTCAAACCATAGATAAGCGAGACTCTTCCAAACTGGTGCAAACCTCAACCAAATCCCCAACACTACATGATCTATGCCTGATGTGGGAAACAAGTGCAGGGAAGGTCTTTGAAAGACATGGAATACATAAAAATGGGAAAACGGTGAAGATCCCCAAATGACACCTCACAGTGGCTCTTTCCTCTAATGTGTAAACACGCAATGAGGGATAACACCAAGAGTGTTGAAAATTTACTAAGACATTATGGAGGGGAAATGGATATGAATCATGCAACCAAAATTTATGTCTTTAGAGGGTAGCACGATGATGGAGGATAACTGTTGACCATGTTTGAAACACAACATCCATATCATGTGACCTGAATTGGGAACATCAAATGAAGTTCGACTACTAACTATATTCGAAATATGGGACTTGTATCAATTTTTCATTCAATATCCTTATGGTCGTTGGCCCAAAATTGAAGGAGATCCCTAGGGTCGAGCATCTATGACATTCGGGGGGTCCTTTTAGATGTGAAAGATGATGAAAGTCTGAATGAAGAAGGACATGAAGCATGAAAAAGGGTGATAACATGTGTATGTAGAATCCAACACTCTAGGTGATGTACCAGAGTGATCCTAGTCACATTGGTGAACTTCCAAAAAGGGCTAAGGGGCCTATTTCAAGAGCAACTGACTAGAAAAGATGAGTGTATATCATGGGGATGAAGAGCTATCAAAAGAAATATGTATGTGGAATTGTTTTTACAAAACCAACATGAATGAGGACATAAGACCATACCACACTTCGTACCTCTCTCATGGAAGAACACAGGCTAGGGGGCAGGAAGATAAATAGGTTTCTAAGAAATGGGGCTGGACTCAAAGGCTAAATCTTTAGGTAGTCCTACGTATCCGAGAAGGATGTGAATCATCCACATGTAGTTCTATAAAATTTCATGTCATTTTACATCATGTGGAAAAGACGCATATAAGACAAAGTTATCTCAAAAAATAATTTTTATGGCATGGAGAGTAACTCGGTGTAAATGAGGACGTAATCCCACATATTCCATACCATTCATAATTGCTCGATAGAATTCAGACCAGGTGGCTGGGATAAAAGGGAGATGAACCTTAGCTAGACCCAAAGACAAAAATTATGAGTTCTCTTATGTATCCCATGAGGATGGAAATAAAGCCAAATGTAGATCTTGGTGATGACCTTCATTTTATCATCATGTGACAAGGACGTAGTAGATCTTAGTTTATGGTCATAGATCTCAAAACATAGATTCCCAGTATAATGTCATGTGCATGGGATAGATGGGTGAAAAGGGTCAATCATCATGCCAACTTTGTGGGAAACCACATAATGACAAAAATTATCAAGGATATCTAATGATCATATTCACAACATAACATATGTATCATTTCATGGAATGAGCATCGACTGCTAACCATACTCGCAACACGAGACTTGTGTCAAATTTTTGTTCAGATTCTTTAGGGACGTTGGCCTGAAATGGTAGGAACACCCTGGGGCCTAGAATCCATGTCGTTCAGGGTCCCTTTGGATGTAAGAGATAGTAGAAGTCCAAATTTTGGGACGCATAAATCATGATGGCACTTATGCAGTTTAACATCTTGCGGCAATGACAAAGATAGTGGAGTATCTCAATAGGATGTATGAGGCATGGTAGAAATATCCCGACGTGAACGAGGGAATGGAATATACACTACACCACACAATCCTAAGTGAGAACTTGGTCCAGGGGCCCAAAAAATGCAGAGGGACTTGAGGCTGGGCCACAAATGGAAAGTCACAACCAGTTTGTAGTGTGACATCTTGCAGTGAGGAAAATAGTGATCTTAGTTTAAGGTCGTAAAGCTCATACCATAGACACATGACCCATTATGCGGGTGTTTCCTTAACAAAGCTTATAATACCATGTAAGAAATGCTTGGTGTGGTAAAAAAGGAATGGGATCAGGCTCTCCCCAACATATAAGGGTACGATAACCAGACTAACACTCCTGCCTGAGACAGATTGATGTTTGAAGGGACTGAAGGACCAAATGAATCATTGCACCCAATATTTGGGACATATAGGGGTTGTGACACTTATGAAGTTTGGTTGTGTACCTCATTTGAAACATAGCATCTACATAACGTGGCCTAGAATGGGAACAACAAATGAGTGTCGACCACTGACTATATTCGCAACGTGGGACTTATATCAAACAATCATCCAAAATCTTGAAGAACATTGTCCTGAAATTGTAATAGTTCCATAAGGAAAATAATTCATTCCATTTGGGGGTCCTTTTGGATTTGAAAGGTGGTAAAGACCCAAATAAGGGAGATGTGTGAAGCATGAATATGCATGTGCAGTTTGACATCATCTAGGACAACAAAATAGGTGGAGATCTCTAGGGCGAGGGATACATGGTGGGGTCATGATGAATTTGATTTGAATGAGGGAAAAAGCTTTTACCACACCATGTGTTTCAAACCAAGGGGATTTCATGATGTATGGGGCTGGGCCTACAGACGAAATGTTCGATTGTTCCTATGTATCCCATGAGGATGAGAATCAAGCCATATATTGTTCTGAAAGGGCCATGCAGTTTAACATCGTGCGGTGAGGATGTGGGGGGATAGAAGAATGATGAGAGTAACATGGTGTGATCCTCGTAGACCCAACATCTACACTAAAACTTATGGTATCATCCAATAGAACTATACCCTAGGGGGGTATTCAAAGAGAATCATTTTGGGGCTGGGGTCTAAGATGAGGCTTCTGAGAATTATTATGTATCCCATAATGATGGGAATCAAGCCATACGTAGTTCGTGAAGGTGCAGTTTAATGTATTGCGAGACAATGGATATGGGGAGATCATACTTTAAGGTTATAGTGCTTAGATGATAATTGTTTATTTTTTGCTTGTATTTTAATGTCATGCAAGATAAATGGTGATTAGTTTTACATCCTTCTATTTGGATGAATCACACATTTAAATGTCATTTGGAGAAGATGTAATAGTTTAAGGTCATGTGGGACCAGATACAATTTAACGTCATGTGGGATGACATACAATTTAATGTCAAGCGGGAAAATAAAGCAGTTTAATATCATGTAGGACATAACAATTTAAGGTCATGTTGGACCAAAACTTACTCTGGAAAAGTACTTATTGAGGAATTTTTCTTTGGGTGGAGGAGTTATACGCTCACCATCCATGGTAACTATGGAGTACACACCATTGGCGTAAACCATGTGAATGTCGTAAGGTCCTTACCATTTTGGCTCTAGTATGGGTGGATTCCTACCAGGTGTCATTGGTGTTCTCAGGGCCAAAACCAGGTCACCGTCCAAGAAAGAGTGGAAGAAAAATGTCTTGTCGAAATATCTGGCAATCTTGTTCTGAAGTCTTTCAAGATTTTGCAGGGAACAAAGACTATTCTCATCGAGCACTTAAAATTTAGATAGATTTATTTCAACTACCTTATATGGTGATCTCAAATCATAGATAGTTATGCGTAATGAAGGCAATTGAATCTGGATCGGCAGGATGACCTTTTTCCCATACACCAGGAAGTATGGGGTCACGTGGGTGGAATTGCGAGCCATCGTCTGATAGGCCTAGAGGGCGTTGGAAAGTTTATCCAGCCACCTTTTCGTGTTCTGAAATTCCAGTTTATACTGGATGTTAGAGAGGGTTTTTTTGAATGCCTCAATCTTCCCATTTCCTTGCATGGGACAATGAAAAGTATGGTTAGAACTGATGTTGTACTTAGCGTACAATTTCTTCAACTCAGTTGTTTGGATGTTGGAACCATTATTAGTGAGGATGTCGTGAGGGGATTGAAAATCGAAAGATGATGTTTGAGCTCACAAATTCAATGATGGAATTGGATTAGACCTCCTTGAGTCGAATTTTCTCTACCCACATGGAAAATAAATCCATAGCGGTCATGATGGACCTGCACTGGCGAGCTGTCGCCGGTGGATATGGTCCCACGACATCGATTCCCTAGACCAAAAAGGGACAAGAATACATGGTAGTTTAGAGAGGATCTGGCAGCTGATGTGCACAGTTAGCCTAAATTTGGCACCCATGACACCTCTTGGAAAACCCAATACATTCACGGATCATTGAGATCCAAAAATACCCAAACCTCCGAATCTAGTGATTTTGTTTCGTTGCAGTCTGATGATCACCATAAGAACCGGAATTAACCTCCTACATGAACTGAGAAATCTCAACTCCTAGAATGAAATGGATGAGAACCCCATCAAACCCTCGTTTTTATAGGATCTTCTTAAGACTGGGACCAATCTGGAGGGTAAACTCTAATGCATCACATTGTATTTTCTCACGTTCGACTCGATTTGCGGAGATACTAACATGCTAGAGGTATTTGATAAAGGGGGTCCTTGAATTGGGAGTCACTTCCAACACTATTTTAGAGGGACATGGGGATCCTAACATGGAGGTACTAGTGGTATGGTGTCTTACCTGTGGTCTATCATCATTGTCCGAAGTGACGGGGGTGATGACTCTCGATTTTGATACATGGATAATCAAATCATCATAATCAGGCTCTACAAGAGATGTAGCTACGTTGGCCAGGGCATCGATTTGGCCATTTTGGGATCGACGAACATGGTTAACCTTCAGCTAAGATGGGAACTAGGCCATCAACTGGCAGGTACATTCCAATAGTGGCATGAGCTTCATCATCCTAATGACATAGTCACCATTGACCATATTGATGAGTTTTTTGGAGCCCCCTTTCACATGAAAGTGGCGAACATCAATCTCGAGTTCTAGCTTGTGGCCAGTAATGAGGGCCTGATACTCTGACTCATTGTTGGTACAACCTTCTAACAATGGGAATGAATATGACATAACAAGTTGAGCTGGTTTGATGAAGATGATACCCAGGCCCATCCTGTTTTGTCTGGGGTCATTGAGTCTTCTGCCAGTAGGTCTTTAGAAGCAACATCAATTTGAAATTTTCAAAATATAACGGCTAAGTCTACTGATAGGATTTCCTCATCAGGAATATCAAGATCTGAGGACTAGTTTATGGGAGCTTGATGGTCGGCTATGAGGTCTTCCGTAGTCGGTCCCTAGCTAGACATCTCAGGGATGAACCTGATGTCAAACTGTTAGAGGATTACTGCCCACTGAGCTAGATGACCTTTCAAGATGGGGGGTTTTAGGATGTACTTCATCGTATCCACTTGAAACAACAGTTTTATCTCATGGTGCTGTATGTAATGTCAAAATTTCTATACTGTGAATTATCGTGCAAGTAATCTCTTCTATATAGAATAGTATATGGTCACTATATCAATGAACATGAAGCTGATATAGTATAGACTATTCTCAATTCCCTTTTTGTTCTTCTAGGAAGGAAGGGCACTGAGAGATAATTCCAGGGAAGTCACATAAAGGACCAACAGCTTTCTAGAAACTGGTGGCATCAAGACCGGAGGATGCAATAGATGATGCTTGATTTCCTTGAAATTAAACTTTCTTTCCTCATCCCACTAATATACAATGCCTTTCTTCATGTGTCGAGATAAAGGATTATAATTGTTTTCCAAATTCGTGATGAATCATCATATATTGGCAATGTGGATTTGAATGCCTCGAATCTCTCGAATATTGCTCGGATGATACATTTAACTGATGGCCTTAATCTTCTCCAGATCGATCACGATTCATCTATATATGACAATGAAGACATGGAATTTTTTGGAGGGGACCCTAAAATCACACTTCAATGGGTTCATCTTCAGATGGCGATAACAGAGGAAGACAAACACTTTCTCAAGGTATTTGTGATGGTCAAGAAACTGCTAAAATTTTACCACGAGATCATCCTTGTATAATTCCACCAATGTCAGGAGGATCATCTTAAATATGCAATGTATAGGACACTGATCGGTGGCACCTAAATTCTTTCGACTGAAGGAAATCACCATGTAGCAGAAAGTACATTGTGGTTCCCTGATAGTTGTAGACTCTTCATCATCAGGGGCCATTTGAATTTGGTTATACCCAGAATACCCGTCCATGTAAGAGAGAACCTAGAACCCATTAGTGGCATCAATCAACGGTTATGTCACAAGAAGGGGGAAATCACCCTTCGGACAGTCATAGTTAAGATATCGAAAGTCGATGTTGATCACGATCTATCCAGTTTTCTTCCTAACAAGAAAAATTTTGGCTAACCACCAGGGATACTGGACCTCCTTGATGAAATTGGCTCTAATGACCATATCAACATCAACCTCAACCATGGAACCATGATAAGGGTTAATATTTATGGGAGGCTATTTGATCCCATAGTGATTCGTTGGATGTATGAGGTGGTGGACAACGACATGAGGATCTTGTTCTGAAATTTCTTCAAAACTCAAGGTAAATGCAACATGATGTTTCTTCAGGAAGTCAATGTACTATTGTAGCTCTTTCACATGCATAACAACACTGATCAATGTGGGTTTTGGATCTGTCTCTCTACTGAGGTTCACTTGTCCCAATTCATCCATCGTGGCAGAGACACCCTCTTCAAACCTAGTTGTGAGCATCCTATAAATCCCATTTTTTACATATAGAGGATGGATTCTCAGTGGGAGAATATTCCACTATGTCAACAGACCCAGATGGGAAGCTAGTGCCAGCCTGAGTGATAGTGGAAACTTCATTGGGGGCTCGTGTGCTGCTAAAACCAAAGCGATGAAAGTTCTCAATCTGATCACATATGGTCTTCAGTGCAAGGGGCCAAGATTGATTATATCAAAGTAATAGTGGCATGTCAGCTTGATCTGGTTTATCTTAGACTGGTGAAATAAGAAACTATGGCGTATTATCGTTTCCATGGGTGGACATCCCAATACCTAATGGGTTAGGGAGATCTGGGATCACACGAGCCTGATTTGTGTAGAAATACAAGGTGATCTTCCAGCATCACTTAGACAAGGTAATGTGCTTCCCCTTTATTCCAGAAAAAAAAACATTTCCCAGTAGTTGGGTTTGTAGCCTCAATATTGGTGGATAGGAAAAATGTAGGCATCATCAAAGTCTATCCATGAGTCGGTCACAGTAGTAGCGTGTTCAACCTCATTAGTCTCGATCTTCTTGTCCTACATATTTTAGTAGTCAGCATCTAGGTAGTGGCCTTCAAAAGAGGAAAAAGGAGATGATTCATCATGGATTAATCCCACTCAACCATTAAGGGAATACATAATCCATTAGTGATATTATGAAGGAACTGCCACACATAGGTGAATCCATGCCCCACCTATCAAGGCATTGTAGGCAGTGTGCTAGGATACAACCATGAACTCGGTGCTGGCCACCAAGCCACCAAACTTGGTCTTCAAGAAAATTTTATTGACTATTGTCTATTCCATTCGATCATAAACTTGTATTTTCAGGTTAGTGGGATACATGTCATCCCCAAATAGCCCCATATTTCAGTGTGTCCGGGTCGTGATTAGGTTGATCCTTGAACCTGTGTCGATAAGAAAGCGATGAACCTTCATACCATTGATGTGGTCGGTGATGTTCCGTGGGTGGATGTTCCCCTCTATGGGTGAGGATTCATCCTCTCTATAGAATGAGATAATGTTATGACATTCATCATGCTTGACTGCCTCAACATTGAAGGGTTCTGCAGCTGCCACCTCCGTCTCAAACTAGAGGGGACTTCTTAAAGCATCAATGAGGGCTTCATGAATATCCACTAATAGGAGAAGGGCCTCAAGGGTATAGAGCCTTGTAAGAATTTTTGTGAGATAGATGATGATATCATACTTCTATTCCACATGTGAACTTATGATTATATGAGGTTGTTCTGTGGAAGGAGACGTGACAGGCCCTTTCGGCTGAACCGACAGCTAACTGGTTTGGGGAGTGTCCCTCTATACAATTTTCAAAGATCATGGACTGACTATCGGGTGTAGGATAGATGACTAAGGTTGTCCCGTAATAGAGTGTGGATGATCACGGTGCGGTCAAGAAAACTCTATGTGATCATGTAATACAAACAGTAGCGAAAGAGGAACTAATGAAACAAGATGAGAATGTTGTGCTTGCTGAGATCTATGTTGTGCATGCTATATGCTTTTGGTGGAATTCATAGTTTGGCTAGAATTATAGAATGAGGAACTCTAGAAACCAATATATCCATAGCTCCTTCGGCGTTTCCAATGACTGATGATGTTGTGAGGATCCTTCTAGTGCTACTCGTCGCCAGGAATCATGTAGGGGTTTACCATCTGCACGATGTTAACCAAAGTGTACCATTGATTGTCACTTGAAGAATCTTCCACCACTGGATGGATTCTGGGGTGGATTCTCCATCTCTGGGGCATGAGGTCTCCAAGAATATAGAATGATGAAGGTATTGGTGGGTAACATTGGTTTCCCTTGCATCGCTAACGCTTTCTCTTCTGAGAAGAGGGGGACAGAGACATCAGTATAGATGTTGTGGGTGTGGGTGATGCGGCATCTTCTGAAGGCTCGAGTCGATTCATACATGCATGGAAAAATGCATGGGCAAGACCAACATCCTTATGAAATATCCAGTCATCATACTTTGGAGACCCATGATTAGAAACACGATGCTACTCACCTTCACAGTCACTACTGATTTCTAGCTTCATGAATACAGATGACCCGTATGCCAAAGTTGGGACTAATATTACTATATTATTATCAACCTAGTCTTGAAGCTAGTATTTAAACATGTATCATTATTTTAAGGTGTTCCCCATGATCCGGTGACAGGGGAAGTAGTTGGAGCGATCAGTTAGATTCACCTCTTCGGGCCTCCGGCATTCTTGAAATTGTAGAATTCCCTATTCCAAGGAATTTAGGAAATAACTGGGGTCTTGAGCCTAATTGAATGAGTATGTTCGACTTATCCTATTCAAGAATAGAGATTTGGAATCCTATCCCTACCGAGGGGATAGAGGAGCCTGTCGAAGAGCTAAAACTTGGTTATCTCACCTATGTGGTGGCGGCGCATTGTGTGGATGCACCTTTTGGTTCTAGGTTGGCCATTGCTGGGTTGAATGCTATGCCTGTGTTGGAGAGGCTTTTCATGGTTTTTGAGATAGCTCCCTTGGTAATAAATCCAATTTCATGGGGGGGGCTCTATTTAGGCTACCAGAAAGGGAGAAGCCTTAGAGGCTCTTCTTGCAAGAATTGATGGAAGCAACAGACGTGCCTTCCTGGCCTGCTACAGGGATTCCTCTTGACGCTGGGCCTTATCAGCAAAATCCTAGAATCCCTGGGGGTAATATTTTGTAATGATATAGGGGACCAATTATGTTCTGACATTCCTCACTCACAATTTCAACAATTGTTCCTAAGTTAGTGACATATCCACAGAGTAGATGAGAATTTTACATCAGGAAAAAAAATTTGTGACGCGCCAATTTAGACTCTGATTAAACATGAAGAGGTCTGAAATACTCATCTTCTGGGTGGTAGAGATGAACTGGTAAAGGAATTGTCTACATAGATCCTCCCAGCTGGCTACTGGTTTGATGGGTAGCTAGTTGTACTAGACAAATGCAGGCCCTTCGAACGTCTATATGAAACACCAGAGTTTGGCGGCCTCTTGCTGCACTAGAGTTCCCAACATGGTTCCACACCATGAGATAAAATGGGCCAGATGCTTCAGCGGATCACTTATCCCATTAATGGGGGAAAAGGTGGGATTTATAAAACTAGGGGGTGTTGGCATGTCATTTACCCACACTATATATGGATTACCATCAGTTGGGATTGCCTCCTGTTGAGTTTCCAAATCCTTGAGATGCGCAATGAGTTAAACCATTAAATCATATGGGTAGGGATTCCTATCGTGATGAGGGTACCTAACCACCAGTGCATTGGAAGGTTTTTCAACATGATAAGCAGGCCCAACAGCTCATGGAGCGGCTGATGGCATGACCAGTGGAGCGGCTAGGGGAACCTGAGCTAGGTCTCATGGGTTATCGCGCCATTCAGGTGGATTTGGGGACACATATTACACCCTCTTTCCAAAAGTACTGACCTTTATTCTATTTAAATGGGTAGGATGGTCATGGTCACCCATGGGAAACTCGCCAGGGGAATGTTTTATCTGCCCCTATTTCCCAGGTTGAGGATCTTTGTAGTCCAGCCCCCGCTCCATGACAAATTCAAAATGGAGGTCATCGATCATCTTCTTGTGCCCTACGAGCTCTTTATGCAATATGGATTTTTCAGGATCATCCTCCAACTTCTACACTAATCCAGACAGGTCGGAGGGTTTGACAGCCCCATGGTGCTCTTTTCCCTTATTGGGATTCTGGATGAGGATCGTCGCCTCAATGGGCAAATGAAGACCCAATATATTTCCCTTCTAGAGAGCAACCCTTCCCAGTAGATCCAATAAGTTTGGAACTCTCCTAGGGGTAAGTTCTATATATGGAGCTCTGTCTTTGTCATTTATTCTAATACATTATCCATGTTAACCATGAATCTACCTAGAGGAATATCCTCATTTTTTTCTAGAATGTTGGGAGGGTGCCAGATAGAACTAAAATGGTTCATATCATACTTCCACCAACCACCGACCTGAATGTAGGGGGGAAGTATCCTTGTTAATTTTGTAGATAACTTTAAAGCTCTGAATTCATCATTGCTGGAGGTTTTGGTGGTAAATAGGAGACTCGGGGAACTGGGCCATAGGGAGCGCAGCCACATCAACCATACAGAATTTCTGGTCAATATCATTAATTTGTGCATGAAACTTGGGATAACCCACTCCCTGATAATGGAGATAGAAGTGTGTCACCCAGAGGGTTCGGTGAAAGCATGTGACATCCTCCTGGGTGAGCAATTCCAATGCACTGATGTTTGCGGCCACAATCCGCCAGAACATTTTTGGGAAATGATCTGCTGAAATAATTTCCCAAAAGCTCATAAGCTCAGACACAAGATCTGGCCCTTGGTTTCCCCACTCATCAACTAGGGGAGGCTGTGGGATAGGTAGTGGCACTGAAGAAAACAGCTAAGACGATAGACTAGTCGATGGAGAATATGGAGAATGGGCTAACAGGCCGCCACATATTAGGATATCTTGTGATGAATGCAATGACTGAGCCTTTACATCTCGGTAAGACGGGCTGGTGACCACGACATCTGGCATTGGGATGCAGTCATTAATGGTTGTCCACGCTATTATTAATCCTTTACCAGTCCCTAGAATAACTCTCCATGATCCATGGTCGAGGTAGAGAATGACCTAGATGATGATTTAGATGATTGCATGGTCAGACCCTTAGAAGGGGCCAAATCTTCCTCATCCTAGATGTATCTACAAAGAGAGGTGAGAATCTGATGGACCTCACATTATGAAAGGATGAGGCTGATACGCCTCGTTCCTACCATGGGCCTCAACACAGAGGATCGAGGTGAAGGTTCCATTGTCGAATCATATTCAACCTCAGAATATGAGAAGTAGACATGCTTAATCGCAATAGGAATATTATTGGTATTCTTATTATGAAATTGGAGACCCACCCTCCTACCACGGGGTGGTTCTTCAGGACAGGGTAGATTTTTGTCTTGAGGATGGAATTCAGGTGAACTGATTCTATGGTGAAGAGGACATCAACCTGGATGATCTAGGGTGTAAGGAGCACCTAGATAGATGTCAGAGGAAACACAATGAGGGCCCTCATTTCCATTAGATGATGCATGGAAGGAATCTCTGTGGGAAGCTCTAGAGCGGGTAGGACCTCTGTTGGATCAGGTATGAGCATGGGGAGGTATTCCATGCTTATTTCCATGGTCATTGTCTTTACGAGGAGGGTCCTAGTACTAGATGAGATGAACACGTGTAGGAAATCCGTGTTGGGTGCCCATTAAGTGAGGAAAACCTCTGCTTCTTTGATTTTCGCGATAAAAATGACCTTGTTCTGCTGTTGTAAGGAATTGGGGAAAACCCCCATGCTGACGGTTGACTAGACGAGTAGCATCTTCACATCGGTGACATGTGATTGGAGGAACGGCTCCATACCTGGGTTTATTCATGGGAAAGATGATTTTTTACATTGTGTTAGTGCGACAGGGAGGACCCTCGCTCATATTGGTGGTGGCATTGGGATGACCTCTACACCGAGCATAGGAGTGGGACAGACCTATGATCTCATTTGTGGTGGCATGGGGAGGACCTTCCTACTCGATGTCAACACTACAGGACAGCCTGCAATGGACACCACCTGTGTCGGTGAGCATGAGATTCATCCTAGCTAGACCATGGGGTGGTTGAGTCCCCGATTTGGGATGGGCGTATGAGTGATCCTTCTCAACATAAACAAGGGACTAATGGTTTTCACCAGTAGTGGCATGATCCACAATAGCCATTGATGTTGACACCCCCACCCCCTTAGTCTTATGTCCACCTCACCTGCATCTGACACTAGATTTGGGTTAACTGGACTGGGGACGATGGTGCAAGTGTGTAACTCACCATCTCCATAGCCTGTGGGGATGGGTGGCAGTACTGACGCGCCCTGGTGGGAGCCCTCCTCAGTTTCCCCTAGTACGGAATTATAGCTGGGCTGGCTCGAACATCCCTCATCTCATTGGTGTAGGAGAAGAATTCTTTGAATAGTTCCAAGGAGAGGCTCCTGAAATGATTATACATCGTATTGGGGAGTAGTGTCTCCCTACTCAGCCCTTGGGGGCAGTAGTGATGATGACGCGCATAAGCATCTAAGTCTTGTCGGGCCATATCCTGAGTTGGGATAATCCACACCTCCTTGTATCGTCGAAAAAGGTCATTAATTACCCCTCTATTAATGAATTCACATGAGGAGATGGGGCATGGGTGCCCCATAGCCATGGACATGGAGGCTGGCAAGGGGGATATGGGGCCCTACGGTATTGTCGCGTTGACGTTGCCCCAGCCCCTTCCCCTGCATTAGTGGGTGGGCGGTGATTGGTTTCCTCTCCTGAAAGATTGGGTCGTGTAAACCAGGGATATTTAACCATTAGTGATGAAAGAATGAAAGTGACGTCCAATGACATAGCTCCATTCCATCTTCCATGGTTGGTAAAACAGATCCACACTAACAACATCATAGACCGGGATGTCCAACGTTCAACTTCCCTAATTTCTAGTAAGTTACACGCGAGGCCCACTATATTCATGGTGGGACCTGGTGCCAGATAACTAGATCCAGTGACATGCTAATCCATTGATGTCTCGAGTGCTACTAATCTCCACATTAAGGATAATAAATTCACATCGGGTTCACCATTTATAATTAGGATGCTTTTGTCAGGGCACACATCGGTCTGTGGAGTACATGATGATTGTTTCAAAGCATTGCCACCTTCCAAAGGTGGGTGAGATCCATTTCTCATCCAGAGATGCTTGATCCTTGATTGAAATGGGATGATGGGACGTCAGTTCCTCCTTCCTTGGATTCCTCCTTGGAACTCATTACCTAGTTTCGGTCTCCCTCATAGACTTAAGACATTGTTCGTGAAACTCTTCCCAGTGTCATGTCTCCATGGACTCCAATTAATTACACTTATTCTATCAGGATATTCCAAGGGGATCATTCCGACCTGCAACCCTCGGTCAGTGGAGTTGTTCTTCTGGATATCGCGGGCGTGTTTAGATGCTGGAACACTGACGCTTCTAGATTTCTTTGCCTTATGATAGGGCTTCTCAAGGGCACAGAAGCCTGAATCATCTTACATTTAATGAGATGTATTTTTTGTCTTTGGCATGTCTATGAGTTTTACCATATCTTCCCATGTTTAACACAGGGTATTACATGAGTTTAACTTCTTGAAGATATGGATTGGAATAATCTCAACACTTTTAAGACTATATCAGATAGAGAAAACCCAAGATGCAACACTGATTATGGGGCTAAGTCATGGTTAGTTACCCGATTGCGACTAGGACTAGTGATAATGTAGGTGACATGATCTCATCAGGATGAGGTGGCCCGGGTAAGAATCAGGATGGACATGGGTGGTTAAGAGTGGATGGAGAATGAAATGGAACCCAAGTGAGGACAATGGTGATGTTGGGCATGGGCCTCAAAGAGACATCCTATATATCCCCATGGTATGAAATCAAAGTCCACGTATTTTGGTGGGGTGATCAAACACCTGAGGAGGGGGCATGTGAGTATGGATCCATGGATGGGAACCAATGGAATTAGAAAATCCTTGTTGGGACATGAACCTCTCAAAACACATAGGTTTGAGGGATAGATCACGATGAGACATGGGTGATGGGATTGAACCTCAGGGAAGAGTCCAATATATCCCCGAGGCAAGAAATAAATGTTCATATAGTTCAGGATGGGGTTATAGAATCAGGGATTACACATAAAATAATGACATGATGATAAACTGGGGCTTACGAGTTTTTAACAACCCAGGTTGGTCCGACGCTCGAGGGGAATACCAAAGATGTGTGTCCCAAAAGGGGGGACACCAATGTTTACCATTTTTTGGGGTTAAACCTCATGGATTCTTCCAATGTACCATATCTTGGATAAATGAATCAAATGCACACAGTTCATATGAGATTGGGGGCTATAACGGCTTACTGTCTATTGGGGACTATAACGGCACACCACTAGATGGGGTACCATGACTTACTGTCGATTGAGGTACAACGGCTTACCGCTTGATGTGGTACAACGACTTACCACTGATTGTGATACTATGAATTACTACGGATTGGGGTTCACAATGTCTTACTTCTATATGGGGTACTATATCTTACCTCTAATGGGGAACTAATGGCTTACCGTTGGTTGGGGTTACAACGACTTACTGTTTGATGTGGTACAATGGATTAACGTTGATGGGATTCCAATGGCTTACCGCTAGTTGGGGGTCACAACATCTTACAACTAGATGGTATACAATGGATTACCATCGATTGGGGTAAAATCGATTATTGTTGGATGGGGTACAATGACTTACCACTAATTGGGGTACAACAACTTTCCGCGGATTGGGATTCACAATGGATTATCACTAGATGATGTACAATGTTATACTATTGATGGGGTTCTAATGTCTTACCACTGGTAGGGGGTAACAACGTCTTACCACTAGATGGGTTTGAAGAAAAGGGAGGATTCCTACATCCCTTTCCCATGGGACAAGGATCAAAGCCCATGTTTTTTAGTGTTATATAGTTTTACGGCATGCAGGATGATTGGGGGTCGTACGGTTTAACGTCTTGCTGGACAAGGATGAACTGACATGAAGTGGTCGGGACTGATAGGTGTTGGGATTGAACCTCGTGGAGGCATCATACCTACCATGTCTAGGAGATAGGGATCAAAGTCCAAGTAGTATGTTATAGTAGATTCAGTTTAACATCATGCGGGATGAAAATGAAGAGACGTGAAGAGGTCGGGGCATGTCGATGTTGGGAATGAACCTTAGTGAGGCACCCTACATACATTATGTAGGATACAAGGATCAATATTCACGTAGTTTAAAAGGGTTTGGGGATTACATTCTAAGGATGCCCAGGAATGGTGTCACAGTCAATGCTTACTCTATGCCCATGGGAGTCATGCTCGGTGTGAGAAATGAGAGGCCGCAAGGAATTAGTTATCATTTCATGAATGGTGTGTTTTCTGAAAGGGGTGTGGGGATTTCACATGGTTAGTAGCCTAAAGAGTAAATAGGGGCTTATGTGTGGTTAGTGGCCCAAACATGAAATAGGGTCTTATGCGGGGTTAGCGGTCCAGGGAGATGGATACTGGGAATTACTCCAGGATGGAGGGCCAGTAGGGACAAAGCCCAATGGTTGAGGGATTGGGTGACAAAGGTCCCAATGCTCATCTATCCTCTAGTCATTAGCACCGAAGAAGAGAGGAGGAGTAGGGATGCTACCTCCCGCGGGAAATGGTAGGGGCTTACACCGTGATAGTTTCCCTTCCCCGTGGGTAGACTCCACTTCAATATAGAGGATATCATTCCATTTGAGGAAGATATCACTCCCATGGAGGCTAGAGGGTATAGGGAATGTCTGAGATGGGTCACCCAACGCCTATAACACAGGGAGAGGCCACCGTTTATTGTCATGCACTAAGGACAAATGTAATTGGCAGTTTAATGCCCTACAGCTCGAATGATGCAGGTTCACTCTACACCCTTAGGACTTACATAAGCGGTGCACATTAACCCTTGGTGAAGGGAAGGCACTAGTAATATTGTGGTGAGGGGGAATTGTAGAGTGATCCATATAAGGGCCCACGTTAGTGTGGCTATGTGAAGAGGAAATAGACACTAGAATGAATATGCGAAGAATCATAAGACTAAGAAACGCAATGTAAAGCACTGCCCAAGGGACCATGAAATAACATCGTAAAAACCCAAAGGGTTGTATGAGAGAAGGGTTTGTAGAGTAAATGGGTCCACAGGAAAGGAAATTGTGAAGCTCTGGTGCTCCATGTAGTGGAGGGGATTCACGAAGAGGTATGCCTCGCGAAGTGGAGTTTCCTAGCATAGGAATTGTGTCTAGGTTCATATGAAGGGTGCTTCGCGATGTTGAATGGTCATCGCAGAGTAGGAATTAGTGAAGCAAGGGTTCCTTAAAAATCATAGCACTGCGAAGCAATTTTATTCGTGAAGAATAGTCATCATGCCTTAGCATATTGTTCATATGTGTATAGAGGGTACTTCACAAAGAAGGAGTGCTTGGTGAAGAACTTATTCCCCTTGAGGATCTCTTTCCTTTTTGGTGGCCCATGGACTCTACTAAGGGAATCCCAGTTTGAATTGGGGTTTTATTTGAGATAATGGAAGGGTACATTGCAATGCTCAAGTACCTGGAAGAGCTCATTTTTTCTCAATGTTTCACAGAGTAGAAGTTGTATCATGATTTGAGAGCAGAGAAGGCAAAAGGTCAGAGTACCCTTCCATTACTCTTGAGGGGAGACATGTATTTATAGGCTAGGAGCGACATTAAGCAGGTAAAACTCAGTGTGAAGCCACATGGAACTCCATGATCCTCCACAGATTACATCAAGTTCGTCGTAACTGCGGAGTCAACCCTCATACCCACCTCAGCATGGAGCTCTCCTGGGGTCTCTACATGGTGCTCACGAAGGCTTCTGTCATGTTCAACAGGCTCACGGAGGTCGCTTCAGATCCCTCCACGGTTCGAAGCATCTATTCAATTTTTTCGCTACCATGGAGCCTCCTACCTATTTACTCCATGAAGCCCACATAGAGGGGGATTCACCTTCACACCGGATATGGTACTAAGGGCCTCTATGAATGACATGGTGCTCAGGGGCTCCATGAATAGGCTTTGTGAGGCAGATTCATTGGAATGGGTTTTCTCTTTGCATCCTCTTCCCCTGTACATATTTTGGCCCCAACATAGATACTTCAAAATTAAGATAACTGTTATTTCTTATATTCCACTATCCCTAACATTGTATTACATTTTAGACATATTTAATCAATATTTCATTTTTGTACATTCAGAATGATGATACTACTCTACCAATAGAGATGTATATACTTGTTTCACATGACATCCTAGTTACTCGTGGGGTTTGATGGGTTAGGGTGCATTGGAACACCACTATAATAGCATTACACTACCACCGATTATTATATGATACAAATGAAATGATATTTATCATGAAGTTTCTATACCAGATTTCATATTATTATTTTACCATAGCCTACTTACTACCCTAACTTAGAGATGGAGACTCAGGACTCATACTTTCCAGCTTCCCAATGGATATATGAAAATAAATATAGAGGATGTGTAATTTATTCTTGGTCTTCTTATCGAGGGTTATACAGTTGTCGGATGCACACATGAAGACCCCCATGAGCATGTGCATCGAATTATAGGACTAGATATTAAGGGAGATGATAAATTTATATATGGAAGTTATCTATATATCATTTATCTTAATATATACGTCACACACTTACTTTGCGAAGAAGATGTGAAATAATTCATGTGTCATGCATGTACACATATCTTAAGGATGATTATAGGGGTAGTGTGTTATATTCAACCATGAATTCATTTCCATGTGATGTATATAAGGATACATGAGTACATCAATTATGATGAGAGTTATATTTGGGAATCAATATGCTTTTCATACACATATGCAGAATTATGCAATGTATACCGATAAAATTGCATTGATCTTGGGGGTTCTGTTATCCTTGTTCATAGGTGGGCATGGTAGCCCATCCCTCCCCAGGCCCCTTTATTTACTGGTCCAGAGATTCCCATAATGATTTTCATGGTTCTCTATGTGAGAGATAGTACAATTTCTCATCATTACAGTTTTATGACGCTAATAATTGTAATATTATACTAAATTAATCAACATTAATCATTTTATATATTGTATGTTATTGGAGGATTCATGCACAACATTCATCATGACTATATGATATAATTTGGTTTCATTCAATCTTATATTGGATCTTACTGTTCCTATTGATATAAGAATATTCATTCTTTTTAAAACCAATCAATTTTAAAGTATTATGGTTTTTAGAAATTGTTATCAAATGTTTTTAATAATTATAACCTATAATTTCATATATCATGAAATCTATATTAAGATATCCTTTTCCATATTTCTATATACTTAACTATTAGTATTGATGATTTCATGGTTTAGTTTCTTCACAGAGTGTAACAGACCAAATTAGGTCAACCAAACCATACACACGATCCGGTCTTCACATGATGAGGTATAACAATGAAAACTGAAAAAATTATTGAATATATCGAAAACAAGACATAAAATATGAGTAAAAAGGATTATAAAAAGAGATACAACCAAATTAAAAACAATCCCATCCAAGATAGGCCAAACTAAAAAGTATTTAATGTCTCCATGTGACTAATAATCACCTCTAAATTTTCCCTCTATGAAGAAAATGATAAAAGGTGAAGCTGGAATGCTATAAGATTCTTGTCCCTTTTCCTTGATCATGAAAACAAAATTGAAAACATTGTAAATAAAAAATTAGGTTGTGTTCACAAATCATAGTATAATACTACCATAGATTCTATACAATCTCTACCAAGAATGAAATATATCTAGCTTAAAAAATAGTTTTACAAATCATTTTCATATATCCAATCTATTGGAAAATTATTTTCCCTTGGATTTTTCATAAAACCTATTAATATTATCAAAATAGAAAAATGAAAAGTATAAATTATAAAATAGTAAATCATATCCATGAATCATATGGTAATAATGTAAAAACATGTCCATTAAATACCACCATCTGATACCATGTGATATAAACACATATAAAAACCTCTGAGTGACAATCCATGATAAAAATGATCATGCGGCAGAAAATATATAAATGAAAAAGAAAACTATAATTTGGGATATAGATTATGGAATAAAATGTACTAGACATATAAAGAGATATAAACCAGGTCAAACATTAGATACAACCAATATCAAATCCTACAACAGTTTGTCAATACCAACATAAAAACAACTCCACATACCCTAAGGTTGGATATGTAGGTTTCTTGATGCAACCAAGGTTCCAAAAGTCCCACTCTTATAAAATTACATTACAAATCCATTATCACAATTTATAGAAATTTTAATCCATTCTAAACCACCTTGGGGATTGAAAAAACCCATTTTGGTATCAGAACAAATCTATTTTTAATTAAAACCCCTTTAAAGACATTTATCAATAATATAAATCCTTCAAATACACAAAAAAATAAATTAAATTAAAAACCTAAAATATTTTATCATAAATGATATGAAATTCCTCAAATTACTTGATGATATTGAAAACAACTACACCAAATCGTATAAACCTAATCGCCTTCGACAATTGTGATTATAAACCAAGATATCATCCTCTAAAAGACAACGCATGACATGAAACAACAATGGATCAATAGAAGAAACTATACAATCCTGAATATGAACTATAAACAGAATCAAAATAGCATCCAAGACCATAGGAATGATGAACCAAATAGAATGCTTACCCGAAGAGGTGTACTGCAACCACAACAATGATCAATCATCGAACCCATGATCAAGAAAGAGTGGAGATATCCAAAATTCTCTAGGTTGATCTCTAGGTCATGAGAGGGTAGCTACAGGAAGAATGAAATAATGGACTCCCAAATATCACCCTAATAACCCATGACATGATACTTACATGGTGTATAATACCATGACACTGTGAATTCTATAATGGAAAAAATCATTGAGAAAAATGTCACCTTTTTTAAAAACCAGGTTTTTATAATTAAATTATGGTAAATAAAAATACATATTTTGTAATGTTCACTCCCTAATATAGATTTACATTATCTTCTTAGTGTCAATTACATTTCACAAAATCCTTTTACATGCTATATAATCGCCTAGAAGACAAAAAATAGGCCAGTTCCCTATAGAAAAATGCCAAAGCATCAAATATGTTCTCTAAACATGGGGAGAACCCCTGAAATCCATTAACACATTTATACATAGAATCTATTAATTAAAACAAAAATTCATCCCCAATCATTAGTTAATTTTTTCTAGAAAAGGATATTCATCCCCAAAATCTCACTAACACAGCAAAACAAGAATGATAAATAATAAATGTAGAAGGGAGTTCCAAAAAACATTACGGAATGTTACAATTACCCCACCATAAATCAATTCTTCAACCATAAAGTCCTCATATTCTAAGACTCACAAAAATGTTATGTCCATTACTTCCTGATCAACAATTACCTCTACCATATCTTATCGTTATCTCATCCACACTGCTACATTACTTGTTCCAGAGTAACCATTTTATCATGATGTATCTTCTCTCGATGATCCATAGTTTGAACTAAGTACTTAACCATAGTATTTTCATTCTCAAGATCAAAATACTATCATCCAATATCATGGGAATGATCTGAAATATACATCCTCATATAGAAAAAATGAAACACATGATGCATACATGTCAAACCATATGGAAAGTACAACTTATAGGCTACCATTCGTAGACATCCAATGTTCTCAAATGGGCCCAATTAACTCGAAAATATCTTACCCTATTTACCAAATATATGATATCCTTAGAGAGGAGAAATTATAAGAAAAACCAAATGACTAAACTCAAAAACCGACCGATGATTATGACAGTACATATAATTTTTATGATGAATCTATGTTGTGATCAATCACCACTGGATCAACTGAACCTTATCTGTTATCTCTTAAACAAAACTCATCCCCATGGACCAGTCTCCCAAGTATACCCATAACAAGAGAGATATACATAGTTTCCAAAAAAATCCAGGAATGGTGAAATATTTATTGAACCCTGATAACTATTGATATGGTAAAATTTGACCATATTAAAATTCTTCTCCAATGTTACACCAAAATGAAGTACATAATCCTAGATCAAGACCATAATAAACGGGATATCCCGCTTTATCTATCTATCCATTTACGGTTGATAATCCACGATTACTCTATTATTGGAACCCATTGCCTCTTGTGAACCTTTCCAAATCATGGACGTGATCCATGGGTCCCTATCAAGTACAAATGCAGGGGGAACCACATGTAACCACACTATCTCTTAGATATAAAAGTCTCCATGTATATCAACTTTCTTCATCTCCTTTATTAGTTGTAAATGCACTGATTTCATGAGTTGATTAATGATATCCAAAATCAGACCCTTCAAACTAGGATTCCATGGAAAAAAATGATGAAATCCATGGAAATATAATCAACATCCATTCAAGTATCGGTAAGTGATGAAAAAAACTAATATTTATTTGGTGTTCTACCTTAATTATCTAACAAGTAAGAAACTATGAAAAAAAAATTTAATCAACCATTTAGTCTCATAAAACCAATACCAACATCTCAAATCATGATACATCTTAGAAGAATTATGGTACATGGACTTAAATGATTGAGGACATTGTCAATCCACTCATACATCTGAGAAAATATAATAAATATCCTACTATAAAATATTAACAATCCATTAGAAGACTAAGAAATATCTCTCAATGTATCCCCACAATAATGGAACTTACCCAAGTTGTGGCACTTAGTGTACATCACCTACTTGGGACGAGCATTCTCATCAAAAGATAACTCTTCTATCATCGAATCCAAGAATACATATCCACCAGCCTCTTCTACCCTCATTCTCACCTCAACAATCAAACACATCAGATATCACTCCTTAGTTAGTTCCTTCATGGTTATTGATGGTAATTTACTACTCAACGCATCTGAAACAACATTTCATTTTACAATGGTCTTGGAAATATCAAAATAAAAAGTCTGATGGTACTCCGCATTACATCTCTATTTCACGATCAAATCAATCTCAGAAATAATATATTTTAGGCTATTATGAATAGAGTATATAGTAAATAACACCCCAAATCTGTAGTGTCTCTACATTTTGATTGCATGCATTACATATGATAACTCAATATCATGGGTAGGGTAGTTCTTCTCGTGAGGGTGTAACTAGAATGAGCTATATGCCACCACCCATTTCCCGATAATTAAGAAACAAACAAAACCCATACCAGAAGAATCACAAAAAACATTATAACCCAAACCCAAATACAGATGAATAAAACATATGTTGAAGATTACATCACCCTTTTCTCCTCAAAATACCTCTAAAATTATACATTCTATTTAAAAATTACACTTTTACAGGATGAGGAATTCATAAAAAACGTGATATTAGAGAAATCCTAACAAATCACATGTAGTAACTAGATAAACACACAATGATTCATATCTCAAACATGTTTTTGGGATTCTCTAGGGACGTAAAATCCTTTAACATTATAGGATCCACTAAGATACCCGTCCCAAATATCATATTTTGCTAAAATTTCACTTCCTATATCAAAAACTCACATTTTAACATCAAACAATATAGATGATATTATTTCAAGGTTCATATAATGATATAAAATTAGTCAATGTTCTCCTCTTATGGTTTTGAGTACTCCAAAATATTATCCACTCAAAAAACAACAAAATATCACAAGAACTAATGAATGATCTTATTCATCAAATCCAAAAACACCACAAGAGTGTTATTCAGACCAAAATGCATAACATGAAACTCAAATTTCTCATGTATGATTATAAATATTGTCTTAGGTATATTCCATTCTCTAACCCTCAACTGGTAAAACATGAATGAAGGTCAATCCTCAAAATCCATCATGCCTTTCAAACCTGCTGAAAGGGCCTATAAATCCTTGGAAAAGGAAATCTGTTCTTAATAGTCACAAGATTTAAATTCTAAAATTTAATAAAAATTATGAGGATCCCGCCTTCCTATTTTTCAATGATGATAGGAGAAGCCCTTGGTGACATGCTAAGGTGAATGAACCATTTATCCTAATGGTACTACACATTGAACATAAATTCCGCCAACTCTAAGAGCCTTAGATTTATTGAAATATATTTTCCCCAAATGGATTTAAACATTTCAATATTTTTGAAAAGATCTAACTTTAATTTTATCCTGATTTATATGCAACACTGGGTTTGGATTTTGTTACATGTTACACTGAGTTTTTCTTGTATTAGAAAAAAACTGAATATTGATTGAATTAATTATAACACTGATTTCATCATGAGTTAGACTCAACACTATGTTTATATTTTGTTAGATACAATACCTAGTTTAGATTTCATTACATGAAACACCCAGTTTAAATGAAACATTATATACTATTAAAAAATATAAAATAATATCATAGTTATCACCTAACTATTCGAATGGTGTGTATGAATATAATTAGTAAATTATAAAATTATATATATTACACATTAAAATATAATTAATTATTTAGTGAAAAATTATTTAGAAATGAAAAAAAACACCTTTTAAAAATAAATGAAATCATTTTCTCAAAAACTATTTTAATGCTCATAAACTTGTTTTACCATAATAAATTAATAGAAAAACTATTTATAGATGATTGTAATTATTTTTGTTTATTATATATTAAATTATAAGTTTAATATTCATCTTTTTTTATTCTATATAAGAGATAAAATTAAAACCAATTTTACACTTAAAACTGTATTTTATATAAAAGAGATTTTTTTTCTTTTCACGCACTTATTTTAGAAAATACTATTTAACAATTTTAGAAAAATTATTTAAAAAAAATAAATTTTTAAATTATAATATTAAAATTATATTTGTGTATTTTTTTAATTCTATAAAAAGTCTCATTTTTTATGAATAGTAAAAATACAGAATTTTAATTAAGAACTACGTTTATATTTAAATTATTTATAACGAAAAATAATATATTGAACTGGTTGTAAAGTAAAATTATTCCACACACACACACATATATATATATAATCCAATTTAGTCCATTTTAATTAATTCTATATTGAAATTGGATATAACAACTTTGTAATATTGTGGGCATTTTCTCATTGAAAACCAACTTTTTTGTCACGTATATGGAATTAATTTTAAATTATATTTTTCACTTATATGAATGGAATTTGGAAAAACATATTCTATATTTGGAATCATCATAATTTATATTATATAATAATGGAAAATTTTTATTTCTACCATAATTATTATTGAGAATAGTTAAAATTAATTACCACGGTTAAGGTTAAAATGGTGTTCTACGCATTAGTAGTGTTTGTATTAATTTTAACATACACACACATAAGAAATTTATTTATTGAATTTAATTTAATATTTAAAAATAATATTTCTATATTATTAATTAAATATAATTTTAAATTTATTGTAAAATGATATGTTACTTTGGTAAAAAAAATATTTAAGTTATAGTGATAAAAAACTAAAAAGCTAAAATATAGTAAACATAAAGGATAAGAAATAATAGAAAAAAAGTAATTATTTTGTGTTTTACATGGTTTTACCAACCACAAAATACCTACAATATATTATATACCTATTTTTGTGGAACCAACGGTATGAGTGACCTCCCAACAGTGAATATGTTTGCTTATTTTCAATTGTTCCACTCCTCAATTATAAATGGATTCTCACTCCCCTGACATGTTCAATCCTATCAAGACATTCGGTTCAGACTAACCCTACCCAATGAACTTCCAAAATTAACTCATACCATCATATAATACTTATATTTGACATAAAATTACCTTTAAATGTCATTTCTTCCATACTAAGGAGGATACCCGATGAAGAGGGAACACTCATCAATGAGTTTTTTTTATTTTAAATATTCCTCCTCCTAAATCAATTCATATTATACCATGATGATATTATAACCTCATTATAATAAATAATCAGATTTTTTATCTGAAATACCTGACCTACTCCCATCTCCACTTCTATCAAATCGGTTATGAGATCATCGTTCGAGTGTACAACACATTATTTCCCCATGAAACAGTATCGATCGTTTTTTCATTCCTGCATTTCAAGTGTTGACATAATGTTTAATTTTATGTAAATATATTATATTTATGATACTATCATTATTCTTGAATTATTATATCATATATACCATCATGATCTTTATTTTTTGGGGATACGATAATGTCTCTCATGAGTACGGCAGCCTGTCGCCTCCCAAGGCGATGTGATTCGACCATGTTTTACATGTAGGGTAATAAGTTTGGGTTTAATGTAAAAAATATCATATGTAATAAATAAAAATTATTATGGAATGAAAACATATAATTTACATTTCTTTCATTCTATTCTAAAAGAAAATGAAAATATGTCTCATGTGTACATATTGCCTACCTTCTACAAAATTAGAGAATTTCATTTATTTTATTTGTATTTACATATTATGGATTACTAAATATATATATATATATATTGAATATATATGATATTTATATCCTTTTTAAAATAATTAATATTTTGAAACTAGGATTGGATAAAGTGTATCTTAAATTACATATCAAAACATACATGGAAAACAAAGCAGTCATTGCCAGAAGTATGACTTTAACATGGAATTGTTAATAAACGGATAACAATAATTCCTAATAAGACCATATATATATATGAAATAAATGAATATTTTTCGATAATATATGTATACTAAAATAATATTTAATATATAATATTTTTTTAACATGTATGAAGGACGTTTAGATTTAATTTAATTGATTTCAGTCTCACATTTCACTTCTGTGAGACACATGCCAGATCCCTAACCTATATTTTTATGTGATATATATATTTAAAATAAAGGTATTTTTTGATTATTATAAAAAATATTATTAATATATAAATATAAATTTTATTATATCTCTTTTAGTGGGTTTACAGTTCAAAATTTAGAAAATTAAAAAGAGATTTTTGTCTCAAATTTCCTTCATTGAAACACCACTTATATATGGCACATATCCCCTTATATGGGTAGTATTTAACTCAACATTGAGATTTAATATAATTAATAAACATATTTTAATGATTTTTTGTATCATTAAATGTTATTCATTCATAGGGATTGTGATTTAAAGTAACTAATGTTGTAAGGGGTTTATGTTACAATCTCAACATTTATTTGGATTATTTATGATTATTCTTCCAATAATTAAATATTATGATCTATACCAAAATAAAATCATGAATTTTTTTCGACTCTAGTAATTTCATGAAAATTAATGTTTTTCTATCATTTTCTTCTCTCTATGTACTAAATTTTTCATAATAAGGATTTTTTTAAATATTGTCTTTTTGATCGAAATCTATTTTTCTTCTAAAATAATGTTTTCTAAAAATATTTTTAAAAATAATTTAAAATGTTTCATTCAATGATGAAATTAAAAACTCATTGATAAAATTATTCAATGATTTTTTAAATATTCATTAATATTTTTTCAATGTTATTTGGAAATAAAAGTATTTTAAAAATGTTTTATGAATTTTTAATTTTAAAAATTGATTTTTTTTATTTATGTTATTTTCCTCAAAAAATGTTTTGTGTGATATTTCAAAATAATTAACCAAATATTAAATAATTTTATGTAACTTATTATTTTATGGGGATATTAACTAGGGATACCATTATTATTCATTCTATGAATGTTTTATTATGACAAGATATTTATGGAAGGTGTTTCTCTTCCACGGGTTATACCGTGATAAAAATATTATAAAACATACTTCATTATAGAAGGGTTATGTAACTATGAAATGGTGAATTTATTATGAAAACTTTCTCTTTTCCATAGGGTTTGATATGATGAAATGTTTGTGAAACCCATTTTGTTTAATGTGCAATGATATGATGACTTTTTTAAATACTTTTGGTACAAAAATGGTTTATTTTAATTATGATACAGGTTGGAATTATATCTCTCACCAATGCATTTCAAACATTTAGATAACTTCATAGTAAATATGTTATGTTTGAAACTAATTACATGTTCAAAATGTTATGTGTGAACTAGATTACATGTTCAAAACGTTATTCAAGAACATGATTACATTTTTACAATATTATAAGGGAACTTGATTACATGTTCATTGTTTTATGCATTGACCTATATTTCATGTCCATAATGTTATGTGTAGAACTGGTTTCATGACTATAAGTTTATTTTGGGGACTAATTTCATATCCTTAACTTAACTAGTACACTTGTTTCTATATACACATGTTCAGAATTTTGTAAGCTGGTTGTATGCCAGAAATCTATGTATTATGAAAACGGTATTCACTCATGTCTCATGTTATTAGATACTATTATGATTCATTTCTTATGAACTAACAATATTTATTCCATGACTCAAGATTATTATCTTTGATATGTGGTGTATGGTTTTAAAATGTTATGACCATTTTCTCATACCCATATATTTTTGTTATGCTTACATATATCTTTTTTTACCCTTACTGAGCATCTAAGATCAACATTTTATATGTTTCCTTTCATCAATTTATGATGAAATGTTTTTAGGGAGGTGTACTTAATGGGGATATATTTGTGGGATATAATAAATATCATTCACGAATTATGAAGATTGTGTTACAAGATCCAAAAGGTACTAAACTACTATTTTTCTCATGTGTGTGTTTCTGTAATGTAATGAATCTTTATTTAAAATATGTATTATCCATTTATGAGAAGCATTAGTCACTATACAATCTTATATGGTTCCATTCAATAAGAAGACATGGAAATGCGGATCGTACCATGTAGTAGCTCAATAGTAAACCAAACCACTCTCTTGTGTGGGAAACCATAAAAATCATTTGCAAATACCTCAGGGTAATCACACACTACAACAAGAATTTGACCACACAAAGAAGGGTTAAATTCATCAAGAAACATCTCTAACAATTGTCATGATATTACCCCAGGATAAGGAACAATGGGCCCTACCCATCCTGAACAAGAGTCCCACTCACCCTAAATGATATGTGTGACCCCATCACTACCTAAGAACTATACCCAATGAAGATAACATCATATCAGTTCATTAATAGTGATCATAAAATACATGATAATAATCAAGTTGAAAATATCATGATTAAGCACCAAGAAGTCCTACTTTACTTCAGTGTTTGATATCATCACCCGACACATGGGACAATTGAAGCTTTTTTCAGATGTCATTCCTAATGGAGTTCAAAGATCAAAAAATCACAACATATATTCCGAATGAAATCACAACATTTCAATAAACATTAATGATATAAAATAAATAGTATCACTAATATAAAACAATTCTACCACCATAAAAAATGAAATAAACATCATAGCTCTAATTGTATTTATACCTTATTTATATTACTATAGTGCATACTCCAATACATAAAGATGCCTGATCTCAGCTACTCTTTGAGATTTCTTATCCATATAAAAATCACCCTTAGATTTAGTATAGTACTGATCACCACTGGTAGCATCTGCACAAACCTATGAACCCATAATGAATAGGGATAATGCCTTACTATCATGTGTTATCCTATTATAGAATTATTTCATATGGATATATCATCCTTAAAGATGAACAATCTTGGGATCCACCACACAATTTGGATTAGTATGAGAAGGCTGTGCACACTAATAGAAAATAACCTGCTGATGTCGTGAGGAAACAATGAAATTGGTCCCAAAGAAAACAATCTACCTTTTTTCTTACCTTTACGGCAAAAATATATACCATTTCTAATAATAGAACCCACCAAATCTCTAACCAGACAAATATTTTTATCTATGTATATCTCAGCCAAAGATGTATTTTAGACTACCTCCATAATGGATGGAATGAACATGAAAATCAACATCAACTTAATATCCATCCTAAGTCTAAACTCAATTATCCGAGCCTTTAGGCACTTATTTGTGACATCCCCGAGGAATAGTTTTAGCATCCTATAAAAATGTGTAGAATAATCCAGAAATGTGTGATCCCCCTACTCTATGGTCCGAAACTCCTAGGTCTTCATAGTAAATGACATCTCAAGATAAAAAACATGTTTAATATTTTCTTGAAGAATTTCCTAGTATTATTATCGTGAAACATATCTTACAGAATAGATCCCACCAACAAATTACTATTCCTTGGAGAGAGTAAATTGAAAAAAAAAACATTATAATCTTTAGGATTATCCAATAAATTGAAGATCGCTTCAATATTTTTAAGTAACTCTATAATAACCCTGCTTTTTATTACACAGTTAAACCAGATTTATTACATAAAATATTCCCTTGATACAACATAGATGCTCAAGAGGACTAGTGTCTTTGGGGCCTATGAACATTACATAAAATCTTAGAACATAAAACACACAACATATTTATTGAAAACTTCTATTACATGACCACTACATTCCCTCATACTTAGCATTGTATGGGATTACCTGAGGACATTCATAAGAAAAGGGTGATCTATAAATCCCAGCAAGGGAATAAACATGGAATAACATGAGGAATACAATACACGTTAGACAATAGCCATATCAATGGATCATAATAGAAACATGAACATAAATGCATGATAAAGCATGATAATTATAACATGGAAATGTGCCAACAAGACTTAACATGGAATTTTCATGAGCCAAGGATAATTGCACTTGGAGCATGAGTAAACCCTCATTGCACATGAAGAATGAGTGAAAACACATTTAACTTTAATTAGAATGATTCAACACCCATTTCACATGACTTATCATGATACTATACTTTACCCAATGCATTAGAGCACTATCATGGCACACCCTTCTTAAACATTTCATTTCATGCATAAGTGTTCCACATGGATCGTATAACATGGAATCAATCAACATCATAAGTTATTACGAAATTAAGCAATGTGTAATAAATAAATTAAATTACCACTGAATATGTATATGTGAATAATGGTTAATACCCTTGATAGAGACATGGGTATGGTATTCACTACACAATGATCTTTGCTTGGAAAAACGTGTTGCAATTTCAGCAGCATAACGGTGTGACATAAGGATTCATGAAAATGGTTTATGAGAGAGAAAATTGTGTGTCGTCATATATACATGAAATGGATAGTAAGGGGGTCATATAGATATATTTACCAAAAAAGATATTGGAATTTAGATTCATAATACAAAATAATTACTTGGATGTAAAAGAGGAGAGAGAGATCTCTCAAGGAATTTATGCATGGTGACGGGTGTACATGGGAGGAATTAATGAGAGATAAAGGGCTCTCAAATCATAAAAACATAAAGAGGAAAGTATGGGGGAGGTTAAAAATCATACCCCTAAATTTTTAATTTAAAACAAAAGGGCATAACTACTTAAATAAAATTTGACAAAAATGAAAAAGGATGAAATCCCATACTTGGAAGGGTGATCCCAAAGGCTTAGGAGAGGCCTGAGAGAGGATTATTGGGAGATTTTGGAACCTTTTAAGGATTATATAGATATTATGGAAGGGGTTGGTCAAACTAAATAGGCTTTTAGTGAAGAGGAAGTGGAATCTTGGGTGGGATTATAAAGGAAATGAGAGGGATTTCTTTATTATTTAGGATTGGGACACCTCACATTAAACTAATCAAAACCATAAACCAGACCATGGTTTTTGAACGTGGTTATTTCCAAAGGGGAGTGGAAAACAATATTTTATATGGAAAATGGCTGAAATTCTTAAAATAATTGGGTGGCTTATGTGGAGGTGAGTCACACTCTCAAGGAAAACTATTTAAAAATATAAAATGTTTTATAAGCCTTGAAGGGTCCACTAAAGCTTTTTAAAATAAATAAAACAAACCCAAAATCACATTATTTTAATGGTAAAACATATATTGGCCGAAAATATTTTTTATATTATTTTATTACACCACTATTGGGTCATTATGAAGTCATAAAACATATTATATATTTAAACAGTGTTTAATTTTTACCCAAAAAATCGAATATGTTAGAAAATTATGAAAAAATCACCATTGGATAATTTCTATGTCTTGATTACAAAAATAATAATCATTTTATCTTAATAATTTTATAAATATGTGAATTTTTACTTTTAAAATAAAAACCGACATTTACCAAAAATTCATGGGTTTTGAAAAAAATAGTTTTCAAACCTTAATAAAAATTACGATTTCATTCATAAAATTATATGGTCATTTGTATATAATAAAATTTCATTTAATTATAATAATATTTTATTAAAATATTATTTATTTCAAAAATCTATTAATTCATCATAATAGATTTCGTAGTTGAATATTTACTAAAAATACTATTTGTTCTTTTAAAACTATTTAAAAATTAACAATAATAAAATGAATGCACATTAATTATACAAAAATAATGTTTATAGTCATATAGATAGGGTATTATTATATAACCCCTTATAACACCTGCATAAGACCCAAGGGTAAGGTGTGCGATGGTGACAAACTCTTGGGGTGGCTCGGTTAACATCGCTCGGGTGGTAATCTCTATAAACTTTCACTTCTCCCGTAGTCGATTCCACTCAAGATTAATGTGTTCAAGCTCGGCTTGGGATTGGTCAAGAGAGAATCCCAATGACTCCACCTCCATTCCGAGCTCCGACAAATGGGCTTCGTATGGGGAAAGTCAACTAAATGAGTCCATCACTTCATTTTTCTGAGTAAATTGTATTTTTTAAAGCCCTATATTTATAATTATCATGTGATCACTCTTCAATATATATATTAGCAACGGTCACAATTCATAACGGTATTTTAAAATCCAAAAACATAAAACCATTGAAGATCAAATTTTATATAACTATAATAAACATTTAATTATGTCAAGGTGAATTTTCATTAATGAAAGTTTGGGTTGTTAAAATATTCCCCCCTTAAGAAATATCACCCTATTAGTTTCCATTTCCCACTCTAAAACAAGTGTAGGTAACTCTGCTTCATCGCTTCCTCCAATTACCACGTTGCTTCTTCAAGATTCTGGTTTCACCATAACACCTTGATGAGGGGCATTGTCTTATTTCGTAGAACCTTTTCTCAACAATCTAAGATCTTCACTATTTTCTCCTCATAAGAAAGATAATCCTCTAGTTGTACTACCTCTTAAGAGAGTACATGTGAAGGGTCTGATGTGTACTTCATTAAGATGGATACATAAAAGACATCATGTACTTTGTCCATGGTAGGTGGAAGTGCTAGTTGATATGCCATAGCCCCAACACGATCAAGAATATCGAAAGAGTTGATGTACCTAGGACTTAACTTCCCTTTATTTCTTAACCACATGACCTTCTTCCACGGAGATATTCATATGAATACCATGTCTCCCACTTTAAACTCAAGGTCTCATCAATGGTTATCTGCATAAATCTTCAGTCGAATCTGGGCTGCCTTGATATGCTGCTGAATAGTTTTCTCCTTCCCCAACATTTCTTTGACCATTTCTTGTCCTAGAAGCTTACGCTCATCAACATCATCACAACATTATGGTGTTATACACCTATTTCCATATAGGGCTTCATAAGGTGCCATTCGGATGATCGAGTGGAAACTATTATTGTAAGAGAATTCAACCAGTGGAAAATGTTGGTCCCACCCTCATTTTAAGTCCATAGAACATGATCTTAACATATCCTCCATTGTCTGAATAGTTCGCACAGATTAGACATCAGTTTGAGGATGATAGGATGTACAAAAGTTCAATTTAGTATCCAGATCATATTGAAGACTCTTCCAAAACATAGAGGTGAATCTTGGATCTCGATTAGATACAATAGATAGTGTTACTTCATGAAGCCTTACCACTTCCCTGATATATATCCGTGCTAATTGAACCAATGAGAAATCCTCTCGAATTGTAATAAATTGTGCATAAATTTTAAGACGATCCACAACCACCAAGATTGTATTGTGGCCTTTGAATGTCTTCAGAAGTCCGGTGAGAAATTCCATGGTGATGTTATCCCATTTCCATGCTGGTATGGGCAATGGTTGCATCATCCCCTTATACTTCTTCCTCTCTTTCTTCACTTGCTAACACACCAGGAACTTTGATGTATACTTAGTGATGTCCTTCTTCATATTATCCCACCAATAATTCTATGATAGATCTCAATATATCATTGTGTTTATTGGGTGAATAGAGAAATTTGAACTATGTGCATCATCTAAAAGTTCCTTCTTCATCTATAGACTTGATGGAACATATAGTATTTTCCCAAATCTCACAATTCCTTCTTCATTAAAATTTAACTCTATGTATTTCCCTTTTCTGATAGCTTCCACATTCTTCTGAATTCTCACGTCATCCTTTTGAGAATCCTTTAAGCTTTCCAAAAGATATGGTTGAGCAATCATTTGTGAAAGGCTTGATGATGTTCCCTTATTTGTGATTAACATATCCATCTTTGTCATGTTTAAGAAGATTGGATCCTTCTCAATTCTCATCAATGATAGAATCATCAGGTCCTTTCAACTTAAATCTTCTTCCACATTGTTCACTTTCCCATGTTGGTAATGGATTGAGTACTCATAGTCTTTGATCAGCTCTAACCATCTTCGTTGGTGCATGTTCAACTCATTCTGTGTGAATATATACTTGTGGATTTTGATGTACGTATATATTTCACCATTCTCCCCACAGAGATAATGCTGCCAAATTTTTAAATAGAAGATCACCGTAGCCAACTGCAAATCATGTGTGGGATAATTCTGCTCAGGAACATTCAATTTCCATGAAGCATAGGAAATGACATTGTCATTTTGCATTAACACACAACCTAAGCAGTTCTTGGAACCATCACTGAATATCTCTAAAAGTTATCCACTTGTGGATAATGTGAGCATGGGTGCAGTGATAAGCATCCATTTTAACTCCTTGAAGCTTTATTCGCATTCATCACTCCAATAAAACTTTACTCCCTTCTATGTTAGCTTCGTAAGAGGGTTGGACAATCGTGAGAAATTTCTCACAAATTTTCAATAATATCCAGCTAACCCCCAAGAAGCTATGGATATCTGTTACTGATGATGGCCTCGACCATCCCTCAATTGCATCTTCTTTGGAGGGATCCATAGATATACCATTTCTTGTGAAGATATGGCCCAAGAATGATACCTCCTTCAACCATAAATCAAAATTTCTATACTTTTCATAGATTTTCTCCTTATGCAATGTCTTTAGTACAGTTCTTAGATGCTCTTCATAATCCTCCTTGGTTTTAGAGTATATCAGAATATCAACTATAAAGACTACAAAAAATTTGTCGAGGTAATCCCTAAAGCCTCTATTTATCATGTCCTTGAAGATTGCCGGAGCAATAATCAGTCCAAAATGAATTACTATGAATTCAACATGCTCGTATCTTGTACAAAAACAGTCTTGGGGATATCTTCCTTCTTCACACAGACTTGATAATATCCCGACCACAAATCCAAATTGTAGAAGTATTGTGCTCCACAAAGCTGATCGAACAAGTGATTGATTCGTGGGAGAGGATACTTGTTCTTTATTGTGATTTTTTTAAGCTCAAGATAATCGATACAAAGGCGCATTGACCCATCATTCTTCTTAACAAAGAGGAATAGTACACCCCATGGTGAAGCACTTGGACATATAAACCTTTTATCCAGACTCTATTTTAATTGTTTCTTCAACTCCTAAAGCTCCACAAAAACCATTCTATACAGAGCCTTGGATATTGGCAATGCCCTAGGAATAATATCAGTTGAGAATTAAACATCTCTTCTAGGAGTAATACTAGGAAATTCCTCAGGAAATACTTCATCGAATTCCCTCACAATAGGAATGTATTCAAGGATGGTTTCTTACTTAGACTCAGTCATCTGAGATAGATACACATGGTCATTGTGTAGTAATATCCATGCTTGAGGTGATTTATCTAAATAAGATTCATCTTTCTCCTAGAAATTTTATTGAATTGGGGGGTCGATTCTCTACATGGAGAGTGATTTCCCTCTCAAGGAAATTTATGTTGGCTATATATAGGGAAAGTTAGTCCATTCAAGAATTGCATCAAATTCCACCTGAGGGAGTATGATAAGGTTAGTCATGAAATTTATTCCACAGATTATGATAGGGGAGGAGTTATATTCATGGGATTCAATGATTTCCCAATTGGTTGTACTCACTGACATCTTTACTTACAAGATTAGTGGTCGTGATGGGATTGTTCTACTAAACTTTTGGGATATAAAAGAGTGCGTAGAACCTAAATAAAAAATTACATTTTCTATTCATGAATGAATAAATAGAATACATGTCACCACTTCGTTTTTCGGGGTTCACTTCAGTCTTAATGATGGAAAAAGATCTCCCTTTCTGTCGTGGAGGTTGTTGGTTGCCTCCAAAAGCCCTTGGCTTAGGGCACTAATTTGCAAGATGCCCCGGTTCTTTGCAGTTGTGACACTAAACAATGCGTTGAGGTTCAAACAGAGCATTCCTCTCCTCTGTTGTAGCCTCGAGTTTTTCTTTTCAGTAGTTAATAGCTAGGTGCCCATCTCTTCTACACAGAAACCATTTCCTCGTCCCCTTCAGGAAATTTTCGGGGTGATTCATTCCGCACCTTGGGAAAGTGGGGTGATGGATCTTCTTAGCACCATTGGATTTATCCATCGAAATGCCAGATTTGAAGTACACCTTATGATTATTGTCCCCATGATACCCCGGAGATTATCTGATCTCCATTTTGACCTTGAGGGAACATTGGACAATTTCTTCAAAGCTATCAAAGTCATGGATTGCCAGTGCTTTCTGTAGTCTAGGATTCAACCCTCCAAAGAAGAAATAAACCTTGCATTCAAGGGTAACCACAAAGATGAAGGCATATCAGGAAATCCTTTTGTGGTTTTCCTCGTACGCTCCGATAGATTCGTCGACTTTTTTACTGAGGTCAAGGAAGTACCTTTTCATATTAAGTCATAGGGTGTGCGGAAAATATTTATCGAATAACATATTCTGGAAATCCTTTCCTTCCAATGCCTCGATCTCATCCTCATGGTTTGTATTTTTTATCAAAATCCACCATTGATCAGCTTCACCCTCCATACAATAAGCATCCAAGAGAACCTTTTATTGTTCAGAACATTGATGGATGGAGAAGATCTTTTCAATTGAGTTGATCTATTGTTCGGTGATTGAGGGATCAGATGATCCATTAAAAGTAAGAGGTCTTTGTCTCTTGAAGCTCTTGATAGAGACTTTTTCTTTTTTAGGGGGAGTTTAATGTTCCTCTTGACACTTTATTTATTCAAAGATTGAGTTAACTAAAAGAGAATTTGGACAATGTTTGTGATTCCCGCTCCCATTGAATTGGGCATTTCATTAGCATAGTCATCACAATGATCTTCATATCAGTTATTAGACTGAGTCCTCCTATTACCACCCATTGGCTAGAATAAAAGGAAATTTAGGGGTAACACATAAAGGGTAATCTAAGGAAAAAACTGATGACTTATAAATAACTTTTATTTCCTTAACTTATGAATCCACAGGCTTCAATCTATGCTATTCATGATCTACTTTCTAACATATATTCTTAACAACATTTTTTTCATTACCTTAATGAGGGTTCACATTATGATTTTGAATTTACCAAATAATATATCTCGGGAGTGTTGTAACCAAGATTGTAGTAAGGCCCGTTGATGTGCACCAGTTCCCATTCGATTCTAGCTTGACGCGGTGTTTTCAAGATTTACCCCTAGGATACATTTGTGCCCGAGCTACCTCTACCTACTCGTATCCAGAAAAAGATATATTTTCTTGATAAACCATTAACTCAATAATGACTAATACTTAGGTATGTTTTTATTATACTTATTCTTGTCTATAAGTCTTCACTAGGGTTTTCTAATCCTAATCAATAAAATAACTAAACCTATCCTCATATACCAACTATAACAACCCTTCTTTTTTTACACACTTAAACCTAATTTATTACATAAAATATTCACTTGATAATACATAGAAGACCGAGAGGTCTATTGTATTTGGGGCTTAGGAACTTTACATAACATCTTATAACATAAAGCACACAACATCATTATTTAAAACATCTTTTACATGACCACTACATTCCCTCATACTTAGCATTGCATGGGATAACCTGAGGACATGCATAAGAAAAGGGTGAGCAATAAAGCCCAGTGAGGGAATAAACATGGAATTACATGATAAATGCAATACTTGTTAGAAAATAGGCATATCAGTGGTGAAAAATAGAAACATGAATATAAAGGCATGATAAAGAATGATAATCATAACATGGAAATTTGGCAACAACACTTAACATGGAATTTCCAAGAGCTAAGGCTCATTGCACATAGAGCACGAGTAAACCCTCATTGCACATGAAGCACGAGTAAAGCCTTGTTAAACATGAATTATCATGAGTCAACACCCATTTCACATGACGTATCATAATACTATACTTTAGCCAATGCATTAGAGCACTATCAATGTGAACCCTTCTTAAACATATAATTTCATGAATTAGTGTGCCACATGGATCATATAACATGGAATCAATCAACATCATAAGTTATTCCATGACTAAGTAATGTGGAATAAATAAATTAATGTAACATTCAATTTGTATATGTGAATAAAGGTGATTACCCTTGATAGAGACATGGGTATGGTATTCACTACACAATGATCTTGGCTTGGAAAAATGTGGTGCAATTTCGCCAGTATAACGACGTGACATAAGGATTCAAGAAAATGGTTGATGAGAGAGGAAAGGGTGTATCATCATATATACATGAAATTGACAGTAAGGGGTTCATATAGATACATGTCTCAACAAACTTAATGGAATTCAGATGCATAAGACAAAAGAATTACTTTTATGTAAAAGAGGAGAGAGAAATCCCTCATGGAATTTCGGCATGGTAACGGGTGTACATGGGAGGAATTAATGAGAGAGAAAGGGGTCTCCCGACATAAAAAAATAGGGCAGTATGGGGGAGGTGAGAAATCATACCCCCACGATTTTTAACTAAAATCAAAAGGGCATAACAACTTAAAGAAAATTGGACAAAAATGAGAAAGGAATAAATTCATTACTCGTAAGTGTAATCCCAATGGCTTGGGAGAGGCTTGAGAGAGGATTCTTAGGAGAATAAGGAAAATTGGGAGGATCCTAGAGTGAAGAGGATAGGGATTGGTAAAACTCCAAAGGATTTTAGTGAAGAGGAAGTGGGAGCTTGGCTGGGATTATATAGAAAAGGAGAGGGAATTCTTTATGATTTAGGTTTGGGACACCTCACATTAAACTAATCAAAACCACAAACCAGCCAATGGTTTTTACACATTTTTTTTTCAAAATTGGAGTGGAAAAAATATTTTATAATGCCAATTTCTGAACTTCTTAAAATAATAGGGTTTCTTATGTGGAGGTGAGTCACACTCTCAGGGAAAAAAATTGAAAAAGACAAAATGTTTTATAAGCCTTGAAGGGTCCAGTAAAGCTTTATAAAATAAATCTAACCACCCGAAAATCACATTATTTTAATTGTAAAACATATATTGGCCGAAAATAATGACTAAATTATTTTATTACATCAAAATTGGGTCATTATTATGACATAAAACACATTATATATTTAAACAGTGTTTAAGTTTTACCCAAAAATGTGATTGTCTCCGAAAATTATGAAAAATTCACCGTTGGATAATTTCGACATCCTGATTCCCAAAATAATATTCATTTTATCTAAATAGTTTTTTAAATAAGTGAGTTTTTACTTTTAAAATAAAAACAAACATTTATAAAAAATCATGGGTTTTGACAAAAAACAGCTTTCAAACATAATAAAAATTACAATTGCATTCATAAAATTATATGATAATTTATATTAAAAAAAATTAATTTAATTATAATAATATTTTATTATAATATTATTTAATTCAAAAATCCATTAATTCATAAAAATATATTTCTTAGTTGAATATTATCTAAAAATACTTTTTGTGCTTTAAAAACTATTTACAAAGTAACTATAATAAAATGAATGCACATTCTTTATACAAAAATAATGTACATAGTCATAGTGATAGGGTCTAGTTACATAATCGCTTATAACACCCACATAATACTAAATGGTAAGGTGTGCGATGGTGATAGACTGTTGGGGTGGCTCGGATAATATTGCTCGGGTGGTAATCTCTCTTAACTTTCACTTCTCCCATAGTCGATTTCACTCCAGCTTAACGTGTAAAAGCTCGACTTGGGCTTGGTTAAGAGTGAAACCCAATGATTCCGCCTATATTCCAAGATTAGACAAATGGGCTTTGTATGGGGGAAAGTCTACTGGATGATTCCATCACTTCCTTTTTCTATGTAAATTGGATTTCTTATAGCACTATATTTATACTAATCATGTGATCACTCTTCAACGTCTATATTAGCCACTGTAAAAATTCATAACAGTATTTTATAATCCAGAAATACAAAACCCATGATGTTCACATTTTATATAACCATAATAAAAATTTAATTAGATCAAGAGGAATTTCCATTAATGAATGTTTGGGTCGTTACATATTCCTTATATTCTTACGGTATCTTTTAATGACAAAATATTAGGGGATGATGCTTCATTAATTAAGAGCCATGATCCCCTACACATCCTTGTTTCCCAAAACCCACATGATCCAGAGTTAGAATAGTGAAAATTAAATCATCTAATAAAGAAGGTTCCACTAGAGGATTTGCCTATGGAACCAATATTATAGCTTACAAACTAGGATTTTAGAGATCTCTTCTCATAGTCATTTTCTAATAAACATAAGAAAATTAAAAAAAATAGATCCAGAGAACATTCCATAATCTTAAGACCACATTCATAATTTAAACCAATCCTTTTAAAAAACAATAATTCAAAAAAATTATTAATTATACCAATAAACTACATACTTAAAGGGGAATATGTCAATTTAGAATAATTTTCCCATTTAGTTAATTCTAATTAACCCAAAATCCATGTCCCAAACTTATTAAATATACCTAAATAGCCATGGTAAATTAGATTCAGTCATGGGAGTGAGGTAGCTAGTCCTTTTTCTTCTACACATGATATCTATATTCCAATGGGCCAAACTCATGTCTTACCAAGATGCAGAACCAAACCAAGGAAATGTTAGCACACTTCAGGATGTTCTTTCCCTCTAATACCAATTTTTAACAAACCAAACCAGGTCAAACAAACGATACCCTTGTGTTGAATGTCCCATAATGAGGTATAAAAATGAAAACTAAAATAAATCCTTGAATATAACTAAAATAATACAAATAACTAGAGTAGAATGTTTTAGAAAAGAGATAAGACAAGAAAACAAATTATCCATTCCAAAATAGGATAAACCAAACATATGACAACTCTCTATTGACAAATAGTCACCTCCAAACCACCCTTTTATGAAAGAAAAGATGAAATAATAATGAAAGATGAAATAAGTTTCCCTTAACATTACTTGGATACTATAAAGAAACATCTACAACATCACAAAATAATCCATTAGTGTTTGAGAACAAATACCATTAGGATACCACCATAAATCCTATATAAGATCTAATTTCAAGAATGAAACATCTCTAAATTTTATAAGAAACAGTTTTACAAAAAAAACATTAATCCAATCCATTTGTAATCCTTTTTTCCTTTGGTTTTTCAAAAAATTCATTCATATTATATAAAAGGCTTATGAGAAATAAAAGTAATAAAATAGGAAATCATGTGAATTATTCATAATGTAAGAAATTAAACACATGTATATGAAATATTGTCACAAAATCCCATCTAATACAACATCATATAAACAACTTTGATCTAAAATCACAAATAAAAAATCATCGAGAAATAAAATTTTTAAATGACCAATAACACAACCATTTGGGATTTAGACTACGTGAAAATAAATACTAGACAGAAAAAAATTCTTAAACTAGGTCAAACATTGGATCCATATAATATTGAGTCACACAATAGTCTATATATATCATAAAAATAACCAATTTTGGTCCCAATCACACTATTCTTTAATTTATCTATTTACAAATGCGCCCAAGGTTCCCAAGGAGATAATAATATCAAATTACATTTCAAAACCATGCTCCAAATTTATAAAAAAAAATTAATGCCAAGTAAAACCACATTGGGGTTTTACAACCCAATTTTCCAATAAAAAAATCAATTTTTAAATAAAAAACATTTTAAAAAAATATATATCTCCAAAAAGTATTTGTAAACCACAAATAACTTCTATTAAATGAATAAAAATGTAATTTTTCAAGAATGATAAGAAAATCATCGAACTAACTCATCATATAGGATAACCTACATCAAAACTATATAAACTTCACAACATTTGAACAATGTTATTGGAATCCGAGAGGTCAGATATCAAATTACAAGGAAAGATAAGAAAATAAAATTAGATTGATAGAAAACACTATCCGACTAGTAATATGATCTGTAAACATATGAAACATAGTGGAACATCAAAACTAATGACGAACTAGAAATAATGCCTACCCAGATAGGTGTACTACAACCACAATGATTATTAATTTCTAAATGAGTTATCCATATGGAGTGGAGATCTCTCAAATAACCTAGTGTGAGATCGAGGTCGTGGAAAGAATGTTTCATGTGGAATGAAAAAATTAACACCTACACATCTCCATATAATCAATGTATTGAGACTTATATGGTGTGTAATCCCATGAAATGATGTGGATTATATGATGTTTGAAATCACTAAAAACTATGTTTCATTTTTATAAAATCTCAATTTTATCCATGGCATAATGTGACTACCAAATACACTATTTGTAAACTTCACGCCTAGACCAAATTCGCAGCATCTTCCTCGCGACCATAACAGGGTATGAAATCCATTTTCATAACATGTAATCACCCAACAGATAGAAAACGTACCATTTTGTAGTATAAAAATGAAAAAGAACCAAGATATTATCCAAAAAAGGTTATATCAAACCAAATTCATTAACAAATTTATACCCATACACAATTATTTCAAACAATCACGCATAATCTAATATTAAGTTATTTGTCCTAGAAAATGATATGTTTCCTTTCAAAGCTTGGAAACACACCTAAAGAAGGATGATATATAAATAATGTACAAAGGAGTACTTCAAAAAAAACGGGATGTTACCCAGGCTCAACAGAGTTATGATTTAGTTTAGATGTATTTTTCATATTCCATCATCACTAAGAAAGACAATAGTGGTTTATTCCCTAACGCTAACTTTGAGGATTGATGTTAATTGGGGATAAAATCATGCCCAATATGTTGATACTTGGTGTTGACTTTTATCATTTCATATTGATTTAATTCCAATAATGTGACTCTATATATCATATACTCTTGAGTATACACCTCAGTCTATACTAAAATCATTCATGTAACTTATGTCTAAAGATTGAGGGCTTCGGTATAACATTGTAACGACCCGAAATTTGGAATAAATCTTGTTTCCTAATTTCATGTGTTATTTTTTTTATACTCAAAAAAATGTTTTATTTGATAAACATGATTATAAATAAAATGAGACCATTGGTTTTTGAGTGTTATATGACCATCGGTCAATATGACCACCGTGAACAAAATGTTTTTATTATTGTCTCTAAATTTAAGTAATCCTGGTTAATTATTATAGAAAGAAGATTTGATGGCCACACCTAGTAGCCTTGGGCCGATCGAAGCCCATATAACAGAGATTGGGAAAGAGGTAGCACCATTGGGCTTTGCTCTGGACCAAATCCAAGCCGAACTTCATCATGTGAAGCTAGAACGGAATCGCCTTCGCGAGAAGTTCAAACTGATAGAAATTACTACTCGGGCAATGTTGACTGAGCCGCCCCAAAATTCTATCACCCTAGCACACCTTACTCTTAGGTCCTATGCTGGTATTATAAGGGGTTATGTAACGAGACCGTAATTGCCTTGTGTAATCTTTTTTTTAAATAAAAATTTGGATTTCTTCTTATGATGATGTTTATGAATTTTCAAATGACCGGATAAATATTGTATGCATATTTTTGATGAATTTTAGAAAAAGGATATTTTAAAAATGGTTGTGTAAACCTTAAATAATTAAAAATGTGTAATGATTTTCGAAAAATGGTCTTCTACAATTATGTTCAGTACGAAATTTAGAGTCTAATAAGATCAACTTGATTTTTGATGAATAGTAAATTATGAATAGTGATTTTATGATTAGGATTAGTAATATGACCAAATGGATTAGTAATCTCACTTAAAGAAAGTTTTAAAATAATCTAGGCACCTTGATTAAGTAATGTGATTCAATAAAATAGTTAAATAACGGTTTCATTAATTATTATTCAAGTATTAGTTTTTTCGGGGTGAATAGTGTTTTTTAATTAAAAATTTAATTAAAAATAATTAGAAAATTATTTTTATAAAAATGACTTCATTTTTGAACTCAGAGCATCGATATTATGTTATGGTAATTTTTGGGGATTTTTCTGAAAAATGTGAATTTTCGATGAATAGTGTTTTTATTTAAAAATTAAATTAAAAATATTTAGAAAATTATTTTTATAAAATGGATTTCATTTTTGAAATCAGAGCATTGATATTTGGTTAAGGTGAAATTTTGGGGTTATTCTGAGAAGGTTGAATTTTTAGTGAATAGTAAAAATACAGTTTTAGGGTTTCGGTATGTTTAATGACATCATAATGGTGTCATGATGATGTCATGAGATCTTTTGAGGGTTGGCCGGCCAAGGGTGATGAATTTTTGTTTTGGGGGCCCCATGTGGCCTAACTCCATGATAAATGCCAAGGGAGAGCACATGGGTTTGAGAAAAGCACATGTGAGGTGTCCCTTGACCATTAATGTCTTGTCCCCTCACTTTCCCTATAAATACCAAGCCCTCCTCTCATCAATTAGACTCCCCACTCTTCCCCAACGAAGTTCTGGTCTCATTACCTCCCAAGGAGTCCTCCCAAGGTGCCCCCAAGCCCTCGAGTTCCCAACCTTTGAGGTTTAAGAGTTACATTTTAAGGTAAGGGATCCGACCCCTCTCTTTCTTTTCAAGTGATCTCTTTTATGTCATTCCTTTTATGATCCATGTTCTTATTTTGGAGGATGTTCTTTTATACTCCTATTACTGCCCTTTTTATGTTCATATGATGAAAGACCCCCTCTTACTCTCATCATTTCGTTTTAAGAATGTTTAATTGGCGCCGTTAGGCTGCCAGATTTTCAAGGGATTCATTCACCTTTCTCTTTTTCAAAGTTCTACTTTCATGTCAAGTCTTTCAAGTTCATTTTAATTATGTTGGGGTATGATCTCTATATTTATCATACTGATCTTTTATGATCATATGATGAGAGACCCCATTTGATCTCTTCAATTCAGTATTTTGAAGTTTTAAGTGGCGCCGTTAGGCTGCCGAATTTTTAAGTGGTTCTTCACCCTTCTCGTTTTGAAGTTCTACTTTCATGTCAATTCTTTCAAGTTCCTTTCTATTATGTTGGGGTATGATATCTATATATATCATACTGGACTCTTATGTTAATATGATGAGAGACCCCATTTGATCTCTTCAATTCAGTATTTTGAAGTTTTAAGTGGCGCCGTTAGGCTGCCGAATTTTTAAGTGGTTCTTCACCCTTCTCGTTTTGAAGTTCTACTTTCATGTCAATTCATTCAAGTTCCTTTCTATTATGTTGGGGTATGATCTCTATATCTATCATACTGGACTCTTATGTTCATATGATGAGAGACCCTATTTGACCTTGTCAATTCAATTTTGTTGAAGTTTAAGTGACGCCGTTAGGCTGCCGAATTTTCACAAGAGAAATCTTGTTTTTTTTCTTCCTTTCATGTTCTTCATTTCATATGGTACATTTTCAAATTTCAGTACCATGTTCTTAAATCCCTTATATTTTGTCCCTATACTGTTTTATGGGTCATTTATGAATGTTTGACCCATGTCCCCTCTCTTCTCAATGTTTTCTAAAACCTTGTAACATAGTCGTTATGCTGCAGAATTTTCGTCGCAAAGTGTCTCTCTCTCTTTTCTAAAAATTATTTTATGTTATAAAGTGAATACTCAAGGATCTTATTTATACAGGGGTATTCACATATATATCAAAATGTTCTATTTTAAATTCTGGGATTTACATACATGAAACCCTCTTTCCCTTTCCGTGGGTTTAAAGTGACGTAAAGATCACGTATTTAAAGCAGTTTTTAAAACGTTGTGATTATGAAATGAAACCCATTTATTTTATGCTATGTGGGTTATTTATGAAATTTTTTATGATGATATATGTGGCTCACATGATAATAAAGGAAAATTTAAGGGTGCGCCCTGATAGCGCTCCAATGCATTGGGTAATGATGTAACCACTAGAGATTACAATTTTCACGATACCTTGGTGAATAACCTTGGTAATTTTCAAATGACACCTTGGGGATGGACCTTGGTGATATGTTCATGATTGTCTATGCTAAATTATGTAGCCACATATTCAAGTTATGAAAAATGTTGTTTTTATTATGAAATGCCTCATGATTTCTTTCTCATGCCTTAAAGTTCTTTTCATGTCATTATTGAAGTATATCAAGCTCACATGTAAAATGTTCCTCTTGTTTCCCTTACTGGGCCTTCTGCTCACCCTTTATTTTGATGTGTGTTCCCAGGTTATGAGATGCAGTAATGAACCTAGGATGAACTTGAGGAGAAGCCTTTCAAGTGTTTAAGAAGAATGTTTTTTTTCTTTCATTTATTATGTTCCTGGTTTCCAAGACACTAAACCTTAAAGATCCTCGGTTTTGTAAAATGTAATGAAAGTTTTTGTGATGAAAAGGTGGGATGCTATAGTTGGTATCAAAGGATGGTTTAGTTATTTGTGGAAATTAGGATATGAAAAATCTAGGAAGAACCCTATAGAAAAGTTTAATATAGGAAATCTTCCTGGTATTTTGGTGAGTATTGAGTAAGGGGTTTCCAAGCAAATACATCCCTGTCTGGATACGAGCAGGTAGAGGTGGCTCTGGCACAGATGTACATAGGGGTAAAACCCGAAAACACCGCTTTGAGCTAGACTCGAACGGGAACCGGTACACGACAACAGGCCTTGCTGCACTCTTGGTTACGACACTCCCGGGGGATATGCTTTGGTAAATTCATAAGCTTAGTATGAACCATTGTTAAAGGAACAAAGATAAAATAAAATAAAGGTTTACATAAGAATATATGATCATGGATAACCTAGAAGGGAACTTAGGGGATCACAAGTTAGGGTATACTTTACTTCTACATGTTATCCTTAGATGCTTTAAGTTTCTTTGCATGATTATTGGCTATGTATTTAAGCCCCTAATTATAGCTTCTTTTCTTAGTTAATGGCGGAAAATGGAAGAACATGTCCCAACAACCAATGTGATAGGAAATGCTATGATTTCCGTATTAATACGACCGAGATGATTAGGGGATTAAAAGATGATTATTATTTTGGAAGACGTTCACTATTTTGAGGACCATATATGATCAAGGTAAATAGATTACTACGGTATTTTCATTGAGGAGTAAGGTTGATTTATATTTTGATTTATCAATGAATTTAAGTTGGACTTATAGTAAATTAGGTTACTTACGGGAATGATTAAACTATCTTGGGTAAAATATGTTTAGGTTAGCTATTTTTGTTATAAGATGTTAGGAGTGGTTGATGTTGTCTGGAGATGAACAATGAAGTTGTTTTGGAAGACTATGTTATCAAGTCCTTCTTGTATTTGGGTTTCAATCTTAGTTTGGTTTACTTTGAGGAATTTTAAGGACTGTTATTTATGGAATGGTCTATGATGAACTTTGGGTATTACCATGGAACATTGAAGATTTAAAAGTAGTTTCCATTCCTATGGGATCCTTTTTGAAGAGTTGTTTTACCTTACCCTTTCTAATTTTGGGATAATGTTTAAAGATAGAAGAAATAGATAGTTAATCTTTTGTAGATTATGTGATTCTATAGAAGATGATTCTTGTGATTTTATGAGACCAAGTGTTTTTGAATTCTCATCATTTGGCGAAAAGATTAGTGTTGGTAGGGACTTGTTAAAGGATGAAACTCTACTTGAAGGTAGGTATATTTTCTTATGTTTTTGTTCTATGTAGTAAATGAAATCCTCAAAATTATGAAAAGAAACGTAAAACAAAAATGTTGTTGGTTTACGTTTCCTAATAGGTAATCAAAGACCGTTTACACACATCATAAGTTTGGGATTTTCTCATGGTTAACTTTCTCCTAATCATGTTCTCTATCACTCTCTCTCAGAACTGACCCTTTGTTTTTTCCTCCATGTCCATGTTTTCCTACATGGAACCCGAGTGTGGCTTAACTCGAGTGGCCTTTGTACTTCCTTTTCTTTCTTTTAAAGTAATGGTGTTACTGAATCTTTTTCCGATGTGGGACTTTCAATGAAATTTCAAAACCCAATTTAAAAAAAATTGCGAGGACGCAATTTCTTAAGGGGGGAAGATTGTAACGACCCGAAATTTGGAATAAATCTTGTTTCCTAATTTCATGTGTTATTTTTTTTATACTCAAAAAAAATGTTTTATTTGATAAACATGATTATAAATAAAATGAGACCATTGGTTTTTGAGTGTTATATGACCATCGGTCAATATGACCACCGTGAACAAAATGTTTTTTTATTGTCTCTAAATTTAAGTAATCCTGGTTAATTATTATAGAAAGAAGATTTGATGGCCACACCTAGTAGCCTTGGGCCGATCGAAGCCCATATAACAGAGATTGGGAAAGAGGTAGCACCATTGGGCTTTGCTCTGGACCAAATCCAAGCCGAACTTCATCATGTGAAGCTAGAACGGAATCGCCTTCACGAGAAGTTCAAACTGATAGAAATTACTACTCGGGCAATGTTGACTGAGCCGCCCCAAAATTCTATCACCCTAGCACACCTTACTCTTAGGTTCTATGCTGGTATTATAAGGGGTTATGTAACGAGACCGTAATTGCCTTGTGTAATCTTTTTTTTAAATAAAAATTTGGATTTCTTCTTATGATGATGTTTATGAATTTTCAAATGACCGGATAAATATTGTATGCATATTTTTGATGAATTTTAGAAAAAGGATATTTTAAAAATGGTTGTGTAAACCTTAAATAATTAAAAATGTGTAATGATTTTCGAAAAATGGTCTTCTACAATTATGTTCAGTACGAAATTTAGAGTCTAATAAGATCAACTTGATTTTTGATGAATAGTAAATTATGAATAGTGATTTTATGATTAGGATTAGTAATATGACCAAATGGATTAGTAATCTCACTTAAAGAAAGTTTTAAAATAATCTAGGCACCTTGATTAAGTAATGTGATTCAATAAAATAGTTAAATAACGGTTTCATTAATTATTATTCAAGTATTAGTTTTTTCGGGGTGAATAGTGTTTTTTAATTAAAAATTTAATTAAAAATAATTAGAAAATTATTTTTATAAAAATGACTTCATTTTTGAACTCAGAGCATCGATATTATGTTATGGTAATTTTTGGGGATTTTTCTGAAAAATGTGAATTTTCGATGAATAGTGTTTTTATTTAAAAATTAAATTAAAAATATTTAGAAAATTATTTTTATAAAATGGATTTCATTTTTGAAATCAGAGCATTGATATTTGGTTAAGGTGAAATTTTGGGGTTATTCTGAGAAGGTTGAATTTTTAGTGAATAGTAAAAATACAGTTTTAGGGTTTCGGTATGTTTAATGACATCATAATGGTGTCATGATGATGTCATGAGATCTTTTGAGGGTTGGCCGGCCAAGGGTGATGAATTTTTGTTTTGGGGGCCCCATGTGTCCTAACTCCATGATAAATGCCAAGGGAGAGCACATGAGTTTGAGAAAAGCACATGTGAGGTGTCCCTTGACCATTAATGTCTTGTCCCCTCACTTTCCCTATAAATACCAAGCCCTCCTCTCGTCAATTAGACTCCCCACTCTTCCCCAACGAAGTTCTGGTCTCATTACCTCCCAAAGAGTCCTCCCAAGGTGCCCCCAAGCCCTCAAGTTCCCAACCTTTGAGGTTTAAGAGTTACATTTTAAGGTAAGGGATCCGACCCCTCTCTTTCTTTTCAAGTGATCTCTTTTATGTCATTCCTTTTATGATCCATGTTCTTATTTTGGAGGATGTTCTTTTATACTCCTATTACTGCCCTTTTTATGTTCATATGATGAAATACCCCCTCTTACTCTCATCATTTCGTTTTAAGAATGTTTAATTGGCGCCGTTAGGCTGCCGGATTTTCAAGGGATTCATTCACCTTTCTCTTTTTCAAAGTTCTACTTTCATGTCAAGTCTTTCAAGTTCATTTTAATTATGTTGGGGTATGATCTCTATATTTATCATACTGATCTTTTATGATCATATGATGAGAGACCCCATTTGATCTCTTCAATTCAGTATTTTGATGTTTTAAGTGGCGCCGTTAGGCTGCCGAATTTTTAAGTGGTTCTTCACCCTTCTCGTTTTGAAGTTCTACTTTCATGTCAATTCTTTCAAGTTCCTTTCTATTATGTTGGGGTATTATCTCTATATATATCATACTGGACTCTTATGTTCATATGATGAGAGACCCCATTTGATCTCTTCAATTCAGTATTTTGAAGTTTTAAGTGGCGCTGTTAGGCTGCCGAATTTTTAAGTGGTTCTTCACCCTTCTCGTTTTGAAGTTCTACTTTCATGTCAATTCATTCAAGTTCCTTTCTATTATGTTGGGGTATGATCTCTATATCTATCATACTGGACTCTTATGTTCATATGATGAGAGACCCTATTTGACCTTGTCAATTCAATTTTGTTGAAGTTTAAGTGACGTCGTTAGGCTGCCGAATTTTCACAAGAGAAATCTTGTTTTTTTTTTCTTCCTTTCATGTTCTTCATTTCATATGGTACATTTTCAAATTTCAGTACCATGTTCTTAAATACCTTATATTTTGTCCCTCTACTGTTTTATGGGTCATTTATGAATGTTTGACCCATGTCCCCTCTCTTCTCAATGTTTTCTAAAACCTTGTAACATAGTCGTTATGCTGCAGAATTTTCGTCGCAAAGTGTCTCTCTCTCTTTTCTAAAAATTATTTTATGTTATAAAGTGAATACTCAAGGATCTTATTTATACAGGGGTATTCACATATATATCAAAATGTTCTATTTTAAATTCTGGGATTTACATACATGAAACCCTCTTTCCCTTTCCGTGGGTTTAAAGTGACGTAAAGATCACGTATTTAAAGCAGTTTTTAAAACGTTGTGATTATGAAATGAAACCCATTTATTTTATGCTATGTGGGTTATTTATGAAATTTTTTATGATGATATATGTGGCTCACATGATAATAAAGGCAAATTTAAGGGTGCGCCCTGATAGCGCTCCAATGCATTCGGTAATGATGTAACCACTAGAGATTACAATTTTCACGATACCTTGGTGAATAACCTTGGTAATTTTCAAATGACACCTTGGGGATGGACCTTGGTGATATGTTCATGATTGTCTATGCTAAATTATGTAGCAACATATTCAAGTTATGAAAAATGTTGTTTTTATTATGAAATTCCTCATGATTTCTTTCTCATGCCTTAAAGTTCTTTTCATGTCATTATTGAAGTATATCAAGCTCACATGTAAAATGTTCCTCTTGTTTCCCTTACTGGGCCTTCTACTCACCCTTTATTTTGATGTGTGTTCCCAGGTTATGAGATGCAGTAATGAACCTAGGATGAACTTGAGGAGAAGCCTTTCAAGTGTTTAAGAAGAATGTTTTTTTTTTCTTTCATTTATTATGTTCCTGGTTTCCAAGACACTAAACCTTAAAGATCCTCGGTTTTGTAAAATGTAATGAAAGTTTATGTGATGAAAAGGTGGGATGCTATAAACATCGCCAAAACCAAACTCCCAGATCTACTGCTAAATACATTATCTTTTAATATTATTCATTGGATACTAATAAACATGACCCAATTTTTTCCACCCAAAACATAAATTCCAAACATTAATATTGAGTTACATACATACACATTAACATTTTAGGTTTAATGTTTTTGAAAATTAGGTCAATCTCCTATATATCAGTACTGATGTTGTTTTGTGAGCATTTTTCCAATATAATAAAAAAACATTAATTCACATTAAATCTTCATAATCACCCACACGAATCCATTCTACAAAAACATTACATTATAACTATAATTATGACTTGGAGAAAAAAAAATTGGATGAGCTCAAATCCTCAGTAAGGGTAAACAAATGCATTAACAATTGAATATCTCTTATGATAGAAAATGAAAATATAGGTATTAGAAGATATTAAATGTGAAGTATCATTACATAATTCATTTGATAACCATAAAAACTTTTATCATTAATCATATGACATGGTTAAAATCCTTAACAGTTGAAAGAGTCATAAGAATAAACAATCATGAGTCCAGCGATGTTAAACTTCATCTATGGAAATATTAAAACAAATTAAATATAAAACATATCTTTGAATATTATCTTCATTATTGGTGTCCACTCATGTAGTATTAACTAGATCCTAGATAGATCCATTAAATAAACCTCCAAAGTTAACTCCCTCCTTCATGCCATTAATGAAAAATAAAAATTACTTAATACATTAGAGAGGTATATCAAGCTCAACCATTATATAAGATAAATCATGATCATGAATCATCATGATATATACTAGGATCACCTATTATAATTAATAATTTCCATTTACAATACCAGAATATAACACATGTATTCATTCATTGTCATCAAAAAAGTTTGACAAACAACTTCCGTTCCTTTATTGATTGATTTACCCATGGAAACAAAATCAATTTCATTATAATCCTTTTAAAATCATAATAATAAGACATACAGAAAAATAATTTGGACCATATAATAATATTACATTTCTAGTAAAGGATATGAATCATTATAGGATGTTAACTTGGATAAGAATAACATTAATGTAACATTTCAAACAGATATTTAAAAATATGGTAAAAAGAACTTTCATTCAGTACCTTTAAAAATAAAAATTTAAAACCTATTAAGAAAATTATATACCTTAAAGGTAACCATGAAAAAATACTAAGGAATTATTAATGTAATTAAAGGTCATGTTTTCCTAAAATTATTTTCTTGTAATAAATGTTAGAAATATACATTCCTTTGATACATTTTTACAAAGATTCAAAATCGACTCATTTTGAAAACATTAAAAATCCATTTTAAAATAATTTAAAATAATTTCAATGATTATGTAAAATAATACTTACAAATCCTTTAGGTCTAAAAAATTATTATATTGAAAAAATATAATGGATATGGAGGAAGGGTATGGTTAAAATTCCTAAATACATTTAATTAAATATTTTTAAAGCAAAAAAATTATGATATTTTAATACCTAAAACCCATTGATAAAAATAACATAAAAAGTCATATAAAATACTAATTCCATAAAAATAATAAGGATAATATGTATGAATAGTCTAAATATATTCCATATTAATGAATAAAAGTTCATCAAACAAAACACGACTCTTGGAAGGACATTTGAGGTGTGCAACCATTGCATCTTTAGTGATTCATTAATCAAATAGACAATCAATGAAGGATTATAAAATGATTATATAAAATCCATAATTTTCAATAAATAATATGTTAAAACACATTCATGGAGTACTAGGTACACCATATTAAACGGACCATAGTTCATAACAAGAATTATGAATCAAAGAATTGAAATTGACAACAAGAAACCCCATATAAATTTTATAAAATTTGAATCTATTTTTTAGGAAGGTTATAGAATAAAAGTTCTATTAAATATCATTATAATAGAATAATTAATTATATAATATCTCAACTGGTAGTATATGAACATTATAAAATTTTGTAGGTGGACAATATGAGACATTTCTTAAAGAAACATTATTTTGACGAGTAATCCATACAAAGATTGTCACTTTTAATTGAGAATTAATCATTGTGGTGATTTTTTATCTATTTTAAAACCACATAAAACAAGATTAAATTCAAAATAATATAATAATATTTCATTATAACATAATTATGTCATAACCTATTTCATGAAGTAGAAATATAACCCAATGAATGGAAATTGAGTTAAGAAAACTCTTACCACGGGTCAGTAATTTATATGTATTTCCTATAGATATGTTATAATAAATATAAGTTAATTTTTTACATATTTAATAACCAGTTATAGTTTTATTAAATTTTCATTAAACCATTTTTTAAATTTATTTCAATGACATATTTAATTACTTAAATGGTTATGTTCACATCAGGTGTTTTGAGGACATTCGATTCATATTTACAAAACTACTTTGGTAGGATGACCACTGGTAAAGGGTTGATTTTTATATAATATTCTAAATAATTATAATTTAATAATTATAATTTTTATATTTAATAGAATTTTATAGTCATCTGTGAATGGTGAATAAGAAAAATTATTTACTTCGCTTCTTAGAGGTGGTATTCCTCATATACACACGAGCAGCATCATCATTTTTTCTAAATGGAAGTGTAATAAGGTAAGTAATATATTGTATTTCAATAATAATCTTGTTATTAAAATCATATATATTTATTAAATCCATTATAAAAAAATATACGTGTGATGTGGTGATGGTAAATGAAACTCATCACTTTATGGTGGTAGTAGTCCACATGTATATAGGAATGATGTGTTTTCTCCCCATAGGATGGTGAAGGAGATGAATAAGCTTAATATATTTTCATAATAACATCTTATTAAAAGGTATATTATAAAGGTATTATATTTGATTGGTTATGATGGAATTTAAAGAGATAGAATATGAACTAAAATTAAAACACTCGGTTAAGATGATTACATCCTTTTTGAAGGACATCCTTTAAATCACCTGTTAAGGACCCCTTGGATGGAATGTTATGAATAAAAAATCCATTATATTGTATTTTTATAAATATTTATAGTTTCTTTAGGGATTCCATTATCTATGTGGATCATGATGTGTGAGGAAGAGAGGACAGGTGGCATTCCTTTATAATCGAGGGGAGGGTACATTTCAAATTATATAAAGTATAAAATTAATATAAATTAATTTTCATGTTAAATTGGATAAAAATTGTTATATATTTAATATAGAATTGAGATAAATTTAAATAATATCATAAAAAATATTTAGACAAGTATAGGTGGTTTTTTACCCTTATCCCTTAGTTTCCACCTCTTGTTAGCCATTTTAACAATTTCTATGATAACAATGTTGTTTACTCTTTAAGGGTTGAGAAAGTTAAAATAAAATGAAAAAAATCCAATAAAAGGAAAATGGTTTGTATTCTCAAAAATATCCAATTAAATTTTCAAAATATAATATTTTTATGAATTTTAAATCACTTAATAAAATATTATTTAACATAAAATACCATTAAAGTCATTTTTAAAGGATATTATTATAGTTGACTTATAAAATAAAAAAAAATATTTAGTTTTAACATATACTTTAAACACATCAAAAAAAATTATATTTATCTAAAAAATTGGAACACCATAAATTACCAAAAAAATATTACTTTTATAGTCATTAAAATCATTTACTTTACTTTTTTACAACTTTCAAAAGCATTTTCCTAGTGTTGTTTAATCATTTAAATTATCTTTTTAATCACTGAAGATTAAAAATAAATTACAATACATTAAAATAGTAATATAAAAAAAATAAAATTTTATATCCTTTCATAAATTAACTTTATCTATATTGAAAAATATATAAGATATTACAAGAATGAAAGAGACATTCTCAAGTTTTCATTTACTTAAAATAATGTAACGGTCTTTATCCAAGATAAATGACACTAAAATGAAATAATTTCTAATATATGAAGGACTTATTGGAATAAAACTTATTAAATGAAATATATGAAATTTAATGGATGGTTTTGTAGCCCTATTAAATAGTTTTATGCATTTTATAATAGTATAACCCTTACTGTGGTGATAATATTTCAACCAAGGTGTATATTATTTATGAAAAAAATAAACATAACCTATTTACCAAATTTCAAAATGTTTATTTAAGTTATTTAATCAATTTTATCAAATTATATCTTTTTATGTAGAAAAAAAATAATTTTAAAATATCCCTGATAAATGAAATGAAAATGATATTCCCAAAAAATAAAATTTCATGTAGGAAAGTCATTTTACCCTAATATTAAGCATAATTTTGATTCAAATGAAATTAATTGGATTGTGTTTTATCATAATGAACTATTGAAAATAAAAAATAAAAAAAATAGGACATTTTAAATACATAAATGAAAAAACTTTTTTCTATAAATTTGATATTTTTTCACTAGCCATGGAAAATTTAATTCTTACCAAAAAATACTAAAATTATGAATTAATATTTTTTTTGAAATTGTGATTTAATAAATGATATAATTATTTGGAAATAAATTTTCTAATTTTGTTGCAAATTAATTATAATATTCTCTCATTAAAAATAAATAAAAATGTTTTGGATTAAAATGTATTTTTGAGGAATAAAATGACTTTATAACTAATTACGTTCTTATTTTCTGAGAATTATTAAATAAATTTTTATTGAGTATAAAATTTAGAAATATATATTTTATAATGTAATTAATTCTAATCATACCAACCAATTCATTGGATAGGTTATAAGAGTCATATTAAATAAAAATATTTTTAGTTTCTTTAAATCTTGTTGTTATTGTGTGTTATATAAACATAGATTCTTTTAGAATCACGAGGTGTAAAATCTTGGATGGATAATTCAACAGTAATAAATTATATTATTTCATTTAAAATTTTGAGCTCATTTTTAATTTTTATCTATCATATTAATTTATATCATATTATCCACTTGCCTGATCTTGAGGAGGCTATGGAATTTAGTCCGAGACATACCATGTTATAGTGCAGGTTGTGGATCAATTGTTTCATGATGAATATTATAGTATATTTTATCATCTAATGGAGGTTCCATATTAGGATAATCCAATAGTAGATTTTGATTTTTTATGATCCACGATGACAATGGCATAGCCTAGATCAGACTGCTTGTAAGGCCTCACATATTCCACAATAAGAGAATCACTTCTAGTAGATGAGCCTCATCTTGTTGAAAATATGAACCAATATAAATGAGTTCCATTTAGGTTATCTAAATATCTGTATTTTCCCCATTATATAAAATATGATAATATCCCATAAATTATTCTTAAGCCATCATTTTTTATGACTATTCCTTCAAAGACCCACTGGATTTCTTATTCGATTTAATTTCCTTACAATTACACATTTAGAGAATCATCACTTGAATATATGAAAATTATAGTGGAACCCCCTCTTTTGGAATTAGATAAATAGAATCAACATGTAGTCAAGGATAGTGTACATGAGGATGATCCCCCACCAGTTCATTATACCCCTCCAAAGTGAGGAGAGTGAAGGTCAACATAAGGGCATATCATTACCACTCCAGAACATAGGAGATAACATCATCCAATTAATAGGTAAAAATTATTTATACTCCTAGATTTTATATGATTTTTTATTCAAATTATTCAAGATTTTTTTCACAACCATACCCAACAAGGATTGAGTCTAAACTACACTATGCCTGACTTCATAGTCCAAGGGATGGAAAAAAGACCTAAAAGGAATATCTAACATGGGATTCCATTCCCTAATGTACTAGTACAAACAAACTCAAACATCTCAATAATGAAGTGAATTGGAATAATTATAAAATGATGAAATATCTATATAATACCTATGCATTTGAAAACCTCTAGGGTGTATAATAGTACGGTAGTGTAAACTGAAATGTAATAGGAAAAAATGCAAGCCCAACTAGAAATATATCCCACCCTATCTAAACTATAGAAGTAAAATGCTGAGAGGCCATATCTCTTAATCCCCAAGCTCCGACCACCATATGGTGTCTAATGAACCGGGTATACCTACGCTCCTCAATAGTCATCTTGGACCTTTCATTCATCATATTAAGATACGGAATGAGTAAGAAAAGGCCATATAGGGGTCAGTATATACATATCCTGTAGGACACTAGAAAAGTTAAAGAGGATTCATTAATACACACAATAGATTTAAAAAATACAAATATCAAACAAAAAATCAAAATAAAAAAATCAAACAAAAAAAACAAAATCAAAATATCAAATGAACATGAGACACACACACAGATATATATATATATACACACAAACATAAATAACCAAATGAGATAGAAGACGGATCTTTATCTCACAGCACAACCCAAGAAAGAGTGTCATCAGTTCCAATGTTTTATCAATGATGTTCATCATGTCACATGTCTATATAATGAGAAATCCATGTCAAGCCAGGCCTCACTACTATGTTTTCATATCTAGGGGAACAATCTCTATGTAGGAAAAACATTCCATAATACAACAAGATCGTTCCATCTAGTAGATAGCTAGACGACCCATGCCATATCATGGTGGGAAGGTGCCACTCATGTAAATAGTAGAGGACCCATTCCCTTCCTAGATTGAGTATTCCACTATAATAGTGAAGGACCCATTCCCTAACTCCTCCATATGGTGACACTCAAATATAAAATAGAGGAACCATGCCCTTCCTAGGAGATTGGCGCCACTCTCATAGTCGAGAACACATTAAATGATACCACGACACGGTGTCACTTGATAGAAAGGAAGATGAATCATGCATCTTCCCAATACAAGGGTGCCACTCTGAGAATATATAGAGGACTCATTCTTTGTCCAGTTGGAGGGGGCCACTCAAGATATAGTAAGATGGTCCATTTTAGACCTATTTAGAGGGTTCCCCTCTAAATCCTTGGGCGATTCTTCCAGATCACTACAACTATTGACGTCCTCCTAAAGATGTTTCCAAATCCAAACATATTGTATCATATCTCTAATTCCATTATAAATCCCACCATCACGTTATACATGGAAAAAAATTAGGATATGATATTCACAGGCCAAAATCCAAGTCCAAAAAAATGTGATACAAGTGGTTGAAGGTTCATCAAAAAGGAAGAATGTGTACATGGTGTGTAAGGGGACCCTCACTTTATGAGGTACCACACTACTTTGTAGTTTCATCCCTATCGTTACATGACTCACTAATTTTATATCACTACACGACATGTAGGTGTACTATATTGTGTGCCTCTTCCACTCGGGGTTCTACCCATCCTCCCTAGCTATGTCTGCATAAACTACCTAATTTTTTTGTACTCTATTATGTAATGTGTAAGGTATAGGTTGGAACCTATCATGTTCCAACTATTCAAGACCATGAAGGCTATAATGTCTATGTCATTCCTCCCACTATACATGGTGTGAAAAGTCACATGCGATCCAAGTTGTTTACCCTCTGTACACATCGAGATGGTCATCTAGGGTTACATGGAATGTTTCCCTTCAACACGTCATGTCATATTTAACTCCAAATGAAACCACAACCTATGCAAAAATTTCTCTACATAGAATGTGTTTTTCAAACAACAAGGTGTCTAGTTTTAATTTTCATAGAAACTCATATCCACTTCCAGTATTCCTGATACATCCTCTCTACCTCCATATCCTCCTTTTAACCACTAGGAATGGGGTTTCCTGCTAGATATTCCCATCCCTTTGATGTGCATACATCAAACTCCAGTTCTCCTAGCTGGAACCCACATGCGCTATCACCAATTTTGTGCCTCTTATGCTACACCATCTCGATCCCGAATTCCAAATACACTAAGAACATCTATTGGACCCCAAAAATCTCTATATCCGTCCTTGATTTTTTATTCCACTCATCACACATGATTCTGCCATGCCTATTGGGGTCCAATCAGGTCTGTTCCCACCCATCAACGTCGAACTGAGAACCCATAGGCCAATCAGAGAATAACACTATGAATAATTGGGATAAAAGAAAAAAAATTAAATGCTACAAAAATAATTGGGCTAATTTTTATGGATAACATATAAAATTGGGATAATTTGGGGTGAGAAATAATAGAATGATAAATTTAAATTTTTACACATGCACATGAAATGGAATAAAATTTTCTCCAATCAATGATAGAGGGTATTCATGCACAATAAATTTAATAAATTGGGGAGGAATCCTAAAATTTACAAGTCCAACGTTATTATGGATCATTAATCCATTAGGAATATTATTTCCAAAAAATAAAAGGATCCTTTGTGTTCGAAAAATATTGATATACCTCGATCCAGAGTCTCATCACTATCTGATTCTGATTCACCAAAAAGATATGGAAGGGAAAACTCACAACTCTTAAAGTGTTTATGTGGCTATTTTTAATGAATTTTCAAAATGGTACATTTGATGATTAGTTTATAATTAGGTAAAATAAATAAATAAATATAATTCAATATTAATTTAACTAAACACCCCTACCCAATACTGCTTTTATATAAACACCCCATGTCGGCCCATTTTAGGGAAATACTAGGGTAAATGTCACATTCTAGAGAAAACTGTGTTATCATATTTTTGATCAAATATTCTATTTAATAGCTATCCAATTCTCCCTTTGAAACATCACAAACATTATATAAAATAAATTTATCCTTTTTATAAAATTAATTACTAGAACATCGGGCCTCAAAATTGAACATGTCTATGATTTTGTCACCAAAAAATAGATAAAAATATTTCAAAGTCATACAAAGAGAAATTAAGGACTCTATATCATTCCAATAATCATGATTTTTTTCTTTGAAAATAAAAAACAAAAAAATGTTCTTGGGATACTAAGCCCACATCTAGTTCTATGGATCCCATGATCTCTACTTCACTCTTCTGTGTTGACACAACTCATGAACCAAGGGAATGGTACATCTACATTAGATGCTCTCTTATCGATACATGATTTTCACTAAGTTTTCTACAATATTTGATCATTCTTTACTGTATATTTCACCCTATTCAATAATGTATGTGTGTTTAAAAATTTGTATCCTCAATTATGACACATAGAAGATGTCATGCACCCACTCCAACTTTGGGGGTAGGATGAGGTGGGAAGTAACATCGCTAACCCTCTATAAGATAATGAATGAACTGATGAACCTCAGGGATAGCTTGCATCCCCATACGAATCTATAAAATTATCATTATGGGGAGACTCTTAAGACAACATGTTCTCCCACGTCGAACTCTAGTAGCCTAAAACATATATCTACATAATATTTTTTCCTAGTCTAGGTTATTCTTATCCTCTCATGGATAACAAGTACCCTTGTAATCGTCACATGAACCATCTCTAGACTCCCAAGAGAAGCATCTCTGATCTATCTCCAGCATAAGGGGAACCTGAAGGGTCTCTGATATAGGTCCACGAATGGTGTAATTCCTTTAGCAGAGTGGAATAAACTATTTTATGAAAACTCTACCAATGTATATTGATCCTTGAAACTACATCCACAATCTAACACATAGGTCGTTAGCATGTCATTCAGCACCTGGATAGTGGGATCAGTCTGCCAATTTTTCTAGGGGTGAAAGGCTCTACTCATCCTCATTAGGGGATTGAATGCCTCATGGAGGCTTCTATATAACAATCATGTAAAATTTTCATTACTATAATAAAGAATAATCAAGGAAACCCCTTGAAGGTAGAAAATAACCCAAATGTACAACTACCCTAAACACTCCACAAAAATATTCCCCCTAATAGATAGGGAGTTTGACAACTTTGTGTGTCATTCAACTATCAACAATACGGAATCATGGCACTTAAATGTATGTATAATCCCTATCACAAATTCTAAGAATATTTCATCCCATTTCCACTTTGGGATCTCAAGAGGCTGCAACAGTCCTACCAGAACCTAGTGCCTAGGTGTCACCTACTTGCTAGTGATGCACAATGAAAAAAACTCATCCAAACTCCATCTCATGTCGTCCCACTAGAACTACCCCGGAAGTTATCTCTTAATATTCCCCACATTATGATGTATAACAAAAAGTGACGTGTGAAACTACCTCATCACATCCTCCCATAACATTACTGTGACCACCATCCATCCCTATAAAATGACGACATGATTCCCCCCATAAAAAAAATCTATTGAATCTATTAAAGATATATGGTCACAAAATACTTTATATTCATTGTATATTAGCTAGGAATCTCACACATACAGAAAGATAATGGGAGTCATCACCATATACTAAAGAAATGTTGTACTATCCTCTTCAACTAGGGTCAGCTACAGGGAATGCAACTACTCAAATACATTCTACACCATATGAACCTGGGATTTCCACCTTAAGGCATCTACCATGATGTTTTACTTTCTTGGAATATTAGATATCTCAAATTCATTTTCTATATGGAACTCCAACCAGTGACATTGTATTAGGTTCAATCCTCTTTTTATGAAGTCAAACCTGAGATGCTGATGGTCTAAGTAAACTATAAAGTGCCCTCTCAGAAGATAGTTCCTCAACATACTAATATAAAAGACTATTATTGTCTGCTTTAGGTCATGATTCACATTGTTCTACATATGGGGTCTCCACTTCGTCTACCCATATATGATAACTATATTCCTCATCATCAATACGTAGCTAATCCATGCTCTTGGGGCATCAAAGTACACTATAATCTCCATTCCTTCCACTGGTAGTCTCAAAAATTGATCACTAATAAATCTTAACCATAACTCCTTAAAGGAATAATGGAACTACTCAGTTCAGGTAAACATATTCCCTTTCTATGGGAGGGATTCAAAGGGATTGCATTCCTAGAGAAGTCTTCCAAATACACTAATTGTACCCCCACAATGACAAGGAACCTCTTCACATATACCCTGCACCTGGTGGATCGCAAGAAAGCATTGTATCAATCTTCACCAGGTTCATTTCCAAACCTAGATCATAAATAACATGCCCCTAGAAGTGATCTTCATTATTCTAGAACCTGAACTACAAGAGAAACCCATATAGCTAGTTCTCTTGAAAAAAATATGGGACCATCCTCAAGTGATATGCATGATACTCCTTTGAAATAAAGTATACGATTACATCATAAATTAATAAAACTAAAAATTGGTCTAGTTATAGATGGAAAATCTAGTACATCACAAAAATAATCAACATGGGGGAATTAAACACAAAAAATGGAATCACTAGGAGCTCATAATGACTAGAACCACATTGGAATTCTATATTTTTAAAATCATCATAAAAAAACTCAACTTGTGGTAGCCAAACCTAAGATCAATCTTTCATAACCAACTCATTCCTCATAACTGGTCAAAGAGGCAATCAATCCATGGAAATGGGTACATGTTCTTTAAAATGCCATGGTTCAAGAAATGATAATCCAAAAAAATCCATTTTATCCCTATTACTTTTTCATGAACAACACTGGATCTACCAAGGGGGACACAATGGGACTTGTGAAAACATATTTTCAAAGGACCTTTAATTGAAAATGTATCTCTCAGTTCTCATTTGGGGGCATATGATTTGCTGCAGAAGATATCAGTGTGGTCCTAAGATGAAATTTGATAAAAAAATAATATCATTCTTCATAGGTAGTCCCAAAATTTCCTCAAGAAATAATTTCATAAAATACTCAATGACTAATGGAATCCAAATTCATGAACAGTCTATTGCACCAAGGAGTTCACTCACAAATAGATGGGTGATGGGTTGTAGCCTCTTACTCAAAAAACCCACCCATCCCACCATTAGATCTCTTTATCCAATATAGGAAAATCTCCTACACTAGTTTGAATTCAACTAAATCATCTTTTATGAATGTGAATTTGGGATAAAACTTTGTACAACCATTCCATACCCAAGGATTCATCATAGGGTTCCATCATGATGTCCAACAGGTCACACGCGAACCTACCTCCACCAAAAAATACCACACATTCCTTATAGATAAAAATTATAGAAGAAGTGTTCCCTATAGGAACATCATGAAAAAGATGTTTTATTATAGACTCAAATGGGATCTCCATCTCTCACATTAGTAGTATGGTGATGAAGGAATGGAATCAAAATGTGTCTACTAGTACTCAATAAAGAGTAGAATACACACATTTCATACCTCTAATCATTTTGTGTTCTAATGAGTCATATGCCTTCATAGGCAGTAGCTATCAGTTGCCATGTCTTCTAGATCACAGAGCCAAATGTGGGCCTCCTAGTTGTGGTGGTGGAAAAATCTCATAGTGTAATCTCCCACCCACATCTCCTACTATTGGAGTTCCACCTTCTCCACGACCAAATCTTCCTCTATATGGGAATCCCTATCCTCTCCTGGGATATCCCTGATCATGGAGATTCCACTATCGTGATGGCCCTTCAGCTATCTTTATACTCTCCAAAACATAGTTGTTTGGGAATTCACATGCCATATGACCTCACTCATCACATTCATAGCACCACTCCCCACCAGCCTGCCATTGTCCTCTATGATTCCCCTGACCACAAGATCGTGCCCATTCATGGGAATATCTAATGTGTAAAGTTCCTATCATCTGGCATTTACTTATTGCTGTAATCAACTCAACCCTGTGATTCCCACTTCCACCTCCATCTTCCTAGCATCCCTCTAGGTATAAGCTTTATATAAACCTCACCCACTCCAACACCCCTACATAGGTAGGAATTCTCAAAGGAACTACACTATCATGAATATCTCTTTGAATAGATTTCACAAACTTTTATTCATAGAATTATCCATCCCATATCATATCATGAGAGCACTGCATAAGGTTTGTAAACCTTCTCACATACTCATACACTTTCACCCCTCCCTATTGTAGTTCCAAAATATCCGAAAACTAATCTAAGCACAAAAATGTGGGGGTATTACTCCCATTAAGATCTTTTGGAAGATGGACCATGAGAGTGATAAATCTACATGAATCTACATAATAAGACTTCACCTGCACCCAGATGTTCTAAGGAATTTGATTTCTACTAGATCAACCACTGGATTCTTCTCTGTCTAGATAACCCTGAAAACATGGACCACCAAATCTATCCAATGCTCCATTGCCTATATATCTTTCTTAACCTAGAATCCCAATGTCCACTATCATTGGAGATCATGGAGCATGGTAAGACTATATGCATCCTCAACCTACTCTACTGATATGATCGGATGCCTAACATGTGGGGGTGTAGCTACCTGCCCTCCTGGAGTAATGATCTCTCAGGATGTACCATGAACTGAGGCCTTATCACTCATCAAATCCTCGTTATGATCCATAACTGGTAGCCCGGTTGGTTTCCATTATGTATTTATTCTAAAAATTTATTCTAGATTTTCCACGATTAGATGAGAATATATATAAAATATAGAGAAGAATCAAGAAGTACATTCAAATGACTCAATACTATATGATTCATGTACCATTGATCCCTGAAACCAATGTCTTAGTATTCCAAGTAGACAAGAAAGTAGTAAAGGTCCTAGTAAATGGATACTTCAGTTTTCACATCAATACTATATTCCATGGCCTGATATTCGTAGTTGAAGAACATTGACATCATTTCCCTAAATCACAACCAACTACTTATATTGGGACAAATATAAACACCATCCCAACGATCTGACCACCTCTGTTACCAATCTATCAAGACCCAACCCAATTGGTCTTGATCTGCAACTACCCCAAGACTACCTTTATAAGCTAGCGACTCACGACATCCACCGAAAATAATATCAAATAGAGGATGCATTTGCTTATTGATAATCTACACACACACCCAACCATCATATTAAATAAGTATAAAAGAATAATAATAATAATATGAAATATCTATAGAATAACAATGTATATGAAAACCTATAGTATGTAAAAGAGTATGATAGTGTAAACTAAAATGTAAAGCATTAAAATATTGGCACAACCAGAAATATGTCCCAACCAAGAAAAACTAGGAAAGTAAATTGTTGGAAAATTCCAGCCCCTAATCTCCAATCTCTGACTATCGTATGTGGTCCAATGCACTAGGTATCACTAGGATCCTCTATAGTCACCACCAACCTATTCTTCATCTTCTTAAGAAATGAAATGTATGGGAAAATAAAATTCATGGGGAGATAATATACATACGCAATTGAACACCCCATAAGATGAAATGGGAGGAGTAAGAGACATAATAATAATAGACAATAGAAAGCTCAACTGAATGAAAGAGATTAAAAACATCCTATGACATAGAAATATATGTGTATGTGTATCTGTTCTCAAAACATAGAAAAATAATCAATATAGAATAGGGAACTTCATCTCATAGCCCGTCCCAGGAAAGAGTTCCACAAGTTCAAAAGGACCATAAACGATGCATGGCATCTCATGCATCTATTTAAATTGACATCCAAATAAATCCACACCTCACCACTTTTTTTTAAAGTCAAGGGAAAAAATATATAGGTATAGGACCCATTCCATGATACAACATGAGGATTTCATACATTAGATAGCTAAAGGACCAATTCACTAACACAATAGGAGGATGCCACTCATTAGATAGACAAATTACCTATGCCTTGTCCTGGTTGGAGGGTTTTGCTCAAGTAAATGGTAAAGGACCCATGCAAATACCAACTAGAGTGTGAAACTGTAATAGTCAAGGACTCATTCCTTGATTCCATATGTGGGTACCACTCCGATAGAAAATAGGGGACGCATGCCCAACTTAGTTGGAGGGATCCTCTCTTGTAGTATAGGATGCATACCATGATATCATGGGAGGCCACCACTTAATGGGTAGGTAAAGTACCCATGCCACATCCCATCAGGAGGGTTCATCTCTATGAGTATATAAATGATCCATTCCATTTCCTACATGAGGCTTCCACTCTATATATATGTTGATAACCCATGCCCAGCCTAGTTTGAGTGTTACACTTTAAATTCCCTAGTAATCATGCCAAATTACTACCATCATCAAGCATCACCTATAGTAGTTTTCCACTAATAGCATCCCGCATCATACCTCAAAATCTTTTATAGGGTCCATCATCACATTATGAGTGAAAGGAAAACTAAATATAGGTTAGTCTATGGCCAAAATATGGGTCCAAACAAAGAAGATACGAGAGGATGATGGTTCCTCAAAAAGGAATAAGGGGTACACAATGTGTAAGGGTACCCACACAATGTGTGGTCCCATACCACTATCCAGTTGCACCCCTTCTGGTACATAGCTAACAAACCATGTAGCACTACATGGCATGTTGGTGTAATACACAATGTGCCTCACCCACCTGGGGTCCTTACCATACCCCCTAGCATTGTATGTCTCAACTTCCAAGGTTCATGTACTTTAGTACATGGCATGTAAGGGCAAGGACTGCACAAAGTGTGTGCCACCTTCTCAAGTTCATGTACACTTTGAACCACACGACATGCCTCCCACTATACAAATCGTGAAAGGGAACAAGGGATCCAATGTGTGTACCCTCTATACATGTTGATCCGATCATCTAGGTTTAGCAAGCGTGTTTAAGGTAATCATACTGATCTAGACTCAACTAGGGTATCATATTTCTGATCCAAGATTCTATTTATGTTTTATCCCATTATTTTTAAGAAATTTCACCTATTTAATATAAAATATATTTTACATTTTTATAAAATTAATTCTGGGAAAATTTTTCTTTGGATATTCATGTAATAATAGCGCTTGGCTTCGAAAATATTTCTAGAAATACATCAATTTCGTACAAGGAAACAACCAAGTCTCTACAATTACATTGTGTTATGTAAATTATTTATCATATTAACATTATTATACAAATATCAACCAAGTAATTAAATTCCATAAATATATTCAATATATATTCACTTCTACTATGTATTGTAATTATAACTGTACTCATTTAGTTTATATTCTTTCTATGACTTAAATTATTCATTATTACATTGAGTCCACTATATTTATGATAATTTTCAAACTATTAGACAAAAATTAGTCAACAAATATAACATAAAAAATATATTTCAAATATAAGGATTTCCATAGAATATTGAAATTATTATTAATAGTATTACTTTTTAAGTTTATACTTTCCATATTACTATTTAATTCCATTCAACCCATTTACTTATAATGAAAATTATGGATAAATCGAAATAAGATTATTATTTTTATAATTACCGTAACTATTTTGTTGTTATAATTTTTTGAAAACATTATATGCTTTTAAAAATGTATTTTTGATTCATGGAGAAATGAATTGAGATCGAGAGCATACCACATAATTGAAAATATTTACTACCTAAACCCATTTCAATTTTTTGAAAGCTCAATCCAAAAACCTCTAAATAATTATATATATAGCATGGGTTAAATAATGCATAAGATATAGAAATTAATTGATAAAAATTATTAATAATTAAAAATTGATTAATAAAAATTAATTTTAATAATCAATTCATCAATAACAATTAGAAATTATTTTAGATTTAATTATTATGTAGTAATAATTCTTATATAAATATAACTCATTAATATTAATCAATATTTATAAAAAAACTATTCATTATAACTTATTATTAAATTTTATGATAATATTTATTATGTATTTATAATAATAATTAATGAAATTTAATTATTTAGTAATAATAAATAAAAGTTAGTAATTATTTATTAAATTTTTTTTAACAAATTTAAATTATTTAATTTATAATTAAAAAATTATTTATTTATAATTATAAATTAAGTAAAAATTATTAACAATAATTATTAAAAGTAATTATATATAATTAGTTATTAATTTATTATTTTTAGTGGTAATAATTTTATAGTTAATAATAATTTGGAATTAATTAATAATAATTAATGATAATTAAGTAATAATTTTGCTAAAATAATTCTTATTTATTAGTAAAAATTATTAACAATTTGTATCTGAATACGAATAATTAATATATATCAATAAAATTTTAAATAATAATAGTTATAATTTAGTAACTAAAAGTTTACAAATATATATTACATTTAATTATTTAGTCAACATTTAGAAGTACAAACGGTTACTATTTACTAATCATATTTCTATATATTAGGTACAAGGGATTTCAAAATGAAGACAACACACAAAATCATGAACTGTAGGGGATGAAGTCTCATCCCTCCCTAAAAATAATGAAGACCATCCACTATAACTATTTTATTATATGAGGTTTCCAAAAGGTCCATGTTCTAGATGGGCGGAACACTAATAAGATTGTGCCCTAAAGGCCCTTTTTGAGGAGATTAATTAATGGTATAAAAAAGATGCTATAAACATGCTATGTCACATGTCATCCACCATTCTTCACCTTTTTAATAGATAATATATATTTCTAATTAGTATTGATTACCATAAATTTATATTTTTAATTTAAATTTATAATTCACTTCTGTTATTGTATACAACAAAAAATAAAATTACTTATTTAAAATTTCATATTAATTTTTTTCTATATAATTATATTTCATGGTATATATATATATTTAAATATGAAAAATGAATTTATTTTTTTAACAGAATGTGTTAGGGGATTTCAATAAATTTTTAGAAACTTATATAACAATTCATGAAATCCCATGATTCCTTTACCCTCATCCATTGGCCTAGTCGTCTTCAATTCATTTGAGACCCATTTTAAAAAATTAATTATAACCAACCCCCATTTTGATGAATATTTAATCTAAAACACCTATAAAAAACTCTACAAAAATTTTAGAAAAAGTAGAGTATGTTGTTTATATGGATAAAAAGTAATGATATAAATTAAAATTATTCTTTTAATGGTAATTAATGGTGTAATTTAACTCATGGATATGAATATATTTAAGGATAAGAGTGTGAGGGATGTATTAGTACAAATAATGGATGAAGTAAGTGGAAATGGTTCCATGGTAAAAATCATTTTTTAAAAACCCATTCTTATATGAATCCCTAAAAATTATCTTGATTATATCATGATGTAACTCTTGGTTTTTATGTGATGTATAATATTAGAGAAAGGTAAATAATAATAGAGGATATAAATAAATGGTCAATGGTGATCATCATAGAATCGAGTAATTGTGTTTTCTATGTAATCGAGGAAGGTGACTTGTAATTATCATACCATTAAATTATCATAGTAAATATACCATTATTATTATTCATATTTAATATTAGATAATTCATAATAATACTCAAGAGGATGAATATATGGAAAATGAAAAATGAAAATTTTATTTAGGTGTGTAATTGGTAGAATAAATATTCAAAATAGTATTTTTTTAATGAATTTTATTATATGCCAAATGTTTTATGGTAAATTTTTAATGGTGGATATGAAATGTTAAAATGTATTTAAAATATAACTATATGATAATATAAATTTAATATATAGAGATAAAAATGGGTTAATGGTGTAAAATATGAATAATGGAATTTTTATAATTTATTTATGGAATAATTATGATTAATGATAAATTTAAATGAGATTGAATGTGGATTAATGGATTAATATAAGATTTTTAAATGGTGGGATTGATATATAGTGGTTGATGATAATTATAATTATATAATAATATAATTAAAATTTTATTTAATTATAGTGGATTTATACCATGATATATATTTGTAACTGATTTGATGAAAGGGAAGATATAGTGATATGTTTAATTTAGATATCAGTGTTTGTTATTACAATAATTATTGTAAGAATTAGTGATATGTTTTTTATTTTGGATAATTATTTTTTATGTTTTATTATGAATATTTGTGAAATATCATATAGATATTATATCAAAAAATTATGAAAAACTGTAGAAAAATACTTTGGTGGTTTGATGTGTAAAATTTACAACATTGGCATGGGTCTAGAAAATTCATCATGGGGGGTAATTCTACTCATATGAAAAATTCTTATAAGTTTTGGTGATGAAATAGGATGAAGTGGTAGAGGGTTACATGGTGGTGGGACATATTCTAGGGTTGGAATGCCTTTTTAGATGTGACCAACGTGGGGTGTTGTGATTTTTCAAGGGTTTATGCACCTTGGAATGGGACACACAAATTCTAGTGAGGTTACGTAACATAATAATTATACAGAGGGATAAATATAGAATGTATTAATAGTAGTGGCGACATGTGAATTTATTATAAACCCCAATATATATCTCTAGTTTGAATAAATACACATGTAAATGTGAAATAGTTTTGTAGAGGATCAATCATTGTTGAATGGTGTTTTGATATGTGGTTATAATGTGATGAAGTTTTGGAACTTGTGTATGCCTGAGATATAAGGAAAGTTAATGAATAATATCTTTGTAGGATTTTAATTATCGTAGACGTTGTTTATATAATTGAAAATATATTTGGTGTGATTGTATTTCCTAGGATCATTTATTTGTGAAAGCCTATGTGGGAGAATAAATTTATGGTTCGGGTATGAAGGACTTTTTTTTACGTAAAAATGGTGTGGAAATCTAGAAAATTTTTGTGATAGTGGTTTTGGGTATGAAATATATATGATAGCGAGGATATAATCTTGAAATTTATTATAGAGTGTATGATATCTCTATCCATAGTGGATATTTGAGTTTTTGTGGCGATCAAGTACGTTGGGGAGGGGGGAGTCCCTAAGCGTGAACACCTAGTAATATAGTTAGAGACCCTTATTATGGATATATTACTATCTAATTCACGATATGGTTGGGTGATTCCCAAATTTTGGAAACCTATAAAACCAAAGAATGTCCCTCTGAGTGGAAAACATCCCATCTAGAAAATGTGGATATTAGGTGGGTTCCCTATGGGAAGATAACTACCTAGTGATAGATATATGATAATGAATTCATTGAAGGGGTAACTATTTGGTGACAAATAAGTGATAGAAAGTCCCCTATAGCTGGTAAACTACTTAGTTTTATATATATAATACATATTTACCTATTGGAGGATAACTAATTAGTGATGGAGAGATGATAATGATGTTTTTATGGGTGGATAGATACAAGGCGTTCGTTATATTATAGTGAGTTCCCAATGAAATGATAGATTCATAATTTTTTGATATGAATTACTGGTTTTCATTATTATATAGGTATTTATATGATGTTGTGTAATGGGGATTGTGTTGTAGTATAGTAACTGATATGACCAAGAGAAATTTGTTGTTCAGTTATTATGGGTGGATAATTATAAGAAGATATTAAGTGAGGTGTTTGTGGGTGAACAACTTATTATTTTATAAAAATTTGTTTTTTTAATTTTGATTTTAATTTTTTTGTAAGTTATCAAATGATTTTCAGGGAAAAAGATATGTGAAATATGTAGTTTTTAATGCATTTAGTCAGATGGTTTACTCTTGGGAGATTCTTGTTGATTTACTGTTTTTTTCAAACTGGTTTTTTCATTTTGTTCTTTAAAATATTAGTATTATTATTATCATTAGGTGGTTGTGTGATTGAAGAGGTTTAAATAGTAATATTTTAGTTCTTTGAATAATATTTTGAACATGTTGTTGGATTCGGTGAATCATATTTATCATTACATTAGGTATTGTAAATTTATAGGCAGGATTGGTTTTTCAAAAAAAGGATTAGTATTAGTGAAGTATACTAATTTATCTAATATAGATGTTCATTTTAAATGAGTAATTTTTTTTGAATAAATAGTGTTTCATTGATATATTACGATAGATGTGATGTGGATATATTATTATGTATTATGAAGCAAGTTACTATAATGAGGTTGAAATGGAATGTTAGTGGATTTGAATTTGGAATTAATCAAGATTTTGAATTAAGATAATTATCAATGGATTTTTTAGTTGAGATAAAATTAAAATTTAGTGAGTGTGAGTGAAATAGTGGGACTTTATGGTTGATTTAGAGGAAGTTAAAAAATGTTATAGAATGGTATAATTATGGAATGTTATAGAATATAACTCAATGGAAAATGATTTAAGCACTAAGAGAATTCTCTATCATTATATCAATCCTCTCAATTAAATATATTCTATTAATCCCCCCATTAAATGAAAATATTTAGAATCTGTGAAATAATAGTTATTAATAGGTGATAAAAAATATCATGGTTAGATAGAGTAGTTTTTGGTGATCATTGATGTAATGAAGGATATCATTCATCAGGGCGTCATGTTTGGACAATCTGGACATTCACATCCCACATGGATTCTACATGGGGATTGTTTTTTTATTTTATGATAATTTAATAATTGTTATAATGAAATGAAATTATAATTTTATTTAACAAAAGGATTAAAATAATTAATAATTTATAAATCATGATTTCCGAATATTTAAAAATTAAAATATTGAAGGAGAATTTTTAATTAAATAATGATGTTTTAAAATATTATATATATTTTTGATAATTATAAAAAAAAAATATTCCATTCATTGATGTTATATTATGACTTGATGGATATATTTTTACAACTTTGATTTATGTAGATATTATTGTTAGTATTAAATTCAATTATTTTGTGATATTTGGATTAGAAACCATTGAACATTTAGCGCTAGATTAGTGGGAACCTTGGGAAATTAATTTTCAATAAAGAATGGTTAGTTTTATAATCATCAGAATGGGATGTGAAAAAATGTATTAGGGGTCATAAAATTCTATAGGAAATTAGGTAGAGATTTTGGAGAGGTAAGGGAATGTAAGTTACTTTAGGTGTGTACTACATTCTCGAAATTGGAGTCTTGTGGAAGGTAGTGGCATCAAGTCATGTAGAGTTACGCCTTAACATGGGATACCTGAAAATATTATATGAGGTAATTAACCCTTAAATATTTTTATACCATACCCTCAACTTATGATTTATAGTTATAGAGTAAATTAAAGTCCATTTATGTGTCATTCTGGTAGTATTGAGTTTTTTATCTTTATATATCTAGCGACTTAGTGTAACATTCTGAGTAAATAATGAATATAAGAATTTCATATTTTTTTATATTTTTTAATTAAATATTAATTTTATTTTAAAGGGGATGGTATTTTTGATGGCGTACCTAACATGAAATAATGAGTTTCTATGAAATCTCATGTTGCACACAAGGAAGAGTTATACTGAAAAAATAATAATATAATATTATTTGAAATGGTAGTTAATGCCTAGTCATTGTATTGGTGGGAATGAACAGAACTAAATACAATATTATTATCCATGTTTGTTAACTTTTTTTACATTTAATCAGAATAATTTAGAGGCTTAAAATGTGAATGAATACAATTTTATGCATAAATACTATAATATTCTTTAAAAGGTCAATTTATTGCTTTTTGATGGAGAAACGTTTTTTAAATATAGTTTTTTTCTCTTTTATATGTTATATTTGACTAAAGAAAAATATTTTTTAGAATCAGGACATAAAAATTTACTTTGGATGAAATTTTGGTATTTGTATGATAAAGTACATTTTTTAATGAATAATGAAAAATATTGTATTTTAATTCAAAACTACCTTTTAATATAAATTATTCATATGGTTAGATTAAATTTTCAATTTTTGAAAAGTGTAATTAGATTATATTTTCACCCTTTAATCCAATTTTGGCCATTGATTGTAATTTTACTTTGAAATTGGATATAAACAAATATCAATATTTTGATAGTTATTATTTCTTAAAAACAAGCTTACAAGTTTTTTCAACTGAAATTAATTTTAAATTAATTAATGAAAATTCCATGTTTTCAATTTGATAAAATAGACATCATTTTTAAATTTGGAATATCAAAATTATATTTGTGTGAATTTTTGGTATTTTTCAGAAAACATTCAATTTTTTATGAATAGTGAAAAAACACAGCATAATAGTTAAAAACTAACTTTTTCATTTAAATGAAATTTTACCATTTCTGGGAATTAAATTTTAAAAATCTGAAATGCATATTTGTCATCGGTAAGAAAATTTTGGTTCAAAAATATGAAAATAATTTTTGGTGAATAGTAATGTTTGACTTTTATTTACTACAATTAAAGGTAAATATGGTTAATTAAGGTAAAAATAATATTATAATAATATAAAATTACCTTAATAGTTTTCCAAACCATTTTGGATGATTCATGTAAATCGATAAAATCAATTGGTAGAACTTTTGGGCTTTAAAATCCATTTGGAATTGATAATGACATTAATAACTCTTTATTTAAAGTAAAAATAAAAATATGATGAACATGCATTGCTTTTCCAAAACAAATTTAAAGAGAAGTTTTATAATTGATATATTATTTTACTTTAAATATTAATTATAAAAATAAAAATATTTCCTAAATCACGATATTTTTTTTTATAATTTTTATAAATAAAAAAAAGTTATTTATTTATGACACAATGATGATGTAATGATTATCTCATTAATGAATGATTTAATTAAATGATATTATAAAGGTTAAATTAAATTTATTTGTAACTTTTTCATGCCATCCATTAATTTTAGAGATGATTATGACTTGTTATGTTTTAATTAATGAATGTTTTTCGAAAGAATCGACTTTTTTGGATGTTTTAAAAAAGCCATGATATGAATAGTATAAAAATTGACATAAATGAGTTTTTAAATCAATTAATACTTTATTATATGATATAATAATCCTAAAAATCTAATATTCGGCCAAATTACTTACACATGGTTTATAATGTCATTAATGAACCACTTCTGGTTTGATTGACATTTTATAGTTAATATATTAACCATATACTATGAATATAAAATAAAACATGATAAAAGTTAAACAAGTTAACAAAGGGTCAAATTTAGAAGATAACGATTAAAAAATTTCCAAAACCTATAAAATTATTATTTTATGATTCTATTTCGAATAATAGTCATCTTATATTATAATTTATTGAGTTTGGGACCCTTTTAAATCAAAATTCAGTTTACAATAAAATAATATTTTCAAACATTCATAAAGATCCCCTCCTCCCCTTTATAAAAGGACATCACCTCTAACTAATTAATCACACCTCTCAAGAACATTGTCCCATACAAACTCTTCCCAAATAAGTTCCTAAGATCCCTCTATTCCTTTTAGAATCCTTACTTTAGGCCGAAGGAACTTTGAGGAAGCCTTCTGGTTCCAACCAAAGGGACTTACCTGATTTAATGGTAACGTTTTCCCTCAAGTTCTTTTATTTTATTTTACTCCTTCACTCCATATTATCTTCTAATTCCATGTTTACATAACAAAAATAGTATCCTCAATATATTTGGTTGTTTTTATGATAAGGATTCAAACTACACTTACACACACATCCGTCTAATTGGTAAAGAAAATACTATTTCTGTGGATGACGAACTATTGCCTCACGAAACAATGATTTTTTTATTAACTCATACCACCTCTCATAGTTTCCATTATGATGGGAAAATATTTTAATGTGCTATATATTATATTTATATTATTTTTATGATTCTGTTTTTTTTCATTTATAGAATACCATTATGGTTTCCATAATGGGTAAGTACGAAACTTTCATTTGAGGAAGTGTGCCCTACCGCCCCCTCAAAGTGATATGACTGGTTCATGACACATGTCAAATATATAAAGGATGGATTTAATGATATTATATATGATAGTATACTAGATTTAAACTATACCTATGTAGCATTATGTTTTCATTCCATTAAATATTAAATAGTAATGAAAGTAGCGTTCATTCGTACGTTCGGCTTACCGTCTCCATGAATGGTGCATTTCTTTTCCTATCTACAATTGTTATGTACTCTTATAAATACATATATATAATGGATATATAATATACATATGATATCTAAATCATGAATATCATTTTGGTGATAATGGACTTTTGACCACACGGAAAACGTTTAATTATAATAAGATCATTTTTTACACAAGTACCAAATATCGACAAAACGACCGTTATTAACATAAATGATTATATAATGTCTATAATGTGTAAATAAGTGATATAAATGGAATATTAAATTTGAAAAAGTCTTAAATCAAGTATAAATTAACTTTATTTTATTATTAATTAGATTAAATAACGAACGAGTCAAGTCAGACACAAGGTAAGGAACTTCATCTCAATCTCCTTCTATTGAGGCATGTTTGGATAATATACACCTCCTTATTCTACATAGTGTATAATCGAACCTGTTGACTTTTACTCTCATTCAATGGGAAACATTTTCTATGAATTGTTTTACTAAATGATAAATGGAATGTTTTTCCACCGTTGTAATCATTATTTGTCTTCCTCTATAAGCCTTAGTATTTTTAAAATGAAAAAGATACCCCTTATTCTATTTTTGGGTGTTTGGTATTGAAAATGGTTTCTGAAACAGATTGATTATTTCAATATATTTAAATGACTTATTGTGATTGAAAATCAAATTTTATTAATGAAATATTTATATTTGAAATATTTTATGTGTTATGATTTTATAATGGTACTTGGAAATTTGACGGGTGGTTATGTGATAAGAAAAATGATGGGTGGTGCTGTGATAAACCACGACAGGTGGTTACATTATAACCTCCAATGCATTGGATATTTAAGTTGTCCATATGGCTATTCAATTTAGTGACATTTGAAGAATTCGATCGTATGGTTAATACATTTATGTATGTTTTTTTCCCTAGTTACCTTTATATGTTATGTGTGCTTTTTATGGGTTTTATGGTAATATTTTGGATACAAAAGGATAAGAAATGATATTTGATTTAGTGAAGAGTATTTACTAATTCCTAAAGGTGAAAAGTATTACTTATGATAAAGTATTCATGGATTACTTTTTGTTTTAAAAAACTAACAGTTTTCATTCTTTTTGTATCCCTTACTTAGCTTTTTATGCTCATCCCATGTTTTTGAAATGTTTTTCAAAGGACATAAAGATGAATAGGATCATGGATAGGATCATGGAGAAGTGATTCTATCTAAAAACATGGGACTAGACATGACTCTTTTTTAAAAGATTTTTTATTTTATGAAAAAATGGACACTGAGTAGAAGTGTCTAATTTGTAATATTTGGGATGTAATGTAATAATTTATGGCCTAATTCTCTAAAACACTAAACTTGAAAAGATCCTCAATGTGAATTATTAACTTAATTAAAGATTATGTAATGTTTAATGATGGGGCCTTATAGTTGGTATCATAGGTCACTTTAGATAACCTTATGAGTTTGGATATTGTTAAATTTATATCCATAGATTAATTTTTGGTAAGATTGAAATGATATAGAATTTACAGATTACTATGCTGCTTCACCTAAGATATTTCTGTGTTTAGAATGGTTTTCCACAATGAAAACATGGCACCTATGATGGGATTACATCAAGAGGAAAACAACCTTCCAAATCATCCACCTAAGATGGTCAAAATCGGAACAGAACAGTTTTTTGTTGGGATGGAACAATTGACATAGGCTATAAATTACGGAAGTATCCATACATGAGATTAGCCAGATCAACCATAGAGGAACATGTCAATAGTGGATCATTTCATGAGGAAACATCCCCTCATCATTCAGAAGATCATTTTACCATGTTCTAGGTGAAGGGTGGATTAAAGCACTGGAGAAGATTTTTGATGTCATGGGGTGTTCAGAGCATTAAAATATTAGTCTCTCTCTTTAACGCTTTGAAGGTGAAGCCAATCGGTGGTAGTCGATGGTGAAAAATATCATGGATATAGAGAAGATTGATCCTCTTGATTGGAATGAATTCAAAGGTATGTTTCTTGAGAAATATTTTTCTAAGGTAGTTCGACTTAGGATAGAAAACAATTCTTATAATTGAGGTATGAGGATGACTCAGAGGATGCTTACGAAGAAATGTTTAGTCGATTGGAAATGTATGCTCCAAATTTCATTTGAGATACTGGTAGTAAGATATATCGATTTTACTTAGTACTGAAGCTGCGACATCGAATATCATTAGTCTCTCATGAATTTAAAATCTATGAGAATCTTTTCAGATGTTCCATGAATGTATAAATAGAGTTTTCTCATGATCAGGTGTTCTATGAGAGAAAGCAATATAAGGGTTTCAGTTGGGAGGAAATGGGAAATAACTCGACAAAGAGGCATGGAGGTAATGAAATTAAATATCCATCATGCGAGTAGTGTGGTAAAAATAATCATGGAGAATGTTTATCAATGTCTAGAAAGTGCTTCTCATGTGGTAAGCCTGGTCATATTGCTCATATCAGTATGGAAGATGATCAAGCAGGAAAGAAAATCTAGTGGTAAGATGTTTTACGTGCAATAAAATGGGTCTTTATGAAAATGAGTGTCCAACGAAGAAATAAAATGAGGGAAATACTTAGGACTACAAGAAGAAAGGCATAGTGAAATCCTTTGAAACTACTTCAGCAGTGGGGCCATCAAATGAAGTAGTATCAGGTACACTGTTTGTTTATTCTAAATATGACAATGTGTTGTTTGATTAAGTGTCTACACATTCTTTCTTTTCTATGAAATTTTCTATTAAATTGGTAATTACATCTCAAGATAAGAATCTTGAACTTATGGTAAAAACACCGAGAAGAAATTTTGAGACAAAAATAAATCATATGAACCTTCATGTCCTTGTGTGCGGAAATAATCTACCTATAGATCTTTTTCTTTTTTCTATAGTAGAGTTTGAAATTATTTTGGGTATATATTGTCTTTTTTTATCATTCTAAGATTGAATTCATAGTTAAAGAGGTTTATTTTCAAAAAGAATTTCAATTTGTGTACAAGAATGAAACTTTACTTTTTATAACATATCAGGAAGATAAGAAGCTAGTAAAAGATGGAAATGAATGTTACCTTGCACATATTATTGAAAAAAATGAACTGTTTAGATTAATGATGTGCCAGTACTAAATGAGTACCTTGATGTTTTTCAGGATGCATTTCCTGGTATAATACTGGATCGAGAATTTCAATTTACTCTTGACTTAGTTTCTATTGCTAAACTAATTTAAAAACCCCTTTATCAAATGGCACAAATTGAAGTTTTAGAGTTAAAGAAGCAGTTCCAGAAGTTATTAGATAAATGTTTTATTGTACCTAGCACATCACCATGGGGTACTCTTATCTTTTTGGATAAAAAAAGATGGGTCAATGAGAGTTTTCAATGATTATAGAGAATTAGATGACATCACTATTATGAATAATTATCCTTTGCCTTATAGAGATGATTTGTTTGATCAGCTCCACGGAGATTAGTATTTTTCGATGAATGACTTGGGTTCGGGGTATCATCACTTGAAATTATAGGAAGAAAACATTATTAAGACTACATTTCGTACTAGATATGGACATTATGAGTTTGTAGTTATGCCTTTTGGGTTATCCAATGAACCTCTTATATTCATGGATCTTATAAATAGAATTTTCCGTGAGTTTCTGGATAAGTATGTGGTTGTGTTTATTGATGATATTTTGGTTATTTCCAAAAGTAAATAAGAACATTAATATCATTTCAGGGTTTTCTTGAAAACCATAAAAGAAAATAATCTGTATGGTAAATTCAGAAAGTGTTAGTTCTCGTTACAACAAAATTTCATTCCTTGGTCACATTGCTTCAACAAATGGCATAACTGTTGATCCTGCTAAAACAAAAGTTGTTGAAGAATGGACAATACCTACCAATATCATGGAGATTCATAGTTTTCTTGGATTATCGGGTTATTACCGAAGGTTTGTAGATAATTTTTCACAGTTACCTAGACAACTTTCTAAGTAAACTTGAAATAGTTTCATGTTCATCTGGAAAAAGAATGTGATGTTTGTTTTCAAGAATTTAAAAGGAGATTAGTGAATGTGCCAGTTTTGGCACTGCCTTCCAGAAAAGGTGAGATTGTTATCTACAGTGACGCTTCATTGAATGGACATGTTTGTGTCCTATTGTAGAATAATCAGGTAATTGCTTATGCTTCACATTAGTTGAAATATCATGAGTTAAATTACCCTACACATGATTTGGAATTAACTACTATTTTTTTTTCTTTAAAAATTTGGAGGCATCCTTTGTTTGGAGTAAAATTTGAAATATATACTAACCATAAAATTTTGAAGTATATATTCCCTTAGAAATAATTGAACATGAGACAGAGGTGATGGCTAGAATTAATCAAGGATTATGACTACATGATCTATTTCCATCTAGGAAAGGAAAATAACGTGGTTGATGCTTTTAGTTGGAAAAGTAATTATACATTAATTATGTTATATGTGCAACAATATCCTTTGATTAACAATTTGATGAACATTGGCATATAAGTTTTTCGGTGCAGGAAATTCCTTTGTTTTGTTTTAGGTGTCAGTGAAATCATCTCTATCACACAGAATTAAGAAAGTGTGGAAGGAAGACAACGAGTTGCAGAAAAAGGTACAGTTGGTTCAGAAGCGTATGTTTCAAAATTTCAACATTCATAATGATTGTATTTTGAGATTTGGGAAGATATTGTGTGTGCCTTGTAATTCACAGTTGAAGAATGATTTTTTATGTGAAGATCACAGTTCTCCATTTTCAGTTCATCCCGGCAGTACTAATATGTACAGAGATCTTTGAGAGTATTACTGGTGGGATGTAATGAAAAGAGATATTGTTGACTTTACTGTGAAGTGTTTTACTTTTCAACAGGTCCAAGCAAAGAAAAAGTTATTAAAAGGGATGCTTAAGCCTTTACTGGTGCCAGAGTGAAAATGGGAAAATATGTTTATGGATTTCGTCATGGGATTACAGAATACTTCTTGAGGTAATAATGCAATCTGGTTTATTCATGATCGATTTTCTAAATCTGCTCATTTCCTTCCTATTTGTGATACTTTGTCTCCAATTCAAATTTCTCGATTGTATGATAAAGAGATAGTCGGGTTTTATGGATTTTACCTCTTCATTTTATAATATTATGATCCAAGGTTCACTTATAACTTTTGTAAAGGTCTTCAGAAGTCTTTGGGTACTAAATTAAATTTTATTACAACTTTTTATCCACAATCGTATTTTTAGTCAGAACAAAAATCTAGACTTTGGATGATATGCTATGTGCTTGTTCAATTGATTGCCAAGGAAGTTGGGACCAACATCCTTCTTTGGTAAAATTTTCTTATAATAACAGTTTTCATTCCAATATACAGATGGCTCCGTTTGAGGCAATATTTGTAAATCAGTGTCGAACTCCAGCTTTTTGGGATGAAGTGGGTGAAATGATGTTTATGGGACAAGAATTGGTAGAAGAGATGGAAGAAAAAGTTCAATTGATTTAAAATCACATGAAAATAGATCAGATTATGTAGAATATTTAGGCAGATAACCGGAGGAAGGATCTTTCATTTGAGGCAGGTGATCATGTCTTTCTCAATGATTCTCCATGAAAATGAGTGATGTGTTTTGGTAAGAATTCATAGTTGAGTCTGAGGTTCATTGGACCTTATTAAATCCTGGAGAAAGATGGATCAGTTGCATATAGAGTTTCTTTACATCTATGTGTATCCTAGGTACACAATGTTTTTCATGTTTCGGTGTTGATAATGTATATGCTGGATCCATCTCATGTTTTGAGTCGAGAGGTAGTTCAATTGGAAGACAATGTCACTTATGAGGGACAACCAGTCCAGATTCTTGACCGCAGAGAGAAAGTGTGGTGGAATAAGATAATCCATCATGTAAAAGTATTGTGGAAAATCCATATGGTTGAATATGAAATGGGGGAATCTGAAAATTCAATGAGGGATAAATACCCCCATTTATTTGATAAGTGAATAAAATTGTGAGGACACAATTTCGAAAAGGATGAAAGATGTTACATCCTAGATAAATAAACAATAACTCATATTAAAATTTGTTAATATTTTTGAATTAAATATTAATTTTATTTTAAAGGGGATGCTATGTTCGATGGGGTAAATAACATGCAATAATGTGTTTCTCTAAAATCTCATGATGCACATAAGGCTCAGTCATACTAAAAAAAATAATGTAATATTATTTTAAATAGTAGTTAGTGCCTAACTATTTTATTGGAGAGAATGAACAGAACTAACTAAAATATGATTATACATGTTTGTTAAATTTGTTTTACATTTATCCAATAAAACATAGAGGCTTAAAATTAGAACAAATCCAATTTTAAGCATAAATACTCTAATATTCTTTAAAAGGTCAATTTACCACCTTTTGATGGTGAATCCTTTTAAATCATGTTATTGTCACATTTATATGTTATACTTATGGAAATAAAATTCTTCATTATAATTGGGACATCAAAATTAACTTTGGATGAAATTTGCTATTTTTCTGATAAATTTCATTTTTTCAATGAATAGTGAAAAATACTGTATTTTAATTCAAAACTGCCTTTTAATCTAATTTATTTATATGGATAGATTATCTTTTTAAATGGTTTTAATGTTTAATTGGATTATATTTTTACCATTTTTTCTAATTTTTTTTATTGGAATCAATTTCACTTTTAAATTTAATATAAACAAATGTCAATCTTTTGATAATTATTATTTCTTAAAAACAGGCTTTTATGTTTTGACAACAAAAATTAATTTTAAATTAATTAATGAAACTTCAATATTTTTAATTTTGTAAAATATAAATTATTTTTTAATTCTGAATATTAAAAATATATTTGGGTGAATATTTTGTATTTTTCTTAAATCGATCAATTTTTTATGAATAGTGAAAAATCAAGGTATGGTAGTTAAAAACCAACTTTTTCATTTAAATGAACTTTTACTGCTTTTGTGAGTAGAATTTCAAAATATTGACATAAATGGTTTTAATTAGTATGTGAAATTTGGTTCAACAAGATCAAAATAATTATTGGTGAATAGTAACTTTTGACATTTATTTACCGCGGTTAAAGGTAAATATGGTAATTCAAGGTAAAAATAATATAATAATAATATAAAATTACCTTAACACTTTTCCTAAACTTATTTTATGATTCATGGATGATCCATAAATTCCTTGTCTATAACTTTTGTCCTTTTAAAGCCATTTGGGTAAGATAATTACATTAATAACTTCTTATTTAAAGTAAAAATAAAAATATCATAAACAATTATTTTTTTGCCAAAACAATTTTAAAGATGGGTTTTATAATTGATATATTTTACTATAAATAGTCATTAGAGATATAATAATATTTCCTAAATCATGGTAATTTATTTATAATTTTTAGACATCAAATAAATTTATTAATTTATGACACAATGATGAGTAATGATTGCCTCATAAATGAACGATTTAAATAAAATAGAATATAAATGTTAAAACAAATTTATTTTCTTCTTTTTTGTGACATAGAAGAATTTTATAGTTGATTATGACTTGTTATATTTGAATTAATTAATGTTTTTTCAAAGAATCAACTTGTTTTGGAATTTTTAAAAAAGTCATGATATGAATAGTATAAAAATTGTCAAAAATGAGTTGTTAAATAAATTTATATTTTATTAAATGATATAACAATACTAAAAATCTAAGATTCATAAAAATTACTTATATAAGGTTGATAATGTCATTAATGAACCACTTGTGGTTCTATTGTCATTTTATATTAAACATATTTACCATATAGTATGAATATAAAAGACTTCATGGTAAAAGATAAATAAGTTAACAGTGGGTTAAATAAAGAAGACAAGGATTGAAAAAGTATCAAAAAACTGTTCAATTATTATTGAATAATTTTATATTGAGTAATATTCATCTTATCATTGAATTTAGTGAGTTTGGGACCTTTTATATCGAAATTCAGTATATAATAAAATAATATTTTCAAACATTCCTTACGAGCACCTCCTCCCCCTTATAAAAGGCAATCACCTCTAACGGATTACTCATGCCTCTAAAGACCCATGTATCATCCAACCTCTTCCAAAATAATCTCCCAATATACATCTATTCCCCCTAGAAGCCGAACATTATGCAAAAGGCACTTTAAGGAAGCCTTTTGGTTCAAACCAAAGGGAGTTACCTAATTTAAAGGTAATGTCTTCCCTCAAGTTCTCTTCGTTTATTTTACTCCTTCAGTACCTATACACTTCTTATTCATTTTTTAAAAAAAACACTAGTATAGTCAATATAATTGGTTTTGTTTATGAGAAATAAGCGAACTACACTTACACGCACCTCTATCTAATGGGTAAAGAACATACTGTTTCTATGGACAGCAAACTACTGCCTCACGAAATGATGATTGTTAAATTACCTCATACCACCTCTCATGGGGGCCATTATGATGAAACTGTATTTGAATGTTCTATATATTATATTTATATTGTTTCAATGTTTCTATATTTTTCGTTTATATCATACCTTTATGGTTTCTATAATGGGTAAATAGGATAATTTCATTTGAGGAATTGCGGACAACAGCCCCCTCAACCTGATATGGCTCCTTCATTCCATATGTGGAATGTATAAAAGATAGAGTTAATGAAATTATATATGATAATATTCTGGATTTATAATATATCTTTGTATCATTACGTTTTCATTCCATTAAATATTAAATAGAAATGAAAGTGGCATTAATGAGTATGTACAACTTACCGTCTCCAATAACAGTGCATTTCATTTCTTATCTCCAAATGGTATGTACTATTATTAACACATATATATAATAGATATATTAGATATATATGATATATAAATCATTAATACCATTCTGGATATAATTTACTTTTTACCACATGGACAACTTGAAATTATAATAATTTCAATTTTGACTCAAGTACAAAATATTGACTAAACGACTGTTATTACATTAAATGATTATATAATGTATATAACATGGTAATAATTGATATAAAATTAATTGTAAACTTTAAAATGGTTCTGAATCAAGTAGAAATTAACTTTAGTTTATTATTCAAGAGATTAAAAAATAAACGAGTCAAGTCGGACACAAGGTAAGGGACTTCGTCTCAACCTCATTTTATTCAGGCATGTTTTGATAATATACACCTCCTTATTCTACATGGTTTATAATAAAACCCATTGACTTTTACAATCATTCAAAGGTAATATTTTTCTATGAATATTTTTACTAAATAAAAAAGGAATATTGTTTCCGCCGCCTTAATATTTATTTTGATTCCTTATCAGCTTTAGTATTTTTAAAATGAAAAATAAACTCCTTATTTTGTTTTTGGGTGTTTGGTATTGAAAATGGGTTTTAAAATGGATGGATTATTTAAATAACCTGAAATGATTTATTGTTATTGAAATTGAAATTTTATTAGTGAATTATTGATATATGAAATATTTTATGTGTTATGATTTTATAATGGTACATGGACATTTTACGAGTGGTTACCTGATAAACCAAATAACGGGTGGTGTCGTGATAAACCAAGACGAGTGGTCACATTATATCTTCCAATGCATTGGGTATGGAAGTCACCCATATGGCTATTCCATTGAGTGATATGTGTGGAAGTCGACTGTATGGTTATTCCATTTATGTATTTTTTTGTCCCAAGTTACCATTAAATGTTATGTTTTCTTTATATGGGTTTTATGGTAATATTTTCGTTACAAAAGGTAAAGAAATGATATTTTATTCAGTGAAGAGTATTTGTTACTTCATTAAGGAGAAAAGTATTTCATATGATAATGTATTCATGGTTTACCTATTTTTTTGAAAAATTAACAATTTTCATTCCTTGTGTATCCCTTTCTGTGCTTTTTATGATCATCCAACGTTTTAAATGTTTTTCACAAGACTTAAAGGTGAATAGGGACAACGATGGGATCATGGAAAAGTTAGGTTGTATAAAATCATGTAACTATACATGAATATTTTTTCATGATTTTTTATTGTATGAAAAAAATGGATACCAAGTAGAAGTGTCTATGTTTTAATATTCGAGATATAATGTAAAAGGTTATGGCCTAATTCTCTAAAACTCTAATACTGAAAAGATCCAAGATGTGAATTATTTACTTAATTCAATAAAATGTAATATTTAAGGTTGGGCCTTATATTTAGTTCAAATGAGATGACTAGTGGAGACTTAGGGTTTAGTATTATCATGTATATAGATTGATCATGTGTTGTTAGTCTCTCGGAGGCTTTACAGAGAGAAATAATCCACCACACAATCAGTTCATGGGTCCTCAAATTCCTTTTTAGAAAAATTACACTATTATTAAAGATAAGTATTGGTTATCCAATACTATTTTTAGAGTAAGTAATTCTCCCATGGATGGGGCATGGGTCCTCCATCTATAATGTAGGTACTCCCTTACTAAATGAGCGTTGCTTGATGAGGCATATATCTTCCATCATGGATGGTAATCCATCGATCAATACAAATACATTACTAAGGGGCATGTCCTCCTAGTACATTTTAATAGGTGACTTGTGTAATTTGCAATTTTGTGGACTAGATTATTTCATCTCATAAGGTATTAAATAATAATGCATTATGGCTATGATGAATGATTCATTTCTATATCCTCATAACCATACCATTAGAGAAAATCTTGGACCTTGGTACCTTAATGTTATTCCAAGATGATTTATCATTGCATATGACCTTATTATTTATGGTGAGTCCTACTAGGTATGTTTATAATCACCCTTAGATTTTCATTTTACCAAAAAATGTTCTCTTATATATATATCACTCAGTTCAAAAAATATTATGATTGATGTAGTGTTAGTGGAGAAATAGGTTTTTATTTCTCGGTAGTATCTATGTTAATCAATATTTATGTTTATAGTTGTCATGGTGAAGATATATTATATTTTTTGGGGGGGTTAAATATTTCTTTAGTAATTGGGATCATCTTTTTCATTTATTTATAATGTTTCATTCATCATACAATCATGTATGTTTAACAAGTTTCATATGAAGATTATATTATAACTTGTTATTATACCTTATTTATTTATATTATATTCTAGAGTTATGTGGTTTTCAGCTGGTTCATTTAGATAAGACCTCTCAAATTTGTTATATGCCTTCTTAGTTTCAGTTATTGTCCCTTTTCTAATAGTTCGGCTTGGGGTGGAAAAATTATCCCAAACAAAATCCAATTTGGATTCTTAGTAGACCGATTCTTGTCAAAATTGTATCATAGATGATGATTTAAAGGGATGGATTTTGTATTTAAGGGTATTTTAAGGATATTTTGGGAATATAGGTGAAATTTGTTAGTTGGTATTGAGGCTAGTTTTCAAACATTGGAACCTAATGATTGAGTGTTGGTTGACACATTCTTTCACTAGGACTCTAATATTCCATTGACTGACTTATATCCATAAGAAATCATTTTTCAGGTATATATAACAAAGTATATGAATCATGTAGCATTCATGTGTTGATTTACAAGTCCTTTTGAGACTTATCATCCAAATATTCTTTAAAGAACATGGTTTTTTCTTATTAAATGTAGTATTTTGCCCCAAAGATAGCCAAATAAGATCCTGGGTCAGGTTTAAAATATACATGTTCTTGCAGTAGATCCCCTTATCACTTAAAAACTATGTGATGAGGCCTCCATCAAGGGAAGTTGTTATGGTATGTACCTTTTTTGTTATTGGGGAGAAGATACTTTTCCTATATTTAAATGGTTAATGATAGTAACAATTCACGTGAAGTATGTTTGGGTTCTGTATTTTGAAAATTTTTATGGGTATACTTCAAAATTTGTTCAAGAAGGCACGGAGAACCAGTATCATTGTGATTTGAGGAGTTTTAAAAGTATCATATGTAGTAAAATATATAGTATAGGTATCACACTAAAATACCATTTGTTAAACCAATTTTTTTTCCATAAGGATTATTTTTTGTCACAATAGAGTTCTTATGAAATAATAATTGAATAAGGGGGGTTTTGTGGTTATGGAATTTTGAGGCATCTATCTCTATAGACAAATTAATCACATAGAAATCATTGTCATCGGATTTTAAAATATTATGGATGAATTTTTCATGGTATTGTGAGGGTTGATGTTACGCAATAATGGAGACAAACAATATTAATTCATAATAAATAAAATATATGATCAAATAATTTTATAAATAAATTAAAAATGCAGATGTTTAACTAGTAACAGATCACACATTAATAAGCTATATCACATTATGATCATTTTCTTACATAATAACCTTTTCTAAAGTAGTGTATTCTAGGATATAGTTCTTGATGATATGAAACTATATTGAATTTAAATTTATCTCTATCTAGATCATGAATGGAAATCACACCAAAAATAATGATACTATTCCATGATGAAGTGGTAGTTAATTTATGGTGATCATCTAAAAAATACTGGGTTAGAATCATGGAATGAGGTTCTCTTCAAAAAGGCTTAATACAATTTCATTTCATATTTTTTTTGTATGCCATGAATTTCAGATTCTGATGTGAGAAACGTTTAGTGGAAGAATATTCTTTCATAGAGGAGGTAATCATATTCTGATGATTTAATAATTAGTAGTTGTACATACTAAATTTCATAGATCATGGATGGTCTTTTATCATGATTATGATGTTTAAACCATGTTATAACTCAATATGAATATCTATAATTTAATGTTTTATTATTTTAAACATTTATTTTGGCTCATGTTATGGAAGGGTGGCCCAAACTTTGAAGATATGTTTTGGATGAATTTTTGTGTGTCCTAATCTAGGTGAATTTATGATTTTTTTTGCATGATAGGTGATGTTATGATTAATTATAAGGAAAACATAATTATTATATCAAGATTAAATATATATCTTCATTTGAAATAAGGGATACAAGATCATGGATTAAAAAAGTGAATATATGAAATATATGAGTGCGGATTATATATCTTTGTTCGAAAATTTAATGTGGGAAACCATAAAAATCCATTGGTATATATCGCTAAATTTTAATGTTATTTTATATTTTGGAGGAAGGAGGATATGATTGATACACAAACATTTGGGTCATAACATTATTATTTCTTAAAGATCAAAATATTTCCACATATAGGCCAAATAATATTTCTAAGTGACTGATATATGTGAGTTCTCCACTTTGTGAGGGTTGCAAACCATAATTGAAAATGAAACTACTGAATATTACAAACAAACAAGTGTTTCACATATATAATTTATCATATCCATACATCATCATTTTATACTCTTTGGATAAAACCTAGCATGGATAAAACATGTAATAATTACCTATGTTAGTCTTTACTTTTTTATAACATAATATTTATTATGAGGGAGAGAAGTGTTCAATCTAAAATTGGATGAGGATTATTGGTGAAGGACTATTTATTTAAATCATAATACTACAATGCAACCCCCCCCCCCCCCTCATGGAATTTTCCATATTTTTGAAAAAAAAATCTATTAGAGAAGCATATTTATAGTGAAAATAAAATCCATTAGAATAAACCATAGTGGTTATCAATCCTAAGTAAATTCCAATAATCCATGGAAATAATTATTATGGAAGAATTGGATGAAACCCAATTTCTTTTCATTGGGAATGGATGTCTATATATATTCTATACATCAGATCTCATCCATCCTAGAAAGTGGAGAATTTTTGGAGAATTATCGATGGTGGTTTTCTATCAATACCAAAAAAATCAACATATTACAAGGATATTTTTTAATGTAAATATTTATAAAGATTATTTGTTGTTAATATTCAAATTAATTTATGAGAAATTACTTACCATCTATTATGGTGATTCAAAAGTACACGAAGAAAAATTAAAAGTTATATAAAATAATTAAGGGGACTTATGATGCACCCAAATGAATGTGTTGATTCATTATTTTAATTGATTAATGTTATCTTAGATGCAATGTGTTGGTTCAATTAAATTCTCAATGATGAAATATCATAATATGGTTTTGAGAAGATTCCCACTATGATTCAATTCAAATTTCTCAATTCTCAAAAATAATAATCCAATGTATGTTATAATGGATAGCCTTTATAGAAATATTGTTGCATATAAGATAAGGAACAATAAAAACATGACCTTTAAAACAATAATTATCTCTAAGTAGAATTCAAGTACATAAATAGACTCATGTTAAATGATAAACTTGATGATGAGAAATTTAATGAGTATATGTCATCTCTTTCTTCAAATCTGAAGATAGTAAATGGAAAATTTCAATAAAAAATTTTATTAGATTACATTTTGTGTGGATATATTTGGTAATAAACTATAAATATTTAAGATGTTTCAATATGATGTTGAAGAATAATTTTTAAAAAAATCATCGAAATATATGAAATAAAGGAGGAGTATACAATAGAAATTATTCAAAAATAAAAATATTATTTCACAATATGATTCTAGCTTGGATGAAATTGAGTTGGAATAAATTGAGGACTAAAAATTAAATAATGATTAATTCATTGTGGTTGTTATAGATAAACAATAACCAAAGTAAAATGATAATGATAAAATTGACATTGATGGAATAAATGACCTCAATGTTTAACTATATGATGCACTTAAAGAAATTCATTTTTGTTGGACGAAAAAAAGAAGGCCAATTGTATTTTTAGTAATCCCAAAAAATATATACAGAATAAATAATTATAAAAGATAGATTTAAAAGAAAAAAATGACTGAAAAATATTAGAAATCAATAAAAACTGGTCAATGAGGTTGAGTAAAAACAAATAATTGAAGAACATTCACAAATCACTAATGGATTTCCTAATGTATTCCAAGAAAAATTAAAATAAAAGATTTTGACATCCTGAATCAGAAGCCACTAAATAGTTCCACGAGATAGTGGTCCACATGGACTAAAGTGTGCATCCCCATACTCTGGAGGATTCTGACTAAAAATGAGGGTCTATGGAGGTATAGTTGGGAGACTATACCCTCAGGATCAAAGTAGCACAATGGTGTAATAATGGATAAATAGTGGAATAATAACAAATAACTAATAAAGGGAGGTAAAAATCCATCAATAATAATTAACTAATATATAGTATCTTATAAAAATAATGATATTTCATATTTCAAGAAAAATTTATAGGAAATCATGGTATTTAATACTAGAATAAAAATGAAAAAAAGATGAAAAGGACTATCTCTAATAGAATCATATGCCAAATTTGGGTCAAATGACTCCCCACTCCCATTTTGTAAGAAACTCATGTATCAACAATTTGGTGCCTACCCCTATCCCAACCCACATCCACATAATATGCCTAGTTTCCATCTGCGTCCTAGATAGGGTGTGAGATATACTTAGTTGGCCACCACCAAAGGTGTTTTTAAATATCCATTCATTGCATATAATATGGAGGTTTGTAGATAATAATGGAAAGTAGTAATGAACAATTAGTGTCATCAATAGTTCCAGAAGGACATTAGGCTAACAATACCTACTTCATCTTAATCTAGATAGTTATAAATATGTAACTAGTTGTGTACAAAAATATTGCTTTTATATACGTAGTGACATATAAATCCACATAGATGGACACATCAACTTTCCTTAACCTGATGCATAACTAATGAATCCAAAAGTTGTAACATTTGTCTCATAAGTATCAACGGACATCATTCCCAATATCTGATGAATAGGGAAAATTGTGCCAAGTATCAAATTAATAGGGTCTCCATGCTTAGTGTCACACCAATTTTATCTTCATTCCCAAATCATGTCACTAGGGTTTCCAGACCCAATATCATATCACTAGGGGTCTCCATTCCCAATATCATATCATTAGGGTAACCATGCCCATATCTCATTTCTCATAAGGGTCATCGGGCCCAGTCATTATTATTCATAAAGGGTTTCCATTCATGAGTTTCACAATATTTTCATGCCTTCTTCATATCATAGTATAGGGATTCAATGCCTGAATCACAATATGGGGATATCATTCCTATATTTTATAACATGAGGGTCACCATGTACAATCAATAACAAAAGGGTCACCATTCCAAATAATATAAATATAATCACTCGAGGTTTTAAATGTGAGTCAATAGTTGATTTATAACTTGTTAACATTCAATAATGACAAGGGTGTAACCATTTTTTATTTAAAATAGGTGATGCGGGCATACCACTCACCTCCATTCATTATATATTTCGTGGATAATAGTTTTAGTCATGCTATATCAGAATAATTATCCTTTATTATTTAATATATCAAAATTAGAAGTTAGAAAAAAATCATAATGGATATATTTTAGTAATTTAGATATTTAAAATAATGATGGATATTTGATCGACACACCTCGGGGGGTGTAGAAAATTTATGGGCAACTAAGAAAGTTATTAGGTTCTAAAATAAACAATCCATTATAGGAGGATTATATTTAGGGGAAACACACTATGAAATAGGTGTGCGGAAAAATGCCACATATTTTTAAACACCTAAACTTTGAGGGATTAAAAGAAGACCACATACCTTATGCATATAGAGGATCACTCATCCAATATCAGCTTTTGGTTTGGTCCAAATCGGGATAAAATGGAAAAATAGATTAGTTATCTTAAAAAAATGAATATGACCCTACACCTAAATATCTCTGTCGTGAGAAAACAATTGATGGAAGGTGAAAGTTTAATTATTATATTAATATTGTTTATCCAAAAAGATAGATGAAGATGATATAAATGTCTGGATTAGAGTTATATTAAAGAACCTAGGTTGAGAGGTGATTGAGCTCAAAAATGTGGAGAACTGACTTTCCTATCATCTTGAAAGATAAAACAAGAAGAAGGTTGTTTTTAATATATTATTAAAGGAAAAACAGTAATTTCACCAAAAATAACTAGGTCACACAATTTATCTACACGTTTGGAAAAACTGTGTTCCAACAATGGGAAGGACACATTCCCAAAAGGATACATGCATGGTTCATCCACACAGTTTGACTAACCACACCCAAACCTTGAAATATTCATTTACATAAAATTTCATACATTTTTAATGAGAATTTATCCCTATCTGCACGATTATGAAAACATGATCACCCAAAATTTCACTTTGAAAATCCCAATGATGTTAGGAGAACTCATCCGGGCTAATTCATATGGTTTCTACTAACAGTGAAACCTAGTGGTTTATTCCAAATTGTGGGTCTTTGGGCTTTTAAAAGGATACAAACACTCATGTTTCCTCCACAGCCACACTAGGAATCCATTTTACGTCAAAACTAAATAAAAACATGAAAATTAGAGGACTTGTACCTCATAGAAAATCTGTGTTCTTACTATCTTCCCCCCTTAAAAGAACGCATCCCTATATTTCCTTATAATGGTGTTTAAATGATATCATAGAGAAACAATGTCCACTGATCACATATGTCGGCCTCCCAACCCTAAGCTCATCCTATACATGGCTATGTAGCCATAACATCAATAATAAAGAGGAATACCCTCATCATAGTTCCTTTGTTCTCTAGTGAACAATTCATACATGATACTCCTTAAAATAAGAATAAAAATATTTCTCAACATCCTCTTGATCAAAAGAATGAGAAATTTTATCTTGATAATGTTGATGTTGTGAAACATGGAAGACGCCATGTATGGAATGGTGCCTCATAAAAAAATAAATGGATAGGCTACCAGTGAGACTCTCCAACATCACAAAATTCCTGACATAATGAGGAAAAAACATCTCTTTCCTCTGTATCCATTTACTCCCATGATTTTGTGATACCCATAAGAAAACTCAATCCTCATCCTTGAGCTCATAAGGATATTAATGATGACCAGAATATAGCTTATGCCTAGACTGAGTGATATTAATATGTTTCTTGAAAAGGTAATCCTTCTCCAATGTCTCTTGAATGATTCAAGGACCTAATAGCACAACCTCTCTTTCCATTAACAAGAAAAATTGTGAAAGGCATGACATAAAATATAGGGCCTCATAAGGATCCATCTAAATATTCATGGGAAATATATAATTATTGTCAAAATTGATGAGAGGAAGATGATTCTCCCAAGAACCATTGAAATTGATGGTGCAAGATCAGAGCATGAACTCTAACATTTGTGCAAGTCATTATGACTGGCCATTAGGCTGGGGGAGAAAATCTATACATTGATGCACTCTTTGTAACCTATTCTAGAACCTCGATGTTATATGGCCATTCCTATATGAAATGATAGCATGAGGGACATTGTATAGTCATATAATATCACATACATACAATCTTCCTAGCTCATAAAGTGACAAATTCTCCTTGATAAGAAGATAGTGGGATACCTTTTTCAGTCTATCCATGACTACCCAAACTGTGTCACTACCTAAAGGTGACCTTGGTAAGAAGATGAAAAAATATGTGGTGACATATTACCATTTATTTTTTGTCATTAGTAATGACAATAGAAATCCATCATCCCAGTAGTGTTCCACCTTCACCCGCGGATAAGTGAAACACTTTTTTATAAAATCAGTTATCTGATATTTCATCCTCGACTACCAATATTTTCGATTCATATCAAGATATATCTTAGAGGTACCTGGGTTCACATACCATCGAGAATCATGTGAATCACACATCAACTCCAGTCTCTTGCATATTGGGACCCAAATATACCAATGTATACACAACATGTCATCACCATTGATAGACTAATCTGTAAGAGGGTCCTGACCAAAAATACTATCTCATAAGACCAAGCCTTCAACATCTAATAACTTCCACATCTTCACTCTCTCTTGAAGTGAAAAGGTCATAGATAGAGTTGTCAGTTCATACCTTACATGATATTCTTGAGCTCATATGTGCATATTAGAAAATAGATAAATATTTTTCAACTCACTACTGGCCTCCTGAACTGCCTAATTCTGTGTCCTCCAACATAGAGCATTGTTAATGGAATTTCCTTTCCCAAAAATATATGAAAGATAGATGTTGCAGGACTGATGTCATTAAACCTATCTTCATAGCCTATGGTTCAATCCTTACTAGGTTAAAATATAAATCTAGATTTTTTCGTCCATATACTCCAAAAAATTCTCTTCTTGTAGGTAATTCATCTAACAACACATGGCATGAACATAAACTATGAACTCTAAAACATACGTCAAGTAATTCCACTCATGAGGCCTTAGATTTCATGACTCGTATGCAATGACCCAATATTCCTGCATCAAAACTACTCCTATACTGATACCATATTCATCCCAAAACTCTATATAGATTCTTCTTAACTCCAAAAAAATCTATATAGAGCCTAAATTCAATCTCCCTTTCATCTCATAAAGGTTTTCTCGTAGGATTCTATCCGTATAAACATCACACCATTCATATTCAAGACCACATGAGATTTTTCTAGGAATTAGAATTCCTATATGAAATGAATATAGCATATGGGTATCCCCAATAAACATTGTGTTAAAAAGACATTTTGGGGATGATCACATGTATCTACCACCCTCTCCTTCAATGGGTCTGTTAATACTCATTCCTTAAAGAGGATATGACCTAGGAAGTGAACCTAGTAAATACAGAAATGAATATTTTTGAGCTTATCATATGTCTACTGTTCTCTCACTATATTAAAAATGTTCTCAAGATGAGTGGAATGTTTACTTCAAGTATGAGAATACACTAATATATTATCTATGAAGATCAGCATGTCGGAATCAAGATATGGATGGAAACAACTATTCATCAAATCGATAAATATGGATAGTGTGTTTGTAATACTAAATGAAATAATGATATACTCGTATAAACTATACAGATAATGGAAAGACATAAGTGGAATATCTGAGGGTCTGACTTGTACCTGATGACAAACCAATCTCTAGTCGATCATCGAGAATACACTTTATCTTGTGAGATGGTCACAGATATCATCTATATGAGTTGAGGGATGCAAATCCATCCATTTAAGATAATTAACCTTAATAAATCCACACAAATACAAAGGGTTATGTCTTCCTTATTGGAAAAATCATTCGTTTAACCACCAAGATATTTATTGTGGAATATAAAACATTTTTCTTATAATTCCTCTAGCTTCATATTGAGTTTTCAACTTATTATAATCCATAATTAAAGGTGGAATGGGTACTGGTATAGCTCTTGGAACAAGCTCAATATTAATCTCTTCCTCTCTTAGATAAGTTATCCAAAAAAAGTCTTTGGGAAAAACATCCCTCAATTGATCGACTATATGAGGGAACTAAGCCCAATATAATCATTGATCCTTCATAAAAATTCATGGAATTTGGGAAATCAGTCAACCTATCCCATATTCTCTCGTATATGTCTACCATCATTTACATCCCACTAGACCTTGTAGAGATATGTACTTCCCTATGGTGATGTAAATGAAGAACATCAGAGATAAAAATCAATATAGGCATGATAGGGTACCAACTAGTCCATCCTGAGAATGAAATTGATTACAATCATCTTGAGGATGAAGATGTCATATATGAAACAATGGATACCTGCATAAAGGGGTAATTCCATGCACTGGTGTCCACTCTCAAAACATAATCCTAAATGGGATTCAAGTTTCATAATGTCACATGATTATAAAATATCATACCCAAGGATCTACACAATAAATAAATAGATAGTGGAGTGTGATTAACCTATATTGAATAATTAATAAAATATAGTGGTGTCTACTATGAAACTACATCATAAAATAGAAGAACTAGCACCCCAATCCTTAGTTATAGGCTGCACTGAATTAATCTGGTATGATCTACGACCATGTGCTACAACTTGACTACCTTATGTGGGTATGATCTGTTGGTTCTGCATATATGAAGCATGGATACCATGACCACAATCTCGTACTATTCCTATATGACCAATATTACTCTAGATACTTATGCAGTAAGGTGATACTGATCTTACTCCATTGGGTGGTGCTGATATGGATCCTCTCCCACTCCGCCGAGATGGTATGTTCCTATAGAAGCACTAAATATTCCGCAATCTTCTATAGCCTCGGCACATAATGGGGTCTCTAAGACACTAGGGTATCTTATTCCTAGGATTCACACACTAGTGACATACCACATAACTATTAGTGGGTGTCACCACCCTACCGTTCCTCACTCGTATAGTCTCAATGATTCACTTTTGATCTATAGTCAAACCACTACCCTTTCATAGATCCAAACTTCCTTGGAACACATCATCTACCTACCTCAGGATTCACTCAATGAGAAGATCGTGGATAACAATATCAGACATTATGGTAAATTAAAAAACATTCTCCTACGAAAATATGTATCTTTATCCCATCCTCAAATCGTCTCACTGTCACTAGATCATCAGCATTATAGATAGTAAAAAAATGATAATGCTCTATAAAATGATATGTGTATTCCATAACTATCACGAAACCCTACTATAGTTTCATTAACTCATGGGAACTATTGAACCATAGGGTATTAGGAAAGAATTATTCATAAAATCTAGACTAGAAATCTCTCCAAATCACATCCCAATAATGACCATACTAGTTTAGAATATCCCACAAGTGTTCGAAAAACATCAATGAAGCATATAAGTGGTGAGATTTAATCTTCTCTCAAGAGGTGTCTCAGGATTCTCAAATATAGATAAGACTATCTATGTACAAAACAATAGATTTTGGGGGACACTATCTTCTGAAAAGGTATGTAGATGTTTCTATTGAAATTCCCACATGAACTCTCCCATTAAAATAGAAAATAATTGAGCTCGTTGTATAGTCTAAATAAGATATAAAAACTCCCCTCAAAACCAAAAATAATCACCCGTTACCAAGATAATATTTTATGCAATATGTGGCACTACTGGTGGAAACATTGTTAGATCAGGGCCCATCATCTCTAGTTTATGGTCATCACCACCCTTCTAGTGCATGACTGGAGGACATCATGGTGGAATATCTCTACAAATTCCAACGGCATGGAATATATAGTACATTACAATAATAAAATCATATATAGTTGAATAGGACTGGTATAAGACTTGATATGTAAAAGTCACAACACCCTACCTTTTCAAAGAACTATTTATGGATGATAGGAACAATTATATAGGACATAAGAGATTCAACCTACATCCCACTACTAAGATTTTGTCTGGGTGTAGCTCTATTTTTGGAGTCCATGGTCCAAGCATACAGAGTATCAATTGCAATTTATAAAGGAAACCACACTTTAAATTGAAATTGGAATCCATTTTTATTAGTGACCATTTCATTTTAGAATTTAACTTCATTTCATATAATTATTATTTATGTATCATTGTTCATTAAAATGTTAGACTATAAGAATCATCATTTCTAATATACAAGGTTCCATAAACCTTATAAATTTATGTGTGGAATTTATTCCATAAAAACAACCAATTTATTCTGTACCTACATTAAATGTTAGCACAATTCATGGAATTAGAAATAAAGACCAAAAAATGTTGGATGAAATGCACACACTACCTAAACATGACATGGCATAACGAATTACATGTAAATCCTAAAAGATTACTAAAATGATGCCTGATTAATTATTCCATTCCATATTTGGATAAGGATAGATTATAAACCTCAATCATAATAGTTAGACGACACATCATGTGAATCACCCAATGGTGGAATCAAATCAATTATAATAAGAAACATAAAAAACAATATCTACCTCCTATATAATGTGTTCTTTACATGTACATGTGTTAGCCACTCCTAGGAACTATTCGTTACTAAATTATGACATATTCCTAATCTCATGCCTGATATTCCCAAATGATAAGAAAAAATAAATGAAATTTTCTCTAATATAACTTTGTGACATCATGACCTAGAATCCAATAAACAGTACCCTGAGCTGGTGGGCCACCTACGCCTAAGCATGCATCCCCATACGCCAGAGGCTACCAACTAGATGCTAGGTTACAAGGTGGTATATTGGAGAGAAAATACTCCCATTAATGGAGTATCCCAAGATAGAAATAATAGATAAATATATGAAGAATAAAAAATAACGAACAACGGAAGGTAAAGCGTCCAATAATATTAGTTGAATAACACCGAGTATCATTTACAAGTGATTATATATCACATGTGCATAAAAATGGAATAGGTAATCATGATATACCATACATATATAAAAAAGGGAAAAAGACCTAGGGGACTATTCCCAATAGCATCACAAGACATAGCTCAGCCTAGTGCCTCCCCAATCCCATGCTATAAGCAACTAAAGTATTAATTGTTGGTCGCTTTCCCCAATCCCTACCTGCATCTACATAATAAGTGTGGGTAATATTGGTGGCCAGTATAAGGTGTGAGATTAACTCTATAGTCCATCACCAATGATATCTATAAATATCAAGTGAGTGCATATAATATGGTTTTGTGCTGATAATAATGGAATGAAATAATAAGCTCTAAGGGTCGATTATAGTTCCTAAAGGACACCGGGATGACAGTACCATTTTCAGCCCTTGAGAAATAGTAATTTAATTAGTAACTATTTGTATACATATATATGGAATGTATTCATAGTGACGTCCATAGCCATATATATGGTTACTTCTACTAGCAATGACTAGAGGTGTATCTAAGGTATCCATAAGCTGTAACATGAGTCTCATTAGTATCAAGGGATTGCATGCCCAGTTTCAAATCAATAAGTGATTATATTTCCAGTCTCACGTTAATAGTTTCATCATGCACAATTTCACATCGATAGGGTCATCATGCCCAAATCATATCCCTGGGTCACAATTCCCAATAAATATCACTATGGTCCTCATTCCCAATATTATATCAAAAGGGCCACCATGCCCATATCTCATAACTCATATGGGTCACCATGACCATTCATGGATATTAATAAATGTTCTCCATGCCTGATTGTCACAATATTGGGGTACTATAAATTTATTATAGAATAAGGACACAATTCTCAAAACACAATATAGGGACACCATGCTCACTATATATAACGTGAGGGTAACCCTACCCAATCTATAATTTAAGGGTCACCATGTCTAGTTATATCAAATATATATATTCAAGGCTTTGATAAGAGACAAAAATTAATTCATTAATTAGAGAAATTCAATAATAACAAGGGTGTAACCATTGTTCCATTTAATTAAGTGTCCTGGTTTTATCACCCACTACCATTAATTGCCTCATAAGTTGATAAGTGTGTTAGATTGCTTATATCACAAATATTATCCATTATTATTTAATTGAGCAAAATTATAAGTCATTATAAAACTACATATATAATGTTTTGGTTTTTAGACATTTATATGAATGAAGGAAATCATATCGACATGCCTCAAGGGTTGGATACAATTGATGGGGCCATGAGAATGTTATAAGGATCTAAAATAGGCCACCATTTAAAGGCCAACTAAATTTAGGGGATATGAACTTTGAAACACGCAAGTGTAATAATTGATTATATTATAAAACACCTCTAATTTTAGTAATAAATACTACACCATTGGCCTTATTCTTGTAGAGGAGAACTTATTTAGTATCAGGCTTTGGTTTGGTCTGGATCAAGATAAAATAGAAAAATAGACCAACACCCTAATAATAAGACATATGATTATTGACCTAAATAACTCTATGATGATATGGAAAAATTAATAATGGTGTAAGTTTAATTAATATCATAGCATCATGCATCCAATGAGACGAATAGAGATAAAATCAGAGTCCAGATTAGAGATTTATCCAAGAAACTAGGTCAAGAGAATCTTGAGCTAAAAAAGGAGGGTAATTGTGGTAATAGTCAACTAGGAAGAGAAAATAAGAATTATTATTGAATTAATATATTTTAAAGGGAAAATAGTAATTTCACAAAAAAATTATTGGGTTCCGCAGTTTTCCTAAATGGTTGACCATAATGTGTTCCAACCATGTGAAGGACACATTCCCAAAATGATAGAGGCATAATTCATGTGAACAATTTGAATAACCATGATCAATCTATTGGATATGCCTCTGCTAAAAATTGGATATATTCTACTTACATCTATGTCCCTAGGTACACATTTAGGGTAAACTATTCACCCAACTATTCCCACTAAAAATCCATGCAAGGTTAGGAGAAACTGTGTAGACTGGGATGAACATTTAATATAATCTTTTTTGACAAGTGATTTCATCCAAAAAGTGTGGCATCGGGTTCCAAAAAATCCCCAAACATCCATTATTCCTATGTAACCTCATTGTAAATCCATTTTCAGTTAAAAATAGATTTAAACTAATAATTAAATATTTTTTTCCTTAAAAAACTAGGTACTTCTAGAGATTTATGTAAAAACATTTAGTTTATATTGAAAAAATGAGTACCAAGGGAGGATCATGACTCATATTATATCCTTGTGAAATTAGAAAATATTGGTTGTGAATAATTTGGAGGTAAAACATGGTGATTAAAATGATAATTTTTCAGATTTCCCACAAAACAATTTTTTTGAAAAATATAGGTAAATTTGAAGTGGGTTTTGAAAATAGGAAAAAATAGTTATGGTTGATGTAAATATTAAATCACCCAAAACTAAAAAAAAGATCCAAATTTTTGACTCGTTAAATACACAAAAAGATTGAATCATTAAACAAGTCATACAATAATAAATCACAAATGAAGGGTTCTTATTTTGAAAAAATGGGACATACTTAATATGTGTGTTTATAGTAAAGTATAACATCATTTCATAAGATAAATAGAAATAAATGGCCTTAAATTCTTACAGTCAATATTTTTTAACAAATATTGTTTTTTGGGTGAATGTTATAGATAAAAGCTTTAAATTTATCAATAATAATAAAAATAAGTGTACTAAAATATACTCGATGATAAAAAAATCTTAGTAGCTAAAAGCATCCTCATTTTACCCAACAAGAGAAAACCAATTTTCAACCCTAAAATATGAGTGTGATCTTTTGTATCTATAACTGTAAAGAAACATTCACCTCCAAATAAGGTGAGTCAAAAAACCTTGATCAAGAAAGTAAGTGTTGAGAAGGTGAATGTTAAAAAGATTTCATTGAATTTAATTTATCATAATAGGGTATTGATTTTTTTAGTGGATGTAATTCTCATATGAGGGGAAAAAAATATTGTCACAAGCATCATATATGGGGAAAATGGTATAGCTTAATTTTTCAGTAATGAATTTTTGAAAATTATTTTCTTTAATAAAGATAAATTCAATGATAATGGAAAATGGCGTATGGATGTCCTGGTAGTTTAAGGTATTTAGAATACTTTTTTTAGTGGGAGATATTTATGTGAATTTTGGAATTAATTATAGTTCACCAAAAAGACATTAAATTTCAATGGTAGATATGGTTAATTGAAATACAAGGAATGAAAAATAATGTAAATCTATGCCACATTAGTGGATATGTGGTCTTTTTTTCTATCAAGGGATTATGAGAAATGATTTTGAATAATGTAAATTGACACTTAAGCCAAAACCCCATATAATATTTTGGGAAAAATGAAATAGTTCTTGATATCTCTAAAATTTTATACAATCATATCCACATGTGTGATACTAGTGAAAAAAAGATTATCGAGAAGACATATGAGATAAATGAAATGAAGTCATCAATGTTTTTTTGACATGGTGCATGTTGATTTATATGGTATGAAAAAACATAAATCCATGTATAGAAAATGTTTCTATGTTTTATTTATAAATTATTATAATGTGGTGGCTTAGTTAATTGTGATTTTTCAAAAAAACTAATGTTTTAATGTGTAATACATGATATTATATATTTTAATATGTGATTACTATTGTAATTTTTTTGAAATTTTTGAAGGATAATAGAATTAAATCATTATATAATTATGTTTATATTTATCTTGATAAGAAAAACATATGGAACCATGTTTCAGTAGTGAAGACTTCTCAAAAAATGAGTTTTTTTGAAAGTATGAATTAGATCATTAATTACATGGACCATATGATTGTTATTGAAAAATATCTATTAGATATGTATTATATGGTGGAAGTCATAACATTGGTATGAATTTTCATATGGGTTTTTTATTCTCAAGAGAAGAGAATAAATATTTTGATATGTGCTATAATAATTTACTAAAATTTAAATACATTTTTTTGGAATACGTGATTTATTTTGATAAATACAATCCTTGGATATTCTGATCTCATGGGATTATTTTTCTTAGATACTCATATATTACGAAGATATAAATATGTTATGATAAAAAAAATAGGAGGAATATTTGAAATTAATGATGTCCAATTATTTTTCTTAGATAAACATATGCTATGAAGAAATAAATATTTTATGAAAAACAAATAAGAGTAATATTTGAAATTTATGATGTTCATATTGTGGAAAATGAGTAAAATTCTTATACTAGTTAGTAAATTTTAAAAGATTGTAATGGTAGAATTAGTATCTTAGAGGGAGAACAACGATTTTTAGATGATGTTAAAGAATATAGTAATAATGATAAGAGTGAAAAACAATCATAAAAATAAATGAACATGAAAAAAGGTACAAAATCAATAAATATAACATCATTATAATCCATATAGCTTCGATAAAAACAATAAGTATAAAGACTCTAAAATAATAATCATTTATATCTCAAGCCCAACTGATTAATTTTGATGAGGCTATACAATATAAAAATTGGATCAAGTAAATATGTCAAGATATTTTCAAAAGTAATCATAATAAAACAATGTAATTTTTTATATGGATGGAAGAAAAAAATATTATTGGAAATAAGTGGGTTTTCAATAAAAAAAATAAATAATATGGGAATGTATTCTTGAATAATTCTTGACTATAGTATAATGGGTTTTCCAAAATTAATTTGACTGATATTGATGATTCATTTTCTCTTATGTCATAGAGAGACATGATTCCTCTTTTTTTAGCTAGAAAAAGTAAAAGGGGATTCATTGTTTTCCAAATAAACATCAAATTTATATAACTTATTGAATATATTGCAGAATATTAGTATATTTTGAAATTAGAAGGTATTATTTTTCATCAGGATGAATGAAACTTTTGTTAGTTTTGAAAACAACTCTATGGTTTGAAAGAATCACCAAGAGCTTATTACTCTAGACTTGTTCACGTTCTAAAAATCATGTCTTTTAATAAGGAGGTATTGATAACCATATTTACATAAAAATGATATTGATTCACAGATGATGGTTCATATTTTTATTGACCAAATTATACTTAGATGATCTAATGAAATGAATTATGAATATTTTTTCTAACTTATGATGCATTTGTTGAAAAATTTTACATTTGGTGGGTAAATTTTTTTTCTTAGAATACAAGTGAAATGATGAAGGACTGTGAAATTTATTTAGAAATTTTAGTATTCTCAGGATTTATTCAAAATATTTTCAAAGTAACATTCCATAGAGATGAAAATTTTGGTAGCTAGCTAGATGATGTTTATAAGGGATGATTATCATAAAGAGTTATATGTGATATAATATAAGAAAATAATTTGAATCCTATTATAATTAAGGCCTATATTACATGAAATTTTGTTTTCTCCATCCCATGTTTCATGGAACCAAAACAATTCCAAATAAGGTAACTTGCAAGATGGGAAAAAATACAATGGTATTTCATATTTTTAATTGTTTCAGACTATTACTTAGTGTTAGTTAATCATAAATGTTTCTAGGATTTTTGGATGTGATTGAGTTGGTTTAGTAGATGATCAAAATTTGAAAATGGGTGATTCATTTTATATTGTAGAACCTTGTATTTAATGGTAAATACATAATAATGTTTTCATTATTTTTTATCAGCATTGAAGGTGATTATATTACTTCTACTCTAGTATATACTCAATAATTATAAATGAAACAACAAGTTAAGGATTTTGGAGTTGATGTGAAATGTCTTATTCCAATAAATTGTAATAAAAAGTTCTATCAACCATAGAAAAAATCATATCCATAACCTATAGATAAATCACATCAAGATAAAATATCACTTCATTAAAGTGAAGTAGGAAAATGGAATTTTGAGGTTACAGTACATGTCAACGAAAAATGAAGTTGCAGATATCAGGAAAAAGTCACTACCTTTGTATGGTTTTAAAATCCATTAGTTATCTTTATGAATCCAATCATAATTAGACAACTAAGTGTTTTAGATAAATTACCCCCACTATATTATAGAAGTTTCTATTTATAAAAAACTGTTTTAGTTCTCATTAAATAATTTTTTGGGATTTCAAATCATATCTTATGAAAATTCACGGATGTTCTCTTTGAATTTTTTGAAAATTTGGAAAAGGATTTACATGATTTAAAGATGTTGTATATGGATAGTTTAATTCACTATATTTGACATATCATGAGCAATACAATAATAAATATTTATAAATTTGGGAGTATTTTAATATCTACTCATGGGGAGAAGGATGATAGTGTAGTTTATATGATCATGATAGTCAATGAATTAGTATCATGTGGAACGTTTCATTATACTCATGTATCTCATTTTTATCTTGAAATATATATACTTGTACTTAGTGATTTGTGAATTATTCATGCATAATTTGAAGGTAGGAGGTTCCAGCTTGTACAATTATTTAGTGCTAATTATTTCAGATACTGATATTAGGAAAAATGTTCAAAAAATCTAAAACTTTATATTATATAAAAAGAATACTCCAAAACATTTTTAGTGTTGTTTTTGTTGAGAAAATTGAAGATAATATTTCCAATGATGTTCAAGAATTCAATAAGAAATGGATTCATGTGGATTATAGTATTATTTTAAGAACATCAAAAAGTTATATATGTAGGATTGATATCACACTACAATACCATGTTCCACACTATAACATGTGTTCCACAAGGAAGTGTTACATTGTAGTAGAGGGATCATTCCACTATCTTTGTGTGATTTCATTTTAGTGGTTCTAGAGTTTTGAGGGATTTTCAACTATAGAATATGTAATCATTATGCAATGGGTTGCATGTGAGTTTAATGTACTACATGTGAAACAATTATTTCATTATGAGGGTTTATGTTTTTCTCTACTGAACCCATAGAATACTAATATCAAAAATATGTAAAATAACTTCATGTGAACATAGGATTAACTCAAACTAGTAGAAGATTAGCAGGTACTAGTTCATGTTATAATGATTTACATCACATCATTATAATCTTATTTTAAAATAACATATTATGAAGGAAATTATTATAAGCAGTGGTTCATTCTAAGATGAATTACCAATGGTAGTTCAGTGTTTCCTTTTTTGGAGTTGGAAGGAAAATCATGGCATAAAAGGAAATAATATTTTTTTAAGTATAATTATTTGATGTCTAATTATCTTCCTAGAAGGCAGGGTCTACACCATGGACCAAGGCTCATGTTTTGAAGGGTTAAGTAAATTTATTTTCTAACTGTTTTTAAAAAATAAGGAGTTTGAGATGAAAAACATACCAGAATGTATAATTATATCATGAATGAGTGAATTTCACCATGGTGACATAAAAATTATTATTAGTGTGAATTTGAGTACTTGGGTGAAGGATTTTTTTATTCTTTTGATGGTCACACCACATTAGTGTCAAGTCAAGTAAAATGTCCATAATTTAATGTTCATATCCATCAAGTATTTATGGGAATTAAATTATGGAAGGTTTAATCTATATTAAGGTTATGTTTTGGAAAAAAAATTAAAATCCATTTTTGGGTCAATTAAAGATCAATTAGATAAGAAATATGGAGATTATTTCAATATTAAATATATTTCCTAATAAATATTTAAAGAGTAACAAGGATAAAGAAAGAATATATAAGATGTTGAAGAGATAGAATTACATATATTTCCTAGAATAGTTAAATAGAGAATATAGGATAATCCAATAGTTTATATAATTGGATTTTCAAGGTGATTCATAACATGGATGATAAATTAGATATTTTTATAACATCATAAATGTAATTAAATTATTGGTTTGTGATTATGGTAATTTGTTTAGGAGTAATGATCTTTCTGAGTAATTAAGGGTATTATGTTCTCTAAATTATCATTGTTATAAACCTTTATTGTCAGTTATGGAACATAACACTATAAACAAAAAAGAAGTGAACTTAGATAATTTAGAACATCAACATGTCACCATTGTTTGTTTCTTGGATGTTACCTAGTGTAAGGGAGCCAAGAAAAAATTTCTACTGAATCCCTTTACATGATTTATCACTTTATATTTTTAGTGAGGGAGATAAGTTCTCTTTTTAAATGTGGAAAAATATTTTTGGAGAGGTTTATTTGAATTAAATATACATACCTCAATTCATCTATCATCAGAATGTATTTACTATGTTTGGGAACAAAAATCATACACTCTCCCTATTGTATATGGGATGATACTATACATACTAAGAAGATGATAATTCTATTTGGGTATTATGAGGGTACCCATAGGATTAGTGAGATAAAAATGTTTGACTTTATAAACCACATAGATTCTTAGGTGAGACTGGACCATATGTTATTGAGGATTGTATAGATGTAGTGACTTGGTTGTTTGGCATAGTCCAAACACTTTTCAATCAAATATTGTTCTTATCATCTAGTTTTCTTAATGGGGTGATGATTAATTGTACTTACTTAATTAATTTGTCCCATAATGAGGATTCTCTATCTTTGAGGGATTTTTAGACCCTCTTCTAAGAGAATAAATATATGGTGACACAGAGGATATTGTAATTCTAAGATCTATCGGACCTTCATCATGGAAATATGTTTTCTAATTATTATTCATTGAGGTTTTTAAAACTAATGATACACACTTTTGTAAAAGTATATAACAGATTACTTCATTTTAGAATATTATAGCATCGCCTCCATAGACAGAGGTATCCGGAAAAAGGATTTTTTTTATTTCTATAAATATGTTTCGTCAACTGTTTCTGTTAAAAATAAGATTTAAAGACACTATATTGAAAAATATATGAATACATATTCATAGTCAAAGGAAATAGTGGGGAGAGGGAATTAGTTAGGTGAGAGCTACAAAGAGGATATGTCTAGTTGGGGGAATAGATTTACTAAAGATATTAAGGATGGGGTCATAGGGATTGATGTTTCAAAACCTATTGTATATTTTTGGGTGTCTAACGAATCAAAGTGGATAGATCTGTATGTTATAGATAATAGAAGGATCAAACCCTGTATGGTTTATTGGGTAACCCTCTGGGATGGGGCGTTGTTATGGGAGGTAATGATGCTCCAAGATTATCAAAAGTTGGAAATTTCAACAATCCACATCTACAAACATTACAACTAATTAGTCATCACAAACCATAAAGAGATTTCATGGTAGGTCAAGAATATAGGAAAAGGATAGAGGGTTGCAACCAGGATATATAGGACATGGTTTGATGTGTGATTTATTCCTTCTTTACACCAGCACCCATACTTATTGAAAACAACATGATCCATTATTATGAAACTAAGTATCTTTTATAATGTCTTGAAATTTTAATAGAGCCCCCAAATAATATTATACTATAATATTTTCTTATAGGAGGTGATCACATGTTAACCCACAAATTTGGAATATGTCAGATTTATCTTACTGGAAAATGGTTTTAATGGGATGTAATATTGGCTAGAAAGAAGTAATATTATGTGATATTTTAATGGAATGGGGAAATTTATTTCATGTCCTTGTAGACTATTATTTTTATAGAGTGTTCTGTGATTGATCTATTGAATCTAGGATCTCTATCATGGGTGTGAGGTAAATTTAGTTAGGATAAGTAGGTCATACCTAGAGGAAGTTACAAATGATCACCCATAGATAATAAAGCATTGAATTGTGTGTTACAAATGTTTTGTGGTTTTTATTATTATTATCATGTATCATTATATATTTGTTTTTATAGAACATGTTATAGTATTTACTCCGAATCAAGAGACTAATTACTTCATGTATTTTTACCCTCGAACCACACCAACCACTTATGAAGCTTATTGGACATCTGCTACCACTTTCATGGATCTAAAAGTACATCTTGAGGACCTTGTGTTAATGTTTTCATTAAACCTTGAGTTTCCTTTAGTAATATGATGTGTTTTTATCCTATAATAAAGAATAATCCCAAATAATTTTTATTGATTATCACTTCTTGAACCAACTGACAATCAAGAAGAAATAACCCACACTAAGGATCAAAGAATTAATTTACTAGTTAAAGGTTGAGAAGTTATTCTAAAATATAAAACATAGGTATGGGTATCACCAACTTTGGGTTCATTAAGGAACATATCTCAATGAATGTGTTCAGGTGTTTATATGAGAAATATGATTTCCTAGTGATACATTTAGGAATGATGAACATCCCTTATATATTTAAGGGAATAATGAACTATATATTTCAGTGATTATGATCGAGTTGTGGTTAAATTAATCAATTTAATCCTCATATATAAAGTGTTATATGGCTATAATACTTGGTATTTGATTATTTTCTTCAATTTTATTATGGTCCACTATCATTATATAAAAGTATTGAGGTATATTTAGTGGATTTGGGATGATTTTTTGTTAGTGGATGCCATCTTAAAGGATGGAGTGGTAGTTGACCATATACAGATTATGATAGTGATTCCAGGGGATCCACCCTTGAATATTTTTTAAGGGCGCAACATCATTGGATTGGTGAGATATTACACAAGTATAATTATAGTCTTGTCAAAGATTGAAACTCATGTAATTACACTTAAATAAAAACGGAATCCCTCTATGTGGTACGATTAGGGTTATAGTGATTTTAAGGAGTTGAATTTTAGGTTCTCCATTAGTTATTTTCGATATTTGTTAGGGAATTTATTGAGAACATAGTGTTATATGAATCCAATGAAATTTGGTTTGGTTTTGTGTTGATATAGAGGTAAATAATGATTTATTATGGGCCCTAAAAACTAAGAACAAAGAAGTTTAACAATGTAATCCATGACTTAGAACTCCTAGTTATGGTGTTATTAATATATAATTAGATACATTACATATTCAAAAGAAAATAATATTATATAAGGATCATTAAAATATGATTTGATTAATCTCCTAATGAGATATGAACAAGAGGTTCAGTTTTTAGCTTGAGATTCTATAGGATTATGATATTAATATGGTCCATAATATCTAGAACGGAAATAAAGTGGTTTACCCCTTATAAATAAATTCATTGATTTTTTTATTATGTGTGTGTCTGTGTATTTAACCTTAAAAACATTTTTTTGGGTTAAAGATAGAAATTTAGACTAACTTTAATTGATTGTGGTGAACCTTAAACTTCTTCAATTAGTGAGGTATTCCACAAAATTAGACATAAATTTTGAGGTTTTATATAATAAAATATTATCAAGTAATATACCTGATACATACTATAATGGTGGTTATGATGTAATAATTTTATATGGTTGGATTGTGGTTCTAGTGTCTCTTTGTGAGGATTTTTTAAAGGAGTTATATACTCCCACTATAGAATTACATCCATGTGTTATAATTATATACCTGGAACTTATGTGTTTGTATTGTGGATCAGGTATGAAAAATAGTATTGTATAAATTATGTCATAGAGCCTCACTTGTTAGAAGGTAATGACTATAAAACATGTCATATCCCAAATGATTTGATGAATTAAGGTTTAAAAGGGTTATATAAATGGTATATTGATGGAAATTATGATTGTACTTGTATATTCATTAAATATTCATTAATTAGTTTAGGTGATCATCAACTAAATTACCAAGTCATCCCAATTACTTATTTTTCAAGAGTATGTTCAGTTGGAGAACTTAGAATTACATAATAATGATGATTTCATCCAATTTCATGGTCCACTATCAATGATAATTTCAAAATTAAATTCTTGATTCACATATCTATTTTAGAATAGTTTGAAAGAGTATATCATGACTCAGTTTTAGTTGAGTACCATGCTCTACCAACAAACATATGGACTAACTAATAATAATATTTAGGTTTCTGAAGAAATATTGATATATTCATTTAATTATTTTGGTAGAATTTTGTATGATCTCAATCCTTTAGTGATGTTTACATACCCCAATACCCACCACAACAATATTGGAAGGAAAATATATAGGGGACTATAGAGAAGACTCTATAGGTATTATCTTTTCTAGATAGAGTTTAGTGAGTTATTTCCTAATGGGATAGAGCTGGTGTGAAGAATGGTGGGGGAGGTTCAGGTGGTCCATGAGAGGATGAGGAAAAATCAAAGATGTTATAGTTACTAAACTAACTGTAGATAAGTGATGTGGGTTTTTAGAAGGGAGAAAATGTAATATCAAAGTTCATTCCCTAAGATGGTTTTTATAGGATTAATTTTAGAAGATATTCATCCCTAAGGATCAGAAGGTAATTCCATCTATTATATAGGGTACACATGGTGTCATATTTCCTAGTATTCCCCCTATAGTTAGACCTAGTGTACAACATTTTCTATGTGTCACAATTTTAGAGATATGTTAGTGAATAGACCCACATTATTTATTAGGGTGATAAAATCATCATGGAAGACACCAACTATAACAAACTAATATTTCATTATATATTTCTCTTTAAAATTATGAAGTGATTGATGGCATGTGCCACACACAACATTGATTTTAAAGAAATAGTGATGTACTAAAGAGTTATTATTATTTAATGTGATATTTATCATTCGGATTTTGTACTAGATGGAATGAATATAACTAACTAAATTATAAAAAAAATATTTTATAAATATTTATAAATTTAATTCATTATTTTTTAATTAGTTAAAAATTAAAATAATATTATTTGAAGGTAAAAAAATTTGTGTTTTTCTAAAAAATAGTTTTTATTCTTATGATGTGTTTTTATTATTTTAAATTAAATTAATCTCTATTAATGAATTATTTTATTGAAATTTATATATTATATATTCAATTAATTATTTTAAAATTTATTTTATAGCTTTTACAATCCATGAAATGTAATTAAATTTAGTTTTACACTAAAAAATAGTGTTTTTAATAGATTTTCATTGCATATTCCACACATATTTTAAAATTAAATTCGAAATTTTTTTGAAATATAATTTTATGAAATATATTTTATATATTTAATAATAATTTAATTTTATAATTATCCCACTTTCATTTTTTATCATAATTGACATTTAAAATATTCTAAATTTATTTCCATAATGAAGGTTGAAATGGATTTAAAGGTGGTAAACCTAATAGATAAGGGTAGTATTCACAGATGAACATGTATAATTCTTATATTTGTTGTCATTTTCTAACACTATATTAACCAAAATTTTAATTTATATTCCATTGGAATAATTTTCATTATGTAAGGCAATAATATATTTTTATCATTTGAAAACTTTCAAGTCTATACTCTCCCTCCCTTTTAAAAGGACACTGCCTCTCTTGTTTTAGTAACAGTTAATGTTCCTCATATCTCAAAAATTAATTCCCCAAATACTGTAATAATATATATAACCACATCTTATAGTTTTTTATTATAATACCATTTTTTCAAGGATTAATGTGTAATATAATGATTGTTTCCTAATAAATTGTTATAACTTCGAATTGAGTACATTCAATATTATTTATTTTTTCACCATCTCGAAAAAATATTTATAGCATGAAAAATAATTATATTAGTACTTAAATATATTTAATTTTAGTTAGGGTGATTTAACAACCATTATACACCTCATTTTCATTTATTAGGTACTGAAAATATTGCTTGTGTGTATGTGTAGATTACCCCTCCACAAAGCGATGTAATTCATTTTACATCAATGATTCACATTGATTGTTATAATAATGGATTTAATAAATATATTTTATATCTATGATATTAATATATTTCTATAAATTTGAATTATTATTTTCTTTTCTTTTTCCAATCCATCAAAAAGTGAAAACATCACTTTTTCATAGGTATAGACTACCATATCCATGAAGTTATGTATTTCCTTTTTCATAACATCATTATATGAATAGTTTCAAATATATATGAAATTATTAAATATGATACTAATGAAATGATTAAGATTCTATTGATAAAAGATCCATGATCAATGTATAAGGATAGAGACTGATGGTTTAATACATTCATGAAAAATATTATTTGTCACTAAGAATAATGATTTTAATAAATAATTTTTAACAAAAGTGTGAAAAGATATCACAAGTAAATTATATATATCATGATATATATGAGTATAGTTATATAATAGATTTATCAAAAAATAATTATTTATTATACATTTGTTTTTTTAGTTTCAAGGAACGGATGAGATCAACCAGATGGTTTGATTGTGGGGGATTTGGGTTGTGCACAATCATGAACATCAGGTAACTATTTCCCCTCTTACATAAAACTCCCAACGGTTCACCCATCCATATCTATATACATTCCTAATTTCCAATGGTAGGTGATCACTTGGGTTTTCTAGACCAATCACTCTTGGAGACTCTCATTGGTCGAGAGGATAGGATGTCGGTCTCATTGCCCCCTTTGGTGGGGAACTATTGCCTACTACAGGACACTCTTATAGATTTAAGATATGTTTTTTAATCTCTTCCTAATTTTTATATTGGACCAGTTACCCTAAAAAATAGATCATGGGTTAATATTATTTTATATTTCAAAAGACATAGTCTCTTTAGTGAATCCATCTGTATGTATATGTGGATCTATATCATTTTCTAGTAATGGGTGGATGCCTCTGTGTTGAAGCAGTATAACTAAGAGCATTATAATTTTCTAAAATGAAAGGAGACAGTTAATATTATGAGAAGTGGATTAATCCATTATAAGTCATCCTATATATCCTCGTTATTGAAGGAATCATAACCCACATGGTTTGTTGGGGCCATACAGTTTAATCGTCATGTGAAAAAGACTTATAGGGTGATCTGGGACATTGGGTGTTCAAGATCGAGTCCTAGAGGGACATCCTATGTGTCACAATTATGGATATAATCATAGTTATCATATTTTTTTGTGTAAATATTTTACTTTGAGGATTTCATTATCAATATAGAGAATATTAATGCATATGACAGGATTATCACAGTTTGCAGGGGCCACATGATCTATGCTTGGTGTGAGAAATAAGGGATGGAAAATGATAAATTTTCATTTCTCATGGTATGGGACTTATGTGATGGGATTTCCCTGATATGACTTATTATAGATCTCAGGTATTAAGATACATACGAAATATCCTTTTTATAGTAGGACTCAAAGTTATTGTACTTGAGTTTATTTATAAATCAGTTAATAGATGAGGTAGAGTTATCAACCCACACGAATGATTTGATCCCAATGGTTAAAAAGGGAATTATCATAAGAATAACATAGAAATTGATGTTTAATTGAGATAGGGCCTTAGGAATTCATCCTATATATCATAGTTATTTTAGAAATTAGGGTTCTCGTCATACAATCACACCCTTGGGATTGGCCCCAAGGTATATGTCCTTATGATGAGGACAATGTGTCATGCGACTAATTCAGGATTCAAATACATATGTTTCCATGGTTAGTCAATACTCATGATGTGAATGATATTATTATTGAAACTACCTAACATCATGTGATTTATACTTGGTGTGAGAAAAAAGGGATATAAAATGATAAATATCATTTCTTAAAGATTGAGGGACTTACGTATCAGGACAACCCTATGGAGCATGAACCTTGAAGATGTGTCACACGTATCCTGAATATGGAAGGATTCAAAGTCATTATATTTCCTTTTATTGGGTATTACATTCCAATACTTCCCATTAATTGTGACATATCATATTATTTTTTTGGTCAGGGATTACACTCTGAGGTTTACCTTATGACCAACTTACCTTCCTTACACGAATTGATTGTCCAATTGTCCTCAAATGTAAGATGGTATCTTGATGGAATATCTAGAGATAAATAAATGATCCAACTAGTTATTATTAATGAAATTGTGTAAACAAGGTTTTATATTTTATGGTTTTTGCATAATCAAAGATTTATTTTCTAGAGGACATCATAAGATTCAGGTGGTCAATTCGGGAATCTACAACATGACCTTGTTGGCTTGTCTAGAGGGTGTCACAAAATCTAGTTAACTTACCCTGGTGTCATTCATAAGAGTTTTCTTGAAACATATAGAGGTTGTCACGAGAGACAATATGACATGCCTTGGAGGATGTATCATGTCTTCGATAAAATCTCTAGAAGGCATTGTGAGACTTGGCTGACATGTCTGGAGGGTGTCGTGAGTCTCAGCTAACTTTCCTATAGGGAATTTTGATATCTTAGTTGAAATGTAAATATTAATTTGTGAAACTTTTCTATCATGAGTTGGTGTCTTTATATTATTCAGGTGAGGTATCTGAAGGACGTTCAATGATTTACATGACAGAACTATGGGGGTTCCAGTGAATAAATAGCTATATCATGGGGGAACCATGTAAATTTCTATTACATGTATGGAAGAATTCACATGACCTGGGCGCATACTAAAGGAACATCACAAGATCTGGGTTACATTTCTTGGTTCTCTTATGTTTCTTTAATGACTTACATGAAGCACATGAGGGTCATAAAACTTATTTTCTGTTAAGATTCCCACCGTTAGTATTCTTTACATAACTTATCTTCATAATTATATAGATTTATTGGTTATATGATTATTTTCATTGTTGTGTGATCTAGAAGATGTGTGTAATGTTCATCACAAAACCTTCTATAAGTCCTTCATGTGATCCAGAAATCATCATGTGAAGTGCTTTACGCATGATGGATGAACACACCTATAGTTCACTAGTATATTACTTGATAGAAGACTTGTTAGTTGTGAGGCCAGACACTCTGATAAATCCACACTAGTTATAGTTTCAAATTACTAGTCTTTTTTTACGTCTTCATGATACATATCCAAGCATTTCTAATGATGGGGTGGGGGATTTATAGGAATCTCCACCCCCATCGTTCGTCAGTTTTCACAACATATCTAGCACAGATCATGGATATATTCAGATAAGGGGTCTACACCAAGTATCATTGTGAACCTTTTCTATTTATCACTCTCAAGTAAAGCATCATATTTTCATCAATCGTGAGTCCCTATTGTAAATTATTACATTATTAGATTATTTACAATTAATTATGATGTTTTTGACTCATCCAGGCATGCTGATAGACTTCTATATTGTAATATTTACATGTCTGAGGACCTTCACAAGATAAAAGTTCACGTTGAAAGGCCTTAAATGGATGGGATATTCATTTCTTGGGACATTTGGTGAGGCAAGGATGGAATTTTTGCGGGTCTCGTGGATCCATGATGAAGAATCCACAGTGAATCATAAGCTTTTATGACAATGAGAGGATTCCTCCGTCTCTCTATTTAATTCACATTGATTTATTTTAAAATGTTTTAAGAATTATGTGAGATTTCAAGAGTAATGTAAAAGAAAATTACTCTATTTTTTGATGATGTGTCGCATGACCAATAGAGATCCAATTGGGGTGAATGCGCATTTCATGAAAAAATACATCCATTTATCCTTAGGGAGTCAATTGAAGAGCTCGTGGTTTTATGAACATACCCAACACTTTCTATGCGATAAGGCTACCAATCTGATGGGATTTTGAGAGATGAGGAATGCATGTCATCGAGGTCTTGTGATGTCTTGTGAGTAATCAGTGGTGCATCTCATGATGTTCAGTGACCACGAGTTGCTTCCACCTTCTCCGTTTTCATCTCCATTGTATTATCTTACAATGTTTTGAGGAGTTACTTATTTAAATTGGTTGTTCTTAGGGGAAATTATACTTCCCTTTGTTGATGAGTTGCAAACTTTTCATGAATTCTAGAGTACTAGGCCTTTTTTAATATTTTCATTCTTATTTTCAACTAATTTTCATGATGGATTCTTTGGTGTTAGTTGTTAAAAAATTGTGTGGCCTAGAGGAGCTTATCTGACTACCAACGTGCGACCACTAGTTGTCTAGAGATCCTTATTAAGAGTATTAGGGCTTATTGTAAGGGGATCCATGGGATCCTATGAAGGTTATGAACTATGTATGGATTCTTCATTTGATCTTATAATGGTCATGCTATCATGGGTCCTTTGAATGTTCATGCAATCTAAAGGTCTCAACCACCTTTTTCTTAATTTTCTTTTGCATGGATAATATTAACCATATTTATTTATTTTTTCCACTATAAATTTGGAGATTCTCATTTAGTAGGCATCAAAAAAATCCCCCTCCCCTCAAAAGTGATTTCCATGGGGATAAGGGATCAGTTCTGAGGAATGTAAATGGCCAGAAGAGCCTTTGGTATTGTAAAGAATCAGTGTTTTGGGTGACATTTTTTCAATTAGGTGATGTTTAGTATTCCACAAAATTCTTTATATATAGAGAGATGTAGGGGGGATTCTTCCATTATCTACCATTTCTAGAGATCTCTCTCTCCTTTCCCTTATCACATACTCATGCCTCAAGATGATACTATGATTCTCGATCACAAGTGTTGATTACAAGAGTTGTTCACGAGACCCAATTGTGAGACCCCATTTTGTGAGAACTCTCCTCAAGACCACATTTACTCGATTTCCAATCTAGTCCAAACAAAAACCATACTTCTGTATTTTCTTTAATTTCATTCATGAGGATTATGAATTTCTTTAGGGTCTTATAGACTGTAATGGATTGATCATTCATTCGTTTGATTATTATGTGATTCATGTGACTATATTTAGGTCACACGATCGCTAGTCCCCAAAGGGTTCATGTAATTATATTACACCCTATATGGGTGATGTATTGTGTGTCCTTCAAAAATCAGGTGATTCATGGACCCTATATGTTTTTTTGAATCCCTTTTTGATTCACATGATGAGCATGATGCTCGTAGTTTATGTATTTACATTGAACAGTTTCATTTAAGATCTGTCTAACATATTCTATGTACTCTTATTCACATGGATATAAGTTCTCATCCACCTTCTATAGTCATATCCAATCAACATTAAATGATAACTAGGAATCAAAACACTGACCCTTGATATCATGTGTATTTTTATAATGAGAGTCTAAATAGGTTCATCTCATCTAAAAATAAGAACTATCCTTTATCACAATGAATTCCTCTATATGGGTTTGATATACTTAATGTTGCTCCCATCCCCCTCCAGAATATGATTTCCCATATCACTTACAGTTATATTCTATCAACTGTGTCCAAACAAAAATTTCCAATCATGGAAAACTGATCAAATATTAGTCTCATGATTTATCTTATTGACTAGAAACCCCCCTAGGTCCAGATGGATGTCCCTTCTCTCATGAACCCATTTCTTAGACCTATTTGAGTATATTTTCTTTTACCTTGAACAATACTTCTTCTTGATGTGGTTAAAAGTGGTATATCCATCCCAACGTTAATTTCTCTAATGAATGGAAATGTCTTGTTTGTCTTATGGAATGCCGCATATAATTTTCTAATCAGATATACAAAGTTCATCTTTATGAAGTCGTGTTGTTTTTATAGTTGAACATTTATCACCAGCCAAACCTTCTTTGAGATATGATCTTTTGTTGGTTCCCTAGAACCAATAAATTAGATTTTTCTTATGTTGAACTATGAATTATCCTATGGGATTACTACTAAGTGGTTGGTATCCCCCCTCTTGGAGATATTTCTGAATTCCTCCCAACTACAGATGTTTGGGAAGATCCATTATAGAACCTAGTCTTGACGAGGAAGATACTTATTAATGTAAATTATAAATTGAAAAAGCAGCAAAATATTCATTTTCTCAATTCTTTCAAATATTGTGTTGATATTTTTATTTTCTTTAGCGGATATAGGCCAACCATTATATATCTTTTTCGGTTCCCTTATAAGCATGTTTGTGGCATCATGGGATTGTATTGGTGTATCTTTGATGGTGGGGATTATACCTCATGGGGATACCAAGTGAAATCCTATGTCTCTATGGACCATAATTTTTTTTGCCTTTTCAATTGGTGGATTTTCCCATTGGGGGATGGATGTTTGGGATCCTAGTTAGCACACTAGTGATGGCATCGCAACTCGTGGAAGGACGATGTCTCAATTTGTTAGTGTCAGTACTTATATTTATTTACCATATATTTGTTGATATTAAACAAGGTAGATACCCTTACAAGATCAGTAGTCCTCTCTAAATTATTATTAGCTATGTAGAGTTTCACATTATTTGATACAAATATTACAACACCTTCTGTATCCCCAATGATTCATCCCACCCTAGACTTTTGAATATATCTGGGGTTGGGGATATGTCACTAAGCCTTGCGGAGGTTAAATATTCATTCAACCAATCTAATTTTTTCGATATTAAATAATTCTACACATCGGATGGACCAATTACAAATTACAATAGTGGGTTCCTATATGGAAGGTTGGATATGATCTCTCTCTAAGATGGGTTCTCACGACTAGAGTTTATGAGATAGTTATCTATGAACCATATGCCTTTAATGGATTAACTCGTCTATTTGGATGTATCCAGAGGGACTCCCCTATTTGTTTGGTCAGTGATCGAGGGGAGAATCATCCTATAGTCATCCGCCAATTTTGAAAGAGGCATATGCATGAAGATACTGAGGTACAAATCATACTTACACCCATTGATGCTTCTTCCACTTTTCTTACCCAGGGTTATGGACAAGCTTAGGTAGAAACTTATCCGAGTTGTGTTCTAAACTAGCTGGCTCTTCAGGTAGATGTTCATTTTTTCTTTACAACCCTTCTGTTACAGGAAGTGATGGAATTCATCTATGATCATGGTGACATGTTAAAAATTCTACCTCATTTGAGGGTTGACAATTCTGATGGTGAAATAGTCTCTAATGAAAAATTTAATCCTCCATCAAAAGCTATGAACGGTACAACTATTTAGGGAAGGGAATATGGGTCTTCTTCTCCATTTTTTTCAATGGTTTTACTGGTTACTCATCCTCTTGTTTCGCATATCTCATTTGTTATAGAGTATCTATCCCAATAGAGGATAATAGAGAAATAGATTCATGCCTTAATCAATTATAATCCCTTGGAAGTATTCTATGACCAAGGAAAACTCCTTCACTGATTATTTAATGAGTTAGTGGTAGGTGGTTCTGACTGACATCCTATGTATGAAATTATATAGTAGATTTTCGTTTCCTGACAAGATCTAAATACGAGTGAAAGGTTTTTACTTGATATTGTATATGAGACTCCCCCTAGTAGGTAAATGAGAGAGATATCAGGGGAATTAGAGCAAGGCCTTTAATTGATATCCAAATAACAGACTTATATAGATGCATGGACTGCTCAGATAGAGAGATGCAAGGAAATCATAACTCAAATATGTTTTGTTCTTTCAACATCATCATATTCCATGGAAACCACCCTAATGAGGTTTGAGTAGTTGATGGCTTTGGTCGAGGCTCTTTGTCCTTAGGTAGAATCCAAAGAAGCAGGGCGAGTAGCACTACCGTGTTCTATCAATACTTCCCATCAGACTCTTACAGACCTCTATAGTGTGTTCACTCAACTAATATCATAGCTCAACCCCTATTATTCATTCTTTTTATGAGACTTTATAAAGAATCCAAAATTTATAGATTCCAACATATTTTAGGAAGCTTTGAATCGATGATTATTCTAAAAATTCTATATTACTATCCATTGCATTTTTATTCAAGATTTGAATGACACTTAATTATTCCAATATTATGAGAATATCCAACACTACCCATCCATTTCATAACATCATGTAAACCTGAAGGTTTGTGTCTAAATATTTAGATCATAATGGATTTCTTTAGATAAGTACTCAAGAACTCCCACCAACACGAGATTATCTATTGATGATCTATTCCATTTATATCTAGATCACCTTACTTTTATAAGGTTTCATTGTGTTGGAAATATTCCCCTAAGGGAGAGTACTCTACATTTATCTGAAGGTAATAGGCTTGTCCAGAGAATCTTGATCGTTCTAAGACCATGTAGTTAGCTTACATTCTTTTTAAATCTAAGAAGTTACCATGATTTATATTATGGTATTTTAGTTTGGACCATTATTGAGTTAATATTTATGTTCTTTGATATTGGAATGTTAGTGTATTTTAGTTTAGGAAATTTGAGCTTCGACCTCTATGTGGTGTAGTTTATGGACTTGGTTTTGGACCTTTGTGTGTGGTAGTTTTGGGTATTTGAGGTTGGACCCTTGGTGTGTTGTAGTTTAGTGTCTTTGATCTCAGACCTTTGGTGCCCAATATTTTAGGTTCTTTGATCTTGTACCTTGGGTGTATTTTAGTTTAGGTTCTTTGAGATTGGATATTTTTTTGTTGTAGTTTAGGGTCCCCGAGCTTGGTCCTTTGGTTCTCTATAGTTAGGTTATTTAAACTTGAAAATTTGGTGTGTTTTATTTTAGGGTCTTTGATCATGGACATTTAGTGGGATTCAATTTTGGTTCTTTGAGCATGGACCTTTAGTGTGTTGTAATTTAGTGTCATTGAGCTCGAACCTTTGGTGTTCTAAATTTAGGGTCTTTGATCTTGGACCTGATAGCAACGACCATGGAATATAGTGCAGAAATTCCGAGAATTACCTAAACACACTGAGGTGCTAGGTTCATTTGTGGTGTTTCTATGGCTAATAGGGATTGGAGTTCCTTTCATGAAAGGAAGAGATGGCTTTATTTGGTGGGTTGAATCTCCTATTCATTGATATCATGGATAAGAAAATATGATCTCCTCTTTTATTCCAAGGGTCATGGAGGATTTAAATAAGAAATACATATTGAGGGTGAAATACTAGGGATACTAGTCCTACCTAGATATTTGGAATGTGGGTGATGTAAATCATAACCAATAATCTTGAGTATATGGATATAGGATGTATCAAACAAAATGGGTATGTCTAGTAACACATTAAGATATTTGGTTCCTCCACGATGTCATCGGGGCTGACAAGTATTGAAGATCATTTCATTAAAGGTGTGAATTACATTAGTTGGTGGGTAAAATCCCTTATCCATAAATATCATGTCCACAAAAATCTATTCTCCACCTATTTCATAGGTTCATGAAATATTTGTGAATACTCAGATGTCATGATGATGGAGTTGGGTATGGAAAAAGTTTATCCAGTAAGGGTTCTGGAACCCTTGGGAAATTTATTTCTTAATGTGAAGCTCGAGAACTAAGTCCTATGGTTTTGAATAATGATGCATTGATTCTCGCTCAAATTTACCCAAGAGATGAAGGTAGAACGGTCCTTGTAGTCTAGCTTGGGTTATCGAATCCACAGAGACCTAAGAAGTAACCTCTAGACACACACATTCTAAGGATTGTTTTTGGCTATGAATTGGCCAACTTTGGGTTGATTTTAGATGGGTTTAAGTGAACTCTAAGAGACTTAAGTGAATTCAAATTAAAAGAATGAGTTTATCCTAGGTTATCGCTCTGGGTGGATTGGACATATTTTCTTTTTAAGGATTTCAATTTCTTAAATTTGAGATGAGATCATTTAAGGAGATAAAACAACATCATCACTTACTGGTTTAATACCTAAACCCTTTAATACTAATCACCTATACACTTGAAGGATCATGGTTTTGAGCACTTAAAAGTAAAGGTTCATATTAGCACTTGAAGTGTGTGGCCTTAAATTCAACAAGGACGATGGAGTTTAAAAACCATCAAATAAAAAATCTCAATTAAAGAAGTGATTATACATTAATGAGGTGATAAATAACATACAATCCAGCCCCTTTATACTCCCTTGGATAAACCCACAAGTGGGTTAGCCCTACATTGATCTCATGGTTTCAATGGAAGCGGAAAGTAGACTCATAAGGGAGGAAAGGGAAAAGTAAAAAAACACAATAAAATAACAATCACTCCACCGTTGTGTGATAATCTCACAAGGTTTGGTATGAACAAGTTCACACCTTGAACCAACGGTATCAAAGTGATAAGGAGAATAACAGAATAATAAGAGAAGAAGAACTTTTATTAAGAAACAAGGATGATTTAAAACAACTTACACGTGTAAGATAAATTTGAGATAACAAAACCGTAGCATAACATTACAATGAAATGAAGCTCAAAGATTCCTAAATCCTCCAACACCACTACCTTAAATAGGAATTTTTGAGCCCTTGGGTCGAGCCTCCAACAGTACAAAGCATCTCAATTAATTTTGGTAGGCCATAGGTGGTGGAAAGCTTTTGGAATTTGGACTTTTCCACATTTGACTCAAGGTGGAATCCAGCTTTCATCCACCGAACAGACACGTTTGGATGAATTTCTAGATGGCCGAATCAGAGTGGGCCATAGAAAAAGAAAATGGATATCCGGATGTCTTCTAACGGCCTGTAAAATTTGGGCCCATTTTAGGCGGTGGAGTCCGAGATATGATCAAGTTAGTGGGATGTTTTTATGGGCCTCAGAATCTGGACCAGAATTTTATCTCTAACTTGGCCCGCCTAAATGAGCACCATTGAGGCCGAATTAGCATTAGATCCTGAATAGGGATTTGTTCCTATACATGTCTTCTATAATCAGACGAAAGTTGGGATTAATTGGGCTTGTATGTTGGGCCCTACAGTCTAATCAATGGGATGGTGTCCAATCTTCCTTCTCTAGAATTGCTTCCTTTCATCACAAAATATCCACATCTTCTTCCATGAATTCTCCACTGATCCCTAAATAAAACATGTTCATATTGGAGTGTAGAAAAATTTCCAAAAATATAAAATTAAAATATTAATAATCAGATGAATCATTGGGTACTTCAAATGATGTTCAAAAATCTACCACATAATAGTGCATTTTAAGAAGGTATTACAATCATAATGTGAAATGATGTTCAAAGTGTAACTAAAATTTTGTTTATGAATAATAAAGAAAATGAATATTATATATATTACCAAGGAATATTAGCCTCATTTAGTGGATAATTACACCCCCCAACTTGAGTTTTTCTAGTCCCGAGCAAAATATAACTCAACAATATGAAATTCGAATTACCTTTTCCAAAAACATTTTAATACACAATGATCACAAAAAAACCTTATACCAAACAATCATGAAACCCATAAAAATATTTTAATACAAGATAGTTTCATAAAAAGATCACAATATCAAGCCCATTCCTTTGTTCAAATTCATTGCCATATTTCATCCATTATCAATTAAGTATGAGGATGTGTTGTGCATCACAATAGACATGGGGGTTCATCTTTATTAAAGGGGAAAATTATGGAAGTGCTAGGTGGAATCACATATCAATATTAAGATGAGTATTCAATTTTTTTTTGTATTATTTTTTTTTTGTTTTTTTGTTTTTTCAATTTTGTCATGGTAATTGAAATTGCACTCAAAAGAGTAAACCCCTGTAGCGAGACATTGCCGATGACTCCCAGGCTCAAAGACCTTAGGGCACCAAGTGAAGCCCACATACTCTGGAATCATCTCGAGTTAACTCAGTAAACAAATTGAAATTACCAAAAATAGAGATAAAATTACTAACTTTGGGCTAGACAACTATGGAGTCACGATCCCCAAGTGCTGAAAGCCACGCATTAGGTCATTTCATTGCTCTACGCGCAATTTTTTTAATATTTTTTTTTGAATACTCATATTAAACTAAAATGATCACCAAACCTATGCTATTTATTTACGGGACCCCATGAACTCAAACTAATACCCCACTATCCAAAGGACATGCATTGTGATATTTTTTTATTTGGATGAAAATATAAACAATGAAATATCACATTGTACAGCCACACTTTCCAAAATCTATGCTCATTAAATTATACAAGGATTAAAATCAGAATCAGGGCATGCTAAATTATTTGATATTCAGTTTCAAAGTGTGCAATGTGTATTACCATGTTCAAAGTTAAAGGAATTTTTCCTTCCATTTACACTTTTTTTTTCAAATCATTCAATTTTTTTTGACACAAAAGCATTTTTTTTAATTTTATCTCCCCCCCAACTTAAAACAACACTGTCCCCAGTGTTTGAAGAAATGAAAATTTAGAAGGAGTAGAGGCAGATAATGGAAGTTCAAAAAGGAAATTGAAACTGAGGATCATGGAATGAAATCACCTGGTGGTTGATGATGATGTTCTTGCTGCTCCAAATTAGTCCTTTGATCTCTTAGGGGATGTAGGCACCTCCTTGATTGAACATGTATCACCCAAAATAGTACCTAAACAAAAAGAAGAGAATACCAGACAAAACAAACAACACAACGACTTAGTTAATTCCAAGTATCATCATTTTTATGGTTTTTCCTGTTTTTCTATTTTTTTAAATCAAACTAATGATACATTGTCTTCTTTTAATTTTATGGGTAAGGTATTACTCAGGGATCACACCGCATGACACAGATGAATACGATGCTCCCCTTTCATACCCATCCATACTCATAATAGAAGAACAGGTCAATAGTCTTTTTTAAATATAAAAATGATTAATTAATCCTATTTAAAATATAAAGTTTATTAAAACAACAAAATGATAGGAAACTTGAAAACCATGGGTTGTCTCCCATGCAGCACTTTATTTCACGTCGGTATCCCGACATAGACCCTAAATCTATCAATTTTTTCCTTGTTCATAGGTTGGCTCAGTTAACTCAACCTCTATTTCCTGTTTATTGAATGATTGAATGAATGGTTTTAACCTTTGACCATTGACCTTGAAAATGTAACCACTTGTGGGATCTTGAATCTCTACTGCCCCATGGGGGAATACATGATGAACTATGAAAGGTCCTGACCGTCTAGACCTTAACTTTCCCGGATGTAAATGAAGTTTTGAACTATACAAGAGCACAAGTTTCCCAATTCAAAATGATTGACCTTGATATTCCTATATTGGTAGGCTTGAAATCTATCTTTATTGATACTTGAATTTTCATAAGCCTCCATCTTTAATTCCTCTAGTTCATTGAGATCTAATTTCCTTTTTGTTCTGGCCAATGAGAGATCATAATCCATTTTCTTGATTGCCCAAAAGGCCTTATGTTCAATCTCCACTGGCAAATGGAATGCTTTACCATAAACCAACCTATATGGGGACATTCCTAAAATGGTTTTATATGCGGTTATATAGGCCCAAAGAGCATCTAAGAGTTTCTCAGACCAATCTTTCCTAGAGGGCTTGACAGTTTTTTCAGGAATTTTCTTAATCTCCCTGTTCGCTAACTCAGCTTGACCATTGGTTTGAAGATGGTATGGAGTGGACACTTTATGAAAAATACCATACTTAGACATGAGTGAAGAGAATGGTCGATTGCAGAAATGGGTTCCTCGATCACTGATTATAGCCCTAGGAATTCCAAATCTTGAAAATATGTTCTCTTTCAGAAATCGAATCACAACTTGATGATCATTGGACTTGGTGGGAATGGACTCAGCCCATTTTGAGACATAATCAACAGCTAAGAGTATGTAGAGGTATCCTCGGGAGTTTGGGAAGGGACCCATGAAATCAATTCCCCAAGAGTCAAATATTTCAACCACTAAGATGGGAGTGAGTGGCATTTGATTCCTTTTTGTGATGGACCATACTTGTTGACACCTAGGACATCTTTGAAAAAATGTGTAGGAGTCCCTTCAGAGGGTGGGCCAGAAAAGGCCACATTGAAGAATCTTAGCAGATGTTTTTTTAGAGGAAAAGTGACCTCCACATGCCTCACTGTGACAGAATTTAAGAATGGGCTCTTGTTCAGATTCTGGAACACACCTCATAATGACTTGGTCAGGGAATAACTTATAGAGGTATGGATCATCAAACACATAGTGTCTAATATCAAAAAGGAATTTCCTTTGAGCTTGAGTCCCTAAGAATTTTGGAAGGACTCCTATAACTAAGAAATTGGCTATTTCAGCATACCAAGGGCAGTCAATCATAGAGTACAGGTGTTCATCAGGAAATGAACCAGACACAGAAAGGTGATTGGAGTTATCTTTTAATTCCATTCTAGGGAGGTGATCAGATACAACATTTTCAACACCCCTTTTATCCTTGATTATGAGGTCAAATTCTTGTAAGAGAAGGACCGACCAAATCAGTCTAGCATTGGCATCTTGTTTTTGGAAGAGGTATTTTAGTGCAGAATGGTCAGTGAACATAGTGATGGGGGATCCTAAGAGGTAGGACCTAAACTTATCTAAGGCAAAAAAAATAGCAAGTAACACCTTTTCAGTGGTGGTGTAGTTGATTTGGGCATCATTTAAGGATTTTCTCGCATAAGCAATGACATAAATATTATTATCACAACGTTGTCCTAACACAACTCCTACAGCAAAGTCACTAGAATCACACATAAGTTCGAAATGAAGGTTCCAATTTGGAGATTTCATAATGGGAGGATAGGTGAGAGAGTATTTGAGGGTTGAGAATGAACCCTCACAGCTTTCGGTCCAAACAAATGGAGCATCCTTTACTAGTAGAGCACAAAGGGGACGGGAGATTGAACTAAAGTCCTTGATGAATCTTCTATAGAAACCAGCATGTCCTAAGAAAGACCTCACTTCCTTGACAGTTTTGGGTGATTGAAGGTGACAAATGACGTCAACCTTTTCTTTATCAACTTCAATCCCCCTACTCGAGACCAGATGGCCTAGAACAAGTCCCTCTTTAACCATGAAATGGCATTTTTCCCAGTTTAGGACCAGATTATTTTCTTGACATCTTGACAAGACTCTCTCCACATTCTGTAGACATCCCTCAAAAGTATCCCCAAACACAGAGAAGTCATCCATGAAGACCTCTAGAAAATCCCCTACCATGTATGAGAAGATTCTCATCATGCACCGCTGGAAGGTTCCAGGGGCATTGCATAACCCGAAGGGCATGCGTTTGAAAGCAAAGGTTCTGAATAGACATGTGAATGTAGTCTTCCCTTGATCCTCTAGGGAGACCTCAATTTGATTATACCCCGAGTACCCATCTAAGAAACAGTAGAAGGCATGACCTTCCACTCTCTCAAGGACATGGTCAATGAATTATAAGGGGAAATGGTCCTTCTTGGTGAATGAGTTTAGTTTCTTATAGTCAATGCAGACCCTCCATCCACTACTCACCCTTGTTGGAAGAATCTCTTCATCCTCATTGGTTATCACTGTGATTCCAACCTTTTTTGGAACCACTTGGATTGGGCTCACCCATTCACTCTCAGCTATGGTATATATGATACCAGCTTTCAACAATTTCAGAAGTTCTTTCCTTACTACCTCCATGAGATTAGGATTGAGTCACCGTTGAGGTTGACGACATGGCTTTGAATCAGATTCTAGAACAATCCTATGAGTCCCAACAAGTGGGCTAATCCTGGGAATATCAGAAAGGGTCCAACCAATGGATTTCTTATGTTTACTAAGGACGTCTAGAAGCATCCTCTCATGATTGGATTCAAGAGAAGAAGAAATGACAATAGGATGTGTTTGATTTTCCCCTAGGAAAGCATACTTGAGTGTAGCGGGAAGTTCCTTCAATTCAAGATCAGGTTGGTTCAGAATTTCAGTAGAAGATTGGGACATTGGATCAAGTTCAATTTCTTTTTTTAGAGTTTCAGATATGATTGATTCCCCACTTGTAGAAGTTTCAGCTACTAGATTGGCTTGATCAGATTTAGGGAAGGAAGTTTGATTGGTCTCCATGAAATTGGTTTCTTGAAAGGTTTCACTGATTATTGGACCTAAGAATTCATCATAAGAGCAATTTGAAAATGATTCAATCCAAGGAGATAAACTTCCTTCAAATGAACAAAGGAAATCAATCTCATCCTGACTTAAAAATCCATCAAATATTCCTTGATGTTCCATGGATTAAATATCAATGCTTCCTATCATGTTTACTTCATGAATGTCCTCGTCATCCCCTATTTGTGAGATTTCATTATAGATGTTCAAGTGTAGAATCATGTTCCCAAAGGTGATGATCATGTTCCCATTTCAGACTCGTATAATAGAGTTGATTTTTGAAAGAAAAGGACAGTCAAGGATGATTGGGGTTTGTTCCTTATTTCCTATGTTTGGAAGGTTGTCAAGGACAATGAATTCAGGAGGGTAGATGAAGTTCTCAACCTTTACCAGAACGTCCTTTAAAATCCCCTTTGGAACCCGAATGCTACGATCAGCAAGCTGAAGTGTGACAGATGTGGGTTGGAGTTCTTCTAGTCCTAACTGGCAGTACACAGCATTTGGGATGAGATTGACACTAGCACCTAGGTCACACAAGGCCTTGACAACTTTTCTTTCTCCTAGTTCAACATTGATGTATGGGCAACTTGTGTCTTTCAACTTAGGAGTAATGGTCCCTTGAATGGTGGTACTTACATTAGCAACCAAAAGGACTTGGTTTTTATGTGAATTTTTTTTTAAAAGTGCACAAGTCCTTAAGGTAATTTAATTAGGCAGGTATGGTTTGGATTGCATCGAGAATGGGTATGTTCAACGTGACTTGTGAAAAGATTTCACCCAATGTTTCACTCAGTTCAGGCTTGGGTTTCCACCTCATGCATTGGTGAAATGGTGCAGGTTGTGGGGTTGTTTGTTGAAGAGTTGTTTCTTTCAAATTGTTATCAGTTTCCTCAGTTTGATCTTGTGGTTCATTTGAATTTTCATCCAAGTTTGAATCTTCAGGTGGGTTCTGAATTAGTTTTTCAGGTTTCTCAATTGATTTCCCACTTCTTAAAACAGTCACAACATTTAGTTTTTCATGAGTTTTTGAGCACAACATGACTCTCCCCTTGAAGTTGAGGATGGCACCTCCTGAGTAGGCATGGGTGCCTTTCCAGTTTTGATGGTTTGAAGTTCTTGTTTTAGGGAAGAGACTTCTGAGTTCATCCTCCCCATTTGTTTGCATATTTGTTCTAGTAGGCTTTGTGGAACAGTTTGGGTGGGTGCTTGAGTAGGTTGGTTTATCCCAGGAGGATATTTTGGAGGTGGGATGGTTTGTTAAAAATGGACTGGTGGCTGTTGGTATTGGATAGGTTGGGTTTCGAACTAGTTATGGGTTTTGTATTTCTGATGGGGGTAAGGATTTTGTCCCTGTGGTTGGCTAGGTTGTTGGTTATCTTTCCAGCAGAAGCCTGGGTGGTCGTTATACCTAGGATTGAAGTTTTTTTGGTATTGAGGCTTTTTGAAGTTCAAAGAATTTAATTCCTTTGGGGGTCCTCCTAAGAGAACATCCTTGATGGTTGGAATGGTTGGGCAGTTGTCTGGATTATGGTCATGTTTGTCACAAATTGTGCAAACAGGGTCAACAGTTTGGATTTCATGGACTTTCCTAAGGTCTATCTCTTCAACCTTCCTAGAGTGTGCTGTGAGTTTAGCCCTAAGGCTTTCCTCTTCTCTAAGTGTATGAATTCCAATAGTTCTTTGTGGCTTTTTAGAATAAGGTGAAGTTCCCCATGTTTGGTTTTGTTCAGAAAGGATTTCTAGATACTCGTAAGCATCATTTGGGGCTTTGTTTTTAAAGGTTCCATTACACATCATGTCAATGAATTGTTTGTTCCCCGGACCCAACCCTTCATAGAAAATTCTCACTTGTTCAGGAATAGAAAAACCATGGCGTGGAACCATGTTTAGAGTGTCTTTGAACCTCTCCCATGTTTCATAGAATGACTCTCCCTCTTTTTCAAAAAAGTTTTGGATACACTTTTTAAGTGCAATTGTTTTGTGGTGGGGAAAGTATTTTCTGTATAATTCTCTTTGTAGTCGGTCCCAAGAGTTTATGGATGATGGTCTCAAATTGTTTAGCCATTTTTTAGCTCGATCCTTTAATGAAAAAGGAAATAGCCTCGTCTTAGCAGATTCTAGTTGATGTGGGGGACACATGGTTTCTACAATGTCATTGAACTCCTTAATGTGTAGGTATGGCATCTCGGACTCCATTCCATGGAATGTGGGAAGGTGGGTTAGGAAATGGTGTTTAAATATGTAGTTGAAATCCCCTATGGAATTGTGTCTAAGGCATGGGGGGGGAATTGGTCCAGGAAGGTGTGAGGTAGTCATTCATGGATTGATCAATTGCATTCCCTATGTTTGGGGATGCCTCATTTGGGTTTCCATTTTGGTTCCCACCCGGGTTTATGAGTTGGTTTCTTTGAATACCTTCCATTGAAATGGGAACAATTTTTGACTCGGGGGTGATAGAAAGATTAGGATCTAATGGAAAGAGTTCCCTTGGTGTACTTGACTCCCCAACCCTAGGACTATCCACCCTAACAAGACGGTTTGATTGATCGCGGGTGTAGGCGGACATGCGCCAAAAGAAAAAAAAACGAGAAAGGGACAAGATAAGAGAATTTGGATGAGAAAAGAAAAAATGGTGGAGAATAGAATGTGTGTTTAGATGACTTACTTGGGTCCCCGGAAACGGCACCAAATGTTGATTCTCGCTCAAATTTACCCAAGAGATGAAGGTAGAACGGTCCTTGTAGTCTAGCTTGTGTTATCGAATCCAAAGAGACCTAAGAAGTAACCTATAGACACGCACATTCTAGGGATTGTTTTTGGATATGATGTTGAACACTTTGGGTTGATTTTATATGGGTTTAAGTGAACTCTAAGAGACTTAAGTGAATTCAAATTAAAAGAATGAGTTGATCCTAGGTTATCGCTCGGGGTGGATTGGACGTATTTTCCTTTTAATGATTTCAATTTCTTAAATTTAAGATGGGTTCATTTAGGGAGATAAAACAACATCATCACTTACTGGTTTAATTCCTAAACCCTTTAATACTAATCACCTATACATTTGAAGGATCAAGGTTTTGAGCACTTCAAGGTAAAGGTTCGTATTAGCACTTGAAGTGTGCGGCCTTAAATTCAACAAGGACGATGGAGTTTAAAAACCATCAGATAAAAAATCTCAATTAAAGTAGTGATTATAAATTAATGAGGTGATAAATAACATCCAATACAGACCCTTTCTACTCCCTTGGATCAACCCATAAGTGGTTTAGCCCTCCATTGATCCCATGGTTTCAATGGAAGCGGAAAGTAGACTCATAAGGGAGGAAATGAAAAAGTAAAAAAAACACAATAAAATAAAAATCACTCCACCGTTGTGTGATAATATCACAAGGCTGGGTATGAAAAATTTCACACCTTGAACCAACGGTATCAAAGTGATAAGTAGAAGAACAAAATAATAAGAGACGAAGAGCTTTTATTAAGAATCAAGGATGATTTAAAACAACTTACACGTGGAAGATAAATTTGAGACAACAAAACCGCAACATAACATTACAATGAAAGGAAGCTCAAATATTCCTAAATACTCCAACACCACTTCCTTAAATAGGAATTTTTGAGCCCTTGGGTCGATCTTCCAACAGTACAAACCATCTCAATTAATTTTGGTAGGCCATAGGTGGTGGGAAGCTTGTGGAATTTGGACTTTTCCACATTTGACCCGAGGTGGCAGCCATCTTTCCTCCACCGAACAGACGCATTTGGATGACCTTCTATATGACCGAATCATAGTGGTCCATAGAATAAAGAAATATATATCAGGATGTCTTCTAACCTCCTGTAAAATTTGGGCCCATTTGAAGCTTTGGAGTCGGAGATATGATTAAATTAGTGGGCTGTTCTTCTGGGCCGTAGAATCTGGCCCGGATTTTATCTCTAACTTGGGCCACCTAAATGACCACCATGGAGGCCGAATTAGCATTATCTCTTAAATATGGATTTGTTCCTATACATTTCTTCTATAATCCCACTCCATTTGGGATTAATTGGGCCTGTATGTTGGGCCCCACAGTCTCATCAGTGGGATGATGTCCAATCCGCCTTCTCTAGAATTGCTTCCTTTCATCACAAAATATCTCCATCTTCTTCCATGAATTCTCCATTGATCCATAAATAAAACATGTTTATATTGGAGGGTAGATCAATTTAAAAAAATATCAAATTAAAATATGTATAATCAGATGAACCATTGGGTACTTAAAATGATGTTCAAAAATGTACCACATAATAGTGCATTTTAAGAAGGTATTATAATCATAATGTGAAATGATGTTCAAAGTGTAAAATGCACTAAAATGGTGTTTATGAATAATAAATAACATGAATATTATATATATTACCAATGAATATTTTCCTCATTTAGTGGCTAATCAGGTATGGTCCATCAAAGGTTTGAAAATGAAGTGTCTCATTTAGTCAATGTGAAAGGGTTCAAAACATGGTGACACAATTTCAGTGATGTCAAATCCACATGAATAGTATGTTTATGGGAGTTATAAATTATATACCATGAATATATGAATTAACTAGAAAGATCGAAAAATGTTGGGTATATGTTGATGGATCCCCTACTATTCAAAGTGGTAAAAAAGATAGTTCCTAGGTTTAAGGGGGGCCTTCCTGTGATCTAATGGTCTTTTTGGAATATTGATTCCCTATTACTTGTCTATTACAAGGAGGTTTCATCATCTCAGACCGAAAATACATGAAGTTGGTTTATGAAATGTGTAATATTTACGAATGGGAAGAGTCCCCTATATGTTGTATCACCGCCTAGAGAAAATATTATAACACTAAGGATATCTAAAAATTCGTTTTTCTAACATTTTTCTGGACCAGGGGTTCTGGAAAGAAAATATTTGTTTTATTACGGACATAAGTTTACCCTAGTAGCTTTATCCTTTATTTATGTTCCCCCTAAAATTGGGATATGAAGGGTTTAGTTATCAATGAATTGAATTTTCTTAGGTATCCATTTAAGGGTTTTCAACTGAAAAACTTTTGTGTATCTTTCACTATTAGTTTAAGTTCATGGGATTTTAGCCATTATAGGCTATAGTTTTTGGTTTTATTGCTTTGACAACAATAAATACAGTTTTAGGTAATGATTCACATGGACCTAATATGGGAGATGTTACACAAGATCCTTATTAGGATTCACTGGGACAAGAGAACTCCAACATCCTTCTGAGTGGGAGATGGAAATTTTGTATATCATGGATTGAGGTTCTCAAGTCATGATTATTGTTATATAGAGAAAATTTCAGGTATATTCTATTAAAAATTGAGACGTTAGGTTAAATCACGGTGTCTTCGAGGCACACAAGAATTAAAAATCTCTTTATATTAGACCATGATATCGCCAGTTGGTGGGTCCCGAGACCTTCTGCATCAATATCATGGATGAACAAATATATCTATTTTCTTTTCCATGAACCGTGAGTGGTTTGATGTGACCTGAGGTGATTATGATAGGAATTGTGGTATATGGATTGAGGTTCTCTTAAAATGTGGTAGAAGCGCCCTGTACTCTTATTAAACTAGATATATCACTTTTCAACCATTGGTAAGGAATGAAAAATGGGTGATGGTTTTCAAATTTTATAATCATGTAGTGGGGATGTTTTTCATGCAGTTTAATGTCATATGGAAAGGAAATGTTTCTTTTATTTTATCATCATAATGTAAAGATTTATTTTTTTGTGCAGTTTTAATTTCATGAGTCCAATTCATTTTCCTTTTAATTTAACATCATGTGGTAAGGATGCACTTCCGTACAATTCACCTTCATGCCGTGAGTAAATAGGAACCCCTGTGAATAGATGGAAATTTCTCTGTTGGGACCAAGGGTGAAAGTTTGGGAATCACTATGTATATTTTGGAAAACAGAATCAAACTATAAATAGTGATAAATTGACATATAGTTTAATATCAAGTTGTGAGGATGAAGATCCCCCAACATGAAATGGTGGTATCTCAACTGGTCTAGTGAATGTAATTATGGGTTTCAATGTATATCCCAAGGTTATGGGAATCAATCCACACTTAATTCTAATTGAATTACCCTTTTTTGGTATGACTTGTACGTGAAGTGGATGGAATATTTATATTGATTTGGTGTGATTGGTCCTAGTTTTTCCAATTTAGATTTAGTTATATATCCTATAAGGACCGACTACATGTCACACATAGTTCTTGAGTAGGAAATAATCTATTTAGGTATAGACTATACTTACAAGTGAGAATTATTTCTGCTAGTGGTTGTATCCTGTCCTATTTTTGAAGACCCAGACGTCATTACATATCCTGTGATGATAGGAATAAACCCACACATAGTTATTTTGGAAACGTGTAGTTTAACATCATGTGTGAAGAAAATTATAGACTGATGTGAAAAAGTGGTGATATTGTGGTTGAAACCAAGTAAGGAAGTCAGGGTATCACTATATTTCTCTTGAAAATGAGAATCAAGACACACACAGTTCTTAATAAACTATGTAGTCTAACATCACGCGTCTCGGATGTGGGATCCCCGATCTGAAGAGGGATAGTGTGACTGGAGGTGTGGTAGAAGACTAACACCAGTTGTATTGGTCCTCTCAGGTGTGGCTCACATGAGTGTGTAGTTTCATATCATACAGGGGACATAAAATTTGCAAGTTAACATCATGCAGTGAGGAATTAGGGTATACCTTTTATGGTCTACTGTTCAGGACTAAGATGGGCATGTCGAATGTTGTTATGCCTTATTTGTATAGGAGATCCCTTACTGAGTCTCCTAACTCCACATAAGCTATTCTCTTTGTGAGAAAAAAGTAACTATAGTGGTTACTCTCACCATAAAAATACATTTATGATCAGGATAAGGGAATTTTGTATCATGTGGTCATTGGACCAAGTTTTAGGATTGAGGCATTGTTATGTATCTCATTGGAAATGAGAATAAATCCTAACGTAACTTTGGGAAACTACTATAGTTTAACATAATTTGGAACGGAAGTGAGTGACTCAATGTGGATGAAGATGGGAATTATTTATTTTTGAATTTTTACATCATATGGTAAGGATTTTTCTTACCCATCATAATGGAAAAGGGAATTTTTGGATTTTTGAAGTTTTACATCATCTGGTAAGGATATTTTTCTTGTAGTTTAATTTTTTTATATAAGGAAATTTTCCATTCTATTTTATGTCATGTAGTAAGGAAATTATATCACTTGATGTGAAAAAAGGAAATTATATGGTTTATACCATGAATAGAGGCTTGGTCATCACTACGTATCATGTGATAGCTTGAATCAAGCCATACATTGTTCTTAAGGAACCATGTAGTTTGATGTCATGCAGCTAAGATAAACACCGTATAATTTACCATTATGTGGTCAAGATGACATTGTAAAATATAATATCATGTACTCAGGATGAATAGAAGGGATTAATATAATTTGGATTCAAATTTCATGACATGTAGGGGAAGTATTTCTTGATAAATCTTGGATTGGTGGGTAGTGTGACACACTCCCCTTCCATAGTGGCCAATGAGTAGGATCCATTATGATATACCTTGGTATTACATAAGTCCATTTCATCTTGGGTTCCAGTTTAGGGGGGGGGTTTAGCTTCATTGGGGTTATGAGAGAAATCACCAATTCCGATTAGAGGAGTGAATAAAGGAGATTTTTTTTATTAAAGTCCTAAGTGTTCTGATTCTGATGGTCCTCTAGGTTATGCAATGTGTAAAATATGTTTTAATCTTGCTATTCCAATTCATCCACCCAATTTTGTGATTTTTAATCATCTAAGAGCTATCTAAAAATGGATATTTAGTGTGACAGAAGTTGGACCTCTATGGGTAACACTACCTCATTCCCATACACCAACGATTATTTCATTGCATGTCTAGTAGTACGCATGGTGGTACGGTAGGCACATAAAGAATGCAGGATTTTGTTTTTTATCCATGTTCACCAAATTCTATATAATATTCTATATATTCATATTTAATTCCTCAATATATTAATTTTACACTACATGATAGTGATATTAATTGTTGGACTTGATATTTAAGTCCTGGTAGAATCTCTTCACTTCTATAGAATAGAAGTCAGGGTTATTGTCCATCAATATTTTCTGGGGGCTGTGAACCAGGTAAAGACACAGGACATCATGAAGTTGGTGATATTCATTATAAAAACATCCTTGAGTGGTATTTCATTATCCCATTTTGAAAATATGTGGGTAGAACTATGGATGTACTTGAGTAGGTTATACGTGGCTGGTGGATATGGCCACACAACATCCATCCCCCAAACAGAAAATGTCCTTGAATATTTTTCTGTATTTAGCAATTACATGGGAGTTTGGATGAAGTTTTCATTTATTTGAATTGCTTTTAATTTATTAGTGAATTCCACACAGTTCTATTTCATGGTTTTACATTAATTTCAGAAAACCTCCTGATTCGGTGGGGTAGCATGGTTCTATTTTGATGGGCTCCGCAAGAGCTTGCATGTACTTCTTTTATGATTATGAGACTTTCTCCTTCTACTATGAATCATAGGAAAATTCCATCATACACTAGTTTATAGAGGGATTTCATCTCATTTTGACCATCCAAATTAGTGAAATTTGATGCCCAGCACCGAATATGTCCCATCCCAACATGATTTGATGGAATGATCTCCTTTTAGAGATATCCAACAATGTTATCCATCTATCCAGGGGTGGTCATTCGATAATCAATCTGTATGGAAGTTCTAACCTTATTTATTTTTCCCAGATCACATATGAAGATTGAAAAATCCATTCTTAGATGCGTGGTATAGAAAATTGCTTCCTCCTAATCAAGGCCAACAAAGACGGTGGCAGCATTAGCAAGTGTGTTGGCATGAGAATTATGTGATTGGGGAACATGATGAATTGTGGGATAAATAGGAATCTCTAGAATCAGTCCCCTAACATAGCCATTAATGTGGGATAGTTCTTCCTATATGATGGATATTTCACCATTGATCAACTTTATCACCAATTCTGATCCCCCCTTACTATTCTGGTAGATTATGTGAATTTTTAGGGATAATTCCAATCCAATGTTGATGAATTAATATTCATCCCCATTATTTGTGAAATATTTTTATCGAAAGAAAGAGTATGGGAAAAATATTTTTCTAGTGAGACAAATACAATCCACAAACCAATCAATTGATCCTCAGGTTTTCAATTTTTATACCAATAGGGCTATGAGAGGTTCCATCAAAGTACATCTTCCATGTATAGGGAGTGATTTCAGAATAGAATGCATCTTTATCTATGAGCTTGATGCCTTCCTATGTATTTTCCAAGGAAGGATGTTCCATGAGGAAATTAGCCATGAAATTCCCTTTTATGGAAATATTTGATACAAAATGAATGCCATATTACTAAAGAATGGTCGTCCATAAGGCAAAATGACTAATCAACATTGGGAATCCAAGGATGTACATGAGAGGGTCAACACAAAAGGACAAATGAAATTTATGGTGCTTCTTGTATTGCCTCATATTTTCCACTATGAAGATGAGTGCAAGGTAGTTCTTCTTGACATTATGATATCTAGTCTCAGCACCTAGCAACATACAGATGAGTTAAAAAAGAATATTCTCACCCACATCATATTTTGTGCAAGTAGGGAACCCAGTGAACATTCCATGGTGGCCACATATAAGATGAGTGGTCTCCTTTCCACTAAAGGCATCAGAACCGGTAGGTTTATAAGGGATTAATCGAGAATTTTGAATATTTTTTTGGCCATCATCGTATCATTCATATATGATCTTCATTAGCATGATTACAAAAAATCAATTCCTAAAGGACCAACCAGTTTAGTGTTCTTGGAAAAATAGATACGAAAATTTGAATTGTAATAAAAATGGATACACTAATTACAGCATATTTTTTCTTCTATGAAAATAAACAACGTCGAGGATAACTCTAATCCATTTAGTATATTATTGTATATCTTTCATAGTATGCATCATGGATTTATGAAGAATGAAACATAATAAAGGTGATATAAAATGCCCGGTAAAGGAAAAATGTATAAGAATCAATAATGAATCGATGAGAATAGTCAATATCTAAGGTAAATAACTAAACACGCATTCCATGTAATTATTAAACTGAATGAAAGTACAAAAGAAATATAAAATGGTAATAAGTAGAAATACATGGAATTAAAATAACTAGATAAGTAAAAATAAATATGTAAAGATATGAAACTAAAAAAATTCCATCTAAATAATTGAAAACGAAATGTATCTATAGAAATTTCGATGCAAAATATTGTGGATGAATAATAAACAAAACTAATGGAGGTCTAGTTTTTAAATATCAGATGTCATTTTTTCCCTATAACCTGAAACCAGTAGAGTCAAAATATAGTTTAACCACACTAATTTTTAAAGTTAAGTTATCCCTTGATAATATCCATGAATTGAGGTTCATTAATTAACCAGTCCCAAACCCAAATAGATTTCCTTAAATGGTCCCCAACTTGTGTATTTCATGTACAAAAAATTCCTTATATATCAAATAAACAATATTCCTTATCGAATATCAGTATTGAATAATGTAAACATATTTATCAATATTTCCCCATACAATCATATAAATGTCAATGTAGACACCATATGTAAAATGGTATATAGTTTAGGCAATAGTAATATTCATGATAATTGAAATGGATAATTTAGGGGCAATTCAATGTTCAAAGATCATAAGAGATTGAATATTTTAATGGGACTAAAAGTAATCAAGGAAGTGAATGTGAATTTTATCTATAGAGAAATCAAACATAAACCTTCCAAATGATGATTAAGGATGTATCAATACAACATACCCAAAATTGGAGTAAAATATAGTGTTTTTTAATTGATGATATAAAATAATATCTTTGAAAAATGTTCTTAGGGAAAATATCCTTTTCTAATGAAAAAACTTATGAATATTTTTTCATTGAAAATAATTTTAAAAAAAATTGAGAAGGAGGCTTTAAAAATGATTGAAGATAAATTTGTACATTTTATATGAGGTAAAAAGAATATTTGTTTTGTACAGAAAAAGTTTTGAAAAATCCTTTTTAGGAAAGAGACAAGAATATTCCTTTGAAAACATTGGAAAAAGAAAAAAGGGTAAAAATGGAATTACCAAATCATTTTAAAAACAATTTTTGTAATGGAATGAACCTCTCCGGTCCTTTCCTTTGTTGAATTATGGTTTTTGAGGTTTTTAGGAGGTTAGGGTGTCGTTTTTCCAACACTTTTCCAATTTTTTCAGTTTTGTGAATAGTGTTTCCAGAATGGTAACCTTCTAACAATGACCTTCTAACGGTAGGCTTGAATAGTGTTTCCAAAACGGTAACCTTCTAATGGTGACCTTCTAACAGTAGGCTTGAACAATGTTTCCAGAATGGTACCCTTCTAATGGTGACCTTCTAACGGTAGGCTTGAAAAGTGTTTCCAAAATGGTAACCTTCTAACGGTAGGCTTGAACGGTGTTTCTAGAATGGTAACCTTCTAACGGTGACCTTCTAATGGTAGGATTGAACAAATTTTCTAGAACAGTAACCTTCTAATGGTGACCTTCTAATGGTAGGCTTGAATAGTGTTTTGAGAACAGTAACCCTCTAACAGTGACCTTCTAATATTAGGCTTGAACAGTGTTTCCAGAATGGTAACCTTCTAACGGTGACCTTCTAATGGTAGGCTTGAACAGTGTTTCCAAAATGGTAACCTTCTAACGGTAGGATTGAACAGTGTCTCCAGAATGGTAACCTTCTAACGGTGACCTTCTAATGGTGACCTTGAACAGTGTTTCTATAACGGTAACCTTTTAATAGAAACCTTTATTACTTTTTCCAAAATTTGAGTTGGTGAACAGTGTTTCCAGCTTCTTACAGTTTCACCCCTTTGAAGTTTTCTTTGATGTAAAATACATTTAAGGCTTTATTTTGAGGGCTATGAGGCCGATTCAAATACTATAAATCCTATATTAATTACTCATATAGCTTGGGATGTTTTTACATGGTCAAACCACGTGGGTTAATGTGATATGCTTTTAATGGGGAATTAATTGTATCTTAAACTGTCTCCCCATTAAATCTTTATAATGGGACAAGATATCATCCTCCATTTTTCTTCCTCTTTGTTATCGTCTATGAGACGCTGGAACCTTTGAATCCATCCTGTAGGAGTTGCACAATCAAACTTTATTCCTCTGATCAGTTCTGCTTTGTTTTTGGTGCAACCAAGCAGTATCGATCAATCTTTGATATAAGGTATGATCTTTTGTCATTCTTTTGGGTTCATCTCCTCCTATTTATCCTTTCCATGTTATAGTATGTTATCTCCATGTTCTTAATGGAATTTGCGTGGGTTTCGGTTGGTGCGGTTGTACCGTGGCATCCTTGGGTGGATGCAGTTGTCGTGGGAGGAGGCAATCGTGATCCGTTGAGTGGATCGTTCTCATATAAAGAACATTAAGAACCTATTTGATGTAGGGGATTCATTTCTTCTCTTTTCTTTTATGTGCAACTGTATTGTTAGCATGTTTAATCCCACTTGATGATAATGGAATTGACATAATAAATATTTTAACTAGATAAATAAATTGATATTTATCATATGTTATTGTGTCATGTTTTTTTAGATAGTGTGATATCTATTCTTTTTATTAGTTGTTCATTATTGATGGAAATTGGTAAAGAACATAAATAGTGATTAATTGATAATTGTTGGCTAAAGATAAAGAGGCATGTGAACCAATCTAGTTATTGTTGTAATTTTGATGTTAATAAAATTGGTTCAGTAAGCATGTTTATTTATTATGATAGCTTATTGATTAGGTTTCCCGAATTTGGAACCTATGAGTAACAAATCTATTAATTTAGTATTAATTAAATAATAGATTGATTGATAATTCCTTAAAGGCTTCTGAGATACCCTCATTTTTGTTAAGGTGACAAGATCCCAATTAATGTGGTATTTGTTTTCCTACTGCTTATGCTGTGATGTGATCTGGGATGGTTGTTGTGATATGTGGGGGCATCAAGGCTTTTGGTTTTGGAAGCAAATGAACTCTAGAGTGGTGAGATGCATCGGTTTATGCTTGTGGGTATCGGGGAGGACACTAGGGATGATATAACGGGATGGATTTGATTGTTGGATGCTTGGTGATTTTGATCTGTTTTTTATCTTCTTTACTTTTCCCCACTGCTCAAGGCTACTGGTCTTAATTACCCTTCTTCTAAAAGAGTTGAAGACATGCGTGGTATTCCACGTGATTTTTGTGTTTATCTTCTCAAGGAAGGATGGGTATATGCTATTTCAATAAGTGGAAAAGACTCGACAGGTAGTACATCTACTCACTGTGTTGATCCCCTTGTGTTTAGTAGCATAGAATGTTTTTCCAGAATGCCTGGGAATATGGGAAAGTAATTATTTAAGGAATAATTGAATAAATGGTGTTAACCAATGGGGATGAAGTTTCTAGAACATGATTAAGGGGTTGTAATTTTTGAAGGAACAATTGACTTTGGGTGTGATGCTAATGAAATTTAATGTGGAATTGTTCATGGTTAATTAATGTTTAAAGAATTAATTAATTTATATTGGAACTGATAAAAAGGGAATGAAGTAATATAATAAATTTCTTTAAATGGTTGTGTGCTTATAGGATACCTAGTCTTAGAAGTAGCACTTGGAGTCTAAGAGATGTTAGTTTCAGTTGTGTCTAAGACTAGTTAATGTCCATAGTGTGGTTGTGAGATATAATAAATTTTGTACCTTTTTTGTTTTCTATATGCTAATCCACCCTTTTAGTAAGGAAAACTGACACCTCATGGGTTCTGATCCCTGGGGGTGTTTTCCATAACATTCCAGTGGGAGGATGAATAGCTGACTACCCCCTTTGGACCCGCTCTCTTCTCTTGGTAGTTACCGGTGCTGGCAGGCACATTGGATAGTTTTCCCCATATATGTGTGTATATGGCAGTAATGGCTTGTGGTTATTCACACACATATATTCTGGATATAGTTTTCTATGTACTATTATAGGTGTAACGTGTATAGGCTGTGACGACTTGAGGATCCTTACTCAGTGTATGGACTGTAATGGTTTGAGGTATAATACCCAACATATGATACACGTTATGTGAGTTGTGGTGGCTCCCCGAAACTACCTGTTTACTATGGTGTGTGGACATGGTGGTTTTTTTGCACAAGGTGCATATTGTATTGTTTTTCCCAGGTGTCTGCAGGCAATCCTTTTTGGAGAGAGATGCTCAGGACGTGCGACGTTGGGGAAAAGTGGAAACCAGTGGGGAATTAGTAGCGGGTTACCCTTGATATTATTTATTATATGATATATTATTGTATGTGTTACTTGGTGAGAGTAGCCATGGTGAGGTTGGGAACTTAGTATACATGTTTAGGTGATGAGTTATTTTCACATGTTGTTCACTGTGCTTTAGCATGCATTATTTACTTTGCACAAGAGGCTTCAGGGAGGATCCTACTGAGTATACTGTTATACTCAGCCCATGTATATATAAACTATTTTTCAGGTCACTTGGAGCTGGTTGGAGATCAAGCTGGTTTCTACTAGCCTGGGGTTGTTGGAGATGTTCGGGCTTGTAGTTGCTACTGTTTTTACATTCTTTTGGGTACTTTTAGTTTTTCCCTTTCATTTGTATTACTTTTGCATGGAATTTCATATGTGTACTTGGGTTTTTGTTTATATTTCAGTCTGATTTGGAGTTAATTAGTGTCTATCTTATCTCTCTCTTATGTGTGTGTTCTCTTAGAGGATAATGCCTCCCATTTTGTGTGTTACTATACCCTTGGTGCTAGTCTCCAACCCGGGGCCTACTAGAGGCGGTACTCAAGGGTCATTATCTCCCTTTTCACATTACCGACCCAGGATGGGAACACTTTGTTGGGAGGGGGTCGTGACATAGTGGTATTAGAGGTCTGGTTGAGGGATAGGATGGAGTTTGGAGTTAGGCACTGGTGAGGTTGCATGGGTTGGTAGGGAAATAGTATCATTCATGTTTATCAAGTGAGGTAAACACTGGAGACCGGCTGAGACATAGGTGTTTAGGTCCCCCTATAATCTGATGTACAAACCATTAAGTTTACAATGGCTATTAAACAAGGTGATACTAGTTTCCGGGTGGAGACCTAGGAAAGGATCATGCATCATTCTTCTTTTTTCCTATGTTTGAATGGGTAGACATTGGAATATGTTAACCTAAAATGAATAAAAGAAAATAATTAATTAATTAATGTTGAGTCTTCTACATTTCAAGTTTAGAACTCCAACGGTTAGTTATTTTACAGGTATGGATTCAGGTCGGCGACCTCATCAGGTTTCCACAGAAAATGTCCAGTAGGCTGTTCTAGCAGATCGTCGCAGAGTAGAGGTTGACGACGACGAAAATTTGAGGAAGACACTCCGAGAGTTTCAGTGCCAGAGTCTGCAAAAGTACGAGGGCTCCATTTCAGTTGTAGTTACAGAAGACAGGTTAGAGGAGGTCGAGATCAGCTTCAGTTTGATTGGTTCTCGTAAAGAGCACTAGGTGTCCTTGGTTGTGACGATGTTATGTGGAGCAGTGAGGCAAAGGTGGTTATTGTTCCTCGAGTATTTTGAGGAGTCAGCAATATCATGGGAGGAGTTCTGAGAAAGGTTTAGAGTCATGTTTCTTTATTATACTGTGATGGCGTCCCTTCGTCAAGATCTTATTACCCGTTGATATGGGTCCTCTAGTGTTCGAGAGTTTGGAATCTGTTTCTGGAACCTTTTACGATATGCTTCGGACCTGTTGCTAGATGAGGAGGACAGGGAGAGACATTTAGAGGAGGCTTTGCATCTAGAGATCCAGTGCCATGTCACCCCATTTATGCTAAAAACATATCTTGAGGTTCTAGAGAGTGATGAGGTTGTCGAGAGGAATTTTTCTAGGACCAGATCATCACGAGAGGGGAATCGGCATGATTCTTCATGAAGCAGAGCTGTGGTATGGGGTTCCTGGCTTTTAGGGAAGAAGAGTTTCCTCTCAGCTGGGGGTAGGTCCTAGCCCTTCAAATCTTGTTTCTCTAGAGGAAGAAACTCTCAGGCCTATTCCAAGGGATCAGGTGCTTTTTTTCTTGTGGTGGTCATGGTTATCATCAGTGGGAGTGCCTGGCCTTTCAGAGAGGCCATCGTGCACTAGGCGCTATGCTCCAGGTTTCTCCATTGAGAAAGTTCCAGCAAAGGCAGTAGCAGCTGGTTGCACCACCTTTAGATCAGAATAGGGTATATGGGGTAGGTATAGGACATCCCCATGACGCTCCTCGTCCTTAGAGAGCAGAGCACGACTGTGTTGGTGGTCATCATTAGGGTCAGAGAGGCTGTGGAGGAGGTCGTTGTCAGCATCCTTATCTAGGGTTTCCAGCTCCAAGCGAGCCAGTTGTCATTCGAGGTACCCTTTTATTGTTTTCTACCTTGGATTATGCCTTGTTTGATTCAGGAGAGACACACTACTTCATATTGCCTACCCTTGTCCATGCTTTGGGACTTGAGGTAGAGAGGCATATGCACCCTTGTCTTTGACTATGCCAGTTGGAGGTCGAGCTGACTTTTTTTAAAGTATTTAGAGACTATGATATAGTGTTGAGAAAACACCACTCTTGGGGATATTTCATATGTTTACGAATACAACCATCTGATGTAATCCTTGGCATGGATTTTTTGTATTTGGTGGAGGCTATCGTCGATTGGTTTAGAAATAAGGTCATTTTCATTGGTGCGAATGGAGAGCAAGTGGTTTTTTTTTGTGAGTGAGATCCTCGGATGGGTCATAGGTGCGTTCCATCCTTATCATCCATGATGGATGAGATGATGATGATTTCTTTAGAGTTTTAGTAGTTGGAATTTACTAGGGTCATAGAGGAGTACCCTGATGTCTTTCCAGAAGAGGTTGTCGTATTACCCCCTTGATGATAGATCGAGTTTAGGATCGAGCTACAGCCAAGAGCATATCCTATCTCTATGTCTCCATATAGGATGGACCCTTATGAGTTATAAGAGCTACATATATAGATTTATGGTCTGTTATAGTGTGGTTTTTTTCGGCCAAGTGTGTCACCATGGGGTGCACCCATTTTGTTCGTGAAGAAGGCTGACGGTAGTTTGCGGTTGTGTGTCGATTATCATCACTTCAACAAAGTGAAAATAAAGAATCTCTATCCTCTTCCGTGGCTTGATGATTTTTTCGATCAACTGAAGGGTGAAACTTGGTTATCAAATATTGACTTGTGGTCAGGATATCATCAGATGCGTGTGAAGGATGAGGATATCCTGAAGACAACTTTCCGTTGTCGTCATGGGAATTATGAGTTCGTTGTAATGTCGTTTGGCATGACGAATGCTCCATCTGTATTCATGGGATTGATGAATGTTGTGTTCCATGACTTCCTAGACAAGTTCATGGTAGTTTTCATCGACGACATCCTTGTGTACTCCACATCTAAAGAGGATCATGAAGAGCATCTACGATCCATTTTGGGGGGTTTTCTCCAACATCAGTTGTTCAAGAAGTTGTCGAAGTGTGAGTTTTGGGCTTGAGAAGTCCGTTTAATGGGGCACGTTTTGTCCCAATAGGGAGTAGCTGTGGATCCATTGAAGATAGAAGAATTTGTGTCTTGGGAATCCCCCAAGACAGTGTCAGAGGTACGAAGTTTCCTTGTTCTCATAGGATACTACAAGAGGTTCGTAGCCAATTTCTCCCGGGTTGTGACTCCTATGACAGCTTTGACCAGGAAGGATCAGGCATTCATATGGACTGATTTGTGTCAGGTAGCATTCGAGTATCTAATGGAGAAGTTATTAAGTGCTCCATTCCTTTGTCTTCTAGTTGAAGGTGTTCATTTTGATGTTTTCTATGATGCTTCACATCTAGGGTTAGGTTGTGTTCTCATGCAGTGGAGGTCAGTTGTTTCTTATGGGTCTCAGCAGTTACATCCCCATGAACGCAACTATACATCCCATGATCTTGAGTTGGCAGGCATGGTTTTTTCTCTGAAGTTGTGGAGACATTACCACATCGGTGAGCGCTTTTTGGTTTTCACCGATCATAAGAGTTTGAGGTATGTTTTCTCCCAGTGTGACCTAAACCTACGGCAGCATCAGTGGATGGAGTACTTATAGGAATACGACTTCGAAATATCGTATACACCTGGAAAATGGAATTTTGTAGTTGATGTGATGAGTTGAAATTCACGTAGTGATGTTGTGTGTTAATCCGGTGATTCCTGGAGAGTAATGGAAGAACTATCAGCATTACATCTTGATATGGGAGAAGTTGGGGGTAGAGGCTGTCTTTTTCTAATGAGGGTACAATCATCCCTAATGTAGAAGGTGGAAGAGTCCCATTTAGGGGATCTTGAGGTGGAGGTCTAGAGAGACCGAGTTGTTTGTGGTGAGGCCCCTGATGGTTGGACTGAGGATGAACAACACCGAGTGTTGTATCATGGAAGGATTTTTGTTCCCTTGATGATGAGCGAGACGGTTCTCCGAGAGTTCCATAGTTTTCCCATAGTAGTACATCCTAGAATGAAATAGATGTAACGAGCCTTGAGGAGTCACTTTTGGTGGCCTGGGTGGAAGTGTGCAGTTGCAGATTTTGTGTCTTGATGTTTGGTCTGCCAGAAGGTGAAGGCTGAACACCACGTTCCTGGTAGTCTTCTCCATCCATTAAACAGTCCTCAGTGGAAGTGGGAGGACATCTCAATGGTCTTTGTTACAGGTTTACCTCGAGCTCCGGGAGGACATGATTCTATATGGGTGGAAGTGGATCATTTAACAAAATTGGCCCACTTCATAGCGATCAGGGAGTTAAGCTCAGTGGAATTTTTGTCGAGGTTGTATCTAGAGGAGGTGGGGAGACTTCATGGTTTCCCTAGGATGATAATTTCAGATCGAGATCCTCATTTTACCACCAGGGTGTGGAGAGGTCTCCAACATGCTTTTGGTTCTCAACTATGCCTTAAAACTACTTTTCATCCTCAAACGGATGGTCAGATAGAGCAAACCATCCTGACTCTTGAAGACATGTTATGCTCTTGTGTTCTTGATTTTGGATGCTCATGGATGAGGCACTTACCCTTGGTGAAGTTCTCTTACAATAATAGCTTTCACTCCACCATCAGTATGGCACTGTTTGAAGCCTTATATGGATGGCCTTTCTGTTCTCCATTGTGCTGGACTAGGGTTAGAGAGTCAGTAATTCTTGGACCGAAACTAGTGCAGAATACAACAGAGATGGTTCAGGTGATTCGTGAGAGGATGAAGGTAGGGAATGATCGTCACAAATCCTATGCTGATCAAAGAAGGAGGCCCATAGAATATAATGTTGGGGATCATGTGTTTCTGAAGGTGACTCCCAATCGTGGGCAGTGAAGGTTTGGTCGTGGAAGTGAGCTTTTTCCCCGGTTTGTTGGTCCTTTCGAGGTGTTAGCTCATGTTGGAGCTGTGGCGTATCAAGTAGCACTTCCCCCACAGATGAGTCGGATACATGATGTTTTCCATGAATCACAGCTGGAAATTATCTTTATGATGATTCTCATATCATCGATTGGGCAGAGATCGATTTTGATGATGATGTAACCTTCGAGGAGAAACCTGTGGAGATCCAAGACCGGAAGGAGATGGTGTTGCACGGGCGATCTATCCCCTTAGTTCGTCTCTTATGGTGACACAGTGGAATGGAGGAGAGTGCCTAGGAATGTGAGTCACAGATACGTGCTCAATACCCAATGTTTTTTGATTTTTAACTCTTTTCATGTAACAATGTTCCCTTTGTGGTTAGACCCTTCATGTTTTATTTAGGAATTTTCTTTTGTTGTTTTTGTGGATTGCTCTCTTTTGAGAGGTATCTTGGAGAGTGGTTGTTCGGACCCCTTTCAGTTTCCCTTTTGGGATGGATTTGAATTCTCGAGGACGAGAATGTTTTGAGAGGTATCTGATGTAATGTCCCGGACCTCTCCGGTCCATTCCCTTGTTGAATTATGGTTGTTGAGGTGTTCTAGGAGGTTCGGGTGTCTTTTTCCCAACACTTTTCCAATTTTTTATGTTCTTTGAATAGTGTTTTCAGAACGGTAACCTTCTAATAGTGACCATCTAACGATAGGCTTGAAAAGTGTTTCAAGAACGGTAACCTTCTAATGGTGACCTACTAACGGTAGGCTTGAATAGTGTTTCCAGAATGGTAACCTTCTAAGGGTGACCTTATAAAGGTAGGATTGAATAGTGTTTCCAGGACAGTAACCTTCTAACGGTGACCTTCTAATAGTAGGATTGAATAGTATTTCTATAATGGTAACCTTCTAACGGTGACCTTCTAATGATAGACCCGAACATTGTTTCTAGAAATGGTAACCTTCTAACTGTGACCTTCTAACGGTAGGCTTGAACAATGTTTCCAGAATGGTAACCGTCTAACAGTAACCTTCTAACGGTAGTCTTGAATGTTATTTCCAGAATGGTAACCCTCTAACGGTGTCCTTCTAATGGTAGGCTTGAACAGTGTTTCCAGAACAGTAACCTTCTAATGGTAGGATTGAACAGTGTTTCCTGAACGGTAACCTTCTAACGGTGACCTTCTAATGGTAGGCTTGAACAGTGTTTCCAGAATGGTAACCTTTTAACGGTAACCTTCTAATGGTGACCATGAAAAGTGTTTCCAGAATAGTAACCTTCTAACAACAACCTTCATTTCCTTTTCCAAATTTTGAGTTGGTGATAAGTGTTTCCAGCATCCTACAGTTTCACCCCTGTGATGTTTCCTTTGATTTAAAATACATTTAGAGACTTATATTATGGGCTCTAAGGATGATTAAAAGAACATATATCCTATATTAATTATTCATATGGCTCAGGATGTTTTTACTTGGTCAAACCATGTGGGTTAATGCGATCCACTATTAATGGGTAATTAAGTGTATCTTACACCGTCACCCCATTAAATCTTCAGAATGGGATCAGATATCATCCTATCTTTTTGTTCCTCATTGTTCTCGGCTATGAGATGCTAGAACCATTCAATCCTTCCTGTAGGAGTTATACAATCATAAAATACTCCTCTGATCAGTTCCGCTCTATTTTTGGTGAAACCAAGCTGTATCGGTCAATATTTGATATAAGGTATGATCTTTTGTCATTCTTTTGGGTTCATCTCCTCATTTTTCTCCCTTATAGGTTATATCATGTAATATCCATGTTCCTAATGGACTTTTCTTGGGTTTCGGTTGGTGCAGTCGTACGGTGGCATCCTCGGGTAGATGCAGTTGTCACGAGAGGAGGTGATCATGATCTGTTGAGTGGATCGTTCTCATATAAAGAACATTAAGAAGCTGTTTGAGGAAGGGGATTTGTTGCTCTTCTTTTCTTTTACGTGCAACTATATTGTTAGCATGTTTAATCCCAATGGATGACAATGGAATTGACAAAATAAATATTTAAACCGAATAAATAAATTGATATCGATCGTATGTTATTGCCTCATGTTTTTCTAGATAGTGTGATATCTATTCTTGATATGATTATTTGTTCGTTCTTGATGGAAATTGGTAAAGAACGTAAATTGGGATTAATTGATAATTGTTGTCTAAAGATAAAGAGGCATGTGAACGAATCTGGTTATTTTTTAATTTTTATTTTAATAAAATTGGTGTATTAAGCATGTTTATTTATTGTGATAGCTTATTGATTAGGTTTCCCGAATTTGGAACCTAGGAGTAACAAATATTTTAATTCAGTATGGATTAAAGAACTGATTTTTTTATAATTCCTTAAAGGGATCTGAGTGACCCTCTTGTTTGTTAAAGGTCCAAGAGCCGAATTAATGTGGTGTTTGTTTTCCTACAGCTTGTGATGTGATGTGATTCTGTATGGATGTTGTGATATGTGGGGGCGTAAAGGCTTTTGGTTGTGGTACTAGATGATGGTTAGAGTGGTGAGATGCATCGGTTTATGCATATGGGTGTTGGGGAGGACACCAGGGATGATGGAATGGGATGGATGTGATTGTTGGATGCTTGGTGATTTTGATTGGTTGTTTATCTGCTTTAATTTTCCCCATTTGTCAAGGAAACTGGTCTTACTTACCCTTATTCCAAAAGAGGCGAAGACATGCGGGGTATTCCACGTGCTTTCCGTGATTAACTTCTCAAGGAAGGATGGGTACATGTTATTTCTATAAGCGGAAAAGACTCGACGGGTAGTACATATACTCACCGTGTTGATCCCCCTTGTGTTTCGAAGCATAGAATGTTTTTCTAGAATGCCTGGGAATGTGGAAAAGTAATTATTTAACAAATAATTGAATAAATGGTGTTAACCAATTGGGATGCAGTTGCTAGAACATAATGATGAGGTTGTAATTTTTGAAGGAACAATTGACTTTGGGTGTGATGCTAATGAAATTTAATGTGGAATTATTCATTGTTAATTAATGTTTAAATAATTAATTAACATACATTGGAACTGATAAAAAGGGAATAAAGTAATCTAATAAATCTCTTTAAATGGTTGTTTGCTTATAGGATTCCTAGTCTTAGAAGTAGCATCCCGGAGTCTGAGAGGTGTTAGCTGCAGTTGTGTCTAAGACTAGGTAATTCCCATAGTGTAGTTGTGATATATAATATATTTTGTATGTTTTTTGTTTCTATAGGCTACTCCACCCTTTAAGTAAGGGCAACTGACACCTCGGGGATTCTGAGCCCTGGGGGTGTTTTCCCCAACATTCTGGTGGGAGGATGGATGGCTGACTACCGCATTTGGCCCCTCTCTCTTCTCTTGGTAGTTACTGGTGCTGGCAGGCACATTGGTTAGTTTTCCGCATATATGTGTGTAGAGGGTTGTAATGGCTTGTGTTTATTCACACACATATATTCTGGATATAGTTTTATATGTACTAATATAGGTGTAACGTGTATAGGATGTGATGGCTTGAGGTATAATTCTCGACGTATGATACACGTTATGGGAGCTGTGGTGGCTCCCAGAAACTACTTGGTAACTTTGGTGTGTGGACGTGGTGGTTTTGTTGCATGAGGTGGATATTGTGGTTCTTCTCCCCGGTGTCTGCGGGCAAGCCTTTTTGGAGAGAGATGCTCAGGACATGCGACGTTGGGGCAAAGCGGAAAACTAGTGGGGAAGTAGTAGTGGGGTACCCTTGATATTCTTTATTATATGATATATTCTTGTATGTGTTACATGGTGAGTGTAGACATGGTGAGGTTTGGAACTTAGTAACCTATTTAGGTGCTGAGTTAGTTTCACTTGTTGTTCACTGTGCTTTAGCATGCTTTATATACATTTCACGAGAGGCTTCGGGGAGGATCCTACTGAGTATAATGTTATACTCTTCCCATTTATATAAAAACTGTTTTCAGGTCACATGGAGCAGGTTAGAGATCAAGATGGTTTCTACTAGCATGGGGTTGCATGATCTGTTCGGGCATGTATTGCTGTTGTTTTCTACTTTCTTTTGGTTACATGTTGTTTTTCCCTTTCATTTGTAGTACTTTTTCTTGGAATTTCATATGTTTACTTGGGTTTTCAATTATATTACAGTCTGAGTTGGAGTTGATTCGTGTTTATCTTATCTCTCTCTTCTGCATGTGTTCTCTTAGAGGGTAATGCCTCCCATTTTGTGTGTTACTATACCCTCATTGCTAGTCACCAACTCAGGGCCTACTAGAGGCGGGACTCAGGGGCCATTATCTCTCTTTTCACATTTCTAACCTAGGAGGGTACATTTTGTTGGGAGGGGGGTCGTGACATTTTTGAAAACCTTATAATAAAACAGGTTTAATGGGTTATTCGACTAAAGAGAGATATAATTTCTGGTTTTCTGAAGAAGAAGAAATTCTAAAAACATATTAGCAATGAAGAGTGGAAAAATGATACTAAGACAAGAAATGGTCTTGAAAAATAAGGAAGAATGGAAGGGTTTGTTGTACAATGCTTATATAGTTTTCTCAAATAGAAATTCCATTGAAATATCATTAGGATTAGTCTTGAGGAAAATAAACTTTAATCATTCCAAAGTGTGTCATACCACTTTGAAAATATTTTCAATCATAAACCATTGGAATGAATAAAATTACATTAATGTACCAAATACCATTAAGGAAAATTAATTCATGATACAATATATTAAAATAAGAAGTAGTTACATCACTCAAAATAAGTAAGTGGTAAATACGATAGTTTTCTGACCATGTTAGATGTGAATCTATGAATGTGGGAATGATTCCCTTGGATTCCCCTCAGTTCATTGAGATTTCAAGGGGGTTACATAGCTAAAATATAACTAGTATACTCAATATCAACCTCAATGATGTAGTGGTCATCATGACCCAACCCCAGATAGGCCAGGGTCGGTGTCTTCAATCAATTACATTAGAATTATTATAAGGAAATAATCCCCAAAGGACCAATTAGATTAGTATTCTTGGAAAACTATATTAATAAGTTTAAATTGTAATACAAATGGATACACTAATTACAACCTATTTTTTCTTCAAAAAAAATAAACCACTTCGAGGATAACTCTAATCCATCTAGTATATTCTCCTATATCATTCATAGTATGCTTCACAAATTCTTGAGGAAAGAAACATAATAATGGTGGGATCAAATGTTCAGCAGGGAAAAAATATACTAGATGCAATAATGAATCAATGTGAATAGTTAATATGGAAAGGTAAATAATGGAACACACGTTCCATGTAATAAATAAAAATAATGGATGTATAAAAGAAATATTTAAAGGTACTAAGTACAAATACATGAAATTCAAATAACAATATAAGGAAAAATAAATATCAAAAGGTATGAAACTGAAACACATTCCATCTAAATAACTAAAAATTAAATGTACAGATATATATGTTGACAAAAAAGATCATGAATGAATAATAAATTAAACTAAATGAGGGCCAATGCATAAATATTGGATGCCATTTTAATCTGGTACATGGAACCAGTACCATCAAATTATAGTTTAAGCACACAAATTTTCACAACTAATAAGTCCCATGAGAATATCCATTCATCGAGGGGCTTTTATTTATGGGTCCCCAACCCATAGAGATTTCCTTAAACGATCCCTAACCAGCGTATTTCATGTCCAAAAATTCCTCACATATCGAATAAATAATATTACCTATTAAATATCAATATTGAATAAAGTATAGAGATTTATCAATATCTCTCCAAATAATAAAATAAAAAAAAAGTGTGCATTTTATGTAAAATGGTATAGAGTTTATGCAATAGTAATATTCATAATAAATGAAATGGGTATTTTAGGGGAAATTCAATGTTCAATGATCAAAAGAGATTTTATATTTCAAGGGGAATAAACATAATGAAGGAAGTTAATTTTAATTCTTTCCATAGACAAATTAATTATAAACCATCTAGAGGGAGATTAAACATGTGTCAATACAACATACCCCAATGTTTAATAAAATAAAGGGTTGTTTTCATTTATGATAAAAAAGAACATATTTAAAAAATATTCATGGGTAATATATTATTTTATTTTGAAAAACCTTTTCAAAATGTTTTCATTGAAAATATCTTTTTTATAAAAATTGAGAAGAACGCTTCCAAAAAATGATGCTAGATAAGTCTGTACATGTCATACGAGGTAAAAATAATATTTCCTTTATGCAGAAAATGTTTTCAAAATGCCTCATTACGAAGGATACAAGAATATTATTTTGAATTTTTTTTTAAAAAAGGGTAAAAATTATATTAAAAATTCATTTTAAAAAAACTTTTGAAAACCTTTTAATAAAAATGGTTTTTAGAATAAGACAGGTTCTCTGACTAAAGAGAGATATAATGTGTAGTTTTCTAAAAAAATAATTTCTAAAAACATATTAGTACTATAGAGTATAAAAATGATACTAAAACATGAAATGTTCATGAAAACCCGTAAAATAATTAAAGGGTTTGTTTTACAATGGATATATAATTTACTGGAATGGAAATTCCTTTAAAAGATCATTAGGATTAGTTGTGAGGAAAACAATCTATAAAAATTCGAAAATGTCCCATAACACTTTGAATTTTTTTAAATCATACAACTCAGGGACGAATAATATTATATGAAATTAGTAAATACCATGAATGAAAATTAATTCATGATATAATAAATAAAAATATGTATTAGGTACATCACACAAAATATGTAAGTGGTGAATACTTCATTTTTCCAACCATGATGTCTATAAATATACAAATTTAGGAATGGTTTCCTTGGATTCCCCTTAGTGAATTGATATTTCTAGAGGATGACATAATAAAAATAGAAATAGACTTCTCTGGATCTAACTCAATGATGTGGTGGTCGTAGTGACCCAATGCCAGATAACAAAGAGTCGGTGTTAGAAATCAATTACATTGGTATGATTATAAATAATCAATCCCCAAAGGAAAGATTAGTTTGGTTGTCTTGGAAAACCAGATATATATGTTTGAATTTTAATACAAATGGATACACTAATTACAACCTATATTTTCATCTAAACAAATAAACAACATCGATGATAAATCTAATCTGTCTAGTATATTCCTACATTTCCTTTATAGTATGCTTCCTGGATTCTTGAGGAAAGAATCATAACAAGGGTGACTTCAAATTCTCAGTTAGGTAAGAATAAAGTAGAATCATTAAAAAATCAATTATAATAGTCAATATAGAAAACATAAATAACTAAACACACATTCCATGTAAAAAATAAACTGAATGGAAGTGCCAAAGAAATATGGAAAATAATAAGTATAAATACATGAAATTCAAATAACTATATAATGAAAAATAAACATGGTAAGGTATGAAACTGAAACACATTTCATCAAAATAACTAAAAATTAAATGTATGCATATATATGTTAACAAAAAATCTCATGGATGAATAATAAGTGAAACTAAACGAGGGCCAGTGCTTAAATATTGGATGCCATGTTTTCCCTGGTACATAGAACCATGTACCATCAAAAGTCAGTTTATCCATACAAATTTTTACAACTAATTATTCCCATGATAATATCCATTCATTGAGGGGATTTCATTAACCGGTCCCCAACCCATAGAGCGTTCTTTAAATGGCCCCCAACTCAGGTATTTCATGTCCAAAACATTCCTCATATGTCTAATAAATAATATTTCTGATCAAGTATCAGTATTGAGTAAAGTATATATATTAATCAATATTTCTCCAAATAATCAAATAAATATCATAGTTGACATTGTATGTAATATGGTATACATTTTAGGAAATAGTAATATTCATGATAAATGAAATGGGTAATTTAGGGGAAATTCAATGTTCAATAATCATATGAGATTGAATATTTCAAGTTGCATAAAAGTAATAAAGGATGTGAATTTGAATTATATCCTTGTAAAAATCAATCCTAAACCATCAAGAGGAAGATTAAGGATGTATGAATTGAAAATACCACAAATTGAAGTAAAATAAAGCGTTGTTTTCGATGAAGAAATTAAAGAATAGATGTTGACCTCACCTATTTTGATAATCCCAATTATGATTTCACTTACTTTGATAATCCAAATTAATGATTATCTATATTCTAATTCGTTCAATCTATTACATTCTATTTGATAATAATATTAAAATAATCTTTGAAATATGTAAATCAGTTTTTATCAATGTTTAAATGAATTTTGAAGTAATTATAACTTAATCAGATATGTTTTGCATAAAGCAGACAAGTGTTAAGTCACTGATAAGCTTATAGCTACTGATATAGATCTACCAGTACTTAGTCTACTAATATACATAGTCACTGATAAGAAAAGGTCACTGATACGCAGATCTACCGGTATGTATAATACCACTGGTAAGCACATGTCACTGATAGATCAAGTCCACCACTACAGATAGTTACCGATTGAAGCTGAGCTACTGATTGAACAAGTATACCGGTATGCATAAGTCTGCTGGTATACACTTAATCACTGGTACATAACGAAGCTACCGGTATGCACAAGCTACCGATATGCAAGTCTACCATTACAGAATGGTCACTGATGCACAAGTCCACCGATATGTACTTTAGTACCACAACAGAACCAAACCTACTGATAGAAGGAGTCACTGGTACATAGAGCTACTGATACACAGAGTAACAGATTCTGATACAAGGAGCTACCGGTACAAGATCAAATAGCTACCGATAGGAGCTCACTGCTATAGAAAGCCCACCATTACATATCTACTGACAGAAGGCTACTGATGAAAGAAAACCAGTCACTGATCCCTATACTATAATATTGTCAATATTATTTATTTATTATGAAACTGTCATTTTTGATGATTTTGATGAAATTAATGTTATTTAATGATAGTTGTTGGCATGTCAGGGAACCGTACCTCGTACCTGTAAAAAGGTAATCACTTCCATTTACCGGAGTTGAAAGCTATAAAAGGAAGGACAATGATCAGGTAGAAAGAAACTAAGAAGGAACGTGAAAAGTGCGAAATAAGCGCTGAAGAGTGATGAAAAGTTTTCATAACATACAGATTAGAAAGGTTACATTCATACTGGAAGAACACTGGACATACATGAAGCAATTCATACTAGAGGAGAAAAAACGCTGCACCTTAGTCAAGGAGTGAAGAACTACAATGAGCTCTTCATGCACTTAAGCTGGTCTAACTGAACTTGAAGAAAACGACCCTATTTTTTAGACAAAAACCGGAGAAGGACTCAAAAGCATTCTTGATTAATCAAAAGAGTCCAGAGCTACACTTCAAATCACAAGAGCATTCTTAAACTCAAATCTACTCTCTTAGTGATTATTTTATTTATATTTTGAGCAGTGTGTATACTTTGTATATTTTATACACACACTATCTACTGAGATAAGCAGGAGGATTTCTAAATCCTCACACAAACCTTCTTTAACTCTCTTGTATCCCACTGTGGAAATTGGTAGAGGTCATGTAAGACCTAGACTACCAGTGTGTTGTTGTTTTGTTTTCCCATGAAGAACTATGGTAGAGGTCTTAGTACCTGGACAGTATCTGCACTGTTGTTTACACCAATCTAGGGTGTGGATAAAATTTATATAAATTGTTTGGGAGGACTAATTCTCGGCTTGAGACTGAACCTCTTGGTGACATCTGCAGTGCATCTTAGATTAAGTCTAAAGTGCACTATATATTTTTTATTCTGCTGCTAATTACTTTGAAATACAATTTGTTTTACAATTACTTCGATAGTCAAATTAGAAAGTGTTTATACTTATTATGAACCAGTAAGTTAGTTTCAAAAGTTAATTTAGTCTTCTGATTAAATTAACAGAGACCTAATCAATCTTTGAGAAACTAATTGAACTTTTACAATCTATATAAATTCACTAGAGTTTAACTTGTTTTTAAATTTGGTGATTTTAAGAGAAATGTTTTTAACAAAAATTTTAATTGGAACTCAATTCACCCCCTCTTGAGTATCCACTCCGACCAACATTTGGTATGAGAGGATTTGATTATTATTAATGGTTTTTGAAACACTCTGTTTTTAAACTGTGATTTTAGTTGTATCTTAAAGATCTTAAATTTCTGTTAGTTCTAAATTTTATATCTTTAAATATTTTTGCTAAACACTATCTATGGATAATATATTATAAGGTGTTGCTACCAACCAGACACCCTTGTTTAATGGTACAAATTATTCTTAGTGGAAGATTAAAATGAAAATTCATTTGGAGAGTATGGGATTTGATATCTGGACTACTGTAGAAACTCAATAAAAGATTCCAGATACTGTTAGAACTACTTTGGATTAACCTACTAAGACATAATACAATAATAATTGTAAAGCAATGAATGCTTTGTAATGTGATTTTGGTGATGAGTAATTTAACATAATGTCTTCTTGTAAAACTGCTTATGAAATCTGTGACACTTTGTCTATTTCCCATGAGGGAACAACCGATGTCAAAGATATGAGATTGAACACCTATACTACAAATATGATAATTATAAAAAGAAGTATGATGAACCTATTTCTGATATGTATCTCAGGTTCAATGATATTGTCAACACTATGAGCTCACATGGAAATGTTGTTCCTACAAAGGAGCAGATCATGAGACTATTAAGATGTCTGTCGAAAATATGGAGGGTCACATCAGTTTCAATTAGATAATCATGTAATATTGGTACTCTAATCGTTATGGAATTAATAATTATGCTTATGATGTATGAGGAAGAACTCAAAGTGAATAAGGAATAAGATGATGAACCTAAAAGGATGTTAGTGGCTTTTAAGTCTACTGCCTCAAGGAGAAAGGACAAGGAGAAAGTACACATACCAACTGAAAGCTCATCAAGTGAATGTTCAGATTCTAACAGTGATACTGAGATGGCTCAGATAAATAGAAGATTTAAGAAGTTCTGCAGGAAGAATAAATTCTTCAAAAAAACAAATTACAAAGGAAAATATAACTACAAAGTCTATTGGAAGAAGAATTGGATGAAGCCTAATAAATGTGATGAAATTGTATGCTATGAATGAAAAAGTAAAGTACATGTGAAAGAAGGTTGTCCAAAATTGATGTTCAAAAAGAAATATGACTATAAGGAAAATAAGTATTAGAAAGCTATGAAAGCTACCTGGAGTGCTTCATAAGACAGCACAAGTGAATCTGAAGTTTCTGATTCTGGAAAGAATCGAGCTAACATGTGTTTTATGACAAACACATCTAAGGTAACACTGGACACTCCTGCTTTAAATACATATTATTCTGAAGTTGATTTTGATTCTGAATCTAAAAATATGTCTAGTGAAGATTTATTTGAATATTGTAATATGCTAGAAGAATCATGTAATGAATTGAAGGACATGTATAAGACTTTAAAAAAACCACATGCTCTAACCAGCTCTGTAAAATCTTCACTTGATGTAGAAAAGAAAATAATGCGCAATTGCTGAAGGAAAATACTGAACTGAAGTTGTCTAATGAGAAATTAAGGAAGGACATAGAAAAATTCACAAATGGAAAATACACTCTTGTACAAATGTTATGAAAACAAGTGGCACCAAATTATACCACTGGAATAGGCTTTCCACCTAGACAGAGATAGTTTACTAAAACTAGATTTATTTCTAAATCTGGACAGAACACTGCTAGTTCTAGTTCTGGAAATTCATATGCTTTAACTAGTTATTCATATGGTTATAGATCAAATAAAGTTTATCTTTCAAAATCTATCGATTCTGTAAATTATTTGAGACCCATAAGACAATCTGGGTACCTAAAGCATTGATTGCTAACCTGTGTGGACCCAAGAAAATCTGAGTACCAAAATCATTTTCTGTTTAAACCTATTTTTTAGGAAACATTCTTGAATTGTTACCATAATAAGGTATGGTACTTGGACAGTGGATGTTCAAGGCATATGACTGGAGATTACACATGCTCCAAAAGTTTAATCAAAGTTTATGGAGGCCATGTCACCTTTGGTTATAACTCTAATGGAAAAATCATCGGCCTAGGCCAGATTGGTAACACTGATTCAGTTTTAATTTCCAACGTTTTATTTTTTGATGGACTTAAGTATAATCTGTTATGTATTTCACAATTGTGTGATGATTATTTTAATGTTAAATTTGAATAGGATTCTTGTAATGTTTTTAACACTAAAAATGTTTTGGTATTTTCTTCTTTGAGAAATGAGAATTTTTATACAATTGATTTGAATTCTTTTTCTAAACAAAACATTACTTATTTAAATTCTTTTCATAAAGAGTCTTGTCTATGGAACAGAATATTAAGACACTGCAACATACATTCACTTATAAAACTGACTAGGAAAAACTTAGTTGGAGACCTACCTAAACATGAGTTCCAAACAGACAATGTTTGTAATCCCTGTCAAAAGGAAATACAACATAAAGTATCTTTTAAATAAAAGAAAGAAGATTCAACTTCTCAACCACTTGAGTTGGTTCACATGGATTTGTTTGGACCTTCTAGATTTTCTAGTTTAAATGGGGAGCACTATGTCTATGTCTTAGTAGATGACTATTCTAGATATACTTGGGTATACATATTAGCTCATAAAAGTGAAGTGCGTTCTTACTTTATTAAATAATCCAAGTCTGTAGAGAACCGTAGTGGACTTAAGATTAAGACTTTAAGAAGTGACCAGGTCATGAGTTTGAAAATCATTAGTTTGAATCTTACTGCTCACTCAATGGATATAGTCACAATTTCTTTTCCCCTATAACACCTCAGCAAAATGGTGTAGTTGAAAGAAGAAATAGAACCCTTCAAGAAATTTCAAGGACTATTCTTAATGAGTATGACCTACCGATTTACTTTTGGGATGAAGCTGTAAATACACCTTTCTATATTATTAATAGAGTTTTGATCAGACCTGTTCTTAAGAAAACCCCTTATGAACTTTGGAACAATAGGAAACCTAAGGTTAATTACTTCACTGTTTTTGGTTTCAATGTTTTTATTCTCAATACAAAGGATAATCTTGACAATTTTGCTTCCAAAAGTGATGAAGGAATTTTTCTCGGTTATTCTTTTACTAGAAAAGCCTATAGAGTATTTAACAAAAGAAGCAAATGTGTGGAAGAATCTGTTCACATCATATTTGATGAAACTGATCCACATGAACCCAAATCTCCCATTGAAAGTCTTAAATAAGACTTTTCTGTTCTAGACTTTAATGAAATAAATAGTGACCCTTTTGTAAAGACATCAAGTTCTAGAAACATTACAGAACCTGATTCTGTTGAACCCGAACCTATAGATGAACCTGAAATTTCTAGTCACACCTTTACTAGATCAACTAGGATTCTAAAGAACCATCCTTTAGATGTTGTTGTTGGAAATCTTGATAGAGGAACACAGACTAGAGCTTCTCTTAGAAATCAGGTTGAACATCAAGTTTTTCTTTCACAGCTAGAACCTAGAAATATCAGTGATGCAATCAGTAATGAATTTTGGGTAATGGGAATGCATGAATAATTAAATCAATTTGAAAGAAACAAAGTCTGGTAATTAGTAGAGAGACCTAAGGACACTTTGACAACAGTTACTAAATGGGTTTTTAGAAACAAAGTTGATGATTCTGGAAATATAGTTAAAACTAAATCAGGGCTAGTTTCACAAGGGTATAGTCAAGAGGAAGGAATAGACTATGAGGAAACCATTGCTCCTATATCTAGATTAGAGGTTATTAGGATTCTACATTCCTATGCTGCTCTTCTGAATTTCAAGGTATATCAAATGGATGTCAAAAGTGAATTTCTAAATGGTTTTATAATTGAAAATGTTTTTGTTGAAAAACCACCTGGATTTATAAACCCCCAATTCCAAAATCATGTTTTTAAACTTTATAAAGCTTTATATGGTTTAAAATAGGCTCCAGGATCTTGGTATGATAGAATTAGTAATTTTCTAATTTTAAAAGTTTTTAGTAAAGGGATTGTTGATCCAACTCTTTTTATTAAAAGAATTTCTAAAGATGTTTTGATAGTACGAACATATGTTGATGATATTTTTTTGTATCTTCTAAACATTCTTTATGTACTAATATTTCATAGAGTATGAAAAATGAATTTCAAATGAGTTTAATGGGAGACCTAAAATATTTTCTTGGATTTCATGTTTTTTAAAATAAAAATGGTTTTATTTTGAATCAAAGTTAATATAAAAAGGATCTTTTAAAACGTTTTGGTTTGGATAGTATTAAGGAATGTGATACTCCAATGAGTACTGTCTGTAAATTAGATGTAGATGAAACTGGGAAACCAGTAGATCAAAAAAATTATAGAGGTATGATTGGAATCTTACTTTACCTTACTCATAGTCGACCAGTTAATCTGTTTAGTGTGTGTATGTGTGCATGATTTCAAGCTAATCCAAAATAATCTCATTTACTTTCTGTTAAAATAATTTTCAAATATCTTAAACATACTATAAATTTATTTTTGTTTTATCCAAAAGTACAATCTTTTGAATTAATGAGTTATTCTGATGCTGACTTTTTTGGTTGCAAGTTGGATAGAAAAAGCACATCTGAAACATGTCATTTATTGGGAAAATTCTTAGTATCTTGGTGTAGTAAGAAACAGAATTTTGTAGCTTTTTCCACTACCGAAGCAGAGTATATAGCTGCTGGTAGTTGCTGTGCACAAATTATGTGGATGAAACACACTGTTTTGGACTATGGATATGATTTTAAGCATGTTTCAATAAACAATGATAACACTAGTGTAATTAACATTTAAATAAACCGTGTATCTCACTCTAGGACCAAACACATTGATGTAAGAAACCACTTTTTGAGAGATCGTTACCAAAAAAGTGATATTACTCTTGAATTTATAGGTAATTAACATCAATTAGTTGACATTTTCACCAAACCATTAAGTTCAGATACGTTAAGTTACATTAGACATGAGTTAGGAATGATTAACCTTGACCGATAGAAACCGCACTGTTATACCTTGACCGGTAGAAAACTAACTGTTATACCTTGACCGGTAGAAACCTCGCTATTATACCTCACCGGTATGAAAACTCACTATTACACCGCACCGGTAAGGACCTCACCATTAGTGGACCTCACTAATAGATAAACCTCACTGTTAGGAATTATCACCTGTATACCCTACCATTAAGTATGTGCTATTTTAAACTTCTGTCTGCCGGCAGAATCTGTATCGTTTATAATTTACTTATTTTATTTTAATTATTTATTTTTTGATTCCTAAATGATAAAATGAAGTCCTAAGTTACTTCCAAATCCACCGAACCTTTCCTTTACCCTCAATCCTTAGCTCTCGAATATCTCGAAAACCCAATGTTCCTCGAACCAGAGATGGAAAAAACCAAACTCCCCACTGTTAGAGATGACATTGATGAGCCGAACATGAAGAAGTAGAAGACAGAGACAGAAGAAAGTAGCAGTTTCAGTAGAACAAGGTCAGGGAGGTGACCAGTGAACCCGCATTTACAAAATAGAGCTATTTTAATCAATAAAGAGCAATGCGCGGAATATATGATGTCTATTAGATCGTTAGTTCTCAGGGAGCTAGAATATCAGAAGTTGGTATAATGCTTCTCAAATAATAATGTCCCATAATATCTAAATCTAGTAAAACAGTTCTATGAGTTTTTGAGTTTTGAGAAATCAGAATATGAGAACCGAGTGATTTCATTTGTGAATGGAAAGGAAATTAGTTTTTCATCTGTTGATTGGGCTGAGTACCTGATAGTTCCACATGAAGTAGTTTATGGTTATTCATCGAAGAAGATACCACCTACCAGTGATATTTTTGATTATGAGACTGCCTTAGAGGAGGTCACTGGTAGTGGCGAGAAAAGAAAGGTGGTGGTTGCTGAAATGAATGGAGAGAACATATTGTTGTTCAAGTTTGTGCAACATGTGATAAGCCCAATAAGAGGAGGCTTTGCGAATTTAAGATATCAAAATATATATCTGTAACATATTTTGAGACATGGTGTGAAAGTGAATCTGTGCAGGTTGCAAATGATTCATATGGAGGATATGACCAGACTTAAATAAAAAACCAATTCCTTATTCTTTTCCAAGTTGATCTCAATGATGATCAAAGTGAAAGGGGTTTCTGAGTCTCAATATGAGATAGTGGTACTAAGGAATAATTTTTTTATCACAATCACAATTTTCAAATACATGAAGATAAACTAGAATCCAAGGGGAGGAGAGTGGGTTAATGATGATAAGAAGCTATATGATAAGTTCAATATTGTGGATCATCCTTCAAGTCCTAAGGATATAAGGGATCCAGGTCTAGAACCTGATGAAGAAGAGCCACAATATAGTGATGATTCAGAAGTGGAAGATTCCTCTACAAAAAATGGAGTAGATCCTAACTTTCCTCCTAGCCGAGCTCCTGATGTTGTGTCATAAGAAAAGGAAAGATCTTATTTGAACCTACCTAGTACAGAAACTATTTTGGGTAAAGAGGCATATATGGATGAGGAAGGCCATCAGAGAGCTTATCAGGAAGAGGATGCTCAAGAAAATAAAGAAGAAGTTCAGGAAAGTGAAGAATCTATTTCTGTCAGCTTGAGCCTTAGTCCACTGATTAGACATTCCCTAATTCCTGCTGAGGAATTTGATGAAGTTGATAGACCTTTACCTATTCATTAGGAACCTCCTACTATTGCCAAAATGGCGATGGTTGTGCAAGATTCTCCTAAGGAAGAAATAGTTTCCGAGGATTTCATTGCTGTACAAGAGAATTCACCAGTTGAGGGAGAGCATCCAACCAGGTTTGGCAGTGATTCAGGGGCTGTTGGGTTTAAAGATTGGGTAGAGGATCCAAGGTTCGTAGTTTGTGGATTGGATTACCCAGATTCTGATAATGAGGCATCCCTCAATAAACCAAAAATCTATTATGATATTCAGTTGTAGATATTACCTAATGATGTGGTCAGAACACATGATCTGGATAAGCTCAAGTCTAATCTTAAAATCAGTTTTGTGGAAGAAATAAGGAAAATGAAAGCCTCACTGGTATCATCAATTCAAAAAATTATGACTGACTTAGTGACCAGTATTGTGTGTGACAGAGCACCTACAGTAGTGCCTGAAAATATGATCACTAAGGCTGATCTTTAATCCTTAAATTATGAGCTTAAAGAGTCTTTTAGTGCTTATGTTTCTGTGTTGAAGCACTGCTTTGTTGAAGAGATAAAAAATTTTGGAAAGTCTTTTGAACTCTCTCTTGGTTGTAATGTATCAACCTTTGTGGCAGAGATAGTGGATGAAGTTACAAATTGCCAGACTCAAGTATCTAGACTGGCAGAGGATGTTGATGTTCTAAAGAAATATGTTATCTCTTTAGAATCTTATATGAGTTCTAAATCCCAAGCAAAGAAAGATTTAGCTTATGTCAAAAGTGTTGTAAGCCAGATGGTATCAGTCATTGAGGGATTTACAACCTCCATGAAAGATCATGTCAGTGCCCAGGATTTGCAAGTGAAAAATCTTATCAGGGGGTTGACCAAAAACTTCACGGAAATATTAACCTCCTCTATTGGTTCTCTTGCCTCCAGACCTTCAATAGAACTGGATAATATTCGAGCTTTGATGAAGGAAGATCTTGGTTCAACATAACCCAGGGGCTCTATGGACTCATCTGATCTGACCAAAGTGGTGACTTCTACTAAAGATACCACTAGAGATATAATGAAGATAGTCCAAAACTATATGTGATAAGCTTCTGCTTCTCAGAAAGAGGTGAAAGAAAAGGTAGTTTATTATTTCCAAAGGATGTATGCCAAGCATCAACTCAACAACCATTTCAAACTTTTGTTAGAAAACATGAAGTTACATCTCGTCTATCAATCCTTCAGAGAACAAGTCAGCAAGCTCCGAGAGTTGACTCATGCACTGGAAAAATTCATGTAAAACAAGGATGATTTCATTTATACCATGGAAAGCGGAGGATGAATCATTATGGATTTCAGAAATATCTTTTTTTCTTTCTTGCATGTCGATGCTCGACCAGTGATTGTTCCTCTAGATTTACCTACCTATACCTCTACTACTTCTCCTGCTCAGATGACTATAGTCCAAGCTATCATAAGCCTTACTCCTATGATCACTCAGAGAACTACCCAGTACATACCATGAATAGTTTCTGTAGCTCAGCCACCTCTGATCAATTTTGGTGTTCCCAAGCCTTGACCTGCACCCACCTCACCTAAATATTCTTCTGATCCCAAGGGGAAATCTCATTCTGAGGATGTGGATTGAACAATGGCAAGGATTTTTTATAGGAATCACTTGGATTTCTATTTTTTCATTTATGTCTATATTTGTATCTGTTTTCTCCAAGGAATACAAATGATCTTACATTCTTTTACTCATTGTTACTTATATTCTCTTATATTTCCTTCTTGTCCCACTTTTTGATTATCACAAGGGGGGGATATTATATGAGGGAAACATATTTGGGAATAATATCTTTTATGACCAAGGAGGAGAAATACAATCTTTTTTGAGTTTAATTCATTTCCCTCTAGTACATTTGTTTTAAATTTTACCTTTAGTACATATGTTTTATAATATATTGCTTTCTCTGATACAATTGGATTTAATTCTATATCCTCTGATATAATTACAAATTATTTTGAGACTATAATATCAAAAGTTGTGATTATCAAGAAGGGGAAGATTATTGACCTCACCTCTTTTGATAATCCCAATTATGCATTCACATACATTGATAATTCCAATTAATGTTTATCTATATTTTAATTTGTTCAATCTATGACATTCTATTTGATAATAATATTAAAATAATATTTGAAATTATTTAATCAATGTTTATCTATGTTTATATGAATTTTGAAGTAATTCTAACTCAATCAGATATGTTTTTCATAAAGCAGACAAGTGTTAAGTCACTGATATGCTTATAGCTACTGATAAAGATATACTGGTACTTAGTCTACTGATAGACATAGTCACCAGTATGTATAAGTCCACCAGTAAGAACATGTCACTGATAGATCAAGTCCACCGCTACAGATAGTTATCGATAGAAGTTGAGCTGCCGCTAGAACAAGTCTACCAGTATGCATAAGTCTACTGGTATACACATATTCACTGGTATAGAACAGACCTACCAATATGCACAAGCTACCAATACAAAGTCTACCAATATGCAAGTCTACTGTTACAGAAAGGTCACCGATGCACAAGTCCATCGATATGCACTTTGGCCCAACAACAGAACCAAAGCTACCGATAGAAGGAGTCACCAGTACATAGAGCTACTAATACACTGAGTAATAGCTACCAATACATGGAGATATCGGTAAAATATCAAAGAGATACCGATAGGAGTTCACTATTATACAAAGTCCACCATTACATATCTACTGACAGAAGGCTACTGATGAAAGATAACAAGTCACTGATTCCTAAACTCTACTTTTGTCAATATTATTTATTTATTAAGAAACGATCATATTTGATGATTTTAATGAAATTAATGTTATTTAATAATAGTTTTCGGCATGTCAGGGAACCATACCTCATACCTGTAAAAAGGTAATCATTTCCATTTACCGGAGTTGAAAGCTATAAAAGGGAGGACAACGACCGGGCAGAAAGCAACTAAGAAGGTGCATGAAAAGTGAGAAATAAGGGCTGAAGAGTGATAAAAAGTAGTGAATAACATATAGAAAATAAAGGCTACATTCATACTGTAAGAACACTGGACATACACGAAGTCATTCATTCTAGAGGATAACATAAGATTCACCTTAGTCAAGGAGTGAAGAACTACAACGAGCTCTTCATGAACTCAAGCTGATCAAACTGAACTTGAAGAAAATGACCCTCTGTTTTTCAGACAAAAACCAGAGAAGGACTCAGAATAATTCCTGATTAATCAAAAGCATCCAGAGCTCCATATAAAATCACTATAGCATTCTAAAACTCATATCTACTCTCTTAGTGATTCTTTTATTTACAATTCGAACAGTGTGTATACTCTGTATATTTTATACGCACACTGTCTACTGAGCAAAACTGGAGGATTTCTAAATCCTCACACAAACTTTCTATAACTCTCTTGTATCCCACTGTGGATAGTGGTAGAGGTCAAGTAAGACCTGGACAACCACTGTGTTGTTGTTTTGTTTTCCAACGAAGAACTGTGGTAGAGGTCTTAGTACCTGGACAGTATGTGTACTATTGTTTACCTCGATCCAGGGTGTGGATCAAATTTATATAAATTTTTTGAGAGGAATAAGTCTCGGCTTGAGACTGAACCTCTCGGTTACATCTTCTTTGCATCTTAGATTAAGTCTAAATTAAACTATATATTTTATATTCCACTTCTAATTACTTTGAAATATAATTTGTTTTAATGTTACTTTGATAGTTAAATTATCGAGTGTTTATACTTATTGTGAACCAGTAAGTTAGTTTAAAAAGTTAATTTAATCTTTTAATTCAATTAACTGAGACCTAATCAATCTTTGAGAAACTAATTGAACTTCTACAATCTGTATAAATTCACTGCAGTTTAACTTGTTTTTAAATTGGGGGATTTTAAGAGAAATATTTTTAACATAAATTTTAATTGGAACTCAATTCACCCCCCTCTTGAGTATCCACTCCAACCAAAAATAGCTTTTAAAAATTTTCTTGGAGAAAATATAATATTATTTTTAAAAACCTTTTTAAATTTTTTTAATTGAAAATAATTTTTTAAAAACATTAAGAAAGAGGAATTAGTCAAATGATTTCAGATAAATCCTTACATGTAATACGAGTTAAATTGAATGTTCCTTTTGTTTGGAAAAAGGAATGAAAATGCCTTGATAGGAAAGAGAAAAAAAATATTCATTTGAAAAAATTTGTAAAAGAAAAAAAGGGTAAAAATAGATTTACCAAATCATTTTTAAAACATTTTTTGAAATAATTTAATAGAACCTGGTTTTTATAATAAAACAAGTTCTCTGACTAAAGGGGGAGATAATGTCTGGTTTTTTGAAAAACGATTTCTATAAACATCTTAGTAATAAAGAGTAGAAAAATTATACTAACACTTGAAATGGTCATGAATAACCAGAGATGAATTAAAGGGTTTATTTCACACTGGATATATAATTTCCTTTAATGTGACTTCCATTGAAATATCATTACGATTAGTCTTGAAGAAAATAATTTATAAACATTCCAAAGTGTCCCATACCATTTTGAAACATTTTTAAATAATAAACCTCATGAATGAATAATATTACATGAGATTATTAAATAAAATTAAGGAAAATAAATTAATGATATAATGTATAAAAATAGGTAGTAGGTATAACACACAAAAGATGTAAGTAGTGAATACGACATTTATCTCACGGAAGTAAAAAGTGATATAGAAATCCCTTACCTTGATTTTTGTTTTGGGAGAACGTCCTTTAACCTCCTACATAATAATATTATGTTAATTTTATAATTTATTTTGATCATCTATTATGTTTGTAATTAATTTTATATCATATATTAAAATTTTTTATACAACTACATAAATAATTAATTTTACATCGGGTTTTTTTGACCAAATTCGGTTTATGTGTCAAAAAAACTATTGTTGGACATTTATTGTCAAAGGGGTAATTATATAAAATTTCAAAAATAATAACCTTGTCATAATTATAATATTTATTCTTCAATTATACTTTTCAAATCAATCATTAGATATGTTTATGAAAAATGGGGCAACGTTGCAGTCATGGAGACGGTAGGACATATGTACCCATGAATAATGTTCTTATTTTTAAATGATTGTTATTGAAAGAAGGTAAGTAAAAAAATATATTACCAGAATATTAATTATACAATAAATAACATATTATTTAATAATATGTTCATATATATATAATTATGTTATGTAAAAGGAATCATATCATGTTGAGGAGGCGGTAGTCCACACATCCACAAACGATGTTATCTCTTTTTAAGGTATGTGAAAGGTTAATAAAAAATATGATATATATATATAGATTTATTATTTACCTATATATAATTATTTTATTAATTATTTATTTATGCTTTTTAGGACACTTATTTTTAACTATAACAATTCATTTATACATTCCATGTATCGTGTCAATGAATCACATCACTTGGAGGGGGCGGTAGTCCACACTTCCTCAAACAATGTTATCATAAAATGGAATTTATTAAATGTATGTATTATAAAATTAAAGAGGAATAAATACATATTAAATATCATATATGAAATATATAAATGGTGTTCCTATACTAATTGGCACCATTATAGGTGTTAGGGGAAAATTGAACAATCATCGTTTCGTGAGGCAGTATTTTTCCGTACACAGAAACATTATGTTTGTTTCCCATTAGATGGAGGTGCGTGTAAGTGTAGGTATAACCCTTATAATAAAATAAACCTATTATATTTTGGATACAATTTTTAGTTAATAATACAAAAATATTATTATTGGGAGTGGGGAATGGAAATGAAACTGAAAAACATGATAGAAGGCATTACCTCTTAATCAGTTAACTTCTTTTTGTTTATCCAAAAAAAATTACCTTGGATGATTTATAACCTAAGTGATATTTCAATGTTTAGGGGAGGATTTTTTTGAATCTATTTGGGTAGATATTTTACATACTTAAGTGTTTTGAGATATGTGAGGAAGGGGGAGAGGTACTGGTTATTTATATGGAAGGAAACATACTCACATGAAGTTTTTAGAAACAAGTTAGGTGTGCACATGTTATTAAATAATAATATTCATACCAAACCAACCAACCTCAAGAATATAAGGTTAATGGACTAGATATTTCGAGAAATTCTTTCTGGAAAAGTGTCTAGGTCATTGGGAAACACAATTTAAAGGCTTAGTCCTTCATTAAGCTTAATTTTTCCTAAATAATTTTAATTATTTTTATCCAAGTTCACTAATTTTTTTGGTCAAAAACAAAGTTGGTATTATTAAAAATTATAAATTATTCCTATTTATAATATATAATCAATTTTTTCAAATTCCAATCATGTATGTTTCAGAAATTAAATTAAAATTAATTATACGGATTGGTCAACAATGCGGTTTTTAAATTGTAAAACATCAGAAAGTTGGCAATGTTTTTATAGTAAATTACAATGTAAAATTGATTCCCATTTCCTAAATTGGATTAATTGTTAAAAATATTTATCTAATTAAAATTTTAAACCGATTAAAATAATATTTTATCCTTATAAATAAAATATATTACAATGTTGTTTTGAACTAAAATTCAGTATTTTTAACTATTTGTTAAAAAATGAAATGTCTGACGAAAATATTAAAATTTCACCCTAACCTAGTTATTTGATTAATATTTAAAATATTGTATTTATTTTGACATATTAAAAAAATTATAGTGTCTAAATTCAAATTTAAGATGGGTTCTCCATTCAAATGAGGTAAAATTGCATTTATAAAAATATTTATTTTTATTCCTAAAATTGGGTTTGTTCTTATATTATGCACATAAAAACTAATGAATGAGCATAAAAAATATTTTATTTATTATATATCATATATATTACATTAAAATAATTTACTAATTGTAATTACATTAATTTATTAGGGTAAAACATCATTGTCAACATAAAAATGTTTTTATATGAAAACATTTCGTTTATATTCAATTGGTTACTATAGTCACTTATAATTATTTTTTAACCTATAAATTAAACTTTTATTATCATAAACCATATATTTTCATAATTTTTTTAATGATATTAAAAATTTCATGTTTATAACTTATTATAATAATATTTTAATAGTATATCATTGTTCGGTGAAAATCGGTCTTGCGTATAACAAAATATTTCGAGGATGGTCACTCTTGAGTGTAATGCATTCTAACTCAGTGTTTCATGAATTTAAATATATATAATCTATTTTAAATATGTTATAAATTATTGGGATATTATATTACCTTACAAGCTTACTGTTGTGTGTCCTACATGTTATCTAATACACAGTTCTTACTTTAGTTTTGCAGGGCATCACATTCTCCCCGCTTATTTAAATTCCATCCTCTTAATCTAAACTCAACCATAGTGATAGATAGTTTGATACTTCCTATGTTTGAAATCTTATATCATGAGAACGGTTCATAAGTAATCCTTTATAAAATAGAGAATTTAAATTACTATGTTCACAAGGAATACCATGTAAATAGGTCTCTAATTAGGAGAACTTAAGTTGAAATTAGATATATGTGATTGGATGGGAAATGTAAGTATTTATAGGTATTGAATGAGGTCATCAATAAAAAACAAAAGAATGAAAAATTTAATGTTTAGGGCCTCAAATCTGTAAGTCTTTGATGATTTAGAAGGCCATCGGTTCAACATAAATTTCGGTATTAGGAATTTTTTTTATTTCTATGTAATTTTAATAATATCGGTTAATTAAAAAATATAACAAAATATTCTTATATGATAGGATTAAATATCATATGAATAGTTCTAACATTTTTTTTGCTTCGATAAAATTCTAATTCATCCCTTGAATCCCAAAAAAATTAATTACAAACAATGGGTTTTTTATACCCAAAGCACAAACAAAAACATTTATAGGATCATAAGGCCAATAAAAGAGTGACACATCTAACTATTTGACTTTAACTATCTACCAAAATAAATATGGTAAATAGATTAATTTATAATCCTCAAAATTTTAACCATTGATTCATTATTAACATTTATTCATTAAATCTTTTAACTAAAAACCATGAAAAATTACAAGGACATTGCATAGGTCAGTGGTTGGTGTGAAACCCTTATAGTCATTCGGTTATGGGATCAAGACCCATGGACTTTCTGAATTTTATTAGTTGTCACATTACTTCTAGTGTTTTTATTTATAAAACCTTATTAATATAATTTCCAAAATATATATGATGTACATTCTTGAAATTAGGTTAATCACTAAATAAAATTTTAACTATGATTTTCAATACGGTCTTAATACATAAATTCTTCATCCACTTATTTCCACATAGATCCTTACATGGTCTAGATTTTATCCCCTATTAGAGTTAATTGACCTGGGTTATGTCTAGGTTCCCCACATTTATGAAAAATAGCTATAAATTATTTCTTAGGACGAGCTTCATTTCCTTCCATAGTACTCTTACTTTTTCCTCAGTAATCATTTATTTATGTCCCTATTTCCCACACATAAAGCATTTACATTTTACATTGAGACACATTCATATATGTCTCCTTCCAGACTTCTCTCATGTAGAATTTCGAGCATTATTTTCTATATAGTCTCCACCACTCGAGCTCTTATTATCCTAAATTATTCTTTTCTTTGGTGTGCTCGGGAATTGGAAAATGTATATATTGTTAATCATATTTTGGGACAAATAATTTTTCATAAACATGATATCCTTCAATCATGTCAACACATCATTTCTTTCTCATTTTCACCATCTTCTCCATCATGATTGATGTTAACATGAATCCTTCAGTTTCTATCCATTGACTAAAACTAGAATGAATGGTGTGGTCAACAATAGTCATAGAGAGATTCGTGTATAATTATCTATAAAATATCTAAATCACAAAACCTTATTTTTAAATCTAAAACCCCTTTAGTTTATCCTTGGTTATTCATTGTCAAAATCATTTCAAATTTCTCATAATGGTTTGTAATGAAAGCATGTATTATCCTAATCATATCTCCTAGGAGTGTAAAACTAGGTGTGCATTAAGTCATGTTGTCGTATACCAGGTTACCCTGAGTCAAGACAAGAACACCTTGTCAGAGTGGTTACTTTTAGGTACCTCTATTAAAAAAAGACCCACTGATAGTATCTAGAAAGGGATTTATTTATAGTAACACCCACATAATCAATAATTTACCAAAATTCTAGAGTTTTAATCTATACTTATCATCAAATTATATGTTAGGGTTATGTTCTATAACCTACTTTTTTATAAATCTAGTCCCAATGGTTTCTACTAAACCAACCTTTGATACCAACTATTGTTACCCAGCCCTAGATAGTCCAGATCCGGTGTCTTCTATCAATTATATTAGACTGATTATAAGGAATCATGTCCCAAATGACTAATTAGTATAGTATCTTTGGAATACCATATACGTAAATTAGAATTATATTACCAATGGACACACTAATTAAAAAAAATATTCTTATAAACAAAAAAACAATTTCAAGAATAACTCTAATCTATCTAGTATCTTCTTGTATATCTTTTATTGTGTGCTTCATAGATTAATGGGGAAAGAAACTTAATATGATTGAGCTCAGATTCTTAGTAAGGAGAAAATGTTGTAGATAAAATAATGAATCAATGATAATAATCAATATAGAAAGGTAAATAACTAAAAAGACATGGAATACAATCAATAAACATAATGGAAGTGAAAAAGAAATGTGGAAAGGTAATATCTAGAAATCCATGCCATTCAAATAACTATATAAAGAAAAATAAATATAGAAATGTATGAAACTGAAACACATGCCATCTAAATAATTGAATACTTAATGTATCCATAGATATGTCAACACAAAATCTCATGGATGAATAATAAATGATGTTAAATGAGTGTTAATGCTTAATTATTGGATGCCATATTTCCCCTGGTATATGGAACCAGTATCATCAAAAGACATTTTAACCAGACCAATTTTTGAAACTAATTCCTTCCATGTGACTATCGATGCATCAATGGGTTTTCATTTATTGGTCCCCTGTTTGTAGGGCTTTCTTTAACTGGTCCCCAAATCATCCATTACATGTCCAAGTCATTCCTAATATATCTCATAAAAAATATGCCTTATCAAATATCCATATTGAATAATTTATATAGATTTATCAATATTTCACCAAATAATCAATGAAATGTCGATGAAGACATCGTATGTAAAATGGTATTTGGTTTAGCCAATAGTAATATCCATAATAAATGAAATGGATAATTTAGTGGAAATTCGATGTTCAATGATCATATGAGATTAGACATTTCAAAGTGACTAAAAGAAATCAAGGAATTGAATTTGAATTTTATCCATGTAAAATTCAAACATAAACCATCCACAAGAAGATTAAGAATTTATCAATATACTATACCCCAAAGTAGAATAAAATAAAGGGTTATTATCATTGATGAAATAAAATAATACATTTAAAAATTATTTTTGAGGAAAATGTCTGTTGATTTTGAAAAACCAGTAAAAAATGTTTTTCATTGAAAATATGTTTTAAAAAATATTGAGAATGAGGCTTCAATGAAATGATGATGGATAAAACTATATGTTTCGTAAAAGGTAAAAATAATTTTCCTTTTGCATAAAAAATGGTTATAAAATGCCTTGTTAGTAAAGTGACTGGATGATTCTTTTGGCAAAATTGGTAAAAGAAAAAAAGTGTAAATTATGTTTTACAAAATCATTTTAATTTTTTTTTTCTGAAAAACTCTTAATAAAACATTGTTTTTAGAATAAAATAGGTTTTCTGAGTAAAGAGAGATATAATGTTAGGTTTTCATGAAAACATTTTCTTAAAACCTATTAGTACCAAAGAGTGGAAAAATTGTTCGAACACTTGAAAGGTTTTTTGGTAAATTTCTATATAATTTCCTTGAATGAAAATTCCATTGAATTTTCATTAGGAATGGTATTGAGGAAAATAATATTTAAACACTCCAATGTGTCCCATACCAATTTGAAACATATTTAAATCATAAACCTCATGAAATACTAATAATAAATTAAAGTATTAATAACAATAATGGAAATTCTATTCATGATATAATATATAAAAATAGGTAGTAGGTACATTATACAAAAGAATTAAGTGGGTAACACGACATTTATCTCTTGAATGTAAAAAGTGAGATGGAAGTCCTTTACCTTGAGAGTTTAATTTCATGTGAATATCCATTATCCTACTATATAATAAACATATGTTTATTTTATAATTACATCATTAAAATTTTCATGTTTATAATTACTTTTATTTCACGTATTCCCATGTTTTATAAACCAACATAAAAAATTATGTTTTCTTTAGGTTTTTTTGACCAAATTTGGTTTATGTGCCAAAAAAAACTATTTTTGGTCAACTAAGGTCTATGGTGTCATTATATAACATCTCTAGAATAATATACTAAACATAATTATCATATTTATACATAAATTATACTGTTCAAATAAATCATTAACCGTGGTTAGGAAAAATGATTCAACGTTGCAATCATGGAGACAGTAGAACACACGTACGCTTGAGTAATGTTCCTATTTTTAAATGGTTGTTATGGAAATAAGGTAAGACAAATAATATATTTCTATAATAATAATTTTATAATAAATACCATATTATTTATTCATATATACATACATAAATATATATATATATATATAATTTTGTGATGTAAAAGGAATCACATCACATTGAGGAGACAGTAGTCCACACATCAAGGAATGATGTTATCTCTTCTGAAGTGTGTGAAAGGGTAATAAAGAAGATGATATATATATATATCACTTCCAAAAGGATAATTATTTTATTAATATCTTATTTATGTTGTTTATGTCACTTATTTTTTATTATAATCATCCATTTATACATTCCATGTATCGTGTGAATGAATCACATCACTTTGAGGGGGTGGTAGTCCACACTTCCTCAAATGAAGTTATCTTAAAATGGGAGTATTAAATTTTGGAATTATAAAAGGAAAGAAGAATAAATACTTATTAAATATAATATAAAAAATATATAATTATATTTCCAATAATAATGTCCAACATAGGAGGGGGTAGGGGAAAATTGAACAATCATCATTTTGTAAGGCAGTATTTCTCCATACACAGAAATTATTTTATTATCACTCATAAAATGGAAGTGTGTGTAACTGTAGGTTGAACCCTATGTATAAAAATTACTAACTTATTTAGGATACAATTTTTTATGTAATAATAGAATAAGAAGAGTATAGGGATTGGATAATAGAAATGAAACTGAAAATCACGATGGAAGGTGTTTCCTCTTAATCGGGAAACTTATTTTAGTTTATAACAAAAGGAATCATTGGGAGGATTTATACCATAAGGCAGGATTCAGGGTCTATGGGAGTATTTTTTAGAATATATTTTGGCATATCATGGACAAACATAAGCGGTTTTAGTGGTTTGAGGAATGAGGAGTGGTGGTGGCCTTTTATAGAGAAGGAAAAGTACTTACACAGGATTTTTTTGAAACAATTTAGGTGTGAACACCGTGAGGATGCTAACCATTTGTTCTTGTACTGTGCTACAGCTGCAGCTCTTTGGAATTACACTTTTGACATTTTTGGTTGCATATGGTCACTTCCTACTACTATCAGCTCTCAATTACAGCACTGTGTTGATTGAGACTCTTCTAAGAAAATCAAGAATATTTTTTTGACTGTAGTGGCGGAATACCTGCATGTTGTCTAGTATGACAGAAATAATTTTATTCATAATAATTTCGCATTCAGTATCAATGCAGGTAAAACACATATTCTCATTTCCATTAAGGATGTTTCTTCTCTTCAGAAAGATCATTGTGACAACTCTGTTGGTGATTTTGAGATCCTTCACCGTCTTCAGATTGTGGGATATTATAGGCAACCTTGACGCACCATTGAGGTCTTCTGGAAAGACCTGCTTCCAGGATGGATCAAAGTGAATATCTATGGCACCTCTAGAGGAAACCCGGGTCCGGAAGGTTGTGGTGCCATTTTTAGAGACTTTCTTGGCAGATGCCTTGGCTGCTTCTTCAGTTGATGTGGTACGGCCTCGGCATTAGAAGCGGAAATGTTGGGAGTGATTCATGCGGTGGAATTTTCCAAACCAAAGGGTTGGAGCAAGCTATGGATTGAATGTGATTCAACCACTATTTTTCAAGCTATCTGGAATGGGGTGGTGCACCTTGCATGGCCGCTCACCTATCAATAGATGAAATGCCTTGCTTCGCTCATGGATATAAACTACATTGCCACTCATGTGTTCTGTGAAGCGAACATGGTAGCTAATAGTCTTTCCAACAAAGGGGTCAACCAAGATATTACCTAGATGGATGATTTTCATGATGTTTCACTAAATTTTATGATAAGGATTGTAATAAGATTCCATCTTTCAGACTTTTGTAACTCTTCTTTTTTGAGCAATAAATAGTGCCTTGGTCTTTGACTGAGGCACCACCTTTAAAAAAATGTTATTACCTTACAAAAGTCATAACAGTTAGAAAATAGGATGGGAAATTGATGCCTAAGGGATGGGAATTAAATTTTTTTACATCACTCTAGTGACGTAACAATGTCAACTCTGGTGATATTGTCCCAGTATGGTTCCAGGACCATGTGTTCTTTTTGCAGAGTACAAAAATAAAATTGAATGTGTACCCCATTTGGATCTAACATGTGCAACCTATCGCAAGGTTCCAGATAAAATTTCTTGAAGACTCTGATGTCGAATCCCTCTATATCATCCACACATTCTTCTTGAATATTCTCATGCATCGCTCATCAGAATATGGATGCTAACGTAGTACTATGACAACCAATTTGATGAAGTAACGATTACCACAAGACAACATCTTCGATCCAAGAAGTTAGAACATGAAGAACATTCTTGTTTGAGATAGTTTATCTCTATGATTCCAAATGAGATAGAGGTTCTCATTTCTAATAGATGAATATTCTACATGGGAAGTGCCTCTCTACACTTATATGGTGAATATATACATTAATCGGTTTCGGTTCTCGACCCTTGTATAATAAACATCCAATATATAAATATTAAAATTTAGTATTTATAAAAAATAAAATTATGCCACAAATAATATTTATAAGTTATCACTTAACAACAATACATAATAAATATATTACATGATATTCTTGACCCATTATCTTGACTCACGTATCCAGATAATATTAAACGAACATGGTATATTTCCTTAATATATGTTCGAATAATATTTATCATTCTATTTACTTTAACACATGTTAATACATGTTATAAATAAATTCAATAAATTATTCCAAACATGAATAATTAAAGATTTTTTTATTCCACATTGATTGATAGAACATGGATAATACATGGACCCCATGGTGGTCCCACCAAGTTAATATTCATATTACATAGAATATGGTATATTCTCAAAACGCTATAGTGTGTGACCCTCTATGCCCTTATCTCAATAGAAGTGAAAAATATTTAATGACTAACAGTGGTGTCTAGCAACCCATTACAGCCCCTACTGAGACAAGTAAAAGTCAATGAAATGACTACCTTCCTACAGACACAATCTATGTAATATAATCTCTTCATCATCGATAACTCAACAAATCTAAATGCACACTGGTGTCATAATCCATTATCTTGAATTTTTATTTGACGATCTATTCAGATGGACTTACCTTCACCTACCCTTGTCTATGGATTTAAAAAATGTATTACCACCCTAATCAACCATGTTTAAGATATCTCTTCCACAACTCAGATGTGGAAAATCATATCTTGATCATTTAATCAATGTCATGTTACCAATGATGTACCCAAAAAAAACAACCTAACCAAGAATTAATTTTCATGGATTCAACTTGAATAAAAATATGCAATGAAATGGAATACATTGATAATGATCTCAAGTTAGGAGGACATTACACGTGTCTGTAGATGAGAAAAACCAATGACACATGAAACATGGGGTTTCGTTATTGGAAGGTCTATACTCATGATCTCAACTACTTGATATGACCATGTAAAAAATCATGAGAAGAAGTATTAATGTTTATGAGCCCCTACAACCTGATAGTTTTACACCATCTGTTCCCTATCAGAATGATGTAACTGGACCATAGGAAAATACTTTAAGATTACTTCCATATTATCTCCAAGTTCTCATTATAGCCTAGGATCTGCTATAAAACATTAATATGACAATTAATATAAGGAAAATATAATAAAAAAAGTGGGTGAATAAGGATATATATTCTATTATGTAAATATTAATACGTATTTATATAAAAAACTTCATACATGTAGTTGTAATAAAAGTATAACACAAGTTGGGTCTTGGGAACCCACTTTCAACTCTCCCACATACACTATAGCCAACTGATAACAAGTATCAATCTTCTAGAGCTCACATTAGAATCATGATTCTATTGAGAAATGGGTCTAGTATGGGGTTCCTCCACATTTCCCTCATTGTCTACTTTACTAATTTTGACTTCACCTCTTCTAGTCAAATCTCTCAAGAGATGAAATTTCTGAAGTATATGATTTGTCTTCTAGTGAGACCTAGGCTCCTTTGGAAGCACCACTATTATAGTATTATCAAAGTAAAATTGAATAGGGTTTTCATATCTAGGAACAAAACCAATGTCTAAGACAATGTTTCATATTCGCACCACTTCCTTTTCTGTATCGGAAGTCATTGTATACTCATATTCTGCTGTAGAATCGACAACTAAATTTTTTTTGAGCTTCTCCAACTCACTACACCACTATTAAGGAAAATGATATATCCTGTCTATAATTTCATATCATCATGATCAACTTGGAAACTAGCATATATATATTCCCACACTAATAGTTCATCCTCTCATTCATATAGAAGTAACGTATCCTTTGAATGCCTCAAGTACATTAGGATAGTTTTAATAGATTCCCAGTGCATCCCTCTTGGATTATCGTGAGAAATTTCCACCATGATTAAATAAAAATGAACATAAAAACAAGTATATAACATGTCATACATGATAGAACCCACTAACAAGGATTAATGGATTATACTCATTTTATCAATATTCTCATATGTTTGTGGACAGATTTTCATATAGAGATTGACACCATGTGACACAAGTGAAAACCCTCTGTAGTATTATTACATATTGAACCTTTTCAGTACCTTGTCAATATATGTACATAGACTTATCCCAATCATCATTTGAGATCTATCTTGATGGATCATGATCCCTATAATGTAGGTTCCTTCACCTATGTCTTTTATATAGAAGCATTTATTTACCAATGTCTTAACTAACTATAATATTTACACTTCATTTCCCACAATTAATATGTTATCAACATATAATACAAGGAAAATGAAGGAATTACCATAAAACTTCTTATAGAATCAAGTATCACTTTCATTTTTGACAAAGAAAAATTCTCTTATGGCCTTATAAAAATGAATATTCCATGATCGTGATGCATGCTTCATCCCATAAATAGATCTCTGCATATTTCACACCATATTGGCATTCTTTGAACATGAAAACCCCTTCGATATGAGTCATATAAAATGATTCTACCAACATCCCATGTAATTCCCTGACCCTAGTTACCTATATTAGGTGAATTATTACATAACATTGGCATGATCACAAGGAAATAATGTCTCTAAAGTCCGATCATTTTACTATCCTTGGAAACAAGATTCAAACACAAGTTAAAATTTATAGCTTGAAGAGAAATACAACACAAATATATTTCATTAGAAACATCCAAGCCTCCTAGATTATTCCTGAAGGTCACTCATAACTACCTTATTCATATCCTAGGAAAGTGAAACATAAGAAAGGGGTGGTCTCAATTGCTCAGTAAGGGTAAGTAATACAGTGGGAAAGGACATAAATATTAAGCATGGTGAATAATTGGAACCAAATTCCTTTACCAATAATAAAAATGAATAATTTTATGGAAAGAATATGAGCTGAGTAAATAATGTCATAATAAAACATAATCATGGGTATTCTACTATTAGAATGACCACATGAACCATTAATATTATTTCCATAATGAGGGAATGTATAATGCCAGACATTCTGAAACATTTTGTCAAGGCCTTGGCCAAGACGTCTAAAAATGATTAAGGACTCAGCCAAAACCATATATCACATTGGGAAAGGGCCTCAGTCATTTCCATTCCTAGTTGTCTCAAGAGACCTACTGATGCATCAAGGAGCTATAGCGGGCTCCACCTATCACTTTCTAAGTCCAATACATTCCTCATATGAAAAAGTTTGAAATGTAACATAATCATTCGTATTAAAAATAGCCTACAAAATTCCAATACATTAACCATAAAACATGAATGGTATAAAAATATAACATCCACAATCAAACATATCATACCTCATTCAATACAACATGGAATATTGTATTATAATAAATCAACCTCAATCAAAAATAATATCGAGTAAAGGATGCAGACATAGTTGAAAATGATGAGTAAAACTTTTTGAGAGAAATATCATATTTTTAAAATCATTTAAAAGTCAAACATTTATAAAGGAAGTAATTTAAAAGATATTTTTGAATCAAATTGTTCCATACCACTTTGAATCTTTTGAAAGTAATTATCATTTCAAAACATTCATGTCCATATAAACAAATCCTTAAAATCATTTTGAAAACATGGACATTAATTAAAAATATTTACAAATATAAATATTTAAAACATTTAAAATTCTGATCTTGATAAAGAGTACCTTTTAAAAAATCCTTAAAATATTCATATTGAAATCATTTTTATGAAAAATGGAAATGGATGATAAAAATGTCCCAACAAATACTTACATGTAGACAGTCTCATATAATAATGAGATTGAGGAATTAACCCTTTCCTTGTACTTTTCATTGGTAGAGGGTAGTTTAACCTCCTATATAATGGTGAAATAATTTTTATTAAATTATACAATAATCATATAAATTAATATGATATCATATAAGATCTTTTATCATTTATTTGTTAATAATATCTTAGTATTATCGTCGTTTTGGGTGTTAACTTACTCATTTTATTTTATATGTTTTATTACATAAGCCATGTTTGTTATGGATAGGTTGTATATTATTCATATCCATAATGATATCAAGTCCTTAAACATTATTTTTAATCATAAAATGAGAATTAGTCTTGAATGGATACGATGTGGAATGAATCTCATCGCGTTTTTGGAGACGGTAGTCCGTACGTACGCACGAGCGACAATATTATTATTTTTGATTTTAAAATAATATATATTTGGATGTTATATCATATATATATAATCATTATAATGTTATATTTATTATTTACTTCAATTACACTTCATTATCATACCCATCCAAATAATAATGTTTTGACTAAGAATTACACCATGATGTGGAGACGGTAAGCCGTACGTACGCACGTATGGTGACATGTCATTAAATAGATGGAGAGAATACTGAATATGGTTGTACCATGTTTATCATAGAATCACAGTATATATAAGATACTTTAGTTATTATATTATAATGTAAATAACAAAGAAAGAATAAGTAGAAGAAGAAAGGAACTTGAAAGAGGGTGGTGAAATCATTACCTTTTTATCGGGTTATTCCTTTTGATTTGATCAAAAGGGCTCCTTAGGTTGGCTTTATGATCAAAATAAGGCCTATAGGATGAAGTGAGGGAAGTTGGGAGGATAGTTTGGAAGATTTTGGCCGATCAAAATGGCTTTGAAGGTGTGAATTAGTGATAAGGGGGAGTGGCCTTTTATAAGAGGGGAGAGGGGCACCTTGGGAAAATCTAGAAATATTATTTTATAACAAATTAATATTCAGTTTCTAGTGGATCAAAAGTGTATTATTTAAAGGTTAAGGTGGGGATAGGTAGATAACAACTCAACCAATAGGTTTTAGACAGGTTTGGGTCACTTTATTGACCTTATCTTTTAGTTATAACTCTTAGTTAATTAGTTTGACATTTACCATGTCACTTTGTATTATTATATTATATAGTTAATAAACATACTGTATACTTACAAGATACCCCCAAGTGGTGAATTAATTATGAACCTATCATTACATAAGTCATTGGGATGAACCTTAGATTTTTTTGGAATAGAAAATCAATTAATAATATAATATTTTTTAAAAATCTCATTTCTGTAAATTTTGACACTGTTTAATAATTGATTTTTGTTAAAGTCTTAACAACATTATTAATTCGAAACAAATTCATTAATGAAATACCTACATGTCATATTAACCAATAAAATTCGTGGAATGTCATAAAAACATCCAAACTATATTTTTTTAACATTTATAATACAAATTATTTGATTCTTTCATTAATTTGGAAAATACTGCATCATTATTGTGTCAAAAATAAATTTAATTATTAAATGTCTAAAAATTATAAATAAAATACCATTATGTAGGAAGTATTTTTTTATTTCTAATGAATATTTATAGTTGAAAATATAACATATATAACCTTATGTGAAAATTGTTTTTCTAAAAGATATATGTTTATGTCATTTTTGTATTTACTTTAACTTAATTGATATAAAGTGTCATTATCACTTACATGTGGTCCCATGGGGTCCAAAAATCGACAACAAGATGACCATGGTCGTACATGTATCAACCAATAGGGTTAGAACACGTTTTAGGGTAAATTAATATTATTGTAATATTATTTTTTGCCATTATTTACCGGATTTACCCTTTAACCATTATAAATAAAATATTTACCGAAATAATTATTCAAAATGTCTAAAAATAAAATTTTCCTATTTACACAATTTGGAACTCCTGATTCTAAATATGGAATCCATTTTTATAAATTCAAAACACAGAAGTGGTAGAAATTAATTTAAAATTAATTCCCGTTGTCAAAACAAAAAGCATGTTTTTAAGAAATAATAACTACCAAAAGAGTGGCACATGCTTATGTCCAGTATAAATGTGAAATTATGTCCAATGACCAAAATTAGATTAAATGGTAAAAATATAATCTAATTATTCTTTAAAATCACTCAAATTCTAAATTTATCACTATTAATTATTTTTATTAAAAGGTTGTTTTTAAATAAAATTCAGTAATTTTCACTAGTCATCAAAATATGAAAGTTATCCGAAAAATACCAAAAATTCACCCTAAGCTAATTTTGATATTCCGAATCCAAAAATGAAGTCCATTTTGAAATATAAAATTTATAAAATTTCAAAAAGTGGGTATTACTATTCATAATAGCTAGTTTGATTGGTTGTGGTGTGTGTTAGAACTCGAAGTTTCGTACAACACACACTACTGTATTATTCAAAGAGAAGTGTACCGTGGAAGGTTGGGGTGTTACATTCTTCCCTCCTTCAATAAATTTCTTCCTTGAAATTTGAAATTTTTCTTCTAAAATAAAAGGATGAAAATAGAAAATACCTTTGTGGGAAAACGCACATCGGAAATTGGGTTAATAAAATTTAGTCCTAATAAGAGGAAAAGTGAAATGAAAGGGTCACCAAAAAATTATGATCTCGATTAGGAGAACATAGGTTGAAATTAGAGACACATAATTGGACAAAAAATGTAAATATTTATTAGGAGTGATTGATGTCATCAGTCACAAACAATTGTAGAATTGATGGCCTCAAAGCCATCAATCTATGATGATTTAAAATATCATCGGTTCAACAAGATAGAAGGTGTTAGGATAACAAATTTTTAGCTTTAATATCCTTTAAATAATGTTTAAGAATTAATTTCTTCATAGAATAAGAGAAGAAAAAAATATACTGGGCAAGTTGATTTCCATCCTTTAACTAATTTCTACCACAAACTCTTCTTCCACTCTAAAAGATAATAGAAATTTAAAAAATATTCTATTTATCCTATTTTTATAGGGTTAAATAAAATGAATTTAAAATTCATCTACAAGACCCTTTCAAAAACTACATTATTCAATCTGGGACATCACGTGGGTCAGTGGTAGGTGATACACCCTTGTCGCCCTTCGGTTACGGGTTCAAGTCTCGCGGCCTTGCCGGACGCGACGGGTTGCCGCCGGACCTCTGGGTTGTCTTTTTAGGGTAATAAAAAAAATAATCTCGAACTAAAATTACCCAAAATACTTCTGTCCAAACTCATAGTCCAGAAGTTATAAGGAAGGTAAACACAATGAAGATCCTTTTTGTCGTGTAATAACATGTGAACACCTTCATCATGTATTCTTTTAAAACTCTGCAACATACAGAATTACCATAAAACCTTATTGATTACATTCATGCTCCCTTATTTCTTATAGAATACTGGATATAATCCTTCTATCCAAAAATGTTTTAAACTCCAACAATGATTGAATATAAAAATCATTAATTAGTTTCAAGGTAGTCATGAATATCCAATATAATTTATCCAAATCAAACATATATTATTCCAAAAACCACTACATCAGTATCAGAACCATATTATGGTATATCGTTCTCTCATCATATATTTTTTAAAAATTTAACCTTCTTATTGAGTCACTTTTCTTGGTTTCACACAATCTCAAGACCTTAATGAAATAGTACTGCAGTACAATCCTTATATACCCCATAATTATTATAACCAGTTCATCATTAATACAACACTAAAATGACATAATTATTTAGTAACAACATAAGAACTCTAATCATTCTTCCTTATCTGTGGTAGTATCATTACATTATTGTTATCCAATAGCATCATTTGGGACATAATCTAATGATTTGGTCATTGGTTCGCGTAGTGTCCCAACTCCTTGCAGTTGAAGCATTGTACATTTGAAACCTTTTTCTTACCCTTATAGTCACGTACTTGGTGTCCTTTTTCTCCACACTTATAACAAACTCCCATTCCATTTAGGCAAGTTCTGGGGTGTTTCTTCCCACAATTATCACATATGGGAAAATTCTTATTTTCCATCTTCCCTTTATCCATCATTCTCTCTTCCATCTTTTTCTTCTTTTGCTTCCCTTCAAATCCATAGGACTCGTAGAATTATTTACTTAGCTTACTAACACATGATACTATTTCTTCATATGTTGAAAATAAATGGGACACTATTTCCCTTATAAATGTTGGCTTAATACCATGAAATATATGATCCTTTATACTCTTTGGATCATACATATTACTGGAGTTCAAATTCCTTCTACTGGGCGCCATTTCTATACAATCTCATAAACTACATTAGTTTATGAATTGAAATGAATAATTCCAAACTTGTAAAATACCTAATGTAAATTGAACAGTTTATGGATATAATCTATAATCATAAAGATGTTTTCATTGAGGAATTATATACTCATAAACCCTTCATAATGGTTTGTAAAGAAAACGAGAATTATCTTAAGTATATCCCTTGGAAGTGTCGTAACCAAGAGTGTAGCAAGGCCCGTTGTCGTGCACCAGTTCCCATTTGAGTCTAGCTCAAAGCAGTGTTTTCGGGTTTTAACACTAGGTACATCTGTTCCAGAGCCAAATCTACCTACTCGTATCCATACAGAGATGTATTTCTTGGAAAACTCACAAAATCTCTACAATACCAAAATTATAGGAAGTTCTTCTATACAAATCCTCAAAGTCAATCTTTGGGCTATGTGCTCTAATCAGAGTTTATATAAATATATCTTCCAAGGTTTGTCTTAAACTTCTTCTGATACCAACTGTAATGCCCCGACCCTGGTTACCTAGAGTAGGTACATTATTACATAACATTGTCATGATCACAAGGAAATCATGTCTCAAAAGACCGATCAGTTTTGTAGCCTTGGAAACAAGATTCATACATGAGTTCAAATTTACAGCTTGAAGAGAAATACAACACAAATATCTTTCATTAGAAACAGCCAAGCCTCCTAGATTATGCCTACAGGTCACTCATAACTAACTTCTTCATATCCTGGGAAAATGAAACATAAGAAAGGGGTGAGCTCAAACTCTCAGTAAGGGTAAGTAATACAGTAGAAAATGGCATAAATATTAAGCATAGTGAATAATTGAAACCACATGTCATTACCAATAATAAACATGAACACTTTTATGGAAATAATTTGATCTGAGTAAATGATGTTATAATAAAACATAATCATGGTTATTCTACTAGTCGAATGACCACATGAACCATTAATATTATTTACATAATGAGGGAATGTATAATTCTGGACATTCTGAAACATTTTGTCAAGGCCTCGGCTAAGACGTCTAAAAAAGATTAAGGTCTCGGCCAAAACCATATATCAAATTGGGAAAGGGACTCAGCCAATTCCACACCTATTTGTCTCATGAGACCTACTGATGCATCGAGAAGCTATACCAGGCTCCACCCGTCACTTTCTAAGTCCAATACATTCCTCATATGAAAAGGTTGAAATATAACATAAACATTCGTATTAAAACTAGCATACGAAATGTCATTACATTAACCATAAACCATGAATGGTATAAAAATAGAACGTCCACATTAAAACATATCATTACTCATTAAATACAATATGGAAGATTGTATTATAATAAATCAACCTCAATCAAAAATAATATCCAGTAAAGGATGCTGACATAGTTGAAAATGATGAGTAAAACTTTTTGAGAGAAATATCTTTTTTGTAAAATAATTTAAAAGTCACACATTTATAAATGAATTAACTTAAAAGATATTTTTGAATCAAAGTGTCTCATACCACTTTGAAACTTTTGAAAAGAATTATCATTTCAAAACATTCATATCCATATAAACAAATCCTTAAAATCATTTTTGAAAACATGGACATTAATTAAAAAGATTTAGATAGATAAATCTTTAAAACATTTAAAATTCTGATATTGATAAAGAGTACCTTTCAAAAATCCTTAAAATATTCATATTGAAATCATTTTTATGAAAAATGGGCAAGGATGATAAAAATGTCCCATTAAATACTTACACATAAACAATCTCGGATAATAGTGAGATTGAGGAATTAACCCTAACCTTGTAATTTTCATTGGTAGAGGATAGGTTAACCTCCTGTATAATGGTGAAATAATTGTTAATAAATCATAAAAGAATCATATAAATTAATATGATATCATATATTATCTTTTAACATTGATTTGTTAATAATATCTTAGTATTATCGTTGTATCGAGTGTTAACTTACTCATTTTCTTTTATATGTTTTATTACATAAGTAGTGTTTGTTATGGATAGGTTGTATATTATTCATATCCAGAATGATATCAAGTCCTTAAACATTATTTCTAATCATAAAATGATAATTAGTCTTGAATGGATACGATGGGGAATGAATCTCATCGCATTCGTGGAGACGGTAGTCCGTACGTACGCACGAGTGACAATATCATTATTTTGATATTAAAATGGTATATAATTGGATGATATATCATATATATAGAATAATTATAATGTTATATATATTATTTACTTCAGTTACAGATCATTATAATACCCATAAAAATAATAATGTTTTAATAACAATTACACCACGATGTGGAGACGGTAAGCCGTACGTACACACGTATGGTGACATGTCATTCAAAGGATGGATAGAATACTGAATATGGATATACCATATTTATAATAGAATCACAGAATATATAAGATACTGGAGTTATTATTTTAGAATATAAATAACCAAGAAAGAAGAAGTGGAAGAAGAAAGTAACTTGAAAGAGGGTGGTGAAATCATTACCTTTTCTTCGGGTTCGTCCTTTTGATTTGATCAATATGGAACCTTAGGTTGGATTTATGATCAATATAAGGACTCTAGGATGAAATTAGGTAAGTATGGAGGATATTTGGGCAGATTTTGGCCGAGCCAAATGACTTTGAAGGTGTGAATTATTGATAAGTGGGAGTGCCCTTTTATAAGAGGGGTGAGGGGCACCTTAGGAAAAGATAGAAATATTATTTTATAATAAATTAATATTTGGTTTCTAATGGATAAAAAGTAGATTATTTAAAGGTTAAGGTGGGGATAGGTTGATAACAACTCAACCAATAGCTTTTAGACAGGTTTGGGTCACTTTATTAACCTTATCTTTTAGTTTTAACTCTTAGTTAATTAAATTGACATTTACCACGTCTCTTTGTATTTTTATATTATATAGGTAATAAACTTACTATATACATCCAAGAGACCCCCAAGTGGTACATTAATGATACACCTATCATTATATAAGTCCTTTTTACGAAACATATATTTTTAGGAATAGAATATCAATTAATAATATAATTTTTTTTTAAAAAAACTCATTTATGTCAATTTTGACACTATTTAATAATTGATTTTTTTTAATGTCTTAAAAACATTATTATTTCAAAACAAATTCATTAAATCAATCATTACATGTCACATTAACCAATAAAATTCGTGTATGTGATCAAAACTTTCAAATTATATTTATTTTAACATTTATAATACAAATTATTTGACTCTTTCATTAATATTAAAAATATTGCATCATTATTGTGTCGAAAATAAATTTATTTATTCAATGTATAAAAATTACAAATAAAATACCATTATGTAGGAAATGTTTTAATCTTTATAATTAATATTTATAGTTGAAAATATAACATATATAACCCTATGTAAAAATTATTTTTTTAAAAGATATATGCATATATCATTTTTGTATTTACTTTAACTTAATTAATATAATGTGTCATTATCACTTATAAGTGTCCCCATTGGGTCCCCAAATCGACCCAAAGATGACCATGGTCGTAAATGTATCAAAAAATAGGGTTAGGTCACGTTTAAGGGTAAATTAATATTATTATAATATTATTTTTTACCCTTATTTACCGGATTTACCCTTTAACCATGGTAAATAAAATATTTACCGAAGTAATTATTCAAAATGTCTCAAAATTAAAGTTACCTATTGACACAATTTGGACATCCTGATTATAAATATGGAATCCATTTTTCTAAATTCAAAACACAGAAGTGGTAGAAATTAATTTAAAATTAATTCCCATTGTCAAAACAAAAAGCGGGTTTTTAAGAAATAATAATTATCAAAAGATTGGCAATTGCTTATGTCAAGTTTAAATGTGAAATTATGTCCAATAACCAAAATTGAATTAAATGGTATAAAAATAATATAATTATACTTTAAAATCACTCAAATTCATAATTTATCACTATTAATGTTTTCGATTAAAAATGTTGTTTTTAATTAAAATTCAGTAATTTTCACAATTCATCAAAATATGAAAGTGGTCCGAAAAGTACCAAAAATTTACCCTAAGAAAATTTTGATATTCCGAATCCAAAAATGAACTCAATTTTGAAAGATAACATTTATAAAATTTCAAAAATTGGGTATTAATATTCATAACGACTAGTTTGATTGTTTGTGGTGTGTGTTAGAACTCGAAGTTGCGTACAACACACACTACTATATTAATCAAAGAGAAGAATACCATGAAAGTTTGGGGTGTTACATCCATTTTAAAAAATTAGTTTTGACATAAATTTTCCAAATATCATAATCATTAATGGATATTATTTCAAGCAATATTCTTATGGATTTCAGAATTGCATCTAGTGAGAAGGTTCCATTATAGTCGATGCCTTGAAATTTCCCAAAACCCTTTGCAACTAGTATTTCTTTATAGGTATTAAACATACCACCCATTTCCATATTTTTATTTAATTCCCATTTTCACCTAATGAGGTTTACATCAGTTGGAGGGTATACTAAAATCCATCCGTGATTTTGTTACATGGACTTCATCTTATAATTCATGGAATCATCCCATTCATCAGCTTCTTTGCCTTATACTACTTCCTTGTAGGCTACGGGTTCATCATACTCAAGGAGTAATGTGTCACCTGAATCAGTGATACAAAAACCCTAATTCTTTGTTTCTCTAACCTCTCAGGTAAGTCTACATAGTATTTGTGTCTTTGGAACCATTTCGTCTTCCACTTTCTCTTGTAGAGATTTTCCCCACACCAACTCTAGTGAATCTAGAGCATTAACATCATTGAAGTCAATATTTATCACACTATTTCAATTTAAAATGGGTTCCATTTCAAGAAATATGGTATTTATTTCCAAAATATCTTTTCTATCTAAATAGTTTTATAGGTAATATCTTTTGGTTTCCTTTGGATAACCTATAAAGATGAAATCTGTTCTTTTGGGTGCTAATTTATCACTTTGTAAAGTCTTGAAAAATTCCCTTAACACCATTAATGTAAGTCTGAAAAATTGGGTTTCCTACCACACCATAACTCATATGGGATCCCATCTACTACTTTAGTTGGAACTCGGTAATGGGTATATTCCACTGTCTACAAAGAGTAACCCCAAAAGGATGATGGAAGTGTTGTGTGAATCATCATTGATTTGACCATGTCAAGAAATGTCCCATTCCTCCTTTCACTAACACCATCCCACTATGATGTATAATGATGACTGAGTAAGGATATTATCCCACACTTCTTCAAGTGATCAATGAATTATTGGTTTAGATACTCTCCATTAAGGTCTAACTGGACTGCCTTTATCTTCTTACCAAGCTGGTTTTCTACTTCTTGTTGATATTCCATAAACATCCGAATGAAATTTAACTTATACCACATTAAGTAGATATAATTGTTCCTACTATATTTATCTATAACAGTAATGAAGTATGAAAAAACACCCCTTACCTCTACTGTAAATGGACCACATACATCAGTATGAATTAATTTTAGTTACTATTTGACTCTTTCTACCTTCCTAGAGAAGGGTTATTTAGTCATTTTCACTTGTAAAAAAGCTTGACATACTTCTAAGGGTTTTCACTATACCGAGTCTAAATATCATTTTTTTTCAATTTTTGTAATCGCTTCATGTTTAAATGACCTAGACTAAAGTGAGAAAGGAGGATGAGATGTGATCCTATATTTCTAGTATTGTCATTGATTTTCATTATAGAGTTTTCAAGTTCAGTTATATATAAACCATTGATTATATGTGCCATACTATAGCACATATTATCCTTATATAATAGACAATATTTCATTGAAATATAGAAATAAAATCCCATAGTTTCTAAAAAGGACACATTGATTATGTTTCTGATTATAGAAGGTACATTATAAAAATTATTTAAAACTATAACCAAAATTCTTGGAAAAGTTAAGTGATAGTATCCCACATTCTAAGGAAACTTGACTTGAGCCATTTTGAGCTCAGAGATCTTCTTTTCCTCTTTCAATATTCTTGAATATACATGGTTCTTGTATATAAATAAATATGTGTGATCCACATACCGTATCCAATACCCAACTTTTAGATAATGAATGATTTCATTCATGGAAAAAAATACCTGAAGTAGAAGTGTCAGCTGGCTTATTCTTTACAGCTATGCAATTTGCATCTAATGGACTTTATTTCTACGTCCAAAACAGACATCCTTCTACTCATTACTTGGATTCTAAATCACTGGATTCATAGAAGTGCCAGCTGGCTTTTTCTTCCTAGCCATCTTCTGATATAATTCTTAACGATCTTAATGCATCTTGTAGGAATACTCAACCTCATTCATTTTTTTTCAATTGGATATACGTGAATGAAAACATAATTCACTAAACATCATGCTCATCCTCTACATGCAATTTCCTTTTATCATCTTCCACCTTACTTACTCCCTAAGGAGGATTAATATCAACAAATATTTCCAACACATAAATCTCTCCTTCTTAGTGTAGTACAATGTGAAAGTGCCGAATCCACTCCTAGAAGTTATTTTTGGTCATGATAATTTCCTTATGAAGATTAGATCGTAATGATAATGTATTTGTGGTGTTGGTGATTTCCATTTTAAATCTATAATAGTTAAACATTAGCATTTGGTACTTTATATTAAATTCCATTATACATTTATTATTAATTAATCAATATATCATTTTTAATGTCTCCCAGTATTTTAGTGAACCATAATATCCCTCAATATTGGATTCATAATACTTTATCTCTTGATTATTCTTGAGGAAAGGATCCTTGAAACTACTCTTAATTGTCTACAAGATTTGGTTGCACCACTACATAGAGAGTTTCTAGGTATTATCTAGTCTGGCCCACTACATTAACTTCTAGTTCCTTTTATTGTTGAGTAAAGTCCAAGATTTTAGAATGTCACGAACCAGCCCGGGTCGACCCTGAACCGGTCACCCGAGCCGGTCCGCGGCAAGTCCCGAGGAGCGTTCCCGATCCCCCCGGGATGGAAACTAGTTCCAGGCATCAAAATTAAGCAGGTGGGAATGATTTCAGCCCAGACTAAAAACAGGATCAAAAGAATGAATACAACATAAACAAACAAACAAACACTAAAGACATAAACAAACAATACCACGACATACCTCCATGTGACCTCGCGGGTCACCACCCAACTACAACCAACGTCGCTCCCATACTGAGCGACTCAAGCAGGAGAACCTGAACAAAAGGAACCTGCAACTGAAAAGGTAAAAGATAGGCGTGAGCACAAAAGTACTCAATAGGTGAGCCCCACAACAAATCCCAAAGCACTTCCAGTAAAAATAGAATCTACATAATCCAGGTTTGAACTATAATGTATAAAAGTAATTTTTCACAATTTTTTACTTGAAAATCAAACACGAGACATTTCCCTTATTCTTTTTCGAAATATAGTTCCATTTCATTAGTTTTAAACTCATTCTGAAAAGCAAAGTGTTACATTTTCAAATCAAACCCAAAGCGAATAAAGCATTTTCATTTGAAAACCATTTTTCTCAAAGTCTAACAATATAGGCTGTGAAATATGACTGAAGGAAAACAAGCAGGGAAAATAAGTGCAAGTAAAGGTAAACAGGCAAGGAAAACCAAGTGCAAGTAAAAACAAACCAGAAGTTATCGGCAATAACCATGGGCGATCCTGAACATCCCTAGAAAACCCCTAGACGTACTCGGGTTCAGACTACCAGCCGGCATGGTACTCCACAGTCAATAACCAACTGGTCGCCCTAACAGCCAACCAGTGGCACATCCCACCTGGCCTGTCCACAACTCCAGGGGGTACCAACCCGTCTAATCAGGGTTAGCAAGCAACCGTCACTCGATAATCTACAAGACGCCCAGGAACCCATAGTGGTTTTAGTAACACTGTGTAAGTGGGAGACCCTCGCACGCGTGACTCATCTCACCGCACTTGCCAACCCCTTACACGGACATCGCTACACGACAACCCTCGAAGGGAAGTCCCCCTGTAGAAATTCCCTCACAAGTACGTATATATATATATATATATATAATCACTTCACATTTGATAAATTTCCAATCGGGCCGTCATGTTACTTAAATTTTGATCATTTAAGACTAAAGCATTTTTAAAGAGAGATGACACACGCCATTTCATTGAAAACCAGAAACGCACTTAGAAATTTATTTAAGAAACTCAAATCATCATCTTAAACCTGGAACACATTTGTTTCACAAGTAGAGTCACTTTCCAACCACGAAACGCACCCCACTTTTATCAAGAGCCAAACGGGCCTTTAATCATTTTTTTGAAGGAACACCATTTCCCAAATGAAATCCAAACTTTTGTTCGCGCAACAAAGGAAAACATCTTTCATCAACCAAGAGCCCCACATAAAGTTTCCAAAACAAGTTCAAAGGTCACACGACGTTTTCTCTAATCAAAGTTCTAAGAAAACACCATTTTCCATAAACAGTACATCTACTAATTTACACACGCCAAAACATTTCAAAACCCAATTCAACATGTCTTTCATTATTCAGGAAGAACCATCTAGCAACACTACCATGGAAGCACCAATTAAATCCAAGAAAACGCTTTTAATGAAACGCTAGAATTAAAACAACTTTTATCATCAGCAGATCACCAAACTATAGATAACTACTTAATAATACTTTTGAATTTACTAAATCTTAATAAAATGTCAAGGAATAAATAAATTCTAAACTTAAAGGCGAGTGCAAAGGGAGACCTACCTCAAGATCCAAGCGCGATCGTAAAACGACCTTGGAACCAAGGCGCGATGACACGACGTGTGTCCGAAGTCACGTGATAAAGTCCAACACTCTCGAAACTGAGGCGCGGAGACGGCGGAACCACGGAAACAAGGCACAGCGATGGCGCTCTCTCGGAAATGCCCTGCGCGGGTCCTAAAATCCTGAACCTACCAAAAACAAATATAAGCTGACGAAAAACCCCTAACAAAGCGAAAGTGAAAGCCAGAGTAATAAAAATGATAATAATAGAAATAATTATAATTATAATAATAATAATAATAATAATATTAGTAATGACAATAATAACAACATTAATCATATTAATAATAATAATAATAACAAAATAATAATAATAATAATAACGATAATAATTTAGCATAATTATAATAATATAATAGTAATAACAATATTAATATAATAATAAAAATAATGTTAGCTTACCCAATAAAATAATGATAACAATAATAATATTAATAATAATAATAATATAATAATAATAACATAATAATATAATAATAATAATAGCATAATCATAATAATAACAATAACATAACAAAATAATAACTTAATAATAATAATAATAATAATAATAATAACCTTAATAATATATTAATAATAATCATGATAATAATAATGTGTTAATTGTAATAATAATAATTATAACAACAATGATAATAATATGAGAATAATAATAATAATATGATAATTGAAATAATAATAATAATAATAATTATTATAACAATAACGATAATTATAATAATAAAAATAATAATAATAATATAATAATAATAATAATAAGATGATAATAATAATAATAATATAGTATTAATAATAATAACATAATAATAATTATAATAATGATATAATAAGATTAATTATATTATTAACATAATAATTACAATAATAATATTAGTATAATAATAATAATAGTAACATAATAATAGTAATTGTAATAAAACGAAAGGTAAATAAATATTAATTAAAAAAATGAAACTCACAGCAGGGGGGGAGGGAGGAGGCCGGGAGCAGGGAGGCGGAGGCGGTTGAGGGCTAGGCGAGGCGGACGCGGGAGGCGCTGGAGGGCAGCGGGGAGGTCGGTTGCAGGCCGCGATGAGGGAGAGGGGATGGAGAGAGAGAGAGGTGAGGGGGGGGGGGTGGCTACGGGGAGAGGGATTAAGGTAGGTTTAGAGAAAAAAAAACTATATATATATATACATAAACAACAATAATAATAATAATAATAACACAACAAAAATATAAATAATAATATAAGAATAATATTAATAATAATATGTAATAATAATAATAAAATACTATAATCATAATAATATACAAATAATAATATTGAACATAAGTAATTAAATAAAACAAATCCTAAAAATAATAATGCTTTATAGAAATAATAAAACTTTATAATAATAATAAAACCTTATAATAATAATAATATTATTAATTAGAAAATTCATAATAATAATAATTATCTTTAATCAAAAATTTAAAATATTAAAACCATTTGAAAATAAATGTTTGCGCGCGCGTGTGCGCGCGCACACCCACATATATAGATATAGACACATATACGTATATTTAAACATATAAAAACATATACATATATATATATACACATATAAACATATAAATACATATATACCTATATATAAACATATACACATAGATACCATATATATACATATATATATAAACATATATAAAAATATACACAAAAACACAGATAAACAGGTGTTAATAATAAAAAGCCAACATAAAAAAATTATAATATTTAAAACACCGGGTGAACACGCTGTCACCCGGGCTGAACGCACGGTCACCGCTAACGATGCGGTGACCGCGCACCGGCGCGAAACCGCCAATGCAATTAAACTCCGAAAAATTTAAATCGGGACCAAGAAAGAAGAACAATTACGGACATCCGCGGTCGGGGTGTGACAATTCTCCCCACCACAGACACTTTCTGCCCCCAGAAAGTCACCAGGCCAAAAGTCGGTCAAGATTTAAGTCCATGCCCCAACGGAACTAAAGGAACCAGAGAGAACTGAGAATCTCGGGGATGACCTTACTCTGCACAGGTCACACCCGACAGATTCAAGAGAAAACTGGGGTCCGAGATTGAGGGGAGAACACAAAGGGGTTCTCCCCACCACAAGAGCTCAACTTGTGCAGGAAAGTTGACCATCTAAATAGACATCCCTAGGAAAAAAGGGGGGGTCGACGCGGGAACTCCCAACCAATCCAAACCGACTCCTATAACACAATTAGATTTACACCTCCGTCGAAACCTTGAACCCACGACTAGAGTCAACAACTTCAACACCAGGGAGAACCCATAGAAGGAATATTTAACCAACATTAAATTGGATACATGATCCATTGAAGTCCACAAAACATAACCACATCGACAACATAACCAAAACGAGGTCAACCCACACGAGGGTCAAACACACCTTTCGAAAGACACATGATTTAGAATACTACATTCACATGACAAGTCCGCTCAGATTATCATTGAGCAAGTCCATCGTCTCTTTATAGAAAAACAACGCATTTACAATGCTGTTGAAAATTTTGTAGCAGGAAAACAAGTATGAAAGAGGTTTCTAATTGTTCCTCCATCAATACGGAAAATAGAACCAGGACCAAGGCTTCACAACCCTGGGAACTTCGGACTGTGCGCGAGCTTCACCCCGAGACTTGTGGCTGGGGCTCTGATGGCTGAAGCATTTTCTACCTCACAGTCAGGTACTGTCGTTATCCCATCACGACGTCCTCTTTAAGCAACGCTTCCGGCAAAACTTCTCCAGATGACCCAGACAACCTCATCGATGACACGTCTTCAGAGGGTTGCGGCAAGACGGCTTTAAATGCCCGAAACGACCACACTGAAAGCATACCATCGAACGATCTGATGAACTGGAAGCTGGGACCAAAGGGGATAACTCCTTAGGAATAGGTATCTCGGGCGCCTTTTCCTCACCAGAGGGGGAACTCTTACGAACAACCGGGGATGCTGAAGTATTAACCACCCGCACACCGGAAACCAACTCAGCCAAGAATGATTCCTCCACCAGCTTCTCGAAACAAAGGTCTTTATAAGGGAGGACTCGCTCCTTGATCTCTGGACGAAGACCCCCAGTGAAAAGAGAGACCTTCATGAGCTCATGCGACGCTACCTCTGGAGAAAAGGGAATCAGTTCCTTGAAATGGTCAACATATGCCTTCACCGTCCGTTGACCTTGTTGAATATGCACAAGCTCTCTCTTTTTCTCCAGCTTCACTTCTTCAGGTACCAACCATTGGATGAAAACGGTTTTAAAGACATCCCACGTCATTTCAACTTGCGTTGATGATGGGGTAACCCTCTTCCACTGGTCCAGAGCTGGACCCTCAAACAACTCCATAATTGCACGAACCTTAACATTATCAGGAGTTCCCAACATTATAAAGACACACTCAACTTCCTCGAGCCATTTCACTGCCTCTAACGGACCCTGATCACCATGGAGAATAGGCAAAGTCTGAGGAGGACTAAAAACTGGGCATGACCCATCCAAATCCTTAGAGACCTTTCTGGGCGGCATTTCCTGAGCGATATATAAAACACAAAGCCAAAACCAACATCAAATCGAAGCAAAATCAATAAAAGCACCTTCATCAAAAACAGTCAGCACAAGGACCAAACAAATACAACACAAACCAAAACAAAATCTCCTCTTTAAAATTTCCTTTTCATTTTTGATTTCAAAACCACCCTTTCTCAAGATCACTTTCCAAAAACCAATCCACTTTCAAACCAAAAACTTTCCAAAACCATTTCCCCTTTAAAACCAATTTAGAAAACAAAGCCAAGTGTTAAATTTCAAGTACACACCCAGGTACTCCCATGACCCGTTGCACATGTCTTTATCCACTGTCCATTAATACTCGCACCAACACGCATTTTGAATGCATTCTCACACATGTGCAAACATTCATGAAGAGGAACTGAGGTTTCACCCCAAATCATTCTTAACCAATTCCAAGCAAACAACAGATTTTCAAATCAAGAGATTTCAGTTTCAAAACCCATTTTATACATTTAAAGTCCTTCAAAAGAAACCAGTCAAATTTTCAAAAACCCTTTTTCATTTCCAACTACGCACTCACACAGACCAAAACGGAAACAACATCCAAATTTGCATTAATCACTGAAATGAGGGACTAGTAGTCACACTCAACCTGGCGACATGGTAGTGGGCCATGTCCCAAGTCATCGTCGACCACTAGGAGGAATCCAAACCGTGTACTCAGACTCCACATGGGTCACTACTCCAGGTGAAGTCACAAGGTAACGTCGGCTTGCATCCGTTGTCATCTCTTAATCCAAGACAAACCAGAAAAGACAAGGACACAATTCCCGAACTACCCCTGGTAACTCGAAGATCAGTGCGAGCAAGAGTTCGCGACGCTCTTCCCGCACCTACCCCTCGAGTTCCGACAGTCCTAATCTCCTTCTACCAGACAACCCAAATAATAAGAACCACCTCTGATACCATTTTGTCACGAACCAGCCCGGGTCGACCCTGAACCAGTCACCCGAGCCGGTCCGCGGCAAGTCCCGAGGAGCGTTCCCGATCCCCCCGGGATGGCAACTAGTGCCAGGCATCAAAATTAAGCAGGTGGGAACGATTTTGGCCCAGACTAAAAACAGGATCAAAAGAACGAATACAACTTAAACAAACAAAAAAACACTAAAGACATAAACAAACTATACCACGACATACCTCCATGTGACCTCGCGGGTCACCACCCAACTACAACCAACGTCACTCCCACACTGAGCGACTCAAGCAGGAGAACCTGAACAAAAGGAACCTGCAACTGAAAAGGTAAAAGATAGGCGTGAGAACAAAAGTACTCAGTAGGTGAGCCCCACAACAAATCCCAAAGCACTGCCAGTAAAAATAGAATCTACATAATCCAGGTTTGAACTATAATGTATAAAAGTAATTTTTCACAATGTTTTACTTGAAAATCAAACACGAGACATTTCCCTTATTCTTTTTCGAAAGATAGTTCCATTTCATTAGTTTTAAACTCATTCAGAAAAGCAAAGTGTTACATTTTCAAATCAAACCCAAAGCGAATAAAGCATTTTCATTTGAAAACCATTTTTCTCAAAGTCTAACAGTATAGGTTGTGAAATATGACTGAAGGAAAACAAGCAGGGAAAACAAGTGCAAGTAAAGGTAAACAGGCAAGGAAAACCAAGTGCAAGTAAAAACAAACCAGAAGTTATCAGCAATAACCATGGGCGATCCTGAACATCCCTAGAAAACCCCTGGACGTACTCGGGTTCAGACTACCTGCCGGCATGGTACTCCACAGTCAATAACCAACTGGCCGCCCTAATAGCCAACCAGTGGCACATCCCACCTAGCCTATCAACAACTCCAGGGGGTACCAACCCGTCTAATCAGGGTTAGCAAGCAACCGTCACTCGATAATCTACAAGACGCCCAGGAACCCATAGTGGTTTTAGTAACACTGTGTAAGTGGGAGACCCTCGCATGCGTGACTCATCTCACCGCACTTGCCAACCCCTTACACGGACATCGCTACACGACAACCCTCGAAGGGAAGTCCCCCTGTAGAAATGCCCTCACAAGTACGTATATATATATATATATAATCACTTCACATTTGATAAAGTGCCAATCGGGCCGTCATGTTACTTACATTTTGATCATTTAAGACTAAAGCATTTTTAAAGAGAGATGACACACGCCATTTCATTGAAAACCAGAAACACACTTTGAAATTTATTTAAGAAACTCAAATCAGAATCTTAAACCTGGAACACATTTGTTTCACAAGTAGAGTCACTTTCCAACCACCAAACGCACACCACTTTTATCAAGAGCCAAACGGGCCTTTAATCATTTTTTTGAAGGAACAACATTTCCCAAATGAAATCCAAACTTTTGTTCGCGCAACAAAGGAAAACATCTTTCATCAACCAAGAGCCCCACATAAAGTTTCTAAAACAAGGTCAAAGGTCACACGACGTTTTCTCTGATCAAAGTTCTAAGAAAACACCATTTTCCATAAATAGTACATCTACTAATTTACACACGCCAAAACATTTCAAAACCCAATTCAACATGTCTTTCATTATTCAGGAAGAACCATCTAGCAACACTACCATGGAAGCACCAATTAAATCCAAGAAAACGCTTTTAATGAAACGCTAGAATTAAAACAACTTTTATCATCAGCAGATCACCAAACTATAGATAACTACTTAATAATACTTTTGAATTTACTGAAACTTAATAAAATGTCAAGGAATAAATAAATTCTAAACTTAAAGGCGAGTGCAAAGGGAGACCTACCTCAAGATCCAAGCGCGACCGTAAAACGACCTTGGAACCAAGGCGCGATGACACGACGTGTGTCCGAAGTCACGTGATAAAGTCCAACACTCTCGAAACTGAGGCGCGGAGACGGCGGAACCCCGGAAACAAGGCACAGCGATGGCGCTCTCTCGGAAATGCCCTGCGCGGGTCCTAAAATCCTGAACCTACCAAAAACAAATATAAGCTGACGAAAAACCCCTAACAAAGCGAAAGTGAAAGCCAGAGTAATAAAAATTATAATAATAGCAATAATTATAATTATAATAATAATAATAATAATAATAAGATTAGTAATGACAATAATAACAACATTAATCATATTAATAATAATAATAATAACAAAATAATAATAATAATAATAACGATAATAATTTAGCATAATTATAATAATATAATAGTAATAACAATATTAATATAATAATAAAAATAATGTTAGCTTACCCAATAAAATAATGATAACAATAATAATATTAATAATAATAACAATATAATAATAATAACATAATAATATAATAATAATAATAGCATAATCATAATAATAACAATAACATAACAAAATAATAACTTAATAATAATAATAATAATAATAATAATAACCTTAATAATATATTAATAATAATCATGATAATAATAATGTGCTAATTGTAATAATAATAATTATAACAACAATGATAATAATATGAGAATAACAATAATAATATGATAATTGAAATAATAATAATAATAATAATAATTATAACAATAACGATAATTATAATAATAAAAACAATAATAATATAATAATAATAATAATAATAATAAGATGATAATAATAATAATAATATATTATTAATAATAATAACATAATAATAATTATAATAATGATATAATAAGATTAATTATATTATTAACATAATAATTACAATAATAATATTAGTATAATAATAATAATAGTAACATAATAATTGTAATTGTAATAAAACGAAAGGTAAATAAATATTAATTAAAAAAAAGAAACTCACAGCAGGGGGGGAGGGAGGAGGCCGGGAGCAGGGAGGCGGAGGCGGTTGAGGGCTGGGCGAGGCGGACGCGGGAGGCGCTGGAGGGCAGCGGGGAGGTCGGTTGCAGGCCGCGGTGAGGGAGAGGGGATGGAGAGAGAGAAAGGTGAGGGGGGGGGGGGGGTGGCGGCTACGGGGAGAGGGATTAGGGTAGGTTTAGAAAAAAAAACTATATATATATATATATAAACAAGAACAATAATAATAATAATAATTATAATAATAATAATAATAACACAACAAAAATATAAATAATAATATAAGAATAATATTAATAATAATATGTAATAATAATAATAAAATACTATAATCATAATAATATACAAATAATAATATTGAACATAAGTAATTAAATAAAACAAATCCTAAAAATAATAATGCTTTATAGAAATAATAAAACATTATAATAATAATAAAACCTTATAATAATAACAATATTATTATTTAGAAAATTCATAATAATTATAATTATCTTTAATCAAAAATTTAAAATATTAAAACCATTTGAAAATAAATGTTTGTGCGCGCGTGCGCGCGCGCACACCCACATATATAGATATAGACACATATACGTATATTTAAACATATACAAACATATACATATATATATATACACATATAAACATATATATACATATATACCTATATATAAACATATACACATAGATACCATATATATACATATATATATAAACATATATAAACATATACACAAAAACACAGATAAACAGGTGTTAATAATAAAAAACCAACATAAAAAAAATTATAATATTTAAAACATCGGGTGAACACGCTGTCACCCGGGCTGAACGCACGGTCACCGCTAACGATGCGGTGACCGCGCACCGGCGTGAAACCGCCAATGCAATTAAACTCCGAAAAATTTAAATCGGGACCAAGAAAGAAGAACAATTACGGACATCCGCGGTCGGGGTGTGACATAGAATCTGATCATGATTCCCTCAATATCTTTCCTCTAATGTGATAGAAAGCTAGATTTAGCTACATTTTTGTTACCATATCAAGTCATGTCAGCCCATCATTTTTATATGAACTCCCTGGAAGACAGGACCACTCTCAAATTTGGCTTATGAGCACTCTGACGAGCTGGGTTTTCTCAAATTTGAATATTTTAAGTCATTAAGGCTCGATATCTCTTTGAGGGATTTTTTGTTAAATAATATAATCCAATTCTATTTTATTTGTTCAAACTAGGTTGTCACACTCACAACTGAACAAGGAATAGAAAATAAATTTTCACAACTTTATGAAATTTATCTTGTTTTTTATATTACATGATCAATAAATGATCATGCACTTGCATAAAATGATAAACCATTCATAAAGGAAAAACATGTAATTTGACTAGTCATGAGAATTTCATTATGATCGATCCATAATGGACTAATCATGACCTGATGGGTTCAATACCTTATTCGACTCCATACTCATGTCACAGCTCACCCCTAGTGCATAGTTCTTGACTCCCATCTATATTACTACATTGACATGGCAGGGTCTATGTCTGAGGTCATCATCATGTAATAAAAAATATACTCACACACTGGCGTGGGAGTTTTGGGGGAAATGCACAATAGGTGCATTGGATGTGGAATCCATTATACATATTTGAATTATAATTGAATAAATACATACTATCATTTAAATAGTTAATTATTACAAACATATCAAGCAATAAATAAAAAATTAAATAATTAAATATAGACATGTATAGATCGGTCACTAGCTCAAGACCAGTCGGTATAAAATAATTCTCCATTAAAATGTAATAAATTTAATTTGTATGAGGGTGTTATAATAAGTTTATGGAATTTGAATTAATTCAAATAATTTAATTATTGTTTGAAAATTTAATTTACTTTTAAATTCAAAATTAAATTAAATAATTAATTTAATTTAATCTCTAATTTAAAATTAAATTAAACAATTAATTTAATTTAAAATCAAATTAAATAAATGTTTCAGATTCTATTTTTTTAAACCCCAAAATTAATTTTAATTAATTAAATTTAAACACTATATTAAATTAATCCAATTAATTTAAATGGTTTACTTTCAGTCGGGGATGAATTCCAGCTCGGTAGCGAACTAAAGTGAGGTTATGTCACTGAATCTAGGTAGAACTGTGGTGGAACCACGGTAAAACCACAGTGGAACAATGGGGAACCATGGAAGAACAATGGTAATGCATGGAAGGTCTAGTGATAGATCGCGGAAATGCTCATGGGATAGGTAGGTCCAACACCAGCAAAGACCATATAGGATTTCCGTAGGCTAGATCTGAGCACTGGTGGGGATTCAGGATGGAGGTGGCTAGTAAGTGACAATGACATCCAGGTTGAGAATAGTGACATAGCTTGGTTTGAGGGCACCGGTTGAGGGATGTGGTGGCGCCTAGAACAACCTTGTCTAGAGATGAAGGTGGCGGTTCAGGAGGCAAGGCTGGGCTGGATCTTGGCAATGGAAAGCTCGGGATGAGGGAAGTGTGATGAGCTCGAAGGGCGCAACTGACCCAGGGCAATGATGACAACCTTTGATGGGGTGGAAGCCTATGGGTCGAGGGTGGTGCGATGATGGAGGCCTAATCGCTATGAGATAGGTAAATGGTCTAGACGGGGTGGTAGCCTATATGGGGAGGTGTCTTTGATGGGGTAGCATCATCCAGGCAATGGAAATAGCGAGGAGAGCAGGTTGCTGGTTTGGCCGAGAGAGGGAGGGGGCCACTAGTCGGGCTTGCATATGGAGAAAGGAGGGTGTCGTTTGGGTCAATTAGCAGTTCTATGTCAAGCAGCCTCCTTTTTTATCCTTTCTCATTTTCTTTTCACAAATTCATCTTTCCTTTACATTTTTCAAAGGTATTTTAGACTTTATAAAAGAAAACTTCATAATTTGTTTTATTAGAAGAATATATATATATATATATATATATATTTTCCTCTAATAATTGATCACCACTAAAACAATTCCAGTGACCAAATTCTAACCGATCCTTGGATAGATTCTAGTAATTTACAGAAAATGAATATATATATATATATATATATATGTATATTAAACAGATTCTTCAAAAGAAAATAAAAACAGAAATATAGTGATTCGTAAAATACATAGTCAATCCATTAAAAATATTCAGATGGCTGTTTCATGGCTATATAGAAATGGATCGATGCATGGTCGGGTCTGTTGGAACCATTTCATCACCATATACTTAATATTAAGGAAATTTTATTTTTTCATTGACTTGGAAAAACCGCACGTTCCCTCTGATACCACTTTTAGAAACCGGGATGGGAAACAAAAGACGTTGGGTTGGGAATTTAAATTTTTTACATCACTGGAGTGACATAACATCATCGACTCTAGTGATCCTATCCCGGGATGGTCTGAGGACCATGCATGGTTTCTGTAGAGAACAGAAATAAAATATAATGTGTACCTAATTTGGATCTGATGCATACTAGTTAGTCGCAAGGTGTCAGTGAACATTGCTCGAATACTTCGATGTTGAATCACACCAGATCGTACACAGAAGCTTCTAGAATTTACTTTTCGGTCATTCCTCGGAATCCAAGTGCCATCACGGTACTCTGGTGACCACTTCGACACAGTGATGATAACCACAATCCATCGTCTTTGATCCGAGAAGTCCGAACATAAAGAAAATTCTTGTTTGGGAGAGTCTTTCTATAGAATTTAAAAGGAAAGATAGGCTATCATTTATAATAGAGTAATAGTCTACATGGTAAGATCATAACTATACATATATAATGAAAATATCTAATGTCGGGTCTGGGTTCCTGGCCCCCATGTAATAAGCATCCACTATATAAATATTATGAATAATTATTTATAACAAATAAAATTATGCAAAAAATTATATTTATAATTTATCAGTTAACTGTAATATATATTAAATATATTATGTGATGTTCATGATCCATTATCTTGACGCACGTCTCTTGATAATAGTAGACAAACCTGTTATATTTCATTAATATCTGTTCTACTAATATTTATCCTTGAATTTACTTTATAACTTGTAAATACGTGTTATAAATAAATTCAATGAAATCTTCCAAACATGAATAAATCTATAATTTATTTAGTCCTCGGTGATCAATAGAAATTATATAATAGCTGAAACTCTTGGTGGGGCCCACCATGTTCTATATTCCTATTCGACATAATAGTGAAGATTCTCCAAGTGATATAGTGTGTGACCCTCTAGGATGTTATCTCAATAGTAGTGAATAATATTCACTGACCAAGAGAGGGGTCTAGCAACCCATCAAGGACCCTACAGAGAAAAAAAAAAGTAAAATAAACGACTAACTTCCTATGAATATAGTTTGTGTAATATAATCTCTTCATTTTTGATATCTTAATAAAGAAGAATGCACACTAGTTTCATCATCCTTTCTCTTTCTTTATTATTTTTTTATATGCCTAGATGGACTTACCTTTTCCTACCATGGTTGTGGATTTAAAGAATGTACTTACATCCTAATCAATCAGGCCTGAGATATCTCTTCCTCAATTCGGAAGTGAAATATCCTATCTTGATTGTTCGATCAATGTCATTTTATCAATGACGTACCCAACACAAACTACCTCACCACGACTTCATTGCCATGGTTTCAATCTTGCATCAATGTATGAAATCAAATGACATACATTGATAATGATATCAAGTCAGGAGACTGTTACACATGTATATAGATATGAATAACCAATGAAACATGAGACATGGGGTGTTCCTATTGATGGTTATGTCCTCCTAATCTCAAATGATAGTGATCACCATGTACTAACACCATAAGAATAAGTCTCAATGCTTATGGGCCCCCAGCACCTAATAGTCACACACCATCTTTGTCCTGTTATAATGATGTAACTAAACCATAGGAAATAAATTTAAGATTACTGTCATAGTATCTCTAGGTTATAATTAGAGCTTGGGTTCTAAAATAAACCATTTATACGACATTTAATCTAAGGAAATTACCGTAAAAAATGGATTCATAATTACCTACACTATTATGGAAATATAAACACATGTATATATATACAAACTGCATACATGTATTGGTTATCAAAGTACAACACATATTGGGTCTAGAGAACCCAAATTAAATGATACAAAACAATAAAAAATCAATAATGGAAGGTGAGTGCTAGATATATATCCAACCAATGTGTGTTGGAAAAGTGGCTAGGTCATTTGGGAACATCACATACAGGCTTAGTCCTTTATTAAGCTTAATTTTGAATTAATAATTGTAATTAATTTTAATCACTTTCACTAATATTTTTTGGTAAAATAAAATTGATCTTATTAGAAATTATAAACTATGATGATTCCAAATATGGAATCCATTTTTTTAGATTCAAATAATTGAATATGAAGAAATTAAATTAAATGTAATCTTGCTGACGGGACAACAATGCAGGTTTTTAAAGTAAAAACATATGAATGTTGGATATGTTTTTATAGTCCATTTCAATGAAAAATCGATTAGAATGACCTAAATTTTATTAATTAATGAAAATATTATCTAATTATACATTAAAAAATAATTAAAATTATAAATTATCAAGAAAAATATAATTGATTAAAAATCATTTTTGAACTGGAATTTAATATTTTTAACTATTTTTTAAAAAAATTAATGTCTCAGAAAAATATAAAAAAATTTCCTTAACCTAATTCATATGATTATATTTAAAATATGAAGTTTATGTTGACATATTAAATCAATTAAAGTTCCAAAATCCAAATTCAAATTTTTTTTACATTAAAAGGCAGCAAAATTGCCTTTATAAAAATATTGGTTTTTATGTGTGAAAGTGGATTTGTTCTAATCTTATGAAAATAAATCCTAATTGATGAATATCATAAATATTTGATTGAATATATAACATATATATTCCATTAAAATAATTAACTATTGTAATTAATTTAATTTATTAGGTTAAAACAACTTTGTGAGTATAAAAATAGTTTTATATATAAACATTCCATTTCTATTCAATTGGTTACTATATTCATTTATACTTAATTTTTAACCAATAAATTAATATTTTAATCTTATAAAATATATAACTTCATATGTTAGTTGATACTATTAATAAAAGGTAGCTTATAAATTATTATAATAACATTTTAAAAATATATTGTTGTCTGGAGAAACTCAGTCTTGTGTATAGTGAAAACATTCGTGGAAGGTTGCTCTTGCATATAAAGCATGTTAAAACAGTGTTGAATGCATTGAAATATATAGAATAAATTTTAAATATATTATAAATTATCTGGATATTATATTACCTTATGTTCTTGTTTTCACGTGTGATTCACACTATCAAATACAAGGTTCTTACTTTAGTTTTTTAGTGTTTCATAGTGGAAAACCACAAAGACAAAGATTTATTTTGATGTATCCCCAAAAGTACATTTCAGTGGATTGATCTATAGGTTGTATTGTTCCATATTCTATAATTTGATTTTGGAGATCAGTAAAGTGATCACTTCACTGTCAAGAATTATCCACCAATTCGTCGACATAACACTCACCTATTCATCCCAGGAATGGATTAATGATGTGATTCATAGCACGCCGACATGTGGCACAAGAATTATTTAATCCAAACTGCATGAACTAATAGTAAAATATCCCTAAAGGTGATCTAAAAGTAGTGTCTTCCTCATCTTCATGGGTAATCATTATTTGGTTTTACCCTGAGTACACATCCATGAAGTAAAAGGCCTGGAAGCAATCATATGTGTAAATAAAGAGTTTTTCGATCAGTAATGGAAAATCATCTTTTGTGAAATGTCGATTAAGGTCTATAAAGTCCATTAAGACCCCTATATTCCCATTATTTTTCATTATAGGGATGATTTTGGCAATACATCATGGGTATTTCACTACTTGGAAAATGTTGAATTTGATTAACTCGTCACATTCTGCCTCTATACTGGTCGAATGAGAGGGGTGCATCATCCTAGCTTCCATATTGAAGCCTTGATGCTCATTGGGTGGTTTGAGATGGTGCATAACCACATATGGATCTTGTCTATGAATTTCCATATAGTTCCAATTTAACACATATTATATCCTCTTGAGAAATGAAATTTTCATCTCTTTCTCTTCAAGGGGAATAGTGAAACTAATTAAATTAGGATGTGTGTCTTCTTTCATTGCCAAATTTATCTTACTGATATTATCTATTGTGGTGGAGACACATTCCTCAAATTTTTTAGGTTCATTCCTAAGATCATCCTCATATTTCCTCAATTTTGATTCTATGAAGGCATTTTCAGATAATGTTTAAAATATGGGGGCTTCTCTATCACTAGTATTTAGAGGAAGGAAATTAGAAGATACATTATTATCCATTTTCATTTGATTTATCGTAGAGAGATGTCAAAGTTGATTTCATTTTATACTATCAAAGAGGATATTAGGGGCATGGACCATTGGGATTAGATCTAGTACATTGACCAGATTTCTGGGGAGCACATAGTCGCTATAGAAAATACTCTAGGGAATCACAGAGGTTGTCCCCAATCCTTTGCTTGCCACAACCTATATACCAGTATCCTGCATTGGGTACATTCCTCCATTTTGTTTAATACTTTTTCTGATTATGTGGATCCATTGGTATCTAAGGGGGGTTTTCTCCATGTATTACGCCAAATTTTTCATAGATTGGGTACTTCAGACACTAATAGAATGTCAATAGTACTGCCAAGTGGTTATGGATCTAGGGCCTTCCGATCAGTTTATTATATGTGGTGTCTTTTCTGGATAACCATGAACTCAGATTTAGATGTGAGTTCCCCAAAATTTACTTCATGTTTGATCTTATCAATAGGTATTTTATCACTCTTATCATACCATTGAATAGTTATATTTCAGGGAGATAGGCCCCCTTCACCATATCCCAAACTCCATTGAGTTTGAACTAGGATGAGACTGATGCTAGAAGAATTATCAATCCAAACCCTTTGGATATTGAAATTAGTGAGTTTTTTTTGGAAAATATAGGGGCATGATATTTCTTTGAAGGACTTCTTCATGATCCTAGTCGGTGAAGGAGATGGAGACATGACATTCAAAGGAAATGGTCTCTACTCAATAGACCTTATCTGCATAAACATCAATATTCAACTCATGTTAGATTTGGTGGTCTTCAATAAGTTCCTCCATGATTTATTTTGAAAGAAGTAGTGCATAAAAGATTGAGATCTGGGTTGGGACCACGACCATCAGTTTCAGAACATCATACTATTGTGACAATGGTCGGCACATTACAATATGGGGATACTCCTAGAAATGAAGATCATGAGCCAAGGAATTTGATGTGGACGAAACTGGGTTTTGTGCAGAAGTTGAGGGAATATATACTACCAGTGTTGTATGTATTTATGAAATTTCATGTTTCCCTAGTTAATTAGATTGAACATCTTCTAGGCAGTCATGCTAGATAATGGGATGCAGTCAACTTCTAGAGGTATCTAGGACTCCTCCCTACCTTTTGGGAATACTCGATCAATTTCATATGAGTCTTATCTACATATATTTCTTCCATGGGTATATGACCAGAATATTGGGTCTAAACATGTTCATTTTATCCCATGTATCCTCGGTTTTGGCACATGTGGCCTCCCATTCCTTGGTTATGTGTGGTGAATTCAAATTTTGGGGAATAATCATCATCAGATAAGGGGAACATCAAGTGTATCACATTGAAAGAACCAAAGACAAGATCTCCATATGATGAAGATTCTGTTCGGTGGGGCAGTACCCATGCGGTAGATATTTTAAGGTAGAAATATACATTGGTCAGAACTTGAGTTAGAGAAAAATATGATTCTCCCTCTTCAATTTATTCATGCATCTAGTAAACACACCCACATTTAGGAGGTGCATATGATGTTACCTATTTATGTGGTGGATATATTTTGGGTCTTCACAACTACTCTATCCGAGAGGTTTGATCTCGTTCAACTATATATTTGATTCATTGAATTTTTAAATTTGTGCGCATGTATGGCTTGAAATTTGTGCCAAAAATCATTTTCTTTTGACCAGAAAACAATTAAGAATCCCACATACTATGGAGAGTTTTCTAACAACACCTATCCAGATTCAAAAATGACTTGAAGAAAATCTTCTAAGTTGAAGTAGTTTCAGATGTTATGACCAAGCCTTATAACATAAGGTTAGTAGTCTGGAAAGTCGGTGAGGTTGACCTCATCGAGATTTCTAGGATATAGAAACTTGAGAAGTTTATTTTCCATGGAAGCCAATATATAACTGGGGAATTGTTCATTACTGAAGAAGTATACAATATTCATCTATTCCACCATTATCTGGTGACCCTGATATCTCTGTGCTTCTAGCCATGGGTGATTCTATGGTTTTCATTGCTCAACATGAGGTCTTGGGGGTCAGAGCCTTCTTAAGTGCCCAAATTTTCTCTGGTAGTGGATTTAGTTTGATAGCTTCATCCTATACTCTTCCTATAATTTTCCCATGAATTGTGGGTATGAGTCTTGTTTTGGACATGTTTTTCTGAATATTATCCAATGATTTGATCCATTTTAGAGAAACATAAAAACCCACCCAGATACATCATGGGTATCATAGGATTTTTCATCTCATCCCTGGTATTTTAAGCACAGAGTTCCAATAATTTCTATTTTAAGAGAAGGATGATGGGTGAATAGGTTTAACCATTCCATCTCAATATGGAATAAGACACCCAATCACTCTCATATTTCTTGTAGTTTATTAGGTCAATAATTATTGAATTCCATATCATGGAGATGAAATGATAAAATAACTAATGATGAAGGTCTCCCCATCCAACAATAGATCCACCTGGTAGGAAACTGTACAAACAAAGGTTGGCCCAATCAGAGTCTATATGAAACACCTTATCGTTGTTTCCTCTTATATATCTTTAGGGCACATCATCTACCCACATCGGGATATGAATTGTTTGAGATATAGTTTACGGTCACCTAAATAGTTAAAGGTAGATAAGGTAAGATTCCCAATCTTGGGTGGAGGTGGAGTATTATCCAATCATTTGGGATACAACATTCCCTCAGGATGGATAGGTGAGCACATCCCTTCAATGGATAATATAAGATTGTTTAGGGACTAGATGACATTAAGTAACTCTATGGGAACTATTGTTGATTTTTCTCCCACCCATTGGGAGTGGGAAGGTACCAAAGAGCTAGAACCACCTTCATCTCCCATTGATTATTGATTCGACCTATGATTGACCGATTACCTTGTTGAGGGAGAGGCTTTCACCTCAATAGAGGTTATTCATGGTCATTTTGACTTCCTCATTTATGAATACTAGATGTATAGATCCAGACAATGTTTGATTCTCTGATACTTCTTTTGCTAGAGGATCTCCTATGGGAGAGAGAATATTATCCTCTGTTTGATGATGATACCCAGTGAGAATATTTACACTGAGTAGCTCCTCATTGAGTTATTGGAGAGTTTTTATTTTAATATCATGTTGAGAAAACTATTCCTCCAGGAAATGAACTTTAATTCTTCTAGGTAGTCATTGTGAAGTAGTTGTACCATTCCCCTTGGAAATGTTCTGTCGTTGAGGTGGAAACTCTTTTTCAGTGGTTCCAAATTTTTTATCCTTCTTTGGTTTCGAGTGCCTGAAACCTCATTTGGTTTATCCAAATCACCCTCCACTCAGAGAAGATTATCCATCTTCTATTTATAAACATTTTTATCTTGATCAATGTATTTCATGTTGACAGTGATGACATTAACTGAGGCATATCTAGGAATGGTGGTTGTAACATTACTTTCAGCGAAATAGGCTGATTTGATACTGTGCTCATTAGGGTCATTATTTTTACTTTTGGCCATGATGGGATGTTTTGACTTGCAACCCTGGCAGGGATTGATCTCCTTTTCCAGATGTTCCTCATATCTTAGCCTAGTAGAAATGATATTAATGGAGTCTTTGTTTTTGGTTTTCATATGGGCCCTGACCATCATAGTTTTTCGTAATGGTGGGAGCTATAAATGGGACATCGTCTATTTTCCTCCCATCCTAGAGAATTATGATTCTCTATGTGGTGAAAATGGTGATAAAAATTCATCCATCCCTATGGGGTGGTAATCATTTGGGTCTGTAATTGGCACTAATTTTCCAAGTTTTTGAGGAACTAATGATTACAATTGAGGACTTAATGTTTCCCAGGATGGACATGAAGATATAAATTCCCCAAGTCCATTAGGATGAGGATGATCTAAAATCACTACTGATTATTATAGAACCCTATATATGGATGATAAAAATTGATATGTTGATGGAGATATAAATTAACCTATCCCAGTGGGTTGGGGTTTTCTCACAACTTCAAATGAGATATCCTAAATCCAATCTGGAACTGAAGATTCGAGGGTCAGAGACAGTGGTAGATATTATCCTAGACTAGGGGGCCAAGTCCCCTCATGTATGTCTGCTATGGAATTTTTTATTGAGCCTATTATATGTGGTGCAACTATGCTCTCATATGACTTAGGTGTGATGAAATCCCATGATGAGAACCATTCTTTATGAGGATTTGTTTGGATTATCTCAAATTCATTCTTTGTCTCTGAAATGAGTTCTCATTTCATCGAGGGGCCCAATTTGATGTCATGTTGAATACCCTCTCCCTCTATTATTGATGCATGGGCATCAATGAGTGGGGGAATTCTGTTGTAGTGACCAACTAGCTAGAGCATTATCGGGTCCCCTTATTTCTCTAGAGGCTATAACATTACTAGATGTCAAATCTGAAGGGTTATGTGGTTTTGATGTTGTAGAAAACTGCAATGCTTCATAATATCCACATACTAAAATATGGATACATAATGTGTCTTCAGTGATCAGAAATTGAGGTGTCATGATATATTGGTAGCAATCATGTTTCATGTTTTCATTATGCTTTTCCATTTTTGGATCATGAGCCATGGAGATAGCAGCCATTCCCAGCTAAAAAAGTATATAGATTTTATGAAGGTGAAATTTGTATCCTAGATAAAGGATATGTTGAGAATTCAGGTTCTGATGTGTAGCTCTTGTATTTTGGTATTGATAAGGCATGAAATCCATTTTAGCTCATCTATGATCTCATAATTAGAAGTAGTGATGGGATAGAACATGATGGGGTGGTTATTTCTGGATAAGACTCTCCGTATATAAATTTCGACCACCTTCTCATCATACATACCCACCTCCATATGATCAAACCATAGAATATTGATCTAATGGTAACCTGCTGATGGGAGTGGTGTGCCACTAGAAGTTAATGTGGAACAATATACAATGGACCATTTTGTTTTGACCACCTCTCTATATAAAGGTGTCATTATTTTGAACACCTATATATAAAAAGGTGTCTGGGAAAGGGGAGGTTTTCCTTGTCCATGGGATATATCAACATTGGGAGGTTAACCATAGTGGATATCAAGATTAGGTTCCCTAAAATCCATCTCCAAATTACCAGGAGGATCACTGTTGTGGTAATGGAAATATTCTACTTTTTCTTTGATAAAAGAGTTGGTAGGCCCTCATGGTGTTATGAATTTTTCTCAAATGACATCTGGGACACTAGAATTGATAAAATAAGAATTATGGGCCATATTATACATCATGGTTGGAATATGGAAACTTTACTTTAGTAATTTTACAGGGATATGAGCCGGTTGTATGACGGTTGTTGGAACATGCCTATAATAGTCTGATGAAGTAGGAATATGCACCCACTGATAAGAAGGTACATGAATATGTTGATACATTGCCTCATTATTGATAGGATCATGAACTTATCCTAAGGCAAGTTCTACTCTAACTTGATGAGCCCCAATAAATAAAGGAGTATGATCTCAACACTGAGCCTTTGGGATATGGCACTAGTATTTCTTGGTAAGAGCATGAGCTTTCCCTGAGTCATGTTATGCTCTCACATGGTAATCCCTTTATGGAACATTAATATGATCCTGTTCCGTATATTAATTCCCACTAGATTATACCGATGGACCTCCAGAATGGGATAAGGTAGATGACCCTCCTCCTGTATTGGATTGGAATGATGTTGGTGCATTCATTCATCTATAGAAGTAGCAATATGCACCGGACTTCAATGATCTTCTGGAATATTCTAGGTATATTTACTGATAGAAATATGAGCCTCTCGTGAGCCTTCTTTAATTATCACATGGTTATCCCCAGCTAGAATAGGCATATATGCCCAATCCTAGGTCTTTGGAGTATGTCGTTGGACTTCTTCGATTGGAATATGAGCCTTTCCCAAGGATTTTCTCCCTCTCAAATGGTGATCCCTAGCCATAACAGGGATACGAGCCTGATCATGGTCCTTTAAAATATGCCACTAGACTTTTTCAATATGCATGTTCCCCTATCCCGAGGCATGTGTCTCTCCCACCTCATGGGCCCGAATTTCAATGGGAGTATGATCTCTGTATGACTCCTTTTTCTTTATTGGAGTATGATGATAATCATTCTAGACAAGAGCAGGAATGATACCTTGATTCCGTACAACTTCTTGTTCACAATGATTACACTTTTCAGTTTCCCTAGATATAGGGATATGATTATGTTCATGTCCCCATGTATACAATAGTTCCAGAATATGTCTATGGAGTTCTTTTGATGTTGCTAAAATGTTTTGGAATTTAAGAAAAGTCTGTGCATGGATATTAGCCACTACATTTTTTATATCCATTAAACACTAGAATATGCCTTTAATTGAAGAGTAAATATTTTAACACTTGTATCTACCTTATTTCAATGGAATATACTCATGAAATTTTTTCATGGAGGTAGGTATATGTGACACACCAATGCCTACTACTGTAAAATTCCCATATACTTATTCTAAGTTAGCAAGTATATGATCCTACTTACAGATTTCTTCCAGAATATGATAGAATTCATCGTCAACATGGGTGGGCATATGATACCGCTTTTAGACATACAACACCTTCCTCCCCTAATGAGCCTTCCTCATTTCACATACAAGGGCTTTATAAGAATCGTCTCATCGGTTGGTACCCTTACCATGAGACTAGTGGGTACTTATGGGATGGTGTTGGCAATTGTGACTGAATTTTTCCCTTCTCGGTACCACTTGAATCAGAAGATAACCGTATTAGGATTCCTGAACAACCTTCATCTATGACATTAGGTGTACGTTTTCGTGCTCTGGGGAAAAGCTCCTAAAGCTGTTAGTTTTAGTGACCAGGGATATTGTCTTAGTATCAGCTGTTCTTGGGAGATTCAGACTCATCAGTTTCCACTATTAGATAACCTCATGGGAAGATTCCATTTATGGGATTAAACCATGTTGGTGAAAATCGTAGATAATACTATTTTACTCGATCATTGGACTTTTTGAATATGTGATATTACTTTTTGAATCGTGGGGGTTATAGCCAGAGAATATTTACCAGAGAAAATACTAGATGATGAAGACATTATATTGGGTTGGGATCTTATCGATGAGGGAAGTATCTATAATCTAATAGAAAATAAGAAACAATGTTTCAAATAGTGCAATATCATAGGAATTATGTACTCAATCATATATTCATGGTTAACAAAATTTTCTTGTTTTCATGATTTGTCCATTCTTCTCATGTGGAAATATCAACATGAGGATGGAATTATAGGAACCCTTGTTATAGAGGATAGTCTATAAGAGAATATTGGTCTTACTACTTAATTTGTATATGGAATGAAAAAAAATTAGCATATCCCATGATTAATTAATCATTTTTATTATAGAGATTAACATTAGGTTCTTCATTTTTTTCATAGGTGTTTTGAGTCATGGAAGGGATCCCTCTGGTGGTTTGATTGTGGTAGATTTCTATTTTGCACAATCACAGTTATTAGGGTACAATTTTATTTCTGATAAATGAATCCCAATGGTTCCCTCATTTGTAATAGGGTATAGACATTATTTATAATACCAAGTTTTCACATGGGTTTTTAGGCCCAGTGACTCTTAGGGACACTCATTGGTCAAGAGGATGGGAGGTTGGTCTCACCACACCCTTTTGTGGGAGAATTTTTCCGTACTCCTAGATTTATGATATGTTCGTAAATATCTTCAAAATATGGATATGAGGCCAGATACCCAGAAAAAATGATCTTGGGTTAATTCTCTTTTAAGTGTCAAAAATTGCAGATGTTTAGTGAATCAATATATATTTATATAAAGTTCTCCACTGTTTATATATAATGGTTGGTTTCCATGGTGTTGAAGTTATATAACCAATATATTCAAAATGTGTTGACATGCAAGGAGGTGTTTGATATTGAATGGAGGGAATTGATCCATTATGAGGAATCCTACATATAATGTTTATTATTGAAATCAAAACACATGTAGTTTTTTGGGATTGGGCAGTTTAATCATCATTTGGAAAGGACAAATAATGATTATCTAGGACATTGAGTGTTCAAGATTGAATCCTGAAAGGGTTTCCTACATATCCCGACTATGGAGAGAATTTGATCATTCATACTTTACTTGTTTTGTGATTAAACTATAAGGTTTACATGTTAATTGTAGTGATGTCTGAAGTAGATGAAATGATAATTGTTGTTCCCTATTCCCAGATGATTTGTGCTCAGTTTGAGAAACAAGGGATGGAAAATAATCATTTTTTTATTTCTCATGGAAAGGGATTGATGTGATAGGAAAAACTTGAGGAAACTTATTATAGAGCTTGGGCCTTAGAGATATATACTATGTATCCTGGTAACCGAAGGAATCAGAGTCATTATAGTTCAGTTTATTTCTCATTCTACTAATTTATGAGGTAGAGTTATCAAACCATGGGAATGATTAGGTTATCGTGGTAAAAAAACATTTTTATAATAGTTACATCGAAATGAATGTTAATTTTCAATCGGGCCATAGGAAGGAATCATATGTATCTTAGTTATTGTGGGAATCAAATTTCTCATATTTTAATCGTCCCCTTTGGATTTTCTCAAATGTATATTCCCTTTTTTTGAGGTTAATGCATCATGCCATTCATTAGGGTTCACAAAAATATGTTGACTTGGACGGTGGAGACTCATGACCTGTATGAAATGATTATGAAAACTCCCTATTCTCATGTGATATATTCTCATTATGAGAAACAATGGGTATAAAATGATCAATACCATTTCTTGGAGAGTGAGGGACTTATGTATCGAGATAGGCATATGAAGATAGAACCCTGAAGAGGTTCCCTACGTATCCTAAATATTTAAGGAATTAGAGTCATCGTAGTTATTTAGTTCAGGGATTGCATGCCTAGATTTATATTTGATGGCGACATATCAAATTATATCGATGGTTAGGGATTACACTCTGAGGTTTCCATTCTGACATAATTACCATCTAGATATGCATTGATTATCCTCTTATCATAATATGTAAGAGAGTATCTATCTGGAATATCTAAAGACAACTAAATGAACCAGTTGTTCTTATTAAAGGACTTCATGCAAACTGGTTGGAATATTTGAAGTTGGTCACATAATCAAAGGTGACTTCTCAAGAGGACATTTTATGATCCATGTGGTCTATCCTAGAATCCATCATATGAACAAGCTGGCATATCTAGAGGGCGTCACATTATTCAAGTAACTTTCCCTAGTGTCATTTGTAAGAGTTCGTTTGACACATATGGAGTGTGTCATAAGAGTCAATGAGACATTTCTTAGAGGGAGTGACATGTCTTCATTAACATCCCTGGAGGGCATCACAAAACCTAACTAACACTTTTGGAGGGAGTCGCAAGTCTTGAATAACTTTCCTAGAGGGTATCATGATATCTTAGTTGACAACCTTATATGCATTCATGAGACATATATGACATGATATGGTGCAGTTGTATGATTTAAGTGAGTTATCTGAAGGATGTCAAATGATTCAAGTGACAGACTCATGGGGGTTTATGAGACTAAGGTGTTACCTCTCTAGGTGAAACCATGTGACTCTCTTTGACATGTATAGAAGACTTCACATGACCTAGGTGTCATATTAAATGATTATTTCAAGATCTAGGTGACTTGTACTCATTTTTTATCAGGTATTGGATATCTTCTATGAAGCACTTGAGGGTCATCGAACTTTAGTTTCACATAATTATTCCACATTTAGTCTTTGTTCTAGACCTTATCTTGAAAATTCCTTATATATATTTAGTATTAGTTTATTATGAGTCTCATGGGATTTGACATATTAGTTGGTTGTTTTTTGCACATCATTGTTGAAGTAATTCATGTGATCTATTAGTGATCCTCTGACGTGATTCATCCATGGTAGATGATCAATCCAGAAGTTCACTAGTATATTACCTGATGGATGACTTAATGATCATGAGCTCAACTACTCCAAGAAATATTCTCTAATGCTGGTGCGAAATTCCAAAAGTTCATTCTCTTCATCACCATAGGTAGTTGTGCATTTTTCATGCTAGGGTGCTGAATTTATAGGCCTCACCAAACCAGTTGTCCACCAGTTTGCACAGCATATCTGGTGTAGGTCTAAGCTAGAGTCCGCAAAGGGGACATCCACTAGGCGTCTTCGCGATCCATTTTCATGGATCACTCCTGATGTATTTTCTTGATTTGCAATTACCGTGAGTCCTATTCATTAATGATTCCTTTATTGGATTATTTCTAATTAATAAAGACTTTGTTGACTCGGGTAGGCATGCCAAAGGACCTCCATATTTCTATATTGATATGTCCAGGGGCCTTCGTGATACCAAATTTCATATTGAAAGGCCTTAGTGAGATGATTAAAGCTTATAATGGGAAATTTTTTAAGGAAAGGATGAATAGTCTGGGGTCTCATGGAGAAATGATATAGACTTCCTTAACATTTCACTAGATGTTTATAACCACGAGAGGATTCTTCGTCCTTCCTCTTTTATTTTGATTTTTTATTTTACAAATGTTTTGTAGTTATTATTGATTACATGAATAATGTAAAAGAAAATTACTCTACTTTTTGATGATGTGTCGTGTGACCAATAGAGGTCCCTTGGGGGTGAGTGTGCCTTTCATGTAATAATACATCCATTTATCCTTAGGGAGTCATAGGAGGAGCACCTGCTTCCTGAACAAACCCAAGGATTTCTGTGTGACAAGGTTAAAATCCAAAGTGATTTCACAAGATGGGGAAGGTATGTCTCCAGGGTCCAGCAATGTATTTTGGGATTTTAGTGGTGTGTCTCATGATATTCAGCGATAGAGAGTAGCTCCCGACTCCTCCCTTTTCTTATGCATTATTTCATTTTACAATGGTTTAAGGATTTCATTATTTAGCTTGGATGTTGTTAAGGACAACTAACATTATCCTTGGTGATGAGTCACATGATGTTCCTGACTACTATACCCCTCATCCATTTGGATATTTTTCTCGTTATTTTCAAAGTATTTTCTGTTTGGATTGTTTGGAATTTACCTATGAAAAATTGTGTGGCCTAGGGGACATTATCCGGCTACCACAAGAAAACCACTAGTTGTCCAAAGATCCTTTTTAAGAGAATAAAGGCTTAGTGAAAGGCGTCCTTTGGGATTCGATGTAGGTTATTCATTGTGTGTGGAGCCATTTTGTTCCCTTAAAATGGTCACATAATTGCGAGTCCTTTTAAGGATCACGGGATCCACTAGTCTCAGCCACCTTCTTCTTCCCTTTCCTTTGTAGGGAAAATAATACTCATATTATGGTATTTCTTAAGTTGTGAATTTTTCGATGATCATTTAGAGGGAATCAACAAGGATGTTTGAGCACATGTAAATCAAGATGAGACCTGAGGTATGGGTTTTATGTTTCAATCTAATTTTAATCTGCACTGTTTATACATGGATTTCAATTAATGTAAATTATGTGCTCATAATTTAATAAACCAATTTTATTTTCATTTCTTCTTCTTATTTCATGAATTTTTATTTTTTTGTTCCATTTTTTTCTCTTTGGTACAAATAATATTTTAGAAAATATATTTATGAAAAACCATACTTAATTCATCAATTTAGGATGGGACTATTTCTCATCCATAACAATTTTTTTAAAAAAATATAAATTCCGGAATGTTTTTATTAATATCAAATGATTGGTTAAATTCATATTTACATATGTTTTCCTTTCTATAAATTTTTTTAAAAAGAATAATCATTTTTTTATCTTAATAAGGTGCTTTTATAGAAGGTGTGAATATAATCTTTTTTTAAATGGTTATGCATGAACACAATTTCACACCATCTTAACCACTAAATGTTTGATGCTTCCATTAAAGGATTCCATGGTTATTTTTAAGGAAATATTTTCCCATAGTATTTTAGAATATTTTAAGATTTTTAATAATTGATTTCAAAATGAAAAGGGTATTTTATTTAAGAAATATTCAAATAATATTTTCAATGTATTTTTTATCTAAAATAAAATCCTTTGATGTTACTTATTCTTTACTGGGGATATGATCCGATAATTCCATTCTTACTCTGTCTATGTATGGTTTATGATTATGGTGATGATATGTTGATGGACCACTTTTATTTTCCATGAGTTATGTTATAGTGATATGATCAATCTTTTATAATATTATGGAATATATATGAATGGATTATTCTTATGTAATGGGTGGGTCAATAATTATATAGCCCTCCAATGCATTGGATAATCATGATGGTGTAAGGAAAATAATATGAGGTGATAGAGTTGTGATGCTCCTAAGAGATGAATGAGTTAAAAACTCCTAAGATATAATAGAGTTTATAAACTACACAAAGATGGTGTATGTTAATTAATATAAGTTACTCCTAATAGAATACTGGAATAATCTTATTTATTTTATTTTCTGATGACTGTATAATTCCCATGATATTATTATGATTATTCCTATTATTGTTCGACCAAATTTATTATCACCTGTTAAAATACTTATGATATGATATCATGGTTCCTGTTTGATTTATGATAACTCCTCGGTCTTGAGATTCATGTCTTTTTAAATGATATTATTTTATGTGTTTTTGATCTATGACAAATCAGGTATGAACATTTTATGTTGTAATCATGATATCATACCCTTATGTGTAGAATATTCATTTATAATGTAATAAATTAATATATCCCATTTTTAACCTTTCTGATAATCTAAGCCCTCTATTTCTTATGTTTCCATTCCCAAGGTCATGAAGAATGGTTTTAAGTAGGGTATGATTAATAAGTGTACTATGTGAGAATATCTTGGTGGAATATTTTGAATATCTTTCATGAAATAATATTATTATGTATATGGAATGAAAATAGACTAACCCTTTATATTTCAAGGGTATGTATCGATATGAGATGTATTTATTATTTATCTAAAGTAATTTAATATTTATTTATATTATTATTGGGTTTCCTTAGTTGGAATAATAGTATGTTTTAGTTTTTTTAGAGATTTATATTAGAGAAATATGGTGAAACCATAGGGATAGGTCTATGTATAGGATAACATCCTAAATTTTTGGTGTTTTAAGGATTATGTAGTTTTCTTATAAAATATATCCCTAGCTAGATACTGGAATGTGGATATGGTTGAGAAACATATTCACCTAAGAGTGACAACACTGAATGGTGTGCGTTGAGTATTAACTTAATCATCCTCAGTTCATGATGAGTGGGACTAAGATTGCACACATGGATAGACAATCCTTAGGGATGGGCTTGGGTAAATTAAAATTTTATATATAAAACATTACGGGGTATTTGAATACATATTGACTATGGATGACCTATGTGAAACCTATGTTTTCATAGATTAAAAGAAATGTTTCATAATTTTGGCATCCTATGAATGATTTTTCCGGATTACATGATTACTCACTATGATTATTAATTCTCACACCATGAATTTCGTTCTTATTCAATGGATGAAACTAGTTGGAATCATATTAATGCTGAATTTGATGGGAAATAAAATGATCATACTCATGAGAAACCCAATGAAATAGTTGCTGAGATCTAATATCATATGGATATGATCACCTAACTCTCTAAATATATAAATGGTAACACAAATCATATGAAACATCGAGACATTTAATGGATGAAACAACTCACTATTGAGTATTTTATATGGAAACATCAACAATATTAATTTGTTCCACCAATAACAAATTAATGGGAAATGGATCAATGATATAGAAATGTACTTCAATTTTCCCTAATGCTTAAGCCGTGATATGGTTATTTTGGTCGTATATCATTTGAAAACAGAAGTTGTTCAATATTGGACTATTACCAAGAATATGATCATGAGGGAGAGATTGACTCCATCAAATGGGAAGAGTTTTAGAAGGTGTTTTTCAATATTTATTTTCCCCAAACCTTTTTCAAGAATCTGTAATGTGAATGAATGGAACTGAAACCAATGTATGATGATCCCATCTTTACCTATTATGTGAATTTCAAAAGGGTTACCTTGTATGCTTATGTTTTATCAATAACCTTTAACGAAATATTATTTTATTATTTTTTGTATTGATACTAATTCATTGAATGAAATTGGTTACAAGATACATTTTTATCTATGAATAATGTGTTTAATGTTATCTCAATAAGGAAATGAATATTGGGAATTCTTATAATTCTCATAGTTTTAGAGAATAAAAGATAAGGATTAAATTTAATGGATTATTACTAATAATAAAACCCATGTAAGAAATTAAATTAATAATCCATCATGTCATTCCTCTGAATAGAATCAAAAAAAGTTCTTTATAGGGTATATTAAATATTTTAAGGGTGTAAAATACGTAAATCCTGAAAATTAACTCTATTGTAATGTGAATTGGATAGTCAATGAATGAAATGATGAAAAGGATCAAAAGAATGTTCCACCAAAAATCTAATTTTTTAATATCCAGGAGTATAGAAATTATGCCAATTAGTGAATGAATCCAATGGATAATGATGGAAATCAGCATTAACAACCTCTAAAGACAAGAGATAATTGGAAAGCTCATGTGGTTATAACTGTTAATGTGGGGCATAAAATGAGTTGGTGAAATGTACACTTACCATCCACTCTAGTACTAAAAATGTTTTATTTGATACTGGATCTAACAATTCTTTTATATATAAATACTTTTCTAATAATATTAAATCAACATCTCAGTGGTTATATGTTGACTTACTAGAAAAATCTCAAAATATTATGATGATCTTATCTCATCTTTATTTATCCTCTCTGATTGAAGTTTGTAGAAATGTGCTTCTTAAAAATTTTGGGATTTTACCTCTAGTTGAATTTTATATGATTTTGGGAAATATTTACACTCTCTATATACGTCCCATATAAATTTATGAATAATGTAAATAAGAGTTGATATTCCAAACTAACCAATGATCATATTTAAATGTGACGATGAATACAAACTATCAATGAATGTTTATTCTGTTTTATGTGACTTACTACCAATTAATAAGGGATGTCGTATTCAGATGATTAGAGATAAAATAAACAATGAAGATATTTATATTATTTTGGAAAACATTAATGTAATTATTGAAGAAATTCCATGTCTTCTCCCAACTCATGAAGTTGATTTTTAAACAGAAATCATACACGGTTCTATACCAATTATAAAGACTCCAAATATAATATCCTCTATTTAGTTGCAGAAAATGAAGAAGAAACCATAGGAAAATGTTAATAAGGTATTCATATGTTCTAGTACATCACCATGGGGTGAACCTGTGGTTTTTATTAAGAATAAATATATGTTCTTTCATATTTCCAATGATTATCAAGAACTTAACAAGGTCATTGTCTGCAAAAAATATCTCAACCCTATATTGATGATTTTCTTAATGAACATCCGAATGATTGATACTTTTAAAATACTGACCTATGTTTTGGATATCATCAATTAAGGGTTAGGAGGGAGGATATACCAAAGGAAACCTTCCATTGAAGGTATAACCATTATGAATTTCTAGTGATGCAATGTTGAAATTATAAATCATCTACCACCTTTATGGATTTATTGAATAGATTCTTTATAAATTACCTCCATCAATTTATTGTTGTTGTTATAGATTATATTATTATATATTTTATGGGTGTGCAAGATCATGAAGACCATTTGAGAATTGTTCTAGTAAACTTGAATAAGGTTTAGTTGTATGGTAAATTTACTGGGTTTGAATTTTTACTTGAGAATGTTTTATGCTTTGGTCATATAATATCAAGTGAAGGTATGTATGTGGATCCTTAAAAGAAGGCTGTTATTGAAAAATGGCCAATACCAACTGCGGTAATGGAGATCCAATATTTTGTTTGGTTTTATGGATATAATTAGAGATTTATGAGGTATTTACCATGTCTATTTTATGCAATAACCATGTTGAATTGAAGATAACCATGTTATTAAAGAGAGATGAATATGAAGAAAATTTCAATGAGCTAAAAATAAGATTGTCTAGCACACCTATTCATACCCTACCCAATAATGGAAAAGGTTCTATGATCTATAGTGAATCATCTAAGAATTAATTGGTCTTAACCATAATGCATAATATTATGGGGATAGATTATGTATTATTCCAAATGAAAATTCATGGGAAATTTTACCCAACTCATGATTTAGAGTTGGAATTTGTAATGTTTACATTGAAAATATAAAGGTATTATCTTTATAGTGAAAGATGTTATATATATAATGATTGTAAAATTATTAATTATATATTCACATTGAAAGAGTTAAATATGTTCCATAGGATATGGTTTGAATTTATTAAATACTGTGAATTCTCAATATATTACCGCTGAGAGAAGATAAACAAGGTGGATGATGCTTTGAGATAGAATGACCGTGCCAAGTTTTCCCTATTAAGGATCACAATATATCCAATATTTATTGATTTTTAGAATATGTATCTTTAAATCCTAAGTGAATTGGATAGATCATATATTTCTCATATAAAAGTTCCACTATCCGTCAATGTAGAGATTAAAGAAGAACATAAGGAGTATATGGAACTTATGAAGAATGCAAGGAATGTTCCTATGTTCAATCATGATTGTAATGAAATGATACGTTTTGGAAACAAAGTATGGGTCCCATAAATACTATATTTGAAGAAGGATCTATGGAATGAAACTCATAGATATTCATTCTATTTTCATAATAGAAGCATGAAGATCTATATATATTTGAAAGATAATTTATGGTTGGATAACTTAAAAAAGGGATATACAAAGTTTGTGTCTCAATGATTGGTTTGTCATAAATTTAAGGTAGATATATATATGAACATAAATGTAAGTTACAACCATTATCCTTACTATAATAAAAATGTGTAACCATTACCATGGATTTTATCATCAAACATTCTAAAAAATATGAAGGGTACAATGCAATTTTTATTGCAATCGATTACCTTAGTAAATCAATACATTAAATTTATATCAAATAATAATTATTTATTTATCAACATTCTAGAATATAAAATATGTATGTTTTTTGGTTTTATGGAGTAAAAAATTATATTATACTTGATCGGGATCTGAGGTTCACGTCAAAGTTTTGGAGAAGTATTCCCTATGTTTTCAATAAAAATTTGAGATTTAACAATGCATATCATCCTTAGAAAGATGGTTCGCCAAAGTGGAGAATTAAAACATTATAGTATTTTATGAAATCATGTTATATTAATTTTAAATGTGTTTGGGATCAACAACTTTCATTGGTTGAGTTTTCTTATACCAATAGATTTCACTTAAGCATTTAGATGGATCATTAGGCAACCCTCTATGGATGGAATTATTGAAATCCAACATGATGGGATAAACATGGAAAAGGAAAGTTATTCATATATAATATATATAATGAAATGGTAGCGATGGTTAAAGTGTTTCATCAACACATTATGGATGATTATAATAAATAGAAAGGTTTTTCTAACAATCATCAGCTAGATCAAGTGTTCTAAATTGGTGGTGTAGTCTTTTTATGAATACATCATTGTAAAAAGGTCCTAAGATCTCAAAATAATGTCCAAATGATCCCAATATATATCAGTCACATTGAAATTATTGATCATATTTGTATGGTATATTATCGTTATATGCTTCTACCAAATCTCTCTGATGTTCTTGATGTGTTCCATGTTTCTATTTTGAAGAAGTACATACTTGATTCATCACCTGTATGGAACTCGGAGGGCATACCACTAGACCATTATCAATCTTATGAGGAACAACAAGAGGTTGTTATGGATGAAATATGAATGTTTTTGTGAAACAGTTCCACTCTATTGGTAATGGTTTCTTAGAAAAATAATAAATTTGGGGAAGTTATGTGGGAATACAAAGATGTGATGAGGCTGAAGTATTGTCAATCATTGATATCAAAGTGATTGAATTTTGAGAGATAAATTATTATTTGGGTATAGAAAGTAACATTCTAGGATTTTAAGATATATTTATCATTAAAAAATTGAATAGTTTGATAGATTACTTTACACACAACACCGAGTTTAAATGAACCATGATATACTATTGAATTATTGTTCATTAATTTCACAATTATCACCTAGACATTTGATTGGTGAGTATGAATAGGACTAAATAAATTATTAAAAATTATTTTTTTACATATTTTTCATATTAATTAATTAGTTTTTATTTGGAAGAAAATTAAAATTCATGAATTGTAAGATAAAATGTATTTTTTCTAAAAAAACTATTTTTATATGTACTGTGTATTTCTATTTTTAATAAATACTATTAAAAAAATTGATTAATGATTTTACTAAAATTTTTAGATTATATATTCAATAATATATTTTAACATTCATTAGATATAGTTTACTTATAACGGAATAAATGTAAATTCAACATTATAATTAAAAATGATTTTTTCTAAAACCGAGTTTTCATTTTGTTTTGTGTTATTATATTAATAAAACACTACTATTTAATGAAAATGAATTTTATAAAACATATTTCTTACACTAAATTAGTATTCCCAAATTTTTCAATGAGGCCAGTTTTAGTGTAGGATATAATGAAAAGTAAAAAAACTATTACCTCACTTAAGGTTAAAATAGGTTTATTGGGAGCTAAGCCAAGAGATATTAGTAAGATTACAACATAAAATTTTTCAATTAGTATTTTTAGATATATTTTGTTATTATATTATCCTACCATTAAATTATTTTCCACTAAGAATTATTTTTCTTAATTATGAAATTAATATATTTTAATCATTTGAAAAATTCAAAGTATGTCCTCTCTCATCCATATAAAGGACAATAAATCTCCTATCTTTATAACATATCAAGAGACACTTATATTAGAAAATCCCTACCCAGATTATTTCTTATAATCCAACCCCATAAAATATGTGTCCTAGTTTTATCATTAGACATTCATTCCCAGTATTATGGTGTATACAAATTGTGGTTTCCCACATAGAGGTATAAATCATAACCAAGTACTTTCAATTTTATTTCTTCTTCCACATTCCATAAAACTATTGTATTAATTATAAAATATTTTCTTCAGTTTATTCAATAAACTAAACAGTTAATATAATTTTTAAACAACCATTATCCTCTTATTTTTCATCACCATTTCACTTTGATGGTTATGATGGTGGAATTACGGAATATATATGATATTTAAGATATTATTGTACTTTTATAAAGTTGAATTGTTATTTAATTTTCTATTATATCATCTTTAAAAAAGTGGAAACATCACTCATGCTTTCGTAAGTGATTCCATCACTAAGAAGTGATGAAATTCATTTTTCATCACTACATTATACGAATAATTATAATAGTGAATATATTGATTAAATATAATATATTGTACATAATTAACATTATAGAGATTATTGAACCATGATCAATGTATAAGGACCAAGACTAAAAAATTGAAACATGGATGAAAATTTTAGCAGTTATCCAATTGAATAACGATTTTAATAAAGAATTATATATAAATTGGTTATAAATTGTTATAGGTAAATTATATTTGGTATAACATATATTATTATGGCTTTAAAATATATTTGAAATATATTTATATTTATTATAATTAATGTTTTAACACATATAATGTTAGAAGAGAAAATAGGTAAATGTTTTTTTGTTTCAATCCCATTTTAATCGGTGTTATTTTTACTTGTGTTACTATTAAAAGAAGTTATTAAATAAATATTAGATAAAAAAAATATTTTATTACACTCTATTTATTTATATAATTTTGAATTTTCAATCCAATTTCCACTCATTGGCACACAAAATGTTGTAGAATATATTTTTAAGGAAATTTGAGCTTCTTTCTTATAACAACCCTGACCTCAGTAACCCACAGTTGGTGTTTTCTTTATTACATTCGTATAAGTTACATGTAATAACTTCTTGATTGGTGGCATATAATAGTAGTCTTGTTAAACTAAATACATACATGATTCCTATTAAAAATTTGAATATAAAATGAGAACAATATTTTTTTTAATGAATATCATTATTCCCTTTCGCATATCATTTCATATCATTCATAGTACACATTCTTGATTCCATGGAAAGTAAAAAAATAATGGTGACAAGATATGCTCAATAAGTGTTTATTTTATCGATTGTTATCATGAATCAATAATAATAATCAACATGGAAACATAAAAAAGTGAATACACATACCATGTAATTGATAAACAAGGAAGAAAATACATATAGAGGTAATATCAATGCGATTATCTCTTGGATAATAATCAACATAGAAATGTAAATAAACTAATAACATTAAATTCAATCAATAACATGACTATAGTGATTATATAAGGAATAAAAAATATGTAATAGTAAATAAATGAACTCACATGCCATTTAAATTACTTGATTATAGTGAATTCGTAAATTATAATCAATATGGAAAGGAAATTTACTGAACACACCTTCTATTTAATCAACAAATTTACTATTATGAATAGATAAGGAATAATTAATATGGATATGTAAATAACTAATCACACATGTTATATAATAAAAATATAAGAATAAAAATAATCCAAAGATGATATCATTGCAAAAATTTCATGCATAATAATAATAACTGAACATTAAATAAATGAAAGGCTTAATTATTAGACATAATTCTCTTAAGAATCATAGGATAATTTCAACATTATATGATGAGTAAATTATATTTAGTTAACTTTGGAATATATTTTGAGTTTACTAACTCCATGGTATGTTAGAAGTTTCTATACATCATCACCTCTTAGGAGTTTCTAACCACTCTCATCTCTTAGGAAAATCAAGACTCTTTAATCATTACCTAATGTAATTTACAAATATATAATTCATACCCCACGTATAACATAATCTTAATATATTCATATATACATCACAAGATCAAAAATCATTTTTCATGTCACCATATTATTACCCCTAGAAAACAAAAGGGTTTCATAAATATCTCATCATAATAATAATAAACCATCCATAGAAAGAATAAGGATGGTATCATTGGATAATATCCCCAATAAATCATAAGTAAAATAAAAGGATGTTATCATTGATGAAAAATGAATTTAAAATATAACTAGAATATATCTTGTGTAAACAATCCTTTTACTTGGTATATCACTAATTTAAAATAAAAAATAAAAAATATATTGGTAAAATATTTTTTTAAAAGAATCAAGAAAAAATTTAATGGAATCTTGAAATAATTTAGAGTTCATGACTATTGAAAATTTTCTTCATGCTATAATAAATAAACACAATGTTTATACTCACAAATTTTAAAAAATTTAATTTTAAAAAAGAAATGTTTTTTAAAAAACACTATTTTTCTAAATACCTATTTAGTCGTTCTTTGTATAGATAATTTAAAATTCATACTCACAAATTTTAAAAAAAATTAATTTTAAAAAATAACATACTTTTTATAAACATCATAGAAAAATTATCTTAGGGTGAAGTTTTGGTATTTTTTTAAAACATTAATTTTTCGATCAACAGTGAAAAATATTAGTTTTTATTGAAAACAACCTTTTGTTTAAATAATTTATGAGCTTAAATTAGATTATAAATTAGTTTTAATGTAAAATTGGTTAATATATATTAAAATTTAACAAATTTAGGAAATTTTAATTAATTTAATACTAAAATGTTATATAGAAACCTTCTATGCGTATGATGATTTTTCTTTTGGGAGCATTTTTTTCATTATTTATGTAGGTATAATTTAATATTAGGATATTCTAATTATATTACTTGAGCGTGGAAAACTATATTAAATATTTTATATTTGAATTTTTTATATTATATAATATGTTAAACATAATTTGTTTAACATTATGAATAGTATACATAGTAAAAATTAATTACTACAGTTAAGGTAAAATCAGATTTACCATGGGGTTAAACTAAAATGATAAATGTTACAATGACCTACCAACATAAAAAACACTCATTTTATGGAAATATTTGTACTATTTAACCTATAAGGGTTAATAATTACCCATTAATCATGATTTTTTCATGAATAAAATGAGGTTTAAATTGAATTTTCTAAAATTCCATGTCGGTCCTCTCCCACAATTATAAAAGGTCACCCCTATCCTCCCATATCAACACTTCCTAAGGTATTTTTCATCTAATAACTTTAAAAATAGTATCCTTACTAACCTCAAACATAATAGAGCCCTTGATATGATTAGGAAGAGAACCTACGATTGATTTTGGTGTAAACCTAACAAATATTTCAGATGAAGGGAAAACATTCTTAAATGCACATTTTTGTTTTGTTTCTTATTGAAAATACTTCAAATAAAGTTGAATCATGATTATATAATAATATTAGAATATTCTATATACTTTTATGTTATTATTTTAAGGGAATGACTTATGTCCATATCTTATTCCATGAAATGGGAAATGAAACTTATGATTGTCTATAAGGATACATCACAAAAAAAATGTAATTAATTATCTATCTAAAAATTTAATGGATGGAAATAATGATGTATTTAACACATGAATAATATATTTATGATACTATTATACTTATTTAATTATAATATCACATATAACTTCATAACTCCCATGTTTTTTAAAATATAAAAATTTCACTCATGTGTATGGCGGACTTCAACCTCACAAAGTTATGTGATATGTTTTTTAATAATGTTTTACATGGAAATTAATAAGGATATTATTAATTAATTTATTTTATATATATTAAATTATATAGATTATTTGAAATTAATATGTCACCCACTTTCTTATCATTTCACCTGTTATGAAAATTTTAATGTCTCTCGTACAAACGTATGGCCAACCATCTCCACGAAGTGATGTGATCTGTTATCCATGAAAAAATTTCAATAATGATACAAAAAATTTATCTAACAAAAAAATATATATTTATAACATTAATATATTTATGGAGAAGATTTAATTATATAATATATTCAATAACATGAACATTCATAACAAAATTTGTATGAGAGAACAATGTAATTAACAATTAAAATAATGAAAATAAGGTAATATTCCTAAGGTAAGGGTGATAATATGTTTTAAGAGGGTTTTATATGATATTATAAATATTAATATGGTTCTAAGGGACTTCATCTCAATTTCCCTTCATTGGGGAATATATTAGTGGTACAAACCTAATGTTTTTTATATTGTGTATATAATTCTCCATTGACATGAAATATCATGATTATTTAATAATTCATGGTATTCTAAGTTTCAATTTGAATTATATCATCCAAGTGGATTTGAATTGAAAACTTCCGAGTGGTAAATAATTCCATAACTCAATTTCCAATTATTTTATTATATTAATTATTCATTGTCTTTGATATTCTATGATTGTGTTTGTAGTGAATTTTGATTATATTATGTTTTTTATGATTGTTTTATTTGGATTTTATTTTGATAAACATAATCAATTCATTGACTAATTCTCACATTAACATCATGGTTTTTATGAGGGATTCTTTCACAATATCATTTTAATTAGGATTGTTTATGTTTGAATTTCCATTGAAAGAGATTATTTTAATTATTTGATAATAAACCACTTAAATATTATTATCCTTTTGTTATTCCTGAATTTTTAATGTAATAATTTCATCTTTGTATGCGTTGGTACTTAAAATTATTAATAAAATGTTTTTAGTGAAATATAACAACATTTCTCTCATTAGTGGAAAATCATTTTTTCATCTGAAGCCATATTCTATAAATATATTCAAAAATGTTTTTAGAATTTTTAATATGATTTCTTAAATTATCTTTTACCTATGATTTAAATTTAAAAAATCATTTGAATGTTTATGTCATTTTATACAAAAAGTTCAATTTGGGTTTTACTACAATTGTGAAAGAAATCCTTCTGTTATATTTTGAAATAACTTTGGAATTTTTTGTCCTCATAAAAAATCAAGGTTTTAAATCTAACTTTATAAGCATCAAAGGCTATTTTCATATAATATTATTTTCCAAAATTTTAATTAACTTTTAGTTTTAAAAATTTATTTTCAATGTTAAAAGTAAGTTTTCCCAATATTTTTTTAAAAGATCATTTTATTTTGTTTTTATTCATCAGTGAAAAAACCCTTATATATATACTTCATTGGGAATATGTTGTATTGATTCCATCCATTTATTTTTATATATGGTTTATGATCATTTTGACCAGTGGAGTTATTTATATTCACTTTCCTGATTCATTTTTGTAGTCATTTAATTTCCTTTGAAATATTAACTTTCATGTGATCATTTGACAGTAAATTCCCCATAAATATCCATGTTATTTATCATTAATATGTTTATTACTTAAACTATATATCAGTTCTACATAAGGAATTATACATTGAAATTTACTTGTTTATCTTGGGAAAAATTGATAAACCAATATTCTTTACTTAATAAAGATATTTGATGATAAGGTGAATTATCCATGAATCAAATTGATTATTTAATATATGAAAATTTTTATCGACATGCAATTATGGGTGGGACAGAAATTATATATCCTTTCATTGTACCATAAGTCTCATGTGGCAAATTAATAATCTATAATTAAACCAGTTTCTACTAGTATTTTTAAACTATCTTGTGAAAGGTTTTGGCTATAGAGGTATCATGATGCATGAAATCATGACACCCAATAAATGATCATTTCATTTATTGAATGTTTCATTATTATTAGTGTCCATTAGATTATCATAATCATTTCATGTATGGATGTATTTAATTCTAATATTATTTATTAAATAGAATTCATGATCAGTTGTTTACCTTGAAATATTTATTATTCCATATCTATTCATAATGGTAAATTTATTGATTAAATGGAATGTTTGTTCAGGTATTTACCTTTACATATGGATATTTCAATATCTATTCTTGATTATCGAGTTATTTAAATGGAATATGTGTCTGGTTATTTCCATTTTCATATTAATTTCCCCTTATATAAAAATTAAATTGATGTTATTAATTAAATGGAATGTTTTCATATAATGAACATGGTATATTCAATGTTATCTAGGATATTTTCACATTTATATTTTCTCTAGATGCATTTCCTTCTTATTTTATTGCTTATATGTTATGTTTGTGTAAGTATTTATCTTGATATTTTTATTATTCTAATTGATTCATGATATATTTTGTTATAATTAACCCTTACTATTAATTTTATCTCACCCTTATTTTGTTGCATTTACCTTGAATCCATGAAGTGTACAATGAATGATATGAAAGGATATGAGAGAGAAAATAATTATATTCTAAACAAATTTTTGCAGTAATTTTAATATTAAAATTTTATATGGTTATCGTGTATGTATAAGGATTACCATGACTAATAATCTATAAATTCCTTTAGGATGATATTAATTTTATATTATTCCAATGTAAAAAATATTACACTATCTCTAGGATACTGGAGTTGGGTTCGTTACATGAAATAAGGGTAAATTTTCTTTAAAACATTTTATAAACAATTTTGATTTCTAAAGAGAGGTAAAGAGAACTAAAACATAAAAATTATATAAATAAGTAGAGTATAATAAAATAATTTTTTATTAGATATTGATCATATAATTTCTCTCGATGGAAAGTCAAGCATAAACAATACCAAAAAAATTTGATTCAAATATAAATCATTTACCTCTTGTATTTTTGAACTAAAAATGTGTTCAAACATATTTTTATAATTAATATATATTTATTATATATTGATTAAAAACAAATAATCTTATCTAAAATTCCATAAATGATTTATTTATAACTGCTTTTCTGTGATTTATTAATAATTCATTATGAAAAATCATTATTTTAGGTGATAACAACTTCCTTTTTCATGCATGTTTCAGTTTATAATTCTCGGTCCTTATAATTTTATTATAGTTCAATAATCTATATAATGTTAAAAATTACATTAGTATCATATTTAATCATTATATAGAATTATATATCTATTCATATAAATTGGTGATGAAAAGTGAACTTCATCACTTTATGCATGAGTGATGGTTACACTTTTTGTCGAAAAAATAAAAGAAAATTAAATAATAATTCACATTTAAAAAACATTAATAATATCTTCACTATATCAAATTTGATATATAATATTGGTTTTTTATGTTGTGGTGTTTTAAACAGTCGACATATTGTTTCACTACGGTTTCCAAAAACCACTACTAAAGTTGGCATTGGCATCCAACTTTTTTCGGTTTCATCCATTTTGCTGTGGTTTCTAGAAAATAGTTAGAATATTTTGTTTCAAAGATTTATTTTTACTAATGATTTTACTTACCAAAACTGGTGAGGGTATAGTAGTGTTTCAAACCGCCTCTAGCCAGTCGGCACATTTTGGGAGGGGAAACCATCGTGAAATCCAAAAAAATCATCCACTAAAAAAAGTATTCTTTTGTTTAGCTTATATTTAAACCACCATTAAATAATAATTTTGTTTATATATTATATTTTCAATATGATTAAATATTTAACTTTTCCTTAAAAAAAATAGCTTGATAAACTACAGCCCTAGAGTAGCCACACAAAAACCAAATATGACGATATAAGAATTGGTTTAATTCATAACTAGTATTAATGTGTACCTAGATTTAAAAAATTTCTAATCTAGAATTACCAAAAAGCATGAATGTAGTTGATCATTTTGTGTAATAAGAATACCATTTTATCCTGTCCATAAAATAATCATTTATCTCACTTGCACCTTCTAACACCCATATAAAAATCACATTTATCCAATCTTAACAAATCCATTAAACGTCACTCAATTGGGATTCATCTTATAATAATTCAGACAACCATAATTCCCATCATCTATAAAGATGATTTTTTATGTGTTTAGATTTGGAATGAACCATGAAAAGTTCCAAATGGGACTTGGGATCATTATTTAATGATAAACGCAGTGAAAACCCCCTTTAAAAACAAATGGAATAATCCATGAATTTATTATCTAAATAAGTACAGTATTTACAATGTATTTATAAAAATGGTTCAAATACACCACAAATTTAGAAAATATCACAATTATATGATTTTTGAAATCAACATCATGTATTATTCAATGATATGAGTTTTTTTAGTGTATTGACTGATGAAAATTTTATCTCAATGAATAAGTTTGTCTAAGGTCCACTATCTGGGAGGAGAGTGAATCTAACAATCTATTTGTTTCACATATAAGATAAATAGTAGTGGGATGTCTATATGCAGGCTAACCAAAAAGTTTAGTTATCTAGGGAGTGCTTGGTGAATTTCAATGTGATGTCAGATCTGAATAATGTTCACAAATGTTTGAAAAAAACTGTAGATTTTCAAAAGATAAAAAGTGGTTAAATTTCAAGTAAGAAAAAAAAACCTAAATATACTAATAATGATTATTATAAGGTAAAAATTGGAATAAAACATATAAAATGAACTAAGAATATAGATTTTCATGAAATGAATGTGAAATACATATATCCATACACAAAACCACAACATCATTTCTAAGTTATGATATTAGTGTTATTCTATAATAATATTAGATAAACATAATCACAAAACCCAAATTGAACCCTAATCACTACCTGACAAACTTTGATTGACACCCTTAATGTCTACGTCCTTGCTCCCTACTACAACAACCTGCATGAAAATTGTCTTTAAAATTAAACACTTTTGTATATTTAAATTTAAATTTAAACATAAAACCAATAAAATTATTGTATTAAATGATAATAAAGATTTTTTATTTACACTTTCAACACTATCCATAAACTTAATTTCAACAGCGTAAATACTAGTCATCTTCTGATATAATTTAATCAACTCTTTTTGTAGAGAAATGACCTTTGTATCTTACTTCTTTATATGAGACCCATATTCCTGAATTTTTATTTACATTATAACAAACTCCATTTGAGAATCATGAGGTATGAAGTAACTAAAACTAGGAATAATGTTTTGGCATTCACTGGTGGCCTACTGAAGTCCTCATATAGTAATTATCTCAAACACATCCCTTACATGCCGCCATAATGCTTCTTCCCCAGGACATGACCAACAAGATCATCATGGGAGACGAAGAAGGACTATAAAGGATTAGTATCCCATAGTTATTTTATATTTACCTAATAATAAAATATCATTCATATTTTAAGAAATACATATAACATAGTGAAAAATGTTAATAATTTATTACAATGAAAAAATAATTCATACCTTAACTAATTTAGTATGATTATTAATATAACTTTGATCCTATTCTGTATGAACAACCAACAAAAGTTCTGTTTAGAGGACATGGTACCCTAAATTCTTTAGCTATATTAAAAAAAATATAAATTTGAAATTTAATATATGAAACATATTATGTTATCTTATTAATATTTAGGCTAATAAAAATATTACCAGAGGTAATCTGTTTCTGAAAAAACTCATTGACCCAAAAGTGTGGGGTTGATTTGTTTGGCTTGACTTGATGCATTTTTCCTTGACAATTCTGGAAATAAATTACATGTACAGTAATATTAATCTATGAAATTTCATATACTTATCATATTAATGTGTAAATGTAAAATGACATTAATATAATAATATATATTTTAATACCCTGTGCCTCTCATGAATATGGATATCAAAAAATGCCTTCCACTGCTCCCTATATACCCCTTTAGGTAACTTATCATACTAATACTCAGTGTTAGACATTTTATATTTTAATTCATTTCATAATGTCAAATTAAAATAATAATGTTTCCAATAAAAATAATTTAATGTTACCTTTTTGAGGTAAGATCAGCAATTGTAGAGTGAAATGGAATATGTATAAAGAGATTTTTTAAAAAAATATAATAATTTAATAACATAATGACATTCAATTACACTATAATCTATTAAATTTAAATTTATCATAGAATCAAAGACTTTAGTTTTCCATGATTTAGTCATATTTCACAAACAATCATAGGTAATTAGAAGGGTAACCTACTCAACTTCTAACTAGCCTAGATTCTAACCAAATAATCCTACAACATCATCCTTGGAGACTATATAACAATCAAATGGGGAAACTATATTCAATTTGTTTCGATTTCATATATCTAAAGTGTTAATATTTCTCTCTTTAGTAACATTATTTCTTTCATTTATGAAAAAATAGTTAGTATTATAATGAAAATACAATAGATTTATTCACATTAAATTTTTAACCTATAAATATCACCCTATAATATCCTCACTATAAAATATGAGTAAAATCCAATTCCCCCACAAGTGAACCTTCTAAATGGGGTGACAATATAACATATGCTAATAGGATAGAAAATGATGGTGTTCTAGATTATAAAGGAGTGGAGGGGGTTGTGATAGGCAATTGAGGTGGCCACAAGGAGGGTGTCCCTGATACTATAGGGAGGGAGACCGATGGATCATTATCCGTTATATTGGTCAAGGAAACATCAACTAATAGTTGAATGGGATCTATGAAAGGCTTATTTCTTGGAATTCATTTCATTTAATCAAATAAAAGTAGCTTCATATCATATATTTCAAAAATATTCATGTAGAATAAAATTAGAAATGATTACAGAAGCATAGTACTGATTAACCAAATATACATAACTATGATAATAAATGACTTCACATATAACAAAAATGGATGATAGATTAATGGATAACTTCACATACAATCATTTTCTCATTCAATCAATTATTTTTCCTACTCCATCATTAATTAATATACTTTATCCACTCTTGTAAGACTAATAAATTCAATATCATTATGGAAAAACATGTTCATTTCTTGTTTTTGATGATATTCAATGTTAGATGTCAAATCTTCTACTTCATCATGCATATCATACAAGTCTCTTTGTTTTATGGAAACAACTACATTGAACCCTTCATCCATGACATCCTACACATAATTTACTATTTTATCTTATAGTAAAATGAAATAAAGATCATGTAATTTATGGTCACCAACATCCATCAAGCGAGAGAAGTTCATAAAAGTAAACTATAAGTAATCTCTTTTAATACCCCGGGTAATATAAGCTCACTTTTATTTGAATAAGACAACTAAAAAATTATTATGGTAGTTTAATTCGATAATATCAGTCCATTTTCAATTGTATCCCAATTTGAAAACTATAAATATACCACTATTCTGTGTTTTAAAAAACTTTTCTTAATTAACTATATTTAATTTAAATCTATTGACATTTTAAGAATCAAATTTTATAGCTTTTTTTTAGGACCTCAATCCATAAACATCAAATCATTTCCTAGCTTATCCTGGTTATTGGTATTCATGATCTAAAAAATTTAATATAAATTAAAATATTTAAAATATATATATCAACAAAATATTAATATTTATTTCAATATTTATTGACATACATGATGTACAATCCATTATATAAGCTTGTTATTAACTTCTTTTGTTATATCATTATCATTTCGTGTTCATATTCTCATTCATATATTTGTTTTTATCTTTAGGTCTTTAACAGAAGGATCTAAGATTTCACTATTTGGTAGAACATATCTATGTTCTGTTAAAAATTCCATTTCTATCAGTGTAACATTTTGAGATCCTCCCAACTGATATTCTTATAGTATGATGGATTCTTTATTTCCCAATAATTGAGATCGAGTTGATGTGTCATTTACACATCCAAATCAATCAAACGTTATCACAATATAATCCAAGTATCTAGAAAAAAATTAAAGACACTTCTCTACTAAATATACTTTAGGAATATAGCCTTTAGGTTGGTATTTTTTCGCGTATAACTTAAGATGCCCAAGATATCTGTCAAATAAAATAAATAAAACATAATTATTTATTTAATTAGGTTTAGAGAATTTTTACATAATATATAATGAAAATAAACAAAGTGTCTCTCAATTTTATAAATTCATATGTAATGTTTGGGACTCCTAATTTAGGTTCATTAAACAAATACATAGTCCAATGCATTATGATAGTGAAAAAAGAAAGAGGAAAGATCAAATTTATGTCACAAAGTGTTAATATAGATCTCTCCTGAAGGTTTTCAAGCTCAGTTGGTTTAATGTTTTTGTCACATAGTTGTCTGAAAAATGTGAAATTTGGAGTATAACTATTAAAATCTTTTTAGTTAATAATATATGTAATTCCAATAGTTCTAACTCATGCAACAAAATATGTGAATCATGAAATTTAAATCGTTGTAACCTACATTAATTTAAGTGAACACACCCTGGTAAGTTACTTTAATACTCATCATATACCTTCACTTGTTATGAAATTTGAAGGAATATATCTTTATCCCCTTTTTTCATTGAAATTTTTTTATATCGTAATTTCCATTCTCATATGGCCATATATCATTCTTTATGTTCATTGTTTTTAATTATTTCTTATCATTGAGATGGTCCTTCTATTTTCCATGCTCATTATGCAATGTGAATATCAAATTATCACAAAATATTTTCTCAATATGTATAAAATCAAGAATATGCAATAAAAAATTAAATTCCTAATGAAAAAGTTTGACGAATGTAATTTTTTATTCCATTTTTGTGTTCCAATTTCACTTGATGATTCACTTCAAACTGGTTTCCCACTATCATTCAAATGACAACCATCCCAAATTCTGTTTCAACATTTCTATATTGTGCCAATTTTTTATAACCTATAAACAATATTTTAGTTGGTCTAAAATCAAGAGAACTATTGAATTTTGACTTCTTCAAATGAAATCTATGATATTCCTCAAGAAATCATCAATGAAAGAAGAATAACCCTTTTTTCTATTTTTTACTCATTCAGGCTCAAAATCAAATTTACAAATAAGAAAATTCAAACCCATGTAAGTGTTCCATCTAGAAAATTTCAAATGTCTAGGGATGTCACTAATGGTTCGCAATAGAGTATTATTCATTTTGAACATTTCTATAGAAGATTTATCCTATGTCTCGACATTGTTTCTCCCTAAATCCTATAATTCTTCAATTATAGGCTGCAAGTACATATCAATAAAATTTCTAGACATTAGTTTCCAAGAAAAATCATCAAAAGGATAAATGATGTTTTTTCATAAAAATTCACTAAGGTAGATTTTAAGGGATCAAAAGAATCACCCAAATGCTATAAATGTTGCTCAAAATCACACATGGGTTTAATACATTGACATCTAATATCAATCACACATTCATATGATCAGATGATAAATATTGATGTAATGAAATTAATTTTTTAAATAATTGTAAATATCTTAGATTTTTCATTAATACATCATTGTTATTATCTACAATATGAAACATAATGTGGTTAGAGATTTTCAATGGCATAAATAATATTTGAAATCAAGGATTTAAATGGAATTAAGAAAAAAAATTCAAGAATGTTCTATTTTTTTCCATAGAAGTATATTGACTCAGACTTCCAACATCAACCATTTACTTCTATCTATAAAAATTAAAAATTATACAATCCTTTCTTCTGCATTCATCTCTCCAATAAAACATACAATCATTGGGAAAAATACATATTTATATATTATTCTGACTAATATTGTTGAAAATTTTTTCCATCTCCTAAAAATACTCAGGGATCTTAGATTCATGAAATACATAACTCAAGAATTACAATATCATGGAAATCACCTTATTTCTAATTCTGCATATTCATTTTATATGTGAAACTTCAACAGAAAATAAATTTTTGAATATTTCAAACATCCACCATAGAAGATTTAATTTATATCGTCAAATTAATCATGGAACTCATTTATCAACTCGTTGAAGTTTCCTCTTACATTAGTATCTTCATAATCAATAGTTGGATCTAATGATATGTAATTATTTGAATCTACTTTTACTATAGTCTCAAAAACCTCACTTTTTAAGTTACCATTTTTAGAACCCTTGTTTACTTATTCTGTTATTTTTTATGTTGATGCTATTGTCCTTCAGTGAAAAACGATTAATTTGTAAGGGTTTTCATTTAATTTTCATTTTTGGACATAATTGGGATCTCGTTCTATTGATTGAAATCAATTCTCTAACATTCCGTAACATTCGACTCTCTATTCCAAATCCAACAGAAATATTGATCATGGAATTACTTCAATATCAAGTATTCATAAACTTTATGTCTCTTCATCTATGTTCTAAATTAACATTTAGGACATGAACATATTGTTATCCCATTAATATATTGATTAAAAATTGAAAAATCTATAAACTTCTCTAAACCATTAGCATATTGAGGTGTGTTCCTCGGTAATGTGATCTACCTTTTATCAATATATATCACAATGTGCTTATATATTATTAAAAAAATTAAAACACACGAGTATTACTATGTATGAAAAGGGGTAAATGGATATAAAAAAACACAAACCAAGTAATTATAAGAATAATCATATAAGTACTAAAAAATTCTAATTAAAAAATGAAATAAAAAATGGATAACATTATCTAAAATACAAGAATTAGATAAATTATAAAATCATTAAGAAAATAAAATCTCAATTATTCTTCGAAAATTATTTATCAAAACGAACATAAAAAACCAATTTAGAAATCTAAAAGTTTTCCTAAAATCACTATTGATGGCAAGACACCCCTCTTTAAAGGAAGTAAACTACTGTCAAGCACCCATTTTTCTAAACCAAACATTCTCCTTTTAAAAATATTTCAAACCACCGTGAGACTTTTGGTCTCAAAACAATTTTAAAAAATATTAAAATTAAAATAACTTAAATTACTAAAACATGCTTCTAATAAACGAAACAAACATTTTGAAGAATTTTTTTTTGTCGAACAGCTATTTAAATTGTCAATTGCCATTAGAAAATCCACTGGGAATTTTAATAAACACTTAGAATGTGACCTAGTTCTATGCTAGGTCAAAAACCCATTTTAATCCATTTAAAGACCAAAATAGGAATTGATTCTTGTTCATAGGTTCATGAAATGTATATGGTATTTAATAACTATAAATAATGGAATATTATAATAAATATAGACAATTAGAATGGAATTATATAACTTACCATTGAGGGATATTAATCACAATATAAACCATGGATATGGAATTGAATAACCAAAATCAGTGTGGCACTACTAGTTAGACAGGAAACATTAATGTGGGGAAATATTGTTTAGTTGATTCATTGTAATAATAAACTAACCATGTATATGAGATATCATATAAGTCAAAACATTCAAACTAATAGTATGAAAAAGGATATAATAGATATAAAATGAGACAAATTAAAATACTAGTAAAAAACTTAATAATGGATAAGTGATCCCATCTGAAATGTCTAAATCATTCTATTATAATTCTAAATAAATCAAAAAAATTGACTATCAAACAAAAAAATAATACATATCGGAAACCAACAAAATATGGGATACAATATAGGCTATTAAAAATAAATTCTAATATCATGATAAACATTATTTAAGACATTATATAAAAAATAAAAATACAAGAGTTTATGGTTTCATTAACAACAACATATATGTATTAAAATTTCTCAATATGGGAAATAAGTAAAAAGAAATGATTCATGAAAAACTTACATATTATATAATGGAATAAAACTATTACATAACTTTTTTAAATAATGAACATAAACAAATAGGATGAGTATCTATCATTTCATACATCACTATTCATAACAAAGTAGTAAGCATGTCGAGGAAGTATATGATATAAAGAAAGGCTGGTAATTTAATTAACATATCCTGATAAATATAAAAAACCCATGTAAGAGTCACAAAAAACAAATCATTTAACCAAGAAGGGTTCAAGGAAAATATTTACTAGTTTTAACTCTTAGTCTCAATATGGTTCAAACGACACTATTCAATTAGGATAACTATCCCTAGATGTGATGGGATAATGGGGGACACCAACCAATTAAATTATAGACTATCTATTTAAGTCCTCAATAAGAATACATATTTCACCCAAAAGGTAATCTCAACCACTTATCACGGGATTGGAATTAGGTAAACAATATAGGCACTTGAGAATAATGAATCTAGGATGAAAACGTAATTAGTTACCTTATATTCACAATTATAAAGCCTCTATTGCAATTATATTAGAAGTAATATACCTGATTAGAAAAATTTATCATCCCAGTATTAAGTTAGTTAAATAATGAACTTAAAACTAAAATCCCATTCCCTATAATTTATAGGGGTACCCATTCTATGTCCTCCCTGCTAACCTCTTAGAGAGGATGACTCATGGGAGAAGATGTTTTAGGTGGGGAGGGAGAGGGTGATGGCTCAGTGGGGCTTAGGGGAAACTGGAAAGATATATAGGGAGAGGGTGATGGGTTCTGGAGAAACTAGATTTCGGGAGAGGGTGAGGGTGAGGTTTTAGGGGGAAAGGGGGAAACTAGAGAACCAACGATATCTTGGGATAAAGGGTCTCTGGGGAAACCATATCATGAGTGTGGTCACTAGGGATTGGGAGAAACAAGAGGACCAGAGAGGGGTTAAATTCATTTATGGTGAGGTTTTGAGGTAGGGGTGTTCTTGAGGTAAATAGGGGTGGTTCTCGTGGGATAGGGTGCTAAAGATAAATATTCTATTTAAAAAACGGATAAAATTCAGTGGTGATTATTGAAAAAATTACATTAAATTTCTTATTTTTTTTATCGTTGTATTATTAAACCACCGAAAACACATCTATACAATTAATTTGATGTAGTTCATATATATCATATATATTCAGTAAATCCATAATTTTAACAATAAAAGTAAATTGGTGATGGGAAATAAGTGGATAATGTTTTTTTCATTATAATATTAATAGTCTAATGTATTGAATAAACTAAAAATATTATTTTATATTGGATTTAATTGTTTTTTGAAGGAATATGAATAAGTAAAATTTAATTTACTCAGTTAATAGTTACACCTCTTCATAGTAAATCTTCTATGGTTTACACTTTAAGCCTTGATTGTAAGGTATTATTATCAATCTAGGGCCTATAGGATGTGAGGAGTGATGTTAGGAATTAATTTGGCTAGGGATTGGATTATATAATATAATCTTAAATTTTTAGGAAGAGATATGAGAGTTGGAATCCTTTTACAATGGTAAGAGAGGACACATTTGGAATTTTACAAATGATTAAAATATATAAATTTCTTACTCCAGACAAATAATTCCTGGTGGAAAATAATTCAATGTTTGGATAAAATCATATTAAAATATATCTAACCAATACTAATTAGACATGTTTGTGTTGTATTCTTTCCCTTATATCCTGGTTTAACCCCCCCCCCCCTCACTTAATCCATTTTAACCATAATAGTGTTAAAACATTTACAATTCATAAAAACGAAACATGAAAGTGGCCTCAATAAAAATTTGGGTAATAGTGATTCAATCTATGGAATCCATTTATCAAATTAAATTTATATAAGTAGAAGATTTTTATTTTAGGATAATCATGCAAAATGCAATAAAAAATCATTTTTAGGGAAATGCATTTTTTAGGTATAAAAAATTTTAAATATTTTTTATTTCCATGTAAAATCTATATAAAGAATGTTAAAATATTTTATTTAATATATTATATTTATATTTATTATAATCATTCATCAATAGTGTTTTATTTTATTTAATAAAATAAAAACACATTTCACATATTAAAATAGTTTTTTTTAATATATTTTCAATCTTAAAATTAAATTATTTTAATTTATTTTAAAAAATATAATGAATGCATTTTATACATATGTAAATAATAATCTACCATATTTTACTTGGTAACATTCATATCCACCAATCTAATGATTATGTGATGACTATTAATTTAAATAATGATAATTCAATTTTATATTATGGATTGTTTAAAAAAGATGGTGTGTGTAAATAAATATATCAAAAAATTAATTTTTTAATGATAAACATATCATAGAATCATAGGGTGTTACATCAAAACACCTCATAAGTATTTATCTATCAGAATTCTGTCAATCTGATACAAACAATTGACAATACTTCATCTTGATCATATATTTAGATCCCCACATAGCTTCCTAAATTTTATGGTTTTTCCAAGTTAATTTAAAAATGTGAGTGGAGATGTTTCAAAAAACATTCTCACTTTGATACAGAAAATACATTGGTTATTCCTTATAAGAGAGATTATGGTCTGGTGGTGTGACCTCTAAGTTCATTACTTAGGGAGAATCAAGTATGTACTTCTTCAAAAGAAAAACATTGAACATATAATTACTCTAGAGATATTCAGTGGAAGCTTAGAGTGTTAATAAACTATTCTAGTATGATAAATATTTTCAATGTTACTGATATATCTTGGTCTCGGCTTCACCTTATTTCCAAAACTCATAACCTTTTTCTAAATAGATATTTTTAAGAATATTATTCCTCAACATCGAACTATAGATATCATAGATGATTGTTGGCATAACTTTTATATTGAATTTCAGCTTCCATAATGTGTTCTTGAAACACATCAACCTTATCCACCATTTCGTTATCTAGATTAGGTAAGAATAGATTTCTTTATCCAACATTATCCCATCTTGTTATATTTCTATAATTATTTCAATATAGGCCTTCATAAGGATCCATATAAATGCTTAAGTGAAGGCTATTTCAATAAGAAAACTCCTCCAATGAAAATTTTTAATTCAAAACACATTTAAAATCCATATAATATGATTTCATCACATATTATATGGTTTTAATGGTCCCCACTAACTGACGATATATATGAGGTAGATATGAAATTTTATAGTTTAAATATATATTGAAAACCTGGGAAATACTTATCGAGAACTTTGATGAAAACCTTAAATCATGATCAGTAAATATAAAATATGGTGCTCCATTAAACCATAAAACAAAATTAATGTATTTAATTTCAACCTGATCAATTATGAAATATTCCCTGATGAAAATTAAATTTACCAATTTCCTCTATTAGTCAATTATAACGCAAAGATCATTGTTCCCTTCAGATGATTTTGGGAGTCTAAAGATAAAATTCATGGAATTGTTTTATATTTTAATTCTATCTAGTTTAATGGTTGTAACATGCAATTATAATTATATATCTCTACATTAACTTTTTTACAAGGAATGTATTGAGAAAAAAACTCTATAATATATTCTTTCATGTTATCCCCCCATAAATAATCAATAAAATTTCTATACATCTTCATACTTCCATAATGAATAGATAATGAGGACCTGTGAATTTCTTTAAATGCATCCTTCTTCAAATATATTATTTATGGGAAACATACTTGGTTCTAGAAACTTATCATTCAATAAAAATCATGTAAAAACTTAGGAATATTCCTCACATTCTTCGGGTGTTCCAAAAACTCTTTATATTCCTCTTTAATCATCACATTGATGGATTTTTTAACATTCATATGAGGGCTATATTATCCAATCCATTTCTTTAGTATTTCAAGATATATCATATAAAAATCCATATATATTGAATATATCTCAATCCTCATCGTAGGAAATATGTCAAAGTCTTTCAAAATTTCAGTATCAACCGCCTTGTTCTCCTTCCCTCGATAGTAATATATTGAGTAGTCATATTATTTAATCAATCCAATCAATTTCATATGAAATATATTTTACTCTTTTTATGTGGATATATACATATTAATTTTCTGATCATTATATATATATATATCACATATTTCACCACAAATATAATACCTTCATATCTTCAATATAAAAATTACTACTTCCAAATATATATCATGAGTCGTCTAATTTTGATCATGAATTTTCTATTAGAATGATATATAATCTATCACCATATCATTCTGCATGAATGTGAAACTTAGTACCTTATTCTATAAATCACTATACATCATAATCCCTTCTCTATGATAGGGTAGTGTATGGGATGGTGTGATGTCCAACCTTCTTTTATCTCCATGAAATTTTCCTTTAATTCATCTATCCAAAGACACATTGATACCTTCTATTTCAGCATGGTAATTAGATTAAATAGATTTGATAAATCCCTCAAAGATAGTATTCATCCAACCATAGAAAACTATGGATCTCTATAATCGTGGTTGTTTTGATAAATTTCTCAATAATATAATTGTTTCATGGATCCTAAGATATACCTTCACATGATATTATATGACTCAAGTATGAAACGTTCTCATGTAGAAATTCACACATAGTAAATTTAACATATAACTTATCCTTCCTTTATGTCATCATTAAAACTATCAAATGATCTTCATGATCTTCCCCACTCTTAAAATATATCGTAACATCATCTATAAATACTACCACATACTGATCGAGGTAATTTCTAAAGAATATATTAATTAAGTCAATGAAGACATAATATGAATTAGTAAGTCCACATCACATCACTCTAAATTCATAATGGAGATAACTTAAATGGATGGTCATATTTATTATATCATATTTCCTAAACATTAACTGATGATAGGAAAAAATGAATCCAACTAATTTAAAAGTTTCTTTATCTATAAAGTTGATAATAAATTCATCAATAAAGGGTCAACATTTATTTTTATTTTTATCTTGTAATGTTCTTGACAATAAATATCAATATACATTAATCTATACTTATTCAATACAAGAAGAGAAGGTGAACCCTATGTTCATGTACTAGTACATATAAATCCCTTATCCATACTCCCTTTGAGTTTTGTATTCATTTCCAACAACTCAATTAAGGTTTTTTTATATAGAGTCTTAGAAATATGTATAGAACCCTGTATGTGTTCTATTGAAAACTCAACATTGTGATTCATAGGAAGACATGGGAAGTCTTCAATAAATACATCAACATATTCTGAATAATATAAATATTCTCATTGTGATCTTATCCCTAACCATTTGAGATAAATAGAAACTATAAATATTTAGTTAGACCCACAAAATGTTATTAACTTCCATTGGTAGTTTGTATTCAACCTCATAATAAAATAAGATCATAGTTTATTTCAGAATAGAAAATGTGATTTCCCTTCTTAATTTTTTTTATACGAACTCTATAGATAGAGACAATCCATTTAGAAAAACATATCAAATATAGATAGAGTGTAAATTAAAAAACATTTAGTAATCACATTACAATAGACCTATATTAGATTGGATATATACACATGAGATGAAATCACTATACCATTACACGAATTTTGGGGTAATTCTACATCTAATCATTAAGATGGTTATTTAATACCTATAGAATATTAAACAGATATAAAAGAGTGGGTAGATACATAATCGAATAAAACATTTTTATTTCTATAGTGGATGGTAATAACACCTTTCACCATGTCAATCGCATGACCCACTTTAGAAATTGTGATCCCATGAGCATTCCAATTGTGTGTTTACTTATGAGTAAATTGATTCTGATTTCCACCATTAACCATTTGATTCATGCAGTAATTATTATAATATCCATACTCTTGGAAATTATAAAATTGGATTGTGGGTGGAAATAGTTTTTGAAAATTTTCAATATTTATTTCATTAAATAGACTCTTTGCATCACATAATAACTATTCTATATAATGGAATTATTTTATACACTTAAAATATTTACCATACCTCATAAGGATGTTTACTCTATACTTCTTTACAGACTTCTTAGATGTATTAGTATTAATTTTATTTCTTACTTGGGTTTTATAATTATTATTAATCCACTAAATTTATCCTTTCACATTTATTACTTAAAACCAAGAAAATACTAACAGTGTCCAATTTCCATTTCCATCTTGATAGCACATTAAATACCTTCTTCATAACTAAAAAATTCTCTTATATCCAATTTATTCCAGGAATTATTCTTAATACACTAAATAATTAATCTATTTTTCTTTAAGGGTCAATGAAAAAACATGATTCATACCTTGCAAGTCTTTTGAAATTCACACCATAGGTATGAATAGATTTATCAACCTTTTTTAGTTCTAAGAATTCACTTTAAATTTTCTTGAAAATAGTTATTGAAAAATACCTTCTTAAACTCTTCCCCTGTCATAGAGTCAATTTCCCCCTCTTGGTCATATTTAAGAAAATAGTCAATTATTAATTAGATTTACATTGAAAATGATTTATAACCAAAATAACCTTCTTATTCTTTCAATGTTGGAAGAAAGAGAATAAATTTTATATATCATTGATCTATTTTTCATCAATATATAGATTATAGGAATCACAGAAGATGGATGATGTTACTGCAAAAAATACACAATTGTTATTTTTCCATTCCTTTGGTTGTTTATATGTTTCACATGATTAATGTTTCTTTTTATATCTTGAGATATTTTAGTGAGAATAAACATTAGATTTCATATCTCATCTAACATTTTATTTGGTTTCCCATGAGGTTGATCATTTCATTTCTAATCACATTCAATGTTAACATGATTCCTATTATATCCATCCATTTAATAAGTCCAAAATTCATGGTGTCAGCAATGATAATTACAATGAGTATTCTTGTTACCATGAAAAATCATTCATGGGATTCCGAAATTAGGAAAACTTATTTTCAATATATTAAACCTTAGGTTTAACCAAGGTTGTATATATTAATTATCTATTTAAATTCTTTATAATGGTTCATAAATAAAATTTGAATTATCCAAATACCATCCACATGTATTTTCTATCTAGTTATTCAATCATAGGCCCACTCATCATGCACTAAGGATGATCATGTTAATACTCAACCTACCCTTTCAATGTTTTTACCCTTAGGTGCATGTGTGTCTCAACTGTATCCACTTTCCAGAATCTAGATATGGATTTATTTTCTAATAAAACTACACAATATATAAAAAACCATTACTTTAGTATGTTATATTGTACAAAGACTTATCCCCATGGTTACCAATTTCTCCAATCAAATATTCAAAACTAACTAAAGCCTACTCTGATTCCCAATGAGGGATCCCAATAATAATATACATAGATATAAAATCATTTTATAAAAATATTCATTAAATATCATAACAATAAATTCCTTGGAGCCTTTTAGGTTTAGTTTCTTTTGTGAATAGATACATAATCATATTATTTCATGGATTTTCTTCTACATCTCTCACATTGATATTATCACGTAGTACACTTATTAGATTTATTGTACTTAATATCAGTCATCATAACTAAAAAAAGAAACATAATAAATAATGAGATTTGATTATTATAAACCTTAAAAATGGGAGATATAAATTTATGATCACATAAAATAATATGTTTTAACTAAAGTTGTGATATCAAGATCACAACATAAAAAGATAATACCTAATTTTTCATAGATCATAAACATGAGTCATGTCATAAAACCTTGTCATATGAAAATACTTGAATCAAAATATTGAGGACTTATCAAAAATGAACCATGAACCATCATAGCATATCAAAAGAATTTTTAGATTTCATATGTATTTTTTGGATCAATAATAGGAATAAACATAATTGTATCATGTGAATTATACCTTCACAATTAAAGAAACTAAATAATAATATTCCAATAATCTATTAAGTGTAACTTATATCTATTATACTCTATCATATAATTAGAGTTTATAAATACTATAATATCTTAGGAGTTTATTTACATTGTCATATCTTTGGATTTTGTTAACTACATTACCTCTTATGATTTTCTCAACTCCTTCATCATTATCCAATTCATTGGAGGGCTATATAATTCTCGTCCCATGCATAACATAATCATATTCCATTCATATTTATAACATAAGAGTATAAAAAACACATTATATCACCATATAAAAACCCATGAAAAATAAAAGGGTTTCATAAAAATATTAGCATCAGAATCATAAACCTCATAGAGAAAGAATGAGAACAGTATCATTGGATCATATCCTCAAAAAATCATAAGGTATATCAAAGGGTGTTATCAAAGATGAAACATCTTTTATAATATCACTTGAATTTTTCATGAGGAAAATGTCATTTTAATTTTCAAATCCCTTATTTAAAATATAAAATATTCAAAAAAATATTTGGAAAATTCCAATGAAAATAACCATGGTACATTTAATGTTAGCTTCAAAGCATTGACTATACATACTGGGGGGAGATTTTGTTCATTTATATTCACTTAGAACAAAGATTATATTCACACATTTGGTAAAAGTGCCTTATTGAGAAAATGACATGATGATTATTTTTAAATGTTTTTAAAAAAAGTCAAACTTCAGGAAAAATGAATTCAAAAAATGATTTGATATTTTTAAAAATATTGTAGAATTTGTTTAGAGAGAATTGGTACATACGATAAAGATCCATTCCCAAATATGATAAATAGGTTCATTTTTTCATAAATATATTTTATGAACCATTTTGAGTACTAAATAGAGGAAAATAGAAAAATAACATTAAAATTAATGGAATAACTATATGATAATAAAATAAAATCTTTTTATTGGATAAGGATCATATAATTTCCCTCAACAAAAATTGAGGCATAAATAATCTAAATTGAAATGAGATTTAAATATTAATTATTTACCTAAAGTCTCATATTTCTTCATATACATTCAAAAGGGGGCTTGACCTAATCCTTTCCAAAAAAATCATACCTTATAAGATTAACATATAACATCTTTTCCCTATTTTATTTAGAAATATTTTTTAAAATCATTAATCTTGGTGATAATTACATTGTCCATCATGATTTTATAATATTATTAGTCCCTTTATAAGTACATTTATCATGGTTCCATCATCAAAATACTATTAATAATGTAATTAGTATCATATTAAAAAATTATATACAATTTAAGAGCTATTCACACAAATCAGTGATGAAAAACTAATTACATCCCTTCATGGAAATGGTAGTCTATACATATGCATGAGTGATGTTTTTACTTTTTGATGGATAAGAAAAAAGAGAATTAAATAGTAATTAAAATTTATAGGAATATAATAATATCATAAATATGATATATATTTAGTAAATCCACTCTTATAACAATCAGAATTGAAGCATTTATGAAAGATGAAATGCACCGCTTTGTGGAGGTGGTAGTCCACCCATACACATGTGTGAAATTTTATTTTCCCATTGGATGTAAATAAAGTGTATAATGGTGCTTCCATAATAATAATAAAAACTAATTATATTAAATTTAAATAATTAATTATTTTAAAATGCATAAAAATGTTTTTTATTTGGTTAATGAAGAAATAAAATTGAGTGTACTCAGTTAATAGTTATACTTCATCATTGAAAAACCTCGTCTCTCTTACACATTAAGCGTTGAAAGAATGGTATTAAAATCAAAATAAGACCAATAAGATGTGGTTATGGATGATATTAAATTATTTTGTCTGTTATATTATGAAATAGTATTCTTATAAAGTGTGAGTAAGAGAATAGAGCTGGTGTCCTTATAAAAGAAAAAGAGAGGGTACACTTGAAATATTTAAAAGGATTAAAATATATTAGTTTATTACTCATAGAAAATTCTTCCAAATGGATATAAATTAGAATTTAGGATAATATTGGGTAAAAATATGACCAAAACATAATAATTATACAAGTTTATGTGGCAATATTACCCTTGTATCTTGTTTTAACACCCATTAAACCCATTTTAACCATAACTATGGTAAAAAGTTTTTAATGATTTTCATATTAACAATGATAAAAAAATAAATGTTTTATCATTAATAAATTATAAATTATTATTAAAAATTTGGAATAAATTTTATAAAATTATGTTTCTAAAAATGGAAGAATTAAAATTTAAAATATTTATGGAAAATTTAATGAAACCCTATAATTTTGAGAAATTAATTTTTAATACTAATGAAATGTTAATTATTTTAGTTCTTTGTAAAATATATAAAATTAATGCTAAAATATCTTAATTATTAATTATCCTTTAAATTCAATCAAAATAATTCATTAGTGGTGATTAAATAAATTTATCAAAAACCACATTGTGAGGATAAAAACAATTTTTAAAAAAAAACAACTTATTTACCTTAAAATGAATTTACATAATTTTATAATCAATTAAAAAATAATGAATTCAATTTATGAATATTTCTATATTAATTTTTCATAGTTTAGTTAGTCAAAGTTGTAAACTCTAATCCATAATATGGTTGATCACTATCTCATTAAATAATAATAATTCAATTGTATAAAGTTGTTCTTTTAAATATAGTGTTTTATGTGGCATAGGCTATAGAACACTAAAAATTTATTTAAAAAAAATTTATGATATAATATCAAATTGTTCTAGTTAGTTTCATCCTTCATTTTTTCACCACCCTATTGAATAATGCATGTCATTTAATTCAAAAATATTATCAATTATGAAAAATTGAAGGCACTGTACAACTAGTCCAACTATGGGGGGAGTACTAAGAAATATGAAACCCAATCTTCCCTAAGTAGTATCTAGATTGTACTGAGTAACCTTGGGGATAACATTCTCCCCAAATCAAACCTATGAAATCTATATCTTTGAAAGGCATTTTAGAATACATCCTATACCTTTTAAAACCCCACAGGCCTCTTTCTACTGTTATTTTAATAATTATAACATCTTGGATCTATCATCATTCTCTTATGGATCACATGAACCTTCTCTAACATTCACCACACTTACATTATCCCCATGGGAAATGCCTCAATGAAATCTATCTAGAAAAGAGAATATATGTAGGAACTTCTGTATGTGTACTTGAAAATTTTTATTTTGATCTTTGAGTTTTAGATATTGTTTTATGTAAAATTCAATAAAGGATGGTGATCATCCAGCCTCTGACCTAAATCAAGAAAATAATCCCTCAACATGTCTTCAGAAACCAAGATAATCTTCTTAGTCAAGTCATTAGTTTAACGGTGGAGCATTGTAAACTACTACAATTGAGTCCTGATGGCCTCTTATAAACTATGCTACAACTGGGATGTGAATCCGGAATATCATTTTAAAATTTTCACTGAAGATAAACCACTAAATTATATTATTTCGTCAATTTTTTTCAGTTTTATGTTCTGCACTAGTCTTTTCTATTGAATAAAAATGAAATGGGTGAATTGGTAAATCAGTTGATGATCCCCAATACTACATCATGATTATTAAGTGAACATAGAAGTACCATCATAATTTACATCCATATACTATTTCAATACCACTCTGAATCATTAATTTATCATCCCAAATTGGCTAGGACATGTTTATTTGTCTTTACCTTCTAACATGTGAGGCCCTATGACACAAGCTCTGCAATGCTATTCTTCATACCTGACCACCAATACAAACACTTGAGTTTCGAGTATATCTTCATATCCCCAAGATGTATTTCCAAATTGGGTGTATATAACTTCTTCAACACATCCTCACAAATAAATACTATAACCACTTTATATCCCTTAGAATACAATAATAGCTCTTGCCTATACAGTATATATGAGGTATATTTCTAGAGAATATTTGATTATATAATACCTCATAATTAGTATATACTAGTTAGTAATCCCTCAATCATTGAAAAAGTATAGAGTTCATCACCATAATTTAATTGTAATCAATATATAAAAATTAAACAAAAACTAACTTCTTTGAGTATAGATACTCAGACACCTCCAACATAAAATAATGACAACATTTATTTAAAATGGATTCATTAAAAGAATTTCCCTTCCAAACATTACACACAGTATTTATTTCATAGTCTTATAGGCACTCAAGATACTACCACCACCTTATGCTAAGATATCATTGGGAAAAGATATACATAACACTCTAATGATCTATATATACTATGAATTTACTTTCATGATGTAACATATATCATCATTTAAGAAAAAATCAACAGCTATGAGGTCCAAGTCGTTGGATTCATAGTTATACCTTTGAGGTATAAGTTTACTACTCCAATAATAAATCACAAATTACCTCAATATCAACACACAACCAAACCAAATTTTATAAGAATCATAAAACGCTATTTACTTAATAAAATACCAAAACATATCAAAAAATAAGAATTGGTAAACCTCTAATTCATCTCATTAATATCTCTATAACACTTCTCTATGCGGGCGCGCGACATCCACATTAAAGAGGGTGATGCTAATACAAGGTATTTCCACCTGAAATCTTCGGCTAGGCGTCGAAAAAAATGCTATCATGAGCTTATCATGACCTGATGGAAGCAAAGTTTCTGATACCAATGGTATTCACGAATCTTTGCTATTATTTTTCTAGAACCTCTTCTCTATAAGAACTCCTTTCATGTCTGCTGAAGTAGAAGAATGCATCGGACCCGTAATCACCGAAGAGATCAATCATTAGCTTAAAAAAGATGTGACGAATTACGAGATTCACCAGGCGCTGAAACATATCCACCCCACCAAGGCCCCGGGACCGGATGGTTTTCATGCCCTATTTTTTAAACAATACTGGCACATCATCGGTCCCAACATCTGAAAAATGATAAAAAATATATGGGCGGGGAATACAAGCATTTCCGCCATCAACGAAACAATCCTCGTACAAATTCCCAAAATCAAGAAACCCCAGGTGATCCCTGATTTTAGACCTATCATCCTCTGCAATGTCTCCTATAAGATCTTCTCAAAAATATTTCTCAATCGGCTGCGCCCTTGGTTTCCTGATATTATCTCCAAAAACCAGAGCGCCTTCATGGCCAAGAGACTGATTACTGATAATGATATTGTGGCCCAGGAAGTGTTCCACTCTATGAAAACACGCTCCACCACGAAAAGAGGAACCATGGCATAGAAACTGGATATGAAAAAAGCTTATGATAAAGTGAATGGTAGTTCCTTAGAGAGGTGATGCTAAAAATGGGATTTTACACTAAATGGATAGATATTCACATGAAATGCATCTCAACCATCTCCTTTAGAATCAAGGTCAATGGGGAGCTCACCAGAGGATTCGTCCCAACCTGAGGCATGCGCCAGGGAGATACCCTCTCCCCATTTCTCTTCATCTTGGTGGTCGTTGTCTTTTTTTGACCTTATTTATAGGGCTCCATCATCTAGGTCCATTCATGGGGCAAAGGTCTGCCATAGAAGCCCACAAGTGTCGCACCTCTTCTTCACCGAAGACTGCCTGCTTTTCTCTAGATCAACTTTAAATGAATGTCGGGTGATCAGCCATGTGATCCAGCATTATGAGATGGCATCTGGACAGGCTATTAATCATGGAAAATCAGAAATCTCCTTCATCGTAGGGGTGCCTCTTGCCAAGAGAATGGGACTTTGTGCATTTTCAGGAATCCAATGGTCGATAAACACCAGAAGTACCTCAGGCTCCCCACAGTGATTGGCCGGTCCAAAAAAGGCATTTTTTCATCTCTTGTGGATAGGATTGAGAAGAAAATTCAAGGCTGGACCCCAAAATGCATCTCCAAATCTTGCAAAGAAACCCTCATTAATGTTTTCATTCAGTCTATCCCCAGCTACTTCATGTCACTGTTTAAGCTCCAGGCGGCCATCATCAATTTAATCCATTCTCATACTGCCAACTTCTGGTGGGGGAAAATGATGGAAGGAATACACCCCACTGGTTGGCTTGGGAGAAACATTGTAAACCCAAGTCGGAGGGAGGGATGGGATTCCAGAATCTCCTTCTTTTCAATGACATGCTGTTGGACAAGCAAATATGGTGCCTTTGTAGCCGCCCATCATCTCTTTCCACACGGGTACTCTAGGCCAAGTTCATTCCCCACACGGACTTCCATAATTTCTCTCTTGGCCCCCGACCTAGCTCCCTCTAGAGAAGCATTTGGGGGGACCTAAATCTCCTGTAAAAAGGGTTGGGCTGGAGGATTGGGAATGGATCATCTATCAACATCTTGACCAATCCTTGGCTTATCGACAAGGATGGTTTGTGGGCCACATCCCCCGCCCAACCGGGGCTCGAAGACGCCACGATTAACTGCCTCTTCTCTGACCAGGGCCCGGGGTGGTGTGTGGAAAGGATCCAGGAATGGTTTAATGAAAGAGACCAAAGAATTATCCTGAGCATATCCTAGGTCCCAGATACAGGCCCGACCATCTTTTCTGGACCAATGATATTTCAGGCGATTACACGGTGAGATCTAGGTACAGACTGGCTCTCGGAACCCACTCCATAAACTGTGATGAGGGACCATGGAAAGTGATTTGGAAGCTCAACGTCCCCCCCCCCCCAAAATTCACCAATTTTGGAGGCAGGTGTGCACAGGAACCCTCCTTACCATGTTCCTTCTCGCTTACCGACATATGGCCAATGCCGAGTCCTACCCTTTCTGCCCGAATATTCCTGAAACCCCTTGGCATGCCATTATCCACTACCCGGGAGCTAAGGATATTTGGAATAAATGGGCCCGGGCTTCAGATTTTTCATTGGACATTGCCTCTGACCTCCCCGATCTTCTGGTGCATTGGTGTTCCCCTCTTTCATCTTCTAATGCCGGTTCTCTTTGCACCCTATCTAGGATCATCTGGGTTTAGAGTAACTGTGCAGTTTTTCACCATGCTCATAAACCTCATGATTTCTATATTGAACGAGCCATTTCATGGATTGAGGGCTGGAAGGACCAAAAAGGATACGTTATGCCAGGTGTAACCCCCTCCTGTCCCCCGCATTGGAAACCCCCAACGAAATGGAGTATCAAGATTAACGTGGACGCATCTCTCCCCTAGGATGGGCTTGTTGGTCTCGGTCTCCTAGCCCGTAATCATTTGGCGAAAATAATTGCAGCAAAATATGAATCACACCATGAATTCTGTGAACCTAGAGTTGCTGAGGCCTCTTCCATCCTTGCAGGTATGACGCTCGCTGTGGAATGTGGATGGGTCGATATCATCATTGAGTCTGACTGCCTCACCGTGATCGATGCTATTAATCACAACGACGCCGGACTACAGTCTTTTGGATTCATCATCCGGAGAATTTTCTCGCTTCGCCAAGGTTTCTCTCACTGCACCTTCTCCTTTACCAAAAGGGAAGAAAACAATGTGGTCCATCAATTGGCAGCCACATGCCCCTTCGATGACAACCAGCTCTGGCTGGACAATTTCCTCTCATGGCTACGCTTATGTACGGATGCTGATTGTCGACATTAATGTTATCTTTACTACTATTCAAAAAAAATGTTCCTTGTGAACCTAATGTTGGTGATACATATACCTATTATTGGTCATTGAGAACAAATATTATCGATTCAACTATTCAATTAATTCATTGATCCATAGCTTAGGTTATTTATTATTGACAAAGACTTAGATCAGTAATTGATAGTCAATACAAATTCACTACAAAACTTCTTTCTTCTAGTAGAAAAACTCCTGATATAGGTAAATGAGACACTAGGCTGGATGAAACCATTCTTTAGAATTTCCTCAGGATGAATTTTTAGCTCCCTATGAATGATATGGGATATCTATAAAGTCATATAATGGATTTTTGTGGTTTGGGGATCAAATAAATTCTGAAATTTATCTCTTAATTAGGAGGTTACATCATCTAGAAAAACATCTATATATTTCCCCATGATAATAGGAATTTAATCTCTTAAATCATTTATATCACACAATTCAATTATTTATTATTAAACATTATTTTTTTAATGTACATGGTTTTGACCCACCATACCTAACAAAATTTCCCAGTATTCCATTATATATAACATTGATTAATAATCTAAAATGATGTAAAACCTATAGTTCTATTTGTGTACTTTTATAAAATTTATTTATTAATAATCAAAAATAAAGTAGTATCTAATTACATTATTCTTAGTACACACCCCCAACTTCATATATTACTATGTGGTGATAAAGGACTTATAGTAGATGCTCCTCTGTTGTGGGTAATACAATTGGGACATGTATTACAGGGGTATGAGAATTCTCTAGAGAGCGCATGGGAACGCAAGAATCAGATGATATCTCAAAACCCTCACCCATTTTTGTTAGATATTATTTTAAAAATAAAATTACATGGTGATGTAGAGGATTTAATAACAATATTTTTCATTAATTATATCAAAATATGCTAATTCATATTTTTATTATGTTCTCATGTATTTATAGAAGATTAAATTGGAAATTTTATAGTTTTAAAGAAAATATTATGAACATATTGTTAAATTCAAGGAGTAATGTTTACCCTTGAGTTTATAGATTTATTTTTATAGGGTGGTTTTGTTTTTCCATTAGATATTTTTTTCATTTAATTAAAATTATATATTTAATTTAGTGGTTCATTTTCAATGATTTTTTTATTTAAAAAGATAATTTAATTTTGAGATATTTTAATGGTGATGATGATGAAATATTGTAGGGTATTGTAAATGATGATATTTTAATGTAGTTGAAAATGTATTTCATAGGAATTTGTAGTACCTTAGGAGCATGATTACCAATGAAAAGTGGGTGTTGAATCAGAGGGGATCTTTTATAATTTCATTTCTATTGAAATTAACTCATGTAACATGTTAGTGTTTTAGTACTTTTCAAATTTATTTATCTCAAAAAAACATCGTATGAATTGATAATAATGAAATGTAAGGAAAACAATATTTTCAAGGTTCACCACCAATGTGGGTGACTAAATCCTTTTCACAGAGACTGCAATAATTCCATGTAAATTTACTATGATATGGAGTCAAAAAAATTGAGATACCTCTAATTAGACTCCTTCTATCTCTTGATAATTAATTATACTAAATCTAGTCACTTAAAATGTTTTCAAGACTTTTGATTGTAAAAAAATAATTATAAACATTAAATTTAGCTCACAAAAAATTCATCTAGAAATTATTCTTTTGATATACTTTGTCGTTTGTTACATCATTCAGTGTGCTTTCACCATTCAACTAGTATACCTATGTTCAATGTACTACACAATCTATTTTGTATCACTTTCTAATACAAACTATATCTAGTACCTCTATCCAGTAACTCCGTATATCTCACCTTTCTCTATTAGCCACATCTTCAACCAATTTTTCTCTTGGTTAGAGACACATGTTGTCCCAAAATCATTATCACTTCATCTTTATCATATGTATAAATAGTGTTCATACATGTTGCACTAACACACCTTTATATGGGTGCTGACTATGAGACAAATGCAGGAACTAAAAATTCCTCCCACGTAACTCAAAATAGATTTTCAAATTACCGCTATTATAAAAACATTATTTTATTCCTCTCAAATATTATATAACTTTCTTGAATCTTCTTATAACCTAATCTTTATTGAATTTATTATAACTTTATTATCTCAACTAGATAAAAAACATGAATGGATTATATCAAAATCATCATTGTTAGGAACATTACAAAGATTTTATAAATATTCGCAGTAATCCATTTATAAATTTGTTATCCAATGAATTCTTTAATAACTTATTAATGAAGATCTATTCTATATAACTCCCCTCAATTTGTTCTATATCGACTGATTAAATGTGTTTGATCAAATTAGGTATATATTTCTAATGTTCTTCACATCCATCCTTTTTCTAATGGATTCCCATATGTTCAAATGGATTACTTTTTACTATCGCCCCATAATGATACAACACAAAATTATATGGTGATTTTTTCCTAAAACTCATTCTAGTAAATTTTCATTGAATTGTTCATTTGATGACATCACATTTTTCTCTAATTCAGGTATATCTGATGTAACTTTGACTAACCAACATGGAATTCTAAACTCATCATTACATCATTATTGATCATCCACTCTCTATGTACGATAAACATCTTTCTTCCCTAGTCTGTAGGAATTTATTAATTTACATTTTGATAAAACACAACTTGATATCAGGCTTTATACAAACTTACATGGATCAGAGTATTATATTTCTCCAACTAATGAAACCCCATGAAGATTATCTCCATTATAAATTTGAATATTATTGTCCTACAAAAAAAAATATAACCATCATGATAATAAATACTCATTATAGTGACATTATCATAACATCACTTTAATGATTGGTATTCCACCCTCATCTCTATTTGGTCTAGGAAAAATACTTGCATATAAAATGTGGATCGATGGTACTTTGGTATGTTGAAATCAAAATGGTAGAGTTTATATAGAAGCCTCCTTCAAGACTTCATATTTTTAAACTTTTTACATTGTGAAACATCAACTCTGTAACTTCAAATTAGTATTACATGGACCTACATCATTGTACACCCATTCAATGTAGAAACATCATCCTTAACATTATACATATTTTATTTCTAACAAAATAATATGCCAATATTTATTATATTTGATATGTAGGGTGTGAAACTTTTTATGGGATCCCAAATTATACTTTTCCCCATGGGATTTTTGTATCTATATAATAAACTTTATAGATCAAAATAAAATTTATTTTACTTTCTAAAAATAGATACAAAGTATGATATTACCATGAGTAAGTTCATGTTTTTAGGAACAAGAAGAACATCAAATAATTATTAGTCTTCATAAGGAAATATCCATAACCATCATATGGATGGTATATTAACATTTGATATGAAATATTCCCACATTAAATAAATAATAATAATAATAATGTTGGAAACAAATACAAAACTCATTACAAAAACAACCCATATTATATTAGATTTTTTCCTTTGCAGTTTTTGGCAACATTCTTAAAAACTATATTTTTGGTTTTCTTAAATTTGATAAAATAAATTACTTTTTAATTGATACTTTTTTTACACAAAAATGATGGAATAATAAATTTTTTTGATGTAATTACATACCTATATGATGAATTTTTTTTCTATAGATACTATAAACTCACCCTCAATATTTTTCACTCCCACTTTTTATGATAACAACAAACTAGAATTTCATAAATATAGAGTATATATTTTTACTTTATCTCACTTTTTTAAAATGGAATCCAAGAGATCATGGGGTAACTTCTTTAATAAATTTAGAAAGTCATTGGTGGTGAATAGACATGTAGTTTGATCCCCAATTACAAAAATACTTCTAATATCATTTTTTTGTTGAAAAATAAATAATTTGTTACTATAGTGAGGTATAATCATGCCAAACATCTCCACTATAATCCTTCTCTTCAATAAAATGATACTTAATATCAATGTGCATTTATTTAAAATTATTTACATGTTTTTTATAAATATAAATGGGTCGTTGATTATCACAAATAATCTAAAATGGTTTACCAACATTAACTATTAAATATTCTAGTCTAAATTTAATCCAAATCATTTGTGTATAATATTGGGTGGAGGAAAAATAATATAATTACTCTGTTATAAAAGTAAAATAACTTATTTCCTTACTATAAAATCTCAAATAAACTTATCCTAAGAAAGATGTTCCTCCTAATTTTGATTTTATGTCATTATAACCCCCAGTATAATTAGTATTAGTGTACCCATGAAAGTTCATCTTATTTGTTTTTATATACATCAATCCATTGTTGGATGTTCCTTTAAGATAACTAAGTATTATTTTTTACTTCCATATTTTTGTGATTAATTAGGATCACTATGATATATTTAAGAAAATGTAACCAAATATATAATATTTTGTATTAAATTAATAATATATACAAATCTTTCTATCAATTCCTGAAGGTCATTCTAATTCAAACTCTTTGTGGCTTCATCTTTACTCAACTTCATACTAATGGATATAGGTGTAGAAACCCCATTTTAATCTATCATTATGAAATTGTATAGAAACTCGTTGTAATGATTTTATTTAATGACAAAGATGTATCTTCCCTTTTATTGATAATTTTTTCTATGAAATAATGTTAACTCTCCAAGAATTTACATCTCAATGATTTTATTCATTTTATTATTAAATTGTTATCATGTTTTATCGCAATCTTAGGAAAAAATATATATCCTAAATATAAACAATGAAAACAATGGGTCATATGCCCAAATATTTTATAAATAGTATTTTATCAAATTATCCTTTAGAAAAGTTCAATTACTTCACACAAATGTTACGTTTAAAGTAATAGGCATGAGGGTATTATTTAACCCATATACATTTTTCTTAAGTTTACATACCATGGTTTTATATTTATCAGTTATAAACCCGTTGGGTCTCTATATATAATCATTTTATTTATTTCATTCAATTATGATGGTCGACTTAATAAACATCTGATATACTTTGTGATTTCGATGTGTAGAAACTGACAAGAACATTCCTATAGTTTCAAGTCCCATGACGAAGGAAATGTTTTCATCAAGATCAACAACTTATACCTTCGTGTAACCATTCCAAACATATTTTTCATTATTCCTTGAAAGTTATCTGTGTTCATTATGTTTTTTTATAAACAGAAACATGGTATTAATAACATTCATTCTTATTGGTTGAGGTAAAAGATCTCAGGTTCCATTCATCTCAATATAATCCAACTCCTCATTCATTTCATTTACCCATTCACTATGTTCAACTACCTTTAAGACGGATTGTGGTTTTATATGTTAGATAAGTGAAGTTTGATTCCCAACTCTCAATTTCATTATGGTCTCAACAACAACCATATGATTTAGAATGATACTATCAGATTCAACCTATTTTTTTAATGCTCAGAATTTTGATATGTTCTTCTGATCTCACTTTCCCCATCAATATGTTGTTTTAAATAAACCTATAATTTTTTGGGCTCATAGTCATCTTCAATATTTTTACCTTCTTTTGAATTCACCAATATATCTTTAGTGCCACATTACTTATCATTTTTAATAAATTTGGTTCATGAAGTTTGATTTTCAATAACTTTATCACAAAAGGAATCAACAAACTTTCTAAGGATTTTTATTCCAACATTTTTAACTTCTTCTGTTAGTTAAATTTCCCATGAGAATTACTTCTTCTTATTTTTCATAAAATTTTCCTATATCAAGATTTTTTATCTTTAGTGAGAAAGAACTCACATAAAAATTGATGTATCACATCATTGGGTATTTTATAAAAAAAACTTTTCATATGTATTAATTTTAGCTTTTTATATTATTAAACATCTAGTTCGAACATGAACTGTTGTACTTATATCTTTCCCAAAAAAAATAAATATTTTGTATTAATTGAGAATGTATCTTTCCATTTAAACTAAACACATGTTATTTCATTTAGCTACACTATTTTATTGTAGATTCTAGGGAGTAATGTATTGGTGTTTTATTCCATTGTTTTAGATAGGACTAAAATAAGATACTTGTGTACTCCATTGAATTTTCATTCCTCATATTTAATATATATAAAACTAGTTCATTATCATTATATCATCTGAATAATATAAACATCTTTGGACTCTTATTTATGATTCATTAAAATTAGGATTATCATCTAAGTAAATTAACTAATGAATTTTTAAAAAAAGTAAAAAATCACATTTCATTTATTTATGTATTATTGGTCCAAAAATATCAAATTATATGAGCTAAAGATGTATTTTAGATTTAATTTCAACTTTATTATATATATCACCCACTAACTAGCTTTCTTTTTAATAAAGTTTTACAAATAGAATCCTCTTCCCATTTTAGTTGTAGTAAATATCATATATCATCTTCCTTAGAAATTATTCTCACACTTTGGTGACACAATAAGTTTTCATCCTCTATTATTAACTAATGATAATTTCAAGGATCTATAATCTAGAATAGATTTCCACTAGTTATTTCTTCATTAGTAACAACTTTTCCATATTTAAAAAAATCAGATAATACAAGACTCTTTTCATAAGATAGTTTCTATACCATCATCACAACATTTTCTATTGCTCTATAGTTTTTTCTTAAGCCTATACAGATAAAAAACATCTATTGACTCCAGTTTAGTGCTTCATTCTCAGTTGTTTCAATTCCTATAATTTTAAAGGAACAATAATTTTTTAAGGTAAATAATCCATATTCATTTTCTTCTATATTTATTTAATATTTTTTTATTACCTACTAATTAATATGGAAAACCACTATCCAGAATCAATATATTCTTAGTTTTTTTAGATATTAGTGTATTGTAAAAAGCTAATGCCATGCCTTCAACTTTATTCTTTGAAACTTCATTTTCATAGCCATTATAAGAAACATTTATATTAAGTTTTCTTAGACATTATTAAAAATATAAACCTACTTGGTTAAACCTTCCAAAAACATCCTCCAGGTAGTCGAATCAATTTTTACATAAGGTATTTTTGTCTTCTGATGAATTTTATTTTCTTACACTGTTACTAACCCTAATTCGTGTCTATTTCTGGGAAATTTTGTGTTGTTCTAAAAATTATTTGACATATTCCCATATATAACACAACACAAATAATATCAACTTAACTTAGATCTTCTAAGGAAATAAGATCTTTCCATATGATGAGTTTTTTAGGTTTCATATAATTTCTAGCACCTGATTTCCCTAGGCATGGTGAACATTTTTCATGTTGCTATTTTTAAATTCAATGCTTGTGATATTTTTATCACATATATTTTCAAACCTTGTTTTCCTAATATATTTTTTAACACCTTAATTTTTTAGTATAATAATATCAAATTTTAGGTTTAGTAAGTGTAGATTTCACTAGATTCATTGTATTAGTTATTTTATATATTTGATAAGTTTCTGTATTTAACTCTGAAGCACTGTTGAAGTTATAGTTACTTTTCATAGAAGTATTTTTAGTATCAAGAAATATTTATTGAGTCTTAACTATAAATTATTTCATATAAATATGATTTATATTGATATCTTTAACCATATTTCCTTGATCAATAAGTTTCAACTTAATGTTTTCAATATCCTTAATATACTCATCTTTATTATTAAGAAATTATCCCATATTTACATTATTTAGATCACTTTATTTCCTTAACATTCCATAATATTTCTTCATAATTTTTTTTATGACATTCCATAATATCTAATCTCAACTAATGTTCCCTATATGTTTCTTTACCTTCTAATTCGTTATTGTTTGAAGTATATTCCTTTTTTAACATTAGTAAATAAGGCTGTTAAAATATATGGATTTTAATATTCTAATTAAATAATTCCATTAGAGTCACACTCATATTTCTTAGTCAAGATACTTATTTTATTTTTTCTAGTTTCCCTTTACTGACTTCGAGTTAATTTCTTATCTTCCTTCGATGTTTTTCTCCACTTCTTCTACAGAGGATTTTATTTTGAAACTCAATCATATTATGTTTTTTATTCTTTAGAAAATTATTAAAAAAAATGAATTATTCACACAAATTCAATTCATTTAAGTGTATTTTTTTTCTTTTGACATTCCTATACCTTTCTTGTAAAATTAAGAGATTAGAGACATAATCAGGTCTTTTATTTCTTCATCATCTTCATTATCTTCTAATTATTTGAGGGCCAGATTCCCATGTTTTGAATCTCAATATTTTAGCTTAATAATAGATTTAAAATATGTATATTTCATATATCTATTTTTTAAAACTATAGTTTTCCTTATATCATAAGTAATTGGAATGTTATTATATTTATCGAGAGATAAATCATCTTTATCTTCTAAAGAAGCTTTTTTAGGATCAAACATAATTTTAGAAGTACCTAATTAGTTTCATAACAATGGTAAAATATTATAAAGAATTCCCCAAATACTATCATGTTTCTAAAAAACTTATTTAACTCTATAAAATTATCCATAAATTGTTTCATCATCTTCCATAAATTCTTCTGCATAGTGACCTAGCATCTCACAACTTCAAAAAACTTATTCTGGAATTCAAATAAATTTTCCTTCTAGATATTTATAACTTTAGATGTTTTTTCTTTTCTTCAATATTTTTTCACCCCATTATATTAATATTTTAATAAACATAAATGTTGTTTCTTTGCGTTGAAATTTTACTTGAATATACTTTTTAGCTAGTCCCAAGTTCATTAGATGTACAGAGACCCATCACATTTATATAAAAATTTTCCAAAAAAATATCATAAAATTAAATTTTGACCTATTGAATCATCCCAATTATTTATTTTGTTAGAAAGTAACATAGGATCATATTTTTTATTGGGAGGAATCCCAATAGTAGCTGCATCAATCACCATTAGGAAAGAAGATATTAGAACGGTGCTGTTCCAGTTTCCCTTCCAACCTAGTTTCGTCTTTAATGTTAGAAATAACTCTATATTTAACTGAGATTAAATTATCCCTAATAATGATATTTTAGGTGGGCCTCCTATGATACAAATTTTTTTTCCTTAGGATCATGAAGACCACTTTGAAGTTGTGGGTTGAATCCGTAGTGATCTTTTAAGATTTATTTTCTATTAAAATTTAACCCCTGAAATTTGTTAGAGTTTATACCCCTTTATAATTTTTATGCACTAACCACACATTATATGAAATTATAGGAAATTAAATAAAGGAACAAAATATTTACAAGGTTCTCCATTTGTGTAGGTGACTACATCATTTCAAGGTAGACTCTCATCGATCCATAGAAATTCAATATGATATGAACTAGAAACAATTGATCCATTTATTTTTAAGCCCGTTCTATCTTAAAATAGGTAATTTTAATGAATCCCATAAGTTTCAATGTTATTTTATCTTTTGATCCTAAAAAATAAAGATGATCTTTAGAAATCCCCCTCAATAACTTCAATTTAAAATTATTCACCAAATATACTCCAACTAGAGTGACACCAACTTCAGTGCCTTCTTCCTTCAATAGGTGTACATCCATTCAATGAACCTAACAATTTTTTGGTACCTACATTCTGTAAAAAATCTTTAGTAAATCTAACCAGTATATTTATTTTTGGTAGAATCCTCTTGAATGAATTATTTCGTTGGTTAGAAACTCAGTTACACAAAATATTTAGTACTTTGGGTTTCTTCCATGTTTGAACATTTTTCATACATATTATGATTAAACACCTTTATATAGGTGCACACCCAAGAGAAAAACATGGGTACTAAAATGGTTATCCCATTCAATGCAAATATTAACGTCAAGTTCTGCCTCTTATCAAAACTTCCTTTAATTCTTATCAAATATTCTATATCAACATTGATGCTTCTTACAAACATGTCATTAATGACTTTATTCAAACATACTTATATAATATAGATAAACATAAATTGAATGATCAACTCAGAATCATCTTTTTTAAGTACATTAAAATTTTCTGTAAATCTCCTTAGTACTCCACCAAATAAATTTTTGTCAGATGACTTCATTACAAACGTCTTTAGCAGACTCGGTTCTATCTAATTCCCGTTTATTAGATCTATATCTTCCAATTAACTTGGTATGATGGAATCATGCTTCTTTTTTAAATTTTCATCACATGATTCCTTTTCCTGATGTATTCACATATGTTCATCAAGAGAACTTTTTACTATTACATATGCCTTTATACAATTTTTTTTTATAATCCTTGGATCGCAAAACTTTGTCATGTACATTTTTATAGAATCATCCATATGATGAAATCGCATTAGTTTTTCTAAATATTTCCCATTCAATGGATCTTTAACCAATAATAATGACTTATAAACTCATAAGGGTGGATTTATTAATCATTTGATGTGTCTTGCCGATGAACATTCCACTCCACTAGTCGGTAGGACTATGTTAATTGTCCATTATACAAATCTCAACATCATATCAGGATTCATTAAACCATTATTGGATTAGAGAATCATATTTATCTAACCAATACTACTTGATGAAGTGTATTTCAGTAAGAACAATATTGAAGACTATATTATAGAACATCATTTGATCATCTTGATTGGTTTGACTCATTCAATCATCTTTCTTATAGCATCACTCTGATGATCGGTAGAGCACATTCACCCTCATTTGGTATCGCACAAACTCATTCATTTAAAAACAATTTTGGTTGAAATTTATCTAGAGGAATCAAACCAATTTCCTTTATACATCATCACCCACTTTTAATTCATATTTTTTTAACTTTTTACAGCATACAACTTTATCTTTTTAGTACTTTCAAATTCATCTTCGTACAACTTGTATGTCCAACACCTTCAGCTTGAACTTTATATATCATGTTGATCCTAAATAAATATGAAACAATCAATTATACTCATGAAATTTGTCTTCATACATTGTATCTGATCATTATTGAAATTTCACCACATTGAATATGTACATCTACAATACAAACTTCATAGGTCAAATTCTGACATTTTTCACATTATAAAAACTCGAACAAACTCGATTCAGATCATGAGTATCATTATATTATTAATAAACATTAAATGATAAGGAAAAAATTTTAACATTCATAAGGAAGGTTTCATATCCTGGTCAAGGAAATTTTCATACTTGGAAAACAAAAAAAATTTGAAATATAATGTTGTTAACAAATACAAAACCCATCAAAAACAACACAAAGGATCATCATAATTAAAAGTGGAATTAATGAGAAGATTAAATTGATGAAATTAATGTCTTGCCTTTTTATAAAATTAAATAATAAGAGGGGGATATATATTAGGGAGTTTTAAAAATGAAATAAACCAATGTCTTGAAATAATAATGGAATGTTATTGAATAGACTTCCATGGGGAATGCTTTTACCACTAAGAGAATTCTCACCCATTCTCCCAGTTCTCTTCACTCGCCCTATTTTTTATATCCTACCATGGATGAAAAATCCTAAAGATCAGTGTAATAGATGTTTGAGGTAGTATAAAAGGATGAAATTTATTATAATTTGAATTTTATGGTGATTAATAATAAATAACAGGATACCATTCATCAAAAAATGAGGATAAAAAATGTTGTACTTTCTCTTCCTCCATCGATTATCAAGGTATTTGAATTATAGTGCTCATAGAGGATAATGTAATTAATATAATAATGTGGGTAAATTATTATAAAGATGAAAAAATGGATTAAATATTTAAATATTAAAAAAACATTCCTATTAAAATATTTAGTAATGAAAATGGGGAAAACATATTCTTAATTAAATATTTAGGAATTTTTTGTTTATAAAAATATTATTATAATTATAAACCCCATATATAAGAGTTATTTATAAAATATTGGATTCAAAATCATTATTTATTTGAATAATATATTTCTTATGATATATAGAACTATTAGTATTATGTTGGATGACTATATAATATTTTTTATTGTCCTCAATTAAAAATTAGAACTTGATTAGTAAAAACCTAAAGATAATACCTCTCAAGTGAGAGAAGGTAATTTATATGAACTAAATAATAGGTTTTCAAATATAGAATAGGGTCCAAAATATTCTATTTTAAATTGGGTAAAAGAATACTAAAGGTTTAGTGGATGAAGTGGTACTATGTAAAATGAGGTTGTGTTATATGTTTATGTGGGTGTTCTATTTTTTGGGGATAGAAGACATATAATAGTGAGTTACATGGGGGTGTCTTCTTTTATATGGTATTTCCACATTAATAGGTTTTACATAAAAAATCTCACATGAGGATGTGCACCTTGGTATCTTTATGCATACTACCATCAACATATCAGTTATGATTGTAGAATAGATTTAAGGTAGTTTATAAGAAATTTATATAGTTTTTAGTCCTTTAGATTTATATGTTCAGTGAATAGTTTTGAGTGATATGATTACATAAATTTCATGGTTTGGTACTTCTATAGATATGCATAGATTATAAGATAATGACCAACCATAAAATTTACAAAATTCAGTTATCACATACATGCTAAGGGTGCAGGTCCTCTATTTCTGCCAAGGTGTTTGTACTCCAGTGGACAAAATTAGGTGTGTGCCTTTGTATAATTAATTGATTAATTTACTAGACCAACAAAAGGGTGTGGGAACTATATATACAGAGTAGGTTCTCCCATTATTGATAGGAAATAGGTTCCCCATAAAATTCGATTCTCCATCGATTGATACGTATACTTTGGTGAGGCGTAGGTCCCGTCGGAACAAATTTTTAAGTGGGGATGTTTATTGTAATATACAATATTTTTTGGTTTATTATTTTATTAAATACATGAATATATTGACTATGAACAATTGTAAATTCCCACATCCTTAGATATTTATCCTTAAATTGTATCTCGTTGTTTGGGTCCTTACCATTATTCTTAAAAGCCTTATTATTTTTCCTCCCTTCTAGTTTTCTGGGGAGTCCATCTAGGTATGTCTATATTAATACCTATATAAGAATTATGTTCATACATTTAGTGTATTTTATAAAAGATGAGTTGTTCAATGGTAATTTTAGTGTATTTATGGTTGACTGAGTTGGAGCTTAGTGGTTCCTAACAGTTTCAGTCACATTTAGTGTTCATGGTAGAAGTCAGGGGTAAAGAGTCCAACATTAGTTGTTTGAAGTCTAACAGTTCTTAGGTTATTGGGATAATGATTTTTTCTTTATGTTAAGAGTTTCATCAGTCATTCTATCATATATGTTTAGTGTGTTTCTTATTCATATTATATTATATCTCATTATTTTATCTATTTTTAATTTTTATATTTTATTTTTGATGAATGTGGATATATAGAGGTACATTTGAATATGGACTCACATGCATGTGATATGAATTCATGGTGTTAATCACCAACCCCAATATTATTGTACATGGACCAGTGTGACACACTGATCCTAACTATCTGTCCATGATGGGTCTATCTGGTATATGGAATTTAATAGTTATTCTATACATAGGGGAACCTGTATTATTCATTCACTTGGAAACATAAAAATTTCAAGGGTGAACATATTAAATGAATTTTATATTCTCACCTGTAATTTATTTAAATGGATATTCAGATAATCAGGATTTTAATGGTGATCATTTGATCAAGAGACCTTATCTCTAGACACAACATACATTTTGGAGGATGCAGTTGAATTATATCATCCATAAGTATATAATAGATGAAGGACTTGAGGGTTTTTTCATAGTTTAATGGATTTTTATTAGTTTTCAAGAAAATATATGAATTATTCTTGATTTATTGTTTCTAAGTACATCAAATAATTGATTGTGAGGTGGGGTTTGAGTTATAAATTTTAATGTATTCCATATATATGTGATGATATACCCTTGGTAATAGTAACCAATGTATAGCCTATTAAATTTTTTCATTAGGGGTTACACTCTATCCCATTGCTAGTTTAGGTGGATTCCTAGTGGTGGGTTATGACCCAAGAACTATAAGAGCTGCGTCTTGTATGAATTACCTCTTATCCCTTCATTCTCTTGTGTTCAATAAATAAAAAATGATAGAAATAATATTAATGATGTGGTTTTTTTTCATATATTGTGTTTTTCTTGTTCTACTGATTGAATCAGTCTAAAAAATCATTGTACACTCTCATTCAAGCACACAAATATTATATAATGATGAAATAGGATAATCAATACATGTATCTATGATCTATAGAGTTTCTTGTATCCATTGATCTACCAAAACTACTAATTATTGTATTTTAAGGGTTGGACATAAATAGTGTGAATAAAAAATAACTTTTTATCAGTGTTAAAATAGGGCATTGACAAATGTTGACTTTTATGAGCTCTTATTTTAGTATTTATAAAAGTTATAGATTTAACAATGTTTTATTTAACATTGGTAAATGTAAATTTTTTCAATGTTGCTAATAGAAAAATAATATATATATATATATATATATAAGATAAAATATTTCTATATTTTGGTTTTAAAGATTGATTTGTGGATTTATTATTAAAATTATTTAATTAATTTTAATTTCAAAATTTTAGAAATTATTATATAGAATTTTTATATATTATTAATATTCTAAAAGTATATGTCATATTTATATAAATATATAGTAATAAATTTTAGTTTATTTAATATAGAATCTATAAGACAATTAGTATTATATGAATTGTATATAGTAGTATTTACACAAGTAAGTGTTGGGTTCACCCACACACACTTTTCCTTGCATTCTTCAGATGTGAACATGTGCACAGACAAGTCTATATGTGAATTAATAAAATATTATATGTAAATAAATCATTACAAAATTTAAAAAAATTAAATAATTAAATGAATTTATAAAATCAAATTAGATTTAGAATTTCGGTAATTTTAAAATTAAAAAAATTTATATACAATTATAATAATAAAATTATTAATTAATGTTTATATTATATTAAATAGTCGTATATATTATTTTAAATACTTTTTGTATTTATACTCATAATTTATTATAAATATACTTATAAATTTATGAAATTAATTATATATTTTTAAAAATATTTTTTGAACTTGTATAAATAATAAATTTTAAAATTATAATTAAAAAAAATTAAATTTGGTTAATAATTAATTATACAACCCTTGATTATTTAGTTGGGGTCCTATATAATTGGTAAACGGTTCCCTATGCTACATTACAAACCAGATTTCAAACACTATAAGACCCCAATTTGGGGAATTTCCTAGTAATTTTATGGTGAAATGTTGGTGACCATAGTGTAGGGAAGCAACCACGATGTGAAATCAGGGACCATGATGTAGGGAAATGTTCAACACCGGGCTTTTGATATATTCACCATGTTGTATCCCTGAGAATGGAGACACCAAGAGGAACACTACAGGGTGAGGTAAGAGCTCACAAAGAAATAGAGAACTACGAGTGTCATGTCAGAAGCATAGCCTATGACCCTATGATGTGGTGTTGCGAGCCATGATGAAGTGATGGGCTAAACAACGTATTAAAGACATTATGTCTCTGGTAATTTTTTCCATGTAATCCCAGGTTCTATAGTCCATGTAATGAATTCCCTCTTAACCTATTTAGAAAGATGTTTCATTTTTTAATAAAAGGAGTTGACCCTAAATTTTTTCAATTTATAATATATTTATATATATTATCAATTATAAATATATTTAAATGGAATTATCAAATTTTATAATTCTAATTTTTTGGTTTCATAATTAATAATACATTGTAAGAAAATTATAAATTTATATTTATCAAGTAGTTGATAAAAATATTATATTTTTACACATGTAATTTATATATACTGTCTTAAATTAATTATTATTTAGTATTATTTTAATTATAGTAGATACTAAATATAATATTTGTTAGTAATATGTTGGAAATAATCCTTCATAAATTTAAATATAAGTATTATTATTTTAAAATAGAAGTAAAATTTTTATAATGTTAAATATTAATTCATTTATATAATTAAAATAAGTTTTAAAATATTTTTATTGTAAGGTCCAAAATGGTACTAGATACCTTAATAGAGGGTGAATTAGGGTATGGATGTTTTTTTCTAAATTCTTCCAGCCCCAATAGATCTTTACATCTTTATTATAAGTGTCAATGTTTTTCCACTTAAGGGTTAATAATGATATTATTCTTCCCTTCTTTATATGATGATGATTCTTTAAATGTAATGTAGGAAAGGAAGAAGAAGAAAGGAGTGAGTTTTTACATGGTTAAACCTCACTAGGAAATATCTCAAGAGTATCCAATGGTGATGTACTGATTGTACCAAATTCCAAAATCCTCACTTCAAATAATGATGGTCCGGGCTAGATCTCATATATACCCAGTATCACTACCATTGCAAAGTTTAGGGTCTGCTCACTACATTCCCAAGGGTCACTCCCTATGTCTTTTTCCCTGGCATAGTGTTAGTGGAATAGATCAACTTCATCCTCATAATTTACTCACTACTCTTGGAAGGGATTCACCCATAGGTTATAGAATTTTAGGTCCCTTCATTTATCACTAATGAATACATCCTCAGTTGTACATGGATGATCTATTGAAGTTCCACTCACATCCAATATATAAAGAACACATTTCCAAAGATGTATTGTAAAATGCCTTCTAAATTTTTTTATGATACTCAATACCTTAATGAAGCTCATCCCTTTCGTGAAGATCACTTATCCTTCATGAATCATGCCTTACTTTTGCTAATCTCGGTTAGACTTCACGAAGCACACCTCTTTCAGGTAGCTCAACTAGCCTTTATGCAGCTCCTTCCTTTCATGAATCTTATTTAGACATCATGAATTCATTTACTTTTGTGATGCACATAACATTAGGTTGGATATCATATATTTAGATAACTTCTTCACAAGAAACTCATTCACAAACAACCTTTGTAAACCACCTTCGTGATTTTCGAACCTTAAGATCTTCATTAAGTCTCACTGCTTTTCTGAAAGTGGTAGAGGCCTATTTATAGTTCTTTCCACCGATTCATAAACTTCCATCCATTTCATCATCATTTCGTGATGTTCCCCCTCTTCCACCAAGATTTTCCATTTTTTGTGAAGATCCATTGAAATTTCCATTTCGAGATTCTAGTCGTAATCATGGAGATCACCATCAACTCTTCACATAACCACAAGGCTCCTCACATTTGACGTTCTCAATTGTCGTTGTACTCATAGAGATAACCATTAGAATCATCAGTACTTCATGAAACACCCTTCATGAAGCCCAATATTTATGAAATTCATGCCTTTTATATATTTTCATGATTCATTCAAGGAAATAGACTTTTCAAAATGCTAGCTAAACTCTAATTTTTAGACACCAAATTTTTCGAAATCACTAGGGAAGGATGTCACCATCTATACGCAATTTTCTGTAGTGCTTACATGAAATCAATTTGTAATGACCTCTAAATTTCAAGGGAAATTTTTTATTAATTTTCTTTGGGATTTTACGAGTACGCAGTTTCTGACGGTACCTGATTCTGAGGCCCGGTGTGCCCGAAATCAATTTCCGAAGTTTAGCTCGGGTACGTTCAGTGAACGAACGAGCGGGTTTTTTTCTAAATTTTGAACTGGTGGCTGGAACAAAAATATGAGGGTATCGATGAAACCGCAGCGTCGGTGTTTTCTTAGGAAGACCTTATCTGGATTTGTGTTTTCTTGGGTATTTTTATTAAAAAAACGGGTTAACGAATGAATAAATTAAAATTTGTGCAACAAATTTTATTCTAAGTAGTTTAAACCTACATATGGAAGTTGAGGTGGGACCCACTAAATCCTAACCCCTCTTGAAAGGATATTAGTGAGGTGGGCCCCACATGATCCCCACCTATTCAACTTCCTCAAACCTCCCATTAAGTTGGAAAACCACCATTAATTTTGTGTAACACACCCGCACCCCCTTATTAAATGCCAAGTCAACTCTCGCGTTTAATTGGATTATTAAATGCCTCATTAATTGGTCAACGCATGTTAATTAAGTTGTGATTTAATTTTGAATTTCAAAAAGGGTTGGCATGATTAATAAAATAAGGCAAGGCCTTATTTTATTATTGTTGATGTGTTGTGAGAGAAGGTTTGGGGAGAAATTACTCTAGTCTTGAAGAATGATCTTCCTTGTTGAAGAACGCGAAGAACGACGAAGAACGCCGGCCTCCGATGAAAGACGATGAAGAGTGCATGTTCCTCGGAGATCGAAGACGTAAAACCATGTACCACGACGCCAATGATCCTCTTCTCCACGACGTCGTGTACCGCGACGCCCACGATCTTCTTCCGCGACGCCGTCTTCCGCAACGTCTTTTCCCGCAACGATCCTCGTTCGACAACTTCATCGAGGTAGGGGGTTTTCGTGTATAGTGTTTATGTGAAATATACCCTCGTAAGTGGGTATTTAATTGCAGGGTGTTAGTATAATTTACTTGAATAATTTATACCTTTTTCAATGATTAAAATCATGTATTTAAATGATTGCCAATTGATAACACCTAACGCAGAGGGCGCGGGCCGAGCAAACACGGCCCGACAACCCTCCGCAGTTTTTTATTGACGTGCGGATCGACAGGTGATGACGAAGCGGGCCTCAAAGGCGTTTTTAACCCTTCGAAGTAATCTACTGGTCCCGGGAGAGCCGCAGGCACAGACGTCGAGAAAAACGGACCACCGGAGCGCGTCCGGTGATCCATAGAAGATGTGGCCGGCACACCCCGCCGGCACGGCGGCGCCGGTGGCCGGAGGCGGCGGCCGGCCACCAGGAGGCGGTGGCGCCCGGCGCGCTGCCGGGAGGAACCGCCGTGGCTAAAGCCGCATGGGATCCGGAGGATGACGCGACACCCGCCGCGTCCGTGGAGCGCAAAGGATGGGGGGACCGCATCCCCCCATGCTAGGCCACTAGCCGAGCCAGCGTGCCACCCGGCCGAGCCGGGCCGGGTTGCGCGGACCGGACCGGGCCGCACCCTAATGGGCCTGACCCGGACCCGAGTCGGGTCGACCCAGTTCGGGCCGACCCAGGTGGGGTTGGGCCGGGTCGGACCGGGCCCAGACCCCCCCCCCCCACTTTCGGACTATTTACAGTCATTTGCCCATATCTTGGGCTATGGACCCTCGATCGATGCACCGTCAGTTGCGATATGATCCTTGGATCGAGACGGTCGTTTAGGTATATTACACAAGGTTTTGGAGAACTTTGGGAATGTCCAGGATGGTTCGAACACGAAACCAACAGGGCCCTCGGAGTGGAAACACTTATAACTTGAGCTCCGGACGCCCGATTGATGTTCCGTTGACTTTTTTGGATTTATATTAGTTATAGGGACCTTTTGGCTTACTCCGATCGAGGTTTGGATGTAGTTGGAGTGCGATCGGGTTGGTTTTGACTTAAAAAAACCAACCGGGCCCTTGGGATGAAAAAGACTATATTTCTCTGTAAGAACCCGGTTTTTTCTGTGAAAGACTTTGGAATATTCTTGATAATATTCCAGAGTAGCGCCATCAGACGGCGTGCGATTCCTAGCCCCGGAGTGGCCGAAATTAAATTTTCAGTGCGTTCACACTGAAAATGATAAATAAATGGGATAACTCCTAAACAGAGATTCATATTAGATATATGAGTGTACGGATGGGTCCAGAATGTGGTGTTTACCCTAGGAACGACATAAAACTTGTCGGCGCAGGATTTTTGGACCCCTCTCCCTCTTTTGGAACATTAAACGGATAAATTAATTAATTAATTTATTCGTTTAATGGTGAAACATGGGTATCTCTTAAAATGTGGCTCAGATCGGAAAACCGAGGGCACCGTTGAGTTCAGAATGTGCCATTTCCTCTAGGAGGGGTATAAGTTTTGCGGGCGCGGACCGTTTGTGAAAAATGGCCATAGGGGCGTTTTCGTAATTTGGTGGCTTTGGGCGTTCAATTTTATAACTTTCAAACGGATGATCGGAATCAAATTCTGAGACCACCGTTGTGCTCGGGAGGTGGTGTTTAGCCTAGGGGAGGTTTAATTTTGACCTCGCCAAAGGTTTCAGATGCGAGGAAAATTATGGGTTTAAATTAATTAGAATTCTTTTTTTAATTTAAACCCCTCTCCATCCCCTTCCTCCATTGTTCTTCCCTGGCGAAGCCTTCCTCAAGGCATCCCTGAAGCTCCCTCCCGTCCTCCACTCGGGCAAGACGACAGCGCGGCGGCGGATCGTCCGTGAAGCTTCGGGCGAAGCCCAGTGAGGTAGGAGTTCTTTGTTTGCATTTTAATTTCCAAACCATCTTTCAACCTCAATTATATGAGTCGATTGTCGTTCGATCGTCGAATCAAATCCCACAAACGCATAGTAGATTTTATTCTCTCTCCACCGGGTGTTTCGGTTTGTAAAACCGAGTTCCAAGGACCCCGCAGACGTCCACTGAACTTTGCGGGTTTTTGAAGGTTCCGGCAGTTTCGGGTTCTCCGGCGAGGTCCAGCGGCGGTGCAGCAGCGGCTCAGGAAGCGGCGCGCGGTGGCTCCTGGCGGGGGCGGTGTTCGGCAGTGGCTGGGTTCGTGGCAAGGCGAGGGCAGCCGGGGTCTTCGGTGTCGGCCGGGGCTCGCGGACGGCGAGCGGCGTCAGGCGGCTTCGGAGGAGCCGGGTGCGACCGGCGGCAGATCGGGGATGAGGCGGTCGCGGCGCGGCTTCGGCCCGTCGCCCTCAGTAGAGGAACACGAGGCGCCGTGCCTCGGGCGTGCGGCGTGGACAAGGACCCGCCGAACGCGGGTCCTGCGGGAGAAGAAGAAGACCGGCCTTCTGGTCGGTCTGATGGGAAGAACCGGACCCGAGGGGTCCGGTGCGATGGGAATGAGCCGCGGCCAGCGGGCCGCGGTGGTCTGGACCGGGCCGGCGGTCTAGACCGGTCCGGACCGGCCCCTTTGGGCCCCTTTCAATTCGGGGGACCATATCATTCAAACGGCACATCCGTTTAACGCGCAGTCTACGGCGATGAGTTCGTATCGACGAGGCGCTCTCTTTAAGTTGTGTTTCGGGACTTTTGGATTCCGTGTCCGAAGACGGGTGACCTGAGAGCTTTAATTTAATAATATTAATTTATTATTAAAGTTGCGACGGACGTGGATCGTGAGCCGGACGTCCGTTTGACGCGCCGTCAGAGGCGCTGTGGCCCTAAGACTGAGACGGTCCTTCCAATGTGGTTTGGAACCTTTGCGGGTTGGGTTCTTTGCTCTGCGACACGAAACGCAATGTGAATAATTATTTATTTATTTATTTATTTATTTATTCTTGCGTCCGACCTAACTCCCGGTTGGGATGTCTGATTGATGTACCGTCAGCAGCAGCACGATCCCAGTCCTCGTGCAGACTTTTTGAGAAGCTTCCCAAAGTATTCGGGTTGGAGATGAGGTGTGGGCCCCAAGGCGCCTAGTTCGCACGTATTACGGTGAAACACTACTTTTTCACCCGACATCCATTTGGGGTGTTTGAGCAGTCGATTCTGGATGTTTTTCTGAGGGGATTGCAATGGTGAAATCTGCCCGCCCTAATTTGGCACGATGGTACGGGGCCCATGAGGGTCGTTTGGGCGTCGACGGGGTTTTTTCCATATTTATCATCGGGCGACCGTTTTGGACAAGTGAGTCATCCATCTTGTGTTCTTTTTTGAGAGGATCGCAACGGTGTGATCCTTTCATGGAGTTTCGAGAATGGGATGCGGGTCCCACGTGGCACCGCTCGTGTGCGGTGCGCTGGAATGCATCTTTTTCTCCGGATATTTGTTGCACTCAAGTGAGTAGTGCTTTTGACGTGTTTTTCGGAGGGGATCGCAATCGTGCGACGTGCCCGACTATTTTCGGGGCCGAGGCTCGGGATCACGAGACGTCGTTCGGGCGTGAGGCGGTGTTGGTGACTTTTCCGTCGGATATCCGTTGGAGGCGAGTAAGTAGTGTAACTCGCGTGATTTTCTGCGAGGATTACAATAGTGCGATCCGTTTGGTTGTGTGGAGAATTATACGTGATCTTATTAAATGTGGAGATATGAAGGGTTCCCCAGTGGTAGTTCTTCTTCCGTGTTTGTAGCGGACCATGGGCACGTGATCGCGTGCACACCAATGTGAGTGATGTAAGTGCTTGAATAGATGTGGTTGGCCGTGCCTGGGCCTTTGAGGTGGAGTTATTACATCACGCCTTCGCGTTGATGCTGGGTGTCGTGTGCACGATAGCCTTTGGGCAAGAACGAGGTATACTCAGGGAGTATAAGGGAGCGCTTGGAGGTACGTGCAATTTGTACTTGAGACTGTTTGTGCGCTTGGTTGGGGTTTGACTTGGGGGCACACGTCGTGTGGGCCCCAAGTGCATGATGTGTTCTGCTTCACGTACTTTGACCTCTTGCGGCGTAGAGGGTCCCTCCGTGTGTTTGTTTGACTAGCAGGGTGGAGTTTTTCCCTTCGCTCGGTGCTCGTTTGTTGACCAGTAGGGTTGAGTGGTCTCCCCCTGGTTTCGTTCTCGATGGATTGGCCGGTAGCGGTGCTAGTGACACCCAGTGCTGGAGCAGACGCTGAACCTCTTTTGGGAGAGTTGTTCTGGAGTTGGGTGGTTACGCGACACCCACTCCGTGTTCAGATGGCCAGTGTTTTACCCTCCTGTAGAGATGGCCAGAGGAGATCTGAGTTTTACCCTCCAGTGGGGCTAGGCATTGGGTTACTCATCAACTTCCTCGGGCTTACCCTCCAGAAAGGCTGGGCAGTGGGTTGCTCACTGACTTCTAGGGTTTACCCTCCAGTAGAGACTGGGAAGTGGGTCACCCGACGCTATTAGGGTTTACCCTCCAGCAGAGACTGGGCAGTGGGTCACCCGACGACCTCTTAGGTTTTACCCTCCAGCAGGGCTGGGCAGTGGGTCACCCGTCGTCTAGTTCCGGGTCTACCCTCCAGCAAGGCTCGGCAGTGGGTCTCCTGTCGACATAATCTAGGTCTACCCTCCAGTGGGGCTGGGCAGTGGGACGCCTGACGATGTATTAGGGTCTACCCTCCAGCAGGGCTGGGCAGTGGGTCACCCAATATCTGATTAGGGTTTACCCTCCAGCAGGGCTGGGCAGTGGGTCACCCGATATCTGGTTACAAATTACCCTCCAGCAGGGCTGGGTAGTGGGGACACCTGTTGGCATTCTGGACTTAGTCCTCTCGACTAGGCTAGTCTGTGGCTTACCTCCGTGATTACCGGAGTGGGACCCCTGGTTACGGGTCAGTGTTGTGACGACCTTGACTTTGAGAAGACCTCTCGACTGCAAGGCAGTGATGAGGTGTGGTTGGACTTTCCCTAGAACTCTCAAGTACGATGAGCACTTTCCCCACCGAGACGCGTTCTTGTGAGGCGATCTAAAACCGTGCGAGTGAGTCAGTGCCGCCCAAAGCGGATAGTGTCAAGGTGTGGTGATTGAGCCCCTAGGATTGTGGTTCGGGGCAGACGTGCGGGATGCTGGGCATCGATGGTGTTTCTTTTGAGACTGTTGGAGACTCATTTTCTTGCACTGAGCTACGGGATGGAGATCCCCTTATGAGCTTGTTTGGGCTTCTTGGCAGAGAATATATATGTATATACCTTGTTCTAGTACCCACTTAATGGGTTTGGTTACTCAGCTTCCAGGAGAGGAGAAGACGCGCGGGGTATGACACGTGCTTTCCGTGTCTAGCTTATCATGGTTGGATGAGTCTAATCTCCTGCTATAGGTAGCAAAGACTTGACGGGAAGTTCATCTTCTCACCGTTTCCAGCTCCTTGTGCATGGATGAGTCTACTTCCTATCTCTTGTTGGGTTGAGCTGGACTATTTACTGCACTTTTAGTTGTAGTCCTCTACTATTCCATGTTCTCTCTACTTCCCACCCTTCGATACCTCCTCTATTTCTCCCTCAAGCCTTCGGGGTATCCTACTGAGTATTTTTATACTCACCCCTGCTTGGGCTTTGTCCGCACTTGGTGTTCCCTTGCAGACGACAGACAGGTGGAGCGTGACTTCAGTGGAGCGTAGGAGCTTGGGAGCTTGGACCGCGTGTGGTGGTGATGGTCGGGTTCCAGGTGGGAGACCCGTCAGTTGTTTCTTTTGTTTACCTATTGCCAGGTTGTGGTACTTTTTTGATTGGGCGCGTGTTTTTCCCCTTTACTTTTTACAGTACCTTCAATTTTCTTTGTACTTGTAGAGGTCGATACACGTTGTGGTATATATGTAGCAGTTTCCCTTTCCTTTTCTTTGCTTGTCTTTACTTTTACTCTGCATTGTTGCATTGAGTTTGCTGCGTGTGTGTGTACAGGTGCTTAGGCAAAGGCCTCCCCGAGTTATTGTGCCTTCGGCGCTGGTCGCCAGCCCCTGGCCTATGGAGGCAGGCTTGGGGTAGTTTCGGCTCGATCCCGGGTAGGGTTGGGTCATGACAAAGTGGTATCAGAGGTGGTTAATTCCTTGGGACGTTGTGCGGACATCCCTAAAAGAGGAATTGTTTGGGATTTAGGGCAATAGTGTTAACGTGTCTCGAGAGCGGCTCTCAGGCCAGGGAGTCCAGTGATGGTGCGGTGACCGATGTATCCATTCACCCGGACCCTCGTAACCCGCTTGTCGACTCGGCATGCTGAGACACTTGTTGCATGGAAATTTGTTTGTGCATCACATAGGACTAAGTATTGACTGTCCTTCTTGATTCAGCTCCCCATCGTTGTTGTTCTTGGTATATACATATATGCTCATCTGACCGCGACACTCCTTGATAATATTCAGGATGTCTTCGCGAAGACAGCCAGCCAGGATACCAGTTTTGGGTGCGTGACGACGACCCTGTGAGCTACGAGGCCATAGTCCAGGACCCATTATGTGAGCCCCTTTCTCTGGGTGGGCCGGTAGCAGCACCCTCACCTGTTGAGCAGCAGACAGCTTCAGTAGAGCAGACGGGGCTTGACCGCAGGTAGAGCGTGCTCCATGCGTTCCAGCGGTAGAGACCGCTGAGGTTTAGTGGTGATCTAGACCCTCAGGCAGCAGTGGTTTGGCTCTAGGTAGTGGTTCGCCTTTTCAGGCTTGTGCAGATGTCGACAGATCAGAGTGTGGCTTTGGTAGCTAGCCTTTTTCATGGATCATCTTGGCGGTGGTGGAGTCTGGGGACTCGGTTTCTAGACGAGTCGTCGCTTTCATGGGGCGAATTCCAGCTGTTGTATCATGAGGAGTTTTTTCCCTCCTGATTGCGCTCTGTTCGGATTTAGGAGCTCCTAAAATTTCAGTAGGGAGGGATGACGGTGGCCGAGTACGTGGCTAGTTTTGCAGACCGTGCACGCTTTTACCCGGACTTGGTCCATGACGACAACTTCCAATCACGGAAGTTTGAGAAGGGTCTCCCACGAGAGATTCGTGCTGTCGTAGCACCCTTGGGCATTTCCACATATGTCGGGGTGCTAGATCAGGCGCTGGTGACAGAGGGCTTCCTGTCATGTTTTGCGGTTGGTAGTGGTAGTGGGCGCGACGGAGTCGGGACGTCTGCCATAGCTAGCAGGTGCCGGACGACAGGACCACGATGCAGGTGGCCTTACCACTACTGGTTTTGGAGACGTGGCCGTATACCACTGTGGCGAAAAGGCGCAGGGCCTCAGCCGAGGATTCCCTTCCGTGAGTGGATCCTGGGCTGTGATCGTACACCACAGTGGAGCCGGAGGGCACCAGGGCAGCCCAGAGAGCGCCGGTGCTATGCTTGTGACGGGCGAGGTCACTTGGCACGAGACTGCCCGATCCGTGTTGCTGAGAGCTTCGGGCAGGCAGCAGGCGCACCACCACGGCAGAGGCAGCACCGTGATCGGAGCACTAGCCAGAGAGGTGGTTCTAGCAGAGGAGCTGGAGGAGCTGGAGGTGGGGGACGACGTTACAAGATCTCCCCATCACTACTAGGCAGTCTACGTCAGGCTCCGGGAGCTGACGGTTGGGACCGCGGGTAGCCGCGAGCTTTGGATGTCTACAATCCTGCAGAGCATGTGATGGTGAGAGGTACGCCTTGTGACTCTTCTACTTTTTGCAGTAGAATTGTTAGGCTCTGCGTGTGAAAGGATTTTCCCCATGCTTCTTGTTTGAGGTGTTACCAGGGTGATGTAGGGTGTCGGGTGTAACCTTGTGTTGGTAAGGAAAAGGCGTGAGACCTTTTTCTCTAGTCGATGGGGTTGACTTCATCGCTCTCCGATCGTATAAGAGAGCATCAGCTATGGAATCTTGTGTGACCAGATATCCTTGGGTGTTCCACCATATGGATATACTGAAGGAGGGAATCACCGGGCCTTGTTCCAGGTGCGGGCGGTGATTCCAGTCACGGCGTGCGACGTAAGGGTTCGGTCGGGGAGGTGAGCTACCCCCAAGGGCCTTTGGGCCGTTTCAGACCGTGCAAAGGGATGACGAGGTACCCTACCACCTTGACCTAACCCCAAAGTCTGGAGTGGGTGCATGACATCGGCAAGGGCCGACCTCGCGTGAACGGATCAATCCTTTGGTCTGTGTGCGGTGACGCAGAGCTGTGCGTGGGTTCTTCTGGGTATGGGAAAACTAGGTGTGGGCATAACACCCTGTGTTTCTCCCTAGTTTTTATTTTTGGGGACGAAAAGCTTGATGGAGGGAATGATGTAAGAACCCAGGTTTTGCTGTGAAAGACTTTGGAATATTCTTGATGATATTCCAGAGCAGCGCCTTCAGACGACGTGCGATTCCGAGCCCCGGAGTGGTCGGAATTAAATTTTCAGTGCATTCACACTAAAAATTCTAAATAAATGGGATAACTCATAAATGGAGCTTCAGATCGGAGATCCGAGTGTACAGATGGTTCCGGAATGGGGTGTTTACCCTAGGAACGACATAAAACATGTCGATGCGGGATGTTTGGAACCCTCGCTCGCTTTTGGAACGTTAAACGGATAAATTAATTAATTAGTTTATTCATTTAATGGTGAAACTCAAGTATCTCTTAAACGGTGGCTCAGATCGGAAAATTGGGGGCATCATTGAGTTCGTAATGTTCCGTTTACTTTAGGAGGGGTATAAGTTTCGCGGGCGCGGACCGTTTGTGAAAAATGGCCCCAGGGGCGTTTTCGTAATTTGGCAGCTTTGGGCGTTCAGTTTTATAACTTTTAAACGAAAGCTCAGAATCAAATTCCGAGACCACCATTGTGCTCGGGAGGTGGTGTTTACCCTAGGGGAGGTTTAATTTTGACCTCGCCAAATGTTTCAGATGCGAGGAAAATTATGGGTTTAAATTAATTAGAATTCTTTTTTTTATTTATTTAAACCCCTCTCCATCCCCTTCCTCCCTTGCTCTTCCCTGGCGAAGCCTCCCTCAAGGCATCCCTCAAGCTCCCTCCCCTCCTCCACTCTGGCAAGATGACGGCGCGACGGTGGATCGTCTGTGATGCTTCGGGCGAAGCCCAACGAGGTAGTAGGTCTTTGTTTGCGTTTTAATTTCTGAACCATATTTCAACCTCAATTATATGTGTCGATTGTCATTCGATCGTCGAATCAAATCCCATAAACACTTAGTAGATTTTATTCTCTCTCCATTGCTTGTTTCGGTTTGTAAAACCGAGTTTCGAGGACCCCGCAGACGTCTGCCGAGCTTTGCTAGTTTTTGAAGGTTCTGACGGTTTCGGGTTCTCCGGTGAGGTCCAGCGGCGGTGCGACAGGGGCTCAGGCGGCGGCGCGCGGTGGCTCCTGGCGCGGGCGGCGTTCGGCAGCGGCTGGGTTTATGGCAAGGAGAGGGCGGCCGAGGGCTTCGGTGTCGGCCGGGGCTCGCGGATGGCGAGCGGCGTCATCCAGCTTCGGAAGAGCCAGGTGCGGCCGGCGGCAGATCGGGGATGAGGCGGTCGTGGTGCGGCTTCGGCCCGTCGCCCTCAGCAGAGGAACACACGGCGCCGTGCCTCGGGCGTGCGGCGTGGACAAGGACCCGCCGAATGCGGGTCCTGCGGGAGAAGAAGAAGAACGTCCTTCTGGCCGGTCTGCTGGGAAGAACCGGACCCGAGGGGTCCGGGACAATGGGAATGAGCCTCGGCGGTCTGGACCGGTCCGGACCGGCCCCTTTGGGACCCTTGCATTTCGGGGGGGCATATCTTTCAAACGCGCGTCCGTTTGACACGCCATCTGCGGCGATGAGTTCGTATCGACGAGGCACTCTCTTTAAGTTGTGTTTCGGGACTTTTGGATTTCGTGTCCGAAGACGGGTGACCCGAGAGATTTAATTTAATAATATTAATTTATTATTAAAGTTGCGACAGACGTGGCTCGCGAGCCAGACGTCCGTTTGATGCGTCGTCAGAGGCGTTGTGGCCCTGAGACTGAAACGGTCCTTCCAATGTGGTTTGGAACCTTTGCGGGTTGGTTTCGTTGCTCTGCGGCAAGAAACGCAATGTGAATAATTAATTAATTAATTAATTAATTAATTATTCTTGCATCGGACCTAACTCCTGCTTGGGATGTCCGATTGACGCACCGTCGGCAGCAGCATGTTCCCAGTCCTCGTGCAGAATTTTTGAGAAGCGTCCCAAAGCATTCGGGTTGGAGACGAGGTGTGGGCCCCACATGGCCTAGTTCACACATATTACGGTGAAACGCTACATTTTCACCCGACATCCATTTGGGGTGTTTGAGAAGTCGATTCTGGATTTTTTTCCGAGGGGATTGCAATGGTGAAATACGCCCTCCCTAATTCAGCACGATGGTATAGGGCCCACGAGGGCCGTTTGGGCGTCGCCGGTGTTTTTCCATCTTTATCACAGGGCGACCGTTTTGGACAAGTGAGTAGTCCATCTTGTGTGCTTTTTTGAGAGGATCGCAATGGTGCGATCCGTTAATGGAGTTTCGAGATAGGGATGTAGGTCCCACGTGGCACCGCTCGTGTGCAGTGTGCCAGAATGCATCTTTTTCTCCGGATATCCGTTGCACTCAAGTGAGTAGTGCTTTTGACGTGTTTTCCCGAGGGGATCGCAATGGTGCGATGCACCCGACTGTTTTCGGGGCTGAGGCTTGGGATCACGGGACGTCGTTCGGGCGTGAGGCGGTGTTGGTGACTTTTCCGTCGGATATCCGTTGGAGGCGAGTAACTAGTCTAACTCGTGTGTTTTTTCGCGAGGATTACAATGGTGCGATCCGTTTGGTTGTGTGGAGCCTTATACATGATCTTATTAAATGTGGAGATATGAAGTGTGCCTCGGTGGTGGTTCTTCTACCGTGTTTGTAGCGGACCCTGGGCATGTAATCGCGTGCACACCAATGTGAGTGATGTAAGTGCTTGAATAGATGTGGTTGGACGTGCCTGGGCCTTTGAGGTGGAGTTATTACGTCACACCTCTGCGTTGACGCTGGGTACCGTGTGCACGATAGCCTTTGGGCTAGAACGAGGTATACTCAGGGAGTATACGAGAGCGCTTGGAGGTACGTGCGGTTTGTACCTGAGATTGTTTGTGAGCTTGGTTGGGGTTTGACTTGGGGCCACACGTCGTGTGGGCCCCAAGTCCGTGTTGTGTTCTGCTTCGCGTACTTGGACCTCTCGCGGCGTAGAGGGTCCCTCTGTGTGTTTTTTTGACCAGTAGGGTAGAGTTCTTCCCCTGGCTCGGTGCTCGTTTGTTGACCAGCAGGGTTGAGTGGTCTCCTCCTGGTTTCGTTCTCGATGGATTGGCCGGTAGTGGTGCTAGTGACACCCAGTGCTAGAGCAGACGCTTCACCTATTTTGGTAGAGTTGTTCTGGAGTTGGGTGGTTGTGTGACACCCACTCCGTGTTCGGATGGCCAGTGTTGTACCCTCCTATAGAGATGGCCAGAGAAGATCTGAGTTTTACTCTCCAGCGGGGATGGGCAGTGGGTTACTCATCGACTTCCTCGGGCTTACCCTCCAGCAGGGCTGGGCAGTGGGTTGCTCACCGACTTCTAGGGTTTACCCTCCAGTAGAGACTGGGCAGTGGGTCACATGACGCTATTAGGGTTTACCCTCCAGCAGAGACTGGGAAGTGGGTCACCTGATGACCTCATAGGGTTTACCCTCCATCAGGGCTGGGTAGTGGGTCACCCGTCGTCTAGTTCCAGTTCTACCCTCCAGCAAGGTTGGGTAGTGGTTCACCTGTCGACATAATCCAGGTCTACCCTCCAGTGGGGCTGGGAAGTGGGTCTCCTGACGATGTATTAGGGTCTACCCTCTAGCAGGGCTGGGCAGTGGGTCACCCGATATCTGATTAGGGTTTACCCTCCAGCAGGGTTGGGCAGTGGGTCACCCGATATCCGGTTACGAATTACCTTCCAGTAGGGCTGGGCAGTGGGGACACCGGTTGTCATTCCAGACTCATTCCTCTCGACTAGGCTAGTCTGTGTCTTACCTCTGTGATTACTGGAGCGGGACCCCTGGTTACGGGTTAGTGTTGTGATGACCTTGACTTCGAGGAGACCTCTCGACTTCATGGCAGTAACGAGGTTTGGTTTGACTTTCCCTAGAACTCTCTAGTACGAGGGGCACTTTCCCCACCGAGACGCGTTCTTGTGACGTGATCTAAAATTGTGCGGGCGAGTAAGTTCCGCCCAAATAAGATAGTGTCGAGGTGTGGTGATTGAGCCCCTTGGCTTGCGGTTCGAGGCAGACGTGCAGGATGCTGGGCATCAGTGGTGTTTTTATTGGGACTGTGGGTGACTCATTTTCTTGGGCTGAGCTATGGGATGAAGATCCCCTTACGAGCTTGTTCGGGCTTCTTGGCATAGCAAATATATGTATATACATTGTTCTAGTACCCACTTCTTGGGTTTGGTTACTCTCCTTCCAGGAGAGGCGAAGAGGCGCGGGGTATGCCACGTGCTTTCCGTGCCTAGCTTCTCATGGTTGGATGAGTCTAATCTACTTCTATAGGTAGCAGATACTTGACGGGAATTTCATCTTCTCACCGTTTCCAGCTCCTTGTTCATGGACGAGTCTACTTCCTTTCTTTTGTTGGGTTGCGCTGGACTCTTTACTGCACTTTCAATTGTACTCCTCTATTATTCCCTGTTCACTCTACTTCTCACCCTTCGGTACCTCTTTTGTTTTCCCCCTCGAGCCTTTGGGGTATCCTACTGAGTATTTTTATACTCACCCCTGCTTGTGCTTTGACCACACTTGGTGTGCCCTTGTAGATGATGGACAGTTGGAGCATGATTTCAGTGGAGCGTAAAAGCTTGGGAGCTTGGACCGCGTGTGGTGGTCGTGGCCGGGTTCCAGGTGGGAGACTCGTCAGCTGTTTCTTTTATTTTCCTGTTGCCTGGTTGTGGCACTTTTCTGATTGGGCGCGTGTTTTTCTCCTTTAATTTTTAGTGTACCTTCAGTTTTCTTTGTACTTCTAGAGGTTGATGCACGTTGAGGTATATATGTAGTAGTTTCCCTTTCCTTTTCTTTGCTTCTCTTTACTTTTACTCTGCACTGTTTCATTGAGTTTGCTACGTGTGTGTGTGTAGGTGCTTAGGCAACGGCCTCCCCGAGTTATTGTTCCTTCGGCGCTGGTCGTCAGCCCCTGGCCTATGGAGGCGGGCTTGGGGTAGTTGCGGCTCGAGCCCGGGTAGGGTCGGGTCATGACATTCTCAGACCAGGCGTCTGATCGACTCTCTGTCTGTCGCGTTGTGTTCCTATTGACACAACGGAACATTGCGATACATCAAATCTGGTCTACGTGATAGTTGATGTATCGACCTCTTGGCTCATGGAGCGGACCCTCCCGGAATGAGCGTGCTGTGCGCGGAAACCCTAGAGCTGGCTGGGACTTGATGAATACTGATCTATTGACTCAGAGTGTCTCGATAGCCCAGTGGGGAGATCTTGGTTGTAGTGGCAGACCCACGTCGGAGTAGTGCTCGGTTGTAGTGGAAGACCTGCGGTACTCAATATAAGGAGTACCTCTGTAGGATATGAGGGAGAGCGCTTGGTTGTAGCGGTAGACCCATGGTGGGAAGCACTTGGTTGTAGCAGCAGGGCCACATTACTTGAAGGGGGAGCGCTTGGTTGTAGCGGCAGACCCATGGTGGGAAGCACTTGGTTGTAGCAGTAGGCCCACAGTACTCTACAGGTGGAGTACTACAGTAGTCCCCAATTAGTGGGAAGCGCTCGGTTGTAGCGGTAGTCCCACTGTACTCGATAGAGAAGGACTTCCCCAGCAGCTATGGGTTCGACAGTGAAGACTTTCATACTGGAATCCTCCATGGGTTCGGCAGTGAAGACTACTAATTGTATACTACGTGGGTCCTAGCTTAGATGAATCAGTGGCTACGTCTGATCATCTCTATCACCTTACGAAGAATTATACCTATGTGAGCTGAGTCTTGACTTTCAATCATTATCTTCGATATGATTGACTTTCTTTCCAATGTGGATGGGGTTATGCTTTTTTGTGTGGATGTGTTTGTACTTGAGCTCGTGAGTTGGAGCTGAACTGATTTGATGACTTAGGTATATGTATGGGAATATACATAAGTAGTGTTGGATGATACTCCGCGATTGTATCTTTTCTTTTCAGTTTATCCTTTGTGGATTTAGGGAGACCTTCGGGGGTCTGGGGGTCCCTACTGAGTATCGTATACTCACCCCTGCATGGGCTTTGCCCGCACTACGTTGTGTTGGTTGCAGACGACGGACATCACTGATCGAGGTTGAGTCTTGTAGAGCTGGACGGTTCTCGGAGGAGGAACTCACGACAAGTCGGTGCCCGGAGGTGGATATCACGTTGAGTCGGTGCTCGGAGGTGGATTTTACGATGACTCAGTACCTGGAGGTGGACCACTAGGCGGGACGTACACGGGGTGGACGACAGGACCCGAGGAGCTGAGGAGGCTATCTGTACCCACCCTTCAGGTGGGATTCCTGTGGATGGCTCGACATTCCTTCTTTACTTTTCAATTGTTGTACTTCCTTTCCAGTTGTTCTTTACTTCAGTTTGGGTTTGTATTCTGGCCCACTTACTTTTCCGCACTTACTATTGTACTCAGTTTACTTAGTGTTTACTTCTTCTTTCTTACTCGGTGGTGTTTGTTATTTTATAAAGGCAATTCCTTCCCCTTTTTGTAGGTATTTATGCCTTGGTGCTAGTCGCCAGCCCCTGTCCTATGGGAGGCGGGCTTGGGGTAGTCATGGCACTGGTCCCGAGGATGGGTCGTGACAAATTGGTATCAGAGGGGTTTGGTTCTACAGCATAACTCCAGACTCTGAACTTTCTTCTTTGTGCAGTAATAGTTTTAAGGGTATTGAGTGTGGTTATCATTTTAGGGATTCCAGTGTTGGTGCGGCGGCCAACGTATCCGTACACTAGGACCTTGATTTCTAATTTCTGACTCAGTGCATGAAAACACTGATTGCATGTGTGTTTCAAAAAATTTCCTTGTGATTTCTTTGTGTCTGATCACCAGGTATACTGTTTTGATCATTGTGCACCTGTTTCCTTTCAGGATGGCCCCACGACGACAACCAGCTAGGGTTCAGAGCTTTGTGTGAGATGACAGCCCACCGAGCGATGAGGCCTCAGTGCAAGGCCCTTTTCAGCAGAGGCACCTGCGGTACCTCTACCCGCCGAGCCACCGATGCCGGCAGCCCCAGCCGCTGAGAGTGCACGTCGCCTTAGTGCACTGCACAAGTTTCAGCGTCAGAGACCGCCAAGGCTCAGCGGGGAGACGGACCCTCAGGAAGCCGAGTATTGGATGGAGGCTGTAGTTCGTGTTTTCAGGTTAGTGGGGACACCAGATGACCTCATGGTGATCCTTGCAACGAGCCTCCTGCACGCGGCAGCAGGAAGATGGTGGATCTTGATGCTCTAGGTGCATGAAGAGGAATCCCTTTTGTGGGCAGACATCGAGAGCTTGTTCCGGGCATAGTTTGTACAAGACACCCTTCGAGTGGTGTGCATACAGGAGCTACTACAGCTGTGGTTGGGCAGTATGATGGTAGCCCAGTACTCTGCGAGATTTACCGATCTCTCGCACTATTCGACGGACATGGTACGAGACCCATTCTTCCGAGCCCGGACCTTCGAGCAGGGACTGAGGAATGAGATTAGGGCTTCAATGATCTCCCTCAACATTCCGACATAGGCAGGGGTGTTGGAGCGAGCCCTCTTAGTGGAGAGTTTCCTAGCTGAGCAGTCTCCAGCAGTAGGAACCACCACTAGCCAGCATGCAGCCGAGTCTTCTGCAGCGGGCAGTTGACAGATGACGCAGATGTCCAAGAAGACCAGACCTACAGGTGATTGACCGCATGACACAAGATCGTGTGTGCGAGGAACCCGGGGTGGAGAACGACTTACCAAGAGTGGTCAGTGTTACTCCTGCGGTGGGGTTGGTCAATTGGCACGTGACTATCTGACCCACCATACAGATGACCAGCGGATAAACGAAGGACCTCCCAGGTAGAGGCATAGGTTCGATCGGGGTGGATCGCAAGGAGCAGGAGACCGAGGCAAGGGAGATGGCTGTGCTGCTGGAGGTGGACAACGCTTCGAGGTGTTACCACCACCACCACTAGGAGGTCCACCCCGACTGCAGGGAACAAGTGGACATGGGATAACTCAGCTTCAGGAAGATGAGGCCTTTGACTATGGAGCTCCGGAATATGGCGAACAGGAGTGAAACGAGTTCCAGGCATGGAGGCCTTGTTGTTGGTGCTTCTAGATTTTTTTATTGATGTTGTGGTTGTATGTGTCTTTGTACTTTGGGATTCAGTAATAAAATACACCTATATTTGTGGCGTTTACCATCCTATCCTCTCATTATGTTGTTACTAAGAGGTTCCGGTTTAAAAAAACCGTTGACTTGACCCTCACTTCTGAGATACCTACTGGAGGAGACCCAGTGACCACACACTGATGCAGACAGTGTGACTCAACCCTTGGAGGCGAGAGTAACGGTTGGATATCTTGGTAGTAGCGTCGAGGCCTTACGACGTCATCCCTGTTATGGATTAGTATCATCCATGTCGGGATTGACTGTATTAGGAAAAGAACGTGGTTCATCCTGGGGATGAGACCAGATTTCTCTTATCGGCAAAGATGAAATCTTAGTAGCTCTTGTAGGACCAGTGATGGTCAAGGTCATCCAGGAGCGGATGAGGACATCTCAGAGCCGACAAAAGTCTTGTGATGACAAGAGATGGAGACCAATGGAGCTTGAGGATAGCGACCACGTTTTCCTACGGGTCTCACCTCGACATGGATTACGTAGTTTTGGCCGGGGCAGCAAGTTATCTCCGTGCTTCATAGGACCCTTCTAGGTTCTCAGTAGGATAGGCGAGGTGTCTTATCACCTGGCTCTACCACTTCAGTTGCATCGGGTGCACGAAGTCTTCCACGTATCTCAGCTGAGGAGGTACGTGCACGACTCGACGCATATAATTGATGATGGGGCGACTTTTGCGGAGGTCCCGATGGAGATCGAGGATCAACAGGAGTGGGTTATACGTGGGTGGTCTATTCCTCTATAGCTCATCAGATGGAAGCACGGGAACCTCCATGCGAGCACTTGGGAGCGGGATACACAGATGCGTGCTCAGTACCCTCATTTGTTCCCCTAGTTTGTGGTGTATCTTAATGGGAAAGTAAATCCCTGAGGTGGGAGTAATGTAAAGACCCGTAAATTTGAAGGGAAATTTTTTCATAATTTTCTTTGTGATTTTAGGAGTACGCAGTTTTTGACAGCACCTGATTCTGAGTCTCGGTGTGCTCGGAATCAATTTCTGATGTTTAGCTCGGGTACGTTCAGTGAATGAACGAGCGGGTTTTTTTCTAACTTTTGAACCGGTGCTCAAAACTAAAATATGAGGGCACCAAAAAAACCGCAACATCGGTTTTTTCATAGGAAGACCTTTTCTGGAGTTGCGTTTTCTCGGGTGTTGTTATTAAAAAAATGGGTTAACTAATGAATAAAATAAAATTTGTGCAACAAATTTTATTCTAAGTAGTTTAAACCTACGTATGGAAGTTGAGGTGGGACCCACTAAATCCTAACCCATCTTGATAGGATATTAGTGAGGTGGGCCCCACATGAGCTCCACCTATTCAACTTCCTCAAACCTTCCATTAAGATGGAAAACCCCCATTAATTTTGTGTAACACACCCGCACCCCATTATTAAATGCCAAGTCAACTCTCACGTTTAATTGGATTATTAAATGCCTCATTAATTGGTCAACGCACATTAATTAAGTCATGATTTAATTTTGAATTTCAAAAAGGGTTGGCATGAGTAATAAAATAAGGCAAGGCCTTATTTTATTATTGTTGATGTGATGTGCGAGAAGGATTGGGAAGAAATTACTCTAGTCTTGAAGAACAATCTTCCTCGTTAAAGAATGCGAAGAACGACGAAGAACGTCTTCTTCCGACGAAAGACGACGAAGAGAGAAAGTTCCTCGGAGAACGACGATGCGACGCCTTGTACCGCGATGCCGACGATCCTCTTCTCTGCGACGCCATGTACCGCGACGCCCACGATCCTCTTCCGTGACGTCGCCTTCCACGACGTCTTTTCCCGCGACGATCCTCGTTCGACAACTTCATCGAGGTAGGGGGTCTACGTATGTAGTGTTTATGTGAATATACCCTCATGCGTGGTTATTTAATTGCAGGGTGTTAGTATAATTTACTTGAATAAATTATACCCTATTCAATGATTAAAAGCATGTATTTAAATGATTGGCAATTGATAACACCTAACGTGGAGGGCGCAGGCCGAACAAACATGGCCCGACAACCCTCCACAGTTTGTTTATTGTTGTTTGGATCGATGAGCGATGATGAAGCAGGCCGCAAAGGTATTTTGAACCCTTCGTAGTAATATACTGGTCCCGGGAGAGCCGTAGGCGCAGACGGTAGGCAAAACGGACCGCCGGAGCGCGTCCGGTGGTCCGCGGAAGATGCGGCCTGCGCGCCACACCGGCATGGCGACGCCGGCGGCCGGAGGCGGCGGCTCCCGGTGCGCCGCTAGAAGGAACCGCATCGGCTGAAGCCGCGGAGGCAGGCGACCGGGATCCCGTGGCCGCGTAGGATCCGGAGGAGGACGCGGCACCTGTCGCGTTCGTTGAACGCAAAGGAAGAGGGGCACCGCGTCCCCCCATGCTCGGCTGCTGGCCGAGCCAGCGTGCCACCCGGTCGGGCCGGGCCAGGTTGCGCGGACCGGACCTGGCCGCGCCCAGCCGGGCCGGGCCTCGCCCACTAGGCCAGGCCACGCCCACCGGGCAGGGCCTCTCCCTAATGGGCCGGACTCGGACCCGGGTCGGGTCGACCCGGTTCGGGCCGACCCAGGTGGGGTTGGGCCGGGTCGGACGGGGCCCAGACCCCCCCCCCCCACTTTCGGACTGTTTACAGTCATTTGCCCATATATTAGGCTACGGGCCCCCGATCGATGCACTGTCAGTTGTGATGAGATCCTTGGATCGAGACGGTCGTTCTGGTATATTACACTCAAGGTTTCGGAGAACTTTGGGTACGACTGGGTTGGTTCGAACACGAAACCAACCGGGCCTTCGAAGCGGAAACGCTTATAACTTGAGCTACGGATGTCCGATTGACGTGTCGTAGACTTTTTTGGATTCCTTTTAGTGAGAAGGACCTTTTTACTTACTCCTCTCGAGTTTTGGATGCAGTTGGAGTGCGGTCGGGTTGGTTTTGACTTAAAAAAACCAACTGGGCCCCTGGGACGAAAAGGCCAATATTTCTCAGACCGGGCGTCAGATCGACGCACCGTCTGTCGCGTTGTGTTCCTATTGACATGATGAAACTTTTCGATACATAAAATATGGTCTACGTGACATTTTATGTATCGAACTCTTTGCTCGTGGATCGGACCCTCCCGGAATGAGCGTGCTGTGTGCAGAAACCCTAGAGATGGCTGAGACTTGACGACTGCTGATCGATCGACTCGGAGTGTTACCATAGACCAGTGGGGAGCGATTGGTTGTAGCGGCAGACCGACGAAGGAGGAATTCTCGGTTGTAGCGGCAGACCCGCGGTACTCAACAGAAGGAGTACCTCTATAGGCTATGAAGGGGAGCGCTTTATTGTAGCGGAAGACCTATGGCGGGAAGCACTTGGTTGTAACAGCAGGCACACAATACATGAAGGTGGAGCCCTTGGTTGTAGCGGAAGACCGATGGTGGGAAGCGCTTGGTTGTAGCAGTAGGCCCATAGTAATTGAAGGGGGAGCTCTTGGTTGTAGTGGCAGACCCATGGTGGGAAGTGCTTGGTTGTAGCAGCAGGCTCATAGTACTTGAAGGGGGAGCGCTTGGTTGTAGCGGCAGACCCATGGTGGGAAGCACATGGTTGTAGCAGCAGGCCCACAGTACTCTACAGGTGGAGTACTACAACAGTCCAAGGTTGGTGGGAAGCTCTTGGTTGTAGTGGCAGGCCCACTGTACTCGATAGAGGAGGAGTTCCCCAACAGTTATGGGTTCGACGGTGAAGACTTTCGTACTGGAATCCTCCGTGGGTTCTGCGGTGATGACTACTACTTGTATCTTACCTGGGACCCAGCTTAGATGAATCAGTGGCTACATCTGATCATCTCTATTACCTTATGAAGAAGTATACACGTGTTATCTGAGTCTTGAATTTCAATCATTATCTTCGATATGATTGACTTGCTTTCCTATGTGGATTGGGTTGTGCTTTCCTGTGCGGATGTGTTTGTACTTGAGCTCGTGAGTTATAGCTGAAATGATTTGATGACTTAGGTATATGTATGGGAATATACCTAATTAGTGTTTGATGATACTCCGCGATTGTATCTTTTCTTTGCGGTTTATCCTTTGTGGATTTAGGGAGACCTTCGGGGGTCTCGGGGTCCCTACTATGTATCGTATACTCACCCCTACACGGGCTTCGCCCGCACTACGTTGTGTTGGTTGTAGACGACAGACATCACTGATCGTGGTTGAGGCTTGTAGAGCTGGACGGTTCCCGGAGGAGGAACTCACGACGAGTTGGTGCCCAGATGAGGATATCACGTTGAGTCGATGCCCGGAGGTGGATTTTACGACGAGTCGGTACCTAGAGGTGGACCACTAAGCGGGACGTACACGGGGCCGACGGCAGGAACCGAGGAGCTGAGAGGCTATCTATACCCACCATTCATGTGGGATTCCAGTGGATGGCTCGGCGTTGCTTCTTTACTTTTCAGTTACTGTACTTCCTTTCCAGTTGTACTTTACTTCAGTTTGGGTTTGTATTCTCACCCACTTACTTTTCCGCACTTACTATTGTACTCAGTTTACTTAGTGTTTACTTCTTTTTGCTTACTCTATGGTGTTTGTTTACTTTATAAAGGCAATGCCTTCCCCTTTTTGTCAGGATTTACGCCTTGGTGCTAGTCTCCAACCCCTGGCCTATGGGAGGTGGGCTTGGGGTAGTCACAGCACGGGTCCCGAGGACGGGTCATGGCACAATTTCTCTATCTTGGATCTTTTTTAATAGGCCATGTCAAAAATATCTAAAGATCTCCCAATATTATCATGGAAATCCACTTTGTCGACATACACAATCAACCTAAAAATGTTGAAATGTTTCCTTGATGTATTTTTTCCTAAACCCCCCCCTTGGGTTTTTACAACTCTTTCATAATTTGTTACCTCATTAAAGCTTTATCAATATACTACCAACATCCTCTTATTTTGATTAAGATAATAATAAAATATTTACTTGAAAACTATTTTAAGCCCACATTATCCATGCTCAGCATGAGAAACAAGAGTATCATGGAATGTTCATTAATGTGTCACTTCAATCCAAATCCACTCAGCTACATTCATCACAAACCACATATTTCAAGATATATAACCTTTTATCTATCACTTTTAGCATTATCCGATGTAAAAATCCCCCTATCTCGATGCTCCACCTGTCTTCATTAATTGTGCCTATCTTTTTGATTCACCAAATATTTTATCCAGCTATATTGATTAAAAAAATCTCTCTTTTGACATCCATAATTTCTCCCCCTCTGTCAATGAAACTGATGGTCACTTCATTATTGTATGCAATAGGGTGAAGAATGCATATCAGTATATTAGGAGAAAATACACCATACCGTGGGGAGAAGGGGACCCACATACATACATTTTTATGCATGGGGAGCTGACTAAACTCCACGATCCAGTTGATGTCATTTAAGCTTTTCTTTGGGTAAGTGATTTGTCATAATTTCTGCAACCTGTTGTTCTGTAGGCACATAAACAAAATTCCAAAGCCCATAATCCACCTTCTCCTTGATAAAATGATATTGGATTTCAATATTCCTTTTCCTTGAGATATGTATAACATTTTTTATAATATTTATTACACTTGACTTATCACAATGGATTCTAATCAGACACTTCACTTCTACCACCATATAATCAAGTTGTTTCTTCATCCACAATAATTGTGTGCTTTCTTGAGTAGCCACAATATATTCTTCTTCTGTGGTGCTCAATTAAATGAAATATTGTTTCTTGATTTGTCATTAAATTCATAAAACACTAAGACAAAATGCACCACCTGATGTTGATTTTCCATCATTTACTGAACCAGCCCAATCTTTATATATATATCCTAATTACTCCTACTATGATTTTTCATTGTACATCAAACCACAATCCATTGTGACCTTAATATAAAGAATTATTATTTTTACTACAAGCATGTGACTTTCCAAATCATTAATATTATATCATGATTTTTGACAGGTGGAAAAAAACAATATCAAGTCTTATCGCTACCAATTACAGAAGACTGCCAATTACTTGTATAACACCCCATGATTTCATAGTATGTTATTTGTTCAAAGTAATGCAATAACTTGCACTGCACACAATACTGATTTCAAGCACACCACGACTTACCAAACTAGCCATTCAAAAGAGGTTAGGAATAGTTTTAACTAAAATTTTAAATTTATATAATCCTTATAATTTTAGAATCCATATTATGTTTTTATTATACATAATGTAAGAACAAATTAATTTTATTCATATAAAAGAATTATTTTAAAAAAAATGCAATTTTACCGCCTTTTTATGGAGAACACTTTTTAAATACAATATTTGAAACTTTTATATATTCAATTTGTCAAAATAAACTTCTTCTTTAGAATTTGTAAATAATAATTTAGTTTTAATAAATTTTTGGTTTTTTTATGATAACTTTCATATTTGGGGGAATAGTGAAAAATATTATATTTTAACTGAAAACAACTTTTTAAATCAAAATAATTTATAGTGTTGAATTATAAATTTTAATGGTTTGGAAGTATAATTAGATTATATTTTTACCATTTAATCCAATGATGGTCATTGTAAGTAATTTCACTTTAAAATTGGACATAAACAAGTGTCAATCCTTTAATAGTTATTATTTCTTAAAAATAAGCTTTTTGGTTTTGACAACAAGAATTAATTTTAATTTAATTAATTCAACTTATATGTTTTGAAATTGATAAAATAAAATTCATTTTTGAATTCATAATATCAAAATTAGTTTAGGGAGAATTTTTGGAATTTTTCTGAACACTTTCAATTTTTGATGAATAGTGAAAGACACTAAGTTATACTTTAAAAACAATTTTTTATTTAAATAATTATTTATTTATTTTAATTTTATTTTAGGTAAAAATAGATAAATAATCCTTATATAAGTTCAATTTAATTCAATGGAGTAAATTTATAATAACTTTAGATATATAAAAATTTTATTGAACTGTTTACCATCATTACCCATTTTTTAAGAGCATTTGCAAATTTACATAAAACATAATTTTACTACTTCTGTGAGTTGAATTTCAAAAATACAAGATAAACAGTTGATATAAGTAAGTAAAATTTGGTTCAATAAGATTAAAATAATTTTTGTGAATAGTAGCTTTTTAATTTTATTTACCACGGTTAAAATCAAATACGGTAATTTAGGGTAAAAATGATATTATTATTACCCTAAGACATGTAATAATTCTATTATATAAGTTTAATTCGACCAAAAACAAACTTAGGAATAAAATATGATCCTTTAGGTCCACTTGGATTAGATTAGTATATTTATTATTATTTAATTCAAAGAAGAGTTAAAATAGTTAAAATCAAAGTTTAATAACTCAAACATTTTTAATATAGGGTTACACATAAGTTAAATTAGACTATAAATACTCATTAGAAAGATAAAATGATATAATACAAAATGGTAATTTATTTATATTTTTTATACAATAAATATGTTAATTTATTTATGACACAATGATGATGTAGTAATTTCCCAATTAATGAACGATTAAAATAATTGACATTATAAATATCCAAATAGATTTAATTTGAGACTTTTTGTGAATTAAAATAACTTTATTGGTTAATATGACATATTTTTGTTGGTTAGATGAATTTTTTTCGAAGTAATAATGTTGTTATGAATTTATAAAAAACAAAATACCCAAAAGTGTCAAAATTGACATAAAAGAGTTTTTAAAACTAATGTTATATTATTAATTAATATTCTATTTCTAAAAATTTAAGGTTCAGACAAAAGACTTATATAATGATAGGTGTATAATTAATGAACCAATTGGGGTTCTCTTGGAAGTATATAGTAGGTTTATTAACCATATAATATAAACATAAAAAGACACAGGGTAAATGTCAAACTATTTGACTAAGAGTTAAATCTAAAATATAAAGTTAATATAGTGAACCAAACCTATCTAAAACCTATTGGTTGAGTGGATTTCGAACCATCCCCACATTATCCTTTAAATAATCTTTTTTTGAGCCCTTATAACCCAAAAATGTTTTTATTATAAAATAATATTTCTAGCTTTTCCTAAGGTGCCCCTCACCCCTCTTATAAAAGGGCACTCCCTCTTATCTCTAATTCACACCTTCAAAGCCATTTGGCTCAGCCAACCCCTTCCCAAATACTCTCTCAACGGTCCTAAATTCATCCTAGAGGCCTTCCTTTAGTCATAAATCCAACCTAAGGAGACATTTTGATCAAATCAAAAAGGAAGAACCCGAAGAAGAGGTAAATATTTCATCACCTCTTTCAAGTTCTTTTCTTCTTCCACTTCCTCTTTATTTGTTGTTTACTTTATAAAATAATAAATCTTGTATATTCTATATACTGTGATGTTATTATAAATATGGTACAACCATATTAATTATTCTACCCATCCTTTGAATGACATTTCACCATACGTGCGTACGTACGGCTTACCGTCTCCACGTCGTTGAGTAATTGTTATTCAATACATTATTATTTGGATGGGTATAATAAGGATGTGTAAGTGATGTTAATAATAAATATTACATGATAATGATTATGTATATATGATATACCATCCAATTATAAATTATTTTAATATAAAAAAATGATATTTTCGCTCGTGCGTACGTACAGATTACCGTCTCCATGAACGCGATGCGATTCGTTCCCCATCGTATCCATTCCAGACAAATTTTCATTAGATAATTAAAAATAATGTTTAAAGACTTAATATAATTCCGAATATGAATAAGATACATCCTATTCATAATAATCATTACTTACGTAACAAATCATATAAAGGATAACGAATCAGTTAACACCCAAAATGAGGATAATACTAATATATTATTAACAAAGAAATGTTAAAAGATCATATATGATATCATATTAATGTATATGATTATTTTATAAATTGATAACAATTATTTCACCCTTATACAGGAGGTTAACCTACCCTCGACCAAGGAAAATTTCAATGTAAGGGTTACTTTTACAATCTCATTATTATCCGAGGTTGTTTTTACATAAGTATCTACTGGGACATATTGATTATTCAAGTCCATGTTTCATAAAACAATTTTTAAAGGGATTATTTTTAAGGGAATTTTTACTAAAACATCATTTTAAATGTTTTAAATATTTATTCTTCTAAATCATTCTCATTAATGACCATTTTTTCAAAATGGTTTTTATGGATTTATTTATATGGACATGAATGTTTTACAAATTTTAATTCCTTTCAAATGTTTCAAAGTGGAATGGGACACTTCGATTAAAAAATTTATTTAAATGTATTCCTTTATAAATTGTGTGACATTAAAAAAATTTCATGAAAAAGGTATATTTCTCTCAAAGAGTTTTACAAATCATTTTCATCTATGTCAACATCCTTTGATGGATTTTAAACATGTTTGATGTTGATTTGTTATGATAAAAATCTTAGATATTGTGTTGAAGGTTTTGTGATATGTTTGACTATGGATGTGTTATTTTTATACCATTAATGGTTTATGGTTTAAGTATTGACATTTTGTATGCTAGTTTTAATACGAATGTTTATGTTATGTTTTAACCTTTTCGTATGAGGAATGTATTGGACATAGTATTGGATGAGTGGAGCCCGCTATAGCTCCTCGACGCATCAGTAGGTCTCATGAGACAAATAGACATGGAATTGTCTGAGGCCTTTCCCAATTTGATATATCATTTTGGCTGAGGCCTTAATCATTTTTAGATGTCCTGGCTGAGGCCTTGACAAAATGTTTTAGAATGTCTGAAATTTTACATTCCCTCATTATGAAAATAATATTGATAGTTCATGTGGTCATTTGACTAGTATAATACCCATGATTATGTTTTATTATAGAATTATTTAATAATCTCATATTCTTTCCATAAAAGTGTTGATGTTTATTACTAGTAAAGGCATGTGTTTTCAATTATTCACCATTATTAGTATTCATGTTGTCTTCTATTGTATTGTTTACCCTTACTGAGCATTTGAGCTCACCCATTTCATATGTTTCATTTTCCAAAGATATGAAAAAGTTAATTATGAGTAACTTGCAGTATTAATCTAGGAGGCTTGGATGTTTCTAATGGAATAAATTAGTTTTTTTTCTTTTAAAGTTGTAAATTTGAACTTATGTATGAATCTTGTTTCCAATAATACAAAACTAATTGGTCTTTCAAGACATGATTTCCTTGTGATCATGCCAATGTTTTAAAATAATGCACCTAATCTGGACTTCTGGGGTCGGGGAATTAGAGTTAGTATTAGAGGAAGGTTAGTAAAAACCTTGGAAACTAGATTTAGATAAACACTGATTATAGCACATAGCCCTAATATAGACTTTGAGGATTAGTATAGAAGAACTTCCCATAATACTGGTATTGTAGATATTTTGTGAGTTTTCCTAGAAATACATCCATGTCTGGATACAAGAAGGTAGAGGCAGATTTGGTAGAGATGTACCTATGGGTAAAACCTAGAAACACTACTTTGATCTGGACTCGAACAGGAACTGGTGCACGACAACCGGCCTTCCTGCACTCTTGGTTACGATGCTCCTGGGGGATATGATTAGGATAATTCTCCTTTTCTTTAAAACCCATTATGAAGGATTTACGATTATATACCTCCTAAAAGAAAATATTTTTATAATTTTGGATTATATCCATATACTATTCAATTTACATTAGGAATTTTACAAGTTTTTAATTATTCATTGTATTTCATAAACTGACCAAGTGTATGCCATTGTATAGAAATGGCTCCCAGTAGAATGAATGTGAACTCCAGAAATACGTACGATCCAAAGAGTAAGAAGGATCATATCATTCATGATATTAAGACAACATTTATAAGGGAAATAGTATCCCATGTATTCTCAACATATGAAGAAATAGTATCATGTGTTAATAAGATAAGTACAGAATTCTCTGAAACCTATGGCTTTGAAGGAAAGATAGAGAAGAAAAGGATGGAAGAGAAAATGATGGATAAAGGGAAGAGAGAAAAGAAGGACTTTCCCATATGTGATAACTGTGGAAAGAATCATCTTGATAAATGCTTGAAGGGAATGAGAGTTTATTATAAGTGTAGAGAAAAAGGACACCAAGTACGTGATTGCAAGGGTAAGAAAAAGGTTTCAAATGTAAAATGCTTCATTTGCAAGGCATTGGGACACTACACGAATCAATGTCCCAGTAATCAAAGTATACCATAAATTATGCTATTGGATAATAATCATGTTATGATACTACCTCAGATAAAGATGAATGACTCGTGTTCTTATGTTTTTATTATATAATTATTTCATTTTAGTGTTGTATCAGCAATATACTGGTTATGTAATTATGGAGATAAATAAGGATTGTACTATAGAACTATTTTAATGAGGATTTGAGATTACATGGTTCTAGGAAAAGTGAGTTAATAGTACGCTACACTTTTTGTAAAATACATGGTTGGAGGAATGGTAATCCTTAATATGGTCCCGATAATGAGGTAGTGATTTTGGAATAAGAGTTGGTTGATTTGGATAAATTATATAGGATATTCTTTACTACCTTGAAGCTGATTAATGATTTGTATATTCAATAATTGTTGGAGTTTAAAAAAATTTTGGATAGAAGAAGTATATCCAGTATTCTATAAGGAATAAGGGAGCATTAAGGTAATAAATAAGGTTTTATGGTAATTCAATATGTTTCAGTGCTTTAAAAGAATACATGATGAAGGTGTTTACATATTATTACGTGGCAAAAAGGATATTCATTGTGTTTTCATTCCTTATAAATTGTGGATTGTGATTTTGGATAGAATTATTTTGGATAAATCTAAAGGTTGGAATGGATTAAGTTTAAAATTGGATGGTATTTTTAAGGTTATTTTTGGATTTTTATAAAAAGGACAACATGCAGGCCTTGTGATAACCCTTCGCATCGGACTAAGATGCGGGAATCGAACCCACAACCACAGTGCGATTGGGATTTATCGCCTACCACTAGACTACTTGAAGACCCTGGATTATATAATGTAGTTTATTTTTTTAAAGGATCTGATAGTTGAATTATAAATTCATTTTTTTGAAACCCGATACAAATCAGATAAATAGAATATTTTTTTGAAGTTCTACAATCTTTTAGAGTGAAAGATGAGTTTGTGGTAGAAATTAGTTAAAGGATAGAACTCTACTTGTCAAGTAATTTTTTTCTTTTATTATATGAAGAAATTAATTCTTAAACTTTTGGTATGAGATCTTAAAACAAAAAATGTGTTATCCTAATACATTATGTTTTGTTGAACAGATGATATTTTAAATCGTCATAGATTGATGGCTTTGAGGCCCTCAATTCTACAATTGTTTGTGAATGATGACCTCAATAACTCCCTATCAATATTTACATTTTTCCTCTAATTATGTGTCTCTAATTTTCACTAATGTTCTCCTAATTGAGATCATAATTTTCTTGTGAGATTTTCATTCCCCTTTTCCTCTTATTAAGACTAAATTTTGTTAACCCAATTTTTGATGTGAGTTTTCCCACAAAGGTATTTTCTATTTTCAACCTTTTATTTTCGAAGAACAATTTCAAATTGTGAGGATGCAATTTATTGAACAAGGGCAGAATGTAACACCCCAATATTTCATAGTACGTTATTTCTTCAAAGTATTGCAATAACTTGCACTACACACAACACTGAGTTCAAACGCACCATGAATTACCAAACCAGCCGTTTTAAAGCGGTTATGAAAAATATTAACTGAATTTTTAACATCATATAATCCTTATAATTTTGGAATCCATATTATGAGTTTCTTAGAAATAATGTAAGCACAAATTCATATTTTTTCAGATAAAAGAATTATTTTTCAAAAAAAATGCAATTTTACCGCCTTTTAATGGCGAACCATTTTTAAATCCAATATTTGAAACTTTTATATATTCAATTTGATAAAATAATCTTCTTAATTAGAATTGGGACATAATAATTTAGTTTCAATAAATTTTTTGTGTTTTTTTGTTAACTTTTATATTTGGGTGAATAGTGAAAACTACCATATTTTAACTGAAAGCAACTTCTTAAATAAAAATAATTTATATTGTTGAATTATACATTTTAATTGTTAGGAAGTATAATTAGATTATATTTTTACCATTTAATACAATTATGGTCATTGTTAGTAATTTCACTTTAAAATTGGGCATAAACAAGTGTCAATCTTTTGATATTTATTATTTCTTAAAAATACGCTTTTTGGTTTTGACAACGAGAATTACATTTAAATTAATTAATTAAACATCTATGTTCTGAAATTGGTAAAATAAAATTTATTTTTGAATTTGGAATACCAAAATTTGCTTAGGGTGAATTTTTGTTATTTTTCTGAAAACATTCATTTTTTTATGAATAGTGAAAAACACTGAGTTATACTTTAAAAACGAATTTTTTTTAAATAATTATTTATTTTATTTAAATTTATTTTAGGTCAAAATAGATAAATAATACTTATATAAGTTCAATTTAATTCATTGGAGTCAGTTTATTATAACTTTAGATATATAAAAATTTTATTGAACTTTTTACCGTCATTACCCACCTCCTAGGTGCATTTGCAAATTTACATAAAACATAATTTTACCACTTCTGTGAGTTGAATTTCATAAATTTGAGAGACACGGTTGATATCAGTAAGGAAAATGTGGATCAATAAGATGAAAATAATTTTTTGTGAATAGTAACTTTTTTACTTTTATTTACCACTATTAAAAGTAGATAGAGTAATTTAGGGTAAAAAGGATATTATTATTACCCTAACACATGTCCTAATTATATTGGATAAGTGTAATTAGACCAAAAACAACCTTAGGAATAAAATATGACCCTTTAGGTCCACTTGGATTATATTAGGACATTTATTATTATTTAATTCAAAGAAGAGTAAAAAGAGTTAAAATCAATGTTTAATAACTAAAACATTTTTAATATAGGGTTAAACATAAGATAAAATTGAATATAAATATTAATTAGAAAGATAAAAATATTTAATACATAATGGTAATATATTTATATTTTTTATACTTTAAATATTTTAATTTATTTATGACACAATGATGTTGCATTAATTCCCTAATTAATGAATGATTAAAATAATTGACATTATAAATATCCAAATAAATGTAATTTGAGACTTTTTATGAAATAATCTAATTTTATAGGTCAATATTACATATTATGGTTGGTTAGATGAATTTTTTACTAATTAATAATGTTTTTATGAATTTACCAAATACAAAATACCAAATAGTGTCAAAATTGACATAAAAGTGTTTTTAAAACAAATATTATATTATTAATTAATATTATATTCCTAAAAATCTAAGGCTCATCTAAAAGACTTATATAATGCTAGGTGTATCATTAATGAACTACTTGGGGTTATCTTTGTAGTATATAGTAAGTTTATTAACCAAATAATATAGAAATACAAAAAGACATGGTAAATGGAAAACTATTTAACTAATAGTTAAATATAAAAGATAAAGTTAATATAGTGACCCAAACCTATCTAAAAACAATTTGTTGAGTGGTTTTCGACCAATACACACCTTATCCTTTAAATATTCCATTTTTTATCCATTAGAAACCAAAAAATGATTTTATTATAAAATAATATTTCTAGCTTTTCTTAAGGTGCCCTCGCCCCTCTTATAAAAGGGCACTCACCCTTCTCTCTAATTCACACCTTCAAAGCCATTTGGCTCGGCCAACCCCTGCCCAAATACTCTCTCAACCGTCCTCAATTCATCCTAGATGACTTAATTTAATCATAAAGCCAACCTAAGGAGCCCTTTTTATAAAATCAAAAGGAATAACCTGAAGAAGAGGTAAATATTTCATCACCTCTTTCAAGTTCCATTATTCTTCCACTTCTTCTATCATTGTTGTTTCCATTATAAAATAATAACTCTAGAATCTTCTATATTATATGATGTTATTATAAATATTGTAAAACCATATTCATTATTCTATCAATCCTTTGAATAGCATGTCACCATACATGCACACGTACGACTTACAGTCTCCACGCCGTGGTTTAATTGTTATTAAATACATTATTATTTGGATGGGTATAATAATGATGTGTAATTGATGTAAATAATAAATATAACATGATAATTATTCTTTATATATGATATAACATCCAATTATATATTATTTTAATATCAAAAAAATGATATTGTCGCTTCTGCGTACATACGGATTACTGTCTCCACGAACGTGATGAGACTCATTCCCCATCGTATCCATTAAAGACAAATTTTCATTAGATGATTAAAAATAATGTTTAAAGACTTAATATCATTCTGAATATAAATAAGATACATCCTATCCATAACAAAAATTACTTACGCAACAAATCATATAAAGGAAAATGAATAAGGTAACACCCGAAATTACAATAATACTAAGATATTATTAACATAGCAATGTAAAAAGATAATGTATGATATCATATTAATGGATATGATTCTTTTATTAATTAATAACAATTATTTCACCATTATACAGGCGGTTAACCTACCCTTGACCAAGGAAAATTACAAGGCAATGGTTAATTTTACAATCTCATTATTATCCGAGGTTTTTTTTACGTAAGTATCTACTGAGACATATTTATCATCTATATCCATGTTTCATAAAAGAGTTTTCAAATGGATTATTTTAAAGGGACATTCTAATAAATCCTAATTTTAAACGTTTTAAATGTTAATTATTCTAAATCATTCTCATTAATGTCCATGTTTTCAAAATATTTTTTAAGGATTTATTTATATGGACATAAATGTTTTAAAAATGTTAATTCCTTTCAAATGTTTCAAAGTGGTATGTGACACTTTGATTCAAAAATGTCTTTAAATGTATTACTTTCTAAATTGTGCGACGTTAAAATTTTTTCATGAAAAAAAAATATTTCTCTCAAAGAGTTTTACAAATCATTTTCATCTGTGTCAACATCCTTTGATGCATTTTAGTCTTCTTTGAAGTAGATTTGTTATGATAAAAATCTTCCATATTGTATTGAAGGTTTTGTGATATGTTTTAATGTGGATGTGTTTTATTTATACCATTCAAGGTTTATGCTTAAAGTATTGACATTTTTTATGCTAGTTTTAATACGAATGTTTATGTTATGTTTTAACCTTTACGTATGAGGAATGTATTGGACTTAGTATGTGATGGGTGGAGCCCGCTATAGCTCCTCAATGCATCGGTAGGTCTCATGAGACAACTAGACGTGGAATTGGCCGAGGACTTTCCTAATTTGATATATGGTTTTGGCCGAGGCTTTAATCATTTTTAGACATCTTGGCCGAGGCCTTGACAAAATGTTATAGAGTGTCTGGCATTATACATTCCCTCATTATGAAAATAATATTGATGGTTCATGTGGTCATTTGACTAGTATAATACCCATGATTATGTTTTATTATTGCATTATTTACTAAGCTCATATTCTTTCCATAAAAGTGTTCATTTTTATTACTAGTAAAGGCATGTGTTTTAAATTCTTCACCATGCTTAATATTTCTGTTATCTTCTGCTGTATTTCTTACCCTTTGTGAGCATTTGAGCTCACCCATTTCTTATGTTTCATTTTCCCAGGATATGAAGAAGTTAATTATGAGTGACTTGTAGGCTTAATCTAGGAGTCTTGGTTGTTTCTAATGGAATAAATTAGTGTTGTATTTCTTTTGAAGTTGTAATGTTGAACTTATGTATGAATCTTGTTTCAAATAACACTAAATAGATCGGTCTTTCGAGACATGATTTCCTTGTGATCATTCCATTGTATTAAAATAATTCATCGACTCTGGGCTTCTAGGGTTGGGGCGTTACAACTTGCATGTATTCTGTAACATTAACTACATTTACGTCATCATCCTATGAAAGTTTCATCTAGGTAGCCACCATTTTCGTCATCTCCTTGGAATCATCCAATCAACATCTTCCCAAAACAACCTTCACATATTTATATGAAGAAATTAATTTTCCATTATTTCCTAGTGTTACCTATAAACCAAGGGAAAATGTTATTTCACCAACCTTTGACATTTTGAACTCCCATTTAATGAATTCAGTAAACGATCTGCACTAATCTTCATATAATACTCTAAAGATTATTTCATTGACATATAATTGCACCATAATATTTTGATTACATTCATGGTTGACATATAGATAGTAATCAACTCCACCGTGATGAAAAACATGATTTTTCATAAACTGATCTTTCCATGGAAACCAAGATCTTAGTGTTTGCTTCAAACCATATAAATCCATATTCAGCCTAAAAACAATATTCTCATCTTCGTAAATTTGAAATCCATCAAGATACTCAATATAAACTTTTTCTTCTTGAAACCCATTAAGGAATACTAAGTTGATGTCCATATGGAAAACCATGAACTTTCTTTTCACTCTTATGGGTATGAATAATTGGATTGTCTCTAGCTATTCAAATGGTTAAAATGTTTCACCAACATAGATAACCTTTAATTTTTAGTACAATTTATAAACTAGACATTATTTTTTTAGAATTGTTGCATCATCTTCTTTCATTTATTTGTGAAGGATCCATTTAGCCCCAATGATATTATTATATGTTGTCCTCGAAACAATTTCCCATATCTGAGTCTTCTCAATTTGTTCAATATCTTCATTCATAGCCCAAACCCAATTCTCATCTAAATCTTATTCATAGAAATATTTAGTCTCTACCTATTATAAGTAAGATTCTTGTTGTAGATTCTTCATCCTCCTGGTCTGCACTGGTGATGTCTGATCACCAGTTAGAGTTTTTTTTATCAATTCCATCTCTTCACTTTTATCATTATGCATATACTGAATTCTTATCATCCATTTCATTATCTAAATATTCTTCTAAATTAACCTTTTGAACTGGGAAATCCTATGATCTACTTATCTCTTCATCACTATCCTCTTAAGACTGATCATTTATTTGTTGAATATTCTGCTCAGTTTCCACTATATTTATATCTTGATTTTCAACTACATTTCATAGCTGATTATTAAAAAATTTATATTCTTTGATTTTATTTATATACCATTGAGATATTAAATATGATTAGGAGATAGAAATATCCCCCTATGATATGAAACTCTTCTTGTTATTGGGTCCACTATTTAGACCCACACGCATTCTTCGGCTCCTGCATCATTTAATATCATGTGGCACATGACATTGAACCTTCAACAAAATATTTCAAGTAGAGATAAACTATTCACTCTTTTCAAGGAATTCTTCGTGATTAATTGTTCATCTCTTGTTATTGATTTGAATTAGTTGAAATTATGGAGCACATCACATCACCATTTTTAAACTTTTGATGCCACTTCTCCTTAGATTATATCTCCCTATCACTTAAAACACATTATTCACCAATTAAATGAATTTATACCCATATTGAAATGGGATCCTCTAGAATACTCAATAATAGGATTTTAATTGATCCTGATTGATCAAACCTTTGATAATTTCTTGAAAATCAATGTACTATTCTTGTTTATGTTCCAACTGCTTGTCAAACATCAACTACTCTGGTCATATGACTAAGATTATTCTACAAATATGTTGTGTCTTCATTATCTATGTGGGTTCTGTTGTATTGGAATTTTCACAATTTTGGGTTTAATATTATCGTAACCAATTTCCTCATTTGATTCCCCACTTGATTCCTTCACTAAATGTACATTCTTCTGTCTTAGAACTAGTTTAGTTCCTCCATTTTTCATCCAGGTTTGATCACATTCATTCATATAAAGCTATTGTGAGTACATCCTAGGAGTTGATTGATGCCCCTTTTGGTGAGTTTCTTGTCTATACCCTAAGCCATTAAACCTATTTTTTGACATATCATTTTGAACTCTAATGTAGTCCTTGTTATAAACCATGGAGTTGGGGATCTCTTTTTGAATTCCTTTTTCTTCCATACTTTCCTCATACTATAATATCTTTTTGAATTCCCATGATTAGAACATATAAAACATCTCTTATTAAAAACATACATCAAGTCATAATTTTTGTATTGAGATGATGATAAATAATGAGTTTTTATTTGGACATTGAGCGCCTCGGCTTCTTGACACATACTCATGGTGTTTCCCATTCTTCTACAGTAGTAGTATTTAATGGATACTTTCTTCTGAGAGACTCTTCTTTTATATATCTCAAGGTTCGTCTTCCTATTCTCAAATTTTGAAGTATTTCTATCTTCAATACTTGAAATATAATCCAACACCTCTTAGAAAAAATGGGATGTATAACCATAAATCGAACAAAAATAGCACAAGTTATCTTTGTTTCATGTAAAAACTTTTTTAGCTCTTCTTACATTATACACAAAATTTTTCTTATTTTTGGAAATATTAAAACAAACTCATCCTATCATGCGTGGTAAAGGGTTAAACATATCTAATAATAGTTTTCCCCAAACTCTATGACCATTTTGATGAGAAAATATGTTCTTGTTTCTGTTAAAAATGGAATACTTTCTTTTCATTTCATCTTCACCCCTAAAGGATAATCCAATTGTAAATAAAAAGAATCCATTAATTTAGTATTAACATTATAATTAGATTTATCCATTTTTTTATTCACTAATTCTAGATCTTATCCCAATTGGTAAATTTTTATACCCCTAGATTCAAGTTGAGTATTATGTTATCTCCTAAGATTCTCCCCACTACTATTCTCATCTTCCAATTCCTAGGTGGGCTTATCCACAATGTCACATTTCTCCTTTATTTTAAATTTTTACTACGAAATAGATTTTGCACAAGATGCATTTTGTTGTTAAATCCTTTCATTCTCTTGAACTAGATTATATATATTTGTAGCAAGATCATCTTTCTTGGATTTCATATTCTGAATTTCTTTTTATTTTATATTCTTCCCTTTGTCATCATCATTGAGTTTTTCAATATTTTGAGACATATTTTTTTGTTCTTCATCAGGAGAATCATTATTCTCCCTCAGATCAGTAGCCACATCGATAAGACTTTTATTTAATCCTTTCAACTTGTTGACTTCAATTCCTTTCACATGGATCTAGATATATTTAGATTTATTTCCTTCAACCTGTTTCTAATCTAATTCATTTGTTTTGTGGAAAACTTCAACTTTTTTCTTGTTTCAATTTCCTCATCATCTTTAGTACCAATGTCACTTTGAATATGATGTTTTTCACTCATTTATTCAACATCATTGAATGAGTGAATAGTTTCAATTTCTAAATCATCCAGGTCATTCTTTGTTATGTGGTTGGTTTCATTAAACTGAATCATAATCTTTCAATATGAACTTCCACACAAATGAATTCCACCACTCATCATCTTTATCTTTGAATATCTTTCATTTTCAATAGAACTCCAAGATAAGAGTATACTAAATATTAAACTTCAATAATTAGCTGAACGAAGTCAAAGAAAACAAATCTAATTAAAGAAACCTTCCCTATGATACCAATTTTTAGGTCCAGAAGGGGCCTAGATACCATGAAGGGTGGGGGTAAATCAAATTATGGATATAATTTTTCTAGATTATTCCTTCCACAATATATTTTGAACTCATTGTTATTATGGTACATTTGTTTATAATTAATTGTTAATGTTTATATTATTCTTTAATTCTTTATCTGATGATGATTCTTTGAATATAATTCAGTAATGAAAGTAGAAGGAGATAATTATTTTTGCCCAGTTCACCAACATTGGGCTACATCCAAGGAGCATAAAATGGTGATGTTATATTTGTACCAAATTCACTAAGGGTCACTTACAATAATGATGGTTCGGGCTAGATATAATCTTTTCCAAGGATCACTACCTTTACCTGATTTAGGGCATGCTTACTGTATTTCCAAGGGTAACACTCTATGTCTCTTTATCTGGATCACTAGCGGTGGAAAGGATCACCTTCTCCCTCTTCCTTAGTTCACCAATCTTGTAAGGGATTCTCTAAATAATACATCCTATTTTGATTATGTATTCTCTATTGAAGTCCCACTTTAATCCAATAGATCAATACCACTTTTCATAGATGTATAGGTAAATACCATGTAAAAAAATTATTTGATGCTCACTGCCTTCATGAAGCTCCTCCCATTCACAAATCTCACTTAGCCTTCATGAATCACACCTTCCTTTTGTGATTCCCTCTTAGCCAACACCAATCACACCTATTTTGTCAATCTCAACTAGACTTCATGAAGATCATTCCTTTCCTAAATATTACTTAGCCTTCAATAATTCCTTTAATTTTGTGATGTTCAGAACATTTGGTTGGCTATCATAGCCTACATGAACTTCTTCACAAGAAACTCCTTACGAACTAACTTTTCTAATCACATTCGAGCTTCTGGAGCCTTAACATCTTCGTTAAGTCTCAATACTTTTCTAAAGTGCTAGAGAACTATTTATATGTGTTTCCACCAATTAAACAACCGTCTAGCCACATCATCATAATTACATGATCCTCCCTCTTTCCCATTGTGATGCTTCTTTTTTCATGAAGCTCCATCCAAATTTCTCATTAGTGATTCTTATCACAATCACAAAAAACACTGTCAACTGTTTTTGCCTCCGCGATGGTCCACTCATGATTGTCCTCAACTTTCCCATTCGTTAAGATCATTGTACACACAGATCGTGCTGTCTGAATATTTGAGCCTTAGGAAATAACAATTTCTCAACAAAATTATCATGGAAACTCAATTTTTCAAGAAACACAATTAACCCAAAATTGATTCAATGATTCCTTGAGGTAGTTTTTCCAATATTTATTAAAATTTAAATGCAATTATTATTAATATTATATATAATAAAAATGTTGTGAATCATGGGATAATCCCATGGGCACAAAATAAATTATTAAAAAAGGTAAATTAAAAACAAAAATATGGAAAGAAATGCGAGAACCCATGAACCACCCACAAATGGAATATTCTAACATACAACAACTACAATGAAATGAAAACTGAAAATAAACATAACTAGAACCTACATGTCCTTGAGAATGAAATTCCATCCTCCATTTAGGAGTGATCCAAGGTTCAACCTAATTATCTAGGATTTTTAATTCCCTATGTACCTATGGTGCATGTTCCCTATCTTCCACTTGTTTTACATCAGAACCGTTCTCCATATGTTTCCTTATAGTGATGCTCTCTTTTCATACATTAATATTACATTACATTGGTTGATTACTTAACACATTTCACAAATAGACAACCAAAGACCGTATTAGTCTCCTGCCTTTGGATACTTGGAAACATAAACACTGGTACATATGTGATCTATATTATCTCCCACTAGGTTCTTCTTGACTAACACCTTTCTTGGATACATAAAACATAATACATATCATCATAAATTTGGAGAAAGGAAATATAAAAAGTGTTTGATATCATATGATAAGTATGGTTATGCAAGGGAGATATGTATACATATTCATGAGTATAATTGTTTGATAACATGACCATGAAAATATTAGATCATACCCATCATTTCAAATATCATAAAAATGAATCATATCATAAATATTTTCAGTTCATAAGACATGAATCATAAGGAAATAAATAACATAATCCATAAAATAATAACATATAAATAAGACATGGAAATATGTTATACACATAATTGTATAAAATTATTTCCATATTAGTCAAGGTATTGCTCCCAGGGACATATTAGTAGTATTGTTCACTTCCCATACCATCTTGGTAGTCGTGGTTCACTCCAATTACCAACTTGGTATTTGAGGTTCACTACCATAACCATCTTGATAGAAAAGGTACTTTATGTATATATCATGAGATATAAATCTTTACCCAATGCATTTGAGGTATATATAGATCCCACAGATCTCATAAAAAATCATACATATGAATTCCATAATAACATATATCATTTATCATATCAAATCCCATGGAATGAAATTGTTTTCAAAAACATCATTCGATTAAAACAAATCCCATTGAAAAGAAATGGGTTTCATAAATATCATTCCATCATAAGAATACATAAATCATAGAATGAATAATAATTATAACATTAAATTTTATCCCCAATAAAACATATATAAAATCAAATAACATTATCGTATATAGAACATAATTTTGAGAGATCAGTAGAAAATACTTCTTGAAGAAAATAACATTTTCTATTTAAAAACGTTTTCTATTCATAAAATGACCCACAATATATAAGTAAAACACTTTGATTGAAAAATAAACATTTCAGCTTGTAAAGCAAGAATAAAACCATTTAGGATTCATGATGGTGGTAAATTTTTTTTCATTCCATATAAATTAAAAAAAACATTTTTCTCGTACTTTTTCTAGAAAAGTCGCAAAGTACCTCATTTGGAAATTGACAAAAAAATTCCTTTAAAATTGTGTAGTAAAAAGTCAAAATATGGGGAAAATGTTATTAAAAATCCATAGGAGAATAGTAAAAACATTTTTTACACTATTTTTAGAAAACATGGACATGGAAGATAAATATCCCTCAACTAAGACTTAAATGAAACAATCCCAAATATTGATGAGACAGTGGAGTAAAAAATCATCACATTATAATCAGTAGAATCATATGGACTAAGAAATAAATATAATATTATTAATAGGAAAATAGTATAATCTTTTTGATATTACTCATAAAATAAATTCATGTGTATTATATACACCACATAGAATAAAAAAGTGGTCTATAATTCCTCTGTCACATAGAAATAAATGTGAGACATAAATCTCTTACCTTATGAATAATTCCCCCCATATGCATTTGAAACATCTGTATAATGGTTTTAAACATATTATTAACTTATTCTAGAATCATAATAATTTTTATTATATCTTATAAGATTCATTTTGGACTTTATATTACTCATTTATTAATAATTCCAACTTAAATCAATGTTTTGGGTAATAACTACTTGGAATATCGTATTTGTTTTGACTTGTTATCCTTGATTCCATTACATTGATCATGATTATAATACCTCAAGAATGTAAAACATGATTTATATAGATTATATATTTATCATATTAATATAATATATATATATAATGGAATAAACCATTCATTGATATGGTAAGTTATACATATGCCAGAACTACGTATCCATTTTATTATCGAAATAAATGGAATAAGGTAGATTACATGTATGAACATATATATATCATTAATTTAGAATTGTTATGTTATATATATATATATATATATATAATTTATTCATTATTTTTACTTTTATAATCTTTCTTGAAATGGTTAGCATGGAGGATGATTCTCATCGCGTCACGGAGATGGTAGGCTATACGTACACACGAGTGACGATATAATTATCCTAATGGTAAAATGGTGAGGAATTATATGGTAAATTAATTATATAAAATCAATATAAAATCATGTTTATTATTTATATCCATTATATTTTTCATTATATCCATCCAAATAAGGTAGTAATGAAAAATATATTACATCGCAGCGTACAAACGGTAATTCTTACGTACGCACGTGTGGTGCTTTAATTTTTCATATGACGATTAAAAGGTGGAATGCGGTTATTACATAATTATAATAATATATCATCATATATTTGATACTTTAGTTATTAATTTAAAATTGAATCAAAATATGATGATGAAGTAGAATAAGAATCAATTTTGAAACAACTGGTAAGGAGAATACCTCTTCTTTGACGATCTCTCTCTGTATCACCTCTTAAGAACACTATAGTTTGTCTTTTGAGAAAACCATTACATATATAACATTACTAGGACATTTTTAAGGTAAATCTTAATGGTTCATTCGATAATGAAGGATCAATGTGTTGTGAATAAGTTAGTGATGATGTGACTTTTTATAATTGAGGTAAGGGGAACTTTAGAAAACTCTAAAATATTAAATTAATATAATTTAAATTTAGATTTAAAATACCTCCAAAGTGATTTATTTTGAAGATACGATGAGTATGGGTCTAAATCCAATCAACCAATAATTTTTAGACATTTTTAGATCACAATATTAACCTTATCATTAGGATTTTACCCATAGTTAAACCCTTTAACTTTTACCTTCACAACTTGGCTTTTTACATTTTAGGGTTAATATGGTTGCTATAAATTGCCAAAATAACCACAAATGTATAATTTTTTGAATAGTTAACTTTATTGTGTTTATTCTACAAAATTATTTATTTTTATTAATTTTTTTTTCATTTAATAAAATATTATTTATTTTAAAATATCATTTACATCAACTTTGATATTATTCATTATTCGTCTTTTAAAAAATGTCATATTAACAATATAAATTAGAACATAAACATATAATATCACACTAATATGTAAATTTTATCTATAAAATTATTTTATTTCATTAATTATGTTATATTATATTATATTTTAATAAGATAAATATAATTTATTTTATATTTTAAGTATTTACAAAATTAATGCATCATCACTGTGAAAGCCTTTAATTAAATTAGTTATTCTATAAAAATTCTATAAAAATAATGATTAATATAAATATATTCTCTTTAAAATTACTATTTCCAGTCTAATTTATCTTCTATATAACCCTTTGATAAAATATTATTTACTTATTAGAAATATGAGTATGACATTTTTAACTTATCATTAAATAAAATATTATAAATGTCCTATTTTCATCCAAGTGTAATAATAAAGATATAATTTAGGCCTATGATAGATTTTTGTTGAAAACACTTTTCCAATGAAATTGGTATAAGTTTTATGGTAATTTTATAATTTCATAAAATTATTTTTATCTTTAATTACCTAATTTACCATTAGTTGTGGTTAATTGTTTTTCAATAGATACTATAAATAATATCCAAAATGATATGTTCATAATATTAGAATATAAATATCATACTTATTAAAACTTTGTATGTTTGTTTTTTAAAAATTAAGTCATTGAAATGGGGAAATTGATTTTAATGGTTATCCTATAGATGTGACAAGAAGGCGGGTAAAAAGAATGTTTATTGTTCAATAATTTTTTATATTTAATTTCAATTTAAAATTTATTCCAATGAACTAAATTGTATTAATATTTATATAACTGATCTATTGTAACTTTAAATATCAATTTAATGTATAAATATTATTTAAATGAAAAGCATAATTTTGAACTATAATGTAGTATTTTCACTATTCCTCAAAACATAAACCTTTTTTAAAAAATAAAAAAAAATCACCCTAACATAATTTTGACATTAAGAATTAAAAATTCTAATTTATTTAATCAAATTAAATTTATAAAGGTTTCTATAATTAATTTTATTATTTTTCATAGAAGGACATGAAAAGGTGTTCATTTGAGAAAATAATATTTTTAATCATATAAATATTTTACCAAATATTATATTTTTAATTATCGATATATTTTATTTATATAAAACCATTATAAATAATATTTTAAAGTTACTTATTAGTATTAATATTACTATGTTTAATGTCTAGGTTATAAAAATTTTATTTAAATAATTATAACAATAAAATTTTGTTTCCCAGAAACATAATGTTGCATGTAATGCAATCCAAGTTAGTTTTGGATGTATTGCAAGCATAACATAGTGGTTTTTAAAAAGTAATCCAATATTAGGTATTTTATATAATAACCAAAATATATACTCATTGTTGTGTGATCTGGAAATATTAAAAATGATTAAATGAATTCAGAAAAAATCACAAAATTTTATGGTGATGAATTCTACCTCCATTAAAATGAATTTTAACGTTGAAATTCTTATGGTTTATCAAAGGTTTAAGAATTGAAATTTTATTTCACATAAAACTACATTTTATAATAAAATATTATAAATTACTTTTAAAAAACAATGTTAGAAACAAAATTTTCACCTAAACTAAATTATAACTAGGTTTTCATATATGAGAGCATGGGTGAAAAGTGAACACATTGACATAGAAAATCATAATGTAAATTTCTGATGGTGAAAGATAGAGAACATGGTCAAGAGAATGTTAAAAATCACAATGACATAACTCAAAGAAGCATGAAAAGGTTCTTTGATATCATAAAAAATGATGACAACAGGACAAACTATATCATCACAATTCATTTTGTAATGTTAAATATTTTTCGACAAAAGATATACTTGCTTCATTTTTTCATAATCATATACTTTAGTTCATTTTTTAATTCCCACATAATTTATTATTCCATGAAATAAAGTTGAGACTGACATTCCTGAAATGTTAGAAAATCATAAATAGAATGATAGTTCATTCCATCCGTATTTATTACAAAAAAATCTTAGAAAAATTTATCAAATATACAAAAAACCACCAATAGAAAGATAATACTTTAATGTAAAAAAAATTTCTATGGATTAACATAAATTTTCGATAAATGTATATGCATACAATCCTTCCAAAAACTGAAAATCCAATACTATAGAAAGATGTAAACTAAATATTATTAATGTTTATATCCCATATATCATATGGTATCTCTTGGTTGTCACGTTAAAATCATGTGAATAACTTCATCATGAATTCTCTTAAAACATGGTAATAACCTCATTTAACCTGCATCCTTATTTAAAAAATGCATGTTTTCTTATTCCAATGTTTATTTGATATATTCCTTAAATCCAAAAAAGCTATAAACTTCATATATGATAACATAAACCACATTTAAACAAATTCTTATTTAGTTACAAGGAATTAATTACCCACCAATTTACTTTTTCATATTCAACATATATTTATTCAAATATTATTATCGCAATATCATGCACATATAGAGTGTTATCCTTCCCTTAAATATGTGTTTTTCTAAAAATATCACCTTATTACCTAAATCACTTTTCATGGTTATTAGTTCTATTCAGAATATGTTCTTAAATCCATATGGAAAATTACAGTTGAGTGATACATAGATGTTTCATTATTTCATAATACCGTAAATGTTCTTCTAGAACATTTTTCTTGACTTGCACTAAATAAATACTCAATAATTCTATAAATTCATTTTCATACACTACATCACCAATAGTTATCACGAGAGATTTTCCTTTATCCTTAATAGGTTGATAGAATTGGTCATCATTGATAACACTTGGAATAGATATTTAGTTAGTATAATTCACATTATCCATAAAATTTTTGCACTAATGTAATGGAGGTGCATTCTATGTGGCTTTCTCTCCATTCAGATTGTTATCTAACTTCTTCCCATCAATATGGATCTCGAAATCACGATGAATTTCCTTTACACAGTTGAATGATTTATTAGATCACATAACATAGATTTCTTCCTGATTATTCCCACACCTAGATAATAAAGTAAAGCTCATCTTTTACTCTTCATGGTTTTTACATTTCTAGTTAAACTCCACTTCCACTTCTTTTTAAAACCATGAGATTGATAAGTAACTTTAGCATCCATTTCGACCTTTATTGCATAGAAATCATTCTTTTCATATCTACTAATGGATTATATGGATAAATTCCTTCCAAGAATTTTCTTTAATACATTGAAGAACCTATAAACATCACCTTCGAGCCATATGATAATTCCAGAAGCATACCGATCGTGTATTTTTAAATTCTCTTTATAGGTACCAATTAACTCATCCTCCTTTTTCATTAACTCAAAAAACTCCTTCTCTATTTTTTTTCATAGAATTTGTGGAAGATGATTATTGAAATAAAGTACTTGAACTCATCCCAATCCATGGATTAAATTTCATCTTTCCACCTTGTATTCATGATTAGAATCCACCATTGGTCTGCTTTGCATTCTAACTGATAAAAAAACCAGAATTCATTTCTCATGTTAATTACACATGAGAATAGAGAATATATTTTTAGTCGTATTAATCTAGATTTTATCAAAATGTTGATCAGAAGACCAACTAAGATAAGGTTGAAATTTTCTCATTAAGGACTCAATAAAATATTTTTCCCTCTACTTCGTATTTGGAAGTCCAAAATGATTTATAGTTTCTGAAATCTTGCTGGGCATAGCAATGAGATTTTTCGTTGTAGCTTCCATAAAATTCAGTTTCCCAAAAGCAGATTTGTTAAATTCTCCATCATAATTAATAGTTATGTGGTTTCTTTGGGTTTCATCCATCGACTAAAACCAAAAACATAGAGTAAGAAAGAGTCACCGTAATGAGGAACCACAACGTTTAAAAAATTCACTTACAAGATGTCTAAATTATGATACCTTCTTTAATCCATAACACCTCTGGTTCATCCAAGTATATTCACGGCCAAATTATATTTAAATTGTTCATAATGGTTCATGATGAATTTATGAATTCCCAAATCATATCTCATAGGAGTCTCAAACTAGGTGTGCATCAAGGCCTATTGTTATATACCATGTCACGATCGAGTACGGCCTGACGCACCTTGTCGGAGTTGTTACCCCTAGGTAGATTTTTTTTCCAGAGCCACATCCACTTGTAGTATCCAAAGATGGATGTAATTCAAGGAAAACACTCAATATATCCTTTAACGAAATTTCAAAACATTTTCTTTTAATTTTCTTTATCCGTACACTTATCCTTAGAAACTTTTGTAGAGTTCTCACTATGGTTTTCTTATACTAGTTTCCAAAGTATAACTAATTTTTTTTCTCTGATACCAACTATAGAAACCATTTCTTTTCATGTATTGATATTACATTACTTTTTTAGAATAATTATTACATTACACAAACAAACACCCAAAGACAGTATTAGTCTAGTGCCTTTGGAAACATGGAAACACAATCACTAGTACATAAGTGATGAACATTATCTCCCACCAGGTTCAACTCGACTAACACCCATATTAGACATATCAAACATAATACATATCTTCATAACCTGGTGGAAAAGAAACATAAAAATGGGGGATATTAGATGCTCAGTAAGTGTAAAAAATGGTTATATATACACATATTCATGAGTATAAGGGTATGAGAACATGATCATGAAAATAAAATATCATACCATGCATATCAAAGATTATAAACATGAATCATAACATAATTATTGGTAGTTCTTAATACATTAATCATAATAAAATAAAAAAAATCTATGAAAGTATAAAATTGGAATAATAAATTGAATTGTGACAGAATCAAAAGAATATAAGATGATTTCCATAGTATTCACGTTCTTTATCCAAAGGCCATATTATTAGTATGGGTTTAATTCCCATACCATCTTGGTAGTCATCATTCACTCCCATAACCATCTTTGTTGTCATGGTTCACTCCCATAACCAACTTAATAGAAAAGTTCCTTTATATCTATCTCATGAGATATAAATCAGTACCCATTGGATTTTAGGGAGATATTGGTCACACCCATCTCATAATGAAATCATACATAAGTTTTCCACAGGAACATAAATCATTTATCATGTCAAAATCCATATAATTAAATAGGTTTTATAAACATAATTTAATCATATCATAACCCATGAAAAAGAAATGGATTTTATAAATATAATTCCATCATAAAAATAAACAATTCATTTAATGAATAAGAATAGTAACATTGAATCATATCCATGATAAAACATAGATAACATCAAATAAAAATTTCTTAGAAGGAAAATAATTTTGAGAGGTCACTAGAATATACTTCTTGACAGAAATATCCTTTCTTCTTTGAAAATGATTTCCTTTAATAAAATAAAAGGAAAATTTAAAGGAAAAAATTACATTAATCTTTTAAATGAATCTAAAAATTATTAGAGATTCATGGTAGTGGGAAAATCTGTTCATTCCATATAAGTTAAAATACCATTCTTCCCATATATTTTCTAGAAAATTCTCAAAGTACCTCATTTGGAATACGAAAAAAATATTTCATTCAAACCATATAGTAAAAATTTAAAAAATGGGTAAAAATAAATTTATAAATCCATGTAATAATACTAAAAACATTTTTAACCCATTTTTATAAAACATGGATAGGGAATATAAATATTCCAAAATAGAGACTTAAAATGAAACAATCCCGAATATTGATTAGATTAAAGAGTAAATTAATATCACTTTATAGTTAGTCGAATTGTAAGCCCATGAAATAAATAAAATTATACGAATATGAAAATACAAAAATATTTTTTTATAAGACCCATAAAATATAGTCATGGGTAGTGCACACACAACGGAGAAGAAACAATAGGGGTATAAGGCATGTGTCCCACTGAAATAAAAGTTAGACATAAATCCCTTACCTTAGGTCTGATTCCCTTTGTACGTGTCTGAAACTCCTATATAGATTTTTTAACCATATTATTAACATATAAAAGAATAATAATAATATGTATTTTTTCATATATATTTCATTTATGACTTTATATTATCCATTTAGAAAAAATTCCATGTTAAATCAATATTTTGGGTAATAACCGCTTTGTTTATCATACATGTTTGGATTTGTTATTCATTATACTATTACTTATATCAAAATTTACATAAATATAGAATGTGAAACATGATTTATATATTATATTTAATTATTATATAAATATATATACTATATATATAAATATGAAATGGAATACATCTTTCATGGAGACAGTAAGTTATATGTACGCATGAACTCTATTTCCGTTTTCTTATCGAACTGAATGGAAGAAGGTAAATGACATATATGTGTATATATATTCTTGCATCAAAATTATTATTTCATATATTTCATATTTATTATTTATATACATTTTAATAGTCATTCTTGAAGTGGTTAGCATGGAAGATGAATCTCATCTCGTTGTGGAGATGGTAGGTCGTACATACGCACGAGCGACGATATCATTCTCTTAATGGTAAAAGGGTGGGGAATTAGATGTTATATTAATTATAAATAATAAATATAATGTATTATTTATTATTTATTATTTATACCCATTATATCCATCATTATATGCATCTAAATAAGTTATTTATGAATAATAGATGACACCACAACGTGGAGGCGGTAAGACGTATATATGCACGCATGGTACTTTCATTATTCATATGATGAATAAAAGGTGGAATTTGGTTGTTCCATAATCATAATAAAAAATCATCATATAAGATTTATTTATTAATATATAATATATTCAACACATGAAGATGATGTAGAATAATAAATAATTTTGAAAGAGATGGTAAAAAGATTACCTCTTAATTTATGATCTCCCTCTAGATCTCCCCTTAGGGAAACTAGAGTTGGACTTCTAAGAAGACCATAACATCTAGAATAATACTATGTATGTTTAGTAGGGAAATAAGTTGATTTTGGTTGATATTGAATGCTAAATTTCATTTGAATAAGTGAGGATGAAGATGCACTTTTATAATTGATGTAAGGGGCACATTAAGAAACTCATAAAATATTAAACTAATTTAAATTGATTTCCTATTTAAAATATATTAAAACTAATTTATTTATAATATAATATTTTTATTAGTATAAATAATCTAAACCATTTATTTTTAGACATTTTTAGGTCATAATATTAACCTTATCTTTTTTATTTAACCCTTAGTTAAACGGTTTAACATGTACCATGACAACATGGATTTTCACACTTTAGGATTAATATAGCTACTATAAAATTATAAAAGAATACCTAATTAATTATTGCTGTAATATTTAACTTTATTATAGTTATTTGGAACAATTATACATTTTTATTAATTTTATATCATTTAATAATTTTTTTAAAGTTTCATTTTTGTCAATTTTGATATTATCGATCATTTCTAATTTAAATATTATCATTTTAACAAGATAACATTTAACAAACACATCTAATATCACAATAATATTTCAAAATTATCTATAAAATTTTGGGATTTCATTAATTATTTCATATTATAATATATCATTTATTTGATATTCCAATTATTTAAACAATTACTGCATCATCATTATGCATGTGTTTAATTAAATTATATCTTCTCTAAAATTTAAAAATCAATGATCACATTGCATATAATTTTATTATATTTGAAATGAATATCTATAATAGAATTTAAATTCTATATAACCCTATATGAAAAATTATTTTCTCTTAAAACAGATGAGTATGAAAATTTTAACTTATCCTTAAATCAAATATAACAAATGTCATATTCTCACCCATGTGACATAAAGAGGTTATAATTTTATAATAAATTTTATTTGGGTAAAAAACCAATTATACAATATAATTATGACAAGATTTAGGGTAATTTTATAATATTTAAAAAAAATTACCTTTAACTACCTAACTTACCCTTAACTGTGGTAAATAAATTTTTTGTAAAATTACTATTCATGTTATCCAAAAAATTAAGTTGATCCTATTAGATTCTAAATATCATACTGATTAAAATTTATTTTTAATTTTTTTCAAAATTCAATTAACATAACAAGGATAATTAATTTTAATGTTTATCTTGTTGGAACCATGGTCTTCTATGCATGATTTGGAGTGTGGTTTGTGTTTGTTGTCAATCATCATTGTAAGTTCAGATCGTGTAAGAGCAAAGAGATCATACCATTCAAGCAGACAACAGTTTTGAAGGTGGCACCGTTTCCCGGTGTTTGCCAAATTTTTGGGTCCAAAATTTGGAATTTGGTGAGCATCGCGAAAATAGGATTTCCATGAAGATCATGTTTTAATATAGAAAAGGCATGAATTTCGCGAAGATGGGATTCGTGGACTGGATTTCGCGAAGACCCGAAGAATGGAGGTGGTGAGTCTTTGCGATTACGTCAAGCTTCGCGAACGGCAGCGGCTGGAGAGCTTCGCGGTGATGAAGGGATTTGCGAGGGAGCTTCGTGGCGAAGGCGCGAAGGAATGTTGATAGTGATTCTTCGCGACTACGTCAGACTTTGCGAACGGCAAAGTGCCGTGGTGCATTGCGATTTGGACAGAATTCTGCAGGAATCTTTGGAGCTTCGCGATTTGAGATGACGTGGCGTTGACTTCGCGCAGAAGGGTTGAGGGTCGGTGGAATCGCATATAAATAGAGGCCGACCCCCTCAATAGAAAGAGAGAGACTTTCAGAGAAAGTCCTTTGCTCTCTGTTCGCAAAGGTCTCTCGCGAAGGCAGCGTGCTTCGCGAAAGAGGAGCTTCGCGGAGGCTATTCTAGCTCCGCGAAAGAGGTGCGCCCTGCGTTGGATCAGTGAGTATCGCGAAGAGGCAGGAGCTTCGCGATATCCAAGCATTGCGAATGCTGGAGCATCGCGAGAGTGCTTCGCGATTGAGCTTCCCGATTGAGCTTCGCGAAATGGAAGGGGATCTGCGAAGTCTTGTTTGAGCTTTGCAAAATTGGGAGCCTCGTGAAGTAGGGTACTTTGCGAAGGCCTTTTCCAAAGGTTGTTTTCCCTGTGAACAAGGGAAAATGGGCTTTTCCTCAGTGGTTGGAATTTGGATCTTAATAGAGCATTAAACTCAGGACTCTGATGCAAGCAAAGTCTCATGCTGAACAGGAGACAATGAACTTCATGACTTTCAATTGAAGAGACCTTCACGTCTGTAAACTGAGTGTGACTTCCCCAACGGTAGTAAGCCAGGGGGAGTCAACGGGAATGACCCAAGGGAAGCAGTGAGCTATCTTAGAACCTTTGTAAAGGCAGTGAGCCTGGGACAGAGTGACTGTACCCGAACTTGTGTAATCTACAGCTAGTGAAGCATAGTGGTTTTTGGTACGACCGACAACCTGTCGGCATATGCTCCTTGGATGTAGCCCTTAGTGGTGAACCAAGTAAAAAGGGTTGTGTCTTCTCTCTGCATGTGAAGGTTTGCTTTCTAATCATAATCTTCATACAGGTTCAACAAGTTCCTACCAACGTGGGAACAAGATCCATCACTTTAAAAAGAAAAATTGGTCACCCCGATTCACCCCTCCCCTCTCAGGGTGTCCCGGGGTCCTTCATATCTTACAGACGTTACGAGAAGGCATGTAAAAAGAAAGTTAAAAGTTCAAGACATTTTTATATCTAATTTCAATATAAAAATGATTCCAATAACAAAAATTGGATTAATATATATATATATATAATTGATCTATTTTTACATTATAAATTAACTTAAATTATACTAAATATTTAAATGATGACCCTTGTTTTTAACTAAGATGCAGTATTTTTTTACTATTCATCAAAAACTGAAAATTCTGAGCAAAATCTAAAAAATTCTCCCTAATATAATTTTTAAATTATAAACACAAAAATGGAAATTATTTTACAAAATTAAATTTAGATATGTTTCTAAAATTAATTTTATTATTTTTCATATAAGTACATGAAAAGGAGTTCATTTGAGAAAATGGTATTTTTAAATATATAAATATTTTACCAAAAATTACGTTTTTCACTATCAATATGTTTTTTATAAATAATTATAAATAATATTTCAAAAATATTTATTACTATTCATATTATTATGTTTAATTGAAAGGTTATAACAAAAATATTTAAATAATTATAAAAATAAAATATTGTTTTGCAGAAACTCAGTTTTGTGTTTAACACAAGCTAAGTCAGTATTGCATATAGCGCAAACATAATATGGTGTTTCGTATAACGCAATAGAATAATAGTTATTTTTTATAATAACCAAAATATTTATTCAGTGTTGGGATAAGTTCAATTATAAAAAAAACATTAAATTAAATTAGAAAAATATAATAATAATTCACAAAATATCGGGGAGTTACTTGCCTCACCCACACTTTATTATTGCTTACCTCTTGAAAAGTTAGATGATCTATCCCACCTGAATTATCATACCTAGTATCTTGTACAGAAACTATGACCTTAAATACGTCATCCCCCCTCTCTTTTACATGTATTGGGACAACACCAATGCTGGCAACCTTTGTAGAAAGTGGGGCCCTTTTATTTCACACATTGGACTTATCCAAGTCATCAAGGTAAATATAACAAAAATCCACATTTCTAATTGAATTAATAATTTTAAAATAATTAATTTCCCTTCTCCATTTAGGATATAATACACTAGAGAGAATTTTTTATTATCATGCAAAGGGGAAGGTTTACTATGAGGAGTGGGTTCAAAACCTACAATAGTCAAAATGGACACTCTGTGACCAACTGATGCTTCATCCCCCTGCGGTTCAAATGGATCCTTAGCATCACCATCAAGAACATTTAAAACCTATAAATTCATCTATATGGCCCTGTCTACATGTTTTTACCCCCTTCAAGCAGCTGAAAATTAATGTTAAAAGGCATATTTTTAAAGGCAACAACAATTTAATTCCAAAATTAACTAATCTCATCATTATAACCAACATGGTCACCCCCCCACACCATGGTTCATATATAGCCCCAGACTCATCCTCATACACATGATAATCCATTACATTCTTTAAAATCACCTTCAAAAGATCATTCCTGACATCAATTTTACCACGATCAACATACTGCACCACAAAAAGATCCATAGGGTCTCCCTTAGCCATAATGTTGAGTTCATCGCATCCCTCACAACTATATCCCAATTTAAAAGGATTCAGATACTTTTTATGGGTGCCCAAAATAAATTGACCAGTTTTAACAACATCAATAAAAGATTTAAATATATCAGTCCCCTGACCACATTCTACAGCTTCACTGTCAAAAGGATGAGCAGTCACAACTGACGCACTCCCACTAATGGGTATTAAATGCATAGATCTCATCATCAATACATTGTAATTAATTCATTTATCATCATTATTATCTCTATTTCCATTATATAAATCCTTCTTAATCATTGGAAATATCTACTTTTAATTTTCATCCTTAGGCATAATCCTTTTATAGTTGGTGGATTTCATTCCCTTGAGGCATGATTAACTAATATTCCCAATAAAAAGGAAATTATAACAAAAAATAAAAAACAAATTAAAACTCAATAGTGTTATCAAACATAATGTCATCAGTAACTAGGAAAACATTTTCAATGAGAGAAGAAGTAAGATCCACCTCCACAATAATTCTGTCATAATGACCATACCTTGAAAACATATATTCCTTGTCGAAATTAATTGGGATAACAATAGTTAAAATGGAATCCCAATTTATTTTAGGGTGATAAAAACCAATTCATCCCACTAATTTGGATCCATGTATGTCATCTTGAATTTTAAGCCTTGGCTAGATCAAACAAGGGATCTCATTCATGCACTTTTAATATCTATAGATTACGACAAATAGACCCTAAACACCATACCTTCAAATTTAGCTAATGTGATGAAAAATAATGTAAGAATATCCCATACCAATAGAAATTACTCTCCAGTCATGAGAACCCCAAATCTATCAAGGGAAATTCCTTATGTCCACCAGATTCTATGAATTACTCCCACTCAGTGGAGACATCGTCCCAATAAAATAATTATTTAAATCTTCTATCTAATCCGGGAAGAACTTATGGTAGGCCTCTATGAAATCCAGGGCCCTATTCATGGGAAGATTATTATGCCACTGTGCACTGTCACAATGAAATTTAGTAAATATATACCTATTTTAATAATTCTTTTATTATTTTTTTCCTTTTTTATTTTTCTTTTTCATGTATAAATATAATTTTTGGGGATATAATTACACATTAATATAATTAATTATTGTTACACCCCAGGTAAATAAAGAATATGAAATTTTCACATTTATCTATATTTGTGAATAAAATATTAATATGACTTTAAAGGGGATGCTATGCTCGATGGCGTACCCAACATGCAACAACGAGTTTCTTGGGAATCTTACGTTGCACTCTAATAATAAAATAATATTATTATAAATGGCAGTTAACATGTAGTCGTTGTATTGGCAGTAATGGATAGAAATAACTAAAATATTATTATATATGTTTTTAAATGTTTTTACATTTATCCAATAAAAGATAAAGGCTTAAAATACGGAAAGAATTCGATTTTAGGCGTATATGCCCTAGTTTTCACTAAAGGTTCACTTGTCGCCTTTTGATGGATAATCGTCATTAAATAAAGTTTTGTTCACTCTTATAAATCCTTTTGGACGAAATAAAACTCTTCTGAATAATTGTGACATCAAAATTTACTTTGTGTAAATTTTTGGTATCTTTCTGATAAAGTTCATTTTTTAAATGAATAGTGTAAAATGTTGTATTTTAATTCAAAACCTCTTTTTAATCTAATTTATTTATATGATTAGATTATCTTTCAAATTTGTTTTAAAGTGAAATTAGAATATATTTTTACCATTAAATCCAATAGTGGTCGTTGGAATTAATTTCACTTTGAAATCAGACTTAAACCAGTGTCAATCTTTTGATACTTATTCTTTCATAAAAACACGCTATTTGATCTGACAGGAGGAATTAATTATTAAATTAATTAATGTGACTTATATGTTTTGAATTTTGTAAAATATACTTCATTTTTGAATTCGTAATATCAAATATAGCTTAGGGTGAATTTTTGAGATTTTTCTGAAAAACTTCAATTTTTGATGAATAGTGAAACCACTAAGTGGTACTTATAAAAACTGATTTTTCCGTTTAAATGAAATTTTCTCATCTTTGTGTTTTCAATTTCAAAAATCCGACATACGTGGTTTTCATTAAGAAGTAAAATGTGGTTCAATGGGATAAAAATAATTTTTTAGTGAATAGTAACTTATTAAGTTTTTAATCGCGATTAGAGGTAATTAGTGTAGTTTAAGGTAAAAATAATGTTTTAATAATATGAAATGAACTTGACACGTGTCCTAACATCATTGTATGTGTCATGGCCGACCAAGAAAACCCATGGGTCAACTTGGGGACCCCATGAAGCCACTTTGGTTGGAAAATGACATTAATATCGTTTTATTTAAAGTTAAAGTAAAAATGAGGCAAACATGAAATGTTTTACTAAAACAATTTTTACATGGGGTTATACAAATAATATTTTTGACTATAAATATTCATTGGAAAGATAAAAAGATTTCCTACATTATAGTATTTTGTTTTATAATTTTTAGATATTAAATAAATTAAATTATTTATGACATCATGATGATGCATCGATGACCTCATTATTTAACGATTTAAATAAAATGGAAAGATAATGTAATATCTTAGACCTACACATGTAAAAAACCTATTGTATGAGTGGATTTAGAACCCTTATCACCTTATAATCGAAACACATCAATGTGGGACCTCTTAAATCCGAATACCATTTTAAAATAAAATGACTTTTCTTTACCTTCCAAGAGTGCCCCTCATCTACTCTGATAAAAGGTCCCCACCTCTACCTCCTTACCCACACTCCCAAAGCCTTTGGCTCAGCCAAACCCTTACCATTTTGTCTCTATACTTCCCTTTATTACTCATTGAAGCCTCACTTTGGGAATAAGTCTTCCCAAGGAAGCCTTTGAGCTCAAACCAAAGGGAGTTACCCGATTTTAAGGTAATGTCTTCTTTTGAGTCCTTTTGTTTTATTTTGCTTCTCCAACCCCCTAAACTCTTTTTATTAATTTCTTTTGTAACAAATACAGTATCAGAAATATACTAGGATGTTGTTATAAGAAGGATTCTAGCTAAACTTTCACACACATACCTCTAATGGTTAAAGAACATACTGTTTCTGTGGATGGCGAATTTCTGCCTCCCGAAACGATGATTGTTCAACATTCTTCTAACACCTTCAAAGGTGGCCATTAAGATGTCAATATATTTATATATGATATATGATATGTTTATGTTTTACTTAAGCTTCTATATTTTTCATTTTTGGCTTACCTTTATGGCTTCCATTATGGTTATACATGATATCTTCATTTTAGGATGTGCGGACTACCGCCCCCTCAAGGTGATGTGATTCGTTAATGCCATACGTGGGACGTATAAAGGATGGATTTAATGTTATTATATATGATGTTATAATGGAATTATTATATACCTATATATAATTATTATTTCTTTCCATTAAAGTATTAGATAGAAATGAAAGTAGCGTTCATGCGTACGTACGGCTTACCGTCTCCATGAACGGTGCATTTCTTTTCTTATCCCCAAATGTAATGTACTATTATAAGTACATGTATGTAATAGATATATATGATGAATGATACATATAAATGATGAATATAATTCTGGAATTAAAATATACATACCTCTCATTTAGTTTTAATTCCATTAATATGACAAAGAAATGAAAGTAGCGTTCATGCGTACGTACGGCTTACCGTCTCCATGAACGGTGCATTTCACTTCTTACCTCTAAATGATTATGTGATATTATAACTACATGTATATTCTAGATATATATGATATATATGATATCCAAATCAGGAATTTCATTCTGGATATAAAGAACCTTTGACCACACGAACAACATGTAATTGTAAGATGTCCACTTTCGACTTAAGAACCAAATATCGACAAAAAAACATTATTAACTTAAATGATTACATAATTTTTATAAAATATCAATAATTGATATATAAGGAATAATGAACATGGAAATGTTTCTTGAGAAAGTATAATTAACTCAATTTTATTATTCAGGACGTTAAAGAACGATCGAGTCAAGTCGGACCCAAGGTAAGGGATCCTACTCCTCTCTTTCTTTTTAAGTACACTCTTTTATGTCATTCCTTCTAAGATCATCTTTCTTGTTATTGGGATGTTATTTTATATTACTATTACTATAATTTTTATGTTCATATGATGAGATACCCTATTCTCTCTCATCAATCCATTTTGGAAGTTTTGAGTGGCGCCGTTAGGCTGCCGAATTTTCGTAAGAGATCTAACCTCTCTCTTACTTTTTAAGTACTCTCCTTTATGTCACTTCTTTTAAGCTAATATTTGTTATGTTGGGGGATGTTCTTTTATATTCCTCTTTCTATAAACATTATGTTAATATTATGAGATACCCTATTTGATCTCATCATCCCATTTTTGTATGTTTTATGTGGCGTCGTTAGGCTGCCGAGTTTTCGTAAGGGATTTTTGATCTCACTTTTATTCCCATGAGATTTATGCTACATTTGAAATAATTTCCATTGAGTGGTGTATGTACTGACCACTATTTTACTCATTGTGTAATATAATTTCTTTTATGAGTATTTACATCAATGTTGTATTGTCCTTCTTTCACGAGGTGTATGTTTCGAAAGATACCCTTGTCGGTAAGGGAACCTTTCACCCTCCTCTTTTTAAAAGACTTCTTTTGTTGGGTCTTTTAATTTACATATTGTTATGTTGGGATAAGTTCTCATATATCCTTATTGATGTAAATTCTATGTCCAAGAGATGATATATTTTTTTAATCTCTCATCAACTCATTTTGATGTGACGCCGTTAGGCTGTCAAGGGAACTTCTTAACCCAATTTCGATTTCTTTGGGTTGAACTTGTAGTTATTGAATATGTCATCCTTTGAATATGTGTGAATGACCTTTGATTATTTTACACTTAATATCCACTTATATTTGGTGTATTCATTTGTCACACATAATTATGTAATTGATTTATCCTTAAACCAAGGATACCGTCTTTATATGGGACTTCGTCTCAATCTCCTTTCATTGAGGCATATTTTGTTTTATACACAACCTTCTTTTATACGGTGTATAAACTCCTTTGACTTTTACGTTTATTCAAAAGGAATCTTTTTATACGAAGCGTTTACTAAACGAAAAAAGGGAATGTTTTTTTCGTATGTATGCGGTGACAACGACTTCTCCGCCGCCGTGACCATTATTTGAGTTTCGGCTTCCTCTACAATCCATACCTTTTTTAACGAAAAATAAATACCATGTTTTACTTTTCTTTTATTTTGGTATTGAAAATGATTTTCAAAATATTTTTATATCAATGTGTGGTATTGATATCTTGTGATTGAATGGTGGAAATGTTATGTTTCCTTTATGCATGTTTTATGTGATACGATTATATTGAGGTTTTTGGGCATTATTATGAAGACGGGTGGTTCCGTGATAGACTAAGGGCGGGTGAGCCCGATATAGCCCTCCAATGCATTGGGTAACACGAAGGAGTGAAACGTTAAGGTTTATCCGAAGAGATTTAGGGAATATACTGTGATGGGTATTCCAAACGTAACCAAGAGGGTTAATCCCTACGTATAAATGTTATGAATGCCTCAAGTTACCTTTATGTCTTATGATTTCTATGATTTATTCATGATTTTATGAGGTATGTTAAAGTTCCTATGTTATTTGGGTAAAGTATGATTTCATTCTTAGGTATATATGAACTCATGTTTCCTTTCTATATTGTTATAACCCTTAATGAGCTTTTTATGCTCTTCCCAAGTTTTTGAAATGTTTTTCACAGGTCAAGGGAAAGGTACAAGATGTGATGATAGTGTCAAGGATGTGTCAAGAAAGAATCCATGTTTTATTTTCAATATGTTTCCATTGATGGGAAGAATGAATATTGTCTTTTATGTAACCACTTTGTTTAAATGTGGAATGTAATGCAAGTTTCATGATCTAATTCTCTAAAACTCCAAACCTGAAAAGATCCCCAATGTGTAATCCTGTAATAACTCAAGATTAAGTAAGGTTTAAGGCTAGGGCCTTATAGTTGGTATCAGAGGTCGGTTTAGATAACATTAAAGGTTAGGGTATTCTTTAAGCATAAGGGACATTACCATAATGGTTAGGATTTCAGAAAGATTCCTAGTTTTAAATAAAGTGAATGAGTAAGTATATCTTAGTGTTTACCTTCCTCATTAGTACATGATGGTTTTGTTGATATACTCACACTGACATTTCTGTTTTTAGTGAATGGATGGATCTAGCAGGCACCAAAGAGACAACAGGTTTGAAGGAAACTATGGTGGTTCTATGATTAAGATACTAGATAAAATGGGGGATTCAATGAGGAAACTCGTGGTTGTTCTAAAACAACTATCAAGGAGTCATGATCAACCACTTGAACCTTGGTATGATCTTTAATGCATCAGGTACGAGATGACCAATACATGTGGAAGTTCAGGTAATAATTATAAAGGTAAACATTAGAGTTTATATGATCCTTACTTTTGAGGTAATTATGGGTTATTATATGATATGCTGGAAAATGAAAGGCATGAGACAAACTTGAGGTTAAAATATGTTATGATCATTTTTGATGATTTTATCTCTTTTTGAGGAATGATTTAAGAATTATATAGTTTTGGAAAAAGGAAAACACATAGACCGTGTGACAACCCGTCGCGTCGGACAAAGCTGCGGGAATCGAACCCACAACCAAAGTGCGACTGGTATTTATCGCCTACCACTGGACTACGTGAATTCCCTGGTTAGATTGATTGATTATTTTTAGTTAGATGATTTTATTAATTAATATTATGTTGATTTTGGGTTATCTATGGAAATTTATTAACCCATCATGGAGGATATGTGATTAGGTTAATTACTTTTCAATATGCGACTTTAGGAGAAACTGATGTTGTTTGGAGATAAATGTTACGATTTAACTTGGAAGACCATGTGACTAAAACCTTCAAATATTTTGGTTTCAATATTAGTTTATTTTAATTTGAAGGATTTTATGGACAAATTGTTTATCGGATGGTCCTCGTTGAACTTTGGGTTTTCTTGGACAAATTTTGGAGATTAAGCATAGATTTACTTTTTAATGGGTTATCCTTTTCTGGATTATCTGACCTTGTACTAACCTTTTTGGTTTTGGTTTTGGTTAAAGTCTAAAGACATGGGAAGTATATAGTTCTCTTTTTGTGGATTATGTGATTCTCTAGAAGTTGATTATAGTACTCTTAATGTGAAAAAGTCTTCCTAAATACTCGTCTTTTGGAGAAAATATGAGTTTGTGTAAGGAATCTAATAAGAGTTGAAAGTCAACATGATAAGTGATTATTTTTCATTATGAATAAATTCCTCAATAAAACAAAAATGTTGTCTATTAACTTTTCCTACTGGGGAATTGAATACCGTTTAACCCATCACAAGTTTGTGATTTTCTCGTGGTTAACTTTCTCCTAAACATGTTTTCTATCACTCTTCATCAGAACATGACCCTATGTTTTCTCCTCCATGTCCATGTTTTCATACTTAGAATCCTAGTATGGGTTAACTCGGGTGACCTTTGTAATTATCTTTCTTTATTTTAAAGTGATTTTTTTACCGACTCTTCTTCCGATGTATGGCTTTCAAGGATGTTTCAAATCCCAATTTTAAAATTGCGAGGACGCAATTCCCAAAAGGGGGGAAGGATGTAACGCCCCAGGTAAATAAAGAATATGAAATTTTCATATTTATCCATATTTTTGAATAAAATATTAATATGACTTTAAAGGGGATGCTATGCTCGATGGCGTACCCAACACGCAACAACGAGTTTCTTGGGAATCTTACGTTGCACTCTAATAATAAAATAATATTATTTTAAATGGCAGTAAACATGTAGCCGTTGTATTGGCATGAATGGATAGAAATAACTAAAATATGATTATATATGTTTTAAATGTTTTTACATTTATCCAATAAAAGATAAAGGCTTAAAATACGGAAATAATTCGATTTTAGGCGTATATGCCCTAGTTTTCACTAAAGGTTCACTTATCGCCTTTTGATGGAGAACCGTCATTAAATATAGTTTTGTTCACCCTTATAAATCCTTTTGGACCAAATAAAACTCTTCTTAATAATTGGGACATCAAAATTTACTTTTTGTAAATTTTTGGTATCTTTATGATAAAGTTCATTTTTTAAATGAATAGTGTAAAATGTTGTATTTTAATTCAAAACCTCTTTTTAATCTAATTTATTTATATGATTAGATTATCTTTTGAATTGGTTTTAAAGTGAAATTAGAATATATTTTTACCATTAAATCCAATAGTGGTCGTTGGAATTAATTTCACTTTGAAATTAGACTTAAACCAATGTCAATCTTTTGATACTTATTGTTTCATAAAAACACGCTATTTGATCTGACAGCGGGAATTATTTACTAAATTAATTAATGTGACTTATATGTTTTTAATTTTGTAAAATAGGCTTCATTTTTTAATTCGGAATATCAAATATAGATTAGGGTGAATTTTTGTGATTTTTCTGAAAAACATCAATTTTTGTTGAATAGTGAAACCACTAAGTGGTACTTATAAAAACTGATTTTTCCGTTTAAATGAAATTCTGCCATCTTTGGGTTTTTAATTTCAAAAATCCGAGATACATGGTTGTCATTAAGAAGTAAAATGTGGTTCAATGGGATAAAAATAATTTTTTAGTGAATAGTAACTTATTAAGTTTTTAATCGCGATTAGAGGTAATTAGTGTAGTTTAAGGTAAAAATAATGTTTTAATAATATGAAATGAAATTGACACATGTCATAACCTCATTGGATGTGTCATGGCCAACCAATAAAACCCATGGGTCAACTTGGGGACCCCATGAAGCCACTTTGGTTGGAAAATGACATTAATATCTTGTTATTTAAAGTTAAAGTAAAAATGAGACAAACATGAAATGTTTACTAAAAAAATTTTACATGGGGTTATAAAAATCATATTTTTGACTATAAATATTCATTGTAAATCTAAAACGATTTCCTACATTATAGTATTTTTTTTTATAATTTTTAGACATTAAATAAATTAAATTATTTATGACATCATGACGATGCAGCGATGACCTCATCATTTAACGATTTAAATAAAATGAAAATATAATGTAATATCTAAGACCTAAACATGTCCAAAACCTATTGGATGCATGGATTTCGAACCCTTATCACCTTATCCTCAAAACAAATAAATGTGGTACCTCTTAAATCCGAATACCATTTTAAAATAAAGTGACTTATCTTTACCTTCCAAGAGTGCCCCTCCTCTCTTCTTATAAAAGGCCCCCACCTCTACCTCCTTACCCACACACCCAAAGCCTTTGGCTTGGCCAACCCCTGACCATTTTGTCTATCCACTTCCCTATATTACTCCTTGAAGCCTCACTTTGGGCATAAGTCTTCCCAAGAAAGCCTTTGAGCTCAAACCAAAGGGAGTTACCCGATTTTAAGGTAATGTCTTCTTTTGAGTCCTTTTATTTTATTTTGCTTCTCCAACCCCCTAAACCATTTTTATTCATTTATTTTGTAACACCTCCAGTATCATCAATATACTAGGATGTTTTTATAAGAAGTATTCGAGCTACACTTTCACACACTTACATCTAATGGTTAAAGAACATACTGTTTCTGTGGATGGCAAATTTCTGCCTCCCGAAATGATGATTGTTCAAAATTCTTCTAACACCTTCAAAGGTGGCCATTAAGATGTCACTATATTTATATATGATAAATAATATGTTTATGTTTTACTTAAGCTTATGTATTTTTCATTTGTGGCTTACCTTTATGTCTTCCATTATGGGTCTACGCGATATCTTCATTTTTAGGAAGTGCGGACTACCGCCCCCTCAAAGTGATGTGATTCGTTAATGCCATACGTGGGACGTATAAAGGATGGATTTAATGTTATTATATATGATGTTATACTCTAATTATTATATACCTCTATATCATTATTATTTCTTTCCATTAATGTATGAGATATAAATGAAAGTAGCGTTCATGCGTACGTACGGCTTACCCTCTCTATGAACGATGCATTTCATTTCTTATCCCCAAATGTAATGTACTATTATAAGTACATGTATATAATGGATATATATGATGAATGATGCATATAAATGATGAATATAATTATGGAATTAAAATATACAAACCTCTCATTTATTTTTAATTCCATTAATATGACAAAGAAATGAAAGTAGCGTTCATGCGTACGTACGACTTACCGTCTCCATGAACAGTGCATTTCACTTCTTACCTCTAAATGATTATGTGATATTATAAATACATGTATATTCTAGATATATATGATATACATGATATCAAAATCTGTAATGTCATTCTGGATATAAAGAACCTTTGACCACACGAACAACATGTAATTGTAAGAAGTCCACTTTCGACTTAAGAACCAAATATCGACAAAACAAACATTATTAACTTAAATGATTACATAATGTTTATAACATGTCAATAATTGATATAAAAGTAATAATGAACATGTAAAATGTTCTTAAGAAAGTATAAATTAACTCAAGTTTATAATTCAGGACGTTAAAGAACGATAGAGTCAAGTCGGACCCGAGGTAAGGGATCCTACTCCTCTCTTTCTTTTTTAAGTACACTCTTTTATGTCACTCCTTCTAAGCTCATATTTCTTGTCATTGGGATGTTCTTTTATATTACTCTTACTGTAATTTTTATGTTCATATGATGAGAGACCCTATTCTCTCACATCAATCCATTTTGGAAGTTTTGAGTGGCGCCGTTAGGCTGCAGAATTTTCCTAAGAGATCTAACCTCTCTCTTTCTTTTTAAGTACTCTCCTTTATGTCACATATTTTAAGCTCCTATTTGTTATGTTCGCGGATGTTCTTTTATATTAATATTTATATAAACATTATGTTAATATGATGAGATACCCTATTTGATCTCATCAACCCATTTTTGTAAGTTTTATGTGGCGCCGTTAGGCTGCTGAGTTTTCGTAAGGGATTTTTCATCTCACTTTTATTCCCATGAGATTTATGCTACATTCTCCATAATTTCCATTGAGTTTTGTATGTAATTCCCATTATTTTACTCATTGTATAATATACTTTCTTTTATGAGTATTTACATCAATGTTGTATTGTCCTTCTTTCATGAGGTGTATGTTTCGAAAGATACCCATGTCGGTAAGGGAACCTTTCACCCTCCTCTTTTTAAAAGACTTATTTTGTTGAGTCTTTTAATTTACATATTTTTATGTTGGTATATGTTCTCATATATCCTAATTTATGTAAATTGTATGTCCAAGTGATGAGATATTTTTTTATCTCTCATCAACTCATTTTGATGTGACGCCGTTAGGCTGTCAATGGAACTTCTTAACCCAATTTCGATTTCTTTGGGTTCAACATGTAGTTATTGAATATGTCATCCTTTTAATATGTGTGAATGACCTTTGATTATTGTACACTCAATATCCACTTATATTTGGTGTATTTGTTTTTCACACATAATTATATAATTGATTTATCCTTAAACCAAGGATACCGTCTTTATATGGGACTTCGTCTCAATCTCCTTTCATTGAGGCATATTTTGTTTTATACACAACCTTCTTTTATACGGTGTATAAACCCCTATGACTTTTACGTTTATTCAAAAGGAATATTTTTATACGAAGCGTTTACTAAACGAAAAAAGGGAATGTTTTTGTCGTACGTATGCGGAGACAACGTCTTCTCCGCCGCTGTGACCATTATTTGAGTTTCGGCTTCCTCTACAAGCCATACCTTTTTTAAAGAAAAATAAATACCATGTTTTACTTTTCTTTTATTTTGGTATTGAAAATGGTTTTTATAATATTTTTATATCAATGTGTGGTATTGATATCTTGTGATTGAAAGGTGGAAATGTTATGTTTCTTTTATGCATGTTTTATGTGATACGATTATGTTGAGGTTCTTGGGCATTATTATGAAGACGGGTGGTTCCGTGATAGACTAAGGGCGGGTGTGCTTGATATAGCTCTCCAATGCATTGGGTAACGCGAAGGAGTGAAACGTTAAGGTTTCTCTGAAGAGATTTAGGGAATATACTGTGATGGGTATTCCAAACGTAACCAAGAGGGTTACTCCCTACGTAATAATGTTACGAATGCCTCAAGTTACCTTTATGGCTTATGATTTCTATGATTTATTCATGATTTGATGAGGTATGTTAAAGTGCCTATGTTTTTTGGTTAAATTATGATTTCATTCTTAGGTATATATGAACTCATGTTTCCTTTCCATATTTTTATAACCCTTACTGAGCTTTTTATGCTCATCCCATGTTTTTGAAATGTTTTTCACAGGTCATGGGAAAGGTACAAGATGTGATGATAGTGTCAAGGATGTGTCAAGAAAGAATCCATGTTTTATTTTCAATATGTTTCCGTTGATAGGAAGAATGAATACTGTCTTTTATGTAACCACTTTGTTAAAATGTGGAATGTAATGCAAGTTTAATGATCTAATTCTCTAAAACTCTAAACCTAATAAGATCCTCAATGTGTAATCTTGTAATAACTCAAGATTAAGTAAGGTTTAAAGCTGTGGCCTTATAATTATAAATTTTAAAAAATATTCATTAATTTATATAAATTATAATATTTATATTTAGCATTAATATTGTTAATTCTAATTAATTGTTAGTTATATTTTCTATAAAATATGTATAATATATTTCTCTAGAATTAGTAATAATAATATATCTACATATTAGAAATAGTATATCTATTTTAGTATAATTTTTAAAAACAAATATAGAAATTTTACAGTGTTTTTTAAACAGAACACCCCCCCTAATTACACATCTTAATTTCTAATTGAGTAGACCTAGCAAAGATAATTCCCTTAATATCACAAATATAGTTCTATAATAAATAATATACAGTGAAAAAATTAATTAATATATATTTTTATTGAATTTTATAATAAATAATATACTTTTACATATATAATTTATGCATATTTTCATGTAATAATAATAATTTAGTATTATTTTAAAAATTATTTACAATAAATTTAATATCAAGAAATATTATATAGAAAATAATCCTTTATAAATTGAAATATAGTAATTAATATTATTGAATATAAGTATTCATGTTTATAATATTAAATATTTATTCATTTATAAATTTTTTAAAAGTTTTGAAATATTAGTAAAAATGTTTAAATGTGATTATTATTATTATTTTATATCTATTATTAATGTTATATAATTTTATATAATTAATACTTTATTGTAAATAATTTTTATTTATGTTTAATTTTTAATGTTTTTATATTTATTTATACATTTTTATATAGTGAAAAATGTTTATGCATTTCAATAATTAATACATATTATTAAATTATATTAGTCACATGGATATATATTTATTAATTATTAATGTTTTTATATAATTGATAATATATGAAAATTTTAACTATTCTTATATTATTTTATCAATGGGATTTACCTTTGGGATTTTTGTTTTCATATTTACACATATAATTATTTATGAATATGATTATACTATTGTATAACTGATGATATATTTTTAAAAATATTTATTCATTCAAATAAATAATAATACTTTAAATTATAATTAATAATTTTAAAATGTAATTTATAATAAATTATATTTCTTATAAAATCAAAACGATACATACATATATAATTAATAATAATAATAATATCAATACATTATAAATTATAAATATATTTAAAAATGAATGTGAAAGTTATTACCTTTATTTTTAAAGTTTTAAAAATAATAATATAATCTAAAAAATATTTATACATTTATAATTTTTATATAATTGATAAAAGATTATTATATTATTACATGTGTAATATATATATATATATATATATATAAGTAATACATATTTAGTAATATTTAAAATATAATTAATAGTATATTCTTTGTTATTATTACATAGCTCCGGTTTAATCTCATCAAGAATACTGTATTAGTGTTAAATATGGTGTTAATAAATCTACATATATAAAAACTATGGTTAGTACTCATAATGAGCTTTGCATAAGATTAAAATGATTAATTGTAAGAATAACACCTTGTGAATATTAATTTTTTTGATGGCCTAGATTCATTAAAAACACTCAGACTCCAGTTTTACTGGGCTTAGTGGAGTCGAGAATGAGTTTAGAGGTTCTTTAAATGCATAGGAAGTGTCTTAAATATTCATAGGTTATGTACGCCAGGACAGAGGGTGTGTGGATGACCGTTGTTTTGGTGGATGCATGAATGATGGTTGTAGAGCTGATCATGTAGTCTTATGATGTGCCTCTTTGAATAAAATGACTCAGTTGGTCTTGTTGTTGGGTGAGGCACATGGGTATTCACCCTATGTAAAATGGGAAACATGGAAACACCCAACTAAGGATATGGGACTAGATGTGTTATTTTTGGAGACAACCAATGTAATATGAAGATTTAGAGCTCACCACTTCAGGGTCCTAGGTGTGGTGAGGAGGAAATAGCCAATCAATTTTTTCTATGTCGTAGTGGCTGGTCATGGAAGTCATTGGAAGAGATAATGTGGCATAGACCATGATGTTTTCTAGGCCTTGGTGATGGTCCAATATGGTCTTTAAAACTCCATTAAAATGTGGGAACAACTATATGATATGCATACATACTTTGACTGAGGGAGACCACAATTTATCAGGTTTTCTCTTTGTTGTGGAAATTACATTTGGGATTCCATTATAAATAGAGAGTATGACCACACTTATCTCAATTCCCTATGTTATCTTCTATGAATTGGCTAACTGTAGACACCCTTAGTACCCTTTTATTATATCATTAAGGATTCAAACCACTTAAATCATTGAGAATTTAGTTCCCTCGCCTCATGGTACCTTCATCTCCCATTTAACTATTTTGTTCTTCCTTATTCACTGGATTTTATTTATGTAAAATCCATCTATTTGAGTTGATTTTTGAGAATGATTTGAGGGTGTATTTCTATAGATAAATTTTTGCTGTTTTCTATTCAAGATTTTTGAATTTTGATCACTTTACTCTTCCATTCTGAGTGTAGATCTCCTTAAATATCTAATCAAAGAAGGTTATCCTTTTCCTATCTTTATTTGTTGTGAATATGTGATAAAATCATGACATTTTTCACTTGTGTGGATGGTAATAATTTTAAGAATTAATATAATTAATATTCTTTAATGAAATTGAAATGGTATAAACAGATATTAGATGTCCTTTACTTGATTTTATGTCATTTTTTCCATGATTTTGTGCCAATTTTTGTTATTTATGAAACATGTATGCTTATATGAAAATATTAATTTTTTTACAAAAAACTAATGTTTTAGAATGTCTTTAAATGAAAATGTTGAAGCCATTAAATATTGCAATTGAACAGAATTTTCATGAAGAATGAATTTTTGTGATTCAAATTTTATTGTGAAGTTTATTTGATGTGATGATTTATAAGATTTATAGTATTATGGGGATGATTTCATGATGAGTTTGATTTATGGGGCTCTGGTGATGATGTTAAATTTAAAAATTGTGGGATTTACGTGTGGTTTTTTTTGGTTCTGTTAAGTCTTTTGGTGGTTTCTCAGTATTTACAAAATTCAAAAAATGTGGTTAGTTATAATTAAATAAAACTGTTTTGGACTAAATGTTTATAGGTATATAAATAAATAAATGATTGAATGCTAAATTCTATAATGATTCTTAATTAAAATATATAAATATTTTAATAGAATGTGTAACCGGTTGGTAATTTATGTGTTTACAGGGGAACTGTGAAATTGATGTGTGGTTGTTTTCTCAGTAAGTGGGACTTGATCTAGGGTTAGTTGTTTGAAAGCGATGTTGGCATGTAGTAGTGGTATTGTAGATGTTGAAGTAGTTAGGTTGTTTGGTTTTGTAAACCCATATCTTTGTCTTGTATTTAACTACTAAAAATTATATTTTCCTTATTATTTCTATAATTAGTCCACCCAATTCACCTATTTACATCAATGAAAAAATGTTTTGGGTTCTAGGTATTCTCCCAAAACATCCATGTTAATGAGGATTATAACAACCTTGGTCATTATTTTACATTAATAATTGATTTAAAATATATGACATCACATAATACGGTCTAAATGATTATGAATTCTACTGTATTTTAGAATTAGGAACATTACATAAAAATATAAAATAGGTAATATTACATATTTATTGAAAACTTATTTAACATACAAAAAATACTCCATCAAACATAGAACTACATGGCATAACCTAGTGACATACATAAGAAATGGGTAGTTAATAAATCCTAGTATGGGAATAATCGTGGAATATGTTACACATGTTAGACAATAGACATATCAATAATGAATAAAAGAAACATGAATAATATGGAATGATATAACAAAACATCATTACATGGGAAATATGGAAACAATATAAAACACTAAATCATAAAAATATGTCATGTATAAACCCACCAAGACATCTTGTTGGAAAAAGTCTCATAAATAAATTAGGTTCACTCCCAATCCCTGCATGACGTATCCTAATACTAAACATTACCCAATGCATTCGATGACTATCTGGACACACCCATCATATTCATTTCATTCTCATGCTTAAGTGTGCCACATTGATCATAAAACATGGATTAATTCATCATAATAATTTATTCCATGGTTATCAAGTGTGTAACACACATATATAAGTCCACAATAAAAATGTATATGTCTGTAAAATGGAAAACCATTGATAGAAAATGGGAATGGAATTTACTACAGAATTGTTTTCACATGGAAGTTCATGGTGAAATTTCAGCAGCCTAACGATCTCAATTAAAGGTTTGTAAAAATGGGCTGATGAAAGAGAAATAGGTATCTAATAATATATATATATATTTTTTATTAATAGGTTAATGTAAAATCATATTCCAGTATTATAAATTTGTAAATAGAAGTTATAAGGTAATGAAGAAACTCAAACAGTGAAAAGAATCCTAACTATATTTAGGTATTGTAACTGTTGTACATAACAGATCATGGGAGGCTTAATGAGAGGGAAATTAGATATAATAATTTATAAATTAAATGAAAATTAATTGAAAAATATAAGAACATATTCCAACATAATCAAATGGATTTTTTGAGACATGACATGAAATAAGTTCTTGAATGGAAATGAGAAGAAAGAAATATGTTATGAAATTTTGGCATAGTAACGACTTAGGTAATGTTTAAAATGAGGTAAGATAATTGATATCTCTTTTATATAAATAAAATATTACAGTAATGGAATTATTGTATATAAATTACACTGTAACACTCTGAAATTAAAAATACAAATTTAAAATGATGTCCTTGAATTAAAAGGAGGAGGGGAAGGTGAAGATCCCTTACTTGAGTCTGTGACTGCAAAAAAATGGGAGGAGATTAATGATAGATTGGGGGATCCTTGGGAGGACTCTAGGGAGTGTATGGAATAGTATTTATGTTATCCAGAGAGTTTTCTTGGAGAAAAATTGTATTTTTCTTGGTGTTATAAAGGAAGTGAAGGGGATTTAATTATTATTTAGTATTTGGACTCTACATAGAAAAATAACCAAAACCACAAATCATCCCGTAATTTTTAATCATGGTTTCTACTCAAATAGACTGGTTCTTATTAATTTAAAATTTCAATGGCCTAAATTATTAAAACAATTCCCTTTCTTATTTAGAGGTGAGTCACAATCTTAAATGATTATAAAACCATAAAATATATATTAATTTTTGTAGGATTCATGATGGATTTAAAAAATAAATAAAATAAACATAAAATCACAAAATTTTAAAAGGGAAAACATATATTCGTCAGTGGATCCAATTTATAGTAATTATTATATCATTTTTGGGTCATTAGGATGTCATAAAACACAATTTATATTTATATGATATTTAAATTTTACATTTTTTTATGTTTGGGGCCGAAGCATCAATTATTATTTAAGGCAAAGAAAATAAATCTTTTAACTAGGTAGAGGGAGACCCATTACATAGCCCGAAGGGTCAGTGGGCATTTATCTCATTATATGGCCCGTAGGCCCACGTTTTTGGACTGATACCCATTACATACTCCTCATTTCATTTTGAGTATATTAGAATATCATCTATAAAGACTACTGAAAATTGGTATAGGTAATCTATAATTAAACTATTAATCATTTCCAGGAATATTTAATGAGCATTAGTGAGTCTTAATTCCATCGCTAGGAACTCACAGTGCCTATACATTGTATAAAAAGTGGTCATGGTGATATATTCCTTCTTCACCCTTACTTTATATCATGAAAGAGGATCCACATTCGATAAGTATTTTTCTCCACATAGTTGATCAAACAAGCTATCATTCTGAGGAAGAGGGTACTTATTCTTTATCAATATCTTGTTGATCAAATGATAATCTACTTAAATGTTCATTGAACCGTCCTTCTTTTGGTTAAAGAGGACTAGTACCCCCCATGGTGAAGCACTTGGGAATATGAACCATTTATCCATATTCTTTTGAAGGTGTTTATTCATATCCCCAAGTTCCACAAAATCCATTCAATATATTGTTTTGGTTAATGAAAACACCTCAGGTTTAAGATTTATTGAAAATTCAACCTCTCGACTATGAGGAAGACCAACAAATTCTTTCAGAAACACATCAGTATATTCTCTCACAATAGTCATGTCTTCCTAGATGGTCCTTTCCTTAGACTCAATCATTTGATCTAGATGTGCTTGTTCATATGGGAATAATATCCATTATTGATATGGTGGTGATAAAAAATATGCATACACCTCCTTGAACTTGTACAGAATCAGGGGTTGATTCGCAATAAAGATAGTTATTTTCTTCTTATAGAAATTTATGTTTTTTCTGTAAAGGGATTCCAATCCATGCCAAGAATTTTCTCAAATTCCACCGAAGGCAGTATGATAAGGTTTATAGGGATGTTCAGCATAAAAAAATTTACATGGTTGTAGTTATATAATTGGGATGCAATAATTTCCTCATTTTCCATTTTAACTTGTTGATTTATATCAATGCTTTGTGGTGGTGTTCAAATATTTTTACTGAACGTTTGTGATATGAATGAATTAGTGGAACAATGTATGATAACCATGACTTTCACTTTTTGATTCTAGTTTTATAATGTCAAATCTGACTTAGGGTTTATTATTTTTAAACTTTTAAACACAGAATGGGGAATCCAATTAAATTAAAGGGATAACTTATAAATTAATTTTATTTCCAAACTTATGAATATATAGGCTTCAATCTAGGTTATTCATGATTTATTTCCAAACATATATTCTTATGGTAATTTTTTTTACTTAATTATGGTTTGTAATGATTATATGAATTAACCAAATCATATCCATTGGAGTGTTAAACCAAGTGCATAGTATGGCTCATTGTTGTGTACCAGGTTATCGCGAGTCATGCTCGGAACACCTTATCTGAGTTGTTACTCATAGTTTTATCTATACCAGAACCATGTACACTTGTAATATCTTGATGGGGATGCATTTTTTTATAAACCACACACTTCATACTAATTAATATTTAAGGATGTTTTCCTATACATTTACTTATCCCTAATGATTTTTCTATATATTTATAATCATAATCTCAAAAATAACTAAACATTTCCATTGATACCAACTATAACTATGATTCAATTTATTTTTAATTAATATATGGTTTCTTACATAATAATATACATAATAAAACCTTTATGATCGAGAAGTAATGTTTATTTGGTATTTTGGTACGTTACATTAAAATATATAATAGGGAGTATAACTTCTTTATTGAAAACTTTTTTAACATGCTCAAAATACTCCTTTGAAGATAAAACTCTATGGGATAACCTGGGGTCATACATAAGAAAGGGGTGATTTATAATGCCCAATAAAGGAATAAAAATTTAATAAGTGATAAATGCTATAAATTAGATATATAACTGAGAAATAAAGGGAATATGAATAATATGGCATGATATAGAAAATGTGTCAAAAACATAAAACATTGAATCATAAACGTGTGTCAAGGATAAACCCACTATAAAATCATGGTGGAAAATTTCCCATAATGTAATCAGGATTAATCTATATCCCAACATGATGTATCATGATACAAATCATTAACAAATGAATTGGAGTTCTATCTAGGCACACTCATCATATTTATTTCATTATCAAGGTTAAGTGTGCCACATAGATCATAAAACATTGATTCATCCTTCATCATTATATATTTCATGGTTATGGAGTGTAGAATATATATATGTGATTACCTAATAAAAAATTATGTGTGAATTAATGTGAACACCCTTGATAGAGAATGGGTATGTATTCACTACACAATCGTTTTGGCATGGAATATTGTGGTGAAATTTCATCACCATAACAACATCACATAAAGGTTTGTAAAAATTGATTGTTGAGAGAGGAAGGGTTCTCCCATCGCATAGACATAAAATGGGATGTAATATTGGAATTTCAAATTATATCCAAACATTATAGATTTGTAAATAGAAGGCATAATGTAATGAAGAAAATATAATAGGGAAAATTATCCAAAATATATTTCGGTATGCTAATGGGTGTACATAAAGGATCATTGGGGGACTAATGAGAGGGAAATGGGATATCATCATTTATAAATTAAATAGACTATAAGGGGAATATGGGAGAACATATTCTAATATAACAAAATTTAATTTAGGAGACATGACAAAACATAAGTTCTTGAATAGAAATGAGAATATATAAATCCCTTATGAAATTTTGGCATAGTAACCATTTAGATAAGTGTCAAAATGAGTGAGGATAAATAATATATAATTCATATAACGTCACATGGACTATAGGAGAATTATTATAAATTAATTACAACCTAAAAATGTAAATAAGAAGACTAATTACAATGAATGTGCTTGAATTAAAAGGAGGAGATGAATGTGAGGATTCCTTACTTGAGTGTGTGTCGAAAAAATCTTGAGAGATAATTCTTGAGAAAGTGGGGTGCCTTGGAAGGACTCTAGAGATTGGAGGGAAGAGTTTGTAAGTTCTCTATGTATTAATAGTGAAAAGAAATCGTAGCATGGGTGGGTTTATATAGTAAATTAATGTGATTTCATTATTATTTAGGTTCTCGACTCTACTTAATAAAATATCCATAACCACAAACTATACCATGGGTTTTTCTCGTGGTTTCTATAGAAATAGATTTTTGATCATTATTTATAAGCCCAAGGGCATAAATTATTGAAATATTTTCTTTACATATGTGGAGGTGATTCATGCTCTTAAATAAGGGATTTCAAAACATTAAAATATATTTTATGTTTTAGAGGATTAATAATGGATTTAAAAAATAAATCAAATAAACATAAAATAACATTATTTTAAAAGGGAAACAAGTATTCGGTCAGGTATCTATCTTATAGTAATTATTACATCACTTCTAGGTCATTAGGATGTCATAAAACAGAATGTATATTTATATGATATTTAATTTTTACCCAAAAATCAGTTGTCATAGAAATTTATGAAAAATTCACTGATGAACAATGATTTGATTCAAAAATTTAATATTCATTTTATTTAAATTTTTTTCTAAATATTTAAATTTTTACATTTAAAATAAAATCTAAATTTACTAGGGAATGTTGGTTTTTCGACAATAACAGTTTTTTAACCCTTATAAAAATTATATTTTCTTCATAAACATTATATGATTATTTATATATGATAAACATTATTTGATAATATTAAAATAAAAATTATATAAAAAATAAATTAATTAATAAATTTATTAATTTAATTTAAATATTAACCAACAACACAATTTTTTCTTTATTGTATAAAAATAAACAATATTTACAAAGTAATAATAATAAGATGAAAATATTTTCATTATTCTATATAAAATTACACAGTCATATTGTCAGGGTATTGATACATTTCCATTTAATAAACTAGAAAACACCCTAAGGGTGTGGTTAGTGACATTCATGGGGTGGTTTAGCATATATGGTTTGGGCTGTGATCTCATAGAGCTTGAACTTCTCCTTTAAATGTTTTCACTCATGCTTATGTTTTTGGATCTCATCTTGCTATTGGTCAATGAAAAAGCCCAAAAATTCTATCTCCCATATAATATCTGATAAATGGTCTTCAGCGGGTATGATCCTACTTGTTGAGGCTGTCATTTCCTTTGTCTTTTTTAATTGGATTTTTTAAAACCCTATATTTATACTAATCATGTCATCACAGTTCAATGACCATATTTGTTGAGTCAACAAGGTTTTCCTTATGACTTTTCCATTTCTTCTGGTTTTGAAAATCACAAACACCTTATACTTAAGAAATTATTATTATTACTCAAATAAAGAAAATTTACTTCCTTAAGGAAATTTACCTTAACATAGATTTTTCTTATACATAGCTTTTTGTTTCTCTTAAAATCAAAAATCGGAATTGCAACCAAATTCTCAGAGTCTTATAATAAAAAATTGGAGCATTCTGTTTTTAGGATCCGAATCTTGGATGTGATCTGTAATATAGTTTTAATCTGAATTCTGGACTCCAAACTCCGTAGTACATCTAATTCGAACTCTTTAGAAGTTCGACTCCGAACTCTTAAGAAGTTCGACTCCGAACTCTTAAGAAGTTAGACTCTGAATTCTTAAGATGTTTGACTCAGAACTTTTAAGCAGTTCAATTCCGAACTCTACAGATTTAGAATCCGATTTTTGATGAAACCAGACTCTGATTTATTATATAATAGAATCCGAATATTTCTTATACATAGACTCTGAACATAACTTTGATTAGACTCCGAACCTTTGACTTGCTTACAATCCGAATTATTAATTAGCCTTTACTTACGTATGCTTCATTCTAAAACGGTGTCGTACATTCAGTTATACAAAGTTTGTTATAAAACGATGTCGTCTATTTTGTTATAAACTAACCATTGTCTAAGTGACACGTGTACAGGTCCCCCCGATCTTTAAGGAACATATGACCGTTGGAGAAGAAGTCGACCTTACCTATAAATAGGAGCTCATTTGAAAGAGCTCTGTGCTGAAAGGCTAACTGAACTTTGAATCATGTGATTACATGCTTGAAGTGATTTCTAGAGAGAGAGGCTCTTATTAACTCTAAAAGCTTCGTGCGACTCCGAATGTTGGTGATTACATTTGAGGACTTCCGGGGATAGGAAGACAGAGGTGCCGACTACCTTGAAGTTCGAGGGCTTCCTTGCTGAGGAAGACAGAGGTTGCCAACTACTTTGAAGTTGAGGGCTTGCGGGGATAGCAAGACAGAGACTCTGATCTTCGTATCGAGGGCTTACCCTGGTGTGGGTAAGACAGACTTTCTTGAAAGTATAAATCAAGGGAACTTTATCCAAGGTTGTTGGATACCCTTATCTTTGGGTTAAAAGACTTATATCTTGTTACTTGTAGTTTAACAACTTGTTTTATTTCCGCTGCATTTTGTATTATAAAGAAAGTATAACTTTCTTATACTTACTTACTTGTACTCTGATTCATTTAGATTCTATACACTTTAAGGTAGAATCTCACTTTGTAATCTTTCTTTAAGTTTCATTTTCCGGAACCATATTTCCGGAACCCACATTCGGAATCTCATTCCAAGTTTTCATTCAGTGTTAGAGGTGTTGTGAATTTTCTTATTTTAACTTTGTTAAACTTATCCCTTTCCTTTGCTTATGGAAAACATAGTTAATAGTAACTAACTTTAAAGGTTCCAAAGGAATTTTTAAAGTATACAATTCACCCCCCCCTCTTGTATATTGAGCATCTACATTACTATTTCGATCCTACAATTGGTATCAGAGGAGGTTTCTGAAACACTTATACTTACGAATAAGTTTTTCTTTCTCACTTTATCATTCCGAACTTTGACATTCCGAATTTTTCCATTCCAAACTTTCTCAATCCGAACTTTGTAACTTTTGCTACTAACAAGTTTGTGTGCCAAAGGTTGTTCAAGTATGTCAGGAATTAATATTGGTTCGATTGATAATCTAAATCCTACAAGACCACCTATATTTGATGGTAATGACTATGAGTACTGGAGAGATCGAATGAAGACTTTTGTTATCAATACTGGAGTGGACAAATTTGTTATGCTTACGGGTGATTATAAAATTCCGGACAAGGAAGTTAGAACTTTCATTAACCAGGAAAAGCAATAATATCAACTTAATTATAAGGTACGCAATACTCTACTTTGTTCAATGACCAGGAATATATATAGCCAAATTTCTTCTTGTGAAGCAGCTAACTGTATCTGGATGAAGTTAGAGGTTACACAATTTGGAACTTCTAAGGTGATTGAGACTAGAAGAGCTATGCTTAGAGCTGAATATGATGGCTTCAATTTTCATTATGGAGAACCAATCTGTAAAGTTCAACAAAGATTCATTACTATAGTCAACAGTCTAAAATCTATGGGAGAAAAAGGTCTAGATGATGAAGCTATTGTGGACAAGATAATTGATATTATGCCCAATGAGTGGGAATCCAAGAGAAAAACTATAGATGAGAACAGGAAGGTCACTCAAATTACTCTTGATGGGCTTTTTGGAACTCTTCTACAACATGAAACTAGAATGAAGAGAGATGCTGACAACATCAAGAAGAAGAATGGAAATGGTACTGTTGCTTTTACTACAACTTCAAATCAGATGAAAGCTAAGACTCCTGAGAGAGTAACTAGATCCAAGTCTAAGAAAGTTATTTTCCAATCCGAATCTAGTGAGAGTGAAGTCTTAGAAAATGAATTAGCCAATCTTGCTCGAAGGATGAACAAGATAGATGGCCAGAGAAATTTCCAATCCAAGTATAAGAAAAAGGAAAGTAAAGATAAGAAAGATGGAGAAGTTACTTGTTATGAGTGCAAAAATTGCTGGACATATTAGACTAGATTGACCTATGCTCAAAAAGAATGAAAGAAAAGAAAGGCATTCAGAGAGGAAAAGAAAAAGGTTTTATAAAGATAAAGCTAATAAAGTTCTGAAAGCTAATGACACCTGGAGTGCCAGTGGTGGTGACTCCTCAGATGAATCTTCTGATTATGAATCTTCAAGATAGAATAATCTTGGTCTTATAGCCAGATTACCTATTGATAATCATTGTTTCATGGATAAGGTACGAAATGATGACTCATTGACCAATGTTTCTTTAAATTCTAATAATAGTAATTATTATAACTCTTCTGATGAAGAATCTTCTTCTGATGAGGAAAATACTTTACCTACTTATGAAGAAGTCTCTAGGTTTGCTGAACTTCTTGAAATTGAGAATTCCAAACTCAATAAGAAACTTGATAAGGCAAACTCTAGGAATTCTATTCTTACAAAAGAGATATCAGATCTTTCTAAAGATCTCGATATGAAAAATACTGATTTTGAAAATATTTCAAAAATTCTTGAGGAAGTAAGTTCTGAAAAGAACAAACTTTCTAATGAATTAGAAAAAGTAATTTCTAATAAAAATGTTTTAGAGCCTAGCTCTAGTTCTAAAACTAATGATTTTTAGGATAAAAACTTGGTTGTAAAACTCAAGTCTGAAATTTTTTCCTTAAAGAAGTGTTTATCAAACTTTACCCATGGTAAGGAAAATTTTGATAAAATGTATTCTCAAATATGACCTTTAAGAAATAAATCTGGATTTGGTTATACCCATGCAAAACCAATTTTCAGTAACAATTATTTTGTTCCTCAAAGTGCCCCATTTTGTACCAAGTGTCAATGTGGTGGTCACTGGGCAAAGCATTGTTCCTTAAACAAATCCCAATCTTTAGGATTTCACAAAGCTTACTTATCTAAGAAGATGTGGGTTCCAAAAATTTTATTATCTGGAAATCTCGGATCCAAACAAGTTTGGATTCCGAAAGTCTAAATTTCTTTTTGATTTCAGGAAAATAAAGAGAGTACTAGCAACAATACATGGTACATGGATAGTTGATGTTCCCGGCACATGACTGGTAACAAAATCTATTTTGAAAATATTATCAAAACGAAAGGAGGAAAGGTAACTTTCGGAGATAATGCTAAAGGAGAGATTGTTGGTATTGGTAATATTGTTCTTCTTGGTAAAACCTTGATTTCAAATGTTCTTTTTGTTAAAGGTCTTAAGCACAACCTCATTAGCATAAGCCAGTTATGTGATGAAGGTTACCTTGTGAATTTTAGGAATGATAAGTGCTTAGTTCACAATTCCAAGGAAGAATTTATTCTCTCATCCAATAGGCAAGCGAATGTTTACACCTTAAATTTAGAAGACCTCATAAGCCAATATTTACCTTGACTAAGTGAAATGGAAGATAATTCTTGGTTATGGCATAGAAGACTAGGTCACTGTGACCTGAGGAACCTATGTAAACTCTCTAAGAAGAAACTAGTTAAGGATCTACCGGAGCTTAGATTTGATTCTTCTAAAGTTTGTGATCCTTGTCAATATGGAAAGTAACATAAATCTAGTTTTAAATCAATCGGTGAAGTCTCAACAACCGATGCATTACAGTTAGTGCACATGGATCTTTTTGTTCTAACACAAACTGGAAGTATTGGAGGAAAATACTATGTGTTTGTTCTAGTTGATGATTACACTAGGTTTACTTGGGTCTATTTTCTATCAAATAAATCTGAAGATTTTTTCTATTTCAAAAGTTTTAGAGCTCAAGTTAAAAATGAGAAAAACCTTCCATTGAAAACTATTCATAGTGATCATGGAGGAGAATTTCAAAATTCTGATTTTGAAACTTTTTTTAGTAAGAAAGGTATTACTCACAATTTTTCAGCACCTAGAACTCCTCAACAGAATGGTGTAGTTGAAAGAATAAATAGAATTCTTCAAGAGATAACTAGAACCATGTTGAGTGAATATTCTATTTCTAGACATTTCTGGGCTGAAGCTATAAGTACTGCTTGTTATACTATAAATCAAGTTTTGATTAGACCTTTTCTTAATAAAACTCTTTATGAGTTATGGAATGGTAGAAAACCAATACTTTCATACTTCAAGGTTTTTGGTTGCAAAGTATTCATTTTGAATACTAAAGATAACTTACATAAATTCGCACCAAAATCTGATGAAGGTATTTTCTTAGGTTATTCCACAATCTCTAAGGCTTATAGAGTTTTTAATAAAAATTATTGCACTTTTGAAGAAATAGTACATGTAAAATTTGATGAGTCAGATCCTTTTGTTTTTAAACCATCACTTCCTACATCCTCAGATGTGTTTTCAAAAACTGATTGTCAACCTTTGATAGAAGAACCTTCTGATAAGGATAATGTTCTAGAAGATACTTCAGAAACATTTACCCCAGAAGACTTTCTACCCTATGTTGATGAACAGGTTTTACAAAACCCAAATCAGGAGTTTCTTAAGAATCATCCCAGTGATAGTATCATTGGTGATGTAAGTCAACCTTTAAGGACTAGAAGTTCCTTAATAAATGAAGTAGAACATCTAGAATTTCATTCCCAATTAGAACCAAAAAGCACTGATGAAGCTTTAGGTGATGATGATTGGATCAAAGCCATGCAAGATGAACTAAATGAATTCGAAAGGAATAAAGTCTGGACCTTGGTTGAAAGACCTAAGGAAACTTCTGTTATTGGAGTAAAATGGGTTTTCAGGAATAAATGTGATGAAAATGGAATCATAGTAATAAATAAAGATAGACTTGTTGATAAAGGCTATAATCAGCAAGAAGGAATAGACTATGAAGAAACCTATGCTCCAGTAGCTAGACTTGAATCTATCTGTATTCTACTTTCCTTTGCAGCATTCTTTAATTTCAAACATTTCCAAATGGTTGTGAAATGTTCTTTTCTTAATGGTTATGTTCAAGAAGAAGTCTTTGTTGAACAACCTCCTGGCTTTGAAGATACAAAACATCCTGATCATGTTTTTAGACTTACCAAAGCTTTGTATGTCCTTAAACAAGCCCCACGAGCATGGTATGATAGACTCACTAGATTTTTACTTCAAAATAACTATGTTAAGGGAAATGCAGATCCGACCCTTTTTATAAAGAAAGATAAGAAAAATGTTTTGATTGTACAAATTTATGTTGATGAAATCATATTTGGTTCAACTCAGCAATCTTTGACTGACTCTTTTGCAAGTCTAATGAAATCTGAGTTTGAAATGAGTATGATGGGTGAGTTAAATTTTTTCCTTGGTTTTCAAATTTCTCAAAAACTAGAAGGAACCTACATATCTCAACATAAGTATATTAAAGATCTTCTTAAAAAGTATGGTTATTATAATACTAAGAGTATAAGTACTCCCATTGGTACCTCAAATTCTCTAGATCTTGATGAAGCTGGGAAACCAGTAGATCAAACATCTTTTAGAGGTACGATAGGAAGTTTACTTTACTTAACAGCTAGTCGACCAGACTTAATGTTTTCAGTATTCTTATGTGCAAGATATCAATCCAATCCTAAGGAATCTCACTTAAAGGCAGTAAAAATAATTTATCGCTACCTTAAGGGAACCATGGATCTAGGATTATTTTATACTTCTGGAAATGATTTTGTTCTAAAAAGATTTTCTGATGCTGACTTTGGAGGATGTAGAATGGATAGAAAAAGTACATCCAGAACTTGTCATTTCTTAGGAGATTCACTAGTTTCTTGGTCCTGCAAGAAGCAACATTCTGTAGCACTTTCCACTGCTAAAGCTGAATATGTAGCAGCTGGAAGTTGTTGTCCTCAAGTATTGTGGATGCAACACACACTCACAGACTATGGATTGAGTTTTACTAAAACTCAAATTTTGTGTGATAACACAAGTGCCATTTCTTTAAGTAAGAATCCTGCACATCACTCCCATGAAAAACACATAGATATTAGGCATCACTTTCTTAGGGATCACACACTCAAAGGAGATATCATTCTTTAATTTATTGGAACACAAGATCAACTTGCTGATATTTTCACAAAATCCCTATCTTCTGATAGATTTGAATACATTAAATAGAAGTTAGGGATGATAACCGTAAGGTAATATTTCTTAATTAACCTTCTGTTGAAAAAGTCTCCTTACAGTAATAAAATCCTTTTCATAGGGGGAGTACATTTGTTTGTTAGAATAACAATTTTTTTTGATTGTTTTCAAAATTTTCGGAACTATGATTTCTGGAATGGAAATTTCCGGAATTGAAATTTTCTGGATTGATTTTTTTTTCTTTTTCAAAAACTTCCGGAATGGAATTCTCGTAATGAAAATTATCAGAATGAAGATTTTCGGACTGGGCTTTTCATAACGTTTTTTTATTAGACTTTGCATAATAAGTTTTTTTTCGAATATTACCAATTTCAAATAATATTTCCTATCAATCCGTAAGTTATGATTTCACTATCTAGTTTCATGATCCAATTTTGCTTACTTGTATCTTCATTGATTAGTTCGGATTCTAGTTTTTCCGAATGTTTTTTTTTTAAAAAAACCTCAAAAGATCGGAGTCATTTTTTTCCCCGGGGTTATTCTCAACCGTCAGATCAGATCAATGTATTTTCAACCATTGAATGATCATTGGAAGACCAACGGTCATTCTCTTTTCCTATAAAAATGGGGTCCTGAGACTCGTCACACATCGGTTTTCAAGCTTTTGCGTCTCGAAGCCTTGCTGCTCCTCTTAAGGCCGGTTCCGAACCTTGTGAAGATGATCTGAATCCTATAGTTTACTTCACTCCGAATGTCTATTGAAGCAAATTCACAAGATATGTCAACTACGAAACCGATTTCAAAGTGGTTAGTTTACAGGGAAAGGTTAGTTCATCCGGATTTTTATAAGCTTGATTCTATCATTTCGAAAAATATTAGACTAAATGGATGGGAAGATGTCTGCGTAGCCAAGTCAGAAAAACAGGATCCGGTTAACACTGATCTGTTGATAGAATTTTATGAGTCTCTTTCCTTCCTAGTAGAAGATGGCAGAGAAAATTTTTCTTTTAATTCTTATGGAAAGACTTATAAACTCTCTTACACTAAGGCAGCAAGCCTGGTGGGTATAGCATATGAAGGAGAAGCTGAATTTTGCTCTCACAAACTTCCGGATGTGCATGGAAGTTTCGTTAAGGAAAAAAGCATTGCAGTGTCTTGGGGTCAAGGATGATTAAACTACAAAGACTGCTCGGCTCACTCCGAATAACAGAATACTGCAACTATGGGTGCATGGTTTTCTGGTTCTGAGAATAGGAGATAAGACAATATGAAGTAGAGTGATATCTATTTCTTAGATTTTTTGGTAAATCTATGAAAGATAAATCTGATAAGGCATGTCTTGGTTACGATCAAGAATATCAAAGAAGGAAATCTGAGAGCTCAGATTATTATGTATCCAGCCTTATTATCAAAGTTGATTGTTCGGTGCTTAGAATCTTTCAAAGTTTCCTGCAAATCAAAGATCTAGAATTGCAAGCTCATGCTTGTCAGTGATGATACGCTTAAGAGAATGAAGATGGGATTTTCTAGTGAATCTGGAGAATTTTACCCCCTATCTGTGGAAGAATTTGAAGTAGCTAAAAAAGAAACACAATCTCCGGAACCTTTAAAAAATCAAAGGAAGAAGAGAAAGTCTAAGGAAGTAGTTTCTGATGAAGATGTTCCTCAGCCGAAGGAAACTGAATCTGCACCACCCAAACCGAAGAAGAAGAAAATATATACAGATGAAGTAGCAGGAAAATGGAGGAAAGATAAGGAAATGAGGAAGGAAGAGGATCCTCAATTCAGACTTGACCCTGCTGAGGCTAAGGCTTTAAAAGAAAAGGCTGCTGAGGAGCTGGAAAGACAAACAAAGGAAAAGAAGTTGAGGAAGAAAATGTCTGAAGCTGAAATAGTTAAATCGTTGCTAAAAGGCACAGAGTTGGCTTCTGAAAGGCTTCTAGTTCCGGAAACATTCGGTGTCGAACCTTCTTTACCAGAAACATTAGCAAAAACTTTTTTTTACTCTAGAAAAGAACAAGGGTAAAGATCCTGCAGTAGAAGCTGAGAAATAAGGTGCTGAAGCAGTTGAGGAAGAAGTAGAACAAGTAGATGAAGAAGAAGAAGAGGATGGAGAAACATGATGAGTTATTGAATTTGCAAAAAGAAGCATTAGAGGCTCAAGAACAGCTGTTAAAAGCTCAAGAAGAAAAGGTAAAAGTCTTGGAGAGGCAACGAGAGGAAGACCAAAGATACCTGAAGATACTCAAAGCTTTGTTGAAGCAGCTTATTCCAAAGGAAAAGGAAGACAAATGAACCCACTCCGATCTTTTGTTGTAGTTTTCTTTCCTTGTATTGTTTTTCCCACAACTCTAATGAAAGATTATCTGTTCGGTTTGTCTCTTGTTGTATACTAATGTTTCAGGTAGCATAATTTGTTTTCCATTCCCTTCAATTCTTTTTGAAAATCACAAAGGGGGAGAAGTAAAAATAATTGTTCCTGAGGAGGAGAAAAGAAAAATTTATGAGAGAAATATCCTTAAGGAAAGGGGGAGTTTCCCATTACGTTTTGTTTCAATCTTACAATTATGAAAACTCTACTCCGGAAACCAAGAATACAATCCTTAGTGTTTCAATGCCTAAGGGGGAGTTAGTTGTATTCACTTCTATCCATGAACGAAGGGAGATAAGTTTTAAATAGTCTAATGAATTTTTTTTCTCTTATAACTTTTTCAAAAGGATGTTTGTGCTTTCCAAAAAGGGGGATATTGTTGAGTCAATAAGGTTTTCCTTATGAATTTTCCATTTCTTATGGTTTTGAAAATCAAAAACACCTTATACTTAAGCAATTATTATTATTACTCAAATAAGGAAAATTTACTTAAGGAAATTTACCTTAACATAGATTTTTCTTATACATAGTTTTTTGTTTCCCTTAAAATCAAAAATCGGAATTGCAACCAAATTCTCGGAGTCTTATAATAAAAAATTGGAGCATTCTGTTTTTAGGATCCGAATCTTGGATGTGATCTGTAATATAATTTTAATCCGAATTCTGGACTCCAAACTCTGTAGTAGATCTAATTCGAACTCTTTAGAAGTTCGACTCCGAACTCTTAAGAAGTTCGAATCCGAACTCTTAAGAAGTTCGACTCCGAACTCTTAAGAAGTTCGACTCCGAACTCTTAAGAAGTTTGACTATGAACTCTTAAGAAGTTAGACTCCGAATTCTTAATAAGTTTGACTCAGAACTTTTAAGCAGTTCAACTCCGAACTCTACAGATTTAGAATCTGATTTCTGATGAAACCAGACTCTGATTTCTTATATAATAGAATCCGAATATTTCTTATACATAGACTCCGAACTTCACTTTGATTAGACTCCGAACCTTTGACTTTCTTACACTCCGAATTATTAATTATACTTTACTTACATATGCTTCATTCTAAAACGATGTCGTACATTCAGTTATACAAAGTTTGTTATAAAACAATGTCATCTATTTTGTTATAAACTAACCGTTGTCTAAGTGACACGTGTACAGGTCCCTCCGATCTTTAAGGAAAATATGACCGTTGGAGAAGAAGCCGACCTTACCTATAAATAGGAGCTCATTTGAAAGAGCTCTGTGCTGAAAGGCTGACTGATCTTCGACTCATGTGATTACATGCTTGGAGTGATTTCTAGAGAGGGAGGCTCTTATTAACTCTCAAAGCTTCATGCAACTCCGAATGTTGGTGATTACATTCGAGGACTTCCGGGGATAGGAAGACAGAGGTGCGGACTACCTTGAAGTTCGAGGGCTTCCTTGCTGAGGAAGACAGAGGTTTCCAACTACCTTGAAGTTGAGGGCTTGTAGGGATAGCAAGACAGAGACTCTGATCTTCGTATCGAGGGCTTACCCTGGTGTGGGTAAGACAGACTTGCTTGAAAGTATAAATCAAGGGACCTTTATCCAAGGTTGTTGGATACCCTTCTCTTTGGGTTAAAAGACTTATATCTTGTTACTTGTAGTTTAACTACTTGTTTTATTTCTGCTGCATTTTGTATTATAAAGAAAGTATAACTTTCTTATACTTCCTTACTTATACTTTGATTCATTTATATTCTATACGCTTTAAGGTAGAATCTCACTTTGTAATCTTTCTTTAAGTTTCATTTTCCGGAACCATATTTTCGGAACCCACTTTCGGAATCTCATTCGAAGTTTGCATTCGGTGTTAGAGGTGTGGTGAATTTTCTTAGATTAACTTTGTTAAACATATCCCTTTCCTTTGCTTAAGGAAAACATAGTTAATCGTAACTAACTTTAAAGGTTCCAAAGGAATTTTTAAAGTATACAATTCACCCCCCTCTTGTATATTGAGCATCTACATTACTATTTCGATCCTACAATATTATCAATGTTAATTATTATAAATGGTATTTTAAATACAATATAATATAATAATAAAAAATAAGTTCATGTATTTTCTACAACCATATTTCATGATGAGGCATTTAAATAAATCATAAAGGGAAATTTTATTTATAACAGTTCAGGTCATTACAAGGATAGATGGCCAGATACCCCCTCCTCCTTGTCCTCTCTACCATGTGATATTCTTATTCATAGGTTGTGATGACTTGTGGGTTTAATAAACTCATGTTGATGTTTGATGAGATGATGTGATTGTTCATGGTGTGGATTTTTCATGGTAGAAGGAGGGAACAAGGTTTATATCCTTCAAGTTCATGATACCCTACTATTATGGTTACCTAGAATTACTTATGGAATAATGAAGATGTGATGGTTTTGGAATGTGATATAATTATGATGTCGTTGACAAGTATTTATTTTCATGGTTTTAGAGTTAGGGATTTCACATTATGATGATGTCTATGACGGTATGTGGCTGTAAGATGTTAAGGTGTAGGAGTTCCAAAACACATGACATTAGGGTATGAGGGTTGAAAATATGAAGGGATGTATTGTAGGTTACCTTTTTATCAATATTGTACTTCTTATATTATTATACAAGGATGTGTTTTTTAGAAAGTGAACCTTGGTGAGGCTGAGATCTAGTTTACCTAATAGGTTCTTGTTTGTTCTGTTGTTTTTTCATTGGGTCATTAGCATGATCTTCTCACATTTATACGAGTCTTCGAGTATTCTATCACTGAGTATATACTTTATTCTCACCATATATAAATATATAAAATTTTATTCAAGTTTCTAGGAGGACTTCAGGAATATTGATGGGTCCAAATTAGCTTGAGTATTGAATTTATTATTGATTTAATTCTATATAAATGTATTCAGGTTCAATACTCATACATATTCATTATTTTTTTTATAACATTTCATGAATTTTGAGATTTTGTGGGTTTTCTATTTTCTTTATTTTATACAATTTTTTTGGAGGTTGATATCAATTTTCCTGATTCTACTTCTTATTTTTATGGAAATTCCTCCCATATATTTATCATTCCTTATACCCTTGTAAATGGTTTCTATGTTTGGGATTATTGGAGGTTGGACTCAAGGTTGATTATCTCCCCTATTTACTTACCAGCCTATGAGGAATACATTTGGAGGGAGGGGTCATGAAAATTTTAATATTATTAAGTAATCATTATCAATTTTATTTTTTTCACTAATAAATCTACCAATATCAGTGCCAAGGTTAGTGTTTATAGATATCTCTACATAATATTAAATTGAAACTATGTATGAATAAAATTTAATTTCTAAAGTTTCATCTGATTAAAAAGGAAATTATCATTGCTGATTTTAGTGCTGATAAATATCGATCTTAATAAAATTGAAAATCAGTGGTGATTAAATTTTAAATTATCAGTACTAATAAAATCCTATTTTATCATCACTTTTTAGAAGGTATTGATAAATCACTTCAATTATTAATAAAATAATACTACCAAATGCACCATTTGACCGTGTCACTCAATATATTGTAGTAATAGTGCTCTATTTCACCATATCATATCATTTTGTGAGTGATTCTTCCTTCTAAATAAAATTTAAATAATCAACTTTGATTGCGATGTGTTTTTTGGTTATTCTTCTTCATGAATCTTCTAATTTTCATGTGTTTTCAGAAATTATGATTTTTTTTACGTGTGTGTGGGTGGGTGTATCTCTTGTAATTGTTATTTATATATATCCCTATTATTTTTGTTATTATTATTCATCATTTGGGATTATTCTTCATGTTTTGATATCAGTTTTTTTGTATTATTCTACATCTATATCTATAGCTATTAAACTTTTTCAAATTTTATTATTTATCCCCCTAATATAATTTAATGTGATTGTGTGTGTGTGTCTACAAGTAGATTCTCATATCAATTTATATATCTATGGACACACACACACAATTTGTTTTGTGTTTAATTTGATTTTATATGTGTGTGTGACTATATATATAATTTATTTGGTGTTTATATTTATGTTAATATATAGATCATGTGTTATGTGTTTTTAATTATAGTTTTTAAGAAAAAATCATTTGTTTTTGAAATGATTTTTTTGTATTATAAAATTAGTTTAAACATATTATTTTAGAGTTCCAACACATCCCTATTTATAAATTCCTTTATGCGTCAACCTCCATTGTAGTTTCTAACTTAAATTCCTCCCTTATTTAACTCTATTTTCATGGGTTGATATCAGTATTTAATATATGTATTTTATGCTGTTTTAATATAATAATTTCAGTATATAAATAGAAATTCATTCCAAATTGTGATCATTTTAACTCATTTTCCATTTTATGGTAATATAAAAAAGACAATTGAAAAATGAGATAAAATAAACTTTTTTCCATGAGAGATGTAAAGTGGTGAAACAATTGATTTTTGAAGATGATCATGGAACACTTACAATTCATAGAACTGAAGAACCATGGTGAAGTGAGGTAGTTGGACAAGAAAACAAACATTACATGTTGTGTAATCATTACACATCATGTACCGAGGAATATCATGAATGAGAGACAGGTCGTGAAGTGAATAAAATAAATATGAAGTTTTACACGTCTTTTAATTATTACACATCATGTAAAAACTCAATATGAGATTTATGTGGCTAGATTTGACATATAATTAATTTTGGACTCAATTTAACACCTAGGACCTACCCATGACCACTTTTAGAAATATCCGTAATGCCCCTAAATAATACTTGATCCCATATGGAGCTAATAAATTGTGGGCCCGGCTACAACTATTATGATATTATAGAGGTCAAATATTCACGTGATAATTTTTCCTATGTAGGGTCCTCCATAGTTTTATCTCTATTTTCATTATACATTTTTTCTTCTTTCATTCCCTCTTATCCTCCTCATAATTAGTATAAGGGGGTAAACTTTCCATATTTAAGGTTTATGTAAATAATCGGGGAAGGTTTTTTTATATTGATGTATTTTTATTCAATTCATGTATTTAGTGTGTCTTAATTTAATCTTCTATTTAAAATCCCTTTATTTTTATTTTATCATCACCATTTATAAATGAATCAACAAGGAACATTAAAAATTTTCAAATGAAATCCCTAAAGTATGAATGCCTATTGTTTAATTTAGTGGAAATATGGATTAATCATCGTATCGAGACAAACATGATTCGATGAAATCTAAAATTACAAGACCAAGGGAAATGGGGGATTATCATGACAATAGGGGACACCATTATCATTGGATATCCCTCACCTCAACTCTAAAACCAAACATAGATTAATAAACTAATTTTATAAAATCCAATTGCACCCAAATACTAAAATTATAAAAACCATAAACAGTATTCAAATTTGATTCAAAACCAATCAATCTATTATTCCTCCTTATTTTTATTTATCTAAACCAATTGAACAAATATTTTCTCTCCACTTTCTTCAATTTAATAAAATATTTTTTTAAAAACTAATTAAACTAATTTCACTATATGAGTGGATTTACCACAACCTACATCTTTAATACATTTTAATTAATTGAGTATCATAATTTGAGTTTTATAAATTTCTTATTTTAGTTACACCCATCCGGATATAACGACACCCCACTGGTGTGTCATGGGTGCATAGATAATTTATAATGACCATGAATGAGGTTCCATTAATTTATTATAATAGTCATGTTTATGAATTATAATTACTCATCCTTAAAACAAAAACTCTAAAGTAATATTATAAATTAAACTCCATGATAAACCCATAGATGCAATGATACATAGCATGAAACTTTAGTTCAAAAGTAAAAAATATTTTGATTTTATATTTTGAAATAAATTTGAAACTCATTTCAATAAAAAAAATTAAAATATTTATTAATACTTTTTAAATACAGGTTCACATGATAGGGAAGCATATAAAATCATTAATGGATAATGATGTTCCTTGAATAATTAGAAATGAACCAATAGTGGATCATGGTTCTTTTTCTCAATCAGTTAAAATTATTTTTTCCTTATTATCAAGTATATTGATTTGTGGAATAATATTGTATTCCAAGATTATATTTAAAAATATAATTTTAAAATACTTCCATGATCATTTATGAGTTCAAGTAACATGAAAATATATTAAATATAAATTACTAAATAAACATGGGAACTATCGTGTTAGTAAAAAAATAGATAATATAGAATTATTAAATGAAATATACTATTTGAATAAAACATTAAAAAATATAACTATATTACTTTTCCACCATTCATTACTAATCATAAAAAAAGGGACTAAACACCATTTTTCGATGAAGAAAATAATTAATCCAATATATAAAAAAGACATGTTTTTAAAATCAAATATTTTTCAAACTACAGGCCCTTTAGCCTTCCAAGATGTTCATTTTTGTATGCCAGTGAGTTTTTTAACGAATAATTTATTTTGATCCTTCAAAACTAATACCTCCATTTATATAGAAGAAACCCCCCATATGTGTTCTTATATATTCGATTTTATATTTACAATTATTTATAATTTAAATCTAATTAATTTTTTAAAATCTAGAAGGATATACTAAATGTATCACATATTTTTGTATAATGATTAATAATTCTATTTTTTAACGTTATACTTAATATATTTTAAAATATAAAAAATGTTACATTATATGAATACCTTCAATGTATTTATTAATTTTTTATAAAAATGTGAATATTGTTGAATCAAATATAATGAAAATGAAAAAAAAATATTTATGGATTCCTATTATATAATAAAAGATTATGATTATTTGGGTCAATAGTTTCTTATGTTTTCAAAATAGAGTATAAATGACACTTCTAAAATAAATTTTATTTGATTATGTTGTTGTTATTCAAGATGTTTTTTTATAGATGATTTAAAAGAAAAATTGATATTACACTCGTTATATAAATGTTCTTATTGTTGGACTTAATTTGTGGTGGGGCTAAATATATCTAGTGATTGTAATAGTAATATAGTTGTTTCATTTATTTGATATGAGTAAAATTGTAAATGATAAAGGACTTCATATGAAAAAAATTGCAGTAGAAGTTGAAGATGAAATTTTTTATTACCCAAAACCATTTCAGAAGTTAAAGGCAAATGATAAAATAGAAGTTTCTACATGTTATACTAAATATACAACATTATTAATAGTATTTAAGGTATTTAATTTTGTATATGTAACTCGATGGAGTGAAACATGTTTTATAGAACAACTTTCACTTTTTAATAATATATTACAAGAATATAATGAGATTTATAACCAAACATATGATGCTAAATAATGGTTATTTTCATTCAGTATAATCTATGAAAGGATACATGCCATAACAAATGATTTTTTATTACGTCACATGGACCTTGAATGGTTTGAATAAATTTCCCAAGTGTAGTTTGACATGATACACAATAGATGAATGACCTCCTTTGACAGTCATATGGTAAATAAAAATCATTTAATGGTTTATAATAATATATAAATGTAAAGATACTTCAATTAAATTGACATGGAATTCAGATACAATATTTTAGGGTAAGAAACATCATCACCTAGTAGGTACTTCATAGTGGAAGAAAATTGAATATGATTATCTTTAATTTCTTAATGATTTGACTCATGCACTTAGATATAAATTAGAGATTCATGCAATTATATATATAGATAATAATAATAATCATCTCAAACACATTGTGTAACATAAATAAAATATTAAAAAACATAACCATGATATACCCATATAAAATCAAAATATGTAATAGAATATAATGATTCAAAAATGAAAGGGGAATGGGATGGGAAACCAAATAGGTGATACAAATAATGTATATACATTCCACAAGCTAAAAAATACACATAATAATATTCTACACATATCCATGTGAAATGATAGATTATCCCAACCATCTCACCTCTACAAAACCCATTTAAGCTATCCTCATTACACACCAGTACATATTAGTGTTTATCCCTTACATACACTAGATAAACATGGTCTATATACACCCCTTAGGTTAGTGTTGGGTGTGATCATATGTATCCTATTTATATCCCACCAAGTTTTCCATAAACTGACTTTATTATAAAAATTATCCACATATGTTAGAAAGAATGTAAATATTTGAAGATAATCCTTTAAGATGTTTTAGAGGAAATAAGTTGCATGAAACAGTTCTTCTTTACAGTAAATCTTGTAAATGAAATATATAAAATTGAACACTTTTAAACCAAAAAACATGGGAATACATACTAAATTCACTAGAGTAAATGCTACCAAATATCCTCACCATGTCCTTGAAAAATCTATTTATAACCTTTTTTAGACAAATTAAAATCATGAATAATAATATTATGTCACTAGTTAGAGAAAAAATATACACTAGTGGAAAATAAATCTCAAAAAAATGTTTTTTCTTTAGGTCCCAACTTAAGAAGTTGGGATCTCCAATGAATTCTACACAATTAAACAATCATTATTTAATGGAATTTCGTCAAATACTTTATAAACATCCTTTACATTCATATAATAATTTTTTAGAAACGTTTTTAAATATACATGGAAACTATGAAAACATATATTCTCACAGAGAAACAATCCACTGAGAATGCATTTTACACTTCCAAAAACAATTAACACTATATTTTTAAGAACTATTCATAAAATAATGGAGAAATATTGAAAGAGAATAGAACTTCCTAAATTATCAAATAAATTTTATAAAATAGTGATCTTCAACTTCAAATAGGTAGAAGGAATATTTATGAGTCAAGATAATACCATAAACAGTAATACCCCACTAAATAAATCTATCATTCTTGAAACATATGCCACCATGCCTTCTGGGTAGAATTAATATATTGTAAAATAGTATATTATATCTCACTAAGAAGAAAGGAACCAGTTAATTAAGTTGTATTGATGATCTTAGGATAAATATCCATAATGATCAATAGAATATATAAAGGGGGGGAATGGATTACCCCTCAAATGACCTGAAGAAATTGATCATGGGTGGAGAGGATAACTAGGTATGTCATGTTGATTTATGGGTGAATATTTCATTTATTTATTTTAATTAAAATTATTGAAAAGGCCTTACCATGACATCTAAAGACCTCACTATGAAATGGTGGAATGTGACCTCAAACAATATGAAACCTTTGGTCACACCATGATGTTATTTTTTCTCACCATTTTATTTAGAGAAATCTAACTCATAGTATGAACTGATCAATGAAAAAGGGGTACACAGTGTACCATAAAAAACTCACCCCATTATAACCATGGAAGAACTGATTCTATTTTGGTTACTATAGACTTTGGACTTCCTTGTGTCACCATCGTGGCATAGTTATAGCCAAAATGGATATTTTTAAACCCCCCCCAAAGGATCCTTCCACGGTGTGGTGCTCCAATGAAAATGCCATTGTGAAATAAAGGTATCATATTTTTTTGTTTTTGAATCAACCCCCCCCCCCCACGAACTACCTGAATAATTAAACAAATAAAAAATGCACCAGAAAATAAATAAATTATAAATTCCATAAATGATTTTTCAGGTGAGATATAATATTTTATGGAATTTTATATTTTTTTCTAGTGAATCTGGCAGTGTTGTGAGAGTTGGTACCCAAAACCCAAATAAAACATGAAATTTTGTATTACCATGCCATGCATATTTTATTAAATATATAGAATTTATTCATACTATGATACTAACAAAATAATTATTTAATATATATGTAAATTCCTTATATAAAATGTAATATAAAAATTGTATATGGGTTACTAGTTATAATGAAAACATTTTGATCCTATGACAATAATATTACACATATGATAAATGTTATAGATACATCAAATATATGAGATATAAAATATATCTTACAATAATAGATATGGAATCATATGCCTTGATAACGTTTTATTTTGTGATCACACTTAGTGATAAGATATCATGGGGATTCAGCCTCCAATATGAATAAAATATGTATTGGGATTCATTTGATATTCCACTCTATTATAAGGTGTAATTTTCGCTTGACATGATATCATTATTAGTGTATACAATGAATCAAATACTTTAATGTATAATAAAAACCTTGGTAGTCTATGTTTTAGGTTTCATATCTTTTTTCAGTGTTTCATTAATGGAAAGACATTAATTGATAGATAAATATTGTATTTTTTTACTCTAGAGTATATGAGGAATATATCTATTTCCATTTGACTTGATTGGTAGTGACTTGATTGAATCATTGACCATGGTAGATAAATAAAATCCCATATAATATGGAAAATGAATGGTTAATAAATAATGAATGTATGGTGTCCAAATTATTCCATCATATTTTTTTGTGATATCTTGATATAATGATATTATATTTCACAATAAGTTTTTTTCGAGGGTAATTTTTGTTATGACTAATCATTATCTCTTTAGGGGTGATGATGTGTTTATATATATCACTCATGATCTATGAGTACAACTTTCTATTGTTAATATAAATTCATATATGATTACACAAAAAATGTATCAATAAAATTAATTATTTAGGATGAATTGGAGTTTTGGAGGAAGCAGGACCACGTACATGGGTTGATAAACACATGAATGTGAATTATCTTAAATAAATGACTAAATAAATTGAATTTTATTTTATTTAAGTATAAAATAATAATAATTGACATCATATATAATGGAATTAACAATTTATTTAAATTTATATTAAAGAATATGGGAAAATAGTTTTTCAAATAGATAACTATTATGGGTTCTTTAAACACATTCAAAAGGAAAAAAGTGAATTTAGTAGTTCGTATTTCATCACATGAAAATTAAGTGTGGTAAAGGTGATCGATAAATATTCACAAAACCTAATATTTTCTAACTACTACATTTATGAAATAATGTGATAGTTATTAAAGTAAATTTTTTTAATGACTAAGTGATAATTAAGGGAGTTTGCAATATATATAAACTCTTATTTTGGACTCAATGTTTAGAGACATGAAAATTAAAATTATTATCTGAAATATTAATAATTTTTATCTAAGAGTAGAAAATGGTAATTTTTCAATTCTTAGAATGATAATATGAGTGTTTTATAAGATTTGGGATGTTATTTTTACCATTTGGTAGTGTTTTGGTAAATTTATGAGGTGGTTAATTACATGTACATGTTAGTTTGTAGTGAATTTTTACAAATTGTTTAATTTTTTTGTTAATTCATATTTTATGGATTAATATTTTTATCATATAATATGTCATTTGAATTTTCTGATTTGGTGGTGATGATGTGAAAAAAGATATTTTTATGGGGTTTTTATAGAAAAAATAATCTAAATGGTTTTAGTTTTTATATAAATTGGATTTGAAAGGCATTAATGCCCTTGAAACCTTACTAATTTTTCAAATGGTTTTGATGGAATCAATCCCTTTTCCTCAAATCAATGACCTGGAAAAGGTATTGTTCCATAAACACATTTCGTGTTTTATGACACCAATGGGGGTGTGACAATAATGCCTTTCATGTAAAAAAACATTAAATGCGTTGTCAGTATCCGTGTGTTACACCTCCTCCACTTTAAAAGTACCCTCATCCCCTCCCTCTCTTCAGACACTCTTTTTCACTCTTCCCTCATGATTTTCCCTATCCTATAAACTCTTCTACTATTTATTACATAGTTTTTTAATTGATTAGACGAAATTTGTTAATAATATTGAATATTTGGTAATAATTAATTATTATATAATGACAACTAATTAATAATTATCCTTTGTTAATAATTTAAAAAAAATTATCAATTAATTACTATTCAATATAAATTAGTATTTAATAACAATTACTATTCTGTATTAATATTTTATATTTCATTACTAACTAATTAATTAATATGAATACTAATTATTAAACAATAACTAATACATATTAAAAATTATTTCTTAGTTACTAATATGGTATTTTTCAATAGTAATAAGTAATTATTAATTAATAGTGAATATTATTTAATTACTCCTAATATTAAACAATTATTATTATATACTTTTTTAATATATAATTGGTTTTTATTATGTATTAATTAGTTATTAAAAATAATAATTATTAATAATTAATAATTATTTTAAATCATAAAAAATAATTAATTATTGTTAAGGTAATTAGAAATTATTATTGTTATTGTAATTAATAATAATTTTTCTTATTTAGTAATTTATTAATTATTTTAAATTAATTACTACTCAATTTCAAATAGTAATAAATGATAATTATAACTTATTACCAATATTTTTCAATTAACTATAAATCATTTATTAAATAAAATATTGAATAATTTTTCAAGAAATGAATCATTTTATGGATGCAAACAAGTTTATGGTGACTTTAAAATAGATACACCTAATGGTAATAACCATTAAAAATATTGGTTGAGTATTCACTCGGTCATTACTCAAAGAATACCAAAGAGGCCTAACTACATACCTAGTTTGACTCTCCAAAGAGATATTCTTTGGTTAATTTACCTGATCTTTATAAACTATTGAAATCAAGGAAAATTTACTAATTACATCTGTGTACCCTGAAAAAACATTACAGAATTATTCCATTGTAAACCCTACATGATAATTCCTCAAATAAATGTTGTTTAAACTTTTGGAATCATGGCCATAATAACTTTTTTCATATATATAATCTTTTATACACATGTCTACTACAATGTGGTTGTTATTCAAACTAAAAAATGATATTTATGTAGTAGAACACCAATAAAAGTGGTTATCATTAGAGATTGTGTGGCCCTTAGAGAACATAATAAAAGAATTTACTACTGGTTAAATATATCATATAATGAATTGTTTCATTATATTAGATATATAAATTTGATGTGTTGGGATATGTTATGGAATATAGATTATTTATTACGTGATGATGAGGAATTTTTGAAAGAAACAACTTTATTTAACAAATATCATTATTATTTTTAATAGAGTTATATGTGGTGGTTTATACTATCTAGAAGCATCATTATTTCGTACAACTATATATCCATTCAATAGTTTCCAAACTATGTCCCTCCAATGATAATTTAGTCATTCCATATTATTCAGAATAATACAACTTTATGAAAACCAATATATTACATATGAATTTTGAACATAAACCTTTTAAAAATACTCTAATTAGATTATATCAAGTACAAAACAATATTTATACTTATATATTGAAACTCAATAAACTCTACCCTTCTTAAATATTATTGGAAGTTCCCCTTGGAAATGTTGATGTTTGTTGTAGTTTTTTTCTAGTATCTTTTGGTTATTCATTAAAATCATCCCAGGGAGAATAAGTATGAATGATTCATTTAAAAATAATTATTATATCCATAATCATGATTTTAATAGGTATAAGAATCATTGTGGAATATATAATGGTCATTATACACTTAGTGAATAATTTTTTAAATTTTTCCATAGAAGGTTTCCATGATTAGTAATTTTTAAGAGAATGTAAAATGGAAAAAACAAGTGTTTTTCCTTAAAGATTTAAAACTTCAGATAGACCTATAATTCATCATGATTTGGGGAAGATATAATGATAGAATATAATTATACTATCTAATAATATGATTAATAAAAAATGATGATGTTGGTTTTTTAATAATAATGAAGATGTAATTATATTGATTCCATGGATGTGCTTCACTAATTCCTATATCAAAAAATGATATGTGATTATACCTATGTTCTTAAAGATTAATCTATTATCTATTATAAACAAGCCTTAGCCCTTGTAAAGTACTATTTAAGGTATCTACAAGATAGAACTAATCCTAAAAATTGTTAATCTCCAAAAAATATGTCTGGTATATTTTTAGGTAGATTCTAAGTTGATATGAAGTTATAATAATAACATGAAAATAATAATGTCGTTATCATAGATAAATAATCATGTAAAATAATGATTAATTTGATGTACACTCAACTATTATTTCATGATAAGATGTGAAATTGCATTAGTAGGTTAACTAATAGTGTCGTACTGAATTTATTTATAACTATTAAATGTGCTTAATTTTAACTAGAATATTTTTTATCAACTTTAGAAACAGTAAATTTTATTTGTTGAAAATTATATGGAATTTTGGGAGACATCTTCAACTAATGAGTATGAATAGAAAATTAGTCTCCTCATTAATCCATGTTACTTATTTTAAAATTAAAATAATTTTTATATCTTAAATTCTACTAACCAAAACATTATATTTAAATTTTCAACATATTTAATAAATATTTTATTTTTATACAAAGAGTTGGGGATACTAATATACTCATTGATAAGTGTAGACATATTTCATATGATGTGACAGAATTTCATGGGGTTTAATGGGAAAACATGTATAGGTAACACAACTATAATTATTTTCTTACCCCATATATTATTAAACAATTCCCACAACATTTTATTTTTTATTATATGGCTATATCAGATTACATATTTTTTAACCATCTCCTCCCTCCTACCATTACCTGGATATGGAGACTTTAGACTCACACTTTCCACATTCCCAAGGGAGAGATAATAATTACCATATAAAATTTTTTATTTATGCTTGGATTTATTATTTATGGAGTTATAGTTATAGGAAACACTTTTATATATTGGCCTAAGCTCATACTTAAAATTTATATTCCAATAAATTACAAGAGATTATAATGTTATGGATGGAATTTCTCAATCTATGAAACATATTGATAGTTACTCCACACATTTACACATTGAAATCGATGATAAAACATTCTTGTGTCACTCACATGCATATATCTTGAAGCTCATTAGAGGGATAATGTGTGTTGATCTCTCCAGTATGCATATCCATATGATGTATTTAGGGATAATTGAGGATTTTTATTTTCATGAGCGATATGTTTGGAATTTACACTTCTAGAATACATATATAGAGAATTATGAACTATATGTTGATAGGTTTGCATTGATCTTTGGTTCTTATTATCCTTATTGATATGGAAAAATATGACTGTATCCCTCCCTTTTCCTTATTGTTACTGGTCCAAGGATTCCCGTAGATGTGTTGTATGATGATTTTTTTGGGAACTAATATGATCAATCATCCATTCTATTTTATGAATCCAATATGATTTATATTGTTCAAAATTTCTTATCATTTATCACTTTTTATGTTTTATGTTATAGGAGGAGTGATGAAAAACATTTCATTATCACACTGAGATATAATTTGGTTCCATACCATCACATATTTGATTATATTGTACCTATCAATTTAAGTATATAAACAATTTTTTAGAACCAAAAATTATCAAAATATTATTGCTTTTTACAATTCATAACAAAATATTTTAACAAATGTAACATGTCATGTTAGATTTAATTGAATTCATATTGGGGTCTCAATGGCCAGCTTCATACAAACTTCTATACTAGGATTTATGATTATATGGTTTTGTTTCCTCTCAAACAATTTCATATTGTTGAGTAGAACTATCTTGATAGAGTTTTCCATCAGTTTGGTTTTGGTCAGTGTATTTTATCGTCACTGAGATAGCTAGTTGCACATTATTCCCTAAGGCTGATATATATGTAGGATTTCAACTATAGATAACGTCATGCATAGTATATCAATATCTCAATTAAATGTTTATAATTTAGTGTTGATGGAATGAAAATGATACATATCCATATATTATATACTTTTGAGTATAGACTATAGTTTTGACTAAAATCTATTGTATATCATATGGTATAGTGTAAAGGGCTCCATTATAATATCCATGAACATGCACTCCCCGATCTAGTGTAAAAAATATAATATTTTCAATTCTTGCTTTGATTCTACTAAACACAGCTTAATTTTATCCATTAAAAATATTAATCATCAATATAACTATTACATCACTTAAATAATTAATGACCTTTTAGGTTTATTGTTTTAGAGAATTTGGAAAATCTCTTACCAAAAATACCAATTTATTTAAGTGATAATGTCTCCCAATATACAGATATTTTCTTATTCCACATTAATTATTCATCGTCATCGACATGAAACCCCTTCTATAAATATATTTCTCGACAAAATTATTTATAACTTGGGGGAAATAAATATAAGAAGGGTGAGCCCAAAGGATTTGTAATGTTAAACATAAGTATTAGTAATTAAATAACTCCAGTGAGAACAATGTGAGCATAAGGGTATGAGAACATATTCAATGTTCATGAAATTTACATAAGAGAATTCATAGCCATAAAACCATAGGTCATCAAACATGTAAAATTTAATAAATCATTAAATACAAAAGAGTCATAAAAATCAATAATTAGGATCCATATGATGTCAAATATGATTAAATAAACCACAAAAACTTATAACATATAGAAAATATGTTCGTATCTTGGAAAATTATCTTTATCACCCATGTTCACTCATGTCTAAAATAACTGGAGATCATTTAAATCAATTAGAGATACCTACCTAGATAACTCCCTCCTTACTTAATTCAATGACAAGGAACATTACCCATTGCATTAGAGAGATATATCAAGCTAACCCATTAAAAGAGATATATCAATATCACTCATAATCATAATCTATATAAATATCAACCATTAATTGTTTCTATGTACAATACATGAATACCACACATGGAAGATTTTATTTTCATTATCAAACTTGTAGAAATAGCATTCATTCTTTTATATCATGATTTACCTATGGAAAGGAAATGGCTATCATCGCAATCTCATTAAATCAATCATCATAGTCCATCCAAAGGAAGAATATGGATGTTATCATAAAAAAATCTTATTAAACTATGGAAATTATTTAAGTATTTCAACATAGATTAAAATACCTTTAGAAAAATATTTAATTTTTTTTTGAAAACATTGGAAAACACACTTTTCTTTTGGTACCATAAAAATTTAGAATATTAAAATATAGAGACAGGTATTTTATTTTAAAATAACCATGGAAACATATAAATGAATCTTAAAATCAATGAAAGTTGATAATAGTGAAAAAATTAACTTCCTATCGTAACTGTTAAAAAACATTCATTTCAAAATTTTATAAGAAGTGTCAAAAAATGACTTATTGAGAAAAAATTAAGAAATTTCATTTAAAACATCTTAATATTTTTTCAAATATTATGGAAAATAAATTTAATATATAATTTATGTTCTGAAAATAATATTCATTAAATAATATAAAGAATATTGACTGATAGTTTGGTTAAAATCTCTAAAACCATTAATGAAATTATTTTAAATAAAAACAATTTAAAATCCTTTAAAACCTAAAATCATTTAAAATAAATAATATAATATTTAACATAAAATAACAAGGTTATGAAAATAATAATGATATTATATATCTATAGTCAATATTTACACAATATAAATGAATATAATTGCATCAATAAAAATTTGTCTAAAAGATGGGTTCTTGAGATGAGAAACACTTGAATCAAGGGTAATTAATGTATCAAAAAAAATGAAGAAACATAACATGATTATATAAAATACAAAATTTAAATTAATTAATATTTCAAAAAAACAATAATGGGGTAGTAAGTACACAAAATAAAAAAACTGCATAACAAGAATTATGTCTCGAAAAATTTTAATTGATACAATAAAAACCCTTGTAACACATATAATATTTTAATAAATATCTCATCAGAGTAAGAAATTCAAAGGGAAATTTAATATCATGATAATATATTCATTAATAATATAGTATCTCAATAGAAAATAGACACACATTATAAAAGGAAGTAGGTTCATAATATGAGACATGTCTCAAAGAAACAATATTGTGACGAAAAATCCTTACAGTAACTATACCACGGAAGTGAGAATTATTCATTGATGTGTTTTTATGTGATAAATTTAATACCACATAAAACAAGTTTAAATATAAAATAATATAATCATAGGTCATTAATATATATTTATTGAATAACATAATCAATGAAGTATATTTATAACCCAATGAATTGGAATTGAGATAGGAAGCTCATTACCATGAGTCTAGATTTATATATATATTCTTTAAATATTATATAGTAAACTAATTTTAATATTTTAGTTTTTAAACACAAATTTATATATTCATTAATTTATCATTAAACCATAAATTTCATTTATTTTAATGAAATATAAATTACTTAATCGATTAAGTTGATGTTAGGTGTTTTAAGGACATATAATTCATAATTAAAATATGACATTGGTAGGTTTACCATGTTCAAAGTGTAGATTGTTCCATAATATCAATAATATTAATTGTAATACTGCATGATTTTAATGTATTTTACTTCATTAGTAAATTCAATTTCTTCGATAGTATATGTTGGATGCAACACCAATCTTTAATGAATTGCGATATAATATTAAATATTATTATTTTAACACAATACATTATGCTAGAATTTTTGAATAAGATTAACTAAATTATAAAATATAATTTACACATGTTTATAAAATGATTTCATTTTTTACCAATTAATTGGAAATAAAAAATAAAAATTAATTGAAAATAAATGATGTTTTTTATTAAAAATATATTTTTATGCCTACATTGACATTTTCTCATAATAAATTAAATTAATAATATTAGGGAAATATATTAATAAAATATATATGATATATATTCAACTAAATAAAAATTCATATAATAAGATTTATAGGCACAAGATAAGAATAAATAAAATTTCAAGCATAAAATGATATATTTTACTAAAATCATATTTACGATCATTTAATGTCGCACTTATTTTAAATATATTATATCAAACATTTAAAAATTATATTAGAAAAAATGAACTCAGTATTTTATATAGGAATATAAAAATTTACTTTTATTTAATTTGTGTTATTTTTATGATAAGTTTTTGGTTTTATTAATATTTAGAAATACTGAATTATAATTGGAAACAACATTTTCATCTAAATAATTTGTTTTGTTAATATATTTTTTGATTAGTTTTAATGTATAATTACATAAATTATATATCATTTAATTATATATATGAAAATGGAATCAATTTCACATTGAATATGAATATAAAAAAATTTGAATCTTTTAGAAATTTTCACTTTAAAAAGTTGTTTTCTCATTCCATAAATGGGATTAATTATAAATTAATTTTATCAAATTAACTATTTTGTATTTTGAAAAATGGATTCTGAATTTTAAATCTAAAGGTGCAAATTTAGAAAATAGGTCCTTTCTATTTTTGAACAAAATGAATAGTAAGTTTAGTATTTTTTATAAATTACCACAATTGATGGTAAGTAGGGTAATTAAGGGTAGAAATAATATTATAAGTATTATAAAATTACCCTAATAGTTGTCAATATTTTATTGGATGGATGAATGTTGGCCTAAATAATGCTAGAGATAATTTTAGAGCCTATTTTACCCACTTGGAAGACATTAATCCTTTTATAGGATTTTATTCTAAGAAAAGTCAAATATGGCATACTCATGTTTTTAATAAAAGTTACATTTTTTATATATGGTTATTTAGAAGATATCTTCAAATATAAATATTAATTTGAAATGAAAATTTTTTATCTTCATTGAGAATAATATTTTTAATTTTGAGGAAATAAATAATTAAACTAAAGGATTTTATAATCACTACCACAGATCAGGGAAAGTGAAACGCTGGTTTATATTAGTGCCAATCAGAAAGCTCTGATAAAAATTTCACCTTTATTAGTGCTAACTAAAATTACTGATAAAGTGGGGTTTATGAGAGCTAAATAAATCACTAACTAATTTGTATCCTTTGTCTTTTCTTTTTTAGAGCTGATAAACGTTCAATTTATCTGCGCTATTTTTAGCACTCATAAAAGATTTTAATAAAAAATTATTATTAATATATATTTAATTATTGTATATTCAAAAAAACTTTTTACATATATACATGAATTTAAAAATGAGTGTTTATAATTATTATAAATATTATATATTAATATATATTTTTTAATAATTCAAATATATATATATATAATGTTTAAAAAAAGAAATTATAAGATTATAAATAAATATATTTAGATTTATATAATTATAAAAGTTTAATATATTTTTTAAGGTAATAAAATTATTTAATATATTTTTTATTATATATGTAATTTATTTTAAATATATTAAATAACAAGTATAATTTTATATATATATATAGTTCTCTAATGAATTGAGTTAATATATATATATATATATCAAGAGATAATGATGATATTCATGGACATGTTTATGTTCATATATTGATATGCATGAATATACTAGCTATGATCATAAGTTTATTTGTAGACATAAGGAATAGGTTGCTATATATGTTCTAAATGTTAGATTACCTATTCTTATGATGACACATGAATATGTTATGTATTCCTGAATCATGAAATGTTCGTTTATACATTGACACCCTTATTATTCATGATTTCATGAATGTGATGAGTCAGTTTTTACAATTTATACTTTCCATCTATGTTATACCCATCAACTTATTTATATTTTCTCATCAATAATTATAAAATTATAATAAAAATTTTTAAACCATAAATATATTTAATATATTTATAATTAGAAATTTTCCATTATATATAAATACTTTATAAAAATATTTATTTCTATTTATAATTATAAATTTATTTATTTATTTACTTATAATTATAATTATGAATATATATGTTTAAAAAATTATAAAATTACAAAAAATACAAAAATTATACTTTTATAAAAATATGTAATTATATAAAAATATTAATAAATATATAAAAATATTTATAAATATATAAAAATATTTATATATATATATATAATTATTTATAGATATATTTATTTATAATTATAATTATAATTATTAATATATATATATGTATATATATATATATTTACATAAATAATTATAAAATTACAATACATACATTTATTATATTTTTATAAATAAAAAATATATATTAAAAAATAAATATATTTATAAATATATACAAGTATTTATAAAAATATTTATTGATAATTGTAATATTACAATAAATATATTTATTATAATTTTATAAATAAATAAATATATATATACATAATGATAACTGTATTATAAATAAATTATTAAGATTAAACTTTTATTAAAGATCCTTTAACACTGATAAAATATACTTTTATCATCATTTTATATTTTATCGCTGATAAAACTAATTTTTATAGGCACATTTTAAGTTGAACTAATAAAAGAGTTACCTGATTTTATAAAGAATCCTAACAGTCGGCTTCTCTCTCTCACACCCTAGAGCCTTCACAAAACCCTACATCTACCACATCGCTTCTCTCACTATCATTATTCTTGACTCCCTTCTCACTGTTGTCCCTCTACCAGCTTCTTCTCGTCATCACTACTCTACCCACCTCTCTCACCACTGCAACTCTCATTATCGTCACTCTCGCTAACACCACTCTCGCTACCATTGCTCCTGGTCATATGTTTAACGCCCTTCCATTGCATCACCTCCGCCTTCAGATCAGATTCACCCCTAATTTTCTTCCCCATCACACGCCCCTTCATTGTCGAACCCAAAGAAAACGCTTGTTCCATTTTTCTTGTGATTTCTTTGTGTTTATGAAATTTGAAAAAAAATACACTCCATTCATCCTATATTTGAATTTATTTTCCATTCACCATTGATTTGTGATAGGTTAAACCATGTGTTTTCAATTGAATTTTGGAACCATTATTATTTTGATATTTAAATCAATTTTTTTATATCATGTAATAGCATTAATGTTTTTTGTGTTATTTCACAGGAAAATCTTGTTTTATGTGATTTTCATTTCAATTTCAAAGAACTTATCAGTTCTTTAACTTGTTAACAATATTTTAAAATAATATATGCACACTATGTGCTTTAAAAATTGAAAGAATTATCTTTATAAATAAATTTGATGATTTTATGCAATTTTTTGGTCATTAACATGATTTATCTATAGGCACAATAATTTTATATTATTATTTCAAGAAATACTTGAAATTAAATGTATTGAAAAAATATTTCAAAAAAATTGAAATAAAATGTGAGGTTTAACAGTTTTTGACCCCATTTGGTTTATTAGATAACACAATTAAGGAAATTTTTTAATCAATCAACTAATTTTATAAACGTGGAATAATTTATAAATTTATTTCAAGGGTGGATTAAGTATAGTGTTTTAATAAATGTCTTATAAATGATTTCAAGTAATTTTATATTGAATTGGAATCCAGAAATCATTTCATGTGAACCTGATTAATTATGTGGAAAATATTTATTTATGATACACTAGATCATTTCCCATTTCTAGTGATCCCCAATTATGTATAGGGCTAGTGGAGTTTCTTTGTTGTCACTTAATGTTACATGCCTTTAAATGATTGTTGTTTTTAAAGTGTTTCATTATTATAATTATTACTATATGAGTTCCCATGGAGGATAAATGGTGTTTTCCAACTGGTTTTATCCCATTTTTTGGAATGATATTCCATGAAAAGTGTTTGGGAAAATGCCTAAATGGATTTTTTTAAATAATTTATTTAGATTTAAAATCAGTTGTAATAAATAACATAACATTTTAAAAACTAATCTTCTACTAATTGGGTTTTCAAACCAAAAGTTTGGGTGATTTAAAAGTGTTGAAAATGTTGAAAAAAGACTTTCTATTATTAATGTTGTGATTTCACCCTTGTTATCTATATTTAAAACCACTTTTTATCCTTGGTTATTTTTTATATCAATGTTTTGGGGTGTTTAAATCCTTTAAAATTTTCAAAAGATATGTATTAAGACAAAAGGGTATGTTTTCCCATTTACGTTGGATTTTGATTTCTATTATCACATTGAAGGTCTATGAATTTCCATTCAAAGGGTAGTGTTATTTCTCAATTAAGTTGTAAATTTTCTTTTATATAATTGGTCCCAAGAGTAGATTGAGATGGATTTTATAAATGATAAAATGGATTTGAATAATAATGCTATTTTTAAAAGTGAATTAACATTTTAAATTTTATAAAAAATGAGTTTTCATAAATGGAATAATACCCTTTTAAGCCCCTATGATTCTTTTATGACCATTGTAGCTTGGGATCTCATGTATGGATGTTTATTATTAACAAATTTCATATGTTTTTTAGGTTTGATGTATATAGAGATACTTATTATAAGTGTGGGAGGTGAGGCCTATGATATTTTAAATTGTTGTCAAGTTATTCATGTTTTTGTTTACTATTCTCACTTCTATTTGACTCATAATGGGAGTCTTAGGTAGATAGTATGTGATCTATGTGTGGGAAAACCCTATTGTGATAGTGGGATGGCTCAGTAATTATTTAATAGTCCCTTCAATATGGTTAGACTCAAAATAATATGATTCCATTATTCTATTAGACTATTTTTATTTGATCCCATGGGTGAAGGTATCCTATAGAAATTATCTTTATTGATCCTACGAATGAAGGCATTCTTGGGATAACACTATCCTTAATCCCATGGAAGAAGGAATTATAGTAAAACTATCTTGGGGTAGTTTTATTGGACTTCTAGGGGTGTGGATAGATTAGTGGTGATAACCTACTTTCCTTATCTCCAGTTCAAGTCCTTTTATTAATAGAGCCTAGTGATGATGTACATAACAATATAATCCTTTTTACAATAATTTATGTGATTTATATCTCTACTTATTTTGTATCCCCTACTATTTCTATTGTTGTTTGGAACATATTTTCTGGTATTTTTTCCCGTGTTGTGTGACTTGATGTAGTGATGATTGAACAAGTACTTTCTTCCTTCTTTGTATAGTTTTCTTTTCTATTTTTTTGAAAAGGTATTGTGAAATTTTATTAAAGAAGGAAATAAAGGAATGAATCATTTTGAAGTGTTTTAAAACATTTTTAATTATTATTTTCAAAAGTGTTCTCAAATGAGAAAATTTTTAATGGTATGTATTTCAAACATCAAGAATGTGTGAGTTTTGAAAATGGGATTTTTGACCCCCATGCCGAGATTTATAGAAATGGTTGGTTTTAAAACAAGTTTTAGAAAACTGTGTGATATATGGAAACCACTTTGAGTTTTGAAATGTGTATTACAAAAATAGGTTTTTATGAAATAGTTTAATGTCATATTTTAAAAAGTTGATTTGGCCAAGAGGTATTAGTTGAGGAAAAAAATTTCCATATTATTTTTTTCATTTAATGGAAATAATAGAAAAATATTCTTCACACAAATTTCAGTGTTAGTACTTATTTGTTAAAAATTTATAGAAAATGATTATTTTTCAATTGTTTTTAAAACTATGATTTTTAGAATGTAATGGAAAGTGATATCTTAGAGAAATAGTTTTAACACACTATGAAATGAATTCCTTGGACTAATGAGAGAGGAATGATAGGATACAACCTAAAGGGTGACAAAATTGCAATTTTTATCATGTAATCCCAAAATAGATTTTCCATGATAATCGCTAAGATGAGAACATGTGTCAAAATGGGTAATGAAGGTGGTAACCCATGTTTAACATATTTTTTGTATTTATTTTGTTAAATATTATCATTAAAAAATCAAATAGGATAAATATGAATAAAGAATTGATGGATTCCAATCATATGAGAAAAGTGTATGAAGATAGAGTGAATGAGTTTATCATGTTTTCAAAAGATCATGCGTATGTCCCTTATCGAATCCTTTGTTCAAGTTTACTCTATTATTATTCCAGACTAATTTGTCTAGATGAGTTGTAAGAACACTTGATCAATCACATAATTGATCACTGTTATAAATTTTGGAGTAAACATGGGGAAACTATAATTATGCAAGTAAAAAAGGAATGAAAATAATTTTATGGATCTTCAGATATGATTATAAGAGTTGAAATTGAAGAATATTGTATGAAGGATGTGATTACAGGTGTAAATAATAATGAATATTGTATTTAGGAAATGACAAGTATAGTAGTAGATGAACTTTGTGATTGTTAAAATTATTTGAGAAGTTAAAGAGTTGTGAAAAGATACCATTTTATTCCGGTTTCAAAAAATATATACCATTGTCCTCTGTATTGAAGATGTACAATTTGAAAGTAGGAAATAGACAGAGTGATTCTAGTTTTAATATTCTACTTGATCTCATGTATGATATGCTCTCAGTAGATAATTAACACTGCAATCAAACATACATTGCCAAATGAATTCTACGTTTTATGGGTATGATATATTAAAGAATACATGCTAGCCCAAATTATTGTATACTCTTTCACAAGGACCATAAATCACTTAAATAATTTTCAATGTGTGGTTCTTCTCGATAAAATAATGTTGAATCACATCCTACGAATGTATTATGGTAATCTCCAATCATTCAACAGTTTAAGAGCCTATTTTGAAGAGGATTCTATAGGGAAATTGATGTAGTAAGTAGATACAAGAAATAAATATGGGAAACTTCATCACCCATATGACTCTCCTTAGTAGAAGAAAATTGATCATGAGTATCCTGAATTGAGAATCAAGAAAGGAAACCTTCATCTTACATTATCTACTGATGGATCGAATCCTTTTGGTTTTCAAATGAGAACTCACAGTATATAGAACGTTATCTTGGTAAATTATAATGTTCCACCATTGTTTTATAATAAATGAAAATAATTCATTTTTTCTATGGTTCTATCCAGACCAAAACTATCGGGTAATGATATAAATGTTTATTTTTCTCCAGTGATCGAGGATTTGTTATTAGTGTGGGATTTAGGTTTTATGTTGTATGTTGATTTCAGGAATGAAGATTTCATATTGAGATCCTTGTCATATAGGACAATAAATAAATTTATTATGTATGGAAATTTATCAAGATATAGCATTAAATGTTCTCAAGGGTGTCCCAATTGTGAACAAGGTACATAGTCAGTTTGGTTGAAATAGTCATTGAAGACTATGTTTCTATGACATCACAAATTTCTACCCCAATAGAATAATTATTTATCTTGGAAGAAATAATTTAACATAAGTTCATAAGAATTTACCACACCATCTCCACTAACAGGTGATCAATTATTAGAAGAAAGTAAAATATGGGGACACTACTTTTGGTAAACCATTATCAAAAGAATTATGAAAACCGTTTAGAAAAAGAGATATGTTGTTTTTTGAATCACCAAAATATAATTTTCTATATGTTAGACATTTTCTTGGTGTTATGCATATTGCAAAAAATGTACGTGATAGTTTAATAAAAATGTTACTAAATTCACCTAGAAAAACAAAGGATTTAATTAAGGCTAGGTTTTACTTGGTTGATAATGGAATACTAGAAGATTAGCACTAGTGTAGGGTTATAAAAATTATTCATCCATCCGCTTACACTCATTCGAGACATAAGGGATATCATTTTTCAATCCTTTTCAATGGAATAAAGGTTCCATAGGGGTATTCACTGAATAACAATAATTCCATTTCAATGACCGATTTAAAGTTAAAGGGTATGAAATCAATGAATTTCATGTTTTAAATAAATATATAATTATTATATCTTTAAATTTTATTTTTCAAAAGAATTTGTATCATACATTTACCAAGCTCTGTTTCTTTTTTGAAGCTATATACTGCAAATTTATAGACCATGAGAAGTTTCTAACTATAGAAAGAGAAATTTTTATCACATTAAATGAATTGGAAATGTTATTTCCATTAACATTATTTGATATGATAGTTTACATGATAGTTCAACTAAAAATGGATATTCGACAATGTGGTCATGTACATTATAGATTGATGTACCCCATTGAGTGGTATATGAATATTTTGATAGCATATATCAAAAATCAAAGCTTTCCAGAAGTTTTTATAGTGGAGAGATATATTTTTGAGAAATCCATTTATTTTTATAGTGAATACTTGTGTGGTGTGGAACTAATTGGTCTATCAAAATCTCATTACACTAGGTGCCTTGAGGGTGAATTAATTTATAGAAGTGATATTGTCAAAATCAATATTAATGATCGAGAGAACGCCTACCATTAAGTTTTTAATAACACATTGGAGGTTTCCCCAAATTTTGAATCCCACAATGAAATTATTAGGCATTTGAAACCATCAAGGGATGAAAGATGGATGTCAAATATTAAAAATCAATAATTTATAGGATGGTTTTAAGACCATATTTTTAAGGAGTCAGATGAAAATATAGATTCAATTTCAGAACAAATTTGATGGCTAGCCAGACATCCAAGTGTGCAAGTATTATCTTATAATGGTTATGAAATATTTGGTTATAAAATCTATACAAATGAACATCTTGAAGATAGTAACAAGAAAAATAGTTGAGTTGCTATAGCTACCCTCACTTTTCATAATTTAACATTATATAGCATTTTAAAAATACATATAAAATTATAAAAACAAAATCCCAAAGACCGTACCAGTCTAGGGCCTATGGAAATATTGAAACATAAACACTAGTATATAAATGATCTATATCAACTCCCACTAGGTTCTTCTTTACTACAACCATTCTTACACACATCAAACATAATACATATCTTTATAACCTGGGGGAATTAAACATAAAATGAGAGAGCTCAGATGCTATGTAAGGATAATGAAGGGAGATATATAAGTATAATCATGAGAATAATAGTATGAGAACATGGTCAGGAAAATAGAATACCATACCCTACATATCAAAGATCATAAACATGTATCATCACATTAATCATAGTAGTTTATAAGACAAGAATCATAAGGAAATAAATAACATAAGACATGAAATCATAACATAGGAATAAAACATGGAATTATTACAGACACAAAATCATAGATATTTACTTACATAGTACTCAAGTACTTGGTTATGATACCATATTAGAGGACAAAATCCTTTACAGAACTGGGTTCACACCTGGTTCCATCCCTATTTTACTAAACTGAGTACACTCCTTATTCTAGACTAGTAAGACTAAACTGATTTCATTTACATTTATAGCCTTGTAATACTAAATCGAGTTCATTTCAAGTTATATCCACATATATCTCATGAGATATAAATCTTTACCAAGTTTATTGTATGGATATATACATCCCACCAATCTCTTAATGAAATCATACATACATGTGTCCCAGTATCTTAAAAAATCATATCATTAACCATTAAATGAAATGATTATTATTAACATGTAATAAAATAATAACAAATAGAAAAATATAGGTTTCATAATTGTTTAGTCATATACATAACCCATGAAAAAAACTTTTCAATAGTATATAAACTGTGACAGAGAAATAGGTTTCACGAACATCATTTCATCAAAACATAATCCCTTAAGAGAGAGAATATGAATAGAAACATTGAATAATTTCCACAAAAATTTAAGAGTAACACCAATGGATATTATCTTATAAGTTAAATAATTTTGAAATATCTTTTAAAATCATTTGTTGAGAAAAATATCATTTCTTCTTTAAAAAATGATTTGTAAAAACATAAAACCTTTTAAAAGACATTTTCTTTGAAAATAGCTTCGAAAACTTATGGAGGAATATTCGGAAAAAATGATTCATTTTTAACAAACTTTTTCCCATGAAAATTATCACCATGGATTATTTGAAAAAAAATTGAAACATTTTTGAAAACATGGATTTGGAAATAAAACATATTTTTGAATGAAGAGAGAGATACAATCATATTTTCATAAAAACATTTTTTTAATTATATTAAGTACCAAATATTGAAAAAACTATACTAATACATGGATATAAAATGAATAAATAGAGTATAATTAAACTCGTGATTTTTCTTGAGAAATGGATCATAATATTTCATCATTGAAGCATAATCATTAACAATCTCCCGAAGCGATGATATTGTTTCAATAAACTCTTTCCACTTGGTTACTTGGGATCAAACTCTACATGTAGAAAATAAAATTAAATTAATATTAAAATATATTTAAAATAATGATATTCATGAGATAACATGTAAAATGTAAGTATGTAAACCTCAAAAAATAATTTAGTTAAATAAAAAAACATGAGTCTCAAAGAAGGATAATTGAGATAAAACTATTTTTCTGATTTGGTAACTTTTTAATCATAAACCCCATGAAATAAATATCAAAAAATAAATATTTAAATACCCATAAATTTAATTATAATAATAATTGAATACATCCATGGGTATTATACACATGACACAAAAGTAATGGGTGGTGAATAAAGCATGTATCTCACAGAAATAAAAAGTGATATGAAATCCCCTTACCTTTTGTATTGATTCTCTTCGTACTCGTACAATATTATTGTATAATAAATTTAAGTTTATTATAAATAATTTATAGAATCATATTCTTATATCTAATACCATATATGGTTTTATAATAAAATTATATTACCAACTTGTTAACAATTTTTTGTTAAGGATTCACTTCATGTAATATCCTCTTTGTTTTTCAGATGTGTATTAATTTGTTATATCTTTGGTCCTTATACTTATATCATGATTTCAAAAATTTAATCCATAATATAAATATAATTTATATTCAATATATTTTTATTATAATAATATATGTATTATATACATATGAAATGGAATACACCATTTATGGAGACGGTAGGTTGTATGTACGCATTATCGTTGTTTCTGTTTAATATTCAGATTGAAAGAAAAAACATAAATGAAATACATGTATATATATAATTTTTTCAGTAGTAAAATTATATAATATATATATTATAATCTAATAAAACCTGTTTTTAATACATTCAATGTATTTTGTGAACGAATCACATCGCTCTGAGGGGCGGTAATTAGCACTTCCTCAAACAAAATTCTAATATTTTCACCAAATGGAACGTATAAATTTATCTGTGGTGAAAGTATTAAATAATAAAAAATAAAAAATAAATATCATATATTTATATATATATTATAAATATATTTTCCCTTCTAATTCCCGCTATGATAGGTGGTAAAGGAAGAACAAACAATCATCATTTTGTGATATGGTAGTTCATCATACACATAGAGAGAATGTTAGTTACCCACTAGATGGAGGTCTATGTAAGTGTAGGTAAAACCCTAATAATAAAAACATATCAGTATATTGAGGATAATATTTTTTATATAATAATATAATAATATGAATTTAGGGAGTGGAGAAAGAAAATAAAAGAAAGGAGTTAGGGGGAGGGTGTTTCCTCTTAATAAGGAAAGTCCTTTTGGTTTGCACTAAAGTGCTTACATGGAAGGATATGTGCTCAAATGGAGGATTCAAGGAGGAATGGATGATTTTTGGGAGTATATTTTTTCAGATCATGGATGAACCTATGTGGTTTTATAGGTGTAATTTATTGGAGTAGAGGAGGCCTTTTATAATGGAGGAGGAGTGGCACTCTTAAAATATTTTGACAAAGAAATTACATAAATGCTTTTCTCATGTCATGTGGAACCAATAATAGGCCCAATTGGAGAAATGTTAGTATAGAGAAAAAAAATTTCCACCTAATGGATCTTTTATAATTTAATTTTTCATTTTAGGTCTTAAATATCAGTTTTAGCCTTTAGTTAAGCTTAATTTTACCTATATTGATGTAATTATTTTTAATTTCATTCACTAATAATTTTGGTAAAAAAACTAAGTTGACCTTATTAACATTATAACTTATTATTATTCCAACTATGGAATAATTTTTTACAAATTCCAATCATATAACTAGTGGAAATTGATTTAAAATTAATCTCGTGGTCGGGTTGACAATGCGGGTTTTAAAAGTAAAAACATTCAAAAGATTGCTAAGTTTTTATAACAAATTTTATAGTAAAATTTACCTCAATAAATTAAATAGTATTAATAAATAAAATTATTATAAAATTAAACATTTATGATAATTTAAAATATAATTTGTCCTTATAAATAAATTATTCAAAAAGGAAATTCTGAATTAAAATCTGATATCTTTCATTATTCATCGAAAAAATGAATCTTCTTGGAAAATACCAAAAATTATTCTTAAGCTAATTTTGACATTATAAATTCAAAAATGATGTTCATTTTATAAAATGAAATTTATAAATTTTTCTAAAATTAATTTTGTTATTTTTCATAGAAGGACATTAAAAGCAGTTCATTTGAGAAAATATTATTTTTAAACATATAAGGACTTTACCAAAAATTATATCTTTCTATATAAATTGGTTTTATTTCTATAAAACCACTATAAAAAATATTTTAAAGGTATATATTATTATTCATATTAAAAATTTTAAAGGATAGGTTATAATTATCTGGTTTAAATATTTAAAACAAGAAAATGATTTTTTGTAGAAACATCAGTGTTGCATGTAATGTACACAAATTTGGTGTTTCATTTAATATATTCCAAGTCAATTTTTCATTTAATGTATTCCAATTTAGTGTTTCATACACTGATTCAATTCCATGTGAATGGAATTTTTTACTTAGTTCAATTCATAACGTTAATTAAGATTAATTTATTTGAAGAAAAAACGAGTCCATAAAAACTCAGGGTGTTACATTTTACCCCCCTTAAAATGAATTTTCCTTCAGAAAATTTAATTTACTTTAAAAAATAGGATACTTATACATCATCATATCCTCAGGTTTCAATACGTCTTCCTATAACTTTTTATTTCTCCACAAAATAATTACCATATGAGTTGTGTTGTTTCGTCAAGATTTCATTGTATGATTGAGAATTTCAAATGGTTGTTCCTCGTAAGAAAGATCTATCTCCTACAGTTTAACCATTAAGTTCTTAACATATGAAGGGTTATGTATATAATTCCTTATTAGAGATATTTGGAGCACATCATGGACTTGAGAGATATTTGGAGTATGTTCCAAGTAATATTATATCTTCCTAATACGATCATAAATTTCAAAGGGACTCATGTTCCTAGGGCTTAGTTTCCCTCTTTTTCCTAAAACTCATAACATTTTTATACTATGGGATTCATAGAAACACCTTTTCACTAATATCAAATTATTGATCATTCCATCAGTAATCACCAAAACTTTTCTTCCAACTTTGAGTTTCCTTGATGTGATGTTGATTGGTTCTGACCTTCATATCAATTTCTTTAGAGATCTTGGGTCCCAATATCTTTCTTTATCCAACCTCATCCTATAATGTTAGAGCTATAAATTTATTCAAATAGAGGGACTCATAAGTTTTGATCTTAATTCATGAATAAATGCTATTTTTTTAATAAAACTCTATTTTTGGAAGGTTTTGATTCCAATCACCAAGGAAAATCAACAGAACAAGATATCAAAAAATTCTCAAGGGTTTGAATTGTTCTTTCAGACTGACCATCTATATGAGGATGATAATAAGTACTAAAACTCATTTCTATATCATGTTATTACAGCATACTTCTCCATAATTTTTATGTGAACCTCAGATCCCAATCCTGTATAATAGAATGTGGTGGTCAATGAAACCTTACCACTTTCTTAATGTATATCCTGGAAAGATTATCCATATAGATGTGTTCACTGATAGTGATGATGTTTGCTGACCTGGTAAGTTGATCGAATACCATCCATATATCATTAAACCCTTTATAGGTTTTGGGTATTACAATTATAAAATATATAGTTATGTTTTCCCATTTCTATTATGGTATGGGTAATGGATGTAACATCTCTTTAGACTTTTGTATTTCAACCTTATCTTATTGGCATACCAAGCACTAATATACAAACTCATCAATATCTCTATTCATGCCATCCCACCAAAAGTATTCCTTCAAGTCTTTATACATCTTCATACTTCCAGGATGAATAGTGAAAGAAGAACAATGAGCTTCCTCTAACAACTCCTTCCTCAAATCTAGTATGTAAGGAACACATACATGGTTCCAAAACCTTATCATTCGATCCTGGTAAATGTTAGTCTCAAGAAAATTTATATCATTCTTTTGAAACTATAAATCTACCTTTTACACCTCTTTAATCTTCACATGGATAGAGGTTTGAACATTTATTGAGAAATATAAGATTTCCCCCCTTCCTTTAGGATTTCCAGATCCATCCTTTGAAAACCAGGAAATATTTAACCCTTTTTTATCCTTATTTTGGATAATCTATCATGATCCTTCTACTTGAAGGCATCAAGAATATTTTTTCCTTTTCCGGGGTGGTAATTTATTTAGTAGTCTTAATCCTTTATCAAATCTAACCATCTTCTCTAACTCATATTCAAATCCTTCTGTGTGAATATATATTTCAGAATTTTATGATCAGTATATATATCAAACATTTCTCCATAAATATAATAAATCTATATCTTTAATGTAAAAATTACTGATGCCAACTAAAAATCATTAGTTGGGTAATTTTTCTAATGAATATTCCACTTTCATGAGGAATAAGTGATAACTATGTCATTTTGAATAATAACACATCTCAATCCCTTTATTGATTCATCTCTATAGATTATAAACCCTTTCTCACTACAGGGTAATGTATGCATAGATGAATAGACTAACCTTTCATTCAATTCCTTGAAATTTAACTCACAGTCATTTATCCATAGTAACTTGACACACTTTCAAGTTAACATTATTTTAGGATTAGATAGTCATGAGAAATTATCCACAAACCATCAATAATATCTAGCTAAGCAGTGAAAGATACAGATCTCAATAATCATGGTTGGTCTAATACATCATTCAATATCCTCTTTATTTGATGGATCTACTGCTATAACATCTCTTGAGATTATGTGACCCAAAAATTAAACCTTTTGTAACCAAAAATCACACTTTCTAAATTTTTTAAGCAACTTATCCTTTTTAGGGGTCTTTTGTAAAATTATCAAGTTATATTCATACTCATACTTTATCTTTGATTATATAAGAATATCATCTATAAAGACCACCACAAATTAATTGATGTAATCTATAAAGAATCAATTCATTAAATCCATAAAAATTTTGGGGTAATTACTAAGACTAAAAGGCATCACTATATATTCATAGTGTCCAAACCTTGTATAGAATGTTATATCAGGTATATCCTCCTTCTTGAACCCCAATTGATGATATCTATAATTAATTCAAACATGGGAAAAATTATTATTCCTTACATAGTTGATCAATTAAGTAATCAATACAGGGAATATGATACACTTTCTTTATCGTGATCTTGTTCAACTCTTGATAACAAATACAGAGTCCCATTGATCCATATTTATTTTTCACAAAACGAATGGGCGCAACCCAAGGTGACACACTTGGCCAAATGAATCCTTTATCATGGTTTTCTTAGAGTTCCTTCTTCAATTCCTATAACACAATCAAGGCCATTAAAAAAGGAGTCTTTGAAATTTTTGTGGGACTATGTATGAGTTCTATTGAGAAATAAACTTTTCATTTTGGAGGAAGGATATTAATCTCATCCAAAAAGATATCCACAAAATAAAGAACAATGGGAAAATCATCAATGTTAGTTTTCTTATGAAAACATTTGAGATAAACACCCCTTTCAAAAGGTATTTAAGACCCATACACTAGACGCAATCTCCATAAGAAGTTCATACCTATTATCACATGGATGGATGACTATAAGAGGGTTTTAAATATAAAACATAACTTCCCTTCCTCATAAATTGATAAGTGCCTTATGTAGAGAAATCCAATCCATTCATAATATGACATAAAATTAAACCAAAGGTATAATCACAAGATTTAATAGATGAAAATTCCAACAAACATCAACTAAGGCAGAATCTTAGGATTGGTATGAAATCACTGTACCATTATAAATTTTCACTTATAATTACACATATAATAATTTAGATTTAGTATTAACTGCCTTATAATATTATTTAGGTATTAAAGAGTGGGTAGATCCGTAATCAAATATTAAATTAGTAGTTTTATAGTGGATAGTGAGGGTGTATTTCATTACATCATTATCACACCCTTAATCCGAAAAGTTATTGCATGAGATTCACCCTTGTCCCTTATCCTAATAAGATATTAGCTTCTATCATCATAACCATCCCTTGGGTTTGGGCATTGGTTATCATAACTCCCATTCTCCTTACAGTTATAGCTCTAAATCATGGGAATTTCATTCTGTGTGTCTTTTTCACTATTAGAATTTTGAGCTAACTTCCTCTCATTATTTAAACAAACAATTTCCTAGTGACCTTACTTTATGAACTTAAAAAAATTACTAGACATCTTAAGAAAAATTCTTCCATGCTTCCTCCCATATTTAGTTCATAAAAGAAAAACTCATATTCTTTTCTCTATGCTTTCTAGAGTTTCCTTTTAACTACATCTTCCCTTTATTTTCAAAACCTTGAGGTTGATATGTGAGTCCATCCTCCATTAAAACATTGATTTCATGACACAAAATATCTTTGTAGCTACTAAAGTCTCTTATGGACATCACTCTTCATAGACTTGGCTTTAAGCCACTGAAGAACCGATCAACTTCACATTCGGGTTTAATGATTATTCCAGAATCATACCTCGAAAGTATCATGATATTAGCCTCATATTTATCAAAAAAAATTATCATACCTTTTCTTCAACTCAAGGAACTATTTCTCCATATTGGTATGAAGAATCCAAGGAAATTACTAATTCAAAAATAAGTTCTTGAACTCTTTCCATTCCATGGATTCAATTTCATCTTTATTCCTCATATTCTTAATTAGATTCCACCGTAGTCCTATTGACCTTCTAAATGATAAATATCCAGAATTTATTCTTCATGTTTCAAACACTATAGGACATAAAATATATTTTCAGTGGTACTAATCCATTATTCAAAAAGAAGTTGATCGGAATACCCTCTAAAAGAAGTTGGTTGTGGTCTCAGGATGGAATCAATATAATTTTTTCCCCTCCATTTATCATTTGAAAGTTCACCATGATTCTTATCCCTATGAAATTTTGGTGAGCATAGTAATGAGATTTTGCATTCTTGCTCCCATATCATTTGGTTTCTCAAGAGGACAATCGTCGTATAGTCTATTTCAATCAACACTAACAAGGTTCCTATAGTCTCCCTCCATTGACTAAAACCAAAAGCATAGAGTAAGAAATATTTATATTATTGGGGAACCACATAATCATGAAAATTCACATGTAGTTTTTCTAAATTATGAAATATTATTTAATCAATAACACCTTATGTTTATCCTACGTTTTTAATGGCCAATATATATTTAAATCCTTCATGACGGTTCATGAAGAGTTCATGAATTCCCAACGTATATCCCCTAGGAGTGTCAAATAAAGTGTGCAACAAGGCCTATTGTCTTATACCATATTACCCCTAGTCATCCCCAAAACGTCTTTCCATATTTTTTACTCCAAGGTATATCTATTCCTGGACCACATCCACTTATAGTATCCGGAAAAAAGATTTATTTCTAGGAGACCATTCACTCTATACTATTCCAAAATTACAGTACATATTCCAATACTTTTCCTGATCCTTATACTTATCCCTAGACATTTACTTAGGTTTCTTAGTAATGTTTTCTCATCCTATATTCCAATGGTTAACTATACCGTTCCACTGATACCAAAAATAGTGACCCATGATTTTCATATAGTAACATTACATATCTTTTTTCATAAAACGTAAAATATTATACAAACAAACTCCCAAATACCATAGTAGTCTACTCCATTTGGAAACATGGAAACATAGACATTATTACATAAATTAGCTACATCATCTCCCTCTAGGTTATTATTAAATAGAACCCTTACAAGACACATCAAACATAATACATATCTTCATAACCTGAGGGAAGGAAAAAAAGTGGTGATCTCAGATTCTTAGTAAGGGTAAACAAGGGTGATATGTAAGATAAATAAGAAGCCTACGAGTATGAGAACATGACCGTGAAAATATAATATCATACCATACATATCAAAGATCAAAAACGTGAATAATGTCATAAATCTAGACAGCCCATAAGACAAGAATCATAAGGAAATAAAGAACATAATCTCTAAATCATAACATTGGAATAAAACATAGAATTGGGGCAGACACATAACAATATATAAATATTTTCGTACTATTCAAAGCATTGTTTATAAGACTATCTTAGTGGATAATATCCTATACTGAATAGGGTTCACACCCCATTCTAGACCTGTATTTTTTAACCAAGTTCACTCATCATTCAAACCCATGTAATATAGAAACAAGTTCATTTCTCATCCCACTACTATAATATTGAACGGAGTTCATTTATCATTCCATCAATGACCATATCATGAGATATTAATATTTTCCCAATGCATTGGAGGGTTATATTAGTCTCTCCCATCTCATAATGAAATCATGCATACATGTTAAAAAAGATCATAAATAATATTATTATAAACCATGAAATGAAATGGGTATTATAAACATGTAATAATATCATAACCCATGGAAAAATATAGGCTTCACAGTCATTTCTACATAAACATAACCCATTAAAATATGTTAGTTTCAATAGCATATAACCCATTAATGTGAAATGGGTTTCATAAACATCATCACATCAAAACATAATCCATTAGGATAGAGAATATGAATAGAAACATTTCATAATTTCTCCATAAAGGAATGAGTGACCCTAATGGATCTTATCTTGTATGGGTAAAAATTATAAATGATCTTTTAAAAAAAATTGAGGAATCTATCCTTTATTCTTTGAAAAATTCTTTTTAAAACATGCAAACATTTGAAAACATTTTTCTTTGAAAATATATTTGAAAATTGAAAATGGATTATTTAAAAACAATAAAACATTTTTAAAATAAATTTTCCTTGGAAATTGTCTTTAATTATCATTTGAAAACATTTTAGAAAACATTTTTTAAACATGGTTTATGAAATAAAATATATTTCTAATCAAAGAGATAAATATGGTAATATTTTATTAAAAACATTTTCTTAATTATCTTATGTACTAAAGAGTGGGAAAATGGTACTAATACTATGATATATCTTGAATAAATAGATTATAAGTAATCTCATGAGTGTTCTTGAGAGTTTCGTTGTACGATTTCATCAATGAAAAATAATCATTAACAGTCTTAAAAAGTGACGAGATTGTTTAAATAACTAGATATCATACTCTACATGCTATAAACGGAAATTAAATGAAGATTAAAATATCATAAAAATAATTAAATTCAATATATAACGTGTAAAATGGAGATATATACACCCCAAAAAATAATTTTGGTGCATAACAAAACATTAGTCTCGGATTAGAAAAATTGAATCCATAATATTTTACAAATTTGGTAACTTTTGAAACCTAAAACCCATGAAAGAAATATCATAAAATGGATAACTAAATACCTATAAATTTATGTTTAGTAATCATTTAATACAGTCATTGGCAGCATACACACCACAAAAAATGAATAGTTTGTGAATACAACATGTTTCTCACTGAAATAAAAAGTGAGATGAAATCTACTTACCTTGTGTCTTGACTCTCATCGTACTCATACAAGATTAATATATGATAAATTTGTTTTTATTATGAATCTTTTAAATAATCCTATTCCAATATATAATACCATATATGATTTTATTATTACCTTATATTACCCACTTGTTTCGAATTCTATGTTAAGGATTCACTTCGGGTAATATCCGTATTGTTCTTCGAATGTGTCCTAATTTCTTATATATTTGGTCCATATAATTATATCATGATTCCTAGATTGTAAACCACGATATAAATATAATTATTATTCATTATATTTTTATTATAATAATCTATAAAATGTATAACTATTAAATGGAATACACTGTTCATGGGGACGGTAGGTCGTACGTTTTTTATGAATATTGTTTATGATTAATTTTCGTATTGAAAGAAAGAACAAAAATGAAATATACCTATATATATAATTTTTTTGGTATAATTATTATATAATATATTTCATATAAGTTTATTAAAACCATTTTTAATACATTCCACATAGTGTGTGAACTTATCACATCGCTTTGAAGAGGTAGTAGTCCACCCATCCTCAAACAAAATTATTATATTTACACGAAATGGAATGTACAAAAATATGTGTGGTAAAAGGATTAAAAAAGATTAAATTCATAATAAATATCATATATATTATATATAAATAGAGTTTCTATCATAATTATGATCATGATAGGCAGTAAAAGAAGAATGAGCAATCATTGTTTTGAGAGACGGTAGTTCATCGCACACAAAAATTGGAGGTTTTTTACCCATTAGATGGAGTTGTGTGTGAGTGTAGGTAGAACCCTTATCCTAAAAACATCTCAGTATACTTATTATAGTGGTTTTTTATAATAATGAAATAATATGAATTTATAAAGTAGATAAAGAAAATAATATAATGTAGTATGAGGGAGGGTGTTGCCTCTTAATCGGGAAACTCCTCTAGGTTTCCACCAAAGGGCTTCCTTGGAAGAATTTATGCTCAAAATGGAGGCTCTAAGAAGGAAGGGAGGAATTTTGGAAGGATATTTTATCTTATTTTGGATGAAAATATGTGGGTTTATATGTGTAAATAAGTCGATGATATGAGGAATTTTAATATTGGAGGAGGAGTGACACTCTAGTAATATTTTGAAAATGGAATTTCCTAAATGTTTTTCACTTTTCATGTGGATCCAATAATAGGACAAATTATAGAAAATGGAGGATAGGGTTGAGATATGGAAAAAACGGCTCTTTTACATGTTTCTAGGTTTTTTTAGATCTTAAATTTAAGGTTTATTCCTTTTTTATGAATAATTTTACCTTAATTGATGTTATTAATTTTAGTTACATTCATTAATAATTTTGGTAAAAAAACATAGTTTCCCTTATTATAAATTATTCATTATTGTAATTCCAAATATGGAATAAATTTTTCTAAATTCAAATCATATAAGTAGGAAAAATTAATTTAAATTTATTCCTAATTTCGGGTCGACAATTCGGGTTTTTAAAGTAAAAACATTCAAATGTTTAATAAATTTTACACCCAAGTTAAAAGTGAAATTGATCTCAATGAAATAAACTTTACTAAATGATAAAAAAATTATCTAATAAAATTTCAAACCAATTTAAAATACAATTTATCCTTATAAATAAATTATAAAAAAATGAAATTTTGAATTAAAATCCAATATCTTTCACTATTCATCCAAAAATGAAGTTTCTCAGAAAAATACCAAAAAATATCCCTATGCTAATTTCAAAATTATAAATTCAAATTTGAAATTTATTTTATCAAATTAAATTTCTAAATGTTTCCAAAATTAATTTTATTACTTTTCATAAAAGACATCAAAAGGAGTTCATTAGGGAAAATAGTATTTGTAAACATATAAGGACTTCACCAAAAATTATATCTTTAGTTATAAATATGTTTTATTTTTATAAAACCATTATAAAAAATATTTTAATAGTTTTTATTAATATTCATATTAATAAGTGTAACACCTCAGTTATAATTATCCACTTTAAATAATTATAACAATAAAATGTTGTTCCGTCGAAACATCTATGTGGCATGTAAAATAAGACAAGTCATTGTTGTGTGTAACATATTCCAAGTAGGTGTTTCATGTAACATATACTGATTTAGTGTTTCATACATATATTTGGTGTCATGTAAAAGTAATTTTTTACCAAGTGCAATTCATGACATCAATGAAATTTAATTTATTCAAAAAGGGTCCATAAATACTTGTGGTATTACAGTTACACTTCTGGATGAAGAAAAAAATATTTCTATTAATTTGGATTGAAATCTAGTTTATTTGAATATTTCATACTTTGGCATTATCAAAAAAATATGGGATGTGGATTATACAGTATTTTAAGTGCTAATTTTTCAATTCAAGTTACTTAATAACAAGAGTATTTTAAAAGTAGTTGAATTAAGATATGCGAAAGTGGATTTTAGTAAGGAAGGGTAAAAATTTGGACCCTTTATAATGGAATCATAGGCAATACAAGTAAATTATGTTCCATATCCTGCAAACCTAAAGTGGTCAATTTTTCCCTTATCGACCAAAACCACTAAAGGGTCAGATGAAAATTAAACTAAGGGTAACCCTTTCATTGGGATGTTATTATCCTTTCCCAGAGGTCCTAATGTAGATGGAGTTTTATACATTATAGGAGACCAAAATAAAGGGATTTGGATACATGACAGAGGGATCAAATCCTTTAATCCTTTAACAAATAGAGATTTAAATAATTTGGTTATATATTTTTTTTAATATATATTGTGTTACCAGATGATATTATCTATTTTTTCTACATTTATGTAATATAAATTAAATGTTAATGTTTGTCGGAGTGGATACTCAAGAGGGGGGTTAATTGAGTTCCAATTAAAATTTCTGTGAAAAACTATATGATTAAAATCCCCCAATTCAAAACAGATCAATCAATTAAGGTAGTAGAAATATAAATTTTTAACTGATCAACAAGTTTCTCTATGGTTGATTAGTCCTAATTTGAATCAATGTAATCACAAATTCAACTTTTGATATAGGTTTACTAAATAACGAATATATACACACTAACCAAAACTAACTATCAGAGTGAATGAAAAAACAGCTTTCTATTTTTGCAAAATATAAGTAGCGGATAAAATAAAATAGAGTACATGAGTATTTTCCCAACAATGTAAAAAAGAGGATCAGTCTCAAGCCGAGACCTAATCCTCTCCACTTGGTGATCACCTGCCACCAAGATGTTTATATTAAAACTTGATACACAGCTTGTATCAGGCTTTACAACAGTTTTCAAAAACATTCCAGGGAACACACCCTCTATCACTGTTCTTCATGGGAAAGACAAATAATACAGACCAAACATGGCCTCTTCCATAGTGATATGTGGGAAACAAAAATAGGTGAATTTTTATTTGAGGATATTCAGTATACTCGAGTTCAAGCATATGAGATAGTGTGTTCAATAGACTAACACACTTCTCATAGATGTAAAAGAAATAAACACAATAGAGCAGTTATGATGAGAAAGAGTTTAAAAGGCTCTATGTGTTTGTAGTTCCGATCTTGACTCCTTGGAATGAGAAATGTTGAAGTTCGAGTCAATCTCTAGAAGTTGTTCCCAAAACAGAGTGTCACAAATCCAGGCTCTAGCATTCAGTGTTCTGCTTCTAGTGTTTGATCAAGAGTTGATGCACCACAGAATGAAAAAGAGAGTTTGTCTCAGAATGATATTCGTGATGCTTTTGGGTTCATAGTATTAGTGCTGGATGGTTTTTCATTGATCTAGAAAGTAAGCTCTGCCACACTTCATATGCCACCCTTCTCTTTGTGTACATATATGTTGCTTGTATTTTTCACGTTGTATCTCTTTCACTTGTATCACTTTTCACTTTTTATATTGGAGGTCTGATAATGGGAATGAGTAGATCATGTGCATGCTTTCTCATAACTCGTACTGTCCATGGTATTGTCTCCTGAAACGTTTCCAATCAGCATTAATTAATGTCAGGGCATTTATTTTTTCAAATATGACCATTAGAAAAATATCAGGAATTTGAAAATGTATGGAAGGATAAGCGTCAGTAGATTGGTAATGGTAGCCTTTATATCGGTAGGCTTCAATAGTAGGTGCACATTGGCAATCTCCAACTGTAACCTTTCATTGGTAGGCTTCAGCAATTACCATTATTAGTTGGCTTACATCGGTGATCATGTAATGGTAACCTTTTTGTAGTATCCTTGTAACGGTAACCTTGTAGGGGTGACCATGTAGTGGTAACCTCGTAACGGTAGCCTTGTAGCCATGACCTTGTAGTGGTGAGCTTTTAACAGTGACCTTGTACCGGTAACCTTGTAGTTGTAACCTTGTAACGATAACCTTGTATTGGTAAACTTGTATCAGTAACCATGTACCGTTGACCTTGGTAATGGTGACCTTTGTATCTCTAACCTTGTAACAGTGACCTTTTTACATAGACAAATTCTGCACAGTATGCGTAACCAATCAAGCAGTGAGATTAAGAGTATATGAATACTACTCTATAGGAATAGGAAATAGTAACGAAACATAATTACCATAGAATGAAGACATGGTTCTCACTTAAATTAAAACAAGATTTGGGATTATCAAACTATGATTTGGGATTATCAAAATATTATTTGGGATTATCAATATAGATGAGTCCAACAATATCCCCCTTTTTTATTATCACAAATTATGTCATTGAAGCTTTAGATTTAAGAGTTTTTAATATTTTATCCCCCATGAATGACTTCTCCCCTTTAATATTTTCTCCCCCTTTGTGATTAAAAAAATGTATAGATAAAAAATTAGAGAGAAGAGAGTGTTTTTATTAATGAAATACTACTACAAAAGAGATGTCATATCAAGTAAGACAATCCACACTCAGTCCATATCAAAGATTTCCATTGGAGATTTATCTTTAGAGGCTAGGGATGCAGGTGTGGAAGGTGGAGGGATAGGTCGAGGGATGGAAATGAGTAAGGTAGGAGGAGCAGCCATAGAGTCATCACCAGACCTATAATGAGTAGATCTTTGAGAAATCATTGGGGTCAGACTTTTGATGGCTTATGCAGGAGTCATAAAAGGAGCAGTACTGGTGGAACCTGAAGCAGCTGAAGAAGCAGGCAATGCATGAGAGACAATGACTGGAGTGCATTTCACATGAAGGAAGGGTAACAGAAGATTCCTAAAATCCATAATGATGCTTCCCCCTCTTTCCACAGTTGAGATGAAATCATCATTGTTTTCCACGAATCTTTCCAAGGAAAGATTCAATTCCCTGATCCTGTTAACCTGATTCTTAAAGGCCTGAGTGACAGGTGGGATCCTTAAGTTCTCCAACAAAAATTTAAAGTGTCCATCCATCTGATGCTTAGTGTAAACCCATTTTTAGTAGATTTCAACTTGATCTTGGATGGCCTTCTGATCCTGAGCAGCTTCCCTTAGAAAATCTACCACAAGCTTATGAATTTTCCAGGTAATGGAAATGACCTGAGAATATGAGGAAATATCACTAGAAATCTATTCCACTTCTTCTCTGACAATGGTCCTGAAATCATCAATGTCAACTGGAGGAGAAGCTGAGGTGGAAGCATATATAGCTAGAGGATCTAGAGAGAAGGCCACTTTCTCCTTGAAAGATTTGGCCAAGCCATTGATTAGTCTTTTGACATCATCATCTTGATCTTTCACATGTGTTTCCTTGGATTTCTTAAAATCCTCAAACACTGTGACCATTTACTAAGCTACACTTTTGACATATGCAAGGTCTCTGTCCACCTGATCCTTGAAGCCGTGTAAGCATCTGAGCTGATAATAGACTATCTAACTGAAACCATAGACTCTTCCAACTCACTGATTTGACTCTGACTTTGCCTTACTTTCTAGAGAAGATTAGATTGAATACTGGAGTTCATTTTGGCTAACTCAGATGCTAAATGCTCATGAGCTAGAGCAACATCCTTTTCCACATATGAGGACCTATCCTTGGGCACTTCTTACAGGTCAGATTTTAGGGATTCAAGATCTTCCTTTCGGACATAGTCTTGAGGGAAAGATGATTCTGGAGGAAAAAATGTGAGGTTTGGAACTGAGGGTCTTCTATTGGGCCTCTCATCGTCTGGGTCATCGTAGTCTAGACCCAACACCATAAATATGGGGTCGTCATACCAGCCCTCAATCTCATATAAAATATCAATTGAACCTGTAAGAGTAGGTTCCTCCCCCTCAATGGGAGAAATCGCCTGATTGGCCACATTCATTTCCTCCAGACCTCCTTGATCAATTGCAACACCAGGAAGGTTCACTTCCACATCCTCCTCAGAATCCTCAACTACCTCCAAAATAGGTCATGCATCAACTGAATCAGTAGCTTCTTCTTCTCCACTTTCTTCCCTTCCTATATGTCCTATTAGAGGACTAAGACTTAGACATTCCTCTTCATTTTCATCCGCAGTTGTCTCAAGGTCATAATGGATTGATTCACATTCCTCATTCTAATCTGAGGAATCTTTAACTTATCTTAAGACAATTTCATCCCCTTCTTTTTCACTGGTTTCCTTATCACTATCCCTTAGGACAGCTTCCCTTATAGGAAATCTCTTTGGTGGTCTAGGCTCACCAAAGGATACAGTAGTCGCATGAGGACTGTAGGGAAGGTCAGGTTCACTCCTATCATCTATAGGAGAGTCCTCTCTTTCTTGCATAGTAGCAACTTCCTCTTCTTCTACATCTGAATAACCAGGCTCTACTTCATCAGGATTAATACCGGGGTCTCTCTTATTCTTAGGCCTAGATGGATGAGTCATAGGATTAAACTCTTCATATACCTTAGCCTCATCATTCACCCATCTTATCAGCCATGGATTCCAGTTAATCTTCATCAGCTTGCAAATAACTTTGGTGATGCAATGGTTTTCTTGCACAACAACAGTTTCTTCCTTATCTACAGCAACTCCTTTCACTTCCATCCAAAGAGAAATTAGCTTGGCATGGAATAGGGCATTGGATTTGGAACTAGGCTTGGTCATATCTTCCAACTGAGCCATCAGCAACATACACAAGTTGATCTTATATCCATGCTTCAGAAAATACAGTATGAATATATCTTGATACTTCAGAATAGTGAAGTTCCCTCTCCTGGGACTTATCGCATGCTGAATAAATCTAAAAAGTAGCTTATCTTCTCCGGCCATTTCCGTAGCAATGACATTTCTAGGAATTCCATTCCATGTCAATTCATCTAAATCATATTCATAGAAAAAGAACTCACTAGTTGGAGTCACAACTATTGAGCACAAATCAATAATCCCATCATGTGGAACCCTTAAGCATTCAGCCCATTCAGCAGAGGAGAAACTTACATTTACTCCATTTACTCTAGAAGTCATTCGGTTCTCATTCTTAGACTTTCCAAACATTAGATACTCAAAAACATCCTTCACTAACATAGGATAATATGGTCCATTGTTGTTTAAAAAATATTCAACCTAGTCATAAGCTTCCAGTTCCTTAAATACAATTGATCGGCTCGACAGTAGCCACATTGAACTTAACTCTTTATCAACAACTATTTCGCTCTTCGATAAATGCAGGTTCAACATCTTTTCCAGTATCTGGCTTCCACTACTCGACTCAGCTCTGGGTCTCTTAGGATCAGGCGCGTCTCCTTCAATAGAAACCAACGGACTTTTGACTCTTGCCATCAATCTTGAGTGGTTCATGGTTTCAGTAGAGGTTTAGGTTCTAAGATTTGAGAGAAATAGGTTCGAGAGAAGGTTTGATGTGGATTGAAATGTGATCTGTGTTCTTATTTTATCATTTAGGGATCGAAAAAGTTAAACAGACCAAATAAATAAGTAATAGCAGAAAACATTACAGATTCCGGTTCAGAGAACACAATACATGAAGTTCGAGACTTTGAATGTCTATCGGTAAGGAAGTATCTATAATCTGTAATGGTGAGGTCTTATCGATAAGGTCTTACGATGAGGTTCTATCAGTAAGGTCTAATGGTGAGTTCTTATCAGTATGGTCTAATGGTGAGGTCCTATCGGTAAGTTCTAACGGTGATTTCCTATCAGTAAAGTCTAACGGTGAGGTTCTATCATCAACAGTTTATCATACTTAACTCATGTTTAATGTAATTTAACCTCTCAAAATTTAAAGGCTTTGTGAATACAGAAGCCAACTGGTGTTCAGTACCAATGAATTCAAGGGTGATATCACCTTTTTGAAAATGATCTCTCAAGAAGTGATGTAGTACATCAATATGCTTTGTTCTAGTATGAGATACTGGATTCTTAGAGATGTTAATTGCACTTGTGTTGTCCCAGTTTATAGAGACATGTTTTAATTGATATCCATAGTCTAGTAAAGTGTGTTTCATCCATAGAATTTGAGCACAACAACTACCATAAGCTATATATTTTGCCTCTATAGTAGATAATGCAACATAATTTTGTTTCTTACTACACCATGATACTACTAACTTGCCTAAAATGTCACATGTTTCAAAGGTTCTCTTTCTATCTTACTTGCAACCATCAAAGTCAGCATATGAATAACTTACTAAATCAAATGGATGTCCTCTTGGATAAAATAGGCATATATTTATTGTATACTTGAGATATTTAAAAATCTTTTTAACAGCATTTAAATGAGACCCTTTGGGATTGGCTTGAAATCAAGCACACATGCATACACTGAACATAATATCAGGTCTACTAGTGGAAAGATAAAGTAGACTCACAATCATACCTCTATAGTTGGTTTTATCCATTGCTTCTCCAGCTTTATTTTCATCCAACTTGCAAGTGGTACTCATAGGTGTATCACTGCCTTTACTACTATCCAAACCAAAACGTTTTAAAAGATCATTAGTATATTTATTTTGATTTAAAATAATACCATCTTTGTTTTGAAAAATTTGAAATCAAAGAAAAATTTTAGTTCCCCCATTAAACTCATTTCAAATTCATCTTACATCATTGTTGAAAAATCAGTACATAAAGAATGTTTAGAAGATACAAAAATTATATCACCTACATAAATTTTTACTATTAAAACATCTTTGGAAATCATTTTAATAAAGAGAGTAGGATCTGATATCCCTTTTGTAAATAATTTTGAAATAAGAAAAGAACTAAGTCTGTCATACCATGCTCTTAGAGATTTTTTTAGACCATATAAGGCTTTAGACAGTTTAAAACACCATTAGGAAAATGGGGATTTGTAAATCTAAGGGGTTGTTTAACAAATACATATTCAATTATATATTCATTTAGAAGTGCAATTTTCATATCCATTTGATACAGTTTAAAATTCAGATTAGATGCATAAGCAAGTAGTATCCTAATGGATTTTAATCTAGCTACAGGATAAACAGTTTCTCATAGTCTATTCCTTCTTTTTGACTATACCCTTGTGCAACTAGTCTAGCCTTGTTTCTAACTATATTTCCAGACTCATCAACTTTGTTCCTAAAAACCCATTTAGTGCCTATTTACAAAGTGTCCTTAGGTCTTTCAACAAGTTCCCAGACTTTGTTTCATTCAAATTGATTTAATTCTTCTTGAATATCCATCACCCAAATTTCATCATTGATAGAATCATTAATATTTTTTGGTTCAAGCTGTGAAAGAAAAGCATTATGTTCAACCTGGTTTCTCAGAGAAGCTCTAGTTTGTGTCCCTCGATTTAAATCACCAACTACAGAATCTAAAAGATGATTCCTTAGAGTTATAATACCTCTAGAAATAGTTGAACTAGAGTCCTCATGGTTGTCTATTGGTTCAGAGTCAACAGGTGAAGAATCTAGAAGATTCCAAGAACTGGTTACTTTTACAAGGGATTCACTATCATTATAATTATGGTCCAGAATTGAAATATCTTCCACAAGATATTCAAGAGAGGTTTTGGATTCATGTGGATCAATCTCATCCAATTTTACATGAACTGACTCTTCTACACATTTTCTTTTCTTATTTAATATTATATATGTTTTACTTGAGATTGAGTAACCTAGGAAAATTCCTTCATCACTTTTGGAATCGAATTTTTCAAGACTGTCCTTAGTATTAAGAATAAATACTTTGCAGCCAAAAACACTGAAGTATTTAACCTTAGGATTCCTATTGTTCCAATGTTCATAAGGTGCCTTCTTAAGAATAGGTCTAATCAAGACTCTATTGATAATGTACAAGTTGTATTTACAGCTTTAGCCCAAAAATAAATCGGAAAATCTTATTCATTTAGCATTGTCCTCTCAATCTCTTGAAGTGTCATATTTCTTATTTCCATGAATCCATTCTGTTTAGGTGTTCTGGGGGTAGAGAAATTGTGACTATAGACATTGTGTGAGCAATAAGTTTCAAACTCTTGATTTTCAAACTCATGGAAATGATCACTTCTCAAGGTCTTAATCCTAAGTCCACTAAGATTTTCTATAGACTTGGAGTATTTGATAAAATAAGAAAAAGATTCACTTTCGTAAGAAAGAATGTATACCCAAATGTACCTAGAAAAATAATCCAAAAGAACATAAACATAGTTCTTCTCATTTAAACATGAAACTCAAGATGGTCCAAACAAATCCATGTGAACCAACTCAAGCGGTTGAGAAGTAGAAACTTATTTATTCAGTTTGAAAGAAAATTTTTGTTGTTTTCCCTTTTGACAAGGGTTACACACTCTGTTAAGAGGGAATTCCAATTTAGGTAAGTTTCTAACTAAAAATTTCCTAGTCAGTTTGATAAGTGACTTCACATTGTAGTGTCCTAGTCTTCTGTGCCACAACCAGGATTCCTTATGAAACACATTTAAACAAGAAACATTTTTCTTAGCAAATGAATCTAATTCAAAAGCATATGCATTCTCATTTCTGAGAGCAGAAAATATTAAATCATTTTTATAATTAAAAACATTACATGCATCATTTTCAAACTTGACATTAAAACCATCATCACACAACTAAGAAATACTTAGAAGATTGTATTTTAACCCATCAAAAAAAGTAATTTGGAAATTACTACAGTATTAGGGTTACCAATATGGCCTAAGCTAATAATTTTACCTTTAGAATTATCACCAAAAGTTACATGTCCACCATAAACTTTGATTAAGCTCATGAAGCATGAGTAGTCTCCTGTCATATGTCTTGAACATCCACTGTCCAAGTACCACATAGCTTTAAAGTAACTCTTTAGGAAAAATCCATGCAAAACATTATAAGCATGGGGTAACTTTTGTACCCAGATTTTCATAGGTCTAGAGAGTTTATCATGTTAAAATTTTGGAACCCATACTTGTCTCATAGATTTCCTATAATCAGAAGATATATTTTGAAACATAAAAACATTGTTTGGTCCTTTAGAGAATTTTTTTTCAAGAAAAGGTCCAAAACTTGAACTAGCTTTAAATTTTCTATATTTTGGAATAAATTTAGTTTTAATGATCCTTCTCTATCCTGGCTGATATCCTAGACCAGTTTTATATTTTGGGGAAATCAATTTTCCTAGTAACTGAGTCCAGGTATCTCTACTGGTAGTAAACTTCTCAAGATCTCACTTTAATTGTTCATTGGATAAGTTGAGTTCAGTATTTTCTTTTAACAGCTGATCACATTTTTCTTTCTCAATATCCAGATTAGATTTATAATTTTCATTTAGAGAATGTTGCATTTTCAATAGTTTATATTTATCCTTAAGTTCATTAAAGGTATCCTCAATAATTCCATAGTATTCAAAAAGTTCATCCTTAGTCATTTTTCATCATTGTTTGATTCACCTTCATTCCCATAATAATCATTAGGCATAGGGGAATTGGGTGTTACCTCCGATGTTTCTGTCATGAAACATAAGTTAGTATGATTGTTCTGTTCACTATCAGAAGCATCGGATCCACTAGAGCTATCTTCTAATGCATTCTAGGTAGCTTTCATAGCCTTTTTATAACCTTCGCCCTTGTCTTCATATATCTTCTTAAATTTAAACTTGGTCAGTCTACCTTCACATGACCTTTTAATTTTCCCTAATAATAGATTATTTCATTTTAATTGTCATTCCATTTTCTATCTTTCTTCCATTTTATTTTACTATTATACCTTCCCTTTTAGTTTGAATTCTTAAATAATTTCTTCTTTTTGTATAATTTTTTGAACCCTCTAGTAAGATGAGCCGTCTCCTCATCACTATTTGAGTCTTCACTTATGGAAGTATCTACAGGTTCTTGAACATTTTCTTTATCCTTGTTCTTTGAGGTTGTAGTCTTGAATGGTACAGATTTCTTCCGTGGATCATCATCTACTTCTTGATTCACCTTACGTTCTTCTTCATACATCATAAGCTTTCCAATTAGTTCTTTTACTAGAAGTTTTCCTATGTCACAATATTCTTGGATAGAAACAGAAGTCCCTCTCCATCTGTCAGGTAGGCATCAAAGTAGTCCCATAATTTGGTCCTTGTTGTCCACTAGTTTTCCAAGAAGAATCATAGCATTCACTATCTCATTGAACCTAAAAAACATGTCAGAAATGAGTTCTTCAGGATTCATTTTAAAGTTATCATATTTAATAGTGTATGTATTTAATCTCATTTCTTTAACATTAATTGTATATTCATGAGAAACATCTAAAGTATCCTAAATTTTATATGTAGTTTTAAAAGCATATATTCTACTGAATTCCTCATCACCTAGAGAATAGTACAAATCATTCATTTCTTTACAATTATTGTTATATGTGGCTTTAGTCAACTGAGACCATGTGTCTTTAGAAGTAGTAGGCAGTATATGTTGTTCTTCAATTGTGTCTCAGATTTCAGGTCCCATGATCACTAGATACATTTTCATTTTTATGTTCCACTGAGCATAGTTATTACCATTAATGAAAGGTTCCCTCTTAGTAGCAGCACCCTCAACTCTATTTTCCATTTTTACATAGAATTTAAAGAGTTGAAAATTTAGATATGACATAATTTTTTTAGATCTTTAAGATACAACTAAAATCACAGTTAAAAATAATTTGCACACTAGATAAAAAGACCTCTGATACCAAATGTTGGTCAGAGTAGATACTCAAGAGGGGGGGTGAATTGAGTTCCAATTAAAATTTCCATTAAAAACTATATGATTAAAATACCCCAATTCAAAACATCCCAGTTAATTAAGGTAGTAAAAATATATATGTTTAATTTCTCAACAAGTTTCTCTAAGGTTGATTTGTCCTTAGTTGAATCAATTTAATCACTAATTCAACTTTTGAAATAGGTTTACTGAATTAACCATATATACACACTAACCAAAACTAACTATCAGAGTGAATGTAAAAACAGTTTTCTATTTTTTCTAAATATAAGAAGTGGATAAAATAAAACAGAGTATATGAGGATTTTCACAAAAATGAATACAATATGTTTATCATAAATCTAAGACCTAATCCTCTCCACTTGGTGATCACCTGCCACCAAGCAGTTTATATTAAAACTTGATACACAGCCTGTATTGGTCTTTACAATAGTTTTCACAATATATCCAAGGAATAAACCCTTTACCACTGTTCATCATGGGAAAGACAAACAATACAGACCACATAGGGTCTCTTCCATAGTTTTACATGGGAAACAGAAATAGGTGAAGTTTGATGTGAGGATATTTAGTATCCTCCAGTTCAAGCATAGGAGATAGTGTGTTCAATAAACTGACACACTTCTCATATATGTAAAAGAAAGAAACACAATAGAGTAGTTATGATGAGAAAGTGTTTAAAAGGATCTATGTGTTTTCAGTTCACCTCTTGACTCCTTGGAATGATAAATGTTTAAGTGTGAGTCAATCTCTGGAAGTTGTTTCCAAATCAGAGTGTCGCAACTCAAGGCTCTAGTATTCAGTGTTCTACTTCTGGTGTTTGATCAAGAGTTGATGCACCACAAATGGCAGAAACGATTTTGTCTCGGAATTAACTTCTTGATGCTTGTGGGTTCAGAGTATTAGTGTTGGATGGTTCTTCTTTGATCTAGCTAGTAAGCTATGTCTCACATCTTATTCCACTCTTCTCTTCATGCACATACATGTCGCTTTTATTTTCCATTCCGTATCTCTTTCGCTTGTATCACTTTTCACTTTTTATATTGGAGTTCCGATAATGGGAATGATTAGATCATGTTCATTCTTTCTCGTACCTTCTATTATCCAGGATATTGTCTTATGAAACGTTTATAATCACCATTAATTAATGTCAGATCATTTATTTTATCAAATATGACCGTTAGAAAAATATCAGTAATTTGAGAAAGTATTGAAGGATAAGCATCGGTAGACTGGTAACGGTAGCACTTTATATCGGTAGGCTTAAATAATAGGTGCACATCGGCATTCTCTAACGGTAACCTTTCATCGGTAGGCTTCAGCGGTAACGATTATCAGTAGTCTTACATCAGTGACCATGTATTGGTAACACTATCATGGTAACCTTATAACGGTAGACTTGTAGCGGTTACCCTGTAGCGGTAACCTCATAACTATAGCCTTGTAGCGGGGACCTTGTAGCAGTGACCTTGTAACGGTGACCTTGTATTGGTAACCTTGTAGCTATAACCTTGTAATGGTAACCTTGTATCCGTAACCTTGTACTTGTGACCTCTATAATAGTGACCTCTGTATCAGTAAACTTGTAACAGTAACCTTTGAATTTAGATAAATTCTGTACTGTAAGCTTAACCAATCAAGGAGTGAGATTTAGAGTATATGAATATTACTCTATAGGAATAGGAAACATTAATGAAACATAATTAGAATAGAATGATGACATGGTTCTCACTTAAATGAAAACAAGATTTCGGATTTTCAAAATATTATTTGAGATTATCAAAATATGATTCGGGATTATCAAAATAGATGATTCCAATAGTTAAACCCCTTAAATATATAAATACTTATCCACATGTTAATTCTCTCAATTCTAAGTAACAACAAGTCTTTCAAGATACTGGTGCTCCTAGTGCAGAATAAAAATGACATTCTACACATGTCAATGCTATAGTTCCAGAGGAACAATAGGTTTATCATCCTGCAGCTAATCCCAGTGCATATTTTCAACTACATTTTAAATAATTTTATGTTACTGATCTAAAGAAACAACATATTTATGATGTTTAATTTGAGGATATGGTAGGAGAGGAAGTACCAATTATACATAAAAATAGGAGCACTGTAGTTTGATGGTGTTATAAAAAACAATTAAGGTGATAATCAAAGGCATCAAATATGAGGTCGGATGGAATTTTTAGGGCTAGCATGTTACCCCCAACAAGGACTTGTTTAGTAGATAAATTTGACTCAACGCAAGGAAACATTTTCTGATGGATCAAGATTTGTGGAACCATGTTGTGCCCACAAATAAGACACTTATGTGGGAAGTGATTATGGTAGTATTATGATATCATTTCATTATTTTACAAAAAAATAAAATAATGAAACACCAACTTACTCACTATCATCCCCTGAAGAATGTGTTTCTAGTAGCTGAATCCCATAATAAATATTTATTTAATCTTCTTGGAATGATTCACGTAAGATTTCACATAATTCTAATGAGATTTCATCTTAAATATACCGAAGGAAAAATAAACCTACACCCACCACTAATGTTTTAAAACCTGATAACCCAATATGTGTGGGATATGTTTGTTGGCCTTCATAGGGAGAAGTATTTTTAGGTACATTGTGGACTGTAATACATTGTGTGATAATATGTTTATTCATCACTTTGACTGATAATTTTTTATTTATGAAACCAAAAATGAGTGCTGAAAATAGAGAACTGGTAGAAAAAACAATCTACCAAAACCATAAATTTTGAATTGGGTATGATTCACTTGAAAAAAAATTGTACATATTTTAAATCAACTATAATAAATTTATTTGACATTAAAGAAAAATATAATTATGTCCCTATATTTATATGTAGATTGATGAATCCAAATACACAGATACTTCCATCCCACAACATATGCTATGGAAGGAGTCATGTGTAAATAAATAGGGGGTAAGAATAGATAAAAACACATAAATTTTAATCCACATGTGTATGTATGACATAATAAAAATTTGTTTTCCATTAAATCAATATTAAATTAAAATACTTACTTATTTTACTATATTTTATATTTGAAATAGTCCTAGGAATCATCAATACCTATAGAGAATGAACACCTAATATCAGTGGACTTAAAGAATCAAGACCAGTATGGTCATGTCATAGGTATCGGTTTTGGGGTAACACCCAAAAAATATTTTGAGGAAAAAAAGAGGAGGATAAGGATAAAGAAATGACAAAGATGAAAGAAATGTTAGCTACTCTTGAAGAACAAATTCAGTAGCAGATAGAGTTTCTACCAGATGTTATGGGGGTAAAATAAAATAAAAAACTCAAGAACAACCATTTCATAAATATCCCCCCACAATCCCTACTATCTTTGAGATGATCCATTCCCCTAAAAGAGTTGTCTTATTCAAGGTAATAAATATTATAATAATTTTTTCTATGAAATGTCAATATGAAAAATAATGATACTTTTCTTTTACTGATATTATATAGAGTAAAAATGATCGTGCTTTAGCTATATCAATACCCACCATTTCCTTGTAGCGAGGTTTATGGCGTTCAATATCTAAGAAGAATTTCTACACAATATACCACTTCCAATTAGTCATATGAGAGTTTTGATTAGTATAGATTGTGATCCAAGTGTCGAGCTACCTATTCCACTTGATGATGAAGGTATTCATAAGTTCAACCATGCCTTTTGAAGATTCATTTCATGGAAATTAGATCGTGTAAAAAAACATATCAATAATGAGGTATTCCTTTCTAATTAATTTTTCATGCTAAAAATCTCAAAACTAATGAAAAATGATTTGAATCAATTAATGATACTACAATAGGAAAATGGGATGGGGTGAAACAAAAACTCAAATCAAAACATTATAAACGATCAAACAGATGATTAAAAAGTTCTTCTTAAAGAACATTTACCATGTAAACTCAGTATCCATAGTTACTAACATTGAAGGATCATAGAGACACAAAGTTATAGAATGGTAGTAGTCACATAGCTGATTTTAAATAAAATGTGTATAGAGAGGAAGGTGAATAATAAATTTCTTTTGAGAATCCAAATGAAATAAAAAAATATGAATGGTTAGGAGCATCAATTGTAAATTTAGAAATACAGTATTTTTTTAGGATTTGATTTTCCAAAACCCGATTTACTATGTTAATTATGACAGAATGAATTTTATATTTTTTGTAGGCATATATTTCATTACCAATTTAAGGGATTTCACAATGAAAAAAAATTGTAATTTTTATTCCTCATTCAACCGCTACATAACAAAAAAATAGAATCCAAAAAGTGTTTAAAATAGTGGAAGGCCTGATCAAATCATCTAAAGTAAAACTTGCAAATGATAGACTCTTCATTATTATAATGATGACGAGGTAAAACTATAATGATTTATTTCCCATATTCAATACATATATACCCATCAAACTGACAACACATGATGAGATTTTTCTATAAGTAATACAATATATCCAACATTTTAGAACTAAACATCATTATATATAATTTTGATTATGTGTTAATGAGGATTCTATTATGATAGGGTGTTGTATCAATATTGTGAAAAACAAGGAACGAGGATAGGGGTTAGTAACAACGATCCTAAAAAATTATACAACATGAAAAGTATCACGGTATATATAATAATATTTCTCTATAAAAACACATATCAAAACAAATTACTTATTTTTCTCCATTTTTCTATAGTGTCCCAAATAAAATCGAAAATATTTAGGTTATTATTTTTGTAAATTGATCAGAGAGATCATATTCCATCAACAAACTAGCATCCCTAAGGAGGTATTTTTATGATAATTACTATTTAAATTAAAATATATATTAATCCATTTTGTATTTATATTTTTTTAGTATTACTACGAGTGTCAAAAATAATTATATTCACAAGATGTTATATATTTTCTTATAAATGAATAGGAAATATGTCTGATGAAAAAATGTATATAATTAGAAATAAAGATGTGACTTCTATATAAGTGGTGGATTGTTTCATATTATGATTAATTTTATTCCTTTAGTACTAATCACATGAGAATTTTTTCCTCATATAGGTGGATTGTTTTTTTCGTGTTCTAGAGGCTTGATTGATGTTGCTTATTCTTGTGATGGATTAGACCTTGATTCTATAATATAGAGTTGAATGAGAATGTAAAATAAAAATATACTATGTTCTTCCTCATTACGTTATCTATTCTAAATAATAGTAAAATATTCCAAATTAAATTATTGACTACTCAAGAAGAAAATTTCATCTCACTTAAATCCTTTTTACCCCTCGAGTGTTTGCATTTATCACATTCCCTAAAAGGCAGCGAAGGGACCGTGAAGGAATGTGATAAATGTCAACACTACAGGTGTATTATATTTTCAAATTGGGTTGGTTTTTTTGAATCTACTCATGATCATTCTAGACTACCAATAAGATAATAACACCAAGCAAATGGGTCCTGAATGTATAAAAAGGGCAAGAAGGTGTGACTTCCATATATGTAGTGGATTATTTCATATTGATGTTTTATGTAATTATTTATAGTATTACTCACATGATTACTATTTTCATATATAATTGGATTCATATTTTTGAGTTGGGTGGGTTTGTATGATTTTTCATGCTTGTGAGATATTGAACATCGAGACAACAATTGAGATAATGACAACACATTCCATTTCTTTTCATTTTCGACCTACCAGCACTACATATTGAGTTCATGTTCTTAGCTAAAAAAACATTCTCATTATTGAAAAAATATACGAGTTGAAACATATCTTGTAGACATTTTGGTGATTTCCCATGATATAATGGGAATAAGATATTCCTATACTCTTTTGGTTTTCAATAATGACAATGGATTTTCGGTTAAGAACATCAACTCAATATGAAATGTTGAATGTTAGAAAAATAATGAAAATGTAAATCATTGTGTCATTAGTAGTTATGATTTTTTTGATACATTGAGATGTATAAGAATCAGTGACACCTAAAATTGACACATGGTTTGACTGGTATGACTATGGGCTTATTTTAATTTAAAATTGACATTAATTTTAGTAATATAGTCAACTGACATTTAGGAAACAACTGCACCTCAATAAGACCCAAAATGTGACTGATATGACTCTAAGTGTATCTTTATATTTTAAATTGACATAAATTTTTGCAAAAAGAACAAGAGGCATACTCGAAACAAAGAGAAAAAGTCATATTATTTTGATACTCTAGGAAAATGATCCTTGAATCATTTGGGATGTTTCAAAATCATTTGCATCTCAATCAAATGCATTGTATGACTGGTATGACTCAAAATGTGCCTTTTTATTTAGAATTGACAACCATTTTATTAAAAAAGAACATATGACCTACTAAAGATCAAGAAAACAAATTTTTATTCTTTTTATACCTTAGAAAAACGATCCATAAGTCATTTTAGGCATGTAGGAATCAATCACACCTCAATCCGACACACGGTGTGACCGATATGACTCTAAGTGAATATTTTTTATTCAAAATTGACACTAATTTTAGTGATAAACAAAACTAACCTAATCGAAACCAAGAAAACAAATTTGGATTGTTTTGATACTTTATAAAAATGATCCATAAGTCAATTTTGATGTGTTTGAATCATCCTCTCCTCACTATATTAAACAATATGACTTGTATGACTCCAAGTGCATCATTAAATTTAAAATTGACAACATTTTTTGTAAAAAGGACAACTAACCTACTTAAAACTAATAAAATGAATTCAGATTGTTTTGATACTTAAGGAAACAAACCCATCATTTATTTTTGACGTCTAATAATTAAACACACATCAATATGACTCATGGTGTGACCAATATAACTATAAGTGTGTATTTTTATTTTAAATGGATATTAATTTTAGCAAGAAGAAAAAGTGACATATTGAAAACATATAAAACACATTTTCATTGTGTGGATACTTTATTGAAATGATCAATGAGTCATTTTAAATGTGTATGAATCATCCAAACCTCATTCCAACATACAGTGTGACCGTTATGGCACCATGTGTGTATTTTTATTTAAAATTAACATCAATTTTAGTTAAAAGGACAACTGAATTACTCAAAACTAATAAAACACATTAGAACTATGTTTATGATTTATTAAAATGATACATAATTCTTTTGAGATGTGAATAAATCAACAACACCTCAATCCAACACACAGTGTGACCGATATGACTCTAAGTGCATTTTTTTAATGTTTACACTAATTTTAATAAAAAGGACAACTGACCCACTCAAAACTAATAAAATGCATTCAAATTTTTTTAATACATTTATCAAATGATTCATAAGTAATTTGTGATGTTTATGAATCAACCACTCCTCAATTTGATGTACGATGTGACTAATATGACTCTAAGTGTGTCTTTTTTACATTAAAATGACATTAATTCTAGTAAAAAGAGTAACTGACTTTCTAAAAATTAACCAAAAACATTATATTTTGTTGATACTATAGAGAAATGATACAATTTTAATTTTTATATTTATAGGATTTATCCAAACCTCAAAATGATGCATGGTGTGATTGGTGTGACTCCTATTGCGTCTTCTTATTTATAATTTACACCAATTTATGTAAAAATCAAAACTAACCTACTTAAAACCAAGAAAATGCATTCACATTGTTTTGATACAATAGTAAAAATATCCATAAGTAATTTCATATCTGTACAAATCGACTATACCTCAATATGAATCACGGTGTGACTGGTATGACTCCACTTATGCCTTTTTATTTAAAATTGACATCAATTTTATTAAAAATGACAATTGACCTACTCAAGACCATTAAAAATCATTTGTGTTGTTTTCATAAATAATTAAAAATATATATAAGACATTTTTTATATAAAAGAACTAATCTAACATCAATCAGATGCATAGTGTGATAGATAGGACACCAAGTGTTTCTTTTTATTTAAAATTGACATGAATTTTAGTAAAAAAGAAAACTAACCTACACCAAACCAAGTAAACACATCCAGATTATTTTGATAATTTATTAAAAATATCCATAAGTAATTTATGGATTTTAGGAATCAACCACACCTCAATATAACAGACATTGTGATTGATATGACTCTAAGTGTCTGTTATTAGTTTAAAATTGACAGTTTAGTTCGAAACATGTGTCACTCACTAAAACCCAAGAAAATATGCTCTAATTGTCTTGATAATTTCGGAAAATAATTCATAAGTCATTTATAACATATAGGAATAAATATCATGTCAAAAAAATACATGATGGAACTAATATGGCTCAAAGTGTTTTTTTCTAGTTTGAGATGACATTTAAGTAAAAAAAATAAAATTGACATACTGAAAACTTAGAAAACAATTTCTGATTATTTTGATTCATTAGTAAAATGATCCATATGTAATTTTTAATGAGTAGGTATTATCCACACCCCAATCCCACACACTGTTTGACTATTGTAACTCAAAGTGTGCCTTTATTTAAAGTTGACATTAATTTCATTAAAAATAACAAATTAAATACTCAAAACTGATCAAACGAATTCACATTATTTTGATACTTTAGTAAAATGATCCTTAACACATTTTTAATGTCTTGGAATCAACCATACTTCAATATAATAGATGATGTGACTAGTATATCTCCAATTATGTCATTTCATTTAAAGTTTACTTTTTTAATATATTCTTTTATATTATTATTTAATTTATTTCTTTATTATGTTACTAACATAATATTTTTTTCTTATATAGGTGGATACTTTTAGTCTGGTTGAGGATATTTATTCATAAATGGATACCATGGGTGTACCTATTTGAGAGGGGATCACAAGTGCCAAATATGATGAAACATTAATGATTTTAAATGTTTTTGAATTGTAACTATAAATGTATATATAAAAAAAATTGTTTGAAATGTATATAGTAGTGTCTATTTTGTATTTGTGATGTAGAATATATTAAAATTAAATTATATATTTTGTGTATAGGTTACAAATGTTGTTGTGCACTGTTATACAGACAGCACACTATAACATGTGGGGTCTTTATCAGTTTAAACCTAGCACTGTTAAAGGGGACCTTTTTATCAACACTATAACTAACAGTGATTTTTTAGTGATGTCTAAATAATTTTTTCACACTGGTAATGGGCATATTTTTAGTAGTGAATGGGGATACAATAATTATTTATTTAATTGTATTATCAAATAAATGTTATTAAACATGTTTAAAAAATTTAATTTGATATAATTAATGTCTTCTGAAAATTTTCTAGATGACCTATACATCTTATGGAGTCATTAAATGTCTTTGTTTTAAGTTATATTGTTTTTATGATATTTTTAAGAATACATGTAATTAATAGTGTCAAAATTGACACTAATGATATATTAAAATAAATAATATTTTATTAAATGATATAAAATTAATAAAAATTGAAACTTCTTACACTTAATTGGGATATGGATCAAAATATCATCCTTGATTCATTTATGGTAAGTTTTTCATTTTATAGTAATAATACCGACCCTCAAAGAGTAAAAATAGTTGTCATCATGATAAGAGTTAAAGTGATTAAATAAGGGTAAAAACCAAAAGATAACGGTATGAATTTCACCAAAATTTGCCTAAAATTTATTGGATTAATAGTATTTTACCCTTATAATATAAATATATAATTAGAGTTGATTAATGCACACTTTTCCATGAAAATAACTTATATATTATTTAAATTAGTGTTAGTTAAAAAATATCACTCTCGTTGTATTTAATATATTTTATGTGTCCACATAGGAAAAAATCAAGATATTACTGAATATAAATATCTATTTAGATAATAATGAAGTTATTACCATTATATAATTTTATTTTAATTTTTCATAAAGTTTATAATTACCATAAATTCTTCTTCAATTCAAAAAAGGGTTTTTATTAGATTAACATAAAAATTAAATTATTGATTTTAAAAATATTAATTTTGTTATATTTTGTATGATTTAATGTTTCTAAATTATTTTATAGTTCTATAAGATATATCTGAGATGTGTTTAAGAAATATATTCTAATTCCCAAATTATCACGATGTATTTGAATTCAAATTAAATAAAGAATATCAAATTTGACAATAATGATATTTTATTGAATTAATTTATTTTTAAATTATTTAAAAATCACAAAAAAATTGAATAATCAAAAAAGTGATAATATATTGTACAAAATGTATTAAAATATTCATTTATAAGCCATTTCAAACACTTTTTCTCTATAATAGACTTATAATTTTTTAATATTTTGAAGGTTTTAGAAAGTACCCCTCACCCTTATTATAAAATGTAACCTCCTTCATCACTACCTCATGCCAATTTGAGAAATCTAGATCTACAAACCCCTAAAATTTTCTCTTATAGGCATTCTTAGTTACATTCTGGAGGTTCACTTCCTTGAAAATGACCTTCCCTATATCACCTAAGATGAGATTAAATGAAGTTTATTATAGAAGAGGTTATCGTCTTTATAAACTATTTCAAGTTTGTTTCTTCTTCCACTTCCCATTCATATGTAACTTCCATGATAAATTAGTATATATAGTATTAACTATATTTTTATACTTTATCATTATTATGGTATAGCCATATTCCACCTCTTATCCATCCTACGAAAAACTAAAGCATCACACGTGCATACGTACAACTTACTATCTCCACACAGTGGTGTAATTTGTTTTTCATCAACACTTTACTTGGATTGGTATACCGAGGGAAATAATGGATAAAAATAATAAATATTAAATGATATTAATTCTACAAAAATAAATATACCATTCACTAACTTACCCTTTCACGATTAAGGGGATTATATTGTTGCTCATGTGTATGTACGACCTACCATCTCCACGCGGGATTTGATTCATTTTCCATGTTCACCATTAAATAATGATTCTCAGAATGTAGAAAATGAATAAATATGATATCTATGACCTTAATATCATTATGTATATGATGAAACTATATTGTATGCATAATAACAAGGACATACATGACAGAACATGAATAAGAAAATGAAGTTGTTAAAACCTTAAACAAGGGTAATAATGAGATATTAATAAAAAACGAGTGATATAATGGTATAAGTGGATCATATATGATATCATAAATCTTTATATGGTTTTATTAAAAATTAATTACATGATTAAAACCAATATCTAAGACATTAAATAATTTTAAATTAATGGAAAGTTCAATGTAAGGGTTTTTCTCATATCACTTTTATTTCTATGAGCTATGTCCTATCAAAAACCTATTTATTTTGTGTTTTGTACTTCCCATATGATATATTACATCATGAATCTCTTCATATTCATGGTATTCAATCTTTAATTTGATAATTATTTACATTTATAGGGATTATGAATCATATATTCAAAAGTTGTATGGGACACATTGATTTAAAAATATATTTTTAAATCAATTATTTGATATATAAGTAATGATTTGTACATCAAAAAACTAGTTGGGGACTAGTTATTGAAATCCCCTTGATGCATTGGTAGTATCTAGAGATAAAATCAATTTGAAAAAAACCCTTAATTTTTCTTTTCAGGAAGAATCAGAGGGGTTTCTACCCACAAACATAAACTGGTAAGAGAATTGATTCTAACAATAACTATCTAAAGGATATATCTTGATTGTCCAGATGTCTGACATTATGAATTTACTTCATTTAATTAATTACTATCTAGGGAATTTTTTTATGAAAAAATTGATATATGCATTTTATTCTCTGTTTTTTGATTTCATGGAATGTGTGCATAGTTATTTACCATGCTATATTAATTATTCTCAATGATTCAAGTTAACTTATATTTTAAATTATATTTCTAGATAATTCAAGATCACCCATTTCTTACATTTTAATTTCAATAGTTTTCTAATAATTTTATTATCAGTGATATGAAGGGTAAATCTAGGAGATTATTGTTGTTTTCAAAGAAAATACTTTTTCTATGTTATGTTTAAAATATAATTTGGATTTCAAGTATATATCTAGATTACGAATACAAATCAACTATTCAATCCTTCAGGATATGATTCCTTGTATAATATACTAATGTAATAAAGTAAGGCACTGGCCCAGGGCTACTGGTATCATCGATGATACAAATTTTTTTAGATAATGTTTATTAGAAAAATTGGAAATATGATATAAAAATTATATATTAGAAAACAAAACCCAATGGCCGACTTAGAGGATAATTCTAAATATATGATAACATCATATAGATTTGGTAATAATGATTGATGACCTTGGTAAAACCTAAGGATTAATATATTGAGAAAGTCTTATGATTTATACATCCTATAAATGATTCTCCATGACTATATCATTGTGATCTATCTTTCTCACATTGTGCTTTGGGTTTTGGTCGGTGGTTAAAGTCAGCAAGGATATATGAGTAATAGTTATACTACTCATGATGAAGAGACTAAAATAGAAAAATGAAAGTATTTATGTATTATGGAATAAGATGATAAATTGTAGTTAATTGTTTAATAATTAAGTAGAATGATTAATTTTCTTCATAATTTGGATTCAAGAATTATTTCATAAATGGTTCTCTAGTTATATAAATCATGAGATATATAAGGATTTTACTATATTACTTCTTCATTATTGAATTGGAAGCCTGAAATTTTTCATTAATGTTTTTAAGGTGATTATGGTATTCATATATGTGGTATGTGACAATAAGAGTTGTATTGTGTTGTTTTGGGAATCTAATGTTATTATTGATTTGGGAAATATAGATAATTGTTTTTTACTATGAATTTGGATAATCATATTTTGTATTTAGGTTAGAATAGATTAATTTGATCATTGGATATTATTGCTTGTGGTTAAAGTGCGATTTATTATATTGGATATAATTTTAGAAGCATTTTGGTTTAGATAATATTCTATAATAGAATGAATGACTTGTGGATCTTTCATTAAAATTAATTTTGGTTAAAATATTCATCTTGAATATCAATCTCTAGGAGTATGAAATGAAGTGAAAATAGATCGAAGCACAACCAAAAGATGAGATTATGCTCATGAAATAGAAATTAATTAAGTAATTATACCATTCCCAATTATTTATATGGATTTTAAAATAGTCCCTCAACTCTAGAAAATTTATTTTGGAACAAAAAAATTATTATGGTAATTTTATTACTGAGAAATCAATATCCTCTTTAGCACATCCTAGATTTATGGTTTTTCGAAGCTAGACATTCTGATCGACATATTCTATATAACTCTCTATCAAATCATGATAGTTTTATTTCCCTTATATGTCCCAATTTTAAATTTCCACTAATTATATCATATTCAAATACCAAATTTTGGGGGTGACCTTTTCATTTCCATTTCCCTATTATTAAGATGACTTTTTATGAACCCTATTTCCAATTTGGTTTTCCCCTAAAATAATTTTCAAGTTTTTAACATTGATTTTTGAAGTGTAATTTCAAATTAAAAGTATGAAATTTATTAAAGGAGTAGATAATGGAACACCCCATGATACTATAGTATTTCTCTTCTTAAATAAATTAAATTTTAGTGATAGTATATGTTGCAAAAAACACCGAGATTAAATGAGCTACTATATACTATTAAATATTATTATTTTAACACTAACCATTAAGTTGGTGTTTTTTAATAGTATTAACTAAATTATTAAAATATAGCTTACACATATTTATATAATTAATTCATTGATTACCAATTAATTTGAAATAGAAAAAAGTAATTGAATATAAAGAGTGTGTTTTAATTTAAAAACAATGTGTATGCCCACAATGATAGTTTATCAAAATAAATTAAATTAATCAATATTAGTGAAATATATTAATGAAATATAAATGAAATATATTCAAAAAATGTTTTCAAATTAATACAATCATTTTCATTGGCACAAGTTATGAATAAATCTTATTTTAGGCATGAAATGTTACATTTTTTTAAAAGCAATTTTACTACCTTTTGATGGAGTGCTGGTATTAAATCTAGTTATTGAAAATTTTATAAGTTATAATTGAAAAAATAAACAAATAATTTTTATTCATAATATCCACATTTACTTTAATTTAATTTTTCGTATTCTTCTAATAAGTTTCACGTTTTGATGAATATTGAAAAGTTTTGAATTTTAATTTAAAACATTTTTTCATCTAAATAATTTGTAGTGTTAAATTGTATTTTTTATTGGTATTAAAGTTTATTTACATAAATTTAATTTCATATAATTCAATTTAGGTCATTTGAATCAATTTCACATTGAATTTGGATATAAAAACATTTCAATCATTTAAGCGTTTTCACTTTAAAATTTTTTTTTCTCATTCCGTCGACATGATTAATCTTAAATTTATTTCAGCTAATTATGTGTTTTGAATTTTGAAAAGTCGATTCCATATTTGTAATCAAATTTTCCTAATTTATTACTTTTTTCCCTTTTCATATTTATATATTAAGAATAGTAACTTTATTATTTTTTCTAATTACCGTGATTGACGGTAAATCGTGTAATTAAGTGTAAAAAAAATATTATAACTATTATAAAATTACCCTAACACTTGTATAATTTTTTTTAAATTTTTTAATATCAAAAAAATCATCCTTGTTCCTATTTTATTACCTTTTGGATCCACTTTTATGTATTTATGCCCTTTATTGTATTTTATTCTATGGAAATTCAAATCTGTCGTACTCATGTTTTTAATAATAGTTACATTTTTTATACATGATTATTAAGTAGATATATTTTAATATAAATAGTCAATAGAAATCTAAAATCTTTATATTCATCATGATTAATTATTTTTTATTTTTATGGAATAAATAATTAAATAAAACACTTACAATATTAATGATGTGGTAATTGTTTAATTAATTAAAATACCAAATAAATGTTATAAAAAATATTAAAATAATTTTAACTTGAAATAATTAATTTCAACCACACATTTTTTAGATGACCTAGAAATCATATGGATTTATTGAAGGTTTTTTCAGGAATCTATCATGTTTTTATGATATATGTAAAAAGTCAAGTAATGAATAGTGTCAAAATTGACAATAATGATATTTTAAAATAAATAATATTTTATTAAATGATATTAAAAATATAAAACTATAAAATTTTATAAAATTACTGGGAAAGGGATTAAAATATAATCCATGATTTAATTATTTTTATTTTCTCATTTTGTAGTAACAATATTGAGTTTGACAGAGTAAAAATCCATGTTATCACGGAAAGAGTTAAAGGGATTAAATATGGGTTAAAACTAAACGATTATGGTATGAATATGGACTATAATTGACTAAAAATTATTATATGATTATAATTGGGCCCTCATAACCTTATTTTATAATTTTAATTTTTTAATTCACACTTTTATGTGAAAATAACATGTATATTATTTAAATCAGAAATAGTTACAAAATGAAACTATCTTTGTATTTTATATCTTTTATGTGTCCACATGTGGAAAAAGTTAGGATTTGAAAGAACCTAAATATATATTTTTATAATAATGAAATTATTTTCATTATTTATTTTTATTTTTATTTTTTATAAATTGTATAATTATCTTAAATGTTTCTTCAATGCTAAAATGTTAATTATTTAATTAACAAAAAAATAAAATAATTGATATTGAAAATATTAGTTTTTTTATATTTTGGTTGAGTTAATGTGTATAAATAATTTTATAGATCAATAATTTATCTTAGGGATGTTTCAAATAATTATATTTGAATTCCATGTTTTTGTTGATGTATTTGAATTCAAATTAAATGAATAAAATCAAATTTGAAAATAATGATATTTTATAGAATCAATATATTATTAAATTATTTTAATGTTCTAAAAACGTAAAATAGTCACAACGGGGGAAAATGAATTCTATAGTGTATGTACTATATCATTTATGATCCATTTTAAAGTCTTTTTCTCTAAAATAGCCTTATTATATTTTAATTTTTTAAGGGTTCCCTAATGTACCCCTCACCTCAATAATAAAAGGGAACCTCGTTCGTTACTCCCTCACACCAATTTGAGCCTTTTAGATCGACCATACCCTAAAAATATCTCTTATAAACATACTTAGTTAATTTATATATGTTCTTTTCCTTTAAAAACACATTTCATAAATCACTTAAGAATATATTAAAGGAATTCCACCGAACAAGAGGTAATCACCTTTATCAACTCTTTCAAGTTTGTTTCTTCTTAAAATTCTTATACATAAGTTTTTTCTATGAAAAATTAGTAAATAAAGTATCATATATATTCTGAAATTTTATTTTGATTATGGTACAACCATATTCCACCTTTTATCCATCCTACAAAAAATGAAAGCACTACTAGTGCACACACATGGCTAATCGCCTCTATGTTGTGGTGTAATTTATTTTTCATCACCAATTTACTTGGATGGGTATATTTATGTAAATAAAGGATATATCTAATAAATAATACATTATATTTATTTTTTAATAATTAATATACCATATACTTTCATGCCATTTCACCATTAAGGGAATGATATTGTTCCTTGTGTGTACGTACCGTATGTCATCTCCACGACGCAATGTGATTCATTTTAAGTGTTCACCATTAAATAATGATTATATTAATGTATATAATGAATAAATATGATATATATGACCTTAATATAATTTTTTTATATTAAGATACCATATCCTTTGCATAATAAATATTAATTAGATGACAAACATGCATAGGAAATAAAGCATTTAACACCTAAAAAATGGTAATAATCAACTATTATTTACAAAAGAGTGATAAGATGGTATTAGAGGATCATGTATGATATCATAAATTTGTATATGGTTCGGTTAAAAATTAATTACAATATTAAAACCATTATACATGAGTTTAAATATAGTTCAACTAAAGTAAAGTGCAAGCTAATGGTTTTTCTCATCTTAGTTTTATTTCATTGAGATATTCCTTATCCACCACTTATTACTTTTCAATGTTATACTTACCCTTTGATATATCATATTATGAATATATTTATATTCTTGGTATTTGATATTTCGTTTTATAATTATTTACTTTTATAGGGCTTATAATTCAAATATTCTGAATGTTTTATGGGAAACATTGATTTTAAAAAATCTTTTTAAATCGATTGTTCTATATTTCACGATTTCTTTGGACATGAATGACAAGGTTTTGGGACCTGTTAATTAAATCCCATAGATGAATCAGTAGTCTCTTGATATTAAATTAGTTGGAATCAAAAAAATTTCTTTGGTTTACAATCAAAATCATATGGGTTTATACAAACAAACATAAGCTAGAAAGAAGATTGATCTTGATAGTAACTATCTAGAGGATATATCTTGATAGTACAGAGGTCTGAAATTATGAATTTCCATCATTTTACTTATTACTATACAGATTGTTTTCATAATATAAAAATATATGAATTCATTTTAATTATCATTTCATTGATTACATGGAATATGAGTTATGTTTTTTATATATTTCTATGTTCGTTAATCCAATTTATTCAAGTTAGGTTATGTTGTACTTTACCCTTACTGAGAATTTTAGATCACACATTTCTTATGTATTATTTTCCCTATGTTTTTAAGTAGTTTATTATGATGGATATGAAGAATTAATCTTGGAGAGTAATTGTTTTCTCAAGGAAAATAATTTTTTATTGTATTCTTAAAATGTAATTTAAATTTCATGTATATATCTATTTTACCAAGACTACTAAACTATTCAGTCCTTATATATGTTATTCCATATATAATATTACGATGTAATAAAGTAACAAACTACTATGGGATACTAGTTCTTGGTCATTACAATAATCATAAAATAATTATCATTTTTTAATATTTAATAAAATTTCAGAATTATTCTTGAATGGAAGACATAAAAAATGAATCACATCACTTCATAGAGGTGGTATTCCATACATACACATAAGAGACATTCTAATTTTTAATGGGTGTAAGGGTAAAAAGGTAAGTAATATATCATATTAAAATAATCGTAATTATTTTATTAATATCATATATATTTATTAAACCCTTCATAACAACCACATTTTGTAGGTGGTGATAAAAAAATAAAACACATCGCTTTTTAGATGTGGTAGTCCACAAATACAAAAAAATTGACGTCTTCCTCCCCATAACCTAGAAATGGAGATGAATAAGGTTATGATATTAAAATAATAACATCTTAGTATATGTTATATACTGATGTTATTATATTTATGTAAAATGAAGTCACTCTATTAAGATGACTACAACCTCTTTTAAGTACCCCTTTTGATCTCTACTTAAAGACCCTTGGGGAGGTGTTTTAATAAGAAAAAAATAATATGAATGTATTTCAAGAAGTTGAGAATATTTTTTCATGTTTTGGTTATGTTAAGTGACTCTATAGGTGTTAGGAATATTGGATAGGTGGCGTCCCTTTAAATTTGAGGGTCGGGGCACCCTAGGAATTATGTAAAGTATTAAATTAATATAAATTAATTTTCTTCTTAAAATAGATCAAAATTAATATATTTTAAATTATATATGGATATAAGTTTAAATAATCTCATCCAATGTTATTTAGACAATTATGTATGATGTATTAAACCTTATCACTTAGTTTCAACCTCCCTTTAAACCATTTAATGATTACCATGATAATTCTTTTTTATGCTTTAGGGGTCAAGAAAGTTAAAATAAATGGAATTGCTGCTCAAAAATGGAAAATGGTTTATAATCAATAACATATCCCATCCAAATTTCCAAATATAATATTTTTTATAATTTTAAATCATTTTATAAAATATTATTTTAAATAAAAAATAATTAAATTCATTTTTAGTTCTATTCATGTGATTTAGTTAAAAAAATATCAAGACTATAATGTAGTTTTAACATATAATTTTCCAAAAACACTATTAAATTTTGAATATCTAAAAAAATCATGTATAATAATAAAGTAAATAAAAAATATTACTATTGTGTTTTTAAAATCATTTACTTTATTTCTTTGATACTTTTATATGAATTATGACAGGGTTGCATAACAATTTAAGGCAATTATTTCATCACTAGAAATTAAAAATATCTTATCAACCTAAAAAAATTAATATAAAAATTATAACCAGTAAAAAATTACATTATCTGTATCAGAGAATATTATAGATGTTAAAAGAAAGAAAGAGGAATTCTAGAGTTTTATTTTACTTAAAATAATATAATGGTATTTATCAATGAAAAATGAAATAAAAATGAACTATTATAAAAATTATGAAGGGGTTGGTGAAATTAAAAACTTAAGAAGAAATATAGTCATGTTTATGGATTATTTTGAATCCTTGTTTTATAGTTTTAACCATGTTCTACTGGTTTTACCCTTACTGTAGTGATTTTTTTACTAAAGTTACTATTCATTGTTACAAAAAATAAAGTTGTACTATTTTTAAAAATTGGGCATAATGATTTAAAATAAGGAAAAAATTTTGTAAAATTCAATACCTATTAGCGGGAGATATTATGTTTAAAATAAACCTACAAAACATAATGAAAACAATGTTCTAGAAAAATACAGTTTTATGTATAAAAAAACTTCTTCTATAAAAATTAAACATAATTTAAAATAAAATGAAATTACATGGATTATCAATAATCAAAATGGACTAATGAAATTTTAAAATCAACATTAAATGGTACTTTTTTTATAATTTAATGAAAAAATAATCTATAAAATCGATATCGTTTTAGGAGTCACTGAAAATTTAATCATTTCATAAATATACTAAAACTTCACCTTATGATAATTTTAAAATGATGATTTCAAAAATAGAATAATTTATTTAAACTAAATTTTATAAAATTATAATAATTTCATAAAAATATTCTGGTATAAAATTAAAAAATACTAATTTTTGAAGAAAATGTGTTTTTTAAGAAAAAAATGACTACCAAAAATTAAGAAAATATTTTATAAGAATTATTAAAGAAATTTTTATTGAGTTTATACTTTATACATATATTTTATAATTTTCTTAATCATATCCATACGTTTCAATTAAACAGCTATGTTATAATTTTCATATAAAACATTAATATTTCACAGTCGTTAAAGTTTGGTGTTTCAATTACTATATGTTTTCAAACATAGTGTTTTTTTAAATCATGTGGTATTAAAATATAGATTTTGTAATTCAATAACCTTACATTAGTTAGTTTGACATAAACTTTTTATTTTACTTAGAATTTTTTATAGCTTACACAAACATATCAAATTATTTATATGATTTATCCAAAGATGGGTGAGATATTTAGTTACAATACTTTCCATGTTGTAGTGCATGTTATATTTCCATTATTTCATGTTGAACATGATTTTAAATTAAATTGTCCATTTAAGGGAATGAAGGTTCTTACTAACCTCATCCAGAAGATGTTTATGTTGATTATATATGACAATGAAAACTTATACCACGTTGGGCTGCTTGTGAGGCCTCACATGTTACATAAGAAAAAACAAAAAATAGTTATAGTAGATGGGCCTCATCTAGATATATATGTGTACCAACAAGAAAGAGACCCAGTTATGTTATCAGTATATCTATATTTTTTACTCAGTATAGTAGATATGATCTTGTATCAAATGTTATTTCCCATGCCAACATCCTTTTTATTTATCCTTCATAGGCCAAGTGGATTTTTTTAATTGAGTTAAGTTCCTTCCAATTATGTATTGGGAGAAGGATAATATGATCATATGAACATCCCAATTGAACCTCCTCCTGATGAAACATAGAAAGAGTGGAATCAAACCACTGATAATGGTTTACTTGAGGAGGATCCTCATCCAGTTCAGCATACTCCACCATAGGTAATTAGATTATAGTTATAGATACAAGCATCCAATTCACACTCTATATCATGGGACAAGAATTCTTCGATGAAAAATATTAGTGTTAATTATACACATTAATTTTATATGGTCACTATAACTTAATTATTCAATATTTCATTTAGTTATTTTTAATATCAATAATATAAAAATTATTCTACAAATATTAGTCAAATAATTAAATCTCATAACTATATTCAAATATGTTCACTTCTATGGAATATTAAAATTACAAATGTACCCATTGATTTTGTATACTTTCTATGACACAATTTATTTTAGATTACATTGGGTTATCTATATTAATGATAATTTTCAAATTATTAAACAGGCATTGCACAAAAAATTGAATCTCATAAATATATTTCAAATAAATTCAGTTCAATAGAATAACGAAATAAAAATTAATAGTTTTAATTTTTATGTATAAACTTTCATTATATTTGTTAAATTTTATTCAAACCATTTATTTATAAGGAAAATTTCAACTAAATGTGAATATTTTTCTTTATAATTATTTTAATTATATAGAAGTTGGGTCCTTTAGAAAACATTAGATGATTTTAAAAATGTTGTTTTTCTTTATGAAGAAATTCATCGAAGGATTCAATACACTACATAAAAACATATATCCTAAACCCATTTTCATTTTTTAAAAACAATTGAAAAAACTCTTAATAACGATATATATATTGCATTGGTTAAATAATTCTTAATTCAAAGTTATTAATTAATAATAATTAATAATTATAAGAAATTGATTCATAATACTTAATTGTAAAAATTCATCAATTAATAATAACTAGTAACAACTTTAGTATTAACTAATAAGTAGTAATAATTAGAAAATAAATAAGACTAATTAATATTAATTAGTATTATAAAGAACGTTATTCATTATTAATAAATCCAATTAAAATATTTATTAAGTATTCATAATAATTATTATTTAATTTTATTGGTTAAATAATATTAAAAATTCATAATTATTTAATAATATTTATTTACAAATATAAATTATTTAATTTATAATTAACAGATGTTTGGTTAATAATTAGAAATTTAGTAATTATTATTGTTATTAATTATCAACATTAATTCTAAATAACTATTAATTAAATAATTTTAATTAATGTGTGGTAATTAATAAATTGGATAAAAATAATTCCTAGTAATTAGAAATAATTTTACATAATTAGTAATGAAATATTGAATTTAAATATATATTTGAACACTTTTAAATAATAATCATTATGATTTATTAACTAAACATTTAAAAATACTTATTATATTTAATTATTTAATTACCAATTATTAGTATTAATTATTTCAACTTACTAATATAATTATTATATTTTATGTAGAAGGGATTAAAAACTGCAAAACACACACACACACTCAGGCACCCCAATTGGTCAACCTCATCCCTTTCCCAAAATAATGACAAACGCCCACTAAAACTATTTTATTACATGAAGTAGAACAATGGCCCATGTTTTAGATTGGTCGAAGGCCCGACCAATTATGTCCCAAAGGGACGTTTGAGGAGATGAATTGTAGGTTTGAGGTGGCACCTTACAATATGAAAAGTCACTAGTTGATGACAATTTTGGCCCATGTCAGTAAATAATATATATTTATAATTACTATTTATTAATATTAATATGTATTTATATTTTAAAATGGTTAGTTGTTTCTATTAATATATAAAAGTAACATTAATGTAATTTCTCGACCCTAGAATATCAGTTTCAGTGCATTATTTTAATACATCGACATAATTAAAATGAATAAATCCCAAAAGATTGAAGAGTTTAGCAGTTTTGGAAAGATAGATTACATAAATGAACATTACATTAAAATTCATAGCATAAAATACAACATATATAATTCTTTGATAATGTCACTATTCTCCATGATTAACACTATATATCAATCATAATACATATCATGGAATCTTGGCGAAATAAAATATAATGTGTGATATCAAATTCTCATTAACGGTAAATAATACAGTGGAAGATTACATAAATAAGCATAAACTGTTAAGCAAAGGTATAAAACTAAAAGAGAATCATTTTTAACATAATCTTGAGCTTAAAATGGAAAGAATAAATCAAATAATTCATTTTAAACACGCACATAGATATTCTATAAGTCTAATAATAACCAGTAATATCAATAACTAATCTCATAATAAGGTAATGCATAATTACAAACATCTAAAACATACCATTGAGACATCGGCTAAGACATTTGAAAATAACTGGTAAAGTTCTCAGCCAAAACCATATCTGAAACTAAATGGTAAAGGCCTCAGCCAATCCAATACCAGGTTTGCCTCTTGAGAACTACGTATATATCAGGGGTCTTTCATTAACCTGTATCCATCCCATTTGGATTTCATTAATTGGTCCCCAACCTATAGGGATTTCATTAATCAGTCCCCAACCTGTCCCTTATTGAGTCCATTGCATTCTTTAAATTAGAATAGATGAAGCATTACTAACATAAATATTTGGACTAGTACTATTATACAAAATGTTAATACATAAACTATAAACCACTAATGGTATCAAAATAATGCATCCATGGTAAAAAAGAAATCATAATCCATTAAATGCAATATGGTAAATTAAATCATAACAGATAAACCACAATCGAAAATAAGATCCAACAAAGGATGTTGACAAAGATGAAAATACTTTAATAAAATCAATATTTTTTTTTAAAAAAAAGTCCTTTTTTAATTTGAAATCATTTTTTTTCAAAATCAGCACATTTATAAAAGAATACATTTGAAAATTTATTTCTGAATCAAATATTCCCATAAAAAATTGAAACATTAGAGAGAAATTTGAAAATCTACATTTCAAAATATCCATTCCTAATAAATAAATCCATAAACACTATTTTGAAAAAAAGGAAATGAATGAGAAATATTTAGAAGAATAAATATTTGAAACGTTTTAAACAATTTTTTAGTTAAAGAGTCCTTAAATGAAACCACAAAAATAATCCTGTAAGGATGATAAATATTTCATAACAAATACTAACTTATAAATGATCTCAGATAATAACAAGATTGTTAAATTAAACCTTACCTCATATTTTCCTTTAGTTGGATTTGATTTATCATGTTGTATAACTGTTTAAAATATCTTATTAATTTATACCAGAACCATATACAATATTTATGATATCATATATGATTCATTTATGACTTCATATTACCTGTTGATTAACAATTACAAGTAAAAGAAACATTTTGTGTAAGAACCGCTTTGTTAATCATGTGTGTTTTGAATTTTTATTCTTGATCCTATTACCTAGATCATGATTTAATTACTTACATAATGTAAAACATTATTCATATATTGTATATATATTCAGTATATATATAATATGGAATGGAATAAACTATTCATGGAGATAGTAGGCCATACGTACACATGAATGTTGTTTCTATTTTTATATATTATTGAATGGAAGATAGTAAATGAAACATATGTATATATATATATATATTATTAATTTATAATTATTATGTCATATGTTTCATATTTATTCATTATATATATTTTTATAATCATTAGTGAATGATAAACATGAAAGTTGAATCTCATCACGTCATAGAGATGGTTGTTCGTACATACACATGAGCGACGATATCATTACCTTAATGGTAAAGGGGTAAGGAAATTTTCAACATATTATAACCATTTTATCAGGTACGCCTTTTTACTCCTTGTGTTTTTCCCATCCTCTGAGATTAAGAGGATAACTATAATGGTGAAGTCAAAAATTTGTTGGACTTTCACTAATAACCAATCATTTTTGCTTGTTCCAGAATGATTTAATGCTTTGTAACTGGGTTGAAGGATGAGTAATAAGTGCTGAATATAAGTAGTGAATGGAAGAATCACATTTTGTACTATTACACATCGTGAATGGTGATTATATGTCGTGTATGGTCTAAATGATAAATTTTTAATTTGATGCAATGGGTTTTTCATTGTATGTGGGGCATGACAGTTAGATGTCATGTAACGAACCATTTCAAATTTTTAAACATAGTTTGTAGGAGTTTTTTTTTCAATTCCATCACTAAGTTAAAATGTTTTTGTACCTATAGTAGTTTTGGAGTATTATTTAGAGACTCAACTTGTGATGACCCAGACTCTCTTGGTCCTTCCCTTTGCCAAAATCCGGGTTCTAAAGGAGTGGCGTCTCGGTGAGACCGATCGGTGAGACCGATCGGTGAGACCGATCCGTGAGACCGATCGGTGAGACTGATCGGCGCAACCGATCTGTGAGAACGATCTGTGAGATGTATCGGTGAGACCGATCGGTGAGACCGATCGGCGTCACCCGGCCTTGTCAAGTTGTTTCCAGTAGCGCTTCTTTGCGCAAATAGGGTTTTAAACCCTATTCTGACTCGTCTAAGTGTGTTTTTAAGACCAGTAACGCACATAAGAGTTTTTATTAAATACTTAATCAATTCATGAGTCGGCTTAAACCACCCGACCCCCTTTTGTGACGAGTGGAGCCGCATGGTCAACCCACGACCCCTGCTCCTTACGCGGTTTCGCTTTTTCACCTCAACCGTCCTCGGCTCTTATAAACTAAGGGTTAGTCGTGGTTTCTCCTTTCCTCGATCGTGGTTTTTCACAAACAGCTTTTGGTTCATCGGGCCTGCCGCATCGTTATCCGTAAAGTTTCGCGCCCCCGGCCTAAACGTCGATCATCTATCAACAAGTAGGGAATTTCTACTTCGCCTCTCTCTTTTCGTGTATCATGCGGGGTGGGCGTGCTTTTGTTTCTGTAGAACAGGTTGGACTAAACATAATAAAGATAATGAACGAATTCTATAAAGAAAGAGGGGGGATGTGACTGTTTATGTTGTCTTATAATTTGATGTTGTTTCTTCTATGACCATCTTGTTGAGTTGTGATGGCTTATGCCTCCTGAAAATCGAGGTCGTTGGTGGTTGTTGTTTGTGCACTAATGAACCCTGCTGATGTTTTAAATGGCTTGTTTGTGGTTGTAAACTCCTACTGTTAAAAGTGAATTGGTTAATCATGTATATCTGGCTGAATAATTGAAAGCACCAGGATCAACCCTTCTGTGATAACTCCCAGTTAGAACATAGGGAATTTTAAATCATGGAGTGTGTTAAGTCGTTTAAATCTGAAAATCCATGACTTGTGTTGGTGGTGGTAGTTGGTTGTTTTCCTTTCGGGCTGATTGCTGGAAATGTGGGAGGGGATGGGATCCCCTGTTCTTTTATACTCTCGGTGGTTGTGTGAATTTGGGGGATGGGATCTCCTGTTGGTATGGATTCGGTGGTTGTGAGTTTTAAGACCGGGTGGATACTTGTTTATATCACAAATTGGGGTGGAATCCTCTGTTGTTGAGAACATGGTGTGGGCATTTTGGTTGATGTTTGACTGTTTACATTCCTGGACTTATGCCTATGCCTACTAGTTTCCCAGTAGTGCTTAAACATAATCATTATTACTGAACATGAAATAAGAGAGGGTACAAATGGGTTGTTAGCGTGAGTTGTGACTCGGACTTGAGTGCTGTTGTGATCTGTAGCCTGTCTGGGGAAAAACCTAGCTTGGGTGAGTGATTGCTACCTATATATGTATACTTGTAGCTTTGTGTTTCTTATTCGTGCCCCACCAAAGTTGAGCACTTACTGTCGAACACCCCCATTTCACGGGGGAGGGTGTCTTTCACAACACTATTCATAGTGGCTGGTTATTAGCTCCTTTTCTGCTCCTTTTCCCGTATAGCCCAAGTGTCTTCGGGAAAGCTGTGATGGCCTGAGGTCCATTATTAGCCCAAGAACCTTCGGGTGGGGTAGTGTGGTGGTTGGCCAGGTGTGTGAGGCAGGTGGTTTCCCAAGCATCTTCGGGATGAGGCCCAGGTGTCTTCGGGCAAGGCAGTGGATCCTTTAGCCCACGTGTCTTCGGGCGTGGTGGTTGTTGTTCTGGCCTAGGTGTTTGCAGGCATGGTTACATGTGACAGTTGTGGCCCAGGTGTGTGCGGGCAGGATTCAGCAGTGGGACTGCGTGTGGTTGAGGCCCAGGTGTGTGCGGGCAGGATTTCGGCAGTGGGACTACATGTGGTTGTGTCCCAGGTGTGTGCGGGCGGGTGTGGCAGTGGGACTGCGGTAAGAATGGAGGGATTGGTCTGATGCGTAGGATGTCTCAATAACCAGTGGGAAAGTGGTGCGGGGTACCCAAACATCGATTTTCTCTTAATATATATATTACTTGACTTGCGTTATTTGGGGAGTGTGCCTTAGTGAGGCCTGGGGTGGATAGTTTTCCTTGTTAGGTGTTTGGTTTACTCTTTTTCTCATGGGACTTTAGTACGTCACCCCACTTGTGCACGAGAGTCTTTGGTTTTCCCTACTGAGTGTACTTGTATGCTCACCCTACGAATATAAAACTACTTTCAGGTTTCCAGGAGGACTTCGGGGATCACGCAGGACCTTACTAGCTTAGACCTTTGGAGCAGTTGCAGTTTTTGTTTTTCTTTTCCTCTTTGGTACTTACCTTGTAGTCACCTTTTTCACTTGTGGCTTTTACTTTTGAAACATGCATGTGGGAATGGTTTACTGTTGGCTTTACTTTTCTTTCTACCTTGGTGTTGTTGGGTTTTGTTCTTCTTATCTCTCGATCCTATAAAATAAAAAGGGCAATGCCTTCCATTTGTGAGAAATTTCTATACCCTTGGTGGTAGTCGCCACTCCGGGACCTATTGAAGGCGGGTTTTGGGGGTCATTATCTCTCCTTCAACTTAAACAAGGAAGGTCCTGGCAATCTGCTGACCCTTCCCTCCTTTTGGTGAAGCCGGGTCGTGACAGAATGGTATTAGAGGCTAATGGTTGAGAGATAGAATGGAGTCTGGAGTTAGGCACAGTGAGTATTGCATGGGATGGTAAGGCAATAGTGTTGGGTGACCTTGGCGCATGAATTAGGCCAGGGAAGGCCGGCTAGGACACGAGATTTTAGGGGCCCCTGTGATCCGATGCAAGGACTCTGGACCTACATAACGACCAAGTGAGGCCACACTGATTGCAGGGTAGAGACCCTAGGAATGGTACATGCATCATAATTACTTGTGTTCTTGTGTTTCTGGGATGTCTTAGGAATTAAGAATTAATTAAATCTTAAAAAGTTTTAAGAGCGATATTCTGCATTACTTGGGTCAGGAATTCCTTGTTTACCTTGTAGCTATGGCACCTGGAAGGCGACCACGTGTGGTACAGGCGATAGAGGACCCGGAGACTACTTTGGACAATCGGCAGAGAGCTGATCGAGAGGAAGAGGACGACCAGTGGCAGAAGAATCTTCAAGGCTTCCAGCGACAGGCCCTCGAGAAGTATGAGGGCAGCACCTCTGATATGAAGATGGAAGGCTGGTTAGAGGATCTAGTTATAGCCTTCGGCCTGATTCGGGCCCCGACCGAGTACTGGGTTCCTCTGGCCGTTATCCATATGTGGGGAGCGGAACGTCAGTTGTGGATGCTTTACCTGGGGGAGAGGAGAGAGTCTGAGGTGGCTTGGGTGGATTTCGAGAAGGAGTTCCGGGCGGAATTCCTCTCCTCGACGATGAAGGAAGAAAAGAGGCAGGAACTACTCTCCCTCCCGCATGGGAGTATGTCCATGAGGGAGCTAGGGATCAAGTTTAAGGACCTTCTACGTTTTTCTCCGGACCTCTTTCCCGACGAGGAGTCTTTGGCAAGACGTTTGGAGGAGGCACTCCGACCCTCCCTCCAGTATGTTGTTACCCCCTTTACCCTGCCGACGTACATGGAGGTCCAGAAGAAGGCCGAAGTGGTGGATCAGATGCATGATCTAGGGGGAGTGTCGCGAGAGGGGATCCAGCTGGGACCACCAAAGGGGAAGGCCGTCAGGACCAGGCCTCCAGCATCAGGACCCTCTAGGTTCTGACCCGCAGGGAGTAGACCGTAGCAGTTTCAGTTTCGATCCCCTGGCCCTCGCCCTTTTTCTACAGGCCTGGGACCGCGGTGCTTCATCTGTGGGAGCCCTGGGCATCTCCGGAGTCAGTGCCCTGACCAGGTGCAGTACAGCAGTGGCAGTCAGCCCCAGCACCCGCCCCAGCAGCAGCTTCCAGCCAGACCTTTCCAGCAGTAGCAGTAGGGACAGCGAGCTCCCGCTCCTCTGAGGGCAGACGTAGGAGGAGGCCGACCTCAGGGCGCTCCACAGGGACCTTGACTAGGGCGTGGTCGGGGAGGTGGCTGATAGCCAAGGGGCAGGGGAGATGGGCGTGGACAGTTTCACACTGCAGAGGCAGCAGTTCCAGTAGGTCCAGAGGTTGTTCGAGGTACGATCAGCCTATTTAGCACTCTTGCTTATGCTTTGTTCGATACCGGAGCTTCGCACTCCTTCGTTTCACCCAGTATAGCACGTTCCTTGGGTCTAGATGCCAAGATACTTCCAGTGCCCCTGGTGTTGAGCACACCAGTTGGAGGTCAGACCGACTTGTTGTTCGTTTGTCGGGGATGTAGACTGGTGTTAGGGCCACATCGTTCGGTTAGGGATCTTCTTCTGCTACAGATTCAGCCATATGATGTCATCTTAGGCATCGAATGGCTATTTTCTGTGTGTGCCGTCATCGACTGTTTTCGAAGAAGGGTGGTGTTCTCAGACTTGGACAGCCGGCATGTTACCTTCACCGGCGAGTGGAGCAGTCCGAAGGGAAATAGGAGAGAGGAAACTCTCCTCTCCTTGTTGACCGAGCTAATAGTGGAATCAGTAGATGCTAAAATGGTGGAAGTTCCAGAGATCGTTCGTGAGTTTAAGGACATCTTTCCTGAGGAGGTGACGACTCTACCCCTTCGACGTGATATCGAGTTCGGGATAGACCTGCAGCCCGGCGCTCGTCCAATCTCAATGGCTCCTTACCGGATGGCACCTTCAGAGCTACGGGAGTTGCGGATGCAGATTGACGATATGATGAAGAGGGGTTATGTTCGTCCGAGTGTGTCACCGTGGGGTGCTCCGGTCTTATTTTCAAATAAGGCAGATGGTGGTCTTAGGTTGTGCATAGACTAGAGGAGGCTGAATCAGGTGACGATCAAGAATCGCTACCCCCTCCCAAGGATAGATGATATTTTTTACCAACTGAAAGGGGAAGTATGGTTCTCGAAGATCGACTTGCGGTCTGGGTACCACCAGCTGAGGGTGAAAGAGAGCGACATCCCAAAGACAGCGTTCAGGTGCAGGTATGGACACTTCGAGTTCGTAGTCATGCCCTTAGGTGTTACAAACGCCCCAGCTGTGTTCATGGGGCTTATGAAATACATCTTCCGAGAGTACCTGGATCAGTTCATGGTTGTGTTCATCAACGACATCCTGGTCTACTCAAGATCAGAGGAGGACCATACAGAGTACCTGAGGAAATTTTTGGAGGTTCTCCGATAGCACCAGCTCTATGGGAAGTTGTCAAAATGCAAGTTCTGGACATGAGAAGTGCACTTCCTCGGGCACGTAGTGTCTGTGCAGGGGGTAGCGGTCGACCCATCAAAGGATGAGGCAGTTGTTTTTTGGGCAGCACCCAAGAATGTGGCAGAAGTCTGAAGTTTCCTCGGGCTAGTGGGTTACTACCGGAGATTCGTACCCAACTTATCTCGAGTAGCAGCCCCTTTGAAGGCTCTGACCAAGAAGGACCAGGCTTTCGTATGGAGTGAGCAGTTCCAGTCAGCCTTCAGCTATCTGAAGGAGAAGTTGGTCAGTGCCCCAATGATGAGATTAACAGAAGAAGGGGTGGCCTATGAGTTATTCTGTGATGCTTCGGGACAGGGCCTGGAATGCGTGTTGATGCAGCAACAAGGGGTGATCTCTTATGGGTCCAGGAAACTGCGTTCCCATGAGCGTAATTACGCCACCCACGACCTGGAGCTTGCAGCGGTCGTTTTTGCGCTAAATTTATGGCGGCACTACCTCATCGGGGAACGCTTTGTGGTCTTCACCGATCACAAAAGTTTGAGGTATATCTTCTCCCAGCGGGACTTAAACTTGCGACAACGTAGATGGGTGGAGTTCCTCCAGGATTACAAATTCAAGATCTCTTATACTGAGGGAAAGGTCAATGTGGTGGCCGATGCCTTGAGTAGGAGGACACAGAAGGATGCGGTCCGAGAGTCGGCGGACGCCTGGAAGGCAATGGAAGAGTTGTCTGCCTTACACCTGGATGTGAAGATGGATAGCTGCAGAGGATACCTATATCAGATGATAGTGCAGTCATCCCTATTTCATCAGGTGGAGGAGTCTCAGTGGGGAGACCTAGAGTGCGAAGTGATGCGTGACCAAGTTGACCAGGGAAATGCTCCGGAAGGATGGACCGAGGATGGTCAGAACCAGATGCTTTTCCGGGGAAGGTTGTTTGTCCCGGAGGCGATGTGAGGTAAGGCTCTCAGTGAGTTCCACAACTCACCCCTGGCAGTACACCCAGGAGTTTCCAAGATGTAGCATGGTTTGAAGAGGCATTTTTGGTGGCCCGGAGTTAAGCGAGTGGTGGCAGAGTTTCTGGCCAAGTGCCTAGTGTGTCAGCAAGTGAAGGCTGAACACCGAGTTCCAGGTGGCCTACTACATCCCCTAGATGTCCCCGAGTGGAAGTGGGATGACATCTCAATGGATTTTGTCACGGGACTACCCAAGTGCCAAGGAGGGTACGGCGCCATCTGGGTGGTAGTGGACAGGTTGAAGAAATCGGCTCACTTTCTGGCAATCAGGGAGTCGAGTGTTGTGGATGCCTTGGCACGAAAGTGTGTGGATGAGGTAGTGTGGTTGCATGGAGTTCCGAGGTCTATAGTCTCGGATATGGATGCACGGTTTATCTCGCGAGTCTGAAGAGGATTGCAGCATGAGTTTGGCACCTAGTTACGCCTTAGCACTACTTTCCATCCCCATACAGATGGACAAATAGAGTGCACCATCCAGACCTTGGAGGATATGCTGCGAGTATGTGTTCTGGACTCAGGAGGGTCATGGGTTCAATACTTGCCTCTGAAAGAGTTTTCCTACAATAATAGCTACCACTCTACCATTGGCATGGCCCCGTTTGAAGCTTTGTATGGGAGGCCATGCCGTTCTCTAGTGTGTTGGACCGAAGTAGGAGAGGCAGACATCCTTGGTCCAGAGGTGGTGCAGAACACGACAGAGAAGGTTCAGCTCATACAGGAAGGGATGAAGGCGGCCCAGGACCGACAAAAGTCATATGCTGATACTAGAAGGAGGCCTTTGGAGTTTGAGGTTGGGGACCACATGTTCTTAAAGGTCTCCCCTCGGCGTGGGAAGCGGAGGTTCGGCAAAGGGAGTAAGCTTTCTCCCAGATTCATCGGACCCTTCAAAGTGTTGCGGCGGGTCGGCGAAGTGGCTTACCAGCTAGCGTTTCCACCACCACTACTAAGGATACATGATGTCTTTCATGTGTCCCAGCTCCGTCGGTATCTGCACGATGATTCACACGTCCATGATTCGGGTAAGCTGGACATCGAGGACGACATGACCTTTGTGGAGAGACCAGTGGTGATCGAGGATCGCAAAGAAAAGGTGCTTTTCGGGCGAACCATTCCCTTGGTTCGCGTGTTGTAGAGACATGGTGGGCTTGAGGAGAGTACGTGGGAGAGGGAAGCACAGATGCATACCCAGTACCCGGAGTTGTTTTGATTTTTTTCCTTGTTGTACCTGTTGTGATAGAATGTTTTGTCTTTTGGCTATCAAATGTACTGGTTTTCTTCCTCTTCTTGTGTGTGAAAAGCCCCGACTATGGGGATGGAGAGAACCTGACCCCAAATCAAGACGCATTAAGCCGGATGCGATTAAACCCGTGCGGGCGAGTCAGTGTCGCCCAAAGAGGATAATATCTTGACATGGGGGAGGAGACTCTCCAACCCACATGCCCGGGAAGTTTGGCACGGTATGTTTCTTGGTTCGTGACAGGAAGGTGTTCTTAGTTTACAATGAGGTTCACCCTTGAGAGGTATCTTTCAGGGTGGTTTTTCGGACCCACCCTTCCCATTTGGGTTGTTTAAATTCTCGAGGATGAGAATAGTTTGAGAGGTATCTGATGTGATGACCCAGACTCTCTTGGTCCTTCCCTTTTCCAAAATCCGGGTTCTAAAGGAGTGGCGTCTCGGTGAGACCGATCGGTGAGACCGATCGGCGAGACCTATCGGCGTCACCCGACATTGTCAAGTTGTTTCCAGTAGCGCGTCTTTGCGCAAATAGGGTTTTAAACCCTATTCTGACTCATCTAAGCGTGTTTTTAAGACCAGTAACGTGCATAAGAGTTTTGATTAAATACTTAATCAATTCATGAGTCGGCTTAAACCACCCGACCCCCTTTTTTGACGAGTGGAGCTACGTGGTCAACCCACGACCCCCGCGCCTTACACGGTTTCGCGTTTTCACCTCAACCGTCCTCGGCTCTTATAAACTATGGGTTAGCCGTGGTTTCTCCTTTCCTCGATCATGGTTTTTCACAAATAGCTTCTGGTTCATCAGGCCTGCCGCATCATTATCCATAAAGTTCCGCACCCCCGTCCTAAACATCAATCATCCATCAACAAGTAAGGAATTTCTCCTTCGCCTCTCTCTTTTTGTGTATCATGCGGGGTGGGCGTGCTTTTGTTTTTGTAGAACTGGTTGGACCGAACTTAATAAATATAATGAACAAATTCTATAAAGAAAGAAGGGGGGGCTGTGACTGTTGATGTTGTCTTATACATTGATGTTGTTTCTTTTATGACCATCTTTTTGAGTTGTGCTGGCTTATGCCTCCTGAAAATCGAGGCCATTAGTGGTCGTTGTTTGTGCACTAATGAACCCTGCTGATGTTTTAAATGGCTTGTTTGTGGTTGTAAAATCCTGCTGTTAAAAGTGAATTGGTTAATCACGTATATCCAGCTGAATAATTGAAAGCACCAGGATCAACCCTTCTGTGATAACTACCAGTTAGAACACACGAAATTTGAAATCATGGAGTGTGTTAAGTTGTTTAAATCTGAAAATACCTGACTTGTGTTGGTGGTGGTAGTTGGTTGTTTTCCTTTCGGGCCGATTGCTGGAAATGTGGGAGGGGATGGGATCCCCTGTTCTTTTATAGTCTCAATGGTTGTGTGAATTTGGGGGATGAGATCTCCTATTGGTATTTATTCGGTGGTTGTGAGTTTTAAGACCGGGTGGATACTTGTTTATATCACAAATTGGGGTGGAATCCTCTGTTGTTGAGAACCGGGTGTGGGCCTTTTGGTTGATGTTTGACTGTTTACTTTCCATGACTTATGCTTATGCCTACTAGTTGCCCATTAGTGCATAAACATAAACATTATTACTGAACGTGAAATAAGAAAGGGGACAAATGGGTTTTTAGCGTGAGTCGTGACTCGGACTTGAGTGTTGTTGTGATCTGTAGGCTGTCTGAAGAAAAACCTAGCTTGGTTTTGTGCTTGCTACCTATATATGTATACTTGTAGCTTTGTGTTTTTTATTCGCGCCCCACCCAAGTTGAGCACATAGTGTTGAACACCCCCATTTCATGGGGGAGGGTGTTTTTCCCAACACTATTCATAGTGGCTGGTTATTAGCTCCTTTTATGCTCCCTTTCCCGGATATCCCAATTGTCTTCGGGCAGGTTGTGATGGCCTGAGGTCCATTATTAGCCCAAGAACCTTCGGGCGGGGTAGTGTGGTGGTTGGCCAAGTGTGTGCGGCAGGTGGTTTCCCAAGCATCTTTGGGATGAGGCCCAGGTGTCTTCGGGCGTGGCAGTGGATCCTTTAGCCCAGGTGTCTTCGGGCGTGGTGGTGGTTGTTCTGGCCTAGATGTTTGCAGGCATGGTTACATGTGACATTTGTGTTCTAGGTGTGTGTGGGTGGGATTCAGTAGTGGGACTGCGTGTGGTTGAGGCCCAGGTGTGTGCGGGTGGGATTTCGGCCGTGGGAGTGCATGTGGTTGTGTCCCAGGTGTGTGCGGGCAGGTGTGGCAGTGGGACTGCGGTGAGAATGGCGTGATTCGTCCGATACGTAGGATGTCTTAATAAACAGTGGGAAAGTGGCACGGGGTACCCAAACATTGATGTTCTCTTAATATATATATTACTTGACTTGCATTATTTGGGGAGTGTGCCTTAGTGAGGCTTGGGGTGGATAGCTTGCCTTGTTAGGTGTTTGGTTTACTCTTTTTCTCACAAGACTTTAGTACGTTCCCCCACTTGTGCACAAGAGTCTTTGGTTTTCCCTACGGAGTGTACTTGTATGCTCACCCTACATATATAAAACTGCTTTCAGGTTTCTTGGAGGACTTTGGGGATCATACAGGACCTTACTAGCTCGGACCTTTGGAGCAGTTGCAGTTGTTGTTTTTCTTTTCCTCTTTGGTACCTACCTTGTAGTCACCTTTTTCACTTGTGGCTTTTACTTTCGAAACATGCATGTGGGAATGGTTTACTTTTGGATTTAATTTTCTTTCTACCTTGGTGTTGTTGGGTTTTCTTCTTCTTATCTCTCGATCCTATAAAATAAAAAGGGTAATGCCTTCCATTTGTGAGAAATTTCTATACCCTTGGTGCTAGTCGCCACTCCGGGACCTATTGAAGGCGGGTATCAGGGGTCATTGTCTATCCTTCAACTTAAAGAAGGAAGGGCCTGGAAATCTGTTGACCCTTCCCTCCTTTTGGTGAAGGCGGGTCGTGACACAACTCCTTATAGATCGATCTGTTCGACGTCTGATCTCTGTTGTGATCACGATGCTTCTCTCCGGGTAAGTTTTTCTTCCGTTTCTTTGTTTTATTTTGATCATAGTTGTTCCATAGGGTTGTGTTATTGAATCATGTGGTTTAATTTTGGTAGTTATTCTTGGTTTCTTCTTGATCCATTGTGTGATCTCATTCCGAAGGCCTCTTCTTCCATTGTTTGTGGTGTGGCAGGTGTTCCTCTATGAGGTGCATGGGTTTCCTCTCTTCTGTTAACCCCTATTCTTATCAATTGAATAAATATAGATAGGGATTTTATTCTAGGTCCTTCACTGATGTTTTTGGTTTTTTTTATTTTGGATTCCATCGTGAGCATGTGTGACTCAAGTTTTAGGGTAACTTTTTCTACCTCTAGACTACGTTGATGAGCCTGATTTTTTTTCTTTATAAACGATTTTGTATATTGAAATTGACCAAACTGTTTTGTGTGTGTTGAAAGTGGTTTTTAATGAAAAGTGGTTTTTCCCTCATTACTGATAAAAGGAATGAAAATGGTATTTTAAAATCATTGAAATTAAGTTATGAAATGGTTTTGAAACGGATTTCAAAACATTGAAATGAATTTTGAAAAAAGTATGTGTGTTGCCTTGGGTACTTCGGTGGATGTTTTATCTTGAGTCCACCATCCATTGTTTTGTGATTATCAAAGAGTTTTTTATTAGGGATTTTCTCTATTTCCTCGGCCCGTTGTTCTAGGGGGTGATATTGACATTTTGGGGGGTTTACTCATAGGGTTTTCCTCTAATTTCTAGGACCATTATTCTTGGATCAGAATTTTTCAACTTGATTGATTTTAGTACGAGTAATCTGTGACCCTGAAATTTAGTATTCCTCAGTGTTTTCATACTTGTTCTTTTATTATATTTCTTGGATTTTTTATTTATCCGTGATATATAGGTTGGTGCTTGTAAAAATTGATATGGAAAATATTATTTGAAATTGATATACTTTCTTTTGTTTAGAACTATGGAAAAAATGTAAATGTTTACCATGTTTTCAAGAAAACTTCCTTTATACTGATATTTCCAGGTTTTTATTTAAAATGGGCATATATGATTTTTTATACAGAGGCTTATTATGAAAAACATTGGTGGGATCCTACTAAGCCTGTTAGCTCACATCGTACACACCTCTTCGGTGGTGCGTCGACCTTTTTTGTCTTCTAGTGTAGGGAATGGAAAGGCACCACAATGAGGTATTGGGGTTTCTGTCATCTGGATGGGTAGCTGGTGGTGAGATTGAGGGAGTTTTTCTATACCATCATTTAGAGTAGATTTGTGGTTTTTTTCCATTATTATTGGAATTGTCTTTGAGTTTTTTCGTTGTTTTTGTTGTCTATTTACACTATTTCCTTACATTTATGGAATATATATTTTTTAATATTACATTGTTTCATTAATTCTTTACATATTTATTCCACGTCGTTGTTCAGTTTGGGATAAATTTTTCCCTCTGTTGTTTTGTTCGAGGCTTGGGTACTTGTCGGCAGCCCATAGAGATCAGGAATTCCCTTTGGGTATGTGACAGAATGGGTCGGGTTTCGGGTTTGAGGGAAACCCGAGTCATTTAATCATTTTTTGGTATCAAACGGAGATTTTTCCTCAATATTCCATGTCATGGGACATATGATAGACTGGAGATAAGAGTTTTGGGACTTGAGAGGTATGTTACGATAAGTGCATGGTCATATCTTGTCATAACAAGACTCAAGTCGCCAGGGGATGTTGGTATGTGTGTCTTAGTATTGGTTTTTAAAAAAAAATATCATTTTTTATGGGTTTTCTTGTTTTAACTAAGATTTGTTCTATTATCTGATAATTATTCTTTTTGGGTGTGCAGTAGTATGCCTCTAAGATTTCTTCCACAATTTCCTTAGAAAGGTACAACTAATGCTCCTCAAGGGAACCCACCTATAGATTAAAATATCATCAAGACTATCATATGGGAAGTCTATTCTATTAACCAAGGTATACCATGAGTTCTGAACAAAGTGGTTGAGGTACAAGCGGGAGTTGGAGGAGAGAGATAGAGAGATCATGGGAGTTATTACTTGAGATGCCACCATCCTTTAAAGGAACAAAAGAACCCCATGAGGTGGATGATTGGCAAGATAGGATTGATCAAATCTTCAACTTCATGGAGACACCATAGAATATTAGGGTGAATTTTTCAGAATTAAGACTCAACGGATCTGACAAGTGATGGTGGGATTCTATTGTCCAACATTATAGGCACGTAGACTTGGATTGGAAGGGTTTCAAAACACTATTCTTTCAGTAGTTTTTTCTAGATTATATGATGTTGGCGTAGTATCTAGAGTTCTTTTCATTGTAGTAGAGAGATCATTTGGTGTTGGCATACACCAATCATATAGCTGAGCTTGTCATTTTTTCTCTGGACACGGTAAAGAATGAATAGCTTAAGGAAAAAAAGTACCTATAGGGTTTGAAACTGAATATCAGATCACAAGTGTTTATGCTGAAAATTTCTACCTATGTAGAGATGGAAGATAGAGATATGATGACATAAGTGAATATGGAAGGAATGTTTGGATTTTCCACCTCTTCTCCTCCATCTGGTGGAAGCTTTAATGACACACATGGGAAGAAAAGTAAGTGGATTGTTCATCGTAGGAGTAGTGGAGGTGGGTCTCAACTACGAGAATCCTTTGGACCGTCTGTTACGGTGGGTAATGAGATTCTAACTTCCTATCAGTGTGGCAAGGGAAGATACACAAGTTGTTCTAGTTCTATGCCTATGAATACGTGCAATATCTATGGACATGTTGGTTATCTACGATGCTTCTATCAGGCTATGAATATGACTCATTATTGTAAGGGTTTTTCAACTCTAAAGTATACTATGGTGAATTTATAAGCATAAAAGACTATAGGGATCTAGCCAAAGGCCTCATGAATCAAGAAATTTCATTCATTAGGTCTGGGATTTTCTCATTCTTGATCTAGATCTATTTGACGTCATCAACGATATGGATTTTCATGTCACTCATCGATATGTGGTTGATTTTTATTATTGGTGTGTTTTTTTCTTTCTAAAAATGGGAGATCTCATGTGTTTTGGGGAGAGTGGGACTTGAGTTCAAGTTGTGCAGGGCCTTCCCTCTGAGATATCAAGAGATTTCAGTCTGTTGTTATGTTTAAACATGACGACGTATCTCCTGTCTTTGGTTTTCCTAATTTTTTTCATGGCCTCCTGGATGTTTTCCTTGAAAATTTATCTGGTCTTCCTCTAGTGGGATTGTTAGAATTTACTATTGATCGGGTGCCGGGTATATAACCAATATTGATACCTTCTTATCGTGTGTCACTAGAGGAGCTCAAAGAGATCCATATTCAGTTGGATAACCTATTTGAAAAAGGATTCATTCTCCCATGTGTTTCAACTTAGGTAGCACAAGTTCTCTTTTCCAAGAAAGAAGATGATTCACTTCAGTTGTGTGTGGACTATCATAAGTAGAAATGGGTAACAGTAAAGAAAAAAATAGCATTTCTTTCATGTGGATGATCCATTTGATCAGTTAAAGGGGGAAAATTGGTTTTCAAAGATCAATATATGGTTGGGTTATCATCATCTCAGGGTTTGAGAGTATGATATACCAATGATATCCATCATGAACAGGTATGTCCATTATGAATATCTTGTGATGCATTATTATCTAACTAATACACTATCATTTTTTATGAATTTGATGAATTATATATTCGACAAACCTCTCGACACTATTTTGGTATTGCTCATTGATGATATTCTAGTTTATTCAAAATCAGATCATGATCACGAGCACTATATGAGTTTGGTTCTGGAAATTTTGAGAAGTCAATATTTTTTTGGATAGATTTAGAAATGTAGTTTCTGGATTCAAGAAGTGATGTTCTTGGGGACAAAAATTTCTGATCATGGCTTATCAGTTGATCTAGAGAAGGTAAAATCTATTTTTCATGGAAGGAATCATGGAATGTCTTTGAAATCAAGAGCTATTGTGGTCTTTCTAGAAACTAAAAATGTTTTGTAAATATCTTCTCTAATATAGTGTCACTTTGGATTGATCTTTCTAGGAAAGCAGTGAAATTCACTTGGGATGAAAAGTGTCAGGCTACATTCGATGAACTGAAAAGTCTTATGACATTATCTCCTATTATGATCTTACCTGATTCTGATAAGGTATATGTAGTGTTTTTTATTCTTCTTGTGTTGGGTTGGGATGTGTGCTTATGCTGGATGACCATGTGATAGATTACACCTCTCATAATATTTTATCGCATGAAAAGAAATACCCCACTCATGATTTAGATCATACTTTATCCATGCATGTCATAAGTGTTGGTGGCATTGTACTTTTGGGAAAAGGTTCACAGTCTTCTCTGATTATAATATTTTGAGTTATATCTTTTCTCATAAAGACTTGATTCTTAGGCAAAGGAGATGGATATAATACCACCATATGTTTGACTTTGATGTCACCTACACCCCATGAAAGGGGAATGTTGTTGCAGATTCTTTTACCAAGAAAGTACCATCAATGGCTATACTTGAATCGAAGGAGGAGTGGGACTTTATGGTGATTTTTAGTCAACTATATCTGGATGCTCAAGAGGATGTTTTTGTCATTGTTTTAGATAGTATTTAGTTATCATCATCTATAATAGATTCTATCTTATAGATTCAGTAGTTGGATGATGATTTTTAGAAGACTTGAGGAAGCCTTTATGGTGGGGAGAATTTTTATAGTTGGTCTCTCTCTTCAGATGGTATGGTTCACTTCTAGAAAAGGATTGTCATCACTGCATCTATGAGGAGTTTAGTCTTTTTTAATTGTCACAACTCTTCATGGGACATTTTTCTAGGCACTACATGGATGTATTATGACATGAGAAGATTATTCTAATGGATGAATATGAAGCATGACATTGTATATTATGTGTCCCATTGTTACACCTTCTAACAGATAAAGGGAGTGCACTTGAAACCCTCTTGTTTTCTTCAGCCTCTTTTGGTAAAAATTTTTATATGGGATAAGGTATCCATGTATTTTGTTGTTATATTTCCAAAGACATCCTGATGAATGAATTATATTTTGGTGGTTTTTGACCAGTTGATGAAGTCTTCCCACTTCATTCCGATTAGGCATACTACTAAGGCTGAAGATCTAGATAAGCTGTATGTGCAAGAGATTGTGAGGTTACATGATAGTCCTTCTTCTATTGTTTCAGATAGGGAACCTAGGTTTAACTCAAGGTTATGGAGGAATCTTCAAGAGGCGATGGGATCTTAGGTTAAGTTGAGCATAACTTACCAACCACAGATAGATGGTCAAACAGAGCAAGTAATTCATATTCTAGAGGATATGATCTACGCCAATGTCATGGATTTCAGTGGATCAAGGTATATCCATCTAGGATTGGTTGAGTTATTTTTCAATAACAGTTTCTTGTCATCGATTATAATGGCTCCCTTTGAAGTGTTTAATGGCCACCCATGTAGATCACCTCTTTATTAGGGATAGTTTGGTGAAGTAGATTTGGTTGGACATATTTTGGTTTAAGAAATGACTATAAATATTCAAGGAGTACATTGATGTCTAGTTATATCAGAGACTCGATAGAAATATTATAAGTATTAGTGGGTTTGAACATTGGATTTTTTCATACATGACTTGGTTTTCTTGAAATTTTCTCCTCGTTTGGGTCACCAGCAACATGGAAAATAGGGAAAGTTGGATTTGAGATATGTTGGACCATTTGTGATAACTAAATGGCTTGGATAGGTTGTTTATCAATTATAATTTTCGATTCATTTGAAAAACATTCATGATGTTTTCCACGTATCTTAGCTCAAGAATTATCACCCTGATCCCACTCATGTTCTGAGTTGGGATGAAATTGAGTTAGATCCAGATGCATTTGTTTCAGAGGAACCAATGGAGATTGTTTACTCTCAGATGAAGGTCTTGCATGGGAAGTCAATTCAGTTAGTCAGAGTCCTATAGAAATAAGGACTAGATTCTCATGAGACTTGGATATGTGATTCGTTGATGAGGGGGTAGTGGCCTCATCTTTTTCTAGGAATTATATATTCCACAAGACTTCCCGTGGAAGGTAATTCATTATAACAGGGAGTTTTCGAAATCATGTTACCATTTTATCAGGTACTCCCTTGACCTCATCATGGTTTCCCCCTACCTTGAGATTGGGAGGATACCTATAGTGGTGATGTCAAAGATTTGTTGCACTTTCACTAAGAACTAGTCATCTTTGCAGGTTATAGAATAATTTCTCCATGTGTAACTAGGTTACACACCATGTAATAAGTATTGGATGTAAGTCATTGAAGGAATGATCATGCTGTGAATTTTATTCATCATTAATGGTGATTACACACCATGTATGGTTTAAATCATGAATTTTCAATCCAAGGCAATTGGTTTTTTAGTGTATGTGGGATGTGGCAGTTACACATCGTGAAACATGGTTACACATCATGTAACACCATGCATCTAGTTTTTAAAGATAGTGTGCTGCTGTTTTGTTTCAACTCATTCATTGGTTCTTTGTGTCTCTCAACCTAAGGTAGCTCTGGTGTGTTTTTGAGTGACTCATCTCCTTCTAGATCAGTCTGTTTGACGTCTAATCTTTATTTTGGTCATGATGCATCTCTCCATGTAATATTTCCTTCCATTTAATCATTGTTTTTTATCGTGGTGGATAATTAGGGTTGTGTTATGAGATCCTTTGGTTTAATATTGGTAGTTCTTCTTGGTTTCTTCTAGATCTGTTGTGTGATCTCTTTCCGGAGGCCATTTCATCTGTTGGTCATGGTGTGGCAGGTGTTCATATTTAAGTTCTGTGGGTTTCCTCTCTTCCACTGTCCCCATTTCTTCTAAATTGGATCAATCATGATATGGATTTTATTCAAGGGCCTTCTCTGACGTTTTTGGGTTTCGATGATTTTGGATTCTATTGTGGCTGTGTGCGACCTGAGTTTTGAGGTAGGAGGTTCCATCTCTATCCGATATTGATGAACTTGATTTTTTTACTTTATAAACTATTTTTTATATTGAAATTTTCATTATTGTTTTTTGTGTGATGGAAAAGGGTTTTAATGAAATTTTTCCCCTTATTTTTGAAAAATGGAATGAAAAGGTTATTTTAAAAGCATTGAAATGGATTTGTAAAATTGTTTTGAAATGGATTTCAAATCATTGAAATGAATTGTGAAAAAGAGTACGTGGGTTACCTTGGGTAATTATGTGTAAGGTTTATCTAGAGGCCATCATCCATTATTTTTTGATTATCAAAAAGGTTTATCTTGGATATTTCCTTTGTTTCCAAGGCCCATTGTTCTAGGGGACTGATATTGAAATTTTTGGGGGTTTACTCATGGGGTATTCCTCTACTTCCTAGGCCAGTAGATCTAGGATCAGAATTTTTGCACTTGATTGATTATGGTCTGAGTAGTCTGTGACCTAGACCTATAGTGTTCCTTGGTTTTTTGATACCTGTTTTTTTTTTGTTTCTTTGAATTCTGATTTATCCTTCATATGCAAGTTTACGCTTGTGAGAACTGACAAGGAAATTATGATTTGAAATTGATATACATTCTCTTGTTTAAAACTGTTGAAAAAGGGAAAAGTTTACATTTTTTTAAAACTGTATTACTACTGATCATGCCATGATTTTATTTAAAATAATCATATAGTATTTTTTTAACAAAGGCCTGTTATGGTACACCTATGTGGGTTTCTGCTGTGCCTTTTAGCTCATGCCCTGTGCACCTATTTGGTGGTGTGTAGACATTTGTTTTTCTTATAATGTAGAGAAATTCAAGGTTCCGTAGTGATGTGGTGGGGTTAGTGTCAACAAGTTGGGTAGATATTGGTGTGATGGTCGGAGTTCATTCATACAATTGTTTGGAGTGAATATGTGGTTTTTAGTCCTTTTTCATTGGACTTGTCTGAGAGTATTTTGGTTGTCTTTTGTTGTATGTTTCGGTTGTTTCCTTAAAATTATGGCATATATATTAATTAAATTTCTATGGATTACATGTGGTTTTTTAGGTTGGGAGAAATAATTACCTTTGTTGTGTGTTCCCTACTGGGGTTCTTGTCGCCAGCCCATGGAGATATGAAACGTCCTTCGGGTATGGGATGGAACGGTTCGGTTGCCGGGTTTGAGGGAAAACCGGATCGATTCAACACATAATGGATGGTATTTTATTTATAAAAAAATCAATATAAATTCATATTAATTATTTATATCCATTATATTCATAATTTTACCCATCCAAATAAAGTGGTAATGAAAACAATTACACCACAACATGGAGATGGTAAATCATACGTACGAACACATGGGGATATTCTTATTTTTAGGATGGATAAAGGAGTAATATTGTTGTCCCATATTCATTATAACACCTAAGAATATATATTCTATTTGAGTTATTACTTTATTATGGAAACAACATAGGAACAGTTAGTAGGAAAAGAAAATACATTGAATTGAATTGATAAAACAATTACATCTTCTTCAGGTATCTCTTTTTGATTTGCACAAAAGTACTTCTTAGGTTGGACTTATACACAAAGTATAGAGTCTATGATGATTTTAAGGAATTTGGGAGGATAAATGTGTTGTTTATAATGATTCAAAGGACTTTATATTTGTGAATAATAGATAAGGAGGGGAGAAGAAATTTTGGAAACTCAAAAACTATAAATTTAATATAAATTGATTTTCAATTTAAAATAACTCAAAATTGAGTTATTTCTAGGATAACAATAGAATGAGTCCGAATTATATCAAAAAAGAGATTTTATAAACGTTTATGTCATAATATTAACCTAATATTTTGGTTATAACCCTAAGATAAACATTTTAACTTTTATCGTGACTACTTCTCTTTTTACACAATAGGATTAAAATAGTTACTATAAAATGAAAAAATATCCCTAGCTAGATAATATTCTGAAATATATAACATTATACTAGTTATTTTTCTTAAATATATATTTTTATGATTTTTATATCCATTAATAAAATATTATTTATTTTAAAATCTCATTTATGTCAATTTTGACACTATTTATAACATGACTTTCTAAAAAATAAAAAAACATTACTATTTTGGAAAAACTAAATTAAATCATCCCTAACATGTCAAAGTCATCCAAAATATTCTTTTATTTCATAAAATATTTCAATTTATATTTATTTTAATATAATTAATGTAACGACCCAATGTTTTATAAATAGTAATTCCTCTCTTATAAATATCTCATAAATTCTCATGAAAACACAACATAATGAACTACTAAGTGCTAAGTGACTTTTAAACATAAGTTTGTCACTTATGTGTTTGAAATTTCGAAAATTCGATATACAAGGTTGTAATTAGTAAATTATTTGGAGTCTGATAAGAAAAACATAATTTTTGGTGAATAGTAACCTACCCTAATGAATAGTAACAAACCCTTATGAATAGTGATATACCCTAATGAATAGAAACCTTACCTCTGATAGTATATATATATTACTCAATTTGAAAGTATGATATACCTATATTTTAGAATGATTAAATGAATATTTTAAAACTGGTTTTGATAATAAATTATGAATTTAATTAAATATTAAAATAATCATATTTATAATTTCATTTTTTGAAAAATGGACTACATTTTTGGATTCTACACATTGAAAAATGGTTAGGGTGAATTTTTGAGATTTTTTTGAAATACACGAATTTAGGATTAATAGTAAAAATATGATAATTTACAATAAATGCTAAATAAGGGATTTATTGAGTCATTGATGATGTTTTGCTGATGTAAGCCCACTTGTTTCGGGATAACATGATAGAATTACTATTCTTGGTCATGGAAGACTCACTATTCCATGTCTTGTGGGAATTAATAAATTATGGAATTTTATATTGGGAAATATCATCCCCCTCCACTGTACCCCCCCCCTCACTCCCCCTTCTCTCCACTCTTCACAAGCCCTGTTCCTAGCCAATATTCTGCCCAAATCTCTCCTTAAGGTTCTCCCCCACATCCAAAATCCCCCAGAATCTTCAAAATACCAAAAACTCTCCCCTTAAGAGGTTCTCAAAAGAGGAAGTCTCAAGAGGTAAATTCCTCTTTCCAATTCCTTCAATCTTTTAAGTTCTTTTCTTTTTGTTTCTTTACTCACCTCCCTTCACCAAAATTGTATGACAAATCCAATAGCATACATGTACAAAAATTATATTATGATAATGGGATACTCCATTATCTTCTATCTTTTCCTCACCTTTTGTTTGAATGAAATGAAAGCACCATTTGAGATGTACCAATTTTGCACATTGAAGGACTACAGTTTATCAATTTCTATTATCATATTTAAATATTGTCATGAAACCATTTTTTTTTGGTTGAACCAGATTATATAAATTTTATATATCCTATTTTTATTATGTAATTTTTTTTTACAAATGGTATTAAGTTATAAATCAAAACATGTTCTATGTAATCAAACCCACAAATTAACAAAAACGATTGTCACTATGGTTTTATATAATAGTTAAACTTTATTCTAAGTAACAAAATTAATTTTAAAATGATGTAATCTCCTATATGGTAACTAATATCACATAACTTCATTTCTGGATAACCACTTCCATCTTTCATGTTTATCTGAACTTGAATATAAATGAACTGATCTTTTAAAACCAAGTAAACAAACGATCCCAAACAATGAAATTGAACCTTATAACTAATCAAGAAGGAATTTAATGATATAAAAATGGTTATAACAAATAAATTAAATATATAATAGGTTCTGGATTTATTAATTAGTAATCCTAATTAGTTTATTCAGGTATTTAATAACAAGAGGAGAATAGCAATGGATTTAAGGTAAGGTATCCTCTCCTTGTCACTCTTAATCAAGATTGTTCTCTATGCTATGCAATTTTTGTGTAATACCAAGTGATGGCGTATGTTTTCTAACCTCCCCCATACTTCCCTAATGTTTTATAAATGATGAGAAACTCCTTATATCTCTCATCAATCCCTCTTAGTTACACCCGATACTATGCCAATAAACCGATTCTACCCGAACATCGTTTATTCCTTCGGGCTGCTCTATGTTTCTTTTTATCAAAATGTAGTTGTATTTTATTTTTATGTAAAACTTCTAAATTCTTTTTATATGTTTCAAAAACATATTCCAATATCCATCTATCATTCCCTTTTGGGGAAATACATGCTTTTAAGTGAATCCCTCCTCGATACCTCCCCATAAGCACACTCGTTTTAAAGGAACTTCTCAAATTTTTACCCAATTTCAAGTGCACTCCATCTTCAGTTTTAAGACACCATTGTCTTTATAAAATTAGTAATTTTATTATGAAAACCTTTTTGGTTCAATTCTATTTTTACATAAAATAATTTCCCCTTTACAATTTTAAAAGCTCAATAGTATTTTCCTTAAAACAGCACAAAAATGTTTTAATGCTAATGTTTCTCAAATACATTTCTTATATGTTGACACTTTTATTTGTCACAACTGACCATGTTATATGACTATATTACCTTATGAACGTCCATGTATATTCTAATCCCTTTCTTTCATGGACACTTTCATCATACACTCATTGGTTATGCTTTATGTCATGATTGTGGCACCCATTTCATTCCATGGGTATCCTTATGTTTATAAATGATTGATTATGTATTATTATTTATGTTGAAATAATATTTATGTGGAAAGATTATTTATGTTGTAAGAATACTCATGAAAATTTTGAGATGGGTGTTTCGAGATAACACTCCAATTCATTGGGTAAAGTTAAGTCTCATGAGATGCGATGTGAAACAGGATTGGCGGTTAGAATTGACCCGTACTAAAATAGAAAATGGGTTTGGCAGTTAGCCTTGACCCGTACTAAAGAAATTTATTATGATTCTTCCACATTTATATGATTCCATGTTTATATGATCCCATGAATATATGATATGATTTCATATGTTCCATGATTTTTTATCGTTATGTCATGCCTCATAACTCAGGTTCTTAATATGTATCCTTATGTGCATTCCCTTACTGTGATTTTTAGCTCATCCCTTTATTCATTTGTCCCCAATGTTACCCTATGCAGATGTAAGGGATCAAAGGAAGTTAGGAACTCTTTATTAATATTATATAAAGAACTGTTTTTTAGCCCCATGTTTTATGTTATATGTACCTAGTCTTTCAGGACACTAGACTTAACGACCCTTTTCTTGTACTCTGATTTATAATTATGAATAAAATCATGTAATGTTATATGTAAAATGTTAGGGTCATTATAGTTGGTATTAGAGGGATGGTCAATTTATATTTGGAGATTAGTAATAGATAACCATAGTGAGAACCTTAAGGATGAGACTAAGTATAAAAAACATCCCTAAATTTTGGTCAGTATAGTGTACGTCGTTTATCAAGAAAATACATCTGTGTCTGGATACGAGCAGGTAGAGGCAGCTCTCACACAAATGTTCCTAGAATTGAAAACTCTAATAAGGAGTTTCACGCTTTACCCAGGGTATCCTGGAACATGACAACATGCTTTGTTGTACTCTTGGTTATGACACTCCCTGGGGATATGCTTTCGTATATTTATGAGATTAGTACATACCATTATTAAGGGATAAAAAATCCCTTAAGAATATTAGTCAAGAAATAGATCGAGGATAACCTTGATTTAAATCTAAGGAATCACAAGTAAGGATGTACTTCTTATTTATAAGTTCATCCTTTTATGTTCATAGTTTCCTTTTTATGCTCAATAGATAAGTATTCAACACCTTTAATTATATGTTATTTTTCTTAGTTAATGGAATGAATTATAATAACGCATTCCAACAACCAATGTGATAGGCAACATGAATATTTCCCTAATGATATACCTGATATGAAAAGAGTGGGTTCTCAAAACATAATGACAGTACTTTCTCTGCTTGATCAAGTTATGAATAATAACTTGAATCATGTGGAACATCCTCCTCCTCCAAGTAAAGAGCATGTTGTCATAGAATCCTTCATGCGACAAAGGACTCCCATGTTTAGTGGATATTCTGATCCCCTCCTCGTGGAACAATGGATTAAATCGATTGAAAATATATTCTTCGTTCTCTAGTGCTCGGAAGAAGATATGGTTGTCCTAGAAGTCTACCATTTTTATGGCATAACTGATTAATGGTGGACACTGATCAATAATACAAAGTCCCAAGAGGATATTGATACCATGGATTGGGAAGAATTCAAGAGGATGTTTTTAACAAATATTTTCCTCGATCCCTCCATCTCTAGATGGAAAGAGAGTTCCTAGGACTCAAGAAGAAGGAATATGAGTCCATCGGGTCTGACGAAGAAAACTTTACAAGGATTTCAAGGTACACCTCTGTCTTTGTCATGACCATCGAAAGTAAGGTGGATCACTTCTTTAGAAGACTAAAGCCAAGTCTAAAAAATCATTGGCGATTCGAGACTTCAAATGTTACGAGGAGATTTTCCATTGTGCCCTCAAGGTTAAAATGGAGACCGAATACTCTCAGTGATCTCATCAGCCCAATGAAAAGAAGAGGAAAATAGAGAACAACATGGGTGGTTCATCAAACAAATACCATGATGGAAAGATGCCTGAAATTTACCCTTGTAAAAATTGTGGGAAGGATCTTCTTGGTAATTGTCTGAAGGGAATAAAGAATTGATTCAAATGTGGAAGGTTTGGTCATCTGGCCAAGAACTACCATCGGGATATGAAGAATCCCACTAATGTGGAAGAATAAACGAAGGTCTGAGTCAACACTTAGCATGCAGTACAGTGTTACAACTGCAAGGAGCATGGGAATTATGAAAAAAATGTCCCTAACTGAGGTTTGTCAGATTCAATCAACAACAACCTCCAAGGAAAAAAGGATTGGGCTTATGCTATCACTACTTCTGAGGTGGAACCATAAAACGATGCGGCAACAGGTACGCTAGTTATTTATTCAAGAATAGTGAACATACTGTTTGATTCTAGTTCTACGCATTCTTTCATATCTTTCATGTTTCGTATAACTATTCAAACACCACCTCAAAATTTGGAGGAAAATTTATCTGTGAGAACAAAAAATTGAGCAATTATTGTTTCCATGGATTATAGCTCCTCCTTGGTTAATGTTTTTGGACTAAACCTCCCATCAAATCTCGTTATACTTCCTTTAGTGGAGTTTGATGCTATATTGGGAATGGATTGGCTATCTTTATACAAATCCAACATCAATTTTTAGGAAAGGGAGATCACTCCTCTCATCCCGAATCATCCTCCAATTCTATACAAGTGTAATGAGGAAGATGAATCACTTTTAGAATCATCACCTCAATTGTGGATATTGTTTCCTTATGAACAAGCATATATAGATCAAATGGATGAGACAAAGTAGAGAATCATGCTTGAAGACATTCCCATTGTGAGGGATTACACTAAGGTATTCCCTGAAGAGTTTCATGGTCTTCATCCTGACTGAGAGGTTGGGTTCTCAATTGAACTTATCCCTGGATCTCTGCCTATGTCAAAGAAACTTTATAGAATGGCCACCGTAGAGCTGGAAGAGCTGAAGTAGCAGTTACAAGAGTATATGGAGAAGGGTTTTATGCACCTGAGTTCCCACCTTGGGGTGCACCAGTCCTCTTCTTCCAGAAGAATGATGGATCAATGCGCCTACACATTGATTATCGTAATCTCAATAAAATCACGATAAATAATAAGTAGACCCTACCACAGATAGATGACTTGTTCAATCATCTTCGTCGGGATAGTTATTTTTCTAAGGTGGATATTTGATCGGGATATCATCAATTAAAGGTGAGGAAGGAAGATATTCCCATGACTACCTTTCAAATAAGGTATGGAAACTATGATTTCATAGTGATTCCCTTTGGACTCACTAATGCTCCAGCAATTTTCATGGATTTACTGAATAGAGTCTTTAGAGATTACCTCGACAAATTTGTGGTAGTCTTATTGATGATATTCTGTTATGCTCCAAGAGCAAAGAGGAAAATGAGGAGCATTTGAAAACTGTGTTAAAGACTTTACGAAGGGATAAGTTGTATGAAAAGTACAGTAAATGTGAGTTCTAGATGGAGAAAGTATTTTTTCAGGAATTCTATCACCAGTAATGGGATATCTGTAGGACCTTCCATGAAAAAGGAAAATGAAGAGTGGCCCACGCTAACTTCTGTAACAGAGATCCGCAGCTTTTTGGGTCCAGTTGGGTATTATCGATGATTCATGAAGAAATTTTCATGATTTTTAAACCTGATGACCAAGCTGACATATAATGGAGTAATGTTTGTCTAGACTCAAAAAATTAAAGACTGTTTCACTGAGTTGAAAACGAGGCTTATCATTGCACCTGTACTCACACTCCCAACAGATGGGGAACTCTTTTTGGTGTACAGTGATGCTTCAAAGAAAGGATTAGGTTGTGAGCTAATGAAAACTGATAAATTGATATCCTATACCTCATGACAGATGAAAATCCATGAGAAAAACTATCCTATGCATGATCTGGAGTTAGCGGCTGTGATCATTGCGTTGAAAATCAGGCGGTATTATCTCTATTGGGAGAAGTGTGAGATATATACTGACCACAAAAGTCTCAAATATAAATTAACACATAAAGAGCTTAATTTGATCCAGTTAATATGGATAGACCTTATCAAGGATTATGACTTCTCAATCTACTACCATCCTTATAAGGCAAACAAGGTAGCAGATGCACTATATAGAAAGGATCATGCATCTTTATCGTTGATGAGAATTTAAAAGGATATGATCTTGTTATATTTGAAAAGGATGGACATGAGAATAATTAAGGGAGGAAAATCATAAATCATTTATCAAATTATTGCTCAACCATAACTCTTGGAAAAAATAAAGGATGCTCAATGAAAATATGTGGAAATTCCGAAAAGGGTGGAAGCTATCCGAAATGGAAAATCCTATGATTTCAAAATTGATGAGGAAGAAGATGTAAGATTTGGGACATTATTATGTGTACCAACCAATCCAGATATAAAGAATGAGCTATTGAATGATGTGCATAGCTTGACTTTATCTATCCACCCAAGGAGAACAAAGATGTATCGAGATCTCTGGGAAAAATTTTGGTGGGACAATATGAAAAGGGAGATTGCTGAATATACATCAAAGTACCCGATATGTCAGCAAGTGAAGGCTGATAAGAAAAAGTCTAAAGGGATGATGCAAACACTACTCATACCAACATGGATGTGGGAGAACATTACCATGGGCTTTTTCACTGGACATCCAAGGGAATCCAGTGGAAACAAGGCTATATAGGTCATTGTGGATTGTCTTACAAAGATACCTCACTTTATCGCGGTTCGAGAGGAATTATCATTGGACCAACTTTCATGGATTTACATCAAAGAAGTTGTAAGGATACATGGAGTACCACTATCTATTGTATCCAATCGTGATCTGAGATTCACCTAGAAGTTATTGAAATGTATCCAACATGCTCTAAACACTGAACTGGACATCAGTACGACCTATAATCCTCAAACTGATAGCCAATCTGAGTGAACTATTCAGAAACTGGAAGACATGTTGAAAGAATGTTCTATGAAATTCCATAGAGGATGGGACTAACATCTTCCACTGGTTGAATTCTCAAACAAAAAAAGTTTCCACTCGAGAATCTGAATGGCACCATATAAAGACTATGATGGGAAAATTTGCAGAACATCAGCGTGTTGGGATGAAGTTGGTGAGCGTAAGCTTCTAGGACCTGAAATGGTCAAAGAAATGGCGGAGAAGGTGAAAACCATTTAGAAGCATGTCAAGGCAGCTTAGATTCAATGCAAGAGTTATGAATATAACCGTCGATGATACCTTGAGTTCAAAGTTAGAGACATGGTATTTCTACACATATCTCTGTGGAAAAAGATCATGAGGTTTGGAAAGAAAGGGAAGTTAAGTCCCAGGTACATATGCCCCTTTGAGATAGAAGATCGAGTCAGAGTTGTGGCCTATCGACTAGCACTTCCACCTACCATGTCGAAAGTAAATGATGTCTTTCATGTCCCCTCTTAAATAAGTACATACCAGACCCTTCACATGTACTCTCTTAAGAGGTGGTACAGTTGGAGGATAATCTCTCTTACGAGGAGCATCCAGTGAAGGTCTTGGATCATAGAGACAAATATCTATGCAACAAGACTACTCATATGGTCAAGGTACTATAGTGAAACCATAAGTATTAAGAGGCATCATGGGAAATGGAGGAAGCAATGAAGGAAAAGTACCCACACCTTTTTTTTCTTAGAATGTAAAACGAAATTTCGAGGGTGTAATTTCATAAGTGGGGAAGAATATAATGACACAATGTCTTATAAATGGAACTTCCTCTCTTATAAATATGTCATAAAATCACATGAAAACACAACATAATGATCTAATAAAAACATAAGCCTTAGACCAGTTGGTAAGGACTCTGTAAGTGCATCCAAGTGACCAGGGATCAAATCCAGGCGGAGCCAGAATTTCCGGGGTACTGTAGCAGTACTGTAGTGGGAAATATAGCAGTAATTGTTTAGCACTGTAGCATCTAGGAATATGCCCCTGTTTGGGCCTTCGGGCCACCGATTTGGTCCCTGAGTCCATTAAGGCCTTCAGGCCACCCAGGCCTTCGGGTCAGTAAGGCCTTAGGGCCACCTCAAGGCCTTCGGGCCACCTTTAAGTGCAGATGAAAACCAGACAACCTACAAGGAACAACCTCTATAACGAGGATGAGCAAGGAGATTTCACCACAGTAGAAGCTAAATGGATTGCAAGAAAGAGAGGGTATGGCACCTACCATCGGGACAAGCCTGTGCATGCATGGGAATGCCTAGCCGAACAGTCATGCGACGATGGAGAGCTGATTTCATGATGAAGATGCTGGGGAGGAGAATTTCCAAGTAGTTAGTCTGGGTTGTATGTAATTTTTGAATCCTATGGGCAATGAATTCCTCTAAGGCCAATGGGCCATGTAATACTTATGCCTACGGGCCTTGTAAGGGTTCCACCTCACCCCTAGAAAGGTGGATTATCAAAAATAAATAAAAAAATGAAGGCCTTCAGGCCATTGGAGGTAATGAACTACTAAGTGCTAAGTTACTTTTAAACATAAGTTTCGCACTTCTGTGTTTGGAATTTTGAAAATCCGATATACACAGTTGTAATCAGTAAGTTATTTGGAGTCCGATAAGAAAAACATTATTTTTGGTGAATAGTAACCCACCCTAATGAATAGTAACATACCCTTATGAATAGTGATATACCGTAATGAATAGTAACATTTATTATGATAGTATATAAATATTATTCAAGTTGAAAGTATGATATACCTATATTTTAGAATGAGTAAATGAATTTTTTAAAACTGGTTTTGATAATAAATTATGATTTTAATTAAATATGAAAATAATCATATTTAGAAAATTATTTTTTAAAAATGGACTTCATTTATGGATTCTAAACGTTTAAAAATGGTTAGGGTAAATTTTTTAGATTTTTTTGAAATACATGAATTTTTGATGAATAGTAAAAATACGATAATTTACAATAAATGCTAAATGATGGATTTATTGAGTCATTGATGATGTTCTGCTGATGTAAGCCCATTTAGATTGGGTCACATGATAAAATACTATTCTTGGTCATGGAAGACTCACTACTCCTTGTCTTGTGGGGAATTAATAAATTAATGAATTTTATATTGAGAAATATCTTACATCCTACACTATAACCCCCCCCCCCCCCTCACTCCCTCTTCTCTTCACTCCTCTCAAGCCTTGTTCCTTGACAATATTCTACCCAAATCTGTCCCTAAGGTCCTATCTCAGGTCCAAAAGCTCTCAGCCTTTTCAAAATACCAAAACCTCTCCCCTTCATAAGTTCTCAAAAAACAAATCCTGCAGAGGTAAATTCCTCTTTCCAATTCCTTCATTTCTTTTAAGTTCTTTTCTTTTTGTTTCTTTCCTCACCTCCCTTCACACAAATGGTATGATATCTCCCATAGAATAAATTTACGGGAATTCTATTACGCTAATGGGATAATTAATTATCTTCTCCCCTTTCCTCGCGTTTTTTTGAATGAAATGAAAACATCGTTTGAGATGTGCCAATTTAGCACATTCAAGGACAACGATTTATCAATTTATATTATCATCATTATATCTGGTCATTAAACCACTTTTTTTTTGAGGATGAACCCAATTATATATATGTAATATAATCTATTTTGATTATGTAACCCTTTTTACAAATGGTATTAAGTTATAAATCAAAACATGTTCTTTGTAATCAAGCCCACAAGTTAACAAAAACGGTTGTCACTATGGTTTTATATAATAGTTCGACTTCAATCTAAGTAACCGGATTTATTTTAAAACAATGTAATCTACAGGATGTTCACTAATATCATATTACTTCATTCTAGACAACAACTTCCATCATTAATGTTAATTCTAACTTGAATATAAGAGAACCAATCTTTTAAAACCAAGTAAACAAACGAGCCCAAACAATGAAATTGAACCTCATAACTAATCAAGAAGGCCTTGAATGAACTAAAAAGGTTTCTAATAAACGAATTACATATAGAAGAGGTTATGTACATATTAAATAATAATCCTAATTTGTTAATTCAGGTCTTTAATAACAAGTGGATAACACCAACGGATTTAAGGTAAGGGATCCTATGCTATGCCTTTTTTCTGCAATACCAAGTGACGAGGTATGTTTAATCACCTCCCCCATACTACCCTAGTGTTTTATAATTATGATAAACCCCTTATCTATCTCATAAATCCCTCTTAGTTACACCTAATACCATGAAAATAAATCGTAATGGATTCTACCCGAACTTCCTTTATTCCTTCAGGTTGCTCTATCTTTATTTTTACCAAAATGTAGTTGTCTTTTATTTTTATGTAAAACTTCTACATTATTTTTATATGTTCAAAAATCATGTTACAAGATCTTTCTCTCATTCTATTTTTTGTATATACATTATTTTAAGTGAATCCCTCCTCAATACCTCCGAATAAGCACACTCGTTTTAAAGGAACATCCTAAAATTTTACCCAATTTAATGAGCACTCTATCCTTTGTTTTACGATTCCATTGTCTTTATAAAATCATTAATTTTTTTATGAAGACATTCATGGTTAAATTATGGTTTTATATATATGAGTGTCCTCTTTACTATTTTAAAATTTCTATAGTATTTTCCTTAAACCGGCACAAAAATGATTTAATGCTAATGTTTCTCAAATACATTTCTTATATGTTGGCACTTACATTTGTCACAAAATACCTTTTCATATTCCTATATTACCTTATGAACGTACATTTATGTTATAATCCCCTTCTTTTATAGACACGTTCATGATACACTCATTGGTTATGATTTATGTCATTATTGTGGTACCCGATTCTTTCCATGGGTATCCTTATGTTTATAAACGATTGATTATGTATGATTATTTATGTGGAAATAATATTTATGTGGAAAGATTATTTATGTGTCAAGAATAATCATGAAAATTTTGAGATGGGTGCACCCAGATTGTTCTCTAATGCATTTGGTAAAATTAAGTCTCATGATATGCGATGTGAAGTGGGATTGGCGGTTACCCTTGACCCGTACTAAAAAGAGAAATGGGATTTGTTGTTAGCCTTGACCCATACTAAAGAAATGTCTTATGATTATACCACATTTATATAATTCCATGTTTATATGATCTCATGCTTGTATGATATGATTTCATATGTTCCATGCTTTGTTATCATTATGTCATGCCTCCTAACTCATGTGCTTAAGATGTATCCTTATGTTCATTCCCTTACTGGACTTTTTAGCTCATCCCTTTGTTCATGTGTTCCCAAGGGTACCCTATGTATATGTAAGGGATCAAAGGAAGTTATGAGCTCTTTAGTAAGATTAAATAAAGAAATTTTTTGTAGCCCTGTGTTTTATGTTATATGTACCTAGTCTTCCAAGACACTAGAATTAACGATCCTTTGCTTGTACTATAATGTATAATTATGCTTAAAATCATGCAATGTTATATGTAAAAGGATAGGGTCACTATAATTAGTATCATTTAATTGATTAATTCTTTAATAAATTGATTATTGTGTCATCATTTTGTCAGTATTTAATTTAATTATTTATTTTCTAAATTATAAATAAATTCAAATGATGTTTAACACATTTTATATTTATGAATACTATTTAGAGTTAAGCATATCATTTATATAACCTCATATTAAATCTGATATAGTTATTAAAATCTGAGTATGACATTTTAGCTCTTTATTAAATAATATATAATAAGTATCATAATCTTACACAAGTGGTATAAAAAAGATCATAATTTCGGCCAATGGTTTATTTTTTTTTCAAAAAATAACCCTTATCAAATGAACTTATGACTTGTTTTAGGATAAATTTTAACTATTATTTTATTATTTTTACCGTTAATTACATGATTTATTCTTAACTGTGGTAAATTAATAAAAATTTACTAATGTTATTATTCACAATAAAATTAATTTGATCCTATTAGAATCTAAATATACTAGTAATTACAAAAATGTATGTCATTTTTTCAAATTATACTCACAGGATTGGCTAAATTAAGTTTAATTTAAATGTGGTGAGAAGACGAGCAAAAAAGATGTTTAAAAGTTCCGTAAGTTTTTATATCTAATTTTAATAATAAATGTTTCCAAATACCTAGATTATATTAATATATATATATTATTAATTTTTTGTGAATTTGAAAATAATCATAATTTATAATTATTATTTAAATGAAAAAATTAGTTTTAAACTACAATGCAGTAGTTTTCACTATTCATAATAAAATGAAACATTTTATAAAGATTCCAAAAATTTACCCTTGGATAATTTTGATATTCAGGTTTCTAAAATGAAGTCTATTTTGAAAAATAAAATTTATAAATATCATAATTTGGTTAATATATTTGATAACATTTTTAAATGGCTAGCTTGATAGATCATAGTGTTCCCAAACTAGGTGTTGGGTGAAGATAAAGCTATTGAATTTATTTAAAAAAACATACCATTAATTATTTGGGTGTTAAAATTAACATTAATTATTCAAAATTTATCATTTATCTTTTTTATAATAATTATTTTTCATTGAACATATATATATATAGTTCTGAAAAATTATTTTTTAACTTTTTTAAACAGAATGTGTTAGGGGTTTTCATGTATTATTGAGAAATGTATATATGAAGGTGTGAATGGACCTAACTCTTTTGGCCACAACCAAAGGGGAGGAAACCATCAATTTCATTGAGACCTAGTTTAAAAAAATATAAAAACCAAGCCCCATTTGATAAAATTATTTTCTAAAAAACCTATAAAAATTATATGGAGAATGATAAAAGAAGTGGACTTGAATGTTTATATGGATAAAAAATCTTGTTATATATTAAAAATATGGTTTTAATTTGAATTCATGTTGTAATTTAATTCATGTTTATTCATATATTGAATGGAAATATAATGAAGAGATTACTTTTAGAATAATGGTTAATGTTTTTTGAAATTATTCCATGCAATAAATCATTTTCAAAAAATATTCTAGGAGGAATTCATATACATTTTCTCAATTCTCTCATCAGATAACTATGGGTTTTTATGTTTTTAGTATATTAGAGAATGGTGAAAATTATTCTAGTAAATCAATGGATGATCGACGATGATCATTAGAGAATCTGTAAATAGTGTTCACTTTGGAATCGAGGAAGGTGAATAAAAATTTTCATACCATTATGTTATCATAGTGAATATACCATGATTTTTATTTTTCAATTTGGGTAGATAATTCATAATAATATTCATGATATTTAACATATAGAAAATGAAAATTAGAAATTATATATGGGTATGAAATTGGTAGAATAAATATTTGGTATTTTATTTTCTATGAATTCATATTTTCATATGATAAATTATTAAGTAGAAATTATTAATGGTGGATATGAAATGTGAAAATGGATGGGAAATATAATTCCATGATAATATAATTTTATTTGGTAGAGATAAAAACATGTTAACGGTGGTAACTAGTCAATAATTGACTTGAAGAATTAATTTATGGTTTAATTATTAATGATGAATAATTGAAATGAGGTAGACTGTGAATTGATGAACTAATATGATGTTGGTAATTGGTTGAATGAATATATAGTGGTGGATGAGAATTAAAATTCTATAATAATAGAATTAAATTTTATTGATTTTTCTTAAAATTATATCATGATATATTTTCTAAACATTGTTTAAATAACTTGAAGATATCACGATATGTGTAATTTATGAATTTTTTTTCGTAATTGAGATAATTCATACATGAATTTGTTGATAAGTTTTTTATTTGCAGTAATTAATTTTAATGGTTTCTTATGATTTTTATGAAATATCATGTGGATCATATATCTAAAAATTATTTAAAACTATAGATAAATGTAGTGGTGGTAAGAGGAGTCAAATTTAAAAACATTCACAATTGTCATGGAATGATTGTATAGGTGTCGTTCAACTCATAGAGAAAATATTTAGATGTGTTGGTGATTAAATGGGAAACATTTCAGGGTCAAATGGATGGTCTGGCATATTCTAGGGTTATATTACCATTTTTAAAGTGATTTAAATTGGTTATAATTATTTTCCCATGGGTCGTGCCACCTTTTCATGGGACCATGAAAACACTTGTGAGGTCATGTATTTAATACTTTTAGAGAGTTCCAATTTTTGTAACTGTTGATATTATTATTAAAAATAAAATATAGTATGAACCCATGTATATATCTTTAGATTAAATTTATATAGTTTTGATTGTTTACTGATGTATTGGATGATGGGTCTTCGTTATATGGTCTTTTATATGTGTTAACTAAGTGACATGGTTGTAGAACTTGTGTTTTCACTTTATATAATAAATTTTAGTGGTTAATTAATCAATAGGATTGGAATTTAGTTAAACCTAATTAGGATTATAGTAAAACAATGTGGTGTGATTACATTACCAAGGATGTTTTTATATGAGATTGCCTACGTGAAAAAAAATTGATAGTGGGGGTCTGAAATTTTTTTTATACAAATATATTTTGTGATAGTGGCTTTTGATATTAAATGTTGATGATAGTGATGACATAATATTGAATGTGATGATAATGCTTGTGATATACTTATACATAGTGGATATGTGATGTGTGGTTGTGATGACATAGGTTGGGGATGGGAAAGTCACTAAGGGTGTAGACCTAGTAATATAGTGGGAGACTCTAAGGATGGGGTGATACATGGCTAATTAATTCTATGGTGGGGATATTCCTTGAGGGTGAAAAAATATAAATCATGTCAGATTCCCTATTGATGAAAAACATCCTAAAAAATTGATATGGATATTCAATGAGTTATCTTTGTTTGAATAACTATATAGTGATGGAGAAATGATAGATAGTTATTTATTGGTGGAAAACTATTTTTTGATGGAGATATGATAGAAAGTTCCTTGTATTTGGCTCAATATTTAGTGATAGATATATAATAGTTATTTCTCTATTGGTGGATAATGACATGCGATTGGAGAGGTGACACCGAGTTTTATATGGATGGATAGATACATAGTGTTGGATATAATATCGTGAGTTCCATATGGTAGGATAGATACTTAGTTCAGGGATATGGATTGGTGGTTGTTCTTATTTTACTGGTGGTCACAAGATTTTTTGTGATGATGAATGTGCTTCATTAGGAAAGTGATAAGGCTGTGATGATTTTATAATGATGTCACTACCATTGGACAACTATGAGAAGTTTTTCAGTGAGGACCATGTGGTTGAAAAACTAATTAATAAATTTCAATTGGTTTTATGGTAGTGGTTTTATTTTTTGGGAATTTATGAAATTATTTGAATGGTGGAAGGTATGTGAAATATATATTATTTAAAGGATTTAGTTGGATAGATGAACAATATAATATTCTTGTTGATTGATTTTTATTTTATTCTATAGAAACATGTTTTATATATACCTTGGCTTATTTAACATATTATTATTATTATATTGCTTATGAGGAGGTTTGATTGGAGAATGGTAAAATTGAAATATTATAGTTCTTAGAATAATATATTGAAAATTATGCAAGATTCAGTGTGTTATGATTACCCTTAGATAGTGAATTGGAATTTTCTAGGTAGGATTGGTTTTTCTAAGATTTGATGGGTTTTAGTGAAATATTCTTATTTATTTAATTTAATATTTTGTTTTATATGAATTTTTTATTTAAATACATAGTTTGGATTTGATATATTTTGGTGTAAATGATAAGGATATGTTATATGGTGTTATGAATATTGATAATTTAAGTTGGTTGACAAAAAAAGTTATTGTATTTGAAGATAAAATCAATGGGTAGTTTTAATTAGGGGAATTATTATGGTATTTTTTAGTAGAAATAGAATGGTATGGTAGAGAGATAGAGGGGAATTATAGATTATTTATAGGAAATTAAATAAATTTATATGATGGTATGATTATGGAAAATTATATAATTGAATTCCATGGAGAATTATTTCACCACTAAGAGCATTCCCCCTCATTCCATAAATTATCTTCATTCACTATATTATCTTCATCCTCTCAATGAAGGAAAATCTTGATTATCAGATTCTCAAGAGTTTATAGTAAGTGAGAATGAATAATACAATGATATAGAGTAGCTGATGGTGATCATCGAAAGACCAAAGGATATAAATTTTCATATAATCAATTTAATAAACTCTATATATTCACATCCCAGATGGATTATCTATGGGGAGAAAATTTTATTATTATTTGAGGATTGTGTAAAAAAATTAAAAATGATGAGAAATTATAATATAGAAGAGAGAAAGGTTTTAATGAAATAATTATTTAAAAAATATTGGTTTTGGAATATTTAAGAATATAAATTTGGGGGATTGTAAAATAGATATTGATAAATTACAAGTTAATAGTATTTTTTTCATAATTATGTACCATAGATATGTGATTTATTTCATCAATGGTAGTTTATAAATCATTGGAAATTTTTATTAAAATGCTGATTATGACATATATTATTGTTTTTATTAAATTGGATGATTATTTTATATTTGGATTAGGCCCAATTTGACATTTTTCACCATATTAGTGGAAATATATTGAAATTACCTTGGATTCAAGAAAGTTTAGTATTATAAATTTAATAATGGAAATTTCCAATATTTAATGGGGGTTATCCCATTATCTAGGAAATTGGGTTTATTTATTGGTGGGGTATGGGGGGTTAAGTGGAAATAAGTTAAGCAGGGTTATGAGACATTATGTAAATGGAAGACATACGATAGTGATTCCCACATAATGGGGTGAAGTTCCTCATTTAAATGGGATCCATTCAAATTCTATCGTGATTTCATAAACCCTTCAATCTTAGTAGAATATATGTGTAGCTTATGACTGATGGTTATATAATAAATTAAAGTCCATTAATGAGGTATTTAGGTATATCAAAAATAAATCTATTGTTGGGCCAATGAATGAGTTCAACTAAGATAAATGGAGTATATTGAAGGTTTTTTATTCCCATTCCAATGCACTGATGATAGGTAATGAGTCTCACCAAAGCTTTATAGAGTTCATTACTCCCCTATGCACTTGATGCATGGGTCCTCCAGTTCACTAATTGGAAAATTTCTCCCTTAGTCTAAATAGGTCATGGTTCACATATACAATTAATGGAGTATATAATTCCCTCAATTACAGTCCATGGGTCCTCTATATATATTTTAGTTACTCCCTTAATTAATTAGTTTTTCTCAGTGAGGAATAGGTCCCCCATCAAGGATGGTACTCCCTCAATTGATACATATACTATGCTCAAGGGTGGGTTCCCCAATAGATTTTGAGACGTGACATGTGTTATATTTAATTAGGAGGTCTATATTATTTCATTTCTTATAGTGTTAAATCCTTATGTAGTAAGGTTAAAAAATTGATTAATTTATACATCCTCATTACATTATCCTTAGATCATATCTGGGAAATTGGGTCCTTACCCTTGTTCAAATATGATTTATCCTTATATCATCCCTTCTTGTTTATAGGGAGTCATAATTGTTTTGTTTATTTTTAGCCATTCATTGTCATTCTTCCCACACATGTTGTTACCTATGTATATGACTATTAGTTTTGAAATGATTAAGGTTGATGGATAGTTAGTGGAGTAAGATATTAGTGTTATTAAATGGTGTCTATATCTATCAGTGTTTATGTTCATAAATAGTGTGATAAGGAGTTCTAATTTTACTTATTTAGGTTTGATATTTATCGGGATATTAGAATAATTTTGTTACAATATTTTTAGAGTTTCTTTCATCACACTATCATGTATTTTTAACATGTGTCATATGAAAATTATATTTGAACTTGTTATTATGTATATTTTTTATGGTTATGTTATTTATCTATGGTATGTGTTTGTGTTCATATTCACTTGGATAAGACCTATAATATGTTTGATATGCATTCTTGGTGTTAGTTACCTTCCATTGTCTTATAGGTGGTCTTGGGGTGGAATAATTATCCAAACTACTGGCCAAATTTTATCCTTAGTGGATAGGGTGTTATCAGAATAGTATTAGAGTGGTTGATTTATAAGGATTTATTTAGGAGTTAAGGGTGTTGTGATGATATATTAGTAATTTTGTTAAAAGTGTTAAGAGGTCTTCAGTTGAGTTTTCAGACTCATGAACACAATTATTGGTGTGGTGGTCGACACATTCTCCCTCTAGGGATATAATATTATATTGACTAACTTAGAACCATAAGAAATGGTTTGTAGAGTGTATATAATATAGTACATGCATCATTTATTAGTCCTTTATTTATTTCCATGTTCTCAGTGTGTCTGGTGACCTTGATATTCTTTAATAAACATGGGTTTTCTTATTAAATAAAAAATGCACCCCATAAATGGACAACTAGGATCTAGATGTTGGGTTATAATGTTTCTATGCAAGCAATATATCTTATAATCACAAAAGATCTAGGTGATAAAGCCACCTTGTAGGGTAATTATTAATATATTTCCCCATTGAGTGAGTACAGAAACGATCCACCACATATTTTTCAATCGGTATTGTTAGAAAAATATTCTTGAAGAATTTTTGGTTGTGTTTTTTGATAATGATGATCGGTATAGTTACGTATTTGTTCAATAAACCATAATGAATTGGTATCATAGTGATTGGAGGAGTTTTAAAATAGATGATGATGTTTGGTATACTGGATAGGTATCGTACCATAAAACCAATTTCCAAAAAATGGGGTCTTCCTATATAGATTATTTGCATCACAACAGATGCCTCATGCATCTGTAATCAAACAATGGGGGTATTGGTGGTAATGGAGTTTTGAGGTATATTATTCTATATACAGTGTAGTCATATTGAAAAATGTGCATGTTATATCAATATATAATGGATAGATGTTTTATTTTACTGTGACAGTTTGTGGTGTTCCATTATGGACCCCAAAAATATTAAATTACAACCTATATAAGATGAGTTAAAATATATATTAGAATAAATGAAACACACATATGATTAAATGGTACCAAATAACACCATAATATGTTATATCACACCGTAATAATGATATTTTACAATAACCTATTCTAAATGAGAATATTTTAGGAGATGGTTCATTTTGAGAAGAAGTCCCTATGGAAGATCATTGTATATCAATATAGACTAGGAAGTGAAATAAATCCACAAAGAATGATAATGTGTAATGAATCATAATGAGTTATTTTATACTAACCTACCTAGAAAACATAGTTAGTATCATGGAATGAGGTTCTCTCTATAATGGTGTAATTCAATGTTGTTTCCTATTATTACAATACTCTAGGAATATGGGAGTCTTAGCTGTGAAACTTAGAGGTAAAGGATATTGTTCCAAAAATGAGGTAATAAATCCATGGTGATTTAAAAATTAACAGTTTTAAGAATTATATTTCTCATGTAATGGAAGGAACCATGTTGTGATTATGAAGGTCACTCCATATTCCACGTCAAACTGAATATCTATAATTCAAACTTTTTTATATTTTAAGGGTATTGTGTGGATCAAATTATAGAAGGCTGACTCAAAATTTGAAGATGAATTTTGGATTATTTTATATATCCTAATTAGGGTTAATTGAATATTAATATGTGGGGAAACATAAATATTATTTGAATATTAAGACGATAACTTTATTTACAATAATTCATAGAAGATCATGGATCAAGAAAGAGAATATGTGAAGTAGAAGAGTGAGAATTATTTATCTATGTTGGAAAATATATGGGGAGAAAATTGGAGAATATGGAGGACTATCTCACTAAATTTTAAATATTTTTCATCATGTGGATGAAGGGGGAGATGATTTATACACTATCATTAGTGTAATGAAATTATTAGTTCATGAATATCCTGACATTTTCCATTAAAGGAGAAAAAAGTTTTTTTGGTGACTGAGAGAAATGAATTAACTAATTTGTGGCAGTTATAAAAAAGGGGTTTCAATATGGAAACTACAGATTTATAAAGAAACTTATATAGAACATAGATAATTTATGACATCCATGCATCGCTATTTTATTCTCCTTGGATATATCCCCATATGGATGAACAATTTAAAGATTACATGTGTCTCACTTGACTTGTTTTATCACTTCATAATTTTTTATGAGGAAGAATGTTGTTCCAATTAAAATCATAATAATATTATTAGAGATACTATTTTAAATTAAATTATATCTCACTTTTCTAGTTTTATAACTTAATATTGAATTTGGATGGTTTTTTCAAGCAAAGATACATTCAAATATAGGTTATATAAAACAAGTCAGAGGTCTTTAGGATGAACCCAAATTAAATTGTTGATGAATTTTTTGATAGGGTGGATTCTATTATAGAATTAATGTATGGTCTCAATTAGATGATTAATTATATCAAAATCATAAAAAGTATTGTGAAAATATTATCAATTTGATTAAAATTGAATGTATCTTTGCTTGAAAAGACAATCCAATGTATGAAATACTAGATAGTCTTCATAGAAATATAATTTCATAGAAGATTGGGAACAATGAAATCATGTCCTTGGAAAAGGAAAAATCTTCATATGTTTAATTCAAGGAAATCAATAGATTCATATTGGAATATGGTTCTAAAGATAGGAATGTGGATGAGGATATATATTCCATTTAAAAAAATTCACTGTTTTAATAGTAAGATTAAAAGTAAATCTTCCACTTGTTTACTTTCATAGTCAATAGGTTGGGTAATTCTACATAAAATGTTTCAACATGTTCTATTATCATGAAAACAATGAATAATTTTCAGAATTTTTTTTAAATGATATGAAATGAAATAGGTGAATAAAACTAAAATTCATCAAAAAAACATTATTTCCAAAGAGGATACTGGTTTCGGATAAATGGGGGTGGAATAAATTATTAACTGAAAATACTGCAATGATTAATTCCTTGTGGTTGTTATAGATAAATAACAATTAGAGGAAAATTATAATGATAAAATTTATTTTGAGGGAAAAGTAGATCTCCAAATTTTAATAGATTATTTTCTTGAATAAATGGATTTTTGGTGGTATAAAACAAATAATTACAATGGTATTGTTAGTTATTCCAAAATTTATATACAATATGGAAAATGAGAGGAGGTAGAGTTGAAGGGAAAAATCGATTAACAAAAATATGGAAATCTAGAAAATTTATTGAATTATATAGAGTAGAAACTCAGAATTGACGAACATTTCAAAATTTCAAATATATTGGGTAACATATTAAAGGAAATAATAAAATATATTGAAGGGCTTAAATCATAAATTTTTAGTTTTTATTTAATTACTAATGATCAATAAATGATCTTCACTCCTAGTATAACATTGGTAAATTAGAATATACAAGCTGTGAATAATTTGGTTATAAATCATGGATATCAAAATGATAATTTAGAAGATTTACATAGAAAAAATTGTTTTGAAAATATAGGTAAATTTGATTTGGGTCTTAACCAAAAGATAAAAATAACTGCAGTTAATGAAGATCCAAAAGCACCAACACCTCCAAGGAATATTGACTTCAGTGACTCATAAATGTCCAAAAAGGATGTTGTATTGTTAACCCAACAATAAAAAAAATAAAATACTAATGAAGTGTCATTTCTTTTTGAAAAATGGGATATTCACAATAGACATGTTCCATAATAAAGTATCACTTAAAGGCATAAGATTAACAAAAGCATGCAAGTTTAAATATTTACATTCAATGAGTTTTTAATAACTATTGATTTTTAGTATGAATGTTTTGGAAAAAATCAATAAATTTCAAATCAAAAATATAAATTACTATTCTAAAATAAACCTTGTGAGAAGATTCTTAGAAGCTAAAATCATTCTCACATGGTTTAAAAATGAAAAACTAATTTTCATCCTTTTATGTTTAATTCAATACACCGGTATAGATTATTATTTCAAGGAGTAGGGTGTATTTCCCATATTTTGGGAAATAATAAAATTTTTATAATTATCAATTATTATGATGAAGTAGTTTTTAAATTCTATAGTAATGAATGTTTGAAAATTATTTTTTCTAAAAATTAGAAAAAATATAATGAAAATACATAAGGAAAATAGAGGTATTAGTAGTTAAAGGTGGTGAAATTAATTTTATTACTTTGAGTTAATTAAGGGAATCCAGAAATGAAATTAATTTTTCCATGAAAATTGAAATGTCAGAGACAGATATGGTGAAATTATAGTGCAAGGAAAGCACACTAATAAAAATCTCTACCACACAATTGATGAATACGCCTTGTGTTTTACATTTATGGATTATGAGAACAAGTTGTGGCATAAATTAATTTTCTACTTAGGAAAAAATTCCTTATAATCTTTAGGGATTAATGAATATTTTTATAATATCTCTACACATCTAAACAATTGTTTTCATACATTTGATACTTTTCAAAAATAGAATATTTTCTGGAAGACAAACAAGCTAAAACAAATGCAGTTCTAAATGTTTCTTGAGTTAGTTAATGTTGATGTATATGGGAAAATATTACCTAAATACATGGATGGAAAAAATAATATATGTATCATTTAATAATTATTATAGTAACATGTCTTAGTTGTTAGGGATATATCCCAAATTTGAAGTATTTGAGTGTCTTGTAGGTTATCATAGGTTGTAAGAAGAGATTCTTATGGTGAAAGTTTCTAAATTTTGGACTTATAATGGTATCAAATCTACCAATAATTATGTGCCAGTTTTTCTTGTGAAGGAAGATATACAGAACCATGTCTCGATAGTTTATATTCCTTAAAAAATATCATTGTTGAAAGAAACAGTCAGATCATTTAAACCATAGACCATATGATATTTATTAAATAATATTTGTTAGAGATATATTATAAGGGGAATATCTTAACATTGGCACACATTTTCTATAGGGTTCTATTGTGTTCAAGATAACAGAATACACTATACGATATTTGGTATGATAAGAAACTAATGTTGAAATACTTTTAAATATTTTGGAATAAGTAATTTATTCAAAATAAATAGAAACATTGGAACTTTTAATGAAATAAAGATATATTTTCTTAATACTCATCCTAGAGAAAAGAATAAACTATTGTAATAAAAAAAATACAAATATTAAAAAATAATGACGTATTTATGATAGAAAATGAGAACAATTCCTAGACTAGTCAAGAAATTTTGAAGAAATTGATGCTAATACAATCATCGTAAGTGGAGAATAATTTGTTGTATATGATTCTAAAGAAAAAAGTGATAATGATAACTATAACATCTCTAAACCCACACTCTTGAATCTTATTCTAAAATCAGAAACATTACATTAATGGATTTTATATCAATGATGATAACCTGATTTTTTCATCAAAGACATACAACATCAAAATGGAATATTAGATCACATATATAAACAAAGACCACTTAGGTTTACATATTCAGATAATTATAAAAATACTAATATAAACATTTCCCATGTATTAAATTGAGTATTTCTCCACTATAAACACCTTTTAATATTCCATATTAAGTATTGAGCATCTCCCATAAACATCGTCATGTTAGTAACCTTTCCAGACACAAATAATTTAATAGTCATTCTTCATAACCAAGAGGATATGAAACATAAGAAGGTTGAGCTAAAATTCTTAGTAAGAATAAACATAATTATTAAGAAATGAATTTCATCAATATGAAAATTATTAGCATTATGGTATGATGAAATAATCAAATTTAATGAGAATAATATAAGATAAATCGTACACATCAACACCCAATCATAAATTACGAAACATGGAATTAAGCTTTAGAAAAGTCCAGAGTCATAATATTAAATAATTATGAGAAATGTGATGTAAATATAGATCAAAGGAATAATTTATAACCCATATAAATCATAAATAAAATTATTTAGTATCATTTTAACATTATATTCATAACCCATTATAAACTCGTGTTATAAATAACTGGAATCCTATTAAATCCATATGAGAAAACCTCTGGTAACTCCATCATTATTTTATTTACTAAAAAGGAGCATTACCCAATGAATTGAAGCATTATATAGGAACACCTATTATATAGGATATATCAGGCTCACCTGATACTATCTGGGTGCACCCATTATATAAGCTATATCGAGCTCACCCAGCATTATTTTGGCATATCCATTATATAAGCTATATCAAGCTCACATGTGAGCTATAATGGGTCTCAACCCATTGTATAAGCTATATTGGGCTCACCCATTCATCATAAATAATTTATAAGTATCATCCATGAATGAAAAAATTTTAATCATTCACTTTTAAATCATAATAATAATCAATGTTCTTTCATAGCTTGATTAACCCATCGAAAAGAAACAAGTTCCATGAAAATCTAAAAATCCAATGAATGAATTAGTAATGAGTGAATTAGTATAATATATTACCAAAGTATCAGAAGTAACATCAAGGATTGTTTAAATTGATGAATAGAAACACCATTAAAAGATAATTAAAATTATAAAAAGGGAAATAACCTTTTCACTTTTAGTAATGTCAAATTATCTCATCATAGAGGGAAAATTATTCAGAATTATCTCTTGGAACATTTCTTGATGAAAATATCATTTAAATTTTGAAAACACATATTTAAAATATAAAAAATTATCAAAACATAAAGAAATAATATTCCCAAAAAATAACCTTTGAAACGTTAAAATAAGATTTAAATCAATGATTGTTCATAATTGACTAAAATTATGTTATTGTTGTAAATTTTAAAAGTAATTTTTTTCCAAAATTATGTAAAGGGGGTCAAAGTGATCCATTTGGAAAATTTTAAGAAATTTATTTTTTAAAACCTTTTATAAGAACTTCAATGATCCTTAAAAATAGATTTATGAAATCATTTATGTTTACGACATGACCCTTTTGATAACATTTTAGAAAACATTGATATGGAATAGAAATATTCCCTATCTAAAATAAAGATACCATATCGGTATCACATACAAGAAAATATCCTAATATTTATTCAATAAATAAGGGAGTAAATATAAATTAAATATTTGAACCAAATACATAACCATATGCTAATAAAAAATATTTGGTTCAGGAGAACAATACCATATTAGTTATTCCAAAGTATCCTTGAATATAAAAAAATATCAACAGAATAGATATTGTAACATAAAGCCTTTTCCACTTTTTTAACACTTCAACCATAATACACATCAAATTATAACTTAAATTGACACATTAAATATCATTAAAATAATGGTTTTAATGATATAAAATTTCAAATTGTAATTATATACACCTCATAAAATAAGATAGGTGCATAACATAACATATGTCCCAAAGAAGACAATTTGAGACCAGCCACCCTTACAGTGATCATAACATTGAAGTGATAAATAATAAATGAATCAATTATGCTAATAAAATGTAAATAGAAATAAAAAATTATAAATTATAAATAATATAATCAAAATTAATTACACACATATTCATAGAATATCAAATACAATGAAAAATTAATATATCCCAATGAAAGGAAATTGAGTTATGAAATTATTTACCACTCGGTAACTTTCATTTCAAATGATATTGAATAATATAATTCAAATTGAAACTTAAAATATAATTATTATTGAAGGATGAAACATATTAAATGTAAAAGGGGAACTATATACACTATATAAAATAAATTAAGTTCATAACATTAAAATATTCCTCAATGAATGGAAATTGAGACAAGATCTGTTACCTTGAGTCCATATATTCCATGTGAATCCATTAAATCATGTCTCGTAAAATAATAATTATTATTTTATTTCTAATGAAAAAATTTTATGTTTAATACCTCATTCATAATTAATGTATTTTATTAATTCAAATAAATATTTTAATACTTAATCAGGTAAGTCCATGTTGTGTGTTTTGAGGATGTTCGGTAAATTTTGTCAAAATGGATCCAGTGTCTTTATTGTGGTCAATGTGGTCATTTTCACATCATATATAGAATAATTAAAATTAAATAATTTTAATTTTTTAAAATAAATTATACTTTTAAAATTATCCTTGAAAATGGTAATGAAAAATGAACTAAGTTACAATCATAGAGATTTTCGGTCATACGTACACTATAATAATTTTTCTCTTGTTCAATAATAATTATGCAAAGAATTTATGTATTACTTTTTATTTAAATAATTATAATAATATCATTAATATATTAGTATTTCTTTAAATACATTTATATATATCATACACATGATGTGGTGATAAAAAAACACATCGCTTCATGGAGGTGATAGTCCACATGTACGCACGAATGATGTTATCATTTCTCAGTGAATGGAATGGTTAAAATTAAATGATATGTTATCATTTAAGGATTATAAATATGTAATTAATATAATAATTATTATATATATATATATCACATATATTCTCTAATAATTTACTTATTACCCTCCTTGAAATTTGTAGGTGAAAAATGATTCACATCGCTTCGTGAGGCAGTAGTACGTAGTACACATGAACAAAATTATCATATCCCCCATGAAATGTAATATAAGGGGGTATGTGTGATATCATAGATATATAAGTATAATAATTGTGAAAATTTAATACAAATACTTTCAATCCATCATTATAACATTACATGTGGGTGGTAATGGAAAACAAATTACATAGTTTAATGATTTCGTAGCCTTCTATACACATGACAGATTATTTCATTTCCCATTAGGAAAAAGAGGAGACATATATAGGTTATAATATACATATAAAAACATCTAAATATATGGTAGATAATTTTTTATTTTATTTAAATTATTTATATAATAAAGAAGGTGGTAGAAGAACAGTAAATAGAAATTATTAGTGAAGACAATTTCCATTTCATAGTACAGTCTTCTTTGTGAATATAAATAGATCTATAACATGTATAAGAATTTTTGGGATAGATTTTTTACATGTTTTTTTGGGAAAAAATTGATTAGAAGCTATGAATAAGTGAGGGGAGGAGGTGACCTTTTATTATGGAGGAGTGGAATTTTTTGTAAATACCAATAAATAATCAATAATGGGAAGTCACTAGAACCTAAATTGCCTAAAAAATTAATAATTAGAAAATCTTAATGAGTATTTGGTTGATATACACCTCCAACCTAAAAAACACATGTTTTAAACTTGTTATTAATTCAACATTAAGTTTATTTAATTTTAAAATTTTATTTTTCACCATGATAAATATTTTTTTCATTATTTAGTTAGGTGATTTAACACTCAATACTAAAAATAATATGATTATTATTAGATTTTTCGGAACCACTAGATTTAAATATGAAATAATGTTTATAAAATTAAAATCCTACGTGTGTGTGGTAAATAAATTCTAACCAAAGTGTATGTAACGTGCAAAACACCATTTTACCCTTTACCATGGTAACAAAGTTTTTACTCTTTAGGGTTGAATATAATTTTTATAAAAAGGAAATTACTCTATTAATGGAATATGTTTGTTATTTCTAAAGATATAGCCATAAATTTATAGAGTTTAGGATTCTTTTTGGAATTTCAATTTTTTAATAAAATATTATTTATTATAAAATACCATCAATGTTTGTTTTAATGCTATTAATTTAACTTGACCTTAAAAACTAAGTGAAAAAGGTAATATTTGAATTTAATACTTTCAAACCTATATATATGATTATATTTTCTTCAAAATTCATTGATAACAATAATTCATTCAATTTATATTATATTTAACATTTTTAGTATCATTGAATTTATTTTTCTATTAACTAAATAATAATTTTGTTGGCATTTATAAATAAATAAATGTAATTATATAATTACTAAAAAAATAAATGAACCTCATGAAATTAATTTAATTTTTCACAAAATGAACACAAATATTCATTCATATCATTCATTTTTTCCATGTGTGGACACATAATTAGAATATAAAATCAAGAGGTTTACATTATGTCTCTTTTTTTACTTCAATTAATATGTTTGTGAATTTAATGAATTTTTTTCCCAAATACATATAAAAATAGACCCTAAGGTGAAAAGTATTGAAATATTTCCAGAGAAAATAATTTAGAGAAGTATTTTGGATCATTTTAACTCTTATATTTTTAGACTAATCCCAAATTAAACTTGTTTTAACCTTAACTACAATAATTTTTTTTACTATTTTCACTCTTAATTATGACCAAACCATAATTTTAATTAATTATATAATAGAAATTATTCTAATTAAAAATATTGAATCCATTTTACCAAATTAAATTCCCATTAGTGGAATAATTTTATTTAAAATTAAACCCAAATACACAATGAAAAATAGTTTTTTCAAAGAACCAATTATATAAATTTCAATTAATATTTATAGATATATAATCTAAACCTTAAATATAAAATTTTCTTCATTGTGGGTTTTTTAATTAATTAAAATGGAAAAACATTATTCACTTGAAAATAGTTTTCAGATAAATGGGTTTTAAAACCCAAAAATCAACTTATACTAAATTCTATTATAATGATGGTTTAATTGAAATTAAGTTTATTCAATATAAATAATGAAAAAATATGTTACTTTAAATAAAATTTAAATTATAATTTGACATTAAAATTTATTTATTTATTTATAATAAATGACATTTTTACAAAAATTGATATTTTTAACAATTCACTGAAAAATAAATTTTTTCTGAAAAATCTAAAAATTATAGCATAAGTTATTTTTAATCAGAGGATTTAAAAAATTAATTTCATCTTATAAATCAAATTTTCTACATTATATATAAAAAAATTATAATATTTTCTAATAAAATTTAATTATAATCCTTTTTGATGAAAACGTATTTTTGTTGAATAAAATTACATCACTAAAATTTGATTGATTATTTACTAAGAATTTCTAAATTGATTAATTTTTACTATGAAATATATGTATATTTTTTATAAAGTAGTAAATAATTTGTATACCCAACAATTTAATGGATTTGTTTTAACATTTATATATTCCCCAGGTCCTTTCTAGTCTATGTTAGGTGTCTAATACACTATCAAACACAACATTCTTATTTTAAAATATTAGGGTGTTACATCAACCCCCCTTTAATAAATTTTATCCTCTAAATTTTGAAATGATATAAATAATTAAATGGTTTAAATTTGAAAATATTTTTGTTAAAAACCCACATTGTATGAAGGGTTAATAAAACCTCTACCTGAAAACAAATAGATGGATGTGTAAAGGTCATATGGGACAACACATAACTAGGCTTCGAAGTAGAAAATAATTAGTGCAAAGTGAAGATATGGTATTGAAAGAAAAATATAATTCCTAAATAATGATTTATAGTGATAAAGATCATTGATCACAAAAAACTGAATGTTCCTGGGAAAGTCAACAACCCGAAAACTATGAACCAAAGATGTGTAGCAAAGACCATCATTTCATCAGAAATGAAAGTAATAGGACAAAATTTTATTTTAAATAAAATTTTTCTTGTGTCGATACATACCTTCACATAACTAATAATATAATAAGGAAATATACTTACTTGATAAGTTAAATTTTATTCCTTAATCAATTTCCACTACAATCCAATTTTTATCTGATTGATGAGTGTTCAAGATGAATTTTTTCATACGTTAATCACTAAAATAAAAAAATTTAGGATCCAATACTCTAAAAGGTATAACACGATATTTCTCATATATTATACATTAACCAAAACCAAAATAGTTACCACAAGTTATCACAATTCTCAACACGAATAAACTCTCATGTGATGAAAAAATATATTAATCTCCAAAATTCAACATTAATATCCAATGCTCAAAATAAATAATTACATAAATAAATTACACTATATCCCACAAAAACTCAATTTTATCAAAATTAAATAGTGTTTTAACCACAAATTTTTTCTCATAACTTTCATCTTATAGTCCCAAAACTATAGATATCTTTTTATGGAATAATATTAATCACATCTTTATTGAATCGCTATTTTATCCCATTATTATCTATATAATAAAACTTATGTTCCCATTATTACCTCAATATCCAAGAGCATATAAACGCTAAAGGTAAAAAATAACATAACATATGTACACAAAATTTTAATGAATACATTTCATTAAACTAATGATTTACATATACATCAACCTAATAAACACCTCCTAAAATTCCATTAATCACATTAAGATATCATCTCTTAAGACATCAAAATGTGTGTTTAAAATGTTGACCATATGGTAAATATTAATCGCATAAACTCATTATTTTATCCATATATATTAATAATTCTTATCATTAAATAATCATATTCTTAAAATATCTCTAAACCCTACTCTGATACCAATTATAACAACCTTAAATTTGTACTCTTGAAACCTTTAAGAAAATCATTAACTTTATATTTCTTAATTCGATATAGATAAAGGTGAACCAATTTTTTTTTATAAAAAATATAAAATATCAAAATTAAATAGTAGATAAATTATATATCCAAGGACCATTTATGTTGGCAGCTTTAGATCATTAGAACAAACCCTTACGTAAGCTTTACCCATGAATTCAGGGGATTATTGTTCCCATTATACCAAGAGTTAAATATTCAATATTAATTCATTAAAAACTCCCTATATACGTCATCATGATAGATACATTTATATACAAAAATTATTCAATCATGTTTCATGATAACATCGGGAATGGGAAACATATTAAGGGATAGGTCAAATGCTCAGTATGGGTAAACATAATAATTAACAACTGATTATAATCATTATAAAAAAGATGAGTGTAAGTGTATGTTTCCATAATAAAATTGAATGATCATGACATAAATTATATAATGACCATAAATACATTGATCATAAATTATCAAACTTGCAACAAATATTAAATAAAGTCATAATTCACAATAATCCATAATCATGAGCCATGTGTTGTCAATCTAGATCAAAGGGAACATTTCTAACACATATAAATCACAAAAAAACATGTTTTCATATTTGGAAAATTATATTCATAACTAATTCTAAACTTGTGTCAGAAATAACTGTAGTTTAGTAAAATTCTTAGGATAAACCCACCAATAACTCTCTCATTCTTGCCTCAAAAGTAAATAACATTACCCAATTCCTTGGAGCACTATCTAGGCATACAAATAATATAAGATATATTATGCTCATTAAATTTTATATGAACTCATCTATCTTATAATATATATTGGGATCACCCAATGATATCGGGGAATACCCATTGTATAAGCTATATTGAGCTCATTCATGAGCTATAATGGGTTTTAACCCATCGTATAGGAAATATAGAGCTCAACCATTCATCATCAATGATTTCCAAGTACCAGTAATGAATAATAAATTTAGCAAAATTCAACTTTAAATCATAATATTAATCAATGTCCTTTCATATCTCGATTACCCAATGGAACAGAAAAGGGTTCCTTAACAATCACGTAATCTATCCAAAGAAAGAATAAGGATGGTATTAAAACAACATATCCCTAGTATATAGTAAATAACATCAATTTTTGTTGACATTGATGAATTGACATACCATTAATAGATCATCAAAAAATTCTTGAGTAAAATAACACTTTCACTTTGTGTAATTTCAAATGATGTCATTTTATATGGAAAATTATTTTGAAAGATCATTTGAAAATTTAATGAAGAAAATATCCTTTCTAATTTGAAAAAACATATTTAAAATTTAAAACATTATTAAAAATACATGAAATAATTTTCTTTGAAATTACCTTTTTAAACCTAAATGACAATTTTTAAAACATTGATCATTCATGACAACAAAAAATTATGTTCATGTTATAAATGATAAAAATAAACATTCTTTTCAAGCATTTTGTAAAGGGAGTGAAACTGACTAATTTGAAAAAATTTAAGAAATTTTCTTTCTAAAACATATTAAAATAAGGTCAATGTCATGGAAATTTCATTTATTAAATAATTAATTTTTATAAAATAACACGTTTGAAAACATTTTAGAAAATAGTGATATACATGAGATATATTCCAGATCTAAAAGAAAGATACAATATCGATATCACTTATGAAAAACATTCATGATATGTTTTTAATAAATAAGGGATTAAACGGAAATAATACATTTAAAAAAAATTAATAACATGGTAAGATTAAAATATATGTGTTTCATGAAAATAAAAAGCATATTTTCTCCTCCAATTGAACCTTGAACATAAACAATCCCTAAATATAGTAGATTGTAACATTAAGACTTTTCCATTTTGGTAAATCTTTACTCATAATTACCATAAAAAAATAACATAAAATAATACATTAAATATCATGAACCTAATGATTTTAATGATATAACATTTAAATGTGGTAGTATATATTACTTATAAAATAATATAGGTCTATAACAAAACATTTTCCCAAAAGAAGACAATTTGAGAGGAGCCACCTTTTATGATGATCATAACATTGAAGTTAGAATTATTAAACAGATATATTGTACATATCAATCATAAATATACTTTAAAAAATTGGAATTAAAACATTATATAATAATTATTCAATACACACATAAAATTAGAAAATAAAATAAAATAAAGAAATATTATAACCCAATGAAAATAAATTGATTTATGAAATTCTTTCAAACTTGGTAACTTTCAATTCAAATCCCATTTGATAAAATAATTCAAATTGAAACATGAAATACTATGTTTTATGGTTGATTAATTATATTAAATATAAAATGGACATTATATAAATCATATAAAATAAATTGGTTGTATAACATTAAAATATACTTCAAAGAAAGGAAATAGGGATAAAATCCCTTACATCAAGTCCACACTTTCCATGTACATCATCTAAATCATGTATAATACTCTTATATAAATAATTTTATTCCTTGAAAGATTTTATAGCTTTAATACCTTATACTTAAATGATTTATTTTATTTATTCTAATGACATATCTCAATACATAATTGGTTAAGTCCATGTATTATTTTTTGATGATGATTGGTTTATTATTTTAAAATGAATTTAGTGTGTTGACTAAGGTTATATATATAAATGATAAATAATATCGAGAATAATAATCATGAATTAATTACCATTTTTATAAAAAAAATTATAATTTTAAAATATTCCATGAATAATGGTTTTGAAAAATTAACCATGTTAGAATCATAAAGATGATAGGTTGTATGTATGCAATAGTAACATTCCCATTTTTCAAAGACCAGTATATAAATAAGTTTAGTATTATTTTATTTTTAAAGAATGATAATAATACCATAAATATAAAATATATTTCTTTAATTACACTTATATATATCATACATGTGATTTGGGGATGATAAATGAATCACATCGCTTCATGGGGGTGGTAGCCCACATGTACGCATGAATGACGTTAAAATTTCTCATTGAATAGAAAGGTAAAACTTAAATGATATATTATATTTCGATAATTATAAATATTTCATTTAAATCATGATTTTTCATATATCTCTCATATATTCATTAACTTTATCTTTATTACCTTCTATAAAAATCTTTAGTGAAAAACAAATCACATCGCTTCATGAGGTTATAGTGTGTCGTACACACGAGTGTTATTCTTATATTCCCCATATAATCACTACTAGAAAAATGGGCAAAAAAGCCTCCTGGAATGAGAGACCTCCAATGGCAGTCAATAGACTTAAAAAAACAAAAAAAACAACCTATCTATCACGCCCCCCCAACCTTCCCCATCGTCGCTCGCGCACCCCACACAATCCCTACCCACCTCCGCTGCCAAGCCCTGCAAAAGCCCAACCCTCCCTCTGCTTCCGGCTGCCTTAGCTTCCATCTCCACAAACTCGACCATCGTTGCACAAGACCTCTCTTTGGTGACTCTCCCATTGCCGCAAATTCCCTCCACCACCGCCGGCCCACACAAGCCTGCACCCTTCCCTGTAAACTCCTTTGCCTGTCTCCGTAAACTCCCTCCGCCACCGTCTGCCCGCACAAGCTTTCTCCCTGGCGCCTCGCCCGTCGCCGCTGTCACCCCAGGAGTCCCTGTCGGCGCCCATCCGACAACCGCTCTACACGCATCACCCTGCCTCCCCCTCTATGCCCACCTAGGTTGGTTAGTTTAATTCATTTTTTTTCTATTGATTCCTTCACCGCCAGTTACCGCTTGTTCTTAATCATTGTATTTTTGTTATCTCCCATGTGTTATTTTCGTGCAGTAAATCGTACTCTTGTTATATTCTATCTTTTTTTTATCAGGAATACATATTGGAATCTTAAAGTATACAATGTTCCTTGTTCAATTCATGTTTTTATTCAATCAAGATTAAACAGAACATTCTTCTTGAACCTTGAATAGTTGTATGCATCAACTTAGAGCCTCCATGTTCTTAGTTTTAGGCATGTTTGATAGCTTGGTTTCCAACTATTTTTTGAAAATAGTGTTTTTCATTTGATAAAGGAGCTTGTTTCTCCCTCATATTCATCTATTCTCTATAAATGGTGTATGATTGATCATTCCCTTAATGTTATGATATCGAGGAAGCTATATCATCTTTTACCCCCTATTTTTTGTATAGCATGTTTTGAAACGTATTTTCTAGGTAGTGTATTCAATTTATCTATTTATCATTGTGTATAAATACACTTCAATTATATAATATTTTTTATTTTAGGAAATAAACTGATGCCTTCCATCTGGATTCATTAATGAATGGGATGGTGGCGAGTCCCCCAATCATTCACGTGAAAAAGTTTTATCTTTGGGTTCTAGGGTGTTCTTTCACTCATATTGAATGAAACCTTCCATTTTACCTAAATATGAAACTATAAAATCTTACAAAGTATGTATGATATATCTTCAACATTCTCTTTGATGTTTGGATTTTCATGTTCTTCTCATTGAGATGCACAAGTAAACAATTCAATAACTATAAGCTTTTAATTTTTATCGTTCTAATAGTTATCACTCCCTATGATCATCTAGTCAGATATAGGGTTCTGTTTATTATCCCTCTATCCATAACCATGGATCCCTGATTGAGCTTATAAACTCTTTTGATAATGGTTGTTCCAAAACCTTCTTCATCTAGCTTTCCTATAAAAATTAAGATTTTCACCAAACTTGGTATGTGTCGGACTAAGTTGAACTACTTTGAGATAAAGTTGACATCCATTCATGGTCTATACCTTAACATCACCCTTTATCATGATTTCTACAGCTTCATAATCAACTATATATGCCTTTACAAACCTCTGAGACACATAATTTTCCTTGAATCTGTTATCTTTCATGGAGTGGAATGATGATCCAAAATCATTGAGTCCACCAGAACATTCCCACTCAATTAAAAATTAGTTATACCTTTAGGTGCCACAGAATTAATAGAACTAGTACTTCCAAACACTGCACAATATAATTTTACCCATCATTTGTTGAATACTTTATTTATATGTCCTCTCATAACGCATTGCCAATATACTGGGTTGGGACTGACCAATTTACCTCAGATTCATTCACATGATTTATCATCTGATTTCCTATGAATTATTTAATGATAAGGTTATACACATCCATCTAATCTGAGTGTTCTTCTAAAAAGAGGTTGAACTTACTTTCTTCTGAGTTCTTAAATTAGGATAATCCTCTAAACATCATTGAGCAGAAAATCAGATTTCCCACAAAATTTTTTTATTACTATAGTCTTGTTACTATCAGTAAAGGATGATAACTATAATAGTACCCACACAAGTTCTAAAAAGTGTACATATAGATTATATCTAACATCAAAACATGTAAAAATCTTTCACTTATTCAACTACTAATCTATCTTTTAAAAATCTAATGTTGAAACATATCTATGTCATGGAAAACTTGTTCATCTCTGTTGGCTTTTCATACATATCCCCCAGAAACATCCTCATGTTTACCGTGGTCCTCACCTCTTAAATGTTAATGGAAACATTTCAGGATAATTAAATCCATATGAAATTTAGTGGTTTTTTATCAAGCCTCTCCCATTCTACATTTACGAGCTTCTCTAGATTGACCCCAATTCACAAAACTTCTTGGTTCTTTTGAATGCGGTAATATTCCATCCTCATTTTCCAAAATCCAAAGTCATTCCCATAACATTTTTCAATATAAAACAAAACTTCATCTAAATCAATTTTTCTGATAACTATAAACTACTACTAAATCAAAAAAAACTATGGTAATAGAATGTTAACATAATATTTTACCGAGTGTGTGCTACAAAGATCTGAATTAATCACTGATACCAGTTTTATTTAGAATCAAGAGCAATATTCAATCACTAAATTTTATATTATTGAAACTTATAAAAAGTGAAACCAAACAACAGGAAGGATCCACTCTTGTTATCAGTGTCCCACATGATATAATTTCTTTTCAACCAGTGTTGTCTAAGGCGTGCGAGGCAATAAGGCGCAAAGACTATTTGGGGATGCGGCGCAAGGCACGGCGGGAGGTGCAATTAAGGCGAAACTAAGGGATGCACACATAATTAATTATATATGGTTTTCAACAATATTATAAGTTAAAAAAAAATTCAATAAAAAAAATACAAATTAAAATACATACTGATAATTTTTAATCAAAGTCATAATCAATTTGTGGTACAACGAGGCACTCTTGTCGGTGAAGTTTTTATAGTCTGTTATGTTTTTTTTATTAATATATTAAATATTCTATTTAATTGAATTTATGACTGACCCACACATTAATTTGGGCCTCCTACTCCGATCTTCATCTCGATATCCATCGCAATCTCCACCCTGATATTCGCCGGTCTCCCTCACCCACCCGCCAACCCGAATTTCATCAGAGGCCACCCTTCACCCTGACTTTTGTCGCCCCCGATCTCTACCACCCCTGTTTGTACCCCCAATTTCTGTCTGTACCCTAAATTTCCATCCTACCATGATTTCCGCTACCACCCCTATACTGTCACCCCCAATCTCCATTTCCCCACTCTGCTGTACCTATAGGCAGTACCCATGATTTTTGTCTCCTATGATCCCAACCGCCACTAGTGCGCCTTACAACACCTCTCAATTTTACCTCCACTGCGTTTGGCACGTGAGGCCCGCGCCTTTGGCGCGCCTCGATGAGGTTTCCTCGCCTCACCCATATTGAGGCGCACAGGGTGCGCCTCGCCTCGCCTCGTGCCAAGTCATGGTGAGGCACGCACCTTTGACAACACTATTTACAACATACTCATCACACAAAGTCAATTAACTTGTACATAGAAAACTAATGATAAAATGAATACAAAACATTAAGGAAAAATAAAAAATCAAAGAAAAAAGAACAGTTTTATTTTAAGTGTTTTGAAATATTAAGACCTATATCCATGGGCGAACAATTCTACAATTTTCATTAATATTGGAAAATAGAAATCTTAAAAGCATAGTCAATATTGAAAATAGGATCTCTCTAGGGTGTCTTGATTGTTTTTTTGGTTTTTTCTTCTGATAGCTAATTTTGCATTCAGGACTATATTAAATATCGCATGCTTTTATTCTTTACTCTGTTTTCTCATGCTATCATTCTATAATCCATTTTAGTCTAACATGGAGGTGTGGTGATAGATTGTCCAATAGTAGATTTGTAAAGTGTGTGGTTGGTTTTGGTATGTTCATGGGCTTTCACTTCCATTCCATTATATATTCTCCTAATTTTTATTCAGAGATATAGATTTTTTGTTTTATCAATGGTATGTCCACATGCAATTGGTCAGTCTTTATTTTAAATATATTTTGTGATATGAAAAATTCTTGTAATATGAAGTCTTATGTAAATGTTATTACATGTTATACAGATATTAAAATGGATAAGAGTTGGATTGATCTTCCAAATCGTATGTCTAAAGAATATTTTGAGGGCATTATGCAGTTTATTGAGTTCACTGGATGATTTCAAAGTGACTATATTATTTTTCCAAGTAGAAAATGTGCAAACAGATATCAATTCACATGAGATACCGTGAGGGAGCACCTATTCTTGAATGGATTTCTAAAAAATTATAAGAGTTGGACTCATCATGGGGAAGAATATATTCATTGTCAAAATACAGATGCAGTTCAGATAGATGTTGATGTGAGGATGAATGATCCAATGCATGAAATGCTTACTGAAATGGTACGTGGGTTGGCTCCTGAAGGCATTGACATTCAGAATGTTGAGACCTATGAGATAAATCCATCCTCTGGTGCAGATCGTTATTCGAGGATGTTTTATGAAATACATGATGATGCAAAAACCGAATTATATTCTGGATGTACTGCTTTCAATAAATTGTCGTTTATCATGGAGTTGTTTCATTTGAATACTTTGTATCAGTGGTCAGACACATTGTTCGGCATGCTATTGGTGTTATTGAAAAAGGTACATCCTATAGACACTAAGATTCCTGAGTCATATTACCATGCTCATAAGTTGACAGAGAACTTAGGTTTCACATATGAGACCATAGATGCATGTGAAAACAACTGTATGTTGTTCAGAAATGAAACTTTCCATTTGAATATTTGTACGGTTTGTGGCGCTTCCAGGAGGAAAGATAACAGGGGAAATCAGACTCATCAAAGTCAGACTGCGAACCAGGGAAAACCGATTGTTGTAAAGAAAATGTGTTACTTTCCCCTGAAGTCGAGGTTGAAAAGATTTTTTATGTCATCTAAAGTTTCTAATTTAATGATATGGCATGTGGAAAGAAATCAGGAAAGTGATATGCTAACCCACCCGGCAGACTCTCGTGCATGGAAGGATTTTGATCAAAGACACCCCAATTTTTCCAAAGATGGTCTTAATGTCCGATTGGGGTTGGCAGTACATGGTTTCAATCCATTCAAGTCTATGTTTGGTTCAACTCGTAGAACATGGACCGTGGTGTTGGTTCTGTAAAATCTTCCTCTGTGGAATTGTATGAAACAACAGTTTATATTACTTTCCACTCTTATTGATGGACCTAGAAGTCCGGGGGATAAGATTGATGTTAACCTTCAGCCATTGATTGATGAGTTTAATAAATTTTGGGGCGAGGGTGTGATGAATTATGACTGTGAAACGAATGAAATGTTCAAACTACAGGCTGCTTTATTGTGGAAAATCAATAACTTCTCGGCTTATGAAAATTTATCAGGTTGGAGTACGAAAGGGGAATTTGCTTTCCCTTGTTGCAATAAAAGTAAAAATTATGTATGACTTAAACATTCCAAAAAATGGACATGCATGGGTCACAGACGTTTTCTCCCCCCTAGAACAGGTTCATAAAGGACAATGTTACATTTGATGGTTCTAGAGAGTTCAACCCAGCACTAATGATCATGACAGGAGTAGAAATATTATCACAGGTCGAGGAAGAAAAAATCCGCACTGTATATGAATTTCAGGACTTGGTGGATCAACCATTCCCTAATATTCGTGGTGTGGGTAGACAGCGCAGTCACAATTGGAAAAAGAAAAGTATTTTTTACAGTCTCCCTTATTGGAAAACTAACATGCTAAGGAATAATTTTGATGTCATGCACATTGAAAAAAATGTTTGTGATAATATATTGTGGACCATTTTAGGTGTCAGTGGAAAATCAAAGTACCATGTTAATGCACGTCGTGATTTGGAAGAAATGGGTTTAAGGAAATAGTTGCATTTATAGTTGGCTGAGGGAAACAAGGAATATATGCCTGTTTCACAGTATGCAATGACTAAAAAGGAGAAAGAGACATTTCTTTCCATTTTGAAGATGCTCAAGGTGCCTAATGGTTACTCTTCTAATATTTCGAAGTGTGTGAATCTAACTAGCAGGACATTGCAAGGGTTGAAAAATCATGAAAATCACATATTACTTCAGCAGTTGATTCCAATCACAATTTGTGATTATTTATCCCCCAATGTTGATCAACCATTGATTGAGATGAGTAATTATTTTGGACAGCTTTGTTTAATAAATCAACGAATGAGTGATTTAAAAAGTTTGCAGGACCGAATCGTACTTACGCTTTGTCACTTTTAGAAACTCTTTCCCCCTTCATTTTTTGATGTCATGGTTCACTTGAAAGTGCACCTAACTGATGAAGTAATGGCTGATGGTCCAGTGCAATTCAGGTGGATGTATCTTATTCAGCGGTATCTGAATACATTGAAACAATTTGTATGCAACAGAGCTCGTCCAGAGGCATCAATAGCCAATGGTTATCTGATGGATGGGTGTACTACTTTTTGTGCAGAATATCTTAGGGATGTTGAAACAAAATTAGACAATCCCTCTTGGATCCATGACGGTCCAGTTGGAGAAGGAACCATATTTGATATGGACAACATCGAGTGGATACAAGCGCATCGATATATTTTGTTCAATACCCCATCAGTTTCACCATTAATGCAATAAGTGTCTTATCACTTTTATAGTTTACCTTTTACATGTTTTCTTTGCATAAGTGGATCATTTAAACATCATGTTATCATTTGCAGGAAACACATTAATGATCTAAAAGAAGTGATGTTGTGTGCGACTGAGTCTCAAATTCAACAATCTCATTATGTGTCATTTTATGATTGGATCAAGGATTTTGTACGTATAAATTGATTTTTATTATGAGTGATGTATAATACTAATTTATTTCTACAGATATCATTATTGAATTATGTGAGTTATGTTGGTTCGTAACCTGAGGGAGTTAGGTGACCCCATGCTAACTGAAGAATTTAGCCAACTAGCTGATGGTCCATCTATAATGGCTTGTCTTTATAAATCTATAGATGCTAATGGCTTTCAATTTTTCATTAAATATTTTGATGACAAACGAGCAACAAAAAATAGTGGCATCAGTTGTCCATTCGTCGATTCTCATTTCATCTTTCATTCTAATGGACTATTGGATATGGGAATGCGATGTAACTCTCAAATCACTACTATATCATGTGTGGCCCTAGTGGTGTATGTCATGAAAGTGTTGTATGGAACATTTCTTGCATGATATCCTATGAATATTTCCATTTATGGAAAATGAAATTACACCCTAAAAAAGTTTCCATTCTTTCTATAGATATAGAGACATCCCTGTGTTGATTTAATAATGTATGCTACGACTACAGGCATGTAAGGGAAACAAGCAGTATATCTACATCATCCACCAGATCCATCTATATCGTAGGGTCGAGGTATGTTTTATTGTAACTCAGTAGTATGGTTCATGTGTATTTGATGATGTAAAGGAAATGAAAAAATAAACAGTTGAGTAGGGGCGCCAAATATTAAAAAAACAATTCAAAATCGTGTTTAAAAATACATGTAACATGTGTGCTGCAACATAATATACATCACCATCTTCCATAAATACTATGTTGTGTATCGTGGAAAACACATAAACACTAAACCCACGATCAACATTAAATTATACAAATTTATTGATTAATTTTCAGCAACTCACCAAACACCTACTGCTTCTTTGTGGCTTCATCTTGTAGTGTAAAAATCTACTTTGTAGTATGAATATATTTTCCATTTTATCCACTGAAAAATACACTAAAAATATCCCCTACAACTTTTTAATGAATCGTGGTTCCATTTGAAGTTCCATGCTATTTATATCACTGAATATCAGCTCAAGCATCATTATAAATGATGGAATATCCTCTAGGAATACCATAAACAATATCACCAAATTATTCAAAATAAATTCTCAGATGAAAACTGTTATTGGATGATTTTCTGTAAATTCATTAAGACTTAGATAACACCTATGTAGTCAAATTAACCCTATGAATTCTGAAATTCACATGTACATACATCAACAGACACAAATTTGATAAGGGTGATGAAAATTATGTTGGGACTAAACACATAGACTCTCAGGCCCAATAACACTTGCATTAAAATTCCATTTTCACTTTTTCATGTCTGTTGGTCATCACACATACATATTGTCCTCGGATCTCCCTTACACTGTTATCTTGGATATTACCTTCTTGCCTTTGGTTCCCTACTGACCGCTATATATCCCCGGTCGTCGGTTCTGGGGTGGTTCCAAGGCACCCTGTAGTACCTCGGATCACAAAAATGCAGTTTCCATTCTTCCTATACGACCTTACAACCCAAAACCTCATGACCTGAGTGCCTTGGTTTTTCTTCCTTACCCTCCTCTATCTTTACATACTATATTGTCTTTGTACTTCCAGACCAGAACCCTCAGGAGGTGTGTATCTCCTCCCTGAAGGTGCACTCGTCCCCTTCACAGCCTCTAGAATCTATTGATCAGTGTGTGGTTCCATCCACAAAGCTCTCTGCTCCCCCCACAGTGCAAGAAGGGAAATACCAGTGCTCAGTATTCTTCTCATGCACTGCTCTCCTCTATGCTGGTGATTCCAAGATTCCCTCCCCTCATATTATAAAACTGCTACTGTATATTATCTAAGGTTTAGGAAGGATTTTCCTTGGTTGTGTTACCTTCTCTAACTATACTCAGTGGTGCTTGTACAATATCTTAGTCAAAACATCTTTTGGATTCTTCGTTGGCTCGTGCTAAGAGCCCTGCTTCTCCTGGGTCTAGTTCCAGGCTCTCCATTATTCGATGATTTTCGTCCACTTATGGAATTCTCATGTACTAGGTGTATGGGTTAAAATGGACTACATATCTACTAATCTTATCGGTAGAAACTCTTCTCAATGGTATCCAAGCACACATGCACTCATCATGATAACACTTAGCCTCATAAGATCACACATACACTGGGGTCAGCAACCGAGACAATGCTCTTGTATTTTTGAGTTCATGCGTCTCATCTGAGGTCAGCACTAGAGAAAACGCTCTTGTATTTTCGTTGAAGTTTTCAGTTTTGGTGGTTCCAAGTATAGGTCACACATCGGTCCTTGGTGATGTAACCGTTCCAGTGAAAGCTGTGATGGTGTGCACCCCTTCTTTGCATCCAAATCATTAATTCGCTCAAATATGGCGTTGTTATACTTTACATTCATTGGTTGGAACCTCGAAAAAGCCTGTCAAAAAGATAACAAAAAATGATAAATAATAGCTAGTGGAGAATACCTTTCGAGCATCTTCATTTGAGAAGTTCTCCACAAGCATAGCACTCGAATATAAGAATCCCATTCTAAGAGGGCTGTATGCAAAAATCACAATACCAAATTCTTTGAGGAAAAGGCATAGATAAGCTTAGATTAAATGCCAAATCACAACAGGAACAAAAATATATCAGCAGCACGTAGGAATGATTTCTTTTTCTACATCTCTCATCCACAAAGACCACTCCAGTTGTACAACAGTTATGGTTTTGATTTCATGTGCTCTTTTAATTGTTGTAGCAGAGGCCTCAGATAGACCAACATTCTTTATTTTCCTTTCTTCAACCAACTTCTTGAGCTCACCCATCTTAGATGAGACATTATGGGGGAGAAAGGGTTTAAAAAGAATGAAATTTTAGTAACAAGAATCAAGCTAGAAATGAAGCAAATTGTTTAACACCCAAATGAATTAAAAAATAACTAATTCAAGCTAGTTTGATATGAAAATGATAATGGAAACCAGAATGGGAATGGGTTCATTTTTACTCATCAAGGTTACTGATAAGGAACAAACCCCCACCGCAACACCCATCCTGCCACACCATGCCTGCACAACCTGCTGACAGCCCGAACTCCAACAAGAATCTAGAACCATCCAAGCTCCCAACCCAGCCAAAACAAGCAGCAACAACCCCAACCATCAGTAAGAAATGAGCCCAATCTGCAACATACCAGCAACCTGCAACCAATTCACCCATCATTATCATTATGTGAAACTCCCCATGCATTCCTCTCATAGCATTCGTGGTTCCGGAACATTATATATGATTTGAACACTGTACAAGGAATAGAAATGAATAGAGGGAGCAACATATCAAATAGGAAATACTGCAATAACCTCAATTTCTCGTTTTAGTTTCTATTGAGGTGGCTTGTGTGATGTGCATTGCATTGAAAAAACATCCATAATATCGACATGTCTAGAGATGTATTAAGAGTTTCAATTAATATGAGATAGGAAAATGAAAACCGGGAACCAATACTGAATTTTTATTCCAATGAATAACCAAAATAATTATTTTATACAATGTATTTATAACTTGCCAGGTCCTTTATTGAAACAAACTTGTAGTTTTGATCCCAGTAGTCAATTTTACATAAATTATCAATGAAACCACTTTCATCAAAGTAAAATAAACAATTATATTTGAGAGTTACAAACGAAAAATGTTCCTTCAAAACAATCAAACAAAAGTTGTGAATACAAATTCAAATTCAACTCAATACAACAGTTGGAACTTCCATACCTGCAAAGATACCAACAGTCACCAGGTTCTTAATGTTCTTTTCCCATATATATATATATATATCACATATGTCTAATCATGTATAAAATTGTTTTCAACAGGATCGGAATCGACCGCTTCTTCCTCTCGCAAGAGAGGCCCTGGTCATGGCATTTCATCATGGAATTCCAACACGACCATAGATGTTTCATTTGATGAGAGATTTCATCCTGGGGGACTCATTGCCCCTGCATTTATTCACTAGCTGGGTCATATCATATGTGATCCACATCGATTTCCATGGACCACACGTGACTGGGCTTATTTCCCTCAGGATAAATTAGACCAACTTTGGAGGGAATTTTATGTAAGAACATTTTTGTTTCTTCCATATGTTTAAAAAATAATAACATGTGTGATTTTTTTTCTTAAATAGAATAACCTAAAAGTGTGCCTTAATGAGTTTCAACCGGTGTGTATGGGAAAATTTCGCAAGCTATGGGAAGATCATAAGGGAAAAGTCAAGAGGGAGCATTGGGTACCAAATGTGGGTGCCCCAGACATTCTAGAAAAATTCCTGAGAGGTGTTCTCCCATCTCAGTGGCGTGACTTAGCTGCATATTAGTCTACTGAGGCCACTACGGTTAGAATATTTATTATGGTATATATATTTTCAATAATTTGTGACATTTTATTTGTTTTATATTTGAATTAATTGAATACAGGAGGTGTCGGCACACCATTCCGAGAATCGAGCGTTGTAGGGACCACCTCACAGGCTTGGGACTCATCACGTGTCTCAGATCTGACATGATGTATTTATTATTCAATTTTTAATTTATTATTTAATATGGTTTTTTGTTATATTTTTATATTTTATTGTTATACTGTTACAGGAGCAAGGTGCACCGATTGATAAAATGTCATTGTGGATGAGGACTCGTGATCGAAATGATCCAGAGGTTGTAGCTCTTATAGTAAGTTATTATACTCATTACCAATACTTCCATGTCCCCAGTAAAATATTCATCTATAAAACCATTCACATGATCATCATCCCCAAAATTTAAAGTTTTATCCCCAACCCCTTTATGTATTATAAGATCCATTTCACATCTTCCCAATGTTTTCATTTAGGATTTGACGTGAAACTGGTGAATATTACACAGGCTCAATTTGAAGCTGAGTTAGAACAGCTGCCAGAGGACCAGCGACAGCTTCCCATGCAAAGGGATGAGATATTCCATCACATTATTGGTCGTGACGGGAAAGGATATAGTCTGACCTATGGAACGGGGATTCCATGTTCTGTAGTATCACGTGCTGAGGTTTTCGGTCCTGTTGTTGCTGGGCATACACATCAGCTGTTAGATATCAAGGCACGGTTGCGCGCTTCCGAGGAGGGAAATGCGCAACTGATCCTTGAGGTTAGAACATTGTGAGAATATGTGCATCCGGGTGATGGTGCAGGGGATCATACGATGCAAGTTTATAGTGAATTTATTTATTTACATTCTATTATTTTTGTTGTTAAAATCTTTATAATTTTTATTTGTTGTAGGCCCCTGGCACACCGGATGGATGTAGCAGCCATGGCCACGCATGACTCATCATATTCATGAGGTGTTTTTATTTTATATTTATTATCAAATTAATGTTATATATTGATTTAGAGTTTAAATGTAGAATTTTTTTTAAGGTGATACTATGATAGAATCTACAATGATTTGGTAGTTTCTTTATTTATTTTCTAGTGTCTTTTTTACACATGGGAGTAGAGGTGCGGGGGGGGGGGGGGCGTCGCACAAGCTATGTCTGGGTGTAGTGGGGGAAAAATGTCGTAGAGAGGAAAAAACACTGGTAGGGAAGGGTTGAGTTACACCTCCACTAATACCATGAAGAACCGTACTCTCTACCTCATTGAGAGGCAGAGCCCTTTATTTATAGACAGAGGAAAAGGAATAAAAGACAAAGATAACAAATGTGAGATTCCAAAATACAAATAATTGGATCCCAAAAAATCCATGAATGAAAATGTGGCATGTACGCTAACTTCCCATACTCATTAAAGTTATTGCATGACTTTCTATTACATTTAAAAAACAATCTGAACATCTTATGAAAATTGGTCCCTTGGTGGTAGTTTCTTTCAACTGTTCTGTTTGATTATAGTTTAGTCATGGTTGGCTCTCAAGGCCATGGTTGGCTCTCAAGGCCATAGTTGCACAGGCCATGGTTGCACACTCACTCTTTCAATTCCACATTCATTTTAGGCATTCTAATAGGAAGAGTGGAACATTTGTCCCATCAATGCCATGGTTGCACAGGCTATGGTTGCACACTCACTATTTCAATTTCTCTTTCATTTTAGGCATTCAAATAGAAAGAGTGGAACATTTGTCTCATCAAAATTTGTTAATTATTATCTAAGATTGAATTTTGGTTTTTCTTAGGGGTGTCCATGGGTCGGGTAGGGTTGGGTTGGGGGCCTTTCTGGACCCGACCCGATCAAAAAAGGTCGGGTCGGGTTGGGATGGGTCGCATGCTTTGTGAGCAGCTGACCCGACCCAACCCTACCTATTGGGGTCGGGTTAATCGACGCATGAAAAAAGGACCCAACCCAAACCAACCGGTTGTGGGTCTGGTCAATTTGGTCGGGTTATATGTGTAAAACCTGACCCAACCCGACCCAACCCGATGAACCCGTACTCAGACCCGTGACCCAGACCCAAACCTAGCCCCCCCCACCTCCAGCAACCCCCACCCCCATCACCACCTGCAGAAGCCTCTCCTCCCCCTATCCCCTTGCCTGAACTAGCCCCCACTCCCCCCTGTAGCAGCCTTCCTGAAATCCCCCCAGCCCCCACCCCTCCCCCCAAGCCCATGCAGCGGCCCCTCCCCCATGGTTTGACCTAGCCCTCCAGACCTAGCCCCCCACACCCTCCCCACCTGTAGTAGCCTCCCCCTAATCAGCAGTAGCCTCACCTACCCTTGCAGCAACCTCCTCTCCCTCCCCCCAGCCCACCCCCCTATAGTAGGCCCCCCTACCCTCCCATCCCCCAACCCCCTGCCTGCAGTAGCCCCCTCCCCTCCCCCCAACCCCCTGCCTGCAGCAGCAACACCCCCCTATTGTAGCCTCCCCCCTCCCCCCAGACCCATGCAGTGTCTTTATCCACCCCCTACAGCAAGCCCCCAGCCTACGGCAGCCCCCTCCCCTCCCCCCCAAGGTGAATTTTACTAACATAAAAAATTAAAAATTTACAATTCAATTAAACCCAATTACCAATTCATAGGGTAATTATCAGTTGATCGTGCCAATGTGCCATTAATCCAATTCCAGTAACATTCCAATTTCCCATTATATCATGTTTGGATTATATACCAAGAGATTGTGTCAAAATTTCAATTCAAAATTTAATCCGTTTACAAAAACCAATTCATAATATTTGTGGTGGTAATATTTCATAGGTTCAAAAAATTAGTTTTGAGGATGGTGGTGTTGTCTGTCATCAGAAACAAAACATAATGGGAAACATAATAAAAATTTAAGAAAGAAAATGATAAAAAATTAACTGCTTACCAGTTACTACCATGCCAGACCAGACCACACGCGCAGTACAACAAGCAGGAGGAGGTATCAAGGTGAGCCAGGAGAGATTTCTCTCGAATACCGATTTCTCACAAGGGAAGATGTTTGTCGGGGGAGGAGGTGAGAAAGGAGGGATTTTATGGGTGGCTTCGGAGTTGAGAAACAAGGAAAGAGGAAGTGACGATAGAAGGAGGTTTTTTCGTGAGGGAATGAGAAGAGTTAAGAGAAGGCGAGAGAGGGGTTGGGAAGCTCGGGTTGGGATGCGTCATACTGTGCATAGGTCGGGTTTGGTGGGAGCAGGTGGAGGAAAAAAATTGATATTCAGTGTGAGGATTTTTTGACGAGTTGGACCAAGTATTAAATACCCCCTCCCCAACAAACAATAAATGCAAAACAAGAAGGAATCAAAGGGGCATGGTGTGTATTCTATTAGTATGGAGAAACGCTTATAGTAATAAACATACTACAGAAGAAGATATGTAGAAGAATACACGAAAACACTGCGTACTCTCCTGCTCAAGCTAGGTGGCCAATTTCCCAAAACAGAATAATATCCCCCCCCTCTCTACAACAGACCGATCCCCCATTATAACAAATGAAAACTCCTCATCCCACCATGGGGAGCTAGCTAACAAACTCACCTCCACCATTTCATCCCCTTCTAAAATACACTAACCAATCCATCCCCTTCTTGGGACCGGGCTCTATCATTAGACTACATATTTAGTCTAAACACATGCCTCGGACGTTATAAGAAACATCTGGGATTTAATAAAAGATAATATGGGTCCAATTTGACCCATTCAAGTAAGATTACATGTATTGGGTCTTTAATTTGTTGATACGATTTCCTATTGTATCTTGTGGTCTCCTTACTCTTCCACTCGTCATTGGCCCATGCAGATGCAAGTACTCATGAGCTATCAGGTTAGTGTCTTGGGTTGGTTGTCCACCATTCACCCCCTCATAAAATGACTCTTCATAATCTGCACCAAATTAAGGAGAAAAATCAGAAATGTTAAGGGGTCGAGGGGAGAGGATCATACGAGAGCATGAGGGAGGGAGGGAATGATGATCGTCCGGGTCGCAACTCCGCAAGGCGAGGGTTTTTTTGGAAGATACCCATCGGGTCATGGGTTGGGTTGGGTCTAAATGTCTCCAACCTGAGACCCGACCCAACCCATGCATGGGTCGACCCGACATAAACCGAACCCGAGATTTTTTCTGCATAACTCGACCCAACCCATTCTGGTCGGGTTGAACCAGTCAGGGTGGGTCAGGTCTGGACACCCCTAGTTTTTCTTTTCTTGGTTTCCCAGCCACCTTCTATAGTCTGTCTGTATGTGCAAAAATTTAAAAAAAGGAAAAAAAACGGATTCCATCTTTTTTTATTCACTTGCGGGCATCAACCAGAGTTCCCTTTTTGGTGGTAAAATAAAACATGGGTAGGGGGATTACAACCACTACACCAATTAATATCCACCTGATAATTAGTGTAAGTAATTTTAAATACATTTGTGCTTGTCTATGTTATTTCTTTATCTATCATTCATTATCATCTTATCACCATCATGACCCAATTACACTAATAAATTTGAATTTTCTTTGTTTATCTTGTGTATATTCTTGTAGGTTTTTTGAAATAGAATATTGGAATGAATTTTAGCTGTTTGGATCACTGTACATGTGAGAACTGCATATTTTTCCTACTGTTATGGATCTTTTTTCTATTTTTGGTGAGGCCTAGTGCTGTTTGTTTAGATTTTCCTACTATTTTGGAGTTGTTTTCTATTTTCTATTTTTTATTTTCTATGTGGTGTTGTTTATATTTTATTGTTTGTTATCTTCCATTGGGTTTTTTTGGACCTGTGTAGTTCTGGAAGCAAAAATGCATCTTTTTTTAAAAAAATTCCCAGGTTAGCGACCGCCATTGGTGGTCGCTATTGCGTACCTCAAATGCTCCAGCTCCTGCTGGAGCATTCCCACAGAAATATAAAAAACATATATATATTATAGCGACCGCCTCTGGTGGTCGCTAAAGGTCGAGGTAGAGTGCCTATAGCGACCACCAATGGCAGTCTCAAAGCGGTCTGTAAAAACCTTTAGCGACCGCCATTGGCGGTCACTAAAGGGATAATTTCTAGAAGTGAATGGAAAGTAAGAAGGCACAAAAGATATCATAATTAACAAATTATAATTATGTTAAAAATATAATATATATAATTTCAATCCATAATTATATATTCCCTTGGTAGGTGGTGACGGAAAACAAATTATGTTGATTATCGAGGTGGTAGTCCACCAAACACACAATCGATTGTTTTTTTTACCATTTTATGAAATATAGGATCTATATAGGTTGTTAAATAAATATAAAAACATCTAAATATATTTCATATACTATTATTATTTTATTTTAATTATTAAGAAATGATAGATGGTGGTAAGATGAGGAGTAAAAAGAAATGATTAGTGAAAACAATTATCATTGCTAAGAACAACCTCATTTGGATCTATAATTAAAGGACCAAGGGTGAGTCTTTTGGTAGTAAAGAAAGATCTATAACATTTATAATGATTTTTTGTATAAATGTTTTTAGGTTTTTATCAAACCAAAAGTACTTAGAGGTATGAATAACTGAGTGTAGGATGTGGCCTTTTAAAATGGAGGTGGAGGGTAATTTTAGTAAATAAACAAAACTATTCAAGGGAAGTCACTCTAACCCCATATTCCTAAAAAAATATGAAATTAAAGGATTGGGGAAATGATAATGTTTAACCACACATTCACTACATAGAAAACACATGTTTTTAATAAATTTTTATCATAGCTTTTAATTTTACTTAATATAATCATTTTTTTTCACCATGATTACTAGTTTTTTATTTGTTTAACTATGGGATTTATCCCTTAACCATAATCATAAAATGAGTGTTATTATAAAAGTTGTACCGAATGGTTCTTTAAATGAAATAAAATTTATATAATAAAAAACTTATATGTGTGTAAATTTAATTTTACCACAAGTTCATGTAACACATAAAACTCTTTTTTACCCTTTAACATGGTAACAATGTCATTTCTATTAATGGGTCAATATGATTATTATAAAATGACCATTTTTTCAAGAATGTACTATGGTTGATATTTCTAAATATATACCAAAAAATATTTTAGTGGCCACAATTTTTAGGAATTTTAATTTTTTTATAAAATGTTATTTATTAATGAATGACATTTACTTCAATTTTGAAACTATTCATTTAATTTTGACATTAATGAAATTATGAAAAAGTTTTAATTTAAATATATTTTTTTAAAAACTTTATATTAGGTTATATTTATCTACAAAATTCATGGATTATAAAATCAATTCAATTTATATATCTTTTAGAATTTTTAGTTTTATTTATTTTATTTTTCTATTGATTAAAAAAATTTTGTGTTTTAATTGATTAGGATTTTAATGTAACTATATAATTGAAAAAAATTAAAAATAAATTACAAACATGAAATTAATTTCATTATTCTCAATATTACTACCAACATTCGTTCACATCTTTATTTTTTCCTTATGTGAACAGATAAGTAAAATTTAAAAAGCAAGTGGGTGACATTTTCTCTATTTGTTTACTTAAATTATTATATTGGTCGCCTTCATGTAAAAGTGTCCCAAAAGAACATTAAATTAATAAAAAGGTGATTAGGTTAGAAATATAGATATATAATATAATATATACAAGTATTTTGGGTTACTTTAACCATTATAGTTTTGGTTTAAATCTCAGTAAACCTGTTTTAACCTTAACTATGATAAATGACTTTTACTATTTTCAGTATTCATTATAAAAAGGAATTAAGTTGAAATTATTATATAATAAAAATTATTCTAATTAATGATATCTAATCTATTTTAACAAATTTAATTTATATAATTGGCATAATTTAATTTAAAAACATGTAGAGGCAATGAAAAAGTGGTTTTTCAATAAACCTATTTTCAAATAATAAAATTATTTTATGTTAACTCTACGAATAGTAACAACCATTATATGAATTTAAAATAATATATATATAATATATAAATTTAATTTAAAACATTACTCATTATGGGTTTCTTTAATTAATTATAATGTAGATATATTATGCATTTTCAAACAGTTTTCCAAAAAATGTGTTTTTAAACACAAAAATAAACTTATACTAAATTCCATAATAAAGATGATTAAATTTTCATTAATTGTATTAAATATAAATAAATAAATCTTATGTTACTTGAAATAAAATTTAAATCATAATGGTACTTTTAAATTACCTAATTTATTGAAATGAAATGAAAAATTTACAGTAATCGGTATTTTTAACTATTCGCTAAAAAATCAATATTTTCTAAAAAATGCATAAATTTCACACTAATTTAATTTTGATATGATGATTTTTAAAAAGATTTAATTTTTTACAATATACTTTCTGAAATATCTGTATGTTATTTATAATATTTTCTCAGAAAAACAAATAAAAATCATTTTTGAAGAAAATATTTTTTTGATGAATACAATTAATTCACTAAAAATTGATTTATTCTTTATTATGAATTTAATAATAAATACATATTTATCATGAAATTTATATTTATATATATATATCATGAATTAGTTAATATGAATCATACCATCCAATTCAATGGAAATGATATAATAGTCATATATTTCGCAAGTCATTTAATATCAGTATTTCTTGTCGAATATGCCATAAAAAATAATGTTAATTTTTTAAAATCATAGGTTGTTATAAGATAAATGATTAATAATCATAATAATAAATGAATATGATTAATGGTTCTTAAATCAATATGTAAAAAATCATTACCCTCTGGATAGATCTTATACAAATAATAAGGATAAAGACTCCTTAACAAACACCATTTATATCTCAAGTATAGATAAAAAAATTTGAGGAGGATGCTAAATATGAAAATTGGATAAAGTAAATGAATGAATATATTAAATAAATTAATTTGAATAAGAATTCGATATTATTTTATGGATATAAAATAACAATATTTTTATAACCAAGTGGGATATTTATAAAAAAAATACAATGAATATGGGAAGGTAGTTTGGAATAAAGAATTACAAGTTTTTATGGGTTTTCCCAAATTTATGGGATTCATTTTGATGAGAAATTGTCAACTATGTAATGGATATAGATGATTCATCTTTTTATAGATATTATAGTTTGAAAGGTATTTAAGATGTTCTAAATAGATGTCAAATCTATATTCCATGTTGTATATCTTGAATAAGATTTGAATATTAAGAAACATGATAGAATTATTATCCATAAGGATGAAAGAAAAGATTACTAATTGAGGAAATAATTATATGATCTAAAACAACAACCATAGGGATATAATTATAGACTTAATCAATATCTGAAAAGCATGATTCTTAGTAAGATGTAATTTATCCCAATAATTACATGAAAACGGTGAATGATCAAATAATTATGGAGCTAATTTGTATTTGTGAAATATTTTTTAGAAGATAAAATAAAATACATTGTAATAATTTTCCAGAACTTATTGACTGTGATTTTGAAATATTGACAATGGGTGACATAACATTTTTTCTGGGTCTACAGTTGACACAAAAAAGAAAAACAAATATTCAAAAAACATAATATTCGAACGAGGTACATAAAATATTTTCAAAAAAAATATTACGATGTGATGAAATCATTGAATAATACCTAGAATAAGTTTACTAGGGATAATATATTCAATAATGTAGAAGTAATATAATATATGATAATCAATATAAGACAATTATAATTGATCAATACATGACCTGATGTTTTTTTATTCATGTAATGATTCATGGTTCCAATAAAATTCCAACTACGGAAACTTAAAAGAAGTGAAAATAACATTATGGTATGTCACAAGCATACTTTATTTTAGAATATTTTATTATTTATTTTCATATTGGGAGTAACTATGATATATGCATATGGATTGAGTTGGTTTAGTGTAAGATCATATGTTCACATCGGGTTATGCATTCTATATTAGAGGATTATATATACTTTTTAATGAAAGTAGAAATATTTTATTTCTTTGACAAGTATTGATGGTGAATATGTTACATATACTCAAGTATATTCATAATTACTCTGGATGAGACAACAACATTATCATGTTTGATTTTATGTGAAATATATTATTTTAATCATGTTTGATAACTTGAGTGATATCAACAATAGAAAAAATCATATCTCTCTTCAATGGACCATGAACATCAACATAAAGTATCACTTTATTAGGGAGACGTTTGAAAATTTACTTTTGAAGTTAGAGTACCTTTCAACACAATATTGAGTTTCATATATCATGATAAAGTTACTACCTATAGACTATTTTGAAAGGAATCAATTTTCTCTTAGTGTATAACCATCTACATCCTACTATGTGTTTCAGATAAATTACCCCCACTACCTTATTTAACTATTTATTTACATAAATGTATGATGGTTCTCATGAATTAAATTCCTAGATTTTCAATCCTTCCCTTTCAAAAATTCAATCATGTGATCTTTGGGTTTGTTGAAAAATAAGATGATGTTTTTTAAGATTTAAAGATGTTGGAGATGGATAGAATAAATCTCTATTTTTTAAAAAGTATGATCTATATAATATTAAATATTTATAAGGTTTGGAGTATTTTTATACATATTTATGGGTAGAATATTAGTGTTTAAGTATTCAAGATCATGATTATCATGTAATTGGTTTCATAAGAAACTGTTAATTTAATTCTTGTGTCTCATCTTGATCTTGACACATGTAAGCATGGACTTTTTGATTACTTGATCATTCATAGCCTATTTGAAGTAAAGAGGTTCCATCTTGTGGCAATTTTCGGTTCTAATGATTTTATATAAATATGTTTTGAATAATTTGGAATAAATCTAAAGTGTAATTTTGTATACAAAAATATTCATGATGATTTTTTTGGGATGTGTTTATTGAGAAATTTTATTGGAAGAATTCCAAATATGTTCAATAAGTAATGAAGACATAGTTTTATTTATATTGGAGAATTTTTAGTAGAATATGAAGATTTTTTATATGAAAAAAAGATATCACAATACAATACCTTGTTTCACACTATTACATGTGTTCCACATAGAAGATTTACATCACTGTAGAGGGATCATGCCACTGTAGTTGAATGATGGTGTTTTGTGGTTGGAGATTTTTGGGGAATTTTGGACTGCAGAAAAATTAATTATGATGTAATGAGTATTATGTGATATTAATGTATTTTATTTGGATGTTTATTTCACAATAATGGTCACAATTTTCCCATAAAGGACCCATAGAATATTAAATTCATACATATGTAAGATATGAACATTGAAACACAGGAATAACATCAACTAATAGAATATTAACATATAATAGGTCATGGAATAATGAGTTACGTATCATCATAATCATGTTAATTTAACGTAACCTATTTTGAAGGAATTTATTATATGTATTGGTTCGTTCCATTATAAATTCATCATGGAAGTTCACTGTATCTCTCTCTAGAATTGGAAGGGAAATCATGCTATAAAATATTAATGAATTCTATGAGGTATAATTATTTGATATCCTATGATATTCTTAGAATATTATGTCGACACTATGGACTATGGTTCATATCCTAAAGATCTAAGTCAAAAAAATTTCTTTTTATTTTTTTAAACCATGAAGGTAGGAGTTCGAGATGAAAAACACTAAGGTGAAGGGAATTTTATCCTAAAGGATTTAATTATAACGATTACTTGTAGTGTTAATTTTAGTCCTTGAGTGAAAGATTTTTTTTATTATGATGGTAACAACATATTAGCTTCAAGTCAAGTATAGAATAAATAATTGAAGGAGCAAATATTTTAGTAATTTTGTCTGAATTGAATTATATAATTTTGAATATAAATTTATGATAGGTATTAGAAAAAAAACTAAAATAATAATTAGGGTTAATTGAATATGAATTTTATGGGAATCTTGGATATTATTTAAATATTGAATATCTATCTCAATAATTATATATGGATGATCATGGATAAAAAAATAGAATATATGAAGGAGAATAGTTAGAATTCAAGATCTTCCTAGAATTTTTAAAGAAATAAAATATTATAATCTAGGAGTCTTCATCGTTGGATGTTCAAGGTGATTTGTAACATGTATTATGTATGAGCTATTTGATGTTTCATTATTGATGTAATCACATTATTCGTTTGAAAATGTTGTGGTACTTTTTCTTAGATGAGTAGTGAGATTTCAGAGTGATTTAGAGTGATGATATTTCAGATTTATTTAAAGTAGTGAGTTATATATTTTGTGATTTTTATAAAACTATATAGTCATTGAGGACACTCTAAATTATAAATAAATTGTAATTTAACTTGGAGAATTTAGAATATCAATACATCACTATTTTGTGCTTTATATATGATTGCGAGGGTAGGGGATCCAGGTAAAAACATCCAGTGACTCTATTTACATTCATTATCATTTCATGATTTTAGTCAGGGATATAAGTATTAATTTATTTAAAGTGGAACAATATGTTTAGAGAGTTTCATTTTATTTAAATTTTTATAATCTAATTCACTTTTCCTCTCAAAACATTTACCTTTTTTGGACCACTAAGAAAACCATTCCCCGGTTGTGCATGGGATGGTCCTACACCTACTAATAAGAGGATAATTCGTGTTGGGAAGGATGAGGATACCCATAGGATAAGTTCCCAACATATTTTTAGCACTATAAACCACCTAGGTTCTAAGGAAAGCCTATCCTAGTGGCCACGAAGGACTGGATTGAGGTGGTGACTTTGATGTTTTTCTTAGTGTAGACACCCACAAATAAAATATAGGTCTTATCATATAGTTTTATTCCTAGTTTCATGATTCATTGGTGTGATGTGATTAATCAAACAAATAGTTATGTCACACTAATTTTGTGTGATTTTTATTACCTCTTCTAAGAGAATTACTTCCAAGTGATATTCAGGATAGTGTGAGTCAAGGACCAGTTCTACCTTTAGAGGGATAATATGTTTGTGGTAGATTTTGTATCTAGGTTTACAAATACCATGATATAGTATCTTTAAATATTATATGATGGATTCCATAATAAATGAAAATTAAAATATGGGATCTATATAGAGATATAATAGGGGGTGTACCTCTGTGTATCCCTAATGAATCTGGAGTCTTAGGGAGGGATCCAGTGATTAAGAGTTTCCTAGAAGATGCAAAATTAGAAACTAGGTTAGGTTTTAGTTTATATGATGTTTATTCATCAAATATTTTTATTTAGTAGAAGACATTAAGACCATAAAATCATATATGTATATATATATGAATTTTTAATCCTTGTTAGGGGAATCAGTGATGGGAGAGTCGTATAAAGGATCTTACTTGATAGGATACTAACATAGCTACACCTATGAAGTATGTGATCATATAGATTGTGATCAATAAACCCAATTCATAGAAGAGGGGATCTAAGGAATAAAATTTGATGAAATTTAATGTTTGACATAGTGGAAGGATCATCCACTATGTGGTGGACCGAGTGACCCTCTAGGAGAGGGCATTGTTATTTTAGAAAACACTACACCTAGAAGAGGAATAGATGGATGTTTCTATGATACAATTCAACTACCACCACCAACCAAAGTCCACCACTAACCTTAGGGAGTTTTAATCCAAGGTCATGAAAAGGGGAATGTGATAGAGGGTTACAACTCGGATGTACTGGGCATGGTTTGAGGTATTTTATGGTTCTTCTTTACACCAACACCTATACTTACCAAATATAACATGAGATATTATTATATCATCATGTATCTTGTCTAAGATCTTGAAATTTTGGTAGATCCCATGACCCAACCTATAATACAAGATATTCCTCCTATAAGAAATGAAATGTTCAACCACATCTATCAACTGTGTGAGAATTATCTATGTGAATAGGGGTTTCTATGGGATCTATTTATGGATAGGAAAAATCCCTATAATGAAATCCTTGGTATGGACTGCTCAAATTTAGTTCATATCTTTATAGAGTAATATTTTTGGAGAGTGGTTTGTTATCAAGCTTAGGAATCAAGGTGCTTTTTTGTGGGAGAGTGGGAAATTTATTCAGGATAGGTAAGTCTTACCCATAGAAAGTTACAAACGATCACCCATCAGTAAGAAATAATATAATTTTTTATATATATGATTCATGGTATCAACTTATTATTGTCATGGGTGAATACATAGATATTTTTTCATTGGATTTCCACCTAATTGAGAGACCAATTTAGGCATTTATTCACATATCTAGTCCACACAAATGTCTTTTTTATATTTTTAGATATTCACTACCATTATAAGGGATCTAAAAGATTATCATGAGTAATTTTTAGATATGGTTTCATCCAACCTAGTATTTATTTTATGAATATTTGGTGTTTCTATTTTATAAGGGGGAAGACTACTTCCTAATTTTTAATGATTATCACTGCTTGAACAAGATGATAGTCAATAATAAATAACATACAATGAGGATTAATGAGTTATTAGAATATTTTATGGGATGGCAGTGGTTCTCAAAGATTAAACATAGGTTAGGGTATCAACAACTTTGGGTTTGAGAGGAATATATATTGAAGAAGGTGGTCAAGTGTTTCTAAAAGAACAATGATTGCTTAGTAGTTTTTTTTGAATGATGAACTCCCCTATTATATTCATATGACTAATGAGCTATATCTTTCGTCCATTAGGACCCGTTTTTTATATATCTTCATTGATGGCATCCTCATATATTCTATGTCAAAGGATTATTATATAGAAAAAATTTGTATTGTATTTAATTTTTATATACCACCATATATTTATAGATAAATATTTAGTTAAATTTTATGAATTTGGAAAAACAAATTGGGAATGTCATCTAAGAGGGTAGAGTTGTAGTTGACCATACGAATATCAAGGATGTTCTTCCTTGTGATCCACATATGAATGAATTTGAGGTGTGTATATTCCTTGGATTGGTGAAACATTACTCAAGACTCATGATACGCTTCTCTATGATTTCAACACCCATAATTTCCCTTAAACAAAATGGGAATCCATTTCTATCAAACAATAAGTGTCAGAGATATTTTATGGAGTTGAAGAAGAGTTTTACCAGTGCCTATTATTTTAAATTTTTTAGGGAATTATTGAGTATATAGTTCTCTCTAATGCCTATGAAATTGTGTTTACTTTTGGTTTGATGTATAGGTTACTAGAGATTTCTTATGGTCCATAGAAACGGAGACATTGTGTTTATAACTACACAACCATTTAATTGGATGTCACATATGTAGTGTTTTTTTTAATCATTAGATACATTACATTCTTGTAAATCAATTCATATTATTAAAAAATCATTAGATTCATTAGTATATCTTATCCCAATGAGATCCCAATGTGAGTGTAATATTATGGCTCAAGTTCCTTAAGGATTCCGAAATCAATATTTTATATACTCATTCTATGGAAAATGTGGTGGTTGACTCCCTTTGTAATAAATATTTTGATCAGATGATGGTGGGGGTATCTGAGAATTTATCATCAATGAAGTTATTTTTTGTTATATACAGAGATATATCTTACCATAAAATTGTTAAAATGTGGAAGTTAGAATAATTAGATATAAATTTTGAGGTCTTACATGATAACATATTCACTATAATTATACTTGATAATACGTCAAGGGTTGGGAAAATGTAATCCTTTTCTATGGGTGGATAATTGTTCTAGTATCTCTTTTTGAGGAAGTATTGAATGAGTTCCATTCTCATACTATGACAGAACATATCTATGTTATAAAGATATATCTAGAACATGGATGTTAGTACTGGTGGCTGACTATAAGGAAGTGTATTGAAAAGTTTTTAAAATAGGGACTCACTTATTAGATGGTAAAGATTATGAAACATTTTATAGCCAGTCAGATCATGCCCTTTAAAGTTCCATGGTGGTATTGAGATAGTGTATTTATGGAAATTTTGATGGCACTTCTATGTTTGGTGAATTTTTTGGTTCAGTCTATATGTTCATAAACTAAATTAAAATTTTATACCAATTAATTGATATTTTGGAGTAGGGAGTGGTGGAGAACATATAAGTACAATACATTTATTAGATAATGTAATTTCATGGAGTATCCTTAATGATAATTTCATAAAGAGTTGCTTGATCCCATTTTAGTTTTGGAGGATTTTACAAGAGGCTTTATGGACTCATATTTAGTTGAGTACAATGCTCCACCATTATACATATGGTCAGAGTAAGACGACCGTTAAGGTTTCTAAGAACATTTTTAAATGTTATTTTATTTTTTTTATCATATGATCAACTAAAAATATTGGAGTTTACATACAATAATAACTACAACTCCATGATTGGCATGATGATTTTTTAAAACCTATACAGAAGGAAATGTAGGTAAACTCTTGGCTGGATAGAGATTACTAAGTCATATCCCATGGGGATAGGGTTGGTGTGGCTAATGGTAGGGAAGGATCTGTTGATCCATGAGAGGATGAGGACAGATCAATGATTTCAAAATTACTACATAGATTGTAGATAGGGGCCTATGGATTTTTATAATGGATATGATGTATTTTGAAATTTCTTACCATGACATGTTTTCCAAAGTCTTATCTTGGGAATAAATTTATCCCTAAGGTTATTCAATCCATTATAGATCATATAGACTATAGATGAGGTGTAAAATTTCTTACCATTCCCCTATAGTTATAACAAGTTTAAAATGTCTTCCATGTGTCACAATTGATGAGATATGTTAGTGATTAAACACACATTATTGAATAGGGTGAGTGAAACACTAAGGAATACACCAATCTAAACACCCTTATATTTCATGATATATTTATCTATAATATATTTTATGTGTTTAATATCCTATTTCATACACACCATCATATTTAACCAAACCACATTATACTATTTAATTATTATCATTTAATTTGATAGTTATTGCCCAGCTATTGGACTGGTGGGTTTTAATAGGACTAAATAGATTTTGAAAAAATAATTTTTACATAGTAATGAAATTAATTAATTAGTTTACATTTTATTAAAAATTAAAATAAAACAATTTAGAGGTAAAAAATGTTTTGTAAACTATGTTTATACATGTAATGTTTTTTTATTTTAAATAATTAATTTAATAACTTTTAATGAATGATTTTAAGGAAATTTATAGATTATATATTCATGTAAATATATTATCATTCATTTTATAGATTTTACGAGGCTTGAAATTAATGTAAATTCATTTCTATTCTTAAAAATGTAATTTTTCAAAAACGTGTTTTCATTTCATTTTGAACGGTTATTTTAAAATTAAATTCATCCAATTAAAGAAATCTAAATTGAAAAAATCGGTTACATATTTTTAATAAGAATTTGAATTTTTTTAATAATTATAATTTCATTTTTCTCAAAATGAATATTAAAAGTTGTATAAACTTACTACCACAGTTATGGTTAAAATTGGTTTACTAGGGGTTAAACCAAGATATAAAAGTAATATTTCCACATAAATTTATCTAATTATTACTATATGGATATATTCTGACCTTATTTTTTCTTAAATTTGAATTTATATCCATTGGAAAGAATTTCTCTTGAGTAAGGAATTAATATATTTTAATCTTTTGAAAAATCCCAAGTCTGTCCTCTCCCTCCCATATAAGAGGACACCACATCTATTATCTTACTCATACATTAAGAGACTCTTAAATCAGTAGATAAATACCAAAGTCATTTCCTTACTTCAATTCCCAGATCATAGAGTTCTTCTATTGACCCAACCAACACCCCGTCCTGGAATAAAGTTTAAGACAAAGGAGGTTTCTCAACAAAGAGGTATAACACTTAATTGAGTACATTCAATTTTATTTATTCATTAACCTTATATAAAACTATTTTATCCATTACTAAATAATTAATTAATTATCTTCAATATATTTAAGTATTATAAATATTTAACTACCATTAACTACCTCATTTCCATCATTTGGGAAAATAAAACATCACTTGTGCGTATGTGGGGGCTACCACCTCCACAAAGTGATGTGTTTTTTCATCACCAAATCAAATTGAGGGTTATAATTATGGATTTAAAAAATATTTATGATATTTATGAGATTATTTTAGTTCTATAAATTTAAATTATTCATTAATTTTATTTTTCCATTCCATAAAAAAGTGAAAATGTCACTCAAGAATACATAAGGACTATCATCTTCACAAAGTGATGTAATTAATTTTTTATCACTGATTTATATTAATAATTATGAAATTTTACATAATTATTACACATAAAAATATTAAAATTCTGAAGATGATGGAACCATGATCAAATTATAATGATCGAGACATATGATTCAAAAAAAGCATGAAAAATGAAGTCGTTATCACCCGAAAAATGGAAATAATAAAAAATATAAATAAACGAGTGATAAGATGTCATATGTAAATCATATATGGTAATATATATATATTAGTATGGTTACGAAAATGTTTTTTTAATAAATATTAATTTACTATATTAGAGTATTGAACACAAACAAAGCTATAGAAGATATGAGGTAAGGTATTTATGTTTCAATATCATTTCAATTGGTAATGATTACCCTAAAATATCCATTAAGAATAATTTTATAATAATTATCTAATAAAACTATTTTATTTTATTACTCTCTAGTAATTTCTATAATTTTAATTTTTTAGTACCATTTTACTCTCTTTGGTACTCAAAAGAGTTAAAAAAATATTTTTAAGAAAAGTCAACCTTATTTATTCAATTTTGGTTGGGAATAATTCTCCTACATATCCATATTCTCTAAAATATTTGAAAAAATATTTTAAATAATCTTAAATGATTTTTTAAATCCATTTTTACACATGTTTTACTTTTAATAAAAATATTTATAGAGAATATTATAGTTGTTTTTTGAATGATGTTTTTTTCTAAATGTGTGAACATAATATTTGTTCTAAATGGTTATGGTGTGAAAATAAATCATACCTTCAACACTACTCAATGATTTGAAGATTTCATTAAAATTTTCTATAGTTACTTTCAAAAATACTTTTTCCCATAATATATTGTAAATTCTTATATTTGAAATAATTTTTTTTCAAAATGAAAAGTGTATTTTCCTCAAGAAATATTACAGTGATATTTTAAAGGAAGTTTTCACTTATTAAAACATCCATTGATGGTAATTATGCATTTATAGAGATATTTTTCATTGATATTGTCCTTATTTTAATTTTGATACTTTATTATTATGATGATGATATGTAAATAAAATCATTATATTTTCCATGGGTTATACTATGGTGATATGATAAATGTTTTTTTATATTATAGAATTTATATGAATGGATACTGATTATGTGGTAGGTGGGTTTATAGTTATATACCCCTGTAATGAATTGGGTAATGATGATGGAGTTCATAAACTCCATAAAGTTTATGGATTCATGAAACTACTAAGTTATTGTGGATTTATGAATCATCTAAGAGGTGATGAAATTAATAAACTTCTAAGAGATGATAGAGTTAACAAGATATATGTTACTCCTAAGAGGTTTTTTGAATTATCCTATTTAGTTGATTTAATGATGAATGTATAATTCTGAATTTATTATTATGGTTACTATTATTATTTATCTACAAAATTACTATGATTTTTCAAATGCTTATGATATACTATCATGGATCATGGTTTATTTATGATAATTAATCACTCGTATGATTCATGTATTATAAAATTTTAATGATTTATGTCATGAATCATGTCTATGATATATAATATATTTTGGATGAAATTTTTAAGTTAGTATCTTTATATCATACCCTTATGTGTAACTTATGATTTCATATGATCATAAATTTACATATCCCATGTTTACCCATACTGAGAATCCTAGATCAACCTTTATTATAGTACTTTTACCCGTGTAATGATGAATGGTTTTAAATAGGGTCTGTCAAAGAGGTGTATTCGAGATATATTGAATATCCTTCCTAAAATAATATGATTATGTATCTAGTCTTCAAATTCACTAAATCTATATGATTATGGGGGATGTATTGTTATGAGATATATTTATTATTCATTTAAAATTACATTATATCTATGTATATTATGACTGGGTCCCATAATTTCATATCATATTAGATTTTAGTTAATTTTTTTATTAGGATTAAATAAAATTTTTAAAAACCCAAGGGTTATGTTTAAGTATAGTATAACATTATAATGTTTTGTAATGTAGAGATTTTATGGTTTTCCTATAAAATGATTCCCTATAAATATATTAGATAGTGGTTTAGGTTGGGACACATATGCACCTAGGGATAAAAGATCTAAAAGGGGTGGGTTGATTATTAACAAGTTCATCATTGGTGAATAATGAGTGGGCATAAACCAACACACATAGATAGACACTCCAGGGTGATATGCTTGGGTTAATTCACATTTTCTTTATGAAACATTATAAAGTATTTCAATAGATAATGAACATGGGTGACCTAGGTTAAACCTATAGTGTCATAGATTGGAAAGAAAGTCTCTTTATTTAGGCATCCTATGAATGATTTCTCATGATTACATGATTACTCTGTCTGATTATTATTCCCCACACTAAGTATATTGGTAATAGTTAACAGTGGGACCTCATAAGAATCATTTTAACACTAAATATGTTGTGCTATAAAATGATCATCCTCATGAGAAACCAAATGAAATGGGAGTTCGGATGAAGAATATTATGTTTATTCTCACCCAACTCACTTAAGCTATGAATGATAAAATGAATCATGATGAACATCCAAACATTTAAAGGAAGGAATATAAAGCTATTAAAAATTTTATTTGAAAACATCAAACTTCCACTAGTGTTTCTTCTAATCCACATATTATAGAAAATGGGATCACTAAAATATAAATTTCCTTTAGTGGAGGTCTTTTAGAAGCGGTTTATTAAAAACTGCCGCTACCCCCCCCCCCCCCATTTTTTATAGCGGTGATGCTCCCCCCCCCCACCAGACCCTGACCCCCTTCTCCCCCCAACCCTGACCACTCCATCTTCTCCCCCCAACCTGAACCCAAGATCGGCTCCCCATGGGCCGTCAGTGACCTCACCACCGATAAGTGCGCCCCGTTGCCAATCAGCGTGCCTTACTACCCATCTCTACCGACCCACCGAATCCCTAGCTCACCTCCCAGGTATGGTTTCAAAAGTTCCAATTATACATGAAAATATTTTGAAAATTCTTTTAAAATTTTCATGTCATACTCATCACCAGCACTCATCAAACAAGACATATGTGTTGATTCAAGAAAAGAATAATTACTATTGTGAATTGGATTTAACCCTTGATTTTAATTAAATATTTGATGTTTTAGTATATTATGATGTATATAAAGTATAAAATTTTAATATATTTTTTTTGTTTTTCCTCCCACTGTAATTTAATTTTAAAATTAAATGCAACCCCTCACATTAAAGATTATTTTATAGGAGTATGTGGATGTTTGTGTGTGTTATTCAACAATGGAGAGATAAATATCATTTTTATGTTTTTTTATATTTTATATAGTCATGTTTTGATCTATGAGTGTAAGAAATGATCTAGAGTTGAGAAAACATTTACCTTTATAGAGAGATAATTTCTAACTTAGAGAGGGATGTGTATGGAGTGACACCCAAAAAGGACATGGAAAACCACAACAATAATGCATGAGATAACTTATATGGGCACCCAATATGAGAAAGTAAGTGGTAAAATTTTACATTAATGAGTGGTAAACATAATGCTTCTAGTTGTGTCTCGATAGGCTTCCCTATGGTGACTATGGACTTAACTAAAATGGTCATGGACTATGTTGAGCAATAATTCCAAAGAACTAGTGGTGGATGGTCAATAAAAATAGTTTAAAATGAGATCATTTATTTTTTTAGAAGTAATCTCATTAACTATATGGTTTTACCGCTTCTATTGGAGCTAACTTCCTATTTTTTAACTTCGATCAAGTGATCTATAATCATAATTTACCATCTATTGCACATTCAAACATTCTCACTTTTTCACCCTATAATATTTGTTTTAACTATTAATAAATTACACTTGTAATTTTATCCCATCCCAGTGGAGATTACATGTTACATACAATTATTCTGTTTCATAGAATAGAGGGTGTGTTTATTCCACCACTACAAATGATACATGTATTATATAACGAAATGATAAAACACATTCTCTATTCCTTTGCAAATAATTTTACGTAGAATTATATTAATAAGTATTAAACTTAAAACATTAATAATTCATAGGATATATGATAATGAAAAAGTATATAATCACACACATTTTAGTGGTTTGTGATAATAAATGGTTATTATAAACACAATAGCATCCCTCATGAACATGAAAACTGTTTATAACATGATATAAAAATGAGAACAAAAAAATCATATAATATTCTAAATCTTGGGATGTGAAAATAATCATGAATGACTAATATAGTAGTTTATGGCCTTAAAATAGTGTGTGAAAAGTAGTTTGGACTAATCTTTTTTGACAAGAATGTTGTGGAAACCTATGTGATTGTTTGCAAGGTGGGGTGAGGAATCATGGTTCTTTCCAAATTTATTTTTTATTAATTTAAATATTTAACCCTCACCAGTCATAGAATATTATTCTCGTGTGATCTAGATCATGATTAATCTAGCACTTTTTTTTTCATTGACATTGAATTTCAAAAACAAATACGGACCTTAATGCACAAAGAAACATACGGTTTTGTTTACTTGTTTCACATGCACTCGGTTTCATCTAAATCGAACACACATGATGAAGTTTCAACATAAAAAATACCTATCAAATAATTTTCTTATTAGATATTAATATTTTAGTTGTGGATAATACATTATAAGGACCAATTCATTTATAATTATTTGGTTTTTGATCAATGGTCACCCTAGTGAAACCCCCTTTTCTTTATTCTACACACTCTACATCAAGGAAAAAATTGGTTCATATAATTTTATTTCTCTTCCAGATTAGTATAGAAAGCTAATTTTTTGTACATATTTAATACTAGGTTTTATGTGGTGTTGATCTCTATGTTTTTGTGCACTTATTCTTCAATTCCAGATGATATCATCTTATTGATGAGAATTTTGATTAATTTAACTCCACATAATAAAAACAACAACAGAATAAACCTCTATATAAATAATAATTCTATCAATATAATTATTTTATTATGCTCTATTTTTATCACAATCAACTAGATTAATCATTGTAACTCCATAAAAAATAAAACATTATCCTCAAACACCTCATTATGGAACTTTAAATTTGGTTGAATCTTACTTATTTATTTTCAATCTTGATTTTTGTAGTATGTTCTTCGATTTGTAGGTTCCCATTGTGGTATGGATTCAGGTGGTTTCAATAATGGCCATCTATGATTAAGATCTTAATTTACCTCCCAATTGTAGAAGATTTTGTAGCATGCTTTTTTCATTGTTTTTTCTAAGTAGTACTTTTCATCCTCGGATGGAAGGTCAGATAGAGAGAATGATCCAAATTTTAATGGATGTATTGAAGAGGTTTATTCTTGATTTTATAGGTTCCTCGGTGAATCATTTCCATTTGGTTGAGTTTTACTATGATGATAACTATTGATTAACCACTTGTAAAACTCCATTTAAAGAATCGTATGAGTGTTCTTACATATCTCTATTATGTTGGAATGAGGTTAGAGAGTTAATTAATCTTAGACCAAATTTGGTGAAGATAATGATAAAGAAGGTGTATTTGTTCTATGAGTGAATAAAATATTCTCATGACCATCATGTGATGGACCCGAGAATAGATTTGTTTAAGTGATATGGGTTTGAACTATTAAATAGTAATTCATTTATCTTTATATGATTTCTTGAAAAATGAACCCAATTTACCTATTAGAGTGAGAAAAATTACTTCTTAACTCATACACACTATGGAAACAAAATAGAAAAAGACACTTGATATATAAGTTTCACCACCAAAATTGATAATTTAACCCTTCACATGATCCAGAATCACGTAAGCCTATATGATCCACTAGAATCACCATTATATATTCAATGAGAATGGTATATCTTTAACTTGTATTATAACATTAACAACAATTTCATCACCCAAAATATCTCATTATTGTATTCACTACCATGTCAAGACAGTTCACACTATGACAAAGAGAAACAAAGAAGACAACCCAACCTCTATATTTCAAAGAAGACATAGATTTTTTATATCCTTGTAATTCCACTTATACCTACCCACCAATGGGTCAAATATACATTGTATACTTACCTATATACTTAAATAATTTTCCACTTTAAGGTAAGAGTGTGTTTCCATTAAATGTTCCTAACTTCTATTCAATTATTATATGATTTATCAAGCCCTTACCTAAGATATATCAAAGTTATGAAATCATTAGATTTTCCATCTATTTTGGTGGAGCACAACATACAAAAAACTACAAGGATGGGATCCTTATTCTCCTCTTCTTTTATGGATCTTTTTAATTTACATGCTTTGGTTTTCAAGTGGGTGATTTACCATATATATTTATATAGTAAAACCTCATGTTACATATTTATATATTTTTTCAACTAGTATATATGAATCTCTTTCCCTATTAGTAGTAACTATGTGTTTTAATTTTTTTTAATATTCTTTTGGTACATTTTGATACACATGGATAAAAACTAGATCACATTATCGGGGAACACACCTTAGTATGTTAAAGGTTTTAAGGAGTTTTTAGATTTTTCAATTTCCGATCAGTCCGTTGAAGGGAGAATAAGATGTCCATGTCCTAAATGTAAATTTAGATTATGGTTGAAGAGAGACGAATTTTATGAACATTTAATACTGAAGAAATTCCCTGATCAATATTTGTGTTGGATTTGGCATGGATAATCGAACGTTACAGAAATGTTGAGCACTAATGTTAATCCACAGAATGATCTCCCAACCTCGTCGACAATGGAAAATGAAATGAAAAACCTCATAAATGATGCATTCGGCACTGCAAGACACCACTATCAACATCAAAACATTATAGAACAACTGGATGAGCATTCTACAAATTTCAACGTGACAAGTGATTTTTTTGAGACTATAACACAACCAGATCAAGATTGTAACATATCGTTGGATCTTCCCATTGATTCTATGGAGGAAAATGTAAGAGAAAAATTAACTGAGGAATATACATTTCATTATTTATTTAATGAAATAAATCTAGAGTTGTATAGTGGATGTTTGAAATATTCAAAGTTTTCTTTTTTTTCTAAAGGTGTACCATATCAAATGTCTATTTGGAATTACAAAAAAGGCAATGTACATGATATTGGAATTGTTTCATGATGAATTTTCTGAAACAAAAATCCCCAAGTCTTTTTATGATATGAAAAAAGTTGTTAATAGGCTTAGTCTGAATTGTGAAAAAATATATGCATGTCCCAATGATTATATGCTTTATTGGCGAGAGGATTCAAGTAGACAGAATTTCCTAAAATGTTCTTCTTCTAGATGGTATTAAATGGGTGGTGTTGGAAGTCTTAATAAACATACTTTCATAAATAAGAAGAAAGAGAACACACCCACAAAGGATTTGTGTTATTTTTCTTTTAAAGCCTCGATTGCAAAGATTATTCATGTCATCAAAAACTGCCGAACACATGAGGTGACATTCTGTAGATAATAACAATGATGGGCTAATGAGACATCAACGAGATTAACAATCATGGAAGTCATTGGATTCATTACATCTAGATTTCTCTGCTGATCCTTGGAATATTCTATTGGGATTGGCTACTGATGGATTCAACCCATTTGGGACTTTGAGAATCAGTTATAGAATTTTGCTAGTTCTTCTGATACCTTATAATCATCAACCATAGATGTGTATGCAAGAAGAATCTTTTATCATTTTGATGATTATTCCTGGGAAAAAAATTCCTGGAAATGATATTGATGTATACTTGTATCCTTTTATTGAAAAATCACAGGGGTTATGGAGCAACGGTGTCGAGACATTTGATGCTTCTTATAAAACAATGTTCAAAATGCATGCTGATTTAATGTGGACCATTAGTGACTTCCTTGGTCAAGGGAATTTATCTGGTGGGAACATTTACACGGGTTTGGATTGTCCTATTTTTAACTTTTATTTTGATCCCAAACAGCTACCTGACAGTTGAAAATGGTGCTTCTTGTGACATTGAAGATTTCTCGATGCATCTCATAGATTTAAGCTGAACAGATCAAAATTTAATGGTTTCCATGATTATAAACCACCTCCAATGTTGTCAACTAGTTCTAAAATATTGACACAACTTGAATAAGTTGAAATAGAATTTGGGAAGGTTCATCATTTGAATGATTGCAGGAAACGGTTCAAAGTGCATCGTCAAGTAAAATCTGAACGCAATAATAGAAGAAAAAAGTATATTTTTCAAAAATCCGTATTGGGAATTTAATTTTTTTGTGGAATAATATTGAGGTGATGCATATTGAGAATAATTTCTGTAAAAAATTGATTTTAACTTTTCTTAATGAGCATGGAAGGTTGAAGTATCATCTCACTGCTCACAAATACTTACAAGTAATGAACATAAAACATGATCTCTGGCCAGATGAGGATGAAAAGTATGCTCCCGCAATTTTTTCCATGAAAAATAGGGATAAAGATACATTCATTATATTATTAAAGAATGTGAATGTATCTGATGGGTATTCAAGTAACATCTGGTGGTGTGCTGACTTGAAGAATCGTAAGTTACATAGATTGAAAAGTCACGATTCACATATTTTGTTACAGTAGTTACTACCATTGGCATTCTGTACCTTATTACCTAAAAAACATACTGTTGGTGTACTCCAATTAGGCACATTTTTTAGATAACTATGTGAGAAATATCTACATACATTTTAGCTTGAAAACCACCAGGAGAGGTTTGTATTGGCCCCTCATGCAATAGAGATGATATTTCTTCTATCGTTTTTTACTGCCATGATGCATTTAACTATGCATTTGGTTGAGGAAGCTAAATTAGGAGGACCCGTTAATTATCGATGGATGTATCCAATTGAGAGGTAATTTATTTATATGTGTTTAAATTAATTAAAAAAAATTGGAACTTAATTAAATTCATAATTATGTTAATTTTATTTCACATATATCTTGGGCATTTGAAATCAAACGTGAGAAATAAAGCTCAACCAGAAGGCTCTATTGTTGAAGACTATTTGGATGAGGAGTGTATTACCTTTTGTTCTAAATACTTTGATGATGTTAATACAAGATTTAATCGAGTTGGATGTGTTAACAACACATCGACTCAATCTCAAATACATCATAAATCAAAAATATTTACTGCTATTGACCAATCCGTTGGGAGGACGTCAAATGTGACACTAATAGAATTGGAATTATTACAGGCACATAGATATGTTCTATTGAATAGTAAAATTTCAGATCCATTTATTGAATATTTGAGGATACAAACAAAGAGACGAATGAGAGGTTGAACATAAAATGAGAAAGATATAATGAAATCTGTTAATAAAGGGCTTGTAGAATGGTTTGCACAACATGTAAGTTCATAAATATTGCAATTAATACGAATATTAGTTCGACCCATATATTTTGTAAATCTAATAATGTATATTTCTTTTTTTAGATCAAGAATACTGATACATGATAAAATTTTTCAGAAGATTTAAAGTTTCATTATTGAGGTCCTCTAAAACAAGTTATAAATTTTGACGCTTACAACATGAGTGGCTTTAGATTTTGTATAATCGATCGAGAAAGGGGTTTGAAAACACAGAATAGTGATATATTTACATTTGTTGAAGTGGGATACTATGGAAAGATGATTGATATTATTGAATTAAACTACCATGTGAATTTTTTAGTTGTTTTATTCAAATGCATTTGGGTCGATATTATTAGAGGTTTTAAAAGAGATTCCTTGCAATTTACTTCTATGAACTTCTCTCGCTTGATGGATGTTGTTGATCATGAACTGGATGATCCATATATCTTATCATCGCAAGAAAAAATGGTATATTATGTGAATGATGTTGTGGATGAAGGGTGGAGTGTAGTTGGTCACGTAATACAAAGAGATTTGTATGATGTGGGTGATGAAGTGGAAGATTTGACCTCTGAAATTGAATCTCATCAACCACAATAAGAAAAATTATTTGTCCATCATGATATTGAAAATATTATTCTAGAAATTTTTAATGAAGTGGATGATGTAATGGAGTAGGAAACTGACATGATTTAAGAGAAAAATGATTGTATGTACAATAATTTTTTCATTCAGAAACAACTTATTTCATTTGTGCCGTCATTCATTATCATTGTTATGTATATTTTGTTTGTTAGTACTGGGCATCTATTATCATTTTTAAATTTTTTTTCTTCATTTTTTTTTAAACATATGTTCTGAACATAATTTTATTTGATTAAATGACAGGAATTCCAAGGAGGAATCGATACACTATTTCATCCACTACTATGACAGATGATAATCCATCTATCTCCCTCTCTACATCATCTGAGCCACTAGATCCATGCCCACCTGCACCATCTCCCCCTACACCATATCTCACACCATCTATGAATGTCCTTTTAGAAGCTGATTCATTTAATCCCCCATCAGCAGCCTCAGCAGTGGGGCGGCGGCGTGTCACTTCTAGTTCACCACGGGCAAACTCAAGGGTCACTGTTATAGGTAGAAATTTTAATATAAATAAATTTATTGGACTTTTTTTATACTAATTTTTAGTTCATTAATAATGAAAAAATGAATATGTGGAGAAAAATATAAAAAATTTATGATTGGAATATGAATGGAGTGAAGATATTTGTCCCATTTGATTCATATGGGGTCCCTACGGATGTCGTCATGGGATTACTTGGCCAAATTCTAGGCCAGCAGGTAGTGGAGATCATTTCCCTTCCTATTTCTTATGATGATTATAGACATATGCCTCTAAGTTATAAAAATGATGTTTCTTATTCCCAAATAAAGGTAATTTAAATACATTATGGTGTAATTGATTGTCATGTTATTAATATGTTCAAAATGAACTTCGGTATACAAATGTTTTTTCACTTTACAGTTGTTGATGTGATAGCACGAAATTGGATGTTGAAACATATTGGTAAGAAATGGAAAGAAATAAAATTGATATTGTGGAGTGATTCCAATGATACTTCATTGACCATCCAAAAAATGTATGAGAAGCTACCCAATGGGGTACTCAAAGAACAGTGGAAAGTTTTTGTTGACAGGCATCGTGATGAGAAGCAGATGGTATTTAAATATATATTATTATATTAAACTCATTTTACATTTATAAATGTATATGAAGAGGATATGAAATTGAATAAATTAATATTAAATTAAATTTTATTTATTTCAGGATCTCTCAAGAAAGAATGCATCAATCCGGGCTAAGCAAGTCATCCCTCACACTACGGGGTCAGAAAGCTTTTCTAGAAGCCGATCGACTCTGGTAATATTTTCATTAGTTTAAATATTTATAAGACAATATTATCTATTTAATACATTAAAATTTTAATTTTTCATTGTTTAATGCAGTCACATTGTTTAGGGCATGAAGCATCTCAAACTAAAGTGTGGTTGGTTGTTCACAAAAATTCTGATAGAAGTTTTGTTAATGAGCCTGCCAAAGAAGTTGGGGTATGAACTCATTTTTTCAATATAATAACATATTTTTTGTTTTAACTATGTTAATATATATTGTTATTTGATTTATTGGTATAAATTAAAGAAATATGGGATGCCAATCATGGGAAGTCCTACATAGTCTCCCTGGATGGCCCGGTTGCTAAATTCCTTGGGTAGGAGCATCTTGGTAGAGTGCGAGGGATGGGTTTGGGACCCATACCATATGAGGTCTTTGGCATGCCATCGGGGATTGAAACTGCATCTAATCTTGGTTCTATTTAATCCATACCTAGAGATTCTTGGAGATATATTGTTTCCCTATGAAACACAGTTCAGGACCAGGGGGCTCAGATATCCGCTTTGCCGAAAGCGTTGACTGATATACGTCAGCAGATGAGCAGATATCCCCCTGGTGGTATTGAATCAACTGGTGGTGAAAAAGTAAATCAAAAAAAATCAAAATCATTTATTTTACAAACTTTTATTGGGTTTATGTTTAATTATAAATATGAAACACTATTTAGTTTTCAATATAATGTTCTTATAGGTGGTAGCAGGAAGTGGAGATGAAGGTGGAGAGGGTGACAATATTTGTTCATCATCGAACAGTGATTAGTAGTATTGTTTATATGCCGAAAAATATTGATGTATGGTTTTTATATGTATCATGAGTGGCACATAGTTTCCTCCAAACATTTTCTGGACCTAACATTTTCTTGATTTCTCAAGTTTCCTTTTTCTATATTTTATTGATTTCTGAAGTTTCCTTTTATGTATTGATTTCTCGAGTGTGGTATGCACCATATATATCGACTCTTTATTGTGATGATTCATTTTTTAGGATTCATTTTTCCTGAATTCATTTTTTCATTATATTAACTTATCTTACATTTTCTAGCCCAATGAATTTTCCACTACATTTCCATTTCTAAGAAGTACTTCTTAGTTATTGTAACACCCCGACTCCAGTTACCCAGAGTCGGTGCATTATTACATAACATTGTCATGATCATAAGGAAATCATGTCTCGAAATACCGATTAGTTTAGTATTATTAGAAACAAGATTCATACATAAGTTCAACTTTACAACTTGAAAAGAAATACAACACAAATATATTTCATTAGAAACATCCAAGCCTCCTAGATTATGACTGTAGGTCACTAATAACTAACTACTTCATATCCTGGGAAAATGAAACATAAGAATGGGGTGAGCTCAAACGCTTGGTAAGGGTAAGTAATACAGCGGAAAATGAAATAAATATTAAGCATGGTATATAATTGAAACCACATACCTTTACCAATAACAACATGAATACTTTTATGGAAAGAATATGAGCTAAGTAAATAATGCCATAATAAAACATAATAATGGGTATTCTACTAGTCTAAAGACCACATGAACCATCAACATTATTTCCATAATGAGGGAATGTATAATGTCGGGCATTCTGAAACATTTTGTCAAGGCCTCAACCAAGACGTCTAAAAATGGTTAAGGCCTCATCCAAAACCATAAATCAAATTGGGAAAGGGCATCGGCCAATTCCACGTCTAGTTGTCTCATGAGACCTACCGATGCATCAAGGAGCTATAGCAGGCTCCACCCGTCACTTACTAAGTCCAATACATTCCTTATATGAAAAGGTTTAAACATATCATAAAAATTCGTATTAAAACTAGAATACTAAATGTCAATAATTTAAACATAAATCATGAATGGTATAAAAATTATCACATCCACAGTCAAACATATCACAAAACCTTCAATAAAATCTGGAAGTTTTGTATCATTAAAAATCAATTCCAAATAAACTTCAAATCCATCAAAGTATGTTGACATAGAAGAAATCAAAACCCTTTTTAGAGAAATATCACTTTCTATTTTGAAATCATTTAAGAGTCACATAATTATAAAATAAAAAATTTACTTTGAAAGTATTCTTATAAGCATATAAGGGAAGATTTGACAAGTTTATAATGGTGGAAAATAGCCACACCCGCCGTATAAGTTAAAAAAGACATTCTTACCGTAATTTTGTCAAAAAGGTTAAAAAGGACCTTGTTTGGAAAACGACTGAAAGCTTCCTTTATAAGCATCTGATAAAAATTCAAACAAGGGTATAAATGACTTTAACCCATATTCAGTAAAATAGTAAGAATTATTTGAAATAAATTTTTAAGAAACATGGATGTCAATGATAAAGAGGACCCAGTAGATAACTACGTATAAACAATCTCTCATAATAAAGAGACTGTGAAATTAACCCTTACCTTATAATTTTCCTTCGTTAAGGGTAGGTTAACCTCTTATATAATGGTGAAATAATTATTATTAAATTATAAAATAATCATATAAATTAATATTATATCATATATGATCTTTTAACATTGCTTTGTTAATAATATCTTAGTATTATCGTCGTTTCGGGTGTTAACTTACTCATTTTATTTTATATGTTTTGTTACATAAGTCGTTTTTTTATGGATAGGTTGTATATTATTCATATCTAGAATTATATCATATCCTGAAACATTATTTCAACAATCAAATGAAAATTATTCTTCAATGGATACGATGGCGAATGAATCTCATCGCGTTCATGGAGACGGTAGTCCGTACGTACGTACGAGTGACAATATCATTCTTTTGATATTAAAATAATATATAATTGGATGGAATATCATATATACAGAATCATTATCATGTTATATTTATTATTTACATGAATTACACATCATTATTATACCCATCCAAATAATAGTGTATTGAATAACAATTACACCATGACGTGGAGACGGTAGGCCGTACGTACGCACGTATGGTGACATGTCATTAAAAGGATGGATAGAATACTGAATATGGTTGTACCATATTTATAATAACATCACAGTATATAGAATATACTGGAGTTATTATTTTATAATGGAAATAACAGAGAAAAAAGAAGTTGAAGAAGAAAGGAACTTGAAAGAGGGTGGTGAAAACATTACCTCTTCTTCGGTTTCTTCCTTTTGATTTGATCAAAAGGGATACATAGGTTGGCTTTCTGATAAAATTAATGCCTCTAGGTTGATTTTCTGGAAGTTTAGTGAATATTTGGAAAGGTTATGGCCAAAACAAAAGGCTTTGAAGGTGTGAAGAATTGGTTAGAAGTAGTGTCCTTTTATAAGGGGGAGGAGGGGCTATTTAGGAAAACATAAAGTATTATTTTATAATAAATTAATATTCGGTTTATAATGGCTCAAAAGTGAATTATTTGACTTATAAGGTGGTTTTGGGTCTAAATCCTTTCCACCAATATATTTTAGACAGGTTTTGGTCATTATATTAACCTTATCTTTTAGTTTTAACTCTTAGTTTACTAGATTGACATTTACCATGCAACTTTGTATTTAATATTATATAGTTAATAAACTAACCATATACATCCAAGAGACCCCCAAATTATACACCTATCATTATATAATTCTCTTGTCCAATCCTTAGATCTTTAGGAATTGAATATCAATTAATAATATAATATTTGTTTTAAAAACACTTTTATGTCAATTTTGACACTATTTGGTATTTGATTTTTTTGAAAATAATAACAGCATGATTACTTCAAAAAAACATAATTAAATGAATAATAAAATGTTATATTAACCTATAAAATTATTTTAATTCATAAAAAGTCTCAAATTACATTTATTTTGATATTTATAATATCAATTATTTTAATATTTCATTAATTAGGTAATTACTTCATCACCATTGTGTCATAAATAAATTAAATTATTTAATGTCTAAAAATCATAAATAAAATAAAATTATGTTGGAAATTGTTTTATCTTTCTATGTAATATTTACAATCTAATTTATCATATTTATAACCCTATATAAAAATTGTGTTTCTAAAAGATATATGCTTAAGTCATTTTTGTATTTACTTTAACTTAATTAATATAAAGTGTCCCTATCTCCTACAAGTGGTCCATAGAGTCCCCTAAATCGACCCAAAGATTTCCATGGTCGTACATGTATCCACCAATAATGTTAGGACATGTTTTAGGGTAATTTATTATTATTATAATATTAATTGTTACCCTTATTTACCGGATTTACCCTTTAACCATGGTAAATAAAATATTTACCAAAGTAATTATTCAAAATGTCTAAAACTAAAATTTACTTATTTACAAAATTTGGAAATATTGATTCCAAATATGGAATCCATTTTTCCAAATTCAAAACATAGAAGTGGTAGAAATTAATTTAAAATTAATTCTCGCTGTCAAAACAAAAATCGTGTTTTTAAGAAATAATAACTATCAAAAGATTGACACTTGTTTATGTCCGGTTTAATTGTGAAATTATGTCCAATGAACAACATTGTATTAAATGGTAAAAAAATATTCTAAATATATATAAAATTCACTCAAATTCATAATTTATCACTATTAATTCTTTTGATTAAAAAAGTTGTTTTTAATTAAAATTTAGTAATTTTCACTATTCATCAAAATATATAAGTTATCTGAAAAGTGCCAAAATTTCACCCTAGGATAAATTTGATATTGAAAATCCAAAAATTAAGTCCATTTTGAGAGATAAAATTTATAAAATTTCAAAAAGTGAGTATTACTATTCACAACGGCTAGTTTGATTGGTTGTAGTGTGTGTTAGAACTCGAAGTTGCTTACAACACACGCTACTGTATTATTCAAGGAGAAGCGTACTTTGGAAGCTTGGGGTGTTACATTCTCCCATCCTTCAAATAATTTCATCCTCGAAATTTCTAGAATATTATTGCATAAAAAGACTCGAGTGGTTCTTTATCATAAGTTCCTCAGGTTCCCACATTGCCTCTTCCATCTTATGGTTTCTCCATAACACTTTTACCAAACGAGTCATCCAGTTTCTCAGCACTTGTTCACTTGTATCAAGAATCCTGACGGGCTCTTCGTAATAAGATAGATCAGGTTCCAGTTCTGATTCCTCATAGGTGAGTACATGCGTTGGGTCGGGCATGTATTTTCTCAACAGGGATACGTGGAACACATCGTGAATTTTGGAGAGATTTGGCGGCATTGCCAAATGGTATGCTACAGCCCCAATTCGTTCTATAATTTAGAAAGGTTCGATGTACCTGGGACTCAATTTTCCCTTCTTTATGAAATGGATAACTCCCTTCCATGGTGATACCTTAAAGAAAACATGATCTCCTACCTAAAATTCTAAATCCTTCCTTCAGTTATCGATATAGCTCTTCTATCTACTTTGAGCTGCTTTGATGTGGTTTTGTATTACCTTCACATTTTCCATCGTTTCCTCCACTAGTTCTGGGCCTACATGTTTTATTTCACCAACGTCATCCCAACATGTTGGTGTGCGACATCTCTTTCCGTATAACGCTTCATATGGTGCCATCCGAATACTAGAATAGAAGCTATTGTTATAGGAAAATTCTACCAGAGGTAAATATTGATCACATATACCTTGAAAGTCAAGTGACCAGGATATCAACATGTCTTCAAAAGTTTGAATAGTCCGTTCGGATTTTCCATCTGTTTGAGGGTGGTAGGCAGTGCTCAAATTAAGTTCAGTATCCAAGGCCTTCTGAAGACTCTTCCAGAATCTTGAAGTAAAACAGGGATCACGATCAGAAACAATCGATAGGGGTACTCCATGAAGTCTCACAACTTCATTAATATATAGTCTTCCTAGGCGTTCGAGTGGTAAATCATCCCCAATAATTGAATTTATTTGATCTACTGGGGTTGGATCTGGATAAGAATTAGGTGGTGACGATTCTACTCTAAAGGTAAGGTGTTCTTTATCATCGTCATCAAAAATCGTAACCTCATTCTTCTTATAATAAATTTTCGCATCATGGTCAGAAATCCAATCCATACCAAGGATTATATCAAATTCATTCAGAGGTATGATGATGAGATCAGCGGATAAAGAAAATTTATGTGCTCTAATAGGGACTGATTCACAAAACATTATTGCAATGATACTTCTCTTAGGAGTTTTAACTGAAAACTCCCTTGTCAGATCAAATTGGAAATATCTAATTTTCTTAGAAAACTGGGAGGATATGAAACAATGTGATAATCTAGAATCAAATAAAGCATTTTCTTAACCTGAGGAAACCATTAAATTACCTACCACCACGTCTTTCGGGGCTTAAACCTCAGCAGTAGTGATTGTATAAGCTTGGCCTTGGTCCCTAGGCCTTTTCTGAGGTAAGTTTCACTGACGCTCAGGACATTCATTTTCATAATGTCCCATCTCCCTAAAATTGTAGCATTGAACATTCTTAGCGTATTTATTTTCTTTTACAATAACCTACTAGATGGCCTTTCTGTCCACACATGTAGCATACTTTTTTTCCTTTTAGACAGGCACCAGGGTGCTTCCTTCTGCAATTATCACAAGGTGGAAATTCAATTCTTCCCTTCTTCCCTGTTTCCTTATTTCCTTTCCCAGAGTGTTCAGCAGATCTCTTCTTCTCTTTCTTTGATTTAATGTCATAAGACTTAGAGAATTATTTTTCTGTCTTGATAGCACACAAGACAATATCTTCATATGATGAGAAGTATTGTGAGACCAATTCTCGATGGAGAAAAGGTTTTAACCCATCAAAGAAATGATCAATATTACTTCATGGGTTTCATATATAATTTACAGCATACCTTGCTATCCTTGTAATGTTAGGCTCGTACTTTGTGACATTCTCATCCTCCTTTTGTCTCAGACTCAGAAATTGCCTTTCCATATATACTCGGTGGTCACGAGGAAAGTATTTTTCTAAAAATAGATCATTGAACTCCCTCCATTCAATATTTGATACTTCATCATCTTCCTTTGTGTTTCGAATCAATTACCACCATTGATCAGCATCTCCAGTGAGGCGGTAAACTTCCATGATAACTTTTTCCCTTTCACTACTCCCCAATGCATGGAATATTTTCTCTAAAGAATTTATCCATTTCTCAGCTACTAAAGGATTTTTATTCCCATTGAATGTTGGTGGTTGTTGCCTCATTAAGCGATTTAACATTGATCCTCCATGTTGTGGATCAGGGTGCTCCATACTGGTAAGGTTATTATTCATAACCTGAGTGAGTTGTCCCAGTATGGTGATTAGATTTTCAGCACCAGTTGCATCACTAGCTTCACTATAATTATCTTGAGCAGGATGGAAATCCCTACATGGAGTGCATGCATTTATATGGTCTCCATTCCTTCCACTAGGCACCTTTTCTAAACAATGGCATAAACTAGATTAGTTTATGAATCTAAATATATAATTCGAAACATCTAAAACACTTAACACAAATTCAACAGTTTATGGATATAACCCATAATCATAAAAAAATGTTTTCTTTGAGGAAGTATATACTCATAAACCCTTTATAATGGTTTTTAAAGAAAATGAGAATTATCCTAAGCATATCCCCCGGGAGTGTCGTAACCAAGAGTGCAGCAAGGCCCGTTGTCGTGCACCAGTTCCTGTTCGATTCTAGATCAAAGTGGTGTTTTCAGGTTTTACCCCTAGGTATATATCTGCCAGATCCACCTCTAACTGCTCGTATCCAGAGAGGGATTTATTGCTCCGAAAAGTCCCAAATTCTCTACAATACCAAAATTCTAGGAAGTTCTTCTATACTAATCCTCAAAGTCCATCTTAGGTCTATGTGCTCTACTCAGAGTTTATTTAAATCTAGTTTCCAAGTTTTTTACTAAACTTCCTCTGATACCAACTGTAATGCCCCGACCCTAGTTACCTTGAGTCGGTGCATTGTTACATAACATTGGCATGATCATAATGAAATCATGTCTCGAAAAACCAATCAGTTTAGTATTATTGGAAACAAGATTCATACATAAGTTCAACTATACAACTTGAAAAGAAATACAACACAACTATATGTCATTAGAAATATCCAAGCCTCCTAGATTATGCATGCAGGTCACTCATAAATGACTTATTCATATCCTTGGAAAATGAAACATAAGAAAGGGTTGAGCTCAATCTCTTGGTAAGGGTAAGTAATACAGCCTAAAATGACATAAATATTAAGCATGGTAAATAATTTAAACCACATGCCTTTACCAATAATAACATGAATACTATTATGGAAAGAATATGAACTGAGTAAATAATTCCATAATAAAACATAATCATGGGTATTCTACTAGTCGAATGACCGCATGAACCATCAATATTATTTCCATAATGAGGGAATGTATAATGTCGGACATTCTGAAACATTTTTTCAAGGCCTCAACCAAGACGTCTAAAAATGATTAAGGCATCGGCCAAAACCATAAATCAAATTGGGAAAGGGCCTCATCCAATTCCATGTCTAGTTGTCTCATGAGGCCTACTAATGCATCGAGGATCTATAGCGGGCTCCACCCATCACTTACAAAGCCAAATACATTCCTCATATGAAATGGTTTAAACATATCATAAACATTCGTATTAAAACTAGCATACAAAATGTCAATACTTTAACCATAAATCATGAATGGTATAAAAATTAGCACATCCACAGTCAAACATATCACAAAACCTTCAATACAATATGGAAGTTTTGTATCATAATAAATAAGTTCCAAATAAACTTAAAATCCATCAAAGGATGTTGAAATATATTAAATCAAAACCCTTTTTAGAGATATATGTCTTTCTATTTTGAAATAATTTAAGAGTCACATAATTATAAAATAAAATATTTAATTTGAAAAAAAAATTATAAGCATATAAGGGAATCTTCGACGAGTTTATAACGGCAGAAAATATCCACACCCGCCGTATAAGTTAAAAAAGACATTCTTACCTTAATTTTGTCGAAAAGGATAAAAAGGACCTTGTTTGGAAAACGGCGGAAAGATTCCTTTACAAACTTATTATAAAACGTCAAACCAGGGTATAAATGACTTTAACCCATACTTAGTAAAATAGTAAGAATGATTTGAAATACATTTTTAAGAAACATGGATGTGGATGATAAAGAGGTCCTAGCAGATAATTACGTATAAACAACCTCGGATAATAAAGAGATTTTGAAATTAACTATTACCTTGTACTTTTCCTTGGTTGAGGGTAGGTTAACCTCCTGTATAATGGTGAAATAATTTTTATTAAATTATACAAGAATCATATAAATTAATATGATATCATATATGATCTTTTAACATTTCTTTGTTAATAATATCTTAGTATTATCATCGTTTCGGGTGTTAACTTACTCATTTTATTGTATATGTTTTGTTACATAAGCTATGTTTGTTATGGATAGGTGATATCTTATTCATATCCAGAATGATATCAAGTCCTTAAACATTATTTTTAACCATCAAATGAAAATTATTCTTGAATGGATGCGATGGGGAATGAATCTCATCATGTTCGTGGAGACGGTAGTCCGTACGTACGCCCGAGCGGCAATTTCATTATTTTGATATTAAAATAATAAATAATTGGATGGAATATCATATATACAGAATCATTATCATGTTATATTGACTATTTATATTAATTACACATCATTATTATACCCATAAAAATAATAGTGTATTGAATAACAATTACACCACGACGTGGAGATGGTAGGCCGTACGCACGCACGTATGGTGGCATGTCATTAAAAGGATTGATAGAATACTGAATATGGTTGTAACATATTTATAATAACATCATAGTATATAGAAGATACTAGAGTTATTATTTTAGAAAGGAAATAACAAATAGAGAAGATTTTGAAGAAGAAAGGAACTTGAAAGAGGGTGGCGAAAACATTACCTCTTCTTTGGGTTATTCCTTTTGATTTGATCAAAAGGGATCCTTAGGTTGGATTTCTGATCAAACTAAGGCCTATATGTTGAATTGAGGGAAGTTTATAGAATATTTGGATAGGGTTTGGCCGAACCAAAATGCTTTGAAAGTTTTAAGAATTGGTTAGAAGTGGTGTCCTTTTATAAGGGGGAGGAGGGGCTCTTTAGAAAAACATAAAGTATTATTTTATAATAAATTCATATTTGGTTTCTAATGGCTAATAAGTGGATTATTAAAATTATAAGGAGGTTATGGGTCGAAATAATTTCAACCAATATATTTTAGACAGGTTTTGGGCATTATATTAACCTTATCTTTTAGTTTTAACTCTTAGTTAACTAGATTGACATTTACCATGTCACTTTTTATTTTTTGTTAAATAGTTAATAAACTTACCATATACATCCAAGTGACCCCCAAGTGGTCCATTAATGATACACATATCATGATATAAGTCTCTTGTCAGAACGTTAGATTTTTGGGAATTGAATATCAATTAATAATATAATATTTGTTTTAAAAACACTTTTATGTCAATTTTGACACTATTTGGTATTTGATTTTTGTGTTAATTATAACAGAATGATTACTTCGAAAGAAAAAAATTAAATAAATGATAACAAGTTATATTAACCTATAAAATTATTTTAATTCCTAAAAAGTATCAAATTACATTTATTTGGATCTTTATAATATCAATTATTTTAATATTTCATTAATTAGGTAATTACTGCATCACCATTTTGTCATAAATAAATTAACTTATTTAAAGTCTAAAAATTATAAATAAAATAAAATTATGTAGGAAATATTTTTATCTTTCTAATTAATATTTACAATCTAATTTATCTTATGTATAACACTATATAAAAATTGTTCTTCTAAAAGATATATGCTTATGTCATTTTTGTATTTACTTTAACATAATTAATATAAGGTGTCCCTATCACCTACAAGTGGCTCCATATGGTCCCCAAATATACCCAAAGATTCCCATGGTCGTCATTTATCCACAAATACTTTTAGGACATGTTTTAGGGTATTTTATTATTATTATAATATTATTTTTACCCTTATTTACGGGATTTTGCCTTTAACCATGGTAAATAAAATATTTACCGAAGTAATTATTAAAAATTTCTAAAAATAATAGGCACCTATTTACACAATTTGGAAATCCTGATTCCAAATATGGAATCCATTTTTCCAAATTCAAAACACAGAAGTGGTGGAAATTAATTTAAAATTAATTCCCACTGTCAAAACAAAAAGCGTGTTTTTAGGAAATAATAACTATCAAAAGATTGAAACTTGTTTATGTCCGGTTTAATTTTGAAATAATGTCCAATGACAAACATTGTATTAAATGGTAAAAATATATTCTAAATATACTTTAAATCCCCTCAAATTCATAATTTATCACTATTAATTATTTTGATTAAAAATGTTGTTTTTATTTAAAATTTAGTAATTTTCACTATTCATCAAAATATACAAGTTTTCTAAAAAGTACCAAAATTTCACCCTTGGAAAAATTAGATATTCAGAATCCAAAAATGAAGCCCTTTTTGAGAGATAAAATTTATTAAATTTTAAAAAGTGGGTAATACTATTCATAATGGCTAGTTTGATTGGTTGTGGTGTCTGTTAGAACTCGAAGTTGCGTACAACACACGCTACTGTATTATTCAAGGAGAAGCATACCATGGAAGCTTGGGGTGTTACAGTTATGATCTTGTATAAATCTATATGTATTAGAATTTGTGTCTTTCTAACTTGTTTAAGATAGATAATCCTTTAGTGTGACATAATTCTAGTATCCAAAATTTGAAAAAAAAATAGTTGGAATCCATATATACTGATACAAGATTAGGGAAAAATTTTCTACACTTTCTGAAATGGGGTTTTCCCACCATTTCCAAAGTGGCCTCCAAGAAACCTCAGGCAGTGTGAATGACAGTGTCCATTATCTCAGTAGGCATGACAGGCTGATGGGAAACTCCCAGCAGATTCTATAGAACCCCCTACCCTAGAAAAATGTTAAATAGACAACATGATCAATTACTTACCATTCATAACATCAAATAATAGATAACAAATAATTTATTATAATCATCCATATTTCTTGATAGAATATTTCAACCCCCATCACGAGACACTCTTCCCTTTTAAGAAATGTTCCTGATCAATTCTATTATATTCTACACATCAAAATAACTAGGATGCATAATGGGAGTTACAATATATTATGAGTAAGATTCCATTCCTTTTAAGGAAACCACACTAAAGACTCCTTTTCAAAAAAAATCACATGAGTGAAACAAATATGAAACTTGAACCTAATCCATCACTCTTAAAAAATTAGGAACCCTTATCCATGGGAGATATGATTTTACCTTATTTCTATCTTTAGTGTCATGTATAATAATTCCACATGAAATAACCCAAGTGAGAGATGATTTTACCTAATTTCTATGTTATGTTTCATTTGTAATAATTCCACACGGAACACCAACACAAATTAATCCCAAAAAAATATTACAACATCATTATTCCCATGAAAATAGGTCTACCACCAACATACTACACCCCACATCTTTTGAGTAACTAAGGAATAAATAAATAACCACCCAATCATGTTCCTAAAGAACTATAGGTGGTTTAAATTTATTGATACATATACGGAATAGAAATCTAAATAGTTACTATATATATAGTAGTAATATATATAGTTTATATATATTTAATCCACCTATATTTTCAAGGTATGTGAATATTTATGTATCCATATACATATAATAATATTGATGAATAGACCATGGCAAAACTCGTACATCCCTAACCAGTCTAACGAGCCTATATGCTCATGTAATTGGTTACATGCCCAATATCCTAATAGAGTGAGAGACGCCATGAAAAAACACATGGGATGTTGAGTGCGCCATCAAGTCAAAATTCTAGTCATGGAATGAGTGAGTAAATCATAATACTTATATAGTAACATTTTTGTGATACACCATGCTCTACACCTGATGTAAGGAATTGTGATATATCTTTCCTCAACAATCTCATACCATCATACCACAACCTCTATAAAGGAATATATTAAATATAACTATTAAAGATAATTACCTCAAATCCATCTCTTCTATCTACACCATATACATAATAAAGGAATAATCATTTGTGTCATAATAGATAAGTAATAACCTCTTATTCATGTCTTTATCCATGTTCAATTCCCATTTAAAATATTATAGTTCATATGAATCATTTTATAAAGAATAAATCAAGATCATGACAATACAATTACTTGGGGAAATTCAATTTAAAACTAATTGATTTACTTTTATAAAGGAAACCCATAATTAATTAACAATTTCACATTATCAGTTACATTTAACTCATTCAATTCCTAAAACATGGGAATCCCATATATAATCTCAATGGAGTCACTTAGATGGTGACATGTTAATCTATGAAATTTCCCACTTTAGAAATTCTAACTATAAGTTGTCCAAAAACCTAATGGATTCCTTTGGATCTATCAAATAATCATATATAAAGGGATATTACATTCATGAAAAATTCCAGAAAATATGTGGGAGTACCAACATTTGAAAAAAACATATTGTCCCATTTCACCTGGATCACCCAATGGGTGATCATATAAGTTTCACACAACATGTGGACATCCAATCAAAGATCAACTAGTATGTATGAGTCTGCAATGGTCAATTTTAAATACATAAATTCACCACTACATTTTAATGGATACTATGATTATTCCATTTGATATGTTTATTTGCATTCCTTTACTCACTGAACGATGCATTTGGTTGTGCTTACTTAAGCATCTCCATTCATATTGACTGTAGTATGTATTCTATTGGTGTTTTGGTATTCCTAGAATGGTTTTTTTTTTCGGGCATTAGTACAAGGGCTCCAAAAATGGGTTCTTTTTTTCTAAATCTGCTCTCTAGTGGTGGTTTTAACTGCCACTAACTGTAAGAGGTAAATTTAGTGGTGGTTTTAACCACCGCTAAATGTTGAAATTTTTTCTACTAGCGGTGGTTTTAACCACCGCTACCGTCATAAATATAGATTTGGTTTTAACTACTGTTATAGTGGCCCATATTCCATGATTTTTTGCGGAGGTTATATTGTTTTTCACATTAGTTTATCATGGAAGGGCATAAATTTTTTTAGCGGAAATTTTAATCACCACTAAAAAAAGTAATCCCCTGCCCGAAAAAATTGCCGCGAGAAATAATATAACTGCCACGAAAATGCACCAACTACGACGGTTCCCAAAAACCACCGCTTTAACCACCGAAATTTTTTTCCGAACATGCAATTTAGCGGCGGTTTTCAGAAACCACCGCAAAAGTATATGGCCGCAGTTTAAACTGCCACCATTACCAAAAAAAATAGCTGCAAAATTAAAATTTTCCTATAGTGGATTAATGATATTGAAAACATATTCATTATTATAAAATGCTAAAACCCTAGAAATTTTATTTTGGTCATATATCCTTTAGATGGTGAACTTGATCAATGGTGGAATCTTATTAGGAATATAAGGCAATAGGAGGTAACTGAATCCATGACATGGGAAGATTTTCATTATATTTTTTTCAATAAGAATTTTCCCCATAATCTTTTCATAAAACTAAAAAGGGAATTCCTATAATAAATAAAAAATGATGATGAAACCATCAGTACCTATGAAGTAAATCTCATGAGACCTGCATGGTCTGCTTCAGGTTTTATTATTGAAATTAAAATAAAAATTGGACTGATTGTTTAGTGGCATAAGAATAAGGTGATGAGAGGAATTTTATATATTATAATTTTATATATATAACGAAATTTTATGATGTTCTATCAAGCTAGATATAGAAATTGGACAATATTAGTGTTCTCAATATTTTGTGGAAAAAATTAAAACATTTATTTTTGAGAAAATTGTTATAATAAGACCAATATAGGATGGAAAATTAATCCTCCTTCTTGTTTTAAGTGTGGAATTATTCAATAAAAAAATTTACTTATAGGTTCTATTGAATGTTTTAATAAGGTAAAATAATTTTTTAAACAAAATATTTCTATAATGTTATGTGAATAAGCTAGTCAATGAAAGAATTGGTGAAAAATATCTACTAAATGTGAAACCCATAATTTAATGTCATAATTTAAAGTAGTATGAGAATTATGCCAATAAGATAATAAATACAATGGTTAATGATGGAAATCAACATCAGTAACCTCCTAATATAATAGAAAAAAGGAAAGATCATGTGATCATAACTATTAAAGTGGGTTCTGAGAATGAATTGGTGAAAGGTATAATTACTAACCACTCAAGAAATAAAAATGTTTTATTTTATTCTATATCTATTCCCTCTTTTATATGTAATGGTTTTTAAAAGGGTATGACATCACCCCCTCTGTGATTAGATTATGGGTTACCATTAAAAACTACAATTTTTATGATGATCACATATCAAGTATATATGTACTCTCTAATATAAGTGTGATGGAATGATATTAACTAAAAAAAATTATTTTACCACTTATTGAATTTTATGTGATTTTGGGAATGGATTTTATCTCTCTATATAGAGACCATATAAATTAACAAGGAATGGATGTCACATTTGATATTCTATATCAACCTATAATCTTCTTTTGATGTGAGGATGAATACAAACTACCAATGGAAATTACATCCCTTATATGGGACTCACTACCTATTCATGAGGTATATTTATCTTAAATGGTTAGGGATAAACTAAAAATTGAAGATATTCCTATTATATGATAATATGTTTATGCATTTCCTTAAGACTTTCTTATCCATCTCCTAAATCGTGATGTTATGTTCTCTATATAACTCATACATGATGCTACACATATTTTAAAGAGTTTATATAAAATAGACTCAATTTAGTTGAAATAATTAAATAACTAACTCCAATAGAATCTTTATAAGGGATTAATACTCCCTAGTATGCCACCATAGGGTGAACCTGCTCTTTTTATTAAGAAGAGAGATGGGTCAATGTATCTTTTCATTGATTATTTACAACATAAAAATATCACTATCAAGAAAAAGTATCATCTACCCTTTATTAATGAATTTTTTGATCCACTATGTAGAGATCAATAAATTTCAATGATTGAAATTCATTTTGGATATCATGAATTAAGGGTCAAGACAGAGGATATACGAAATACATCCTTCCGTATGAGGTGTGTTCATTTAGATTTATAGTGATTCCATTTGGACTTATAAATTCCAATGCTATTATAATGGATTTCATGAATATATTCTTTATAGATTACCTTGATCAATTTTTAGTAGTATTTATAAATAATTTTCTTATATATTTAATAAATGGGGAAAATCGTGAAGATCATTTTACAATTTTTGTCAATATCATGAGGTAGGAAAATTTGTATTCAAAATTTACCGTGTGTTAACTTTTTTACTTCATAATGTTTTATTCATGGGTGGTATAATATCATGTGAAGGTATATCGGTGGATCATTTAGGGATTGATGTTATTGAGAAATATAACAGACTAACCACGATAATGGAAATCTATATTTTTCTTGGGTTGAATGGATACTACCAAAGAAATGGGTGATATTTCTCATTGATATTTAATAAAATAAAAATCTTTAATTATAAGAGATCCAAGTAACTTTGGACATATGGATGTGAAGAAAATTTTGTGGATCTAAAAAAGGGTTGGATAGTGCATAGACCCTTACACTATAATATAACAGAGAAGGGTTTGGGACCTATAGTGATGAATTGAAAAAATGATTGGGTTTTTCCTCATGTAGAATGATATGGTGATATCTTATGCCTCATTCCAATTGAAAATTAATGGGAAAAATTATCCAACTTGAGGTTTGGACTTAAAAACGTTATTTTTTATTGAAAATATGCAGGAATTGTATTTATGGTGAATGATTTGATATATATATATATATATATATATATATATATTAATCATAAAATCATTAGGTATATATTTACATACTAATGTATGAATATAATCCATAGGAGATAGGTGGAATAGATTGAAGATTATTACTGGATAATAAATTACCACTCTAAGAAGGAGAATAAGGTGGAAGATTCTTTGAGTTGGAAATATTGGGCTAGTTTGTCTATGATGAGGATTAAAAGATATAAAATATTTATGGATTTGTAAAAGATAGATCTTTAAATCTTGAGAAAATGGGATAGATCATATATTTTTCATGATAAGGTTCAACAATCCATCCATGTGAATATTTAAGAGGTGGAGGGGGATGTGGAACTATAGAAAAAATTAAGGAATATTTATAAATTAAACCATGACTGTGATGGAATGATAATGTTCTAGAACCGAGTATGTGTCCCATCAATACCATATTTTAAGGAAATGTTATATTAAGATCATAGAACATGATTCTCAATTCATCTTGGATTAATGAAGTTATAAAATGATCAAAAATAGTATTTATGGTGGGATAACCTGAAAAGGGACTGTAAAAAATATGTATCTCCATTCTCAATATGTATCTTTGTTAAGAAAGGGATGCATATGTATAATGTAATTTTTTGATTATTACCCATACCACAATGTAAATGGGAAAATATTTCCACGTATTTCATTATAACACTCCCCAAAATATATAAAGGAAATAATTTTATTTGGGTTTCAGACATCCTCATAATGAAATCAACCCATTTAATTTACATTTTATAATATTTAAATCTTTACTAGATTTATAAGTTATACATTAAATAATTTTTATGTTTAAATACAGTACCAAATTATATTGTATCTGATTTGGATCCATGTTTTAAATTGATGTTCTTTATAAGTATTCAATGGTCTTTGAATAAATATTTAAAATGTATCACTTAATATCTATAGGATAGAATGATAATATGTTTATGTAAAAGAGGGGGTGAATTATACAATATAAAATTAAAAATTAAAATTTTTCCAACCCTCTTTAAGAAAGTATATTCGATGAAGATTCATTAAAATTCACATTCTAATTTTTTTTAGAATTTTATAACAAATGGTATGAAACCTTTTGTATAAAAATCATTGTTGAATAAGGACTTATAAAAAAAAGTAATAACAATATTATAAAATGTAAGTAAGAAACAGTGTATAGAAATTTTTATAAAAAGATGTACACACATTACCCTTAAGTGTTAAGGAATCCTTAATATGACTCGTGATATTTATGATATTAACCTTACATTATAGGTCTTCCATCCAAGACAAAAAATCCATCGATAAAAAGATATAGAAAAACCTTTGTTTCCTTTTCCTTATAAACCCTAAATCAGAAGATTGGAATAACCTCTATCTTCATTAACAATGGAATCCATATATCACACTAGATTAGACTCAATTATTACAAATTCAAATGTTCCTATAGAATTTAAATAAAAACTTATCCTTAAATAGATTCCATCATAAAAAGGATCTATAAAAGTTATAATGGAGGAAACTCAAGTAATAAGATGTTACAAAAGCTTCACAATAACATTTGATAGTCGATAATGAAAAATCTCTCTCCTCCTCAAATGTAGATATATTTTTAAGAGCATTCCCAATGGTCATATTATTCATATTTTGAAGTTGGTTGTAACAACATCGAACAAAATCTATGACTTCAATTGTTTGGTATAGCTCCAGCACCCGATAGTCATTTTGATATATCACCATTGAGATACTTGTAGTTTCCATATAGTAAAATGGAATATATTTTTCCGTTATAATCTGTTTATCCCTTCATCCATTAGGTTTTGTAAGAGTTGATATGGAAAGAATTTATGCCTCTAGTAGATAAAGTCTATGTAGTAGGCTTTGGAAGATTTTATCCTTTGGTACTTGGTTATACTTTTTTGGTATAATTTAAAAACCTCCATCTAATGAACTTTGTGTCCATTAATTCAATGTATAAAGTACATTTCCATTCGATAGGGAATTTCTATCTGATTTAATTCATATATAGAACATTAAGAAACATCCATTTTTTGAAAGTTTGTTCTCTATATAGTGAAACAACTTTCTTAAAAGAATCGTAATAACATGGGAAGTATAAATGTAATAAAAGTATAAACTATTAAAGAAGTGGCTATGGTTTTTAAAAGTAAGGATATAAAGTGTTGAAATAAATCTTTTGACTAAAAAATATCATCCTTTAAGATATGTTCATTCTAAGAGGACTATTAAATCCTTATAAGATATTATAAGATCGGTTTCTATTGATTTTAAAGGTTTTTGAGAGCAACACTTTCGTTGGACAAATTTTCTTATAATAATAGCTTTCACTTGATCATTCAGATGGCTCCTTATGAATCCCTCTATGGAAGAAAATTTATAATTCCATCATGTTGCGATGAAGTTTGAGAATAAAAACTATTGGGACCAAATCTAGATAAGTAAATAGTATTGAAGGTTAAATCCTTTCAACAGAACATCATGGCCACTAATAGTTTTTAGAAAAGTAATACTGACAATCATCAGAATGATCTAGAGTTTGAAGTTGGTGACATGGTATCATTAAAAATATATCCTTAGAATAAGGATATGATATTTGGAAATGATTTCAGTTTATTCCCAATATATATCGTTCCCCTTGAAATTATTGATTGTACTAGGACATTTTCATAAAGTTCTGTACTTCCAATGAATCTATCTCATGTTTTCAATGTGTTCCATGTATCACTCCTATGGATTTCCATATTTGATTATTCACATGTACCCAAAATAGCGTTCATACTATTGGATTTTTATCTCTCTTATGAGGAAAATCTAGTGGAGATTATATATTGAAGAGATAAAGTGTTTTAAAAAAATACCACTCACCATGTCAATATTTATTTGGAAAAACCATAAATTTGAGGAAGCTATGTTGGAACCCAAAGAAGTGATGAGGATAATGTGTCATCAATTTCTTGTATCAGAGTGTTGGAAGTTTTAGATATAAATTATTTTAATGGTTCATAATCTAATAAACTTTGATTTTATGACATATTTATCTTTAATAAAATTTAAATTTTTGATATAATTATTTATACTCAACATAGAGTTTAAACAAACTATGATACTCTATTTAATTAGTATTATTTAATTTAAAATTTATCACGTTGTTGTTGGATTGGTGGGTATGAATATAAAAAAATATATTAAGAAAAATTATTATTTATATATTTATTAAATTAATTCATTTATTTTTCATTGGTTAGAGATTTAAATATGATAATTTAACGGCAAAAAAAGAAGTTTTTCAAAAAAATGTTCTTTTGTACACAGTGTGTTTTTATTTTAATAAATTAAAATAATCACTATAGATTGAGTATTTTAATGAAATTTATTGATTATATATTTAATAAAGTATTTAAAAATTTATTTTATACATTTTACATGGAAAGGAATTAAAGTAAATTATTTTTATGCTTAAAAATTAATTTTCTTAAAAATAGAATTTTGTTTCGTTTTGTGTGCTTATTTTAAAATTGAACTATTCCACTTATAGAAATTCGATTTTATAAAACTTCTTCTATATAAAGAATCATAATTTTCCAAAAAAAAATTATTCGACATTCATTTTTTTATTATAATGAATAGTAAAAATAGTAAAAATTTGTTACGATGGTTATTGTTTAAATGAGTTAACCCAAGGGTTAAATGAGGAGATAAGGGTAAGATTGCAACATGAATTTTTATAATTATTATTGGTTATATATTTTTCCAACATATCTTATCATCCCTTTTAAATATTATCCATTTTAAATCATTATACTTTAGAAATAAATTAATATATTTTAGTCTTTTGAAAGATTCATATTGTGTCCTATCCCACCCTTATAGAAGGACAACACAAATTCTCTCTTCCTCACACTTCAAGAGCATATTATATCAGTAAATACCTACTCAAATACTTTAATAACATCCATCCTCATATTTAATAGTTATTTTTTATTTTAATACAATCCTTTCAAGGCTCTAGTGGAGGTTTCTCAATGAAGAGGTAAAACTCTTAACTGAGTACATTCAAATTTATTTTTTCTTACTCCATCTCTAGAAAATATTTCATCCATTATAAAATAATTTATTAGTTATCATAAATAATTATAATTATTTTTATTGTGATTAAAAAACTATTGTCAACCTCTTTTTCATCTACTAGGAAAAGAAAACATCACATGTGTGTATGTGTGGACTATCAACTCCACGAAGCGATACATTTTAGATTTCATAACGAAATCACTTGGATAGTTATAATGATTAAATATCTAAATTTATATTATATTTATGATATTATTATTATTATATAATTTCAAATCATTATATAATTGCATCATTGATGTTTCTATTTTGTGATTGAATTTCTAAATATATATTATATTTAGGATATTATCATTTTTATATAATTTCTAATCTTTATTTAATTTTATTTTATTTTGTTCATTGAAAAATGGAAACATAACTCATGCGTATGTATAGACTACTCTCTCCATTAAGTGATGTATTTTATTTTTCATCACCGATTATATGAATAGTTATAAAATATTATATAATTATTAGAAACGATAATAATTACATTAGTATCATTATAGATATTATTTAACCATAATAAAATTATAAGGATTGGAATCATCGAACCCGAAAATCCATGAAAAATGAAGTACCCATCACCCAGAATTTTTATTTTAATAAAGAAATTTTAAAAATGGGAGACAATATGTTATAATTAAATAAAATTTTGTATGATATATAAGGATATTTTTCTATATTATATGTATAATATTTTTTTTATTATAATGGAGGCTTGAACACGTATGAAATAAGATAAAACTTAAGGTAAGGGATTTATGTTTCAATATAATTTTAATTGGTATTGTTTATACTAGAAATTCCATTGATGGAAATAATATGATATTTATCTGATAAAACCATTTTATTTTGTTTTAAATTGGTTATTCCTATAATTTTGATTTTTCAATTCTATTTTCCTCTCTTTGGTACTCATAATGGGTTGGAATTTGTTTTATGAAAACCCAATCTTATTTCTCCACTTTTGGTCAGAAATGTTTCTCCTCCATCTCCATGTTGTCTAAAAAGGTTTTAAATTTTTTTTACCCCGGTATGATTATTTTTTAAATTCATTGTTATGTATGTTTCACTTTCTATAAAAAAGTTTAAAAAGAATCTTATTGTTATTTTCTGAATGAGTCACTTTTACCAAAGGTGTCAAAAAAATCATTGTTTTAAGCAATTATGGCATGAATAAAAAATTTGACCTTCATGACCTCTCACTAATATGAATCTTTTTTTTAATTTCCATTGGATATTTTTAAATAAAATGATTTATATAAATTTTTTAATATTTTTATATTTCAAATAAGGGATTTCAAAATGAATAGAGTTTATTCCTTAAGAAATATTACATAGTTTTTTTAAAAGAATTTGTCATCTATGATAACATCCTTTAATTTTAATTATTCATTATTAGGGATATGATCCAATGATACTATCTTTAGGATTTATCTAGATGGTTTATGGTTATGATGATAAGATATTTTAAAAAAAATTATTTTCATGGGTTTTATTATGTACGTATCATGACTGTTTTATCATCTTATAGAATATATATGAATATATTGTGATTATGTGATGGGTAGGCACAAAATTATATATCCCTCCAATGTATTGGGTAATGATAAGGGAATTAAGAAACTCCAAAGAGATTATGGGGTTAAGAAACTCTTATGAAATTAGGAAATTCAAAAACTCTTCAGAGACGTTGGAGTTAGTAATATCCTAACAGATGATGAAGTGAACAAAATATAAGTCACTCATAAGTAAATGTTGAAATTATCCAATTTAGGTAATTCTATGATTAATGTATGATTCCCAAGGTATTATTTTTATTCCACTTATGATTGATCCACAAAAGTACTACAATATTTTAAATTCTTATTAGATTTTATCATGGTGAATGATTGATTTATTATGATTCTTCACTGTTATGATTCATAACTTTTAAAATGCTAATGTTTTATGTCATGACTCATGTTTATGATCTATGATATTATTGGATTGAACTTTTTACATTATGATCAGTATCACATACCCTTATGCGTATATTATACTTTAATATGATCATCAATTGATATATCCTATGTTTTAAATTACTGAGAATTTGATGTTACATTTTATTAGGTTTCATTTCTCCAGGTTATGAATAATGGTTTTAACAATGGTTTAATTAAGATTTATTCTTTGTGAGAAGATCATTTTGGTTTATTTTAAATATATTTCATGAGGTAATATGTATATGTATATAGTCTCCAAATACACTAAATCTATATTTTTTAGGTGTGTAATGTAATAAGATCTATTGATTATTCATCTAAAATGATGTAATATCTATTTATGTTATTCTTGATATGCCTTAACAACTTTATGAAGTACCTTGTGGTGATCAATGAATTTTGTTAGAAGCCCCTTTATGGTGGGTGAAACCATTGGAACTTGTCTTTTGGGAGTATTATAATCTTTAAGAGACCCTGTTGGAATGTAAAAATCAAATGAAATCCCAATACCCTCACTTCTTTTAGTTATATATTATTTTTAATATTAAAATCCATGAAGATGTGGAGGTTGTACCGAACTATATTTTTAATAAAGTCCTTTAAAATTGTTTTATTAATATTTTCATTAAGATTTATTGTGGTCGAAGGAGAATAAAATGTTAATTTTATAGTTCCTATAATAATAATTAGATAATTTTATAAAATTTAGGGTGTGATTTAAACCATTAAGAAAAGATTTCTAATTTTTTAAGGATGATTAGTTTTTTATGAATATTTCAAGTTTCAGTGAAATATTATTATTTATTTACTTTAGTAGTTTATTTTAGGTGAATTTTTTTATTTGAATAAGTAATATGATTTTGAGATATTTTGTTCATGATGAAGAGGATATATTATAGGGTTTTATAGAGATATATATTTTTATGTAGTTTATATTGTATGTTATCATAATTTCATGTTTCTTATGATCATTAAGACCAATGAGAAAGGGGGAACAATCAGTGGTGGTCATTTACATTTTATATTCACTTGAAATTAACCCCTATAACTTGTTGTAGTTTTTAGAATTTTTAAATTAGTATCTATAAACCATAGTATATATTCAAATATAGGTATTTAATGTAAGGAACTTAATATTTAAAAGTTTCCCCCCTAATGTGGGTGACTACATCATTTCCAATGAGATTATTGTCGGTCCAAGTCAATTAAATATGATATTAAGTGAATAAAATTGAGAAAACTCGAGTTTGAATCATATATCTCGATAGATTATTATAACAGTTATTTTCAATTTTTTCTTATAATTTGATCTAAAACAATAATATGAAACTTTAGAAAAAAACAAAAAATAACTTCACATGTAAATTCTTTATCTGACATCATATGTCTAGGTTGACTCTATTTTGGGAAGTTTCTTCCTCCAACTAGTATACCTCTATTCTATGTCCTTCAAAATCTTACTAGTACCTCTGTATGATAAAAATATTATATGGTAACTTAGTATAGTATGTTGGATAGTTACACCTATATACGGTGGCATCATCATCAACTAAGTGTTTCCCCGGTTGGAAACTTATGCAGCCCCAAAATATTCAGTACATAGACTTTCTCATGTGTATGAACAATGTACATAGATTTTGTACTTACACCCCTTTATATAGGTTCACACCCAGAAGAGAAACATGATAACTCAAAAGTTTTTCATGCATAACTCAAATTTTAATTTCAAATACCCCCACTCATGAAAACTTTATTATACCGCTCTCAAAAATTCTAGAAAATTTTTTAAGCTTCTTAAAAAACCACTATCAATGAATTTCGTTGAACTTCATTAACACAGTATGATAAAAAAATTAAATTATTAGCCTAGTATATTCATTTTTATGGAATTTAAGAAGATCATATAAATCTTCTTAGTACTCATCTCAAAAAATTAATTCAATGAATTCATTAATAACTTCTCCCTTTAGATATGTTCTATTTGAAACCATTAAATTATATCTATATTGGTAAATTGAATTAGTTTGATAGACATTATTTACTTTTTCTATTTTCCTTCACTAATCTCCTCTTTCCAATAGGTTCACATATTTTCATTTGAATGATATATTACTCTTCTCCACATCCTATTACAACATGAATTTATACATTTCTTATTTTTCAAAAATGATTGTGTTAAAATTTCATAGAATAGTTCAACTAATGAAAGAACATTTTTTTATAATCATCCATCTAATAGAAATTTCAGCGATCAAAATGAATTTCTAAACTCATCCTGGTAGATTCATTGATCATACATTATCTCCGACTAATGAACTTCATACTCCCCTTATTGGTAACTCTTTATTAATTGTATATCTGATTGAACTCAACTATGTTTTTGGATTTATATAACCTTTATTATATTAGAGAATAATATTTCTCCAACTGATCAAATTTCATGAAGTGTCTATCCATTAAAACATTATAGAAAATTTTATAATGGAAATTCAGATGATCAACTAAATCTGTTGAACTCATTCTGGTTACATTCTCATAAAATCAATCAGATGATCATTAAACCACATTTATATCTATTTTGTGTACTAAAAAACTATCATGAAAAACATGGTCCAATGGAATAGAATTTGATGGACTCAAAAAAATTCATTTATACAACATCATCCTCTATTACATTATATATTAAAAATTAATATGGTTTTAATCTTAAACTATGTGACATTAACTTTGTACTTATTTCACATTTAAATTCACACACCATGTATATATAGAAACATTAACTCTAATGTTGTAAAACCTATCTATCTGAAAAATTGATAATCCACTTTTCAGTATACTCAAATCATTATCCTCCAAAAAAAAAATTTGATCACTATTGTAACTTCACAACATAAACTCTATATTTTCCCCACAAAAACATCATAGGTCTAAATATTAATTCATTCAAATTTTTAAAACTCATAAAAACTTATCTAGGATCATGGGTATCTTCATGATGTTAGAAACTTGAATACCATCAAAGAATCATAAAAAATGATAAGGAATCATTCCTAACTGTCATCAGGCCAAAGTATTTCTTTTATAGAATATTCTGATACCTTATTACTATATTTATCCATGTTTTTTATGTAATTTCATCTATAGGTGAAAATAAAGTAATTTCTAATGACAAGATAAAATTCCCATGAATATTTTTATCTCCCCTTTTTTTATAACAACAGCTTATGATTCACACAAATAGAATAGTTGGTTATAATTCCTCTACCCCTTTAGAAACATAATTCAAAGGATTTTGGTTAAACTTCCTTAATAAATTTAGGAAGTCGTTAGTGTAGGATAGACATGTAGTTATAGATCAAACTCCTAAAATCATTATCTTAGAATCTATTTGGAGAAAAATCAACAATTTAATACTCTTTTGAAATATAATAAAGCATGACATCTCAAAAATTAATTAAATCTTTTAAAAAATGATACTTAATATTAATTTTCCTTGATCTTGAATGATGTATAGGATTTAAAAAAATATTAATGGCACATTGATAATAAAAATTAATCTTCAATGGTTTAACAACATTTACTCACAAATCATCCATTTGAACATCCATACACATCATTTGGGAAAAATCTGGGGTGGTGGAAACATATTCTATTTCCATTGCCCTCAAAGTAATAGAACATTGTTTCTTATGATTCCAGTTCACAAAACTTTACCCTAAGAAGAAAGATCCTCCTAATGCTGATTTTTTTTTCATTACAATATCTATCCCAATAATCATTAGTGTACTCAAGAAATTTCATCCCATTAATTCTTTTATATATTATTCCAATTAAGGATGTTCCTTTAACATACCTAAGTGTTATTTTTTTCTACCGATATATGTGACTCTTTAGAATCACACTAATATTTTTCACACAAAGTAAAAAATATATACAACATATAGTTTAATGAAGTAAGATGTAGTAAGTTTTCTATCAACTTCATGAAGTATTTCTGATTTACAATCTACCCAGCTTCACCTTTACTATACATTTTACTAATAGAGATAAGTGTAGAAAATTATTTTGAGTCTATTTTGTCAAACATTAATCGAAACTATAAGGCCCTTAACCCGGTTGGATTGAGATGGTGCCTTATTTGATTACATTGGCAAAAAAATAATGAATAAGCACCTTGAAGTACTGAGTAGTTATTATTATTGTAAACAAGATACATTCATAAGTTCAACTTTACAACTTGAAATGAAAAACAACATAAAAAATCCTTAGACAACTTCCATAAATCCTAGGTTATTTTATCATGTCATTCATAATAAAATTCTTCATGTCCTAAGAAGATGAAACATAAGAAAGGGGTGAGCTCAAATGCTTAGTGTGAGTAATAAATACAATGGAAGATAATATAAACATTAAATATGGTGAATAATTAAAAACACACGACTTTAAAAATAATCGTGAACATAGTATGGTAGAAATATGAGCTAAGTAAATATTGCCATAATATAATGTAATCATGGGTATTATACTATTATAATAACCCCCATGAACTATAAATAGTATTTTTATAATGAGTTAATGCATAATGCGGGAAAAAATAACCATACTATCAAGTACTTATGCCAAGACCATAAATAATCATTTTGTCAAGGCCTTGTGCCATGATCGCAGTTTGTCTTATGAGATTTATCGATTCACCGAGGGGATATTGTAGGACCCACCTAAAACTTTATATGTCCAATTCTTTTCTCATATTAATGGGGATAAATAATAACAACATTTACATTCATATTGAGACTAATATATGAAATGTAAATAACGTTCCCCAAACATTAAGCAAAAACACTTCCCATTTAGAGTAAACTGATGAATGGTTTTAAGATAGTACATCCATAGCCAAAATAATCATAAACCATTAAATTAAAAATGTTATATCATACCATGATGTATTAATTCCAATAATACATAATAATCAACAAGAGTGTTGAAATAGGTGAAGATACTCTAATAAAATCTTTGAGTAATTCTTGAGATAAGTACCCCTTTTACTTTGAAAATAAGAGTTCTTTGGGAAAAATATCTGTCTAAAAACATATGTGAAGTAACATAGTATTTTCATAATAAAATGATTTATTTTTTAAAGATAATGGTTTTCAAAAAAATATTATAGAATTCCCTAGAAAATAGGTAAAAATTTGAGAAAGTCCCTTGAAACGGTCTTGTATTTCGGAAATAATTTTGAAAGTTCCTTTTTAAAACATGTAACTATCCATAAAATAAGGAAGGGTTCTGGTAGGTAAACATATATAGAACACTAAAACATATTTCCTGAGCATTAAATAATAGTATACAAGAATTTAATTGAGTAAATTAGTCAATAAAATTAACCTGAATGAAAATGGAGGTTTAGGTGAGAAAACCCTTACCTTAAATCTGAACATGTTCCGCTCTAAAACTTAATCACCTGGAATATGAAATTATACTTATTAATAACATATGTAATTACCAATTTGATATATATTTATTTTATTATAATTCTGTTCAGATCATTTATTCACTTATTTATATGTTATTATATTGATTTGCGTCTTTTCGGAGTGTTAATTTTCTTTATTTTCATAATCAGTTCACTTGTTTTTAAGTAATGGAGTTCATGTGGAATGGTTGTAAATATCCAGAATTGAAATTAAATATTAGTTATGAACATACATAATTGATAATGGTAATATATATAATTTGGTTATGTTGAAAGAGGATGAATCATTATATGAACTATTAATGACATTCACTTATATTATTTTACCGGTATTTTGATTATTAAGAACTAGTTTGGTCATACTATTTAATAATATGCCCGTATACTAGTTCATGAATATTAATTAATGTATAATACATATATTATAGTCTGTTTCAACCTTAAATAATGGTTTCATGACCAGAAATGAAGGATAAATTGAAGAACAAAACTTTGTCATCCATGAAGGTTATAAATTGAAACCTCATGGACGTTGATTTCGTCTATAAAATAAAAGAGAGATAGTACGTATATTGATGATGGCTCTTCTATTCACATGATATAAATCTAGTATATATATGATACAGGATTTATCATGGTCATTTGGTCAGAGGAGGTGGGGAGAGGATAACAAAAGTAACTACATTGAAATGAAACTAAATAAAAAGGAAGGGTTCTTTACCTCTTGAAATAACCTTCTTCGGAACCTCCTTAAGGGAAGGGGTTTTTTTTTTGGAAAGACCAAGAGCTTATTGTATGTGAGGAGTTACTAGGGAAGTGTAATTGGGCAGAGTTTTGGGGAGATTAAAGGCATAGAGGGGTGAAGGGAAGACTAAGTGGGGGGGTTATAGTGGAGGAGAGGAGGGTTTTCATAATTTTGTAATCACCAGTTTATTAATTTCCCTCAAGAAAAGAAATAGTGATGATTCCAAGACAAATAATTTTAATAAATGCATATGAGTTTGAACCAAGTGGTATTTCGTCACTTATGATGTCATGAATAGTGTATTTAACTAACAATTTGTATATATGGTATTTTATCATATTTAACTATTCATCAAAAATTCGAATATTTTAGAAAAATACAAAAAAATCACCCAAAACATTTTTCGACGTGTAGAATTAAAAAATGAAGTCTATTTTTCAAAAAAAAAATCTATATATTGTTAATTAAATATTTAATTAAAATTATAATTTATTCTAAAAATAACATTTTGAAAACATTTATTTACTTATTCCAAAACATAGGTATATTGTACTTCCACTTGAATATTATTTATATACTATCATAGATAAGGTTAATATTCATTAGGGTATATCAATATTCATAAGGTTAAATTACTATTCATAAGTTTAGGTTATTATTCCCCAAAAATATGTTTTTCTTGTCAGACTCCAACTAACATACTGATCACAACCTTTTATGTCAGATTTTTGAAATTCTAATCACTTAAGTGAAAAACTTATGTTTAAGGGTCACATTGAACTTTGTAGTTCATTATTTTGTGATTTCATGTGATTAACACATATTTATAATAATGTAATTTCCATTGAAGAAATATTGGGTTGTTACATTCTACCCTACTTACAAAAATTTCGTCCTCTAAATTCACAAAATTGTTACCTAAAAAGATTCGGGTAAGTCTTAAACATATGATCCTCAGGAACCCATGTTTCTTCTTCAATATTAAGGTTCCTCCAAATAACCTTTACCAGATGGGTCATCCTATTTTTCAATACTTTTTCTCGGGTATCAAGAATCTTGATAGACTCTTCACAATAAGATAGATCAGGCTCAAGTTTTATTTCTTCATAGGGGAGTACATGTGTAGGGTCTGGCATGTATTTCCTAAACATTGATACGTGTAACACATTGTGAAATTTAGAGATACTTGTTGGAATTTCCAAACAATAAGCTAGGGATCCAATGTTTTCCATAATTTCAAAGTGTCTGATATATCTTGGACATAATTTTACCTTCTTACCAAAATGTATAATACCCTTCTATGGAGATACTTTTAATAAAAAGGAATCTCCTTCTTGAAATTATAAATCCTTCCTTCAGTTATTAGCATAAATCTTTTTCCTACTTTGAGTTGATTTGATATGGGTTTGAATAATCTTCCCCTTTTTCATTTTTTTCATCGACAAGTTCTGGGCCTATGAGTTTTCTTTCACCAACATCAGCCGAGCAAGTTGGTGTACGACATCTCTTTCCATATAATGCTTCATATGGTTCCATCTGAATACTTTAATGGAATATGTTGTTGTAGGATAATTCTATGAGAGGTAAATACCGATCCCACATACCTTGAAAGTCAAGAGAACAAAACCTCAACATGTCATCCATTGTTTGAATAGTCTGTTCTGATTTTCAATCAGTTTGTGGGAGGTAGGTAGTGATCAAACAAAGATCAGTATCTAGGTCCTTCTAAAGACTTTTCTAGAATTGAGATGTAAAATGTGGATCACAATCAGAAACAATTGATAAGGGTATACAATGAGGTCTTACAACTTCATTAATATATAGTCTTGCTAAACGTTCAAATGGTAAATCTTCTCTTATAGAAAGAAAATGTGTTGATTTTGTAAGATGATCAATAATGACCCATATCGAATTATTCTTTCATGTAGTCTTTGGTAGCCCCATGCCAATGTCCATTGCAATATCATCCCATTTCCACATAGGAATAGGAAGGGGTTTCATAACTCCTCCAAGATGTTTTCTTCCATTCTTCACCTGTTGACAAACCAAACATCTCGACACGTAATTAGAAATCTCTCTCTTCAAGTTTTCACACCAAAAATGTTCCTTTATATCTCTATACATCTTTGTTCTACCTGGGTGTACAGAGGAATTCGAGCTATGAGCATCATCCAATAGTTCCCTCTTTATATCCAAAATAGAGGCAACACAAAGCCTCTTTCCGAATTTCAAAATTCCACATTCGTATATGAAGTCAATCAACATCCCATCATTTACCACTTTAATTTTCTTTTGAAAATACTCATCATCAGCCTCAGAACTTTTTATCTTTTCTAGTAAGGAAGGTTTTGTAACCATTTGAAAAATTAGTGATGTGTTACCTTCCTTGATAATTTCCATATCCATCTTTTCTAGATCCATGAACATAGGATCCCTTTCAACTATCATCTTATTCATAATTACATGGTCCTTTCTACTCAAAGCATCTTATACCTTATTTTCCTTCCCCGGGTGGTAGTGTATTGTGCATTCATAGTGTTTAAGTAGCTCAACCCATCTCTTTTGTCTCTTGTTGAGTTCCTTCTTTAAGAATATATATTTCAAACTCTTATGATCTGTATATATCTCAAGTTTTTTCTATAGAGGTAATGTCTCCAATTATATAGAGCAAAGATTACGGTTTCTAACTCAAGATCATGATTTGGATAGTTTTATTCATGAATTTTTAGCTGCATAGATTCATATGCAATCACTCTATCATTATTAATAAAGACAGAACCATGTCCTTTATTTGATGCATCACTATTGATAACAAACCCATCATTCCATGATGGTAGGGTTAGGATAGAATCATTCACTAACAAACTATTCAATTCTTCAAAACATTCTTCAAATTTTTTGGTCCATACAAACTTAACCTTTTTTTCGTGTGAGCTTCGTCATTGGGTTAGCTGAAAGCGAAATGTTCTGAACGAAATGCCGATAATAATATACTAAACAAATAAAACTACGTACCTCAGTTATGTTCGTTGCAGTAGGCCATTCTTTCCCAGTCTTTACCTTTATAGGATCTACAGATATTTTATCCTTAGAGATAATGTGGCCCAAAAAGGAAACTGATTAGAGCCAAAAATCACACTTTATAAACTTCCCATATAATTCATTTCTTCAAAGATTCTTCAAAACCGTGAGAAATTGATTTTCAGGATCTTTATAGCTTTTAGACTATACCAGGATATCATCAATAAACCCCACTAAAAAGTCATTAAGATATTACTTGAAATATCTATTCATCAGATCCTTGAAAATAGATGGTGCATTTTTTAGTCAAAAAAGTATTATTGTAAACTCATAATGCATGTACCTGGTTCGGAATACTGATTTGGGAATGTCTTACTTCCTCACAAGCAACTGATGATATCAATATCGAAGATGAATCTTCAAAAAATATTTGCATCCAGGAATTTGATCAAATAAATAATTATTTTGTGGTAGAGGATACTTATTCATTATTGTAATAGCATTGATTTCCTTGTAATCAATGCACAACCTCATTGACCCATTTTTCTTCATAATGAAATTAACAGGGGATCCCCGTGGAGAAACACTTGGGAGAATAAATCCTTTATCAATCAATTCATATAGTTGTTTCTTTAGTTCCACTAACTCTATAGTGGCCATTCTATAAGGGTTCTTTGATATAGGCCTTGAACCAGAAATCAAGTCAATGGAAAACTCAATTTCCGGCTCCGGAGGATGTTTAGGTAAATCCTCTGGAAAGACATAAACATATTCGTGCACTATATAAACATCTTCAATTTAAATATTTCTTTCATCACCCATAGATATTGGGTTCTCTTTCTCAAGCTACTAGGGTGGATCTATATGGGACTCAGATGGTGATGTTTCTACCCTAAAGATATGGTATTCCACACCCTTCTCGAAAATTTTAACTTCCTTCTTCTTGTAATAGATCATCGCATCATAATTTGATATCCAATTCACACCGAGAATGATATCAATTTCAGTCATTGGAATAACGATAAGTTCAGAAACTAAAGCACGTTTATGTGTCATTAGGGGGACTAATTGACATGGATTTGTTGCAATGATACATCTACTAGGGGTTTTTACTGATAACTCCTTTATCAAATCAAATTGGACATATAAATTTTTATTTGAATACTGGGAAGATATAAATGAGTGTGACGATCCAGAATCAAATAAAGCATTGGTTAAGTTTCCTGAAATGATTAATGTACCTACCACCACTTTGTTAGGAACTTCAACCACTACGGTTGTGAACGCATAATCATGGCCCTCCTCTCTTAGCCTTCTTTGGGGAACATTTCCCTGATGCTTAGGACATTCATGTGCATAATGTCATATCTCTCTTCAATTGTAGCATCGAACATTGGTAGCTTCTTTTTTTCCCATACAATCACGAGCTTGGTGGGCTTTCTCTCCACACTTGTAAAAGACTGACATTCCCTTCAGGAATGTTCCAGAGTGTTTCTTCCCATAATTATTGTAGGATAGAAATTCAACTCTTCCCTTCATCCCCATTTTCTTATTTCCTTTTCTTGAGTTTTAGTAACCCTCTTTTCCTCTTGTTTTCCATTAAATTCATAAGAATTAGAAAATTTATTTTCATTCTTGATATCACTTGAGAAAATATCTTCATATGAAGAGAAACATTGGGAGACTAAAACCCTTGGGAGGAATGGTTTCGAACCATCAAATAATCGATCAATTTTTATCCCCAGATCTCGTATGTAGTCCACAACATGCCTTTCTAACCATGTGAAGTTAGCTTCATACTTTGCAACATTATCATCTTCATGTTACTTCAAATTCTGAAATATACTTTCTATATCCACACTCTATTCATGAGGAAAATATTTCTCTAGGATGATTTCCTTAAAGTCCCTCCATTCCATCTCTTCTATCACTTCCTTGTCCTTTGTGTTTTGGATTGACGATAAACTGCCATGATGACCTTCTCTCTTTCATTATATCCCAAAGTTAGAAGTACCTTCTCTAGGGAACTTATCCACTACTCAGCTACAAATTTTTTTTAGTCCCATTGAATGATGGCGATCATTTTCATATAAAGTGGTCTAACATAGAACCACCGCGTAGAGGATTCAGATGCTCTATATGGGTAAGGTTATTGTTCATAACCTGAGTAAGTTTTACTAGTATAGTTATAAGATTATCTTCACCAGTCTCGGCACCCGATCCTACATCATTATCTAGCGTAAGAGGGAAATCCCTACATGGGATACATGTGTTCATGCGGTTTCTATTTCCTCCACTAGGTTCCATTTCCAATTGATGGAATACACTACATTAGATTAGGAATCATAATGTATAAACTAAACTTAACAAAATACTAAGCATAAATTTAGATACTACACATAGCTAATCCCGTAATAACAAAATTGGTTTCTTTGAGGAAAAATATACATTTAAATCCTTCAAAATTTCTTTCAAATAAAAGCCAAATTATCCTAAGCATATCTCCTAGGAGTTCCGTAACCAATATTTCAGCAAGGCCCTTGGTCGTGTACCAAGATACCCTGGGTCAAACCTAAAACTCCTTGTTAAATAATTCACTCATTGGTACATCTGTTCCAGAGTCACCTCTACCTACTCGTATCTAGAGAGTGATTTATTTCTTGAAATATCCAAATAATCTCTTCCTTACCAAAATACTACTATGTTCTTGTATATTTATCCACAAAGAATATCTTAGGGAATCTTCCCAAATCTACATTTTCTAAATCTAGATTCCAAGTTTTCTACTAAACTTACATTGATACCAACTGTAAGGACCCGGCCACATTTTCCCAAAGCCGGTGCATTTTTTGATTAAATTGGAATAAAACCATGGAATAAGCATCCCGAAGGACCGAGTAGTTTAGAAAATATAGGAAACAAGATAAATACATAAGTTTAACATTACAACATGAAATTAAAAACAACATTTAAACTGGTTAGAAAACATCCATAACTCCTAGGTTATTTCAGAATGTCAATCATAATAAAATTAATCTTGCCCTGAGAAGATGAAACTTAAAAAAGGTGTGATCTCAAATGGTCAGTAAGAGTAAGAAATATAGTATAAAGTAACATAAACACTATACCAGGTGAATAATTTAAAACACATTCCTTTAAAAATAAAATTGAACATTATATGGAAGAAGTATGAGCTGAGTAAAAATTTCCATAATATAACATAATCATGGGTATTATACTAGTCGAATAAACACATTTACCATCAACACTATTTTCATAATGAGGTAATGTATTATATGGGAAAACATAACCATATCGTCAAGGCCTCATGCCAAGACCATCAATAATCTTTTTGTCAAGGCCTTGTGTTAAGACCTTAGTTTATCTCATGAGACCTACTGATGAACTGAGGGGTTATAGTGGGACCCACCCAACACTTTCTATGTCTAATGAATTCCTCTTATGAAGGTAGATAAAGACAAACAACATTTACATTCATATTGAAACTAATATATGAAATGTAAATAACATTCCCCGAGCATTAAGCATAAACAATAACCATTCGGAGTAAAATAATGAATGGTTTTAAGATAGAAAATACATAGCCAAAATATTCATAAACCATTAAATTAAATATGGTATATGGTAACATTAAGTATTAATCCCAATAATACATATTAATCAATAGGATTTTTTAAATAGATGAAGATTCTCTTATAAAATCTTCGACTAATTCTTTAGATAAATACCGCCTTTTACTTTGAAAAGAAGACTTCTTTTGGAAAAATATTGTTATAAAACAAGAAGATAAGTAACATAGTATTTTCATAATAAAATGTGTCATTTTATAAATATTATGGTTTCCAAAAACAGATTATATAATTCCCTTGAAAATAGGTAAGAATTTTAGAAACTCCCATGAAACAGGCTTGTATTTCGGAAATAATTTTGAAAGTTCCTTTTTAAAACGTGTAACTATCCACCAAATAAGGAAGATTTATTGTAGGTAAACATATATAGAACACTAAAACATATTTTATAAGGATTACATAATAATATACAAGAATTTACTTGAGGTAATTAGACAATAAAAGTAACCTGAATGAAAATGGAGGTTCAGGGGAGAAAACCCTTACCTTAAATCTGAACATGTTCCACTCTTGAAATTAAGCTCTTGGAATATGAAATTATAATTATGAATAACTTATGTCATAACCTATTAGAAATATATTTAGTTTATCATAATTCTTTTAATCTCATTTATACCCTTATTCATATCTTATTATATTGATTTTTGTTGTTCCGGAGTGTTTGTTTTCTTTATTTTCATAATCGATTCACATGTTTTTAAGTAATGGAGTTCAGGTGGAATGGTTTTGAATCTCCAGAATTCAAATTATATATTATTTATGAACATATATAATTTTTATTGTTCATATATAGCATTTGGTTATGTTAAAAGAGGATGAATCATTAGATGAAATATTAATGACATTCACTTAGATTATTTTAGCGGTATTTGGATTAATAGGAACTACTTTGGTCTTACGATTTAATAATATGCATGTATAATGGATAATAAATATTAATTAGGTTATAATACATATTTTATAGTCTGGTTAAACCATAAAAATGGTTTCATGACCAGCAATGAAGAAGAAATTGAAGAACGAAACTTCATCGTCCATGAAGGTTATAAATTGGAACCTCATTGACATTGATTTCGTCTATAAAATAAAAGACAGAGATTAAGTATATTGATGATGGTTCTTCAATTCACATGATATAAATCCAGTATATATATGATACTAGATTTATCATAGTAATTTGGACAGAGGAGGTGGGGAGGGGTAACAAAAAAAGATACATTGAAATGAAACTAAATAAAAAGGAATGGTGCTTTACCTCTTGAAATAACCTTCTTGAGAACCTCCATAATGGAAGGGGTTTGGGTATTTTGGTAAAACCAAGAGATTCCTAAACGTGGGTAGTGACAAGGTAAGGGTAATTGGGAAGAGATTTGATGAGCTTCATGGCTTAGAGGAGTGAATAGAAGAGGAAGTGGTGGGGGTTTATTGTAGAGGAGAGGAGGGTTTTCCTAATTTTTTAATCATTAGTTTATTAATTTCCCTTAAAGACAAGAAATAGTTATGATTCCATGACCACGAATAGAAATAAATACATGTGAGTTTAAATAAATTGTGATTTCATCACTTATTATGTCATAAATAGTGTATTTAACTGATAATTTGTATATATGGTATTTTATAGTATTTCACTATTCATAAAAAATTCGAGTATTTCAGAAAAATACCAAAAAATCATCCTAACCATTTTTGACGTATAGAATCCAAAAATTAATCCCATTTTTCAAAAATCATTTTCTAAATATTATTAATTTAATATTTAATTAAAATAATAATTTATTCTAAAAACAAAAGTTTTAAAACATTTATTTACTTATTCCAAAGAATAGGTATATCGTACTTCCACTTGAATATTTTTTATATAATATCATTGGTAATGTTTCTATTCATTTGGGTGTATCACTATTCATAAGGTTATTTTACTATTCACCAAAAAATATGTTTTTCTTATAGGACTCCAAATAACTTACTGATCGCAACCGTGTATGTCATATTTTTGAAATTCACATCACAGAAGTAACACAATTATGTTTAAGGATCAAATAGCACTTAGTAGATGATTATGTTTTGATTTCATGTGATTATGACATATTTATAAGAAATTAATTTCCATTGAAGAAATATTTGGTCTATACAGAAACTCATTGCAATAATTTTCTTAAGAGAGGAAGGCTTATCTTCCCTTTTTTGAACATGAAGTCCTATAAAAAAGTTAGTTATCCAATAATTAACATCTCAATGTTTTTCAAAATATTTTCACAATATTTTCACATGTTTTATCATTGTCCCTTGAAAAAATTGTATCATCAACATAAACAATGAAAGAAAATGGAAGTGTTGTCATATTCATCCCATACAAGTTTTTATAATATTTTCCTTCATAAAAGTTCAATGTCTTCGAGAAAACTGTTAAGTTTAGAGTACCATATATTATGATCCCATTTAAACCCATATAAATATTTATTTATTTTACATACCATGGTTCAATATTTATAAAGTATGAACCCACTCACATTATCAAAAAAAAATTATTCATCAATTTTTGCATTTAACAAGGATGAATTAACATCTTACTGGTATAATTTTTATATTTTATGTGCAATAACATACCAAAACATTATTATAGTTTCAAATATCACAGTCAGAGAAAACTTTCATCAAAATCAACCCATCCACCTATTTGAAATATTTTAAAACCCATCATAATTTAATTATAAAAATTTCTCCATGTTATTTAATCTCATTTTTGAACACCCACTAGGTACTGAAATCATTATTTCCTATTGGTTGAGGAACAAAGAACCCAAATTTAATTCTTCTCAATTTGATTTACCTTTTTATTCATTTAATTTACTTGCAAATTATATTCAGTTGTCTTTGAGATGGACTGTGGTTTTACCTATGATATAAGTCAATATTGATTCCCAAGTATCAATTTTCATTGCTCTGAACCAGATCTTTCATATTTACAATGATGTGGTCATATTCATCTTGTTGCTATAATGTTTAGAATATTAGAAATTTTATATTAATCTCACTTTCTTCCTAACCAAACTATACTGAAGAAACTTGTCCTTTTTGGGGATCACAATCATCTTCCTTCTTATTATCTTTTTTGGAAGTCAATAATCTATCTGTAATGTCTCAACCTGGGTTCCACACACCAGTTCCCCAAGCTGGTTCACTATGTGACCTCAAGCATGCCAGTCCATATGCCCAAGCCTTCTGACAAGAAGTAAGGGTCTTATATCGATCATGGGGAGGTTGTTCCCTATTTAAAAAAGTATCATAATAACATAAATAAATAAATAAACTAAAATATTTTACTAATAACCAAATAAAACAAGTATCACATGATGACTAGAGTAGAAAATACAATATCCAAAACTAAATAGTATATATTTCATTCCAAATATGTGTCATGTGTCAAAATGTAATACTAGAAGAATGACACTCCAAATTATCCCAAACGGGTCCCAACACTAAGTCTAGTTCCCTCATCTATTCTCTATCATGAATCATCCATCTAACTTAGGGCCCTTTCATTTATTCTTTCCTGAAAACATGATGTATATTCGAGTATCGATCAAGAACACTGATTACAGTGTTAGTATAACTCAGTAAGCCACCAAAAATGAAATCCAAAATAATATCTAGTCAATAATAGTGTATGCAGTTTTTTATATAATAAAGTAAAATTCATAAGTAAATAGTTATCACATTTTCTATTATTATTTAATTAACCACATAAACCCCTGGGTTCCTAAGAACACATAAACCATCAATACCTACTTTTGACTATGTTGGAGTCTGAATCATATCACATATTCAAATCACAATTCATTTTATCACATTAAATTTTATTATCCATTTCATTTCAATTCACATTTTGACCAATTTGAACCATAGTACAATGTTAACATTTTGGGCCTAGATATCCATGCCTAAGACCTTGTGGGTATTTAAAGCCACAATTTATGTCCCAAAACTCATTTATCAATCAATCACACAAGTGGTATTTTGAAGAAGTAGTCAATGTCCAACACACATTTATCACTATGATATTTCGGTGTAGAAGACCATATCCCACACTCATTTATCACTATGGGATTTTGATGCAGTAGACCATCTCCCAAACTTGTTTATCACTATGTGATTTTGATAAATCATACCATGTCCCTCAAAATTATATCCCATATGTTACAATATCACATTTATCACATCAATATTGGTTAGTCAACATTAACCCTCTCAACACATTTCACATAATGATATGTCATTTCAATTTTCAAAACAAATCATGGTCAATACATTATTCACACGGAAATAATATGAAAAATCACCATTATTACAATTATCAACATTTAATCAAAAATACATTTAACCTATTAAGGTTAAGACAATAATCACATAATTCTCAGAAATTTAATTCATAAATAAATTAATTTATAAGTTAACCAAACCCCTTAATTATCCAAATCTACATTCAATTAATCAATCAATTCCTAAATCACAACACTTCATTAATTAATTCACCAATTAATTAACACAATACAAAAAGTACATAATAAAAACATTCTATATTAATTAATTCCCCAATTAATTAATCTAATTCAATAATTTCATAATCCCAATGATTAATTAATTAATCCACTAATTAATTAATATAATTCCATGATTTCAATATCTCCAATTACCCTAACCATTTTCACATGGAAATTCAGTAAAATCAAATCTATTGTCAATGGAATTTCCCAAAAAAGAAAATGAGAAATTCCCAATTACATATATGTAATTTAAATAAATACTATGTTATTTTCAATTTAGACCACCTACCTCGAAATTTATGATGAACACTCGCCAACAGATATCCCCAATTGAAGAAGAATGATCAAGAACATAATGAGGAGTGAGATCTAGATCTAAAAACATAATCCAAATAAAATGGATTATATCTACCAAAACCTAGATCTAGATCATTAAGAAACAGAGGAAAACATCCATTAAAATGAAGAGGGAAAGATGGTAGAAGGATGGTAACCCAATCGGGGTCATATTCTCCTACCAAGAGAGGTTCATATCTTCAATCTAAACAATGAATTGTGAAGAATGGAGATTGGGAGGCCGAGGAATCCGTCAGGGAACCAAAAAATAGATAGGAATAGGTTAGGGCTAAGTTGGGTCTAATTGGAGTGAATTATAGGGGGATGGGAATTTTAGAAACCAATATTCAAATTAATTAAAACTGTGTGCACAGTTTCCCATACAGGGGAACACAGTTTTCCAAACTGTGTTCCTTTTATAACAACCTGTGATTTTCAAACATGGAAATTAGATAATTTTTTTGGGATATTTCATATATTCCACAAACACACACCCAAATACCATATTAGTTCAGTGAATTTGAAAACATGTAACACAAACTACTAGTCTTCTAAAAGATCTTCAATGTTTCCCATAAATATCTTCCCCTTTTGTACCCCTAATTAAAATAATTCTTTATAACTTTAGGAAAAGAAAACATAATTAAAGGGTGAGCTCAGATGCTCCTTAATGGTAAACAAGGGAGATACATAAAAATAATCATAAACATAATTGTATTATAATATGAGAATAACATTAGAAAACTATACCATGAATATCAAAGATCATACACATGAGTCATGGCATAAATATTGGGCGTCCATATGACATAAATTATGAAGAAATAAAAGATCATAAGACATGAAAGAGTAACATAAGAATAAGGCATGGGATTTTTGGCATACACATAATCTTAGAAATTATTGTTTCAATGATACCTACCAAGACATTCATAGTATGTTAGGATTGGTCTGACCACTCATGTACCTACATCAGGCATAGAATGACCTCTCTTGTACCTTCTAGTTTTGGGATTAGAATGACCTTCCGGGTACCCTTTTGGTGTGGGATTAGGATTAAATCTTGTGTACCCAATATTTCTGGGACTAGGATTACCTCCCATTTACCCTCTTTTTTCAAGATTATGATTACCTCTTGTGTACCATTTGTGCTCATAGAACATTTATAATTACCCAATACATTTGAGGGGGATATAGGTCTCACCCATCACATAATGAAAACTATACATATGTGTTCCACAAGAATATAAATCATTTATCATAAAAAACTAAAAATAGAAATAATAAGGATATTATAATTGAATATTAACCCTTATAAATCAAAAATATCATAAAATAATTTTATCTTAATTAGAGAATGGTTTTTGAAAGATCATTTTAAAAAATTATTGATTAAAATATCATTTCTTTTATGAAAACTCTATTTAAATCATAAATTATTTTGTAATTTTTTTCAATTAAAAATAAACTTGAAAATTATAAAGTAAGATTTTAAAACTATTTTAAACATCCCTATATCCATTTTATTTAAAAATTCATAAAATATCATTTCAAAACATATAAAACATTTTTAAAAAACATTGATTTGATGGAACACATATTTACGAATGAAAAGAGAATAAAATTAAATAAAACTTAAAATATCATGAAAATAAATATATTAATGATAAATATAAAAGGGGAGTATATACACCTTGTAAAATAATATTATTTCATAACATAGCATGTGTCTTAAATAATGAAAATTGAGGCAAAATTATATTACTGATTTGGTAGACTGGGAACTATAAACCTCATGAAAGATAGATCATAAAATGGATATGTAAATAACTATAAATATGATGATATGTTTTAGATATTGCATTCATTGGAATTATATACACCACACATAAGAAAAAAGTGGTGAATATGGTATAAGTCTTGTATAAATAAAAGTGATAATAGAAATCCCCTTACTTTATTTCTTGACTCTCTTCATACTCATTAAAAACCCTTTTATAATAAATTTAAGTTTAATATAAATATATTATAAGAAGTTATTAAATTATATCCTACCATATATTATTTACTTATGACCATATATTACCCATTTATTAACAATTCCATGTTAGATATACATTTTTGGAAATGACAACTTTGTATTGAGTATGTGTTCTGATTTGTTATATTTTGGTCCTCTTTCTTATTTCATGATTTTATCATCTATATAATGATAAAAATGATATAAATATCATATATATTCATTATTTATGTATTTATAATAATCTATTAAAGTTATAAATATTAAATGGAATACACCATTCATGGAGACGGTTGGTCGTACGTACACATGAATATTGTTTTCATTTTTTGGACGTATTGAAATAAATAAATTAAAAAGAAATATATGTATATATATATATTAACATTAAAATATCATTATTATTTCATAAATATAATTTACTGCTATTAAAATAATCCTTAATTCATTCCATATAAAGTGTGAATGAATCACACCGCTTTGAGGAGGCGGTAGTCCACATATCCACAAACGAAGTTATTGTATTTACAAAAAATATATATCAGGAATTTATTTGTTATATAATAATAATATATTAATAAATTTTTCATAAATATCATATATATAATATAAAAAAATAAATTACAACATTATTATCTACCTTGAAAGGTGGAAATCAAAGAACGAACAACATCAGTTCGCAAGGCAGTAGTTTGTTGTACACACGAATGATGATTACATATCCCATTTGATGGAAGTGAGTGTGAGTGTAGGTTGCACCCTTAACATAAAAACATCTCATTATATTTATGATACTAATATTTATATATATATATATATATGAAAGAAAAAATTAAGGGGTTAAAGGAATAAAAAAAATAAAAACATCACTTGATGAATGTTACCTCTTCTTTGGGTATCACATTTTTGTTTGAACCAAAGGACTTCCGGGGTTTGCATTATTACCAAAATAAGGATTCTAAGAATAATTGAGGAAATATTTTAGGATATTTTAATAGGTTTTTTCTAAATCAAATATTTTTTAATGTGTAAAGGGAATATAACAATATGAGTCATTTTATATTATATGGGATGGGAACTCTTGGAATTGTTCAAAATATTAATTAATAATAACTTAAATATCAATCAAAATACTTCCAAAATACCATTTATTAGAATACTATAAATTATAAGGTAGTTAAACCAAAAATAAATAAATATTAGACATTTTTTTGTGTTATTTTAAACTATATTATTTAAATTAACCATTAGTCAGCCAATTATAATTTTAATTATGGTAAAAAACTCAAAATAAAAAAGATGTGATTTTTAAATATAAAGTGTAAATTGTACTATAGATAAAACATTTTAATATTATAGACCATATATCATACCCTTTTCCCTTAATTGATATTTTTAGTATTTGTAAATAATTTAATAACATATTATTTTCATAAAATATCATAAGTTTCAATTCTCACACTAATCATTACTTTGACATCAATAAACTCAACAAGATGATATTTATTTGAAAAATATCATTAAATACACACCTAATATATCATAATCAAATATTAAATTATTTTATATCCTTAATTAAGTCGTATAATATTTCCTTTAATATTTATAATATCATTTAATTATATTTTTTTGTCAATTGAATAATTACAGCATCATCATTGTGAAATTATTTATGAAAATTAATTCATCACTAAAATTTAAAAATAAATTTCCATGATGTATATAATCATTTTATATTTCATAATATATATATATATATATATATTCAACCATATGTTCTATTTAATCCCATATTAAAAATATTGTACTTATTAAATGTTAGAGTGTGATATTTTGTCCCTCTCTTTGAATTTAATAATATCTAAGTCATTCTCAAAGAAAAAGGTCCAAAAAATAATTCAATTTAGAACATTAAGTGTTAAGGGTATAATTATTTCAACCAATAACATTTCTTCAAGAGATATCGTTATTTGATAATATTTATAGTATTTTTTTACCCTTATTTAGAAAATTTACCCTTAACCGTGGTGATAAAAATTAATAAAGTTATTATTCATATTGTCCAAAAATAAAATGAAACTATTTAATAAATTTGAAAATTATTATTCCAAATATGGATTCTATTATTAAAAATTCAAAACACAAAAGTGACTAAAATTAATTTAAAATTAATCCCATAGTTAGGGTGAGAAAATAGGTTTTTAAAATGAAAACGTTCAAATGATTGAAATGTGTTTATATGAAATTTTTTTGTGAAATTAGTTTCAATGACCAAAATTTAATTAATTTATATAAAATTTTACTAATTATAATTTAAAAACAATTCAAAACAATATTTAACTATACAAATAAGTTATATAAAAGAGAAATTTTTAATTAAGATTCCTTATTTTTCATTATTCATCAAAACATGAAAATTCTCAAAAAAATACCAAAAGATCCCCTAAAGAGTTTGACATTAATATTTCAAAAAATAAGTATATTTTTTAAATAAAATTTATAAAAGTTTCAAAAATTATATTTAGAATGGATCTCAAATTAAAAGGCTGTAAAATTACCATTTTCAAAAAATACATCTTTTTATTCATAAAATTTGATTTATTTTTATTGCATGCCTATAAAATATGTTGGATTACTATGAATAAATATTTATTGAATATTTAATATGTAAATTTTATTAAAAACATTTAATAATATTGGTTTGTTTAATTTATTGAGATAAAAATGAGTTTATACATAAAAAGTAATTTTCTTTGGAAAAGAATATCTTTATTTCAAAATAGTTATTACTTTTATTTGAAGCTAATTGATAACCAAATTATTCATTTTATATATATGTTTAAATTATATTTACATAATTTACTGAATAGTATTTTTAATTTCCATTCCAACAGCTAGGTGGTGACTATTATAATATTTTAATAACAATATTAATAGTATATTATAGTTCAGTAAAACTCGGTATTACATGTAATGAAATATATCAAAATAAATATACATCGTATATAACACAAGACAAATATATTTTTTCTTATACCAAAATTTAATATAAGTGTTTCATTTCGTGAAAACATAACTTTGTGGTGGGTATAACGAAATACAATTTAGTGATTTTTTATAACAAAAGCTATATCTTATGTTCGGTGAAATGACAAATATCGAAAAGATTAAATTAATTTGGAAAAATATATTTCAAAAAATCATGGGGTGTTATATTATACCCCCTAAAAATGAATTTATCCATAAAAATTAATCTTGTTTATCAATCATTTAATACTTGAAACTTCCTTTCAAAGAAACCCAAATTATGAAAATGAATACTAAAACTTACTTTAAAAAGGGAATGTTAGAACCTTAATGGTTACCCAATGTAAATCATGAATAGATTTTCACATTAGATAACATAAGTGGGAAGTTAATATTGGAAATTGAAGAAAGGAATAAATAATTATAGAGAGTGAAAAAGATCAATGATCATAAGCATGTGACTGATCAATGGATTGTTAAGGGATTAGAAACCATAAATATATGATGATTTATAAAACCATTGATTCAATAGAAATGAATGTATTGTGATAAATATTTTTCAATTTCATTTTCCATGAGATGAAGCAATTTTTCCAATAAGATACACTTACTTGATTTAATTCCATTTTTATGCACAATATCACCATTTGGTTATTCCTTGATAAATTCCTACTTCATATCTTACTTCGGGGAATGAAAGTGAATTTCTCAATATCGAAGAATTAACATATCATTATACCCATAAATAGAAAGATAAGTCATTCCATCTGTCTTTATTTATCATCATAGGAAAAAATCATTATCACATGCTGTCCAATATTCCGAAATCCTCATACGGTGACATAATAATTTAATCTCTAAAAACTCATCATATTTTTATCTTAAACCATTTCATAAATGCTAAAACACGTAACAATTCTAAAAGTTGCAAATAAAAAACATTATAAATAAGTTCACTAAATCATTTTAACATTGATCCCCAATAAATCATAATGTATTTATTGGTTGCAACACTTCGAACATGTAAATAACATTTTCTTGTGTTATCTTGAAACACTGTAATAACCTAAATTAACATACATACTTAATGAAAACATTCTAGATTTCTTGTTCCAAATATCATTGGATATATTTCCTAAATTTCCTAATCTCCATCCATGACAGTGAAAACCACTTTATGAACAAATACTTTATCAGATATAAGGTCATAAACACAATCCAATTCACTTTATCCCAATCATTATCTCTTTATTAATATAAAATATCATTTTATTATCCCCAATGACACAGTAATTGATACCTAACCTTAATGAAAATATCACCTTTCAATTAAATCACTTTTCAAATTATTTGGAACCATTCAACATATCCTATTTAATCCTTAATGAAAAACTTTTACTTAAAATAATTATATATTTCATGATTCATTTAACATAATCATGATTCATATAACATAATCTTTGAATTTTAAATCATATACACTTCAATCATCCAACTTTATTCTTAAACCATTACACAATATTCATCACCTTATTATTTCCTAGAATATTAAATATGAATCATGTCTTATGGTTCCTCAAGCTCACTCTAATCAAACTTCATACGTTTAATGTAAATAATACTTTGAGAACATCCCAGACCTTCCACATGTCATTTGTGGTCTCTTTATCCTCAGTAGTGCAACCAATACTCATACAAACTTCTTTATTCACTTCATGATATTTCCACCTAGAACATGAATTTTCATAATTACCATACATTCTACATATTAAACATTAAATTTCAAAATTGTTCATTCTCGTTCCCACTATTAACTAAGACCAAAAAACATAATGTTGAAACACATATCATGGTAGAAAAACACATAATCATGAAAAACGTATTATAGGATTCATAAATTATGACACCTAATTTTAAATATATGAAACCTTAGGATTATCCTTAGAAACATCCCTAGACATATCCTTAAAAATACCCATAGGGGTCTCACTAAAGTTTTCTCATCCTAGTTTTGAAAGTTTGACTAAAAATTTCCTATGATACCAATAATAATGAACTAGTCTTTTCATACACAAATATTAAATTATTTTGGTGGAATATTTCATATATTACACACACAAAAATTCCCAAAGAGAATATTATTTAAGTTCATTTGGAATCTTGGAACACAAAATAATTGTTTCATGATAGATCTTTAACATTTCCCATAAATATCTTTCCCTTCAGTACCCCTACTTAAAACCATTCTTGATATCCTTGGGAAAAGAAAACATAAGGAAAGGGAGATCTCAGATGCTCAATAAGTGTAAAAAGGGAGATATTTATATGTAATCATGAACATAAGGGTATGATAACATGATAATAACATTAGAAAACCATTCCATGCATATCAAATATCATATACATGAGTCTTGGCATAAATAATGGCAGTTCATAAGACATGAATCATGAGGAAATCAAGAGCATAATCCAGGAAAGGATAACATGTGAATAAGGTGTGGATTATTTGGAATAGGTATAAGCATAAAAAAATTATATCAATGATACTTACCAATACCTTAATAGTATATTAGGAATGGTCTAATAACCCATTCACCTACTTCAGGCTTGGGATGACCTCCCACGTACCTTCTAGTTTCAGGATTAGGATAACCTTTTGTGTACCCTCTTGTTGTGGGCTTCGAATAACCTCTTGTGTACCCTTGTCTTGTAAAAAATAGTGTGACCTCCCATGTAACATATTTTTTTGTGCTTTGGATGACCTATCATGTACCCTTTGAGCTCATATAAGATGTATCATTACCCAATGCATTGGAGGGAGATATAGGTCCCATCCGTCGCATAATGAAAACTATACATATGTTTTACAAATGAATATAAATCATTCATATTAAACATTAAATAACCATAGAAAAAATAATAATATTATCCTTGAATAGTAACCCTAGTAAATCATAAATAACATCAAATAATTTTTTAATTTGAAAATATTTTTGAAAGATCAATTGAAATTATTTTTTAAGAAAATATCTTTTCCACTTTGAAAAACTATTTTTAATTCATAAAAAATTTATATTACATTTTTAAAAAAAAAATATAATTTTGAATTTATAAGGGAATATATAAAAAATATTTTAAATATATTTGAAAACCTTTTCCTTAAAAATTAATAACTTATCATTTAAAACACTTTTAAAACATTTCTAGAAAATAGTGATTTGAAGGAACATAGATTTCTGACCAAATAAAGAATTACATTACATGAATCTTATAATATGATTAAAATAAATATATTCATCATGATAAATGTAAAATGGTATTATATACACCTCTCAAAATAATATAGGTGTACAACATAATAGGTGTCTCAACAAAGGCAAATTCAAACAAAATTACATTACCAATTAGGTAACTTTTGAACTGTAAACCCCATAAAAGAGAGATCTTAAAATGGATGTGTAAATAATCATAAATTTAATACTAATTATAATATATTACATCAATTTTAAGTATATAAACCACACAAAATAAACAATTGGTGAATATGAAATAAGTCTCATAGAAATAAAAGTGAGATTAGAAATCCTCATACCTTATGTCGTAACTCTCTTAGTACTCATTCAAACCTCCTATGAAATAAATATAAATTTGATATATATCTATTATATAACCTTATTAAATTATATCAAAAAATATATGATTTAATTATGACCTTATATTATCCATTTATTAACAATTCCATGTTAAAGTTATGTTTTCGGTAATAACTGTTTTTTTCGCATATGTTTTGATTTGTTATATTTCTTACTTTTACTTATATCATGTTTTTATCATATATATAATGATAAAAATGATATAAATATCATATATATTCATAATTTATGTATTTATAATAACCTATAAAATATAGAAACATGAAATGGAATAAACTTTTCATGGAGATGATTGGAAGTACGTATGCCTGAACGCTATTTCTATTTTCTTTTCGTATTGAAATAAATAATGAAAATGAAATATATGTATATGTATATAAATATATTATAATTAAATTATTATTATTATTTATTTAATATCATATATTTTTGTTAAATTCATCTTTAATACATTCCGTGTAATTTGTGAACTAATCAAATTGCTTTGAGGAGGCGGTACTCCACACATCCATAAAGGAAGTTATCATATTTACAAAAAATGGAAATCATTCTCGTAGGTATTATATAATATTTATATAATGATAAATCAATAATAATTATCATATATAACATAAAAAATTTTAATTCCACCATTATTATTGAACATTAAAGGTTTCAATGGAAGAACGTATGACATTGGATTGTGAGGTGGTAGTCTGCCATACATACGAACGATGATTGTGTATCCCATTTGATGGAAGTGTGTGTGAGTGTAGGTATTACCCTTATCATAAAAAAATCTCAGTATATTTAATATACTTACGTTGTGATATAAAAATAAAATAAAAATAATTTAATGGGTTTAAGGAAAAAATGTTTTTTATTGAACCTTACCTCTTATTCAAGTATCTTCTTTTGGTTTTCACTAAATGAAATAGTTTGTTGGACTTTTGAAATAAAACTATAGATTCTATTATTAAGGTAGATATGTTTATAGGATATTTTTATAAGGTTTAGTAAAACCAAATTTTTTTCAAATGTGAAGAAAATAAAATTAGAGGAGTACTTTTATAGGTTAGGGGAGGGGAACTCTTTGAAGTTTTTCAAAAGATTAATTTATAACAAATTCAATATCAATAAAAATTATTCCAAAAAGACACTTATTAGAATATAAGATATTATAAGGTTGTAATAGCATCAAATAAATATTTTAGAAAATATTTGGTGTTATTTTTAAACTTATCATTATAATTAAACCATAGTTTACCCATTTTAATTTAAACTATGGTAAAAACATTTTCAGTATAAAAAGATGTTATCTCTTCATATAAAGTGTAAATTGTACCATAAATGTAAAATAAATGATATTATAAACCATATAAAATCCCCTTACTTCTTAGTGATTATTTTTATGATTTCTAAATAATTTAATAAAAAAAATTTAAAAAAATATCATAAGATTCTATTTTGACATGATTCTGGACTTTGGTTTTAAGAAACTCAAGAAGAAAATATATATTTTCAAAAAATCATTTCAAAAACCCCAAATATATCATAACCAGATATAAAATTATTTTATCACCATAATTAAGTCAAATCATATTTCCTTTAAAATTTCTAATGTCATTTAATTGATTGTTTCATCAATTGAATAATTACAACATCTTCATTGTGTAATTATTTATAAATTTTATATCTTCACTAAAATATAAAAATAAATTTTCATGATGTATATAAAGGTTTTATATTTTATAAAAATATATATAGTTTATAATATCTTATATTTAACCCCATATTAAAAATATTATACTTATTAAAAGTGAGAGTGTGACATTTTGTCACTCTCTTTGATTTTAATAATATAGAAGTCAATTTCATGGGAAAGTATCCATAAAATAATTAAATTTAAAAAATTAAGTTTTAGAGATCAAATTATCATCATCCAACAACATTTGTTTAAGTGTTAGGGTAGGTTTCTAATATATATAAAATTATTTTTACCCTTAATTACCTGATTTACACTTTACTATGGTAATAAATATTTCTAAATTTATTATTCATATTGTAAAAAATAAAAGGTTCATATCTAATAAATTTGAAAATTATGATTCCAAATATGGAATATATTTTTAAAAATTCAAAACACATAATTGGTTAAAATTTATTTAAAATTAATCTCATAGACAATGTGAGAAAATGGGTTTTTAAATTTAAAATGTTCAAAAGATTGAAATGTTTTTATATCCAAGTTCAATGTGAAGTTGGTTCCAATAACCTACATAGGATTAATTGATGTAAAATTTTACTAATTATATATTAACACAAATTCAAAAAATAATTTAACTGTATAAATACCATAGATGGAAAGTAATTTTTCATTTAAAATTTAGTATTTTTCACTATTCATTAAAACATGAAACTTCTCATAAAATTTCCAAAAGATCACCCAAAGTAAATTTTGATATTAAAATTAGTAAAAATTAAATTTTTCACATTATATTTTTAAAAATTTTAAAAATTATATTCAAAATGGATTTCTCATTAAAATGTGGTAAAATTACCCTTTTGAAAAATATATTTTTTTTCATAAAATTGGATTTATTATTTTTTTATCCCTATAAAATATGTTGGATGAGTGTAAAAAAATTATTGAATATGTAATATGTAAATTTTATTTTAAAAATTAATTAATATATTTTAAAAAAAGTAGATAGAATGGTGTTTTTATATAAAAAATATTTTTCATATAATAGGAATTTCTTTATTTTCAAATAGTTATTATTTCATTTATAGATAATTCATAACCAAAAGATTCATTTTATATAAATTTTTAAAACATATTTTTATAATTTTTTTAATAATATTTTTAATTTACATTATAATGGATAGTTCTTAACTATATTTATATTTTAATAACAATATTAATAATATATTATATTTAGGTAAACCTCGGTCTTGCATGTAACACAAGCTATTGAAAGAAATCAAAATTGTTGGTAACATAGGCCAAAAACAGTATTTTATGTAACAAAATATAATCCAATTGTTTCATGTAGCCCAATATTAACTAGGTGGTGCATAAAACACAATAATAACATTGTTATTTTTAATAATAAAAGAAATATTCATTATTTAGAGAAATTAAAAATATCAAAAAGATTAAATTAATTCAAAGGATAATATGTCACAAAATCTCAGGGTGTTAAATCTCTTCTTGGGGAAGTGCATAGTTACTCCTAAAAGAGATTACAGTTTGACAAACTCTACGCAAGCCATGTGAATCCCCTCTGTTTGGGTTCACACGGTTTGATGGGTTGGGCACACGGTTTGGAAAAAAACATGCGCCAATCCTACACTACCCCTCCTCCATCCAAAATTCTCCAATTTCAACCAAAAACATCCAAATTAAGATCCCAAACTATATACAAATAAAACATCAAAATATAGTAACTATAAAAAACAAGATCAAGACATCTCTAGAAAACGTCAGGATCTTACAATCTCTCCACCTTATAATAACTCATCCTCAAGTTGTAGTCCCAAAAATATCTAAGATTTAATATAAAAAACATCAAGACATTGAGCCCAGATATCTCCTCCCCCCCCCCCAATTTCCTCCCAAACACGGAAATTTTTTTATAATACAAGAAATATCAGTATGGTTTTTACCCACCACACATTATCACTACGATCCAATACATATATCAGATGCTCCTCAAAGGATGCATCAGTCTAAATCTCAGCATCATCCAAATCGATCACATGAGAAGGGTCATGGTTATACCACTAAATGTGTTACATGTGAAAAATGGAATTCATAGAACTGTACCTCTGTGAAGGATCCAATAGGTATGCCACTGACCTGATTCACTCTACAATCTCAAATGGTCCGACAAACCTATTTTCCATCTTTCCCTATCTTTGTATCCTACATTGAAATAATCTAAGAGACACTCAAAGGAATATACTATGACCCTCTAAAAACTCTAGGGGTCATTTATTTCTATCATCATAGAACTTATTTCTACTCTGAGTCATATCCATGCATTTACGAACCAGTTGAACCTACTCTGACATCTCTTACAAGAGAATCAGTCCTAACAACTATAACTCACCTATCCCAATCCAATATAAAGGTGATATACATATCCTAACATAAAGTGCCTCATATGGTTCCATCTATATAGTTTTTTGATAACTAATGTTATAGTAGAACTCTATAAATTCTATGTTCTTCTATCAAGATCCACCAAAGTCAACAACATAGGCTTGAAGCATATGCTCAAGCATCGATACAGTAAGCACTGAATTCCCATCCATATGTGGGTGTAAATCCATACTTGGTATAACCTTTATGCTAATAATTTCATATAATCCCTACCAAAATAATTAATTAAAACAAAATCATGTTCGAAAATAATACCTTGTGGAACCCTGGGTAGACGAAATATCTCATGAATGTACAAATATCCCAATTGCTCTACTAAGAAATTCTAACGTATAGGAAAGAAATGTTATACCTTTTTATGAAATTCCCTAATAACCCAAATATAATAATTCTTATGTCTCATCCTTAGGATACTGAACAAAATTCCATAGTAATGTCATCCTACTTCTATTTCGGAATGGGAAATGACTATGATAAACCCCCAAGTTGTTGATGTTGAGACTTCGCCTGTTGATAGTTGTATCATCATGTCACAAAACCTACAATCTCTTTTACCATTCCCATCCACTAATATTGTCGTCATAGTTCATGTTACATTTTTTCCCTCCTAGATGCCCCACCCACTTTAAGGTATGAAAATGACATATCAATTCCTCCTGCATACTCATACGCACAACAACATGATTCCTGACATAAATGATGTAATCCTCATCTATGGACCAATATGAAGTTTTGTCCCCACCATCTAGGATTTCCCTCCAATAAAAACACCATAGATCCTTATAATTCATGTCTATGATCTATCTCAAGAGTCTAGACTCTATTGACACTGGTATGAGAGTCATCTGCTCCTAGCTCTTTTAAACCACAACATGTATCTTATCCAGTAAAGTCACAATCTTGCATTCAACACAAGATTTTGGGGCCTCCTAATCCTAATATTTCCTATTTAAATCATCTACAACACTGTTTCCCTTCTTGGGAAAATATGATAGATCAAAATAAAATGACTTCATACACTAAATCTGCCTCTACTACCAAATATTCAAATCTCTTTGTGAAAAGATATACATTAAGCTCCTATGATTAGCATACACAATAATATTTTCACCCAACAGATATTGCTACCAACACTTCTAAGCATAATCCATTTTATCTATCTTGAGGTCATGCATATGTTAATTCCATTCATTTGGCCTCAACTATCATGACCCATATGCTTCACCTTTATCTCTCTACATCAACACCTCTCCAAGACAAATCCCATAATTGTCACAAAACATTGTATACTCCTCACCTATCTCTAGTAGGATCAATATTGGTGTTGTTTTCAAGATATTATTCAACTATTGGAAGGAATTATCACATACTCCACACTATTAAAGATTTATTTTTTCATTTTTCAAGTACGAAAGAGGTGATTCTAAATGGAAAAAATCATATATGATCTTATGATAATATCCATCTAATCCCATAAATCTAGATATATTATAACATTCTAGGGTTTTTCAAAGATACACCTTCTTGATCCTTCCCTATGTCCACAGACACACCTTCTTCTGAGATAACGTGACCCAAGAAGGGTTCCTGATCAATCCAAAACTGATACTTAGATAGCTTGGTGAATATCCAATTCTCTCTTGGTGTACTCAAGATGATATCAAGATGTTGGGAATTATCTTCATGATTCGTTGAGTATAACAAGATTTAATCCACATAAACTTCCATAAAATGATCTAAGTATGGATGGAATATTCTATTAATCAGGGCCATAAACAGTATAGGAGTGATTTTTTTCAAACATCATCTCAATGAAATCATAAATTCCATATCTTCATCTAAAAGCAGAAATCAGTATATTAGAAGGTTGAACTCTCAATTGATGATACCCTAACCTAAATTATATCTTATAAAAGACACAATATCCACTCAACATGTCAAATAAGTTTTCAATGCATGTAATTGGATAGCGTTTCTTCATATTCCACTGGTTCAAATTCCAGTAATCAACATAAAACCATAGAGTCTCGTCATCTATATTGAAAACAAGATTGGATAACCCCAATGTGACCTACTCAGATAAAGAAATACCTTATCCTCCTACTCCTATAATTGACTCTTAAGCTCTTGAAACTCTTCTGTTTCCATTCTATATGGTGGAATAGAGATGAGCTCATCATCTGGAAAGAGATCAATAGAAAATTACACATCTTTCACAGTTGGAATCCCTGAGAATTATTTAGGAAACACATCCTAGAACCTATCCACTACAAGTGGAAAAACATCATTATTTACACCTCCATCATCCAGCAAAACACTAGAAACCTAAGTGGTGATCCCTCCTAATTACTGATGAACTGGACTTGCACAGTTTTCTGGGATATCCCGACCTCCTCGATGAATATTTTTTTACCCTTATGATATATAAAATTTACTCTCATATGGTAACAACCTATGTGGGATCATTATGATACTAACCATCCCATACCCAAAAATTAGGTTAAATCCTAACATTTTAGGGATGTAAATATCCCATAGAAATTGATACTCTCCAAACATGAGAGAATACTCCATGCATAACCATATGTCCTTAGACCATACTCCCAATGGTGTATCAATTTTCATCACCCTACTCATGATCTCCATTTCGAAGCTCAAACCATTCACAACTTGTGTATATATAAAATAATGAGAGTCACCGATATCAAATAAGGTACTAGCTAGCATTGAAGATAAAATCATAGTAAATCTAACTATTGATGGTCTAGAATCACTATCCACAAGTGAAGGATGAACTGTATGCAATTTTCATATCCCACTTCCCTATGATGTAGTCTGATTCCACTGATCTGTATCACTATGATGATATGTGCACTCATTCCTAGAAGCACTACGTCCACTACCTTAACCACCACGATCATTAAAACTATAACTGCCAAACTAGTATTGTGTAGAATATCCCTTCATAATACTCTGGTTCTCCATAGCTTCTCCATCATTACCCATCTGTTGTGTCTTCTTAGAAAACCTTTATAGATGTCCCATCCTGCTGCAATTTCTGAACCCCATAAGTGTTCTAAGATAATGTCTATGACTATAACCCAGCCTACCAAACTGGTAAAAAATCACTCGAGTAAGGTCTTGAGTAATTGATCCTTCCCCCAGACAACTTTTATTCCTACAAATTTGGATAACATTATCACAGAGACACTTTCTTATCTCGGAATTCATACCTATTGATCATTCAGAAGAAACAACATGTCCCCCACTAGAAGCCCTTTTCATGTTCCTCTAATATATGAGATCCTAATGAACTATTTCAGAAATCTTTTACATCATAAATATAATCCATTAGGGAATGATTTTACATTTAATACCATCATGAAACCACATTTCTGCAATTGCCTCATCCCTCTCCAAAATTGGTTAAAAAATGCTACAAATAAATAAAAAATCTTACATACTCCATCACATACATATTCCCCTGAGTCAACCTCATAAACCCAGCTTCCATCTTCTGTATGAGAATCTCTGGATAAAAGTGCTCCCGGATCTTTTCTAAATTCCGTCCACCCCATAGTTTCTATATATATATATATCTCAAGTCTAGATGTCACACCAATGCTTTACTTGAACATGTAAAATAAAAGTGGCTAATTTTAATCTATTCTCAGCAAGAGTAACTAAGTGGTCAAGTATAGTCAATAATCACTCAATCCAGAACTCTGCTACCTTAGATCCACCCACTCCGATAAAAGTCAGATGGTGCAACAATTGAAAATATCATTTAATATCAAACATACTCCTCATAAACTGTTCTGGGAATCTCTCCATAAATTACTTAAATCAAGAAAAGATCCCTTAGAATAGCTCTCTGACTTCCTCACCCGGTATTTTCAGTGCCTCATGTTCCATTGCTGGAGGATCATTTCCAACTATATCCACCGGTCTTCCTATCAAAAAACATCATCATGTAGAAATATCTCTACTATTAGAAACACATTTCTTAAGACACGCAACATAGCTTTAACAAATTTAATAAAAGTATTTCACAAAATCCATAACAATTCATTCCCCCAAACCTCGCCACATGGTCAAAACAGAGGCACTATCACTACCCTTAACCATCATACATCAAAGTCATGGTTAAAAATAATGTAAAATCATTCTCAAAATTCTAGTTTCTCATAGGACACCCATTTTCTATGTTTTACAACAATTAAAACATTCATTTTCACATTAGGCACCTCTTCATTTATGTCACGGAAACAAAGAAAATAGTATTCATTTAAAAACATACACAAAATCTTATTTTCCCATGCATTCCAAAGATGATGCATTTAAAATAATAATCTGGAGTGACTAGAATGATTTATGCATAATAAAATATCATTCCAATCTAGTGCAGAAGTCAAATATGATAAAATATAAAAACAATTATCACATAACACAACAAGTGCATCACTCGATGTGAAAAAGCATTTGTCTATAACAACGCACATTAATAAAAACAATATCACCATGGGAACTTGGATTTTACCCTCATACATGGGTTAGATACTCCCATGAACGAGCTCTAAACCAAGGAATAACTCATACAATTATCTTATCTACATTTCCCAAATTGTAAGATAAAGAAAAAAACTGTATTTGATACAACTTAAAAACATCTCAACTGGGGTGCCACAAATAGATTCCCCAAGATGGCTTGCTATATGACCTCAAATGCACGTCCCCATACACCAGAGGTGGTCGACTTGTAGTGAGGGAGTAATATCTATTATGGGGAGAGTATAACCTCATTATCAAAGTAGCACAACTCTGGAAATAAATAAGAATAACTAAACTAAACCAGTATCACATGATGATGAAAACTGGAAATACAATATCCCAAACTAAAGAGTAGATATGTCATGCCAAATACATGTGAAGTTTCAAAATGTAAAACTACAAGACTAAAACTGAAAAATCCCCTAAACAGGTCCTGACATAAGGTCTGGTTCCCCCATCTATGATCCATCCCGAATCAACCATCTAACATAGGTCTATTTTCCTTATCCTGTCCTACAAACATGAAGTCTATTCGGGTAAGATCCGGAAGCCCAAGTAGGGTGTGAGTACAACTTAGTAGGCCACCACCAATGGAATCAAAAATAATATCCACTCAGAAATAGTGTATGCATTTTTTGTAAATATTAATATAAAATTCTTAAGTAAACAATTATCACATTTTTAATTATTCTCTAATTAACCACATAAACACCCAGGTCCCTGATGACACTCGAACCATCAATATGTGCTTTGGCCCGTGATGGAGTCTGAACCATATCACATATTCAAATCAAACGTTATTATATCACGTTTGATTTCATTATCCATTTCATTTCAATTCATGTTACGGAAAATTGGAACCATAGTCCAATGCCAACATTTCAGGCCCAGGTCACCATGCCTAGGACCCCATGGGTGTTTTAAGCAGTAGTTTGTGACCCAAAACTCATTTTTTTAATCAATCACACAAGTGGAATTTTGAAACAGCTTTTAGTTTCCCACACTCATTTATCATTCTAGGAATTAAGTGCAATAGACCATGTCCCACACTCATTTCTCTCTATGGGCTTTTGATGGAACAGACCATGTCCCACACTCATTCTTCACTAGGGGATTTTTATGCAGAAGACTGTGTCCCAAAAAAGTATATCACATATATAACAATATCACATCTATCACATTAATTGAGTTTAATCAACTTTAACCCTCTCATAATATTTCAAAAAATGATATTTAATTTCAATAATCAAAAAAATTCTGGGTCAATACATTAATCATCATGAAATAATATGAAAAATAATTATTATTCCATTTATTAACATTTAATCATATACCCATCTGATCCATTATGGTTAAGAGAATAATCAAATAATTTCCTAAGTTAATTATTTCATAAACTCAATAATTCACCAATTACATAGACTAGTTAATTGACCAAATAAACTATCAATTAATCAATTAATTCCACAATCACAATATTTACATAATTATTTTTCTAATTAATTGATCCAATTAAACCATCATATAATAACAAAAATAACCATTAATTAATTCCACCATTATTTAATCTAATTCAAAATTTTCATAATCCCAACATTCCATTAATTAATTCATCTATTAATTAATCCAATTACATGATTTCAATTAACCCAATTACCTTAACCATTATCACATGTAAATTAAATTAAATCAAATAAATCATAAACTCAATTTCCCAATATTGAAAATTGAAATTTAATAATTAAATACATGTAATTGAAAACAATACTATGGCATTTTCAATTTTGAAAACGTAACTCAAAATTGATGACAAATGCTCACAAATGGAAATCCCCAATTGAAACAGAATGATCAAGAATACAACAATGAGTGAGATCAAGATCTGAAACCTAAATCCAAATCAAACATATTAGATCTACCTAAATTTAAATCTATATCCTTCATGAAAAAAGTAAAACATCCCTTTAAGGATTATGGAATGATGGGAGATGTACGTGAATCTAATTTATATGAGATTCCTATACTATGAGAGGTTTAGATCTTCAATCCGGACTTTGAATCATGAAAAAATGTGGTTGGAAGCCTTAGGAATCCATTCAGGAGCCTCCAAAAATAAGAACAACATGCTAGGGTGGAGTTAGGTTTAATTACGATGAATTCTAGGGGTTCAGAATTTTAAAAACCAATTTTAAGAATAATTAAGACCACACGCACGGTTTCCTGGGCAGGGATACATGGTTTTCCAAATCATGCTCCTAAACTGTGAACCTCTTCTAGGGGTTAAAGTTTACTCCTAAAAGGCCTCATAAATTCAATATCCTTGCACTAACTATGAAAATTAATTTTCTTGGGTTTGTATAGTTTTATTGGATGGGCACATGGTTTGGGAAAACCATGCGCCAATTGTGCACTACCACTCCTTAATACAAAATTTTTTAATTGCACCCAAAAAATCCCCAAGGAAAACCTCAAATAAGGTATAAACCAAAAATGTTAAAATATTACCAAATCACAAGCTCTACACATCTACAAAAAATGTGAGTATCTTACACTATATTTCGTAATATCTTCCTTATCATTTTCAAAAAAAAATTGTTTAGGAAGTCTGATTTTTGTTAACATTAACATTAAAGGAATCAACCAACTCAAGAAGATATTTATTCAAACATTTTTAACTTCTTTTTTCATTTGGATATCACATTAAAAAACCTTTTACATCTTTCTAATAAATTTTTTTTTGATATGTATTTTTTATCTTGAGTGAGAAAGTAAGACCAAAAACATTGAAGTATTTTACCATTGGATTTTTTATAAACCACATTTCTTAAGGAGTAATAATATATTTTGGATACAAAAAACATCTATTTTCAACGCAAATATTGAATTTATAGATTCTCTATAAAATAATATAGTGATTTTATATTCATTGGGAATGTTTCTTCCCATTTCAACTAAAATCTTGTTTTTCATTTCCAGTACTCCATTTTTTAGGAGTGTGGGGAGAACTGTATTGTTGTTTGATTCCTTTTTTCTTTAGATAGGACACAAATGAGTTACTAGTGTACTCATTTCTATTATCTTTATTAAAATTCAATATATATACACCCAGTTATTTGTAAACATCCCTTATTAAACTTATAAACATATCTATATCCTCTGATTTATGTTTCATAAATGTTATGTTGATCATTTCAGTGCATTCGTCTATAAAATTAATAAATTTAATGTCACATTTCATTGACTGATGTATTATTAGTCCAAAAACATCTAATTATATTATCTCAAGAGGTATTTTTGATTTAATTTAAACATTCAAATATCTTCCACTAACCATATTTCCTTTAAATAATGTTTCACTAAAAATATGAACTTTAATTTTTAATTCTGGTTTATCACATATAACATATTAATTATAAATTATGTCCATTGTTTTTTGGAAAAGATTCCCATGTATTTAGTTCACCATATTATCATTATCATCATTATTTATGTAACATGAATTACAAGGATCTCTATTCTTGAATAGATTGATGCTAGTTTTTTATCCCTTAATAATATATTATTCATATTGTAAACATTGGATGATGCATGAATCTTTTATAAAAAAACGTCCTTACCATTATCACATTATTAACTAAATCTAAATAGGTTATTATTATTCCCATCAACATGCAAATATTTTTTTACTCTAGTTTTTGTGCTTCAATATTAATCATCTCGTTTCATTTACTCTTTCATCCATAATCATTATCTAAGGTAACTAACTATCCTTCATGTTATTTGATATTTTTTAATATTTTCATGTCACCGGTCATATAATAGGAATAACCACTATCAAGAATTCAGGGTTTATTCCTTTATTTATATTTTATTGTAGTCTTGAAAACGAATACCCTACCTATAGATTTAATCTTCTCAAATTCCTTTTCTAGTATATTATATGAATTTTTTCTTATAATTATTGTCATAAATTATTCATTAGTTTTACTTGGTTGGTCAAATAGTCCACCAAAATATTTCAGGAAGTCAAATTAATTTTACCTTAAGAGGATTTTATCTTTTGATTTTCTTTATTTTCATCCATAGTTTATCCCCCTCAGTTCATTCCAAATTATATGAAGAGGCATGCTATGCAAATAATTATATGTCGTGTTCCCATATAGATCACATTACCAAAAATATCAACTAAACATCTATCTTTCTAATAAGTATACATTTCCTTGTGATGATATTGTTGTGGTTTGATATAATTTCAAACACTTGATTTCCCTAAGCAGGGATAAATATTATGCTTAAATATATTTTCTACTTATATAGATGTGATGTGTTTCCTACATCCATTATCAAGCCAATATTTCCCAACATTGATTCTAGCATTTGAATGGTTAGAATAATTAGATGAAATTTTATGTTTACACGGTGTATATTTCACTTGATTCTTAGGATGAGTTCTTTTAGCAACATGAGATATTTAATTCTTTACCTATGAAGATTTTATAAAGTTATCATTAATTTTATTCAAATTATTTTTAGCATCAATGCATATTTAATGATTATTACAAATCTCATACACCTTAGCAATATTTTTTTCATTAATAAATTTCACTATCATTCCTTATTAAGTAGCATTCAGCTTATGGATTTTAATCTCCTTAATGAACTCATATTCCCTTTAAGAAATTCATCTATTTCTAAATTTTTATACTAATTTTATTTATTTAATATTATATCTTTTTTTGAGTTTCTATTTTTCTGAATACATTCCACAAGTTATGATATTTGTAGATATTCCATATAGGTTTCTACACCTTCTTCTTATTCACTATATTATGTATCTTCCTCTCTTACAACATTATAAATGAATGTTATAAAATTTTATATATTTTTATTTTCTAGACAAATATTTTCAATAGATTCATACTCAACATAATTATTTTTTTATGAACTTTTTCTTACTTTTTGTTCATTTCTTACATTCCATTGAAGTTTTTATCCAATTATTCCACTATGGGTTTTCCACTAAATCTTTATCAAATTATCTATTTTTATTTATTAGATAGTTCAAGGAAAATTTTATAATTCCTCCACATTCAAAAAAAATAAGTGGGATTCTTCCTTTTTACATTCCTCTACCATTTTTCTATTTTTTAGAGATGAGAGATGTAATCCTATCATTTATTTCATCATCTTCTTTTTTATCATCAAATTTAGTGATGCCCAATTTCTTATATACTTGACCTCAAAATTTTATCATCTTTATATTGTTAAAATGTATCTCATCCATCGTATTGTTTTCGAATATTGGATCATTTATTATTTTATATGTAAAAACATATGTTATGAAATTCATCAGTAGATAAATCATATTTATCTTATTATATAGATATTTTTGGATCAAACTTGTATAGGAAGTTCCTTGTTGATTTATTAAAAATGTTAGAATCTTCCATGACATCCTCGAATCCTATGATGTTTATAAAAACTTCATTAACACTTGTGAAGTACTCATTAATAGTTATATCACTTATCATACATTCTTCAACGTAGTGACCTGGTTTATCACACTTTCCCCAAACATCCTTCAGGGAGTCAAATTTATTTTTTCTTGATATCTTTTAAAATTATGATGATCTCACTTATCCTCTACCATTTCTCCCCCTTTGTTCAAGCCTATTTCTAGATTGATACTTGTTATTAATTCACTTGTGTATTTACCTCAAAGTTATATTCATTGTTGTTTCAAGTTTCCCTTACCAATATTGATCACATTACCTTCATATAAACATTTTCCGATAAGGAAATAATAATAAAATTTTGATCTTTACCATCAACTCCAAGATTCATTTTGTTACAAAATTTCATAAGACCAGCTTTCTCAATGGGAGGAATCCTAATTATAGCTACATCAATCATCTCTAGTCCAAGAGACTGAAGAAAGTGTATCATTGTGTTTTACTATACATGATAAGTTTTATCATTGAAAGTTGAAATACTTCTTTTGTTACATGAGTTAATATTACCCATGATAAGGATCTAGAAAGGGGAACCCGCCTCTGATTTCAATTGATGTCCCTTTGGATCGTGAAGACTATTGATATGGGTGTTGAATCATTAGTGATCTTTTATAATTTTCATCTCTTGAAATTAATCCCTATAACTAGTTAGAGTATTTATCCTTTTCAACATTATATTTATCAACAAAAAATTGTATGTAAATATTTAAAGTTAATGAAATGTGAAAATAATGTACAATGTTCTCTCATAGTTTAGGTGACTATTTCCTTACCATGGTGACTCCCATAGATGCATGGGAATTTACTATGATATGAAGTGAATAAAATTGATACAACTCATATTAGAATCCTTTAATCTCCTGATAGGAAATGATATTGAATCACATTAGTTCAAAAGTTTTCTAGTCATTTGATCCAAAAAATGAAAAACATTAGAAATTTCTGACAACAACATTGTCCAAAAATCTTTATCTAATATACTATATCTAGTGTGAATTCATCTAGAATTCCTTCTTCCTTCAATGTTATACCTCCATTTATTGTGCCTCATAATCTTTATTGAACCTATATCTTGTAAAACATTTTTCTAATAACTCTTATGACTACAACTCTTTCTAGTACCCACTTCTTAAGAAAATTATTTCCTTGGTTAGAAACTCATGCTACCCCAAAATCATTAGACCTTCAGCTCTCTCTTGCAGATGAATATTTTTAATACATGTTGTACCCACACCATAGGGGATCAACTAGGAGAAACATTTGAGAGATAAATAGTTTTTCTTGATCAACTAAAACTCAATTTTCGAATTCTCATTCTCATACCAACTTAACTATAAACATCTCATACATTGTAGAACATTCATGTAGCTTCTTAAAAACTCATCATTAGTGAATTTCATTGAACTTTCTTATCTCAATTATTGAAACAAACATTGAAGGATATTATCAAAATAATCATTATTAAATACATTATAAATTGTATGTAAATATCTTCTATACTCCTTCTGGAAAATGTTTTTTTGATGAATTTATTAAGAAATTCTCTATCCAAAACGGTTCTATCTATCTTCCTTCTATCATATCTACATCTACTGATTTAATCACCCTAATATACTCAATCTTCTTATTCTAGTGTTATTTACAATACTCATATATCATATTGATTCCTATATGTTCATCAATATATATCTTTACTCTTCTCACAATCTTTTTAGGACCCAAATTTCTATAGGGATTGGTTCAAAAATCTCAATCTGGTAAATTTTCATAGAATCATATATCTGAGGAAATCACATTCATTATCTAATTATCATATGTCCAATTTAACTTGGAATGATTGAAATGAATTTATAAAATCATACCAGTAGCTTCATTGATCATCTATTATGTCGGGCCGATCAACTTCTTTATCCCCTGGTTAGTTGGACTTTTTTAATTTTCCTTCTAATTGAACTCAACTTTTTATTAGGCTTCATACAACCTTTCCCATATTATAGCTTCATATATATATATACTATACAACTTCATGAAGTTCATTTCCATTATATCATTGTATAAGACTATTTTATGGACCATCATATTAACATCTCAATTAGTATAACTCATTCTAGATACATTTTTATAACACTACTCTAATGATCGATATACCACATTCTTCTCTGTTTGGTGTAGAAAAAGCTTTTTTATGTAAGACTCAATCCCATCAAACTTTTTTTGATGGAATTGAACTAATATACTTCATAAAGAAACATCCTTCAGGACTTCATATCATTGAAATCTTAAAAGTGTGAAACTTAAAATTTGTAATTTCAACATTTTACTGCTTTCACCTTTAAGAGTGTACACACTATACATCCAATAAATTCTGCATGGACTTTGTACAGTATGTTTTTTTAAAACTTAATATTCCATTATTTGTAACATTCAGCCCTTTTTCCTTAAAACTTTTCTATTTTATCACTATTGATAATTAAACACCTTTACTAAGTATAGACAGTACAGAAACCTTATAGTTCAATTAAATATTCTTCCAAATTGTAGAAATTTGTAACAAATATTCTTGGATCATGAGTATCTTTATAATGTTAGGAATGTGAAAAATATTAAAGAATCATCATAATTGATAAGTAAAATTTCTTAACGATAATAAGAAAGGTTTATTATCAAAGTCATATAAATTTTCAAACATTAAACACCAAAATATTCAAAATCATAATATTAGAAACAAATATAAAAATCATTAGAAAAACAACACAAAGAAACTTTAGAATTTAAAATGGAATTAATGTGGAATTTGAATTAGTTAAATTAAAGTTGTATTTTTTATAGAAATTAAATGAGAAGAGAGGGGGCTTTGTTAGGGAGTTTTGGTAAATTAAATAAACTTATGGATTCAATAAATTATGGAATGTTAAAGAATTTACATCCCTGTGTAATGATTTCACCAATGAGATAATTCTCCACTATTCAGCCATTTCTCTCTATTCACTATTTTTTATCCATTGTCTCATCACTGAAAACTCATAAAGATAAATGTAATAGATGTTTGAGGTAGGGGAAAATGAATAACATGATTAGATGAAGCAATCTGTGATGATTATCAAAAAAATAAAAGGATATCATTCATCATAAAATCAAGGTAGGAAAATCTATACATTATCATCTTAAATAGATTATCTATGGGGATATATTTCTATTATTTTTAGGGATAATGTACTAAATCTAGAAATTACGGGAAATTATAACCACAGATAAAAAGCTGTTATTAGTATTGAATTATTAAAAAGACATTCTTTTACAATCTTTAATAAAGAAAATGAGGGAAAATAATTCTTATTTAAATATTAAATAATTATATGTTTATAAATATATTTTCAAAATTTTAAACCCTAGTCAAGTGATTGATTTCTTAAATAGAGGTCTACGACACATTTATTATTTGATAAATATATTTATCAAAATAGTGTGTATTATTAGTACTAAATTTAAAGATTTTGTGAGATTTGGAATAGTCAACATTTGAAATTTTTATTTGGATTACTAAAAGCCTATATAAAATACCTTCGAGGTGATAAAAGGTGATTTTAAAAAACATATGAATAGGAAATTCTAGTATGTCATATAGGACATTCCATTCTCTATAAAATTTGATAAATGTATTAGTTAAGTGTGGGGATGAAGTTTTATTTTGGTACCTGAGGTTGTTTCAAATGATTATAGAGTTGTTCTATAGTCAAGAATTGGAATAAATCAACTAGTGAGTTACAATGGGTGGGTTTAAATTTAATATATCTTTTCTTCCTTAACATGGGAGTCATGAAAAATCTCATAAGTGGTCTTGCACTCCTATTTCATTGTATAGTATCCCTTTTTATTATTACTAATAATTGTAGACTAGATTAAAGATATTTTATAAGGAATTTATATAGTTTTGATATATTTATATTTATTGGTCTAGTGACTGGTTTTGAGAAAGATTATTTGATCATAGTTAGGGTGTATTACTTCCCTAGTTGTGAACTGATGATATGACACAACTCCCCCATATGCTTTTCAAAATTTAATACTCCCCCATATGATCGGGGTAAAGGACTTTATTTTCATCATGGGGATGCTACTCCCTTTGTGTCAATAAGACATAATCCCCCTATACAATTTATAAAGTAAGGAACTACCCCCAATAATGGGGTATTGGTTCTCTATATATAGAGTAGGTACTCCCTTTCTCGACGATGTATAGCTCCTCCATCTTCTTTGGTACACTATAAACTTATATCTATACTTTAAAAAGGTATACATCCCACAAAATAGGATTTGATCGGTGTTGTGGGTTATTTAGATATTGTTATTCTAGATTATTGACTTTTTTATATTATTTCATCCTTGTGTAAATGGAATATAAACAATTGTACATTCCCAAATCCTTAGTTTCTTATCCTTATATAAAATCTTGGTATTCATTTACTTAAATTTTTTTAAGATATATTATCATTTTATCCTCCATTATTATTTTTGGGGAGTCCTATTGGGTATATTTATACTCACCCTGATATAGGAATTATGTCCACACGTGTGGTTACCTATATAGAAGTCAAGCAATTAAACAATGATTATCATGGATGTAGAGGTGATAGAGTAGGAAATTAATGGTTTGTAATGGTGTAATTCATTATTATTGTTCATGTTAGTACTAAGTGTGATGTGGATTTTACAGCAGTTGTTTGAATTTTAACAATTCTTGGGTTATTGGGATCATTATGTTGTCTTTATTTCTAGAGTTTCATTCATTGTACTATCAGAGATTCTTAGAATATTTCGTATGTATATTATATTATAGCAAGCTATTCTATCTAGTTTTTCAATGTTATATTTTATTTTAGAGTCATGTGGACTTATACAGGTTCATTTAGATATAGTCTCCCATACATTTGATATGCATTATTGTTGTGAGTCGCTATATCCAAGATTATTAGAGGTCAAATGGGGTGTCACACTTTCCCTAACAACCAAACCAAGAGGCATATCTATGGGCTAGGTCATGTATTATTTATTCCACATGTGGATGAATTAGTATGCTTCATTCACTTGAAAAAATAAGAATTTTTAGGATGAACATATTTAATCTATTTTCTAAGCTCACCCTGTTTTATATAAACTATTAAACAGATTATCTAGATTGAGTTTATGGTGCATGTGTCGAGATGCCTTAGAATTAGACACAGTAATATTTTTGTAGGAGGCTGTTGAATTATACATGTAGGAACTATAGAATGGATGATGTAATTTTTATTGTTTTTCCATAGTTTTTTAGATATGTAAGACATCTCATACATTTATATAAATTATTCTTGTCTTATTGTTTAGAAATAAAATATTGTGTTGATGGTGATGTAGAGGTTTCATTTATAAAGTGTAATGTATTCCATATATGTGTGATGATATACCCTTTTTCCTAGTCAAAAAAATCATAACCTATTGATTTTGGGTTGTATGGGTTACACTCAAACCAATTTTTAGATTAGGATGAGTCCAAGTAGAGGTAGGTTTTAGCTTTAATGTTGAAATTATTGAATTAATTGAAATTTTGGATTTTTGGATTTTTTTTAATAATTTTATATATTAGTAATATTATAAATATATATTTCATATATATATGTATATTAATTATTTTTAGTGCATTATATTTATTAATAATAAGAAAATTAATTTTATATGCATTGTATATAGTTGGTTATACATAGGTATCTGTTGGATTCACCCACACACCCACACACACATGTCCTTGGGTTCTTCAGATGCACATTCATGCACAGACACATTAATATGTGAATAAAGACTATCATATGTGTTAATCAATAATTAAATAATTTAGAAACATAAATTGTCTAATCGAATTTACAAAATTAACATAGATTTTTAATTTCTATAATTTTATAATTAATATTTTGTACATAGTATTACAATAATAAATTATTAATTAATATTTATATTATTTAATTATTAATGTATATTATTTTAATTGTTTTTTTGATTCATAAATACAATTATTTACAAATTTAATTACATGGATTTTTAATTAAGGATATATTTTTTAAAAGAATAATCATTTATAAAAATAATAAGTTTTTAATTATAATTAATTATTTTTAAATTTAATTATTATATTAATTATAAAATCATTATTTTTTTACGATTGTTTTCCAAGCTAAGTGGTAAAGGCTTCCTAATAATACAACATTAAATGGGGTTTAAACCCTAACAGATCCCAATTTGGGATATTTCTAAATGACACCATGTTGCAAGGGTGGCGACCAAAATGTAGAGTAGAAACCACCGTTCAGAACAGAGGACCAAAATGTAGGGAAAATGATGATAACTAGCTTGGAGAGGTACACCATGGTGTATCACTGAGTGTGGTTACATCAATAAGAACACTATTGGGTGGAGTCGGAGATCACAATGATAGATCAAGTTGTGGGTACGATCTTTTTTGTATAGACTAGGATCCTACAATATGGTGTTGTGGGCCACAACATATTGATGGGAGAAACCCATGCATTCAGTTCATTATACATTGGGTATTTGAAAAATGTAATTATTGGGTCTATAATCCATGTAATGAGATCCATCTCGACCAAGTTAAAGGGAGGTTATATTTTTAAATAAAGGGGATTTACCTCAAACAATTTCGAATAATAGTATATCTATATATATTTGTAATTAAATATATATTTAAATATAATTATCAAACTTCATATTTTTAATTTTATAGTTTTATATTTAATAATACACTGTTAAAATATATATAAATTTATATTTTTCATGTAGTTGATAAAAAATATCATTTTATTACATATGTAATTTATTTTTTCCCTAAAATAATAATTATTTATTATTATTTTAAAAATAATTGTTACAAAATATTAAATTAATTCGTAATATATTGTTAATAATCATTTATAAAATTATATATAGATATTCTTATTTTTTAAGAAAAGTAAAACAATTTATAATTTAAATATTTATTCATTTATATAATTAATATAATTTTTTAAATATTATTAAAAATATTAATGTAATTATTATTAATATTAGATATATAATCAATATTATAATAAATTATATAATTACAAATTTCCTTTCAATCAATTCTATTTATATTTAAATTTTAATAATTTTATATTTATTTATATATTTATTTATAGTAAAAAATCAAAAATTTATATAATTAATAATATTTCATACATAAAATTAAAAACATTTGTAATGTCCCACTTTTTGGTAAAATAATTTGGAATATATTAGGTAATATTTTCGGTGTCATGCACTGAGACAACACAAGATTTTGATGGTCGGTGAGTCTCGATGTTGAATTAATAAAAATGGTTAATATATTATATCATGCACATGCATTTTTTAGTAATAACGGAATAACTCCTAAATGAATTATCAGATTGAAAATCAAAGACCTTTGTTCAATCCTAAATGTGATTTTTATTCTATGAGTGACATAATCCTTGTTAGCGTCGGGTGTTTTTCGTGAGCTCCAACATGGGTGAATTGATTAAATAAATTAAATATACTTGTTTAATTATATGTATTAAAGCCTATCCTAATCTTCTCATTATAAAAAACATGTTATGGAAAATCCATAAGGTTTATATGCTTCACCATAGAATTTTCAAATTGACCATTGGATGAGAGATTGGAGAATGATAGTTGATCATAGATCATTTTCACCAACGAAGCTCAAGGATCTCACCAAAAATGACATCATAGATTCATTCTTCATCTAAATTTGATCCAATCCCATGGAATGTAATTTTCATTATTTAGATTTATCCCATTTTGATATCCCATTTCCAACATGAACCAATTCACCAAAAAAATGGTTCTCATATCAAAAGATGATTTCAGCAAATAATTTACCTTCCCGTAGTTTATGAATTAATTTCTTATTTATTTATAGCTCTTAATTAATATTTATAATGGTGATTATTCAAAGTCAGAACAAATAATGGGTGAGGTTCATTTATCTTTGGAGTTTCATGTATTTCTGCCTCCATTATTTTCACAATACATCACCAGTATTTCTTTGGTCAGCGATTCAACAAATACTCAGTATTCTATCATTTTTTTACCGTTCTTTGGTGAAACGGATCAATAATAAGGGTTAGATTTTATTATTGAGGTTTGAAAATGGTAATGGATGATTCGAGGAAGACCAGGTGAATATTTGGAGTCTCACATTCCGGTTTTTGTGTCTTAGCAAGAAAATGGATCGAATAAGGCTTTGCAAGTAGATCGAATACCAGATTCTGGTCATCGCAGTGGATTGGAGTCGATCAATATTAGATTTGAGTTTATCGGTGTGGTTCATGGAAGAATTTGTAGCAACATAGGAAAAGGTTGAATCCACATGATGAACCTATTGGTTCTAGAAAGTCTCTCACTACACATTCTTTATTTTGAAGAACAAACATCTTGTACCCCCCCCCACTTATATAGTTAAAGAGTTTACACATAGAAAAAAGTATCCCATGTAATATGACATGTTTCACATTCCATGTGACACAACTTGGTGGCTTGGCTTGTACACTTTGGGTACATAAGCATGGACATGTCCAGGTATAGTAGCATGAGCAGAGTACATAGCCATGTCCCAGTACTCAGATGTGGTTATGAACCTAGACATAGTCTGATACATAGTAATGTAAAAAGTACATGGTCATGGACTGGGTTATAGGGGAACGAGATGGCGCATATGGGTAGGTCCTGAGTAGGGTTGAAAAGATAGGTAATACCATTACATGTCATGTACTTCCTCCATGATGGCTTGAAGAAATTCTTCTCCTTTGTATGGACTATTTTCCTAAGGGTTCATTCCCTCAATTCATCCCTCATGATGTTCGAGTGATACATTATCTTCTAAGAATAGGATGTGATTTCCTCAGAGGTATTAGTGTCAGATAATGTTTTTGGAATCACTTTTAAGGCCTAGGGTGGGATACTCTATCATATCTTCTACCCTTGGTGGGGTTTAAGGTATCGGTGTGACCAACATACATAGGTGTTGATCCCGTAGTTAGATGGTTAATTTAGTTAGGGTTTTTGGTGTCCCACACATCCATGGGTGTGATACCCTATCTATGTATCAATAACTTCTATATTCTAGAACATACTTCTCCTTGGTGAGACCCAACAAGCAAGACCCCTCGGATGAGAACCATCATTGTTATCCATTGTGTAGAGTGAGTTCTCTCAGAATAGAGATACCTGGTAATCTCAAGAAGTATTATTAGGTTATATTTTTTGGTTGGGACATTACCCCAAGACATAGTGTCTATAATGAATATATCAAAATGTAATTATTTTATGTCTCGTATTATGATTTTTATTCCATTGTGATGATTTTAATACTTTCTTGATTCTTTTTTTGCTGATTTCAGGTTGTCTTACTAGGTATTGTTATACTCACCCCTGTATAGTATCTTCTTACACATGTAATGTCTTATGAAAACAACATGTCTTTTATGTGGTTTTTGGAAGATGTTGGGAAAAATACCTTAAGATTTCTTCTCAGTATGTTTTGGGTGGGATTGTGTTTGTTGACAAAGCCAGATGACCACAAGCGAGAATGGTTGGTGTTTTCTGAATACAGTTTTTTAAGGTGGCACTGTTTCCCAGCGCTTGCTAATTTTTTGGGCCTCAAAATCGAGAGTTTGATTTAGAAAAAGATAGATTTTTTCATTGGATTTATCGGTATGAAGAACGTTGAATAAAATAAAAAAAGTGTTTGAACCACATACCATAATTCTTTTGTTGAGTACCATGTTCAGGGTGCGGTACGCAGAGCGGCAGGAATGGTATGTGGGAATGGTTCATGGAACTATAAATAGATGCATCAATGGTTCATGGAGGATAGCAGTAAGATACGTGAATTGCATGTTGAAGGAAGAGTAAATTGACCACATAGGATAAAAGACGGTATGCAGAGCGTATAGGAAAATGGTTCGCAGATAGCTTGTGGTTCGTGGTAGCTGAAGAATCAGAAAGAGGTGGAGGCTGGATTGATGATTCAATAAATCTTGATTTAGAGGATTAAGAAAATATATTTTACTATATAATAATGTATAATACCACCATTTACTATGGAGATATAACATCATTTGAAAGCATATTTTTCTATGGGATTTCAGCAAAGTCCAAAAGTGGTTTGCGCTGAAGGTGTTTGTCACGAACCAACCCGAGTCAACCCTGAATCGGTCACCCAGTCCAGCCCGCGACAAGTCCCAGGAGGCATTCCCGATCCTCCCGGGATGGCGACAAGATCCAAGGGCATCAATATATTACAAAAGGGAATGATTTCTCCCATATATAAACAATCAAACGAACAGCAGAAAGAAATGGACCGTCCAAAATACATTTATATAAAAATTGAACTAAACATTATTTGTACAAGAAACTAAAAGTAGAACTAAACCCATAACTCAACAGACCAAACATGATAACCAACTAACTCCATGTGAAAACACTGGTCACTCTCCAACACAATGATCACACATTGCCCAAGACGATCAAACTTAAGCTGAAACCTGGACAAGGGCTAAAAACTGAAGAAGACTATAGGCGTGAGTATTAAAACTCAGTAGGTAAGCCCGATATTCTATTCCCAATGCACTTCCTTTAAAATAAAAGAAACATCAATTTAATTTTTTAATGCATGATATAAAATTATGTTTTTCAAATGAGGTTCCATGTTATAATAATTATCAGACAAAAACATGCATGTTTCATAAACAAAAATGCAAGTAACAATTTTTTCAAAGAGGTTCAACTTCAAAATGAAAATAGTTTTCAAGAGGGTTGCTTTAAATAATGAAAAATTTTAAAAAAATAACAAAAACTACTGAATTTACCAACCAAACACACCATATGCCGACGGTGTGTACAAAATACCAATGAGCACAACTTACAAGAACACCCCTAGACACTAGTTAGTTGTGATCCCCAGGTACCTCGTATCTCGGTGAAAGTAACCATAATGAATATAATCCCCGCGCACACAATCCACTATTAGGGAGCATACCCATAACCTAGTGGTCCCCCAACATCATCTTCATCATAGTTTAGTTAGTGTTGTCATCATCAAACTTGCTACATGAAACAGGGGCCAAACCACGTAGAATCACTAGCATACTAGTACACGTCCACCAACCTATATACCCGGGATTCCCTTTAGTGCTAAATCAAGATACTAATATCATAAAATACACCTTTCACATCTAAATTCCATTCCCAAACCATGAAAACACAAACATCCCATAAACTTTCTTCACATTTCTTTCACGAATCAATAAACCACTACAAATTTTCGTAAAACAATTTCAAAGAGTGTATTGAGGTTTTGCACATAAAACCCATTCAAAAACACTATTTGAATTATAAACACACAACAAGACCATACCCAACCATATTTGGGAGCCCCAAAAACATTTATGAAAATAATTTCATGGATGATAAAGTAATCTCAATTGACACAACATGGTATATACAAGTAAAACACTCATTCTTCATTTTTAGGAAAGGCCAAACAAGCCTTTAATCATTTTCCCAAAACTAACATTTGAAAAAGTTATGCCTTAAATTTTTTTAACGGGGTATATAATCACCATATACAGAATCAAACCACATTCATAAATCCCATAAAACACTCACCCATTTTCATAAGAATATAAAAAAGGCTATTTTCCGGCAACTCGGGCCAAAACATGTTGTAAACTAGAACCCATTTATTTTTAAAACAAAATACAAATTGGAAAGCTGTAAAAGGATCCCAAAATAATTTTTTACAGGATTCCAATGTATTTATCAATCCAAATAAATCAATTTAAATTTCATAAGACACATAAAATCCAACCGAGCAATTTACCGAACATGTGGCATCCACTCTTTAACAAAACAACTTATGTTAAGCACTTAAAAAGGGATAAAATTACATTTTCGTTACATAAAGTTATTAAATCTACTTAAACATATTCAAAATACCATAAACCAAGTGAAGAAGTTCATGGAATAATTTATCAAACAAGAGGAGTGCACATTTATAACAAAGCAGCTATATTTTTTACAAAATAAGTCATAAAACATAATTTTCACACAAAACCTTTAAAAAAGGTTTCATAGCTGAACATATCATACACTACGGGAAAAATGAGCTATTGCGACGGGTTATTTGCGACGGGATTTATTCCCGTCGCAAATAGTCATGTTAAAAACTTATTTGCGACGGGGAAATACCCCCGTCGCAAATAAGGAGGCTTTTGCGACGGGATTGCTTTCCCCGTCGCAAATAGTTTTCCCGCGATGCGCGCCAAATCGCGGGAAACTTATTTGCGACGGGGAAATATTCCCGTCGCAAATAACCGGCGGCGGTAAAAGGTATTTGCGACGGGAATATTCCCCCGTCGCAAATACTATGTCGGCAGGGATTATTTGCGACGGGACCCGTCGCAAATAACTATTTACCGGTTGACCGTAATAAATGTTGGCTAAGGTATTTGCGACGGGTACCGTCGCAAATAGTATTATTTGCGACGGGATTCCCGTCGCAAATGGACCCGTCGCAAATAATCTAACCTATAAATACCCCCATCCGTTTTTTTCATTTCATTCTCATTCCTTATCTTCTCTCTCTCTCAGAATTATATTTCTAGAGTTGAGTTTTTCTCCAGTTTAAGTTTTTTCTCCGGAGCTGATATTAAAGTTTTGAAGAACGATCAGAACAGATCAATTTTTTAAGGTATTTATCTTCATTTTAATTTTTTATTTATTTTTAATTTTTTATTAGTTTCTATTATTATTAATTAGTTGTAATTTAATTATGTTCACATTGTTTTATTATTTAATAAATTTAAATTATAAGTATTGTTTATATGGTAATTAGGAATAATTAGTAATAATTTTTAGTAATTAAGAATAAATATTAATAATTAGTAATAAATACCAATAATTAAGAATAAGAACATTATTACATTATTAGTTTATTTTATTATTAATATTAAAATAATATAATTTTTTATATATATACAGTTCTTTTTTCATCTGTGTGTTTGCTGTCTTCACATGTATTATTTGTATGTGGAGATAGAAAACGCACAGATGAAAAAAGAACTCTATATAAATTAGAAAATTATATTATTTTAATATTAATAATAAAATATATTAATAATGTTATTATTTGTAATTATTGGTAATTATTTCTAATTATTGATAATTATTCATTTAATTACTAATAATTATCAATAATTAAGAATAATTAGTAATAATTACCAATAATTAACAATAATTAGTATTAATTACCTATAATTAGTATTAATTACCAATAATTAGTATTAATTACCAATAATTAGTATTAATTACCAATAATTCGTAATAATTAGGAATAATTAACAATAATTAGTAATAATTAAGAATAATTAACAATAATTACGAATAATTAACAATAATTAGTAATAATTAGGAATAATTAGGAATAATTAGTAATAATTAGGAATAATTAGTATTAATTAGGAATAATTAGTAATAATTACCAATAATTAGGAATAATTAGGAATAATTAGTATTAATTACAAATAATTAGTATTAATTAGGAATAATTAGTATTAATTAGGAATAATTAGTATTAATTACAAATAATTAGTATTAATTACAAATAATTAGTATTAATTACCAATAATTAGTCTTAATTACCAATAATTAGTATTAATTACCAATAATTAGTATTAATTACCAATAATTCGTAATAATTAGTATTAATTACCAATAATTCGTAATAATTAGGAATAATTAACAATAATTAGTAATAATTAGGAATAATTAACAATAATTAGGAATAATTAGTAATAATTAGGAATAATTAGGAATAATTAGTAATAATTAGGAATAATTAGTAATAATTAGGAATAATTAGGAATAATTAGTATTAATTAGGAATAATTAGTATTAATTACCAATAATTAGTATTAATTAGGAATAATTAGTATTAATTACAAATAATTAGTATTAATTACAAATAATTAGTATTAATTACCAATAATTAGTCTTAATTACCAATAATTAGTATTAATTACCAATAATTAGTATTAATTACCAATAATTAGTATTAATTAGGAATAATTAACAATAATTAGTAATAATTAGGAATAATTAACAATAATTAGTAATAATTAGGAATAATTAGTATTAATTAGGAATAATTAGTAATAATTACCAATAATTAGTATTAATTAGGAATAATTAACAATAATTCGTAATAATTAGGAATAATTAGTATTAATTAGGAATAATTAGTATTAATTAGGAATAATTAGTATTAATTAGGAATAATTAGTATTAATTAGGAATAATTAGTATTAATTACCAATAATTAGTATTAATTACCAATAATTAGTATTAATTAGGAATAATTAACAATAATTAGTAATAATTAGGAATAATTAACAATAATTAGTAATAATTAGGAATAATTAACAATAATTAGTAATAATTAGTATTAATTAGGAATAATTAGTAATAATTACCAATAATTAGTATTAATTAGGAATAATTAGTAATAATTACCAATAATTAGTATTAATTACCAATAATTAGTATTAATTACCAATAATTAGTATTAATTACCAATAATTAGTAATAATTAGGAATAATTAACAATAATTAGGAATAATTAGGAATAATTAACAATAATTAGTAATAATTAGGAATAAATAACAATAATTAGGAATAATTAGTATTAATTAGGAATAATTAGTATTAATTACGAATAATTAGTAATAATTACCAATAATTAGTAATAATTACCAATAATTAGTAATAATTACCAATAATTAGTAATAATTACCAATAATTAGCATTAATTACCAATAATTAGCAATAATTACCAATAATTAGCAATAATTAGCAATAATTACCAATAATTAGTATTAATTACCAATAATTAGTAATAATTACGAATAATTAGAAATAATTAGAAATAATTACCAATAATTAGCAATAATTAGCAATAATTAGAAATAATTAGCAATAATTAGAAATAATTAGCAATAATTAGAAATAATTAGCAATAATTAGAAATAATTAGCAATAATTAGTAATAATTAGCAATAATTAGGAATAATTAGTAATAATTAGGAATAATTAGGAATAAGTAGGATTAATTAGGATTAATTAGGAATAATTAGGATTAATTAGGAATAATTAGTAATAATTGCCAATAATGACCAATAATTGCCAATAATTAGGAATAATTGCAAATAATTAGGAATAATTGCAAATAATTAGGAATAATTAGGAATAATCAGGAATACTCAGGAATACTCACGAATACTCACGAATACTCACGAATACTCATGAATAATTACGAATACTCACGAATAATCACGAATACTCACGAATACTCACGAATAATCAGGAATACTCAGGAATACTCAGGAATACTCAAGAACACTTAGCAAAAAAAATTATATTATCAATATTTATGAAAAAAATATTAATATTATTAAAATAATAAAAATTTATAAAATATTAAAATTATCAATATTTACAACAGATTTTGCTCTATTCTTAACATGTTCAAATCTTAAAGGGTCGCTAATTGTCAGGTCATGCGCAATAAAAAGTTTCTGTCAGCCATGTCCAATGTAAACTCTATAATTGTCCTTGCATGGTCGATCACTTCAAAAGTAATGTTGCAATCAGACAAACTAAGTCATTCCCTTCTTATCTATAAGAATCATCTCACATGAATCTTTACATAGACCATTCTTCCTTGAAAATTTAAGGGAAAAATAATGATATCCCCTCAAATTTTTAAGGAAGAATGATCTATGTAAAGGTTCATGTGAGATAATTCTTATAGTTAAGAAGGGAATGACTTGGTTTGTCTGATTGCAACATTACTTGCGAAGTGATCAACCATGCAAGGACAATTATAGAGTTTACATTAGACATGACTGACACAAACTTTTTATTGCGCATGACCTGACAATTGACGACCCTTTAAGATTTGAACATGTTAATAATAGAACAAAGTTTGTTCTGAATATTGATAATTTTAATATTTTTTAATTTTTTTTATTATTTTAATAATATTAATATTGTTTTTTCGTAAATATTGATAATATTTTTTTTATTACTAATAATTAGTAAAAGAAATCTGCTTGGATAATGAAGGGAAAATTTATAACCATCTCCACAACGATGATTATCAAATTTCCTTTCATTATTCAAGCAGTTTTCCTTTTGCTAAGTATTGCTAAATTAGTAATAAATAGTAATAATTAGCAATAAATTGTAATAATTAGTAATAAATTGTAATAATTAGTAATCCTTGCTTGAGTGTTTTTTCTAACAAATTATTCAAAACCAGTAATGCTTTTATATTTTATAGAAAAATATGGAACAGCGAGGTCGTCAACAGTCATTATTAGATGACCGCATATGGATAAATCAACGTAGAAATCCAAATGGTTCTGGTTTAAATCCAGTATATATAGAGGGTGTGGAGATTTTTTTATCATTTGCGGCATCAAATTCAGAATTTGTTTCAGAAGGAAAGATAAAATGCCCTTGCAGAAAATGTGCATTGAGAACGTTTGACACGTTTGACAAAGTGGGGGAACATCTCTTGCGTTTTGGTTTTCAAGCAGATTATGTTTTTTGGTATCAACACGGTGAACGCAGTTCCAGAGCAGATGATACCAACTTGATTCCGGATCCATCCCAGTTTCAAGATTTAGTACATGATGTTGCAGGTTCATCTGTTCAACATACAGAAACTCCGGCTGATATAGCTTCAAATCCTGAGTTGGGACCGTCTGAATTTTATGAGTTGTTGAAGTCTGCTGAGGATGCATTATATCCTGGCTGCAAGATGAGCAAATTAGAAGCAGTTGCAAAATTTATGGCTATCAAATCAGATAACGGAATGTCAAACACATGTTTTGACCAGATATTTTCTTTGCTGAAAACACTGTTACCCGAAGGAAATGTTTTACCTGCAAATTACTATGAAAGTAAGAGGTTGGTTCGAAATTTGGGACTTACTTGTCAGAAGATTCATGCATGTTCAAATGACTGCATTTTATATTCAGGGGAAAATGAGTCGTTGGATAGTTGTCCCACATGTGGGAAACAGAGATATAAAGAAGGACAACACGGGAAGTCTGGTTTGATTCCTATAAAACAGTTGAGATATTTTCCGCTTACATCCAGACTTCAGCGTTTATTCATGTCTAAGAATACAGCGACAATGATGTCATGGCATAAAGAGAATATTTCAACCGATAAAAGCTTGAATCATCCAGCCGATGGTGATTCATGGAAACATTTTGATAGAGTGCATCCATCATTTGCTTTAGAAGCTAGAAATGTTCGACTGGGCCTTTCCACTGATGGTTTCTGTCCGTTTGGATCTTATGGTAGTCAATATTCATGTTGGCCTGTTTTTTTAACTCCGTATAATTTACCTCCATGGATGTTGATGAAGGAGCCATATATCTTTTTGACTTTACTAATTCCAGGACATCCGAAGAAAAATATTGATGTTTATTTGAAGCCATTGATTGATGAATTAAATTTATTGTGGAGTACTGGTGTCAGTACATATGATGTTGCAACGAAACAGAATTTCATACTGAGAGCAGCATTGATGTGGACAATAAGTGACTTCCCGGCTTATGGGATGTTATCTGGCTGGAGTACACATGGTCAGAAATCATGTCCTTACTGTATGGGAGAGAACAAAGCATTTATGCTCATTCATGGAAAGAAACCTTGTTATTTTGACTGTCATCGCAGATTTCTTCCAGCTGATCATCCTTTTCGCAGAAACAGATCTCATTTCAGAAAAGGAACAGTTGAAAGGGATGGACCTCCAAAAATTCTATCAGGTTCGGAGTTAAAATCGGTTGTATTTTCATTACCTCCCATCACTTTTGGTCCCACAATAAACCAACAGAAAATTTCTGGTTTTGGGAAAGAACACAATTGGATTAAACGTAGCATATTTTGGGATTTGCCATATTGGTCTGATTTGTTGGTCCGACACATGTTAGATGTCATGCATATTGAGAAGAACTGTTTTGATAATTTGTTTCATACAGTTTTGGATACGCCAGGAAAGAGCAAAGACAATGTAAATGCACGTTTAGATCTTGCCCAAATTTGCAGACGTCCAGAATTGGAACTATTTGAGAATGTCAGAACAGAAAGGTTACTGAAACCAAAAGCAGCTTATACACTGTCTAAAGAAAACTGTTTATTATTTTGTCAGTGGATTGCAGATTTGAGACTTCCAGATGGCTGTGCTTCCAATTTGGGTAGATGTGTAAAGAATGGTCATATTACTGGATTGAAAAGTCATGATTGTCATGTTATAATGGAGAGACTTATACCAATTGGATTAAGAGGTCTGTTGAATTCTGTGATTTGGGATTCCATAACAGACATGTCTCATTTTTTTCGGGAAATTTGTGCGGCTACGGCAGATTATGATGCTCTAGGCAAACTTGAAAAAGATGTTGTTGTAATTATATGTAAACTGGAAAAAATATTCCCGCCGTCTTTCTTCGACTCAATGGAACATTTGATGTTACATTTGCCATATGAAGCCAAATGTGGAGGTCCGGTACAGTTTCGATGGATGTACCCATTTGAAAGATGCATGCAAAAATTGAAAAGAAAAGTACGCAACAAAGCATCTGTTGAAGGATCTATTGCAGAAGCTTATTTGCAAGAGGAAATATCTTTTTTCTGCTCCCATTATTTTGAATCTGAGTATCCTTCAAAACACAACCGAATGGGACGGAATGAGAGGAATATTGATGAAATCGACAATCAATTATCTGTTTTCAACCAGTCAGAGCTTGGTTTTGGTGGAGTTTCTGAACGCTGGCTTTCAGATGATGAACATCATAGAGCTCATACGTATGTTCTGCTCAACTGTGAAGAGATGACATCATTTGTACTGTAAGTGTTTATATCACTTATTCTATCATTTATGTTACAGTAAATAACTTTGGTTTTTATAGGTTGTATGATAATCATATCAAGAAACAAATTCCACAAATTACAGCAGCTGCTCTCGAAGAACGGCGACTGAAAAATTTCTCTCAGTGGTTTCAAAAACTGGTAACATAAATTCTTTATCATTTAGCAACTCATTCAATGTATAGTTTACTATATTGATAATTATTTCACAAATCTTCAGGTGTCTCGACATGCTGATAAAATTGACAAACGGCTCTGTGTATTGAGTAACCCACCTTCCAAACTTGTTAAAACTTATAATGCATATGTGGTGAATGGATTTCGATTCCACACGCATGCATATGGGGAATCGAAAAAAACAATGAACAGTGGAGTTAGCTTGAGAGGATCTCATCATCGAGAAAATGAAGTTGACTTTTATGGCATGCTTGATGAAATCATTGAACTCTGTTATCTTGGACAACATTACATAACCATGTTCAAATGTCGGTGGTTGGATACAGAGAGAGGCGTGCGTGTTCATCCGACTCATGGAATCATCGATATTAAATGTAAAAGTGTTCTCGCAGTAAATGAACCATTCTTATTGGCTCAACAGGCATATCAAGTTTATTATGCAAAGTACTGTGCAACATCAAGAGACTTGACTGATTGGTGGAGTGTAATAAAAATCAAAATTCGAGACAATCAGTTTAGTCAAAGTGAATGTGCTTTCACTGATGTGCAAAGAATTGAAGTTTTTCAAGAGAGTACTCAAAATCAATCTTTTTTACAAAGAGATATGAGTATCGATGACGACACCCCACATTTAAGAGTCGGTGATGACGATGATGTTAATGATGTCACACATGAATTTGAAATGGTAAGAGATGAAGCAACTGCAACTCGAATGGATATCGATGATGTTGAGGAGGAATATGAAGATGACATTGACATATATGAAGATGATGATGAAGATGAACACTTATAGAATTCCATGGTATTTATATACAATCATAATATGTATATATATGTATATATAATAGTAATTATCAATTATTTGCTAATATTAACATTTTCTGTTTCAGATGGACGAGGCCACATTTCGTGAGTTGGCGGAGGCTGACCTGCCTTTCGATGCGGATGAGTTGCTGGCAGATGACCCTCAGCCTGCAGGCGCTCCAGGGAGTACGCGGAGGGGGCGCGGTCTTGCACGATTGATGATTCCTGACCCCGTCCCCGAGCGACGTCCACGTCTTGGGTTTGATCCGCGCACCCGGAGGTGTGATAACCTGTGTAATAACCTGTGAATTTGACTAAGATTTCATTAATCTATTCACATAATAAATGTTTATTATTTTTTCAGTTTTTCGCATATAGCAGTCGGACAGGGCAGCGCTATTTTGCGCAACTATTTCTCTCAGCCGTGGACCACATGGGAGCAGATTCCCATTGATGTGCAGCAGGCCATGTTCGGCCATTGGTTGGTACGTACGTAAATAAATAATTTTTATTTTGAAAATTATTTCATTTCTAACTTGATATTTTGATTTATTTGTAGGGTTTATGGTATCCGATCGAGGATACCATGCGTGACGCCATCCACGAGGCATGGGAGGTGGCCATGCGTGATCGCCTTCGTCAGTTTTTGCACAATTTAAGAAAAGCTGCGATGAAGAAAGCAGGAGTGTCAGATTTTGAGGAGTCATGTAGAGCACACCGACCAGAGTACATTTCATCCCATGTATGGGATGGATTATGTGCGCACTGGTTGAGTGGTGCCTTTCAGAGGAGATCATCGGTGGGGAGGCAGAATCGGGGGAGGCAGGAGGTGACTCATCGAGCTGGGAGTCGTTCTTTCAGTACTCATAGACAGCATCTGGTACGTACATTATTTATAAATATTTTATATAACTATAAATATTAACAGTTTATTTTTTATTCTTATAGGCTGTCGAGCACCCCGATATTACAGAGTACGACGTATATCGGAGGATGTATAGTGATCCTGCTACTGGGGAGCTCAGAGGTGATCGTCAGCATCACATCGTGGTCAGTATTATTTGTTTTCAAGTTTAAAAATTAACTGCATATAATATATTCACAATTTTAATTTTAAATTGCAACTATAGGAGTCATATGAGGCCGCAACGGCACAGGCCCGGCCTGAGAGTCAGGCCGAGTCATCATATCAGACCACTGCCCGTCAGTTTGATGAGGCGGCATGGATGCAGGCCACCCAGTATGCCTTCGAGAAGGGCCGGGTAGTTGGTATCGGCTCTCGACTGACTCCCGGAGATTATTATGGCAGTGCTGCGATGTCGGCGTCCAGCTCGAGGGGAGCTCGTTCATCTTCTTCTACATAGTATGAGGAGCAGTTGCGATCTCATACTGCACAGATAGAGAGTCTCCGACAGGAGAAGGAGCAGATACGTCAGCAGCATGAGGAGGAGCGTCGACGCCAGCAGCAGCTGTACGAGGAACAGACGAGTCGGTGGCAGCAGCAGCATCAGGAGCAGATGGAGTACATGCGCCGACTCACTCATGCTTTAGGGATGGAGTTTCCTCCACCACCATCTGCAGATCCCCCACCTCCCCCCCTCCTACAGATTAGAGTTTGTATTTCTGTTATAAAATTTGTGAAATCAAAATATTTTTTTTTTCTATTCGTAGTTTCTGTCTCATTATAAAATATTAATAATATTATATTTTTAAATAACAATATTAATATGAATAATAATAATATTTATATTTTATAATATTAAATTTTATATATATATTAAAATTTTATATATATATTAAAATTTTATAATATTATAATTTAATTATTTTTTTGTAATACTTGAATTATTTTAATATTTGAATGTAAAATAATTCTATTATTTTTATATTAATTAAAATAACTTATTAATATTTTTTTTATTTATGAATTATAATTATAATATTATTATATTAATTAAATTATTTATTAGTATTCTATTATTTTTATTTTTGAATTATAATTCTACTATTATTATAGTAATTAAAATAATTTATTATTTTCATTTGTAAATTATAATTCTATTATTATATTAATTAAAATAATTTATTAATAATTTATTTTTTTTATTTTTTTTATAGTATTTGCGACGGGATACTATGCCCGTCGCAAATACTAGTATTATTAATATTTTTTTATTTTTTTTAAAAAGAGTATTTGCGACGGGTCCCGTCGCAATTACTATTAATAGTATTTGCGACGGGAACCGGTTCCCGTCGCAAATACTAGTATTATTAATTTTTTTATTTTAAAAAAAACATTATTGCGACGGGACCCGTCGCAAAAACGATTTGCGACGGGTCCCGTCGCAAAAGGTATTTGCGACGGGCCCGTCGCAATAACTGTTTAAAAAGTTTTTTACAAAAATACGGAATACTATTTGCGACGGGGAGAATGCCCGTCGCAAAAAATGGCTTTAGCGACGGTCCCGTCGCAAATAAGTTTAGTTGCGACGGCGTTTTCCGCAACGGGCTATTTGCGACGGGACCCCGTCGCAAATGGCTATTTGCGACGGGATCCCGTCGCAAATAGCCCGTCGCAAATACCTGTTTTTCCAGTAGTGATATAAATAAGGTTATAACAGTATTATCATGATTAAACGTAAATGATAAAGGATTTTATAAGAGACATCCTACCTCAAATCCTTGGCATAATGGAAACGCACACCCAAAAACACCCGCCGCGGGATTACAAACCCTAAAAATATGAAGCACAGACCTAAATGAATATAAAATTCATCAAAAACCATGGGATAACAGAACCCTAGGTCTATCATGACATTAGGGGAGTATAAAACCCTGATATAATGAATGGAAGAAAAAGAGGGAGGAGACACGAGAAGGAATCTCACATTTTCAACTAGAAAACTCTTCGTATTTCATTAGATATGCACCCTTATAGGAAAGGGAATGGATTGAAAATTCTTGGAGAGTCTCCTAAGATCTGGAAGAACAAGGGAAAAAATAATTGTGGGAAAAAGAGTACTAATGGAATGATTTATTTATGAAACAATTTACCTGCGCAATTATGGAATATTTGAAAGACATTGAGAAAGTCCTCCCTAATCCGTGACTCATATGAGCTCCAAAGATGGGAAATAGATAATGGGGTTGAGGATAGTGATATTTTATTCGGATGGGTGGTGTAAGAACCAAAAAATATTAAATATTTAAATAGATATAAAATAAACAAATTATATTTTAAAAACTGGAAATGGGCCCATGGGCTTGCCCAATGCCTAAATAAGTAACCCAATTTAACCATGATTATGAATCTCTATGGGATTAAAAAGGGTATGAAAATTTTAAAATATCAGTAGAGGAAAATTGGGAAGTTTAATGGGTGAAAAAGGTTGAAAAAAAATATGTTAAAAATGAAAACAATTTGGTTTTTAAAATTGAAAATAGGCTCATGGTTGGACCAAATCTTGAAGTAACCACCCTTTCTCCAAAAACTCCTAAACAAACAATGGGGAACCCAAATTAGGGTGATTAGACATAGATGAAACATAAATACTAAAAATTCATCTCACCCAAGACCCTAAAAAAAGTACCACGATTTCAAATGAACTGGATCTAAATAAGGACATGAAGAACCGGGTGTGACAATTCTCCCCACCATTAAAGCTTTCTGCCCCCGAAAAGCCATAACATTTTCCAGCTAAAAGATAAACATCTAACGATTCCTTATAAACATGATCAAACCTATCAATATAGTGAAATATCATTTCCCATCAACATAACTTAATCCCCTTTCTGAAAAAAAAAACACCAACTCACAACCACTTTGTGAAAATCAATGGAAAGGTCACGACACCACCTCCAAAACCAAGCCAAGAACCCAATTGTTGGGCCTTCTCCCAATGAAACAAACAATCACCCAAAATAAAGGGCCCTCAGGAAAACCAAGGAATATAGGGGAGTACATAATGGAATCCCCAACATTAATAAACAACTTGCACTAGACAAGTTCATAGGAGGAAAAATCAATGAGACTTGTGGTGGGTTTCCCCACCATTGGAACCCAACTAGCAATGAAAAAAAAACAAGAACTCAACATTACCTCACTTTCACAAGTCCAAATAAAATATCCCAAAACATTCAACCAACCCAAGTTAAGAGGGTTACAACATGAACATATAAACCACCCACTCCTGGATGGAGGGGACAAGAACTTGGGCAACACTTTCAGCACGGATCTGGACCCCCGCCACTCAGGGAGAGGAGGGAAGGGGACCTAATAATTTGTCCATTGGAACCACAAAACAAACCATGTAACTACCCAAAACTCTCCACCTACGAATAGGTAACACCAAGACCGCACCCAATTTATAAAGGCGGTCCACAAAGGGACACTGATAAGAAACCCACATCCATGAAGGCATAACCATAGACACTTTGTGAGGGGTAAGTCCACCATACTTTTTGTGACAAATAGAAATTCACAGTAACGAGGAACCAAAATATAGACATAGAAACTACCTTAACACAATGGTAAAGGTAGGATCCTGTTCATGCGCCACACACCTCTGTAGATTTCCTGACTGCGTTAAAAGCTTCACTCTGAGGCCTATGGCTGGAGCCCAAAATCATGAAGCATCTTCTTCCCCACAGTCAGGTGCTAAGTATCACACCACTCAAAAACACTCACTTGATCAACAAAACACTTTATTTTAAATAGGAACTCATAGATACATATCAAAATTCTATCTCACTCTGAATGAGGAGTAGAATGGACAATGAATACGGCAAAAAGCATCAACATCAATGAACACAACTGCTATGTCCACAAGAATTATCATGAACTGGAAGCACTTTAAATTGATCCAAAAAATCTCTCTATTTAAACTGACGGAATAAGGAATTATTTTAGGAGGTGGATCTAGCTTTTGAAACATGAGAAATAATCCTTAGGTTTATCAATTGGAAATCTTGAAAACATAGAATTATTTGTGGCCACATCACAACATTCAACGCATCTTTAGAAACCCACTGAACATTACACAAAACCCTAGCCACCAACAAGATCCCATATCAAGATGCAACAAGACTATTAATTATAGATCATAAGGAAGCATACTGAATAGACAACACTTCTAAGACATAAGATAAACCAACCACATAAGTGTTGGTTCAAAATAAACACCACAATTTTTTTCAGCAAAAAAAAACTTTTGAAAAATAAAAAAAACTAATTTGGTGGATTTCCACATTCACCAAAAGTGTTTCATCAAGTCTCACTCACATGCACATTTCCATGGCACTCCAGGAACCCAACCACCATTCCATATAGGCCACCCTTCTAGATATCAATAAAACCATGCACGTTAGAACCCATGAAAACACCAAAGGATAAAAAACAACATCATTCCATAAATCATTTACCTTCCAAAGGAACACTAACCACCAAGTCAAAAACCATTTTCAGATTTCACAAAACAAACAAAACCTCATCAAGAACCATTTTCTGAAAAACCTACCACTTTTCATTTTTACCAACTTTTAAAAAAACCAAGATACTCCAAAAAACCCCTTCCGATTTTCTAAAATTCAACAAGGTGTCATTTCATAATCTGATGGCCATTGAGACCAATACCCGTTCTAGTAAAATGCAAACCACTCAAAATCAATTCCAAAAACTAATTTATCAGATTCAAACACTTTTCAAAATCCCAAAACATCCCATTTTAAAAAAATATTCAGAATTATCCTAAAATGATTCATACTTTCAAAACATTTTATTTCCACAAACTACAGGTTTTGAATAGAGGAAATTTAATCCAGTAAAACCATTTCTACTTCCTTCTCAAATTTTGATTTTTAAAAAAACTCAACCTTTCCAAAACCATTCTTATATTTAATTTATAAAAAACCCTTTTCTACTTTTCCAAATCCAATACTTCCTCTAATACACCTTTCCATAATTCTCACACGAGGATTTTCAAAACAAAAATTCAGAATTCATGAAAGGTCCATGAAACCCAAAACAAGGGAACTAGTGTTGGTGGGTGAGTTGACCATATGGTTGGATACCATATTTCAAATACAACACCAACACAGAGAGAGTTATTAGGACCATGCCTTGTCTCTACATGTCTTGTCAGGCCCTATGAGATCACAGATGCCATTAGTCAGACTCCCCTTTTCATATCCCAACACCAAAAAATCAAAAAGAACAAAATACACTAATAAAACCGGAATTCCCATGGAAACCTGAGGATTAGAATGAGAAAGAGTTCGCGACGCTCTTCCTGCACTTACCCCTCAAGTCCCAACAATCCTACTCCATCTACCTTGGCATCCCCCAAATAACAAGGGTTCTCTTAAAAGAAAGGTCAGCTAAGAGCTGGCCTCCTTTGATACCATTTTGTCACGAACCAGCCCGAGTCAACCCTGAACTGGTCACCCAGGACAGACCGCAACAAGTCCCAAGAGTCATTCCCGATCCTACCGGGATGGCGACAAGCGCCAAGGGCATCAATATAGTACACAAGGTAACGATTTCTCCCATATATAAATAATAAAACTAATATAGGAAAGAAATGTACATCCCAAAATACATTTATATAAAAATTTAACTAAACATTATTTGTACAAGAAACTAAAAGTAGAACTAAACCAACAACTCAACTTACCAAACCTGATAACCAACTAACTTCATGTGACACCACTAGTCACTCTCCAACACAATGATCACATGTCTCCCAGGGCGATCGAACTCGATCTGAAACGTACACAAGGGCTAAAAATAGAAGAAGACTATAGGCGTGAGTTTTGAAACTTAGTAGGTTAACCCGATATTCTATTCCCAATGCACTTCCTTTAAAATAATAGAAACATCAATTTAAAGTTTTAAATACAAGATATAAAACTATGTTTTTTAAATTAGGTTCAAGTTTATTATAATTATCAAACAAAAACATGCATGTTTCATAAAAAAAATTCAAGTAACAATTTTTTCAAAGAGCTGCAACTTCAAAATGAAAATAGTTTTCAAGAGGGCTGCTTTAAAAAATGAAAACTTTTAAATATATAACACACACTACTGAATTTACCAACCAAAAAAACCATATACTTACGGTGAGTACAAAATACCAATGAGAATAACTCATGAGAACACCCCTAGGCACTAGTTAGTTGTGAGCCCCAGGTACCTCATATCTCGATGAATGTAACCATAATATATATCCATTCTCGTGCACATGATCCACTAGTAGGGAGCATACCCATAACCTAGTGTTCCCCCATCATCATCATCATCATCATAGTTTAGTTATTTTTTTCATCGTCAAACGTTCTACGTGAAATAGGGGCCAAACCCCACGGAATCACTAGCATACTAGTACACGTTCGCCCACCTAGATACTCGGGATTTCCTTTAGTTCTCAATAAAGTTACACATATTATCAAATACATATTTCACATCAAAATTCCATTCCCAAACCATAAAAACACAAACAACCCATGAAAAAATTTCACATTTCATTCACGAATCAATAAAACACTACAAATTTTCGTAAAACAATTTCAAGGAGTGTATTGAGGCTTTTCACATAAAACTCATTCAAAAACACTATTTGAATTATAAACACACAACAAAACCATACCCAACCATAATTGTAATCCCTAAAAACATTTAATAAAAAAATTTCATGGATGATAAAACAATCCCAATTGATACAACAAGGTATATACAAGTAAAACACTCATTCTTCATTTTTAGGAATGGCCAAACATGCCTTTAAACATTTTCCCAAAAATAACATTTGAAAAAGTTATACATTTCAATTTTTTAAAGAGGTATATACACATCATATACAGCATCAAACCACATTCATAAATCCCATAAAACACTCAGGTTACATATTCAAAAAAACAACAATTTTCATAAGAACATGAAAGAATCCATTTTCTAACAACTCGGGCCAAAACATGTTCGAAACCAAAACCCATTTATTTGTAAAACAAAATACAAATTGTAAATCCATAAAAGAAAACCAAAATAATTTTTTACAAGCTTCCAATGTATTTATAAATCCAAACAAATCATTTTAAATTTCACTAGACACATAAAAGCCAACCGGGAAATTTACCGAACACGTGGCATGCACTTTTTAACAAAACAACTTATGTTAAACACAAAAAAGAGGTAAAATTTCATTTTCATGCCATAAATTTATTAAATATACTGAAAAATATTCAGAATACCATAAATAAAGTGTGGAACCTCATGGAATAATTTATAAATCAAGAGGAGTGCACATTTATACCAAACTAGCTATATTTTTAACAAAATAAGTCATAAAACATAATTTTCACACAAAACCTTTAAAAAAGGTTTCACAGCAGCACATATCATATAAATAAGGTTATAAAAGTATGATAATGATGAAAATTAAATGATAAAGGCTTGTGCAAGGGACATCCTGCCTCAAATCCTTGGCGTAATGGAAACGCACACCCAAAAACACCCGTCGCGGGATTATAAACCCAAAAACTATGAAGTCCAAACCTAAATGAATATAAAATCCATAAAAACCATGGGATAAAAGAACCTTAGGTCTATCATGACTATAGGGGATTATAAAACCAAGATATAATGAATGGAGAAAAAAGAGGGAGGATAAGGGAGAAGGAATCTCACATTTTCAACTAGAAAACTCGTCTGCTTCCATTAGATATACACCCTTATAGGACAGATAATGGATTGAAACTTCTTTGAGAGACTTATAAGACCTGGAAGAACTAGGGAAAGAATAATTGTTCGAAAAAAAATTCCTAATGGAATGATTTATTCACGAAACAATTTACCTTCGCAATTCTAGATGATTTGAGAGATATTGATAAAATATTCCCTAATACGAGACTCATATGAGCTCGAAATAGGGTATATCTATAATGGGGGTGAGGATAGGGATATTGGATTCGGGTGGGATGTGGAATCACCGGAAAATATTAAATATTTAATTATATATAAAATAAAAAAATTATTTTTTTAAAACTATAAATGGGCCCATGGGCTGTCCCAATGCCTAAATAAGTAACCCAATTTCACCATGATTATGAATTTATACGGGGTCCAAAAGGGTATGAACGTTTTAAAATATCAGTAGAGTCCAATTGTGAATTGTAATGGGTGAAAAGGGTTGAAAAACAAATGAGTAATAAAAGAAACAAATTTGGTTTTTAAAATTGGAAATGAGCTAACGGTTGGCCCAAATCATGAAGTAACCACCCTTTCTCCAAAAACTCCTAAACAAACAATGCGGAACCCAAACTAGGGTGATTAGACATATATGAAACATAAAAAACTTAACATTAATCTCACCCAAGACCCTAAGAAATGTACCGGGATTTCAAATGAACCAGATCAAAACAAGGACATGAAGAACCGAGTGTGATAGTGTTTGTGGGGATTCTTAATCCGCAAAGGAAGTCTGGTCTGGGGAGAAGGAAGTCTGGGGTGTAGAATTAATTGACTCGGTACGCAAATGAGGAATATATGATATGTGAGGGGGAGAGTTCCGCAAATGGTAAGCAGAGTGGGAGCTCTTTTACATGAAAGTGAAGGCAGTTCACGAACAAAGAAGAGTATGTGGATAGAGGGCGATTTGCAGAGGAGGTTCGCAGAATCAGTACGCTTAGCGGTATGTGATCGCGAAGGCAGAGGCAGTCTGCGGATGGAGGGCGGTTCACGGAACTAGTAGTGGTACACAGAGAAGGTTTCCCACATACCAAACCTAGTGCTCAGTATTCAAGAGAGGAATGTAGTTTGCGATTTGCAGAATGAAGCTTGCGAAAGATTCTTTTCAGTTTTCGAAAGTATTTTCCAGTACCTAACACACTACTATAATAAAGGCCTTTAGCGACCGCCAAAAGCAGTCGCTAAAGGTCTTTAGCGACCGCCTTGCGAACGCTTTTGGCGGTCGCAGTTGCTTCATCGATAAAGACCAATAGCGACCGCCATTGGCGGTCGCTAAAGCTTATATAAAATATTGCAAGTATCGTATTCCCTGGAAATGGTATGTGGTGCGAGCCGGACGTCGGGGGACTGGGGGTATGAAGAGAAACCTTTGAAGCTCTTGGTCACCGGCCATGGAGGATTTCCGGTTGCCGGAGGGAGGGGCAGGTGCGCCATAGAGGGTATCACTTTAAGTGGTCGAACATCGGGGGGCGTCGGGTTCAGCAGTGAGTGTGGTAGAAGTGACGCGAGGCCGTGAAGGTGGCGATGGGGGCGACAGATGGTGGATGGACACCGGACGGGGAGACTGCACCAGTTTCAGTGGTGGTTTTCGGGGAAGAAAGTGGCAGGGGCGGGAAAATTCCCGTTATTTTTTCCCCGCATTAGCGGCCGCCAATAGCGGTCGCTAATGCTGTCAATAGCGACCACCAATGGCGGTCGCCCGTTTCCCCAGGCGTAAAACCCAATATATCTAGTAGTGACAGTACCTGGGAAGGTGGACTTCATCTACAGCTGAAAATGGAACTTCAACAGAGCATCTATCTATATTTAAGGATGCAATAATTCATCAAAATGACGAGACCTACATGTCCATAAACTGTGTTTGACCTATAAGTCCATAAAATCTGAGTGGATTTCTTTCCAAGAGTAGTGAGTGAAGGAAGAGGAAGATGGTGACCCTTTCAACTGGAAGTGATCCAGAGAAAGAGACCTAGGGAGTGATCCTTGGGAATTCAGTGAGAAGACCCTAAACCTTGTAAAGGTAGTGAGCATATTCATAGAAGATCTAGCCCAAACAATGTACTCATTATTGGCCTTGATCCTTAGTGAATTTTTTACATCAACACATTTCTATTGTATTCTCCTATGATGTAGTCCAATGAGGGTTAACCAAGTAAATTTTTTTATGAAATGTGCATGATTTCATATCAGTGTATATATTTCCATGAGAGAAAGAGAGAATAGAGTTTAGTCTAATAACAAAAAAATATCCAAATGTGAGAAAATTTTAATCTACCAAACCCTAATTCACCCCCCCCCCCAAGGTATTCAACCTAGTAGACCTAACAATTGGTATCAGAGAGAAAGGTTGAATATCAGTGGTTATCTCTCAGAAAAAAATGGAGGTGTTCAATCATAAAATAATTCTGATCTTCGATGGAAATAATTTTCAACTATGGAAGAATCGAATGTAGCACTACTTCTGGTCAGTTGGGATGGATGTCTTCACAGCAGCTGTGTATGGAATATCATCTGACATTAATAGTGGTGCTTTATTGGAAGATGAAAGAAGATAATTGGATGTTGATTCTAAAGGTATCAATGCATTAAGGGGATCTAAATCAAATGTAATCTATACGAAAGTGATATCCTATAAAACATCACATTCAATGTGGGAAAAAGTGTTGAAAATTTATGAGGGCGACACAAAAGTTCGAGAAGAAAAGATACGGGTTCTGTGGAACTAGTATGAGGATCTCATAATGAATCACAATAAGACTTTTGATGCATTCTTTGACAAGATAAATTTTATTGTAGAAGAAATGTGGTGTCTTGGAGAATTCATTGAATATATAAATATTGTGAAATGTATATGGAGGAAACTTCCACCACCGTTAAATCCAAAAGTTTCTGTGTTGGAAGACAGTGACCTGAAAGAGCTGACACTATATAACTTGCACAATAACCTTGTAGAATATTAAATGAGAAACAATGAAATTGATGTAGTGGAAAAGGGGAAGTCATGGGAAGTGAAATTCAAGGCCATGAAGAATATATCCATTAAAGATAGTCTGGAGGAAGACAATATGGATGATGTCATGTCATTTCTATCCCCTAATCCGTAAAGAGGAAAAGGAAAGTTCAAAGGTAAATTTCCATTTGTATGATTTCAATGAAAAAATATTGGGCATTTTGAATCAAAATTTCCTAAGAAGTTTGATGATGAAAATGAAGAAAATGATGAAATTCCCCCAAATAAATATTCAAAAAATGAGAAAGGGAGGATAATTACTATGAGAAAGATCTTCAAAAAGAAGAATCTACTTTCAAGAGAGGATGAACGTTCAGAATAATCTGAGGTAGAAGAGTTGGAGGACTGAATGGATCATGAAGTAGATTCTATGGTGACAGTCTCTAGAAATTATTTATCGAGAGAAGAAGGTGTCAATGAATAAGGAGAAATTGAAGGAAGAGTTGATCTTTAGGCTTAATTGTAAGCTTCCCTTAAAGAGATAGATATTTTGAGAGAAAAAATGAAGAATGATAACAAAGTTATTCGTGATGACAAACTCTTTATAGAATAGAAGGAAGAAGATAATTATGAACTGAATGAAGAAATTGAAAAGTTGAGGTATTCAATACCATAAAGCTCTGAAAAGGTGGTTGAGTACAAACTCAAAATTGATGAATTTTTTTTAAATTGATAGTTTCACTAAAACTAGAAAATATCATATCAAACATATCAAGCATCTAGAAGAATAGGTCATCAGACTATGATGAACAATTGAAGATCAGGAAAAACTACTAACCCTTGGTTCAACATCAGGAAAGAAGATCATACATGAAACAGATAAGATGATATTTGATCATAATGGTCCATCAAAACAAACGGGCTTGATCTAATATATAAAGCAGTTATGGTTCAAGTCAAACCACAAGCACCCACTCCAAGATTGAAGAATTATTTGGGGATGAAGAAGAATCATAAGATATAGAAGACCTAAGGCACAACTAATGGTGCATCATTACCACACAGGAATGTACCTCACATAAGATGATATTGTTGTGGTAAGATGGGACACTCTCAAAATGTATGTTCTATAGCAAAGAGGTACCAAAGGGAAAAATACCAACACATGTTGTCATACAGAGTTCAAAATTACAGGTCATCATTTTATGGTCATTGTTTTAGGTGTAAAGGTCTCGGACATATGGAAATATATTGCGCATCAACAATGTAGAGGAATGTTCTGAGGAAAACTGAATCTGTTTCTAAGAAGCATCCAAAATAATCTTCAAGTGAGTTGAAAATTCAAAATCGATTTGTAGATATAAAAGTTGAAGCTGACCCATCATATATTGAGGAATATCAAGATTATCATTCCATGTCAGTTATGAATTCAAAGGATTGGGTCAACAAGAAAAGGGATGAGAAGGTCGTGGTTCTGGAAATTTCATTCAAGGAATCAGATTGTAGAGGGATATTGATAATTGATAGTGGATTCACATCCCATATGACAGGAAATAAGATTCTAGTAACCAGAATCTGGTATAATAAAGAAGGTATTGTAAGATTTGGTAATGATGAGGACTTGAAAATTATTGGTTCAAGAAAAGCCACGTTTGTAGGAAAAGACATGAGACGAGTAGATATCTTTGGAGCAGCATGGTTTTGTGAGGGGTAGTTACATCCAAGGCGCAATAGCTCTTTCTCAAGAAATGATTAAAGATTTGAATTTAAAAACTCATGGGTCAAATGTGTCTCTCAAGCTAGACATGAAAAAAGCATACGATCGAGTGGAATGGGGCTTCATCATTAAGTTAATGGAATGTATGGGTTTCTAATCCTGGACTATTGACCTTTTTTTAGATGTTTCATATCCCCATGGATGGCGGGCTCTTTCTTGGGGAATTTCTTCGGTTTCTTCAAAGACATTTGTGGCCTAAGGCAGGGTGATCCTTTGTCCCCAAGAATTTTCATCATTACACAAGAGGTTCCTAGCCGACTCATTCATAGAAGCATCAGTAAAGGACAGATTATTCCCTATAAGAGGATCATGAGGGCCATGTCAATCTCTCACTTAGTGTTCGTGTATGACACCCTAGTATTTATCAATGGGGGTAAGAAATTTATCTGAGGTCTAAACAACATTTTGGAAGGGTACTGCCACTAGAGTGGTTAGCTTATCAATAAGTATAAGAGTCTCTTCTTCATCCCTAACTACTACTCCCCCAGAAGGCCTTCTGATATTCAGCTCACTCTTGCCATGAAATAGGGTTGTTTTCCCATGAATTACCTTGGATCTCCCATCACCCCCTGGTAGATTGCAGATTCGGGACTTCGAATTTCTCTCTAGCAAGATTGCAGACCACATTCACAACTGGAAAAACAGGTTTTTGTCCTTCGGAGGACGCATTACTCTTATTAATAGTGTTATCTTGGCCACTCCAATCCACGCTCTTTCTGATGTCAAGGTTCTGAAGGGTTTCATTTCCAGTATTGAGAAACTCCTGGCCCGTTTTCTCTGGGATCCTATGGCGGAAAGGAAGAAGCATTGGGCTTCTTGGGGTAAGGTTGCGAAGCCTTATAGGGAGAGTGGCACTAATGTCCACAGCATGAGCGGTACTCTTAGTTGTATGCATGCACAGCTTTCTTGGGAGGCACTGGAACAGAGTACGCTATGGGAGAAAATTATGCATCCCCTGTTGATTATCTATCCCCCATCCGAAAACTGTGTTTCCTCCTTACTTCCCACTATTTATAACCTATTTTCGGAGCTCCTTTTGCACTCTTAGTGGGTCATCGGAAGGGGGGATCTTTCTATCTGGCACCTTAACTGGGATGGAACTGTGCTTGGATTCCCTGGGTGCCCCGCCCCCACCATTTCTTTCAGGGAGGCCAGTTCACACCAGGAATTCATTAAATCTATTATGCACGAGGAGCAACAGGAGGGTTTCAATTTCATTTCCCAATCGCAGGAACCTGACCATTGTGTCTTCACCCCTTCTTCATCAGGGGCTTTCTCCAATCGAGACTATCGGTGGTCTTGGGAATCTCCAGAGGATCATGATAGATGGAATGAAACTCTTTGGCCCAAGGTGTTCCCATCCATATATTATTTTCTTTTATGGAGGATAATGTATCGGGAGATACCTACAGATGAAAATAGAAAACGTTGTGGAATTCCTATGGCGTCTAGGTGTTCCTGCTATACTATTTTCAGGGAAGAAAGTGATGATCACCACTTTTTCTGGGGAGGTTGGGTGTGGGATGTGTGGCGTGCCTTTGGGGAGTTGACTAGATTTCAGGACTCTAACCTAGCAGAGCTTCCATTCCTGGATAGGTGGTTCCATGGGTCGGGTGATAAAGGATCGGAGAAGACAGCGCGCACGGTGATTCTTCTGTCGGGGTGCTGGTCTATCTGGCAAGCCAGAAATAAAACCATACAAGAAGGGGTTTATCCCACCAGCAAGTCTATTATATTTTGGTCCAAGACCACCCTACTTGGTTTGGCTAGTCTTTTGGGTAACTGGAGGGATGCCCCCTCCTTGCGGTGGATGATCCCTACTTCAGACTTTGCACAGGCTCCTGACAGCAGCTCCCGCAGCCTCTGGGTGCGATGGAATCCTCCCTATAGGGGACTTAAACTCAACACTGATGGCTCTTGCAGGACAGGAGTCTTGAGAAGGGGTGGGGTTGTCCGTGACTCCCGGGGTTTGGTCCCCTTGGCTTTCTCCTCTTACTTGGGGCATGGTTCCTCTCTACAGGCTGAAGCCAAAGCTATGCTCATGGGTATCAATCTTTGTCACCAGCATGGTCTTATCTTATCTGAAGTGGAAACAGATTCAAATACTCTCCATGATTCCCTAAATGATTTTTCCCTCCTCCATGGTCGATCATTTATATCATCAGAAAGTGTAAATTCATGATCAAAAACAACATCAATGTGCTTAATTCTTAGCATGAAGGTAACAAAGTGGAGGACTACCTGGCATCTTTGGAAGTCATTGGACATGACCTTGTCTGCCTCCATGATATTTTCTCTTTGAAACCTGAGGGGGTCAATTTGATTAGAGGGGATTCCCTAGGCCTTCACCATTTCAGACCCCCCTAGTCTTCTTGGATTTTTTGGGTTTCTCTTTTTTCTGGTTTTGGATGTTTTGCTTCCTTATAATAAAAAAGTAATGATGATGAAGTACTTTTGATTATTCGGAAGTAAATATTTCATTGTCAATAATGAGAAACATATGATGTTTGAATCCTATGGGGATGAAGGGATATTTCTTGGATACTAAAAAAAATTAAAGCACGCAGATTCTTCAGTAAGAAGCTAGGAAAGATAGTTGAAAGTCATGATGTGACTATAGTAGAAAATGAATAGAATATATAGCAAATACATGATCAGACTGAGGAACATAGAGATAATGATATGAGAAGATCAGGATACACTTCAACTTCAAAGATTAAATCAGAATAAGACTCAGATGACTAAAATATATCAGTATCTTCCCAAAGACCAGTAAGAAGAGTTTAAAATGATAGGCATGACATAATTGGTGATCAGAAAACACAAGTGTCGACAAGAAGGATGATGTCTATATAGAAAGCATCATACTTATCACAATTAGAGCCTAAATTTTAAGCATATGGAGATGATAATTCGGTTTAGTCAATCAATGAAGAGCTTGACCAAATTGAGAAGAATCAAATGTGCGAAATTTTTTTGACCATAGAAGACAAGAATTTCATATGGACAAAATGGGTATTTTGCAACAAAATTAATGAATACAGTGTTGTGATTAAAAAAAATCACGACTTGTGTGCTAAGGGTACACCCAGATAGAGGGTATAAAGGTCGTTGAAACATTTGAACCTGTTGCAAGGCTAGAGACAATTAGATTATTCTTGTCTATAGCCATGCAATGAAAGTTTAAAGTTTTCCTAGTGGATGTCATGTCATCATTTCTAAATTGATTGGTGAAATAATAATTCTAACTTGAGAAACCAGATGGTTTTCACATTCATGAAGATGAGAAAATAGGTTTCCGACTGAAAAAGGATTTCTATGGTTTGAAGTAAGCACCAAGAGCGAGGTATTCAAGGCTTGATTAGTTTCTAAAGAAGAACGGTTTTCAGTGTGGTGGAGTTGATTAAAATTTGTATTACAATAATGGAAACAATCAAAGGATTATGGTGCTGGTTTATTTCGATGACATAATCTTTAGCGGATCAGATGAAGCACAATCTAGGCAGTTTTCTGAATTCATGAAAAGGGAGATTGAAATGTCGATGATTGGAGAGATAACATTCTTCCTTGGATTATAGGTGACATAAGGATGGAATGGAACTTTTATTTCTCAATATAAATATTCCAAGGAGGTTTTGAGAAGGTTTGGAATGGATAATTCCAAAGAGATAAAGAATCCAGTTGCTACCCAGTTGAAAGGGTCACGAGATGATGAAGGTAAGCTAGTTAATATCACAAAATACAAGAAAATCATTAGAATTATGTTTTACCTGACACCAATAAGGCCTAATATTGTATCTTCCACATTCCAAGCAGGGAGATATCAATGCAATCCCAAATATAGTCACATGATTGCAGTAAAAACAATTCTTTGATATATCAAGGGAGAGGTGGATTTTGGTCTAATGTGTAATGGAAAATCTCATCCAGAGTTATTAGGACACATAGATGTGGATTGGGATGGTTCAGCAAATGATATGAAATCAATGTCAGGAGTTTCCTTTTATCTTTAAGGGTTTTTCATTTCTTGGTTAAGCAAGAAACAATATTTCATTTGGTTAATAATCGTAGAATCGGAATACATTGTGGCTACTCAAGCTTTTACACATATATTTTGGATGAAACAACAACGTGAAGATATTGGAGTTGAAGTGAAATATCCAATCAGAATTCATTGTGACAATTCAAGTTCTATAAATTTGAGAAAAAATCCAGTCCATCACTCAAAGACAAAACACATTGAAATAAAATATCATTTTATCAAGGATAAGGTGGAGTAAGCGCTTGTGAAGTTGGATTATGTTCCTACAGAACAACTGGTTACATATATTCTGAAAAAGGCCTTACCCAAAAAAGCATTTGAAATGAATCAATTGGATCTGGGAGTCCAGTCGACTTCCCGCACATGAAAAAGTGTGGATGTGGGTCCCCCTCTCCCCGAGGTATGATGTGTCTTTCCCTAATGTGTTGATATGTGTTCTTTATCATATTGAAGACAAACTAGGTGTGTCCTTTAGGTTTGTTGACAAATGGAGAGAAATTGTGACTTCAAGGGGGAGAAAAGACACAGGGAGAAGCTATTAAGTAGAGCAGGGAGATAGGGGGAGTTGAAGCTGAGCTGAAGCTGGTTAGAGGAGCTATGAGATAGGGGAGCATTAAATCTAACAATGCTAGAAGTGATCTATCAAATAATATATAACACGACAACTAAGGATCGCGATGAAAGCAGAAGTGTGACGTTGGAATTGTTTTAGAAGGTTTCCAATAATCCGTAATTAGTATCAATTTGGTATCAACAATTAATGGAAGAAATGAAGTGATTCATTGATTAAATCATCATTTACTCTTGTTTCTCATTCTGATCATGTCTCAAGTGAGCTTGGAGTATATGTTGACTGAATCCCTGATCGCTATTTTAATCACATGAAGCGACTAGTGGTTGAATTTAGAAGGAGTTTTAATGAGGTATAAAAGTGTGCAAGAATTTTTTTAAACAGGTAAGGCAGCGCCCTTATTATAAAAAGAAAAAATGAGAGGCAAAGAGAGATGGATGGGGACATACATGAAATTACTCCCTCATACCAATGTAAGATAACATCCAAGATCATAATCAAATTGATAAGAAGAGTCATAGTCCTCATACCAGTCTGATTCTGAATCAAAGGGTCCATGAGACCTGATAACCATGGTTGGCTTAAGATATGAGTAGTCTTTTTTACGCCTTGATTTCTGAGGACGAACAAGTTGGAATCCTTTCTCATACATAAGTGCCTTCTTTCACTTAGACAAATCCTGATGAAAGGAATGATTTTTGGGGGAATCATCCTCTACGTCATCCCATTTTCCACCGATACCATATGTTTCTCTTAATTTATTGATTTCCTCCTGGATCTTTGAAATATTTTCAATGTTATCTCAGTCGGGGAGTTCCTCTGTTACAAGATTGATGTCTTGTGCAACCTGTTCTCCTTGCTTTGGTCCCCCTAGACCTGATTCATCTAAATCAGGTTTGCTTTCCTCAACCACATGGTTTGGAATCTCTTGTTCATTAAATTGATCTTCCGGAGCCACGATCAACAACTTTTGAGGAGATTTATCAACCATTTGAATAGAACCATCACTAAAATTCTCTTTACTCCAATCAAGATGGGGTTTCTTTTCGCCAACATAAACCACACTATTCTGCATTTCCTGTCTTTTTAATTTCTTCCTACAGGAAGCCTCAAAATGTCCTTTTAATGAACAAAAGGAACAGACCACATTCTTCCTGCAAATATCCTTGACATGACCAATAACTTGGCAGTTTGGACAATAATTAGGTAGTATTTCGTACTCCACTTTTAGAGATATATCATCATCCAATGCAGAAAGTATTATGTTATAAATCAGACAAGATCTTAAGTCTACCTCCAATAAAATTCTGGAATAGTGACCGTATTTGGCAGTCTCAGTGGTCTTATCCATTTTGATGGGGATTCCCACAGTAGAGGCTATATGAAATAAAAATTTTGGATGCCAAAAGATCCAGTGAAGACCAAAAAAATTTATCCATACTTGGGCCCTAGTATGTTTTATCGCAAATGGATTGAAGCGAAAATCCCATTCTTGAAAACAAACCATACCTGGTTTCCTAAAAGTGTGCAGCATTGTATTGAGAAGAGTTGTCAACATACTTAATGGGGAGATTTTTGGGAAAAATCCATAAAGGTTTCCTCTCGGTATGTTTTGGGTGTGATTTTATTTGTTGAAAAAGCCATATGATCGAAAGTGAGAATGGTTTCTGTCTTCCAAAGACATGTTTTTAAGGTGGTGTTGTTTCCTAGTGTTTTCCAAATTTTTGTGCCTCAAAATTGGGAGTTTGATTTGGAAAAGGATGTATTTATTCATAGGATTTAATGTTATGAAGAACATTGAATAAAATCGGCAAAGGGTGAGACCTGCATACCATAATTCATGGGCTGCATACCATGTTCTTGGAATGGTACGTGGAGCATCCGGAATAGTACATGGAGCGGAAGGAATGGTACGCAGGAATGGTTCACGAAACCAGAAAGAGTCATGGAAATGGTTCGCGATCGATGGTAGTACAGTACGTGGATGGCATGTTGAAGGCAGAGGAAATCAACCACATAAGAGAAAAGATGGTATACAAAGAGCATAGGAAAATGGTTTGTGGATGGTTTGCGCTTCGTGGTAGCTGAATAATCGGTAAGCAGTGGAGGCTGGATTTAAGATTCAGTAAATCTTTATTTAGAGGATTAAGAGGATATATTTACTTATATAAAAATGGCTAATCCCATCATTTACTATGGAGATTTAACATCATTAGAAAGCATATTTTTCTCTGGTATTTTGGAAAAGTCCAAAAGTGGTTCACGCTGAAGCTGTTTGCATGGATTCTTAACCCGTAATGGAATTCGGGTACATGCAGAAGGAAGTATGGTACACGAGAGGAATTGACTCGGTATGCAGAGGAGGAGTCTCTAGTACATGAGAGGGAGAGTTCCGCAAGAGGTGCGTAGAGGGGGAGCTCTGGTACGCGGAAGTGAAGGCAGTCCGCAAATAGAGAACTGTTTGTGGATAGAGGGAGATTCGCAAAGGAGGTTCGCGGAATTAGTACGTTGTAGCGGTACGCGATTGTGAAGGCAGAGGTAGTCTGCAGATGAAGGGTGGTTCGTAGCAGTAGTAGTGGCACATGAGGAAAGTTTCCCATGTACCAAACCTGGTACTCAGTATGTAGGAGAGGAATGTGGTTCTTGATTTTCACAAGCAATCCTGTGAAAGCTTCAATTTAGTTTGTGAAATTATTTTTCAGTACCTAACAGTACCTAGGATGGTGGACTTCATCAATAGGTGAAAACAGAACATCAACATAGCATCTATCTATAGTTGAGGATGCAGGAATTCATGAAAATGAAGGGACCTACATGTCCATAAACTGTGTTTGACTGACATTTCCATAAACTATGAGTGGATTCTTTTCCAAGAGTAGTGAGCGAAGGAAGAGGAAGACGGTGACCATTTCCATAAGCAGTGAGATAGATAAAGAGGCATAAGGAGTGACCCTTGGGAATGTAGCGAGCATAACCTAATCCTTGTAAAGGCACTGAGCCTAGGCATAGAAGATCTAGCTCGAACATTGTACTCATTATTGGTTGTGAGCCTTAGTGAATTTGGTACATCAACACATTTCTGTGGTATTATCCTTGGACGTTTCCTAGTGAGGGTGAACCAAGTAAAAACTTTTTTGTATTGTGTATGATTTCATATAGGTTTTTATATTTCCATGGGAGGAAGAGATAATTCAGTATTGTCTAACAATGAAACAAGTTTCAAAAGGGAGAAAATTTTAATCTACCATACCCGGATTCACCCCCCCCCTGTCAGGGTATTCGACCTAGTGGACCTAAGAGAAGACCAATAGAAGATTGTTCATAGTTGGTCTAGACATAATGTAGTTTATTCCAACTGTCACATTTGAATACAGTTCCCTCCTTATAGCACATTGGACTTCTTTTCTAGTTTTGGAGGGATTTTATTTGGAATTTTTCCTTTATACTGTTATTATCATTCTCTAATTATGGGATTTAGATTTCTTCATTCATTGGTATCAGTTGTATTTATCTTTTAGCATTGTATGGGATTAAGAGATGTGTATATGAGTCCAGAAACATTAGGATAAGGCCTCCCATGTGTGTGTGTTATACCAACACAATTCTTTTCTCCAATACCTGACCTTTTAGAGGAATTCTTGGGGTGTCACACTCATATCATCACCATATAGGAAGGATTGGGTGGTTATAGTCATGATAGGGTGGTATCATAGAAGATTCCTCTTTGGATCAGAGTATAGTGTTTTTCGATCGGTGAGTTTTGGTTTATTATTTATCTCAACAATGTTAAAGTGTATAAAGTTTAGATATGAGTCTAGGGAATCCAATGTTGGAGTGGAAGACTACGTATCAATTAACCCAGACTCTAATAACCTTATATTTACTCAGTAAATATAGGCACTAGTTTTGGCTAAAAGAATTATACATCAATCATATAGGAATGGGTTGTGGTTTTCATGTCCTTATTGTGTAAGTTCTCTAGATATACTCTTGAATATGATACATCTTGTCAATTTTAGGTTTACATCACAATTATTTATATATAGGGTTCTACAAAAGGATCAGGAGGCTAATCCACTTAGTGATAAGGATTCGAAATGGGGACTTGTTTAAGAGGTGGTACATTGGGGTGGTGTGTCAGCCATACCTACACCCATCAACAAGAATATTGTAGAAAAGGTGCCAGTAGTTGAGGTAATAATTATTATCACACATAATGAAATTGACAGCAACCCATCATATTTTAGGGTGATCTAGACCACCAGGTAGCTAAGGATTTCTTTTAGGTAGTTATGTGAGTGTTTCACCTTATTATTACTCCTATGGACCAGATGGTGGTCCTAGAGGTGAGCCTTATATATGGATCACAGTGTAATGTTTTGGACTATTGTCACTTTAATATGAAGTGATGAACCTTTCTTTTATCGAGTTTTAGAACATTTTTATATAAGATTTTAGTCCAGTTTTTTTGCGGCCAGCGTACATCTGAGATCTCCAATCTCTCTATCAAGGAAGCACAAATGTGGCCTAGTATGCATCAAGGTTAACTAACCTCTTATGATACATGATGGATATGATATATGATTAGTTCTTAAGGGAATTTACCTTTAATAAATACCTATTTAGATATATCTACGACTACATGATATCAATTTTCAGTCATACATTTTCTTGGGTGTTAGATCATGCTTCTATAGTGGAGATATTTCATGATGAGAAGTCGCCAAAAGTGGGTGTCAATGGTGGGTTTACAATAGCTTAGAATTCAGTAGAGGGTAGCCAATGGTAGACATAGGGATATGGACATGTTATAAATTTCATGATCTGATCTTTGGATAGAAGTTCTATAATTCAGGGATCTAAATATGGTTCTATCGATACTAGGTAGAGGTGGTTCTACTCTTGTGATGATTGAGGAAATATTATATGGGATTATATGACCCATAGTATATCTAATAGAGATATGGTGGATGGACCTATCAGGAAAAGGTAGAATAATGAACAGGGAGGTCCATAGGGAGGTGAACATGTAAAAGGGGCATGGAGAGATTTTGAAGGTGGTAACAGGTTTGATGTGTTTCCACCACCAACCCTAAGTGGTCCCCTTTAGCCTCAGAGAGATGGTGGACAGGGGATAGGATAGACACAGGCAGTGGAGGCTTACATCCCTATGCCTCTTAGGATGATTATAGTAATTATACATTTCTTTTCTCCTTTGGATGTAGTACTAATAGACACAAACAAGAGCTACTCCTTCATTTCTATATCCCTTGTTTGAGACTTAGATATTCTAGTGGATCCCTTGGATCAACCATTTCATTTAGAGACTACTAAAAAGGGTATTTAGAAATCACACACTACTGTTGACATTGTTACTTGAATCTTTGAGAAGAGATCTGCATACGGGATCTCTTTATAAGAGTGATGAGACCTTATTACATCCTCATGGGTGTGGACTGGTTATCCACAGTTCATTGCCAGATTAACCGTTTAAATTAGTATATGTCATGTATCAACCATTAGGGAATGATTTTTTCCTTCATGGGTCAGAATGAAAATCAAGAATAGAAAATTGGGCTCATTAATAGGAGGTTATACTCGATTACACACTCGTTATAAATTATTACCTTTGGAGTAGTGGATTCTATGAGATTGTTGCTTCCTACTGTAACACCACATGGTTTTCTAAAAATAAATTGAAATGCATGAAACTTTGTTTTATGTAGATATTTATAACTATTATTTAAACATAATTGTTCCACTTTTACATTTTGAATTTCAAGAAACGATCATCTACGGTTGTGATCAGTAATTTATTTGGTGTCTGATAGAACCAACTTGTTGTATTGGTTAATAGTAACATACCCTTATGAAAAGTAAAATGAATAGTAATATGACTCTTATAAATAGTAAATCTTATTATTATTTTATTTTCTCTAGGATATAAGATAATGAGATGTCGATTAATTTTTCAAGGTGTTAAAAAAATTGGTTATAGATTTAAAACTGTTATTTTTGAATAAATTATGATTTTATTTAAAAATTAAATTTATAATATTTAGAAAATTATTTTTAATAAATTGATTTCATTTTATAATTATACACATTTAAAAATGGTTATGGTGAATTTTTGGGATTTTTCTAAACTACTTGAATTTATTGTGAATAGTAAAAAAACAGTTTTGAGTTTTCAGTATGTTTAATGAAATCATAATGATATAATAATTAATATAAAATTCTCGTAGGATTTTTTATAGTAAAATATTATATGAGGTTTCCCATTTGGATAATACCATTGTAAAATACCATGGGCAAGCCCATGGTTTTGAAAAAACCACTAATGAGGTGTCCTTTGAAATTAATAAAAAAACTCCCTCTCATTTAATATAAATACCCACTCATTCCATCATTTTCATTCATTACAAACACATCATATTAAAATATCTGGTAGTTTTACCACCCTAGGAGTCCTCCCAAGGTTTCCTCGAGTCCCAATGTACCAACCTTTAAGTTTTAGGAGTTACTCTACAAGGTAAGGGAATACACCACCCTTCTCTTTTTCAAGATTTCATTTTAATGTTATTATTTTTAATCTCTATTGGATTATGTTGGGATATGTCATTATATATCCAATTTACTATCCATATTATTTAATATTTATGAGATACCCCTTTTCTTTCATCAAAATATATTATGAAATTTTAAGTGATGTTGTTAGGCTGCCGAATTTTCGTAAGGGATTTCTCAACTTTTCTTTTATTTTGAGATTCCTTTCTTTTATTTTTCTTTCCTCACCTAACCTTATCCAAGAGGCATTAATGACACAGTATCTTACATATTATGGGTTTCATCATGTTTATGGAAGAATCACCATTATATTTGTTCTCCCCTTCAACTTATTCAAGAAATTAAAACATCATCCGTGATGTGTCGATTACAGACATTGTGGATGATGTGATTTCAATTTCTTTTACTTAATTAAAGTATATTAAAGAAATGATTTTTATGGGTGAAACAGATTATAATTTATGTATTATTTATTATTTATGGTTCTTGGTTTATTTTTTACATGTGTTATTAATTTATAAAACAAAATGAGTTCTTTATTATCGAAGAATCACCAAAATGACCTAAAAATTATCATTAATGTTTTAAATTATTAATCAACATCATGTTAGAATTCCTAATGATAAATGGTATAATTTATGGTTATGTAAATATGTAAATACCATCCCATTCCAATTCTGTAGTTTCACTTCTAATCATCATGAATATCCTTCATGAAGAGATTATGGAAATCATGTAAAGAACGCACCCAAATCAATGGAAGGAACAAAATACTAACAATTAAAGGGGTAAATGATGTAATGTAATGATCATATAAGGTATTATAAACATAAATATGTTTATGTAAGATATTAATAAAACCCTTTTAACCATTATATAGGAGTTTTAAACTAGTTTGATGTAAGACAGACCCGAGGTAAGGGAATTCTTAACCTTATTTCCATTCTTTGGGATAAACTTATACTTTATTATTTACGTGGTATTAAAATTGTTTTTGGGTTGAAATTTGTTTATATTATGATTAATTATTTTTATATACAGTTTATATACATATTTCATCCACTATATTAAGTCTCTATTCAATAATATAATATTTGTAAGGGGCTTTTCTTTTAAAAATCTATTTTGAAATTTTGTTTTACGAAATTAAAAAGAAAAGTTTTTTAGGTAATTACTCATGTTGTATGATTATGTTATGGTTCTTGGGAACTATTTATGGTGAATGGTGGGACCTAAATATCCATAAAATTCATTGCGTATGTGTAAGGTGTAGGTTGGTTGTATGGTTACTCCAAGTGTAACGATGATGGTTACACAAATTGTAAGGTAGTCGTGAGGGTTACAAATTATAAGGTAGCCAAGAGGGTTACAAGATTATGTATGTAATTCCCCAAGAAACCTTTATAGTTCTATTTATGATCTTATGTTGTGTGGGAATCTTATGGAAATCTCCTATTTCATAAATTAAGTATATAAATGGGTGATAATTATGGCTTTTGAAAATGATTTCATATGTTACAAGTATTCGTGGACTAATGTGTTCTTTCTTGTTTTTATATCCCTTATTGAGATTTTTGTTCTCATACCATGTTTTCAAATGATTTTCATAGGTTATAAGGATGTGTAAGACAAATAAGGAAGCTAATTTAAATATTTAAAGAATGGTCAAATAAGTCGTGCTTTATTTGAAAAGTTTTGTATTTTGGAAGAAATGAATAGTGTTTTTATGGTAACTACTTTGAATTAATGTGAATTGTTACAAATATATTATGTCCCAATTATCAAAATCTATAAACATGAAAATATCCTCAATGGTAAAGTAATTGATTTCTTGACAAAATTCAATATTATATAATGTAATAAGGTCGGGTCCTTATAGATCGTATCAGAGGATGGTTTAGATGAATTTAGTGGTTAGGGTGATGTTAATATAATACCATGAATTATTTTTACTCTATTATTAATTTCAAATGTTATGGAATTTAAAGGTTACCATGTATCTTCGACTAAGATATTTTTATTCAGAATGGTTGTCTGTAGAAGAAATAGGGAAGCTGAAGTGGAGAGGCACTGACAGAATGATATCCTTCTGAATCTACAGCCCAGAATAGTAGGGATTGGAACCAAGAAGTTTGTGGCAGTAATGGATCAGCTAATGAAGGAAAAAAATGGATGTGGCATCCATTAAAGAGAGAAACTTGAGGTACCACAATAGAATATGACTACATTGGATCATTTTATGACACAACACCCTCATGTTTTCAATTGATCTTCTGACCCAGTAGAGGCTGAAGGATGGATTAAAGACTTTTAAAACACTTTTGATGTTATGGGATGTTCAGACAGTCCAAAGGTAAGTCTTTAAATTTATCATTTTGAAGGTGAATCGAATCAGTGGTGGTCAATGGTAAATAATATCTGGTATAGAGAGGATAATGATGCCTTAGAGTGGGATGAATTTAAAAGTCTTTTCCTTGAAAAATATTTTCTAAAGGTGGTGTGACTTAGGATGGAGAAGAAATTCCTTGAATTGAAAAAAAGGAGGAAGATTCAGTATATTTTTATGAAGATAACTTCACCTAACTGGCATGGTATGCTCCAAATCTTATTCTAGATCTTTATTGAAAAATCAACCACTTTTAATCAGGATTAATGCCAAGGTATTGAAGGGTGTCAGCCTCTTGTGAATTCAAGAGTTATGAGAAACTTGTCATGTGTACTGAGAGAGTAAAGATAGAGTTTGATTATGACCACATGAATTTTGAAAACAATGATAAGAAGAGGTCCAGATTATAATGGATAGGTAAGAATCAACCAAAGAAATCTGATGGTAAGAAAATCAAGTTTTTAGTTTGTGAAAATTGAGGAAAGAAGCAACCATGGGAATGTCTTACCAAAACTGGGAAGTGTTTTTGATGTGGTAAGTTTGTACATATAGCCCATGATTGTAATGAAATTGATCTTAATACTAATCCTAATAAGAAAACTTTTAAGTGTTTTAAATGTGAATAAATGGGTCATTATAGAAATGTCTTCCCAATGAGATATTGAAATGATGCAATGAAGCCAGACTATAAGCAGAAAGGTGTAGTGTGATCCTTCGCAACTACATCAAGAGATGTCAGTCCATCCAATAACATTGTATCAGGTACTTTGTTTATTTACTCAGATGTTTCTAATGTTTTGTTTGATATGGGGTCTACACATTCTTTTATTTATGAGGAATCTACTGGTAAATTGGAATTATCACCTCCACAAATAAGAACAGATCTTATTGTTAAAACACCAGGGGAAATATTATAGAAAAGATGAATTTTAAGAATCATTCTATTATGGTATGTGGAATGACTTTACAATCAAACCTTGTTTTTCCCTTAGTAGAGTTTAATGTCATTAAGGGAATGGATTGGATTTCTGTTTATCATGCTATGATTAATTTTAGAGATAAAGAATTTTTTTTTTAAATAGTTTTAGTTTGTATAAAAGAATGAACCCATACAATGGATAACATATCAGGAAGTTGAGAAACTATTGAAAGATGGAAATTAAAGTTACCTTGCTCGTATTATTGAAAACAAGGTAACTGTTCAGATTAATGATGTGAGAGTGGTAAATGAATACCTTGATGTTTTTCCTAATGAGTTACCTAGTGTCATACCTAATCGAGAATTCGAACTCAGAATTGACTTAGTTCCTAATGCTAAGCCAATTTCAAAACCCCCATATCATATGGATCAAATGGAACTTCTTTAACTGAAAAATCAATTGCAGGATTTTCTTGATAAAGGCTTCATTCATCCCAGCACCTCACCATGGGGTCCTCTTATTTTGTTCATTAAAAAGAAAGATGGATCCATGATACTTTGCATTGATTATATAGATTTGAATAATATCACTATTAAAAAAGGTATCATTTTCCTCATATCAATGACTTATCTGATCAGCTCTAGGGAGATTATTACTTTTCCATGATTGACTTGAGATCCGGATACCATCAGCTGGAGGTGAAGGGGGATGACATCCTGAAAACCTATTTTTGTACTAGATATGGGCATTATGGATTTTTTTTATGAAATTTTGGATAATTAATGAACCTATTGTATTCATGGACCTTATGAATAGAATATTTCATGATTTAATGGATAATTTTGTGGTTGTGTTTATTAATGACATTCTGGTGTTTTCTAAGAGTAAATAAGAGCATGAAAAACATCTATGGTTTGTTTTTCAAACCTTAAAGGAAAACAAACTACATTTAAAATTCAGAAAGTGTGATTTTTGTTTACAAAAGATTTCTTTACTTGGGATAATTGTAAATAATTATGGAATAATAGTTTATCCTTCCAAAAAAAGTGGTTGATGAATGGCCACAACCCAAAAATGTTACATAGATTCTTAGTTTTATTGGATTAGTAGGTTATTACCGATGGTTTGTTAATAACTTTGCATGGTTATCTATCCCTCTAACTAAGTTAACACAAAAGGGTTTAAATTTATTTTTACAGAAGAATGTGATGTTTGTTTTTCAAAACTAAAGAAGGAATTGGTGAATGGTCCATTCTAGGATATCCTTCCCCAAATTGTGAATTTTTCATTTATAGTTATGCTTCATTGAAGGGACTTGGTTGTGTTATGATGTAGAATGATCAAGTAATTTTTTATGCTTCAAGACAACTAAAACCTCATGATTTAATTTATCCCACACATGATTTGGAATTGGCAGCTCTAGTTTTTTCTTTGAAAATTTGCGGGCATCATTTATATAGAGTAAAATGTAAAATATATACTACATAAAATTCTGATGTATATATTCACTCAGAAGTAATTAAACATAAGGCATAAAATATGGCTTGAACTGATAGAATATTATGATTTCATGATCAATTACCATCTGATAAAAGAAAAAAATGGTGGATGCCTTGAGTCGAAAACATCATGCATCGTTAACCATGTTATGTTAGGAACTTGATCCCTTGATTAATGATTTGATGAATTTTGGCTTATAATTTGTTGGTGTAGCAAATACCTCTGTTTTGTTTCAGGTTTCAGTGTAGTCATTATTATCAAAAAAAATAAGCAAGCGCAGATGGAAGATCATGAGCTGTAGAAAAAGGTAAAATTGGTTAAAATAGGCAAGTTTTCGGAATTTAACCTTGATAAAGATTGTCTAATATGATTTGGTAAAAGGTGTTGTGTGCCTTCTGATTCCCAGTAGAAGAAATATTTTGTGTGTGAAGTTCATAGTTCTCCATTTTTAGTTAATCCTAGCAGTACTAAGATGTACAGAGTCCATCAAGAGTATTACTAGTTGGATGGAATGAAAAGAGATATTGCTAATTTTACCATGAAATGTTTCGCATGTCAAGAGGTTAAATCAGAGTGGTAGTTACTAAAGGATATGTTTTTCCTTTTCCAGTTCTAGAGTGGTAATGGTATAATTTATCCATGAACCTTATGGTGGGACTACCTAAGACTTCTTTAGGTAACAATGTGATTTGAGTTGTTGTTGATCCTCTAACAAAATATGCACATTTTCTTTCTATTCGAGACACAATGTATTTGGATCTACTTTATCAGCTATACCTCAAAGATATTGTCAGGTTATATAGACTTCCTCTATAAATTGTATCTGAATGGGATACCATGTTAACTTCTAATTTTTGGAAGGGCCTTTAGAATTCATTGGGTATATAATTAAATTTTAGTACATCTTTTCCTCCTCAATCAGATGGGCAGTTAGAATGAACAATTCATACATTGGAGGATATGCATTCAGCTTGTTCAATGGGCTATCAGGGAATTTTGGATCATCATCTTTCTTTATTTGAGTTTTCTTATAATAACAGTTTTCATTCTAGTTTACATGTGGAAGCTTTCGATGCCTTTTATGGGAGGTGGTGTAGAACTCTAACATTTTGGGATGAAGTTGGAGAATGGAAGTTGATGGGACCATAATTATTAGAGGAGGTGGCATACAAAGTTAAAATGATCCTGCAACACATGAGGACAGCTCAAAGCAGGTAGAAAAGTTATGAAGACAACATGAGGAAAGAATTTTATTTCGAGGTGGGTGATCATGTTTTTCTTATAATCTCACCATGGAAAAGTGTTATGTGTTTTGTTAAGAAAGGAAAGAAAAGTACATGGTTGATTGGACCTTATGAAATTCTGGAGAAATTTGGAAAAGTTTCCTACCAAGTAGCTTTGCCTCTGATTTTATCTCAGGTACATAATGTTTTTCATATTTCAATGTCAAGAAATTATGTTCTAGATTCAAATCATGTCTTGAGTCGAGATGCAGTTCATCTAGATGATAACCATTATTATAAATAGAAACCAGTTCAGATTCTTAATTGAAGGGAACAAGTATTGCGGAATAAAGTAATCTACCATGTAATGTTTTGTGGAGAAACCACATGGTTGAAGAAGCAACATGGGAGCCTGAAAATGCTATGAGGTAAAGGTATCCACACTTTTTTAATAAGTAAATAAAATTGTGAGGATGCAATTTCTAGAAGGTGGGGATAATGTAACACTCCAAGGTTTTCTAAAAATAAATTGAAATGCATGAAACTTTTTTTAACTAGATATCTATAGCTATCCTTTATAAATAATTTTTCCGCTTGTATGTTTTGAATTTCAAGAAATGGTCATCTATGGTTGTGATCAGTAAGTTCTTTAGAGTGTGATAGAACCAACTTGTTTTTTTTTTGTGAATAGTAGCGTACCCTTATGAATAGTAATATGACCCTTATTAATAGTAAATCATATTATTATTTTATGTTCTTATGGATATAAGATAATGAGATATAAATTAATTTTTCAAGTAGTTAATAAAAGAGTTATAGATTTAAAACTGTTATTTTTGAAGAAATCGTGATTTTATTTAAAAATTAAATTAACAATATTTAGGAAAATATTTTCAAAAAATGGAGTTTATTTTGGAATTTTACACATTAAAAAATGGTTAGGGTCAATTCTTGGAATTTTTCTAATATACATGAATTATGTGAATAGAAAAAATACAGTTTTGAGTTTTTGGTATGTTTAATGATATCATAAATATATAATAACTAATATGAAATTCTGGTCAACTTGTGTATAGTAAAATATGACATGAGTTTTCCCAAGTGTCTAATAACATGGGTAATCTAATGGTTTTTCAAAAACCTCTAATGAGGTGTCCTTTGAAATTAATAAAATACAACCTATCATTTACTATAAATACCCACCCATTCCTTCATTTTCATTCATTCCAAACTCATAATCTTCAAAGATCTGGTAATTTTACCTTCCTATGAGTCCTCCCATGGTTTACTCAAGCCACCAAGGCCCCAAGATTCAAGTTTTAGGAGTTACTCTACAAGGTAAGGGAATCCACCACCCATCTCTTTTTCAAGCTTTCATTTTATTTTATTCCTTTTAATATCCATTGTATTATGCTGGGATATGTCATTAAATATACCACTTACTTTCCATATTATGTAATAGTGATGATATACCCCTTTTCTCACATCAAAATATTTTATGAAATTTTAAGCGATGATGTTAGGCTGCTGAATTTTCTTAAGGGATTTCTCATCTTTTCTTTTCTTTTGAGTTTCCATTATTTTCTTTTTCTTTCCTCACCTACCCTTATACAAGAGGCATTAATTATCCTTTATATTACATATTATTAATTTAATCATGTTTATGTAATAATCATCATTATATTTCTTCTCCTCTTCCACTTATTCAAGAAATTAAAACACCGTCTGTGATTTGTCGATTTACTGACATTGTGGAGGATGTGATTTCAATTTCTTTTACATCATTAAATACAAGTCTTGAATCAATTTTTAATTTTGAAACATATTATAATTTATGTATTATATATTTTATAATGTTCTGGAATTATTTTGTACACATGTTATTAATTTATAAAAAAAAATGAGTTCTTTATGATCGAAGAATCACCAAAATGACCTAAACAAATATCAATACTGTTTTAACATATGAATAATCCTCATGTTAGAATTAAAATTTTTAAATGGTATAATTTATGTTTATTGAAATATCTAAATACCAACCCTTTACAATTTTGGATTTTCACTTCCAATCGTCTAGAATATCCATCATGAACCGATCATGGAAATTATGTAAAGAACACACCCAAATCAATGGAGGGAAAAAATACTAACAATTAATGGGGAAAATGATGTAATGAAATAATCAAATAAGGTATTATAAACATGAATATGTTTTTTTATGATATTAATAATACTATTTTAGCCATTATATATGAGTTTTAAATTAGTTTGAAGTAAGACAGACCCGAGGTAAGAGAATTCTTAACCCGATTTCCATTCATTGGGTTAACCTTCTACTTCATTATTAATGTGGTATTAAAATTATTTGTGTGATGAAATTTTTTTATATTATGATTAATTATGTGTATTTATAATTTATATACATATTCTATCCACTCTATTAATTATCTCTTCAACTATTTGATATTTGTAAGGGACTTCTCTTTTAAAAAAACCTCATTTAAAATTTTGTTTTATGAAATTAAAAAGTAATGTTTTTATGGAATTAATATTGTTTTATGATTATGTTCTGGTTCTTGGGAATTGTTTAAAATTAAGTGTGGGGCCTATATATCCCACCGATTCATTGGGTATGTGTAAGGCGTAGGTCGTCCGTATGGTAACTCCATGTGTAACTTCAATGGTTATACAAATTGTAATGTAGTTGTGAGGGTTACAAATTATAAGGTAGCCAAGAGGGTTACATGATAATAAAATTAAGGCCCCAAGATACCTTTATGGTTCTATTTATGTTCTTATGTTTTTTGGGAATCTTGTAGAAATCTCATGTTTCACAAAGTAAGTATATATATGGGTGACAAGTATGTCTTTTGAAAATGATTTCATACGTTATAAGTATTCTTGAACTAATGTGTTCTTTCTATCTTTTTAAATCCCTTACTAAGATTTTTGTACTCATCCCATGTTTTTAAATGATTTTCACCGGTTATAAGGATGTGAAAAACAAATAAGGAAACCAAGTTAATTTTTTGAATAATTTTCAATGAAATCATGTTTTATTTTAAAAATTTATATTTTAGAAAAAATGAGCATTGTTTTTATGGTATCCACTCTGTACTAATATAAAAAGATATGAATGTATTATGTTCCAATTATCTAAATATCTAAACATGAAAAGATCCTCAATGTGAAAGGAAGTGATTTCATGACTAAATTTTAGATTATGTAATGTAATAAGGCAGGGTCCTTATACATATAGTGGTGGAGGATTATAAGTATGTCATTCCTAGGGATATTTCAGTCTTACTTACCCATAAAGATATAGATATCTACATTGAAATTCACCCAGGTAATTCTCTAATATTTATTCCAAAATATTGGATGGCTTTTATAGAGCTTCGTGAGATGAAGGTGTAGTTGGATGACTTGTAGAGTAAGGTATTTGTCAAACCCAATGTATCACACTAGGTGTCCCCAAAGTTGTTCACTAGGAAGGGGGATGGGAGAATAAGGTTTTTTATAGATTTCCATCAAATAATCCATGTTACTATAAATAATAAGTACGAACTATTAAGTATTGATGACCTCTTCGATCAGTTGAGATGGGAGATATAGTTGTCAATGATAGACTTCAGATCCGGTTATCATGAGATTCGAGTACAATACATGGACATACCGAATACTACATTCCAATGCCTCTATGGTCAGTATGTGTACCTGGTGATGAAATTTGGAATAATAAAATCCCCAGTAGTTTTCATGGGACTCATGAACTAGATCATGCATCCATTATTCGATCAGTTTGTGGTTTTCTTCATTGATTACATATTAGTGTACTCATTGTATGAGGATGAGCATGAGAGACACTTGAGGACTGTCCGGGACAAACATTAAGAACACCATCTTTACAAGAAGCCCTCAATGTTTTGGTTTTGTATTCGAGATATAAACTTTTTGGGACATTTAATCTCATCTAATGGAGTAATCGTGAATTTTTTGAAGGTTAAGGAAGTGTTAAAATGTGATATAACCAAGGGAATTATAATTGTGTGGAGATTTCCTCAGTTTGTAGGATACAATGGGATATTTATACCAGAATTATCTAGGATATAGGCAACTTTGACTACATTGAATTAGAAGGGTAATCCATTCATATGGACTGAGAGGTTCTTGTATTCTTATCATATGTTGATATAAATATTGAAGATCACCCCTATTTTTATATTTTCAAATGATGGTGTTGACTATGTATTGTTCTGTGATCCCTCAGCGACCAAACTTGGTTGTGTTCTAAAATAGTGGAAGGTAGTGCTTTTGAAGTTATTGGGGTTTCATAGGAAGATAGCGGGATAGGTATTTTAAAATTTTATCATCGTTGGAGCAATAAAAATTGTCTTTTATGGTGATTTTATCCCTAGTATGGTCTGACGGTATCTTATAAATTAAATAGAGAAAAATAATAAAAACAATCACATAACTTGTTTGAAACTATAGTGTGCACGACTAAAACACATATCTGGTAATCATTGCTCAAAGGATCTGAAGTTGAACCCCTATACATCATTCACACTTTATCCATGAATCCACACTCTCACCATTCATCATAATCTAGGTGCTAGTGTGGAGTTTTGATGAGTCCTTCAACGTCATGACAATCACCTTGATCTATTTCCTTTGATCCATTGAATATGTGTTAGATCAGCACTCAAAAAGAATATTTCTTTATATACAAGGCAAGAGGAGAGAGCTTCACTCACTTTATTGAAATGAATAGTGCAATGATAATGAGCATCTCTCCTTCTTTAATAGTGGGAGTCAAAATACCTAGATGGGTTCCCCGACCCCCAGAAATATATCACCCACTAAAAATGAAATATATAAAATCATGATGAACTAAATTGCATTATAAATATTTTTTTTATCACATACATGTAATATATATATTAAGTATATTTCATGATAAAAATGTTTCATTTAACATGACTCATCATTCCCACTTAATATAAAACGAACCTAGAATATTAAAATAATATTCATCTGATTAATAATATTTATTGTATTTACATAACTTGTAAACAAATTTAATAAATAAATTCAACCCAATTATTCATAACTTGAATAATATGAATTTATTTATTTATCAGTGATCAATAACTTAGAAAACAATAGGACCTCATGGTGGGTCCCACCATGTCCAATACAACTATTCAACTGAATATGGAATACTATTGAATACATTATTGTATATGACCCTCTAGGCCATTATTTCGATAACATTGAATAATATTTACATACCAAGAACAGAGTCTAGTAACCCACTAAGGCCTCTAAATATAAATGGATGGTCATAGTAATGAAAACCAACCTACGTACACATACTATGTACTATAATAACGTTGTCTTTAGATATCTCATAAAATAGGACACACACTTATGTCATCACTATTTTGTTTCTTTTTTATTTATTGATCTAACTAGATGGATTTTTCCTCAACTTCCTTGGCCAAGGTCTTATCAAGGTACCACCATCCTGATCAAAAAGTCCTAAGATATATTACTTCCTCAACTGGGAATCAACAAATCCTTTGTTGATTATTCAATCAATGTCATACCGCTAATGATGCACCCAACACATACTACCTCGCCATGATTTCAATATTATTGTTTTTTTCATGCATCAAAGTACATGATCAAATGGGACACATTGATAATTATATAATGTAATGAGACTAATACACTTGTTTGTAAATGGGAATAACCAATGAAAACCAAAAAATGTGATGTTCATATTGGTGGGTATGTCCTAGTGATCTCACTAATATATATCACCAAGTGAAAACTTCATGAGAAGAAGTATCGATGCTTATGATTCCCCAGAAATTTATAGCCAAAAATCTAATGTGTCCAGTCAGTAAGATGTATCTAGACCATAGGACCTTTGATTAAAATTAATTTCATGGTTTCTCAAGGTTCTAATTATATCTTGGGATCTTATATAAACTTTAAATATGAAAATTAATCTACAAATATTACCATTTCAATGGTGGATATAGAAAATTATACAATATAATGGTACGAATGCATCCTACATAACTACATGTATACTTGAAATATTAATCTAAATGTACTGTATAGTTGGGTCAATAGAAACAACTATTAAAACACTCCTAGTAGCACTAGATCCAACTTGATAACCAACCTTATTAGATCTGACATGATAAAGATCATGTTTCTGGTAATTCATAGCTTTATCTGTGGGGTCTTCCATGCTTTCTCAACATGGATATTCTACTAAATGAGGCCTCACATTCTTGACTAGAATTTCTCAAGCAATGGTATCCATGAGTATATCCCGTTTTTCTACTGTCAAAACATGACATCTTCATTATTACCATAAATATTGTTATCAAAATGATAAAAATTTACTTGGTATGTAAGATTCCAAGAATTGGAACAAATCATTGCATTTAATAAATATTTAATAGTTGCCTTAGAAGCTGCAATGTACTTGGTATTTTTAGGTATATATATAACAAGATTTTATGATCTTATCTTTCTTAAAACCTTATCATAACTGTGATACTATGTTGAATTGATCCAAAGAAATACTAGTTTGGTTCCCCTCATAACTAATATCCCTTCTTCTCCACTCACTTTCTACATATCATTTGTACTTTCCCAAGTATAGTCAAATAGTTATGACTATATTACTTGCAGTTCTCCTAGATATAACTGTTATTTTACTGCTATAAATTATATGTTTTCAATATTATATTTTTTATATATCATTGAATACATGATTGATTCATCTATGAATCATATGAAACTCAAATCACCACTTAATCTCCCCCAATGCCTTTTCATATCTACAAGGAAAGATTTATGCTTTGTGACACTAGATAAAATTATTCTCTTGAATTTTTCTAACTTTTATTTTTAATATGATGTTAGTATATGTATGATTGAATAGGTCAAGAAAACCATTTTATCTACCTCAATAGATCATGCTCCCTATAACTTAGGTTGTAACTTTATTTCAATCGCTTGATAATTACTTTTATCCTTTTCATAAATATCTATAAGTATAATATCCATTTTCCACATCTTGTTGAAAATATTTCCCTTAGAAACTATGTCTCTCCCACTAACCTCTGGTAGAAACATGGAAATAATTCATTATAAATGAATATTCTATGATCTTTTTTCTCACTTCAATCCTAAACTGTATTTTAGTAACTTGCAACCTTTATTAGAATTATGGGATGTGAACATCACATTCTAGTTGCATCATTTAGGCCCCTTTTAGATCGATGTTCTTGACATCTAATGATTAATAAAATGATCACAAAAATTAGATACAAAAAGTAAAACTATAATGTATTTATTCATACTGACTTGGTATTACTAGTCAATACTTATTGGTACTTCTATTATACCATCCATGTATCGTCTCACTTGAATACTCACTGTGGTATTCTAAATAAAAATACCCTTCATAATTTGATACATGGAATCCTTTATGGAATTTTAATTGAAATTTTAAATACTAGTTGATTTCCATATACTTATTACTTTAAGGAAATTTTATTCTATCTGAATAATGTATTATCGACCATAGTGACTAAAAAAATCCCTATAGTTTTAACCTTCATATATAGTATGTGTCTCTTGAACGTACCATTTCTATAAACACTTGAAGAACTTGTTCTTATACAAACTACTTGTGCATCTATGTGATTGATTAAACCAAAGTAAATCTTTCTCCCACTATCTCAAGTAGAGATGTGCACCCTTTTATTAAAATATAGTCTATTACTTGACTACCACCCTTCAATCAATGGTAATTTTTTAATATCCTAAGAAAGCATTAGGATAATTACATAGATGTAGAATATGTTTTTCTTGATATAGGTTAGTTTATATGTTTTCAAACTCATTTCATCGAAACACATGTATTATGAAATAATGCATTTCCATCATACTATGACTCATAGGATGTCCATTTATTCATTATAGTTGGAATATGGTTATGATATATCACCTTTATTTTCAAAGCATGTCTTGAAATATAATGGAAGTTCCTTCCATTTGTAACATTGGCACTACTTACATCATGAATTTTCTATATAAAATATTCATTTATGAATTTATCCATGATATATTTTTAATCAATGTTAACATGTAAGGCTTACCATAGATCCTCCTTATTAACATCAATTTCATGATGAAAAAAAGGTAATGTGCATTTAGGAATTCCTCCATGCTACATTATCATGATCGATAGATACATGGTTAAGATATTCTTTGGAATGTCGGTCTAAAGGAACTCATATAGTTTGACCATTCATATATCACACTTCACTTTCTCATTCCTTAATTAATTAAACTAATATTATGATGTATATATACCAGTAGCTCACCCTTGGAATAGTTTATACCCTCTTGTTGAACTAATTACAGAAGTTTTATGGAATAACTTTATTTATAAAGGTTTATTTTTCCAAAATAAACAAATACACTTGTCGATAATACCAATGGTTTTTAGAACTACTGAGTTTAAATACCATACAAATTTTATCCTTGTTGTACAATTTTTAGTTTTACTTGAGAAATAATTATATTTCCATAACTAGGTATGTAAGTGTTATGTTTTATATTCATCATGTATTTAATATGATTCGTGTACCACTGAGCTATTTATTGAGTATGATATAGCACAAAAAACATTAATTCTTGAACTCAGAATAATGTCTCCTTATGTCCATAGGACATGTGAGATTAATTTTTTAGTAATAATTAATGATGTTTTGGGAAGAATCACTGTCATGGAAGTTATAATTCATGTATTTATCATTATTGACATAGTAATCTCCCTTTCTCACCCACATGAAGAATGTACCTTACTTATTTTAATGTTTCTATATTTACATTTTTATTTCATTTAAATAAACATATGTTATTTTCATATTGTATTAAACACCCCATAATTATTTAAAAAAAATACTTATATATGATTAATATACACTGAATAAGAAGTGAGTACTTATTTAATTTTGTTTGATGTATTTTAACATTCATAGAATTATTTCATGTTATGTGATGAAAATAAACTCTTGTTTAACAACCAACCTTTTTTCATTGAAAGATATTGAGAATTTTCCTTTGGAGTTGTACTTTCCATTTTCCTTTTGGAATTACCTTTATTTTTCTCTATAAAAAATAAAGATTAACCTATCTTTACTATTTTTATTTATTATAGAAACTTATCTAAAATGTAATGAATCATTTACTCCATCCTGTTCATTTTTTAATCTAAAATGAAACTAGAATAATTGAGTGTAGGAAAGGGATGAAATGAAAGATCATAATATTCCTTAAAATTTTAACATAGATAGTGTAATGATCACATTCATATCTTACTTCACTTTCTCCTCATAAACTTCTTAGATATGAGACTGCATGTTATATCATCCATGTCCTGATGTAGTGACTACATCTATCATCAGCCGTTAATGATATCATTATGACATAACCAAAATATGTTATATACAAGAGTTTCCTATAATCATTTTTAAACACCCTTTCTTCCAAAGGTGGCATAATTAGTACAGGGACACCAGCACCTTGAATTTCCTATATCATAGTAGTGTGCGCAAGCTCCTATACTACACTTAGAAATTCATGCTAGTTTTTAAATGTTCTTTGTCAAAAAACTATCATAGTTTATCTTGGGTAATTTCTTGAAATTGACTAAAAAAATAATTAGAATATTGTACTTTTATATTTATTACTGATTTAGACAATACCAATTATTTTAATCATTTAATGTCTTTGATTTTTTTATCGAATTCTAGGAACCCTTTGTACTATAATCGGAATACTTTGTTGCATGATTATTCTAGTGGAAATGATCACTGAACCTCCCCTCATAGACTACAATCCTTGGTTATTCCAATAATCAATGGGTTCAGGGTCGGCATTTGAATAGACAAATAAATTAACTCATGGTTCCTTGGTCTGTTGTGTGAAGTCCCGACTTATAAAATCTCAACTTGATTTACAAAAAGTTTACCTCTAAAATGAGATAAATTTATCATTGAAAAATCCTTACTACCACTTTAGTTAATTCAACCCACCACTCTCATAGGAAATACCTAGTAGTAAGAGGCACCCTCAACATTGGATGACGAGCACCCTGAACACCCAGTTTTGTCCAAATTTGAATGATAGAAGTCATTTAACACTTTATATTTTTTTTAGGGTTTTTGTTCTTTTCCTTTGATGCATATAATCGATTTCTATTAATTTGGTTTATCTATGTTGTTGTGCTGAAAATTGAACATTAATAGTAAAACTATTCACCTCTTTTTATTCATTTTATTATTTATTGTTATATTTATTTTCACATTATTATAAAATGCATAAAATAATAAATTAATGAATAAAGAAAATCTACTACCCGACAGGTCTTGAGCATCTATAGATACCTAGGGGCATCATACTTGAGTCGTCACTTGACTCTTGATGAAACTAGTCTCCATATAGTATGTCCTCTTTTCAGCTAGAGTAACACCTCATCACGGAGAGGGTCTACATCTCATCTGGTGTACCACCGTTTCTTGGCAGAGTCCACAATGTGCATTATCTTCATCCAAGTACAACAGTACCTGCTAGAATGTCAGTGGAACCATGGGTGCAATGTACATTAGACAAAAATGGACACACTTGCACTTATACATATTGATCGAAAATGACGATGCGTAGACCGTCTAAATTAATTAATTAATTAAAAACATCACACACAGTTAAAATAATTAATTACATAATAAAATGTAGACATACACAAGTAGGGTCATTGTTCAATTCCAGTCAAGGGTAAAATTAATGTCTGATAAAATATAATTTCTATAAAAAAAGTATGAGGATATTAATTAATTTAAATGAATTAAATAATTAAAATAATTTAATTATTTTCAGTCCACTATTAATTAAATTTTAATTTCAAAAATTTAATTAATTTATTTATTAATTTAAACCAAAATTAATTTAATTTACCCTCGGTATTAAAAATATTTTTTAAACAAAATTTAATATATTAATTAATCCAATTTAATTAACTCGGGCCTCAAAACTCAGCATCAGACCTGTGCTGGTTAGGATGAAACTAAAAAATCCATTATAGGTTTTGAAAATATTTTTTGGGATATTATGGGCTAGGAAACTCTTCCCAGAACCATACCTGGTCAGGTAGAACCGCTTGACCCATTTCAAGGAAAATCGGGTCTGGCAGAACCCATTAGAGGGTTACCTCATAAGGTTGATGACACTAGGGGAAGCACTAGCTAGGATCGGGGACCATGAAATTCCTCCTCACACTTTACTACTTGCATCAGGGAATCCAAGATAGACATCGGCCAAATATGGGTGGGGAAAACTGAGGGCCTACTAGCAGTTGGCAGTCTAGGAATGCCTAGTTAGTGCAGTGGACGGCTGGTAGAGTCCTCGGGTGCATCATCAATAGTGACATCGGGATAGGGAGGTGTCAGGATAAGGGTGGCTGGAGTGGTCTTCCACATGGGTAGGCAACCACTAGTCACCTCATCTTCAGATTCGGCTGGAGGAGGGTACCAGGTGTGAGGATAAGGTTGTCATGGTGAAAGAGGCATGCTAAGGCATCACCAGTGGAGGGGACTATCAGAGGTGGTGGTCTAATCCATTATGGATGGTGGTTGTGTAAGGATCTAGTGGATGGTCAGCTGATGGAGGAGGACACATGCAGTGACCAGTGTGGGAGAGGCAGGTTAGGGGATATGACATCGAAAACATTCTTTTTTATTAAGGTCCACCCACCACAACTTTTCAACTTGTAATTATTTTCATTTATAAAGTATAAATTAGACTTTTATAATAATAAGAATTATTATTATTATTATTATTATTATAAAATACATAATAAAATATATATTGTTATTATTACAAATCGGATGAAACATGATCTGGTCAGAACATACTATTCCAACCGGAAAATGATATTCACAGGAATTAAATATTATCTTACATATATATAAATCAACTAAAATTTAAAATATCATTATATATAATACATCCATAAATATTATTCCCAAAAGAAAACCATGTTCGATCCATTCAATATTTCTTGGATAACTATGACATGGTCATTTGACCTCAGATCAACATGCAGTCAGAACCATTGGGACCAAAAAATACTCTACTAAAATTTAAGGAAACATAATTTTTTTCTAGGTTAAAAATATTTATGTGACCCTGTTAATACCAATTGAAGTATCCTGGGTCATAGAGCAACCCGGTGGGTGGAGGATTTTAAAATTCTCTCATCATCAGAGTGATAAAACTTTTCATCTCCGATGATTCATGCCCTAGTAAAATTTGAGGATCACAAATAAATTAAATAGGGCACAAAAATAAAAATGAACACATACCTTACTCGAAACCAACATGTTCATAGATTAAACTCCTCACCAATGATATTTTCTTTAAGGATCGAAATTTGAAACCCTATATATCATCAACACATGCTCCAATAATCATCGAGCTTGTTATTCATTATAATCTGGGTGATAGCATAGAGTTCCAAAAAGTCCTTCGGCATCTTGAAAATCACCCTGATCTATTTCCTTTGATCTGTCGAATACATACTGTGATCGATGCTCAGAGATAATCTTTCACTATATAGAAGGTCGGAGGAGGGGGATGGTATCACTTCATTGAAATGAACATTGTAATGATAATTAGATTATCTCCTACTTTTATAGTGGGACTCAAAATACATGGATGGGTTCCCTAGCCCATGGAGATATATCACCCACTAAAAAATGGAATAAATAAATTTGTGATGAGTTACACTATTTCATTAATACTATTTATATTTTATCACATACCTGTAATATATATATATTAAATATGTTACATGACAAAACTGAGTCATTCAACATAACTCTCCATTCTAGTATAATATTAAATGAACCTAGAATATTAAAATAATATTATTTTGATTAATATTATTTGTTATATTTTCATAACTAGTAAATACTTTTAAAAATAAATTCGACCAAATTATTCATAACATTAATAATATAAATTTATTTAGTTATTGGTGATCGATAACTTTGATAACACTCAGACCCTATAGTGGGGCCCACTACATCCAATAAACCTATTCAACTGAATAGGTATGATTCTTGAATACACTATTATGTGTGACCCTATAAGACTTTCTCTTGATATAAGTGAATAATATTCAAATACTGAGAGTGGAGTATATAAACCCATCAAGGCCCCAAAAAGAGATAAGGGTAGTCATACCAACAACAAGAAACCTATGAACACATACTTTTTACTACAATCTCTTTTCCATTAGAAATTTTATAAAGTTGTATGCTCACTTATGTATTTTCTTGCTTATTTATTCCTTGATCTAACTAGATGGATTTACCCTTTAGAGCCTTATCCAAGGTCTTATAAACTTACTACCATCCTGATCAACAAGATCCAAGATATATTACTTCGTCAACATGGAAGTTACAAATCCTTTCATAACCATTCATAAAATGTCATATCCCTAATGACACACCCAATACAAGCTACCTCACCACAATTTCAATATCCTGGTTTTTCCTTGCATAAAAGTATGTGATCAAATGGAACACATTAATAATGAACACAATTAAGGAGACCAATATACATGTCCATTGATAGAAACAAATGATGACACTCCAAATATGTGGGGTTCCTATTGGCGGGTATTTATTCATGATCTAACTACTATAGATCACTAGGTGAAAAATTCATGAGAAGAAATATCAAGGCTTATGAGCCCCCAACACCTGATAGTTAAACATCTACTATATCCAGTTAGTAATATGTATATAGACCACAAGACTTTTGTTTAAGATTAATTTTATAGTATCTAGAGGTTCTCATTATAGCTTGGGATTTGCTTTAACCTTTTGATATGACAATTAATCTATAGACATTACCCTTTAAATAGTGGATGCAGTAAATTCTATACTATAATGGTAAGAATACATTAGGTATAAATAATTATATACATGAAATGGTAATCTAAATTTACTATATAGTTAGTTTTAAGGAACCCACTATTACAACAGATTACTTATGGGTTCTGGAAGTGGATATCACATGGGAAAAACTACATGATCCATGGTCTAGAGTTGGCAGTAATTGTCTTCGACCTAATGTTGGGGATATATTTTCTTATGGGTGATTAGTTTATCATCTATTCTGACCATAAGATCCTAAAGTATATATTCTCACAGAAGGATCTTAACTTAATATAGTGGAAATGTCTAGAGTTCTACTAGGAATATGATGTAGATATTCTATACTCCTAAGAAGTGGGATGTGGTGGTAGATACCCTTAGCGGGATATATTGTTCACAGTTGTTGGATGAGGAACTGTAACAGTTAGCCTCATTGAAGTGTTACCTAGTGGATGAGGATGGTGTAGAATATATCCAATCAATGGATGTTACCCCACCACTTTTACAGTGTTTTAGGGTGGTGCAACATCGATATACCAACTATGAGACCATTCTTACCAAGATATCAATAGGTAATGCTCCTAGTAGATTCGTTGATGGTGGGGATAATGCCATACTTTTTATATGATGGATGATCATTCCAATGATGTTGGGTGAGGAGGTTCTGAGGGATTTATAAAAATAACCCTTGATGATACATCCAAGTTTGATTAAGATTTACTTGGACCATCAGTGTTGGTTTTGGTGGCCAAGTATGATGAAGTGTGTAGTGGAATTTGTCTCTTGATACCTCACTTGGAAGGTGGTAAAGGTTGAGAAATAGGTTCCATTGGGTTTGGATCAACCCTATGATATTCCTTAGTGAAAGTTTGAAGGGGTATCTATGGACTTGGAGATATGTATTCCATGAGCTTCTAGAGTGCACGATGCCATCTATGTGATCATAGACCAACTCACCATGTTTTACCAATTCTTATCTGTTCAATATCATATTTTTGTAGAGATCATGGGACACAATTATATAAAGGAGATAGTCCAGCTCCCTAGAGTTCCCTTGATTACTATTTTAGATAATGATGTTCTCTTCATGTCAAAATTATGGAGAGGCTTGTAGGAGGCCTTTGGGACTCAATTGCATTTACTCATGGTGCTTGACCCCCATACTGATGGCCAAACTAATAGGACCATTCAGGTTTTGTAGTACATTCTTCAATCTAGTTGTTTTTTTTATTTTGTACACAGTAAGGAGGATCACTAATCCTTGGTTGAATACAATAACAACTACCATTCCACCATCGGTATGAAACTATTCAAGGATTTGTATGGAAAACCCTATAGGTGACCACTATACTAGTCTAATCAAGGTGAGTCAGCACCCATGGACGTGAAATTAGTGCGAGCTACGAAAAAAAGATGAAGATCATCGAAAAGTTGATGAGAGATACACAGATCCATCATAAGTCTTATATGGACTAATAATGGAGGCCTTTGGAGTTTTACGATGGAGTCCTTGTGTTTCTAAAGGTATCACCTCAACATGGATTATTGAAATTTTTATAGGGTTGTAAGTTAACTCTAAAATTATTGTATCCCCTCTAGATGTAGTGTTGGGTCAACAAGGTGGTATTTCGCTTGGTTTTACCATTTTAATTAGACTGTGTACATGTCATCTTTTATGTGTCATAGATAAAAAGGTATGTGCATGATCCAACTCATGTTATTTACTAGGGTGAGTTGGACATCATGAATGGAGCTAATTTTTCAGAGCACCCTGTATAGATTGTGGATAAGTAGGATAAGATCCTCTATATGTAAGTGATTCCATTGGTGTGTGTTTGGTGGAATAATGGTAATCTGTAAGAGAGAAACTATGAATGGTAGGCACATATACAAAATCAATACGCTCATATTTTTTAGTAGGATTTTTTATTTTAGGGATGAAAATACCATGCTTAGGGAGAATGTAACATCGCTATTTTTTCATGTAATAGTTTTGAATATATTAATAAATATTTTTGGAGCTAGCTGCTAAGATTTCATGATATTACAAGGCTTTGGGAGCCTGGGTGTTGATATAATAAAATTATTAAATTTATTATATCTGGATATTGAATTTTTTATATAATAATGAAGTAAACCCGGAATGTAGTATGATATTAGAAATCTGAGAGCTTTATTGAATCTGAAATGTGTGTTTTACCCTAGGAACGCCATAATAAATGTTGGTGTTGGATGTTTATCTTGAGTTCCACCAAGGGATAAATAATTACATGAATTAAAATATTAATTTAATTATTTTAATTAAATCCAAACTTAATATTCTCATTATAAATTCCATGTTATTGATAATTTATAAGGGTTATCTACTTTAACATGGTATTTTAAGAGAGACCATTGGAGGAGAGATTATAGAACAAAAATGGATCAAGGATTTTTTTCTCTAATAGAATTCAAGGATCTCTCTAAGGTAGGTATTTTTATTTATTTTGATTTATAATATTTTGATACTCCATGTGGAACATGAACCAATTCTCCAAAACAAATTGGTTTTCCGATTAATGGTTGATATTGGTGGACGATTTAACCTCATAGGGTCTAGGAATTCATTTATTATTTATTTTTAACTCTTTAGTCATCATTATAATGATATTAAATTAAGGATAACATGAATAATGGATGAGGTGTGTTCCTATCTTTTCTTTCATGGATTTAATTCCCCATTCTTCACATGATTCATCACTAGTATTTCATTGGGTGAAGGTTCAATAAATATTAAGTATTTGATTGTTGCATGATCATTATTTAGTTAAATAGATCGATACCAAGTGTTCAATTTTCTGATTGAGGAATCGATCGAGGTATAAAAAAAGTGGTGGATGATCAAAAGATGATAGAGTATGGATTTGGAGTTTCTTCTTTCACTTTATGAATCTCATCATATTGTTGCATCGGGGGATGCATCGTAAGTAGATCAAAGGCCATATTACAGTCACTAGTGATAGATTCATGTTTGTTAACCATAGATCTAATATCCTCAGCATAGTTCATGGTGGAATTGATGGAAATATAGGTATAAGGAGAAACCATGTGATGAACCTATAGGTTCTGGAAAATCCTGAACTATATGGAGTGGGGTATGAAGAAGACATGTTGTATATACCCCTTCAATGGTGATGTGTTTTATGCATAGAGAAAAGCATCACACACTGTGTGGAAAATTTCATATGTCGTGTGACACAATCGGGTGAATAAAAGTGTACTCTCAGGGTATACAGGCATGGACATGGCTAGGTACACGAACATAACTAGATTACATAGTCATGGAAAAGTACACAGACACATCCAAGTACCTGGAAATAGCTTGGTACACAGGCATAGACAAAGTACACAGGCATGATCTGGGTTACATGGGAAAGTGTTGAAGAACACAGGTAGAACTGGAGCAAGAAATACTTGTCATGTACTACCAAGGAAAACCATGTAATTTCTCCGGGATATCCTTATGACCTCATTTTCTTTGTTATATACTAGTTTTCTTCAGGTGTGTTCCCTAGAATCATTCCCCATGAGGGTAGAGTGAGGAATCATGTCCTAACCATAGTACTTGATCCCCTCATTGGGATTAGTCTCAGATTGAGTTATTTTAATCCCCCAAGAGGCCCAATGTGGGATCCTCTATAAAATGTTCTTCCATCAGGGGGGGTTCAAGGTATCATCATGACCAACATAGAGGGGCCTTGATCCCCTACTTAGTGGGTTAATCCAGTTAGGGTTTGCAGTGTTCCCCATTACCATATGTGTTATCCCATATTAGTTCATTGATATATTCTGGCTTCTAGTGAATACTTTATCCTAGTAAGACCCACTGAGAATGACCTCTCATATTGAGCACCAGCAGTTTTATCTAGCTCATGGAGTCAGTTCTCCTATACGAGAGTTGCCTTTTAATATTGAGTAGGAATACTATGGTGGATTTGAGATTGTGATCTTTTCCCCATATATAGTGTCTGTCTTGATTATATCAAGATTTTATTATTTTATGCTTCATATTCTAATTGATATTCCTTTATGATGAGTTTAATAGTCTCTTGAATCTTATGTCTGGTGATTTTGAGGTGTCTTATATGATATTGTTATACTCACCCGTGCATGGGATCTTCTCGAACATGTAGTGTCTTATACAGAAAATAGGGTTTCAATGGGGTGTTTAGGGGGAAAGGAGAATACATGGCATAATTGTGCTAGAATGATAGTGGATTGTGTCAGGTGTCACGTTAGACTGTAGTTCCATCCATCTAGTAGGTTAGAATTCTTTCTAATTTTTTTGGGATTTTATTTTCCCCTTTATGCTTTCTAGTATTATTTTCATACTCTGATTATGATAATTAGATGTATACATGCATTGGTATCCATTGAATTTATGTTTCACTATTGTGTAGGCCTTGGATATGTGTGTATGTATATAAGTACCTTAGGCTAAGGCCTCCCATGTGTGTGTGATATGCCTACTATGCACTTGTCACCAACCCCTTCCATGTTAGAGGCGGTCATGGCATGTCACACTCAGCTCATCACCAGCCAAGTGCACCTTGGTGGGTCCAGTCGTGACAATATTGAAATATAATTATTAATTATTAATGTTTTTATATAATTAATAACACATAACGTTTTTAATTATTCTTGTATTATTTTATATCTTTTGGATATATATTTTTGTATGAATGCATATAACTATTTATGTATATATTTACAAATTTATATAATTAATTATATATTATAAAAATACTAATTGATTTATATAAATTATAATGTTTTTAATTATAATTAATATTTTTAATTTTAATTAATAATTAATTATATTTTTTATAAAATGAAGTTATTATATATGTCTATAATTAGTACTAATAGTATATCTATATACCCATCCCCCTATCCTCACCTTCATTACACATCTTGGTTTCCAATTGAGTATACTAGCCAAAATTAAATCCCTTAATCTCACTATTATAGTTTTTATAATTAATAATATATCGTGAAAAACATTTACACATTTCTATATTTCATCTTGTTGATAAAAAATATTATACTATTACATATATAATTTATACATATTTTATTATAATAACAATAATTTAGTCTTACATTAAATACAATTGATGGTAGATTTAATATTAATTATTAATATATTGAAAATAATCCTCCGTAAATTAAAATATGTTTATTAGTATTTTCAAATATAAATACACATATTTTTAAAATTAAATTTTTATTCCTTTATATAATGTATATATTTTTTATAATATTATTAAAAATATTAAAATATGATTATTATTAATATTATATGTATAAAATTAATATTACATAAATTTATATAATTAGTACATTATTGTAAATATTTAATATTTAAATGTTTTTTTAAATATTTTTATATATTTTTATATGTTTATATATAGTAAAAAATATTTACACATTTATATAATTAAATATATTTATTGAAAAAATTAGTTACATCGAAATCTAATTATTAATTATTAATGTTTATTATATAATTGATAATATATCCATATTTTATTTATTCCTATACTGTGTTTTATCATTGGGTTTTATCTTTCTATATATAAACACATGTTTATTTATGAATATGGTTATATAGTTATGTAATTAATGATATATATTTTTTAAAGAAATTATTCATTTATATAAACAGAAATATTTTAATTATAAATTAAAATATTAAATTTAATTAATTTTTTAACTTTTCTAAAAAATCAAAAACATACATACATAAATAATTAGTAATTATAATTTATCTATATATTATCAATTATAAGTATATTTAAATATATTTATTTAAATTTTTAAATTTAATTTTATAGTTTTATAAATAATAATATATTGTGAAACAAATTTATACATTTGTTTTTTCCATGTAATTAAAAAAGACTATTATATTATAACACATGTAACTTATATATATAATATATATAATGATTCTGTATTATTTAAAATATAATAACTAGTAAATTCAGAGTTATTATTATGCAGCTTTGGTTTAATCGTATGAAAAAGTTTTTATTAGTGCTAAATGTAGAACTAATAAATCTTCTTATATCATAACTATGTTTAGTAGTCATAAAAAGGTTTGAATAAGATTAAATTGAAGTACTGTAAGAATAACTTCTTTGATGATTTAGTATTGTGAGGGATCGTGTTCCAAAAAACCCACCCTCTATGTTTTTTCAAGGCTCGGTGATGTCGAGAAAAAGTGTGGATATGTTCCAGAGGATGGGGAAGTGTTTTGGATATTCATAGATCCACAACATCATGAATAAGGGAATTATTTTTGGATGGTTTTGTATGGTATTCTTGGAGGATGGTCGTGGGGTTGGCCGTGTGGTGCTACGATACTCCACGGTGGGTGAAACAGCCTCATTGGTTGTGATACTTGGGTGGTTTTCCTATGTAGAAATGGTAGCTTGGAAATTCCTAGTGAAGGGAATATCATTTGGTATGGTGTTTTGGGAGACCACCTATGTAAAATGGGAAGCAAGATCTCACCACATCGTGGTTTTGGGAATGGTGAGGAGAGAACGACCGTGTGTTTTATGATATTCCATAGTGGTTGTTCATGGAAGGCATTTGAGGAATCTACAAAGCCTATACCATGAAATTTTATATTCCATGGTGATGGTAAAATCTAGATTTTAAAAAATCCAAGTAAAGGAATAGTTCTCATGAGATATCTAGATCTCCTTTGGCTGAGGGTGGCCATGGAAAATCAGGCCATCTACATGTCGTGGTGATTCCATTTGGAATTCATTTATCAAATGATGTCATGAATTCATTTTTATCAATTAATTTCATTATCGTCTAATATTTGTTCAACTTTCAACCCCCTTGGATCATTTTTATCATCTCTTTGAGGATTCTAACCTCTTGTATTGTGGAGAATTGAGTACCCTTTAACCAAGGAAAATTTCTCTTCCCTTCCTTCCTTCTATTATTCTACCTTGAATGATTTTATTTATGGAAAATCCAAATATTTTGGGATTTTTTTCTAAGAATCATTTGATTATGGATTGAAATGGACATATTTTGGTGGTTTTTCATTCTTTCATGGTCTATTTTGATCCCATTATTCTTTCATTATGAGCTTGCATCTCATTAAATCTCCAGTCAAGGTAGGGGATCTGAGTTATCTCTGTATGTCTTGTATACATGTGATAATATCATGATTTGTTTTTATTTTAGGTGTATGGTAATATTTTTCCATGTGAATATAATTAATTATCCATAGGGAAATTGAAAAGGAAAGGGGGGATATCATATGTGCATTATTTGATTTAATAATATTTATGTTTCATGGGTATGTTTTTAATGTTGGTGGTTATGAAATATGTTTATTACAATGAATATGTTGTTGTTTTCTAAAATATAACTATGCTAAAACACCTCACATAAAATTTTTAAAGCCCTTTAATATGGTAATTGAACCAAATGTGTGAAAATATGAAATTATTGTGTTTCCCCTTTGCATGTGAAGGTGATTTCATGTTATGGTTTATGTGATGTCTTTAATTATAGGCATGGTTTCTTGTTGAGTTTGACTTATGGGACTGTGGTGATGATGTGAAACAAATAGATTGTGGGATCGATGTGTAGATGGTTTATGGAAATATTTTTAATATTGATGGCTTATTAATAGTATTATCTAATTAAATTTTATTTCGTTAGGATAACTAGATTGGGGACATAAATAAATTAATGGTGAAATTTTAAATGGTTAATTATTTTTAATTTAAATATGACACAATTTTAAAAGAATATGTATGTGGTTGGTAATTAATGTGGTTAGTTGGGAACTATGAAATTGATATGTGGTTGTGTGATTAATAATTGGGATGGGATGGGTAGTTAATAATATAGAAGTTTTGTTTTCATGAAATAGTTGTAGATGTTGTAGTAGTTAGGTAGTTTTGTTGGGTGGACTCACAGTTTGGGATTGTGTGTAACTAATATACATTGAATCTTCCTTATTATTTATATAAACATCCCACCTGAGTAAAGTGTTTTTATCAACACCAAATGGTTTTTTGTTCTAGGTATTTTCCTAAAACATCCATATTGACAAGTATGGATGGTTGGTTACCCCTTCTACCTTGATCTCTCTTCTAGGTGATTTTCAAACACACAAGAAATTATGGATTTTGGATATAGTTCACATTCTATGATGTTTGATGAGAGGATTTGGTGATTCATTCTGGGGTCATGAATAATAAGAGGAGGTAATAAGGTTGAGGTCCTTCATGTTCATGATACCCTACAATTTTGGTTATATGGAGGTTGTTATAGAATGAATAGGATGTGATGGTTGTGGAATTTTTTATAATTATGATGAGGTTATGGTGTAGTGATTAGTGTGGGTTGAGAGATTGGGATTTCCTGTAATGATGAGGCATATGATGGTATGAGGATAATGGATGTTAAAGGGGTGATAGTTCCAGAATGTACAACATTAGGGTGTGATAGTAGTAAATTAGTGGGGAAGTGTTGTAGGGTAGATTTTCTCAATATTCTTCTTATTATATTATTATACTTGTATTCGTTATTAGGAGAGTGGGCCTTAGTGAGTTCAAGAACAAATTAAACTTATAGGTTCTTATTGATTTTTTTATCTATTCACTAGGGAATTAGAATTATATTATCTCATATGTATAATAGTATTTAGATATGATCTTACAAATAATACATGTTATTCTTAGACAACTTAAATATATACAATTTGTAAGGATTTTAGGAAAAATTGAGGAATACAGATAGGCCTTACTAGCTTGGTCATTGGAGATATTATTGAGTTACGTCTATATAATTTTCTTTAGGTACTTTTCTGAATGACATTAACTATTTTTGAATATAATGACATGCATTTTGGTGTATTTTGGATATTGAATTTTCCTTATGTTATGGATTATTTTAGTGGTTAACAGCCTATCTCTTTATCTTACATTTTCTTTTGAGGGTAATACCTCCCATATGTTTAACTCTCTTTATACCCTAAGTGTTGGTCACCAACCAAGGTTCTATTAGAGTTAAGACTCACTGGGTGTGGATCACTAGCTCAAGCACCTGTTTTTCAGATGGAGGTCCTAGGCTCATATTGTCTCCAATAGCATTTCTCATCTCTTTTGGGTAGGTGGTCATAGTGTGTGGAGGGGGAGGAAGACGGACTTCCCACGTTGGGTCCAAAGTCTCCCCAATGTTCGAGTATTGCTCTCAAGTCTTTGGTTGTGATCTGGGTGGGTTTCCCGAATTGGGCTTGTAGTTGACTCCTACTCAAGCAGTTCTGGACCCCTTGGTAATTCAGTGCTACCACTCCCAAATAGATTCATTGGCCTGCTACTTTTTTCAAGATTTTCCACTATGGAGGAGGCTGTGTTGGCCTCTCCAGTTAGTGGTGTCACCACCTGAGCTCATGTTAATCTCTCTCAGTGTTCTCCTTCCAGTAATAACAAAGGTCAGGTGTCTTCTAGTTCTAAATCCAAGAGATCTTAGTATCAATGATATCTTTAATTATTTATAATGTTTAGGGCCTGGGAGCATTGGAAAATCTGATTTTTTGGTTTCTGAGCTTTTATGCACAAAGTCGTATGTGGTTTTGATTCTTGATCATGAGCAACACTATTCTAAAATATCCAACTTTTCTGTGAAACTCGGAATGAAGGGATTTTTGAATTTCAACATAGTTAATTAGTATATTTGTATATTATGGAAGGTAAATATTCTAGTGGACCTACTAGACATTTCTATTCAGCACATTCCATGAAAATCGGCAAGGGTCATCAGTGTTTTCTTTTTTATATTTGTCTATGGAAAGTGAGATGCCGGTGAGAGGGAAGAATTGTGGCACAGTCTGTATAATTTTGAACAAGGAAATAAATCATGGTTTGATGGGGGGGGTTTAATTACCTTATTGACCCATCATATAAGAAAGGTGTTGTGAGGGTTTCTTATAGTGATCGGTAGGCCTTTGTGTCCTGTGTTTCTTAGAATGGTTTGTAAGACTTGGGTTTTTTGGGAAATTAATTTACATGGCACAATAATCAGAGAGGTCCTCAATGCACTTGGTGTAGGTTGGATCAGTGTCTTTCTAACCTATCACCTTTATCATATTTTTCAAACTGAAGGGTGGAGAATTTGGTGTAGGATTTATTGGAAAATTCACCTCTTCTTATTATCTTGGATCATAGGCCAGTAAACAATAGACACTTCTTCTACTCCAGACAATAGAAAATGGATACCAGCTTCCATTCAATAGTGTTATCGTCTTGGTAAAAAACCATAAAGGATGGACATTGTATAGGCTTTAATAACAAACTAATAAGGCTAAGATAATATTTCTAGTACTAGTATTCCAACAGACCCATTAGCTCAGCTAATTTGGAGTATTTGAAAGAAGAAATTGAACATTTTAAGAGAAGGATAGAAGATAGCTGGGATGAGAAATTTTTTGGTGCCCTAGTAGGAAATAAAATTCACCTTTCTACGTTACTCTTAGAGAAGGAGAGGATTGTTCATGAAAGATCTTTGGCTACTTGGATGAGGGATGGAGATGTAAATACAACCTAATTTTAGGCTTTCATCAAGGAAAGGAGGCGTACACTTGTACCCAATATTCGAATGGAAGATAGGTATTTTACTCAGGATATTGGTGTTGTGGGAGGTATGGCTCTCGACTATTTCAAAAAATTGTTGTCTAATCCTAATGCATATATGTAGGAGGGTTATCCATTGGAGAGAACTAATCTGTTTAATTTTATATGAAGGGTGGTGTCCAACGACGTTACTCTCTCTCTTGAAAAAATATCAGATGAAGATGAGTTTAGGGAGGTGGTCAAGGCTCTTAATTATGAGATTTTTCTGGGGCTTGATGGTTTTCCAGGATCTTTCTACATTAGCTTATGGGATTTCATTAAAGGGCATCTGGTTCAGGTCATCCAGGACATCTTTAGAGGGGTTATTTTCCTCTAGATTCTTGTGCAACAACTTTGATCCTTATTCCTAAAGTGCAAGATCCCTCTTCACTCAATCAATACCAACCTATTTGTAGGTGTAATTTCCCCTTCAAGGCCCTTGTAAACATTCTCAACAGAATACTTGCATCTCATATTCCTCAATGGGTCTTGGAAAATTAGCAGGTCTTTATCAAATGGAGGTCGACCCAATCAGTCATCATCATGGTTCACGAGTTGGTAGGGGATATCAACCTTAAGATTCTTGGGTCCAATGTGGTGAAAAAAGTGGAAATAAACAAAGATTATGATAAAATAGAATGGAACTTTATCATTGAAGTGTAGGCTCATATGGGTTTTTTCAGATGGGTTGTGGATCTATTGTTTAGGATTTTTAGCTTGCCCTGGCTTACTAATTCATTCATGGGGAAGTAGTGTGGGTTCTTCAAACCCCACTGAGGACTATGATTGGGATACCCTCTTTCTCTTAGTCTTTTCATTTTGGTTCAGGACACTCTTAGTAGATATATTGGGGGGGAAATTCTTAATGGGAGGCTTTGGGCATATCGTGGTAGAGGGAACTCTAGTGGTGTTTCACATATCTTCTTTGCCGACGACATGTTATTCTTCTTGAATGGAAACAGGCGGAACATTAGATAATTTAACATGATCATAGGAACCTATTGCAATTGGAGTGGTCAGTCCATCAACAGGAAGAAAATTACTGTGTTTATCTCGAAATGATGTTCAAAAGGAATGAGGAAAAATATTGAGGAGGAGTTGGGCATAAATAAAAAATCTTTCCCAATGGAATATCTCAGAGCTCCTATTTCACCATGAAGGGTCCGGATTCAACACTTTGACGGGATCATTGGTAAAATTAAAAATCTCCTTACAAATCATAAGAATCAGTTCCTTTCTTTTGGGGGGCGTATTACGCTGGTCAATTGTGTTTTTTCTTCAATTCTCATGCATGTGATTTCAGTGCTCAGTGTTCCAAAGGCGGTGCTGAAAAATATTGAAAAAGTGTTGACAAGCATAATATGGGATTCACATATGGAGGTCATAATACACTGGACCTCATTGAAAAGGATGGCTAGATAGGTTTCAGATTGTGGTATTAATTTACGAAGTGTAATAGGGGAAATCCAAGGTATGCAAGCTAAGCTCTCTTGGGAATTTCTTGAGAATAAATTGTTGTGGGAATGATTTATTAATAATCCATATGGAAACCAATTAACTAGTAGAAGAGGAGTTTTTTCTCATCTATGGATCATGATATCTAGTTACTTATTAGTGCTTCTTATTCACTCCAAATGGTTGGTTGGTTGTAGTTAGATTAATTTTTGAAATGATAATTGGGTAGGTTCAGCACTTGGCATCCCAGGTTTCTTGACTCCATAGATTTCCTTTGCTCAAGCTAACAATTTCAGACCCTTCATTCAGGCCATTCTCACACACAATAAACTGAAGTTCTTTAAGTTAATCACATTGAACGATTAACATAATAAACTTATATTCACAGGGTCGGACTCGGGGATATTCTTGGCCAAAGGGTATCGTTTGGTGACTCGACTACATGGTTTATCGGATATCTGGAATGAAGTAGTTTGGAAAAATGATATTCTGGTGAATTATAATTTTCTTATTTGGAGCCTTCAGAATCAGGCTCTTCCTGTGGATGATCAGGTGAAGTGAAAGGGGATTTCACTTGTATCTAAATTATTATCTTTCACGATTCCCATAAAAGAGTTGATCGATCAACTTTTCTTTGCTAGTGACTGGGCGGCCACTGTTTAGGGTTTCCTAAGTGAGGCCTTCAGACAAGGAGGTCATCCAGTCTCAGTTATTTCATTTTATTAGTCGTGGTTTTTGGGAACATATAGCAGCGTCTCTAAGAAAAAGGTTAGGGCAGTACTACTTATTGCAGGATGTTGGAGTCTTTGGAGCGATCACAACCAAATGCAACATGGGGTATGGGTTGTTATTGATTGGATATAGTGGTTCATGCTAGTATTATGCGATCTATTTGATCCCAATCATTAATGGATAGGATACCATACCCTTATTAATGATTTTCATGGATGGTAATTCTTGTAACCATATTTTCAATGTGGTGAATATGAAGGGATGTTGGGTGCAGTGGAAACATCCGGACAGTGGTCTCAATCTCAATATGGATGGGTCTTATGTGTCTGGTTTTATAAGAGGGGGGTAGTGGTTCATGACCCCCAAGGAGTGGTGATACTAGCTTTCAGTGATGGATTTGGAGTGGGAGACTCTCTTATGGAAGATGCATATGTAATGATAAAAGGTATTGAGCTATGCCATTCCCATAATCTTATGCTTATCGGTGGAAAATGACTCAACTATTCTTCAGAGGTTGATGCGAGTAATGCTCCACACTCTATAGACCATTTCATACATTATTTGAAAATGTAAGCATCTTCTGGATTCAAGGGTGATACTTAGTCACACTTGGCATGAGGGGAGTAAGGTTGCAGATTTTTTGGCCTCTAGGATTACCACCGGTGATCAAAGTAATCTGTTTTCCACCTTGGGACCTCTCTCATAGGCATGCGGTAACTTTTTTAGGGAAGATTCATCGGGACTTTATTATTTTATACCTCCTTATTATTGTTTTTAATGGGGCATTTTCGACATTGATTTTTTAATAAAAAGGTTATGTTAGTAGTGATGTATGTTTTGGAAATAATTATGTTCTTTATGTGTGTGTGTGTGTTTGTGTGTGTATCTCCTGAAATTATTCTTTATGTATATCTGTATTATTTTTTGATTCTTCTTCATTATTTAATATCTATAAATTTTTTGTATTTTTCATCATTTATATATCCTAAATTTTATCTTTCATGGACCTTTTTCACTTTTCCTGTATTATATTTTTATGCGTGTTTCTATGTGTAAATATATTCCCATATAAACTTATATATTTATGCACATACAAACACAATTTTTTTGTTTTGAATTTTCTTATATGTTTATATATATAATTTTTTATGTTTATATTTATGTTTATAAATATATATACATTATTTTATGTGTATGATATTATTTGTTTTGAAAACAAATAATTTTCTTTCTGAAATGATTATTTATATTATGAAATGAGTTTCAGCATAGTATCTAAGAGTTTTAACACTTGATTATTTAAAAAATCTTTCATTGGAGGTGTCAACCTCCACTGTGGTTTCAAAATTATTTTACTCCTTTCTTTAAGTCTCACCTCAAGAGTACACAGAGAAGGGATGATGACCATGCATGACATTCCATTACATTACTATAGGAATCATGTTTATAAATTATAATTACCAATCATTAAAATTATTTTTATATTATAAATTCGAGTCCATGTCCAACAAATAGAAACATGGGTACTTAGCATGAAACATTTGTTCAAAAGTATAAAACTTAGTATTTTAGTTATTGAAATAAATTTAAAACTAATTTGAATAAAATATGTATATTAAAAATGTACTTATAATGTTTAAATATAGTTTCATGTGATATTGAATATTTTAAAATATTTAATGTATTAACATGTTTTCTTACAAATAGATCAAAAAAATCATTAATCATCATGTTTTTTCTTTATATTTTAAACTTCTTTTTTCTTATGATCAAGTACTTTTATTTTTTGATAATATACTATTCAAAAATTATATTTAAAAATATAAATTAAAACTTATTCCATGAACATGAATGAATTAAAGTAATTAGTTTATATATTGAACATAAATTCCTCAATCCATATGATAATGATCTTGTTAGTTAGATGAAAATAAATATAGGAGAATTATTGAATGAAAAAATATAATAGAAACGAACATTAAAAAATAACATCAATACTCAACCACACTTCTTTACTAATATTAGAAATAAGTGACTACACGCCAATTTTTTCATAAGAATAAAAGAGTTAATCCAATATATGAATAAGGGATGTTATTAAAATCAGACATATATCAAAACATATGTCACTTAGCCTTCAAATATGTTTATCTAAGTACACCAGGGAATGACTAAATCAATAATTTATTTTTATCATTCAAAACCAATCCCTCATTTTATAGAGAAAAATCCCCCCATATATCTTCTTATATCTGTTATATTATATTTCCTATTATTTTAAATTCAACTACCACAATTTTACTGAAATTTTATAGGATATTCTAAATTTATCCCATATATCTTTATTATAATTTTTAATTATAAGTTTTAAAGATATACTTTATGTTATTTACACATGTAAAAAATTATACATTCTATTAATACCTTATATTTATTAATTTATTTATTGTGAAATATGAATATTATTGAACAAAATTTGATGAATATGAATAAAAAATTATTATATTCCTATCGTATGATAAAATAGTATGTAGATAGGGTTTAATAGTTGATTAAGTTTTCAAAATATAATGGAAATGAACCTTCTCAAAGCATTTTTCTATGTTAATTTTGTGGTTATTCAAGATGAATTGGTCCAGATGAGTTAGAAAAAAAATTTATCAATCATAGGAAAGATCAAATTTATAAATGTTGGAAAAAACAATAGGTAGAACTAAATATATCTTGTGATTGGGATAAAACTAAAGTTTATAGACAATATGATATGATTATAATTGTAAATGAAGATGGATATCATACTAAGAAGATTAAAAAAAGTTAAATATGAACTCTGTGATAATCCAAATCCATTTGAGAAGTAAAAGGTCCATGATAAAATGAAAATTTATACTAGATTCAATAAAAATTCATCATTATTAGTCATAATAAAGATATATAATTTGAATATTGGGAAGGAATGGAAAGACACAAATTTTGCAGAACTACTTACTCTCCTGAAAGATATGTTACTATAAGATAATGAGTTTCTTTTTCAAAGATATGATGTAAAAATATTGTTTTGTTAAATTTTTATAATATATGTATAAGGCCCCAGCCATAAAACTTACTTAATCATGAGTTTTTACAATATTACACATTGAGGATCTTTTCAGGTATAGAGTTTTGGAGAATTAGATCATGAAACTTGCATTACATTCCACATTTAAACAAAGTGGTTACATAAAAGACAGTATTCATTTTTCCCATCAACGGAAACATATTTAAAATAAAACATGGATTCTTTCTTGACACATCCTTGACACTATCATCACATCATGTACCTTTCCCTTTACCTGTGAAAAACATTTCAAAAACATGGGATGATCATAAAAAGCTCAATAAAGGTTATAAAAATATGGAAAGGAAACATGAGTTCATGTATACATAAGAATGAAATCATACTTTACCCATAAAACATAGGCACTTTAACATACCTCATCAAACCATGAATAAATCATAGAAATCATAAGACATAAAGGTTACTTGAGGCATTCATAACATTCTTACGTAGGGAGTGACCCTCTTGGTTACGTTTAGAATACCCATCACAGTATATTCCCTAAATCTCTTCGGAGAAACCTTAATGTTTCGCTCCTTCGCGTTACCCAATGCATTGGAGAGCTATATCGGGCTCGCCCGCCCTTAGTTTATCACGGAACCACCCATCTTCATAATAATGCCCAAGAACCTCAACATAATCGTATCACATAAAACATGCATAAAGGAAACATAACATTTCCACCTTTCAATCACAAAATATCAATACAAAACATTGATATAAAAACATTATGAAAACCATTTTCAACACCAAAATAAAATAAAAGTAAAACATGGTATTTATTTTTCTTTTAAAAAAAGGTATGGCTTGTAGAGGAAGCCGAAACTCAAATAATGGTCACGGCGGCGGAGAAGTCGTTGTCGCCGCATACGTACAACAAAAACATTCCCTTTTGTCGTTTAGTAAAATGCTTCGTATAAAAAAGATTCCTTAAAAGTCAAAGGGGTTTATACACCGTATAAAAGAAGGTTGTGTATAAAACAAAATATGCCTCAATGAAAGGAGATTGAGACGAAGTCCCATACAAAGACGGTATCCTTGGATTAAGGATAAATCAGTTACATAACTATGTGTGACAAATGAATACACGAAATATAAGTGGGTATTAAGTGTAAAACAATCAGAGGACATTCACACATAATCATAGAACAACATATTCAAGGTGTAAAAGTTTATCCCAAATAATCGAAATTGGGTTAAGAAGTTCCCTTGAAATAATTAGACAGCCCAACGGCGTCACTTCAAAATTTATAAAAAGAGTTGATGAGAGATAAAAAGGGTATCTCATCAATTGGACATAAAATTTACATCAATAAAGATATATAAGAACATATCCCAAAATAATATTATGTGAATTAAAAGACATAACAAAATAAGTCTTTTAAAAAGAGGAGGGTGAATGGTTCCCTTATCGACATGGGTATCTTTTGAAACATACGCCCCGTGAAAGAAGGACAATACAACATTGATGTAAATAATCATAAATGAAAGAATATTAAACAATGAGTAAAATAATGTTCAGTACATACACCACTCAAAGGAAATTGTGGCAAATGTAACATAAATCTCACAGGAATAAAAGTGAGATGAAAAATCCCTTATGAAAACTCGGCAGCCTAACGACGCCACATAAAACTTCCAAAAATGGATTGATGAGATCAAATAGGGTCTCTCATCATATGAACATAAAAATTACAGTAATATTAATATAAAAGAACATCCCAATCACAAGAATGATGAGCTTTAAAAGGAATTACATAAAAGAGTGTACTTAAAAAGAAATAGTGGAGTGGGATCCCTTACCTCGGGTCCGACTTGACTCGATCGTTCTTTAACGTCCTGAATAATAAACTTCAGTTAATTTACACTTTATTAAGAAAATTTTCCTAGTTAATTATTCTTTTTAGATCACTTATTTCCATGTTATAAACATTATGTAATCATTTATGTTAATAATGTTTGTTTTGTCGATATTTGGTTCTTAAGTCGAAAGTGGACTTCTTACAATTACATGTTGTTCGTGTGGTCAAAGTTTCTTTATATCCAGAATGACATTCCTGATATGGATATCATATATATCATATATATCCATCATATAAATGTATTTTTAATATCACATAATCCTTTAGAGGAAAGAAATGAAATGCACCGTTCATGGAGACGGTAAGCCGTACATACGCATGAACGCTACTTTCATTTCTATGTCGTATTAATGGAATTAAAACTATATGAGAGGTATGTATATTTTAATTACAGAATTATATTAATCATTTATATGTAACATACATCATATATATTTATTATATATATGTACTTATAATAGTACATAACATTTTGAGATAAGAAGTGAAATGTACCGTTCATGGAGACAGTAAGCCGTACGTACGCATGAACGCAACTTCCATTTCTATTTAATATTTAATGGAATTAAAACATAATGATACATAATATTATTTAATTACAGTATGGTATCATATATAATATAATTAAATATACCCTTTATACGTACCACATATGGTAATAACGAATCAAATCACTTTGAGGGGGCGGTAGTCCGCACTTCCTTAAATGAAGATATCGCGTTTACCCATAATGGAAACCATAAAGGTATGACATAAATGAAAAATACAGAAGCTTAAGTAAAACATAAACATATTAGATATCATATATAAATATAGTGTCATCTTAATGGCCACCTTTGAAGGTGTTAGAAGAATGTTGAACAATCATCGTTTTGGGAGGCAGAAATTCGCTATCCACGGAAACAGTATGTTCTTTAACCCTTAGATGTAGGTGTGTGTAAGTGTAGCTCAAATACTTCTTATAAAAACATACTAGTATATTTAATATACTATAGTTTCTACAAAAGAAATGAATAAAAAGATTTTAGGGGGTTGGAGAGGCAAAATAAAACAAAAGGACTCAAGTGAAGACATTACCTTAAAATCAGGTAACTTCCTTTGGTTTGAGCTCAAAGGATTCCTTGGGAAGACTTCTGCCCAAAGTGAGGCTTCAAGGAGTAATAGAGGGAAGTGGAGAGAAAAAATGGGCAGAGGTTGGCCGAGCCAAAGGCTTTGGGAGTGTGGGTAAGGAGGTAGAGGTGGGGGCCTTTTATAAGAGGAGAGGAGGGGCACTCTTGGAAGGTAAAGAAAAGTCACTTTATTTTAAAATGGTATTCGGATTTAAGAGGTCCCACATTGATGTGTTTCTAGGATAAGGTGATAAGAGTTCGAAATCCACTCGTCCAATAGGTTTTGGACATGTGTAGGTCTTAGATATTACATTATCTTTCCATTTTATTTAAATCGTTAAATAATGAGGTCATTGCTGCATCATCATGATGTCATAAATAATTTAATTTATTTAATGTCTAAAAATTATAAAAAAAACTAATATGATGTAGGAAATATTATTAGCTTTACAAGGAATATTTATAGTCAAAATTCTGATTTGTATAACCCCATGTAAAAATTGTTTTAGTAAAACATTGCATCTTTGTCTCATTTTTACTTTAACTTTAAATAAAAAGATATTAATGTCATTTTCCAACAAAAGTGGCCTCATGGGGTCCCCAAGTTGACCCATGAGTTTTCTTGGTCGGCCATGACACATCCAATGAGGTTAGGACATGTGTAAATTTCATTTCATATTATTAAAACATTATTTTTACCTTAAACTACACTAATTACCTCTAATCGCGATTAAAAACTTAATAAGTTACTATTCACCAAAAAAAATATTTTTATCCCATTGAACCACATTTTACTTCTTAATGACAACCATGTATGTCGGATTTTTGAAATTCAAAACACAAAGATGGAAAATTTTCATTTAAACGGAAAAATCAGTTTTTATAAGTACCACTTAGTGGTTTCACTATTCATCAAAAATTGAAGTTTTTCAGAAAAATACCAAAAATTCACCCTAAGCTATATTTGATATTCCGAATTAAAAAATGAAGTCTATTTTACAAAATTCAAATCATATAAGTCACATTAATTAATTTAATAATTAATTCCCGCTGTCAGAGCAAATAGCGTGTTTTTATGAAACAGTATGTATCAAAAGATTGACACTAGTTTAAGTCTGATTTCAAAGTGAAATTAATTCCAACGACCACTATTGGATTTAATGGTAAAAATATATTCTAATTTAAATTTAAAACCAATTCAAAAGATAATCTAATCATATTAATAAATTAGATTAAAAAGAGGTTTTGAATTAAAATACAACATTTTACACTATTCATTAAAAATGAAATTTATCAGAAAGATACCAAAAATTTACACAAAGTAAATTTTGATGTCCCAATTATTAAGAAGAGTTTTTTTTGGTCAAAAAGAATTTATAAGAGTGAACAAAACTATATTTAATGACGGTTCTCCATCAAAAGGCGATAAGTGAACCTTTAGTGAAAACTAGGGCATATACGCCTAAAATTGAATTCTTTCCGTATTTTAAGCCTTTATATTTTATTGGATAAATGTAAAAACACTTAAAAAACATATATAATCATATTTTAGTTATTTCTATCCATTCCCACCAATACAACGGCTACATGTTAACTACCATTTAAAATAATATTATTTTATTATTAGAGTGCAACGTAAGATTCCCAAGAAACTCGTTGTTGCGTGTTGGGTACGCCATCGAGCATAGAGTCCCCTTTAAAGTCATATTAATATTTTACTCACAAATATGGATAAATATGAAAATGTCATATTCTTTATTTACCTGGGGTGTTACATCCTTCCCCCCTTTTGAGAATTGCATCCTCTCAATTTTTAAAATTGAGCTTGGAAACATCCTTGAAAGTCCCACATCGGAACAAGAGTCAGTAAAAAAATCACTTTAAAATAAAGGAAGATAAGTACAGAGGTCACCCAAGTTAACCCATATGTAGAAAAACATGGACATGGAAAAAAAGCAAAGGGTCATGTTCTTGAGGGAGAGTGATAGTAAACATGTCTAGGATAAAGTTAACCATAAGAAAATCACAAACTTGTGATGGGTTAAACGGTATTTGATTCCCCAGTAGGAAAAGTTAATAGACAACATTTTTGTTTTAAGTTAATTTTTATTGAGGAATTTATTCATAAGGAAACATAATCACTTATCATGTTGACTTTCAACTTTTACTAGATTCCTTAATCAAACTCATATTTTTTCCCAAAAGACGAGTATTTAGGGAGACTTGTTCGCATTAAGAGTACTATAATCAACTTCTAGAGAATCACCTAATCCACAAAAGAGAACTATATACATCCCATGTCTTTAGGCTTTAACCAAAATCAAAACCAAAAAGGTTAGTACAAGGTCAGATAATCCAGAAAAGGATAACCCATTAAAAAGAAAATCTATGTTTAATCTCCAAAATTTGTCCAACAAAACCCAAAGTTCAACGAGGACCATACGATAAACAATTTGCCCATAAAATTCTTCAATGTAAACCAATCTAAGATTGAAACCCAAATATTTTAAGGATTTAGTCACATAGTCTTCCAAGTTAAATCGTAACATTTATCTCCAAACAACATCAGTTGCTCCTAAAGTCTTGTATTGAAAAGTAATTAACCTAATCACATATCCTCCATGATAGGTTAATCATTTTCATAAATAACCCAAAATAAACTTACTCTTAATTCATAAAATCATATAACTAAAAATAATCAGTCAAACTAACCAGAGTCTTCACGTAGTCCAGTGGAAGGCAATAAATACCAGTCGTACTTTGGTTGTGGGTTCGATTCTCGCAGCTTTGTCCTACGCGACGGGTTGTCACATGGTCTGCGTGTTGTCCTTTTTCCAAAACTATATAATTCTTAAATCATTCCCCAAAAAGAGATAAAATCATCAAAAATCATCATAACATATTTTAACCCCAAGTTTATCTCATGCCTTTCATTTTCCAGCATATCATATAATAACCCATAATTACCTCAAAAGTAAGGATCATATAAACTCTAATGGTTACCTTTATAATTATTACCTGAACATCCACATCGATTGGTCATCTCGTACATGATGAATTACAGAACATACCAAGGTTCAAGTGGTTGATCATGACTCCTTGATATTTAGTTTAGAACAACCACGAGTTTCCTCATTGAATCCTCTATTTTATCTAGTATCTTAATCAGAGAACCACCACAGTTTCCTTCAAACCTGTTGTCTCTTTGGTGCCTGCTAGATCCATCCATTCACTAAAAACAGAAATGTCAGTGTGAGTATATTAACAAAACCATCATGTACTAATGAGGAAGGTAAACACTAAGATATACTTACTAATTCAATTTATCTAAAACTAGGACTCTTTCTGAAATCCTAACCATTATGGTAATGTCACTTATGCTTAAAGAATACCCTAACCTCTAAAGTTATCTAAACCGACCTCTGATACCAACTATAAGGCCCCAGCCTTAACCCTTACTTAATCTTGAGTTATTACAAGATTACACATTGAGGATCTTTTCAGGTTTATAGTTTTAGAAAAGTAGATCATGAAACTTGCATTACATTCCACATTTAAACAAAGTGGTTACATAAAAGACAGTATTCATTCTTCCCATCAACGGAAACATATTTAAAATAAAACATGGATTCTTTCTTGACACATCCTTGACACTATCATCACATCATGTACCTTTCCCTTGACCTGTGAAAAACATTTCAAAAACTTGGGATGAGCATAAAAAGCTCAGTAAGGGTTATAAAAATATGGAAAGGAAACATGAGTTCATATATACATAAGAATGAAATCATAATTTACCCATAAAACCTAGGCACTTTAACATACCTCATCAAACCATGAATAAATCATAGAAATCATAAGACATAAAGGTTACTTGAGGCATTCATAACATTCTTACGTAGGGAGTAACCCTCTTGGTTACGTTTGGAATACCCATCATAGTATATTCCCTAAATCTCTTCGGAGAAACCTTAACGTTTCACTCCTTCGTGTTACCCAATACATTGGAGAGCTATATCGGACTCGCCCGCCCTTAGTTTATCATGGAACCACCCGTCTTCATAATAATTCCCAAGAACCTCAACATAATCGTATCACATAAAACATGCATAAAGGAAACATAACATTTCCACCTTTCAATCACAAGATATCAATACAACACATTGATATAAAAACATTATGAAAACCATTTTCAACACCAAAATAAAAGAAAAGTAAAACATGGTATTTATTTTTCTTTTAAAAAAGGTATGGCTTGTAGAGGAAGCCGAAACTAAAATAATGGTCACGGCGGCAGAGAAGTCGTTGTCGCCGCATACGTACATCAAAAACATTCCCTTTTGTCAATTAGTAAAACGCTTCATATAAAAAGTATTCCTTAAAAGTCAAAGGGGTTTATAGACCTTATAAAATAAGGTTGTGTATAAAACAAAATATGCCTCAATGAAAGGATATTGAGACGAAGTCCCATACAAAGATGATATCCTTGGATTAAGGATAAATCAGTTACATAACTATGTGTGACAAATGAATACACGAAATATAAGTGGGTATTAAGTGTAAAACAATCAGAGTACATTCACACATAATCATAGAACGACATATTCAAGGTGTACAAGTTTATCCCAAAGAATCGAAATTGGGTTAAGAAGTTCCCTTGCAATAATTAGACAGCCTAACGGTGTCACTTCAAAATTTAGAAAAAGAGTTGATGAGAGATAAAAAGAGTATCTCATCACTTGGACATAAAATTTACATCAATAAAGATATATAAGAACATATCCCAAAATAATATTATGTGAATTAAAAGACATAACAAAATAAGTCTTTTAAAAAGAGGAGGGTGAAAGGTTCCCTTATCGACATGGGTATCTTTCGAAACATACGCCCCGTGAAAGAAGGACATTACAACATTGATGTAAATACTCATAAATGAAATAATATTACACAATGAGTAAAATAATGGTCAGTACATACACCACTCAAAGGAAATTGTGGCAAATGTAGCATAAATCTCACGGGAATAAAAGTGAGATGAAAAATCCCTTATGAAAACTCGGCAGCCTAACGGCGCCACATAAAACTTCCAAAAATGGATTGATAAGATAAAATAGGGTCTATCATCATATGAACATAAAAATTACAGTAATAGTAATATAAAAGAACATCCCAATCACAAGAAAGATGAGCTTTAAAAGGAATGACATAAAAGAGTGTACTTAAAAAGAAAGAGTGGAGTAGGATCCCTTACCTCGGGTCCGACTTGACTCGATCGTTCTTTAACGTCCTGAATAATAAACTTGAGTTAATTTCCACTTTATTAAGAACCTTTTCATAGTTCATTATTCCTTTTAGTTCACTTATTTCCATGTTATAAACATTATGTAATCATTTATGTTAATAATGTTTGTTTTGTTGATATTTGGTTCTTAAGTCGAAAGTGGACTTCTTACAATTACATGTTGTTCGTGTGGTCAAAGGTTCTTTATATCCAGAATGAAATTACTGATTTGGATATCATATATATCATATATATCCAGCATATACATGTATTTATAATATCACATAATCATTTAGAAGAAAGAAATGAAATGCATCGTTCATGGAGACGGTAAGCCGTACGTACGCATGAACGCTACTTTCATTTCTATGTCGTATTAATGGATTTAAAACTATATGAAAGGTATGTATATTTTAATTAAAGAATTATATTAATAATTTATATGTAACATACATCATATATATCCATTATATATATGTACTTATAATAGTACATAACATTTTGAGATAAGAAATGAAATGTACCGTTCATGGAGACGGTAAGCCGTACGTACGCATGAACGCTAATTCCATTTCTATTTCATATTTAATGGAATTAAAACATAATGATACATAATAGTATTTTAATTCCATTATGGTATCATATATAATATAATTAAATATACCCTTTATACGTACCACATATGGTAATAACGAATCAAATCACTTTGAGGGGGCGGTAGTCCGCACTTCCTTAAATGAAGATATCGCATTTACCCATAATGGAAACCATAAAGGTATGTCATAAATGAAAAATACATAAGATTAAGTAAAACATAAACATATTAGATATCATATATAAATATAGTGTCATATTAATGGCCACCTTTGAAGGTGTTAGAAGAATGTTGAACAATCATCATTTCGGGAGGCAGAAATTCACCATCCACGGAAACAGTATGTTCATAAACCATTAGATTTAGGTGTGTGTAATTGTAGCTCGAATACTTCTTATAAAAACATCCTAGTATATTGACGATACTGGATTTGTTACAAAAGAAATGAATAAAAAGATTTTAGGGGGTTGGAGAGGCAAAATAAAACAAAAGGACTCAAGTGAAGACATTACCTTAAAATCGGGTAACTCCCTTTGGTTTGAGCTCAAAGGCTTCCTTGAGAAGACTTATTCCCAAAGTGAGGCTTCATGTAGTAAGAGAGAGAAGTGGAGAGACAAAATGGACAGATTTTGGCCGAGCCAAAGTCTTTGGGAGTGTGGGTAAGGAGGTAGAGGTGGGGGCCTTTTATAAGAGGAGAGGAGGGGCACTCTTGGAAGGTAAAGAAAAGTCACTTTATTTTAAAATGGTATTCGGATTTAAGAGGTCCCACATTGATGTGTTTCTAGGATAAGGTTATAAGGGTTCTAAATCCACTCGTCCAATAGGTTTTGGAAATGTGTAGGTCTTAGATATTACATTATCTTTCCATTTTATTTAAATCGTTAAATAATGAGGTCATCGCTGCATCATCATGATGTCATAAATAATTTAATTTATTTAGTGTCTAAAAATTATAAAAAATACTACTATTATGTAGGAAATATTTTTATCTTTCCAATTAATATTTATAGTCAAAATTATGATTTGTATAACCCCATGTAAAAATTGTTTTAGTAAAACATTGCATCTTTGTCTCATTTTTACTTTAACTTTAAATAAAAAGATATTAATGTCATTTTCCAACCAAAGTGGCTTCATGGGGTCCCCAAGTTTACCCATGGGTTTTCTTGGTCGGCCATGACACATCCAATGAGGTTAGGACATGTTTCAAGTTCATTTCATATTATTAAAACATTATTTTTACCTTAAACTACACTAATTACCTCTAATCGCGATTAAAAACTTAATAAGTTACTATTCACCAAAAAATTATTTTTATCCCATTGAACCACATTTTACTTATTAATGACAACCATGTATGTTGGATTTTTTAAATTCAAAACACAAATATGTAAAAATTTCATTTAAACGGAAAAATCAGTTTTTATAAGTACCACTTAGTGGTTTCACTATTCATCAAAAATTGAAGTTTTTCAGAAAAATCCCAAAAATTCACCCTAAGCTATATTTGATATTCTGAATTCAAAAATGAAGTATATTTTACAAAATTCAAATCATATAAGTCACATTAATTAATTTAATAATTAATTCCCGCTGTCAGAGCAAATAGCGTGTTTTTATGAAACAATATGTATCAAAAGATTGACACTAGTTTAAGTCTGATTTCAAAGTGAAATTAATTCCAACGACCACTATTGGATTTAATGGTAAAATTATATTCTAATTTAACTTTAAAACCAATTCAAAATATAATCTAATCATATTAATAAATTATATTAAAAAGAGGTTTTGAATTAAAATACAACATTTTACACTATTCATTAAAAAATTGACTTTATCAAAAAGATACCAAAAATGTACACAAAGTAAATTTTGATGTCCCAATTATTAAGAAGAGTTTTATTTGGTCCAAAATAATGTATAAGAGTGAACAAAACTATATTTAATGACGGTTCTCCATCAAAAGGCGATAAGTGAACCTTTAGTGAAAACTAGGGCATATACGCCTAAAATTGAATTCTTTCTATATTTTAAGCCTTTATGTTTTATTGGATAAATGTAAAAACATTTAAAAAACATATATAATCATATTTTAGTTATTTCTATCCATTCCCACCAATACAACGGCTACATGTTAACTACCATTTAAAATAATATTATTTTATTATTAGAGTGCAACGTAAGATTCCCAAGAAACTCGTTGTTGCGTGTTGGGTACGCCATCGATCATAGCATCCCCTTTAAAGTCATATTAATATTCTATTCACAAATATGGATAAATATGAAAATGTCATATTCTTTATTTACCTGGGGTGTTACAATATGAATGAATAAATACCTTTAAAAATGACTATTTATTGTATCTTATGGAAATTGAATGACATAAAAAATTACCCATGTGTGGTTCATAATGATATAAGAAAGACGGATAAATTCCTTAAAAAGTATTATGGTGCATTCCAATCATTAAAATGTTTAGAAGAATATATAAAAGTGAAGTGATTTCAATGAAATTGATGTGTGATGAATATAAAATAATTTAATATGAGGAACTTCATCACCTATAATAACCTTCATGATAGAAGAAAATTGATCATTACTATCTCTAATTTCAAAATGTGCTGAGAAACCTCTCTCTTATACTCTCTATATGTGGAATAAATCCTTTTAGGGTACAATATCACAAACAAACCCTGGTTACCCATGACCTGGAACCTCATCTAGTCTATGGTAATTCCAAAAGGTAATTCATGATCCCCCAAATTTTAAACTAGTTCATGGGAATCAATAAAAATCTTTGGGAAGGGTTTCAACCACTAATACAACCAATATGTTCAAACTGAGAACCTGACATAACCACTCTATACATTGGTGAGTCATGAAATTGAATATAATAACAACAATAATAATCTCAAAAATGTGTCATAACATTAATAAAATAATATAAAAACAATACCAAAACAAAACCATATCAAACGTAAATATATAAGAGTAGATGGAGATTGAAAAAATGAAAGGGGAATGGGATGGGAAACCAAATAAGTGGTACAAATACTGTATATACATGATATAATCTGAACCAAAAATAAACAAAATATTATGCTACCCATCTATGTGTGACATGAGGTATCATCCCCACTATATAACCTCTTTAATTAATAAGAAATATATATTAATTACCCATTTATACCTATTAGTTCCTTTCCCTTAACTGTGCAATATAAACAAGGTCTACATACACCCCTTGGGTGTATGTAGGGTTTGATATTAAGAATCTTAGTGGGATCCCACCAAGTGTTCCATAAAAATCCATTATTTTAAATAATTCCACATATATTAGTTTGAAATTTAATATATAAATATAATATTTTGAGACGATTTAATGAAAACAAGTAGCATGGTGCAGTTCTTCATTAGAGTAAATCTATTAAATTCAATCCATAAAATCCAACAATTTTAAAAAACCAATATGGGAATACACCCTAATTTCACTATGGTTATGGATACCTAATATTGTCACCATGTCCATGAGAAATATTCTTATACCATTCATTATCTAAATTCTAATCATATCTAACAATATTACTTCACTAGATAGAGAAATAAGTTCAAGTAGTGAAAAATAAATATCAACAAAAAGGGTTTGTCCTTTGGTCAATACCAAAGTAACTAGGTTCTCCTATGAAGTATACCCAATTAAAACAGTTATTATTTATTTTAATTTCATCAAAATATTTATAAATATCATTTAATTTCATATAAACATTTTTTAGAAACAATTTTATACATCCATGATAAATAAAGAAAAAAAACTATATCCTCGTGTAATAGACCACAAAGAATGAATTTAATACTTCTAAAACCATTAAAAAATATATTTTTAAGAATAAAAAATTAAGGGTTCAACCAAAAAAGAAAAGTAACATAATCACCTACCATAATCAATAAATCTTAAGAAGAATTGAGTTTCTAATTGAAATGGGGGTTAGGAATACTTATGATCTAGCACAAGATAATAAAAAACAATAATTCACTTAATAAAATCATCCTTCTTAAACCCTAGGCCTCCATGGCCTTAATGTAGAATTAAAATCAAGGAAAATAGAATATTATATCCAATTAAGAAGAGAGTATAACAACCCTATTCTTTTTATTACATTGTTATATGATTTAATAACATAAAATTACATGTAATACAACCTGAAATATCGATAATTCTATTGTATTAGTATATTAAGAACATTACATAACAACTTAAGACATGAAATATAATATCATTATTGAAAAAATCCTTTACTTTTTCACGACCCGACCTCGGGGCCCGTGCCGTGACTACCCCAAGCCCGCCTTCCATAGGCCAGGGGCTGGCGACTAGCACCAAGGCGTAAAATCCCGGTAAACAGGGAAGGCTTTTCCTTTATAAGTAACAAACACCACAGAGTCAGCAAGCGGAAAGTAACTACAAAGTGCAGAAAAGTAAAGGGGGCCGGAATACAAGCCCAACAGAAAGTACAACTGAAAAGGAAAAGAACAGCAACTGAAGAAAAGACGGCGGCCTCGTGTCGTCCACTGGAAATCCCACCTGAAGGGTGGGTACAGATAGCCTCCAGGCTCCTCGGGTCCCACGTCCGCTCCGAGCACGTCCCGCCCAGTGGTCCACCTCCAGGTACCGTCCTGCTCCACACCCCAACCGAGATCAGCGCTGTCCGTCGTCTGCATCCAACACAACAAGGTGCGGGCATAACCCGTGCAGGGGTGAGTATAAGCTACTCAGTAAGGACCCCGAGACCCCCGAAGGTCTCCCGAAATCCACAAAGGATATAGCACAAAAAGGAAGGTGCAATCACGAAGTAACATCTGACCCGACTTAGGTATATGCCCATACATATACCTAAGTCCCCACTTCTAGCTCTGCTCACGAGCTCAAGAACAACTCAATCCACATAGGAAAGCAAGACTCAAATCCACAAGGAGAGTAAACAGTAAATCCACATAGGATAGTTCAACACAATCCACAAAGGAGAGTAACATAAGATTCAGCTCAACCAGGTATACTTTTTCAGATGACGTCAAAGATGATCACTGATCCATCTAAGTCGTCGGACCCACGAAGGATCGATAGGTACTAACCCCCGCAAAAGACCCACACAGGATCGAGCTCACACAGAACCTGTAGGCAGTGGCTCACACAGAACCGGTAGTAAGGACCCACATAGGATTGGGCTCACACAGAACCTGTAGCACTGATCCACGTAGGATCGCTGAGTGCAGTAGTCGACACAGTCCACTGAGGATCTCTGCACAGTCGTCGCTGCAGTCCACGAAGGATCTCTGCTCTGCCGTCGTCACAGTCCACTGAGGATCTCTGCTCTGCCGTCGTCGCAGTCCACGGAGGATCTCTGCTCTGTCGTCGAAGTCACAGCCAGCGCTAGGGTTCCCGCACACAGCGAGCTCGTTTAGGAGGGTCCGCTCCACGAGCCGAGAGGCTGATACATCAACTGACACGTAGTCCGAAGTTGATGTATCCAAAAGTTCCGTATCGACAACAGGATCTCAACGCAACAGACGGCGCGTCAATCGGACGCCCGGTCTGAGAGTTATTGGCATTTTCGTCCCAGGGGCCCGGTTGGTTTTTAGGGCAAAACCAACCCGACCGTACTCCGCCTGTGTCCGATCCTCGGGCGGATTATGCCAAAAGTTCCTTCTCACTTAGAGTAAACTACCACAGCTGACGGTACGTCGATCGGACGTCCGTAGCTCAAGTTATGAGCGTTTCCGCTCCGAGGGCCCGGTTGGTTTCGTGTACGAACCAACCCGGCCGAACCCAAAGTCTTCCGAAACCTTGAATATAATATACCGAAACGACCGTATCGATCCAAGGATCGCGTAGCCGCTGACGGTTCGTCAATCGGAGGTCTCAGGCCCAAGATATGGGCAAAAGACCGAAGAAGGCCCGAAAACGGGGGTTCTGGGCCCGGGGCGACCCGGCCCGAACCACCCCTGGGTCGGCCGAACCGGGTCGACCCGAACCGGGTTGGCCCGACCCGGCCCGACCCGGCTAGGCTGGGTCCGGTCCGGCCTGGGCGCGGCCCGGCCGACCGGACCGGCCGGCTCGGCTTCGGCCGAAGGGGGCGCCGCGGGTTTGACCCGCGGCTTAGGTGGAACGCGGCCCCGCGGGGGGCCGCCTGTCACGCGGACGCGGCCGGGCCGCCGCGTCCCTCCCCGGTTCCGCGCGGCCGCAGAACCGGCCGCCGCCGCCGCGGCTTCAGCCGCGGCGGATCTCTTCCACGGCAGCGCGCCGGGCGCCGCCGCCGCCTTCCGCGGGCCGCCAGAGTTGCTCTGGTGGCCCGTTTTGCCTCCCGTCTGCGCCATTGCTCCTCCCGGGGGCCGATCTTCAATGCGGGATCAACGGATCGCCCTTGACGCACGGTTCGTCGTCGTCTGCCAAATCCGCACAACAAAAGATCGGCGGAGGGTTGTCGGGTCTTGTTCGTTAGATCCGCACCCTCCGCGTTAGTCATAAACAACGGGAGGAAAAGAAAATAATCAACAACAATTTTAATTAAATTAAAATTGTTCGGAGATCAGGTTCTTTATTTTAAAAGAATAAACACGGGGAAAATAAAATATTCCAACATCCCTTACCTTGTCGTCGTCGGACGTGAGGTCGTCGCGGAATCTCTCGTCGCGGAAGGAGGGGATCGTCGCGTCGTTGCGGAGGAGACGTTCGTCGCACCGCGGGAAAAACGTCGCGCCGACGATCTCCGGATCAAGATCAAACGGATTTAATTAATTTAAATCCGTTGATATCGAATTATAAAAAGGGGAGAATTAGAAGATTCGATTCTCACCTTTAACCGCTGATCGTAGGTCCGCCGCGGAAGAAGAGGCGCCGTAGAAGAAGGAGAAGGTCGCGGAAAAGTTTGTTGACGTCGCGGATCGTGCATCGTCGAATTCCGGTTCCGGCGTTCTTCGCGTTCTTCGCGTTCTTCGCGTTCTTCGCGAGGAGAGTGGAGTTTAGAGGATCTCGCACAACAGGAGGATCCTCCAAAATAGACAAGTTTGTCTATTTTATTATTTTGCCAACAAACGCAAAACCCGTAAGTAACGACCCATTAAATTCGTTGAATTAATTCAACGAATGAAACAACCCATTTAATTCACGAAATAAACCGCCCAATTAAATGGTCTGTTAAGAAATAAAGAAAACACGTCGGTTGACCTTTCAGTTACTTTGACGGGTTTTCGCGGGTGCGTTACTTAGCGAAATAAACGGCGGGGCTCGTGCGGGCCCTGCCTCACAAATATCCTACCAAGAGGGTAGGATATTTCCGGATAGCACCCTATCCGCTTTAACTCAGTTCAAGTGGCTTCCAAGTGACTTCCAAGTAGCTTAAGTGAAATAAAATAAAGTTGTCGCACAAATTTTATTTTATTTCTGTCTTAAAGCCCCAAAATTTAAAAAACCACGTCTGAGCAAACGCAACTCCGGAAGAGGCGTTTCTAAGAAAATACCGGTGCTGCGATTTCATCGGTGCCCTCAGAATTCGATTCCGGGCACCGGTTCAAAAGATAGAAAAACCCGCTCATCCGTTCACTGAACGTACCCGAGCCAAACTTCGGAAATTGATTCCGGGCACATCGGGCCTCGGAATCAGGGGCCGTCTGAAGCTGCGCTCTTGTAAAATTCCAAAGAAAATTAAGAAAAAAATTTCCTTGAAATTTGCGGGTCTTTACATTACTCCCACCTCAGGGATTTACGTCCTCTTAAAGATAAATCAAAAAAAAACTAGGGGAACAAATGGGGGTACTGAGCACGCATCTGAGCCTCCCGCTCCCAAGTGCTCTCCTGGAGGTTCCCGTGCTGCCATCTGATGCGCACAAGAGGAATCGACCGCCCACGTAGGACCCGCTCCTGTCGATCCTCGATCTCCACTGGGACCTCCGCAAAAGTCTCCCCATCGTCCACGTCCAGCTCCCCAAAGTCGATGATGTGCGTCGGGTCGTGCACGTATCTCCTCAGCTGAGACACGTGGAAGACGTCGTGCACCCGGTGCAACTGAGGTGGTAGAGCCAGGCGATAAGCCACCTCTCCTATCCTGCTGAGGACCTGGAAAGGCCCGATGAAGCGTGGAGACAACTTGCCGCCTCGGCCAAATCTCCGTAAACCACGTCGAGGTGAGACACACAAAAAGACGTGGTCGCCATCCTCGAACTCTAGTGGCCTCCGCCTCCTGTCGGCATACGACTTCTGCCGGCTCTGAGCTGTCCTCATCCTCTCCTGGATGATCTGGACCTTCTCTGTCGTGGCTCGGACCATCTCTGGTCCCACGAGTGCTGACTCCCCAGGGTCTGTCCAGCACAACGGTGATCTGCAGGGTCTGCCGTACAACGCCTCGTATGGTGCCATCCCGATGGTGGAGTGGTAGCTGTTGTTGTACGCGAACTCCACCAAGGGTAGGTGGTCCTCCCAGCTGCGACCAAAGTCGAGAACACATGCATGGAGCATGTCCTCGAGTGTCAGTATAGTCCTCTCCGTCTGACCATCCGTCTGAGGGTGGAAGGCTGTGCTCAGATGGAGTCGCGTCCCGAACGCCTCCTGCAACCCCTTCCAAAGCCGGGAAGTGAAACGAGCATCTCGATCGGAGACGATAGACGATGGCACACCGTGAAGCCGTACGATCTCCTGGACGTAAAGATGTCCCAAGCTCTCCACTGAGCCCTGCTCTCTGATGGGTAAGAAGTGTGCCGACTTGGTGAGTCGGTCGACAATCACCCAAATGGAGTCTTGACCTCTGGAAGTGCGTGGAAGTCCAGTCACGAAGTCCATAGATATGCCGTCCCACTTCCACTCCGGGACCTCCAAGGGCTGTACCAAGCCTGCTGGTACCTGATGTTCTGCCTTCACCTGCTGGCAGGTGAGGCATCGTGAAACGAACTCTGCCACAGCTTTCTTCATACCCGGCCACCAGTGCTATCGTCTGAGATCCTGGTACATCTTCGCCACTCCGGGATGTACCGCTAAGGGAGAAGTGTGAAACTCTCCCAGCACCTCCTCTCGTAAAGCGACTGTTACGAAGGTACGTCCTCTGAAAAGGATGTCGTGCTCTGCTCCAAGGGAGAAACCATCAGGCGCCTGACCTGAGGATATCAGTGCACGTCGGGTCTCACAGTCAGCGTCCCCACGCTGAGCCTCTCTGACCCACTGTAGAAGTGGAGGAGAGACTGTGAGAGACTGAAGAAAGGCTGCTCCGTCTCTATCCATGAAGAATATCTGTAAGGAGGCTAGCTGCTCCGTCGCCTCCTCAAGTAGCTGAATGCCCGTCCTCCTGCTGAGGGCATCAGCTACCACGTTCCCCGTCCCAGGAGTATAGACTATCTCAAAGTCATAGTCCTGGAGGAACTCAAGCCATCTCCGCTGTCTCAGGTTCAGGTCCTTCTGAGAGAAGATATACCTGAGACTCTGGTGGTCAGAAAATACTGTGAAGCGCTCGCCCATCAGATAGTGCCGCCAAGTCTTCAGAGCGAAGACCACTGCTGCTAACTCCAGGTCATGAGTGGCGTAGTTCTGCTCATGCGGCCTCAACTGACGTGATCCGTAGGCGATCACGGCCCGCTCCTGCATCAGGACGCACCCGAGTCCAGTCCATGATGCATCGCAGTAAACTACGTACCCAACTCCCTCCTCAGGCAACCTCAAGATAGGTGCGCTGGTCAATCTCTGTCTCAGCTCCTGGAAGCTCTGCTGACATCTGTCTGACCACACAAAGGGTTTCCCCTTCTTCATCAAGGCTGAGAGTGGTGCCGCAACTCTGGAGAAGTCTGGCACAAATCTCCGATAGTATTCGGCTAGGCCCAAGAAGCTCCACACCTCCGTCACGCTCCTGGGTGGCTCCCAAGCTAGCACTGCCTCGATCTTCGCGGGATCCACTGTAACTCCCGCCTCAGAGATGACGTGCCCCAAGAAGTGGACCTCACGTAACCAGAACTGGAACTTTGAGATCTTGCCATAAAGCTGGTGCTCTCGGAGCGTGTCTAGCACAACTCGCAGGTGGTAGGCATGCTCCTCCTCAGTCGTCGAGTATACCAAAATGTCGTCAATGAAGACCACGACAAATCGGTCGAGGTATGGCTGGAAGATCCTGTTCATGAGGCTCATGAACACTGCTGGAGCATTGGTTACGCCGAACGGCATAACCAAGAACTCATAATGGCCATACCGACACCTGAAGGCCATCTTCTGCACGTCCTCGTCTCGAACTCTGAGCTGATGATAGCCTGACCGGAGGTCTATCTTCGAGAACCACCGCGCTCCCTTGAGCTGATCGAAGAGGTCATCAATCCGTGGCAGCGGATACTTGTTCCTCACTGTCACCTGGTTCAGGCGACGATAGTCGACACACAGTCGCAAGCTCCCGTCCGCCTTCTTGGCGAACAAAATCGGGGAAGCCCAGGGTGAAACACTGGGTCGGATAAACCCCTTGCTCTGCAAGTCCTCCAACTGTACCCGCAGCTCCCGAAGCTCGGCGGGGGCCATCCGATATGCTGGAGTAGATATCGGGGCTGTCCCGGGGTACAAGTCGATGTAAAAGTCTACCTCTCTACGAGGAGGTAGCCCTAGAACGTCGTTGGGAAAGACGTCCACGTACTGGTCCACCACTGCAGGTAAAACTGGACTCCGCACGTCCACTGCTCCTAGGATGAGGCTAGCCAACTGATGAGAGATGGGATGCACTCTCCTCCGCGGAAGTCCATCCTGTGCTGCAAAGGTTCCCTTCTCGCCGGTGAAGGTAAACCTGCTCCCGTCGGTACGAACACATCGCACCTTGCGCCTAAAACAGTCGATCTGGGCATGAACCGTGGATAGCCAATCCATGCCCAAGATGACGTCGTAAGGCCTCGACGCCGCTACAAGGAGATCCCAGCCGAAGCTCTCGCCTCCTAGAGTAAGCTCACACTGCCGGCACCAGTGCGTAATCGTCGAGTCTGCTCCCGTAGGAGTCTCTAGCCGTAAGGATCGAGCCAACGGCTCAGTCGGAATCTCCGAGCTCCGAACAAGGGCAGAGGCTATGAAAGAGTGACTCGCTCCTGTGTCTATAAGTACTGCAGCAAGGGTGGAATAGACACAGATCGTACCTCGAATCATCTCTGGCATGTCGGGGTCGTAGGCCTCCACTGCCTGGAGCTGGGCCTGCCCCTGCCCGCCAGCTCCCTGTGGTCGAGGTGGCCCTCCTGGTGGTGGTGGGGGTAGAGCCTGGAAGCGTCGCCCACCACCCGCTGCTCGGCCAGCTCCTCTGCCTCGTCCGCCTCCTCCCTGCGGACCGCCACGGTCGACCCTCTGCCTCTGCCTGGGTGGCCCCTCCACCGACTGCTGCTCCTCTGATCGGCGAGTCGGGCAGTCACGAGCCATGTGACCCTGCCCGCCGCAGGAGTAGCACAGTCTGCCTCTCGGAAGCCTGGCACTCCGCTGTGTGCCCCGCACTGCCGAGCCGGTGTCCTGAGGCCGTCTGCGTGGGGGTCTGGTCTTCCTGGACCCGAGAGTCATCCGTCGGCTACCTGCTGCCGAAGACTCAGCTACCTGCCGCCCTGCGCTAGGTCTCGCCGCTGAAGAAGGCTCTGCCAGGAAGCTCTCGATCAGGAGGGCTCGCTCCAGCACTCCCGCCTGGGTCGGAATGCTGAGGGAGATCAGCGACGCCCGAATCTCCGGTCGCAAGCCCTGCTCAAAGGTCCGGGCCCGGAAGAAGGGGTCCCGTACCATGTCGGTCGAGTAGCGAGATAGGTCAGTGAACCTCGCCACGTACTGAGCGACCGTCATGCTGCCCTGGCGCAGCTGGAGAAGCTCCTGGATGCGCACCGCTCGGAGGGTGGCCGGGACGAACTCAGAGCAGAAGAGGCTCTCGAAGTCCGTCCAGAGCAAGGATGCCTCATCGTGAACCTGGAGCATCAAGTTCCACCATCGTCCTGCCGCCGCCTGCAGGAGGCTCGCCGCGAGAATCACCATGAGATCCGCTGGTGTCCTCACTAGCCTAAAGATCCGTACCACCGCCTCTAGCCAGTCCTCGGCGGCCTGGGGGTCCGCCTCACCGCGAAACCTGGGCGGTCGCTGGCTCTGAAACTCATGCAGTTCCCTGAGGCGACGTGCATCGTCAGCGTCTGGTACTGGTAGCATCGGTGGCTCGGCGGGTAAAGCTACCGCCGGTGCCACTGCTGGCAAAGGGCCCTGCACCGATGCCTCGTCGCTCGGTGGGCTGCCGTCGCGCCCTACACTCGAAACCCTAGCTGGCTGTCGTCGCGGGGCCATCCTGAAAAGGAGAACAAGAGCACCACAGTCAGAACAGTATACCTGGTGAGCTGGCACAAGTAATCACAAGGAAAACTTGAGACTTTCATGAAGCAGATCAGTATACCCGGTGAGCTGACACAAGTAATCACAAAGAAACTTGAAACACACACGCAATCAATGTTTTCATGCATTAAGTCGGAAATCAGGAGTCAGGGTCCTGGTGTACGGATACGTCGGCCGCCGCACCAACACTGGGCTCCCTGAACTGATAACCACACTCAATACACTAAACACTATTGCTTCACATAGAAAGAAAAGACGCTCAGAGTCTGCGGTAGAACCGACCACCTCTGATACCAATTTGTCACGACCCGACCTCGGGGCCCGTGTCGTGACTACCCCAAGCCCGCCTTCCATAGGCCAGGGGCTGGCGACTAGCACCAAGGCGTAAAATCCCGGTAAACAGGGAAGACATTGCCTTTATAAGTAACAACCACCATAGAGTCAGCAAGCGGAAAGTAACTACAAAGTGCAGAAAAGTAAAGGGGGCCGGAATACAAGCCCAACAGAAATTACAACTGAAAAGGAAAAGAACAGCAACTGAAGAAAAGACGGCGGCCTCATGTCGTCCACTGGCAATCCCACCTGAAGGGTGGGTACAGATAGCCTCCAGGCTCCTCGGGTCCCACGTCCGCTCCGAGCACGTCCCGCCCAATGGTCCACCTCCAGGTACCGTCCTGCTCCACGCCCCAACCGAGATCAGCGCTGTCCGTCATCTACATCCAACACAACAAGGTGCGGGCATAGCCCGTGCAGGGGTGAGTATAAGCTACTCAGTAAGGACCCCGAGACCCCCGAAGGTCTCCCGAAATCCACAAAGGATATAGCACAAAAAGGAAGGTGCAATCACGAAGTAACATCTGACTCGACTTAGGTATATGCCCATACATATACCTAAGTCCCCACTTCTAGCTCTGCTCACGAGCTCAAGAACAACTCAATCCACATAGGAAAGCAAGACTCAAATCCACAAGGAGAGTAAACAGTAAATCCACATAGGATAGTTCAACACAATCCACAAAGGAGAGTAACATAAGATTCAGCTCAACCAGGTATACTTTTTCAGATGACGTCAAAGATGATCACTGATCCATCTAAGTCGTCGGACCCACGAAGGATCGATAGGTACTAACCCCCGCAAAAGACCCACACAGGATCGGGCTCACACAGAACCTGTAGGCAGTGGCTCACACAGAACCGGTAGTAAGGACCCACATAGGATCGGGCTCACACAGAACCTGTAGCACTGATCCACGTAGGATCGCTGAGTGCAGTAGTCGACGTAGTCCACTGAGGATCTCTGCACAGTCGTCGCCGCAGTCCACGAAGGATCTCTGCTCTGCCGTCGTCGCAGTCCACTGAGGATCTCTGCTCTGCCGTCGTCGCAGTCCACGGAGGATCTCTGCTCTGTCGTCGAAGTCACAGCCAGCGCTAGGGTTCCCGCACACAGCGAGCTCGTTTAGGAGGGTCCGCTCCACGAGCCGAGAGGCTGATACATCAACTGACACGTAGTCCGAAGTTGATGTATCCAAAAGTTCCGTATCGACAACAGGATCTCAACGCAACAGACGGCACGTCAATCGGACGCCCGGTCTGAGAGTTATTGGCATTTTCGTCCCAGGGGCCCGGTTGGTTTTTAGGGCAAAACCATCCCGACCGTACTCCGCCTGTGTCCGATCCTCAGGCGGAGTATGCCAAAAGTTCCGTCTCACTTAGAGGAAACTACCACAGCTGACGGTACGTCGATCGGACGTCCGTAGCTCAAGTTATGAGCGTTTCCGCTCCGAGGGCCCGGTTGGTTTCGTGTACGAACCAACCCGGCCGAACCCAAAGTCTTCCGAAACCTTGAGTATAATATACCAAAACGACCGTATCGATCCAAGGATCGCGTAGCCGCTGACGGTTCGTCAATCGGAGGTCTCAGGCCCAAGATATTGGCAAAAGACCGAAGAAGGCCCGAAAACGGGGGTTCTGGGCCCGGGGCGACCCGGCCCGAACCACCCCTGGGTCGGCCGAACCGGGTCGACCCGAACCGGGTCGGCCCGACCCGGCCCGACCCGGCTAGGCCGGGTCCGGTCCGGCCTGGGCGCGGCCCGGCCGACCGGACCGGCCGGCTCGGCTTCGGCCGAGCGGCCGAAGGGGGCGCCGCGGGTTTGACCCGCGGCTTAGGTGGAACGCGGCCCCGCGGGGGGCCGCCTGTCACGCGGACGCGGCCGGGCCGCCGCGTCCCTCCCCGGTTCCGCGCGGCCGCGGAACCGGCCGCCGCCGCCGCGGCTTCAGCCGCGGCGGATCTCCTCCACGGCGGCGTGCCGGGCGCCGCCGGAGTTGCTCTGGTGGCCCGTTTTGCCTCCCGTCTGCGCCATTGCTCCTCCCGGGGGCCGATCTTCACTGCGGGATCAACGGATCGCCCTTGCCACACGGTTCGTCGTCGTCCGCCAAATCCGCACAACAAAAGATCGGCGGAGGGTTGCCGGGTCTTGTTCGTTAGATCCGCACCCTCCGCGTTAGTCATAAACAACGGGAGGAAAAGAAAATAATCAACAAAAATTTTAATTAAATTAAAATTGTTCGGAGATCAGGTTCTTTATTTTAAAAGAATAAACACGGGGAAAATAAAATATTCCAACATCCCTTACCTTGTCGTCGTCGGACGTGAGGTCGTCGCGGAATCGCTCGTCGCGGAAGGAGGGGATCGTCGCGTCGTTGCGGAGGAGATGTTCGTCGCACCGCGGGAAAAACGTCGCGCCGACGATCTCCGGATCAAGATCAAACGGATTTAATTAATTTAAATCCGCTGATATCGAATTATAAAAAGGGGAGAATTAGAAGATTCGATTCTCACCTTTAACCGCTGATCGTAGGTCCGCCGCGGAAGAAGAGGCGCCGTAGAAGAAGAAGGAGAAGGTCGCGGAAAAGTTTGTTGACGTCGCGGATCGTGCGTCGTCGAATTCCGGTTCCGGCGTTCTTCGCGTTCTTCGCGTTCTTCACGGGGAGAGTGGAGGTTTAGAGGATCTCGCACAACAGGAGGATCCTCCAAAATAGACAAGTTTGTCTATTTTATTATTTTGCCAACAAACGTAAAACGCGTAAGTAACGACCCATTAAATTCGTTGAATTAATTCAACGAATGAAACAGACCATTTAATTCACGAAATAAACCGCCCAATTAAATGGTCTGTTAAGAAATAAAGAAAACGCGTCGGTTGACTTTTCAGTTACTTTGACGGGTTTTCGCGGGTGCGTTACTTAGCGAAAGAAACGGCGGGGCTCGTGCGGGCTCTGCCTCACAAATATCCTACCAAGAGGGTAGGATATTTCCGGATAGCACCCTATCCGCTTTAACTCAGTTCAAGTGGCTTCCAAGTGACTTCCAAGAAGCTTAAGTGAAATAAAATAAAGTTGTCGCACAAATTTTATTTTATTTCTGTCTTAAAGCCCCAAAATTTAAAAAACCACGTCTGAGCAAACGCAACTCCGGAAGAGGCGTTTCTAAGCAAATACCGGCGCTGCGATTTCATCGGTGCCCTCAGAATTCGATTCCGGGCACCGGTTCAAAAGATAGAAAAACCCGCTCGTCCGTTCACTGAACGTACCCGAGCCAAACTTCGGAAATTGATTCCGGGCACACTGGGCCTCGGAATCAGGTGCCGTCTGAAGCTGCGCTCTTGTAAAATTCCAAAGAAAATTAAGAAAAAAATTTCCTTGAAATTTGCGGGTCTTTACAACTTGACCACAACATTACATCATACTTAATATTTCATGGGATAACCATAGGACATACATAAAAAAGGGGTGAGATATAAAGACAGGTAAGGGAATAAACATGGAATAAAAAAAGGAAGACAACTCATGTTATACAATAGGAATATCAATGGAGAATAAAAGAAACGTGAACATTGTAGATGCCAAAAAATGATTAAGGGAGGAAGGAGGTTTTGGTGCGACAAAGTGAAGACATATTTTGACCCAGCGATCCATTCTGGGGGGTCAAAAGGGCTGCGTGAAAAAATATCAGTTGTGCGCGAAAAAATATCTCCCGTGTAGAAAATCGCAGGATCCGTGGAAGTTTTCCATGCCTACGTGCAAACTTCCGCACCGTGAAAAAATTTCCATGTCGGCGCTGGAAGTTCCACACCACTGACCACGGGCACAAAAATTTGCGTGCAACGCCCACACGTGGTGGAACTTTCGCGCTGCCGACATGGGCGCACAATCTTTTACACGGACTGGTTTTCGCACGGATCCAACGACCCCGAGCACATATAAATAGAATGGTGACCCTTCAACTTTTGAGGGCTAAAGAATCTAAACCGTCTCTTATGTGTGAAATCCACCTCTTCTGCGCGCAAAGGATGGCTTTCAGGTACAGTATTTTTCGCGACAGGCCGCCTAGGGGTCCGCCTTCACATGAGACCACTCGGGATTAACCTTCATATGACTCACACTGAGTCCCATCCCCTGCGTGCAATTCCTTCCAATTGTGTGAAATCCCTTCCAATTGTGTGCAATCTGTTTTGATTGCGCGCAAACCTTATTCCTTGGGTGTGAACCCTTCCAATTGTGCGCAAACCTTATTCCTTGTGTGCAATCCCTTCCAATTGCGCGCAAACCATGTTCTTTGCGTGCAATCCCTTCCAGTTGGGTGGAACCCTTATTTCTTGTGCGCAATCCCTTCCACTTGTGCGCAACCTGTATTCCTTGTACGCAGCCCCCCCCCCACCCTCCCGTGCTAAACGCCTCCAATTGTGCGTTGATCCGGTCTTTTCCGCATAAGTTCCCCAATTGATCGTTGACCCGGTATTCTCCGCACAAGTGTCCCAATTGCACCCTGACCCGGTTTTTCCATTCAAGTGTTGCAATTGCGTGCTGACCCAGTTTTTCTGTGAAACTGTTCTGTTTTGCGTGCAAGCCTCTCTCCTGATGCACTGTTGTTCGATGTCTCTCTTTAGAACATCATTTTCGGGCACCTCCCGCGGCCAAAACATCTACAGCACACACCATTTTCTAGTATGACCTTCTTGGAGGGTACGAATTAACCTCCAAGTCCTTTGGGTGGTGCTTCATGTTGTGTTGCTTCGCCTCATGCTTCTTTGTATAGGCACGCTAACAGCTATTGCTTCTTCACATAGTCATCCTAACGTGGACCCCCCAATGGTTCACCCCATAACACACCCCAACCATGACATTGCTGGTCCATTCGCTTCACCAAGGTGTAGAGGGTGCCGGTTATGTATGACATAGGGGTGTGGAGTGAACCCACCCTCGTCTGAGCTACAGGACATTAAAATGTCAAGCACCATCGTCCCCAACACATGATGATAAATTGTGGCCTCACCTCGTGCATCATACAAGGGGTACCCCACCTTGGACATTCTTCACACCCACTGGTCTCCACGAGAGTGAGATCATTCCTCACATGGAATGAGATCCTCTTCATCGGAGTGGCGTTTGTATGTGGAGAAAGGGAAACCACCCTGGTGTATGCCCCTCGCTTTCCTTGCCGGAGGCAGCACCCATGCCCCTCCTCTCATCCTGGGTGTCAGACCCCTCTCCCACTGGTCTTTATCACCATCGGGGCCTCCACCCTGGAGTAAGTCCCAAACTCCATCTCCCTGGGTTGTGAACCATGCGTAAGCCCCTATTTCCTCTTTGGGACGCTAACCATGCATGATCCCCACTTCAATTCCCACAGACGCACCTTTCGCGACATGATCATCAAGTGTTTGTGTCTCTTGTTTCTCACACCGAGCATGACTCACATGGGCTTAGAGAAAGCATCGACCATGACATCCTCTCTGAACTGCCTTAGCGTGTAAGCCCCACAACAACCATGAAATATGAGGTCTTTGATCCTTGTCAAGGCAAGGTACATTGTAAGCCTCCACGAGGTTCAAGACCAACACCCGGTCGTTCAGGGCCCCCTTCACATCGGTTTACCAAACACCCCATGAACTATGAGGTCTTTGTTCCTTTCCACGGTAGGGTACATAGGAAGCCTCCATGAGGTTTAATCCCAACATTTATCTAGGCCCCAGGTCCTCATTCACGTTGGTTCACCCCCATCTTGCGTGACGTTAAACTGTGGACCTCAATCAGTGGTAATTCGTTGTTCCCCCAGTCAGCGGTAAGCCGTTGCACCCACCTGATCTACGTGGACTTTGATCCCTGATAAGGCGAGGTATGTAGGAAGTCTCCCTAAGGTTTAATTCCCCCACCCATTGGTTCTGACCCCCTTCACGTCAGTTCACCAGACTTCACCATGAACTACGAGGTAATTGATCCTTGCCAAGGAATGGTATGTAGGAAGCCTCCATGAGGTCCAATCCCACCATCCATTTGGACCCCAGATCCTCATTCGCATCGGTCTAACGACCCCCATCCCATACAAACTATGTGGGTTTGATATCTGTCTCCTAGGCAGAGTATGTAGTAATCCTCCATGAGGATCAACCATATCCTGTGGTAGGCCATTGTGACCGCATCCAGTGGTAAGTCATTATGACCCCACCTGGAAGTAAGTCAGTGTGACCCTATCCAGCGGTAATCCATTGTGACATCAATCAGTTGTAATATTTTGCATCCCCTACTCATCGTAAATCCATTGTGATCCCATTTTTTGGGACCCTCATCTTTAGTCTGTCCTAGTGGTGTCATACCAACTTGTGCTTCTAACCATGCGTAATCCCTAAACACATCATTGGGTTATCATCCTATGTGATTTCCCCCAATTCAAGTCCATTTCCTAGTCTTCCCTTTGAGCCTATGTGCTTCGAGAAGGTTATTCCCCAACCCAAAGGTTCCACTTCCTCCGGGTCCAATACATGCGTCCATTCTCATGAGCCACCTCCTTAGGCATCCCTTTTCCTTACCGACCTACACAAACTTTGATTCCCTATCATGGGGATAAATAGTAAGTCTCCTTGAGACTCAATCCCAATATTACCATTGTCCTCATAGTGGTTCCATCCCATTCACCATCCACTTCATTCAAACACTCCATCATCCATCTTGATTCTTACCCAGGCCACCACATCCTGGTGAGGTCATGATAACTCACCCCCCCCCATATCAGTGTTCCCTCTAGGGATTTCACACATCTCATCTAGACGTTAAACTCACAGCATACCCTATCCAGCGGTAAGCCATTGTGACCTCAATCAGTGGTAAGCTTTTTCATCCCCTACTCATCGGCAAGCCATTGTAATCCCATTTGTTGGGACCCCAATCTTTAGTCCGTCCTAGTGGCATCAGACCAACTTGGGCTACTAACCATGCGTGAGCCCTGTACACATCATCGGGTTTTCGTCCTATGTGTTTGCCCCCAATTTAAGTCCATTTCCTGGTCTTCCCTTCGAGCCTATGTGTTTCGAGAAGGTCATTCCCCATCCAGAAGGTTCCACCTCCTCAGGGTCTAATACATGCGTCCATTCTCATGAGCCACCTCCTTAGGTGTCCCTTTTCCCTACTGAACTACACGGACTTTGAATCCCTACCATGGGGATACGTAGGAAGTCTCCTTGAGACTCAATCCCAACATTACCATTATCCTCACGGTGGGTCCATCCCATTCACTATCCACTTCATTCAAACACTCCATCATCCATCTTGATTCTTACCCAGGCCGCTACATCCTGGTGAGGTCATGACAACTCACCCCCCCTATATCAGTGTTCCCTCCAGGGGTTGCACCCATCTCCTCTAGATGTTAAACTCCCATCATACCCTATGTTAAACATGGGAAGCTGAGGAAAACCTCAGATACATTCCCATGGAAAAAAATTACCCATGTTCAATGTGGGATGCCTCGAGCTTCCATGCCCTTGGGAAGCCCTTTAGTAAGGGGAAGAAACTCAGACGTTCCAGTGTCCCAGAGTCCAAACATTCTAGTGATGTCCAACGTGACTAATCCGTTGATCAAAGGTTGTTGTCATGACCGGCCCCCTTGGAATGTCCTAACAGAAGCAGTGTAATTAAGTGGTGTCCATAAAGATATTGAACTTGGAAGAGTATCATAAACAATGTCTTAAATCTATTAGGGAGACCCGGTCAAGGTGACAACTTCCGATGAGGAATCCACAAAAAGAAGAACCGACATCCCATCATCATGTTTTGATCAAGGAGAAAATGTCCCTGAAAAATCGATGGATGCCGCCTGCCTTTGGAAAGCGGGAATGTGGGGAAACAAAACTGCACCTTTCGTACTCGAAAAAGATGGACACACGCACCCCGGTGAAAGCGTCGGAAACAGAAATGGTGAACCTGATGTGAAGACCTTCTCCTCAATATGGAGATTAGTAGTGTTCGGGAAATCAGTGGATTAGCGTGTCACCGGATCCAAATATCCTGTGTCGGGTCCCACCAAGAAAATAGCAGGCCTGTTCTGAAACTCACTAGAAGCTGGGACAGTAGAATGTTGGGAATCCCAGTCTGTGACATTGTCATCATGGTCCCCTCTTACCGGTCATGGAAGACGGGATTGTCACTACTGGAAATATCACCTATACCCACGGTTCAAAACCGTGGGTATAGCCCTTAAAACCGTGGGTATAGGATATACCCACGGTTTTAAAAACCGTGCGCTGCAGTGCCGTCGCAATAGGTCTATACCCAAGGTTTTCTGAAAACCGTGGGTATAGCCCACTAATATTTCATCATACCCACGGTTCTGATAAACCGTGGGTATACATCTATACCCACGGTTTACAGAACCGTGGGTATACATTTTAAAAGAACAACATATATACCCACGGTTAAAACCCGTGGGTATAGATTGTTTCACAACAGCATATATACCCACGGTTTATATAATCGTGGGTATATATGGTTTACCTGGAGAAGGAAAAGAGGTCACACAGTTCACCCAGAACCCAAAAAACAGAACAGAAATCTAGAATCCAGAATCCAGAACCCAAAAAACAGAAGCAGAAAAAATGCCCAAAAACGAAGCAGAATGCAAAAGCTAAAATGGAATCTCACCTTGATCCTTAAAACCAGAATGAAAAATCCAAAATTTCCAAAAATGAAGCAGACAAAGGAATATCACCTTGATCCTGCAAACCAGAACGCAAAAGACAAAATGCAAAAAAACAGAAATCCAGAACCCAAAAACAGAAGCAGACAAAATGCCCAAAAACGAAACAGAATGCAAAATCCAAAATGGAATCTCACCTTGATCCTTCAAACCAGAATGCAAAATCCAAAATGCCAAAAAAAAAAGAAGCAGACAAAGGAATATCACCTTAATCTTGCAAACCAGAATGCAAAAGCCAAAATGCAAACCAAAATCCAAAAAAACAGAAATCCAGAACCCAAAAATTCTAGATCAGACATCCTTTAAAAATTCTACTATGATAGTTAATCAGGAATAGGATGTTGATAGTGGAGATGTGGTAGGAGAAGATCTGATTGATGGGGAGAAAAATCCCATTTTAAAAATGATTAAAGTACCACATCCTTCTAACCCAACATTGATGGATACTTTGTACAAATTTATAGGAGAGTGTGAAGTAGTTGAATTTCCTCATGGGATCTCAATCAATCCAATGGATCTGTAAAAGTTGTTTCACCTAAGACCTACCACCAATTTTGATATTTCACCTGCTGAGGAACCCAGACCTATTCCTACTCCATCAGTACCCATTTTTTGTAGTGACTATGTCACTAAGTATTATTTGGAGAGTCACAACATGACATCTAATCTAACATTAAGGAGTTAGTACAAACTAAAATCAGGAATGATTTGAGAATTCTAGAAAAGGAAACCTTTAGTTAAATGATGAATTGAACAATATAAAGTCTGAATTGGAACTGTTTAGGAAGTTGGTGCCTTCTTCCTCTACCTATTATTATGTTGGTATCAGTATGTCAGATTCTACCTTTGTTTCCAAGATGGTGATAAATGAGATTTAGCCTAATCTCATTTCAACCTTGGAGACCATTGTTGAAAGCAACACCAAGAATGAAAATGATGTAAATAAATTGACTCTTGGGATTAATGGTTTGACTATATAGTATAAAACAACAATGGAGAACATTATGGAGGATCTTAAAAACCTTGTTACATATCTTGACAACTATGATTTGTCTCTGTTGAAGACTGAAATTGGATAACTAATTAAAGGTTCTTATACTTCGGCTGCGGATACATCAACCTCCACTAATATTGAGCCATTCAAAAATATGATTAGAAAGGAATTGTATGCATTGCCTAGTGAAACAGACCGTGAAACTTTGGATAAAATCACGAAGAATAGTGACCATGTTTATAATATAATCAAGCAGTTTTCAAATGAGGCTTCCACTTACCAACTAGAAATTACCCCAAAAAGTTGACTATTATTTCTCCAGGAACAATTCCAAGCATGAAATGAATAATAACTTGAAATTTCTTGTGGAAAATAAGATATTAACCCCAGTTACTCAAGCCTTCAATGATCAAGTCAAAGAACTTAAGGATTTCACTAAATCCCATGAGATATTTTTGGAGAAAAAAAATGGAAAAGGGCCAGAAATAGCTATCAGTCCAGAAAAAAATCAATGGACCAGAAATAGATACCGGTCCAAAAAAATGGAAAAGGGCCAGACACTGCTACTGATCCAAACAGACATTTCTATCGGTCCAAACAAACACCGCTCCAGAAAATTCACAAAGGATGTGAAACAGCTACCGCTCTAGAATTTTCAAAAATTATATAACACACTTCTATGACTTCAAGACACTAGTACTAGAATTTCGCAATGTATGAGTCACTACTCCTATGAAAATGGGTTTTTACACCACTTAGAGATAGGAAAAATCACCACTCCTGAGTCACTGCTCTTTAGTGACATTACTCAGTGACACTGCAACTGTGACACAGCTTCATACTTTACCTCTTTTATATATAATTTTCGATTGTTTTTCTATGGGTCATATTATAGTTATTAATGCTACTGATTATAATAATTCTTTTTGGAAAAACATATTTAATGACATGTCATTGAACTATATGATTCATGAGGATATCCACATGCACAGTTTTGGGCCGCTGAACATAAAATAAGGAGAACCAGACAGAATTGTAGAGAAGGCGTGGAACCAAGAATAAGAAGAACACACATACAAACCTGTACAAAAGTATACACGAGCATCAGAGAAGAACAAACAACAAGAACATCATTGTTGTCTGCTATGAACCTGTTGTGCATCAACATTTCTACATCTATTTAGCATACAACAAAACCAAATGAGAAGATCCTAGAAGATAGAGAACAATTTATATACAACATTCTAATGTCACTGTATGCTTCTAGAAGTGGACTAGAGCTACAAATCCAATACACTAAGAGTCCAAAGCTAACCTTCAAAACACACAGAGGTAAACTCACCTAAGGGGCTCCCAATAAAGAAAGGTATTCTAATTCAGATGCGCTCATTGAGTCTAAGGAAGTGGACATGGATGGGGAATAAATTATAACCACTTAAAGGAAGGGGGAAACACTCTTATCAATCCAGAAGGGTTTATCTAGCACTCTCAAAGGCTGTGTAGAAAGAAATATTACTATTTATTACCTATCCCTCTTGTTACTCAATCCTCAAGAAAAGGAAATATACCTCTAAAGGTTTCCAATCCAGAAGAGGTAAACTCGCCTAAGGGGCTTGACTCTTCAGCATAGGATTAATCTATATCTGACCGGGTGCATGCTGTCAAGGAGGTTACTGAATTTGATATCCCTTAGTGTGTTAAGGAATTGATAGAATATGACTAGTTGGAAACATCATCAACTGTAAGGAAGCTTTTTGTGACAAGATCCTTCAGGTAATTACTACATAAGAGGAATATGACCAGTTACTGGGGAGGCATCTTCAGGCTAGCCACTCCAAGGAGAAAGGTGTCTGGATCCACAATCATCTTGGCATACTAGAAAATGGTTTCAATGGGAAGATTATTTTTGTGGAAGATCTCCTCCAGACTTTGGACAACGTACCATACAACATTGAAATCTATCTTAATGAAGATCGGTGTGGGAAGGATTCACCTCTAAAATGGAGTCTCCTAAGAGTTAAATCCTCTAATAGGATTAAATTACAGTTCAGTGATTCGACTATTTCATGTTTGTTTTGGTGATGTCTGTGTGTAATCTCAAATGGTTTACCACTTTTCCATAAATGTGATTTTTCATAATAATAATATATAATTAGTAGTAGATTATATGAAACTCCAACTGGTTATAATGGTAACACCAATATCCCACGTTCATAATGATCATCTGTATAAAATTTTCTTTATTGATTTCTCATAACACTTTTTTCCTCAACTATTTACTTCGATTGAATTCCAGAGTCTTTGTTTGAGAAATTTTCTTCAAGATAGTTCACCTGTATTCTAAACCACTCATAATATATTTATATTTATAAACTTTTTTTTTGGTGTTTCATATATTAGTAATGTTATCATTGACTACACATCAATCCTTTCAACCTGACACTAGCCAAGATTTTGGTGAATATATTTCTATTTTTTGAACCTTCAATGCTCTGAAAACCATAATTCACATCACAATAGTCACCTTATCTCCACAGTAAATATGAGTTCAGTTAGGATATAACTTGAGTGTTGAGAACAGGATGTCCAGCAGCAGGAGTAGCAGAATTTTCTGTAGAAGAATGAAAAATAATAGCAGGAGAAACAGTATGGACAAAAGTAGTATTATATAAAGGGACCGTGCTAGTTTTTCCCATTTCAGAAGAAACATATTCATCAGCATCAGTTAGAAAAGACCTCTCAGTGACTGTGCAATTAGTGCTAAGTAGTGTAGGGAGAGGGTGATTAGGGGTACCTGTTTGAGCAATCTTGGAACTGCTAGCATGAGATGGAACCACAGTGTTAACTTCAGGAGAACAGGAAATGAGAGATGTTGATCCAGCTAAAATAAGTGAGTCATTCACATGATGGGGTTTCAGAGAACTTACCAGGCCATTGTTAGGTTTAACATGAGCCCTTTCAGCCAGATTACTCTTGCTTCTCAGGATGACATCCCTTGTAGAATAAATGTTTTTGTTGGTATCAGCAGGGATGACAGGATTAGAAGCCTCCTGAGTCTTGCAAGCAATTCCTTTGCTGGTTTCTATAAGTGAGACAAATTCATGAGCATTCAAGTATTGGTTAGAAAGTGTAGTGGTCTTATTGTCATTGGTGTCATTGACATCATTCAAGTATTGGGAGTCTACACATTCTTTCTTTTCTTGATAGAATTTTTATACATTCCAGTAGTGTATTTTAACCAAAATGGAATGTATATAAATATGAAATGTATAGAAAATGAAGTAGGGTAGATTGGACAATTTTCAGTTTACTCTCTCTAGTATTTCACAACCTGAACCACTTTATGTCTAACCCAAACCTGTTTTACTCATGTCATGTCCAAATATCATGTCAAGTTAAAAATTGTCACCTCCATCCCCACTGCCCAGCAATCCCCCCTGCCCAGCCCTCCCCCTGCCCAGCCCCCCTCCCCCTCCCCCTGTCCAGCCCTTTCCCTGCCCAGCCCCCCTCCCCCTCCCCCCATGCCCAGCCCCTCCCCCTCCCTCCCCACTGCCCAGCAACCCCCCCTGCCCAGCCCTCCCCCTGCCCAGCCCCCCTCCCCCTCCCCCCTGCCCAGCCCTTTCCCTGCCCAGCCCCCCTCCCCCTCCCCCCATGCCCAGACCCTGCCCAGCCCCCCTCCCCCTCCCCCCATGCCCAGCCCCTCCCCCTCCCTCCCCACTGCCCATCCCTCCCCCCCTCCCTCCCCACTGCCCAGCCCTCCCCCCTGCCCAGACAACCCAAATAACAGAAATTTTCAAATAGTCTAAACAGAAATTCACATACAGCAGTCCACCAATACAAAAATAAAATAAACTCCAACAGAAGTCTCTCTGCTAAGTCAAAAATGGAGGGGATTAATATCCCCCCCATCGCCATCATCATCATCCCCATGTCCAGCATCATCATCATCAACATCATCACCAACCGCACCATCAGCATCATCAGCAGCAATATCATCACCAACAACAGCATCAGCAACATCCTCACCAGCTCCAACATCCTCACCAACTCCATCACCACCACCCTGACCGCCACTAGGACCCTCATGGAAATCACCCGAGGCATAATTTAAAGAGCGCATTGATGCCATACATGAATTAAAAGTGGAAGCAGCCTCTGATGGTAGTAACTGACTCAAAAATGACATTGCTTTCATGAAATGTTCATTCATTAGCTTACTTTTTTCACGCTCCTCTAATACCATTTTCTTTGTTGCAGCTAATTCAGCAGAGCTTTCCAACTCATAGGCCTTAGAGGATTCCGATGATGACCAATACCTAGAGGGGACAATGTTTTTGCCTGGTCTACAACGGACTCTTCCTGGATGCTCCACACCTAACACCAGACTCAAATGATCATTTGGCCCTAAGTTGTCAGCTTCCTTTTCATCCATGGCCTCCAAGGCAGACTGTTGAAATTATAAACATATTAAATTATGAATTTCGTATAAATGTTTTAAATATAAATAAAAAAAACTTACAATTTTAACTTGTGTTTGTGAATTAACTGCAGTTCCATCTTTTTTTTTCTACTGGAGCAGAATAATTTGGCACGAGGTACAGGACCTTCAATGCCCAATACATCTTTCTACATATGAGAAATGCATAAATTTGGATTACAACCATATATGAGAAATGCAAAAAATTGGATTGAAGTGAGTTGCAACAAAGACCTACAAACATTGAGGTAAATGGCAGTCATAACTAATTGGTGGTTTTCTGAAATGGTGTTCTGAAATGGGTTTCAAGGAAATATACTACTTGTTTAGAAAAAATAGACAAGTCTTCTCCTAGTATAAGATGTGATTTCCAGGATACATAGACTAACCAAGGGAATGCATGAATAAATTATGATGACATGTTATAAATAAGGACATTGTTTTAATTCAGATGAACGTACCCGTTGTTTCTCATGCTCGGGCATTGTAGTGCGCCCTAATGTGTGTAAATATGTCAATTCATCTTTTTTTTTGTTTCTCTCTAACACTACCTAAGAAACACAAAAACAATACAAGTAATAAGAATTAAATTTTTATATAAAAATCATTAAAGATTGGTAGTACCTTAAACCGTTCAGTCTTCCAATGTGCAGTCATTTTTTGATATTGACTTTTTCGACAGTCAGGGTTTGTGGGTACACCCTCTAACTCAGTACCCACTCTACTCCTCCAACCAATATATAACTCATGTTTGTATGACCGCCAATACTCTCCAAGATCACTCAACCTAGCAGCTTTGGCAGCTTCACCGTTAGGAAAGTTAAATCGACTCTGCAACGAACATGTTAAGTCATATAAATACATTACTAATATAAATATAAATTTATAAAATTTCCATACCCATATCTGCGCCCATGCCCTATCCTTGATGTCAGCACTGATATGTCTCCATGAGACCGGTTCCACTGGAACGATATCATAATATTTGGCTAAAGTAGCCAGGAAACTTCTACACTCCTTAGCATTTTTACCTTCCATTTGATTTTGAGGATTATAATCCACCATAATATGAGTTTCACGATTCCAGGCATCCCGCATTCGAGTGTGTCCACGTCGCCTACTAGAAGATCCCACTAAATAAGATAAGAGGTGAAAAGAGAAGAGTTAAGTGACAATACAATAGGACAGAATTGAAATGCTATATTTTGAAAGATTTATAAAAACACCTGATGCAGGCTCCTGAATAGACTGTGAGGCATCTGTAGACTGTGCTGGATCAGCATCCTCCGAAGGAAGTATCTGTTCCACAGCATGCTCCGGCTGATCTTCATGAATAGGTGTGAAAACTGAAGGAATAGACTCAATATGTGTAGGAAGGATGGTAGGAAAAGGAGGTGGTGCAGACATGTCAGAATATGCGTAGTAAGTCTGGGGATACATGGATGGATATGGAAATTGTGCAGGTGAGAACATCGGTCGAGTCGGCATGGACATGGAATGGGAAAAAGAGGGTAAATGGGATGATGATGGCGGCATGTATGGGAACATCCCAAGGGTCTCAAGCGGAGGGCGTACATGTGTGGTAGATGGGATGTCCAATGATGGGTCAGTGGGGGGAGTGGTAAGACGGGAGCTTCGCCTAGGCCTAGGAGAATTCCTGCTTGGTCCCATAGTGGGAAGAGGGCACTCTGGAGTTATATGTCCCTAAAAAAATTGATCAAAAAATTGAAGATTACATTATATGTAATGCAGAAGATAAATATTAGAATTATTATACTCACTGAAGACAACTCAGGGTCGCGTCTAACAGGATCAACATCGAATAATCTCTTCTTGCGAGCTTTTGTAGTTTTCTTCATAGTCTGCATAAGAATGAAATAAATATTTTTTAGCAACAATTTTTACAAATCATACATACAACTTAGAAGTCAAAGAAGACAAATAATGTCATAACATTTTTCATTAGTACCAACCTGAGAAACTCACGTCAAGTTAAACTGAATGAACTCTGAATATATATGGTTGCTTTTATATACTACCCTCCACCACCTCAGGTTCAACATCATCTCTCACAATGGGACAATTTGCATCATCAAATACAGTATTTTGGCTAACACCGATGGGGGCATCCATAGTGACAATTTCATCTCCAGCATCATGAAAAATATGTCTTGGGATTACTTCATTGATGACACCGTAATCAGGTTTCAAATGATCTTTCACATAAAACACTTGTTTTGCCATTGATGCCAAAATGTATGGTTCATCAGTATGCAAGAATCGACTCATGTCAATAACTCTAAATCCACAATCATCAATAAACGTACCATGTCGCGTCATTGAATCAAACCATTTACATTTCATCATAGTGACTCGACCTGGAGAGTAGTAATCCAATAACAATATTTTCTCAACCAGTCCATAATAATACACATCTTCATATCGAGGTCGACTATCTGATGCCCTGGCATAACAATCCGTTCCAGCGGTTAACATAACGCCATCATGTTGTGTTCTCATTTTCATTGCTCTATCGGTTGTGACAAATTTATATCCATTGATTATTAAAGATTTGCAGTCATGAACCAAAGAATTGGGACCAAAAGCCAACGCTCTTAATTCTTGAGAAATGAACTCAGTAGGTAAACTCAATACCTGGAATACATATGACTAATATAATTAAACATATATCTATATTTTAAGGTATTTAAAGTAATGGTCATACCTTTGATTTCAACCAAGCTGGGAACTCTTGGCTATGTATAGCCTCTTTCCTTCTCAATGGAAAATATCGATGAACTCTTCCTATAATTTGTTTATGTTCCCTACATAAAATGATAATAATAGTATAAGGTATATGTGATATGAGATCGTATGAGATAACATATAGATATTCAAATTACTTACTTGATATAGGCATCGAACAAACCACAATTAAACAAGACTATACGATGTGCCATATTCCGCTCTTCAAAGCTCAATGTAACCAATGTATATGACCCGACAATTCCACCTGTTTGAGGAAGAGAGGGAAACGAGGGTTGAATTTCCTCATACTGCTCATGTTCATTTTTCATTGGTCGATTATGTCTTGTGGTCACATCGGAAAAATACATTGAACAAAAATCCATACATTCTTGGGCCAGATAACTCCTCACAATGGAACCTTCAGGATAATTCTTATTTCGGACATATGATTTCATTGTGCACATATTTCTTTCAGTGGGATACATCCACCGAAAAGTGACTGGTCCCCCAAGAAGTGTCTCAGTTGGAAGATGAACTGTTAAATGCAGCATTCAAGTGAAAAAGGATGGAGGAAAAAAAATTTCCAACTCACACAGAATTAATGGTGCCTCTTGCTGCATTTTTATCAATAATGCTTTGGATAACCTTTTAGCACAAAGGTCTCTAAAAAAATGACACAAGCGAATCACCGTCACTCTTACATTTTTGGGTAGCAAATGCCGAATTGCTATTGGAATCAATTCACGAAGAAGTATGTGATAATCATGAGTTTTTAGGGATTTCAATTTCAAATGTCTTCTGTTGACTCGTTTAGATATGTTGCTGGAATAACCATATGGAACCTTGATATTCTCCAATATTTCCAGAAATTGATCTTTCTCTGTCGGTGTCATCACATAAGAAGCACAGGGAACTTACCATTTGTTTTCACCGATACAAATAGGGTGTAGCTCTGGTCGAATACCCCAGTCCAATAAATCTCGACGAGATCGGAAGTCATCTTTGGTATTCCCCTTAATATTCAAAAGAATTGCAAGAAACATTTCACATATATTTTTCTCAATATGCATTACGTCTAAACAATGACATAACAAATTAGTAGACCAATATGGCAACACAAAAAAAATACTTCTCTTTTTCCAATTGTAAGTGACTTGAGTATCAGCAGTCTTCCTCTTTTGAGATTTCAACTGACCTTTCCCTAATGAAAAGCTGAAATCTTTCAATTCATTAAGCACATCACTTCCAGACATACGGTGAGGTGGTTCTTCAGTGTCAACATTATTATCAAACCTCCGACGATTCTTCCTGTATTGATGATCCATTGGCAAGAATCGACGATGCCCCATGAAACTGAAACTACGACGATATTTAAGCCTTTTCGATCGTGTATTCTTCATACAAACGGGACATGATAATTTTCCCTTCGTGCTCCACCCAGACATCATTTCATAGGCAGGGAAATCATTTATGGTCCATAGAAGGGCAGCATGCATCTGAAACGTATTCTTTGAAGAAGCATCAAATGATTGCACGCCTAATTCCCAAAGTTGTTTCAATTCTCTTATTAAAGGCTGCAAGTAGACATCTATATCATTACCAGGATCTGAAGGTCCAGAAATCAGTATACTCAAGAAAGTGAATGGTTTTTTCATACACATCCACGGAGGAAGATTATAAACATGAATAAAAACTGGCCACGTGCTATGAGCAGTAAGCATCTGACCAAACGGATTAAAACCATCACATGATAGGCCCAATATGACATTACGCACCTCAGCTGCAAAATCAGGATGTTGTGAATCAAATGTCCTCCATGCTAATCCATCTGCAGGATGGACCAGCTCATCATTACCTTTAATTCTCTCAACATCGTGCCATCGCATATTGGCTGAGATTTCTGGAGACATGAATAGATTTTGATGTCTGGAAATCAATGGAATGTGCCACATGACTTTCTGTGGCACACGAGATGGTGTTCCATCTGCATTTGTCTTCCATCGAGATGTACCACATACTTTACAGTCATTACGGTCAGCTGTTTCCTCCAAAAATAAACTGCAATCTTTCGGACAAGCATGGACTTTATTAGTAGCAAATCCAAGATGCTTAATTAACTTCCATGCCATGTAATGATTTGAGGGAATATCTGCACCATTAGGAAGCAAGTCCTTCAAAAATGTAAGAATATAATCAATGGCGGTATTAGAAATCACATACATGGTTTTCCCATGATATAACCGCATTAAAAATTCCAGCTTAGTCATTTTAGTACATTCTTGATATACTGGAGTTCTGGCATCATCCAATAAATTTTTCACTCTCTCAACATCATCGCCTTCAGTATTTTCCTCATGTCTACTAATATCATTGTCTTCTTGCACCGGCATACTGTCTCTCTCGGAATGATGCACATTTGGAAACCGATCAAAATCAAATTCTCCATGTCACTTCTTTCATTTCGTTTATGAACAGTCGAAGATTGGTTCATCTCTCCATGGTGAAACCAAAAATTATAGTTTGCTTGAAATCCAAATTTCGTTAAATGGTAACTAACTTCTTCTCGTCTTAACCATGGTCTTCCAACACAATTATAACAGGTACACTGTATACAACCTCCATCTGACGCATTGTTAAATGAAAAATCTAAAAAATTCTCCAAATTATTTTGAAACTAGGTTGAAATCTGATCGGCATGATACATCCACCTTCTATCCATTCTATATCAAGAAAAAAATATCTTTCAGTTAACAATGTAAATCATATTTAAAAAATTCATTACAATCAATTCCATTATTAAATTAATCAAAGCATATTAGTAGCTAGAAAAACATATTTAATTTCCTCTTCCACCTCTCCTAAATTTTTTTATCATGAGAGAAACAGTCTAAGTATAACATTTCATATTTTTATATTCATTTTATAAGTATTTATTTTCTTAAATCATGACCCCTTTTAAATGATGTCCCCAACTGGTTACAATATCATATTATAAGTAAGCTATAATTCCTTTCTATTTGTTGTTTATTAAGATAAAAGTCAAAAAGTAATAAAATAATTGTGCAATTAATGCATTAATTCATTTATCTGAACTTCCCATCCAAAAATTCCTAGGGATTCAAATTTTCTATAATTTTTAATAAATTAAAAAATATTATTTAATTTAAAAGTAATTCATGCATTGCATGAAATGACAGGGAACACAATAGGAACCCTTCTTGTTAGTTCTTAATTTCCATCAGAAATATAATAAACATATATTGTATTGGAGGCAACATGATATGAACCCTTATACACTACAGGGTGTGTATTCTCACTCACATAGTGTGTGGAAAAAAATCTATATAGTTTTTTGTTGTGTATGACATACTAACAAAACATGTCTGCCTATATGATGTGTCATGATATTAGACAACGTGTAGTTCCATGAGTAAAGGCACCTAGTTAGCATGACATTTATAATTACCTCACATGACATTAATACATGCAGAGTGTACAAAAAGAAATGAGATTGAAGTATAATGAATGTGTGAAGAAAAAACATATAATTCAGTTCTAAAATAACATAGAATATAAATAATTTAGTCACTTAATTTGACAGAACCCACAAATAATCACTCCATATGTGGGGTTTCATTTTAATAAAAATAAAGATGTAATTTCTTCAAATGTCAATGGAAATTCATTAATGATTTCTTCTATAAAAAAAGGATGAGATGTTCCATTGTCCCCATGAGGGAGAGTTTAGTTTCAGTCATATGCTTGTTGAAATAGGCTCATTTGGGCCATCAGAAGTGTTTAAGTTTTTATTTGGAACCTATAATTTTTAAAAGAATCCCGTGAAATATTTTCAAGTAGAATAGAAGGTATTGTGTAAGTTTGTTCATACTGGAATAGTTTAGAAAGCTAGTGAGATGGATAAAGCTCTTTTCCAGGATATATATTTGTTGTATATTCCAATAAATAACCTGAAATTGAATCTTCCAAGGCACGTGATGCATTTTTTGCATCATTGTTACAATGGAAAGGGTAAGCTTAATTACTACCCTTATGGAAGGTTGATTTCTTTAGTTTTGAAGACAAAAGAATTGGATCTCGATGAAGGGGGTGTAGTGAAGTTTCACAAGAATGACACTTTACATGTTATCTTATTGAATACCATTGGTTATTTTTGGGATTATAATTCAAGATCCTTAAAGGAAATATGCTAGGAAGGTATGGATCAAAGGGATCCATCTTAGACCTCACTATCTACGAATGAATCACCTATCAAGATGGTACCTTCTAGGAGAGTGGAGGAGTCAGTACCATTCAGAACTGAAACTTTGGTTCCAGAAGTAAATCTTACCATGGTTGAGCTTATTCAATGTCAAGAAGAGGCTGCTCATAGCCAATTTGATTAGTCTAATGAATAATTTCGTCAGGTTGAGGAGCTAGTTATTGTGACATATATTTATTTTCCCAAGGAAAGTTCAGTTGAATATTTTTCTATAGTTTCTAATGTTCACGGAAGGATTGAGGCTGAGGATGAAGCTCAAACAGTAGATCCAATTCTTCATGGATCGCCTATTTTTAGATAAAGGAGTGATAATGTGGTTATGGGGTCTGCTAATCATTCCCATATACATCATGTAATATCACCACCACTAGTGGATCATGAGGATGTGCCCCCTTACAGTAAGAGCTAAGGTGGCTAAGGAAATCCAAATTTTTCAGTGCACATTTTATCAGCTCTCACTGCTATAGACATTTCTTCTTTACTCCAACCTCAAGCAGTCATTACTCCATTGAGTTTCACATAAACTCATATTAAATATTTTAAGGGGATTATCAAGAGTGGTTTTTCTTTAATTCCCCAGGTTCACAAGTAAGCCTCTATCATTCTTTTGGAATTATAAAAGTCGGATATTATTCCTAGAATAAACATGTGTGTTGAAGCTCTATTTCAAATTATAAGGATACCTATTGGTTATGATCCTATTGAATATTATCATGGTGATAGACATAAAATTGACTCGGTTTAATATTTTTCATCTTTCTATCAGAAAAAAACATGAAAAGTATGATGTTGCTTTAGCTTTTTAGTGTTCTCAGGGAGAACCATCTTCTTCTGATCCTTTTAAAAAGATACATTTTTTAGGATCCTAGACCCTATGACTTCACTCTAGGTCAATTCCATCTATGTATCACCAAGAAATCCAGATTTATTGTATCCAAAATAACCATCCATGATGGACGGAGCCTGGAAATCGACATTCACATCAATCAGCAACTCTGTTGCTAGGATTGGGAAATCATATTTTGAGAAATGGTGATTGAGATCTCAGAAGTAAATATAGATCCTAATTTTTATATTCTTATTCATGACTAGGAGAATTTTTTCCAGACATGTGAGGTATTGGACTTCCCTAACACAGTTGGTTTTAATGAGCTTATCGATTTAAGCCTCAACCATTATAAAACCACACTCGAACCTCAACCCAAAAATCGATGAAACATAAATGCAATGAATATGCCGGTGAGTTGATATAAGAATCGGTGATTAGTTTAAAAAGAATAAAAAATCAAGGAGAAAAAATTACAAACCTAAATGAAATGAATCTGTCGGGACGTTGCCGGAGGAGAGGGATCCTACAGGGGGAAGGGGCACGTCGCTGGAGCTAGAGGAAGGGAGGCGGAGGCCGAGACGTTGAGGTGGAAATGCCGGCCAGGAGGTCGAGGTCGGGAGCGGATGTGGAGTCCGGAGTGGGGATGATATGGCCGGGTACCGGTGGTCGGATGGCCAGGAGGCAGAAGGTCGGAGAGGGGAGTAGAGGGCTGGGAGGCGGAGGTCGGATACCCGAGAGGTAGTGGTCGGGGAGGGAGGGAGAGGGCCGGAGGCAGAGATCTGGAACCTAGGGTTCGAGCGGGGACGAGAGCGGGGGAGCACGAGAGCGGGGGAGCATGAGAGTGAGGAGCGCGAGACGGAGTGAGGAGGAGGCCTGATAAAATTGTGGATTGAATACCCACGGTTCAAAAAAACAGTGGGCATTGATAAACAAAGAAGGACTATCCCCACGGTTTATCAAACCGTGGGGATAGATGTGTGGGGAGAGACCCCCTTTCCAGTAGTGTGTGCTAGGGCACTAGTCATCGATTCCTTTTTCTTTCATCCATAATTAGTTAATCTCCCTACTTTTAGGAACCAAACTGCTTCACCCGGTGTTCGATCACCATCTTCCCACAAACAAAGGTGCTCTGGAGGTACCCGCATGATAGTCCCATGCAGTTCAGCCTCTTGTATGACGGTCTCAACGGTCGTGACTATTGGGAGCCCCTTCCTTATCTCCCTAAGAGTTCATCCAATGAAGGGTGATCAATGACCTAGTATGTCGGTACGCGGAGGAGGGTGTTATCCTGACTTGGGATATGGCCCGCCTAGATTTAGAGGAATTTGTGCCTCATCATCAACTCTGCCCCTGAGGGCCGCCCAGGGAGCCACTGCTCCCCACGCCAACATATAACCATTTTGGGAGCCTCTCCACGGAACGCCTCGACGACTACTTTACATACACCGACGAGGTAGGGGATGTCCCAGTTAACCCAACTAGGATTCCATTCCACGGGCTCCCAGCAAGGGCTCCCACCAGGCCACATCTGCACTGCCTCCCAGATTTACTAGCTGAGGAGAAGGTAAGCCATGTACCTACACCACCAGCTCCTGTCTATCTAAACCGACGTCAGCATCGGGCGCAAGCCGAAGAGGACGTCCGCCAAGGGGCATCAACGTCAGCAGCTACAGTGGTTCGAGCCATCGCTGACGCATACCACTAACTCACTGTGTATGCTGAACATGGACATTCATATGCCTGACCTGGATTGAGGCCCCAACCACCCCATGGGCATGCTTGGTCGACTCTCTTGGTCGCCAGCACAGGCAGTGGCTGCCGCGGACTAACCCATGGCAATGACACCCAGTATGGAGGTCCTCCCCATACCGCTACCATATAGAACGTGGGCCTTCCCTGCTTCGAGGATCTGCATGGAGGTCTGTCTCGTTCCACCTTCAATCCAAATAAGGGTCCTCCCCACGGCGGTGACGCTCAGTACGAAAGTCTCTCCCATTCCCACTACACTAGATATGGAGTCATTCCTCCCACCACAGACTGTTGGTATGGGGACGTTGCACATCCCGTCACTCTTGAATGTGGGGACCTCCCTATGTCCTCATAGAAACTAGCAAAGGTCCTCCTTGCCTCAGAAATTATAGGAGTGAAGGTCAGTTTCGCCTCACCAGTGCTCAACATGGAGGTCCTACCCATGTTCAGATCGACTAGTACAAGGCCCCTCCTCATATTGATGTCCTCAGAGGGAACAAGCCTGGGGGGTCCCACTCATGCTCCTATGGGCTCTAACGGAGGTCCTACCCGCTCCATCCCTTCCCACAAAGGTCCTACCCATATCCCTTTTGATATCTGACTGGTGCTCCTCACAGCACAGCTTTCTCGGTTGGAAGTCTCCCCTGCCCCAGCACTAGTATGGCCGACGGACCTCCTCGTGTCAGAAATCTGCCCTGTCCAGAAGAGTCATCCAGGGGCAGGAAGGCGGGTCTTCACTTCAATAAGAGGGATTCGAGGAAGGTTCAGATTGATATAAAACTGTTCTTCATGTCAGACTCTGAAGTAGAGTACGACTCAGTGCAGGAACCCTCCACTTACTCCTCTGACCCAAGGGCTATGGCAGGAACAAGGAGCATTATCTTAGTACTCACGAAATGCGAGGTCCATAGGATTCTCACCTCCCACCATAGTTATATCCAAGAGTATGAAAATTTGGCAACCCCGCAGGTTAAGGTTGTGCAATCACCACCATCGTCACCAAAAGAACTCTCTACCTAGACTAGAGATTATGAAGAGCTATTCTGGGGACTAATGGTGGGCGAGGAGTAGCGCATCCTATCGCTAGTAGCCCTATCCTCTGCACCAGGAACTATGGTCGTCAGCCTATTTTATCGCGACATAGTGGCTAGGTCATTACACTCTTCGGAGGATAGCCTGAGATTTGGTTGTTTGTTGGCTCGCTCACCGTACTCTCCATCGACCATCCTTCCATCCCAGTAGTCTGAATCTGTACCATTGACAGTTCCTCGGTATCCTTTAGTTGACGAGTGGGGTAATGAAGGGCCAGACCCTGAATCCGAGCCAATGATCATATGGAATATCCTCACAGCCAACCACTTCCTTGAGATGTTCTGGCCGGTTTCATTGCTGAATTTCAGCGCGCCGGAATCCCTCACCCTAGAAGAAGTTATGTGTTTCCATAAAACCCTCTGGGAAATGCACTTTCACCTTCATCATCAGCGAGTGGTTTATCCTTGTAGCCAAGCGCATTTCAAGGATATCGGTGAGCAATATCATCTGGTCGACCTAGCTACACTCCCTGTGGCCCAACGCCCTGAGTCACCAGGCCGCTATAAGGCCCTATAACAGAAATCCATTCATATTTTCAAGGTACTATGCAAAATTATCATGGAGGCTTCCCCCCATGTTCAAATTCATGGATGGAGGCTGTATGATTCCCTTCTCTTCAGTCTTATTCGACGGCAGCCCGACTCACTAGGAAATATTGAGTACATGCCCCCAGGAAGGGTCATGATCAACATGGATGAAATATTGGACGAGTAGAATGAGCTGGAGCTTCTTGATGGGGACTTACCCCCCAAGGGTGTTCCACCACTATTGGATTTATCAGGAAGAGTTACTCACCAGTAGAGGAATCTAATAGGTCTCTCTATGCCCTCTGAGGCATTGGTCTTTAGTCGAAATCACGGTAAGGGTAAAGAGCACCTTGGAGCTTCCAAACACTCTGACCCATCCGCCTTAGTGAAGAAGATGGTGGAGGACCTTGAGAAGGCCGCGTTGTGCCAACAACTTGCTGAACAAAAGAAGTTGGTCGATGACCTCCTCGCTAAACGTACTGCATAGCGACGGCCAGAATACGATAATCCTAGGCCAGGAAAGATGGGGTAGGAATAACTTCCCCTCAGTGATCTGCCTCAAGGTGACCCTGACCATCCTTCCCCCATAGACAGGGTTGAGGCCGGAACTTACGGAAAGAGGTTACGGTATGTCCCACCAAACCCTCTAGAATGATGTGAAAATATGAGGAACCCAGCTTCGGTTCCCCCAGCTGCCCCGCAGGTCGCCCCACCGGCTGCTCCACGAGCCGCTGAGCCACCTTACCATATTGAAGAACCAGCCAACACACTCATGATTAGGGATCCCAATCAAGATAGGGACCCCCGCCCTGATGATCTAATGGCGGCACTCATTTCCCGCCTTGAGGTATTGGAAATGCGATAGGTGGAACTCCCATCTGATGGAAATCCATATCCAGTATGGGTGGATGATATGCCAGTACCTCCGGGTTTCGGGAATGCCACCTTTTCCCCCTTCAATGTGACAGGGGACTCGCCACAGCATCTGAACCACTTTCTGATCACCCAGAACTACCCTGTAGGATTCCGAGACTTATCTGATAAGGCCCAGTTCCTGGAAGAAGCCCTGCAACAGGCCAGCCAGGCACATCCATTGCCCCCTGTAATTCCCGCAAGGAGGGATTCCAGAGCCAAGACTGTTGCGATGGCCCAAGTAGAGGCCCCTAGACAGTTGGAATTATTACCAGTGGAGCTGGCTCCGCAACCTCGTAGAGGCCCACCACCATAGGTGCGACCTCCAGCCTAGCGGCAGCCACCTCAGAATCAGCAGGTTCCCCCACATATTGCACCGCCACCGCCAAGGTGGGACAATAAAGCCTTGCCTCCACAATAGGCTCCTCCAGACCCCAGTTAGGTTCAGGCTTCAAGGGCCCCCTTTTCATAAAAAATAAATTGGACCTACTCTTTCAACAAGAATCAGGTCCCCAAAAATTTCTGAAGTGCCTTGGAACAAGGGATTGTGTGTTTTCCTGAGTGCTGAAGGCTAGAAGAGGCAATCCTCACTGATCGCCCATAATACTTCCCCTATCACCGGATACTATGGTATACTCTCAAGTAGTGATATGTGTTCAAAGACTGGTTCTAATACTATGTCGATAACAACATAGTTAGGTTGGGCCTAACCCCAGTGTAGGTAGCATGCATCTTTGTGGGTCCAGACAGCAACAGCGACAGTGAGGGCCAGTGCAATCAGGTTTCGAGTCATGGATCCCAGAAATATGATGAATGTGTGGCTCGAAAAATGGTCTCATGTTCCCATGGTATCATTTGTGCACACCTGAATCAGCCAGATCCTTTAAAAGCTGTGGACACCACTTCTGCATTTTCATCTCATCCGGCCTCTTCCCAGAAGAACAAACACCAGTGACCCAAGGGAAAGTAATGCACCCCACCAATGACATCTTCATCCCATAATCTCAACAAATTCATGCCCCCAGAGAAGAGGATTCCTCCCAAGATCTTCCTAGTAGTGGATGACTCTTCGAGTGACGGTCAAGGGTAACCTTTGGTTAACACCGTGGAGCTGGTAAACCCCTACATGACTCCTGACAATGGGGAGCGCCAGGCGGATCTCCCCAACATCCCCAGCCAACCCCAACGTCGGTGGAGCCGCAACCATATGTTTCATCGTGGCACATTAGTCAGAACTTCCAGCCAAGTCGTGCATTCCACTAAGACCAGAGAGTAGGCCCAACATAGAACTCAGCACGCGCAGCCTCCTCATTTGGTGTCATCAGGCCCACCTCCACCACTGTTTGTGCTACTGGACCAAGAGGAACCACCTCCACCATGCCGCGACCAACCATGCCCTACTACAGGCCGAACTCAGTCATTAGGACCTCATCTGGTAGCCACTCTGCAGGCTTCGATTAGTGAGCAGCGGGATATGCCCAACACTAGTCAACAGTCGGTCCAGCTAGTAGGGCCCGCCATGCCTCTTGTCAGAGAGAGACATCCTACGAGCATAAGTTCACACCTGTCATGGAAGTACGATGTTCTTAAGCACCTTTCCAGCATCCCATCAAGGCTTTCCATCCTTGAGGCCCATTGCCTATTGTCATATATGTGTGAGGCCCTTGCTGAGGCTTTAAGAAGCCCCCTCCAGTTTGAGACGGAGGTAGCAACTATAGAGGCCTTTCATACGGAAGTGATAGAGAATGCAGAATGCTAGGACATTATCTTATTATCTATAGTAGATTAAGGATCTCCTATACAGGGTCACATTCTCCCATTTTACATCACCGGTCAATTTGATGGCTTGGTGGTTTGTCGTTGTCTTGTTGACATCAGCTCTGGGATTAACCTTATCCCAACACGGACACTTCGGAAGCTGGGGTTATCCAAAGATGACTTGACTCCCTCCGACCTTAAAATCCACAGATACGATAGGACAGAGTAGACCCTGGTCAGCAAGATCCATTTGAAGACCCAGTTCGGTGTCCTAGTTTCAAGTACCGAGTTTATGGTTGTCTCCCAATACACCATGAATAATGCATTGATGGGCAGACCATGGCTCCACCTGCATGCGGCGGTTGACTCATCATATCACCTGTGCCTCAAGTACTCCCTCAATGGTCGATTGGGCGTGCTCCAAGGTGACGCGTCTCCTTTTTGCCCTTGTGAAGCCTTCTACCTAGATTCTGACTATTACAAGAGCAAGGAAAAGAAGATTAAGGATAGTTCAGTTGAACCCATTACGATTGCAACCGACCCCTCAGCAGGTCTGGATGATGCCTATGTCTTCCCGATCCATCGATTGGAGGTTTCGGCCCCTGATATGGGGCAATGTTTTGTTGTCTTTGGTACTAGGGGGAAGCATATTATCAGGTCCAAGAAACTTCAGAAGATCACTTTATATTCTTATACGAATCAATCCTCTGTGGTCCCTGAGCCCCCTACTCCTATAAGGTATTGGGATGTCCCACCCATGGAAACTAAAATATGTCACACTTTCTTGTTCCACCGGGTTGGAATTAACTATATCAAGCCAACACGCCACTATTTCTTTGATATCATTAAGAGTGGACCCTTGGACCGAAGACCAGATGGGATCGGGTCAACAGCCTTCATTGTTATGATTTCAGGAACACCATAATATTCTGATGTAGTGACCACTACTTCTTGGGCTGGTTCCAGTCTCTCATTAGAATCTGATAAATCAGAAAAAGTTCCTCCCGCTGAGTATTTCTTCTCCATAAGCGAAGAATATGATTTGGAGGGTGCTCCTCCCACCTTTGAAGAAGTCATCTCTGCAACGGTTGATGAACTGTTACAGGTGAACCTCGATAGCGAGGTAGACCCGAGACCCATATTGATATGTGCTTCCATGTCCCTCAAGGAGTAGCAGTGGTACATAGACTTCCTAAAACAACACCACGATGTATTCTCCTGGAGTTAGGATGAGATTCCAGGACTAAACCATCAGGTATCCATCCACCTCCTCGGTTTCCCTGCAAATCATTGCGGGTTCAAACAGCCTCCCAGGAAGATGGACCCTTCTAACGGTGTCATGGTATAAGAGGAAGTTGATAAGCTCATCAGAGCCAATTTCATCAAGGAGGTTTAGTACCCCAAATGGATATCCAAAATTATTCTAGTTAGGAAGAAGAACAGACAGATCAGAGTCTACATCAACTTCCGGGATCTCAATCATCACTGTTTGAAGGTTGACTTTCCCCTTCCTATAACAGAATTGTTGATCGATGTTACGGTTGGGTTCCAAGCCCTCTTCTTCATGGATGGTTACTCTGGGTAAAACCGGATTTGAATAGCCCCCGAGGACAAGGAGTCTACAGCCTTCAGGGCACCACAAGGTACATTTTGTTACTAGGCTATGCCCTTCGGCTTAAAGAATGAAGGTTCCACCTATCAGTGGGCCATGCATAGTATATTCAATCCAATCCTTGGGACATTGGTGGCATGCTATGTGGATGATCTAGTGGTAAAATCTCGCTAGCACCAGGACCTTCTCAGGGACATTGAGAAAATGTTTGGCTTCCTCCGTTCCTACCACCTGAAGATGAACCCATTGAAATGTGCCTTCGGGGTCACCTCTAGTAAGTTCTTTGGCTTTATTGTCAGGTACCGAGGCATTGAGATCGACCTCGAGAAGATTGATTCCATCATCTAGATGCCTCCCCCGAGAAATATTCATGAGATTTGAGGTTTTCAAGTCCACTTAGCCTATATATGCTTATTCATTGTGAATTTGGAGAGCAAGTGTAATCCCTTTTCTCGACTCATGAATAAAGTAACTACTTATGAATGAGATAAAGAGTGCCAGACCACATTCAAGGAAATCAAGCAATATCTGCTCCAGCCTCTGGTCATAATGCCACCTGTCTCCAGAAAGCCATTGGTCCTTTTTGTGACCACCCTGGAATGATCTCTCGGTTCCCTTCTTGCCCAGAAGAACAATGAGGGGACAAAAAACAACCTCTACTACCTTAGTCGTATGGTCATCAATACGGAGACCAGATACTCCCCCATCGAAAAGAGCTGCCTTGCGCTGGTATTCGTAATAAAAAATTTGCGACATTACTTGCAGCACCAAGAGGTACAACTGGTGTCTCGGGTAAACCCACTGAAGTACATTCTGAACCGCCCCATGTTGAAAGGCCATCTTGCTCAGTTGGAAGTTATTCTCTAGAATATCGATATTAGGTTTGTCCCTCAGAAAGCTATTACGGGGAAAGCATTGGCAGACTTCCTTGATTCCCATCCGGATCCTGCTAACCAGTCCTTGGATCTCGATTTCCCTGATGAGGTGATCCTCTTGGTGGACCAATCCATGCTATGATGGAAGATACACTTCGATGGTACTTCCTGAAGCCCCATCGGCAGGATGCTCAATGATCCCAGGATCAACAAGGTAGTTGGGTACCATATTTATTACCCAGGAACAAGCCATTCTGGTGTACTTGTTCCTATTGTCAGAAGGCTGCACAAAAAATGAGTCAAAGTATCAAGCTCTTATCACTGGCCTTGAGCTGGGCCTTGATATTGATGTTCCCCATCTGCTTGTGAAAGGGGATTATAAACTAGTCATCAAACAGGTTAATGGTTACTACGTCGTCAGAAAGCCAGAGCTCGTGCCATTATTGTAGTGAACTCTCCAACTAATGGCCCAGTTCCTGTCTCGGCTAGAAGTTACTCATGTCCCTTGATCTAAGAATGGTTGAGCAAATGCCCTGACCGGCTTGGCTACATCACTTATAGAGCCCAAGCAGGATGACCTAATTATCCACATGTCACATCAAAGATTCATTGCTCATGTCTCCCCAGGAGATGATGACGACCTTTAGGTGAGCCATCTAACTACTGGAGCCTCCATGTAAGGACCCCCAGGTCCCTTAGATGCGATGATTGATGTAGCTCCCGATTGGAGGATACATTTGTTTGAGTGCCTCCAATACAGTAATCTCTTGGAAGATCGGGCCGAGCGTGAGAGAATCCGATGCCGTGTGCTGCAATTTACCCTCCAAGGTGTCCTATTCTTGAGCAGATCCTCTACAAGTGTGGTTTTGATGGTGTTCTCCTCCACTGTATCCAAGGAGTCGAGATTTATCATGTCATGCAGGAGGTTCATGTCGGCTCCTATGGTGCCCACCAGACTGGGCCGAATCTGTCCCATCAGATCCGAAGACTGGGGTACTTTTGTCCCTCCATGATCCATGACTACATTGAGTTCTCCAAATGGTGTCATGCATGTCAAGTTCATGCCAACTTCATGCATTGAACACTAGAGCCTCTCCACACTACCAAGTACTCTTGTCCCTTTACAGTCTGAGGACTGGACGTCGTGGGACAATATCCGCCAGTGACAGCTCGCCAACGTCGGTTCAACCTGACCGCTACAGATTTATTTTCCAAGTGGGCAAAGGCAGTTCTTCTCATGGAGTCCAAGGCCTGTTCTATCATTTAATTCATGATCTCCAATATCATCTACCGTTTTGGAGTCCCTCATGCCGTCCTGACCGATAATAGCACATACTTCTGAGTGGCTGAGCTGAAGAAATTCTATGCTAAGTACAAAATCCATTCTAACCATACCTCCCGCTACCACACGCAAGAAAATGGGAATATCGAGGCATTCAACAAGGCCCTCTCTAACATTTTGCAGAAATTGGTTGGTCAAAATAAGAAGAGTTAGTCGGAAAATCTCCCCAACACCCTCTGGGCTTATCGGACGATGAATCGTAATTCCACACAGGTGACCGCATATTCCCTGGTATATGGAACCTAAGTCATCCTGCCTATCGAGATTCAATTGCCTTTATTACGAACAATGGTCTATGACCAGCAAGCTCTAGATAAGGTAGCTGAAATTCATCTAGCTAAATTGGAAGAACTTGACGAGAATGGGATTTTTTCCCTGCATAACCAAGAAAGACACCAGAACAAGATGTTCAGAGCCTTCAACAAGAAGGTCTGCCTCTGCTCTTTCCTGCAAGGTGATCTGGTATTGGCCCTCCGGACACCAATGATACTTGGTAGGAAACTACCCAAGTTGGAGCCCAAATGGGAAGGCCCATTAATTGTTCACAAGGTTTACCCCAAAGGTGATACTCACTGGTGACCCTGGATAGTGAGCGTATAACTCCTCCCACCAATGCCAAGTTCCTCAAGTACTACTTTTCCTGAGCCAGCTGGTCTGGCATGTCCCCAAACTGTTTGGTCCCACACGACCCTTAACTTCCCAGTCCTACATGACTTTAAACTGTAAAACGTCCCGCATGACATTAAACTATATGCCATCCTACAAGATGTTAAACTGCGCCCTTAGAGCTACGTACGGATTGATTCCCATCTGCATGGGATATGAAGGAATGCACATACGCTCGGTCCTGAGTGAATCCCCCAAACTATTCTCTTTCACTATCCCCTGGGTATAGTTCTCTCATAGGGTCCTTGGATGGTATAGTGTAGGCTTATTTATCCCCATTCATGTCAGAATTACGACAGTCTCACCATATTCCCCCTCCCCATTCTTCTATCCTTCCACGTCCTCACCGCACGACGTTAAACTGCATGACCTTTAAGAACTATGTACTACTTGATTCCCATCCTCATGGGATATGTAGGAATGCCCAGAAATTTTGTCTATTGGCTCATCCCAAACTTCAGAATCTCCCCTAGGGTCACAACATATGGTGTGATACAATCATATGACCCAATTCACATCGAACTCATCACGATCCTGCAATACATCCCACTCCACTGAGATTTCAATCACATTCACTGCCCTATTTCACATTAAAATGCATGGGTACAACTATGCTTCACCCACTCCTTTGATCGGGACTCCATCATCTTTCACATCCATAAGGGCCCCCGAATAGCATGGATGCCCAGCCTAAGGGCTCTCCTACCACTTTGGAATGTAATGAACTGGATAGCTCTGTAAGAATAAAATTATTCATAATCCAATAATAAAAAATAAATAATTGAACAAACCAAAACCATAATTAATGAATTCCCTAAAACCTCCAACCTGATCTCTTTCAAACAAAAATTCAATAATCCAATATAACCAATAAAATTTTTAGTTCTAAATATAATTCATTTACACAACCAAAATCAATTACAAAAATACTGATTTCAATGAAAAATATATTCAAATATTATTGAAATAAGAAAAATAAAACTTATAATAATGTATCAATAAAATAACCATATTTTAGTTCTACTAGAACCACATAAATAGAAAGTAATAGATATTTGACTCATCAATATGTTAAAAAAAGTTTTTATAAGAACCTAATTTCCCCCATTTTAGAATAATGAAAACATGATGGTTTATAAACATATTTGAAACTAAGAAATCATGAAATAAATATAAAATAAGCAGTTTTATAATGATATAAACACAAAAAATATTCATAACCAATATTTTAATGCAAGTAACTATATCATCTTAGGTGAAAATGATTCAAAATCACAATAAAGCATACGGTTTTCAAAACCATAAGACATAAGAAAGAGAAATTCCACGAAAACTATCCACACTTTGAAATTTTACACCAAACAATTTAAAATCAAATAATATTTTTTAAAATCATACCCATGAAAATAAGAATTTCTATTTCACAAAATACTTTTTAGATATTTCATCCAAAATAGAGCTACCCAATAACATCGAGTAGAACATTTCCATTATAAACCATACCCACCATACTTTGTGACATGTATTAAGAAATATTGAACCAAAAATCATAAAATTTATCTATAATATAATATAATAAGCCCAAAAATTACATTATATTTATAAAAATTATTTTTTAACAAGTAATATCATTTTGATAATTTTAATTCATTCATTGATTACTCAAGTCCTTTCTTGATGTTATTACACTAAATTATTGAAATAATTTGATTAATGAATGTAAGGATCCACTCAATCCAAAGAAGTAGTTTTTAAATATAAAACACCTAAAATCATAGGGTTGAACACAAATATTTCATATGAAATTTTATAATAGGTGAACACAAATCTATGAATTTAAAATTTAAATTGAAGAAGAATTGATAAATAATTGGAACATGTTATATTATAAAAAATACATTGAGTTAATTAAAAGTAGCATGAGTTTAATTAATGAACTACTTATTTTCTTTTAAGAAACAAAACACTTGTAAAATACATAATTAAACAATCAATATTTTAATAATCATTCATTGAGTGTGTATCTATAATAATCTACATTATTTTAATCTAAACATAATTACACATACATTTATGATAAATCATAACTTTCTGATTAACTATAGCAATATCAAACAAAATAAAAAACTTTTAAAAATGGTATCAATTGAAGCACATATAACTGGTATTCATTCTAATATTTTTTTATGAAAATAGTGATATAATGGATTTTAAGAATCTTCTATTCACAACTAATGTTAATTCATATAAAAAGTTGAATTAAAAATAAGTTATAGAACATGGTATCCTATAAAATGAGTTCATAAAACTTTATCAAATTAGTCACTTCTTAAATAATACATTTATATTTAGCTATAAAACTTATTTTTTAAACTAAAAATTGACATAGTCTCCTACCATTTTTACAATATCCAACCCAAATCTAACTAACATTTTTTTATAGTTAAAAAATTAATATGAAACTCTAATTACATAAATTTGTATAGTATAATACCCTAAATATGATGAAGTATATAAAGTGAGTATACTCAATGGGTCTAAAACAAACAAGAATATTTTTAGAATTAATACAACAAGTAAAAAAATGGAATCAAATTTTTATAACCATATGTTTTGACAGGGAAAATTATAATTTTTACTTAAAAATTTTCATAAAAAAGAGGATCATTTAATTTTATACAGTATGGTTTTACTCTATATACAATATTCAGTTACATAACTGTAATATAATTGATTTAAATAGAATATAATATATTTATATATATATATAAACATATAGCACAAAAATATTAACTCCAAGTAAAACCATGAAATAATTTTAAAATATCCATTATCTATGTTTGGAAATGACCGATATTAAATTTTGAAATTAAAAAAAACCAAATTCCCTTTTATAAAAATTTCCCATGATAAAAATAAAGATATTTCAATAAACATTTTACAATAAAAAAGAATATTTACAAAGGTAAATGAAAACAAGGAACTATGAGTCAAAATACCAACCAACCCTAACAATGTAACATTAATACTTAAGAAATACTTACGTCAATTTCATTTTATAAGAAATCAATCATAATAAAATTCATGAAAACCTCTTTTTAGAAAAACGCAAAAACACAAATGATTAAAATCCATTCAAATAAACATTAATTTAAATCATGAAATTTTTATTAATGTTAAACATAGGAATAAAAAATAATGATATACTGGAATAAAACAAGGAAACCCATATTTCCTGTTTCATGGACTAGGTGCAAAGTCTGTAGCCCATTCCCCTTACCTGTTAAACTAAATATTTATGGATTCATCTTTAAATTGAGTTAAATTATAACCATTGATGAATAATAAAACAAATATAGATTAAAATTACACATCTTGGTAACCCTTAGAAATTCATGACCCATCACAAGGATTATTGGCTAGACAACAACTCGTAACAAGCCTCTTGAGTTATAATAATCCTTTATATTACCTGAAATTAATTCACAAGTAATATAAGAAAAAATAGGGAATTGATACCATTTTTTAGAGACTAATTTGGGATACCTCAAAGCTATTCTGTGGTAAAGAAGTAAGGTAATTCTTAATTTGTATAAGTTAATAACCTATTCTTAGGAATCATCAACACTCTTTAGGAATGGTTTCATCTAATAATCCAACTAACAGGACTAAACTAGGAACCTGTAATGACCTCAACATACATTGTGTAATCATAAACTTGCATATACAAATAATAATAAGCATCTCAGACACATGGAAAAACATAAATAAAATAATTAAAAAACATAACCCTAACATGACCATACCAAACTGAAATATTGAAGAGTAGCTAATTAATTAAAAGGAAATGGTATGGTAAAGGAAACTAAATAGGTAGTGAAAATACAATATATACATGTAGAATGATAAATGAAAAATTAATAGAGTAATATGTTACCCATATCTATGTGACACGAGTGATCATCCCCAACATGTCACCTGCACAAAACCAAAATAATCAAGCTTGATTACCCCTACTATTGAGAAGTGAATGGACCATGAAAAAACCAAATAAATAAGGTCTGAATACACCCATTGGGTATATATAGTGTGTGAACATGATTGTCTAAATAGGATCCTACCAATTGTTCCATTAAATTATTTTTTTATAAAATAATCTATGTGTTAAAGTTTCAAAGAAAATATACAAAAATATTCATTTGAGAAATATTAAATAAAAAATTATCCTGTTGTAGCTCTTCTTTAGATTAAAGAAGGTAAAATAAATTAATAAAATAAAAAATTTAAAAAACATGGGAATTCACTCAATGGTCACTATGGTTAAGGATAACATTGATCCTAATAGAGTTTATGAACCACTATTGTATTCCATCTATTAGCCATATTCCTATAATAGCTTACAATGTTACTTCACTAATTAGTAAAATGAACCTTGATGGTTTAAGGTAAATATCAATAGAATTTTCCTGTCTTAGGGTCCCTAACCAAGAACCTAGGTTCTCTAATAATTTATACCAAATTAAACAATCATTATTAAATTTCATTTCATAAAAAAAATTAGAAACCATTTTTAATATCCATGATAAATAATGTGAACAAAAAAATTCCTCATATGTAAAATAGTTAAAAAAGAATCGATTATATATATACAAATCATTTTAAAATTATATTCTTAAGAATCAAGCATAAATGGAACTACTAGAAAAATAATGGGCATAAAACCACATATATTAATCATTAAACCTTAATTAGTAATGAGATTCATCTTAATACATAGAGAAGGATGTCGCCCAAGGGATGGATAGAAAAAATAATATAAGCCGGGATGAATTAGAGATAAAAATAACCTTATAATTTAAATCCTTCTCAAGATTTAAATACATCAAAAATATATATTTTTTATATGCCCACAATATATCTAAGTAAAAAATTTCCACACAATAAAAAACAATTAGTATTTGAAAATCTGCCAATAAGAGAGTTAATAGAGTGGAATTAAAACTATCAATATTTTACAAATGATTGATAAAATAATTAATATAGTATAAATTCAAAAATTAATAAAGTGTATATTAAAAAACAAATATAAATAGTTTAAAAACCAAATACTTCTTTAAATGATATAATAAAATCATACTTTAAAACCAAAGTGTAAGGTGGATATTTGTATAGGATTAAAGGTATCTTTATTCTCCTATCCCCAGAATCCCACCACATAAACCTTATGATAGGAACATTATTTTACTATCCTTGAAAGAAAACAAATTGACCTTTTAGTAGATATAGTTTTCTAGACCCAAACCCTATACCATCATATCCCCAAAATCCCTTGATCAAACGGGATAGAAAACAGAAAAATTACAATAAAAATTCTAAGATATTTATAATAAAGGCATTACGAAAAAATATCTCTTTGTAAAAATAATCATAAAGAAAACAATTGCACTGATTAGAATAAATATATGAAATAAGCAATTACATGATGTTATAATGACCATATACTTTATGAATACTTGATTATTTTTCTTCATTTTGAATACAATTCTTATTATAAAAACTGAAATATTAGGTCTATTTATAAAATATATTATAACAAACTATATTGAAAAAATTTCCAAAATATTGTGAGTTGGTTGTAGAAACATAAATAATAAAATAATTGTATTTTCAAGAACTCAACATATCACTATATCCACTAATGATGTTATTTTTACTACTATAATTATTGTAAATCTGATGAAAATAATCTAGCATTAATGTTTAGATCACCATATTTTCATAATCCTTCTCATGTGATGGTCTTATAAGAAAACATAATAGGGGAATGAATTAAGTTTCCAAATTAATTTTTTTGTATTTTAAAATTAATTTAAAATCTACCAAATTTAAAAAAATTATAGTTAACAAATCTAATATGAATATATAATTTGAATCTTTAAAAAATCAAATTTTTCAATAAATACCTAGTTAAAAATGAAATTATTCTAACTTTTGAAATCATTATATGCTACCAAATAATATACATGTCAATGATAAATTTCAACTATTATGTTTTTTCCTTTGCAAAAAGAATTTTTAAAACACATAATGAAAAATATATTACTGAAAATAAGGAATATAAAACCCATGGTAGAATTTAAAATCTTGAGGTTTAGTTCCAAGCTATATCCTAATCCTATCAACTTGACAGCAAACCAATACCAAGTATATTTATGAGAAATAAACTAATCCAAAACTAGTATTGATAATATTAATCCAAAACCTGGATCAAATTTGAATCATACAACTACACACAGGAAATTTCTGGATAGAAAAAATCATTTTCCATAGTTATATGTGTTAGAACATAAGTGAAGATAAAAAAGGATAGTGTATCTGAGTAATAATCGTTAAAAATAAAGATAAGTGTTAAATAGATTTTATAAAATATATAAGAACAATCTAATATTAAATAAAATCTAAGAGAAATAGATATATGAAATTTCTATGAGTAGTGTGATGTAGCTCTTCTTTGGTTGTATTCGATTGATAAACATTATTCTATTCTCCTTGGATGGTTTTACGACATTATTAAGAGAAGATTTAGTAGTCAGTTTGGATTCCCCTTGAATTTTTCAATGATTTTTCGAAAAAATAGTATTATATAGTGAGTAGGATAATGTGAGAATATTAGAAAAAGGTTTCACAAATTCAAAGGTGAGTATTTATATTTTTTATAAGACTCTTATATATATATCCATTAGAAGATAGTTATAAAATATCTATGTACTACAAAATCATTAACTCCATTGAAACTATTATTAAATTATCATATATATAGCCTTTGGAATTTATTCATGGTAGGTAAAAATTCATGGTCAATCATGATAACTGAATCTAACTTATAGTAGGTATCTTAAGTCTCTCAATTGGTAATTTTCATAGTAGGTCTATGTGTTATCTTCAACACTTTCAAATGATGTATGAATTATACATGTTTTAGCTTCATATTGTGGTTTATTGGAGTTATCGTACGGTAGATCCAATATATAAAATAATTTCTATCATGGTCAATTACAAATACATGATTGATGGATATTTATGTGGTAATTTATTCATGGTCAGTTGAAATACTTCATGTGGTCAATGTAATATATATGTGGTCAGTCCAATATACTTTATGATCAATCTAACACCTAGAATTTTTCATTAAAATAGTTTTCTATCAGATAATGTAGAAATTATTATAACAATAATAATTATTATTTGGGATTACTAAAATAATAAATTACAAGATCAATCCAAAAATATCCTCCTTTTTATGATCACAAATCATGGTAGGAAAATTTACAAATTAAAACAAAAAATACTTTAACTAAAAAGTATTCAACTATAAAATACTACTCTAATAAAATCTCCTCCATATAATTTTCAATATTATTCTTCCCCATTTGGGATTTTTAAAATGATAGTTAAAAAATGCTATACTAGTTCTATTACATCTACTGCCATTGAACACGACACAGAGAAAAAATTGCAGTAAATTGCAATCTCGTAGACTTTACCATGTGACCAACACCTCACCCCCCCAACCCTTACCACACCACGACCAATGGTGGTGCAAGTTAAAAAGGTTGTTGATACTGGATATGGAGTATTGAAAAGAAATTTTAGAGCCAGAAATAAGTAAGATATAAAAATAATAATAATCCATCAGATAATATATTAATGCTTAAAATGGAAAATATAATCATTCAAAATGTTTAATACAATCCAAAAATAAAAAAACCTATCAGGGACTCAAATTATATCCATAATAACCATATCTCATGGATTTTGGATTAATTGGTTCTTTTCTATTTTCCTTCAAAAGTTTGAAGAATTTTATTGGAAATAGGTGAAAATATTGATCAATAACAATACTCTAATTTATATTCATGATATTTTGTATGGATTGAGAAGGTGAATATCCAAAAGGTTTAGAGGTAGGTGTAAGAGTATTCAAAGATGTAGGGTGAGTAGGAATTTTCAAAAGAATAACATATGGAATTATAATAGATATGTTATAAACATATAAATAGGGTTATATCTATTTGTTTAATTCATCTAAGGCAATATACTTGTCACAATTTTATATTTTAAACAGAAATTTACATTCAATAGTTTATATAACATACAACATCGAATCTAAATGAAATATGAAATATTATTATTTAAATATGATTGTTCTAACCTAGTAATTAAATTGGAGGGTATGAGTAGGATTAAATAATTTATAAAAAAAATATAAATATCCAAATCAATTTATATTTATTTATAATTTCTTATTAAATAACCACTCAGTTTTTAGTAAAGTCATTTTATTCTTTAAATAATGTTTTCTTCAAAAATGTTTATTGAATTTTGTGAGAAAATATTTTAATTAATTTATAGTTTTATTATAAATTTAATTTATTATAAAGGATATAATTTTTTAAATTATAATATGAAAATTATCATAGGGTGAAATTTTGTTGTTTTTTAAAAAAGGTTGATTTTTTTAGTAAAGAGTGAAAATATAATTTTTCGTAAAACAATCATTTATTTTCAATAAATTAAGTAATCTAGAAGTCACAATATGATTTGAAATCTATTTAAGTGTAAAAAAAGTTTTCTATAGTTAGATATTATCTAATTTATCACATTTTAATTTTATTTATATTGTATTTTGGTATAAGTTCATTTTTCAGATAAAAGGCATTTTTCTTAAAAATTGTTTTCATCGGGTCTCGTGGGTCTTAAATTAAATTAAATTATAAAAATTATGTTAATTGAATATTGAAAAATAGATTCCATATTTTTTAAAAAGAATGTATAGATATTTTAAAAAGGTTCATTTTATTTTTATTCATTATAAATAGTAACTATATAGAATATTTATTACCACAATAATGGTAAATCGTGTAATTAAGGTTAAAAATAATATGGCAAGGACTAATAATTGACCATAAGACCTTAGTTTTTCCTATTTTATGAGTTTATTTATTCCATGTTCATCCATGTCTCAAATATATGGCCAATTGGTTCCATATCTCCAAGATTTTTACCTTTATGATATATAAGTTAAATATAAAGACAAAAATATCAATTTATTAATATTAATATATATAATATTTTTTTAAATTCATAAAATAAAATTATGTTAAGTTATAAAAATTAATTTTAATAATATATTATCTTTTACCTTGGTAAATTATTTGTAAATTTTATTAATTAATTAATTACCTTAAATTCTTATGCAACCCTAACAAAATATTTATTCAATTAAAAAAATAAATTAAAAGATTTTTAAAATATTTAAGTAATATAATTAGAAATAATTATCATGTTCCACGTATTTTTTAGATAAACATAAATTATTTGATATGTTTCAATTGAAAATATTTTAATTTCATTTTTTTCATGTTGTTTTTAAAGGAAAATTAAATGAATATTTTAAAAAATGACATTAATTTTATTTTATAATGAATAATATTTATTAAATGATTAAAAATTCCTAAAAATTCTATGTTAGGGAAATTGAATATTATTTATTAAAAATATTAATTATTCTCCATTAATGGACCTATTTTTATTTTATAGTAACAATACTGATCCTTATAGAGTAAAAACCTTCGTTATCGTGGTAATTATCAAAAAGGTTTAACACGGATTAAAGTAAAAAATATAAGGGTGAAAAGATAACCTAAACATGTCCAAATTTTATTCTGTGAGTTTATTTTGACCCATCCTCATCTTTTCATATAATTTTACCAGTTTTTTTCATGATAAGGAATTTATATTAATTTAATATTTTGATAAATTACAAAAGTTCCCCCTCCCCTCACATATAAAAGGCCAATTCCTCTCCTATTTTAGTCATACTGCATAAGCCTATAATTTTTTCCATTACCTTCAAAAATAACTTAATTACTCCCATTAACACATCTTAGAATCCTTGGTTTGATTCTTAAACCCTCCTTGGACGTGTTTTTCTGCAAACATGAATAGGTTTTCTGAAGAAGAGGTATTGTTCATAACCGAGCTTTTTGTTTTATTTCTTCTTTAGCCTCCTTAAAATATTCTTCAATCATGATGATATAATAACAAAAATATATCACATATAATAATATTTTATTATTTTAATATCATATCATACATCCATCCTCTCTTTCATAAAATGAGAAATGAGCTCATCATTCATGTGTGTGGTGCAATACCACCTCATAAAAATATGTAATTCATTTTCCATCATTGTCTCTCACAAAAAATTATGATTACATATATAATATATATATATATATATTAAATTAATTTCAAATTTATAATTATATTAAATTAATATATTATATATTTTCCGACATTTTCATTCATTGAAAATGATTATGTCATTCGTTCATACATGTGGATTACCACCTCTATGAAGAAATGTGATTTTTTTCATTTTTGCATCACATGGATTGTATATATAAGTGGATTTAAAAAAATTATAAGATATTTATGATATAATGATCAATAATTTAATATAATATAATACTTACCTTCTTTCCATCATGTTCATTCATAAATGGAAATGTTACTCGTGTATACGTATGGCATATCATCTTTGTGATTGTAATGTAGTTTATTTTTCATAACCATATTTCATGGTTGGTTTTAAAAGTATAGTTTAAGTATAAAAATGAGGATTATTTCATTATTATTATACTATATATGTTAAAATAATGACCACTTTGATTTTATTCAACTTACCAATGGCATTTTAGACTTATGAGACAAATGTCATCAAAATTCCGACATGGACTTAATTGACTGTGTAATTGTATATAACATGGTATTAAACAAATTAAAAGGAATAATGAACTTTAAAAAATGTTCTTAATAAAGTAAATAATTACCATAATTTTATTATTCAAGAGTTTAATTTGACATACTGATATTTTATAAGAACACTATGCTTGATAGATTATTTTGCACACAGCACTAAGTTTAAATGAAACACAATATAATATTAAGATATTATTATTTAACATTATTAATATAACATAGAAATTAAATTGGTTGGTATGAATATTATTAACTATATTATGAAATATATATATATATATATATCATACTCCATATAAATTTATTTAAAAAATATTAATAAATATGCACTCAACTATAATAATGGCATTTTATTTTAAAAAATTATCTCTCTTACAAAAAATAATTTTATTGATTTTGAGAGAAAAAAATATAATTTATTTATGAAAATTTTAGATATTTTATTTTCTAAAATAAATAATTTTAAAATAATAATATCAATATAAATATCGGGTAAATTTTTGAGTTTTATTGAAAAATAATGATTTCTTACTGAATAGTGAAAAATAGCGATTTTTATAAAACAATCATTTATTTTACAAATTAAGTAATGTAAAAGTCCCATTATTATTTTATTTTTATTTAAAATTAACATAAGTATTTTTTATTTACATATAATACAATTAATTTCATTTAAATATCATTTATTTTGGATATTAGTATAAGTTTATTTTTAAGGTTGAAAAAAGTTTTGATGAAAACTTTTTAAAAGTGTATAATGTCTATCTATATTAATTAAATGATATATAACCTGATGAAGAATTATTTAAATTAAATTTATATACTATATATTTATATTTTTTAATTGAAATTCATATAATGATGGTTTCTATTCACACAGTTAATATAATAACATCTTTTCCTTGAAAAATGCATTTTTCAGAAAACCTATTTTCATCATGCATGCAGGTTTATTTTAAATTAAATTCTAAAATTATATGAATTGAATTTTATAAAATATATTTAATATATATAATTCAAATAATTTATAATATATATCAATTTTAACATTATATTCATCATAATGAATAGTAAAAATAGTAAAAAAAATTAGTTACCAGTGTAGACAAATTAAAATGGTAAAAGTGAGTAACCTTAGATATAAAGTTGATAACATGATTAAAAAAGTTTCTTTTTTGTGTTATAGGTGTTTCTCGCCCTTATATATCCTTTACTACTTTATTTATCAATTTTTTAGGCACTTTTATTGAGAGTGACTTCCCATTATTGAATAGTTTGGGGTATTTTCAAGAATGTCACTCCTCCTACCATATAAATGGTCACCCACTCTTCTCACCTTTTCACGCTTCCAAAATCCTTTGGTTCAAAAAATACCTACCAAAGTCCATTACATAATTCTATAAACATGTCCTATAGGCCTTTTTATTTATAATTCCAATATATGGAGCATTAGGTTTAATCCTAAGTATGTAGTTTGAAGAAAATGTATCATTATTAACGGAGGATCTTTGTTTTAGTTATTCTTAAAACTCCTTGAAATATTCATCAATAAATATAATATAATAAAATTAGTATCTCTAGTATACGAAGATGATATTATATTAATGTAATTATATAAATCCATCTCTAATTCCATCAAATGAGAAATGAAACCATCGTTCATGTGTACAGTGGACAACCACCACATGAACCGATGTAATTAATTTTCCATCATCACCTCCCATGGATATTCATTATTATGGGTTTAATTTTTATATATTATATTAATTAAATAATATTAATTATGAAAAATTAACATATCATATACCTTGTTACATAAATATCCATTGACAAATGATAACATTGTTCATGTGTATGATAGACTACCGCCTCATGAAGTGATGTGATTCAATTTTTATTACCACATCACATGGATGGTATATGTAAGATTATTTGTGAAAGTAATATTTTATTAATCATATATTTATATTTATTTAAAGATAAAATAACACTTATCTTCTTTACAATGTGGTCATTGAAAATGGAATTTTACTCTGTTGTAGCGTAGTTTGTCATGACCCGTCCCTCGGGGCCTGTACCGTGACTACCCCAAGCCCTCCTTCTATTGGCCAGGGGCTGGAGACTAGCACCAACGGAATAAATCCCTAAAACTGGGAAGGAATTTCCTTTATAACCTAAAAACACACACAACAGAGTACAAGATGGAAGCATAACACTAAGTAAAACTGTAAAACAAAAGAGTGGTGAAATGTAAAAGGGTCGGAAAACAATCCCAACTGTAAAGTACAAGAAACTAAAAGTACAAGTACTAGAAAAAGGTAAAACAACTCCTGGATCATTCACTGGGAAATCCTACATGAAGGTTAGGTACAAATAGCCTCTACAGAACTTCACGTCTGTTTGTCTCCTCCGTGTACCATCATGCTGTGTGGTCCACCTCCGGGTATCGTCCAGTCCAAGTATACTCAGCCTCGGTCAGTGTTGTCCGTCGTCTGCATCCAATACTAAGAGGTGCGGGCATAGCCCGTGCAAGGGTGAGTATAATGATACTTAGTAGAGACCCTAAGACCCTCGAGGTCTCACAAAATCCAACAAGGATAAGCCACCAGGTATGAAATCAACAGATAACCCCACTTAGGTATTGTTGAGTCAATAATGTTTTCCTTATGAGTTTTCCATTCCTTCATGAAAAGGGGGAAATTGTTAAGTCATTAAGGTATCTTTGTGAATTTACCATTCCTCTTGTTTTTAAAATCAAAAACACCTCATTTCAAGGAAAAACTCATTTTACCCATGCTTTACTTCCATAAGGAAAATTTTCTTCCCAAGGAAATTCACCCTTACCTAGATCTCAATGTTCATATCATAAATTTTCAATGTGTAAAACTAGAATTGAGACCAAAACCTCAGAATCATATAATACATAGAAATGAAGCATTCTATTTAAGACTCTGAATTCTGGATGCAAACTCTCATAAAGTTTAACTCTGAATTCTCAGAATTCTGGATACGAACTACACTGAGTTCTTACTCCGAATTCTGAATACGAATTCTAGTTATGAACTTTCAGAGTTCTGACTCCAAATTCTGAATATGAATTCTAATTACAAACTTTCTAAGTTCTGGCTCCAAATTATGAAGACGAATTCTGAATATGAACTTCCGAGTTCTGACTCTGAATTCTGAATACAAATTCTGATTACGAACTTCTCTAAGTTCTGACTCTGAGTTCTATGAATAACAGACTCCGAACTCTTATGAGTTCTAACTCTGAATTCTCATGAACTCTGACTCCGAAATTTTCAAGTTCAAGTTCCGAATTCCTACAAAATAGAATCTGAATATTCTTGTATTAAAGACTCCAAATTCATTTACTTGCATTCTAAACTTTCATATTAATATAAATTCTGAACTTTCATATTTTCTTACATTCCAAATATCAGTTTTTGTTTATGCTTTCACTTGTTCTATTATAAAACGATGTCGTGCCTTCAGTTATCAACTAACCATTGTTTGAGTGACACGTGTACAGGTCCCTCTGAAATTCAATGAAAAATATGACCGTTGGAGGGGGAGATGACCGTTGGATTTTTGCCTATAAATAGGATCTCATTTGAAAGGAAGAAAAGAACACTTGACAAAATCTTTGACAACCATGCTTACATGTTGTTGAAGTGATTTTTTGTGAGAGGGGATCTTATAAACTATCAAGATTCATTCATAATGTTTGAACATCTTGTTCAAAATTTTCTTCATGCAGACCCGCTTCGTGCGACTCTGATTGTTGTTGTGTATAATTGAGGGCTTCCAGGGATAGGAAGACCGAGGTGCTGACTACCTGAAAGTTGAGGGCTTGCGGGGATAGCAAGAAAGAATCTGATCTTCGTATCAAGGGCTTACCCTGGTGTGGGTAAGACAAAATTTCTTGAAAGTATAAATCAAGGGACATTTATCCAAGGTTGTTGGATACCCTTCTCTTTGGGTTAAAAGATTTACTACTTGTTACTAGTTTTGTTTCAGGTTTTCCGCTGCATTTTTATTGTTGAGGAAAGTATAAGTTTCTTATACTTCCTCATACTTGTACTCTGATCTAGTTAGATTCTATATGCTTTAAGGTAGAATCTTAGTTGGTGTAAAATTTTGTTGAGTTTCATTTCCGGAATCACTTTTCTGGAATCAAGCATGTTTTTAGAACTTAGAGGTGTTGTGAATTTTGGTTATCCAAAATTTCCTAAGGTATTTTTAAAGTATACAATTCACCCCCCCTGTATTTGAGCATCTCATTATTATATTGGATCTTACATTTGGTATTATAGATTATATCATACTCACATACCAACTTAAAATTGGTATCAGAGGACTAGGTTTAATCTGAATTAATCTCAGGATTAGATTCAGAAGATTTTTTTTCTTCTCATAATTTTTGGAATTGAATATTTGGAATCATATTTCCAGATTCATATTTTTTGAATTTGTTTTTCAGAATCACATAGTTCGGATTCATTCTTGATTAAATATTTTTTTTCTGCATAGGGTATTTTGTCTTGTTTACAAACTTATACTACTAAAAAGTTTTTCGTGCCAAAGACTATCTTATGAATGGAAGGTTTAAATGTTGGTTCTATGATTACCTAAATCCTACCAGTCCTCCTATTTTCAATGGAAGAGATTATGAGTACTGGAGAGATAGGATGAAGAATTTTGTTATCAATACTGGAGTTGATAACTATCTAATGCTGACTAGAGATTATAATATTCCATATAAGGGATTGAGAACCTTTACGAATCTGGAGAAATCAGAATATCAATAAAATTTCAGAGTCAAAAATACTCTGTTATGATCCATGACTAAAAAAATCTATAGTCAAATATCTTTGTATGAAGCTATAAATCGTATCTGGAAGAAACTTGAAGTTACACATTTTGGTACATCTAAATTCATAAAGACAAGAAGATCTATGTTGAGAGCTGAATACCATAGTTTTAACTTTCTATATGGAGAACCTATAAGCAAAGTTCAACAAAAGTTTATGACTATTTTGAATAGGTTACAATTTATGGGAGAAAATGGATTGGATGATGAGGCTCTTATGGACAATGTCATATATATTATTCCAAATTAATGGTAGTCTAAGAGGATAGTTATTGATGAGAACAGGAAAGTCACTCATATTAGATGAGTTGTTTGGAACTCTTCTTCAGTATGAAAACAGAATGAAGAGAGATGCTAAAATTTTTAATAAGAAGAATGGAAATGGAGGAGTTGCTTTTACAACCACTTCTAAATATATGAAATCCAAAACCCTAGAAAGAGTAACCAGATCAAAGACAAAGAAATTCATTATTCAGTCAGAATCTAGTGACACAGAAAAGTTTGAGAATGAATTAGCTAATCTTGCTCGAAGAATGAAAAAGATTGTAGCTCAAAGGAATCATCAGAATAAATACAAAAAGAAAGACAATAGAGATACGAAATATGGAGAAGTTAGTGTTATGAATGTAAAAGAACAGGTCATATCAGACCTGATTGTCCCTTGTTGAAAAAGATGGAAAATAAGGAAAGGAATTTAGAAAGGAACAGGAAGAAATTATATCGATCAAAGCACAAGAAAAGCCTTAAAGCTAATAATACTTGGATTACTAGCTGTGTATATTCTTCAGATAGTGAATCTTCTGAATATGATTCATCAGCACATAAGAATATGAGATTCATTTCTAATACTTCTTTCCCAAATACATGTCTTATGGCCAAGGTATGTTGTGCCGAAGCTTTAACAAATTTATCTCTTGATAAGAATTACTATTCCAAAAATAGTACTTCTAATGAAGATACTTCATCCTCAAAAAATGAATAATTACCATCATATAATGAAGTTTCTAGATTTTACAAGATACTTGAAGGAAGAAATTGTAAAATTTATAAGAAATTAGACAAGGAAAATACTAGGGAAGAAATTCTTACGAAAGAGATTTCAGATCTTTCTAGAGATCTTAGAGATAATGAAGAGCTTTTAGAAAAACTTTCTAAAGACCTTGAGAAATCAAATTCTGATAAAGAATAACTTTATAAGGATCTTAAGAATGATATTTTAAAGATAAAATTTTTGAGGAAAAATATAACTCTAAGGAAATGATTCCTGAGGATAGTAATTTAGTCATCAGACTGAAATCTGAAATATTTTCTCTTAAGAAGCTTCTTGAAAAATTTACCTCTGGGTAAGAAAATTTTGACAAGATGTATTCTCAAATTAAACCTCAAGGAAACACTACTGGATTAGGCTATACTCACCAAAAACCAGTTTTCAAAAACAACTATTTTGTTCCTTCTAGATCCCCTTTTTGTACTAAGTGTCAAAGTGGTAGGAATTGGAAGAAAAATTTCTCCTTAAATAGAATTAAATCTCTTGGGTTTCATACACCTTATTTTTCTAAACAAATGTGGATAACCAAAAAAATTTATATAACAATTTCGGATCCAGGAAAGTTTGGATTCCGAAAGTCTAACTTTTTCTTATTTTCAAAAGAATAGGGAAAGTACCAACAGAAATATGTGGTTGATGGATAGTGGATGTTCCCAGAATATGACAGGTAATAGAAACTATTTTGAAAAGATTGTCATAATTAAAGGAGGAAAAGTAACTTTCAGAGATAATGCTCAGGGAGAAATGATTGGTATAGGTAACATCATTCTTCTTGGAAAAATTTTGATTTCAAATGTTTTATTTGTTAAGGGTATTAAGCACACCCTCATTATCATAAGCCAATTGTGTGATGAAGGCTACCTTGTGAATTTTAGGAATAATATGTTCTTAGTACACAATTCCAAGGAAGAATTTATTCTTTCTTCCAATAGGAAAGAGAATGTTTACACACTAAACATAGAAGACCTTAAGAGCCAATACGTACCATACCTTAGTGCAATGAAAGATCATTCTTGGTTATGGCATAGAAGGTTAGGTCACTGTAACCTTAGAAACCTATGCTCCAGTAGCTAGAATTGAATCTATTTGTATTTTACTTGCCTTTGTAGCATTCTTCAATTTCAAGCTTTTTCAAATGGATGTGAAATGTACTTTCTTTAATGGTTATGTTCAAGAGGAAGTTTTTGTTGAACAACCTCCTGGTTTTGAAGATACAAAACATCCTAATCATGTTTTTAGACTTACCAAAGCCCTGTATGGATTTAAAAAATCCCCTCAAGACCGGTATGATAGACTCACAGGATTTTTGCTTCAAAATAAATATGTTAAGGGAAATGTAGATCCAACCCTTTTTATAAAGAAATACAAGAAAAATGTTTTGATTGTTAAAATTTATGTTGATGACATTATATTCGGTTCAACTCAGCAATCCTTAACTGATTCCTTTGCGGATCTAATGAAATCTGAGTTTGAAATGAGTATGATGGGTGAGTTAACATTTTTTCTTGGTTTTCAAATTTCTCAAAAACCAGAAAGAATCTATATATACCAACATAAGTATATTAAAGATCTTCTTAAAAAGTATGGATATGACAACACTAAGAGTATAAGTACTACCATTGGTACCTCAAACACACTTGATATTGATGAATATGGGAAACCAGTAGATCAAACATCTTTTAGAGGTATGATAGGAAGTCTACTCTACTTGACAGCTTGTCATCCAGTCTTAATGTTTATAGTATTATTATGTGCAAGATATCAATCCAATCCTAAGGAATCTCATTTAAAGGTAGTGAAAAGAATTTTTTGCCTTTTATAGAGAACCATGGATTTAGGTCTATTTTATACTTCTGGAAATGATTTTGTCTTAAAAAGTTTTTTAGATGCTGACTTTGGTGGATATAGAATTGATAGAAAGAGTACATCCAGAACTTTTCATTTCTTAAGAGATTCATTAGTTTCTTGGTCTTGAAAGAAGCAAAACTCAGTAGCACTTTCCACTGTTGAAGCTGAATATGGAGCATCTGGAAGTTGTTGTGATCTAGTGTTCTGGAAACAACACACACTCACAGACTATGGCTTGAGTTTTACTAAGACTCAAATTTTGTGTGATAACACAAGTGCCATTTCCCTTAGTAAAAACCCTACACATCACTCTCGTGCAAAGCACATAGATATTAGGCATCAATTTCTTAGGGATCACACACAAAAAGGAGATATCATTCTTCAATTTACCAGAATGCAAGATCAACTTGCTGATATTTTCACAAAATCATTACCCTTCGATTGATTTGAATACATTAAATAGAAGTTAGGAATGATAACTGTGAGGTAATATTTATCCATTAAATTTTTGTTGAACCAATATCCTTACAGTAAAAAACTCCTTTTCATAATGAGAGTTAATCTATTATTAAATGTTTTTCAAATTTTTCGTAGTTGGTTTTTCAAATTTTTCGTAATGAAAATATTCGTAATGAAGTTTTTCAAAAAATATCGTAATGGAATTTTTTCCGTAATGGAAATTTTTGTAATGGAAATTTTCGGAACTGAAATATTCATAAAGGGAAATTTTCAGAACTAAATTTTTTGTAATGAAATTCTTCAGACCTTGGATTTTCATAATGAAAATTTTTGTAACTGACATTTTCATAATAAGAATTTATCGTACTCGGAATTTTTGTAATGAAAAGTTTCGTACTCAAAATTTTTGCTGTATATTTCTTTCTAATAAGTTTTTCATAGTCAAATTTGTTTGTTCATGAAGAATATCACCTATTACGAATAACCTTCCTAGCAATATGAAAGGTATAATTTCCTTCTTAAGTTTTTCGTAGTCATTATTTCATTACTGGTATTTTCTTTTGTATTTCAAATTCTTGGATTCTAGTTTTCTCAAATCCGATTTTTTTTCTAAAAACCTCAATAGATCGGATTCAACCAAATATATTCCTTGCGGCTATCATATCAACTATTAGATCAGATCAGAAGGTTTACCAATCGTTAGATTGGAATTGGAAGTTAAAAAGTTGCTTCCATCGCCTATATAAAGGGGACCCCCGATGGTTGTCCCACATCGGTTTCCAAGATCTCGCATCTCGAAGCTTTTCTCCTCTACAAAAGCCCATTCTGAATTCTTCAGAATTGCTCAGTCTAAATGTCTGCAGAAGCCCCTTCTCGGGATATGTCTTAAATAAAGCCGATCTCGGAGTGGTAGATATATAAGGAAAGGTTGGTACACCCAAACTTCGTCAATAAGTATGACTCAATTATATCCAAGAATATCAAGATCAATGGTTGGTAAAGTGTATCTATATATAAGACTCAAGCTCAATATGTGGTGTATCTGGACTTACTCATAGAGTTTTATGAGTCAGACAGTTTTTTCAAGGAAGATGGAAGGGAGAATTTCTCCTTCAAATTTTATGGTAAGACGTATGCTCTCTCTTATGCCAAGGCGGCTAGTTTGGTTGGAATAACCTATGAAGGAGAGGTATAATTTTTCTCTCATAAGTTTCCAAAGGGTCAGGGTAGTTTTTTAAGGAAAAGTCTATGGAGTTCATTAGTCTTTCTGATGTAAACACTACAAAAAAGATCGCCCATCTATCAACCAATAATCAGATTCTGCAGCTTTTGGGTACAAGGGTTTATTGTACCGAGGAAGGGTGATAAGGATACCCTTAAGAAGAGTGACATGTATATCTTAGATTTTTTTGTAACTCTAATAAAGTCTAATCTCATGAAGAACATCCTCATCACCATTGAGAACATCAAAAATGTAAATCTTAGAGCTCAGATCATTATGAATCCGATATTGCTTTCAAAGTTGATAGTTTTGTGCCTAGAATCCATCAAGATTCCCAGCAGTTCCAAGCCAAGGAATTTCAAGGTGATGTTGATTAGTGATGACACCCTTAAGAGAATGAAGACTGGATTCTCCAAGGATTCAAGAGAATTTTATGATCTACCTGAGGAAGAGGCAGAAGTTTTTCCAGAAAATGTTGAAAAAGATGAACCATCTAAGAACGCCGGGAAGAAAAGAAAGTTGAAGGATGTGGAAGTAGAAAAAAACCCCATAGTCTAAGGGAGTCCAATCCGCACATCCTAAAGCAAAAAATAAAAAGGCCTACCTAGATGATGTGGTAGAAAAATAGAGGGAGGAAAAGAAGAATAGAAAATCATGGGAGCCATAGTTCGGTTTGGATCCTACTGAGGCTAAGGCCTTGAAAGAAAAATCTTTTCATGAGCTAGAGAAGCAGGACAAGGAGAAGAATTTCAAGAAGAATATTTCAGAGGCCAATATTTGTCAATACCTTATAAGGGATACTGAAATTGCATCCGAAAATATTCTTGTTCTGAAGTATTTTCTAGTGGAACAATTACCTGAGACTTTGGGTAAGAGGTTTATGACTCCGGAAAAAGTCAAAGAGAAGGAGGTTGAGAAGGAAGCTGCAGAAGACGTGCAACAAGCTGAGAGTAGTGGTGGCACTGATGATGTGATTAAGTAGGTTGAAGAGTATCAGGAAAAGGGAAGTGTTTCAGAAAAAATTTCACTCCGGACTTCTCAAGCCGAATCCTTAAAACTTGTTACACCTAGAGATGATGAGAAGGGTGAAGAGGAAGTCAAAAAGACATCTGAGGAAGAGATTCACAATCATGACTTTATTCTTCCCAAAGATATTGAAGATGGGGCTAAGAAAGAGAAAGTTGATGAAGACAATGTTGTACAGATATCCGGAAGTTAGCATGAATCTCCTGATGAAGACGCTAATCCGAAAATTGATAAGGGTAAACAAGTGGTTGTTGACACCCCAACAAAAAATATTATTAGGAAGAAAAAATCTGGAGGATCCTCTAAGAGTAAGTTGGTAGAGTTAGATGAAGAACCATCTCCTAGTAAATTGTCTGATTTAGAGTCATCTGCATTGGGACATGATTCTGTTGTTGAGTCCCTGAAGAAGTTGGTAGATACCATTCCGATCTTTCCAACAATAGATTCCAGATGCCAGATGTTTCAGCACATCGTAAATAAGAAGTTAGAATCCATATCCATGGTGATGGATAAATGTGTGAATATTGAGGCAGAACATAAAAACATTCTTATCAATTATGAGGTCCATAGAAAGTCTTGCATAAAAATGACTCTATGGTCAAAGAAAATCAATGAAGATTTTGCAGATCTTGATCAGTTTCAAGAAGATTTTAAGGAAGCCTTTGGTACTGAAGATCTCAAAATTAAAAATATTTCTGACAGCTTTCAGGATAAGATAAATCTTGAACAAAATACTCTAATTCAAGAGGTGACAAATCTGAATGGGAATCTAAGTTATATTGTTCAAATCTTGAAAGGAGAGAAGAATCTCTAGGGAAAGATGCAAGAAAATCATTTGAAACAAGATGAATTGATGATTTCTCAGGAAGAGGTCATGATGGCACAAGAAGACATGATCAAGGCATTAGAAAAGAAAGCTGAGGAGGATCATAAAGAGCTGAAAAAGTTGAAGACCATTGTGAAGATAATAATGCCCAAGGAAAAAGAAGAAAAATAATTTCCACTCTGATATTTTGTTGTATTTTATTTTCCTTGTACTAACTCTTCAAATCTTAATGGAATTATTCTTGCCTGTTTTGTTTTGTTGTATATACTATTATTTCAGGTACTATATTTTTTCCATTCCCTCAAACTCTTTTTGGAAATCACAAAGGGGGATAAGGAAAAAAAATTCTAACGAAAAGATGCAAAAATCTAAAAGGGAGAAGAAAAAAGATCTATAAGAATAAAAGAAACATACCTAAGTAAGGGAGAGTTTATCTAAGGGGGATTTGATCATTACGATGATTTTCTTACCCAAGATAATGAAAATCCCATTCCGGAAATCTAGAATACGATCCTTAGAGTTCCAAATCCAAAGGAGGAGTTAGTCATATTCACCATTATCCATGAACAAAGGGAAATAATCTTTATTTTTAATGTATAAGAAATTTTTTCCAAGTCCTTATATTCTTTTCTATATGGATGTTTTTACTTTCCAGAAAGGGGGAGATTATTGAGTCAATAAGGTTTTCCTTATGACTTTTCCATTCATTAATGAAAAGGGGGAAATTGTTAAATCATTAAGGTATCTTTATGACTTTACCATTCCTCTTGTTTTGAAAATCACAAAGACCACATTTCAAGGAAAAAATCATTTTAACCCTGTTTTACTTCCATAAGGAAAATTTCCTTCCCAAGGAAATTTACCCTTACATAGATCTCATTGTTCATATCATAAATTTTCTAAGTGTAAAACTCAGATTGACACAAAAACCTCAGAATCATGTAATACTTAGATATGAATCATTCTGTTTAAGACTTCGAATTCTGGATACGAACTCTCATGTAGTTCAACTCCGAATTATCAGAATTCTGGATACGAACTTCACTGAGTTCTAACTCCGAATTCTGAATATGAATTCTGGTTACAATCTTTCTTAGTTCTGACTCTGAATTCTGAATATGAATTCCGGTTAAGAACTTTCTGAGTTCTGACTCTGAATTCTGAATACGAATTTTAGATATGAACTTCAGAGTTCTGACTCAGAATTATGAATATGAATTGTGATTATGAACTTCTCTAAGTTCTGACTCCGAGTTCTCTGAATAATAGTCTCCGAACTCCTATGAGTTCTAAATCTGAATTCTCATGAACTCTTACTCTGAACTTTTCAAGTTCAGGTTCCTATTTCCTACAAAACAGAATCCGAATATTCTTGTATTATATACTCAAAATTAATTTACTTACATTTTGAACTTTCATATTTACTTACATTCCGAACATTCATATTTGCTTACATTCCGAATATAAGTTTTTGTTAGTGCTTTCACTTGTTCTATTATAAAATTATGACGTTCATTCAGTTATCAACTAACTGTTTTTTGAGTGACATGTGTACAGGTCCCTCCGAAATTCAAGTAAAAATATGACCCTTGGAGGAGGGAGCCAACCGTTGGAGTTGTGCCTATAAATAGAAGCTCATTTGAAAAGAAGAAGAGAACACTTGACAACATCTTTGACAACCGTGCTTACATGCTTTTGAAGTGATTTCTAGAGAGAGAGGCTCTTATAAACTCTCAAGATTCGTGTAGAAAGTTTGAACGGGTTGTTCAAACTTTGCTTCGTGCAGACCTGCTTCATGCAACTCCGATTGTTGTTGTATACCATCGAGGGATTCCGGGGATAAGAAGAAAGAGGTGACGACTACCTAAAAGTTGAGGGCTTGCGGGGATAGAAAGATAGAATCCAATCTTCATATTGAGGGCTTACCCTAGTGTGGGTAAGACGGTCTTTCTTGAAAGTATAAACCAAGGGACCTTTATCCAAGGTTTTTGGATACCCTTCTCTTTGGGTTAAAATATTTACTACATGTAACTAGTTTTGATTCAAGTTTTCCACTGCATTTGTATTTTTGAGGAAAGTATCTCTTTCTTATACTTCCTCATACTTGTACTCTGATCTAGTTAGATTCTATACGCTTTAAGGTATAATCTTAGTTGGTGTAAACATTTGTTATGTTTCATTTCCGAAATCACTTTTCTGGAATCAAGAATGTTTTTAGAACTTAGAGGTGTTGTGAATTTTTGTTATCCAAAATTTCCTAAGGGATTTTTATAGTATAAAATTCACCCCCCCCCCCCTCTTGTATTTGAGCATCTCATTATTATATTCGATCCTACATTTTGTATTATAGAGTATATCATACTCACATACCATCTTACAGGTATATTCCCATACATATACATAAGTTATCAAGTAATCCATCTCAATCATGAAAAAGATACAAAGTTACGGACTTAGCTTACACAAGTATGCAACTTTTGTAGAGAGTTAGAGATGATTAGATGTAGCCACCAAATCATCTATTATGTCAAACCCACACAGTATCCCGGAACAGAAATCTGAACTGTCCAACCCACACAGGATCCAGGAATAGTAAACAGAGCTGTCAAACCCACACAGTATCCAGGAATATTCATCAGTACTAATGAACCCACACAATATCCAGGAACAGTAGTCGGAGCTATCGAACCCACACAGGATCCAGGAACAGCCATCAGTGTTATCGAACCCACATGGGATCCAGGAATAGTCGTCAGTGCTGTTGAACCCACACAGGATCCAGGAATAGTCATTAGAGCTCAGCCATCCATAGGGTTCTGCTCAAAGCATGCTTGATTTCGGGAGGGTCTTATCCTCAATCCAAGTTTCTATACATCAACTTCCACAATGTCCCAAGTTGATGTATCCAAAAGATATGTCTTTACAAAAGGAACCCAACTCCACAGACGGTGCGTCAAATCGGATGCACGGTCTGAGAGTTATTGGAATTTTAGTCCCGGGGACCCGGTTGGATTCGTGCTCGATCCAACCTAACCATATCTCAACTATACTCGAAACTCCGGTGGGGTATACTCAAAGGGACCATCATACCCAACGTTTTCCAGCACCACTAATGGTTTGTCAAATGGACGTCTGGTGCCAAAGATATTTCCAAAAGAAATTAAAGGGGTCGGTAGTGGGTGTAGAGACTTGAACTTGACGTACATGGACATTACATTAATTTTGAAGAATACTTAATACATAACAAAAACAGACACCCAAGGACCATAACAGTTTAGTGTCTTTGGAAACTCAGAACATAATCTTCTAATCATGGTGAAATATCTTCAACATCTCCCATAAAGATCTTCCCCTTTTTTTCATACCTAAAACCTTTCTTTATATCTTGGGGAAAATAAAACATAAAAAGGGTGAGATCAAATGATCAGTAAGGGTAAATATATGCAACATAAAACAATCCATAAACATTTTAATGGAAAAACATGAACATAAAATCTAAACATCAAAATCTTGAGCAAAGACATAAATCTTGGAAGTACGTAAGGCATATATCATAAAGGAACATCAATCATGATAAAATAGCATGGGAATTAAACATGTAATTGTGGAAAAACATTAACCACATGATATTATTTCCATAGTAGCCAAGGCATTGCTGACAAGACCATCATAGTGGACAAAGTCCATTACTGAATCGGGTTTACTTGTCGTTCCAGCCCTGTATTACAGTACCGGATTTACTTGTCATTACAGACATGTCTATCTCATGAGATATAAATATTTACCCAATGCATTGGAGGGAGATATAGGTCCCGCCCATCTAATAATGAAATTATTCATACATGTTCCACAACATAAACATAAATCATTCATAATAACCAAAGAAAAAAATGGGTTTCATAAACATCATTCCATCATAACATAATCCATATAAAACAAATGGATATTATTTCATCAAAAAAAAGTGAAACCATGTAAATCATAGAGAAATTATACTTGAAACATACACATATGAAATAATTTCATCATATATGGAAAATGATTTTGATAAAACACTTGAAATGAATTCTTGAGAAAAATATCATTTATTCTTCAAAATCATTTTCTTTTTACAAAATGCCATGAAATTTTAAAAGAAAAAGATTTTTTTGAAAATAGTCATGAAATATTATAGAGTAATCTTTATTAAAATAAGGCGTTATAAAACTGTAAAAATACGTTCATTCCATATAAGTTAAAAATAAATTCTCCTCGTACTTTTAACGGAAAAGTCAAAAAGTACCTTATATGGTAACCAAAGAAAGATTCCTTCCTTAGAATGTGGTAAAATGTCAAAAAAGGGTAAAAATGACATTAAAAATACATGGAAGAATAGTAAACATTTTATGAAAACATTTTTAGAAAACATGGACATGGATGATAAACAGAACTCCAGTAAATACTTACGTATAAGCAATCTCGGATAAAAATGAGATTGCAAAATTATCCCTTACCTTATGTCTGATATGCATCATATGTATAAAAAACTCCTGTATAATAATTTAAATAATTTCATTGACTTATTACAGAATCATATTCATTGTTATGATATCAAATATTGATCAGTTATTACTTTATATTACTCATTCTTTTGTAAATTCCATGTTAAAGCATCGTTTTGGGTAAAATCGTTTCATTTCTCGTACGTGTTTTGAATTGTTGTTCTTGAAATTATTACTTATATAATGATTTACTTAATTCCAGAATGTAAAACATTATTTATATATGACATATATTCAGCATATAAATATATATGATAGACCGATAAATGAAATGAAATACACCGCTCATGGAGACAGTAGGTCGTATGTATGCATGAACGCTGTTTTCGTTTCCTTGTTGAATTGAATGGAATTAAGTAAATGAAACATATATGTACATAAATATAGTATCATTATTATGTAATATATTTCATTATTATGTATTATATATACTTTATAATCATACTTTAATGATTAATCATGGAAAATGAATCTCATCGCGTTCGTGGAGACGGTAGTCTATACGTACGCACGGGCAATGATATCATTATTTTGATATTAAAATCATATATAATTGGATGGTATATCATATATAGAGAATCATAATAATGTTATATTTATTTTTTATATCATTTATACTCATTATTATACCCATCCAAATGATGCAATGTTTGAATAACAAACTACACCATGACGTGGAGACGATAAGCCGTACATATGCACGTGTGGTGACTTTTTCATTCATAGGATGGATAAAATAACTAATATTGTTGTAAAATTTTTATAATAACATCACAATATATAGAATATACTGGATTTATTATTTTATAATGGAAGTAACAAAGAAGGAGTAAGTGGAAGAAGAAAGGAACTTGAAATAGGTGGTGAGATATTTACATCTTCCTCGGGTTCTTCCTTTTGATTTGATCAAAAGGGATCATTAGGTTGTCTTTATGACTAAAGTAAGGACTCTAGGATGAAGGGAGGAAATTTTAGAGGGGATTTGGGCAGGGTTTGGCTGAGCCAAATGGCTCTGGAAGTGTGAATTAGAGATAAGGGGTAGTGCCCTTTTATAAGAGGGGGAAGGGGCACCTTAGGAAAAACTTAAAATATTATTTTATAATAAATTCATATTCAGTTAATAATGGATTAAAAGTGACTTATTTCTAGGCTAGGGTGGGTATGGATATAAATCCTCTCAAACAATAGGTTTTATATAGGTTTAAATTACCATTTTAACCTTATCATTTAGATATAACTCTAAGTTAAATAATTTAACATTTACCGTGTCTTTTAGTATTCTTACACTATATGGTTAATAAACATACTATAAACTACCAATAGAACACTAATTGGTTCATTAATGTCATTTATATTATTATATAAGTGTTTTGGCCGAACCATATATTTTTAGGACCATTATATCATTTAATAATATAATATTTGTTTTAAAAACTCTTTTATGTCAATTTTGACACTGTTTGGTATTTTTTTTCTCTAAATTCATAACAGCATTATTACTTTGGAAAAAAATTCATCTAACCAACACTAATATGTTATATTGAAGTAGAAAATTATTTTAATTCATAAAAAGTCTCAAATTAAATTTATTTGGGTATTTATAATATCAATTATGTTGATATTTGATTAATAAGGTAATTACTGCATCATCATTGTGTCATAAATAAATTAAATTATTTAATGTCAAAAAAATATAAATAAAATACCATTATGTATGAAATATTTTTATCTTTCTAATGAATATTTATAGTCGAATTTACCTTATTTATAACCCTATATTAAAAATGTTTTACTTATTAAAATTTGATTTTAATTCTTTTAACTCTTCTTTGAATTAAATAATAATAAATGTCCTAATCTAATCCAAGTAAACCTAAATGGTCATATTTTATTCCTAAGGTTGTTTTTTTTCGAATTACATTTATCCAATAGAATTAGGACATGTGGTAGGGTAATAATAATATCTTTTCTACACTTAATTACCCTATTTACTTTTAACCGTGGTAAATAAAAGTAAAAAGTTAATATTCACCAAAAAAAAATTTATCTTATTGAACCACATTTTACTCCTTGATATTAACCATTTCTCTCAGATTTTATAAATCAACTCACAGAAGCGGTAAAGTTAATTTTTATGTAAATTTTCAAATGCTCCTAGAAGGTGGGTAAAAGACGGTAAAAAGTTCAATAAATTTTTATATATCAAAAATTATTATAAAATGACTCCAATTAATTACATTGAACTTATATATGTATTATGTATCTATTTTTACCTAAAATAAATTTAAATAAATTAAATAATTATTTAAATAAAAAGTCGGTTTTAACCAATAACTCAGTGTTTTCACTATTCATCAAAAATTGAAAGTTTTCAGAAAAATACCAAAAAATCACTCTAAGCTAATTTTGATATTCTGAATACTAAAATGAAGTCCATTTTGAAAGATAAAATATATAAAATTTTAAAAAGTGGGTATTAATATTCATAATATCAAGTTTATATAATATTTTAATAACATATTGTTGTATAGAGAAACTCGATATTGCGTACAACGCAAGCTATCGAGGAAGGTTGCTCTTGCGTGTAAGGCAAGCCAAGAATAGTGTTTCGTATACTACAAGCTAATACGATGTTGTGTATAGCACAAGATAATCTTGGTGAAGTGTACAAAAAAATACATCCAAGAAATTAAAAAGAATATTTCTTATAAAATCTCGGGGTGTTACATTCTACCCCCCTTAAAATGAATTTCTCCCTCGAAATTCATCGGGGTTATAAATGGTTTTCTACTTGAAATTTTCTTTCATAGAAACCCACATCATAAAAAAAATACTAAAACATCATTTTAAAAAGGAACGTTAGAAACATAACAAATACCCAAAGTAACTCATCACTAGGTTTCCACATAGGAGAATATCGGTGAAAATATGGATATGGAAGAGAAATATAAGCATCAAGTTCTGATAGAGAGTGGTAGAGAACATGGATATGAAAAATCCAACAATCAAAAATCTATAAATTTGTGATGATCTAAGGTACCATCTGATTCATCAGATATGAGGGTACTAGGACAACGTTTTTGGTTTTCAATATCATTTCCTTAAAGTTGAAAATTTTGAATTTGAAGAAATACTTACTTGATTTTGGTACAATCACACCGTTGGTCATTCCATGAACAATTTCCACTTCATATCTTAATGAAATGAAGTTGAATTTTTCGTTCGTGAAGTGTTAGAATATAATTTGATAGAATGATGGGTCATTCCATCTGTCTCAAACAAAAGGTTAGAAAAAGTTATCTAATATACATAAGTCCATATATGGTGAGATTAATCGTATATGATTCAAAAATGGACTTTTACTTCATCTGTCACACATATTAATAAAATAAAACTAGTTTCTACTAACCAGAGACTTTCTATAGTCCAGTGGTAGGCGATAAAGGCCTATCGCACTTCGGTTGTGGGTTCGATTCCTGCAACCTTGTCCGACGTGACGGGTTGTCACCCATCCCACAGGTTGTCCCTTTTTCTGAAACTACATTATTATATCATTCCTGCAATAATATAGAAAAAAGTTCTAGCCTTAAACAATACTATCTTATGTCTAACTTAATTCATACCAATCTTTAGGCTTATCCAAAATACTTCGGTCCAAGATCATAGTATAAAGAAAATGATTACTTGAAAGGTAAGATAATAAGCACTTGAATACCATCATTTATCCCCCATAAATCATAAGATATATCTTTTTGGTCACATTCCAAACATGTGAATACCTTAATCATGTATTCTCTTGAAACCTGAGTTACCATAGAACCTTAGTGAATACATGAATGCTGTCAAAAGTTAACTCTTTCCACATACCAAAATCCAAAAATTTATATATACTCAAACCATGATATCACTTTTCCCTTATATCAATCATGAGCTCATTAATACTATCAAACATTTCATTATCACTTTATCCTTTCATTATGTGCATATCATCTTCTTTCCAAAAATATCTGAATAAACTTTCATGGTTACTAGTACCATTCAATATATAATTTCAAATACTTTAAGAAAAACAATAGTGTAACAATCCTTATATGTTTCTTTATTCCATAGTACCATTAAATTACCTATACAAAATTACTCTTGAAAAACATAAAATCATTCCACTACCTTTTTAAACCATTGACCGAGATTCAATAATTCTTTTATCTCACATATCATTTGTAGTCTCTTCATCATCATCAACATAAATAATACCCATACGACCATGTTGATTCTCTTCAGGAGATTTTCCCTTAGGTAATTGGTTATCATAATGACCTTATGTTCCACATTTAAAACATTTAACCGTTGTTTATGTCTTATCAATACCATTATCCTTGTCCATGGTGTTAACTGAACATTTTCCTGTAAAGACCCGTAAAATTCAAGGGAAATTTTTTCTTAATTTTCTTTGGAATTTTACAAGAACGCGGTTTCTGACGGCATCTGATTCCGAGGCCCGGAGTGCCCGGAATCAATTTCCGAAGTTTGGCTCGGGTACGTTCAGTGAACGAACGAGCGGGAATTTATAACTTTTGAACCGGTGCCCGGAATCAAATTCCGAGGGCACCGATGAACTCGCAGCGCCGTTATTCGCTTAAGGTGACCTTTTCCGAGGTTGCGTTTATTGCGGGTTGAGAGTTAGTTTTTGGGAGTTTAGAATAAGTTAAATAAAAATTGTGGAATACAAATTTTTATTTAAACTTGTTGGTTAACTTCTCCCAAAGGGAGTTAGAGGTGGGACCCACATCCACTTAACCTCCCTTGGGAGGATTAAGTGTGGTGGGGCCCACACGAAGCATAACTCTTCTTCTTCTCTTTTAAAACTCCCTTAACCTTCTCTTTTAATTAACTTGTCAAGTTGGGTTATTAAATGGGTTGAGTTGTCTTAATTCAAACCTTTGAATTTCAAATGGTTTGGTGGAGTAAATAAAATAAGCCCTTAGCATATTTTATTTGGTTACAATTCTCTAGCCTCCTTGAGAGATTTTGAAGCCTTCTTCTTCTTCCTCTTCAAGCTTTGACGAAGAACGCGAAGAACCTTCGAGCTTCGATGAAGAACACCACGTTCTCAGGAATGGTCTTCCGCGACGCCATACCCGCGACACCGACGACGTACTCCTTCCGCGTCTTCTCTTCCGTGACGATTTACCGTGACGAAATCTTCGTCAAAGAACTTCGAATCCTCGCTTCATGACATTGACGTCCTTCTTCTGTGACGCCGACCACCGCGACGTGACTTCTGCGGGTCGTTGACGATCATCGATCTTGAAACCGAGGTAGGGGTTTATTTATTACTTTTGTTCATGATTTATACCCGAGAATATTTCTTCGTGAAATTTAACCAATTTTTAGCAATTAACGCGAGGGGGCCGGACCGTACGAACACGGCCGACCCTCCTCCTTTTTCATATTGATTTTGTTGTGGATTGAGACGGGTGAGGCGCGGTGTCGTCGCACCGCGCAGGATCATACGACAAGAAATGCGCGGCACCATCGCGCCGCGTTGTAAAATAATGCAAGAACGTGACGTCGTCGCGCCACGTCGAAGAGAGTTGAAGGCGCCGCGGCCGGAGTGGGGTCGCGGCGGAGGGGCGCGATGCCGTCGCACCGCGCCGGACGACGAAGACCGCGGCCGGTTCCGGGCCGCGGCGAAAACGGGAAGACCGGCGGCCAGCCGGTGTCGGAAGCCGGAAAGGGGACCGGCCTTGCCGGTCCCGTTGAGGAAGAACCGGCCGGCCATGTTGGGCCAGCCGGAAGGGAGAACGTCCGGGGGAATAAATTCCCCCGGCTGGCCAAAACCGGCCCCCCATAATGGGGGGGGGGGGCAGCGCCCCCTGTTTTTTTTTCAAAAGAAGGCCCCCACGAGGGGGGCCGGTTCTCCAAGGCGCGGCACTCAGCCGAGCCGCCAGCAAAGAGGGGCGGGGTCTTGCCCCCCCCCCCCCCCACGTGGCACCCGAGCGGCGCCCAGGCCGCGCCGGGCCGCGCCGCCGCGCTGGACCGCGCCGCCGGCCGGGCCGGGTCGGACCCGGGTCGGTTCGACCTGGTTCGGGCCGACCCAAGGGGGGGGGGGGGGGGGGGTCGGGCTGGGTCGGCCCAGACCCGGACCCCCCGTTTTCGAATCAACTTCGGTCTTTTGCCCATAACATGAGATAAGGACCTCCAATTGACAAACCGTCAGCGGCGATGCGATCCTTGGATCGAGACGGTCGATTCGGTATATCACACTCAAAGTTTCGGAATACTTTGAGTTCGGCCGGGTTGGTTCGTTCACGAAACCAACCGGGCCTTCAGAGCGGAAACGCTCATATATCGAGCTACGTACGTCCGATTGATGTGCCGTCAGCTTTGTTGTGTTCCTCTTAGTGTGACGGATCTTTTGGCACACTCCGCCCGAGGTTTGGATGCAGGTGGAGTACGGTCGGGTTGGTTTTTCCTTAAAAACCAACCGGGCCCCTGGGACGAAAATGCCAATAACTCACAGACCGGGCGTCCGATCGACGCGCCGTCTGTTGCGTTGAGTTCCTATTGACGATACGGAACTTTTGGATACATCAACTCTAGACTTTGTGACAGTTGATGTATCAGCCTCTCGGCTCGTGGAGCGGACCCTCCTGAACGAGCTTGTTGTGTGCGGGAACCCTAGTGCTGGCTGCGACTGTGACTGCTACTGCTACTGCTACTGCTACTGTGACTGCGACGACGACAGTACAGAGATCCTTGGTGGATTCGACGATGACTACAGCACTCAGCGATCCTACGTGGATCAGTGCTACAGGTCCTGTGTGGGCCCGATCCTGTGTGGGTCCGATCCTGTGTGGGTCCTTGCGCTCAGCGGTCCTGTGTGAACCAGCACCTACAGGTCCTGTGTGGGCCCGATCCTGTGTGGGTCTTTTGCAGGGGTTAGTTACCTATCGATCCTTCGTGGGTCCGACGACTTAGATGGATCAGAGATCATCTTTATCGTCTTTCGAAGAAGTATACCTGTGTGAGCTGAATCCTGTTGCTTTCCTGTGTGGATTGTGTTGTGCTGTCCTGTGTGGATTTCGTTTTTCTTTCCTGTGTGGAATACATATACTTTCCTGTGTGGACTGAGTTGTACTTGGGCTCGGATGTTGGAGCGTATTGGAATTGATGACTTAGGTATATGTATGGTCATATACCTAAGCAGTGTCGGTTATTACTTCGTGTTTGTATCTCACCTTTGTGGTTTATCCTTTGTGGATTTTGGGAGACCTTCAGGGGTCTCGGGGTCCCTACTGAGTAACTTATACTCACCCCTGCATGGGCTATGCCCGCACTACGTTGTGTTGGTTGCAGACGATGGACATTGTTGATCTTGGCTGAGGCTTGCAGAGCAGGACGGTACCTGGAGGTGGACCACTGGGCGTGACGTGTTCGGAGCGGACGGTGGGACCCGTGGAGCAGTGGAGCTATCTGTACCCACCCTTCAGGTGGGATCTCTAGTGGACAGCTCAGAGTAGCGGCTTTCACTTTACAGTTGTTGTTTTCCCTTTGGAGTTGTACTTTACTTTCAGTTTGGGTTTGTATTCTGGCCCATTTACTTTTCCTCACTTTCAGTTGTACGCTGTTTTTACTTAGTGTTTACTTTTCCGCATGCTTACTCTGTGGCGTTTGTTTACTTACAAAGGAAATGCCTTCCCTTTTTACCGGGATTTACGCCTTTGTGCTAGTCGCCAGCCCCTGGCCTATGGAAGGCGGGCTTGGGGTATTCACGGCACGGACCCCGAGGGTGGGTCGTGAAAAATTGGAATCAGAGGAGTTCTGTTCTACCGCGAACTCTGATCTTTTCTATGTGAAGAAATAATGTTTAGCGTATTGAGTGTGGTTATCAGTCCAGGGAGTCCAGTGTTGGTGCGGCGGCTGACGTATCCGTACACCAGGACCCTGACTTCTAGTTTCCGACTTAATGCACGAAAGCATTGATTGCATGTGTGTTTCAAAGTTTTCATTTTGATTACTTTATATCAGCTCACCATGTATACTGTTCTGACCGTGGCGCACCTGTTTCCTTTTCAGGATGGCCCCACGACGGCAGCCAGCTAGGGTTCCGAGATTCGAGTGTGACGACAGCCCACCGAGCGACGACGCCTCGGTGCAAGGCCCTTTGTCAGTAGTGGCACCGGCGGTAGCTCTACCCGTCGAGCCACCGATGCTTCCAGTACCAGCCGCTAACGACGCACGTCGCCTTGGAGCTCTGCACGAGTTCTAGTACCAGCGACTGCCTATCTTCCATGGGGAGACGGACCCCCAGGCAGCAGAGGACTGGCTGGAGGCAGTGGTACGAGTTTTTAGGCTAGTGAGGACACCTGCAGACCTCATGGTGATCCTCGCTGCGAGCCTACTACACGCAGCAGTAGGCCGATGGTGGAGCTTGATTCTCCAGGTGCACGATGAGGCATATCTACTTTGGACGGACTTTGAGATCCTCTTCCGCTCAGAGTTCGTCCCAGCCACCCTTCGTGCGGTGCGCATCCAGGATCTTCTCCAACTGCGGCAGGGCAGCATGACGGTCGCTCAGTACTCGGAGAGATTTACTGATCTCTTGCGCTACTCAACCGACATGGTACAAGACCCATTCTTCTGGGCCCGGACCTTCGAGCAGGGATTGAGACACGAGATCAGGGCATCGCTGATCTCCCTCAGCATACCGACTCAGAAAGGAGTACTGGAGCGGGCCCTTTTTATCGAGAGCTTCCTTGCTGAGTCTACACTAGTGCCGAGACCCACCGCAGGGCGGCACGTGGCAGAGTCATCTACAGCAGGCAGTCGACGGATGACTCAGGGGTCCAGGCAGACCAGACCTTCAGGAAGACGACCTCAAAACACTGGCTCAACAGTGCGGGGCACACAGCGCGGAGCCAGTCTTTCGAGAGGCGGGCAGTGCTACTCGTACGGCGGGCAGGGCCACATGGCTCGTGACTGCCCAACCCATCGTGCCGAGGAGCAGCAGACGGTTGAGGAACAACCTAGGAAGAGGCAGAGGTTCGACCGTGGTGGTCTGCAGGGAGGAGGCGGACGAGGCAGAGGAGCTGGCCGAGCAGCAGGTGGTGGGCGACGCTTTGAGGCTCTACCACCACCACCACCAGGAGGTCCACCCCGACCTCAGGGGAGAGCACAGCTTCAGGCAGGTGAAGCTTACGATCATGGAGCTCCGGAAGCGGGTGGACTAGTGCGGGACTAGCTCCAGGCATAGAGGCATTTGCCCTTAATGCCTCTAGCTTCGTAGTTTGTGTTGCCTTGTGTCCTTGTACTTTAAGTTGAAGTAATAAAAGATACTTGCCTTGGTGAATTTTGTTTTCATGTCTTTTGTTTGTTTTTACTAAGAGGTTCCGGTTAAAAACTGTCGACTTGACCCTCACTTGCGAGATTCTTACTGGAGGAAACCCAGTGACCACACACTGATGCCGACAGTGTGACTCAACCCTTGGAGGGGAGAGTAACGGTTGGATCTCTTGGTAGCAGCGTCGAGGCCTTACGACGTCATCCATGCCATGAATTAACTATTCATGATGGGATTGACTGTATTAGGCAAGGAATGTGGTTCATCCAGGGGATGAGACCGGATTTCACTTTTCGGCAAAGGAGAAATCTTTTCAGCTTTGTTGTACATTAAGAAGGAAGGGGAAACCCTTCTTGTGGTCAGACAGATGTCAGCAGAGCTTCCAGGAGCTGAGACAAAGATTGACCAGCGCACCTATCTTGAGGTTTCCTGAGGAGGGAGTAGGGTATGTAGTCTACTGCGATGCATCAGGGACCGGACTCGGATGTGTTCTGATGCAGGAGCGGGCAGTGATCGCCTATGAATCACGTCAGTTGAGGCCGCATGAGCAGAACTACGCTACCCATGACCTGGAGTTAGCAGCAATGGTCTTCACTCTGAAGACATGGAGACATTACCTAATGGGAGAGCGTTTTACAGTCTTTTTTGATCATCAGAGTATCAGGTATATCTTCTCGCAGAAGGACCTGAACTTGAGACAGCGACGATGGTTTGAGTTCCTCCAGGACTATGACTTTGAGATAGTCTATACTCCAGGGAAGGGGAACGTAGTATTCGATGCCCTCAGCAGGAGGACGGGCATTCGGCTACTCGAGGAGGCGACGGAGCAGCTAGCCTCTTTGCAGATATCCTTCGTGGATAGAGATGGAGCAAACTTCCTCCAGTCTCTCACAGTCACCCCTCCACTACTGCAGCGGGTCAGAGAGGCACAACGTGAGGACGCTGACTGTGAGACACGGTGTGCACAGATATCCTCAGGACAGGCACCTGATGGTTTCTCCCTTGGAGCAGAGCATGACATCCTTTTCATAGGACGTACCATGGTACCAGTCGCTTTGCGAGAGGAGGTGCCGAGAGAGTTTCCCACTTCTCCTTTGGAGGTACATCCTGGAGTAGCGAAGATGCACCAGGATCTCAGACGACAGCACTGGTGGCCGGGTATGAAGAAGGTTGTAGCAGAGTTCGTTTCTCGATGCCTCACCTGCCAGCAGGTGAAGGCAGAGCATCAGGTACCAGCAGGCTTGGTACAACCCTTGGAGGTCCCGGAGTGGAAGTGGGATGGCATATCTATGGACTTTGTGACTAGACTTCCACACACTTCCAGAGGTCACGACTCCATTTGGGTGATTGTTGACCGATTCACCAAGTCGGCACACTTCTTACCCATCAGAGAGTAGGGCTCAGTGGAGAGCTTGGGACGTCTCTACGTTCAGGAGGTTGTGCGGCTCCACGGCATGCCATTATCTATCATCTCTGATCGAGATGTTCTCTTTACTTCCCGGATTTGGAAGGGGTTACAGGAGGCGTTCGGGACGCAGCTACGTCTGAGCACAGCCTTTCACCCTCAGACGGATGGACAGACAGAGAGGACCATCCAGACACTCGAGGACATGCTTCGCGCATGTGTCCTCGACTTTGGTCGTAGCTGGGGGGGACCACCTACCCTTGGTGGAGTTTGCGTACAACAACAACTACCACTCCACCATCGGGATGGAACCGTATGAGGCGTTGTACGGCCGACCTTGTAGATCTCTTTTTTGCTAGACAGACCCTAGGGAGTCAGCACTTGTGGGACCGGAGATGGTCCAGGCCACGACAGAGAAGGTCCAGGTCATCCAGGAGCGGATGAGGATATCTCAGATCCGGTAGAAGTCATACGCTGACAGGAGGCGGAGGCCACTAGAGTTCGAGGATGGAGACCACGTCTTCTTGCTGGTATCACCTCGACGTGGTATACAGAGATTTGGTCGAGGCGGCAAGTTATCTCCGCGCTTCATCGGACCCTTCCGGGTCCTCAGCAGGATTGGCGAGGTGGCTTATCGCCTGGCTCTACCACCTCAGTTGCACCGGGTGCACGACGTCTTCCACGTATCTCAGCTAAGGAGATACGTGCATGACCCGACGCACATCATTGACCATGGGGAGCTTGACGTTGACGATGGGGCGACTTTTATGGAGGTCCCGGTGGAGATAGAGGATCGACAGAAGATGGTCCTACGTGGGCGATCGATTCCTTTTGTGCACATCAGATGGCAGCACGGGAACCTCCAGGAGAGCACATGGGACCGGCAGGCTCAGATGCGTGCTCAGTACCCTCATTTGTTTCCCTAGTTTTTGATGTATCTTTACGGGGACGTATATCCCTGAGGTGGGAGTAATGTAAAGACCCGTAAAATTCAATTGAAATTTTTTCTTAATTTTATTTGGAATTTTACAAGAACGCGGTTTCTGACGGAACCTGATTCCAAGGCCCGGAGTGCCCGGAATCAATTTCTGATGTTTGGCTCGGGTACGTTCAGTGAACGAACGAGCGGGAATTTCTAACTTTTGAACCGGTGCCCGGAATCAAATTCTGAAGGCACCGATGAACTCGCAGCGCCGTTATTCGGTTAAGGATACCTTTTCCGAGGTTGCGTTTATTGCGGGTTGAGAGTTAGTTTTTGGGAGTTTAGAATAAGTTAAATAAAAATTGTGGAATACAAATGTTTATTTAAACTTGTTGGTTAACTTCTCCCAAAGGGAGTTAGAGGTGGGACCCACATCCACTTAACCTCCCTTGGGAGGATTAAGTGTGGTGGGGCCCACATGAAGCATAACTCTTCTTCTTCTCTTTTAAAACTCCCTTAACCTTCTCTTTTAATTAACTTGTCAAGTTGGGTTATTAAATGGGTTGAGTTGTCTTAATTCAAACCATTGAATTTCAAATGGTTTGGTGGAGTAAATAAATTAAGCCCTTAGCTTATTTTATTTGGTTAGAATTCTCTAGCCTCCTTGAGAGATTTTGAAGCCTTCTTCTTCTTCTTCTTCAAGCTTTGACGAAGAATGCGAAGAACCTTCGAGCTTCGACGAAGAACGCCACGTTCTCGGGAATCGTCTTCCGCGACACCATACCCGTGACACCGACGACGTACTCCTTCCGCGTCTTCTCTTCCGCGACGATTTCCCGCGACGAAATCGTCGTCAAAGAACTTCGAATCCTCGCTTCACGACATCGACGTCCTTCTTCTGTGACACCGACCACCGCGACGTGTCTTCCGCGGGTCATTTATGATCATCGATCTTGAAACCGAGGTAGGGGTTTATTTATTACTTTTGTTCAGGATTTATACCCGAGAATATTTCTTCGTGAAATTTATCCAATTGTTAGCAATTAACGCGAGGGGGCCGGACCGTACGAACACGGCCGACCCTCCTCCTTTTTCATATTGATTTTGTTGTGGATTGAGACGGGTGAGGAGCGGTGCCGTCGCACCGCGCAGGATCATACGACAAGAAATGTGCGGCGCCGTCGCGCCGCGTTGTAAAATAATGCAAGGATGCAACGCCATCGTGCCGCATCGAAGAGAGTTGAAGGTGTCGCTGCCGGAGCGGGGCCGCGGTGGAGGGGCGCGATGTCGTCGCACCGCGCTGGACGACGAAGACCGCGGCCGGTTCTGGGTCGCGGCGGAAACGGGAAGACCGGCGGCCAGCTGGGCCGCCGGTGTCGGAAGCCGGAAAGGGGACCAGCCTTGCCGATCCCGTTGAGGAAGAACCGGCCGGCCATGTTGGGCCGGCCGGAAGGGAGAAGGTCCGAGGGAATAAATTCCCCCGACTGGCCAAAACCGGCCCCCCATAATGGGGGGGGGGGGGGGGGGGCGGTTACTCCAAGGGGGGGGGGGGGCAGCGTCCCCCGTTTTTTTTCAAAAGCAGGCCCCCACGAGGGGGGCCGGTTCTCCAAGGCGCGGCACTCAGCCGTGCCGCCAGCAAAGAAGGGCGGGGGCCTTGCCCCCCACACGTGGCACCAGAGCGGCGCCCAGGCCGCGCCGCCGTGCCGGGCCGCACCGCCATCCGGGCCGGGTCGACCCGGTTCGGGCCGACCCAGGGGGGGGGGGGGGGGGGGGTCGGGCCCGGACCCCCCGTTTTCGAATCAACTTCGGTCTTTTGCCCATAACATGAGCTACGGACCTCCGATTGACGAACCATCAGCGGCGATGCGATCCTTGGATCGAGACGGTCGATTCTCTATATTTCACTCAAATTTTCGAAATACTTTGAGTTCGGCCGGGTTGGTTCTTTCACGAAACCAACCGGGCCTTCGGAGCGGAAACACTCATATCTCGAGCTACAGATGTCCGATTGACGTGCCGTCATCTTTGTTGTGTTCCTCTTAGTGAGACAGATCTTTTGGCACACTCTGCCTGAGGTTTGGACGCAGGTGGAGTATGGTCGGGTTGGTTTTGCCCTAAAAACCAACCGGGCCCCTGTGACGAAAAAGCCAATAACTCACAGACCGGGCGTCCGATCGACGCGCCGTCTGTTGCGTTGAGTTCCTGTTGACGATACGGAACTTTTGGATACATCAACTCTAGACTTTGTGACAACTGATGTATCAGCCTCTCGGCTCGTTTAGCGGACCCTCCTGAACGAGCTTGCTGTGTGCGGGAACCCTAATGCTGGCTGCGACTGTGACTGCTACTGCTATTGCTACTGCTACTGTGACTGCGACGACGATAGTACAGAGATCCTTGGTGGATTCGACGACGACTACAACACTCAGCGATCCTACGTGGATCAGTGCTACAGGTCCTGTGTGGGCCCGATCCTGTGTGGGTCTGATCCTGTGTGGGTCCTTGCGCTTAGAGGTCCTGTGTGAACCAGCGCCTACAGGTCCTGTGTGGGCCTGATCCTGTGTGGGTATTTTGCGGGGGTTAGTTACCTATCAATCCTTCGTGGGTCCAACGACTTAGATGGATCAGAGATCATCATTATCGTCTATCGAAGAAGTATACCTATGTGAGATGAATCCTGTTGCTTTCCTGTGTGGATTGTGTTGTGCTATCCTATGTGGATTTCTTTTTGCTTTCCTGTGTGGAATACGTATACTTTCCTGTGTGGACTGAGTTGTACTTGGGCTCGGAGGTTGGAGCGTATTGGAATTGATGACTTAAGTATATGTATGGGCATATACCTAAGCAGTGTCGGTTGTTACTTTGTGTTTGTATCTCACCTTTGTGGTTTATCCTTTGTGGATTTTGGGAGACATTCAGGGGTCTCGGGGTCCCTACTGAGTATCTTATACTCACCCCTACACGGGCTATGCCCACACTACGTTGTGTTGGTTGCAGACGACGGATAGCGTTGATCCTGTCTGAGGCTTGCAGAGAAGGACGGTACCTGGAGGTGGACCACTGGGCGTGATGTGTTCGGAGCGGACGGCGGGACCCGTGGAGCAGTGGAGCTATCTGTACCCACCCTTTAGGTGGTATCTCCAGTGGACAGCTTGGAGTAGCGGCTTTTACTTTACAGTTGTTGTTTTCCCTTTCGAGTTGTACTTTACTTTCAATTTGGGTTTGTATTCTGTCCCATTTACTTTTCCGCATTTTCAGTTGTACTCTGTTTTTACTTAGTGTTTACTTTTCCGCTTGCTTACTCTGTGGTGTTTGTTTACTTACAAAGGCAATGCCTTCCCTTTTTACCGGGATTTACGCCTTGGTGCTAGTCGCCAGCCCCTGGCCTATGGAAGGCGGGCTTGGGGTAGTCACGGCACGGACCCCGAGGGCGGGTCGTGACATTTCCTTTGCACTTATTGGCTTTGTGTCCTTATTTTTCACACCCAAAGCATCTTCAGGTTCCTTTGAAGAATTCCCCTTGATTCCTCTTCCCACATGATTTACATGAGGTAAATTGAACTTTCTTTCCTCTATGATCATCATGAAACTCCATATTTCTCTTATTAGCTGAGTCAGGAAACTTACCAAAGTTTATATTATTGATCATATTATGAGAGTACTTATTAGGAATAATAAAGATGTTTGGGCATCCAAATCCCATTTCATTTGGTTTCTCATGAATAATATCATTCCATTTTCCATCATATTCTCTATTAACATGAATCCTCCTGTGTCCTTCCATTTCTTAAAACCCAAAAATAATAGTATGAGAGGAAAAACTTGTACTAGAAAAACAACATAATCAAGGGGGAGTACTTTCAATTGATAAAATCTTAGGTTTAATTATATTATCATTACCATAATTCTAAGACTATAACCTATACTTATACTTAACATTAGGGACATCGCTAGACATACCTTAGAAATATCTCTAGGGATCTCACTAAAGTTTTTCAGATCGTGGTTTCCAAAGGATAACTAAACCTTTCCTCTGATAACAATTGTAGAGACCCGAACATGACGTACATGGAAATTACATTAATTTTTTGGAATACTTAATACATAACAAAAATAGACACCCAAGTACCGTAATAGTTTAGTGTCTTTGGAAACTCTGAACATAATATTCTAATCGTAGTGAAAGATCTTCAACATCTCCCATAAAGATCTTCCCCTTTTATTTTCTTACCTAAAACCTTTCTTTATATCCTGGGGAAAAGAAAACATAAAAAAGGGTGAGCTAAAATGATCAGTAAGGGAAAACATAGGGAATATAAAACAATCCATAAACATTTGAATGCAAAAACTTGAACATAAAATCTAAACATCAAAATATTAAGCAATGACATAAATCTTGGAAGTACATAAGGCATATATCATAAAGGTACATCAATCATGATAAAATAGCATGGGAATAAAACATATAATTGTGGAAAACCATTAAGCACATGATATGATTTCCATAGTAGACAAGGCATTGCTGCCAAGACCATCATAGTGGACAAATTCCATTACTGAATCAGGTTTACTTGCCATTCGAGCCCTGTATTATTGTACCAGATTTACTTTCCATTACAGCAATGTCTATCTCATGAGATATAAATCTTTACCCAATGCATTGGAGGGAAGTATAGGTCCCAACCATCTCATAATGAAATCATTCTTTCGTGTGCCACAATATAAACATAAATCATTCATAATAACCCAATGAATAAAATGGGTTTCATAAACATCATTCCATCATAACATAATCTATATAAAACAAATGGATATCATTTCATCATAAAAACGTGAAACCATGTAAATCATAGAGACATTATACTTGAAACATACACATATGAAATAATGTCATCTTAGGTGGAAAATGGTTTTGATAAAACACTTGAAATGAATTCTTGAGGAAAGTATTGTTTCTTCTTCAAAATCATTTTCTTTTCACAAAATTCCATGCAATTTTAAAAAGAAAAAGATTTTTTTCAAAATAGTCATGAAATCTTGTAGAGTAAGATTTATGAAAATAAAGCGTTATAAAAATGTAAAAATCATTTCATGACGTATAAGTTAAAAATAAATTCTCCTCATACTTTTAACGGAAAAGTCAAAAAGTACCTTATATAGTAACTAAAGGAAAGATTCCTTCCATACAATGTGGTAAAAAGTCAAAAAATGGTAAAAATGACATTACAATTACATGGAATAATAGTAAACATTTTATGAAAACATTTTTAGAAAACATGGACATGGATGATAAACAAAACCCCAGTAAATACTTACGTATAAGCAATCTCGTATAAAAATGAGATTGCAAAATTATCCCTTACCTTATGTTTGATATGATTAATATGTCCTTGAACCTCATATATAATGATTTCAATAATTTCATTGAGTTATTACAGAATAATATTCATTGTTATGATATCATATATGGTTCACTTATGACTTTATATTACCCATTCTTTTGTAAATTCCATGTTAAAGCAAAGTTTTGGGTAAAATCGTTTCATTTGTCGTACATGTTTCGACTTGTTGTTCTTCATATTATTAATTATATCATGATTTAAATAATTCTATAATTTAAAACGACATTTATATATAATATATATTCAGAATATAAATATATATGATAGATTGATAAATGGAATGAAATACACCGTTCATGGAGACGGTATGACGTACGTACGCATGAACGCTGTTTTCATTTCCTTATTGGATTGAATGGAATTAATTTAGTGAAACATATATGTACATAAATCCCATATAATTATTATTTAATATATTTAATGATTATTTATTTTATATACTTTATAATCATACTTTAATGGTTAATCATTGAAAATGAATCTCATCGCGTGCGTGGAGACGGTAGTCCGTACGTACGCAAGAGCGATGATATCATTCTTTTGATATGAAAATTGTATATAATTGGATGGTATATCATATATAAAGAATCATAATAATGTTATATTTATTATTTATGTCATTTATACTCATTATTATACCCATCCAAATGATGAAATGTTTGAATAACAAACTACACCACGACGTGGAGATGGTAAGCCATACGTACACACGTGTGGTGAATTTTTCATTCATAGAATGGTTAAAATAACTAATATGGTTGTACAATTTTTATAATAACATCACAGTATATATAAGATACTAGAGTTACTATTTTATAATGTAAATAACAAAGAAGGAGGAAGTGGAAGAAGAAAGGAACTTTAAATAGGTGGTGAGATATTTGCCTCTTCCACGGGTTCTTCCTTTTGATTTGATCAAAAGGGCTCATTAGGTTGGATTTATGACTAAATAAAGGCATCTAGGATGAACGTATGACAGTTTATAGGGAATTTTTGAAGGGTTCGGCTGATCCAAATGGCTTTGGTAGTGTGAATTAGAGAGAAGGGGGAGTTCCCTTTTATAAGAGGGGTGAGGGGCACCTTAGAAAAAACTTAAAATAATATTTTATAATAAATTCATATTAGGTTTATAATGGATCCAAAGTGACTTATTTATATTCTAGGGTGGGGATGGGTCTAAATTCTCTCAACCAATAGGTTTTAGACAGATTTAGGTTACCATTTTAACCTTATCATTTAGATATAACTTTAAGTTAAATAATTTAACTTTTACCATGCCTTCTTGTATTCTTAGACTATATACTTAATTAACTTACCATACACTACCAATAGAACCCTAATTGGTTCATTAATGTCATATATATTGTTATATAAGTCTTTTGGCTGAACTATAGATTTTTAGGACCATTATATCAATTAATAATATAATATATGTTTTAAAAACTCTTTTATGTCAATTTTGACACTATTGGGTATTTTGTTTTATCTAAATTCATAACAGCTTTATTACTTCGAAAAAAAATTCATCTAACCAACCCTAATATGTTATATTAACCTAGAAAATTAGTGCAATACATAAAAAGTCTCAAATTACATTTATTTGGTTATTTATAATATCTATTATGTTAATATTTCATTAATAAGGTAATTACTGCATCATCATTGTGTCATAAATAAATTAAATTATTTAATGTCTAAAAAATATAAATAAAATACCATTATGTTGGAAATCTTTTTAAATCCATAATAAACATTTATAGTCGAATTTATTGTATGTATAACCCTATATTAAAAATGTTTTACTTATTAAACATTGATTTTCATTCTTTTAACTCTTCTTTGAATTAAATAATAATAAATGTCTTAATCTAATCCATATGGACCTAAATGGTCATATTTTATTCATAAGGTTGTATTTGGTCGAATTAAATTTATCCAATAGAATTAGGACATGTGGTGGGGTAATAATAATATCATTTTTACCGTTACTTACCATATTTACTTTTAACCGTGGTAAATAAAAGTAAAAATTTACTATTCAAAAAAAAAAAATTTATCTTGTTGAACCACATTTTACTCCTTGATATTAACCGTGTCTCTCGGATTTTCAAAATTCAACTCAAAAAAGTGGTAAAATTATGTTTTATGTAAATTTGCAAATGCTCCTAGGAGTTTGGTAAAAGACTGTAAAAAGTTCAATAAAATTTTTATATATAAACATTTTTTATAAAATGACTCCATTTAATTACATTGAACTTATATAGGTAATATGTATCTATTTTGACCTAAAATAAATTTTAATAAAATAAATAATTATTTAAATAAAAATTCGGTTTTAACCAATAACTCAGTATTTTTACTATTCATCAAAAATTGAAAGTTTTCATAAAAATACCAAAAATTTACCCTAAGCTAATTTCGATATTCCGAATCCAAAAATGAAGTCCATTTTGAAAGATAAAATTTATAATATTTCAAAAACTGGGTATTACTATTCATAACGGCTAGTTTATATAATATTTTAATAACATATTGTGGTTTAGTGAAACTCGGTATTGTGTACAACACAAGCTATTGAGGAAAGTTGCTCTTGCGTGTAATGCAAGCCAAGAATAGTGTTGCGTATACTACAAGCTAATACGATGTTGTGTATAGCGCAAGCTAATCTTGGTGAAGCTTTAAAAAAAAGACATCAAAGAAATTAAAAAAAATAATTCTCATAAAATCTCGTGGTGTTATAGTGGGCCCGGGTCCGGTCCGACCCGGTCAGACAGACCCGGCCTGACATATTCTGGGCTGACCTTGTTCGGGTCGACCCGTCCTAACCCGTTGGGTTCGGCCCCGCCTGCTGGGCCTAGCCTAGTAGGCCGCGAGGGGCCGCGGAGGGCCGCTAGGGTGTGGACCAGTCACGAGGGTGCGGACCGGCCACAGTTCCATGCGAGGGAAGCTCGGCCCGGAGAACACCGAGGGCGTGGTTCGGGGTAGCTCAGCCCGGAGGCCGAGGTGTCACGGCCAAGGCCTGTATGGTAGGGAGGCTGCGGGTCGGCCGGGGGATGGTTCGGCCAAGGCGCGGCGCGGCCGGACCGGCGGGTGGCGCGGTTTGGCCAGGGCACTCGGGAGGCGGCGGGTCAGGCCGGCGGCGTGCAGGCAGGAATGAAGGTAGGTCGGGGGCGGCCGTGCAGGTCAGCGGTAGGCGGGCAGGCCGTCGGTAGGCCGACAAGTGGCCTGGCAGGATGGCGGGCAAGCTGGCGGGCGGCCGAGAGGCGGCCGGGCAGGTTGGCGGCGCGGGTCACGGAGCCTGCGGGAAGCGCGACCTTTGTCTTTGTCGCCTTCGTCACCTCGTCATTTTGTCTCCACGCCGAAGAACATCACAAAAGAGAGATCGACAGAGGGATTCGGGCCACGTTGGTTTGGCATGCACCCTCCGCGTTTAGGGTGGTAGCAAGCGGTTCAAACTTTCTTGAGCTTTCAAAGAATTACTCAAGAATAGAAATCGGGAGAAAGATCAAACAAATCACCCCATATCATCCCATAAATAAAACAAACTCAAATAATTACCCCCATCTTTGTTCGTTGATCATCGATGAAGTCACGGGAAGAAGATTAAGGTGATCATCATTCGTCGCATCTGTCGCACACTTCCAATCCCGAGTTCGTGCATCGGCTCGTTGATGACGATGCGAAGGGAAGATTGGTTGAATATGTTCCACGTCGGTAGGATCCTAGTATGAAGGTCTAAGGAGTTCATTGGCGGTGGTCTTCATTGAGAGAACGCGTTCTTCGTTCTTTGTTGGCGAGAGCTTTTTCTCCCTAAGCTCTCTCTTCTCCAAAGTTTCCACCAAAATGAATTTTCCATGCCAAATAATGTATTAAGTTAATCTATTATTAAACTTGTTGGAAAAAAATTCAAAAACAAAAAATTAATTAACTTGGCTCCCCTTAATTAATTCATAAGGTTGGCACAGAGAATAATGTGGAGGGGTGGTGGCACCATTAAGTGGGGAGCTCAAGAGGTTTATCCCCACTTAATGGGGAGTTCAAGAGGTTTTAACCTCGGGTGGTCCCCACAAAAATAAACACGGAGAGGAGGTTAGGTTCGGGTGGGCCCCACCACCATAACCTCTCATGGGACATTAAGGTGTGGTGGTCCCACCTCCAACTTCCATGTGGAGGTTTTAGCCAACAAATAAAAATTAAGCCACACACTTTATTTTTATTTAAAACATTCTCTAAAAACCCAAAAAAACTATCTTTTATTCTCGACCAAGTGTCGTCGAGGTGAAAGTCTTCTTAAGAGAGTAATGGCACTGTGAGTTCAACGGTATTGTTGGATTTCAATTTGGAGCACCGGTTCAAAATTTATAAAAATCCTCTTGTACGTTTACTGAACGTACCCGAACAAAACTTTAGAAATTGATTCCAGGCACACCGGGCCTCGGAATCATGCGCCATCAAATTTCACGGACTAGTTAAATTCCCATGTTTTTTATAAAAAAAAATTCCATGGAAGATTAGGGTCTTTAAATTCTCCCCACCTCAGGGATTTATGTCCCCATAAACTACAACTCGAACTAAAGGAACAAGTGGGGGTACTGAGCATGCATTTGAGCCTCCCACTCCCATGTGCTCTCATGGAGGTTCCTATGCTGCCAACGAACACACACCAGAGGTATCAACTGTCCACAAAGGACCTGCTCCTATCGATCCTCAATCTCCACTGGAACCTCCGTGAAAGTCGTGCCATCATCGACGTCCATCTCTCCATGGTCGATGATGTGAGAAGGGTCGTGCATGTATCTCCTCAGCTGAGATACGTGGAATACATCGTGCACCCAGTGCAACTGAGGTGGAAGAGACAAGCAGTAATCCACCTTGCCTAATCTACTGAGGACCTAGAAAGGTATGATAAATCTCAGAGATAACTTTCCGCCTCGGCCAAATATCTGTAAACCTCATTGAGGTGAGACCCATAGAAATACGTGGTCGTCATCCTAGAACTCTAGAGGTCTCTATCTCCTGTCATCATACGACTTTTGTCTAATTTGTACAGTCTTCATCTACTCCTGGATGATTTGCAGCTTCTCTGTGGTTCCTCCTACCATCTCTGGTCCCACTAGTGCTGACTCCCTAGGGTCAGTCCAGCACAAGGGTGATGCGCAAGGTCGCCCGTATAACGCCTCAAAAGGTGGCATCCCAATGGTGGTGTGATATCTTTTGTTTTATGAAAACTCCGCCAAAGGTATATGATCCTCCCAACTGTGACTGAAGTCGAGGACACAAGCATGCAACATGTCCTTGAGGGTCTTAATGGTCCGCTCAGTCTGATCATCCGTCTGAGGATGGAAGGCGGTGCTCAAACTAAGTTGCGTCCCGAAAGCCTCCTACAAACCCTTCCATAGCTAGGAAGTAAAATGTGTGTCATGATCAGAGATGATCGTTGAGGGTACTCCATGTATCATCACAACCTCCTACACGTAGATGTATCCCAAGCTATCTACTGAACCCTGCTCTCTGATCGGTAGGAAGTGAGCCGACTTGGTGAGTCGGTCAACGATCCCCCAAATCGAGTCTTGACCCCTAGATGTACGTGGAAGTCCTGTCACGAAGTCCATGGATATCCCACCCCACTTCAACTCTGGGACCTCTAAGGGATAAACCAAGCTTGTTGGTACCTGATGATCTGCCTTCAAAAGCTGACAAGTGAGGTATTAAGAGACAAACTCTACTACTACCTTCTTCATACCTGGCCACCAGTGCTGTCGTCGGAGGTCATGGTACATCTTCGCCACTCCTAGATGTATCACTAGAGGGGACATATGGAACTCCCTCAACACTTCATCCTGAAGTGAAACTGGTACTATAGTACGTCCTCTGAAGAGGATGAAGTGCTCCCCACCTTAATAAAATCCATCATGTGCATGCCTTGTGGATATCTAAGCATGTCATGACTCGTAGTCAGCATCTCCACGTTGTGCCTCCCTGAATCGCTGAAGAAGTGGAGGTGTTATTGTAAGAGACTAAAGGAAATCTACTCCATCTCGGTCCAAAAAGGATATCTGTAAAGAAACAAGCTACTTTGTCATCTCTCCTAGTATCTGTATACCAGATCTCAATCCATCTCGGTCCACAAAGGACAAAACCTAGGCCCGATGTGACGCCCTTTACTTTCTTTTGGAAATATCTTTGGCACCGGACGTTCATTTGATGAACCGTCAGTGGCGCTGGTAATCATAGAGCATGTCACTACCTTTGAGTATACCCCTTTGGATTTTGGGGTACATTTGAGTTATGGTCAGGTTCGATCGTGCATGAATCCAACCGGGCCCTGCGACTAAAAGGCAATAACGCACAGACCGGGCGTCCGATTGACATGTCGTCTATTGTGTTGAGACCCCTATGATGTGGAACACCATTGAAATACTTATTCAAGGTAATTCATGGCAGTTGATGTATCGACACTTGGATTGAGGAGCGGACCCTCCTAGAATCAAGTGTTCTTTGTGCGGAAACCCTATGGATGGCTGCGCTCTGACGACTATTTCTGGATCCTGTGTGGGTTCGACAGCTCTGACTACTGTTCCTGGATCCCATGTGGGTTCGACATCATTGACGACTGTTCCTAGATCCTGTGTGGGTTCGACAGCTCTGACTACTGTTCCTGGATCCTGTGTGGGTTCGACAGCTCTTACTACTGTTCCTGGATCCTGTGTGGGTTCGACAGCACTGACGACTATTCATGGATCCGGTGTGGGTTCAACAGTTCTGATTTCTATTCCCGGATCCTATGTGGGTTCTATAGAATAGAAGATTTAGTGGATACATATAATTCATCTCTAACACTCTATGTGAGTTATATACCTCTGTGATATGAGTTAGTAACTTTTGTGTTTTCCTCATGATTGAGATGGATTACTTTATAACTTAGATATATGTATGGGTATATACCTAAGTGGGGTTATCTGCTAATTTCATACTTTTTGTTTATCCTTGTCAGTTTTTGTGAGACCTTGAGGGTCTCAGGGTCCCTACTGAGTATCTTTATACTCAACCCTGCACGGGCTATGCCCGCACCTTGTTGTATTGGATGCAGATGACGGACAGCGCTGACCGAGGCTTAGTGTACTAGGACTGGACGGTACCCGGAGCTGGACCACATGGTGTGATGGTACACAGAGGATACAAATGGACGTGGAGTGTTGTGGATGATATCTGTACCTACCCTTCGCGTAGGATTTTCCAGTGGGCGATCCAGGAGCTGTTTTCCCTTTTTCCAGTACTTATACTTTCAATTTCTTGAACTTTACATTTGGGCTTGTATTTCCGGCCCCTTTTACTTTTCAGCACTGTAACACCCCGACCCTAGTTACCTAGAGTCAGTGAATTTTTACGTATCATTGGCATGATCAAAAAATATCAAGTCTCGAATGACTGATTATTTTATTAGCCTTGGAAGTACTAGATAAATTCATAAGGTTTACATTACATCATAAAATGGAAAACAATAACAAAATTGTTTCCATAGACAGCACTGAGATCCCATATACTCTACTTGCAGGTCAATCATAGTATACTTCTTCGCATCCTGGAAAAATAAAACATAGAAAGGGGTGAGCTCAGATGCTCAGTAAGGATAACAATATAGCAGTAACTTTTATACATAAGCATAAACAATTGAGTCAATGTACAAAACTAAAACAAAAGCCTTTTCAACATAAACTTCATCATAATATGGAAAATATAAATCAATGTAATGTCATTTACATACTCATATGGATATTCTTCTAGTCTAATAATAACATGCAATATCAATAGCCACTTTCATAATGATGGAATGCATAATTCCAGACTTTCATAACCACACAGTCAAGGCCTTGTCCCAAGACTACAAATAAAATTTTGTCAAGGCCTTGTGCCAAGACACTATTTTTTCTCATGAGACCTACCGATGCATCGAGGATCTATAGTGGGATCCACCCATCACTTACTAGGTTCAATGCATTCCTCATATGAAAAGGTTTAAACATAACATAACATTCGTATTAAAACTGGCATAGGAAATGTCAATATTTATCCATAAACCATGAATGGAATGAATTTACACATCCACAGTAAAAAAACCTTCAATAAAATATAGAAGCTTTATATAATAATAAACCAACTTCAAAAAAACTTAAAATCCATCAAAGGATGTTGACATTGATTAAATAAAAACCTTTTTAGAGAAATATCTTTTATTATTTTGAAATCATTTAATGTTCATGTAACTATAAATGGAAACATTTATATTTGGAAATATTCTTATAAGCTTGTATGGTATGCTTCGATGATGTTATGTCGGCGGAAAATAGCCTCACCTGCCGTGTATGTTAAAAAAATATTCTTACCTTAAATTTGTCGAAAAGGTCAAAAAGTACCATGTTTGGAAAATGACAGAAAGATTACTTTATAAAAATCTTATAAAAGTCAAAAAATGGTATAAATGAATTTAAACTATAGTTTATAAAATTTTAATAATGTTTTGAAATACATTTTTAAGAAACATGGATGTGGATGATAAAGAGACCTCAGTAGATTATTACGTATAAACAACCTCGGGTAATGAAGATATTGTAGAATTAACCCTTACCTTGTAATTTTCCTTGGTCTAGGGTAGTTTAACCTCCTTTATAATGGTTAAATAATTGTTATTAAACTATACAAGAATCATATACATTAATATGATATCATATATGATATTTTAACATTTCTTTGTTAATAATATTTTAGTATTATCGTTATTTTGGGTGTTAACGAATTCATTTTTCTTTATGTTATTTGTTATGTGAGTCATATTTGTTATTGATGGGATGTATCTTATTCATATACAAAATGATATCAAGTCTTTAAAAATTAGTTTTAATCATCTAATAAAAATTAGTCTTGAATGGATACGATGGGGAATGAATCTCATCGCGTTAGTGGAGACTGTAATCTGTACGTATGCACGAGCGAAAATATAATTCTTTTGATATTAAAATAATATATAATTGGATGGTATATAATATATAAAAAATAATTATCATGTTATATTTGTTATTTACATCAATTACACATCATTATTATACTCATCCAAATAATAATGTATTAAATAACAATTACACCATGACGTGGAGACAGTAAGCCGTACGTACGCATGTATGGTGACATGTCATTTAAAGGATGGATAGAATAATGAATTTGGTTATACCATATTTATAATGACAGAACAATATATATAATATATGGGAGTTATTATTTTATAATAGAAACAATAAAGAAAAAGGTAGTGGAAGAAGAAAGGAACTTGAAAGAGGTGATGAAATATTTACCTCTTCTTCGGGTTCTTGCTTTTGATTTGATCAAAAGGGATACTTAGGTTGGATTTATGACTAAAGGAAGGCCTATAGGATGAAGTTATGATATTTTAGAGGGTATTTTGGTAGATTTTTGTAACGCCAAATGGATTTGAATGTGTGAATTAGAGATAAGGGGGAGTTCCCTTTTATAAGAGGGGTGAGGGGCACCTTAAGAAAAGCTAGAAATATTATTTTATAATAAAATAATTTTCAGTTTATAGTGGCTCCAAAATGGATTATTTAAAAGATATGGTAGGTATGGGTCGAAAACCACTCAAGAAATTGGTTTTATATTGGTTTGGGTCACTATATTAACTTTATCTTTTAGATTTAACTCTTATTTAAATAGTTTGACATTTACCATGTCTCATTGTATTTTTTTATTATATGGTTAATAAAAATACTATATACTTACAAGAGAACACAAAGTGGTTCATTAATGATACAAATATCATTATATAATTCTTTCATCCTATCCTTATATTTTTAGGAAAATAATATCAATTAATAATATAATATTTATTTTAAAACCTCTTTTATGTCAATTTTGAAACTATTTGGTATTTTGTTTTTTCTAAATTCATAACAACATTATTACTTCGAATAAAATGAATATAACCAACCCTAATATGTCATATTAACCTAGAAAATTAGTGTAATTCATAAAAAGGCTCAATTTATAATTATTTTGATATTTATAATATCAATCATTTTAATATTTCACTAATTAGGTAATTTTTGTATCATCATTGTGTCATAAATCAGATAAATTATTTAATTCTTAAAAAATATAAATAAAATAACATTACATATGAAATATTTTTATATTTCTAATTAATATTTATATTCAAATTTATCTAATGTGTAACCCAATATTAAAAATGTTTTAGTTATCAAACATTGATTTTAACTCTTTTAACTCTTCTTTGAATTAAATAATAATAAATGCCCTAATCTAATCCAAGTCGACCAAAGAGGTTCATATTTTATTCCAAAGGTTGTTTTTGGTCGGATTACACTTATCTAATAGAATTATAACATGTGTTAGTGTAATAATAATATCAATTATACCCTTAAATACCCTATTTACTTTGAACTGTGGTAAATAAAAGTCAAAAAGTTACTATTCACCGAAAAAATATATTCATCTTATTGAACCAAATTTTTATTAATGATATCAATCGTGTCTGTTAAATTTTTGAAATTCCAATTACAGAAGCGGTAAAATTACGTTTTATGTGAATTTTCAAATTCTCCTAGGAGGTGGGTAAAAGACGGTGAAAGTTCAATAAAATTTTTATATATCTAAAATTATTATAAACTTACTCCAACGAATTACATTGAACTTATATAGGTATTACATATCTATTTTGACCCAAAATAAATTTAAATAAAATAAATAATTATTTAAATAAAAATTCGGTTTTAAACTATAACTCATTGTTTTTCACAATTCATCAAAAAATGAATGTATTCAAAAAAATAACAAAAATTCATCCTAAGCTAATTTTGTTATTCTAAATCCAAAAATGAAGTTCATTTTGAAAGATAAAATTTATAAAATTTAAAAAAGTGGGTATTACTATTCATAATGGCTATTTTGATTGGTTGTGGTGTGTTAGAACACGAAGTTGCGTACAACACACGCTGTTGTATTATTCAAAGAGAAGCGTATCGTGGAAGCTTGGGGTGTTACATTCTCCCCTCCTTCAAATAATTTCATCCTAGAAATTTCTATAATATTACTGCATAAAAAGATTTGGGTTTTTCTTCATTATAAGTTCATCAGCTTCCCACATTTCCTCTTCCATATTATGGTTTCTCTATAGAACTTTTACCAGACGAGTCGTCCGTTTTCTCAACACTTGTTCCCTTGTATCAAGAACCTTGAAAGGATCTTCGAAACAAGACAGATCGAGTTCCAGTTTTAGTTCCTCATATGTGAGTACATGCATTTGGTCAGGCATGTATTTTCTCAATATTGATACGTAGAATACATCATGAACTTTGGAGAGACTTGGTAGCATTTCCAAATGATAATCAACAACCCCAATTCCGTTCTAGAATTTCGAAAGGTCTGATTTACCTGGGACTTCATTTTCCCTTGTTACGAAACGTATTACACCCTTTCATGGAGATACCTTCAAGAAAACATGATCTCCTGCCTGAAATTCCAAATCCTTCCTTCAGTTATCGGCATAGCTCTTCTGCCTACTTTGAGATGCCTTGATGTGGTTTTGGATTAAATTCACCTTTTCCATCATTTCCTCCACAAGTTTTGGGCCTAAAAGTTTTCTTTCACCAACATCATCCCAACAGGTTGGTGTGCGACATCTCTTTTCATATAACGTTTCATATGGTGTCATCTGAATACTTGAATGGAAGTTATAGTTATAGGAAAAATCTACCATAGGTAAATATTGATCCCAAATACCTTGAAAGTCAAGTGATCATGATCTCAACATGTCTTCTACGGTTTTAATAGTCCATTCTGATTGTCCATCAGTTTGGGGGTGGTAGGAAATGCTCAAATGAAGTTCTGTATCCAGGGATTTCTGATTACTTTTCCTGAATCTTGATGTAAAATAGGGATCGTGATCAGAAATAATCAATAGTGGTACTTCATTAAGTCTTATAACTTCATTAATATATAGTCTTTGTAATCGTTCAAGTGGTAAATCTTCTCTTATAGCATGAAAATCTGCTGACTTGGTAAGACGATCAATAATGACCCATATTTCATTGTTCCTTCTAGGAGTCTTTGTTAGTCCCAAGACAAAGCCCATCGTAATATTATCCCATTTCCACTAAGGTATGGGAATAGGTTGCAAGACTCCTCCAGGCTGTTTCCTTCCAGCTTTCACTTGTTGACAAACCATATATATTGACACAAAATCAGAAATCTCCCTCTTCATGTTGTCCCACCAAAAATTTTCTTTCAAATCTCTATACATTTTGGTGTCACAAGGGTGTATAGAGAAATTCAAACTATGAGCATCATCCAACAATTCCCTTTTTAGATCAGGTATATCGAGAACAAAAAGTCTCTTCCAAAATTTCAAAATTCCATCTTCATACACAAATTCACTCAATCTCCCATCATTCACAGCTTTAATATTCTTTTGAAACTCTTCATCATCGATCTGAGAACTCTTTATCCTTTCTAGTAAAGATGATTTGGCAACCATTTGAAAAGGTGTTGATGTTTCACCATCCATGGTTATCCACATATCCATCTTTACTAGATTCATGAAAATAGGATCCCTTTAAACTCCCATCTTGTTCAAAACTTTATGATCCTTTCTACTTAAAGCATCTGCAACCTTATTTGCCTTCCTCGGGTGGTAGTGTATAGTGAAATCGTAATCCTTGAGTAGTTCAGGCCATCGCCTTTGCCTCATGTTGAGTTCTTTCTATGAGAAAATATACTTCAAACTCTTGTGATCAGTATAAATCTCACATTTTTCACCATAGAGATAGTGTCTCCAAATCTTCAAAGAAAAGATTACAGCTGCTAACTCAAGATCATGAGTAGGATAGTTTTTCTCATGAATTTTTAGCTGTCGTGATGCATAAGAAATAACCCTATCATTCTGTATAAGGACACAACCAAGTACTTTCCTTGAAGCATCACTATAAATAATAAACCCATCATTCCCCGATGGTAGAGTCAATATAGGATAATTGACTAATATTTTCTTCAGTTCTTAAAAACATTCTTCACACTCTTTTTTCCAATCAAAATTAACCCCTTTACATGTGAGCTTTGTTAATGGGTTACCCAATCGGGAAAAATTCTGGATGAAACGTCGATAATAACCTGCTAAACCAATAAAACTACATACCTTAGTTTTACTTGTTGGTGTTGGCCATTCTTGGATTGATCTTATCTTAGAAGGATCAACATAGATTCCATTCTTGGAGAATATATTTCCTAGAAAATAAATCTTCTGAAACTAGAATTTACACTTTCTAAACTTCCCATATAATTAATGTCTTCTAAGAGTCTTCAGGATAATGCGAAAGTGATTTTAATGATCTTTGTAGATTTTGGAGTATACCAAGATATCATCAATAAATACCACTACAAAATCATCAAGATATTCCATGAAAAGACTGTTCATTAGATGCATAAAAATAGAGGGTGCATTAGTCAGCCCAAAATGCATTACTATAAACTCGTAATGCCTGTACCTGGTTCGAAATGCTATTTTTGGAATGTCTTCCTTCTTCACACACAACTGATGATATCCAGATCGATGGTCAATCTTTTAAAAGTATTGAGCTCCATGAAGTTTGTTGAATAAATCATCCATGTGAGGTAGGTGATACTTGTTCTTTATTGTTATATCATTGATCTCCCTGTAGTAAATGCACAACCTCATAGATCCATATTTCTTCTTAACAAAAAGGATAGGGGATCCCCATGGAAAAACACTAGGGTGAATAAATCCCTTATTACTCAATTCCTCTAGTTGTTTCTTTAGTTCCACTAATTCCACAGTGGTCATTCTATAAGGGGTCTCTGATATGGGCCTTGATCCAGGAATTAAATCAATGGAAAACTCAATTTCTCATTCTGGAGGATGTCCAGGTAAGTCTTCTGGAAACAGATCAACATATTCTTTCAAAATAGGTACATCATCTATTTGAATATTCCTTTCCTCACACACAATTATTTCATTATCTTCCTCCCCAATAATTGAATTTATTTGAGCAACTGGGGGTGGATCTAGATAATAATTAGGTGGTGACTATTCTACCCTAAATATAAGGTGTTCTCTATCATCATCATCAAAAATTATAACCTCCTACTTCTTACAATAAATCTTCGCATAATGGTATGAAATCCAATCCATATCGAGGATTATATAAAATTCAATCATGGGTATGATGATGAGATCAACAGATAAAGAACATTTATATACTCTAATGGGAACTGATTCACAAAACATTATTGCGATGATACTTCCCTTAGAAGTTTTGACTCAAAACTCCCTTGTTAAATCAAATTGGAAATATCTAATTTTTTTAGAAAACTTCGAATATATGAAACAATGTGATGATCCATAATCAAAAAAATCATTTGCTAATCTTGAGTAAACCATTAAATTACCTATCACCACGTCTTTCAGGGCTTTAACCTCAGTAGTGGTGATAGCATAATCTTGGCCTTGATCCCTCAGCCTTTTCTGAGGTAAGTTCCCCTGATGATTAGGACATTCATTTTAATAATTCCCCCTTTCTATACAATTGTAGCATTCAACATTGACAACCTCTTTATTCCCCTTGCAGTCATGAGCTTGGTGGCCTTTTTCACCACACTTGTAACAGACTCTCATTCCCTTCAGGAACGTACCAGGATGTTTCTTCCCACATTTACTGCAGGATGGATATTCAAATTTTCCCTTATTTCCCTTATTTCCATTTCTAGAGTGTTCAAAAGAACTCTTCTTCTCTTGCTTTGCTTTAAATTTGTAAGACTTAGAGAATTATTTTTTTGTCTTGATAGCACATGAGACAATATCTTCGTACGACAAGAATGATTGTGAGATTAATGGTTGATAGAGAAATGGTTTTAACCCATAAAATAAATGATCAATATTAATTCTTGGGTTACGTATATAATATGAAGCATGCCTCACTAAACTTGTAAAGTTAGCTACATACTTTGCGACAATCTCATTCTCCTTTTGCCTCAGACTTAGAAATTTCCTTTCCATATCTGCTCAATGGTCACGAGGAAAGTATTTTTCTAAGAAAAGCTCTTTAAACTCCCTCCATTCCATATTTGATACATCATCATCTTCCTTTGTGTTTTGAATCAATGACCACCATTGAGCAACATCTTCAGTGAGGCGGTAAACTACCATGACATGTTTTTCCCCTTCATTACTCCCCAAGGCATGGAATGTTTTTTCTATGGAATTTATCCATTGCTCAGCTACTAGAGGATTTGTACCCCCATTGAATGTTGGTGGTCGTTGCCTCATGAAGTGATCTAACATTGACCCTCCATGCTGCGGATCATGATGCTCCATATGGGTAAGGTTATTATTCATAACCTGGGTGAGTTGTCCCAGTATGGTGATAAGCTAATCCGCACCAGTTATATCACCAGATCCATTATAATTATCTTGAGCATGAGTTAAATCCCTACATGGAGTGCATGCATTGATACGATTTCCATTCCTTCCACTAGGCACCATTTCTAAATAATGGCATAAACTAGATTAGTTTATGAATCGAAATACATAATTCCAAACTTGTAAAACACTTTACATAAATTGAATAGTTTATGGATATAATCCATAATCATAAAAAATGTTTTCTTTGAGGAGTTATATACTCATAAACCCTTCATAATGGTTTTTAAAGAAAATTAGAATTATCCTAATCATATCCCCTAGAAGTGTCGTAACCAAGAGTGCAGCAAGGCTCGTTTTCCTGCACCAGTTCCCATTCGAGTTTAGCTCAAAGTGGTGCTTTTGGGTTTTACTCCTGGGTACATCTGTGCAAGAGCCACCTCTACCTTCTCGTATCCAGAAAGGAATGTATTGCTTAGAAAACTCAAAAAATCTCTACAGTACCAAAATTCTAGGAATTTCTTCTATACTAACACTCAAAGTTCATCTTAGGGTAATGAGCACTAATATGAGTTTATCTAAATCTAGATTCAAAGGCTTGTATTGAACTTCCTCTAATAAAAACTGTAACACCCCGACCCCAGTTACCTAGATTCGGTGCATTATTACGTATCATTGGCATGATCAAAAAAGATTAAGTCTCGAAAGACCGATTAGTTTAGTAGCCTTGGATGTACTAGATACATTCATAAAGTTTACATTACATCATAAAATGGAAAACTACAACAACATTGTTTATATAGACAACACTGAGATCCCATAGACTATCCCTGAAGGTCAGTCATAATATACTTCTTCGCATCCTGGGAAAAATAAAACATATAAAGGGGTGAGCTCAGATACTCAGTAAGGATAACAATATAGCAGAAACTTTTATACATAAGCATAAAAATTTAAGGCAATGTATAAAACTAAAACAAAATCCTTTTCAACAAAAACTTCATCATAAAATGGAAAATATAAATCAAAATAGTTCCATTTACTTACTCACATGGATATTCTCCTAGTCGAATAATCACATGCAATATAAATAGCCACTTTCATAACGATGAAATGCTTAATGCCAAACTTTCATAACCACATAGTCAAGGCCTTGTGCCAAGACTATAAATAAGATTTTTTCAAGTCCTTCTACCAAGACACTAGTTTTACTTCATGAGACCCACCGATGCAACGAGGAGCTATAGCGGGCTCCACCCATCACTTACTAAGTCCAATGCATTCCTCATATGAAAAGGTTTAAACATAACATAAAAATTCGTATTAAAACTGGCATACGAAATGTCAACACTTTATCCATAATCCATGAATGGTATGAAATAACACATCCATAGTCATAAAACCTTCAATACAATATGTAAGTTTTGTATCTTAATAAATCAACTTCAAACAATCTTTAAATTCATCAAAGGATGTTGACATAGATGAAATCATAACCTTTTTATAGAAATATCTCTTTCTATTTTGAAATCATTTAAAGGTCACGTAACTATAAAAGAAAAAATTTATATTTGGAAATATTCTTATAATCTTGTAAGGGAAGCTTCAAAGATGTTATAATGGTGGAGAATAGCCGCACCCGCCGTATAAGTTAAAAAAACTTTCTTTCCTTAAATTTGTCGAAAAGGTCAAAAAGTACCTTATTTGGAAAATGGCAGAAAGATTCCTTTGTAAACATATTATAAAAGTCAAACAAGGGTATAAATGAATTTAACCCATATTCAATAAAATAGTAAGAATGTTTTGAAATAAATTTTTATGAAACATGGATGTGGATGATAAAGAGGTCCCAGTAGATAATTATGTATAAACAACCTCGGATAATGAAGAGATTGTAGAATTAACCCTTACCTTGTACTTTTCCTTGGTCTAGGGTTGGTTAAAATTCTGTATAATGGTGAAATAATTGTTATTAAATTATACGAGAATCATATACATTAATATGGTATCAAATATGATCTTTTAACATTTCTTTGTTAATAGTATCTTAGTATTATCGTTGTTTTGGGTGTTAACGGATTCATTTTCCTTTATATTCTTTGTTATGTGAGTCATATTTGTTATGGATGGGATGTATATTATTCATATCCAAAATGATATCAAGTCTTTAAATATTATTTTTAATCATCTAATGAAAATTAGTCTTGAATGGATACGATGGGGAATGAATCTCATCGCGTTCGTGGAGACGGTAATCTGTACGTACGCACGAGCGAAAATATCATTCTTTTGATATTAAAATAATATATAATTGGATGATATATCATATATACAGAATCATTATAATTTTATATTTATTATTTACCTGAATTACACATCATTATTATACCCATCCAAATAATAATGTATTGAATAACAATTACACCACGACATTGAGATGGTAAGCGGTACGTACACACGTATGGTGACATGTCATTAAAAGGATGGATAGAATAATGAATTTGGTTATACAATATTTATAATAACATCACAGTATATAGAATATACTGCAGTTATTATTTTATAATGTAAATAATAAATAAAAAAGAAGTGGAAGAAGAATGGAACTTGAAAGAGGTGATGAAATATTTACGTCTTTTTCGGGTTCTTCTTTTTGATTTGATCAAAAGGGATCCTTAGGTTGGATTTCTGACTAAATTAATGCCTCTAGGATCAAAGTAGGATGTTTTATAGGGTATTTGGGAAGATTTTGGTCGAGCAAAATGGCTTTGATGGTGTGAATTAGAGAGAAGGGGGAGTTCCCTTTTATAAGAGGGGTGAGGGGAACCTTAGGAAAAGCTAGAAATATTATTTTATAATAAAATCATTTTCGGTTTATAAAATATCCAAAATGGATTATTTAAATTATAAGGTTGGGATGGGTCTAAAAGCACTCAACCAATAGGTTTTGGATAGGTTTGGGTCACTATATTAACTTTATCGTTTAGATTTAACTCTTAGTTAAATAGTTTGACATTTACCATGTCTCTTTATATTTTTATATAATATGGTTAATAAACATACTATATACTTCCAAGAGAACCCCAGGTGGTTCATTAATGATACACCTATAATTATATAAGTCATTTGGATGAACCTTATATTTTTAGGAATAGAATATCAATTAATAATATAATATTTGTTTTAAAACCTATTTTATGTCAATTTTGACACTATTTGGTATTTTGTTTTTTCTAAATTCATAAAAGCATTATTACTTCTAAAAAAATTCATATAACAAACTCTAATATGTCATATTAAGCTATAAAAGTAGTGTAATTCATAAAAAGTCTCAAATTACATTTTTTTGGATATTTATAATATCAATTATTTTAATATTTCATTATTTAGTTAGTTACTGCATCATCATTGTGTCATAAATAAATTAAATTATTTAATATAAAAAAATATAAATAAAATACCATTACGTAGGAAATCTTTTTATCTTTTTAAGTAATATTTATAGTCTAATTTATATCATGTGTAACTCAATATTAAAAATGTTTTATTTATTAAACTTTGATTTTGATTCTTTTAACTCTTCTTTGAATTAAATAATAATAAATGTCCTAATCTAATCCAAGTGGACTAAAGAGGTTCATATTTTATTCCTAAGGTTGTTTTTGGTCTAATTACACTTATCCCATAGAATTAGGACATGTTTTAGGGTAATTATAATATCATTTTTACCATTAAATTCCCTATTTACTTTTAATAGTTGTAAATAAAAGTAAAAAGATACTTTTCACCAAAAACTATTTTCATCTTATTGAACCAAATTTTTCATATAGATATCAACCGTATCTCTTGGATTTTTTAAATTCCACTCATATAAGCGGTAAAATTAAGTTTTATGTGAATTTTCAAATTCTCCTAGGAGGTGGGTAAAAGACGATGAAAGTTCAATAAAATTTTTATATATCTAAAATTATTATAAACTAACTCCAAAGAATTACATTGAACTTATATAGGTATTACATATCTATTTTTACCTAAAATTAATTTAAATAAATTAAATAATTATTTAAATAAAAATTCGATTTTAAACTATAACTTAGTGTTTTTTACTATTCATCTAAAATTGAAAGTTTTCAGAAAAATAACAAAAATTCACCCTAAGCTAATTTCGATATTCCAAATCAAAAAAAAATCAATTTTAAAAGATAAAATTTACAAAATTTCAAAAAGTGGGTATTACTATTCATAACGGCTAGTTTGATTGGTTGTAGTGCGTTAGAACCCAAAGTTGTGTACAACACACGCTATTGTATTATTCAAAGAGAAACGTACCGTGGAAGCTTGGTGTTTTACAAGAACTATTTTGTTATATAGTTTTACTCAGTATTTTTCTTCTAGCTTGTACTCTGTTGTGTACGTTTTTAGGTTATAAAGGCAATGCCTTCCCAGTTTTAGGGATTTATGCCTTTGGTGCTAGTCTCCAGCCCCTGGCCTTTGGAAGACGGGCTTGTGGTTGTCACGGTACGGGCCCCGGGGGACGGGTCGTGACAAATTGGTATTAGAAGAGTTAGTTCTACCGCAGAACTTAAGACTTTTATCTTTTCTGTGAAGCAATAGTGCTAAGGGTACTGAGTGTGGTTTTCAGTTCAGGGAGTTTAGTGTTGGTGCGTCGGCTGACGTATCCATACACCAGGACCTTGACTTATGATTTCTGACTTAGTGCATGAAAAACACTGATTGTGTGTGTGTTTTGAAGAGTTTTCATTGTTATCACTTTGAGTCAGCTCACCAGGTATAACTTTTTAACCGTGGCGCACCTGTTTCTTTTTAGGATGCCTCCACGCAGACAGCCAGCCAGGGTTCCAGGCTTTGTACGAGATGGCAGCCCACCGAGCGACGAGGCCTTAGTGTAGGGCCCTGTCACAGTGGAGGCACCAGTGGTACCACGACCCGTTGGGCCACCGATGCCACCATCCCCCGCAGTAGAGAGTGCACACCGCCTGAGCGCATTGCATGAGTTCCAGTGCTAGAGGCCACCCAGGTACAAGGGTGATACATACCCACAGGAAGCTAAGGATTGGATGGAGGCTGTGGTGAGAGTCTTCATACATGTATGTACACTAGGAGACCTTATGGTGATCCTTTTCATGAGTCTCCTTCAAGTAGAAACAGGCAGATGGTGGAGCCTGATGCTCCAGGTGCATGACGAGGTGACACTTCTCTGGGAAGACTTCGAGAGCCTGTTTCAGGCGGAGTTTGTCCCATCCAACCTACATGCAGTGTGGATACAGGAGCTACTGCATCTATAGAAGGGTAGCATGATGGTGGCACAGTACTCAGTGAGGTTCACCGACCTCTCGCACTCCTCCACAGATATGGTGCGGGACCCATTCTTTTATTGCCCAGACCTTCGAGCAGGGGCTCAGGCGAGAGATCAGGGCTTCTATGATCTCCCTCAGCATTCCGACGTAGGCAGGGGTGCTGGAGTGAGCCCTCTTAGTGGAGATTTTCCATGTTGAGCAGTCACCAGCTGTGAGACTTGCCACCGAGCATCACGTAGTAGAGTCTTCCGGAGCTGGCAGCAGATAGATGCCGCAGAGGTCCAAGAGGACTAAACCATCCAGTGGACGACCTCAGGACTCGGGTTCAGATGTGCATGGAACATGAGACAAATCCATTCATTAGGGGAACAAGTAGTGTTTCACATGCGTCTGGAAGGGTCACATGGCTTGTGACTATCTGACCCACCATTCAGATGATCAGTAGACTGTTGAGGGACCTCCTTGGCAGAGGCAGAGGTTCGATCGAGGTGGTCCGTAGGGAGCAGGTTGACATGGAAGAAGAGCTGGCCATGAATCTGGAAGTGGATGATGTTTTGAGATATTACCACCACCACCACTAGGAGGTCCACCCTGACCACAGGGAGCAGGTGGATAGGCGAGAGCTCATCTCTCGGCGGCTGAGTCTTATGATCACGGCACTCCAGAGATGATTTAAGGTACGATCTGTGTCTACTCCACCATAGTTGCAGTTCTTAAAGACATAAGTGATATTCACTGTTCGGATCTCAGAGATTCAAATTGATTTGATGGCCCAATCCTTATGGCTAGAGACTCCTACGGGAGAATATTCGACGATTACGCATTGGTGCCAGTAGTGTGAGCTTACTCTATGAGGTGAGAGCTTTGACTGGGATCTCCTAGTAGTGGTGTCGAGGCCTTACGATGTCATCTTGGGTATGGACTGGTTATCTACAGTCCATGCTCAGATCGACTGTATTAGGCGCAAAGTGTGGTGTTTCCGCATGGATGGGACCAGGTTCACCTTCACCGGAGAGAAGGGAGCCTTTTCATCACATGATAGACTTGTTTGTAGGAGAGTACAATTGATCACTCATCAGTTGGCTTGCCTTACCCTCGGAGCAGTTGATGTGGAGAGTCTGACCTATCCTGTAGTGGTGGACGAGTATGTGGATGTTTTCCCTGATGATGTCCCAGGTCTACCTCCTCTCCGAGAGGAGGACTTTTAAATTTATCTATACCCTAGGACGACACCGATATCTACACCAACATATCGGATGGCTCCCACTGAGCTTCATGAGCTGCAGGTACAGCTAGAGGACTTGTAGAGGAAGGGATTCATTCAGCCCCGTATTTCTCCCTGGGAAGCCCCTATTCTGTTCATCAAGAAGGCAGATGAAAGCTTTATGCACTATGTCAACTACCGTCTCCTGAACCAGGTGACCGTGAAGAACAAGTACCAACTCCCGATGATTGATGACCTCTTTGATCAGTTGAAGGGAGCACAGTGGTTCTTGAAGATAGACCTCAGATCAGCCTATCACCAGCTCAGAGTTCGAGATGAGGATGAGCATAAGATGAACATCAGATGTCAGTACGGCCAATACAAGTTCTTGGTTATGCCATTCAGCATAACCAACGCTCCAGCATTGTTTATGGGACTGATGAATAATATCTTCTAGCCATACCTTGATCGCTTTGTCTTAGTCTTCATCGATGACATTCTGATCTACTCAACTACTAAAGAGGAGCATGGCTACCATTTGCAGGTAGTACTGGACACAATCTGAGAGCACCGACTTTATGGTAATCTCTCAAAGTTATAGTTTTTGATCCGAGAGGTTCACTACTTGGGACATGTCATCTCAGAGGCTGGAGTTGCAATAGATCTAGGGATGATTGATGTGGTACTTGATTGGGAGCCACCCAGGAGTGTGGCGGAGGTACAAAGATTCATGGGTTTGGCTGGCTACTATTGGAGGTTTGTATCAGACTTCTCTAGAGTTGCATCACCACTATCAGCCTTGATGAAGAAGGGGAAACCCTTTGTGTGGTCGGAGAGATTCTAGCAGAGATTTTAGGAGCTGAGGCATAGGATGACTAGTGCCCCCATCTTGAGGCTTCTAGAGGAGGGTGTAGGGTACGTAGTCTACTACGATGCATCAAGGAAGGGATTCAGGTTTGTCCTGATGCAGGAGCGAGCAGTGATCGCATATGGTTCTTGGTAGCTGAGACAGCATGAGTAGAACTATGCTACCCATGACCTGGAGTTAGCAGTAGTGGTATTCGCCTTGAAGATGTGGTGACACTATCTTATGGGCGAGCATTTCACAGTCTACTCTATCCACTAGAGTCTCAGGTATATCTTCTCTCAGATGGACCTGAACCTGAGACAGCGGTGATGGATTGAGTTCTTCCAGGACTAAGACATCAAGATAGTCAATACTCCTAGGAAGGGGAATGTTGTAGAAGATGATCTCAGCAGGAGATCATGAATTTAGCAGCTAGGAGAGGCCATAGAGTAGCTGGATGCTTTACAGATATCCTTTGTGGACGGAGATGGAGCAAATTTTCTTCAGTCTCTTATAGTCACTCCTCCACTTCTTTAGTGAGTCAGGGAGGCGCAACATGGATGTGATGATTGTGAGATACAACATACTCAGATATCCATAGGGCAGGCACCTGATTGATTTTCTGAAGGTGGGGAGCACGTCATCCTCTTTAGAGGATGTACTATGGTTACAGTGTCACTTCAGGAGGAAGTGTTGAAGTAGTTCTACACATACCCTCTAGTGCTATATCCATAAGTGGAAAATATGTACCAGGATCTCCGGTGATAGCACTTGTGGCCAGGGATGAAGAAGGCAGTTGCAGAGTTTGTCTCCTGGCGCCTCACTTGTTAGTAAGTAAAGGTAGAGCACCAGGTACCAGTAGGCTTGGTTCATCCTTTAGAGGTACCAAAGTGGAAGTGGGATGGGATATCCATGGACTTCATGACAGGACATCCACAAACATACAGGGGTCATGACTCAATTTGGGTGATCATCGACTAACTCACCATGTCGGCCCACTTCTTACCGATCAAAGAGCAGGGTTCAGTATAGAGCATGGGACGCCTCTACGTGCAGGAGATTATGTAGCTACATAGAGTAACTTCTTCTATTGTCTCTGATCATGACAAACTGTTTACTTTCCGGCTATGGAAGGGGTTGTAGGAGGCTTTCGGGACGCAACTTCATCTGAGAACCACCTTCCATCCTCAGACAGATGGTCAGACTGAGGGGAATATTCAGACCCTCGAGGACATGCAGAGTTCTTGTGTCCTTGACTTTAGTCATAGCTGGGAGGATCACTTACCTTTGGTGGAGTTTTCATACTACAACAGCTATCACTCCACCATTAGGATGACACCTGTTAAGGTGTTATACAGGCGACCTTACAGATCACCATTGGGCTGGGCTGACCCTGGGGAGTCACCACTAGTGGGACCAGAGTTGGTACGAGCTACCACGGAGAAGGTGCAGACCATCCAGGAGCGGATGAAGACTGCACATAGAAGACAGAAGTCATATGCTGATAAGAGATAGAGACCTCTAGAGTTCGAGTATGGCGACCACGTCTTTCTACGGGTCTCACCTCGATGAGGTTTACAGAGATTTGGCTGAGGCGGCAAGTTATCTCTGAGATTCATTGGACCTTTTCAGGTCCTCAACAGAGTAGGTGAGGTGGAATACCACCTGGATATTCCACCTCAAGTTTCACCGGGTGCATGAATTCTTCCATGTATCTCAACTAAGAAAATATGTGCATGAACCTTCCCACATCATCATCCATGATAAGCTGGAGATCAGTGATAGGGAGACTTTTACGGAGGTCTCAGTGGAGATTGAGGATCAACAGCAGTGGGTCCTATATGGACAGCTGATACCTTTGGTGTGCATTCACTAGAAGCACGGGAACCTCGACGAGAGCACATGGGATCAGGAGGCTCATATTCATGCTCAGTACTCCACTTGTTCCCTTAGTTCGAGTTGCTGCTTACGGGGACGTAAAGCCCGGAGGTGGGGAGAATGTAAAGACCCAGAAATTCCTTGGTAAATTTTTTCAAAAATACATGGAAATTTTAAGAGTCTGCGAAAACTTACGGCGCATGACTCCATGGCCTGATGTGCCTGAAATCAATTTTTGAATTTTTTTGGGTACGTTCAGTAAAAGTACGAGTGGGTTTTTATAACTTTTGAACCGGTTCTCAAAATTGAAATTTGAGGGCACCGTTAAAACTCGCAGCACCATTATTCGCTTAAGAATACTTTCACCTCGATGGCAGTGGGTTGAGAATAGAAGATAGTTTTTGGGTTTTTAGAGAATTATTTAAATAAAAATAGTGTGTGTATTTATTTTTATATTTTGGTTAAAACCTCCATAAGGAAGTTGGAGGTAGAACCAGCACACCTTAACCTCCCATGAGAGGTTATGTTGGTGGGGCCCACCCAAACCTAACCTCCTATTCGTGTTTGATATGGTGGGGACCACCCAAGGTTGAAACCTCTTGAGCTCCCCACTTAATGGTTCCACCACCCCTCCAGCTTAATGGAGCCAACACACTGCATTTTTGGTGCCAAATCCTCCATTTGAGTTTTGTGCCAACCTCTTGAAATAATTAAGGGGAGCCAAGTTATTTAATTCACCCATTATAAATTTTGTTCCAACAAATTAAATAATTGATTAATTTAATCTATTATTTGGAATGGCATATTCATTTTGGTGGAAACTTGGGAGAACAGAGAAAGGCTCTTTCCATCTAAGAATGAAGAACACGTTCTTCCAATGAAGAACGCCGACTATGATCCCCTTAGACCTTCATCCTTGGATCCTACCAATGTGGAACTTCTTCAACCGACCTACCCTCCGCATCATTGTCAACAAGCCTATGCAGCTCGGGATTGGAAGTGTCTAGCGGATACGACAAACGATGATCTCCTTCGTCTTCTTTCCGCGACTTCATCATCGAGCAACGATCAAAGTTAGGGGTTTATTTGTGTAATATTACTTTCCTTATTTTCTTCGTCGGTTAGAAAGGAATCATTGCGGTGGTCGTAAAAATTGAATTTCATCTTTCTTCTTACTTGATGAGCAAAATGTTACCACCCTAAATGCGAAGGGTGTGGGCCAAACCAATATGGCTCGACCCCTCCGTCGTTCTTATTTATAATGATCTTCGGCATGGCAATGAAGCAACGAGGCGATAAAGGTGGCGAAGAAAAAGTCACGCTACCCATGGCCTCTGTGATCCGCACTACCCCTGTGGTGTCCCACACCACCACAAGCTGAACCGGCCACGACCGAGCCCCCACTGGCCGCACCCTGCTCGGCCGCCCGCAGGCCCGCCTCCCGGCCAGCCCGGCCGCCTCCCGTGCGCCCGACCGAACCGCGCCATCCCGCACTCCCCACGCACCCCATGTCACCTGATCCTCACCCCTCATGGCACTGGAAGAACCGGCCTCAACCATCCGGGATGAGATACTGAGCCGCACCCCACGTGCGCCTGGTCGAGCCATCCTTCTGCGCCCCTCGCGGTGCCTCCGGGCTGAACCGCCCTTACACAAACGCGCAACCAATACGCACCCTCACGACCTATTTGTGCCCCCGAACTACTCACAGCCTTCAAGGCATGCTGGGCCGAACCCAATGGGTTGGGCCAGACAATGTCAGCCCAGGTCGAACCAGACCCAGGCCCGTTGCGACCCCCCTTTACTTTCTTTTGGTCATATCCTTGGCACCATATGTCCGTTTGACGAACCGTCAGCGTCGCTGGTAATATTGGAATATAACGCTACCTTTAATTATACCCCACTAGAGTTCGGGTTATAGTTGAGTTACGGTCAGGTTGGATCATGCACGAATCCAACCGTGCCCCGGGACTAAAAGGCTAATAACTCACAGACTAGGCGTCTGATTGACGTGTCGTCTTTTGCGTTGAGACCCCTATAACTTAGCGGACCATTGGGATACTTCTTTGTGTCACTTCGTGGAAGTTGATGTATCAACACTTGGATTGAGGAGTGGACCCTCCCAGAATCAATCGTGCTTTGTGCGGAAACCATGTTGCTGGCTGCGCTCTGACAACTGTTTCTGGATCCTGTGAGGGTTCGATAGCACTGACGACTGTTCCTAGATCCTGTGTGGGTTAGACAACACTGACGACTGTTCTGGGATCCTATGTGGGTTCGACAACACTGATGACTGTTCTTGGATCTTGTGTGGGTTTGACAGATCTAACTACTGTTCCTGGATCCTGTGTGGGTTCGACAGCACTGACGACTGTTCCTGGATCCAGTGTGGGTTCAACAGTTCTGATTTCTCTTCCAGGATCTTGTGTGGGTTTGACAAAATATATGATTTGGTGGCTACATCTAATTCATCTCTAACACTCTACGTGATTTGTATACCTGTGTGAGATGAGTCAGTAACATTTGTGTTTTCCTCATGATTGAGATGGATTACTTGATAACTTAGGTATATGTATGGGCATATTCCTAAGTGGGGTTATCTGTTTATTTCATACTTGGTGTTTATCCTTGTTGGTTTTTGTGAGACCTTGAGGCTCTCGTGGTCTCTACTAAGTATCGTTATACTCGCCCCTGCACGGGCTATGCCCGCACCTCATTGTGTACGACGTAAATGACGGACCACGCTGACTGAGGCTGAGTGTACTAGGATTGGACTGTACCCGAAGCTGGACCACACGGCGTGATGGTACACGGAGGAGACGGACGGACGTGGAGTGCTGTGGAGGGTATATGTACCTACCCTTCAGGTAGGATTTTCCAGTGGACGATGTAGGAGTTTTTTTCCCTTTTTCGAGTATGTGTACTTTCAGTTTCTTGTACTTTACAGTTGGGCTTGTATTTCTGGCCCCTTTTACTTTTCAGCACTATTTTGTTATACAGTTTTACTTAGTGTTTTGCTTCCAACTTATACTCTGTTGTGTGTGTTTTTAGGTTATAAAGGCAATGCCTTCCCAATTTTAGGGATTTAGGCCTTTGGTTCTAGTCGCCAGCCCCTGGCCTATGGAAGGCGAGCTTGGGGTAGTCACGGTACAGGCCCCGGGGGACAGTTCATGACATAGTTCATTTTTCATAACCATATTTCATGGTTTGTTTTAAAATTATAATTAATATATAAAAATTATTTTTATTTAATTATTATTATTTTTCAAATTATTTAACAATTAACACTTTAACCATAGTCAACACACCAATGTCATTTTTAAATTATGAATTGGGCATCCTCCAAACACCCAATGTGGATATAACTGATCATGTAATTAAATTCATAATTAAAATAAATTAATTATATGTTTTAATTGTATGATATTAATATTATAAAACTTCTTTAAGAAAATAATCATATAATTTTATTATAAAATAGATAAAATACATATAAAACAATGAATGGACTCAAGGTAGGGGTTTCATCTCAAAACATAATTCATTAAAAAACGTGTCCTTTAATGCACCAAAATTATTTTAAATGGTGTACATAATACCAATTTAAATATTATATCATGAATACTTTTTAATTAATTATAATTTATGTTACAATTCTCCATATTCATTCATGGGGGTTATGATTCAAAATTTCTCAAAGATGTGAGGGTTTATGTTTTAATCTCATTTTAATTAGGATTGTTTAAACTTGAATTTTATTTGTATGAAATTATTTGATAATTGTCTACTAAAACCCTTTTATTTTCTCCTCCTCTATTTATTTATCTAATTTTCAACTGATATTAAAATTTTTTTCTCTTTTGTACTTGAAATGATTGAGAATTTTTTTTAATAAAATATGACTTCATTTCTCTTTTCTGTCGAAAACCCATTTATTCGATATCCATGCTTTCTAAAAATATGTTCACATATATTTTCCACTTCCCTAAAATGATTTATTAAATAAATTGTGACCCAAGCAATATTTTCTAAAAAAATATTTTATATAAATGTTCTTTTTGTTTTCTGAATGAGGTACTTCTAAACCATTTTACAATAGTGTGAAAGGAATGTCTTATAAACATATATGAAATGTATGGAATTACCCACTATCATTAACACTCAATTATTTATAAATTACTTTATATGTTTCCAGATTTCTTTTAGAAAAATCTATGATATTTTAAAAAAAATAAATTTTGAAGAAGTGATTTCAATGTGAAAAATGGTACTTTTTTAAATAAATATTTTATTTAATATTTCAATGATATTTTCTTCAACAACAATAACCATTGATATTATAGTTTTACTATAAATTATTTATAAGTCTCTCAGATATATACCTATATTATTCTTCCTTAATTTTATGTGGTAATATATTCCATATGTTCATATGTCAAATTTCTTCATTAAGAAATTTCCTTTGATTATTCTATGAGACAAGATTACACCACCCATTTTCTTTCCATGGGTAATTATTATGTTGATGATTTATGATTGATTTATTTTTGGTGAAACACAAAATCAGGAACATGTTATAATGGGTGAACAAAGATAGTTCTCCAATTCATTGGGTAAAAATTTATTCTCATGAGTCATTAAGTATTGGATTTGGGAGTGATCCTAGTCCATTATGGGACGTTTCCCACCATGTGATATTTTATAGGAAGTTATACTTGACTCATGTTTATTTCATATTATATGTTGCAACCAAATTTCATATGATTTCATGTTATTATAATAATGTGACCATTATGTTTTTATCCCATGTGATTACTCATGTTCCTTCTCTTTTATGATATAATTTTATAACTTTGACTCGCATTTTATGTTTTCTTATCATGTTAATTCCATTTATAGGATTTTTAGCTCGTCTATTTTTTCTATGTATTCCCCATGTTATACCATGAATTTTAGGATCTTGAAAGGATTTAGGGGCTCATTATGGAGAATAAAATAAAAATGGTTTATTTTAGTATCACATTGATGTATTTTGAACCTAGTCTTTCAAGTACACTAGGCCTGATAATATTTGGGTTTTAATTAATGGATATTTATGTTAAAAATAATTTACTAATTTTATTTAAAATGATTCAGTCATTATAGATGGTATGAGAGAAATTTTTAGATATTTTGGGGGATAAGGACTAGAGTAATTTAGTTAGAACCATAGGGATAAGTATAAGGATAAGGCTGAGTATAAAAATATCATTGATTTTTAGTGAAGTATATAGTGAGTGGGTTCCATGAAATAACATCTATTTCTAAATACTACATGTGTATGTTGATCTATTATAGTGGTACCTTGGGATAGTAACCTACAATGGGTTCATTTAGTTATACACAATCCTCAACTCGTCCATGAAAACAAGCCTCATTGCACACCTGGTTTGACACTCCTATGGGATATGCTTTGGAAATTAAAAAAACTATTTATAAGCCATTATTAATGACATAAAAAAATATTTTGCTTAGAAATCTAATTGGAAACATTACCATAGATAACCAATATTGAAACCTAGAGACTCGTATGTGAGGATATAGTTATCATTTATAATTTATTCCTTATATTTTTATAAGTTTCCACTTTTTTATGTTTATTCATTCTCATCTTCTTAATTTTATTCTTTTTAGTTCATGATGGGAAATATGAGAAAGAATTCCAACAACAAATGTGATGTGAAATGTAATGTTTTTGTAACAATATGCCTAACATAATGGGAATAGTAGTTATACATCTTCTGATCATTCCAAATGATATCTCTTGAATTACGAATAACAACCGGAACATATTTAAATTTCCAAACACATAAAATAATATAAGAATAGAATCTCATGTAATTTCAGGTGTTAAAGATGATAAAGAAAAGAATATTCAATTTCTTACATGTCAAAAAAGTGGGATGAGTCACTAGGTAAATTTCCTTATAGGAACAAAAATATTATTTTGTGAAGGAAATGAGGGAACAAAGTACCTAATTTCCAAAGGAAAATTATGTGTTCAGTTAACAAGATGTGGGGAAATAAATTTCAACCAAATTCACCACTAATAGTTCAATGTCCTAGATGTGGAGAAATTGGAAATTATGTAAGGCAATTCCCAAATCCAATTTTTAATTACTAAGGGACTGTGTTATGAAAATCATTGAAGTTTAATGACTAAAGTGTTTATGTTTTGGAATTTTAAAACCATGTTATTGATGTTTGTTTATTAATTTTATCGTGAAACTTATAAGGATCATTCTATAGTGGTTTATCTTTAATGATTTTCAATAATAAGGTAAATGGTACTAATGAAAAAAAGGTGATTTAATGGTCAGTTAATATTTTATATAAAACACATGATTGAGAAAATGATAATATTCAATACGTGATTTATGTAAAGGTAATAATAGTCAATTCATATTATTTTATTTTTTATAAAAAAATAAGTTATATAGAAAAATTTAGTGTTTAATAACTGATTTGATGAGTAATGTTACTTTGAGTATCTCCATATTATTTTTGTGAATGTTAAAGGATTTATATTAATATAGTTTTACAAAAATAACAAACCACATATCAGACAACAACTCATTGAATCCGGAAATTCCATAGGTCTTGAACCTGGAACTGAAGAGAAATATGGGTATAGTTCCTACCAGTATCCTATGTGATTTACTAGTTAGTATTAAATTGTTTTTACTTATATTATTTTATGGATAAATATTATGTTTATTTTTTGAGACTTGTTTTTCGGAACAAGAATTTTATCATTTTTAAGTTTTTTTGGTTATTAATGATATTTTGGAAAAAAATTCATTAGGTTAAGGTATAAGTTACACATAGGTCTAGCATGTGATTTAAAATAAAATATTAGTTTTTAAGAAAACAATTATATCCATGAATGTTGAGGTCATTTAGGATGCAAGTTTATTTAGTTATTTAATGATTTAAGTTGAACCTTGGATTTGGAGATTAATATGAAGGTGTATTGTTTTTTAGAATTATATTAACTTATGAAAACAATTTATAGTTTTTCTTAATCTATAAATACCATAGGAATATCTTATTATCATTTTTTGGAACCACATAGTCTATTATATGTTAGTTTTAGTGATTTGGGCATAACAAATTCATCTTGAATAGTCATATTTTAGAGAAACAGATGAGATTATTTTGAAAATGATTATAGGATGAAATTATAATTTTAAAGTATGTATATTTCATCATTTCCTTATTCTAAAAGGTAAGATGATCCCTTAACTTTAGGAAAGTGATCTTAAAATAAAAATGCTATTCATTTTCAATATATTGATGGTCTCTTGTATCTCTAAGAAAAGGTATAATGATATCTCTTAAATGAATATTCTTTTAAAATATTTGTTTTCAATGGCCACCAATGTTATCCTATATGGAAACCTATTTACAAAATGGCAAAAATGTTTCCCTTTATATCTTTTAAACTTGAGGTTTTATTAAATATTTTTATAATGTGGGATTTCTAAATAAATAATTTTTAAATGTCAAACACTTTATTACTAACTAGAGGTACAAATATTGAGAATGAAATATATTTAAGGGTTGTATATTGTAATACCCTAAGATTTTAAAATGAAACTATGTACGATATTGTATTCAATATGCAACACTTAGTTTAAATCATCTGTGATATAATATTATAATATTATTATTTAAACTTGACTGATATAACCTAGCCATAAAATTGGAATTTATGAATAGTATAAAATAATTTATGAAGTATATAAAAAGGTCCAAATCAATATAAATTTATCTAACAATTATTAATAAATAAGCACTCGACTTTAATAATGTTTTCTTATTCTACCAAAAATATGTTTCCTTCAAAAATGAATTTTGTTGATTTTGTGAGAAATTATTATAATTAATTTATGGAACTTTTATAAATTTTATTTTATAAAATGAAAATAATTTTTGAAATCATAATATCCTTATTAACTTATGGTGAAATCTTGGGATTTTGTGGATAATACTGATTTCTCAGGGAATAGTAAAAAATACCAAATTTTCTATAACTATAATATCATTAAATAAATTTAGTGATTTAAAATTAAAATTTTAATTTTAATTTGATTTAAAATTAACTTGAAAATTATTTATTTATATATAATCATATTAATTTCATTTAAATATTCTTTTTACTATATTTTAGTATATGTTTATTTTTAGGGTTAAAAATAGATTTTTTTTAAACTATTTTAAAGTGTATAATGTTACTATGATTTAATTAATTAAAATAAAAAATAATTATAAATAATTTAAATTAAATGTATAATATATATATATATATATATATTAATTTACATTCATATAATGATTATTTATATTCATACAGTTAATATTAGATGAGCTTTTCATTAAAAAATGCATTTTCAGGATTGTTGCTTTTCTTCATACTTGTATGTTTTCTTTTAAATTAAATTCTACCAATCATGTGAATGTAATTTGATAAAATTTATACCTTGTTTTTTAATTTTAGTAATTTACATTATATAATAATTTCAACATAATTTTTGTTATAATTAATAATAAAATAGTAAAAAAATATAGTTACTGTGGTATAAAAAATAAAATGGTAAAAGTGAGTAACCTTAAAGTTAAATAAGATAACAATTCTAAAACATTTTTTTTAGTGTTAGAGGTGTGTCTTATAATTATCTCTCCTCCACTCCTTTATTTTTAAAGTTGGTAGGTACTTGGCTCTAGATACTTCCCATTATTGAATAGTTTTGGGTATTTACAAGAATGCTACTCCTCCGCCCTTATAAAATGGTTTCCACACTCATCTCTATTATACAATTAAAAAAAGATTGGTTATAAAAACCTCAACCCAAATACTTTACATACTTCCCTTACCATATCATAGAGTCCATTGTTTGTTTACAAATCTAATATAGGGAGGCATTATATATAATCCTAAAGAGGTAGTCCGAAGAAGATGTATTGTTCTTAATTGAGAATATTTGTTTCATTTATTATTTCACATAATTTAAAAAATTATCAATAATGATGACATAATAATAGCTTTATCTAAAATATAATATTATTTTATAATATTAATTTCATAACCTAAATTAGTCTCCACTTCTATGAAATGGGAAATGAAACCATCGTTCTTGTTACAGCGGACTATCGCCTTGTGAACCGGTGTGATTTGTTTTCAATCATTTCCTCTAATGGATGTTCATGATTTTGGATTTAATGTTTATATATTATATTAATTACATATTAATAATTATGGTAATTAATCATATAAAATAACTTCTACATTACCATCCACTTAAAATTGATTACATAATTCGTGTGTCCGGCATACTACCGCTTCACGAAGCGATGTGATTCATTTTTTATTATTGAAAAACTCATATGGTATAATTAAGTGTATTTAAATAAGTAATATGAAAATTATGATATAATTTTTATTCTATAAATATAAAATAACCCTTAATTTATTTCCATCACGTTTTTTCAAAAATGGTAACGTTACACTTTCATACGTACATCCCACCACTTTCATGTTTGTAACGTAGCTCATTTTTCATAATAATATTTTAATGTTTGTTTCAAAAGTATAATTGATATATAAAAATTGTAATTATTTAATTATTATTATTCTAGATATGAAAGAATAGTTACCCCTTAAACCATTTTCAACAAACCAATTCCATTTTGAAATTATGAATGGAGCGTCCACAAAACACTCGATGTAGACGTAACTAATTATGTAATTGAATAAATCATAAAAATAAATGAAGTAAATGGATTATGTATAAAGGATTAAACCTTAAAAATTAAATTATGAAAATAAATAATTTAAATAATTTTATTATATAGGATATAAAATACATACATTAAAAATTTTGGACACGAGTTAAGGGTTTCATCTCAAAACTTCCCTCTTTGAGACACATGTTATTTTATACACCCAATTTATATTAAATATTTTATATACCTTCCATTTACATATTATGCCATGGGTTATTCCTAATTAATTATATTTGAAGTTATAATTCATATACTAAATTCATGGTATTTACGATTCAAAGGTTACTAAAGAGGTAAGGGTTTATGTTTTAGTCTCATTTAAATCATAATTATTTATACCTGATTTTATGTTATAGGGAAATATATAATCATTTAATAATAATAAAAATTAATTTTACTATCCTCTTTATATTCATGAAATTTTCATGCAATTTTCCCATTTTCTACTCTTTGGTACATCAAATTATTGAGAAAATGTAACTAAGAAAATATGACTTTATTTATATTTTTAGTAAAAAATACTTTTCTTCCATATACATGTTTTCAAAAAAAATATTCTCATTAATATTTTTAAATTTATCCAAATGATTTATTAAATAAATCTTTACCCATGATTTAATTTTTATAAATTAGTTTTAAATAAATATTCATTTTATTTTTTGAATGATTTTCTTTTTAACCTTTTTAAAATAGAATGAATGGAATTTTTTTAAAAATTACACATCATGTATGTAATTACCCACCATCATGAAAAATAAATTATTTTAATATTACTTTATAATTTTCCATGTTTATTTTTAAAAAAACTCTAATATTTTTGGAATTTTTTTAGTTTTTAAGAAGTGATTTCAAATTTAAAATGGTTTGTTTATCAAGAAATAATCTATTTAATATTTTAAATACATTTCCCTTAAGGATAAAAACCTTTGATGTTATAGATTTATTATAAATTATGTATATATGTATCTCACATATATACATATCTTATTCTACATTAAATTGATGGGTTAATACATTTCATATGTTCATCTCTCAAATTCCTTCATTATGAAATTTCCATTGATTACGCTATGACATCAGATTATACAACCTATATTCTTTACATGGGTAATTATTATGTTTTTGACTTATGATTAATTTCAATTATTTAAAAAACATAATATTTAACATGTTATAATGGGTTATCAGATACAGATCTCCAATTCATTGGGTAAATCTTTAGTCTCATTAGTTATCATGTATGGGATTAGAGAGTAAACTGAATCCATTATAGGACTTTTTCCACTATGTGGTGTCATCTAGGAAGTTAGCCTTGACACAAGTCTAGGTCAAGTTATATGTTTCTACAACATTTATTATGATTTCATGTTCTTATGATACCATGATATTTATGTTATGTTCCCATGTGATTACTTATGTTCCTTATCATTTATTATATCATGTTATACCTTTGAATCGCATGTTATTTCTCCTTATCATGTTTATTATCGCAGTAGTATTTTTAGATCATCCCATTTTACAATGTATTACCCAGGTTATCCCATGCACTTTAGGATCTCAAAAGTTTTTAGGATCTCATTATGGAGAATAAAATAATGATTTTTTTTAGTCTCACTTTTATGTATTATGAACCTAGTCATCTAAAGACACTAGGCCTCATAATCTTTTTTTACTTAATGGATATTTATGTCAAAAATAATGAACCACATTTTTTTATTCTTTTCATGTCATTAATGTGGTTTACATGTTTCATTTCCATTTTCTCACCTTTTGAATAAAGAAAAATAAAGAAATTTTTTTATAAGTATTGTGGATATTGTATCTTTATTTAGATATAGAACCTTCCTCTTCCATTTCTATATATTCCTTAAAAATTTTAATAGAATATTTCTAATATTCTGTAATGATTTATTAAATAATTTTTTTACACATTTTTTAATTTTGTATAAAATGGTTTAAATGCAATCATTTTATAGTTTTCCAGATGAGGAACATTTTTACTTTCTTCACAAATGTGTGAATGTAATGTTTTCTTTTAACTTATATGGACTGAATAGAATTTACCTTCATCATTACCACTCAATACATTTAAGATTCCTTTAAAAGGTCAAAGGTTTTTTTTCCAAGAAAGTGTTTTATATAATATTATGGAAATTTTTTTATTTTTAAGAAGTGGATTTAAAGTGAAAATAGTATTTTTCTTAAGAAATATTTTATATGATATTTTAAACACATTTTCATCAGTGATGATAACTTTAGATGTTACAAAAAAAATTTAATTTATTTTTATATTTTTCTTAAATATATACCTAGATCATTATACCTTCCTTTGAAGGGTTAATAAATGATATGAGTTCATTTATAAAGTTACTTATTTAGGAAATCTCATTTGATTATGACATGAGGAAAGATTAAGAAAATAATTTATTTCCATGTTTAATTATTATTTTTATGCCTTTTAATTGATTTCATTTTACGGAACACATAATCATAAACATTTTATGATAGTTTCACCCAGATAGTTCACCAATTTATTCAGTAATTTTTTTTATTATGAGGCGTTATAGATGTTATTATGGAGTAAACCTAATCTATTATGAAAGTATATCCACCATGTGATTTTTTATTTCTAATTAACATTGACTTATACTTTTATCTTGTTATATGTTTGTTTTAATTTCCTATGATTCCCTAATATTATGATACATTGTTATTTATGTTTTGATCCCTTGTGATTATTCATGAGCCTTCGATTTAATGATATTATTTTATGCCTTGTCATCAGGTCTAATACCTTATTGGGATTTAAACATTACCCCATTCTTTTGTGTATTTCCCTAGGAAAATATATATATTTTTAGGAGATAAAATGTATTTTGGAGCTCATTGAGTAGAATAAAAATAAAGATGTTATTTTTTTAGTTTATATTTGATATATTGTGTACTTAGCCTTCCAAATACACTATGCATCATTATCACTCGGTTTTTATTATTAGATGTTTATATTAAAAATCAGGTAAAAATATGTGGAAAAATATTGGGTAACTATAAGATCCATCTTCCTTAATCTCTAAAAACTACTTATATTACTTTTGGAAAATCTATAATATAGGTGCAATCACTTTCAACTGATCACCCTAGGTCGTAAAGGCTCTAAATATGAGAGGAATTTTATTATCACTGTCCAATTAATGACTGAAAATTAATTTTTTATTATCAAAACACTTTAAGGGAAAATTGAGAACCACAAATTCAAACATAACAGCAGCAAGAAAAAATATAAAATGCCTAAACACCGACTGTATTTCCCTCCGATATCATTAACCTCATAAAAACAAACCCCTATAATTCATGATCACTCGAATAGCTGTCTTGCACAAAGATAGGACTGAAACCGATTGCATAGCCATACCCTTTGAACTTCCAAGTCCAAATGGAATGAATAGTTGAAGGCTTCGTGCTCTGAACCCGATCTAATGAAAATCCAAGAAATATTGGACATAACACCCCAAACTATCAAAAAACACACAAAAACAAAACCAGAAGCTGACGGCCAGAAAAAAATTCATCCCAAACAACAACTTTCCAACTTTAACCTTAGTAATTGAAGAGTAATTTGATATTACCTAGCCTTATCCTTAAGAAATTTCCATGCAATATAAGTTACTTGGATTTCCAGAGCCTCAATCACCAGATTTTCAACTACTGAGGAATGTTTTTCCCATGACTGTATATACTCCTTGATGTTAATATTCCCTCTGTTGAAAACCATAACAAGAATGAGGTCCTATTTGTCCACACAAGCATATTTCTCCTCATTAAGTGTCACCCTTAAAGGCCTCCCCTTTATTTTGGCTGCTTCCTCCATAGAAGAATTAAGAAGAAGGACCTGCTCAACCACTTCATCCTCTGATTTTAACAGTAATTCCAAAGTTTTCTTGCCATGTGCCTCATGTCCATGTTGGCTTCTGTCCTCCTTTTAATACTTTTCTGAGTTTTCCTTCCTTATTGAACGAGTCTCAAGAATAGGTGGCAAGGATGAGTAACCCCTCCACCCTTTCCTCATCTTATTACTCCAGTTCCTTGCTAGAATTCATGATTCACCTATAGAATGGTTGTGATCTCCATTGCACTCATGACAACATCCTCGGACTATCTCTGAAGAATTATCCAAGAGAGAGCTCAAGCCTTCCATGTCATGTGCTTCAAATTTATTGCTCAACTAGATTGAGGACTGGTACTTGGAATCTAAACCCCCTGAATTACCACCACTGTCCAATTAATGAAATAAGGTATTCAAGTCTTTCTTTGTGAATATCCTTAATAGATAATACTTGATGGAATTTCCAATGTTTTTTTAATATTTTTTAATATATTCGCCATCTTTCATTACCAAATCAAGATTTTTGTTTATATGAGTGGCATACATTGATTGTATCATTTCTATGGTTTCTAAAAAGACATTAAAATTATATTTTAACTCATATGTTAAAATTTTATTTATCAAACCATCATCAACAATTGCATTAATAGGGGTGCAATGGAGGTAGAGGCCTATGCAAAAAAGACTAATCACTCTATGAGATTGGCTCCTCATCAGGGCCAAAATATCTATTTGGAGGACTCCCATTTATTCATTCATTTTTTGAATTTATTTTTTCATGACATAAATTTTTCAAGAGTCTTGGTTGGATATGTTCTACACCAGATTAATTATTCATAGATAATCCTTCCACTTTGGTAGAGTCAAAACTTGTTCCAAAATATAAGAAAAAATGATTTATCATTTTCAACAGATCAAATTTAAACTCATTAAAGTCATATTTTTTAACAAGATATAAATATAGATGAGGTGAAGGCGTATCTTACTCAAAGGGTTATGTCCTAACATCCACTTCAACATCCTCTTGTAATGATTTTTTTTCAATCTATAAATAATAATCAAACACTAGTCCAACACTTTCTAGTTTTGATTCAGATTCTATAAATCCAACTGGATTAGTGGGAGTTGGTTTGAACATATCATGTTATACTTGAATATATTTTCTTCTAGTTCATATTATTAAGTAGTTTTTTCAGATCTAGGATAAGGTATCTCAATCCATTAATCTATTTCAATCTTATCAAATAAATATTCATTCACCACATTAGGTGCAACAGAAATCATAGGTCCACCATGCTCAGGTGGACTTCCTCCACTATTATGATCATCATTAGCATTACTAGAAAATGGGTAGTCTATACTCATTAAAGAAGATATAAGGGACTTATAACCATTATAATTTGGTGTATCATTGATATATTCTCCCCCTTCCTTATGCACTGGTGTAATTACCCTTTCTTCACTATCTTCATTTTCTTCAACTGATGGAATAATTTGGCATCTAATTCATCATCTAATTCAAAAAACAATTATTAAAAAGGATAAAATAATGAATTCTCAGTATCTAAAAATTTATAATCAAAATATAATTAATTATAAGGAAAATATGGAAGAGTTTTATCTTGTCTAAAAGATACACTTCTCAACTCAAGACTTTGAGTAATTACTAGCTCATTATAAAAAATATTTTCATCATTTTATTCTCTTATTGTTTATATAGTGTGAACATCCATATATTATTTATAAAATCTTATAGTATTATAATTATAAACATTTATTTATTACTAAAAATATTATTCCACAACAAAATTATGTTCAAGATAAGGGTCATATTTGACATTATGCATCATGTGATTCTTGAAAGGATTAAAATTCTCATAAAAAATATCATTGTCTACTACCCATGACTTTATCCAAGGGTTCTAGTTCATTATAATAATTTTATAAATTCTAATTGAAGTTACCCTATGTTTTATTTATATTTATTTGAAATATATTAAAGAATATTTTTGTAGGTAGGAGCTAAGATGAATTGAGATTCCAAGGCCTTGTAAACCTGAAATTGATATTACATAAATATTAAATATATTAATGTCTTGTGAAGTTATTATTTCATAAATAATGTAATATATCATAAATGGAGTCTCATATTATAAATATTAGATCATGGTTGAATCCAAAATGTGTGGTTTACCCATGTCAAGACCTAAATTTGGTCAGTGCTAGGGGTTCAGATGAGGTAGTCGTTAGTGGGTACGTTAAGTGAATTAATTAATTCATTCATTTAATTAATTTCTTTAATACCCAAAAACCTAATTTCATATTTAAATGGGCTGTTATAGAATTTCTCCAATAGTATATGTATAACCCTTGGATATTGGAGAGGATACTCTGACATTCTTTATTGGTGGATTGAGATCATATGATGGAAGTCAATCAAATCGAGATGGATCGAGAGGCAGCAAATGTAGTAGGGATATTACTTCGTTGAAGAATACATTCTTCACCCATGATCGATCCCAAATTGGGATAGGGCTCAAAAATTATGTATTTTTCTATTTTGATTAAAATTTTGAGTATGCATTATTTATCTGATTCTGATTATATGATCCCAAATTCTTCGCATGAGCCCATTTAATTTTTTTATATAAGTTGTTCTTGATATTACTTTATTCTCTCCCAGTTTCCCCAAACTACGATCATTGTAAAATAATGTTTCACCAATTATTTTTTCACATATTTTATTCTTTCTTTCCCCCATATGTTCTTCTCATTCTTTATCATTGGCCTATGGGGTCACGGTTTTGTATTGACTGGGAAGGTTCAAGCTCAATTAAACCCCCAAATTCATGGGATTTTAGAGAATGATGAATAGATAAATGTTTTGCGAACATATCAGGGAGTATTTTGGGTGATAATTCATAGATATGGGATCTATGAATTAAAATGGGTAGTGAGACGTGCACAGGATGGGAAACAACTTTTAGTGGATACTCAGATTTTATTTTTTTGGCCACCAATGATCTTGAAATGACAACAGAAGGATTTTTCCATTGATTTTAGATGGTCAACAAGATATATCCATGGAAATGGTCATATATTTGGAAAATACATGAGGAATTTATGGTTTCTGCAAAAAACGCAACTACACGTCATGTATCCTTGATGAACACGAAACATGTATCCCCTTAGTGGTGGTGTTTAGGTTTCAGTAAAAGGTAAGGATTACACTTCATGTGGCAAGTCTCCCACACCATGTGACCCTCCCCAAGTTGATAAGTTGTGTTCTAGTTGGTACATTCCCAGGACCCTGTGTTTTTAGATATGTTGTGTACTCTGAGAGTACAAGGGAATAGTCTGGTACCCGATCTTGTCCAGGTGCACAAGAATAACCATCATTACATAGGAAATAAGCTGAGTTAGGTTGTGTTCCACTTATACACACTATATATAAATACATGTATTCCAATATATATTTAGAGGATAACACTACCAGGTGGTGATGTTGGGCCATATGTCATGTGGACCCCTTACACATTGTGTAATTCCCTATAGAACATCCTCTCATATATCACCTTCGTTTTGTCTTAGATTTTGGCCTTTTAGTAGCCTATCCTGAGTTATTTTCCACATATAACACTATGGTTGCCTTCATTATGGAATATGAGATATGATTTGAAATGTTCCATGTGTGATTATTATATAGGAAATTACTGATAATGATAGTGATCAAGATTGTATCATTAGAGAGTTTCAGTGGTTGATAGTCTCTTTTCTAACCAGGGTGTATGTTCCCCACACTCTTTATACAAATATATATAGTACTCCCCTACACTGGGTGTGGGTCCTAGATCTATAGATTGGTACTCCACCATTTTTTTGCTTTATTGGAATGTGGGTCCTTGATAGGTATTGTGGATCCCTAGATGGTGGATCAAAGTAGAGAGGGGTGGTCCCCACAACACATATTTTGGTTATATTATTTTTTATTTTGATCATTGGTGATGGACTATTAGATATTTAGGATGACTCACTAATTTTTGCTAGGTTGTGAGTTGAAGATACCATTTATCTATCATCTGGGTTTCTTTTTGAGAACATATATATGTATTGGGATATTTTTTCCTCTTTATTTAAGTTTATATGACTATTTTTGTATCTTTCTAGAACTCCCTTTCATTTTCTAGGGTGTCCTGCTGGGTATTTGTATACTCACCCCTACAAGGGATTTTCTTTCATTGGTCATGTATTGCGCAGATAAAGGAAAGATCATCAATGAATTTGGTGGAGCATAGGGATACCTAGGTCGATTAACAACATGTAGTGGTCGAATATAGATATATAGAGTCAGGATCTCTCATCTTTCTTTTTTCTCTAGTTATTATCATGATGGGAATTCATTTCTAGTTGGGTGATTATGTTTTCACTTTACACTTTGTTTTTATTTTATCACACTCTTATATATTCCATAGAGTTTATTGCATGCATGGTTTCACTCTAGATAGTATTGTCTTTTATTATCCCCATGCACTATTTCATGGAGGTGGATATGTGTGTGTATAAAGGTATATTAGAAAAATGTTTCCCATTTTAGATTATTCCTTCTTAGCACTTTCCACCTACCTCGATCCTATTAGAGGTACGTTTGGGGTTCTAGTGGCTTGGAATTTCACTAACCAGGCATGCCTTGGTGGGATGGGTCTTTATAATAAGGTTGATACATATTCTACTTAAATATTTTTAATTTTACATCACATAAGGAACATGCCCCTTTGAATCAAGAAAATTATATATTAACTTTTCATATGTAAGAGTGTTTAACTAAGAAAAATTCTTACACACTTCATCCATACACCTTATTAGAAAAATTGTAAGACTAATCTTAACTACATGCATTAGTAAATACTGGGAAAAAATATTAGTGAATCAAAACACTAGAGTAGTATTTTTTATTAAATATCATATATTGAATGAACATGATCAACAATATACATTCACCATCTATATTCAATGCATTGAGTTTTTTCATGTTTTTATTTCCATTCCACTCCTCTAGATATTTTTAATAACTCAAAACTCAAATGTATAATATGATAATAACTTTAGCATTCCTTAAATTCACTATCATGAGGAACTAATAGAAGTTCTTCCTATTGCTTCATATGAAACCCCAAATCTTCTCTAGCTACCATTTTATGAATAAAATCCTTCATCTTACCAACCTCAAACTCATCATTAAATTAAAAATATTGGGTTAAACATAGATATAAATATCATCCATTTATAGTAAGAAAATCAGTCTATCCTTATTATTAATTCTCTTTTTAGATCAATGATTTTCTCAAATTTTACCATTTGAAATCAAATTCATTCTCCAGTATTTCCATTAAATTTGAGAGTTAGGAGTTTTATGGCTCAATAGAACCATTAGATATATATTTTCCTTTCTTTATGTGAGTTTGTTCATTTGTAATGTGAAATCCAACACTCTCTTTATGTATAGCATCTTCATAGAGATTTGAGGTTCTTGATGTTTCAAAATTCAAGGAGAATAATAGTGTTTGGAAAAGCAGAGGTCAAAAGGGTCTCTAGGGTTTAAGCTTTAAATAATAGAAAAATATCGGTTAAACTTGAGAAAATTTAAGTCATTTCTGACATAGAAAATGCAGTAGAAAAATTGGGATAAAGTGATAATAATATTGTGAGAATTTAAAATATATATAGTCACAATAGATTAAATAACTATATGATTTGTCACACAGTCACTCAGTATAGCCACAATAGGTTTACCTCTTATATGACTAACTTATGAAACATTTGAAAGTTGTGGTTTCCTGAATTATCGTGTGATTGGCCCCCATGGTAGCTTGATATTTATGGTTACTTTTGACCATTTAAAAAAAACATCATAAAAATTAATTTTAAATAATAAATATCAATCATGAATACTTTATTATTCCTAACTAATTTAATATTTAACTTAATCTCTCTATATTCAATGGTTTTTTGAAGATATCAGTAATTTATTATTCAGTTCCATTGAAATTAAGAGTGATATGACATTTTTTTAAATGATATCTCAAACATTAATGTCTTATATCAATATGGTTTATCCTGGAATGTGAAATGGGATTCATAGAAATATTAATAGAACTTGTATTTTCATTATTTATAGGTATATGTCTAAATTGATATCCATAGTCTAATAGATTTTGTTTCATATACATAATATATTCACAAAAACTATCTAAAGTTATGTATTTAGCTTTAGTATTAGACAATTAAACCGTGTTCTTATTTTTACTATACCAAGATACTATAGATTTTTCCAAAATTGGACAGGTTCCATAGGTTCTTTTTCTATCTAACATACTACCACCAAAATCCATATCAGATTAACTAATTAATTCAAATTCATGTCCTGTAGAGTAAACCAAACCAAAATTAGTCATATTCATAAGGTACTTAAATTTACTTTCCATAATATTTAAAATATATTAATTGATGTTTTATTGAAATTGATAACAAAAAATACACTAAAAATTATATTTGTACTACTAGTAGTTGATTATTGTAGGCTCCCAATAATACATCAATAAAAAATTTGGATAATTTGTTTTAAATTTTCATTAAAGTATAATGGTAGTTCTCATATGAGTATCAAAGCCTTTAATTTTATCCATACAAAAACATTTTAGAAGATTTATTAGGTATTTATTTTGATTTAATAAAATTCCTTATATATTTTGAAAATTTGAAAACCCAGAATGAACTTTAACTCCACCATTAACCTCATTTCAAAATCATTTTTCATTAGTTTATAAAATTCAATATACATATAATTTTTAGATGAACCAAATATAATATAATAAAAATAGAATCTCACAATAGAAACATATTTACAAAAAATTATAAAGAGTCTCATATTGTGTATCCCTTTTGAAAACCCTTTGGAAATTAAGAATGAAATAATCCTACCTTATAATGGACTAGGGTCCTATTTTAAAACATAATGGTATTTTTAATGATAAAAAGAATGAATTCAAAATTTAGGATTTGAAAAATTGGTGGGTTTTTCAAAAAAAAAAGTATTGATAATGTAAACATTAAAAAATGAAATCATTAAATACATTTTCTATAGTTTGAAATTATCTGAGCTCCCTATGAGAGCAATATTATAATGGCTCTAATTCTAGCTACAGGTGAACATGTATCTTCATAATCAATTTTTTTATTAACTATAACCTTGTAATACCAAATATAAAATTGTTTCAAACTACATTTCCTAAATCATAATCCTTATTTCTAAACACACATTTAGTGTCATTAGTAAGTTGGTCTTTGGGTATCTCAACTAATTCTTATAAATTTTGTATTTTAAATTGATTCAACTATTCTTTAATATATATTATAAAGTGTTCATTACTAATTGATTTACTAATGTTTTTAAGTTCTATAAGAGACAAGTGGTATTGATGTTAAAAATTATTTCTATGATATTCTCTGATATGAGTACCTTTATCAAGATTTCCAATAATAAAAACTAATTTATTTTTCTGTGGTTTTTAATAGTTTGAGGAATTGATGTTCCAGGTTCTTCCAAGTCATATTTAAGGCCAAATTGGTATTATTAGTCTTTTTTGCAGATTTAGGTTTTTAAAATAGTAGTATAGTTAGTGTTCCTAGGGTATTATTAATATTCATATGAAACATATCATCCTCAAGGTACTCTAATGAAAAATTAGGTTCATCTGGATCTGTCTCACCAAAATTGAAATGAACATATTCTTCCACAATATTAGTTATTTTTATTAAATACTTGATATGATTTTCTAGAGGATAGAAAATATAAAAATTAATTCACCCCTTTAGGTGAAAATATGTCTAGGTTTTCTTTTTATTATGATTTTAGGCTATATAACCAAAATCAATAAAGAATTATACCTTTATTTTTCTATTATTTCAAAATTATTGAGGATTATTATTTAAAATAGGTCTAATTAGACCCCTATTAATTACCTAAAAAGTTGTATTCATAGCTTATACTCATAAATAAATAGGTAATTCTTACTCCCTAATCATATTCAATCATAATGGTTTAAGAAATGTATTGGATAAATCATTATTTCCTTTCAATAACCCCATTTTGTTGAGGTGTTCTTGGGTATAGAAATTGTGTTTATAGTTAGTTATGAAAAAAGAGTCTCAAAATCTTTCTTCTAAAATTCATTACCACGATCACTTCTCAAATCCTTAATGGTATGTCCACAATGATTCTCTAAAGGTTTTTTATACTTCAAAAAACTGAAACAAGCATTAGATTTGTGATCTAGGAAAAGCACTAGTGTGAATACATAAAAGTCATCAGTAATCACATAAGAAAAATGATTTCCACAAGTAATAGAAATTATATACGGTCCATCAAGTCTCTATGAACTAATTTTGTAATTTTATAGGTATAAACCTCTTTATTTTCTTTTAAAAAATTCATTTATGCTTTCCATTTTACTAGGGACTGCGCACTTTTTCTTTTGGGAATTCAAGTTTGTGTAAATCCTTGAATAATATTTATATTCCTAAGTGATTACACATTTTAGTGACCAATACATCCTGAAAAATCCAATATTATTTATTAAAATCACTTAAATTATAAAAAAAATGAGAAAATAAAGAATCTAAATATATTATATATACATTATCATTTTTTATAGTAGTAAAAATTAAATCATGTTTAGAATAATAAATTTTGAAAGAGTTTATTTCAAATAAAAAATATTAACCATCATAACATAATTTAGAAATACTAAGAAATGTATATTTTAAACCATTAACATTTAAAACTATACAAATTATTATAGTTTCATATTTATTGATATGTCCAAGACAAATTATTTTTCCCTTTGTACTATCACTTAAAGTGACATGTATACCATAAAAATTTATGAAATTCTTAAAGACCGGGTAGTCTATAGTCATATGTCTATAACATAAACTATATAAGTTCCCTATTAATTTACTAGAGTTCTTCAAGATTTTTTCCTACACAACTAACTAAGAAATTATTTTGGTACACACACTTTCTTGGGTCTTGAAATATTAAAAAATATATCATTATGTACCAAAATTTGTTTCACAGGTTTACTAACATAATAATTAAGAAAATTAGATATATACGTTTTCAAAGGATCAAAAAGATTAGAATTTATTCTATATCCAAAAGTTCCTTAAGAATTAGAAATTATTTTTTTATTATTATAACAAGGAATAAAATAATAATTTTACAACATTATTTTCCATCCAAACTAATATCCTATTTCATTTCATGATTTAGGTGATTTTTTATTTCCCAATATTAGGTTCTAAGTATTTTTTCCATTCATAAACATCTCTTTATATTTTCTAAGATCATCATTTTACGATTTTAGATATATTTTTTCAATAATAAGTATTGAATTATTTTATTTTTGAATAAAAAGATATATTTTGTTATTAAAACATAAATCAGAAATGATATTTATATTTTTATATTTATCATTAATTTCAATCATAGTTTCCTCATATACCTATTAGTAATCCTATAATTTTTCATTTCTCAAATTAGAATCATCTAAAATATTTTCAATTAGAAGTGGTTGAAGTAATTTTCACCTCATTTTTAGTGGAAATAAAAAATAAGTTAACCTTATCACTTGCATTATCATTATCTATATCACTATAGTTATCCTATGAATTACTCTATATTTCCTTCATTATTATCATTGATATCATTTTTCTATCTTCAAATTTAATATTTTAATTTATCATAGGGTAGTTATATTTGATGTGTCTATTTTTTTACATTCATAATAGGTAACTAATCTAGATGTGTTTTGTTTCTTTAAGTTTCTCTTATTTTGAGATTTACCTTTAAATTTTGATTTTTTTTAAAACATTTTATTCTTTTATAACTTATTAAATCTTGTAGTTAATTTATCCATCTATCCATCACTATAAGAGTCTCATTAAATACCACCTGTACTTTCATTATTAATTACTTCCTTTGATTGGGACTCAGATGTATTGGATTCCAGTGACTTAATATTTAGTTAGGAATATTCATTTTCTTATTTATGTTCTTCTTAAAAATAAATTAGTTTTAAAATTATATCCTTGACATATATCTTTCAAATGTCATATTATTCTATAATGGAAATGATTGTGTTTATCCATCTATTAGGTAAAATTCTCAGAATTCTTAAAACTATATTTTTTTCATCCATAGGATTACCAAGTGAAATAATTGAATTTATGTTCTCACTAAACTACTAACACATCTCAAAAATAAAGACATCAATTTTTATTTTAAAATAATAATATATTTTTTTAATATGTGTTTAAATGCATTTATTTAACACTTTATGTGACTTCATGTGACACAATTGGGGTATCCCAGATTCGGTAACTAGTTTCACGTGATAAAATGTCATTAAATTATTATTCTTCTAAATCAAAAAACAAATAATTTATATCTTTAAAATTAAAATCTTATACATATTTTGTTTAATAATTTAAATATTTTGTAATTTCTTTGGGTTTTTCATGTTAAACCTATAATGTACCCAAAATATCAAATCATGTTCTTTTAAGATACATTTCAATTTTGATTTTTACCATTGAGTATAATTTTAACCATTAAAGAAATGAGGATGATGTGAATCATGTTCTTCATGTTTGGAAGAATCCATAATAAAATAATATTAAAAATATAATAACTAATTTAGTTTCCTTGGTATTTGACTAAAGTTTAAATAATCAAAATAAAATGAAAATAAACATATAGAGAGCTTAAAAGAAATCACTATTATACCATATAATTGTAATGGCCCGGACCTCTCCGGCCCATTCCTTTGTCAAAAATAAGGTCACGAAGTGTTCTGGATGGTAAAATGGACTTTTCCCACACTTTCCAGAATTTTGTAAGTAAACACCGTGTAGTGTGAGTACACGCCGTGTACCCCATCGTCGGGTATACCCCATGTTGAAGGTCATGTCCTTGCCATGTGAAATAGATGTGTACACGCCATGTACCTCATACCACACGCCGTGTAGTCTCTCCCCGCATACGTGTTACCGTGTGTTGACCAGTCAACAGCCGTGTGCCGTGTTGGAGCCGTGTGAAATAAATTGGTACACGCCGTGTATCCAATACTACATGCTGTGTAGTCCCTCCCCGCGTATGTGTTACCTTCAAGCCGTGTGTTGACCAGTCAACGGTCGCGTTCTGCGTGGAAGGTCATGTAGGAAGTCGCGTGGTGACCGTGTGAAACGGCCGAGTACACACCATGTACCATAAAGTACACGCCGTGTACTTTTTCTTTTCTCTCCTATAAAAGGAGGGGTCCCCTCCTCCTTTTCAACTCACCACTCTCCTCCCCATTCCTCTGAGCAGATCTCTCCCAAGAGACTCGAAGACTCCTTTTCTTCCATAACTTCTTCGTCCGAGCTCTGACTTACGATCCGTCAGCGGCCACGGGATCATAAATACGAATAGAAACTTTCGATCTTGGATCCGTTGTCTTTCCTTCGACCTTTCCTTTCCAACTTCTTCTCGAGGAGGTTTTTCCATGACTCGACAGATGTGACAGACGCTGATGGACGTCTTCTAAGGTTGATCTGGGGGAGCGTTGTGATTAGAACCTGTTGAGGTAGGGATCTTACCTTCGTCTCTCTAATTTGTGCATCATGTTGGGTAGGTATCCACTTGTTTTCATCAGAAACAGTTAAACCATTAAATATATATAATAACTGGTTAAAGAACGGGGATGGGGAAGTTGTTATGTTTATCTTTATATCCTGTGATATTATGTTGTGAATTGAATAGGATTATGCCTACTAAAAATCACGGTCGTTGGGGGCCTTTTCTTGCACAATTAAATGTTGCCCTATCATTCTAGACTGTTTTTGTGGATGGAAACTTTGTGGAATGTGGAAATTAGTTAATCACGTTAAGTTAGCTGTTTAAAATCTGGAACCCTTGTGTGATCACCCTAGTTAAACAAAATGGAATAATGAACATGTGGGTTTTGGCTTGGTTACTGGTGTGTGAAAGGGAGGGGTGAATCCTGGGTTGTTACGAATAGAACAGGTAGTAGGGCTGCGATAAATGATGTTAAAGGGGTGATTTGTGGCACAAATCTTGTTTTGTGGGATGTGGTGGATCAGATGAGCAGTGGGGTTGTGATAAGTTGTATCAAGGGATGAGGATGTACGGTGCGACTGTGGTTATGGCGGTTGGCAGCGGAGCAGGAGGGATGGGTTGGAATGTTAAAGAACTATGGGTTTTGAATAATAAATAAAGTGTGTAAGAGTTAATGAATGGTGGTTCATGGTAATAGAACGGGAATAATAATCAATGGGGTTGGTTGGTTGATAAGAAGGGATTTGTTGTGTTGCTTGTGTTTTCTTAACTTGATTTGTGGATGGCAGGGATGTGTTTTACGAATGATCGATGTGGTTGGTTGTGGATAGTTTCCTAGTAGTTAAGGAACTAATAAACTAATTCTGCTGAAACGTGAAAAACTAAATGGGGTTGGGGTTGTTTGTTGTATGCATGCTTCATAGTAGTAGTGATGAGGCACGTTCTCAGTTTCTCTGTTTAGAATCCATAGGTTGGGATGAGTGTTTGGTATACATATATGTATCTGTATCTTTTGTGTTTTATCGCACCCCACCCATGTTGAGCACTTAGTGCCGAACACTCCCATTTCATGGGAGAGGGTGTTTTCCCCTTAGTTTCTATCTCTTTCCTGCTCCTTCTCTCCTAGGCTGTGATGGCTTGAGGCGACCTTACACCTAAGACTCTTCAGGTAGGTTTTGATTGGGGTGGTTCTATCCCAAGACTCTTCAGGCAGGTTTTACTATTTCCCAAGAATATTTGGGATGATGCCCAGGTGTGTACGGGTGGGATACGTGGTTGTGAGGCCCAGGTGTGTGCGGGCGGGATACGTGGTTGGGAGGCCTAGGTGTGCGCGGGCGGGATATGTGGTTGGGAGGCCCAGGTGTGTGTGGTAATGATACGTGGTTGCGAGGCCCAGGTGTGTGCGGGCGGGATACGTGGTGGTGAGGCCCATTTGTGTGCGGGCAGGATGTGTGGTTTGTGAGGCCCAGGTGTGTGCGGGCGGGGAGAGTGTGGAAGCATCAGGACGTTCGCCGTTAGGAAGAGCATCTAACTAATGGGGAATGGTGTGGGGTACCCAATAATCTTGTTCTTATATACTAATACTACCTGTTGTGATTGTGTTTTGGGTGAGTGTGGCTGGTGAGGTTGGGTGGATAGAATTCTTTGCTAGGTTTCTTCTGTTTTTTTTTTTCACGGGACATTAGGATGTCTCCCCACTTGTGCACAATAGCTTTAGGTTTCCCTACTATGTATACTTGTATTCCCACCCTACGTTTACTTTCAGGTTTCCAGGAGGACTACCAGGGTCGTGCGAGACCCTACCAGTCGGGACAGTTGGAGTTGTTGCAGTTGTTGTACTCTTGTTTTCTTTTGGTATTGTATTTTGAGCTTTCTTTTTCTTGTACCTTGTTATAAACTATTTAAACATGCATGTGGGATTGGTTTGGGTTTATTTCTATACACTTGTTCTTTTCCTCTTTGGTGTTTGACTTGTCCTATTTCCCGATCTTAAATAATAAAAGGGTAATGCCTCCCATATTTGTGAAAGCTCATACCCTTGGTGCTAGTCGCCAACCCGGGGCCTACTGGAGGTGAGACTCGGGGGTCATTATCTCCCTTTCACCATTTCCACCTCAAGAGGGGCATCTTTGGTGGGAGGGGGTCATGACAGAATGGTATCAGAGGTGATGGTAGAGATATAGGATGGAGTCTGGAGTTAGGCTCAGTGAGGATTTAATGGGATGGTTGGGAAACAATGTTGGTTAATATTTGTGCGTGACATAGGCCAGGGAAGACCGTCTAGGACATGGGATTTATGGCCCTTCGTGATCCGATGCAAGGACTCTAAGCCTACCGAATGACCAAGTGAGATTACATTGATTGCAGGGTAGAGACCCTAGGGAAGGAACATACATCATCATGATTTTGTTTTACTTGATTTGGGTGTTCTGGGATACAAATTGAAATAAAAATGATAAAATAAAACCCTGAGAAATTTCCTTAATACTTGGGCTTAGGCGATCTCTGTTTACCATACAGCTATGGCACCTGGACGTTATCCCCGGGTGGCTCAGACGGTCGAGGCCCAGAAGATTCAGGCGTTCGATCAGTTGAGGATTGACCGAGAGGAGGAAGATAGCCAGTGGCAGAAGACTCTCCGTTCTTTCCAGTGGAAAACCCTCAAGAAGTACGAGGGTAGTACTTCAAATACGGAGACAGAGGGGTGGCTTGAGGAGCTAGGGATTGCTTTTACATTGATCCATGCTCTGAGGGAGTACTGGGTTCCCCTAGTAGTCAGTCAGCTGAGAGGTGTGGTGCGACAGTGGTGGACTCTCCACCTCGGAGAGAGGATAGAGGCATAGGTTCCATGGGGTTACTTTGAGAAGGAATTTCGAGAGGAATTCCTTTCTTCCATGATCAAGGAGGAGATGTGGCAGGAGTTACTCTCCCTTCAGCATGGGAGTATGTCGGTATGAGAATTAGGGATCAAGTTCAAGGATCCCTTGCAATTTTCTTAGGATCTCTTTCTGGATGAGGGGTCTCAGGCGAGAAGTTTGGAGGAGGCGCTTTGTCCTTCGTTCCAGTATGTTTTTACCCCCTTCACCCTTTTGACGTACTTGGAGGTACATAAGAAGACATAGGTTGTAGAGAGGATGCACTTTCATGGAGGTGCACCACATGAGGGGATCCATCTAGGTTTGTTGAAGGGGATGGCAGTCAGCAGTAGGTCTCCTGCGACGGGACCTTCCAGGTTCAGGCCCGTGGGGAGCAGGCCCCAGCAGTTCCAGTTCAGATCTTCGGGTCGTCGTCCCTTTTTTATGAGACCAAGACCGAAGTGTTTTTCTTGTGGAGGTTTCGGGCACATTCATAGTCGGTGCCCGACCCGATCTCAGTACGGTGGAGGTGGGCAGGTTCAGCGCCCACCTCAGCAGCACCAGTTTCCAGCAAGGCCCTTCCAACAGCAGCAGGACCATGACCCTTCGAGGGAAGACTTTAAAGGAGGTGGCCGACCTCAGGGTGCTCCTCAGGGACCTTGACCAGGGCGTGGTCGGGAAGGTGGACTACATCAGAGAGGCAGAGGAGCTGGGCGTGGACAATTGCACACAGTAGAGTTGATAGCTCCAGCAGGACCAAAGGTGGTGCGAGGTAAGATTTGTTTGTTCAGCACTCTTGTTTCTGCTTTGTTCGATTCGGGAGATTCACACTCCTTTGTTTCTCCTGGTCTAGCCCATGCTTTGGGACTAGATGTAGAGAGAATTTCCGTACCACTGGTGCTGAGTACACCAGTTGGAGGCCAGACCAGTGTATCTTGTGTTTTCCGGAGATGTGGGCTGATGTTAGGACCACATCAATCTAGTGGGGACCTTCTTCTATTACAGATTCAGCCATACGATGTCATCCTAGTCATCGACTGGTTGTTTTTTGTTAGTTCCATTATCGACTGCTTCCAGAGAAGAGTCGTGTTCTCCGACGTGGATGGGCAACACGTATCTTTTGTTGGTGAGAGGAGTTATCACGTAGGAATCCGTCATGTGAAGCCTCTCCTTTCCTTGTTAGGCGGGTTATCAGTGGTTCCAGCTGATACATAGATGATGGATGTCTCGGAGGATGTTGGGGAGTTCCTTGATGTTTTTTCGTGAGGTGGTTGTGACTCTACCCCACCCCCCCAATGTGACGTTGAGTTCGGGATAGACTTACAGCCTGGTGCCCGTCCGATTTCGAGGTCCCCTTATCAGATGGCACCTTCGGAGTTGCGGGAGTTGCGGATTCAGATTGACGATATAATGGAGAAGGGTTTTGTTCGACCCAACGTATCACCATGGGGTGCTCCATTTTGTTCGTGAAGAAGGAAGATGATGGTCTCAGGCTATGAAAAGACAACCAAAGTTTGAACCAGGTAACAGTCAAGAACCGTTACCCCCTTCCAAGGATATATGATCTCTTCGACCAACTGAGGGGAGCAAGTTGGTTTTCCAAGATTGATCTACGATCTGGATATCATCAGCTGAGGTTAAAGTATAGTGACATCTCGAAGACGGATTTCAGGTGCAAGTATGGGCACATCGAGTTTGTAGTGATGCCGTTGGGAGTTAAAAATGCACCGGCTGTGTTTATGGGACTTATGAACTTTGTATTCTGAGAGTTTCTGGACCGGTTCGTCGTTGTGTTTATCGATGACATCCGGATGTACTCAAGATCAAAGGAGGAGAACGTTGAGCATCTCAAGGCAGTCTTGGAAGTCCTTTGACACCACCATCTTTACAGGAATTTGTCGAAATGTAAGTTCTTGACACAAGAAGTACACTTCTTTGGGCACGTGGTGTCTCATCTTGGAGTGTCAGTGGACCCGTCGAAGGTGGAGGCAGTTGTTTCTTGGGCAGCACCCAAGAGAATGGAAGAAGTTCATAGTTTCCTGGGGTTAGCATGTTACTATCGGAGGTTCGTTTAAGGCTTATCTCGAGTTGCTTCTCCATTGAAAGCTTTGACTTGGAAGAACCAGGTCTTCCTATGGAGCGAGCAGTTCTAGAAAGCTTTCGACTACCTGAAGGAGAAGTTGGTCAGTGCTCTCGTGCTCAGGTTTCCAGAGGAAGGGTTGTTGTATGAGGTGTTTTGTGATGATTCTGGCCTTGGTCTGGGGTGCGTGCTGATGTAGAAGAAGGGAGTGATCTTTTATGGGTCTAGTTAGTTAGGCCCTCATGAGAGTAACTATGCCACCCATGACCTAGAGCCTGAAGTAGTAGTGTTCGCACTGAAGTTGTGGTGACATTACCTCTTTGGGGAGCGCTTTGTGGTCTTCTCATATCACAAGATCTTGCATCATATCTTCTCCCTGAATGTCCTGAACTTACGGCAGTGGAGATGGGTTGAGTTTCTCCAAGACTATGACTTCGAGATCTCCTACACTGAAGGTAAGGACAATGTTGTGGCTAATGCCCTGAGCAGGAAGTCACATAAGTAAGTGGTTTGAGAATCCATTGATTCTTGGGAAGCGATGGGAGAGTTGGTCTCCTTGAACTTAGATGTCAGGGTAGAAGGTGTTAGAGGCTATTTGTTTCAGATGACGGTGCAATCCTCCTTGTTACAGCAGGTGGAGGAGTCTTAGTTGGGGGACTCTGAGGCGGAAATGATGCGGGGTCGTGTTGATCCGGGGAACGTTCCAGAAGGATTGTCAGAGGATAGCCGACATCAGATGCTTTTCCATGGAAGGCTATTTGTCCCGGAGAAAATGCGTGAGGGAGTTCTCTGTGAGTTCCATAGCTCAGCCTTGGCGGTACATCTAGGTGTTTCAAAAATGTACCAAGGCATGAGGGAACAGTTTTGGTGGCCCGGGGTGAAACGGGTAGTGGCGGAGTTTGTGGCTAAATTCCTAGTGTGTCAGCAAGTGAAGGCTGAACACCGTGTTCCCAGTGGTTTGTTGCATCCTTAAGATGTCCCCGAGTGGAAGTGGGATGACATCTCAATGGAATTCGTCATAGGACTACCCAGATCTCAGGGTGGTTATGATGATATCTGGGTAGTGGTGGATCGACTGAAGAAATCATCTCACTTCTTAGCAATTAATGAGTCAGGCCCGGTGAGTACCTTAGCACAGAGGTACGTAGATGAGGTTGTGCAGTTTCATGGAGTTCCAAAGACTATCATCTCAGATCAGGATACTCGGTTTACCTCATGAGTCTGGAGGGGGTTACAACATGATTTTGGCACCCAGCTATGCCTTAACACTTCTTTCCACCCCCAGACCGATGTAAAGACAGAGCAAACTATCCATACGTTGGAGGAAATGCTGTGAGCATGCGTTCTGGATTTTGAAGGATCATGGGTATGACACTTGCCTTTAGTAGAGTTTTTCTACAACAACAGCTTCCACTATACTATTTTCCTGGCACCGTTTGAGGCTCTATATGGAAGACGCTGTCGTTCACCCATTTGCTAGGCAGAGGTTGGTGAGACAGGTGCTCTTAGGCTAGAGGTAGTACAGAGCACCACATAGAAGGTTCAGCTTGTACCTGAGAGTATGAAAGCGGCTCAGGACCTAAAGAAGTCTAATGCTGATCGTCAGAGGAGGCCCTTGGAGTTCGAGGTGCGAGATCATGTGTTCTTTAAGGTTTCCCCTCAACGGGGGCAGTGGAGGTTTGGGAAAGGGAGCAAGCTCTCACTTAGGTTCATTAGACCTTTTGAGGTGCTGAGGCGAGTTGGTGAGGTGGCATATCAGCTGGCCCTGCCACCTCAGTTGGAGAAGGTTCATGACGTCTTCCATGTCTCTCAGCTTCTTCGGTACATACATGACGACTCCCACGTTATCGACTAGGGAGAGTTAGATATGGGAGATGAGGCGACCTTCAAGGAATGACCAGTTAGAATCGAGGACTGTAAAGAGAAGGTTCTCCGTGGATGAACCATTCTCTTGGTTCACGTGTTGTAGAGGCATGGCGGTCTCGAGGAGAGAACTTGGGAGCGGGAGGCCCAGATACACGCTGAGTACCCGGAGTTGTTTTGACTTGTGTTTTCCCTTGTTCTTCTGAGCTTTTTGTTGATGTTATATTTTGTACCTTTGATATATGGAATGCTTGGCTTATCGGTTGTGAGACCTTTTGTTTCCTTGTTCCCTGGTAATGTGTAACATGTCTGGATGTGTGGGGAAAGGGAAAAAAAACCTGACCCTTAATCGAGACGCTTTAATGCAGATGCGATTGAACCCTTGCGGGTGAGTCAGTGCCGCCTAAAGTGGATAGTATCTCGACATATGAGAAGGAATTTTTTCCCCAAACCACATGTTCGGGCAGTGTGTTGGTTGTGTGGTGTTTGGGGTAGTGCAAGTTGAAAAATCCTAATGTATGAAAGTGGGAAGACCCAATTATTAATCGAGACGCATTAATGAGGATGCGATTAAACCCTTGCAGGTGAGTCAGTGCCACCTAAAGAACATAATATCTCGACATAGGGGAAGGAATTCCTAACACATTTGATTAGGTTTTTTGGTTGGGTTCCTGTTATAACTAGAACCCTAAGAGGTATCTTTTTCAGTTCCTTTGGGTTGGTTTTTGAATTCTCGAGGACGAGAATGTCTTAAGAGGTATCTGATGTATTGGCCCGGACCTCTCCGGCCCATTCCTTTGTCAAAAATATAATTACAAAGTGTTCTGGATGGTAAAATGGAATTTTCCCACACTTTCCAGAATTTTGTAAGTACGCGCCGTGTAGTGTGAGTACACGACGTGTGCCCCCTCACCGGGTATACCCCGTGTTGAAGGTCGTGTCCTTTCCATGTGAAATAAATGGGTACACGCCGTGTACCTCATACCACACGTCATGTAGTCTCTCCCCGCGTACGCGTTACTGTGTGTTGACCAGTCAATGGTCGTGTGCCGTGTTGGAGTCGTGTGAAATAAGTGGGTACACTCTGTGTATCCAATACTACATGTCGTGTAGTCCCTCCCCGCGTATGCGTTACCTTCAAGCTGTGTGTTGACCAGTCAACGGTCGTGTTCCACGTTGAAGGCCGTGTTGGAAGCCGCGTGGGGCTCGTGTGAAACGGCCGAGTACACGCCGTGTACCATAAAGTAAATTCCGTGTACTTTTTATTTTCCCGCCTATAAAAGGAGGGGTCCCCTCCTCCTTTTAAACTCACCCCTCTCCTCCCCATTCCTCTGAGCAGAGCTCTCCTAAGAGACTCAAAGGATCCTTTTCTTCCATAACTTCTTCGTCCGAGATCCGATTTACGATCTGTTAGCGGCCACGGGATCGTAACGACGAGGCGGAACTTCCTAGATTGGATCTATTGTCTTTACTTAGACATTTCCTTTCCAAATTCCACCCAAGGAGGTTTTTCCAGGAATCGACAGAGGTGACGGACGCCGATGGACGTCTTCTAAGGTTGATCTGGGGGAGCGTTGTGATCAGAACCTGTTGAGGTAGGGATCTTACCATCATCTCTCTAATTTGTGCATCATGTGGGGTGGGTATCCTCTTCTTTTCATGAGAAACAGTTGAACCATTAAATAAAGATAATAACTGGTTAAAGAACGGGGATGGAGAATTTGTTATGTTTATCTTTATATCCTGTGATATTATGTTGTGAATTGAATAGGCTTATGCCTCCTGAAAATCATGGTCATTGGGGGCCCTTGCTTATGCAATTAAATGTTGCCCTATCTTTCTAGACCGTTTTTGTGGATGTAAACTTTTTGGAATGTGGAAATTTGTTAATCACATAATGTTGGCTGTTTAAAATCTGGAACACTTGTGTGATCACCCCGGTTAAACAAAATGGAATAATGAACATGTGGGTTTTGGCTTGGTTACTGGTGTGTGAAAGGGAGGGGTGAATCCTAGGTTGTTACGAATAGAACAAGCATCATAGATGTAGTAAATGATGTTAAAGGGGTGATGATGTGGCAAAAATCTTGTTTTGTGGGTTGTGGTGGATCAGATGAGTAGTGGGGCTGTGATAAGTTGTATCAAGGGTTGAGGGTGTACGGTGAGGTTGTGGTTTTGGCAGTTGGCAGCGGAGCTGCAGGGATGGGTTGGTATGTGAATGAACTATGGGTTGTGAATAATAAATAATGTTTGGAAGAGTTAATGAATGGTGGGTCATGGTAATGGAACGAGAATAATAATCAATGGGGTTGGTTGGTTGATAAGAAGGGATTTTTTGTACTGCTTGTGTTTTCCTAACTTGATTTGTGGATGGAAGGGATATGTTTTACAAACGATCGATGTGGTTGGTTTTGGATAGTTGCCCAGTGGTTAAGGAACTAATAAACTAATTCTGCTTAAACGTGAAAACCTAAATGGGGTTGGGGTTGTTTGTTGTATGCATGCTTCGTAGTAGCAGTGTCGAGGCACGTGCTCAGTTTCTCTGTTTAGAAGCCATAGGTTGGGCTGAGTGTTTGGTATACAAATATGTATCTGTATCTTTTGTGTTTTATCGCACTCCACCCATGTTGAACACTTAGTGCCGAACACTCCCATTTCATGGGAGAGGGTGTTTTCCCCTTAGTTACTAGCTCCTTCCTGCTCCTTCTCCCCTAGGCTATAATGGCTTCATGCGACCTTACACCAAAGACTCTTCAGGTAGGTTTCTATTGGGGTGGTTCTAGCCCAAGACTCTTCGGGCAGGTTTTACTGTTTCCCAAGAATCTTCGGGATGCCTCCCAGGTGTGTGTGGGCGGGATACGTGGTTGTGAGGCCCAGGTGTGTGTGGGCGGGATACGTTGTTGTGAGGCCCAGGTTTCTGCGGGCGGGATACGTGGTTGTGAGGCCCAGGTGTGTGCGGGCGGGATACATGGTTGTGAGGCCCAGGTGTGTGCGGGCGGGATAGGTGGTTGTGAGGCCCAGGTGTGTGTGGGCGGGATGTGTGGTTTGTGAGGCCCAGGTGTGTGTGGGCGTGGAGAGTGTGGCAGCGTCAAGATGTTCATCGTTAGGAAGAGCAGATAACTAATGGGGAATGGTGTGGGGTACCCAATACTCTTGTTCTTATATACTACTACTACCTGTTGTGATTGTATTTTTGGTGAGTGTGGCTGGTGAGGTTGGGTGTAGAGAATTCCTTGCTAGGTTTCTTCTATTGTTCTCATCGGACATTAAGATGTCTCCCTACTTGTGTTATAGAGATTTAGGTTTCCCTACTGATTACAATTGTATGCTCACCCTACGTTTACTTTCAGGTTTCCATGGGGACTACCAGGGCCGTGTGGGACCCTACTAGTCATGAAAGTTGGAGTTTTTGCGGTTGATGTACTCTTGTTTTCTGTTGATATTGTATTTTGCGCTTTCTTTTACTTGTACCTTGTTATAAACTATTTAAACATGCATGTGGGATTGGTTTGGGTTTATTTCTATACACTTGTTCTTTTCTTTTTTGGTGGTTGACATTTCCTATTTCCCGATCTTAAATAATAAAAGGGTAATGCCTCCCATATTTTTGAAAACTCATACCCTTGGTGCTAGTCGCCATCCCGGGGCCTACTGGAGGCGGGACTCGGGGGTCATTATCTCCCTTTCACCTTTGCCAGCTCATGAGGGGCATCTTTGGTGGGAGGGGGTTGTGACAATAATAGTCCCTATAGAATTCTCATGATGGGGTTTAATTGATCTTCCAAATTAAAAAATTTCCATTTTAAAATTAATTTAAAATTAATTCAATTTTAAAATGTACCAGTTGAAAAATATATTAGGTATATGTAATTTGAATCTTTAAATTAATTTCTCAAATACAGAGATCAATAACTCATTAAAAAATGAAATTAATATAAATTTTAAAATTATTCTTCTCACATTAAATCTTACATGTATCATTGCTATATGTTAACTATTAAATATTTCTTTTCCAAACCTATTTTTAAAACACTCAACGAAAAAATAGAGTATATAAATCAAAGAATATAAAGAGCACATCAAAATTTGAAAAGAAGAGGTTAAATTTAAAATGGAACCTTTTCCTATCATCTTGAAACTAAAAACGTTACAAGAAATATTATTATTAATAAATTGATCTAGAACGTGTATCTGGTATACTTATCCACGACCTAGATCACATTACAAGAATGCTTCTACATATAGAAATTTTAGGCTAAAAAAACCACTTCCATAGTTATACTTGTGAAAAAAAGTAATAAAATAGAAGGAAAAACTATATGAGTACTATTATTTACAATTTAAGATAGGTTCTAAAAATATTAGTAGAAATATATAATCATGACTTGAAAGTAAAGAGAAATAGGGGAGAGAGAGAGAGACAGAGAGAGAGAGAATTGAAATGTGTAGTGTGATGTTTCTTATATCTTGTAATATCAGGTTGATCCTTAAGGTTTTATTATCTCTATATTCACATCCAATAATATTGATTACAGATGAAGTAGTTTGTTTGGATTCCTCTCAGTTTTTTCAATGAAGTGATTATAAATAGAGTATCAGAGATTGAGTAGTATAATGTCATCATATTACCAGAAGGTTTCACACATGAACATGTGATGCTTCCTTTAATTTTTATACGACTCTTCTCTATATAGTCACTAGAATATAATCATAAAATATACTTATACTAAAAAATAATCAACAGATCTAACAAATTAGTTAAATTCTCAAAAATATGGTCATTGTATCATAGGTAGGATAGGTTAACACTCACATTCAGGTTTGGACGGTGACTCTGACTTGTAGTAAGTTGATTTGTTCTTATAATCAGTAGTTTTCATGGTAGTTCCTTGTAGAACTTTTTGTCAATGTAGGACTTCTCCATGTGCTAGCTTCATTGTGCAGTTGGTTAGATTCATCATGTGATAGATCCAAGACTTCATTGAATTGCAATCATGGTTGATTGGATATACACAATCGATTGATTTTCTTTGTGTACTCTATTCATCAATTAGAAAAATTTATTTATGGTCTTTTGAAATATTTCATGTGTATGATGCAGCATAAGAAAGGTTGATCCAACATAACATACTATCAATAAAATACTTATCATTTTTCATCAAAAAACTATTTTCCTATAATAAAACTTATAAATAATTTGACTAATAATAAACATGATTTGGAATCATTAGAATAATGAATTTTTAGACTAAGATAACATTTCTTTCCCTGGAATTAAGGATACATTAAATTATTTTTTCACACAAACAACAATTAAAAAATCATCATCTTAAATCATATTTATATGAAGTTTTTTGTAGTTTAAAATTAAAATTAATAAAGTAAGTCATTGAATCAATAAATTAATCCTTAAAAGGAAATACAATACCCTAAAAATAATACCCCTATTAATAAATTCGTCCTGTTTGAATTCTATAATACTATGGCTTTAGGGTAAAATGAAAATTATGAAAAGTGGATCTTGGGGAAAAATAAGAAGATATAAAATATTTACATAGATTTCTTTTCATGATATTAGAATAAATATGCATAAAGTTCAAGTGATGGAAGTGGGATATAGGATTATTATTCCTAGGACCTGGAGAGTTTGACAGTAAAAAACAGAGGATGCCTAGTTAAGTTATGGGTGTATATGTAATTTTAACATTTTAATGAATATTATAGATAGTGAATCACTATGTGGCGTCCAACCATCACCACAAATTATTATAATGTGACATGGGTTGAAACAAGACCTAGGGTTACACCGTGATGTGGTGCACCCAGATTATTTCGGACAGGGTAAACCCCCTCACACCATGACATGCTCTATGGTTGGGGCTTGTCAGGGTACCATCAAAATGGTTATCCAATTCAGACCATGAAATAGTAGATTCCCTTTTGTTTACCACATGTTTTAGTCATCCTCAGGTTTCCACTATGACATAGTTATACCCAAAATCGATATTTTTTCATTGAAAAGGAACCCTTCTCAATTTAGTTCTCACATAGACACAATGTGGTGAAATAAAAGAAATATATTATCCACCCTTAAACCACATAACATGATAAAAATATATATAATCATTAAATAAATAGATAAATAACTTAAAATTTATTAAATGTTAAAATCCATACCAGAAAATAACATCATGGGTATAATATAGAAAGTAATACTTATAATAAATAGCTGGTTATATTGGTAATTATAAAATTCCACTATGATTATTCATGAAGGGAAAGTAAATTGTGTTTCTTCTACTAATATCAAGAAAAAAATAACATAGTAGTGATATTGAATTTTATTTTTATCCACTGATAAAATATTTTGAAATTGATATTGGATTTATGTGATATCTTTTATGATGTTAATAGAAATGAAGAGTTCATATTAAGAACCATGTTTTTCAGGATGATGAATTTATGACTAGTGGAAATTTATTAAAATTTAATATTAAATAAATGATAGGGTGCTCTATTTTTGATGATGGTATACACTCTGTTAGGATGAAATATTCATTAAAGTTAGTGTTTCTGTGATATAGTATTTTTTACCTTGAATACATAAATATTGATATTAGAAAACATCATTTGTTGGGAATTAAAAATAAGGTACAACATATTTTCATTAATATATGGTAAATAGATTTATAATTCAAAGGATATTTTCATCATTTTTTGTAAACCATTTTTGAAAAACCTTATGAAAATGGGTTATAAAAATTGATTAGTTTTTTAAAATTATTTAATTGGAATTATTTATACGTTAGAAAATTTGTGATGGAATTCACATAGAAAATATGGTTCTCGTAGTGGAATTGTAACATTAATAAATTCACTTGGAAAAATAAAATATGACATTACAAATTTTTGGATATGATTGATATAGGAATAAGAGAAGATTTGGCACCAATGATGGGTAAATGATGGACTTTTCCACCTCCAATGGATTACACTCTTTCCATGAAATTGTGATTTTATTTTTATTTTTTAGCTTTATTTATGATGTAAGAGTTATAAATTGGTATTAATAACTTATCAAGAATATCATTTGATAATTTATTTGAAGTTAATAGACAGAAAATCATACAATTTTTATCTTTTGATGTAATATTTAATGTTTTTGGATTTACATCTAACTCTAACTAAAACTTTTTTACACACATTAACTATTATTTAGATCATTTTCATACCCATATGTTGTAAAGTTATAAACCTCGTGTAGTTTCCAACTATGTAAGAGGAAATTTATATCATGTTATATGAATTAAAGATATACTTCCCACTTATATTCTTTGATATTATGGTTCACTTGGTTAAAGAGATATGACTATGTGGTCCTCTATATTAAAAATAGACTTTTCCCATTGAATGTTATATAATTATTTTTAATGGTTTTATAAAAAATTGAAGTTAGATATGATATTTAATTACATGGTGATGTATTTTTATGAATTCATTGAATTCAGTACCGTCTACTCATCTAATGTGGATAGAATTGGTCTCACAAAATTTCTTCATAATGAGTTCCTTTTTCTTGACATAATTTCAAAAATATATAATATCATAATTATAATTCTAAAGTAGTAGGTTCATATATACATTTTAGATAATAGAATAGAGGTTACTCAATATCTAGAAAATCACAAAGTAACTCTTAGTTCTATGAATCCATGAAGGGATAAAAACTGTATATCAAGTACCCAAAATCAATAGTTTATTTGATGGTTTCTAAACAATTTTTTAAGGAGATATCTACTAATATGAATTCAATTTCTAAATTAATTTTATGGATATCAATATGACATAGTGTACATGTATTTACATATAATGGTTATATAATTAATAATTATGAATTTTATATAAAGAAACAAGTTGAATGTAGTATGACGTAAAATAGTAAAGTTTATCTTTTGGAATAAGTGTTACATGTATTTGGTACCAAGGATACACATTATGTTAACTAGATACCAAGGAAGAAGTGATACAATTTATGTGAATATATAAAACATTTTCATCATCACAAAATTATTGGGGTTGGATTATAAATCATTTGAACTATTGGTTTTTTATTCTAATAGGTTGATAATATTAGAGTAGATAAAATAGATGAATTTGGATTCAAGAAAGTGAATTTTTGTAAGTAAGGTTTTAAATTTTAACCATTCATAATTGAATATGCATAAGTGGAAGTATTTTATTCCCTATATCCTATAAACAATTCAAATATTTTGTTATTGATTAAAACAACTATAGGTCATATGTTGGGGAGGGGTATCTTCATGTTGTTAGTATGTTTTGTATCTATATACCTTCAGGTCATGTAATGTCTTATGTCTTGAATTATGTTTGGGTTTCCCCCTTATTACCTTAAAATGGGGTTAGATTATAATAATATATTTTAAGGCCTTTGGGCCATTGGAGGGATTAAAACAACTATTGGGTCATATGAAAATTTCATTAAGGATTACACTTTCATTGTGTGGTTTCAATAATTTCATGGTAATCCATATGCTAATGGTTTCTTATATATAATAGGAGACCACATAGATGGTAATTGAAAACGTTATATAGATCCCAAAACACATTTCCTTGAAAGAAAAAATGAGTTCAATGAAGAGGTAAAATGTATCTGATTAGTTTTCTATATACAATTTGTTTCCTCATAATATTATATATTCACTATTTTATTTAAATAATATAAATTAATTATTTAACTTTTTGTGTAGATAATGTATTCTACACTAATTTTTGATAAAAATATCAGAGAAAAACAATGTAGTGATTTTGAAATTGGGAAAATGTTAGAGAGTGAGAAAAACACAAGAAGTGAGAATCAAACTAGAGTGAGAAAGTGGTAAAATGATATGGTTGAAAAATAATGGGGTAGTATAGCTTGAAAGTGTTAAAAAAATTATTAAGTAGAGAATTAATGTTCAAAAATTCAGTCGTATATGGAATTCATGTGGTCATCCAATTGACCCTAAAAAACTATTTTCATTACTTACATTATGGTCAATATTCAAATACAGTACATGAGCCTCAGACCAGTTGGTGAGTACTCTTAATTGCATCCAGGCGACCCGGGATCAAATCTAGGTGGATTCATAATTCCTAGGGGGTATTATAGCAGGTACTGTAGCAATACTGCAGTAGGGACTGTAACAGGAACTGTGCAGCACTGTAGCAGGAACTGTAATAGGCACTGTTTGGCCCTGTAACAGCTGGGAATTTGCCCCCATTTGGGCCTTCAGGCCACTGATTTGGTCCCATAGTCCTTTAAGGCCTTCGGTCCAGCCAATCCTTCAGGCTAGTAAGGCCTTCGGGCCACCTCAAGGCCTTCGGGCCACCTTAAGTGCAGATGCAAACCAGACATCCTGCAAGGAACAAGCTTTATAGGAGGATGAGCAAGGAGATTTCACCATAGAAGAATCTACTGGATTACAAGAATGAGAGGGTATGGAACCTTCTATCGGGACAAGCCTGTGCATGCATGGGATAGCCTAGATGAACGGCCATGCGAAGGTGGAGAGTTGATTTCACGATGAAGATGTTGGGGAGGAGCAGTTCCAAGTAGTTAGTCTGGGTTGTATGTAATGTCAGAAGCCTGTGGGCAATGAATTCCTTTAAGGCCTACGGGCCATGTAATAGTTAAGCCTACGATCCTTGTAAAGGTTCCACCTCACCCCTTGAAAGTTGGATTATCAAAATCAATAAAAAAAATTAAGGCCTTCTAGCCATTGGATGTAATATTCAAATATATGTTCATATTGATAATGATATGTGGAAAATTTTCATTCCTACATCAAATGAAATATATTAGAGGGGAATTATGGTAATATTATAAAAAAATTTCTCCATTATAGTGAAAAATAAAATGATGATTTATTTATTTACTCTTTATTATACCATACAGAGTACATTAATATTAGAAGACTATTGTATGAAATTCCTTCTAATGGATGCCATAAAGGCACATAAATAATTCTTAGCACTTCTTAAGAAACCAAATCTTATAGATACTAGGGGAAAAGTACAACCCCACGCACTTGGTATTTATGTGCACATTATAAACAAAGAAAGTTGGAATTATTTCAATTATTTGTTGAGAAGTGAAATAATAAAAAGTACATTATAATAGGTACTAATTTATTTCAAATTACCTATATTAATCACCTTGATTTAGAATTCTTAATTTATAAAACAAGAAATGAGTTAAAAAAATTAGTAAGTATGAAAACCATTGTACACCTACCATAAATTAAGGATGGGGTACACTTTAATATTACAAAAAATGGTATATATTTTTAATCTATATTATAAATAATATGTTATATGAAACAAAAATATAATTATGTTCCACTTTTTGCATGCATATTGATAAATCATAATCGAAATCCACTTCCATCATATGTCATGTGTTATACAAGGAAGATCATGTAATTAATAAGGAAAAAATATGAGATGAAAACAATCTTAAATTATAATAAATATGTGTCAGTGTTACATTATAGAAATTTTAATTATTTAAAATATAAATACATAATATTGATTACTTATTTTGAAATATTTTTATTTAGTTTAGATACAAGAATCATTATCTACAATATCAAATGAATGACTACTTTTAGTCGATTTGAAGGATTAAAAACAACTTAACTATGTTTTAGGTACAGGATTTGGAGTGTCACCATTATAATACTTTGAGAAAGTAAAGACATTGGGGATACATATGCAATAATGAAAAGATATTGTAACTAATAGATAGTATAATGGAAAATTTTATTTGGTAGGATTGTGTGATAAACAAGTTTCTTAGAAGGGATCAATGAGAAGAATCAACACAATAATGAGATAAAAATAGGCACCCCCACCCAGTTTTTAGGATTTCCATTATATTCAAATACATATATTACCTAAGGTAATAAATTTTTTCATAAAATTTTCTACTAAATATGAATAAAATAAATAATGATGTATTTCTTGAATTAAAATTCCATAGGATAAAAATTATTATGATATATATCTATCCACACACAATCATTTACTTATTTTTAAAGTTATGATTTATAATATCTAGGGGAATATTCTACAAAATAAATAACTTCCAATAGATCATGTGGTAGTATGGATTCAAATACATCATAAGTTGAGCATTGAGGTACTTTTTCCGCATGATTATCTTGATGCTCACGCAATAAAAGTTTCTATTGGAACATTCATATCCTGGAAATTTAATCTTATAATTACACATGATTATATTGAGTTATGTCCTTTCTAATTTAATTTATATAAAAAACCATTTACAATTAATGAAAAATGTTCTAGGTTGAGGTATGGTATTACAGAAGTAGAAACATAAGGGGAAATGGAATGTTGAGTCATGACAATTAAAAGGATCTATAAATAGGGAGTGTACCTTTAAATAGTACCTCTAGCCCACCAATTTCACTACTTCATTTATTAATGTTAAAATTTCATGAAGATATAAATTTGGTTAACATTGAATATGGAGAAAAATATTATAGAAAATTCATTACTGAGATGATTGGTCTTTACAATGTATATGAGTTCTTAAGCATGAATATTTTGGATCCCTGATTGGGAATGTTTATATGTTGTAAATTTTCATATTTATTTCTGCTAATTAATCTATAATGTTTGTCATAGTTTAATAATATTCATATTTTTTTAAATTTATATATCACAATGATATAAAGGTAAGTTCTTGTGAATAAAATTTGGACTTTATAATCCTCATATCACTTATATAATAAAAACATCCATGGATGAAGATGAAATCTTACTAAAAAAACACTAAGTATCTAGAGTATTTAAAAAATATAGATGAAATGATCTTCTTAATACCTATAATATAGGGTTTAGACTCTACACTTGAATCGTATAAATTATATTTTTATTTTTTCCATTAATATTTCATTTCTTATGAATCAAATGATTCTCATTGCAATAAATTTAGACACTAAAATGATATATTTTTCGATCTAATTCACGGATATCCAATAATTCTACCACACATGATGTTAATTATAATTATTTAAAACACTAAAGTCATCATTTTATAAATAAACAAAAAATAATATTTTTTTATATTATTTTTTAAGAAGAAAAAAATTATGATTGGGTGGTGTTTATTTATCTTAAAAACCATTGTATGAGGATGAATAATGCGCCCAAGAAATGTGTCACCCCAAACCCACACTACTAGGTTTAGTGCTAAAAACACTTTCATTAATCACTATATTTTATATATAGTGATAGATTCAATCTAAAAATATATATATTTCAATAATTTAAACATTTTACCACATAATAACTACACAAACCCAATAATGGAGGTTTATTTTCTTTTAGGATTAGTTACATAAGTAACATATTTTAGGACACTTGTGAACATTTCTATATAATCAAACCACTCTAGTATCCCTTATAAAATAACTATAGGTTATAATCATATTAATTACCTGGGTAATAGAATTATAAGAAAGGGGTGAGCTCAAATTCTTGATAAGGGAAAAATTCATCAATAATTAATCAAGGATTGGATCATAAGAATATAAAAAACATGAGTAAAGGAGAAATATATTATTAAAAAGTTCATAGAAAAATAAATTTTTTTTATAATTTAGGATAAAATTATGTTTAATTTCAAATAAACAAACATATACCATAGAAAAACGTGCATGGTCATCAGAAATTAAACTCGATCCATGGAAAATTATTTTGAGGCCCTCCAGGACACATGTACATCTAATTTTTAGCTTGATTAATCTATTTTTTGGTTCTATAGGATTTCTAAGGTAGGGATGATTTTTTTTGTTTTTAGGGAAAAATTAAAGGAATAAATTTTAGGTTCGAGATTAGTAGTAACCATATAGAAGCCATGTTATATATATCTTTGAGTTCCAATGGTGATTTGCATATTTTTATAATGGTTCTTCTAGCCATGAAAGTAACCAAATAAACCACTATGGAGGATGGGTTTGGTACACATTTTGTCACATGGATTGAGCATGGTCAGACTAAATATGTGGATATTCCTAATAAATCATGTAATTTGGTCTTTTGGGGGCATTGTTTATATCATGGTTATCTCAAACATTGTCTAACCATGCAGCCTAACCATGTGGCCCAATCCAAAAATTAGAAAATGGAAAATTACCTTGATTAAATTGGTAATTTTTAAGTATAATCTCTTAATAATTTATTATTGGCTTGAACGAGACCCTATGTGATTCCCTAGAGAACTCTCCCCTTGATTCATTGGTGATACATGATTGTTTTTGGTTGATCTCTTCAAGGAATGTTCTGTTTTCCTCTATCTCTCCTATTTTCACTAAAGTTTCTATTTATGTATATTCCCCATGTCTTGATATATCTCTAATGGGATGTGATTTACAAATATAGAGGGTTTTAGAGGGAATTTACAGTGTTTATCTTGGATTTAGGATTGTGAGTACCGGATTTATTCTTTTCTCATTACTGGTTTTGAGGGTAGAAATGTTTTATTTGTTCTTGAGGTGCGTGTCATTATCATATGGTTAGTCCCATATCATTATTATATTCTTATTATTCTCCATTTATTTGATTTAGGTTTTCGGGATCAGATCTTTAGTTTCAAAGTAAAGTGTTGTCAGAATGGGTTTTCGTTGAAAATTATATTATATTCATATAACGTGTTTGATAAAATTCCTCAAGGATGGTTTTCAAATTGTAAGTGGTTTTTTAATCAGGTAAGTGGTGTGTCATTACTATAGAAAATGTTTAATGAAATGTGTACTTGGTTTTCTTGAAATTTAATGATGATATTTTGAAAATTGGGGGACCTTGGTGTTTGGGAAAAAACTAAACATAGACCATCCTTAGTGGAATAACCTTTCATTAGAGTAGGTTAAAATGATTCTAGGGTTACTGGTGGGTATCCTTACCAAGGGAATAAAGATCCTAGACTTAAGGATTCACTTATAATGGATAGTGTTCTTTCATTTTTCTTAGTTGTTTACACCCACATGTCATGGATTTCACTTCGATTCATTTTGGAAACATTATATGCATGTTTATCTAGAATACTCATTTTACAACTAGATATGAATATCGATACATGAAAATTATTTTATTTATATTCTTATGTATCATGGATATATGTTATGTAATATTACTTTGTCTATTTTAATATGGAATGTTTTTAAAATAAAACTAAAGGATGTTTTATATAGGAAATTTATTTCTTCTAAAATATTTGAGAAATATATTTTATACAATAACTAAAAAATGAATGTGGATAAACATTGAATAGATTATTTAGTGGAATCTTACTGAGCATTAGTTATCACACCCTACTTTTTCCACTGGATGTTTATAGACTTGGTTTTGCAAGATATAGGTAAATGGAATATTTTCATGTAGATGATGGATCTCCTAGATCATTTTGTTTTTTAGTGGGATGGGATGTTAGTGACCTATGGTTATGAGGATATAGACCCATGGGTCACTTATATAACCACATTGATGGTCTTTTGGTTTTTTATCTAGACATTGTTATCTAGTTTTTTTATGTTACCTTTATGGTTTGGTTTTTTTGGAATATGATGTATTTTGGATCTCTCTTGTGATACTTTGATTATTTCAATATTTTAATATTTTTTAAGGGTAAAATCATTCCCATTTTTCATTATATAATATTATGGTGTTTTTCCCTAGCCCATGGAAATCAGGAACACGCTTTGGTCAATGTGGCAGGAAAATTCCAATGACATTATGGGTTGATTCAAGTTGGTTTGATTCAAATTGGTATCAAAGTATCAGTTCATCAGTGAAGACTATTCTCATGATTTTGTATCAACATTTTATGTTTATAGGTTATTGATAGACTCTATATAAGACCATACAAACTCAATAGGTACAAGGTAAAAACCTTGAGTTGCCATGGAAATTCTAGGGTCATCTAGTATCCCTGTTTATAATTTTATACATATTGATTCAATCTTATAAAATTAGGTTAATCATAAAGGAATAAAATTTTTTTCATGATGGTTTTCATTATCATAATATTTTTTTAATATGACAGTATTAAGGGGGACATCTTAGAATTATATATTAGAAGAATCATAAAAATCCCCATATGTGAATCTAATGGTTTAATTGGTTTTAGTGGTAATTATAGACCAAATAATCTAGTAATGGGTTCAATTAGAAATTATTGAACCAAAAAATAAGGTGTACCATGCTTAATAATTCACTAAACAGTATCCATTGATCTTCCATAGTGACAAGGTATCATAAGAACCATATGAATTGATGAAGAGGATTGAGTGGATTTTCTACTTTGTGAAATTCCAGAAAGATCCATGGTTTGTTTCATTATTTATATTCTTGAGTGGCTAGGAAGAAATTGGTATTAATCTATTTGGAAATAATATATTCATGAAGATCTAACCTATAATACCTTCAATAAATACTTCAATCAATGGTTCTATCGTGAGACACTAAGAGTGTAGAAGGAACAAGAGTTTATTACTATGGAGAAGAGAGATAATTCTATCATATAGTATGATAGTCAGTTTTATGAGTTAGTGTGACTATATCTACATCTTTTTTCTGATGAATATATCATGGTAGAGATGTTCAATATGGGTTTGAGATCTAAAATTCAGTCAATTTTGATTCATATGTGCCTATCCACCTTCACAAAGGTTGTAGACAAGGCATCTATGTATAATGTAGATATATCTGGGAAGATATGACTCTTTGAAGCATTAATGATATTAGGATGTAGCCATAGTTTTTCATCTATCCATAAGAGGAAGTATGGTGACCAGTGACAAGGTAGTGGCAGAAGTGTATAAAATATTTCATGGTAGGTGAAAGTGTTCAATTACCACTTTGGGGGAAAGGGACACCTAAAACCTAATTGTAAGGAAATACCCAAGGTGTGTCATGCATATGTGAAATCATATCATCGTCATCATTTTTGTGAGAGATCATCTTAGTTCAATAGAGCTATATCCACCTTTATCAAGGGATCCCAATTTAGATCTAATATAATAAAATTTATGGTATCTTAACCTCTTTTCAAGGGTGATTATTAGGTTGTTAATAAATTGAATAATTAATCTAGATGTATGTATGTTGTGGAGTGTGCACTAGAGTAGTTAGTAGTATGACCATCTACCATGATATGTATTGTGTTTGTTGTATCTTTTGTGGTTATAACCTTATTTGATACTGGTGTGATTCATTCCTTTTTTTATGTGTTGGGTTTGTTTTCAGAGTTTATTCCTTTCATGATGACTCTTCGCACTCCTTTGGGAAACAATTCGAAGTAGGTTTTTACATGTCCATAGTTTTAAGTGATGGTTTCTAACCATGAAACCATATGGGAATTTCTAGTTCTTGATCTTGACATATTTGATCTCATTATTTGAATGGATTTAATGATTACCTATAAATCTAAAACCCATTACTATCATCATCAGATCCAGTTCCTTTTTTCTGATGGAGTCAGTCATTCCATTCAGAGAGATTGGGATCCAAGATCTAGGAGATAAATTCCTATTTTCCCAATTGTGGAGATCATCTCTTACGAGTTGTTGGAGATGTTTCTTAATTGTGTCCATCCATGTCTTATTGTCCCTCTTCCTATGATGTTAATTAAATATCCTTATGTTTTTCAAATGATTTCCCTTATTTATCACCTTAAAGGGAATTTGAGTTTACTACAAACATTATTTTAGGGATAATTACCATTTCCTTACCTTCATATTTTATGTTCCCTTATAAATTGAATGAATTAAAAGTTAAAATCCAAGATATTTTGGAGAAGGTATTTATTCTTGTTTCCATTTCACCTTGGTCATTGCTATTACTCTTTTCAAAGAAGGTAAACATTAGTCTCTAACTTTTTATTAATTAACAAAAACTAAATTGGGAGGAAGATAAGAACAAATATCATTTTCCTAGGATTGATGAAATTTTTTGATCTACTCAAGGGATCCTGATGGATTTTAAAAAAATTGATATGTTATCATGTTACCATCATCTAAGGGTTAAAAGGTAATATATTCATAACATAAAATTCATTAGTATTTATGAGAATTATGAGTATCAGGTCATGTCGTTTGTCCTTAATAATGATCCTTCCATGCTTATGGGTTTTATTAATTAAATATTTCATTATTTCTTGGATACATTCATGGTTGTTTTCTAGAAAATATCCTTGTTTATTCCATATCAGAGTAGGATCATGCTAATCATTTTAAAATCATCGATGGAATTTTTAATGAACATAGTCTATGTGGGAATATTTATAAATTAAAATTATAAATTCTAGAGGTGAAAATTATAGGACATGTGGTTTTTTAAAAGGGTGTTTTAGTGAATCTTTAGAATATTTGGTTGGGTGATGTCTTTGGATCATCCCCAAAATAGGTTTGAGACCCATAGTTTCTTGCGATTATCTAGTTATTATAGGAAATTTATTAGATAATTCTCCAAACTTACATCCCCTATTATAGAGTTAACTCATAAAGTTTTGAATGTTTTTTTGGGTGATATTTTCTAAAAATATTTTGAGGAGTTGAAGGTTGTAACTTCCCCAAATGATAAAGGGTTAAATGACTAAATGATATGACTCATGTCAACAAGGTGCACCTTCCTTTTCGGGAGCCTGTCTGATTAGAACTCCAAAGTTAAGCGTGCTTGCCTTGGAGTAGTGATCATGATGGGTGACCCTCTGGGATGTTTCTCAGGGTGTGTGTGAGTGAGGACAAAGCACACTGGAAAGGACAAGTGTTGGCATGTGGGGACTTTCATTAGTCAGATAACTCGTTCAGGCACGTGGGTGGACCCTAGGGTGGGGCCCACGTGTCTGCGGGGCAACTGGGGGTACATGGTGGGCAAGGACCCGACGGCCATGTTAAGGCGGAGTGTATGTGCTGTCACCGGGACTCGGTTGTCACATTTGGTATCAGAGGAGGAACCCAGCCTTAAGTGTGTGGTGCCCTGCCTGGGTTGAGATGTAGGGCCCACAATGAGGGTGTTGTGCTCTAAAAGGGGGTGATTGTAACATCCCCAAATGATAAAGGGTTAAATGACTAAATGATATGACTCATGTCAACAAGGTGCACCTTCCTTTTCGGGAGCCTGTCTGATTAAAACTCCACAGTTAAGCATGCTTGGCTTGGAGTAGTGATCAGGATGGGTGACCCTCTGGGAAGTTTCTCAGGGTGTGTGTGAGTGAGGACAAAGCACACTGGAAAGGACAAGTGTTGGCCTGTGGGGACTTTCATTAGTCAGATAACCCGTTCTGGCACATGGGTGGACCCTAGGGTGGGCCCCATGTGTCTGCGGGGCAACTGGGGGTACCTGGTGGGCAAGGACCCGACGACCATGTTAAGGCGGGGTGTATGTGCTGTCACCGGGACCCGGTTGTCACAAAGGTGAGATTTAATTTAACTCACATCTTGATCCTTCCTGAACTGGTTTTGGGATGTGATGTCTACTCTGATGTATCAAGTATGGGTTTGGGTTATTTTATGATGTAAGGAAGATATGTTCTAGTTTATGTCACTCTTAAATTAAGTCCTCATGAAAAGAACAACCCCATTCATGTTATAGAGTTGGAACTAATGATTTATTCTCGTATAAAATGGCCCCACTACCATGTTAAGGCGGGGTGTATGTGCTGTCACCGGGACCCGGTTGTCACAAAGGTGAGATTTACTTTAACTCACATCTTGATCCTTCCTGAACTGGTTTTGGGATGTGATGTCTACTCTGATGTATCAAGTATGGGTTTGGGTTATTTTATGATGTAAGGAAGATATGTTCTAGTTTATGTCACTCTTAAATTAAGTCCTCATGAAAAGAACAACCCCATTCATGTTATAGAGTTGGAACTAATGATTTATTCTCGTATAAAATGGCCCTACTACCTCTTTGGAGAGTGGTTTATAGTGTATTTGGGCCATATAAGTTTGATGTATATCTCTACTCAGAGATACTTGAACTTAAAGTAGAAATGTTTCGTAGATTACCTTGAAAAATTGGATTTTTATATTTTATAAAACCTCAAAAAATGAAATGTGGTCATGTATTCTTTGAGAGGAAAATTACCAACTCAGGCAGTGAAAAAAACCATGGAAGAGTGGTTCTTGATGGGCTTGATTGATGAGATGCAGTTAGAGGATGGGAGAGCTAATGGGTAGGTATTACTTGATTGTTATCAAGCTATATCATCTATGGATGAACAAATTTTTCTTAGATATGATGAGGATACAGAGTATTAATTATTTATAAGGATTCATTATTGTTGGGAGGCCTCATGTGAGAGTCTCAGTCTCCTAATAAGGTTCTATGTTTATGAGGTAGAATGATTGTTCTAATAGACCTGAGATAGGAATTTATTAATAATTGGAATTGATATAATTGGTTTTTTCTCCCTATAGATACCAAGATATATAAGCACATTAAACTTCACTAATAGTGTCCATTAATGAGATGATTGATTTCATATTTTGTGTCTTAGTGCCTTACATGTCTGAGAATTAAGGTGAAGCATCAGAGGACTACTATTTTATTGTAACCTTTACCCATACCATTATAGAAATGGGATAATATATCTATGTAATTTGTGATTGTTTTACCTCAAACATATAGTGTTAATGATATGATATAGGCTATTATTTATCGACTCATGAAATCAATCAATTTTTTACCTGTTAAGGAGTTAATGAAGGTAGAGAATCATGGGAACTTGTATGTGTGGGATACAATCAAACTCTATGGTGTTCTATCATATATTCTTTTAAATAGCGACCCTCACTTCACATCATAGTTTTGGAGTGGATTACAGGTTGTGATGGGTTTTTAGTTAAATTTTAGCAAGACATATTATCCTCAGATAGATGGATAGATTGAGAGATCCAACCAAATTCTTGGGAATGCATGCTTGACTTTAGTGGTGTATGGGAGAAATATATTCCCTTAGTGAAGTTTTCTTATAATAGTAGTTATCCGGAATCGATCAGTATGATTCCATTTGAGGTGTTGTATGGGATTCATGTAGATTGCCTCTTTTTTGGGAATAGATTAGTGAATATTCCTTGGTTAGACTATGAATAATTCCAAAGGTGATGGATATTGTGAAATTGATTATAAGTAGGATAAAGATATCTTAGAGTCTCTATAAATCACATTTTTATTGAAATAATCATCCATTTTAATTGGAGAAAGGTTATTAGGTTTTCCTCAGAGTTTCACCTCAACTGTGATATAGACAATTGGGGAGGTAGGTTAAGTTAACACCTCATTATATTAGACCATTTGAGATTGTGGAGTAACTCAGGAAAGTGGCTTATCAATTAGACGTACTTGCTTGTTTAAATTATATTAATTATGTGCTAAATATTTTTTAACTAAAGAAGTTCCATCCAGATCCATCCCACATTATTGAGAGGGGTATGTTGGGATTGAACCTGAAACCTCTTTTATTTAAAAGATTATTCAGATAGTGGAAGGCCTAGATAAGGTACTACATGGAATTATTATCACACGGGTTCAAGGGAGATAGCATTTTTGTTGGTAAAACCATGAGAAATGGGAGTGTGAGGCCTTTATGATGTATCAATTGACTTATCTCCTTCTTTGTTAATGAACCCAAGAATTTATAGGGAAATAAATATTCATGTTAGGAATAATAATAAAGCCCTATAGATCCTATGTATGTTTAATTTTGATCTTAGTTTATCTATTTTGATGATAAAGTGGATTTTGAGAGACATGGGTTGAAAACCTAGAATTTTTTAGGAAACAATCTGGGTCCATGGTTTAAGAAAGTGATTATTAGTAACCATGTGGTGTATATAGATATGTATTTGGGTTCCAGTGGCGATCTTAATGGTTTGATCTTAGTTTTTATAATTGTTCATAGTCAAAGAAATCTATGTGATTTGATGGATTTAGTCCAGAGGTTGTCATGCAACTTTAGCACAATTATTCAAACATTATGGATATTTCTATGAAACTACGTCTATTTGTTTTCAAGGGATAGTGGTTATCATACGGTTAGTGCATAGTTTGTCTAATGGTGAAGCCTAACCATGAGACCTAGTCTTAACATATTAAAATAGAAAATTACCTTAATTTCCATGGTATTTTTTAACAATAATATTCTCTTAATCCATCATTATCACAAACCATCCCCTCTATGATTCTCTAGAGGTATCTCCCCTTTATTCCTTAGTGATCCTCACCCATTTGGGAAATATCTATACAAGTTATGTTTTGCTTTCTTGTTAGTTTCACCCATATTTTTATTTCATATATTCATATTTATTACCATTGTATTTTTTAAACCCTAATGGGTTTTTATTTCTATATCTGTAGGGTTTTATGGGCAAATGAATTCTTTTATCTTCGATCAATGTTATTGATGACCCAATAAATTTTTTTCTCATTGTCAGTTTTGAATTTAACAAAGTTTTCTTTATTATTAAGGTATATTAATTTATAATATAGGTTTTATATTATAATTTTTATTTTATTTTGATTCTTGCCTTTGGTTTTGATTTATTATTTATGGATTTAATTATTATGGTAAATGGAATGTTTTTTAAAAATGGTTTTTATTTGAAAATAATATTTTATGAACATTATGTGTCTATTAAAATGCTTCAATGATGGTTTTAAATTGGAAATGTTTTTTCAATCATGGAAGTAGTGTGGAATTTATATGTAATTTTTTTATTAACTCTGGGATTGATTTTATTGAAACATAATAATGATATATATAGCACATTGGGTGACCTTGAGTTGTAGGGAAAAACAAAACATAAACAAAACTTAGTGGAGTAATCTATCACAAGGGTAAATTACTATGATGTTATGGTTTATATCAGGTAGCCTTATCTGGGGATAGAGGTTCCCATAATTTAGGATTCAGTTATTCTAGCTAATGTTCATTCATGTGTCTTATTAGTGTACACCCCCATACCATGGATTTACCTTGGTGCTTTCTGGATACATTATGTGTGTGATCAGTTGGAAGGATTATTTTCATACTTGATATTGATATTTACACTTGAAATATATTTTATTTCTCTTCTTATGAGTTATAGATATATGTTATTACATGTTTTTCTGTTTATTAAAATATAAAATGTTTTTGAAAATAAAACCAATGGTTGTTTTTATATGGTGAAATATTTATTTAAAAAAAATTATAAATATATTTTATATAATAAGTAAAGGATTAATGTTGATAGAAACTGAATTAATTATTTTTTAGTATCCTACTAAGATTTTGGGATCAAATGCTGCTTTTCCATTTTTTTTATTTGTAGACTTTTTTATAGGATACTGGTAAAGTGAAGAGAGTCATGTAGAGGATAGCTCTCTTAGACCATGTTTTCTTCCGGTGGTTTGGGATGGTGGTGAGATATGGTCCTGAGAAGACGGACCCATGAGTTTATTTAGGTTCCATGTTAAGGGTGTTTCAGTTCCTTCATCTAGACTATATTTTCTAGTTTTTGGATGTTATCTTTATGGATTTGTTGTTTTGGCATATAATGTATTTTGAAAATATTGTTTTGATACTTTATTGTTTTAATATTATCATATGTTTTTTATGGTGAAATAATTTCCACATTTCTTTATATAATACCTTGATGCTTGTTACCACCTCATTGAAATTTTGTACACACATAAAGACTTGTAGTAAGAAAATTTAAGTGGCATTATGGGTTGACTCGGGTTGATTTGTTTCAATAATAATAGGAATGTAACATAGAAATGTTACATTCCCCTAAAACATATCATAACAATGAACTTTTTCACAGTCATAATCATAAGCAATCATCATATTGTGACATAACTCAATCATTACATCACATTAATGTGTGAAAAAAATACAATGTTTTTGCATCATGTTTTTAATAAGAAAAATGTTCATGCTTTCGATTATGAAAAAATACAATGCTATATGTTGTAGAAAAAATGTCTACTCTTCTTGTTTTGAAAAAAAACTAAATTTTATTGTTTCATATTTTGAGAAAAAAATGCCTACTCTATATGTTGCGAACAAAAAAATACCCACACATTTTTTTTGTACATAAAAATGTTTTTTCCATAGGTTGTGAATAAAAAAAATCTCATGATCAACAATATTATCACATGTGATATCAAACTTTAACCAATTCATGGGAGGGTGATATATGACCCCACCCATCAGTCATCCATACATATGTGTGATGAAAGAAAATAATCATCAAATCATTGTGCGCCAATGGAATAAAAAACTATTATGAAACATTTCTATAAGGAATCAGAAAAATTGACCTCAAGAATGTAAATGGTATATAACCAAAATTAAATCACCTAAAAAGAGTATTATATATAGGAATTTATATGGTCATTCATGAAATATAATTTTCAAGTAAATAAATCCTTTATAGATAAAGAGAAAAATGGAAGATAAATCATAAAAGTGTTTTTAGAAAATGATTTTATCTTCAGTGTAAAAGATGAATTTATGATCACTTTGAAATTTCATTTTTCAAAATTTGATATAAAATCATTTTAAATCATTTAATTTAAAAAAGAACATTTAATCATGAATCCTTTAAAAACACAAAATGAATTCAAAAAGATGAAGTTAATATTTTCAAAAACATTTAATTTTGAAATTAATATTCAATAATAGATCATTGAAAAGTCATAAATGGATTTTAAAGATAATATAGAGTGAAAGATAAACCATTTTATTTTGAAAGGGGGAAAAACATTTTTAATATTTGGAAATACATTTGTTGAAAACACACATTGAAAAAATAGGTCATAAAATTTGACTTTGAAAATTGGTAATGGAAAATATTATGGTCACATTACTAAACAAATATTTTGATTGAAAAATAATAAAGGAAAAAAAGGGTATAATGAACATGGAAACTGAGAAAGAATTGTCTTTAAATCAGATGAGATTTTTTATTAAAAACATTTCCCTTTAATGAGAAATAAATTAATCATGAAATAATATTTGAATTAAAAATATCATTTTACCCAAATATGAAGAGAAAATATCTTATGAAATTTTAAATTTAAGTATTTATCAAACCTAGAAGAATGATGCTCAAGTAATAATATTTTAACCCAAAAGAAAGGAAATTTGAGTTATCCAAATCCCTTACATGTATCATAATTCATGTGGTAAGAAAAATTTAGAAAAACGTTTTTGGGATATAAATATAAATCAAAATAAAATAAACATAAAACACCACATAAAAAAATAAAATAGAAAAAATTTCCCAAGTTATATGAAATAATATTCATAAGTACGATTATTACTCAATTAATGAGAATTGGGTATCCAAAACCCTTATAACATTGGCAATGTGATAATCAAAGAAAGTGATATAGATTTATAAGAAAATTAAACTTCATGAAAAAATAAAATAAAATAAATAAATTTATAATATATACACCACAAAATAAAATAACTGGTTAATACACATCATATCTCATTAAATCATAATTTAGTTTCAAAAACCCTTACCATAAATCATCTGTAACTGAAAATTTTATGACCTCATGTATTAAAAAAATAACTATCTTAATCACATATTTAAAAACCTTATTCATACCCATAACCTTTTATAAACTTCATTTATAATAATTTATTACAAATATATTAGTTAGTTATATTTTATTTTCATTATCTAATTTTACTAGCTTGGAATGTTTTTTTAATACTAGTTTCACAATAGTGTTGTCGATTTTTGTATATAGATTAAATTTTCATAATTATTAGATAATTATATATTCTTTAATATACTTTTTATAATGATTTTTAATGTTTTAATTGTGTTTAATTATTAATTTAGTTATTATTCGTGATGAAGAAGTCTGTGATGAGCTCATTTTGGCAATTTTTAAAGAAAAAATGGGTTGTACAATAATAATAATAATTTAAATATTAACATAAAATTTCTAGGACCACATATGAAACATTATGATTTCATGTATTTATGATGAATCCTATATTTATTTTTCCATTGTAATCTATGATTGAGTTTTATATCATTGTTCATGTATGTGGTTAAATTGAGCCAAACAATAACAAGCTATAATCAATGGTTGATTATGCTTAATAAAACTATTTTTTTTTCATAACAAAATTATTTTAGAAAAATAATGATAATAATTATATTTTTTAGGAATTTAATCATATTTAAATATATTTTAATAACAAATAAAATACCATTTAAAAAATGAAATATGCCACTTTGAGGGGGAGCTAGTCTGCATGTATGCATGGGTGACACATTCCTTAACATATAATTTTAAGGAGGTAGGAATTGTTTTTTAAGTTAAAAATATTTATAATGTTTTAAATATCATATTTATTCACTGGATTACTTCATTAAAACATCCAAGTAAGGAGGATTTGAAAAAAAAATATGACATCACTTATGGAGGCAGTAATCCATATCTCAAGCAATGTTTGTATTTTTATAATGGTTGGGAGGAAGGTATAAAAGTGAAATTTCATTATTTAAATACTAATTAAAATAATTATTAATAAGAATTTTATAATAATTTCATGGATATTATTTTTTTTAGATATTATAAGGAAAAAAATAAAGAGATTTTGGTTGAGAACATTACCTCTCCCTTAGTATGTTCTTCTTTGATAACACCATGATGACCCATAGCTTGATATTTTAGAAAGACTGGGTATTATAGTACATTAGTATACATATTTTTACAAAAAAAGGTAGTGTTTTGTTCAATCAATGGATTTTTAATTTTAGGATAAATGTTTTAGAAGTGATCTCCTTTATAAGTGAATAAAATAGAATTTTTAAAAATATTCATTACATTTTCAATTATTGTGTGGCACTAATAATGGTTCAATGGATTTAAAAGTAAAATTAAAGAATTTTTAGGTGATATAAGTTCAATAAATCCTCCACCATCTATTTTTTCGTATGTTTTAAACATTTTTAATGACTTTTTCCACAAGATTTTTACATTTTACCATTTTGTTTAGAACCTTTTTAACTTGTTTCAATCATGTAATTTATATTTTATTAAAATTATAACGTAACCCTTATTACCAAATATTAATTTTATGATCCCAAATTAATTGTCTATATAATTTAATTCAAACTCCATATGGGATAAAATTGATTTTTTAAATTATATAATTTAATATATAGAAAAAACTGTTGTAGAAAAATAATGGTTTAACTACCAAGTGTTCTTAAAATCATATAAAATTAATTAACAATAAAATTATTGATAATATATAATTATATTTGTGTAATGATAATATTATAGCAATTATATAAAATCGATCAATTTTATTTGTTAGATAATTAATACACCACATTAATAAAATAATTATTTGAAAATATCCCATTCGTCATTCTAAGGGTCATTAACCTCAATATTAGTCATCATAATTTTGTACATAAAAATAAAATTGACAATATTAAATTATATGAACATATTGATAAAAATTTTCAAATCCATTTTTTTATATTTAAATTATATATGTTATTAAACTAGAATATTAATATAATAAACTAAAAATATTCTTTAGATAAAAATATTACATAAGTTCTCAAAACATTAAACATGTGATTTATAAATTCAAAATAGTATTTATAAATGATTTATTTAAATATGTAGATATAGATTTTTATAGAAAAAATATTTCAAAAACTTTTAAGTCATTCTTGTATTATGATGATGTCATAAAATAAAATGTATTTGAAAAATCGGTATTTTTTCATTATTCACCTCAAAATCCATTATTTAAGAAATATCAAAATAATCACACTAAGATTATTTTAAAATAGAGAATTTAATAATGAAATAAAAATTTAAAAATTTAAAATCTCAAAATTTATAAATTTATCTATTAAACAAAAATGTAATTTGAAAAAAAAAATCACTTTTACTAAAAAATGCACTTTTAAAATTTTAAGTGTTATTAATCCAATTTTGTAAAAAATTATAATTGATTACATTATTTTTATTTACTATAGGTATTTTTGTTATTATATTTTTAATAATAATATTCTTATCATATTTCATAGGTCTTTAAGTTTAGTCGTGTGTGTGAAAAAAGATATGGAACACATTAGATTTATTTAAAGGAAAGATATATAATAAAATCGATGAAAGTTGCATCCCCCCAACTAAATAAATTGTGTCCTCACAAGTTTAATTATATCTCATTAATAAAAGAAGATAATGGATCCATAACAAACTCTTAATATTTTTTCTACTAAGATATCAATCTCACAATCTTAGATATATGGAGACTCATCATTTATCATATAATAGGAAACTATTGATATTTTCCTTTATCTCAAGAATTTATACCAAATGTGAGTCCATTGTTTCTTATCGGAGTTTCTAGGGCCATCCCAGTCCCAAATTTCTTTTCATGATCACATTTCAAACCAAATACTACAACCAAAATTATTATGATAATATCAAATAAAGTCAGTGTTAATGATTGTAGGAATATAAAAACTCAATCATATGATGTCTTGTCCAATGAATCATTTATTTAGATATATGATACTTTCAATTAAAATATGATAAAAATGGATCAACCAATTACTCTTCTAGTTTAAAATTTGTTTTCTATAGTCATTTTCTTGTGAGGTTTTCTAACGAAATTAGATATATGTTATTCCCTCAAATCCATCATAATGGTTCACATTAAGAATGTGAATTTACTGAAGCATATCCCAAGTGAGTGTCTTTACAGGTGTGAATTTCTATACCCACTAATTGGGAACTGAGTTAATATCGAGTTAATACTCAACCAATATTTTTTCAGATGATTTCACCTAAGTACATATGTTTCACAACAACATACACATTCCAGTATCTAAATAGAGATGCAATTTCTCAAAAAAAAAATACTCACAACTTTACCATAATTCCAGAATTTTATCCTATACTTATTCTTATCAATAATGTTTTCGCTAAATTTATCTTATCATAATCCCTAAAATAACTAAACTAATCTATAAAAAAAAATAAACCTTACCCTCATACAAACTGAGGCCCCATATAATCACACTCTCAAGTTCAGTGATAATAACACTTTTATTAATCACTTTATTTTATAAAATTCAATATTTCCCAAGATAATAATACTTGAATGTCAACAATCTAAACATTACTTATCACAATAACCCCATAATCCCAATAATGGAAGATTTGGTGTCTGTGGTAACCAACTACATAAGAGGAATATTTTATGATATTTATGATCATTTCTCAATAATAGAACCACACTAGACTCCCTTTTAGACTCATTATATTTTATAATTATAAAATTTACCTAGAGAGTATAAATATTATAAAGGAGTGAGTAGAAACACGCAATAATGGAAAACCCCATAAAAATTTCATCAAGGGTTATGTTATAAGCATATGAGAAAACATGATCATGGAAGAAATATCTTATTAAAAATATCATTTGACGATAAGAGTTTCTTATAAGTCATAATAGAAGTAAATGTCATCTAAAATCAATAAACGTATACTATGGGAAAATTGTATGTAATAAAGCGATAATAAACATGAGGTATAAAGAATGGTCACAGACATATAACATATAAATTTAACATTCCCTTCAATCATAACATAATAAATAAAATTTTAAAAATCATTAGCATATAGGATTATCATATTGTGGTCCAATTCAATATTTCCCTCACAATATGTTATTAAAAAACTAAATTTATACGCATCATGTTGTGAACAAAAAAATTATCATGCTTGATGTTGTGAACAAAAAATGTCAATGTTATATGTTGTGGATAAAAAAAATTCTACTCATCATGTTACAAACAAAAAAATTTATACGATTCCAATTATGAATAATCAAAATTATCACTTTATATGTTGTGAACAAATAAATAACCACACTACATGTTGTGAATAAAAAAATTACCATTATATATGTTTTGAGAAAAAAATTACCATTATCAAAATCATTATCATTTGTGATATAAAACATTGACCAATTCATTAGAGTAAAATATAGGTGTCTTACCCCATTAATCATCCAAACATATTTGGGCCACTTGAAAACAATCATCACATCATAAAGAACCCATGAAATGAAAATGGGTTTTGAAAAATTTCACATATGGCATAACTATTACTATCCTCAAGAATATAAATAGTGGATTCCCAAAATTCAATCACCCCAAAATATTATTTTATACAAATATTTAGAGGGTGACTCATGAAAAATAATTTCTAAGGAAGTAAATAATTGAGAGATATTGAGTAAAATGCAATTGGAAATATAAAATTGTTTTAAAAAATGATTTTATCTTTTGTATAAAAGATGAATTTATGGTTACTTTGAAAATTTATTTTTGAAAAGGTGAAGTGAAATATTTTTAAATAATTTACTTTCAAAAATAACATTTAATAATAGATCCTTGAAAAATACATGAACATTTCCAAAAGGTGATGTGAAAACATATTGAAAATGTTTACTTTCAAAAATAATCTTAAATGTGAGATATTTAGAGATTAATATTGGATTTCTAAAGAGATTTAAGAGTGAAAGATAAAACATTAGATTTTTAATCGAGGGAAAATATTTTCCATATTTTAAAATAACTTTATTGAAACCCCATAGAATAAAAAAAGGTCATAAAATTTTCTTATGAAAAATGGTAATGTAAAATAGTAAGGTCACGTGAATGAACACATATTTTGATTTCAAAATAAGAGAGGAAAAATAATTTTAGGAATAATGAACATAGAAATAGAGTGAATACTATCCTTAAAAGTTTGTGATATTTAACAAAGCATTCCAATTTTATAATAAAAAAATTAATTAAGCATGAATATTTCAGTTAAAAATGTAATTTTTTTAGGATAGTATAGATAAAATATCCTTTGAAATAGTAAATGGATTAAATTATCAAACATAGAAGAATAATTATCAAGGAATAACATTTTAACTTAAAAGGGGAATTTTAGTTATTTAAATCCTTTATAGATATCATAATTCATGATGCAAGATATATGTAGAAATAGGATTATGTTATAGATATTAAAATTCATAGAAAATAATATAAAATACCATATTACAAAATCATAGAGTAGAATATTCCCAACTTACATGAAATAAGTTCATGAAGTACAATCATAATGTAATAAATAAGAATTTAGTTTCTAAAAAAATTATGGTATTGGTAACGTAAGAATCAATTAACATGAGGTGTATTTTTTAAATTTATTATATTACATGAAAAATTATCATTAAAAAATCCATAGAAAATATACACATTAGAAAAATAAAACTAGTGGTGAATATACATCATATCTCAATGAATAAAAATTGAGATTCAATAACACTTACCTTAAATCTTGCTTAGTTGAACATTATCTAATATTATATATATAAAAATAACTATATTAATACCTTCCTCTAGAAACTTATTCATTCCTAAAATTTTTTATTAGATTAATTTATAATCATTTGTTACAAATATATGAGTTATTGATATTTTATTTTCATCATTATATGTTATGTGATTTAATTATTTATTTAATACTATTTTCTTAATGGCAGTGTCAATTCTTGTTTATAGATTCAATTTTAATAATTATAAGATCCTTATAGAGACTATAATATATGTTTTATAATTATTTATGGTATTATAATTTCATTTCATGAGAAATTTAGTTATGATTAATTATGACAAAGTTGGTGATGAGATTTTTTTGATAATTTTTAACCAAGAAAATGGTGGTAAAACCGTAATATGATAAACATAAATATAAATTTTAATAATAATTTTTTTTATGTTTCCATAGTCATCCATTATATAAATTCATATAATTATTCAATTAAGTTGTTAAACCTGTTGAAATAAGAACAATATATAATATAAGGGTGGGTATAGTTAAGAAAATTATGATTTTAAAATAATAAAATTTATATATAAGAATAAAGATATGAGTTATATTTTTTATGTTTTTGAACCATATTGTATGATATTTTTATATAAAAGAAAATTATATATGAAAAAATAAATATGTTTCTTTTTTGGAGGCAGTAGTCCACAAGTACACATGAGTGACTCGTTAATTTACATAGAACATAAAGGAGGAAAGAATTGGTTTATATTTTCATTTTTTTCTTCTCTTTGATGGTTTGATTTTCCCAGAATGTCTCCTCATTTTTGGCCTCATTCTCCTCGATTCAACCTCTGATAAAATTATAAAAAGAGTAGCACCCTGATTCTATTTCATCTCTTCAAAACAAGTTTATTCATGAGTTAGTATAAAAGGCCATTCAGTATTATACATACATAAGGAATGGAATAAAAAAATAATTAACAAGTAATGACTAGCGGAAACCAATAAAATTGAGCCCCTCACGTAAATGATCTACTTAAGGTAGAACAATTCCATCGAATAGAATGAGATAGGCACAGCACCACATGACTTCTTTTGACATCTCTCATTCACCAACCTACACCACTCTTCTTTGGGTATCATTTTAATTCATATAATAATATTAAAAAATATTATTAATTATGAAATTATTATTCTTTCATGGATATAATATGTTTGAGGTGATAGAAGAAAAAAATAATTAAGAGAGTTTGGTTGAGAACATTAAATCTCCCTTATGTTTTTCTTCCATGATAAAACGTTAATACTCCTTAGTATGGTCTTATGGAAAGTCTTTAGAATCCACAAAATAGAAATAGAGTTGATGTAATGCCCGGAGATATTAAATAAGGGAAATAATGTCTGATATCATATATTTCATGAAACTCCAAGGTTAGAAAAAAAAATGTAACACCCTGAAACATTTAAATATATTCCTTTTTAAATAAATTATTTCTATTCGATAACATGAGAAGCAGGTAACACTAGGTTTAAACAAAATGTGATAGCCTATAAAAATAATATTATTTAAACTTGTACATAATAACATAGACATTAATTTTTTCTGTATGGATAGATCTAAATAAATTATGAAAATTATATGGTTTATATTTATATAAAATAAATTCAATGTTTTTCTATTGATTAGAAATAAAATTATAACCATTTGAAAGAAAAAAAAAGTTTTCAGAAAAACTATATTTTTCTAAAAGGTGGTTTAGTGACTCTTTTCAAACATAATTTAAAAATAAATTTTACCATTTTAAAAAATTTAATTTAAAAATAAAAATTCACTTTTGAAATTATAATATCAATATTAACTTATTATGAAATTTTGGGTTCTTTTTTGAAAAATATTCGTTTTTCAGTGAATAGTGAAAATCCTAATTTTTATAAAATTATCATTTTTTAATAAATTAAGTCCAATAATTGTTTTAATATAATTTCAAATTAACATAAGAATTATTTCTTTATATTAAATCCAATTAACTCTTACAAAATCATCTTCATACTATACTTTAGTTTTAGAATATTTTTTGTCTTTAAAACACCTTCTGTAAACTGTTTTAAAGTGTATATTTTTTTATCCTTTTTAACACTAAAAGTAAACCCTAATAAATAATTATTTAAAAAAGATTTTTAGACTATATATCTATAAATATTAATTTAAATTCATCTAATTAAGATTACTTTTCATACAGTAAACATGATATCATCTTTTCCTTCAAATATTATTTCTTGAAAACTTTTTTTTGGCATGTTTGTGTGTTTAATTTTAAATTAAAATTTGTCACTTAAGTGATTTTATTTGGTAAAAATAAATTCCATATTTTAATCAGTATAATTTAAACCATATAATAATTTTAATTTGGTTTTTCACTATAATGAATAGTGTAAATAGTAAAAAATATTTACCGTGGCTTAGTAAAAAACATGTTTACATGGGGTTAAACTCAAAAAATAAGGGTTTGAAATGACCCCAAACATATCCAATTACTATTTTATGGTCATGTTTAGACCTTATATCTTATAATGTTTTAAAATGGTTCATTTGGAGCCATATTTCATGAGAAAAACATGGTTGGAATTCTTTCTTTTCAAAAATTACATGTGTTCCCTCACCCAATTATAAAATCCCACCAACTCTCATCTCCTTTAAACACTTAAAAACCAATTAGGTTGGGGAAGTACCTAAAAAATAACTTCCCTGCATCTTTACCCACATCCTATAATCGTTTTTTCTCATAATTACAACCTAGGAAGTATTTTCATCTAAACTAAAACAAGTTGTCTGAAGAATAGGTAATGTCCTTAACCGAGTGTTTTATTTTATTTCTACTTCTACTACCTTAAAATATTATTAAAACATGATTATATAATTACTTATTTATCTTTTATATACTTAATGTTTTTATGTTAGGTTAATTACCTACAACCATCTCCTCCTTTCTCAAATGGGAAGTGAAATTTTGGATCTTGTGTATAGAAGACTACCACCTCATGAACCGACGTAATTTGTTTTACACCACTATTTTTTATGGATGGATATAATATTGTATATAATATTTATATATTATATTTATGAACTAATTATACTTCTGAAATAATAATATCATCTACACCTTCTTACTTCTCATTCTTTAGGGAATACGATAATGTCACTTGGGTGTATGGTGGACTACTACCTCGTAAAGTAATGTGATTCATTTTTCACTTATGCTTTACATGAAAGGTAATAAGGATTAATTTGATGTTAATATATTATTTTAATGAATTACTAGTAATTTTTTAAAATAAATTTATCATATAATTTCTTATCTTACTATCCATTGAATAAATGATAACATCATTCATGTGTACGGTGGTCTACCAACTGATAAAGCGATATGATTCATTTTTCACTAACACATTACATGGAAGGTAAAAAGAATAATTTTAATGAATATATATGATATGTATAAAATTATATTTATTATTTAATACTAATAAACAATATAATTCTTTACCCTTTCACCCATTTTGAAAATGATAACGTCGCTCGGGCGTGCATACAGCTTACCATCTCCATGAAATGATGTGATTCATTATCTATGTTGAAAATTAAATAGTAATTATAAAGATGTATCTAATGAAAAAATATATATATTTATAACACTAATATAATTTTGGATATTATGGATCTATAACTTATCTTCAAGATTAAGAACATTCATTAAGAAACATTATGGAGAAAATAAAATTATTTACACCCAATATAATAGTGATAATGTAATATTTTTAACAAATGGGTAATAAGATGTTATAAAAAGGATCATATATGATATTTTAAGTAGTAATATGATTATTTTATAATTTAATAACATGTTTATAACCACAATATAGTACTTTAACTAGATTTTAAGTAAATATAAGCGCAAGGTAAGGGACTTCGTATCAATTTCCCTTCATTGAGGCATATTGTAATGTTATACACCTAATTTCTTTTATATAGTGTATAAACTATGAATTTTTCATGTGATATAATTAATAAATAATAATTCATGGTATTTTAAATTTTAATTTTAATTATTTCATATAAGGGGATTTGACATGAAAATTACCAAGGGGTAAAGAATTTCCTAACTCAATTTCTTTTCAATGTGTTATATTACTTCTTCATTGCCTTTGACATTATAATATTATGTTTTTAAATAATTTTAATGTATTATATGTTATTTCCACTTGTTTTAGGTGTATCTAAATTTTACATAAATAATTGACTAATTTTTTAATTCTCACTTCAAAATTATGATCTTTGTAAGGGTTTATTTCACAATATCATTTTAATCAGGATTATTTATACTAGAATTTAAAATAAAAGAAATTATTTAATAATTATAGAATAAATGAATTTCATTTTATTTTCATATATTTATTAATTATTTTTTCAATTAATAGTACCATATTACTCTCTTTCTTACTTAAAATTATTGATAAAATGTTTTTAATAAAACATGGCATCAGTTCTCTCTTTGGTCGAAAATCATTTTCTTAAAAAACCATGATTTATAAAAATGTTTTCAAAAATGTGTTTAACATTATCTGGATGATTTATTAAAGATATTTATACCCATATATGAATTTTTTTTAAAAAAAATTAAAGTAATATTAGTTGCCTTTTATAAATAATTTTAGTATTTATTTTACCAAAAAATTGAAAAGAATATTTGTTTTAACATGTATGGCATGTTCAAAATCTCTTACCATAATGATCAATCAATGTTTAAAGCTTCATTTTTGAATTTCCAAGGTTATAAAATGTTTTATTTAATGATTTATAATATTCTAGATTTAAAATAAGTGTTTTAAAAATGGAGAGGATATTTTACTCAAGAAATGTTCAAAGTGATATTTCAAAATCATTTTCCATATAAGATGGAATCCTTTAATGTTAATCATATTTAAAAGTATATTTTACTCAATTATTTTTTTAAAGTGTTTTAATAAAATTTAATGTCTTTTTATATTATGTATTACTTATTAATTATTTATATATGTCTCCCACATGCATTCTAAGTTTATTCTCCCTATCTTTGATGGAGAAATTCATTATTTATGATCATTTCTTCTATGATGTCATTATTAAATCTCTTTAAAATATGATATGAATCAAGATTATGAAACCCTTTTTATTTCCATGGGTAATTATTATGTTATTTCTTGACAATTTATTTTCTTTTTTGTGCCACACATACCTCATGAACATGATATGATGGGTGTTCCCAGATTGTGCTCCAATTTGTTGGTTAAAACATTAGTCTCATGAGACATCATGTATAGGATTTGGGAGTAAACATAATCCATTATATGGATATTTTCACCATGATATATTGTCTATGAATCTATCCTTGACTCATGTTTATGTCATTTTTTATGTTTTCTCCATATTTCCTATGATTCCATGATCTTGTGATACCATGTTCTTTATGATATGCTTCAATGAAATTATTCATGATACTTCTATTTTATGATGTCAATTTATAACTTTGACTCACATTTTATGTTTCCTTATCATGTTTATTCAATTACTGAGATTTGTAGTTCACACTTTTCTTTATTTGTTCCAAAGTTTATCCCTTGCAGTTTAGGATCTCAAAATTATTTAGGATCTTGTTATGGTTAATAATATAAAATGTTTTAGTTTTTGTCTAACTTTGATGTTTTATAAAACTATACTTCCAAATACACTAGGCCTTTATGATCCTTATGTTGTATTAATGGATTTTTATATTAAAAATCATGTAATTATATTTGTAAAAGGATTGGTTCATCATAGTTGGTATCAGAGGTAGGTTTAGTTAACCTTTGGAAACTAGGATAAGAGAAATTTACTAAGCACCCTAGGTATAAGGCTATGGATAAGAATAAGAATATAAAAATATCCTTGAATATTGGTTATGTATAGAGAAAGTGGATTCCAAAAAAATTAAATCCATTTATAGATACTAAAAGTGGGTGTGGTTCTAGTATAGATGTACCTAGGGGTAATAACTATGAAAAAGGCGTATTAGGCTTCACTTGATATCTACTTGATACACAAAATATGGCCTTACTGCACACCTGGTTTGGCACTCCCAGGGGATATGTTTTGTAAATTCAAACTCTTTACGAAAAATTATAAATTATGAGAACAAATTATTAGGTTATAAAACCAAATACTGAAATTATTATGGATAACCTAGGTTAAAACTGAGAGACTCAAAATTTTAGAAGTAATTATCCTTTATAATTTATTCCTTCAAATTTTCTATGTTTCCTTTTTTCATATATATTAGTTAATGTATTATATTTTGTCTTTTAGTTAATGGTGGGAACTAGAAGAAACTAGGTTTACATAGAATGAGATATACAATGTATTAACTAGTAACCAAATGGAATGATGACTAAAGAATGAAAATTGTGATTATTCTTAATTAGTTATCACAATATATGATTTATATCTTCCATATTAAAAAACTATTGGACTCATTCATTGATCTTTTGGGTGGTGGACACCATGGAGGAATGAAGATTCATTTTCCTATTTATTGAAAATATGGGATGAAGCACTCAAATAAATGTCTCAAAGGAATAAGAATATGTTTTATGTTTGAAAAATAAGGGAATAGAGTATGTAATTTATAAGGGGAAATGAAAAGTTTAGGTAGTGAAATGGATGGGAATAATGGTTTTGTTGAGGAATTATAAATGGTTTAATGTTTTAAATGTAAAGATAATGGAAATTATGCAAATCAATATCCTATGGGAAAATATCAAGAAGTAGATCAATAAGGTTGTATGAGTAAATTGTTTTCTATTTATAATGAAGAGATAAAAAATGAAATATGAAAGTAAGGAGGTACTTAAGAATAACATGATTAATTCTAGTTAATGGTTTAATAATGATGAGGAATGATTAAAATGTTTGTATACTGGAATTCAAAAAATATGTGAATCATGAAATATATATATATATATAGATTGTTTTGTATAAGTTTTACATTAATGACTTACGAAAATAAGTTCAATGATACTGATGAACTAGAAAGGTTATTTAATGTTAAGTTGATACTCAATATATAATTCAGGAAAATATAATCTTAGATATGTGCTTCATGTTGAGGTGATTATTTATTTTGTGGAAAACAATGAGATGTATAGAATTCCTTAGTGGTTAAAAAATGTGATTTGATGACTAATGTTACTTTTTAATATGATCATCATATTCTTCATAACATTATAGTATTGTGGTAAATTATGAATATGATCATCACATAATTTTATCCATATTTTCAAAAAAGTTCAACCCATATATCAGGTGACAACCCATCACATATGGAAAGTCCATGGGCCATAAACCCACAACCGAAGGGTGATAATTCTACAGTACATGACACTAGCCTACATGATATAATAATTAGTATAATTTTTTTTTTATTTAGATGATTTTATGTTGAAATATAATTATGTGTTTGGGAACCATATTATAGGATCAAGTTATTTGATTTTGGGGTGACTCATGATATTTCAGTAGGTGTTTTATTAGGTGGAAGTATATATAACCTTTCGGTTTAATATAAAGAATTATTTGGGAAGAATGATATCGTGTTTTTGAGATGTAAGTTAAAAGGTTATGATATAACCTTTGAGGTTAAAATCGTCTTTTATTTTGAGGTTATTGAGATTATTTGGGATATAAGATCATTTATTTATGGAATTTCCTATGTTCAACATTTGGTTTCATTGTTTAATTTTTGAGATTAATATATTCATACTAATTTTGTATATTATCTTACTTTTTTAAAGCCGTTTTGGTTTAAATAAAGATAATATGAATATCATTTTACTCTTTTATGAATATTAAAATCCATTAAAAGTTATTTCATATTTTTTAGGTTGTAAAATCCCACCCCTACTCAGTGGATTGAGTCAAGGTGGAATTCATACTTGGCCTTAAGTGATATCTCTAATATAAAAATGGCTAATGATAAATTCTAAGGGATACAATACAATTCGGGGACGATTTTCTCTTTAAAAATAAAAACAACAAAAAGAAAGAATACCATAACCAAAAAAATGAAATAATTCATGATAAAAATGAAATACAACTCAATATAATATCAAAAGAAAAAATACCAAACTACACCATGACCAATATCATAATCAAAATTGGAAGACAAAACCAACAAAGCTAAAAGACTCCAAAGACACCAAATCAACAACTCCCAAAAATACCCAAGCTCTAAACCCATAATCCATGCCCAAGTATCAAAAATAACCAAAAATAAAATTGATACATTCCCTTTACCTATGTCCTGATGAAAAAATATATGCAAATGCACTAAAGTGACAAAGAAGGGGTGGGTGATGAAAATCAGTTGGTTTTCCTTGAATGACTTCCCTAGACACACCACTAGGATAGAACATGTTAAAAAAATTATATAAAAAACTTATATAATACAGTTTAAAACTTTTTAATAGTTTATATAAAAACCAATAAGTTCACATCATACAATTTTCCAACCAAAAAAATTCAAATAAATCAACCAAATAATTCTTCCAAAAAATTTCGCATTCCTTTTTGGCATACCCAATCTGTGATTCACACACACACACAAATTCATGCTTACGATATTGTTCCATAATCATGAGTGGTTTCTCATACATAAACTAAGTCATCACTAAGTATCCAATCTCTTTATTCCCCAATGGTAAATGATCATTAGCTAGGGTCATGTACCTTGTTCTCTAATGGTAAACACCCCTTATTTAGGGTCACGAAGAAATAATAAACTCACACCAACCCATTAATGATAGAACCATATCAAACCAAAAATTTCAATACATTTCAATAAAATCTAACTTTTATTGAAAACATTTTAATCAAACCAATCCATATTTTAAAAAATCAATTTAAAATAATTAAACAAATCACTTTTCACAACAACCAATTTCCCTAATTTCGCAAAACATCACTAAAGATGGTTTCTACCAAGATTTACACACCATATTCACAGTAAATTTCATTTAATTAAATAAATTTGAAACTAATAATTCAATTTCTAACCAGAACAGTCGATAATTTAGTGACCTACCTTGTAAGATTTGGTGAAAATGAAGAATGACAATAATTAATCATAAAAACTAGGATAAATCTAAAAAACCAACATTATATATTATTCCCAATAATAAAAAAATATCATTGTTATTTTCATAAATTATCATAGATATATCCCTATTGTACTATATATATGTATCCAAGAGAGGGAAGTAGAGTAGATCTAAGAAAAACTACAAAGAATAGAGACTTACCAAGAAATATGGCATTAAATGAACCATGATTTTCCAAGAGATCACTCCTGTATCGAAGGAGAAAGTATCCATAGCCTTTAAGAGGAAGAAAACACAAGTTAAGGTAGAAATGGAGGAAAAATGAGTGGTTTAGTGGTAAAACTGAGTGAGATCCAATTTTTAGGATCTAGATTTTAACTATTTGGGTTTGTCTCACACGGTTTGGCAAACCATGTTCCAACCATACACCAACCACTACCTCCAAAAACAATTCTCATAGTTGGTCCACATAATTATAAAAACTATGTGTCAATTGTTTTTTCCTCTATTCCAATTTTCATAGTTACTCATACGTGGCCGCATGGTTTGGCCAAACTATGTGCTTAACCGTGCACCTTCCCAGTAGCATATGTTTCACTTTTCACAGTTTCCTATAGGAGTTTCATGATTTATACTGACCATTATCAAACTTTTCACCTATATAAAATCCCCCAAAACAATTTAAAATTCCTCTAAACCCACCCAAGTTCTCCAAAATACTTTACATACTAAAAACACATAAATGATGAGTTATTTAAAACTGGGGGTGCTACTTAGAAAAAAATCATTTTTGGAAGTTCATTTCATGAAGTAATAGATGAAGTGGAAACTAATCAAAGCACAACCAAAGGATGTAATTATGGTCATGAAATATAAAAATATCAAGTATATTTCCTTATATTATTAGATATCAAAATAACTCTTTAATTTTAGGAAAAGGATCTTGAAACAAAAAAAATATCATATTAACTTCAAATATGATAAAACAAATGGTCTTTAAAATAATTATAGATTTATGATTTTGAGGTAATTTACTATCTATTAATAATTTAATTTCTTTTGATTAATTATCTATATCACTCTAAATTTATCATTGGGTATTTGTATTCTCTTCCATGTCCATATTTTGGTTTCTCACCAATGTTCTCGTATATGGAAACTAAATAATGTGTTATTCTAGATGACCTTATTGCATCCCTTTATCTCTTATATAAAATATACTAATATGTTTTTATTTGAACAAAATTACCTACAACCATCTCCTTTTACCTCAAATGGGCAATGAAATAGTTGATTGCGTGTACTGTAGACTACCACCTCCAGAATCGACGTAATTATTTTTCCACCATCGCTTATCATAGCTGGATTTAATGATGCATATAAGTTTTATATATAATATATATTATATAATCATACTTTTTAAATTATAATATCATAAACACCTTATTAATTTCTATTTCATTCGGAATACAATAACATCACTTATGTGTACTACAGACTACCGCCTCGCAAAGTGCATGATTTATTTTTCACTTACACTATACATGAAAGGTGGTAATGATTAATTTTATGTTTATATATTACATTCAGGAAATATTAATCAATATTTAAAATAAATATATCATATACTTTATTAGCTTAACATCCCTGTGAATAAATTATAACATCGTTTGGGTGTATGGAGGACTACCGCCTTGCTAAGTGATGTGATTCATTTTTCACTAACTCATTACATGGAAGGTAACAAAGAATTATATTAATGAATATATGTGATCATTATGAAATTATATTTATTTTTCAAAATTAATACACAATTTACTTTCTTACTCTTTCACCCGTTATGTAAATGATAACATCGCTCATGTATATGTACGACCTACCTTCTCCATGAAATGATTTGATTTATTCTCTATGTTCAAAATTCAATAATGATTATAAAGATGTATATAATGAAAAATGATATTTATTATATTAATATCATTATTTTTATGATTTAACTATAACCTAGGTTAAATATTTGGGAATTTCATGATGAAACATGTAAGAAAAATAATTTCAATTAACACCCGAAGCAATAGTGATAATGTAAGATATTTAAAAAATGGGTATTAAGATGTTATAAAAGGATCATATAAGGTATTATAAATAATAATATTATTATTTTATAACTTAATAAAATGTTTAAAATTACTATACATGATTTTAAATATTTCTCAACAAAATGAAAATGTGGGGTAAGGGACTTTGTCTCAATTTCCCTTCATTGAGGTGTATTGTAATGTTATGCACCTGATTTATTTTATATGGTATATATACTTAACTTTTTCATGTAATATAATTAATAATTAATATTTTATTTTATTTTATTTTTTAATTTTAATTGTTTCATCTAATTGGATTTTACGTGAAAGTTACCAAGTAATAAATAATTTCAGAACTCAATTTCATTTCCTTGGGTTATATTACTTATTATTTTTCTTTGACATTGTATGGTTATGTGTGTAAATAATTTTTATTATATTATGTTTTATATAAACTTATTTTAGTTTTATTTAAATTTTATATAAAAAATTAATTCATTGATTAATTCTCACTTTAACATTATGAACTTTGTAATGCTTTATTTCACAATCTCATTTTAATCAGGATTGTTTATACTTGAATTTTCATTGAAGGAAATTATTTGATCATTATCTAATAAACCACATAAATTTTATTCTCATATTGTTATTTATAATTTTTTATTGTTATAGTATCATATTCCTCTCTTTGGTACATAAGTTATTTAGAAAATGTTTTTAAGAAAATAAGACATAATTTCTCTCTTCAGTCTAAAATATTTTTCTTACAAAATCATGTTTTATAAAAATGTTTTAAAAAATGTTTTTAACATTATCCAAATGATTTATTAACAAAAAAATTACCCATGTTTTAATTTTTATAAAAAAATTTGAAATTAATCTTCATGTGGTTTTCCTATCAAGGCTCATTTGTATTTTACAAAAAATGTGAATAAATTTTTTTTTTCTTAGCATGAAAAACATGTATTGAATTTCCCACTATAATGACTATTCAATTTTTTAAATCTTCTTTTTATATTTCAAAGGATATTTTCCAAAAAAAAATATTCTGTATTGTTTGAGAAATTTTTGATACTGAATATGTTTATTCAAAATGGAAATGATATTTTCCTTAAGAAATGTTCAAAGTGATCTTTCAAAATCATTTTCCATCAAAGATGAAGTCATTTTATTTTAATCAAAGTGAAAATGTTATATTTTTATTTATTTTTTTAATTGTATATTCATAAATTAAAACATTCTTTAATGTTATGGATTTCTTCAAAATTATGTTTATATGTCTCTCATGTGTATAACAAGTTTATTATCCCTTCTTTTGAAGGGTTAATGCATTCCTTATGATCATTTCTCAAATTCCTTCATTATGAAATTTTTGTTGAATATGATATAAATAAAGATTATACAACTCATTTTCTTCCCATGGGTAATTATTATGTTATTCATTATGATCATTTTTTTTATGTGGCACCCATATATCATGAACATGTTATTATGGGTGTTCCCAGATATTGCTCTAATGCATTGGGTAAAGCTTTATTCACATGATACATCATGTATAGGATTAGGGAGTAAAACTAATCCATTATCAGAATTTTTCCACCATGTGATATTATCTGGGTAGTTAGCCTTGACTCATGTTTATGTCAGGTTATATGTTTTTGCCTCATTTTCTATGAATCCATGTTCTTATGATACAATGTTCTTTATGATATGATTCGATAAAATAACTCATGATCCTTCTCTTTAATCATATAATTTTATATAAAATAGATCAATTTAATTTATTAGATAAAAATTACACAACATGAATAGAAAAAAAAATAAAGATATTTATGTTGTATTGAGATTCAGGGCGACATTTTAATCTAGACTAGTCAAGGGAGGGGTGATGCTTTTTCTAGTATAAAAACTAAATTTAGTGTGTTCCCATTCAATATGGTTAAGACAAGGTGGACCTTGTTATTTTGGGGTCTATTTTTCCCCCAGGAATGGTTTCATGATGTGAATTGTTTCTCTCAATAGGTTGTCAAACTGAGTAAGATGTTACTTTTTTACTATTTTGGATTGTAATTTATGTCCTTTTTATATTCAATATCCTAAGACTAGAGACTAACTATATATATCTTATACTTACTTCTCTCATTTTGTTTTTTTTTGAATTGGTTCTTACAAATATCTCTTTTGGTTTGTGATTTTCCCTTATATTTAGATTATAATTAATCTTATTTGGGATCTTCCTCTAATCACTATCATTTATACAGGAGTTTGGTTGGAATGGATGCCTATCTTGTTTTGAAGTCCATGAATGACCAGATATTTATTGAAAAGTCTTTAAACCCATTTATTTTATTTTTTGAGATTCATTTTGAATATAAAATGAAGCTCATCATGATCACATGATTGAAATATTCTTCTTTAAATCATTCTTGGGATAGATTTGTATGTATTTTACCTATTTTAATTTTGTGTTTTCTGTATTTCCTTTCTTATTTTAGGATTATAGAATTATGTGTAGTTGTGGTTCTAATTTTGTGATTTTATTAATTTTGATCTTGGTTTTCTCATGTTGGGTTGTTGTCTGGATTCATCTAGGGTGTTGATGTGGGTCTTGTGTTGATTAGATTTATCTTGTTTTGGTTCTTTTCTTATATCTTCTTTTGGATTTTTCTTTCAAGGGTGTGCACTCATATTAGCGTATATGGATTTTTTTTCTTTCCTAAAAAATATTAACACCCTGATATTTTTTGAAATGTTTTTTTTCAAATTAATTTAAATTTTTAGATATCTTTAGTTACATGCAATAATTATTTTCTTCTATATCATGCATGACATGCAACACTAAGCTTTAATAAACTGTGAAATATTAATATTTTAAATATGCCCATTATAACCTAGACATTAAATTGGAGGATAAGAATATTATTAACTAATTTATAAAATATAAAAATAAATTTCCTAATAAATATAAATTTATTTATAAATTATAAGTGACTAATTAATAAATTTTTAGTAAAGTAATTATATTCATCAAAAAATCTATTTTCTTCAAAAATTATTTTTATTTCTATTTATGATGATATATTATAATTAATTAATAGTGATTTTATAAAATTAATTGGATAAAATTAACTTCATTTTTGAAATCATCATATCAAAATTAACTTATGGTGAAATTTTGGGATTTCTCAAAAAATGTTGATTTTGTTGTGGATAGTGAAAAATACCAATTTTAGTAAGACTCGGTTATTTTAAATAAGTAATTTAAATTCATGATTATGTTTTAAAGTAAATTAAGTGTTATTTATTTATATTTAATCCACTTAGTTAATTTTTAATCAACTTTATATTTTATTTTAGTAAAATTTTATTATGGGGTTTAAAAAATGGTTCTTTCTAAAAAACGTATTAAAGTACATAATGTTTCAATGTATTAATTAATTAAAATAATAACTAAGGGGGGAATTTTTAAATTAAATGTATTGATTATATATCAATAAATTTTAATTTATAATCATTCAATTATTACTATAAGATATATAGTTAATATAAAATCATGTTATTCTTGAAAAAAATACACTTATCGAAAACCTATTTTTTTATCCCTTCTATGGGTTTTGTTTTATATTTTTTTTTAAATTAAAAAAATTATTTTAAAAAATGAAATTAATTTTTTAAATCATCGTGTAAAAGTTATATGAGGGTGAATTTATGATGATTTTCTAAAAAGATTAATTTTTTGATGAATTGTGAAAAATATTGAATTTTAATTTAAACTTGTCTTTTCATTTAAATTATTTTAAAATATAAATTATATTTTAAGTTGGTATTAATGTAAAATTAGTTAAATTATATATATATATATTAATAAAATTAATTTTATTTTAATAAATTTCATGTTGAAATTGTATACAAAAACTTTGTAAAGTTTTGAACAGTTTCTCATTAAAAATCTACTTTCTTGTCGCGTATATATGATTAATTATAAATTAAATTATGCCACTTATGTAAATGGAATGTTGAAAATGGGATTCCATATTTTGATTCAAAATAATTTATATTATCTAATAAGCTGAAATTATTTTTTTATGAAAACTAATAGGAAAAAGAAGTAAAAATTATTTATCATAGTTAAAGTAATAATGAGTTTATTAGGGGTAAAAATAAAAATATAAGGATTAAAAACAACTAGAAAACTTGTCCAAAATCCATTTTATGGAAATATTTAGACCTTATATCTTCTAGGATCTAAAATTTTTCATTATTGGAGCCTTGTGACATGAAAAATACATGGTTGTAATTCTTTCTTTCAAAAATTACAAGTGTGGCACTGAAATCACTTATAAAATGCCACCACTTCTCCTCTCATCTTCACATCGTCAAACCCTTTTGGTTCTGACAAGATCTACCCAAATCACTTCCAAAATTCCCTCATGTCATATTAGAAGCCTAATTTTAGTCATAAATTCAACCTAGGAATATAATGGGATTGACTTACATGAATATAAAATCTTTTTAGATGAATATTCATTACATTACACAAACACACGCCTGAGGACCATGATAGTTTCATGTATTTGGAGAATAAGTACAAAATATTGTTATCTATTGAAATGTCTTCAATTTTTCCCACAAATATATTCACATTTAGTACTCTTCATAGACATTACCTATAGAAAATATTTCTTCATAACCTAGGGAAATGAAACATAAGAAGAGTGACTTAGATTCTCTATAAGGATAAACAATGGAAATAAGTAAACATAAAATGATAATAAGTGTATTAAAATGTGATAATAACATATGGAAACTATACCCTGCATATCATATATTATAAATTTGAGTCATGGAATAGAGCTTGTCATTTTATAAGACATGAATTATAAGTAAATCAAATAACATGAGTCATGAGAGCATAACATTGTCATAAGACATAGAATTTTTGCATTCACATAAGTAGAGAAAATATTATGTTAATGATACCCACCAAGAAATTCATAACATTTTAGGATTGGAATAACCACATGTGTACCTACTTTGGGCTTAGGCTAACCACCAGTGTACTCTATTTTTGGGCTTGGGATAAACACATGGGTGTCCTCCTTTTCAGTCTTGGGCTAACCATGTGTGTACCCTATTTTTCAGAATTGGGATAACCACCCATGTACCCTTATTTTCAGGCTTGGGATAACCACCCATGTACCCTTTGATATCATATAACATTTATCATTACTGAATTCTTTGGAGGAGGATATAGGTTCTACCCATCACATAATCAAAAATCATACATATGTGTGCCACAAGATCATAAAACATTCATCAAATAAGAACCCATGAAAAGAAATAGATATCATAAACATTTCATCATAACATAACCTATGGAAAAGAGATTGGTTGAATAATCATTTCACCAATTCATCATTGCATTACCCATGGAGAAATATTAAGGTTTCATAACAATTTTATCATGGTATAACTCATGGAAGAGAAAAAGGATTCATAAATATAACATTATCATAATTATAAATCATTCAAAAAGGAATAAGAGAGTGGGGTTAGAGGCGGTAGTTAGCTATTACATCCCTATACAAACATATATAGGGAAATAAAACCATTGTTCATACTAGAACATAATACTATGATGATACCTGAGTGGGTTCAGAGGGGGTAGTTATCCATTTATATCTCTCTAAACAAGATATTGGGGAAAACACCAACCCAAAGTCCATTGTTTGTTATTCAAATGATCAACATGGGTGGGGTGTCATATGAAATCAAAAAACATACCGGATATATATAAATCTCACAACCACACTATGGGAAACAACTTATCCTTAAATTCATCTGCCACCAACGTTTAATGGGGCTCCTCACTTCCACTGCTAATTCCTAGGTATCAACATTATATAGACATCATAATTAATTTTAATTAATTAATTAATTAACTATTAATTCTTCATTAACATTTCCATTTCCATGATTCGATTCTTAAGCTTCTAAGACAAGTTGAAAAAAATTAAAATAATTCAAATAAAATTTACATAAAAATACAAGAGAAAAACACAGTATTATATACATTTAAAACATTGGTATGTACAATTAAATTAGTGTGTCTTTTTTAAGAAACATTAAAAAAACATCATTGTTCCATTGTCTTTGGACCTTGACCCCCTCTCAAAAGAACCTGATCATGTTATCAATTACCAAATAAAGAACCCCATATCAAGAAAAATAGTGCACCTATATATGAAAACATCCCATATTTTAATAATACTATAAAAATAAATTAAACTTAAATATTAAAAAATATATTAAAAAAAGAAATATTTAAACTAAATCCATACACATTGAGTTATATCAGTCACATTGTGTATCATATTATGGTGAGGATAATTTCTACACATCACAAATGAATTATGAATATTTTTCATAAAGTATCTAAATAATACGAATGTGTTTTACCATTTTTTAGTATATGATGAGTGTTTTGAACTAAAGTGACAATTTTTAATTAAAAACAGACACATTGATTCATATCAGGCACATTGTGTATTGTATTGAGGTGTGGTTGTTTCTAACATGTCAAAAATAACATATGAATCATCTTCAAAAAGTATTAAGAAAATCTGAGTGTGTTTTCTTAGTTTTTTTTGGAGTGTAACACGTTTTGAATTAAAATGTCAATTTTAAACTGATAACATACACTTTGAGTCATATCAGGAACATCATATATCAGATGGAGGTGTGGATGTTTTCTATACATCATAAATGTCTTATAGATCATTATCCTAAAGTATAAAAATAATTCAAATGTGTTTACTCATTTTTGAGTATGTGATGTGTGGTTTGAAATAAAATTTAAATTTTAAATAAAAACACACACTTTGACTCATAATGGTCACAGAATGTTTCTAATTGACATGAGATTAATTCTAAAACATCACACATGACTTATGGAATATTTTTATATAGTTTCAGAACAATTTGAATTTATTTTCTCAATTTTGAGTGTATCACATGTATTTTTACAACAATGAAAATCTAAACTGAAGACATGCACTCTGAGTCATATTATTCACATTGCATGCTGGTTTGACATGTGACTGATTCTTAAACATCTAATATGACTAATTAATTGTTCTCCTAACGTATCAAGACAATTTTAACAAGTTGTAATATCCCAGATTTTTAAAAAGGTACATACCATTAATTTTTTATTCAAATTCCTTTAAAAAGATCTAACAGTGAGTCTAGTTTTTAACAAGGAGGTCTCAAGGGAGTCTGGGGATCATTCAGATCCCATATCTCATAAATTGATGGAAAATACTAGGCCATGTGGTTAAAATAAATTGTGTTGTCTATCCCACATGTTTTACCAAAGTTGTGTGGTTGCAGATAGTGGAGTGCGAGGGGAAAATATTTTTTCTTCAAACATGTGACCCTAAGAGTATGCCCATTTATCCAATTATTGGTCTTGGGAAGTTTCATTAAGTATATCTCTTACATGGTTAGATAAATTGTGCACCTAATCTTGAAAATCTCCCTTTGAAGTAGGGGCTTGGTGCAAGGTAGGTGCACAGTTTGGCCAACTATACAACCAAACTGTATGCCCTGTTTTATGGGTGAAATTAAAATTACACCCATATTTAATGATTTTTTTAAACTCTCCTTTTTTCCCTTTTTCTTATCCAGTAGTTTTCTTCCCTCCTTCGTGTGCGGATTTCCTCCTCTCATCCTAGTAGGTTTTGTGCTACCTCCTCCATCTAGAAACCGAATCATTTTACATCGAAAGCAATAAAAATCAATCCATAAGCTCTTCCCTTATCTCTCTTCTATTTCAATGTTTCTATTCCATCTGTTGTGCAATTTAGGTGTTACTTTTTTTCTCTATTTTTTGGGAATTTGAAAAATCCTTCATTTTCTTATGTTCTAGTCAATTTCAAGCTTCGATAAAGGAGGAGTGGATAACTAATATATCTAGGAATGTGGTTTAGGTATTTCCATTCATTTCATAACATTTTAAATAATTTTTCATTGTACTAATTACTTCACTCCTCTAAAAATTCCTCAAAATGACCAATAAATTAATTAAACAGGTTCCTCATGCCTTATGTGACTACATATTACAACAAAAACAATCAGAGGGTTGTCCACCTTGCTTGTGGCCACCCCTTTGTGTGATCCCACCTTGAAATGCCTTTTCCCTAGTTCTTGAGTTTTTATCCATGATGTGAGATTCCCCTTGGTAAAATGAATTTTAAATCTATAATTGAAATGTTTTTAATTGGTAGGCCTTTAGTTTCCCACTCAACTTTATGCTTGAACACGTATACTTTTTCGATGCTTATTTTTTGTTTCCTATTGGTTGGATTCCTATAATAATTGCCTTATGACATCGCATTCCATTTATTCCATTATATGTGCCTTATTCTTGAAATTTTTTTAATTCCATATTCTTATTGCTTAATTCATAATTGATTGGATTGAACTAAATTGTATGAATTTGAAAAATGGTTTTCTTGGGATATTAAAATTCTATTGGTGAGATGTGATTATATATATGTGATGACTTGGGATATGTTCCTTGGTTTCTAGTTTCAACTACTACATGTCAGGAGATAACATGGGTTCTGATTTAAGGATACCATGAAGGTACTCTCTATGTCTGATTGGATTCGACTTGAAAAATCAGGGAGTGGTACTTTGTCTTTCTAGGTATAGGTTATCTGGGTAGTTTACTTATAATAATGAGTGACATCGGTTCCCTAGGGGATCAACCAAGGATGGACCCATTGGCAAGATGGCTACTCCATGCCTTGGGTGATACTCGGCCCCTTATGTGAAATACTTGGTATGGACTCAGACTCACCATGCCATGAGTGATACAATGGATTCTATATGGGTTTCCTTGGATATAATTGGTGGAATTGGTTCAATTGGAGACACTTGTAGTGACCCTTGGGAATCTATTTAGATCGCCTTTGATGAAATCCGGACTCCACCACTGGATTTGACGAATTTATTGACTACTAGTGTCATATGTGATGCATATTCTCATATTATGTGTATGCTTTTGAGATGGCATGAAAATGATACCCTAAGCTAAAGAACAGTCTTTGGGGTATTCCTTCCTTAGTTTTTTTGTTTACGATGGCCCTTGTATACATTTTCGACTTGCATAGGTACCTATTTTTAGACATTCATCTTATGTTGAAGAAGGTGGTATTGGTTGGGTGTCCATTTAGGAACCTGAACCAAGTTGTTTATTATTTATTTATTCATCACCCTACGTTTTTTATTATTGTGGCACACTTCTACTTTATTTATTGTATGAAATGGATTGTCCCAAACATCTTGGATGGTGGCCTAGTGAAATTGTATCTCATATCCTTTTTGGTTGGCCCTTATAACCCAAGTATATTTCATGATCACAAGTACAGATAAAGGGAAGCATGTGGATTATGATGATTGATTGATTTACAGCTTTAGGATGGAGTATGGGGAAGAGGATCGATCATATTCTTGAGAATCATGTAGTAGTAGTTTTTTAATTTTTGTATATTTTCCATTATGTTGTATATGATTGTATCCCCAACTCCTCATACACACATTTTTATAAACATAAGACATTCAATCACTATCAATATGTATCAATTATTGTTATTCTACTTCAACCAGTTATCTATTTCTATTGCATGGTTTATTTCCATATTTTCATTGTGGTCTGGTTATACTTATGATTCTTCTATTTATTATCTACTACATACTATTTTGCATATTTTCCCTATGAGGTCATAGTCTCCCAACAGATTCACCCTAAGCCCTCACTACTAGTCGACAGCCATTGGCATTCGGGAGGCACGCTTGAGGTCTTGTGGTCCACCATCGCGGGGAACAATTTAGTGGCACACCGGGCGGGATGCTACAAAGTGGTATCAGAGCATAATTTTCTTTTTTTCCTAATTTTTTAGGTTTATATTGGAGACTAGGACAAAAGAAACTAGATTTGACCGTGTGCTTGAAAAAATCTTACCCATGTATAGGGGAAACCCAAATTATCTAGGATATGAATTCATAGTTTTTGATTATGCCATTAATGGTTGATACAACTTCACTATTTGGTGATACACTTCTTTTGTGATGTTATTAAGATTGTATTATTGAAATTTTTACTTCTATTACTTTATCCTGATGAGATGATGGAATATTAGAAGCATGCATCATACTTGGCACAATAGAACTTAAAATTTCATGTATTATGCCATTCTGTATTTACCTTTTATCATGAATTGCCTATTTTTCTTGTGAGTGTTGTTTTTCTTTGTAGTTATTTGATATATATATATATATATATATATATATATATTGATAGATATATATGCAAAATATTCTTATAGGAATATGTTATGGTTTTGATTAAGTGGACTCATAATCCTAGTTTATAAGGTGTATGGTCCCTTATAAATTAGAATGGTGATCCACCTAATTAAACCAAATTAAAAGGGGATTAAATATATATAGGAATTAAAAATAATACAACCTTTAAAATGAAATTGTTAATTATATAAGGAATGTGAGAACTTGAACATAACCCAACTATAGAAATGGGAAGTTGGTCGTGTATCGATGATTATTTGATACCTTTTCATTCTTATCTAAGTTTTAATCTTAGAGAAAGCTACCAGTTATGTTGTGTTCCATGGTGGCCTTGTACCTACCCTTATTTATCATTTTCCTTATTCAATTTCCCTATCTGTTATAAATTTTGTTTGAGGAGTGCACTTGTAAATTATAGAGTTATGTCACTATGATGTCCTCGTGTTGTACACCAAAAGAGTGGCAATGACCACACTTGAGAGGTGGTGGGTCCTGATCCACCCATGATACCTCCAGTAGTGGAAATTGAGGCACCTATTAATGATATTATTGTAGGATATGATGCTCAATTCCATGATATCTTTCTTCGGCTTATGCAATCTATTCAGGGTTCCCTCGACCTACCCCTACTATGGTATAACTAACTTATGAATTTAAAAATCATCATCCTCCCACCTTATCAGGGGATGGAAGACATCAGGCTACTGATTCATGGCTGGAGGCCATGGTATGTATCTTCAAACTTCATGAGATTCCTACATAGTGGAGGGTCAACCTCACTACCGACATGCTAAGAGATTCTTCCAAGTGTTAGTGGGACGACATATCTTAGGTTGGGTGTTATCGGGGTATAGTCTAGGAAAACTTCTATACATTATTCTATGATCACTTCTTCGTGCAGAATCTAGGCTAGGATCACACCAAGTAGTTCATGCATATTTATTAAGGCACTATGACTGGGGTATAATATTTTTCTCACTTCACCAAGATCCATTGTTTCCCGCCTTCTCCAACCAGTGATGAGTTGAAGACTAAAATGTGTTTTGAGGATGGGCTTGGATACATTTTCTACTCATATATGAACATATTTCAGTTGACTACTAATACATATATAGTAAACTCAGCTCTAATTATATAGAAAAATCTCATATAATATGTCAATGTGAGCTAGGGAAGTTCACTTCCAAGACCGGGCCACAGTTTATTTGGTAGTAGAAAGTGCCATTTAGAGGGTGCATGTGGGGGAGGTTCCAGCCATTAGACACACACAAGAGGCTCTATAGTATGTCACAAATGTGGAAGGATAGGATATAGGAATCCCTAGTGCATAAGGAACCCAATTGAGTGTCAGTATTACGGTAGAATGGGTCACCATCAATGCTTTTTCCTATATTTTCTTTTGGAGACCAATGAGAGAGTATTTGTACCGACACCTCTATCAGATATGGGATCAGAGACTCCATTTTAGGCTCGGATTTGGTCTTCAACCATGAAATCGGTCCAAGGTAGTGGTTGACATGGATGAGGTAGTGAGGTCCCAAAGAATCAGTGTCAGCATAGAAGATCTACTCAAACTAGTCAGGCAACATCTCAAGGCCACAGTTCCATCCATATTTATAAAGTACATCCTATTCCTGAGAAGAAGAGTTCAAGGCCATCTATGGCTAGAGGTACTATAATGGTAGCCTCTACTCTAGTTTATTCTCTTTTTGATATTATTTCATCACACAACTTTATATCTATTATGGTTGTGTAAATTATTTTCTGTATAATTAAGTAATTGTATAGTGTCATGTATCTCAACAAGAAGTTAGGAGTAAGAAAATAGGGCATATACCGGTGATAGGATTGTCCCCTTGAAATAGGTGGGTGTCATTTCTTCTAGAGTATCTTTATCCTCAAGATAACTAACTTCTAATTCATTCTCAGTATGAATTGTCTTGTGTATTATCACACCTAGGTGGATTACTATCACTGACATGTTTCCTTCACATCACCTGAGGGAAGTACGTGTATACAAAAGGCTTAATGGTATATTTTGGAAATCTGAGATGGATCCAAACATAGTAGTCTAGGTAGAGTGAATGCCCATGTAGCTTGTATATTTATGAGAAATAAGGTAATGTAGTTAGAATAATTCTCTCATTTTGTGGAATTATTCAGGGATGTCTTCCCTGAATAATTCTTTAGTTTACCTCTTAATTGAGAGGTTGAGTTCACCATCGAGCTAGTTCCATGTGCAGCACTAGAGTCCATTACTCTATATAGGATGGAACCTATAGAGCTCTAAGAACTCAAGAAGAAACCGTAGGTTCTAGAGAAAAAGGTTTTTATCAAATCCATCACATCATGATTAGGTTTACCTGTCCTTTTTCCCAAGAATCTAGAAGGTACTCTCAGATTGTGCATGGATTACTGTCATTTGAACCAGCTAACTATGAAAACCTAGTATCTATTTCCTCATGTCAATGAACTCTTTGACCAGCTCTGAGGAGCAACTATTTTATCTAAGATCAATTTGAGGTCATGTTTCCATCAAGTGAGACTAATACCATCAGAAATACCACCTACAGTATTTTAAAATAGGTACGACTGGTACAATTATCTGGTCATGTTGTTCGGTCTGAAGAACGTGTCGGCAGTTTTCATAGCTTTGATGAATCAGGTTTTCCATCCATGTCTTGATTCTTTCATGGCATTCTTCATAGATGATATCTCATTGTACTCGTACACCAGGAATGACCATGCCAATCATCTTGATATTGTGGTTATTACACTAAGATATAATTATCTATATGTAAAGCTCAGTAAATTTCACTTTTGGATTAGTAAGATGCACTTATTAGGTCATATCATATTAGAGGAAGACATATCTATTGACCCAAAATCAGAGATTTTTATGGTTTCCTAGGTGCATCCAAATAATTTTTTTGACATATGAAGTTTTTTAGGGCCAGATATTTATTATAGGAAATTCATCCGAGACATCTCCCTCTTAGTAGTGCTTCTTATGACCCTAACTAAGAATGTTGTGAAGTTCCAATTGCCTAAATCTTATGAGATGGATTCTTAAGAGTTAAATGTAAGTCTCACCTTATAACTGATACTGATTCTTATAGATTCATGTAGGAGTTACACAATTTATTATGATGTTTTAAAAATTAGGCTAGCTGTAGTTATGATGCAAGGTGATCAAGTCATGCTATATTTTTTCTACCCGTTGTAGCCTCATGAATAGAATTACCCAATGCAAGACCTTGAGTTATAATTCATGGTTCAATCTCTATGATGTTGGAGGCACTACCTATTGGGTGATTGATTCAATTTATAAACTGACAATAAAAGTCTCAAATACATCTCCACACAGTGATACCTAAAAATGAGGTAGCATAGGTGGGTGGAATACTTGTAGTCCTTCAATTTTGTTCTTTTTTACACACCTGAAAAGGGAAATGAAATCGTTGATGCCTTGATCAAGAAGACTCGAATGCAATCCATAAATATAGCCAGCAGTGAGTGGTTACTGATGGTTCTATTTTTGTAGATTTTCTTGGAGGTTTAGGAATTGCATGGGAAGCGAGTATTATCATCTCTATAAATGACATCCACCCATCTAGAGTGGTTATAGATGAGAAATTTTCAATATTCAAAGGTCCTCATTTTAAGGGATAGAATTATAGTAAAGGAACTACCTCATGGTTGGTTTGTTGATGGATGTGAAACTATACTCTTCTGTAGTTGTGTATGGGTGCTTATGAATGTATGGAAAGAGTTGATGAGGGAATCACATGCCTATTTTTGGTAAGTCCATTACATTCTCACCATTTTTTTGAGTCATATTCCATCATTATTGGTGGTCTGGAATGTACAGATGAATATCAGGTTTCATTACTCAATGTTCCACCAGTTAACAAGTGAAGGAGGACCACTAGAGACCTGTGGCACTTCTACAGACCCTATCCATTTTTGAGTTGAAATTGAATGACATCACTATGGAATTTGTGATAGAATTTCTTAGATCCCATTGAGGCAGTTATGCAGTAGGTGTGATCGTCAACTGGTTGACCAAAGTCCTGCACTTCCTACCAATTTGAGAAAAATTCTATGTTGATGAGCTAGGAAGTATATACATTCAAAAGATGGTGTGACTTCATGGTTTCCCCCATTATATCATATCAAACCAAGACTCCCAATTTACATCATTTTTTTAGAAAGGCTTGAAAAGGGAATTGGGTTCATAGGTTCTTTTGAGTATAGTATATCACCCTCAGACTGACAGGAAATCTTAGAAGACCGTAAAAGTGTTAGAGGATATGGTATGGGTCTCCATCCTTGATTTTAGAGGTTCTTGGTAAAATAATATTCTTCTAGTTTAGTTTACCTATAAAAAATAGTAAAAAATTAAGATAGATCTATATGATTCCCTCTACAGTATACCATTTTGTTCACCTCTGTGTTGTCTAGAGGCAAGTGAGGTAGCTCTACTAGGTCCTCATCTTATTTGGGAGACATCAGAGAAAGTATGACTAATTTAGAAGCATATAAGTATAGCTTAGTCTAGGAATAATTCTTATACAAATCTTCATCATAAACCTCTAGAGTTTGAGGTAGGACATTGGTTATTTCTTCATGTATTGCCCAGATTAGGTCATAGATTAATCAGGAGATAGGGTATGTTTTCACCTCAATATTTTGGTTCTTTCGAGATAGTTGAGAGAGTTATGTCGATAGCCTATTGGTTGTTGTTACCTTAGAGGTATTATTCCATGCATGATTTCATCCATCTATCGCATCTTCAAAAGTATCATGCTGACTCGTCTCATTCATTTGACCCTGAGAATATTGAGCATAGGGATTCATCCATGGAGGATCATCTGATATGTACCATTGATCACATCATGAAGGATCTATAAGGAAGGTCAGTTCCTCTGGTTCAGGTGTTGTGGTAGCACAGATTCATATAGGACGAGGCCTGGGATCTGGAGGTTGATGTACATTCCTAGTGGCTAAAACTCTTCTTACATGTTGTTCTACCACCATCATAATGGAAACTTGGGGATGATTTGTCTTAAAGAGGGGAGGTTGTAATATCCCGACATTTTACAAAGGTATATAGCATTAATTTTTTGTTCAAATTACTTTAACTGGCCTTAATATTGATTCCAAATTAAGTTAAAGAGGTATCAGGGTTTTTGATAGCTCTTTCAGAGCCTGGATCCCTAAAATGGAAGAAAAAGACTTGGTCACACGGTTAAGAGAAAATGTGCCTCCCAGCCTACACAGTTTCCTTAAACCTTGCGGTTACAGTCTATAGAGTGCATGGGTTGACAAGGTTTATCTGAAACCATGTGAACTTAGGCACACACCTATGTGGACAACTATTAGGCTTGGGTAGTGTTATATAGCACAGTTTTTTCATGGTTAGATAAACATTGTGCCTAACCATGTGGAGTACCCTTTGAAGCAATGGATTGGTGCATGGTTGGCGCATGGTTTGGCCAACCCTGCGACCAAACTGTGTTCCCTTGTTTTGTGTGTGAAATTACAATTCTACCCCTGTTTAATGTTTTTTCTAAACCCCTAATTTCTTTTCCTATTTCTTATCCAGTAGTTTTCTTCTCCTCCTTCATGTGTAGAGCTCATCCTCCCCTCTTTGTAGGTTTTGTGCTACCTCTGTCATCTGATGACCAAATCCTTCACCATTAGAAGCAATTGAAATCCCTTGGTGAGCTCTTCCTTAAAATCTCTTCTATTTCAAGGTTACTCTTTCATCCATTTTTCTATTTAGGTGACACTCATTTTTCCCTATTTTTGGGGAATCACACAAATCCTTCATTTTCTCCCATTATAGTTCATTACAGGCTTTGATAACAGACGATTGGATCACTACTACATCAAGGTAGGTGGTTTAGGTCTTTACATTCATTTTGTCACATTTAAAATAATGTTCTGTGGTGTTGCCTACCAAAATCCTCTGACGATGCCTCCAAAATTACCATTAAATTAATTAAATGGGTTCCTCATGTCTTATTTTTTAAAAAAATAAAGCATTAAAGCCTTAATTAAACAAAATAAGTTACAAGAGTCTAAAGGAGGGAATTTTACATTTATCTATATTGAGAATACTGAGAAAATCATCATCAACTGTGGTCACATGCACACTAGAGGATTCAGTAATACCTTGATTTACAAGTCTATCAGTAAGAGAGTTGGCTTCATGGTAAACATGTGTAATGATAAAGCTCTTTGAGGGAAGAGTGTTAAGACATTTGATCCATTTCAGAGTAATCTTCCAAGCAAGATAGATCTGATTCCTTCTAAAAGCATGTACAATAGTAGAGGAATCACTCTCAAACCAGATATTACTCCAATTTCTTTGATGATCAATCTCCACTTCTTTAATAAGTTCCATAATGTCAGCTTTAAGGGCAGTGGCATGACCACAAGAGCCATAAAATCCATCAATCAAGTCACTATTGTGTTTATGGAAAGAAATACCATATCTATATGGTCCAGGGTTTCCCTTTGAGGCGCCATCAAGGTTTCATTTTATCCAACCTGCAAAAGGGGGAGTCCAGAAAATTTCCATAGTTCCCATAGGTTTGGGAAACTTACCTAATAGATGAAGTCTTCTCAAGATTGAAAAGTCTTTGATAGAATTATGGCATTGTTCATTGTGGAACTGATTTGAACATCGAGTCATTGCTATAATATGTGAAATGGCAACTTTATGATTGAAATTGGCATTGTCATGCCTACTTTTATTTCTGCCTCATGTCTTATGTGACTACACCTTATAGTGGAAACCATTCAAGGGTCGTTATCCATTATTTTGGACAACCCTTTAGGTGAGCCCACATTGAAAGGCCTTTTCCCTATGCCTTGAGTTCCTAGCCACCCTGTGAGTTTATCCTTGGTTAAATTAATTTTAATCAATAATTGAAATATGGTTAAATTTTTAGGCCTTGAGATTCCCACGTAGCTTGATTCTTGAATTCATACACCTTGTACATGATTTTTTATGCATATTGGTTGGATTCCTATTATTATTTCCTTATGACATCACATTCCATTAATTCCATTCTATGTTCCTTATGCTTGAGCGTGTTGTTTTATTCCATGTACTTATTTCTTATTCCGTAATTGTTGTCTTGAACTGAAATGTATTACTTGGAAAATTGGTTATATTGGGATATTGAAATTCCATTGGTGACATCTGATTATATATTTTATGCCTTGTAATATGTGCCTTGTTTTCTAGGTTCGCCTATTACGGGCTAGGAGAGAATGTGGGTTTCGATTTAAGGATGCCAAGGAGGGACTCATCATGTACAGTTGGATTCGACTTGACCTGATGCAAGCGATACTTTGGATTTCTAGGTACAGACTCTCCAAAAAGTTTAATTATAATCGTGAGTGACAATGGTTACCTAGGGGAACAACCAAGGATGGAACCATTGGAAAGATGGATACACCATGCCTCAGGGTGATACCTGATCCCCATTGTGGGATACTTAGTATAGACTCATAGTCACCATGCCATGAGTGATACAAGGGAGGCCTATATGGGTTTCCTTTGATGAACTCAGTGGAATTGGTTCTATTAGAGACATCTTTTGTGACCACTGGGATTTTTCTAGATCACATTATATAGGATCAGGACTCTATGACTAGATTTGATGGATTGATTTAATTATTGTTTCATATTTGATGCATATTATTATATTATTTTAATGCTTTTATGATGACATTAAAATGAGACCCCAACCCAAAGTAAAAACTTAGGTGTATACCTTCATTAGTTTCTTTGTTTAAAATGGACCTTATATACATTTATGACCTGTACATGTACCTCTTTTTATACATTTATCTTAGACTGAACCAAGTGGTGTCCATAGGGTGTCCATTTATGATCTCAGAACAAGGTTTTTATTATTTATTTATTTGTAACCCTAAATTTTTTATTGTTGTGGCACACTTCTTGTAACGACCTGAAATTTTGAATAAATCTTGTTTCCTAATTTTGTGTGTTTTTTTATATACTCAACAAAACTGTTCCATTGGATAACATGAGTATAATTAAAATGAGATTGTTGGGTTTTGACTGTTATATGACCATTGGTCAATATGACCGCTAGAAACTAAACATTTCGATATTTGTCTCTAAATACTAGTGATCTTGGTTAATTAATATAGAAAAAAGATTTGATGGCCTCACCCAGTCTTCTTACACTGATCGAAGCCCATCTAACAGAACTTGGGAAGGAGGTAGCACCAATGGGCTTTGCTCCGGACCAAACCCAAGCTAAACTTCATCGTATGAAGCTAGAACGGAATCGCCTTCGAGAGAAGTTCAAACTGGTAGAAATTACTACTCGTGCGATGTTGGTATAGCCTCCCTCGGATTCTCTCACCTTATCACACCTTACACTTAGGTCCTATGATGGTGTGATAAGGGGATATGTAAGGAGACAAAAACTGACTTGTGTAATCCTTTGTTTAAAAAAAATTATTTCTTCTTATGATGAAGTTTATGAATTTTCAAATGCCCGGATAAATATAGTATGCATATTTTTGGTGAATTTTAGAGAAAGGATATTTTAAAAAAATGATTATGTAAACATTAAATAATTTAAAGTGTGTAATGATTTTCAAAAAATGGTCTTATACAATTGTTTTTAGTACGAAATTTAGAGTCTAATAAGATCAACTTAATTTTTGATGAATAGTAAATTATGAATAGTGCTTTTATGCTTAGGATTAGTAATGTGACCAAATGGATTAGTAATCTCACTTAAATAAAGCATTAATATAATCTAGGCACCTTGATTAAGTAATGCGATTCAATAAAATGGTTAAATAACGGTTTCATAAATTATTAATCAAATATTATTTTTTTTGGGTGAATAGTGTTTTTTAATTAAAAATATTTAGAAAATTATTTTTATAAAATGGATTTCATTTTTGAACTCAGAGCATCGATATTATGTTAAGGAAATTTTTGGGGATTTTTCTGAAAAAAATGAATTTTTAGTGAATAGTGTATATATTTAAAAATTAAATTAAAAATATTTAGAAAATTATTTTTATAAAATGTAGTTCATTTTTGAAATCAGAGCATCGATATTTGGTTAAGGTGAAATTTTGGGATTTTTCTGAGAAAGTTGAATTTTTGATGAATAGTGAAAATATAGTTTTCAAGTTATAGGTGTTTAATGACATCATTAAATGATGTATTAAGTATGTAATCAATATGGTCGATTTATGAATAGTACGATAAGGTATGAGGTGTCCCAAGTGGCCAATACCATGGGCAAGCCCATGATTTTTCCAAAACCACCAATGAGGTGTCCCTTGCCATTAATGCTTTGTCCCCTCACTTTCCCTATAAATACCAAGTCATCCTCTCATCCATTCGACTCCAAAATCATCCTCAACGAAGTTCTGGTCTCTTTACCTCCCAAATAGTCCTCCCAAGGTGCCCCCAAGCCCTCAAGGTGACAACCTTTGAGTTTTAAGAGTTACGTTTAAGGTAAGGGATCCTACCTCTCTCTTTCTTTTCAAGTAATCTCTTTTATGTCATTTCTTTTATGATCCATACTCTTATGTTGGAGGATGTTCTTTTATATTCATATTACTTACCCTTTCATGTTCATATGATTAGAGACCCCCTCTTTCTCTCATAAATTCATTTTAAGAATGTTTATGTGGTGCCGTTAGGCTACCGAATTTTTAAGAGATTCTTTCACCATTCTCATTTTCAAGTTCTATTTTCTTGTCAAGTATTTCAAGTTCCTTTTTATTATGTTGGGGTATGATCTCTAAATCTATCATAATGATATTTTATGTTAATATTATGAGAGACCCTATTTTATCTCTTCAATTCAGTATTTTTAAGTTTTAAGTGGCACCATTAGGCTGTCGAATTTTTAAGGGATTCGTTCACCTTTCTCATTTTTCAAAGTTCTACTTTCATGTCAAGTATTTCAAGTACCTTTTTATTTTTTTGGGGTATGATCTCTATATCTATCATACTGATATTTTATGTTCATATGATGAGAGACCGTATTTGAACTCGTCAATTCATTTTTTTTGGAGTTTAAGTGGCGCCGTTTGGCTGCCGGATTTTTAAGGGATTCGTTCACCTTTCTCATTTTTCAAAGTTCTACTTTCTTGTCAAGTCTTTCAAGTTCCTTTTTATTATGTTGGGGTATGATCTCTATACCTATCATACTTATCTTCTACGTTCATATGATTAGAGACCCTATTTTATCTCTTCAATTCATTTTGTTGAAGTTTAAGGGACGTCGTTAGGCTGCTGAATTTTTATAAGAGAAATCTTATTTTTGTCTTATTTTCATGTTTTTCATTTCAAATGGTATGTCCTTCAAATTTCATTAACATGATTCATATCCTGTATATTATGTCCCTATACTATTTTTATAGATCATCTATTAGTGGTTGACCCATGCCCCATCTCTTTTCAACGTTTTCTAAAACCCTGTAACGTAGCTGTTATGCTGCAGAATTTTCATCTCAAAATGACTCTCTCTTTTCTCAAAATTATTTTATGTTATAAAGTGAATACTCAAAGATATTATTTCTATAGGGGTATTCACATATATATCAAAATTTTCTATTTTAAATTCTGGGATTTACATACATGAAACCTTCTTTCCCTTTCCGTGGGTTTAAAGTGACATAAAGATCATGTCTTTAAAGCAGTTTTTAAAACGTTATGATTATGAAATGAAACCCATTTATTTTATGCTATATGGGTTGTTTATGAAATTATTTATGATGATATATGTTGCTCACATGATATTAAAGACATGTCAAGGGTGCTCCTAGATTGCGCTCCAATGAATTGGGTAAAGACTTAATCTCTAGAGATGACATTTTAGACTGATACCTTGCTGAATAACCTTGGTAATTTTTAATGACACCTTGGGGATGGACCTTGGTGAAACGAAATGATTGTAAATATTAAATGTTGTAGCCACATCTTCAAGTTATGAAATATGTTATTTTTATTATAATATGCCTCATTATTTCATTCCCATGCCTTAAAGTTCTTTTCATGACTTTATTGATGTATCTTAAGTTCACATGTTAAATGTTTCCCTTGTTTCCCTTACTAGGTCTTCTGCTCACCCTTTCTTTTGATGTATATACCTAGGTTATGAGATGCAGTAATTAACCTAGGATGAACATAAGGATAATCCTTTCAAGTGTTTAAGAAGAATTTTTTTTTGTTTCATGTATTTAGTTCCGGGTTTCCAAGACACTAAACCATAAAGATCCTCAGTTTTGTATAATGTAATGAAAGTTTATGTGATAAAAAGGAGGGATTCTATAGTTGGTATCAAAGGATGGTTTAGTTATTTGTGGAAATTAGGATATGAAAAATATAGGAAGAACCCTATAGAAAAGTTTAAATATAGGAAATCTTCCTAGTATTTTGGTGAGTATTGAGTAAGGGGTTTCCAAGAAAATACATCCCTGTCTGGATACGAGCAGGTAGAGGTGGCTCTGGAACAGATGTACATAGGGGTAAAACTCGAAAACACCACTTTGAGCTAGACTCGAACGGGAACTGGTACACGACAACGGGCCTTTCTGTACTCTTGGTTATGACACTCTCGGGGGATATGCTTTGGTAAATTCATAATCTTAGTATGAACCATTAGTAAAGGAACAAAGATAAAATAAAGATTCACATAAGAATATATGATCATGAATAACCTAGGTTGGAACCTAGGGGATCAGAAGTTAGGATATAATTTTCTTCTACAAGTTTATCCTTTTATGCTTAAAGTTTCCTTTTCATGATTATTGGCTAAGTATTTAAGCCCCCTAATTATACGTTCTTTTCTTAGTTAATGGAGGGAAATGAAAGAGCATGTCCCAACAACCAATGTGATAGGAAATGTGACGATTGCCCTAGTAATGTGACAGAGATGATGAGAGATCAAGATGAACATATTGTGATTATTCCAAAACATCTATCAAAAATCACAATTAATAATTGGTACCTAGTTGAATGCCAAAATTCATCAAGGAAGAAGAAGAAAAAGTCTCGAGGATGTTCATCTGATAAAGTTGATAAGGGAAAGAAGACCCAATTTCTTTTTTGAAAAAAGTGTGGGAAGAGGCACCAAGGAGAATGTCACAAAGGAACCAGGAGATGTTTTGAGTGTGGGAAGATAGGGCATAAAGTAGCCAATTTCTTTAAAAAAATGGATAATGTGATGAATATAAATAAGGTTCGATCTAATATACCTTATACATGTCAATGTCATAAATGTGGAGAAGTTAGACATTATCCAAGGCAATGCTCTCTTGGAATGGGTGAGAAGCATGATGAGCATCAATAATCTTAGAGGACAAGGTAACAATGAAAATCCTATGTTGAGATGGATCATGATGACTGAAGTACATGTAACTTCTTCGCAATAATTGTCTATGTCATGTTGTATTTTGGTTCATGCTCTATGAGCATATCTTTTATGTTTTCTAAGATCATCGAGTCACTACCTAAGATGAATTTATATCATTAAGGAAAACATCTATTGTTATGTACCACATGTTTATGTAGTGAAGCTGTTCTTCTTAAAAAAAGGGTGATTAGGGGATTAAAAGATGATTATTATTTTGGAAGACGTTCACTATTTTGGGAACCCCATTTGATCGAGGTAAATAGATTACTACGGAATTTTCTTTAAGGAGTAAAGGTTGACTTATATTTTGAATAATTGATGAATTTAAGGTGAACATATAGTAATTTAGGTTACTTATGGAAATGATTAACCTATCTTGGGGAAAATATGTTTAGGTTAGCTACTTTTGTTATAAGATGTTAGGAGTGGTTGATGATGTTTAGAGATGAACGATGGAAGTTTATTTTGGAAGAGTATGTTAACAAATCCTTCTTGTATTTGGGTTTCAATAATAGTTTGGTTTATTTTGAGGAATTTTAAGGACAGTTAATTATGGAATGGTCTATGATGAACTTTGGATAGTACCGTGGAATTTTGAAGATTTAAAGAAATTTCCCTTCCTATGGGATTCTTTCTTTTTGAAGAGTTGTTTTATCTTACCCTCTATATTTTTGGGATAATAGAAGAAATATATAGTTAATCCTTGGTGGATTATGTGATTCTCTAGAAGATTATTATTGTGCTTTGATGAGACCATGTAGTTTTGAATGCTCATCGTTTGGAGAAAATATTTTTTTGGTAGAAACTTATTAAAGGATGAAACTCTACTTGAAGGTAGGTATATTTCCCTATGTTTTATTCTATGTAGTAAATGAATTCCTCAAAGATATGAAAAGGAACGTAAAACAAAAATGTTGTCTGTAAACATTTCTTACTAGGAAATCAAATATCGTTTGACCCATCATAAGTTTGTGATTTTCTTGTTTTTAACTTTCTCTTAATCATTTTTTCTATCAATCTCCCTTAGAATGTGACCCTTTGTTTTTTTCCTCCATGTCCATGTTTTCCTACATGGAATCCTAGTATGGGTTAACTCAGGTGACCTTTTTACCTCCCTTTATTTCTTTTAAAGTAATAGTTTTACTGAGTCCTTTTCCGGTGTGGGACTTTCAATGAAATTTCAAAACCCAGTTTTAAAAATTGCGAGGACACAATTTATTAAGGGGGGAAGATTGTAACTACCCAAAATTTTGAATAAATCTTGTTTCCTAAATTTGTGTGTTATTTTTTTTATATACTCAACAAAACTGTTTCATTGGATAACATGATTATAATTAAAATGAGACTGTTGGGTTTTGACTGTTGTATGACCATTGGTCAAATGACCGCTGGAAACTAAACATTTCGATATTTGTCTCTAAATACTAGTGATATTGGTTATTTAATATAGAAAGAATATTTTATGGTCTCACCTAGTATTCTTGGACCGATCGAAGCCCATCTAACAGAACTTGGGAAGAAGGTAGCACCAATGGGCTTTGCTCTAGACCAAACCCAAGCTGAACTTAATCGTATGAAGCTATAACGGAATCTCCTTCGCGAGAAGTTCAAACTAATAGAAATTATTACTCGTGCGATGTTGGTCGAGCCTCCCTCGGATTCTATCACCTTAGCACACCTTACACTTAGGTCTTATGCTGGTGTGATAAGGGGCTATGTAAGGAGACCGTAACTACCATGTGTAATACTTTGTTTTAAATAAAATTTTTGATTTCTTCTTATGATGAAGTTTATGAATTTTCAAATGCCCGGATAAATATAGTATGCATATTTTTGGTGAATTTTAGAGAAAGGATATTTTAAAAAAATGTTTATGTAAACCTTAAATAATTTAAAATGTGTAATGATTTTCAAAAAATGGTCTTCTACAATTATGTTCAGTACGAAATTTAGAGTCTAATAAGATCAATTTAATTTTTGATGAATAGTAAATTATGAATAGTTATATTATGCTTAGGATTAGTAATGTCACCAAATGGATTAGTAATCTCACTTAAATAAAGCATTAATATAATCTAGGCACCTTGATTAAGTAATGTGATTCAATAAAATGGTTAAATAACGGTTTCATAAATTATTAATCAAATATTAGTTTTTTCAGGTGAATAGTGTTTTTTAATTATAAATTAAATTAAAAATATTTAGAAAATTATTTTTATAAAATGGATTTCATTTTTGAACTCAGAGAATCGATATTATGTTAAGGTAATTTTTGGGGATTTTTCTGAAAAAAATGAATTTTAGGTGAATAGTGTATTTATTTAAAAATTAAATTAAAAATATTTATAAAATTATCTTTATAAAATAGAGTTCATTTTTGAAATCAGAGCATCGATATTTGGTTAAGGAGAAATTTTGGGATTTTTCTGAGAAAGTTCAATTTTTGATGAATAGTGAAAATACAGTTTTTAAGTTACAGGTGTTTAATGACATCATTAAATGATGTATTAAGTATGCAATCAATATGGTCAACTTATGAATAGTAATATAAGGCATGAGGTGTCCCAAGTGTCCAATACCATGGGAAAGCCCATGGTTTTGCCAAAACCACCAATGAGGTGTCCCTTGGCCATTAATGCCTTGTCCCCTCACTTTCCGTATAAATACCAAGTCATCCTCTCATCCATTAGACTCCAAAATCATCCTCAACGTAGTTCTGGTCTCCTTACCTCCCAAAGAGTCCTCCCAAGGTTCCCCCAAGCCCTCAAGGTCCCAACCTTATAGTTTTAAGAGTTACGTTTAAGGTAAGGGATCCCACCTCTCTCTTTCTTTTCAAGTAATCTCTTTTATGTCATTTATTTTATGCTGCATGATCTTATGTTGGAGGATGTTATTTTATATTACTATTACTTCTCCTTTAATGTTCATATGATGATAGACCCCCTCTTTCTCTCATCAATTCATTTTAAGAATTTTTAAGTGGCGCCGTTAGGCTGCTGAATTTTTAAGAGATTCTTTCACCATTCTCATTTTCAAGTTCTATTTTCCTATCAAATCATTCAAGTTCCTTTTTATTATGTTGGGGTATTATCTCTATATCTATGATACTGATATTTTATGTTCATATTATGATATACCCTATTTTATCTCTTCAATTCAGTATTTTTATGTTTTAAGTGGCGTCGTTAGGCAGCCGAATTTTTAAGGGATTCGTTCACCTTTCTCATTTTTCAAAGTTCTACTTTCATGTCAAGTCTTTCAAGTTCCTTTTTATTTTGTTGGGGTATGATCTATATATATATCATACTGATCTTTTATGTTCATATGATGAGAGACCCTATTTTATCCCGTCAATTCATTTTTGTTGAAGTCTAAGTGGCGTCGTTAGGCTGCCGGATTTTTAAGGGATTCATTCACCTTTCTCATTTTTCAAAGTTCTAATTTCTTGTCAAGTATTTCAAGTTACTTTTTATTATTTTGGGTTATGATATATATATCTATCATACTGATATTATAATTTCATATGATGAGATACCCTATTTTATCTCTTCAATTCATTTTGTTGAAGTTTAAGGGACGTCGTTAGGCTGCCGAATTTTTATAAGAGAAATCTTATTTTTGTCTTACTTCCATGTTTTTCATTTCAAATGGTATGTCCTTTAAATTTAATTACCATGATTCATATCCTTTATATTATTTCCTTATACTATTTTTATAGATCATTTATAAGTGGTTGACCCATGTCCCCTCTCTTTTCAATGTTTTTTAAAACGTTGTAACGTAGCCGTTATGCTGTAGAATTTTCGTCTCAAAATGCCTCTCTATTTTCTCAAAATTATTTTATATTATAAAGTGAATATTCAAAGCTATTATTTATTAAGGGGTATTCACATATATATCAAAATTTTATATTTTAAATTCTGTTATTTACATACATGAAACCTGCTTTCCCTTTCCGTGGGTTTAAAGTGACATAAAGATCATGTCTTTAAAGCAGTTTTTAAAACGTTGTGATTATGAAATGAAACCCATTTCTTTTATGCTATATGGGTTGTTTATGAAATGATTTATGATTATATATGTGTCTCTCATGATAATAAATACATTTCAAGGGTGCACCCAGATAGTTCTCTAATGCATTGGGTAAAGACTTAATCTCTAGAGATGACCTTTTAGACTGATACCTTGGTGAATAAAATTGGTAATTTTTAATGACACCTTGGGGATGGACCTTAATGAAACTAAATGGTTATCAATATTAAATGTTTTAGCCACATATTCATGTTATGAAATAAGTTATTTTTATTATGATATGCCTCATGATTTCATTCTCATGCCTTAAAGTTCTTTTCATGACTTTATTGATGTATCTCAAGTTCACATGTTAAATGTTTCCCTTGTTTCCCTTACTGGGCCTTCTGCTCACCCTTTCTTTTGATGTATGTACCCAGGTTATGAGATGCAGTAATGAACCTAGGATGAACATAAGGATAAGCCTTTCATGTTTTTAAGAAGAATGTTTTTTTTGTTTCACGTATTAAGTTCCTGGTTTCCAAGACACTAAACCTTAAAGATCCTCAGTTTTGTATAATGTAATGAAAGATTATGTGACAAAAAGGCGGGATTCTATACTTCTAATTTATTTAACGCATGAAATGTATTGTCCTATATATCATGGGCAGTGTCATACTGAGATTGTATCTCACACCCTTCTTTGGCTACCCTTGGCACCAAAAAAGATATCATGATCATAGGTATGGATAAATTGAAGTGTACATATTCCAATTCTGGATTTATTTATAACTTTAGGATGGAGCATGGGGTAGAGGACCGAGTCTATTCTCGAGATTCTTATAGCATAAATTTTTTACATTTTTTATATTTTTATAGCATGTAGAGTATGATTTTATCACCATCTCCCCATACAAATTTTTATTGACATAAGACATACCATCACTATCATCTTGTATCTATTATTACTATTAGTCTTCCACCAGTTATCTATTTCTTTGGCATGGTTTATTTTTATATTTACGATATTGTCTAGTTATACTAATGCTTACTTTATTTATTATCTAGTATTTACTATTGTGAATACTCTGACCTATATTGAAATAGTCTCCCCACATACTCACCTTAGGCTATCACTGCTAGTTAGTAGCCTTTTCTTTTTGGGGAGGTGCTCTTGAGGTCTTATGGCCTACCATCTTGGGGCACAGTTTAGTGGCACTTGGGGTGGGACACTACATGTTTTTTTCTAATTTTTGAGTGATTCACACTTGTTTTGAACTAAAATTTAAATTTTAAACTGATACCATGCACATTGAGTCATAATGGGGACATCGTGTATTAAATTGAGGTGTGACTAATTTCTAAACATCGAAAATGACTTATGTATAATTTTCCTAAACTATAAAAATAATGTAAATGATTTTTATTAGTTTTGAGTATGTGATATGTGTTTTAAGCTAAAATAAAAAAATTTAAAAAAAATAGACACTTTGATTTATTTTGTTCACATTGTGCATCATATTGACATATGGTTGATTCCTACATATCAAAAATGAATTATGGGTCATTTTATAAAGTAAAAAAACAATATGATTGTTATTTCTTGGTTTTGAGATTTTAATGTGTATTTTATATTGAAATTTCAGTTTACGCTAAAAACAAAAACTTTTATTCATACCAATCACGTCATGTGTCAGTTTGATGTGTGACTTATTCCTAAACATAAAAAATAATTTCTAATTTTTTTCCTAAAATATCAGAATAACCTAATTGTGTTTTCTTGGATTTCAGTGAGTGACATGTGTTTTGAACTGAAATTTCAATTCTAAACTAATAACATACACATTAAGTCATATTTGACACACCATGTATGGATTGAGGTTAAGATAATTCCTAAATATCACAAATGAATTATGTATGATTTTCCTAAAGTATAAAAACAATATAATTTTGTTTTTTTAGATGTGATGTTTATTTTGATCAGAAATGTCATTTTTTAATAAAAACACACACTTTGAGTCATATTGGTTACACCGCGTGTCGAATTGATGTGTGGTTGATTCCTACACATTGAAAATAACTTATAGATCATTGTAATAAAGTATCAAAAAGATATGGATGTATTTTATTATTTTTGAGTATGTCACGTGTCTTTTTTACTAAAATGTTAATTTAAACTGAAAACACACACTTTGATCCATACCAGTCACATAGTGTGTTAGTTTGATGTTAAAATGATTTCTACATGTCACAATTTAATTATGAATCATTTTATAAAAGTATAAAGAATATATTTTTCTGTTTACATAGTTTTTTGTGAGTCGAAAATGTTTTGAACTAAATATTCAATTTTAAACTAATAACATACACTTTGATTCATACAAGGCACACCATGTATCGGATTGAGGTGTGGCTAATTCCAACAAGTCAAAAATGACTTATGGATCACTTTCTTAATATTTCAAAAAACTGTGTTTTGTTATTTTTGAGAATGTGATGTTTGTTTTTAACTAAAATGTAAATTTAAAAAAATACACACTTTGATTCATACTGATCACATTGTGTGTCGGATTGAGGTGTGGTTGATACCTACACATCATAAATGACTTAACGATAATTTTCCAAATGTAACAAAATAATACAAATTTTTTTATCAATTTTGAGTGTGTGATATGTGTTTTGAACAAAAATATTTATTTTAAATAAAAATAATAACTTTGAGTCATATCAGTAACATTGTGCATCATATTTACATGTGGTTGATTCCTCTTTGTCACAAATGAATTAAGGAAATTTTTCATAAATTATATAGACAATATGATCATGTTTTCTTAGTTTTAAAAGTATGACTAAAGTTTTGTACTAAAATTTTAATTCTAAACTGATAACATACACTTTGATTTATAACAGGAACATCGTGTATCAGATAGTGGTATATTGGATTCTTACTCATCAAAAATGTCATATAGATAACTCTTTTGATGTATCAAAAAAATATGAATTGTTTTTACTATTGTTGATTATGTGACATGTTCTTTGAACGAAAATTTCCATTTTAGATAATAAAACACACTTACCAGTCAAACCATGCATTAGATTGATATGGGGTTGACTCTTACATGTCAAGAATAAATTAATTATTTTTATCTTACAATATTAAAATATAATGAATTTATTTTCTTATTTTTGAGTATGGGATTTCTTTTTTATAAGGAAATAAAATAAAATATGTATCAGATAAAAATTATAAGGAAATTAAATAAGAAATAGTTGATATAATGATGATAAAATTAACTACATAATTAGTAGTAACTCAACTCTTCATGATGTTTGTGTACATTCTAACACTATGAATTTTGTGCATTCATTTATAAACAAATATATTTCCTCTTTTGAATATGAGGTCTTCTAAAAATCTTGGTAGTAGTGAAAAAATATAAATAAACAAAGGATTAATAAATATTTTAAAGGAATTATAAATATCATTAGAATTACTACTTTGGGGATTCTAGTTTGTTGATGGAATATAATATATTTCATAAATTTGTAAACATAATAATTATAATATTTTCTATTATTTTATTTTAAGCACTATATAAATATTAAGAAAATAATTTATTTGTTTTGATATAATTTTTTATATTGAAATCCTATTATATATTCCCTAATACTTATCTAGTTGTAAAATTTGATAGGATTCTTATTTTTATAGACTGTCCTCATGCCATGATTTTTATGATATTTAAACATTTTCCTATCATAACATAATTTTCATTAAAAATAATATAAAATGTATAACATTAAGTTTTTTTATAAAAAAATTCATGTAGTGTATTAAAAATTTATAAACATCATCATGTGTGGTCGGCTTATTGGGTATCCATGCATTGAATCCAAAAAAAATAAATCCTTAAAGTATTCAAATTGATTTTAATGAGTAACCAATGTTGCCTAAAATAATGAATAATTAATTAAATGAAATAAAATATATTTTATATGATTAAATTATAAATTTTTACCCCCTTGTCATGGGAATTAAGAAGTATTTGTCATATGTAAGTTTTCTTTCAAACATTGTGGCTAGTTTATCCATTGTTACATCATATTCCTTTGGTTCCAATTATAATTGTTGTGTAGAAGTGATGTGAGGACTAATGAGTCCAATTTTTTGTTCATAGGGATTTACCATCATATAGTATATATGTATATGCCTTAAAAAATATGAATAGTATTTAAATATAATTAACATAGTAGATCGGCTGTTTCGAAAAAAAATATGAAAACACACCTCATGTAAACATTTATAATTGAGACTCCTAGCCATTCATGCTTTAGGCTTTCATTTAAATTCCCAAGACCAAGATAATATATAATTTAATCTATATAAATTTGTTCTCAAAAATCAATTATGGTCATATGACCACTTTTTAACATTATATTCACATGAACTTGTAATGCAAGTAAATGTGAAAGTTGAACTCGAGAGGTAAAGGTAATTTATAAATATCTTTTTTATTGGTTGGTTGATCCTTTAGATAATTTTTATTTGACCTTTCATTTCACACCTTCCCTTTATCCTTCTATAATAAAATTAATTATTTCATGCATTTTTTCATTAATTATTAAAGGTTTTTCTTTAAAAATAAATTAGAAAGGAATACCTGCTTGTATAAGTGTATTTTTACAGGATCAAAATGACGTGATATAAAAGTTCCAATAGAAAGCTCGATTGTATGAACATTCAGATAATTAAGTGGAATAGGTATCTTATCTCTCAAATCATGAGCTACATGACTCCCCGCTATCACATTAACTATTAGTAGTTGTGTGTTTGGTAAAATATATCATTGGATATTGTACATTATACACCTAAAAACAAGAAAATGGGTGGGTGTTGATAGATATCAAAAAAAATAATTTTTATCCTACAAAATATCAATACATGAATGGTATTAGTGACTTCTTTATTCGCATTTTATTCAAAATTTTATGAAAAAATTGATTATATCTTATAAGGTATCCCTTTGAGTATAATGGTTCGCCTCAAATCTAGTGGGGTGGGGGATCATCACTTAGTTGTTGTCATTGTGTTTTTCCTTCTCTTTTATTTTTTACCATAATATTTTCTAAAAAATTATACTGTTAATTAAGTTTTTATTCTAGAGAAGCTGATTGTTCCAACATCCCATCAATTTTCTTATCTTTATCCACTTATTTATTTATTTTTACAATCCCACACCTCATACAACCTATATCATTATGGATGCTTCAAGGCCACTGATAGTTTTTGTTCATCGGGTATAGTTGATGATGTTTCTTATGTCTAACTTAGATAAGAAATATTGGGAAAAAGGTAATAATTTCTATATAATAATGATTTAAAGAAAAAAAAACATTATTACATGATTCCCATACTTTTTTTGATCTCATCTATTATTATCCCATATTTATTTCAGTGATCCTCCTTCCATATCACATGATTTGGGGTAGAAGTGGACTTGGATTTAGATTCATCAATCTGTATATAAAGAATGGAACATAATTATGTTTTTGTTTCATGTCACATAAATTTATTACTACATATTTATAACATATACCTTTTTTAAGTAAATTTTACCCTACCCTACATTATAGTAGGGTTACATTGGTTTTGTTTCACATTTCTTATTTTCATCACTCAGTTGTTGTTTTATAAATTAACAGTTCTTAATCAAAGTTATTAATACATGTATCGTCAAGAAATGTGTTACCAATCACATTGTACATAAAAAATTGTCTCTATATTATGAAAAATAAATGAATTACATTTATTTTAGTTCATTATGTGTGCATACATCTGTGGTTGGTGTGGATTTATTTTTCCTTCAGCATCAATGAGATGATACATCATAATAATTTTCTGAAAGCCTTTATGATCCTTTACAGTGAACTTTAATACAAATTTCATTAGGAATTCATCTAGAATAAATGTACTCTTTAATAAGTAATTAAGAGTAAATAAATATTATTTTATTTTATATTTATAGAAAAATAAAGAAATTATATTATAATGTTACCCTAATCTATTCAAAGATTAGTAACTTAAGCATGGTCGCAACATTTTTTCACAAATCTACATCAACCAAAAAGTTTATTTTAGTAGTGATCCCAATCTAAATTCTAAACATAGCCTTTCTAGGGTTAAGAGGTTTTTCATATGCATTTCACCCAACCTCGAATTTGATTCCTTTTTTCTCACCTTATTAATTTTTATTGACATTATCACACTATAATGAACATATTTTTTAGGACATGGGTTGTTCACTATCTACCATTTCCATAGCTTCAACATCATAAATATGTTGTTCCTATAGATTGGTAACATTAGAACGTGAAGAATATTATTGTTCCACTGCATTAGGAGCATCATCGTGTTGAGAAACATGTAGCTCCTCAGGATTGGGATCATCAGTATGTACAGAAGTCATTTTCTACAGAAGTGTTGAACATTTAATTTCGATTATTTAAATATAGTATTGAATAGATAATTATATGAGGTAACTCAATGTATATCACATTAAAAAATAACCTAATTATTGAAATATTTTTTTTAAATATTTAAGGTATTTGAACCCTCTATTAAGTATCTTGATCCCCTCATTATGGTATCCTCTAACATACATGACACCTTTTACATTGGGACCACTATAAAATGATTATGACTTTCCAATTAAAGGGTCATCCTAAGTTGAATTCGCATCAACCCTTCAGTAGTTTTGGTTGATAAGAGAAAAATTGAACACTTACAGTTTTAAGATCTTGGAGATAAAATACATGTACTTCATGTGATTCCATTATAATTTATTATTCTTTGTTCCCTTCCATACTAAAATCCACTTTCAAGAATCCCAATTCGCCTATCTTAACTGAAGTCTTGTTATCAACCAAATTTAATTAAAAAAACACATGGAATGTTATATAATCCAAATACAATATTTGTTTGATGATACCAAAGTATTACATATTTTCATAAATTGTTTTATACTTGGTACCAGATACATGCATCTCTTTAGCCACAAATATTACTCCACTATTTTTCATGGTATTGCATTAAATATGTTCGTTTGTATAAAATGTATAAACATTAATTACATAACCATTATAATATAATACATTCAAACATTTTCCTCCAGATAGACATCGAATTCATTCTGAAATTGATTCCAAATTTACAGTTTATTCCTTAAAAATATAGTCTCTAAATAATTTTATAAACTATTGATTACTTGTATTTGATATCCATCATTAATCACTATATGGATTGAAATTATTGATAATTTTTTTATGGGTTTAAACATATAGAGAGACCTCTAATATATTATAAAAATAAAAAAGTCAATCCTAATCCCACTTTGTAATGATAATTGTGGAAACATCTATTCTAAAAATTCCTTCACCCACAAGCTACCTATTTGATATCCAGCAAATTTGTATAAAATTTAATTTTAATACTTCTGTGAGTTGAATTTAAAAAATCTGAGAGACACAGTTAATATCATTAAGTAAAATTTGATTCAATAAGATGAAAATAATTTTTGGTAAATAGTAACTTTTGACTTTTATTAATCAATCTAAACCATTTTTTTTGTATTTTCTGAAAAGCCACTTTAAGGCTGAGTGGGAACCGACATACATTAAAACAAAAACCACAGACCACCTTTACCAAAATTTAAAAACCATCCAATTGTAGATTTCAAAATTCAAAATGAAACACCCAAATGAAATTCAAAATAAAAGAAACCTCCATATGCTTGAGCCCCGAGCCGCCACCTGCAACCCATCAGAACCGCATCATCCATCATGTCGTTGTTCCCATCAAAATCACCATCATCAAGAACCATTCCATATGATTCCCATCACATCCAACATCATCATCAGAACCACCATCAACATTGTTGTTCTCTCGACGCCTTCCGAATCCACTCAGTCACCAGAGACCATCGGAGCTCGTCGTAACCATTGTAAAAACCCATCATCATGTCGTTGCAAATCAAAAACAGCCAAACCAAACAAATTGGATCTGCAAGAAGTTGATTTGGAAACCCCCAATACATTCCTAGATCCCCATTTATGGAGACAAAGCATCCTTCAACAATTACAGGACCTGCTCGCTGCTTTCTTACCCGTAGAACAACTCAACAGCTGAGAGGTTCAAGAACCACGAAACAAAAATCCAAAATCACAAACCACATGACGCGAAGATTCAAACAGAATAACCGTGAAGCACACCACAAGACTCACAGCAAAATATCCATAACCATAAAACATACAAGAACTAAAGAATCAAAAGTCGTCGCCTTAGCCATCAACCTGAATTCCGTCAAGCCAGAAAACAGTACCAGTCGCGAACCAGATTCGCAATCTCGTCGCCGCCTCCACAACCGCACTAAAATCCCACAGCGAACCTCCCTACGCACCCATCATTGACACGGAACCGAGGATTCGAGAAATGGGACTCGACCGCGAACCTTCACCACACCGCCATGAAACCCTATCAAATTCGGGATAGGGCAGAAAGGAGGCAGCCTGTAGTGGAAACGTCAAGTCGATCCCACAAAGATGCAAGCCACGCTCCAGATGCCTTCAGATGCCTTTTATTATATAAGTATAATTCGACCAAAAACAACCTTAGTAATTAAATATGAACCTCTTTGGTCCACTTGGATTATATTAGGACATTTATTATTATTTTATTTAAAGAATAGTTAAAAGAGCTAAATTCAAAGTTTAATAACTAAACCATTTTTAATATAAGGTTATACATAAGATAAATTCGACTATAAATATTAATTATAAAGATAAAAGTATTTCCTGCATAATGGTAATTTATTTATAATTTTTAGACATTAAATACTTTAATTTATTAATGACATAATGATGATGCGGTAATTACATTATTAATGAAATATTAAAATAATTGATGTTATAATTATACAAACAAATGTAAATTGAGACTTATAATGAATTTAACTAATTTTATAGGTTAATATAATATTTTAGGGTTGGTTAAATAAGTTTTAATCAAAGTTATAATGTTTTTATGTCTTTCAAAAAAATAAAATACTAAATAGTGTCAAAATTGACATAATTGAGTTTTTAAAACAAATATTATATTATTAATTGATGTAATATTAATAAAAATCTAAGGTTCATCCAAAGAACTTAGATAAGGTCATATATATTAATAATTAATTGCATGGTGTTCTCTTGGCTTGTTATAGTATGTTTATTAACCATATTATATAAAAATACAAAGAGACATGGTAAATGTCAAACTATTTAACTAAGAGTTAAATCTAAAAGATAAGGTTAATATGATGACCTAAACCAATATAAAACCTATTTGTTTAGAGGTTTTATACCCATCCCCACATTAGAATTTAAAAAATTAATTTTGGAACCATTAGAAACCCAAAATTATTTTATTATAAAATAATATTTCAATATTTTCCTAAAGTGACCCTCACCTCTCTTATAAAAGGGAACTTCCCCTTCTCTTAATTTCACTCCTACAAAGCCTTTTTTTCTCAGAAAAATCCTGCCCAAATTTCCTCCCAAATTTCCTCCCTTAATCATGGAGGATTTCCTTTGGTTATAAATCCAACCTAAGGATCCCTTTTGATCAAATCAAAAGGAAGAGTTCAAAGAATAGGTAAATATTTCAACACCTCTTTCATGTTATTTTCTTCTTCCACTTCATCTTTCTTTGTTGTTTCCATTCTAAAATAATACCTCTAATATATTCTATATACTGTGATGTTATTATAACAATGGTACAACCGTATTCATTATTTTATCAATCCTATAAATGACAAAGTCACCATACGTGCGTACGTACGGATCACTGTCTCCAGGTCGTGGTGTAGTTTGTTATTCAAACACTTCATTATTTGGACGGGTATAATAATGAGTATAACTGATTTAAATAATAAATATAACATTTTAATGGTTCTTTATATATGATATAACATCCAATTAAATATGATTTTGTCATCAATATAAAGATATTTTCACTCGTGCGTACGTACGGATTACCATTTCCACGAACGCGATGAGATTCATTCTCCATCGTAATCATTCAAGAATAATTTTCATTTTATGATTAAAAATAATTTTTATGAACATAATATCATTCTGTATATGAATAAAATACATCCAATCCATAACAAACACGGCTTATATAGCCAGGCATATAAAGGAAAACGAATCAGTTAACACCCGAAATGATGATACTACTAAAATATTATTAACAAAGAAATATTATAAGATCATATATGATATCATGTTTATGTATATAGTTCATGTATAATTTAATAAAAATATTTTAACTATTATAAAATAGTTTAACATACCATCGACTAAGTAAAAGTACAAGGTAAGGGTTAATTTCACAATCTCTTTATTATCTGAGTTTGTTTTTACATAAGTATCTATTAGGACCTCTTTACCATCCACATCCATGTTTTCTTAAAAATGTATTTCAAAACATTTTTATCATTTACTAGACTATGGGTTAAAGTAATTTATAAGATTATTTAACCTTATATGTTTTAAAAGGAATCTTTCTATCGTTTTCCAAACAAGGTACATTATGACCTTTTCGACAAAATTAAGGTAAGAATGTTTTTTTTACTTATATGGCGGGTGCATCTATTTTTTGCCATTATAACATTGCCTAAGCTTACCTTACAAGATTATGATAATATTTTCAAAATAAATGTTTTATTTTATAATTATATAACATTTAAATTATTTTAAAATAGAAAGATATATTTCTTTAAAAAAGTTTTGATTTCATCCATGTCAACATCCTTTGATGGATTTTAAGCTTGTTTGAATTTTATTATGATACAAAACTTCCATATTTTATTGAAGGTTTTGTGATATTTTTGACTGTGGATGTATTATTTTACACCATTCATGGTTTATGTATAAAGTATTGACATTTCGTATGCTAGTTTTAATACGAATGTTTATGTTATGTTTAAACCTTTTCATATGAGGAATGTATTGGACTTATTAAGTGACGGGTGGAGCCCCCTACAGCTCCTCGATGCATCAGTAGGTCTCATAAGACAAACTATTGTCTTGGCATAAGGCCTTGACAAATTCTTATTTTTAGTCTTGGCAAAAGGCCTTGACTATGTGGTTATGAAGCCTGGAATTATGCATTCCATCATTATGAAAGTGGCTATTGATATTGCATGTGATTATTCAAATAGTAGAATATCCATTTGAATAAGTAAATGGAATTATTTGATTTTATCCTTTCCATATTATGCTGAAGTTTAATTTTAAAAGGCTTTTGTTTTAGTCTAATACATTGCCTTAAATTTTTATGCTTATTTATAAACGTTTCTGCTATATTGTTATCCTTATTGAGAATCTGAGCTCACCCCTTTCTATGTTTTATTTTTCCCAGGATGTGAAGAAGTAGTTTATGGTTGACCTACAGGGATAGGATAAGGATATAAGTGTGTTAAAAAGGGGACAAAATGTTGTTGATGTATTTAATTCATGTTGTAATTTAAAACTTATGAATATATCTAGTACTTCCAAGGCTAATAAATTGATTGGTCATTCAGGACATGATTCCTTATATCATGCCAATGTTATGTAATAATGCACCCACTATGGTTAACTGGGGTTGAGGCATTACACCAACGGGTAGTGGTGCTACTGGTACACCACCTGATGGTAAAACTACCATAAGGGGGCCCTACACCGAAGCCTCGTCGCTTGGTGGGCTATCATCACGTACTCTACCTGGAACCCTAGTTGGTTGTCTGTGTAGAGGAATCCTGAAAGAAACAGGTGTGCCATGGTCAATAAGTTATACCTGGTGAGCTGACTCAAAGAGATCACAAAGAAAACTTCTCTAAAAGACCCATGCAATCAGTGTTTTCGTGCACTGAGTCAGAAATCATAAGTCAGGGTCTTGGTGTATGGATACGTCGGCTGCCGCACCAACAGTGGATTCCACAAATTGATAACCACACTCATAACACTTAACACTATTTCCGATTAAAAGATTAGAGTTCAATTTCTTCGGTAGAACTGACTCCTCTAATACCAATTTTTCACTACCCTTCCCCTGGGGTCCATGTCGTGACTACCCCAAGCCTGACTTCCATAGGTCAGGGGCTAGCGACTAGCACAGAAAAGGCTTATCCCTAAAACCTGGAAGGCATTGCCTTTATAACCTGTAAACTCACACAACCAAGAACAAAGCTAGATAAGAGCACAAGGTAAACAGTATAGTAAAAAGAGTGTGTATTGTAAGTAAAGGGGGGGCTATAATACAAGCCCAACTCGAAATTACAAGTAAAATTGGAAAGTACAAGTAAAACTAAAGACAAATCCTATGAACACCCGCCAAGGATCTTACCTGAAAGGTAGGTACAGCTCTCGAACGGTCGTCTCTGTGGTACACCTCATCTATGGTCCACCTTTGGGTAGCCTCTAGTCCCGGTACCCTCGTCCTTAGTCAGTATTGTCCTTCATCTGCATAAGACACAACAAGGTGCGGGCGTAGCCCGTGCAGGGGTGAGTATAACAATACTCAGTAGGGACCCCGAGACCCCTGAAGGTCTCTCAAAATCCACAAAGTATAAACCACAAAGCATGGAAACAACATTCAACCCTTCTTAGGTATATGTCCATACATATACCTATGTTATCAGGTATACCCATCTCATTCATGAGGAAACACAAGGCCCAAAATCTTATCCAAAATCTCAACTATTCCATGAAGGAAATAATACCACAAAGGTAACACCACAAAGGTAAGTTCCACAAAGGTTACGCCTCACATAAGAATACCACACAGGTGTCACCAAAAAGGTAAGTACCAAAAAGGTAACTCATTCTAGAAGAATACCACAAAGGCTTCACCACATAGAAGTGTACCTCAAAGGTAAAGACTCAACTCACACTAGTTATAAATTAAGTACGGAAGTATGGATGGTTAGCGTTATTGCTAGATAATCTTACTTCATCGAGAAGCATTGTTGTTGACCCACACAGGATCAAAGATGACCCACACAGGATATGGAGACGACCCACACAGGATCGATGATGACCCACATAGGATATGGAGATGGCCCACACAGGATCTGGAGATGACCCACACAGGATCGGTATGTGTTGACCAATACAGGATCGTGGAGCGCTAACCCACACAGGATCCGAAGATGACCCACACAGGATCTGAAGACTCCTCAAGTACAGTCATCCATAGGGTTCTCGCACTAATCACTCTTGATTCCAGCAAGTTTCACTCCTCAAGCAATTGTTCGATACTTCAACTGCCAATAATTCCCACAAAGAAGTATCCCAATGGTCTACCATGTCATATGAAACCCAACTCAATAGACGGAGTGTCAATCGGACTCCCGGTCGGAAAGTTATTAACCTTTTAGTTCCGAGGGCCCGGTTGGATTCAGTTTTGATCCAACCCGACAATACTCCAACTTTATCCAAAACTCAATTGGAGTATACCAAAAGGATTTTCCCGATCCAAGGATTCTTGAACCACGGACAGTTCATCAATCGGATGCCCGGTTCTCAAGATATGGACAAAAAGGCGTATCAGGGTCTGGATGGGCCCGAGTCCGGTCTGACCCAGCCCGACCTGGGTCTGGCCCTGATGGGATGGGCCATTGTGGGCCCGACCCTCTAAAGGGAGTCCCAACCTACTGGGCATGGCCCACTGGGGCGCAGCCCGGCTGGGTGCGGCCCGCTTGGCTGGGTATGGTCCACCATGGCAGGGCCCACCCTACCCACACTGGGGGGCGGCACCCCCCCCCCCCGAATTCCCGAACAGTCCATCGGACTGTTTAGCCTGCTGTCACGTGGGGCCCACTGGAGTGGGTCCTACTCGGTGCATCTCACAGGCTGGATTCCTTGCTGGTCCTCCTTCTAGCGGTGCAATGGTGCCGCTTTCCACCTGTGGTCGGCCAGGTGTCAGCCACCCTCCGGCCTCCGCTGCGGCCAGGCTGTCGCGGTCTCTAGCCCCGGCGGTGCGGACGCGCTCCAATGCTTCTCCACTCAGTCAACCGACGTGTCAGCCGCCACCCAGCTTCGTCGCGGCTGATGGGAATCGACCTCCTCTTTCGGCAGCGCGGACATGCGCCGGCCTCCTTCCACGCAGCGCAGACACGCGCCGCCCTTCTTTCACGTGGTCAGCCGGGTTCCAGCCACCGCCTTCTTCCGTGAGCCATCACAGCTTCATTCCACACTTGAAAATTATTACGTTCACATATTCATGATCCTTGAGTGGAGATCTCTATGTACATATGTCGCGCTCAATGAAACCTTGTGTGTTTAGTGCACTTAATTATTTGGCACTGAAGAACGCACGGAGAACACGCGAAGAAAGAATAGAAAATGTTATGGTAGATTTAAAGACCAATGTCTGTGTCTGTTTGGCCATCGTCATTGAGAATCTATTAAATGAAGAATCAACAAAAAATATTTAATCATACTTTAAATTAAACCCCCTACCTCATTTTCTTGTTGGAGGTGATGTGAGGAAGAGGATTAAGTTGATGAAAGGAATGCTGGCGCCCGTTGCTCCCACAACATGTTTCCAATCTAGGCTCGGGCATCATCATCATTCTTGATCTGGAGAAAGTTCTTTTTTGGTGTACATTTTTTATTGGAGGATTCTCCAGTAAAGTCCTCCTCTCCCTTTCGCCAATGGAAAAACAACCCTCAATTCCCTCAAGAAGAGTTAATAAAATAACTCTTAATTAACAAGTTGTTTAATTAATTTAGTTTTAATGAACCCTATTAATTAAAGAGGGTTTTTTTTACATACTTTTTGTAACTGATCATTTAATTCCCAGCCTTAAATGCCCGACCACCCTCATGTGGTCCTCACCTCCACAATTCAAAAAAGAATTTTCAAAAAAGAAAAATAAAATGTTATTTATTTTATTTTTCTCCTCCCATGAAAAACTGAAAAACTAACTTCTACCCTCGACCTACTGTGGTTGAGGTGAATGTCTCCTTAAGTGAATATCAGCGTTGTGAGTTCCATGGTGTCCTTGGATTTCAATTCCGATCATCGGACCAAAAGTTACAAAACACCGCTCGCGCGTTTACTGAACATACCTAAAAAAAGTTTAGGAATTCATTCTGGGCACACCAGGCCTCAGAATCATGCACCGTCAATTTTCACGAACTCATAATTTTTCCATATAATTAAAAAATTACATGGAAAAATTAAGGTATTTACATACTGCTCTCATAATAATCATTATTCACTATTTTAAATAAGGTACTCTCTCTAGCTTTCCCAACTACAGATTTTTCAGATTCAGTCTCACTGTCATCATCTTCTTCATTTTTGACAAAAATCTTCTTCTTTTTGATTTGAAGAACATTTTATACTTACCTCTACCATAATATTTATCTTTTCCATATTTTTTCTTCTATGACTTTTTCAGTCTTCTTCATCACTGTCTTCATCTTTCCCTTTTTGAGGGAAACTAGCCAAAAAGTGGACAACGTCTCCACATTATAAACATTTCAAAGGGAGTTTCCCTTTGTATTTACCTATGCCTCTTTTCACATTTTTAGAAAATGAGGATAAAATTTCATCAAAATTTTGACATACCTCATTTTCAAAGTCAGATTCACCAGCTTCATCTTCAATAATAATTTTCTTCAACTTCTCTTTCTTCGCTACCTTGAAATACATTTCTCTATCAACTTTTTCTTTTCTCTTCATAGTCTTCTCCCTTCTCATTTCATAAGTGATGATAGTTCTATGAAAATAATCCAGAGAAAATGTTTCAGGATCTATTTCTTCCAGTGACAAAACTTTAGCATCAAATTTGTTAGGAAGAATTCTCAAGATCATTTCAAAAATGGTAGAATCATTAAACTTTTCACCAAGACGTATTATTATACTAACAATTTCATTTATCCTGGTAAATAAGTCCCCAACTGATTCATGATCACCCATATTTAATTCTTCATACTTCAGCCTTCAGATTTGAAGTTTTTCCTTCTTCACTTTCATATTTCCTTCATAGATATTTTTTAGTTTTTCCCAGATTCCTTTGGCTGTCGAAACACCTTTCACCCTTAAAAATTCACTCTTAAAAATAGATGAGAGTAATGCATTTTTACCTCTTCCATCATTCTCAAGATTCTTCTTATCGTCGGGAGTAAAATGAACCTTGTCATCAATAATAGGAAATCCATCTGTTTTGGTTTCAAGAACTTCATATCCAAGAGACATAAGATAAGGCATCATTCTATCTTTATAGATATGATAATTCTTCCCATAAAATATCAGAATCCCTTTACTATTCATGCAATTCAGATTCTCCATCAAAATATCTCTTTTAAATTTTAGCAAAGAAAAAATTAAGGGAACTTTTCACTCTTATACCAATTGAAGTTACCCAGTCAGGATCCAAGTATCACTGAGAGGGAGAGGGGTGAATCAGTTATATCTTTTTCTTTTATATTTCCTTTATTTTGAAACAAATTTTACCTCCTGTTAAAGAGTTATTTCCTTTTTAAACACACACAACCATAGGAACATAATATTTAAAAGGTTCACTACTCAATAATATTAGCTATATCCTTGGTATGGTATGGAAATAATCCAATACCACACAATCCACTAGAAAACATTCCTTTTATGTGGAATACAATGAGTAGGATATACCCTTATACCCATGTAGCACTTGGAAAACAATCCACAAGCGTGTGTGAACCCTCTTAGAAAAAATAGAGAAAAATAAAGTTTCAGTGCTTCTTAATCAGCTTTCATAGTTTGATCTTTCAAAACAATTCTTCTCTTTCCTACCTAGAAGAAGGTAAGAACTTCCTTGAACACAACTTACTTCTTGTGCTTAACTCAAATCTTTCACGCACCCTTTTAGGTGTCCTGCACATAACTTTTATGCCATGCACACAAGATATTACTTTCATTGTGAAACACCTCTTGCACACAACTTCAATCTTGTGCACAACTCTCTTCTTGCACGCAACTTCTCCTTCTTGCACGCAACTCCATTTACATAGAATTATTTCATGCTTTAGAGGTCGGGATTACTCTAAGTGTCAAGATCCTTATATGAGAGGGGGTCACCTCTTATTTATAGGACTCATTGACCCCACATGCAAAAGCCCTGACGCATCACGCAAAACCCTAACGTGTCGTGCAAAACCCTGATGCATCAAGAAAAACCTTATTTGACGTCGCATTGGGCGTGTAAGTCTCTTTTGAGCCAACCTCATCTTTTGATAACTTTTTATTATTTTTCTCACTTCATTCCTTTTCTATTTTTTGATATTCTATCCTTGAATCATTCCTTGCGAGCAACATTCCAAACTCCCTTCAATCTTGCGCGCAAAAACAAATATTTTGCGCAAGCCTCTCCTTTTCTAGATTTTGATGTTTGGATCATGGAACTCCAATTGTGTGCAACATACCAAGACATATTTTAACTTTCGTACATCATCCTTTTCCAAAATCACATTTCTCCATCTCCTGATTTTCGGCCCCAAAAATTTGGCAAACACTGGGGAACAGCGCTACCTTAAAATCTATTTCAGAAAGAAATTCAATGTTGCTTCATTATCATATGGCGTATTCAACATACAACTCCTTTCATCACAAACAATATATATCATGGTATATTGTCTTTGATCGAGCACCTTTATCATCATTAGATTTTCAATGAAAAGTAGTGAACATTCCCTATCTTCCACTGGCATCTTTCCTTCCAATCAAAACTGAATATGACTAGAAGCACATTTACTCTCCCTTTTCTTCAAAAGGATTGAATCACAAGTTCCCCAAACTTATGATATTTGGGAAATAAAAATCAGAAAATCATTGTATGGTTTTCAAGTCCTTTACAAAGTGAATTGATTTATCTTCTTTGACAACAAAATAAAACACTCTATAACAGCAAACTATTCTTACTTCATTCCTCATATAACTTGGTCCCAACAATCTTTACCATTATTAAGCATTTGATATCACCCTTTTTATGTATCCTTTTCCATAGGTTATCAAGAATTATGTAGGCTGATATATGTCTAAAAGGGTTTTATTTGGATGATTATGATGACCTAATATGGAATATAAAAAGATAGTTATAGTGGAAAAAATATTCTTTTAAAGTCATGGGTATTATTTATGTAATAGTTTGTGCTAATTCTATAAAACCTCAAACTTAAAGGGTCATTGGGTATATAAGTGGTCCAAAATTTTCTTTTTGATGTTTTGGATGGTAAAAATTTGGTCAACTTTATCAGTATCAAATCCATAAATGTAATGTTTTGGATTTTAGCATCGGATCTGAGAGTGTAGGTTTAGGGTTGTTATATTACTCTTATGTGAGGTTTGGAAAACTCAACTCTCCCTTAAAAAGGTCTAATATACCTCTATGTAGTATGTTTAAAAGTTTAAATACCCTTATGTGAACTTTAGATTACCCTTATGTAGGTATAAGAAATTTGTCGGTACCCTTACATAAGTATGATTTAACATTTATGCAATCAGGGGGTACCATTACACAGATATTGAGACTCTAGATTACCTTTATGCAATGTTTGAGAATCTATAAATGCCCTTATGAAAGCTTTTGAAAAACTCATATATCCTTATGAATCTAGTGATAAAACCGGAATACCTTTATGAATGATTTAGAAACCATGGATTACCCTTATGCAACTTGGGGTACATTTTTGAAATGCATGAGATTTCCCAATTACCCTTGCATAACCTATAGAAAAAAACCATATTCCCTTACACAACTCTAGAAAATAATCCCTACCTTTAAACAACTCTAGGAAATATACATTTACACATACACAGAATCATGTTCATACATAAGGGTAACAATAACCTTAAAGTATTATATTTTCATTTTCAAAAACATGTAAACAATTAAGATGAGGATTTACTATCACTTCAAAAACCCCAAAAATACATAAAAAATATTATACTCACATTAAAATATTCCAAATTAGTTTCCCAAATAAACTTTTAACACTTTTAAATTACTTCCTTAACATGTAAAGAACTTTAAACCAACTTAATAAATTAAAAAATAATTTTAAAACAATATCAAAAATTTATAAAATTGTTCCCAAACCACCAAACACCCCTGACTGATAAAAGGATCAAGAAAATAGAAAGCCTTATAATTGAAATTTTTTAATCTAATAATTGTATTAGAATAGTGTAATTTAAATATATTATATATTATATATAAGTATTAAATTATTTAAATTGAAATATTTTTTACCTATTACTGTAGAGTTCTATTTATATCACAGTTGGAACTTTGTAGAAGCTAATAATAGGTTTTATTAGCATCAATAAAGACCAATTTTTTAGTGATAAATATATCATTGATAAAATACTCTATTAGTGATAATGATTGTGCTGATTAAATCCATCCTTTATCATAGATAAATTTATTAGTGATAATGATTATCCTTTTTAGAGTTTCATTATTAATGATAAATGCATCTAACTTATATCAATGCTAACAACATCATCATTTTTCTAGTGTAGATAGATCAAAAATTGCACACTTATTAAAGTGATGTTTTTTGTAGTGTAATGTAATCTAGTGATTAGCGAAGCATGTCGGGGTCACATTATGCCAACAAGGAATCAAAATTTATTTTTTTGTTGAAATATTTTATTCTTATATTTTTTCATTCACGATATATTTTGAAAACAAGTCATTCACTACCATAGATTGTGTGATATTCAGTGTTGGAATTTATTAGTGCTCGACAAAAAGCACTGATAAATGGGTTACATTTATTAGTGCTCTCAAAAAATCACTAATAATGTTAACTTTTATTAGTGCTAGAAAAAGCACTGATAAATGGGTAACATTTTTCAGCACTTTTTTCTAGCACTGATAAAATTCACCCCTTTATCAGCACTTTTTTAACACTAATAAAAGTCACACCTTTATCAATGCTTTTTATTTAGTGATTATAAACGTCGTAGTGAGTAATTTATTTTATATATGTATATTTATATATTTTTAAATGATATTTATATTACAATAAGTATATATCTGTAAATATAATATATAAATATGATTTATAGAATTTTAATACAAAATGAGTCTTATATTCCTAATTTTATATATCAAAAACTATCTAATTAATATTAGTAAAAATATTTAATTGTATATTTTTTTACATTATTCACAAAATGGGTATATAATTAAAATAAATATAATGTATTAATATTTTTATTTAAAAGATTATATAATACATAAATGAATATATTTATTTAAATATATATTGATATTGATATTAAATAATTCAAAATAATCATATGTGTGAGTGTGTTTTGTATTTATATGTGTGGGTGTGGGTGTCCCTATGTACATATGTATGACTATCATGTGTATATGTGTGTGTGTGTGTGTGTTTATTGATTTAATTTTTTTTTAATATCTCTCCATTTTTAGTATTTTATTTAATTTATACATTTATAATATTTATATATTTTAATATATTCATCATGAATATCTATGTGTGTATTTAATTTTATTTAGTTTAATTTAATTCGATTAAATTTAATTGTTAATATTTTTATATAGTTAATATAATTCCTCTGAAGTCTGGAGGCCTTTTGATTTATATTTATTTTGAATAATTCTATTTTTAACTTGGTTGAGAGGGAACCCTTACATTACCCATAGGCCTAGAGGTATAAGGCCCAATATAAAACCGAAAGGCCTAAAGACCCGATTACACTTGAACTACCCCTACCCAATATTTTTTTCAATAATGGTGTATATCTCCCCACCTCACATGGTTGATCGGCCAACATTTCCCCATGCAAAGATGCATGGTGCCTCGTACTAATGGCGGTTGTCATGCCCTCTTATTCTTACAATCTTGTTAGCTCTATTGGTTGTTGAGTCAATAAGGTTTTCCTTATGACTTTTCCATTCCTTCATGAAAAGGGGGAGATTCTTAAGTCATTAAGGTATCCTTATTACTTTATCATTCCTTCTTTTTTTGAAAATCACAAACACCTTATTTCAAGAAAAACTCATTTTACCCCTGTTTTACTTCCATAACGATAATTTCCTTCCTAAAAAAATTTACCCCTACCTTTTTTTCATTATTCATATCAATATTTTTCTTACGTATAAAAATTGAATTCATATCTAAAACCTCAAAATAATATAATACTTAGATATGAAGTATTCTATTTTAGGATCTGAATCCCTGTTACGAAATTTTATGAAGTTCAACTCTAAATTCTGATTATAAACATATATAATGTTCTAACTACGAATTCTGATGATGAATTCTGATTACGAATTCTCATTACGAATTCTGATGATGAATTCTGATTACGAATTCTCATTACAAATTCAGATGATGAATTCTGATTAGGAATTCTGATGATGAATTCTGATTACGAATTCTCATTATTAATTCTGATGATGATTTCTGATTACGAGTTCTCATTACGAATTCTAATGATGAATTCTGATTACGAATTCTCATTACGAATTCTGATGATGAATTCTGATTAAGAATTCTCATTACGATTTCTGATGATGAATTTTGATTACGAATTCTCATTACGAATTCTGATTATGAATTCTGATTACGAATTATGGATACGAAATTGTATGAAGTTCGACTCCGAATTCTTCTGCAACACAGAATCCGAATATTTTTTTATAGACTCCGAATTCATTTTCTGGTTAGACTCCAAACTTTAACATCCATTTTCTCCATTCCGAATATTGGTTTTAGTTATGCTTTCACTTGTTCTATTATAAAACGATGTTGTGCCTTCAGTTATCAACTAACCGTTGTTTGAGTGACACGTGTACAGGTCCCTCCATAATTCAAGGAAAAACATGACCGTTGGTGGAGGGAGTCGACCGTTGGAGTTGTGCTTATAAATAGGAGCTCATTTGAAAAGAAGAAAACACATGACAACATCTTTGACAACTGTTCTTACATGTTGTTGAAGTGATTTCTAGAGAGAGGGGCTCTTATAAACTCTAAAGCTTCTTGCAGAAGGTTTGAACGGCTTTTTCAAACTTTTCTTCATGCAGACCTGCTTCGTGCGACTTCAATTGTTGATGTGTACAATAAAGGGCTTCCGGGGATAGGAAGACAGAGGTGTCGACTACCTGATAGTTAAGGGCTTGCGGGGATAGCAAGACAGACTCCGATCTTCGTATCGAGGGCTTAACCTAGTGTGGGTAACATATAATTTCTTGAAAGTATAAATCAAGGGACCTTTATCCAAGGTTTTTGGATACCCCTCTCTTTGGGTTAAAAGATTTACAACTTGTTACTGGTTTTGTTTCAAGTTTTCCGCTGCATTTTGTATTATTAAGGAAAGTATAACATTCTTATACTTCCTCATACTTGTACTCTGATCTAGTTAGATTCTATACGCTTTAAGGTAGAATCTTAGTTGTTGTAAACTTTTGTGAAGTTTCATTTCTGGAATCACTTTTCCGGAATCGATCAAGTTATTAGAACTTAGAGGTGTTGTGAATTTTGGTTATGCAAAATTTCCTTAAGGATTTTTTAAAGTATACAATTCACCCCCCCCCCTCTTGTATTTGAGCATCTCATACTTATATATTCGATCCTATATTAGGTATTATAGAGTATATCATACTTACATACCATCTCAGAATTGGTATCAGAGGATTTGGTTAAATCTGAATTAATCTCACGATTAGATTCAGAAGACTTTCTTCTTCTCATAACTTTCGGAATTGCATATTCAGAATTGAATTTCCAGATTCGTATTTTTGGAATCTATTTTTCAGAATCATAGTTCATATTTATTCTTTCTTAGATATTTTTTTCGCTTAGGGTATTTTCTCTTGTTTACAAACTTATACTACTAACAAGTTTTTGTTCCAAATACAATCTTAAGAATGGCAGGTTTAAATGTTGGTTCTATTGATAATCTAAATCCTACCAGACCTCCTGTTTTTAATGGAAATGATTATGAGTACTAGAGATATAGGATGAATACTTTTGTTATAAATACTGTATTTGATAACTATCTAATGCTGATTGTAGATTACAAGATTCCGGATAAGGAATTGTGAACCTTTACTAATCAGGTGAAAGCATAATATCAATCAAATTTCAGTGTTATAAATACTTTGTTGTGTTCCATGACTAGGAACATCTATAGTAAAATATCTTATTGTGAAGCTACAAACAGTATCTAGAAGAAACTTAAAGTTTCACATTATGGTACACCTAAAGTCATAGATACAAGAAGAGCTATGTTGAGAGCTAAATACCATAGTTTTAACTTTCCTTATGGAGAACCTATAAGAAAAGTACAACAAAGTTTTATGACTATCATGAATAGCTTACAATCTATGGGATAAAAAGGTTCGTATGATGAGGCTCTTGTGGAAAAGATCATAGATATTATGCCAAATGAATGGGAGTCCAAGAGGACAGCTATTGATGAGTATAGGAAAGTCACTCATATTTCCTTAGATGAATTGTTTGGAACTCTTCTTCAGCATGAAACCAGAATGAAGAGATATGTTGAAAATGTTAAGAAGAAGAATGGGAATGGAGGAGTTGCTTTTACTACCACTTCTAAACATATGAAAGCCAAAAACCCAGAAAGAGTAACCAGATCAAAGACAAAGAAAGACATTATTCAGTCAAAATCTAGTGACAGAGAAAAGTCTGAGAATGAATTAGATAATATTTCTCGAATAATGAACAAGATTGTAACTCAAAGGAACCATCAGAACAAATACAAGAAGAAAGACAACAGAGATAAGAAATATTGAGAAGCTACATGTTATGAATGTAAAAGAACAGGTCATATCAGACCTGATTTTCCTTTGTTTAAAAAGAAGGAAAAGAAGGAAAGGAATTAAAAAAGGAACAAGAAGAAATTCAATCGATCAAAGCACAAAAAAAGTCTTAAAGCTAATGATACTTGGAGTGCTATCTGTGGAGATTCTTAAGATAGTGAATCTTCTGAATATGATTCATCAGCACAGAAGAATATGGGTTTCATTTCTACTACTTCTTTCCCCAATACATGTCTTATGGCCAAGGTACGCTCTGGCGAGGCTTTAACAAATTTATCTCTTGATAAGAATTACTATTCCGAAAATAGTACTTCTAATGAAGATACTTAATTGTCGTAAAATGAATAATTACCTTCATTTCGATGTCTTGTGATTTTCTATTTAGAGTTCTTGCTTGTTTTCGGCTTTGGTGATTTGTTTGTTATTGGATGGATGGGTTACAACGACATGGTGAGATGTTTTCAGCATTACTGGTGGTCTCCAATCGTATCCAATGTCTGGTGCGGTGGTAGGATGGTGAAGACGATGTGGTGCGGTGATGGTTATGGAATTGGTGTTTGGTGTGGTTGGAAAAGACATGCTATTGACTACGGGTGATGATGACGACATTGATTTCGTCGTTCTTTCCTCGATGCAGCAGCTATGGGATTTGTGGTATTCGATGATGTGATGGTTCCCGCCGTGTTGTATCTCATTTCAATTTTTGAATCTGTAGACTGTTTTGAATTTTGGATGTGTCAAGTGGTGTTTTTGGTCATGTGTGGTTCCCACTTTATCCTCAAAGTGGTTGTTTTGAAAATAATAAAAAAATGATTTGGAGTGAAGTTTTAAATCAGTCGGTGAAGTCTCAACCACTGATGCATTACAGCTAGTGCATATGGATCTTTTTGGTCTAACACAAACTGGAATCATTGGGGGAAAGTATTATGTATTTGTCATAGTTGATGATTACACTAGATTTACGTGGGTCTATTTTCTAGAAAAGAAGTCTGAAGCCTTCTCTTATTTCAAAAGTTTTATATCCCAAGTGAAAAATGAGAAAAGCCTTCCATTGAAAACTATCCATAGTGATCATGGAGGAGAATTTCAAAATTTTGATTTTGAAACTTTTGTAGTAGGAAAGGTATTACTCACAAATTCTCAGCACCCAGAACACCTCAACATAATGGTTTTGTTGAAAAAACAAATATAATTCATCAAGAGATAACTAGAACCATGTTGAGTGAGTATTCTGTAGCCAAACATTTTTGGGTTGAATCTGTAAGTACTGCTTGTTATACTATAAATCGTGTTTTGATTAAACCTTTTCTTAATAAAACTCCTTGTGAGTTATGGAATGGTAGAAAACATAGACTTTCCTACTTTAAGGTTTTTGGTTGCAAAGTATTCATCCTGAATACTAAAGATAATTTACACAAATTCACACCAAAATCTGATGAAGGAATTTTCTTAGGCTACTCCACAACTTCTAAGGATTATAGGGTTTTCAATAAAAACACTTGTACTGTTGAAGAAATAGTACATGTTAAATTTGATAAAATTGATCCTTTTGTTTTTAAACAACCCCATCCTACATCCTTAGATGTGTTTTCAAAAACTGATTATCAATCATTGATAGAAAATCCTTCTGATACGGAAAATGTTCAAGAAGATCCTTCTGAAACATTTACCCCAGAAGATTTCCTACCCTATGTTGATGAACAGGTTTTACAAAACCCAAATCATTTGTTTCTGAAGAATCATCCCAGTGATAGAATCATTGGTGATGTCAATCAACCTATAAGGATTAGAAGTTCCTTAAAAAATGAAGTATAGCATCTAGCATTACTTTCCCAATTAGAACCAAAAAGAACTGATGAAGATTTAGGTGATGATGATTGGATCAAAGCCATGCAAGATGAACTAAATGAATTTGAAAGGAATAAAGTCTGGACCTTGGCTGAAAGACCTAAGGAAAATTCTGTTATTGGAGTAAAATGGGTCTTCAGAAATAAGTGTGATGAAAATGGAATCATCGTAATAAATAAAGCTAGATTAGTTTCTAAAGGCTATAATCAACAAGAACGAATGGGCTATGAAGAAACCTATGCTCCGGTATCTAGACATGAATCTATTCATATCTTACTTTCCTTCGCAGCATTCTTCAATTTCAAACTTTTTCAAATTGATGTGAAATGTGCTTTTCTTAATGGTTATATTCAAGAGGAAGTTTTTGTTGAACAACCTCATAGCTTTGAAGACACAAACATCCTAGTCATGTGTTTAGACTTACCAAATCTCTGTATGGACTTAAAAAATCCCCTTGAGCCTCGTATGATAGACTTACAGGATTTTTGCTTCAAAATAACTATGTTAAGGGAAATGCAGATCCAACCCTTTTTATAAAGAAAGACAAGAAAAATGTTTTGATTGTTCAAATTTATGTTGATGATATTATATTTGGTTCAACTCAGTAATCCTTAACTGATTCCTTTGCGGATCTAATGAAATTCGAGTTTGAAATGAGTATGATGGGTGAGTTAACATTTTTCCTTGGTTTTCAAATTTCTCAAAAACCAGAAGGAATCTATATATCCCAACATAAGTATATTAAAGATCTTCTTAAAAAGTATGGATATGACAACACTAAGAGTATAATTACTCCCATTAGTACCTCAAACACACTTGATCTTGATGAAGCTAGGAAACCAGTAGATCAAACATCTTTTAGAGGTATGACAGGAAGTCTACTTTACTTGACAGCTAGTCATCCATACTTAATGTTTTCAATATCATTATGTGCAAGATATCAATCCAATCCTAAGGAATCTCATTTAAAGGCAGTGAAAATAATTTTTCTCTATTTAAAGGGGACCATGGATTTAGGACTATTTTATACTTCTGGGAATGATTTTGTCCTAAAAAATTTTTCTGATGCTGACTTTGGTGGATGTAGAATGGATAGAAAGAGTAAATCTGGAACATTTCATTTCTTAGGAGATTCTTTAGTTTTTCGGTCTTGCAAGAAGAAACATTATGTATCACTCTCCACTACTGAAGCTGAATATGTAGCAGTTGGAATTTGTTGTGCTCAAGTGTTGTGGATGCAACACACACTCACAGACTATGGCTTGAGTTTTACAAAGACTCAAATTTTGCGTGATAACACAAGTGCCATTGCCCTTATTAAAAACTCTGCACATCACTCTTGTGAAAAATTAATAGATATTAGGCATCACTTTCTCAGGGATCACACACAAAAAGGAGATATCATTCTTTAATTTATCAGAACGCAAGATAAACTTGCTGATATTTTCACAAAATCTATACCCTCTGATAGATTTGAATACATTAAACATAAGTTTGGAATGATAACCGTGAGGTAATCTTCCTCCATTAACTTCCCATTGAACCAATCTCATTATAGAAATAAACTTATTTTCATAGGGGGAGTACATCTGTTATTAATGTTTTTCAAAAAAAATTAGTTGGTTTTTCAAAAAAAATCATAATAAAAATTGTTCGCAGTTGGTTTTTCAAAATTTCTCGTAATGAAAATTATTTGTAATGAATTTTTTCAATTTTTTTTTTAATAAATTTTTCATTTTTTTCGTAATGAAAATCTTTGGAACTGAAATTTTTCATAATGAAATCTTAGGAATTGAAGTTTTCATAATGATAAATCTTCAAACTTGAAATTTTCATAATGAAAATCTTCGGAACTGAAATTTTTCGTAATGAAATCTTAGGACATGAAGTTTTCGTAATAAAATTATTCAGACCTGAAATTTTTGTAATAGACATTTTTGGATTTGAAATTTTTGTAGTGAAGTTTTTTTTCTCGTATTCAATTTTTTTTTGGAATCCGAAGTTCTTCTAAAAGAATATCACCTATTACGAATAATCTTCCTAGCCAATCCAAAAGGTATAATTTCTTTGGCTAAATTTTTGTAATCATTTTTACTTGCTATAAGTTTCATTTATTTTAAAATTTTCTCAGATTCAAGTTTCCTTAAATCTGAATGTTTTTTTTTAAACCTCAAAAGGTCAGATTCAAGATTTCCTTGTGAGTATGTTTTCAGCCATCAGATCATATCAGAAGTTTTCTCAATCGTTAGATTGGAATTGGAAGTTGAAAGGTCACTTCCGTCGCCTATATAAAGGGGACCCCCGATGGTTGTCCCACATCGGTTTCCAAGCTCTCGTGTCTCAAAGCTCTGACCCTCTACAAAATCCTTTTCCGAATTCTTCAGAAGTGCCCAGTCCGAATGTCTGCAGAAGCCCCTTCTCAGGATATGTCTTCAGTCAAGCCAATATCAAAGTGGCAGATATATAGGGAGAGGTTGGTACACCCAAACTTCTTTAATAAGTATGACTCAATTATATCCAAGAATATCAAGCTCAATGGATGGGAAAGTGTAGTTATATCTAAGACTCTAGCTCAATATGTGGTGTATCCAGACTTGCTCATAAGGTTTTATGAGTTAATTTATTTTTTGAAAGAAGATGGAAGGGATACGTTCTCCTTCAAGAGCTATGGGAAGACGTATGCTCTATCTTATACCAAGGTGGCTAGCTTGGTGGGAATAACGTATGAAGGAGAGCCTGAGTTTTTCTCTCACAAGTGTCCTGAGTTCCAGGGTAGTTTTGTCAAGACAAAGGCTATGGAATGCCTTGGTCTTTCTAATATAAACATGGAAAAGAAGATCGCTCATCTATCAACCAACAACTGGATTCTACAGCTTTGGGTGCAAGGATTTATCGTACTGAGGAAGGGTGATAAGGATACCCTTAAGAAGAGTGATATGTATATTCTAGATTTTTTGGTAAATCTAAGGAAGGTGAATCTCATGAAACACATCATCATCACCATTGAGAACATCAAGAATGGAAATCTTAGAGCTCAGATCATTATGTATCCAGGATTACTTTCAAAGTTTATAGTTTGGTGTCTTGAATCTTTCAATATCCCATGTAGTTCCAAGATGAGGAATTGTAAGGTGATGTTAATCAGTGATGACACTATTAAGAGGATGAATATTGGTTTCTCAAAACAATCAGGTGAGTTCTATGATCTACTCGAGGAAGATGCAGAAGTTGTTCTGGGAAATGTTGAAAAAGTCTAACCATCTAAGAAGGCCAGGAAGAAGAGGAAGTTGAAATAAGTGGAAGTTGAAGATAAAACCTCTAAGTCTAATGGAGTCCAATCCGCACCTCCTAAACAAAAGAAGAAAAAAATCCTACCCAGATGAGGTGGTAGCAAAGTGGAGGGAAGATAAAAAGACTAGAAAAGCAGGGGAGCCACAGTTCGGTTTGGATCCTATTGAGGCTAAGGCCTTGAAAGAAAAATCTGTTGATGAGATAAAGAAACAGGCCAATGAAAAGATGAAAAATAAGAAAATGTATTTAGCAGAGATTGTTCAATCTCTTTTGAAGTCTTCTAAGGTTTCTTCATAAAATATTCATGTTCTGAAATCTTTCCTTATGGAACAATTACCTTAGACTTTGGGGAAGAATTTATTCACTCTGAAAAAACCACAAGAGAAGGTTGTGGAAGAGAAGCTGCAAAATAAGTACAAGAAGCTGAGAGCAGTGGTGGCTCTGATGATGTAATTAAGCAAGTTTAAGAGTATCATGAAAAAGAAAGTGCTTTCGAAAAGTTGTCAATCTGGACTTCTCAAGCTGGATCTTCAAAAATTGCTACTCCCGATGTTGATGACAAGGGTGAAGACGAGGAAGTAAACAAGTTTTCTGAAGAAGAGAGTTTCAATAATCACTTTATAGACCCTGAAGATATGGAATATGGAGTTGAGAAGAAAAAATTTGATGAAGACAAGATTGTACAATTTTCCAGAAGTGAGCAGGAATCTCCTGATGAGGAAGCAGTACCGAAAATTGACAAGGGTAAACAAGTGGTTGTTGACACCCAAAAAAAATATATTATTAGAAAGAAAAAAGTTGGAGGATCTTCTAAGAGGAAGTGAGTTAGAGGAAGAACCATCTCCTAGTAAATTTTTTGATTCGGAGTCGTCTGAATTGGGACATGATTTTGTTGTTGAGTCCCTGAAGAAGTTGGTAGATACCATTCTAATCTTTCATATAATAGATTTCAGATGCCAGATGCTTCAGCAAAGTATAAATCAAAAGTCAGAATCTATATCCATGGTGATGGATAAATGTGTGAAGATTGAGGCAGAACATAAAAATTTTCTTATCAATTATGAGGTCCACAGAAAGTCTTGCAGCAAAATGACTCTATGGTCAAATAAAATCAATGAAGATTTGGAAAAGCTTGATCAGTTTCAGGAAGATGTTAAGGAAGCCTTTGGTACTGAGGCTGTCAAAATTAAAAATCTTTCAGACAGCTTTCAGGATAAGCTAACCCTAGAGAAAAATACTCGGAATCAACAGGTGAAGGATCTGAATGGGAAGCTTAACTATGTTGCTCAAAGCTGGAAGGGGGAAAGAGATCTTCGAATTCATATCGAAGAGAAGCTTGTAAAGCAGGATGAATTGTTGAAGGTTCAGGAAGAGGCCATGAAAGATCAGGAAGACAAGATCAAGGCATTAGAAAAGAAAGCTGAGGAGGATCATAAAGAGCTGAAAAAGCTAAAGACCATTGGGAAGATGCTAATGACCAAGGAAAAAGAACCAAAATAAATCCCACTCTGATCTTTTGTTGTATTTTTTTCATGTACTAATTCTTTCAATAATAATGGAATTGTGGCTTGTCTATTTTTGTTTGTATGTATTTACTAATATTTCAGGTACCATATTTCTTTTCCATTCCCTCAAACTCTTTTTGAAAATCACAAATGGGGAGAAAGAAAAATAACTCAAAAAGGGAGAAGATAAAATCTAAAGGGGAGAAAGAAAAAGATATCTAAGTAAAGAGGAAATATCCCTACGTAAGGGGAGTTTATTTAAGGGGTATTTTCTCATTACGAATATTTTCACAATAAAATGAAAATTTTCATTTTGGAAATATAGAATATGATCCTTAGAGTTCCAAATCCTAAGGGGGTTATTCCTATTCACCATTGTCCATGAAAAAAGGGAGATAATCTTTATTTTTAAAGTCTAAGATTTTTTTTTCAAAGTCCTTATATTCTTTTTTGTAAGGATGTTTGTGCTTTACAAAAAGGGGGAGATTGTTGAGTCAATAAGGTTTTCCTTATGAATTTTCCATTACTTCATGAAAAGGGGGAGATTGTTAAGTCATTAAGGTATCCTTATGACTTTACCATTATTTCTTGTTTTGAAAATCACAAACACCTTATTTCAAGGAAAAACTCATTTTACCCCTATTTTACTTTCATAAAGAAAATTTCATTCCCAAATGAAATTTACCCCTAACTTGTTTTCATTGTTCATATAAATATTTTTCTTAAGTATAAAAATAATATTCATATCTAAAACCTCGAAATCGTATAATACTTAGATATGAAGTATTCTGTTTTAGGATCGGAATCCATGTTACGAACTTTTATGAAGATCAACTCTGAATTCTGATTATGAACTTATATAAAGTTATAAATACGAATTATGATGATGAATTCTGATTACGAATTCTCATTAAGAATTATGATGATGAATTATGATTACGAATTCTCATTACAAATTCTGATGATGAATACTGATTACGAATTCTCATTATGAATTCTAATGATGAATTCTGATTACAAATTCTCATTATGAATTCTGATGATGAATTCTGATTACGAATTCTCATTAAGAATTTTGATGTTGAATTATGATTAAGAATTATTATTATGAATTATCATTACAAATTCTGATTTTGAATTCTGATTACAAATTATGGATATGAACTTGTATGAATTTTGACTCCGAATTCTTCTGCAACACAGAATCCGAATATTTTTTTATAGAGTCTGAATTCATTTTCTCGATAGACTCTGAACTTTAACTTTAATTTTCTCAATTCCAAATATTAGTTTTAGTTATGCTTTCACTTGTTCGTTTATAAAATGATGTCGTGCCTTCAGTTATCAACTAACCATTGTTTTAGTGACACATGTACATGTCCCTCCGAAATTCAAGGAAAAATATGATCGTTGGAGGAGGGAGCCGACCGTTGGAGTTGTGCCTATAAATAGGAGCTATTTTAAAAAGAATAAAACACTTAACAACATCTTTGAAAACTGTTCTTACATGATGTTGAAGTGATTTCTAGAGAGATAGGATCTTATAAACTCTCAAGCTACATGCAGAAGGTTTGAACGGCTTGTTAAAACTTTTCTTCATGCAGACCTGCTTCGTGCGACTCTGATTGTTACTGTGTACATTTGAGGGCTTCCAGGGATAGGAAGACAGAGGTGCCGACTACCTGATAGTTGATGGATTGCAGGGATAGCAATATAGACTCTGATCTTTGTATCGAGGGATTACCCTAGTGTGGGTAATATAGACTTTCTTGAAATTATAAATCAAAGGACCTTTATCCAAGGTTGTTGGATACCCTTCTATTTTGGTTAAAAGATTTACTACTTGTTACTAGTTTTGTTTCAAGTCTTCCACTGCATTTTGTATTATTAAGGAAGGTATAACATTCTTATACTTCCTCACACTTGTACTCTGATCTAGTTAGATTCTATACGCTTTAAGGTGGAATCTTACTTGGTGTAAACTTTTGTGAAGTTTCATTTCTGGAATCACTTTTTCGGAATCAAGCAAGTTATTTGAACTTAGAGGTGCTGTGAAATTTTGTTATGCAAAATTTCCTTAGGGATTTTTTAAAGTATACAATTCACCCCCCCCCCCTCTTGTATTTGAGAATCTCATACTTATATATTTGATCCTATTTTTTATTATAGAGTATATCATACTCATATTTCATCTCACATTGGTGGCTGTAAATTTTACTAATTCTTCTTTGGAGTCCTACTCCCATGTTGTATGACCTGAATTCTTTTGGCCCCAAAGACCCTATGGCTCAAAATACAACTTTTCACAATTAAAAGGCCCTATGACCAAAAGGTATTGGATGGCATGAAGGCCCTGTGGCCCATAGGCCCATTTTTCTGGCCCAAAATCGCACTCTGAATGAATAGTATTGCTACTATAGTACCCCACTACAGCCCCTACTATAGTACCCTCTCTACCACAGTGTTGCTACAATATTTGTGGAAATTCTCTTCCACCTGGTTTTGAACCCGGGTCTGATGCAGGATTATGGGGAGTCATTACCACTCAAGTAAGCCCCTAAATATGTATATCCAATATAATTAATTTTTGATAATTTTTTATTTATATAATTAATATTATCTATTTATTAATTTTTAGTCACTTTTTATGTGTATGTAATTCACGGAAATGTTACGAATTCAATGTTTAAATATTTTTTTCATTTATTAAATTTTATATATTCATTTAAAATATTATTTCCTTTATTATTATTCTTTAATTTTTAATATTTATTAGTATTTAATTTTTTTTAGAATTTATTCATTTTTAATATTTTTTAGACTTAATTAATTTCTAGGTTTTAATATTATTAATATGTGTTTAATATATATTATAATTATTTATTCAATTTAATTTTTTAACCTGTAATATTTTTAAATTCATTGAAACTTATATAATTGATTTATTTAAATGGATTTCTTATTATTCCCTTCATTTTTATACATATTTACATTTAATTAGTTTAATTATTCTTACAAATCATTCATAATTATTTACTATGTTTTAGTATTCTTAATATGTTTTAAATTTATATGATTAGTATACATTCAATTTTATTTATTAAGTTGTACTATTTTTAAAATGTTTGAAGTCTATATAATTATTTTATTTAAATTAATTTTTAATATTTTATTAAAAAATTTTACATATGTGTTTAAAATTTTTGTAATTAATATTCTGAATTCATTTTTTATGGGTTTACAATGTTTTAATATTTTAATATGTATCACTTCAAAATATATTCATTTTTTTAATAATTTATATATTTAATAAAACTTATACATTTTTTAATATTTTTTAAGTATATTCATTTCTAATTATTCAATGTCACTCATTTGTAACATTCATTTAAGATTATATATTCATTAATAATGTTAAATATTTTTTAGTTTTCTTATAATTTATTCATACGTAATATATATATTTTTAATTTTTTGTCTTTTATTTTAAATAGATTTTATCGATGGTTATAAAAGTGCTGATAAAAAATATATTTATCATAATGATAATTATAATGTTGATAAATATAGGATTTATCAGCACTTTTTTGTGCTAATAATGGTGTACATTTATCAGCACTTTTTTAGTGCTGATAAAGATATATTTTATCAGCACTTGTTTTTTGTGCTGATAAAACTAATCTTTATCAGTGATTTTTGGAAATCCCTAATAAATTCTCTCCCAGATATATAAATTATAACACTAACTAAGAATTATTCTACTCATCATTCAAGATCCCACAAAATTTGACCTCTACTATATCTCTTCGCCAAACTTCTTGAATGAAAGAATCCTCTCAAAAGTTAAGGTATGTGATTATTCCTTCTCCTCTTTTATCGATCTTACATACCTAAATATGCATTCTCATCTCCTTTATGTCGTTTAACCACCTATTTAATTAATCACGATATTTGAAGTTTCCCTCACCTTCAAAATGGATTTATTTTATTGGTTTTTTTTTGCAACCCAAATGAGATCATCATGGTGTGATCCAAACACCAATAGAAATTTGTTATCATTAGCTTGCTTATTCGGATGTAGTAATTTGGGGAGAAAAGAAATAAAATAGACTTATTCAAACTCATCTCCCCTATTTGGAAAGGTTATGTTGGACATAGATAAATCCTTTGGGTAGAAACTAGGAGAAATTTGTTTCTCCCTGATTGAATATTTTAATCACCCCAAAATCGGGATGATTTAGAAGGAAACAAATAAAACAATGCAATTATTTTTCAAATTTCCTATATTACCCTTATCTAAATTTTGTTTTATTGAACCTATGCACTTATATTTCACCCAATTTAGTGATAGGGTTCTTGGTAAGTCCTTGGGTATGAGTCTTGCTGAATTACTTCTTGTCAGTTTATGGGATTTTTATTTTATTTATCTCTCTTTTTCAACCATTGTAAATAATTATAGCAAATTATTATTTTTATAAATTGAGTGTAATTTATAAATAATTCTATTTATATGTATGTAAATAATTTGGGTGTAAATATTTTAAAAAAATTGTGTAAATAATTTCTATATTTGTGGAAATTTAAAGGTTTAAAAATTAATTTATACTAATTTTTATGTATATATTAAAACTACATACTTTAAAATAAATAAATATATGGATTATGTAAATGATTTTAATGAATATTTAAAACCACTTTTATTTAAAAAAACTAAAATTTAAAAAAATTTATTGATATATTTTTCTTTATTTAAAGCTCATCAAAGTCTACTGTCTTGAAATTATATGATATATTAAAATCAAAATTTTTGATTGTTGATTTGTTAAAAAAATTAATTAAAATTAATTATTTAATTAGTTTGATTCACTGATTTTTTAACTCATTATTCCATAGTTTTGTAAATTTTCACTCATAGTAATTATTTCCCCTAATGACCCCATTGACGATTCCTTCCACTATCATTTCATCCTCAGTTCCAATTAGCAAGTGAGTATTTCTTTTTAGTGTGTTCTTTCTCTTTTACCTACTTTAATTCATTTTGACCACCATTGGATTTCTCTAAGTCATCAATATCTCAATCTTTTTTCTAGTTGAATTTATTGGTTTATCCCATTGAGAAAAACTGATGGCTTTATTTAATCCTTGATCCCTGTTATAGGGACTCTCAAAAATATATTTAAATATCCACTTAGAGTGACTTTCACTCCTAAATTATAATCATGACCATCATTCCAAACATTCATATCTAATTTTTTCTTTTTTAAACCTCACTCTCATTTTCCACTCGAGAATTTTTTTCAAACTTGATTATCTTTTTTGGTTCCACCAAGGTTGATTTTTGTTTTCAGGTTATCCTAGTTTGTGGGTATTATACTTCAATAATTAGTGTGATATGAGGCTTTTCATTGATCACATCGGGAAACATATTAAACTTGTTTTGAAGTTGATTGTTCCTACAAGATCCAATAATAATTTTCATTTCTATTATTTTAGGATTCATCCATGTAATGTGAATTTTTTAAATTTTAATAATTTATGAAACCCCAATGATATTTTTCATCGGTTTTACTAGTATCTTGAGAACCCCAACCATAGATTTTTGGTTTATTGGATTTAAATTCAAGTGTTTCTTTAAACATTGACTACTCAAGGCTCTTTGATTAGGCCTTATCAATATTTTCATTACCTGATGGAAGAAAAAAATTGTCTACTAAGCATCCTGTCACTAAAACACCACCTAACCCACCATGTACCATGTGAGTAAATGAATAATCATCAAGTCATCCATCATGTTGTACTCCCACCTAAAAAATTTATAGAAACATTCCTTGATCTTTGTGTTTTGAAATATATGAAAATTTAATTAGAGATTTTATAACATTATATATATTACATATTTATCTCCTTCAATGATTTCCACCACTACAAAACAATCTCAATACACATAATTTAGCTATTATTATCTTATAAAAATGGATTTATATAGCTTGAATGATTATTTAAGAATTTCCTTTTGTGATTTCTACACTCATAATTTTTTTTATTTAGTTATTTTATTAAATATTAATATTACTGAATAAAATTGGATAGATATGAATCAAAAATAGATGGATACCAATCATATGAAATAAGATTATAGGGATAGAGATAAAAAGTTCATCAAGTTTTCAAAATATAATGTATATTCTCCTTCTCAAATCCTTTGTTCTTTTTTATGTTGTTATTATTCAAGACTAATTAGTCTAGAGGATTTGGAAGAACACATAATCTATCATGTAATAGTTATAAATTATAAATGTTAGACTAAACATGTGGAAAAATGAATGTTTCTAGTGGATGAGATAACACTGAATTTTATGGATCATATGATAGATTACTAGTGTAAATAATAAAGAATACTATATTGAGGAAATGATTATAGGAGTGAACGATGTTGAAGATCATATTTAGGGAATAATAATGAAAAGAAAATATGACCTTTGTGATTGTTCAAAATTGTTTGAGAAGTTAAAGAGTTGTGGAAGGAAACCGTTATATGTTAGTTATACTAAATATATAGCAATGTCATCACAAATAAAGATATGTAATATAAAATATGGTAATGTGTTGAGTTTCACCAATTTTATTGAACTACTTGATCTCTTAAATGATATTCTCCCAAAAGATAATAATATTCTTTTTCTATTAGAAGATAAAAAATGAATTCTATGTTTAATAGGTATGATCTATAAAATAATACATTACTATCCAAATGACTATATACTATTTCACAAGGACCATGAATCACTTAAAAATGACCAAAGTGTGGTGTGTCTCGATACAACAAAGATGAATCAGGCCCTATGAAAGTTGTATGGTACTTTCTAATTATTCCAAGGTTTATGCATCTATATGGATGGGAGGAGATAACAAGGCTATTGATGTGGAAGACAGATAAAATAATTAAATATAAGAAACATCATCACCCAAAAAACACTCCTTAGTGGAATAAAATTGATCACGACTATCCTGAATTTAGAAACAAGCTAAGAAACCTTCATCTTTCTCTATCAATAGAAGGAGTGAATCCTTTTGGTTTTCAAAGAATCACCCACAGTACATGGTCAGTTATTTTGGTAAGATTATAACATTTGACCATGGTTATACATGAAATGAAAATATATTATGTTATATCTTCTTATATCAGGACTAAAATAACTAAGTAATGATATTGTTGTTTATTTGTCTTTATTTATATATGATTTGAAATTATTTTGGGATTATGGTGTTACACTGTATGATGCATACAAAAAATGAATATTTCACATTGAAATCCATATTGTACAAGATGATAAATTAATTTCCTACTTATGGAAATTTTTGAGGATATAGCATTAAAGGCACTCAAGGGTGTACCATTTGTGAAAAAGGTATGCATTCAATTAGGTTAAAGCATTCATCAAAGACTATGTCTCTATGACATCGTAGAATTCTACCTTAGTGATAAAAATATATATCTTGGATGACATTATTTGATTGTAGTTTATAAGAAGGTAAAACACCATCTCCAATGTCACAACCTGACCCCAAAAATGTTTTAAAAAAATATTTTTTTTATTTTTTTATTCCCACTTTTTTTTGGGCGGATTTGGGTTTAATTTCTAAAAAAATCAAGAAAATTGGGGTCCTATGTATAGGTTGTTCTCGGTTAAGAATAATTGTGCGAAAACCGTAAATGAGGTTCTATCATCGGCCAGGTCCATTTTTCATGGTTGTATCATGGTTTAATCAACCGTGTGTCTTCCTGTACGTAACTTGTGAGGAGGTTCCAGGTCAAGGTAGTGTCTAGTGCACAATTAGTGCACGGTCTGGGAAACCATGTGCAAACCATACGGGTTGCCCAATATTTAAAATAAAATAAATTAAATGAAAAATAATAATAATAATGTTTAATAATAATAATAATAATATGAATATTATGAATATTATTATTGTTATTATTATTGTAAATATTATTATCATGAATATTATTATTATTGTTATTATTATTATAAGTTTTATTTAGGTTCTAATTTTACATAAAATGGGTCTCATTTTCCTTCCTCTACCCTAACTCATGAAACCCCCTACAGCACGCCTCTATGGTGGGAACGAACTCCCCCTACTCACCTCTATGGTCAAACCACTATTGCAGCATGAGAATCTCCCTGGTCGTGACCCCCCTTGCAGTGCAACCTCCTTGCAACATGACGCACCATCCCCCCTTCCCCCTCTAGAATGTGACGTGAGCCCCTCATGGCTCCCTCCATCCATGGATCTTTCCCTCATATTTCTTCATAGGTTCCCTTTAATTCCTCTAGGTATGGATCACTAGTTCCTTTTCCTCCCTCGCTTTGGGTGTTTTCCTCCCCCCGTTGTTATACCTTGTGCATCTGAACCCTAGGTAAAAGGGGTAATCCAATTTTTTTGTGTTTCTTCCTTGAATAGGGTGTCAGGCTCATCTCTCGAGACCTCTTTGAGAGGGTTTCGGTATTATCTGCCGATGTTGAGGTGTTTCAGGTTGTTTCGGTATGCCGCTGTTATCGGGGGTAAGTGTTATTACCCGCTGATTGTTTATCACCCTCTATTTCAGGTCCTTAATATGTTTATGAGTCCCTGGTATTTTATTTTATGTGTTTTTAACCTTTTCAATATGTTTTTGTGATTCTATGATGTTTTTCTGATTTTTGGTCAACTTTTGAGGGCGTGTACACATAAACTTGAGGTATGTATATAATATATATATATATATGTCCTCCATGTACATATTCACTCATGGTTTGGGGAATATGTGCATTGGATTATGAATATATATATATATATGTGTGTGTTTGTGTGTGTTTGTGTGTGTGTGTGTGTGTGCGAGTGTGGGCAAGTTACAAGTGGTTGCCACCTAATTTGTTAAGTTCTGAAGTGCCTCAGTTTGGTCTGCTCCCTTGTTGAGGTAGGTTCTCTATGCCCGCGCCTTTAATTTGAATTTCCTGACTGCTTAAGTTTTCAAAATTGCGTTTTTATATTTATGGGGTATTTATATATATTTATATACATACCTATGTGTTTGGTCAAATTTATTTCACCTCTTGGATTAGGTTTCCCATTTATTTATTTACCTTATTAAAGTCTACTTACAAGTTGATTTTAAATATGAATTATCCTAAGTGTTTTAGAGTAGTTTACTAAAATTTTCCTAGTTTTGAAGTGTATTTTGTGCAACTAAAATTCTTTGGTTAAATTTTTTATGTAATACATGGTCATTTTGTCACCATGGAAGGTTTTGGGTGTTTCTTGGACGTTTAGGATTTTCCATTAGATGTTGGTGCATCCATGGGTGCACAAAGTGTACACATGGGTGTGCCTTCAAATGAAGATGACACTTTGAAATAATGGTTCTTTGATCTTTAAATAGAATTTTGGTATGTTGGGTAACTTGATAATAGTTCTAAGTATGTTCCTTAAAACTCAACCCATTTAGTACATTATAAAGGATTGTTGATTTCTAAATGTTACAAAAGCATGTTTGGAATCTTGGGTTGGTTGGGGAATTTTCATTTTTGGTTTTGAGGAAAATATTAAAAATTGAATTGGATTTGAAGATGTAAAGGCCCATTTGTAAATATTTTTTGAAAGTGTCATTTCACATTGTTTTTTGAAATGGTTTTTGAAATGTTTTGTTAAATGCATTTGGTTATGTAAATTTAAAGGCCTTTGAAAAAACTAGTGTATTTTAAAGATAGGGTTGAATGTTCATATGATGTGATGGACTAGTTGTAACCTTAATGATGTGATATATATATACACACACACACACACACACAAACATATATATATATATATATAGTGGGAACCTCTATAGGAGGGACTTTCCTTTATGGATTATCGTATAGTGGCGTCCCTATTTGGGGTAGGAAAGTATAGTGATGGTAGGTATGGTGAGTCACGCATGTGTTGGCCTCCTACTTACACACTATATTATTATCATGAGTTTAATGGGTGTCTTTTAGTTGGCCAATTTTTTTTTATCAACCCTGATTAAACAGGTTGGTACCCCTGGATTTGTTGTTATGCTAGGCGGCCTATGCCACTAGATTGGTCAGTTGAGAGAGGCTAGTTGAGTATAGTATTAGGAGCTTCACCATACACCATCAGGTGGTTCCAAACCGATTATTTTCAGGGATCACTCTAGGGTTGTTTAGGAAACTCCCATGATTATATACTTGTACGTTACTATTTTATTTTGTCACTTTTGGTTGTTTCATCTCATGATTCCTTTACTTTGTTTTTTATATTAATGTACATGTACTAGATCTAATTGGTTTTTAAAATAACTTGTTGAAATGACTTGTGTATTGATAATTATTTTGGAAAGTGAAATAAAAAATATTTTTTTCTTAAAAGTAGCATCATGTTACATATTTTGATAAAGAAGTGGAAAACCTTATTTTTTCTTGTCCTATTTTCAAACTAACAATAAAGGATTTCACTTTTGAGGTGGGGCATCAGGTGTGGTTTATTTTTTTCATTCCAAATAAGAATATTAGTGCTCGAACCTACTTTATATTTTCAGTTTGAGGTTCTCCCAGTTTTACATCACTCCTAGAGTGAGCTTGGCTTTGTGTTTGGTGGTGACCCATGAGGTCACATGGAGCTACGTGCTGCAGTTTATTTGTTTCCTCTAAGAGTGATTATTATAATTATTTATTCTAACTTTTAATTATTATTTTTTTCTTTTTCTTATGTTTCAAATCATTCCCAATGGTTTTAACCTGATGCATGACACTATTTTTCATCCTGTGCAGATCGAGAAAGTAATTCGGGCCTGATTGTGGGCCAACTCAGGTGACTAGTTCAGGGTTAACCTAGGTTGGTTCATGAAAAAATTGTATCATAGGTAGTTTCTTGTTATTTGTGGTTTCAAATAGTTGGATACTAGGAATTTCGGGACTTAGGAGGTAGGTACGGGAAGTGATTCACGAACTCTTTCTCATTCTGACCCTTGAGTTGCCAAGGGTAGTTCAGAATTTGAGTCTTCAATTTCAGTTTTTGTTTATGGGGGATGACCAAGGGAGTGATCCAATGTTTCACTATGGACTTACATAGAGTAGTGAACCTTGTGGATCCTGATTATATGGTTTGACACTCCTAGTGGTTGGTTCTTACTTGGATCATGGTCTGCTAAACCACATAGTCAGGTTAGGCATGACCATTAGATCCCCATCTAGGTGATTTGGTATGAGTGTTGTTTTTGGTTGGTGTAAATTTTAATTGGTTTTGGGGTATTTTCTTAAGTTATGAATTGAGGGTTGATTTGAAAAGGTTGGATTTCAAAAATAAAAACCTTCGGTTCTCTTGAGAATGGATAATAAACTTTTTTGAATTTTGAAAAGTTTAATAAAATGTGAAATGAGAATTAAGTTATAAATTTATGGTTTTGATGAAAAAATGGTATGTGTGACCCTTGGTGATCCTTATAGACATTTACATATGTGCATGTGTGTATTTAAAGTTCATGTTTTCATGTATGTGTGGATGATATAAGCAGAAGTGGGAACGGACACATATGTACCAGTTCATAGGATACCATGGATGAGTATTTGATAATCAGAGATTAATCTGGTTTTCTAATGTTGTTTTTGAAAAAGAAAATGGTTTCTGATAAAAAGATAATAATGATGTTCTGAATTTTTAAATGGATGGGCGGGAAAAAATTTAAATTGAAAATGATTTTTTTTATTTCAAAAGGGGGTTAAATTTGAAAGTGTGTGAATTTAGAAAATGGTGATTTTCTAAAGAGGATTCTTGGCTTGTTTTGTGACATTATTGTGGATTTATTTTGGTTGAGATTTGATCTGGCTTCGATTTTTTTTTATTTTGTGTTGGTCTATGAGTTTGGTGTTTGGTTGGTGATGTCCCTTTTTGGTTGATCATTGGTTGGGTGTTTATTTGGTTTTTTATTATTTTGTTAATTAGAGTATTCATCCCAGAAAGGTCCCAAATGTTTCTTGTGCCCTTCAGTCATTGGCCTTGCCCAAACTCCTAGTGGAGTGGTGGTATTGAAACTATTTTGGTTGTTGCCCATTTTTTGTGGTGGTCAATTTTTAGTTAGAATTAATAGAGTGGATTGAGAGAGTCTAAATATTTTTTAGTAACATCCAATGTGGTGAGGGTTCAACCTATTTTGAGTTTGTTTAGAGGCTCAACTATGTACCGGTGGAGGGTGTTTATCCCAGTATCGTTGAAAGATGGTGTATCATGGGGAGTTTTTAAGACCACTTTCATCTAGTGATGTGTTATTGAGGAGGTAATGGAAAGTAAAATGGTGGGGATCATGAGATATTAGAAAGTTCAGTGGATGATGAAGGATTATACTGACCAGATTGAGGGTATAGTTTCCTATTCTTCAGAGGTAGCACCATAAGATCAGTTTGGGAAGTTGGTGGATGAAGTTTTTTATCTAAGTTGGTTTCTAGAGAACGGGAAGTTGAAAATTTAATGTCTCTTATTTCTTATTAAGGTTCCCTATCAGGTAAGGGGAGTGTTCCAGAGGATCCTATTTTGGAAGGGTCTCCTTCATTGAGTTTGATCTCCAGTTATGTGTTTGGTGGTAACCCATGAGGTCACACGGAGGTACATGAAGCAGTTTATTTAATTCAGCTGTGATTGATTATTATTATTGTTTAGTTTAAATTTTAATAATTTTTTTATCTTTTGTTCATGGGACAAATCATTCCCAATGGTTTTAACCTGATGCCCGATACTAGTTTCCAGCCCGTGGGGATTGGGAACGCCATTCGGGCCTTGTTGCAGGCGGATTCAGGTGACCAGTTCAGGGTTGAATTAGGTTGGTTCATGACAAAATGGTCTCATAGGGAGGTTCTTATTATTTGGAGTGTTAGGTGGTTGGATACTAGGACTTTCAAGACTCATGAGGTAGGTATGGAAAGAGCATCTTGAAGTCTTGCTCATTCCAATCCTCGAGCTTCTAGGGGTAGTCCGGGATTTGAGTCATTGGTTTTGGTTTGTGCTGATGGGGGTGACAAGGGAGTGAGGTGGTGTTTTACTATTCACTTACATGAAATAGTGACCCATGTGGTGCTCGAGTGTATGGTTTTACACTCCTAGTAGTTGGTTTTTGCTTAGAGAATGGTCTTCTAAACCATGTAGTCAGGTTAGGCATGACCACTAGTTCCCATCTAGGTGCTTCAGTGCGAGTGTTTTTTTTGTTCGGTTTTGGTTAGTGTGAATTTAAATTGGTTTTGGGGTATTTTATTTAGTTATAAAATGAGGATTCATTTAAAAAGTTTGGATTTCAAAAATGAAAACCTTTTGTGGTCTTGAGAATGGGTAGGAAACTAGTTTGAATTATGAAAAGTTTTATACAATGTGAAATGATAATTAAGTTTCAAGTGATTTTTTTTTTGAATGAAAAGGGGTATGTGTGACCCTTGTTGATCCTTATGGATGTTTACATATGTTTTTTGTGTATTTAAAGTGCAATTTTTCATGTATGTGTTGATGATATAAGCAGAAGTGGGAACAGACACATATGCAATGGTTCAAAGGATACCATGGGTGAGTATTTGATAATCAAAGATTAATCTAGTTTTTTTAAGTTGTTTTTGAAAAGGAAAATAGTTTCTGATAAAAATTTAATGATGATGTTCTGAATTCTTAAATGGATGGGCTGGAATAATTTTGTAAATGGAAAATGGTTTTTTTAGTTTAAAAGTGGATAAATTGGAAAGTGTTTCAATTTGGAAAATTGGGATTTTAAAAAGAGGATTCTTGGATTGTTTTGTGATGTTTTTGTGGTTTTATTTTGGTTGAGATTTTATCTATATTCGATTTGTTTTGTGATTTGTTGGTCTATGAGTTTGGTGTTTGGTTTGTGATGTCCCTTTTTGGTTGATATTTGGTTGGGTGTTGATTTAGTTTCGTATTCTTTTTTCATTCAGAGTATGCTACCAAGAAAGGTCCCAAATGTTTCTTATGACCTTCTGTCATTGGCCTTACCCAACCTCCTAATGGAGTGGTGGGATTGAGTCTATTTTGGATAATTCCCATTTTTGTGGTGATCAAGTCTTAGTTATAGGTAATGGAGTGGCTTGAGGAACTCAAAATAATTTTCAGAAACACTCGAAGTGGTGAGGGTTCAAGCTGTTTTGAGTTTGTTTAGAGGTCTGACTTTGGACCAGTGGAGGTTGGTCATCCCAGTATCATTGTATATTGGAGTTTCATGGGGATTTTTTAAGACCACTTTCATCTAGTGATGTTTTATTTAAGAGGTAATTTCAAGGAAAGTTGAGGGGATCAAGAGTGTTTAAAAATGTCAGTGGATGATGAAGGCTTATGCTAACTTGATTGAGGAGCTAGTTTCCTTTTCTTCAGAGGTAGCATCGGAAGATCAGTATGGAAAGTTGGTGGACAATGTGTTTTTAGGTGAGTTGGTTTCTGGAGTGCGGTAGTTGTAAATCTAGTGTCTCTTGTTTCTCATGATGATTCCTTATCTCGCAAGGGGAGTGTGCTAGAGGAGGCTCTTTCGGAAGGGTCTCTTTTATGGAGTCTGGTCTCTAGTTCTTCAGACCATTTGGTTGTTTTCCACTATTGTGGCTAGTTCGGGCATTTAAATTTCATCTTGTGAAAAATCCTTTTGATTATTGTCAATGATGTGGTTTTCTGGGTCACTTGGGTAAGTTCTTCAAGTGGAATCATTTAAAAGATAAAGTATTTTCTAGAGGATTTTAGCACCTGACTTTGAGGCATGATATGCTTTAGTAATCAGGGCTCCATCCACAAGGCTCAGAGTGAATCTTGCGCATAGTTAGGAAATCACTATGGGAGCAAAAAAAACATGTCCCAATTTATGGTCTCCAGTGTTGGAGTAGAGATATCTCTAGTCTCGTATTGAAATTTTATTCTTTTTTGAGTATCTTTTATCTATGTAAGAGACCTATAAATTGTGTCTTCTCATAATCTCATCTTTTGGTTTTGAATGTGGCTCTTTAAATCATTTTCCATTCATAAAAGTTTCATTACCATTCATGTGGGTAAGTTTTATTTTTAGTTTTTCTTGTTTCGATATACATGTGCTTGTGTAAATTGATGTATTTGGTTTGTGTTTGAGTTCAATGACTGGTTAGAATTTATTTTTGTGGATTTATCCCCTTGAATTGGCATCTCTTGATGGTATGGAGAATTATCAGTGCCTTTTGTGGTGTTGTTTCACTCGTGCTAAAGAATTGAGATGTGTTCATGTTGGGAGTTCCCTAGTTTCTATTTGTGTTATGTTTTTGTATGGCTAGTGTGGAGAGGTTTATTTAGTTCTTAAGGTCTTGGTTTTTTGGGTCGCTCTATAGTGGGATACTTGTTTAATCCATGATGGTGTTGTTTCAGTTTTTAAAGTTCCTGTGCTATTTGAGTTCTTGTGGAGGGGAGAACCCCACTTATGTTCCTCCCTCATTCTTATATTGTCTTTTCTTCTTGATCAGTCGAGTGTGATTTGTGGAGTGAAAGGTCACCCCAAGGTTCATAGTTTCTCTTGGTATTAATCAGGCATAGACTTTATTTTTATGGATCATTCATCTAGGTTTCTTTCTGGGGGTAGCAAGTTTTTTTGTGGTGATAACTATCACACCACAACCACGAAAACTTAATTAATTTTATTAATTTTATTATTTTTATTATTTTTATCCTTTCTTTTATTTTTGGGCCAGTATGGTTTTAAATTTTTTTTAAATCAAGCGAAGTGGAGTCCAGTTCATGGGTTGCACATGGTTAAGAATAATTGTGAAACAAATATGTGTGAGGTTCTATCACCGGTCAGTGCCATTTGGCATGGTTAGAGCATGGTTTTCTCAACCATGCATCTGCCTAAAGGTAACTTGTGTGAAGGTGTCAGGCCCAGACAGTGGCCATCGCATGGTTAGGGAACAGTTTGGTAAACTGTAACTAAACCATGCGGGTAGCCCATTATTTAAAATAAATGAATAAAATGAAAAAAAATAAAAAAAATGACAATTTTTAATAATAATAATAATCATCATCATCATATTATAATTATGAATATTATTATTACTATTATAAATATTATTATTAAGAATATTGTCATTATTATTATTATTATAAGTTTTATTTAGGGTTTATTTTTATTTAAAAGGGGTCTCCTTACCCTTCCTCTCCCCTAACTCGTACAACCCCCTAAAGCACACCTCTAGGGAACAACTGAGCTCCCCCTCCTCACCTCCATGGTCGAACCCCTCTTATAGCATGAACACCTCCCTGTTTATGACCAACCTTGCAGCGTGGATGCCTTGCAGCATGACACACCATCCCCCCTTCCCCCCTGTAGCACACGACGCGAGACCCTCCAGAATCCCCCCATCTGTAACTCCTTCCTCTGGATTTCTTCACAGTTTCCCTTTCATTCTTCAAGGTATGGATATTTGGTTCCTTTTCCTTCCATGATTTGGGTGTTTTTCTCTCCCCGTTGTTATAGCTTGTGCGGTTAAACCCTAGGTAAAAGAGGTAATCCATTTCTTTGATGTTTCTTCCTTAAATAGGGCATGTGTCTCATCTCTCAGGACCCCTTTGAGAGGGTTTTGGTGTTCGCCGCAGAAGCTGAGGTGTTTTGGGTAGTTTCGGTTTGTCGCCACCCTCCGAGGTAAGGGTTTTTACCAAGTAATTGTATTTCACCCTCTATTTTAGGTCCTTAATATGTTTATGAGTCCCTGGTATTTTATATAAGGTGTGTTGAACCTTGCAACTATGTTTTTGTGATTCTGGGATGTTGTACTAAGTTTTGGTCAATGTTTGAGGGCTTGCAGGCATATACTTAAGGTATGTATATATATAATATATATATCCTCCATGTACGTATTCTATCATGTTGTAGGGAATACATTCATTGTATTATGGATATGTGTGGGGGGCAGTTACGAGTGGTCGCCGCCTAATTTTTCAATCATTGAGGTGTCTCGGCTTGGTCTGGTAACTTGTTGGTTTAGGTTCTCTATGCTCGTGCCTTTAATTTGAATTTCCTAATTTCTTAGCATTTCAAAAATGTGTTTTTATATTTATGTGGTATTTAAATATATTTATATTCATACCTAGGTTTTTGTTAAAATTTATTGCGCCTCTTGGATTTGGTTTCCCATTTATTTATATAACTTTTTAAAGTTCACTTACAAGTTTATTTTAAATATGAAGTATCCTAAGTGTTTTAGAATAGTTGACTAAAATTTTCCTAGTTGTGAAGTGTATTTTGTGAAACTAAAATTATTTGGTTAAATTTTTATGTAATACATGGTTTTTTTGGCTCCTTGAAGGGTTTTGGGTGTTTTTTTGGAAGTTTAGGATGTGCCATTAGATGTTGGAACATCCATAAATGCACAAAGTGTACACACATATGCGCCTTAAAGTGAAAATGGAACTTTAAAATAATGGTTATTTGATTTTAAAATGGAATTTTGGTATGTTGGGTATCATGAAAATGGTTCTGAGTATGTTATGTAAAACTCAAACCGTTTGGTACATTAGAAAGGATGGTTGATTTCTAAATGTTATGAAAGCCTGTTTGGTATATTTGGCTAGTTGGTGAATTTTCATTTTTGGTTTTGAGGAAAATGTTGAAAATGGAATTGGATTTGAATGTTTAAAGGCCCTTTTGGAAAGAGTTTTTTAAAGTTTCATTTCACATTATTTTGGAAATGGTTTTTGAAATGTTTTGATAAATGCATTTGGCAGTGTAAAGTTAAATCCATTTGGGGAAACTATTGTATTTTAAATAAAGTGTTGAATGTTTATATGATGTGATGTCTCAGTTGGAACCTTAATGATGTGATGTGTGTGTTTGTGTAGTGGTAACCCCTATAGGAGGTATTTACCTTCATGGGTTATCATATAGCGGTGTCTGTGTTTGTGGTAGGCATGTGCGGTGATGGCAGGTAAGGTGTGTAACACGTGGGAAGGCATCCTACTTACACATTATTTTATTATCATGGGTTTCTTGGGTGTCTTTTAAAGTTTCAAGTGATAGTTGTTGATCAGCCCCGATTAGATGGGTTAGTACCCCCTAGATTTGTTGTTAGTCCAGGAAGGCTATGCCACTGGATTGGTCAGTTAAGGGAGGCCAGTTGGTTATAGACATAGAAGCTTCACCATACGTCAGTTATTGTTTTTGAACCAAGTACATCTAGGTATCTCTCTAGGTATGTTTAGGAAATTTACATGATTATATACTTGTACATTCATATTTTCTTTTGTGGAACTTTTTATTGTTTCATCTCATGACACCTTTACTTTTATTTTTATATTAAAGTACATGTACTGGTACTAATTGGTTTTTAAAAGAACATGTTAAAATGAATTTTTTTTTGGGAATTTTTTCAAAAAGTGAAATAAAAAGGATTGTTTCTTAAAAATATAATCCTATTAATTATATTAATAAAAAAGGGAAAAATATTATTTTTACATGTCTTATTTTCAAACTACCAAGAAAGGATTTCAATTTAGAGATGGGGAATTGGGCGTGGTTTATTTTTTTTGGCATTTTTACTGAGAATCTTAGTTCTCATGCCTACTTTATCTTTTTAGTTTTAGGTTCTCCCAATTTTACATCACTCTCAAAGAAAGCTTGGTTCTATGTTTGGTGGTGACCCATGAGGTCACATGGCGGTACGTGCAGCAGTTTATTAATTTCCTTAGTGAGTGATTATTATTATTGTTCAGTTTTTTTAAATTATTTTTTAGTCTTTTTTTCATTTTCCAAATCATTTTAATCGGTTTAAACTTGATGTATGACACTAGTGTTCATCCTGTGGTGATCGGGAACACCCTCTTGGCCTTGTTGTGGGCCGAATCAGGTGATTGTTTTCGGGTTGACCTGGGTTGGTTCATGAAAAATGGTATCAGGTGGAGGTTTATGTTATTTGGGGTGTCATGTAGTAGGATACTAGGACGTTCAGGACTCTGGAGGTTGGTACGGGAAGAGTTTTGTGAACTCTTGCTCGTTCTGGTCCTCAAGTTACCAAGGGTAGTCCAGGATTTGAGTCTTTGGTTTTGGTTTGTGTTGATGGGGGATGACAAGGGAGTCACCTAGTGTTTTACTGTGGACTTGCATGGATTCAAAACCCATGTGGAGCCCGAGTGTATGGTTTGACACTCCTTGTGGTTTATGCTTTCTTGGAGCATGGTCTGTTAAACCATGTAGTCGGGTTAGGCATGACCACTAGTTCCCCATCTAGGTGATTCGATGCGAGTGTTTTTTGGTTTGGTTTTGGTTGGTGTGAATTTAAATTGGTGTGGGGGTATTTTCTTGAGTTATGAAATGAGGCTTAATTTGAAAAGGTTCTATTTCAAAAATGAAAACCTTGGGTTGTCTTGAGAATAGATAAGAAACTGTTTTGAATTTTGAAAAGTTTTATAAAATGTGAAATGATAATTAAGTTTTAAATGCATAGTTTTGATGGAAAAAGGGTATGTGTGACCCTTGGTGATCCTTATGGACATTTATGTGTCTATATTTGTGTTTAAAGTGCATGTTGGAATGTATGTGTGGATGATAGAAGTAGAAGTGAGAACAGACACATATGTAATGGTTCATAGCATACCTTGGGTGAGTATTTTATAATAAAAGATTAATCTTGTTTTCTAATGTTGTTTTTGAAAAAGAAAATGGTTTCTGATAAAAAGAGAATGATGATGTTTTGAATTTTTAAACTGATGGGCTGGAATAATTTTGGAAATGGAAAATGATTTTTTTTATTTCAAAATGGGTTTAAATTTTAAAGTGTGTGAATTTAGAAAATGATGATTTTAAAAATATGTTTCTTGGATTATTTTTTGTTTTTTTGTGGTTTTATTTTGGTTGACATTTGATCAAGCTTTGATTTTTTTGTGATGTGTTGGTCTATGGATTTGGTTTTTAGTTGGTGATGACCCTTTTTGGTTGATCTTTGGTTGGGTGTTGATTCGGTTTTGCATTCTTTTCTTATTCAGAGTGTGCTACCTAGAAAGGTAAAAGATGATTCTTGTGTTATTCAGTCTTTATCCTTTCCCAAACTCCTAGTGGAGTGGTAAGATCAAGTCTATTTTGGTTTTTTCCGATTTTCCGTGGTGATCAAGTATTAGTTAGAGGTAATGGAGTGGCTCTAGGAAGTTGAAAAAAAAATTAGGAACACCCGAAGTGGTGAGGGTTAAAGCTGTTTTGAGTTTGTTTGGAGGTCCGACTTTGGACCAATGGAGGGTGGTTGTCCCGATATAATTGTAAGTTATAGTGTCATGGGGAGTGTTTAAGACCGCTTTCATCTAGTGATGTTTTTCTGAGGAGGTAAAAGAAAGGAAATTTGTGGGGAAAATTATCGTTCCAAAAGGTCAGTGGATGATGAAGGATTATGCTTAAAAGATTGAGGATCTAGTTTCCTTTTCTTTGGAGGTAGTGGCAGAAGATCAGTTTAGGAAGTTGGTGGAAGAAGTGTTTTTAGATGAGTTGGTTTTCGGAGCACTGCAATTGGAAATACAATGTTTCTTTTTTCTCATGAAGGTTCTCTATCTGGAAAGGGGGGCATTTCAGAGGAGCCTCTTTCAGAAGGGTGTCCTTCATTCAGTCTTTTCTCTAGTTCTTCATACCATTTGGTTGTTTTCCACTAGTGTGGCTAGTTCGGGCATTTGAATGTGATCTAGTGAAAAATCCTCTAGATGATTTCTAATGATGTGGTTACCTGGGTCACTTAGGGATTTTCTAAAAGCGGCATCATTTAGAAGAGAAATTCTTGGCCATAGGATGTTATCACTTGACTATGATGCATGAGATGTATCAGTTCTCAGGTATCCATCTACATGCCTTAGAGTGAAGCTCGGGCATAGTCAGGAAATCACCAGGGGAGAAAAAAATCATGTTCCAATTTTTGGTCTCTGGTATTGGAGTGAAGATAGCTCTAGTCTCTTATTGTAATTTTATTCTTGTTGTGAGTTTCTTTTATCTTTGTAAGAGACCCATTTTGTTTTGAATGTGGCTCATTAAATCATTCTCCTTTCTTAAAAGTGTCCTTAACCCTCATGTGGGTAAGTTTTATATTTATTTATGCTCATTTCGATATGTATGTTCTTGTGAAAATTGATTTCTTTGGTTTGTGTTTGATTTCACTAATTGGTTAGAATATCTTTTTGTGGATTTATCCCCTTACATTGGCATCTCTCGCTGGTATGGAGAATTCTTAGTGTCGTTTTGGTGTTGTTTAACTCGTGATAAGAATGTGAGATGTGTTCATGTTGGGAGTTCCCTAGTTCTTGGTTTCTTGAAGTTGTTGTTTGTCTAGTGTGGAGATGTTTAGTTAGTTCCCAAGGTCTCTATTTTCTGGGTCTCTTTATAGTGGATTTCTTGTTTAAGTTCTCATGGATTTTTTTTGGTTTTTAAAGTTCTTGTTCTAGTTGAGTTCTTGTGGTGGAAATAACTCCACTTGTGTTCCCCCCATTCTTATGTTGTGGTTTCTTCTTGATCGGTCGGGTGTGAATTTTGGAGTGAAAGGTCACCCCAAGGTTCACGGTTTCTCTCAGTTTTATTCGGTCATAGACTTGAGTTTTTTGTATCATTAAAATAGTTGTATTTATGGGGGTAGATATTTTTTTATGGGGAGAATTTTCACACCACGACCTCTAAAATTTAATTATTTTAATTAATTTAATTATTTATATCCTTTATTTTCTTTTTGGGCTAGTCTAGGTTTAATTTTTTTTAAAAAATCAAGCAAAGTGGGGTCCAGTGCACGGGTTGCGGATGATTAAGGATAATCACATGAAAACCATGTGTGAGGGTCTGTCATCAGTCAGTTCTATTTAGCATGGCTAGAGCATGGTTTTCTTAACCATGCATCTGCCAACAAGTAACCCATGTGAAGGTGTTAGGCCCAAGTAGTGTCCAGTGCATGGTTAGGGCACGGTATGGTAAATCGTACACACACTGAGCGGGTTTCCCATTATTTAAAATAAATGAAAAAAATAAAAAAACAATAATAATTCTTAATAATAATAATAATAATCATATAATTATTATGAATATTATTATTATTATATATATTATTATCAGGAATATTATCATTATTATTATTTTGATTATTATAAGTTTTATTTAGGTTTTAATTTTACTAAAAAGGGGTCTCCTTCCCATTCATCTCCCCTAACTTTCACAACCCCCCAAAGCACGCCTACATTGTGCTACCGATCTCCCCCTCCTCACCTCCATAGTCAAGCCCCTATTGAACATGAGCACCTCCCTATCCGCAACCCCCTTGCAGCACGACCTCCTTACAGCATGACGCACCATCCCCCTTCCCCCCTATAGCACGTGACGTGATACCCTCCTTAATCCCTCCATATATAGCTCTTTCCTATGGATTTCTCCAATTTCCCTTTAATTCTTAGAGGTATGGATATCTAGTTCATTTTCCTCCATTTCTTTGGGTGTTTTCCTCTCCCCATCGCTATACCTTGTGTCGTTGAACACTAGGTAAAAGGGGTAATCCATTGTTTTGGTTTTTGTTCCTTGAATATGGAATTGGGATCATCTATCAGGACCCCTTTGAGAGGGTTTTAGTGTTCGCCGCCGAAGGATAAGGTATTTTGGGTTGTTTCGGTTCATTGTCACCATCTAAGGTAAGCGTTTTTACCCACTAATTGTTTTTTACCCTCTATTTTAGGGCCTTAAGATATTTATGTGTCCCTGGTATTTTATATAAGGTGTGTTGAACCTTTCCACTATGTTTTTGTGATTCTAGGATGTTTTACTGAGTTTTGCTCAATGTTTGAGGGTGTGTAGGCATATACTTAAGGTATGTATATATATATCATATATATGTCCTTCATGTACGTATTTCCTCATGGCATGGGGAATACATGCATTTTATTATGGATATATATATGTATGTATGTATGTATGTATGTATGTATGTATGTATGTATGTATGTATGTATGTATGTATGTGTGTATGTATGTATGTATGTATGTATGTATGTATGTGTATGTGTGTGCGAGTGTGGGCTGGTTATGAGTGGTCGCCCCCTAATATTCCAAGCGTTGAAGTGTCTTGTTTTGGTCTTCTTCCTTGTTTATCTATGTTCTCTATGCTCGTGCCATTAATTTTAATTTCTTGATTTCTTAGCATTTCAAAACATTGTTTTTATATTTATGTAGTATTTATAAATATTTTTATGCATACTTGGGTGTTTGGTAAAATTTATTGTGCCACTTGGATTTGGTTTCCCATTTTTTTATATAACTTTTTAAAGTCTACTTACAATATGCTTTTAAATATGAAGTATCCTAAGTGTTTTAGAATAGTTGAATAAAGTTTCCAGTTGTGAAGTGTATTTTTTGAAACTAAAAGGATTTGTTTAAATGTGTTATGTAATACATGGTTTGTTAGGCACCTTGAAAGGTTTTGGGTGTTTCTTAGAAGTTTAGGATGTTCCATTAGATGTAGGCGCATCCATAAATGAAGAAAGTGTACACATAGATGCTCCTTCAAATGAAGATATAACATTAAAATAGTGGTTCTTTGATCTTTAAATGGTTTGTTGGTATATTGGGTAACTTGAAAATGGTACTGAGTATGTTCCTTAAAACTCAGACCCTTTGGTACATTAGAAAGGATGGTTGATTTCTAAATGTTATAAGAGCATGTTTGGCATATTGGGTTGGTTGGTGAATTTTCATTTTTGGTTTTGCAGAAAATATTGAAAATAGAATTAGATTTGAAGTTGTAAAGGCATGTTTGAAAAGATTTTGTGAAAGTTTCATTTCACATTGTTTTGGAAATGGTTTTTGAAATGTTTTGATAAATGAATTTGGATATGTAAAGTTAAAGGCCTTTGGGAAAACTATTGTATTTTAAAGAAAGGGTTGAGTGTTCATATGATGTGATGGTTCGGTTGGCACCTTAATGATGTGATATATATATATATATAGTTGTAACCTATATAGGAGGGATTTACCTCCATGGGTTATCGTATAGTGGTGTCCGTGTTTGGGGTAGGCATGTGCGGTGATGGAAGGTAAGGTGAGTAACATGTCTGATGACCTCCTACTTACACACTATATTATTATCATGGGTTTATTGGGTGTCTTTTAGAGGGTCAAGTGATAGTTGCTGATCAACCCAGATTAGATGGGTTAGTACCCCCTAGATTTGATGTTAGGCCAGGTGGGATATGCCACTGGATTGGTCAGTTGAGGGCAGCCAGTTGGTTATAGACATAGTAGCTTCACCATTTTTCGGTCAGTGGTTCTAACCTGATTACATCTAGGGATAATTCTAGGGATGTTTAGGAAACTCCCATGATTATATACTTGTACATTCCTATTTTCTTTTCTGGAACTTTTGTTTGTTTCATCTCATTACACCTTTTTATTTCTTTTTATATTAAAGTGCATATACTAGATCTAGTTGGTTTTTAAAAGAACTTTTTTAAATGACTTTTGTTTTGGTAATTTTATTGGAAATTGAAAAAAAAAAAAAATTTCTTAAAAATAGAATCTTATTAATTATTTTGATAAAAAGGTGAAACCCTTATTTTACATGTCCTATTTTCAAATTGGAAATAATGGATTTCAATTTAGAGGTTGGGAATCGAAAATGGTTTTTTAGGCATTTCTATTGATCATATTAGTTCTCATGCCTACTTTAACTTTTCAGTTTCATGTTCTCCCAATTTTACATCACTCTCAAAGAAAGCTTAGTTTTGTAGTGACCCATGAGGTCACATGGATGTACGTGCAACAGTTTATTTATTTCCTCTATGAGTGCTTATTATTATTGTTCAGTTTTATTTTTAATTATTTTGTTATCTTTGTTTCATCATCCAAATCATTCCCAACGGTTTTAACATGATATTTGGCACTAATTTCCAGCCCGTGGGGATCAGGAATGCCCTTTGGGAATTTTCGCAGGCCAAATTGGGGACCAGTTTAGGGTTGACATGGGTTAGTTCATGAAAAAATGATATCAAAGGGAGGTTCATGTTATTTGGGGTTTCATGTAGTTGGATACTAGGATATTCAAGAATAAGAAGTTAGCTACGAGAAGATCATCGTGAAATATTTCTCATTCTGATCATCAGGTTTCAAGGGGTAGTCTGTGATTTGAGTCTTTAGTTTTGGTTTGTGTTGATGGGGGATGAAAAGTGAATCAGCTAGTGTTTTACTACATACTTACATGGATTAGATACCCATATGGAGCCCGAGTGTACGGTTTGACACTCCTAGTGGTTGTTTCTTACTTGGATCATGTTCTGTTAAACCATGTAGTAGGGTCATACATGACCACTAGTTCCCCATCTAGGTGCTTTGGTGTGAGTGTTTTTTTTTTGTTTGGTTTTGGTTGGTGTGAATTTAAATTGGTTTTGGGGTATTTATTGAGTTATGAAATGAGGATTAATTTGAAAATGTTGGATTTCAAAAATGAAAACCTAGGGTTGTCTTGATAATGGATAGGAAACTGATTTGAATTTTGAAAAGTTTTATAAAATGTGAAATTAGAATTAAGTTGTTAATTCTTAGTTTTGGTGGAAAAAAGGTATGTGTGGCCCATTGTGATTCTTATAGATGTTTACATGTGTGTGTGTGTGTCTTGAATGTGCATGTTGGAATGTATGTGTGGATGATATAATCATAAGTGGGAACAGACACATATATAATGGTTCATTGGATACCATGGGTGAGTATTTGATAATCAAAGATTAATCTGGTTTTCTAAAGTTGTTTTTGAAAAGGAAAATGATTTCTGATAAAAATATAGTGATTACATTCTAAATTTTTAAATGGATGATCTCGAATAAGTTTTTAAATGGAAAATGATTTTTTTTATTTCAAAAGGGGGTTAAATTTGAAAGTGAACGAATTTGAAAAATGGTGATTTTAAAAAGAGGATTTTATTTCTTGTTTTTTGATGTTATTTTTGTTTTATTTTGGTTTACATTTGATAATGCTTTGATTTTTTTTGTGATTTTCTATTCTATGAGTCTGGTGTTTGGTTGTGATGTCCATTTTTGGTTGAGCTTTGGTTGCGTGTTGATTGGATTTGTATTATTTTTTTATTTGGAGTATGCTTTCTAGAAAGGTCCTAGATATTTATTTTTCCCTTCAGTCAATGGACTTGACCAAAATCTTAGTGGAGTGGTGGGATCAAGTCTGTTTTGGTTGTTGCCTATTTTTTGTGGGGATCAATTCTTAGTTAGAGGTAATTGAGTGGCTTGAGGAAGTCAAAACCGTTTTTAGGAACACCCAAAGTGGTGAGGGTTCAAGTTGTTTTTATTTTGATTGGAGGTCCGACTTTGGACCGGTGGAGGGTGGTCATCCCAGTATCGTTGCAAGTTAGAGTGTCATGGGAAGTGTTTCATACCACTTTCATCTAGTGATGTGTGCATGAGGAGTTAAAGGAAAAGAAAGTGGTGGGGATCACGAGAATTCAAAAACGTCAGTGGATAATGAAGGTTTATACTGACCAAATCGAGGAGCTAGTTTCCTATTCTTTGGATGTATCTTCAGAAGATCGGTTTGGGAAGTTGGTGGTAAAATATTTTTTAGCTGAGTCAGTTTCCAGATCATGGGTATTTGGAAATCATGTGTCTCTTGTTTCTCGTGAAGGTTCCCTATCTTGTGATGGGAGTGTTCCAGAGGATCCTATTTCGAAAGGGTATCCTTCAAAGAGTCTGATATCTAGTTCTTCGTATTGTTTGGTTGTTTTCCACCAGTGTGCCTCGTTCATTCATTTGAATTTCATCTTGTGAAAAATACTCTAGATACTTATCAATGATGCAGTTTTTTGGGTCACTTGGGGAAGTTCTGCAAGAAGCATTTTTTAGAAGAGAAAGTATTGGCTCGATGATTTTAGCACCTAATTATGAGGTAGGAGATTCTTCAATCATCAGGGCTCCATCCACAGACCTTGAAGTGATGCTTGGAATAGTCAGGAAATAACTAGGGGTTCGAAAAAACTTGTACTAATTTTTGGTCTCTGGTGTTGGAGTGGAGATATCTCCAGTATCCTATTGTAATTTTCTTTTTATTGTGAGTTTATTTTATCTATGTAAGAGACCTGGAAATCCTGACTTCTCGTAATCTCATCTTTGTGTTTTGAATGTGGCTATTTAAATTGTTCTCCTATCATAAAAGTGTCATTATCCCTCATGTGGGTCAGTTTAAGTTTTAGTTATGATCGTTTGGATATCTATGTGCTTGTCGAAATTGATGTCTCTGGTTTGTGTTGGAGTTTTCTAACTAGTTCAGTTTTATTTTTTTGGATTTATCCCCTTACATTGGGATCTCTAGCTGGTATAAGGAATTATTAGTGCTAGTTTTGGTGTTGTTTCTCTTGTGATGAGGAAGTGAGATGTGTTCATGTTGGGAGTTCCCTTGTAACCTGTTTCATGTAGGTGTTTTTTTTCTAGTATGGAGAGGTTGAGTTAGTTATTGAGGTCCTGGTTTTCCTATTTGATCCATCGTGTATTTCTTTTTTTAAGTCCTAGTAGTGTTTTTTGAGTTTTTAAGGATCATGTTCTAGTTGAGTTCTTCTGGTGGGGAGACCCCCCTCCCCCCATGCTCCCCCTCATTCTTATGTTATGGTTTCTTCTTGATTAGTCGAGTGTGACTTGTTGAGTGAAATTTAACCCCAAGGTTTTTGGTTTCTCTCAGTTTTAATCAGCTATGGATTTGAGTTTTTTATATCATTCAACTAGGTGACTTTCTGGGGGGAAAGGGTTTTGTGGTGGGGAGAATTTCCACACCCCAACCTCAAAATTTTAATTATTTTAATTACTTAAATTATTTCTATCCTTTCTTTTGTTTTTGGGGAAGGATAGGTATAATTTTTTTTAAAAACATTTCAAGTGAAGTGGGGTCCTATGCACGGGTAACACATTTTTTAGCATAACAATTCAAAAACCATGTGTGAGGGTAAGTCATCGGTCAGTGTAATATGACATGGTTGGAGCACAGTTTTATCAACTGTGCATCTGCTTGTAGGTAACTCGTGTGAAGTTTCCAGGTCGAGGTAGTGGCCAGCACACTATTAGCACATGGTCTGGTAAACCGTGTGCAAACCGTGTAGGTTTCCCAATATTCAAAATAAATAAATTAAATGAAAAAAATAAAAAAATAAAACAATAATAATGTTTTATAATAATAATAAAATTCATATTATTATTATTATTATTATTATTATAAGTATTATTATCATGAATATTATCATTATCATTATTATTGTTATTTTAAGTTATATTTAGGTTTTAATTTTGCTTAAAATTTTTATCCTTCCCCTTCTTCTCCCCTAACTCATGAAACCCCCTAAAACATACCTCCATAGCACAACCGAGATCCCCCTCTTCACCTCCATGGTCGAACCCCTCTTGCAGCATGAGCACCCCCCAGTCGCGACCCCCATTGCAGTGTGACCTCCTTGCACCATGAGGCACCATCCCCCATTCCCCCCTATAGTGCATGATTCAAACCCCTCCTATATCCCTCGATCTACATCTCTTTCCTCTAAATTTCTTCATGGGTTCCTTTTAATTATTCATGGTATGGATCTTTGGTTCATTTTCCTCCTTCAATTTCGGTGTTTTCTTCTCCCCGTCACTATACCGTGTACGGCCGAACCCTGGATAAAAGGGATAATTCTTTTTTTTGGTATTTATTCCTTAAATAGGCCATGCAACTCATCTCTCAGGACCCCTTATAGAGGGTTTTGGTGTTCATTGCTGAAGGTGAGGTGTTTCGGGATGTTTCGATTCATCGTCGCCATCCAAGTTAAGGTTTTCTACTTGCTAATTATTTCACACCCTCTATATTAGGGACTTAAGATGATTATAAGTCCCTTGTATTTTATTTGAGGTGTGTTGAACCTTGATTATATGTTTTTGTGACTTTAGGATGTTGTACTGAGTTTTGGTCAATGGTTGAGGGCGTGCAGGCATATATTTAAGGTATGTATATAATATATATAAATATATCCTTCATGTACATATTATCTCATGGAATGGGGAATACATGAATTGGATTATGTATATATATATATAGGTATAGGTATGTGTGTGTGAGTGAGGGCTGGTTACGAGTGGTCGCTACCTAATTTTTCAATCCTCGAAGTTTCTCAGCTTGGTCTACTCCCTTGTTGAGGTGGGTTCTCTATACTTGCACCTTTAATTTGAATTTCTTGACTGATTATAATTTCAAAAATGTGTCTTTATATTTATTTGGTATTTATATATATTTATATTCATACCTAGTTGTTTGGTAAAATTCATTTCCCCTCTTAGATTTGGTTTCCCATTTATTTATATAACTTATTAAAGTCTGATTATAAGTTTCTTTTAAATATGAAGTTTCCTAAGTGTTTTAGAATATTTGACTAATAGTTTCCTAGTTGAGAAGTTTTTTTGTGAAACTAAAAGTATTTGGTTAAATTTGTTATGTAATACATGGTTTTTTTAGAACCTTGAAGTGTTTCTTGGAAGTTTAGGATGTCCCATTAGATGTTGTCACATCTATGGGTGCACAAAGTGTACACATGGGTGTACTATCAAATGAAGATGGCACTCTGAAATAATGGTTATTTTGTCTTTAAATGGCATGTTGGTATATTGGGTAACATGAAAATGGTTCTGAGTATGTTCCTTAAAACTCAGACTGTTTGGTACATTATAAAGGATGGTTGATTTCTAAATGTTATGAAAGCCTATTTGGAATCTTGGGTTGATTGGTGGATTTTTATTTTCAGTTCTGAGGAAAACATTGAAAATGGAATTTGATTTTAAGGTGTGAAGGCCCATTTGGAAAGAGTTTTTGAAATTGTCATTTCATATTGTTTTGGAAACGGTTTTTGAAATGTTTTGATAAATTCATTTAGTTGTGTAAAGTTAAAGGCCTTTGGGAAAACTATTCACTTTTAAAGAAAGGGTTGAATGTTCCTCTGTTGTGACGACCCTATTGGAACCTTAATGATTTGATACACACACACACACACACACACACACACACACATATATATATATATATATATTGGGAACCTCTATAAAAGGGATTTCACTTCATGGTCTATCGTATAGTGGTGTCCATGTTTGGGGTAGACAAGTACGGTGACAATAGGTAAGGTTAGTCATGTGTGTGAGGGCCTCATACTTACATATTATATTATTATATTTTGTTTCCTACGCATCTTTTTGAGGGTCGAGTGATGGTTTCTGATCAACCCCAATTAGATGGGTTTGTACCCCCTATATTTGTTGTTAGGCCAGGTAGACTTTTCCACCAGATTGGTCAGTTGAGGGTGGCTATTTGGTTATAAACTTAGGAGCTTCACCATACTTCGATAGGTGTTTCTGAACCAAGTATGTATATGCATTTCTCTAGGGTTATTTAGGAAATGACCATTATTATATACTTACACATTCATTTTCTTTTGTGGAACTTTTAGTTGTTTCATCTCATGACACCTTTACTTTACTTTATATATTAAAGTAAATGTACTAGCACTAGTTTGTTTTTAAAAGAACTTTTTGAAATGACATGTTTTTTGGTAATTGTTTTGGAAAGTTAAATAAAAAACAGTTTTTATAAAAAATTGTATCTCGTTACTTATTTTTGTTAAAAAAGTGAAAAACCTAATTTTTACATGTCCTGTTTTCAAACTAGCAATAAAGGATTTCACTTTAGAGGTGGAGAATCGGGTGTGGTTTATATTTTTGGCATTTCTAATGAGAATATTGGTGCTCATGCATACTTTATCTTTTCAGTTTTAGGTTCTCCCAGTTTTACATCACTCTCGGAGTGAGCTTGTTTCTATGTTTGGTGGTAACCCATGAGGTCCCAAGAAGTATGTGTAGTAGTTTATTTATTTTCTATATGAGTGATTATTCTTATTGTTAATTTTTATTTTTAATTATTTTTTTAAATTTTTTTCACGGGCTAAATCATTACTAACAGTTTTAACTTGATTTTCAACACTACTTTCCAACCTATGGGGATCAGGAACACCCTTCAGGACTTATCGTGGGCTGAATCGGGTGACTGGTTCAGATTTAACCCAGGTTGATTCATGAAAAAATAGTATTATAGGTTGGTTATTGTTATTTGGGGTGTCATGTAGTTGGATACTAGGACTTTCGGGACTCGGGAGGTGGGTACGGGAAGAGAGTCACAAACTCTTGCTCGTTCTGGTCCTTGAGTTTCTAGTGTAGTCTAGAATTTGAGTCTTTGTTTTTGGTTTGTGTAGATGGAGGATAATAAGAGAGTGAGCTAGTGTTTCACTATGGACTTACATGGAGTATCGACCCATGTGGAGCTCGAGTGTACGATTTTACACTCTTTGTGGTTGGTGATGGCTTGGATCATGGTATGCTAAACCATATAGTCGAGTTAGGTGTGACCAATAGTTCCCCATCTTGGTGCTTCGGTGTGAGTGTTGTTTTTGGTTTGGTTTTATTTGGTGTTAATTTAAATTGGTTTGGGGGTATATTATTGAGTTATGAAATGAGGCTTGACTTTAAAAGGTTGGATTTCAAAAATGAAAACCTTGGGTTGTCTTAAGAATAGAACAGAAACTATTTTGAATTTTGAAAAGTTTTATAAAATGTGAAATGAGAATTATGTTTTAAGTGCATTGTTTTGATTTAGTAATGGTATGTGTGACCCTTGGTGATCCTTATGGACATTTAGATATGCATGTGTGTGTGTGTATTGAAAGTGCATGTTGGCATGTATGTGTGGATGATATAATCAGAAGTGGTAAAGTAAACATATGTAACGGTTCATAGGATGTCATGGGTGAGTATTTGAGAATAAAAGATTAATCTATTTTTCCAAAGTTGTTTTTTAAAAGAAAAATAGTTTTTGATAAAAAGTAAATGTTGATGTTCTGATTTTTTAAACGGATGGGTTGGAATAATTTTTTAAATGTAAAATTATTTTTTTTTTCAAAAAGGGGTTAAATTTAAAAGTACCTTAATTTGAAAAATGGTGATTTTCAAAATAGGATTCTTATATATTTTTTGTGATGTTGTTGTGGTTTTATTTTGGTTGAGATTTGATCTATCTTCTATTTGGTTTGTGATTTGTTGGTCTATGATTTTGTTATTTGGTTGGTGATGTTGATTTTTGGTTGAGCTTTGGTTGGGTGTTGATTCAGTTTTGTATTATTTTGTTATTCATAGTATGCTTACCAGAAAGGTCTCACATGTTTCTTGTGCCATTCATTCATTGTCCTTTACTAGATTCCCAGTGGAGTGGTGGGATCGAGTTCATTTTGGTTGTTTCCCAATTTTCGTGGTGGTCAAGTCTTAGTTAGAGGTAATGTAGTGGCTCGAGGAAGTCCAAATCATTTTTAGGAACACCCGAAGTGGTGGGGGTTCATATAAAGATCCATACTTTACATAAATTGTTATTAATTTAGAATTGAAGCATAATTATTACAACATATAAGAAAACCATGGTAGGACCATATAAGTATAGTGTCTTTAGAAACTGGGAAACATAAACAACTGGTTCATAAACCATCTACATTGTCTCCCATTTCTTTCATCATATATAGAGTCCATTTTGGCATATCCTACTTAGTACCCTTCTTCTTAACCTGGGGGAAAAGAAAACATACAAAAGGGTGAGCTCAAATTCTCAGTAAGTGTAAAAAAAAGAAATATCAATCATATCATATTCATAAGAACATAACATTTTGAAAATCTTAACCTGCAAAAGAGATCATAATATCATAACATGGGATAAATCATATTAGTGAAATGTAATCCAAATAATCATAAATTAAAACATGAAACATTGTGGCATACACACATAATCATAGAAAATCATTTCTTATTAGTCAATAATCATTTCCAAGACTATCATAGCAGACAGAGTCCATTTATGAACCGAGTTCACCCCTCGTTCCAGTCCTGTATCACTGAACCAGTTTTACTTGTCGTTCCAGCCATGTCTATCTCATGAGATATAAATCTTTACTCAATGCATTGGAGGGAGATATAGGTCCCACCCATCTCATAATGAAACCATTCTTATGTGTGTCACAAAATCATAAATCATATATCATATCATAACCCATGTAATAAAAATGGGATTCTTAAACATCGTGACATCATAAAACAATTCATATAAGATAAATGTCTTCATAAAAATAATTCCATCACAAAATAATCAAATCAATGTAATAATAGGGATCTAAACATAACCTTATGTTATCTTACATGTAAAATTATTTTGATAAAACACTTGAACTCCATTCTTGAGGAAAATATCCTTTCTACTTCAAAAACATTTTTCCTTTCTTAACATGTCATAAAATTTTAAACTAAAAGTAGTTAATTAAAAATAAACTTCAAAACTTATAAAGTAAGCTTCATAGAAATAATGTTCTATGGACTCATAAAAATCCATTCATGCCGTATAAGTTAAAAAAACATTCTTCTCGTACTTTGGCCGGAAAAGTCAAAAAGTATCTCGTACTGAAAATGAAAAAAGATTCCATTAATATCTTTTACTAAAAATTCACCAATAGTTAAAATTGGATTTAAAAAATTGCAGGAGGATATAAATAATGTTACATATTGAGGAAACATGGATTTGGATGATAAATATTTCCCAGTAAAATCTGAAGTATAAACAATCTCGGATAAAAATGAGATTGTGAGATTTTCCCTTACCTTAGGTCTAATATGCTTCGTACGTATCTGAACCTCCTGTATAATGATTTAAATAATGTCATTGACTTATTATAGAATCATATTCATTGTTATTATATCATATATGGTCATATTCTTATCTTATTATTAGTAATATTTCATTGCTACTTTTTATTCGGGTGTTCATTACTTTATGTTTTTATGCATGTTTTGTCAAATAAATTCTTATTCCTATTTTTAGGTGATAGATACCTCATTTAAATAATGTTATTTGTGTAATATATATCATATTTATTCATTAAATTCATTTATATAATCATGGTTTAATGAAGATCATGTAGAACGAGTCGCATCACATCGTGGATATGGTAGGCCGTACGTACGCACGAACGATGATATCATTCCCATAATTATTGAATGGTATTAGAGTGGATGATGGAATGTCTCAGAATTAGTATCATGTTATGATAATCATATATAGTTATTCTTTATAACATTATACCCATCCATGAAATGTGGTGGTGGAAAACAGATTACACCACGGTGTGGAGACGGTATTTTGTACGTACGCACGCACGGTGATTTCATTTTCCGTAGGATGGATAGAAGGTGAAATATGGTTGTTTAATATTTATAATAACATATCAGTATATGAGTGATACTTATGTTATTAATTTATTATGAAACAAATAAAGAAGAATAAGTAGAAGAAGAAATAAATTGGAAAGAGTCGGTAAAGGATATTATCGCTTCTTTGGCGCACCTCTTCTTAACCTCCTATTAGGGCACTAATGTTGGTCTTTGAAGAAGACCAGGACATATAAAATATTACTAGGGAATTTTATAAGAGTAATGGGTAGGGTTTGGGAAAGCTTGAAGGATCAAATTTGTGTAAATAGGAGAGGGAGGAGGTCCCCTTTTATAAGGGAGGAGAGGGGCACCTTTGGAAACCTCAAAACAAATATTAATTTATAATAAATTCAAACCCCACTTAAAAACTTCCAAAATGGATCACATCCAAATATTAGATGATATAGGGTTGTAATATAATCAACCAATAAAATTTAGACATGTTGGGAATTTATTTTAAACATTATCAACTTGATTTATCCCTATTTAATCTATTTCATTTTATTTGTGGTAATAAGATTCTAAATTTTAAATTGTTATAAATAATTACTTATGTGTTGTGAATTTTTCATAATTGGATAATTTATGGCATTTTAGATCATAAAAATTTTAATTTATAATTTTTAAATATTTTTGTGATTTTTAAACCATTTTATAATATGTTATTTTTATAAAATAACAATTGTGTCAATTTTGACACTATTCATTTATTTGAATTTAAATAAAATATACACAGAGGATATATTCAAAAAAAATATTTAATAGATTCCTAACATGTCATAGTCATCTATAAAATTACTGTATCACATTAAATAGTTAATATAATATTTATTTTAATATTTTTAATATCATTTATTTGATATTTCAATCAATAAATTAATTTCAACATCATTATTGTGTCACCTTTAATGATAATTATTTAATCCCTAAAAATTATAAATAAATTCACATGATGTAGATAATTTTATTATATTTCTGGATACTATTCATGTTCAATGTTTAATGAATTTTATCACTAAATTAAAATTATTATACTTATAATATTTAAGAGAGTGACATGTTGTCACTTTCTTTGGTTTTAATAATAATTAGATTATTTTCACGGTCAAAAGTCCATAAAATTAATCTATTCTGACCCTTAGATGATATGGGTCGACTTTTAGTCATCCAGTCGAATTTTGTCTTGTGTTAGGGTAATTTTATAATCTTATTTTTACCCTTAATTACCTGATTTACCTTTAACTGTAGTAAATAAAAATTACCATAGTTACTATTCATAATATAAAAAAAATAAAAGTAACCTATTAACATAATTTGGACCCACTTAATTCAAATATGGAATCCATTTTTTAAAATTCAAAACACTGAAGTTGTAGTAATTAATTTAAAATTAATCATGTTGTTAAGAAAATGGGTTTTAAAAGTTAAAACATTGTCAAAGATTGAAGTGTTTTTACCTATGAATTCAATGTAAAATTAATGGTAATGACATACATTATATTAAATGGTAAAAATATATTCTATTTATACTTTAAAACCATTCAATATTATAATTTAACCATATAAATCATTATGATGAGAAAAGTTGTTTTTAATTAAAATATAGCGTGTTTTTACTATTTATTAAAATATGAAAGTTATTAGAATAATATGAAAAATTTATCCAAAGTAAATTTTTATATCCTGATTCCAAATAAGAATATTATTTTGTCAAATTGAACTTATAAACCTGTCAAAAACTAGATTTAAAGTGGGTGCTCCATCAAAAGGCGGCAAAACTGCATTTTTTGAAAAATACTTATTTTACCCGAAAAAAATTATTTTGTTCACATACCATGTTTTAGAAAATATGTAAGATGAATAATAATGTTATAAAATTCAAAATTTAGTTAATAATATTCATAACGGCTAGTCCATAATAATATTATAATAATATATCGTTGTTTAGTGAAACCCGATATTGCGTACAACACACGCTATCGAGGAAGGTCGTGATTGTGTGTAACGCAAGCCAAGACAGTGTTGTGTGTAGTGAAAGATTAGTTTGGTGTTGCTTATAACATAAGACATAAAAAATATATATTTCTCATAAAATCTCAGGGTGTTACAGTTCAAGCTATTTTGAGTTTGTTTGTAGGTCCATCTTTGCACCGGTGGAGGGTGGTCATCCCAGTATCGTTGCAAGTTGAAGTTCCATGGGGTGTTTTTAATACCACTTCCATCTAGTGATGTCTGCCTTAATAGGTAAAGTTGAGGGAAGTGGTGGGGATCATGAGCATTCATAAATATTAGTGGACGATTAAGGCTTATGCTGACCAAATTGAGGATCTCATTTTCTTTTCTTTGGAGTTAGCGTCAGATGATCGGTTTAGGAAGTTTTTTGATGAAGCATGTTATCTAAGTTGTTTTCTATAGTGTGGGAAGTTGGAAATACATTGTCTCTTGTTTCCCATGAAGTTTCCCTATCTAGAGAGAGGATTGTACTATAGGAGCATGTTTTAGAAGGGTCTTCTTTACTAAGTCTGATCACCAATTCTTCATACTGTTCAATTGTTTTCCACCAATGTAGCTATTTCAGGTATTTGAATGCTATATTGTAAAAGCTCCACCAAATTCTTGTCGATTATGTGGTCATCTGATTCACTTGGGGAAGTTCTTCAAGTGGAATTATTTAGAAGATAAATTCTTGGTCGGAGGATGTTAATGTATGACTGTTAGGTAGGAGATGTTTTTGTAATCTAGGGTCCAGCCACAGGCCTTAGAGTGAAGCTCATGCACATTCAAAAAATAACCAGGGAAGTGAAAAACTCTAGCCCAATTTTTGGTCTCTGGTGTTGGAGTGGATATACCTCTAGTCTCTTTTTATAATTTTCTTCTTGTTGTAAGTTTATTTTATCTATATAAGAGACCTTGAAATATTGTATTCTCATAATCTCATCTTTTTGTTTTTAATGTGACCCTTTAAATTGATCTCCTTTCTTAAAAGTGTCACTATCTCTCATGTGGGTCAATTTTTCTTTTAGTTGTTCTCATTTAGAGACACATGTTCTTATGTAAATTTATTTCTCTAGTTTTTCTTTGAATATTTTGACTGGTTCAAGTTTCTTTTTATGGATTTATCCCCTTGCATAAGGATATATGGCTAGAATGGGGAATTCTTAATGCCAGCTATGGTGTTCTTTCTCTCATACTGAGGCAGTGAGATGTGCTCATGTTGGGAGTTCCCTAGTTCTCAGTTGTGGGAAGGTGTTGTTTGGATAGTGTGTAGAGGTTGAGTTAGTTCCCAAGGTCCTGATTTTTTGGGTCACTCTATAGTGGATTTCTCATTTATGTTTTGGTGGTGTTGCCTGAGTTTTTAAATTCCTTGTGCTAGTTGAGTTCTTATTGTGGGAATAACCCCCTTGTGTTCCCCCCTCATTCTTGTGATGTGGTTTCTTCTTGATTGGTTGGGTGTGACTTCTAGAGTGAAAGTTCACTACGAGGTTCACAGTTTCTCTTGGTTTTAATTGGGCATGGACTTGAGTTTTTTGTATCGTTTGAATGGGTGACCTTCTATGGGAATAACGTTTTTTGGTGGGGAGAATTTTCCCAACTTGATCTCAAAAATTTAGTTATTTTAATTATTTTAATTATTTATATCCTTACTTTTTTTGGACTAATATGGGTTTAATTTTTAAAAAAAATCAAGCGAAGTGGGGTCATGTGCATTGGTTTCACACAGTTAATAATAATCATGTGACAACCATGCATGAGGTTTTGTCACCAGTCAGTTCATTTTGGAATGTTTGCAGCATGGTTTGCTCAACCTTATGTCTACCTACAGGTAACCCATGCAAAGGTTCTAGGCCGAGGTAATGGCCAGTGCACGATAAGCGCACGATCTGGTAAACAGTGTGAAAACCATACGGGTTTCCCAGTATTTATCATAAATGAAGTTAAATGAAAAAAACAAAAAAAAACAATAATAATGTTTAATAATAATAATAACATTCATATTCATATTATTATTATGAATATTATAATTATTAATATTATAAATATTATTACCATGAATATTATCATCATTATTAATATTATTATAAATTTTATTTAGGTTTTAATTTTACCTAAAAGGGGTCACTTTCCCCTTCCTCTCCCCTAAGTTGTGCAACCCCCTACAACATGCCTCCATGGTGCAACCAAGCTCCACCTCCTCGCATTCATGGTCAAACCGATCTTACAATGTGAGCACCTCCCTGGTCACAACCCCACTTGTAGTGCGACATCCTTGTAGATTGACACACCAGTACCCCTTCCCCCTGTAATAGTTGATGTGAGCCCCTACCGTCTCCCTCCATCTATGGCAGTTTCCTCCAGATTTCATTATGGGTGCCCTTCAATTCTTCATGGTATGGATCTATGGTTCCTTTTCCTACCTTTATTTGGGAATTTCCCTCTCCCCATCTCTATACCTTGTGTGGACGAACCCTAGGTATAATGGTTAATCTATTTTTTTGGTGTTTCTTCCTTGAATAGGGCATGCGTCATGTCTCTCGGGACACCTTAAAGAGGGTTTCAATGTTCACCGCTGAAGGTGGTCTGTTTTGGGTTGTTTTGGTTTGCTGCCACCATATAAGGTAAGGTTTTTTACCCATTGATTGTTTCAAACCCTCTATTTTAGGGCCCTAAGATGTTTATGAGTCCTTGGTATTTTATTTTAGGTGTGTTGAACTTTGCCGCTGTGTTTTTTGTGATTCTAGGATATTGTACTAAGTTTTGGTCAATGTTTAAGGGTGCACCCTCATATACTTAATGTGTGTATGTATATATATATATATATATATCCTCCATGTACATGTTCCCTCATGGAATAGAGAATGAATGCATTGGATTATAGATATATATATATATATATGTGTGCATGTGTATGTTCATGTGAGTGAAGGCCAATTACGAGTGGTTGCCACATAATTTGTCAAGCACTAAAGTGTCTTGGCTTGTTCTTCTCCCTTGTTGAGGTAGGTTCTCTAAATTAGCACCTTTAATTTGAATTTCCTGATTGCATATAATTTCAAAAATGTGTTTTTAAATTTATGTGGTATTTATAAATACTTATATGCATACCTAGGTGTTTATTAAAATTAATTGTTCCTCTTGGATTTGGTTTCCCATTTATTTATATAACTTGTTAAAGTATGCTTACAAGTTGGTTTTAAATATGAAGTATCCAAAGTTTTTTAGAATAGTTGAATAAAAGTTTCCTAGTTGTGATGTGTATTTTGTGAAAATAAAAGGCTTTTTTAAATGTATTATTTAATACATGGATTTTTTTTCACCTTGAAGGGTTTTGGGTGTTTCTTGGAAGTTTAGGATGTGCCATTAGATGTTGGAGCATCCATGGGTGCACAAAGTGTACACATGGGTACACCTTCAAATGAAGATGGAAGTTTGAAATAATGGTTCTTTGATCATTAAATGTCATGTTAGTATGTTGGGTAACTTGAAAATGGTTCCAAGTATGTTTCTTAAAACTCAACCCATTTGGTACATTAGAAAGGATGGATGATTTCTAAATGTTATGAAAGCCCATTTATAATCTTTGGTTGGTTGGTTAATTATTCACTTTTGGTTTTGAGGAAAATATTGAAATTGGAATTGGATTTGAAGGTGTAAGGGCACGTTAAGAAAGATTTTGTGAAAGTGTCATTTCACATTGTTTTGGAAATGGTTTTTGAAATGTTTTGAAAAATGCATTTGGTTGTGTAATGTTAAATGCCTTTGGGAAAAGTAGTGTATTTTAAAGAAATGGATGAATGTTCATTTGATGTAATTTCCCAATTAGAACCTTAATGATTTGATATATATATATATAGTGGTCACCTCTATAGAAGGGATTTTCCTTCCTGGGATATAGTATAGTGGTGTTTTTTTGGGGGTAGGCAAGTGTGGTGATGGCTAGTAAGGTGAGTCGCACTTATGAGGGCCTCCTACGTACATTGTATATTATTATTATGGGTTTCCTGGGTGTCTTTTAAAGGGTCAATTAAAGGTTATTGATAAACCCCGATTAGACAAGTTGGTACCCCTGCATTTTCTAATAGGCCAGGCGGGCTATGCCACTAGATTGGCCAGTTGAGGGTGGCCAGTTGGTTATAGACTTAGGAGATTCACCATACATCAGCAGGTGGTTTCTAACTGTGTATGTCTTGGGATATATCTAGGGATGTTAGGAAAATATAATGGTTATATACTTGGGAATTCCTATTTTATTTTGTGGCACTTTTGGTTATTTCATCTCATGATACCTTTACTTTTCTTTTTATATAAAATACAAGTACTGTCACTAGTTGGTTTTTAAAATAACATATTGAAATTACTTTTGTTTTGGTAATTTTTTTGGAACGTGAAATAAAAAGGATTTTTTCTTAAAAATAGTATCCCATTACTTATTCTTATAAAAAAGTAAAAAACTATAATTTTACGGGTCCTGTTTTCAAACTAGTAAGCAATGATTTCACTTTAGAGGTGAGCATTGGGAGTGGTTTATTTTTTTGGAATTCATACTAAGAATCTTGGTGCTCATACCTACTTTAACATTTCAGTTTTAGGTTTTCCCAGTTTTACATCACTCTCGAAACAAGCTTGGTTTTGAGTTTTCTAGTGACCCATGAGGTCACGTGGAGGTATGTGTAGTAGTTTATTTATTTCTTCTATGAGTGCTTATTCTTATTTTTCTGTTGGATTTTTAATTATTTGTTTATATTTGTTTGCTTGGTCCAAAACCTTCCCAATGGTTTTAACTTTATGCCTGATGCTATTTTCCAACCCATGGGGATCAGGAAGGCCCTTCGGGCCTTGTCACGGGATGACTCGGGTGACCGGCTTATGGTTGACCTTGGGTGGATCACGAAAAAATGGTATCAATGGGAGGTTATTATTATTTTTTGTGTTAGGTAGTTAGATACTAGGACTTTTAGGACTCGGGAGGTAGGTATATGAAGAGCATTGAAAACTCTTTCTCATTCTGATCCTCAAGTTTTCTGGGGTAGTCTAGGATTTGAGTCTTTGGTTTTGGTTTGTGTTGATGGGGGATGAAAAGGGAGTGAGATGGTGTTTTACTATGGACTTACATAGAGTAGTGACCCATGTGGAGCCTGAGTTTATGGTTTGACACTCCTAGTGGTTGGTTCTTGCTTAGAGCATGGTCTACTAAACCATGTATTCATGTTAGGCATGACCACTAGTTCCCCATCTAGGTGCTTTGGTGCGAGTGTTGTTTTTTTGTTTGGTTTTTTTAGAGTGAATTTAAATTGGTTTTGGGGTATTTTCATGAGTTATGAAATGAGGCTTTATTTGAAAAGGTTGGGTTTCAAAAATTAAAACCTTGGGTTGTTTTCAGAATAGATAGGAAACTATTTTGAATTTTGAAAAGTTTTATAAAATGTGAAATGATAATTAAGTTGTAAATTCTTGGTTTTTACAGGAAAATGGTATGTCTGAACCTTGGTGATCCTTATGGACGTTTACATATGTGTGTGTGTGAGTATTGAAAGTTAATGTTGGAATTTATGTGTGGATGATATAAGAGGAAGTGGGAACGGACACATATGTAACGGTTCATAGGATAACATGGGTGAGTATTTGATAATCAAATATTAATCTAGTTCCCTGGATTTTTTTTTTAAAAGGAAAATGTTTTCTGATAAAAAGAGAATGATGATTTTATGAATTTTTAAATAGATGGGCTGGAAAAAAAATTGAAAGGGAAGATTATTTTTTATTATTACAAAAGGGGGTTAAATTTGAAAGTGCGTGAATTTGGAGAATGGTAATTTTAAAAATAAGATTCTAGGATTGTTTTGTGATGTTGTTGTGATTTTATTTTTGTTGATATTTGATCTAGCTTCGATTTTTTTGTGATGTGTTGGTCTATGAATTTGGTGTTTGGTTGGTGATGTCCCTTTTTGGTTGAGATTTGTTTGGGTGTTGATTCGGTTTTGAATTATTTTGTTATTCAGAGTATGCTACCTAGAAAGTTCCCAAATGTTTCTTATGCCCTTCGGTCATTAGACTTTCCCAAACTCCTAGTGGAGTGGTCAAATCGAGTCTATTCTGGTTGTTTCCCATTTTTCGTGGTGATCAAGTCTAATTTAGAGGTAATGGAGTGGCTCAAGGAAGTTGAAAGCGTTTTCAGGAACACCATAAGTGTTAAGGGTTAAATCTATTTTGAATTTGTTTAGAGGTCCGACTTTGGACCGATGGAGGGTTTTCATAACAGTATCATTGCAAGTTGGAGTGTCATGGGGAGTGTTTCAATCCACTTTCATCTAGTAATGTCTGCCTGAGGAGGTAAAGGAATGGAAAGTGGTGTGAATTATGAGCATTCAGAAAGGTCAGTGGAAGATGAAGTCTTATGAAAACTAGATTGAGGAGATAGTTTTCTTTTCTTCGAAGGTAGCATCGAAAGATCAGTTTGGTAAGTTGGTGGATGAAGTGTTTTTAGCTGAGTTGGTTTCTGGAGAACAGGAAGTTAGAAATCTGGTGTCTCTTTTTTCTCATGAAGTTTCCATATCCGGTGAGGGGAGTCTGCTAGAGGAGCCTATTTCAGAAGGGTCTCTTCATTGAGTCTGATATCCAATTCTTCAGACCGTTTGTTTGCTTTCTGCCAGTGTGGCTAGTTTGGGCATTTTAATGTCATCTTTTGAAAAATCATACGGATTATTTTCGATGATGTGGTTGTCTGGGTCACTTTGGGAAGTTCTTCAAGTGGGATCATTTAGAAGATAAATTCTTGGATAGAGTATGTTAGAGCCTGACTGTAGCTTCAGTCATTAGGGCTCCATCCATAGGCCTCGGAGTGAAGCTCATGCACAGTCAGAAAATCGCCAGGGGAGCAAAAAACATGTCCCAATTTTTGGTCTTTGGTGTTGGAGTGGAGATATCTATATTCTTGTATTGTAATTTTCTTCTTGTTGTGAGTTTCTTTTATCTATATAAGATATTTGGAAATCCTATATTCTCATAATATCATCTTTTTATTTTTAATGTGGATCTTTAAATGGTTATACTTTCTTAAAAGTGTCTTTATCCATCATGTGTGTCAGTTTTAGTTTTAGTTGTGCTCGTTTGGATATGTATGAACTTTTGAAATTGATGTCTATGGTTTGTGTTCGAGTTCACTGACTGGTTCAAGTTTCTATTTGTGGATTTATCCCCTTGCATTGGGATCTCTGGATGGTATGGGGAATTCTTAGTACTGGTTGTGGTATTTTTTCTCTCATTCTAAGGAAGTGAGATGTATTTGTGTTGGGAGTTCCTTATTTCCTGGTTGCGTGAAGGTGTTGTTGTTCTAGTGTGAAGAGTTTTAATTTGTTCCTGAGGTCCCAGTTTTCTAGGTCACTCTATAGTGGATTTATGGTTTATGTCCTGGTGGTGGTGTTTGAGTTTTTAAAGCTCTTGTGCTAGTTGAGTTCTTATGGTGTAGATACCCCCCCCCCCTCATGTTCCCCCCACATTCTTATGTTGTGGTTTCTTCTTGATCGATCGGGTGTGACTTGTGGAGTGAAAGGTCACTTTGAGGATCGCGGTTTCTCTCGGTTTTAATCAGGCATGGACTTGAGTTTTCTATATCGTTCAACTAGGTGAATTTCTAGGGGAATAATGTTTTGTGGTGGGGAGAATTGTAATACCCCGACCTAAAAAATTTAATTATTTTAATTATTTATATCATCAATTTTTTCAGGCCAGTTTGGGTTTGATTTTTTTAAAAACATTTCAAGATAAGTGGGGTCCTGCACATGGGTTTCATACTATTAAGAATAACCATGCAGAAACCATGTGTGAGGGTCAATCATCGCCCAGTTCCATTTGACAAGGTTGGAGTACGGTTTTCAAAACCGTGTGTCTGCCTACAGGGAACCCATGAGAATGTCCCAGACTTAGGTAGATGACAGTGCATGGTTCGGTAAACCATGTGCAAACCGTGCGGGTTGCCGAGTATTTAAAACAAATAAAATAAAATAAAAAAACAATAAGAATGTTTAATAATAATAATATCCATATTATTTTTATGATTATTATTATTATTATAAATATTATAATCATGAATATCATCATCATCATAATCATCATTATTATTATTATTATTATTATTTAGTTTTTAATTTTACTTAAAAGGGGTATCCTTACCCTTCCTCTCCCCTAACTCACACAACCCCCTACAACACACCTCAATGGAACGACTGAGCTCCCCCTCCTCACCTCCATAGTTGAACCCCTCTTATAGCATGAGCACCTCCCTAGCCACGAGCCCCCTTGCAGTGTGACCTCCTTGCAGCATGACACACCATCTCCCCTTCCCCCTATATAGCTCAATGTGATCCCCTCCCAACTCTATCAATCTACAGCTCTTTCCTTGATATTTCTTCTCAGGATCCCTTTAATTTTTGAGGTATGGATCTCTAGTTCATTTTCCACCATCTCATTGGGTGTTTTCCTCTCCCTGTTGCTATACCTTATGCAGACAAACCCTAGGTAAATGGGGTAATCCATTTTTTTGTGTTTCTTCCTTTAATAGGGCATGCAGATCGTCTCTTGGGACCCATTCGAGAGGGTTTCAGTATTTTTTGCCTAAGGTGAGGTGTTTTGGGTTGTTTTGGCTCGTCGTCACCATCGGAGGTAAGGTTTTTTACCCATTGATTGTTTTTCACTCTCTTTTTAGGGCCTTAAGATGATTATGAGTCCATGGTATTTTATTTGAGGTGCATTGAACCATGTCTCTATGTTTTCATGATTCTAGGATGTTGTACTAAGTTTTGGTCAACGTTTGAGGGTGCGCACACATATAATTAAGGTATTTATATAATATAAAATATATATATATACAAGTCCTCTATATACGTATTCCATAATGTAATGGGGAATATGGGTATTAGATTATGGATATATATATATATATATATAGGTATGTGTGTCAGAGTGCGGGCTGGATATGAGTGGTTGCCGCCTAATTTGTCAAGTGTCGAAGTGTCTCGTCTTGGTCTATTCCCTTGTTGAGGTAGGTTCTCTATGACCAAGCCATTAATTTGAATTTCTTGATTGATTATCATTTCAAAAATGTGTTTTTATATTTATTTGGTATTTATATATATTTATATTTTTACCAAGGTGTTTGGTAAAATTGATTGTGCCTCTTCGATTTGGTTTCCCATTTATTTATATGACTTCTTAAAGTCTACTTACAAGTTGATTTTAAATATGAAGTATCCTAAGTGTTTTAGAATAGTTGACTAAAATTTTCCTAGTTGTGAAGTTTATTTTGTGAGACTAAAATGATTTGGTTAAATGTGTTATTTAATACATGGGTTGTTTGGAACCTTGAAGGTTTTTGGGTGTTTCTAGAAAGTTTAGGATGTGCCATTAAATGTTGGTGTGTCAATGGGTGCAAAAATTGTACACATGGGGACACCTTTAAATGAATATGGAACTTTGAAATAATGGTTCTTTGATCTTTAAATGGCACGTTGGTATGTTGGGTAACTTGAAAATGGTTCCAAGTATGTTCTTTAAAACTCAAACTATTTGGTACATTAGAAAGGATGGTTCATTTCTAAATTTTTCAAAAGCCTGTTTGGAATCTTGGCTTGGTTGGTGAATTTTCATTTCTGGTTTGAGTAAAATTTTGAAAATGGAATTTTATTTGAATGTGTAAAGAACCATTTTTAAAGAGTTTTTGAATGTTTCATTTCACATTGTTTTGAAAATGGTTTTTGAAATGTTTTTATAAATGCATTTGGATCTATAAAGTTAAAGCCCTTTGGACAAACTATTGTATTTTAAAGAAAGGTTTGAATGTTCATATCATGTTAAAGTCCTCTTTTCACTTTAATAATGTGATATATATATATATATATATAGTGGGAACCTCTATAGGAGGGATTTCCCTTCATGGGTTATCGTATAGTGGTGTCCATGTTTGGGGTTGGAAAGTGTGGCGATGTCAATTCAGGTGAGTTATGTGTGTGAGGGACTCCAACTTACACAATATATTAGTATCATAGGTTTCCTAGGTTTCTTTTAGAGGGTCAACTATTGGTTGTTGATCAACCCCAATTAGAGGGGTTGGTACCCCCTAGATTTGATGTTAGGCCAAGCAGGCTAAGCCACTTGATTGGTCAGTTGAGGGCAGCCAGTTGGTTATCGACTTAGGAGCTTCACCATAGGTCGGAAGGTGGTTCCAAACCAAGTACATCTAGGGATCACTCAAGGGATGTTTATAAAAACAATGATTATATACTTTTACGTTCCTATTTTCTTTTGTGGCACTTTTGGTTGTTTCATCTCATGACACCTTTAATTTGCTATTTATATTAAAGTACCTATACTAGAACTAGTTGGTTTTAAAATAACTTGTTGAAATGTATTTCTCTTTGGGAATTTTTTTGGAAAGTGAAATAAAAATGTTTTTTTCTAAAAAATAGAATCTTGTTTCTTATTTTGACAAAAAACTGAAAAAATTTATTTTTACATGTCCTATTTTCAAACTGCTAGAAATGATTTCACTTTAGAGGTGGTACATTAGGTGAGGTTTGTTTTTTTGGAATTTATACTGAGCACCTTAGTGCTCACTCCTACTTTATCTTTTCAGTTTCAGGTTCTCCAGGTTTTACATCACTCTTGGAGCAAGTTCGGTTCTGTTTTTGGTGGTGACCCATGAGGTTGCATGGATGTATGTGAAGCAGTTTATTTATTTCCTCTACGAGTGATTATTATTATTGATCATTTTGATTTTTATTTATTTGTTTAGATTTTTTCCATGGGAAAAATCATTCCTAATGGTTTTAACTAGATGCCTAGCACTAGTTTCTAGACCATGGGGATTGGTAATGCCCTTCAGTCCTTGTTGCGGGCCAACGCAGGTAACTGGTTCAGGGTTGACCTAGGATGGTTCCTGTGAAAATGGTTTCAGAGGGAGGTTATTATTATTTGTGTTATTGGGTATTTAGAGACTAGGATTGTTGCGACTTAGGAGGTAGGTATGGGAAGAGCGCCGTAAACTCTTTCTCATTCTGATCCTCAAGTTTCCAAGGTAGTACTGGATTTGAGTCTTTGGTTTTGGTTTGTGTTGATGGGGGATAACAAGGGAGTGAGATAGTGTTTCACTATAGACTTACATGGATTAGTGAACCATGTGGATCCTGAGTTTATATTTTGATACTCCTAGTGGTTGGTTCCTACTTGGAGCATGGTCTACTAAACCCTGTAGTCGGGTTAGGCATGACCACTAGTTCCCCATCTAGGTGCTTTGGTGTGAGTGTTATTTTTGGTTTGGTTTTTTTTGTTTGAATTTAAATTGGTTTTTGGGGATTTTATTGAGTTTTGAAATGAGGCTTGATTTGAAAAGGTTGGATTTCAAAAATGAAACCTTGGGTTTTCTTGAGAATGAAAAGAAAACTGTTTTGAATTTTAAAAAGTTTTATAAAATGTGAAATGAAAATTAAGTTGGAAATTCTTGGTTTTGATAGATAAATGGTATGTTTGACCCTTATTTATCCTTATGGATGTTTAGATATGTGCATGTGTGTATTGAAAGTTCATGTTGGCATGTATGTGTGGATGATATAAGAGGAAGTGGTAACAGACACATATGTAACGGTTCATAGGATACCATGGGTGAGTACTTGAGAATCAAATATTAATCTGGTTTTTCATCGTTTTTTTTTTTGAAAAGGAAAATGGTTTTTGATAAAAACAGAATGATTATGTTCTGAATTTTTAAACGGATGGGATGGAATAATTTTTTAAATATAAAATTATGTTTTTTGATTTCAAAAGGGCGTTAAATTTGAAAGTGTGTGAATTTGGAAAATGATGATTTTCAAAAAAGGATTCTTGGATTGTTTTGTGATGTTGTTTTGGTTTTATTTTGGTTGAGATTTGATATGTCTTTTATTTTTTTGTGTTTTTTTGTTCTATGAGTTTGATGTTTGGTTGGTGATGTCCCTTTTTGGTTGATATTTGGTTGGGTGTTGATTCAGTTTTGTATTCTTTTGTTATTTGGAGTATGATGCCCAAAAAGTTCCTAGATGTTTCTTATTCCCTTCAGTCATTGGCCTTGTCCAGACTCCCAATGGAGTGGCAGGATCGAGTCTATTTTGGTTGTTTCCCATTTTTCTTGGAGATCAAGTTTTAGTTAGAGGAAATGGAGTGGTTCGATGAAGTTGAAATCATTTTTAGGAACACCCAAAGTGGGAGGGTTCAAGTTTTTTTGAGTTTGTTTGAAGGTTCCACTTTGGACTGGTGGATGATGTTCATCCGAATATAATTTCAAGTTGTTGTGTCATGGGGAGTGTTTAAGACCACTTTCAACTAGTGATGTGTTCATGAGGAGGTAAAGGTGAGGAAATTGGTGGGGATCATGAGAATTTAGAATGGTTTATGGATTATGAAGGCTTATGCTGACCAGATTGAGGATATAGTTTCCTTTTCATTGGAGGTAGCATCATAAGATAAGTTTGGGAAGTTGGTGGATGAAGTGTTTTTAGCTGAGTTTGTTTCCAGAGTGTGTGTAGTTAGAAATGTAGTATCTTTTGTTTCTCATGAAGGTTCCCTGTCTATTGAGAGGACTGTGCTAGAGGAGCTTGTTTCAGAAGGGTCACCTTTATTGAGTCTGATCTCCAGTTCTTCAGACTGTTCGGTTGTTTGCCACTAGTGTGGCTAGTTTAGGCATTTGAATTCCATCTTGTGAAAAATCCTTTGGATGCTTGTTGATGATGTGGTCATCTGGGTCACTTGGGAAAGTTCTATAAGTGGCATCATTTAGAAAATAAAGTCTTGGTAAGAGCATGTTAGTGACTGAATGTGAGGCAAGAGATGCTTCTGTCATCAGGGCTCTAGCCACAGGCCTTAGAGTGAAGCTTGCACACAATCAGAAATCGATAGAGGAGTGAAAACCCATTGCCCAAGTTTTGGTCTTCGATGTTGGAGTAGATATATATCTAATCTCCTATTTTAATTTTCTTCTTGTTGTGAGTTTCTTTTATCTAGTTAAGAGACATTGAAATCATGTATTCTCATAATCTCGTCTTTTTGTTTTGAATGTGGCTCTTTAAATCGATCTCTTTTCTTAAAATTGTCATTATCCCTTATGTGGGTCGGTTTCAGTTTGAGTTTTACTCATTTAGATATGTATGTGGTTGTGGAAATTGATGACTTTGGTTTGTGTTCAAGTTTTCTGAATGGTTCAAGTTTCTTTTTGTGGATTTATCCCCTTGCATTGGGATCTCTAGCTGGTATGAGGAATTCTCAGTGTTGGTTGTGGGGTTGTTTCATTCCTGCTGAGGAAGTGAGATGTGTTCGTGTTGGGAGTTACCTAGTTCCCATTTGCGTGAAGGTGTTGTTTGGATAGTGTGGAGAGGTAGAGTTAGTTCCCAAGGTCCCAATTTTTCAGGTCGCTCTATAGTGGATTTCTTCTTTAATTCCTAGTGGCGTTGTTTGAGTTTTTAAAGATCATGTGATAGTTAACTTCTTGTGGTGGGTAAAACCCCCCTTATTTTCCCCCCTCATTCTTGTGTTGTGGTTTATTCTTGATCATTCAGGTGTGACTTGTGGAGTGAATGTTCACCCCAAGGTTCACGATTTCTATCAGTTTTTTCGGGCATGGACTTGAGTTTTTTGTATCATTCAACTGGGTGACCTTATGGGAGAAGAAAATTTTGTTGTGGGGAGAATTTTCCCATCCTGGCCTAAAAAATTTAATTATTTTAATTATTTATATACTCACTTTTGTTTTTAGGCTAGTATGGGTTTAATTTTTTAAAAAAAAATTCAATCGATGTGTGGTCCTACATACTAGTTGTGAACAGTTAAAAATAATTTTGCAACAACCATGCTTGAGGGTCTATTGATGGTCAGTGCCATTTGGAATGGTAGTTGCATAGTTTGATAACCTTTTGTCTGCTTGCAGGTTACCTATATGAAGGTGACAGTCTGAGACAGTGGCCAGTGCATGTTAAAAGCACGGTCTGTTAAATCATGCACAAATTGTGTGGGTTTACCAGTATTTAAAATAAATGAAATTAAAAAATATAATAAAACAATAATAAGGTTTAATAATAATAATAATCATCATATTGTTATTATGAATATTTTAATTATTATTATTATAAATATTATTATCATGAATATTATCACTATTATTATTATTATAAGTTTTATTTAGGTTTTAATTTTACCTAAAAGAGTTCTTATTCCCCTTCCTCTGCCCTAACTCTCTCAACCCCCTACAACATGCCTCCATGGCACAACCAAGCTCCCATAACTTGCTCAACCCCCTTCAGTCATTGGCCTTGCCCAAACTCCTAGTGTAGTGGTAGGATCGAGTCTGTTTTGTTTGTTGCCCATTTTTTGTGGTGATCAAGTCTAAGTTAGAGCTAATGGAGTGGCTTGAGGAAGTTAAAATAATTTTCAGGAACACTAGAAGTGGTGAGGGTTCAATCTATTTGGAGTTTGTTTGGAGGTCCTACTTTGGACTAATGGAGGGTGTTCATACTAGTATTTTTGCAAGTTGGAGTGTCATAGGGAGTACTTCAGGCCCCTTTCATCTGTTGATGTGTGCCTGAGGAGGTAAAGGAGAGGAAAGTGGTGGGGATCATGAGTATTCAGAAAGTTCAGTGGACGATGAAGGCTTATACTAACCAAATTGATGAGTTAGTTTCATTTTCATTAGAGGTGGAGTTATAAGATCAGTTTGGGAATTTATTGGAAGAATTATTTTTAGCTTAGTTGGTTTTCGAAGCATGGGAAATTGGAAATCTAGTGTGTGTTTTTCTCATTAAGGTTTTATATATGGGGAGGAGAGTGTTCTAGAGGATCATATTTCAGAAGTTCCTCCTTCATTGAGTCTGATATCTAGTTCTTCAGACCTTATGGTTTTTTTCCACCATTGTTGCTAGTTCAGGCACAAGGATGTCATCTTTTGAAAAATCCTTCGGATGCTTGTCGATGATGTGGTTGTCTAGGTCACTTGGGGAATTTATGCAAGTGGGATCATTTAGAAGATAAATTCTTGGCCAGAGGATGTTAGTGCTTGACTGTGAGGTTGGAGATGCTTCAGTCATCAGGGCCCTAGCCATAGGCCTTAGAGTGAAGCTCACGCACAGTCAGGAAATCACCAGGGGAGTGAAAAACATGTCCCAATTTTTTGTCTCCGGTGTTGGAGTAGAGATATATCGAATATTTTATTGTAATTTTCTTCTTATTTTGAGTTTCTTTTATCTATATAAGATACCTATAAATCATGTCTTCCTGTAATCTCGTCTTTATGTTTTAAATGTGGCTCCTTAAATGGTTCTCCTTTCTTAAAAGTGTCCTTATCCCTCATGTGGGTGAGTTTTAGTTTTGGTTTTTCTCATTTGGATATGTATGTGATTTTTGAAATTGATGTCTCTGGTTTGTGTTAGATTTTTCTGACTGGTTCGAGTTTATTTTTGTGGATTTATCCCCTTACATTGGGATATCTGGTTGGTATGGGAAATTATTAGTGCCGGTTGTGGTGTTATTTCTCTAATACTGAAGAAGTGATATGTGTTCGTGTTGGGAGTTACCTAGTTCTTAGTTGCGTAAAGGTGTTGTTTGGCTAGTGTGGACAGGTTGAATTAGTTCCTGAGGTCCCAGTTTTCCAAGTTGCTCTGTAGTAGATTTATTGGTTAAGTCTAGGTGGTGGTGTTTGATTTTTTAAAGTTCTTGTGATAGTTGAGTTCTTATGGTGGAGAGAACCCCCCTTCTGTTCCCCCTCATTCTTATATTGTGGTTTCTTCTTGATCAATCTGGTGTGACATGTGGAGTGAAAGGTCACCCCGAGGATTGCAGTTCCTCTCATTTTTAATCAGGCATGGACTTGAGTTTTTTGTACCGTTTAACTAGGTGAATTTCTAGGGGTAGAATGTTTTGTGGTGGGAAAAATTTTCATACCTCGACCTCAAAAAATTTATTATTTTAATTATTTTAATTTTATCTATCCTCTATTTTTTGGGGCCATTATGGGTTTGATTTTTTAAAACATTTCAAGCGAAGTGGGATCCTACGCATGGGTTGTGTATAGTTAATAATAACCATGTGATTACCATGTGTGAGGGTATGTCATCGGTCAGTTCCATTTTGCATGGTTGGAGTACGGTCTTCTCAACTATGCCTCTGCCTATAGGTCACCCATGCGAAGGTGCCAGGCTGAGGTATTGGCCAAAACATGGTCTGGTAAACCATGAGAAAATCATGCGGGTTGGCCAATATTTAAATAAATGAAATTAAATGAAAATAATAATAATAATAATAATAATGTTTAATAATAAAAATATCCATATTATTTTTTTGAATATTATTATTATTATTATAAATATTATTATCAGGAATATTATCATTATTATTATTATTATAAGTTTTATTTAGGTTTTAATTTTAATTAAAAGGGGTCTCCTAACCCTTCCTCTCCCCTAACTCATGAAACCCCCTACAGTACGCCTCCATGGAATGACTGAGCTCCCCCTCCTCACCTCCATGGTTGAACCCCTCTTATAGTGTGAGCACCTCCCTAGCCACGACCCCCCATACAGTGCGACCTCCTTGTACTGTGACGCACCAACCCCCCTTCCCCCCTATAGTGTGCGATGTGAGTCCCTCCCAGCTCCCTCAGTATATGGATCTTTCCTTTAGATTTCTTCTTAGGTTCCCTTTAATTCTTCGACGTATGGATCTTTGGTGCCTTTTCTTCCCACTCTTTGGGTGTTTTCCTCTCCTTGTTGTTATAACTTGTGTGAAAAAACCCTAGGTAAAAGGTGTGATCCATTTTTTCAGGGTTTTTTATTTTTAATAGGGAAGGAAACTTGTCTCTCAGAACCCCTTCAATAGGTTTTCAGTTTTTGTTGTCTAAGGCAAGGTGTTTTGGGTTTTTTTGGTTCGTCGCTGTCATCCAAGGTAAGGGTTTTTACCCACTGATTGTTTTTTATTCTCTATTTTAGGGCCTTAAGATTATTATGAGTCCCTAGTATTTTGTTTGAGGTGAATTGAACCATGCCGCTATGTTTTTCTGATTCTAGGATGTTGTACTAAGTTTTGGTCAACATTTGAGGGTGCACACGCATAAAATTAAGGTATATATATATATATTATTCCTCCACATATGCATTCCCTCATGGAATGAGTAATATGTGTATTAGATTATATATATATATATATATATATATATATATATATATATATCTTTGTGTGTCTGATAGAGAGAGAGTGTGTATCAGAGTGCAGGCCGGTTACGAGTGGTCACTGCCAAATTTATCAAGCGCCGAAGTGTCTCGGCTTGGTCTGCTCCCTTATTGAGGTAGGTTCTCTATATGCACACCTTTAATTTGAATTTCCTAATTGATTATCATTTCAAAAATTTGTTTTTATATTTATGTGGTATTTATATATATTTATATTCATACCTAGGTTCTTGGTAAAATTGATTGGGCCTCTTCGATTTGGTTTCCCATTTATTTATATAACTTGTTCAATTCTACTTACAAGTTTCGTTTAAATATGAAGTATCCTAAGTTTTTTAGAATAGTTGAATAAAATTTTCATAGTTTTTAAGTTTATTTTTTGAGAATAGAAGGTTTTGGTTAAAATTTTTATGTAATACATGGTTTGTTTGGCACCTTGAAAAATTTTGGGTGTTTCTTGGAAGTTTATGATGTGCCATTAAATGTTTCCACATCCATGGGTGCACAAAGCGTACACATGGGTGTGCCTTAAAATGAAGATGGAACTTTGAAATAATGGTTCTTTGATCTTTAAATGGCATGTTGGTATGTTGGGTAACTTGAAAATGGTTCCAAGTATGTTCCTTAAAACTCAGACCATTTGGTACATTAGAAAGGATAGTTTATTTCTAAATGTTACAAAAGCCTATTTGGCATCTTGGCTTGGTTGGTGAATTTTCATTTTTGGTTTGAGGAAAATATGGAAAGTTTAATTGGATTTAAATGTGTAAAACCCCATTTGTAAAGATTTTTTAAATGTTTCATTTCACATGTTTTGAAAATGGTTTTTGAAATGTTTTTATAAATGAATTTAGCTCCATAAAGTTAAATCCCTTTGAACAAACTACTGTATTTTAAAAAAATGGTTGAATGTTCATATGATGTGGAAGCCTTGATAGAACCTTAATAATGTGATATATATATATATCTGTATGTATATATGTATGTATGTATGTATATATTTATAGTGGGCACCTCTATAGGAGGGATTTCCCTTCATGGGTTATCGTATAGTGGTGTCCATTTTTGGGGTAGGCAAGTGTGGTGATGAAAGTTAAGGTGAGTCACATGTTTGAGGGACTCCTACATACACAGTATATTATTATCATGGGTTTCCCAAGCGACTTTTAGAGGATCTAGTGACGGTTTCTGATCAACCCTGATTAGACGGGTTGGTACCCCCTGGATTTTTTGTTAGGCCTGGTAGGCTAAGCCACTTGATTGGTCAGTTGAGGGTGGCCAGTTGGTTATAGACTTAGAAGATTCACCATATTTCAGAAGTTGTTTCCAAACCAAGTGCATATAGGTATCTCTTTAGGTATGTTTAATAAATTACCATGATTATATACTTGTACATTCCTATTTTCTTTTTTCGCACTTTTGGTTCTTTCATCTCATGACACCTTTACTTTTATTTTTGTATTAAATTACCTATACTAAAACTAGTTGGTTTTTAAAAGAAATTTTTGAAATTTATTTTGCTTTGGGAATTGTTTTGGAAAGTGAAATAAAGATGATTTTTTCTAAAAAAATCATCTCGTTACTTATTTTGAAAAAAAAGTGAAAAACCTTATTTTTACATGTCCTGTTTTAAAACTAGCTAGAAAGGATTTCACTTTAGAGGTGAGACATCAGGCGTGGTTTATTTTTTTTTTGGAATTTATACTAAGTACCTCGATTCTTATTCATACTTTATCTTTTTAGTTTTAGGTTCTCCTAGTTTTACATCACTCTCGGAGGGAGTTTGGTTTTGTGTTTGGTGGTGACCCATGAGGTCACATGGAGGTATGCGTAGTAGTTTATTTATTTCCACTACGATTTTTATTCTTATTGATCAGTCTGATTTTTAATTATTTTTCTATATTTTTTCATGGGTAAAAGCATTCTCAATGGTTTTAACTTGATCCCCAACACTAGTTTCCATCCCATGGGGATCAGGAATGCCATTTGAGCCTTATTGCGGGCCAACTCGGGTGATTGGTTCAGAGCGCACCTGGGTTGGTTCCTTAGAAAATGGTATCAGAGGGAAGTTCTTATTATTTGGGGTGTTGGGTAGTTAGAGACTAGGACTATTAGGACTTGAAAGTTAGGTACAAGAAGAGTGTCGTAAACTTTTTATTTTTCTGATCCTCAAGTTTCCAAGGTAGTCCTGGATTTAAGTCTTTGGTTTTAATTTTTATTGATGGGGGATGCCATGGGAGTGATCCAGTGTTTCACTACAGACTTACATGGAGTAGAGAACTATGTGGAGCCCAATTCTATGGTTGGACTCTCCTAGTGGTTAGTTATTTCTTGGAGTATGGTCTGTTAAACTATACAGCCAGGTTAGGCCTGACCACTAGTTCCTTATCTAGGTGCTTTGGTGCGAGTGTTGTTTTCGGTTTTGTTTTGGTTGGTGTGAATTTAAATTGGTTTTGGGGTATTTTATTGAGTTATTAAATGAGTCTTGATTTAAAAATGTTTGATTTCAAAAATGAAAACCTTGGGTTGTCTTGAGAATGGAAAGGAAACTATTTTGAATTTTGAAAAGTTTTATAATATTTGAAATGAGAATTAAGTTGGAAAGGCTTGGTTTTGATGGAAAAAGGGTATGTTTGACCCTTGGTTATCCTTATGGATTTTTATATATGTGGATGTGTGTATTTATAGTGAATATTGGCATGTATGTGTGGAGGATATAAGAGTAAGTGGTAAGAGACACATATATAATGGTTCATAGGATACCATGGGTGAGTATTTGAGAATCAAAGATTAATCTAGTCTTCCATAGTTATTTTCGAAAAGGAAAATGGTTTCTGATAAAAATAGAATGATGATGTTCTGAATTTTTAAATGGATGGGCTGGAATATTTTTTTAAATATATATTTTTTTATTTCAAAAGGGGGTTAAAATTGAAAGTGCGTGAATTTAGAAAATGGTGGTTTTTAAAAGAGGATTCTTAGATAATTTTTTGATGTTGTTGTGGTTTTATTTTGGTTGAGATTTGATATTTATTTGATTTTTTATGATTTGTTGGTATATGAGTTTGGTGTTTGGTTGGTGATGTCCCTTTTTGGTTGATCTTTAGTTAGGTGTTTATTCGGTTTAGAATTCATTTTTTTTTTTGAATTGTGCTTCCCAGAAAGTTCCCATATGTTTCTTATTCCCTTTAGTCATTGGCCTTGCCCAGACTCCCAATGGAGTGGTGGGATTGAGTCTGTTTTGGTTATTTGAAATTTCTCATGGTGATCAAGTCTTAGTTAGAGGTAATGGATTGGTTCGAGGTATTTGAAAGCATTTTTAGGAACACCCGAAGTGGTGAGGGTTCAAGTTGTTTTGAGTTTATTTAGAGGTCTGACTTTGGACTAGTGGAGGGTTTTTGTACCAATATCATTGAAAGTTAGAGTTTCATGGGGAGTGTTTATGACCACTTTCATCTAGTGATGTGTTCCTGAGGAGGTAATGTTGAGGAAAGTGGTGGGGATCATGAGTGTTTAGAAAAAATTGTGGATGATGAAGGCTTATGTTGACCAGATTGAGGAGATAGTTTCCTTTTATTTGGAGGCAGTGTCAGTAGATAAGTTTGGGAAGTTGGTGGATGAAGTGTTTTAGTTGAGTTGGTTTCTATAGTGCGAGTAGTTGGAAATCTGTTGTCTCTTGTTGCTCATTAAGGTTTCCTGTCTGGAGAGAGTAGTGTGCTAGAGTGGCCTATTTCATAAGGGTATATTTCATTGAGTCTAATATCCAGTTCTTTAGACCATTCGGTTGTTTCCCACTAGGGTGGCTAGTTCAGTAATTTGAATTCCATCTTGTGAAAAGTCATCTAGATGTTTTTTGATGATGTGGTCATTTAGGTCACCTGGGGAAATTCTGTAAGTGGTGTCATTTAAAAGATAAAGTCTTGGTCGGAGAATTTTAGTGCCTAAATGTGAGGAAGGAGATTCTTCCATCATCAGGGCTCCAGCCAAATTCCATAGAGTGAATCTTTCACACAATTAGGAATCACCAGAGGAGTGAAAAATACTAGACTAATTTTTGGTATCTGATGTTGGAGTGGAGATAGTTCTAGGCTCCTAATGTAATTTTCTTATTGTTGTGAGTTTCTTTTATCTAGGTAAGAGAACTTTAAATAATGTCTTCACATAATATCATCTATCTGTTTCGAATTTGGATCTTTAAATTGATCTCCTTTCTTAAAAGTGTCATTATCCCTCATGTGGGTCAGTTTCGGATTTAGTTGTGCACATCTAGATATGTATGTGCTTGTGGAAATTGATGTCTATGGTTTTTGTTTTAGTTTTCTGACTGATTTGAGTTTCTTTTATGGATTTATCCCCCTGCATTAGGATATCTAGCTGGTATGAGTAATTCTCAGTGTTGGTTGTGCTGTTGTTTCTCTCCCATTGAGGAAGTGAGATGTGTTCATTTTGGGAGTTCCCTAGTTCCCAGTTTCATGAAGGTGTAGTTTGGATAGTGTTGGGAGGTTGAGTTTGTTCCCAAGGTCCCAGTTTTTCGGGTCGCTCTTTAGTGGATTTATTCTTTAATTCCTGGTGGTGGTGTTTGAGTTTTTAAAGTTCCTGTGCTAGTTGAGTTCTTATGGTGGGGGTAACCCCCCTCATGTTCCCCCCACATTCTTGTGTTGTGGTTTCTTCTTGATCGGTCGAGTGTGACTTGTGGCGTAAAAGTTCACCCCAAGGTTCACAATTCTATCAGTTTTTATCGAGCATGAACTTGCGTTTTGTGTATCGTTTGACTAGGTGACCTCTTGGGGGAAGAAAGTTTTTTGGTGGGGATAATTGTCCCAACCTGGCCTCAAAAAGTTAATTATTTTAATTATTTTAATTATTTCAATCCTCATTTTTTTAGGAGAGTATGGGTTTAATTTTTTTAAAAAAATTCAAGCGAAGTGGGGTCCTGTACATGGGTTGTTCATGGTTAAAAATTATCATGTGGCAACCATGTGTGAGGGTCTATTGTCGGTCAATTCCATTTAGAATGGTTGGAGCATAGTTTTCTAAACCGTTTGTCTTCTTGTAGGTAACCCATGTGAAGGTGTCAGCCAGAGCCAGTGGCCAGTGCATGGTAAGCGCACAGTTTGGTAAATCATGCACAAACTGTGTGGGTTTCCCAGTATTTAAAATAAATGAAATTAAATAAAAAATAAAACAATAAGAATGTTTAATAATTATAATAATAATTATGTTATTATTATGAATATTATAATTATTATTATTATTATAAATATTATTATCATGAATATTATCACAATTATTATTATTATAAGTTTTATTTAGGTTTTAATTTTACCTAAAAGGGGTCTTATTCCCCTTCCTCTCCCCTAACACACTCAGCCTTCTACCACATGCCTCTATGGTGAAATCGAGCTCCCCCTCCTCACCTCCATGGTTAAACCCCTCTTGCATAGTGAGAACCTCCCTAGCCACAACCCCCCTTGTAGCACGACCTCCTCACAGCATGGCACACCAACCCCCTTACCCCCTTCAGCGTACGACGTGTTCCCCTCTCATCTCCCTCCATCCGTGTCTGTTTACTCTAGATTTCTTCATGGGTACCATTTAATTCTTCTAGGTATGGATCCATGGTTCCTTTTTCTCCCTTTATTTGGGTGTGTTCCTCTCCACTCCACTATACCTTGTGCGGAAGAACCCTAGGTAAAAGGTGTAATCAATTTTTTTTTATATTTCTTCCTTGAATATGGCATGTGTCGCATCTCTCGAGAACCTTTCAAGAGGGTTTTTATGTTCGCCTATGAAGGTGAGGTGTTTTAGGTTGTTTTGGTTCGCCATTGTCTTTAGAGGTAAGGGTTCGTACCCACTGATTGTTTCTCACCCTCTATTTTATGTCCATAAGATGTTTATGATCACCAAGTATTTTATTTGAGGTGCATTGAACCTCACCGCTATGTTTTTTTGATTCTAGGATGTTCAACTGAGTTTTGGTAAACGTTTAAGGGAGCGCACGCATATACTTAAGGTATTTATATAATATATATATATATATCCTCCCTGTACATATTCCCTCATGTAGTAGAGAATGCATGCATTAGATTATGGATATATATATAGGTATGTGCGTGCGAGTGCATGCCGGTTATGAGTGGTCGCTGCCTAATTTTTCAAGCACCGAAGTGTATCAGCTTGGTCCACTCTCTTGTTATGGTAGGTTCTATATGCCCACACCTTTAATTTGAATTTATTCAGTACTTAACATTTCAAAAAAATTATATTTATGTGGTATTTATATATATTTATATGAATGCCTAGGTTTTTAGTAAAATTGATTGAACCTCTTGGATTTGGTTTCCTATTTATTTATATAACTTGTTAAAGTCTTCTTACAAGTTACTTTTAAATATAAAGTATCCTAAGTGTTTTAAAATAGTTGACTAAAATTTTCCTAGTTGTGAACTGTATTTTGTGAAACTAAAAGGCATTAATTAAATGTGTTATGTAATACATGGTTTTTTTGGAACCTTGAAGGGTTTTGGGTGTTTCTTGGAAGTTTAGGATGTTCCATTAAATGTTGGTGCATCCATGGGTGAACAAAGTGTACACATGGGTGCACCTTCAAATGAAGATGGAACTTTTAAATAATGGTTGTTTGATCTTTAAATGGCATGTTGGTATGTTGGGTAACTTGAAAATGGTTCCAAGTATGTTCCTCAAAACTTAGATTATTTGGTACATTAGAAAGGATGGTTGATTTTTAAATGTTACAAAATCCCATTTGGAATCTTTTGTTAGCTGGTGAATTTTCATTTTTAGTTTTGATGAAAATATTGAAAATGGAATTGGATTTGAAGGTGTAAAGGACTATCTGTAAATATTTTGTGAAAGTGTCATTTCAAGTTATTTTGGAAATGGTTTTTTAAATGTTTTGATAAATTCATTTGGTTGAGTAAAGTTAAAGGCCTTTGGGAAAACTAGTGTATTTTAAAGGAAGGGTTGAATGTTCATATGATGTGACAGCTCGGTTGGCACCTTAATGATGTGATATATATGTATGTATGTATGTATGTATGTATGTACGTACGTACGTACGTATGTACGTACGTACGTATGTACGTATGTACGTATGTACGTAGGTACGTATGTACGTACGTATGTATGTATGTATGTATGTATGTATGTATGTATGTATGTATGTATGTATGTATGTATGTAGGTATGTATGTATGTATGTATGTATGTATGTATGTATGTATGTATGTATGTATGTATGTATGTATGTATGTATGTATGTATGTATGTATGTATGTATGTATGTATGTATGTATGTATGTATGTATGTATGTATGTATGTATGTATGTATGTATGTATGTATGTATGTATGTATGTATGTATGTATGTATGTATGTATGTATGTATGTATGTATGTATGTATGTATGTATGCATGTCTGTCTGCATGTATGTGTGTGTGCATGTATGTGTGTGTGCATGTATGTGTGTGTGTATGTATGTATGTGTGTATGTATGTATGTATGTATGTATGTATGTATGTATGTATGTATGTATGTATGTATGTATGTATGTATGTATGTATGTATGTATGTATGTATGTATGTATGTATGTATGTATGTATGTATGTATGTATGTATGTATGTATGTATGTATGTATGTATGTATGTATGTATGTATGTATGTATGTATGTATGTATGTATGTATGTATGTATGTATGTATGTATGTATGTATGTATGTATGTATGTATGTATGTATGTATGTATGTATGTATGTATGTATGTATGTATGTATGTATGTATGTATGTATGTATGTATGTATGTATGTATGTATGTATGTATGTATGTATGTATGTATGTATGTATGTATGTATGTATGTATGTATGTATGTATGTATGTATGTATGTATGTATGTATGTATGTATGTATGTATGTATGTATGTATGTATGTATGTATGTATGTATGTATGTATGTATGTATGTATGTATGTATGTATGTATGTATGTATGTATGTATGTATGTATGTATGTATGTATGTATGTATGTATGTATGTATGTATGTATGTATGTATGTATGTATGTATGTATGTATGTATGTATGTATGTATGTATGTATGTATGTATGTATGTATGTATGTATGTATGTATGTATGTATGTATGTATGTATGTATGTATGTATGTATGTATGTATGTATGTATGTATGTATGTATGTATGTATGTATGTATGTATGTATGTATGTATGTATGTATGTATGTATGTATGTATGTATGTAAGTGATGGTTGATGATCAACCCCGATTAGATGGGTTGATACTCCATGGATTTGTTGTTCATCCAGGTGGGCTTTACCACTGGATTGGTTAGTTGAGGGTGGCTAGTTGGTTATAGTCTTAGGAGATTCACCATATGCTTATAAGCGGTTCTGAACTGAGTACATCTAGGGATCTCTCTAGGGATGTTTAGGAAACACCCATGATTATATACTTGTACATTCCTATTTTCTTTTATGGCACTTTTGGTTGTTTCATCTCATGACACATTTACTTTTCTTTTTATATTAATGTAATTGTACTAGCACTCGTTGGTTTTTAAAAGAAATTGTTGAAAGGACTTGTGTTTTGGAAATTGTTTTGGAAAGTGAAATAAAAATGAGTTTTTTATAAACAGTTGCCCGTTACTTATTTTGATAAAAAAGTGAAGGACTTTATTTTTACATGTCATATTTTCTAACTAGTAAGAAAGGATTTCACTTTAGAGGTGGGGTATTAGGTGTTTTTTATTTTTTTGGAATTCCTACTTAGCATCTCAGTTCTCACACCAACTTTGTCTTTTTATTTTCAAGTTCGCCCAGTTTTACATCACTCTGACAGCAACTATGGTTTTGTGTTTTGTGGTGACCCTTGAGGTCACATGGAGGTACACGAATCAGTTTATTTATTTCCTCTATGAGTGATTATTTTTATTGTTCAGTTTTATTTTTAATTATTTTTTATCTTTTTTTCATGGTCCAAATCATTCTCAAAGGTTTTCACTTTATGCCTGACACTAGTTTCCAACCCATGGGGATTGGGAATTCCCTTTGGGCCTTATTACGGAATGACTCGGAAATTTATATGTGGGAAAGTTATAGACCCGGTGAAATTTCCAACTATGGAAAAAAGAAATTACTATAATATTATTTTAATTGGAGATTTCATTCTTATTGGAATTATTTGATATGATAGTTCACTTGATAGTTCACTTGGTTAGATAGATTCGACTATGTGGTCATGTACATTATAGATGGATGTAACCCATCAAACAATATATCAATATTTTGAAAGGGTATGTCAAAAATTAAAGTTGTCCAAAGGGTTCTATTGAGGAGTGATATTTTATTGAGGAAACCATTAAATTCTATACTGAATACCTATCTGATGTGGAAAGCATTGGTCAACCAAAATCTCATCACATTGTGTGTCTTGTGGGTGAAGGAATTTATGGAATAGATGTCATCACAATTACTATTATAGAGTAGGAGTAGGCTCAACTTTACATTTTTCACAATAGTTTAGATTTTTCACCATATGTTGAAACCTACAAAGTAATTTTTAGACACTTGAATCCATCAAGGGATGAAAGTTGGATATCAAATACACATAATCAATACTTTATAGGATAATTTAAATATAATATTTTATAGGAGTTAGCTGAAAATATGGATTTAATTTCAGAAAGAATTTGATGGATATCCATAGGACTAAGTGTTTTCATATTATATTATAATGGTTATGTAATTAATGGTTATATGTTCTATCCAAATGAACATGATGAACGCACTACCATGAAAAATAGTGGAGTTGCACTTGTGGCTGAAGTGATTCATGTATATAGTACCAAGGAAAGAAATACAATTTATGTGAATATTCCATACTTTGGAATCATTAAACAAATGTGGGAGTTAGGTTATAAAACATTCCAAGTGCTGATTTTTTAATGCATGTAGGTTGATAATAGGAGTGTAGTTAAAATAGATGAATTGGGGTCTATGAATATGGATTTTTATAAGGAAGGGTAAAAAGATAAACCATTTATAATAGAATCATAGATAGTAAAATTATTTTATGATCTAGATCCTATAAATTGAAAGTGGTCAATTTTTATGTTATAATCCAAAACCACTGAAGGGTCAGATGTCAATTCAACTGAGGATAACCCTTTCATTGGGACATCATAATAATTTCATAGTGGCCCCAGTGTAGACAGGGTATTGTATGTCACATGAGACAATAATGAGGGTATTTTTATACTTTATAGAGGGATTAAATCCCTTAACCTAAAAAAATATAGTTTAATAATTAGGTAATATTTTTTTTGTAATATACATTGTGTCACCTCATATTATTATCTGTTTACTACTACATTTATGTAATCTAAATTAAATTTTCAACAACATCTAAAGATAATTAATTCTTCACATGTAGATGGTCCTAATCCTATGTAACAGTAGGTTTTTCATCATTGTGATGCTCCCACTACAGAGTAATAACAAGCTTATTCACTTACTGAAGCTACCAATCCAGAGGAACAACATATTAATGATGTTGAAGTCAAGGAAATGGTATATAGTGATAAACCTTATGTCCTAGAAATAATAGGTGCATTTTAGCATTATATTTTTGAAAAAAACATTAAGGACTGAGACAAAGGAATCATATTTTAGGATATATGGAATGCACACGACCAACATATTAACCCCAACAAGGTGATGTTCAGTAGTCACATTGGGATCACCACTGGAATGTGCATGCTGGTTGACGTATATTCATGGAACAATGTTGTGAAAGTTATTAAGATAATAAATTGGGAATATAATAGGGTAAAATTATGATATAATTTCATTATTTTATTAAAAAAATAATGAAATGTTGATTTACTCTCTTTTTTATCCAACGTAGAGTGCATTTATCGTAGATGAATACTGAAAGAATTTTATATTAATGCTAACTGGAAAGGATCATAGAGGATTTCATAAAATTATTACTTAGAATCAACTCAAATATACTAATGGGAAAATAAACCTGCACCCACTATATATGTTTTCACACCTAATAAACCAACAAACATGAAATATGTTTATTAGTCGTTGTGGGTAGAAAACTTTTATGGTACATTATAACTAGAAATACATTTCTTGACAATACTTTTATTAATAAATTTGATTCAGAATTATTAATTTATGAAATATCAACTAATGAGGAAAATAAGCAACGTGCAACAAAACCAACATACCCCTACCGTAAAGCAATGATTGGGTATGCTTCACTTGAAAAAAATGATATGTATTTTAAATATAAATAATACTTTTATGTGACATGAAAAAATAGAATAATTATATTCCAATTTCTATATTCATATTGATTATTCAAAATCCAAATACACTTCAATATCATGTCATGTTCTATAGAATGAGTCTTGTGTAAATAAATATGTGATATTAATAGATGAAAATAGACAAAAAGTGTGGGAAGCATGTGTATGTATGACAAAATAAAAAAATTATTTAAATCGGTATTATATAAAAAAGATTACTCACTTTCCTATATTTATTATCCTACTTAGACATTATAATCATCATTGGTTGTACCTAATGAAAAATACTATTGGTTGTCTTGAAGCGACTGGAACAGTATGATCACATTAGAGGTGCAGGTTTTGGGGTGTCACCCTAAACATATTTTGTGAAATGAAAAGAACAAGGGGATAAAAATAAGAAAATGGAAGAGATTCAGGCATGATTATCTTATCTAGAAGAAAAACTTAATTGGTAATCTGAGTTGTTATAAAATTTTATGGGAAGGAATCAAATAGAATAAACAACACAACAATAATCACTATGTAAAGATTCCCACCCCCTGGCATAGAGAAAATCCATTTACTTAAAAGGTATGTCTGAGAATAGGTAATCAATTTTTTCATAATTATTATCATGAAATGTAAATTATGTAAACACTATTAGCATTAATGTATTTTTATTCTACATGATGACTATGATTGTGATTTATATATATTAATACCCACCCATCATCTTATTATAAGGGTTACTAATTAAAATATCCAAGGAGATATTCTACCCTATAAACAACTTCCAATAGGTCTGTCAAAGTGGGGATTCACATAGCTCATGAGATAAGTGTCGAGTTACCAATTCCACTTGATGATGTGGATATTCATATGGTCAATCTTGCTATTGTGACTTTTATATCATGGTAATTTGATCTTGTAAAAATACATTTCAGTAATGATTTATTCCTTTATAATTTATTTTTTATCAAAATCCTTTAACAATTAATTAAAAAATCCTAAATTAATGAATTTTATTATAGATAGATAAAGTTAATGGACTAAAATGGAATTTTGAATAAAAATTATCTAAATAAACTACCATACAACCAAAAATATCTTTATAATGTACCTTTACCATGATCTTTCACCTTTCACATTTACTAATATTAAAGGTTCATGAGGATACAACATTAAAAAGTGGTGATACAACTAGAGTTGATTTTGAAGAACATATGTATGGAGAGAATATTACATACAATCTTTGTCTTTAGAATGTAAATTAAATCCTCATGAATGAATATATATGATTCATAGTTGTAAATGTATACATGAGGTGTGTTTTCATGATTTGTTTGTCTAATAGATGATCTACTATGTTAATTATGACCAAATACTATTCATATATTTTTGTAAGTGTATATATCAATACTATTTGAATTGAAACCCTATGAATAGAAATTTGGACTCATTAGTCTTCACATCAATTCTTCACAAATATTCTTATTGGAACCAAATCAATCAGATGAGATAGTAGAAAAACTAGTTGCAGTGTTTTAAAGAAAACTTACAGATGACATAATCTTATTAATACCCATGATTTAGGGGTAAAACTCTAAAATTTAATCATATAAAATATATTTTAATTCAATTGATTACTTATTCCATTTTTAGGTAGCATTGGTTACTCACTACAATCAATTTGGAAACTACAAATAATAATTTGATATATTTAATTCATGGATACCCAAAAAACCAACCACATGTGACGACATTTATAAATTTTTAATACACTAAATATAACATTTTACAAATAAAATTCAAGATATAAATTTTATATTAATTTTTGATGAAAATTATGTTATGATAGGGAAACGTATAAATATCGATGATAATGATTGAAAGTAAAGACTTAGCTTACATAGGTATACATCTTTTGTATAGCCCCAAATATTAATTTTATATATTTAATTCATGGATACCCAAAAAAAAACCACATGTGATGAAATTTATAAATTTTTAATACACTACATATAACATTTTACAAATAAAATTCAAGATATAAATTTTATATTAATTTTTGATGAAAATTATGTTATGATAAGGAAATTTTTAAATATCATCAAAATCATGGAATAAGGATAGTCCCTGAGCACAAAAGGCCTATCGAATTCTATAATTGGAAAGTATTAGGGTATTTATAATAATATTTCACTATCAAAACTTATATAAAAAAATTACTTATTTTTCTCAATGTTACTATAATTACTAAAACAAACTAATAGAAAATATTGTGGTTATTATGTCTGAAAATTTATAAAAGATATTTTATTACATCAACAGATTAGTATCCCTAAAGAGGTGTTTCTAAGGATAATTACAATTTCATTTGAAATATTTATTAATCCTTTGTTTATTTATATATTTTTAAAACTACCAGAACTATCAACAGTCCTCATATTCAAAAGAGGAAATATATTTTTTTAGAAATTAATGGGAATAATACATTATCTTAGAATATATATATAGACATCATGAAGAGGTGAATTCCTACTACTTATTTAGTTAATTTTCTCATCATTTTATCTATTTTTTTAGTTAATTTCCTTATACTTATTATTTAATACTTATTTTTTTAATTTCCACAAAGATCATGAAGAAATTAATTCTTATATAATTTTTTTCTGTGACCATTTTATCCTCTATTAAGAGCAAAAAATGATCAGATAAAAAACAATTATAGATGAAGTGTTCAATAAGGATGATGCACTCATGTTCTATGATCATGAAATCAACAAGAATAATTCACTCATTATTTTGTAATTTTATTTTTATTTTACAATACATGTTTGAGTTAGTGTCCTAGGACCAACTGATTGTACTTTTATTACATGTATATTTTATTTATTGAATATTAATTAAAAATATTATTACATATTGTTCATTTTTTTAATGTATTTAATGTAATATTAAACAAGATTATTTTTGTATTGATAAGGTCATAGAAATTCATCGTTATGATGAGAACCTTGAAGTGATATTGAAATATTCTTAATATAGTTTTGTGGCTTGATAACTTAATCTGATGGGACACATAGTATTTAGACTGTTGGGTGTGAGTACTCATAATAATATGAGGCTTCTTCTCATGAAGTTTGTACTTAGTAATCTCCAAGATGGAAGATTATGATAACAGAAATGCTATTTGGAATTATTTATGTTACTGTGTCATTGGATATTCCTATTTTTGAGCCTATTTAATGGTCCTTAGACTTTAAGATTATCATTAATACATTTCATGACTCATGCACTTAGATTTAATGGGAAAAAAATCATCACATGATATATTTGTGGGAATTATGGTACATTGGGTGTGTCATGATTAACATGTCATTAATGGATAAATTAAGGAAGGATTTATCCCTTCCATCTTTATGGGAGTGGATATCTTAGCCCATTGATTAGAATATAATCTTCTCCTAAATTCCATGTCTATTGTGTAAAAATGTGTTTATTTCATATAGTCAAAGAAATATGTATCAAGAATATAGGTTGATGAAACCATTGTGAAACCTTATAATGAGATGATGTGATAATGGGATTATATTACATAGTGAGCATTCATATATGGTTGTCATCATTGTAACATTAAGCTCTATCTCTTGGGTGCCTTGACCCATTGTGAGATAGTAATATTAGACTTTAGAAAACCCACCTAATGATAATGAGAAATAATCCTATAGTGTCACACACTAAGTGTTTCCATTTATCTTCATTAAACTGTATTTTAATTTAATTAATGGAATAAATATTATTATCAAGATCAAAGAATAATTTTATTCAAGTTACATTGATCACATAAATTAAATAAATATTCATTCATCATCATGTGAATAAAAATATATATTTTAATTTTATTTAATATTTAATAAATATTTATTCGCGAGTATGTGAATGAAATATTTTTTTATAAATAAAATTTTTATTCGATATTCAATAAATACCAAGGAATTAAAATTGACCAAGACCTTGTTCTGTGATTAAATAATTATTTATAAGCGGGTAAATATTAGTTATCAATTTGTGCAAGTTGGCACACCCTAAAATAATAATAATATTTTTATGTGTCATGGAGTTTATTAAAGGTTTTAAATGTTATTTAATATATATAATGAAATTAAATAATAATTTAACCTAAACCCTAACTCTATAAAAAGATGGTTATGTCTATTGTGTATTGCATCAAAAATTAAGAATAGATAATTGTTGTGCACAAAAAATTCTCTCTCTAATCCTCTTTCTCTATCCATCTCGAGAATGAGAAACATAGGAGATATTTCTTCAAGACCAAAGAACAATCAATCAAGAACGAACAATGCAATACATTCGATTCACTGTGCTAGCACCTAGAGATTGAGGGGTGTTTCTCAGAGATCATTGGAGCACATGTGGATCACTGCTATATGGATTCTATCCTTGGATCATCATAATGAAATGAAGGAAACCTAAACGGGTCTTTTCAAATGATCAAAATTCATCAATGAATAAATTTCCTAAGCTTGGGTATTTATTTCTTCAGATATTAAATAAATTAATTATAAATTTGATGGGAAATATCCTCGCTCAAGGTTTTGGAAAATGATTATTAAAAGGAATTTTAATATATTTCCCACTGTTACATGCTTCCTCAGCACCTGGAACCATCAAGTGGTATCAGAGGGAGGTGATGTTTAAATTTATAATTATTTTTTTATTATTGATATATGCACACTTGTGGTCATAGTTTCATTTCATATTATTAATTATTTAATACAATTTGAATTAGCATGCTTCAAAATAGTAATCATATTCATTCAATTGTTTTAATTTTCTTGAAGGTTTTAGAACAAATGAAGAACGACTGAAAATTCCATTGGGAAACTTCTGTTTTTTGGCCAGTAATACGGGGTCACACAGTGTGTACTTGGAATTACATGTCATGTACCCTAGTGTGCTTCATCTGGATGTGTTGAGGGATACACGGTGTACCACATAGTAATTACTTGTAGTGTACACCATGTTTTGACCGATGAACCTAGAACATGATTTTTGGATTACATGGCATGTATTGGTATACATGTCGTGTAGTCTACATGACTTAGTGGGGTAAATAATTCAATATGTGTGGTTATTATACATGGTAAAAACCACTTGAAACTGAAAACCTAGATCATTTATGACATACACAGCATGTATGTGGTGTACATGAAATATAGTTCATCAATTCCCTTGTCTGAAGAACACACTAAATAACTCAACGGGAAAATGGACAAACTGCTCAAATGGATACATAGCATGTAATTGGATTGTACACAACATGTAGTCTACTAAGACACATGTCTAATACCTAAGCATGCATCCCAAACACATAGAAAATGGAACACATAGTTTGTAGTTGGTATGTACAAGTCATGTAGTCCAACTGAGGTACACTCTTTAGACCCAATCATGTACCCTAGATACACAGCAACCGAGATACATAGCATGTAGCTGGATGTACATTCCATTAATGGAAAAAATTAGAAATTACATTAAATTGGAAAATTACAGCATTAAAACATTATTTTATTGATTGGAACACCATTTTTTTTAAAATAATTATTTTAAATAATTTTAAATTATAAATTAATTTATTGTAATAAATAATTCATTATTAGTTATACTGTTTATTTACTAGGAATTACATAAGTGATGGGTATCTCCAATTATGTTTGGATTATCATTAAGATGAAAGGGAAGTAATTAATTCATTAATTAATTAATGCAAGCACTTTTATTTTAATAACAGATAAAGAATAAATAAATGAATGATTTCCTGTTGCTTTTCCATATTTGTTGAATATATGACCATTCATGAACTTGACCAAGACCTGGGTATGAGTTGGGTGTTTTAATTTAATTATTTTCATGGGTTTCAATTATTTAATATTAAATTAAATAATGTAATGTGAGTATTCCCTCCTCCATTATTATGAAGAACTTGCATGTACAAGGATATTTATGTAATTAATGGAGAATCCCAAGGCGTTTAGAGGTAGTTCAAGACTGAACCATTATTATTCCAACTCAGGTGATACATAGGTGGATAGTTGGAATGCTATAACTCATGCCAATACTATAAATAATATTTATTTCCCCTAGTCTAAAGGTTTATATAATTTCCACTCATTAAATCAACCATTAGATAAATCTCATTTATGGTTCATTTAATAATTATTTATTTATATCTATGTAATTATTTATTTTATAGATGCAAGGTTGTGATCACATAAATAAATGAATTAATGTGAAAATATATAAATTAAAAAAATAAATTATGAGAAAATGTTTTATCCAATATGGTTAATTAATTAAGTAACATCCACTTAATATTAACAAGACATGGAAAGGATAAAACAAGATAAGATTTATGCATGATAAATTAAAAATATCTCAATTAAATATTAATTTAAACTTGGACTTCCATTAATTGATTGGGAATGAAAATCAATAGAACTAAGTGTTTGACCAACCCTTTTTAGGAAAAATAATTTTATAAGGGGGGTTCATTTGAAGGTTTTGGATTGACCTAACCATTTTACATCAATATGAGTATCCCTTTCTAAACTTGGTTCAATTTGTAGGTAAGTTTTGAGGAAATCCAACTTAGGATTTTAGGATAGGGGAGTCCACTCAAAAGATCAAGGAGCTCCAAGCCCACAATTGGAAAAGATCCGCCTACCTAAATACCATCAAGTAGATTAATAAACCCTTGTTGGTGTTATATAAAGGGGAATAATGATCCTTTACACTAGAATGTTATAGAAAATAGATATTCATAGTTTAATGGTGAGGGATATTAGAACATGATAAAATAGTGGAAGATTTAATAAAATCAATTAATATATTATATCTTACCAAATTTTTAATCATGAAAAGTACTAATAATATTCACTTTTAATTATATAATAAAATGGAAAGATCATCATCCACATTATACGTATGGGCATGCATGATCCTTGCTCATGGTTTTGGGAAGTGATTATTAAAATAAATTTTAATATATCTCCCACAACCACACACTTTCTCAATGCCCAAAACCATTAATGAATTCAAAATTTTCAATTATAAAATAATAATATCGTTAGATAACACCAAATGTTGAATGAATTAGAGAATAAAAAGACATGGTGTGATATATAGGAATCAACTAAACCTCAATATGATAAAAGTTATGCCTAGTATTACTCAAAGTTTATGTTTTTAGTTGAAAATTGTAATTTTAGTTCAAAAAACATGTTACATAATCAAAATCAAGAAAACTAATTTATGTTGGTTTGATACTTTATGAAAATTAGTCATATGTCATTTCTGATTTGTATGAATAAACCGCACCTCAATCCAATACATGTTGTTCCCTATATGATAGAGCTAGTAAAATGTTTGATGCTACTCATGATCATGAGATATTGTGATTTAAGGATTCAAATGAGATAATGGTGATAAGGAAATGGGTTAAGAATGTATACAAACGTCATGAAATGGTGAATTTATAACACTTATTTAGTTAATTTTTTCATAATTTTTTATACTATTTTTAAGTTTATTTCATTATCATTTTTATCTGGTACTTATTTTTTTCACAGATCTTTTGGGAAGTCATAATTTTCTTTCAAATATCTGAAATAATTCAGTGAAGAGAGAACATGTTACTTTTGAATGGAAGAGGAAACCGCATGTTTCCTGAAACAGGAAGTGAATCGTAAAGATGCATCTACTAAGGGATTTTTCAATATTTGAATGGAAATTTATGAATTCACAAAAGATATGTCATGAACATCGTCTTGAATGGTGTAGTAATCAGAAACACCTCAATCAGATACACCTCAATCTGATACGTAATGTGCTCAGTATGACTCAGAGTGTGGTTTTTTATTTATAATACACATTTTAGTTCAAAACACACTTCACATACTCAAAACTAATTACACACATTCAAATTGTGTTGATACTTTAGGAAAATGGTCCCTAAGTCATTTGTGTCATTTAGTAATTAACCAAACCTCAATTTGATGCACGGTGTGTCTGATATGACATAAAGTGTATGTTTTTAGTTTAAAATTGACATTTTAGTTAAAAACACACATCACATACACAAAACCGATAAAAAATTCATATTGTTTTGATACTTTAGGAAAATGATAAATGAGTCATTTTTGACATGTTGGAATCATCTACACCTTAATTTGATACATAGTGTACCCGATATGACTTAAAGTGTATGTTATATGTTTAAAATTGACATTTTAGTCCAAAAATATGTGTCGCTCACTGAAAATAAATAAAATATTCTTGTATAGTAGTCTTGATACTTTAGAAAAATGATTCATAAGTCATTTGTGATATGCAGGAATCAGCCTCACATCAAACCAACACACGATGGGGTTGGTATGACTCAATGTTAATGTTTTTAGTTTAAATTGAAATTTTAATTAAAAAGGTATGTGACATACTCAAAATCAAGAAAATGTATTTGGATTGTTTTGATATATTAAGAAAATTATCCATAAGTCATTTTTGATGCATAGGAATCATCCACGCCTCAATCTGACACACAGTGTGTCCAGTTTGACTTAAACTGTATTTTTATTTAAAATTGACATTTTAGTTCAAAACAAAATTCATATACTAGAAACTGAGAGAACACATTCGGATTGTTTTGATTATTATAGAAAAAGATCCATAGATAATTTTTTATGTGTAAGAATTAGCATCACCTTAATATGATACACAGTGTTCCGGATATGACTCATAGTGTATATTATCAGTTTAAAATTGACATTTTAATAAAAAAAGGCATGTGGCATACTCAAAACTAATAAAATGCATTCAAATTGTTTCAATACATTAATATAGTGATCCATATGTCTTTTTTGACATGTAAAAATCAATTTCACCTGAATCTGATGCATGATGTGTTCGGTATGAATTAATGTTTATTTTTATTTAAAATTGACATTTTAGTTCAAAATAAAAATCACATACTCAAAAACTGATCAAAGGAATTTGGATTGTTTTGATACTTTATTAAAATGATCCATAAATCATTTTTTATGTGTACTAATTCCCCACATCTTAATTCGATATATGGTGTGCCTGATATGACTCAAAGTGTATGTTATCACTTTAAAATTGACATTTTAGTTCAAAACATGTTTCAATAGCAACAAAACTGAGAAAACATGCTCGTATTGACTTGATACTTTAGTATAATTATTCATATGTAATTTTTTATGTGTAGGAATAATTATTACATCAAACCAACACTCTATGTGACTGGTATAACTCAAAGTGCATGTTTTAATACTAAAATGCATTTTAATTAAAAAGGCATGTGACATACTCAAAACCAAGAAAACACATTCAAATTGTTTTGATACTTTACTAAAATGATCCATGTGTCATTTTTATGTATAGGAATAAATTTCTCCTCATTCCAATGCACGGTGTGTCTAGTATGACTTAAAGTGTGTTTTTATTTAAAATTGACATTTTAGTTCAAAATAAATGTCACGTACACAAAATCGAAAATATTCATTCATATTTTTTTGATAATTTAGTAAAATGATTGATAAATAATTTTTGATGTGTAGGAATCATCTGCACCTCAATCTGATACACGGTGTGCCCGTTGTGACCGGTATGACTCAAAGTGTGTGTTTTCAGTTTAAAATGTCATTTTAGTAAAAAAGACATGTAACATTCTCAAAACTGAGAAAACTTGTTTGGATTGTTTTGATACTTTAGGAAAATTATCCTTAAGTCATTTTTTACATATAGAAATCAACCACACATCAATTTGATGCACGGTGTGACCAATATGAATCAAAGTGTGTTTTTATTACAAATTGACATTTTAGTTCAAGACATAAGTCACATACTCAAAACTGAGGAAAAGCATTAATATTTTATGATACTTTAGGAAAATGATCCTTAAGTCATTTTTGAGGTGTAGGAATCAACCGCTCATCAATATGATACATGGTGTATCCAGTATGACTCAAAGTGTTTGTTATCAGTTTAAAATTGACCTTTAAGCTCAAAACATGTTGCACTCACTGAAAACTGAGAAAAAATGCTCAGGTTGTCTTAATATATTAGGAAAATTATTATTAAGTCATTATTAACATATATAAATTGGTATCACATATAACCAACACACATTTTGACCGGTATGACTCATAGTGTGTGTTTTCAGTTTAAAATGACATTTTAATAAAAAAATACACATGACATACTCAAAATAAAGAAAACACATTCAGATTGTTTTGATACTTTAGGAAAATAATCCATAAGTCATTTATGATGTGTAGGTATCAACCTCATGTCAATATGATGCACCGTGTAACCGATATGACTACAAGTGTGTTTTCTTAATTGGCATTTTTTCTCAAAACACACATTACATACTCAAAGCTAAGAAAATTCATTCAGATTGTTTTATACTTTAAAACAAATATTCATAAGTCATTTGTGACATGTAAGAATTTGACACACCTCAATCTGATTCAAGGTGTGTCCAGTATGACTCAAACTATGTGTTTTGAGTTTAAAATTTACATTTTAGTTCAAAACACACCTGACATACTCAAAAATGAGAAAACACATTCACATTGATTTGATACTTTAGGAAAACAATCTATAAGTGATTCTTGACATGTAAAAATTATATGGACCACTATCTAATACACGTTGTGGTTGGTATGACACAAATTGTGTGGTTTCAGTTTAAAAATGACATTTTATTAATGTATTGTTTTTTATTTATGTTTAATTTAGTTCTTCATAGTATTACTAAAATAATAATTGTTTTCTTATATAGGTGGATTCTTTTTCTTAATTTTTAGTGGTTTATTTGGCCATTGATACCATGATTGGACTTTTTTGAGATGGGGTCAGGTGCCAAAGGCATGAACTCAATGATGTTTTTGAGTATTTGTGATAAATCGTACTTGTTAATATAATTGTACAAAACAATATTTGAAATATCTATAATATAGTGTTTTTTGTTGTATTTTTATGTTATTTTTATTTCAATTAAATTATGAATTTTTCATTCACGTGTATTTTTCACTATAATGTGTTGTAATTTTAACAGCACACTGCATCAGTATATCCTTTATCCGGGATATTTCCTACACTGATAAAAGGGGATCTGTTTTAATGGTGTATAGAAAAATAGTGTTTTTTGAGTGATGATAAAGACTTTTCTAGTGTTGACTATATCCCAATTAGTAATAGTGATCAGTATGTAAGATTTTATGCTATGATGCAGATTTGGTATTTTTTTGAAAATACTACTAAAATCGACTTCCTTCATATTTTATGGCTGTTATTAAATTGTCAATATGTTAATAATGTATTCGATGTTACTTGTTCTCATGATATATTGGACTTTGAGGCTGCAAATGAGATAATGATGATAGGGAAATGGGTTAAAAATGTATGCAAATATCATGAAAAGGTTATTTCCTACAACTTATTTAGTTGATTTTATCATCATTTTGTCTACTATTTTTAAGTTTATTTCATTATCATTTTTATCTGATACTTATTTTTTTCATAGATCTTTTGGGAATTCATACTTTGTTTTCAAATACTGAAACAAGTCAATGAAGAGAGAACATATTCCTTTCAGATGGAAGAGAAAACCGCATGTTTCTTGAAATGGGAAGTGAATCCTAAGGATACATCTATTAATGGATTTTTCAATAGATTAATGTAAAATTATGACTTCCCAAAAGATATTTCATGAACATTGTCTTGAATGGTGTAGTAATCAGAAACACCTCAATCAACGACACCTCAATTTGATACGTAGTGTGCTCGGTATGACTGAGAGTGTGTTTTTTTATTTATAATATAAATTTTATTTAAAAACACACTTTACATACTCAAAACTGATCAAATGCATTAAAAATGTTTTGATACTTTAGAAAAATGGTCCCTAAGTCATTTGTGACATTTTTTGGAATTAACTACACCTCAATTCGATACACGGTATGTCCGGTATGACATAAAGTGTGTCTTTTCAGTTTAAAATTGATATTTTAGTTAAAAACACATGTCGCATACACAAAACCAAGAAAAAAATTCATATTGTTTGAATACTATAGTACAATGATCCACAAGTCATTTTTGACATGTTGGAATCATCTGCACATCAATTTGATACACAGTGTGCCTGGTATGACTCAATGTGTATATTATCTGTCTAAAATGAAATTTTAGTTCAAAAATGTGTTCCACTCACTGAAAACCAATGAAACATATTAGAAAAATAATTCATAAGTCATTTGTGATGTGTAGGAATCATAGTCACATCAAACCAGCACACGATGTGATTGGTATGACTCTATGTGCATGTTTTCGGTTTAAATTGACATTTTAATTAAAAAGGCTTGGGATATACTCAAAGTTAAGAAAACACATTCAGATTGTTTTGATACATTTATAAAATGAACCATAAGTCATTTTTTATGCATAGGAATCAACCACGCCTCAATCTGACACACAGTGTGTCCAGTTTGACATAAAGTGTATTTTTATTTAAAATTGACATTTTAGTTCAAGAAAAAAGTCACATACTCAAAACTAATATAACACATTCATATTATTTTTTTACTTTCATAAAAAGATCCATAAATTGTTTTTTATGTGTTGGAATCCGCCTCTCCTTAATATAACACACAGTGTTCTTGATATGACTCAAAGTGTATATTATCAGTTTAAAATTGACATTTTAATAAAAAAAGGAACATAACATACTCAAAACCTATAAAATACATTCAAATTGTTTCCATACATTAATACAGTGATCCATGTGTCATTTTTGACATGTAGAAATCAACCGCACCTCAATCTGATGCAAGATGTGTCTGGTATGATTTAATGTGTATTTTTATTTAAAATTTACATTTTAGTTCATAAAAAAAGTCACATACTGAAAACTGATCAAAGACATTCAGATTGTTTTTATACTTTAGGAAAATGATCCATAAATTATTTTTGATGTGTAAGAATTCCCCACACCTTAATTCGATACATGGTGTGCCCGATATGACTCAAAGTGTATGTTATCAGTTTAAAATAGATATTTTAGTTCAAAATGTGTTTCACTCACAAAAAACTAAGAAAACGTGCTCTTATTTACTTGATACTTTATTATAATGATTCATATGTCATTTTTTATGTATAGGAATCATTCTCACATCAAACCAACACACAACGTGACCGGTATGACTCAAATTGCATGTTTTCAATTAAAATGACATTTTAATAAAAAAGGCATGTGGCATACTCAAAACCAAGAAAACACATTTGAATTTCTTTGATAATTTAGGAAGATTATCTATATTTAATTTTGATGTGTAGGAATAAACCGCACCTCAATCTGACGCATGGTGTGTCCGGTATGACTTAAAGTGTGTTTTTATTTAAAATTGAAATTTTAGTTCAAAATAAAAGTCACATACTCAAAACTGGGAAAATGAATTCCTAATGTTTTGATAATCTAGGAAAATGATTCATAAATCATTTATGATGTGTACGAATCATCCACACCTTAATCTGATACATGGTGTGCCCGATATGACTCCAAGTTTCTGTTATTAGTTCAAAATCAACAATTTAGTTCAAAATGTGTGTCACTCACTGAAAACCAAGAAATCATGCTCAAATTGTGTTGATACTTAAGGAAAAAAATTCGTAAGTCATTTGTGATGTGCGGAGATGCAGCTGCATTTGTGTTAACTACACCTCATTCATAAGTCATTTGGGACCTGTACTATCTGAGGTCTTTGGTAGCCCATCAGGGATTGCAGCTGCATCTACTCCTGGTTGTAGTCAGTCCATACCCAGAGATGCTCATAGAGAGATTATTTCTCTACGAAACACAGTTCAAGACCAGGGGGCTCAGATATCCACTTTGCAGAAAGTGTTGACTGATATATGTTAGCAGATGAACAAATATCCCCCGGTGGTATTGCATCAACTGGTGGTGAGCAGGTAAATCACAAAAATTCAAAATCATTTAGTTTGTAAACTTTTATTGGTTTTAAGTTTAAATATAAATATGCAACAATATTTAATTTTCAATATAATGTTCTTACAAATGGTAGCAGGAAGTGGAGATGGAGGTGGAGAGGGTGACGATATGTGTTCATCATTGGACAATGATTAGTAGTATTGTTGATATGTTGGAAAAATATTGTAACAGTCGGTTTGTATATGTATCATGTGTGGCACATAGTTGCCACCAAACATTTTCATGACCTAACATTTTCTTGATTTCTCATGTTTCCTTTTATGTATTTTATTGATTTCTGATGTTTCCTTTTATGTCTTGATTTCTCGAGTGTGGTATGCACCATATATGTCGACTCTTTATTGTGATGATTCATTTTTTATGAATCATTTTTTCTAAATTCATTTTTTCATTATAATAACTTACCCTACATTTTCTAGCCAAATGCATTTACCACTACATTTCCATTTCTAACATTTAAAAATATTGAACATCAAAATTTTCTACTTTCCCTGGTATTCATGATACTCTTGGTCTTTTCTACTTTCCCTAAGACACATTTCTCTCCATTATTCCTTATTTGAATATGAGATTCTAGCACATCGTCAACGAATGAATATTCTCATTTGGTAAATTGTGTGCTTACAATTATTTTTTCCTCTATTCTAAGACACATATATTTCAAGGTAAATGATTCATGATCATCTCTAATTATGTTCTAACCATGCCCCACCTAGTATCCTTCTTCAACCAATCCAAATGGTTTTCTAGGGAGAACCACATGGTTTCCCATGACCATGTTCCTATCATGCAACTATTTAGAGGCCTCTATAAATCTTTAAACCCAAAAACAATCAATCTAAGAATTCACCCAATAAAATAATATCTGAGAAACAATTAAAGAAGGGTAGAATGTAAGGCTTAAGGCCCCTGGAAAACTTCAAGTCATCATAATCTCCCCCTCTGAGGATTTATCATCCTTGAGTAGTGCCTCTATATTTCACACTCAAAAAACTAGGGCTATTGAGCTCACGTGTCATATTATCACTGGTAAGACTCTTCATGCGTACGTCCATACTCCCATGTCATTCTAACAAGTGACATCGGCTTTCTTCAAAACATTTTCTCACTACAGTCCATGATTCACACCGAACGCTCCACAAATATTGGGTAAGGCTCCAACTAAAATTCTTCATAGTTGATCACATAATTTTGATCGAGAATGTACAACTAAATTTAAGAGACATGTAAAACATCACACATTCCTTGATATTGTGGAGGAAATTCCAAATAGAATTCCACTATCATGACACTCTTGATAATCCCAAACAACCCCATAAACTTCGGTGTCGGCATCCTTTGCTTCTGCAATCATTGATTCCCTAATTGAGGAGTCTCCCATAATAAAACTCAAACACCCACAATGAATTCCATGTGTTGCCTCTTACCATTGTCATATGATCACTATTTTAAATGAGAAGTGATTAAATGCTTCTTGATCTAGAACAATCTCACAAATGCCTCTAAAATCACGAACGACCCACAATTACTACCTCTCATCCTAATGCTAACATATTAGTGAATGAAACATTCAACCATAAAGAGCATCAAAATGTGTCATTTGAATTGAATTCTGGTTTTATTGTATGTGAACTCAACCAAGGATTGTATATCAACCCAAGTTCCCCTAAAGTATAATATGATGAAAATCTCTTTTCATATTGATTGTAGTATGTATTCTGTTGGTCTTTTGGTATTCTTGGAATGATTTTTTTCAGGGCACTGGTACAGGGGCTCTAGAAACTTGTTTTTTTTTTGTAAATCTGCGTTTTAGCGGCGGTTTTAACCGCCGTTAGCTGTAACAGGTACATTTAGCGGTGGTTTTAACCGCCGCTATAGTCTTAAATTTAGCGACGGTTCTAACCGCTGCTATAGTGTCTCATCTTCCGCACTTTTTTCGCGACGGTTATAATGTTTTTCGCGGCGGTTATAGTGTTTTTCGCGGCGGTTATAATGTTTTTTTGAGGCGGTTATAATGTTTTTCGCGGCGATTATAATGTTTTTGGCGGCGGTTTTTCCAGGCAGGCCATTACTTTTTTTAGCGGCGGTTTTAACCACCACTAAAAAAAGTAATCCCCTGCCCGTAAAAGCCGCCGCGAAAATGCGCCAACTACGACGGTTCCCATAAATTGTCACTAAATTGCTTTAACCGCTGCCAATAGTTTCCCGACACGCAATTTAGTGGTGGTTTTCGGAAACAGCCGCAGAAGCATATAGCGGCAGTTTAAACCGCAACCATATCCAAAAATAACCGTCGTGAAATTGCAATTTTCCTGTAGTGAATGAACTCATTGATGTTTTTGAGTATTTGTGACAAATTGTACTTGTTAATATAACTGTAAAAAACAATATTTGAAAATATCTATAATATAGTGTTTTTCCATGTATTTTTTATGTTATTTTTATTTCAATATTGTGTTGTAATTTTAACACCACACTGCATCAGTATGTCCTTTATCAGTGATATTCCTTGCACTAATAAAAGATGGTCTCTTTTAACCGCGCTTAGAACAATAGTGTTGTTTGAGTGTTGATAGACTTTTTCCTAGCCCAATCTTTAACAGTGATTGGTATGTCAGATTTTGTGCTATGATGTAGATTTTGTCTTTTTTTAAAAAAAATCCTACTACAAATGTGTGAAAATGTTGAAGTTAATATGAATTGAAGGGATTAACATTTATTTATAAATGTGTGAAAATGTTGAAGATGGATCCGTGACTCCGAGTCCCGCCAACACCGCTTCACGGGCACCCCTCCGCCCTTTCCCTATAAAGGCAGACCCCATCCGGTGGTGGATGAAATGCGGAAGAGAGGCAGAGAATGGGAATGTGTGGAAAATTGGTGTTGGCTGCGATGGTGGCGCTCTCCCTACTGATTCCGGCGACGGGGGACGGGATCTGTAACGTGTCCGATTCCGGCCTGAAAGCCTGCATGCCGGCGGTGAGGGCGTTAAACCCGGTGGAAGACCCGACGCCGCCGTGCTGCGCGGCGGTGGAAGGCGCTAACGTGACGTGCCTGTGCGGCTACAAGGGGAACCGCATGGTGTCCATGCTGGGCATCAATCCCGACCTCGCCCTGCGCCTTCCTACCAAGTGCCACCTCACCGACACCCCCCCTACCTGCTAATAACTGCGTCTGTTTTTATGAGTATTGATAGTGGTGGTGGAAGGGTTTCGAGTATCTGTTTCAAGGTTTGTAAATAACAATAATCAGACGGCGTTTCTCTTTGTCATCATCATCAAGTGTGGTGTGGAATTCCGTAAGTATTTAGGGGCGCAATGAAAATCTATTTTTGTTACAAATCTATGTTCCATATTATCAAACTTTCCATACTGGTTCATGTGGTACAAAACATAAATCAACAAGTATTTTTTATCCTTAAATTCCGTTGTTCTTTAAAGTTGTTGGGTTCGAGAATTCCCCTTATCTTTTGAATGCTTTCTTCACTTTAATAGCATGTATAATCACATTAGATTCATTAATTAACAATTATAGAACCTTTTATACATGAAAATGATTAATTATGGATTAATTATGTTTTTTATGGGCCTTTGTATGAGTTATAGAGTTTAAATTCATTGTTTGGGAGTCCTCTTTTTCTTAGTTTTCATGAACGACTCAATTGTACACAAGAATGGAAGTTTGAGTAGAATATGGATAAACATCCCAAACTGGTATTACATGTTATTAATGATCTTACAGTATTTTAAATGATATTTTAATTTATTTTGTTATATACCATGTGGATGAATCATTAGTTAAAATTTAATGATGATCGTTTTAGGTTAATTTGGGCGGTTTTTGGATCACAACGAACATGTTTTGTTTTATCATTTAGTTTTATGTATAAAAGTTTTTTTCCAAAACATAAAATAGGTTACAACTTACATGTTACAATCTTTTTTCAACCATTTAATGGTTTTATTTACATCCTTGAAGGGGTTGAAGGAAAATGGAAGTGCATCACCCGTGGTATAGGTAAATTAACATATCACAGACAACGATTTCATTTTTATAAAAAAAAGAGAGATAGGGATGAGTATAATGAATAATCCTCCATTAACATGATAGAATACCAGTATATCAATCATAATGGAGTTATCATGAAATTTGGATAAGATAAGTTGAGGATAAGAGAATAAAATAAATGAATTTTGAAAGGAATTTGAAAGAAAAGAGAGAAAAATTACCTCTCGAATATATCTTCTTTAAGAGCCTCCTTATGAGAGGGGTTTTGGTCATTTTATGAGACCAAGGGATTCTGGATGTGAGTGAGAAGATTGGGAAGAGATTTGAGTAGAAATTGGAGTTAGAACAAGGCTTGAGAGGTGTCAGGAAATGAGGTTGTGAGGGGTGATATTTATAGTGGAGGGGAGAGGGGTTTTCTTAATATTATATTCATTAATTTATTATTTCTCCCCAAGACAAGCAATAGTGAGGATTCTTGTGAGTAAAAATAATAATAAGTGCATGTGAGTTCAAACAAATGACCATTTACACCAGTCATGACTCAAATATGATGCATAAATTCATTTATTTAACATATTTTGTAAATTGTCAAATTTCACTATTCATAAAAAATTCATGTTTTTTAGAAAAATCCCAAAAATTCAACCAGAGTTTTTTTCGATGTGTATAATTTAAAAATGAACTCCATTTTATGAAAATAATTTTCTAAATATGATTAATTTAATTTTTAATTAAAATTATAATTTACTTGAAAAATACAAATTTTAAAAATAAAAAATGAATTTCTAACACTTTGAAAAATTAATTAAGGTCTCATAAATTTATCATATAATCATAAGACATCTAAATACTAGTTTATGAATACATTTTAGGAAAATAAATTTTCTTTTAAATTATTAAATTAATCATTAAATATTCATGACTTACAAAAATACCAACACTATAATGTAATTATATCATATTGTCACATATAGGATGGATAATTTTTATTTATTCTATCATTAGTAAGGTTCCTATTCACTTGGAAAATTTACTATTCATAAGGTTCATATTACTATTCATAAGAGTAAAATTACTATTCATAATTGTATGTTACTATTCACCAAGAATTAAGTTTGTCCTATCAGGCTCCAAACCCCTTACTAATCGCAACCGTGTATGTCAGATTTTCAAAATTCAAAACACAGAAGTGGAAAATTTATGATTAAAGATCACATAGTATTTCATTTAAGCATGATGTGACATTGTATTTCCTAATGTGATTTTATGTGATTATGACATTACTAGAAGAAGGGAGAAATTGTACTGATAAAAATTTGGGTCGTTGCAATAAACATACCCAGTAGGACGCCCCAAAAGCTAAAAGGGGAGAATTAAGAGATACAATAGAAGAGAATGATAGCAGATGCACAATGTCAATGAAAGATTACATCTCAACCCAGCAAAGAGTGAAAATAAGATCGTCTAAGCAGAATAGGATAAACCTGGTGAGTAGATTAACTACCCGTCGAGCCTTCACCAACTATCACAGGAAAGTAGACTCATCCAACCAAGAGAATCTAGACATGGAATGCACATGTCATACCCCTCGGAACTTCTCCTCTCCTAGAAGGAGAGTAACCAAATATGTCATGACCCCCTCCCACCAAAGATACCCCTCCTGAGCTGGAAGTGGTGAAAGGGAGATAATGACCCCCAAGTCCCGCCCCTAGTAGGCTCCGGAGTGGCGACTAGCACCAAGGGTATGAGTTTTCACAAATATGGGGGGCATTACCCTTTTTATTATTTAAAACCAAGAAATAGGATGAGTCAAACACCAAAAGAACAAGGAACAAGTAAATGAAAATAAACCCAAAACCAAACCCATATGCATGTTTTATACAATACTGAAACAAAAGTATAAGTACAAGAAAATCTCCAAAGTACGATACCAAAAAAAAGAAAGCAAAAACTTCAATCAGCAAAAGTCCAATGCCCAACTAGCAAGGTCCCGCACGGTCCCTAAAGTCCTCCTGAAAACCTAAAAGTAAAAAGTAGGGTGAGCATACAAGTATACTCAGTAGGGAAACCTAAATCTCTCGTGCACAGGTAGGGAGACATCCTAATGCCCCGTGAGAAAACATAAGGAACCAAAGCCTAGCAAGAAATCTATCCACCCAACCTTACAAGTCACACTCACCAAATATTGCAAGTCAATAGAGTAGTATATTAATATTATCAAAGTATGGGTACCCCGCACCACCTTCCCACTGAATACTGCTCAAGACCTCACACCTAACGCTCTGATGCTTCCCCCTCTTCCTGAGCTAGTGTCGCAACATGGACATACGAAGTTCGAGCTAGTGCCGCAACCTGGCCATACGAAGCTCATAGTATCCCGCCGACACTCAATCCTCGGCCATAACCACATCTCATCCCGAAGACACCTGGGAACCACATCACATCTCATCCCAAAGACACATGGGAACATATCACATCCTCATCCCAAAGACTCTTGGGAAACATCTGTCGTAATCTGCCCGAAGGATCTTGGGATATAGAACCTGGAAGAGGGAGCACATGGAAGAACAATAACCATCCATCCTTTAGATGTTTGAGAATCTCACCCCCCATCCCACGGGTGTTTGGCACGTAGTGCTCAACATGGGTGGGGTGCGTAAAGAAACATAAAAAGTACAGATTTATATAATTATATCAACCACTCAGCCCATCCTAAGGCTTCTACAAAAAAGATCTGAAAACATGCCTCGACACTGCTACCTCAAAAGTATGCACACAAAAAACAGCCCCAAACCCCATTAAGATTTTCATGTTTCAACAGTTTTAGTTTATCAGTTCCTTAGCTACTGAGAAAATAACAACAGCCAAACTAGATTAATCGTTCATAAAACATATCCTTGCAAACCACAAATAAATTTAGGGAAAACACAAGAAACACAATACCATTTTCTTTTATCAGCCCATCAATTCCATTGATTTTCCGTATTTAATCAACTACCATGCCCCACAATTCATTAGTTAACTCTTCCACTTGTATGCACAACCCATCCCTGCAGCCCTGCTACCATCCACCATAACCACAAACACATCGGAAACAATACACGTACCACATCATCATCCCTTCGATACCATTTACCATAGCTATGCTGCCCATCACAACCATATCATTCACGCCAACCCAAAACCAAGATAACCACAACCCTGCTGCTCACCCGTTCCACAACAACCCATGAAACACCCCCTTCACATAATTAAACCCCAACCAGCACCCAAAAAGTTAATTCTTTCATTTAGTTTAACTAGGGTGATCATACAAGGGTTCCAGGTATTCATTTAATCATCCAACTTTACATGGTTAACCAATTTCCACATTCTAGTAAATTCCATCCACAAAACAATCCAGAAAAACTAGGCAACATTTAATTATGCAAACAAAGGCCCCCAATGATCGTGATTTTCAGTAGGCATAAGCCTATTAAATTCACTAGACAATCAAAGGATAAGCAATGATGGAAATAAAACAACAATATCAACAAAATTTCCACAAACCCGTTCTTTAACCAGTTATTATCTTTATTTACTGGTTCAACCGTATCTCATGAAAACAAGAGGATACCCACCCCGCATGATGCACAAAAGAGAGAGAGATGAAAGTAAGATCCCTACTTGAAAAGGTTTTGATGTCCTTCTGTGAGAACAAGCACCACGAGGATTTTAATCACTCCTCCCGACGACTACGTCCTCCCATGGATGCTGCGACACAACCGCACTAACAACCAAGAGAGACTCCATTAAGGTTTAAGGTGTCACTTTTCATAGCATGGCAAGGAGGAATAGAAAGAGGAGATTGAGGAAGGAATAAAAACGGGGTAGAATGTACCATTAAGATGACATTCGTCGAAGAGCGTCGTTCCCATAAAATATCAACAATCTCCTCGGTAGGAAACTGCGAAGATGAAGTCGAATAATAGGGAATGGAACGAGGTGCATGATGTTCACCTTGTCGACACGATCCCGCAGCCACCGTCAGATCGACGATCGGAGTCCGGATGAAGAAGATAGGAGGAAGGCTTCTAGGTCATCTGGGAGCGTCACCGTGTGGAGAAGAAGAGGGGTCCATAAATAACACGTGACCCTCTCTTATATAGGCAATGAAAAGGTAAAACGATACGCAACATGTATTAATGAATACATGATGTGACCGTACAGTTGTTACGCTGTTTGACTGGTCAACACACGACACGTCATGCGGTCTCCATGCATTTAATGATAATAATAACTTCAATTAATAATAGGTGTTTTATTGACCTGAGAGGCGAACCATAATTTAATATCCAACATTAGACTTTAATTGATCGTATTAATGATAGGATCACATCGCCACTGACGAGAAGTCAATCGGATGTCGCACGCGGGAGTTATGGTGGGGCGAAAATTTAATAATAATATTAAATCTATTAATTCACGAGCGTTTCAGGTACCTGATCCGAAAACCCAAAAAAGACATCCAATATTGGACTCATAATTTCCGTCTCGAAGTCAGTGTTACACTGCCGCTAATGGTTCATAAAACTGAGGTCGCACAAAGAAGTTATGGACTAAACATGGTTTTCCCAACAAAATTAATAATTACATTATTATATTATTATTATTTTATTTAACCATTTTTTTCTTCAAAACAAAAACCCACACTCAACCTATTTCATGTTTTTAAATGTGCAGCGCATTATCCCCCATAATTGGATCCTCCTTTATCATTTATTTCCTTATTTTTTTAATCATCATTATTTTTAATTTTTTCTCTCCAATCTTCCTTCTTCCTTTTCAAGTTTCTCGTGCTCCAACCCCAAAGTAGTGCCTCCCCTTTTATTCCATACCCAACATGCCCCATTTTAAACCTTTATCATCATTTTTTTAACACAATTATCATAAATAATAACATCTCTCATCTATCCTCATATCTCAAATCTCATTGCATTGAATTCAAAATTTAAATCTCATTAAATATTTATTAACGGATCTTTCAGAATTTAAGCCAACATTATTATTATAATTATTTAGTATAATAATAATAACAATTCCCCAATTAAAATTTATTAACTCATCACCAATTATTATTAATAATTATTATTATTATTGATGTTCACCGCGTTGACCATGTCCGGCCACCATTACGTCAACGCCGAGAATCCTCCCATTACATTTCCACTACACACATAATTTATTATTTATTAAAATTTAAATAAATCAAAAAGAAACCATGAACCTCCCCTCATTGAATTAAATACATTCAATTTTATTTCTTTTATTTCACAATGATTAAATTAAAACAATTTAATCTAATTAACACCAAATATTTTCATGCCACCTTTATCAATTATTAATATAAAAAATTATTATTATAACACGTTTCGTGTTTGACCACATCAAATTTTTACAAAGTAATGGACCGGAGAGGTCCTGGCCATTACATCAGATACCTCTCAAAACATTCTCATCCTTGAGAATTAAAAACCAACCCATAAAAAGGGGAAAGGTCCGAACAACCAACCCGCAAGATACCTCTCAGGGCTCTCATCATAACAGGAATCCAACCACAATCCTAATTATATGATTCAAGGAATTCCTTCCCCCATGTCGAGATATTATCTGCTTTAGGTGGAACTGACCCGCCTGCACGGGTTTAATCGCATCCACATTAATGCATCTCGATTAGGTATTAGGTCCTCCCACCACCATAATTTAGGATTTCTCCTACACACACTACCCCCAACACCGCACAAAATAAGAAACATACTTCCCCAATGCATGGATTGGGTAATTCCTTCTCCCATGTCGAGATACAATCCGATTTGGGTAGCACTGACTCACCCGCACGGGTTTAATCACATCCACATTAATGCATCTTGATTAGGGATCAGGTCCTCTTCTCCCCACATGTTAGGACTCTTCACACACATTTAAAGGAAAGAGGGAAAAAACTTAGCATTATAGACTCATGAAAAACAAGGTCCAGGCCCAAGCATGGGCGAGAATTAGTTTCAAAAAAGGAGTATGATGATTCTGAATTTAAACAAAACATAAATGAGAGAATTTAAGTAAAACTGAAAACATCTCTCTCAATCTATGGCCTTGCTAGGGTTGTCGCTTCTGTTGCGTTCAACTGTCCGAGTCCCACTCCTCTTCCTTTCTATTGACGTCCACCTCCTAGACCAAATCCCAGTTGGGGTCCTTGAGGAACTCCATGTGGTTGGCCACCACCTGCTTTAGCCCCCCTTGGAGGGACTGGATCATGTTGCTGCTAGAAGGGTCAGGCTGGGAATTGCTGTTGGGGCTGGGGATGAACCTGACCAGTCCCTCCATACTGAGTCTGAAAAGGGAAATGTCTACCGAGATTCCCACGATTCCCACATGCAAAGCACCTCAGTCCCTAGACCATAGAAAACGGGCGGAAATCGTGAGATTGGTATGGGACCTACTGAAGTCTGCTCCCTACCGGTCGAAACTTGGAAGGTCCTGTTGCTGGGATCTACTGCTGACCGCCTCCTTCTTGGACGAACTTGGGTGACTCCTCTCTCATGGTGGAACTACTTTCAAGCGCATCCTCTCAAATATCTCCACCTTCATTTGTACTTCCAGGTACATTGATAAAGTGAAAGGGGTCACCGTGCACCGAATAGAGGGGTGAAGTGCCTCCTCTAAATGTCTGGCTCGAGAATCCTCATCCGGAAAGAGATTCGGGGGAAAATGGAGGAGATCCTTGAACTTGACCCCTAGTTCCCGCACTGACATGCTTCCTTGTTGGAGATACAACAACTCATGCCTCTTCTCAACCTTCCTCATCGAGGAAAGAAATTCCTCGTGGAACTCCTGCTCGAAGTTGGCCCATAGAACTTCTGTCTCCTTCCCCTCCCTGAGGCAAAGCATCCACCACTAACACACCGCTCCTCAAAGCTGGTTTACTGCTAGAGGAACCCAGTACTCTGATGGAGCCCTGATCAGCCCAAAGGTGATCTTGAGTTCCTCCAAACAACTCTCTAATTCCGTATCTGAAGTGCTGCCTTCATACTTCTTCAAGATCTGTCACTGGAAAGCACGAAACATGCGCTGCCACAAGTCGTATTCATCCTCTCAGTCAATCCTCATCTGATCGAACATCTGAATCTGTTGGGCCTCAACTACCCGAGTCACTCGGGAACGACGTCCAGGTGCCATAGTTGTACGGTAAACAAGGAATGCCTAAGCCCAAGTAGCAAGGAAATTTTCCCAAGGTTTTATTTTATCATTTTATTTCGATTTCTTTCCCAGAACACCCAAATCAAGTAAAAAACAAATCATGATGATGCATGTACCTTTCCTAGGGTCTCTACCCTACAATCAATGTAGTCTTACTTGGTCATTCGGTAAGCTCAGAGTCCTTGCATCGGATCACGGGGGGGCCTAAAATCTTGTGTCCTAGCTGGTCTTCCCTGGCCTATGTCATGCACCAAGATCAGCCAATACTGTTTCCCTACCATCCCATGCAATCCTCACTGTGTCTAAATCCAGACTTCATACTATCTTTCAACCATCAGCCTTTGATACCATTCTTTCACAACCCCCTCCCACCAAAGATGCCCCTCCTGAGCTGGCAATGGTGAAAGGGAGATAATGACCCCCGAGTCACGCCCCCAGTAGTCCCCAGAGTGGCGACTATCACCAAGGGTATGATTTTTCACAAATATGGGGGGGGGATTAACATTTTTATTATTTAAAATCGGGAAATAGGATGAGTCAAACACCAAAATAAAAAAGAACAAGTAAATTAAAATAAACCCAAAACCAAACCCATATGCATGTTTTATACAATACTGAAACAAAAGTACAAGTATAAGAAAAGATCCAAAGTACGATTCCAAAAAAAAGAAAGCAAAAACTTCAACCAGGTAAACTACAACGCCCAACTAGTAAGGTCCCGCACGGTCCTTGAAGTCCTCCTAAAAACCTGAATGTAAAAAGTAGGGTGAGCATACAAGTATACTCTGTAGGGAAACCTAAAGCTCTCGTGCATAGGTGGGGAGACATCCTAATGCCCCGTGAGAAAACAGAAGGAATCAAAGTCTAGCAAGGAATCTATCCACCCAACCTTACAAGCCACACTCACCAAATATCGCAAGTCAATAGAGTAGTATAGTAATATTATCAAATTATGGGTACCCCGCACCACCTTCCCACTGAATACTGCTCAAGCCCTCACACCTAACGCTCTGATGCTCCCCCCTCTTCCTGAGCTAGTGTCGCAACCTGGACATATGAAGCTCGAGATAGTGCCACAACCTGTCCATACGAAGCTCATAGTATCCCTCCGGCACTCAATCCTCAACCATCATAGTATCCCGACGGCACTCAATCGTCAGCCATAACCACATCTCATCCCGAAGACACCTGGGAACTACATCACATCTCATCCTGAAGAAAACTGGGAACATATCACATCCTCATCTCGAAGAATCTTGGGAAATATCTGTCCTAACCTACCAAAAGGATCTTGGGCTATAGAACCTGGAAGAGGGATCCCATGGAATAATAGTAACCCACCATCCTTTAGATGTTTGAGAATCTCACCCCCCCGTCCCATGGCTGTTCGGCACGTAGTGCTCAACATGGGTGGGGTACGTAAAGAAACATAAAACGTATAGATTTATATAATTATATCAACCACTCAGCCCATCCTAAGGCTTCTACACAAAATATTTGAGGACATTCCTCGACACTGCTACCTCGAAAGTATGCACACAAAAACAGCCCCAAACCCCATTAATATTTTCATGTTTCAACAGTTTTAGTTTATCAGTTCCTTAACTATCGAGAAACTAAAAACAACCAAACCAAATCAATCGTTCGTAAAACATATCCCTGCCAACCACAAATAAAGTTAGGGAAAGCAAAAGCAACACAATAGAATTTTCTTTTATGATCCAATCAATTCCATTGATTTTCCGTATTTAATCAACTACTATGCCCCCCAATTCATTAGTTAACTCTTCCACTTGTATGAACAACCCATCCCTGCATCCCTACTGCCAACCACCATAACCACAAACACATTGAAAACAATACCTGTACCACATCATCATCCCTTAGATACCATTTACTGTAGCTCTATTGCCCATCACAACCATAACATACACGCCAACCCACAACCAAGCCAACCGCAGCCCCGCTGCTCACCCGTTCCACAAAAACCCACGAAACACCCCCTTCACATAATTAAACCCCAACCAGCACCCACAAAATTAAATATTTAATTTAGTTTAATCGAGGTGATCATACAAGTGTTACAAGTATTCATTTAATCAAACAACTTTACATGATTAACCAATTTACACATTCTAATAAATTTCATCCACAAAACAATCCCAAAAAACTAGGAAACATTTAATTACACAAGAAAAGGCCCCCAACGGCCGTGATTTTCAGTAGGCATAATCCTATTTAATTCACTATATAATCAAAGGATAAGAAATGATGGAAATAAAACAAAAATATCAACAAAATTTCCCCAAACACGTTCCTTAACCGGTTATTATCTTTATTTACTGGTTCAACCGCATCTCACGAAAACAAGAGGATACCCACCCCGCATGATGCACAAAAGAGAGAGAGAGATGAAGGTAATATCCCTACTTGAATAGGTTTTGATGTCCTTCTGCAAGAACAACCACCACGATGATTTCAATCACTCCTCCCGAGGACTACGTCCTCCCGTGGATGCTGCGGCACAACCGCACTAACAACCAAGAGAGACTCCATTATGGTTTAAGGTGTCACTTGTCATATAATGGCAAGGAGGAACATAAAGAGGAGATCGAGGAATGAATAAGAACGTGGAATAATGTACCATTAAGTTGACGTTCGTCGAAGGGCGTTGTTCCCGTCAAATATCAGCAATCTCCTTGGTAGGAAACTGTGAAGAGGAAGTTGAAGAAGAGGGAATGTTACAAGGTGCATGATGTTTGTCTCGTTGACATGATCCCGCAGCCACCGACAGATCGACGATCAGAGTCCGGATGAAGAAGATAGAAGGAAGGCTTCTGGGTCATCTGGGAGCGTCGCCGTGTGGAGAAGAAGAGGGGGCCATAAATAACACGTGACCCTATCTTATATAAGAAATGAAAATGTAAAATGGTATGCACCTTGTATTAATGAATACATGACGTGACCGTACAATCGTTACGCTGTTTGACTGGTCAACACACGACACGTCACGTGGTCTCCATGCATTTAATGATAATAATAAGTTCAATTAATAATAAGTGTTTTATTGACCCGAGACATGAACCATAACTTAATATCCAACATTATACTTGAATTGGTCGTATTAATGACAAGATCACATCGCCACTGACGAGAAGTCTATCAGACGTCGCACACGGGAGTTATGGCGGGTCGAAGATTTAATAATATTATTAAATCTATTAATTCACGAGTGTTTCGGGTACCAGATCCGAAAACTCAAAAACGACATCCAATATTGGACTCATAATTTCCGTCTCGAAGTCCGGGTCGCACTTCTGCTGACGGTTCATAAAACCAAGGTCGCACGAATATGTTATGGACAAAAAATGGGTTTCCCAACAAAATTAATAATTACATTATTATATTATTATTGTTTTATTTAACCATTTTTTTCTTCAAAACAAAAACCCACGCTCAACCTATTTCAAGGTTTTAAATGTGCAGCGCATTATCCCCTATAATTGGATCCTCCTTTATCATTTATTTCCTTATTTTTTTAATCATCATTATTTTTAATTTCCTCTCTCCAATCTTCCATCTTCTTCTTCAAGTTTCTCACGCTCCAACCCCAAAGTAGCGCTTCCCCTTTTATTCCATACCCAACACGCCCCATTTTAAACCTTTATCATTATTTTTTTAACACAATTATCATAAATAATAAAATCTCTCATCTATCCTCATATCTCAAATCTCTTTGCATTGAATTAAAAATTTAAATCTCATTAAATCATTATTAACGGATCTTTCAGAATTTAAGCCAACATTATTATTATAATTATTTAGTATAATAATAATAACAAATCTCCAATTATTATTTATTAACTCATCACCAATTATTATTAATTATTATTATTATTATTGACGTTCGCTGTGTTGACCATGTCCGACCACCATTACATCAATGCTGAGTAGCCTCCCATTACATATCCATTACACGCATAATTTATTATTTATTAAAATTTAAATAAATAAAAAAGAAACCATGCACCTCCCCTCATTGAATTAAATACATTCAATTTTATTTCTTTTATTTCACAATGATTAAATTAAAACCATTTAATCTAATTAACACCAAATATTTTCACGCCACCCTTATCAATTATTATTATCAAAAATTGTTATTATAACACGCGTCGTGTTTGACCACATCAAATTTTTACAAAGTAATGGACCGGAGAGGTCTGGGCCGTTACAAAATACAAGGAGTGGATACAGTAAAAGGATATATATATATATATATATATATATATATATATGTTCGGTCAAAGAAGCCCAAATGAGGGAGTAAGGGGATCTCCATCTCCCAGCTCGGTTCAAGAAGAAGAGTAGCCAACAATTCCAAAAGTCTATCAACGATGCTCATCATGCCACACATCTGCCCTGAACACACAAGTATAAGGGTCTCATTCATGACACCTTGATATTGTCTGCTTTGGGTGTTACTAACTCGCATGCACAGTTTCTAGGTTGCGGCACAAAAATGCATATTGGTGCGAAAAGTGTCCCTCTTTCTTGTGAGTCAAAAGTTACGTCCAACCACATCTCGTCCCTATGCCACACAGTTGAGGGCCCACAATTCCTAGATAGAGGACCCATGCCTTGATATAACAGGGGGGTTCCACTATAGTAGTCACCGAGGAACTCCACTTCCCAGACCCGCTAGAGGGTCATGCTCGAGAATATCATCGAGGAACTCCACTGCCCAGCCCTGCTGGAGGGTAACACCCAGAAGCCATCGAGGAACTCCACTACCCAGCCCTTCTAAAGGGTAATGCTCGAAAGAATCTGTCGGGAAACTCCATTGCCCTGACCTATTAGAGGGTAATTCCCAAAAGAAGATGTGAGTGAAGATGGTGGATTTTGAACTCACCAATTTGATGTTCAAGAACAACAAAATCAAAACACAAACTAAGGAGACATCTTCACGGCACGGTGAAGAAAACGAATGGTTGATCCAAGGGTTGTATTTGGATGAGAGTGAGATGGGAGGAGGGGAGGTGTATTTTTGATCTCTCAGAAATATCATAAAATGGGTTTTCTAGAGACCCCCAACAACCCATCATCACACAAATTAATAAAGATCCAATCAGTCCAACATTGATTCTTTCATACGTGTCAATTGGACAAATATGTATGTAGTGACTAGGATGTATATATCACATATTTGAAAACTAATAGTTCGTCATGTCAATCCACCCCTTCCAATATAAAGGATTTGTTAATAAAATCATAGATAGTCAATGGGTAGGTTTGCAAATAAATGAATTGATAGTCATAGAATATTATTCCCATCAGACTTAAAACTAATGAAAAATATATACAAAAGATTTGAGGATATTTCCCTTTTTTTAACTTTTTAATAATAATTGAAAATAGTTATCCTAGTTTTTTTTATTCATATTCCATGAATCGTCTTGGATATGCACTGAAGGTCGTTGGTATATCCTACTTTATACCAACGGTTTTTCAAAACCATTGTGTATCATTATTTATACCTTTCAAAAATTTAAATGGGTTTTTAAAATTTTTTTTTACAAAAGGGACAGATTTTTCAATATTTTTAAAAATGGGTCCGAGATGCGTGAACCCTGTTCACGCATCCTTGATCCCGGGAAGATGCGTGAACGGGGTTCACACATATTCAATCTGAGCGAGATGCGTGAACCCCGTTCACGCTTCCTTCACGAATCGGATGAAGGATGCGTGAATAGGGTTCACGCATCATGCAGAATGTTTTTACTAGTTTTAAAATTTTTTATTTTTATTTTTGTTGTTTTGTTTATATATATAACAAAAAAAAATTAGCAGAATTTATCCGCAATTTAAAATCCACCAACACTACCATTACAACCATCTGGATTCTGACAGAAACTCTCACCTAGGACTCCCTTTTATAAGAGGGATTTCCCTGCAAATTTTTCCGCATTTTCGATGTGGGATACAGGTTCTTCCTAACCTGCACATTACATTCTGCATTTCCGATGTGGGATTCTGTTTCAAGTACGTGACTTTGAAAGAGTATAAAATATAGAATATAAGACTAATATAAATGAAATTTTAAACATTTATTAAACATATAAGAAATAGTTAAAAACAAAACAAATTTCTTAAAAAATGTTGATCCAAAATAAATTATAACCATTCAAAACCATCAAATTGAAACTTAAAAATGTTTCACGTATTTCAAGTACGTGACTTTTAAAGACTATAAAATATAAACTATAACACTAATATAAATTAAATTTTAAACACTGATTAAACATATAAGAAATATTTGAAAACAAAAATAATTTCATAAAAAATGTTGATAAAAAATAATTTATAACCATTCAAAACCATCAAATTGAAACATAAAAATGTTTCATGTATGTGACTTTGAAAACCTATAAAATATTAAATGTAAGACCAAATAAATGAAAATTAAAACATGAATTTAAAATATAATAAATAGTTGAAAATAAAAATATTTTAATAAAAAATGTGGATGAAAAATAATTTATAATATTTCAAACACACATACTTTAAACATAAAAATGTTTCAAATATGTGGCATTGAAAGACTAAAATATAAATTACATGACAAATATAAATGAAACTTAAAACATGAATTAAACATATATGGAATAATTAATAATTAATTAGTCAATTAGTAGTATAATCATTAATTATATAATTATTAATTACTTATTAATAAATAAAATTATAAATTGGTTAATTATTAATATAAATATTAATTATTAACTACTAATATAATCATATAATAATTAATTAGTTAAGTAGTTATATGATTATTAATTATAATTAGGAATTATTAATTATATAATAATTAATTAGTTAATTAGTAAAATAATTATTATTTATTATTATTAATTACTAATATACAATAATTAATTAGTTAATTAGTAGTGTAATTATTAATTATACAATAATTAAATAATTAATCAATTAGTAATATAATTATTATTTATAATTATTCAATATAATTATTGTTTCTTATTTCTTATTTATATAGTAATTAATTACTTAATTAGTAATATAACTATTAATTATAATTAGTCATTATTAATTATTAATTATATATATAATAACTAATTATTTATTAGTATTATAATTATTAATTATATAATAATTATTAGTAAATTAGTAAAATAATTATGAAATATAATTTGTAATATAATTATTAATTATAATTTGTAATTATTAATTATATAATAATTAATTAGTTAATTAGAATCATAATTATTAATTATTAGTTAATTAATTTTTATATAATTAATAATTATATTACTAATTAACTATTTAATTATTATATAACTAATAATTATATTACTAATTAACTATTAAATTATTATATAGTTAATTATTAATAATTGATAATTAATATTTATAATGAATAATTATAATTATTAATTATCTTGTTAATTTAGTAGTTAAATAATGAATTATTATATAATTAATAATTATTTTACTAATTAAATAATTAATTATTATATAAATAATAATTATATTACTAATTAACTAATTATTTTTTATATATTTAATAATTATATTACAAATTAACTAATTAATTATTATATAATTAATAATGATATTACTAATTAATTATTAGAAAATTAATAATTATATTACTACTTAATTATTATATAATTAATAATGATATTACTAATTAACTAATAATTATATTTCTAATTAGCTAATTAATTATTATATAATAAAAAAATATGTTACTAATTAACTAATTAATTATCATATAATTATATTAGTAATTAACTAATTAATTTTTGTATATTAGTAATTAATAACAAATATTTATATTAATAATTAACTAATTTATAATTATATTGATTCATAAGTAATTAATAATTGTACTACTAATTGACTAATTAGTTGTTAATTATATCTTATATGTTTAATCCATGTTTTAAGTTTCATTTATATTCTTCTTGTAATTTATATTTTAGTCTTTCAAAACCACATATTTGAAACATTTTTATGTTTCAAGTATGTGTGTTTGAAATCTTATAAATTATTTTTCATCAACATTTATTATTATTATTTTTTATTTAAACTATTTCTTATATTTTAAATTCATGTATTAATTTGAATTTATATTGGTCTTATACTTTATATTTTATAGGCATTGAAAGTCACATACATGAAACATTTTTATGTCTCAATTTGATGGTTTTGAATGATTGAAAATTATTTTTGATCAACATTTTTTTATAAAATTATTTTTGTTTTCAACTATTTCTTATATATTTAATTAATGTTTAAAATTTCATTTATATTAGTCTTATAGTTTATATTTTATAGTCTTTCAAAGTCAAGTACTTGAAATACATGAAACATTTTTAAGTTTCAATTTGATGGTTTTGAATGGTTATAAATTATTTGTATCAATATTTTTTATGAAATTCTTTCTATTTTCAAATATTTTTTATATGCTTAATCAATGTTTAAAATTTAATTTATATTAGTCTTATAGTTTATGTTTTATAGTCTTTCAAAGTCACGTACTTGAAATAAATGAAACATTTTTAAGTCTCAATTTTATGGTTTTCAATGCTTATAAATTATTTTTGATCAACATTTTTTATGAAATTATTTTTATTTTCAATTATTTCTTATATTTTTAATCATGGTTTAAAATTTCATTTATATTAGTCTTATATTTTATATTTTATAGTCTTTCAAATTGACGTACTTGAAATACATGAAACATTTTTAAGTTTCAATTTGATGGTTTTGAATGGTTATAAATTATTTTTTATCAACATTTTTTATAAAATAATTTTTGTTTTAAACTATTTATTATATGTTTAATCAGTGTTTAAAAATTTCATTTATATTAGTGTTATAGTTTATATTTTATAGTCTTTCAAAGGCATGTATGTGAAATACGTGAAACATTTTTAAGTTTCAATTTGATGGTTTTGAGTGGTTATAATTTATTTTTGATCAACATTTTTTATGATTTTTTTTGTTTTCAACTATTTTTTATATGTTTAATCAATGTTTAAAATTTAATTCATATTAGTCTTATAGTCTATATTTTATAATCTTTCAAAGAAAAGTATCTGAAACAGAATCCCACATCAGAAATGCAGAATGTACTATGCAGGTTAGGAAGAACCTGTATCCCACATCGAAAATGCGGAATAATTTTCAGGGCAAGCCCTATTATAAAAGGGAGTCCTGGGTAAGAGTTTCTGTTAGAATCCAGACTGATGTAATGGCAGTGTTGCTGGATTTTAAATAGCGGATAAATTCTTCTAATTTTTTTGTTATATATATATATATATATATATATAAACAAAACAACAAAAATAAAAATAAAAATTTTTAAAACTAGTAAAAAACATTCTGCATGATGTGTGAACCCTGTTCACGCATCCTTCATCCGATTCGCGAAGGATGTGTGAACGGGGTTTACGCATCTCACTCAAATTGAAGATGTGTGAACCCCGTTCATGCATCTTCTTGGGATCGGGGATGCGTGAACGGGGTTCAGGTATCTCGGACCCAGTTTTAAAAATATTGAAAACCCTGTCCCTTTTGTAAAAAAATTCAAAACCCATTTAAAATTTTGAAAGATATAGATAATGATACACAACGGTTTTGAAAAACCGTTGGTATAAAGTAGGATATACCAATGAACTTCAGTGCATATCCAAGCTGATTCATGAAATATGAATAAAAAACTAGGCAAACTATTTAGATTTATTATTAAAAATTTTAAAAATGGGAAATATCCTCATATCTTTTGTATATATTTTTCATTAGTTTTAAGTCTGATGGGAATAATATTCTATGACTATCAATTCATTTATTTTCAAACCTACCCATTGACTATCTATGATTTCATTAACAAATCCTTTATATTGGAATGGGTGGATTGACATGAAGAATTGTTAGTTTTCAAATATGATATATATACATCCTAGTCACTACAGACGTATTTTTCCAATTAACATGTATGAAAGAATCAATGTTGGACCGATTGGATCTTTAGTAATTTGTGTGAGGATGGGTTGTTGGGGGTCTCTAGAAAACCCATTTTATGATATTTCTGAGAGATCAAAATAACACCTCCCCTTCTCCCATCTCACTCCCATCCAAATTCATCCCTTGGAGAAACCATTCGTTTTCTTCATCGTGTCGCGAAGATGTCTCCTTAGTTTGTGTTTTGATTTTGTTGTTCTTGAACATCAAATTGGTGAGTTCAAAATCCACCATCTTCCCTCACGTATTCTTTTGGGAATTACCCTCCAATAGGTCTAGTAAATGGAGTTCGCCGATGGATTCTTTTGGGCATTACCCTTTAGAAGGGCTAGGTAGTGGAGTTCCCCAATAGCTTCTGAGCGTTACCCTCCAGTAGGGCTGGCCAGTGGAGTTCCTCGATGATATTCTAGAGCATGACCCTATAGCGAGTCTGGGATGTGTAGTTCTTCAATGACTACCATAGTGGAACCCCCCTGTTATATCAGGGAATGGGTCCTCTATCTAGGAATTGTGGCCCCTCAACTGTGTGTCATAGTGATGATATGTGGTTGGACGTAAATTTTGACTCACAAGAAAGAGGGACACTTTTCGCTCCAATATGCATTTTCGTGACGCAACCTAGAAACTGTGTGTGCGAGTCAGCAACAACCAAAGCGGGCAATATCAAGGTGTCATGAATGATCCCCTTGTACTTGTTTGTTCAGGGCATATTCCTGGGATGATGAGCATCGTTGATAGATTTTTGGAATTGTTGGATACTCTTCTTCTTGAAACGAGCTAGGAGATGGATATCCCCTTACTCCATCATTTGGGATTCTTTGACTGAGCATATATATATATATATATATATATATATATATATATATCATTTTACTATATCCACTCCTTTTATTTGGTTACTCTCCTTCTAGGAGAGGAGAAGTTGCGAGGGGTATGACACGTGCTTTCCATGTCTAGATTCTCTTGGTTGGATGAGTCTACTTTCCTGTGATAGGTGGTGAAGGCTCGACGGGTAGCTCATCTACTCACCAGGTTTATCCTATTCTGCTTAGACGAGCTTACTTTCACTCTTTTTTGGGTTGGGATGTAATCTTTCATTGACCTTGTGCATCTGCTATCATTCTCTTCTATGGTATCTCTTAATTCTCCCCTTTCAGCTTTTGGGGCGTCCTACTGGGTATGTTTATTGTAACGACCCAAATTTTTATCAGTGCAATTTCTCCCTTCTTCTAGTAATTTCATAATCACATAAAATCACATTAGGAAATACAATGCCACATCATGCTTAAATGAAATACTATGTGACCTTTAATCATAAATTTCCACTTCTGTGTTTTCAATTTTGAAAATTTGACATACACGGTTGCGATTAGTAAGATGTTTGGAGCCCGACAGGGCAAACTTAATTCTTAGTGAATAGTAACATAAACTTATGAATAATAATTTTACCCTTATGAATATTAATATGAACCTTATGAATAGTAAATTGTCTAAGTGAATAGGAACCTTACTAATGATAGAATAAATAAAAATTATCCATCCTATAAGTGACAATATGATATAATTACATTATAGTGTTGGTATTTTTGTATGTCATGAATATTTAATGAATAATTTAATAATTAAAAACAAAATTTATTTTCATAAAATGTATTCATAAACTAGTATTTATTTGTCTTATGATTATATGATAATTTTATGAGACCTTAATTAATTTTTCAAACTGTTATAAATGCATTTTTTATTTTTAAAATTTGTATTTTTCAAGTAAATTATGATTTTAATTAAAAATTAAATTAATAATATTTAAAAAATTATTTTCATAAAATGGAGTTCATTTTTAAATTCTACACATCGAAAAATTCTCTGGTTGAATTTTTGGGATTTTTCTAAAAAACATGAATTTTGTGAATAGTGAAATTTGATAATTTACAAAATATGCTAAATAAATGAATTTATGCATAATGTTTGAGTCATGTATGATTTAAATGGTCATTTGTTCGAACTCAAATGCACTTATTACTATTTTTAGTCACAATAATCCTCACTATTGCTTGTCTTGGGGAGAAATAATAAATTAATGAATATAATATTGAGAAAACCTCTCTCCCCTCTAGTATAAATATCACCCCTCACAACCTCATTTCTTGACACCTCTAAAGCATTTTTTTCAACTCCAATTTCTACAAAAATCTCTTCCCAATATTCTCCCTCACATCCATCATCCCTTGTTCTCATAAAATGACCAAAACCTGTCTCATAAGGAGGATCTTAAAGAAGATATATTCAAGAGGTAATTTTTCTCTCTTTTCTTTCAAATTCCTTTCTAATTTCATTTATTTTATTGTCTTATCTTCAACTTATCTTATCCAAATTTCATGATAACTCCATTATTATTGATATACTAGTATTTTATCATGTTAATGGAAGATTATTCAGTATACTCATCCCTATCTATCTTTTTTTATAAAAATGAAATTGTTGCCCATGATGTGTTAATTTACCTACATCACGGGAGATGCACTTCCATTTTCCTTCAACCCCTTAAAGGATGTAAATAAAACCATTAAATGGTTGAAAAAATATTGTAACATGTAAGTTTTAACCCATTTTATGTTCTGTAAAAAAACTTTTATACATAAAACTAAATGATAAAACAAAACATGTTCGTTGTGAACCAAAAACCGCCCAAATTAACCTAAATCGATCATCATTAAATTTTAACTAATGATTTATCCACATGGTATATTAAAAAATAAATTAAAATATAATTTAAAATACTTTAAGATCATTAATAACATGTAATACCAGTTTGGTATGTTTATCCATGTTCTACACGAACCTCCATTCTTGTGTACAAGTGAGTCGTTCATGAAAACTAAGAAAAAGAAAAGTCCCAAACAATGAATTTAAACTATATAACTCATAAAAACGCCCATAAAAGAACATAATTAATCCATAATTAATCATTTTCATTTTTAAAAGGTTCTATAATTGTTAATTAATGAATCTAATGTGATTATACAGGATATTAAAGTGAAGAAAGCATTCAAAAGGTAAGGGGAATTCTAAAACCCAACTTTCTTTCTTCAGGTTTTTCCCTCTTTCACTCCATTTTCAATATGGTTTCTTCCTTAAAAATAAGTTATTAATCATTATATTACATTTTATTATATATGAACATTTTCTACTGGAGTTTATATCAAACATAATGTTTTCCAAAAGAAATCTACATTCAAAAACTCACCCTTTACTTCTCACTCATGGTTAATGGTCCTTGTATCAAGTATGTTATTCGCTCTTTCATTTGGTAACCCAATGTTTATTAATGAATTCTTTATGAAGTGAAACCCATTCCTTTAAATGCGGTGTTTTATGTTAAATATTGATATATGATCTATGTGTCCTGGATGATAATGTAAATGTTATGATGTGATGGGTGTGCCTGAAATTTTATAGCGCAATGAAAATGTTATGATGTGACGGGTGCACCTAGAATTATATAGTGATCCAATGCATTGGGTAATGTAAATAACCTCATGAGTAAATTGAATTATTCATGATCATGGTGCTATCTTTTTTCACAACTATGTGTGGTAGTAGACCACTGAGACATGATGTTTTATTTTTATGCATTGCACATTCCTAGCCTTTTCTTAATGTTTCCTCTCATGATTATGATCTTATGACTATGTTATTATGATAATGATTATTCTCATCCCATGTTATGTTTTTCATGTTCTTATCTATACTCTTACTGGACTTTTAGCTCATCCCTTTTTGATTTATATCCTCAGGTGACTACATGTACTAAAGAGAATTCAAGGGCCAATAAGAAGCTAGAGAAGAAGGAATTAAATAAATGTTTATGTCTTATGTGCTAATGGTTATGTATAGTCCTAGTTTTCCCAAAACATTAAACCTTTGGATCCTCATGGTGTAATGTTTTTATATTGTGTATCATTAAAATGATGTAAAAGTAATGTAAGAAAAGCAGGGTCACTATATTTATACTCACCCATGCATGGGCTTTTCCCATACGTGTTGTGTCTTAGGCAGATGATAGACAGGTTAATCGTGACTTTAGAAAAGCTTAGGGATATTGGGTGCTTAGATTTCATATAGTGGTCATAGCTTGGGATTGGGGATCTGGGATCTCTCCTATATTTTACTTTTCCAGTTTTTTGTTAGGTTGCAATAAATTTCTGGTTGGGGTTGTATTTTACCCCTATTTACGTTTTAGTATACTCTACTATACTTTTTTACCTTTTTTAGGTTCATGTATTCTTGGTTTAATTTATAGCAATGTTACATCTTTTATTCCTTCCCTATACACTTTTTCATGAGTTGGTTGTGTGCATTTTTATAGGTTCTTAGGAAAAGGCCTCCCTGAGTTAGTTATGGCTTCGGTTCTTATTGCTACCCGTGGCCAATGGAGGCGGGATTGGGGTAGTTGCGGCTCAAGCCTTGTCTTGGGTCTGGAAATGACAGATTCGTATCAAAGGTGGTTTGATTCATTAGATATTGTTTGGACATTCCCTAAAAAGGATTTTGGTTGGTTTTTAATGAAATAGGTTCAAAGTCTCTCGAGTGCAGCTCTCAGACCCTAGAGTCTAGTGATGGTTCGACAGACGACATAGCCATTCACTAGGACCTTGACTACCTTCTTATCGACTCAGCATGCTGAGACATTTTTTATAGAGATAAATGGTAAATTAATCATATAGGATTGATTCCTTGATTGTCCTTATTGAGTGAGCTCCCCATTGGTATCAATATATATATATATATATATATATGCTCATTTCACTGTGGTATTCTTTGATAACTTTCAAGATATCGCTGCGATGACAATAATCCGGGATACCAACTCTGGTTTATGGTGATGACCTTATGAGAGAAAAGGCCCTGATTGAGGGTCCATCCCATGATCCCCTTCCTCTAGGTGGACATGTAGTAGCACCTTCACCTGTTGAGTAGTAGATTATCCTAGTAGAGCATGCTGATGATGCGTGCAGGTTTAGTGTGATTCGTGAGTTCCAACATTAGAGACCATTGAGGTTACGTGGCAAGCCAAATCCTTTGGTAGTAGAGTATTGGCTAGAGTAGGTGTTTTTTATCTTTATGCTTGTTCGACCCCTAGACCTCCAACAAATACATCAAAGCCTTTTCCACTCCCCTATAATGTTTTGTTTCAAATTTTATGATATATATATATATATATATATATTTGTATATATTTTATTACATTTTTTTATCCATATATTTATATATATATGTTTATATATTATTAAATATATTTTATATGTAAATATGTTTAATTATTTTTTTATAAAATTAAAATTTTATGTCTGAATATATAAAAAATATGTATATATTGTTATATATTTGATTATAAATAAAAATACGTTGTGGAAAAAAATTTCAAAACCATAATATCAATATAAATGTAATTCCTAGGAATAAATTTAGTCCCCTCTGAAAAAGGGCAATAATAACCCCATAAATGAGCCATAAAATCCATCTAATATTAAAAAAATAGGGGTACACTGACTAAAAACTCTGTTTTGGAGGCCTTCTAAGACTTTTTTGGCCTTAAAAATGTTAAAGAGGTTTATCTATGTAATTGAGTGTGTATAGATCATCACATGCTTCAATTTGATATGTGGTAGAGCTCAAACGGACACCCAAATCAAAAGTTATGGTCTTTTTATGTTTTAGTTATGTTTTCAACTTATTTTAGATATTTTATTAATTTTTTTTGTTTTTTTGTGTCTTAAAATTGTTTTTAATTGATTATTTCTCAATAATAATTAGAAAATTGTTCATTAAAATATTTGTTTTAATTATCTTATAAGCTATTTCCACTAAATATATTATATATTAAGTGTAAATTCCAATTTACCTTATCTAAAACATATTTTAAAAAATATATATTATATTTTTATCAATATCAATATATTTATATATCAATATATTATTTTTAATGAAAAATTATTTTTTTAAGTATACTTTTATATGTGCATGTAAAAAAGAATTGATAAATCCCCCCTTTAACAATGCTTTTTTAACGTTGTTAAACACCCCCTTTAACAGTGCTAAAAAGCGTTGTTAAATACCCCTTTAAAGTGTTTTTTTAGCACCAACAAAGGGGGTCTTTAATAGTGTTTTTAGATAGCATTGTTAAAGACCTAGGACTAGATAAACCTAGTTTTTTAGTTGTGTTTCCATGGACCCGATGGACACTGGTGGAGTTTTGTTATAGAGATGCATTATGATTTGACACTCTCATGGGATGAATTCTGATAACTCTTCCTTGATGAGTACTACACCTTCTGCTTTCTCTCAGTTCATATCGAGGAGATTTTGGAGTTTCAATAGAGTGGGATGATGGTGGATGAGTTTGTAGAAAGGTTCACAGACCTTAAACACTAATCCCTTGACATGATCCATGATGGCTAATTCTGAACACATAAGTTTGAGCAGGGACACCACAGAGAGATTTGTGCCAGTATATTGCCCTTGTGAATCCCCACCTATGCCGGGGTGCTAGATTAGGCAATGGTGACAAAGAGATTTATGTTAGAGTGACACTAGTTAGTTGGAGCTGGTAGTCGGCATCCCAAAGTTGAGTCGTCTACAGTAGCTAGCGAGCACTAGTCGGTGGGATCTCGATGTAAGAAACCTTTTCGAGAGCAGGATCTTGCACATGGTCATATGGTGCAGGGGAAAAAAAGAGCACTAGGGAATCATAGGTAGGTGAGGTGCTATTATTGTGATAGGAATGGTCACATAGTGAAAGACTACCCAACCAGATGTGCATAGCATCCCAGACAGATAATTGATGGACCACCACGATAGAGGCAGCGCCGTGATCTGGGATCTCCCGAGTGAGGAAAGGGTGGTCCCCCTAGAGGTGGAGTTAGAAAATGAGTAGGGGGTTATTTGGGTGGTAAACATCGATATGAGATCCTTCCACCACCAACACCAGGAAACCCACAATATGCTCAGGGAGTTGGAGGCTAGGGTTGCCGACGACTGCAAGATTTGAATATTTATGAACCCATGATGCATTAGATGATTTGGGGTATAATATGTGTTTATTCTACTATTTCTTCAGTATTAGTAGATATAGGTTCCAGTAATTTCATTATCTATTGACTCCTGGCATGATATCTAGAGCTCCCAGGTGATATTCTAGCACAACAACTTTGTCTTGAGGTTCCTATAGGGAATGCTTCTTCTGTATCTTTTATCTATCGGCAGTACGAGCTATCACTTGTTGGAGAGAGGTTCACATGGGGACTTTTTTTCATCACGATGGAACCCTATTCCATCATATTTGGTATAGATTTTATTTCGATGGTTTGAGCCTAGATTTATTTTCATCACATACAAGTTAGATTCCTATGCACTTATGGGATGAGTTTCTCCTTTTTGGTGAGAGAGATCTCATGGAAGGGTAAGTGGGTTCTGTAAGCAAAAGGTTGTAGCCTATAACCCATCATTTTGAGAGTGTATCCCTTCATGTATAAGGATCTTCAGGTATCTTGGTTCCTTCAGTTGTGGATTATTATATGGATGTCTTTCCTATAGAAGTTCCAAGACTGCCTCTGAGGCGAGAGATGGAGTTTTGCATTGACTTGAAACCAGGGATTTCCCCAATATCTTCTTCAGCATATTAGATAACCCCTACTAAGCTTCTAGAGCTATTATTGTAGTTGGAGTAACTTCATGAGAAAGGTTTTATCAGACCCAATGTGTCCTCCTAAGCATCTCCAGTCTTGTTCGTGAAAAAGGATGATGGGATCTTACCACTTTGCATAGATTATTATCACCTGAACTATGCCACAATAAAGAAAAAGTACCCCTTATCGAGTATTGATGAACTCTTTGACCAGTTTTGAGGCATGAGATAGTTCTCAAAGATTTATCTTAGGTCCAGATACCACTATTTGAGGGTTTGCGAAGCTGATATTCCAAATTTTGTATTCCGATGACACTAAGGATACTATGAGTTCCATGTGATGCCCTTTTGTGTGACAAATTCCCACACCGTTTTCATGGATTTGATAAACTAGATCTTCTAACTGTACTTGGACCAGTTTTTTTATCTTCATTGACTACATAATCATCCACTATGCAACATAGGAGGAGCATGAATATCACTTGAGGAAAGTTCATGGTTTACTTCAAGAGCACAAGCTTTATAGAAACCTCTGAAGTGCCTGTTATGTGTACACGAGGTTCAATTTCTGGGGAAATTCATTACTGAGCATGGTTTATTCATGGACCTGGTGATAATATAAATAGTTATTTCTTGGGATCTACCTAAAAATGTGTCATAGGTGCGGAGTTTACTTGTCTTGAAAGGGTACTATAGGTGATTTGTGGCAGACTTCTCCAGAATCGCAGCCCCTTTAACTACCCTGACAAAGAAAGGTATGTCATTTACCTGGTATGAGAAATGAAAGAGGGAATTTGAGTATTTGAGGTAGAGGATGATGATTTCTCTAGTTTTTAGCCTACCAGAGGAGGGTGTCGAGTTCATAGTGTATTGTGATGCCTCGGAAGCTGGTCTCAGTTGCGTGTTGATGCAGTAGTAGGTAGTTTTTGCATACAGGTCGAGGGAGTCGAGACCCCATGAGCATAACTATGAAAATCCTAATCTAGAGCTAGTAGAAGTAGTCTTTTACCTAAGGATATGGAGACAATACCTTCTAGGGGAGAGATTTTTGATTTACTCTAACCACTAGAGTGTCAGGTAAATCTTCCCTCGGAGGGACCTGAACCAGATAATGATGCTGGTTGGAATTCTTATAGGACTACAACTTCGAGATAGTATATACTCAAAGGAATGGAAATATTTTAGCAGATTATATTATTAGGAAGTCCCAAGATTAATTAGTGCATGAAGCTTCAGAGTATTTAACTTCCCTATAGCTGACCCTGGTGAAGCATGAGGGTACAATTTTTCTACAATCGATGGTGTTGAGTGCTTTGCTTCTCAAGCATGTGAGGGAGTCACAGCTAGGAGACATCAACTATGAAGTATTATGTGATCATATATACAAATAAGACCCACTATATTGATATTCTGAATGAGGGAATCACACAATCTTATTCTATGGGTGAATAGTGGTTCTAGACATGTTGCGAGAGGAGGTAATGTGGGAGTTTTTCACAGCTACCCTAGTTATAGATCCCAATGTGGGGAAGATGTACATAGACCTCTAGTGGTAGTTTTGGTTGTCCAGCATGAGAAGAAGCATAGTTGAGTTTATCTCTTGGTGCATCACTTGTTATCATGTGAAGACTGAGCACCAAGTCCCTGTAGGTTTGTTGCATTCTCTTGAGACCCCAAAGTGGAAATGGGATTGCATATCCATAAACTTCTTCATAGGGATTCCATGCACAAAGAAGGTGCATGATTCCATGTGGGTAATAGTGGACTAACTCATGAATTCATTGCACTTTATTTCCATCTTGGAGAAGATTTTGGTAGAGATTTTTGGGTAGTTGTACGTACAAGAGATTATTTTCCTTCACATAGTGCCCTCAATGATTGTCTCTGATTATGATGCATGATTTATCTCATGATTGTGGAGAGGACTAGAGGAGGAATTCAGAACCCAATTATAGATGAGTACAACCATTCACCCCCAGAATTATGGGTAGACCGAGCTCACTATATAGGTGCTATAGGATATACTGAGGGCTTGTGTGTTAGACTTCAGATGAAGCTGGGAGGATCACCTTCCCTTGGTAGAGTTTGTGTTCAACAAAATATACCAATCTACACTACTATAAATAGGGTCTATTCCAATTATTATGCTTAACCATTGGTATATCTTGTATATAGGAAAGGTATATCAATATTTTTTTAAAATTATAGATAATGATACACCCATAGTTTTTGAGAAACCATTGGTATAAAGCAGGATATACCAACGATCGTTAGTGAATATCCAAGTCAATTCATGAAATATGAATAAAAAACTAGGCTAACTATTTACATTTATTATTAAAAAAGTTAAAAAAAGCAAAATATCCCCAAATCTTTTGTATATATTTTTCATTAGATTTAAGTCTGATGGGAATAATATTTTATGACTATCAATTCATTTATTTTCAAACCTACCCATTGACTATCTATGATTTGATTATCAAATCCTTTATATTGGAATGGGTGGATTGAAATGATGAACTATTAGTTTTCCAATACGAGATATATACATCCTAGTCACTATAGATGTATTTTTCTAATTGATACATATGAAGGAATCCATGTTGGACTGATTGGATATTTAGTAATTTATGTGAGGATGGGTCAATGGGGGTCTCTAAAAAACACATTTTATGATATTTATACGGGATAAAAAATACACCTCTCATGTTCCCATATCACTCCCATCCAGATGAAACCCTAGGAACACCATTTCATTTTCTTCACTGTGTCACAAAGATGTATCCTTAGTTTGTGTTTTGATTTTTTTGTTCTTGAACATCAAATTAGTGATTTCAAAAATCCTCCATCTTCCCTGAAGTCATATTCTAGGAATTACCCTTCAGCAGGTCTAGTAAATGGATTTCCCCATGACTTCTTTTGGGTATTACCCTTCAAAAGGGCTGTGTAGTGAAATTCTGTGATGGATTCTTCTGAGCGTTACCCTCCAGCAGGTCTGAGCAGTGGAGTTCCCTAATGATATTCTCAAGAATTACCCTCTAGCGGGTCTGGGAAGTGGAGTTCCTCAGTGACTACCATATTGGAACCCCCCTGTTGTATTAGGGCGCGGGTCCTCTATCTATGAATTGTGTATCCTTAACTTTGTGGCATAGTGATGAGATGTTGTTGGATGTAACTTTGGACTCACAATAAAAATGGATGCTTTCCGCACCAAGATGAATTTTTGTGACACAACCTAGAAATTGTGTGTGCGAGTAAGTAATGACCAAATCATACAATGTCAAGGTGAGGTTAATGACTCTTGTATACTTGTGTGTTCGGGGTAGATGTGTGGGATGTTGAGCATCGTTGATAGACTTTTGAAACTGTTGTCTACTCATCTACTTAAGCCGAGTTGGGAGATGGAGATCCCCTTACTCCTTCAATTGGGATTCTTTGACTGAGTATATATATATATACATACATACTTTTACTGTATAAACTCTTTGTATTTGGTTACTCTCCTTCTAGGAGAGGTGAAGTTGCAATATGTAAGACACGTGCTTTCCGTTTCTAGATTCTCATGGTTGGATGAGTCTACTTTCCTCCAAAAGGTGGTGAAGGCTCAACAGATAGTTCATCTACTCACCATGTTTATCCAATTATTATTAGACGAGCCTAATTTCACTCTTTGTTGGTTTGAATTGTAACACTTCATTATCCTTGTGCATCTACTATCATTCTCTTCTTTTTTATCTCTTAGTTCTCCCCTTTCAGCTTTTGGGGTGTCCTACTGGGTATGTTTATTATATCGACCCAAACTTTTATCAATGAAATTTCTACCTTCTTGTAGTAATTCCATAATCACATAAAATCACATTAGGAAACACAATGCCACATCATGCTTAAATGAACTACTATGTGACCTTTAAACATAAATTTTCCACTTCTGTGTTTTGAATTTTGAAAATATACCATACACAGTTGTGATCAGTAAGATATTTGGAGTCTGATAGGAAAAAATTAATTCCTATTGAATAGTAACATACCCTTAGGAATAGTAATTTTTCCCTCATAAATAGTACTACGACCCTTATGAACAGTGAATCAGACAAGTGAATAGGAACCTTACTAATGATAGTATAAATAAAATGTATCCATCCTATAAGTGACAATATGATATAATTATATTATATTGTTGGTATTTCTGTAAGTCATGAATATTTAATGATTAATTTAATAATTTAGAAGAAAATGTATCTTCATAAAATGTATTCATAAACTAGTATTTATATTTGTTATGATTATATGATAATTTTATGGGACCATAATTAATTTTTCAAAGTGTTAGAAAAGCAGTTTCTAATTTTAAAATTTGTATTTTTATGTAAATTATGATTTTGATTAAAAAATAAATTAATCATATTTAGAAAATTATTTTCATAAAATTGAGTTAATTTTTTAATTCTTCACATTGGAAAATGGTCCAGTTTATTTTTTTGTATTTTTCTAAAATACATGATTTTTTGGTGAACAGTGAAATTCAATAATTTACAAAATATGCTAAATAAATAAATTTATGCATCATGTTTGAGTCATGGATGATGTAAATGGCCATTGGTTCAAACTCATATGCACTTATTACTATTTTTAGTCACAATAATACTCATTATTTCTTGTCTTGTAGAGAAATAATAAATTAATGAATATAATATTGAGAAAACTCCTCTCAACTCCACTATAAATACCACCCCTCACAACCACATTTACTCACATATCTCAAGCCTTGCGTCTACTCTAATTTATGCTCAAATATCTTCCCAATATCCTCCCTCACTTCCATCAACCCTTTGTCTCATAAAAATACCAAAACCTCTCCCCTAAGGAGGCTATCAAGGAAGATATATTCAAGAGGTAATTTCTCTCTCTTTTCTTTCAAATTCCTTTCAAATTTCATTTATTTTCCTCTCTTATACTCAAATTATATTATTCAAATGTCATGATAACTATAATATGATTGATATACTGGTATTAAATCATGTTAATGGAATATTATTTATTATACTCCTCCCTCTCTCTCTTTTTATAAAAATTAAATTGATGCCCATGACGTGTTAATTTACCTACATCACCGGTGATGCACATCCATTTTCCTTAAAATCATTCAAGGATGTAAATAAAAACATTAAATGGTTGAAAAAATATTGTGATATGTAATTTTTAACCCCTTTTATGATTTGTAAACAACTAGTATTCATAAAACTAAATGATAAAACAAAACATGTCCGTTGTGATCCAAAAACCACCCAAATTAACCTAAAACAATCATCATTAAATTTTAACTAATGATTCATTAATATGATATATAACATAATTCACTACTATAATATCATTAATAACATGTAATAAAATCTTTGTATGTTTATCCTTGTTCTACATGAACTTCCATTCTTGTGTACAAGTGAACCGTTCCTAAAAACTAAGAAAAAGAACACTCCCAAACCTTGAATTTAAACTCTATAACTCATCCAAATGCCCATAAAAGAATATTATAAAACCAAAATGAATCAGGTTCATGTATACAAGTTTTTTGAATTATTAATTAATTAATCTAATGTGATTTTACATTCCATTAAAGTGAATAAAGAATTTAGATACAAGGTAAGGGGAATTCTCAAACCCAACTTTCTTTCTTCGGGTTTTCCCTCTTTCACTCCATTTTCAGTAAACTTTTTCCCTTAAAAATCATTTATTCATCATTATCTTACCTTTTCTTGGATATAAATGTTTTCCAATGGAGTTTATTTCAAACATAATGTTTTACAAAAGAAATATTATTTCATGAACATACCCTTTACTTCTCACTCAAGTTTGATGGTCCTTGTATCAAGTATGTTATTTCGTTTTTCATTTGAGAACCCAAAGTTTAGGAATGTATGATTTATGAAGTGAAACCAATTCCATTCCATGGGTTTTTTTATGTTCAATATTGATATACGTTCTATGTGGCATGCATGATAATGTAAAAGGTATGATGTGACGGGTGCGCCCAGAATTATATAGAGCAATAAAAATGTTATGATGTGATGGATGCACCCAGAATTATAAAGAGCTCCAATGAATTTGGTAATTATAAGAACCTCGTGAGTAAATTGAAGTATGCATGAAAATGATTCATGTTTTTTTCACAAATATTTTTGGTATTAGACCACTATGACATGATGTTTTATTTTTATGAATTGACACATTCCAAGTCATTTCTTAATGTTTCCTCTCAAGATTATGATCCTGTGACTATATTATGATGATAATGATTATGATCATCCCATGTTATTTTGTTTCATGTTCTTATTTATTCTCTTACGGGGATTTTATCTCACCCCTTTTTGATATATATTCTCAAGTGACTACATGTACTAAGGAGAATTCAAGGGCCAATAAGAAGCTAGAGAAGAAGTAATTAAATAAATGTTTATGTATTATGTTGTAAAATTTATGTATGGTCATAGTTTTCCCAATACAATAAACCTTTATATCCTCATGGAGTAATGTTTTTATATTTTTTATCATTAAAATGATGTAAAAGTAATGTAAGAAAATTAGGGTCGCTATGTTTATACTCATCCATGCATGGGATTTTCCCATACATGTTGTGTCTTATGAAGATGATGAACATGTTAATCGTGACTCTAGAGGGGCTTAGGGATACATGGTTCTTGGACTTCATATAATGGTCGTAGATTAGTATTGAGGATTTGAAATCTCTCCACTATTTTACTTTTCCAGTTTTTTGTCTGGTTGGGACACATTTCTGGTTGGGCTTGTATTTTATCCCCATTTAATTTTCAGTATACACTACTATACTTTTGTACCTTTTGAGGTTGATGCATTTTTGTTTTAGTTTATTGAAATTTTACATATTTTATTATTTCCCTATACACTTTTTTATGAGTTGGTTGTGTGCGTGTGTGTATAGGTTCTTAGGAAAAGACCTCCTTGAGTTAGTTGTGGCTTCAATTCTTGTTACCACCCCTGGCCGATGGAGACAATCTTGGGGTAGTTGCTTCTCAAGACCTGACTTGGGTCGGGTCATGATAGATTGGTATCAAAGGTGGTTTGATCCATGGGAAGATATTTATATGTTCACAAAAAAAGGATTTTTGTAACATCCTTCCCCATCCCATTGGTTTGAGAGGGCATAGGAATTCTACTTGGCCTTAAGCGACGTTCACAAGGCACCAAAGGCTGGATATAAATGTCGAGGGCTTCAAGAAAAAATTGGGGAATGATTTTCACTTAAGAAAAAACCAACCAAACCATCCACTAACAATGAGATGATTTACCCTTACCTGTGTCTCAGAATACGACATCTACAAAATCACCCAAGTTCCAAAGCAGTGGGTGAGTACTAATACTCAGTGGGTTTTCCCCAAATGACTTCCCTACACATGCCACTAGGATAAAACCGTTAACACATTTATATAAAGTAGTTTATATAAAATAATCACAAATGTAACCATTACCATAAGCTAAACACACCCTTACCAAGACACCTCACCCAAACCAAGCAACCAAGGGAAAAACAAAAAAACATTCCATAATACATTTCATCATTTACACATTAGCACAACCATTTCCATCATGCAAAGAAATACACAACGAGGCAGCCAAAATGGTTGAACTTCCATCCAACCCATTCACCCATTCCTACTAGTGGTACTTCCCGCCCACTTATCCTTTAATGGTGGTACTTCCATCCACTATTTATCCCCTTTTTAAAGTGGTACTTCCTACCCACTTCCCCTCAATATTCCAACAATCCATAACCTATCATAAAACCCACCACGGCCACACAACATGCAAATAAACACTTCCATCATAGGTCAATCCACTTCAATAAATCACTCATTTATTGAAATCACCATTTACATCATTTTTCATGCTAAAAAAGATTTCAATAAAACAACATCTTTATTGAAAATAATTTTCATCATCCATTTCCACAAATAAATCCTAGAAACACATTTTAAAATCTCCATTTTAAAATATACAACAAAAGAATTTCACCACAACACCCCTTTTCCCCAAAAATCCTCAAAACATCACCAAAGAATTTCCAACGAATTTCAAACATCAAAACACAATAAATTTTTAAGATTAAAAAATTAATTGTAACTAAAAACCACTAGTTTCAACCTAGTGGAGTCGATAGAGAATCCACCTACCTTTAGGGTTCCAGTGAATTCGACCTACAAGAAACCGCACCTCAAATCCGGTGAATGAACCGCTGAAACTACTCTAAATCCCCTCCCCTAACATCCATAATCCTTAAAATCAAAACCCAAGGCAACCACATCCCTAGATCTACATGAAATAGATGTAGATCTAGAAAACTAAGAAAGAGGGAACAATAGATCTAGAGAGAAACCAAAACAAATCAAGAGGAGAGACTTACCTAGGAGAAACCACCTTGAAACATCTTCAAATTGCTTCCAAAACATGTGGGAGAGAACCTCCAGCCATTGAGAACCCAAAATACCGAGTGAGGCTCGAGTGGGAGAATATTTGGAGGGAAAAGAGGAACCCTTGAGGGATCCCATATTTAAAAAACATATTTTTAAGTGGTCGCACAGTTATCCCACACGGTTCGGCAAACCATGCGCTAACTGTAAACAAGCCACTGCCTCAAGAGAGGGGGGTTCGCATGGTTTCCTCACATGGTTTGGAAAACCATGAATAGGCCATGCTAAGGCTACTGTCTCCCCCTACATGGTTTTCTCGAGAATCTGCATGGTTTCCCCTAGCCATGCTCAAACTGTATGCCCTTAGAAAAGCCTCCAAACTTATTCAAAACCATTCCAAAATCTCCCAACCTCTTCCCAACTCATTCCATGTAATTTAAATATAAAAAAATTATAATTAAAGGCTACATACTTCAAACCGGGGATGATACATTATCCCCACCATTGGAATTTCTATCCTCGTAAATTAGGAAACCATTGCTTTGCCAAAAGAGCTCGGGCCATTGCTCGAACATCTCATTCTCCCACTACCAAGTCTCCTATTGAATCTAACCATGCTTTTAAAAAAACAAACTAAACCAATGCTTTTACCACGCAAGACTTTCTCTTGCCTATCTGTAATCCACACTGGCACGTACACCAAGGAAGCATCCGATTCTAGATCAACATGATCCCAACAGATCACATGGTCATGATATGGCTGATACTTTTTCAACTGCAACACATGAAACACATTGTGCACCACACTATACCATGGTGGAAAATACAAACGATAAGACACCTCTCCAATCCACTAACGTATCTCAAAAGGCCCAATATAACTTGGAGATAACTTACCTTTCTTCCCAAACCGACGATGTTCCAACCTATGAGAGATTATAAAAAACACATGATCACCCACATCGAACGACAATGGTCATCGACGATGGTCTTCATATGATTTCTAATGACTTTGATCCATCTTTATCCTCTTCTTGATCAACTTGATCTTTTACGTAGTTTCTTGGACAAGGCTTGGTCCAATCATCGAAGTCTCGCCTGTTTCCACCCAACATAGTGGAGAATAACACAGACACCCATACAAATCCTCAAATGGACCCATATGTATTGAAGCCTGATAACCGTTATTATAGGATAACTCCACCAACGGTAAGTCATCCTCCCATGAACCTACAAAAACCATCACATAAGCCCTTAACATATCCTCCAAGGTTTATATTGTCCTCTCAGATTTCTCATCCATATAAGGATGATATGCCATGCTCATAGTCAATTGTGTTCCAAGGGATTTCTAAAATGATTTCCAAAAACAATATGTAAACCTCAGATCTCTATCTGATACAATCGAAAGTGGAACACCATGCCTCTTAACCACCTCCCGGTTATAGATTTTGGAAAGATCATCCACTGTATGAGATTCACGAATCGGGATGAAATGGGATGAATTTGTGATCCGATACACTATCACCCATATGGAATCTTGCTTCCTGACCGTTATTTGGATACCCATCACAAAATTCATTGCTATCTACTCCCATTTCCACACTAGGATAGGTAAAGAATAAAACATTCCTGTTGGCCACTGATGCTCTGCCTTGACTTTGTGACAAGTCAAGCATCTTGAGACAAACCTGTACACATCCCTTTTCATACAAGACCACCAAAACTGCACTTTCAACGCTTTATCCATCTTCTGAATTCTAGGTTGGACAGCCCACATAGAATGATGATAATCCCTGAGAAGTTCCTCCTGACAAGCCAATGGTACCACTATCCGATTCTGAAAACACAAGACTAAATTCTCATTCAGTTCTAAGTTCTCAATGGTCTCCCCACCATTGAGTTTCAACCTCATCGCCACACAATCAGAATTAGATGCCTATGCCTCTTTAACCAAACCTACCAAGCCAGGTACCAACAAAACTAGAAAGGAGACCACTCTATCACCCTGGTCCTCACATTCCAACCGCATTTTGGCTATGACTGACATCAACAACCACTGATCTAATACCTGATTCACCACTTGAGAATATGATTTCCTACTTGATGCATCCACCACGGAATTTCCCTTTCCCAGTGTGTATATTAAGTCAAAATCAAACATCTGGAGATATTCTGCCCATCTATTTTGCCACATGTTAAAATCTATTTGTGAGAAGATATGATTTAAGATCTTGTGATCAGTAAACACTGCAAATTTCTCACCGAAGAGATAATGGTGCCACATTTTTAAAACATGAACCACAACTACCAACTCCAAATCATGTGTTGGGTATTTATTATCATGTAACCTCAATTTTCATGAGCCATATGCAACCAAATGATCCCCTTGCATGAGAACACACCCCAACCCTGATCCTGATGCATTACAATACATCACGTACCCTTTCCCTAGTTCTAGAAAAACCAAGATTGGTGCTGATGTAAGGTGACCCTTTAGCTCTTCAAAACCTTTCTGACACTACCCACCCCATTGAAATGGGACATTCTTCCTTGTCAAAGCTGTCATCAGCGAAGACAATCATGAAAAATCACGAACAAATTGTCAGTAATACCTAGATAAACCAAGGAATCTACGTATATTGAAAACATTCTTTGGCGGTTGCTATGAGATAACAACCTCTATCTTTTTTGGATCAACTGAAAAACCCCTCTCAAAAATAACATGTCCAAGGAAACTAACCTCCTGTATCCAAAAGTCACACTTTTGACAATTTAGAATACAACCAATGATCCCTCAAGATCCCCAATACGATCATCAAGTGTTTCTCATACTCTAACCTTGTCCTCAAATTCCCCAGTATATCATAAACAAATACCACCACAAAATAATCTAGATATATCTGAAATATCTGATTCATCAATTCCATGAACATCACTGGTGCATTTGTTAGACCAAAGGGCATAATCACATACTCGTAAGGGAAATATCTACTTTTAAAAGCTGTTTTTGGAATATCCTCCTTTTGCACCCATAGCTGATGATACCCCAATTTCAAGTCAATCTTGGAGAACCACTGAGCTCCCCTCAACTGGTCAAAAAATCATCAATGCATGGAAGTGGATATAATTTCCTTATCATAACTTTATTTAGTCTATGATAGTCGACACATAACTACAACATTCCATCAGCCTTCTTAAGAAACAACACTAGCGCTACCCATGGAGACGTACAAGGCCAGATGAAACCTTTGTTCTCTAACTCTTCCCACTACACTTTTAGTTCTTATAATTTTGTTTATTTCATTCTATAAGATGTAAGTGAGATAATACTGGTCCCCAAAAGTAGATCAATCGTAAACTCCACTTATCTCACGGGTGGAAACCCTGAGAATTCTTCAAGAAATACATCCATAAACTAATCCACAGCCACTGAAAGCTACTCTGATCAACATCTTCCACTGATTCCAATGATAAGGCCGCTAATTGATATGAGATCGTGCCAACATTTGGTGCCAACAAACATGTTGCACCCAACTTCTCATTCTTCTCCCCTCTAAAGAGAGGTCTCACGCCATCCTACATCACAAAACTAATCATTCATTCATAATAGTCAATGTGGGACTTAAACATTGTTAACCAATCCATTCCCAAGATTATATCATACACATCCATCTCAAGAACTAAGAAGTCCCACATCAACTCAACCTCATCCAGTATGACACAACATGCTCTACACAAAAAGGCTCGAAGCTCTTTTTTACCTAGAGGAGTTTGAAGTTTGAGAACCATAGGCATAATTTCTACTATTAAACCCACAAAATAAACGATTTGAGAAACAATAAAATAATGGGAAGAACCCATATCAAACAACACTTGCATCAACGTGGAATTTAAAAGAATTGTACCTCACATCATGGATGGTCCCGACTAATCATCCATCACAACCTGCTTAGCTCCCAAACAACTATTTTCTTTCTATGCTCTACTCTTTATTGCCTTGTTAAGGCGTCATGGTATTTCTATAATCACTAGGAACCACTTTACTCTACAGCTGAGAGGTATGCTGCTACCCCCGTCCTGTCGAGGCATACGAACCCTGCGACCCCTGAGGAGTGTCACAAACATCTGACCTCAGAGCATTCCAACAATACTATTGAAGGTGCCCCATATTCTTACAATTATGACATGGTCGAGGTTGTGTCGTACAATACCACTTGATGTGTCTCATATAACAGAACTAAAAAATCTCATCTTACTCTAAGGCTTTGGAAGAAGATTCACCGATCCTGTAGTTGGATTCTGAGTCATACTCCCACCCTAAAAACAAGTGTACATCTTTCTCTTAAACCCAGCGTTCAAGTTCCCACTATTCCCCACAGGTACTAATACACTTCCTCCACTCTCAACCCCTATGATATACTTTTCATCCATCAAGGATCTATTCACCATCTTCTTATAATCATCTATACACAACACTTCTATCTTGGACTGAATGTCTTGACTCAATCCAACTTCGAAGATACGAGATTTCAGTGATGTATTACCCACCACCTCGGGTGCATACGTCACTATGTTCATAAACTTAGCTGCATAATATGATACCAAAAGGTTCTCTTATTTAAAATGAATGAAATCTTTTGTGCGATTAATTCTGAATGTATGAGGGTAGAAGTTTTTGTTAAAAAATTCCTCAAATCTATCCCATGTCATGCCTTGGTCTGTTTTAGCTTGGACCTCCAACTCCCACCACTGAAGGGAAAGATCTTCCAACATATACATGGACAACTTCACTTTCAACTCTACCGGTGTTCCCAAGAATTCAAAGATCTTGTTCATTCTATTAAACCATGATTCTGCCCTCTCTGGCTCTGAATCACCCCTAAAGATGGGTGGATTCTTCCTTTGAAAATAAACCACATGATCCAAATGTCCTGGTTCATCCACTTTATTCTCACTTCTTACCATTTGGAAGGCTTTCACTATACTTTTCACTAGCTACTGGTTCACCTGGGGGTCATGTGCAATCACATTTTCAGCATCCTCCTCTGGTTGGACTCTATGATGCCTACCTAGTGTCATTTCTATCAATACAAAAACAACTAAAATTCCTTCTATTTTAGCAACACATGATTCAAAAATTCCCATTCAATTACACTAAAATTATCACAACCACACTTTCCTCAAGTTCACCTTTCCCATATTGCACTATTTTGAAAAAATCCACCATGTTCTGAAATCAACCCATTTTCAAAATACCACTAGTTTTCATGTTTCAAATCCTTTCGTCTTGAAACCCAATAAATATTTTCAAAATCAACACATTTATGTCACAACATAATTCATTATACCCCAATGAAATAAGCATCCAAGTGGGAATTAATTTCTACCAAGAATGCCATGCTCATCTCATTGGTTAGACCCACGACAATGAGATATCCAATGCCTATAAGTGTCTCTAACCACTTATATACCCAACTCCCGGGTAACTTGAAGTTCATAATAAAAGGGTTAGTCGCATCCTTTTATTCTATACATTCCAAGTTCTGACAATCCTACACCTTACTACCATCCCGACTCAAGGAATAGGCCAAGAACGTATGTCAACACTAAGACCAATGATCAACACCAAGGATCGAACAACTACTCTCACTTCAAAGCTAAGGAACGAACAAATTAATACCACTTGTAACATCCCGCCCCATCCCATTGGCTTGAGAGGGCAGGGGAATTCTACTTGGTCTTAAGTGACTTTCCCAAGGTGCCAAATGTTGGAAATAAATTCCAAGGGATTCGAAAAAAAATAGGGGAACGATTTTCCCTTAAGAAAAAACCAACAAAACCATCCACTAACAATCACTATATGATGCATGTCAATAAAACATTCAAGCATGTATTACAAAAAGAAAACCAGGTTATTCCACAATAAACTCCAAAAACAATACAATCCAACATGATATCATAGTACTATGTAGAAGACTAAACAAGAGACCCAAAATAAACCAAGACACACTCCACAACTCCACACCAAGCACCATGCTCCAATCACCACCATATCTCCCAAGCATCACCACAAGAAACTAGAAATGAGATGCTTTGCCTTTACATGTGTCCTGGAATACGACACCTGAAAAATAACGCAAGTTCCAAAGCAGGGGTGAGTACTAATACTCAGTAGGTTTTCCTAAAATGACTTCCCTAAACATTCCACTAGGACAAAATCCTTAGCACATTTATATAAATTAGTTTATATAAAATAATCACAAATGCAACCATTACCATAATCCAAACACACCCTTACCAACCCACCTCATCCAAACCAAGAAACCAAGGGAAAACCAAACAAACATGCCACAATCCATTTCATCATTTACACATTATCACAACAATTTCCATCTTGCAAATCAATGCACAACAAGGCAACCAAAACGGTGGAACATCCGTCCAACCCATTCACCCATTCCTACTAGCGGTACTTCCTACCCACTTATCCTTTGATGGTGGTCCTTATGTCCACTATCCATCCCCTTTTTATAGTGGTACTTCCCACACACTTCCCCACAACATTCCAACAGGCCATAAACAAGCATAAAACCCACTAATTCCACACAACATGCAAATAAACACTTCCATCACATGTTAATCCACTTCAATAAATCACTCATTTATTGAAATCACCATTTACATCATTTTTCATGCCAAAAAATATGTCAATAAAAAAAATATTTATTTAAAATCATTTTCATCAACCATTTTCACAGATCAATCCCAACAACCCATTTTAAAATCTTCATTTTAAAATCCACAACAAGATCATTTCACCACAACATCCCTTTTTCCCAAAAATCCCCAAAACATCACCAAAAAATTTCCAACCAATTTTTCACATCAAAACAAAATAAATTTTTAAGAAAAAAAATTAATTTTAACCAAAAACACTAGTTCTAACCAAGTGGACTCGAGAGAGAAGCCACCTAAGTTTAGGGTTCTGGTGAATTCGACCCACAAGCAACTGCACCTCAAATCTGGCGAGTGGACCACCGAAACCACTCTAAATACCCTTCCTTAACATCCAAAAGCCTTAAAATAAACACCCAAGGAAACCAAAACCCTATATATACATGAAAAAGATGTAGATCTAGAAAACCAAGAAAGAGGGAATAGTGGATCTAGAGAGAAACCAAAAGAAGTCATGAGGAGAGACTTAACTGGGAGAAACCACCTTCAAACTACCTTGAAACCTCTTTAAATCGCTTCCAAAACGTGTGGGAGAGCACCTCCATCCACTGAGAACCCAAAATCCCAAGTGAGGCTCATGTGGGAGAAGATTTAGATTGAAAAGAGGCACCCCCAAGGGAGCCTGGATTTGAAAACCTTATTTTTAAGTGGCTTCACAGTTAGCCCTCACAGTTTGGAAAACTGTGCGCAAGCCACTACCTCGAGAGAGGGGGGTTTTCATGGTTGCCTCGCATGGTTTGGAGAACCGTGTGTAGGATGTGTAAAGGCTACTGTCTCCCCCTACATGGTTTTTTGAAGAATCTTCATAGTTTCCCCTAGCCGTGCTCAAACCGTGCGCCCTTAGAAAAGCCTCCAAACTTATTCAAAAACATTCCAAACTCTCCTAACCTCTTCCTAACTCATTCCATGCACTTCAAACACATAAAAATTAATAATTAAAGGCTACATACCTCAAACTGATGGTGCTACAATTTTGGTTGGTTTTTAATTCAATAGTGTCAAAGTGTCTCGAGTGTGGTTCTCAGACCCTAGAGTCCAGTGTTGGTTCGGGAAAGGACATAGTCATTCACTTGGACCTTGACTACCTTCTTATACACTCAGCATGCCGAGACATTTTTTGTTGGGATAAATGGTACATGAAACATATAGGATTGATTCTTTGACTCTCCTCCTTGAGTGAGACCCCCCTTATTATCAATATATATATATATATATATATATATATATGCTCATTTTATTGTGGTACTCCTTGATAACTTTCAGGATGCCTCTATGAAAAAAGTTATCCAGGATACCAACTATGGTTTGTGGAGATGATCCTATGAGTGAAAAGGCCTTTGTTGAGGGTTTATCCCATGATCCCCTTCCTCTAGGTTGATAGGTAGTAGCACCTCCACCGGTTGAGTAGTAAATCATCCCAGCAGAGCATGGTGAGGATGTGCGTAGGCTTAGCATGCTTAGGAGTTCCATCATCAGAGACCATTGATGTTCCACAACAATCCAGATCCTTAGGTAGTAGAGGATTGGCTAGAGTAGGTGTTTTGTATCTCCATTCTTGTTCGAAACCTAGACCTCCAACATATAAATCAAAACCTTTTCCACTCCACTGTAATGTTTTATTTCACATTTTATGATATATATATATATATATATTTATATATATTTCATTACATTTTTAGTCATATATTTACATATATGTTTATATATTAATAAATATATTTTATATGTAAATATTTTTTATTTTTTATTTATACAATTAAATTGTTATGTCTAAATATATAAAAAATATGTATATATTTTTATATATTTGATTATAAATAACAATACATTATGAGAAATGATAAAATTTTAAAATCATACTATCAATATAAATGTGATACCTATGAATAAATTATGTCCCCACCAATATAGGGCAATAAGACCCCCATAAATGAGCCTAAAAATCCATCAAATGTTAAAAAATTGGGGTATGCCAACTAAAAACTCTATTTTAGAGGACTTTTAGAGACTTTTTTGTCCTTGAAAAATGTGAAAGATGTTTATTTGTGTCTTTGAGTGTGTATATATCATTGCATTCTTCAAATTGATATGTGGTAGAGCTCAAACGAACACTCGGATCTAAAGTTATGGTTGTTTTAAGATTGAGTTATGTTTTCAACTTATTTTAGATCTTTTATTAATTTTTTTTGTATTTTTTGTGTCTTAAAATTGTTTTTAAATAATTATTACTCAATAATAATAAGAAAATTATTAATTAAAATATTTTTTTTGTTATTTTATAAGCTATTTACACTAAATATATTATATATTATGTGTAAATTCCAATTTACCTTATCTAAAAATATTTTAAAAAATATATATTGTATTTATATCAATATAAAAATATTTATATATTAATATATTATTTTTAATGAAATATAATTTTTTAAGTATACTTTTATAAGTGCTTGTAAAAAAATTGGTGAAAAATCCCCCTAACAATGCTTTTTTAGTGTTGTTGAAGACCCCCTTTAACAGTGCTAAAAATGTGTTGTTAAAGACCCCATTAATAGTGTTTTTAGCACTGTAAAAGGAGGTGTTTAATAGAATTTTTAGCTAGAATTGTTAAATCCCTATTATTGAATAAACCTAGTTTTGCAGTAGTGTTTCCATGGATTAGATAGACGCTGGTGGAGTCTTGTTATAGAGATACACAATGAGTTGATACTCTCATGGGATGACTTCTAGCGACTATTACATGATGAGTATTACCCCTCCTGTTTGCACTCAGTTTGGATCCAGGAGCTACTAGAGTTGCAACATAGAGGGATGATGGTGGCTGACTATGTAGTGAGGTTCATAGACCTTAAGCGCTACTCCATTGACATGATCTGCAATGGCTACTTCCGAGCACAAAATTTTGATTAGGGACACCACAAAGAGATTTGTGCTAGTATAGTTCCCTTGTGAATCCCCACCTATGTCGGGGTGCTAGAGAGGGCACTGGTGATAGAGAGATTTTTGTTAGAGGGACACCATGAAATTGGATCTAGCAGTGGGCATCCCAAAGTTGAGTCATCTACAGTAGCTAGCAGGCACTAGTCAATGGGATCTCAGCATAGGAAACCTTTTCGTGAGTAGGCTAATGCACATGGTCATACAGTCCAGGGGAAACACAGAGCACTAGGGAATACTAGGTAGGGGAGGTTCTATGCTTGTGATGGGCATGGTAACATAGTGTGAGAATGCCCAACCAGATGTGCACAACAACCCAGAAAAATAGTTGATGGACCGCCATGGCAGAGGCAACGTCGTGATTTGGGATCTCCCGGGCAAGGAAAGGGTGTTCCCCATAGAGTTGGATCTAGAAAATTAATAGGGGGATTTGGGTGGTGAACATATGTATGAGATCCTTCCATATCCAATACTACGTGGTCCACATTATGCTCAGGGAGCTAGAGGCTAGGGTTTCGGACGACTGTAAGCTTTGGATGTCTATGACCCCATGATGCATTAGATGATTCAGGGTATGATCTGTGTTTTTTATACTATTTCCTCAGTATTAATAGACATAGGTTTCAGTAATTCTATTATCTCTTGGCTCCTAGAGAAATAGATAGAGATCCCAGTTGAGATGTTAGCATATAAACTTCGTCTTGAGGTTCCTACAGGGAACACTTCTTCTGTATCTTTCATATGCCAATACTGTGAGGTATCGCTTATTAGATAAAGGTTCAAATGGAGACTTCTGGTCATCATGATGGAACCCTATACCATCATATTGGGTGTGGATTTTATTTCCATGGTTCGAGCCTATATTGATTGTCAACACATACAAGTCAGATGACAACGCATTGATGGTATGAGATTCTCCTTTTTTAGAGAGATAGATCTTATGGAAGGGTAAGTGGGTTCTATGAGAAGAAGGTTATAGCCTATCACCCATCACTTTGTGAGTGTATACCTTTGTGTAGAAGGCTCTTCGTGTATCTAGGTTTCTTCAGTTGTGGATGATTATATGTATATCTTTCCTACAAAAGTTCTAGGACTATCTCTGAGGCGGGAGATGAAGTTTAACATTGAATTGAAACTAGTGATTTCCCCAATATCTTCTTCATAATATCATATATCCCCTACTAAGATCCAAGGGATTAGATTTTAGTTGGAGGACCTTCATGAGAAAGTTTTTATCAGACCCAATGTGTCCCCATGGGTAGCTCCAGTCCTATTCATGAAAAATGAGGATGGTAGCTTACGGATTTTCATTGATTATTATCACCTGAACTAGGCCACAATAAGGAAATTGTACCCCTTACCGAAGATTGATTAAATCTTTGACCAGTTACGAGGCACGATATGGTTCTCAAATATTGATTTCAAGTTTAGATACCACCAGTTGAGGTTTCGAGAAGCTGATATTAAAAAAGCTGGTATTATTATGTCACTATGGATACTATGAGTACCTTATGACGCCCTTTTGCATGAAAAATTCCCACACCATTTTCATGAATTTGATGAACCAGATCTTCTAGCTGTACTTGGACCAGTTTATTTTTTTCTTCATTAACAACATGCTCATCCACTCTACAACATAGAAGGAGCATGAATATCACTTGAGTAAAGTTCTTGGTTTCCTTTGAGAGCACCAGCTTTACGTAAAGCTCTGAAGTGCATGTTATGTGCACACGAGGTTCAATTTCTAGGGAAATTTATTACTAATCATGGCTTAGTCATGGACCCAAAAATAATCTAAGTAGTTTTTTCTTGGGATCCACATAAGAACATGTCATAGGTGTGTAGTTTCCTTGGCTTGGTAGGGTACTATAGGTGATTTGTGGAAGAATTATCTAGAATCATAGCCCCTGTGACCGCCCTGATGTAGAAAGTTAAGTCTATTACCTGGTATGAGAAATTCCAAAGGGCCTTTGAGGAGTTAAGGAAGAGGATGATGAGTGATCTAGTGTTGAGACTACCAAAGGAGTTTGCTGATTTCATAGTGTATTGTGATACCTCAAGAGCTAGGCTCGGTTGTGTGTTGATGTAGAAGCAGGCAGTTTTCACATACGGGTTGAGGAAATTGAGACCTCATGAGTAGATCTATGAAAATAATGATCTAGAGCTAGTGGAAGTAGTACTTTCCCTGAGGATATGGAGACACTACCTTCAAAGGCAGCGCTTTGTGGTTTACTCAGACCACCAGAGTCTTAGGTATGTCTTCACTCAGAGGGACTTGAACCTGAGATAATGATGTTAGTTGGAATTCTTGTAGGAATACAACTTCGAGGTATTATATACTCTAGTGAAGGGAAACATTATAGAATATTATATTATTAATAAGTCCTAGGATTACTTAGTGTATGAAAATTTAGAGTAGTTATCTTACCAATAGATGACCCTATTGGAGGATGAGGGTACAGTTTTTTTGAAATCGATGGTGTTGAATGCTTCTCTTATCAAGTGTGTGAGAGTGTCACAGTTGGGAGACATCGGCTGAGAAGTATTATGTGATCATATATCCATAGATGACTCGCCATATTGATTTTATGAAGGAGTAAATCACACCATATTATTTCATGGGTGAATAGTGTTTCCAGACATCTTGCGAGAGGATGTGATGCAGTAGTTCCACAATTCTACCCTAGTTGTACATCTTGGTGTGGAGAAGACGTATAGAGACCTCTAGTGGAATTTTTGGTCGTCCAGCATGAGGAGAAGAATAGTTGAGTTCATCTCTTGGTGCCTCACTTGTTACCATGTGAAGACTGAGCACAAAGTTCCTGCTGGTTTATTGCATTCTCTTGAGACCCCGAAGTGTAAATGATATGGCATATCCAAAGACTTTTTCATAGGGATTCCATGAACAGTGAAGTGTCCTGATGCCATCTGGGTAATAGTGGACTGACTCAATAATTTGGCGCACTTTCTTTCCATCAAGGAGAAGAGTTTGGTTGAGATTTTGGGCAATTGTATGTATAGAAGATCATTTTACCTCACATGGTACCCTCAAAAATTGTCTCTAATTGTGACGTGTGATTTATATCTCGATTATGGAGAGTCATAGAGGAGGAATTCAGGACCCAATTTCAGATGAGTACGGCTATTCACCCCCAGACTGATGGGTAGACCGAGCTCACTATCTAGGTGCTAGAGGATATGATTAGGGATTGTGTGTTAGACTTCAAATAGATCTAGGAGGATCACATTCCCTTGGTAGAGTTTATGTTCAACAATAGATACTAGTCTATCATCGGCATGGAACCTTTTAATGCCTTATATGGTTGACCCTTCAGGTCAAACTTGTGTTGGATAGTGATTTGATAGTAATCTATTTTGGTTCCAGAGTCGGTACAGGAGACGGCAAAGAAACTTTAGGTCATCCATGAATGGATTAGGATGGACCAGAGTAGACATAAATCCTACACAGACCACCATCTTAGGCCCTTGGAGTTTGATCGGGGAGACCCTATTTTCTTATGAGTCTCCCCGTGATGTGGATTGAGGAGGTTTTTCTAGGGAGGAAAGCTATCTCTGAAATTCATCAGGCCATTCGAGATCATACATAGGTTTGGAAAGGTTTATTACCACCTTTCCCTACCCCCACAGTTGGAATAGGTGCATGATGTCTTCCATGTGTTGCAGTTGATGAGATACGTGCATGACCCTACACATCTTATCAATTGGGGTGAGATGGATATTGAGAATAGATCCACCTTTGTGGAGAAATTTGTGGTGATTGAGGATCGATAGGAGCATACCCTGCCTAGACAGACCATTCCTTTGGTTTGTGTGTTGTGGTAGCACGAAAACATGCAGAATAGTTCCTGGGAGTGGTAGATCCATGTTTGGGCTCCTTATCCTGAGTTTTTTTCCTAGTTTTTTATTTTTGGAGATGAAAATATTGAAGTATAGAATTATGTATAGATACAATTTTTTACTTGTAAGACTTTTAAATATTTCTATATATATTTCATGAGCTATGTGTTGATATGAAATGCGATTCTGAGACCTAGTGTGCTCAAAATTTGTTTTATAAGAATATTAAATATATTTTATATTATTCATGTATAATACCTTAAAGAAAATCGGATAAATATTAAATAGATGATTAGATTAGAAACTAAGACCATGGTTGTGTTCAGAATATGTTGTTTACCTCAGGCATGACATAAAGTGAGTCAGAGTGGGATGTTGGGACCCCTCACTCATTGGTGGTTCATTTAAAAGGATTAAATTAATTTATTAAATTAATTGATTAATTCCTTTTAACCTAAAATGATACACTAGAAAAGTATCACCAAAGAAATATATTCTAGGTTTAGATCATAATTTCTAGAATCGCTGGGGAGAGATCCTTACTTCCCCCTTTGGAAAACGACAACAAATCCTTGGATCAAAACGAATTGAAGAACGATGAATGCAATGAATCTCCCTTCTACATTGGTATATGTGTTCTTTATCAACGAGCAATCCAATAATAGGTAGGACTCATCAATTAGTGTTTTTAATCCCTTTATTAAAGTATTGAGCAGATCGTTCGACCTTTCTTCTATCTTTTCTACTATTGTGGCCTTTGCATGAGCCTAAGTATTGAAATATTAATTTTTTTCAATAGTTTTCTAATCTGAACTATCTGTTCTTAACAGATTGGCTGAGAACACTTGGTCTAGATCAATTGACCTTTGTTCTTGTGGCTTTTCTCAACCATTTATTCACATTATTCCCCACTTGGATCTCTGAGGAACCGGTTCAAATTTCTAGGAGGTACTAAGCTTGATCAGAACCCGAGATTCATGGGAGAAAAATGAAACAAGAATGGTTTGGTGAGAAAAGCATAGATCTAGAATCATTGTGGTGCAGTGATATCTAATTCAAAGATTTAAGGCCGATATTCAAGAGTCGAAGCATTGGGTGCATTTAGAATGTGTGACAGAACCCTCAATGATGATCGAAGCTAATTCGCAGTGAGCAACAACCTAGATCTGAAATCCATGGCTAGATCGAGGAGTTTCGGACTGATTCAAGGTGGAATCTAAGGAAAAAAATCTTGATTCAAGGCACAACTCTGGATCTGAAGTTTCTATGAAAAACCCAACTTCATTTTGTGTTCTAGGATTAACACGTGACATATAGCCTCCCTCAGCAGTGGATCGAGGGTTTGGGAAATGTTGAGGGTGACACAACGTGTAGTGCTCCCTCACATGCTGTGTATACCTTCCCTGATTAGATAACCCGTGTGATGGGTCACATGGGCGGGGACTCCATATAAGAGAACATGGACACAGATTGACCACACAGTCATCCTCTTATTTATACCAACATGTCATGTACTATAGTACATAGACACAGGGTCCGAGTACCTGGACACGGCCACAAAACATGACCCCAATCCCGGTTAGTTAGGACACGGTGTGTAGTACACCTTCATAGCATGTTCTACTACATGGGATGGATTTGTGTGCTATTCACGGACATGAGAAGACTATGGAGGGAGACCAAACATCCTGTGGGTCCCCACCCACACTGTGTACCCCTTGAGATCCTTTGAGAAAATTTTTATGTTCCATACCTTCTTCATTTGAACTCATATTTTGGCCTGTAAGTAGCCTTTCCTGAGAGTTTTTCCACGTAGAATGCGACGGTACACTAATTTATGGATTTAGAAATATGATGTAAAATATTATGGGCTTGGTACACACTGAGTCGACACTTGATGACGACATCGATCATAATGGATCATCATAGCTTTCCAGGCATTACCCTCTAGTAGAGTTGGGTAGAGGAGTTCCCTAAGGACTCTTTCTGGGTGTTACCCTCTAGTAGGGATGGATAGTGGAGTTACCTTATGAATTCTTCCAGGTGTTTCCCTCTAGAAGGGATGGGATGTGGAGTTCCCTAATAGATTCTTCTAGATGTTTCTCTCTAGTAGGGATGGGCAATGGAGTTTCCCGATGGCTTCTTACGGGCATTACCCTCCAACAGGGATGGGTAGTGGAGTTCCCTGATAGCTTCTTCCACGTGTTACCCTCAAGTAGGGCTGGCCAGTGGAGTTCCCCAATAGATTCTTCTGAGCCTTTCCCTCTACTAGGGTTGGGAAGTGGAGTTCCCTGATGATATTTATGAGTGTTAACCTCCATTAGGGTTGGGTAGTGGAGTTCATCGGTGACTACCATAGTGGACCTCCACCCCTCCATTGTACCAGGGTATGAGTCCTCTATATAGTAATTTTATCCCCTCAACTATGCGGCACAATGATAACATGTGGTTGGATGTAACCTTGGACTAATAAGTAAGAGATATGTTTTCCCCAACAAGACATGTTTTTTGTGATGCGACCTAAAAACTGTGCAGGTGAGTCAATGCTGCCTAAAGAGGATAGTATCAAGGTGTGTTGAGTGAGTCCCATAGACTTGTGTGTTTAGGACAGACACATAATATGTTGAGAATCATTGTTGTACATTTGGAATTTTTGGTTACTCTTCTTCTTGGGATGAGCTGAGAGATGAAGATCACCATACTCTCTCATTTGGGCTTTTTTGACTGATCATACATATATATCCTTTTACTGTATCCACTCCTTGGATTCAGTTACTCTCTTTCTAGGATAGTAGAAGATACATGGGGTATGCCATGTGCTTTTCATGTCTATATTTTCATGGTTGGATGATTCTACTCTCCTGTTATAGGTGGAAAAGTCTTGGTGGGTAGTTCATCTACTCACCATGTTTAGCCCTGTGTGCTTGGATGAGTTTACTTTGACTCTTTGTTGGGTTGATTTTTACTCTTTTATTGTACCTCATGCATCTATTATCCTTCGCTTCTATTGTATATCTTAATTCCCCCCCTTCAGATTTCAGGGCGTCTTACTGGGTATGCTTATACTCACCCATGCATGAGATTTTCCTAAACATGTTGTGTCTTATGAAGATGATGGAAAAGTTGATGTGACTTTAGAGGAGATTATGGATATGGGTTTCTTGGACCGCATACGAAAGGTCTTATCTTGGGATTCAAGAGCTGATCTCTCTCAGTAGTTTTACTTTTCTATTTTTCTGTCAGGTTGGGAAATATTTTTGGTTGTATGTGTATTTTTTTCCCATTTACTTTTCAGTATAAACTACCATACTTATTTACCATATAGAGTTTCATGAATTATTGGTTTACTTTATAGAAACACTACATATTTTATTCTTAACCTCTGCACTTTTTCATGAGTTATCTATGTCTGTGTGTACTGGTTGTTGGGAAAAGGCCTCATTGAGTTAGTTATGCCTTTAGTGCTTGTCACCACCCCTAGCTTATGGAGGTGGGTTTGGGGTAGTTTAACCTTGAGCCTCGGCTTTTGTCAATTGATGACACACATCTCAATATGATACACAGTGTGACTAATATGAATCAAATTGTTTGGTTTCAATTTAAAATTATATTTTATTGATATATTGTTTCATATTTATGCCTACACTACTACAAATCCTACCTATACAAAAGAATCTATACCAATGGTTTATACAAACCATTGGTATAGGTCCACTTTCCCAATAGTTTTACAAAATTATTGTGTTAGGCCACTTTGAGGCCACTTTTGGAAAACTGTTGGGAAATGGTACTTTGAGACCACTTTTCCCAATGGTTTGGGAAAACCACTGGGAAAATGTAGTTTGAGACCACTTTTCCCAATGTTTTACTTTTCCCAATAATTTGGGAAAAACATTGGGAAAGGGTCCACTTTCCCCAACGGTTTTGGAAACACTATTGGGAAAGGTTACTTTGAGACCACTTTTCCCAATAGTTTGGGAAAACAGTTGGGAAAGGGTGGGTACCTATCCCATTGGTTGTGAGAACCGTTGGGATATGTACCCTTATTTTTTATGAATTATTTTTTTGAATATCTTCAAATAAATCAATATATAAATTACATATATATACATATATATCCAAATATATTCACAAAGGTAAGTTTAGGATATTGGTAAAGTCTTTGATATACAATGTTTCGGTTGTGGGTTTAAACCTCTATTGTATTTTTTTTAGATTTACCTATCCCAACAGTTTTTAAACCATTGGGATAGGTCTTTCCCAATGCCAAATCACCCAACGGCTTCCCAGACTATTAGTATAGGCTATAATAATGGTTTGGGGACCTATAACAACGGTTCCAAACCATTAGTATAGGAAATTTTTATATTAGTGTTAATTTATTTATTTATATTATTATTAATATAAGAATTTTTTTCTTCTATAGGTGAATTCTTTTGCTCAATTTGGGGTGGTTTGTTTAGACACTGATACCATGATCGAGTTTTTTTAGAGGTGGTTGGGTTCCAAAGATAGTGAAACTATATTGATGTTTTTGAATGTTTTTTGATAAAATTTACTTGATAATATAATTATACAGAACAATTTTTTAAATATTTATAATATATTATTTTTTTTATTGTACTTATGATATAAATTTCATTTTAATTAAATTATGAATTTATAATATACATGTATTTTTCATGGTAGTGTGTTGTAATTTTAACAACACACTATAATAGTATGTCCTTTATCAGAGCTATTTCTAGCCCTGATAAAATGACTATTTATTAGCATGATTAAAGTGATGATAAAAGGAGATCTCTTTTAATGACACTCATAACAATAATATTTTTTTTTCAATGATAATTCCTTTTTATAGTGCTGACTATAGCTCGATCCATAGTAGTGATCGATATGTCATATTTTTTTGTATGACTCAAATTTGGTTGTTTTTTAAATACTACTACAATTGGTTTCCTTCATATTCAATGATTGTTACTAAATAGTCGATATTGATAATGCATTCTATGATGGTTATTAAATAACCAATGTGATATGTCAATGTTAAAAATCTTTTATTGAGTATGTTTTGTGATCAACCTAAAATATTTTCTATATGCCCTTATATCTATTATCTCTCTAAATAGAAGATGTTTTGTGATGTGTATTTGTGGGATGACATATTGTGCCTCTTGTATATTTTTGTTTGTAAGTTTATTATTATGTTTTTTTCATTATGTTTTTATTCATTTATATGTTTTTATTATGTGTAGGTAGTTGTATTTTTCTTAATATACTTTTATTTCTATTTTACATATATAGATTATTTGTTGAATTGGAATGGTATGTCTCAATAAATGTGTGAAATTGTTGAAGTTAGTATTAATCAAAGTGATTAAAATTTATTTATAAATATGTGATAATGAAGAAGATGGATCTGTGACTCTGAGTCCTGCCAACACAGCTTCATGGGATCCCCTCCACCCTTTCCCAATAAAGGCTAACCCCATTCAGTGATTGATGAAATGCGAAAGACAGTGAGAGAATGAGAAGGTGTGGAAATGGGTGTTGGATGTGATGGTGGTGCTCTTCTTATAGATCTAGTAATTAAGGGATAGGATTTTTAACGTGTATGATTCTGGCCTAAAAGCTTTCATGCTAGCAGTGACGAAGTTAAACCCTGTTGAAGACCCGATGTAGTCATGTTGTGCGGTGGTGAAAGGAACTAACATGATGTGCCTGTGCACCTAAAATGGAAACCACATGGTGTCCATTATCGGAATCAATCCCGACCTTGCATTGCATATTACTACCAAGTTCCACCTCACCACCACCACCCCTACCTTCTAATAACTCCCACCCCTCTACTGTTGCTTGGATGGTGTCTTCAACTGCATATGTTTATTATGAGTATTGAAAGTGGTGGTGGAAGGTTTTGAGTATCGGTTTCTAGGTTTGTAAATAACAATAATTAGAAGGTGTTTCTCTTTATCATGATCATGAAGTATGGAATTCCATAAGTATTTAGGTGCACTATGAAAATATATTTTTGTTACAAATCCATGTACCATATAATGAAACCTTCTGAACCCTCGGTAGGAAAGAATCCTTGCGTGGGGAACTTACACATTTGGGGTTGTCCTACTGAGGAAAGGAAATTTAGTTTAAAAAGAAGTTAGACTCTAGAACTGTTAGTCTCTGTTTTTTAGGATATCATAAAGTTCAAAGGAAAAAAAATTATGATCCCACATCTCAATCGTTTTTGAGACAGAAAATCTGTTATTCTTTGAGGTTGTTGGGTTTAGAGGGAAAGATATTAGAAAAATTAAATTTAAAGAGGAATTTATTACACTTATTACATGACTGGAAATAGGAGTTATACCAATGATTATGCTTAACTGTTGGTATAGATTGTATATAAGAAGAGAACACCAGTAGTATCCTTAAACTGTTGGTATAGATAATGATATGACAACATTTTTGAAAAACTATTAGTATAAAGTAGTATATACCAAGTACATGTCCAAGACAATTCATGAAATATCACTACTATAGATATGTCCTTTTACAGTGCACGAAAGGACTTTTTACAACATTAAAAAAACACTATTAACCACAACACTGATAAAGTCCACCCTTTATCAGCATTATTTGTAGCACTGATAAAGGTCTAGCTTGCTGAAATGTGTTACTAATATAACAGCACACCCAGCAAAAACCTGTAATTTGTCAGCTCAAAAATATATAATTTAATTGAAATAAATTTGACATCATGAATACAAAAAAAAACATTTCTATATACACTTCAAACAATTTTTTATATAATTACATTTATGATTATCCAATAAACATTTAAAAACATTGATGTTTTATCTTTTTATGCTTGTGATCCCCTCTAAAAAATGTACACCCATGGTATTATTTGTTGAAAAAATTATCTCAGCTCAAGAAAAAGATTACACCTATATAAGAAAACAAATATTATGTTTTTAATACTATAAAGAAATAAATTAAACATTATTATGAAAGAATACATTAATAAAATGTCAATTTTTAATAAAAATGACATATTTGGATTTATACCGGTCACACCGTGCATCGTATTGAGGTTGGGTTGACTTCTACACGTCAAAAATGAGTTATGGATCATTTTCCTAAAATATAAAAATAATCTGAATGTTTTTTCTTAGTTTTGAATATGTCACTTGTTCTTTTAGTAAAATTTATTTCAATTTTAAATAATGAGACATTTGGAGTTATATCGGTCACACCGTGCGTCAGATTGAGATTCAGCTAATTCCTACCTGTCACGAATTATTGATGGATCATTTTCTTGAAGAATCAAAACAATACAAATGTATTTGATCAGTTTTCAGTATGCCATTTTTGTTTTTTTACTAAAATGTCATTTCAAACTGGAAACATGCATTTTGAGTCATACTGGTCACATTGTGCCTCGGTTTGACATGAGACTACTTCATACACATCACAAATAACTTATTAATCATTGTCCTAAATTATCAATACAATCAAAGTGGGTTTGTTTGTTTTTCAATGAGTGGCATGTTTTGAACTAAAATGTCAATTATAAACTGATAAAGAACACTTTTAGTCATACCAGTCACACCATGTGTTAGATTGAGGTTTGTTTGATTCCTACATGCCACAAATGACTCATGGATCATTGTCTTAAAGTATCAAAAAAATACAAATGAATTTTATTGGTTTTTAGTATGTCACTTGTTCTTTTTTACTTAAATTAATGTCAATTTTAAATAAAAAGACACATTTGGAGTCATAGCGGTCACAACATACGTCAGATTGAGGTGCAGTTAACTCTTAAACTTCATAAATGACTCATGGATAATTATTATAACTTATCAAATTAATATGAATGTGTTTTCTCAGTTTTGAGTATGTCAATTTTTATTATACTATATTTTATGTCAATTTTAAATAATGATGCATTTGGAGTTATACCAATCACACCGTGTGTCGGTTTGAGTTCTGGATGATTCCTATATATCAAAAATTATTAATGGATCATTTTCTTAAATAATCAAAACAGTCTGAATGAATTTGTTTGGTTTTCAGTATGCTAGTTTTGTTTTTTTACTAAAAGGTCATTTCAAACTGAAAACATGAATTTTGAGTCATATTGGTCACATCGTGCATTGGTTTGGAATGAAAATAATTCATACACATCACAAATGACTTATAAATCACTGTCCTAAATTATAAATATATTCAGAGCGTATTTTTTAGGTGTTCAATGAGTGACATGTCTTGAACTAAAATGTCAATTCTAAACTGATAGCGAACACTTTTAGTCATACCGGTCACACCATGCATCGGATTGAGGTTTGCTTGACTCCTACAGGTCATAAATGAATCATGGATCATTTTACTAAAGTATTAAAACAATACTAATGTGTTTTCCTGGTTTTCAGTATGTCACTTATTCTTTTTACATAAGTTAATGTCAATTTTAAATAAAAAGACATATTTGGAGTCGTAGCAGTCACACCTTGCATTATATTGAGGTGTGGTTGACTCCTATACATCAAAAATGACTCATGAATCATTATTATAACTTATCAAAGAAATCTGAATGTGTTTTCTGGGTTTTGAGTATGTCACTTATTTTTTTAGTAAAATTTATTGCAATTTTAAATAATGACACATTTGGAGTTATACTGGTCACACCATGCATCAGATTGAGCAGTGGATGATTCCTACCTATCATGAATTATTTAGGGATCATTGTCTTAAAGAATCAAAAAAATATGAATGCATTTTCTTAGATTTTAGTATACCAGTTTTTTTGCTAAAATTTCATTTCAAACTAGAAACATGCATTTTGAGTCATAATAGTCTCATCATGCATCAGTTTAACATGAGCCCGCTGCATACACATAAAAAAAACTTATGAATCACTTTCCTAAATTATTAATACAATCATAGCATGTTTGTTTAGTTTTCAATGAGTGACATGTTTTGAAATAAAATTTCAATTCTAAACTGATAACGGACACTTTTAGTTCTATCGGTCACGTTGTGCGTCGAATTGAGGTGTGGTTGATTTCTACACATCACAAATGACACATGGATCATTTTCTTAAATTATCAAAATAATCTGAATGTGTTTTATCATTTTTTAGTACATCACTTGTTCTTTTTTACTTAAATTAGTGTCAATTTTAAATTAAAAGACACATTTGGAGTCATAGCGGTCTCACCTTGAAAAAAATTGAGGTACATTTGACTCTTATACGTTACAAATGAATCATGGATCATTGTCATAAATTATCAAAGCAATCTGAATGTTTTTATTGGTTTTCAGTATGTCACTTGTCCTTTTTACTAAAATTAATGCCAATTTTAAATAAAAGGAGACACTTTGAGTTATACCGAACACACCATTCATAATATTGAGGTTTGGTTAATTCCTACATGTCACAAATGACTTATAGATCATTTTACTAAAGTATCAAAAAAAATCCAAATGTAGTTTATTGGTATTTAGTATTTCAGTTGTATTTTTTTACTAAAATTTCATTTTAAATTGGAAACATGCATTTTGAGTCATATCAGTCACATCATGCATCTATTTGATGTTATACTGCTTCATACACGTCAAAAATGACATATGAATCCTTATCATAAATTATCAAGAATATTGGAGCATGTTTTATTGGTTTTAAACGAGTGAAACATTTTGAACTAAAATGTCAATTTTAAACTAATAACAGACACTTTTAGTTATACTGGTCACACAGAGTGTCAGAATGAGTTGTGGTTGATTTCTACACATTAAAAACGACTCGTGGATCATTTTCATAAAGTATAAAAACAATTTTAATGCTTTTTATCAGTTTTTAGTATATCAATTATCCTTTTTAATTAAATTAATATCAATTTAAATAAAAAAGACACACTTTGAGTCATAGCAATCACACTGTGCATCGGATTGAGGTGCAGTTGACTCTTACATGTCACAAAATGACTCATGGATTGTTGTCCTAAATTATCAAAACAATACAATTTTTTTTGCTCAGTTTTCAGTATGTCACTTGTTCTTTTTACTAAAATTAATGAAAATATTAAATACAAAAGAGACACTTTGAGTGATACTAGTCACACCATGCATCATATTAAGGTGCAGTTGATTCCTACACATCAAAAATGACTTATAGATCATTGTCATAAAGTATCAAAATAATTCGAATGTTTTTGCTCAGTTTTAAGTATGATACTTGTTATTTTTACTAAATCAGGATAAATAGATCATTCCATATATATAAAATAACTTTTTGAATTTCATTAAAGAAACTTTTAAAAGGATTTTAAAAGGAAAGTCTCTTACCTCGGGTTTGACTTCCTTAAAATGTGTTCAAACCTCCTGTATAATGGTTTGAATAGTGTTATTAATATATTACAGAACTAAAATAATGTTTATAATACCTTCCATTATCATCTTATAACATTTTCCACTCATTTATTAAAAAATATTTTGTTATTTTTTTTATTTCAGGTGCGTTTTTTTCATGGTTTCCAAGGTCGGTTTATTTATGGTCTTCCTTGTAAAAAAGTAATAATAATCCAAAAGTGATAACATATATATATATATAGGTCATTTTAAAAAATTACATGTGAAATTAAAATTTTCATGATTTTGGTAAAAGGGAAATAAAAAACCAGTATCCACGAAGGCAGTGAATTAACGCACCACGGGTGGCGATTTCATTATTTATGAAATAAAGAAGAAGATGAGAGATTTTATGAGGTATATACCATAAACTAAAAACACTCTAGTATATATGTGATACTTAAGTTATCATGAAACATTGGATAAGAGGTGGGGATAAGGTATAAGTGAAAAATAATTTAAATGAGAAGAAAAAGGAACCCTACTTCATGAAAATTTCCCCTTGAGAAACCCTTAAAGGATCTAGGAAGTGGTATTTTTCTGAGACCATAAGATCAATAATGTGCTAAGTTATGAGGAGGGAATTTTTTAGAGGTTATACAAGAATGAAGGCTTAATTTGATGAAAATTTGTGAAGGAGGGGGCCTCTATTTATAATTGAGGTGAGGGGTAACATATGAATTACTCAAATTATTAAAATATAATAAATTTATTATAGGGTTTAAGACTTAAAGAGGGATAAAAAGAATATTATATAAAATTTTCAACCAAATAATTTCATTTTTATCCTTATAGAAATTATGAATTTACTTAGAAATGTCAAATTATATTTATTTTACTATTTTTAAAATCATTAATTTTATTTATTCATTAATTATATATTTAATGCATGATAATTTTTCAATCCATTAAGGTAATTATTTATTATAGAAAAACGAAAAATAAAATTTTATGATAAATATAATTATATTATATTTCTAAAGACTATTTGTTTAAAAAAAAAACTTCTGAAAACCCTCAAATTCAAATATTATACTAATTGAAAGTTATAGTGTGAACACGTTGTCTTTCTTTCTAATAAAATAACATAAAAGGACTAATGTGATACATGTGGGTCCAAAATGTCTCCAATTCAAATAAAAACATGATAATGGTCATTATTGTTTATATAAAAAGTTTTATAAAAAATATATGTCATTTAAAAATTCTTATAATTTTAATAAAAACATTTTATTTATTTTATTTATGCTTGCAGAAGCACTGTATCAGCATTGCACGTGAATTATTGTTAATTATTTCATATATAAAAGTTAAAATAAAATTAATATCAAAAAAATAGTTTAATTATTTTCAAAATAAAATTACAGATTCATTCATTATTTATATTCACTCATATACATGTCAAAATAATATCTTAAATTTGTTATTTTTCCTTTTCTTGCCATGTGCAAGAATTTCACAGAATCTTGGATAAGATTAAAGTTATATAACTATAAAATAAGAAATCAATAGCCAAAAATATCAATAATACATATTAATTAATAAATGAGTCTTTAAAATAATTTTTATCTCTGAATTATCATTTTTAAAGAACCAAAATTTACATTGCCAATGATGTGTAGACACTCTGTTGGAACTGACAATAATTTTTATAATTATCATGAATAAAATACAATTTTCATGTTCTAAGTTATTTATATAAAATATTAATATATTAATATCATTATTTATTTATTTAATAAATTTTATAAATTTTATATCACAAAAAAATCTTCACGACATCACAAAAAATACTGTATTTTATACAAACCGTATTTTTTACTATTCACCAAAAAATAAACTTTTTTAGAAAATTATAAATAATTCATACTAAGATAATTTCAACATGATTAATTCAAAAATGAAAATATTTTTTAAAAAATAAAATTCTATAATTGAAAAATTAGTCTTTTAAAATAAATAACTATATAATAAATTATTTTTTTAAGAATTACTATCTAAATAAAAAATACTAATAAATATAAAAAAAATTATTATATAAATACCTGGGTTGTTACACCCCCCCTTTGAAATTTTATCCTCATAATTTTTATTCACTTATTAAACAAACGAGGATACTTTTTCCTCATAGCATTTTCATATTTCCATGTTTCATCTTCTACCATGTGGTTTCTCCACAAAACCTTAACTTGGTAAATTACCTTGAACCACAAAATCTTCTATCTGTGATCAAGAATATGAACTAGCTTCTCTTCATAAGAAAGTTTATCTTCTAGGTGAAATACATCTAGGCTCAAAACATGAGATGGATCTAGAACATACTTTCCTAACATAGAAACATGAAAAACATTGTGTACCTGAGATAAACTCAGAGGCAAAGCTACTTAGTAGGAAACTGGTCCAACTTTCTACAAGATTTCAAAAGGTCCAATGAATCATAGAATTAACTTTCCTTTCTTACCAAAACTCAAAAGAATTTTCTACGGAGATATTTTAAGGAAAATATAATCAACTACCTCAAATAAAAGGTCTTTCTTCCTGTTATCTGTATAACTTTTCTGCCTGCTCTGAGCTATCCACATGTGTCGCTGAATCATTTAAACTTTTTTTCGGTTTCATTTACTAATTATGATCTTGTCACGAACCAAACCAGGTCGACCCTGAACCGGTCACCCAAGACGATCAGTGGCAAGGACCGAGAGGCATTCCTGATCCTCCTAGGATGGCGATAAGCGCTAGAGAAACAATAGATATAATGGGAATGATTTTTCTCAATGAAAATAAATAAAAGCAGAGGAAATAATAAAGAGCAGTGCAGAATAAATAAACCAAACACACAACTAATCTAGAATTGAATAATATAACACTAACCGAACTCGATGACTGAACTATCTCCGTGTGACCCCGTGGGTCACTCTCCAACTCAACAATCAAGCATCGCCCAAGGTGAGCACACCCAAGATAGATCCTGCACAAGAACTAAAAATAGAAAAGAACTATAGGCGTGAGTATTAAAACTCACTAGGCTAGCCTAATATCTATTCCCAATGCACTACCTTTAAAATAAAAGAAACACGATTTCAAGTTTGAACTACAATTTATAAAAGTAAGTTTTTTGACATATTTTACTTAAAAACAAAGTATGAACCATTTCCCTTAACTATTTTCAAATCTAGGTTCTTTTTATTAGTTTCAATGAAATTTTAGAAAGGGAATGTGATGTTTATATATTTTTTAGATTTGTATAAATAGGATTAAACACTTTCATTTGAAAACAATTTTTATAAACCCAATCAAAATGAGTTCACCACTTCCAAGGAAAACAATACACAAAAAATGCACAAAAGTACAAAACAAGGGTAATGTAGAGATACATAAAAGTAACATATTCATCACTGAAAGTAACTAAAAGTAAATAGACATGGGTGAACCTAGGGGATCAAGAATAATCCAGAATAAATCACATTCCCTTTCTAAAATGTCACACATGATGAAATCAAAATGCTCAAACACTTGGCCATCATTTCTTAGGAAGGCTGAGGGAAAATCTCAAAGAAATGAACCCAAACATATCTGCATACTATGGGCCAATGGTCAGTGCCATAACCTACCAGTGTGGCAATCATTCTCATAATATTCTCTTAATATTCTAGGTTCCCATGTTTCGAGTATTTATAAAGGGGGTGAGCCAACCGATGCCAACCAGCATCCAATCACGGTATATATAAAAATAAATCAAAATAGGTCTCACCCCGAGTCTCCCCTAGGACCCTTCTCATGCCTTAAAATAAAACAATTATAATTGGTTCCAACTGAAGAACTCTAACATTATATTCTGAGAATCCCCAACAAGGACCTCCCTCCCATTTCATGCAATTGAGGCATGAGAAGCACCCATCATGGGTTTTCATAATTAATAGTTTTCAAAAATCTCACCAAGGTGCCAAATGAGCCTTAAGTTCTATCCAAAAAACATCATTTTAAGAGAAATATACTATATTTCATAAAGAGTGTAAAAAAACAGTTTTACATTCCATAACCATTCATAAAATAGTCCATTTAAATCCATTATATAGCGTCTAAAAACCAAAGCCATTTTTATTAAAATTCCAAACATGCCACATTCCATTATCACATGTCAAATCACTTTAAAAGTCAAATTCACACTTCTTTAAATATGGAATTAATCAAAGAACTTCCAAGAAACCCTTTTAAGAAACTCAATTCACCTATTTCTATTCCACAACCATTTAAGAAATCTCATTTCCTTATAAAACCAAAAATCAATTTGAAACCATTTAAGGAGCCTCAAAATGCTACTTTTCATGTTTCCAATATTTTTATAAAAACAAACCAAATCATTTTCTATCCCAAGTAAACCATAAGATCCAATCGGGCAGTTCATTAGTGACACATGCAACATTTAATAAAATAGATTCTAAATAATACTCAACCAGGTTCAAACACAAATTTCATGCCACAAACTTATTTAAAATTGATAAACTAGGTTTTGAGCATCACAAATCAAGTGCGAGATTAATAAAACATTTAATCAAGAAACTGGTGTGCAAAAGTATAACAAAACAACATAATTTTTCATGCAACAAGAATTGAATTATAAATTTTCATAATAAATGAATTAACTATAAGTTTCACAATAATATCTTGCACATATATATAGGGAACAAATAGTAGTAAATTGATGCAACTTAAATTTTAAAAGGCAGTGCAATGTGAACCTACCTCGAGACCAAGATGAAATTGAATACACACATCTGAAGCCACATAGCAAGGTCCAACGCTCTGCAAAATAAATATCAAGGACTCAAACACATACAAAAACCTCAACTAGAGTTTGTGAAACCAAGAGGCGGGGATAAACCCTCGCCTCGAATACAAATCACAATGACAACGCCTTTTTATGTAATGAACCTGGTGGACCTAAAGCCCAACGAACTTGGCTACACCCAAGCTCAACCCTCTGGAAGATAGCAGACCCCCACTCGTAGGCAGATAATAGGCCCCCACCACATACTTTCCTAGATAACATGTGGTAGGTATTTTCACCTACCTAATGAGGATTTAAATTGCCTCCCCCGCAACTTGAACCCATGACCAGGGGATTAAAGTCCAACTGAGAAGCGTTATGAGTACATAAAAAAGGAACCTTTTATGTAACAAACCTGGTGGGCCTAAATCCCAAAGAACTCGTCCACAACTCAGTCTAGCCCTCTGGCAGAAAGCAGACCTCCACCCATAGGCAGATAACAGTCCCCCACCTCAGAATGTCCTAGATAACACATGGAAAGTACTTTCCCCTGCCTGACGAGGATTTAAATCGCCTCCTACGCAACTTGAACCCATGACCATATGATTAAAGGCCAACTAGGAAGTGTTATGAGTCTCAGTTGGTAATTGTAACGCTTCTTGGTTGTCCTTTAAGCTTGTGGTCATGGGTTCGAGTTGAGGGGGAGGCGATTTAAATCTGCGTCAGGTAGGAGATAGTACCAGCCATGTGTTATCTAGGACAATTTGAGGTGGGGGCATGTTATCTTCCAGCGAGTGGGCGTCTGCTATCTGTCAGAGAGATGGGCTTGAGCGTGGCCAAGTTTGTTGGGTTGTAGGCCCATTGGGTTCGCTGCATAAAAAAGGCACTTTTTTTATGTGATGAACCCGGTGGGCCTAAAGCCTGAGCCCAGCCGTCTGGAAGATAGTAGACCCCCACCCACAAGCAGATAAGAGGCCCCCACCTCATAATGTCCTAGATAACACGTGGTAGGTACTGTCCCTTACCTGAAAAGGATTTAAATCGCCTCCCCCACAACTTGAAACCATGACCACAGGCTTAAAGGCTAATTGGGAAGCGTTACAGGTACCAATTGAGACTCGTAATGCTTTTTTATTGGACTTTAATCTTGTGGTCATGGATTAAAGTTTACGAGGGAGGTGATTTAAATTCTCTTTAAGATGGGGATAGTACCTTCTATGTGTTATCTGCGACTGTCTGAGGTGGGGGCCTATTATCTTCTTGTGGGTGGGGGTCTGCTATCTGCCAGAGGTCTAGGCTCAGGCATAGCTGAGTTCGTTGGGATTTAGTGTAATGTATCAGATTTTCCATGTTTTATTTTTAAATATTATATTGAATTTATTATGAGGCCAGCCGTAGAGACGACACATCATTCTGAGGCCCGGTGATCCCGGAATGGTGGTATGAACTTTTTTTTAAGTTAAGTGAGTTGGCATTTGTGCGTGGTTGTGGCAGTTTCCAAATGGATGCCCGGATTAAAAATCTGAGGGCATCGTTGCATCTGGGATAATGAATTTACCTAATAAAGTGTCTAACCTCGACCAACACGGGCCGAGGGAAAATTTTAATTTTCAGACTTTTTAGTAAATTAAAATAAAATAAATTCACAAAGTTTTTATTTTATTTTATTTGGAAACATCTGGTGCATCCCAGAGATGGGGTAGCTGTTTCCTTAATTAATGCCATTCCATAATCACTCTGAAACAGCAATACTGACTCATTAATACCACAATGTGAAGGAATTATGAAATTTGATTCCTCTTTTTAATAGGTTAATAGATTGTTGCTCATTGGAAAAGGTGGATAGAATCTCTGTATAATCTGTGAGACTTTGAAGAGAACTCTCGATGACGAATGACGGCGGATCATACTGTGAATCGCTGCGCCAATGAAGTTAAACGATCCTAGCGATGGCGGAAGCATGACCCCTTCGTCAACAACCGATTCCTTCTTGAGGCAGGGGTTGTTATTTTGATTCTTCTTTCCCCATTTTTGAATTTAAATGACGAACGTGGATCAACCACGAACATGTTGATCCACATATTCTTACGTTCTTGCGGGAGGGTTTCATTGGGTTTATTTCGGGGAATTAATCCATATTGAATTTTTTATTGTTTTGATCTCGCTCCGTTTGATCCTACTAATGGGAGCGGATCAATGCTGTGATGAACGATGGCGGAGGTTCATTCCTAAATTTCTTTTTTTGGATTTCAACCCCTTACTTTTCATGTGTTATTTGTAGGGCAAGGAACAACGGATCGTTGCGCATTTGTTTTGTGACACAATGATCCCAAATTGAAGATCCGACATCACAATGACCTTGCGGAGGTGCGACAACGATAGTGGATGATGAATCAGATCGGATTGGGAAAGACCGTTCTTCAAGCATTCTTCGTGCGGGTGGATCGTTATGTGTTTTTGAGACCGAACGGAGGCCCGAAAAAAACCAGAATCATCTTCATAGTGTCGGGAAGACCAAAACCCATGAGTTTCATGGAGATCAGGTGTCCGGATCAACGAACGGGGTAGCATGGAAGGCGTGACGATGTAAGTCAGCGATTCTGGAAAATTCTGGAATACACGGTGTGTACTTTCGAAGAACACGTTGTGTAGTACCGGTGATGGCAGCTAGGATTTCGGGGGTCAGATAGGTATCACATGGTGTGTGACCCTGCTCACATGGCATGTTGGACCTTCCTCGAATCTTGGCGTGTATCTAGAGTGATACACGAACATGAGGAGAATGACATGGCTTCGCGTCATGATGTGTACTCTCTATGCATCATGGCAGAGGCGGATACGTGGGACTCGGCGTGTATTCTGGGAACTACACGGACATGGGATGGACTACACAGCTTCAAAACACGGCGTGTAGACCCTAAGCGGCATGGTAGAGACAACTGTGCAGGACTCGGCGTGTATCCAGGGGATACATGGACACGAGATGGAGTACATGACTGTGTACTCCACCACACGGCCAAGCAAGGCTAGTAACGTAGGTCACCCAATATACCAATTACAAGTGTTAGAACACATGGGTTGAGGCTGTGTACGAGCACATGGCCAACGTACACAGAGCTGACCCTAGTCCATCAGACACGACGTGTACACCGTACTACATGCCATGTACTTAATTTTCTACACGACCAGTCTTATGACACGAGCCGTTGTACACGGGCAGTACCCAGGGTTAGAAGACACAGTGTGTGACTTTTCTACACGTCGTGTACTTTTTGGAAAATGGCATGGTCCTCTTGTCCACCATATCTTGAACATGTTTTTTTGGGTTAGTTTCCCTTCTTCTTGATCCCCTAAAGTTCAGACCTGATTTCCTTCTACAGGAGTATGATCCCTTCAATAAGAATTTCTGTGATAGAGTCAGAATCCCTCCGAGAGGTCCGGAGCGAGATCCTCTATACATTCTTGACCCAAGGTAGAGTCAGGAATCGACATGACCAACTCTACCAGGTGTTGATCCTATACCTAGTTGGTGAATTTAGATGAGTCATGGTATCCTCCATGGCCCTGATAGTGATCCTCATCTGTGTATCGTGATATTTCCCACTCAGTTTTGTGTTCTCTAGTAATGAGTGTATCTATCTAACATGATCTACCCCACCCAGGAGTGTGTTCTCCCGTAATGAGTGAATTTATCTCTCATGGATTTTCATGATGAACAGTGCTTCTTGGACGGACGCCATCATAGCTATCAGACTCATGGAGTGAGTTCTCCCAGAATGATTGCTTCGTGGAATCTTCATACTGAATTACCTAGCGGGAGTGTGAATTTGTTTGTCTTGTCTCTGGAATATGGGTATGGGTTTTGAGTATATCTGGATTGTGTTATCTTATTATATGTTCAGTAGAAATATACTGTGTAGAGCTGAATCTGCCTTTCCTTTGTGTATTGACTTGTATTGTTTGGGGTCCTCTACTAAGTATTGTTATACTCACCCATGTATGGGATTTTCCCGCACGTGTCATGTCTTGTGCAGATGAGTAGCCTTTTATAGAGTCTAGGGCAGACCGGGATAGGAGCAAGCTTTCTGATTTCCCTATAGGTCGAGGCGTTCCTACGACTATGAGCAGCATTCCTAGTACCTCTTTGTGTTTATAGGTTGGACTTTGTAGTTTTCAGACTCTTGTTTTTCATGGTCTTTTATTTTGTCCCAGTTTACTTTCAGAACTTTACTTTCCATCATACTCTATTGTTTTTGTTTAGTTGTATGCATGCATTTTGTTCCTTAGTGGTTTTTACATTTCAGCATTTTTGGGCTTGGATATGTGTGCGTGTGTACAGGTTCTTAGGAAATGCCTCCCATGTTAGTAATATTCCTACTCAGTGTTACTCACCAGCCCTTGGAATATTAAAGGTAGACTTGGGGAGTCGTGACACGGGCCCCACTTGGACGAGTCGTGACAGAGTGGTATCAAAGGTGGTCGGTTCTGCCTTAGGACCAAGAGTCTATGAGATTGGTTTGGGGAAATAGTTTTAAGTGTTTTGAGTTTGGCTTTCAGGTGAGTGACTCCAGTGTTGGTGTAGGAAGCCGACGTATCCATACACTTGGACTTTCATAACCTACTTTTCAACTCGGTACAAGAAAACACTAGTTGTGGGGAAATAAAATAATGGTACATGAATCATATAGGAATGGGTTGTGTTTTCCATGTCCTTGTGTCATCCATCTAGATATACTCATTGACCATGTACATCTTGTTTTCTTACAGGATGTCTCCGTGACTCATACCCACTAGGATTTAGCAGCACGATCACAAGGATGACCCCCTCAGTGATGAGGCTTCAATACAAGGACAAGTTCCCCAGGAATTGCCTCCAGGTGGTGCACCTACTGTACCACCACCAGTGGAGGAGCCCATGGTACTTTTAGTACCGACTGACAAGGAGTGCATGCTGAGCGCGCTCCATGAGTTCTAGAGACATAGACCCCTCAAGTTCCTAGGAAAGCCCGGCCCTCAGGCAGCTGAGGACTGGCTTGAGGCAATGACTAGAGTTTTCCGTCTAGTGAGGACACTAGTAGAACATATCGTGATCCTAGGAGTGAGCCTTCTTCAAGGTTCAGTGGGATGATGGTGGAGTCTGGCCACACAAACTCACGATGAGGATACTCTTTCATGGATGGAGTTTGAGTGACTCTTAAGGGAGGAGTTCTCTCTGGTTACACTACAAGCAGTACGCATCCAGGAGCTTCTTCATCTCCAGTAGGGCAGTATGACGGTAGCCGATTATTCATCGAGGTTCACCAACCTCGCTAGGTACTCGATGGATATGGTCAAGGATTAGTACTTCAGAGCTCAGACCTTTGAGCGAGGTCTATGACGGGACATCCGAGCTAGTGTCGTGCCTCTATGCATTTCGACTTATGCTGGAGCGCTCGATCGGGCCTTGGTGATTGAGATATTCTTGGCATAGTAGAGACATCCGATGACAATCAGCAGTAGGTAGACAGGTTTGGAGACCTCAGCAGTGCGGAGACGATGTAGAACATAGGGATCAGGACGTGGGAGACTCCAGAGGAGGACCCAGGATAGGGAGTCGACAGTCCATGGATCTTAGGCTAGATCCAGTAATCCTAAGAAGAAGCGGTGCTACTCGTGCAACAAAAGGGGACATCTCGCTAGGGATTGTCTGACCCGCCAAGCTGCTGACAGGGAAGCAGTGGATGGACCACCGAGGCAGAGGTAGAGAGTGGATCAGACAGACCTTCCAGGAGGAGGACGTTGCAGAAGAGCAGGGAGAGCTGTATGTGGTGGAAGAAGTTGCGAATTACTTCCACCACCACCCCCAGGAGGTCCTCACCAGGCTTAAGGAGCTGGGGGATAGGGGCAGGGACAGCTGCATGTAGTCAAGGCGTACGACCCAGGGATTCCAAGGATGATTCTAGGTATGATCTGTGTCTTCTCTACCTTGGCTACCATACTCATAGACATAGGTTCTAGTCATTTCTTCATCACCACATGTGTTGTGTGAAACCTTGATATTATGGTAGAGTCATTGACTCAATCCTTACGCTTGGAGACACCTACAAGAGGAGACTTGATGATCACACACCTTTCTAGACAGTGTGATCTTACCCTTGGAGGTGAGAGTTTTGGATAGAACCTCTTGGTGGTAGCGTCAAGGCCTTACAACGTCATTCTCATTATGGATTGGTTATCTTCAGTTCATGCCCAGATTGACTGTTTTAGGTGAAGAATGTGGTGTTTCTGTAGTGATGGGACGAGGTTTTATTTTGTATGAGAAAAGAAGACCTAGGCAGCACAGAATGAGCTCATGCATAGGAGGGTGCAGCCGGTCACTCATGAGTTAGATAGCCTTTCCCTTGGAGAAGTCGATGTGATGATCTCCCAGTTCCCAACAGTAGTGGTGGAGTATGAGGACGTCTTTCCCGAAGATGTTCTAGGACTACCTCCCCACTATGAATTTGAATTCCGCATCGACTTACACCCTGGGACGACATCGATTTCTTTACTAGCATATCGGATGGCACCCGTAGAACTTCGTGAGCTGAGGGTGGAGTTAGAGGATTTTTTGAGAAAGGGTTTCGTGAGACCCATCATTTCACCCTGGGCGGCCCCAATATTGTTTTCTAAGAAGGCATATGGGATCTTGAGGTTGTGCATGGATTATCAGTGCCTGAATCGGTAACGGTGAAGAACAAGTATCTACTTCCAAGAATCGACGACCTATTCAATCAGTTGAGAGGGGAATAGTGGTTTTCAAAGGTTGAACTTCGATCAAGTTATCACTATTTATAAGTACGGGACGAGTATATACTGAAGACGGATTTAAGATGCTGTTATGGTCACTATGAGTACTTAGTGATGCCTTTCGACATTAAAAATTCCCCTGCAGTGTTTATGGGACCAATGAACTGTATCTTCTAGCCGTACTTGGACCAGTTCATTATGGTCTTCATCAATGACATCCTCGTGTACTCGACGTCAGAAGAGGAGCACGTGAGGCACCTGCGTATGGTTTTAGACATACTCCGGGAGCACCAACTTTATGGGAAGCTCTCGAAGTGCCAGTTATGGATTCCGGAGGTCCACTTTCTAGGAAATGTCATCTCAGTAGATGGAGTAGCTGTAGACCCAGACAAAGGTGGAGGCGGTGTTAGCATGTGAGCCACCTCGGAGTGTGATGGAGGTGCGAAGATTCCTAGGGTTGGCAGGATATTACCGGACATTCATTCCTGATTTCTCCCAGATATCAGCACTGATGATAGCCTTAATCAGGAAGGGGAAACCCTTCATGTGGATGGAGAAGTGCCAGTAGGATTTAAAATAATTAAGAAAAAGTTTTATGAGCACCATGGTTTTTAGATTGCCGGAGGAGGGTGTCGGGTACATAGTTTTATGTGACGTGTTAGGAACCAGGCTTGGTTGTGTCCTAATGCAGAGATAGGCAGTGATTTCTTATGGTTCACACCATCTTAGGACACATGAGCAGAACTATGCAACCCATGATCTCGAGTTGGCAGTAGTAGTCTTCACATTGAAGATGTTGCGACACTACCTCATGGCCGAGTGGTTTATCGTCTACTCTAACCACAAGAGCCTCATGTACATCTTCTCATAGAAGGATCTGAATCTGTGATAGATGTGTTGGATAGAGTTCCTCCAGGATTATGATTTCAAAATCATCTATACTCCTGGGAAGGGGAACAAGGTGGAAGATTCTCTTAGTAGGAGGTCGAGCTCACAACTATTGAGTGAGGTGACAGAGTAGTTAGCCACGCTGTAGTTATCCTTTGTGGATGGAGAGGATACAACTTAACTACAGTTGATGGTTTTCACCCCTCCACTCTTACAATGAGTTAGGGAGGCGTATCTTGGGGATGTCAACTGTGAGGATTTACGTGCTCAGTTATCCATAGGACATGTTCTCGATGGATATTCGCAAAGTTGGGAGCATGTACTTATTTTTAGAGGATGCACTGTTGTACTAGTGGAGTTGAGATAAGAGTTCCTAAGGGAGTATCATACATCCCCCTTGGTGGTACATCCAAGAGTGGAAAAGATGTACCAATATCTCCGATGACAGTTCTGGTGGTTAGGAATGAAGAAGGTAGTAGTAGAGTTCGTTTCTCGATGCCTTACATGACAGCAGGTGAAGGCTGAGCACCAGGTTCTAGTGGGATTATCTCACCCCCTAGATGTTTCAGAGTGGAAGTGGGATGGAATATCGATGGACTTTGTGAAAGTCTTTCCACAGACGTCCAATGGGCATGATTCCATTTGGGTGATCATTGACCGACTCACCCAGTCGGCTCACTTCCTAGCTATCAGGGAGCAAAGTTCTGTAGAGATCTTGGGACACCTCTATGTGCAGGAGATAGTTTGGCTTCATGGTTTCCCTTCGACAATAGTCTCGGATCGAGACACCCAATTTACATCCCGGTTGTGGAAGGGATTGAAGAAGGCTTTTGGAACACAACTACACTTGAGCATGGTGTTCCATCCCCAGACTGATGGTCAGATGGAGAGGACTATTTAGGTTCTAGAGGATTTTTTGTGGGCCTGTATCTTGGACTTTGGTCATATTTGGGAGGACCACCTACCACTGGTGGAGTTTGCGTATAATAATAGCTACCACTCCACCATTAGTATGGATCTATTTGAGGCCTTGTATGGGAGACCCTTCTAGTCACCGCTTTGCTGGACCGACCCCAGAGAGTCAGCACTAATGGGTCCAGAGTTGGTACGAACTACCACCGAGAAGGTGCGGGTCATCCGAGAGTGGATGAAGACTGCACAGAGCCAGCCAAAGTTTTATGCTGATAGATGACAGAGACCTCTGGAGTTTGAGAAGGGAGACCACGTCTTTCTTTGGGTCTCACCTCATGGAGGATTGTAGAGATTTGGACCGGGCAACAAGTTATCTATGAGGTTCATCAGCCCTTTTCAAATACTACGCAGAGTTTGCAAGGTGGCATACCGCCTAGCTCTACCACCGTAGTTGCATCAGGTACATGATTTCTTTCACATGTCGCAGTTGAGGAGGTACGTGCATGACCCATCGCACATCATCGACTGGGGAGAGCTAGACATCGAGGATGGGGAAACCTTTGCTAAGTTCCTAGTAGAGATCAGGGATCGGCAGGAGAAGATCCTTCATGGGAGATCAATTCCATTGGTGAGCATTCGATGGCAGCACGAGAATCTTTAGGAGAGCGCATCAGAGCGGGAGGCTCAGATCCGTGCCCAATACCCACATCTCTTTTAGTAGTCTTTTTTTTGGATTTTCAGGGATGCAAAGACCCAAGGTGGGGAGAATGTAATGTCTCGGATTTTCTATGTTTTATTTTTAAATATTATATGGAATTTATTACGATACCAGGCGTAGAGATGACATATTATTCTGAGGCCCGGTGATCCCAGACTGGTGGTTTGAACATTTGTTAAGTTAATTGAGTCAGTATATGTGCGTGGTTGTGGCAGTTTCCAAAAGGAGGCCCAGATTAAAAATCGGAAGGTACTGTTATGTCTGAGACGATGAATTTACTTAAGAATGAGTCTAACCTCGACTGGCGCGGGTCGAGGGAAAAAGTTAATTTTCGGATGTTTTTAGTAAAATAAAATAAAATAAATTCACAAAGTTTATTTTATTTTATTTTGAAACATATGCTACAACACAGTGACGGGGCAGTTGTTTCCTTAATTAATGCCATGCTATAATCACTCTGAAACAGCAACACTGACTTATTAATACCAAAATGTGAAGGAATTCCGAAACATGTTTCCTCTTTTTAATAGGTTAATATATTGTTGCTTGTTGGCAACGTTGGAGAGAATCTTCGGAGAATCCGTGAGGCTTTGGAGAGAACTCTCGGTGAAGAACGACGGTGGATCAAGCTGTGAATTGATGTGCCAATTAAGTTGAAGGATCCCAATGATGATGGAAGCATGACCCCTTCGTCAGTGACCGATACCTTCTTCAGGTAGGGGTTGCTATTTTGATTCTTATTTCCATGTTTTTGGATTTAAATGATGAACACAGATCAACCATGAACATGTTGATCCGCAGATTCATACATTCTTATGGGGGGGTTTCATTGGGTTGATTTCGGGGAATTAATCCATGTTGAGTTGTTTATTCTTTTGATCCTTCTCTATTTGATCCTACTAATGGGAGAAAATCAATGTCGTGACGAAGGATGGTGGGGGTTTGTTCCTCAATTTCTTTTTTTGGATTTCCTCCCCCTTTCTTTTTGTGTTTTCTTTGTGTTCTTCATGGGGCGAGGAACAATGGATCGTTGCACAAACGTTGAAGCAATGATCCCAAATTGAAGATCTGGCGTCACGACGACCTAGCGGAGGTGCGACGACGATAGCGGATGACGAATCAGACCGGATCGAGAAAAACTGTTCCTCGAGCATTCGCTATGCAGGTGGATAGTTACATGTTTTTAGGACCGATCGGAGGCCTGAAAACAATGTAATAGGCTTCATGGTGTCAGGGAGACCAAAACCCGTGAGTTTCATAGTGATCGGATGGCCGGATCGATGAACGGGTCAACACGGAAGGCACGACGGCGGAAGTCGGCGATTCTGGAAAATTCCAGAATACACGGCGTGTACTTCCGAAGAACACGTCATGTAGTACCGGCAGCAGCATCTAGGGTTTTGGGGGTCAGATAGGTATCACATGGCGTGTGACCATAGTCACACGTTGTGTTGGACCTTCCCCAAAGCTCGGCATGTATCTTGGGAGATACATGGACATGAGGAGAATTACACGGCTTCATGACACAACATGTACTCTCTGTGCAACATGGCAGAGGTGGCTATGCAGGACTCAATGTGTATTCTGGGAAATACACAAACACGGGATGGACTACACGGATTCGAAACATGGCGTATAGACCCTATGTGGCATGGAAGAGGCAACTACGCATGACTCGGCATGTATCAAGGGGATACACAGACATGGGATGGAATACATGACCATGTACTCCACCACACAGCCAGGCGAGACCAGTAACACAAGTCACCTCGTGTACCAATTACACGGGTTGGCACATATGGGTTGAGGTCGTGTACGGGCACATGTCCATCATACACAAAGCCGACCCCAGTCACTCTGACATGGTGTGTATACCGTAATACACACAGTGTACTTACTTTTCTACATGACCAACCTTATGACACAGGCTATTGTACACGGGAAGTACCTGGGGTGAGAAGACAAGGTGTGTGACTTTTCTACACGCCGTGTACTTTTTGGAAAATGGCATGGTCCTTTTTCCACCGTATCTTGGACATGTTTCATTTGGGTTAGTGCCCCTTCTACTCATTCCTCTAAAGGTCAGACATCGTTTCCTTCTACAGGAGCATGATCCCTTCATTAGGACTTTCTGTGATAGATTCGGCATCCCTCCGAGAGGCCCGGAGTGAGATCTTCTATCCATTCTTGACCCGAGGTAGATTCAGGCATTGACATGACCAACTCTACCAGGAGTTGATCCTCTACCTAGCTGGTGAATCCGAATGAGTCACGGTATCTACCATGGCCTTGACAGTGATCCTTATCTATTTATCGTGATCTTTCCCACTCAGGAGTGTGTTCTCCCGTAATGAGTGTATCTATCTAACGTGATCTTCCCCACTCGAGAGTGTGTTCTACCATAATGAGTGAATCTATCTCTCATGGATTTTCCCAATGAATATTGCTTCTCAAACGGATGTCATCAGATCTATCGGACTCATGGAGTGAGTTCTCCCAGAATGAGTGCTTCGTGGAATCTTCAGACTAAATTCCCTAGCGGGAGTGTGCGTTTGTGTGACCTGTATCTAGACTATGGGTCTGGGTTTTGAGTATATCTAGATTGTGTTCTCCTATTATATATTTAGTAGACATATACTATGTAGAGATAATTGTGCCTTTCCTTTGTGTATTGCTTTGTGTTTTTTGGGGTCCTCTACTGAGTATTGTTATACTCACCCCTGCACGGGCTTTTCCCGCACGTGTCGTGTCTTGTGCAGACGAGCAACCTTTTGACAGAGTCCAGGGTGGACCAGAACATGACCAATATTTATGAGTTACCTACATGATGAGGCGTTCCTATGGCTATGAGAAGCAGTCCCAGTACCTCTTTTTTGTTTATAGGTTGGACTTTTCAGTTTTCAGACTCTTATTTTTGGTGGGCTTGTATTCTTGTCCAGTTTTATTTCAGTACTTTACTTTCCAGCGTACTCTGTTTGTTTGGTTTAGTTTTATTCATTCATTTTTTTCCTTAGTGGTTTTTACATTTTAGAATTTGTGGGCTTGGAGATGTGTGCGTGTGTACAGGTTCCTAGGCAATTCCTCCCATGTTAGTAATATGCCTACTCAATGCTAGTCACCAGCCCCTGGCCTATTAGAGGTGGGCTTGGGGAGTTGCAGCACAGGCCCCACTGGGACGGGTCGTGACATTTAAGCCCCCCGGGTTTGTTACAAGTCCCATCAATTTCCTTTCCCTGACTTCACAAATGACTTATGTATTGATTTCCTAAAGTATCAAAATAACCCAAATGTGTTTACTCATTTTTCAGTATGTCACATTCTCTTTTTAATAAAATTAATCTAAATTTTAAATAAATAGACACACTTGGAATTATATCGGTCACACCAAGAATCATATTGAGGTTCAGTTGATTCCTACATATCACAAATGACTTATGTATCATTTTCATAAATTATCAAAACAATATGAATGTGTTTTCTTGTTTTTCATTATGTCACTTATTATTTTTACTAAAGATAATTTCATTTTTAAATAAATAGATGCACTTAGAGTTATATAGGTCACACCATTCATTTTATTGAGGTGTGTTTGAGTCCAACATGTCACAAATGACTTGTATATAATTTTCTTAAAGTCTCAAAATGATCCAGATGTGTTTTATCAGTTTTTAGAATGTCACTTGTTCTTTTTAATAAAATTAACGTCAATTTTAAATAAATAGACACATATTTAGTCATAAAGGTCACATTGTGCATCATATTAAGTTTTGGTTGACTCATATATGTCAAAAATGACTTATGTATCATTTTCTTAAAGTATCAAAAGAATCTAAATTTATTTTCTCAGTTTTGAATATGTCACTTGTTCTTTTTACTAAAATTAATGCCAATTTTAAATAAAAAGTGACACTTGGAGTCATACCGGGAACATCATGTATCAGATTGAGGTTCAGTTGGTTCCTATATGTCATAAATGACTTATGGACCATTTTATTAAAGTATCAAAACTATATGAATTGGTTTTATGGGTTTTGAGTATGTCGATTTTCTTTTTTACTAAAATTATGTCAATTTTAAATAGAAATAAGAAATTGGAGTCATACATATCACACCATGTGTCAGATTGAGGTGAAGACGATTCTTACACATCCTAAAGTCTCAAAATAAACCTTAACTTCCAATGTTATCATGATTTCATTTCCTTTATTTATCGAATTTTTAACACTTCATACTGAATCGATATTATTATCTAAAAAACTTTTCTCGTTATTGAAATACAAGAGAGAGGAGGAAGCTCATATTCCCATTATATCATGAGAAGTCACTACAATGATCACATGAGCTTCCCACACTCTTCTGGTTTTCAATGAGAAATGTTTTTCAACTAAATAACATAGAATTTATGCAGTGTTGGAATATCGATAAAGAGAAGAAATAGAAATCATAAAGATCTATGAAAAAACTAAATAAGTGTTAGATACAAATGATAAGGAAATTAACTTAAAAATAGTAGAAAAAATGCTGAAAAAATAACTAAATTGACATTTAAGTTCAAAACATAAATCACATACTCAAAACTGAGGAAAAACATTTGAATTGTTTTGATACTTTATAAAAATGATATTTATGTCATTTTTTATGTGTATGAATCAACCAAACATCAATCCGATACACGGTGTGTCCAGTATGACTCAAAGTTCATGTTATCAATTGAAAATTGATATTTATGTTCAAAACATTTGACACTCACTGAAAATCTAGAACACATGCTCGTATTGTATTGATACATAAGGAAATAAATTATAAGTCATTTTTGACATATAGAAATAATTATCACATCTAACCGACTCACACTATGACTGGTATGACTCAAAGTGCATGTTTTCGGTTTAAAATAACATTTTAGTAAAAAAAAATACATGACATACTCAAAATCAAGAAAACACATTCATATTTTTTTGATAATTTAGAAAAATAATCCTTAAGTCATTTATGATATATATGTATCAACTGCATGTCAATATGATGCACCGTTTAAACGATATGACAACAAGTGTGTTGTTTTAAATTGAAATTTTATTCCAAAACAAATGTCACATACTCAAAACCAAGAAAATGCATTTGTATTGTTTTGATACTTTAAGACAATGATTCATAAGTCATTTGTAACATGTAGGAATTAGAGGCACCTCAATATGATTCTTGGTGTGTCTGATATGACTCAAACTATGTGTTTTGAGTTTAAAAATGAAATTTTAGTTCAAAACACATGTAACATAATCAAAAATGATAAAATAAATTCAAATAGGTTTGATACTTTAGGACAAAAATTCATAAGTCATTATTAATGTGTAGGAATTAGCTGCACCATAATCTGATACACGGTGTGATAGGTATGACTCAACTTGTATGGTTTCAGTTTAAAAATAAAATTTTATTAATATATTATTTCGTATTCATGTTTAATTTAGTTCTTTATAGTATTACTAAAAAATAATTGTTTTTTAATATAGGGGGATTGTTTTTCTTGATTTGTGGTGGTTTCTTCAACCACTAATACCATGATCGTACTTTTTTGAGATGGGGTCGGGTTCCAAAGACAATGAACTCACTGATGTTTTTGAGTATTTGTGATAAATTTTACTTGTTAATATAATTATACAAAACAATATTTTAAATATATATAATATAGTGTTTTATATTTTATTTTTGATGTTATTTTTATTTCAATTAAATTATAATTTTTTTATATACATGTATTTGTTGCTGTAATATTGTGCTATAATTTTAACAGCATACTACATTAATATTTCCTTTATTAGTGATATTCCTAGAACTAATAAAAGGGGCTCTATTTTAACAGTGCTTAGAACAATGGTGTTTTTTGAGTGTTGATAAATACCGTTTCTTATCCCAATCTGTAATAGTGACTGATATGTTAGATTTTGTGCTATGATGTAGATTTTGTTGTTTTTTTAAATACTACTACAATTGACTTCCTTAATATTTTATGAATGGTATTAACTAGTCAATTTTTTGATAATGTATTCTATGTTGGTTATTAAATTACCGATTAGAATCATTGATGTTAAAAATATTTTCTTGACTGGTGTGTTTTGTGACCAATAGAAAATATTTTTTGAGTGCCCTTATATATATTCTCTCTATAAATAGAAGATGTTTTGTGATATTTATATATTCATGTTAACATATTTTTCCACTTGTATGTATGTATGTATGTAAGTATGTAAGTTTACCATTATGTTTTTTCTTTCTATCTTTATTCATTTGTAAGTTTTTGTTAAGTGTAAGTAGTTATATGTTTCTAAATATACATTTATTTTTATATTGAATATATTGATTATTTTGTTGAATTTAAATGTTATGTGTCAATAAAAATCTTTTTTTAAAGAAAAAATGATGAGAGGATAATCGAAAACAATTTTGTAAAAGATTGATTTTCTAATGTGGTGGTTTAATTTTCGCTAGTTTCATTTGTTTTTATATTTATAAGTTAATCTACCATATTTTAAATAAAATTATTAATGATTTTATTGTTTATAAAATTTTGAAATTGTCGAAGTTAATATTAATCGAGGTGATTAACATATATTTATAAATGTGTGGAATTTTTTAAGATGGATTCATGACTACAAGTCCCACTAACACTGCTTCACAGGCTCCCGTCCACCCTTTCCCAATTAAGTGTGACCTCATTTGGTGCTTGATTAAATACATAAGAGAGAGAGATATAATGGTAATGTGTGGAAAATGGGTTTTGGATGCAATGGTGGGGCTCTCCCTACTGATCTAGGCATCATGGGACATGATCTGTAACATGTTTGATTCTAGCCTGAAATCCTGCATGCCATGTTGTCTATACAATCCAAGAAAAATAGAGGAAGAAAAATGTAAGAGAACAAAAAGGAGATTTCAATCTTGTATATTTCATATTTATTTGGACTAAAATTTCCAAATATTTATAATAATTTACAAAGAAATGAAACCAAAACATTAAAGAAAAGAAACATACAAATTAAATGGACACATTAAAGAAATAAAATAGCCACATTAAAAAGAAACATTAAAGAAATGAAAAATCCACATGGTAAATACCCTTTGAATTTCCACCATATATATTTGGTTTGCAATTAAAACACTCCCCTTCAAACCAAAATAGGTTTCATTCCAAGCATCGTTCTTAGCTGGTTGAATTCATCTGTCAGAAATTCCTTTGTGAAAATATTAACCACCTATTTTTTAGTATTGAAATACTCCAATTTTATCATTTTATACTTTACGTGATCTCTCATAAAATGATATCGGGTATCAATGTGTTTTCTTCTTCCATACTGCACCAGATTTTTGGATAGTTCGATTGCTGACTTATTATCCACATATATGATTATGGATCCATCCTACAGATGCTTCAACTCCTTTTTCATATTTCTCAACAAAATTTCTTCATAAATAGTGGATGATGCTACTACATACTTTGCTTCAGATGTGGATAGGGCAACCACACTATGCTTCCTTGAATTTCATATGAAAATAGTCTTTATATGAAAGAATACATATCTAGTGGTTATTTTTATTTCATCTTAGTCACCTCCCCAATCACTATCTAAGTATCCATATATCCTTGCTTCATTATTGTATGGATAGAAAAGACCAAATTCGATTGTTCCTTTGACATACATGATGATTCTTTTTGTGGCTACCCAATGTGATTCCTTTGGTGCTTCCATGTACCATCTTAGAAGCCCAATAATGTATACGATATCTAAACTTGTAATTATGAGGTACCTTAGGCTTCCAATTAGACTCTTGACCAAAGTGGAGTCAATGCTTCTTCCATCTCCATATTTTTTCAGTTTTAATCCTATTTCTATAAGAGTTTTTTGGTGTTGCAATTGGTCATCTTGAACTTTTCAAGCAATTCCTTGGCGTAGTTATTTTGAGATATATAGATGCCACCATGTTTTTTTCTTTACTTATATTCCCATAAAAAAAGACATAATACCACCATCGGTCATCTCGAACTCCTTAAACATGGCCTTATTGAATTCATTGAACATCGGTCGACTATTCCCTATAAACAACAAATCATCAACATATAGACATTCTATAAGAATATCACCATGAGCATTCTTCTTGATGTAAAATGCATGCTCATATAGACATTGAGTAAATCCATTCTCTTAAAGATAGTTTTTGAAGCATGCATTCAAATCACGTAGAGATTGCTTAAACCCATAGAGGTCTTTCTTTAGTCAATACACCTTGTCTTCCTCTCCTTTCATAACAAGGCCTTTAGGCTGGTCAACATAGACCTCTTCTTTTATAATTCCATTTAGGAATTCATACTTCACATCCAGTTGGTCGATCATCCAATTGTGATGGAATGCAAGGGAAATAATCATCCTCACAATGTAAAGGAGAGAAATAGGAGTGAATACGTCTTCATAGTCCACCCTATACTTCTGTTTATATCCTTTTCCTATGATACTTTCCTTATAGCGATCAATCTCTCCATCATCATTTATCTTGATCTTGTACACTCATTTGACGCCAATGGTTTTCTAACTATTTAGAAGTGTAGTCAGCTCCCATGTGTCATTTTTCTCTATGTCATGAATTTCTTCTTCTATAGATATTCTCCAACATTCTTCCCTTATGGATTCCTGAAACATCAGAGGCTCATGATCTGCATACAAAAAAAATTATTTACCTCTTCAGTTTTCTCATAGATTTCTCTTAAATTTTTCATGTTTATAGGTGCCATAGGTGAGGAAAATCTGGCCAAATTTTTACTTGATGGAGTGCTTTCAGGAGTGTTGAAATGTTATCTTGGACTCTTGTGTACTGATGATGCGCCTGAGGAAGGTGTTGTGGAAGTTTTCTCCTAATGATCATGCCTTTCTTCTGGATATTCTGTTTTGACTGGAATATATTTTTTGATTCTTCATCCTTCTATTTCCATGATTCTTCCTCATTAAATACCACTTCTCTACTCACCATTACTTTATTGGTTAGTGTATTTTAGAGCTTGTAGGCTTTATATGGTTCACTATATCAGATAAAGATGCAATTATCACCACAATCATCAACCTTCCTTCTTCTTTCTTCTAGAACATGAGCATAGGCAGCAAACCCAATGATTCTTAGGTGTGCTAGGCACAGTTTTTAACCACTCCATGCCTCTTGTGGTGTCAAATTGCTGATGTTCTTGGTAGGACACAGATTTAGAATATATATAGTATATGAAACTACCTCTACCCAGATGCTCTTTGGTATCCCTTTCTCCGTCAACATGGTCCTCATCATGTCAAGGATGGTGAAGTTATTTTGCTCTGCAATGCCATTATACTGTGGTGTGTAGGTTGTAGTGTATTTATTCTTGATTCCTTGTTCCCTACAAAAATATTTAAAATCATTTGAATTGTATTCTCCACCTCTATTAGATCTGAGTACTTTGATTTTTTGACCAATTTTTTCTTCAATACAAGCTTTGAAAATTATAAAGATAGTAAAAGTAGAATTTTTTATTTGATTCAATACACCCAATGTTTTATACTTAAATCATCAATGAGGGTAGTAAAGTACATATTACCTCCAAGTGAGGGTGTTTCATGTGGTCCAAAAATATCAGTTTGAACTAACCGAAGTGGTTCCTTTTCACTTCTGGACACTCCACTTGGTAAGGAGTTCCTTTTTTCTTACGGAGTGTACACTCCCCACACACATGATTTGGAACTTCAATCTACATCAATTTATGAACCATGCTTGATGATGATAAAAGTTTAAGGCCAGTGAAATGGAGATTCCCAAAATGTAGATGCCATATCCATGAGTCATTCTTGATAATTCCAAAGAGACACTCCTTAACCTTTTTGTGGGAAACATCTGATTCTTCTCCATTTGGACTTGAGAAACAAGTCTCCTATGAGAATATCTTATAAACAAAGAAGAGTTTTCCATGTGTATGACATACCCCTTCTTAAGGAGTTGGCTGATACTGATGATATTATTTTTTATTTTTGGTACATAATACACATTTGAGATATAATTTGACTTACCATTCTTCTGATAGATTTTGATTTTACCTTTTCCAATCACAGGTACCTTTGATGAGTCACAAAAACTCAAGTTTCCATGAACTTATTCTATGAGTTCCTCAAACAATTCTTTGTTACCACTCATATGGTTTCTTACACTCATGTCAAGATACCACACATCTAGCCATTCACATGCCTTTTCTTGTATGAGGAGGAGTGTGGTGACTTCTTCTTCAAGGTGTGATGCATCAGCATAGTTGGATCGTTATTCATGATCCATTTTATCCAACACTCAGAGGCATAATGGCTGAATTTTCTTACAATTGTAGCATTGAATGTTCTTTGAGTTTCCATGACCATGCATGAATCAGCCTACACCATTTTCTCTTCCAAGGAATCTGGATTTTTTTTTTCTTTTTTTGATGTCTTGGATGATATCCATGCCCTTTACCTCTTGCATGATAACCGACTCATTGAATTTGGATATTATTTTGTTCTTATAGAGTCAACTTATACTCTAAGGTGTTATCTAGTGTTGAACTTGTATTCTTTTTAATTCATTTCTCATGAACATGCAATGACCCCATCAACTCTTCAATGGAAAATTGTTTCAAATACTTTTATTCTTAAATTTCCACAAGCACATGCTCAAACTTTATTGTGAGAGATCTAAGTGTTTTTTCAATGATACATATTTCTTCCACTTTTTCACCATTTTTTCTAATTTTTAATAATAAAAATTAAATGTGAGAACTAATTAGATATAATTTCACCTTCTTTCAAATTCATCACTTCAAACTTTGTTCTTAGTGTTTGAAGATAAACCTGCTTCACTCGATCAACACCCTTGAAGATGCTTCTAAGAGTATCCCAAGAATCCTTGCTTGATGTTACTTCGAAAATATTTTCAAAGGTTGATTAATCCAACCCCTGATAGAGGTGTAAAAATGCCTTTTTGTCTTTCTTGCTTTGATTTTTGAGGACAGTATTTTCTTCATTTGTGAAGACAGCTTCTTCCTCTATAGTGGGTACTATATACCTATAGGTGAAAATCTCCCATAATTCTTGTGACCCGAAAAACACCTTCATTTGGATGCAACACCTTTCATAGTTGTCCTTACATAACTTAGGAACTTGCAGGATTGCAGTGGCCATTTTTAATGAAAGAAAGGCTTAGAAATTGGAGGATTCCATGAATCCTTGGACTCTCATACCAGTTTTTTGGCTATACAAGCCAAGAAAAAGAGAAGAAGAAAAATGGAAGATAACACAAAGGATATTTCAAGCCTGTATATTGTATATTTTTTTGGACTACAATTGACAACAATTTATAAACATTTACAATGAAATGAAACTGGAAAATTAAAGAAATGAAATAGAAAAATTAAATGTACACATTAAAAAAATAAAACAACCACATTAAACGGACACATTAAAGATACGAAATATCCACATGGGAAAGACCCTTTGAATTTCCACTAGATGTATTTAGTTTTCAATTCCAATATGTCGGTGGTGAGGGAATTAAACATAGTGGAAGACCCAATGCAGTTGTGTTGTGCTGTAGTGAAAGGTGCTAACATGATGTGCTTATGCACCTAAAAGGGAAAACACATGGTGTCAATGCTGGGAATCAATATTGACCTCACCCTAAATATTCTTTCCAAGTGCCACCTCACTGCCACCCCTACCTTGTAATAACTCCAACCCCTCTGTTGTTGCTCAATTTGTGTCTTCGACTGTGTCTGTTTTTTATGAGTATTGACAATGGTGGTGGAATGGTTTCGAGTATCTATTTTAAGGATTGTAAATAGAAATAATCAGATGGAATTTCTCATTTTCATGATCATAAAGTGTGGAATTCCATAAGTATTTAGGGGTGATATGAAAATCTATTTTTTTCACAAATCCATGTTCCATATTATGAAACCTTTTGAACTCTAGATAGGAAAGAATCTTAGCATAACGAACTTACACATTTGGGGTTGTCCTACTGAGGAAAAGACATTTAGGTTAAAGAGAAGTTATATTCTAGAACTATTAGTCTCTATTTTTTAGAATATCCTAAAATTTTAAAGGGAAAAAATATGATCCCGCATCTCAAACATTTTTTGAGATAGGAAATCCATTGTTATTTGAGGTTTTTGGGTGTAGAGGGGAAGATATTAGAAAAATTAATTTTGAAAAGGAATTTATTACACTTCCTACACTATAGGAAATAGGGGGTATACCAATGGTTATGCTTAAATGTTGGTATAGCTAGTATATAGGAATGTTAATCCAATATTTTCCTTAAACCATTGGTATAAATAATGATATACCAATGATTTTGAAAAACCATTGGTATAAAGTAGGATATACCAACGACCTAGTACATATCCAAAAAGATTTATGAAATATCACTACTACAGATATACCCATTTATAGTAATAAAGTGGATTTTAATAGCACTAAAAATTGATTTTAATCGTAGTGTTGATAATGTCCACCCTTTATTAGCTTTATTTTTAGCACTGATAAAGACCTAGAGTGCTACAATGTGTTATTAATATAACATCACACAAGAAAAAACCCATAACCCATCAACAAAAAATATATAATTTAATTGAAATAAATTTGACATCATGAATAAAAATACACTAATATATACATTTCAAACAATGTTTTATACAATTACATTTAAAATTATCCAAGAAACATTTAAAAAAATTAATGTTTCATCTTTGGATGTCCATGAACCCTTCTCAAAAATGTCTTCCCATGGTGTCAATTTCCAAACAAATCATCTCAACCTAAGTAAAATATTTTTCCTATATAAGAAAAAAATATTATGTTAATAATACTATGAATAAATAAATTAAACATTAATATGAAGGAATACATTAATAAAATGTCAATTTTTAATAAAAAGGATACATTTTGAGTTATGCCGGTCACACAATGAATCATATTGAGGTGGGGTTGATTCATACACATCAAAAATGAGTTATGTATCATTTTCCTAAAATATAAAAACAATTCGAATGTGTTTTCTCAGTTTTAAGTATGTCACTTGTTATTTTACTAAAATTAATATCAATTTTAAATAATGACACATTTGGGGTTATACTAACAACACCATGTGTTGGATTGAGGTGTTGTAGATTCTTACCTGTCACAAATTATTGATGGATCATTTTCTTAAAGTATCAAAATAATCCAGATGAATTTTCTTGCTTTTTAGTATGCCGATTTTTTTATTAAAATGTCATTTCAAACTGGAAACACGCATTTTGAGTCATACTGATAGCATCATATATTAGTTTGATTTAGTACTTCTTAATACACATCACAAATGAATTATGAATCAATTTCCTAAATTATCAATACAATCAGAGTGCATTTTATTGGTTTTCATTGAGTGACACATTTTGAACTAAAATGTCAATTTTAAACTCATAACGAACACTTTTAGTCATATCGATCACATCGTGCATCAGATTGAGGTGTTGTTGATTCCTACACATCATAAACGACTCATGGATCATTTTTATAAAGTCTCAAAACAATATGAATGTGTTTTATCAATTTTTAGTATGTCACTTATTTTTTACTTAAATTAATGTCAATTTAAAATAAAAAGACACACTTTGAGTCATAGCGGTCACACCGTGTGTTGGATTGAGGTGAGGTTGACTCTTACATATCAAAAATGAATCATGGATCTTTTTACTAACTAATAAAATAAATAAGAATGTGTTTTCTTAGTTTTCATTATGTCTCTTGTTCTTTTTACTAAAATTAATGCCAATTTTAAATAGAAAAGAGACCTTTTGAGTTATAACGACCACGCCATACATCATATTGAGGTGTGGTTGATTAATACATGTCAAAAATAACTTATAAATAATTTTCATAAAGTATAAAAACAATATGAATATGTTTTATCAATCTTCAGTATTCCAATTGCGTTTTTTACTAAAATGTCATTTCAAACTAGAAACATGAATTTTGATTTATATCGGTCGCATAATGCGTATGTTTGATGTGATATTACTTTATACACATAAAAAATGACTTATTAATTTCTTTCATAAATTATCAATAATATCAGAGATCATTTTCTTGGTTTTCAGTTAGTAACACATTTTTGAACTAAAATGTCAATTTTAAACTGATAACGGAAACTTTTAGTGATACTGGTCACACCATGCATCAGATTGAGGTTTGGTTGATTCCTAAATGTCAAAAATGACTCATTTATTGTTTTCCTAAAGTTTCAAAACAATCTGTATGTATTTTATTAGTTTCATTATGTCAGTTGTTCTTTTTTCTTAAATTAATGTCAATTTAAATAAAAAGACATACTTGGAGTCGTAGCGGCCAAACTGTGCATTGGATTGAGGTTAGGTTGAATTATACATGTCAAAAATGACTCATAGATGATTTCTAAAAATTATAAAAACAATCCGAATGTGTTTTCTCAGTTTTTAGTATGTCACTTGTTCTTTTTACTAAAATTATTGCCAATTTAAAATATAAAGACATAAATAGAGTCATAGTGGTCACATAGTGTGTCTCATTGAGGTGTGGTTGACTCTTATATGTCACAAATGACTCGTGGGTATTTTTCATAATTTTTCAAAACAATCCGAATTCATTTTATCAGTTTTCATTATGCCACTTGTTCTTTTTACTTAAATTAATATCAAATTTAAATAAAAAGAGACACTTTGAGTGATACTGGTCACACCGTGAATTATATTGAGGTGTGATTTATTCCTAAAGATAAAAAATTAATTATAGATCATTATTCTAAATAATCAAAACAATATGAAAGGTTTTTCTTGGTTTTTATCATAATACGTTTTCTTTTTATTAAAATTAATGTCAATTTTAAATAAAAAGACACACTTAGAGTTATAACAGTCACACCGTGCATCATATTGAGCTGAGGTTGATTCCTACATGTCACAAAACACTTTTGGATAATTTTTCCCAAAGTATAAAAATAATATGAATATGTTTTCGTGGTTTTCAGTATGTCACTTATTCTTTTTACTAAAATTAATGTCAATTTTAAATAAATAGTCACACTTGGAATTATACCAGTCACACCGTGCATCATATTGAGGTGAAATTGATTCTTAAACATCACAAATGACTTATGGATAGTTTTTCTAAAGTATAAAAATAATGTGAATGTGTTTTATTAGTTTTTAGTATGTTACTTGTTCTTTTGACTAAAATTAATGTCAATTTTAAATAAAAATACACACTTAGATTTATAACTGTCACACCGTGCACCGAATTGAGGTAAGGTTGACTCTTACATGTAACAAATGACTTATAAATTGGTGTAATAAAGTATCAAAATAATATGAAAGTTTTTTCTTGGTTTTTTGTATATCACTAGTTTTTTTTACTAAAATTAATGTCAATTTTAAATAAATAGACACACTTAAAATTATACCGGTCACACCGTGCATCATATTGAGGTTTGGTTGATTCCTACACATCAAAAATGACTTATGGATAATTTTTATAGAGTATCAAAATAATACAAATGTATTTTCTTGGTTTTTAGTATGTCACCTTTTCTTTTTAATAAATTTAATGTCAATTTTAAATAAATAGACACACTTAGAGCTATATTGTTTACAACATGCATTCAACTGAGGTGTGGTTGATTCCTACACATAAAAAATGACTTATAGACCATTTTACTAAAGTATAAAAACAATTTGAATGTGTTTTATCATTTTTTATTATGTCACTTTTTCTTTTTACTAAAATTAATGTCAATTTTAAATAAATAGACATAATTTTAATCATATCGGTCACACCGTGCATCATATTGAGGTGTGGTTGACTCCTACATGTCACAAATGACTTATGGATCTTTTTACTAAAGTATCAAAACAATTTGAATTTATTTTCTTGGATTTCAGTATGTCACTTGTTCTTTTTACTAAAATTAATGTCAATTTTAAATAAAAAGAGACACTTCAAGTCCTACCAGGAACATAGTGTATTAGATTGAGGTTTGAATGATTCTTACGTGTCCAAAATGATATATGGACCATTTTATTAAAGTATCAAAACAATATTAATAGGTTTTCTCATTTTTTTGTATGTCAGTTGTCTTTTTTACTAAAATTTATGTCAATTTTAAATAGAAAGAATCACTTGGGGTCATACCTATCACATTGTGTTTCGGATTTAGGAGAAGATGATTCATATATATCTCAAAGTCTCAAAAAAAATAACTAACAATGTTATCATTATTTCCATTTTATTTCTTTTCCAAACTATCAACACTACATATTGACTCGATGTTCTTAGCAGAAAACCCTTTCTCGTTGTTGAAATCCAAAAGAGTTGAGGAAGATCATGTGCCCATTATATCTTAAAAGGTCACCAATATGATAACATGAGATTACTACACTCTTTTGGTTTTCATCAAGAAATTTTCTTCATCTAAATAACATCGACTTTATGTATTGTTGGTATCTCAACAAATAGAAGCAATGGAAAGCATAAAGATCTATGAAAAAAAACTAAATAAGTGTTATAAAAAATGATAAGGAAATTAGATTACAAATAATAGATAAAATGATGATAAAATTAATTAAATAAGTAGTAGAAATTCACCTTTTCGTGATAGTTTTATACATTCCTGACCTGTTTCTTTATTACAATTATCTCAGTTGCAAAATCGAAGCCCAATCTCTCATGAGCATGAGCAGATTTGAAAAAACCACCCCAAATCAAAAAAAGGAATCCACCTATATAAGAAAACAATTAGTATGTGAGTAATACTAAAAAAATTAAATATAAATATAAAATAATCTATTACTTATATGGAAGTCACATCTATATGCTATTTTTGTACATTTTGTCATCAAGTATGTTTCTCATTCGCTTCTAAGAAAATATATATCATTTTGTGAATATGAGTCCTTTATAAAGTCATAGTAGTACTGTAAAATGATAAATACACTAAGGATTAATAAATATTTTAAATTAAATAGTAATTATCTTAAAAAATAACTCTTTAGGGATGCCAGTTTTTTCATGGAATTTGATCTCTCTCATAAATTTACAAATATAATAACCACAATATTTTCCATTTTTTTATTTAAAACACTATAGAAACATTGAAAAAAATAAGTAATTTGTTTTTATATGTGTTTGGATAGTGAAATATTATTATATATATCCTAATACATGTCTGGTTGTATAACTTTTCAGCATCCTTGTGCTTATCCCCTGGCCTCATTCCATGTTTTTCACTATATTGATGAACCACCTTATCATAAAATAATCCTCATTAAAAATAATATAAATTATATAACTTTAAGTTTATTTTTAAAACATTTTATGTAGATTATTTATTATTGAAAAATTTCATCATGTGTGGTCAGTTTGTTGGGTATCCATACAGTGAATCCAGAAAATAAATCTTTGGAGTATCTAAATTGACCACAATGAGAATCCAATGTTTCCTAAAACAAAAAAAAAGAATAAGTAATTAAAGAAATGAAAATATATGTGATATGATTAAATTGTAGATTTTTACCCCTGCATCATTGGTATTAATAAGAGTCTTTAATCCAAAAGTTTTCTTTGAAACGATTTGAATAGGTTTGACACTATTTCATACATTTTTTTGGATTCTATTATTTGTTGCTCTGTAGAGGTGGCATGAGGACTAATGAGTTCAATTTATTTTTCATGAAGAAATTCCTTAAATTGGCATTTATATATATTCCTTCCAAAAATATGAAACGTATTTAGTCATAATTAACATAGTATATCAGCTTTTATAAAATCAAATCATGAAAACATACCTCATGTATACATTTAAAACTGAGGAACCTAGACAATCATATTTGGGGATATCATTTACATTCTCAACACCAATGTAGTCTTCACCTTTGTCTTTATTCATATTTTCTTCAAAATAAACTATGTGACTACTACCATTTTGTAACTTTGTATCCACATAAACCTTAAATGTTAATAAATGCAGATATGGAATGGGTGGGGTAAAGGTGATTTTGGAAGATCTTTTTGATCAGTTGGTAGATCCTTTATATGTTTTTGAGACGGTCTTTCATTTCACCTCCTTCCCTTTGTTTATTTATAATAACATTCATCAGTTCATACATTTTTTAAAAAATTGTTAAAGGTTTATCTTGAAAAATAAATTGGAAATGAATACCTCCTTGTAGATATATTTTTACAAGATTTTACATCCATGCGATGAATGTTCCAACAAATCGGTTGACCATATGAATATCATCATTATCATGTTGAACTGGTATCTCATCTCTTAGCTTATGATCTATGTGAATCATCGTTCTCACCTGACTTGTTGGAAGTGGTCTGTTGTGTAGATAGTCATATTGGAAATTGAACATTATATCCCTCACTACATGGTGATAGGTGTGTGTTGATAGAAATAAATCATAGTCATTTTCACCATGTAGAATATCAGTACAGGATAAGTATTAGTGTTTATCCGATTCACATTTTATTGAAAAAATATTAGAATATTTATTACCTTGACTAAGACCACTCTTTGAGGGGAATGGATCACCTCAAAGCTATTGGGGGCGAGGGGATCTTCACGCAATGGTTGTTCTTGAGTTTTTTTTCTCTTTGCTTCCCCCCATAACAGTTCCTAGCAAAATCCTTTTCCAATGGAATTGTTCTTCAAGTATATTTATTCTTTCATTCATCTATTTCATTTCTTTATATTTATCATCATCTTGTTTTTTTCTCAAAATATGTTCGGGGTGTCACTCCAAAACCCGCACCTCTGACATGACCATATTGTTCTTTCTACTTCAAGGACACTAATAGTAGATGCTCATCCAGTATAGGTGTTGATGATTCTTATGACTAATTTGGATATAAAATATAGGAAAATAAGTAATCATTGTTATGTAATATCGATTTAAAGAAAACAATTTTTTATTATTCAAACTTACACATGTTTCAGACAATTTTTATGTATTTTCATCTATTAGTATCCCATATTTATTTACACGTGCCTCGTTCCATAGCACATGGCATAGGATGGAAGTAGCTTTGGATTTGTATCCATCAATCTGCATATAAATAGAGGAATATAATTATACTATTGTTTCATGTCACATAAAATTATTATGGTATATTTAAAATACATACCAATTTTTTTTCAATTAAAGAGTACCCCATCCTTACTTTATAGTAGGGGTATGTTAGTTTTTCTGCTTGTCCCTTATTTTCATAACTCACTTGATGTTTCATAAATAAAAAATCACAAATAAAAGTGATGAATATATGTATTCTCAAACAACTTATTACTATCCATAATGTACATGAAAAGACACATCCACACGATGTCTAATAAACTCATCCCATGCTTCTTAGGTTATCAGATGTGTATAGATAAGTGGTGGATGCATGTTTATTTTCCCTTCATCATATTTACAATTATTTCTTGTTAGAATTGTGTGAAAGCCCCTGTGAATCCTTCTAGAAATCATTAATACATATTTATTATGGGATTCATCTACTATAAATGAAATATATAAGGGATGATGAAGAGTAAGTCAATGTTTCTTAATTTTATTTTTTAGTAAAATAAAGAAATGATATCATAATGTTACCATAATCTCTCGCCACATTAGTGTCCTAAGTGCATGCACAACATGGTGCCACAAATTTACATCAACCAGTATGCATTATGGAGTGATAATTCCAATGTAATTACTAAACATGGTCTTGTTGAGGTTAACATGATAGCCCTGCACATTCTATTCGACCTCATATTATATGCCTTTAATTACCACCTTAGTGATTATTTCTAACATTGCAAAACTACAGTGCTCATGTTTTTTCTATTTTACTGGCCCTTCATCTCCTAACATTTCCTTAGATTCAACAACATAAGTATGTTGTTCCTATGGAGTTGTGGAATTGGCATGTGAATATGGTCATTGTACCTCTACACTAGGAGTAGTAACAAGTTGATAAACCTGTTGTTCCTTAGGATTAGGAGCACCAGCATGTTCAAAAGGTCGTTGTTCTTCAGCACTACAATCAACAACAGGTTGAGAGACTTGTTGTTCCTCAATATTGGGATCACCAGCACATGTAAAATTCATTATCTACAGAAGTGGTTTAATATTTATTTTAGATTACATAAATGTAGTAGGTAACATATAATAACATGAGGTAACAAAATGTATAATACAAAATAAATATAACTAGATTATTGAAATCTCTTTTTTTAAAGGCTGAAGGGATTTGACCACTATATTGACTATCCAAATCCCATCATTGTTTTCTCATCTGACATACAAAACACCATCTAAATTGGGATTGTTGTGAAATGATTGTGACATCCCAGTGAAAGGGTAATCCTCATTTGAATTTTCATCTGACCCTTTGATGATTTTTATCGATAATAAAACAAATGAAAACTTTTAGTTTAAGGGATCTAGAACATAAAATATTTGTATTTCCTATGATTCCATTATAAATGGTTCATATTTGTACCCTTCTTTACTAAAATCAACTTTCATGAATCCCAATTCAACTATTTTAGAATCACTCTTGTTATCAATCAAAATTCATTGAAAAATCAGCACTTGAAATATTGTATAATCCAACTCCCATATTTGTTGATGATACCAAAGTATGACATATTCATATAAATTGGATTTCTATCCTTAGTACCAGAAACATCCAATGTTTCATCCACAAGTGTATCTCCACTATTTTTCATGATACTATTTTTATCATGTTCATTTGTATAGAAAATATAATCATTAATTACATAACCATTGTAATATAATACATACACACTTGGTCCTCCGACTATCCATGAAAGTTGTTCTAAAATTTAATCCATATTTTCATTTGAATCCTTAAAAATATGGTCTTGAAACCATCCTTTAAACAGTTGATTATGTGTATTTTATATCCACATTTTATCCCATGATTGATTCAAATTCCTAATAATTTATTTATGGGTTTCAACACATAGGTAAATCTATAAACTATTATGAAAAATGTGAAGGTTGGCCAGCTCTTAATCTATAATATTGATTATGACAACATATCTTCTAGAAATTACTTCACCCACAAGCTTCCCAATTTGACGAGATTTTGGTAGACCAATTCTTTCCACATCAGATAGGAATTTGGTATATAATTCAATGGATTTCTCAACAATATATCACATTGAAATACAACCCTCTGGCCAACATTTATTTTTGAATACCCTTTCAAAATATTCATATACCGTTCAATGGGGTACATCCATCTATATTTTATAGGACCACATATTCGAATCTATCTCACTAAGTAAACCATCAAATGAACCATCATATCAAATAATATTGGTGGGAATAACTGTCACAACCCCCTCCCCATAAAGTGTACACCTCTTGGTCTAGCAATGTGAGAAGGGAGATAATGATCCCTAAGTCCCGCCTCTAGTAGGCCCTGGGTTGGCGACTAGCACCAAGGGTATAGTAAACACACAAATGGGAGGCATTACCCTCTAAGAGAACACATGCGGAAGAGAGATAATATAGACACAAACCAACTCCAACTCAACCAGTAAGATAAAATAAAATCCAAGTACACATATGAAATGTCATGAAAAAATACTATAACTGAAAGGGGAAAAGCTTCAAGTACCCAAAAAGGAAGAAAAACAATATAAAACACAATCCCGAACAGCTCCTGCAACCACAAGATAGTAGTAACCATCATGATCTCTAACCTGCTCTAAGTGACCTAAAAAGTAGTTTATATATACATAGGGTGAGTATAATAGTATACTCAGTAGGATCTTCCCTAAATCCTCTTGTGCAAAAGTAAGGAAAGATGCTAAAGCACAGTGAAAAACGAATTGAAACTGACTCGTCACCTAAATAGGTATACTAAGTTCCTAGCTTCACCATGGCTAGTATCACCACATAAAGAATACAAGAATTTATCATATTATAAATAATATCAATGGTACCCCACTGCAACTTCCCCACTAGTTTTCCGCTTTTCCCAAACATCGCACTTCCTAAGCATCTCTCTCTAAAAAGGCTTGCCTACAGACACCTGGGTGAAGAACCACAACATGCACCTCCTATAACAAAACCACCACATCCACATAAGCAAAGTAACCAAGTAGTTTCTGGGATCCACCACAGCCCACATAACTTGTATCATACATTGGGTATTATACCTCAAGCCATTACATCACATACACCAAGTAAGAATCCTCAAGCCATCACAGCCTATACACGTTACACCTATAGTAGTCTATATGAAACTATATCTAGAATATATGTGTGTGAATAACCATAAGACATTACAGCCATCTATACACATATATGGGGAAAACTAACCCTTGATCATACTAGCACAAGTAACTACCAAGAGAAGAGAGCAGGGCCAAAGGGGGTAGTCAGTCATTCATCCTCCCATTGGAATGTTGGGGAAAACACCCCCACCCCCAGGCCTCAGAATCCATGGGGTGTCAATTTCCCCTACTGACAGGGTGAATTAGCGTATTGAAACACAAAATGTACAAAATATACTATATCTCACAACCACACTATGGGCATAACCGAGTCTTAGACTCAACTACAGCTAACGTCTCTCAGACTTTGGGATGCCACTTCTAAGACTAGGTGTCCTATAATCACACAACCATTTAAAGAGATTTAATACATTATTTCATTCCCTTTTTATTAGTTTCACTTTATGTTAATTAACTCTTTAAACATTAATTAACCAATAACAATTCCACATTAAATTTCATTAGCATCACACCCAAAGTACATTGTTCCTTTAAATAACAACCTCAGCATTACGCCCCAGGAAGCACCAACCCCCATGGGTTAACATCATTTATTCAATTATTTATTTACAGCATTACTTTCCCATATTCCCAGGCTTTTTAGAAAAACATTATATTCTACTAAACACAAGGGGGCTCAACAAGGTGAGTAGATGAACTACTCGTCAAGACTTTTCTGCCTATAGAAAGAGCGTAGACCCATTCTCCCTTGAGAAGCTAAACACGGAAAGCACATGGCATACCCCGCGTGTCTTTGACCCTTTTGGAAAAAGGGTAAGTAAGACTAGCTATCTTGAGCAGTGGGGAGAAGTAAATCACATAAACAACCAATAAGAATCATCAAGCATCCAAACATTCACATCCAACCCGTTCCATCATCCCTTGTGTCCTACCTAACACCCACATGCATAAAATTATGCATCTCGGCACTCTAGGCATCAACTGCTTCCACAATCAATAGGCCTCCTTGCCACCACATATCACAACTGCCATCCAGGCTTCATACCACAACACAAGCAGCAGGAAAAACCAACATCATATCAAATGGGCTCTTGGACCTTAAACAACCAAGAGGGTAACTCTGGACCCTACAAGGGATTATCTTTTATCAAATTACTAGTTATTTAATCCATTTTGGATTAAACGATTTATTAATCAGAAGTTCCAAAATTTGGAAACCTAAACAGTAAGCTATCACAAATAATTAAATATGCTTACTAAACCATTTTGATTAACATCAAATTACAACAAGAAGAACCAAATTCACTTACACGCCTCTTTATCTTCAGCCAAACCATTAACAATTAATTCTATTTTACGTTATTTACCAATTTCCATCAAGAATGAACAACTATACGAAGCAAGTATAAATATCACACTATTTATAAAAACAATAGGCAATAACATACGATCGATATCAATTTATTTTTCGATTAAAATATTTATAATGTCAATTACATTTCCATCCAGTGGGATAAAACATGCTAACTATACAGTTTCATGTAAAAGAAAAGAGAAGCAATGAATCCCCTACCTCAAACGGTTCCTTTCATTCTTTATACAAGAATGATCCACACAAATAATCATGATCACCTCCTCCCGTGAAAACTGTATCCACCCGAGGATGTTGTGGTATGACCCCACCAACGGAAACCCAAGAAAACTCCATTAGTATTATAGATATCACATACCATAACAGGTAAAGGAGAAATAGAAGGAGACGAACCCAAAATAATGGAGATAGATCATACCTTATACCGAAAATTGATCGATACTACTTGATTGCATCAAAATAGAGCTGAACTAATCCTAGGAGGGAAGTTTGATTGTACAATCCCTATGAAATAGAATGAATGTTTCTAGCATCTCCTAGCCGAGAACAAGGAGGAAGAACTAGGGAGGAAGATATACCGTCCCTTTAAAAGTTTTAACGGAGTGGTGGTTTAAGAAACGCTAGGTTTTCCATTAAAAGAGGATCACATTAAACCACGTGGTTTGACTAAGTAAAAACATCCCGAGCCTTAGGATAAATGAATATAGGATTTATGGACTTTGAATCAGCCTTAGAGTCCTTAAAATAAGGTTTTAAATGCATTTTATGTCAAAGGAAATGTTAAAGGGGAAAACTGTAAGAAGATGGAAACATTGTTCATGAACTCAAAATTTGGAAAAGGAAATAGAGGTTACCAATAGACCTCACTATTCTAGAAACACTGTTCATGAACTCAAAATTTGGAAAAGGAAATAAAGGTTACCGATAGACCTCACCGTTCTGGAAACACTGTTCACGAACTCAAAATTTGGCAAAGGAAAATAGAGGTTACCGATAGAGGATACTGATAGAGGTTACTGATAGGCCTCACTGTTTTGGAATTACTGTACATGAACTCAAAATTTGGAAAAAGAAATAGAAGTTACTAATAGAGGTTACCGATAGACCTCACTATTCTGGAAACACTGTTCACAAATTCAAAATTTGTAAAAGGAAAGAGAGGTTGTCGTTAGAGGTTACCGATAGAACTGTTCACCAATGGAACTATTCATAGAATTGGGAATTTGGAAAAGGAAACAGAAGATACCATTAGAGGTTACCGATATAAATGTTCACCGATGGAACTGTTCATAGAATTGGTAATTTGGAAAAGGAAAGAGAGGTTACTGTTAGAGGTTACCGATAGGACTATTCATCAATGGAACTATTCATAGAATTGGAAATTTAGAAAAGGAAAGAGAGATTACCATTAGAGGTTACCTATAGAACTGTTCACCAATGGAACTATTCATAGAATTGGAAATTTGGCAAAGGAAAGAGAGGTTACCGTTAGAGGTTACTGATAGAACTGTTCACTTATGGAACTGTTCATAGAATTGAAAATTTAGCAAAGGAAATAGAGGTTACCATTAGAGGTTACCGATAGAACTATTCACTAATGGAACTGTTTATAGAATCAGAAATTTTGAAAAGGAAAGAGTGGTTACCATTAGAGCTCACCGATAGAATTGTTCACCGATGGAACTGTTCATAGAAGGTTACCGTTGCACTGTTCACAACTATCTACCGTTGGAACTGTTCACCAAACAGGAAAATTGGAAAAGTGTTGGGGATAAGTCACCTTGACCTCTTGAATCACCTCATACACCTGATTTTTTCAAAGGAATGGACTAGAGAGGTCTGTGCGATTACATCAGATACCTCTTAAAACATTCTCATCCTCAAGAATTCAAAACCCACCTAAATGGAAAATGAAATAGGTTCCGAAAAACCACCCATATAGAAACCTCTCAAAATAGAGGAAGCCATAAGAAGCTACAAAAGAAATCCATACTATATTCAGGAAAGGTCTATAACCACAAAGGGGGCATTGTTGCATGAAAAGAGTTAATAATCAAACAACTATGGGTACTGGGCATGTATCTGTGACCCACGTTCCCAGGTACTCTCCTCCATGCCACCGTTTTTCCACAAGACACGAACCATGGGGATAGAATGCCTGTGCAACGTCTTTTCTTTGCAGTCTTGGATCTCCACAGGTTTCTCCTTGAAGGTAGCATCATCATCAACATCGATCTCTACCCAATTGATGACATGAGAGTCATCATGAAGATCATGACAGAGCTATGATACATGGAAAACATCATGTATCCGACTCATATGTGGGGGAAGTTCTACTTGATATGCCACAACTCCAACATGAGCTAACACATTCAAAGGCCCAACAAACCAGTGAGAAAGATTACTCCCACGACCAAACCTTTGCTGCCCACGATGGAGAATTACCTTCAGAAACACGTGATCTCCAACATCAAACTCAAAGGGTCTCCTCCTTTGATCAGCATATGATTTATGACGATATTGCGCTATCTTCATCCTATCATGAATCACCTAAATCATCTCTGTTGTATTCTACACCAGTTTCAGACTGATAATTGCTGACTCTCTGACCCCAGTCCAACACAATGAAGAACGGAAAGGTCGGCCATACAAGGATTCAAACGGCTCCATACCGATGGCAGAGTGAAAACTATTTTTGTAATCAAACTTCTCCAAGGGTAATTGCCTCATCCAAGAACCTCCAAAATCCAAGACACAAGAGCGTAACATGTCTTCAAGAGTCTAGATGGTTCGCTCTGTCTGACCGTCTGTTTGAGGATGAAAAGAAGTGCTAAGGAATAACTAAGAACCAAAGGCATGATGGAGACCTCTCCACACCATATAGGTAAAACAAGGATCATGATCATAAATTATCGTCCTTGGGACTCCGTGAAGTCTCACCACCTCCTCTAGATACTACCTCGACAAAATTTCTACTGATCTTGGCTTCTTGATTCCTATGATGTGGGCTGATTTTGTTAAATGATCCACTACCACCCAAATAGCATCATGTCCTCCCTAATATCAAGGTAAAATAGTAACAAAGTCCATTGAGATGTCCTCCCACTTCCATTGAGGAACATCCAATGGCTGGAGAAAACCACCGGGGACACGGTGCTTAGCCTTCACCTTATGGCAGACCAAAAATCGGGACACACTCTGAAACTGCATGCTTCAGCCCAGGCGACCAAAACTGACTCCTCAAGGCTCGATACATCTTTGTCACGCAAAGATGCACCGCTAAAGGAGAACTATGGAACTCTCTGAGAACTGTCTTGTGCATCTTCAAAGGAACAAAAATCCTTCCATGATACAACACTTAGTGTTGTTCATCCTCCAACCAACCATCTGATACCTCACCACAAACAACTCGGTATCTCCATACATCCACCTCTAGATACCCCAACTGGGACTCTTCCACCTTCTACACCAGATATGACTATACCATCATCTGAAAAAGAAAAGATATACCCCCAACTTCTCCCATATCAATATGTAATGCTAACAGTTCTTCAATTACACTTCACGAATCACCTGATTCACACACAAAATCACTACATGACATTCGACTCAGTGCATTAGATAAAACACTCCCCTTCCCAGGTGTATATGATATCTTGAAGTCCTATTACTGTAATAAATCCATCCACCAACACTATCGTAAGTTCAAGTCACGCTGGGAGAAAACATACCTCAAACTCTTATAATTAGTGAAAACCAAAAAGCGCTCACCAATGAGGTAATGTATCCACAACTTTAGAGAAGACACCATAGATTCCAAATCAAGATCGTGAGTGGAATAGTTATGTTCATGGGTACGTAACTATCGAGACCCATAAGAAACAACTGATCTTTTCTGCATTAGATCATAGCCCAACCCCAGATGCGAAGCATCGAAGAAAACATCAAGCTTAACTCCCTCAGCTGGAAGACAAAGAACTAAAGCACTTAAAAACTTCTCTTTTATATACTCGAAAGCTTCCTGAAGCTGATCAGTCTATATGAATTCATGATCCTTCCTAGTCAAAGATGTTAGAGGAGTCACAACTCATGAGAAATCGGCTATGAACCTCCTGTAGTAGCCTACGAGACCAAGGAAACTTCGCACCTCTAACACTGTCTTGGGGGATTCTCAATACACAACTCCTTCTATCTTTGATGGATACATAGCTACTCCCTACTGGGACACAACATGTCCTAAGAAACGGACTTATCGAGCCCAAAACTCACACTTCTCAAACTTCTCAAACATCTAATGTTGAAGAAGAACTACCAAAATGGCCCGTAGATGTTCTGCATGATCTTCCTCAGACATGGAGTACACAAGGATGTCATTGATGAAAACCACCACGAACTTGTCCAAGAACTCACAGAACATAGCATTCATCAATCCCATGAACACAGCTGGAGAATTTTTCATGCCGAACGGCATTACAACGAACTCATAATGCCCATGAAGACAATGGAAAGTAGCCTTTGGGATATACTCATCCTTCACACGCATCTGATGATATCATGACTGCAAGTCGATCTTTGAGAACCAGCTTGCACCCTTCAGTTGATCAAATAAATAATTAATACGTGGAAGATGATAGTGATTCTTTACTGTCATTTTGTTTAAGTGATGATAATCGACACACAATCACAAACTGCAATCATCCTTCTTTACGAACAAAACTGGTGCACCCCACAGTGACACACTTGGCCAAACAATACCACACTGTAACAGACCATCAAGATGTATACATATCTCTTGTAACTCAGAAAGGGCCATACAATATAGAGACATAGATATAGGAGATACTCCTATAACTAGCTCGATCCCAACTTGATCTCTCAACGAGGGACTAATGCTACAACCTCTTATGAAAAAACATCAGGGTACTCTTCTACGACCCTAGGAAATGCCAACTGTTGAACCTCTTAAGAACTCAGCATCAGCTCAGCCATCATGGACGATAAGGACGTAACATGCCTCTGACCCATCTGAGGGTCTCACTCGCCAAAAAACACAACCGACACTCCATTTGAATCAAAGAAAATGACATGATTCCTGAAGAAATTCACGATATCCTACACTGAATACAACCAATCCATGCAGAGGATGACATCATATGGTTGTATTCGTAAACATAGGAAATCTCCCCAAAAGTGGTGTTTCCCCAACACTAGATCACAGTCTCTATATACTTCAATCAAGTCAGCTCGACCTCTAACTGGCGTAGTCAACACCAAAGGAACTGGAATCCTCTCTACCTCAAGTCCCAAAGCATGGACGAGGGTAGGTGATATGAAGGAGTGTTTCACTCCTGAATCAAACAAGGCATACACCAAGGTAGAAAACAATAAAAGGGTACCTCGAATGACATCTGGCTCGCCTGGCAGTGGCAACGCTAAAGAATGAAGCTGACCACGACCACCTTCACAACCTCTATGACCCTGATGAAGACCACCACCATGGTCGCGCTCTGCTCTCTGAGGACGGGGAGTGTCACATGGCTGTTCTATGCCTGCCCCATATACCCACTGCTGATCTATAGCTGGTGAAACCTTATGTTGTTACCTCAGCATGAACTGCTTCAACAGAAGAACCTATAGCGGAAAACCTGGTGCACGACGACTGCTCTGAAAGGTTGGGAAATCTCTCTGCTAATGACCTAGACCACCATAATAAAAACAAGTGCTCAATCCCTTGACATAGGCCTGAGAGTTTCTACCTCCAGAGAAACAAGATGTGAAGGGTTGGGACCTACCCCCGACTGAATGGAAACTCTTCTGCCCTGAAAACCAGGAACCCTGGACCACAGATCTGCTTCATGAGGAATCACGATGACACATATATTATGATGATCCAGTTCTGTCCAAAGTCCTCTCGACAAAATCCTCCCTCGCTAGTACCTAAATATATGTCTTCAACATAAATGGGGTGACCTGGCGCTAGATCTCTGGATGCAAAGCCTCCTTGAAATTCTTCAACCTGGCCTCCTCATTTGGAAATAGGTATGAATCATGTCATAAAAGGTTCCTAAAATGGATTCCAAACTCTCACACACTAGAGCTCACCTGTTGAAGGGTAGGAAGCTCCTGGCGACTAGACGCCATCACGGTCGAAAAAAGAAACTCGACTCTAAACATGTCTCAGAACTCCTCCCATGAGATCACTGACTCCTCGTGATCCCTGAGGAACAAGAACCACCACTAACACTTCGCTCCACGCAGTATCGTCACAACAAAGGACACCCAATGCTCCTTCCAAGCACGGATAAAACTGAAGCCGATCTCAACCTCCTCTAACCAGTCTTCCATGACTGCATCTGAAACAGAGCCTTTGTACTTCTACAGACTCTGGAGCTGAAACTCTCGGAGTGTCTTCCTCCAAGTGTCATCATCGTCAACCTCTACCCTACGGTGATCTACTGAAACGACCTTCTGTAAATATTCTATGTGATCTTGACGAGGACGTCGACCTGGAGCCATACCTATAAAATAACAAACAGTTAGGGATCCTAAATCTGGAATATGGAATACTCAACATTAATTAATTAATTGTTTTCTTTTATTCATTTTAGATTAAACTATCCAAGGTCTACCCATTCCAACACAGGAATAAAGAAGAATGATACATGATCCTTTCTTAGGTCTCTACCCTACAACTAGTATCGCCTCGTTTAGTATCCATTGTAAACTTAAAGGTTCTTACATCAGATCATAGGGGTCCCTAAACACCTATCTCTCAGCCAGTATCCGGTGTTTACATCACTTTATAAACATGAATGACACTGTTTCCCTACCAACCCATGCAACCTCACATGTGCCTAACTCTAAACTCCATATTATCCCTCTACCTGACCTCTGATACCACTCTTTCATGACCCCCTCCCTACAAAGTGTACCCCTCTTGGGCCGGTAATGTGAAAAGGGAGATAATGACCCCCCGAGTCCTGCCTCCATTAGGCCCTGGGTTAGCGACTAGCACCGAGGGTATAGTAAACACACAAATCAGAGGCATTACCCTCTAAGACAACACATGCGGAAGAGAGATCAGATAAACACCAACCAACTCCAACTCAACCAGGAATATGAAAGAAATTCCAAGTACACACATGAAATTTCATGCCAAACTACTACAACTGAAAGGGGAAAAACTGCAAGTACCCAGAAAGGAATTAAAACAGTAGCAACCACAAGCCCGAAAAGCTCCTGCAACCGCAAGATAGTAGTAACTAGCTTGATCGTCAACCTGCTCTAAGTGACTTGAAAAGTAGTTTATATATACATAGGGTGAGTATAACAGTATACTCAGTAGGATCCTCCCTGAAACCTCTCTGGAAAAAGTAAATAAAGCATGCTAAAGCACAATGAAAAACAAGTGAAACTGACTCGTCACCTAAATAGGTATACTAAGTTCCCAGCCTCACCATGGCTACTCTCACCAAGTAATGCATACAAGAATATATCATATAATAAACAATATCAAGGTTACCCTGCTACTACTTCCCCACTGGTTTGTCACTTTTCCCCAATGTCGCATGTCCTGAGCATCTCTCTCCAAAAAGGCTTTCCCGCAGACACCTGGGAGAAGCACCACAACATGCACCTCATGCAAGAAAACCACCACGTCCACATAAGCAAAGTAACCAAGTAGTTTCTGGGAGCCACCACAGCCCACATAACTTGTATCATACTTCGGGTATTATACCTCAAGCCATTATATCCCATACACCGAGTAAGGATCCTCAATCCATCATAGCCTATATACGTTACACCTATAGTAGTCCATAGGAAACTATATCTAGAATATATGTGTGTGAATAACCACAATCCATTACAGCCCTATACACACATATATGGGGAAAACTAACTATTTCACCTACCATCACAAGTAACTATCAAGAGAATAGAGCAGGGCCAAAGGGGGTAGTCAACCATTCATCCTCCCACCAGAATGTTAGGGAAAACACCCCCCCAAGGCTCAAAATCCTTGGGGTGTCAGTTTCCCTTACTGACAGGGTGGAGTAGCATATAGAAACACAAAAAGTACAAAGTATACTATATCTCACAACCACACTATGGGCATAACCTATTCTTAGACTCAACTGCAGCTAACGTCTCTCGGACTCTGGGTTTCCACTTCTAAGACTAGGTATCCTATAAGCACACAACCATTTAAAGAGATTTAATACATTATTTCATTCCCTTTTTATCAGTCTCACTTTACGTTAATTAATTATTTAAACATTAATTAACCAATAACAATTCCACATTAAATTTCATTAGAATCACACCCAAAGTACATTGTTCCTTCAAATCACAACCTCAGCATTGCGCCCCAGCAATCTCCAAACCCCATAGGTTAACATCATTTATTCAATTATTTATTTACATCATTACTTTCCCATATTCCCAGTAATTATAGAAAAACATTCTATGATACTAAACACAAGGGGGATCAACACGGTGAGTAGATGAACTTCCCATCGAGTCTTTTCCACCTATAGCAAGAGTGTAGACCCATTCTCCCTTGAGAAGCTAAACACGGAAATCACATGGCATAACCCGCGTGACTTTTACCCTTTCGGAAGAAGGGTAAGTAAGACTAGCTACCTTGAGCTATGGGGAGAAGTAAAGAACATAAACAACCAATAAGAATCATCAAGCATCCAAACATTCACATCCAACCGTTCCATCATCCCTTGTGTCCTCCCTGACACCCACATGCATAAACTGATGCATCTCGCCACTCTAGGCATCAACTTCTGCCACAATCAGTAGGCCTACCTACCCCCACATATCACAACAACCATCCAAGAACACACCAAAACACAAACAACAGGAAAAAAACATCATATCAAATGGGCTCATGGCCCTTAAACAACCAATAGGGTAACTATGAACCCTACAAGGGATTATCTTTTATCAAATCACCGGTTCTTTAATCCACCTTGGATTAACCAATTTATTAATCATAGGTTCAAAAATTGGGAAACCTAAATAGTAAGCTATCACAAATAATTAAACATGTTTACTGCACCATTTTGATTAACATCAAATTACAACAAGAAGAAATAGATTCACTTACTTGCCTCTTTATCTTGAGCCAAACCATTATCAATTAATTCCAGTTTACGTTCTTTACCAATTTCCATCAAGAACGAACAACTATACAAAGAAAGCATAGATATCACACTATCTAGAAAAACAAGAGGCAATAACATACGATTGATATCAATTTATTTTCCGGTTCAAATATTTATTACATCAATTCCACTGCCATCTAGTGAGATAAAACATGCTAAATATATAGTTGCAGGTAAAAGAAAAGAGAATCAATGAATCCCCTACCACAAATGGTTCTTGTCGTTCTTTATATAAGAATTATCCACACAAATAATCACAATTGCCTCTTCCTATGACAATTGTATCCACCCAAGGATGCTGCGGTACGACCGCACCAACGGAAACCCGAGAAAACTACATTAGTATTATAGAGATCACATACCGTAATAGGTAAAGGAGAAACAGAAGGAGATAAACCCAAAAGAAAAGCGATAGATCATACCTTATACTGAAGATTGATCGATACTACTTGATTTCATCAAAATAGAGTGGAACCAATCCTAGGAGAAAATTTTGATTGCACAACCCCTACATAATAAAATTAAAGGTTATAGCATCTCATAGATGAAAACAAGGAGGAAGAACTAGGGAGGAAGATATCCCGCCCTTTTAAAGGATTTAACGGAGCGGTGGTTTAAGATATGCTAGGTTTTCCATTAAAAGAGGATTGCATTAAACCACATGGTTTGACCAAGTAAAAATGTCCCGAGCCTTAGGATAAATGAATATATGAGTTATGGCCTTTGAATCGGCCTTAGAGTCCTTAAAATAAGGTTTTAAATTCATTTTACATCAAAGGAAATGTTAAAGGGGAAAAACTGTAGGAAGCTGGAAACACTGTTCATGAACTCAAAATTTGGAAAAGGAAATACAGGTTACTGATAGACCTCACCATTCTGGAAACACTATTCATGAACCCAAAATTTGGTAAATGAAATAGAGGTTACCAATAGATCTCACTGTTCTGGAAACATTGTTCATGAACACAAAATTTGGCAAAGGAAAATAGAGCTTACCGATAGACCTCACCGTTCTGGAAACACTGTTCACAAACTCAAAATTTGGCAAAGGAAATAGAGGTTACTGATAGACCTCACTGTTCTGGAAACATTGTTCACGAACTTAAAATTTGGAAAAGGAAAGAGAGGTTACTGATTGAACTATTCACTGATGGAACTGTTCATAGAATTGGAAATTTGGCAAAGGAAAGAGAGGTTACCATTAGAGGTTACCGATAGAACTGTTCACCGATTGAACTGTTCATAGAATTGGAAATTTCAAAAAAGAAAGAGAGGTTACCATTAGAGTTTACTGATAGAACTATTCACCAATGGAACTGTTCATAGAATTGGAAATTTAGAAAAGGAAAGAGAGGTTACTGTTAGAGGTTACCAATTGAACTGTTCATCGATGGAACTGTTCATGGAATTGGAAATTTGCAAAAGGAAAGAGATTTTACCATTAGAGGTTACCGATACAACTATTAACTAATGGAACTATTCATAGAATTGTAAATTTAGCAAAGGAAAGAGAGGTTACCATTAGAGGTTACCGATAGAACTGTTCACCGATGGAACTGTTCATAGAATTGAAAATTTGGAAAAGGAAAGAGAGGTTACCATTATACCTCACTGATAGAATTGTTCACTGATGAAACTATTCATAGAAGGTTACCATTGCACTGTTCACAACTGTCTACCATTGGAATTGTTCACCGAACTGGAAAATTGCAAAAGTGTTGGAGATAAGTCACCTTGACCTCCCGAATCAGCTCATACACCTGATTTTTTTCAAAGGAATGGACTAGAGAGGTCTGGGCCATTACAAGAACATTTTCAATTCACATAATGTGATGAAAATTTCTATTTCCATAGTCCGAAATTTTTATCGGTCTATAACTTTACTCCATATAGATTTGAATAATAAATAGATCTTTGTTAATGTATAACAAACATTCTTGGGAAAAATGAAATATAAAGTTATAGGAATATGATCTGGCATCAAGACATGGAAATCATGTGATTTCATACCATTTAACTTTAAATAGGTCATTCACACGATATTCTTGATATTTGATGAATACCCCTCTAAAACCATTACATCATTCAAGAAATTTTAAAACTGATATCTCTCTTACCTGGAAAGAGTGTAAGAATCTAGAGGAAGAAAAGTTCATTTTTCACCCTTCACTGATGCCAACTCTTCTCACATTACCATGTCAACCATGTCCAACCTATCCTTAATTTCATCCTTTGTTTTTCTAGGTGCATTTAGCAACATTTTGATGAAACTATCACATACATTTTTTTTCAACATGCATAACATCAAGAAAATATCTAATGTACAGATAATTAGAGTATGGTAATTTAAAAAATGATCTCTTTTTCCAACTAGTTTTCATATGGTTTTTCAAAAATGGTTTACCAAAAGAAATGTACACATCTTTTACTTTCTTAAACAGTTGATCACCTATTAGTGGACATGGTGATGTACATTATTTTTAACTTCCATTGAATGATGTCATCCAAGATCAGTACTTATTCCACTGATGTAAAAATCGTTAATGTCCTAGAAACATAGTTTTTTATGAATGTTTTAACCTAATTAATAGTGTACCTTGTTCTCAAACAGGACACCCTTGAGTTCCTTTAATTCTATCTCTTGAAAAATTCTCAAAATAAGAAAAGTCATTTATCATCTTATATAACATGGATCTCAATGTGAAATCTTAATTTCTATAATCTTCAAACAACATAACACCTGAATCCAAAAAAAATTCAAATCCTTAATCAATGGAGCGAAATAAACATCAATATCATTAACCAGTTGTTTTGGTCCTAATATAAGCATAGATAATATGATGTATTTTCGTTTCATGTATAACCACGATGGAAAATTATAATTTACCAACATAATTGACCATGTACTATGAGTTCTTCTTTGAAAACCAAAAGGATTCAATCCATCTATAGATAACACAAGATTAAGGTTTCTCAGCTTATTTCCTAATTCAGGATACTCATGATCAATTATATTCCACTTAGAAGAGTCTACTGGGTGATATAGTTTTCAATCTTTATTTATTGTATCTATGTGACACATCAATTTCCATGTAGTATCCTCACCTCTATATAGGTGCCTAAACATTGGAATGATTGGAAAGTACCATGTAAATTTCATAGACCAGATTCATATTTATTGTATCCAGAATCACCACACTTTGGGAATTTTATAAGTGATTTTTGGGTCTTGAGAAATAGTATACAATCATTCAGGCAGACATGTATTCTTTTAGAGATCATACCCCTTAAGCATAGTATTCGTTTTGGTGTCGTATGTTTGGATCAAGATCTCATTATCTTCTGGGAGAATTTCATTCAAGAGTGAAATTAGTTTCGTAAAAATAGAATCACTTCATCCATTACCTACTTTCAAATTATACAACTTTATTATGGATGAAAATGTTATATATTTACTACAACCAATATACAATGGCATCATTGCACAACTCTTTAACTTCTCAAAAAAAATTGGGCAATCACAAAGTTCATCTTCAACTATACTTGTCATTTATTCAATATGATCTTCATCATCATTCACATTTATAATCACATCATCAATATGGTCTTCTCCATTTTCCATACTTTTAATCATTTCATATTATCCATAAAACGCAGTGTTATCCCTGCCACTGGCTACCTTCTCTTTTTCCCCATGTTTATTACAAAATTTATAACTTTGATCTATTCTGTGATATATCAAGTGTTCTTAAAACTCCTATGGACTAATTAGTCTTGAATAACAACAACATAAACACAAACAAAGGATTTTATATGGGTCATATGCATGATATTTTCCAAACTTGATGAACTCTTTCACTCAATCTTCATACTCCTTTGTCATACAATTGACATCCATCCATTATTTATTCATATACATCCTATTTTATTTGGTAATATTAATATTTAAGAAAATAAATACACAAAATATGTTCAACTAGGGTCACCATGCAACTATATATACCTCTTATAATATCCAAATCAAGTGAAACAATCGAAAACAAACCTGAAACTATAAAATATATGCATGATCTAAAAGTCCAGTAGGTCACCAAAACCTACCAAATCTAAGATATCACTTTTTTATTACATCCTAAAAATCATGTTTGAAATACAATAGAAAAATAAACATTTTCTATAATGTTTTACCAAATAAGTAGTAACGCATAAAATTATATTAAAACCCCTTTTCAAAGATTTTCATTAAATGAAAAAAATACTTGTAAAACATTTTTCCTCTGCCAATATATCTTGATCAAATCACCTTTTTAAAATATGACCTTGAAATATTTCATAAACACCCATTTTTTAAATAAAAATTTCAAAACTCAAAGAGGTTTCCAACTATTATGTAGTTTTTAAAAAATGTTCGAAAGTGAACAATTTCCATAAAACTAGGCATGGTGGCCTAAAACCCTGTTTTAAAAAATTACACATTCTTGGAGTTTCTAAAACACATTCTAACTTTTCTAATTCAAGAAAAATTTTCAAACTCATTATTAAAATAGTTTTGAAACACTTCAAAATCGCGCTTTCCTTTTTCCCTTCTTTAAAAACCTTTCATAATCTCTTTTCAAAAAATCTAAAAAGAAACCCCTACAAAGAAGGAAGAAAACACACAGTTAAGCACCACTATGTCAAGTCACACAATATGGGTAAAATAAAAAGAAAATATTTTATAAACTATAATATAAATTGAATGGTTTACAATAAAAGCAGAGAGATAAACCCTCTAAACAATCCTAAAAAGGATTCTAGTTTAATGGACATCGTCACTAGGATATATTAATAAAAGAAATTGAACATGAGATAAGTAAACTAGGTCCTCACTACTAAAACTATCCACACCACCAAATTTCCCATCAAACCAGGTCGCCAATAATAAACATCCCCACATGGGATCACAATCTATAATGGTCATACAAGAATCAAAGGGGTTTAAGAGGGTATCACGAATTTTATGAAAACTCATTTTTTATAAAAATTAAAATGGTAATTATCTTTTAAAAACATAATTTTAATTAAAATCCATTTTATCATTTATAAAATCCATCCAAATATACTCTTTAGAACAATTTTATCCAAGAACCTTTGAGACTCAAATAGGAATTTACACTACCCTTTAAATGTCCATTGAGAAACATTCAAAGACATAATAAGTTTCTAAATTTAATACACATGGGAAAACATATCCTTTTTAAATAATCCATCTCATTTAGAAATATTAAAAGCTTTAAATGCCCCAAAATGTTGATATAAAAATTAACCAAGGCTAAAAAAAGTGGTTTTAAATATAGATCATCGGGGTTAACTCAACACTTTAAAAATAAAACTATATTTTCCAACATTTTTAACACTTTAAAATCACAAAACTCTTGGTTTAAAATATAGTTAACACAAGAATAATTTTTAAAACATAAATTCAATTATTACCACTTATTTTAAAACCAAAATCATTCTTTTAAAAATATCATTTAGGCATTTTCCCAAACACTTTTCATCAAATAACATTCCATAACAAGGGATAAAACCACTTGGAAAATACCATTTATTCCTCATGATCACTCATATAGTCATAATTATAACAAGGAAACACATTTAAAACAAAAATAATTAAAATATAAAGAAAATATGAATGAGAAATAAAAATGAAATGGAACATGGTATATAAGAAATATAGTAAAAATAAGATGATGTAGGAAGGACTAAGAAAAGGATGATCCCTTTATAAAGAGGATGATCCATGGAATGAATTAAGATTAATATAAAAAGTTAATGAAAATGTTCAAGAAATAGTAAATTAACATCCCATTCTCCATTGAAATCTCAAAAATTTCATCATGTGCCAAGTTCCTTATGAAAATAATTTATAATAAAAATAAATTAGAATATATAGGAGTGATTTTTCTAAGAGAGAACTTATTAATTATTTTTCAATGAAATATTCCACTAAAACTTCAATATCCATGTATCTTTTCTCACTACTACAAAAATGGGCAAGGAAAGTTCCACCTTTTATCAGTGATAAGAAAAAAAGCACTGATAAAGGTAATTCTATATCAGTGCTAATTAAAAGAGATGATAAAGGATCCCTTTATCAGCTCTTTTCTAGCTCTGATAAAACCATAGTCCCATTTTATAAAATGGGGTGCACAGTGCCCTCTGTTTATTTCACACTCAAGCTCTCACGGTATTTTACCACTGTGAAAACTCCCCTCCCCCCTCTATCTTCTCTTTTTCGGACCTACGCTTCTAGCCCTTCTCCACCGCGAACCCTACTTCTTATTCTCCCCCTCAAACCCCTTCCACGGATCCTTCTACCTTCAAACCCTACTTATCCTCCTCCCTTCGGGACCCTACTCTCCGTGAACCCTACTCCTCCATTTCTCAATGGTTGGAGGCTCCTCCTGTGCACCTCTCCCTCCGAAAGTCACGCCTTCCCCTATCAACATAGCGCAAAAGGCTCCCTGACCTCTTGACGCTTCTTCTATCCCTCCATCATGGGTGAAATCTACTCTATTTATATCTCATATATCTCCTTTTAGGTTTATATTTTCCAGAGGGTAGGTTTCTGCAGATATAATTTAATCTTGTGAGTTAGGGTTTGATATTATTGTTTTGGGGTAAATCTTTCCTTGCTAGGTTTTATTTTTGGTGTGGTTGAGGTGAGATCAGGGTTCTACATTGTATTTCAGAAATTTCTTCACCCAATGTTAGTGGTTCCATGCCCTAAAATTTCTATATGTTTTTAATATGATTTTTTGTTCATTTATTCTTGTTCTATAAATTAATTTTGTTGTGTGAATTGTGTTTTAGAAGTATTTTGCATGCCTATGTGTTTGAAATGAATTTTAATAAAGTAAATGGTTATGTTTTGTGTGTATTGTAATTTAATACTCCTCAGAAAGGGTATCATGGGTTGTTTTAAAGGTGTGAAATATGTTTTCATAGGCACTAGAGGTGCGAATGGGTTTTGATGTAGGTTTTAGAAAAGAAAACATAATAATTTAGCATGTTCAGCTTGTTGTGAATTTTTAAATATGAGTTGTAAGTTTATCAAATTATGAAAGGCATGTTTTGAAATTATTCTTGGTTTATGTTTTATTTTTTAAGGGGGGTCAACCCATGAAGTTGGTTTATTAACTATATTCTCTTCTTGTGTTTCATAAAAATAGAATTTTTCAAATGTGTGGGTAATGGAAAATGTATTTGAAAGGGTTTTTGGGGTGAGTAAAAATAGAAAATGGATTGTTTTATGGAAAATGGAGATTTCCTTGAAATTATAGGCATTGAGTTATGGAGAAGTACGGTTCATGAAGCCTTCTTTGGATTGTTTCATATTTCAATGAGAAGGGAAAATTAATTAAATGATGTCTTGGAAATGTTTTTATGGCGTGATTGTGATTCTAATAAAATTTTAATTTATATTAAGAAAGGATTTATGAAGTGTGAACTAGATTGTAATTCTATTCTATTATTTATGGTAAATGTCTAGATTACACTTTATATAGTGTATCTTTTAAATCTTGTTTTGCCCTCTTGATTTACCCTTGAAAAATTTACCCCTTTGTGAAGGATATTTTATCACTATTTGATACTTTTATCCCCTCATGTGTGAGTTTTTTAACACAAAGGGATTGTTGTTTATCCCTTTGTATGGGAATGTGCTTTTTATTGAATGGATGCAATATGTGTCTACGGATATTATTTTCATGTTTGGGGAAGGTGAGGGAGAGTTATTGTATATCTTTTAGATGTTCATGATAGAATTTATGTTCACTAACCTCAATTTTCTATTTCTTATGTTAATTTGGGTAACATAACCTATGATATTCCATAGTAATTTTGGATAAACCTAGGTTATTTGTCTCCCCCGCAAACCCCTTTGTGTTTGGAAATGTATCTACTATATTAGTTTTCTCATCAAAATTTTATCCTTGTTTTAATTTTATTTGAGTTTGTTCACTAGTTTTGGGTTATTCAATGTGATTTTTTTATTATGAATGAGGTGGATAGTAGGGGTGGTTAAAAGGATTCTTAATGATGTTTTGATGCAAGGGTGGTGGCTGCTAGAACTATTGGTAAGGGGGATGGAAAGTTTGTTGATTTTTATGGGGGTTCTATCCTGGTTCTATTGATTTCTAAATCTTTATTAGAAATGGTTAGGCTCTATTAATATCTATTTTTATAAGGAATTGGTTCTCTGCTACTATATTTGGAATTTTAGTTTTGTGTATTTGAATCATAAATAATAATATGTGAGATTCAAATATGATGGAGATAAATAAAGATTGGATGGATGCTAATTGTTTGACAATAGAGTATGAGAACATAGTGAAAGAGTTCATCAATTTTTCAAAGGATAATGCAAAGAATCCTTCTCAAATCCTTTTTCTGCATTTACGTTGTTGTTATTCTAGACTAATTATTGCATGGGAGTTGGAAGAACATTTGATATGTCACATAATAGATCGGAGTTATAAATGTTGGAATAAACACTGAGAAAAAGCTAATGTAGCTATTGGTTGTGTTTTATGGATCATCAAATATGATTACAAATATGGATAATAAAGAAGAATGTATGGAGGATATGATTACAGATGTCAATTATGATGAACATCGTATTAAGGAAATGACAAGGATAGTTGAAGATGAACTCTGTGATTTCCCAAAATTGTTTGATAATTTAAAGAGTTGTGCAAAGATGACATTGTATGTTGGTTGCACTAAATATACAACATTGTCAGTTGTACTGAAGTTGTATAAATTGAAAGTAGGAAACAGGTGGAGTGATGTCAGTTTTACATAACTACTTTATCTCTTGAATGACATGCTCTTGGAAGATAATGAGCTCCCTAGCCAGACATATGAAGATAAATGAATGCTACACTCGATGGGTATGATTTCTGAAAGAATACATGGCTGCCCAAAAGACTGTATATTATTTCGCAAGGAGAACAAATCCCTTATAGAATGCCTGAAGTGTGGTTCTTCTTGATACAAGAAAGATGAATCCCATCCTAAAAAAGTTGTATGGTACTTTCCAATCATTATAGTGTTTAGGCGTCTATATGGAAGTGAAGAAACTGCAAAACAATTATTGTGGCTTGCAGATAAAAGAAATAAAGATGGGAAATTATGTCACTCAGCCGACTCTCCCCAATAGAATAGAATTGACCATGAGTATCCTAAATTTGGAAATGATCTGAGAAACCTTCATCTTGTGTTATCTACAGATGGAGTGAATCCTTTTGGTTTTCAGACCATCACTCATAGTATATGGCCTGTTATGTTGGTAAATTATAACTTTCCACCCTGGTTATGCATGAAACGGAAATTCATCATGTTATTTATGGTTATATTAGGACCAAAACAACTAGGTAACAATATTGATGTTTATTTGGATCCTTTGATCGAGAATTTGAAGTTTTTGTGGGATTCAGGTGTATGGTTGTATGATGATTATAAAAGTGAATACTTCACATTGAGAGAGATGTTGTATGGGAAGATAAATGATTTCACTTCTTATGGAAATTTGACAGGCTTTAGAATTAAAGGAACTCAAGGGTGTCCCATGTGTGAATAAGATACAGAATCAATTAGGTTAAAACATTCATCGAAATTTGTGTTTCTAGGACATCGTAGATTTCTACCCCATCAACATAAGTACTAATCTTGAATGACATCATTAAATGGAAGTTCAGAACAATGCACCACACCATCTCCACTAACAGGTGATCTGATGTTTGGGAAAGTAAAATATGTGAAAACTATTTTGGGCAAACTATTTTCGAAAAAACTTATGAAAAATTGTTGGAAAAAGAGAGAAGTTTTTTTTGAATTACCATACTGGAATTGTCTATACATCAAACATTTTCTTGATGTGATGCATGTAGAAAAAAATGTATCTGACAGTGCTATCATAATGTTGATAAATTCCCCTGAAAACACATAGGATGAAATTTAGGCAAGGTTAGACATGGTTGACATGGGAATATGAGAAGAGTTGGATCATGTGAAAGGTGAAAATTGAATGTTTCTTCTTCTAGCTGCTTACACTCTTTCCAAGGAGGAGAGATATTAGTTTTGTATCTTCTTCAATGATGTAAAGGTTCCAGAGGGGTATTCATAAAATATCAAGAACATTTTTTCAATAAATTATTTGAAGTTAAAAGGTTTGAAATCACATGACTGTCATGTTTTGATGCATGATTTAATTCCTATATCTTTATGTTGCATTTTTTTCAAGAATGTTCATAATATGTTAACCAAACTTTGTTTCTTTTTGAAAGATATATGCATAAAATTTTTAGGCCTGGCGGAACTACAAACTATGGAAAGAAAAATTGTCATCATATTATGTGAATTAGAAAAATTCTTCCTGCCAACATTCTTTGATATGATGGTTCATTTGATGGTGTACTTGGTGAGAGAGATTCGACTTTGTGGTCCTGCGCACTATAGATAGATGTACCCCATTGAACGGTATGTGAAGATTTTGAAAGGGTATGTCAAGAATCGAAGTTGGCTAGAGGGTTGTATTATGTAGTGATATATTGTTGAGGAAGCCATTGAATTCTGTATGGAATACCTATCTAATGTGTAAAGCATTGGTCTCCCAAAATCTCATCACACTGGACGCATTGAGGGTGAGGAAATTTTGAGATTAGATGTTGTGACAATTAGTATTACAGATTGGGATCAGGCCCACCTTTATGTTTTTTATAACATATGGGAGGTTGATCCATATATTTAAACCCAGAAAGAAATTCTTAGGCATTTTAATCCATCAAGGGCAGAAAAATGGATATCAAATAAACATAATCACCAGTTTATAGGATAGTTTCAGGACCATATTTTTAAAGAGTTAGAAGAAAATATGAATTCAATTTCAGAATGAATTCGATGGCTAGCCGCCGGACCAAGTGTGTATGTATTATCTTATAATGGTTATGTAATTAATGGTTATACATTCTATACAGATGAACCTAATGAAGATAGTACCATTAAAAATAGTGGAGTTACACTTGTGGCTGAAGTGAGGCATGTTTCTAGTAGTAAGGACAGAAATCTAATTTATGAGAATATATCATACTTTGTTATTATCAATCAAATATGAGAGTTGGATTATACGACATTATAATTGTTGATTTTTCAATGAAAATGGGTTGATAACAACAGTGGTGTTAAAATAGATGAATTGGGATTTGTGAGAGTTGATTTTGGTAAAGAAGGATACAAAGACGAACAATTTATAATGGCATCACAAGTGGTACAAGTATTTTATATTCCAGATCCCACAAACCAAAAGTGGTCCATTATTATGTCATTATCCAAAAATAATGAAGGGTATGATAAAAATTCAATTGAGTATTATCCATTCAATCATATGTCACAATCCTTTCACAGCAGTCCCAATGTAGATGATGTTTTGTATGTTATAGGAGACCATAATGCAGGGATTTGGATAATCTATAGAGGTGTCAAATCCCTTCATCCTTTGAAAAAAAGAAAGATAGTTCAACAAATAGGTTATATTTTGTTTGTAATATAGATCATGTTATTTCATGTTATTATCTTATCATTACTAAATTTATGTAATCTAAATTAACTGTTCAACCACTTTTACAGATAATGACTTCTACACATTCTGGTGCTCCTAACCTCGAGGATGAACAAGTCTCTCAATCCGTTGTTGTTGTTGCTGCTCACAGTGCAGAGCAAAAAAAAGTTTCTGAAATTGTTTCTGCTCCTAGTGTTGAGGTCCAATAAAAATCATCGCATACTATTGCTACCATTTCAGATGAACATATTGATGATGTTGATATCGATGAAATGGTTGGGGATGAAGGACCGACGTCGCAGAAAACACAGGTGCATCATAGTTTGATGGTGTTATCCAAATTTCTTAAGGTGAAAAGAAAAAGCATTAAATTTGATGTCGGATGGAATGCATGAGGCCAACATGTGAATCCCAACAAGGCTATGTTTAGTAGTTACATTGGAATTTTCACTCGGAAATGCGTTCTAATTGACATAGATTCATGGCACCAAGTTGTGTCCGGGATGAAGGCTGTGATCTAGGAAGAAATTATGGTAACATTATGATATTATTTCATTAATTTAATAGAAAATAAAATAATTAAAAAATGACTTACTCTTCTCAATCCCTTGCAGAATACATTTTTAGTAGATGATTCACACAAGAATTATGTACTAAGTGTTGCAGGAAGGATTCGTCGAGGTTTTCACGCTATTATAACTAAATGTCACCTGAAAGATTCCAAAGGTAAAATAAACTCATATCCACCCGTTGTCTACACTCACCTGATATCCTAAGAAGTATAAGATGCATTTATTGGTTGTCGTGGGGATGAGAAGTTTCAGGTACATTGTGTCTGAAAATACATTGTTTGAAGATATGTGTATTCATCACTTTGATTGTCAATATTTCATTTATAAAACAAAAACTCAGTACTGAAAATAAGGAACGTGCATCAAAACCAACATACATGTAATGCCCCGACCCCAAAATCCCAGAGTTAGTGATTATTTTAATACATTGGCATGATTTCAAGGAATCATGTCCTGAAAGATAGATCAGTTTAGCAGTCTTGGAAAATAGATTACATACAAGAATGTTACATTACACATAAGAAAATAAAACACAACATAAATGATCCTTTTATAATTCTATTAATCCCCTAGATTAACCCTTCTTATCAATCATAATACACTTTTTTGGAATCCTGGGAAAATAAAACATAAGAAAGGGGTGATCATAGATTCTCAGTAAGGATAACAATATATCGGAAACTTTCATAAATAACCATAAAATTTTAAGGAAATTTATAAGACTAAAACATATACTTTAAAACATATACTTATGAATAAAATGAAAAATATAAATCAAATAATTCCATTTATTTATTCACATGGATATTCTACTAGTCTAATAATCACATGCAATATCAATAGCCAATTTTATAATGATGGAATGCAAAATGCCAGACTTCATAACCACATAGTCAAGGCCTTATGCCAAGACTACAAATAAAATTTTTTCAAGGCCTTGTGCCAAGACACTAGTTTGTCTCATGAGACCTACCGATGCATCAAGGAGTTATAGCGGGCTCCACCCGTCACTTACAAAGTCCAATGCACTCCTCATATGAAAAGGTTTAAACATAACATAAACATTCGTATTAAAACTAGCATAGGAAATGTCAATACTTTATCCATAAACCATGAATGGTATAAAAATAACACATCCATAGTCAAACATATCACAAAACCTTAAATACAATATGGAATATTTGTATCATAATAAATCAACTTCAAACAAGTTTAAAATCCATCAAAGGATGTTGACATAGATAAAAATGATTTGTAAAACTCTTTGAGAGAAATACCCCATTTTCATGAAAAAATTTAAAAGTCACACAATTTAGAAATGAAGACATTTAAATACATTTTTGAATCAAAGTTTCCCATACCACTTTGAAACTTTTAAATGGAATTAACATTTAAAAAAATTCTTGTCCATATAAATAAATCTTTAAAAAAACATTTTGAAAACATGGACATTAATGGGAAAGGTTTATAAGAATAAATATTTAAAACATTTAAAATGATGTTTTTGTAAAAAAAAATCCCCTAAAAAGAATTCATTTGAAAACTATTTTATGAAACATGTACATAGATAATAAATATTTCCCAGTAGATACTTACGTGAAAACAACCTCAGACAATAAAGAGATTGTGAAATTAACCCTTACCTTGCACTTTGTTTTGGCTGAGGGTACGTTTAACCTCCTGTATAATGACCATAGTATGTTATTAAATTATAAAAGAACCATATTCATATTTATTATATCATACATGATTAATTTATGACTTTATAATACCCATTTAATAATGATTTCCATGTTAAATTAACATTTCAGGCAATAATCGCTTTCTTTATCGTATGTGTTTTAACTTCTTATTCTTGATCGTATCATTTATATCATGATTTAAATAGTTCCAGAATATAAAAATTTATTTATATATAATATATATTGAGTATATAAATATTTATAATAGATAGATATATGAAATGTAAATCACCATTTATGGAGATGGTAGGTCGTACATACGCATAAACATTGTTTCCGTTTTCATATCGTATTGAATGGAAGTAAGTGAATAAGATATATGTATGTATATACATATACATATACATATACATAAATATATATATATATACATTAGCATTACTATGTCATATATTACATACTTATTAGTTATATATATTTTTATAATCATCTTTGAATGATGAATGTGGAAATGAATCTCATCGCGTCATGGAGACGGTAATCCGTACGTACGCACGAGCAACAATATCATTATATTGATGGTAAAATAATATGTAATTGGATGTTATATAATATATATAGAATCATTAACATGTTATATTTATTATTTACATCAGTTATAATCATTATTATTCCCATCCAAATAATGAAGTGTTTGAATAACAAATTGCACCACGATGTGGAGACGGTAAGCCGTACGTATGCACGTATGGTGACTTTGTCATTCATATGATGGATAGAATAATGAATATGGTTGTATAATTTTTATAATAACATCATAGTATATATAAGATACTGGAGTTATTATTTTAGAATGGAAACAACAAAGAAAGAGGAAGTGGAAGAAGAAAAGAACTTAAAAGAGGTGATGAAATATTTACCTCTTCTTTGGGTTCTTCCTTTTGATTTGATAAAAAGGGCTACTTAGGTTGTATTTCTGACCAAAGGAAGGAATCTAGGTTACAAATAGGAATGTTTTGAGGATATTTGGGTAGCTTTTGACCGATCCAAATGGATTTGGAGGTGTGAAATTAAGAGAAGGGGAAGTACCCTTTTATAAGAGAGGTGAGTGTCACTTTAGGAAAAGCTTGAAATATTATGTTATAATAAAATCATTTTCAGTTTATAATGGATCCAAAATGATTTATTTTGATTATAAGGTGGGTATGGGTCTAAAAAATCTCATACAATATGTTTTAGAAAGGTTTAGTTCACCATATTAACCTTATCTTTTATATTTAACTCTTAGTTAAATAGTTTGAGTTTTACCATGTCTCTCTGTATTTTTATATTATATGGTTAATAAGATTACTATAACCAGAAAAGAGAACCCCATGTGGTTAACTATTAATATATATAACCTTATCTAAATCTTTTAGCCTATCCTTATATTTTTAGGACTATTATATAATTTAATAATATAATATTTGTTTTAAAAACTCATTTATGTCAATTTTGACACTATTTAGTATTTGGTTTTTTTGAATGTCATAAATACTTGATTAATTAGAAACAAATACATTGAAAAAACTCTAACATTTTATATTAACCTATAAAATTTGTTTATGTCATAAAAAATTTTAAATTATATTTATTTTAATATTTATAATACAATTTATTTGATTCTTTCATTAATAAGGTAATTACTGCAACATTATTGTGTCATAAATAAATATATTTATTTTATGTATAAAAATTATAAATAAAATATCATCATTTATTAAATATTTTTATCTTTCAAATGAATATTTATAGTCAAATAGATCATCTATATAACTCCATATATAACTTTTTTACCTAAAGATACATGCTTTTGTTATTTTTATCTTTACATTAGATTAATTAATATAAAATGTCATTATCACTCCCAAGTGGATCCATGGGGCCCCAAAATAGACTCAAGGATTCCCATGGTCGTACATTTATCATTAAATAGAGTTATGACATGTTTTAGGGTAATTTAATATTATTATTATATTATTTTTTACCCTAATTTACTGAATTTACCCTTTAACCATGGTAAATAAAATATTTGCTGAAGTAAATATTCATAATGTATAAAAATAAAAGTTACCTATTTACACAATTTGGACCTACTGATTCCAAATATTTAATCCATTTTTTCAAAATCAAAACATATAAGTGGCATAAATTAATTTAAAATTAATTCTCGTTGTAAAAACAGAAAGCGTGTTTTTAAAGAATAATAACAATCAAAAGATTGACATTTGTTTATGTTCGGTTTAAATTTGAAAATACATCCAATGACATAAATTATATTAAATGATAAAAATATAATCTAATTATACTTTAAAACAACTCAAATGTAAAATTTAACACTATAAATTTTTTCGATTAAAAAAGTTGTTTTTAATTAAAATTTAGTATTTTTTCACTTTTCATCAAAATGTGAAAGTTATCAGAAATGTAATGCCCTGACCCCAATTACCCAGAGTCAGCGAATTATTACATAACATTGGAATGATCACAAAAGATCAAGTCTCGAAAGACCGATTAGTTTAGTAGCCTTGCAATCACTAGATACATTCATAAATTTTACATTACATCATAAAGTGAAAACTACAACAACATCTTGTCTCCACACTCATATCCCCTTAGAATATCCCTATAGGTCATTCATAAAATACTTCTTCGCATCCTAGAAAAAATAAAACATCGAAAGGGGTGAGCTCAAATTCCCTGTAAGGATAACAATATAGCGGAAACTTTCATAAATAAGCATAAACATTTAAGGTAATGTATAACTAAAACAAAAGCCTTTTAAACTTGAACTTCAGCATAATATGGCAGAAATAAAATGAAATAATTCCATTTACTTATTCAAATGGATATTCTACTAATAGAAAAATCACATGTAATATCAATAACCACTTTCATACTGATGTAATGCATAATGCCAGACTATCATAACTATATAGTCAAGGCCTTGTTCCAAGACTACAAATAAGATTTTGTCAAGGCCTTGTTCCAAGACACTAGTTTGTCTTATGAAGCCTACCGATGCATCGAGGAGTTATAGCGGGCTCCACACATCACTTAATAAGTCCAATGCATTCCTCATATGAATAGGCTTAAGCATAACATAAACATTTGTATTAAAACTAGCATACGAAGTGTCAATACTTTCTCAATAAACCATGAATGGTATAAAAATAAAACATCCATAGTCAAACATATCACAAAACCTTAAATACAATATGTATGTTTTGTATCATAATAAATCAACTTCAAATAAGCTTAAAATCCATCAAAGGATGTTGTCATAGATGAACTCAAAACTATTTAAGAGAAATATCTCTTTTTTTTAAATCATTTAAAAGTCACATAATTATAAAAGAAAACATTTACTTTGAAAATATTCTTATAATCTTTTAAGGAAAGCTTCAGAGATTTTATAACGGTGGAAAATAGCCGCACCCGCCATATAAGTTAAAAAAAGACATTCTTACCTTAATTCTATCGAAAAGGTTTAAAAGGAATTTGTTTGGAAAATGACGGAAATATTCCTTTATAAACTTGTTATAAAAATTCAAACAAGGGTATAAATGACTTTAACCCATATTCTGTAAAATAGTAAGAAGGTTTTGAAATACATTTTTAAGAAACATGGATGTGGATGATAAAGAGGTCCCAGTAGATAATTACGTATAAACAACCTCGGATAATGAAGAGATTGTGAAATAAACCCTTACCTTGTACTTTTACTTGGTTGAGGGTAGGTTAACCTCTTATATAATGGTGAAATAATTGTTATTAAATTATACAAGAATCATATACATTAATATGATATCATATATGATCTTTTAACATTGCTTTGTTAATAATATCTTAGTATTATCGTCATTTCGGGTGTTAACTTACTCGTTTTCTTTTATATGTTTTGTTACATAAGTCGTGTTTGTTATGGATAGGTTGTATCTTATTTATATACATAATTATATCAAGTTCTTAAAAATTATTTTTAATCATCAAATGAGAATTAGACTTGCATGGATATGATGGGGAATGAATCTCATCGCGTTCGTGGAGATGGTAGTCCGTACGTACGCACGAGCGACAATATCGTTTTTTTGATATTAAAATAATATATAATTTGATGGTATATCATATATACAGAATCATTATCATGTTATATTTATTATTTAAATCAATTACATATCATTATCATACCCATCCAAATAATAATGTTTTGAATAACAATTACACCACGACGTGGAGGCGGTAAGCCGTATGTACGCACGTATGGTGACATTCATTCAAAGGATGAATAGAATACTGAATCTGATTGTACCATATTTATAATAACATCACAGTATATAGAATACACTAGTGTTGTTATTTTATAATGGAAATAACAAAGAAAGAATAAGTTTAAGAAGAAAGGAACTTGAAAGAGGGTGGTGAAAACATTACCTCTTCTTCGGGTTCTTCCTTTTGATTTGATCAAAAGGGCTCCTTATGTTAGCTTTCTGATAAAACTATGGCCTATAAGTTTAATTTAGGGAAGTTGATAGAATATTTGGGTAGGGTTTGGCTGAGCCAAAAGGCTTGAAGGTGTTAATTAGAGGGAAGGAGAAGTTCCCTTTTATAAGAGGGGTGAGGGGCACCTTAGGAAAAGCTAGAAATATTATTTTATAATAAATTCATATTCGGTTTCTAATGGATCCGAAGTAGATTATTTATAGGTTAAGGTGGGGATAGGTCTAAAAACACTCAACCAATAGGTTTTAGATAGGTTTGGGTCACTATATTAACTTTATCTTTTTGATTTAACTCTTAGTTAAATAGTTTGACATTTACCATGTCTCATTGTATTTTTATATTATATAGTCAATAAACTTACTATAAACTCTCAAGAGACCTCAAAGTGGTCCATTAATAATACACATATCATTATATATGTCCTTTGGCCAAACCCTATATTTTTAGGAATTGAATATCAATTAATAATATAATATTTGTTTTTAAAACTCATTTATGTCAATTTTGACACTATTTAATAATTGATTTTTTTAAAGTCTTAAAAACTTTATTAATTATATATAAATTCATTTAAGAAATACTAAAAAGTCATATTAACAAATAAAATTCTTTTATGTCATCAAAACTTTCAAATTATATTTATGTTAACATTTATAATACCAATTATTTGATTCTTTCATTAATAAGGAAAATATTGCACCATTATTATGTCATAAATATATTTAATTATTCAATGTCTAAAAATTATAAATAAAATACCATTATGTAGGAAATATTTTTAGATTTATAATTAATATTTATATTCTAAAATATAATATATATAACCCTATATAAAAATTGTTTTTCTAAAAGATATATGCTTATGTCATTTTTGTATTTACTTTAACTAAATTAATGTAAAGTGTCATTATCACTTACAAGTGGATCCATGGGGTCCCAAAATCGACCCAAAGATGCTAATGGATGGAAATTTATCAACCAATAGGTTTAGGAAATGTTTTAGGGTAAATTAATATTATTATAATATTATTTTTTACCCTTATTTACCGGATTTACCCTTTAACCATGGTAAATAAAATATTTACCGAAGTAATTATTCAAAATGTATAAAAATAAAAGTTAACTTTTTACACAATTTGGACCTCCTGATTTTAAATATGGAATACATTTTTCTAAATTCAAAACACAGAAGTGGCAGAAATTAATTTGAAATTAATTCCCGTTGTTAAAACAAAAAGCGTGTTTTTAAGAGATAATAAATATCAAAAGATTGTCACTTGCTTATGTCTAGATTAAATGTGAAATTATGTCCAATGACCAACATTAGATTAAATGGTAAAAATATAATCTAATTATACTCTAAAATCACTCAAATTCATAATTTATCACTATTAATTATTTCGATTAAAAAATTTGTTTTTAATTAAAATTTAGTAATTTTCACTATTCATCAAAATATTAAAGTTATCCGAAAAGTACCAAAAATTCACCATAAGGTAATATCGACATTCAAAATCCAAAAATAAAGTCCATTTTGAAAGATAGAATTTATAAAATTTCAAAAAGTGGTTATTACTATTCATAACGGCTAGTTTGATTGGTTGTGGTGTGTGTTAGAACTTGAAGTTGCATACAACACATGATACTGTATTATTCAAAGAGAAGTGTACCATGGAATCTTGGGGTGTTATATTCTTTGTTCATTCAAATAATTTCGAACTCAAAATTTCTATAATAATACTACGTGAAAAGACTTGGGTGGTTCTTCATCATAAGTTCCTCGGGTTCCCACGTTGCCTCTTCCATTTTATGGTTTCTCCATAGAACTTTTACCAGACGAGTCGTCTAGATTCTCAGAACTTGTTCTCTTGTATCAAGAACCTTGACAGGCTCTTTGCAATAAGATAGATCAGGTTCCAGTTCTAATTCCTTATAGGTGAGCACATGCATTGGGTCAGGCATGTATCTTCTCAACAGTGATACGTGGAATACATTGTGAACTTTGGAGAGACTTGGAAACATTTCTAAACTATAAGCTACGACCCCAATTTGTTCTAGAATTTCAAAAGGTTCGATGTACCTGGGACCCAATTTACCCTTCTTATTGAAACGTATAACACCCTTCTATGGATATACCTTCAAGAAAACATGATCTCCTACCTGAAATTCCAAATCCTTCCTTCGGTTGTTAGCATATATCTTCTACCTACTTTGAGATGATTTGATGTGGTTTTGGATTACCTTTAACTTTTTTATTGATTTCTCAAGAAGTTCTAGGCCTACAAGTTTTCTTTCACCAATATCATCCCAACAGGTTGTTGTGCGACATCTCTTTCCGTATAACACTTCATATGGTGTCATCTAAATACTTGAATGGAAGCTATTGTTATAGGAAAATTCTACCAGAGGTAAATATTGATCCCACATACCTTGAAAGTCAAGTGATCATGATCTCAACAAGCCTTTTAAGTTTTGAATAGTCTGTTCTGATTGTCCATTAGTTTGGGGGTGGTAATTAGTGATCAAACGAAGTTCAGTATCTAGGGATTTCTAAAGACTTTTCCAGAATCTTGATGTAAAACGTGGATCACAATCAGAAACAATCGATATGGGTACTCCATGAAGTCTCACAACTTCATTAATATATAGTCTTTCTAGACGTTCAAGTGGTAAATCTTCCCTTATAGCCATAAAATGTGCTGACTTGGTAAGATGATCAACAATGACACATATTTCATCATTCCTTCTAGGAGTCTTTGGTAGTCCCATGACAAAGTCCATTGTGATATTATCCCATTTCCACTCAGGTATGGGAAGAGGTTGCATGACTCCTCCAGGTTGTTGCCTTCCAGATTTCACTTTTTCACAAACCATATATCTTGACACTAAATCAGAAATCTCCCTCTTCATGTTGTCCCACCAAAAATGTTCCTTCAAATCTCTATACATTTTGGTGCTCCTAGGGTGTATAGAGAAATTGGAACTATGAGAATCATCCAACAATTCTATTTTTACACAAAGTAACTCAATCTCCCATCATTCACAACTTTAATATTCTTTTGAAACTCTTCATCATCAGTCTGAGAACTCTTTATTCATTCTAGTAAATATGGTTTGGCAACCATTTGAAAAAGTATTGATGTTTCACCTTCCATGGTGATTCCCATATCCATCTTTACTAGATCCATGAAAATAGGATCCCTTTAAACTCTCATCTTGTTCAAAACTCCATGATCCTTTCTACTCAAAGCATCTTCCACCTTATTTGCCTTCCCCGGGTGGTAGTGTATCATGAAATCATAATCCTTGAGTAGTTCAAGTCATCTACCTTGCCTCATGTTGAGTTCTTTATGTGAGAAAATATACTTCAAACTCTTGTGATCATTATAAATATCACATTTTTCATCATAGAGATAATGTCTCCATATCTTAAAAGACAAGATTACAATAGATAACTCAAGATCATGAGTAGGATATTTTTTATCATGAATTTTCAGCTGTTGTGATGCATAGGCAATAACTTTATCATTCTGAATAAGGACACAACCAAGTCCTTTCTTTGATGCATCACGAAACCATCATTCCCCAATGGTAGAGTCAATATAGGAGTATTGACCAATCTTCTATTCAGTTCTTCAAAACATTCTTCACACTCCTTTGTCAAAAAAAAATTTAACCCCTTTACATGCGATCTTCGTTAATGGGTTAGCCAATCGGGCAAAATTCTGGACGAAACGTCGATAATAACCTGCTAAACCAATAAAATTGCATACCTCAATTATACTCGCCGGTGCTGGCCATTCTTGGATTGCCTTGGTATTATACGGATCAATAGAGATTCCATCCTTAGAGACAATATGGCCAAGAAAAGTGATATCCTAAAGCCAGAATTCACACTTTCTAAACTTCCCATATAATTCATGTCTTCTAAGAGTCTTCAGGATAATGCGCAAGTGATTTTCATGATCTTCATAGCTTTTAGAGTATACCAAGATATCATTAATAAATACCACCACAAAATCATCAAGATATTCCTTGAAAACTCTATTCATTAGATCCATGAATACAGAGGGTGAATTAGTTAATCCAAAAGGTATTACTGTAAACTCGTAATGCCCGTACCTGGTTTGAAATGTTGTCTTCGGAATGTCTTCCTTCTACACACATGACTGATCGTATCCAGATCAAAGGTAAATCTTTGAAAAGTATTGAGCTCCATGAATTTGGTCAAATAAATCATCAATGCGAGATAGGGGATACTTGTTCTTTATTATTATAGCATTGATTTCCCTGTAGTCGATACATAACCTCATATATCCATATTTCTTCTTAACAAAAAGGACAGGGGCTCCCCATGGAGAAAAACTAGGGAGAATAAATCTCTTATTAATCAATTCCTCTGGTTGTCTCTTTGGTTCAACTAATTCCACAGTGGCCATTCTATAAGGGGTCTTCGATATGGGCCTTGAACCAGGAATTAAATCAATGGAAAACTCAATTTCTCATTCTGGAGGATGTCCAGGTAAATCTTCAAGAAACATGTCTATATATTCTCTCACAATAGATACATACTCTATTTGAACATTCCTCTCCTCACCCACAGTTATTTCATTCTCTTCCTCCCTAATAATTGAATTTAGTTGAGCTACTGGGGGCGGATCTAGATAAGAATTAGGTGGTGATGATTCTGCTCTAAAGATAAGATGTTCATTATCATCATCATCAAAAATCATAACCTCATTCTTCTTACAATAAATATTCGCATCATGGTCCGAAAGTCAATCCATACCAAGGATTATATCAAATTCAATCATAGGTACGGCGATGAGATCAGTGGATAAAGAACATTTATGTGCTCTAATGGGGACTGATTCACAGAACTTTGTAGCAATGATACTTACCTTAGGAGTTTTAACTGACAACTTCCTTGTTAAATCAAATTAGAAATGTCTAATTTTCTTAGAAAACTGGGAGTATATGAAACAATTTGATGATCCAAAATCAAATAATGCATTTTCTAAACTTGAGGAAACCATTAAATTACCTGCCACTACATCTTTCGGAGTTTCAAACTTAGTAGTAGTGACAGCATAAGCTTAGCCTTGATCCCTTGGCCTTTTACGAGGTAAGTTCCACTGATGCTTAGGAAATTAATTTTCATAATGTCCCATCTCCATGCGGTTGTAGCATTGAACATCAGTAGCTTCTTTCTTCCCTTTTCAATCACGATCTTGGTGGCCTTTTTCACCACACTTGTAACAGAATCCCATTCCTTTCAAGAAAGTATCGGGGTGTTTCTTCCCACATTTACTATAGGATGGATAATCAACTATTACCTTCTTCCCCTTATTTCCATTTCCAGAGTGATCAACAGATCTCTTCTTCTATTTCTTTGCTTTAAAGTCGTAAGACTTAGAGAATTCTTTTTCTGTCTTGATAGCGCATGAGCCAATATCTTCATACATTGAGAAGGCTTCTAAGACTAATTCTCGATGGAGAAACGGTTTTAACCCATCAAATAAATGATCAATCTTACTTCTTGGGTTACATATATAATTTGCAGCATACCTATCTAAACTTTTAAAGTTAGCCTCATACTTTGCGACATTCTCATCCTCCTTTTGCCTCAGACTCAGAAATTGACTTTCCATATATACTCGTTGGTCACAAGGAAAGTATTTTTCTAAAAACATATTTTTGAACTCCCTCCATTCAATATTTGATACTACATCATCTTCCTTCGTGTTTTGAATCAATGACCACCATTGGTCATCATCTCCAGTGAGGCAGTAAACTGCCATGATAACTTTTTCCCTTTCACTACTCCCCAAGGCATGGAATATTTTCTCAAAGGAATTTATCCATTTCTCAGCTACTAAGGGATTTGTACTCCCATTGAATGTTGGTGGTTATTGCCTCATGAAGTGATCTAACATTGATCCTCCACGCTGTGGATCAGGGTGATCCATACGGGTAAGGTTATTATCCATAACCTGAGTGAGTTGTCCCAATATGGTGATTAGCTGATCAGTACCGGTTGCATCACCAGCTCCACTATAATTATCTTGAGTATGAGGGAAATCCCTACATGGAGTGTGTGCATTGATACGGTTTCCAATTCTTCCACTAGATGCCATTTATAAACAATGACATACACTAGATTAGTTTATGAATCGCAATACATAAATCCAAACTTGTAAAACACTTAACATAAATTGAACAGTTTATGGATTTAATCTATAATCATAAAAATGTTTTATTTGAGGAATTATATACTCATAAACCCTTCATAATGGTTTGTAAATAAAATGGGAATTATCCTAAGCATAGCCCCCGGGAGTGTCGTAACCAAGAGTGTAGCAAGACCAGTTGTCGTGCACCAGTTCTCGTTCGAGTATAGCTCAAAGCGGTGTTTTTGGGTATTACCCCTAGGTACATCTATTCTAGAGCTGCCTCTACCTTCTCATATTAAGACAGGGATTTATTTCTCAGAAAACTCACAAAATCTCTACAGTACCAAAATTCTATGAAGTTCTTATATACAAATCCTCAAAGTCTATCATAGGGATATGTTCTCTAATCATAGTTTATCTAAATATAGCTTCCAAGGTTTGTACTAAACATCATCTGATACCAACTGTAATGCCCCGACCCTAGTTACCCAGAGTCGGTGCATTATTACATAACATTGAAATGATCACAAAAGATCAAGTCTCGAAAGACCGATTAGTTTAGTATCCTTGCAATCACTAGATACATTCGTAAAGTTTACATTACATCATAAAGTGAAAACTACAACAACATCTTGTCTCCACACTCATATCCCCTTATACTATCCCTACAGGTCATTCATAAAATACTTCTCCGCATCCTGAGAAAAATAAAACTTAGAAAGGGGTGAGCTCAAATACCCTGTAAGGATAACAATATAGCAGAAACTTTCGTAAATAAGCATAAACATTTAAGGCAATGTATGACTAAAAAAAGCCTTTTAAACTTGAACTTCAATATAATATGGCAGAAATAAAATAAAATAATTCCATTTACTTATTCACATGGATATTCTACTAGTCAAATAAATAAATGTAATATCAATAACCACTTTCATAATGATGGAATGCATAATACTAGAATATCATAACCACATAGTCAAGACCTTGTGCCAAGACTAAAAATAAGATTTTGTCAAGGCCTTGTGCCAAGACACTAGTTTGTCTCATGAGACCTACCGATGTATCTAGGAGCTATATCGGGCTCCACCCGTCACTTACTAAGTCCAATGCATTCCTCATGTGAATAGGTTTAAACATAACATAAACATTCATATTAAAACTAGCATATGAAATGTCAATACTTTCTCCATAAACCATGAATGGTATAAAAATAACACATCCACTGTCAAACGTATCAAAAAACATTCAATACAATATGGAAGTTTTTTATCATAATAAATCAACTTCAAATAATCTTAAAATCCATCAAAGGTTGTTGACATAGATGAAATCAAAACTATTTGAGAGAAATATATCTTTTTTTTAATAATTTAAAAGTCACATAATTATAAAAGAAAACATTTAATTGGAAAATATTATTATAAGCTTTTAATAGAAGCTTCGAAGATTTTATAACGGCCAAAAATTTCCACACCCGTCGTATAAGTTAAAAAAAGACATTCTTACCTTAATTCTGTCGAAAAGGTTAAAAAGTAATTTGTTTGGAAAATGACGGAAAGATTCCTTTATAAAATTCTTATAAAAATTCAAACAAGGGTATAAATGAATTTAACCCAAATTCTGTAAAATAGTAAGAATGTTTTGAAATATATTTTTAAGAAATATGGATGTGGATGATAAAAAGGTCCCAGTAGATAATTGCATATAAACAACCTCGGATAATGAAGAGATTTTGAAATAAACCCATATCTTGTACTTTTCCTTGGTTGAGAGTAGGTTAAACTCCTGTATAATGGTGAAATAATTGTTATTAAATTATACAATAATCATATACATTAATATGATATCATATATGATCTTTTAACATTGCTTTGTTAATAATATCTTAGTATTATCGTTGTTTTGGGTGTTAACTTACTCGTTTTCTTTTATATGTTTTGTTACATAGGTCGTGTTTGTTATGGATAGGTTGTATCTTATTCATATACATAATGATATCAAGTCCTTAAAAATTATTTTTAATCATAAAATGAGAATTATACTTGCATGGATACGATGAGGAATGAATCTCATCACGTTCGTGGAGACGGTAGTCCGTACGTACGCACGAGAGACAATATCATTCTTTTGATATTAAAATAATATATAATTGGATGTTATATCATATATACAGAATAATTATCATGTTATATTTATTATTTACATCAATTACACATCATTATCATACCCATCCAAATAATAATGTTTTGAATAACAATTACACCACGACATGGAGGCGGTAAGCCGTATGTACGCACGTATGGTGACATGTCATTCAAAGGATGGATATAATACTGAATATGGTTGTACCATATTTATAATAACATCACAGTATATAGAAGATACTAGAGTTATTATTTTATAATGGAAATAAAAAATAAATAAGAAGTTGAAGAAGAAAGGAACTTGAAAGATGGTGGTGAAAACATTACCTCTTCTTCGGGTTCTTCCTATTGATTTGATCAAAAGGGCTCCTTATGTTGGCTTTCTAATCAAAATAATACCTCTAGGTTGAATTGAGGGAAGTTGAGAGAATATTTTGGTAGGGTTTGGACGATCCAAAAGGCTTGATGGTGTGAATTAGAGGGAAGGGGAATTCCCCTTTTATAAGAGGGGTGAGGGGCACCTTAGGAAAAGTTAGAAATATTATTTTATAATAAATTTATATTCGGTTTATAATGGCTCCAAAGTTCATTATTTAAAGTTTAAGGTGAGGATACAACGAAAACCACTCAAACAATAGGTTTTAGATAGGTTTTGGTCACTATATTAACTTTATCTTTTTGATTTAACTCTTAGTTAAATAGTTTGACATTTACCATATCTCTTTGTATTTTTATATTATATAGTCAATAAACTTACTATAAACTTCCAAGAAACCTCCAAGTGGTCCATTAATAATAAAAATATCATTATATAAGTACTTTGGTCTAATTTTATATTTTTAGGAATAAAATATCAATTAATAATATAATATTTGTTTTAAAAACCCATTTATGTCAATTTTGACACTATTTAATAATTGATTTTTGTTAAAGTCTTAAAAACATTATTAATTCGAATAAAATTAATTTAAGCAATAATAAAAAGTAATATTAACAAATAAAATTCGTTTATGTCATCAAAACTTTCAAATTATATTTATTTTAACCTTTATATTACCAATTATTTGATTCTTTCATTAATAAGGAAAATAATGCATCATTATTGTGTCATAAATATATTTAATTATTAAATGTATAAAAATTATAAATAAAATACCATTATGTATGAAATATGTTTATATTTATAATGAATATTTATAGTCGAAAATATAACATATATAACCCTATTTAAAAATTGTTTTTCTAAAAGATATATGCTTATGTCATTTTTGTATTTACTTTAGCTTAATTAATGTAAAGTGTCATGATCACTTACAAGTGGATCCATGGGGTCCCAAAATCGACCTAAATATGCCCATGTTCGGAAATGTATCAAACCAATAGGGTTAGAATACATTTTAGGGTAAATTAATATTATTATAATATTATTTTTTACCCTTATTTACTGGATTTACCCTTTAACCATGGTAAATAAAATATTTACCGAAGTAATTATTTAAAATGTCTAAAAATAAAAGTTACCTATTTACACAAATTGGACCTCCTGATTATAAATATGGAATCCATTTTTCTAAATTCAAAACATAGAAGCAGCAGAAATTAATTTAAAATTAATTCCCCATGTTAAAACAAAAAGCATGTTTTTAAGAGATAATAACTATCAAAAGATTGTCACTTACTTATGTCCAGTTTAAAAGTGAAATTATGTACAATGACCAACATTGGATAAAATGGTAAAAATATAATCTAATTATACTCTAAAATCACTCAAATTAATAATTTATCACTATTAATTATTTCTATTTAAAAAGTTGTTTTTAATTAAAATTTAGTAATTTTCACTATTCCTCAAAATATGAAAGTTATCTGAAAAGTACCAAAAATTCACCCTAAGCTAATTTAGATATTACGAATCCAAAATTGAATTCCATTTTGAAAGAGAAAATTTATAAAATTTCCAAAAGTGGGTATTACTATTCATAACCGCTAGTTTGATTGGTTGTGGTGTGTGTTAGAACTCGAAGTTGCATACAACACACGCTACTATATTATTCAAAAAGAAGCATATTGTGGAAGTTTGGGGTGTTACAAGAAAAGTACCAAAAAATTATGAAAACTAAATTTTTATTTCCATCTTCTAAATATGAATTTAATTTCACTAAATTTAATATATAAAAGTGTCAAATATTGGATTTAAAAAGGGTTCGCCATTTAAAGGTGGAAAAATGGTTTTTTTTGAAAAATACCTTGTTTATCTTAAAATTTTATTTTTTATTATATTATATATAAGAAACAAAAAATATGAATGTTATAATTATATAGGATATATAAAATTTTAAATGTGGTTAATACTATTCATAACCTCTTTTTGAACGGCTAGTTTGGTAAATCATTGTGTGCTCGAACTCGGTGTTGCGTGTAGCGCAAGCTATTGAATTACTTTAATGAGATAACATACTATGAAATCTTGGGGTGTTAAATTATCCCCTCCTTAAATAAATTTCATCCTCATAATTTGAAATTTCTCTTCTAAAATAAAAGTTTAAAAATAGAAAAATACCTTTGTAAAAAACCCACATTGGAAATTGGGTTAATAAAATTTAGTCTTAAAAAGAGGGAAAGGGAAATGAAAAAGTCACCACCAAATTATGATCTAGATTAGGAGAACATTGGTGGAAATTAGAGAAACATGATTGTAGTAAAAAGTAAATATTTATAGGGAGTGATTGAGGTCATCAATCACAAACAAGTGTAAAATTTGAGGGCCTCAAAGCCATCAATCTATGATGATTTAAAATATCATTAGTTCAAAAAAACATAAGGTATTAGAATAACAAATTTTTGGTTTTAAGATACCTTCCCTAGAGTTTAAGAATTAATGTATTCATAGAATTAGAGAAAAAAATATACTTGACAAGTAGAGTTTCATCCTTCAATTAATTCCTACCACAAACTCATCTTCCACTCCAAAAGATAATAGAATTCCAAAATATTATATTTATAATAATCGTATAGGGTTCCAAAAATAATTAATTTATAAGTCATTGTCAGACTATTTAAAAAAGACTACAATATAAAAACCAGGAAATCACATATTCCAGTGGTAGGTGATCCACCCTTGTCGCCCTTCGGTTGTGGGTTCAAGTCTCACAGCCTTGTCAGACGTGACGGGTTATCGCCCAACCTCTGAGTTGTCCTTTCTATGACAATCCAAAAATAATCTCAAGAAATGATTTAACCTTAACAATAGTATCCAAAGTCAAACTTAATCAATTCCAACCTTTAGACTTTTCCAAAATACTTATGTCCATACTCACAGTCCAGAATTTATAAGGTAGGTAAACCCAATGAAGATCCTTTTTTCCACATAATAACATATCAATACCTTCATCATGTATTCTTTTAAAACCCCATAACAACCTGAATTACTATAAAACCTTATTGATTATATTCATCCTCCCTTATTCCTTATAGAATTCTGGATATACTCCTTCTATCCAAAAATGTTGCAAACTCCAAAAAATATGGAATATAGAAATCATTAATCAGTTTCAAGGTAGTCAAGAATATCCAAAATAATTTATCCAAATCAATAATATATTATTCCAAAATCACTACCTCAGTATCAGAACCACATTATGGTTTATCTTTCTCTCAACCATATATTTTCCAAAAAAAATAACCTAATATTGAGTCACTTTTCTTGGTTCTACAAAATCTCAAGTCCTTAATGAAATAGTACTGCAATACAATCCTTATATATACTCTATAATTCTTATAACATTTACATCATTAATACAATACTTAAATGACACAATACTTTGATAACAATATAATAAATCTAATCATTCCTCTTCATCTTCGGTAGTATCATAACTTGATTATTATCCAATATCAGCATTTGGGGTATACTATGATGATTTGGACATTGATTCGTGAAGTGACCCAACTCCTTGCAGATGAAGCATTGTAAATTTGAAAAAAATTTCTTACACTGGAAATCATATACTTGGTGTAATTTTTCTCCACACTTATAACAAACTCTCATTCCCTTCAAGCATTTACCAAGGTGATTCTTTCCACGGTTATCACATATGGGAAAATCCTTATTTCCCCTCATCCCTTTATCCATATTTCTCTATTCCATCCTTTTCTTCTCTTGTTTCCCTTCAAATCCATATGACACATAGAATTCTTTACTTATCTTATTAACACATGATAATATTTCTTCATATGATGAGAATACGTGAGAGACTATTTCCCTTTAAAATTTTGGATTAATACCATGAAAGATATGTTTCTTCATAATCTTTCAATTATGTGTATTTCTGGAATTCTTATTCCTTCTACTAGGCGTCATTTCTAAACAATGGCATACACTAGGTTAGTTTATGAATCACAATGCATAATTCCAAAAATTGTAAAATACCTAATGTAAATTGAAAAGATTATGCATATAATCTATAATCATAAAATGTTTTATTTGAGGAAGTATTTACCCTTAAATCCTTCATAATGGATTGTAATGAAAATGTGAATTATCCTAAGTATATCCCCTTGGTGTGTCGTAACCAAAGTGCAACAAAGGCCATTGTCATGTACCAGGATACCCTGGGTCAAAACCGAAACTCCTTTTTAGAGTTTTCACTCCTAGGTACATCAATGCTAGAGCTGCCTCTACATGCTCCTATCTGGACAGGGATGTATTTCTTGGAAAATACACAAAATCTCTATATTTACCAAAATTTTGGGAAGTTCTTCTATATTATTCCTCAAATTCTATCTTAGGGTAATGTTCTCTAATCAGAGTTTATCTAAATATATTTCCAAGGTTGTTGTTAAACTTCCTCTGATACCAATTGTAACACCCCGACCCTAGAAGCCCAGATTTGGTGAATTATTTTAATACATTTGCATGATTTCAAGGAATCAAGTCTCAAAAGACCGATCAATTTAGTAGTCTTGAAATATAGATTACATACATGAATTTTACACTACACATTAGAAAATAAAACACAACATAAATGATCCTTTGATAATTCCATTAATCCTCTAGCTTAAACCTTCTTATCAATCATAATACACTTCTTGGAATCCTGGAAAAATAAAACAAAAGAAATGGGTGAGCTCAGATGCTCGGTAAGGATAACAATATAGTGAAAACTTTCATAAATAAGCATAAACATTTAAGGCAATGTATAAGAATAAAACATTAGACTTTAAAACATAAACTTCTGCATAATATTTACAATATAAATCAAATAATGTCATTTACTTATTCACATGGATATTCTACTAGTCTAATAATCAAATGCAATATCAATATCCAATTTCATAATGACGGAATGCATAATTCCAGACTTCATAACCACAATAGTCAAGGCCTTGTACCAAGACTAATTTTTTTGGTCAAGTCCTTGTTCCAAGACACTAGTTTTTCTCATGAGACCTATTGATGCATCGAGGATCTATAGCAGGCTCCACTCGTCACTTACTAAGTCCAATGCATTCCTCATATGAAAAGGTTTAAACATAATATAAACATTCGTATTAAAAATAGCATACGAAATGTCAATACTTTATCCATAAACCATGAATGGTATAAAAATAACACATACACAGTCAAATATATCACAAAACCTTCAATATAATTGGAAGATTTGTATCATAATAAATCAACTTCAAACAAGTTTAAAATGCATCAATGGATTTTGACATAGATGAAAATGATTTGTAAAACTCTTTGAGAGAAATATCACTTTTCATGAAAAAATTTAAAAGTCACACAATTTAGAAAGGAAGAAATTTAAATACATTTTTCAATAAAAGTGTCCCATACCACTTTGAAAATTTTGAATGGAAATAAAATTATAAAAACATTCATGTCCGTATAAATAAATCCTTAAAAATATTTTAAAAACCTAGACATTAATGAGAAAGGTTTAGAATAATAAATCCTTAAAACATTTAAAATGATGTATTAGTAAACAAAAATACCTTAAAAATAATCCCTTTGAAAACTCTTTTATGAAACATATACGTGGATAATAAATATTTCCCAGTAGATACTTACGTAAAAACAAACTCGGATAATAAAGAGATTGTGAAATTAACCCTTACCTTGCACTTTCCTTTGGTAAAGGGTTTTTTTAACCTCTAGTATAATGAAGATAGTATGTTATTAAATTATACAAAAACCATATTAATATTTATTATATCACACATGATTCATTTATGACTTTATACTACCCATTTAATAATGATTTTCATGTTAAATTAACATTTCGGGTAATAATCGCTTTCTTTATCGTACGTGTTTTAACTTATTATTCTTGATTGTATCATTTAGATTATGATTTAAATACTTCCAGAATATAAACCTTGATTTATATATCATATATATTTGGAATATAAATATTTATAATAGATAGATATATAAAATTGAAGGCACCATTTATGGAGACGGTAGGTCGTATGTACGCATTAACGTTGTTTCCATTTTCATATCATATTGAACAGAAGTAAATGAATAAGATATATGTAAGTGTATATATATATATATATATCCAGTAGAATTATTATGTCATATATTACATACTTATTATTAATATATATTTTTATAATCATCGTTGAATGGTGAACGTGGAAATGAATCTCATCACATCGTGGAGACGGTAATCCGTACGTATGCACGAGCAACAATATCATTATATTGATGGTAAAATCATATGTAATTGGATGGTATATCATATATAAAAAACCGTTAACATGTTATATTTATTATTCACATCATTTATACTCATTTTTATACACATTCAAATAATTAAGTGTTTGAATAACAAACTACACCATGACATGGAGACGGTAAGCCATATGTATGCACGTATAGTGACTTTTTCATTCATATGACGGATAGAATAATGAATATGGTTGTACCATTTTTAGAATAACATCACAATATATAAAAGTTATGGAAGTTATTATTTTATAATGGAAATAAAAAAGAAATATGAAATGGAAGGCCTCAAGGATGAAGGTAGGAATGTTGGGAGGATATGTGGGTAGGGTTTGGCCGAGCCAAATGGGTTTGGAGGTGTGAAATTAAGAGAAGTGGAAGTACCCTTTTATAAGAGAGGTGAGAGTCACTTTAGGAAAAAGCTTAAAATATTATTTTATAATAAAATAATTTTCGGTTTCTAATGGCTCCAAAATGATTTATTTCGAGTCTTAGGCGTGGATGGGTCAAAAACCTCTCAATCAATAGGTTTTAGATAGGTTTGTGTCAACATATTAACCTTATATTTTAGATTTAACTCTTAGTTAAATAGTTTGACATTTACCATGTCTCTTTGTATTTTTATATTATATGATTAACAAAATTACAATAACCAGACAAGATGTCACATACATGACATATTTTAAAGGTATTTTTTCATTTAATTTACATTCTTGCTTTGTTTTGGTGGTTTTCCATGAATTTTTGAAGGAAATTGTGGGTTTCCAAAAAAAATCCAAACTGAGAGCCCATTTTCAGTTTTAAAAAAAATTATTCTTTAATAAATACTTTTTTTTTGAACTTTTTTCACCCATTAAACTTCTAAAATGACCTTAATTTAACTATTAAAACCACCAAATAAATTTGGTCCCCTTAAAAATTTATTAGCATCTTGGATTTTGGTGATCAAATTAGGTATTGGGCCAACCCGAAAGCTCATTTCCAGTTTTAAATTTGTTTTTTAATTCTTTCATAAAATATTAATTTTTTTCATTTTTTGGTGATTCCACCTCTCACCTTCTCCCATTATGCCTATCCTCACCCCCATCTTTGTTTCCCCCTCTTTGGAGATCTTATCAGTCGAGAATTAGGGCCTAACTTCTTAGGTTGATAAAATCATCCAGATTTCTCAAGTAAGTGACTATCCTTCTAAGTTCCCTCCTTTTCCTTAAGATTTCTCCATTTTTCCTTGAATCCCCAAATTTCCAGAAGCTAGGGCTTCGTACATTGGGTTTATTTTCAGTTTCTTGGTCCAATTCTTTAGTTTTAGGTTTGATCTCACTCCCTTGTGGTGCGGTTGAAGTTCCACACTAGGATTTGTGGTTCTTGACTCTTTTGGTAGGTGATTCCATTGTGCATGCAATTTTTGTGACTTAACTTGCTATTTTTATGGTATTTTCATGTTTATTGAATTTTAATGTTTCTGAAAAAATTGGTTTTAGTGGCATTTATAAATCAAATGAATCTTAGGTGCCAATTTTTAGTGAAATTGGGGTTTTTTTCATAAAAATATTTTATTGGTTCATTTGGGGATGTCCTATAATTACATAGTTGATTTTATTGAATTGTATTAGGACTATAAATCATGTTGTTAATGTTTATAATTTTTTGTTGTTCCTGCTAAATTTTGTTTAAATGGCGTTTGGGAAGCAAATGGGCTTAAAGTGTCGTGTTTGTGTGAAAAAAGGGGTTTTTAGAGGATATAACTTCTTGGTTCATATGGGGCTGCCCCATAACTGATTTTTTGGTTTCATTAAAGGGTATTTAACTGAAACTTTTCTTTGACTTACAAGTGTGCACATAGTGTGCATAGTGTATATTTCAAAGAATTTTGGGTGCAAAACAATGTGAGATTTTGAGAGGTTGTTTTATTAAAAAAATCTAAGTGTTTTGTTGCATGTTTTAAGTGGTATAAAATGTGATAGCTACTATATTGGTTGTGTTTGAATAGTAATACTGTTTTATATGAAAATATATTTATGTTTCATGCTGAAATTTATTGAGCACAAAAGGGGAAGCCCGGGTACCTAGGTGGGGCGGATTTGTACCAGTGCGGCTAGTGGACTGGATGGGATTTGTCTCTATTTCACTTAGCATTTGGATAAATAAATCTCTAAATAAACTATGTGGATGATTATTGGGGACCAATAGGTTATGGGTATGTTCCCTACTAGTGTATCATGCATGAGAATGGATTTTTCTATGGTTACTTTACACCAAGGTACGAGGTATATAGGGACCAAGACAACCTAGTGCCTAGGGGTGTTCCCAATGTTGTTGCTAATTGGATTTGTAGTATTTACACATTTCATAGGGTGTGTTTGGAAGTAAATTAAAGTAGATAACATTTATATTTAAATGTGTGAACATTCTGAGAATTTTGGATTGAAAACAGTTTTCAAATGAAAGTTACATTTCTTAGAATATTAACACTGCTTTTCCTTGACTTTTTTTTGAGAAAGGGAATTCCCCTATGTAGCCTTTTCTAACCCTCCACACAAGGGAACCCCCCTCCCCAAGAAGGGGTCACTACAGAGAGATCCCCAGCCGGGAAGGAGTTGTTTCCCACCGAGATGGCAGAGCGTCCCGGCGGGTGACGGCCCGACAGCGATGGTCTGTCAAGCGATCCGTCAGCGATTGGGTCGCGCCTCATTTTGCCCACCCAGAAGAGACCGAGCGACCCGGAAAGGTGGGTGGATCCTGGGGGAGAGGCTCACCCTGAAAGATGACTCCCAAGATTTGAACCCTAAACCTCCCAAAGAACAGTGTGGATGTGCCACTCACCTTTACCACCACACCACCACTGAAGTGGCTACTTTTCCCTGCCTATTAAAACCGCTTACTTTTTCACATTATATTGCATGATCTTTGGAATCATTGGGTGGTATCCTATTGGGCTTAGGCTCACACCGTACTTACACCCCTTGGGTGTAAGTAGACATGGTTAGGTTTGACTCAGGTAAAGGAAAGGCTAAGGGTGATGGCGGTTCAGTGTGTTAGTTTCTATCCTTGGTGCGGAGTTGTGGAGACGGCATGTGAGTGATTACCCCTTGTCATGTGAAGTCCTTGGGGCTGTCCTGGTGTTGTCTTTATTTGTATTTGGACCTCTTTTTTGTCTTTAATCCAATGTATTCAGTTCTAGTTTTTGGTTAAGACTTGTTTGGCTCAAAAATTTCAGATTTATATTATGGATTGTTTTAATGTGTTATGCTTTCATACTCAGGTAAATTGTTCCCAAACCTAAATTAATGATACCTGGGCACTTGTTTCAGCCCATGGGGATAGGGAATGCCCTTCGGGCCTTGCCATGAGTCAGGTTTGGTGCCGGTTTGATGGCGACCAGATTCGGTTCATGACACAAGCGAACCCCATGTGGTTCATTATTAATATATATAACATTATCTAAGTATTTATTTTTCAAACCTTAGATTTTTAAGACTATTATACAATTTAATAATATAATATTTGTTTTAGAAACTCATTTATGTCGATTTGAAACTATTTAGTATTTGGTTTTTGTGAAAGTCATCACAACTTGATTACTTCGACCCAAATACATTGAATCAACCCTAACATGTCATATTAACCTAGAAAATTCGTGTATGTTATAAAAACTTTTAAATTATATTTATTTTAATATTTATAATACCGTTTATTTGATTCTTTCATTAATAAAGTAATTTCTTCTTCATTATTGTGTCATAAATAAATATATTTATTTTATGTCTAAAAATTATAAAAAAATATCATCATTTAGGAAATCTTTTTATATTTCAAATGAAAATTTATAGTCGAAGAGATCAATTATATAACTATATATAAAAATGTTTTACTAAAAGATACATGCTTTTGTTATTTTTGTCTTTACTTTAGATTAATTAATATAAAATGTCATTATCACTCCCAAGTGGTTCCATGGGGTCCCCAAATCAACCCCAAGGATTCCCATGGTCAGAAATGTATCATAAAATAGAGTTATGACATGTTTTAGGGTAATTTAATATTATTGTAATATTATTTTTTACCCAAATTTACTGGATTTACCCTTTAACCATGGTAAATAAAATATTTACTGAAGTAAATATTCATAATGTATAAAAATAAAAGTTATCTCTTTACACAATTTGGGCCAACTGTTTCCAAATATGGAATCCATTTTTTCAAATTCAAAACATAGAAGTGTCATAAATTAATATAAATTTAATTCTCATTGTCAAAACAGAAAGTGTGTTTTTAAAATATAATAACTATCAAAATATTGACACTTGTTTTTGTCTAGTTTAAATGTGAAATTACATAAAATGTCCTAAATTATATTAAATTATAAAAATATAATCTAATGATACTTTCAAACCACTCAAATGTATAATTTAACACTATAAATTATTTCGATTAAAAAAGTTGTTTTTAATTAAAATTTAGTATTTTTTTTACTATTCATCAAAATATGAAAGTTATCAGAAATGTACCAAAATTTAATTCAAACTAAATTTTTATGTCCCTCTTCTAAAGATGAATTTAATTTCACTAAATTTCATATATAAAAGTGTAAAATATTTTATTTAAAAAGGGTTCTCCATTAAAAGGCGGAAAACTGCATTTTTTGAAAAATACCTATTTTATCTTAAAATTTGAATTTTTCTTATATTATGTCTAAGAAATACAAAATATAAATGTTAAAATTATATAGGATATATAAAATTTAAAATTTGGTTAATACTATCCATAACTTCTTTTTTAACGGCTAGTTTGGTAAGTCATGGTGCGCTCGAACTCAGTGTTGCGTGTAGCACAAGCTATTGAATTACTTTAATGAGATAACGTACTATGAAATCTTGGGGTGTTACAATACCCCTATCGTAAAGCAAGGATGGGGTATGCTTCCCTAGAAAATAAAATGGTATGTATTTTAAATTTACTGTAATATTGTTATGTGCCAAGAAAAAACATTATAATTATCTTTCTATATTTATATGTAGATTGACGAGTCTAAAGCCAGAGACACTTCCATCCGACATTATCCGCTATGGAAGGAGGCACATGTGAATAAGGAAGGTAATATAGTGGATGAAAACACACAAAAAGTGTGAGAAATATGTGTAAGTATGACGCGATAAAAAGTTTTGTTTTAAATTTCTATTACATAATAATTACTTATTTTACTATATCTGAAAGTCACAGGAATAAAATACTCATGTAGTGGATGTAGACCCATTATCAACTACTTTGAATTGGCCATAACAATATGGTAGTGTCATAGGTGCGGGGTTTGGGGTGACACCCCAAGTATATTTTGAGAAAAAAACAAACGAATGATTGAAATGAAGAAATGAAACAAATGAGATAAATACTAGAAACTCTTGAAGAAAAATTTCAATGGCATGGAGAGTTGGTAGAAACTTTTATGGGTGAGAAGCAAGGAGAAGACACAACTCAAGAACAACCATCACATGTAGATACTGCCCCACCCCCACCAGCTTTGAGGCGAGCCATTCCCCTCAAAGAGCTATCTTAGCTATGGTAATTAATATTCTAATAATTATTCCCATGAAATTTGAATCAGAAAAACACTGATACATTTCTTATACTGATCTTATATAGGGTGATAATGACTATGATTTATATCTTTCAACACCCACCTATCACCTTGTAGTGAGGGCTACGATGTTCAACATCCTAGAGGACGAGCTTCATAATAGACCACCTCCAACAAATCATATGAAATTGACGATTATTGTAGATCATGATCCAAATTCAGAGCTACCTATTCCACATGATGACGATGATATTAATATGGTCGAGAAGGCTATTGGGACATTAATTGCATGGCTGTCACAACTTTTAAGAGTAAATGTGGACAAAGAGGTATTTATTTCCATTTTTTCAAGCTAAACCTTTAACAATTAATGAAAAAAAGGTTTTAACCAATGAATTTTATTATAGACGGAGAAAGGGAAGGGGGAGACAAGAAACGTGGGCTCAAAAGAATCTAAAGGATCAACCAACCGATCCAAAAGATCTACTAAAATCACAATTACACCGCATGTTCTCTATCCACATTTACTAGTATTGAAGACTCATGTGGATACGAAGCTAAAAAGTGGTAGTAGTCATATAGTTGTTTCTGAAAAGAATATATATAGAGAGGAAATTGAAGATTTTGTTGTTGTTGAAAATGTAAATGACATCCTTGAATAATATTGTCTAGGCATCACAGTTGTAAATTTATATATGAGGTATGTTTTCATAAATTGATTTTCTAAAATCTGGTATATTGTGATAATTATTACTAAATGAATTTTATATTATTGGAAGGCGTATATATGAAAAACAATTGAAGGTATTTTCCCAGGATCCAAAATTTGGACTTGTTAGTCCTCATACCACATCTACACAAATAACGAAATTAGAGCCATCAATAAGGGATGAAATAATGTAAGGCTTGCTGAAAACATTTGAAAGCAAGATTACAGATGACAAACTCTTCCTAATACCAACCATGTAGGGGTAAAACTCTAAGATTAAAGCATATCAATTATATTTTCACTTATTTCATTACTTATTCCTTTTTGTGGTTTTAGGTAACATTGGGTTCTAATTGCGGTGAACTTGGATACTCAAATGATATATTTTATGGATTCAATGCACGGATATCTAACAAACCGACCACACATGATGGTGTTTGTGAATCTGTAAGACACTACATCCTATGTTTTAGGTCTAAACATAAAGTTATATAATTTATATTATCTTTTATTGAGGATTCTGTTATGATAGGGCAGTGTATCAATATCTTCTAGAAAAAGGAATGAGGACAGGGGCTAAGCACAAGGAGTAAACCAAATACTTTGTCTAGACAAGTATCAAGGTATATATAATAAAATTTCAATATCCAAACACATATAAAAAAAAGTTACTTATTCTCCCAATGATCAAATTTTTTGCATTGTACAAAACAAACCAACGGAAAATATTGTGGTTATTATGTTTGTAAATTTATGAGATAGATCATTTTCTATCAAAAAACTAGCATCCCTAAAGAGGTATTTTCAAAAACAACTACAATTTCATTTAAATTATTTATTAATTAATTATTTATATATTTTTTAGTACTACTCTGACTGTCGAAAAGCCTCATATTCACAATACTATATAGATTTGTTCAGAAATAAGTGGGACACATACCTGATGGAATATTGTATACAAATAGTATGACGATATGACTTGGGGATGTGTACAATTGGTGGACATTTTTTAGAGGGATTCATGGAGATCAAAAGATGAAACATTATTGTATGTAAATTTTCACAGGAAAATTGTAATTGTTATTAAATAAAACATCCTTTCTCCAATGTGTCATTTTTTCATTTTAACAGATGAAATGCACCAGCAACATGCAAGAATGATGAACCGCTTTTCTTTGGGCTTTGGATAAGAAAAACCAGTAAAATCTCAAAAATACCTTCATATCACACATTCCCACTCATATTAAAAGAAAATATGAGCAAATGTCTCCACCATAAATTTATTACATTATGATCATCAAGAGGACAAATGGATTCCCATGCGTTGAACATTTTCATTGGTATAAATTTTATGTTTTCTAATTATCCATAATAAGAAAATGAACATTATTAGAACCTCCTTCCTCCACAGCCCCCCCCCCCCCACATCCATGTTTTCAATTTATCACAAATATCCATGGGTAATTTGTGACGTGTATGAGTAAACCTCGCCTCAATCTGAGGCATGGTGTCACCGGTATCACTCAAAGTGTCTCTCTTTTGTTTAAAATGGACAAGAATTTTAAGTGAAAACAACAACTAACATATAGAAAAATGACCAAATGCATTCATATTATGTTTATACATTAGGAGAAAAATCCATTGGTCATTTTTTATGTGTAAGAGTCAACCCTACCTCAATCTAAGGAATGGTGTAATTGGTATCACTCAAAGTGTCTCTCTTTTGTTTAAAATGGACAAAATTTTAAGTGAAAACAACAACTGATGTAAATAAAACTGACCAAACGCATTATAATTGTGTTGATAATTTAGTAGAACTGTCAATGGGTCATTTATGATATGTAAAATTCAACCATGCCTCAATCCAAGGCACAGTGTGACCAATATAACTCAAAGTTTCTCTCTTTTGTTTAAAATGAAAAGAATTTTAAAAGAAAACAACAACTGACGTACGGAAAACCAACCAAATGCATTCATATTTTATTTATACTTTATGAGAACTATAAATGGATCATTATTGATGTGTAAGAGTCAACTCTGCCTCAATAAGAGGCACGTTGTGACCGGTATCACTCAAAGTGGCTCTCTTCTGTTTAAAATGGACAAAATTTTAAGTGAAAACAACAACTGACATACATAAAAACAAACAATGAATTCAGATTGTGTTTATACTTTAGGATAACGACCCATGGTTCATTTATGAAGTTTAAGAGTCAACCCCTCCTCAATATGAGGCACGGTGTGACCGGTATCACTCAAAGTGTCTCTATTTTGTTTAAAATGGACAGAATTTTAAGTGAAAACAACAACTAATGTACAAAAAACCAACCAAACGCATTCAGATTGTGATGATACTTTAGTATAATGATACATGGGTCATTTTTAGCATGTAAGAGTCAACCTATCCTCAATAAGAGGCATGGTGTGGCCGATATCACTCAAAGTATCTCTCTTTTGTTTAAAATGGACAGAATTTTAAGTGAAAACAACAACTGACATATGAAAAACTTACCAAACGCATTCATATTGTGTTAATAATTTATGATAACTATAAATCATTCATTTTTGATGTGTAAGAGTCAACCCCTCCTCAATATGAGACATAGTGTGACTAGTATCACTCAAATTGTCCCTCTTTTGTTTAAAATAGACAAAATTTTAAGTGAAAACAACAACTGGCATAAGGAAAACCAACCAAATGCATTCGGATTGTGTTGATACTTTATTCCAACGATACATGGATCATATATAATGTGTACGATTCAACCCTTGCTTCAATCCGAGGCATGGTGTGCAGGTATCACTCAAAGTGTCTCTCTTTTGTTTAAAATGGATAGAATTTTAAGTGAAAACAACAACTGATGTATGAAAAACCAACCAAATGCATTCATATTGTGTTAATACATTAGTAAAACGATCCATGGGTCATTTTTAATGTGTTTGAGTCAACCCCACCTCAATACAAGGCACGATGTGGCCGGTATCACTCAAAGTGTCTATCTTTTATTTAAAATGGACAAAATTTTAAGTGAAAACAACAACTAACATTCGAAAATACAACCAAATTCAATCTTATTGTGTTTATAAATTATTATAACAAACCATGGGTCATTTTTGATGCTTATGATTCAACCCTTCCTCAATATGAGGCATGGTGTGACTAATATCACTCAAATTTTCTCTATTTTTTTTAAAATGGACATAATTTTAAGTGAAAACAACAACTGACGTACGAAAAAAAGGCCAAATTCATTCTAATTGTGTTGATACTTTAGTCCAAATATCCATGGGTCATATATGAAATTTAAGATTCAACCCCGCCTCAATCTGAGGCACAGTGTGGCTGGTATCACTCAAAGTATCTCTCTTTTGTTTAAAATGGATACAATTTTAAGCGAAAACAAAAAATGACGTATAGAAAACCAACAAAAAGAATTAAGATTGTGTTTATACTTTAGGATAACTATACATGGGTCATTTTTGATGTGTACGAGTCAACCCCATCTTAATTGGTGCCATGGTGTGACCAGTATCACTCAAAGTGTCTCTCTTTTGTTTAAAATGGACAAAATTTTAAGTGAAAACAACAACTGACGTACGGAGAACCAACAAAACACATTTGGATTGTTATTATACTTTAGTAAAACGATCCATGGTCCATATTTGACATGTACGAGTCAACCCTACTTCAATCTGAGGCACGGTGTGGCCGGTATCACTCAAAGTGTCTCTCTTTTGTTTAAAATGTACAGAATTTTATGTGAAAACAACAATTGACATACGAAAAACTAACCAAAAACATTATTATTGTGTTTATAATTTAGGATAATGATACATGGGTCATTTGTGACATTTAAAAGTCAATATTGCCTCAATCTGAGGCACGGTGTTTCCGGTATCACTCAAAGTTCTCTCTTTTGTTTAAAATGGACAGAATTTTAAGTGAAAACCACAACTAACATACGGAAAACTAACCAAACGAAATAGTATTGTGTTTATACTTTATGTAAAATATCCATGGGTCATGTTTAATTTTTAAGAGTCAACCTTGCCTCAATATGAGGCATGGTGTGGCCGGTATCACTCAAATTGTTTCTCTTTGGTTTAAAATGGACAGAATATTAAATGAAAATGAAAACTGACATACGGAAAACCATCCAAATGCATTAGGATTGTGTTAATACTTTAGTATAACAATCCATGGGTCATTTTTGACGTGTGTGAGTCAACACCTCCTCAATAAGAGGCATTGTGTGACCGATACCACTCAAAGCATCTCTCTTTTTTTTAATGGACAAAATTTTAAGTGAAAACAACAACTGACATACATAAAACCAACCAAATACATTTGGATTGTGTTGATACTTTATAACAACAATCCATGTGTCATTTGGGACATGTAAAAGTCAACCCCGCCTCAATCTGATGCATGGTGTGGCTGGTATAACTCAAAGTGTCTCTCTTTTGTTTAAAATGGACAGAATGTTAAGTGAAAACAATAACTAACACGCGGAAAACTGACCAAACTCATTCGGATTCTGTTGATACTTTAGGAGAGTGATACATGGGTCATTTGTGATGTATAAGAGGCAACCCTTCCTCAATTCAAGGCACAGTGTGACAGGTATCACTCAAAGTGTCTCGCTTTTGTTTAAAATGAATATAATTTTTAAGTGAAAAAAACAACTGACATACGGAAAACAATCCAAAAGTCATTACCTATGACATAATATACTTATAAAAGACTCATAGATTCCTAAGCAGTCCTTAGACAATAAACCCCCATTAATAATTCATCACACACCCTAAATATAAACCTTTATCCCTATAGTTCATGGTGATGGATGAAAACAAAGAGGAAAGGGAGAGGGAGAATAACGAAATGGAAAGAAAAAAGAATGTAGGATTTAAATTGGTTAAATTTTCAAGATAAAGAGATCTTAGACTAAGTTTAGGGAAGGGGAAAGAAGGAAATAGGTTGAAATCCCTTAAATTATTCCATATCATCCCCAACTTTCATGGTCTAGTTGGGCAGTTTTCCAAGCTATTCACTAACTTTTTGGGAGCCATTGGATAAGAAATCCTCTTCTGCACAGTTTGGAAAAATAGTTAACTAACCATGTTTCGAACGTTCAGAATTACTTAGTTAAACTATGGATCCATACCACATGGTTACTACTAACTGTTAACAACATGTGTTCTTAACAACTCCCTCAAAAAGGTAAGTTGCATGGTTTTTACTTGGAGTCATAAAACCCATCCTTTTTTATGTATGTAATACAATAAAAATTCAAAATGAATAGGAAACTTCCCCATGAAAGTGTACCCACATGAGTTCTTCTAAATTATGTCCCCTAATAAAATCACTACATGACTACTAATCAAGAGTCTAGGATGGATAAAGAATAAGCATATATCTCCCCATGATTTATAAATTCTATAAATGGTGTGAAAAGAAGACAACACTCCATAAGATAAAGGCAACAACCACAAGAACACATTTCCTTAAGTGTCCCAAGAATCACTCAAATCCATCTACCAAGAAAAATCTATAGGGGAAACTCTCTAAGTCCTAAGGAAAAATATTCCAAAAGGAACCCAAAATCTATAAACAAATTCTATATCCAAGCTTTACATTAATCTTAACCACAAAATTTTCAATAAAATTTAGTGTTTTGGTCTTTGACCAGAACACGACTTCATAAAAAAATGAATCTTAACCAAAAAAACATAAAGAATAACTTGTATGCATTCCTTGATCAATTTTTTCATAAGGTTCTAACATTGAACTCTCTCTATATATTTTATCTGAGGCAATATAAGATATCATTTGGAGGATATAGTATTTAATGGTACATTTTGATAATCATAATGAATAATTAGTACATCACATTAGGTATGGATTTTTTCCCATCGTTTGATCCCAAATAGACTACCACTACATATTTTATATGTGTGAACTACTTGTTTGATATTCTGATTTTTTTCAGGTCTTTTTTGGGTGTGTTGTTTCATAATTTCATGTTACAGTAGGCAAGGCATTTATTAGTGCTAAAAAAAGTGCTGATAAAGGTTACCCCTATCAATTTTGAGATTTACAGGACATTTTTAGTGCTGTTAAATCCCGTTTTGAGCACTGATAAAGCCTATTTTGTAGTAGTGTCTATTCCATAAAATATCAGTGCTTGAACTTTCTAGAATGCCCTTTTTGATTTATAGGGGCTATCCAACCTATGATGTTAAATATTTTCAAGAAAAGTAATCCAAATGCAATAGATGTTATTCTTTAACTATGTGACCAGTTCATAAAGTATGACATTGGAATTTAGGTTGATGTATTTTTCTATATAGGGAAATTAATCATTCCTTTTGATACTATCATTCTAAAAATTGTGGAAGAATGAAAAGTACTAATAATCGTTGGATGAAATTTCATATCCATGGGTAATCTTTTCATTAATATTAATCTAGAATAGTTGATTTTTTAAATTTTATAGGAGAAAGTCCAATTTTTTTATGAAATAGGTGAGTCGAGTAGATGAAAAGGAATATTATTATGTATTCATCACTAATAATAAATATTATATATAATATAAAATAAAATTGGTTGAAGAAAAAGGTATGATGTACTTGATTGATGTAAAATCCAAAAGGAATACTATGGAATGTCATGATAATGTAGAATAAGAAGAATGATTCACTATAATAGAACTATTTTCAAGGTAATCCTTTACTAAACTACTTCTCTAAATTTTGGTTCCACACAAGTTAGATCTATAGAAATTCTTGACAAATTTGAGTTACTCATTCTTAGAAATATGAGAAAAGAGAATATGGATCTCTAAGTTGAATTTAGTTTAATTGGGGGAATATTCAAGTGAGGTTATGACTCATGGGGAGTATAATCCAGTACATTTATGAGTTTTTATGTTGGGTATGATAGAGGGTATGACCCAATAAAGATATGAGTGTGAGTTTCAGAGGGAATATATCCCGGTGGGGGTGATATGGTTTTTATACTCAAAAGGAACACAACCATCTCATTCTCTATTGTTTTTATTTTGAGGTTTGTATGGGGTATTTATAGGAAATGTTAGATAAACACTTCCCAAAATAGATGACCATGTGGAAAAGAGGTGGTCGTGTAGGACATGCATGATTGTAAGGAGTCTGAAACCCACATTGGGATATTGCATATGTGTAGGGTGTCAATGTCAGATACTAGTATCAAAAAAGAGATATGCGGAGGGTTAAAACCTTTGATGATCGACCGCTTTGTGAATGGGGGTGCCTCTTCACATACATAAACCATAACATCCCATCATTTTTATAATTTCAATATTAATTAATTTCATAATTAATCCAAACATGTCTCATTCTGAAAACTCATCTGGCGCTACCAACACATCAAAACCACAAATAAACACCCATAAAAATTCTAAGACATACTCCCATAACCATGTTAGGAAGAATTACAAACAATCAACAATTATTTTATCATAAATTGAATTTAATTTAAGATAAAAGACTTGAAAACAAATAAAAAAGAACATAACTTTTTTGAAACAACATGCATACATCATCTCAATTCCTTCTTTACACAAGCTGATAAAAAACCCCATTGAATTGGATGATTTCCTCCATGATTCGGTGGAAATCATCAAGAAAACCTAACCTAAATAGAACTGAAAACAACTTAAAATTAAGGTGATAGTGGGTGATGTGATCTCAAAGGGGCTTACCTTTCAATGAGCGACAACAGTAGGGAGCGATGCTGGTAGGGAGTGATGCTGGAAAGGAGAGATGGTGGTGGTGCAGGGATAAATGGTGGTGGGAGAGATAGAGGCAAGACATGGAGAAATGGTGGTGACGATGACGAAGGAGAAGGAGAAGGCAGGGCAGGGAGAGGCATGGTAGGGAGGGAGGGCGGCGGGGCATGGAGAGATGGCAGTAGGGCAGGGAGACAGTTCTGAAAAAGCATTGAAGGCGAGATGGAAGGAGACTGTTAGGGTTATTTTTATAAAATTGGAGTAAGAATTTTATGAGTGCTTTTAAAAAAGTGCTGATAAATGTATGTTTTATCGGTGCTAAAATAGAAAGCATTTATAAAACCTACCTTTATCAATGATTTTTAGCACTGATAAAGATATAATGTTGATAATTTATTTATATTATTATATATATTTATAAAATTATATAATAAATAAATAAATATTTATTTATTTATAATTATAACTATAAATAAATAAATATTTATTTATATTTATATATATTTATAAAATTACAAATATTATAAATAAATATTTATTTATTTATAATTATAAATTTATAATAAATATATGTATTATACTTATAATTATATATAATTATTATATTTATTATAAATAATTATAATTATACATTTATTTATAATTATAATTTTAAATTTATATATATATATTTAAATAATAATTAAACTATAATAACTGCATTTCTTATATTTATAATTTTATAAATCTAATAAATATATTTATTATAATTTTATAATTATTTAAGTATATATATATATATAATTATAACTATAAATAAATAGCTATTTATTTATTTAAATAATTATAAAATTATAATAACTATATTTATTATACTTATAATTTTATAAAAATATATAATTAGTATATTTATTATAATTTTATAATTATTTAAATATATCTATATTTATTTACAATTATAATTACAAATTTTTTTCATTTATTTATAAATATTTGTATATATTTATAAATATATTTATTTATTTATATATATTTATAACATGCGGTTGGGGTGTTCCTCAGTGGTAGAGGTGCCTCATGATTCTACATCAGACCTGGGTTTAAATCCGAGTGGGAGGGAATTTTCACAAGCAGATGGTGACATAGACATGATGCAGGAAGGTAGTGACGCAGGTAGATAGTGATGCACGCATGACACTGCACTAAGCCTTCAGGTCAGTTTGTGAGCCTTTGGTCCATGTAATGGGATTCATGCCCATTGGACCTACGAGATGAAGGTGCGACGAGCACAGTAGCACTAGGGTGAGAGTATCGCGGTTTGGGATCCTGACGGTAGGATCTCATGGGATGGCATGGGGTAGATGCGATGGTGGATTCAGAGCCTGGTGGTGATCCATGTGGTCGGGATGGATGGGTGTGGGCTATTGAGGTCATTAGGCTTCAGGATCAAGTCATCGACGACTTGTACAAGTTGGAGGTTAACGACGGCCTGATGGCATGATTTCTTGACAATGAGTTTTGGCTTCCAATGACCCTAATCTACATGGATGAAGGTGCGGCTGGCATACTTGTTGACTAATGGTCGGTGGCTTGTTGGTGGGTGGATAACGGGCATCTGAGGTTTCTAGATGGCATTGATTGGTCGTGATTAGAGGTGTGGAAGATGGTGTTGACCTCGGGATGGGCATGATGACTTCAACCTCAAGAGTATATGACCTCGAGATGAGGTGTTTCGTCAAGAAGAAGTTTTTGACTGCAGGTCCCACGTTGAGCCCTTACTCATTTGGGACTTTGGTGCTTTGTTGTGTTTTTTTTTGTGTTTGGGTTCCCTCTGTCTTAGGGATGCACTTGTTTTATGGGTCTTTGGGCTGCGCTTTTTGGGGATCTTTAGAGCTCACTCATTTTGGGCCTCTTGTTAGCTACTTTAGTTTTGGGGGTAACATTTTGTGCCCCTTTGTGGTTTCTCTATATTTTTCCTTTTCTTTAATAAATTTGGGGACCATGGGCTAAAACTCATGGTCTACACTAGTTTGAATATATATATATATATATATATAACATTATAAGTATAATAAATATATTTATTATAATTTTATAATTATTTAAATATATATATATATATATATATATATTATTTATAATTATAACTATAAATTAATATATATTTATTTATAATTAAAAAATATATAATATATATATATATATATTTATAGTTATAATTATAATTATACATATATATATATATATTTATTTAAATAATTATAAAATTATAAGAAAGGTTTTTATTATGTTTATAATTTTATTAATATATATAATTAATATATTTATTATAATTTTATAATTATTTAAATATATCTATATCTATTTATAACAATATTTATATTTATATTTATTTATTTATAAATATATTTATTTAATTATATATATTTATAAAATTATAATTATAATAAATATATTTTTAATATGACAATTTCATGTTAATTGGTGTTCCCATTAAAATGGAAAAGGACAACGAGAGTGAAAGGTTCAAAAATTTTGCTTATTTCCGGGTTAAGGTTGATTTGGTTTCAACTCTGGTTGATGAGGTGTTTTTTCCACTGAGGAAGATGAATTTGATTTGAAGATTGTTCATGATTGAATTCCTAAATTTTGTAAGGAATGTAATATTATTGTGAATGATTCTGCCAATTGTAGGAGATTGGTTGTCAGTGAGTTTTGTCATACTTGTGATCATGATAAGGTTTCTTGATTCAAAAAGAGCAAGAAGTCAGGTGTTTCTGGTACTCGAAAGACTGGGAAGTTAGAGGATGTCTCTAATGCTAATTCAAATAATGTTGGTCAATCATGTGGACAGTCGACCATTGTTTTGGGAAAGTGGATGCAGAAGGCACCCAACAATCAGTTGAGATTCCAATGTGGGGATCTGGTAAATCGAGTCTTTGGTCTGACATTTTTACTGAGGTAACTCTTGATGATGATGGGGAAAGCACAATGGTTGATATAGATAGAGTTACCCTTGAAGTGGGTTGTCCTTTTAATCCTAACAAGCAAGGTTTCAGAGAGACTGATGTGTAAGTTGTGGCTTATGAGCATGTGGATGACTCAAAAGGTAAGAACAGTGAGTTTATGGATGTTTCTTCTTTTTCAGATAGATTAGAGGCTGTCAAGAGGGAAGAAATTGTGCAAGACACGTATTGACATGTATGAGGGAATGATATCAGGAAACATGATTATGGATAATGAAGGATTCCAAATGGTTCCAAGGAAATCTGGATGTCATTCTGAGTCACCAAAAATTTCTAATCAGAAATATGGTAAGCCAAAGAATGTCACAAAAGGTAATAGTTTTGAGGAACTTGATTATGAAGAAACAAGTGCGCATGATATAATGATGCATAAAAAACATGGAGGTGGGGTAGTCACCCAAAAAAGTTGTGGACGGGGTGGTTGTGATGATTCAAATTAAGGGTGTGGGTGAATCATGTCTTCTAGGTCGGCTAAGTTTACTCCAGAGTAGGAGAATCAGAAGGGACAATATATTGTGCTCCTTAATAAGAGGAACTCACAGTTAGAGTGGGAGTCTGCTGATGGTGTTGATGATTCTGATCATAACTCTCATCATGACTATGGTGATTCTTGAGTTGTTTTTTACTCATAGATGTGGGCTTGCCCTTTGTTGTCTCCATCCCACTTTTATGTGTTTGTTTCGTTTTCGTTCATTTTAATAATAATGGGCTTGACCCTGAACTTTTTTCGGTAACTATAAATAAATATTTATTTATTTTTAATTAAAAAATTATAATATATATATATAGTTATAATTATAAATATATATATATTTAAATAATTATAAAATTATAAAAAATATATTTATTATATTTATAATTTTATAAATATATATTATTTATTTATTTATTATAATTTTAAAATTATTTAAATATATCTATATTTATTTAGAATTATAATTATAAATATTTGATTATATTTATAAATATATTTATTTAATTATATATATTTATAACTTTATAAGTATAATAAATATAATTATTATAATTATTTACATATATATACATATATATTTATAATTGTAAGTATAAATAAATATATGTATAAATATTTGTATATATATATAAATATAATAGACGTATCTATTGTAATTTTATAATTATTTAAATATATATATTTAGTTATAATTATAATTATAAATAAATATATTCAAAAGGTATTTATATATAATTAAAATTTTATTATTATAAATATAATAAATATATATAGATTCATGGGTATAACATGAATGAATCATATGCCTAATAAAACATATATCATAAAAAATGAGTCAATCACATATATGGAAAACATGAATAATAATAAGGGTGTAATGTATAAATGAACATTCATGATGAATACATAACATATGCACGTCAATTATACACATCCATCAATATATTTATTGGACAAATTCTTTGGAAATATATATCTATTTATAATAATAATTATACATATAAATATTTAAAAATTATTTATATAAAATTATAAATATAATGAATATATTTATTATTTAATAAAATTTATTATAATCTTATAATTATTTAAATATATATTTATTTAATTATAATCATACAAATACCTTTTTTAAAAGGATATATATATATATATATATTTGAATTATTAAAAAAATATTAATTATATAAGTTTGTTTTTTATTTAATTTATATAAATAAATGTTATTTTTTAATATAAATATAATAATTTTATATAAATTAATAATATATTTTATTAAAACCATCTATCAACTCTAATAATAGCACTGATAAATCTACCCTTTTATCAGCACTAACAAAATCATTGATAATGGATACACCTTTATCAACACTTTTTTTAGTGCTCATAAAGGGTATATTTATGAGTGCTTTTAACTAGCGCTAATAAAGCTCCCCCTTTTATCAGCACATTTTTATTAGTACTGATAAAAGTCAGTGCTGCCCTTGCATTGATCTATGGTAGTGCCTACTGAGGTAAGGGCATTTAGGTTAAAAAGAATTTAGACTCTAGAACTGTTAGTCTCTATTTTTTAGGATATCCTAAAAGTTCAAAGGGAAACAAATTTTACGATCCCACATCTTGATCATTTTTTGAGATAGGAAATCTATTGTTCTTTGAGATTATTGGATTTATAGGGGAAGATATTAGAAAAATTAATTTTTAAGTGGAATTTATTACACTTCCTACTCTACTAGAAATAGGGGTTATACCAACAATTATTCTTAACTGTTGGTATAGCTTGTATATAGGAAGGGCACACCGATAGTTTCCTTAAACCGTTGGTATAGATAACAATATACCAATAGTTTTAAAAAATATTTGGTATAAATTATGAAATACCAACAACATTCAGTACATATAGAAGCTAATTCATGAAATATGAATAAAAAAATATTAGTCTAACTATTTACATTTATTATTATTGTTCCTATGAAAGTAAAAAAAATCAAAATATCCCCGAACATTTTTTCTATATTTTTCGTTAGTTTTAAGTCTGACGGAAATAATATTCTGCGATAATAAATTCATTTATTTTCAAATATACCCATTGACTATCTATGATTTGATTAATGAATCCTTTATATTGGAATGGGTGGATTGACAGGATGAACTGTTATTTTTCAAATATGAGATATATACATCCTAGTCACTACAAATATATTTTTCAAATTGACATGTATGCAGAAATCCATGTTGGACTGATTAGATCTTTGGCAATTTATGTAAATATGTGTCATTGGGGGTCTCTAGAAAACCCATTTTATGATATTTCTGAGAGATAAAAAATAACCCCCCCCTCTCATCTCACTCCCATCTAGATGCAACCCTCTGAGCAACCTTCCATTTTTTCCCCAGCTCAGAAGATGCCTCCTCAGTTTGTGTTTTTATTTTTTTGTTCTTGAACATTAAATTGTTGAGTTCAAAATTCATCATCTCTTCTTTGATTTTTTTTCTTCATTTTTTTCTAATTATAAAACACTAACCCAGATTCTTTTTTCAGGATTATTATCAATTCACTGAGTGAGGGTCACTTTTGATTATATTTTTTATTGCATTTCATAATAAATCTGATCATATGTGATGTATTTATTTTAATTCAATTACTCAGTACTTCTATATAAATCTAATATAAACCAATTATTTTTTGCGATATGTTAGGTAAGTAGGTAATAATTTCTTTTATTACTTTGTTTTTTTTTGTGAATATATTAGTGGTTATGAAATTGTTCATTTAGATGATTTATATTAATAATTGAAATTATTCATTTTAGTTACAAAACATGACTGGATTTAAAATGTAAAATTTGGTTTCAATATATAGATTGGCCTTTTTTATAAAGGTTGAATATGGATGAACTTTTTTGATACATGAACATATTTCTTAAATTATGTTAATTTATGTGAAAAACATATTTACATAAAGAATAATTTCCTTTCTGTTTAATATATCAAAAGAGAGGTTTTTGTTCTGCATTATTCCTTGTGTGGGTTGTTTTGAGTAAGTGTTTTTTGACCTATTTCATACTAAACCATTACTTAGTTTACTGCTAATAAAATTTAGTTATTGACCAACCTTAACTAATTCCATGTTTTTTTTGTAACTTGTGAGCTCAATACCACTATATATACCATGTTTCGTGTTTGATATACATTATTTTATTTTATATTGTAATTCTAATATGGGATTGTTTATTAGTTATTCCATACATATATTTTTTGTGTGGTATTATGTATAATTATTACTCATTTATATAATGTAATTTAATATTATGGTTTTATATATATAGTATTTTGTAATATATATATAGTATTTTTCTATCTTTTATATTATAATTCACATATTGACTAGTTTTTAGTTATGGTTTTATATAATGTGTACAATTCTCATTTCCTTAAATATATTTTAGATTTAACATCAATCTTATTTCATTTATTTTACGACATGACATATAATTTTTTTAACAGAATGGATGGAAGTTTGATGTATGAAACTAATCAAATCTCAAGTAATTTTCAGAACAAGATGGAGAGTTTTTTTAGATTTTTCATTTAGCAATGCTTCAAATAGAGGTATTATACACTACCCGTGTTATAATTATGTTAGAAAATGAAAGAACAAAATTAAGGGAAATTTTTTATTCAAATTAAGATTATTTATTCATTATTTAAAATTATAAAACCCATGTATTTCAATTTTTTATTAAAATAATGTGTAATTTGAATTATATAATGAAAATGGGCTAAAATGTGAAAATTTCTTAATTTAGTAGTTTTGAAAGATTTTAATCACTTTGGTGTTTTGATTATAACATTTAAAATATATATCAAATTTATGTGGTTTTTTGTTTTAGGATTCCTTGATTTGTGACTACAAATTTTCCTAATAGACCAAGAGCTAATTCATCCATATAGAGGCCTAAAAAATCAATCAATCTGAAAAAGTGTTCAGGAGGACAGAGTGGACTCCACATCCATAAATGAGGCATAAATAAGAGTACACAACTCCAATTGAGGTAATTTCAAATGCATTTGAAATAAGAATCATTGCCTCATTTCACCAATAAATTTTATAGAGTTATTCAATCATTATGGTGGACATTGGACACTCAACATTTATAGAACATTTATGAATCATTCAGCCATAAAAGAAATATTGTAGTAAATTGGTTATATATTTTAATGCATGTAAATGATTGAGTTTAAAGTTTGAGAAAAAACACATAATATATTTTGGAACAACTTTTTAGAAGACTGCATTCGCTGATTCTTCCATTAATGGGGTCAACCACATGAAACAATTTAGAGAAATAATTATGGAGCCAAAAATCTCCCCCTCACCAATAAAAGGAGGTGAACCCCTCCTTTCCAAATCATTTAAGTCACCACAGAGCAGATCTCTAATGAGGGAGGTCGCCTACTATAACATTCTCTCCCCTTATTCATATTCATTTTTTATTTTTATTTATTTTTGTTTTACTTTTCAATTGTAATTTAAAATTCAAATAAAATTACACATTTCTTTTAATTTTTTTCCCACCCATTCTCCATCCTCTCTTCTTTCTCTTAATTTCATTATTATTATTGTTACATTATTATAATTATTATTAATGCTCTTTTAGAATTTTTATTTTATTTTCTTACATTTTTTAATCTCTTCTTCTCTTAATAATAATAATAATAATAAATTATTATTATTTATAAATTATATAATTTCATATTTTTTATTTTATTTATTTATTTTATTATTTTCTCTTCCCTCTCTCTATCTTATTCCAATTATATTTTACTTTAATTTTTTATTTTCTCATCACCATTCATCTTAAATTTTATTTCTTTTACTTTATTCTATTTCTTCTTCTTATTTTTACCACTTCCACCATTTTGATCTATTACTCTCATAAATGAGAGGCCTACCCTAAGGCTCGGCCCAAGAGGAGTTCAAGGTGTTCTTGAATTTTCCTTAAAGTTTCTTTTAATTTTGTAATAGATTTGAGTAGCATGCATGGGTGAGATGAATGTCCCTGATGTGGTGTCTATCCCCCAATTACATGTAACTCAAACTATTCCTATTATTTTATTTAAATTATTTTCCCCTTTTTCTATTGTTTAGTTATTAATACAATGAAGTTGAGATAATTAATGGATGAAACAAAATTGATAGATATGGGTCTTGGAATATTACACCGCCTAGACCAAGGAGTGTCATCAACCTTGATTAAAGGATGAGGTGGAATTAAGAGAGCTTATGCATTCAAAGATATTCCAAAATTTCTAAACAAAGAATATTAGTCCAAACATGATATTTCATGTTTATATTATCAAACTGAAATAAAAAACATAAAGGATAATAGTGATTGAACCTTAAAACAAACCCTAAAACCAAGAAAATTATTTCCATAACTCATTATATATATTTTTCATGTTAGTTTAAATTATCATTTTTCACATCATTAGAAATGTAATCAAAAACCCAAAAAAAATAATTTTTTTCCATTAAATTTTAAAACTAAAAAAAGAGATAAATTAGGTGATTTAGAATAAGTAAGTTAACAAATTTAAAGGATTCTCAAGTGAGATGACCATGGTCAGCCATGTACTGCACTAAGAAAAATATAATTGCTTTTTACCACACCCTATGATAGGCATGCATCAAAACTGACATCGTTGCTGGGGATCCAATCCGTCATTTGCTTTACTTTTTCTAATTTTAAATTTTATATAGTTTTTAATTTTGTAAAAAAACCATAAAAAATTCTTTCATGATGAATTCAATTTATTATTATTCTTCATGAACTGAAGATTACTCACAGGTACCAGAACCAGTAGTTGAAGCTCCCTGCTCTATAGAAGTTGGTGTTTCATTATGGACTAGACAAATCAGCTGGGGCCTGAAGCCAAATTTTCAAAGAGGATTAATTAAAGGACCTCATATAGGATCTCAAGGAGACCCTCAAACAATCAATGGTTGAATTATTGGCCAGATATCTCACTAAATTCTAGGATTAATTCCCCAAATTTTATCAAGAAGAGACCAAGAAACAAGAAGAGTTATCCTCATTTTCTCCCAACACTTTTGAAGAAGTTCCACCAGAATATTTCTAGGAGAAAGTGGAAAAATAAAAACTCAAGAATGATATTCAATAGATTGATAAAAAGGTGAAAAATCTCTAAGGAAAAATGTATTGGATAACTGCATACTTACAAGCATCATCAAAATAACTTGAGCCTAATCCTGGACCAGAAGATGAGCCGATTTTATTACCTAAAGAGGAAAAGGAGAAATGATTTCCTACTAAGATACATGTGGGAGATCAATAATAACTGGATGAATTTTGGAATGAATTCAAGGAACTAAATGACCCCCCACACCTTGCAAAGAAAAAGAGTGAACACCACTAGAGGAAAACACCACCCAAATAGTGGAATTTGAAGTAAATATGGAGGATCCTGACAACCTACTTCCATCCACTGAGAATCTACTCCAAGGGGAACTTACCACTGAGTCATTTATTTAATCTAAGCCAAGCCCTGGAGTTGATATTTTATCATACTATATCTCTTCTAACTTTATTGAAACTGAATTACGCATCACTCTATCTTGTTTTGATATTTTATATTTAGAAAATATTTTCCATGCCTTATAGGATGGTGAAGAACCCAAACTTACACCTATTAAGGAACACATGGTGCTCCCTGATTTTATTGAACATTCATTTGTGGAGGCCCATTAAGAGATCCAACTAGTTGATCCTGATGAAATAATGATATAGGTTTCTCATATTCAAAGGGGTATTTCTGATTTACATCCTTCATGTTTAAATTCTATCTAATTTAAAATACATTCTAACCCTACTTTTGAAATTAAAAGTCATGAAACCTATATGAATCTATCATTTTAAGAGAATGAGGATACACAAGTAGAAACCAAGGAATGGGATGGTCCATACTTCATCCTACTCCAACCATGCACGCTATACCTCATTTTGAAGGGGGGTCTAGTGTACTTTATCCATGGATAATTCCCTACCAATAAGGATGAAGAACAATCTAGGAAAAGCAACATTTCTTGGTTCAAATAAAATAATCCTCATCCACCGTTTGATTTTGAATAGTAGCTGGTACTACCCTCTAGAGGCAGTAAAAATTCAGGGCCTTCTTGGGGGATCATACTGAGATTTATCTTTACATGATTTTTTGGAATTTAGATTTCAATTTAATTTTTCATGAAGTAGTTCATAATACATCCCACTCGCTCATATCTTTTTGAGCTTTAATGACATGATCCTTTTGTTAATTGAGTTGTTTTCATTTATAGGTTCATGATGAAAAAAAGGAATCCCAAAACTGTGAAGGAAGAGGACTAAGATTTATTTCAAAAGGGAGTTCACTTTTTAATGATTATCTTTTAAACTCCTTACATTTTTTGTCCAAAACATGTTTTGAGGTTTAATGATAAAATTGTATGCTCACGCTTGAATTTTTGTTTTACTTGACTAATCTAGGAGACAATATTTTCTTATTAATCCTATGATTACATGTTTTAGATTTCAATTTTAATGAAATTGAATGAGTAAAATGGAAAATTGTATTATTAAAGTGAAGCATGGATATCAAAAGGAGGACTCATTCTTTGAAGGAATTAATTTATTCATGTAAATGAAATTTCCCAACCATTTTTCCATTATTTGATTTTCTGAAATTCATGTGAATTGATTTATTATTATTAATCATTCCTTGAGTGATTTTACCAAATAATATGTCTATTCCTAAGAGTATTTCTAGAACAAGTACTTCATATTTAATCTTGACCATATTTTTAGAGTGATCTTGGGACATGCCACCTGCTAGAACTTGAATTTGAACTTTTCAAACCTATGAATATACAAAAACACATTTAAAATGATTGAGGATTATTTTGATAAAACAATTATCCTTTAAATATGACATTTACATAAATCCTTCTTTATCCATAGAGACCATGAATGGACTTTATAGGAATGAGCCATGTTTCAATCCATTTTATCCATTCTTACCATTTTCTTAGTATTTTCATGATATTTTATAGTTGAAGTTTGGGGGTGAAAGGAATTATGTTGGATAGAATGAAATGAATGTGAATTGTAAAAGTTTGAGGAATAATTCATTGTACTCAGTTATTTTTCCCCTCTTGAATATAAAAAAAATTATATGACAAAACGAACCAAAAAATGAGAAAATTGAGTTGCAATTTGGGTAAACCAAAAATCACTATTACTAGACCTATGATTTTTATCATACATGGTAAGGTGGTGGATTTGAGGTATATTCTAATCATAAATTTTGAAAAAAATACTAAAATTGAATAGCTCTTTGAAAAATAAAAAAATCGTAATAATAAAAACAAAATATTCAAGAGAGGGAACAAATAATTCATTATTCTTAAACTGGTCTTAATCTTTACTTTAGACTTTTGGGGAAGCTTGGAGTTGATATAAATTTAATGGGAGAATGTCATTAAAATTTTACTTTGAATATCATACTTTATGATTTTATAGATAAACCTCCTCCTTGAGATTTAATTTTTAACATCAAGTCTTACCAAACTTAAGCCTTATAGACATTTGAACCTTTATTACAAACCGTCATGATTTTATATGAGTTTTTTTCTCTAAAAAGTGGATAAAGAAGTTCCTTTACAAGCCTATGGATAAAGAGTGTGTTCTCATGGTATGAGTACAAATCTACTAGAATTTAATCATGAGTGATGGGAAAAAAGAATAAAAATTTAGGTAAATTAAGATATGTCATGTTTGAAAATAATGAATTTACGAGATTTAATGAATTAAAGGAGAAGATACATCATTTTTTAAAGGGGAAAAGTAAAATACATAGATCACATATTTCTTTTGAAAATGATAAATTGAATTTATATTTTATTTGGAATTTGAAAATTTTATTTGACATTGACAATTTTTTTATTTTATTTCATTGAAATTCAAATATTAATAACATCAGTGTCCTATTTAACTCCTTATTGATATTTTATGCAAGAGGACAAGCATGGTTTATGTGTGGGGGTATTTGATAGAACAAAATTAAGTGAAAATTTTTATTGAAATTATGATGATTTATTTATGACTTTAAATTATTAAACCCATGTATTTAAATGTTTTATTAAAATAATGGTTAATTTGAATTATAGAATGAAAATGGGATAAAATATGAAAATTACTAATTTTGGAATTTCAATAAATTATAATCCCATTGGTGTTTTAATAATAAAATATAAAATATACATCCAATTGATGTGATTATTTTTTTAGGATTCCCTGATTCATGGGATAAAAATGTCCCTTCTGGACCAATAGCTAATTATGCCATATAGAGGCTCAAAAAAATCAATCAATTTGAAAAAGTGTTCGGGTGGACATAGTAGAACCAACCTTAAAAAAATTGGCATAAATCAGTGTACAAAACTACAATTGAGGTGATTACAAATTTATTTAAAAGAAGAATCATCGACTCATTTCAAAAATAAATTTCATGGAGTTATGCGATCATTATGGTTTCCATTGGACACTCAAAATTGAAAGAAAATTTATGAATCATTATTCATGAGAAATTGATTGAAGTAAATTGGAAATATATTTTAATACACATTGATTATGGAGCTGAAATTTTGAGTAAAAATTCTTAATATATTTTTAAATAACTTTATATAAGACTACATTCATTGATTCAGCTATTAATGGGGTCAACCACATGAAAACTTTCAGAAGAATAATTTTATAGAAAAAAATTCCCCCTCTCCTATAAAAGGAGGTGAACTCCTCCTTTCCAAATCATCTGGGGAAACATAAAGGAGATATCCATCGAGGGAGGTTGGATACTAAAACCTTATCCCCCCTATTCATCTTCATTTTTTTAGTTTTCTTTATTTTTGTTTTAGTTTTCAATTGTAATTTAAATTTCTAATAAAATCATGCATTTATTTTAATTTTCTTTCTGCCCATTCTCCATCCTCTCTTCTTTTTCCTCCCAATTTTATAATTATTTATATTATTATTATTATTATTGTTATTGTTATTATTAATATTATTACTCTTAAAATTTTTATTTTATTTTTTTACTTTTTTGTAATATCTTCTTCTCTTAATAAAAATAAAAATAATAATAATAATAAATTATAATTATTATATTGTTATTTATAAATTATCTAATTTCATATTTGTTATTTTCTTTATTTATTTTCTTATTTTATCTTCACTCTCTCTCTCTCATCCCAATTATATTTTACATTGATCTTTTATTTTCTCATCACGATTCTTCTTAAAAAAATTCTTTTATTTGTTATTTTCTTATTTTCTTATTTTATCTTCACTCTCTCTCTCTCATCCCACTTCCACCATTATGATCTCTTGCTCTCTAAAATGAGAGTCTGGCACTGAGGCTTGGCATGGGGGTGGGTTAAGGTGTTCTTGAATTTTCCTTAATTTTTATTTTAAGTTTGTAATAGATTTGAGTAGCATGCATGGGTGAGATGAATGTCCCTGATGTGATGATTGTCCCCCAATGACATTCAACTAAAACTATTCATATTATTTTATTTAAATCACTTTTCCCTCCTTCCATTATTTAGTTCTTCATATGATGGAGTTGAGCTAATAAATGGATGAAACATCATCGATAGAGATAGGTCCTAGAAGATAATACATACTAGACCAAGGAGTTTCATCAACCTTGATTAAAGTAGGAGGTGGAATTAAGAGTGCTTAGACATTCAATGATATTCCATAATTTGTAAATAAAAAATAGTAGTTTAAACATGAGATTTCATGTTTAGATTATCAAATAGAAATAAAAAACATAAAGGAGAATAATTATTAAACCATAAACCAAACCCCAAAACCAAGTACCATGTTTCCATAACTCATTTTCTCTAGTTTTCATGTTATTTTAAATTATCATTTTTCACATCATTAGAAAAGTAACCAAAAACCGAGAATCATTCTCATTTTTTTTCACTAAATCATAAAAAAAGAAATATATTAGGTGATTTAGAATAATTAAGTGAACAAAATTAAAGGCTCTTCAAGTGAGATGACCATGTTCAGTCACTGTGATGCACTTGGAAAAGTATAATTGTTTTTTATCATGCCCTATGACAAGTTTGCATCAAAAGACCTTGTTTAAGTCATGAAGAAGTTAGCTACCATATAAATAAATTTGTTTTTCAAAAAAAATATTATGTATAGTTTCATAATGGGGGTAAAAAAATCTCAAAATGTTCATAATATGAATGAGAGGAATAAATTGGACAATTTATTATATGACTGATTTTTTTATTCATTATAATGTTAAATAAAGTGTGCCAATATAAGAATACAATGATACAAGTACACATAATACATGTAATGAAAATTATGATGTTGATAGAGTGAAAAATTGAAGTATATTTCCACAAGTCCAGTGTTGGTTCCACGCACAATGGAAGTGTGCAATGATGGGTGATATATTAAAATTTATTTTAATTATAGTTTATTGAAACCATGAGTGGTGATCTTGAATGTCAAATTTATAATTAATTTATTTAATATCCAAATAAATGAATACCCGGGTTTATAAACTTTCTTCATTGATGAATGTTGATCATCTAAAATGACCCTTTCAGATTTTCTTCATTGTGATGTAAGGATCCAAGGATGTAATCCATCTAGTGGTGATCCACACATGCTTATATGATCTTTGAGAAATGCTAATCTCTCTCTGGGTGCTGGTGTGATAAATCAAATTTCTTACGTTATTCATTCTTGATCATTAATTATTTAGTCTTGAAGAAATCACTCTATCATTTCTCGTTCTTGAGAGGGAGAGGGAGAAGTTGATAGAAAATTCATTGTGTTCAACATTTCTCTCTTTCGATTGCACACTGATGCTCCACACAATAGACATAACCATTTATTTATAGAGATATATTTTAGGTTAAAATAATAATTTAATTGCATGTTGGAAATTAAATAATATTATAATATTTAATGAAACATCATTTCACATAATCATATTATTATTATTATTTTGTGGTGTGCACCAAATTCACAAATTGATAAATAATATTTACTGAATTTTAAATAATTATTTATCTCTAGACACATTAATTGTACGTTCTAACTCTAAATTATTTATTGAATATCCGAATTAATATTTATTCATAAATAAATATTTCATTCACATACCAAAAAATAAATATTTATTAAATATTCTATAAAATAAATATATATATTTTTATTAAAATTCTGGTGAATAAATATTTATTAAATTTATTTGATCAATATAAATTGAATAAATATATTCCTCACTCTTGAGAATAATATTAATTCCATTAATTAAATTCAAATATAATTTAATCAAGATCATTGAAAACACTTAGTGTGTGACCCTGAATGTTTCTTTCTCATTGTCATTAGACAGACTTACCTAAAGCCAAAGATTACTATTTAGAAATGGGTTAAGTAATATAAGAGAAATAACTTAAATTTATAATGTCGACAACCATATATGAACACTAATTGTGTAGTATAATCCCCTTTTCACAATATCTCATCAAGCAGGTTGTAGGAAAGTATCATCAACCTATATTCTCGATATGTCTTTATTTGACTATCTCAAATAAACACGTCATTACAACATGAACATATAATTTAGGGAGACAAAAATATTCCAATAAAAGGTCCAAGATATCAGATTCCATAAATATGGAAGGAACAAATCCTTCCTTAAATTATCTAATAATGACATGTCAATTTTGACACACACATCATGCCCTACTTTACACCAACATATGTCAAGATAGTTTTATTAAGTAAATATAAGTGGGTGAGTCATGAAATGCACCAATGTTAATATTAAAGTATAAGGACCATTATACACTCTCATATATAAGATTGTTTGATGACACCAAAACATGCATAATTCATACCTGTGGGTCTATGTAATGTCTTAGACCTTTATGTCACTAAAAGGTGCTCCGAGCTCAGTTGGCCACATGGCCACAATGGTATCTCCCCAAACACCATAGGCTACTGACTAATAGTGATGGATTAGGGTGTGTCTGTAGGGATACTATTCCCTAATCACCAAAGTGTAGCATAGTGTATATACAATAATAGATAAGTAGTGAAAGAAGTTAATCAATCAGACAAGATATGAACAACAGGAATAGATAAACAATGACAGAAGGATCTCATATATAGATGATATGTCATGTCATGTCTAAAATGTATCCAAAACAAGAGTACAAACTACAATACAATACATTTAACAAAATAACAAACTCTATCCAACTAGATTCATGAGCCCTAGCTCGATCTCATGCTCCCCTTATCCTAAGCAGCAATCAAGATCATGAAGTAGGGTGATTTACCTTATCCATACATGCAATCATATAGTTTATTTGGGTACTAATCAGTGGACCAAATAGGGTGTGAGATATAATCCCAGTATGCAACCAACCAAAGGTCTAGTGCCAACCATTCAGTTAATATATAATAATAATATTGTGCAGATAGTAATATAAAATGTAAAGGAATAACGTAAAAGTAAACAACCTATAAAGGTCTGGGTTCCCATGGACGTCCATCATCTATTACCTACTTTGTCCTAAATGGAATATCTCTTATTTAACAGTTATACATATCTCATTTTATAATCAAGTTTATTTAATTAATTATGTCACATTTAATAATAAGTCTCAGGACCTAGTACGTAGCCTAGAATCCTCTGTAATGGTATGTGATCAATGCTGCCTAACCTGGATATCAGTAAAGTGTAAGTCACTGACTGATTCCAAGCCTATTATTTGGCATGGAAGACACGTCATATAAATAATTTCATTCATCAATCAATTCAGAACCTGAGATCATTCTTAGCATTCATAATTTGGATTCTAGCTATCTCTCTATGTGTAGCATGAACCAAGCACCTTACAATCCTATCCTAATCATTCTTCATTGGATCCTGGTATTTTTCTAGGTGTGGTGTAACAACACTACTACTAAAGTCCGTCCTTGGAATTCCACTAAGGGATCTCAAGTATCATCCATGGCATATATAATCAACTGCCCCTTTGAGTTCATCATTGGAAATCCATAAGGAATCCAATTATGACTCATGCGTATAACAATAAGTCCCTACAATCCCATCCTTGGTAGTCCACTAGGTAGTCCAAGTGTCACTCGGGCATAAGAAAGGTAGAATCCAAATGACTCTATCCATGGCATTCATATATGAACCCATGTGTCACCCAAGGTATATAATCATTCAATATCATTTAATCATATCAAGGGTCATCGCCACATTCAATTCAATTCAAATTAACCTCAAAAGGTGGCTCAAGGCTTGGATTAGCTTAGAAGGATTACCTCTTAATTACTCACATGGAAATTTTATTATAAATAGGTTAAATTAATCTTAAACAAGCCATTACATGGAAAGGACCTAGGTTCATGGTCATCTTATCCCCTCTACTTAACAAAACCACTTCACAATTAAATTACCATTAAAATTATAATTCATTTCAATTATAACTGAAAATTCTATATTCAACTTCCCAGGGCAAGGGGGAAAAGGCACACCTCAATGGTATCCAAATTCAATCACCACCCACGGTGGTATAATTAATTAACAACTCACCTAAGGGGTGGTTCCAATTAAAGGTTCATGACCTTTAATCAATTATAAATGGGTCTCCTCAATTACGTAGATAACACCTATTGATTTAATTCAAATATTAAAATGCATTTTAAGGGTGTCTCTCTGAAAATTGGGCATGTGAAATAATGACATATATATAAACACTTCAAATTTTAATGAAAATCATGAGACTACCTACAATAGGTTCATAGTGGATAACTCATCTAGTATCAGCTACTTATTCAACTCATATTGGGAGAAAATTGAAGAATGGATGGAGACCCTATAAATAGGGAATATTAGCTTTCACCTAAATAGCACAACTAATACCAAACCAAATGAAGAATGTCACAAAATGATTTTATATCTTACCGATATAGATCCAACAAGATGAACGCATCTTGATTCTGAGTCATGATATAGTAAATCTATAAATTCATACATTAGGCATCAAAAGGGTAGCTCTCAATCCATGGATATCCAATGTGAGGAGAATTGAGTAAATTAGGTAAGAAATAAGATATAATTTGGGTTACTTTATTTATTTCCCAATAATTCCAAGGCTGCATGGTTTAGCCACATGATTGTCCAAACTGTGCGCCAACCATGTTCTCTTTTCTATAAGAAAGGGGAACTTCACATGGTTTGCTCGCATAGTTTGACTAACTATGAACAAATTGTGTCTCAGTCCACTATCAAAATTGTAGATATGCCTTCATGGTTGTGTGCCTCAAATTTCATGGTTTGTTTAATTGTGCGGTCTGAAGGACTTTACTATCCAGCCTCGCATGATTAGATGTAACCATGAAACCTTACCTACATGGTTTATACTCGTTGTACGCTATGCCTTTTTTACCCCAGAAGCTAGGTTATGGGCTCTGATCCAACCCCATACACTTTCATTACCTCCATGATCTCAAAAGGAATTCATATTAGGCCATATTTAAGTAGTTGAACTAAACATTTATGGAAAGTAAAATATTGTGCACCTCAACAAAGAACCGAGTTCATAAAAAAATTCCCATTAAAGTAATTTTCCCCTAAATTTCCCTCTCAAGGGTGGTGAAGAAAAATCTGAGAACAACTCTAGCCACTAAGAACACACGTCGGCCTCCCACTACCAAGTCTCATCCTATAAATGGTCATACTTCCATAACACCCAAACTAGAGGAACTAACCAGCCTTAGAGAACCTTTTTTTATCTTGTCAATGATACGAATCAGATGATTCTCAAGGAATGCATCTACCTACAAGTCAACCTCCTAGAGATTAAATATATGATATGGTTCTTAATGATAGTAGTGTAGCTGAGATGCATGGAAGATATCGTTCATAGATTGGTACCTCTAAGACAACTACAACCGATAGTCTAATAGCCTTAATCACTATAGAATCTCAAATTGTCTGAAATATCATGGTAAAACATTACCTTTTCTCTCGATCCTCCTATTTCCTAGCCTCGGCAAGACACATAAAAAGATTTTTTCCCCAGCCTTGAACTCTAGAGGTCGTCTACGAGGATTGATGTATGATTCCAGTCAAGAATGTGTAGTATCCATCCACTTCTAAATCAATTGAGCCTACTCTGTGTTCTCCAGAACAAGAAGAGGTCCAAGAATAGATGCCACTCCTACCTATAACCAACACGGGAATGATTGTCATGGATTACATATAAAACCTCATAAGGAGCCATCTGAATAGTATCCTGCAATCTATTGTTGTAGGAAAATTCAACCATGGGTATATATCTCTCCAAAGAGCACCTAAAATTCCGGACGCATGCTCACAACATTTTCTCATCACCTAAATCATGCATTATGAATATCCATCAGTTTTAGGGTGGTATGTTGTGCTCAGAAGAACGTTTGTACCTAAAACACTCTACATCCCTTTATAGAACCATGAAGTAAATCGGGTGTACCTATCTAAAATGATAGTATGTGGAACCCCATGAAGTTGTACTATCTCACTGATATTCAACCTCCCAATTCCAAAAACTAAAAGGGTCTCCTTGATAAGTATAAAATGATCAACCTTTGTGATCCTGAAAACTACAACCCGTATGGCATTATTACCTCTAGGTGACCTCAGTAAACCTATCACGAATTCCATCAAAACATAATTCCATTTCCACCCAGAAATGGTTAGTTACTGTAAAAGTCTAGTTGTTCTATGGTTTTCCATCTTCACCTACTGATAGGTGGAATATCTCATGAAAAAACCAGCTACATCTCCTTTCGTACTGTACCACCAGTATTAATGATGTAAATCTCAATACATCTTGGTGACATTGGGGTTAACTGCCCAAACTGAAGCATGAAATTATCACATCATCTCCCCACACATGTCTATTGAAAACCATATATGTACATGTATATGTATAATTTCAACCTCACCTATGGTCTAACCCGGAAGAGGGTCCACACCTTCCACACTCTACTGTAGGACTAGGCCCTCAAAATCTGATAGTTGCCTCATCCTCACTTTATTTATAAGAGTATAGGTAACAGATAAGGAAGATAAATAAGTCTATCATTGATCATCCTACATCTCAAAGTGCATCTCATATAAAAAATACATAATATTCCACTCACTACCAGCCAACTGAACTACCTATATATGATCCCTCCTACTCAGTGAATCAGCTACTACATTGCATTTACTAGGCATGTAGGCAAGCTCGAAGTCAAAATAATATAGGTATTCAACCCATATTCTATAAGGCCCCAGCCTTAAACCTTACTTAATCTTGAGTTATCACAAGATTACACATTGAGGATCTTTTCGGGTTTAGAGTTATAGAGAATTAGATCATAAAACTTGCATTACAACCCACATTTAAACAAAGTGGTTACATAAAGATAGTATTCTTCATTCCCATCAATGGAAACATATTTAAAATAAAACATGGATTCTTTCTTGACACTTCCTTGACACTATCATCATATCATGTACCTTTCCCTTGACCTGTGAAAAACATTTCAAAAAAACTTGGGATGAGCATAAAAAGCTCAGTATGGGTTATAAAAACATGGAAAGGAAACATGGGTACATATATACATAAGAATGAAATCATACTTACCCATAAAACATAAGCACTTTAACATACCTCATCAAATCATGAATAAATCATAGAAATCATAAGACATAAAGGTAACTTGAGTCATTCATAACATTCTTACGTAGGGAGTAACCCTCTTGGTTACGTTTGGAATACCCATCACAGTATATTCCCTAAACTCTCTTCGGAGAAACCTTAACGTTTCACTCCTTCGCGTTACCCAATGCATTGGAGAGCTATATCGGGACCACCCTCCCTTAGTTTATCACGGAACCAACCGTCTTCATAATAATGCCCAAGAACCATAACATAATCGTATCACATAAAACATGCATAAAGGAAACATAAAATTTCCACATTTCAATCACAAGATATCAATACAACACAAAAAACACTGTGAAAACCATTTTCAATACCAAAATAAAAGAAAAGTAAAACATGGTATTTATTTTTCTTTTAAAAAGAAGGTATGGCTGGTAGAGGAAGCCGAAACTCAAATAACGGTTACGACGGTGGAGAAGTCGTTGTCGCCGCATAGGTACGACAAAAACATTCCCTTTTTTCATTTAGTAAATGCTTCGTATAAAAAAGATTCCTTTTGAATAAACGTAAAAGTCAAAGGGGTTTATACACCGTATAAAAGAAAGTTGTGTATAAAATAAAATATGCCTCAATGAAAGGAGATTGAGACGAAGTCCCATACCTCGTATCTGACTTGACCCGACCGTTCTTTAATCTCCTGAATAATAAAATTTAGTTAATCTCTACTTTCTTAAGAACCTTTTTCATTTTCATTATTCCTTTTATACCATGTTATGAACATCATGTAATCATTTAATTTAATAATGTTCATTTTGTCGGTATTTGGTTCTTAAGTCAAAAATAGACTTCTTACACTTACATGTTGTTAATTTGGTCAAAGGTTCGTTATATCCAGAATTATATTAATGATTTGGATATATATATCATATATATTCATCATATACATGTATTTATAATATTACATCACATTTAGAGGTAAGAAATGAAATGCACCGTTCATGGAGACGGTAAGCCGTACATACGCATGAACGCTACTTCCATTTCTATTTCGTATTTTCTGGAATGGAATCATAATGATATAAGAGTATATTATAATTCTAGTATAATAACATATATAATATCATTAACTTTATCCTTTACAAATCCCACATATGGTATTAACGAATCAAATCACTTTCAGGGGGCGGTAGTCCGCACTTCCTAAAATGAAGATATCGTGTTTACCCATAATGGAAACCATAAAGGTATGCCCAAAATGAAAAAAAACAGAAGCTTAACGAAAACATAAACATATTATATATCATATATAAAAATAGTGACATCATAATGGCCACCTTTGAAGGTGTTAAATGAGTATTGAACAATCAACGTTTCGGGAGGCAGAATTTCGCCATCCATGGAAACTGTATGTTCTTTAACCATTTGATGTAGTTGTGTGAGAGTGTAGCTAAAATAAATATTATAACAACATCCTAGTATATTGAAGATACTGGTGTTGTTACAAAAGAAGTAAATAAAAAGAGTTTATGGGTTTGGAGAAGCAAAATAAAACAAATGAACATGAGAGAATGAATTACCTTTAAAAGTGTAACTCCTTTTGATTTGAGCCTAAAGGCTTCCTTTGAAAGGATTCTGCCCAAAGGGAATCCTCTAGGATGAGGAGAGGTATGTGGAGAGAGTAAATGGGTAGGGGTTTTCCGAGCCAAAGGCTTGAGGAGTGTGTGAAATGAGGTAGAGGTGGGGGCCTTTTATAAGAGGAGAGGAGGGGCACTTTTGAAAAGTAAAGATAAGTTACTTTATTTTAAAAAGAGTTTCGGATTCAAAAGGTCCCAAATTGCTATAATTCGAGGATAAGGTGATAAGGCTTAGAAATCCACTCATCCAATTGGTTTTGGCCATGTTTAGGTTTTATATTTTTCATTATCTTTCCATTTTATTTAAATCGTTAAATAATGAGGTCATCGTTGCATCATCATGATGTCATAAATAATTTAATTTATTTAAAGTCTAAAAATTATAAAAAAACTACTATGATGTAGGAAATATTTTTAGATTTCCAATGACTATTTATAATAAAAAATCTGATCTTTATAACCCCATGTAAAAATTGTTTTTGTAAAACATATTATGTTTGTGTCATTTTTACTTTTACATTAAATAAAAAGTAATTTATGTCATTTCCCAACCAAAGTGGATCCATGGGGTCTCCAAGTTGACCCATGGCTTGTCTTGGTCGGCCATGACACAACCAATTAAGGTAGGACATGTGTCAAGCTCATCTTATTTTATTAAAGCATTATTTTTACCTTAAACTACACTAATTACCACTAATCACGATTAAAACTTAATAAGTTACTATTCAACAAAAAATTATTTTAATCTCATTGAACCACATTTTACTTCTTAATGACAAAAATGTATGTCTGATTGTTGAAATTCAAAACACAATGATGGAAAAATTTCATTTAAACGGAAAAATCAGTTTTTATAAGTACCACTTAGTGGTTTCACTATTCATCAAAAATTGAAGTTTTTCAGAAAATTACCAAAAATCCACCCAAAGATATATTTGATATTATGAATTCAAAAATGAATTCTATTTTACAAAATTCAAAACATATAAGTCACAATAATTAATTTAATAATTAATTCCCGCTATCAGAGCAAATAGCGTGTTTTTATGAAATAATAAGTATCAAAAGATTGACACTAGTTTAAGTCCAATTTCAAAGTGAAATTGATTTCAACGACCACCATTGGATTAAATGGTAAAAATATATTCTAATTTCACTTAAAAACAAATTAAAAACATAATCTAATCATATAAATAAATTAGATTAAAAAGCAGTTTTGATGTAAAATGCAGTATTTTCCACTATTCATTAAAAAAGTGAACATTGTCAGAAAAATACCAAAAAATCACACAAAGTAAATTTTGATGTCCCAATCATAAAGAATAAGTTTATTTTGACAAATATAGTTTATAAAATTGTCAAAAGATAGATTTAAAAAGGGTTTTCCATCATAAGGCAGTAAAACAATCTTTTAAGAATATTAGTGTATTCTATGCTTAAGATTGGATTTATTTTCATTTTATGACTCTAAAACACTATCTTAATCATTAATATACATAGATAAAAATATCTATTATTCATTACTTACTTGGGATGTTACATCCTTCCCCCTTTAGAAAATTGCATCCCCGCAATTTATTTACTTATCGAATAAATGGGGGTACTTATCCCTCATTGCATTTTCAGATTCCCATGTTTCCTCTTCAATCATGTGGTTTTTCCACAAAACCTTGACCTGGTGAATCACCTTATTCCGTAACACTTGCTCCCTGTAGTCAAGAATCTGGACCGGTTTTTCCTCATAAGATAGGTTCTCTTCCAGCTGAACTACCTCTGGACTCAAAACATGAGATGGATCTGGCATATACTTTCTCAACATCGAAACGTGAAAAACATTGTGTACCTGAGATAAACTCGGAGGTAAAGCCACTAGGTATGCAACTGATCCAACTCTCTCCAGAATTTCGTGTGGTCCAATGAACCTTGGACTCAACTTTCCTTTCTTACCAAATATCATCACACTTTTCCAAGGAGAAACCTTGAGAAAAACATGATCACCTACCTCGAAAGATAGATCCTTCCTCCGGTTATCTGCATAACTCTTCTGCCTGCTCTGAGCTGTTCTCATGTGCTTCTGAATCAGCTGAACTTTTTCTGCCATCTCTTCTACCAATTCTGGTCCCATCAACTTCCTTTCACCCACTTCATCCCAGAAAGTTGGAGTTCGACACCGCTTCCCATATAATGCATGAAATGGTTCCATCTGTATACTGGAATGAAAACTGTTATTATATGAAAATTCAACCAAAGAAAGATATTGGTCCCAACTTCCCTGATAATCCATAGAACAAGCTCGTAGCATATCCTCCAATGTCTGAATTGTTCGTTCTAACTGCCCATCTGATTGAGGATGAAATGATGTACTAAAATTTAATTTAGTACCCAACAACTTTTGAAGGCCTTTCCAAAAGTTAGAAGTAAACCTGGGATCACGATCCGATAAAATGGAGAGAGGAACTCCATGTAACCTGACTATCTCTTTAAGATACAAACAAGAAAGTTGATCAAGAGAGAAAGTATCTCGTATAGCAAGGAAATGAGCATATTTGGTCAAGCGATCAATAATAACTCAGATTGCATTATTACCTCGAGATTTCTTCGGTAATCCAACAACAAAGTCCATGGATATATTCTCTCATTTCCACTCTGGCACTGGTAAAGGCTGAAGCATCCCTTTCGGTAACTGCCGCTCTTCTTTAACCAACTGACAAGTCAAACACTTCACAGTAAAATCCGCAATATCTCTTTTCATTCCATCCCACCAGTAATACTCTCGCAGATCTCTATACATCTTAGTACTGCCCGGATGAACTAAAAACGGAGAACTATGAGCTTCACATAACAACTCTCTCTTTAACTATGAATCACAAGGCACACACAATCTCTTCCCAAATCTCAAAACACAATCATTATCAATATTGAATTCAGGCAACTTATCTTTCTGAACCAGCTCTACATTTTTCTGCAACTCACTGTCTTGCTTCTGTGCTTGCTTGATTCTATCTGATAGAGAAGATCTCACTAATACCTGAAACAAAACAGAAGGACTTCCTACACCAACAACTTCTATTCCAAAGTTCATCAAATCCTTAACCAAAGGATCACGTTCCAAATGCAACATTGTTAATGAAGCATTACTTTTTCGACTCAAAGCATCAGCCACTTTATTTGCTTTTCCCGGATGGTATTGAATTGTACAATCATAATCCTTGATTAATTATAGCCATCTCCTCTGTCTCATGTTTAACTCTTTCTGAGTGAATATATACTTTAAACATTTGTGATCGGTATATTTTTCACACTTTACTCCATACAAATGATGCCTCCAAATTTTTAAAGCAAAAACAACAGCAGCTAATTCCAAATCATGTGTAGGGTAATTTACCTCATGAGTTTTCAATTGTCGTGAAGCATAAGCAATTACCTGATCATTATGCATTAGGACGCTACCAAGTCCTTTTGATGAAGCATCACTGTATATAACAAACTCACCATTCCTGGAAGGTAGTGCCAAAACTGGAGCATTCACCAATCTTCTTTTCAATTCCTGAAAACAATCATCACATTCTTTTGTCCAGATAAACTTAACACCCTTCCGAGTTAGCGTAGTCATTGGACTAGATAACCGTGAAAAATTTCAAACAAACCTTCGGTAATAGCCCGCCAAACCAAGGAATCTATGAATCTCAGTTACATTTGTGGGTCTTGGCCATTCTTCCACAACTTTTGTTTTTGCAGGATCAACAGTTATTCCATCTTTAGAAACAATGTGACCAAGGAAAGAAATTTGTTGCAACCAAAACTCACACTTGCTGAATTTCCCATATAGTTTCTTTTCTTTTAAGGTTTGCAAGATAACCCTTAAATGTCTTTCATGCTCCTATTTACTTTTAGAAAACACCAAAATATCATCAATGAAAACCACCACAAACTTATCCAAGAACTCATGGAAAATTCTATTCATTAAGTCCATGAATACAGCAGGTGCATTGGTTAGCCGAAAAGGCATTACTACAAATTCATAATGGCCATATCTCGTACGGAACACGGTCTTTGGAATATCTGCCTCCTTTACCTTCAGCTGATGGTACCCCGATATCAGGTCAATCTTTGAAAAAAACTGAGCTCCCTGGAGCTGATCAAACAAATCATCGATATGAGGTAAAGGATATTTATTCTTAATAGTGATATTATTCATGGCTCTATAATCAATGCAAAGTCTCATAGAACCATCTTTCTTTTTAACAAATAAAACAGGAGCACCCCAAGGTGATGTGCTAGGTTCAATGAAACCTTTCTCTAATAAATCTTGCAATTGCTCCTTCAACTCTAAAAGTTCAATTTGTTCCATTCGATAAGGGGGTTTTGAAATTGGCTTAGCATCAGGAACTAAGTCAACAGTAAACTCAACTTCCCGATCTGGTATTATTCCAGGAAACTCATCAGGAAAAACATTAGGATACTCATTTACCACCTGCACATCATTAATCTAAACAGTTCCTTTATTTTCAATGACATGTGCAAGGTAACATTCATTTCCATCTTTTACAAGTTTCTCAGCCTCTTGATATGTTATCAAAAGTAAGGGTTCATTCTTGTAAACAAACTGAAAGTCTTTCTGAAAAGAAACTTCTTTAGCTCTACAGTCAATCTTAGCATGGTAAATAGAGAGCCAATCCATACCCAGGATAACATCAAACTCTACTAGAGGTAGAACAATAAGGTTTGAAAGTATCTTCTTTCCACAGATAAGGATAGGAAGATTCTTATAAATTCTTTTTGCCTCAACATTCCCCCCAGGTGTTTTTACCAAAAGTTCAGGAGTCATTTCTTGAGATGGTATTCCCATTTTACTAGAAAAGGCTTCAGAGATGAAAGAATGTGTAGACCCCGAATCAAACAACACACTGGCATAATCTGAAAAACAAAAAAAGTACCTGATACAACTTCATTTGATGGCCTGATATCTGCTGAAGTAGTTGAAAAGGATTTCACCACCCCTTTTTGCTTGTAGTCTAACTGCTTCCCATCACTCAAGCACTTTGTCGGACACTCGTTTGCATAGTGACCCATCTCATTTCACTTATAACATTTCACTAACTGTAAATCAAATTTGTTCTTACCTTCACCTTGATCCTTTTCAGTGCAATCACGAGCCTTATGTCCCATCTTACCACATCGGTAGCACTTTCCAGAATTCAGAATACATTCCCCAGCATGCCTTTTGCCACATTTATCACAGACTGGAAACTTAGTTCTCTTACCATCAGACTTTTTTGAAGAATTCTTACCTTTCTCCTGCCACCTCGGTCTCTTCTTCCGCTGGTTGTTATAGAACACTTGGTCATTGGCAAACTCCATTTCCACCTTCTCAGCACATCGAACAAGCTTTTCATAACTTTTAAACTCACGAGAAGCTAATGCCCTTCGATATTTTGGCTTTCATCCTGAGTAAAAATGATTGATTTTACTATCAAGGTCTCGGATAAAATTTGGAGCATACCTTTCCAATCGAGTGAACCTTTCTTCATAGGCAGCCACTGAGTCTTCCTCTTGCCTCAATTCAAAGAATTGTTTTTCCATCCTAAGTCGAACAGCCTTAGGAAAATACTTCTCAAGAAACAGACCTTTGAATTCATCCCAGTCAAGAGCATCAATCTCATCAGCGTCCCTGATATTTTTAACCATAGACCACCACTGATCTGCTTCACCCTCCAAACGGTAAATGGCAACACTAACCTTTTGATTGTATGAACACCCCATGACATCAAAAATATTCTCCAGTGCTTTAATCCACCCTTCAGCTAACACAGGGTCAGATGATCCTCTAAATGATGGGGGATGTTTCCTCATGAAATGTTCCACCACTGACATGTTCCTCTACGGTTGATCTGGCTGATCTCGTGCATGGATACCACCACCATTTATCGCTTGAGTCAACTGTGCCATTACTACAACAAACTGTTCAGTTCCAATTCCGACCATTTCTGGATGCTGATTCGGAAGGTTATTTCCTTCTGTATGCCTTCCTAGCACTGCTTCCCTGTTTCCTCTGTGGAAAACCATTCTGAACAAACATGTCTTAGATGAAGCAACATGGTAATCTTCAAATGCTATATCATTTCAAAAAAAAATAGATAATCTTTTAATAGAATTATAACTCCTAAATTTATCTAAACCGGCCTTTGATACCAACTATAAGGCCCCAGCCTTAAACCTTACTTAATCTTGAGTTATCATAAGATTACACATTGAGGATCTTTTCGGGTTTAGATTTTTAGAGAATTAGATCATAAAACTTGCATTACGACCCACATTTAAACAAAGTGGTTATATAAAGATAGTATTCTTCATTCCCATCAATGGAAACATATTTAAAATAAAACATGGATTCTTTCTTGACACTTCCTTGACACTATCATCATATCATGTACCTTTCCATTGACCTATGAAAAACATTTCAAAAAAACTTGGGATAAGCATAAAAATCTCAGTATGGGTTATAAAAACATGGAAAGGAAACATGGGTACATATATACATAAGAATGAAATCATACTTTACCCATAAAACATAATCACTTTAACATACCTCATCAAATCATGAATAAATCATAGAAATCATAAGACATAAAGGTAACTTGAGGCATTCATAACATTCTTACGTAGGGAGTAACCCTCTTGGTTACCTTTGGAATACCCATCATAGTATATTCCCTAAAATCTCTTCGGAGAAACCTTAACGTTTCACTCCTTCGCGTTACCCAATGCATTGGAGAGCTATATCGGGCTCACACTCCCTTAGTTTATCACGGAACCACCCGTCTTCATAATAATTCCCAAGAACTATAACATAATCGTATCACATAAAACATGCCTAAAGGAAACATAACATTTCCACATTTTAATCACAAGATATCAATACAACACAAAAAACATTGTGAAAACCATTTTCAATACCAAAATAAAATAAAAATAAAACATGGTATTTATTTTTCTTTTAAAAAGAAGGTATGACTTGTAGAGGAAGCCGAAACCCAAATAACGGTTACGACGGCGGAGAAGTCGTTGTCGCCGCATACGTACGGCAAAAACATTCCCTTTTTTCATTTAGTAAATGCTTCGTATAAAAAATATTCCTTTTGAATAAACGTAAAATTCAAAGGGTTTTATACACTGTATAAAAGAAAGTTGTGTATAAAATAAAATATGCCTCAATGAAAGGAGATTTAGACGAAGTCCCATACCTCGTATCTGACTTGACCCGACTGTTCTTTAATCTCCTAAATAATAAACTTGAGTTAATCTCTACTTGATTAAGAACATTTTTCATGTTCATTATTCCTTTTATACCATGTTATGAACATCATGTAATCATTTAAGTTAATAATGTTCATTTTGTTGGTATTTGGTTCTTAAGTCAAAAGTAGACTTCTTACACTTACATGTTGTTAATTTGGTCAAAGGTTCGTTATATCCAGAATTATATTAATGATTTGGATATATATATCATATATATTCAGCATATACATGTATTTAAAATATTACATCACATTTATAGGTAAGAAATGAAATGCACCGTTCATGGAGACGGTAAGCCGTACGTACGCATGAACGCTACTTCCATTTCTATTTCGTATTTTCTGGAATGGAATCATAATTATATAAGAGTATATTATAATTCCAGTATAATAACATATATAATATCATTAACTTTATCCTTTACACATCCCACATATGGTATTAACGAATCAAATCACTTTCAGGGGGAGGTAGTTCGCACTTCCTAAAATGAAGATATCGTGTTTACCCATAATGGAAACCATAAAGGTATGCCCAAAATGAAAAAAAAACAGAAGCTTAAGGAAAACATAAACATATTATATATCATATATAAAAATAGTGACATCATAATGGCCACCTTTGAAGGTGTTAAATGAGTATTGAACAATCATCGTTTTGGGAGGCAGAATTTCGCCATCCACGGAAACCGTATGTTCTTTAACCAGTTGATGTAGTTGTGTGAGAGTGTAGCTCAAATAAATATTATAAAAACATCCTATTATATTGAAGATACTGGTGTTGTTACAAAAGAAGTAAATAAAAAGAGTTTATGGGGTTGGAGAAGCAAAATAAAACTAATGAACATGAGAGAATGAATTACCTTTAAAAGTGTAACTCCTTTTGATTTGAGCCTAAAGGCTTCCTTTGAAAGGATTCTGCCCAAAGGGAATCCTCTAGGATGAGGAGAGGGATGTGGAGAGAGTAAATGGGCAGGGGTTGGCCGAGCCAAAGGCTTGAGGAGTGTGTGAAATGAGGTAGAGGTGGGGGCCTTTTATAAGAGGAGAGGAGGGGCACTTTTGGAAAGTAAAGATAAGTTACTTTATTTTAAAAAGAGTTTCGGATTCAAAAGGTCCCACATTGCTATAATTCGAGGATAAGGTGATAAGGCTTCGAAATCCACTCATACAATTTGTTTTGGCCATGTGTAGGTTTTAGATTTTTCATTATCTTTCCATTTTATTTAAATTGTTAAATAATGAGGTCATCGCTGCATCATCATGATGTCATAAATAATTTAATTTATTTAAAGTATAAAATTTATAAAAAAACTACTATGATGTAGGAAATATTTTTATCTTTCCAATGACTATTTATAATAAAAAATCTGATCTTTATAACCCCATGTAAAAATTGTTTTCGTAAAACATATTATGTTTGTGTCATTTTTACTTTTACATTAAATAAAAAGTAATTTATGTTATTTCCCAAACAAAGTGGATCCATGGGGTCCCCAAGTTGACCCATGGCTTGTCTTGGTCGGCCATGACACAAACAATTAGGGTAGGACATTTTTCAAGCTCATCTTATTTTATTAAAGCATTATTTTTACCTTAAACTACACTAATTACCACTAATCACGATTAAAACTTAATAAGTTACTATTCACCAAAAAATTATTTTAATCTCATTGAACCACATTTTAATTCTTAATTACAACCATGTATGTCGGATTGTTGAAATTCAAAACACAATGATGGCAAAATTTCATTTAAACGGAAAAATCAGTTTTTATAAGTACCACTTAGTAGTTTCATTATTCACCAAAAATTGAAGTTTTTCAGAAAATTACCAAAAATCCACCCGAAGCTATATTTGATATTCCGAATTCAAAAATGAAGTCTATTTTACAAAATTCAAAACATATAAGTTACATTAATTAATTTAATAATTAATTCCCGCTGTCAGAGCAAATAGCGTGTTTTTATGAAATAATAAGTATCAAAAGATTGACACTAGTTTAAGTCCAATTTCAAAGTGAAATTGATTCCAACGACCACCGTTGGATTAAATGGTAAAAATATATTATAATTTCACTTCAAAACCAATTCAAAACATAATCTAATCATATAAATAAATTAGATTAAAAAGCAGTTTTGATGTAAAATGCAGTATTTTCCACTATTCATTAAAAAGTGAACATTGTCAGAAAAATACCAAAAATTCACACAAAGTAAATTTTGATGTCCCAATCATAAAGAATAAGTTTATTTTGACAAACATAGTTTATAAAATTGTCAAAAGATAGATTTAAAAAGGGTTTTCCATCATAAGGCAGTAAAACAATCTTTTAAGAATATTAGTGTATTTCATGCTTAAGATTGGATTTATTTTCATTTTAAGACTCTAAAACACTATCTTAATCATTAATAGACATAGATAAAAATATCTATTATTCATTACTTACTTGGGATGTTACATCCTTCCCCCATTTAGAAAATTGCTTCCCCGCAATTTATTTACTTATCGAATAAATGGGGGTACTTATCCCTCATTGCATTTTCAGATTCCCATGTTTCCTCTTCAGTCATGTGGTTTTTTCACAAAACCTTGACCTAGTGAATCACCTTATTCCGTAACACTTGCTCCCTGTGGTCAAGAATCTAGACCGGTTGTTCCTCATAAGATAGGTTCTCTTCCAGCTGAACTACCTCTGGACTCAAAACATGAGATGGATCTGGCATATACTTTCTCAACATCGAAACGTGAAAAACATTGTGTACCTGAGATAAACTCGGAGGTAAAGCCACTCGGTATGCAACTGATCCAACTCTCTCCAAACTTTTGTATGGTCCAATGAACCTTGGACTCAACTTTCCTTTCTTACCAAATCTCATCACACTTTTCCAAGGAGAAACCTTGAGAAAAACATGATCACCTACCTCGAAAGATAGATCCTTCCTCCGGTTATCCGCATAACTCTTCTGCCTGCTCTGAGTTGTTCTCATGTGCTTCTGAATCAGCTGAACTTTTTATGCCATCTCTTTTACCAATTCTGGTCCCATCAACTTCCTTTCACCCACTTCATCCCAGAAAGCTAGAGTTCGACACCGCTTCCCATATAATGCCTGAAATGGTGCCATCTGTATACTGGAATGAAAACTGTTATTATATGAAAATTCAACCAAAGAAAGATGTTGGTCCCAACTTCCCTGATAATCCATAGAACAAACTTGTAGCATATCCTCCAATGTCTGAATTTTTCGTTCTGACTGCCCATTTGATTGAGGATGAAATGTTGTACTAAAATTTAATTCAGTACCCAATGACTTCTGAAGGCCTTTCAAAAAGTTAGAAGTAAACCTGGGATCACGATCCGATACAATGAAGAGAGGAACTTCATGTAACCTGACTATCTCTTTAAGATACAAACGGGAAAGTTGATCAAGAGATAAATTATCTCGTATAGCAAGGAAATGAGAAGATTTGGTCAAGCGATCAATAATAACCCAGATTGCATTATTACCTCGAGATGTCTTCGGTAATCCAACAATAAAGTCCATGGATATATTCTACCATTTCCACTCTGGCACTGGTAAAGGCTGAAGCATCCCTTTCGGTAACTGCCGTTCTGCTTTAACCTGCTGACAAGTCAAACACTTCATAGTAAAATCAGCAATATCTCTTTTCATTCCATCCCACCAGTAATACTCCCGCAGATCTCTATACATCTTAGTACTGCCCGAATGAACTGAAAACGGAGAACTATGAGCTTCACATAACAAATCTCTCTTCAACTATGAATCACAAGGCACACACAATCTCTTCCCAAATCTCAAAACAAAATCATTATCAATATTGAATTCAGGAAACTTACCTTTCTGAACCAGCTCTACCTTTTTCTGCAACTCACTGTCTTGCTTCTGTGCTTGCTTGATTCTATCTGATAGAGAAGATCTCACTGATACCTGAAACAAAACAGAAGGACTTCCTACACCAACAACTTCTATTCCAAAGTTCATCAAATCCTTAACCAAAGGATCACGTTCCAAACGCAACATTGTTAATGAAGCATTACTTTTTCGACTCAAAGCATAAGCCACTTTATTTGCTTTTCCCGGATGGTAATGAATTGTACAATCATAATCCTTGATTAATTCTAGCCGTCTCCCCTGTCTCATGTTTAACTCTTTCTGAGTGAATATATACTTTAAACTTTTGTGATCGGTATATATTTCACACTTTACTCCATACAAATGATGCCTCCAAATTTTTAAAGCAAAAACAATAGTAGCTAATTCCAAATCATGTGTAGGGTAATTTACCTCATGAGTTTTCAACTGTCGTGAAGCATAAGCAATTACCTGATCATTCTGCATTAGGACGCAACCAAGTCCTTTCAATGAAGCATCACTGTATATAACAAACTCACCATTCCTGGAAGGTAGTTCCAAAACTGGAGCATTCACCAATCTTCTTATCAATTCCTGAAAACAATCATCACATTCTTTTGTCCAGATAAACTTAACACCCTTCCGAGTTAGCTTAGTCATTGGACTAGATAACTGTGAAAAATTTCTAACAAACCTTCGGTAATATCCCACCAAAGCAAGGAATCTACGAATCTCGGTTACATTTGTGGGTCTTGGCCATTCTTCCACAACTTTTGTTTTTGCAGGATCAACAGTTATTCCATCTTTAGAAACAATGTGACCAAGGAAAGAAATTTTTTGCAACCAAAAATCACACTTGCTGAATTTCCCATACAGTTTCTTTTCTTTTAAGGTTTGCAAGATAACCCTTAAATGTCTTTCATGCTCCTCTTTACTTTTAGAAAACACCAAAATATCATCAATGAAAACCACCACAAACTTATCCAAGAACTCATGGAAAATTCTATTCATTAAGTCCATGAATACAGTAGGTGAATTGGTTTGCCCAAAAGGCATTACTAAAAATTCATAATGGCCATATCTCGTACGGAATGTGGTCTTCGGAATATCTTCCTCCTTTACCTTCAGCTGATGGTACCCCAATCTCAGGTCAATCTATGAAAAAAAACTGAGCTCCCTGGAGCTGATCAAACAAATCATCGATATGAGGCAAAGGATATTTTTTCTTAACAGTGATATTATTCAAGGATCTATAATCAATGCAAAGTCTCATAGAACCATCTTTCTTTTTAACAAATAAAACAGGAGCACCCCAAGGTGATGTACTAGTTCTAATGAAACCTTTCTCTAATAAATCTTGCAATTGCTCCTTCAACTCTAAAAGTTCAATTTGTGCCATTCGATAAGGGGTTTTTGAAATTGGCTTAGCATCAGGAACTAAGTCAACAGTAAACTCAACTTCCCAATCTGGTATTATTCCAGGCAACTCATCAGGAAAAACATCAGGATACTCATTTACCACTAGCACATCATTAATCTAAACAGTTCCTTTATTTTCAACGACATGTGCAAGGTAACATTCATTTCCATCTTTTACAAGTTTCTCAGCCTCTTGATATGTTATCAAAAGTAAGGGTTCATTCTTGTAAACAAACTGAAATTATTTCTGAAAAGAAACTTCTTTAGCGCTATAGTTAATCTTAGCATGGTAAATAGAGGGTCAATCCATACCCAGGATAACATCAAACTCTACTAGAGGTAGAACAATAAGGTTTGCAAGTAAGTTCTTTCCACAGATAAGGATAGGAATATTCTTATAAATTCTTTTTGCCTCAAAATTTTCCCCAGGTGTTTTTACCAAAAGTTCAGGAGTCATTTCTTGAGATGGTATTCCCATTTTACTAGAAAAGGTTTCAGAGATGAAAGAATGTGTAGACCCCGAATCAAACAACACACTGGAATAATCTGAAAAAACAAAAAAAGTACCTGATACAACTTCATTTGATGGCCCGACATCTACTGAAGTAGTTGCAAAGGATTTCACCACCCCTTTCTTCTTGTAGTCTAACTGCTTCCCATCACTCAAGCTCTTTGTCGGACACTCGTTTTCATTGTGACCCATCTCATTGCACTTATAACATTTCACTAACTGTAAATCAAATTTGTTCTTACCTTCACCTTGATCCTTTTCAGTGCAATCACGAGCCTTATGTCCCATCTTACCACATCGGTAGCACTTTCCAGAATTCAGAAGACATTCCCCAGCATGCCTTTTGCCACATTTATCACAAACTGGAAACTTAGTTCTCTTACCATCAAACTTTTTTGAAGAATTCTTACCTTTATCCTGCCACCTCGGTCTCTTCTTCTGATGGTTGTTATAGAACACTTGTTCATCGACAAACTCCATTTCCACCTTCTCAGCACATCGAACAAGCTTTTCATAACTTTTAAACACACGAGAAGCTAATTCCCTTTGATATTTTGGATTTAATCCTGAGTAAAAACGATTGATTTTACTATCAAGGTCTCGGATAAAATTTGGAGCATACCTTGCCAATCGAGTGAACCTTTCTTCATAGGCAGCCACTGAGTCTTCCTCTTGCCTCAATTCCAAGAATTGTTTTTCCATCCTAAGTCGAACAGCCTTAGGAAAATACTTCTCAGGAAACATACCTTTGAATTCATCCCAGTCAAGAGCATCAATCTCATCGGCGTCCTTGATATTTTTAACCATAGACCACCGCTGATCTTCTTCACCCTCCAAACGGTAAATGGAAACACTAACCTTTTGATTGTCTGAACACCCCATGACGTCGAAAATCTTCTCCAGTGCTTTAATCCACCCTTCAGCTAACACAGGGTCAGATGATCCTCTAAATGATGGGGGATTTTGCCTCATGAAATGGTCCACCACTGACATGTTCCTCTGCGGTTGATCTGGCTGATCTCGTGCATGGATACCACCACCATTTATCGCTTGAGTCAACTGTTCCATTACTGCAACAAACAGTTCAGTTCCAATTCCGACCATTTCTGGATGCTGATTCGGAAGGTTATTTCCTTCTGTATGCCTTCCTAGCACTGCTTCCCTATTTCCTCTGCGGAAAACCATTCTGAACAAATATGTCTTAGATGAAGCAACATGGTAATATTCAAATGCTATATCGTTTCAAAAAAAATTTGGATAATCATTTAATAGAATTCTAACTCCTAAAGTTATCTAAACCGACCTTTGATACCAACTATAAGGCCCCAGCCTTAAACCTTACTTAATCTTGAGGTATCACAATATTACACATTGAGGATCTTTTCGGGTTTAGAGTTTTAGAGAATTAGATCATAAAACTTGCATTACAAGCCACATTTAAACAAAGTGGTTACATAAAGATAGTATTCTTCATTCCCATCAATGGAAACATATTTAAAATAAAACATGGATTATTTCTTGACACTTCCTTGACACTATCATCATATCATGTACCTTTCCCTTGACCTGTGAAAAACATTTCAAAAAAACTTGGGATGAGCATAAAAAGCTCAGTATGGGTTATAAAAACATGGAAAGGAAACATGGGTACATATATACATAAGAATGAAATCATACTTTACCCATAAAACATAAGCACTTTAACATACCTCATCAAATCATGAATAAATCATAGAAATCATAAGACATAAAGGTAACTTGAGGCATTAATAACATTCTTACGTAGGGAGTAACCCTCTTGGTTATGTTTGGAATACCCATCACAGTATATTCCCTAAAATCTCTTCAGAGAAACCTTAACGTTTCACTCCTTCGCGTTACCCAATGCATTGGAGAGCTATATCGGGCTCACTCGCCGTTAGTTTATCACGGAACCACCCGTCTTCATAATAATGCCCAAGAACCATAACATAATCGTATCACATAAAACATGCATAAAGGAAACATAAAATTTCCACATTTCAATCACAAGATATCAATACAACACAAAAAACATTGTGAAAACCATTTTCAATACCAAAATAAAATAAAATTAAAACATGGTATTTATTTTTCTTTTAAAAAGAAGGTATGGCTTGTAGAGGAAGCCGAAACTCAAATAACGGTTACGATGGCGGAGAAGTCGTTATCGCCGCATACGTATGACAAAAACATTCCCTTTTTTCATTTAGTAAATGCTTCGTATAAAAAATATTTATTTTGAATAAACGTAAAAGTTAAAGGGGTTTATACACCTTATAAAAGAAAGTTGTGTATAAAATAAAATATGCCTCAATGAAAGGAGATTGAGACGAAGTCCCATACCTCGTATCTGACTTGACCCGACCGTTCTTTAATCTCCTGAATAATAAACTTGAGTTAATATCTACTTTCTTAAGAACCTTTTTCATGTTCATTATTCCTTTTATACCATGTTATGAACATCATGTAATCATTTAAGTTAATAATGTTCATTTTGTCGGTATTTGGTTCTTAAGTCAAAAATAGACTTCTTACACTTACATGTTGTTAATTTGGTCAAAGGTTCGTTATATCCAGAATTATATTAATTATTTGGATATATATATCATATATATTCAGCATATACATGTATTTATAATATTACATCACATTTAGAGGTAAGAAATGAAATGCACCGTTCATGGAGACGGTAAGCCGTACGTACGCATGAACGCTACTTCCATTTCTATTTCGTATTTTCTGGAATGGAATCATAATGATATAAGAGTATATTATAATTCCAGTATAATAACATATATAATATCATTAACTTTATCCTTTACACATCCCACATATGGTATTAACGAATCAAATCACTTTCAGGGGGCGGTAGTCCGCACTTCCTAAAATGAAGATATCGTGTTTACCCATAATGGAAACCATAAAGGTATGCCCAAAATGAAAAAAAACAGAAGCTTAAGGAAAAAATAAACATATTATATATCATATATAAAAATAGTGACATCATATTGGCCACCTTTGAAGGTGTTAAATGAGTATTGAACAATCATCGTTTCAGGAGGCAGAATTTCGCCATCCACAGAAATCGTATGTTCTTTAACCATTTGATGTAGTTGTGTGAGAATGTAGCTCAAATAAATATTATAACAACATCCTAGTATATTGAAGATACTGGTGTTGTTACAAAAGAAGTAAATAAAAAGAGTTTATGGGGTTGGAGAAGCAAAATAAAACAAATGAACATGAGAGAATGAATTACCTTTAAAAGTGTAACTCCTTTTTATTTGAGCCTAAAGGCTTCCTTTGAAAGGATTATTCCCAAAGGGAATCCTCTAGGATGAGTATAGGGATGTGGAGAGAGTAAATGGTCAGGGGTTGGCCGAGCCAAAGGCTTGAGGAGTGTGTGAAATGAGGTATAGGTGGGGGTCTTTTATAAGAGGAGAGGAGGGGCACTTTTGGAAAGTAAAGATAAGTTACTTTATTTTAAAAAGATTTTCGGATTCAAAAGGTCCCACATTGCTATAATTCTAGGATAAGGTTATAAGGCTTCGAAATACACTCATCTAATTGGTTTTGGCCATGTGTAGGTTTTAGATTTTTCATTATCTTTCCATTTTATTTAAATCGTTAAATAATGAGGTCATCACTGCATCATCATGATGTCATACATAATTTAATTTATTTAAAGTCTAAAAATTATAAAAAAAACTACTATGATGTAGGAAATATTTTTAGATTTCCAATGACAATTTATAATCAAAAATATGATCTTTATAACCCCATGTAAAAATTGTTTTCGTAAAACATATTATGTTTGTGTCATTTTTACTTTTACATTAAATAAAAAGTAATTTATGTCATTTCCCAACCAAAGTGGATCCATGGGGTCTCCAAGTTGACCCAAGGCTTGTCTTGGTCGGCCATGACACAAACAATTAGGTTAGGACATGTTTCAAGCTCATCTTATTTTATTAAAGCATTATTTTTACCTTAAACTACACTAATTACCACTAATCATGATTAAAACTTAATAAGTTACTATTCACCAAAAAATTATTTTAATCTCATTGAACCACATTTTACTTATTAATGAAAACCATGTATGTCGGATTGTTGAAATTCAAAACACAATGATGGCAAAATTTCATTTAAACGGAAAAATCAGTTTTTATAAGTACCACTTAGTGGTTTCACTATTCATCAAAAATTGAAGTTTTTCAGAAAATTACCAAAAATCCACCCTAAGCTATATTTGATATTACGAATTCAAAAATGAAGTATATTTTACAAAATTCAAAACATATAAGTCACATTAATTAATTTAATAATTAATTCCCACTGTCAGAGCAAATAGCGTGTTTTTATGAAACAATAAGTATCAAAAGATTGACACTAGTTTAAGTCCAATTTCAAAGTAAAATTGATTCCAACGACCACCATCGGATTAAATAGTAAAAATATATTCTAATTTCACTTCAAAACCAATTCAAAACATAATCTAATCATATAGATAAATTAGATTAAAAAGTAGTTTTGATGTAAAATGCAGTATTTTCCACTATTCATTAAAAAAATGAACATTGTCAGAAAAATACCAAAAATTCACACAAAGTAAATTTTGATGTCCCAATCATAAAGAATAAGTTTATTTTGACAAACATAGTTTATAAAATTGTCAAAAGATATATTTATAAATGGTTTTCCATCATAAGGCAGTAAAACAATCTTTTAAGAATATTAGTGTATTCCATGCTTAAGATTGGATTTATTTTCATTTTAAGCCTCTAAAACACTATCTTTATCATTAATAGACATAGATAAAAATATCTATTATTCATTAATTACTTGGGATGTTACATCTTCATTGCCTCATATTTAGATCACACTGTGTAAATATATAAATGAGGATTTTTTGGTCCATGTACACCAAAAAATTATATCCAAGTAAGTAATATCTCTAACAACATAATTCATGAACAATTATATAAAACTCGATATCATTCATTAGTTAATTCCTCTCATTTATACTACACTCCAAAAACCAATATTTTATAACTCTATCCCCTTGAATAAGAAATATTCTATCTTGATACCTAATGCATCACATTAAATAGTGAAACTCCCTCTTGGCTTTAGAAAAATAAGTATTGGCACTGGATTTAATCTTCCTTTCATCTCATGAAAGACTTAATCGCATGTATTTGACCATACAAACTTCACACCCTTCTTACTAAATCCTATAATAAGTGTTTTCCATGAGTGATAATTCCTATATGAAATAATTTTAATATATATCTATCCCCAATAAACTTCATACCTCAAATATGTTCTTGAGATGATCCTAGGAAACTATAGATCTCACCTTCTCTAGGTCAGCTGATACTTCTATCTTTGAGATAATGTGACTCAAGAAGTGAATATGATCCATCCATAAGTAGAACATTGTGATATTAGCATATAAATGATTCTCTCTCAGAATATTCAATATGATATTAATATTTTTGAAATGGTCTCATCAATAATACACCAAAATATCATCCACAGAAACCACCATCGATGAATCTAGATAAGGATGGAGAACATGGTTCATCAGTTCCATGAAGACTGCTAGTGCATTCGTGAGACTGAATGACGTAACCAAATACTCATATAAACCATAACTACTATGAAAACTTGTTTGAGGTATGTCTAATGGTATAACATGCACCTAATGATAACCAAATCTCATATCAATCTTTGAGAATACCCAAGCTCCTCAGTGCTGGTCAAAGAGATCATCTTTCTATGGTAGAGGATACCAATTCTTAACCATATATTGAATCAATTTCTGATAATCCACACATAGCCTAAGGTTACTGTCCACGTTTTTTCAAAAAGGACCGGTGAACCCCACAAAGATGTATTGAGTTAGATAAACCCTCTTTCCTCTAAATCCTACAGCTACCTCTTGAGATACTGCATCTTAGTAGTATCCATATTGTATGGATGAATGGATACCAGTGTAACTCCAAACACTATATTGATAGAGAAATCTACCTCTCCCACTGGAGGTAATCCTGAAAAGTCATTAAGTAAAATGTCCCTGAAATGATCAACCATTAGAGGTAAATCTTCCTCATGTGTTCAGTGATCATCCAGATATAAACTTGCAATGTGGGTTGTCATCCTACCCAACCCATAATGCTTGAGTCCAACTCAGCTTGGTTGGACATCCCATTCACCCTTGTGAATAATTTATCCTCTCTCTAGTAATGTGAAGGTCACCCTTCAACAATAGTAATCAATGAAATCATGAAAGGTAAACAACCATTCCATCCTAATAATGATGTAAAAACTTATCATCTCAAGTAAAAATAGGTATTATATGAAATGAAACCCACCAATATTATGGGAGAACTCTCTAAAATGATTTATATCCTCTATTCTAATCCCCAAAAGAGTATGAATCATCATAACTCCATCAAAATACTGAAATATAAGAACAATTCTCTCTATAATTGGAACATATATAAAGTTATGAGAAGGGATTGTATCGAAAAGAGAAGATTCTAAAGTAGAGTCTACAAGAATAGTATCTTTCACTGTAGAAGTTATGGGATCCACTTATTGGGAGTTAGTTACAATGCATATATCTAGAATCATTTGAAGCCTTGTGATACTACCTAGCTACCATGAATAGAGCTTCTCTTTTGACACAAAAAAAAAGGGTTCTTACTACCATAGACATGACCACCACCTCGGCCTGATTGGATTATTGTACTCCATCTACCTACTTGATGAGAAGTGTTTTACCCTACTCTTATACGTGGAGTTGGTGAAAAACCCTTTCTCACTAGATATCGAAGGAAACATTCGACAAAATCATTGAAGATGTCCCATCTTACCACAAGATCGGAACTCGACTAGGTCTCTTGTGCACTAAGCCCTTGTATGTCCCAGTCTACCATACTGGTGGCCCCTCACCTAGATACCTGAGTATGTGCTTCAAACACTAATTTAACTATGTGGAATCTCCATACGATGGTTCCTACTACTGATCGATGCATTACCGGATCAAGGTACTGAACTGCCTTGGCTCACCCCCCAACCTCTCTCAGGTTAGTAACTATTACAATCTCTTGATTAACTATTATAGAAATAGTAGTCTGTTAAAAGAAATTTAATAAGATGACATAACTAAGACCATCCTCATATTTCTTGGCTTTAGATAACTCATCACCCATCAGAAAAGGTGTGAAGCACTAGTGATCTATAAAATGGGAAAATAATCCACAACTGATAATGTGACCTACTCCAAGTGCATGAACTCTTGAGTTATACCATCCCACATTGTCATAGGATAGAATTAATCAAAGAAGGTTGTATGAAACTCCCTCCAAGACACTTCCCAATGATGATTTGTATGAGTAATAACATCTCATCATCTCTTAGTAGGATCATGCATCATATACATAGTGAGATTTACCCTGCTCTTGGGAGGTGCCTCGAGATTATAGAAGATAAATAGTGTTGGAAAAAAATCCCTCAAGGTAACATTGCATCATTTTTGGGTTGATTTTGTTTGTTGACAAATAATTTTTCCATTGTGAATTGTCGAGTTCCATAGATGTTGTTGACAATCCATGTTGACAAAGAACCATGACAAAGGAATGGATGATCTGAAGGTGGTATAAAAGAACATATACAAGGTGGCGCCATTTTCCATTGTTTGCCAAATTTTTGGGATCCAAAATTTGGAGTTTGGTGAGCATCATGAAATTAGGATTTTCATGAATATCTAATTTAAATATAGAAAAGGCATGAGTTTTGCGAAGATAGGATTCATGGATTGGATTTCTCAAAGACCATAAGAATGTTGACGGTGATGCTTCTCGATTACGCCAAGCTTCACGAACGGCAGAGTTGAAGAGCATTCTGGTGTCGAAGGGAATTGCATTTGGATCTTCGTGTAATGAGGGTGGAGCTTTGTGGTGAAGGCATAAAGTAAATGATGGAATGCTCCACGATTATGATGAGCTCCGTGATCGGAAAATTGTTGTGGTGCTTCATGATTTTGAGAGAATTTTGGTGGGAACTTTGGAGCTTCGCGATTTGAGATGACATGGAGTTGACTTCACTTGGATGGTTCAAGGGTCTATATAATCACCTATAAATAGACCATGACCCCCTCGAGAGAAGAAGATAGAGTTTTTAGAGAAAATATTTTGCTCTCGATTTGAGAAGGTGGTTCGTGAAGGCAGTGTGCTTCACGAAAGAAGTGCTTCACGACGGCTAATATAGCTCCGCGAAAGTCGTGTACTCCACGTTGGCTCGGTGAGCTTCCTAAGGGAAGTCACTCTGAGATGACTTGAGCTTCATGAAATCCTCAGCATTGCGAAGTATTGAGCTTCGCGAGAGTGCTTCTCGAAAAGGAAGGAGCTTTGTGAAGTCTTGTTTGAGCTTTGCAAAATTGGAACCTTGTGAAGTAGGGTGCTTTTCGAAAGTTTTTCCAAATGAATTGCCCAGTGTTCAGGGGAAAAGTGGTATTCATCTGTTGATGAATGTTGGACTTCCACAGAGCATCTATCAACATTTGAGGATTCTTGTATTCATGCAAATGAAGAGACCTACAGGTCTATAAACTGTGAGTGGATCCCTTCCAAGTGTAGTGATCAAAGGAAGAGGAAGAAGGTTATCCTTTCTACCGGCAGTGATCCGGAGAGAGAGGAATAGGGAGTGACCCTTGGGAAAGCAATGAGCTGACCCTAAACATTGTAAAGGTAGTAAGCCTGGGCATAGAAGTGATCTAGCCCAAACATTGGGAGTGATATTTAGTGGATTTGGTACAGCGGCACATCGTCATTGTATGCTCCTTGGACGCAGCCCAGTGAGGGTGAACCAAGTAAAAATTTATGTTTCTACCTGCTTTCATTCCTGCATTGCATTCAAAGCATCATCATTAGATAAAGAATAAAAGAAGTGATCATAATAAACACACAAGTTCAAACAAAGTGACCCTTGTAATAAAGAGGTCAAGATCCAGTGGGGCAGGAAGAATTTTGAAAAAGAATATCTATAACCAAATTCAACCCCCCCCCCCCCCCCCTCAGGGTATATTGGCCCCTATTGGTCCTAACAATTGGTATAAGATGAAATGTTTATTATATTATATTTGTTTGCTTTGACTTGGTGTAGTCGATTTGTGTGGTTAAATCAGTCTGCTCTTATCTCGGTGTGCCATGGAAAAGGGATAAACATCAAAGTAGAATCAGAAGTCAAGGGATATTCCTTAGTGTGGAGGTGTTTATGGAAAAAAGTGTGATTCAACTAAAATAATCAAATAGCTTATTTAAGGAAGGCCTAAATGAATATTATAGGGAAAATATTGATTCACTCAATCATGATGTAGGAATGAGTGAAGTACTTGAACATCAAAGTGATACTGAAACAATTGATGATGAAGAAGTTTTAAGAAGGAGGCCACCAATAGATGTTATCAACCTGAAAAAGAAATTGGATCGAAAATTGGATGAAGAAGGTAAATCTAAAAATATCTAGATCCAAGTATTGGAAATTGAGGTCAACAAGCTAAGAGGACTAAATCAAAGGCTTATTGATGTGGCTACTGACCTAAGGGAGAAGAATGATTCTCAAGGTGAAGAAATATAATATATGGATAGAATGAAAGGAAAACAAAAGGCTGGTGATTATAAAGAGAATTATAAGTCAGATGAAATTCAGAATATGAAATCTAGAAATGTTGATCTTACTACATAGCTAATTGAGCTAGTTTAGAAAAATCATAGGCTATAACAAGAGAATGAATGTTGTTCTGATTCTGTTGCTCAAGAGAAATTGAAAGTAAAAGAGAATAGTGACATGGTGGATAATCTGACACATGAATTATAAGATGAGATGAGTAGAGGAAATCTTCTCAGGAGAGAACTTGATGCTCAACTTGAATCAAGAGATAAAAAGATTCAGTAATTGGAGGAAGAAATAGAATTATTCAAGAAAGAAATTGAGAAATCTAAATCTAAAGACAATCCCAAGTTGAAGGATGAACTGCACTTACTATTTGATTGTCCTTCAACAAGTAATTAAAAAATGAAGAACAAATATGCTATTTCTGAAGAGAAACAACAGAATATTTTGTCATATCAAAGATCATATAGTTTGGAAAAAACTGGCATTTGATCTTATGAATTCCCTCTCATGCATGATAGAAAGAGATCTGTGAATAGTTCTACAAGTGGAGAAAATCTTATAGGTGATGGAGACAGGCCTAAGAGGATAGTTACAAGAAGTAGTGATAGTAGATGATATTACTGTGGAAGAATGGGACACCATGAATATGTGTCAGGAAGCTCAAGATCTCAATGTCAGAGGAAGAACTCAAGCTGCATCAACATCTATCTTGAGAGATGATGAAATGAGGTATGCCTTTAATGGAAGATGTTTCATATGTTCTAATCATGGGGATTTGTCAAGATATTTCATCAAGAAGAATGTGAGAAAGGAAAAGGAGCCCAGAAAGAGATTCTTGACTCCAGTGATGTATAAAGATAAATCTTACATTGGAAGACAAAGTGGTAAGTTGAAAAATAGGTTTACTACCTCAGGGGAATCACATGGAGCTGAACTAAAGGTGTATCAGTCATCTCCTATGTCACACTCACAACCGCTCTCTAAGAAATAACAAGAACAAATCTAGATGAAAAAGGGAGGAAATGCTGCAGGTGTGAGTGAGAAGAATGTATGTTCAGTGGAGGACCTACCACCAATGAAAAATAGTGTGGTGACTCTGATATCTGATAAAAGAAAAAAAAATAATGTATTGAAAAATTCGCATGTCGTGTTCCGCAGTGAGAAGTGGAGGAAAGAGAAAGACCCTTGAAATGGTGGAAGAAGAAAGGGAATATGACAATTAGAGAGATTAATACTCAGAGAAGGAATCAAGGTAAATGGAATTTTGGTGGAACATAAAAGAAGGAAGTGTGTACAAGTGGGCTTAAACCCCAAATTGTAAAAATGCCAATCCCGTAGAATCTAAATATCAGAAAAAGGCTCAGAATGTGGGTAAATAATGTCTAGTCATACGTCTAGAACAGTTGAAGTTGGCTATACAGCTTGAAGAATCAAGGAAGGAGTGTGATGATCTGCAAGAAATAATCAAAGGTTTGACGCATCAGGATCAACCACAATCCTCATCTTGAGGATTTCAGAAGTGCCCCTCTCCCTATGTATATAAATGTTGTTAACTTATGATTCAATTGTTTTAGGTTTTAGGGAGATACGATCCAAGGGGAATTGGCATCTAAAGATGCAAAGTGGAGAAGTGATATGCTTCAAGGTTTTGATTGACTCAAATCAGGTACCAAAGTTGATGAAGAAAGGGAGAAACAGAGCAAAATAGGAAGTGGTTGTGTTATTAACTTTGTCTCTTGTTTCCTACACTGATTGCAAACTTATTAGGCTTAGAGATTTTGTTAATGGCTCAATTTTGAGTGGAATATGAGAATAGATGATGTATGAGAAGAAGAATGTTTATGGGTCTAAAAGTTGGGACTAATACTGGAAATTGTTCCATAACATTGGGAGAGAATTCAATAAACAAATCAGATGAAAGAGCCATCAAAGAAATAATTTGATGACCCATCATAGGTGTTGTCTATCGAGAGAATACATATTTCCAGATAAGCAGCAATAATCATGCATCTCATGCTTATCTATTTTGTTCTAATAATGTGATATCAGTGAACTATTTTCAGGATACTAAGAAGCTGCGAGAGATTATCAATAATGGTTCAACAAGAAGATCATAAAATTAGTTGAAAGAAATGAAATCATTGGACAATGACACAGTGACAAGTTTTCTGTTGAAAGTGAGGAATTGGTAATTAGACGTGGGGGATTGTTTCGAGGCCAGTAGATAAGAATGTCATCAGGACTAAATGGGTCAATCGAAACAAGAAGAATGAATACGGAATAGTGATTGACAAAAAATAATGACTAGTGTGAAAATGATACTCCTAGATAGTTGGAATTGATGTCGATAATAGATTAGAACATGTTGCAAGGTTGGAGACCATCAGATTATTCCAAGCCAATACAGTGCAACGAAAGTTCAAGGTGTTCTAGATGGATGTCAAATCTGCATTCTTGAATGGGATTCTGGAGGAAGGATTGTACAACAAGTAGCCAGATGGATTTCTTATTCATGAGGATGAGAATAAGGTTTTCAGACTGAAGAAGTCATTGTATGGGCTGAAACAAGCACCTAGATCATAGTACTCAAGGCTCGATCTGTACTTAAAGAAGCTTGGTTTTCAGCATGGGGGAGTTGATTACAATCTCAATTTAAACAAAAATAGTAATCAAAGGATGATGGTCCTAGTTTATGTCAACAACATAATATTTGGCAGATCAGATGAAGCTCAGTGCAGTGACACAATAAAGGAATGACACATTCATTTCTCAATCCAATTATGCCAAGGAGGTTCTGAGAAGATTTGGAATGGAAAATTCCAAGGAAATAAAGAATTCGGTTGCAACCTAGATGAAATTATCGAAATATGATAATGTCAAGGCAGTTAATATCACAGAATACAGGAAGATTATTGGGAGTTTACTGTACATGACAGCGATGAGACCTGATATTGTTTTTTCCACATGCCAAGAAATGAGATATCAGAGTAATCCCAAGGAAAGCCACATGCTTGCAGTGAAAATAATACTTCAGTATATCAAGGGCACAGTGGACTTCAGATTGATGTATAATGAAAAATATCAGACATAGTTATTGGGATATATTGATTTCGATTGGGTCGGTTCAGCGGATGACAGGAAATCAACGTTTGGAGGTGCATTCTATCTTGGTGGACTATGTATTGCTTGGCTAATCAAGAATCAAGATTTCATTTCATTAATCACCGTAGAAGCTGAGTATATTGTGTCCACTCAAGCATGAACAAAGTTAATGTGGATGAAGCAGCAGCTTGATGATATGGGAGTTGAAGTGATGTATCTGATCGGAATCCAATGTGACAACTCAAGTTCTATTAATCTCAGAAAAAATCCAGTCTATCACTCAAGGACAAAGCACATTGAGATAAACTATCATTTTATCAAGGAGAAGTTTGAGTAGGGAATCATGAATTTGGAGTATGTGCCTACAGAACTATAGGTTGCAGACATTATGAAGAAGGCCTTACCCAAGGCAGATTTTGAGAGGCATCGACTGTTTCTGGGAATCCAGTCGACTCGCCGCACCGGAAAAAGTGTGGATGTGGGACCCCCTCTCTCCGAGGTATGGTGTGATTTTCTCTACTGTGCTAATATTTTTTCTTTCCAATGTATCTGACCACAGAGGAGTTCCCTTTTGGGTTCGTTGACAAAGGGGGAGAAATAGTGACTCCTAAAGGGGGAGAAACTATGGCTAATGAAGATAGAAAATGTCTTTTCCAAAGACACGGGGAGAAGCTGATAGTGGAGAAGTGAGATAGGGGGAGATCAATGAGATAGGGGGAGTAAGAGTTTTAAATATTATGATGCTAGAAGTGATCGATCAAAGAATAAATATCACGATAGTTGAGGATCATGATAAAAGCAGAACAGTGATGTTGGAATGGTGAGAGAAGGTTTCTAGCTATCACAAATTAGTATTAGGGTGGTATCAACAATTGGAATCAGTTTGGAAATTGGTATCAGTAGGGTGTCAACAGTTGGTGGTAGAAATGAAGTGATTCATTGATGATATTTTCATTTACTCTTGTTTATAATGACGAGCACTGCTCATGTGGGCTTAGAGTATATGGTGAGTGAATATATGGTTGTTATCTAACTCTCAAGAGGCGAAGGTTGGTTGATGATGGAAGGAGCTTCAGAGAGGCATAAAAGTGTAGAAAATCATTCTAAGAAGAGTTTTCAACAAACTCAAAGGGGGAGACTGTTGGGAAAAATCCCTCAAGGTAATATTGCATCATTTTTGGGTTGATTGTGTTTGTTGACAAAGCAAGTTTCCATGGTGCATTGTTGAGTTCCATAGATTTTGTTGACAATCCATGTTGACAAAGAACCATGACAAAGGAATGGATAATCTGAAGGCGGTATAAAAGAACAGATACAAGGTGGTGTCATTTTCCAGTGTTTGCCAAATTTTGGGGGTCTAAAATTTGGAGTTTGGTGAACATAAAGAAAATAGGATTTCCTTTAAGATCTAATTTAAATATGTAAAAGGCATGAGTTTTTCGAAGATAGGATTCATGGATTGGATTTCTCAAATACCAGAAGAATGTTGACGGTGATGCTTCTCGATTACGTCAAGCTTTGCGAATGGCAGAGTTGAAGAGCATTCCAGCAACGAAGGTCATTGCATGTGGATCTTCATGGCATGAGGGTGGAGCTTCGCGGTGCAGGCACAAAGTAAATGATGGAACGCGCGGCGATTACGATGAGCTCTGAGATCAGAAAATTGCTATAGTGCTTCACGATTTTGAGAGAATTTCGGTGGGAACTTCAGAGCTTCGCGATTTGAGATGATGTGGCGTTGACTTCGCATGGATGGTTCGAGGGTCCATGGAATCGCCTATAAATATACCTTGACCCCCTCGAGTGAAGAAGAGATAGTTTTCAAAGAAAATATTTTTCTCTCAGTTCCCGAGGGTGGTTCACGAAGGCAATGTGCTTCGCGAAATAAGTGCTTCGTGGTGGATAATCTAGCTCCATGAAAGTCGTGTGCTCCACGTTGGCTCGGTGAACTTCACAAGGGAAGTCATTTTGCGACAACTTGAGCTCCGCCACAGCCTCAAAATTGAAAATTCTTGAGCTTCGTGAGAGTGATTCACAATAGTGCTTCGCGAAAAGGCAGGAGCTTTGCGAAGGCTTGTTTGAGCTTTGCGAAATTGGGAGACTCGCGAAGTAGGGTTATTTACGAAGATTTTTTCAAAGTAATTGCCCAGTGTTCAGGAGAAAAGTGGTATTCATCTATGGATGAATGTTGGAATTAAACAGATCATCTATCAAAAGTTGAGGATGCATGTATTCATGATAATAAAGAGACCTACAGGTCTATAAACTGTGAGTGGATCCCTTCCAAGTGAAGTGAGAAAAGGAAGAGGAAGAAGGTTATCCTTTCTACCGGCAGTGAACCTGAGAGAGAGGAACAGAGAGTGACCCTTGGGAAAGCAGTGAGCTGACCCTAAAAATTGTAAAGGCAGTGAGCCTGGGTATAGAAGTGATCTAGCCCAAACATTATTGGTATTGATCTTTAGTGGATTTGGTACAGCGGCACATCGTCGTTGTATGATCCTTGGACGTACCCTAGTGTGGGTGAACCAAGTAAAAATCTATGTGTCTGCCTGATTGCTTCCATGGATTGCATTCAAAGCATCATCATTATATAAAGAAAAAAATAAGTGATCATGATAAACACACAAGTGCAAATAGAGTGACCCTTGTAATAAAGAGGTCAAGATCTAGTGGGGCAGGAAGAATTTTGAAAAAGAATATTCATACCCTAATTCACCCCCCTAAGGGTATATTGGCCCTTATTGGTCCTAACATATAGTATGACCTCTATCCATTAATCCATAGCCTATGGCCCACCATCCTCTGAAAATGTGGGTGGATTCTAATAGTGGAACTCACACATCAACTCTACCATAGTCGAGGTAGGTCACGGTGCTCCCTAAACGGTTTGTAAGAATTGTATAAATCCTTCATGGAACTATGTCTTAGAATTTGTGTCTAGCATAACTATTGGTGCTACAACTATCACTAAAGAAGGATCCACTGGTATCCCATGGCCCACTTCCTCCGAAGTGTGGTTTCCACCACCTTCTTGGTGTATGACTGGAGGTTGTCGTGGTGAAATGTCTCTACAATTCCAAACAAACACCTCAGAAATAACATTATCAAAGTTTACAGATTAAAGAAAATATACTAAAATAGGATAGGTACAAGAATTCCTATGTAAGAACACACCCCTATGCATGCTCCTAGAGTCATATCTGGGCATCATACAATTTATATATAAAATCAATAAATACTTATTATTTTTTACTATTAAGGCCGAGTCTGTTTCAAGTTATATACTATAAGAAATTATAGTTTCCATTATATTCTAATTATATAATATTCATTTTAAAAAGTTTGAACCAAATGGTTTTCCAAATTCTGATCCATAAGGGCTCATACTCCTCATGAACCAAAATATATTATCTGTATAATTCACACCATAACACATCCCAATCCATGTGACTCATGGTCTATGACTCAATGTGCCAAGATTTCTTGCTTAGGGTATCTATTGTAGCTTAATTAGGAAACACTTTTTAGGTTATGGAAGGAAATCTAAGTACCACCCATGTTTCTCAATTCCCTGCACAAAACATGTATCCCACAACAGTTATATCAACCATGTAACATATCACAAAACATGTATATATGCAATTAATCCTATATGGCATGGCATAATACATGTAATGTGATTTTTAACAAGTTCATAAAATGATGCATGAGATGGTATACCCTCATCTCATCATGTTTTCATACAATATAACCCACAATCATATAAATAATAATATTATAATTCAAGTGTATCACCCAATGGGGGAATCAAATTAACTAAAATAGTAAAAATCAAGAAAATAACAATTTCATTTGAGGAAATTTGTATTTTTCATATACATGGGTTAGCTAGCCCATACATAGCTTATTACCAAACTCAATTTCATTCGTATCCCTATCTATTGTCACCAAATAATAAACTAGAAAATAAAATTTTCTCTCATACCACTTTATAACATTATAGACCCAGATGCTACTGAAAGGTTCTCAGATCCTAGTTGGCCACATGGTCTCAAGTGCATCTCCCCAAATGCTAGAGGCTTCCGACTAGAAGCGAGGGCCTAGGGTGTGTCTATGGAGAGACAATTACCTCATCACTAGAGTGTATCACAACATATATATAATAAAAGATAAGTAGTGGAAGCAGTAAATCAATCATACAATAGATGAACAATAGGAATAGACAAACAATTCTAGAAGGATCTCATATATAAATGATATGTAATGTCATGTACAAAAAGAAACCAAAGTAGGGGTAAAAATAATAATACAACACATGTAATAAAATACCAAAAATTCCAAAATCTATCCAACTAGAATCACAAGCCTCACCTCAGTCCCATGGTCCTCTACTCCCAAGAATCAATCAAGAACATGCAGCAGGGTTCTTGTTCTTATCCATACCTGCAATTATATAGTCTATTTGTTACTTGTCGACGGACTGAATAGAGTTTGAGATATAATCCCATTAAGAAACCACCCAAAAGTCAAGTTACAACCATTTAGTGAATATATAATAATAATAGTGTGATTTAAATAATATAAAATATAACAAAAGTAAGTAAAAAAGAAAAAAACCCATGAAGGTCTGGGTACCCATAGATTCCCATCCTCTACTACCTACTTTGGGCTAGCTATAATATCTCTGATTTAACAGTCATTCCTATATCATGTTATAATCAAGCTCATTTTATTAAATATTTCATATTTAATAATAATTCTTAGAACCTAACACATATCCTAGCATCCAAAATAAGGGTATGTGATCAACAATGACTAACCAAGCTGTCAATAAAGTGTAAGTCACTAACCGAATCTAAGATTGTGATTTTTATTTGTAGATGCATCATATAAATAATTTAATTCATTAATTAATTCATAACCTAATCCCATCCTTGGAATTATTAATTTTGAGTCCAAGTATTGCTCCAAGGGTTTCATAAACCAAGCACCTTACAAGACCATCCTAGGTATTTTTATTGGGTACTGGTATCTCTCTAGGTGTGGTGTAACAACACTACAACTCGAGTCTATAATTGGTGGTCCACTAAGGGATCCCAAGTATCACCCATGGCATATATGATCAACTTACCATTTGATTTCTTACTTGGAAATCTATATGGAGTCCAAGTATCACTCAGGAATATAATAGTAAGTCCCTATGAGTCTATCCTTGGTAGTCTACTAAGGATTTATAATGTCACTTGGGTGTAAGCAGGGTAGGATCCAAATGAGTCCATTCATGGCATTATTATATGATCCCATTTGTTACCCAAGGTATAAAATCATTCAATATCATTCAATTATATCATGGGTCATCACCATATTCAATTAAATTCAAATTCACCTCAGAAGGTGGCTCAAGGTATGGATAATCTTATAAGGATTTCCTTTTAATTAATCATGTGGTAATTTAATTATAAAAGGGTTAACTTGAGCTTAAACAAGCCATTATATGGAAGGGACCTAGGTTCATGGTCATCCCATATCTTCTCCTTGACCAAATCTATAAGTCCCTAGCTGTAAACATTACATAATCTTGAATTAATTTAATAATTCACATTGAGGATCTTTTCAGGTTTAGAAATTTCAATAATTAGGTCATAACATATATATAACAACTTGAATATTACATGTATAAACTTCTACTCAGTATCCATTTTTTCATAAAATAAAAAATCTTAAAAAAAGAAACATATCTATTTCCATGTTTGAGACAACATGACTTTTCCATGATCCTATCCTTGACCCTATTCATCTTTAATTCTTGTGGAAAACATTTCAAAAACATGGGATGGGCATAAAAATATTATAAATGATATAAAATAAGGAAAGAAAACATTAGTCCACGAATATATACAAATCAAATAAATCATACTTTTCAATCTTAAAACATAGTCTATTTAACATACCTCACAAAATCATAATATTTATGAATAACACATAGAAATCTTAAATCATAAATTTAACTTGTGGCATACATATCATATTTACATTGTGCTTTCATAGCTACATAGGTAGTTTTATTTGTAATACCCATCATATTATATTCCCTAAATCTCTTAGGAGAAATATTAACGTTTACCTTCATCACATTACCCAATGCATTGGAGAGCTATCATGGGCTCACCCGCCCTAGGATTATCACAAAACCACCCATATACATAAACATTGTTGAAGATCCATAACATATTCATAACACATAAAACCAGCATAAAGGAAAAATAAAATTTCTACATTTCAATCACAATATATCATTTCAAGATATTGAAATAATCAATTCATTTAAAACATTCAAAAATGAAAGTTTTGAATCAAAGTTTCCCATACCACTCTGAAAATTTTGAAATAAATTTACACTATAAAACACTCATGTACATATAAATAAATCCTTAAAATCATTTCTAAAACATGGGAATGAAAGATAATTATTTATAATATTAAATTATTAAAACATTTAAAATGGGTTTTTAGTTAAATAATCCTTTACCACTTGAGAAACTCTTAAATAAAAATAATTATAGAATAACATCAAAGAAAACTATAAATATCATTAGAATATATAAATTCATGATATAAAATGTAGAAATGGTTGTATATACACCTTATAAGATAATAAATGTGCATAATATCAATATATGCTTCAATGAAAAAATATTGAGAGGAAGTTCCTTACAAATATTGTACCATTAGATTATGGATAAATCAACGACATAATTATGTGTGAAAAATATAAATACAACCAATATAAGTGGATATTAAGTGTAAAATAATCATATTTCATTGACACATATTCATATCATGACATAATCAATAAGTATAAGTTTAACCCAAATAATTGAAATTATGTTAAGAAGTTCCCTTATAAAAATTCAGCAGCCTAACGACGTCATATAAAAATTCAAAAAATGATTTGATGAGAGAGAAAGGGTATCTCATCACATGGAAATAAAATTTACAGAAACAAGGACATATAAGAACATATCCCAACATTTTAAAATTGAAATTTAAAAACATAACATAAAATAAGTTTTTTACTAAAAGATAAAGGGTGAAAGGTTCCCTTATCGATTTGGTAACTTAAAAAACATACACCATATGAAAGAAGGATCATACAATGAAGATGTAAATACCCATAAATTAAATTATATTACACAACGAATACAATCAGGTTAATTAAATACACCACAAAAAAGTAAATAGTGGCAAATATAGCATGAATCTCATGGGAATAAAAAGTGAGATGAAAACCCCGTACCTCAAGTCCAACCTGTATTGTATGTTCCTTGTTCTTATTGAATAATAAAAATAAGTTAATTTATACTTGATTAAGAAATTTTTTCAAGTTTATTATTCCTTTTAATTCACTTATTACCTTTCTATAACACTTAGTTAATTATTTGATTTCATATTGTACATTTTGTCGATGTTCAGAACTTGAGTCAAAAATGAACTTGTTATAATTACAAAATTTCCATATGGTCAAAAGTCCACTATCTCTATAATGATATTAATGATTTAGATATCATATATATAATATATATCCAGTATATGTGTATTTATAATAGTCCATATCATTTGGATATATGAAAATTAAATGCACCATTCAAGGAGACGGTAAGTCGTACGTACGTATGAACGCTACTTTCATTTTATTTTATTTTTCTTTTTTAATGGAATGAAATCCAAATGATACATAGTTATATTATTATTATATTATAATATAATATTTTATATATGTTACATAAGTTCATTAACACCATACTTTATACATTCCATGTATGGTAAGAATGAGTCATATCACTTTGAGGGGGTGGTAGTCTGCACTTCCTCAAATGAAATTATCATATTTATACAACATGTAAATCATAAAGGTATGTTATAAATAATAATTAAATAAGAATATAGATAAAATAAATATCATAAATATTATATATAATTAATTTTCCATCATAATTTCCACCTTGAGAGGTGGCAGGGGAAAATCGAACAATCATCATTTCGTTAGGCAGTAGTTCGCCATACACAGCAACATTATGTTTGTGCCTATTAGATGGATGTGAGTGTAAGTGTATTTTGAATAATTATCATAAAATAACATATTATATTTAGGATAATGGTTTTTTTATACAAAATAATAATAAAAAGAGCATAGGTAGTGGAGAAGGAAAAATATTGGAAAGAAACTTGAGAGAAGGCGTTACCTCAAATCGGGTAACTTCTTTTGATTTGAGCCAAAGGGATCTCTTTAATTGCATTATTCCTTGGAGAATGCTTATAAGAGGAATATAGGGATGTTGGGAGATTATTTGGGTAAATTTTGGATGATCTAACAGGATTGATAGGTGTGAGTAATGGGTTAGAGGTGGTGTCTTTTTATAAGAGGGGGGAGGTGCTCTTTTGGAAAGTTTCAAAGTATTATTTTATTATAAAAATATTTTCAGCTTAAAAAGTTCCAAAAATAATTAAATTCAAATATAAGATAATATAAGTCTAAATAAAACCATCCAATAATAATTGGATAGGTTTTGGATATTTTTTAATCTTTATCTTTTTTATTTAACCCTTTGTTAACTTATTTAACTTTTACCATGTCTTCTTGTATATTCAAACTATATGGTTAATATATTTACTATAAAATCACAAGTGCCCAAAAATGGATCATTAATGAAATTTTAAACATCATATATTTTATTTTTCTGAATCTTATATTTTTAGGACTTTTTTATCATTTAATAAAATATTAATTTATTTAAAAACTCATTTATGTCCATTTTTAAACTATTCATATCATGACTTTTTAAAAATTCATAAAAACTTGATCAATTCCAAAAAACTTCATTAATTAAAATAAAAAAGTCATAATCATCCATAAAATTCGTGTATGACATAAAAATATTCAAAATAAATTTATTTTAATATTTATAATCTCATTTATTTAAAACATTCTTTAATGAGGTAATCATTACATCACCATTGTGTCATAAATAAATTTATTTATCTGATATATAAAAATTATAATAAAATACCATGATATAGGAAATATTTTTATATTTATAATTACTATTTATAGTCAAATATATCAATTATATAACCCCATATTAATTTTTTTAAGCAAAAAAATACATGTTTATGATATTTTTATTTTTACTTTAAATGAAAAGTTATTAATGTAATTATCTTACCCAAGTGTATTAAAAAGTCCAAAAGTTATACCCAAGAATTGTATTGGTCATAAATGACTCATACAATAAGTTTAGTATAACTGTTAAGGTAATTTTATATTATTATAATATTATTTTTACCATGAATTGCCCTATTTACCTTTAACCGCAGTAAATAAAAATAAAAAGTTATTATTCACCAAAAATTATTTTCAACCTATTGAACCAAATTTTACTTAATTATTACAACCATGTATGTAAAAATTTTGAAATTTAATTCACAGAAGTGGTAAAATTTTATTTAAATGAAAATTCTGTTTTTTAACTACTACATAGTGTTTTTCACTATTTGTCAAAAATTGAACGTTTTCGGGAAAAAAACCAAAAAATCACCCAAAGATAATTTTGATATTATAAATTCAAAAACTATGTCTATTTTACCAAATTCAAAACATATAATTTTCATTAATTAATTTAAAATTAATTTCTGTTATCAAAACTAGAAAGCGTGTTTTTAAGAAGTAAAAACTACAAAGAGATCGACATGTGTTTATGTCCAATTTCAAAGTGAAATTACTTATAATGAAAAAAATTGGATCAAAAGATAAAAATATAATCTAATTACACTTTAAAACCAATTTAAATTATAATCTAACAATATAAATAAATTATATTAAAATGCAGTTTTGAATTAAAATGCAGTATTTTTCACTATTTATAAAAAAATGAACTTTATCAGAAAAATACCAAAATTTTACCCAAAGTAAATTTTGATGTCCCGATTCTAAATAAGAAGTTTATTTTTTAAAATGGAGTATATAAAATTGATAAAACTATATTTAAAAAGAGCTACCCATCAAAAGTCGGTAAAACAACTTTTTAAAAATATTAGAGTTTTTCATGCTTAAAATTGGATTCATTATTATTTTAAGCCTCTAAAACTTATTGGATAAAATTAAAAACATTTAACAAAAAAATTTATTCATATTTTAGTTAGTTATGTTCATTCCCAGTAATACAATGTCTAGGCATTAACTACCATTTAAAATAATAATAATAATATATTATTTTTTGGTATAACTCAAAGTTGTGTGCAACGTAAGATTTAAAAGAAACTTATTGTTGTGTTTTGAGTACGCTATCAGACATAGAATCCACTTGAAATTAAAATTAATATTTAATTCAAAAATATTATTAAATATGAAATTTTCATATTCTTTATTTACCTGGGATGTTACATCCTTCCCTCCTTTTGGGAATTGCGTCCTCGCAATTTTAAAATTGGCCTCAGAAACTTATTTAAAAGTCCCACATCAGAAAAAGAGTCAATAAAAATATCACTTTAAAAGAAATAAAGAGAAGTAAAAAGGTCACCTGAGATAACACGTAATAGGGTTCCATGTAGGAAAACATGGATATGGAAGAGAAACTAAGAGTCAAGTTCTGATACAGAGTGATAGAAAACATGATTAGGAGAAAATTATCCACCAGAAAACCACAAACTTGTGATAGGTTAAACGGTATTTGATTCTCGAGTAGGAAAAGTAAACAGACAATGTTTTTTTATTTTCGGTTCCCTTTCATAAATTTAGAGAATTTATTTATGATATTGACTAAGGACATAAAGAAATATACTTAATTTTCAAGTAGAGTTTCATCCTTTAATAATTTTCTACCAAAAACTCATATTTTCTCTAAATGATGAGTATTCAAGATGACTTGGTCACATCAAAATCACTAGAATAAACTTATTGAGAATCATATAATCTAAAAAATATGAACTATATATTTCCTTGCCTTCATACATTAACCAAAACCAAAAAGGTTAGTACGAGATCTGATAATCCCCAAAGGATAAATAAATACTAATCTTAATATCCAAAATTCAACAAACAGTTCCCAAAGTTAAAAATAGACCATTCAATAAACAATTGTCCTTAAAATTATTCAAAATAATCCAAACTAAGTTTTAAACCCGAAATTCATAAGGATTTTATCGCATAGTATTCCAAAAAAAAATTAACATTTATCTCCAATTAACATTGGCTACTCTTAAAGTCTCACACTGAAGTGTAATTAACCTAATCGAATATTCTCTATGATAGGTTAATAATTTACATAAATAACCAAAATCACTATATTTCCACAAAAAACATAGATTCTTCCAAAATAAAATTCTACCATTACTCCTCAAATGAAATCCCATAGTATTCTATTTTCCTTAGGCATATAGTATTCCCAAAAGAGAAAATGTCTTCCAAAGTAACCTTTATCACTTAATCACCAAATCATTTTCTTATACTAAGAATATCCATTTGATAAAACATAAGTTCCCAAAATCAACTTATTTTTGATCCAAAAAATCATTTAAATAAAAAATAATTAGTCATACTAACCAAGGACATCACGTAGTCCACTGGTAGGCAATAAATCCCAATCGCACATTTATTTTTGGTTTGATTCCCACCACTTTGTCTGATGCGATGGTTTGTCACATGGTATGAGTGTTTTATTTTTTCAAAAACTATATAATTTTATAACATTCCCAAAAATGAGATAATTTTCTCAAAAAGTACCATACCCTTCTTTATCCTTAAAGGTTATCTAATACCTTTCATTTTGCATCCCAAAAAGTAGTAACATGTAATTGCATCAAATTCAAGGATCATATAAACCCAAATTGTTCTTTATAACTATATCTAAAAAGGAAAATGTAATTCTTCCTTGAATATAATTTTCACATATCAAACTTCAGGGTTACACATACTAGAAAAAGTCTTCTAAAGTAATCCCTTCATTAAAAGAGCCTCAATACTTTTAGGCATTTCTTCATTATAAAATCTACCATAACTCTTAAACCCCTTATATGTAGAATTATTACTCATTAAATTTTCTTCATGATTCATTAACCATTATTTTCCAACTTATTCTGTAGTACTTCTTTTCTTTCATTGGTCATTTTCAGTTTCCTCATCCTCAATTAGAATGGAATTAGTTATTGGTAAGAATATATTTGTACGGTACTGCTGATCCCATTCCTGAAACTTCTTTGTAGGAAATCTATTTGTATAATTACCATGCACACCACATTTAAAACATTAAATTGATCCATAAGAAAAAACTTCTTTCCCTTTCCTGGAGTCAACTGGATGCTTTCTTTTTCCATGGAAGGTTCTTGATTTATGACCTTCATTACCACATTTATAGAATCTTCTCATCCCTTTGAAGAATTTTCCTAAGTGTTTCTTTCCACATCCTAGACACATAGGTTTCTGAATATACTTACCTTTATGATTATTACCATAAATTCCATAGGGATTTTTTTCTTACATATATGATGCCTTATAAAAATAACCATGTTTCAGGTGGTCATCGTGACTCCAGATAGTTAGTTGAAAATAACCATAAGAGTTCTCATTGCAACTCTTATTTCATCCGGTTGCTTAATCAGAAAACCATCACAGTTTTATTCACATCCATTGTCACTTGGGTTCCTACTAAATCCATCTATTTACTAAAACCAAAAAGTTCAGTGTGAGTATATCAGTAAAATCATCATATAATATCTTATGAGGAGGGTAAACACTAAGATATACTTATTCATATTATCTTAAAATCATTCGATATATCTAAAATAATTATGACTCTTTATAATATGCTAAACATTATGGTTATGTCACTTATGCTTAAATAAAACCCTAACCTCTAAAGTTATCTAAACCGAGCTTTGATACCAACTATAAGGCACCAGCCTTAAACATTACATAATCTTGAATTAAGTTAATAATTCACATTGAGAATCTTTTCAGGTTTATTGATTTAGATAATTAATTCATAAATTATACATAACAACTTGAATATTACATGTAGACACTTCTACTCAGTATCCATTTGCTTCATAAAATAAAAATTCATAAAAAAAAGAAACATGTCTAGTTTTATGTTTTAGACAGCATGACTTTTCCATGATCTCATCCTTGACCCTATTCATCTTTAAATCATGTGGAAAACATTTCAAAAACTTGGGATGATCATAAAAATCTCAGTAAGGGATATAAAATAAGAAAATAAAACATTAGTACATGAATATATACAAATCAAAGAAATCATACTTTTCAATCTTAAAACATAATCTCTTTAAAATAACTCACAAAATCATAATATTTATGAATAACACATAGAAATCATAAATCATAAAGGTAACTTGTGGAATACATATCATACTTACATTGTATCTTTCACATCTACATAGGGTGTTACGTTTGGAATACCCATCACAGTATATTCCCTAAATCTCTTAGGATAAATATTAATGTTTACCTCTGTCACGTTACCCAATGCATTAGAGAGCTATCTCGGGCTCACCTAACCTAGGATTATAACAGAACCACCCATATATGTAAAAAAATGACCAAGATCAATACATATTCATAACACATAAAACTAGAATAAAGTAAATATAACATTACCACATTGAAATCACAATAAATCAATTCAAGATATTTAAATAATCAATTTATTTAAAACATTCAAAAATAAGGTTTTTGAATCAAAGTGTCTCATACCACTCTAACCTTTTGAAATAAATTTAAACTTTAAAACAATCATGTCCATATAAATAAATCCTTAAAATCATTTCTAAAACATGGACATGAAAGAGAACGATTTAGAAGATTAAATATTTAAAACATTTAAGATGATGTTTTAGTTAAAGAATTCCTTACCACTTGAGAAACTCTTGAATAGAAATCATTACAAAATAAAATAAAACAAAACTATAAATATCATGAGAATATAGAAATTCGTGATATAAAATGTCAAAATGGTTTTATATACACCTTATAGGATAATAAAGGTGTAAAATATCAATATGTTCCTCAATGAAAGGAGATTTAGACGAAGTCCATTGCAAAGATTGTACCATTAGATTAAGGATAAATCAATGAAATAATTGTGTCTGAAAAATATAAATACACCTAATATAAGTGGATATTAAGTGTAAATAAATCATAGTTCATTCACCCATATTCATATCATCACATAATCAAGAATTAGAATTTTAACCTAAAGAATTGAAATTGGGTAAAGAAGTTCCCTTAAAAAAAATCGGCATCCTAACGACGTCACTTAAATTTTCAAAAAATGAGTTGATGTGAGAGAAAAGGGTATATAATAACATGGACATAAAATGTATAGAAATAAGTATATATAATAACATATCACAACATTTTAAAATTTAAATTTAAAGACATAACATAAAAGAAACCTTTGACTAAAAGAGAAAGGGTGAAAGGTTCCCTTACCGATTTGGTAACTTACGAAACATACACCATATGAAAGAAGGATCATACAATTAAGTTGTAAATACCCATAAATTAAAGTATATTGCACAATTAATACAACAATGGTAAGTACATAAACCACACAGAAGTAAATAGTGTCAAATATAGTATGAATCTCACAGGAATAAAAAGTGAGATGAAAACACCTTACCTCAAATCTGACCTGTCTTGTTTGTTCCTTGTTCTTACTAAATAATAAGCTTAAGTTAATTTATAATTTATTAATAAAATTTCTCAATTTTATTATTCCATTTATATTAGTTATCATCTTGATATAACAATTAGTTAATTATTTGAGTTCATATCAGACATTTTGTCGATGTTTGGAACTTGAGTCAAAAATGAACTTGTTATAATTACAAATTGTCAAAGTGGTCAAAAGTCCATTATCTATAGAATTATATTCATGATTTATATATCATATATATACAATATATATTTATTTATAATAGTTAATATCATTTGGATATATGAAAATGAAATGCACCGTTCATGGAGAGGGTAAGTCGTACGTACGCATGAATGCTACTTTCATTTCATTTTTTTTATTTTTAAAGGAATGAAAACCAAATGATACATAGGTATATTATTATTCCAGTATAATATCATATTTTATATACAATACATAAGTTCATTAAAATAATCCTTTATACATTCCATGTATGGTATGAACGAGTCATATCACTTTGAGGGGGTGGTAATCCGCACTTCCTCAAATGAAATTATCGTATTTATACAACATGAAAAGAATAAAGGTATGTTATAAATGAAAATTACAGAAGAATAGAGATAAAATAAATATCATATATATCATATATAATTAATGTTTCATCATAATTGCCACCATGAGAGGTGGTAGGGTAAAATCAAATAATCATCGTTTTGTGAGGCAGTAGTTCTTCGTACATAGAAACAGTATGTTCGTATCCATTAAATGGAGGTGTGTGTAAGTGTAGTTCGAATAATTATCATAAAAAAAACCTAGTATATTGAGTATGATGGTTCTTTTATATAAACAAATAATAATAAGATCATATATACTGGAGAAGGAAAAATAATGGAAATAAACTTGAGGGAAGACATTACCTCAAATCAGGTAACTTCTTTTAATTTGAGCCAAAGGGCTCTATTGAATTGCCTTCTTCCTAGAGGATGGATTCTAAGAGGAATAGAGGGATGTTGGGAGATTATTTGGGTAGAGTTTTTATGAGAAAATGTTCTTTAGATCTGTGATTAATGGGTTAGAGGTGTTGTCCTTTTATAAGAGGAGGGGCTCCTTAAGAAGGTTATAAATATTATTTTATTATAAAATTATTTTAGGTTTCAAAAGGTCCAAAACTAATTAAATTAGAATATAAGATGAATATAAGTCGAAATAAAATCATCCAATAAGAAATTTATAGGTTTTGGATATTTTTTAATCCTTATCTTTTTTATTTAACACTTTGTTAACTTATTTAACTTTCACCATGTCTTCTTGTATATTCATACTATATGGTTAATATATTTACTATAAAATTCCAAGAACCCCAAAATGAATCATTAATGAATTTTTTAACATAATATATGTTATTTTTCTGAATATTATATTTTTAGGACAATTGTATCATTTAATAAAATATTAATTGATTTAAAAACTCATTTTTGTCAATTTTTATGCTATTCATATCATGACTTTTTAAAAATCCATAAAAACTTTATAAATTCTAAAAACCTTCATTAATTAAAATATAGAAAGTAATAATATTCCATAAAATTCGTTTATGGCAAAAAAAAGTTTCAAAATAAATTTACTTTAATATTCATAATCTCATTTATTTAAAACATTCATTAATTAGGTAATCATTACATTATCATTGTGTCATAAATAAATTTATTTATTTGATATAAAAAAATTATAAATAAAATACCATGATGTAGGAAATATTTCTAGTATTCTAATGACTATTTATATTCAAAGATATCAATTATATAACCCCACATTAATTTTTTTTAGCAAAAAATACATGTTTATAATATTTTTACTTTTACTTTAAATAAAAAGTTATTAATGTAATTATCTTACCCAAGGGGCTTACAAAGGAAAACGTTCTACCCAATGATTGTATTTGTTGTAAATTTATCATCCAATATGTTTAGGACAAGTGTTAAGGTAATTTTATAATATTATAATATTATTTTTACATTGAATTACCCTATTTACCTTTAACCGCTGTAAATAAAAAACAAAAGTTACTATTCAACAAAAATTATTTTCATCCTATTGAACCTCATATTACTTATTGATGACAACCATGTATTTGGGATTTTTTAAATTCAATTCACGTAAGTGTTGAGATTTCATTTAAATGAAAATGTTTGTTTTTTAACTATTATGCAGTGTTTTCACTATTTATCAAAAATTGAAGGTTTTTAGAAAAATACTAAAAAATCACCCAAAGATAATTTTGATATTCCAAATTAATAAATGATGTCTATTTTAAAAAATTATAAACATAGAATTTTCATTAATTAATTTAAAATTAATTTCTTTTGTCAAAACTAGAAAGCGTGCTTTTAAGAAGTAAACATTACAACAAAATCAACATGTGTTTATGTCCAATTTCAAAGTGAAATTACTTATAATGACCAAAATTGGAATAAAAGGTAAAAATATAATCCAATTAAACTTTAAAACCAATTTTAAGTACAACATAACTATATAAATAAATTATATTACAATGCATATTTGAATTTAAATGCAGTATTTTTCACTATTGATAAAAAATGAACTTTTTGAGAAAAATACCAAAATTTTACCCAATTTAAATTTTTATGTCCCAGTTTGAAATAAGAAGTTTATTTTGTAAAATTTATCATATAAAAGTGATAAAAACTATATATAAAAATGGTTCTCCATCAAAAGGCAGTAAAATGACTTTTTATAAATATTAGAGTTTTTCATGCTTAAAATTGGATTCATTCTTATTTTAAGCCTCTAAAACTTATTGGATAAAAGTAAAAACATTTAACAAACATGTTTAATAATATTTTAGTTAGTTATATTCATTCCCTCCAATACAATGTCTAGGCGTTAACTACCATTTAAAATAATAATATTATTATATTATTTTCTGGTATAACTCAAAGTTGTGTGCAACATAAGATTTCAAAGAAACTCGTTGTTGTGTGTTGAGTATGCTATCAGAAATAGAATCCCCTTGAAATTAAAATTAATAGTTAATTCAAATATATTAATAAATATGAAAATTTTATATTCTTTATTTACCTGGGATGTTACAAAATCACTTCACAATTCACTTACCATTCAAATTATAATTCGTTTCAATTACAATTGGAAATTCAATATAAAACTTCCCAAGGAAAGGGGAAAAAAGGCACACATAAAAGGTTTACAAATTAAATCACCACCCATGGTGGTCCATTTAATTAACAACTCACTTAATGTGTGGTTCCAATTTAAGGTTCATGAACTTCAATCAATTATAAATGGTTCACCTCAATTACATAGGTCACACTTATCAATAATTCAAGGATTCAAATCCATTTCAAGGGAATATCTCCAAAAATTGTCCATGAAACAAAACGACATATATATAAACACTTTAACTTTGAATTAAAATCATGATAACACCTATTTTAGGTTCTCAGTGAATATCCCATCAAGTATTAGCTTATGATTCTTCTTAAATTAGGATAAAATCAAAGAATGGGTGAAGAACCTATAAATATGGAATATAAGCTTGCACCTAAATAGTGTAACTAATACCAAACCAAATGAATAATGATACAATAGGAATTGAGATCTTACTGATAAATATCCAATAAGATGAATGGATCTTGATTCCAAGTCTAGATGAAGGAGATCTTTCAATTCCTACTTTAGGTATAAAAAGGGAGCTCTCAAGCCATGAATATCCAATGTGAGGATAAATGAGGAAATTAGGTTAGAAATAAGATTTAATTATGGTTAGTTTCATAATTTCTCAATAATTACTGGGTTTCACAATTTGGATACATTGTTTTCTAAACCATGTGCCAAACATGTGCCCATTATTATAGGAAAGGGGAAATTTGCATGGTCTTCTCACACAGTTTGAAAAAATGTGCATAAATAATGTCTCATTCCACTTTCAAAACTACAGATATACCCACACAACTGTGAATCTCAAATAGAATATTTTTTATAACTTTTCATCCTATATGAATCCATTTTCCATCCTCACACGGTTATATATAACTATGTGGCATGCCCCGCATGGTTTCTACTAACCATGTGTCGGGCCTATTTCACCCCCAAATCTAGGTTCTGGGATTCGATCCAACCCCAGACACCCCCGTTACCACCACAAACTCAAAGGGAATTCATATTAGACCATATTTAAGAATATAAACTAAAAATTTACAAAAACTAAATGATTTTTTACCTCAATAAAGAACCAGGTTCTTACAGTATGTTCTCATAATCTCCCATCTTGGAGATTACCAAGTGAAAACTCCGTAAAAAGAAGCCTCATCCTTTTACAAATAATTTCACTTGAAGGTATAAATAATATGTGTCCCATAATAGTATGTTATCTAACCATAGAACTATATTAATAATATTTTCATATCACTTCAAAGTTCTCATCATAGAGGGTAACTTCAATGACCATATCAATGAGATAAATACTCTATGAAATTATTACATTAAATCCATGAATAATAATTAAAAATATGTAATAAGATGTTTAATTAATTTTCAATACATCAAATATACATGTAATCAATTTAAAAATAGTTGGTTTTAGGAAACCAACTTCAAAAAACTCCCACTTAGACTATAGACAACTACCTATGACTTTGAGTCCACCAGAACTCACATGATAATAATGTTTCTACCATGTTAAGAATTCAGTATTGGGTTCTACCACATTATCTTCCATGGATATACTAGTCACTTCAACCTCACACCTATGATAAAAATCCATCAAGATATGATACTTTTTAATTATGTTCTTTGTCTGATGATGTGACCTTGGATATTTTGTGAGAGACACCACTGTAGAATTATCATAACAAAGTGTGATATGATCTTTAAATATAGGTACCACACCAAGATATTGGATGAATTTTTTCATCCATAATACTTATTTATATTCCTTATAAGTATAAATATACTCATAATCAACTATAGAATCTATGACCACAACTTTGTTTTTAACTCTTCCAGCTCATATCACCTCCATTTAAAGTGAATATATATCCCTTTTTGACTTCTATCATCTTAATCAGTTTGGAAACTACCATATACATATCCTCTAATGACTAGTTCCTCATCTCTTCTATATACCAAGAAAATATCCTTAATACACCTCATATACTTATATATAGTCTTCACTTTCATCTAATGGAGGTCACCTGGATCATCTTGATATATTCCTATTGCACTCAATGCATAGGAAACATCTAGTTTATTACATAGAATATCATAGATTAATGAGAAAATAACTAATGTGTATGAAATCATTTCTATTCTATTTCTTTCCTCATGTACCTAAGGACACATTTTATTGGAAATATGAATGTCATATGATTCTAGAAATAATACCCACTTGGATTGTTCTATACAGAATCTCTTCAATATCTTGTCAATGTATGAACCTTTAATTATGTCAAGAAATGTTTTGGATCTATCATGATGGATCCTGATCCTAAGAATATATGATTCCTCTCCTAATTCATTCATGGATAAGTATTTATTCAACCATATATTTACATACTATAAGACTAGAATTTCATTTTCTATGAGTAATATGTCATTAACATATACTATTAATAAAAAAAACCGCACTCACACAAAACCATTTATAGACATAAGGATTGAATTCATTATTTATGAAATTATAATCTATTATGGAATCATCAAAATAAATATTCCATGACCCATATGCTTTATTTAATCCATAAATAGATATTTTCAACTTTCATAACTTTTTGGAATCCTTTGGAGTAACAAACCCTTTGGGTTGTTTCATATTGACATATTCTTAAAGGTTCTCATTAATAAAATATGTTTTGACATATATTTACCAAATCCTATAATCATTTAAGTCCATAATATAAATTATAATTTTGATGTATTTTATCATTTCAATTGGTGAAAAGGTTTCGCCATAGTTAATTCCTTGACACTATTTAAACCCTTATTCATCCAGTCATGCCTTATAGGTACCAACTTGTCCTTCCATTTCCAGTTTCTTCTTGAATAACCATTTTCAACGAATGAGATTCACATCTATTGGAGGGTATACAAAAATCCATACATAGTTTTGGAATATGGAATCCATTTCATAATTCATGTCTTCTTTCCACTTGGAAACATCTGTTCCACTTATTACTTCCTTATAGGTTAGAGGATCATTATTATCAAATAATAATGAGTTACCATCCTTTGTGACTATAAAATAATAACATTCTATTTATTTAACCTCTCTTGTACTTATAGTTAGTACTTGTGTATCCAAAATAATTTCATCTTCCATGGGGATTTATGGAATCTATTCTTGTACCAAATCTTATGTACTTTGAGCCACAACTAGATCGAAGTTTGTTTTTCTCCCACTATCTATTTTATAGATGTGATCCCTTTCAAGTAATATGGAGTTTCTTTCCACTACAACTTTTTTTAAAGGTGTTTTATAAGTAATATACCCTTATTTCCTTGGGATATTCAATAATGGTACACTTTCTGCCTCGAGGAGTAAGTTTTTTATCTAAAGAGACCTTAACAAATTCTTTGTTTCCCCATGCATGTAAATTTGATAACATGGTTTTCCTTCTACTCAAAAATTCATATGGAATACCATTTATAAATTTAGTTGGTACTTGGTTTAGTATATGTGCAGTTTCTTGTAACACATATCCCCAAAAAGATAATGGAAGACTTACATGACTCATCATTGATCTTTCCATTTCAAACAAGGTGTGGTTCCTCTTTTATCTTACCTCGTTACACTGAAGTGTGTCAGGAGGAGTGAGTTGGGATATGATCCCAAACTTTTATAAGTAATCAATGAAGTCTTTATTAAGATATTATCCACCTCATTCTGAGTAGAGTTTCTTAACATTCTTACCGAGATGGTTCTCAACTTATTTCTTGTATTCTTTTAATTTATCAAAAGAATCTGAATTATACCTCATTTAGTATACATATACATATCTATTAAAATCATCAATAAAATTTATGAAGTATTAGTATCCACCCCTTTATTCAAGAGGATATGGATCACACACATCTATATTAACAAATTCAAGAATCACTTTAGCCCTTTTACTTTTCCCACTAAATGGGGATTTAGTCACTTTACCTTGTAAACATATGTGACATACACCAAGTGGTTTAAGTCCAAAAGAATCTAAATATCCATATTAATGTAGATTAGTCAAGTTCTTTTCATTTACATGACCTATCCAATGATTCCAAAGTTGTGTGTGGTATAATTCATGTGAGGTTGTTTCATTATCGATGGCCATTACTTGGTTTGTGTAGTCTTACACATAAAGATGATTATTAAATTGTGACTTACTATAAATAATTATATCTTTATAAAAGAAAAAAATTATTTCTATATTTAAAAATAAAACCATATGTATCTAGTTTGGATATGGATATAATGCTTTTGGTAACTGAAAGCATATAATAACAACCCTTTAAAACCAAGATCATCCCATTTGGAAACATGAGGCAGTAGTTATCAATAGATACATCAACAAGTTTAGTTTCATTGTTTTATCTTTCATATACAGTAAATATTTCATAATCCACTTGGTTCCTTTATTTAAATACATATGTGAGAACCATAAGCTGCATATAATACCAAATTTATAGAAAAAGATAAATTAAACTAAATAATAAATGCACCTGAATTTTTCCCTTCCTTCTTTGGATGGGTGAATTTTTTCTTCCAATAGCCCTTCTTTCTATATGATAAATAGACAATATCATGTTCCTTTTCATTCCCCTTGATCTTCCTCTTCTTGGATGGGCATGAAGGAGATTTGTTCTTAAATCTATTTGATTTACCTTTAAATTTTTTCAACATAAGGATGAAAGGATTTTCATGCTTAGTATCCTTATATTCTTGGATAAGAAGATTAATAACATCTGGTAGATACTTTTCAAAGTTTTTCACATTAAAATTAACAATATAACTAGAGAATATTTGCAGGAGTGATGCCAGGATGAGATTGATGCCCAGTTATTTGGGGAGTTTTAACCCTAGAAACTCTACGTTCTTAATGTATCCAATGATATTGACTACGTGAGACCCAGTTGGGGAACCCTCTCCAAGATTTATATGAAAGAGATATTTTGAAATCTCAAACTACTCCTATATTTTATCTCCTGGTAAAGACCATGTAGGCACTTAAGCATGCTTTATATATCCATGTTTTCATAAGATGTCATGAGTTCACTAGACATAGACGAATGCATTGATCATTAAACTTTGACCACATCGTTCATATATTTCTCTTATACTAGGAACTCTTCATCAATTAACTCCTCAGTAGGTGAATCAATAAATGAGGATTCTAGAACATATGATTTTTGTTCATGGTAAAAAAAATCTGAAGGAATCTATACCATTAATTGAATTTACTTCTAGTTACAAGGTTGTCTTTATCCAATATTGATCATTGGGATAATGTGGATGAACAACTTTCCATTTTATTCTATAATTAAAAGAGTATATTATTAGTAATTTTGTTAATGAGAAATTATATGAGAAAAAATAAAATAAATTATTTTATTAATTATTAAATCTCTCATTATTTCATCAAGTCCCAATAGCCCCCACCATTGAACTTAGAATGTCTAGTTGCTATGACATTCTAGTGGAAATAATTTATATTCCACTTCACATAACTTGAACAAGGGTTGTTCAAGTTACTTGAAGGTATCTAGGTAGGAAGGTATTTACCAACTGTGGTTTGGTATCTCCTTAATCCATTGAGTGGACTCCACTGTCATGAAATACTGACTTGTATTTCATCAAAACTTTCCTCCAAATTACACCATGTATATAAAGGGATACCCATTTTGATGTGAAATGGTCAAATCAACCCATAACCTTCATAATAACTCCCCTTATAAAAGTAATTTTCCCAAAAAGGGTTGTTCAAAAACTTAGTTCTATTGAGTTTCATTCCTAATCAAGTAATGTAAGGTAAAGTCTGACTTAATATTTAATTTATGTATTTTAATTAATTATGCATAAATTTATCTTGTTTTATCTTTTACATGTATTGTTCATATTAAGTGGATATTAATTAATTAATTAACCATATTGGATAAAACAAATTACACACAATTCAATTATTTAATTTCTGTCTTTGCACATTAATTAATTTATTTATGTGATCATGACCTTTCATCGATAAAATAAATAATTGTGTAGAAAAAAAATAATTAATTAATTAAATTAAATGTTCATGATCATTATCTAATGGTTGATTTAATTAATGGACACTAAATCAACCTTTGACATAGGGTAAACAAATCATATTTCTAATCTTGGAATGAGTTACATCATTCCACCTGTCTACCTATGAATCACTTGAGTTGGCATCAAAATGGTTCCATCTTGAACTACCTCTATGTGCCTTGGGATAATCCATTAATTACATGTATTTAGGACTCACACACAGGTGAGGGGAACAAAAGGATTAGTTAAAAGGGGATTACATAAATATCATTGGACACACAGGTCCTACATAATAATAAAGGGTGTAATGAATCTCAAACCATAAAATTTAATTTAATAATAAATAATTGAAAACCCAATGAAATAAATTAAATTAAAACATCCAACACAAACATAGGTTGTCACTTTTGTGATCTTATTTTGAGGTATTTTTCTCTTTTATTTTGGTCTTATATATATCCCTTGGATTTCCCAAGTGTTTATTGGTAAAGATTGAGTTTTGGACCCAATATTAGTTGGCATAAAGTTAGTGCATGATTAGTATAAATTGTGTACCAACCTAGAGGAGACCATGTGCCTAGGATAGTGGCGATATCCTAGCCACATGGACCATGCATGGGTATGCAGGCTAACCATGTTCCCAGACCAGTGGGTCTGTTTGAGGTGAATAGTAAGACGTATGAGTGTGTGACCTTCCCCAAGAGACCATGCTCCTTTCCTTTGGAAGGAGGTGTCGCGTGGCTACCGTGAAGTTTTAAAAATCATGGAACCAAACCATGTGTCCTAACCATAACATTAAAAATGTTGATTTTCCCATTTTTTCCTCTTCAATTTTAACCCCAATAAACCCCTAATTTGACCCATTCAGGATTTCCATCCATAATCACCTCTCCCTATACCCTTCCTCACCCTTGGGATCCAAATAATGGGTGGTTTTGGTGTGGAATCATTAAGAAACGTCAAGTAATCTTTATCATCCCTCTTATTCTTCTTTCTTCCTGGTTCCTTCATCCTTCTTCTTTGGGTTCTCCTTTATCTAGTGGGTTGGTTACACTAGAGTGAATTTAAACTTATCTATTTGGGTTTAATCTTTATGTTTATGAAATGATCTTGACATTATAGGTTCTCCTTGTGGTGCGGTTATAGTTTTCCACTAGTTTCCAAAATTTTCCTAGTAAAAGGTTGGTGTTACATGATTTAACATTGTTGGATGATTTTAGTATGCTTGATATTATTTATAATTCGTTCTATGAATTGTGTGGGGGGGTTTAAATCTTTTTTTCAAATGTTTTTGTCATGTATAATGTTTGAATGGTGGTTTCTAAATAAAAATGTTCGGTTTGGAATGTGCATTTCAGGTTTTGAATATGTGTGTATGAAAGTGGTGATTCATATGACATAGGGGATGAAATTAAAAAAAAATAGAATCCTTTCTAATGAGGATGGGTATACTAGGTCTAGTACACTAGGTGGATCATCAAGGCCATGGCCTAGTTCCCCCTAGCAGTATTGATGCTAAAACACTAACTAAACATCTGGTGCTGATCAAAGACCTATAGAACTTTGGATGTGACTCCTATTTGGTGGATATTTCACATGGATGTTGTGGGTTGTGGTTTTTAAACCATATCAATGAGGTATGATGATCCTAGGACCCCACTATCCCTATTACCTTAGGGATTACCCATGGTGCTCATGTGATGTTATACTTTCCATGCAGCTTGTTATGGTATTTACTTTCCCATTTCAATTTTAAATCATGTTTTTTCTAAATGTTTTATTTTATTTTATTTTCTTTAAAAAAATTCATGTATATTTTTATTATAATGTTGTATAATGGAATCTATTTTGGTGATATCCAATTGGGAATTGGATCACACAATACATACACCCTTGGGTGTATATAGACCTTGTCATGTTTGACCTAGTTAAAGGAAATATGTTTTTTGGTGGTGGTGGTGGATCTGGTTTCTATTGCTTTCTTCCTATCAGGTGTTGGTGTAGGTGTCCTGAGGGTTTTATCCCTCTTTTTTCATGGATATATAGTTGTGTAGTTGGTTCACCTCCTCATTTGGTATTTTGGTTTTGACTAAAAATGCGAAACTATTACCTTGTGATAATTGTTTTTATTTGGTTTGGTTATTGAAATTAATGTGATGTTCTATTATTATGGTTTCTTTTGGATGTTTCTCATGGGGTAAATTGTTCACAAAAAAGTATTTTTTTTATTCCCATGAACTAGTTACTAGCCCATGGGGATTTTAAATACCCTTTGGGATTCTACACGGGATGGGTCGGGTGTCTAGTTGGATGGTAGCCTAGAACATTTTGTGAAAAAATGGTATTGGAGTAGGTTTTTTCCTTTCTTTGGGTCATGTAATTTTGGAGAGTCTGTATATACAGGATCTAGGACTGTCAGGGGTCAAGGATCTAGTTTTGAGAGGGGTTTTTGGCCAACACACCTCCTGACAGACCTTGAGTCACCATGGGATGCTGGGAATTGGTTTGGTTCCTCCTCTAGGTGAGACATACAGGCTATAGGATGTTCATGTAAACTGGGTGGGTTTGGAGTTGTTTGACTTGTGATTATTCTTTTTATGGTTTTAGTTTTGATTTATAATGTTGTTTTATAGTTTTTATTGCTGAATTTTTTTTGGATATTTTATGTTGATGGTTTATTTGGTTTGTTAAATTGTATAGAATCATTCATCCCTAGAGACTACCTGTGAAACCATTAAAAAGATTCTAGATAGATTTATCCCTCACCAATTGAATAGAGACTAGTGTAATTAGTGTTTTGGGATGTCTAGGAATTGGATCAGGGAGCAGACTATTGTTCTACTAATGTATGGTAATCCAAACCAGGACATGAAAAGGAAAATTCTCAAGAGTTTCTCAATAACAAGCCTCCATATTTATGGGGTATCATAGATCCCTAGGAAGCATATGATTGGATTGATAATATTGAAGGTATGTTTGGGTTTATTGATACTCTTGAGGTAGTTAAAGTGAAATGTGATTCATTTTTTTAAGGCCCCAATCAGTAGTGGTGGGACTCAATTATTCAAGTTGGGAAGCATAAGAAAATGGGTTGTAAGGACTTAATATTCATATTCAATGAGTATTATTTCCCTGATACTTTTTAATTTTCTAAATCCTGGGAGTTTCTAGATCTCCACCAGGGGGATCAGATTGTGTTTGAGTATGCCAACTGTTTCACTGAGTTAGTATCCAATGAGTAGATGAAGGATCAATGGTTTGAGATGGGTTTCCAGTTAGATACCAAACCCTAGGTATTTAAGTTTAAGTTAAATATATATAATGAGTTGGATGATCGAGCCTTGATTTTGGAGATAGATCATGCCAGAATGTCTGGGTTTTCTAGGAAAATTTGAGTAGTGGGATGGGGAAGTGGTGGTTCATGTGAAGAGATGAGAAAGCAAGATGAGCATAAAAAGAGGGGGGTTAGTAGCTTAGGCCATCCTTCTCGATCTCCTTCGTTTGTGGCTTCTAATGTTGGATCAATCATGTTCCATCAGTGTGGAAGGTTAGGGCATGTGTGGTCGATATGTCGATCCCCACCTAGACCTTACCATCAGTGTAGGAATATGGGTCACTTACATTGGATTTTTAGAGGTACATGTTCATATTAGGTTGTTGCGAGTTCCATAATATCCAAGGGAATAATAGACCATTCAAAACCATCCAGGATAGTGTTCTCTCAATTTTGTGGTTGTGGTGGTAGGGATGGATTTTTTTATGGGAAGATTCGTCTTATGGTCAAGTCATAGGTCATTATTCACTCTTATGTCTAGGAAGATATAAAGAATCTTAATGATATGGATTAATAATTAGTGGAATTATATTTAAGTCTTTACATAGTTCAAGGTACGATTCTTATTGTATCATCCATAACTATTGTTCTTTTTGACACAGGTGCTTTTAATTTCTTAATTTCTACTTGTCTTGTTGATTTTATGAAATTTCTGATTGATCTCATGTCAATGAGATGGATTTAGTAATGATTCTTGGTAAGAAGAGATATTAGGGTTTTAGGTTCTCATCTTTCACACTCACCATGTTAGGGGTCGAGTTGGAATGGGGTTTCCTAATTGTAGAACTGGACCTATTTGATGTGATCCTCGATATAGATTGGGTGGTGCGATTTCAGGAACACATCGATTTTTATCAGTGGAGAATGAGTTTTGTTTCACCTAATGGGAGAATGCAGGTCTTCCAAGGTGAATGGGATCCTCACTCAGGACATGATGGACCCCACTTCTAGAATCAAGCAAACTTGTTTTATAGATCACATCACGCATATTAGAAGACAATAGTAGTGGTCTCAAGGGTTGTCTCCTATGGTGGATGAGTTCCTAGAGGTTTTTTTCAAATGATTTATCAATATTTATTCCATATAGGGGTGTGAATTTCACCATCCATTTAACATTGGTGACACAGTCGATATCTCTTTCCTCATATCATATGGCCCCCATTAAGTTGATAGAATTAAAGATGCAGCTAGAAAAATTGTAACCCAAAGATTCATTCTTCTAAGTGTCTCACCTTGGGCCACCCAATTCGGTTTACAAAGAAGGACTATGGATATCTCTGATTATGTATTAATTACCAAAATTTTAATAAGGTGAATATCAATAATAAATATCTGTTTCCCCATATTTATTGCCTATTTGATCATCTCAAGGGGTGAAGGTGGTTTTATAAGACCGATTTGTGTTTCGGGTATCACCAGGTCAGATTTAGAGAGGTGGATGTTTCTAAGATAAACTTCTAAAGAAGGTAAAACCACTTTTATTATTTTTACATGCTATCTAGGTTGAAAAATTATCCTATTGTATTTATGGATCTTATGAACAGGGTGTTCCATCGTTACCTCGACTCCTTTATCAGTGTTTTTTTAGAAGACATCTTGGTCTACTTTGAGACCGAGGAAGAGAATGAGGAACTCCTTAGGATTGTTCTAGGAACTCTTTTAGATCATTTTATCTATGAAAATATCTATAAATATACCTTTCGGATTAGGGAGGTGAAGTTTTTGGGTCATGTGTTCTCAAAAGGTGGTTTTTTTGGACACTAAGAAGACTGAGGTGGTAATACCATGGGAGTAACTGAATAATTTCTTTAAAATCAAAAGATTTTTGGTCCTGGTAGGGTTTTAAAGGAGGTTCATCAGCGACTTCTCTTAGATTGCGTCTCCCATGACTATTCTTACCTAGAAAGGGGTAATGTTTGAGTGGATCCCAGAATATTAGGTATCCTTTGATAAGCTTAAGATACAACTAACCACACCCCTTGTTTTGATATTTTCGGAATATGTAAAGGGATATGTGTTGTAATATGATGCCTCAGGTATGGGTCTTGGGTGTGTATTGATTCAGGATGATCATGTGATGGATTATGGTTCTTTACAACTCTGACCACGTGAGAAGAACTACCCAACCCATGACCTGGAATTAATGTTAGTGATTCATTCCTTAAAGAAATTTAATCATTACCTCTTTGTGGATATGTTTGTAGTATACTCAAATCATAAAATTTTGGACAAAATTTTATCCCATAAGGATATAAATTTGAGGTATCATCATTGGGTCAAGTAAATTCAAGGGTTTGATTTTGATATCATTAATACTCCTAGAAATTGTAATGTGGTAGAATATGCCTTGAGTAGGAAAATACTAGTACATGCAGTGAAAGATTCCAATTATGAGTGTAATTTTATGGAGATTTTTTTCAGGATGAATTTGGAATCCAAGAAACGCATTAAATGTGTATTCATGGATAGTGTTTAGTTTTCATCCTCCCTTATGGAGCTGATTCAGCAGAAGCGGCCAAGTGATGGGTTGATCCAATAGTCTAGATTGTTTCTAAATGGTGGGAAGGTTCCCAGTGATTTCTCTTTGTCTTTATATATATTTCTCTGATTCAAGGGTCGTGTTGTGATTCTGTTGTCATTTTAGAAGGAATTTATGCAGGATATCCACTAATCTCATTGGTCCATTCATCCTACGAAACAAAGATGTTCTATAATGTGTGTTTTCAATTTTGGTGGTCATGTATGAGTCCAGATATAACTAATTTTTTATCTCAATGTTATACCTATTGGAAGGTTAAGGTAGAGCACCAAAGGCTCTCAAGTTTTCTTCATCCCTTTCCAATTCTTACCTTGAAGTAGGATGATGTCACCATGGAATTCATTATTGTATTTCCTTGTACACCCTAATGGAAGAATAAAATTTGGGTGGTTATTTACCATCTGACCAAATCACTCCATTTCATTCTGATCAAGGACTCAGCTAAGGTGGATGAGTTGGGTTGGTTGTATGTTTAGAAGATAGTGAGGCTTCATGGTGTTCTATCAGTTATCATTTTAGTCAAGGACCAACATTTTACCTCTAGGATTTGGGAATTACTTCATAAGGAAATGGGATATGTGATCAAGTTGAGTATGACATACCATAATCAAATGAATTTTCAGGAGCAGGTGAATCAAATCTTGGAATACATGATCTGGGCATGTGTGTTGGATTTCAAAGGCTTATGAGATATCTATTTGGGGTTGGTTGAGTTTTCATATAATAATAGTTACCAATCCTAAAAAATAATGGCCCCCTTTGAGGAACTTTATTGTCATATGTCTCTTGTGTTGAATTAGGAAGAGTCGGAGTTGAAACCTAATCTATCTATGTTTGAGAGGCCAGTGAAAATTGTGTATTCCAAAGAGAAAATGATTTGGTGAAAGTTCACACCATTGTTTTGGGTTTTCAGAATCATGTTAATAATTATCATGATACTTGGGAATGGAATTATTAGGTCAAGGTGCTATACCCTTTTTTTCTTTGACTATACTTTGTAATTAATTTCCAAGGACGGAAAGTTTTCATGGTGGGGAGAATTATCACATATGTGATCTTATTTTGATGTATTTTTCAATTTTATTTTGGTCTTATATATTTACCTTAGATTTACTAGATTTTTTAGTGAAAAATAGAGTTTTCAAACCCAAAAACAGTTGTAAAATGTTTGGCGCACGATTACTAGAAACTGTGTTCTAGCCTAGAGGATATTTTATGCCCTGAAAAGTAGCACTATCCAAGCCATATGGCCTACATATGGGTGTGTGGGCTAACCGTGTGACCAAACTAGTGGGTATGTTTGAGGCACACAGTCATCCACATAAGAATGTGCCCTTCCTTAGGAGACTATTCAACCTTATTTTCCTTTCAAAGTATGTTCCAAATGGATGTCGCACGGTTTGGAAAACTGTATGGCCGAACCATGCAGCCTAACCAAAACATTACAAATATTGATTTTCCTATTTTCCCTATTTTATTTTAATCCCAATCCACCCCTAATTCAACCCATTTTGTATTTTCATCCCTAGGAGCCTCTCCCTACCCCATTATTCACCCTTGGACACCAAATCTTTGGTGTCTTTGGTGTGTAATCTTTAAGAAAATTCAAGTAAGATCCTTCATTCCTATTCTTCTTTTTTCTTCTTGGTTCCTTCTTTATTCTTCTTTGGGTTATCCTTTCTAAAGTAGGATGATTACCCTAAATTGTTTTGAACCTTGTATCTTCGGGTTTAATCTTGATTTTTATGGTAAGTTATTTCCATTATAGGGTCTCATTGTGGTTCGATTGTGTTTTTCCACCAGTTTCTGGAAGTTTCCAATTGAATGGTAGGTGTTTCCATGCTTTAAAATTGTTGGATGATTTTAGTATGCTTGATATGATTTCTAATGTGCTTTATGAATTTTGTAGGTGGTGAGAATATTTTTTTAAATTTTTTTGGTGTGTTTAAGGGTCTAATAGAGGTTTCCAAACAAAAATGGCTGGTTTGGTATTTGTATTTTAATAGTTGGAAGTGTGTGTGTGAAAGTGGTGGTTCATATGACATAGGAGATTAAATTGAGCATAAAGGGAATCCTTGTTAAGTAGGTTGGACATACTATGAATATTATTCTAGGCGGATAGGAAGGTTCATGGCCCAATTACCCCTAGAAGGGTTGATTCTACAACACTAACTAGATATTTTATGATGATCACAGACCACTAGAACTTTGGATGTGTATACCCAAGATTTATGTACATGGACATTACTTACTTTTGAGGAATAATTAATACATAAAAAAACAGACACCCAAGGACCGTAATAGTTTACTGTCTTTGGAAACTTGGAACACAATCTTCTAATCATGTTGAAAGATCTTAAACATCTACTATAAAGATCTTTCCATGTTGTTTTATTACCTAAAACCTTTATTTATATCCTGGGTAAAGGAAAACTTAAATAGGGTGAGCTCAAATGCTTAGTAATGGTAAACATGGAGAAAATAAAACAAACCATATACATTTGAACTTAAAAATATGAACATAATGTTTTAACATCAAAATCTTAAGTAGTGAAATAAATCTTGGCAGTATGTAAGGCATAGATCATAAAGGAACATTAATCATGATAAAATAACATGGGAATAAAACATGTAATTATGGAAAACCATTAATCACATTATATGATTTCCATAGTATCCATTGCATTTCTGCCAAGACCATCATAGTGGACAATGTCCATTACTGAACTGAGTTTACTTGTCATTCTAGCCTTGTATTATTGAACCGGATTTACTTATCATTCCAGCCATGTCTATCTCATGAGATATAAATCTTTACCCAATGCATTAGAGGTAGATATAGGTCCCACCCATCTCATAATGAAATCATTCTTTTGTGTGCCATAAAATAAACATAAATCATTCATCATAACCCAATGAATAAAATGAGTTTCATAAACATCATCCCATCATAACATAATCCATATAGAATAAATGGATATCATTTCATCATAAGAAAAATGAAACCATGTAAATCATAGAGACATTATACTTGAAACGTAAACATATTAAATAATGTCACCATAGATGGAAAATAGTTTTGATAAAACACTTGAAATGAATTCTTGAGGAAAATATCCTTTCTTCTTCAAAATCATTTTTTTTCTCAAAATTCCATGCAATTTTAAAAGAAAGGGATTTTGTTTAAAATAATCATTAAATCATGTAGATTAAGTTTCATGTAAATATGGTGTATGAAACAGTAAAAATCTATTCATGCCGTATAAGTTAAAAAACATTCTTCTTGTACTTTTTCCAGAAAAGTCAAAAAGTACCTCATTTGGTAAACAAAAGAGAGATTCCTTCCATACTATATAGTAAAAGTAAAAAAAGGGGTAAAAATGACTTTAAACAAACATGGAAGAATACTAAACACTTTATGAAAACATTTTTATAAAACACGGACATGGATGATAAATATAACCACAGTAAATACTTACGAATAAACAATCTCAGATAAGGACAAGATTGGAATAATTATCCCTTACCATTTATGATCGGTGGAATAATACATGTCATAAAATAATGAAAATTACATGAATATTTAAATATAATATCCTCAATAATAAAAATCATAAAACATTCATGGAAATCATAAACACCATACAAAAGAAATATATGGTGATTAAGGCATATGTCTCACAGAAATAAAAGTGATATGAAATAATCCCTTACCTTAGGTCTGATATGCTTTGTACGTATTCAAACCTCCTGTATAATGATTTAAATAATTTCATTGACTTATTTCAGAATCATATTCATTGTTATGATATTATATATGGTCAAATTCTTATCTTCTTATTAGTAATATTTCATTGCTACTTATTATTCGGGTGTTCATTGCTTTATGTTCTTATGCCTGTTTTGTCGAATAAATTAGTATTCCTCTATTTAGGTTATAGATACATAATTTAAATAATGTTATTAGTGTAATATATATCATATTTATTCATTAAATTCATTTATATAATCATTACTCAATGAAGATCATGTAGAATGAGTCGCATCACATCGTGGAGACGGTAGGTCGTACATATGCACAAGAGATGATATCATTCCCATGATAGTGGAATTGTATTGAAGTGTATGGTGTATAATATTTTAGAATAAATTTCACTTTAAAATAATCATATATAGTTATTTCTTCCATCCTTATACCCATCCAAGTATGTTAGTGATGAAATAAAATATTACACCACGGCATGGAAACGGTAAGTCGTACGTACGCACGCATGATGATTTCATTTTTTCATAGGATGGACAGAAGATAGAATATGGTTGTTTCATATTAATAATAACATATCAGTATACAATTGATATTGTAGTTATTACTTAATAATTAAAAAACTCATATAAAGGAAGTAGGAGAAGAAATAAGTTTGAAAGAATCGGTAAAGGATATTACCACTTCTTCGACGCTCCTCTTAACCTCCTCTTAGGGCACTAAAGATGGTATTTGAATTAGACCAGGACCCCTAGTAGGATTCAAGGGAAGTGGAGAAGTGAAATGGGCAGGGTTTGGATGAATTCTAAAGCTCAAAATTGGTGTGAAGTGGAGAGGGAGGAGGTGCCCTTTTATAAGGGAGGAGAGAGGCACCTTTGGAAACCTAAATAATATTAATTTATAATAAATTCAAAACCCACTTAAAAACCTCCAAAAATGACTCCATTATAATATCACATGATATAGGGTTTTAATATTATCAATCAATAAAATTTAGACATGTTTTATGTCTATTTTAAACCTTATCATGTTGATTTATCCTAATTTAATCTATTTAATTTTATTTGTGGTAATAATATTATAACTTTTAAATTGTTACAAATACATACTTAAATGTTGTAAATTTTCCATAATTGGATACTTTATAACCTTTTAGACCATATAATTTTCAATTTTTAATTTTTAAATATTTTTGTTATTTTTAAATAATTTAATAATATGTTATTTTTATAAAATACCAATAGTGTAAATTTTGATACTATTTATTTATTTGAATTTAAATAAAATATAAACATGGAATATATTCAAAACAAAACACTTAATAGGTTTCTAACATGTCATATTCTTCTATAAAATTCGTGGATCATATTAATTAGTTCATATAATATTTATTTAAATATTTTTAAAACCATTTATTTGATATTTCTCTTAATAAAATAATTACTACAAAAGTTTCGTATATTTATTTAATATACTTATTTGTGACATAAAAATTAAAAATTAAATACTATGATGAATATAAATCTAATATATTTCATAATAATACTTTTAGTCGAATTTATATTCTAAAATACCCAACTTTTAAAATGTTATGTTTATTAAATTATGAAGGTGACAACTTTGACATCATTTAAAATAAAATAATATAAGTGTCATAATCGCTTTTATAAGGCTCCAAATGGTCAAAAATTCAATATTTTGATGTTTATGGTTTATATTAACATGAAAAATAAATTTTTGTCAGGTTTTTGGGCCTTTTATGGGTATTATTAGTTTAATAAAAACTATAATATTGAATTTTCACTAAATAAATAATTTCTGCATCATTAATGTATAAGCTATTAAGGTAATTATATATTTCTTAAAAATTAAAAATAAATAACCATGATAAAGAAAAACATTTTATATTTAAAATGAGTATTTATAAACTAATTTATATTCTGTATAAACTTATATTAAAAATAATTTAATTATTAAAGTTTGAGTGAGGCATATTTCACTTTCATTTAAATAAAATAAATTAATGGTCTTAATCACATACAAGTGGGTTCTAATAGATACCATTTTGACCCAAGTATATTTTAGGATGAAATATAATTATCCAATTATATTAAGACAAGTGTTATGGTAATTTTATAATATTATTTTTACCCTTAATTACCTAATTTACCTTTAACTATGGTAAATAATATTTACCATAGTTACTATTCATAATGCCAAAAAAATAAAAATTAGTCTATTAAAATAATTTGGACCTACTTATTACAAATATGGAATCCATTTTTCTAAATTAAAAACATATAAGTTGTAGTAATTAATTTTAAATTAATCCCGTTGTCGGAAAAATACGGGTTTTTGTTTAAAACATTGCAAAAGATTGAATTAATTTTACCTATGAATTCAATGTAAAATTAATGATAATAACATAAATTATATTAAATGGTAAAAATATATTCTATTTATACTTTAAAACAATTTACTATTATAATTTAACCATATAAATTATCTTGATGAAAAAAAGTTATTTTTAAGTAAAATTTAGCGTTTTTTTACTATTCATCAAAATAAGAGCGTTATCAGAAAAATAACAAAAACTTTATCCAATGTAAATTTTTATAAAATTATTCAAAATAAGAAGTTTATTTTGTAAAATTGAACTTATAATCTTGTCAAAAATTATATTTAAAAAGGGTGTGCCATCAAAAGGCGACACAACTGCATTTTTTGAAAAATACTTCTTTTATACGAAAAATTGATTTTGTTCTCATACCTCATTCCAGAAAATGTGTAAAATGAATTATAATGTTATAAAATTAAAAATTCGGTTAGTATTATTCATAATGGCTAGTTCATAATAATATTATAACAATATATTGTTGTTTAGTGAAACTCGGCATTACATACATCACACAATTTTGAGGAAGGTCGCTCTTGCGTGTAATGCAAGACAAGTCAGGGTTGCGTGTAGGGAAAGCTTCCTTTGGTGTTTCATATAACATAATCAAAATATATTTCAGTTATACATTGATCAAAATCTATAATTAGTGTTGTGTAAAATGAATTTTATTCGAAAGTACTTGAAATTGTGTGCATCACAAGACAGGAATAGTGTTGTGTATACTACAAGCTAATACGGTGTTGCGTATAGCGCAAGATAATATTGGTGAAGTGTACAAAAAAGGCATCAAAGAAATTAAAAAGAATAATTCTCAAAAAATCTCGGGGTGTTACAGGATGTGACCCCTATCCAGTGGATCATGCATGAGGACATTGTGGGTTGTTGTTTTAAATCCATACCACCAAGGTATGAGGATACTATCACCCCACTAACCCTAGTAATTTATGTATTACCCATGGTGATCATGTGATGTTATAATTTTCATGAAGATTTGTGTGGTATTTACTTTCCCCTAATAATTTCAAAGCACGTTTCATTTAAAAATGTTTTCTTTTCTTTTATTTTATTTAAAAACTTGCATGTTGATTTTTATTATAATGTTATAGCATGGAATATCATTGGGGGATATATTACTGGTCATTGGATCAAACCCTACATACACTCTTGGGTGTATGTAGACTTTGTCATGTTTAACCTAGGTAAAGAATTGATGTTTTGTGGTGGTGGTGGTTGATTCAGTTTCTAGTGATTTATTTATTGAAGGTGATAGTGGAGGTGTATTTAGGGTGTTGTCCCTCTTTTTTCATGGGTATTTAGTAGTGTATTTGGTTCCCATACCTTTTGGGTATTTTTTTGATTAAAAATGTAAAAATGTGTGATAGTGTCATGATCTGACACAATCTAGGGCTTGATCTACAACTACCCCAAGCCCACCTCTATAGGCTAGGGGTGGTGACAAGCACCGAAGTCATAACTAAACTTGGGGAGGCCTTTCCCTAAAAACCTATACTCACACACACAACAAACTCAATGAAAAAATTCATAGGTAAAGAAGAAAAGATGAAACACTACTATGAATTAAACCAATCATGCATGAACCTCTAGACAGTACAAAAGTAAGGTAGTGTAAAATAAAAGGAAAAGGGGTAAAATACATTCCCAAAGAAAAATATGTCCTAAACTAAAAAACAACTGGACAATTAAACTACTTAAATAAATCCTCAATCCTGAAACTGAAGATACGACCACCGTACACAGTCCAAGAACCCAGTATCCCTAAGCTCCTCTATAGTCACGGTCAACCTTTCTGTTATCTGCATAAGACATGTTGTGTGCAGGTGAAGACCATATAGGGGTGAGTATATACATACCTAGTAGAATGACTTGAAATATAAGGGGGTCATTATGAGATACAAGAGGGAGAGAAAGATAGTATATACACAATTCACCGTGAGAAAGTAAATCTCAACACTGCAGGAGTGAAAGTAATATCATCCAAGATCAAGGGGCTAAACATAGTGAGTAGATAAACTAACTGTCGAGTCTTCTCCACCTATAACAGGAGAGTAAACTCATCCAACCATGAGAATATAAACATGGAAATAATGTGGAATACCCTGTGTGTATTTTCCACTCTAGGAAGGAGAGTAACCATATCAAAGGAGTGGATATAGAAGAAGGATATATATATATATATATGCTCAGTCAAAAGAAGCCCAAAAGAGAGAGTAAGGGGATATACATCTCACAAATCGTCCTAAGAAGAATAGTATCCAACATTTTTAAAAGCCCATTAATGATGCTCAGTATCTCATGTATCTTCCCTGAACACACAATTCTAATGAAGTTATTCACCACACCTTGATAATATCCGCTTTAGGTGGAAATGAATCTCCCAAATGGTTTTAGGTCAGGTAAAAAAATGTGTATCTTTGGGGAAAGCATCCCTATTCTTCATGAGTCCAATGTTATATCAAACCATGTCTTGTCACCATACCGCATAGTTTAAGAGCCACAAACTCTAGTCAAAGTACCCATGCCCTGGTAAAACCGGATGGTTCCACTCTAATAGTCGATGGAGGACCCATGCCCTACCCAGTAGGGTAGTTCCACTCTGATGGTCGAGGACCCATGCCTGGCCCAGCTGAAGGGTTCCACTTTGATTCATTGAGGACCCATACCCTGATAATACAAGAGGGTTCCACTTAGGAGGTTGAGGACCCATGCCCAGTCCGACTAGAGGGTTCCACTCTGAGTCATCGAGGACCCATGAACTGATACTACATGAGGGTTCTAGTAGGGTGTCTGTGGAGGTCACATTCACATCCCAGCTATATGGTTCCACTTTAGAATCCATCGAGGACCTATACCTAGCCCAACTGAAGGGTTCCACTCTGAAGTAAGCAGTTGGTGATCCTACCTTACTAGTGTCATCATCGAGCATCGCCTTAGAATGTGTCGTGACCATAACATTTCACATCATATCATGAAATCCACAAATGAATGAAACACCACGTTCTACATGAAAAAACACTCATTATATTCTACTCATGGGCCAAAATTAGAGTTCAAACAAAGGAGATACGAAAGGTAAAAATTTCCAAAAAAAGGAAACTAAGGGTACACGACATGTGAGGGGACCCACACAACATGTGGCCCCACTTAAAATATTATCCATGTCCCAGTTTGACACATGAATTCATCCCATGTAGTAGTACATGCCGTATAGGTGGACTACACGGCATGTCCGAGCTAACTTGGACCAGTTCAATGTGTTGCATGCCATGTCTATGTATCGGAGTACACGGGTGTGTACCTGACTCTGTTTACATCCACATGGGTTCCCGTCCATGTGACCCATCACATGGGTTTTCCAACTAGGATAGAGTACGCAATGTTTAAGGTAGGTTTAAACACTATGTCACCCTAAATTTTTCTGAAACCCTAGTGCATCTGTTGAGGGGATACACATCATGTGTTCTTCATTGAACATGGCGTATAGTTGGGTTTTTGACAAAAATCCTAGATTTTCAAAATTCAGTCTTCATGCCTTGATTCAAGCCTTCCTGCACAAAATATAGTGCTAATCTCATCTTAATATTATGGATCTTACCATAAATCATCATTTTAGGCCGCCACTCACGGAAAATAACCTCTGCTCAAGTTCGAGGGTTCCATCATTCATTCTACATGCTCTCATAGCTTAAAACCTTGAAGATATGTCCTCAACCGATTGAATTGATCATCCTCATCCCACAAGATTCTCAGATATATGCTTCACTTGTCAATCCATTCTCCTTTCTTCGATACTCTATGAATCTGAGGGTCTGATCGAGCTTGATACATCCTACAAATGTCAAATTGGGACCATGGGGATCTAACCAGTGAATAAAAAAAATCAACAGTGTGGCACCCCAAACACTTCATGGTATGTTTCTCATAAATACATTCAAGTTATAGCCTATATTTAATGAATCAAGGAGCCTATATGGAAAAAAACATGGTTACTTATAGGAGATATCCAAAACCTAGCCATTAAACTTAAATTTTCTAACTCTGTGATTTGAATTTTAAAAATCTGACATACATGGTTATCTTCAAGATGATATTTAGAGTCTGAAAGAATTAACTTAATTTTTGTGAATATTAACCCACCCTTATGAATATTAACCTACCCTTATGAATATTAACTTACCCTTATGAATAGTAATATGACTCTTATGAATGTTATCCATGCCCTTGAAGGTATAAATTAATTTAGGCACCTTAAAAATGAAGATAAATATTTTAAGTGTTTATATTTTTTGATTAAATAATTATTTTAATTAAAAATTTATTAATCATATTTAAAAAATTATTTCTAAAAAATGGACTTTATTTTTGGATTCTACACATCGAAAAATGGTTAGGGTGAAATTTTGGGATTTTTCAGAAATACGTAAATTTTTCATGAATAGTAAAATGTGATAATTTATGATAAATGATAAATAAGGAATTTATTGATTCACTGATGATGATCTGTTGATGTAAGCCCAATTAGTTATAATTCAAATTCATATATTATTTTTCTTGTTCATGGAATACTCGCTATTGGTTGTCTTGAGAGGAAATAATAAATTAATGATTATAAAATTAAGAAAACTCCTCTGCCCTCCACTATATAAACCACCCTCACCCCCTATTCCTCCCACACCAATTGAGATTCAATCCTTGCCTAAATTCTGAAAAATAATCTTCCCAAGCCCTCTCCCCACGTCCAATACCTATTGGTCTCACCAAAAGGCCAAATAAAAGGCCTTAAGGAGATTCTCAAGGAGGAGTACTCAAGAGGTGAACCTTCTTTCTCTTTTCTTTCAATTTCTTCTACAAAGTTCCATTATTTTGTTCTCCCTTATCACCTCCCCACATCCAAATTCCATGATAATTATAGTACCTTAAATTTACTGTATTTCCATGGTGCTAATGGAATATTTCACCATAATCTCTCTTTTTCCCCTCTTTTAATACAATAAATGCAAACACCGTCCGAGATGTGTAAATTTATCACACTCAAGGAAGACGGGTTTTCAATTTGCATTACTATCTTCAATACTGGTCATGAACCCTTTTAAATGGTTGAAATAGGTCATAATATATTTATTTTATCTTGATTAATGTACTATAATCTTTACACATTCATAATATGGAATAATAATACAAAACAAGTTTATTGTGCACAAAACTACCAAGCCAAATCCAAGCATTTATTTTAACTCATCAAATGAGCCATCCTCATGGTATATAACCAGAATAATTATAAGATAATTTATATATATTTAATTTCCCTAATAATGTATATTAACAATTCTATATGTTTAACCATATTTCAAACAAACATCCATTCAAGAATACAAGTAAACAGATCATGAAAACCAAAGAAGAAAATGCGACCAAAACAATAAAATTTAATCTCTTAAACCATAAAAAAGATATTAATGAACCTAATAAGGTCATAACATATCAATTATATGTTTATGAGGTTTTTTAATTATTAATTAATGAAGCTAAATTTGATTATTCAGGTTGTTAATAACAATCAAGAACACCTTCGAGTATAAGGTAAGGGATCCTCTCTCTCACTTTTGTTCAAGGATCTTCCCAATGTTGTGCCCTTTTATTTTAAATTCCTAATGATGGGGTATATTTTTTCACCTCCCCCATACTTCCCTTGAGACATATAAATAATGTAATACCAATTTAATGCTCATTAATCCCTCACAATAACACTCATTACCATGCCAAAATGTTTGTAAGGGGTTTCTCATCTCACTTTCATTTCTGTGAAATTTTCATTATTTGCCACTTATTTCTTATATGTGGTATATTTTTACTGACATTTGATATATAATAACATTATTATATTTATATACATGTTATTCAATGATTCATTTTAGAGTTATTATGTTATGGTCATATGATTCAACTGATTACATTGTGGTAAAAGACTTTGTCTCGACTACTATTTTGTTGTGACTAACTTTGTATTGTGCACCTAATAATCCTTATGTGGTGTACCTGCTCCACATTTAAGATCACTTTTCATTTGAAATTATATTTATATTAAATATCCATAATCTCATACCATGTATATGTTTGTTTTCTAAACCATATACCATTTTACATATGGTGTTTATTTGGAAAGTTATTTTAATTATGAAAATATTGATGAATCCATATAAGCTACTCTATATGGATATTTAAAAATAATATTGCTCTTATATTGAATAAATGTATAAATAATTATTTGTACATGTAGTTGTGGGTGGGGCCCTCTATATCCCCTCGATGCATCAGTAGGTCTCATGAGACAAATTTGTTGGCGACAAACCCTTAGAGTTTGTTTCCAAAAATCAGACAGGTTTCTACCCACAGAACTAAACTGTTTAAACAGTATTATGGTTTCATGTTCCAGATACCTGAAATCAATTTAATAAGCATTATATTTATTCATTATCAGTTATTAGTATTACCCATGAGGTTTTCACTGTGACAACATCTATGGATGCAGTTTAATTCTTAGTTTATTAATGGAATTAGTGTTTCATTTATTCATCATGCCATATAGATTATGTCAAATTGACTATGATTCACTTATTATTGTGTTCATGATTCTGATATTTTTAACCCTTACTAAGAGTTTGAGCTCACCCCTTTCATTTTTTACTTTCAACAGGTGATAAAGAGAAGATCATTTATTGAGTTTTTGTGGATGCAGTTTTTATTTTTCGTTATGTATTGTATTTTGTAAACCTTTCCAATGTAATTTGAGTAATAAATATGTATCTAGTTTCTTCAAGAATACTAAACAGATCGTTGTTTTGGGATTTTTCATTCCTTATAACCATGCCAATATCACAAGTAATGCACTGGCTCCAGCCTAGAGGGATCAGGGTGTTACAGTTGGTATCAGAGGAAGTTTAGTAGGAAACTTGGAAACTAGAGTAGGAAATATATAGTAGGGAACAAAGCCCTAATGTATTATTTGAGGATAAATGTACAATAACGTCCTGGTATTTTGGTAAGGAATATATTATGTGAATCTTTCTAGAAAATACATCCCTGTCTAGATACGTGCAGGTAGAGGTGGCTTTGGCATAGATGTACCTAGGAGTGAAAACTCCGACAAGGAGTTTTGGGCTTGACCCAAGGTATCCCGGTACATGAAAACAGGACTTTCTGCACTCTTGGTTACGACAATCCTGGGGTATATGCTTAGGATAATTCACATTTTCTTTACAATCCATTATGAAGGAGTTTAATGTAAATTTTTCCTCAGAGAAACCATGTTTATAAGATTAGATATGCATATAATTTTAATCTATGTTGAGTGATTTTATCTTTGAGATTCATAAAATAATCTAGTGTATCCCATTATTTAGAAATGGAATCTAACGGAAGAAGTGGAATCAATAATCGTGGGCAAGGTAGGGATCTCCCTACTACGCAAGTCAACACGGTCAATGTTGGAGAAGATCAGATCATGACCATATTGGGACAACTTACTTAGGTTTTAACGAATAACCATTCCACACCTTTGTTGGATCATTTCATGTAGTAGAAGCCCCCATCTTTTAGTGGTACTACTAACCCAGTGGTTTTTGAGAATTGGATCAAGTCCCTTGAAAAGATATTCATGGAATTAAGATGCAATGAAAATGAAAAGGTAGTATTGGCAGTATATTATCTCAAGGGCGATGTTGATCAATGGTGGTCCTTGATTCAGAATACCACGGAGGAAGAAGAAATATAAGATATTAAATGGAGGAATTTTAAGGAAATATTCTTTGAAAAATATTTCCCTCGAGAGCAATAAACTGAAATGAAGTGGAAATTGCTTAACTTAAAACAAAGGGAAGAAGACAGTGTTACAGATTATGAGGCTACTTTCACAAGGTTGGTTAGGTATTCCATAGATTATGTATGTAACTTTGTAGACAAGATTGATCAATTATTTGAAGGTCTTAATCCAAGTCTTCGAAGGGAACTGGCTTCTCAATCATTTTCATCATATGATGAAATTATATCAAGTGTCATCAAAACAGAGAGGGAATTTTCTCGATCAAATATTTTCAAAGGAAACCAAGATAAGAAGCGGTACTCTGATAACAAACGAAAAGGAGAAGCACCAAAGAAGATCAAGGGAACAAAGTTATTCCCATTATGTGAGAACTTTGGAAAGAATCATCTCGGGAAATGCTTGAAAGGAATGGGAGTCTTCTATAACTACGGAGAAAAGGGTCATCGATCTGATGAATGCAAGGGGAATAAATAATTCAATGATATTCAATGCTACAATTATATAAATATGGGACAATATGAAAATGAGTGTCCTAAGCACCAAGGAAACTTGACCTAGAAAAGGCCAAGAGAGCAAGGGAGAGCCTATGCGATTACAACCACAAAGGTTGAAGTCTCTAATGAAATGGTGGTAGGTACTTTAATTGTTTCCTCAAACTTATCCAGCACTTTATTTGATTCTGGATCATTGCATTCATTTACATCTTCCTAGTTTTCCAAGAAAATTATATATGTCCAATTTGATTTAATAAAGGAGTTATCAGTCAAAACTCATATGGGATGTATCATTAAAACAAAGGCATGTCGAATAGTCCCCCTCCAAACACCAAAACATGATTTAGTTTCTAACCTTATCATCATAACAATGACTAAATTTGATATAATTCTCAGTATGGATTGACTATCAAATTATGATGTGAAGATTTATTGTAAGAATAAGGAAGTTACAATTTTTAAAAATGGTGTATAATCCCTTGTCTTTAGGGAAGAAACTTAGTCACCTGATTCTTATCTAGAACCACCCCCAGTAGTTATACTAAATGAAATACTTGGAGAGGAAGATAAACCAATATCTATGGGCGAGGAAAGAAATCTTCAAATTGAATATGTGCACATAGTGCAAGAGTACATTGATGTATTTCCATAGGATTTACCTGGACATCCTCCAGAGCTGGAAGTTGAGTTATCTATTGATTTAATTCCTGATGCAAGACATATATCTACGACTCCCTATAGAATGGCCATTGTGTAATTAGTAGATCTAAAGAAACAACTAGAGGATTTGAGTGAAAAAATATTTATTCGACCTAGTGTTTCTCCATGGGGAGACCATGTCCTCTTTTTCAAGAAGAAAGATGGATCCATGAGGCTTTGCATTGATTACAAGGAAATCCATACTATTACAATAAAGAATAAGTATTCTATGCCCCATATTGATGATTTATTTTACCAACTTCATGGAGCTCAATACATTTCGAATATTGACCTTCAATCTGGATATCATCGGTTGCGTGTGAGGAAGAAAGATATTCCTAAGACGACATTTCGGACCAGGTATGGGAATTATAAGTTTACAGTGATGCCTTTTGGACTGAAAAATGCACCCTCTGTTTTAATGGATATAATAAATAGAGTTTTCAAGGAATATCTTGATAAATTTGTTGTGATATTCATCGATGATATCCTCATATACTCAAAAATCTATGAAGACCATGAGAATCACTCAAAAGTTATTCTGAGAACTCTTAGAAGAAATAAATTATATGGGAAGTTTAGAAAGTGATAATTCTGGATTTAAACAGTTTATATTCTAGGCCATATTGTCTCTAAGGATGGAATCCTAGTTGATCCTACAAAGAAAAAGGCAATCCAAGATTGTCCCATGCCAACAAATATAGCTAAGGTATGTAGTTTTATGGGCTTAGCAGGTTATTATCGGCATTTCGCTCAGAATTTTGACCAACTGCCTAACCCACTAAACAAGCTCACACGTAAAGGAGTTAAGTTTGTGTGGAAAAAAGAATGTGCAAAATGCTTTGAAGAATTGAAAAGAAGATTGGTCAATACTCCAATTTTTACTCTTCCATCTGGAATTGATGGATTTGTAATATACAGTGATGAATCAAAGAATGGAGTGGGTTGCGTCCTTCTTCAAAATGATAAATTTATTGCTTATGCATCAAGATAGTTGAAGACTCATGAGAAAAATTATCCAACTCATGATCTTGAGTTAGTAGCCGTAATATTTGCTCTGAAAATATGGAGGCATTATCTCTATGGAGAAAGATGTGAAATTTATACAGACCACAAGAGTTTGAAATACATTTTCACACAAAAAGAACTCAATATAAGGCAAAGAATATGGCTCGAGTTACTCAAAGATTACGATTGTTCAATACACCACCACCCAGGAAAGGCGAATAAGGTGGAAGATGCATTAAGTAGGTAAGATTATGGCCTTCTGACTCAAATGAGGATTGAAATAGATCCTATATTCATGGATCTACTGAAGATGAATATGGGAATTGTTAAGGAAGGAGAAACATCACTCTTATTTCAAATGATTTATAAACCATATTTACTAGAGAAGATAAAAAAATCTCTCAATCTGATTATGAGAATCTACACAAGAAAATTAATCTAGTTAAGGATGGGAGACTGTCTAACTTCATGTGTGAAGAAGGAGTTCTGAAATTTGGGAAGAGGTTATGTGTTCCATCAGTACCTGAGCTAAAAAGAGAACCATTATATGATGCTCATAGCTCAAATTTCTCTATACACCCAGGTAGCACCAAGATGTTTAGAGATCTGAAAGAATATTTTTGGTGGGATAATATGAAGCAAGAAATTGCTGACTACGCGTCAAGGTGTCTAGTTTTTCAACAAGTGAAGGTAGAGAGAAAACATCCCAAAGGAGTGATGAAACCTCTACCTATTCCTATGTGGAAGTGTGATAACATTACGATGGATTTTTTTCATTGGACTACTGAGGACACCTGGAAGTAATGATGCAATATGGGTAATTGTTGATCGTCTCACAAAATAAGCACATTTCTTTCCAATAAGAGAGGATTTTCCAATTGAGCGCATAGAAAGACATTATATTAATGAAGTTGTAAGACTTCATGGTGCACCTCTATCGATTGTCTCCGATCGAGATCCCCTGTTTACATCAAAATTCTCGAAAAGTCTCCAAAAGTCTTTGAATATTGAGCTTCATATGAGTACTTCTTATCACCCTCAAAATGATGGACAATCTGAAAGGACTATTCAAACTCTTGAAGGCATGCTGAGATCATGATCTCTTAACATCCAAGGTATGTGGGATCAATAATTTCCTTTGGTGGAATTTTCCTACAACAATAGTTTCCATTCTAGTATCCAAATGGCTCCATATGAAGCATTATATGGAAAGACATGTCAAACTCTAACTTGTTGGGATGAATTTAGTGAGAAGAAACTTATATTCCTAGAACTTATTGAAGAGACCACGATAAAGGTAAAGAAAATACAAGCCCATATTAAAGCAGTCCAAAGTAGGTAGAAGAGTTATGCTGAAAACCAAAGAAATGACTTGGAATTCCAGGTGGGAGATCATGTATTTCTGAAAGTATCTCCATGGAAGGGTGTCTTAAGGTTTGGTAATAATGGAAACTGAGCCCCAGGTACATCAGACCATTTGAAATTCTGGAAAGAATCAGAGTTGTAACTTACCATTTAGCGATGCCGCCAAATCTCTCCAGAGTTCATGATGTGTTCCACAAATCATTTTTAAAGAAAAACATGACAGACATGACGCATATACTCACATATGAAGAAATAGAATTGGAACCTAATTTGTCATATTATGAAAATCCTATCGGGATTCATGACACAAGGGAGCAGGTATTGAGAAATCGGGCAACTCGTCTAGTAAAGTTTCTTTAGAAAAACCATAATATGGAGTAAGCGACATGGGAACCTGAGGATGTTATGAAAACGAATCACCCATATCTTTTTTGTGAGCTTCATACCTAAAATTTCGAGGATTAAATTTCCAAATGAGGGAATAATTTGGCACCCCAAACACTTCATGGTATGTTTCTCTTAAATACATTCTAGTTATAGCCTATATTTCATGAATCACTATGCCTATACGGAAAAAACATGGTTACTTTTAGGATATATCCATAACCTAGCCATTAAACTTAAATTTTCCAACTTTGTGATTTGAATTTTAAAAATCCGACATACACGGTTGTGTTTAAGATGATATTTAGAGTCTGATAGAATTAACTTAATTTTCAGTGAATAGTAACCTACCCTTATGAATAGTAGATTACCCTTATGAATAGTAATATGACTCTTATAAATGGTATCCATGCCCTTGAAGGTATAAATGAATTTAGGCACCTTAAAAATGAAGATGAATATTTTGAGTGTTTATATTTTTCGATTAAATAATTATTTTAATTAAATATTTAATTAATCATATTTAGAAAACTATTTTTGAAAAATGGACTTCATTTTTGGATTCTACATGTTGAAAAATGGTGAAGGTGATTTTTTTTGGATTTTTCTGAAATACTTATATTTTTTATGAATAGTAAAATGCGATAATTTACGATAAATGCTAAATAAGGAATTTATTGAATCATTGATGATGATCTGCTGATGTAAGCCCAATTAGTTCAACTTCACATGAATATATTACTATTCCTGGTCATGGAATACTCACTATTTGTTGCCTTGAGAGGAAATAATAAATTAATGATTATAAAATTAAGAAAACTCCTCTCCCCTCCACTATATAAACCACCCCTCAACCCCTCTTCCTCCCACACCGCTTAAGCTTCAAGTCTTGCCTAAATTCTGCCAAATACTCTTACCAATCCCTCTACCCACGTCCAAGACCTTCTAGTCTCACCAAAAGGCCAAAAACAAATGCCTTAAGAAGATTCTCAAGGAGGAGTACTCAAGAGGTGAACCTTACTTCTCTTTTCTTTCAATTTCTTCTACAGAGTTCCATTCTTTTGTTATCCATTCTCAACTCCCCACATTAAAATTCCATGATAATTCCAGTACCTTACATGTACTGGATTTTCATGGTGATAATGTAATATTTCACCATAATGTCTCCTTTTCCACTCCTTTTATACAATAAATGCAAACACCGTCCGAGATGTGTAAATTTATCACACTCAAGGAAGTCAGGTTTTCAATTTGCATTAATATCTTAAATAATGGTCATAAAACCTTTTCAATGGTTGAACCAGGTCATAATATATGTATTTTATCTTTATTAATGTTCTGTAATCTTTACATTTTCATAATATGGAATAATAATAAAAAACAAGTTTATTGTGCACAAACCAGCCAAGCCAAATCCAAACGTTTATTTTAACTCATCGAATGAGTCATCATCATGGTATATAACCAGAATCATTATCAGTTAATTTATATCTATTGAATTTAACTAAGAATGAATATTAACAATTCTGTATGTTTAACCATATTTCAAACAAACATCTATTCAAGAATATATGTAAACGGATCATGAAAACCAAAGAAGAAAATGCTACCAAAAAAATAAAATTTAATCTCTTAAACCATCAAAAATGACATTAATGAACCTAATTATGTCATAAAATATCAATTATATGTTTATTAGGTTCTTTATTTATTAATTAATGAAGCTAAATTTGATTATTCAGGTCGTTAAGAACAATCAATAACACCTTTGAGTATAAGGTAAGGGATCCTCTCTCTCACTTTTATTCAAGAATATCCCCTATGTTGTGCCCTTTTATTTTAAATTCCTACTGATGGGGTATGTTTTTTCACCTCACCCATACTGCCCTTGTGACATATAAATTATGTAATACCCATTTAACTCTCATTAATCCCTCGCAATAACACTCATTACCATGCCAAAATGTTTGTAAGGGGTTTCTCATCTCACTTTCATTTCTGTGAGATTTTCATTATTCACCACCTATTTCTTTTATGTGGTATATTTGTACTACCATTTGATATATAATAACATGATTCTATTTATATTCATGTTATTAAATGATTCATTTGAGGTTTATTAAGTTCTGGTTATATGATTTGACCGATTACATTGTGGTAAGAGACTTTGTCTCAATTATTATTTTGTTGTGACTAACTTTGTATTGTGCACCTAATAATCCTTATGCAGTGTACCTACATTCCATTTGAGATCAATTTTCATTAAAAATTATATTTATATTAAATATCCATAATCTCATACCATTTATATGTTTTTTTTCTAAACCATATACCATTTTACATACGATGTTTATTTGGAAAGTTATTTTAATTATGGAAATATTGATGAATCTGTATACTCTAATCTATACGGATATTGAAAAGGCATATTTATATTGTATTTAATCAATGTATAAAGAATTATTTGGAAATTTAGTGGTGTGTGGGGCCTGGTATAGCCCCTCGATTCATCTGTAGGTCACATGAGACAAATCAGTTGGTGACAAACCCTTCGAGTTTGTTTCCAAAAATCAGACGGGTTTCTACCCATAGAACTAAACAGTTTTAATGGTATTATGGTTTCATGTTCCAGATATATGACATTCATTTAATAAGAATTTCCTTTATTCATTATTAGTTCTTATTATTATCCATGATGTTTTCACTATGACAAAATCTATGGATGCAGTTTCATTCTCAGTTTATTAATGGAATTAGTGTTTCATTTATTCACCATACCATATAGATTATGTAATATTGACTATGATTCACTTATTATTGTGTTCATTATTCCACTATTTTTAACCCTTACTGATCATTTGATCTCACCCCTTTCATTGTTTACTTTCAACAGGTGATAAAGAGGAGATCATTTATTGAGTTCTTGTGGATGCAGTTTTTAGTTTTCATTATGTATTGTATTTTGTAAACCTTTAAAATGTGATTTGAGTAACAACTATGTATCTAGTTTCTTCAAGACTACTAAACTGATCATTCCTTTGGGATTTTTCATTCCTTCTAACCATGAAAATATCACAATTAATTCACCGGCTCCAGCCTAAAGGGGTCGGGGTGTTACAAACAGGAGAGAAAATCCCCCAAAACCAAGGTTTAAACATCATGGGACAAGAATTATAGGACAACTATTGAGAACATGGATTTCATAATTATAAAACATTGAATAGACCAAGAAATTTCAATATGTCGGAACATGTAGAGTTTTATACTAGCGTAAAACCAAAAAAAAGGGGTGGATCCACTCAATCATTTAATCTAAAGGCATAAAAACACCAAAAGATGAGACCTACCTCAATTATAGATTGATCGTTGGTGAATAATGAATTCTCCAACTTTTTGGGAGGAGTCGTTACATTTGTTGTGTCCTGATCTGATCTGATTCAGAGTTCCATTATCATTCATAATGATTCTCTAGAGGAAAGGGGAAGGATATATTCACCAATGATTTCAAAATTATGATCCAAACCTATATAATTCTCTATAACGATATATTTATAAACATATCATTAGTTTAAATGAATTAATTACTTAATTTAACAATTAATTAATCCACTTAAACATACCTCCAATGAGTGAAGGGTCCAAACATCCCGCATTGACTCACTTTATGTGGTGTATAGGGTAAAACCCGCATTTTGGACCCAACTGTGGTATCTGATTTCTGATCTAATAGACTATAAAAGATTTATCCCATTTTATTTAAGAAGATGTGAATGCACAATAAAAAATATATTTAATATTTTTATAAAATTAATTCTAGGTACAATAATCCTCATAATTGCATGTTGTATCAGTGCCTATCTCTATAAATATATAAATAAATGTTTCAAAGTCTTACAAGGAAAAAATAGGTCATTAAATAATTCCCCACTTCATTCTTTTCATCCTCAAAAAGCCAAACTAAGAAAACAAATTTGGATGCTAAGGCCAAACTTGTCTCTCTTTCCCCCATGAAATCTCCTACATGTTTCCATTTTGATATAGTATGTGAACCAAAGGGATGGTCCATACATTTAGGGTCTTCTCTTGCCAATCCTTGATTGCCACTGAGTTCTCCACAAAGTTGGATCCATCCTTGATTTCCATATTTCCCTAGTCTATTGTAATGACCCAAAGTTTCATTAATTGAAAATACCGCTTGATCTAGTTAAATGTCTCTTTATGCAAAATATTTTTATAAGATGTCAACTTCTTTGGTTTTATGTTAAAAAAAATTAGCGTTGCTAATATAGCTGTTGAACATTTATCACATGATTATTATAAATATAGGACTTTAACAAATCCAATTTACTCAGACAAAGGAAGCGATGGCCTCATCCAGTATAATTTCCCCATATGAAGCCCATTTTTCATAGCTTGGAAAAGAGGTCGCACCTTTGGGCTTTGATCTTGACCAAGCCCAAGCTGAGCTTCATCATGTCAAGCTCGAACGTGACCGTCTATGGGAAAAGGGGAAGTTGATTGAAATTACCACTCGAGCGATATTATCCAAGCCACCCCAAGATTCTGTCACCATCGCACACCTTACCCTTAGGTCTTATGCGGATGTTTTAAGGGGTTATGTAACAATTAAGTAGTACTATGTTCATGTACATTATTTTTGTATATAATAATGAATATAATTTCTAGTCATTTTTGATACATTGTAAGTAGTTTTTAAAGTACAAATTGTGTTTTTAGTTATTATTTAATTAAGAAATCTATTTTATTAAATTAATGGATTTTTGAATTAAATAATATTTTAATAAAATATTATTATTATTATTAAATTAATTTTTATTAAAAATAAATGATCTTATAATTTTATGAATGCAATTAAAATTTTTATTAAGGTTTTAAAGCCATTTCTGTCAAAACCCGTGAATTTTCGATAAATGTTGGTTTTTATTTTAAAAGTAAAAATTAACAAATTTAGGAAATTATTTAGATAAAATAAATGTTATTTCTGGAATCAGGATGTCGAAATTATCCAACGGTGAATTTTTCATAATTTTCTGACACAGTCAAATTTTTGGGTAAAAATTAAATACTGTTTAAATATATAATGTGTTTATGACATCATAATGACCCAATAGTGATGTAATAAAATAATATAATCTTTATTTTCGGCCAATATAAGTTTTACCATTAAAATAATGTGATTTTGTGTTTGTTTGACTTACTTTTCAAAGCTTCAATGGACCCCTTAAGACTTATTCAACACCTTGCCTTTTTAAATTAATTTCCATGGGAGTGTGACTCACCTCCATATAAGCAACCCTAATATTTTAAGAAGTTCGGAATTTGGACTTATAAAATATTTTTTTTCTATTCCCTTTTCCAAAAACCATGGGCAAAAATCATGGTATGGTTTGTGGTTTGGATTAATTTAATATAAGGGGACCCAAACTTAAATAATAAAGAATTCCCTCACCTTTCCTATATAAACCCACCCAAGCTCCCACTTCCTCCTTACTCAAAGCCCTTGGATTTCGTCCAACCTCTACCCTACGCTCTCTATAATCCTCCCAAGGTTCCCCAAGCTCCCAAGAATCCTCTCACAAGCCTCTCTCTAGCCTTTGGAAGCACACTTCCAAGTAGGGGTTTTTTCTTCCTTTCTCATTTTTTCTAACTTTCTTTAAGTTGTTTTGCCTTTTAATTTCAATTATGAATGTTGGGGTATGGTTTTTCACCTCCATCATACTTACCTATTTATTTTTTAATGATTGGAGACCCCTTTCTCTCTCATTAAATGCCTCCCATGTACACCCTTTACTATGCCGAAATTTTGAAAGGAACTTCTCCCTCCTCATTTACATTCAAGCAATACTTTTGTATCATGAATCGAAATTCCATTACAATTGTTGGGACATGTATCTATATAACCTCCTTACTGTCCATTACATTTAAATATCATGAGAAACCCCTTTCTCTCTCATCAACCATTTTTATGAATTCTTATGTCACGTCGTTACGCTGACGAAATCGCACTGATTTTCTAAGCCAATGCCATTGTGTAGTGAATACCATGCTCATTTCTCCATAAAGGGTATTCACCTTTATGCACATTTACTTATTGATTATAATGTTTCATGTATGAATTCCACATTCCTTTATCGTGGAATAAATTATTATGTTTTATGAATCCATGTTTTATGTTCCATGTGGCACACTTATGCATGAAATGAAATGTTTAAGAAGGGTGTGCCCTTATAGTGCTTCAATGCATTGGGAAAAGTATAGTATCATGATACATCATGTGCAATGAGTGTGGAATCATGCTAATTCAAGTACAACGAGGGTTTACTTGTTCTTTATGTGCAATGTGGATTTACTCATGATCCATGTGCAATGAGCCTTGGCTCATGCTAATTGCATGTTAACTGTTGTTGCCACATTTCCATGTTATGATTATCATGCTTTATCATTCCTTTATGTTCATGTTTCTTTTATTATCTATTGATATGCCTATTGTCTAACATGTTTATTACTCCTCATGTTATTACATGTGTACTCCCTTACTGGGCTTTATAGCTCACCCTTTTCTTATGCATGTCCTCAGGTTATCCCATGCAATGCTAAGTATGAGGGATTGTAGTGGTCATGTAAAGGAAGTTTTCAGTAAATATGTTGTATTTCATGTTTTAAGTTTTTATGTAATGATCCTAAGCCCCAAAGACACTAAACCTCTCGATCTTATTTTTTGTATCAAGTGAAGTTTTATGTAATAAATCATGTTTAAGTTGTAATAAAAATTAGGGTTGTCATAGTTTGTATCAGAGGATAGGTTTAGTTATTTTTGGGATTAGGAAACCCTAGTAAAGCCTTAGATACAAGACTAAGTATAATAAAAACATCCCTAAGTTTTGGTAAGTACTGATTAAGTGGTTTATTAAACAAATGCATCCCTCTCTGGATACGAGCAGGTAGAGGCGGCTCTGGCACAGATATATCCTAGGGGTAAAACCCGAAAACACTGCTTTGAGCTAGACTCGAATGAGAACTGGTGCACGACAACGGGCCTTGCTGCACTCTTGGTTATGAAACTTCTTGGGGATATGCTTTGGTAAATTCACAAGCTTAGTATGGACCCTTATTAAGGAAATAAAAAAACCCCTAAGAATATATGTTAGAAAGTAGATCATGAAAATCCAAGATTGAAGCCTATAGACTCATGAGTTAAGGAAATAAAAGTTTATTTATAAGTAATCAACTTTTGTCTTTGGATTACCCTTTATGTGTTACCCCTAAATTTCCTTTTATTCCATCCAATGGCCGGTAATAGGAGGACTCGTGCTAACAACCGTTGTGAAGATCTGTGTGATGACTGCACTAATGAGATGCCCAATCCAATGGGAGCAGGAATCGTGAACTTTTTCATGCTTCTCTCTCAGCTAACTCAAGTTTTAAATAGAAACATGGGTCAAGAGGAACGTTCAACCCCCCTAAGAAAGGACAAGTCACTATCGATAGCTTCATGAGACAAAGGCCTCCTACTTTTAGTGGATCATCCGATCCCACGATCACTGAGCAATGGATCAACTTCATTGAAAAGATATTCTCCATCCTCCAATGTTCTGAACAAGAGAAGGTTCTCCTGGAGGCTTATCGTATGGAGGGTGAAGCTGATCAATGATGGACATTGATCAAAAATACGAAGCCTGGGGAGGAGATCGAGGCATTGGAATGGAAGGATTTCCGGAAGATTTTTTTCGATAAATATTTTCCACGAACCCTCCGGCTTAAGATGGAAAGGGACTTCCTTTCCCTTAATAAAAAAGATGAAGAATATGTTGGAGCGTACGAGGAAAACATCACAAGGATTGTACGATACGCTTCTGGATTTGTTGTTACTCCTGAATGCAAGGTTGACCGCTTCTTTGGTGGGCTGAAGCCCAGCTTGCGGAAAGCATTAGCGATCTGTGACTTTGACAGCTATGAGGAAATTGTCCGATGTGCCCTCAAGGTCGAAATGGAGATCGTAGAATCACAGGGGTATCATGGGGACAAGAAGCGTAAGGTGGACTTCAATGTTGGTTGTCCGATGGATAAATCCAACGGTTTTAAGAAGATCCAGCACCCCACTTGCCAAAAGTGCAAAAAGAAGCACCCTGGAAATTTCCTTAAGGGGACGAGAAAATGCTTCAAGTGTGGAAGAGAAGGGAACCTAGCTATTAACTATCGGCAAAAAAGACTCGCGGCCGCGATAGAGGAGAGGAACGCTCCGTTCGAACCTCAACGTGTTGTTCAATGCTACAAATGCAAAGAATCAGGTCATTTTGCAAATCAGTGCCCTAATCCAAGGGTTTTTGGAGGCAACCAACAACCTCCAAGGCATCAAGGAAGAGCTTTTTCCATCACTTCTGCCGAAGTGAACCCCGACAACGAAGTGGTGACAGGTACACTAGTTATTCATTCAAGAATAGTGAACATACTTTTTGATTCAGGTTCTACTCATTCTTTTATATCTCTAAAGTTTAGTAGAACAATCCCAGCACCACCACAAATCATGGAAGTGAAGATGTCGGTGAGTATGGAAAATTGGGCAATCATTGCATCCCATGAGTATAAGTCCTCCCCTGTTATAATCTGTGGATTTAATTTCCTGGCAAACCTCATCATACTCCCTCTAGTGGAATTTGATGCAATTCTTGGCATGGATTGGATTTCCTTATATATATCCAACATAAATTGTTATGAGAGGGAAATCACACTCCATATGGAGAATCGACCCCCGATTCTTTACAAGTGTAAGGAGGAAGATGAATTTACTTTAGCTCCATCATCTCAAGTGTGGATATTACTGCCCTATGATCATGCCTATCTGGCTCAGATGATTGAGTCCAAGGAAGAAACCATCCTTAAAGAAATTCATATTGTGAGGGAATTCGCGGAAGTGTTTCCTGAGGAACTGCATGGTTCTCCTCCTAGAAGAGATGTTGAGTTCTCAATTGAACTTACACCTAGGGCATTACCACTATCCAAGACTCCATATAGAATGGCTATTGTAGAGCTTGAAGAGCTGAAGAAACAACTACAGGAGAATCTGGATAAAGGGTTTATAAGCCCAAGTGCTTCACCATGGGGTGCACCAGTCCTCTTCGTCAAGAAGAAGGATGGGTCAATGCGGCTTTGCATCGATTATCGTGAACTTAACAAAATCACAATAAAGAAAAAGTATCCTCTCCCACAAATTGATGACTTGTTCTATTAGTTGTGTGGAGCACAATACTTCTCCAAGGTGGACTTGCGGTCGGGATATTATCAAGTAAGGGTGAAGAAGGAAGATATCACCAAGACTGCTTTTCGCACAAGATACGAGCACTATGAATTCATAGTAATATCTTTCGGACTCACTAATGCTCCAGCAATCTTCATGGACTTAATGAATAGAGTCTTAATAGATTACCTCGACAAATTTGTGGTAGTCTTTATAGATGATATTCTAATATACTCCAAAACCAAGGAGGATCATGAGGAGCATTTAAGAACTATACTGGAGAATTTGTGCAAGGAGAAGCTCTATGAAAAGTATAGAAAGTGTGAGTTCTGGTTGAAGTAAGTCTCATTCTTGGGCCATATCATCACAAGCAATGGGATATCTGTGGATCCCTCCAAAACAGATGCAATTGAGGGATGGCCGAGGCCAACATCGGTAACGGATATCCGTAGCTTCTTGGGGTTAGATGGATATTATCGACGATTTGTGAGAAATTTCTCACGATTTTCCAACCCTCTTACCAAGATAACTCGAAAGGGAGTAAAGTTTACTTGGAGTGATGAATGCGAAAAAAGCTTCAAGGAGTTGAAAATGAGGCTTATCACTACACCCGTTCTCACTTTACCCACAAGTGGGGAACTTTTTGTTGTTTTCAGTGATGCTTCAAAGAAGGGATTAGGTTGTGTGCTGATGCGGAATGATAAAGTTATATTCTATGCCTCAATGCAGTTGAAAATCCATGAGTGAAACTATCCAACGCATGATCTGGAGTTGGCGACAGTGATATTTTCCTTGAAAATCTGACGGCATTATCTCTATGGAGAGAAATGTGAGATATATACGGACCACAAGAGTCTTAAATATATATTCACACAGAAATAGCTTAATATGTTCCAGAGAAGATGGATAGAGCTCATCAAGGATTATGACTGTTCAATACATTACCACCCTAGGAAAGCGAACAAGGTGGCAGATGCCCTAAGTAGAAAGGACCCAACAATTCTATAAATGATGAGAATTGAGAAGGATCCAATCTTCTTAGACTTGATGAAGATAGATGTGGGAATCATAAAGAAGGGAACATCATAAATCCTTTCACAAATGATTACTCAACCATCTCTTTTGGAAAGGTTAAAGGATGATCAAAAGGATGATGTGGGAATTCGGGAAAAAGTGGAAGCTATCAAAAAAGAGTAATCCTAAGAGTTTAAAGTTAATGAAGAAGGAATTATGCGGTTTGGGAAAATACTATGTTTTCCATCAAGTCCGAAGCTGAAGAAGGAACTTTTGGATGATGCACATAGTTCAAATTTCTCTATTCACCCAGGGAGCACAAAGATGTATCGAGATCTCCGAGAAAACTTTTGGTGGGATAATATGAAGAAGGAGATCGCCGAATATACGTCAAAGTGCCTTGTGTGTCAGCAAGTGAAGGCAGAGAGGTAGAAGTCTAGGGGGATGATGCAACCATTGACCATACCAGAATGGAAATGGGAGAACATCACCATGGACTTTGTCACCGGACTTCCAAGGACATCCAAAGGCAACAATGCAATCTGGGTTGTTGTGGATCATCTTACAAAGACTGCACACTTCATTGCTATTTGGGAGGATTTCTCTTTGGATAAACTGGCACAGATATATATCAGGGAAGTGGTAAGGTTTCATGGAGTACCACTATCTATTGTGTCTGACCGAGATCCAAGATTCACCTCTAAGTTTTGGAAGAGTCTTCAAGAAGCTCTGAATACTGAACTGAACTTCAGTACGTTCTATCATCCTCAAACTGATGGCCAATCTGAGTTGACTATCCAAACACTTGAGGATATGTTGAGAGCATGCTCAATGGACTTTAAAGGGGGATGGGATCAACATATTCCTCTGGTTGAGTTCTCTAATAATAACAGTTTCCACTCGAGCATCCAAATGGCACCATATGAAGCCATGTATGGGAAAAGGTGTAGAACACCGGCATGTTGGGATGAGGTTGGTGAACGTAAGCTTCTTGGACCACAAATGCTCGAAGAAATGGTGGAGAAGGTGAAAACCATTCAGCAGCATATCAAGGCAGCCCATAGTCGACAGAAGAGTTATGCAGATAATCATTGATGAGACCTTGAGTTTAAAGTTGGAGACATGGTGTTTCTACACATATCTCCATGGAAGAAGGTCATGAGGTTTGTAAGGAAAGGGAAGTTAAGTTCAAGGTACATCGGCCCCTTTTATATTCTTGATCGTGTCGGGGCTGTGGCCTATCGACTAGAACTTCCACCTACCATGGACAAAGTACATGATGTATTTCATGTATCCCTCTTAAGTAAGTACATACCGGACCCTTCACATGTACTCTCTTCTGAGGTGGTAAAATTGGAAGATGGTCTTTCTTATGAGGATCAACCAGTGAAGATCTTAGATCGTAGAGAAAAGGTTCTAGGAAATAAGACAATGACCCTTGTCAATGTGTTATGGAGAAACCACAAGTTTGAAGAAGCGACTTGGGAATCGGAGGAAATGATGAAGCTGAGTTACCCACATCTGTTTTAGTGTGGGAAAAGGATAATTTTGAGGGCGAAATTTCTTAAGGCGGAAATATTGTAACGACCCAAAGTTTCATTAATGGAAAATCCCTCTTGATCTAGTTAAATGTCTCTTTATGAAAAATATTTTTATAAGATGTCAACTTCTTTGGTTTTATGTTAAGAATTTTGACCATTGCTAATATAGTCGTTGAATAGTGATCACATGATTAGTATAAATATAGGACTTTAACAAATCCAATTTACTCAGACAAAGGAAGCGATGGCCTCATCCAGTAGAATTACCCCATACGAAGCCCATTTGTCGGAGCTCAAAAAAGAGGTGGCGTCTTTGGGCTTCGGTCTTGACCAAGCCCAAGCTGAGCTTCACCATGTCAAGCTCGAACATGACCATCTACGGGAAAAGTGGAAGTTGATTGAAATTACCACTCGAGCGATGTTTTCTGAGCCACCCCAAGAGTCTGTCACCATCACACACCTTACCCTTATGTATTATGCGGATGTTTTAAGGGGTTATGTAACAAATAAGTAGTACTATGTTCATGTAAATTATTTTTGTATATAATAATGAATATAATTTCTATCCATTTTTGATACATTGTAAATAGTTTTTAAAGTACAAATGGTATTTTTAGTTATTATTTAATTAAGAAATATATTTTATTAAATTAAGGGATTTTTTAATTAAATAATATTTTAATAAAATATTATTATTATTATTAAATTATTTTTTATTAAATATAAATTATCTTATAATTTTATGAATGCAATTAAAATTTTTATTAAGGTATGAAATCTATTTCTGTCAAAACCCGTGAATTTTCGATAAATGTCAGTTTTTATTTTAAAAGTGAAAATTAACAAATTTAGAAAATTATTTAGATAAAATAAATTTTATTTATGGAATCAGGACGTCGAAATTATCCAACGGTGAATTTTTTATAATTTTCTGAGATAGTCAAATTTTTGGGTAAAAATTAAATACCGTTTAAATATATAATGTATTTTATGACATCATAATGACCCAATAGTGTTGTAATAAAATACTATAATCTTTATGTTCGGACAATATATGTCTTACCATAAAAATAATGTGATTTTGGATTTGTTTGACTTACTTTTCAAAGCTTCAATGTACCCCTCAAGACTTATTCAACACCTTGCCTTTTTAAATTAATTTCCATGGGAGTGTGACTCACCTCCACATAAGCAACCCTAATATTTTAATAAGTTCGGAATTTGGCCTTATAAAATATTGTTTTTCTCTTCCCTTTTCCAAAAACCATGAGAAAAAACCATGGTATGGTTTGTGTTTTGGATTAATTTAATGTAAGGGGACCCAAACCTAAATAATAAAGAATTCTCTCACCTTTCCTATATAAACCCACCCAAGCTCCCACTTCCTCCTTACTCAAAGCCCTTGGACTTCGTCCAACCTATTCCTTACTCTCTCTATAATCCTCACAAGGTTCCCCAATCTCCCAAGAATCCTCTCACAAGCCTCTCTCTAGCCTTTGGAAGCACACTTCCAAGTAAGGGTTTTTTCTTCCTTTCTCATTTTGTCCAATTTTCTTTAAGTTGTTTTGCCTTTTAATTTCAATTATGAATGTTGGGGTACGGTTTTTCATTTCCATCATACTTCCCTATTTATCTTTTAATGATGGGATACCCCTTTATCTCTCATTAAATGCCTCCCATGTACACCCTTTACTATGTCGAAATTCTGAAAGGACCTTCTCCCTCCTTATTTACATTCAAGCAATACTTTTGTATCATGAATCTAAATTCCATTACAATTGTTGGGAAATGTATCTATATAACCTCCTTACTGTCCATTACATGTAAATATGATGAGGAACCCCTTTCTCTCTCATCAACCATATTTATTAATTCTTATGTCACGTCGTTACACTATCGAAATCACACCAATTTTCTAAGCCAATGCCATTGTGTAGTGAATACCATGCCCATTTCTCTATCAAGGGTATTCACCTTTATGCACATTTACTTATTGATTATAATGTTTCATGTATGAGTTCCACATTCCTTTATCGTGGAATAAATTATTATGTTTTATGAATCCATGTTTTATGATTCATGTGGCACACTTATGCATGAAATGAAATGTTTAAGAAGGGTGTGCCCTTATAGCGCTCCAATGTATTGGGTAAAGTATATTGTCATGATACGTCATGTGAAATGATTGTTGACTCATGCTAATTCAAGTGCAACTAGGGTTTACTTGTGCTTTATGTGCAATGAGGATTTACTCATGATCCATGTGCAATGAGCCTTGGCTCATGCTAATTCCATGTTAAGTGTTGTTGCCACATTTCCATGTTATGATTATCATGATTTATCATGCCATTATGTTCATGTTTCTTTTATGATCTATTGATATGCCTATTTTCTAACATGTATTGTACTCCTCATGTTATTCCATGTGTACTCCCTTACTGGGCTTTATAGCTCACCCTTTTCTTATGCATGTCCTCAGGTTATCCCATGCAATGCTAAGTACGGGGAAATGTAGTGGTCATGTAAAGGAAGTTTTCAATAAAGATGTTGTATTTCATTTTTTAAGTTTTTATGTAATGATCCTAAGCCCCAAAGACACTAAACCTCTCGATCTTATTTGTTGTATCAAGTGAATTTTTATGTAATAAATATTGTTTAAGTTGTAATAAAAATTAGGGTTGTCATATCTATCATGTGCATGGGGTCATGTATGTATCTCCTTAGTTATGATACATGAAATACATCATGAACCTACTCCAATTATGGGGGTAAGGTGAGGCAGTACACTACCTCACCAACACTATTCATGATCTCAAAAAAAACTTGATGAACCTCAGGGATAGCTTGTATCCCCATCCGAATCTCCACATTCCTCATCTTGGGGAGACTCTCAGGAAAGCATAGTATTCCTATTCTAACTCCAAGGGACTGAGATAATGATCTTTATATGATTTATGTTTTCTCTTGGCCATCCTCATCCTGTCATGGATGACCTGTATTTTCTCTATTCTTGCTTGCACCAACTATGGGCCCACAAGAGATGTCTCCCCAATCTTTTTCCAGAACAAGGGTAACCTACAGAGTCTCCCATATAAAACCTAAAAATGTGTCATGTAGATGCTAGTGTGGTATTTATTATTATATGAAAACTCTACCAAGGGAATTTAATCCTTCCAACTTTAGCCTAAAACAAAAACTCATGCCCTCAACATATCCTCCAATGCCTGGATAGTGCACTCGGTCTTCCCATAAGTCTAGGGGTGAAATAATGTACTCATCCACAACTAGGTCTTGAATGTCTCTTATAGGCCTCTCCATAATCATCACATATACTGCATGTCATGATTATAGACAGTCATTTAGGGAACCCCATGAATGAGAACAATCTCTCGTACATACAACTATCTCAAACTCTCCATCGAAATTTGCTCCCTAATAGCAAGGAAGTGTGCCGACTTCATGAGTTGGTCAACTATCACCTAGATGGAATCATGGATCCTCTATATGGGTGGAAGCCCTATGAAAATTTCCATGGATATATCATCTCACTTCTACTATGGGATCTCAAGGGGATACAACAATACTTCTAAAACTTGGTGCTCAGCCTTTAGCTACTGACAGGTGAGGTAGTGAGAGACGAAATCAACTACATTTCATCTCATTTCGGACTGCCAAAACCACCATTGAAGATATTTGTACATATTACCCACACCAGGATTTATAACTAGGGGAGAAGTGTGGAACTCCCACATCACCTCCTCCCACAACATTACCGGAACCACTGTTTTCCCATGGAACATAACGACATGATTACCTCCTTTATAATATCCATATGGTGAGTCTTATATGGATATCTAATCATGTAAGACCTCATAGTCAATGTCTCCTAGCTGGGAATCTCTCACATGCTCAATAAGTGAAGGATTAAACACCATCAACTGAAGAAAATTCATACCCTCCTACTCATATAGGGTCAGTTGCAGGGAATATGATTGCTCTGAAGCTTCCCTCACTAGGTGATCTTGAGACTTCATACTACGTGAATCTGCTACAATGTTTCCCTTCCCTGGTGTATACACTATCTCAAAGTCATAGTTCTGTAGGAACTACAACCATCATCGTTGTCTCAGGTTCATGTCTCATTGTATGAAGACATACCTAAGACTCTGGTGGTATGAGTAAACCATTAAACACTCACCAAAAATGTAGTTTCTCCACATCCTCAGGGATAAAACTACTGCTACAAACTCTAGATAATGATTTGTGTAGTTTTTCTCATGGGGTCTCAACTACCTCAACCTGTATATGATAACTACCTACTGCTACATCAACACACAACTGAGCCCATCTCCTAAGGCATCACAATACACTATAAACTCAACCCCTTCCTCTAGTAGTCTCAACACTGAATCATTCTTCATCCTCTACCTCAACTCCTCAAAGGCCCTCTAACATATCTTAGACAAGTTAAACTACTTCCCTTTCTGTATCAGGGTAGTCAAAGGGGCTACGATTATGAATAATTCATCCAAAAATCTTCTTTATTTCCCCACTAAGACAAGGAATCTACACACCTCTAATACATTCTTGGGTGTCTCCCAAGAAACCACTACTTTTATATTCGCTGGATCCATGGATAAACCTTGTTCAAAAACTAAATTCCCCATAAATTAAACCTCATGTATCTAGAGCTAGCACTTAGATATATTCCTATAAATTTGGTGCTCTTGAATAAAACCAAGAACCATCCTCAAGTGTTCTTCATGATCCTACTCTAATAAAGAGTAGACAAGTATGTTTTCGAGGAATGCAATAACAAATTGATCCAAGTACGGGTGGAAAACCTAGTTCATAAAAGACATAAACATAGTGGGGGAATTTTTCACACAAAATTGCATCACTTGGAACTCATAGTGTCTGTAGAGATATCAGAATGACAACTTTCGAATATCAGGCTCACGAACTCTCAATCTATGGTAGTCAGACCAGAGATTGATTCCTAAGAACCATCTTGTGCCTCAGAACTAGTCGAAGACATCTTCAATGCCCAAAAGGGGTACTTTTTATTTATCTTGTCCTGGTTTAGGCCATGATAATCCACACAAATCCATCATCTCACATCTGTATTTTTCATGAACAACACAGGAGCTTCCTAAGGGGACACACTAGGTTTGTTGAAACCTTTCTTATAAAGTTCCTCCAACTGCAGTCGTAGCTCTTGGATCCCTATAGGTATCATTATATATGTAACAGAAGATATAAGAGTGGTACTAGGATGCAAGTCAATTCAAAACTCCATCTCTCACCTTAGAGGTAGTCCTGAAATGTCATTACGGAATATGTCAATATAAGCATCCACAGTTAATGGAACTCAGAGACCTAAAGAGTCTGCTACACCAAAGGCTATACTTTCCAAATGATGAGTGATAGGCTGCAAAACTCTTAATCATAGAACCTACTTTCCCTAACATGAGATATCTCTTTCCATAAAAGGATAATATCATCCCATTAGTGCATAGGCATATGACTTGTCTATGGTGAAAGTCAATCTGGGATTGGACCATAGACAGCCAATCCATGCCTGCGATGACTTCATAGGGTTTAATCATGAAGACCAAAAGGTCCCACATGAACCTATCTCCTCCAAGTGATATCTTTCACTGCTAGTAAATAAAAAATAAAGAAGAAGTGTTCCCTATAGGAACATCAAGATGAAGTTGATCCAAGTACGGCTGGAAAACCTAGTTCATCAAACTTAGGTACGGTTGGAACACTACACTTCTCCTGACCATGTGCCTAAGTTTGATTATGGAAGGATCTCCTTCACCGAGATCATGGAACCCGATGTCTGCTAGATGCTACAAACATGTTAGATTTGTGACACCCATTTCCAGCTCCAGCTATCTGGCATGCCTTTTCTAGAAATATCTCTATCATTATTGCATTCTCTGTGGGAATGCACAAGGATACAACGCTGGCTCAAATCTCTCTGTGGTGTAATTGTTCAAACTTCCATGCTCAGAAGTAGCTATCCTGGATCATTTCAAGGGATTAATGTATAGGGTCAGTGAACCTCGTTGTTTACTCAAAATCTATCATCATTCCATTCTATAACTCCATAAGATCCTAGATCTAGACTGAGTGGCAACATGAGGGGTAGTACTCCTCAAAGAATAGCTATTGGAAGTCATCCGATGAGAGTGTCGACAAATCATTCATTTGCATAACAATGCTACACTAATGACCATATACTCCATGGAAAATGATGGATACCAGTTCCACCACCTAATACATCAGGTTCTAAAAAATCCTGAAGACACATACCACTAACTCTATCAAATACTTTTCTTCTTGAGGGTTTGGCTCACTGCGGAACCTCAACGGTCTCTAACACTGGAACTCGCGTAGTGTGTTAAGCATGTGCTTGTCCTCAACCTACTCTATTATGGTCATCTACTCAACAAAGGGAGGTTATACTACATACCCACCTAGATGAAGGGGAATGTGTTATAGACCCTGAACTAAGGATTCATCACTCATCGAATCTTCATCATGAACTGAAGTTCGTATCCTTATTGGTTGTCACTACGGAGGCATCCTGAAAGTTTTTAAGTACCACTGTCAGATGAGGATATATATACATATATATATATATATATATATATCAACAAAAATAGGGATATTACTCAAGAAGTATAGTCAAAGACTCAATCCTATATAATTCATGTACCATTAACCCTACAAAAAATATCTCGTAATGTTGAGTTGACAAGAAAGCAGTCAAGGTCCTCTTAAATGGATATGTCAGCCGACACACCATAACTGGATTCTATAGCCTGAGAGATTCACTCGAGAAACTTTGAAATGGTTACCCCAAACCCAACCAATCCTATTTAATGGGATACTTATGAACAATTTCATAAAGAATGAAATTTCTCTAATACCAATCTATTGTGACCTAACCCAAAAATAGGGAACGAGCAGAAATGACCCCAAGCTCACCTCAATAGGATAGGGGGTGGCGACAAGTGCTGAATCATAACTAAAATTGGGGAGGAATTTTACTAAAAACCTATACTCATGCACATATACAACTAAATTAAAAAGTACGGAGGGAAAGAAGAAAAGATGCAACATTGTTATAATGTAAACCAAGAATGCATGAACCTCTAAATAGTACAAAAGTACGATAGTGTCGACTGAAAGGAAAAGTGGAAAAATACATTCCCAATGATAAATATGTTCCAAACTAACAAAACTAAAAAAGTAATCATCTGAAAGAGATCCCATCTCCTGAAACCCAAGCTACGGCCATTGTACATGATCCAAGCACCCAGTATCCCTAAGCTCCTCTATAGTCACGACCAACCTATCCATCACCTACAGAAGACAACACTTTCAGGAAAATCCCATACATGGGTGAGTATATATATACCAAGTAGAAAACTTCAAAAGATGAGGGGGGAGCAGTAAGAGATACAATATGAAGAGAAAGGTAGTAGATACACAAGGTATAGTGAAAAAGTACAGCTCAATCCAGCAAGAGTGAAAGTAATATCGTTCAGGCATAAGGGGATAAACATGGTTAGTAGATGAACTACCCATTGAGTATTCTCCACCTATAGTAGGAGTTTAGACTCATCCAGCCACAAGAATCTACACACGAAAAGCACATGAAATACCCTACGCATCTTCACCTCTCCTGGAAGGAGAGTAACCAAATCCAAGGAGTGGATACAAAAGAAGGATATATATATTATCAGTCAAAATAATCCCAAATGAGAGAGTAATGGGATCTTCATCTCACAGTTCATCCAAAGAAGAATATTATCCAATAGTTCTAAAATTCTATCAATGATGACCAGTATCAGACATGTCTATCCTGAACACAAAATTCTAAGGAACTCATTCACCAAACCTTGATACTATCCACTTTGGGTGGAACTGAGTCGCCTACACAACTTTAGGTCACATCACAAAAATGAATCTCGGTGGGTAAAGCTTCCATATTCCTTGTGATTCCAAATCTACATCAAACCATGTCTCGTCACTATGCCACACAACCAAGGGGGAAAACAATAGGTAGAGTAACCATGTTCTGGTATAACAGGAGGGTTCTGCTCTAATAGTAAATAGAGGACCCATTCCATTATCAATAGAAGGGTTACACTCTAATGTTTGAGGACCCATGACCAGCCCAGTTGGAGGGTTACACTCTGATTCATCAAGGACTCATGCCCTGATAATGCAAGAGGGTTCCACTCAGGAGGTTATGGACCCATGACCAATCAAACTTGAGGGTTGTAATCTAATTCATCAAGGACCTATGCCTTGATGTTATAGAAGGGTTATACTTGGGAGTCTACTGAGATCCCATACCCATCCCAGCTGGAGGGTTCCACTCAGGAGTAAGCATCTGGTGATCCTTCCAGACTAGTGTCAACATCAAGCGTCACCTTAGAAGGATTTATTCTTGGAACATTTCACATCATATATTGAAATTCAAAACTAATGGAACCATAATGTTCTATATGAAAAAAAAAACTCAGGAAACACTACTCATGGTCTAAAATCCATGTTCAAATGAAAGATATATAGAAGATAGAAATTTACCAAAAAGGAAATTGGGGTACACGAAGTGTGAGGGGACCCACAAGGTGTGTGTCCCCACTTAACCTCTTGTCCTTGTCCCTAGACATCACATGACTTCATCCCATGTAGTGGTACACACCATGTGTATGTAATACATGATGTTTACTTAAAAAATAGGACCAAGGTCGTGTGTTTCTTTTCGTGTCCATGTATCAGAGTACCTGGGTGTGTACCTGACCCATTGTACTTCAACATGAATTCTCGTCTGTGTGTCCCATCACACGGGCTGTCCAACCATGATAGATTACATGGAATGTAAGGAAGGGTAACATTTCATGTCACACTAAATTTTTCTAAAAACCTAGCAGCACCACTGAGGGGGCTACACAATGTGTGTTTTTCATTGAACATGGTGTGTAGTCGGGTTTTTGACAAAAATCCTCGATTTTCCAGATCTGATCATCATGCCTCAATTTAATCCTTTTCCCTCCAAATTTCATTCTAATCTCATCCAAATATTGTGGATCAAGATGGAAATCATGATTTTGGGCCGCCACTCACTAGAAATCACCTCCAATCAAGTTCGAGTGTCTCGTCGTTGGTTCCTCAAGCTCTCACAGCTTCAACCCTGGAAGATATGGCCTCAAAAAATCGAATCGATCATCTACATCCAACAATATTCTAAGATCTATGCTTCACTCGTAGATATGTTCATGTTTCATTGATATGTCATGAATTCGGGGGTCTGATCGAGATCGGCACCTCCCAACAATGTTGAACCATGACCAGGAGGATCCAACTGGTGAATAACATGAAGTAAAAAAGCGATAAAATCACAAAAAGAAAATAAGGTTTAAACATAATTGGATAATCATTATTATCCAAAAATCAAGAATAGGGATTACATAATTATAAACCAATGAAGAAAACAAGTAATTTACGTATGTGGGCACATGCCGAGTTTGCAACTGGAGAAGATTCAATAAAAGGGGTGGATCTACTCAATAATTTTATCCAAAGGCATAAAAATAACAAAATATGAACCCTAACTTGGTTACAGATTGATCATTGGTGAAGAACACATTCTCCAATTATTTGAGAGGAGCTGATGTGTTTTTTTTGTTCTGATCCAATCTAATTCAAAGTTTTGTAATCATTCATCATGATTCGCCAGAGGAAGTTAGAAGGAGATCTTCACCAGTGATTTCTAAATTATTATACAACCCTTGAAAATTATCTATAATGATATATTTAAAAACATATCATTAGTAAAAATTAATTAATTAATTAATCCACTTAAACATACCGCCAATGAGTGAGGGGTTTGAACATCCCATGTTGATGCACTTTATTTCATGCATATGGTAAACACTACATTCCAAACCCAACCATGGTCTCACATTTCTGATCTGATCATCCATTTAAGAGTAATCATATTTTATTTAATAAGATGTAAGCACACAATATAAAATATTTTTAATATTTTTATAAAATTAATTCTAGGAACACTGAGCCTCATAATTTCATTTCATCTCAGTGCCTAGCTCTCGAAACATATAAATAAATGTTTGAAAGTCTTACAAAGAAAAAACCGAATATCTACAGATAGTTATTTTTATTTGGGTTGGTGATTGAAATTAATGTGATGTTTTATTCTTGTGGTTGTTTGTAGATGTTTTCCTTGGGATAAATCATTACCAAAAAGTAATGTTTGATGCCCATGCACTAGTTTCCAATCCATAGGGATTGGTAATTCCCTTTGAGCCTTGTCACAGGATGGTTTGGGTGTTAGGTTGGATGACATCTCGGACGGGTTCATGACATAGGTCTTGGTCAATCTCATGAACGGTCATACAAACAAAAAATACAAAAAAATTAACTGGATATAATTCATTTATTTATTCATTATTTATTATTTAGATGATCGCTCTTACATTAATTAATTAATAAATTAATGAATTAATTCTCTTTCCTCTTAATGATCATTCGAACATTATTGGAGATACCCGTAACTTATGAGATTCATGGAAAATAAACAATAGAACCAATAATGACATATATTTATTACAATAAATTAATTGATCATTTAAAATTCTTTAAAACCATTATTAAATTTTCAAACACAAAATTTTTTACTAATCAATGAAATAAGTTTTTAATGTTGAAATTTTTAATTTAATATAATTTTTAATTATTTCCATTAATGGGAGACTACACGATGTGTAAATCCATCTACACGCCATGTATCTTGATTTGTATGTATCTAGGGTACATGTCTGGGTCTATAGCATGTACCTCGACTGGACGACATGATGTGTATAGACCAGCTATACGCCATGTGTTTGTTTTTTTCTCTGAGTGGTTTGACATGTTCTTTGGATGTAGGATTTGATGAATTATACATCATGTACAACACATTCACATCATGTAGATCATAAATGGTCTAGGTTTTTAGTCTCACATGGTTTTGATCATGTATAATGACAACACAGATTGCACAATTTATGTCTCTAACCCATGTAGACTACACAACATGTATAACAATACATTACATGTAAATAAACAATCATGAACCAGGTTTACCGGTAAATATAGAGAATACACTATGTGTAATTATATTGTGGTGCGTAGTGTATCCCTTAGCACATCCAAATGTAGTGCACTAGGGTACACAATGTGTATTTCTTAGTACACACCATATAACACTATCTTATAGGCCAAAAATCGGTAGTTTTTAGATGGAATCTTTGGTCATTCTTCATTTGTTCTTAAACCCTTAATAAAATGAAACATTGAAATAATCATGATTAATATGTCGAAGCATGTAAATTTAAATCAGATTAAAGAATTAATAACATGAAATGACAATATAACCACTACCGCACATAGATCAATAATCAAATAATTAATGAAAAATTTAAATATGAACCCTCTGATACCTATTTTTGGTATTGGGTGTAGCAGAAGTTTGCAGTGATGGGTGATATATTAAAAATTATTTTAATTATCATTTCTTGAAACCATCAGCAATGATCTTGCACATCAAATTTATAATTAATTTATTTAATATTTGAAGAAATTAACACCTGATCTTAGGAACCTTATTTGTTGATTAATGTTGATCATCTGAAAATACCCTTTCATATTTCCTTTTTTTATGTTAAGATCCAAGGATAGAATCTCTCCAGTGGTGATCCACACATGCTCCTATGATCTATGAGAAATTTTACTTGATCTTGGGGTGCTAGTATGGTGAATCAAATTTCTTTCATTTTTATTTCTTGATCGCTCTTTATTTGATATTGAAGAAATATCTAATCTGTTTCTCATTCTCTAGAGGGTTAGATAGGGAGGATTCAAGATATAATTTTTTGTGTGAAATAATTCTCTCTTTTGATTTCACATTGATGCTCTACACAATAGAAATAACCTTCTATTTATAGAGATTAAGTTTAGGTAAAATAATTAATTTAATTCCATATAGAACATTAAATAATATGATAACCTTTAATGAAACACCATTCCACATAATAATATTGTTATTATTATTATTTTCATGCTCCAACTTGCACAAATTGATAAATAAAATTTACTAGCCTGTAAATAATTATTGATCACCAAATGTGGTCTTGGGCCATTCAAACTCTTCCATATTTATTGAATACCTGAATGGATATTTTATTTATAAATAAATATTTCATTCACATACCGGTGAATAAATGTTTATAAAATATTAAATAAAATAAATAAATATATTTTTATTCACATGCTGATGAATAAATATTTATTAAATTTATGCAATCAATAAAACTTGAATAAAATTATTCCATGGCATTTAGAAAAATATTTATTCCATTAATTAAATTCAAATAGAACTTAATCAAGATCAATAGAAATGCTTAGTGTGTGACCCTATATTATTTTTACTCATTGGCATTAGGCGATCTTACCTAAAATCCATGATTACTATCGAGTAATGGGTCAAGGTATCCAAGAAAAGTAACTTAATGTTGCAACATCAACAATGACATATGACCGCTCATTATGTAAAATAATCCCTTTGTCACATATCTCATCAAGTAGGTTTCATGATGGTGTCATCAACCTATACGCTTGATAATTCTTTTTTGACTATCTGAAATAAACACATTGTTACACCATGACTATGGAATTTAGGGAAGCGATTATATTCCAATCAAAGGGATGAAATAACAACTTCCATAAAGATAGTTGGGGAAAATCCCTCCTTGACTTATCCATTAATTACATGTCAATCATGAAGCACCCAATGTACCCTACTTCCCGCTAACATATGGCATGAAGGTTTTTGTTATTAAATATAAGTATGTGTGTCATGAAATGAACTAATGATAATCTTGAATTATAAGTACCATTACACTTCCCCTAACCATGTGCCTAAGTTTGATTATGTAAGGATCTCCTTCACCGAGATCATGGAACCCGATGTCTGCTACATGCTACAAACAAGTTAGATTTGTGACACCCACTGCCAGCTACAGCTATCTGGTATGCCTTTGATAGAAATATCTCTATCATTAGTGCATTCTCCAATACCCCGACATATGTGGGAATGCACCAGGATACAACGCTGGCTCAAATCTCTCTGTGGTGTAATTGTTCAAACTTCCATGCTTAGAAGTAGCTATCATGGATCATTTCAAGGGATTAATGTATAGGGTCAGTGAACCTCATTGTTTACTCAGAATCTATCATCATTCCATTCTATAGCTCCATAAGATCCTAGATCTAGACTGAGTGGCATCATGAGGGGTAGTACTCCTCAAAGAATAGCTATTGGAAGTCATCCGATGAGGGTGTCGACAAATCATTCATTTTCATAACAATGCTACACTAATGACCATATACTCCATGGAAAATGATGGATACCAGTTCCACCACCTAATCCATTAGGTTCTAAAAAATCCTGAAGATACATACCACTAACTCTATCAAATACTTTTCTTCTTGAGGGTTTGTCTCACTGCGGAACCTCAACGGTCTCTAACACTAGAACTCGCGTAGTGTGTTAAGCCAGTGCATGTCCTCAACCTACTCTATTATGATCATCTACTCAACAAAGGGAGGTTCTACTACATACCCACCTAGATGAAGGGGAATGTGTTATAGACCCTGAACTAAGGAGTCATCACTCATCGAATCTTCATCATGAACTGAAGTTGGTATCCTTGTTGGTTGTCACTACGGAGGAATCCTGAAAGTTTTTGAGTACCATGGTCATATGAGGATATATATATATATATATATATATCAACAAAAATAGGGATATTACTCAAGAAGGATAGTCAAAGACTCAATCCTATATAATTTATGTACCATTAACCCTACAAAAAATATCTTGTAATGTTGAGTTGACAAGCAAGTAGTCAAGGTCTTCTTAAATGGATATGTCAGCCAACACACCATAACTGGATTCTATAGCCTGAGAGATTCACTCGAGAAACATTGAAATGGTTACCCAAAACCCAACTAATACTATTTAATGGGATACTTCCGAACAATTTCATAAGGAATGAAATTTCTCTAATACCAATCTATTGTCACCTAACCCAAACTAGGGAATGAGCTGAAATGACCCCAAGCTCACCTCAATAGGACAGGGGGTGGTGACAAGTGCTAAATCATAACTAAAATCAGGGAGTACTTTTACTAAAAACCTATACTCATGCACATATAAAACTAAATTAAAAAGTAAAGAGGGAAAGAAGAAAAGATGCAACACTGTTATAATGTAAACCAAGAATGCATGAACCTCTAAATAGTACAAAAGTACGATAGTGTCGACTGAAAGGAAAACTGGAAAAATACATGCCCAGTGATAAATATGTTCCAAACTAACAAAACTAGAAAATTAATCATCTGAAAGAGATCCCAGCTCCTGAAACCCAAGCTACGACCATTGTACGTGATCCAAGTACCCAGTATCCCTAAGCTCCTCTATAGTCATGACCAACCTATCCATCACCTACAGAAGACAACACTTTCAGGAAAATCCCATACATGGGTGAGTATATACATACCAATTAGAAAACTTCAAAAGATGAGGGGGGAGCAGTAAGAGACACAATATGAAGAGAAAGGTAGTAGATACACAAGGTATAGTGAAAAAGTACAGCTCAATCTAGCAAGAGTGAAAGTAATATCGTTCAGGCATAAGGGGATAAACATGGTTAGTAGATGAACTACCCATTGAGTATTCTCCACCTATAGTAGAAGTTTAGACTCATCTAGCCACAAGAATCTACACACGAAGAGAACATGAAATACCCTACGCATCTTCACCTCTCCTGGAAGGAGAGTAACCAAATCCAAGGAGTGGATACAAAATAAGGATATATATATTCTCAGTCAAAAGAATCCCAAATGAGAGAGTAATGGTATCTTCATCTCACAGTTCATCCAAAGAAGAATATTATCCAATAGTTCTAAAATTCTATCAATGATGACCAGTATCACACATGTCTATCCTGAACACAAAATTCTAAGGAACTCATTCACCAAACCTTGATACTATCCACTTTGGGTGGAACTGAGTCGCCTACACAAATTTAGGTCACATCACAAAAATGCATCTCGGTGGGTAAATCTTCCATATTCCTTGTGATTCCAAATCTACATCAAACCATGTCTCATCACTATGCCACACAACCAAGGGGGAAACACTATGTAGAGAAACCATGTTATGGTATAACAGGAGGGTTCTACTCTAATAGTAAATAGAGGACCCATTCAATTCCCAATAGGAGGGTTCCACTCTAATTTTTGAGGACCCATGACCAGCCTAGCTGTAGGGTTACACTCTGATTCATCAAGGACCCATGCCCTGATAATGAAATAGGGTTCCACTCAGGAGGTTATGGACCCATGACCAATCAAACTTGAGGGTTGTACTCTGATTCATCAAGGACCTATGCCTTGATACTATAGAAGGGTTCTACTTGGGATTCTGTTGAGATCCCATTCCCATACCAGCTGGAGGGTTCCACTCAGGAGTAAGCATCTGGTGATCCTTCCAGACTAGTGTCGACATCAACTGTCACCTTAGAAGGATTTATTCTTGGAACATTTCAAATCGTATATTGAAATTCAAAACTAATGGAACCATAATGTTCTATAAGAAAAAACACTCAGGACACACTACTCATGGTCTAAAATCCATGTTCAAATGAAAGATATATAAAAGATAGAAATTTAACAAATATGAAATAGGGGTACACGGAGTGTGAGGGGACCCACAAGGTGTGTGGCCCCACTTAACCTCTTTTCTGGACAGCACATGACTTCATCGCATGTAGTGGTACACACCATGTGTATGTAATACATGATGTTTACTTAAAAAATAGGACCAAGGTCGTGTGTTTCTTTTCGTGTCCATGTATCGGAGTACCCGGGTGTGTACCTGACCCAGTGTACTTCAACATGAATTCTCGTCTGTGTGTCCCATCACACGGGCTGTCCAACCATGATAGGTTACATGGCATGTAAGGAAGGGTTACATTTCATGTCACTCTAAATTTTTCTAAAAACCTAGCGGCACCACTGAGGGGGCTACACAATGTGTGTTTTTCATTGAACATGGTGTGTAGTCGGGTTTTTGACAAAAATCCTCGATTTTCCAGATCTGATCATCATGCCTCAATTTAATCCTTTCCCCTCCAAATTTCATTCTAATCCCATCCAAATATTGTGGATCAAGATGGAAATCATGATTTTGGGCCGCCACTCACTAGAAATCACCTCCAATCAAGTTCGAGTGTCTCGTCGTTTGTTCTTCAAGCTCCCACAGCTTCAACCCTTGAAGATATGGCCTCAAAAAATCTAATCGATCATCTACATACAAAAATATTCTAAGATCTATGCTTCACTCATAGATATGTTCATGTTTCATTGATATGTCATGAATTCGAGGGTCCGATCGAGATCGGAACCTCCCAACAATGTTGAACCATGACCGCGAGGATCCAAGTGGTGAATAACATGAAGTAAAAAAGGGATAAAATCACAAAAAAAAAATAAGGTTTAAACATAATTGGATAATCATTATTAGCCAAAAATCAAGAATAGGGATTACATAATTATAAACCAATGAAGAAAACAATTAATTTACGTATGTGGGCACATGCCGAGTTTGCAACTGGAGAAGATTCAAGAAAAGGGGTGGATCTACTCAATAATTTTATCCAAAGGCATAAAAACAACAAAATATGAACCCTAACTTGGTTACAGATTGATCATTGGTGAAGAACACATTCACCAATTATTTGAGAGGATCTGATGTGTTTTATTTGTTCTGATCCAGTCTAATTCAAAGTTTTGTAATCATTCATCATGATTCGCCAGAGGAAGTTAGAAGGAGAGCTTCACCAGTGATTTCTAAATTATTATACAACCCTTGAAAATTATCTATAATGATATATTTAAAAACATATCATTAGTAAAAATTAATTAATTAATTAATGCACTTAAACATACCGCCAATGAGTGAGGGGTCTCAACATCCCATGTTGATGCACTTTATTTCATGCATATGGTAAACACTACATTCCAAACCCAACCATGGTCTCACATTTCTGATCTGATCATCCATTTAAGAGTAATCATATTTTATTTAATAAGCTGTAAGCACACAATATAAAATATTTTTAATATTTTTATAAAATTAATTCTAGGAACACTGAGCCTCATAATTTCATTTCATCTCAGTGCCTAGCTCTCGAAACATATAAATAAATGTTTGAAAGTCTTACAAAGAAAAAACTGAATCTCTACAGATAGTTATTTTTCTTTGGGTTGGTTATTGAAATAAATGTGATGTTTTATTCTTTTGGTTGTTTGTAGATGTTTTCCCTGGGATAAATCATTACCAAAAAGTAATGTTTGATGCCCATGAACTAGTTTCCAATCCATTGGTATTGGTAATTCCCTTTGATCCTTGTCACAGGATAGTTTGGGTGTTAGGTTGGATGGCATCTCGGACCGGTTCATGACATAGGTCTTGGTCAATCTCATGAATGGTCATACAAGCAAAAAATACAAAACAAGTAACTGGCTATAATTCATTTATTTATTCATTATTTATTATTCAGATGATCGCTCTTACATTAATTAATTAATAAATTAATGAATTAATTCTCTTTCCTCTTAATGATCATTCAAACATTATTGGAGATACGCATAACTTATGAGATTCATGGAAAATAAGCAATAGAACCAATAATGACATATACTTATTACAATAAATTAATTGATCATTTAAAATTCTTTAAAACCATTACTAAATTTTCAAACAAAAAATTGTGTTCTAATCAATGAAAAAAGTTTTTAATGTTGAAATTTTTAATTTAATATAATTTTTAATTATTTCCATTAATGGGAGACTACACTATGTGTAAATCCATCTACACGCCATGTATCTTGATTTCTATGTATCTAGGGTACATGTATGGGTCTATAGCATGTACCTTGACTGGACGACATGATGTGTATAGACCAGCTATATGCCATGTGTTTGTTTTTCTCTCTGAGTGGGTTGACATGTTCTTTGGATGTAGGATTTGATGAAGTATACATCATGTACAACACATTCACATCATGTAGATCATAAATGGTCTAGGTTTTTATTCTCACATGGTTTTGATCATGTATAATGACAACACAGATTGCACAATTTATGTCTCTAACCCATGTAGACTACACGACATGTACAACAATACATTCCATGTAAATAAACAATCATGAACCAGGTTGACTGGTAAATATAGAGAATACACTATGTGTAATTATATTGTGGTGCGTAGTGTATCCCTTAGCACATCCAAATTTAGTGCACTGGGGTACACAATGTGTATTTCTGAGTACACACCATATAACAATATCTTATAGGCCAAAAATCGGTAGTTTTTAGAAGGAATCTTTGGTCATTCTTCATTTGTTCTTAAACCCTTAATAAAATGAAACATTGAAAGAATCATGATTAATATGTCGAAGTATGTAAATTTAAATCAGATTAAAGAATTAATAACATGAAATGAAAATCTAACCACAACCACACATAGATCAATAATCAAATAATTAATGAAAAATTTAAATATGAACCCTCTAATACCTATTTTTGGTATTGGGTGTAGCAGAAGTTTGTAGTGATGGGTGATATATTAAAAATTATTTTAATTATCATTTCCTGAAACCATCAGCAATGATCTTGCACATCAAATTTATAATTAATTTATTTAATATTTGAAGAAATTAATACCTGATATTAGGAACTTTATTTGTTGATTAATGTTGATCATCTGAAAATACCCTTTCATATTTCCTTTTTTTATATTAGGATCCAAGGATAGAATCTCTCCAGTGGTGATCCACACATGCTCCTATGATCTCTGAGAAATTTTACTTGATCTTGGGGTGATAGCGCGGTGAATCGAATTTCTTTCATTTTTATTTCTTGATCGCTCTTTATTTGATATTGAAGAAATATCTAATCTGTTTCTCATTCTCTACAGGGTTAGATTGGGAGGATTCAAGATATAATTTTTTGTGTGAAATAATTCTCTCTTTTGATTTCACATTGATTCTCTACACAATAGAAATAACCTTCTATTTATAGAGCTTAGGTTTAGGTAAAATAATTAATTTAATTCCATATAGAACATTAAATAATATGATAACCTTTAATGAAACACCATTCCACATAATAATATTGTTATTATTATTATTTTCATGCTCCAACTTGCGCAAATTGATAAATAAAATTTACTAGCCTATAAATAATTATTGATCACCAAATGTGGTCTTGGGCCATTCAAACTCCTACATATTTATTGAATACCTGAATGGATATTTTATTTATAAATAAATATTTCATTCACATACCGGTGAATAAATATTTATAAAATATTAAATAAAATAAATAAATATATTTTTATTCACATGCTGATGAATAAATATTTATTAAATTTATGAAATCAATAAAACTTGAATAAAATTATTCCATGGTATTTAGAAAAATATTTATTCCATTAATTAAATTCAAATAGAACTTAATCAAGATCAATAGAAACACTTACTGTGTGACCCTATATTATTTTTACTCATTGGCATTAGGTGATATTACCTAAAATCCATGATTACTATCGAGTAATGGGTCAAGGTATCCAAGAGAAATAACTTAATATCACAACATCAACAATAACATATGACCGATCATTATGTAAAATAATCCCTTTATCACATATCTCATCAAGTAGGTTGCATGATGGTGTCATCAACCTATACGCTTGATAATTCTTTTTTGACTATCTGAAATAAACACATTGTTACACCATGACTATGGAATTTAGGGAAGCGATTATATTCCAATCAAAGGGATGAAATAACAACTTCCATAAAGATAGTTGGGGAAAATCCTTCCTTGACTTATCCATTAATTACATGTCAATCATGAAGCACCCAATGTACCCTACTTCCCGCTAACATATGGCAGGAAGGTTTTTGTTATTAAATATAAGTATGTGAGTCATGAAATGAACTAATGATAATCTTAAATTATAGGGACCATTTCACACCCTCATAGATAGGAATATTTGATAACCCAAAAATGTGAATAAGTCCTATTGGTTGGTCTATTCTCATAATCTCCCATCTTGGAGATTACCAAGTGTGAACTTCATGAGAAGAATCCCCACCCACTTACATGTACTTGCACCTAACAGTCTGAAAATTATGTGTCTCATCATAATAAATTATCCAACCACATAACTATATTAAGAATATTAATATAGAACTTCAAGGTTCCCATCATTACGGATAACTACTATGACCTTATCAATGTGATAAATAATATTGTACATTATTACATTAAAACCATGTAGAAAAATGAAAAATATGTGGTAAAATGTTTCATTAATATTCAATACATTGAATATACATGTAATTAAAGTAAAAATATTTAGCCCTTGGACACCAACTCCAACATCTAGTATATCAAAAATGTGGTAAAATAAAAAATATAGAATTTTTAATCTGTCAGTTTCTTGGGAAAATCATGTTTAAAATTTATAATAATGCCATTGATTATATTCTTAACTTTTTTAAGGAAATACTTATAGATGATGAAAATATTCCCTAAAAACATTTTATGGAATGGAATTTACTTGATAAACTTAGATTTTATAAAAAAATAATGCTTGGATTAAACATTATAAATTATTCTAAGAGGAAACCACTAGCCTAAATGATTGTATTAAATTTATAATATCTTTATGGAAGACAAATAAAAATGGAAGACCATATCATGTACCATAGAAAGTAATGTTGCACTTTTAATTTATTTCCAGACTCTAAAATATTTTTATGGCTGATGAAATACCAATAAATATATGATTTCATGATACTGATAGAAATTAGAATTATGATGAGTTTATTTGTCTTGCAGATGGATTGGAATAATGGACATTTTATGTCTGATAAATTTATTTTACGTCTAAGGTGCATAATGTGAGGTTAGGTATATCATGTGACGTTTTTAATATGTTTGTGCATATGCTTAATTCACATATCACATGGCCAGTTTTCATACACATTTATAACCTTCCTCTAAGAATGGTATGAAAAAAACATTCATTTTTTGAGTATACTCATATCTGGATCTTATGATCCTAATAATGATATAGATTTATGCTTGAAACCTTTAATAAAAGAGTTGAAGAATATTTGAAATGTGAGAGTTTTCACACATGATGCTTATTCAAAATACATATTTTATATGTGTGTGACACTTATGTGTAAAATAAATGATTTTCTTAATTCTTTAATGATGTCTGGCTAGAGAATGAAGGGGAAAATTTTTAGTCCAATTTGTATGAATAATAAAGGGTATAAAAGACTTAAATATCATATTAGTTTTTATTTTATGGGATATTGATGGTTTTTTTATAATGAAACATCTATATATAAATAACCATCAATGGTTTGAAAATACCATGGAGATCAAAAATCCACCTCAGTATATGTATGGAACTGATATGCTTAATGAACTGAAATTGGAAATTTTTCCTTTGAGAAAGGTCATATGAAATCTTTAAAGAGAAATAATTTTTTCACTAAATCCAATTATAATTAGAAAAGGAAAATTATCTTCTTTGAGTTGCTTTATTGGACAACCATTTTGTTACGTCATTGTTTAGGAATAATTCACATTTAAAATAATATATGTGAAATATTTCTTTAAATAATTAAAAAAATTCAAGCTGAATAAAAAATAATAATTAAAATCCACACGCAACTTGGGGGATTGGGGTATCAGACCATAATTACATCATGTTTGTATCAATAAAAATAAATATAAAGTTCTATGTGCTTATTATGTGACTAAACCTTCAGAAAAAAATAATTTTTTAGAAGTAATAGAGACTATCGATGTTTTTTATGGATATTGAAGAAAAATATAAAAATGGGACAACATAAGATATTTGATGATATAGTATTTTAAGACTCATGATTATCACATCCTTATTCATGAATAGATACTAATAATAGTCTATTATATATTTTCTAATAAAATAAGGGTGTAAATGATTCAAATTTTCCATTTTGATAGATATATTTATGATAAATTTTCTCCATGTCTTTCTTGTAAAAAAATATAGGAAGTCGAACCATTAATTTTGTATGAGTTTGAGAAAACTTTTCCTCCATCATTTTTCACATGCATATTGTATCTAACTATCCATATTAAAAATGAAATACTTTTGGGAGGACCTATTTATTTTAACTGGATGTATCCAACTAAAATAAATATATACACATTGATGTATTACATTCAAAACTTGAATCATCCAAAATGTTCTATTATGAGATATTAACTAGCTCAAGAATGTATGAATTTTTGTTAAATATATTTATCTAATGTTCCCACGAGATATAACCATCCAATAAAAAATGAGGAAGAGTAATATGTGAAAATTAAAAATAGTTTTCCATAACTTCCCTAAACTGGGGAAATTATTGGATTATATACATTGAATACATTATTCCTTAAATAATAGATATGACACATCACACATTCTTGTTTAACTTTGATTTGTTCGATGACTGCATCAAGTAAGTAAATTGAACGTGTATATGTTATCTCATCCCATGTAATTATACATATGTGTTAAACTATTTCTATGTTTTTTATAAATTTAACATGATCAAATTATAAATATAATTCTTCATTAATTACCTTTTAGAAGAAGATATACTTTTTCATAGATTTTTTTTTTCTATTTGTTGAAATTGAAGGTATAAGTATTACTGCAATAAAGTCAAAAAAATTAATATTTATTTAATTTTAATGTTAATTTATATTTTAGGAATTGATATTTACCACTAAATCTTTATCTAAATAAATAATACCATTACATTTTGGTCTTAATTATATGGTTCTTGAATGAAAATCAATTATGATTGATGTGTATAAATTTACTATCACTAAACGAGAAGTGAATATGATAACCCAACATGATGGTGTTATGTTAATTGAAGAAAAAACACATGGAAGATATATAAAAGTATACTTAATGAAATAATATGGTATTTATGATATGATTATAATTATTTAATGATAAAATATTACTTACTTTCTTTCCAAAATGATCATTTTAAAATAGAAACGTTACTCATGCATACGTAAAACCTACCATCTCAATGATTATAACATTGTTCATTTTTCATAAAAATATTTCATTATTAGATTTTAAAGTATAATTTATGTATAAATATGATAAATTTTTTATTATTATTATTATTCTAGATATGTTTAAATAATTAACCTCTTGACCATGGTCAGCACACTAAATCCATTTTGAAACAACAAACTGAACATCCTCAAAACACCTGATGCAGAATTAACTGATTAAGTATTTAAATATGTCCTTAAAAATAAATAAAATGAATTATTTAAGTATGATTTATTAAAACTAGAAAATTTTCTTAATAAATTAAATAATTTATATAAGCGTACTATACAGAAGTTTTGAACATGTATGAAGAAAGTTGGTCCGAAGGTAAGTGTTTCTCATCTCACTTTTATTTTTGTGAGACATATGAAATATTCACTACTCATTATTATTGCATGGTCTATATAATAACCATTAATTTATTTTATTATTATTTTCATGAAAATTATTTGGATTTATAAATCGATATGAGTTTCTCTATTTCATGAGGTTTTGATCTAGGGATTACCAAAACAGTAAGGGACTTCATCTCAATTTTCCTTCACTAAGGAATATTTTAATATTATGCACATAATTTATCTAATATTATATATATACTACCCATTTTACATGAAATTTAATTAATACTTCATAAATCATGGTATTTTATGTTTAAATTGGAATTATTTCATCCAAGTGAATTTTACATGAAAGTTACCAAGTGGTAATGAATTTCATAACCCAATTTCTTTTTATTGGTTTTTATTGCTTCTTCATTGTATTTGATATTTTATGATTATGTGGATAATTAATTTTGAATATATTATGTTGTATTTTCACCTTTTTATGTGGATTTAAATTTTATACCTAAAATAAATTCATTGATTAATTCTCAAATTTAATGGTAAGATCTTTGTAAGGGTTATTCATTTCAAATTCTCTTTATTTAAGACATACGTTTATGATATGCACCTATATTAATTTGTGAGGTGTATATAATTCCATTTTGACATGTTATATAATTAATCTTATTATGTTCATGACATTTAAAGTTTCATTTGAAGTTATTATTTCATGTGAATTACAATTAAAGAGTTACTAAAGTGGTGAAGGATTTGTGTTACATCTCCTTTCTTTTGAGATTATTGATGTTGAATCTTATTTTAGGGGAAATAATATGATATAATTTTCTTGAACCATATATCTTTCTTATCCACTTTTTATGAATGTGTTTGACATGTTTAATTTATATTTACTCCCTTATTTATTGAATAAACATCATGAAATTCATTTATAAGTGATATTGATTTTGTATTTTATTTTAAATCGGGTATCTTTCTCTTATATATCCATGTTTTCTAAAATGTACTAAAAATGTTCTTCCAAAAAATAAATTATTTCTTAAAGATATTTTTAATGGTATTTGACCATATTTTAAAATTTTCTAAAAAATTAATTTCTTAACATTTTTCAAATGGGTCCCTTTGACCCCCTTTAATATTTTTTAAAGAATGTTTATTTTAATATTTATGACATGAATGAATTTTCACATCATTATGTACATTATTTACCATGATCTTTCCTTTATATATTTCCAAGGTTTTTTTCAAATAAATGTTTTTTCACAAATATTTTTCAAATTTTTAGTTTTTAAAATTTATTTTCAAATTAAAAAGGTTATTTTCCTCAAGAATGTTTTTAATAACCTTTTAATGGTATTTCCATTCATCAAATACAAAAACACTTCATGTTACTTACACTAAATTGAGGATATTTGTTATTTATACCATCCTTATTCTTTCTCTAGAAATATTATTATATTAACATGGATCCTATTCTTTTCCATGGTTGAATCGAACAATGAATGAAAAATGTTTATTATTATCTCAAATGTTAAATATTCTCAATGTTTTATTCATGAATGGTACATGGAAATTATAGATGATTATGGGGGATCTCGATGTATCTTTTATGATGGGTGTGACTAGATAGCACCAGGTTATCCCATTATAGATTATACAATGGGTTCTCCAATATAGTGTCGAGTGAGCCTAACATAGATTATATGTTGGGTGCACCTAGATAGTGCTCTAATGAAATGGGAAATGTTCATTGTACTTAAGATATATAAGGAGGGAGTTATTGGATGTTTTTTCATATGGATTCAATAAGGATCTATCTATTTATGAAATGAGTTTAAAATGGGTTATGAAGATGATGTCCCAAGATACCGATAAGTTTTCAATATGATTATTATAGTTATAAATGTTTCCTATATTCAACATTGATATCATAAGGCTCATGATTATAGATTTTGATGACCCTTACCTTTGTTCAATTCTTATTGCATGTTTTTATATATGATTATCTAGGTATTTATGGGTATCAATATTCTTATGTTATTCTCATGAACAATGATTATGTCATTATACCCCTCATTTTATTTTCACAAATTAAATTCGATTATTAATGTTTATATTTCCCCTTATTGATCATTTGAGAACATCCTTCTTATGTTTCTTTTTTCATAGGTTATCAATAATGATATTAAATTAATTTTTGTATATAATGGTTTCATATGGATGATTTTAATGACCTAATATGGAATATTGAAATCTGGGTATAGTGGGAGATGATTTTCATCTTTATGAACCAGTTGTTTATGAATCCATGATGTTAAGATTATTTCATTACTCTCTAAAACTCTAAACCTAAATGGTCCTTAATAATTTAAGAGATCCAATATTTCATTTTGATGTTTTATGTTTTGGATGGTGAAAAATTGGGCCATCTTCATCGAAATAAAATCCATAAATGTAATGTTTATGATATTAGCATCGGATCTGGGAGTGTGCGTTTGGGGTTGTTATTGTTGGTATCAAAGGAAGGGTTTAAATAACTTTTTAGACTATGATGTCTTCTTATGATGTTATATTAAGATTTATGGATACCATAATAGGTATATAATATTAATTTTTATCATAAGTTCAATGTCATAGACACCCCTTTTTATGTTTTTAAGTGATGTGATCTTAATGTGATTAAAGACACTTTTGTAGAAATTTTATTGGGTTTAAGTATATGTGAAGATTTAGTTTAATTTGAAGTATTACATTAAATTTTATAGAAATAATTTTTATGGTTTTGATAATATTTGGGTTTATATTATCTTGGATATTTTGGTAATTTAGGGAATACTTGTTTTATCATATAGATGATCATGGGACTAAAAAGTGATTTGGTGACTAAGTGATAGAAGTTATTTCAGAAGAATATCGCTATAATTTTTTTCATAAAATATGAAAGTTATGAGATAAAATTTGAGGTTAAAACTACTTAATTATGAGGTTATTGAGGTTATTTGGAATATATCATTATTTATTTTTGAAATGATTTATTTTTAACTTGGTTATTATAGTTAAATTTTAGAGATTAATTTATTATTTCATCATATGAAGGTTTATTCATTTTGGAAATTATCTTACCCTGTGTTGATAATTTTGGTATTGGATAATGTCTGAAAATAGGTGTAATATCATTATTATTACTTTAATGGTTATGTGTTCCTTTAAAATTTTATTTTAGTGCTTTAGGAATGGATTCTTTTCTTCGATAATCATCATTTGGAGCAAAAGATGAAATTATGGTGGAAATTGATAAAAGGGTTAAATACTACTCATCAAGTATGTATATTTCATTATTCAACAAGTATATATGGTAAAGTAATTCCTAATCTCTAGGAAAATAATATTGAAATATAATTTTTTTCTATTACCATCATTTTTTTCTATTAATGACCTTTTTCACACCTCTTTGGTTTATAGCTTTGTGGTTATTGATTTTCTCGTGATCATTCATTTTATTGTGATCAATGATATCTGTCACTGTCCATCATTATTTGTACATAAAAATTTTCTTCTATGTCTAAATATTCTCTTCCAACCTACTTTATCATATTTGGAAACCAAGTATGTGTTATTCCAGATGATCATCATACTTCTTTTTCTCTCTTATCAAGAGAATGTTCTATTAAACCTTTTTAAGATGTGGATGTTTAACTTAGGTATTATTTTTCAAATGTAAAATATTTTATTACCAATTATATTTTCAATTTTAGAGTATTTAATTTATTAAAGGGTGGGGGAAATAATGTAACCCCATAATTTTTTAAAATAAGAGCACTATGTTTGATAGTGTATTCAACATGTAACACCGAGCTTAAACAAACGGTAAAATATATAACCATTATAATCTAGATATTAAATTGGGAGGTATAAATAGTATTAATTAATTAATGAAATACATATATATATATATATCCTGCTCAATATAAATTATTGATAAATTCATAGTAAAATAATCAATATATTTTGTTAAATTAATTTTATTCTTCAAAAATATGTTTTCTTCAAAAAGGATTTTTATTGCTTTTTGTGAGAAAATATTATAAATAATTTTTTAAAATTTTATAAATTTTATTTGATAAAATTAAATTAACTTTTTTATGTCATAATATTAAAATTAACTTATGGTAAAATCTTTGGATTCATCATAAAATATTGATTTTTCAGTGAATCGTGAAAGTACATATTTGTATAAAACTATAATTTCTATTCAATAAATTAATTAATTTATAAGTAAAATTAGGTTTTTAATGTGATTTAAAGTATCATAAGTATTATTATTTATATTTAATTTAATTAATTAAATTTTAATCATAATTATATTTTATTTTAGCGTACGTTTATTTTTTGGCTTTAAAATAGTATTTTTCTAAAAAAAAAATAAAGTGCCTAATTGTTCTCCATTTTAATTAATTAAAATAACCCCTAATGAGGAATTATTTTATTTAATTTATATATTATATATCAATATATATTATTTGGGATTAATACAATGATTATTATTAGTCATAGAGTTAATATAATATCATCTTTTTACAGAAAAATACAGTTCTTCAAAACCCTCTTTTTCATCGCATATGTGAGATTAATTTTTAAATTAAAAATTTCCAATTATGTGAATTGAATTTGGTAAAATGTATTACATATTTAAAATCATAATATTTTATATTATATAATAATTTCGACTTAATTTTTTACCATAATGGGTAGTGAAAAGAGTTAAAAATTAATTATCGTGGTTAAGGTGAAAACTAGTTTACTAGGGAATTAAGCTAAAAGAATAATGTTTAAAATGACTTAAAATTTTTATAAAATATATTGTATGGATATATTTTGACCCAATAATGTATAATTATTTATAATTTTGTATTTTTTATCCATTTTGTGTGTTAAAAATGTGTGTACACATTGTTTTCAAAAATTACAAATGTGTCACTCGCCTCACTTATAAAAGGCCACCAAATCTCCTCTCCTCTTCACACCATAAAAACAATTATCCACAAATTTCTAAACAAATATATCTATAAATTACCTTAATATTACCTAAATCCATTATTTTTATCGAAAATACATCCAAAAAAATATTTTTGTGCTTACCAAAAGAGGTTGTCCAAAGAAGATGTATTGTGTTTAACTGTGGGTTTTTATTTTATTTCTTCTTCCACATCATTAAAATATTCCTAAATTATTATCATATAATAACACAATTATATAAAATATAACTGTATTTTATTATGTTAATTACATAACCTAAATCATTATCCTCTTCCATCAAATGGGATACAAAATCATCATTCTTGTGTAAGGCGGAGTACAGTCTCGCGAACCGATGTTATTCGTTTTCCACCATCACCTCTCAAGTATTTTTATAATTATAGCCTTAAAGAATTTATTTGATATTTTTAATATATTTATACTTATTGAGATATTAAATCACATATAAATTCTTTCTTTCCATTTCGTGGGGGATACAATAACATCGCTCGTGTGTACAGCAAACTACCCCCTCGCGAAGTGATGTGATTCGTTTTTCACTAACGCTTTACATGGAAGGTAATAAGGATAAATTTATTGAATATATTTGATATAAATTAAAAAATTATGATTTTAATTACATAATTATCATTAAGAAATGAAAATATATATTTTTATTTTTGATACTAAAAATGATAACTTCGTTCGTGAGCATGTGTGGATTACCACCTCAATGAAGTGATGCAATTATTTTTCCATGACCACAACAAATAGATGATGCATATAAGTATATTTAATGAAATAATATAGTATCTATGATATTATTATCATTATTAAAATATAAAATATTACTTAACATCTTTACCTAATGATCATTGAAAAATAGAAATGTTACTCATGCGCGCGTACAACCTATCATATCCATGATTATAACGTAGTTCATTTTCATAACCATATTTCATGATTTGGTTTTAAATTATAATTTAAGTATAAATATTATAAATATTCCGTGATTATTATCCTTTATATTTTTAAATAATGATCTATTTTACCACAATCAACACACTAAATTAGTTTTGATATAGTGAACCAAATATCCTCAAAACACCAAATGTGGACTTAACTGATTAAGTATTTGAATATGTTGTTAAAAATAAATAAAATAAATGATTAATTATAAGGTATTAAACCTATACAATTTTATTAATAAATAAAATAATTGATATAAATTTACTGTATTGTAGGTTCAAATACATATGAATGAAGTCAGACCAGAGTTAAGGGTTTCTCGTCTCACATTTATTTCTATGATACATATTCCATATTCATCACTTATTTTTGTTGTGTGGTGTATATTATACTCATGAATTTATTTAATGATTATTTTAATTAAAATTATTGGGATTTAAAAATCAATATGAGGCTCTTTATTTCATGAGTTTTTGATTCAGGGAATACCAAATTTGTAAGGGACTTCGTCTAAATTTTCCTTCATTGAGGAATATTTTAATGTTATGCCGATAATTTATTTTATATGGTGTATATACAAACCCTTTTACATTTAATATCATGTATACTTCATAAATAATGGTATTTTATGCTTAAATTTTAAATATTTAATCCAAGTGTATTTTACTCTAAAGTTACCAAGTGTTTAAGAATTTCATAACTCATTTTTTTCATTGGGCTATATTACTTCTTCAAGGTCTTTGATATTTTAAGATTTTGTGAGTAATGAATTATGAATATATTATATATTATTTATAATTATTTTATATAGATTTAAATTTTATACACATAATCAATTCATTGATTAATTCTCATAATTAATGGTAAGATCTTTGTAAGGGTTATTCATTTCAAATTCTCTTTCTTTGAGACATACATTTGTGATATTCACCTATTTAAATTTGTGAGGTGTCTATACTAACCTCTTTCAATTTATATCATTAATATTCTTATTTTAATGTTATTTAAAGTTTCATTTGAGGTTATTCATTCATGGGGCTTCCAATTAAAGAGTTTCCAAAGTGGAAAAGGTTTTATGTTACAATCTCATTTATTTTGAGATTATTTATATTGAAGGTTATTTTGGAGGAAATAATATAATCATATTTTATTTAACAACATCCATTTATTATCCACTAGTTATTAATGTAGTTAAAATGTTTAATTTATATTTCCTCCCTTAATTATTTAAGAAACATCAAGAAAGTATTTTTGTAAGTGATATCATTCTTGTATTTTATTTTATATTGGGTATGTTTCTCTTCCATATCCCTATTTTCTAAAAATGTTTTCAAAAATATTCTTTATAAAAATAAATAATTTACTAATGTTATTTTACATGGTATTTGACCTTATTTAAAAGGGTTCTAAAAATGTAATTTATTAATGTTTTCCAAATGGTTCACTTCGACTCCCTTAACAATTTTTTTAAATTTTTTTTTATTTTATCATTTATAAAATGATCATATTTTACCACCATCAATTCCTTTATTTTTCTTAAAGTTTACTTTATATTTTTTAAAGTTTATTTTCAAATAAATTATATTCACAATTAGTTTTTGAATTTTTTGTTTTTAAAGGTGATTTTCAATGTTAAAATTTTATTTTTCTCAATAAATTTTTAATGACCTTTTAATGGTATTTCAATTCATCAATGAAAAAATCCCTTGATGTTACTTACACTTAATAGGGGATATGTGGTATTAATTTTGGCCCATATATACTGTTGGCCACTATCTCTAACTATAATGGTTTTAATTATCATAAATCATGTCATATATTAACATATATCTTACTTTATGTTAAATATTCTAAATTATGTCAAAGCTTTATCTTGAATATCAGATCATTTTAACCATATAATTATTTATGTGTGTTTAAGTCTAAACAATCTTATAACTGATTATCTATGTGTTTAAGGACTTTAACATTCTCTGACTTTGTTGAATTATAAGATAGACAGAACATCTAAATTCATCTAAGTATGAGTCACTGACATCGACAGACAGATGACTCACCGACAGACATATGACTCACTGAAAGATAGTTAAAATAGGCATATATTATAAGTATATGAAGTTTACACCATTGAAACGACTCACCATTGCACATGACACTGAAAAAAAGATGACTCACTATTGCATATGACTCACCGACGTAGATGACCTACCGTCAGTCCATGTGACCTACCGTTGCATGGTACTACTGATGCAAGGACTCACCATCAGTTGAAATGAGTCATTTTTGGTTCAATTGTCTCATCTAAAGAAGGAAGGAATCACCATTGAAATAATTCACTGATGCCCAGAGTCACCGATACTGGTGAAAAGGACTCACTGATACATAGAGTCACTAATGCTGATAGACCAATGCTAAAATATTAATGTTAATGACTCACCAATACTTATGACTCACCAATAGTCATAAAAACTATTTTTATTTTATTAATTAAAATTTATATCTAATGGTCATGTTTATATAAATTAATGCTTCTGAAAATATTTAATGTTGTCTGTAGGATATTTAGAGGACATAGTACAAGGTATATGCGCGTTGGGAGATCATTCGGTCTGCTGGACCTCGACGTATAAAAGACTTACAAACTGGATCTTTAAAAATCAGTGAACATACGATAAAAGACATAGAGAATAACAAGAATAAAATAAATCACGTAAAAGAGAAGAAATCCTATAACTTCTAAACATACTTCCAAAACCTAATAACTCAAAAGGAAGAACATACGGGGAGATAAAGAAATCAATAAAAACATGTGGAGCTGACCTAAACATCTCATACTCCTGGAAACCTAAACATAGAGGCTAAGACACTCTGTTTTGGAGTCAACTTCCAGAAGAGGACTCAAAATTTAATTCCACTACATCAAAGGAGTCCAGAGCTACACTATATAACACACAGATCCTTTTAAATATAACTCTACATATTTACCTCTATTGTGTTCATTTAGTTACAATTCTGAGTAGTGTGTGTATCTATCTATTACACACACACACACACTGTATCCTATGAATAACTATAGGATACAGGATATCCTAAATCTTACACTCCTTTTATCCTTTTTTATCCCACGTAGAAATGTGGAAGAGGTCGTGTGTGACATGTTTTTTGTTTTTCCCATGAAGAAATATGGTAGAGGTCTAGTGTGGCCTGGAGAGCCCTATGTGCTGTTGTGAACCAGGATCCAGGGTGTGGATCAAACTGTTTATTAATTTAAACTTCTTGGTGGGAGGTGATCACCAAGTGGAGAGGAATAAGTCTCTGCTTGATATTGAACCATTTGTTTTATTTCTGCTATGTTTTTACTTTTTTAGTTTTACTCTATTTTATCACATATTTCATTAAACTAAATTGAACTCTAATAGTTAGTTTAGAATGTGTTTATAACATTTTTGAACCAGTATATTAGTTTCAAACGTTATATTAATCATTACATTAGTATAATTAAGAACTAATCAGTCTTTTAAGAAATTAATTGAACATTCAGGACTCTTATAAATTCCCTACAAACTGACTTAGATTATATTTTTAATTGGGGGAAATTTTAAAATAACCAATTCTTAACAAAAATATTTATAGGTACTCAATTCACCCCCCCCCCCTCTTGAGTATTCTACTCCGACCAACATTTGGTATCAGGGGATTTTTGGAATTTTTAGTTTAGAAAGTTGTTTCAAACTTTTTCAACTGTGATTGTAGTTGTATTTAAAAATCATAAAATTTATTTTCTTTTATAAATTTTTATCTCTTTAAAATCCTTTCCAAAATTATATTATGGACAATATATTATAAGGATCTACTACAAATAGACTACCTTTTTTCAATGGAACAAATTATGCTCAATGGAAGCTTAAAATAAAAATACATTTAGAAAGCATGGGATTTGAAATCTAAACTTCTATTGAAAGTAAATATGCAATCCCTAAAACTACTAGAAACACTTAGGATAAAGCTATCAAGACTTCTTATAACAATAATTGTAAATCGATGATTTATTTATACTTTTCACTAAGAGATAAATAATTTAATCACATTTCTTCTTGTAAAACTACTCATGATATTTGGGACACTTTATTTGTTTCCCATGAGGGAACATATAATGTGAAAGAAATGGGACTTAACACATATACTATTAAATATTATAACTTTAAAATGAAGCCTGATGAGCCTATTTATGACATGTATCTCAGGATCAATGAAATTGTAAACACTGTGATATCTTTGGTAACAGATGTTACTACCAAAGAACAAATCATGAAGATTCTCATATGCTAACCTAATAGATGGAGATAAAATTCTATCTCAATTATAGAATCATGTGACATTAGAAAATTACCTATAAAAGAACTCATTGGAAAACTGATGATGTATGAGGAAGATCTGAAATTCAACAAAGAAGAAGAGGATGAACCTAATAGAAAATATGTAGCCTTCAAGACTACTACCTCTAAGAATAAGGAAAAAGAGAAGGTTCTTGTCTCTATTGAAATCTTTAGTAATGATGAATCAACATCAGATAGTGATGAAGATATGGCTCATCTAGCTATAAGATTCAAGAAATTCTATATAAAGAAGAAGTTTTTCAGGAATCCTAGTTATAAAGGAAGATAGGATAACATGGGCAGTTGGAAAAATAACTCGAAAAGAAATGAAAAATCAGATTAGATTGTCTACTATGAATGTAAGAGGAGAGGACATGTCAAAGCAGACTGTCCAAATTTATAATACAAAAAGAAGTATGAAAAAAAGATAAGAAATATAAGAAAACTATTAATACCACCAAGAGTTACTCTGAGGATATATCCAGTGAATTATAATCATCACATGATGAGAAATATGACATCTAAAAATATGTGTTTTATGAAAAATACATCTGAGGTAACCCTATATTCACCTGCACACAATTCTTATTATTCTAAAAATGAAAGTGAGTCTGAAAATATGACAAATGATGAACTATTTGAATATTATAACATACTAGAAGACACTTATAATGAACTAAAAGACAAATATAAATCCTTAAAGAAGCATTATGCTCTTACTATAACTATTAAGTCTGAAATTATTACTGAAAAGGAAAATAATTCTCAAATGCTCAAGGAAAACAATGAATTAAAAATGTAAAATGAACAATTATAGAAAGATCTAGAGAATTTTACCAATGGAAAATATACTCTTACTCAAATTCTTAGTAAACAAATATCTCTTAAGTATACTTCTGGTATTGGAGATCAGTTTGGACAGAGAAACCTATCTAAAACACATTTTGTAACTAAATATGGAAAGTATGTTCTTCTACCTAAAAATCAAAAATATGATTCTATTACCAGTTTTGGAAAATCATTTACTACCTCTATAATCTCTATACTAAATAGGGTTTAGTTTTCAAGTATTTTATATAATTCTTATAGGAAACCCATAAGTCAAATTTGGGTACCTAAATCATTGATTACTAATGTCACTGGACCCGAACAAGTCTGGGTACTGATTAGCCACTAAATGAGGCTAATATTCATTGTTAATATATATAATATTTATGTCTTTTATTATTCATAAACACCATTTTAGTGCATTTTACACTTTGAACATCATTTCACATTATGATTGTAATACCTTCTTAAAATGCACTATTATGTGGTACATTTTTTAACATCATTTGAAGTACCCAATGATTCATCTGATTTTAAGGAATATAATTATATATATTTTAATTTGATATTTTTGAAAATTGATCTACACTTCAATATGAACATGTTTTATTCAGGGATCAATGGATAATTCATGGAAGAAGATGGGTATATTTTGTGATGAAAGGAAACAATTCTGGAGAAGTCATATTTGACACCAGCTCATTGATGAGACTGTGGGGCCCAACATACAGGCCCAATGAATCCCAAATTTCATTGGATACTATAATACATGTATAGTAACAAATCACTCTTGAGAATCCAATGCTAATTCGGCAACCATGGTGTTCATTTAGGCGGACCAATTCAGAGATAAAATTATGGGTCTGATTCTGCGGCTCAGAAAAATAGTCTACTAATATAATTATATCTCCGAATAAACAACTCCAAATGGGCCCAAATATTACAGGAGTGTAGTACACATCCGGGGATCCATTTTATTCTTCTATGGAACTCTCTGATTCAGTTGTCTAGAAGGACTTACAAGCGATTTTGTTCGGTGGAAGCAAGCTGGCTGCCACCTCGGGTCAAGGGTGCAAAAGTCTTCTCTCCCTTAATTTCCACCACCCTAGGCCTACCATACTCAAGTGGGATCTTTTGTACTGTTGTAGGATCTACCCAAGGCTCCCAAAATTACTATTTAAGGCAGTGGTGGTGAAGGATTTTTTAATCTTTGGTGCTTGTTTTCATTGTAGTGTAATGCTGCCGCTTTGTGTTTGTAATCGCATTTCTTTCTCATGTAAGTTGTTTAATTCACCTTAGTTTATTAATAAAAGTTATTCATTTACTCTTAATATATTCTTCTACTTATCACGTTGATAATGTTGGTTCAAGGTGTGAATTTATTCACACCATACTTTGTGATATTTATCACACAACAGAGGAGTGATCAATTTTTATTGTTGTTTTTTACTTCTTCAATTCCACCCTCGTAAGTCTACTTCTCACTTCCATTGAAGACATGTCATAAATGGAGGGATAAATATTTTATGGGTTGATCCAAGGGAGTAGAAAGGGTCTGGATTGGATGTTATTTATCACTCCATTAATGGCTAATCACTTCTTTTAAATGAGATTTTTATTTGATGATTTTAAAACCTCTTCATCCTTATTGAATTTAAGGTCACACATTTCAAGTGCTAATACGAACCTCTACCTTGGAGTGATCAAAACATTGATCCTTCAAGTGTATAGGTGATTAGTATTAGGGTGTGTAGGCATTAAACTAGTAAGTGATGATTTATTTTGATCTTCTTAAATGAATCCATCTCAATTATAAGAAATTGAAATCATTAAAAAAGGAATTCATCCAATCCACCCCGAGCGATAACCTAGGATCAACTCATTACCTTAATTTGAATTAACTTAAATCTATTAGTGATCCTTTGAAACCATATTAAATCAACCTAAGTTGGCCACTTTATAGCCAGAAACAATCCATAGAATGCACGTGTCTGTAGGTACTTCTTAGGTCTCTGAGGATTCGACAACCCAAACTAGACTACAAGGATCGTCCTACCTTCTTCTTTTGGGTAAATTTGAGCGAGAATAAAATTTTGGTGTTGTTTCCGGGGACCCAATTAAGTCATATAAACACCCATTATATTCTCCCCAATTTCTTCTTTTCTCATCCAAATTCTCTTATCTTTTCCCTTTCTCATTTTTTTTTCACATGTCCGCCTACACCCGCGATCAATCAAACCATCTAGTTAGGGTGGATAGTCCTGGGGTTGGAGATTCAAGTACACCAAGGGAACTCTTTCCATTAGATCCTAATATTCCTAATACCTAAGAATCCAAAATTGATCCTATTTCAATGGAAGGTCTTCAAAGAAACCAACTCATAAACCTGGGTGGGAACCAAAATGGAAACCCAAATGAGGCATCCCAAAACTTGGGGAATGCAATTGATCAAAACATGAATGACTACCTCACACCTTCCTCGACCAATTCCCCTCATGCATTAGACACAATTCCCTAGGAGATTACAACTACATCTTTAAACCCCATGTCCTAAACCACCTTCCCACATTCCATGGAATGGAGTCCAAGATGCCCTACCTTCACATTAAGGAGTTCAATGACATTGTAGAAACCATGTGTCCCCCACATCAACTAGAATCATCTAAGATGAGGCTATTTCCTTTTTATTTAAAATATCGATCTAAAAATTGGCTAAACAATTTGATACCATCATCCATAAACTCTTGGGACAAACTACAAAGATAATTCTACAAAAAGTACTTTCCCCACCACAAAACAATTACACTTAAAAAGTGTATCCAAAACTTTTTTGAAAAAGAGGGAGAGTCATTCTATGAAACATGGGAGAGGTTCAAAGACACTCTAAACATGGTTCCACGCCATGGTTTTTCTATAACTAAAAAAGTGTGAATTTTCTATGAAGTTTTGGGTCCGGGGAACAAACAATTCATTAACATGATGTGTAATGGAACCTTTAAAAACAAAGCCCCAAATGATGCTTACGAGTATCTAGAAAGCCTTTCTGAACAAAACCAAACATGGGGAACTTCACCTTATTCTTAAAAGCCACAAAGAACCACTGGAATTCATACACTTAGAGAATAGGAAAGCCTTAGGGCTAAACTTGCATCACTCTCTAGGAAGGTTGAAGAGATAGACCTTAGGAAAGTCCATGAAATCCAAACTGTTGACCCTATTTATAAAATTTGTGACAAACATGACCATAAGACAGACAACTTCCCAACCATTCCATCCATCAAGGATGTTCTTTTAGGAGGACCCCCAGAGGAATTAAATGCTTTGAACTTTCAAAAGCCTCAATACCAAAACAACTTCAACCCAAGGTATAATGACCACCCAGGCTTCCGCTTGAAAGATAACCAACAACCTAGCCAACCACAGGGACAAAATCCTTACCCCCATCAGAACTACCAATCCCATAACCAGTTCCAAACCCAACCTATCCAATACCAACAGCCACCGGTCCATTTTCAAAAAACCATCCCACCTCCAAAATATCCCCCTAGGATAAACCAATCTTCTCAAGCACCAACCCAAACTGTTCCACAAAGACTACTAGAAAATATATGCAAACAAATAGAGAGAATAAACTCAGAAGTCTCTTCCCTAAAACAACAACTTCAAACAATAAAAACTAGAAAGGCACCCATGCCTACTCAGGCGGTTCCATCCTCAAATTCAAGGGGAGAGTCAAGTTTCACTCAAAAAACTCATTAACAACTAAAGGGTGTGACTGTTTTAAGAAGTGGTAAATAAATTGAGAAACCTGAACAACTAATTCAAAACCCACCTGAAGATTCAAAATTGGATGAAAATTTAAATGAACCAAATGATCAAACTGAAAAACACGATAACATTGTCAAAGAAACAACTCTTCAAAAAACAACCCCACAAACTGCACCATTTCCTCAATGCATGAGGGGGAAAACCAAGCCAGAATTGAGTGAAACATTGAGGGAAATATTCTCACAAGTCAAGTTGAAGATTCCTCTTCTCGATGAAATCCAAACCATACATGCCTTCTCAAAGTACCTTAAGGACCTGTTCACTTTTAAAAGAAAATTTTCACATAATAATTAAGTCCTTTTGGCCGCTAATGTGAGTACCACCATTCAAGGGACTATTCCTCCTAAGTTGAAAGACCCAGGATGCCCTTACATTAATGTTGAACTAGGAGAGAGAAAAGTTGTCAAGGCCTTATGAGACCTAGGTGCTAGTGTCAATCTAATCCCAGATGTTGTGTACTGCCAGTTAGGCCTAGAAGAGCTCCAACCCACATCCTTCACACTTCAACTTGTTGTTCATAGCATTAGGGTTCCAAAGGGGATTTTAAAGGATATTCTGGTAAAGGTTCAAAACTTCATCTGTCCTGCTGACTTCATTGTCCTTGACAACCATCCAAACTTAGGAAATAAGGAACAAACCCCAATCATCCTTGGTCATCCTTTCCTTGCAACAATCAACTCTGTTATCTGCATCCGAAATGGGAACATGACCATCACCTTTGGGAACATGGCTCTAGACTTGAACATCTATAATGAAATCTCACAAATAGGGGATGATGAGGACATTCATGAAGTAAACATGATAGGAAGCATTGATAATGAATCCATAGAACATCAAGGAATATTTGATGGATGTTTAAGTCAGGATGATATTGATTTCCTTTGTTCACATGAAGTAATTTTATCTCCTTGGCTGGAATCATTTTCGAATTACTCTTATGATGAAGTCTTAGGTCCAACAATCAATGAAACCTTTCAAACTTCCTTCCCTAAATCTGATAAAACCAATCTTGTAGCTGAAACTTCTACATGTGGGGAATCAATCCTATCTAAAACTTTAGAAAGTAAAATTGATCAAGATCCAATGTCCCAATATTATGCTGAAATTCTGAACCAACCTGATCTTGAATTGAAGGAACTTCCCACTGCACTCAAGTATGCTTTCCTAGGGGACAATCAAACACATCTTATTGTCATTTCTTCTTATCTTGAAGCCAATCATGAGAGGATTCTTATAGATTTCCTTAGGTAACATAATAAAGTCATTGGTTAGACCCTGTCTGATATTCCTGGGATTAGCCCACTTATCGGGACTCATAGGATAGTTCTAGAATATGATTCAAATCCATGTCGTCAACCTCAACAATGATTCAATCCTAATCTCATGGAGGTAGTAAGGAATGAACTTCTAAAATTTTTAAAAGCTGGTATCATCTATCCCATAGCTGAGAGTGAGTGGGTGAGCCCAATTAAAGTGGTTACAAAAAAAGGTTGGAATCACAGTGATAACCAATGAGGATGGATATATTCTTCCAAAAAGGGTGAGTAGTGGCCGGAGAGTCTGCATCGACTATAGGAAGATAAACTCATTTACCAAGAAGAACCATTTCCCCTTACCATTCATCGACCAAGTCCTTGAGAGAGTGGCAGGTCATGCCTTCTACTATTTATTAGATGGGTACTTGGGGTATAATCAGATTGAGGTATCCCTAGAGGATCAAGGGAAGACAATATTCACATGTCCATTCGGCACCTTTGCTTTCAAACTCACGCCCTTCGGGTTATGCAATGCCCTTGGAACCTTCCAGCGGTGCATGATGGGAATCTTCTCAGACATGGTAGGGGATTTTCTTGAGGTCTTCATGGATGACTTCTCTATGTTTGGGGATACATTTGAGGGATGTCTGAGGAATGTGGAGAGAGTCTTGTCAAAATGTGAAGAAAAAAATCTAGTCCTAAACTGGGAAAAATGCCATTTCATGGTTAAAGAGGGACTAGTCCTTGGCCATCTAGTCTCAGGTAGGGGATTGAAGTTGATAAAGCAAATGTTGACATCATTCATTACCTTCTGTCACCCAAAACTGTCAAGGATGTGAGGTCTTTCCTAGGACATGCTGGTTTCTATAGAAGATTCATCAAGGAATTTAGTTCAATCCTCCATCATCTCTGTGCTCTCTTAGTAAAGGATGCTCCATTTGTTTGGATAGAAAGCTGTGAGGGATGATTCTCAACCCTCAAATCCTATCTCACCTCTCCTCCCATTATGAAATCTCCAAATTGGAACCTTCCTTTCGAATTTATGTGTGATTCCAGGGACTTTATTGTAGGAGCTGCGTTAGGACAACGTTGTGATAAAACTCCTCATGTCATTGCTTATGAAAGAAAATCCTTAAATGATGCCCAAATAAACTACACCACTACAGAAAGGGAGTTACTTTCTATTGTGTTTTCCTTAGAGAAGTTTAGGTCCTACCTCTTAGGATCCCCCATCACTGTGTTCACTGACCATTCTGCACTAAAATACCTCTTCAAAAAACAAGATGCTAAGGCTAGACTGATTAGGTGGGTCCTTCTCTAACAAATATTTGACCTCACAATCACGGATAAAAAGGGCGTTGAAAATGTGGTAGTTTATCACCTTTCTAGGATGGAATTCAAAGACAACTCAAATCACCTTTCTGTGTCTGATTCATTTCTTGATGAACACCTATACTCTATGAGTGACTGCCCTTGGTATGCCGACAAAGGCAATTTCTTAGTTACAGGAGTCATTCCAAAATTCTTAGGGACTCAAGCTCGATGGAAATTCCTTTCTGATGTTAGAAACTATGTGTTTGATGATCCATACCTTCATAAGTTCTGCCCTGACCAAGTCATTAAGAGGTGTGTCCCAGAATCTGAACAAGAGTCCATCCTTAAATTCTGTCATAGTGAGGCATGTGCAGGTCACTTTTCCTCTAAGAAAACATCTGCTAAGATTCTTCAATGTGGTCTCTTCTGGCCCACCCTCTCAAGGGACTCCTACACATTTTGTCAAAATTGTCCTAGGTGTCAACAAGTAGGGTCCATCACAAAAAGGAATCAAATTCCACTCACTCCCATCTTAGTGGTTGAAATCTTTGACTGTTGGGGAATTGATTTCATGGGTCTATTCCCAACCTCTAGGGGATATCTTTACATTCTCTTAGCTATTGATTATGTCTCCAAATGGGTTTAATCCATTCCCACCAAGTTTATTGACCATCATGTTGTGATCTGATTTCTTAAGGAAAACATATTCTCTAGATTTGGAATTCCTAGGGCTATCATTAGTGATCGTGGAACTCATTTTTTCAATCATCCATTCTCATCACTCATGAAAAAATATGGAATTTCTCACAAAGTGTCCAGTGCTTACCACCCACAGACCAATGGTCAAGCCGAGTTAGCCAATCGTGAAATCAAAAAATTCTTGAGAAAACTGTCAATCCTTCTAGGAAATATTGGTCCAAGAAACTCTTGGATGCTCTTTGGTCATATCGTACAGCATACAAAACCATCCTAGGAATGTCACCATATAGGTTTTTTTATGGAAAAGCATGCCATTTACCTGTTGAAATTGAGCATAAGGCCTTTTGGGCAATTAAGAAAATGGATTATGACCTCTCATTGGCTGAAACAAAAAGGAAATTAGATCTCAATGAACTGGAGGAACTAAGGATGGAGGCTTATGAAAATTCAAGGATCAATAAAGCTAGAGTTCAAGCCTTCCAATCTAGGAATATCAAGGTCAAACATTTTGAACCGGGAAAACTTGTTCTCTTGTATAGTTAAAAACTTTATTTACACCCGAGAAAGTTATGGTCTAGATGGTCAGGTCCTTTCATAGTTCATCATGTATACCCCCATGGGGCAGTAGAGATTCAAGATCCCACAAGTGGTTACATTTTCAAGGTCAATGGTCAAGGGTTAAAACCATTCATTGAATCATTCAATAAATAGGAAATAGAGGTTGAGTTAACTGGGCCAACCTATGAACCAGGAAAAAATTGATAGATTTAGGGTCCATGTCAGGATAAAGACATTAAACAAAGCGGTGCATGGGAGGCAACCCATGGTTTTCAATTTTCCTATCATTTTGTTGTTTTAATAAAAATTATATTTTAAATAGGATTAATTAATCATTTTTATATTTATAAAAATAGATTGTTGACATGTTCTTCTATTATGAGTATGGATGGGTACGAAAGGGGAGCGCCATATTCATCTGTGTCACGTGGTGTGATCCTTGAGTAATACCTTACCCAGAAATTTAAAAAGAAGACAATGTATCATTAGTTTATTTTATTTTACTTTTATGTGTTTGTAGGTTAAAATAAAAATAAAAATAAATAAATAATATAATAATAATAATAAGGTCACATCTTAGGTCATGGGGAAATCCCCGTCACAACCGGAAAATCCATGGGGATTCGAACCCGGTACCGAAGGGAGACAGGGGCGCACGCTTACCACTGACCTATGGCTTTTTCTGCTTCCTTATTCTATAATTTTTATATATATACTTATATTTTACTTTCTTTATTATATATATATATATATTGTTTTGTTTTGTTTTGTTTGTTTTGTTTTTCCTTTTTCTACTAGGGAACTCTGCAAGTGACATGGATATCAAAGGATTAAAAGGGAGCAACAAGAATTTCAACTTCAACCACTAGGTGACTTCATTCCATGATCCTCATTTTCAATTTCCTTTTTGAACTTTCATTCTATACCACTACCCCTTCTAAATTTTCTTTTCATTAAACATTGGGGACTGTGTTATTTTAATTTGGGGGGGAGATAAAATAAAAAATGCTTTTGTGTAAAAAAAATGAATGATTTGAAAAAAAATGTGTGTAAATGGAAGTAAAAATTCCTTTAACTTTGAACATGGTAATACACATTGAAAACTTTGAAATTGAATATCAAATAATTTAACATGCCCTAATTCTGATTTTAATCCTTGTATAATTTCATTAGCATAGATTTTGGAAAGTGTAGTTGTCTAATGTGATATTTCATCATTTATATTTTCATCCAAATAAAAAAATCACAATGCACATCCTTTGGATAGTGGGGTATTAGTTTGAGTTCATGGGGTCCCCCAAATAAATAGCATAGGTCTGGTGATCATTTTAGTTTTAATATGAGTATTCAATAAAAAACATTTTGTGTAGAGCAATGAAATGACCTAATGTGTGGCTTTCCGCACTTGGGGATCGTGACTCCACAGTTGTCTGGCCCAGAGTTAGTAATTTAATATCTATTTTTGGGAATTTGAATTTGTTTTTGACTGAGTTAACTCGAGATGATACCTAAGTATGTGGGCTTCACTTGGTTCCCTAAGGTCTTTGAGCCTGGGAGTCATCGGCAAAGTCTCATTACAGGGGTTGACTCTTTTGAGTGAAACTTCAATTACCATGGAAAAATTGCAAAAACAAAAACAAAAACAAAAAAAAACAAAAAATATATATATATAAAAATTGGAATACCTATCTTAATATTTAAATTTGATTCTAACTAGTTCTTCTGTCATTTCCCCCTTGAATAAATATGAACCCCCATGTCTATTGTGATGCACAACACATCCTCATACTTAATTGATATTGGATGAAATGTGGCAATGAATTTGAACAAAGGAATGGGCTTGGGATTGGGATCTGCTTATGAAACTATATTTTATTAAAATATTTTTATGGGTTTCATGATTGTTTGGTATAAGGGTTTCTGGTGATCATTGTGTATTAAAATGTTTTTGGAAAAGGGAATTCAAATTTCATATTGTTGAGATATATTTTTCTCGGGACTAGAGAAACTCAAGTTGGGGGGTGTGATTAGCCACTAAATGAGGATAATATTCATTGTTAATATATATAATATTCATGTTATCTATTATTCATAAACACAATTTTAGTGCATTTTACACTTTGAACATTATTTCACATTATGATTGTAATACCTTCTTAAAATGCACTATTATGTGGTACATTTTTTAACATCATTTGAAGTAACCAATGATTCATCTGATTTTAAAGAATATAATTATACATATTTTAATTTTATATTTTTTTAAATTGGTATAAACTTCAATATGAACATGTTTGATTCAGGGATCAATGGATAATTCATGGAAGAAGATGGGGATATTTTGTGATGAAAGGAAACAATTCTGGAGAAGTCAGATTGGACATCAGATCACTGATGAGACTGTGGGTCCCAACATACAGGCCCAATGAATCCAAAATTTCTTTGGATACTAGAATACATGTAGATAAACAAATCACTCTTCAGGATCCAATGCTAATTCGGCCTCCATGGTGTCCATTTAGGCGGCCAAAGTTAGAGATAAAATTCTGGACCAGATTCTGCGGGCCATAAAAATAGTCCACTAATCTAATCATATCTCTGAATACACAACTTCAAATGAGCCCAAATTTTACAGGAGGGTAGGAGATATCCGGAGATCTATTTTATTATTATATGTCCCACTCTGATTATGCCATCTAGAAGGACTTACAAGTGCTTCAATTATGTGGAAGAAAAAAGGCTGCCACCTCGGGTCAAGGGTGGAAAAGTCTCTTCTCCCTTACTTTCCACCACCCTAGGCCTACCATACTCAAGTGGGATATTTTGTAATATTGTAGGATATACCCAAGGCTCAAAAAAATCCTATTTAAGGTAGTGTTGGTGAAGGAGTTTTTAATGTTTGGTGCTTGGTTTCATTGTAGTGTTATGCTGCCGCTTTGTGTTTGTAATCGTATTTCTTTCTCATGTAAGTTGTTTAATTCACCTTAGTTTCTTAATAAAAGGTCTTCCTTTACTATTATTTTGTTCTTATACTTATCACGTTGATAACGTTGGTTCAAGGTGTGAATTTATTCACATCATACTTTGTGATATTTATCACACAACGGAGGAGTGATCGATTTTTGTTGTTGTTTTTACTTCTTCAATTCCACCCTCATAAGTCTACTTCCCGCTTCCATTGAAGACATGTCATCAATGGAGGGATAACTCTTTTATGGGTTGATCCAAGGGCGTAGAAAGGGTCTGTATTGGATGTTATTTATCACTCCATTAATAGCTAATCACTTCTTTTAAATGAGATTTTTATTTGATGATTTTAAAACCTCTTCATCCTTATTGAATTTAAGGTCACACATTTCAAGTGCTAATATGAACCTCTACCTTGGAGTGCTCAAAACTTTGATCCTTCAAGTGTATAGGTGATTAGTATTAGGTTTTTTAGGCATTAAACCAGTAAGTGATGATTTCGTTTGATCTTCTTAAATGAATCCATCTCAATTATAAGAAATTAAAATCATTAATAAAGGAATTCATCCAATCCACCCCGAGCGATAACCTAGGATCAACTCATTACCTTAATTTGAATTAACTTAAATCTGTTAGTGATCCATTAAAACCATATTAAATCAACCTAATTTTTCCACTTCATATCCAAAAACAATCCATATAATGCACGTTTCTGTAGGTACTTCTTAGGTCTCTGAGGATTTGACAACCCAAACTAGACTACAAGGACCGTCCTACCTCCTTCTTTTGGGTAAATTTGAGCGAGAATAAAATTTTGGCGTCATTTCTGGGAACCCAAGTAAGTCATCTAAACACCCATTCCATTCTCCCCCATTTCTTATTTTCTCATACAAATTCTCTTATCTTTTCCCTTTCTCGTTTTTTTTGGCGCATGTCCGCCTACACCCACGATCAATCAAACCGTCTAGTTAGGGTGGATAGTCCTGGGGTTGGGGAGTCAAGTACACCAAGGGAACTCTTTCCATTAGATCCTAATCTTCCTAAAACCTCAGAATCCAAAATTGAGCCTCTTTCAATGGAATGTCTTCAAATAAACCAACTCATAAACCCGGGTGGGAACCAAAATGGAAACCCAAATGAGGCAGCCCCAAACTTGGGGAATGCAATTGATCAGACCATGAATGACTACCTCACACCTTCCTGGACCAATTCCCCCTCATGCATTAGATACAAATACCTAGGATATTCCAACTACATCTTTAAACCCCATGTCCTAAACCACCTTCCCACATTCCATGGAATGGAGTCCGAGATACCCTACCTTCACATTAAGGAGTTCAATGACATTGTAGAAACCACATGTCCCCCACATCAACTAGAATCAGCTAAGATGAGGCTATTTCTTTTTTCATTAAAGGATAGAGCTAAAAATTGGCTAAACAATTTGAGACCATCATCCATAAACTCTTGTGACCAACTACAAAGATAATTCTACAAAAAATACTTTCCCCACCATAAAACAATTTCACTTAAAAAGAGTATCAAAAAACTTTTTGAAAAAGAGGGAGTGTCATTCTATAAAACATGGGAGAGGTTCAAAGACACTATAAACATGGTTACACAACATGGTTTTTCTATACATGAATAAGTGATAAATTTCTATGAATGGTTGGGTCCGAGGAACAAACAATTCATTGACATGATGTGTAATGGAACCTTTAAAAAAAAGCCCCAAATGATGCTTATGAGTTTCTAGAAAGCCTTTCTGAACAAAACCAAACATGGGGAACTTCACATTATTCTGAAAAGCCACAAAGAACTATTGGAATCCATACACTTATAGAAGAGGAAATCCTTAGGGCTAAACTCGCAGCACTCTCTAGGAAGGTTGAAGAGATAGACCTTAGGAAAGTCCTTGAAATCCAAAATATTGACCATGTTTGCACAATTTGTGACAGACATGACCATAAGACAGACAACTGCCCAACAATTCCATCCATCAAGGATATTTTTTAGGAGGACCCCCAGTGGAAGTAAATTCTTTGAACTTTAAAAAACCTCAATACCAAAATAACTTTAACCCAAGGTATAATGACCACCCAGGCTTCCGCTAGAAATATAAACAACAACCTAGCCAACCATAGGGACAAAATCCTTACCCCCATCAAAACTACCAATCCCATAACCAGTTACAAACCCAACCTATCTAGTACCAATATCCACCGGTCCATTTTCAACAAACCATCCCACCTCCAAAATATCCCCCTGGGATAAACCAATATTCTCAAGCACCAACCCAAACTATTCCACAAAGCCTACTAGAAAAATTGTGCAAACAAATAGAGAGGATGAACTTGGAAGTCTCTTACCTAAAACAAGAACTTAAAACCATCAAAAATGGAAAGGCACCCATGCCTACTCAGGCGGTTCCATCCTCAACTTCAAGAGGAGATTCAAGTTGCACTCAAACAACTCATGAACAACTAAAGGTTGTGACTGTTTTAAGAAGTGGGAAATCAATTGAGAAACATGAACAACTAATTCAAAACCCACCTAAAGATTCAAACTTTGATGAAAATTCAAATGAACCAAATGATCAAACTGAAAAACATGATAACATTTTCAAAGAAACAACTCTTTAACAAACAACCCCACAACCTGCACCATTCCCTCAACGCATGAGGGGGAAAACCAAGCCTGAATTGAGTGAAACATTGAGGGAAATATTCTCACAAGACAAGTTGAACATTCATCTTCTCGATGCAATCCAAACTATACCTTCCTACCCAAAGTACCTTAAGGACCTGTGCACTTTTAAAAGAAAATTTTCACATCAAACCAAGTCATTTTGGCTGCTAATGTGAGTACCACCATTCAAGGGACCATTCCTCCTAAGTTCAAAGACCCAGTTTTCCTTTACATCAATGTTGAACTAGGAGAGAGAAAAGTTGTAAAGGCCTTATGTGACCTAGGTGCTAGTGTAAATGTCATCCCATATGTTGTGTACTGCCAGTTAGGCCAAGAAGAGCTCCAAACCACATATATCACACTTCAACTTGCTGATCATAGCATTAAGGTTCCAAAGAGGATTTTAAAGGACATTATGGTAAAGGTTGAAAACTTCATCTACCCTGCTGACTTCATTGTCCTTGACAACCATCCAAACTTAGGAAATAAGGAACAAACCGCAATCATCCTTGGTCGTCCTTTCCTTGAAACAATCAACTCTGTTATCTGAGTCCAAAATGGGAACATGACCATCACCTTTGGGAACATGATTCTAGAATTGAACATCTATAATGCAAGCTCACAAATAGGGGATGATGAGGAAATTCATGAAGTAAACATGATATGAATCATTGATAATGAATCCATAGAACATCAAGGAATATTTGATGGATGTTTAAGTCAAGAAGAGATTGATTTCATTTATTAACATGAAGGAATTTTATCTCCTGGGCTTGAATCATTTTCAAATTTCTCTTATGATGAAGTCCTAGGTCCAACTATCAGTGAAACCTTTCAAAATTCTTTCCCTAAATCTGATCAAACCAATCTTGTAGCTGAAACTTCTACATGTGGGGAAGCAATCCTATCTAAAACTTTAGGAAGTAAAATTGATCTTGATCCAATGTCCCAATATTCTTCTGAAATTCTAAACCAACCTGATCTTGAATTGAAGGAACTTCCCACTACACTCTAGTATGCTTTCCTTGGGGACAATCAAACACATCCTATTGTCATTTCATCTTCTCTTGAATCCAATCATGAGAGGATGCTTCTAGATGTCCTTAGGAAACATAAGAAAGCCATTGGTTGGACCCTGTCTAATATTCCTGGGATTAGGACACTTATAGGGACTCATAGGATAGTTCTAGAATCTAATTCAAATCCATGTCGTCAACCTCAACGACGACTCAATACTAATCTCATGGGGGTATTAAGGAAGGAACTTCTAAAATTGTTAAAAGTCGGTATCATCTATCTCATAGCTGAGAGTGAGTGGGTGAGCCCAATTCAAGTGGTTCCAAGAAAGGTTGGAATCACAGTGATAACCAATGAGGATGGAGATATTCTTCCAACAAGGGTGAGTAGTGGCTGGAGAGTCTGCATCGACTATAGGAATCTAAACTCATTTACCAAGAAGGACCATTTCCCCTTACCATTCATCGACCAAGTCCTTGAGAGATTGGAAGGTCATGCCTTATATTGTTTCTTAGATGGGTACTCGAGGTACAATCAGATTGAGGTATCCCTATAGGATCAAGGGAATACAACATTCACATGTCCATTCGACACCTTTTCTTTAAAACGCATGCCCTTCGGGTTATGAAATGCCCCTGGAACATTCCAGCGGTGCCTGATGGGAATCTTCTTAGACATGGTAGGGGATTTTCTTGAGGTCTTCATGGATGACTTCTCTATGTTTGGGGATACATTTGAGGGATGTCTGAGGAAGGTGGAGAGAGTCTTGTCAAGATGTGAATAAAAGAATCTAGTCCTAGACTGGGAAAAATTCCATTTCATGGTTAAAGAGGGACTAGTCCTTGGCCATCTAGTATCAGGTAGGGGGATTGAAGTTGATAAAGAAAAGGATGAAATCATTCCTCACCTTCCATAACCCAAAACTGTCAAGGATGTGAGGTATTTCCAAGGACATGCTGGTTTCTATAGAAGATTCATCAAGGAATTTAGTTCAATCTCTAATCCCCTTTGTGCTCTCTTAGTAAAGGATGCTCCATTTGTTTGGACAGAAAGTTGTGAGGGATCTTTCTCAACCCTCAAATCCTCTCTCACCTCTCCTCCCATTATGAAATCTCCAAATTGGAACCTTCCTTTCGATCTTATGTGTGATGCCAGTGACTTTGTTGTAGGAGTTGTGTTTGGACAACATTGTGATAAAACTCCTTATGTCATTTCTTGTACAAGAAAATCCTTAAATGATTCCCAAATCAACTACACCACTACTGAAAAGGAGTTACTTGCTATTGTGTTTTCCTTAGAGAATTTTAGGTCCTACCTCTTAGGATCCCCCATCACGGTGTTCACTGACCATTCTGCACTAAAATACCTCTTCCAAAAACAAGATTCTAAGGCTAGACTGATTAGGTGGGTCCTTATCTTACAAGAATTTGACCTCACAATCAAGGATAAAAAGGGCGTTGAAAATGTTGTTGTTGATCACCTTTCTAGGATGGAATTCAAATACAACTCAAATCACCTTTCTCTGCCTGATTCATTTCCTGATGAACACCTATACTCTATGAGTGACTGCCCTTGGTATGCCGATATAGACAATTTCTTAGTTACAGGAGTCATTCCAAAATTCTTAGGGACTCAAGATTGAAGGAAATTCTTTTCTGATGTTAGACACTATGTGTTTGATGATCCATACCTTTATAAGTTCTGTCCTGACCAAGTCATTAGGAGGTGTGTCCCAGAATCTGAACAAGAGTCCATCCTTAAATTCTATCATAGTGAGGCATGTGGAGGTCACTTTTCCTCTAAGAAAACATCTTTTAATATTCTTCAATGTGGTCTCTTCTGTCCCACCCTCTCAAGGGACTCCTACACATTTTTTCAAAGATGTCCTAGGTGTCAACAAGTAGGGTCCATCACAAAATGTAATCAAATGCCACTCACTCCCATCTAAGTGGTTGAAATCTTTTACTGTTGTGGAATTGATGTCATGGGTCCCTTCCCAAACTCTAGGGGATATCTTTACATTCTTTTAGCTATCGATTATGTCTCCAAATGGGTTGAAGCCATTCCCACCAAGTCTAATGACCATCATGTTTTTATCTGATTTCTCAAGGAAAACATATTCTCTAGATTTGGAATTACTAGGGCTATCATTAGTGATCATGGAACTCATTTTTGCAATCATCCATTCTAATCACTCATGGAAAAATATGGAATTTCTCACAAAGTGTCCACTGCTTACCACCCACAGACCAATGGTCAAGGTGAGTTAGCCAATCGTGAAATCAAACAAATTCTTGAGAAAACTCTCAATCCTTCTAGGAAATATTGGTTCGAGAAACTCTTGGATGCTCTTTAGGCATATCGTACAACATACAAAACCATCCTAGGAATGTCACCATATAGGTTTGTTTATGGAAAAGCGTGCAATTTGCCTGTTGAAATTTAGCATAAGGCCTTTTGGGCAATTAAGAAAATGGATTATGACCTCTCACTGGCCGGAGCAAAAAGGAAATTAGATCTCAATGAACTGGAGGAACTAACGATGGAGGCATGTGAAAATACAAGGATCAATAAAGCTAGAGTTCAAGCCTACCAATCTAGGAATATCAAGGTCAAACATTTTGAACCGGGAAAACTTGTGCTCTTGTATAGTTCAAAACTTCATTTACACGAGGGAAAGTTAAGGTCTAGATGGTCAGGTCCTTTCATAGTGCATCATGTATACCCCCATGGGGAAGTAGAGATTCAAAATCCCACAAGTGGTTACATTTTCAAGGTCAATGTTCAAAGGTTAAAACCATTCATTGAATCATTCAATAAATAGGAAATAGAGCTTGAGTTAACTGAGCTAACCTATGAACCAGGAAAAAATTGATAGATTTAGGGTCCATGTCGGGATAACGATGTTAAACAAAGCGCTGCATGGGAAGAAACTCATGGTTTTCAAGTTTCCTGTCATTTTTTTGTTTTAATAAAATTTATATTTTAAATAAGATTAATTAATCATTTTTATATTTAAAAAAATATACTGTTGAAATGTTCTTCTATTATGAGTATGGATGGGTATGAAATGGGAGTGATATATTCATCCGTTTCATGTGGTGTGATCTTTGAGTAATACCTTACCCAGAAATTTAAAAAGAAGACAATGTATCATCAGTTTATTTTATTTTATTTTTATTTGTTTGTAGGTTAAAATAAAAATACAAAAAAATAAATAATATAATATAATAATAAAAAAAGGCCACATTCTAGGTCATGGGGAAATCCTCGTCACAACCGTTGAAGCCACGGGGATTTAAACCTGGGACCAAAGAGAGATAGGGGCGCGCGCTTACCACTAACCTACGGCTTTTTGTGCTTCCTTATTCTATAATTTTTATATATATACTTATATTTTACTTTATTTATTATATAAATATATATATATAATTGTTTTTTTCCTTTTTCTACTAGGGAACTCTACAAGTGACATGGATATCAAAGGATTAAAAGGGAGCAGTAAGAATTTCAACTTCAACCTCCAGGTGACTTCATTCCATGATCCTCATTTTCAATTTCCTTTTTGAACTTTGATTTTCTACCTCTACCCCCTTCTAAATTTTCTTTTCTTTAAACACTGGGGACAATGTTACTTTAAGTTAGGGGGGAGATAAAATAAAAAATGCTTTTGTGTCAAAAAAATGAATGATTTGAAAAAAAAATGTGTGTAAATGGAAGGAAAAATTCTTTTAACTTTGAACATGGTAATACACATTGCACACTTTGAAACTGAATATAAAATAATTTAGCATGCCCTAATTCTGATTTTAATCCTTGTATAATTTCATGAGCATAGACTTTGGAAAGTGTGGCTGTCCAATGTGATATTTCATCATTTATATTTTCATCCAAATAAAAAAAATCACAATGCACATCCTTTGGATAGTGGGGTATTAGTTTGAGTTCATGGGGTCCCCCAAATAAATAGCATTGTTTTGGTGATCATTTTAGTTTTAATATGAGTATTCAATAAAAAATATTGCGCGTAGATCAATGAAATGACCTAATGCGTGGCTTTCGGCACTTGGGGATCCTGACTCCATAGTTGTTTGGCTCAGAGTTAGTAATTTAATCTCTATTTTTGGTAATTTGAATTTGTTTTTGACTGAGTTAACATGAGATGATGCCCAAGTATGTGGGCTTCACTTGGTGTCCTAAGGTCTTTGAGCCTGGGAGTCATCGGCAAAGTCTCACTGCAGGGGTTGACTCTTTTGAGTGCAACTTCAATTACCATGGCAAAATTGAAAAAAAACAAAAAAAATATATAATATTTTTTTTAAAATAATCATCTTAATATTGAAATGTGATTCCACCTAGCTCTTCCATCATTTCCTCCTTGAATAAAGATGAACCCCCATGTCTATTGTGATGCACAACACATCCTCATACTTAATTGATATTGGATGAAATATGGCAATTAATTTGAACAAAGGAATAGTCTTGGGATTGGGATCTTCTTATGAAACTATATTGTATTAAAATATTTTTATGGGTTTCATGATTGTTTGGTATAAGTGTTTCTAGGGATCCTTGTGTATTAAAATTTTTCTGGAAAAGGGAATTTGAATTTCATATTATTGAGATATATTTTGCTCAGGACTAGCAAAACTCAAGTTGGGGGGTGTTATTAGCCACTAAATGAGGATAATATTCATTATTAACATATATAATATTAATGTTATCTATTATTCATAAACACCATTTTAGTGCATTTTACACTTTGAACATCATTTCACATTATGATTGTAATATCTTCTTAAAATGCACTATTATGTGGTACATTTTTTAATATCATTTGAAGTACCCAATGATTCATCTGATTTTAAGGAATATAATTATAAATATTTTAATTTGATACTTTTTTAAATTGATCTAAACTTCAATATGAACATGTTTGATTCAGGGATCAATGGATAATTCATGGAAGAAGATGGGGATATTTTGTGATGAAAGGAAACAATTCTGGAGAAGTCAGATTGGACACCATCTTACGGCTGAGACTGTGGGGCCAAACATACAGGCCCAATGAATCCCAAATTTCGTGGGATACTAGAAAAAATGTAGAGTAACAAATCACTATTCAGGATCCAATGCTAATTCTGCCACCATGGTGTCCATTTAGGCTTCCCAATTTAGAGATAAAATTATGGTCCAGATTCTGCGGCCCAGAAAAATAGTCCACTAATATAATCATATCTCTGAATACACAACTCCAAATGGGCCCAACATTTATAGTAGGGTAGAAGACATCCGGGGATCCATTTTATTATTATATGGACCACTCTGATTCGGCCATGTAGAAGGACTTACAAGCGCGTCTATTCGGTGGAAGCAAGTTGGCTGCCACCTCGGGTCAAGGGTGGAAAAGTCTCCTCTCCCTTACTTTCCACCACCCTAGGCCTTCCATACTCAAGTGGGATCTTTTTACTGTTGTAGGATCTACCCAAGGCTACATAAATTTTTATTTAAGGCAATTTTGGTGAAGGAGTTTTTAATCTTTGGTGCTTGGTTTCATTGTAGTGTTATGTTGTCGCTTTGTCTTTGTAATCGCATTTCTTTCTCATGTAAGTTGTTTAATTCACCATAGTTTCTTAATAAAAGTTCTTCCTTTACTCTTATTCTGTTCTTATAATTATCATGTTGATACCATTGGTTCAAGGTGTGAATTTATTCATACCATACTTTTTGATATTTATCACACAACAGAGGAGTGATCGATTTCTGTTGTTGTTTTTACTTCTTCAATTCCACCCTCGTAATCCTACTTCCCGCTTCCGTTGAAGACATGTCACCAATGGAGGGATAACTCTTTTATGGGTTGATCCAAGGTATTATAAAAGGGCTGGATTGGATGTTATTTATCACTCCCTTAATGGCTAATAACTTCTTTTAAATGAGATTTTTATGTGATGATTTTAAAACCTCTTCATCCTTATCGAATTTAAGGTCACACATTTCAAGTGCTAATACGAAACTCTAACTTGGATTGTTCAAAACTTTGATCCTTCAAGTGTATAGGTGATTAGTATTAGGGTGTGTAGGCATTAAACCAGTAAGTGATGATTTTGTTTGATCTTATTAAATGAATCCATCTCAATTATAAGAAATTGAAATCATTAAAAAAGGAATTCATCCAATCCACCCCGAGCGATAACCTAGGATCAACTCATTACCTTAATTTGAATTAACTTAAATCTGTTAGTGATCATTTAAAACCATATTAAATCAACCTAAGTTGGCCACTTCATAGCCAAAAACAATCCATAGAATGCACGTGTTTTTAGGTACTTCTTAGGTCTCTGAGGATTTGACAACCCAAACTAGACTACAAGGACCATCCTACCTTCTTCTTTTGGGTAAATTTGAGCGAGAATCAGGTACCAAAATCTATTTTTTTATAATCATGTAGGAAATCTATTTGAAGAGCTCCTAAAATATTCAATGGAACTTGGACAGTAGATTTTCAAGACATATAATAGGATATTATTCAAGCTTCCACTACTGGAAACTTGGGTTTTACCAACGGTTCAGAACCCTTGGTAAAGGCTACCGAACCATTGGTATAATTTATACCAACGATTTAGAAAACCGTAGGAAAGTAATCCATTGGGAAAAGATTTTCCCAATGCTTTACATAGAACCGTTGGAGTTGGGGTATGAATGTTAACCTTTCCCAATGGTTCTCATAAAACCGTTGGGAAAGGTTTTACCAACGGTTGTTCTAAACCGTTGGTAAAACCAAAGGAGGATGGATTTCCCAACGGTTATACAACCGTTGGGAAAGATTTTTACCAATGGTTCAAAGAGAACCTTTGGTAAAAAGCTTCCTAAAAGACCTATGCCAACGGTTTCAAACCGTTGGCATACCCTATGCTGTGAAAATTGCACAGCATCCCTGCAATTTGCACAGCAGGCAGAGGTGGAGGTGTCCTACAATAATTTGATGCATAATTTGATGCACATCAATAATTAAATCATAATTCATTTTAATTCATACAAATTTTACATATGATGCATAATTTGATGACAAACACATACATAATTCATAACGTAATTATAAACATACATACAAAAAAAAATATAAACATACATAATTCATTTAGAATATAAACATATTTTTAATTATAAACATACATATAAAAAAGTGATCCACTTTGATTGGTTCACTCGTACATGTCACAATAGACCCATTGATCGTTGTCCTAAAGTTTCAATGGAATCTGAATGCGTTTGGTCGGTTTTCCGTATGCTATTTGTTATTTTCACTTAAAATCTTGTTCATTTTAAACAAAAGAGATACACTTTGAGTGGTGCTGACCAAACTTTTCCTTGAATTGAGGCTGAGTTGACTCATACACACCACATATGACCCATTGATCATTGTGATAAAGTTTCAACACAATCAGAATCTGTTTGGTCAGTTTTCCATATGTATTTAAAATTATGTCCATTTTAAACAAAAGACAGACACTAAGAGTGATCCCTACCACACTGCGCCTCAGATTGAGGCAGGATTGACTCGTAAACGTCAAAATAGACCTATGTATCGTTTTCCTAAAGTTTCAACGGAATTCGAAAGCGTTTGGTCAGTTTTCCATATGTCATTTTTTATTTTCACTTAAAATGGTTTCCAATTCAAATAAAAGTGAGCCACTTAGAGTGGTGGGGGCCACACCGGGACTCAGATTGAGGAAGGGTTGACTCGCACTCATACACTTCACAGTAGACACATAGATCGTTGTCTTAAAGTGTCAACATAGTCCAAATGCGTTTGGTCAGTTTCCCGTATGTCAGTTGGTGTTTTCACTTAAAAATAAGTCCATTTTGAACAAAAGAGAGGAAGTTTGAGTGGTCCTGGCCACACCGCACCTCGGATTGAGGAAAAGTAGACTCTTACACATCACATTTGACCCATGGATCATTTTCCTTAAGTTTCAATAGAATACTAATGCGTTTGGTCGGTTTTCCGTATGTCAGTTGTTGATTTCACTTAAAATTAAGTCCATTTTTAACAAAACAGAGGCAATTTGAGTGGTGTAGGCTAGAACAGACCTCAGATTGAGGCAGGGTTGACTCTTACACGTCAAATTTGACCCATAGATCTTTTTCTGTAAGTTTCAACAGAATTTAAATGTGTTTGGTCGGTTTGTCGTATGTTAGTTGTTGATTTCACTTAAAATTAAGTCCATTTTTAACAAAACAGAGGCACTTTGAGTGGTGTTGGCCACATTGATCCTCAGATTGAGATGGTGTTGACTCGTACACGTCACATATGATTCGTGTATCGTTGTGAAAAAGTATCAACACAATCAGAATCCATTTGATTAGTTTGGCGTATGTACGTAAAATATTGTCCATTTTAAACAAATGAAGGAAAGTTTGGGTGGTTTCAGTCACACCGCACCTCAGATTTAGGCGGGGTTAACTCATAAACATCACACATGACTCATGGATCGTTTTCCTAAAGTGTCAACACAATCTGAATGCATTTGGTTGGTTTCCCGTATGTCAGTTGGTGTTTTCACTTAAAAATAAGTCCATTTTGAACAAAAGTGAGGCAGTTTGAGTGTTCCCGGCCACACCGCACATCAGATTGAGGCGGAGTTGACTCATACACGTCACATTTGACCAATGGATTGTTTTACGTAAGTTTCAACAGAATCCGAATGCGTTTGGTCGGTTTTCCGTATGTCAGTTGTTGATTTCACATAAAATTAAGTCCATTTTTAACAAAACAGAGGCACTTTGAGTGGTGTCGGCCACACCGGGCCTCAGATTGAGGCAGGGTTGACTTTTAAATATCACATATGAGTCATGGATCATTGTGAAAAAGTATCAACACAATCAAAAACCTTTTGATCAGTTTGGCATATGTACGTAAAATATTGTCCATTTTAAACAAAAGAGGGATAGTTTGGGTGGTGTCGGACACACTGCACCTCATATTGAGTAGGGGTTGACTCTTACACGTCACATATGACACATGGATCATTTTCCTAAAGTTTCAACACAATCCGAAGGTTTTTGGTCGGTTTCCCGTATGTCAGTTTGTGTTTTCACTTAAAAATAAGTCCATTTTGAACAAAAGAGAGGTAGTTTGAGTGGTACCGGCCACACCGCGCCTCATATTGAGGCGGATTTGACTCATAAACATCACATTTGACCCATGGATAATTTTCCTTAAGTTTCAACAGAATCTGAATGCGTTTGGTCAGTTTTCCGTATGTCAGTTCTTGATTTCACTTAAAATTAAGTCAATTTTTAAAAAAAGGAGGCACTTTGAGTGGTGTCGGCCACACCGGGCCTCAGATTGAGGAGAGGTTGACTCGTACACATTACATATGATTCGTGGATCGTTTTTCAAAAGTATCAACACAATCATAAATCTTTTTATCGGTTTGGCGAATGTACGTAAAATATTGTCTATTTTAAACAAAAGAGGGACAGTTTTGGTGGTGTCGTCCACACCACACCTTGGATTGAGGCGGGGTTGACTCTTACACATCACATATGACACATGGATCATTTTACTAAAGTGTAAACACAATCCTAAGGCGTTTATTCAGTTTCTCGTATGTCAGTTGGTGTTTTCACTTAAAAATAAGTCCATTTTGAACAAAAAGAGAGGCAGTTTGAGTGGTCTCGGCCACACCGTGAATTGTATTGAGGCGGAGTTGACTCGTACATGTCAAATTTGAACCATTGATCGTTTTCCTTAAGTTTCAACAGAATCTGAATGCGTTTGGTTGGTTTTCTGTATGTCAGTTGTTGATTTCACTTAAAATTAAGCCCATTTTTAACAAAAAAGAGGCACTTTGAGTGGTGTCGGCCACACCGAGCCTCGGATTGAGACAGAGTTGACTCGTACACGTCACATATGAGTCATGGATCATTGTGAAAAAGTATCAACACAATAAGAAACAGTTTGATCGGTTTGGCATATATACGCAAAATATTGTCCATTTTAAACAAAAGAGGGACAATTTGGGTGGTGTCTGCCACACCGCGCCTCATATTGAGGCGGAGTTGACTCGTACACGTCACATATGACCCATGGATCATTTTCCTAAAGTTTCAACAGATTCGGAATGCGTTTGGTCAGTTTTCCATATGCCAGTTGGTGTTTTCACTAAAAATTAAAGTCATTTTGAACAAAAGAGAGAGAGTTTGAATGGTATCGTCCACACCGCGCCTCGGATTGAGGCGGGGGGCTGTCTGGGGGGTGTTCGTGGGTTGTCCGGGGTCTGGGGAGGAGGGTGAAGGGGTTGTATGGGGGGTGTTTGAGGGGTTGTCTGGGGGGTGTTCGGGGGGCTGTCCGGGGTCCGGGGAGGAGGGTGAGGGGGCTGTCTGGGGGGCGGTCTGGGGAGGAGGGGTTGTCCGGGGGCTGTCCAGGGTCCGGGGAAAAGGGTGTGGGGGATGTCCGGGGTCCAGGGAGGAGGGTGAGGGGGATATCTGGGGGGTCGAGGGGGGGCTGTCTGGGGGGATGTCCAAGGACCAAGGAGGAGGGGGGCTGTCCAGGGGCTGTCTGGGGTCCGGGGGGGCTGTCTGGGGGGCTGTCCAAGGACCAAGGAGGAGGGTGGGGGGCTGTCCGGGGTCTGGGGAGTAGGGTGAGAGGGCTGCCTGGGGGGGTCTGGGGGGCTGTCTGTTGGGTTGTCCAAGGACCAAGGAGGAGGGCGGGGGGCTGTCCGGGGACCAACGAGGAGGGTGGGGGGCTGTCCAGGGGGCTATCCGGGGGCTGTCTAGGGGACATACCCGCATCATATCATAAAAAATAACACCAAGGATCAGACAAAATAGAAGTATACATGCATAATAATGACAAGTACACATACAAATTAGAATCAGATAAAAAATTATTGCATACATGCCATGTTTATTTTCTAAAACAATGTAAAACAATAAAAATGATGAAACTCTAGAACATGGGTTGCCTCCCAGGAAGTGCTAAGTTTTACGTCTTCAGCTAGACAGATGTAAATTGGTCAATAATATTGGTCCATAAGCTCAGAATTCCTCTTCCTCTTATAAGAACTGATGGACGTGTCATCAAGCTCACGAGGACTCTTAGTGGGATTGATCACTTCTGGAGCATAGCAACCATGAATCTGATGCAGAAGTAAGAGAATCTGGTGCTCGAAATTAGCCAGATGTTGATTCACCCGTCGTATGAGGTCATATTGAGACGGTACGTGCACATCGATGATCATGGAAGAGGCAGACGATCTAGACATTGCTGGTTAATTTGCATCCACAAATGGATTCATTTTTATATATTAGAACCTTTATAAATGTTTTTCTATTTTTACCAACAATTAATGTGTGAAAATTGTGAAAAATAACTTATTGGATATTTAAAAATGGATTTACTCTTGGACATGATGCATAATATCTCAAATATTCCTCATTGAATCCCAATTTTCAATTTTACTCCATTATCAAAAGTCTTATATCAATTTATTTTTATTTGGATCCTTAAGGTGTACTTATCTACAATGAATCGATTGTCTTAGATTATGTTTGAAAAAGCAATGTCCTCATGATAATGTTTTAACTCCATTAAGGAATTTTTTATTTAAAACATTCTTCTTAGGGAGATCAATGTCCACCACACACACTTACCCCGGACAGCCCCCCACTCACCTCAGACAGCCCCCCACTCACCCCGGACAACCCCCCACCCCTCGGACAGCCCCACACTCACCCCGGACAGCCCCCCAACCCTCAGACAGCCCCCCAACCCTCGGACAACCCCCCCCCCCACCCCTCGAACACCATCCCACTCACCCCGGACATCTCCCACCCCTCGGACGACCCCCACTCACCTCGGACATCCCCCCACCCCTCAAATAGCCCCCAACTCACCTCGGACAGCCCCCACCACTCGGATAGCCCCCCACTCACCCCGGACAGACCCACCACCCCTCAGACAGCCCCCCACTCACCCCGGATAACCCCCCACCCCTCAGACACCCCCCCCCCAACTCACCCCAGACAGCCCCCGCCACCCCTCGGACAGCCCTCCACTCACCACGGATAGCCCCCCACCCCTCGGACAGCCTCCACTCACCCCGGACAGCCCCAACCCCTTGGACCCCCCCCCCTCACACACCTAAATGAAACAGAAAAAAAATCATACACATAAGAAAGAACTTTAATTAATGAAAACATTAAGGAAAACATTAATGAAAACATTAATTGAAATAAAACATTAATGTAACCATTAATGAAAACCCTAAAAACAATTAATGAAAACATTAATTGGATATTTCTTACATTGATGTAGTGACTCGAGTACACAATTCTTCAAGGGATTATAATGAATCATAAAAATTTCCAAAATCCCAAGAAATAGGGAAAAACTACATGATAAATGGATAAATAGTAAAATAAATGGATAAATGTTGAGAATAAAAGGATATATTTAACTAATATGAGAAGAATTTGAAAGAATCTAACCTGAATGGGGGAGTTTGAGATGGAAGATTTACCTGGCTGGCCGCTTCTAATGCAGGGGATCTGATTCTGGGCGGTCTGGGAGGTTCTGGGGGAGTCGGGGAGAGTTTAGGGGAATTTGGGGGTGAATTTTCCCAACGGTTTTTAAAAACCGTTGGGAAATCCATTCCTTTCCCAATGGTTTCATCAAACCGTTGGGGAAAGAATGGAAATACTATGCTTTCCCAATGGTTTCTTCAAACCGTTGGGAAATGCAACTCTTTTCCCAATGGTTTCTTCAAACTGTTTGGGAAAGCCTTCCCAACTTTCATTTTCCCAACAGTTTCTTCAAACCGTTGGGAAATCTTCCCAAATCACACCTTTACCAACATTTCTTTTGAACTGTTGGTATAAAATCGTTGGGAAAGATACATTTTCCAGTAGTTTCCAAGTACCTAATCAAAATTTATGGTTTATATGTCACCTTTGTTGAAAATTCTAAAAGAAAAATAATTGTCTTAGGCTAGATTGGTAACTCTAACTTAGTTTTAATTTCTAAATTAATTTTTGTTGATGGATTGAAATATAATTTTATTAGTATTTCACAATTATGTGATGATGGATTTCATGTTAAATTTGAAAATGATGCTTGTGAATTTTTTAACTCTAAAAATGAATTAGTATTTTCTTCTTTGATAAATTAAAATGTATATTATGTTAACTTATATTCTTTAGTTTCTCAAAATGTTTCTTGTTTAAGTGACTTTAAGAAAGAGTCCTGGATTTGGAATTAAATATTAGGCCACTATAATATACACTCTCTTAGAAATCTTACTATAAAATTACTAGTCAAGGATTTACAAAAGCTTGAGTTTCCAAATGACAAAGTACAAAAACTTGAGTTTCCAAATGACAAAGTACAAAAACTTGAGTTTCCAAATGAAAAAGTTTGTAATCCTTGTCAAAAGGGTAAATAACACAAAATATCTTTCAAATAAAAGAAATAAGTTTCAACTTTTCAACCTTTAGAGTTGGTTCACATGGATTTGTTTGGACCATCTCGAGTTTCTAGTTTAAATGGGAAGCACTATTTTTATGTTCTTTTAGATGACTATTCTAGGTATACTTGGACTTATTTATTATCTTACAAAAGTGAATCATGTACTTACTTCACCAAGTATGATAAAATAGTGGAAAATCTAAGTGAACTTAGAATTAAATCCATAATAAGTGATCATGGTTGTGAGCTTGAAAATCAATACTTTGAATCATTTTTCTTACACAATGGCTATAGTCATAAATTATCTTCCGCTAGGACACCTCAAAAAAATGTATTTATAGAAATAAGGAATAGAACCTTACAACATATAGCCTAAACAATGATTAATGAATAAGATTTACCTGTTTAATTTTGGGATGAGGCTCTGAATATAGCTTGTTACATAATTAATAGATTCTTAATCAGAATTATTCTCAAGAAAACTCCTTATGAGATGTGGAACAAAAGAAAAACCAAAGTTAGTTATTTCAAAGTTTTTGGTTGCAAGGTCTATATTATTAACACTAAGGATAATCTTGATAAATTCTCATCCAAGAGTGATGAAGAAATCTTCCAAGGTTACTCAACCTCTAGTAAATCCTATAGAGTCTTTAATAAAATAACCAAGTGTTTAGAAGATACTATGCATATCAAATTTGATGTAACAGATCCATATGAACCTAAGAATTATCTAGAAAATCTTGAATATGATATGTCAAACCTAGAAATAAGTTCAAAATCATCTAATCCTCCTATCAAGAAATCTGTTAAATCAAACAGTTCTAAAAAATCTTCAGAATCTGAACATGATGAACTTGAACCTATAAATGAACCTAAAGTTAATAGCCCCTCATTTTCTATATCAACTAAAACTCTCAAGAACCATCCTTTAGATGTTTTTGTTGGAGACATAGATAAATGGAAACAGACTAGAGATTCTGTTAAAAATCAGGTTGAACATCAATCCTTCTTGTCATAGCTTGAACCTAAAAACATCAATGTTTTAATTAAAGATGAATTTTGGGTGATGGATACTCAATAATAACTTAATCAATTTGAAAGAAATTAATTTTGGAAACATTTTTGATATACCCAAAGACACCTTAACCATAGGCACTAAGTGGGTATTTAGAAACAAAGTAGATGAATCTAGTAATATTGTTAGAAACAAAGCAAGATTGGTTGCACAAGGTTATATTTAAGAAGAAGGCATTGAATATGAAGAAACTTTTTCACCTATTTCTAGACTAGAGTCCATCAGAATCATGCTTGCTTATGTTGTCTATCGTAATTTCAAAATGTATCAAATGTATGTTAAGAGTGCATTCCTAAATGGATATATAATTGAGGATTTTTTTTGAACAACCCCATGGTTTTACAAACCCTAATTATCAAAATCATGTTTTCAAATTAATAAAACATTTATATGGTTTAAAACAAGCTCCAAGAGATTGGTATGATAAATTAAGTAGTTTTCTTATTTCAAAAGGTTTTATTAAATGAATTTCTGATTCTACTCTATTTATAAAATGAATTTCTAAAGATGTTTTAGTAGTTCAAATTTATTTTGATGATATTATTTTTGGATCTTTAAGAAATTATTTATGTATTGAGTTTTTAAAAATGATACAAAACAAATTTTAAATGAGTTTAATGGGTGAACTCAAATTATTTATTGGATTTCATATTTTTAAAAATAAATAAGGTATCATTTTAAAATCAAAGTAAATACACAAAATATTTTTTAAAAAGATGTAGATTTGATAGAATTAAAAGTAGTGACACTCCAATGAGTACTACATGTAAGGTGGATCTTGATGAAGATGGTAAATCTGTTGATAAAACCACTTATAAAGGAATTATTGGAAGTTTTTTCTACTTCACTACTAGTAGTCTAGATATAATGTTTAGTGTGTGTATGTGTGCCCATTTTTAAGATAATCCCAAAGAATATCACTTAAATGTTGTTAAAATAATTTTCAAAGACCTCAAGTATATTATCAATTTAGGTTTTTTTTACCTCAAAGGAAAATCATTTGATATAGTGAGTTATTCTGATGATGACTTTTGTGGATGCAATCTAGATAGAAAGAGCACCTCTGGGACATGCCTCATTTTTGGAAAGTCTTTGGTTTCATGGTGTAGTAAGAAACAAAATTTTGTTGCATTTTCCACTGCCTAAGATGAATACATAGCATCTAGTAGCTGTTGTGCACAAATTTTGTGTATGAAACACACTCTTCTAGACTATGGATATCAATTTAGACATGTACCTATAAAATGTGACAATAAAAGTGTTATTAACATTTCTAAGAACCTAGTTTCTCATTCTAGAACAAAAAATATTGATATAAGACATCACTTTTTGAGAGATCACTATCAAAAGGTTGATATCACTTTGGAATTTATTGGCATTGAATATCATATTGATGAAATATTCACTAATCCATTTAACTCTGAAAGAATAAATTACATCAAACATGTATTAGGAATGATCAATCAGTAGGACCCTGTGTTTTACTTTCCTTTAATCTTTTTTAGTAACGTTTTCATGACAACATCGTTGTCATGCTGACATCGTTGTCATGTCGACATTGTTGTCATGCTGACACCATTCTCATGCCGACATCATTGTCATGTTGACATTGTTTTCATGCCAACATTGTTAGTATTTTTTAAATTTTTTCGTGCCGACATCAATGACTTGTTATTTTTATAAGTTTTATGTTTTTATCAAAATGAAATTTTTTCATTAATTCTAGTAAACCCGGATCATGATTTTTCAATTATGTAATTTTAAAATCCCTAAATGATATAAATTTTAATCAATCCACTTTACTCTTTTACCACTAATCTCTCTCTGTTGTCTGCCACTCTATTTATTTACCCTCGACCTTTCACCTTTAAACCTCTGGACTGAACTGATCAGAATGGAGCATGTGAATCAAGCTCTGGAAGAGGGTGAGACTCGTGCTTCCAAGAAACAAAAAGGTGAATCAATCAAACCTTTAGGTCCAATAAATTATAGTCTGGTAAATCATGCTATAACCTCAGAGAAAAAAGTATTGGTGTAATTTCTCTTAGAGAGAAAGTCTTTATTGTTGAAGGTGTTGCAAGATCAAGTATGGCTTGGCTGGTTCGCAAACAATGATAGAATTTTCTACCCAAATATGGTATATGAATTTTATATGAATATGGAGCTTCTTCTAGAAGTTTTTGATGTAGCTTGGGCAATTTGATGTTAAAATGGAAGAGAATATCTTTCTCTTTAAGACATTGGGTTGAATGTCTTAAGGTTCCTCGTGAAGGAAGGGTTGATGATTATCAAGGTACTTCTCCTCATGAAAGTGAATTATTTTTTTATGAGATATCTCTAAAGGATCTAACTAGAAATTAGGAATACAGAAGACCCATTTCCTTGGAATTTAATAGTGAGTGTAGAATTTTATTTAAGTTTATTCAACACTAGATTTTTCCCAAGAAATGGGGCATGTATTCTCTCATGTATCAGGATGTATATTTGGTATATTTTCTTCAGAAAGGAGTTAGATGGAATATGTGTAGATATATTATGGTGAAAATAAATGATATGATAAAACCAAGTTTTATGTCAAATTAGCTTTTCTATTCTATAATGATTTCACCAATTCTAAAGGATAAAGGTTGTGTAAGTAAAAATGATGATATTGTAGTTAGTGAATATAGTGGAATCTGTTTAAGTTCTGACATCTGTAAGAGAGTGAAAATTATTTGGAACCCATGGGGGAAGTAATGGTTTGGTGAGAAAGATATATTGTATGATACGTTCAATCCCATAGATCATCCAGTTAGACCAAGGGATCTAGTGGATCCTGGCCTCAGTCCAGATAAACAAGTAACATATTCTTCAGATGAGGAGGAGGATCTTGCTAATCCTGTTATAGATTTGGGATCACTAGTTGATGATAGAAGTGACCCAAAAACAACTGGACCAAAAAAAAGAGTATCTATATTACTTTTAATTACACCTATGGACTTACCTTCTCATGAACCTATTCTAAAATCTACTAGAAGTGAATAAACAGAAGTTGAAGGTAGTGTAGATTATGTTAGTGAATCCAATGAAGAAGAAGATGAAGAATAAGAAGATGGTAGTGGTGAAGGTGGTTCACAATCAGGAAGGGAAGAAGAATATGATCAAGTTTATAATTAAGTTGGGGATGGAAAGGATGAAGATGGTGATAATGAATAAAGTAGTGAAAGTGTCATTGATAGTGAATCTGATAATCCTGATCAAAATCCATATGTTGTGAGTATAGAAGTTTCTGAAGCTAGTACTGGTTTATCTGTTGAGGTTATTGTTCAAGATAAAAATGTTACTCTAGATGAATCTATTAATCAATTTGTTTATTCTAGAAAAATAACTATATATAAGGAAAAGAAACCTAGGCAAGAAGCCTTGACTAAGGGGGAGAAATCTTCCAAGAAGTCTGACACTTAGGGGGGGCCTCAAGGACCAATTGATCAAGATGATGAAGAAAATTAAAATTGGAAGAGTAAGGATTGATACTCTTACTCCTATAGATTATGGTATTTTGGCAGAATGGGTGAGGAATCCTAGGTATGTGGCCCTGGGATTGGATTATGAAGATTATGATGATGAATTTTTTTCCCTTACTGTAAGGGAACCAGTGGATGAAACATCTTCTAGTGACTATGTCACTAAGGCTAATTTTGAGAAATTCAAGCAATACATATGTACCTCCATAAGACACTTAGTGCAATATCAAATGAAGTATGATATTGATGAATCCAAAAGATAGAATACTGATCTGACTAAAAATTTAAAAGCAATCTGATCTATGGTTGATGGTGTAAAGTTATCTGGTGCTTCTAGTACTTCTCCTGCCTCAAACAGTCTATCTCAAGATGATTTTTCTTCAGTTTAAAATATGGTCATGAAAGAAATTCAGTCAAATTTAATCACAACTGCAGAGACAATTGTGAAAATCAATACCAATCTCGGGAATGACATGAAAAATTTAACCACTGGAATCAATTCCTTGACAACCGAGTATATAAATACAATGGAAATTGTCATGAAAGAAATTAAGGGTATTTTTTCTCACTTTAAAGCTCTATAGTTTTCAAATATAAGAAAAGAAGTTAAGGAACTTACCTCTTCTTCTCTTTCTTCAACCTCTGCTCCACCTGTTCAGTCTTCACAATCTGCAGATCTTGCTATTTTTATTTTAGTTTTGAAAGAATAGATACATGACTTAATTTCTAGTATGGACAAGGTTGAAAACACTTTGAATAAGGTACATGAACATGTAAAGTATTATACAAGGAGTGCTTCACACACTCAGGAATATTTGACCAAAAAGGTTAATGAGTTTTTCTCCAAACTCATCATGAAGCATCAAATAAATAGTTTGTTTAAGTATTTGTCCACCAATCTTACTCTTCCTCTGGTGACAAAGTCTTTTAAGAATCAGATTCAGAATTTGAGATAATTTAATCCCTTATTGGACAAGTTAATAAAAAAAATATGATTTTGAAAAGGCAATGAAATATGGTGGTGAGATCATTGAAGAGTTCATCAAGATGTTAAAACCATATCTCCATGTCTAGAATGAAGTCGTTGTGGTACCTCCTAATGCACCACTTGGCCCTACGGGTTCAGTGCCTACTCAACCTCAAATGTCAGTTTCTCAAGATTTATCTCAGATTAGACCAGTCATTACAGAAACTGTTTAGCCACATATTCTTTCTTAGCATAGACCTTCCCCAGATTCTATGGTTCCTAAAGGAGTGTCTCTAACTCCTCTAAAAATCCACTCAGACCCTCCTGTTTCTCAGCCTAACCCTCCTGATGAACCATCCATTGATCCTTTTGATAAGGGGAATGAATCCCTTGATCCTACTTTATAGTGTGGACTGATATTTTTTTTTATAAGGTTGAGTCATTGAACTTTTTCTACTTCAGTTTACTCTGTTTATGAATGCTATTTTATTATTTCTACTTTTCTGTTTTAAGTTTTCTTTTCACCAAACACTTTTTTCTAATCCCAAAAGGGGGGGAATTCTATAATAAAATTATATAATCATTATTTTAATCTTCTCTCTGATACATTATTAATTATTTCATTTAATCAGTCTCCAATGGTACTTAATAATTCCATGATTTGTGATTATCAAAAAGGGGGAGATTGTTGGCCCATAGATACTGTTGGCCACTATCTCTAACTATAATGGTTTTAATTATCACAAATGGTGTCATATATTAACATATATCTTAACTTATTTAAAATATTCTAAATTATGTCAAAGCATTATCTTAAATATCAGATCGTTTCAATCATATAATTATTTATGTGTTTTTAAGTATAAACAAGCTTATAACTGATTATATATGTGTTTATGGACTTTAACATTATTTGATTTTTTTTAAATTATGAGACAGACAAAAAAATTTAGATTTATCTAAGTATGAGTCTCTAACACCGATAGAAAGATGACTCACCGATAGACATATGACTCACTGAAAGATAGTTCAAACAAGCATATATTCTAAATATATGAAGTTGACACCATTGAAATGACTCACTATTTCACATGACACCGACAAACAAATGACTCAACATTGCATATGACTCGCCAACGCAAATGACCTACCATCAGTCTATGTGACCTACAGTTGCATGGTGCTACCAATGAAAGGACTCACTGTTAGTTGGAATGAGTCATCATTAGTTCAACTATCTCACTGACAGAAGTAAGGACTCACCATTGAAACAATTCACTGATTCCCAAAGTCACTGATACTGATAGACCGATAATAATGACTCACTGATACTTATGACTCACCAATAGTCATAAAAACTTTTTTTATTTTATTAATTCAAATTTATATCTAACAGTCATATTTAGATAAATTAATGATTCTGAAATTATTTAATGTTGTTTTTAGTATATTCAGAGGACACAGTACGAGGTACATGCACGTGGGGAGATCATTATATCTACTAGACCTCAAAGTATAAAATAATTACACACTGGATCTTTCAAATGTGGAGAACATATGTGAAAAGACACAGAGAATAGCTGGAAGAAAAGAAAATGAATAAAAGATATGAACTCCTGTAACTTTTGAGTATACTTCCAAAACCCAAGAGATCAAAAGGAAGAACATACGAGGGGATCAAGAAATCAAGAAAAACCTGCTGAGCTGACTTGAACATCTCATACCCCTATAATCATGAACATAGAGGCTACAACACTCTGTTTTGGGGTCAACTTCTAGTAGAGGACTCAAACTTCAATTCCACTACATCAAATGAGTCTAGAGCTTCCCTTCATGACACACAGAGCCTTCTAAACCTAACTCTACATCTTTACCACTGTTGTGTTCAATTAGTTAAATTTCTGAGTAGTGTTTGTATCTTTCTGTTACACACACACTGCCTCTTGTGCATAATTAGAGGATTATTGATATCCTTATTCTTACACTCTTTTATCCTTTTGTACCCCATGTAGATTTGTGGAAGAGTTTTTGTGTGACCTTTTTGTTGTTTTTTTCATAAAGAACTATGGTAGAGGTCTAGTGTGACCTGGACATCCTTGTGTGCTATTGTGAACCCTAATCCAGGGTGTGGATCAAACTTTTTATTAATTTAAACTTCTTGGCGGCAGGTGATCACCAAGTGGAGAGGATTAAGTCTCTCTTTGAGACTGAACGTCTTTTTATATTTCCACTATATTTTTACCTTTTATTTTTACTTTGTTTTTATCACATATTTACTTAAACTAAATTGAACTCTGATATTTAGTTTATCAAGTGTTTATAACAATTTTGAACCAGTAGATTAGTTTCAAAAGTTATATTAATCTTTAGATTAGTATAGCTGATAACTAATAAATATTTTGAGAAATTAATTGAACATTTAGGACTCTTATAAATTCACTACAAAATAACTTAGATTATATTTTTAATTGGGGGAAATTATCAAATAACCAATTCTTAACATAAATTTTTATAGGTACTCAATTCACCCCCCTATTGAGTATTCTACTCCAACAAACAGATACTATCCTTATTATTTATCTAGATGTATTATGATATTGACATGGATACTGTTTCTTTTCTATGGGTGAATTATGTTATGAAATAATATTTATTATTAATATGTCAAAAATTGAATGATTCTAAATTTTTATTAATAAATGGAACTTGGACATTATTGATGATCACAATAAAAACCAATATATCCTATACATTGGATACACCCAGATAGCACCAAGTGATCCCATTATATCTTATATGATGGGTGTTTCTAGATTACACTCGGTGAACCCGATATAGCTCATAAAATGGTTGTGCTAAGATAGTGCTTCAATTAATTTGGTAATGTTCCTTGTCCTTAGGGGAAAGATGGAGGGATTTAATGGAAGGTTTCTCTTATGGATTTAACTGGGATCTAGTTATTTCTAAAATGGGTTTAAAATGGGTTATGAAGATGATTTCCCAAGATACCAATACATTTTCATTATGCTTGTTTTGATTATAAATGTTTCTTTTGATCAAAATTGATATCACATGGATCACAATTATTGATTTTAATTACTCTTACCTTTGTTAAAGCCTTATTCCATATTTTCATGTTTGATGATATAGGTATTTATGGGAATGAATATTATTATTTTATGATCATTCACTTTGACTATCTCATTATACCCTTATTCTCATCTTATTCTCATAGATGAAATTCAATTTTTAATTCTTATGTTCACCCATATTGAGTATTTGAGCTCACCCTTCTTATTTTTACTTTTCTCCAAGTTACTAAGAATGATTTTAAATGAATAATTTCTTGAATGGTTTCATATGGATGATGATGATGACCTGATGTAAAATATAAAAAATGGGTATAATGGGAGATGGTTTTCATCTTTATGAACCATTTTTTATGAATCCATGATATTAAGAGTTTTTCCTAATTTTCTAAAACTCTAAACCTAAAAGGTCCTTGATAATGTAAGTGATAAAATATTTCTTTTTTATGTCATAAGTTTTGTATGGATAAAAATCAAGTCACCTTCATCGATATCAAATCCAAAAATGTAAATTTTATGATTTTATCACTAGATACAGGAGTGTGGGTTTGGTGATATTATAATTCAAATTTCATTATAGATTAATGAAATGTAGATAAAAATTTAATATTTCCAATGTAATAATCGACATGAAATTATGAGATATATATCTCACTTTATCATTAAATATATAAGTATATATATTCTGGAAAACTAATGATCTATAGAAACATTGCAAAAATTTTATGAAATTTAATTTGTTCATTTTATCTTGATTGATTATTATTTCATACAATTGGGGATAATACAATACATTTCTATGAAATTTAATTCAATTGGTTTTTGTTGTTGTCATTTAAGTATTAGTTACAATGAGTTAATGTTTTTCAAAAATAAATTATTATTGAATAATGGGTTTCTACATTCAATTTTATTAAAGAGGGTAGTATTGAACATTAATATATGTGTGCCTCAAGGAAAAAAATTCCCAAGAAGAAATAATAAAAATGGAAGTGGGGTAAATGAATAGACACAAAAACAAATTAGTTTTCATTTCATGATTTAATATTGTAATATCTTATTTATTACTAAATAGTTCATTTATATTTGAAACAGTGTGATTTAGAGGCCCTTGATGAGTTGGAATCTGACAACATTGGGCCAAATGATCATTTACACCAGATATTAGGATATAATCACAATGGGATAGTATAGTTTCGACCATGGAATATTATTGTCCCCAATATATATTGGCCCACTTTAGGTTCCTATAAAAGTCCTGGTAGCACCGAGTTGGAAACAAATCATACAGAGGTAGAAGAGGCTCATATAAAGGTAGCATAGAAAAAAATATCCATTAAGGAGCATGAATGAAATCAAAATGCCAATAATAAATTTATGAAAGTTATGGAAGAATTATGTACATCAATTTCACTAGATACCACCATAGTTTTTAATGCATGCATTTTGATGATGTGTTCATTATATGATGCATAGGTAGATGGTGATAGTGGTCCTAGTGGTAGTTAGGATGATGAATTTCCTAGTGATGGTGATGGAAATGGTTATGCTGATAATGGTGATGGTGATAGTGAGGGTGATAGTGATAATAATGATGGTGGTGATGATGATGCAAATGATTATGTTAGTGATGAAGGTGATGATAGTGGTTATGATGAGAGACATACTGATCCTCTATATTTCTAACTAATATTTATGACACATGATGTTTGGTGTCTGAATTTGATTTCATAAATATACTATTTTTAATGTGTATTGTAATTGGTTCTATACATTAATTTTTTCTCAAATTTTATATATTGGCTTCTAGTTATTTGGGGGTGTGGGTATAGGTGTTTGGTGTGTGTGATAGTTTTGGTCCAATATAGAAGGTACTTTTGGTTTCCTGTGTCAAGGAAGGTTGTACCAAAAATTTAATAAAACCATTGGTATAGGGTAAATCCAAGCTACCTATAACAACAGTTTGAAGGAAATTATTGGTATATGGATACACCCAAACCTAGTAACCCAATGGTTTATGGAATCATTGGAATAGGTAATACCTATAGTTCCAAAACCTATAATAACGGTTTAAAACCATTGGTATAGGGTACATTTCTAGTAGTGCTATAGTTTTTATTGGTGATGATTAGATTTCTTTCCCTGTAATGTTTTGAGAAGAAAAACCAAAAAATAAAAATATATCTAATGACTTCCCCATCCAAAATCAAGATGTTAATTCATAATAAAAAACTTAACAATATTAATAGAAAAAAACACTATGGAGATCCACTAGATAAAGAATAGGTTAGAATTTATATTATTAAATCATTTATCTTCAATAACATGAGAATATAATCAAATCAATTTTCATAAAGTCAAAAAAATGTTTTAATTCAGATACGTGTATTAATTCCATGAATTATGAAATGAATCCATGAAATATAATTATGTATGGGATCACATTAAATTTCTTAAATAAGTGATACCTATTTGTTGAAAATTAATATTTAATATCAAAAGTGATTCACATGGAAATGTTGGGATTAAAAAAGGATCATATTATAACAAAGGGATTTACTAAAAAACAAAGTATTTATTATAAAGAGAATGTATCTTTGGTTTCATAGAATGAATATTTTATAATCATTATGGAACTTGTGACACATTTTGAACTTGGATACCTCAAATGGAAGTTAATCAAATTATATCAATGGTGACATTGATGATAATAATTATATGATTAAATTAGAAAACTTTGTATCATGTGATCAAAAAAGAATGGTTTGAAAATTAAATAAATCCTTCTATGGGATTAAGAAATCTTATCTTCAATGATATCATAAGTTTCATAAAATTGTCATTTAATTTGGATTTGAAATGAATGTGGTTGATGAATTTGTGTTCCATATATTCAATGGGAGTATAAATATTTTTTTATCCATATATATTGATGATATATTGACTTATAGAAATGATATATGTTTATTGCATGAAATTGCGAGATTTCTAACAAATATATTTGAAATAAAATACACTGGGGGAGAAAGTTTTTCATAAATTGTCAATATACAATAAGATATCTCTAATGGTATTCTTTATATATCAAAAAGGAATATATTATTAAGTTCCATAGTTGATTTTGAATGAAACAATGTAAACTAGGAGATAACCTTGTTGTTAAAAGAGACCATTTTAGTCTCAAACAGTGCCCTAAAAATGAGTTTTGACAAAAAGAGATTCATAAGATTTTGTATAACTTAACATTATAGAGTTTAATGTATGATCAAGTATGTATGTTTATATACATAACGTAAATTATTAATATGTTATAAAGATATATGATTATACCAATAATGGATTAGTAGAGGGAAGACAAAGGGTTATGAAAAACTTATAATGAACAAAAGATTCCATGATCACATTTATCTGATTAGAACATTTATATATCCTTGGGTATTCTAACTCCAATTTTGTATGATTTCAATATAAAAAGGAATCCAACTTTGGGAATATTTATTTTCTTACTTGAGCAGATAATTCTTTAAATATTTTTGGGTGGATGCTCATAGCCTCTTCCACCATGGAAGTTGAGTTTATTTCTTTATATGAGGAATACAATCATGGAATATGGATGTAGAATTTTTTGTGGGATGAAAATTTTGGATGGTATTTAAAGAACATTAATGTTATTATGTGATAATAAATCGTTTTTATTATATTCTAATAACAACATGAGTTACACAAAGTCAAAGAGCATTGAAACCTAGTTTATTGTTTTTAAATAAGGCATTTAGAGTGTCTTAGTCTATATAGTTCACATTGAGAAAACTCTATGGTGTAATATCTACTCAATAAGGTTTTAACACCCAAAAAGTTTCATCATCATATTAGTCATATAGGTGTAAGTTATTTTTATGATGTGTAGTTTTAGTGAGAGTTTTTATTTGAGAACTCTTATTTTTAACATAATTTAAATTAAATATTATCTAGAATAAAGTATATGTTTTTTATGTTGAACTTTCCATATTTTATTATGGTTGTTTGTGAACTCATTAAACATTAATGATGGCCCAACTGGAAATATTCATTTTTTATCATGTCACATGTAATTTTCATGTTATAAATCCATATATGATCTATGTCATTGAATATAGTGGGGTGATAATTATTGATGGGTTGATGTACAAATTAATGAAATGAAGGCTCATTTAGTTCCATGTTAATATAGTAGATTAATAGGATTGTTATTAAAGTAATGTTTTAGGAATTGATATCCATTTTTTCATGCATAAAATAAAAATAATTATTTAAAAAAATAATATGTATCCCAAGAGAAAGATTTTTATGTTTTTAATATAATAATTATAATTATGGGATTATATATTAACACAGTTATATTATGTTATATCATTATATTAAGGATAATAAAATGATCTAAATTTAGTTCCTTCACTTGAAAATTTTATTGGGTATGTTCCATAAATGTATAGAAGACCGTTAATAAATTAAATAAGCTATATGAGTCTCTAATTAAATTTAGTATACAAAGAAAATTAAAGGTTTTGTGGTTTGATTCCGATCTTTTTTTTAATTGGTCTACCCCATATTCTATAAAACTTGATATATATGAAGTTTTTAGTCATATAAACCCACCACTCTATAGAACATTAGTTCCATATAGAACTAGGTATGCTATCTATTATTTTATTTTAATCTATCTTCTATAGTTTTGCGATTTACATGAGATTCTATGGATATTGTAATTCTCATGCGATATGTCAGATTTCCAAAAAAGTGTTTATACAGAAGGCTTGATATACAAAAAACAATTCTCTAATGAAAATGTAAGTAATTGAAATAAAAAATTCATATATAAAACTTAATTTATGAAAAAAATTATAGTTTATAGAGAATATTTTTTTACAAATAACCAAAAAGTGGAATAGGAATCCCATATTGAAAATCATATTTTTCATAAGATAATAACTAATGGATTAATCTGTTCATTCCATAAAAAAAGTAAATATATTTTTAAATTTTTAAAATATATGTTAGTATTTATATTTATATTATATGAATAATTAATTAATTAATTAATTAAATTGACTAATTTGGTGATCTTTACATCAGTTATATTTTGATTTTTGAAATTAAATAAACTCAAATATAGGTCTTGTAATGTGTCAATTCAATCAATACATCCTTTGGTGTTTTATACTATATAATTGATGGGATTAAATAATTTTGAATGCTTGAAAATATGGTTCTTTCCTGATAAACTTTTTCCTAAAACATCCCCACTATAACCCATCATGGACAGGCATTGAAGGAAAAATTGACACTCGAAGTCCATCTCCAATAGACTATAGGTTGATGACTATCACCAATGGTTTAAAACACACATAATGAGAGGCGTTTCCAAAATAATTCAGTCATTCTATAAAATATGAATCCAAATTCAAATAGTACTCAAATTGATGTGAAAATGAAAAAACAAATCCAAGCTATGAGAAAGAAATATGAAGATGATGATATACCATGTCATAGCCATAACATATGTACTTTATCCAATAATTTTTATGATTATTTTCAAAAAATAAAATCCAACTTCAAAGATATGAAATGAACTCATCTAAAATATAAATGTGATATGTTAAATATCAATAAGTTTTTAACATAAAAATATCATAATATTAATATGGTTGATAAAAATACAATATTAGGGAAATTTCATGATTTTAAATTTATTATAAATAAACTTTTTCCCCTTAAAATTAGGATATTAAAAACTATCCAAGTGGGGATCAATTATTTCTTACCATGTATAAATAAAATTTGATAAATCACTTAAAAATAAGAGTGAATGTAAATATTCATAACAACTTAAAAATCTATTTCATATTGGAGAAGAGTTCAATTTTAAATATGTAGGATTAAAATAATAATTATATTCTAATATTAATATCATTAAAGGAAAGTAGCCATCTTAAAACTCTTTTTCATACCAAAAATAAAATTTAATAATTCAAGAATAAAGATAAAACTTCAAAGATTAAAAGAGATTTTTGTGTGTGTGAAAAAACTGGATGTTTTACAAGATTTTATTGCTATAATAAGAAAGTTAAAAAAAATTATACTAAAAGAAGTTTTATTAGAATGATATCTCACACTACTAACTCTCCTTCTAATATTTTTGTCCCAACCAATGTCATCGACCTCTGGTCTTCCCCCTTTGGAGTGGGTGGGGGGAGTCCCTCTGCTGATCCTTCCTTATTGAATCTTAAAGGTTTATCCTCTTTTATTGATATAGATTACTTACCATAATTCCATGGTATTAAGATTTTCCCTAAATTCTCATCCCTCAAGAAAGGACTCACTAATCTTACTTTCTTATAAATGGATTTCACTGAAGCCTTGTATTTCCCCAAGTTCTCTCTGGTGGCTCATTTTGGGTGATGAAGTTCTTTAGTACATGTATTTGATCATTTTATCAAATGTTCATGGGGACTGAAGGATAACTCTATTATAGATCTCCTCAATTATAATCACATCCTAATTTAATTTTATTAAAAATTCAATTTTTATCTCAACAAGTCTAAATGTCATCATCTTATTGGCATACACCACTTATCTCTCTTCATATGGTTTTATTCTTTCCATATAAACCTAGATCTCCCTTTTTCGATGATTCAGGTTTTCTTTCCTAGACCATCTCTCTTTTTTATAAACCTCATGATTCTCAAAATGGTTAAAAATATTGTTGGTTGACTCCTAATCTTGGAAAATATATCTAAATACATGCACCATTTCATTTCACCTCAAATATATGTAGAGTTTGAAATTGTAAAGCCTCATGTGGAACCAATATCGATTAAAATAAAAGAGGAATATAGATTATTTCATCCAGTGTAGTACAAGTCATAGTTTTAATACTATGTCACATATAATCAGATTGGGAATCATCAATAGGTATTCCATCTAGGTCTTTTTGGGTGATCAGTTCTGAATCAGACTGGTCAAGTGAATGAGCCTATTTCTTGAGGAAAATAGAGCCATATTGTCTATTGGTAGCATGATGTGTTCACATTTGGTTCTAGGAGAGATATGTAATAGAGTGAGTATTTCCCTTCAAACCTAATTGTTATTAAATCTATGTATATGCCTTTATATGTTGAAGTGGTGAGGGTGGGTCCTTCTCCAAATAAAAGCGTGAATGTCTTGGATTTCATTCATAGAGATGAACTTCTTCCAAGGTATAAAGATACAAAAACAAATAATTAAATAGTATCTAAGATTTTATAAGAAGCCATAGGGGAATTTTTCATTGATCGCATCATTTTTCAACCATGATTTCCAATCATGAACTTAGTATTTCTAGATTTACTTTACTAAAAACTTCTATGGAAGGTGTTTTGACATCAACTAGGATCAATTGTTTTCTAGAAGATAAATTTTCCTACCTAAATAAATTGTAAGATCCTTTAATATAGAACTTACAATGGTATTATAAGAGGGTTTCCTCCCAGTATTGGGATAAAAAACCATTTTGAGAATCTAAGGGAGTACACCATGGATGAGGAAAATGACGGATGATAGCTAGTTAATATTGGAATAAATAATAAATATCCTCGAGCTACTACTCCTAATCCTAGGTCTGACCTAGAAGTTTTTTTACCAATATCTTTAAAGGATCTCATTGAGTTAGATTAAGAAACTGAGTCTTCCACTCATAAATTCTCATGTTTTTATTATGTGGTACATGTTAACAAATACATTAAATTTTGACATAAGTGTTAAAAGAGTAATAAATGTGGACATGATTTTGGGAATTATACAGTGTGACCAGGGAAGAAGATTAGGTGGCATAATGATTATTTAAACCTTCCCAAACCCATGATAACTTGATCGATATGTAAAATTCTAGGCCCCAACCATTTTAAGGAGGCATTTATCTAGGATCATATTTAAGGACATAACATAGCTCCTAAGGATAATAAGTATGGTGATATTGGTGTTAATAAGCTTCGGGTAGAAGAATTTTAGGATCTTGTTAAATACCATGAATATATATTTAAGTAAATCAGTGTTGGAATGGATCAAAATTCTGATATTGAAGTCCATTATCCTACTTCTATTTTTATAAATGTTCCACTGGACATAATAGTTTAGGTTTCTGAGATTGAAGTCCATTATCATGATCCCGCTCCACTTGTTTCACATGTTTAATCATATTTATCTTTTCAAGAGTCTGAGTTAAAAGATAATGATCCAAATCCTCTTCAAATGGTTTTAGCAAAGGATTTTTTGGGGGAAGAAAAATAGAACCTCATGTCCCTTGGAGGTCTAGATTCAATTCATTTACCTTCCCCCCACATTTTACCATATAGATAAATACTAAGTTTATCATCATTAATATATCATGGAAATATCAGTGATCTCCCTCTGTATTGAGACTTAATAAACCATTATTTATTACCATTTTTTTTATGTTTTTATGTTCCTTGAACTAACTTGTATCTGGATCTTACTCAACCCAAAGTGGATTGTCAGGAAATTCAATAAAAATGAATTTGAGATATATAAGAAAGTTAATATGCTTTATGAAAATATGTTGACTGAGAAAATTTAATTATAATGATATTAAAAGTTAATATGGAATCTATGAATATGGGATAATGGGTTGAATCTAAAGTTATGTTGCATGTATGAAATAATCATTTGATGTTAAAAACATTTAATGATAGTATTGTCAGAAAGGAAGTACATCTAGGAAATAATGAATGAAAAAAATTTATCGGTCATGGAAGAGTGACACTTGTTTCTCATTCATGAAAGAGATTAAATATTTAAAAATTTATTATATGTACTTGGGATTCAAAATAATATACTATATTTTGATCTGATATGTAAAAAAACCAGGTTTTACTAAAATTCTAAAAGGTTATCTCATCGAATGTTGGAACTTTTATTTGGAAGGTGTATTCATGTGATATCATATAACAACTATTTATTAATAATAGATTATGTCTTTTATTAATTTTATTGATTCTTATAATTTATGAAATGACCATTTAATTAATGTTAATTAAAATTTATTAAAAGTGTTGAGAAAAAAAAAATAATTTATTTTAGAGATGAATTAGATATATGTGAATCTTATATAGAATTTAAAATATTTAAAAATTCATTTAATTGTTTTAAATAAATGTTGATATATTTTAATTAGTTTAATAAGATGTTTTTAAATTAAATAATGCATCAATTAGTAGAGGTGTGATGTATTTTATTACGTTTATTGATGAATAAAATAGATATTTATATATCTTCATTCTATAAATAAAAGATGAAGATTTTATTATGTATAAGAAATATTAAGCTAAAATTTAAAATTAAATAAATATGAAGATAAAATTATTTTTCTCAAATAGAGGCATTGAACCCTTTTGAATTAATTTATTTATTTATTTGAAGGAAATAGAATAATTCATAAATTTACTCCTCCTTATACATCTCCTCATAATGGTTTAGTTGAAATGAAATAGAGTACTTTAGTAAAAATAGAGATGTTTCATTATCTTAATATCATATTCATAATATAAGTTAATCAAGTAAAATTAAATTATAAATCCTCTATTACATATTTGGTAAGGATAATGGTGTTGGTCTCCTTGGGGTTTAGTGTCAAGATCATTTTGGAAGTAATTCAAGAGTTACAATAGTAGGTATAGAAGTAAAGCATTATAGTGGAGTATTATAGATAGAACTGCATCAATCCAAACAATTTAAGGCTTTTTACCCCCTTATAAAAATAATATAAGGCCTCTTAGATAACATTTAACATATTAACCATCCATTCCACCCCTAAAAACATAAAACCATTGACCCACCCCTCATATTTAAAGGATATCGTGCAACACCTAGAATTTTGGACACCCCCATAAAAACCTTTGTAAATCCCATCAAATATAAGGCTTCCAAGACACCCCATAAAAATTTGTGGTCTCTAGGATATGCCCTCAAACATGTATAGCCTTTAGGCCATATTTGAGTTTAAAAAGGAAAACTAAATCAACTCTTTTTGAAATTTTTTATGGTGGGAAAACTAATCCCATATATTTAAATGTTTAGGAGAGTTTAGATAATTTTAGAGATCCAAATACTAAAATAATTGGAATTATACCGATATAAATTGAACGGGTCTTTGTTGATTAGGTCAAAAATAGAAAATCATATATAATTGCATATTTAGAAGCTATGTTAAATCAATAGATATAGTTTTTTTGGAAATTTAATTACATAAAGATAAAAAGAAGGAATTTATTTCATATATAATCATCCTTAGTTTTCCATTTGGTTAAAATAAATTTGTAATAAATAAAAATAATTCTCAAGTTAAACCTAAATAGAGTAAAAAATCTATGAAGGGAAAATATCAACATGTATCATTTATATCTTTTGAATGATTCATTTTCCCTGTAGAATAATATTAAAATAATAATTTTCTAAATAAATACCTCAGGGTACTAACCATAGAATAAAATACCAAGTCATATAAAAAAGCTATGTTTTATAGATATGTTTCTTTTTTGATCGAAATGATTAATGATGAAATGGATTACCTTGTAAGGAATAACTCTTGGGTCATTGTGAATTTATAAAATGTTTGAAAATAAATTTTGTGTAAATTGGTATTTATATGAAAATATTATTCCAATGGCATCATTATAGCATTTAAATAAATTTTAGTTTCCAATAGTTTCTGAAAGAAATAGGGGATTGGTTATTTTGGTACTTTTTCTCATGTAATTCAAATAACTTTAATAATATTTTTATATAATATTTAATTAATAATATCTATACTCATAAAATGGAAATGGAAATTTTATTTTTAAAAATATATTTAGTTAAATTAATTTACATAGAATAATAAAAATATATTTTTATAAGGATGTGAAATGAATGCTTATAAATTAGATAATTTTATTTATAGTATAAAATAATATAATAAAAATGGAATGAGTAATTTTATTTTATTATTTTATCTAATAATTTTGTTCATTATAATTATAATAAGTGTCTTTATTAAAAGATTAATAATTATCACTGAGTTATTGTGTGTGTTTATATATATGATATGTTAAATTTGAAAGAATTGGGTATGCTACAGAAGCATAAAAACTAGTAAAATTATTATTTTTCCATAGAATACATAATAAGATACTTGATTCATTATATAAATACCATATTAATTCCATGGATCTCATGAAATTTATTTTATGTAAGAAGAATTAAAATAAAAGGGTACCTAGGTTGAATGGTGTTATCCTGGTTTTATCTTCTCATCTCTGGATCACCGTAACTAGAAGGAACCAAATGAGGAACCCTATAAATAATAAATACATATAAAATATCCTCTAAAATATTTTTCTTATATTTATTCCTACTATTATAGATAACCTATGTGATTTATGGCTCTCGTTCGATCATTATAAGAACACATGACTCATTCTTGAGCTTGGATCAGTCTGTTCTCAATCTTCCCATCAATTACTCTCTATAGAAGCTTGAGAGAAGGTTGGATAAGATATAAGATCTCCAAATTCATAAAAAATTATTCTAAAAATATTCATGGATCAAATATAATCTTAAACAGTCTGTTTTAACTTTTCAAAACTTCTCTTAAACTATTAGATAAGTTAAAACTTTTAAACTAGCCAAAAATGACGTAAATAACTAAGTAAATATGTCACAGATGTCACAAGAATTTCACCAATGACTTTTAAATTTATTAAATTTCACATTATGAATTATGATTCATTAAATTGGAATGTTCCTTTAGAAAAATTTCAATGAAATTTTATTACATAATATTTTTCTAAAAAACTATTTTCTCATATTGAATTATTTTAACATAAATAATTCATTAATGGCTTGAGAAATAAAATCAATTCTAATAATTATATCTTTAATTTTATAATTTTATTAATTTACTTCCAATAATTCACACTAAGTTTTTCACTATCCCTCACACATGGGTCCCACTTCATCATAGATTCCAATTCATCAGAATTTGTGGAACTTGTGGATACACTATGCATGTCACCCTCTTGACTCTTATCTTGATAAAAATGAGTCATATTAATATAAAAAAGTGGTATGTAGAAAAATATCATGTATCCTAAATATATAAGGATAATTCATAGATATTAATACCTATTATGAACATGTACCATGTAATATAATATCTTTTTCTATTGATATCTTATAATGAAGGTTGCATACTTTGTGTCATCATACTTTAATAATTTATTTCCATTTGTTGACTATATTGGATTGAATATACTTTATCTAACATGGACATGGATTTATTCAATATAGTACCATCCCATTCAAGTGAACAAATATATTTTATTTCCTTCAAAACAAAAAAAAATCTAATCTTGATCATTCAATCAATGTCATACCACTAGTGATGCACCCAACACATGCCACCTCACTACAACATTAAACTTCATGGTTTTAATAATGTAAAAAATTATATGATAAAATAATAAAAATTAATAATGAAATCAATTTGTGATACCAATACTCATTCTTAAAGATAGAAACATCCAATAATACCCAAAACATAGGGTATTCCTATTAGCTATCTAGTCCTCATAATCTTCTTTACTTATGATCACAAATTGTAAACTTCATAAGAAGAATTTTCAATAATTATGAGCACCCAGAACCTAACAGTAATATATTATATGTGTCCCATTAATATAATTTATCTAGAATATAAGAAAAAAATATTAAGAATATTTTCATAGTATCTCAAGTTTCTCATTATATATGGTAACTATAATAATATTTTTACATGAAAAATAATCTAAAAAAAATTCCATATAAAAAATATATGAATAAGTAATAATACTATTATATTAAGATAAACTCAAACATAACTCTTCATATATATAATATGGTAATTGAAAAACAATTCTCAATTTGGGTCTAGGGAAACCACTTTTACAATACTCCCACTTTCACTAGAACTAACTTTATAACCATCAACCAGTAAGCTCTAACATGATAAGATGATGCTTATAATGAGTTATAAATTTAGTCATTGAGCCTTCCATATTTTTTTCATGGACACTATATAATATATGACTTCATCTCTTCAAGTAAAACTACCTCATGGGATAATATCCTTGAGTATACACCATACTTAATCTATAATAACCTTGTTATATTTAATGGTAGCATTGTAATAATCATATCATAATTTATATTATGATACTACTTTACATTCTAGGAATTATTTTATGATCTTTAAAAAATCATTTCATATTTTATAATACCTCTTTAGCTACATAAGAAGTCTCAACATACTCACTATTTGTATATATGGATACTATAGACATCAATGAGCTAATATTTCTCATTTCCTTAGCCTAAATTCTATATTAGATCAATTAATCCATTAGAAGAAAATTATGTATCCCCTTAATCACTATTGTTCCTATATCTACCCAGACCTTTCATATATAAATATTACATCTTATTGAATGAATATTCATTACATAACATTGCAATCCACACCCAAACCCTAAAGTTATAGGGTATTTGGAAAATTGGATACATAACACTACTAGGAAACAATTATATACCCACAATTTTGGAAAAAACCATGGAAATAGGGAACCATTATATCCATGGGAAAAACTTTTCTTGGGAAGGACCTATACCCGTGATTCTCTAAAAAATGTGGGAATCGGTCATCTGTATACCCATGGTTTTTAGGATATCACGGGTATCGGTTTCAAGGGGAAAACATTTTGTAGGAAGGACCAATACCCAAGATTCTCCAAAAAATGTGTGTACAATTCACCCCTATACCAACATTTTTGTAAACCATGGGAATAGGTTTCATGGGGGGGGGGAATTTTTCGGGAATAACCTATACCCACAGTTTGATGAAAACATGGGTATAAGAAATGTTTTTAGGAACCTATACCAACAGTTTGGGTAAAACATTGGTATAGGTTATCCCATTTTTTCAATTATAATAACAATAATAATAAATAATTATATATATATATATTAATATAAAAAAATGTGTTACAAGATAGTGGTAAAGTCATTGGAGTATTAGAGGAAGGTGTTGGGATCAATTCCCTGTTGAGGATTATTTTTTAATAAAGGACCTATACCCATGGTTTTCCCAAACCATGGGTTTGGGTTAGACCATTATTTTTCAATAATAATAGGAATAATAATAAATACTTTAATATAAATAAATGTTTTTATATATAAATATATACATTTGAATATAAGAATACAAAATGTGTTATAGGGTAGTGGTAAAGTCATTAGAGCATAGGCAGAAGGGGTTGGGATCAAATCCTCTATGTAGATTTTTTTTCAATAAGGGACCTACACCCACGACTTGACCAAAACATGGGTATAGGTATTTATATTAAATTTTACTACACAAACAGTTTAAGAACTGTGGGTATAGGTGGATTATACCCATGGTTCGGTCAAACCATGGGTATGAATTTATCCAGATGGCTTAAGCACCCACAGTTCTATGAACTGTGGGTATAGCCTATACCCATGGTTTTCTGGGTAATACCCATTGTTTTTAACTATGGGTATAGTTAAATATTCCATTATTGTAATAAATCGGTACATAAAAGTTCTACATAATCTCCCACTTAGTTCTTAAAAATTAGAACCCTTTTTACAAATATCATACTTGAAACCATTCTTTATATCACGGGGAAAATAAAGCATAATACAAGGGAAAGTTCATATTCTTAGTAAGGGTAAATTAGGGATACATCAATGATAATTTAAGTATTACATGAGTGTAAGTCTATAAGGACATTATCTTAACCTTTTAAAACCACACCAAAAAATTCATTTATCATAATCCTAAGTCATAGAATGAAGATTGAAAATTTATAAGACATGAATCATAATGAAATCAAAGAACATGGTCTATGAGAGAATAGTATTGGCACAATATCATATCATAAAATAGTGGAATAAAGTGTGGAATAATCATAATAATAAAAATATTATGTCAATGATACCCACTAGGAAATTCATCACATGTTAAGAATGGGATAACTTTCTATATACTTTCTTTAGGATAGTGATAACCTTCTATTTACTCTATTTTATGACTGGGATAACCTACCATGTATTGATTTTTGGATAACAACTTGTGTAACCTCTTTCAGTCTTGGGATAACCTCATGTGTACCCTCTTTTAGGCTTAGGATAACCACTTATGTACACATTAAACTCAAAAAACTTTAATATTTACCCAATAAATTGGAGGGTTATATGATTCCATTCCCACCCATCAAATAATCATAATACATTCATATGTATGTCACAAGATCATAAAATATTCATTATATCACTATATCATAACCCATGGAAAATAAATGGGTTTCAAAATATATCATCATCATAATCATAAATCATTCATAGAAATAATAAAGATGACATCATTTAATAATATTACTAGTAAAGTATAAGTAACATAAAATTATGTTATTATAGTTTAAAAATTCCTTTAAAATATCATTGGAATATTTATTAAGGAAAATAACATTTTTATTTTGAAATAACTTATTTAAAATATAAAAATATCCAAAATATTATAGAAAAAAATTGGAAAGGAACCATTAAAACATAAACAGTAAACTTATAAGTATTGATAAGTAATGATGATGGAAAAATATTTTTATATGGTATATGTTAAAATAAATATTTCATTCATATTTTTGGTAAAATTATAAAAGAATCATATTCAGAAAAAATGATGAGAATATTCTTTTTAACCCTTTAAAAAATGAAATATGGGTAAAAATGACTCTAAAAATTATAATATAATAATAAAAAAACATTATTAAAATCATTTTAAGGAAATAATGTACATGTAAGAAAAAATATTCCCAACCAAATATGGATAAATTCTATTTATATTAAAATCCTTTTACCAATCATTTTAAGTACCAAAGAGTTGAAAATGGTATTGTTACTTAAAAATTTCATTAATAACCAAAGGATATTAAAATGAAAGGTGTTTATAAAGAAAGTATCATAAAATTTTACTCAATGTAAATTCATTCATAAATAATCTTCATTAAAATTAGATTGAAACATAAATCTCTTACCTCAAGTTAGACTTTCTTTGAAAGTGTTATATCCTCCTATATAATAAATTAAAATTTATTATAATTATACACCAGAATCATGTAATTACTTTTTATTCAAAAATAATAATAATAATTTATGTAATTATAATATCAAATATTATACATTAATAACATTTCAACACCAATTTTTTAATAAATCCTTATTAAAAATCTCTTTTTTGGGTGTTAATTGTTTCGTTTTTATAGAAGTTTTGGTTTGGCAGTTATGGTCCTTATTCTTTGATCATGGTTCAACAATATAATGAATATTAATAATGATATAAATATAATATAAATTAATTATATGTAAATTTATAATCATTCATAAAATTTAGATATAGAAAAAATGAATCACACCATTCATGGTGATGGTAGTCTATACGTATGCATGAACAAGGTTTTCATTTTATAAATAAAATAAATAAAGTATGATAAATAATATTTTTTTTATTACAGAACCATAATTAAATCATAAATATCATATATAGACCATAAATACATCATATTAATCATTCATTAATGATGGTTATGGAAAATTATTTATATTGTTATATGGAGGTGGTAGTTTACACATACGCAGGACCTATATGTTCACTTCCCATTTGATGGATATGAGGGTGGATAATGGTGGCTCTAGAATAAAAATAAAATTTTATTATATTTAGGATAAATTATTTATTATTTTATGATGAATATAATATATTTATAGGATGTATAAGATAAAATAAATTGAGAGTGGTAGGGTAGGATGATTACATCTTCTTCAGCAGATGTCCTTTAAATCACTGCATAAGAACCCTTGGAACGATCATTTTAGAAGAATAAAACATCTAATTCATGGATAGGTAAGTTAATAATATAATTGAGAATATTTTGGTTTATATGTATGGTTCATAGTGTTGTAATTAAAAGAGATTATGCGTTTCATTTAATAATTGGGTGGAGGGACACACCTTGAATTTTCTTAAGGATTAAAATATTATTAAGTCATATTTATATAAAAGTGTCCCATGAATAATTAAATTTTAAAAATAATGTGATAATGGTATAAATATTTCAATATAATATTATTTATACAATTTTATGTGGAAATATCACCCCCTATCTCTTAGTTTATCCCTAATAAACTCATTTCAACCTTAACTAAGGAAACAACATTTTACTATTTTAAATATTTTCTATGATAAAAAATTAAGTTAACCATGTAAAATTATTATAATTATTATTATTAAAAATATATAATTCATTTAAAAATATTCAATTTATATATGTGGTATAAATTCAATTTAAAATAACCACTCAAAATGCAACAAAAATCATTTTAGCAAAATGCATTTTTAAGTATAAATTGAGTTTACATTTATTCCATGCCATGTAAAACTATTAGATGAGTGTTATAATATTTTATTGAGAAATAATCTATAAATTTTATTAAAATCTTTCATAAATTGAGTTTTTATAATTTATTATGGTAAAACACATTGTGATCTTAAAAAAAGTTTTTAGAAAAATGTGTTTTAAGCCCAAAAATGAACATATACCAAAATCAAGTATAATAATTATTATTATATAATTAATTATATTATTTATAATTATATTATAATTATATTAATTTTAACAAATTGAAACAAAATGAAACTTTTACTTGAAAATAAATGGTGGTTTTACAAAAAAATGGTATTTTTCACTATTCACTGAAAATTTAAACTTTTAAAAAATCCCAAAATTACACCTCAATATAATTTTGATATACTAATTAAAAATTACTTCCATTTTATAATATATAATTTCTAAAATTATTTGAAATTATATATAATTTTTGTGCAAAAAATGTAATAAAAAATATTTTTGAGGAAAATATATTTTTGGATCATAAAATGACTTTACTAAAAATTGAGTAACTATTTATTATGAATTAATCAATAAATTTTCTTTAAATAAAAAATTATACATTTTTTCATAATGTGGTTAATCCCATTCATACCCAATAATTAAATGACTATGTAATAAAGGTATAATATATCACATATCATTTAGACTCAGGGTTGTGTATAACAAAAGCTATCAAATACTTCAAGTTTATTTCAAATGAAATATATATAAAATCATGGGGAGGTATATTCTATGTAAGGAAGTGACCTTAAAAATTACATATTATAGTGATTTAAAACTAGATTTTACATTATTATATTCTTAAAGATTTTTTATTTTAGAGTTTTAGATAATTAATAAAAACTTTTACATTTTAAACTCATACATTACAAGTGGAAACTTCTACACAGTATCCATTTTTTACATAAAACAAAAGTCTTTAAAATAAAAAATGACTTATTTTTATAAAAAAAACTTCACATCTTTTAAATTTAATTCTTATTTTATCTTACCCATCCTTAAACCCTATGAAAAACATTTAAAAACATGGCATAAGAAAAAAAATCATAAAAAGGGACACAAAATAAAAAACCCATTAGTCTAGTGAAAACTCATAAAAATTTATTAAAAACATACCTTTTACCCTAAAAAGGGCATAATATTTTTCAAAAATATCATTCTCATACATTTTTGAAAATAAAAAAAACATGAAAACTCATTAAAAAGAATATAAAAGCTATTTAGTTATCTTAGTAAATCCTTTTCCGTACCAAACATAAATATGGAAGAACCAATATTGTCAACTTCTAGCTATAAAGTATCTAATTCATTGGAGTTTATATCACCCATCCTTGGTTTATCACGTAACCACCCATCATTAGTTAATAACATAACCACCCATCATTGGATTATCCCAGAAGCACACATCTTTGGTTTATAAAATAACCACCCAAAATCATAAAAAATTCCCAATAACCATGTCATAAACATAAAACATGAATGCGTTCATTATAAAAATATTCTTAAGTAATATAACCTTTTCATTTTTAAATCACATTTTTTTAGAAAAACTGTGTACATACGAAGAAAAATATTTTATTTGAAAATAACCATGTAAACTTGTAAAGTAAGATTAAAATTATTAAGATGTTATTATAGTGGGAAAATTATCTCATTCCATATATGTTAAAAAATCATTCCTTCTAACTTTTGTAAAATGTGTTGAATATGAACTTTAAAATAGGGTTTTTAAAACAGTGTCCCTTACCTTAAGTCCAACACGTCATGTATGTTCTTTATCTTCCAAAATAATAAACTTATGTTTTTTATACTTTATGGAGATCCATTTTTAAGTTTATTGTTTATTTTATAAAAATTATTATCATGTTATATTCAATTACTTAATCATTTAAATTCACATCAGATGTTTTAATGATATTCAGTTCATAAGTCCAGAATTAATTTATTGGGATGATTGTGGTAAAAAAGTTCAGAATTACATAATATCCATAATAATATTAAATATCTATTTATCACTTTTATACATTAATTATAATTTTCAAACAATAATTAAATATGGTTATGAAAAATGAACTATGCTAGAATCATGGAGACGGTAGGTCGTACGTACGCATGAGTATCGTCTCCATTTTTCAATGACTATTTTAGAAATAAAATATATATTAGTTTATCTTTAAATAATTATAATAATATCATATATATATTGTTATTTTTTAAAATATACTTATATATATCATTCATGTGATGTCGAGATGAAAAACAAATCACATCGCTTCACGGAGGTGGTAGTCCACACGTACGCACGAACGGCGTTTTCATTTTTTTAAGCATGAATAGGTAAGAAGATAAATGATATATTACCTTTTAAGAATGATAAATATTTCAATAATATCATATATAAATATTAATTCCTTCATTATAACCTATCTTTATAGATGGTTATAGAAAACGAATTACATCGGTTCGCGAGACGATAGTCCACCGTACACACGAATGATGAATTATTTTCTCATTTGATAGAATTAAAAATGTATATAGGTCATTTAATTGACAGAATAAAATATAATTATATGTAGGATACTGTATTTTTTATTTTATCTTGTTTGAAATATGTTTTAATAAGGTGTAAGAATAAACAAAACTAAAACGTGCAGTTGAAAATTATACCACGAATTTGGAAGACCTCATTTACTTAACACCTTAAGCCCTATAAGTTTGGTATTATTCATAAACCAAGACCTTTATAATTTGGGTATGTATTATAGGAAGATATTTGGATAGTTATTGATAGAACCAAATGATATTTTAAGTGTAAATAAATGATAAGAAAAGGTTCCCCTCTGTAAGAGAGGGGATGGGCACTCTTGGCATTTCTCAAAATATTAAATTAATATAAAAATCAATTCAAAAAGGATCCAAAGTGATTTATTTTGAATATATGATTTTTATGGGTCAAACTTACCTCATAAAAAAAGTTATATAAGTTTTGACTATATTTCTACCTATATCATTTGGTTTTAACCCTTATTTATCCCCTTTAAATCTTATTGTGACAATAATAATTTTTACTCTTGAGGGTTAATATAGTTACTATAAAATGAAAAAAAAACAATAAATGGAAAATGTTTGATATTTTAAACATTATCCTAATCCATTTGTAGAATTTTAATTTTTTAATAATTTAATATAATTTAATAAAATAATATTTATTATAAAATATAAATAATGTCAATTTTTAGAACAATTCATTACTTTGAAGTTAATAAAATAAGATAAAAATTATAATTTAAAAAAAATATTTATTTTATACCTAACAAGTCAAGATCGTCTATAAATTTTTTTATCACATTAATTTTTTCAAATTATATTTACTTCAATATTTTTAGAATTATTTCTTTGATTTTTCCATTAATTTAATAATTATTGTATCAGTATTGTGAAAGAATTTAAGATAATTATTTATTTACATAAAATTAAATGTAAATTACCATGATGAAAATAAATATTTTATATTTACAATACTATTTATAGTAGAACATATCCTTTGGATAACACCATAATAAAAATATAACACTTTCTAAAAATAAGAGTGTGACATGTTTGACAACTATTTAAATAAAATATTATAAAGGTCATAATATTATCCAAGTGGTCCAAAAAGGTCAAAAAATCAACCCTTGTATAAATATGGTCAATATATACTCATACAATAAGATTTAGGTAAGTATTTTGTCATTTAATTGTTCTTACCATTTTCTTTTTAACCTAAATTACTCAATTTATAGTTAAATGTGGTAATAAAAATTACCAAGGTTACTATTCAAATATTCCAAAAATAAAAGATAAAAATTTACTAAAGTTTGAACCAATAATTATAAATATTTAAAACTTTTTTTAAAATTAAAATCAAATAAGTTGCATATTTTAATTTAAAATCAAACCGACATGACTCAACAAAGAACAGTTTTCTGGAAAAATGGCCATTTTAAATATAAAATATTTTTATAGTAAATTCAAGAATAAAATACATTTTAAAAATATAATTAAATTATTTTAAATTAAAAATTAAATATTTAAAATTTAAAATTACTCCAAAACATAATTTTACCTTGTAAAAAATTTAAAATAAAATACAGTTTTCAATAAAAATTAGTATTTTTTCCTATTCTGTGAAAAATGAACAATTTTAGAAAATTATTGAAAATTAATCATAGTATATTTTTATCATGATAAATTTAGAAATGGAATTAATTTTTTTCAAATAAATTTTCTAAAATTTTCTGAGATTATTTATAATAATCACCCATAAAAAGAAACAAAAATTATTTGTGAAGAAAATGTATTTTTAATGAATAAAATTACATTAAAAAACTATTACTTATTTAAAAAACATTAATTAATAAAATATAAATTATTGGTACCATCATATAAATTTCATAATATATTTAATATTATTCGTTGCCACATATATAATGACTAGGTTTTAACGGTCACATTTAAATAATATTTAGTTATTTATTTAAGCTCGATGTGGATTATTTTGTATGTTATCAAACATAGTGTTTCCTTTTAAAAATATTGAGACGTTACATTATCCCAAAATACTGGGACATTACATTATCCCTCAATCATCCCTCCTTTTTATTACATAACATTTCATTACATTTTACAAAGAGAGGATCTTTACGTTTAGTGTCTTGGAAAAAAGGTAAAGAATACATGAAAACATAAAACAATATTTTAATATTATTGAAAGGATTATTGAAATGTTCATCCTAATTACAATTACAAAATATCATAACCTGAAGACATACATCAAAGGAAAGGGTGATCAGAAGCCCCAGTAAGGGTAAACAAGGGAATCAATTTACTTGTGATATCAAAAAGAACTTGATGAAATACATAAAGACATGAGTAATGGAAAAAGAGGCATGTCATAATAAAAATAACATAAATAATAACTTGAAAATTTGGCTAAAACATTTAATTTATACATTCATAGTCATATCACCAAGGTCCATCCCCAAGGTGTCATAAAAATTACCAAGGTTATTCACCAAGGTATCATAAAACTTATCATCTCTAGAGATTAATTTATTTACCCAATACATTAGAGAACTATCAGGAATCACCCTTAAAATTTATTTATTTTCATTTTATCAACATATATGATAATAAAAAATTTCATAATTAACCCAAATATAATAAAATAAATGGGTTTCATATCAAAATTGCAACGTTCTAAAAAGTGCTTAAAAACATGATCATTATATCATTTATAACCCATGAAAATGGAATGAGGGATTTATGAATTTCAATTACAGAATAAAATATATCATTTTTATGTCTTGATGAATACCCTAGTAAATGAAATATGTTTGGTTATTCACATAATTAAAGTAAGATAATTTCTTGAGAAAAAGAGAGAGATTTTGAGACGAAAATCCTCCAGCATAATGACTATGCAACATGGTTTTAGAAAACATTAAAAAGGAAGGTGAAAGGTATCAACCATTAATAAAAGACTCATAATACAGTATAGTTATATAATAAAATGGAAATAAGAACATGGTATGTAAACTTTAAAGACATACCACATAAAACATAACTTGAAAGGAAAAGAGAAGTTTGAGAATTCCCTTATGAAAATTTGGAAACCTAACGACGTCACTTAAAATTTCAGAAAATGAGTTTATGAGAGATAAAAGAGTATATAATTAATTTTACATAAAATTAAAATCAAAAAGTATATATAATAACATACCCTAACATAATAAAATGGAAATTTAAAAGACATAACATAAAAGAAGTCTCGACTAAAAGAGGGGGGTTAAAGGTTCCCTTACCTTGAAGAGTAACTTCAAAAACTCAAAGGTTGGGACCTTGGGGGATTGAGTTCACCTTTTGAGGACTCCTTGGGAGATTAAAATAACATATCTTTATTTAGGAGTAATTTGGAATGAAATTAATGAAGAAATGGGTTGGTATTTATAGAAAAAGTGAGGGAGTATTTTATTAATTTTCAAGGACACCTCATCGGTGGTATTTTCAAAACCAAGGGATTCCTCATGGTATTTTCCTATGTTTTTGTCCACTAGGAACACCTAATATAATATTTTAATCCAAATGAGTAGAAAATAATTTCAAATTACATATTACATCATTATGATGTCATAAAACACACTGAAAACTCAAAAACTGTATTTTTACTATTCACCGAGAAAGAAAACATTTTATAAAAAACTCATAAATTCATACAAACCTAATATCAATGTTCCAAATTCAAAAATGAACTCTATTTTATGAAAATAGTTTTATAAATATGAGATATTTAGTTTTTAAGTAAAATCACTATTTACTTGGAAAAATAATAATACTTAACTAATAATTTCTAAAATAGTTATTTACTTATGCTCTTGTATCACATTACCATTAAAGTTTCCTAAATTATATTTATACTTACTTAAGTGAGGTTATTATTCCATTGTTCATATTACAATTCATAATGGTAGTATTACTATTCATAATTTACTATTCACTGAAAAATAGGTTGATCTCATCAGACTCTAAATTTCTTACTGATCACAACTGTATATGTATGTTTTTTTAAAACCTTTTCATATTATTAATTATTTAAAGTATAAAAAATATTTTAAAATAATCTTTTTTTCAAATATTCATCAATAATATGAAACTTCTAAAAAATCATCCTATATTTACTTTGACATTTGAAATTAAAAAATGATAGTTATTTTACCATAATAGGAAATAACAATTTTATTTATACAAATATATTACACAAAGTAACTAAGGCCTCGTTTCATATCTCTTTACAACACCTGAATGGGACCTAAGAGTAAGGTGTGTAATGGTGATAGAATCTTATGGTGGTTAGGACAACATTTCTCGAGTGGTGATTTCTATGAGCTTGAACTTCTCCTGTAGGTGATTACATTAAAGATTAACATGTTGAAGCTCATCTTGGGCTTAGTCTAGAGTAAATCTCAGTGATTCTACCTCCTTCCCAAGCTCTGGTAGATGGGCTTCATACGGCCCGAGTCTACTAGATGAGGCTATCGACTCTTCTTTCTATATTAATTAACCAAGATCATTTGTATTTATAAACAATAATCATAACATGAAGAGTTTAATTTCCAATAGTCATATGGACCAATGGTCATAAAAACCCAATGGTTATATAATGGAAAAACCCAAAGGTATCATTTCAATTATACTCACTTCATTAATAAAAGGATGTAGTTTTGTTGAGTATAAAATAAAATAACACACAAATTTAGGAAACAAAATATTATTAAAAATTTCGGATCGTTACATTATTCCCCAATTAAGAAATTGTATCCCCAAAATTTTAACTCGTACCCTCATAAGAGAAAAGGTGTGGGCACTTATGCCTCATATACTCCTCTAGTTCCCATGTAGATTCTTCATATCTGTGGTTCCTCTACAACAATTTAACAAGGTGGGTAGTCTTGTTGTAAAGAACCTTGTCTCTACGATCCAAGATCTCCACCGGCTGCTCCTCATAAGAGAGGTCATGTTCCAGTTAGACCACATCTGGATTTAGTAAATGAGAAGGGTCGGGTATGTACTTCCTCAAGAGGGATACGTGGAAGACATCATGAACTTGTTCTAGATTTGGAGGAAGTTAAAGCTAATAGGCCACTATTCCTATGTGATCAAGGATTTCATAGGGTCCAATGTACCTAGTGATGAGCTTCACTTCCTTCCAAAACCTCATGAATCTCTTCAAAGGTGAAATTTTAAGAAAGACTTTGTCAACAAAAACAAACTCCAAGTCCCTTTGATGGTTTCCAACATAGCTATTTTGTTGACTCTGAGCAGCCTTAATGTGTTGATGGATGGCATGAACCTTCTAAGTCATCTCTTGTACAAGATTAATCCCAATATTCTTTATCTCACCAGCTTCATCCCAACAAGTATGAGTTCTACATAGCTTTCCATAAAGAGATTCATAGGGTCCCATTTGAATGATCGATTGGAAGCTATTATTGTAAAAGAACTCAGCCAATGGGCGATATTGATCCCATCCACCTTTAAATTCCATTGAGCATGTGTCCTTGAGTGTTTGAATAGTCTTTTCATATTGGCCATCGGTTTGAGGGTGATAAGCCATATTGAAATTCAATTTTGTACTCATAACCTGTTGAAGACTTCTCTATAATTTTGATGTAAACCTTGGATCATGATCAGATACCAAAGAAAGTGGAACTCCATGCAGCCTTACCACTTTCTTCACGTAAATCCTAGCAAGTTGATCAAGATAGAAGTATTTCCAAATAGAGATAAAATGGGAAGTCTTGGTGAGACGGTCCACTATAACCAATATCGCGTTATTTATTTTAGAAGTTCTTGGGAGACTAGTGACAAAGTTCATAGTAATATTGTCCCACTTCGATGTTGGTATGGGTAGTGGTTATAATACCCCCTTAGAAATTTGTCACTCTGTCTTTACTTTATAACAAACTAGGAACCTTATAGTATAGTTAGAAATCTCCCTTTTCATATTATCCCACCAATAATGATCATGAAGGTCTCTATACATTTTGTGCTTCTAGGATGTATAGAGAAAGTAGATTTATGGGATTCATTCATCAGCTCCTTCTTTATTTCCAGAATAGATGGAACACATAGTCTTGTACAAAATTTCAATACACCTTATTCATCAATATTGAACTCGGGAAACTTCTCATCCTTTATATCCTCAAACTTCTTCTGTAATAAAGGATCTTCTTTCAAATCTTTCTTGATCTTATTCAGTAATGACAGTTGAGAAATCATTTGGGATAGGGTTGATGGTGTCCCTTCCCTTATAATTCCCATGTCCATTTTCAATAGGTATTGGATCAAGGGATATCTTTTAATCCTCATCATGGATAGAACAACTGGGTATTTCCTACTTAATGCATCAGTGACTTTGTTTTCTCTTTCAGGATGATAATGAATTTAACAATCATAGCCTTTAAGAAGTTCCAATCATCTCATATGTCTCATTTTCAATTCATTTTTTGTGAAAATATTCTTAAAACTTTGATGGTCTATGTATATATCACATTTATCTCCATAAATATATTACCTCCATATATTTAAAGAAAAAACAATTGTAGACAACTCAAGATCATGCGTAGTATAGTTTTGTTCATGAGTCTTCAACAATCTAGATACATAAGAAATCACCTTGTCATTTTTCATGAGGAAGCACCCAAGCCCTTTTAGAGATGCATCACTAAAAATAAAAAATTTGTCTCCACTTGAGGGTAGAGTTAACATGGTTTCAGTGACCAATATATTCTTTATATCTTGAAAAATTTCCCCACACTCCTTTTTATAGATGAACTTAACCCCTTTACAAGTTAACTTGGTTAGTGGATTATAAATTCATGAAAAGTTTTTCACAAACCACTTATAATATCTCACTAATACAAGGAAACTAAAAATCTCAATTATTTTTATAGGTTTAGGCCACTCCTCTATAACCTTTGTCTTTGCAGGGTTAACTATGATTCCTTCATTGGTTACAATGTTACCCAAGAAAGTAAATTTTTGTAACTAAAATTCACATTTTCTGAACCTTCCAAAAAGCCTCTCCTTCCATAGAGTTTTAAAAATAACCCTTTTATGATCCTCATGCTCTTCGCAACTTTGGGAATATATCAGAATACCATCACTAAAAAATACCAAAAAGTTATCTAGGTAGTCCCTAAAGACACTATTCATAAAATCTATAAAAATATCATGATCATTATTCAAGCCAAAGGGCATAACAAAAAACTCATAATGCTTATATCTTGATCGAAAGGAAGTTTCTGGAATATTTTCCTTATTCACCCTCAATTGATGATAACTAGATTTAAGATCAATCTTAGAGAAGAATTGAGCACCATAAAGTTGGTAAAATAAGTCATCAATTCTTGGAAGAGGGTATTTTTTATTCATTGTGATCTCGTTCAGTTCTCTATAATCAATACATAACTACATTGATCCATCCATGTTCTTCACCAAGAGAATAGGTGCTCCCCAAGGAGACAAACTCATTCGGATAAACCCCTTATCCAAAAGATCTTGGAGTTGTTTCTCTAATTCCTCCAACTCCACATTTTCCATCCTATAAGGGGTCTTTGATATTGAATGAGATCTAGGTATGAGTTCAATGTAGAAATCTACCTCCCTTTCTAGGGGAGGTCCGGGTAACTCCACAGGAAATACATCAATGTATTTAGGGATGATGGGTATATTTTCTATCCTTGTACTCTCATTTCCTTCTTTTTATTCACGGATCAACTCTATAAATAAGGATATAGGAGTTTATTCTAGACAATTATCAGGTTGAGATATCTCTTCTTGGAAGATAACTATAGGTTTTCCATTCTAGACTACAGATAATTCCTTGCTTCTGCATTTGAACTTAGCATTATACTTTGTGAGCCAGACAATCCCTAGTATAATGTTTAATTCCAACATGGTAATGACTACTAGATTTTTGATAAGATTATTCTCACTAAAGTAAATACTAGAGTTTTGAAATATTTTTGATGCTTGGATAATCCCTCCAGAAGTCTTGATTGATAACTCTAATTTTAGCAATTCAAGGGTAGATTCTAAATTCTTTGCAAACTTGGAGAAAATAAAAGAATGTGTAGAACCAGAATAAAACAAAGTACTTTATATCTTTGAGAGAACCACAAAAGTACCTTCCACCACATCATTTGGAGCTTCAACTTTATCTGTCATGATAGAAAAATCACAGCCTTTCTCCCTTGGCCTTTTCTGAGGTTGATGGTGATTCCCATCCACTGCCATCGGATTTGGACAATTATAGGAAAAGTGCCCAAGATTCCCACACTTAAAGCATTGGAATTCAGGTAGGGCCTATACCATCTTCCCTTTTTCGTTAGTGTTGAGAATTTGAGGCTTCACCTCACTATGACAATTATGCATGATATGGCCATCTCTTACACACTTGCAGTACTTCCCGCTTATGAGTAGGTAGTTCCCTGAATGCTTCTTCCCATTTTTATTACACATGGTACATTTCACTTTATTTTATTCTATTCCCTGATCAAATATCATACCTAATCTTGGCTTCATTTATCACTTCTTGTCATTGGATTTATGAGACCACTACATCTCACTGAACTCCATTTCAACTTTCATAGCACTCTGTATGATCTCCTCATAACTTTCATAGTCTCGATTGGCTATATTCTTCCGCAGATGAGGTCTTAGTCCACCAAAGAATCTATCAACCTTCTCATTAGTATCCATGAAAGATATTTAGGTGTAACAAGAAATTATTTTTAAGTTCATCACGTAGCTTCTAATAGATTCATTCTCCTTCTACTTCAGCTCGAGAAACTCCTCCATTTTTATTCTCATCGAACGAGGTAAATACTTATTAAAGAAGATCCCTTTGAACTATTCCCACTCCATAACTTCAAACTCCAATCTTGGACTCGTTTTTTTAATAAATTCCCACCAATGAACAACTTCTCCATCTAAGTGGTAAATAGTCAGGGTGTCCTTCTCTTTTTCTGAATAGCGAAGCATAGAAAAGATCTTTTCGATAGAGTTGATCCACTATTCAACAATCAATGGGTCAGTAGATCTACTAAAGTTTGGTGTTCATTGATTCATAAAGAACTAAATAGAAATTTTTTTCCTTCGTGGTGAAATTGGTCTCTCATCTTGATTAAAGTTATTTCCCATAACTTGAGTCATTTGGTTCATCATTCTCATGAAATTTTCCATTTCAGCTTCCATCATAGGGACATCAGCTCATGGTCCATTGCGGTCACCATTTTCATGGTTCCTCCTATTGCCATCCATTTTCTAAAATAATATTAAATTATTGAGAAACTTATTTCATTTATGAATATTTTATCTATAAAGAATTTTTATGTCTTAAAACTTCATTCTTAAACATATTTTTCATTAACAATAATTACATTTCTTCATAAATCTTTCATAATGATTCATAAAAAGCTTGTGATTAACCAAACATATCCCCCAGGAGTTTCAAACTCAGAGTGCATCAAGGCATGTTTTCGTGCACTAGTTCCCATGTGATTCTAGATCAAAGTGGTGTTTTGGGTTTTACCCCTAGATATATCTATGCTAGAGCCACATCCACTTGTTCATATCCAGATAGGGATCTATTTGTTCGAAAACCACTTACTTAATGTTTCACTAAAATACCAGGAAGTTTTTATATATTTAAACTTTTCTATAGGGTTATTCCCAAATTGTTCATAACCTAATTTCCACAAATAACTAAAATATTCATTGATACCAACTCTAGCATCCCACCTTTTCATTACATAACATTTCATTATATTTTACAAACATAGGATCTTTAGGTTTAGTATCTTGGAAAAAAGGTACATAATACATGAAAACATAAAACAATATTTTAATCCTCTTGAAAGGATTATTGAAATGTTATTCCTATGTAAAATAACTACATATCATAACCTAAGTACATACGTCAAAGGAAAGAGTTATCATAAGGCCCAGTAATGGTAAACAAGGGAATCAGTTTACTTGTGATATCAAAAATAACTTGTTGAAATGCATAAAGACATGAGAAATAGAAAAATAGGAATATCATAATAAAAATAACATGAATCATAACTTGAAAACGTGTCTAAAAAAATTAATTTAGACATTCATAAGCATATCACCAAGTTCCATCCCCAAGGTGTCATAAAAATTACCAAGGTTTTTCACCAAGGTATCATAAAACATGCCATCTCTAGAGATTAATTTCTTTACCCAATGCATTGGAGTGCTATCAGGGTGTACCATTAATATGTATTTATTTTCATGTGGTCCAAATAGATCATAATAAAACATTTCATAATTAACCCAAATATAATAAAAGAAATGGGTTTCATATCAAAATCGTGACGTTTTAAAAAGTTCTTAAAAACATGATCATTATATCATTTATAACCCATGAAAAAGGAATAAGGGTTTTATGTATGTCAATTACAGAATAAAATATATCATTTTCATGTATTTATGAATACCCTAGGAAATGAAATAGGTTTTGGTATTCACATAATTAAAATAAGATAATTTCCGGAGAAAAAGAGAGATATTTTGAGTTGAAAATTCTACATCATAACAGGTATGAAACATGGTATTAGAAAACATTAAAAATATAGGGTAAAAAGGTCACCCATTCATAAAAGACTCATAATAAATTATAGGGATATAAAAAAATTTAAATAATAACGTGGTATGGAAACTTGAAATACATACCACCTAAAATATAACTTGAAAGGAAAAGAGAAGTTTGAGAATTCCCTTATGAAAATTCGGCACCCCAATGACGTCACTTAAAAATTCAGAAAATGAGTTGATGAGATAGAAAAGGGTATATAATAAATTTTAAATAAAATGTAAAGTAATAAGGATATATAATAACATACCTCAACATAATAAAATGTAAATTAAAAAGACAAAACATAAAAGAAGTCTCGACTAAAAGAGGAGGGTTAAAGGTTCCCTTACCTTGAAGAGTAACTTCAAAAACTCAAAGTTTGAGACCTTGGGGCTTGAGGAAACCTTAGGAGTACTCTTTGGGAGATAAAAGACCATACATTCCTTGAGTAGGAATTTTTAATTAAATTAATTAAGGAATTGTTTGGTATTTATAGAAAAAGTGAGGGACTGTTTTATTAATTTTCAAGGGCTCCTCATCAGTGGTATTTAAAAAACCATGGGATTTCCCATGGTATTTGCCCATGGTTTTATCCACTTGGGACACCTCATATAATATTTTAATCCAAATGAGTCAACCATAATTTTAAATTACATATTACATCATTATGATGTCATAAAACACACCGAAAACTCAAAAACTGTATTTTTACTATTCACTAAAAACAAAACATTTTATAAAAATCTCATAAATTCACCCTAACATAATATTAATGTTCTTAATTCAAAAATGAAATCTATTTTTTAAAAATAATTTTCTAAATATGAGATATTTATTTTATAAGTAAATCCATTATTTACTCAAAACAAATACTGATACTTAACTAATAGTTTCTAAAATAGTTATTTACTAATGCTATTATATCACATTACCAGTCAAGATGCCTAAATTATATTTATACTTACTTAAGTGAGATTAATATTCTATTGGTCATATTACTATTCATAAGGGTAGTATTACTATTCATAATTTACTATTCACCAAAAAATAAGTTGATCTCATCAGACTCTAAATTTCTTACTGATCACAACTGTATATATCCATTTTTTGAAAATATTTTCACATTATTAATTATTTAAAGTATAAAAAAAAAATTAAAATACCATTTTTTCAATATTAATCAATAATATGAAACTTATAAAAATTCATCCTATATTTATTTTGACATTTTAAATTCAAAAATGATAATTATTTTACCATAATAGGAAATAACAATTTTATTTATACAAATGGATTACACAAAGTAACTAAAGCCTAATTACATAGCCCCTTATAACACTGACATAGGACCTAAGAGTGAGGTGTGCAATGGTGATAGAATCTTGGGTGGCTTAGACAACATTCCCCGAGTGGTGATTTTTATCATCTTGAACTTCTCCCATAGTAGATTATGTTCAAGCTTAACATGTTGAAGCTTGGCTTGGTCTTCATCCAGAGAAAAGCTCAGTGATGCTACCTCCTTCCCAAGCTCTAAAAGATGGTATTTATACATCCCAAGTCTACTGGATGAGTCCATCGAATCTTCTTTTAGTATTAATTAACCGTGATCATTTTTATTTATAAACAATAATCATAATATTAAGAGTTTAGTTTCCAATGGTCATATAGACCGACAGTCATAATTAATCGATGGTTATATAACGGTAAAACCCCAAAGGTCTCATTTCAATTATAATCACTTCATTAATAAAAGGATATAGTTTTTTAAGTACAAAATAAAATATCACACAAATTAAGGAAACAAAATATTATTCAAAATTTTGGGTCGTTACAATCCCCCTTTTTGTAAATTGCATCCTCTCAATTTTGAACTCATGCTCGGAAACCATGTTTTGAAAATTTAAAATACCTTTGTTGAAAACAAACATCGTAAAAATTATCAATAAAGATTCCTTTTGTAAAGGGAGAAAGGAAAGTACAAAGGTCAATTGGGATAACACATACTAAATCTCTATATAGGAAAACATAGACATGTAAGAGAAAATATAACACCCATGGACTAATATAGATTTATAGAGAATATGTTCATGAGAAAATTAACCATCAAAAAGACATAAATATGTAATGGGTTAAAAGGAAATTGATTACTTGGTAAGAAAAGCAAAAAAGATAACATTTTTTTTCGAAATACTCTTCCTAATGATGATAAATTCTTTTAATACCCAGAAAAAGAATGTAACAAAATATACTTACTTGAAAATTAGAGTTTCATCCTTTAATCAATTTCCACTACAAACTCATATTTTTATCCAAATAATGAGTATGAAATTTTTGTTATTTAATCACTAGAATAAACCTCTATGGAATATAAAATACACAAAATAAAAACAGTACATTCCTTTTATATTTAGGCATTAACTATAAATAAAATGGGTGGTACAAGATAAGATAATTCCTATCAAGAATAAACCTTTATATGAGGAAAATTTTCTTTCATCTAAAAAATTCAACAGTAATACCCAAAGTTAAACCTAGATCAATCTATAAATAACTATCCATAAAATTACTCAAAAATATTATAGACTATGATTGATAACGAAAAATATAAAGAATTAGATCACATAGTCTTCTAAGATAATTTTAATATTTATCTCTAAATCACATAAATGAATCTTAAAGTCTCACACCAAAAAGTAATTTCCCTAATAACATAATCCTCAATATATTATATTAATTTCCATAAATCACCTAAATCTCAATAAATACACAATAAAATAATATATTTTTCCAAAATATAATTCAGACTTTATTCCTAAAATAAAATCCCAAAGTTCCATATCTACCTTAATCATATAGGGTTCCAAAAATTGTGAATATATTTCAAAAACAAATTAATCACTTTAAACCAATTCATTTTCTAATCCCATTGTTATCTATTTGATAAAACATATGTTCTCGAAATTAACTTAACCTTTATTAATCATATTTTTTAAATAAATAAAAATAATTTCATACTAACTATGAAATCACATATGCCAGTGGTAGGTTATGAACCCTTACAGACCTTCGGTTGTGAGTTCAATCCCCATGTCCTTACTGGATGTGATGGGTTATCACCCATCCTATGAGTTTTCCTTTTTCAAAAAGAATATAATTCTTATAAAATTCATATAAATTTTATGAACATTATAAAGAAAAAAAATTAATATAATAATATTTAAAGAGAAAGTTTTAAAATAAAATTTTATCTCATACCTTTTATTTTTCATCCCAACCCATAATTACCTTAAATTCATAATTTAAAAATTATTCTATATCATGAAATTTGACTTTTTAGCTCCCTATGATTAAGACAAAACCATTCCAAAATAAAATAAGGTCATAACATGATCATGTTTTCCACTTGATTACATTTTTTTTTATTCACATAGATAGAAGTTCCACACATCGAAAAAATGATTTAGAGATTCTTCAAAGACCCTTTCTTCCACTATCCAAATGCACATTGTACAATTTGGGTTGTATGTAATTCGTTAGATAAATAGTTTGGGAAGATCATTTTGTATGAAATATAATTTCAAAACATCTGATAAAACTTGATTTTTATAAAAAGAATTGTGTTGTGTTTTTTTTAAACTTTCAATCAAGGGTCATTTTAAAATATCATAAGTATGACCTATAAGTCTGTAAGTTAAAACCAAATATAAATAGGATGCATGAGGGTCTCCTTCTTTGGAATCTATATTGAAATCATAATATCTTTTAAATTCTTATGATAAAGTAAAATATTTAAAGATACCTTGATGATATTTACCTTTTTGAAAATATGAGAAAATTAGGAAATTGGGATTTGATTAAGATCAACCTATGAACCACGGTGATATAAATATATAGATGAGGTGTTTGATATTTTATACAACTATTTGTAGGAAATTTTTATGTTATAAAAAGTTTAAAAATCATAAGGACATAACCTTGTAATAAATATTACAAGCAATTCATTGAGAAAAGATAGAAATGTTGTTTGTGATCCTACTTCCATTTGCAAATAATTTTCCTCGATTTGAAAAAGATACAAAATAGGGATTTTACTAAAGAATATACTGGGAAACATAACCTATAAATAAAAATTTTTCTGATCTCTAGTTTTGTTTAAACCCTCCTCTAATACCAACTGTAAGGACCCAGCCTTAAACATTACATATTCTATTTATTTTAAACTATATTTTACATTATTATATTTCTACATATATTTTTGGTTTATTGTTTTATATAATTAAGAAAAAATCTCACATAGTAAACCCATACATTGTAAGTGGAAACTTATACATAGTTTCCATTATTTCTATAAAAATTATTTAAAATAAAACCTGACTTCTTTTCATAACAAAACTTCACAACTTTCAACTTGAATTCTTCAATAATCGTACCCATCCTTAAACCCTATAAAAATATTTAAAAACATGGGATGAGAAAAAATATATATAAGGGATATAAAATAAATAAAACCATTAGTCCAGTGAAAAATCATAATTTTTTTCTTAAAACATAACTTTTTAACCCAAAAAGGGCATCATCTTTATCAAAAATATATTTATCATATATTTTTGAAAATCAAATGATTTCCATGAAAACTCATTAAAAATAATATAAAAATTATGTAGTTATCTTGAGAAATCATTTTCCATATCACACTTATAAATGGAATGATGAATATGGTAAATTTATATCACCAAAGTACCCAATGCATTGGAGGTTATAACGTAAACACCCTTCCTTGGTTTATAACATACCACCTATCATTGGTTAATAATGTAACCACCCATCCTTGGTTTATCACAGAAACACCCATAATTATTTTATAACATAACCACCTATAATTATAATTAATTCCCAAGAACCATATCATAATCATTAAATATGAATTCTTTCATTGCAAAAATATTCATAGGAAAATAACCTTTTTATTTTTTAAATACATTTTTTTTAAAAAACTGCACACATACAAAGGAAAACATTTTCTTTGAAAATAACCGTGTAAAATTATAAAGTAAGATTAAAAGTATTAAGGTTTCATGATGGTGGTATAATACACTCATTCCTTATAATTTATAAAACATTCCTTATGCCTTTTGTAAAAAGTGTTGAAGAGGAACTTTAAAAGAGGGTTTTTAAATGAAAGTCTTGTATCTTAAGTCTTATTCATCATGTATGTTATTTATCTTCCTGAATAATAAAATTATATTAATTTATAATTTACTTATAACCTTTTACAATTTTATTATTCATTTTATATCACTTATTATCATGTTATATTCAATTACTTATTCATTTAAGTTCACATCAAACATTTTAATGATATTCGGTTTATAAGTCCAAAATTACTTTGGTAGGTTGACTGTAATCAAAGAGGTAAAAATTCCATCATATCCAAAATAATATTAATGGAATAATTATTACTTTTATACATTAATTATATTTTTAAATCCAACCATTAAATATGGTTATGAAAAATGAACTACATTACAATTATGGAGATGGTAAGTCGTACGTACGCTTGAATAACGTTTCCATTTTTCAACGATCATTATGGAAAGAAAGAATATATTATTTTATATTTACATAATTTTAATAATATTCTATATATAATATTATTTATTTAAATATACTTATATATAACATTCATGTGATTTCGTGGTGGAAAATGAATCACATCGCTTCATGGAGGTGGTAGTCCACATGTATTCACGAACGACATTATCATTTTTCAGTGAATGAAATTTTAGAAACATGAATGTAATATTATATTTTAATAATGATAAATATTTCATTAATATCATATATAAACATTAATTCAGTCATTATAACCTATATTTAGAGATGTTGATAGAAAATTAAGTATATTGGTTCATGAGGTTATAGTCTGCTGTACACATAAACGATGAACTCTTTTCCCATTTGATGGAAGTGGAGATGGATATAGGTAATTACACAAACAAAATAACATCTAAGTATATAAAGGATACTAGATTTATTATTTTATCATGGTTTAATAAGGTTATAATAAGGTGTAAGAAGAAACAAAACTAAAACGTACAATTGAAAACTATACCTCTTTTTTAGAAAACCTTCTTTTCTTAAAACTGTAATCCCTCTAAGTTTGGAATTATGACTAAAAATGAAATATATAATTTTGAAAGGGATTATAAGAAGGTATTTGGTCCAATATTGGTTGAACTAAAATGGTTTTAAATTTTTAATAAAGGAGAATAAGAGATTCTCTTTTATAAGAGAGGGGAGGGGCACTCTCAGCATTTCAAAAAATATTAAATTAATATAAATTAATTTTCAATTAAAAATTGATAACAAGTGATTTATTTAGAAGATAATATTATTATGGGTCTAAATCCCTTAATACAATAAAAAATAGAAAAGTTTTTACTATATTTTTACCCTTATACATTGGTTTTAACCCTTATTTAACCCCTTTAAATCATACCATAATGACATGGATTTTTACTCTTTGAGGGTTAATCTAGTTACTACAAAATGACAAAAGAAACATAAATGTAAATTTTTTAATATTTTTAACCTTATCCTAATAAAATGGTCTAATTTAATATTTTTATGAATTTTATATCATTTAATAAAATAATATTTATTTTTAAATATCAACAAAGTCAATTCTTAGAACTATTCATAACTTTTACATTGATAATATCAATATAACACTTATAATTTTAAAAAACTATATTATTTATCCCTACCAAGTTAAGTTTGTCTATAAAATTCTTATATTACATTAATTATCATAAATTATATTTATTTTAATATTTTTAATGTTATTTATTTGATTTCTCTATTAATTAAATAATTACTTCATCAACGTTGTGCAAGTATTTTAGGTAATTATTTTTTCACTAAAAATTAAAAATAAATTACCAATATGAATATAAATATTTTATATTTCTAAATGATATTTTTAGTCAAACATATACTTTATATAACACTATAATAAAAATATAACACTTATTAAAAACAAAAGTGTGACATGTTGGACATTTATTTAAATAAAATATTATAAAGCTCATAATCTTGTCCATGTAGCCCCAAAATGTCAAAAATTTGAAACTTGGATGATTATAGTATATATATATATTCATAAAATAATTTTTAGATATGTTTTTGGTTCATTTAATAGTTCTTATCATTTTATTCTTAACCTAAATAACCTGATTTACCCTTTCCTGTACTAATACAAATTATCAAGGTTACTATTCATATTTTCAAAAAAAAATAAATGGGGAATATTTAATAAATTTGAACTCAATGATTACAAATATGTAATTCATTCTTCAAAAATTTAAAATCATATAAAATTTAGAATTTAATTAAAAATTAAATCAATAAAACACAATGAAAAACAGTTTTCCAAAAAATACCTTTTTTAAATATAAAATGTTTTTATACTAAATTCAAGTATAAAATAAATTTACAAAACCATAATTGTATTATTTTAAATAAAAATTAATTAATTAAAATTTAAAAATAATATAAAACATAATTTTTCCTTGTAAATATAATAACATAAAAACATATTTTTTTAATAAAACTTATCATTTTTTACTATTCATTGAAAAATCAACAATTTCATAAAATTCTAAAAATGTAATATTACGATAATTTTTTCATAATAAATTTAAAAATAAAATTTATTTTCACAAATAAATTTTCTAAAATTTATAGTAATTAATTATAATAATCACCCATAAAAAGAAATAATAATCATTTTTGAAGAAAACATATTTCTGAAGAATAAAATGACATTACTAAAAATATAGTACCTATTTAAAAATAATTAACTAATACATTAGAAATTAGTAATACCATTATATATATATCATGATGAAGTTAATACAATTCAATCCTACCAATATAAGGGCTAGGTTATAACGGTCACATTTAAATAATATTTGTTTATTTATTTAAGATCGGTGTGGCATATCTTGTACACTATCGAACATAGTGTTTCCATTTAAAAATCTTGGGATGCTACATTCTACCCCCCTTAAAATGAATTTTTCCCTCGAAATTCCATCAATCTTATGCCAACAAATGATAATATCACTGTTTCATTACATCCTTAGGTTCCCATATGGATTCTTCAAATTTATGATTTCTCCATATAATATTAACCAGGTGATTAGTCATATTCCATATCACTTTATCTCTATGATATAAGATTTTTACCAGTTTTTCATCATATGATATATCATTATCCAGTGTTATAACCACTGATATCACTATATGTGATGGATAAATTATGTATTTCCTCATGAGAGAAACATGGATCACATCTTGAACTTGATAGAGGTTCAGTGGATGTGACAAGTGATAAGAAACCATCCCTACTCAATCAATAATAATGAAAGGAGATAATAAAACTATGTCTAAATTTTAATTTATTTTCAAATATCAAAACATTATTTCATAGATAAATTTAAATTAATACCATTTCACAACCTTTAAATTCCATATTTTTTTGATGATTTTCAACATAATATTTTTGTCAGATATGATATGCCTTGATGTGCTGCTAAATGGATCTGAATTTCTTTAACATTTATTTAGATAGCTCAAGTCCCAATAGCTTTTGTACTATAAATTAATTTTCAAATGTTTGAGTTCCTTAATTCCTTCCATAAATTGATTCATAAGGATCCATTTAAATGATTGAGTGAAATCCATTGTTATAATATAATTTGAAAAGGGGAAGTTGATGATCCCAACCCCCTTTAAAATTTAGAGGATAGGATATCAATATATTATCTAAGGTTTGAATGGTTTTATCTGATTAAAAATATGTATGAGGATGATTGGTGGTATTTATACACAACTATGAATTCAAATCCTTCTTAAGAGTTCTCTGGAACATCAAGGTAATCCTAGAATCTTGGTAAGATACATCATAATTTAGCACTATATAAAACTTTACAACTTCCTTAATATATATCTTGGAAATATGATCAAGGGAGAAATATTATCTAATTTAAATGAAGTAAACTAACTTTTTTACATGATTAACTACAACCAAAATAGCATTATAGCCTTTAGAATTTTTGGGGGGTTTGATGAAAAAATATATTGTGATGTTTTTCCATTTCCATTATGGTATATGTAATGGTTGTAAAATCCACTTAGACTTTTGTCTCTCATCCTTAACTTTTTTATATACAAAGAACTAACATACATTCTCTACAACATCTATATTCAGGATGTCTTACTATAAATATTCCTTTATATTTCTATACATCTTCATACTTCCAGGATGAATAGAGAATGATGAAATATAAGATTCATCCAATATTTCCTCCTTGAAATATGGTATGGATGGGACATATATTAAATTCCTAAACCTTATCATTACCTTATAATCTAGGTTTAAATCAAGAATATTTATCACCTTATTCTATAGATATAAATCTTTCTTTTATAACTATATAATCATTACTCGGACAAATGGTTGAACACGCATTTGTTCATGATAATCATTATCCACTTTTTTCCAGATTTTCATATCCTTCCTTTGAAAATATTTAAATATTTGATCTTTTTTTATCCTCATCATAAATAATCTAGCATGATCATTTCAACTTAGAGCATCTTCAACATTGTTTTCTTTCCCAATGTGGTAATGTATTAATAAGTCAAAATATTTATTCAACTATAACCATATTCTCCAATGCATATTAAACTCGTTCTGATTGAATATATACTTTTGAATTTTAGGATCAATATATATGTCACACCACTCTACCTAAAAATTATTCCTCCATTTATTTAATACAAAAACTACCACATCTAACTCTAAATCATGAATTGGGTAGTTTTTATCTTGAACCTTCAATTATCATGAGGAATAATCTATCACCATATAATTTTGCATGATTATGCATATCAATCCCTTCTTTCATGAATCAATATATATCACAAACCCTTCTTCACTAATGGGTAATATGAGCATATATGTACAGAAAAACCTTATTTTCAGATCCTTGAAATTGTATTAACATTCATCAATCTAATTGATCTTGAATCCCTTCTAATTTAATTTGGTGAGCTAATTAGATAGTTGTGATAAATTCCTCACAAAGTGAATATAATATCCATCGAATCCATAAAAATAATTGATATTAGACACAATGGTTGTTCTAATACAATTTTCAATAACTCCCATATTTGATGGATCCAACGATATACCCTCTCCTGAGATTATATGACCTAAAATGAAATTTTATTTAGGAAAAATCCACACATGGTAAATTTTTCATACATATTATCCTTGTAAAATTATGCAAAACTCTCAAGTGGTCTTCATGCTCTTCCTTTCTTTTGAAATATATAATAATTTCATATATAAATACTACCCCAAATTGATTAAGTTAATTTCTAAATACTATATTCATTAAATCTATGAAGTTAATAGAGGCATTAATAAGACAAAATATCATCACTAAAAAATCATAATGTCTATAACTAATATGGAAGTATGTCTTGTGTATGTATTCCATTTTAACCTCAATTGATAGTATCCATATCAAATATCAATTTTGAAAAAATATTTATCTCCTTGTAATTGATCAAAAAAATCATCAATATAGAGTAGGGGATTATTATTAATTGTGATCTTGTTAAATTCCTGATAATCAATGAAGAGTTGAATTGATTCATATTCCTTATTAACAAAAATAATAGGCGCACTCCATGATTAAAAACTTGGATAAAATAATACCTTATAAATATTATCCTAGAGTTACTTCTTTAATTCCTACAACTTAGTCAGGGATATTCTATATAGTGTCTTTGAAATAGGTTTATCACTTGTATGAGTTCTATTGAAATATCAAATTCACCATTTAGTGGAATAATAGACATATCTTTTAGAAAAAAATCAAAAAACTATCATACAATATATATCTTTGACTTTGAGTTTCTCCAAAACATTCTGATTTAAACACCCCCTTTGAATAGGAATCAAGGTCTATGAAATGGATGAAATTTCCATTAGAGGTTCATATTTATCTTCACACATATAGAAAATCATAATCTGGTTTAGAATATCAAATATGAATTATATTCCTTGGAATTTCTGTAGGATTTATTTAAATAAACTCAATATGTGTCCAAAATAATATAAAATTCATCTATAAAAAGAATAATGAAATTTTATGGAAGCACATTATCAATCAGAGGAGAATCATAGACTTAAGATTCTATAATCATACCATTAGGAGTTTCCACTACAAATTAAACATATAATCATTAATCTAGTATTATTATAACCTTAAAAATTCTTCAAATATAAGAGAGTTGATAGATTTGGAATCAAATAAGACATTAATAGTTCTAGACTGGATGATAAGTGCACCATTCAACACATCGTTATCATACCCTACATTGTAAATAGTAATAACTTGAGATTTTAATTTTTCTCTAGGTTTAAGTGGTTGATGATGTTTATCATTTTTGTTCACTCTCATATTTGCGCACTAGTAATAATAATGACTATACCCCCCCCCCCTTAAATTTGAAACACTGGAGTGTGGGTGGTGCATTCTATTAATATTTCTCTTTATTCACATCATTTGAGAACTTATTACAATAATTTCATCATGTTATTTCTTAATGACCTTCCTTTGCATAATTAAAACATTTACTAGTCACCTTAAGAAAATTTTATCCAAGTTTCCTTCCACACTTATAGCATAAAGGAAGAAGCGCCCTCTTCCCTCCAGGGTTTTTTAATTTTAGAATTTTCTTCTAATTCCATCTTTTTTTTTCTTATTAAAACTATGAGATTGATTGGTAAATACAATATTCATTTCTACCTTTATATCCCATTAAAAAATTTCTTCATAGATACTAAAGTCCCTTATGGGTTACACCCTTTAAAGAATTCATTTTAAGCCAATGAATAATCAATCAATCTTAATTTTTGGTTCAATGGTATTTCCAAATGCATACCTCTCAAGTATTATAAAGTTTTCATCATAGGTACTAATGGATTCATCATCCATAATTTACCTCAATAAATTATGTCTCCAATTTCATACAAATAATATGAGGAATATACTTTCCAAAAAATAGCCTTCTAAACTCATCCCACTCTATATAGTCAATTTCTTTATATTTTCTTATGTTCTTAATAAGAATCCACCTTTGATCTTAATCACCTCATAAATGAATAAAAACCAAAATAACATTTTCATGCTCTAAAACCTAGAGAATGTAAAATATGTCTTCAATGGTATAGATCCATTTTTCAGTAACTAGTGGATAAACATACACAATAATAGATGGTGGATATTTCCCCATGAAGGTCTTAATAGAACATTGTCCCCTCCTTTACTCATTTGGAAGCTCGACATGATTCATGGATTGAGAAAGTTTCATAATCATAACAAAAAAAATTCATTCAATCTCCCATAACTTTTGATTTCTTAGGAGGCTAATCATTTCATTTTGTATTGCATTTATAATTAACATAGTTCATTTGGGTTCCAACCATTGGCTAAATCCAAACATAATAGTGTAAGAAATAATAATCATAATTATGAATCATATAATTCTAAAAAATAACTCATAGGTTGTGTAAATAATGACACATTATAGAATCCCTATCCTTTTACACATATTATTAAATGATTTTAAGCATAATTTACCATCAAATACAACCAAGTATCATAAAGTATAGTGTCTTTGGAAGATTAGGTGCATAATTAAACATCATGAAACCAAAATAAAAACATATTTTCTTTAATATTAATAATGATATTCTAACTCCCTTTGAGCCCTTGTATCTACATCGGATAATTTAGGGAATACATTAACAAAAGGGATGATCTAAAAACCTAGTAATGAAATAATCATAGGAATAAACATAACACAAGGGTTAGAAGACATAACATGATAACATAAAAGGCATGGAACATGAATAATCATAAGGAATTATAACATGTATAACATGGGAATATATAATTATAACATCATATTAATGTGGAAAAAATATATAACATGACATAAACATTATTCAAGTTTAACTTCCAAGACATTATTGACAAAGTCTCATAAAGGAATTAGGTTCACTCTTTGTCCAAACATAACGTATCGTGTGAAAAAACATTACCCAATGCATTGGAGTGCTATCTGGGTGAACTCATTATAACATTTTCATTAATATGTGTTCTACATTAATAATCATACATAATGAATCAAATATAATCATAAGGTTTACCCATGGAAAGAATTGAGATACCATAATCATTTGAAAAGGCATAACATAAGGGAATATCCTAGTGGGGTCCATGAAAGAAAGGTTTTAAATCATACAAGGAAATTAATAAATACAAATAGTGATAGATCATTATAAGTGATTTCAAATTTAATTTAATACATGTAAAATTAAAGGTTATGAAACTTTATAAATAAAACATTTTAGTGTGGTTTAAGTAAAATATTAAATATTCTTTAAAATGGACAAGGAGTAATTGTTTGTATAAAACCAAAAATTAAGCAAGGTATTTTTTTCATGATGAAGTGATTTATTTTAAAAAAATAATAGTGTCTTAAATTTTATTATGTATAGAACTTGAAAATGGGTAAGAAATTAGGAAGATCCCTTGAATCAGGTTTGCTTATCAGGAATAATTGAGAAGGGAACCTCTTTAAAACATGTATTTTCCTATAAAATAAGGATGATATGATCTCTATACATGATTTAGGAATATATACATAGAATTTAGAAGAATTAAATAAAAATAAATAATAATTTATTTGGGTTAAAGAGAGATAAAGAGTAACCTAAAGGAAAAAATGGAGGTTCTGAAAGAATCCCCTACCTTATGTCCGAAACTGTTTTGCACTTGATATTAATGTTATAGATAATCAAATTAAATCCATTAATTAATTAATTAATATTATTTTATACATTTATTTAATTTATTATAATTTTCTAAGTTAATTCATGGTCTTTTTGATGATTTATAAGATATAATTTTATCATTTGGGATAATTTGTTTCCTTGCTTTTCATAATCGGTTACTTATATACAAGTATGGAAAATCATGTAAAATGAGAATATTTTTCCAGAATTAAAATTATATTTTATTAAAAACTTATATAAGATTAAATTATCTTATAAATCATTTGGTTATATGGTATGAGTATTAATCATTAGATAATTGGTTAATGATAATTTTTTAGGTTAATTTTGGCAGTTTTCGATCACAACGAACTCATTTTGTTTTATCATTTAGTATTGTGTATATAAGTTAATTATAGAACATAAATAGGGTTATAAAATAAATTTTAAAATAATTTTCAACTATTATAATGTTTTTAAGACTATAATTTAAGGCAATAGAGGAAATTTAAAACTCATCATCCTTTAATGAGATAAATTAACACATCACGAACGATGTTTTTAGTTTTAGAATAAAAAAGGGGAGGGGAAAGAATTGATGATGGATCATCCCATAAAAATAATAAAATTACAGTATATGTGAGTTAATAGAGTTACCGTGCCACTTGGATAAGGGTATTTGAGGATATAATAAGAAAATAAATGAACTTGAAAATAAATTAAAAGAAAAAAAGAGGATTTTACCTCTTGAATTCTTTCCCTTGAGAACCTCCTTATGGAAATTGGTTTTGTTTTTTGTTGAGAAAAAAGGATCAGATTTATAGAAGGGTATTGGGAATATATTTTATCAGAATTTGGACAAGATTCAAATCTTGAGAGGTGTGAGGAGAAGAGGTGGTGAGGGGTGGTATTTATAGGGGAGGAGAGGGGTGTTTTCTCGTTATTTTATTCATTATTTTATTATTTTCTCAAGATAATCAATAGTAAAAATTATTGTGAATAAATATAGTAATTAGTGCATGTAATTTTTATCTAATAGTCACTTACATCATCCATGAATCAAACATGACTCAAAAACCCATTTATTTACTAATACTGTAAATTACCATATTTCACTATTCACCAAGAATTCAACTATTTTAGAAAAATATAAAAAATTCACCCTAACCATTTTTCAACATGTAGAATTAAAAAATAGAATAAATTTTATGAAAATAATTTTCTAAATATGATAAATTTAATTTTTAATTAAAATAATCATTTATTTGGAAAATACCAATTTTAAAATTATAACTGATTTCATAAAACTTTGAAAAAATAATCAAGGTCTCATATAATTATATTATTATCATAAGAAAAAAATATTAATTTATGAATACATTTAATAAAAATAAATTTTCTTTTAAATCATTATATTAATTATAAAATTGAAAATAATTATTTATCTTTTATAAAAATATCAACACTTAAATAATAATTTCTAAAACATTTATTAACTTATACTATGATATGATTATATCATATTTTCATTTATAAGATACTAAAATTTTATTTATACTTTAATGGTTGAGGTTAATATTATGTTTTATGGTTTAATATTCATAAGGTTAATATTACTATTCCAAAGGTCAAGTTACTATTTCATCAGTATAGGTTCCTTATCTTTTATAAATACCACTTATTTCATTCATTATTTATTTATAAAGTTTTTATTTTGTTCTCTAAGTGATTTTATGAGGCTTATACTATATGAAATAATTATAATAAGGGAATTTCCATTGATAAAATTTTGGGTCATTACAAACCTTCTTTTCAATATATGAAACCTTATATTTAACCTTGGTTATTCATAGTAATCATATATTTAAACCATTCATAATGATTTATAGAGAAAATGTTAATTAACCTAAGAATATCCCCCAGTATTATCTAGAATGGTGTCTAGTCTTAGACCCACTCATCTACCCTATTTAGATTTGTTACCCCTATGTGTATCTATACCAAAACTATATCCACTTACTAGTATCTAGATATGGATGAATTTTTTAGGAAAATAACATTTCTTTCCTTACCATAACTTATGATGTTCTCCCATATTTAGTCTTATCCTAAGGGATCTCATTAAATTTTTCTCATCTTAGTTTCCAAAAATAACTAAACCTTTCTCTAATACCAACTATTGTGACTAAAACCTTTCATACATAAATAATACATCTTTTTAGATGTATATTCATTACATAAAATTACAATTCATGCTAGACCTATAAAGGTTTAGTGTATTTAGAAACATGAATACATAAAAAATAGGGATATAAAAGATCAATATCATCTCCCACTTAGTTCTTCACAACTAGAACCCTTCTTATACATATCATAAATAAATTATTTTTCATATCCTATGAAAAAAATCACAATAAATAGTGTGATCATATGCTCAATAAGGGTAATAAAATGAGATATTAGTGATCATTTAAGCATAACATGATAAAAATGGTATGTGAACACAATCTTAACCTCTGAAAAATACACCAAATAATTCATTGATCATAATCACGATCCATGTCATAAATATGATCAGTTAATAAGACATGATTCATAAAGGAATCAAAGAATATGAGCCATAATAATATAAGAATGGCATATGATAATTCCATTAAATTATTTCATAAAGTGTGGAATAATCATAATCATATAAATATTATGTCAAGTATATCCACCAATACATTCACCACATGTTAGGATTGGGCTAACTGCCCATGTACCTTCTTCAATATTAAGATAACCTCTTATGTTCCCTCATTCGGGCTTTGAATAATCACTCATGTAACCTTTTTTAAAATTGGGATAACATCTTGTGTACCCTTTGATATCATACAACATTAATCTTTACCCAATAAGTTATAGGGATATATAATCCTAGTACCACTCATCACATGATCATAATCCATTCATTTATATTGAATAAGATCATAAAATAGTCATCATATCATCATAACATAACCTATATTAAATAAATGAGTTTTGTAAGCATCTGATCATCATGATCAAAAATCATCCAGATAAAGAATAAGTCTGTAATCATTGGATCATATTTCTAGGAAATCATAAGTAACATAAAATTATGTTATAATAGATGAAAAATACCTTTTAAAGGTCACTGGAATATTTTTTGAGAAAAATACCATTTTCATTTTGAAATAACATATTTAAAATCTAAAAATTTAAAAATTATTATGGAAAATTTTTCTTTTTAAAAGAAACATGGAAATTTGTAATGAAATATTCAATTCATTGAGAAATTATTATGGTTAGAAAATCCATTAATGTGGTTTATGTTAAAAAAATATTCCTTTCATATTTTTGGTAAAAATTCAAAAACACCTCATTCAAAAAAACAAAAAGAAGATTATTTTTAACCATTTTTTGTAAAAAAACTAAACATGGGTAAAAATGACTCTAAAAAATAGTAGTATAATAGTAAAAAAAATCTTTAAAATATTTTAAATAAAACATGGATATGGAATAAAAAAATTCTCAACCAAAGAGGAAATGAATTATGTATTAAAAACTTTTTACTGATATTTTTAAGTATCAAAGAGAGTAAAAAGGTATCATTACATGAAAATTTCATAAATAACCAGATTATATTAAAATTAAATGGTTTTATTAAGTAAGAATTATAAAATTTCCCTCAATATAAATTCAAGCATAAGAAATCCTGATTAAAATTAGATTGAAACAAAAATCTCTTACCTAAAGTTCGACTTGCTTTGAAAGCACTATAACATCATGTATAACACATTTAAATTTATTAAAATCCTATACCAGAATCATTTACATATTTATAATATAATATATTATCCACTTATAATATTTCAACACCCACTTACTAATAATTCCTTATTAAAATCATCATTTGCAGGTGTTAACTGTTTCGTTTCTTATGGAAGTTTTGGTTCAACAGTTCTAGTCCTTATACTTTGATCATGGATACATCATCTACATAATTTTAATAATGATATAATTATTATATATATTCATTATATACATATTTATAATCATCCATAAAAGTTAGATATAGAAAAAATGAATTATACAGTTCTTGGGGATGGTAGTTCGTACGTACGCATGAATATAGTTCTTATTTTATAAAAAAAATATGAAAGAAAGAATAATAATATTTTAACTTTAAAAAATAATAATTATATCATAAATATATCATATAAATATTAAATCCATCATAATTATCAATCATAAAGGATGGTGGTGTAAAATTAATTATATCTCTACATGGAGGCAGTTGTCTACATGTAGACGTGAGCGTTACTTTCAATTCACATTTGATGGAAAAAGGGTGGATAATAGTGGTTCCATAATAATAAAACATTTTATTATATTTATGATAATTAATTTATTATTTTATGATTAATACCTTTAATTTAGAGGAGTTATAAGATTAAATAATATGAAATATCCTGGGTAGGATGATTACCTCTTCTTCGGTAGACCTCCTTTAGATCACTTCTTAAAAACATTTGGAATAGAATTTCAAGAAGACTAGAACCTATAATTCTTGTATAGGTATGTTTATAAGATAATTTTTAAGTTTTTTGTCTAATAGGTGGCTCAAAGTTGTGTAAATAATAGATAGGGGTGTCAATTTATAAGTGGTGGGAGGGACACACCTTGAGTTTTTTAAAGGATTAAAAAAATTAAGACATATTCATGTAAAAGTGACCATTAACAATTAAATTTTAATAAATAGGTGATAAGGGTTAATATTTTTCCATAAAATAATATTTATATAGGCTTATCTCGAAATATTACCCTAATATCTTAGTTTAACCACCGGTAAAACCATTTTAATCTTAACCAAGGAAACAAAATTTTAATATTTTTACTATTCATTATGAAAAAAATTAAGATAAAATTATTAAATTATATTAAATATACTGATTATAAATATCTAGTCTATTTAAAAATATTCAATTTCTATAATTTAAAGAATTTTATTTTAATATAAGTTTTTAAAACACAAAGAAAACTGTTTTTAACAAAATTCTTTTTAAGCATAAAATTATGTTTACATTCATTCCATTCCATATAAAAGCTATTAGATTAATGTTAAAATATTTTATTTAATATATAATTTATAATTTTCTTTGAAATTATTCATCAATTGAGATTAATTTAAGTAATTAAGGTAAAAACAAATTGTGTTCATAATTTTTTTTTTAGAAAAATGTGCTTTTAAGACCAAAAATGAACTTATACCAAAATAAAGTATAATTATGGTCCATGTGTAATTAATTATAATATTTATAATTAAAATAGTATTTTGTTAATTTAATATGAAATTTAAAAAAATAATGCGACCTCTACTTTAAAAGAAATAAATATTTTACAAAAATTTGTATTTTCCACTATTTGCTGAAAAATTAATCTTTGTATAAAAATATCAAAATTTTACCTTAAGTTAATATTGATATAATTATTAAAAATGATATCATTTTTATAAAATAAAATTTCTAAAAGTCATGAAAATTAATTTTAATATATGTAACTAAAATTTAATAAAAACCATTTTTGAAGAAAACGTATTGTTAAAGCATCAAATGAATTTACTAAAAATTGAGTACTTATTTATTATGAATTAATCAATAAATTTTAATTAAATAAAATCTTTATACATATTTTTCATAATTTTTTTAATCCTATTAATACCTATTAATCCAACGACTATGTTATAAGGTTATACTATATCACGGTTCATTTAGACACAGGGTTGTTTATAAAGAAAGCTATAAAATAATTTATGTTTATTTAAAAGAAAATACATATAACATCTTGGTGTGTTACAGTTCTATTGTCTATAAGTACCTAGTAAATATTCCGTATACTCTCTCAAGCAATATTTGATAGTTTTAACTACTACCTTTTTAGTTCTCTTAGATTTATTTGATATTTTTCTACTATAATTTATGTTACAATGTCAAGTCAAGTATATAACCTGGAATATGTGATAAACCCATTTCCAAAGTGAATAGAGTTTTACCCACCATTTAAATATTTTCATATGTATTATACCTGTATTTTTGAGAGATTTATTCCATGCAATATTAGAAACAATTAACTCTTAATTTATTTAATTTAGTTTGTTTCTATACTTTTTCAGTATTTAAAAGTTTATTTATTCTAAGAAAAAATAGATTTATCTTAGTAGATAATATTACATATAACTTGGATTATAAATTTAATTCAATCTTTAGATAAATATTTCCACCTTTATTCTTAACTAACTGTAAAAATAATATCTATCTTCCTTATGTTATCAGTATATTTTACAAGGAAAACTATAGCACACCCACTAACCTCCAATAGACACATGAAAATATAATTAAACCTTTATTTAATTTATTCCTTAATACATACATGTAACCTTATTGTATTAATATTATAACCCTAGTAGTTACAATGTTAATTTGAATTCAAATGGATTTCAACATCTCTATTGGTGAAACAATTTCAACATAATCAATGCCTTAAATAATCTTAAGTCCCCAATAACCAAAATTTCTTTATAGGTAATCTATTTACACTTTATTTCAAGATATCCTTTGAATACCCATTCCAACCTAGTAGTATTTACATCAAGTGGAGAAATTACAAAAAATAAATCTTGATTTTATTATATGGAATCCAATTTAATAAATCCATATCTTCTTGCAAATTTATATTTTCACGATTTACTTATTCCATGTAGGATATCAATATATTATTATTAGTGAATGATATATCACATAACTGGTTATTATACAACCATCTCAATTTTTTTATCTATCATACACAATATGTGTCTTTGGATCATTCATTTTCTAGGAACTCTTATGGAACATGTTTTTATAACGAATACTTTTGTATATTGAGCCTTAACTTTATATAATTATGTATTTTTTCACTATCTCAAATAGACATGTGAACACTTTTAAAGATATATAGTATTTCTCTTGAATATAAATTCTCTATATTAGGTATTTATGAAATATCCTTATAAACCTTTAAGATAATTAACTGATATTCATTTTTTGTTTTTTTATTCAATTTTGTTTATTAACTTATCCATAACAAACTCATTACATCTAAACACATGAATTTTACAACAAATTTTATTTCCTTTATATTATAACTCATATGATATCCACTTTTCACATAATTTGGAATATTTTTAATGGATAATACTACTATTTTTTAAATCATGTATCAAAAAGTATAATGTAATACTTCAAACACTTATAAGACTTATCATCGATCCTATTTTACTAACATCATGGATCTGATGTGTATAAGTAAATGTGATTTTAAGAATTACTCTTCTTTATATTTTGATTATCTATGAATGCTTGGTAAAAATAGTTTTTGGCCAACTTACCTAGACCATCTCTTATATTCTAACCAAGCATATTATTTTCTTCACTTTTACATTCCATAAATTTCATAAATAAATGTCATGAACTACGTGAATCTAACTCTATATTCTACTTGAAATAGATCACATATATCTTAATAAACTAGTTATATAAGCATTGTATCTTTATCACATTTAATGAAAAGAAGTGTCTTGGTCACTTCAAACCTTATAAGTAATCTTTCCAAATACCTAATAGTTTTAACTCAAAAAATCCTAAACACATTTATTGGTATTTATTCGATATTTTTAATGGATGTACTTGATCAATAATTAACATGTGATAACTAGGTATTATTAAGTCTTATATTAATATTCATTATTAATTTCCAATATAATACATTTGTGATTCTAATATAATCATACTATTAATGAAGCATGGTATATCATAACAAATTTAATTCAAACTTGAAATAAAATATCATTATATCTAAACTTGAAATTAAGATAATTTTTTGGTAACACACATTACCTAAAAATATTTCTCAATTTAAAGAATATTTTCAATTGTTATTATGAAGTTATGTTGTTTTCTAGTTGACATTGGAGTCATTCTCTATCAACAACTTGAAAATTAACTTCACTTTTTTAATCTTTCTGAACATCCAGAGTTCCTATATTTGGATATAGATATGTATGTCACATATTTTATTGAATTCATATATAGTAAATATAAATATTATGTGTAATGAAAAATAAACCTGAATTTTAAAATTTTAAATTCTTTATTTTAAATTCATTATAGGTTCTCTTATAGTGACCTTTTATGCCACATATAAATTAATGATTTTTATTAGATTAGAAGATCTTATCAGGGCCAATCCCAAATCAGAAAATGTTGGATTTGATGGATCAATCACATATTTTACAAGATTTAAATTTCATGACTAATGAAATTTTTCTAAATAATATTGATAATAGATAACCCTGAATATAGGAAGAGAAATTTTTCAAGTAAATTTTATAATTAATTTAATTAAATTGGAATAAATATTACCTTGTTCTTGAGATATTTCTTCATTGTATAATTTTATCATTTTGTAAACCTTTTAGTAATAAATTATTTTTTTTGTAGGATCTAAGTGTAGAATCCCTATAAAAGTGGTCAAAAAAGTCCCATATGATCTCTAAATGACACCTATGAATCACTAGGTGATTGTGTGGTCGATTGATCATCTTGTGTTGTCTGTCTTGATAAATGTGATGATTTATTCATTCTTTAAGAATATTCCTTGAAAACTCATTCTTGAGATGATGGAGGAATAAGTTGAATCTCTAGAGAATTCTACAGTCTTTAGAGAGAGCTTTATATTTCAATGTGAACAAAAATTATTAATTTTGATCAATCTCGATCAACCTCTTCACTATATACATAATCATCAATTTATAGGGATAGAGTCTGGGTTAAAAAAAATTATTACACAATAAACCTTAAATAATATATTAAACCTCATTCCATATAATAATATTATTATTATTATTTTATGGTGTGTGAAAACTAGTGCAATGATAAATATTATTTTACAGGCTTGCAAATTAATATTTATCACCAGAAAAAATCTTAGTCTGGTCACCATCCTTAGAAACAAATACCTAAATAAATATTTAATTAAATATTTATTTTTATGTTAAATATTCTCTTCAAAGTCTGGAGAATAAATATTTATTGAATATTTAAAAAATAAAATAAATATTTTATTCAAAATCTAGTGAATAAATATTTATTAAATATTCACATAATTAAATAAATTTTTTATTAATGAATAAATGATTATTTATTACCTTATGAATAATATTTTTGATCATTAAATCCTGAATAAAATTAATCCTCAGTCTTTAGAATAATATTTATTCTAATAATTAAATTCAAATATAATTTAGTTAAGATCCATGGAAAAACATAATGTGTGACCCTCTGGGATTTTTTATCATTGGCATTAGTTGGGATCGCTTAAAGTCCAAGATTACTGTCTAATAACGGATCAAGTAACCTACGAGAAAGAAGTTAATGTTTCAATGTTGAAAATGAAATATGATCATATGTTTTGTAATATAATCCTTTGTAAAAATATCTCCTCAAGCAGGTTGCACACTCCTGTCATCTGTTGGGACTAAGTTGGATGGAGGTGTTGTTTGGAGAAGTTTGTTGGATTTTTTTTTAATTTAAAAAAATCACCTCAAGTTGTAAAATCTAGTGATCAGATGAAGGGTTTTGGACTCAGATCATCAAACACTTATTTCTTGACAAAGTACATTAATTAAAGTTTTTTATTCTGAATATTGTTTTCTTTGAGAAATTTTTTTCATACTCATATTTCTATAATGAAGTTTTTTAGTACAAAGTGGGAAGATTTAATATATTCATAATGTTTTAATATATTTTTTACATAAAAAATAAAATGATTATATACTGATCTCAATGTTATAAACATCGAGGAAAACCTCATGATACTCATAGTTTCTAAAGGAATGATGAAGTTGTTCTGGATGGAGAGGTTATGATGAAAATAATCTAAAAATAAGATGATGATTTTCTTATCATTTAATTTTTGAAACCTGAATAATTCATGATAAAAGATTTATTTTTGAAGATTAAAATAGAAATGAAAATTTCTGATGTTTTTATGAAGGGAAAGTTTTTCCGGACACAGATCATCGGTCTGAAAGGTATGGGATGTAGATGTTTTTTTAAGGCTAGTTATGTAAATTTTCTAAAGTCATGCTTTTTGAAAAAGTTATGATCGATTGATCCATCAGACATGTCGATCCATCAATTGAAATGAACTACTGAATAAACCAGTCAACTGTTGAGTTATAGAAATCAACAAGTCACTCTTGATACTGATCAATCATAAAAGTTGTATCCACCGAGTGTTCAGCACTGATAAGGAATTGGATGAAGATTTCCATAAAAGGAATAAAATTAGACTACCTAAGTTTTATCAAATGGAAAAGATTTATTTATTATTAATGAGAATGGTTATTAACATTGATAATCCATTGGTGATGAAAATAAATTAGATTATCTTTTCATAAGAAAGTTATTCAGATTGACGCTGAGGTAGGGAGAACGATTGGAGTCACCACTAAAAGAATTATCAAAATCAAGTGATTGTAATAAATAAAATATTCTTAATTAGATAAAGTAAGAAATTTAATGAAGGTTCTAGAAATGTTGAGAATATTTGAGAAGTGGATAAATAAAGTTCATATGAACATAAATTTTTGAGATATTGAATTTCATTTAGTGGGAAAAATATTTCATGTTCCTAATTTTTCTATTTTGGTTGAACCTATATAAAGGGGTATAATTATAATGTATTTTAACACTATTTATATGCAAGAATTTTGATCATTAGAGTTGTGCTTTTGAACTATTTATCAAATAGAGCATACAGAAAATAGTTTTTGGCCAAAAGATGAAGTGATCAGAGAAGTGTTCAGGATTCATAGAATCAAACCAAATAATTATAATGAAATATTCTGATCAAAGAAAGAATAATAAAATATACAAGTTCTGGTTTACTATAGATAAATTGGACTCACTCATTTCCAGAATAAATAATTAGACAGAGGAATCAGATTGGGTGTTAAGATTGAGTTTTTATATGAAATCTAAAGAATAATTTCTTACCCTCTATTGGGTAATAAAGTGAAGAATTTTTTTAAATAATATCAAAAGATAAAGTTGTTGAATAAGAATAGTGACAATGCTTGGAACCAAGTGGTGAAGGTTTCTAAATCTTATTACAAAATCTTATTTACATCTTTGATGCTAGAAGAAGCACATGCACTATTGTATTGATTATAGTGCTACACAAGTGTAAGGGTATTTCCTACATGTTATTTTTTTTTTAAAAAATTGGGTACAACCATGAAAGCATCACACGACGCAAGGAAGAAAATTACATTAAATTGCAAGCCCAGGGACTTGACCCCGTGACCTGCCCCTCACCCCCCCCCCCAAACCCTTACCACCCCACCACCAATGGTGGGAAAATGGTAATGATTTCGTACTTGTTATATACACACAAAAAATGGATTCTTTTATAGTTTATTGTGTGGTTTTGGGTTACTTCCAAACCATGTCGAGGACTTGAAACTCTTATTGAGTAAAGAATGTTGTAAATACTTGTATTCCAATGGAAGTGTCTAAATTTTTTGTTTTTCAGCAAATTTTTTACTCTTTAATAAGTGGTAAATATTGATAGGAAATTTAAAATAAAAAAGAAAATGATATTACTGATTCATTCCCTCTCCTTTCAATGATTACATTGATCCTGTGTGGGCCCTTTCAATTGGTATCAGAGTAAGGTTACTTTTTTTAATCTTTACTGAAGTTTGAAGATATGATTTTATGGATAATATAAATTTTGTAAATAAAAAGGGGATTCCAGTTTTTGATGAAAGAACTATAATATCTATAATCCCTTGGTTATTATATTCTATAGTCTACTATATATGGATTTCATCCTAATTTTTGATAATTTTCCTATTTTATCTACTAATAATAAAAATCTAGATAATTATGGAAGGGATAAAAATCATTTACTCTCTTCACCATCTAAAAGTAACTTTATTAGATTAAAAGGATTTGTAACTACCAAAGGTGTTTGGAAAAAGTTTGAAAACATCTATGAAGTAAATACAAAGGTGAATAAAGAAAAGTTAGAAATATGGAGGCTAAAGAATGGAGATCTCAAAATGGGTGTGTATGAATCTGCTGGTGAGTTTTTTACAAGGGTGAGTTATATTGTTAGAACCATAAGATGTCTTGGTGAGAGGATGGAAGATTCAACTATTTTTGAAAATATCTTATGAATTCTTCATGAAATGTTTGATGACAAAGTTTCATCTTTAGAAGATATAGATCCTGAAACTCTATCATTGGATGACTTATATATAACTCTCATTATATATGAAATGAGAAGAGATAAATTTATGAAAATAAAAGAATAATTTTATCAATAAATTTCCTTCAAATCTTTCAAGAAATGAAAATATAATAATATTATTAAAGATGATGAAATTTTTGACTCTGACAATGAAGATGAGGTTTGTGAAAATTTTAATGAATTATTGTCCTTATTTTCTAAAAATTTAAAAAGTGGCATATGGAAGCATAAATTAAAGTTACCATTAAAATTATTAGAATTCAGATCTATTAGGAATTTTTTTAAAATTATCCATGAAAAGGGATGAATAAGTAAGTGATGAAGATGAAATAAATTAAAGAATATTATTTAAGAGAAGTGTTGAAAAATCAAAACATTATTCCAAGGGAAAATATAAAAAGTTCTCCAAATCTAAAAGGATAATTTTTTTGTATATGGATGATGAAGATGATAACATTGAAGTTGAAAATTAAAAATTCACTGAAGATTATGTATAAAACATATTTATTACAAAAGTAAATGATGAAGAATTTTTTGGTTATAAAATTAGTAGTTCTGAAGAATAGACTTAACAAGAATATACTTTGACAATAGAGTTGAAAGAATATCTTTGAAATATTTTTAGACTTGAAAGATAAATCAAGAAATTGAAAAGGGAAAGTTATATAGAAAATATTCAAGAATAATTTCTTAAATAGAAATCTATGATGTTGGAAGAGATTGGTTAATTGAATAAATATCTTGAAAAATAAAATAATTATAATGAATATCTTGAAGTAAATATAAAATTGAAGGAGGGTGAATTAGAAATTGTTCAAAAAAAAGTTCTCTAAAGGTGTTCAGGGATTTATGAGTTTCAAAAACTCTTTTCTTGAAATTGGTGAGTTCTTTGAGAAGTGTGAACCTGAGAAATATCAAAAAGTATTCTTTAAGGTTTGAAAATGAAAATAAAGATATTCATAATAATAATAAAGAAGATAAAATCATGTTTGTATCCAAAGGAAACAAAGTTGTAAATTCATAAGTTAAAAAAAATCAATTTCCATATAAAATTTTGATACTACTATTGATTATATTGAATATGGGAATAATTACAAGTTAAATAAGAATATTTCAAAAGATATTATAACTTCTAGGACTCAACAAATTCTTAATGTGGAAATTAAGAAAGTTTTAGAAAAAAAAATTACAACTCGAGTAATTATAGAAGTCACATAGGAAAATATTCTCTATATGGATATTTCTATTATTGTGGTGGATTTTTCCATAAAACAAATATATATATTGGTTTAATAAACAACACTAAAATTATCCCATGAATAATTTGAAACAAATTTTAATGGGGATTCAACCCACTCAAAGAAGAAAACTTGATAAGGTTGGTGTGATGATTGAAAATATATTCCAACCTTTGGAAACTATTTTTGAAAGATGTGAACATCATGTCATCTTGTTAAAGGATGTATTTTTCTATTATGATAGAACAAAATTTTTATAACAATTATCAAAATCTGGATGTGAATGAAGACAAAGGGGAAGAAAAATCTCTTATTTTAGAAACTTATCTCAAAGCTAAAAAAGTAGAACGAACATGGATTTTGGATAGTGGGTTATATTAACATATAAAATTAGATTTGAAGCTATTGAATATTATCAAATAATTTATAGAATGAATAATTATGTTTGGAAATAATGAACCACTCAAAATCAAAGGTGTTGGATCTACTATTATTGTGGAATATAAACTAAAATCCAAAAAGTAATTTTTTGTTGATGTAATGAAAAAAACTTATTAAGTGTTTGAAAACACTATGATGAAGGTAATAAAGTTTTTTTCATAAAATATGGTTTTGTTTTGAAAATAGTTAAATATGGAAAGGTTGTTACAAGAGGACAATGTACAAAAGAAAAATTGTCTCAAGTTAGTGATGCAAAAAAACTCATGTTGTGTAAGAATGATGGAAGATAATAAATTATGACATAAATGGTTGGGGTATATGTGTTATAGGAATATGAGAAAGTTAAAAAGTGAGACATTATTCATGATATTCTTGATAGTATAAGAAGAAGATATTGGTTTTCATTCAATCCATCCCATGGAGCTGATTTATTATGATATTTGTAGGCCAATGTTTAAAAAATAAAATTTAAAATATAATTAATTTCTTTCTTTCATTGATGAATTTACTAACATCTCTTGAAATATATATTTGAAACAAAAATCATAATCTCTAAAAATGTTTAAGAGTTTTAGGAGAATAGAGAAAAATAATGTTGATATTCTATGAAGAAGTTGAAAAATGATAATGGTGGTGAATACAAAAAATAATAATTAAAAAGTTATCTTGAAAAATATGGTATTCTTCACGAGTTCGGTGAACCTTACACACCACAAAATAATGGTGTTTCTGAAATAATTAATAGAATTTTGGTGGATATGGGGCATACAATGTTGATTGAACATGGTATCTTTAACTATTTCTAGAGTAAGGTGATGAGTAATACAATTTAGATTCATAATTAGTGTTTCTATATACCAATATATAATATAAACCCTTATTAAATGTTCTACAATGAAATTAAAAGTTTTAAACACATAATGGTTTTTGGGAGTCCCTGTATCATAAAAAACAAAAGTGAGAATCCTATAAATTTTGATCAAAGAGATGAAGATTGAATTTTTATTGTATATGATCTTAATGATATAGGATATAGATATTTTAACAAAGAAATATTTTAGTTTTTTATTTAGATTATGTAAAAGTTATTGAAAAATATATAGAATAAGTTTCACAAACACATGTAGATAAAGAAGACGAGGAAGATGATATAATTGAGAAACATGAAAATAATTCCAATTATGGTGATGCCATGAAATTAGAATAATTAGGATCAACTATTTCTATTGATGAGTAAGAACTTCATAAATCTCATCCTATAATGAGAAAATAGGTGGAAGTTCAAAATATCATCGGTGATCAACAAAAAAAGATCAAATAATAAGAACATCCAACTTTGTTTCACACACTTATTGGTATTCAAAAGTTGAGACAAATGATGTTAATAAAGCTTTTGAGCATTGGGAGTGGATTTATTCTATTAACGAATATTTGGAATAGATTGAGTATAATGATACATAGGAACTTATACCCAAACCAAATAATAAAAAATTTATTGGTACAAAGTGGGTGTTCTGAAAAAATTTGAATCAAGATAGTGAAGTGATAATAAACAAAGCATGATTGGTTTGAAAAGGTTGCTCAAAAATTTAAGGTATTGATTTTAATGAAACTTTTTATCCTATAATAAGATAAGAAACAATCATATTCTTTATTTATATTGTAATACTATCATCTTATAAAAATTTTCAAATAGATGTGAAATCATCTTTTCTAAATGGAGAACTTGATAAAGAATTTTATATTGAACAACCATGTGGATTTTAAATTTTAAAAGATGAAATTTATGTTTGTAAGTTAAATAAATCTTTATATGGTTTAAATTAAGGTTTGAGATCTTGGTATTCAAAATTGGATTCCTTCTTAAAGATGTTGAAGTGTAAGAAAGGAAGAGTTGATAGTAATCCCTACATCAAATAAAATTAGTATATCTATATCATTGTAATTGTTTATGTTTACAATATCATCATTATTGAGAATGATGAAAGTTCTTGTGAAAAGTTTACTGAAGAGATGAAGAAGTTCTTTGAAATGTCAATGCTTGGTGAAATGAAATACTTTCTTGGCTTAAAAATCTATGAAAAGAAGAAATATATTTTTTATCTTAATAGAAGTATGTTAAGTAACTTGTTGTGAAGTTTGGAATGGAAAATTTAAATCCTATTTCCACACCAATTTAAGTGGGAACCAATTTTTATAAATATAGAGAAAGAAATAATGTTTATTTTAAAAAATTCAGAAAGCTAATTGGATTTTTGTTATATCTGCTTTCTTCAAGACCATATATTTTATATTCTTTCACTTTAAGTAAAATATTACAAATTGATCCAAAATAATATCATCTACTAGTAAGAAAACTAATTATCATATATTTAAAAGTTATGACTAATTTTAGTATCAATAATGACAACACAAGAAGAATTTATTGCTTTGGTTATACATATATTGATTGGGTAGGAAGTTTGGATGATAGCAGATCTACATATAGTGTAGTTTTCTTTCTAGTGGAATTTTGTGTGAGTTGGAATTCTAAAAATAAAAATTATATAACTCTTATCATAGTTTAATATGAACATGTTTTTGCCACTTAAGTTTCAACACAACTTATGTGTATGAAGACTTTGTTAGAAGATTCACTAGTCAAAGTGAAGTTACCCCTTATCTTGAGTTGTGATAATAAAAGTGAAATAAATCTCACAAGAAATATATTGAAACGTTATTTTTTAATGTATATTGATACAAAACATCACTTAATCAAAGAATAGAATAATTCACTCTGGTTGGAATATGTTTCTATAATGGAACAAGTTGTTGATATATTCACAAAACTTTTACCAAAGGAATATTTTTATAAACTAATGTTGAAAATGGGTGTCCATCCTATTTATATCCAAGGTTGAGGTATTTTTTTATGTCCCTTCTATAATCTTTACTTTGTATAGTGTTTTCAATGGGTAGAAAAAAGAGTTTTCATAATTTTATCCATTGGTATGTGCTAAACTTATTATTTAAAGCATTTATTTAGGGGGGATTTTTAAAAGGGGTAAGTTGTGAGTTCAAAATGTGAATGTATGAAGTATTCTAATAGTTCATTGAATTTATTATAGGAAACTATGTTTTTATAGTAAAATGGAAGAATTTTTTCAGAGGTAAAATGTTTGAAGTTCAAGAAGAAGTTTTTTAAGTCACTACTTATGAATAACATGATTTTTTTTGTTCAATAATTCTTGTTTTATATACTGATTTCACTCACATAGTATTATAATTATTGATAAGTGATATATATCTTGAGTTAACAAAGTTTCAGTAATTTATGAATCTCTGTTAAAAAAATAATAAAAATGAGAAGATTGTTGGGACCACTTTTCCTAGATTTGTTGTTTAAAGAAGTTTGTTCGAATTTTTGTTTCTTGTTGGATTTATAAAAAATCACCTCACTTTGTAAAATATATTGATCATATGAAGGGTTTTAGACTCACATGATCGAACATATATTTCTTGAGAAAGTCCATCAATTTAATTTTTATATTCTGAACATTGTTTTCTAGGTGAACTTGTTTTCAGACTCATATTTATAGAATGGATTTTTTCATAATGAAGTGGGAGATGTACCAAATTTCGAATTTTGAAATAGATATTATACATATAAAATCATATGATGCTATATTTATCTCAATGTTATAAATATCATGTAAAACCTCATAATACTTACAGTTTCTAAAGGAATGTTGAAGTTGTTCTGGATGCATGGGTTTGATGGAAATCATCTAAAAAATGAAATTACTTTTTTGATAATTTAGTGTCATAAAAATCATGAAGAAGTCATGGTATAAGTAGAATTTTGAAGAAGAAAATAAAAATGTGAATTTATTATGTTTTTATAGAGGGAATGTTTTTTCAAACACAAATCATCGATTTGAAAAGTAGCAGACATAGGAGTTGTTTAAAGGGTGGTTATGATAATTTGATGAAGTCAGAAGATTTTTAAAAGAGATAATTGACTGATCTATCAAATGAGATGATAAATTGGTTGAACTGATCCATCAAATGAACCAATCAGTTTCTAAGTTAAAAAAAAGTAAGAAGTTGTTGTTGATATCTATCCATCAGACAAGTTGTAGACACCAACCTATCATATAACTATTTGGAACCGATAAGTCATCAGATGTAGAGTTCCATCAAAGGCAGAACATCAGACTGCCCAATTTTTATTGGATGGGCTGGAGCCTTTGATAGTTAATTAGAAGAGTTTTTTACACTGTTAAGTCACTAGATGATGAAAATCCTTTACACGATCTTTTTTTGATAATGTTTTTTAGACTAATACTGAGGTAGATAGAATTATTAGAGTCACCAAACAAATAATTATCATACTAAAGTGGTCATATTGAATAAAATATTCTTAATTTGAAAAGGGCATAAATTTCATGATTGTTTTAGAAGTGTTGAGAATATTTTAGAAGTGGTTAGATGAAGTTAAAATGAACATAAACTTCAGAGATTATGAATTTTGTTGAGAGGGAAAATTATTTTAGGTTCCCCTATTTTCTGTTTTGGGTACACCTATATAAAGGGGTGCATATACATTGTACTTTTATGTTATTCATGTGAAATAAGGTAGAGATTTTGAGTTGTAGTTTCAAACTATTTATTGGACAGTGCTTAAATAGAAATGCTTCTGGACTAAATAATAATTGATCACAGAAGCTTTCAAGATTCTTCATATCAGATTGAATAATAAAACTGAGAGATTCTGATCAAAGAAAAAATAAGGGAAGAGGATGGTTCTAGTTTGATATAGAGAAATCAAACTGACTCATTTCTAGACTAAATAATCAGATAGAGGAATCATGGTGGGTGATCATACAATGTTTTTATATGAAGTCTAGAGAAGAATTTATTGACTTCTGCTGGGTAATAATGTGAATAATTATTTTAAAATAAAATAAAAAGTTAAAGTTATTGAAGAAGCATAGTGACAATGTTTAGAACCAATTGGGGAAGGTTTCTAAATATTATTACAAAATCATACTTACATTTTTCATGATAGAAAAAGCACATGCACTATTTTATTGATCATAATTCTACACAAGTGTAATGTTATTTCCTGCTTTTTTGTATCCACACAAAAGGATTGTTTTCTAGTTTATTGTGTGGTATTGTATTATTTCCAAAACATTCTAAGGATTGGATACTCTTATTAAGTAGTGAACCTTATAAACACTAGCATTCCTATGGATTTTTTTGAAAGTTTTTTTCCAAAAAAATTGTTTCTATTTAAAGTAGGTGAAGGCTATTAAGAAAGTTAACATAAAAATAAAAATATATCACTAATTCACCCCCCCCCTCTTAGTGATTACATTGATCCTATGTGGTCCTTTTCCTCATCAACCTATTTGGTTGATATGTATTTATTTGACTCTCCGAAATAAATGTCATTACACTATGGACATGGAATTTAATGAAATAGTTATATTTTAATTAGAGTAATGATATATAAAATTCCATAAATATGGAAGATAAAAAAATTCCTCAACTTATTCATTAATAAAATGTCATTTATGATGCACCAAACATACTCTATTACCCACAAATATATGGAATCACATTTTAGTCAGTAAATCTAAGTGTGTGAATCATGAAATTCATTAATTATAATCTTATTATCTATGGAACATTAAAAACACTCTCATACATGAATATAATATGAAACATAAACAAGAATAATTCCTACTTGCATGTCTATTCTCATAATCTTCCATCTTGGAGATTACCATGTGAAAACATTATGAGATAAAGTCTCTTCCACTTAAGATTAATTACACCTAACAATGAAAAGTATATATTCCCAATCATATAATATTATCTAATAACAAAACTTGGTTTATGATTATCATCATGAAATTTCAAGGTTCTCATCATATTGCGGAACTGATATGACCTTTTGAATGTTATAGATAATCTAGGTTATTATAACATTAATTGTATTTAGAATTAAATAAATATTTTATAATGTATTTAAATTAATATTAACTTCTTTAAATATATATGTAATTTAAAGTATAAAGTAGTCAGTTCTAGGGAACGAACTCTAATAGACTCCCAATTGCACTAGATCCAACTTCTAATGACTATTTAGTTATCACATGTTAAACATTATTCTACTAAGTATGGATACAACTTCTAGGAATATCATGTTTTTGTGACTAGGGATGGTAATTCCACATTTCTGTTTGGAAAATATTTTTACAACAACATTACTACCTTGATAAAATCCCTCAAGTAGTGATATAACTGAGTATCCACCTCTTGTTCTTATGTTATAGTCTTGACATCCAGAATAATTCCATTATCAATGTTTATCGTAATAATGATAAAACTCTTTATTTTTGTACAACCCAAAATAGAAATAGGATATTGCTAAACAACTTATGAAGCTGCATTAGAAGTCATAACAAACTCATATACTATAATTATGGAAACCACTTTCTGAAGTAATTTTTTCATTCATAATAATTTAGATTTATCTACCATACTAGATCAAATTGAACTAAGTGAATACAATTTTCCAAATTACCTTGATCACTAGTATTGCCACTTCTATAGCCACAAAGAACTCATCCAGTTATACTTTTCTAATTAATGTAAGATAATTCAAAATGATAGTCAATTTAGTTATGTTAGATCTATTTGATATTCACATATTATGAATTAGTAATATAAAATGTTAGTATATATCATAGAATATGAGATAAATTCCTATCACTTAAGCTTTGTAAATTCTTTTAATATCAATAATATCTTCCCATGCCCATGCATGTTCTAATGGAAGGATTATAATCAAAAAAATTATAATTTAATTTTTTCAACTTGAATTTTTCAATAATTTAATATATATACTATGAATAGATTTAAAAAAACTATGGATATATTTTTTAGAACTTTTTCCATAGAACACAATAACTACTTTAAGTCATATTTATATAAATTTCATTACTTTTCTTAACAAACTAGTAAGACAAAACATTTGTTTTACATATTTTATCAATATATTTATTTTGAAAACTAATAATAGACCCACTAACTAGTTAGAGACATGTGTCACTCATTCATTTCCAAATGAATATTTTATGATCACTATGCATGATTTATTCATAAATGATTTTATATAATATATATATCTTATTGGAATTTATTAATGTCACTAACACTTTCTAGTGATTACTTGTAGACATATACCAGAGTATCTACTTTTTGGTTATGTCATATAGACATATTCCATAAGTATTCCTTAAAATGAGTTGGCCTTGATTATCAATATCCTAGTGTGATGATCATAGAAATGTAATTTTAAAAGTAAAATTCAAAATGATTTTAGTCATGGTGATTGGTGTATAAGTTTTTTCATATATTAAACCTTTAAATAATTAATCATTCTTTGTTGGTACTATCTTATACCATCCATGTTCATTTTCTCTTTAATACTCATCAGCAGTATCAAGTCTTTGAAACATTCAAAACATAGAGTCTCTTAATATTGAAACATGGAACCTGTTAAATTAATTTATACATACTTTCAACCTTATCATGTAACCTTTTTCTACATAATTATATGAATATTTATTATGAAATTATATATATCTATATATCACCCACTACAATGATCATAAAATGCCTCTTTGGTTACAAATTCCTATACAGTATGTGTCTCTAGATCTACTCCTTCCTACAAAGCTTAGTAGCGTCCATCATTCCTATTCCAACTCATGTGCATATAGATACTTAATACATAAAATTTAATTATTCTCCACTATCTTTAAAGATATATGATTCCATTATGGATATATATTCGGTCTTTAATACACATTAATATCCTTAGTGTCTATAGGATTATTAACTCAGATGCAACTTAGTGTTTGATGTTGATTTATAGATAAATGCAGCTTTTAACAAATGATTTTCAACAATTACTTGTGGAAGTGTCCTAATATATTCTTTTCTTATCAAAATTGATATGATATCAATTAGAAAATATAGTTGGAATATGGTTATTTATTTCACTTATATTTTTAAAATATATCTTAGAAGAAATAATGGAATGTTTTAAATATATATATAAGACTCATTATTAATATTCCTTTTACTAACATCGTGATATTGATTCATATAAGGAAATGTGAGTTTGGGAATACCTTTACTCTATATATATGATCAATTAATACTTGGATAATATGTTATATCTGATAATCTAGATTGAAGATTCCTCAATCTTTACTAAGTGCACTCATTTACTTCTCTGGTAATTCCAAAACTTTATTAAAGGAATATCATTAATTATATGAATTTACCTTTAGCTTTAGAATATTTCACATGGACATGTTGAGATAACTTTAAAATATTTGTGATGTTCCTTCATTTTTAAAGGTTTATTTATCTAAAACATGATAATTATTTTGTTTTTATATCCATTATCTTTTCTCAATTGAGACTAAAATTCTTTTATTGTTTAAACAAGTCAATTTATTTCAGTTATATTTGAAAAATAATTATCTTTACATAATAGATTAAGAGTATTATATTTTATATTCATTATTTATTGTAATGGATATTTGTGATTCAAGATTTACTTAACTACTAATATAGTATCGAAGTACCATAATGACATTTTTTTAAAATGTGAAATAATGTCTCATTGTTGCTATCTTGGAACTAAGATAAGTATTTTAGTAAAAATTATTAAAAAAATGGATCAATATGTTTTTGGAAATGACAATTAGTTATCTACCCTTGGATGAAAAAGGAATATTTCTTTCTCGTTTCCTTTTGAGTTCACTCTATAACCTTTTTATTCTTTCTCAGTTCCCATACTTAAATACATGTATGTTGTAAGCATATTATTTTTAATAAAAAATTGTTGAATATAAACTTGATTAATATACTTGTTGTGGATTCATCTAATTGATTCTTCAACTCATTATAATTTCTTTTACAATATCCATTCTTTCCACATAAGAAGAAAATATACCCATGTTTATTCTTCTTCCTTTGAATTTTTCGTCTCTTTGAAAGAAATTTTAGAGGATATTTTGGATTTATATTATCCATGGGATCAACAACCTTATCTTTAAATATTTTCACCATAAGGGGTGGAGAAACATGTTTCAACCAATCCTTATTTTCTTGGTGAAGTATAGTCAAAAGATTCTTGAGTGACTTATCCATTTCATTTATCTAGGATTAGAAGAAAAATGATAACCTTGGTGGTAAGGATAATAAAATAATATTAATTGATAATTTATTATCCAAGTGGAAGTATAATTTCACTAACTGGTCAATATACCCCCAAAATTTGAAAGTATGATTAGTATCTAGATTCCCTTCTTCCAATTTACACTAATATAGTGCATTGAAAATATTATTTATCTCAAGCCTTTTCTTATCTTTATCAAGAAAAAGAATATGAGATATTATGGTGTAAGTATCCATTTCCTTATGTTTTATCATAAAATATATAGAGATAGTTTATGGTATAATATAATGGACATAAGAATAATCCTCTATATATCTCTGGTAGGAATCCTTTTCACCATTTCTCACATGTTGGGGTGTAAAAACAAGAATAGGGGATTTCATTACATAATAAAACAAATTGATAATAACCCATCACATAAATGATTGTAACATATCTAGAAATTTGTATTTTCAAGTATATACACTAAGTTTAAAAATTATTACATTATTTTCATGGTTTCACTTTCCATTTTTTGACAATAATTAAAATATATGATTATTTATTTAATTGATTACACATTGTTTTTTATATAATAATTTCTAATTTTATTAAAACTCCCATTATTTATCAATTCCCAATAGACCTCATGATTGTACTCATAATTTCTAGTTTATTAGATATTATAGTGGTATGGATCCATATGCCTATTCTGATAACCTAAGTGTGGGATCGATCAACTACTTATCTAGGTATGGAATTTCCAACTATGGTCTTGAAGAACCTTAATTCATTGAGTACACTCCCCAATACAGAAACAAGTAATTGGATTTCCTTAACACTTGCCTATAAGTTATATTAAATCTAGTGTGGATCACTTCTCTTAATGTAAATTGATTAATTCAGCCCAAAAATGTCATTATAACTCCATGATAAAAGTAAGTGTCTCAACATGGGTTGGTCAAAAACTTAATTTTATGGTTTTAATTCCTAATCATGTAATGGATGGATTAGTCTAACTTAATATTAATTTGATGGATTTTATTTATTATGCATAATTTTTTTATTATTTTATCCTTTGCATGTATTGTTAATATAAATTGAATTTTAATTTATGGATTAACCATAGTATGATAAAAAATTTATCAAAACCCATTTATTTTAATTCCATTTTAAATATTAGTATATTTATTTATGTGATTGTGGTCTTGCATCCATAAAATAAATCATACCTAAGATAGAAATAAAATAAAATAAAAAAGGGAATGATCATGAGCTTTATTTGATGATTTACTTATTAAGAAGACAATAAATCAACCTATGACCTTAAGTATAAACTCCTTGTGTGGGTATTGGCATAAGTTGTAGCATCCCACCTGTCCACCCATGTATTTCCCATGTTGGTTTAATCTTGGTTCAATCCTGTACTACCTCTGCCTGGGGTCTATCTTGAACTAACTCCATACACCGTTAGAAACTCCTTTTAGTACATATGTTTTATAACACACACACATGTGGGGTAAGCAAAGGATAAGTTTATGGTAATTACATAAAACCACATTGGACCCACATTTCTTATATAATAAAAGATGGATGGATGAATCGCATGAAATCATATTTAATTTAATAATAATTAATTTAAAAACCATACAATAAAATTAAATTAAATAAAACCAATACATACATCATTATTTCCAATCTCATGATCGTTAATACATATGAAAGTATTAACCATTTAAAAAAGCTAGATAATATTCAATTAAATTATTTCTTTAACTAGATAAAACACACTCAAATTAATCTGATTAATCATCTTATTAATCAATTGATTTATTTTATATAATTTCATCCAATCATCCTAAAATTCATATCTACTATAATTTTAAATAAAAAATATATATATAATTTAAAAATAAATAAAATATTACACAGATTTGTACTCAGAAGAAACTTGTTGATTACTTGTCTAAACTACCTAGTATGGTTTTAATTGTAAAAAACAAAATATTGTATACATGACATGTGTCATAATTTCATCGTGTGTACTACCAATTTATTACCATATGGAACACCTGAAAATTATATAGCATGTACAATTTAATGTATTCATTCTTTAGTATATAATAACCATACATTATTTATACTTTCCAATATTATATAGAATTAATTAAGCATTTAATATAATATAAAACCTAACAACTGGTGTGTACTATCAACTTAATGACCCACAGAATTCAGGTCAATGAGTTTTAATATAATAATTAAATAAATTTAATATTTACGTGTAAATAGGTAAAGTACATAGTGTGTGCAAGACTACCATATGACATGTACTTCTCTTCATTGGATATCCATAGTATATACCTAGGGACTCAACATGTACCTCTCATGAACTTTTTTAAAGTGTAAAGAATTTATAAAGGATACATGAAATGTACTTCAAGTTACATGGCTACAAATCTGTACATAATGTGTATTAAATACACATGGTGAGGTAATTAAAGAATATAAATTTACCCTATGTTTTCCACCTTGAAAACACATGGAATATATGGCCTATAGTCAATATATAGGATGTGTACTTTGAAAAATCCATGTGAAACTTTGATGGTCTACAAAAGTTGAATTTTTTTCATGGTGCATATACTAATTACATGATGTCTTTGAAACCACATGGGTTTCCTTGTGCAATGAACAAGGACATGCACCATGCAACAAAGGAGTACAGACTATGTAGTCGTGTATTATCCAGCCAAAATTCTTGGCACCTCTAGATGGGATCATTAGATGTGATATTTGTTAGTTATTAATTAATCTTAGTCACATGATCATGAACCAAATAAGAGGAAGAATTTAGTTTGAAGAATAATCAATAATGAATTAAAACTTGAAGTGAATTTTAAATTTTAAATGCATAATGATCAATAATCAAATAAATAATTATAAATTTGAATGTAGCCACTCTGATATGAAAATAATGGTTCTGATCATAGTGGAATAAATTATTGGGGTGTATCCCAAATCATAAAATGTCAGATTTTATATATTATTTGTATATTTTTTAAGAAATAAACATCGTGACCAATATTTTTTTCAATGAATGTTGACAATGAAAAATGTTGAAACGAAGAGGAGAACATTTTCATATTAAATTTATCATTAATTTAATTAAATATAAATAAAAATAACCTATTTATTGAGATATTTCTTCATATTAGATATTGATCATCTAAACCCTTTTCTATAATTCCTCACTGTTATTATAGGATCTAAGCATAGAATCCCTCTAGCGGTGATTCACACACACTCTATCTGAATGACAACAATGAATCATCACGTGAAAATGTGGTCGATTTATCTTCTTTAATTGTTCTTCTTAATCTCTATAATGATTTATTAAGGCTTTAAGAATCATCCTTGTAAAAAAATTCTTGATATGATAGAGGAGGAAGGAGAATATTTAGAGTGTTATTCGGTCTTGAGAGGAATCTCTAGATTTCATTGTGCACAACGATTCTAAATTATGATCAATCTCTATCAATCACTACAAAATATATATAATCATCTATTTATAGAGACAGAGTTAGGCATAAATATTATTTAATTACACAATGGCCTTTAAATAATATATTAAACCTCATTCCATGTAACAATAATAATATTATTATTATTATATTGTGCGCAAACTGGCACAATGATAACTATTATTTTACGGTGTTGTAAATTAATATTTATCACTGAACATGATATTGGTCTTCTCTTCCTCCTTATAATTTATCAAATAACCAAATAAATATTTAATTAAATACTTATATTTAAAATAAATATTTTATTTACATGTTTGTGAATAAATATTTATTATATATTCAATAAATAAAATAAATATTTTATTCACAATCTAGTGAATAACTATTCATTTAATATTTACATACTTAAATAAATTATTTATTAATTAAAAATCATTAATTATTACCTTATGAATAATATTTTTGATCGATAAATCCTGAATAAAATTATTCCTTGGTCTTGATAATAATATTTATTCTAATTATTAAATTCAAATAGAACTTAATTGAGATCAATTGAAACACTTATTGTGTGATCCTGTAGGCTTATCACCCATTTGAATTAGGTGGGATTTCCTAAATTCCAAGATTACTATCAAGTAATGGATGAATACACCCAAGATAGATAAGATAATGTCATGATTTCAATGACCACATATGAGTGCTTATTGTGTATTATAATCCCTTTATTATATTATCTCATCAAGTAGGTTGCACACTCATGTCATCAAACATTATGTTTAACATGTCTTTATTTGACTACCTAATATAAACATTGTTACATCATGGAAATGAAATTTAATGTGATAGTCATATTTCAATCAAAGGGACAATATATAAACTTCCATAAATATAGAAGATACAAATCCTTCATTGACTTATTCATTAATAACATGTCATTCATGACACACCCAATGTACCCCACTTCCTTTAAACATATAGAATCGCAATTTTGGATAGTAAATCTATGTGTGTGAGTCATGACGTTCATTAATAATAATCTTAAAGAATATGGACCATTACACGCACTCACATATAGGAATATCTAATTACACATAAACATGTGGAATTTCTACTGGTGGATATGTTCTCATAATCTCCCATATTAGAGATTACTAAGTGTGAACCTCATGAGTTGAAGTCACATCCATTTATGAGTACCTGCACCTAATAGTAAATATAATATATTCCCTATAATAAAATGTTATATTTACATTGAACTAGGTTTAATAATATCAGCAAGGAATTTCAAGGTTCACATCATAATAGGGAACTTCTATGACCTTTTTAATACGACAAATACCATATCACATTACCAAATTAATATTATATGGAAGAAAAAACAATATGTTATAAGGTATTTAAATTAATATTAACTTCATTGAATATACATGTAATCTAAAGTAAAAAGTAATTGGTTCTTGGGAACTAACTCCAAAATAAAGAAAATAACCTCATATTCGATGCTCTCCCTCTTTACTATTGGTTTCTTATAAAGATTATATGAAATAAACTTTGGAATAATCCTTTCCATTTGAATTTTCAACTTCTATTTCTTATTTATCACCATAAAATCTAATGATTTAAATTTCTTTATGTTTCTATATCCCTATCAACCCTTTCCCAAAAGATATTGAAGTAGTTTTTCAATGTTTTTCATTTTATAATTCTTAATGAAACTAGAGTAACTGGGATGATAAAAATCGATTTATTAGAATTTCATGATTCAATTAGAATATTAAATATATTAATAAATAAATGTAATATATTATATTGAGTACATGCGGACCATCCTGAATTCCATCTTCAAATTTCCATATGTTCAATGTAATGATAATTTCATTCATTTTCTCCTCACAAACTTCTTAGTGATAAGAAAACATAGTGTAACTTTTAGTGTCCTCGTGTTTATTTCACAACCCATTGAACATTGATGATAAAATTATTATTTAAACAATAAATTAATCATCCATGAGCCTCTAGTAAGATTATTTTTTACCCTCACTTGCTTTATGAGGTGTCTCTTCAGGTAGTGGGGACTCCAACACATAAAATTTCCTTTTATATCATAGTGTATGGAAAAGTGCTTGTAAAACTCTTGTAAATTAGTGTCAATAAGGATATATTCATTGTATAGTATTGATTTTAGTGAATTATTTTGTATTAAATTCCATTATTTCTATAAAATTAAACTTTAATAGATTAGTAATTTTATCTTTATTAATGATTTATACATTATAGACTTATTAATCTTAAATGTCTCCCACGATTTTACTTAAATCCTAGTAGCACCCAACTACTAGATTTAGAGTATTCATATTCTTGATTATTTTAGTGGGAAAGGATCCTTAAACATCTCTTCATATCCTAAGTGATGGAATCATGAATACTTCAAGTGTATATTGTGGGATTTTGGATGGTCAGACCCATTAAATCAAAATTATTTAATCAATTGAGTGGAGCCTCATATCATAAGAATCTTTAACATGAATTCACTCAATGCATCCCTCTAAAATTGAAACAAGCTGGTTGTAATTATTTATTTTATGATAATTTTTGTTAAGTTGACCCACCATTTTAAGAGACCCTGATAGAAGGAGGCACCCTAAACTATGGATGAAGTGCACCCAAAATTATGGTTTCATTTAAATATAAGTGGTGGAAATCATTTATGACTTAATATTTTATTTGACGGTTTTAAATTTATTTTATTTATCTTCATGTTAGAAATATGATTTTATTTATCATGCTTATTAATATTTGATGTCACTCACAACATTAACCATACATAAATAGAAATAATTTACCCCACATTTTCATTTATTTTATCTATTCATAGTTTTTAACTGTCCATTATGATAATGTATCATCCAAAAATTCAAAAATAATTAACCATTCATACAAAAATAAACAAACAATGATGTGATTGTGTGTCATTTTCTACTGGTTGATTCATCAAATGGATTATTGATTAATTGTGACCCTATATTAAATCCTTGAGTTATTTTTTTAATTGAATTTTAGTGCCTCTAAAGATCCCATTAATTTTTTTATTTGGTTTCTTGGAGATTCTCATACTCAAACTGTGTCATTGAGAATGCATTCAATATTTACAATGTATACCCACACATAAGTGAGAGGAACTCTAGAGGTATGAATTACATTTTACCACTAAAATATGGATACACATATGCTTATACATATTAAATATAGAGGGATTATATGAAGATTATTTAAAAAACATATTTAAAAATTATTTTTTATAAATTTTCACCATTATAATAATAAAGAATAAATAAATGAACACGTAAATATGCTCAAGTAAACATCAGATCATGATCATTAAAAAATATTTTTACATTTTTTTAATAATATTTCTAGGTTGGGTAGCATGGGACTTGACCTAAGTTAGTTAACTTAGATGGGTCGGCTAGATCCATGGAAGGGGGCTCCTATATGATCCATACTAGCCAATTGGTGGGAGGTTATGCTCTTATATGGGGCACCCCATGTTCTTAATTTTTTAATATAATTCTACCCTATATGATTCATAGGAAAAACATCCACCCTATTTGTTAATGGGGTGGAGGGGAGGTTGGATCACATGGGCCAAAAGCGATGACCCATGTCAACCTTTTTTGTCACTGTGATTAGCCAGTTTCCATGTCGTTTTCCAACTACACCATGAATGTGCTTCCCTTTCATTCCAGAAAGATCCAACCAATTATATATATATATATATATATATATATATATATTCATTTTTTATTTCCAAAAAACAATTTTATCTTTTAATAGTCATTTCTTGGTTGTTAAAACTTGTATTGATATGATGTCATTAGACTTAGGACCATATTTAATCCCTCTATCTAAAATATAGAAAATTTAGTTGGAATTTCAACTTAAAATTTTTTACAACTACTTTGATATCATTAAAGGAACTAAGTATGTTACTGAAGAGTAAATATATGTGAAATTAAATTTTTTTACACCATATATATCCTAATATATTTGATTCATTATGGTAATGTTGATTCATGTCACATATCTTGTGAAATTAATTTTAATAATGAATCATTAAAGCAATATTGTGCCTCATAGGACCAATGTGATCCCAATGTTATCCACTCATCTCTGAATTGTTGCAATTCAATGGCACCAAAATTGAAACTCTCTATATTTTTCACACATGTATCAAAACCCATTAAAAACCATTTTTTGTTCTTTGGGTGTTATTATGGAAGATGAAGGTGATTTAAAGTTTTCATTTGATTTCTAAAATATCACACAATTGATCCTAAAACTTGGATCAGTCCATTATTAATTTTCCATTCAGGTTCTCTCTCTATAATCTTGAGAGAAGGTCAAATAATAAGAATAATCCCTAAATTCATGTAAATGGATTATAAAACTATTCATGTCTAAAAAATAATCTTAAATAGTTAGTTTTAACTTTTGAAAATTTTATTTAAGACATTTGATGAGTTAAATATCTTAAAAATGCACCAATTGACGTGAATTACTAAGCAAACATGTCATAAATTCCAAACATATTTTAACACTAACTTGTGACACTATTTTCTTCCATGTGATGAATTATGATCCATTAAATCGGCCATCACCTCCTATAAATTTTTAATGAACCTATAATAAATAATATTTATTTGAAAAACTATTTTCTCATATGAAACTATTTTAACTTTAATAATTCATGAATACATAGGGAGATAAATTCAATTTTCATTATTTTAAACTTTAATATTATAATTAAATTAATTTACCTGTGATCATTCACACTCAGACACTCCCTAGACCTGGCACATGTGCCCCGCTTTGTTGTTAACTCCAATTTATTAGGATTAGTGAAACTTTTGGATACACTTTGTGTGTGACCCTCTAAGAAATTATCTCTATTGAAGTAAAATCATATTCAAAAAACAAGAGGAATATTTACAAACATGTAATGTCCCCTAAATAGATAAGGATAATTCATATCTATGGCTACCTCATATGAACACATAACATGTAATATAATATCTTCATCTCTTGATATATTATAAAACATGAGGCATACTTTGTGTCATCATCCTTGGATGCTTATTTATATTTTTTAATTATATTTTATGGACTTTAATTCATCTTACATAATTATGGATTTACTCAAGGAACTACCATCCTATTCAAGTATTCAAAGATATCTTCCTTCATTCCGAAGAGAAATGTCCTATCATGATTATTCAATCAATTTCATTCCACCAATGATTCACCCAATGCAAGTTAACTTTCCAAAGCATTAAATTTCATGGTTTTTATCATGTATAAATGTACATGATCAAATGATACATATTTATTATGATATCATATTGAGAGACCAATACACCTACCTAAATATTATATTTTTATTATGAAATAGGATTAAAATACATATCATAGGGGTCAAAAGTGGTGAAAACTAAATGATCCCACCTTAAAAATCATCATAAAATCATTCAGAAGAGAACCAGTGAAAAGGTAAATGATACAAGTCTCATTTGGATCCCCCTTTCTTTCCAATATATTAGCTATAAAATTATCTTCTCTCCATGTGTGATTCACCTTAATACATTGATTAATGAACATCATTCCCTTCCTAATTAGTTATTTAAAGTACCATGAAGAATTTTTCATCCCTAATATGAGACTCACCAACACTTTGGAGTTGTATTCCACCTCTAAAATATCAATTTTAAATATCATGAACATTTTAATACCACTTAACATGGCCCTTTATTCAACTTCCATTGAGTTTCCTAGTCCATAGAAATAACTAAAATCAAAAATAATAGATCATCTTCCATATATTACCATACCCTCTCCTTTAATAGAACCTACAATATAGGATCCATCAACATTCAGTTTGAGACCCACCCTTAGACGATTCCATCTAACCCACATCCCTTGATTATTATGTGACCTTATTTCATTATCTATAACTACTATTGGTATAAAATATATCAGGGACAGTAATTTACTTCTGATTCCAAGGAGGAATCTCAGTTTAGCCCCAATAGATCTTAATTGGATTTGAATAAGGCACTGCAGGTTGATTTTTACTTCCTTTGATTTATTTCTAGCCACCCATATGACCTAGCATGCTACTACAAACGCCATGCTATGAGCCCTATATTCCATCATGTTATATTATGCTCCCTATATCCAGGATTATACATCCTCCATCATTGAGTCCCCCTACAAAAATATCCCCATTCTCTATTCAAGAGATCTCTAAATAAAAGTGGCCCAATCACCTTTGAAGAATAAATGCCAGATCATTTCTCTGCATGGGTACTTTTAGCACCAGAATCGGGATACTAGGGTTAATTACTTATTCTGTTCATTATCATCAGTGGGGATTGCATGGTTTCTCAACCTCCACACCAAAAAACTCATCTTCAAATGAATCTATTTTCACCACAACTTTGAATCCCATTCATCTGATCCACTTATTTTATGCACCATATCTCATAAATCCCTATTGTTGAACTTCCCCGAGTGGTCTTTAGTGATAACACAACTATCTTGTTCCTCATTCAAACAAATACTATTAAAATTTATATTATTTTGTTCATTTAGAAGATAATTAGTTAAATTTAGGGAAAATATGTCCTCCCTAAACTTTATCTCCAATACTATATAGCCTAGAAAATAGATCAGGTCACCAACCTAATTATTTTTCTAGAAGTTGATCTCTCCACAACCCACCACCCATATTTTTTTCTCTCTCAAGGTCTCTAAATGATCCACCAAAATTTTTTACATACCTGATATCTTCTTAGAATTGTTTTCCTACTCCATTAAATCTTTTACATGTCTATTTTTCATGAAATTAACCCAAAGGGTATTACCTTCAATAATATCTCATTATAGTTTAGCTTGCATGGACTACATGGTTTCCATTGCATTCTCAAGATTAATTCATCCTTCCATAATGGGTCTTTCTATCCTCTTCCATGAGGTCCAGTGGAATTGAACATTTTTATTATCATCCCATATGAAATTTGTCATGATTTTTTCATCTCAATCTATTTTCCCCTTCGAGGCCTTGATCACTGACAAAACATGCATTGGGATTGAGTTGAGGATGCTATTTATCAGGTTAATACAACCTCCAAAAGAGAGGAATTTTTTTTTCAAATTCCAAATACACCCCGTTATCTTGTTGATTATGCCTTAAAATATTTCCTTTTTAATTCACCCATCCAAAATGGGAGCCCCTAAATACTCCATTGGGAAATAATACCACTTTATTTTGAGCTTATTCTGGATCCTCCTATTGTGCCTTTCTGAATAGTTTTTTGAAATGTATATTTTTCTCTTCCCTTTATTAATTCTTTGACCAATTTGGGAGCCATATTCATCCATGATATTATTCATCCCATTGATATAATTTAACATACCATTAATAAACAACAAAATATCATCAGTAAACATGATATGAGATATAATTATTTCCCCTGACCTATTTTTATAATACATGATATCTCCCTATTAAAAACCCATTTTATCCTCCTTGTGAAAACAATTTGTGCAAGAATACATAATCTTGGTGATATAGGGTTGCCTTACCTTAGACCCCTCATGGTCTTTAAGAAGATGAAACCTTTTCCCATTAGAGATAAGAAGATGCATGGGGTGGAGTATCATCTAAATAGAATATCACAAGCTCTTTTTAAGAACCCAAATGCTCTCATAACTTTGATGATGAATCCCCACTCAAGCATGTCATAAACCTTATCTATATAAATTTGAATGATTAAATTATAACCAAGATTATTCTTATTAATATCTTCAACCATGCCCTTTGTTATCCCCACTGCACCTTGAATGCTCCTACCTTGTATGAACCCATGTTGTTCCTTTGAGAATAGTTTTGGAATGATCCTATTGGGACTTTTATTTATGATATTTTTCATGATATTTTAAATTTAATTGGATAAAAAAATTGGCCCATATTGATTTATAAATGCAGTTTAAAGAATCTTTAGGACAAGAACAACTCTATAAGAACATATTTCTATCGGAAGCACCCCACCTTGGAAGTAGTCACAAATAGCCACCCTAATCTTCTCTTAAATGGTGTATGAAGTAGCTATGAAAAAAGATCCTGGAAATCCATATGGTCCAAGAGCACTATCTGGTTTCATATTTAACACTAATTCTTTGACTTCCTCCTCATCCAACATGCATTCAAAAAGTTCACTATCTTAAACCCCCAATATCCTTGGAATACATCTCATAATATTTTTTTTACCAATAATTTATCTCAGGATTTTTCCATCATTTGATCTTGAGACTACTAATAAACCCATAAAGTGTTCTAAGTCCATGTTTCTTGCTACCTCAATATCTCCAGTATAATATCCATATAGTATCTTTAGATTGATTCTCTTGGTAATTATTTTTTCCTTAAGCCAGGCCTAAAAGTAGGTTGCATTGTGATCCCCTTCTCTTAGCCAAGATTCCCTTGATCTTTCCCTATAAGTAGTTTCAATAGCTTGTATTTTTTCAGAAAATTCACTTCTGTTATCATTTATTTTGATGAAAACATCATATTCCTGATTCTATTTCATACTCTCTTCTATAGTTTCTATATCCACTTTAATCCCTTCCAAATTGGACTCATTGATTGATATTCTAGGAACCCAATCTTGTAGCTCATTTTTTAAGTGATTAGGGTGATGGGTTAAATTCACCCATGGATTTATGCTTGTTTTTTGATCCCAGGAGTTGCTGACCCTTTTTTGGAATCCTTCCATTATTTACCAGTTTCATGAGTAAACAAACGGTTTATACCTTCTAGTTTCCTTCATGATTTTCACTAATAGAGGATTATGATTCGATAAATATCAGATGAGATGAGTGATATGGGTTTGAGGAAATTAATCCATTCCTTGGATGTTCACCAAACACTAATCTAACCTACACCAAATCCTTTTATACCCTATGTGGTTATTACACCAAGTAAACCTAATTTCCTCAAAACCCAGATCTATGAGACCATTGGTGGCCATGAAGTTTTCTATGTCTTGCATGGATATAATAGAATAATAAACCCCTCCTTTTTCTCTGATCTATCCACAATAGTGTTAAATTCCTCTCCAATATACAATGTATGACCACCAATATAGAAGTCAGATAGGTGCTTCCACAAAATTGTTCTATCTTTGGCATCACATTTAGCATAAACAAAAGTGAAGAAAACCTAAATTCCCCTTATTTTCACCTTTACCATAATGTACTATGTTGAAGCATCCACATACTCCACCATGTCCTTATGATTCCAAAAAAATCCAAATATAAGGATTACATGTACCTGTATGCATGTACTATGAAAATCCCATTCTCCATGAAATTATAGGTAAATGATCTATGTTTTTTTGGGTTCAAGAATAGATATGAGGGATATTTGAATATTACGGACCTCATAAGAAACATATGTAGATTTGTTCCTCACCCTGAGACTTCTGGAATTCTATATCATCACTGATCTCATTGAAAATGGGAGGGAGTGGTCTTGAAACCTGAAATCAATCCTATCTTATTACCCGAACTGGAAGTAAGAATATCTTTATACCTGGAATGAGTAACCGATATGATGCTCATGAGGGACATACCAACCTTTTCACTATGATTTTCCCTAGGCTCCATAGCATCTGAGGAACTATCATTTGATGCACTTTCATCTATTACCAACTTATGATTGGGTGACACCACCAAAACCAGATCAGCTGAGGGGTTCGTCTTTAACAGACCGGGGGAACAAGGAGAATTATTAGAACCAAATTTTCAAGATTGTTCATTCCTCCCCCTTATTTCATTTTTCAAAGATGGATATATATGGAGACTTTTTAGATCTATAAGTACCTCCTTCCCCCAAACCTAAAATAACCACCTTGTTTGGTTTTAAAGCTTCACATTACCCCAACTTTACTTCTGACATCCCTCCTGAATCCATTTGAGTATCCAGAATCTCCAACATCTGATCATCATCTGCCTTTGAAACCCTAATGTTCACCTCCTCCATATTTTTTTTGGTGAATCTAGTACTCTTTGGGATGCTTGAATAATTAGGAATATCTTATTCTTTCAGGTATGAAATGATCTCTTTTTTCTGAATTTATAACTTCACAATTCAAAACATTTTCATCTAACAACCCTGCTAAATCTGTTTGAAGGGCCAAAGATGCCAAAACCATACCCTAGAAAGACCTTACATCACAGTAGTCTCTTACAGAAATTTTTTCTTCATAGGATAGAGATTAGTAGATTGCACAAACGAAAAGGCTCACACCTTCATAGATGAGTGAGTGCAAAAATCAAGCATGTTGGGCACCGGAGGCGCCTGAACCCTACGGTAGAAGAATTCAGTTGAGTGACCTTGCCTACAATATTTCCCACAAAAATGAGGGATATTCTAATAAAATGAACATTGCCACCAGGTGAAATCCTTTCCTGCCCTGACGAGCAGCCGTGACGGTAAGGGTACTACCAAATCAACCTCTACACAAATCCTTGGATCCGATGCCAACTATAAACTTTGAGTGGAAACATACAAACAAAGAAATTTCCCCATGGAATTACCAAGAACTTTAAGAATAGAGGGTTTATGAAAAATAAATGGAAGGATAGGTAATCTAATCCATAGTGCTTCCAAGATCAATTCCATTCCATAGTGATTTTCCCAGGACCATCTAGACAACATGAACCGCTAAGATTTTCACCTGTGTATCTCCCTGGACCAATTTAATATGAATTAATCCTAGGTTTCCAGGTGTATATAGAAAGTATATCGGGAAATAACCAAGATGTATTCTTGTTTTTGAAGACCCCGCGAGCTAAAAAAGGCCCTGAAAAAGTCTAAATATGGTTTATCACAGGCAAAGGTCGTCACCAGTGTAAAATTATGGAATGTCTCCACCGCTCTGACTTTCTCCTCTGATAACCCCACCGTAAGACACCCTTCCACCCTTCCCGAGCACTGAGGAGAAACTTAAATTAGGGGAATACCTATGATATCATCATAAGATGATCAAGAATATCCTTCAAGCACCTCCATGAAAGACCGTGGGTGAGAAGATCTATCATTGAAAATAGAGCCAGCAGGCCTCCGACCACTTCCTAGATCATGTGGCAAGAGCACCACTGGAAAATCAATCCCATTAGCCGATGGAGAAGAAGGCATCATGGGAAGAGACATTTCTTATTGAATGTGGTATATGATTATAACATCTAATGGCACACAAAACATATGGTATTCTTATTAATGGATTAGTTTTCAATACCTCCTCTATTTGATATCGCCAAGTTCTAATTTCAAGAGAAGATATTTCAATGATTATAACTCAGGAACCTAATAGTCATACATCATATGTGTTCCATCAATATGATGTATCTTGACTATATGACATAACATTAATATTACTTTCACAGTATCTCAAGGTTATCATTATAGCTCGTGACTACTAAAATCTTTTAATAAAATAAATAGTCCAAAGTAAATTATCATTTAAATAGTGTTTGATGATGTAATAACATGGTTTTTATAAGATAAAATCATAAATAACTATCCATATACATGATATGGTAATCGAAAAGTACTGCTCAGGTTGCTTTTATGAAACCCACTTTTATAAAAAAAATAGTTCTAACATGTTTAGTATTTATAAGACTCGGATACTATTTCATGCCTTATTTAACTGAAGGTTACTATTGTGTTTGCTTTAAGTTAATCTTAAATAACTTAGTGTTAACTTGGGGTTACTGTTATATTTAAACTCATTTCATGAGTAGTTCATAACTTTTTTATGAATATATAATTACTTAATTTTTTATTAAAATATATCATAGGTTCATTTTCACACCCCTTATTTCTATTTAGTTATATTAAGTTTATTGGTCTAAAAATTATGTGTATCAGGTACACATACAATGACTGATGAATTTAATCAACTGTTTTATGGGTTATTTATTATGGCTCTATGTTAAAAGTTTCTAAATGATAATGGATTTTTATTTTTCATAATGGATATTGATGTGGATTGAGTAACAAAAAATAATGTTATTAGTTGTCTATAAATTAATATAATATATTAATATGGTCTATTGAAGGAAATTTCATAGTGGAATCCTATTGTGTGGATTCAATGACAAATTTAATAATTCTAAGAATTTAAAATAAATCATAGTGGATAAATTTAGGTTCATCTCTCAAGGAGGATGAAAATAAAACTATGGTCATTTATTATCACTTATTATGTTTTTAGTGTTTTTATAATTTAGAAAGAAAGAAAATAGGGGGTTTATAGTTTCTGAAATAAAGAAAAGTGAAAATACATGTAATGAAAAATAGATGAAGTTAGATATAGATTGTTTCTAGTCTTCATGATACAACCATTTTCATCATGTCATTGTTCTATATTTATATTTATAAATTAATTTCTCCTCAAAAAAAATTTGTTAATATTAATATCTCTACTATTATAGGTTTCATGTGAGCACGTTTCTTTCTCTAGTACATTGATCCCATAATAATGTTTGGACTAGTCTATACACTCAAGGAGTATCTAGTTGTACCTTAAGCTTGGCTACCTGAACATCCTTTCCCAAGGCATAAAATCACATGAAATAAATCCCAAGTAGTGTACCCTATCTAAAATAGACACTTTTATGGACTAAACTATCAATAATCATCTAGATCCCAATCATATATTAGACAACTAATGGAGGGGAATATTGAATGTGTAGATAGTAGAGAATAAATCAACATAGAATGCAATGGTGGGAAACTATCACAAACCCCCATCACACATCACTATGAAATCTCATATTAAGAAAATAGATGATAAAACAATTTTAATATATATTCGTACTGAAAAATACATTATACATCTCCCTCAAACTAGCCAGATGTAGTTATCCCTCCATGAGAATAGATTTTGAATAAAGGTAGAATAATTTAAAATTACATAATGAAAATATAGAAAATAGGAAAATCATATACAATTTTTTGATCAATTACTTAGGTAGGAACACTTAATCCATTGCCACAGTTTATAATGTATAGCCACAATCATCAAGGTTTAAGTGTTGGGATCCCAGCCATATGGGTGTGGATTCTTCATTAGGATATTTTCACATGGATAGTGGGACTCATTTATCTTCAGGTTTTAGAAATTTGGAATTAGTTCCCATGAACCTCTTTATTAAACTCCCCTAGATCACCCAACGCATGACCTATTTATCAAAGACTTGTTTACTTTTTATCCAATTGGTATGAGGAAATATTTTCTAGTACCTACAGGAATGAATGTGTTTCACATGGCCTTTATCTTTATTAGTGTCCATGGGTTCTCAGACTTCTTCTCCATTATAAATGTTTCAATGAGTCCTTTGAAGGTATATTTATAGTGGAAACATTAGCCTTAGTATGTATCTCATATCAAATTCATGAGAGCACAATGATTTCAGAATCTTGTCTATGTTGGAACTACATACAAGTATTAGCTAGTGGATTTAGTGTGTGTTACCTCCTTAAGAAGAGTTTGTTCAAGGGTGTTTCAGTGTTGGTTCCTTGGACACTATTGGACATCTTAAGACCACATCATAGTAGCATTCAGAATTCCCCCAAAATAGAGTATCACAATACTTATTATGTTAGAGGGACCCTATATTATTAATTGGGGATTCATACTATAGTTCATTTTTAAAATAATCCCAGCTAGTCTATACAAGTTGTGTTGGTGTGGGTGTAGTGTTAATCCCACCTATGAGACTATATTGTCATGTATTCTTTGATCACATAGTCAAAAAAATTCATATTTTAGATATTTTGAATACTTTTAGGAAAGACTTATGCACAATATTTTCATATGACATTATAATTCATATGATCATCAATGTTGTAAAACATAACCACAATTTTTATATCATTTCTAGTGCTTCTCGGGACTTCACACCCAATGAAATACCCTTCTTCTTGACAATGTAGCCTTGAGTAGTTAATCATCAGGAAAAAAACCATCTCCATGACCACATCACTATTTAGTAATCCACCTCCTAAACATATATTCTCATATTTTACAACTCTAATATTTCCACCAAAAGGCCCATAGAGGGCTTCCAGTTTATCAAAGGTTATCTCTAAATCCAAACCACTTAAATTTTTCCTATGAGATTTAAACTATATTCTCCTAATATTATATGAGTGTTCATCCCACATGATTTGGTTTGGTTCATCCAATTCATAGGTATATACCAAACCATTACAATGATAACCAATTAGGTAACAAGAAGAGAGTCTTCCCACACTTGAGAACTCTAAAAATTTGTTTATGTGATGTTTTGTCTTATTCTTTTTCCTCTCTTACTTTCACAAAAACATGAAATTTATTCCTCTTTCTTTGTATGTAAACAGTGACACACACAAAACCTTATTACACTTCACATAATCAAGTTTAAGTGGTGTATAACTTAACAGAAATACTTTTTACATCTATAACATAAATTCAACTTTATAAGCCTTAACTTCTTCCCTCATCTTCTTCTTTAGTGAACAGAAAATTGAATTGGATCTCCCTCCTCTTTAGATGTGACACAAAATAATTCTTTGGGAATCTACCAGTGTTGGGCCTCCTTCTCTATCAATATCAATATTCAATGATTTTATTTTTTTATTATAGTATCTTATCTCTTACTCTTTTCTTCGAAACACTTATTTTTTTAGAATACTGTGTTAGTGATTTTTTATATTTCTTTATAAGATAATAAAACAAATTTTATTACTCTATTATGTTATATTCTTATAATGGAGTAACATTCCTACTTCTCTTAGAAGGGTGAACCTCACACTCATATTTTTCCTTCCTATTAATGTTAATGAAAAGTTAACTTATAATATTAAACAAGGAAGTGATCTATAATAAATCCTATAAGGATTCCATATTATTATATGGGATAAAGCATTAAAGGTCTATAATCATTGTTTTGAAACACATGATTACACCGTGAGAGATATTATGAAACCAAAAAATTTAAATGTAATTGATATACCTTTTAATATTAAAACAATTATACTTGTTGGGGACTTTAAATAAATTCTACCTACATTTCTTAGTGGGAATATAAATGACATAAATTTTGGTACAATGTTTTTTTCCAATGTTTGAGGGTGTTTATATAAAAATCATATCCAAAATACTTGGTATCATTTCACAATGATTTTCAATGATTTGAATAAAACCTATGATGCATACATGAAAGTGGTAGATTATTTTAAATATGCACCAAATTATACGAAATGATGTAGTAAAATCCACCATGTCATGGTTTTTGTTATCTGGTGATTCATGATACCACTATGTGGTGTATGTATTGGATGGAATTGGATAGCATTTTAACAAAAAGTCTTTATTAATGATCATGTTATTTAGTATTAGTATGTACATATAAATCTGAATATTATTTTTTCATTGTTGGTATTAGAGTCATGTATCATTTATTATGTACAGTTGACACACCGATCACATATATATAAGAATTCATTGTATCTCACATCTTTTCCCATTATTTTTTTATAGGTGGTTTCTTATGATGAGTCTAGTTATATCAAATACCATCAAAGGTTGTGAGTTAAACATCGGATTTAGTTAAGTTTTCTTCTGTTTTTATTCTTTGTCCCAAGTTTAATTAGGGCTTTTGTGATTTTTGGGTTTCCTATATTTTTTGCAGTGTGTTTTGGATCTCGTTGAGGTGGATTCAAGCTACTTGTTTAAGGAAACTTACATGTGTATGTGTAGGTATACATATACATATATAAGTTCCCCCTTTATATATATTCACTCATGGAAGTATGAATATATATATTGAGGCTAGGTGTGCTTATATATAGATATGAAAAATACATACATGTGTAAGTGTAAAAGATTATATGAAAGTATAAACATATATTTAAGGACCACCTAGTAAATATTTGGCCATGTGAATATGTAAATACTGGATAGGTGTCCTTATATATGTGTACAAGCAGAAAAAAAGGAAGATTCAATTTGTCATCGTCAAAAGTAGTGCTCCTTGAGGTTGAGGTAGGTTCCCTATTCTTAACCCTTTAATTTAAATTCCATAATTTCTAAAGTATTTAAAAAAATTCATTGTTATGTAATGTTTATATACTATGAAAATTGGTTGTGTCTCTTTAAAATGACATTTTCACCTGTTTTACATGATTTCCCTAAGCCTTCAATGTGGACTAGTAGAAAATTTCAGCCAAATCAATAGTAGAAAATGAAATTTTCTTCACTTAAGATATGACAGTATCCTCATTTTAAGAAAACATGAACTGAACATTCTTGTAAAAAATTAAAACTTAAATAAAATATGTGATTTATTTTCATCAAACACAAACAACTGACCTTGAAAACTTGACACTTTCTTCAGAAACATCACTGTGGAATTGAACTAGATAAAATAGACTACCTTACCAAGAATAATTCACTAATTAATACTTAATTAATTAGTTTTGTTTGAACTTATTAGATCACCTTCATCAGTTCTCTTTGATTTCCCCATACTCGATTAAAGTTTCAATGTTCAAGTGATCGATGAATATGGTTTAAAGGGTTTAGAATTGAGTGAGAAATAGAATGAACTATGGTGTTTCTTCACCATATATCCTCTAATTTCATGAAATTGAATCTATTTATAGAATAAATAATATCATCTGAAAGTAATGAGATTCTTGATAGATGAGCTCTAAATTTAGAAAGATACAATGACCATTAAAGCGTGACTAGTGAGGAGAATCTTGTAGTTCCATAGTGGGAATGGGTTAGTAATTATCCTAAGGGTGGGATGAGGGGTTGGTTTACTAATGGGATCACTAATCTGTGAGGGTAATCCTTTAGTTTCTTGCTTGAGATCTCTTCTCCCTATGTAATCTGTGAAAGAATTATAAGTTCTTATCCCCTTTATTCAACCATTTCACATTCATGTAATTTATATCCAGCCTTTATTTGAAGGGGGTGCAGGGGTAGTGGGGCGGTAGGGGTGAAGGGTGGGGGAAATAGGGGTGAATGGTGGGGGGAATGGGGTAGTGGGGGTGCAGTGGGGGTAAAGGGGGTAAAGGGGAAGTGGGGGGAAGTATGGGTGAAGGGTGTGGAGGGTAGTAGGTGTGAATGGTGGGGGTGCAGGGGGAAGTAAGTGTGGGGGAAGTGGGAGTGCAGGTGGGGTAAGTGGGGGTGTAGGTGGTGGTAGTGTGTGGGTTTAATGTCTCAGATTTTTACCATGTTTTATTTTAATATTATGTGGGAATTATTTCAAGACCAGGCTCTGAGACGGCGTGCAGTTCCAAGGCCCGGTGAGCCCAGAACAAATGTCTGAATTTAATTTAATAATTAAATTATGTGTGCATGTGGTTTTCCTGAAAAAGTGGGATAACTCCCGAATGGGTGCTCAGATTAGAAATCTTAAGGCACCGTTGCATTCAGAATAGCGGTTTTACCTTAGGTGAGGCCTAACATCGGCCGGCGCAGGTTGGTGGTGAAATCTAGTTTTTTGATGTAATAGTAATAAAATATTTATTAAAAATATTTTATTATGTAGTGAAATATTATAAATCTGTGCAGTATATATCTTTTTATCCTTTTTAAATAAAGTCTTTTTCAAGGGTCCAGGGTTACAAACCTCATAACTCTGAAACCCCTGGAGACTCTGGGAAAGATCTGGAGGAAACCCCCAATGGGGCGACGATGTTCTTGACAATTTTCACCGACGACGACGACGCGGAAATTGGATCTTCACCAACGAACTCCACGGATCCAGGTAGGATGTTTATTTTTTATTTTCCTTTCCCCATTCTTGGTTCCTACAATTAACACGGACTAATCTGTGAACCGATTAGCCCGCGGATCGATCGCTTTGCGGGCGGGTTGTGATTTGGGGTTTTATCAGGAGATCAAATACTTGAGATTTATAATATGTTGATTGTTGAGGTTTTGATCTAACGGCGATGAACCTGGATCGTCACGAACAACGATCGAGGTTCGTCCCTCTTGTTCGATTCTTTGTGTTTTTCTCCCTCGTGTTCTCCGTTGTGTTCTACACATTCTTGGAGGAAATCGATCGTTGCACATTCGTTTGTTGGCGCAATGATCTGAGATTGTAGATCCAACCCCAGAGCGATGTCACGGAGCTGCGACGATGGTTTCGGTGGACGATTCGGAGCGGATCAAGAGATATTAGTTTTCGGGTGTTTTTCTTCGGATGAATCGTTCGAGGTTTATGATCCGATTTAAGGACTGAAAACACCTGTTTCATTGTTCTTATAATGAAACGAAACAACCCCTGGAGTATCAGGATGAACAGACGAGAAACCGTGGATCCGGAGGATCAGCCGTGGTGCGAGGAGGAAGACGGCATTTCTGGAAAAATTTCGACTACAGGACTTGTAGTATGGGCTACACGCCATGTGTTTGTCGGCGGACCACCTGGCGGGTACTCCGGGAGTACACGGACACGGGTTGGGTACACGTCCAAGGACACGGCATGTATACCCCTCCCCAGCCAAGCCCGGACAGATACACAGGATACCCCGTGTACTGGTATACGGGCAGGCGACACGGACAGAGACCGTGTACAGGCACATGGTTAGCGTACACAGAGCGAGCCCCAAGTGCTCGGACACGACGTGTAATCCTACTATACGTTGTGTAGTTAATTTCTATACATTAAGCCAAATGACATGGGCCGTTTACATGGGAAGTACCCGGAGTCAAGGAACACGGTGTGTGATTCTTCTATACACCATGTAGTTGAGTTTTACATAGCTTGAACAGATGACACGGGATGTTTACACGGGCAGTACCCAGGGTCAAGGAACACGGCGTGTAACCATACTACATTCCGTGTAACCAATCTTACATGGCTTGAGCCAGTTTCCTTCTGTGACTTGGGCTAGTTTCCTTAAGGTTTGTCCCCTTGTTCTTTCTCTTGAAGGTTCCCAGTATCATTTCCTACATACAAGAGTATGATCCCTTCAGCGGGACTTCCTGAATAGATTTTTTGAAATCTCCTCTGTGAGACTTAGAGTCGGATCCTCTATTCATTCCTGGAACCATAGGTAGAGTTCTTGGTATCGACGTGACCAACTTTACCCGAGCGTCGATCCTCTGCTTAGCGAATTAGCTCAGATTGAGTTGTCGGAATCACTCCATGACTAGGTTGTGATCCTCATCTGAACATCATGTTCTCAAAGTACTTGTGGAGTGTGTTCTCCCAGAATGAGTACTTAGTATCTCACTCTTCAGACCTAGGAGTGTGTTCTTCTGGTTGCATGTTTAGTGGAATCTTCGAGCTGAATCTTAGTGGTGGTTTCGAAATGGTCGTTTGTGTATGAGTATATCTAGATATTCTTGTTATATGTTCCATAAATATATACTATGTAGAGCCGACTGTACCTTTCTTTTGTGGTATTTTCCCTTGTTGCATTCCTTTGTGGTTTCGGAGTGTCCTACTGGGTATTTTTATACTCACCCCTGCACGGGCTTTGCCTGAATGTGTCATGTCTTGTGAAGACGAGCGAGCCTTTGATAGGATTCTAGGTGGACCAAGACCAGACGATGCTCAGTGAGATCATACAGGCCGAGGTATGTTCCTACGGCAACAGATTTTAGTCCCAGCACCTTTTTTTACAGGTTGGACTTTGTTACGGAATCTCTTTTGGTGGGCTTGTACTTTTGGCCCAGGGTTTTACATTACTGTACTTTACCTTCTTGTCGTACTCTGTTGGTTGGGTTTTTAGTGTATGCACACATTTTTCCTTTTTAGTAGTTTTTACATTTCATATTGGTGGGATTAGAGATGTGTGTGCGTGTGTGCAGTTTTATAGTCAATGCCTCCCATGTTAGTAGCATGCCTACTCGGTGCTTGTCTCCAGCCCCTGGCCTATTGGAGGCGGGCTTGGGGAGTTGCGGCTCGGGCCCCACTGGGACGGGTCATGACAGAGTGGTATTAGAGGTGGTCGGTTCTACCTTAGGACCGAGAGTCTGTGAGTTGGTTTGGGGAAACAGTGTTAAGTATTTCGAGTTCGGCTTTCAGGCCAGTGACCCCAATGTTGGTGCGGGCGGCCGACGTATCCAAACACCAGGACTCTAATAACTTTCTTCTCAACTCGGAACATGAGGAAACTAGTTGCAGGGGGGAAAATAATAGTACATGCATCATATAGGAATGGTTTGTGGTTTCCATGTCCTTCTTGAGTCAGCTCTCTGAATATACTCACTGACTTTGATACATCTTGTTTCTTTAACAGGATGCCTCTGCGATGCGCACCCACTAGGATCCAGCAGCTCGATCATGAGGATAACTCTCGCAGTGATGAAGCTTCAATTCAGAGACCAGATCCCCCAGTTTTACCTTAGGGTGGTGTGCCATCTATTCCACCACTCGTGGGGCAGTGTTTAGCGCCTACTGTACCAGTGGAGGAGGAGCGCAGGCTGAGCGCACTCCACGAGTTTCAGAGACAGAGACCCCTCAGGTTTCGGGGCGAGCCTAACCCTCAGGCAGCAGAGGACTGGATTGAGACAGTGACCAGAGTCTTCCGTTTGGTCAGGACACCAGCAAACCAGATGGTGATCCTAGCAGCGAGCCTTCTGTAGGGCTCGGCAGGACGATGGTGTAGTTTGGTTATTCAGACTCACGACAAGGCGACTCTTTCATGGGTGGATTTTGAGCATCTCTTCAGAGAGTAGTTTTCACTGGTTACCCTGAGAGAATTACGTATACAGGATCTTCTTCATCTCCAGCAGGGAACCATGACGGTGTCTGACTATTCATCAAGGTTTACCAACCTCTCGTAGTACTCGATGGATATGGTCAGAGATCAGTACTTCAGAGCTCAGAATTTTGAGCGGGGCTTGCGCAGAGATATCCGAGCTAGCATCATCCCTATGAGAATTCCTACTTATGTTGGGGTGCTCGAGCGGGATTTGGTGATTGAGAGCTTCCTGGAAGAGTAGAGACAGCCGGCATTTGTTACTAGTGAGCGAGCTAGAGCAGAGACCTCGGTAGCAAGGAGCCAACGTCAGGGACCCAGGCGTGGGAGATGTTTTAAGAGGAGATCCCATGATATGGGATCTTCAGTACAAGTTTCACAAGGTGCATCCAGCCGTCCTCAAGAGAGGCAATGTTACTCATGTGATGGCAGGGGACATCTCACTCGATATTGTCCGACCCACCGTACTACTGACATGGGAGCAGTGGATGGACCACCAAGATAGAGGAAACATGTGGAGCAGACAGATCTGTGGGGCGACGGACGTGGTAGGGGAGCTAGGAGAGTAGCTAGAGGTGGTCTTCATTTTTACCTTTTACCACCACCACCCCCAGGAGGTCCACCCCAGGTTCGGGGAGCTGGTGGACAGAGGCAGGGATAGCTGCAGGCGGCAGAGGCTTATGACCCAGGTACTCCCGGGATTATTAGAGGTACAATCTATGTCTTTTATACTTTGGTTGTCATACTGATAGACACAGGTGCGAGTCATTACTTTATAGTTTCTTATCTTGTTCAAGACCTTGAGATTCTAGTTGAGCCATTGACTCGACCCTTACGCTTAAAAACACCGACTGGAGAAGATTTAGAGATCACACACCTCTGTAGATAGTGTGACCTGACCCTTGGAGGTGAGAGTTTCGGTTGGAACCTCTTGGTGGTAGTGTCAAGGCCTTACAATGTCATCCTTCGTATGGATTGGCTATCCACAGTTCATGCCCATATTGATTGTTTTAGGTGAAGGGTGTGGTGTGTCCGCAGTGATGAAATGAGGTTCTATTTTGTCGGTGAAAGAGAGACCAAGGCAGCGCAGGATGGACTTGTGCGTAGGAAGGTGCAACCGATATCCTATCATTTATATAGCCTAGCCCTTGGTGCAGCATATGTTACGAGTTTCCAGTTTCCAGCAGTAGTGGTTGAGTACGAGGACGTCTTTCCGGAGGATGTCCCCAGACTACCTCCCCATCGGGAGATAGATTTCTGTATTCAGTTGCAACCCGAGACGACACCGATATCAGCATCAGCATATCGGATGGATCTTGCAGAGATTTGTGAGCTGAGGGTGCAGCTATAAGACTTGCAGAAGAAGGGATTTGTAAGACCCAGCGGTTCACCCTGGGTGGCCCAAGTGTTGTTTTCCAAGAAGGCAAACGGGAGCTTGAGGATATGTGTGGATTATCGGCGCTTGAATTAGGTGACCGTGAAGAACCGGTATCCACTACCGAGGATCAATGACATCTTCAACCAGTTAAGAGGGGCACAATGGTTCTCGAATGTTGATCTATGATCAGGCTATCATCAGTTGCGAGTACGGGATGAGGATGTACCGAAGATGGCTTTCAGATGTCACTATGGTCAATATGAGTACTTGGTGATGCCCTTCGGCGTGACGAACGCCCCGGTAGTGTTCATGGGACTCATGAACCAGATCTTTCAGTCCTATCTAGATCGGTTTGTAGTGGTCTTCATCGATGATATCCTTGTGTACTCTTCGTCCGAGGAGGAGCACGCGGGGGACCTAAGGATGGTTCTAGACACACTCTAAGAGAACCAGTTGTATGGGAAACTCTCGAAGTGTCAATTCTGGATACAAGATGTCCACTTTCTTGGACACTTTATCTCAGTAGATGGTGTAGCAGTGTACCCAGCCAAGGTGGAGGCAGTGCAAGCATGGAAGCCACCCCGGAGCATGACGGAGGTGTGGAGTTTCCTGGGGTTGGAAAGCTACTATCGGAGATTCATTCTTGATTTCTCCCAGATTTCAGCACCCATGACAGCTTTGACCTAAAAGGGGCAGCCTTTCGTGTGGACCGAGAGATGCCAGTAAGCTTTCCAGCATTTGAGACAGAGTCTGACGAGCGCCCCGATCTTGAGATTACCGGAGGAGGGTGTTGAGTACGTAATGTTCTGCGATGCATCAGGAACCGGGCTTGGATGTGTCCTGATGCAGAGGCAAGCGGTGATTTCCTATGGCTCACTCCAATTGATTCCCCATGAGCAGAACTACGCGACCCATGATCTTGAGTTGGCAGCGGTAGTCTTCTCATTGAATATGTGGCGGCACTACCTGATGGGCAAGCGGTTTACCGTCTACTCTGATCACAAGAGTCTCAGATATATCTTTTCTCAGAAGGATATGAATTTGAGACAAATATGGTGGATTGAGTTCCTCTAGGATTACGACTTTGATATCGTTTACACACTTGGGAAGGGGAACGTTGTGGCAAATTCTCTCAGCATGAAATCCAGTTTGCAGTTGTTGGATAAGGCGACGAGGCAGTTGGCCTCCTTACAGTTATCCTTCATGGATAGAGATGAGGGGGCTTACCTTCAGTCGATGGTTTTTACCCCTCCACTCTTATAGTGAGTCAGGGAATCACAGCTCTAGGATTCTAGCTGTGAGACTCTATGTGCTCAAATATCCACAGGTGATGCTACCGATGGATATTCAACAGGTGGGGATCACGTTGTTCTTTTCAGAGGGTGCCCGGTAGTACCAGTGACATTGCGAGAGGAGGTTCTGAGGGAGTTCCATACATCTCCTTTGGTGGTGCATCTAGGCGTGGCAAAGATGTACAAGGACCTCTGACGTCAGTTCTGGTGGCCAGGAATGAAGAAGAGTGTGGTAGAGTTTGTTTCTCGGTGCCTTACTTGTCATCAAGTAAAGGTTGAGCACCAGGTACCAGCGGGTTTGACTCAGCCCCTTGAGGTGCCAGAGTGGAAGTGGGATGGGATATCCATGGACTTCATGATGGGTCTACCATGTATGTCCAGGGGACATGATGGCATCTGGGTGATCGTTGATCGACTCACCAAGTCGGCCCACTTCCTAGCCATACAGGATCAGAGTTCAATAGAGAGCTTGGGACGCCTCTATGTGCAGAAGATAGTTAGACTTCATGGAGTGACATCAACGAACTTCTCAGATCGTGATGCTCGATTCACATCCCAGTTGTGGGAGGGATTTCAGGAAGCTTTTGGGACTCAATTATGCTTGAGCACAGCATTTCATCCTCAGACTGATGGTCAGATGGAGCGGACCATCCAGGTTCTAGAGGATATACTACGAGCTTGCATACTAGACTTTGGTCGTAGCTGGGAGGATCACCTACCACTGGTGGAGTTTGCTTACAACAACAGTTATCATTCCACAATTGGTATGGCACCATTCGAGGCTTTGTACGGGAGACCTTGTAGGTCACCACTTTGCTGGACTGACCCAGGAGAGTCAGCACTCATGGGCCCATAGATGGTGAGAGATACTACAGAGAAGGTGCAGGTCATCCAGGAGTGGATGAAGACTACACAAAGTTGGCAAAATTCTTATGCTGATAGGAGGAGGAGGCCCTTGGAGTTCGAGGAGGGAGACCATGTGTTCCTTAAGGTCTCACCTCGATGGGGATTGCAGAGATTTGGCTGAGGTGGAAAGCTATCTCCGAGGTTCATTGGCCCTTTTTAGATTCTAAGTAGAGTTGGCAAGGTGGCGTATCTCTTGGCTCTACCTCCTCAGATGGACCGGGTACACAACGTCTTCCATGTGTCACATCTATGGAGGTACGTGCATGATCCATCGCACGTCATCAACTGGGGCGAGCTGGAAATCGATGATGGATCAACCTTTGCTGAGTACCCAGTGGAGATCGAGGATCGTCAGGATAAGGTCCTTCATGGGCGATCTATTCGCTTGGTGCATGTCCGGTGGAAGCACGGGAATCTCCAGGAGAGCACATGGGAGCGGGAGGCTCAGATTCGTGTGCAGTACCCACATCTTTTTTAGTAGCCCTTGTTTTGGATTTTCAGGGATGTAAAGTCCCTAAGGTGGGTGTGATGTAATGTATCATATTTTTACCATGTTTTATTTTAATATTATGCGGGAATTATTTTGAGACCAGGTTCTAAGACGGCGTGCAATTCCGAGGCCCAGTGATCCCGGAACAAATGTTTGAATTTAATTTAATAATTAAATTATGCGCACGTGCGGTTTTCCTGAAAAAGTGGGATAACTCCCGAATGGGTGCTCAGATCAGAAATATGAAGGCACTGTTGCGTTCAGAACAGTGTTTTTACCTTAGGCGAGGCCTAACATCAGCTGGCGCAGGTCGGTGGGGAAATCTAATTTTTGGACGTAACAGTAATAAAATATTTATTAAAAATATTTTATTCTACAGCGAAATCTTTTAAATTTGTGCAGCATATATCTTTTTATCCTTTTTAAATAAAGTCTTACTCATGGGTCTAGGGTTACAAACCTCATAACCCTGAGACCTCTAGAGGCTCTAGGAAAGCTCCAGAGGAAACCCCCAACGCGGTGACGACGTTCTTGACGATTTTCGCCGGCGACGATGACGCGGTGACCGGATCTTCACCAACGAACACCACAGATCCAGGTAGAATGTTTGTTTTTGATTTTCATTTCCCCATTATTGGTTCCTACGATGAACGTGGACTAATCTGCGAACCGATTAGCCCGCGGATCGATCGCTTTGTGGGCGGGTGTGATTTGGGGTTTTATCGGGAGATCAAATACTTGATATTTATAATCTGTTGATTGTTGAGTTTTTGATTTAACGGTGACGAACCTGGATCGTCACGAACAATGCTCGTGGTTCATCCCTCTTGTTTGATTCTTTGTGTTTTTATCCCTTGCGTTCTTTGTTCCGTTCTACATGTTCTTAGAGGAAATCGATCGTTGCACATTTATTTGTTGGCGCAACGATCTGAGATTGTAGATCCAACCTCGGAGCGATGTCATGGAGGTGCGACGATGGTTTCAACGGACGATTCGGAGCAGATCGAGAGATATGAGTTTTCAGGAGTTTTTCTTCAGATGAATCGTTTGAGGTTTATAATCCGATTTAAGGACCAAAAACACCATTTTCGGTGTTCATATGATGAAATGAACCAACCCATGGAGTATCATGATGAACAGATGAGAAAACGTGAATCTGGAGGATCATCCGCAGCGTGAGGTGGAAGACGGAATTTCTGGAAAAATCTTGACTACACGGCGTGTAGTATGGGATACATGACATGTGTTCATCGTCGGACCACCTGGCATGTACTATGGGAGTACACAGACATGGGTTGGGTACATGGTCAAGGACACGACGTGTATACCCCTCCCCAGCCAGACTCGGCCAGATACACGGGATACCCCGTGTACTGGTACACGGGCAGGCGACACGGACAGAGACCGTGTACAGGCACATGGCCAACGTACACGGAGCGAGCCCCAAGTGCTCGGAAACAGCTTGTAATCCTACTACATGACGTTTAGTTACTTTCTATATGATGATCCAAATTACACGGTCCGTTTATACAGGCAGTACCCGGAGTCAAGGAAAACGGTGTGTGATTCTTCTACACGCCGTGTAGTTGAGTTTTACACAGCTTGAACGGATGACACGGGCAGTACCTGGGGTCGAGGAACACGGCGTGTAACCATACTACACGTCATGTAACCAATATTACATGGCTTGAGCCAATTACCTTCTGTGACTTGGGCTAGTTTCCTTAGGGTTCGTCCCCTTGGTCTTTCTTCTGAAGGTTCCTAGTATCATTTCCTACATACAGGAGTATGATCCCTTCAGCGAGACTTCCTGAATAGAGTTGTTGGAATCCCCTCTGTGATACTTAGATTTGGATCCTCTATTCATTCATGGAACCCTAGGTAGAGTTCTTGGTATCGACGTGACCAACTTTACCCGGGCGTTGATCCTCTGCTTAGTGGATTAGCTCAGACTGAGTTGTCGGAATCACCCCATGACTTGGTTGTGATCCTCATCTGAGCATCATGTTATCAAATTACTTGTGGATTGTGTTCTCCTGGAACGAGTACTTCGTATCTCGCTCTTCAGACCTAGGAGTGTGTTCTCCCGGTTGCATGTTTAGTGGAATCTCCGAGCTGGATCTTAGTGGTGGTTTTGAAATGGTCGTTTGTGTATGAGTATATCTGGATATTCTTGTTATATGTTCCGTAAACATATACTTTGTAGAGATGATTGTACCTTTCTTTTGTGGTATTTTCCCTTATTGAATTCCTTTGTGGTTTCGGGGTGTCCTACTGGGTATTGTTATACTCACCCCTACATAGGATTTTCCCGCACGTGTCGTGGCTTGTGCAGACGAGAAAGCATTTGATAGGATTCTAGGTGGACTAGGATCGGACGGTGCTCAGTGAGATCAGACAGGCCGAGGTGTGTTCCTACGGCTACAGATTGCAGTCCCAGCACCTTTCTTTACAGGTTGGACTTTGTTATGGACTCTCTTTTGATGGGCTTGTAATTTTGGCCCAGGGTTTTACATTACTGTACTTTACCTTCTTGTCATACTCTGTTGGTTGGGTTTTTAGTGTATGCATGAATTTTTCCTTTTTAGTAGTTTCTACTTTTCATCTTGGTGGGATTGGAGATGTGTGTGTGTGTGTGTACAAGTTTATAGGCAATACCTCCCATGTTAGTAGCATGCCTACTCGGTGCTAGTCACCAGTCCCTGGCATATTGGAGGTGGGCTTGGGGAGTTGCGTCCCAGGCCCCACTGGGACGGGTCATGACAGTGGGGGTGCAATGGGGGTGAAGGTAATGCAGGGAAGAGTGGGGGAAGTAGGGGTAGTAGCGGTGAAGGGTGGGGTAAGTGTGGGTGCAGGTTGGGTGGGGGCAATAGGGGTGGGGGTACAAGGGGAAGGGGGTAGTGGGGGTGTAGGTGGGGAGGGAAGGGGGTAGTGTGGGTGTAGTTGGGGTGCAAGCGGGGTAGTGGGGGTAGTGGGGGTGAAGGGTGGGGGCAGTGGGGGGTGAAGGGTGGGGGTGAAGGGGGTAGTGGTAGGGGTTAATGGTGTGGGAAGTGTGGGTGTAGGGATAGTGGGGGTGGGGGTGGGGGTCAAAGAAGTATATCATGCTATGAATGAGTCCTCAAAAAAGCTTTGGTTTCAGGTTATTTTTTGAGGCTTGTGAAATATAGAATAAATTCATGTCATGAAATTTTCAAGGATAAAAATTAAATAGGAGGTTCATGGCATGAAAAATGGAGTTATTTAATGAATTGTTTTTTCTAGATTCAATGAAGAAAAGGGTATGAGGCTGTAGGGTACATCACGGGTATGAGGATGTAGGGTATGAAGAAAAGGTTATAGCATAGGTATGAGGCTGCAGGCAACTATTAGGTATGAGTCTACAGTGTAGTGAAGTGATATGGATTAGGAAAAAACTTTGGAAGAGGTTGAGTAAGTTTCATCCATCGAGGAGTTGAAAGGGATCTTTTTAGACCAAGTAACTTGTCGAATCTTGTAACTACCATGGTGTTATTTTCCCACCTCAAGTCATACTAACTTTTATTTCTATCTTACATAGTGTTCAATGGGTGAGGAGACTCTATAGAAGTTTTCAGATCATTTATATAAGAGAGGTAGTGTGTATCTCCCAAGTTGTCTAGAAGTGAGAGCGGTATCTCATGATTCCCTATCCTTCCTAATGGTTCAAGGAGAATTTCCTCTCAACACTTTAGGGGATTCACGAGTCACTAAAGAGGTGTAGAGCTTGGGGGTAACTAGCTATATTCCCATTGCATGACTCAGAAGTTAAAGTTTAAACATTTTTTATTTTAAATATTTTTAGGAAATCTATATTGGAATTCTTTATTTTTTTTTCTTTAGAGAGTTATCACTCCATGTAGAGAAGTTTCCTACTATGGTCATTGAGTTTCCCATCGATGTTGAGAGGTCCATGGTAGTGGATTTTATCGCTAGTTTCCTACTATTCAAGATTTTAGAAAGCATAGTAGTTGAGTTCGAACATAAACTTGGGGATCCCATCTTTCTAACAGAGAGAGAAGATGAACTTTACACCATCTTCATGGGAGGTATTCCATCATTCCATAACTCACACTAGTTTTTTCTATCATATCCTAAAATAATATCTGACTTTTTGTGGCAGTGTCCATTCTAATGGAGGACTAGGATCTTTGATCACTAATAGATTAAGAGAACCCATCATTGAACAAATGAATCCTTTGACAAATTAATAACCTAGAGTGATAATGATCATAATAGTAAACCTGCTAGTACAATAGTGGTGGGGTAGGAGTTGATGGAACTGAACATTATTGAAGATATTATCATGATCCTAGAGGATAATCCATCATCTGTGGAGGAGGAATATAGAAACCTAATCCCACCTTAAACATTAGATCCTATATTATTAGAACCTTAATTTCAATTTCAATTTCACTTCTTGAGTAGTTCCCAAATTATGAGTCTACTCTAGAAGACAAAGAAGACTCAGGGTTGAATGCAGCTAAATAGAACTGAGTGATCTAGTGAAGGGCATAAAAGAATATCCAGAGACTCATCACACACACACCATTAGTTTATATGGGAAGCTATATTGGAACCCTCTATTATTGGCTAGTAAACCTAGGATATGGTGGGGTTGACTATCATTCCCACAGCACAATGGCCCACAACTTCCAATCCAAGTAGAACCAAATGGAGGTAAGGGATTTTGAATCTTCTAAGGTCGCGTCTATAGATCAAACTATGGAATATATTATGGAGTTTCAATAGGAGATCATCCAATGGAAGTAGGTGGGGTTCCACTTGAAGGCCCTAAATTTGGTGAGGGAGGAGGCGGCCAACCACTGAAGGGATAAAATATCAACAATTGAAGTTTAGTTGGACCAAGAGAATCCCTGAGTGATATAGTGCAGGGTTTAGCAAGACATGATCCATATACTGGCTATTGAGGTGTGTCCTAAAGTGGAGGTTGAGATGGAGGAACTATCCAGGATATAGAAGGATGTTGAATCCTAGTCCATACGGGGGTGTTAGAGTTTAGGGTCATATTTCCTGGTCCATATAGGGGTTCTGGAATTTCGGTTTGTATAGATTAGACCAAGGCATTCCCTGTAGGTAGTTGTTGGGTATGAGGATGCAGTGTAGGATACTGGAAGCTACTAGTTATGTGGCTGCAAGGTGTTTTTTATGTAATCCAAACACTATTTCCATGGTTTTTAACCATGGTTATAGGGTTTGCATGGATGAATCTACTACCATGGTCTAGAACCATGCCTATAGGATTTTCCCTATAGCCACACTAATAGGAGCCACAATTCATTAAACTGTGGCTATTACCTATAGCCACAGTTTTGGGGTCTATATCCACGATTACAAACCATGGATATAGACTTATTTTTTAGTAGTGTTGAGACAAATAGAAATAAAAAATATATTTTAAGTCATCTTTTATTAAAATTAGAAATATGATTTAGTAATGTTGGCACACTTTTACTAAATAATAGATATGATAAAACCAAAATGATGGAACTGATTAAATTGAAGATGTATAGATAAGTGATTGTTTTTCTTCTTAAAACTGATGGAAATAATTATTGAAGCATGTTTATAATTATTTTCTAGATATTATTATCTATTTCATATAGGTTTCTTAATGTTATATATCAATTTATAGTAAATTGGTAAATTAAATATAGGAATTAAAATGGTTTTTTTCTAAAAATAATTGTTTGGGGTTGATTAATCTAATTCTATTTTGTATGATTCTTTACTTCCTTAGTTCTATGGATTTAAATTCCATTATTATGTGTAGAAAATATTTTTAATATGTATGTATGCTCTAGAATACATAGATCCTTGATGTGATGATTAATAATATGATATAGTTAGGGATTATTGAAGTGAAATAGGTTGGAGGCATGGGGATGTAGTTATGGTTGAGGTCATTGATGACATGATAGATTATACTATGCACAGTAGTGTTAGGTATTACACTGAGGGAGTTGGGAAAAGTTAAGAGATGGGATTAAACATTGATATATTTATTTCTTTATTATTTTTAATTGATGGATGGTTAGGTATGATATTATTGGTTTCTAATTTTTTGATATATCTTAACACTATTTATGATAAGTACATCCTTGATATGGTATCTTAGTATGAGTCTTAGAGTACCTGAAATTCATGAAATGATAAATTAATAAACAAACAAACTGGTATTGTTAATTATGATCATAGATGATGATGGTATATTTGAGTTATAAGGAAAAATGGTGGTTCCAATGAGACTTGGTTTAGAATAATAATAGTATTAATATTGGAAATAATATGAGTTAATGTTAATTAATTAATGGGTGATTAATACATAATATTGAAATTTGATGCTTATATGAATGTTTGAGATAAATACCTTTGTGGTGGAATCCATGTATCTTATGTGATGATAGAAGAATATGAGTATAAGGATAATTATTTTCCCTTAGTGTGGTTATGAGTGATATATTTTATATTTTCTAATTTCATACACTTCACTGCCAATTAAGTAGGGTAATCAACACCCAAAGGTTTTGCAAGAGGGGGGTTCTCTAACATCTATGATGGTGATGGAAAAAAATGGATAACTTATCACAATACTACATTATCCATTTGGAAATACTTATATATAGGTTTATCCATGGTTGTGGAGACTTCAAGTATAGGGTGAGATCTTGCTTGGGCTGTGATGGCTCTCAGTTTTACTATACATTAATTTTCAGGCTATAATCACTTTAGGTTATAGAACATTACTGTATCTAGTCATGTTTTCTATGGATTATCATGGGTTCATGTGTGTGGGATATAATGGATTGAGATATAATGTATTTACATGGTCTTTAGTGACTTTCAAGCTTATATATGGTTACAAATGAGATGATGATAATGATATTTCAGGATACACAGGATGTAGAATGGTCATGATATGATTTCATAGGATGCAAGATAACTTATAGAAAGAATGAACCCATGGGTTGAGTTTTTAGTGCATGATAGCGACAAAATCATGGGGAAGTGGTAGTTGGGTACCACAATTTTTATATATGGTTTTTAATTATAATGATTTACTTCAATGCATTACTTGGTGAGTGATCCATGATGAGGATGGATTTTTTTTAGTTTTTTAGATGATTTGTTAGTTTCTTTTGTTTATTCACTAGGATTTAGAATGATTCTTTCAAATTTTTCATGAGTGATTTTGGGGAGGATCCTACTAAGAATTCATGTTATGCTCACCATACATATAATTTTTTTTCAAGCCTGTAAGAGCTATTTGGTGATCTAACATTGTGTTACTAGCTTGAGAAGTTGTTTAGGAGATGTTGGAGATTCATGGTCTATACTAAGGATTTTTTTGGTACTTTTAGTATCCCCATATCATTTATTATGACTATAAATGACATTACATTATGTATTGGGATTTCTTCTTTATTTATTCATGAAATTTATTGGTGGTTTTCCATCTTAACATATATTACTTAAATTTATATTGAGGGTAATTCCTCACATGTGAGTGATTTATATAACCATGATTATTATCACCAACCTCTGCCTATTAGTGGTTAGCTTCAGGGGTTATTATCACCCTTTCTTCACTGTTGGCCCATGAGGGGAAACTTGGAGGGAGGGGTCATGATAGAGTTGTATCAGAGTTGATCATTGAGAGATAATATGAAGTTTGGAATTTGGAATTCTTGATGATGCGTGAGTTTTTGGGGAAACAATAATATATAGGCTTAGTACCTACTATAAATAAGGTATAATATCTAGGATACATGCATTTAGGGATCCCTTTTCTCTTGTTCAAGGAACTTCAATTTTACTGAACATGCTGAGTGAAGTGATACTACTTATGGGGTGGAGACCTAGGTTAGGATCATGCATCATGATTTTCTTTACCCATGTTTTAATTGGGTATAAAATGGGAATTAGGATAAAATGAATTAATTAATTAACCTTGATTATTGTATATACTAAGTTTATAAATTCTTAATGTTTTTTATTTTGTTGATATGACTCAAAGATGAAGTCTTATTTAGTTTTGTGTTGGATATGTTCAACATGATGTTCTTGTGGATATTCATATAGTGGATATCTATAATTAATAAACTTATAAGAGTTCGCACTAATATTTTTAGTGACAATACCTATATAAATATATAGGCTTCGTTCCAAATTAGGTTATAGATGATTGGATGAAGGAAGTAGAGATATCCTTCTACTCAATTATTTCTTAGAAGGAGCACTGGGTTTCTTTGGATATGACTATACTATGTGTTCATCTTAGTAGTGGTATCTTATGTTCTTCAAGGGTCATGAGGAGTCAAGTGTTATGTGAGAGAAGTTCTTGGATCATTTCTCATATAATTTTATTTCTTTGACTACTATGGTGGATTTTTTGATAGGATACTGTCACCCATTTTAGTGTTCTATTATGTGGTAGTTCATTATTTAATACAAGAACCTCCTTCATTGTTATTTAAGACTCCTAAAATATAAGGAGGCTAGGTAAAGGAATTTCTATGAGGCTTTGTTCCCTCTGAGATCCATATTCAGGTCACCCTGTTTATGTTGAAGATATATCATGAGGTATTAGAGGGGGTGGAGGTCATCAAGAAGAAATTTTCTAGGACTAAATCATCATAGGATGGGAGTTATAAAGATTTTCCATGGAGTAGATAAGTGATATTTTCTCAGTTTCCTAGTTATTAGAATATGTTTCATTTAAGAGAGATCCATTTTCATCCTTATTTAACTCATTTCACCAAGGATATTAGTTCTTGGACACCTAATATTAGATCAATCATGGTTTTTTTTCTTTATGAGGTCAAGGAAATAAAAATAAAGAGTGTCCAACCTTCATCAAGGGCCAACATGTGGTGAGTGGGTAGTTCTAGGCTTAACCATTATAGAATTATTACCCAAGGAAGCATTATCAGTAGGTTAATATAGCTTAAAATTAGTATATTGGGGATGAGAAAGGGATAATATAACCCTATAGAGACCCTCTTTCTTAGGGATAAAAATAAGAGAGTGATTGTGGAGGCGGTCTCCGTTAAGGAAAGAAAGGGTGTAGAGTAGGACATAGTCTGATTTATGTCTTAACATTGCTAGTTATATGTGAGATAGATGTCATGTGAGGAACTATATGCCTATTTTCTTCTTGTTTTTATTCCTTTTTTTTATTTAATATCTATACACTCTTTTTTTTCTCCTGATTTAGTCTATGCTATAGGACATGTGGTGGAGTAACTTCTAGTACCATTGGTGTAAACTATGATAGTTGGAGACTGATAAATATTGTGTGTTGTTTGAATAAACATTGATATGGTTCTAGGGTAACATATATCTTAGAGAGACATCCTATTTTTAGGAATATATTCAAATGACATCATCCCTGATATGGATTAGTTTTATTCAATATAGGTTATCATTGAATGCTTCTAGAGGCGTGACATATTCTATAACACCGATGGGGACCATGAGATATTTTGGGTAATTGAGGCCCTTATATGGGTTATATTTTTGTTGATTATTTATCTTCCTTGATGTCTAGGATGATGTTGAGTTTTGTGGAGGATCAATTGATGGTGTTTCCATATGTGGTAGAAGAGTAATCAAATATCTTCGTTGAATAAGTTATAAAATTACCCCCTCAGTGAGAGATTGAGTTTTGAATAGATTTTCAACTAGATGTCTCCCCTATATCAATGTATCTATATCATATAGTACCTTTTGAGTTATGGGAGTTTCAAATTCTAGTTGATGATATTTTATAGAGTGGATACATTTGACCTAGTGTGTTTCCTTGGAGAGGTGCAGTTCTATTCACAAAGGAGACTGATGAAAGTATAAAACTATGTGTTTATTATCACTATTTTAATTTAAGTGATGGAGAAGAACCACTACCCCCTACCACAAATTGAATATTTATTTGATCATTTTATGGAAGATAGATGGTTCTCCAAGATCAATTTGTTAACATATATCATCACATGTGAGTAAAAGATGATGATATCCTATAGACTTATTTTAGATGTCGTTATGAGCATTGTAAGTTTATTTTGACACCATTCGGAGTTATAGAAACTCTATTCATGTTCTTGGGATTAATTTATATAGTATTCCATGATTTATTAGAAAAATTCATGATGGTATTTATTGATGACAACCATGTGTTCTTTGGGTCAGAGGAGGAGCACATAGAGCATCTACGAGCTATGTTGGGTGTTCTTTAGTTTCATTATCTATTCAGGAAGTTGTTCAAGTGTGATTCTAGGACATTGAGGTATATTTCCTAGATCATGCCATATCTTAGCATGGAATAGTCATAGATCATTATATGGTTATAGCGATGGTTTCTTGGATAACCCTCAAGAATGTTGTAGAGGTATGAACTTATCCTTGTCTAATGGGATATTATAGGAGGTTCATCCATACTTCTATTAGATTATGATGCCTATGAAATAATTGGACTGAATGTATTAAATGGTCATGTGGAATGAAAATTTCAAGGATTATTTTGAATATTTGATGGATAAGATGGCTGGTAAGATGATTATTTATCAACTGAAGGAGTGTGTTGAATTTAAGGTTTATTGTGATGCTTCATGATAGAGTATATATAGATGATCTGTAAGTGAGTGAAGGCAATGAAGGATCATCAAATCCCTATTTTTATTATAATATGATAAGTTAAATTTTGTAGATCATGTGTTATTTAAGGTGCATCCTAATCATGGCAAGTAAAGTTTCATTCATGGGAGTAGGATTTATTCTCAATTCATGTAGAATTTAAAGGTTTTGGAGTATGTTGGAGTTGTGGAAAATTATTTATCACTACCCCCCATATATGATTTAGATTCATGATTTTTTCCATGTATCTTAACTTCTCCAATATCTCCTTAATGATTCTAACATTATCAATTGGGGATAGATAGATGTTGACGATGGGGAAACCTTCAACGAATGGCCTATTGATATTCAATATCATTAGGAGAAGGTATTACATGAGCATGATATCCCATTGGTTTGTGTCATGTGGCATCAAGGTGTCTTGGTGGAGATAATTTGGTAGTAAGATTCATAAATTTGTATTCAATATCCCAAGTTTTTTGGGGGTTGATCTTCCTTATTGAGATGATTTGTTTATTCCTTTTAGAGAGATGATGTGTTTGACCTTATATTTAATTATGAGTTCATTTATATTCCTCAATGTGATGTTCTTTTATGGACTTACCCTTATTTTAGGGGTATCTCGTTGAGGAGTGTGTTTTTAAGTTGGTTGGTGATGTTTCATGGTTATTTACCTTATTCCTCTCATGTGTGGAAATGTTCTTAATTTAGTGATATCATTGAGAGGTATCTCATAGGCTGGTTGTTAAGATTCCTTTAACTTTTTTTATAGGTTTTCCTTAAATTCTTGAGGATGGGAATTATTTGATAGGTATTTGATATAAGGTCTCAGTTTTTTTAAAACACATCCTTTGTGTTTTCCAGAGGCATGGATGTGTTGAGTTGGTGCTCAAAGTCTTTTAATTATTAAATTATATTTTTTTCATGTGTTCAATCCATAAGATTGATCTAAATAGTTAATAGTTTTTCATGATGTTTTTCTATATAGGTAATTTGATCCATAGGTTTGATAGTTCATTCATATGGTTTATTTATATGGTGTGGTTGATCCATATGGGTGATCATTATGACCTATAGTTTGTTCATGTAGTCAATACATGTGGTCATTAGTTTGTTCATGTGATTGATACTTTTATATAGTTTATTTCCATCTTCATGGGGATGATCATCACGGTGGCTTGTTTTTTCATGTGGACATGACATGTATTTGATTTTCTATTTCATTCAATCGAACTTCAAAGTTTCTTATCTATTTAAGAATAAAATCCTAAACATTATCTAAAATCATAAGAAAATTTTTCTTAATAAAAAATAAGGTAATAAAAGATATAAAATCATGGGTTTTAAATCCAGATACGATGAGGATAAATTATATATTTGACTTGCTTAATATTATGAGTTTTAAGTGATTCATGTGGAAGGAATTAAATTTAATTAAATATAAACTAAATTAAATGTGGATTAAATAGGAATTTTTGGCTATGTTTTTTGGAAATTCTAGAGAGAATCATATATTGTATTCTAAAATTAAAGTTCTTTGCCCTTGTCTAATCTTCTTACTTTCTCCATAACATAGAAGATCCCACCCTTACTCTTGGAGCCTTGAAACCCTTCTATAATCATCCTAACTTCATTCTGTGATTTTCCAACCAGTGCAAAACTCCCCCTACTTTTCGTTGTTCTTAGTGCATTGCAACTTGGACTTATTTTTAGTTAATTGATTCAATTATTATCTTTTAATTGGTGCAAATTATGATTTAATCATTATTTAGTTTCATTGTATTGATTTATTCAATTAAATTTATGAAATATAATAATCTATAAAATCACATGAAGAATAATTATTAAATAATTTGGTAACTTGTAAAGCATGAAGAAAATGAAATTGCATGCTATATTTTATCAATAATATTTTATTATTATTCTGAAAATTACCTAAAAGATTTAAAAATTATAATGGCATGAATAATACTTGATGATAAATCATAATATTGAATTTAAAAGAATGATGAGAGTATTTCATTCTTTAACAAAATCTATTTATTATTTTATGATAAGGTTTATTTTATAAATCTAGATATTAGATTTTGGATTTAGAGGTTTATCACATGTTGTGGTTTATATTATTTCTTATTTTTTCTATTTATTGTGTTACTATAGATATCCTTTTGTGCTTTCTTTATTCATGATATTATCATATACACATATAATTGGATAAACTATTAATGTCGGGTCAAATATAAATATAATAATATTTTATGTCATGCTAATTTCTTAAAATGATAAATATGATTTAGAAATTCCTGTAAACTTAATGGATAATTTATATGATCAAAAAAATAATTATGTGATTGATTAAATGGAATAGGTATTAATAATTTTATAAACATACTAAAAACTGATTGAACATAGAAATAATGCTTGAAGCATGTTTATCATGATTTCGTAGATTTTGTATAATATTGGATATAGGTTTCTTGATGTTGAAAACCTATGAATAATAAATCGATAAATTCAATATAGAAATTAAAATGGTTTTCTATAAAGATGATTGTTTGTCCATATATCATATGACTGGTTTCCAACTACTTGATGTAGTTTGAATCTATGCACGACAAGTACTTCCTTGATATATTAGCTTAGAATGAGTCTTAGAGTACCTAAAATTAATAAAATGATATATGATTTAATAAATGAATGGTGATGGTTTATATTTATCATAGATGATGATGATATACATGATAATACGGATAGATTTTTTTTGTTTCTGAACACACTTGGTTTATAAGAATTAGAGTATTGATATTGGAAATAAATATGGAATAATATTAATTAATTAGTGTATGATTAATAATTACTTTTGAACATTGATTCTTGTATGCATGTTTGAGATCTTGAAAATAATAGTGGTAGTAGGGCATCTTGTTTAATGATAGAGGAAGATGGGTATAAGGATGTGTAATTGCTCTTAGCGTGGTTATGTGTGATATATTCATTATTTTCTAATTTTATCTGGTTAACCACCAATGTTTATAAGGAAAATGCATCCAAAAGGTTTTGGGGTGTCTTTATCCAATATCTAGGATTATAAGGGAATATATATATGACTTAACCCTATCCCTTGATCTCCTTTAGATGTAGTTATAAGTGGATATATCCCAAGTTGTGACGACATAAGGTATACGGCATGATCCTACCCAAGTTGTGATGGATATCGGTTTTACTATAAATTTATGAGTAGGATCTAATGGATTGTGGTTATATGGTTTCATCTGGTCATGGTGGATATGGATTACCATTGGTATATGTGTGTGGGTTATGATGAATTGGGTATAATACATTTACACGGGCTGTAGTGGCTTCTGGAAGTATGAATGTGATGATGATGATGAGGTGCTTTGCTAAAAAGAATATTGAATTCCTATGATGCAATTACATGTAATACAACATGACTTATATAAAGGGTGATCCCAATAAGTGACCCTTTGGTGTGTGAGAGAAACAAACTATAAGATAAGTGGAAGCGTGTTACCTTTATTTATATATACACTTTTGATTTATAATGATTTACTTTTATGAGTTACTTGGTGAGGAATTCATGGTGTGGATGTGAAATAGTTTTATCTATTTTGGTGATGAGTTAGTTTTATTTGTTTATTCACCAATAATTAGTATACTTATTTCACATTTTACTTGAGAGGTTTTAGGGAGGATCATGCTAAGTATACATGTTATACTCACCCAACATATATATATATATATAAACTATATTTTAGGTCCATAGGAGCTGGTTGATGATAGATATAGGCATTACTATCTTGAGGAGTAATTTATGGTTTGGTGGAGATTATTGGTCACTTTTGAGGATTGTTTTGGTACTTATAGTATTCCCTTTTTAGTTGTTCCAGTTATGTATGACATTATATTATGTATTAGGATTTATTATTTATTTATCCATGTTTTTGGTTGGTAGTTTTCCATATTATATCTTATTCCTTAAATTTATATTAAGGTTAGTGTCTCCCATGTGTGTGATTTATGTACCCTCTATGTGAGTCTCCATCCTAGTACCTATTGGAGGTGGGATTTGGGGGTCATTATCTCCCTTTATTCACTGTCGACTCTAGAGGGGTACCATTGAAGGGAGGGGGTCATGAAAATATTACATGGCCTTTGGAATTTCAACTTCTCATTTACACATAATATGATCTTGCTTTCATGACCATCATAAATGCACTTCCACTATTATGGAATGGTTTTTTTCATTTCATCCACTTAAAGTAGATCTTTAATCTCAAATAATAGATTATCAATTTTATAACAAACATAATTGACTTATATTACATTATCATCAATCTCTTATCCATATATATCAATGAATTATAACAAAAATAAATAACACAAGTCGAGATCGATTAATATTTTTACCATCTCATCAACATTTTCCAAACTTAGGATCCACCATATGATTTTGAGGTAATGGTTAAATATATCCACATAGTTTGAAAAATATCCACCATTTTATTATAGTAAAAACAAAATGAATAAAAATCAAATACTCCACATCTCAATTATAAAATGATTTTCTATTAGATTTCTACATCGATAAATAAACTTTAAGTGTAAGTTAGATAAATTATTATAAAGAAAAGTGATAGATCATTACCACAAATATATCTCTAATAAAAATTCAGTTCTCAATTTTTTGGTTTTGAACTTACAAGGGCTATTATACAAAAAAAATATGTAAAATCAACATGGTTATCAAACAATTTTTTGAAAAATTAAAAAATTAATACGATGTATTAAAAAATATTAAATATATTTAAATACTTATTATAAGTATGAAATTATCTAAAAAATAGTTTCAAAACTAGTATTTCATGCCTTTAATATTTCAAAATAATAAAAAATTTAAAAATATTCAAATACTTATTCAAATTCTCACGTTAATTTGTTCTCTCATATTATCATCCATGTTTTTTTATGTTATTTCTTGATTTTTCTCATCAAATTTCACTACCTATTACCACTAAACACATATATAACCTTTTTTATCTCCCCATTTTAAAAACAAACACAATAATGGATTAATATCACTTATCTACCCATTTAAGAATATAAATTAAAAGATAATGTTGGGGTAATGGATAAAGATACAAAATTGTTGAGTTATGTTTGGATGGAAACCCATCAACTTCCTTAACTTATCAAACACATTTTTCAAAAATAGTTTTGTCAAAATATAACCAATTTTTAAATGATAAAAAATATCTCCTTAAATTTTTATAATAAAACTTTTCCTTTAAACATTTATAATTTATTTTAAAGTGACTTGACCTTGAATGTTTAACTAGATTCTTGGAATAAAATATAGAAATTTGGTTTTTAAATCCTATCATAAATGGACAGTCAATATTAACTATAATGAAATTTAACTAATAAATACACTTCATTATTTTTATGTTAGCTTATGAAGCTTTATAATATTTATCCCATATTTTTTTTGAAGGTTAAAAAATATTGTTTCTTATTATTCCATGTAAAAAAATTTCATCAAATGAAGAAACTACTTCTTGAAGAGTACTTATAATCATTAATGTTACCTTCCCAATTTAAATCTAAATAGCCAAAAAACTATAGTTTTCGACAATTTTCATATAGAAGACAATATTCATGTGTGAATTTTTCATACTTTAGTGAACTTGTTTTCTTTAATAATATGATATTTCTTTATATTACTTTATAATATTGCATATAAAGTTACTACATAGATAATATCTAACATTGAAGATATTAAATAAATTATGATGAAAATAAACATTAGTAAATGTGTTTCATTCATAGATTACTCCTCATAATCATTCATTAATTTTATACCCAATGAAGTAATATTTGGAACCTTCAATGATTCTTCGATACTAAACCATTTTAGTAACATAGTGGATTAATTTTATTTAGAGATAAACATAATTATAATAGCTTGAGTAATCTGTAAACCCATGAAAATTTCATCTCACCAACCATTGAAAAATAAAACCACTCTTTCATTTTTCTTGTAAAATTCTCACACATAAATTTTTCTTATCCCAAAAATATTATTTCATCAATGTATATAATAAAAATGGGTGAAACGGTTCAGGTTTTTGAAACATATTGGTTGTCTTCAACCTTTCATTTCATAAAATCTATAACCCTTAAATATAAATCTCACATTGAATACCATTCTAGATGGGATTGATTCAACCCATAAATATCCTTTATATACTTTAATACTTTTCCACCACCATCGAAAAGCATAAACCATTATGATTAGTCAATATATAGTTTATTATCAAGATACCTATTTAATAAACCTAACCTGAAATCCATAAAATAAATTATCTAATTTTATTTCCCTAAAATTTTAAAAAAAAAATTATTTCAATCCTTTAAATGATATAAAATCGAAAATAAAATTCTATCCCATACACATGTAAATATCCCTTAAAAACTATATGTGTTTTTCCTACTATACTCTCATTTCATATGGAGTTTGATGAAAATGAACCATTTTATACTAGTTGTATTTTTATCCTTTAGTCTTGGAATAAGATCCCATGTATTATTCTTTTTAATTTCATACACCTTTTTATTTATTTCATTCACCAGCTCTTTATACTTAATAACAGTTCTCAACATGTAGTAATAAAACTGATAAGAGAGTCATTTGGTGTATAACCAACAAAAATGCCTTAATTTTAATTCTCATAAAACATTAAAATATTTTTACATTCAACATTATCAAACATGGAAAAATAAATGATTTATTCTTTAACCATATTTTAAAATGTTTCGTATCTAATTTTTATCTCAACAACTAATAATTCTATATGTTCCTAGCAATTTAAATTCCTTACCTAAAAAATAAATTTACTTATTATTCCCACTCAATTTAGTTCATTACATGTCCATCAATATTTAGTTATTGTGTACAGATAATACAATATAATATATAATATATAGTGGAATTATCTTATGATGGATTAAATTACTCTTAAGATAATCTAAAAATTATTTATTAATATTATATGTACCATTATTAGATATAAATATATTGATAGTATAACTTTACTATTTTTTATATATTTTCATTAGCTCTTAAACAGTTAAAGTGCTTGAAAATTTATCACTAATAATATAATACATGTCATATAAGTAAATTTATTATTAAAAGTAATGAAATACTTATATCTATTTGTCATATTCTTTCTCCTTTAATAATACACATATGAATTGATAATCTCTAATAGTCTTTGGGTTCAAATCTCAACTTCTATTTGACTTAAAATAATCATTTTTCTCTATTTACATGTCTCTCATATTATTATAGTGTCCCTTTTCAGATTAACAACATATCAAACAACATATTTAAAAATTAATCTCCCCATGTTCTTTTTTACTATGGTGGCTAAGTATTCAATTCGACAAGGCATTATCAAAATTTATACTAAAGTTCCATGATTTTTTCTCATAAAAAACATAACAAAACATAAATATGGTTCATTAAACATCATTTAGAATATATCAAACGTTTAATATATATAAAAAAGATTATTTTCCCTAAAAATCAATTCATTACTACTATCATAGAACTGAAAACAATTAGAATATTGTGTTTCTACCCATAAAATTTTTAAATGTCATATTCATCTAGTCAATTTTTTCTATCCCAACACCATTGATCTTCATTAAAATATCATTTAAAAAATTATAACCTACAACATTTTAAATATCATTTACCTTAAGTATGTACTGATCACCCTTCATGCATGAAAAAAAACCACTATCCAAAATCCAAGTACTTTCACCTTTTAGAAATTTATAAGTTACCTTAATAAAAAAAACATATTTTTTCCTTTTGTTGATTTTGAAATTTATCAAGGAAAATTTTTTTGACTCAATTGAGGAGAATAAATTATAAAAAAACTCCTTAGATATGTGTTATTTATTATCACATATCCCATAAGTGTCTTCAAAAACTCAAACTTATTTTTCACTTATACATATATCTCAACCTTCTATGATTGTACTTCATTCACACAATTTTTTTGAATACCTCTTGAATATACAAATTTTTTTCATGAATTCAATGATATATTGTAACAACACATAAATAAATTATGTTTATGTCTAGGTATTATAAATTAGAAACTTTTTCATTGAATAAATCCTTAGTAATTTTTATTAGCTTCTCGATAACAGTGGTATCCCTATGATTTTAATGATATCCTTATATGGTACTCACTTTAATGTTTAATATTATAAATAACTCATCACCACATTATTTATTAATCATTTTCATATCTTCAAATTGAACCTAAAAGGACAAAATTTATCATAGTTAACCTTTTTACCTATTCATAGATACTATTGATTTTATTCCAAAAATAACTTTATATTTTATAACCTGTGAATTTTATTAGATCTTTCTCAAAAAGAGAAGATAATAAAGAATTTATTTTATATCCATTATTTTTAATACTTTTCCTATAAATCTGATACAAGTAATATAATTTTATGGTAAAATGAAACTATTTTGAGTAATTTTAAACACACCAATTACATGTGAATTAATATAAGGAACAACACACTCCATCTACATTTGAAATTTTTTCCATATAATGTTTTATTCCATTAATATTTATAAAAATAGGATTTTACATTAAATAAACTCAGTGTAATCGATCATTGAGAGGGAACTGAGGCTATAATACCCAATATTGAAATCCTATTGAAATGTTTTGAGGATCACTAAGTTTAGGTGGAATCAATAATCATTAATTTTTATGCATTAAAAAAGTTTTTCTCTTATTTTTGTTAGTAAAAACAATGTTTAATCCATAATTCTCAATCAATGAAATAACATAGCCAAAAATAAACATATAATATTTTGATAAGTTTTATTAATCGATTTGAGTATTTATTACATGGTGTGTTTTAATTTTTATCCCACTTTAATCATTTGATAATTTACTATTGAAAATGAGCTATGTGGGTAAGGGGGTGAGGTTTAACCCTTATAAACTATCCCCTAATAGTAGAAGTGATCATATAATGATATAAATGTTAAAATAATAATAATCTAAGATATTAATTCTAATTAATGCAATGAATAAGATGATTCAATGAAAATAGGTATACCTATAAAAATAAACAATCTTATTATTTAATCCTTAGATTCTATATGAACAAATAATTTCATCAATCATGATTATCTCTATTTATATTAATTAAAAAACATTTTTAATACTTCTCTCAATATTTTTCACAAAATTATGCACATAAAGGCCATACAAACAAAATATTTTTTTATTTACTATTCTACCACCTTTATATCTCCTATAATTAATGATTTTATAAAGTAGTTAATTCTAGAAACATAATCATTAATTTTATAGTAAATAACTTTTATTTAATTTTTTATCTATGATTTTGAGTAGTTATTATTTCCATTAAAATTAAAAAAACATACCCAATAATTTATAGTAATTAATTCTATGAATACTGGTATTAAATAGGCATTTTTTGGAAATCCAGAATGTTGATTTTTCCAGATATAACTCATATGTACATGAACCTTGTAAATTCATCTTAGTTGTTATGCGCAGTCCCACTCACCCCAACATAATTCTTTTGAACCCTTATCTTCTCTTACATAGTGTGTTAATATTTTAATTTTCATATACAGAATAACTTTTACCTAACTCAACCCTTATATGACTTCAAAAACACTCTTACATCTCACTTAGAGAGAAACACACCCACAAGTTATCACTTAAAAAGATATCATTAACATGGGTTCTCACTTATGAAAATTTAGTAAAAATGATTCTCACTCACTCCACTCAAATTAAATTTTATATAGACTTTATAATTTTAAATTCTCATTTAATTATAATATAATCTTACTTACATGACCTTTGAAAAATTATTTACACTCTTATGTAAAAATTCTATTTCTATTCATTCACCTTATAGAATTTTTTTACCCCTATAAAAAGACTTTAAAAAGTTCAAACAACTCAGTGGGATTATTCAACATTCTCATCAATATATTATCCAAATATGTTAATGAATAACAAGATTAATTGATATTAATAATAAAAGGAAACACATGTGGATATCAAGTGATCCTCCTATATTCTCATAAAACTTCTCTAAACTAAATAATCACCCCAGGAGTTTTAATATCACATCATAAATGTCCACCTAATATTAATAAAAATTGTCACCAAGAGAAATTGTAAGTGTAAATAATAAATAGAAAGGTACAGAACTCATTGAATAAATCATTTATTATTAGAAATCCAACACTTTATTTAGATAGATCTAAATTAAAATGTTTAATTGGTGATAAAAAGTTATTGAAATGATTGTTGATATTAACTATTGTAGACTTTATTACATGGAGTTAATTTTGTCCATTATGATCAAAGGATGAGTTTTATACTCTTAACCAAATGTTAATAATTGATATTTTGTGTTATAATAATTAATCACATTTTAATATTTCATATTTTCAAGCTTATAAGTTTTATCATATAACATCCAACCCCAACACAACCATACTATTGAGGCAAAACAAAACATTTCCATAGGTTTGGTATCCAATTACCAGAGTCATGTGGCCAGTGATGAGGGTTGAATGATATATCTTGGGGAGTAATTTAACCTCTTATGGTCTAATGGAATAAAAAAAATACAAAGTGTGGGAATATAATAACATGAATCTTCATAAACCAAAAATTTCAAGATAAATAATCTGTAACACTATCCCATTAATTCCCTTACATGTCCTAAAACTAAAGACAAATCATAAATAAAACCATAGATCCAAAATATAGGTTATAAAATTGAAAATAAAGACCAAAATTTCGTATAAATACTAATCATATGTCTCTAATGGGATAATAACCAATCTATATAATATCATTTTACACTTTCACCTATCTACAAAGGCCTCTTACATTTACCTAAAACATCATGCATGTAATATGTATGAACACAAGGTGGGTATGTATAGGATGTGAGAACTTAATCCTCAATGGAAACATTTAGAATCCTTATCATCCAATTGATTTAGTTGTGATGATATAAAAAATATATAAATATTTAAATGATTTTACAATTATCATTTTTAGCATGAAAATAATTATTAGTTGCAAACCATTTCACCTATGCCAACTTTTTTCAATGTTGTAATCTATGGATCTTAGTATCCAAAAAAACAACTCATAATCATCTCATATGACAAGCATATGGAATCATGTCACAGTTTTCCCAAATGTATGTAATCATAAAATTTCCCAATTTGACACAAGGACAAGTCAAAATCATGACTTCCTATTAGTATCTCATATTCGACCTAGCTCAAGGACCCTATAAGTGGCCCAATTTATATGACTTTTTCAAAACACAAGATTTAGAGAAAATATTGTCAATAATAAGTTTATTTTAAAACACAACTCACCTTTTCATCCTCAAGTTATTTCACTTGTTTTATTCATTTACTTTACAAAACACATACAGTCATCAAGATTTACCTTTAGAAACTTTTAGTGAAGAATGAACATAATTAAAAAGTAATATTCACAAAAAATATCAATATTTTTCATTATTATCATAATTTATAGTATAATCATTATTATAAACCCAATTTCCTTTTTTATCAAAACTCTACCCTATCTGTACACAAATTTTTGTACACTTATGTACCATAATACCCCTTAGCCACCAAAATTTATTACATAATTAAATTTCTATATGTAACTATTTACTTATTTCTATTACACTTTTTACTTTATAAAAATTTTCTATCTTGTATATACCCCCTCACACACCAAGTTTTTTATAATAAAAATCAATTAAAACACATCTATAACATTCCATGATTGTAAAGTTTATTTATCCTCTTAACTCGAGATTTACTATCTATATACAAAGTATTGTAAAAAATAATTCACTAAAATAAATGACACAAGACACTATAATAATTTCCTAAAACTCATAAAAGAACATTTTAAGTTAAAGTATAGACGGATCACCCAAGGCCATTAATTTCATCTCTAAAAACATCATTCTCATAATTATTTATTTAAAATTAATTTCACTATCTATGTTTATATTTAATAAACCATTTTTTAGTTAACATCCACCATATATAATATCTTTAGAAAAATATAATTTCATCTTTAAATACTTCTTTTCAAAAATGTACATAATATATAACAACACCAAAAATAATTATTTTCAAATTTTAGAACTAACTTTACATTTAATTTACTTAAAAAATACCATTAAATCAACCAAACTATATGGGACTAGTTTTTTTAATCATTATTTTTTTCATTTTATATGATTTAGAGGCATTTAGGGTGAGTTTGGATGCTCTACATGTGTGGGATGTTGATTCTAGTCTCTCTAGGCTAAAAATTACCATGGTAGTAGGCGTGATGGTGGCTATGATGTGGTCATATTTGAGGTTATGGGAATAGTTATTAGCCATGGTGGTTCTTGGTGAACTCATGGAGTGAAACCATCATGATGAAGGGAATAGTGAATAGCTAATTCCCCTATGAAAAAATTGGAAGGGCTCTACACTTGTGGTGGAGGTCATAGATTCATAAAATGTCTCGTGACTTTTCCCTTTTTATAATATAGAGAACTATATCTATGCACTATCTGTTTTGGTGTGAGTCACACTTAGATAGTTTCCTTAAGGGAAAATGGGATAGATAAAACACCCGAATAGATGGGTGTGGTGTAAAGTTGAGGTGAGTGAGAGCTGAGTGAGGAGGAGTGGAAATGACAAGCATGGTTTCACCACGTCTTGGTCATTTTCACAGGGAGCTAAAATGGTGAGATAGTTTATTATAAACTATGGAGAGCCACCATGGATATATTCTAGGTTTTGAAACAATTTATTCCATTCCATGGTGAACATTATGGATCCAATAAAACCTTTTTATAGAAGATTTGGGAACATCGTGATGTTTGAGGGGATATGACCATTTCAAAGGGCTGAAACCTAAGATCTCTCTTTGACCAAAGTCACTGAAAATGTTTCTGAATTTTGAATCCCTCTAGTTCATAGTTACACTATATTTGTTCATTGGTCTTTATCTTTTGAGTTATATGATGATTCAAGGGACCAGAGGTTGAAAACAAGGGTATTTGGAGAAAATTGGAAAGGCACACAGTTAAGGTGAACAGTTAGTTTAACCATTCGATAACCATGTGATATTTCAATATGAGGTTCTAGTGGATATTTTCATAGTTTGATCGTGTTTATTAAAACTATATGACATGGCCAGTGAACCATGTGGGGTGTCTAGTCATTGTTAGAGCTGTCAGATGGTTTGATCACAGTTTTCTCAAACCATGCGGCCCCTAGTGAAAACTGTGCACCCTTTGTACTGTGAGGGTTTTCTTATTCAGTGAATGGTTAAACTAACCATGTGTACAAACCATTCACCCATATATAATGGATATTAGGGGTGCATAGTTAATGAGCACATTTAGTTTAACCATGCATCCTTCCCCAGGAAATCATGTGACCCTCTTTCAAACTATTAAAAAAATGTATTTTACCCTTCATCCCTTGGTTAGTTTAAATCCTAATCACCCCCTAATATCATTTTGTCTCATATTAAACCTTTCTTAGTTCATTATAGGTCTCTCAACTTTGATTATATGTTAAATTCCATCTTTCTTGGTGGATCACATTGAGGTATGTTGAGTTTTTTATCCGGTCTCCTCTCTTCTTTGTAGATTTATGCCAGATATCACATCCACTCATATTATGGAAACCGAAAGGGGTTTTTATTTTATATATAATAGGTTTTTTTATAGGATTTATTTTCTTCTTGTATATCTAGGATCGTGAGGACCCAATCTACTCTTCCCTAGTCATTGTTGTCGAAGGTGAATTGTCCTACCTCTGTTTTGAGGTAGGTGTTTCTATAAAATGGTTTAATTATTTGAATTCATTGTAGTTCATTTAAAAATAATTTGTTTTGTTATTTTATTTTAATTTATTTTTGGTTTCAAGGTATTTCATGGAAAGATTCATTTTTTTTAAGGGTGTTTCCTTTAAAAATAGATTTTTGCACACCAAGTGTTTGATTAAATGCTTGATTGGTGGTTTTGGTTCAAAAATGAGTTTTCAAACATAGAAATGGATTTTCCTGGATTTGAAAATGTTTTATGAATTTTGATAATTGTTTTGAAATGAATGTTTACAAGATTATCATGTTGGGAACCATGGGTTCATTGGTAAATGGACATAGGTGTTTGTAGTGTGTGTGGCATCACTGGGGTTGATTTTATGATATCGATGGACTATAGTAGGACTCAATATTGGTTGGTACCAAAATATCCCTATTTAGGATTTATTATGTCCAGTATTTATTCCCATATTCTATGTTCCAATACAGAGTTATTTTTCATTTGTTAATTATTACAATATGAATATTTCTCATGGATTGTTGTTGACATGTTTTTTCATGAGGTTGTATCACATGGATTCACATAATGGATTTTTTTATTGATGCATGTTTACTTTCTTACCTTATAGTGTATGTATATGAATTCATATTTTATCACTTAGAATTTTTATATTCCTAGATTTTTTAATATGAAAGGATTTTATGAAAACCAATATAAAATGATTTACCTATGGGTTTGGACTTATGAAAATTCTTTCTAAAACTATTTTTGTTTTAAAAGATAGAACTGTTTCATTATTGATATTAGACCTCATATAGAATTGGTGGTGGTATCCTACTAGGATTTTTTCTCACACCTTACTTTTACATTTGAGTAATTTTATATGTTATATTGTAGGATTCAGGTAAAGGTAAGGGAATCTTGTTTCAAGATGGATTCTATTTTTGTTATTGCCTTCATAGAGGGATGGTTTAGAGGTGATGATTGGCCACTTGGAGACTTGATAGTCTTGTATGATTCATAATTTTCTAGTTTAGACTATTTGTATTGATTAGTATGGATCTTAGATGAATATTTTTTATTCACATTTTACTTTGGTTGTATGTCTTATTTTTTGTATATTCGTGACTTGTTTATGTTATCTTTGTTATTCATCACCTTGCGACGAACTAGCTCAGGTGGCTCGTCTAGTTAAATTGTGTTGGTTTGTTACAATTTGGTATCAGAGGGATGATCATCCTAAAGTGTGTTAACACTTCATAAGTTTGGTTCTATGTCTTGAGTAGATAGAATTTAGGACCATCATAATTTTGGTAGTAAGTGTGGTAGGTTTCATGGCCAGCTCACTTCCATGTATGAACTCGAGTTACCATGGGTTGTCGGAAAATTTTTACCAGGTTTTATACTTGGTGTTTGAGTTCATTTTAATTAACATAATGTGGAGTTTATTTAAATAGAACCATTCCTTATTAAATCATAATTTTTGGTTTATAAACTTCATGATTTCTTTAAATTATTAATGTTTTAAATCATAGGTGTAAATTATTTAAGTTGTTCCAAAGATTTTTGGAATGTTATCTAAAGATTATTGGTAATTTTATTCTACATAAAATAAAATGACTCCAAGAAGTGATCTTTCAAATCCAATAGAGTAAGCTATGAGACAAGATTCATAGGAAAATCCTCAAGTGGACCCTTATTTAGTTGAAACTGAAATCCATACAATACAGACTATTGGTCAAGTGGGTGTCAAAAACCTAGGAAGTGTGATGGATCATGGATTTGAATTTACTAAGAAATATCCACCCATATTTAGTGGTAACAAAGGACCCCAAAAATCTGAATAGTGTCTTGAGAGGATTGATATGATATTTAACTTCCTTAAGTATCATGAGGTGTCTAAGGTGGGTTTTCCATGTACATGCTCAAGATTCTAGGAAGGAGATGGTGGGACTCTATTGTCTGAGCTATGTTACATGAGAATCTTATATATAATTCTTTTAATAAAATATTCAATCATCAGTTGTTACCTATGATGTTATGTGTAGAAAATACCCAAGAGTTTTTGGAATTAGATAAAGGTGAGCATACCATTCTAGATTACTCTACCTATTTTGTTGAACTGGTGCGTCTAGAACCATAACATGTCACTAATGAGTAAATGAAGGATTTAAGGGCATATTTGGGATTGAGGGATGATATTCAGTCAATTTTTTTTCTCATGTGTCTCCAAAACTTCATGTAGGTAGTTTAAAAATAATCTTTGGCTGAGGTAGATAGAGCTGGAAAGACGTGATTGGGTGGCGCTTTAGTGGGTGTAGTTGTTTTCCATAGTGTAAATTCTGACCATAAAAGGAAGCACAAGGGTGGTTAGTTTTCTTTGGAACTAGTTTCAGGGGATTCATCAGGACAGAAGAATTTTTTATGCTATCAGTGTGTAATTAATGGTCATACCAAGACTAATTATATATATTCTTCTGATAATTTTCATTTTTGTGGATTATTGGTTCATCTGAAGTGTTTTTGTGAAAGGATACCCTAGGAAGGTAAGGCATGATTCAATCTCACCAAAGGTTTTCATGTTTGCACTGATGATTCCAAGGGTGTTGGGTCTAATCCTTAAGCCAAGAATAGTGTTCATATGTCTAATACTAGGTTTATTTATACAGATGAGTACGAACTATAGGAATCTAAAGTAAGGCCAGCTACTGTTAGAGGTAAAATATCTATTTTGTCTTCTATGGTGATAGAGTTTTTTGATATAGGTGATACTAATTATTTTATATTATAAAATTTAGTTGAAGTTTTGAGTTTATATTTGGGACTTATGTTTTACTTTTCAGATCTTTCCATGCCTTTGGGAAATAGGAATGAACAAGGTTTCAAGTGTCTTGTGTGTTAGGTGATGATATCCAACTTCAAAGTGGAATGGTACTTCTTAGTGATCGATCATGAAATATTGGACTTGATACTTTTCATGGTTTAGATGATTATTTTTAAGGCCCATATAGACTATTATTATTTTTGAGTTCAATTTTTATCTTCTTATGGGGTCACTCATGTTTTCTAGGGTGAGTGAAACTCTAGATCGGGAAGGGTGGGACCTATTGTTCCTTATGATGGGGCAATTTCATTCCAATTTTTAGAGATGTTACTTGATGTTTTTTACCCTTTTTTGGGAATTCATCTACCTATGGTGGTGTGTGCATACCTATATGTCTTTCCATGTGATTTTTCTAGTTTACTACCATAGAGAGAGGTCGAGTTTAATATTGAACTACTTCCTTGTATGATGACCATTTCTATGCCATCCTATTGAATGGAAAATACGGATTTAGTGGAACATAAAGTCTAGCTTGAGGATATAGAGGTTAAGGGATCTATTCATCCTAGCATGTTTCCATGGGCCTCATTGGTCCTCTTTTCTAAAAAGGTATACAGGAGCCTTAGAATTTGTGTGGATTATCAAAAGTTGAATCAGATGTCTATTAATAACAAATATACCTTTCCTGAAATTGATGATCTCTTTTACCATCTTAGAGGGGAATTTTTGTTTTCAAAGATGGACCTTTGGATAGGGTACCACCATTCAAGAGTATTAGGAGATGATATACCTAAGACAATGTTTAGGAGTCGGTATGGGAATTTTGAGTTTCGGGTTATTCCATTTGGCCTCACTAAGGCTCATATAGTATTTATGGATTTGATAAACCGAATATTTCATAGGTTCTTAGAATATTTATTTTTTGTATTTGTGTATGATATTTTAGTGTACTTCATGATAGAGGAGGAACATATAGACCATGTGTATTTTATTCTTCATACCTTGAATGAACATGGTCTATATAGTAAGCTTTCTGAATGCGATTTTTAGATTTAGGAAGTGAAATTTCTAGATAATTTGATATCTAAGAGGGGTGTATTAGTGGTTCCTAATAAATATAGGTTGTTATTTAATGAGATAATCCAAGAAATTTGTTTTAGATCTCAAGATTCTTGGGTTTTTCTAGTTACTATAGGTGGTTTATTCAATATTTCTCTAAGATTACATATTAAAAGATAGATTTAACCCGTAAGGGTGTAAAGCTTGAATGGAATGAAAAATTTTAAAGATATTTTGAGGATATGAAGGTGAGGTTGACATTATTACCATCTTTGATTCTTCCGAATCTTAGTTTAGGTCATGATTTTTTCTATGATGCTTCTGATATGGGTTTGGGATGTGTCTTTATGTAGGGGAAACATGTGGTGGCTTGTGGCTCTCCCTAGATATTCCCTCATGAGAAGAACTACCCTACCCATTATTTTAATTAGTATTAGTTATGAATGCACTCAAAATATGGCATCACTATCTCTTTGGGGAGTGGTTTGCAGTATATTCTGATCAAAATATAATGAGATGTATTTTTACTCAAATGGATCTGAACTTGAGATAGAGATGTTGGGTGGAATATCTTCAAACTTTTGATTTTTATATTTCATACACTCTTGGGAAATAGAATCTATTTATTGATGAATTGAGCATAAAATTACTGACAAAATCCATGAAGGAATCAGTAGAGAAGTGTTCTTTGATTAGTTTACCTATGAAGATAAAATTGGGAGTGGAGGAGTCTTGTGGACATGTGTTCTTGAATTTGATAAAAGTTAAATTGTTTTTTGATGAGTGGGTTCAGATTGAGTAGGTGATAGGCACTAAATTATAATGCCTTAGTAAAATATATTATCATGGGGAGACCTTGGATGAGTGGTATTAGTATCCTAGTGAATCTTTGTGATTTAGTAGCATGTTGGTTGTTCCATTATCCCTGATTCAGGATTTGATGGACATTGGACACCATTCAAGTTGGTCCATAAACCATGGGAATAAAAATGTATCAAGACTTGAGGAATCAGTATATGTGGTCAGGGACGATGTTTTCTATTGTAATTCTTTTTTCATGGAATTTCACTTATCATAAAATTAAAGCAGAGCACTAGAGACCTACCAGTTTGTTGAAACCTCTACCCATTCCGATATGGAAGTGGGATGATATTTCTAGGGACTTCATCATTAGTTTTCCATGGAATACTAGTGGTAAGGATGTGATTTGGGTGTTTATTAACCAACTTATGGAATTGGATCATTTATTTACTATCAAGGAGATGATGAAAGTGAAACATCTTAGGGACTTGTATGTATGAGATATTGTGAGACTTCTTGGGGTTTTCTATGTGGTTGTCTTTAATGAGGACATTAGTTTTGCATCCAAGTTCTAGAAAGGTTTATATGTGGTGATGTGTTCCTAGTTGAAATTGGGAACCGCTTATCATCCATAGATGGATGGATAAATAGAGAGATCTATACAGATTCTTGAGGATATTATTTAGGATTTCATGATTCATTTTGGTGGATCTTGGGAAAAAAAATACATCGGGTCGATTTTCCCTATAATAATAGTTATCAAGATTTGATAAAGATGGTTCCCTTTGAAGCGTTGTATGGGAATCCATATAGATCCAACTTATAATGGGTAGAGTTAGGATAGAGGACTTTTTTGGGCCGATTACTGCTTAGGAGATGATGGAAAAGGTGTAGTTGATCCAGAATAGGTTGGTCATAGTACAGAGCCTTCATAAATCTCATACGAACTGATATCTTCATCTGCTGCAATTTAAGGTTGGTGATTAGTTTTTTCTCAGAGTTTTGCCTCTCATGGGGCGTCTTCAGTTGGGTAAGAAGGGTAAATTGTCATCGAGGTTTGTTTTCCCCTTTGAGATTGTGTAATGACTAGAAAATCAGTTGGACTTACCATCTCATTTGACTTTTATCCATGATGTGTTTCATGTTTCGTAGCTGAGGAGGTATCACCTGGTTCCTTAGAATGTGATTGGATTAGAGGACATTGATCTTAAGCCTGATACAATCATTGTTGAGCCACCAATTCGGATTATGGATTTCTAGTAAAAGGTACTAAATTGTAAAATTATTTCCTAGGTCTAGGTATTATGGCAGTGCAGGTGGGATAGCCATGATATGTGGGAGCAGGAATCGTTGATGAGGGAACAATGGCCTTCTCTCTTTACAGATTCAAGATTTTGAGGAATTTATGGAGACAAAAATCACTTATAGTGGAGAAAATTGTAACATCCTATAATTCATAGGTATGACTTATTTGTGACTTGATCTTTCTATTTTGTGTTTTGGGAAGATTCAAGTGATCAGAGGTTGAAAACAAGGGTTGTTAGAGAAAACTAGCAAGGTGTGTGGTTAAGGCACATGGTTAGTTTAACCATGTGGTATTCCTATGTGATGTTTTAGTGTCATTTTTAATGGTTTTAGAATGGTTTTTCAAATAGTGTGACATTCACAGTGAATCATGTGGGGTGGTTTTTCATTTTTGGAGGTGTCACATGGTTTGAGCACAGTTTGCGCAAACCATGAGGCCCCCAGTGCAAACCATGCACCATTTGGACAGTGAGGATCTTTATAATTGGTGTACAATTAAACTAAACATGCATCAAAACCATTCACCCATCTATAATGGATAGTATGGGTGCACGGTTAAGGTACATGGTAAGTTTAACTACGAATCTAGCCCCAGGAAACCATGCATCCCCCTTCCAGGCTGTTAAAAAATGGGATCTTACCCTTTTCTCCTTGGTTTTTTTAAATCCTAATCACTAACTAATCCCAATTTGGATCATCTTAAACCCTCCCCATTAATTTGTATTTCTCCCCTTGTATTCTAGGTGTAATTCCATTGTTCTTGACTGATCACATCGAGGTATATTGGCCTTTTGATTCTATTTCATCTCTTCTTTGTAGATATACACTAGATCTATTCTCTCCTCGTCTTATGAAACTAAAAGTGGATGTTTATTATGGATCTAAGGGGGTTTTAAAAATTATTTGTGTTTCTTGTAGATATAATATTGTGATGACATGATCTAATCTTCCCTAGTCACTATTGTTGAAGGAAATTTGTTCTACCACCAATTTGAGGTAGGTGTTTATATTAAATGGGTTATTTATATGAATTTATTATAATTATTGTAAAATTCAGTTGGTTTGTTTATTTATTTGAATTAATTTTTGGTTTCTAGGTATTTCATGGAATGATTCATGTTTTCATAAGTGTTTTTTATTTAAAAATGTGTTTTTTCTCACCAAGTGTTTGATTAAATGGTTGAATGGTGGTTTTGGTTTTTAAATGGGTTTTCAAACACCAAATTGGATTATATTTTATTTTAAAATGTTTTATAAATTATCATCAGTATTTTTAAATGGATTTTTAAAAACATGTCATGTTGGGAACCTTGCATACATCAGGAAAGGGACATAGGTGACCATAGTGTGTGTGGAACCACTAGGGGTTTCTTTCAAGATATCGATGGACTATGACATGACTCAATATTGGTTGGTGCCAATATATTCCTATTTAGGCTCTATTATTTATATTATTTATTCCCATAGGCTAGGTCCCAATATAAAGTTATTTTTTATTTATGGTTATTTATCACATAATGGAAATTTCTCATGGATTGTTGCTCACATGTTTTCTCATGTGGTTATATCACATGAATTTTCATGATGGATTATGTCATGTATGTGTGTTTACTTTCTTATGGTATGGTGTATGGATATGAATCCCTATTTTATCACTTATAATTTTCATATTCTTGTCTTTGTGGATATGAAAGGATTTTATAAAAACCAAAGGAAAATGATTTACAAATGAGTTTGGATTTATGATAATTATTTGTAAAATGGTTTTTGTTTTAAAAGTTATAACTGTTGAATTCATGATATTAGACCTTGTATAGACTCAGTAGTAGTATCCTATTAATACTTTTCTCAAACCCTAGTTTTTCTTTTAGGCGGTCATAGATGTTGTATTCTAGGATCCAGGTAAAGGTAAGGGCGTCTTTTAGCATGATGGATTCTCTTTTTATCATTTCCTTTGTAGCGGGATGGTTTGGAGGTGATAGTTGGTCACATGGAGACTTGTTGGTCTTGTATTATTCATGATTTTCTATTTTAGCCTATTTGGATTCGTTTTTGTGGATCTTGGGTGTATCTTTTTCTTTTTCATTTAATTTGATTGTATGTCTTTTTTTGGTTATATTCATGACTTGTTTTTTATCTTCATTAAACCTCACAATGTGATGGTTCGGATCGAGTGGATCATCTAGTTGACTCAAGTTGGTCTATTAAATGAAGTCACTACACCATGGTAGAGGATTTTTGGGATTTCTCAATAAATATATGGTTGGGTATCTGTTAGTTCAATTTTTATTTTCTATCTTTGAACCCTATATGACTTGAGGCCCTCTTAGTACTCCTAGATGGTTTCTCTTGAGGGTGTGAACCTATTAGTTTATTGGGATAGAACTTTCTTGATTAGAGGTACCATGTTCTCATTTTATCCTATTATTTTTTATATTGTTTCTTTCCAGTGTTTTTCTATATTTTGGATTCTATTATTTTAGAATATTTTTGAGTGAGTTTTGATTGTGGTTTTTTATGGATAGGCTTTAGGGTGGAATCTAATGAGTTTTATGACTATTGATTCCTTTATTATCTATTATTGTGCAGTGATTCTCAAAAGTTCATATTGAGGTAGAGGATTTAAAATATATTCATATTTTATATGTTTATGTGGGAGTATCATTCCTATGATTCTTTGAGTAATTGGTCTAATCAACCTAATGAAGATAATTATCCAAATATTTAGAAAGGAAAGACATGAAAGGGGTGATGTGATTGCATGTGGTTTATGTTATGCTTTATCCATAATGGTTTCCTCATATGATTTTCTAAATAGAGTGATTTAGTATTACAATGAATAATTATATTACTTATCATATTGAAATGCTTAGAATATGGATAACAACATAAATATGGTAAGTTGAAGTGAATAATGAATGATTCATGTGGATTGAGTATATTATTTTTTCTTAAATTATTGAGTATAAAATTAGTTGTTTCCAATTTATTATTGTAGCTATTATAGCAGTTGTTTATATATTTCATGTCTATTTAAATATTATCATAACACGTCATTTAAATCAATTTAGTAAAGTAAATAATTATTTATTGGAACTAAATGTTTGTGGATATTATAAACCTATATGTGATTACTAAGATTATATTCTTGATATTATGTACTTAGTTGGCCCTTGAATTTATTTTAATGGTAATATGTTTTTCTCCTATGTATATACATTATGGTGTATGGGCCCTTGATATGTGTTGATATGTGAACCATGTGTTGTTGGTTGATTTGGTGAGGGATGGGATGTTTTTCTGAGGTTATAGTAGTGGATTAGAGTCATTGACGACATTATGAGATGAATAATATTGGATGAGATTTGGGATTGTTAGTTTTAATAATTTTTGTGTTGGGATAGTGATAGGGTGATTTCCATAGGTTGAGAGTTGGGATTTCACTTTTTTTCTTTTGGTTTATTGTGTAGTTGGTTGCTATGATTGTTTCTCTAATTGATGTAGTTTTTTTATTAATTTGATAATTTTGTATCTATGATATGGGTTGGGTTGTGTCTTATAATACCCTAGAATATGGAATATTAATGAATTGTAAAGGAATCATTGGATTGGTTGTTGATTATGGTAATTATTAAATGAAAGGAGTACCTTGATTTTTTTGTAATAAATTCTCTAAGGTCATGACTTAAAATATGGAAATAAAATATAAAATTATAAAAGAAAATTATCTTTCAATAGTTAATATAAATGAACATACCAGAAATGAAGATGGGGGTTATAAAGTAAAGGTTAATTTTTAGATTATTAAATCAATCGAGATAAAGTTGAACATTAATGCTTGTATTATTAGTTGAGCATTAGCTTTATTGTCCTAAAGATAATAGCTAGGTTATCATGAGGGATGTTAACTATTTTCCAAGTCTATGGTTAGATAGTTTCCCTTAGACTAGTTGTGTGGTATACTATCACTATATTTTATGATTTCATACGCACCCCATCCAGGTTGAGTATTCATATTGACACCCAAATTTTTTGGGTTTAGGGTGTTTTCCCAAACATCTAGCTTATATAGGGAATAGATTGATAAATATACCCTCTTCCCTACTCTCCCTTTATATATAACATGGTGTGTAGGTGTATCTAGGTTTTTATGGATTAAGGAATAGGGTACATGCATATACATGCTGGGATGGAAATAATTTTTACCGTACATGTATTGAAAACTCTAATATTGATGTTTGGACCCTTCAGATATATATATATATATGGGTTTTTCATTGGAGTTATAGCAGTGTTATGGGTGTCGAAGGACCTCGAAATTGATATATTAAAATTATTTATTTATTAAGCTGCACATGCATATATTTTCAGATTAAATAGTTTTAAAATTAATATGAATCTTCAATGGGAGAACTGAGGCCTTGGTTGAATATATAACATAGGTTTTACCCTAGGGGAGTGATCACACCACGATTCACTGTTTCATGTTACCCTTATACCATTATTTTAAACTGAATTTGTATTGTAAATTTAAAATATAATAACAAATTTAACTTCATGTTTGATTAATTTATTTTGTGTTTATCACTGTTAGAAAGTTAAATGTTACTTTTTTTATGATTCTATTGTAGGAGGAGGTGATTTGGAGGCCCCAAAGATGAACCAAAAGAAAAATGGGCCAAAACTACATGGGTTCCATGAACATCTGTACATTGTTTTGATCATTCAGAGAGTTTCGTGCATCCAAATGGGATGAAACATTGTGGTACTCTCAAAAAATCATGGGATTCAACTCTTATCAAATCACTGAATCCCAATTCTTCCATCTGGTGGCATATCCGAACCATTCTGTCCATGGGACAGAATCTGCCAGAATTCAAAAGTTTGGTTTGGTTTTTTGACCATATCTTTCAATATAGATGTCTAATGGCCTCAAAATTTGATAGGGAGATATTAAATAGTCCTTCCCATAACTCTTCTCTTTTTTCAAGTCGTTATATGGATTTCTACTATTCCAAAACTGAGACACAAGTGGTATCCCAAAAATAGGGTGCTCAAAACCATGTTCCATTTTGGCTATAAAAAGGCACCATGGGCACCTAATTTGTAATTTTGGACAAGGAGTGAAGTGCTGCCAATTTGGAGTTATATAGTAGTCCTCTCCTAATCCTAGAAGTTCTAGAGGCCCCTACCCTCATAGGGGGTCAAGAATTAAGGATTTCCACCTGATATTTCTCCTCCACCCAATGTTGAGCTAAACGGTGGGCGTTCATTGTGAGGGAGCTACACACATGTCAAGGGAGTTATAACGCATAAATTAGCTACTGGTTTGGATTATTTTGGGTGTAAAAACATTTAATTTCATGTACCTTACATGATTTCATATTTGAATGCTTGTTTTGATTCATTTGAATGTTATGCGTTTAATTTCTAACCGATCAGTGTGAGATTTTGAGTGCATGACTTGTGTTATTCCGATTGTAAAACACAAAAATCCTTTTCATACCCACCTTCTTGAGATTTAAATCTAATTTAGAATCTATTATTCCCTGAATAATCACTGTAACTTGATAGTACGATTGTTACGTCAAGTTTTGGTTCTTTAAGCATTGAAATAAAAGCTTAGAGATTAATTGGGATTCCAATTAATTTCAACCAAAGAATACTCCAAACCTAAATGAATCTCTATGAAAAATGAACTTGAAATGTTTGTAGTTAAATCAAAATTAAACCTTTGTCTCATATTTTTTACAATCTACTTGGTCTTTCAAATTTATAACTCTTTAAAGTAAGTTACTTTCTTGAAACTGTTTTCAAAACCACTTCCTCTTTTGTTCTTTTTATTAAAAATACACACTCAAAACCTATCAAATATCATTGATATATGACCTAGGGTCTTCCTTAGACTATTAATAAACCTCAAAACATAATCAATTTGACATGTCATGACAGTGTTTTCAAATTTTTGCATCGTTTCTAGGGAGCACTATGGTTTTTAGTGCGTGTTTTTTATAAGATTTTTGTAAATTTTGTGAATATTTATTTGTTTTGTCTTATAACTTTACCTATATTTTTGTGTTCTAATTTATTTCTTATATAGGTTTTGTGCATGAAGTGTTCTAATATAAGAGATTTACCACTTTTTGAACCTGAACCAGAGAGGATCTTACGTCTGCAACCCTGAGACGCACAAGAGAACCCTTTGAAGGAGGACACACAAGACAACAACACTCTTATTGATCCTCCATATTATTCTTATAGAACCAACATAAAAACTGAAATAAACTTGAATAACATGGATAAAAAAATAGAACACTAAAATAACTAACCTCACCTGATGTCTATATCCAACCCACATACATTCAATTACAAGGCGAGGCACCCAATTTTGAACTAAAATTTGGTTTAATTCATCTATTACCAAGATTTCATGGACTTCTTGGAGAGGATCCACATAAACATTTAAAATAATTTCACACTATTTTTTCAACATTAAAACCTACTAATTTGGATGAGGAACAAGTAAATATTAGAGAATTCTTATTTTCTTTAGAAGATACTGCAAAAGACTGGCTTTATTATGTTAATTCCCCAATAAGAGGCTGGGCGGACATGAAACAACTTTTTCTTGAAAAATATTTCCTAGCCTCTCAAACTAAAACAATAGGAAAATAAATATGTGTTATAATACAATATCAAGGGGAAACACTTCATGAATATTGGGAAAGATTTAAAAGATTATGTTCAAGTTGTCCACACCACCAAATAAGCAATCAACTTTTAATACAGTATTTTTATGAAGGTTTAATTTCAATTGATCATAACATGATTGATATTGATACAGGTGGTGAACTAGTGGATAAATCCCAAATCGCTGTAAGAACCCTGATTGAGAACATGGCACAGAACACTCAATAATTCAGTACAAGGTCCAGTGTACCCATTCGATGTGTCCATGAGGTGAAAAGTACTGAATTCGAGAAGAATTTGGACACAAAGTTTGAAGAGGTAAGTACCCATTTAAGACAACCCACTCTCTCCCAAGGGAAATCTAAATCTCCTCCTCTAATACATTGTAGAATATGCTTTTATAACACCCATTATTTTGACCAATGCCCCCAATTGAGAGAAACTTTTTAGAGTTTTAAGGAAATCTTCCCAAGACACCCCTATAACTAACCCTTTAGGCAAGAACCATACTATCCATCCAAATCTGGGTTGAAAGAAAACCAAGCTTATAGGAAAGTGGGGTATTCAAACTAGCCTCATAAACCATGGAACCAATAAGGGAAGAGTATTCATCTACCACCACTACCTAGAAATCCTCAACCAACCCAAGGGCCTTTCTAACTGCCCCCTCCCAAACTCAAGCCTATCCTAGAAGATATTATAAAACAAATGGATGCTAATAATCTCCAATTCCAAAAAACCACTAAAGCTTCCATACAAGACCTAAAACCCCAATTAGGCCAACTATCTAACTCGATGGGGGAAATTCAAAGTCATGGGTCGGGTAAACTACCCTCTCAACCAGTAGTTAACCCTAGGGATAAAGGAAATTTTAGTGCCATCACCCTTAGGAGTGGAAATCATCTTAAAATCCAAATTAATCCTCTAATAGAGTCATCCCCTCCTGAGGAAACCACCATACCAACCACTGCTAAAAATTGTCCAAGAGAAGAAAATAATTATCCTAAGAGAATCCCTTCCAAAGGAAAGAGTGTGTATGTTGATGAATCTTCTATACCAACCACTCCTCTTTCATTTAACCAAAGAGACACCCAACCAAGAAAACAAAAGAAAACTGAACTTGATAAGAAAATATTGGAAACTTTCAAAAAAGTGCAGGTTAACATTCCTTTGATTAATGCTGTGAAACAAATTCCAAGATATGAAAAGTTTCTGAAGGATATGTGTACACACTGAAGGTGACTTCATGGAGATAAAAATGTGAGCTTGGGGAGTAATGTATCAGCATTGATAGAGCCATCACTTCCCACTAAGTGCAACGATCCTGGGACATTCTCGATTCCATGCACTATAAGGGAGTATTAATTTTTCAATGCCATGCTCGATTTAGGTGCTTCTATAAATGTGATTCCTCACTCCATTTACTCTTAATTACAAGTTGGATAATTGAATCCAATTGGAATTTTCATTCAACTAGCAAATTGTATTACCACAAACCCCTCTGGTGTGTTAGAGTATGTTCTTATGAGGGTGAAAATTTTAATTTTTACTGCTGATTTTTATGTTCTTAAAATAGAAGATGATAGGATGAATGGACATGCCCCAATTATATTGGGGATACCCATATTGAAAACTTCCAAAACCATAATTAATGTCCATAATGGTACATTATCTATGGAATTTGGTGGTGACATAGTCCATTTGAACATCCTTGATGCCATGAAGCACCCCTTAGAAGAACATTCCTCTCTCTCTGTAAATTCAATTGATGCACTCCCTTCCTCTGAAAACACTTCTTTTCATTCCCCCAATCCCCTTTCTGAGTTTGAATCCTTGATTGAAATTCTTGGTAATTAATCATGCATTGATTGTTGTAGAGTTATAGAAAATTTTCATGCATGTTTATTAATTAATAATTTCTTGAACACTGAGGATCCAATGACCATCGATGATACTACTAAGCTTGTAAAAGCTCATTCCTCATCTAATGATGATACCATTTAGAAGTTAGATGAGATTAGTGACCTCTCACTTTCAAACACTCTCCCATAAATCCAAAATCCACCTGAATTAGAACTAAAACAACTACATCAAGATTTAAAATATTAATATCTTGAGAAAGAAAACAAGTTTCCTATCATCATTACTAGTTCACTCACTCCTGATCGTGAATTGCGACTGCTTGAACTTTTGATGGAGTATAAACAAGTTTTGGGATGGACACTTGTTTTCATTCCTAGTATTAGCCCATAAATTTGTACACATCATATATTGTTAAATGATGAGGATAAACCAGTGAGGCAGGCACAATGTTGACTGAACCCAAACCTCTTAGAAGTTGTGAAAAAGGAGGTAACAAAATTATTAGCTACTGGAATCATTTACCCCATATCTGATAGCCAATGAGTCAGTCATGTTCAAGTAGTTCCTAAAAAAATTGGTCTTATAGTAATTAAAAATGAAAACAATGAATTGATTCCAACTCGTGTGTAGAATAGTTGGCGTGTCTGCATAGACTATCACTGACTAAACCAACACACTAGGAAGAACCATTTCCCATTTCCATTCATTGACCAAATGCTAGATAGGCAAGAGGGTAAGTCCCACTACTGTTTCCTTGATGGGTATTCTAGATACTTTCATATACATATTTCCCCCAAGGACCAGGAAAAGACGACCTTCATTTTTCCCTTTGGCACATTTGCATATAGGAGGATTCCATTTGGTCTGTGTAATGCTCCGGGTACTTTCTAGCGATGTATGGTTAGTATTTTTTCGTATTACCTAGAGAATTGTATGGAAGTTTTCATGGATGATTTCAATTTTTATGGCTCCTCTTTTAATGAATGTTTGAGTGGTCTTGCTTCAGTCCTACGTCGCTATATTGAAAATAATCTCATATTAAATTATTATAAATTCCATTTCATGGTGCGACAAGGTATAGTTTTGGGACATGTCATTTTTGGTGGTGGTATCCAAGTAGATAAATCAAAAGTGGATGTCATTTATTCCCTACCATTTCCCAAAAATATATGGGATGTGCAATCTTTCCTAGGTCATTCTAGATTTTACCGTCGTTTCATTCGTGAGTTTAGTAAGATTTCACTCCCCCTCTCCCGGTTACTTCAAAAAGAAATGGAATTTGTTTTTGATAATGAATGTGAGGAAGCTTTTAATAAGTTTAAATGGAGTCTCGTATCACCCCCAGTAATCCAACCACTATGGTGGGATTTACCATTTTAGCTCATGTGTGACACCTCTAACTATGAAGTTGGGGCAGTCCTATCACAAAGGGTCAATCGAGCTCCACATGCCATTGCCTATGCCTCATGTACTTTGGACCCTGTCCAAGAAAACTACACCACAACTAAAAAAGAATTCATTTCCATTGTGTTTGCCTTAGATAAATTCAGGTCATATCTTTTAGGGTCTGAAGTCATTGTGTTCTCAGACCATGCATCCCTCTGGTATCTTCTTAAGAAACCAGAATCCAAACCACATCTCATTCTCTGGATTCTACTCCTTCAAGAATTCAATCTAGAAATTAGAGATAAAAAAGGAGTAGAGAATTTGGTGATTGACCATATCAGTAGGATTCCCCCATCCCCAAACATTGACTCATCCCCCTGTATTCCTATAAATGAAATGTTTCCTGATGAGAAATTGTATCGAGTGCAAGATGTTATTCCTTGGTATGCTGAAATTGTAAATTATATGGTAGTATCTTGAATTCCTACTAATTTTAACAAAAACCAGGTTGATCTTCTAAAACATGAGTATCGTTGGTACATTTGGGATTAACCCTACCTTTGGTGCACCTATAGTGATAAATTCCTCGAGATTTGTGTCCCTGATAGTGAGTTTCAGTCTGTCCTTAGGTTCTACCACACTCTTGCTTGTGGGGGCCAATTTGGTCCCCAATGGACTACTCGCAAAGTCCTTGATTCTGGTATCTTTTGGCCAACACTTTTTTGGTATGCCCATGAATTTTGAAAATCTTGTCCTCATTGTAAATGAATGGGGAATGTACCTAAAAGAAATAAAATTCCACAACAACCATTGATCTATCATGAAATTTTTTTATGTTTGGGGCATTGACTGTATGGGTCTATTTCCAAATTCCTTTAGAAACTTGTACATTCTTCTGGCGGGTGATTATGTGTCAAAATGGGTAGAGGAAAGATCCACAAGGACAGATGATTCCAAAACAGTTGTGGAATTTTTGAGAACTCATGTCTTTTGTAGGTTTTGATTACCTAGCTTCATCATTAGTGACTAGGGTTATTATTTCTGCAACCGAACAATGCAATCACTTTTATGTCAGTATGGGGTCGTTCATAGAGTATCTACTACATATCACCCATAGAACAATGGTCAAGTTGAGGTGTCAAATAGATAGGTAAAAGAATTCTTGAAAAAACGGTTCAACCCAATAGAAAATATTGGAGTCATGGACTCGATGATTCATTACGGGCTTATCATACAACTTTCAAAACCCCCACTGACATGTCACCATATCAGCTAGTGTTTGGAAAGAGTTGTCACCTTCCTATTAAGATTGATAACTGGGCCTACTGGGTCATCAAACAATGAAATTATAATCTTTATGGTGCAGGTGCTCAAAGGAAGTTACAGATTCAAGATTTGGAGAAAATGAGAAGAGATGTATATGAGAACTCTAGGATTTATAAGGAGAAAACCAAGTCTTCCCATGACCATCTCATCCTTCATCATCAGTTCCACATTGGGCAGAAGCTCCTCCTCTATAATTCAAGGATGAAGTTGCATCCAGGTAAGCTTCGTTCCTATTGGTTTAGACTATACACTGTTACTAATGTATCTTCATTTGGTGTTGTTTAGGTTCAAAATGAAGAAACTAATAAAAACTTCACCTTCAATGGGAAGTGACTAAAGCACTTCCATGAATCCCTTTCAAAGTTCCTAGTGGAGGAATTCCATGTTCAAGAAGCAACATACCAATGACACCCACCAGGTTTTATCCTTCTTTCCCACATTCTATTTTATTATAGTGAGGACACTGAACACTCTAGGTGTGGGGGGATGGGTACATTCTGGGGTTAGTTAGGAATTTTCATCATTTTTTTCTACTTTCTTATTCTTTTCGCCTTCTTTATAGTATTTTCACTTTTCCCTATCTTGTTCAGTTCGTTAGGAATTTTCATAATTTTTTTTCTTCTTTCTTCTCTTTTTTGACTTCTTTATGGTATTTTTACCCCCCCCCCCCCTTATGGTCACAAAATCATGGAACTTACTGAAAATGCATGTTGAAATTTTTGATTCCATATGGATTTAAATTTGATGAAAATATGACTCTGTTATAGAATGAATGTTTGTATGAATTTAACATCAGGGAGTGATTTTTAGTAAATTGGTTTTCTATCAATGATATAAATGGTTGTATCTCTGTGAAACCTTTGAGATGATTTATGCCCATTGTGTGAGTGGTTTTGGGGAAAACTGTGTCACTAATATCTATACACAGTTTTGAAGCAAACCACAAAGTGTGAATATTTCTTACTTAATAGAAGGTAAATATATGTTAGGTTAATATATTTCAGCTTAAAATTATATTTCTATACATTTGTTCCTTATCTGATCTATTTCATTACTGTACCAGATTGACCTATGCATGTGTACCTGATATCTGACTATTGTACGCCCTCAAAAAATCAAAAAAAAATGGGTTGTGTCTTGGGTAGTTAAAAAACCACTCCTCCTCAACCTTTGATCTTGTTATAACTATTATAATTAGTTTCATGAGGAGATCAAGCAAGGGTTGAGAGATGAGTGTGAGATTTGTTCCAAATGCAACTTATGAAAAAAACAAAAATAATAAATAAGGGGAGTGATGAAATGTGAAACATATGGGGATATCTATGTCAAGAGATTATGGTTTTACTTTTGGGAATTATTAAGTGAGTGGGTCTTTAAAAATTATTGTGAAGGATGTAGGACAGGTTCAGTGGACAAAATCATTTAAGCTGAAAAATGTTAAAATAACCTATATTTATTGGATAGAAAGTGGAAAGAATAGCATGGAATGGTTTTCATACACACACATGGAGAGTTAGTGGCATGGTGGAATTCTGAATTCCTTACTCAATTTGGTGTCATGAATCTCTTTAAATTTCACTATGATATAATTTATGATACATCTTTTTCTATTTTCACTAGGAAGAACTCCTTGGTGTGGTTTGTGCATTGATCACATTACTTTAATGAATTAAAATTTCCTAGAATGTTAAATCTTCATGATTTTGGTAATTTCTACATGCATAATTTCTAAAAATGTAACTTTTTTCAAGAGTGAAAATTTTTAGTTGGGGGGTGTCATCGCACTGCGATTCACTGTTTCATTTTCACCCTTACACCATTGTTTTAAACTAAATTTATATTGTAAATTTAAAATATAATAACAAATTTCACTTTAAGTTTGATTAATTTATTTTGTGTTTATCACTGTTATAAAGGGAAATGTTACTTGTTTTGATGATTCCATTGCAGGAGGAGGTGATTTGGAGGCCCCAAAGATGATCTAGAAGGAAAATGGGCCAAAACTGCATGGGTTCTATGAACATTTGTCCACTGTTTTGATCATTCAAAGAGTTTAGTGCATCCAAATGGGATGAAACATTGTGTTCATATTCAAAACATCCTGGTATATAACTCTTATCAAAGAACTGAAGCCCAATTCATCCATCTAGTGGCCCGTCCGAACCACTCTGTCTAGGGGACAAAATCTTCTTGAATTCAAAAGTTTGGTTCGTTCATTTGACCATATCTCCCAATCCAGAAGTCTAATGGCTGCCAAATTTTATAGGGAGACATTAAAGAGGCCTTCCAAAAACTCTTCTATTTTTTTCAAGTCGTGATATGGCCTTTGACTATTCCAAAACCGACACACAAGTGTTATCTCAAAAATAAGGTGCTCAAAACCATGTTCCATTTTGGCTATAAAAAGGCATCATGGGCACCTCATTTGTAAGTTCGTCCAAGGAGTGAAGTGATGATAATTTAGAGTCCCATAGTAGTCTTCTATATATCCTAGAAGTTCTGGAGGCCCCTATCCTCATAGGGGGATCAATAATGAAGAAGGAGTTTCACCCGAGCTTTCTCCTCCACCCGATGACGAGCTAAATGGTGGGTGTTTATTGTGAGGGAGCTACACACATGTCAAGGGAGTTCCAAGACATAAATTAGATACTGTTTTGGAGTAATTTGTGTGTTAAAACATTTCATTTCATTTACCTTACATTATTTCATATTTGAATGCTTGTTTTGATACATGTGAATGTTATGCTCTTACACTACAGGAAAACGGAATATATGCGACGAGCGATTTGCGACGGGATCCCATCGCAAAAGACCTTTTGCGACAGGGATCCGTCGCAAATCATCCGTTGCAGAAAACGGCGTCACAAATAGTTGTTTTTGCAGAGGTCCCGTCACAAAAACAGTATTTGCGACGGTATTTTCCCCCCGTCGCAAATTGTTTTTCGTTTATATATAAAAAAGGTATTTGCAACGAGTCGTCGCAGATATATTAGTTGCGATGGGTTTCTGACCCGTCGCAAATGGGAAATTTAAAAAATATTTGCGACGTAGGTATTTGCGACGGACCATCGTAGAAATAGTTTTTACGACGGGTATTATTCCCATCGCAAATGGGACAGTAAAAAAAATATTTTACGACGGGACACCCCGTCGCAAATACTCCCATCGCAAATACTAAAAAAAATAAAATAAAATAAAATAATTAATACAAATCGTATAATATTATATAAAAATATTAATAATATTAATAATATAAAAAAATTATATTATTATAATATAAATAAATATATATATATAATATAATTATGAAATATTAATATAAAATAATAATAATATGAATATAAATAATATAATATTATATAATAATACTAATATTAATAATATTAAAAATTAATATAATATTATTGTTATTAAAATATGTATATAATAATAATATTAATATTAATAATATAAAGAAATTATATTATTATAATATTAATAATAAAAAATATATATAATATAATTATGAAATATTAATATCAAAAAATAATAATAATATGAATATAAATAATATAATATTATATAATAATAATATTAATATTAATAATATAAAAAATTAATATAATATTATTATTATTAAAATAAACATATATATTTATGAAAAAATAATATTAATATTATTAATATTATTAAAATTATAAAATTATAAACTTCTCAATATTAACAACAAATATAAAATATTAAAAGTAATATTACTAAAATAAATAGACATTAAAAATAATACTAATAAGTAATAAAATATTAAAAAAAAAAAAATCATGCAATATTTGTACCAATATGAAAGAGGAATTGTAAGTAGTTAATATGACAATAAACTACGAACTCAAATGTTTGTTACATGTAAAAAAATCACTGGGGGGTGGATAATCTGGAGGACCTGGAGGAGGTGGTGGAGGAAACTCCATCCCTAAACTACGAGTCAGACGACGCATGTACTCCATCTGCTCCTGATGTTGCTCCTCATATCAACACCTCTCTTCATCATGCTGCTGATGCATCTGCTCCTGCCATCGACATATCTCCTCATCGTGCTACTGACGCATCTGCTCCTGTCCCTGACGCAAATCCTCTATAAGCTCACTATGAGCACGCAGTTGCTCCTGATACTGTGAGGCAGAAGATGATGCCTCTCCACGAGCTCCTTTCGAGCCAGACGCCGGTATTTCAGTAGTACCATAATAAGCTGCAGGAGTCAAATGAGAGCTGATACCAACTACTCGGCCCTTGTCGAAGCCATACTAGGTTGCCTGCATCCATGTCGTCTCATCAAAATGGTGGGCACTAGTCTGATCACCTGTCTCGTCTTGACTCTCAGCCTGTGTATGAGAGGTCGCGGCCTCATATGACTCCTTAAGTTTCAATTAGAAATTAAAATAATGAAAAGATTATATGCATTTAATTTGCAAACTGAAAAGAAAATAATACTGACCACAATCTGACGCTGGCAGTCACCTCTAATCTCTCCAGTAGCCGGATTAGTGTACATCCTCTGATAAACTTCATACGTCGTAATACCGAGTTGATCGACTTCCTATATGAATATAAAATAAACTGTTTATATTTAAAGTTGTATAAAATATTAAAAAAAAAGTACTTACCATACTCTCTCTATGTGCACTGAATGTATGACTACCAGCTCGATGTGTCACCTCTTGTCTCCCCCAATTCTATCGACCCAATGCAGTTCTCCTCTGAAACCCACCACCCAACTAGTGTGTACATAATCCATCCCAAACGTGAGATGAAATGTACTCTGGTCGATGGGCTCTACAGGACTCATCAAATTTTTTCACTCCGGCTTTCCTCACAGCCTCCTTTCTCAAATTATGCAAAAACTGACGGAAACGGTCACGCATAGACACCACCCATGCTGCGTGCATAGTGGCACGCATGATCTTGTCGATGGGATACCATAAACCCTAATATAAAGTTATTAATGAATTGAATTTCAAAATAAATAATATTTAATTACGTACCATCCAATGATCGAACATGGCGGCCTGCACATCAACGGGAATCTAATCCCATGTGATCCAGGGCTGAGAAAAATAATTGCGCAAGATAGCACTCCCCTGTCCAATAGCTATATGCGTAAAATTGTGGAAAAAGAACAAATAATCAAACAATTAGAATATAAATAAATTATAATGAAAGAAAACTAAAATACACAGGTTACCATACCACCGCATGTGCGCATCAAATCCAAGATGTGGACGTTGCTCGGGGATAGGATCTGGAATCATCAGTCTGGCAAGACCACGCCCCCTCCGAGTGCTCCCTATAGTGCCAATAGCCTGAGGTTCAGATGACTCAAGAACCTCATCATCCATAGGTAGCTCAGCCTCCAGCAACTGACGATACATTTCTGAGTCCATCTGAAATATGAAATGATTGTTATTAGAAAACAGTTGAAAATAACTATTATGTATAGATATATATTTGTTATGATTCTAACCATCATTTTACAGTGTCAATGTTCATCTTCATCATCATCTTCATAGTTTTCAATGTCAATGTCTTCATCTTCCTCATCAACATCATCAATTTCTATATTAGTTTCACTTTCATCATCTCTTGTCATTTTAAATTCAGTTGTAACATCATTGACAACATCGTCACCATCGACCCTTAACTGTGGGGTGTCATCCTCGATATTCATGTCTCTTTGTGAAAAAGATGTGTTTTGAGGAGTGTCCTGAAAAGTTTCATTTCCTTACACTTCAGTGGAACCACATTCAGTTTGAGTAAACTGATTTTCTCAAGATTTAACTTTTATTATACTCCACCAATCATCCAACTCTTTTGTAGTAGCACAGTATTTTGCATAATAAATTTGATGTTCCTGATGATCCAATAAAAAAGGTTCATTTACTACAAGAAGACTTTTATGTTTAATATCAACAATTCCATGAGTCGGATGAACACGCAAGCCTCTCTCAGTATCCATCCATCGACATTTAAACATTGTTACATAATTCTGTCCTAAATAACATAGTTCAATAATTTCTTCAAGCATGCCGTAAAAGTCACTTCAATATCTCTATGATATGATCCCTTCAAACAAACACCACTATTCATTGTTTTCTTTGATTCCCCATATGCGTGTGTATGAAAGCGATAACCATTCACCACATATGCATTATAATATTTAACCATTTTGGATGGTGGGCTACTCAATATACACAATCGACTGTCAATCTTATCAGCATGTACAGATACCTGAAAATTTGTAAAACATTTATCACTATTACATGTAATAAATTGATTTTATATGTAAAACCAAAAAAGAATGTATGTTACCAGTTTTTGAAACCAGTAGGCAAAATTTTTTTACCGACGTTCTTCTAAGCCAGCTGTTGTAATTTGTGGAAATTGTTTCTTGATATGATCATCATATAACCTACAAATACAATATGATTAATTTACTGTAACAGAATCTATAGAATAAGGGATAGGAGCACTCACTGTATAATTGGTGACATTTCTTCACATTTGAGTATAACATATGTATGAGCTTTATGATGTTCATCATCTGAAAGTCATCTATCATGAACTCCACCAAAGCCAAGTTTGGGCTGATTTACAACTGATAATTGATTGTTCATATCATCATCAACATTCCCCTCATTCTAGCCCATGCGGTTGAATTTTGAGGGATATTCAGATTCAAAATAATGAGAGCAGAATAAAGCAATTTCCTCTTACAAATAAGCTTTAGCAATTAAGCCTTCAACTGATGCTTTGTTACATACTTTTTTCTTCAATTTCTGCATGCCTCTCTAAAATCGGTACATCCATCGAAACTAATGTAATATCAAATGTTCCATTGAGTCAAAGAAATATGACGGAAAGATTTTTTTTAGTTTGCATATAATTACAACAACAGCTTCTTTCAGTTTTCTTAGTGCATCGTAGTCATTTGTCGCCGTACACATGTCTCGGAAAAAATATGATATATCTGTTATCGAATACCAAATATTAGAATTCAACAAACCTCTTAATCCAATAGGCATAAGTCTTTCCATTATAACATGACAATCATGACTTTTTAATCTGGTAATATGACTATTTTTAACACATCTTCCTAAGTTGGAAGCATAGCCATCTGGAAGTCTCAAATATGCAATCCACTGACAAAATAAAAAGAGATTCTCTTTGGTCAGTGTATAAGCTACTTTTGGCTTCATTAATCTCTGTGATCTAACATTTTCAAACAATTCAAGTTCTGGTCGCCTGCAAATTTTGGCAAGATCTAATCGTGCCTTTAAATTATCTTTGGTTTTACCCGGTGTATCCAAAACTATATGAAATAAATTATCAAAACAGTTCTTCTCAATATGCATGACATCCAACATGTGTCGGACCAAAAAATCAGACCAATATGGCAGATTCCAAAAAATGCTATGTTTTGTCCAATTGTGTTCGTTCCCAAAGCCATGAATTTTCTATTGGTTTATTGTCGGTCCAAAAGTGATGGAAGGTAATGAAAATACAACTGATTATAACTCTGTACCTGAGATCATTTTTTGAGGTTCATCTCTTTCAATTCTACCTTTTCTGAAATGAGATTTATTCCTCTGAAAAGGATGATCGATTGGAAGAAATCCGCGATGACAGTCAAAATAGAAAGGTTTTTTTCCATTCACGAGCATAAATGCTTTTTTGTCTCCCATACAGTAAGGACATGATTTTGGACCATGTGTACTCCAGCCAGATAACATTCCATATACCGGGAAGTCACTAATTGTCCACATCAAAGCAGCTTTCATTACAAAATTCTGTTTCGCAACAGCATCATATGTACCAACACCATGACTCCACAATGAGTTTAACTCATCAATAAATGGTTTAAAATAAACATCAATATTCTTTTTCAGATTTCCTGGGATTAATAAAGTCAAAAAGATATAAGGGTCTTTCATCAACATCCATGGAGGTAAATTGTACAGAGTTATAAAGATAGGCCAACAGGAATACTGACTACCAAAAGATCCAAATGGACAAAAACCATCAGTAGAAAGACTCAATCGCACGTTCCAGGATTCTAAAGCAAAAGACGGATGCACTTGATCAAAATGTTTCCATGAATCACCATCAGATGGATGAATCAAGATTTTACCATTTGAAATATTGGTTTTGTGCCATGACATCATTGTCGTTGTATTCTGAGACATAAATAAACGTTGAAACCTGGGTGTAAGTGGGAAATATCTCAACTATTTTATAGGAATCAATCCAGACTTCCCTGATTGAGCTTCTTTATACCTCGATTGTCCACATGTGGGACAACTATCCAATGACTCATTTTCACCATAATATAAGATGCAATCATTTGAACATGCATGGATCTTCTGATAACTAAGGCCCGGATTACGAACCCGTCTCTTGCTCTCATAATAATTAGTAGGCAGCACATTTCCTTCAGGTAACAGTTCTTTAACAAAAGAAAATATCTGATCAAAAAAGTTATTTGAAATTCCATTATCTGATTTAATAGCCATAAATTTTGCAACTGCTTCTAATTTGCTTATCTTGCAACCAGGATATAATGCATCCTCAACAGACCTGAACAACTCAGGAAATTCAAATGGTGCCAACTCAGGAGGTAAATCAACATCATCCTCGATTTCAGTTTGTTGAACGGATGACCCTGCAACATCATGTAATAAATTATGAAACCGTGATGGATCCGAAATAAAATTATTAGTATCTTATCTGGAACTGCGTTCACCGTGTTGATACCAAAAAATATAATCTGATTGAAAACCATAACATAAGAGATGTTTCCCAACGATGTCAAATGTCTCAAACATTATCAGAGAACATTTTTTACAAGGACACTTAATTGTCCCTTCTGAAACAAATTCTGGGTTTGATGATGCAAATGATAAGAAAGCTTCAACACCATCAACATATACAGGATTTAAACTAGAACTATTTGGATTTCTGCGCTGATTTATCCAAGCGCGATCATATAATAATGATTTATGTCAACTTCCTTATTCCATATTCATATATATGTTTCTACAAAATTTAAAACCATTACTATTGTTAAATAATTTGATATAATAAAAACAATATCCTAAAAACAGAAGATACATAATTACAGTTATTTCTTAATAATTACCAATAATTATAGGTGACACAGTTATTTTGTAATCATCCCCACTAATTATTATTAATTTAGCAATACTTATCAATACTTGGAAAAATGAATTATGCTTGAATAATGAAATAAAATTTTGTAATCATTGTTGTGGAGATTATATTACTAATTATTCTTATTTGTTTCCATCGGATTGGCGGCAGCTCTTTTGCCTCACGACTCATCTTCTTGCAAGGAGATGAGTCGTCAGGTAAAAGAGCCTCTTTTGTCCGATGGATCATCTCTTTTTAAATTCTCCTAACTGAAATCAGTATGAAAAACTTGCTCTGACATACGTTAGAGCACATTTTTCATACTGATTTTAGTGGGATAAAGTAGCAAAGATATGCGACGTTGAGAAAAAGGTATCCGCCAATCCGCTGGAAATTATGCCAATTTATAACCATGTACTTGAATTTATTTGATTTTTGATTAATTATTACTAATTATTACTAATTATTATTAATTATTATTATTATGACAAATCTCAATATTTCCAACAGATTTTTCTCTATTCTTAACATGTTCAAATCTTAAAGGGTCATCAATTTTCAGGTCATGCCCAATAAAAATTTTGCATCAGCCATGTCCAATATAAACTCTATAATTGTCCTTACATGGTTTATCACCTCGCAAGTAGTGTTACAATAGGACGACACAAGTAATTTCATTCTCATCTTTAAGAATCATCTTGCATGACCCTTTACATAGATCATTCTTCATTGAAAAATTAAGAGAACTTCAGTATCTTTCTTTTAAATTTTCAAGAAAGAATGGTCTATGTAAAAAGTCGTGTGATATGATTCTTATAGATGAGAAATATATGACTTGGGTTGTCCTATTGCAATGCTACTTGTGAGGTGATCAACCAAGCAAGGACAATTATAGAGTTTACATTGGACACGGTTGACGCAAACTTTTTATTGGGCATGACCTGAAAATTGGCGACCCTTTAAGATTTGAACGTGTTAAGAATAGAGCAAAACTTGTTGGAAATATTGATAATTGTAATATTTTATAAATTTTTTATAATTTTAATAATATTAATATATTTTTTTATAAATATTAATCATATAAAAATAAAATAATTATATTATTAGTATTATTTAATTATTAATATTAGAGTAATATAATATTTTATATTATGTTACTATTTATGTTACTAATTATATTACTAATTATGTTACTAATTAGTAATGTGAAGATATGCATATAGGTCGGGTGGTTAATCAATCATTGAATAGAAAAACAAACGTGATTGACCGCTCATCTACCTCAATTTTCTTATCATTTGTGTGTTAAGGCTTGATAGGAAACTTTTGCCTCCACATGTAATATTTTATTTTACTGTCAAAATTATAAACCTCCTTACCTCTATACTGGTGAGGAGGTTGATAATTTTGACAGTAAAAGAAAATATTACATGTGGAGGCAGAAGTTTCCTATCAAGCCTCAACACACAAATGAAAAGAAAATTGAGGTAGATGAGTGGTCAATCACGCTTGCTAATTATCCTAATTGTAGTTGCTAATTATCCAAATTGTAGTTGTTAATTATCCTAATTGTAGTTTCTAATTATCCAAATTATAGTTGCTAATTATCTTAATTGTAGTTTCTAATTATCATAATTGTAGTTGCTAATTATCCTAATTGTAGTTGCTAATTATCCTAATTACATTTGCTAATTATCCTAATTGTAGTTGCAAATTATCTTAATTATTTAATTATTTTCTAATTGTAGTTGCTAATTTTCCTAATTATTTTAATTGTTTCCTAATTATTTTAATTGTTTCCTAATTATTTTAATTGTTTCCTAATTATTTTAATTGTTTCCTAATTATTTTAATTGTTTCCTAATTATTTTAATTGTTTCCTAATTATTTTAATTGTTTCCTAATTATTTTAATTGTTTCCTAATTATTTTAATTTTTTCCTAATTATTTTAATTATTTCCTAATTATTTTAATTGTTTCCTAATTATTTTAATTGTTTCATAGTTCTTTCCTAATTGTTTCCTAATTGTTTCCTAATTGTTTCCTAATTGTTTCCTAATTGTTTCCTAATTGTTTCCTACTTGTTTCCTAATTATTTTAATTGTTTTCTAATTATTTTAATTATTTCCTAATTATTTTAATTGTTTTCTAATTATTTTAATTGTTTCCTAATTATTTTAATTGTTTCCTAATTATTTTAATTGTTTCCTAATTATTTTAATTGTTTCCTAATTATTTTAATTATTTCTAATTTCCTAATTATTTCTAATTTCCTAATTATTTATATTGATAATTATTTTAATTATTTCTACTTATTTCTAATCAATTAAATCTAATTATTTCCTAATTATTTGATAATTATTTTAATTAAATCTAATTAAATCTAATTATTTCTTAATTATTTGATAATTATTTTAATTATTTCTAATTAATTTGATAACTATTTCTACTTAAATATAACTATTTCTAATTATTTCTAATTAAATATAATTATTTCTAATTATTACCAAAACATCCCCCACGAGTGTCGAACCAAGAGTGCAGCAAGGCTCATTGTCGTGTACCAGGTTACCCCGAGTCAAGCTCGAAATACCTTGTCAGAGTTTTCACTCCTAGGTACATCTGTGCCAGAGGCGCCTCTACTTGTTCGTATCCAAACAAGGATTATTTGGTTCAACCACTTAATCTAATTATACTATACAGCTACTAAAAATTCTATTAAAAAAATAAAAATTAACAATTAAAAATAAAATTAACAATTAAAAATAATTTAACAATTAAAAATAATTTAAAAAAATATATATATATATAAATACCTTCTATATTTTGAAGCAATCAACGCCTTCCAACTCCTTCTCTCCTCTTCTCGCAGAAAAAATTAAACCGAAAGAAATTTTCTACTTAGAACTGGAAGTTAAAGAGAGAAAGAAAGAGAGATCTGAATGATTTGAAAAAAAAATGGGTGGGGTATATATAGGTCAGATTATTTGCGACGGTCTTATTTGCGACGGGATACTGTCGCAAATACCTTCGCCCGCATTAATTGTGGGCGGCAGTTAAAAGTGTTTTTGCGACAGGCCTGTCGCAAATAGATGCCTTCCGACATACCATTAGCGATGAGCGGATATCCCCGTCACAAAATCCTATTTACCGCCATCGGTATTGGCAACGGGCCCCGTCGCAAATAACACCTGCCGACTAATTTTTTGCGACGGGACAATTTACCCATCGCAAATAGTATTTATCGTCACTGGGTAGTTGCGACGGGTAGAAGGTGACCGTCACAAATAGGCTTCTCACATTTTCGCATGCAAACCATGCCATATCTATTGCGATGGGTCCTGTATTCCCATCACAAATAACTAACCATTTGCGATGGGAATATATTCCCATCGTAAATATGCTTTTCGTCAGATTTTTTGTGACGGGAATAAATCCCGTCGCAAATAACCCGTCGCAATAATCGGTTTTTTCCGTAGTGTTAATTTCTAACCGATTGGTGTGAGATTTTGAGTGCATGACTTGTATTGTTCTAATTGGAAAGCATAAGAATCCTTTTCATACCTACCTTCTTGATATTTCAATCTTCTTTGGAATCTATTATTCCATGCATAAGTGATATTGTAACGACCTGAAATTTTGAATAAATCTTGTTTCCTAAGTTTATGTGTTATTTTATTTTATTTTTATACTCAACAAAAATGTTTTATTTGATAACATGAGTATAATTAAAATGATACCGTTGGTTTTTGACTATTATATGACCATTGATCAATATGACCGCTGGAAACTAAACGTTTTGATTATTGTCGCTAAATACACGTAATCTTGGTTAATTAATATAGAAAGAAGATTCGATGGCCTCACCCAGTAGTCTTGGACCGATCGAAGCCCATCTAACAGAACTTGGGAAGGAGGTAGAACCACTGGGATTTGCTCTGGACCAAACCCAAGCTGAACTTCATTGTGTGAAGCTAGAAAGGGATCGCCTTCGCGAGAAGTTCAAACTGATAGAAATTACTACTCGTGCGATGTTGGCCGAGCCTCCCTCAGATTCTCTCACCTTAGCACACCTTACACTTAGGTCCGATGCTGGTGTGATAAGGGGCTATGTAAGGAGACCGTAACTGCCTTGTGTAATCCTTTGTTTTAAATAAAAATTGGGATTTCTTCTTATGATGAAGTTTATGAATTTTCAAATGACCGGATAAATATAGTATGCATATTTTTGATGAATTTTAGAAAAAGTATATTTTAAAAATGTTTTTGTAAACCTTAAATAATTAAAAATGTGTAATGATTTGCAAAAAATGGTCTTCTACAATTATGTTCAGTATGAAATTTAGATTCTAATAAGATCAACTTGATTTTTGATGAATAATAAAATATGAATAGTGATTTTATGATTAGGATTAGTAATGAGTCCAAATGGATTAGTAATCTCACTTAAATAAAGTATTAGTATAATCTAGGAACCTTGATTAAGTAATGTGATTCAATAAAATGGTTAAATAATGGTCTCATAAATTATTAGTCAAGTATTAGTTTTTTCGGGTGAATAGTGTTTTTTAATTAAAAATTTAATTAAAAATAATTAGAAAATTATTTTTATAAAATGGACATTATTTTTGAACTCAGAGCATCGATATTATGTTATGGTAATTTTTGGGGATTTTTCTAAAAAAAATGAATTTTTGGTGAATAGTGTATTTATTTAAAAATAAAATTAAAAATATTTAGAAAATTATTTTTATAAAATGGAGTTCATTTTTGAAATCAGAGCCTTGATATTTGGTTAATGTGAAATTTTGGGATTTTTCTGAGAAAGTTGAATTTTCAGTGAATAGTAAAAATACAGTTTTAGGGTTTCAGTATGTTTAATGACATCATAATTGTGTCATGATGATTTCATGAGATATTTTAAGGGTTGTACGGACAAGGGTGATGAATTATTGTTTTGGGGGCCCCATGTGGCCTAACTCCATGGTAAATGCCAAGGGAGAGCACATGGTTTTGAGAAAAGCACTTGTGAGGTGTCCCTTGGCCATTAATGCCTTGTCCCCTCACTTTCCCTATAAATATCCACCCTTTACTCCTTTAGTTTTCACTCCCAACTCTCCCCCAATGAATTTCTGGTCTCCTTACCTCCCAAGGAGTCCTCCCAAGGTTACCCCAAGCCCTCAAGGTCCAAACCTTTGAGTTTTAAGAGTTATGTTTTAAGGTAAGGGATCTGATCTCTCTCTTTCTTTTCAAGAAATCTCTTTTATGTAATTTCTTTTATGCTCCATGTTCTTATGTTAAAAGGTGTTCTTTTATACTCCTATTACTGAACTTTTCATGTTCACATAATGAGAGATCCCCTCTTACTCTCATTATTTCGTTTTATAAAGTTTTAAGTGGCGTCGTTAGGCTGCCGAAATTTTTGTAACGGATTCTTTCTCCCTTCTCATTTTTCAAGATCTATTTTCATGTAAAGTATTTCAAGTTACTTTTTATTATGTTGGGGTATGATCTCTAAATTTATCATACTTATCTTTTATGATCATATGATGAGAGACCCCATTTGATCTCTTCAATTCAGTATTTTGAAGTTTTAAGTGGCGCCGTTAGGCTGCCGAAATTTTAAATGGTTCTTCACCCTTCTCATTTTGAAGTTCTACTTTCATGTCAATTCTTTCAAGTTCCTTTTTATTATGTTGGGGTATGATCTCTAAATTTATCATACTGATCTTTTATGATCATATGATGAGAGACCCCATTTGATCTCTTCAATTCATTATTTTGAAGTTTTAAGTGGCACCGTTAGGCTGCCGAATTTTTAAGTGGTTCTTCACCCTTCTCGTTTTGAAGTTCTACTTTCATGTCAATTCTTTCAAGTTCCTTTTTGTTATGTTGGGGTATGACCTCTATATCTATAATATTGTACTCTTATTTTCATATGATGAGAGACCCTATTTGATCTCATCAATTCATTTTTGTGGAAGTTTAAGTGGCGCCGTTAGGCTGCCGAATTTTTAAGTGGTTCTTCACCCTTCTCATTTTGAAGTTCTACTTTCATGTCAATTCTTTCAAGTTTCTTTTTGTTATGTTGGGGTATAATATCTATATATATCATATTTTACTCTTATTTTCATATGATTAGATACCCTATTTGATCTCATCAATTCATTTTTTTTGAATTTTAAGTGACGTCGTTAGGCTGCCGAATTTTTAAGGGATTCTTTCACCCTTCTCCTTTTCAAAGTTCTAATTCCATGTCAAGTATTGAAAGTTCCTTTTTATTATGTTGGGGTATGATATCTATATCTATCATACTGATATTTTATGTTCATATTATTAGAGACCCTATTTTACATCATCAATTCATTTTTGGTTGAAGTTTATGTAACGCTGTTATGCTACTGAATTTTCATAAGAGAAATCTTATTTTTGTCTTCCTTTCATGTTCTTCATTTCATATGGTATATTTTCAAATTTCATTAACATGTTCTTAAATCCATTATATTATGTCCCTCTACTGTTTTATGGGTCATTTATCATTGATTGACCCATGTCCCCTCTCTTTTCAACGTTTTCTAAAACCTTGTAACGTAGCCGTTGTGCTGCAGAATTTTCGTCTCAAAATGCCTCTCTCTTTTTCTAAAAATTACTTCATGTTATTAAGTGAATACTCAAAGATCTTATTTCTACAGGGTTATTCACATATATACAAAAATGTTCTATTTTAAATTCAGGTATTTACATACATGAAACCTACTTCCCCTTTCCGTGGGTTTAAAGTGACATAAAGATCATGTCTTTAAAGCAGTTTTTAAAATGTTAGGATTATGAAATGAAACCAATTTATTTTATGCTATATGGGTGTTTATGAAATTATTTATGATGATATATGTGGCTCACATGATAATAAATACATGTCAAGGGTGCGCCCAGATAGTGCTCCAATGCATTGGGTAAAGACTTAATCTCTAGAGATGACCATTTTTAACGACACCTTGGTGAATAACCTTGGTAATTTTTAACGACACCTTAGGGATGGACCTTGGTGAAACGAAACGATTGTCAATATTAAATGTTGTATCCACATCTTCAAGTTATGAAAAATTTTATTTTTATTATGATATGCTTCATGGTTTCATTTTCATGCCTTAAAGTTCTTTTCATGTCCTTATTGAAGTATCTCAAGTTCACATGTAAAATGTTTCTCTTGTTTCCCTTACTGGGCCTTTTGCTCACCCTTTCTTTTGATGTATGTCCCCAGGTTATGTGATGCAGTAATGAACCTAGGATGAACATGAGGATAATCCTTTCAAGTGTTTTAGAAGAATTTTTTATGTTTTCATGTTTAAAGTTCCTGGTTTCCAAGACACTAAACCTTAAAGATCCTCGGTTTTGTAAAATTTAATGAAAGTTTATGTGATAAAAAGGAGGGATGCTATAGTTGGTATCAAAGGATGGTTTAGTTATTTGTGTAAATTAGGATATGAAAACTCTAGGAACAACCCTATAGAAAAGTTTAAATATAGGAAATCTTCCTGGTATTTTGGTGAGTATTGAGTAAGGGGTTTCCAAGAAAATACATCCCTGTCTGGATACGAGCATGTAGAGGTGGCTCTGGCACAGATGTACATAGGGGTAAAACCTGAAAACACCGCTTTGAGCTAGACTCGAACGGGAACTGGTACATGACAACGGGCCTTGCTGCACTCTTGGTTACGACACTCCCGGGGGATATGCTTTGGTAAATTCATAAGCTTAGTATGAACCATTGTTAAAGGAACAAAGATAAAATAAAATAAAGGTTCACATAAGAATATATGATCATGGATAACCTAGATGGGAACCTAGGGGATCAGAAGTTAGGGTATAATTTTCTTTTATAAGTTATCCTTATATTCTTTAAGTTTCTTTTCATGATTATTGGCTAAGTATTTAAGCCCCTAATTATAGCTTCTTTTCTTAGTTAATGGCGGGAAATGGAAGAACATGTCCCAACAACCAATGTGATAGGAAATTCTATGATTTCCGTATTAATATGACAGAGATGATTAGGGGATTAAAAGATGATTATTATTTTAGAAGACGTTCACTATTTTGAGGACCCTATATGATCAAGGTAAATAGATTACTACGGTATTTTCATTGAGGAGTAAGGTTGACTTATATTTTGAAGAATAAATGAATTTAAGGTGGACTTATAGTAATGGAAATGATTAACCTATCTTGGGTAAAATATTTTTAGGTTAGATACTTTTTTTATAAGATGTTAAGTGTGGTTGATGTTGTTTAGAGATGAACAATGAAGTTTATTTTGGAAGACTATGTTATCAAATCCCTCTTGTATTTGGGTTTCAATCTTAGTTTGGTTTATTTTGAGGAATTTTAAGGACCGTTATTTATGAGATGGTCTATGATGAACTTTGGGTAGTACCATGGAAATTTGAAGATTTAAAAATAGTTTCCCTTACTATGGGATTCTTTCTTTTTGAAGAGTTTTTTTACCTTACCCTTTCTGTTTTTGGGATAATGTTTAAAGATAGAAGAAATAGATAGTTAATATTTTGTGGATTATGTGATTCTCTAGAAGATGATTCTTGTGTTTTGATGAGACCAAGTAGTTTTGAATGCTCATATTTTGGAGAAAATATTAGTTTTGGTAGAAACTTATTAAAGGATGAAACTCTACATGAAGGTAGGTATATTTTCTTATGTTTTTGTTCTATGTAGTAAATGAATTCCTCAAAATTATGAAAAGGAACGTAAAACAAAAACGTTGTTGGTTTACGTTTCCTACTAGGTAATCAATGACCGTTTACACACATCATAAGTTTAGGATTTTCTTATGGTTAACTTTCTCCTAATCACGTTCTCTATCACTCTCCCTCAGAACTTGACCCTTTGTTTTTCTTCCATGTCCATGTTTTCCTACATGGAATCCTAGTGTGGGCTAACTCGGGTGACCTTCGTACTTCCCTTTCTTTCTTTTAAAGTAATATTTTTACTGACTCCTTTTCCGATGTGGGACTTTCAATGAAATTTCAAAACCTAATTTTAAAAAAAGTGCGTGGACACAATTTCTTAAGGGGGAAGATTGTAACGACCTGAAATTTTGAATAAATCTTGTTTCCTAATTTTATGTGTTATTTTATTTTATTTTTATACTCAACAAAAATGTTTCATTTGATAACATGAGTATAATTAAAATGATACCGTTGGTTTTTGACTATTATATGACCATTGGTCAATATGACCGCTGGAAACTAAACGTTTTGATTATTGTCTCTAAATACACGTAATCTTGGTTAATTAATATAGAAAGAAGATTCGATGGCCTCACCCAGTAGTCTTGGACCGATCGAAGCCCATCTAACAAAACTTGGGAAGGAGGTAGAACCACTGGGCTTTGCTCTGGACCAAACCCAAGCTGAACTTCATCGTGTGAAGCTAGAACGGGATCGCCTTCATGAGAAGTTCAAACTGATAGAAATTACTACTCGTGTGATGTTGGCCGAGCCTCCCTCAGATTCTCTCACCTTAGCACACCTTACACTTAGGTCCTATGCTGGTGTGATAAGGGGCTATGTAAGGAGACCGTAACTGCCTTGTGTAATCCTTTGTTTTAAATAAAAATTGGGATTTCTTCTTATGATGAAGTTTATGAATTTTCAAATGACCGGATAAATATAGTATGCATATTTTTGATGAATTTTAGAAAAAGTATATTTTAAAAATGTTTTTTTAAACCTTAAATAATTAAAAATGTGTAATGATTTGCAAAAAATGGTCTTCTACAATTATGTTCAGTATGAAATTTAGAGTCTAATAAGATCAACTTGATTTTTGATGAATAGTAAAATATGAATAGTGATTTTATGATTAGGATTAGTAATGAGTCCAAATGGATTAGTAATCTCACTAAAATAAAGTATTAGTATAATCTAGGCACCTTGATTAAATAATGTGATTCAATAAAATGGTTAAATAATGGTTTCATAAATTATTAGTCAAGTATTAGTTTTTTCAGGTGAATAGTGTTTTTTAATTAAAAATTTAATTAAAAATAATTAGAAAATTATTTTTATAAAATGGACTTTATTTTTGAACTCAGAGCATCGATATTATGTTATGGTAATTTTTGGGGATTTTTCTAAAAAAATGAATTTTCGGTGAATAGTGTATTTATTTAAAAATAAAATTAAAAATATTTAGAAAATTATTTTTATAAAATGGAGTTCATTTTTGAAATCAGAGCCTTGATATTTGGTTAATGTGAAATTTTGGGATTTTTCTGAGAAACTTGAATTTTCAGTGAATAGTAAAAATACAGTTTTAGGGTTTCGGTATGTTTAATGACATCATAACTGTGTCATGATGATTTCATGAGATATTTTAAGGGTTGGCTGGCCGAGGGTGATGAATTATTGTTTTGGGGGGCCCATGTGGCCTAACTCCATGGTAAATGCCAAGGGAGAGCACATGGTTTTGAGAAAAGCACTTGTGAGGTGTCCCTTGGCCATTAATGCTTTGTCCCCTCACTTTCCCTATAAATATCCACCCTTTCCTCCTTTATTTTTCACTCCCAACTCTCCCCCAACGAAGTTCTGGTCTCCTTACCTCCCAAGGAGTCCTCCCAAGGTGCCCCCAATCCCTCAAGGTCCAAACCTTTGAGTTTTAAGAGTTACGTTTTAAGGTAAGGGATCCGATCTCTCTCTTTCTTTTCAAGAAATCTCTTTTATGTAATTTCTTTTATGCTCCATGTTATTATGTTAAAGGGTGTTATTTTATACTCCTATTACTGCCCTTTTCATGTTCACATAATGAGAGATCCCCTCTTACTCTCATTATTTCGTTTTATGAAGTTTTATGTGGCGTCGTTAGGCTGCCGAAATTTTTGTAACGGATTCTTTCTCCCTTCTCATTTTTCAAGATCTATTTTCATGTAAAGTATTTCAAGTTCCTTTTTATTATGTTTGGGTATGATCTCTAAATTTATCATACTGATCTTTTGTGATAATATGATGAGATACCCCATTTTATCTCTTCAATTTAGTATTTTGAAGTTTTAAGTGGCGTCGTTAGGCTGCCGAAATTTTAAGTGGTTCTTCACCCTTCTCGTTTTGAAGTTCTACTTTCATGTCAATTCTTTCAAGTTCCTTTTTATTATGTTGGGGTATGATCTCTAAATTTATCATACTGATCTTTTATGATCATATGATGAGAGACCCCATTTTATCTCTTCAATTCATTATTTTGAAGTTTTAAGTGGCGCCGTTAGGCTGCCGAATTTTTAAGTGGTTCTTCACCCTTCTCATTTTGAAGTTCTACTTTCATGTCAATTCTTTCAAGTTAATTTTTGTTATGTTGGGGTATGAACTCTATATCTATAATACTAGACTCTTATGTTCATATTATGAGAGACCCTATTTGATATCATCAATTCATTTTTGTTGAAGTTTAAGTGGCGTCGTTAGGCTGCCGAATTTTTAAGTGGTTCTTCACCCTTCTCGTTTTGAAGTTCTACTTTCATGTCAATTCTTTCAAGTTCCTTTTTGTTATGTTGGGGTATGATCTCTATATCTATCATACTGGACTCTTATGTTCATATGATGAGAGACCCTATTTGATCTCATCAATTCATTTTTTTTTTGAAGTTTAAGTGACGTCGTTAGGCTGCCGAATTTTTAAGGGATTCTTTCACCCTTCTCCTTTTCAAAGTTCTAATTCCATGTCAAGTCTTGCAAGTTCATTTTTATTATGTTGGGGTATGATATCTATATCTATCATACTGATATTCTATGTTCATATGATGAGAGACTCTATTTGACATCATCAATTCATTTTTGGTTGAAGTTTATGTAACGCTGTTAGGCTGCCGAATTTTCATAAGAGAAATCTTATTTTTGTCTTCCTTTCATGTTCTTCATTTCATAAGGTATATTTTTAAATTTCATTACCATGTTCTTAAATCCATAATATTCTTTCCCTATACTGTTTTATGGGTCATTTATCATTGTTTGACCCATGTCCCCTCTCTTTTCAACGTTTTCTAAAACCTTGTAACGTAGCCGTTGTGCTGCAGAATTTTCGTCTCAAAATGACTCTCTCTTTTTCTCAAAATTACTTCATGTTATTAAGTGAATACTCAAAGCTCTTATTTCTACAGGTTTATTCACATATATACAAAAATGTTCTATTTTAAATTCTGGGATTTACATACATGAAACCCGCTTCCCCTTTCCGTGGGTTTAAAGTGACATAAAGATCATGTCTTTAAAAATATTTTTAAAACGTTATGATTATGAAATGAAACCCATTTCTTTTATGCTATATGGGTTGTTTATGAAATGATTGATGATGATATATGTGTCTCACATGATAATAAATACATGTCAAGGGTGCGCCCAGATAGCGCTCCAATGCATTGGGTAAAGACTTAATCTCTAGAGATGGCCATTTTTAACAACGCCTTGGTGAATAACCTTGGTAATTTTTAACAACACCTTGGGGATGGACCTTGGTGAAATGAAACGATTGTCAATATTAAATTTTGTAGCCACATCTTCAAGTTATGAAAAATGTTATTTTTATTATGATATGCTTCATGGTTTCATTTTCATGCCTTAAAGTTCTTTTCATGTCCTTATTGAAGTATCTCAAGTTCACATGTAAAATGTTTCTCTTTTTTCCCTTACTGGGCCTTTTGCTCACCCTTTCTTTTGATGTATGTCCCCAGGTTATGTGATGCAGTAATGAACCTAGGATGAACATGAGGAGAAGCCTTTCAAGTGTTTTAGAAGAATGTTTTATGTTTTCATGTTTAAAGTTCCTGGTTTCCAAGACACTAAACCTTAAAGATCCTCGGTTTTGTAAAATATAATGAATGTTTATGTGATAAAAAGGCGGGATGCTATAGATATACCTTGATAATACAATTGTTACATCAATGTTTGGTTCTTTAAGCGTTGAAATAAAATATTAGGGATTAATTAGGATTCCAATTAATTTCAACCAAAGAATTACTCCAAACCTAAAAGAATCTCTATAAACATTGAACTTGAAATGTGTTTAGTTAAATGAAAATTAACCCTTTGTCTCATATTTTTCACAATCCACTTGGTCTTTCAAATTTATAACTCTTTAAAGAAAGTTATTTTCTTGAAAATGTTTTCAAAACCACCCCCTCTTTTGTTCTTCTTATTAAAAATAAACACTCAAAACCTATCAACGCTCCTTGATATATGACCTAGGGTCTTCCCTAAACTATAAATCAACCTTAAAACATAATCAATTTGATGTGTCACGACATCACGTTCAGGGAGACAAATGTTTTGTTTGTATTTCATTTCTGACCAATGTGATGTCCTGATCATAGGAATAGATTAATTTGATAAATTAATTTATTAATTATATAACCTATAGAATCCCCCTATATAACCCTTGTTATAGCTCATATCTAAGGTTAGAATCATAAACATGAGAGATTGAGTGGAAAGTACTGCCACCGTGGGAGTGGACCTTCAACATTAGATCTTGGGAGGTTTAATAATCAATAATCAACTTTAGTGGATCTCGTCATCAATGATAAAAATATTAGATCTCACCAATGATAGTGATGTAGAATATTTATTCATCAGTAATCAATCCAATTTTAGGTAGGGCTTATTATTTCATGGATATTTTTTTAAAACCCCCCTTTTTTATTTTAAGAATGGATATTTATATGCTTTGGTTTTCTAGGATTTGTTCTCTACATAGACCTATCAATTTATCTTTTTTGAATTACCCCTATATTTTTATTTGATGTGCTAAAAACCCTTCATATTTCATATTTTTTCGATAATTATGATTGTTTTATGAGTTCAAATTGACCATTGATGATCTCAATTTTTTTATTTTGTCTTTATCCCTTATTTATTTGCATGATCATCACCAATCTATGGTAGGCTGGTTATTTGACTGATAATCTAGTTCAAGATGTGATCAAACCAATATTTTTTTAGTGTGATTAATAATTGTTTGAAAACTCAATGGGGGTCATTGATGATCGATGACTAATTTTAGAATGAACAATGGTGGTCTGAACTCTCAGGTGATGATGGAGGTGTGATGGACTAAACATGGGTTAATAAAAATTATATTTTCTAGCCACTAAAGGAAAGAGATAAATAACCAAAGATGGTTTCTCAATGAATAGAGCCTTAAAAATAACATCAAGTGAGATCTGCATTAGAAATAGTGGGTGTGTGAAGATCTAGGAGACCAGATTTTTCTCAGTGAAAAAACCAATGACACACCGTGTGTTTTGAAAGAACACACGCTGGTTAATTCACCTTATACAGTGGCTAAGGTTTCATTACCAAGTTAAATATCACATTTAGTGTGAAAAGGCTCGCATTCCATGTGATACTACCCAAGTATCCAAATAATGTACAATGTGTACAAACCTAATACTCTAAGTGGTTAGACATGCCACGTCCTCATATAGATGTGTTATGTAGAGCTATCTAGCCTATCGATCCATGTTCAAAGAAGTACACGCCTAGGACCCTAGGTGGTCCCATATACCATGAGGATCCTAGAACACACTGTGTATATGGGTTTTCACTTTCCATGTTAGGTAGCGAGATATGACCAGGGATGAGGTTGGGAATCCACACCATGGTCCCTAGATGAACAAACCATGTTCTATTCTCAAGATGTTCTATATACCATATCTCTTAATTTGGACTATGAATTGGACTAGTGGGTAGTACTTCTTAAGTATTTTTTTCATATGGAAAAAAATTGTGGTATTTGTTTTGGAATTTGAGATATGATATAGGGTGGTGTGAGTAGTTCATTTCATTTATCATTTTTTGGATGATATTGAGACATGTGTGTGATTATCTTGGGTAGATGATGAGATCAACACTGTAATGTACCAGAATTTCTGTGTATTTTTTTAATTATATAGAATTATTTTGAGACCACACGCTTTGAAGGCACGTGATTTTGAGGCCCGGGGTGCCCAAAATGTAATTTTGAACTTATTTTAAAGTATGTTCAGTAATCATGTGTGCGGGTTTTATAACTTTTGAATCGGTGCTTGAATCAAAAATATGAGGGCACCATTGAACTCAGAACAAAGATATTCACCTAGAAATGAATTAACTTTAATCAGAAGAGGTCAGACGGAAAAGTTAATTTTCGAACTTTTTGGAAAATAATAAAATAACTTAGAAAACGTTATTTTGTTTTCTTTCGCACCATTGAGCAGCATACGGTGGTGCTGTGGTGAGATGATGAGGTGACTATAAGGCTCATTAAATGAGTATTGTTAATGGCTCCTTGTGCAAACATAACCACCACACTATTTCATAAATGAAATAGTGTAACGATGCAATGTCGCAGCATAACAAAAATGTTGTGACATGTTTCTTTTTATTAAAATAACATGTTGGAGAGTTGAGAATTAAACCCTAGGGATTCTCTAAAGAACCTATGGTGGAATTCCTCTTCAACAAAGAATGACGAATGCGGTGATGAATGCCAATGATTCACAGATCGACGACGACGATGTGGATCTCATCCATCGTCAGCAGTGGATCCAACAATCCAGGTAGGGGGTTATGATTTCTTTATGATTGTTGTTCTTCCCCCATTCTTCTTTCTAAAACAAAAAACATGTATCAACTCACAAACAGGTTGATCTGCAGATCCTGTGGGAGGGTTGTTAAATTTGGGGACTTGAATGGCAGGGTAGATTCATGTGTTGAAATATGAAACCTCCCTTTTGATTATACACCTATAATGCGGAGGGTACGGGGCAACATGAACAAGGCCCAAGTCCCTCCGAATTATTTTTTCTTGTTCCTTATTCATGGAAGAAATTCTCAAAATGGTGGCAAGAAAAGTTTGAGGCCATCGTAGTGAAGGTGGCAACCCTACGGACCCATAGGCGTAGACGGTTTGAGAAACGGGCCATCGAGGCAACTCTGATAGCCCGCAGAACCAACCGATTGCGCACTGGCAGTAGCCGACAGTGGACCGTGAAGAAGGCCTCGGGTGGAAGGAGGTGGCATGCCATAGTGGAAAAGAGTCGCGTCCAACTGGCCATGGCGGCGTGAAGTGCAACGCCGCGTGGAGGGGTGGCCCGAGTCCAGGCCACTCGGTTTGTTGGAGGCACGCGGTCCGTTGATCGTGTGCAGGTAGAACTATCGGTCGCCTACCAGCCATGCTAGACAAAACAGATGCAGTAGAGCTATGTATGGCTAGACTAAGCTGGTCTGCTATGAGGACTAGCCACAAGGAGAGGCGACGCCAGCTAGCACCACCAGGAGACAAACCGGACGCGGCTGAGTCATGTCCAGGCTGTAGAAGTGGTCCTAAGACCCAATGGACTAGAACCAGGCTATGATGGGTTCGAGTCAAGTTGGGTCGGGCCCAGTCCGAGTCAGTTTGGGCCAGGACTGGTTTGGGTCGGACCAGACCCGGACCCAACCGGCCCCTTTTTTGCAAAACGATGATATCTCTAAAACTGGGCATTTGATTGACACGTCATCTACAGAATGAGGACCATTGCGACAAGGTGGTCCTTTTGAGATATTCTACATGATTTTTAGCGTAGATTGGCGTATGTTCGGGTTGGATTGGACTTGAATCTAACTGTGCCCTTTTTACAAAAATGCTCATATCTTACAGACCATGCGTCCATTCGACGCGTCGTCTATTGCATTGGGACCCTTACGATGATACAGTCCTTTGGGTTACTCTATGTGGGACTTTATGGTATTTGAGGTATGGATGATGGCTTGAGGGGAAGATCCTCTAGAAATCAAGCATGCTAAGAGCGGGAATCCAGTGGCTGGTTGTGATGTGAAGAATAAAGAGTGACCCTTTGTAGATCAGCATAAGAGCGACCCTTCATGGATCATTAGTAGCACGACCCATCATGGATCAACCGTAGAGTGACCCATCATGGATCAGCAGCAGAGTGACCCTTCGTGGATTAACATTAAATCGACCCTCCATGGATCAGCAGTAGAGCAACCCATCGTGGATCAATAGCAGAGCAACCCTTTGTGGATCAGCAGTAGAGACTCTTAATATAATAAGATGATCTAGCTTTATGACTAATCATCTTTAATTATGTACTTAATTTATACCTAGTTTGAGCTGTTTCTTTTACTTTGTGCTTTACTTTGAGATCTTTCTTTGTGTTATTTTTCCTTTGTGGATTTCTATGAGACACGAGTTGGTCTTGAGGTCCCTATTGAGTATTGTTATACTCACCCCTACACAGGCTTAGCCTGCACCTATTTTGTCTTGTGCAGATGAAAGACATCTTTGACTAGGACTTTGGGGATCTAGGGCTAAATGGTGCTTGGAGGTGGATCGATAGATGTATTGTGCTATAGTGACATCCGACTATGATTGATACCTACCCTTCAGGTAGGATCCTTGGCAGATGACCTCTAGATCTTGTACTTATTTTGTTGTACTTTCCTTTCAGTTGGTCTTGTATTCTGGCCCCTTTACTTTTATTTTACACCTTTTACTCTCAATGGTGGTACTTTGTGGTGGTTGTATTACTTTTTTTTGTGGTTTTATTTGTGCGGTATTTCCCTGTTTGTGTGTATACAAGTTTAAAGGAAATGTCTTCCCTTTTTGTTATATTCATTTATAGTACTAGTCAACATCCCCTGACCTATGGAAGGCAGGCTTGGGGTAGTCACGGCATGGGCCCTAGGGGACGGGTTGTGAAAAAGTGGTATCAGAGGGAATTCGATTCTACCAGAAGAACTAAGAGTCTATATTTTCGATGGGGGCAATATTTGTAAGTGTCTTGAGTTTGGATTTATATATATGGAGTCTAGTTTTGGTGTGGTGGCTGACATATCCATACACCAGGACCCTAAATTCTGTTTTTGACTCAGTACGTGAAAACACTGGTTATGTGTGTTTTGGAAAAAAATTTATCTTGATCTCTTTGAGTTAGCTCACCAGGTATAACTTATTGACTGTGGTGCATCTGTTTACCTAAAAGATGCCTCCATGAAGACACCCATCCAATATTTTAGTGAGGTATCACGATGATGGTCTATCGAGTGATGAGGCATCGGTGCAGGGACCACTTACAGTGATAGCACCTTCAGGTGGTGCATCAGTAGCACCACTACCCATAGAGAATTAGTTGTTACCATCTCCACTAGCAGAAAATACATGCCTACTGAGCGTGTTTCACGAGTTCCAGAGATAGAGGCCTTTAAGTTTTCGAGTAGAGATAGTTTATCAGGCAGCTAAGGATTGGTTGGACGCAGTTACATGGGTTTTTCACCTGGTAGAGACACCTATAGACTAGATGGTGGTCCTAGTTTCTAGACTTTTTCAGGGAATGATAAGGAGATGGTGGAGCTTGATTCTCCAGACATGCGAGGAGGTGACCCTTACCTAGTTGGACTTAAAGAGCCTCTTTAGGGAAGATTTCATACCAATGACACTACGCTCAGTGTGTATTCAGGAACTACTACAACTACAGCATGGTAGCCTAACTATGGACCAGTACTCAGTGAGGTTTACCAAACTCTCCTGCTAATCCACTTACATGTTACAAGACCCTTTCTTTATGGACCAGACCTTTGAGCAAGGACTCTGATATAAGATCAGGGCATCAATGATTTTTCTCAGCATCCCGACACAGGTTGGAGTGCTAGAGCGATCTCTACTGGTAGAGAGCTTCCTAGCCGAGTAGGCACCAACAGTGAGAGCCACCATCGGACGACAGGTGTCTAAGTCATCTGCAGCAGGCAGTATGCAGATAACGCAGAGGCCCAAACAAGCCATACCTTCCAGTGGATGACCCCAGGATGCAGGTTCAGAGGTGCGGAGATCGTGAGGCAGAGGAGGTCAGCTGAGGTCTAGAGTTTTTAAATCCTGCGGTGGGCAGGGACACATGGCTCATGACTACCTGACCCGCCACACAGACGATCAGCCGATAGTTGAGGGACCACTAAGGAAGAGGAAGTGGTTTGAGTGAGGAGGTCCATAGGGTGATGGGTGTAGAAGGGGAGCAGGCTGAGCAGCAGGAGATGGACGACGGTTCGAGGTATTACCTCCACCACCCCCATGTGGTCCACCACAGGCTTAGGGAGTCGACGGACAGGGGCGATCTCAGCTTCAGGTAGTGGAGGCCTATGACCACAGTGCTCCAGATATGATTAATGGTATGATATATTTCTTATACACCTTAGTTTTTGTTCTTATAGACATAGTTGACAGTCACTATTTCTTTTATATGGACCTTGTTCGAGGCTTAGAGATTCTGGTGGAGCCATTAACTTGATCATTATGATTAGAGACACCTAAAAGAGGGGATTCGATGATTACACACTAGTTCTAGTAGTTTTATCTTACTCTAGGAGGTGAGAGCTTTGACTAGGATCTCCAAGTGGCAGCGTCGAGGCCTTATGACGTTATCTTGGGTATGGACTAGTTATCTACAGTCCATACTCAAATTGACTATTTTAGGCGAAAAGTGTTGTGTGTATATGAAGATGGGACCAGATTTTCCTTCATTGTTGAGAAGGGAACCTTTGTACCACATGATGAACTTTCTTAGAGGAGGTTGCAGCCTATCACTCACCAGTTGTCCAGCCTCACCCTCAGTGCGGTGGACGAGAGGAGTTTGAGATTTCCTGTAGTGGTGAATGAATATGAGGATGTCTTTCTTGAGGATGTTTTGGGACTACATCCTCATAAGGAGGTATAATTATACATTGATTTGTACTTTGGAATGGTACTGATATCCACACCTACATATCAAATGGCTCCCATGGAGCTTTAGGATATGAGATTACAGTTGGAGGACTTACAGATGAAGGGGTTCATAAGACCCGTTGTTTCTCCATGGGTAGCCCTAGTGTTGTTTTCCAAGAAGGAATATGGGAGCTTGAGGCTATGCATGGACTTACAGTGCCTGAACTAGGTGATTATGAAGGACAAGTATCCAATACCTATGATTGATGACCTCTTTGATCAGCTAAAGGTAGTGAGTGTTTCTCAAAGATAGACCTCAGATCAGGCTATCATCAGCTTAGGGTATGGGATGAGGACATACTGAAGACGGTCTTTATATGCTGGTATGGCCTCTACAAGTTCTTGGTGATGCCCTTCAGTGTGATAAATTCCCCAACAGTTTTTATGGGACTCATAAACAGTATCTTCCAGCCTTACCTCAATCGTTTTGTGGTGGTCTTCATTGATGACATCTTGGTGTACTCGACATTGGAGGAGGAGCATGCTACACACCAGCAGATAGTCTTGGATACACTCCGAGAACACTAGATTTATAGTAAGATCTCAAAGTTCTAGTTCTAGATTCAGGAGGTCAACTTTCTGAGACACATTATCTCTGAGGCTGGAGTTGTAGTGGATCCGGTGAATATAGAGGCAATGCTTGCTTGGGAGCCACCCAAAAGCATGACTGAGGTGAGAAGTTTCTTAGGGTTGGCTGAATACTACCGGAGGTTCATGACCGACTTCTCTAGAGTAAAATAACCTATGAAATCTTTGAAGAAGAAGGTAAAACCCTTCGTATGAATAGAAAAATGCTAGTAAAGCTTCCAGCAGCTGAGGTAGATCCTGACCAACACTACCATATTGAGGTTGCCAGAGGAGGGAATTGACTATGTGGTATACTTTGATGCATCAGGGACTGGATTGGGTTATTTCTTGATGCGGGAGAAAGCATTGACCACCTATGGATCATAAAATTTGAGGTAGTATGAGTAGAACTACACGACCCATGACCTGGAGTTAGCAGTAGTGGTCTTTTCCTTGAAGATGTAGCGGAACTACTTGATGGGTGAACGGTTTACTGTTTACTATGACCACAAGATTCTCAGGTATATATTCTCATAGAAGGACCTAAACTTGAGACATTATTGGTGGTTGGAGTTCCTCCAGTACTATGACTTTGAGATAGTCTACACTCCTAGGAAGGGGAACATGGTGGCAGACACACTCGTCAGGAGGTCTAGTTTACATCTGTTGAGTGAGGTGACGGAGCAGCTAGTCGTGATGCTGATATCCTTCGTGGATGATGATAGAGAAACTTACCTCCAGTATATGATAGTCACTCCCCCACTCCATCAGCAAGTTTGGGAGGCACAACTTTTGGATATTTACTGCAAGGCTCGACATGCTCATATATCCTCAGGAAAGGCTCCTAATGAATTTTTGATAGGTGGGGAGCATGTAATCATTTTCAGAGGATGCACCATATTACCAGTGGCATTATGATATGAGGTGTTGATGGAGTTCCATACATCCCCTTTGGCGGTACATCCTGGTGTGGTGAATATGTACCAGGACCTATGACGTCAGTACTAGTGGTCAGGGATGAAGAAAGCAGTGGCAGAGTTTATTTCACGATGCCTCACTTTTCAGTAAGTGAAGTCCGAGCATCAGGTCCCAGCAATCTTGACACAACCACTTGAGGTACTGGAGTGGAAGTAAGATAGTATATCCATGGACTTCGTGATGGGGTTACCATGCACGTCCAGGGGCCATGACTCTATCTAGGTGATCGTTCACCGACTCACCAAGTCGGCCCACTTCTTACCCATCTGGGAGAAGGGATCGGTAGAGGGCTTGGGATGCCTCTATATCCAGGAGATAGTGCACCTTCATGGGGTTCCTTAGATGATTGTCTCATACCATGATGCATGATTTACATCTCGGTTGTGGAAGGGGTTGCAGGAGGCATTTGAAACTCATCTGCACTTGAGAACCTCCTTTCACCCTTAAATAGATGGTCAGACGAAGCGAACTATACAGACCTTGGAGGGAATGATTCTTGCTTATGTCCTGGATTTTGGTCGCAGCTAGGATGACTACCTACCACTGGTGGAGTTTTTATACAATGATAACTATCACTCCACCATTGGCATGGCACCATTTGAGGCCATGTACGGGAGTCCATGTAGATCACCTCTATGCTAGATAAACTCAGGGAATTCAGCACTCATGGGTCCAGAGTTAGTACAGGCTACCATTGAGAAGGTGTGGATCATCCAAAAGTGGATGAATACTACAAATATAAGACATAAGTCTTATGATGACAATAGATGGATACCCTTGGAGTTTGATGAGGGAGACCATGTTTTCCTTTGGGTCTCACCCCGATGGGGATTGTGGAGATTTATCCAAGGTGGAAAATTATCTCTAAGGTTCATCAGACCTTTCCAGATTATCAATAGAGTTGGCGAGGTGGCATACCGTCTAGCTCTTCCCCCAAAGATGCACCGGGTGCACGATGTTTTTTATGTGTCATAGATGAGGAGGTATATGCATGATCCATCGCACGTCATCGACTGGGGAGAGCTAGACATTGATTATGGGGTGACATTTTTGGAGTTCCTGGTGTAAATAGAGGATCGATATAATCAGGTCCTTTGTGGATGGTTGATTCCTCTAGTGCACGTTAGATGGTATCATAGAAATCTCTAAGAGAGCACATGGGAGTGGGAGGCTCAGATTCATGCTTAGTACCCCCATTTTTTTTATTAGCCTTTATTTTGGATTTAGGGGGCATAAATCCCTAAGGGGGGAGAATGTAATGTCTTGGGATTTACATGTAATTTTTTTAAAAATTATATGGAATTATTTAGAGACCACACACTTTGACGGCACGTGATTCTGAGGCTCGGGGTGCCCGAAATGTAATTTTGAACTTATTTCAAAGTACATTTAGTAATCGTGCGAGCGGGTTTTTCTAACTTTTGAACCGGTGTTTGGATCGAAAATCTGATGGTACCGTTGAACTCGGAACACCGATATTCACCTAGTAAGGAATTAATTTTAACCGGTAAGGGTCAGATGGAAAAGTTAATTTTTGTAATTTTCAGAAAATAATAAAATAACTTAAAAAAGTTATTTTATTTTCTTTCACACCATTGAGCAGCAGACGGCGATGATTCGGTGTGGCGATGAAGAGGCACAGTAAATGAGGATTGTTAATGTATCATTTTGCAAGTGTAACTACCACACTATTTCATAAATGAAACAGCATAACGACGCAATGTCGCAGCATAACAGAAATTCTGAGACATATTTCTTTTTATTAATATAACACGTTGTAAAGTTGAGAATTAAACACTAGGGATTCTATAATGAACCTATGGAAAAATTCCTCTCCAATGAAGAATGATGAATGCAGCGACGAACACCAACGATTCACAGATCGATGACAATGACTTGGATCTCATCTATCATCAGCAACGGATCCAACAATCCAGGTAAGGGTTATACTTTATTTGTGATTGATTTTCATTCCATGTTCTTCATTCTAAAACAATAAACATGGATCAACCCATGAATGTGTTGATCTGTGGATCATGTGTTCTTGTGGGAGGGTTATTAAATTAGGGGACTTGAATGGTGGGGTAGATTCATGTGTTGAAATCCCAAACCTCCCTTTTGTTTATACACCTCTAACGCGGAGTGCGCAGGCCGACACAAACAAGGCTCGAGTACCTCTGCCTTGCATGTTCTTGTGCGTTCTTTGTGGATGAAATTCTAAAAATCATGGAAAGGTGAGTTTGAGGTCGTTGTAGTGAAGGTGTCATCCCTACGAACCTGTAGGTGCAAACGGTTTGAGAAACAGACCACCATAGTAACTCTGGTGGCTCACAGAAGCAACTGCCAGCACGCCAGTGCCGACGGTGGACCGCAATGGCAGTTGCGGGAAGAGGGAGGCAGTGCGCCTATTGGTGCGCCATGGTGGCGTGAAGTGTGGCACTGACCGGAATTAAGGGAGGCACCGACCAGTGCCGTGTGGAGGGGCAGCCTGTGTCCAAGCTGCTTGGGTGCGCTGAAGGCACATGGTCCGTTGACCGTGTACGGGTGGAATGGTCGACCATGCTAGACGAAATGGATGCTACAGAGCTGAGTCTGCCTGGACCAAGCTGGTTCACTACATGGACCAGCCACAAGGAGAGGAAACACCAGCTGGTGTCGTTGGGCGATGAACCAGACGCAGCTGATCTGCATCCGGGTTGGAGAAGTCAGCCCGCCTCAATGGTCTGGGTTGCTGCGAGTAGGTCGGGCCAGACCCATGACCCAACGGACCGGACCCACGGCCCAATGATCCCGCAACCCAACGGACTAGACCCATGGCCCAACGGGCCAGACCCACGACCCAACGGACCGGACCCACGGCCCAATGAGCCCGCAACCCAATGGACTAGACCCATGGCCCAACAGGCCCGTGACCCGATGAACCGAACCCAGGTCGGTCCAGGACAGGGTCAGTTTGGCAAACCCGGGTCGGGTCAGTGGACCCCGGTCCGAGTCGGGTCAGACCGGACCCAGACCCAACCGACCCCTTTTTGGAAAACCGATGATATCTCTCAGACCAGGCATTCGATTGATGTGTCGTATGTGTCATGAGGACCCTTGAAATAATTTTCTCCTTTTGAGATACTTTAAGTGAATTTTAGTGGTGATTGGTGTATGTCTGGGTTGGATTGGACTTGAATCCAACCCGGCCCTTTTTACAAAAATGTCCATATCTTACAGATCATGCATTTGTTCAATGCGTTTTCTGTTGTGTTGGGACTCTTACGATGAGACGGTCCTTTGGGTTACTCTATATGGGACTTTTTGGCAGTTGAGGTACGATCGATAGCTTGAAGGGAAGATCCTCCAGAAATCAAGCATGCTAACTGTGGGAATCCAGTGGCTAGATGTGATGTGAAGAATGAAGAGAAACCCTTCATGGATCGTTATAAGAGTGACCCTTCATGGATCATCATAAGATCAACCCTTCGTGGATCAACATAAGAGCGACCCTTCATGGATCAGCAGTAGTTTGAACCATCATGGATCATCTGTAGAGCAACCCATCATGAATTGTTAGCAGAGCGACCCTTCGTGGATCAGCAGCAGAGCAACCATTCGTGGATCAACAGTAGATCATCTTAATAGAATAAGATGATCTAGCTTTATAACTAATCATCTTTACTTCTGTACTTAAGTTATACCTGGTGTGAGTTGTTTCTTTTTCTTTGTGCTTTACTTTGAGATCTTACTCTGTGGTATTTTTCCTTTGTGGATTTTTATGAGACCTGATTTGGTCTCGGGGTCCCTACGGGGTATTTTTATACTCACCCCTACATAGATTTTGCCCATACCTATTGTGTCTTGTGCATACGACATACATCTTTGATTGGGACTTTGGGGAGCTAGGGCTATACAGTGCTCGAAGTTGGATCTATAGATGTGGTGTGCGGAAATGACATATGACTGTGAGTTGTACCTACCCTTTAGGTAGGATCCTTGGCAGACAACCTCTAAAGATTATACTTCTTTTTCTGTACTTTACTTTTAGTTGGTCTTGTATTATGGCCCCTTTAATTTCAGTTTACACCTTTTACTCTCAATGGTGGTACTTTTTGGTGGTTGTATTAATTTTTTTCCTTTGTGGTTTTCTTTGTGTAGTATTTCTCTATCTATGTGTGTACATGTTTAAAGGCAATGCCTTCCCTTTTTGGGATATACCTTTTTGGTTCTAGTCACCATTCCTTGACCTATGGAAGGTGGGATTGGGGTAGTTACTGCATGGGTTCTGAGGGACGGTTCATGACAAGAGCTCCCCTAACAAAGGGACTTTCTCTCAAGGTTTTATTCTATAATATCTTTTATATAGTCAGGGTTGGTATTTTCTATACACATTAGAGATGATGTCCTCTATCTGTGGAGTCATTTTTCCACCATAATTGAGCTCTGGTGGGGAGTGGGACCCCCACTTGATTTTGTACTCCCTTGATTAAGGAATCTTCTAGAAATTCAAATGTACTCTATTATGTTATCATGAGGTTTCACATGTGATCAGCACTAGATTTGGTACTCCATTAACTGAGGCATCTTCCAATGAGGTGCATGTCCTCTATTATTATTTTTAGTGAGGTTTTGTTAGGATTTTAGAGTCAGTATGGAATTATCTCTTCGAGATATAGAAAGACTCATCATTTTAACTGTATAAGAAGATCAAGATTTATCTATCTTTGAATGATATTTATTTATCAACATATTTGTGTTGGGTTTCTTTTGCTTCTTTTATTGTGTTTTGAGCTTAATATCTTCTTATTATTTCTCCCTTTATGTTGTTTGTGGCGTCCTACTTGGTTTAGATATACACAACCTTTCATGGGACTTGCCTGCACATGTCATGTCTTATGTAGTCGACAGAAAGCTTGGATGAGATATTAGTGTATTAAAATGGGTGGTTCTTAGTTGTACCAAGAGACTTTTAACACATGTAGTTGTTAGTTATTGGGATCTTGAGTAGGTTTCTCTCTTTCATCCTCATTTGTTTATTTAGGTTGAGTTACATTCCTTTCATTGGTTTTTTTATTTTTTCCCACTTTTTTTCATAGCTTTATTATTGTACTCTGATGTTTACCTAGAGTTTTTTTCATGATTTTTTTACACATTAGAGGTTTTATCTTTAATTATTATTCCTTCACTATTATATGGATATGTGTGCATATGTACAGGTACTATAGGCTAAGGTCTCTCATCATGTGAGATATACCTACTTGATGCTAGTCACCAGCCCTTGGTCTATTGTAGGTAGCCTTAGGGTGTCACTCTTAGCTTACTTTTGTACTAGGTGGGGACCTAGTAATTCGGTTCATGTCATAATGGTATCAAATGGGTTCTATCCTAGGGATGGTGTTTGGATTTAGATGTGTTATGAGGGTTTATTTGGAAATGTAGGGTAATGCGGTTAAGGTTTCACAAGTTTAGATCTTAAACCAAAGAACCTAGTGATTTTGTGATAACTGACATGGCCATACACTCAGACTATGATCACCTTCTTGTTGACTCAATATACTAAGATATTGTTTATAAGGAAAGAAATGGTACATGCATCATATTGGAATGGATATTTTACTTCCATGTCTTTCTTGAGTTAGCTACCCAGATATTCTCACATGTTTATGGTACATATTATTAAATTTCAAGATTTCACTACATTGATAGCCAACTAGGATACCTATAAAGGGTCATGATAATGACCAGTTGAGTGATAAGGTCTCAGTGTAGGGACCTCCATTGGGTATTCCTTCCAGGTGAGTAGAGATTTGTGCTCCCACCAGATGAGTAGTGCATGGACCCACCTCCATTAATTCAAGATGATATTCATATTTATATTGATAAGTAGATTACTCTAGTGGGATTAGAAAGTGATACATGAAGGATTATCAAATTTTTTGAGTTTTAGTGATAGAGACCGCTCATGTTTCATGGTGGGGTAGACTCTCAGGAATCATAGGTTTGACTTTAGTCAGTGGTTTTCATTGTATAGATCGTGTGAAACCCAATTCAATAGATAATTTCACTTGTGACCAATATTCTTCATGAAGTGATGGGATTTTGGTGGGGTTTGTTCACCCAGACACATGATGACATGAAACCTTGTTTGGATTAGTTTCAATGCATGTTCTATAATGAGTAATCCCCTTTAATTTGAAACTCTTTATAGATTTAGGAGCTTTTGTAGTTGAAGCAAGTTTATATGACTATTATAGAGTACAAATATAGGTTCACTGACCTCATGAACTACTCTCTAAACATGGGGTGAAATGGATACTTTAGGGCATAGATGTTTGAGTTGTGCCTCTATAGGGATCCATTCTATCATAGTCTCTCTATGAATTCCCATTGTTTCTAGTGTGCTAGAGCATGACTTGGCGGTATAGAGTTCTTCATGAGGCTTCTTAGTTGTTATTATGAAAAATTATTATGACATTTTATGTTTAGTATATCTATCCATGGTATGAACCTAGATAGACTATCACTATAGGAATGTTATCTCCCTATAGGTGGATGTTATGATATTTTCCTTTGATGTCAAGAAGGGACCATTATAAGAATGAGTAGGGCTCATTAGTAGGATGCTACAACCATTATCCCATTAGTTAGAGTGATTTTCCCTTGGTGCAGTAGAAAATTTAGAAATCTATCTTCTAGAAGAAGTTGGGGGGAATATGGAAATATTCCCTAAATATGTTTTGGGGCTACCTCCATGGTAGGAGATCAAATTTAACATTTCTTCATACACTGGGACCGATCCGATATCTTCTATGGTATATTGTATTTTCCCTATAGAGCTCAAGGGGCTAAGGGTGTAGTTTGATGATATTTAAGAGATGGGCTTCATCTGACCTAGTGTGTACCTTGGGCATGTACAATGTTATTATCTAAGAATTCATATAGGATATTGAGTCCATGCATTGATTATTTATGCCTAAATCTGGTGATGATCAAAAATAAGTACACAATTTCAAGGATAGATGATATCTTTGACCAATTAAGAGGTGTGAGATGGTTTTAAAAGATTGATATCTATTCTATTTTCCCATAGTTATGGGTTAGTGAGGAGGATATTTTGAATATGGCATTATGATATCACTACAGGAATTATGGGTTCCTAGTAATAACCTTTTGTTGTGAAGAACACCCATGTTGTTTTCATGGGAATTATGGATTGGATCATTCATCCATTATTGGACTTATTTTTTTCATATTTATCTATTAAATTATATTTTAATTTTTATTAGGGGAGTAGGACCGAAATCATTTTAGGATGGTTCTAGACTTACTTCAGGAGCACCAGTTGTATGGTAAACTCTCAAAGTGTCAGTTCTGGATTAGAGAGGTTCACTTTTTTGGGTAATGTCATCTATGAACATTGTGTATTCATAAAACTAATAAAGATAGAGTTAGTACTAGATTGGGAACCAACCAAGATAATATCAGAGGAGTATAATTTCCTCAAATCGGAAGGGTACTATCATAGGTTTGTGGCATAATTTTCTAGGATTACAGCCACTTTAACAGCTTTAACACACAAAGGGTGGTAATTAGACTAGAATGAGTGATGTCAAGAATACTTAGAGGATATGAGTCATAGGTTTACCTATGCTCCTACTCTAATAATTTCATATGAGGTTTTTGACTACATAGTGTTCTGTGATGACTCTAGATATGGGATCAGGTGCGTGTTGTTGCGGAGGTAAGAAGTTATTTCTTATAGTTCAAGCCAACTAAGACCCTATGAGCAGAAATACATGACCCAATATTTTGAGATGGAATCAATTATCTTCACTTTGATGATGTGGAGGCATTATCTTTTGTGCAATAACATTATTATTTACTTAGACCATTGGATTCTCAGGTATATCTTTTCCCATAGAGACCTTAACATGACACATAGGAATTGGATGGAGTTCCTATAGGAATATGAATTTGAGATTGTCTATAATATAGGGAAGATAAACATAGAGGGAGATAAACTTAAATATAAATCCCAATATTGTTTATTGGAGGAGTAATTAGATAAGTAAACCTCTTTTCAACTAACCTTGGTGGAAGAGAGAGGGATAAATTATCTCCAGTCGATGGTAGTAACTCCAACACTTATCTAGCATGTGATAGAGGCTTAGTTGGGAGATTTTAATTGTGAATATCTATGTGAATATCTATATTCAGGATAATAACTAGGTATTTTTTAAATGTGGGGTTCACATTATCCTTTTTCCAAGGATGGAGAGTGGTTCTAATCGTATTGCATGAGGAGGTGTAGAGGGAGTTTCATAACACCCTGCTAACAACACATCATGGATTGGAGAAGATGTAAAAGGACCATAAATGATAATTTTAGTGGTCTGGTATGAGGTAGAGTGTTATCAAGTATGTTTCTCAATGCCTTATATGTCTTTAGGTGAAATAAAAACATCAGGATCTAGTAGGCTTGACTCTAACTCATGATATCCAAGAATTAAAGTGGGATGGAATTTTTATGGATTTCATGATGAGTTTCCATAGACAATGAGAGGCCAAAATTCTATAAGGGTGATTTTAAATCAACTTACTAAATTGGATCACTTCCTTTCTATCAATGAGTAGAGTTTAAATGAAAGTTTAGGGTGTTTTTTTACATATAAGATCACCTTACTTTATGTGGCCCCTCAATGATTGTTTTTAACCATGATTCCCAGTTTACATCATAGTAATTAAGAGGTTTAAAAGTTGCTTTCATGACCTAGTTATGGATGAGTATGATTTTCAACCCCAAACATATAGAAGGACTAAGCAAAAAAATCGTGTTTTATATGATATATTGAGAGTCTGTGTGATGGAATTCAGTCATAGTTTGGAGGATCACTATCCTTTGGTGAATTTCACATAAAATAACAACTATCACTACACTATCAGAATTTCACCATTCAAATCTATATACGAGAGACAATTTAGGTCACCCTTGTGCTGGATAGAGATAGGAAAGTCACCACTTATGGAATTATATCTATTGCAGTAAATGATAGAGAAAGTTAAAATAATCCATGAGTGGAATAAGACTACTCAAAGTTGGTAGAAATATTATATAGAAAGAAATTGTAAACCCTTGGAGCTTGATCAGGGAAACCATGTGTTCCTTAAGGTATCTCTAAGATGAGGTTTACAAAGGTTCGATTAAGGTTGAAAGATATTCATGAGGTTCATTGGTCCATTTCAAATACTTCATAGGTTTGTAAAGGTTGTATACCACTTATATTTACCCACATAATTGGAATGGATTTATGACGTCTTCCACAAGTCATTACTGAAGAGATATGAGCACGAACCATCAAATGTTATTAACTAGGGTGATCTGGACATCAAGGATGGAGACACCATTTTAGAGTACCCAGTGTCTATCAAGGACTGGTAGGAGAGGATCATTTATGGATATTAAAACCCATTGATGTGAGTTCTTTGTCAACATGGGAACCTCTAAGAAAGTGTGTGGGAGAATGAGATCCATATTCAAGTTCAATGCCATCACCATTTAAATAATGTTTTTTTCTTTTTAGGGTGAAAATCATTGATGATGGGGAGAATGTAACAACTCAAATTTTAATATTTATACCCTTTATATATATATATATATATAAGTTTTTATTTGGATTTTTCATAGTGTTATGAGTGTTGTAGGACCTCTAAATTGATATATTAAATATATTAAACTACGCATGGAAATATTTTTGTACTAAATGGTATTCCTATTAATAATAGTATTTAAATGTAAAACTAAGTACTCATTTGAATATAGAACATAAGTTTTACCATAGGTGTGACATACTTTTTCTACACTTTGGGTTTTAGGTCGATCTATAGTCACTGGTTGAGTAATATGTAAATTAAATAAATTAATTTATTAATTGTATAACCTAGTGACTTCACCTATATAACCCCTATTATAGATCATCTCTAAGTTTATCCTTGAAACCCTATGATATTGATAGGAAGGTATAATAATCATGGGTGAGGACCTTCGACATCAGATTTTGGTAAGTTCATAAATCGATAATTTTCTTCAACAGATCTCATCATCAATGATGGAAATATTATATCTAAACAATGATAATGATGACGAATCATTATTTATCAATGATCAATCTAATTTGAGGAGGGAATAATTATTTGATGTAATTTTTCCCAAACACCCTTTTTTCTTTTAATAATGGATATTTATCTTCTTTGGTTTTCTTGGTTTTTTCCTTCATGTGACCATGACAACTTATATTTTTTCTATTGGACTTGGATTTTTATTTTTTTTGTTAAAGATAATTTCGATTTCATATTTTTTTCTAGAAAATGTGATCAATGGATGGGTTCAAATATTCCATACAATATCTCACCTGGTTTTATTGTGCATTTCTACCTTGTTTCATTGCATGATCTTCATCAACCTATGGTAGGTCGATGATTCGACTTATAATCTAGTTTGAGAAATGATTGAAATTAGATTACCATTTTTTTGTGCAATCATCAATGGATATAGTAATTTATGGAATCAACGAGGATCGTTGATGATCATTGGTTTATTTTTGAATGAAAAATGGAGGGTCAAACTCCTTGGTGATAATGGAGTCATGATAGGGTAAGCATTGGTCAATAGAAATTTTATTTTATAGCCACAAAAGGTCAGATACTAATGATTAGAGATATTTTCTCCATGATTGGGGCCTTGGAAATGGCATTAGGAAAGATCTGTAGTGGAAATAATGGACATGTGAAGATCCTGGAGACCAGACATTACTGTTTGTAAAAAACCCCTACTACAGACCATATATTTTGGAAGAATACATGCCATGTAGTCCACCTTCTATGGTGTTTATGGTTTTTAAACCAAGTTAAATACCACAAATTGTGTGGTAGGGCCCTTATGCCTTATCACTACAAAATATCTCACTTTTTATAATGGGGGCATATCTGTTGGTAAAAGTAAATTTTCTGTTGGTAAAACATTTTAACAACATATATGTCCATGTCGCTAAAATATTGATAAAAAATTTGTCGCTAAATGTTTTTGTCACAGATAAAATCATTCTGTTACAATTATAATAATACCAATATATAATATATATGTTGGTTAAAATGTTTAAAAATAGGTTCTAATGACAAATTTTTCTATTGGTAATAATATTACCAACATATAATATCCGTTTATAAATTACATTTGAATAAAAATTATAAATTTTTATTTCTAGTAAAAATTCAAATTATATTTATTAATTTATTATATATAACACATATGTTTTAATTATTAAAGAGAAATATTTTCACACAAGTTCAAAATTATAAAAAAAATTACATTAATAATGAAATTTAATACAAAATGAATCAATACAAAATCCATCCCCCAATAGGATCCATCACTCACCCCACCAATCCACACCCCCCAAAAAACAGCACATCATTACCACATCAGGACTAGTGAGCACCAAAAACTCATCCATGCCCTAGGACCAGCAAGCCAGCTCCACCTCAAATCAGTACAAAATATCTGATGTCACTATCATAGAATCCCCATCATTAGAAATGTGCAACTTCATCATCTCTTTAATTAATTATAGTGGATAACCCTTCTATGTTGGAAGCATCACTTATCCCATCACCCTCCACTTTAGACATGCACCATCACAAGCAACATTATGATCACACAAAACACATGATATAAAAATAATAACACATGATATAAAAAAATCATCTAATGAGCACAAGAGGATTATCTAATCAGTGGAAACAACAACCATAAGATGGTCTAAATAGAGACCATAACAACCAGAAGATTAAATTCACTTCCAAAATTCATTTAAATTGACCCTTTGGACCAATTAAAAATAAAGGTTTCAAAGAAATCTAAAAGGGATTACATCAGCACACAAATTATCTCACACATTCATAGTTAATGTTATAAATGGGGGAAGGAAGGGTCTCTAAAAAGAAACAAAATTTTCCTTGGAGAAACAAGACACAAACGAGCAGAGGAGGTGTTACCTGCTTTTGGAAAACTTGGAAAAAAATGATGTGATGGCCTTAACATAAGCATCTACAGCATCTACAACATCATCTTGATTTGATCCCTACAATTTCAAATTCTTCTTAGAAACCTTGGAGGAGTGATCACCTCCCTGGAGTGATCACCTCCCTTGATCACATGCACCTCACTTGGGGATTTCATTCTCTTGGGCACTGCTTCAAGCTTATCAAGTGGACACAATCCATCTTTGCTTCGATGTACAACCAAAAGATTATTAATCCACCATAACAAGAATATATAACTCAGGGCAAACTCTAGAAATATTGTTTCCCAAGAAAAAACGTGAAAATGTTTCCCTTTCATGTTCATAAAAACAACACACAATAAAAATCTTACAATCTGATCCTTCAAGCATAACACACGAGATACAGAGAGAACCAGAAAGTTAATATAAATATTAATTGTGAAAAAAACAACAATTATAATCAATTGTAAGATAAATTTAGAGACAAACATGGGAATGGTTTTGAATTTTACCTCAGTGATGCATCATAGGGGTATGGGGGTAGACAGTGGTGATGAGTTAGAATTTGAATTATAGGAGTTTTCTTGGATTACAATGGTGTAGTGTGTATTCTTCAATTTTAGTAGGAGTTTTTATATTTGTGGGTTTTTACTTTAAAATCATTTCAGATAATATCTTTAGGAAGAAAAACATAATTCCAACAATTAATAGTGCGAAACAACCATAGTCTGGATGAATCAACCATTAAAGGAAAAAAATCAGCTATAAAAGGTCTTTAAACAAAATAGATATATAAAGGCTAATAGAACCCTAATAGTAGAGGTAGATAATAAAAAATGAACATGAAGAGTGAAATAGAACATGGATAAATCTATATACTATTCATCATTCCATTTGTTGAGAGTAGGGCGGAGAAGAGGAATTCATGGCCTTTGATTTCAAAAAATTGCACAAAAAGGCTTCCCTAAAATAGAATCATATAACTACAGATCAATTAATTAAGAAGACAAAAGAATAAACAATCATCTTTTACAAAAATAAATTGAAAATTCAAAGGTAAACAATGGAAAATAAAAGAAACATTATAGATTATTTACTTATAATCCATATCACATATGAACTTTAAATAAACATGTGATCATTGTTCTATGTCTAAAAATCACTTAAACTTAAATTATAAGAAAATAACACTCAAATAAGTAGGAGAAAACACCTTCAACAAGAAAACTAAAAACACATATGCATATGTAGTTAAGTGATTAGAATTGCTAAAATCACTTTTCAAAATTCATTTTGAATTTGGAAAAAATGTAGAATACCAAAGTGGAGAAAATAAAAATAATATATTTTAGAGTTTTAATTGGATAGGAAATAGATATACTTTTATTAATTCAACAATAGATATAAACGGCTCTATTGTTCCTTCCTCCAAAAGTAAGTATGAAATGGTAGCCTTTTAATAAGTAGTTTTAAAACTACATATAATCAGTTTGAAAAAATATGTGATGACAATTTTGATTTTGAAATAACACATGCACATAAATTTTAGAAGAAAATCTCTTGAATATGTAACCTATAAAGAACATTTTCAATGACCGATAAAAGAACCTCAACACTTTTCACTAATGAAAAGTAGTCTTAAAAAATTGGTTGCCTACTAGGCATAAAGAACAAATAAAATAGACACTTGATAACATATTGTACAATAAAAAGGTATCAATAATAACACGATTTATGCATCTTAACATCAACAGGAATTAGAATGATTCCAAAGGAAATAATTAGACCGCACGTGTTCTTTTGAAAATTAGGTTCATCAAATTCCATATATGAATAGTTAATATAATGATAAAATACCCAACACATTGATATTAGAATATGTAAAGTCATGAAAAAATAGTGAAAATGATATAGGTTTGGAAAACAAAAAAGAAAATTGCCTTTATAGAATGTGAAAATGATACATGTTTGGAAAATAAAAAATAATTCTTCTTTTCATGTATTATGAAAAATGATACATACATCGCATTATTATTTTCTAATATAATCTAATTTTTTTTATACAACATTTTTTTTAAAACAAACAAAACATTAATATTCTCTTTTATATGAATTAAAAAGAATCATCAATAGAACTAGAGAGATGGAGGACAATACAAAGAGCTACAACAATTCCTCAGAGACTTAGAACCAAACATAAAAGGGGTGAATCATCGTAGAAATTATTATCTTGGTATGATCATTATAACTTATATATTTAACTTTCTAGAGATGATAAGTGTAAAATCACTCTGTATTGGAGTTATGATGAAAATAAATTGATGATGTAATTGATAAAATAATCATTATTTAATTAAATTCATTAATTGATGACTTCTACATCCATAATAAAGATCAAGTGAGTTAGGTTGGATTGATTTTTCATAAGTAGAATTTACTTCATATCATGATCAATTGAATTTGGGGTCCAAAACCTATTTTTGATTCTCTTCAATCATTTATAATTTAATTTATTTCCAAATTGAGGATTAAATTTAGCATTAGAGTATTAGTGTTCAATTAAGGGATAATACCTTGTTTGACAACAGTTGATGAAAACTTCTTATGGTACTTCTCACTTATGATAAGTGGTTTTGTTTAAGTATTTTTAGATTACTTACTAAAAAGTATTTTACTAACCCTTATTTTAATTGGTTTTCTTAGAGAATTTAAGAGTCCATTTGACAACACTACTTGTTTTTTCAAACTTCTTATCATAAGCGATAATATTTAGAATATCTAATGAACCCCTACAATTCTTATCACTTATCATAAGTGTTTACACATAAACATTTCAAGATTTTTTAATGAAAAAATGTTTCCATCCAATTGAGTGGTATTCTTTTGGTATTTGAGTATAATAATTTTTCGGAAATAAGGCACACAATAAATTTTATTTATTTATGATGTTTTGTATAAGTAATAAAAACACACACAGTACATATTTTTTGAAATTTTTTATCATAAATGATAGATACTATAAGAAATTTCAATAAGTGGTATCAAGCAGACCCTACATGCAAGTGTTTTTCCAATAACGTAACAAACACGACATATTTTTTAAAATGAGTATAACAAGTGATGAGTGCAATGAGAATTTTTCAATAAGTGCTACTAAAAGACCCAAACTCTCATAGTTGACACCCATATCAACAAGATTCCAAGTATTATATCCCTAGAATGTATTAATTATCAACTGTTTCAATAAATTCAGGGTATTCATTGGTTTTCAAAAATAATGACTTCTATATTATCATTATTCTTGCTAATTTAGAGTGATCAGAAATCATAAGTCTAAGATTCACTGATATTAATGGAATTATCTCTATAAAAGAAAGAACAAATAGTACCTATATGGATTTTTATGGTGGTTATCAACCTATCTTAGCAACCAGATGCATGAAAAAGTTTCAAATTTGTAAACTAGAGCAACAATATACCTAAGAAGAAAAAGTTATGGTTGCATTTATTAATCAAAATAAATGTCATTAATATTGTACAGATGTTTTAATTATCCATTTATTTGTCAAGAAGGGAAATAGGTAGAAAACTTAGATGAAAATTCACAAGGAAATTCAAATTTAGATTTGAGTTTTGGATAGTTTAAATATAGAGCCTGCAATAGAGATTCACATGTTTAGTACTTAAAGAGGGTTTGAACAAAGAACTAGTTAGATGACTAGAGAAAAATCACATCTAAACCAGAATAGCCTAGCATGCTCAGCTTTTTCAACATGTCGTGTTTGATTATCAGCTTCAGATAAATAACCACCACTAAGAAAATATAGAGAGAACCTAGAAAAAAGAGAGCCCCAATCACACGAGAACTAGGAAAAATAACTCGCCAAAGTAGCCAAACCCCTATTCCACTCTAGAGAGGGTCCGAGATCTCTTAAACTCATATACATCATTGGGTTTAGGGTTATAGTCTAGTGCCACTTTGGGATAGAAGTACACTACCCTAGAATGGAGGAACCACCAGGTTCGACACTTGAAAAGACCCAAGACTGAGGACTCCACTGATAAAATACCACTAAACCAGGAACAAAACAATAAAATTGAAGATAGTTGATGAAAAAGATGATGATGAACTCCATCGAGTAGGGAGAAGATGAAACGGGACCAAAGGGGAAGGTTATTCCCATGGGAAACTCAGATCAAATAGATAGTGAAATGAAAAACCAGTATACATTCATTCATCTGAGATAAAAAAGATTGAAACATGCCACCAAATACCATATCACAGAGAAGGGAGAGCTTGAGAGTGAGACCCGGGGGTAAAATCAAGAATCGACAAATAATTGGTGCTCACGAATCGCGACTAAAATTCCTTACACAACCACGGCTAAAACAGACGACAATCAGGGCTTACAAACCATAACCATAAAAAATCAACAAATAAAATGCCCAAAATCAGGTTAGGGTTCAAACGGTTCACATGAAACCATAATGAAAAGAGAATAATAATAGAGAGGAGGAGAAGGAATGCTCACTGGAGGATATTTCATGTGAAATCAGAAGGAGAAACGGCCAACTTCCATGATCAGAGGAGGAGGGAGGTGTGTCGCTAGGGTTCCACCTGGGGCGTGTGACACAACCAGGAAGGGGAGGGGGTGGGGTGATGTAGGGGATAAAGTAAGGGAAATGTAAAAAGTAGAAATAAAATAAAATATTAATAATAATAACATAATTTTTTTACAATAAAATGAAATTAACCAGGTTGGGTGTGATAATGGAAGACAGGTTAATGGTGATCTGATCACTGCTGCTCGAGACTTTTAATTTAGGGAAGATAGTGTCATATTATTGGTATAATTTAAAAAATATCATGATGTATAATATATTTATATATAATTTATATATAATTAAAAAAGTTTTAAATTTATATATATTGTGAATAAAAAATTATATTATATACATGTAATGAAATTATACATATGTGACTTTCTTTTTTTAGTTTTTACTATATTCAATCTTATTCAAGTTTCCAAAAATTATAATCATTTATCATTAATTTTATATCATATATATATATACATATTATTAAAAATATATAATGTGTCAATGAAAACATATGATTTTATGATTTTATTAAAATATTTATAATTTATAACATTTATTGAAAATAATATATATATATATATATATTCTTTTTAAAAAAAATATTTTATGTTATTGGATAATTTATTGTAACAGATTTTTATAATGGTAAAAAAAAATTGGTAATAAAAATTAATAGTAATAGATTCATTTTTTGGAAAAAAATGTTTGTATTTATATGATAAAGTAATAGATTCAACTATTGGTAAAATATTTGTTGGTATTAAATGATCAATACCAATATATACAGATGTTGGTAAAAAAATGTTGGTAATTAAAATTTATACCAATAAAATTTAATATCTGTTGGAATTGCTCATTTTTACCAACAGATATATCATCTGTCAAAATATTTATGTTGGTATAATCCATTTTTTCTGTAGTGTATGATACTACCTGGGGAGCTGATCCATATTTAGGGAGTGCATTAAAAACCCTAAGTGGTCAAACACATTGTGTCCTCATACCAACACACTGTGTGGAGTTGTTTATCCAACTAATTCGTATTCAGATAAGAACAAACCCATGTCTTTGGGTGGTCCCATAGTCCATGTGTCTCCTAGAACACATTGTTTTGATGGGTTTTCACATGATTTTTGGGATTGTGGGACTTGATCTGGGATGGGATTGGGAATCCATGTCATGGTCCCTAGATGAACACACTCTGTTCTTTTCCTAGGATATTCTATCTTTCACATCCCTTTCTTTGGACTTATAATTCTACACACATGTAGTCCTTAATGATTCATTTTTTCACATAGGGTGTATTGGTGGCCTTTTCTTCAGTATTTTGGATATGGTGTGAGGTTTTGTGATTATTTTGTTTCTTTTATCATGGTTGGATGATAATGAGATACGAGGGTGATCATCAGAGTTGATGAAGGGATTGATACTCCCCTGATAAATGGATTTTATCTTAGGGTGTGGGTATACCATATATTTTATATAGGTAGGTTCAATACACCCCATACATATCTTGGAGGGATTTCTCTATTTGTGGATTCAGTACTCCCCTATCCTCAAGATCCGGTGGGGAATAGGTTGTCCACTGGAGTCTATACTCCCCCAACTGAGGCGCCTTCCAGTGAGGCATGAGTTCTCCATTAAATTATAATGAGGTTGGTATGTTCACAACACTAGATTAGGTACTCCCTAGAAAAAGGCATCATCCAGTAAGGCATAATTCCTCTATTATTTTTTTACGTTGAGGTTTGACTGGGCTTCTAATATCGGGACAACATTGGCTCTTGGAGTTGTAGATAAATTCATTTTTCTTAGCTGTCTGAGAAGATTGATATTTCTCTATTTATATGTATATCTTTGTTAGGTTTCTTTTCCCTCTTATCTTATTGGTTGAGCTAACAGTCTTCTTGTTATGTCTTCTTTTATGTTTTTATGGGCATCCTACTAGGTATGTATATAGTCACCTTTTTATGAGATTTTCCCCTACATGTTGTGTCTCATGATTTTGATAAATATCTTGGAAAAGACATTGGTGGACCATAATAGATAGAGCCTAGTTGTACCAGGTATCTATGACCATGTACGGTGGTCAGTTCTCGGGATCATGAGTAGATCTCTCTCTTTTATCCTCATAATTTTATTCAGGTTGGGTTACTTTTATTTTATTAGGTATATATATTTCCCCCTCTTTTGTACTTATCTTATTTTTTATACTCTTATTTTTACCTATAAGTTATTTCATGAAATTTTTTAATCTTTAAAGGTTTTAGATTTTATTATTATATATAAACTATTGTATGGAATTGTGTGTGTGTGTGGATACTATAGGGTATGTCCTCCCATCATGTTATATATGCCTACTCAACAGTAGTCACTATCCCCTGAACTATTAGAGACAAGCTTAGGGAGTCACTCTTGACTTATTTCTAGCCCAGGTGGGTCTTTGGTGGGTTAGGTGTTGAAAATATAGGTACAAGTTATCGTGGATTAAGGTTATAATATATACATGTATTTCGACTATAGTTATTGTAATTTCTATAGGTGTACTTATACATGGGATGTAATGGATTGAGGTCAAGATCATAATGAAGGTGCCATGATGGATTTTGGACTTACTACTTGGTAACAAGGTGTGGTGATGTGGCTATTACAAATTGATGATAATGAGTAATGTTATACCCTATGAGAGGTTGTGTTCAGTAGGGATGTGGCCCAACCCATATCAAATGTGACTATTTATATTGTGAAAATTTATGGATATGAAAAGCATTGATGCATATGATGATTATTGTTGGGGTATGATAGTGAAAACCCAATGGGGATATGGATGTGGGGTACCTTTCACACTCTCTCTCTCTCTCACGCATGATTTTTATATGATGTTATCAATTTTTGTGTGTTACATGATGAGAAATCCTTAGTGATTTTGGGATATAGTCCACCTAATTTTGTTATTAAATTAATTTCTTCTCTTTATTAACTGGGATTTAGAATTATTCTTTCAAATTTACATGTATGGTTTTAGGGAATATAATTTTATTCTCACCCCTATATATATAAATCTTTTTTCTTAGTCATTGTGACTTTATTGGTGATCAATCAAGGATTTTCTAGCTCATGGTGTTCTTTGGGAGCATTTAGAGTTCATGTTCATTAACTCTGTGTTATTTTTAATGATTCTATTTTTTTCACACTGTGTAACATTACATCCATGTGTTGGTATGTTTTATCAATTATTTAGGTGATAAAGTGGATTAGTGTATCTTATCTATTTCCCATAATTTTACATTAATGGTAATACCTCCAATTTGTATGAATTTTGTACCCTCGGTGCTAGTTTCTAACACATATTCTATTAGCGGTGGCATTCAGGGGTTATTCTCATATTCACTAATGGCCCAAGAGGGGTACCATTTGAGGGGAATGGGGTCATGAAAGAGTGTTATAAAATCTTACATTTAAGAGATATGATAGGGGTTGGAGAGAGCCACTATTGAGGATACATGGGTTTATAGGGAAGCAATGTAGAACTTAGCATGTGATATTTTCAAGGGATACCAGATAGGAGATTAGATTTTGGGTCTCCTTATAATATGAAATAGGGAACTTAAGTTTACTAAAAATTTTAATATAAGTGATGTTTCTTGTTTGGTATAAACCTAAGTAAGGTTCATGCATCAAGATTTTTTTTCCTGTGATTGAATTTTATAGATGATGGGAATTAATATGAACCATGATTAAAAAATCTCAAGTGTTCAATATGCTCATTTTTTGAGTCCATAATAGTTTTTTTTCATATATGTATTCAGGTATATATACTAATAGGTTTATACCGATGATTTACAACAAGATGCGCTAGTAGACTATAGTATAGTTGAGATCGATGATGATGAAGCTTGGAGGAATACACTTTGATTGTTTTAGTGTTGTAGTCTTTTTAAGTATGAGGGTTCCATTTTAGATCAGAAAATTGAGGCTAGGTTTGAGGAGTTTGAAATTTCCTTCATATTAATCCATTCTATAAGGGAGAATTGGATTTAATTGGATACTAGTATGCTGCATAGAGCTTCTAAACAATGGTGATTTTTTTCCTCAAAGATTATGAGGATTTATCTATGTCATTGAATATGTTTAATGGTTATATATAGGCTTAATTTCATTCATTATCCACAAAGGTTCCTTGTAGTAATTAGATTCTTACTCTTTACCAATGATGCTTCATCACATGGGAGTTTGGTATTTGGTGTAAGAACCTCCTGTGTTACGTTTCAGACCTTATTCTAAATGATTAGTCTAGGAAAATGGATTTTAATGAGGCCTTATATCTAAATATCCAACTCCAAGTCACCTCATTAACATTATTGATGAATCTTATGGTGTTGAAAAAAGTTAGAGGTCATCGACAGGATGTTGGTTCATATCATCTTGGGAGGGGAGCCATCAGAAATCCCCATAGAGGAGAGATATGTCCATATATTCATAGTTACCTAATTATAAGAATTATTATACAACATGGTGTCATTCCTAGACTTCTTCATCCCATTTGATTGAATCTTGAACTTCTTGGACACCTACGAGGTGATCAAACATAGTTTTTTTTCTTTTAGAGGTTGTGACCATTAGAAGATACAATGTTTGACCTTCCTCGATAGTCATCATAGAGCTAGAGACCCTATCTAGGATCATCCATTACTATAGTATCCTCCATGAAATTAGAATCAGTGTGGTGTGTCACTACCCCCTCCCTCCAAAGATACCGCAATGAGGGGAGAGATATAATGACCCATGAGTCCTGCCTCTTGTAGGCTCCGGGTTGGCAACTAGCATCGAGGGTACAAAAAAATCTCAAGTATGGGAGGTATTACCCTCTATAATAATATAGGATTGGGAGATAAGATGAACCATCCACAAAAAAATCCAAGAAACAATATAAAAGATAAATCCAAAACCACCCCACATGCATGTATAAATAGAACCGATACAAGTAAAAGTCTCCAAAGTAAATACCCAAAAGAAAACTAAGAAAACGACACAATAGCTATCCAAAGGTCTAAGCTAGTAATGCCTAGAATGGTCCAAAAAATCCTCTTGGAAACCTAAAAATAGTTTTATATATATAGGGTGAGCATACAAGTATACTCAGTAGGAAAACCAAAGTCTCTTGTGCACATGTGAAAGAAGCATACTAATGCCCCTATGAGAAAACAACAGAACTAAACAAAACCTAAACAGGTATCTAACCAAACCCAACCTCACCAAGGCATGCTCACCAAATAATGTAAGTTGAGTAATATAATATAACACGATCACATCGATGATAGGGTACCCCACGTCACTTTCCCACTGATTAGTCGCTCTCACACCCCAACGACAAATGTCATGGCACTCCCATCTCTTCCGAATAAACCACATCACATACCACCTGCACACACTTGGGCCTCACAACACATCCCACCCGCACACACCTAGGCCACATACCACAACACATCTCATCCTAAAGACACATTGGAAATCACATGACAACTCATCCCAAAGACACCTTGGAAACCACATCACAACTCATCCCAAAGACACCTGGGACACCGCATCTCACCCACAAACATCTAGGCTACCACATATCACCCACAAACACCTGGGCTACCACAACCACCATCTAATGTACTAACATACCTCAAGCCATCACAACTTGTGCAATACCTACCTTTCCTGGAAGAGGGAGCAGGGAAGAGCGGGTGTCCAGCTATCCATTCTCCCATCGAGATGTTGGGAAAGACACCCCCCACATGACTATGAGAGTGTTTGGCATGCAGTGCTTAATAATGAAAATGCAAGTATATATATATATATAGTATCAAAAACTCAAGCCCAACCTATGGGTTCTCAAACAAACAACCAACTCACAACACTGTCACTTTTTGTTGCCACCTCTAAATGCATTTAATATTATCTGTAAAATTCATTTCAAAAGGTGAAGAGACCTGATAAACTAACGTGGATTCACATTTCCTCCAAATTTAACACCCATTAATTTTATTACTTGGCATCAACCACATCTAACCATGAAACCCACCATTTAATTATCAATTAATCATTTTCATCCCATTTAACCAAACAAACCCAAGTCGTTTCAAACATTATTAAACATTCATTTATTTATTCCATCACTACTTGGAAATCTAGCACAAAGAAACCATAACCTAACTGCCCTAAAAGCATGACCCAAAAACTACCACCTCGTCGCCCCACAATCATAGCCAAAAAAACCACCCATCGCCCCACACCCCATTACAACCACACATCACAACACATCAAGATCATTCTTACATATTTACAAAAGAGGTTTTTATCACATTTCACTTTATTTTAGGGGTGTTATCACACAAACCAAAATCAATGGGAAACCATTTCATTATTCAATTATAAGTAATTAACCATTTCATTAAAAAATAGGCTTTTATCACATTCCACTCCATTTCCTGTGATTTTTTTATATTCCATATTTTTTAGGGTGGTGTATTTTTAGGAATTTTAGTTATTTTAGTGTTGCAATTTGATATTGAATTATCTACAGTTTGTCAATGTGGACTTTATTTATTTTTATATTATATATTTCTATTAAATTAAGTTATTCAGATCTGATTATTCATTATTTTAGGTTTATTAAATTATAGGAAGCTGTAGAGTAGTTATTGGGTCAACACGAGCTCACCTACGATTAATGAGTTGGTGGTCTCAAATCTTCAGGTGAATTTCCAATGTATACATGGGACATGATTACCTTAAGTTTCCTAAAATAATAACAATGTTTAAACATCTATTTTGAGAATTGTGAATTATTTTTTTTTTCAAAGATATTTTTTTATATCAAGCTAAAGATTTCCCAATGGAATTTCTTATATAACCATTGACTGGTTTTGATTCATTTGTGTCTTCCTTAAAACCATTTCCTCTCATTTCAATGATTAAAATAAATAGTAAGGTTAAGCATGTTTGCTGGTTTTCCGATATTGATTTTTGTATATACATTTGCATGTTTCAAATGAAATATAGAATTTGGTGAAGTATTGATTATTCATACATAATTTATTAATGGTATTTGTTACTCTCTGTCTCCTAAGTAATGTACACCAAGCACGCTTTATTGTTTTAAATTTTATATTCCATGAACTTCAGGTCCAGTCACATGTTCTTTAATTATCAACTTGTTTTTATCTATAAAGGTTATGTTTAGAAATGATATAGTTTCCAAATAGTATTAAAACCCATGAAGGGATGTTGATATCATATGGGTAGGCTATGACATAAAACATTAATATGATGAAATATTTTTACATGTCCTCTTGACTCGGTTTCATACATACCATTCATATTACATCACATTATAACTTTTAATAATAATAAAATGAGTGTTTAAACTAAATTTAAAACTTACAAACACAAAGTTTTTTCTCTCTATAATGTTCAGAAATGATTTTTCTTTTATCCCAAGACTTTAAAACCTATAAATTAGTCTTTATTATACTGATGTATCTTTAAAAATCATTCTTGGACATATTATATTTATATATAACTTTTAAAGGTCAACTTGTATTCCTTTAATCTAGTAAGGGATTAAATAGTACAAGCATTTGTTTTAAAATAAAACATCTTATCCAAACAAACACCTTTTCCAAATAGAAAGTTTTTAATATAGGAAACCAATATATGTAAAGAACATTACACTTTAATTAGTATGCTCAAATCAATATTTAAGTCTCATATAATCCTCTTTCGAATTCTATATGTATGCATTGGTTTTGACCAACACGATACTTAATAACCTACCTATGTTACTACTAGTACACACATGATGTTATCCTTACAATATATAGTGCCTTGTTTGGATAGAGATTAGTGAAACAAGGGGTGTACCCACACCTTATATTATGATTGGTATGACTTGTTATGAGAACAACCTGAAGAAAATTATATTCAACAACTTGTGACATGTTTGGCTTGATGCTTGTATACATTGTTGGATTCCATAACATAGTATTCATGGATTACTCTTATGTCATGATTATGTGAACTTAGAATTATTCTATATTGATATGATAGATAATATAGCATATGAAAGCTTGTGTATCTTTTCTTGTATTGAGAATGATGGTTTTTGTGATTGAAATGTTACTTGAGCATGGCTAATACTGATATTTCAGGCATGTTGATTGATATAATTGGTTCTATTATGTTTGTATATGACATTGTTATAAATTGATCAAGTGAGTACACCTCATGGGATGGGTTGTTATACCCTGGTCGAGTATACAGGTACATTCAATGGGATGGGTTGTAATGCCCTGACTGAGTATATACACGAGATGGGTTGTAATGCCCTGGGTGTGATACATGTGATGGGGTTGTAATGCCTTGATTGAGCATATGTTTATGTGTGTGTTATTGATTATATGTGCACACACACACATATATCAAGTGTGTATACACCGCCTCCTACAGAGGATGGTACCGACACTATGTCTCGGGTTCTGGGTTAGGCCTGACACATGTAATTTAGGTACGGAACCTCCCGATATAGGAAGTTAATTGTAGTAGCCCAGTTTTTATCTGAAAGATGTTATTCACTGCATGCTATCATATCTTGATATCTTCTTGAAAAATTATTTTTCTATATTTTTTGTAAATGAGTAGACATGTTCATGCATACACTTATCTATTCATTACTAAGTCAACACACCATTGGTAGATCCCTACAGAGTATTTATGCTCACACCTTGAATGGACACCTTGGTTTATATGCAACCTCATTTGCTGCATTTCAGGTATGACAGGTACTTAGGTAGTTTTTGGATGCATTACTAATTAGCGGGGAGCCAGTACAATTTTTTATATATAGTCTTCATGAGGTAATGGAACTTAGGAGTCCATGTTGGCATATCAACCATTTTTTCAGTTGTGTTGAGCCTATCTGGTTGCATATAACCTTATTAGTGTGTTTATATCTGTACTATTTCATGTTTGATTACATTTATATTGAGATGGAGTTTTCGTTTTGTGATATGATTATTTCATCGAACCAAGTTCTGTATTATTTAGGGATGTTTGACTTACAGGCGATTCATGTCGAACTTTTTTATAATATGACCATGAATTATCATCCTATCTACATTGAGTAAATCATTCCCCATAATTAAACCAAGACCCGTAACACTAGTCTCCCACCCTTGGGGGTTGGGGAATTCCCCTAGGGCAGTGGCATCTTGTCTCGAGCACTGCTTGGGTGTCTGGGTCAGGATTGTTATAAGTGGTATCAGAGTGGTGTTTTGGAGTTTTTTGCAACTGTCCAGATAGGAGGTAGGAATGTCGAGACATGAGAAGTAACTAATAAAAAGGCATGATTAACCTCATTATGGTGGGATCTCATGTTACTATGGGATATCTGGGTGTTCAACCTAGGCACTATGGGGATTAATTGGGTCTTGATTTGAGTATCTCAGGTATGAAATTGTGGGGACTCAAGAAGGAACATAGAGTTCGTCTAGGAGCCACTTTTTGTATTTGTTCATGCATCACTGAGTATAGTGGCACATTAAGACGTGTCTATCTTATTCATATTATTATCAATATATGTGAATGACATTAATTAATTAAATAGTAGTTAATAAAGTAATTAGTTTTTTCATAAGTGACTTATTGGGTGTTATCTAATTAACTAAAGTCACTAATATCTATGTTTATGTTGATAATGTTTACCTATTAAATTTTCAATAATGTATTGTAGGACTATTATGTAATTTGAATACTTAAGTGTGTTATTTATTCCCTGTTAAGAATGTATTATTAGAACTATTTTAAAATTTGGTTTTTGGAACATGCTACTAGTTGTTATTTTACTATGTTGACATTATATCCGCGTTATCATGCATATGTACAAAAATGATTTGAGTGTTTTCAAAAGTAAAGAAAAATTGTTATTTATAGTCAATGAATTGGGAAAGTTTTTTCTCAAAGTTGATTTGTAAAGTGAGTTGATTTTTTAAAATTTTGTGTTTTTGGAAAAAGATTTGACGTGTGATTTTGAAATAGGAATTTAATTTTCTATAAAACTATTTTGACTGGTAAATGTTTTCGATAAACTATAATTCAATGGTAAGACATATTTATGAAAATCTTTGATAATTATTTTTTGGGGGGTACCAAGAGATTATGTCAAAATGGTTAGTATTTTGGAATTTTTAGATATGTTATTGTATCTTGTAGGTGTTAGAATCATGCAGAAATTGGTGATTTGTAATGGGTTTGGGAGTCGCATAATTGAAGCGTGGTAGATGCTTTGGGATATGTATTGGAGTGTTACTTGTAAATCAATAGTTAAGTGAGGTATTGAGTTTTTGGGTGAGACGTTGGTTCAACTTTTTTAGGGATGAAAAGTGCTACAATGGAGAGTTTGCAATGACCTGTGTCCCAGTGAATTAATAAAATGGGAAACATTAGTTTTATTTAGGAATTTATGTATTGAAAACACAAAGTTGTTCTTCACGCTGAGTTTCTGACTCGAATTTTGAAGTGGAAGGATGAATTCAAGGATGATTTTAGGTATAATCACGTGTTTCGGTGGTTGCTCGGGTTTCAGGCAAGGTCGGGAGAAGATATCTTATATAGCAAAGTGATGCAGATTGCGCCAGGTACCCGGTAAATCTTCATCGAGTACCCGATGAATGTGGCAGTGCTAAGGGTGGTCTAGGGAGACCATTGGGCCAATTGCTAGTGGCCCATATTGTACACCGACCTGCGACTCTTGCGGTTCGGCCTCTATGGTGAGGTCGTTGGGGGTTGCATGGAGCAACACACCCTTACTCGGGGCTCTCCTGGCTAAATTTTGAGGAATGTAGTAATGTTGACTTATTGTAGCAGGGATGACTAACAACACTAACAAAGTACTGTAGTGGTGTGAATTTCGACATTGTTATGATCAAGATATTGTAGCTCTTTGGACCATCATCAGTGTACCATAATGGACTTATTGTGCGGATGTACACTGCACCAACACGCGTTACTGTAACACCGTGTTGCTTTATCATCTCTCCTCTAGCCTGGGTCTCCGTAACACTGAAAATCGCCCTGTAATTTGCTCCTCGAACTAGTGAATCGGTCTCTAGGGATTATTTCTGTACGTACATTTATGTATCCTGTGATTTTTTTGTTTTTTTTTTTGTTTTTCTTTCTTTTACTTTTCTTCTGAATCGACGATTGTTGATCCTGGTTTTTCTGTAACATCTCCCTCAAACAATCTAGGATGTCTGGAAGTGGTTTGATCCTTCGTAGCTAGGTATGCTTCATCCCCTTTTATTTTCACCTTGTTGAATTAGGGATTTGGGATTATTTTTTCCAAAATCATGTCACGGCTTAGGGATTCCTTGATATTTGTCACAAGTAGACCCAAGGGAGTCTACTGAACTCCTTAAATAACCATTTTGGCGTCGATTTCCCAATTTTTCGGACTTCCCTATTTAATCCTACATATTTAGTGAATATTTGAGATTTTTACTTTTTTTTTTTGATGAAATTGATTGTTTTTTGAATTGTATAAATTAGGCCTTTTCTATTTATCATATAAAGGTAGCTATAGAGAGTCTATCGGGCCTTTTTGGTATGGTTTGAGTGACAATTACCGTTTTCTGTGGGCCTCCCTCTGTTTCTTGCGATTTTTGTTAAATTTCAAAATTTTTAAGTGTTGTATTTTTAGGGCTTTTGATTATTTTAGTGTTGTGAAGTGATATTGAATTATCTGCGGGCGGTCGAAGAGGTTTTTAATTAATTTTGAGATTACCTATTTCATTAAATTAAGTTATTCAGATTGAATTAGTTATTACATTGGGTCTATTAAATTACAGGAAGCTGCAGAACGGTTGTCAGGTCTGTGCGAGCTCGCCAATGGGTTAACGGGTAAGTGGTCTCAACTCTTCGGGGAAATTTCCAAGATACGCATGGGACATGCCCGCCAATGTTTTTCTAAATTAATAATAACGTCTAAAGATTTATTTTGAGATTTATGAATGGGTAGTTTTTCAAAGATATTTTTATATATCGATTTAATTATTTTCCAATGGAATTTCTTATATAACAATTAACTGGTTTTGACACATTTGTGTTTTCCTCAAAACCTTTGTTATTCATTTCAAAGTTTAAAAATAATAGTAAGGTAAAACATGTTTACTAGTTTACCTGTATTGATTGTTGTATCTGCCATTGCATGTTTCAAATGACATATAGATTTTTGGTGAAGTACTGATTGTTCATGCACAACTTATTGATGACACGTGTTCCTCTATGTCACTTAAGTAATGTCTATCAAGCATGCTTTGTTGTTCTAAATTTCATATTCCATGAACTTTAGATCATAGTTATTAATGGCGCGTGCCATGGGGCGCCATTACGCCATGGCTAGCGCCACACAATAACCCAATTAGGATGGTGCGTTGTGGCGTGCACTATATTGCGCCATGGCACAGTGTGTCGTTGCACATGCTACTATGCCATCTTATTTTTTTGTACCATTTTTAACCAGCCAATTTGAATTCTATTAAAATACTTTATTTCAACACCTTGTTGCAAGTCAAGCAACACCCTTCCTTCCTTCCTCGACTCTATGCGACAAATCGATCGAGTGCCACGACCGAGCACAACCAACAACCTTGCCACATTCTCGACATCCTTCCCGCGATCGAATTGCAATGATTTGTTATTTGAATGACTAAAGGTTATTTATTAACAATAGATTATTTTTCAAAATATATTTTCACTAGAATTTATAAATATATTTTTTATATTTTTATTATTAGTGATAATTTTGTTCGAACTTATTATTTGTTATTATTTCTATGTGCTTATATGTCTTTTAATATCGCCCCACACTGTGCGCCGCGCAATGCGCTTTTCCGCCAAAGGCTCTTGTCGCCATTATGCATCATGCGCCATAAATAACCATGTTTTAGATGTAGTCACATGATTTATTATCAACTTGTTTTCATCTATAACGGTTATGTTTAGAAATGTTATAAGTTGCAATTGGTTTTAAAACCCATAAAGGGTCATTGATGTCATATGGGCAGACTATGCTAAAATATGATGAAATATTTCAACATTTTTCTTGCCTCTCTTTCAAATGTACCATTCATATTATGTCACATTATAACTTCTATTAATCATGAAATGAGTTTTTAAACTAAATTTAAAACTTATAAACACCAATTGTGTTCTTTACATAAAGTTTAGAAGTGGTTTTTGTTTTATTCTAAGACTTTAAGACTTTTAAATTGGTCTTTATTAAACGACTACCTCTTTAAAACTCATTCTGGGACATATTATATTCACATACAAGTTTCGAAAGTGAACTTATTATATTTCTTTAATCAAGGGATTAAAGTCTATAACCATTTGTTTTAAAATAATCTCTTGTTTTAAAATAATCTCTCCTCTAAATGGATACCTTTTCCTAGCAGTAAGTTTCTGATATCGGAAACTTATTTATGTAATGAACTTTACTCTTTAATTATTATGCTCAGATCGATATTTAAGTCTCATATTATCCTTTATTGGGTTCTACATGTATTCATTGGTTTTGACCAACTTCATATTTGATAACCTACTTATGTTACAATCAGTGCACACTTTTTACCATGCACAGTTCCTTGTTTGTCGGGAGAGTAGTGAAACGTTGGGTGTACCCATGCCTTAGCTTATGCCTGGTCTTACTGTTTACAAGAACACCCTAAAGAAAATGATATTCCATAAACAGTTCCATGTTTGGCTTGATGCTTGTATACTTTGTTGGATTCCATGATATAGGATTCATGGATTACTCGTCTTATGTCATGATTATGTAAACCTTGAATTATTCTATGTTGATATGATAGTATAGCATATGAAAGCATGTGTATCTTTTCTTGTATTGAGAATGATGGTTGTTGTGATTGAAATGTTACTTGAGCATGGCCACCGCTTTAATATTTGAAAAATCTTGATTGATATAGCTAGTTACGGTATGTTTTGTATTTGGCATTGTTATAAATTGCTTAAGCAGGTACACCTCATGGGATGGGTTGTTATACCATGACTGAGTATATAGGTACATTTCATGGGACAGTTTATAATGCCCTGACTGATTATATGCATGGGATGTGCTGTAATGCCTTGATTGAGTATATATATATAGATAGACGATTATAGGTACACACACACATATATATATCAAGTTATATCCACACACACACACATTTGTTTACACCTATTGATGATGGCACCGGTACTACATCTCAGATTTCGGGTCTGGCCCGACACAGGTAGCTCCGGTATAGAACCTCCTGGTCTAGGGAGTTAGTTGCAGTGGCCCAGTATTTATCTGAAAGCTTTTATTTACTACATGTTTCCATGTCTTGATATCTTCTTGCAAAACTGTTTGCTATATATATGTAAACGAGTAGACATGTTCATGAGTACACCTATCTATTCAAGGTTGAGTTGAGACACTGTTGGTGGTTCCCAGCTGAGTGCTTATGCTCACACCCTACATGGACATCTCCGTGGACATGCAGCTTCACTTGCTGCATTTCAGGTATGACAGGTACTTAGGTAGTTGTTGGATGCATTACCAATTTGCAGAGTGCTGGTATGAGTTTTTATATTCAGTCTCCATGAAGTGATGGATCTCAGGAGGCCATATTTAGTAGGGGTGGTGTCAGCATATCACCCATTTTGTTCAGTTGTGTTGTATCTCTCTAGTTATACATGACTTGTTTAGTGTTTTTTATATCTGGACCATTTCTTATTTGATTGCATTCATATAGTGATGGAGTTTTCATTTTGTGTTAGGATTGTTTTTTCTTACAAGATTGTATATTATTTATGGACGTCTCACTTGTAGATAAGCCACACCGAACTTTTAGGTAATCTGGCCATGACTTGTCATTCTATCCACAGCGGGTAAATTGTTCCCTAAAGTTAAACTAAGTCTCACGGTACTAGTCGCCATCCCTAGGGGATCGGGGAATGCCCCTGGGGTAGTGTCATCCTGGATCAGGCACCACTTGGGTATCCAGGCCAGGATTGTGGCAGATGCCCTATTGCAACTCTTATTTCAAATTTTAAATAGACGACTGAATAGGTTTGCCTCTCAATTTTGGGGAAACATTCAGAGCATATATCAGAATTTAATATCACTGTTAGGGATAAATTTTCTAGTTCTCTGGATGATTTATTTAATATCATTTGGAAAATCATTAATCAGTTTCATTTATTTCTTTGGACGATATTTTAGTCTGGGAAGCTGTTCCTCACGACTTTCAAAATTGTAAATTTTCTTATCATTTTATAAATAGAAGGCCTTTTAGCCAGGTTTCTTACCTTAGTAATTTTTTAAGACTTTTATATCCCCCACCAAATCTTGGGTACTTTTGAAAATATTTCATGATAGGATACCTATTGATATCTACTAAAGGAACTTTTGTTTTACACTTTGTTTGCTCTATATTTTCTGTAAGCCAGAGGAGGAATATTCATAACATTCATTTTTTGATTGTTCATTTTCATTTTCTCTATATAATTATATTTTTAATCATTTTGAGCTACCATGGAAACTTGATTATAAGCTATTAAGTTTCATCATCTCCAGCCTTAAAATGAAAGCTTCAGTGAAGTTGAAGAATCTATTGCAGTGACTACGGAGCTATTCTACATTATTTGGTGGAATAAAAATTCAATCAAGTATTAAGGAAATGAAATTTCCCTACAATCCTCTGTTGTATATATTGGTTGTCATTAAAGATTCCAATTTTCTATAAACTGTATTCTCTGATGACATGAATTTAATTGTTCTGAGGGGTCTCATAATTGCCGAGGGAATAAAAAAAATATAATGGTGTTATAAAAATTGCATGGTAGCCTCCTATTGCATGTTGGATGAAGATCCGTACTAATGGAGCCACTAAAGGAAATTTGCGAGAAGTGGGATGTGCATAGGTTTTCAAAGACATGGAAGGAAGCGTGGTGGGCTCTGCTACAATAAATCATGTAGATTTACATTTGTACATGAAGGTGAAATAAAAGGCTTTGTTATAGAAATTTTGATTGCTAAGCAGAGGAGGTGGTCTAAGTTATGTATTGAATGTTACTCATTGTGCATTCTTCAATTGATCAAGAAGAGGCAACTTTTTCTTCTATAGAGTTTTCTTCCCCAATAGTTGGAATACATTGAATATATGAATGGTATTAACTTTGTGACGACTCATACCTTTAGGGAAGCAAATGTACTTGTTGAAGCCTTTGCCAAAAAACGAGTTTCATGTAATTTTTAGGGTCCGATGAAAGAATTGGCAGTGCTTTTGTTGAATCATCTTCTACTGGGCTTCAAAGGTTTGTTGACATGTGTCATATTACTGAAATATAGTGTGTGGGTGCTGAATAAACATGGGTTAGGGGTACTGTAAAAGGAAAACAACCTAGCTAGATTGACCATGCTTTCATCTCAATCTTTGGTGATGGAAAATTCCATAGCTTCTTATACAATTACTTACCAAGGATTCTTTCAGATCATACTCCTATCATAATATCAATACCTGGGGAAGAAAGGAGAGGATTCTCACATCCTTTCAAATACAACAATGCATAGCTTGCTATTGATGATTACATGTAACTTGTTAATCCAGAATGGTTTAAGAATGACATGAGCAGTGCCTTCCAAAGACTATATGAAGTTAAAAGGGTAGATGACATCTGCCACCGCAGAACACGACGCAAAGAAAGAAATGTCTGCTGAAATAGATTTAAAGGAACTGCAAAATAGAAATACAAATCAAACTATGCTTTCTGAGTAGCAGATCTAGAAGAAATGTAAGCTTGATGAAATGATCAATCTCAGGGATAGAAACCTTAAAGAACATTACTGTTTGACGTGGATAAAATAGTGTTAGAAATTCTATGATGTTTCATTTTTTTCATCATGAAAAAAAGGGATGAAACCTATCACCTCTTTAAATATTGATGATGGGAAAACTTTTCAAAATCAGGTAGAAATTGAAGTGGTTTTTTTTAAATGCTTCATTTATGTTTTGAATGATTCCAGAACTAATTGCGCTGAGTTGAGATTGATTGAAACCATTCTAGAGGCTGTTGATGACATGAAAAATTCTACTCATTGCAACACCTTTAAAGGAAGAATTCATGTTGGCTTTATTTTCTTTGAATGTTGATAGTGCTGCTGTTCCATATGGGTTTAGTAACGAGTTTTTTATACACTTTGGGGATATTTTACATGCTTAAGTTAATCATGGTATTAAATGGGTTTTTATTTTAATTTTTTTCTAGCTGGAATTAATTCACAGTTCAACATTATTTTTCCTAAGGTTAATCAAAACATAGATATTAATGATTTTAGACCCACTGTTATTGGAAAAATAATTGCTAAAATCATTGGGATGATTCTTGCTATGAGATTAGGCAAAATTTCTAGTAAAATTGTTTCTCCTAAACAATTTTGATTTATAACAATAAGAAAAATTCAGGATTGCTTGTATACTACTGAGTAAGTTAACTTATTACATAAGAAGTCTAAGAAAATGAACATTGGCTTAAAGTTAGATATATGAAAGGACTTTGACATATTAAGATTAGTTTTCTTTGCTATTCTGAAAAAATATAGGTTTTCTGATCATTTTTTCAAACTCATTTATATCATTTTTCAATGCTCAAGACTCTGTCATTAATAATGGATCTCCAAAAGGATATTTCAAATGATTAAGGTGTGTTATAAAAGGAAATATGTAAAGAGTCGAAAAATTCAAGGAAATTTTTTTCTTAATTTTCTTGGGAATTTTTACAAGAACGCAGTTTCTGACGGCACCTAATTCCGAGGCCCGGTGTGCCCGGAATCAATTTCCGAAGTTTAGCTCGGGTACGTTCAGTAAACAAACGAGCAGATTTTTCTAACTTTTGAACCGGTGCTCGGAATCAAATTTCGAGGGCACCGATGGAATCGCAGCGCCGATAATTGCTTAGAAACACCTTTTCCGGAGTTGCGTTTGCTCGGGTGTGTGTTTTTTTTTCTTGGGGTTAAGTTAAGAAATAAAATAAAAGTAGTGCAACCGGTTTTTATTTTATTTTGCTTAACTTAAGTTAAGTGGATGATGTGAGACCCATAATATCCTTCCCACTTGGTAGGATATTTGTGAGGTGGGGCCCACACGAGCCCCACCGTTTCTTTTCTTCTAAGTAACGCACCCGCACCCCCTTTTTAATGAAGTCAACTCTTGCGTTTAATCTGGATATTAAACGCCTCATTAATTGGGCGGTTTTAAACTCCTCAATTAATTGTTCGTTTCGTTTCTTTTTGAAATTCAAACGTTGGCTTGTGCGTTAATAAAATAAGACAACTCTTATTTTATTTCTGTTGGAACTTGTTGCGTGGAGAGGATTTGGAGAAAAGCCTTCTTCTTCGACGAAGAACGCGAAGAACGCACCGATCTCTGACGAAGAACGCCAAATCCTCGGAGATCGACTACGCGACGTCGTGTACCGTGACGCCATCGACGCTTCTTCCACGATGCTTCTTCCACGACGCTTCTTCCGCGACGCTTCTCCGTGACGCGACGATCCTCCCTCCGCGACGCCTTCTTCCGCGACGGTTATTTTCGCGACGAATCCTCACTCATCGAATTCGACGAGGTAGAGATTTATTTTAATTGTTGTTCGTGAATTCTTCCATTGCCTTTCTTCTTTTATATTGGAGCCGCCTGTTACCGCAATAACGGGAGGGGGTCGGACCGCACGAACACGGCCGACCCTCCTCTCCCTTTTGGTTGTTTGATATTGTTGCGGCACGAGCAAGGCAACGCGGTGCCGAAGCACCGCACGGGAATTATTAAGGAAAGGGGGAGAAGCGCAGCGCCGTCACGCCGCGCCGTTGAAGATGAACCAAAGACGCGGCGCCACCGCGCCGCGCCGGAGAACCACAAAAGCACCGCGACCGGAGCGGGGCCGCGGCGGAGCGGCGAGACTGACGGCCGGTTCCGGGCCGTCGGCGTCGGAGCAGGGGGATCATCCAGCGCCAGTCCCGTGGCGGCAGCAGCCGGCTGGCCGGAGCGGGCCGGCTGGTCATGGGGAAATCCGGGGGTCTGTAACCCCCGGTTGGCCAGCAAAGCGGCCCCCACGTGGGGCCGCGGTTACAAAAAGCGGGGGGTACCCCCCCTTCCCCCCCTGCGTCTCTTCGCTCGGCCGAAACGGCCGAACCACCAGGCCGGGCCGGGCCGCGCCCAAGCGGGCCGGACCCGGGCCCGATTTGGGCCGACCCTGGGGGTATCGGGCCGGGTCGGACCGGGCCCGAACCCCCTAATACCGAACCTCCATCAGTCTTCTGCCAATATCTTGGGCTGCAGACCTCTGATCGACGCACCGTCAGCTGTGATGCGATCCTTGGATCGAGACGGGTTTTTCGGTATATTACACTCAGGGTTTCGGAGAACTTTGGGTTCAGCCGGGTTGGTTTGTACACGAAACCAACCGGGCCCTCGGAGCGGAAACACTTATAACTTGAGCTCCGGACGTCCGATTGACGTGCCGTTGACTTTGTTGGATTCCTATTAGTGAGACGGACCTTTTGGCTTACTCCGCTCGAGGTCTGGACGCAGGTGGAGTACGGTCGGGTTGGTTTTGACTTAAAAACCAACCGGGCCCCTGTGACGAAAAAGCCAATAACTCTTAGACCAGACGTCCGATTGACGCGCCGTCTGTGACGTTGAGTTCCTGTTGACGACACAGAACTTTTGGATACATCAGCTTCGGACTATGTGTCAGTTGATGTATCAACCCCTCGGCTCATGGAGCGGACCCTCCCGAACGAGCTTGCTGTGTACGAGAACCCTAGAGCTGGCTGCGAATGCGACGACGACGACGACTGTACAGAAATCCTTCGTGGATTCGACGACGACGACTATAACACTCAGCGATACTACGTGGATCAGTGCTACCGATCCTGTGTGGGTCAGCGCTCAGCGGTCCTGTGTGGGCCAGCGCCTACAGATCCTGTGTGGGTCCGATCCTGTGTGGGTCATTGCGGGGGTTAGTTACCTATCGATCCTGTGTCGGTCAGATCCTGTGTGGGTCATTGCGGGGGTTAGTTATCTATCGATCCTTTGTGGGTCATTGCGGGGGTTAGTACCTATCGATCTTGTGTGGGTCTGATAGCTTAGATGAATCAGTGGTTATATCTGATCATCTCTATCGTCATACGAAGAAGTATACCTGTGTGAGCTGAATCTTGACTTGCTTTCCTATGTGGATTGTGTTGTGCTATCCTGTGTGGATGTGATCGAACTTGGGCTCGGACGTTGGAGCGAACTGGAATTGATGACTTAGGTATATGTATGGGCATATACCTAAGTAGTGTCGGATGTTACTTCGTGATTGTATCTTTCCTTTGTGGATTATCCTTTGTGGATTTTGGAAGACCTTCGGGGGTCTCGGGGTCCCTACTGAGTAGCTTATACTCACCCCTACACGGGCTATGCCCGCACTACGTTGTGTTGGTTGCAGACGATGGACAACGCTGATCGTGGTTGAGGCATGAGGAGCAGGTCGGTACCTTGAGGTGGACCACTGAGCAGGACGTACTCGGAGCGGACGGCTGGACCCGAGAAGCTGTGGAGGCTATCTGTACCCACCCTTCAGGTGGGACTTCCAGTGGATGGCTCGACACTGCGGCTTTACTTTTCAGTTGTTTTACTTCCCTTTTTCAGCTGTACTTTACTTTTAGTTTGGGTTTGTATTCTGGCCCACTTACTTTTCCGCACGTACTGTTGTACCGAATTTTTACTTAGTGTTTACTTCTGCTTGTCTGCTCTGTGGTGTTTGTTTACTTTACAAAGGCAACGTCTTCCCTTTTTTACCGGGAATTACGCCTTGGTGCTAGTCGCCAGCCCCTGGCCTATGGAAGGCGGGTTTGGGGTAGTCACGACACGGGCCCCGAGGACGGGTCGTGACACAATCCTTTATCAATACTGTTGTTTGGGCTTGTTGAAGATTATTGAAGTAAATGTTTGAAAGCTATTGATATTGGAATTACTACTATTATAAAAGTAGCCAAAAACATAAATGACCTTTCACACTTGTTCTATGATGATGATCACTTGATTTTTTTTTGTGATGGGGGTGATATCAATTTGAATTCAATTACTGAAATATTCAAGGTCTCTATGAAGATGTCTTTGAGAAAGCTATTAACCAGAAAACATCTGTTTTCATTTTTTGGAAAGAGATTAGTATGCCTAAAAAAATAAAATTACCCATTACATGTTTGTTAAGCAGAGGATTCTTCCATTTCATCACTACGGTGTTCCTTTTTTTTAATATCTGGCATTGATCTATTTATCATCAAGTTATTATTTCCAAAATTATATCACAGCTCGCTCACTGGTATAGTAAAATCCTTTCTCAAGCACACAAGATCTGTCTTGTGAATTTAGATATCTCATCAATGTTTGTATATGCAATCTGTCATTATAGATGGAATAAGGATTTCATTACAAGGATTGAAATGAAAATAAAAAATTTCACATGGATTGGTCTTAGACCTGGTTTCGTAGAATTGAATTATTTAAAGGTTGTATTTGAGTAATCGTTTTTATCTTGAATCCTCTATTTGGACAGTATTGAAGGACATGTACACTAAAATCTTGTTTCATGTGAAGTGGTTTTCATCTAGGCTCACAACTAAATTTTTGGAATATTAGAGTCTTTGCTGACAAATAATTTCTTACATTCTACAGTTATTATGGTAGTATCAGTGTGTTGTTTCTGCTACAAGGCTTCTAAATACGGTATGCATTTTTTTTTTGACTATGACATTGTAGAGAAAATCATGGATTATATTTCTTTCTTCTAACACTAAGATTTTTGAACTCACGATGGACTAAATTCATTCATAACTCATTTACTCAACCTATTGTCAAGTGAGACTATCTAATCTGTTATTTTTTGCTATGGTAGTAGGTTTCGCTTATATATATAATGATAGAAACAACATGAGATTTGATAGCTGAATTTTCACCTTTAAAGGGTAGACTAACTGTATATATTCATAAATACTTCTAACCAGAAAATAAAATCTAAATCGGTGCTATGAACAATTTTATGGATTTTTTGATTGATATTCATATGTTTGGTTTTTGTGGCTTGCCAATGAAGTTGGTTCATTTTAAATATATCATATGGATCCCACTTTTACCATTATTGACGATTTTTACTACCATGGACATAAGAATCTCTTTCAATTTTGAAACTCATGCATTGAAAGTGATTTGATGAATAAGGTGGTTTCAATTGAATAGGAATCAAAGAAAAACCTTACTGTGCAGCTAGGTCTGGTGTGTGTTCATTTCTCAATAGCAGTACATTAATGGGAAGAATCATTAAGGGAGCATCACACATGTTACTAAAAATCATATTGTGATACCTAAAAGGGGTGGATCTGCATAACTTCTCACTTATTGCATGAATTATTCTTCCAAAAGTGGAAGATCCATGAAAGACTAATGGTATGGTCAAATGTACAATAGAAATTTAGGGGGTTCTCTGAATAAAAGATGAATGTAATTGGAAGAGGCTATTACTACACTGCCTTCCCCTCGGATGAAGGGCATGGGGTTATGGATATGTTACTCTCAAATCAGGTATTCTTAGAATTCACAAATGGGATAGGAACTGCTATCCATTTACTATCAAGAATTCACATGTATAGGTCTATGTGTATACTTAATTGGTTATATTGGCACTAAAGAATTATCTAGGATATTTCTGCTTCAATAAGGGTTCTCATTGTTGGATTGGTGTTGCCCGATCCGGTTGGGCCGAATGCTTGTGGTCCGCAACTATCGCGGGTCGAGGTCCGCGGTGAGCTCGTTGGGGATTGCAGGGGGCAACGCGCCCCTGCTCCAAGGGCCGAAGGCCCCCGGCCCATTTTTTTGGTCACTGTAGAAATGATGACCATTGTAGCAGAGCTGACCGACCGACACCGACAGGCACTGTAGCAGTGCAGACTTCAGAGTCAACTTCACTGTAGCAATTTTGACTTCCAGCCGGCAGTCACTGTAGTGCTTTTGACAAAGTTGGCCGTCGATCACTGTAGCAATGTGGACTTACTATTCGGAACAGTGGACCGTCTTCTTCATATGTAGCCCATTTTGGTCTAGGTTTTTACTACTGAAAATCCTCTGTAATTTTGTGCTCCCGATATAGTGAATTCTGCGTCTCCTGTGAACGTAGGGATTTTTCCCGAACCACGTAAATCGCTGTGTCCTTTTTTTTCTTTCTTTCTTTCATTTTCTCTCGTTTCTGTCGTTGTGTCTCCCGTCGATTCCGCAACACTCATTAAGTTGGATAGGGAGACTAAAAAAGCTGTATTTATACATTATTCTAGAATGCTTTTTGAGATTGATCTATCCATCACACTTGAAGTGGAAGTTGTTATTGCAATGATGGAGGATAACCTTAATTTGGAAATTTAATATGAAAAGTTGCCCGACATCTCTGTGGATTTCAGGATCATTGAGCATCTCTCTTATGACTGTAGATGATCCAAGATCTGAAATATATGCAACCTAAGAGGTCATGATGATTCAATCTGTAGGATAAATAAGGAAAAGGGGAAATGGTAGATTCATGATCCATCCTCCTCTAACTAGGAGGTTAAAAGGAAAAGAACTAGACCAACCACTAAAGGAATTGGGGACCAACACAAATAATCTAGAGATATCAATTTCATATATTGACAAGGATTGGGCTTTCATAGCCCCTAATAATGGGAGCTGATGATACCTGTGTAAAAGATATGTTTGAAAAGAATTTTCAACATAAGGATGATTCTTGAGATGCTGGGGATGTCATTTAATTCTCTTGGAGAAAAAAAATCCTGAGCAATCCCAAATAGGAGTTTTGTAGGCTAACACAACTATAAAATCTAAAGCTCCCTTCTGAGAAAGCTACTGAAAGAATGGTTGTTGAAGTAGATAACTCTGGTTTAAAAATATCTAATAATCAGTTTGGCCTGCTTAATAATGATTCTCTCATTAAGCGCAAGAGCTGGGCTGATGAAGTGGACGAGGGCGAGAGAGAGAGGGGGGGGGGGTTGCTAAGAACATTGATCTCAGTTATCAAAAAAGAGGTATATGCAGAGGAAAGAGGCCTGTAGCTCATGTGGAAAACTAAAACAAACCCCAAACTAGTGGTCACTCATCTTAAAAAAGTGTCTCGTCTGGAACTACTAAGGGATAAACAAAAAGGACACCTCCCTTCTCTTATCAATTTCATCAATTAAAACAAGTTTTTACATTTTGGAATTGTTGAACCGATGGTTTAGTATGAGTTGTTCAAATTCTTTAATTGAAGAAAAATTGGATATGGGCCGATGAATTATAATAAGAAAACAACACATCACATTTTTCCTGGAACCAGATCCTATTGCATGGTGTCTTTCATTTATTCCTTCATTTTTTTATATCAGAAGAAGTGAACATTTGAAGGAGATCAATTTGTTATCATCAGAAGTTGAGCATAACCAGATTATTCTAGGAGATTTCAACAAAGACTTGAACCCTAATTAAAAAATTAGTAATTTTATCATAGGTCCATCGAATGAATTCCAAAGGTTCATTAATATGTGTTTTTTCACTGAGATTTGATTTCTGTGATGAAGAAACGTTGGGAGTCGCAATGATTGAAAAAAAAAACGATTCAGAGAAGAGTAATAGGAAAAAAAGAATGAGAACACAAAAATTTATGTGGTTCGGGAATAATCCTTACGTTCACTGAGAGACAGAACTTCACTGTGATTTGGGAGCAACAATTTACAGGGAGTTTTCAGGGTTCTCAATCACTAACTAAACCCTAATCCGAAATGGGCTATAAAAGGAGGAAAACGATCCACTGTTTCACCAATCATACAAGAAGTCTGCATCGCTACAGTGAAAGGCAGCCACTCAAGTCAAAAGTGCTACAGTGCCGGCGGTTGGAAGTCCAATGAGCTACAGTATGTTTGATTCCAAAGTCCGCATTGCTACAGTACCTTGTTGGTGTTAGCTTATCAACTCTGCTATAGTGGTTAGAGTTGCTACAGTGCCCCCAAAATTTAGGTCAGGGACGCATTGCCCCCTGCAACCTCCAACGAGCTCGCCGTGGAGCTTGACCCGTAGAAGTTGCGACCTGGTGCATAGTACGGGCCGTAAGCATTTGACTCAAATATCATTCAAACTGGATCGGGTTACACCAATTCAACATTCTGGATACTGAATTCACTTAGTCCAGAAATCTGATCAATGGTAGAAAACCCAAAAAATTGTTAGAGCATTTATATCCCTTATGGGTGGAATTCAGAATCCTTATATTTCTTACAGGGATATCCTAATATTCTACTCCGATCACACACATATTCTAGAATCAATGATAAACATCAGTAAGAAGTCTATATCCACATTTAAATTTAACAATGTCTGGATTTCATTTGAGAATTACAGGGAGATGATTAAGGAGGAATGGTGAAAACCTGATGAAGGAAGTTCTTTCCAAAGTCTCTAGGAAGTTGAAGAGGAAAAACCTTGATATAAGAGCTTGGTGTAAAGGAAAATTTAGTAACATTGACAATGACATTCTCAAAGAAGTTTATCCACGAGAAATCCAAAATAGGTATGTCAATAAAGACATGCCATCAATTGAGGAAACTAAAAAGGGGAGTTGGCTTGTTGAGTTAATCAACAAAGTATTTTTAAGGAGAAATATAGTTTGAAGTGTCTCAGATAAGGTGATAGAAAATCCAAGTTCTTTCACGCTTCCTGAGAAATAAAGCTAAACAAAAGTTATTTATTCTCTTAATTTAATTGGTGAATCTTACACATGATGAAATTGGTGGAGCTTTGATGAATTATTTCACCCAAATCATTAATGAAGATGATATTATCATTATGACTTGGATGATGTGATCACTAGCACTGTCACTCATATGAAAAATTCCTATCTCACTACTACTTTCTCTTGATGATGAGATTAAAACTGCTCTATTCTCTTTTAATATTGGCAGTGTTGTTGGCCTTGAATGGGTTCTCTAAAAAGTGTTTCATGTACTTCTTGGTATATCATCCATGTTGAAGTGTCCCAGGCTAGAATTCTTCATAATGGAATTTATTCTCTTGAGGACTAACTCATAGTTCGTTATCCTCATTAAAAAATTTGATCATGTTTTAGATAATTAAGGGCTACAGACCTATTGTTTTTGGTAATACACTGCCCAAGATCATTGATAAAATTCTTGTTTTGAGGCTTGAATGCATATCTATTAAAGTGGTATCGACCATGGAATTATACCAGGGAGGAAGATACATAACTATTTGTATATACAACATCAAAATGTGTCAATATTCTACAAAAAAGGTTTAAGAATAAGAATTTTTCTCTAAAATTGGACATCCCAAAGGCCTTTGACACTCATAATTGGAAATTTAATATTTAAATTCTGAATAAATATGCCTTAACTCACAAATTTCTTAGACCGATACACAACCTTCTTCTCATCTCAAGGTTGTCTTTCTTTGTGAATGGATATTCTAAAGGCTACTTTAGTTGCTAAAGAGGGGTAAGGAAAGGCAACCCTTTATAAGCCTTACTTTTCGAAATCATTGGAGATTATTTAAGAAAATGCGTACTTAAACTGATAGATATTGGAATAGTGATTATAGTCAAAGTTTCATTAGTATTTAATCAACATTTTCTATATGTTGATGATATTCTAATCTTATGAGGGTGATGGAAAATCATTGACTTCTGTCATGGACATCTTCATGCACTATGAATAGGTTTCGGGTCAATAAATCAAATAGAGAAAATATATGGGTTCCCCTCTATTCTATGGGAGGGTCAACATCACAGTTAGGCAATTGGAAAGGAAGGGGCCTATCAAAAGTTGGAAGGTTCTTTTCAGTCAATTCTGTCATCTCATCCATGTTTATATACGCCCTTCAACTATATAAATTGGCAAGGGAGTTGATTAAATGGTTGGATACTCAAATCAGAAATATTATCTAGACAAGATGTGTGTGTGAAAGAAAGTCGGTCACAATCTCATGGAAGAAATGTTTCAAGCCTCTTGATTTTGGAGGAGTTGGAATCAAGAACCTTTATCTCTTCAATAATTTTGTGGTTGCTAGCAGCATATGGCACCTTTTATGCAACTCCAATGACTCCAAAAAGTTTATGAGAAGCAGACTCATTGAGAGACTGCATAGTTGCAGTCATTTCTATATGGGATCTTTTGTGCGGTCTTCTATTAGAGACACTTATAAAGAAATCATAACACTCCCAATATATCCCTTCAAGAAGCTAATATATAAACTTCTGGAAAATCAAGTGGTTAAATACCTATAACTCTGATGTATGTGGAGATCCTTTTAATATGATTTCCCTATTTATCTTTGATGTTCTTTACAGGCATGAGTAGGTTATTAATCTGCTTCCAAAAAACATCAATCAACATTTAAACATATGGCTTCATGGAAGATGACAAATCTCTATGGTGTCCTACCCATGCGGGCATCCATAACTCAAAATTGTCCTACAAATATCAATGCAGGAATGTTGATAACCCACACATACGGGATAACACTTTTAAAAGTAAATACATTGGCAATTATATATCTAGAAGAGTTGGAACAACACATTGCAAATAACTTCTAGTGTACATCTGGCGTCCATCTTTGTGTTATGTTAAAAGAATGTTGAGTACTGTCAACATTTATTTTTTCAATGCAAATTTGCTATGGTAATCTGGAAGCATGTTTCTTCACTTTTTCCATTCAATCTACCAAATGATAGTAATATGACTCATTTTATGAACTACATTTTCAATATTAGGCTAATTGAGTACCTGGAAACCTTTTATTTGTTGCAACTGCCTCAAGTATTTTTTAAAATCAGAAGGCCAACAACTTCTTATGATTTGAAGGGAATGCCATTTCTCTAAAGGGTACCATCACATGCCTAATTAGGGTTGTTCAGATGACCGCTGCTCTAAAGGTTGGGACATATAAATAACTCCATAAAGAAACTCATTGCCACCAGGATGCTTAGGGTTCATGGAATTCCAAAAATGCTATTCACCACATGTATATTAGATGGATTCCACCTTTAGCCTCATGGATCAAAGTTAATATTTATGGTGCTGGCTGTGGTGATTCAGGCCCAATTAGTGGAATTTTCAGAACATATGAGGTCTTCATCAAAGGTTTATTCTCTCATTTCCTTAGCAACTTTATAGCGCTTTTGAATTGGAGCTATGAGTTATATATACTATGAAAATTTCCAAACATTATAGGTAGGATAGAATCTAGATCAAAGGACATTCTTTATCAGTAGTCAGTATCGTCAAATGTTGATCCACACTTATTCCATGGTAGCTTTATAAGGAATGGATTAAATGCATCAAATATCTATATTACGTTCAACACATGGCTTCGCATATCTTCAGTGAAGGAAATAAGTTGGGTGTTCCGCATGGTGGAATAAAAGCGGTGTAGAAACACATCTTGGCATTTTTTTTGTGATCATTCAAATGGATAAAAATAAAGGATAAGTTCCAATTTAAAAATATTATTATTGTTGGATATTGGGTCTTGTGTTTATTACCAAGTGATGGGATAATGTAAAAATTTTCCTCATCGATAATTAAAAACAAGGGTCCATTTGGTATTTAGATTAACCTTGGAGGGGGGTGTATTTTTGTTGTTGTATTCCATCCACATCTACTAGCGATTATTATGATTATGATTATGATTATGATTTATTCTTATTTCATCCACACCTACTAGTGATTATTATGATTATGATTTATTCTTATTGAGACAACTCGTGGTGGGTAGTTGGTCGGGTCGATGGGTCGGGTCGATTTGGGTTGACCTGTGGTCGGGTTGGGTCGGGTCACGGGTTGGAAAAAAAATGATCCAACCCGACCTACCGATCCGACCAGCTACCTACCTCCGCTACACTGCAGGTGCCTTGTTCTTTGATATTCCCTCCCTCTCACGTCTGTCTCTTCACCACCCATCCTCAAAATCCGCTGCCACCATTCCTGCCTCCCAACCTAGCTAAACCAAACCCGAGTACCGACCAACGTTGCTGCCTCCACCTCTTCCCCCCACCTCCCACCGTCGGTCGCTACCTCCTCATGGTAAGGCCCTCACATTGGACTCGACATTGCTCCGACATCGTCGTTACTGCTGCTTACCTATGTTGTAACACTACCCATGTCATTGATGTTGAAATGTTGTGCACTTCCCACCCTACAGTGTTGCTTCCACATCGCTTTCTCTACTCGAGTCGTTGTTGCAAGCCTGCGACGCATCACCCGCCCTTGCTACAATTTTATTTCACATTGACCACCACTCGTGCCGCCGTTGATGGCTGCTGCGTTCTAACCCGCAGGCCACGATGTCGTCGCTGTTGAGTCAATAAGGTTTCCTTATGACTTTTCCATTCCTTCATGTTTGAGGAGATTGTTGAGTCAATAAGGTTTCCTTATGATTTTACCATTTCTTCATGTTTTGAAAATCACAAACACCTTATCTTAAGGAAAATTTCATTTACCCTATGTTTTACTTTCATAAGGAAAATTTTCATTCCCCAAGGAAATTTATCCTTACCATATTTTCACTGTTCATTTTTGTCTAAGTATAAAATTTAGTTTCGTATCCAAAACCTCGAAATCATATATATACTTAGATATAAAGCATTTTGTTTTTAGGATCTGAATTCAGGTTCCGAGTTCTTTAAATTCAGACTCCGAACTCTTCTGAGTTCTGACTTCGAGTTCTCTAAATTTAGACTCCGAACTCTTCTGAGTTCTGACTCCGAGTTCTCTGATTTTAGACTCTGAACTCTTCTGAGTTCTGACTTTGAGTTCTCTGAATTCAGACTCCGAACTCTTCTGAGTTCTGACTTTGAGTTCTCTGAATTCAGACTCTGAACTCTTCTGAGTTCTGACTCCGAGTTCTCTGAATTCAGACTCTGAACTTTTCTGAGTTCTGACTTTGAGTTCTTTGAATTCAGACTCCGAACTTTTATAAGTTCAGACTCTGAACTCTTATGAATTCAGACTCCGAACTTTGTAAGTTCAGACTCCGAACTCTTATGAATTCAGACTCTGAACTTTTATATGTTCACACTCTGAACTCTTATGAATTCAGACTCTGAATTCTACTGAATTCAAGACTTCGAATTTCCTTGAAATTCAGACTCCGGAATTATATATAATTCGAACTCCAGATTCTTCCGAAGACAGAATCCGAATATCTATCTGTTATAAACACCGAATTTGTTTTTGGTTATACTCCGAACTATTTTTTCTTACACTCCAAAAAATGAATTTACTTAAGTAACCATATTTTTGCTTACTCGTGTTTTGGTTACAAAACGATTTCATGCATTCAGTTACTAACTAACCATTGTTTGAGTGGCATGTGTACAAGTCCCTCTGAAATTCAAGGAAAAATATGACCGTTCGATGAGGGAGCCAACCGTTGAAGTTGTGCCTATAAATAGGAGCTCATTTGAAAGAGATCAACACTGTTCTATGACTCTAGAGATTACATGTTGTTGAAGTGATTTCTAGAGAGAGACTCTCATGCTTAGTGCGTACTGAAAATCTTGTTCAAAATTGCTTCGTGCGACTCCGAATGTTGCTAAGTACATTCTAGGGATTCCGGGGATAGGAAGACAGAGGTGCTGACTATCTTAAAATTCGAGGACTTCCTTGCTGAGAAAGACAGAGGTGCTGACTACCTTGAAGTTGAAGGCTTGTGGGGATAGTAAGACAAACTCCAATATTCGTATCGATGGCTTACCCTAGTGTAAGTAAGACAAATTTTATTGAAAGTATAAATCAAGAGACTTTTATCCAATGTTGTTAGATACCCTTCTCTTTGGGTTAAAAGATTTACTACTTGTTACTTGTTTGTTTCAAGTTTTTCACTGCATTTTGTTTGTGAAGGAAAGTATAACTATCTTATACTACCTTACGTTTGTACACTCTGATTTAGTAAGATTCTATATGCTTTAAGGTAGAATATTTATCTTTGTAAACTTTTGTTAAGTTTCATTTCCGGATTCACTTTTCTGGAATTGCTTTCTCGGAATCATATTTCTGGAATCAAGCAAGTGTGTAGAACTAGATGTTTTGTGAATTACCTTGTTTAACCTTGTTAAACATCTTCATCTTTAAAAGTTCCAAAGAATTTTTAAAGTATACAATTCACCCCCTCTTGTATATTGAGCATCTACATTATCATTTTGATCCTACAGTTGGTATCATTAGAGAATATCATACTCCATACCAACTTAACAGTCGCTGTCACCGGTACACCGCTCACTCGTGGAGGAAATGAATCTTCTTGGAAAGGAGGTGCTCCGAGCAGCGTTTCAAATGAAGCTTGTAGGAGGAGAGGAGACATCCTCACATCCATTCGGTTTATTAGACAGAAAATGCTATGTCGGTTTGTTTTATTTATTAGACTCACAGATACCAAATTTTTTCCTCATAACCCGATCGACCAGACCAGACCCGACCCAAAGAATCCGATATGAGACGGGTTGGGTTGGGTCGGGTCAGAAATAAAAAACACCCCAACCCGACCTGACTCAACCCAACCTCTTTTCATCGGGTCAGCTCCAAAAACCCCTCCGACCCGACCCATGGACACCCTTACCAGAACTTATAGGTTTAGTGTATTTGGTGATTAGATGATGATACCCTTTTAGACACAACTTACTTAATATTCTTCTTCATAACACATGAAATGAAAATATGGGAAAAAATAAGCTCAGATGGTCACTAAAGGTAAGCATGATAGAAAATAATAGATCAGAAGTGAACAGGGGTGATTAATAGACCCGCGACATGTGGTCTTTGTGTTTAGCATGTATTTTTGTACAAGACCAGACTTAAAAAAAAGAAGCCCACTTATTAAATAAACCAAGTTTAAAAAATCCACGGGCTCCGCAAATTGGTCCATGGGTCCACTGGCTGGTGTTTTTAAGAAAAATTCTGATTGGTTTGCTGTACCATATCCTCGGTAGAGCGGTGCATGTTTTGTATGAAAAATCCAAATTAAAAAAAACGAACTGTTTTTTTTATAATTCTCATTCCATTCCGCGCATCCTCCCCAAACCCATCGTCCTCCCATTCTTCTGAAACCCTACTCCTCCGTCTCCCTCTACTATCTCCCCCTCCCAAACCCTTTCCCTCCCTTCCCTCCTCGCATTTCTTTTTTCTCCCTCCTCTCATCTTTGCATGCCTCCCTCTGGTCTCTCCAGCGCCGCATTGCATCCCACCCAACTCTCGACATCGATAGTTGATCGACCGACCCCTGTTGTCCCTGCCATCTCTCAATCCTTCCCGAGCCACCTCCCCACACCTTTGTGCATACTATTTGGTTCAACTAATATGTTATTTTAAATCTGTTGGTTCAATTTTTTATAGGTTTGGGAGAAGAAGGGGGAGATGATGATGAATATGTGGTTAATTTAGCGAAGGATTCAAATGATATTTGAATTGATCTGCACAATATGTGTAGATTTTAATTAAACATTTATGATTAAATTAAAATGCAACCATAAACTCATTTGATATTCATATGTTTTTATTGCAATTTTATATATATTTTATGGCTTCCACTTGGTTTTTCAATTCATTATAAAAACTTAAATGATATTTCTAATAGAAATAGAAATATGAATTTGTTTTATAAGTAGTTTGATACATTGATCCAAAGGGTTTTCTAGAAATGGTATATGAAATTATGATTTATTGTTTAAACCTTGATTCCTTTGCCTGTTTTGGAGTTTTGGATAACACATAGTGTTTTGAATTTAGTTTCGTATACATTTTATTTATTCTTTTCATGTGCTATTTTAAAAATCATGTGTGTGATGTTAATTTTGATTTTATTGAGTTTTTTTGGGTGCACTTGATTCATATTATTTTCTCTTTGGTGTACAAATCTATAGAGGCATTGGGCCTTGCAATGTGAGGTTTACCCTGAGTTAAGTGGATTTTATAAGGTGTTAAAAGTAGTTTTTTTATCCCATAGTTTCATTTGTGTTGGATTTAAAAGTGGTTTAAGGATTTATCTTTATAGATAAGCTTTGAAGTTTGATAATATGCATTTATTAGCTTAGTTTGTTTTAAATTTTGAAATGGTAGTAGTTTTTAAGTAGTTTTTAGATGTTACAATTTGAGGTTTATCCTTATTTAAGTGGATTATCTAAGGTGTTAAAAATGATTTTTTTAAATTCTAGTTTCATTTGGCTTGGATTTAAAAGCAGTTTAAGGTTTTATCGTTATAAATAGGATTTTAAGTTTGTTAGTATGTATTTATTAGATTAGTTTGGTTTAATTTTTGAAATTGTACAAAATAGTTTTTAGATGTTTTAAGATTTTTTTTGCCTTTTATATTGTTTTTCATTGGTAGAAATGGTTTAATTTTTTACAATATATGACACAATTTGGCTATATTTATAACTTTTCAATGAAATAGAATTTTAATTGTTTAAATCATTGTTTGACATTGATTTAAGTTGACATTATATATTTAACCATGTAACAAAGTGTGTGGTGTAATAATGGGTAGTAAAGAAATCATGTGTAACGAAAGCAGTGGAGCAGGGAGCAATGTGTCTCAAAATGATTCATTTTTTGCATTTTTTTGAAACATGTAAATTTTATATGTATGTGCATCAATATGTAGAAGCAACAATAGTGTTTTTTTAAACATGTATTTTTATGTATTTTTTAATTTTTTAATATTATGTGGACTAGCCCGTGAGTTGTTTTTTTGAAGCTTGCATATAATGTGGGTTTAAATGAATTTATAATTTCAGGCCCTTAAAATGCAGGCTTTGGTCCGGTTCATCTTGATCCAACCCATTAAGAACATAAGATAACATGAGTATGAGAACATAACCAAGGTGCATGGATATAACATACACAAATCATACCCAATAACACATAGATTATAAATCATGAGTTATGATATAAACATTTTTTCAAAACATAAGACATGAGTAATAAGAGTGGAAACATGAGTCAATAATCACGAGTCATGAAAAATAACATAAATCATAATAACGTGACACATGCATAAGCATAGATTTTCATTTCTTATGTCTATAATTTCTGTCAAGACCATCATTACCTAGTGGATAGAGTCCCATAATGGATGAAGTTCACTCCCCATTCCCATAAGCATAATGAACATAGTCTCGTAATAAATTTGAGTTCACTCCCCATTCCCATAAGCATAGTGAACATAGTCTCGTAATAGATTTGAGTTCACTCCCCAATCCCTTATATGTCATCTCATGAGGTATAAACCTTTACCCAATGCATTGAATGACTATATAATTCTGAGCCCACCTGTCGCATAATGAAACACTATACATGTGTGCCATATGAACATGAAAACATTCTTAATTCTATCATAGTTTGACTAACCCATAAAAAAGAAATGAGTTTCATGAATATTTTTATAAGGCATAAACATAATTTATCCAGAGAAAGAATGTGAATGATATCATTAAAGAATATATATAGTGAAACATAAGAAACATTAAAAGAAATTTACATAGATGAAAAAAACACTCTTTAAGAGCATTACAAATTTTCTTGTGAGAAATAATAATAAATACCCTTTACATGTTTGATAAATTTTATTTTAAAAGAAAATAATTTATAAAACAAAGGGAATAGATATTACCTTGTGAAATCATAAAAACTTGCAAAGGAAGATTTGTAAAGAAAACTGATAAAGATGGTGGGAAAATGCATTCATGCTCAAGACAATAAAAAAGATTCCTTTCACACCTTTGTAAAGAAAGTCAAAGACAATAGAAAATGACTCATGCATACAATGTTAAAAAGAGATTCCTTTAAATATTTTTTAAAGAAAGTTAAGGCTAATATAAAATGAACTTAATTAATCATTGAAATATAGATAATTATATTTATAAATCAAAATAAAGAATGTGAACATGGAGGAAAACGATTCCCAATCAAAAGGAAGAGATAAGGTCAACTCCACTTATAAGCATCATTTCAGTTAAATTTTGTACCAAAGTGAGGTGAAATACTAATAAGGCATGAAAAACCATGAAATAAACATAGGACAATAAAATAAATGGGTTTTTAGATATAAAGAGCATATAGTTTATCTTAATGGAAGTTTAAACATAATCAATCTCAATTTCGAAGTGAGATTGAAAAAGAAACCCTTACCTTTACTCTTGATTTCCATGAATGTGCTTTAACATTCTGTATAATAAACATAATCATCTTTATCACTTATTTCGAAACCTTATTCATATATTTTACCTTTTATACTTTAAAATTATACAAATTTATTACACATATATTAGTTAATTATTATTTATTTTCATCATCAAATGTTAATAATTTTGATTGTTTTATACAAGTTTTGTAATGACGATGTCGATCCTCTTTCTTTGATAACAACTCCATCATTCTCATATTATTCATGGTAGTTGAATCATTATGCTCCAATTATTTATTCAGTTCTATGTTCAATTGATGGAAATTATGGGCATGGTTCGCGAGAATGAAATCTACAACGAACATGTTTCAGGTAGTTTATTGATAACAACAAGTTGCTTTATAATGACCATTAATTTTTTTATGTCACACTTCCAAAACCACATTCATGATATAAATTACTCCTTAATATCATATATTACCATCATTAATATCTTGATGCTTATTCATGATGAAAATTATGATGTCAGTATAACATCATTCATATAGGTGGTTGAACCGACTAAAACAATAACATGCTATATCAGTGAATGAGTAAGAGTTTAGAGTTATATAATAGTGGTATCATTTTCAAAAAACTACAATAATGTTATTAGAACATCATAAGAGTAGAATGGGATTTAAAAAGACTTGAGATGAGAAGGTAATTGAGAAATTTATAAAAGAACTTAAATACTTTGATGAATTCACCTTCTTGACATTTTTCCTATAAATTGAAGGATTTAGGCCTCCTTATTAGAACCAAAATCTATACAACATCTAAGAAGGCTTTAGAAGAAGAAAAATGGGAAGGTTTTTAAGATATAAGTGAATGTTAAGAGTGGTTTGGGAGGGGTAGAAGAAGAGTCCTTTTAAAAGGCAAATAGACACATAGTGGATAAATATTATCCATGAATCTCCACATCCATACAATTTGCAGATAATGTTTTATGATATTTTAGTCCTTACCTGTTAGTTTAACCCCCTTTTACCTTATTTTACCTTTAATTTGCAACTCAATTATAAGACCCTACTCTATACCAAGTACATCTCTCTTTACGTTCCTCATTGAACCATTTACATTATATAAACAAGCCTTGTTCTTGGTTTAAAATGGCGTTTTAGAGGTATTAATAGGTGGAAAACCAATGGAGGCTAGTAGCGACATGCAACATAGGAGATGGTGAAGTGCCACTGACTAGACAGTGGATGGGTCAGTAGCCTAGTAAGCCTACATGAATCCCACTGAAAACCAGTGGGATCATGGCAGAATGGGCTTCCTACAAGAAGCCTACCGAATAGTCGATGGAGACCACCGGCCAGTAGATGGGGTTTCTAGAGTTGCAACTATTATGGATGACACCATCGGCTAGCCGATGGAAACCAATGGCTAGCTGATGGCATTGTTTTGGGCTGAGATTATGGGGGGGGCAGAATCATATTTTTACCACTCGAAACCCCCCATTTAACTCCTTAAACCTCCATTTGACCCTAATTCATGTTTAATGATTTGGAAGGATTCTCCAGGGATTCCCTAGCTTCTCCAATGCCTTCTCTTGGTCCCTTGATCTGTGATTCAATATGGACATCTTAAATCGATAATTTTTGCTTGGAATTAGTGAATTCCTCTTTCTTTCTTCCTGGATATTCTTCTTTCAGCCATAACGGGATGAGTCTATCACTATCTATAGGGGATCATGGTGTTTCACAATGATCTAGATGCTCGATATTTGGTTTCTTCTTCTCCACTTTAAGGTTGGTGGTCTTAAACATCTCCTTATGGTCTATATTCATTTTCTAGTATGCAAAACATGCGAGATCACACTAGCATTCCATGAACATGACCTCTTCTAATCAGAATCCTCATGAATTTCTTGAATCCTTTTGCCTAGACATCCCACAGACCCCGTCTTGTCTGTTGGAGATTGAGACCTGGACTTGTGGGCACCTGAGAGGTGTTTCCACCCTTGAACTTGGATTGAAACATGAAATTTATGAATCTATAATCCTATAAGTGAATTGGAAGATTGATTATTAGAATGGATTAACTTGTAAATTGATAATTTAATTGAATCCCTAGGCTTGTAAATGGATAATTGACATGGGATTGGAAAATGGCATAAGGTCAGGATGTCATAATGACTCTGTTAAGTATAAATCCCATAAAGTTTTTATTTATTTCCCCCCGTTTTAAACTGGGATGAGGGGTAGCCTTACATGGCTCGAAATCCCAAAGGCACTTAGGTCTAATGAATGACCCATAGGCCCAAAGTAATGTAGAAAAAAACATGACCCTAAAGCCCCCCAAAAAACTAACACCACTAGAACAGACCTTTCTAGTATAAATTTGGATACTAAACCAAGCACCCAACCTTATAGGGATGCACATCTAACATAGCTCCGTGCAAAAAAGCACGAAGCTCGGTACCGATGGAAAAAACTATACCCTCTCATCCTTTCAATCTGGTAGCCTTGAAATGTTGGTTGTTGCTCCAATGAAGTCCAATTTGGATCTGTAAATAGGATTGAGGTCCAAAAAATCCATCTTCATCTGAAGACCATCACAGCTGCTCTAAATCGATGCCTGTAGTACACGACACAAAAATGAGGAACCTCCCTCCCACCGACCGTCGCACCATCAGGGGACCATCACACTATTGTCAGGGGACCGTCATACCATTGCACCCACCCTTCGACAGTTTTAGTACCCCCCAGTTTCTGGTATGTAACCCTTACTTTATGCTTTTTATGGTTTTAAAGTTAAGGGTGTTGAATGAGAGAGTCAGGAGAACTTGGAATGATGTTTTGAGGCAAAGGGTAAGTTGCACGGGAGGCACACGGTTTGTCTAAACCGTGCGGCCAAACCATGCTCAGTGGGTCTTGGAGGCAGTGGCCTCCGCACGGGCGGCGCACGGTTTGTCTAACCGTGCGGCCAAACCGTGTGAGAATGGTGGTCGAGGCAGTAGCTAACGCACGGTTAGCGAACAGTTTTTCAAACCGTGCGAACTAACCATGCAACCACTTAAACGAGATTCTATAAAGGTGGATCTCACGCATTTTTGCCTCTATGTAGCTCATTTTTCCTCCTAAGCGGCCCTAACTTGAGATTTTTGTTCTCCTAAGGTCAAGGAGGGTTCTCCCATCATTCCGGAGGTGATTAAAATACTTCTCTTGGAGAATCGAAGCTGAATTCTTGAGGTATGTGATCGTTCTTGATTGGTTTCTTAGATCTACTTAGATCTATTTCTCCTCTTCTCTTAGTTTCTTATATCTACGTCTGTTATGGGTAGATCTAAGTGTGCGGATGCCAAATATGACGAGATTTGGTCTTGGTTGTGTTAGGAGAAGAGATCTAAGGAGGATCCTGGTGAATTGACTCAGTTTTGTTGGCATTCTTTGTCCTTTGGTTGGTTTCGCCTAATTTGTTGAGGTAGGAGGCTTCACTCTTGACTCCTCTTGTTAGAATTGATTGACTTAGTTTCAAATTGTTTTATTTGAATGGTTTTGATTGTGAAAATCATGGAATAAATCTTCTTTAGTGATGATTTATGGTTTTGATGTAATAGTGAAATCTTGGTAAATTGTTGTGCAAAGTGATTTGGCTTCTTGAATTTAAAATGTTGATTTTAAATTATGGATTTGCTGGAATGGTAAATGGTTTGATGAAAGATGGGTTTTCAATAAAAAGGGGTGTTTTATTGAAATGGTTTGGTATTGAAATGGCTTGATGAAATTGGTTCATTCTTTGGTTTTCAATAAAAGTACGGTTTTATTGAAATGGTTTGAATTGGTTGAACACACTTGATTTTGATGGAAATGGTTTTCAATAAAATATGATTTATTGAAAGGATGGTTTTGGCATGATTTTTGTGAATGTGTGGTGTGTGTTCATGTTGCATATACGAGGCTTGGTTGAAATAGAACCTTGTGCTCGACGCCAAAAGTTTAATGGAACATGAGACTTTTAAGTACGAGACTTGGTTGAAATATGACCTTGTGCTCGGTGCCAAAGGTGTAATGGCACAGGGGAAACAATTAACTTGTGAAGACTTTGTAGATCGATGAGAAACCGCTCATGAGTATGGAACTGTCATAACGAAGCATGTATGGTTGATTTCACGGGTTTGTGAAATGGTTGGGTATGCCAAAAAGGGATTTTATGAAATGGTTTTAAAGCTTGTTTGGTTATTTTTCTAGAAAGATAACTTGTTGGAAATTGGTTTCAAATGAACTTGGATGTTTTTCGTCATGAATGGTTTTGGAAGCTTGTTTATATTTCGTTATAAACTGTTTTTGAGAAATTGTTTTATATAAATTGTTTTATATAAATGTTGGCTAACTCTTCTATCCTAGTGGCGTGAGTACATAAGTCATTGGGGAAAACCTACTGAGTTTTATACTCACCCCCGCTTTGGCACGTTGGTGCTTTTGCAGATGTCGTATTCCGGGACATAGGTAAAGGTAAAGCATCTTATCGCTAGTGGCTCGTGGTGATACTTGGGAGATGTTGTGGAGCTTGGAGCTTGTGGAGCACGGAGTCGTGGTGTCTTTTGATAGTCTTGAGTTGTTCTTCCACTGCGTATTTTGATGTTTGGTTTGGTCTTCCGCTGTTGTGTACTTTGATGTGGTTTGACATAAATGAATTTTGTTTAGTTGGTATTTCATTTGTTCATGCATCATATAGTGAATGTTTGGTTATGGTTGGTTTATGGGTTTATTTCTTAAAGGGTAAATCATCCCCCACTTGTACTTGAAACCCTTCAGCATTTATTTTCAGCCTTTGGCGCCTTGAGGATGTCGCTTAAGGCCTAGTAATGACTCGTTGTACTCTCAATCCAATGAGAATTGGCGGGTCATTACAAATGGTATCATCTTGTTTGGTCCTTTCCTAACAAGTGGTCATCGATGTTCTTAGTCTTGGAGTTGAAATTCATTCTTGTCTATTCCTTGGGTCGAAATATTAGACATGAGTAGGATTGTCGGAACTTGAAATGTATAGCATAAAAGGACGTAGCTAACCCGTTTATGCTAAAATTTAAGTTACCAGGGTGTTGGGTATATAAGTGTTTTGGATACACTTCTAGAATGTTGGAAATCTCATTGTCATGGGTTTAGCCAATGAGAGGAGCATGACATGCATTATATAGGAATGACTTCCCACTAGGATTGCATATCTCATTGTGAGGAATGAGTAAAAATTTTGTGCAACGTTCCAATTTTTGAAAAATGCAGAAATTGTTTTCAAGTGAAAGACTTTGAAAACATGGTATTTGGTATATTTTGAAAATGGGTTGATTTTTAAAAAGTATGTTGAATGTTTTAAAAAATGGTTGAACATGGAAAAAGGTTGTTTTTGGAAAAACAATGTTGTGGTAGTTGATGTGATATAATTTGAATGCTAAGCCATCAGTTGCTAGAGAGTGAGATTGACGATGTTTGTTGTTGGTTTAGAAAATGGCATCGGGTAGGCGTCGTAGAGACCAACCGGAGGTGGCCGATGAGAACGTGGTTGCACCTGAGCCCCAGGTGAACCAGCAGTTAGTCCAGAGCACAGTGCAAACTTTCCAAGCTCTGGGAAGTGTGAATAGAGCGGAAGAGCCAAAACATGTTGCTTATGCGGCTCAGTTTTAAAAGCAGGATCCACCCGTCTTTAGGGGTGATTCCGACCTGGAAAAGGAAGAGACGTGGCTGTCCAGAATGAAAAGAATTTACGAATTCTTAGGGACACCAGTAGAGTTGAAAATAAAGTAAATCTAGCAACGTATAAGCTAGAGGGTCTTGCTCTTCAGTGGTGGGAGTTGGTAGTCCAAGCGGAAATGGACCAGAGTATGACGTGGGAAGGATTTGAGGAATTGTTTAATAAACAATTCTACTCACATACGTTCAGAATTCGGCGCACAACTGATTTATTCAATCTGAAGCAAGAGCATATGTCGGTGACGGAGTATGCAACTAAGTTCATGACCTAAGTGCGGTTTACACCTGAGGTGGCGGGTAGCACGTGGTTGAAGGCAAAGATCCTTGAAGTGGGGTTAAGGTAAGAGATCCATTCAAAATAGCAGTTCTGTGTATCGATGATTACACATAGATGGTGAATCGAGCATCAGTGGCTCAGCGAGATCTGTTGGGATCTTCGGGCAGAGGAAGCACGATGGTACCCATGGGGAATAGTGGGAGCTTCAGTTTTGAAATGACAAACTCCTCTTAGTGAAAGAGAATGTCAAGCCTTAGTGTGTAGATCATTTGCTATAACTGTTGATAGAGCTGAATTGAAATGGGACTTCTCCATATTGGATATGAATGTCTATGACGTAATCCTGGATATGGATTGGTTGATAATGTTTAAGGCTCACATCGACTGTTATAGGAGAACGGTTAGTTTCACGACTGAGGACGACATAGACCATCTCTTCAGAGGAGAGAGGATGGTAAAGAAAGGTGCAAAGAGCGTGTTGGCACCAATGGTGGGAACAATATCTTACCAACTGATAGCGTTGATTTTGGAATCAATGGAAGAGACTGAGGAAAATAGTTTTCCAGCCATTGTGGATCAATTTCCAGATGTCTTTCCCAATAACTTCTCAGGGTTACCAACTCTAAGGGAAGTGGAGTTTATGATTGATCTCCTTCCGGGGACTAGTCCTATTTCCATTCCATCTTATAGGATGGCACAAATAGAGTTATGGGAATTGATAGTGTAGTTAGAGGATCTGGAAAGAAAGAGTTTCATTCGACCAAGTACTTCTCCATGGGCAGCACCAGTGTTGTTTGTGAAGAAGGCAGATGGAACTCTTCGGCTGTGTGTCAAACACCGAAGAATGTATTCGAGATACATAGTTTTCTTAGTCTAGCTGGTTACTACCGAAGCTTTGTGTGTGATTTCTCATGACTAGTATCACCAATTATAGCTTTGAAAAAGAAGAATGTTCCATTCCAATGGAAAGAAGAATGTCGGAAGTCTTTCCAGGAACTGAAGGTCCGTCTTACATCGACACCCATCTTGATCTTTCCTGAATCAGGACAGGGGTATGTGGTATATTGTGATGCTTTGGGAATAGGTTTGGGTTGTGTTATCATGCAAGGAGACCATGTGGTTTCTTATGGCTCAAGGCAGTTGAGGGTGCATGAGAAAAATTACCCAACACATGATTTGGAGTTGGCTGCAGTCGTCCATGCTTTGAAAACATGGAGACATTATCTCTTTGGTGAGAAATTTACTATTTTTACGGATCAAAAAAGCTTGAAACACATTTTCTCATAGCGAGATTTGAATATGAGGCAAAGGAGGTGGATGGAGTATCTCTAGATGTTTGACTTTGACTTGATGTACACACCAGGAAAAGGGAATTTGGTGGCGGATGCATTGAGTAGAAAGTCATATGCTCAGTTGGAGAAAGAAGCTTCATATGAATAGCAGTTGATGTCGGTCTTAGCTGACATGCATGTGGAAGGTGAAGACTGAGGTGATGTTGTAGTTTTCTTTTTAGCTATGTTTGTTTCTGATCTAGTAAAGATGATCAAAGAAGCACAAACATCTAATGCAGAATGTCTGGTTGTAAGTTTAAAACTCAATGGTGGGGAGACCATTGATGGATGGAAACTTGATGGGGGTTCAGTTTTGTGTTTCAGAGATCAGATGGTTGTACCTATGGGTTTCTAGGTACAACTCCTTCATGCTTACCACCATTCAAGATGGGAGGTACACCCAGGTACACATAAGATGTATAAGGCGTTGAAGGTGCGATTTTGGTGGAGCGGCATGAAAAAGAAGGTGGCCGAGTTTGTCTCGCGGTGCTTAACTTGTTAGCAGGTTAAAGAAGAGCATCAGAGACCAGCTGGTATGTTACAATATTTACCTATCTCAGTGTGGAAATGGGATCAGATAACAATGGATTTTGTTACAGGTCTTCCAAGAACTGTCCGGAAACACGATGCCATTTGGGTGATAGTGGACCGTCTAACCAAGTCGGCCCATTTCATCCCTATTCGTGAAACCCATACGGTGGAAGATCTTTCAAAAATCTATATCCGAGAAGTGGTAAAGAGGAATGGTGTACCAGTTTCTATAGTCTCATATAGAGATCCGAGGTTCACATCTCGTTTCTGGAAATCATTACAACAAGCCCTTGGAACTCAGTTGACTATGATCACGGCGTATCATCCCCAGACGGATGGGCAATCTGAGCGGACGATACAAATGTTGGAAGACATGTTGTGTGATTGTGTAATAGATTTTGGTGGTTCATGGGAGGAGCATATACCCTTAGTGGAGTTCTCATACAAAAACAACCATCAAGCCTCGATACGCACGACTCCGTTTGAATCATTGTATGGGCGTCCTTGTCGTTCTCCACTATGCTGGGTGGAAACTGGTGAAACTTCACTAGTTGGGCCGAGCCTTGTCCAAGAAACAACGGAGAAGATTCAGTTGATTAGAAAGAGGATGGAGATGACTCAAAGTCATCAGAAATTTTATGCAGATCACCGCCGAAGACCGTTGTCGTTCATTGTGGGTGATCATGTCTTCTTGAGGATCTCTCCAAGACTTGGACATCGTCGTTTCGGGAAGCAGGGCAAGTTATACCCTAGATACATTGACCCTTTTGAGATACTGGAACGGGTTAGAGATGTGGCATATCAGTTGGCATTACCACCACGGTTTAGTTCAGTGCATAATGTGTTCCATGTATCTCAGTTGAAAAAGTATCATCCCGATCCTGACTATGTGATCAGATGAGATCATGTTGACTTAGAGCCAGATTCTTTATTGATACATATCCCGGTACAGATTGTGGATAGGTAAGAGAAAGTCTTGCGTGGAAAAATTATCAGTCTAGTTCAGGTTTTATGGCAGCATGGTCAAATTCAGGATGAGACTTGGGAACGTGAAAAGGAAATGAAAGAGCAATGGCCGAAACTCTTTTAGCTGGGTGAAGGTTTTATACTTTCCGAGTACGGAAAGACCAATGGTGGGGAGAATTTAATACCGACAGTTTCTGGTATGTAACCCTTACTTGATGCTTTTCATGGATTTAAAGTTAAGGGTGTTGAATAGGAGAGTCGTGAGAACTTGGAATGATGTTTTGAGGCAAAGGGGAAGTTGCACGGGAGGCGCACAGTTTGTCTAAACCGTGCGGCCAAACCGTGTGCAGTGAGTCTTGGAGGAAGTGGCCTCTACACGGGTGGCACACAGTTTGTCTAACCATGCGGCTAAACCATGCGAGAAGGGTGGTCGAGGCAGTATCTAACGCACGGTTAGCGCACGATTTTTCAAGCCGTGCGACCACTTAAACGAGATCCTATAAAGGTGGATCTCATGCATTTTTGCCTCTATGTAGCTCTTTTTTCCTCCTAAGCGTCCCTAACTCGGGATTTTGGTTCTCCTAAGGTCAAAGAGGGTTCTCCCATCGTTCTAGAGGCAATCCGAAGGATTCTCTTGGCAAATCGAAGTCGTATTCTTGAGGTGTGCAATCGTTCTTGATCGGTTTTATAGATCTACTTAGATATACTTCTCCTCTTCTCTCGGTTTCTTAGATCTACGCCCGTTATGGGTAGATCTAAGTGTGTGGATGCCAAATATGATGAGATTTGGTCTTGGTTGTTTTAGGATAAGAGATCTAAGGAGGATCCTTGGTGAATTGACTTGGTTTTGTTGGTGTTCTTCATCCGTTGGTTGGTTTCACCTAATTTGTTGAGGCAGGAGGCTTCACTCTCAACTCCTCTTGTTAGAATTGATTGGCTTAGTTTCAAATTGGTTTATTTGAATGGTTTTGATTGTGAAAATCATGGAATAAATGTTCTTTAGTGATTATTTATGGTTTTGATGTAATTGTGAAATCTTGGTAAATTGTTGTGCAAAGTGATTTGGCTTCTTGAATTTAAAATGTTGATTTTAAATTATGGATTTTCTGGAATGGTAAATGGTTTGATGAAAGATGGGTTTTCAATAAAAAGGGGTGTTTTATTAAAATGGTTTGGTATTAAAATGGCTTGATAAAATTGGTTCATTCTTTGGTTTTCAATAAAAGCACGGTTTTATTGAAATGGTTTGAATTGGTTGAACACACTTGATTTTGATGGAAATGGTTTTCAATAAAATATGGTTTATTGAAAGGATGGTTTTGGCATGATTTTTGTGAATGTGTGGTGTGTGTTCATGTTGCATATACGAGGCTTGGTTGAAATAGGACCTTGTACTCGGTGCCAAACGTTTAATGGCACATGGGACTTTTAAGTACAAGGCTTGGTTGAAATATGACCTTGTGCTCGGTGCTAAAGGTGTAATGGAATAGGGGAAAAAATTACCTTGTGACGACTTGGTAGATCGGCAAGAAACTGCTCATGAATATGGAACTGTCATAACAAAGCATGCATGGTTGATTTCATGGGTTTATGAAATGGTTGGGTATGCCAAAAAGGGATTTTATGAAATGGTTTTAAAGATTGTTTGGTTATTTTTCTGGAAAAATAACTTTTTGGAAATTGGTTTCAAATGCACTTGGATGTTTTTGGTCATGAATGGTTTTGGAAGCTTGTTTATATTTCGTTATAAACTATTTTTGAGAAATTGTTTTATATAATCTGTTTTATATAAATATTAGCTAACTCTTCTATCCTAGTGGCGTGAGTAGGGAAGTCATTGGGGAAAACCTACTGAGTTTTATACTCACCCTTGCTTTGGCACATTGGTGCTTTTGCAGATGTCCTATTCTGGGACACAAGTAAAGGTAAAGCATCTTATCGCTAGTGGCTCGTGGTGATGCTTGGGAGATATTGTGGAGCTTGGAGCTTGTGGAGCACAGAGTCGTGGTCTCTTTTGATAGTATTGAGTTTTTATTCCGCTGTGTATTTTGATGTTTGGTTTGGTCTTCCGCTTTTGTGTACTCTGATGTGGTTTGACATAAATGAATTTTGTTTAGTTGGTCTTTCATTTGTTCATGCATCATATAGTTAATGTTTGGTTATGGTTAGTTTATGGGTTTATTTCTTAAAGGGTAAATCATCCCCCACTTGTACTTGAAACCCTTCAGCATTTATTTCCAGCCTTTGGTGCCTTGGGGATGTCTCTTAAGGCCTAGTAATGACTCGTTTTACTCTCAATCCAATGAGAATTGGCGGGTCATTACAACTTTCATTGTCGAGGGACCATCACACACCGCTCGTTATGCCACCAAGGGCCACCGAGGGCCAACCCGCCAACACCGCTAGAGAACTAGCGGCCAATGCCACGCCAAGATAATGATTCCAGTCCACTGAAGACCCATCATACTTGAAGCGAACACCTGAAGCCACCACACCATGGGGAGTCACTGCCAAATAAGCTAAAGAAGTCGAAGAAGAAGGCCTGGGGATGAAACCCTACAGGAAGTAGAGAGCTCTCATCTGAAGCCGAGATCCCCTCATGTAATACCCCTAGGATAGGATGACATAATGATATAATGGAATTTGAAATGGTAATTGGGATTATTTTGTATTTGAATCAGAATTTTCATAATTGTTATGTGAATTGGAATTTTGGCATGAAATTGGTATTTATAAATTGATCTTAACAGGTCTGTAAAGGGATAACTTTGCATGTGTTTGGAACTTGGAATAATGGAATAAATGAAATGCTAATTGGTAATTTTTAGGAATTAACCAAGGTGGAACATTCTATCATGTTTGTAATGTTTTGTATTTTGGCATGCTTTGGATCTTGCTTGATTTTGATACATGAAATGTAAAGTCATCCCTATCATGGGAATTTTCACTAGGTATAATTTCCTCTGAGCATGTAAGTGGCCTTAGCATGAGAATTCACACTGGTTCCCTTGATACATGAAATATGTAATTCACCCTTTCCATGGGAATCTGCCCTGGGTCGATTGTGGACTTAATGTGTGTTTGGTCCTTGGTATGGGAATCTACCTGAACTTGGTGAAGAGAATGGACAGAGATATCTAGCATTGTGCCATAACATGTATGGATGACCTCAGGTGTCAACTTAAATCTCGAGGGTTAGTAGGTTTATTTTGATGCTCTACATTCAAATTTTGAATTAATTCTTATGTATATCATATTGTTGCATGAACTATTACTCAAACTAGATTTGTTCAGAAATTTCTGGTGGTGTCCTAGTGAGTTTTAATCACACCCTATTCCGGACACCGTTTGGTATCTGAGAAAACTTCATAGATGAAGGTTTGGACAACAGTAAGGGGGATGTGCTTGATTGGTTGATTTTATTACTGGGATTAGAGCTTAGAGTTGGGATTGAGCATGGGGTTCATGAATGGTTTTGGGAGTCTTTACTTTTAGAGTCTTTCTTTTTATTGGTTGATTGTATGAAATTTTAGTACGAATTTCAATATGACATAACATGGTTTTATTATATTGTTTTGGTTTGGATTTTTCCTATTTATCCATTGGAGTTGGTTTATATTTATTTATTTATCATGTTTTCGGTGTGATTGTTATTAGGTACTAGAGGGAATAGTATCTTCTCCTTTTTTATTAGATCATCTCTACTAATCAATAACTACTAGCTTATGAGGAGGCATGTTTGAGGTCTTATAGTGACTCGACTCGGTCATGCGAGGGAGAATCGGGCCAGGAACATTACAAAGTGGTATCAAAGGAGGTATTTCCTTTTTCTTTACTATTTGGGAAAGGTAGACATGAGAATAGTATGTGTCAAGGTTTGGTAATGAGCTTGTGCTTGGGAGTAGCTAACTTATGTACATAAGAAAATCCAAGTCTCTAGGTATGGGGTTGTTATTATTGAGGATTCACTTGTTACATTTGTGATTTTATGTCACCTTGGGTGATGCGCTTATTGTGTGATGTTACCATTTTATGAGATTTTACTCATGGGTCGGTATGGAACAAGGTGTGTATACATGTATCTTAGTAGGCACATGGGAAAGTATGTTATCATGCATTTTTCATGTTAGGGATTCATCTATTGCACATGAAATTTCATGACATGCCTGGTAAAAAGGAATAAAATTAATTTGTTAAAATATGATTAATTCACTTATTAAGACAAGAAATAAAGTGACCTTGTATTTATGGTTATTTTTCATCACTTTTTTCTTATAAGTTTGATCATGTTATGAACCCTATGATCTGAGCAGTGTGTTGACCCTTATAGAGAAATTCCTCTTCTTCATCCTTCAATTGAACATTAGGAGAGTGGAAACGTGCACACACCTCACATAGAAGAACAAGGACTTCCTATAGCTTCAAGGAATCTAATGGATGACCAACTCCATGATAGTTTCATGCAGTTCATGCGATCTATGGAGAGGGAGACTAGTCACACTGTTTCTTCCATGTCTGATCTAATGAGGGAGTTCCAGTTATATAACCCACCCATGTTCATCATGGAGGGAGGAACTCAGGTAGCAAAGTTCTGGATAGAGTCTATCCAGATGATCTTTAGTTATTTGGAGATACTCATGGAGAGGAAGGTGAAGATTTCTGCCTATATGCTATAAGGACCCACCAAGTGCTGGTGGGAAAACATAATACTGGCTGGATAAAAAGAGGATCAGACTTGGAAAGGCTCCAAGGAGAAGTTTTTGAGTCAATTTTATCTAGAGATGTTGATGGATGAAAGGGTTTGAGAGTTTATGCACATGATGTAGGGGATCATTTCTGTGATGGACTATGATGGTCACTTCACGGACCTACAATGTCTTTCTCCATTATTGGAAAGAGTTGAGATAACCAGGGTGAAGAACTTCCAGGGTGATCTCTAGTATGATATCAAGTTGCAAGTGAATGTATTCCACTTTAAAAACTTCTCTGACATGGTGAATCAGACCCTAATCACTAAAGGGAACCTGTAGGAGGCCCTGAGTGGTGGGTAGGAAGTTTCAATAGGATGATCGAGGAGTTCCTCTTATGGTGGAAAGAACTGTTGAGAATTTATGCCAAGGTTGTGGTGGGTATAGTAGCAAGGGTAGTGGATATCTATCTCAGGACTACAACTAGGGGTGGTGCTATCACTGTGGTAGAGTTTTCCATAAGAGCTTTCAATGTACTTTCCCTATAGTGGAGTGTTGAGATTTTAGTAATATGGGACACTTTTAGAGGTTATTTAGGTGCATTAAATAATCGAGTGGTGGTGGAGGATCACGGAATACACCAGTGTCTGGGAGGGACTCAACTACCCCTCAATAGACAGGTAGCTGAAGTTCAAATGGTTGCTTGGTTCAGGGTTGGGGGTGTAGTACACAGACGCAAGAGTGATGATATCAGTAAGAGGGAGAAACAAAAAGTAGTCTAGCTAGAGCCCATGGAAGTGGGGAAAGTCAGATCCACATTGTACGGTCTACTCCTACTAGTTTGGATATATGACCTTCCACTGCCAGAGGTACGATTCTTGTGTCATCTACCCTTTTGTTTGATATAGGAGCATCAAATTCCTTTACATTTTCTTAATTCATCAATGAATTGGTTTTGGCTATGGAAAACATGGATGTGGTTATGATCATTGATTCATCATTAGGGGTGTGATCAAAGGGTATTAGGTGTTGTAAGGAGTTTGATCTCAAAACTGGTGGCTACCGTTTCCTCTAAGAGCTGTTTGTGCTGGAAATGGTAGGGTTCAATTTGATTCTGGGAATGAATTGGGTAGTTTTGTACCAGGCTCATATCAAATATTATCATAGGATATTGAACTTTTTATCTCCATAAGGGGTAAATTGTGTCTATCGGGGTGAATAAGATCTTTAGGCTATTCATGCAGGACTAATTCAACATAGATTGGATTGTCTTAGGGCCAAGGTAGAAAGCCTTATTCTTGATGATGGTGAGTTACAGCGGAATAATTTTCCTCCAGTGGTGGACCACTTTCAGGGTGTCTTTCCTAAATAGTTCTCCGACTTACCACCCAAGCAGGAGATCGAGTTCACCATCGAGTTGGTTCTAGGATTTGAACCCGTTTCTATCCCGCCCTACAGGATGGTACTAATGAAGCTTGGGGAGTTGAAAGTGCAGTTGGAAGACCTGAAAGCTAAGGGATTCATACAAACTAATACTTCACCATGGGAAGATGGGACCTTGAATTTATGTGTTGATTAATGGATTCTAAACCATATGATAGTCAAGAACCAGTATCCCCTTTCGTGCATTGATGATCTTTTCAATCACTTGAGAGGTGCTTGAATATTCTCCAAGATTGACTTGAGTTTGGGTACCATTAGTTGAGGCTGAGACCATTTCACATACCCTAGAATGCTTATAGGGGTAGGCATGGATTTTATGAGTTCATGGTAATATCGTTTGGTTTGAGGAATGCACCATTAGTGCAACATCCCAAACTTTTATAAATGAAATTCCCTTTTTAAATGAGTGAACGCCTTATTAAGAAATGAATTTATAGAAAACACATGCACTACTTTGGTTATTTTGGACCATTATAAGTTATATCTTGTTATATTTAAAAGACCATTAAGCATACTAACCATTGATATTATAATTTTTTACAATGACCATTAAATATTATTATATACATAGGGTTATGATAAAGTCCAATTGATATAGAAGGAAAGAGCGATGACCTCAACCAGTAGATCGTACCCTATGAAGCCCATTTATAGGAGCTTTCTAGGGAAATAACATCACCTAGATTTTCCATTAACCAATCCCATGTTGAGATTCAACAACCAAAACATGATAAAAACCATTTACAGGAGAAGTTCAAGCTCATCGAGATCACGAACCAAACCATGTTCGTCGAACCACCCAATGAAAATCTCACCATTGCACACCTTACCCTTAGGGAATTCACTGGTGTAATAAAGAGTTATGTAACTAGACCCTAACAATATGAATTTTTTATATTTTTCTTTCTAATAAAATAATGATTATATTTATTCCTTTTTAATATTAATTTTTAAATGATTAAACAATAAGTTTGATAAAAATTAGATTTTGATATGATGAAACAAAAATTATATTTTTGGGAAATATATAGTTTCAATAAAGATACTCTTTTTGATGAATTCAATAATTTTTGAAATAAATTATATTTAATAAAATATTATTATAAAATAATATTTATTAAATATATTTGATAATATAATTTTATGAAGTGAAATGTAATTTTTATAAGGGTAAGAAATTTGGTATTGTAAAAAAAACCAGTACTTTTCATTAAATGTGGATTTTTGATTTAACTGTAAATTCTCATACATAGAGAATTATTTGGATAAAATAAATATTATTTTTGAAATCATCATGTAAAAATTAGCCAACTGTGATTTTTTCATAATTTTCAAAGACAACCAGATTTTTAGGTCAAAATTAAATATGGTATAAATATACGATGTGTATTATGACATCATAAAATCCAAAAAGTGATGTAATAAATACTATAAAGAGAATCCATGAACAAAATTATATTTTCCCTTTAATATAATATGTTTTTGAGATTATTTTATTAATTTTATAAACCCTTAATGAATCCTCTAAAACATATATTATATTTTAAGGTTTTGAAATCAGTTATTTATAAACATGAGTCACTTACACATCACCAAAGGTATTATTTTAATGATTTATATTATTAGCCTTATAAAATAATGAAAAATTTTCTCTTTGATAGAAACCATGTGTAAAAACCATGGGAAGATTTGTAGTTTTGATTACTTTATCATATAGAGTTCAAAACCTATGTTAGGAAATTAATAAAGAACTCTACTATATTTAGTTATATAAACCCACCAACCTCCCATTACTATTCACTCAAAACCCTTGTAGCATGAAATTACTCTGCCCTTACCTCTCTAGAGCCCTCCCAAGATTTCCCCAAGCTCTTTAGAATCTCCTCCTAAGATTTTAGAAGCATTCTCTCATGGTAAGATATTCCCTCCTCTTTATTCAAACACCTTCTTTATGTCATGACTTTTGATTTCCAATTATTCAAGTTGATATATGTTTTTCCACATCCCTCTAACCATCATTATGATTCCCAAGTAATTATATACCCATTTCTCTCTCATTCATCCCTTCTTTAAACCTTTATATATACTTGTTATGCTGCTAACATTATCATGCGATTTTCCATGCCAAACATTTGTGTAGTGAATACCCATCTCCATTTCCCCTCAAGGGTATTCACACAGTTATACCCATCATTAATTGACTGGGGGTTTACATTTATATAACCCTCATTCCTTAATCATGGGGTTAAAATTGATGAAATACATCCTTATGTTGTATGATCTATGTGGCACACTTATGCATGTACATGATATGAAAGTGATGGGTGGACCCAGAATTATATAGCCCTCCAATGAATTTGGAAATTTTTTTATCTCATGAGATACCATTTATGGTGCATGAGATATTATTCTAATCACACTATGTTGTAACGTCCTGGACCCGGATGCCACCTGAAATGGTGCCCTGAGCCCGATTGGTCACATGGCCTCAAGCGTATCTCCCCAAATGCCAGTAGCTGCCGACTAGCAGCGCGGGCCTAGGTGAGTCAGTGGGGAGACTATTCCCTCATTACCAGAGTATCACAGCGGAAGTCAAACATAATATAAATAAAAGAAGTGAAATAAACAACAAACAACTAAAACTAAGACAAGACAAAAATACATAACAATAATCAGAAATGTCTCATATACAAAATGATGCAGATGGTACACGTATCTAGAAAGTAGCCAGAATAGTACATGGAAATACAATACAATACAAGTGTCCCAAAAATAATAAAATACCAAAAAGGTATCCCAGCATCGCAAGCCTCAGTTTGGTCCTATGCTTTCCTTCTCTAAAGCCACAATCAACAACCTATACAAGGGCGCTTTCCCCTATCATCACCTGTAATCATAGAATTTGTTTGGGTCCCCATGGAGGCCCAAACAAGGTGTGAGATAAATATCCCAGTAGGCAACCACCCAGGTCTATACAGTTCTAACAACAATTCTAAAAAAGTGCTAGCAAGTGTAAACAACCAATAAGTAAGTGAACATGCCCATGGCATAAGTCTACTGTAGTAAGTAAAACCAAACATCCCTCAAGGCTACCTGCAAAAGAGAGTCAGCTATAACTAAGTAAACAAGAAAGTCACACGGCCACACTGTACATTCATCTGTATCATGCAACCACAACCATGCTGTATAAAGAAGTCAAGTATCCCATGACCATGCCATATAGTGAAAAGTAGCATCCCATAGCCACACCGTGTAGTGAAGTGTAGACCATAAGGTTCGGATCCAAGGTTTCAAAAGACCAAAACATCCAAGTAAATATCTAGAACATGGAGGGATGAATCTAAGGAGATTTTCCAAGGCATCCCATCGAGTCCCATGGGAATCCCTGGTGGAAACTCGGTTAGGCACTAATTGAGATCCTATGATCATGGAAATAGAAAGTGTAACACCCGAGATTTTTATGAGAAATATTTTGATTTTATGTTATATACATCATCAAAGGAATCTTTCACTACACACAACACTAGCTTGGATTTCTTTACACGCAATTGCGACCTTCCCCGATAGCTTGCGTTGTACGCAATACCGAGTTTCACTAAACAACGATATGCTATTAAAATATTATTAAACCTAGCCGTTACGAATAATAATACCCACTTTTTGAAATTTTATAAATTTTATCTTTGAAAATGGACTTCATTTTTGGATTCGGAATATCGAAATTATCATAGGGTGAAATTTTGGTATTTTTCTGAAAACTTTCAATTTTTGATGAATAGTGAAAACACTGGGTTACTATTTAAAAACCGACTTTTTATTTAAATAATTATTTATTTTAATTAAATTTATTTTAGGTAAAATTTGATACATAATACCTATATAAGTTCAAAGTAATTCATTGAAGTCATTTTATAATAATTTTAGATATATAAAAATTTTATTGAACTTTTCACCGTCTTTTACCCACCTCCTAAGAGAGTTTGAAAATTTACATAAAACTTAATTTTACCGCTTCTGTGAGTGGAATTTTGAAAATCCAAGAGACACGGTTAATATCAAGGACTAAAATATGGTTCAATGAGATGAAAATATTTTTTGGTGAATAGTAACCTTTTACTTTTATTTACCACAATTAAAAGTAAATAGGGTAATTAAGGATAAAAATGATATTATTATTACCCTAACACATGTACTAATTCTGTTGGATAAGTGTAATTCAACCAAAAAAAACCTTAGGAATAAAACATGACAATTTAGGTCCACTTGGATTAGATTAGGACATTTATTATTAATTTATTTAAAGAAGGGTTAAAATAGTTAAAATCAATGTTTAATAAATAAATCATTTTTAATATAGGGTTATACATAAGATAAATTCGACTATAAATATTCATTAGAAAGATAAAAATATTTCCTAAATAATTGTATTTTATTTATAATTTTTAGACATTAAATAATTTAATTTATTTACGACACAATGATGATGCAATAATTATCTTATTAATGAAATATTAACATAATTGATGTTATAAATACCCAAATAAATGTAATTTGAGACTTTTTATGAATTCCACTAATTTTCTAGGTTAATATGACATGTTATTATTTATTTAATTAACTTTTTTTGAACTAATCATGCTTTTATGATTTTCACAAAAATCAATTACCAAACAGTGTCAAAATTGACATAAAATAGTTTTTAAAACAAATATTATATTATTAATTTTTATTTTATTCCTAAAAATCTAAATTTCGGCCAAATGACTCATATAAAATTATATATATTAATAATAAACAACTTGGGTTTTTTTTGGCTTGTTATAGTAAGTTTATTAACCATATAGTGTAATAAAACAAGAAGACACGGTAAAAGTTAAATTATTTAACTTAGAGTTAAATATAAATGATAAGGTTAAAATAGTAATCTAAACTTGTCTAAAATCTATTGGTTGAGAGGATTTCGACCCATAACCACCTTAGATTTTAAATAAATCAATTTGGAGCTATTAAAAACCGAATATGACTTTATAATAAAATAATATTTTAAGTTTTTCCTAAGGTTCCCCTCTCCTCCCTTATAAAAGGGCACCTCCTCCCTCTCTTCCTCACACCACTTTGAGCCTTAAATCTCGGCCAAACCCTGAAAATTTCTCTTATCCACTTCCCTAGAAACATCCTATAGGTCCTGTTCTTCTTCAAAAACCATCTTTAGTGCCCTAAGAGGAGGTTAAGAAGAGACGCTTCAAAGAAGAGGTAATGTCCGTTACCGATTCTTTCAACTTTATTTCTTCTTCTACTTATTCTTCTTTGGTTGTTTCATTATGAAGTAATAACATCAGTATCACTCATATAATGATATTTTATTATAAGTATGAAACAACCCAATTTCACCTTCTATCCATCCTACGGAATATGAAATCACTGCGCGTGTGTACGTACGAAATACTGTCTCCACGCCGTGGTGTAATCTATTTTCCAACCCCACCTTAATTGGATGGGTATAATGGTGTAAATAATAAATATATATGATTATTGTAAAGTGATATGGATTCTGAAATATTATACATACAATTCAATAAAATTCCACGATCATGGGAACGATATCATCGCTCGTGCGTACGTATGGCCTACCGTCTCCACGATGTGATGCAACTCGTTCTACATGATCTTCATTGAATAATGATTATATAAATGAATTGAATGAATAAATATGATATATATTACACTAATACCATTCTGGAAATGAGGTATCTATAACCTAAAAGGAATAATAAGAATTTATTCGACAAAACATGCATAAGAACATAAAGTAATGAACACCCAAATAACAAGTAGCAATGAAATATTACAAATAAGAAGATAAGAATATGAACATATATGATATCATAATAGTGAGTACGATTCTGGAATAATTCAATGACATTATTTAAATCATTATACAGGTGGTTCGGACAATTACGAAGCAAATCAGACCTAAGGTAAGGGAAAATATCACAATCTCATTTTTATCCGAGATTGTTTATACTTCAGAATTTACTGGGGAATATTTATCATCCACATAAAAGTTTTCTCAATATGTAATATTATTTATATCCTCAAACAATTGTTTAAATCCAATTTTACTTATTGGTGAATTTTTAGTAAAAGATATGAAAGGAATTTTTTGTCGTTTTTAGTACGAGGTACTTTTTGACTTTTCCGGCCAAAGTACGAGAAGAATGTTTTTTTAACTTATACAACATGAATGGATTTTTATGATTATTTCCATGAAGCTTCCTTTACAAGTTTTCAAGTTTATTTTTAATGAACTTCTTATCGTTTAAAATTGTATGACATGTTAAGAAAGGAAAAATGTTTTTGAAGTAGAAATGATATTTTCCTCAAGAATGAAGTTCAAGTGTTTTATCAAAATTATTTTCCATCTAAGACACTATAGGGTTCTGTTTCTATCCCTATTTTTTACATTGATTTGATTATGTTATGATGGAATTATTTTTATGATGTCCTTTTATCTTATATGGATTATGTTATGATGGCATGAGGTTTAAGAATCCCATTTTTATTACATGGGTTATGCTATGATATATGATTTATGATTTTGTGGCACACATAATAATGGTATCATTATGAGATGGGTGGGACCTATATCTCCCTCCAATTCATTGGGTAAAGATTTATATCTCATGATATAGACATGGATGTAATGGAAGGTTAATCCGGTTCAGTGAAACAGGACTGAAACGAGGAGTGAACTCGGTTCAGAAATGGACTTTGTCTGCTAAGATAGTCTTGGAAATGAGTCTTGACTACTAAGAAATGATTATCTATGATTATGTGTGTATTCTAAAAAGTTTCATGTTTTAAGTTATGATTATTGGGATTACATTTCACTACTATGATTTATCCCATGTTATGAAATTATGATCTCTTTTGCAGGTTAAGATTTCCAAAATGTTATGTTCTTATGAATATCATATGATTGATATTTCTTTTGTTTACCCTTACTGAGCATTTGAGCTCACCCTTTTGTATGTTTTCTTTTCCCCAGGTCTGGAAGAAGGGTATTAAGTAGAATATGCCAAAAAGGGACTCTAGATATGATGAAATAAATGGGAGACAACGTAGATGATTTATGAACCAGTTGTTTATGTTTCCCAGTTTCTAAAGACACTATACCTATCCGGTCCTTTCATGGTTTTGTTATATGTTGTAATAAGTGTGCTTCAATTTTGAAGTATTAAAAATTTATGTAAATTATGGGTCGTTATAGTTGGTATCAGAGGAAAGGTATAGTCAACCTTTAGAAACTAGTATGTGAAAGCCTTAGTAAGAACCCTAAGAATATATCTAAGCATAGAACACAATCTTAGTGTTTTAGAAATGGACATGAACAACCTATGATAAGACCTTAAGTGTAAAATTTTATTCTTGATTATGTGGTTTTCCTATTATAATTAGTGTTTCTCACACTATGCTTATTGGTTTTAGTCAATGGTTGGAACCCGAAGGAACCGTGTTAATGCTGAATGCGACGTGTAATGCAATGATTGTCCCCCTGAGAAACCAAACGTTATGGGAGCTGGAATGAAAAATCTTGTAGCCATGCTCAGACAAATTTCTCAAGCTACGAATCATGTAGGACTTCCAAACGAGCAAAGTAAGGAGCAACATTCTATTGAATCCTTCATGAGGCAGCGTCCACCTTCATTCAGTGGGTCTACTGATCCATTAGTGGCTAAACAATGGATAAGTACCACTGAAAATATATTTTTAGTTCTTCAATGTTCTGAACATGATAAAGTCATCTTAGCAGTTTATCATTTGTAAGGTGAAGCTGATCAATGATGGAATCTTATCAAGAATATGAGGCCAAGAGATGAAATTGAGTCCATGGAATGGGAAGAGTTCAAGAACTTATTTTTCAATAAGTACTTCCCTTGTATTCTTCGAACAAATATGGAGAAGGAGTTTCTTGAACTAAAGAAAAAGGATGCTGAATTTGTTGGTACCTACGAATAAATTTTACAAGACTTGCAAGGTATGATTCTGGGATTATTATCCAACCTAAGAGTAAGATCGATTGATTCTTTAGTGGCTTAAAACCAAGTCTTCGAAGGGCGTTATCCATAAGGGACTTCAATAGCTATGAGGAAATTGTTTGATGTGCTCTCAAGGTTGAGATGGATATTGGAGTAACCCATCAGTCATATGTGTTTGATAAGAAGAGGAAAATGGAATTCAAAGGGAAATCTAAAGACCACACTGAAAAGAAGATGAGTTTTCCCTTATGCTCAAAGTGTGGAAAGAAACATGGAGGGAGTTGTCTTAAAGGGACAAGTAAATGTTTCAAATGTGGAAAGGAAGGTTATCGGGCATTTGAATTCCACAATGATGGGAAGAAGATGTCTAGTGATGCGAACAAAGAAAAGGCTACACATAGTGCACCTCCTACACTTCAATGTTACAAGTGCATGGAAATGGGGCATTATTCTAATCAATGCCCTAATCCAAGGGTTTTTGATGATGATCGACGTCAACAAACTCTTAAGGCTAAAGGAAAAGGAAAGTCACATGAAATTTCTATCAGCGATGTGGAGTACGATAATGAAGTGGTGAAAGGTACACTTACCATCCAATCTAAAGTAGAAAATGTTTTATTTGATTCTAGATCTACCCACACTTTTATTTCTGAATAATTTTCTAAGGGTATCGCCATATTACCTCAACAATTAGATGTTGAGTTAGCTGTGACAACCCCTAATGGCACAACAGTCGCATAAAAAGTTTATAATTCTTCTCCGATTAAAGTTTGTGGTAAATTGATTCCTACAAATCTTGTGATCCTTCCTATAGTGGAATTTGATGTGATTCTTGGCATGGATTGGCTTTATTTATATGGATCTCATATCAATTGCCAAAGAAGGGAAGTCACATTTCATATTCCAGATCAATCTATGATCGTCTATCGATGCAAGGATGAACATAACCTTCCAGTGGAAATTTATTCCATCTTATGGGTCTTGATTCCAATAAATGAAGGTTATTTATCTCAAATGGTTGGAGAGGAACTCACGATTAAGAATATGCCCATTGTATGAGAGTTTGATGATGTCTTTCTGGAGGAATTGTTGGGTCTTCCACCAAACCGTGAAGTTGAGTTTTCAATAGAACTCGTACTGGGTGCTTTTCCTATTTCAAAGACACCTTATAGAATGACCCCAATTGAGTTGCAGGAATTGAAGAAGCAACTCCAAGAGAATCTTGATAAGGGATTTATACGCCCTAGTGCATCACCTTGGGGAGCACCTGTTCTGTTTGTTAAGAAGAAAGATGGATCAATGAGACTCTGCATTGATTATCGAGAACTTAACAAGATCACTATCATGAACAAATATCATCTCCCACACATTGATGACTTATTTGACCAACTACAAGGAGCTCAATACTTTTCCAAGATTGATCTTTGTTCTGGGTATCATCAATTAAGGGTCAAAAGAGAGGATATACCAAAGACTACTTTCCATACACGGTATGGACACTATGAATTTATAGTGATGCCATTTGGTCTTACTAATGCCCTTGCTATCTTCATGGATATAATGAATAGAGTCTTTAGAGACCATCTTGATCAGTTTTTGGTAGTCTTTATAGACGATATTCTTGTCTATTCAAAGAGCAAGGAAGAACATGAAGATCACTTGAGAATTGTATTGAAGACCCTGAGAAAGGAGAAGCTTTATGCCAAATTTATCAACTGTGAATTTTGGCTTCAAAAAGTTTCATTTTTGGGTCACATAATCTCAAAAGATGGGATATCTGTGGATCCAGCAAAGACAGAGGTTATCGAAAGATGGTAGATACCAACAAGAGTAACTGAGATCCGAAGTTTTCTTGGTTTGGCTGGATATTATCGACATTTTGTGAAATATTTTTCACGATTATCTAATCCACTCACTAGGTTGACTCGAAAAGGAGTTAAGTTCGTTTGGATGGAGGAGTGTGAAGATAATTTCAAGGAGTTAAAAAGAAGTTTATCCAGTGCACCTGTGCTCACACTGCCTTGTAGTGGAAAAAGGTTTGTGATTTACAGTGATGCATCCAAGAAGGGACTGGGGTGTGTTCTCATGAAAAATGATATGGTGATAGCTTATGCCTCACGATAGTTGAAAATCCATGAGCAAAATTACCCAACTCATGATTTGGATTTAGTAGTGGTAATATTTGCATTAAAGATTTGGAGGCATTATCTTTATGGATAAAGGTGTGATATTTATACTGATCATAAAAGTTTAAAGTATATTTTCACACAAAAGGAGCTAAATATTCATCAAAGAAGATGGTTGGAGCTGATTAAGGATTACGACTGCTCAATTCATTATCACCCTGGGAAAGCAAACAAGGTGGCAGATGCATTAAGTCGACAATACCATGCTATATTTTCCATGATGAGGATCACAAAAGATCCAATATTTATGGATTTACAAAGGATGGATCTTGGAATTATAATGGAAGGGGAAAAATCGTATCTTTCTCAAATGAATGTTTAACCATATATACATGTGAAAATTAAAGAGGCACAAAAAGAAGATGTAGAGTTACAAAAGAATGTGAGAAATGTTCCTTAATTCAACCTTGATTGTGATGGGATAATAAGGTTCAGGAATCAGGTTTGTGTTCCTCCCATCCCAGAATTAAAGTAGGAGCTACTGGATGAGGCTCATAATTCTTCATTCTCTATTCATCCTGGAAGCACAAATATGTATAGGGACCTGAAAGAGTAATTTTGGTGGGATGATGTGAAAAGAGATGTTGCTGAATATGTCTCTCGATGCTTGGTTTGTCAGCAAGTTAAAGCCGAGAGACATAAGTCTAAAGGGATGTTACAACCATTACCCATACCAGAATGGAAATGGAAAAACATCACTATGGACTTTGTCACCGGACTTCCTAAAACATCCAAAGGCAATAATGCTATCTGGGTTATAGTTGATCATCTTACGAAGTCAACACACTTCATTGCTATTAGAGAATATTTCTCTCTGGATCAGCTTGCCAGGATATATGTAAAATAATTAGTAAGATTGCATGGAGTACCACTTTCCATTATATCTAATCGGGATCCAAGGTTTACCTCAAAGTTTTGGCGAAGTCTTCAGCATACTCTGGATACAGAGTTGAGTTTCAGCACTGCTTATCATCCTCAGACAGACGGTCAGTCTGAGAGAACAATTCAAACTCTAGAAGATATGTTAAGAGCTTACTCTATGGATTTCAAAGGTGGTTGGGATCAACACCTACCTTTGGTGGAATTTTCTTATAATAATAGCTTTCACTCCAATATTCAGATGGCTCCTTATGAAGCTCTCTATGGGAAGAAATGTAGGACTCCAACTTGCTGGGATGATGTTGGGGAAAGAAAGCTATCAGGACCTGATCTTGTTGATGAGATGGCAGAAAAGACCATATCTATTCAACAACACATAAGAGCAGCTCAGATTCGACAAAAAAGTTATGCCGACAATCGAAGAAAAGACCTAGAGTTTGAATTAGGTGATAAAGTGTCCTTATGAATATCTCCTTGGAAGAGAGCAATGAGATTTGGAAAGAAGGGAAAGCTGAGCCCTAGGTATATTAGTCCTTTCAAAATACTGGATCGTGTTGGTAAGGTCGCTTACCGATTGGTGCTTCCACCGAATCTCTCTCAAGTTCATGATGTGTTCCATGTATCGCTCCTGAGAAAGTACATACCCGATCCTTCATATGTACTCAGCTCAGAAGTTGTACCGCTGGAGCAAGATCTTTCTTATGAAGAACAACCGATAGAGATTCTGGATCGTAGTGAAAAAGTCCTACAGAACAAGAACACTTTCTTGGTGAAAGTATTATGGAGGAACCACCAATTAGAAGAAGCTACATGGGATCTTGAGGATATTATGAGGGAGAGATATCCTCATCTGTTTGTTACAAAGTGACGAATTTTGAGGGCGAAATTCATTTTAAGGGGGGTAGAATGTAACACCCGAGATTTTTATGAGAAATATTTTGATTTTATATTATATACATCATCGAATAAATCTTTCACTACACACAACACTATCTTGGCTTTCTTTACACACAATCGCGACCTTCCTCAATAGCTTGCGTTGTATGCAATACCGAGTTTTACTAAACAACGATATGCTATTAAAATATTATTAAAGCTAGCCGTTATGAATAGTAATACTAACTTTTTGAAATTTTATAAATTTTATCTTTCAAAATGGACTTAATTTTTGGATTCAGAATATCGAAATTATCCTAGGGTGAAATTTTGGTATTTTTCTGAAAACTTTCAATTTTTGATGAATAGTGAAAATACTGGGTTACTATTTAAAAACCGACCTTTTATTTAAATAATTATATATTTTATTTAAATTTATTTTAGGTAAAAATTGATACATAATACCTATATAAGTTCAAATTAATTCATTGAAGTCATTTTATAATAATTTTAGATATATAAAAATTTTATTGAACTTTTCACCGTCTTTTACCCACCTCCTAGGAGAGTTTGAAAATTTATATAAAACTTAATTTTACCGCTTCTATGAGTGGAATTTCAAAAATCTGAGAGAAACGGTTAATATCAAGGACTAAAATGTGGTTCAATGAGATGAAAATATTTTTTGGTGAATAGTAACTTTTTACTTTTATTTACCACGGTTAAAAGTAAATAGGGTAATTAAGGGTAAAAATGATATTATTATTACCATAACACATGTCCTAATTCTATTGGATAAGTGTAATTCGACCAAAAACAACCTTAGGAATAAAATATGACCATTTAGGTCCACTTGGATTAGATTAGGACATTTATTATTAATTTATTTAAAGAAGGGTTAAAATATTTAAAATCAAAGTTTAATAACTAAATAATTTTTAATATAGGGTTATACATAAGATAAATTCGACTATAAATATTAATTAGAAAGCTAAAAATATTTCCTACATAATGGTATTTTATTTATAAATTTTAGACATTAAATAATTTAATTTATTTATGACACAATGATGATACAGTAATTATCTTATTAATGAAATATTAACATAATTGATGTTATAAATACCCAAATAAATGTAATTTGAGACTTTTTATGAATTCCACTAATTTTATAGGTTAATATTACATGGTATTATTTATTTAGTTAACGTTTTTTGAACTAATCATGCTGTTATGATTTTCACAAAAATCAATTACCAAATAGTGTCAAAATTGACATAAAATAGTTTTTAAAACAAATATTATATTATTAATTGTTATTTTATTCATAAAAATCTAAGGTTCGGCCAAATTACTTATATAAGGTTATATATATTAATAATAAATAACTTGGGGTTCTTTTGGCTTGTTATAGTAAGTTTATTAACCATATAGTGTAAGAAAACAAGAAGACACGGTAAAAGTTAAATTATTTAACTTAGAGTTAAATCTAAATTATAAGGTTAAAATAGTAACCTAAACTTGTATAAAATATATTGGTTGAGAGTATTTATACCCATATCCACCTTATATTTTAAATAAATCAATCTGGAGCTATTAAAAACTGAATATGACTTTATAATAAAATAATATTTTAAGTTTTTCCTAAGGTGCCCCTCTCCTCCCTTATAAAAGGGCACCTCCTCCCTCTCTTCCTCACACCACTTTGAGCCTTCAAGCTCGGACAAAACCTGAAAATTTCTCTTCTCCACTTCTCTAGAAACATCCTAGAGGTCCTGGTCTTCTTCAAATACCATATTTAGTGCCCTAAGAGGAGGTTAAGAAAAGGCACTTCAAAGAAGAGGTAATGTCCGTTACCGATTCTTTCAACTTTATTTCTTCTTCTACTTCTTCTTATTTGGTTGTTTCATTATGAAGTAATAAAATAAGTATCACTAATATACTGATATGTTATTATAAGTATGAAACAATAAAATTTCACCTTCTATCCATCCTACGGAAAACAAAATCACCGCGCGTGCGTACGTACGGAATACCGTCTCCACGCCGTGGTGTAATCTATTTTTCACCACCACCTTACTTGGATGGGTATAATGGTGTAAAGAATAACTATATATGATTATTTTAAAGTGATATTGATTCTGAAATATTATACATACACTTCAATAAAATTCCATGATCATGGGAATGATATCATCGCTCGTGCGTACGTACGGCCTACCATCTCTACGATGTGATGCGACTCGTTCTACATGATCTTTATTTAATAATGATTATATAAATGAATTTAATGAATAAATATGATATATATTACACTAATACCATTCTGGAAATGAGGTATCTATAACCGAAAAATAATAATAAGAATTTATTCGACAAAACATGCATAAGAACATAAAGCAATGAACACCCGAATAACAAGTAGCAATGAAATATTACAAATAAGAAGATAAGAATATGACCATATATGATATCATAACAGTGAGTAGGATTCTGGAATAAGTCAATGAAATTATTTAAATCATTATACAGGAGGTTCAGACAATTACAAAGCAAATCGGACCTAAGGTAAGGGAAAATCTCACGATCTCATTTTTATCCGAGATTGTTTATACTTCAGAATTTACTAGGGCATATTTATCATCCACATCCATGTTTCCTAAATATGTAATATTATTTATATCCTAAAACAATTTTTTAAATCCAATTTTACCTATTGGTGAATTTTTAGTAAAAGATATGAAAGGAATTTTTTGTCATTTTTAGTACGAGGTACTTTTTGACTTTTCCGGCCAAAGTACGAGAATAATATTTTTTTTAACTTATACAACATGAATGGATTTTTATGATTATTTCCATGAAGCTTCCTTTACAAGTTTTCAAGTTTATTTTTAATCAACTTCTTATTGTTTAAAATTTTATTACATGTTAAGAAAGGAAAAATGTTTTTGAAGTAGAAATGATATTTTACTCAAGAATGAAGTTCAAGTGTTTTATCAAAATTATTTTCCATCTAAGACAATATAGGGTTCTGTTTCTATCCCTATTTTTTACATTGATTTGATTATGTTATGATGGAATTATTTTTAGGATGTCCTTTTATCTTATATGTATTATGTTATGATGGTATGATGTTTAAGAATCCCATTTTTATTACATGGGTTATGCTATGATATATGATATATGATTTTGTGGCACACATAAGAATGGTATAATTATGAGATGGGTGGGACCTATATCTCCCTCCAATGCATTGGTTAAAGATTTATATCTCATGAGATAGACATGGCTGGAACGACAGGTTAATCCGGTTCAGTGAAACAGGACTGAAACGAGGAGTGAACTCGGTTCAGAAATGGACTTTGTCCTCTAAGATAGTCTTTGCAATGAGTCTTGACTACTAAGAAATGATTCTCTATGATTATGTGTGTATGACAAAAAGTTTCATGTTTTATGTTATGATTATTGGGATTACATTTCACTACTATGATTTATCCCATGTTATGAAATTATGATCACTTTTGCAGGTTAAGATTTCCAAAATGTTATGTTCTTATGAATATCATATGATTGATATTTCTTTTGTTTACCCTTACTGAGAATTTGAGATGAACCTATTGTATGTTTTCTTTTTCCCAGGTCTGGGAGAAGGGTGTTAAGTAGAATATGCCAAAAAGGGACTCTAGATATGATGAAATAAATGGGAGACAACATAGATGATTTACGAACCAGATGTTTATATTTCCCAGTTTCTAAAGAGACTATACCTATACGGTCCTTTCATGGTTTTTTTATATGTTGTAATAAGTGTGCTTCAATTTTGAAGTATTAAAAATTTATGTAAAGTATGGGTCGTTATTTCAAGTCCTACGTGAGCCCAAGAAAGTCAGATCCATGAGGTAGCAAGGCTCGGTGCATCCCACACAATAAAGACCCAAGTGAAAAGTCAACCCAAGGCATCCACTAGCACGTTCCAGGTACATGGAGAGCATTCTAAGGCATCTATCAAACCATTAAATCAAGAATTCAAGCATTCAAATTAAACATTCAATTTAAACAAACATTCCATGTGAGTATACCCATTCACATCAACCTGCACAAGCCATGAGTATACCCACTCAAGAAAACCCTTTATCAAAACAAGAATATGGGCCTACCCTCTCATATAAACCATTTAACATGCCAAAATATCAAAATAGACAAGGCATAACATGATATTCATTGAGCAAGGAGGAAGTACATCTCATAAATAGGCTATTCAAGCTATCAAGGCATTAACGGGCTTCCTCTGACTAGGCAAGCATAAGCACACACTCATTGGGTGGTTTAAATAGGAATAAACAACATATTTCTTTAAGGTGCACCCCTTGGGTGACCTTTAAATGAGAAATAGTTGTCAATGTACCTAAACAGAACCTACGAGAATCCTTACTAGGTCTGACTAAGCCTGCAACCAGCAACTCGCTCATGAACGAGGCCTCAACAGAAAGTCCGATGGGCGGTGAAAAGGCCGAACGCCCAAAAAACACCCAAAAATCCGAAATAAATTATAGAACACCTACCCCACCTCGGTAGTAGACAACTCGTCTATTATCAAGTCATGATTCGTCCTGGTTTGGAAGAAATATGAAGAACGAACGAAGAATAAGATATTAGGGAATATGAGCCTAAATCCAAATAGCATAGTCATTGTTCTGAAGAATCAAGAATGACTAAAAAGGAATTGAGTACTTACCTATATTATTCTAATGTGATAGACGACGCTCAAATTAGATTCCAAACAGCTTCTATAATTGAAAAACTAGAATAGAGGGTTTTTCAGTTCAAAAACAAGAGGAAAAACTTCTATCCGTAAAAAATGAGGCTCCTGCCTCTTTTATAAAAAAACCCACTGGGCAAGTACACAACGTGTACCTCAAGTTCACGACGTGTACTTCCCAATTTTTTTGAACCAGAAAGTCTATACGTCGTGATGGGCCACTAAAAGACATGTACTAGAAGTACACAGTGTGTAGACCAAGTACACGATGTGTACCTGGCCTACAGCTAGATTTCAGCATGTTTTCCCCCTTATTTCCCAAAAACAACCCAACCAGCCCATGACCTAGCTTAGGGTCTAAGAAAAAAAGGAAAGTAAACACATTTAACCATAAAAGAAAGTTTTTTACCTCAAAAAAAACTTGGGATCTTACAATCTTCCCCTATTATAGCAATTCGACCCAAATTGCTCTCTGAAGGGTGGTCAAGATTTGTTTGAAAACAACTTTGGCCACTGATCACGTACGTCAGATTCCCTGTTCCAAGTCTCATCCTGTAAATGACCATGCTGTCATAGCACCCATACTAGAGGAACTCACCAGCCTCAGAGAAACTTCATGCTCCTGTCAACTATACGAATAAGATGCTCCTCAAAGGACGCATCAACATGAAGTTCAACTTCCTCAGGCTGAAAAATGTGAGACAAGTCTGAGTGATAGCGGCGCAGCTGAGATATGTGGAAAACATCGTGCATGGATCGGTACCTCTGAGGTAACTGAAACCAATAGGAAACTGACCCAACTCTCTCCAGAATCTCAAATGTCCCGACATATCTCGGTGAAATTTTACCCTATCTCCTAATCCACTTGTGCCCCAACCTTGGTGAAACACGTAAGAAAACCCGATCCCCAACCTCAAACTCTAGAGGTTGTCTGCGGTGATCGATGTATGATTTTTGGAATGACTGTGCATCATCCATCCTCTTCTGAGTCAACCGGACCTTCTCATAAGTCTCCTGCATGAGACGTGGTCCCAGTAAAGCTGCCTCTACTGCCTCTAACCAGCATAGGGGAGAACGACATGAACTAATGTATAAATCCTCATAAGGTGCCATCTGTATCGTCACCTAATAACTATTATTGTATGAAAACTCAACCAGAGGAATGTGACTCTCCTAAAAGCCCCCAAAATTCAGGACGCATGCTCACAACATGTTCTCTAGCACCTGTATCATACGCTCTGACTGACCATCGCTCCGAGGGTGGTATGCTGTGCTTAGAAGCACCTGTGTACCCAGCGCCCTCTGAAAACTCTGCTAGAAACAAGATGTAAAGTGGGCGTCCCTATTTGAAACAATAGTGTGTGGGACCCCATGAAGTTGTACCACCTCTTGGATTTACAACTTTCCAAGATCATCAACATTGAATGTATCCTTGATCAGTAAGAAATGTGGGACCTTCGTAAGCCTATCAATGAAAATCCACACAACGTCATTACCCCAAGGCGACCTCGATAAACCCGTCACAAAATCCATTGCAACATCATCCCATTTCCACTCCGGGATAGACAACTGCTGTAAAATCCCAGTTGGCTGCTGATGTTCTGTCTTCACCAGCTAACAGGTGGAACACACCTAGTAACAAAACCAACCACCTATATCTTTATTTCCAACCACTAGTACTGACTTCGCAAGTCACGGTACATCTTGGTGACCCCGGGATGCACTGCCCAAGTTGAAGCATGAAACTCCCACATCAAATCCTTGCGTATATCCATTGGAACCCAGACACATCCATGGATACACAATATCTCATCATCGCCTACCGTCCAACCAGGAGGAGGGTACTCACCTGCCACACCTTCCCATAGAACAAGGCCTTATGAATCTGATAGCTACCTCATCCTAACTCCATCCATTAGGGTAGAGGTAATAGCTAAGGATGAAGGAAAAGTCTGCCCCTGTTTGTCATGCAACTCCAGATGCATATCAGAAAACAACGTCATAAGCTTCCACTCACTACTGGCATGTTGAACTACCTGTATCAGAGTCCTCCTTATTAGTGCATCAACTACTGCATTGCCTTTACCAGGCGTATAGGCAAGCTCAAAGTCAAAGGACTGTAGGTACTCCACCCACCTTTGCTGCCTCAAATTCAGATCACGCAACATAAAGATATACTTGAGGCTTTTGTGGTCCGTGTAATACACAAAACACTCTCCTAGTAAATAGTGTATCCAAAAATGTAAATCATAAACAACTACAACTAACTTGAGATCATGAATAGGGTAGTTATTATAGTGAGGCCTCAATTTCCAGGACCCATACACCACGACTCGATCTACCTGCATCAGCATTGTCCCCAGCCCAATACCTGAAGCATCATAGTAAACTGTGCAACTCTTTCCCTGCTTTGGAAATATCAGGACTGGTGCTGATGTCAACCTCCCTTTCAACTCTTGAAAGGATGTCTCACAATATTTTGACCACACAAACTTCACACCCTTCTTAGTCAAGCTTGTCAACGGTGCTGCTAAGCCCGGGAAGTCCTGTATAAAACACCTTTAGTATCCAGCTAGCCCCAAGATTCTTAGTACATAAAAAACATTCTTAGGATGTTCCCAGGAAACTATAGCTATCACCTTTTCTAGGTCCACTAACACTCCTGTCTCCAATATGATGTGACCTAGGAAGTGAATCCGATCCATCCAAAAGAGGCACTTTGCGAGCTTAGAATATAACTGATGCTCTCTTAGTGTATTCAAAACAATATCAAGATGGTTGGAATATTCATGTCGATTGTGAGAATACACCAAGATATCATCCATGAAAACCACCACAAAAGAATCCAAGTATGTATGGAAAACTCAGTTCATCAAATCCATGAAAACTGCTGGCGCGTTCGTGAGACCGAATGACATAACCAGATACTTGTATAACCCATACATGCTACAAAAGGTTGTACGAGGTATGTCTATAGGTCGAACCCACACCTGGTGATATCCTGACCTCAAGTCGATCTTTGAGAAAACTCGAGCTCCTTGAAGCTGATCAAACGTGTCATCTATCCATGGAAAAGGATATCAGTTTTTAACTGTCAGCTGGTTCAGTTTCTGATAATCCATTCATATCCTAAGAGTTCTATCCTCTTTTTTCTCAAAAAAGGACCGGTGAACCCTATAGAGAAGTACTGGGTCTGATAAACCCCTTCGCCTCCAAATCCTCTAGTTGCCTCTTGAGCTCCTGCAACTCTGTCGTAGCCATCCTGTATGGAGGAATGGATACCAGCGCAGCTCTTGACACTAGATCGATGAAGAACTCCACTTCTCTCTTAGTATGTAAACCAGAAAATTCGTCGGGAAAGACGTCCCTGAAGCGCTCAACCACTAGAGGAAAGTCCTCCTAACCCACTCCCTAATAATCCAGAAATAAACTAGCAATCTGGGCTGTCATCCCACCCATCCCACAGTGCTCGGGTCTAGCTTTTCTTGCCTGAACATCCCATTCACCACTGTGAATAAACACTGAACCCTCTGGTGATGTGAAAGTTACCCTCCGATGATAGCGGTCAATGTACACTCGGTAAGCCACGAGCCAATCCATTCTGAGAATAATGTCAAAGCCTGTCATCTCAAGGACATAGAGATCCTAGATGAAGTGGCACCCACCAACCTCAAGGGGACACTCCATACAACGGTGTATGTCACCCATTCTAACTCCCAACGGTGTGTCTAGCATCAAAACACCCTTAGAAAGAAAAACCACAAGCCCAAGGCTTTTTACCACTCATGCAGAGATAAAACTATGAGAGGCACCTGTATTGAAAAGAGTAGATGCAATAGTAGAATATAATAAGATCATACATATCACCATAGATGGTATGGGATCCTACTCATGTTGGGTTTTTTTCACTACATCAGTCTAGCCTGCACCGCGACCCTGTGACCCTACCTGGATACCTTGAGCTGATCTGCCCCGCTTCCTCTGAGAACCCGGTGTCTGGCTACCATGGCCACGACCACCACTTCCCTAGCATGACTGGCCTACACTTCTCCAACTCCCATCCTGGCGTGAAGCTTAATAACCTACTTTTGAACCTGATGTTGGAGCTGACCCCTACCACTCACAGCTGGAGGGAAGGTCCTGAAAAACCGCTGCATGTGCCCCATCCTACCGCAAACTCGACACTAAACCGGGTCGCGGTCACACTGATTTTTGACGTAGTCTTGCCTATCACAATGATGGTAATACACCAAGCTACCTTCACCCACATCATAACTAAAACTCATGTCGTGAGAAGTCTCAAAACGATGCTTCCTACCTGAAGATGTAGATCCACTGGGGCGAGAAACAACACTCTCCTATTCTGTACCCCCAACTTCCCTCAGGTTCCACTCTGTAATCAATGCCTGATTCACAATCTCAATGATAGAAGAAAACTTGAACATGTTGACCTGAGATATGATAGCATGTTTAAGACCTTCCTCAAAGTGCCTTTCCCTCAACATCTCATCAGTAAGATAGATCGGTGCAAAATTTTGTAGCTCTATAAAACATGTCGAGTATTCCATAACTATCATCATGCCCTACTCCAAGCACATAAACTCAGTAGCCCACTATGCTCGCAGAGTCATGGGATAAAAGTAGTCATAGAAGCGGGTTTGGAATTCATCCCAACCCATATTTCGCAAACCATTAGCCTAGTTCAAAACATCACACCAGTGCTTTGCCGCTCCACATAGCATATAAGTCGTGAGCTTGACTCTCCCCTTCGAGGAGTCTCCAAATTCTCAAAAATTGCTAACGTGGTCTCTAACCACAACTCCATAGCCTTTGGTTCACCATACCTTGAAAATGTAGTAGGATGCTGCTGCTGGAACACCTATGTCAGCTCATCCATAGTTAAGGCTGGTTGCGGTGCTCCTTGTATCATCTGCATATAGCGAAAGAAGCCCTCACAGAACTGTTCCTTATCACCTATGTCCGAAACAGCCTTAGGTAACTCAACTGGCACTAAAGGAGGATAAACCAGTAGCCTGTGGCCCACTGTCTCCGAAGCATAGTCATCGCCTCCCTCACGGTGTACCACTAGAGGTCATCGTGGTGGCATGTCTCTACAATTCCAAACGCACATATCAGGAAAGAAAAACATCAAAGCACAAATCTCAAATTATAGGACATATCAAAACCCTCCTAGAAACCAAGTCAAACCCACAAACTGCTCCTAAATCTAGGACTGTATAAAGAATGGCCATCAAACCACTAGAAACTATGCCTCTTGACCACTTAGAAGTCGGGTATAGGTCAAGTCTCTATTCACCATTCAAGTTCCCGTTTCCATTTCACATTCAGTTATTCAAGAAATTCCACCACATGTTTACAAATTTCCAAATTCATGAGGGCCCATAACACCTCATGAACCCAAAACTTGGTTCCCATTCAAACCATATATGTAACAAGTTCATTTAACATTTAAATTCCACTAGTACGTCATTTCCCAATTCATAAGGGCCCATACTCTTTATGGATTGAAATATGACATCACACCTTTATCTACTGCACCCAACTAACACAACAATAGACATAACTATCACATCAACTATCACAACAACATGAAATATCTAATGCATCCTAGATGGCATGACATAATGTATGTAATGTGATTCTAACAAGTGTCTATATGATGCATGAAATGGAACACCCTCATCTCATCGAGTTGCAACTGAAATAGAACCCACGATTTCATAAATAGTAATAATAGAAATCAAGTGTGTCACCCAAAAGTGAAATCGAATCAACTGTAATACTCAAAATCTAGAAAATCAGAACTAAATTTGAGGAAATTTGGATTTTCCCTGTATGCGGGGTAGCTACTTTCAGGCATAGTTTATTACCAAACTCCATTTCCTTCATATCCCTGCCTAATGTCACCAAACAGTAAGTAAAACCAGAAAAAAACTCCCTATGATACCACTTTATAATGCCCTAGACCTGGATGCCACCCGAATCGGTACCCCGAGCCCGATAGGTCACATGACCTCAAGCGCATCTCCCCAAACGCCAATGGCTATCAACTAGCAGTGAGGGCCTATGTGAGTTAGTGGGGGAGACTATGCTCTCATTACTAGAGTATCACAACTGAAGTAAAATATAATATAAATAGAGGAATAAAAATAAATAGTTGACAATTGAAAGTAAGATAAGAAAAAAATACATAACAATAATAAAAAATGTCTCATATACAAAATGATGCAGATGATACAAGTATCTAGATAGAAACCAGAACAGTACATGGAAATACAATACAATACAAGTATCCCAAAAAGAACAAAAGGCCGAAAAGGTATCCTAGCATTGCAATCCTATGCTTGGTCCTATGCTCCCCTACTCTAAAGCCACAGTCAACAACCTGTACTAGGGAGCTTTCCCCTATCATCACCTACAAACATATAATTTGTTTGGGTCCCCATGGAGGTCCAAATAGGGTGTGAGATAAACATCCCAGTAGGCAACCACCCAGGTCTATATAGTTCTAAAAACATTTCTACAAAAGTGATAACAAGTGTAAAAAACCAATAAGTGGACATTCCCATGGCATAAGTCTACTACAATAAGTAAAACCAAACAACCCTTAATGCTACCTGAAAAAGAGGGCCAACTATAATCAAGTAAACAAGCAAGTCACATGACCACGCCCTATATCCATCTGTATCATGCAACCACATCCATGCTGTATAAAGAAGTAAAGTATACCACGACCATTCCATATAGTGAAACGAAGCATCCCACAACCACACCATATAGTGAAGTCAAATATTCCATGGTCATGCTATATAGTGAAGTGTAGACTACAAGGGCCAGATTCAAGGTGTCAGTAGACCAAGGCATCCAAGTAAATATCTAGTCCACGGAGAGCCGGATCCAAGGATCTTTTCCAAGGCATCCCATCGAGTCCCATGGGAATCCCTGGAGGAAACTCGGTTAGACACTGGTTGGGGTCCTAGGAGCATGGTAATATTAATTCCTACATGATCCCAAGCAAGCCGAATCCACACGGTAGCAAGGCCCAAGACATCCCATGGAATCAAGACCCAAGGGGAAGAGTCAACCCAAGGCGTCCACTACCATGTTCCAGATCCATGGAGAGTAGTCCAAGACATCTATAAAACCATTCAATCAAGCATTCAAGCATTCAAATTAAACATTCAATTTAAACAAACATTCCATGTGAGTATACCCACTCACATCATGTAACATCCTGTTACTATTTCAGGTATTCCTAAATCATATTTTGTTAAATTATTAATATCTTACGTTAAATGGGAAAAATGATTTATTAGTGAAAAGTTGCATTTTTGTTAAACACATCGTGGAATGGTAAAACGCCCAATTAACACTCCATAATATCCAATTAAATATTTTCTGAGTTAAACACCGAGTAAGTATGAGTTTCCGAGGCCCACAAAAGCTCATTGAAGACGAAATAAATTTTTTAAATTGAATATATTAAGTGTTCACTTTTTATTCAAAATATTTAAATTACTCCAAAATGATGTGTCATTTGATAAATCTGATACAACTATTGTGTCTGAAATATGGTGTTTACTCTAGAAGGGGTATAACATTCGAAGGCGCCAGACATTTGGATGTCTCGCTCATGAGATAAAGTTATTAAATAATATTTAATATATTTTTTATTAAAAATAATTAAATATATCTCAAAAAATGCATTGTATTAGAAATCTAAGACCACCAATAGGTCTGGAATGAGATATTTACCCTAGAAGGGGTATAACATTTGTAAGCATCGGGTGTTTGGATTCCTCGCTCACAAAAATAACACTTTTTATTTTAATTAATTAATTATTCTGATTTTTAATTAATAAATCATTAATATCTCTCAAATGATGCATTCTATGAGAAATCCAAGACCACTGTTAGGTCTGGAACGAGGTGTTTACCCTAGACGAGGTATAAGTTTAATTTACAATAGATGTTTGGTGTCATTTAATTTTTATGTTAAATAATTAAAATTTGATTATAAAAAAAAGGGCGTTGTTCACCTTCTCCCCCAACAACACCGCACCACCATTTGTAACGCCCCATAAGTTTCCAAACATTGATTTTCACTGTTTTTAACCTTGTTTAAACTTACAAATCATTAATAAATCGGATTTAAACACTCCACCATAAATTTTCAGGTGAAACATTGATTAAAATGAATGTTTTAATTGGGGGTTTTATTGTTGCGTTTTTTGTTAGGGTTTTAAATAGTAGAACCATATCATCCTTAATGTGGGTGGTTTCCTTCGATTTTACACGGCCTTGGAACCCCACATAGGTGCAGCTATGAACATCATTGATCCGCACTCCTCCAATTCAAGCGTGTGACACCCTTTTTCATCCCTCTTCATACGCACCATTAAGGTTTGTTTATTTTTCTTTAATTTCTTTAATTTATTTTCTTTATTTTCTTCCTCCATAAAAATTTCAGAAAAAAATATATATTTAAACCTAAATTGTATCATAATAGTTCATGTGAGATTACAAAAGATATTTTTTAAAAATAAATTATAAAAATACACACACACACACACACATATTGATAATCACATCGTGTGATTAGGGATAATTTATTTAGATAAATTTATGAATGTATGATTTCATGAATTATCAAAGTGCAATTATTGAATATTTTATTACTCGATAAATGCACAGTTTTATTAAATGACAATTATGTTATCAAAGGATATTTTAACATATATACATATATATACATATGCATATATATATATATATAATTATGTAGAATACAACTTCTTTTCTATAATTAATTTAGTGATAAAAATTATCAAATGTTGTTTATCAGATTATCGTATATAATATTCCAGAAGATATTTATTGTGAATTTATCAAAGACCAATTGCATGGAAATATCAAAAATAATTATTTTAAATATATTATTAAAGGATAATTAATATAATAATCAAATGATAATTTCTAGATTATCAAATTTTGATTATTAATATTATCAAAACGATAATTGTGAACTTATCAAAGATAATTATTCTGATGGATAATCGCGAGTGCATGCGTTGACTTAACAATAAACTGAAAATTTTCCATGAAAGATAAATATTATCGCATGTGATCATATATTTATATTTTGAAACTTATCCTGGTGAGATAAATTATCATCTCATGTGATAATTTAAAATAACAATCCAGAGATTATCTAAGAGAGAGAAAATATAATTTCATGTGATATTTTATTTCCTTGAGAAATAAAATAGAGGGATATACATATTAATTGAGGTTTATAATTATTATTATGGATATTTCTTGTGATTTCATGTGTTAACATAAAACAATAATCCAGAGATTATCTAGGAGAGAGAAAATGTAATCGCATGTAATATTTTACTTGTGAAATAAAATAGATGTTTTGGTTCTAGGACCCCTTGACGAACATCAAACTTTGGAGTGTAGACGTTTTCATTATTTAGACCGTGAGCAGGTGTATTGAACCACACATGGTGGTTTATCTTTGTCGTTGATATCGACGACCTTGAGGTATGTGGTTTCGTTATGATTATCCAAATTGATTATCCTTGTTTTGCTTGATTTATCTCAATAGTTAATTTAAATTCAATTGCTTAAACATGTTTTCAATTAAATTGATAAAATCTCAATTCCAGTGAATTGAGATATTTGAAATGGTTTTGGCATGGAAATATGGAAAACCCCCCGATTCCAATGAATTGTGTGTGTTTATGGAAATTGGCTAATTTAAATTGTTTAATTTAAATTATGGATTTGATGGAAATGATTTCAATTAAATTGTTGAATTTAATTGTGGAAATAAATTGTGTAATGATGGAATTGGTTTTGAATGTATTTAAAACTGGTGAAAATGGCTTAAAATGATTTGATAGAAACCCATTGGTTTTATCTTGTGAAAAAGCATGTTTTTGAATAAAACCTGTTTTGATTTTAAATGGAAAGAAATTGACACTTTTGAAATGGAAGAATGAGATTGATCGTATTTTTAAGTAGTCTTAAAATAGTTCACCCATCATGTAGGAGCGCATGCAAGCCTTAGGTAGTTAGTGAGTTATTTGGATACACTCTACATTGCGACAATGTTCTAAAACATACTTGCAACGGGTCACATCCTCAATAGGTTGGTGATGTGTAACATCCCAGGTAAATGAAGAATAAGAGATTTTCATACTTATTAATATTTGTGAATTAAATATTAATTTTACTTTAAAAGGGTTGCTATGTTCTATACCGTACCCAATACACAACAACGAGTTTCTTCAAAATCTTACGTTGCACACTAATAATATGATATTATTATTTTAAATGGTAGTTAACTCCTAGCCGTTGTATTGGAGGGAATGAATAAAACTAACTAAAATATGATTATATATGTTTGTTACATGTATTTACTTTTATCCAATAAAATTTATAGGCTTAAAATGTGAATGAATCTAATTTTAAGCATAATTTACATTAAAAGGTCGATTTACCACCTTTTAATGGAGAACCCTCATTAAATATAGTTTTGGTCACTTTAATACATTTTAATTAACCAAATAAAATCCTTCTTTATAATGGGGGCATCAAAATTTACTTTGTGTAATTTTTTAGAATTTTTCCGATAAAGTTCATTTTTAATGAATAGTGAAAAATATTATATTTTAATTCAAAATTGCGTTTTAATCTAATTTATTTATATGGTTAGATTATCTTTTTAATTGGTTTTAAAGTGTAATTAGAATATATTTTTATCATTTAATCCAATGTTGGTCATTGGAATTAATTTCACTTTGAAATTGGACATAAACAAGTGTCAACCTTTTGATAATTATTGTTTCTTAAAAACATGCTATTTGTTCTAATAACGGGAATTAATTTTAAATTAATTAATGAAACTTATATGATTTTAATTTAGTAAAATAGACATCGTTTTTAAATTCAGAATATCAAATATTTCTTAGGCTGATTTTTTGGTATTTTTCTGAAAAATTTCAATTTTGGATGAATAGTGAAACCACTTAGTAGTAGTTAAAAAAACCGACTTTTCATTTAAATGAAATTTTACCACTTCTGTGAATTGAATTTTGAAAATCCAACATACATGGTTGTTATTAGTAAGTAAAATGTGGTTCAATAATATGAAAATAATTTCTGGTGAATAGTAAATTTTGACTTTTATTTACCGTAGTTAAAGATAAATATGGTAATTCAAGGTAAAAAGAATATTATAATAATTCAAAATTATCTTAACACTTATCCTAACCTTATTTTATGAGTAATGGATGACCATGGGAATCCTTGGGTCGATTTTGGGACCCCATGGAGCCACTTATGAATGATAATGACATATTAGATTAATTAATTTAAAGTAAAGACAAAAATGACATAGACAAAAATATTTTAGTAAATCAATTTTTACATGAGGTTATATAAGTCATATTTTAGACTATAAATATTATTTAAAAATATAAAAATATTTCCTATATCATACTATTTTTTTTATAATTTTTAGACATCGAATAAATTAAATTATTTATGACACAATAATGATGCAGTATTTACCTAATTAATAAATGATTTAAATAAATAAGATTATAATGATTAAAATATTATCCAAAACCTATCCAATTCCTATTTGATGATATTATTTCGACTATGAGTCATATTATCTTAGAATTTAATGATTTTTGGACCTTTAGAAACTGAATATCATTATATAATAAAATAATATTTTCACACTTTCCTAAAGAGCACCTCCCCCCCGCTTATAAAAAGAGACAATTTCTAACCAATTACTCACACCTATAAAGCCTTTTTTATCATCCAAACTCTGCCCAATTAATCTACCTACATCCCTCTATTCCTTCTATAAGCCTTACCTTAGGCAGAAGGCACTTCAAGAAACCCTTTTGGTTCATACCAAAGGAAGTTACCCAAATTAAAGGTAACAGTTTCTCTTAACTTCTTTTATTTTCTTTTACTTGTCCAACCCCTAAAATCTTTTTATTCCTTTATTTTATAACAACACCAGTATCCTAAATATACTAGTATGTTGTTACGATAAGTATTTGAACTACACTTACACACACCTCCATCTAATGGGTGAATAACATACTGTTTTTGTGGATGAAAAACTAACGCCTCACGAAACGATGATTGTTCAACTATCTCCACCACCTCCAATGGTGGCCATTATGATGGAACTGTATTTATATATGATATATTTTATGTTTATGTTTTATTTATGCTTCTGTATTTTCCTTTTATAGCATACATTTATGGTTTCCATTATGGGTAAACGTGATAATTTCATTTGAAGAAGTGCAGACTACCACCTCCTCAAAGTGATATGACTCGTTAATGCAATATGTGGGATGTATAAAGGATAGATTTAATGATATTATGTATGATATTATACTTTAATTATAATATAACTATGTATCATTATGTTTTAATTCCATTAAAGTATGAAATAGAAATGAAAGCAGCTTTCATCCGTACGTATGACTTACCGTCTCCATGAACGGTGCATTTCATTTCTTATCTCCAAAATGTTACATACTATTATAAATAAATATATATACTGGATATATATGATGCATATAATATCTAAATAGTGAATATTATTCTGGAGAAAATGGACTATTGACCACATGGACAACTTGTAATTATAAGGTGTTCATTTTTGACTCAAGTACCAAATATCGACAAAACAAACGTTATTAACTTAAATGATTACATAATGTTTATAACATGGTAATAAGTGATATAAAAGGAATAATAAACTTGAAAAAGGTTCTTAAGAAAGTAGAAATTAAATTTAGTTTATTATTTAGGAGATTAAAGAACGATCGAGTCAAGTCGGACACGAGGTAAGGGACTTCGTCTCAATCTCCTTTCATTGAGGCATATTTTGTTTTAATACATGAATTTCTTTTATACACTGTATAAACACCATATAATTTTCAAAGGGAATATTTTTCTACGAATAATTTTACTAAACGAAAAAAAGGAATGTTTCTTTTAACGTAAGCAGTGACAACGACCTTTCTGCCATCGCGAGTATTATTTGTTCTTTGACATCCTTAAAACACGCCGAGATTTTATAAGATATATTCTTTTTTAATTTCTTTCATATCTTCTGTTGTACACTACACCAAGATTATATTGCGCTATATTCAACACCATATTAGTTTGAATTATACGCAACACTAATCTTGGATCATGTTACAAACAATTTCAAGTTTGTTTGATAGAAGTTATTCTATGTAACATTGAGTATATATATATATATATTCAATGTATAAATGAAATATGGTTGGATTCTATTACACGAAACAACAAAGGAATATTTCACTACACGCAACCCTGACTTGGCTTGCATTACATGCAATCACGACCTTCCATGACAGCGTGTGTTGTATGCAATACCGAGTTTCACTAAACGAGATATTATTATAATATTATTATGAACTAGCTGTTATGAATGGTAATACCAAATTTTTCAAATTTTATAAATTTTATCTTTCAAAATGGACTTCATTTTTAGATTCGGAATATCAAAATTATCCTAGGGTGAATTTTTGGTATTTTTTTGAAAACTTTCAAATTTTGATGAATAGTGAAAACACTGGGTTACTATTTAAAAACCGACTTTTTATTTAAATAATTATTTATTATATTTAAATTTATTTTAGGTAAAAATTGATACATAATACCTATATAAGTTCAATTTAATTCATTGGAGTCATTTTATAATAATTTTAGATATATACAAATTTTATTGAACTTTTCACCGTCTTTTACCCACCTCCTAGGAGAATTTGAAAATTTGCACAAAACTTAATTTTACCGCTTCTGTGAGTGGAATTTCGAAAATCCGAGAGACATGGTTAACATCAAGGATTAAAATTTGGTTCAATAAGATAAAAATAATTTTTTGTGGATAGTAACTTTTTACTTTTATTTACCACGGTTAAAAGTAAATTGGGTAATTAAGGGTAAAAATGATATTATTATTACTCTAACACATGTCCTAATTATATTGTATAAGTATAATTATAACAAAAAAAACCTTAGGAATATAATATTATCATTTAGGTCCACTTGGATTAGATTAGGACATTTATTATTATTTAATTCAAAGAAGAGTTAAAAGAGTTAAAATCAAAGTTTAATAACTAAAACATTTTTAATATAGGGTTATACATAAGATAAATTCGACTATAAATATTAATTAGAAATATAAAAATATTTCCTACATAATGGTATTTTATTTATAATTTTTAGACATTAAATGATTTAATTTATTCATCACACAATGATGATGCAATAATTACCTTATTAATGCAATATTAACATAATTGATGCTATAAATACCCAAATAAATGTAATTTGAGACTTTTTATGAATTCCACTAATTTTATAGGTTAATATGACTTGTTATTATTGATTTAATTTGTTTTTTTGAACTAATAATGTTGTTATGATTTTCAAAAAAATCATGTACCAAATAGTGTCAAAATTGACATAAAATAGTTTTTAAAAAAAATATTATATTATTAATTTTTATTCTATTCCTAAAAAACTAAGGTTAGGCCAAATGACTTAGATAAGGTTATATATATTAATAATGAACCACTTGGGGTTCGTTTGGTTTGTTATAGCAAGTTTATTAACCATTTAGTGTAAGAAAACAAGAAGACACAGTAAAAGTTAAATTATTTAACTTAGTGTTAAATCTAAATGATAAGGTTAAAATAGTAATCTAAACTTGTCTAAAACCTATTGGTTGAGAGTATTTGGACACATAACCACTTTATATTTAAAATAAATCATTTTGGAGCTATTATAAACCGAATATGACTTCATTATAAAATAATATTTTGAGTTTTTCCAAAGGTGCCCCTCTCCTCCCTTATAAAAAGGGCACCCCTTCCCTCTTCTCTTAACACCCTTTTGAGCCTTGAAGGTCGGCCAACCCCTGAAAATTTATATTCTAAACCTCTATAGTTACATCATAGAGGTTCCGTTATTCTCAAAAGACTAACTCTAGTGCCCTAAGAAGAAGTTTAAAGGAAGTGCGTCAAGGAAGAGGTAATCTCTTCTACCGACTCTTTCAGGTTTCTTTCTTCTTCTACTTCCTCTTATTTAGTTGTTTCATTATGAAGTAATAACATCAGTATTAATTATATACTGATATGTTATTATAAATATAAAACAACCCTATTTTACCTTCTATCCATCCTACGGAAAACGAAATCACCGCGCGTGCGTACGTACGGAATACCGTCTCCACGCCGTGGTGTAATCTGTTTTTCCACCACCACTTTACTTGGATGGGTATAATGGTGTAAATAATAACTATATATAGTTATTATAACATCATACTGATTCTAAGATATTATATCATCCACTACAATTCCATTCAATAAATATGGGAATGATATCATCGCTCGTGCATACGTACGGATTTCCATCTCCACGACGCGATGAGATTAATTCTCCATGTTAACCACTCAATAATGATTATAAAGTATATATAATGAATAATAATGTAATACATTACATGATAAAGCTACTGAATTTATGAATATATATATATATATATATATATATATATGTCATCTACTTACTTCCATTCAAGTCAATAAGGAAAAGAAAACAGCGTTCATGCGTACGTACGACCTACTGTCTCCATGAACGGTGTATTTCATTTAATTTATCTATCTATTATATATATATATATATACTGAATATATATGATATATTAATCATTATTTACATTCTGGAAGTAATTAAATCAATATATAAGTAATAATAATATCAAGAACAATAAGTCCAAACACGTACAATAAATAAAATGATTTTCCCAAAACACTAATTTATCATGGAACTTACAAAAGAACGGGTAATATAAAGTCATAAGTGAACCATATATGATATCATAACAATGAATATGATTCTATAATAAGTCAATGACATTATTTAAATAATTATACAGGAGGTTCGGATACGTACGAAGCATATCAGACCTAAGGTAAAGGATAACTTTTCCAATCTCATTTTTATCCGAGATTGTTTATTCGTAATTATTTACTGGGGTTATGTTTAAAATCCATGTCCATGTTTTCTAAAAATGTTTTCATAAAATGTTTACTCTTATTCCATGTATGTTTAAAGTAATTTTTACCCCTCTTTGACTTTTACTTTGTGTTATGGAAGGAATATTTATTTTGTTTACGTTACGAGGTACTTTCTTGACTTTTCTGGGAAAAGTACGAGAAGAATGTTTTTTAACTTATACGACATGAATGGATTTTTACAGTTTTATAACGCCTTATTTTCATGAAGCTTAATCTACAATATTTCATGGTTATTTTCAATAAAATAATTTTCTTTTAAAATTTCATGGCATTTTGTGAAAAGAAAATGATTTTGAAGAAGAAAGGATATTTTCCTCAAGAATTAATTTCAAGTGTTTTATCAAAACCATTTTCCATATAAGATGGAATTATTTCATATGTGTATGTTTCAAGTATAATGTCTCTATTATTTCATATGTGTATGTTTTAATTATAATGTCTCTATGATTTACACGGTTTCACTTTTATTATGATGAAATGATATTCATTTTTTTTGTATGGATTATGTTATGATGGGATGATGTTTATGAAACCCATTTTATACTTTGGGTAATGATGAATGATTTATGTTCATGTTGTGGAACAAGTAATAATGATTTCATTATGAGATGGGTGGGACCTATATCTCCCTCCAATTCATTGGGTAAAGATTTATATCTCATGATATAGACATGGATGGAACAGTAAGTTAATCTAGTTCAGTAATACAGGACTGGAACGAGGAGTAAACTTGATTCAGAAAGGGACTTTGTCCACTAAGATGGTCTTGTCAGCAATGCCTTGGCTAATATGGAAATAATATCATGTGCTTAATGGGTTTCCACAATTAAATGCTTTATTACCATGCTATTTTATCATTATTGATGTTCTTTTATGATATATGCCTCACGTACTTCCAAGATTTATGTCTTTGCTCAAGATTTTGATGTTTTGATTTTATGTTCAAGTTTTTGCGTTCAAATGTTTATGGATTGTTTTGTGTTCTCTATGTTTACCCTTACTGAGCATTTGAGCTCACTGTTTATATGTTTTCTTTTCCCTAGGATATAAATAAAGGTTTTAGGTAAGAAAACAAAAAGGAGAAGATCTTTATGAGAGACATTGAAGATCTTTCACCACGATTAGAAGATTGTGTTTTGAGTTTCCAAAGACACTAAACTTTTACGGTCCTTTGGTGTCTGTTTTTGTTATGTATTAAGTATTCCACAAAAGTAATGTAATTTCTATGTACATCAAGATTTGGATCTCTACATTTGGTATCAGAGGAAAGGTTTAGTTAACCTTTGTAAACTAGGATGCGAAAACTTTAGTGAGATCCCTAGAGATATTTCTAAGGTATGTCTAGGGATGTCCCTAAGGTTAAGTATAAGTATATGTTATAGTCCTATAATTACGAAAACGATATTATAATTAAACCCAATATGTTATATATTGAAGTTAATCCCCCTTGATTATGATTTTTTCCTCTCACACTATTATTTTTGGGTTTTAGAAAATGGATGGAAACAGGAATATTCACAATAATAGAGGATATGATGGACAATGGAATGATATTCTTCATGAGAAACCAAATTAAATGGGATTTGGAAGTCCAAACATCGTTATTATGCCTAATCAGAAATCTCATAATATGATCAATAATCTCAACTTTTGTAAGTATCCTCACTCATCTAATAAGAGAAAGATGGAGTTTTATGATGATCATAGAGGAAAGAAAGTTCAATTTCCCTCATGTAAATCATGTGGGAAGAGGCATCAGGGAGAATGTTTCAAAGGAACTAGAAGATGCTTTGGGTGCAGAAAAGAAGGACACAAATCCAGTAAGTGAAAAGGAAAAGGTTCAGTTAACACCATGGAGAAGGATAATGGTATTGCTACGACATCAACAATGATTAAATGTTTTAAATGTGGAATGTATGGGTATTATGCAAACCAATGCCCTAAGGGAACATCTCATCAAGAGAATACTCATGGTCATATGGGTAGTATTTATGTGGATGATGATGAGGAGACTAAAAATGATATATGAGATGAAATAATTGTTGAAGCTTGGTCAATGGTTTAAGAAGGTAGTGTAATGATTTATGTTTATCAAGAGTTATATTGTATAGGTAATGGTACTATGGAATAAAGACACATCTAAGGATTGTTACACTATTGTTTTTCCTAAAGTATTTGAAAGTATATGTTGAATGGTACTGGTAACCATGAAAGGTTATTCAGATATTTTTGGAAAGTAGATGATATGCACATAATGAAGGGATAAGAAGATAATGAGATGTTTGATAGTATTCATGAGCTCATGACTGATATAAGGATTAAGTGATATTATGGTTTGAGTATATAGAATTTTTGGGATTTTGGTATGTGGAAATAGTTAACTTTTGACAACATTCATGTTTTCACTAAGGTTCAATGGGTATTCGTTTTTCAAGAGAATACATGATTAAGGTATTCACATGTTTTTAATTTGACCAACAAGATATATCGTATAATATATGGGGGATAAATGATGGTATTCACATGGTCGGTAGATGACATTTCTAGTAATTGTTTTATTTATACTATGAGCTTGGACAAAAGTATTTTGGATAAGCCTAAATATTGGAATGGATTATGTTGGAAATAAGTTAGTATTGTTTAAGGATAGAACTTTTTCAATATTATTTATGTAATGTTATAATAATGTAGTTTTAGAAAAAGGACAACCTGCAGGATGGGCGACAACCCGTCATGTCGGACAAGGCTGTGTTAATTGAACCCACAACCGAAGTACGACATGCCTTTATTTCCTACCACTAGTCTACAGAAAGTCCCTGGTTAGTAGAAACTAGTTTTATTAAGAAGTATGATAGATGAAGTATAAGTCTATTTTTGGAATCATATATGATTAAACTCACCATAGATGGAATTATGTATATTTGATAACTTTTGAAAACCTTTTATTTGAGACAGATGGAATGACCAATAATTCTATCACATGATTTGCTAACACTTTACGAATGACAAATTCAACTTCATTTATTTAAGAGATGAAGTGGAAATTGTTCAAGGAATGACCAATGCTAAAATTGTACCAAAATCAAGTAAGTATTTCTTTTAATTCAAAAAATTCTTCAACATTAGGGAAATGATCTTGAAAACCAAAAAATATTGTCTTAGTGCTCTCATATCTGATGAATCAGATGGTACCTTAGATCATCACAAATTTATGGCTTTGTGACTGTTGGCTTTATCATAGCCATGTCCTCTACCACTATCCATCAGAACTTGATGGTTAGATTTCTCTTCCATATCCATATTTTCACCTATGTTCTCCTATGTGGAAACCCAATGATTAGTTAATTTGGGTAACCATTACGTTTCATACTTTAGTTTTTAATGTTAAGTTTTGGTATTCTATTTTATGATGTGGGTTTCAATTAAAGAAAATTTCAAGTAGAAAACCATTTATAACCCCGACGAATTTCGAGGACAAAATTCATTTTAAGGGGGGTAGAATGTAACACCCCGAGATTTTATAAGATATATTCTTTTTAATTTCTTTCATATCTTCTGTTGTACACTACAACAAGATTATCTTGCACTATACACAACACCGTATTAGCTTGCAGTATACGCAACACTAATCTTGGATCGTGTTACACACAATTTCAAATTTGTTTGATAGAAGTTATTCTACGTAACATTGAGTGTATATATATATTCAATGTATAAATGAAATATGGTTGGATTCTATTACACACAACAACAAAGAAATATTTCACTACACGCAACCCTGACTTGGCTTGAATTACACGCAATCGCGACCTGCCACGATAGCATGTGTTGTATGCAATACCGTGTTTCACTAAATGAGATATTATTATAATATTATTATGAACTAGCCGTTATGAATAGTAATACCCACTTTTTGAAATTTTATAAATTTTATCTTTCAAAATGGACTTCATTTTTAGATTCGGAATATCAAAATTAGCCTAGGGTGAATTTTTGGTATTTTTCTGAAAACTTTCAAATTTTGATGAATAGTGAAAACACTGGGGTTACTATTTAAAAACCGACTTTTTATTTAAATAATTATTTATTATATTTAAATTAATTTTAGGTCAAAATTGATACATAATACCTATATAAGTTCAATGTAATTCATTGGAGTCATTTTATAATAATTTTAGATATATAAAAATTTTATTGAACTTTTCACCGTCTTTTACCCACATCCTAGGAGAATTTGAAAATTTACACAAAAATTAATTTACCGCTTCTATGAGTGGAATTTAGAAAATCAAAGAGACATGATTAACATCAAGGAGTAAAATGTGGTTCAATAAGATAAAACTAATTTTTGGTGAATAGTAACTTTTTACTTTTATTTACCACGGTTAAAAGTAAATTGGATAATTAAGGGTAAAAATGATATTATTATTACCATAAAACATGTAATAATTCTATTGGATAAGTATAATTCCACTAAAAATAACATTAGTAATATAATATTATCATTTAGGTCCACTTGGATTAGATTAGGACATTTATTATTATTTAATTCAAAGAAGAGTTAAAAGAGTTAAAATCAAAGTTTAATAACTAAAACATTTTTAATATAGGGTTATACATAAGATAAATTCGACTATAAATATTCATTAGAAAGATAAAAATATTTCCTACATAATTATATTTTATTTATAATTTTTAGATATTAAATGATTTAATTTATTTATCACACAATGATGATGCAATAATTACCTTATTAATGTAATATTAACATAATTGATGCTATAAATACCCAAATAAATGTAATTTGAGACTTTTTATGAATTAAACTAATTTTATAGGTTAATATGACATGTTATTATTGATTTAATTATCTTTTTTAGAACTAATAATTCTGTTATGATTTTCACAAAAATCATGTACCAAATAGTGTCAAAATTGACATAAAATAGTTTTTAAAACAAATATTATATTATTAATTTTTATTCTATTACTAAAAATATAATGTTCTGCCAAATGACTTAGATAAGGTTATATATATTAATTATGAACCACTTGGGGTTTTTTTGGTTTGTTATAGTAAGTTTATTAACCATTTAGTGTAAGAAAACAAGAAGACACGGTAAAAGTTAAATTATTTAACTTAGTGTTAAATCTAAATGATAAGGTTAAAATAGAATCCTAAACTTTTCTAAAACCTATTGGTTGAGATTATTTCTACAAATACCCACTTTAGATTCTAAATAAATCATTTTTGAGCTATTATAAACCGAATATGACTTCATTATAAAATAATATTTTGAGTTTTTCCAAAGGTGCCCCTCTCCTCCCTTATAAAAAGGGCACCCCTTCCCTCTTCTCTTCACACACTTTTGAGCCTTGAAGCTCAGAAAAACCCTACGAATTCCTATTCTAAACCTCTATAGTTACATCATAGATGGTCTGGCATTCCCAAAAGACCAACTCTAGTGCCCTAAGAAGGAGTTTAAAGGAGGTGCGTCGAGGAAGAGGTAATCTCTTCTACCGACTCTTTCAAGTTTCAATCTTCTTATACTTCCTCTTATTTAGTTGTTTAATTATAAAGTAATAACATCAGTATTACTTATATAATGATATATTATTATAAATATTAAACAACCCTATTTCACCTTTTATCCATCCTATGTAAAACGAAATCACCGCGCGTGCGTACGTACAGAATACTGTCTCCACGCCGTGGTGTAATCTGCTTTTCCACCACCACCTTACTTGGATGGGTATAATGGTGTAAGTAATAACTATATATAGTTATTATAAAATCAAACTGATTCTAAGATATTATATCATCTACTCCAATTCCATTCAATAAATATGGGAATGATATCATCGCTCGTGCGTACGTATGGATTACCGTCTCCACGACGCGATGAGATTCATTCTCCATGTTAACCACTCAAGAATGATTATAAAGTATATATAATGAATAATAATGTAATAAATGACATGATAAGTCTACTGGATTTATAAATATATATATATATATATATATATATATTTCATCTACTTACTTCCATTCAAGTCAATAAGGAAAAGAAAACAGCGTTCATGCGTACGTACGACCTACCGTCTCCATGAACAATGTATTTAATTTCATTTATCTATATATTATATATATATACACTGAATACATATTATATATAAATCATTATTTACATTCTGGAAGTAATTAAATCAAGATATAAGTAATAATAATATCAATAACAACAAGTCCAAACACGTACGATAAATTAAACAATTTCACCCAAAACGCTGCTTTAACATGGAACTTACAAAAGAACGGGTAATATAAAGTCATAAGTGAACCATATATGATATCATAACAATGAATATGATTCTTTAATAAGTCAATGAAATTATTTAAATCATTATACATGAGGTTCGGATACATACGAAGCATATCAGACCTAAGGTAAGGGATAACTTTTCCAATCTCATTTTTATCCGAGATTGTTTATTCGTAAGTATTTACTGGGGTTATGTTTATCATCCATGTCCATGTTTTCTAAAAATATTTTCATAAAATTTTTACTCTTATTCCATGTATTTTTAAATTCATTTTTACCCCTCTTTGACTTTTACTTTGTGTTATGGAAGGAATCTTTATTTTGTTTATGTTACAAGGTACTTTTTTGACTTTTCCAGAAAAAGTACGAGAAGAATGTTTTTTTAACTTATATGGAATGAAAAGATTTTTACAGTTTTATAACACATTATTTTCATGAAGCTTACTCTACAATATTTCATGGTTATTTTCAATAAAATCCCTTTCTTTTAAAATTTCATGGCATTTTGTGAAAAGAAAATGATTTTGAAGAAGAAAGGATATTTTCCTCAAGAATTCATTTCAAGTGTTTTATCAAAACCATTTTTCATATAAGATGACATTATTTCATATGTGTATATTTCAAGTATAATGTCTCTATGATTTCATATGTGTATGTTTCAAGTATAACGTCTCTATTATTTACATGGTTTCACTTTTCTTATGATGAAATGATATCCATTTTTCTTGTATGGATTATGTTATGATGGGATGATGTTTATGAAACCCATTTTATACTTTGGGTAATGATGAATGATTTATGTTCATGTTGTGGAACAAGTAAGAATGATTTCATTATGAGATGGTTGGGACCTATATCTTCCTCCAATGCATTGGGTAAAGATTTATATCTCATGAGATAGACATGGATGGAACGGTAAGTTAATACGGTTCAGTAATACAGGACTGGAACAATGAGTGAACTTGATTCATAAATGGAATTTGTCCACTAAGATGGTCTTGGTAGCAATGCCTTGTCTACTATGGAAATTATATCATGTTCTTAATGGTTTGACATAATTACATGCTTTATTACCATGCTATTTTATCATGATTGATGTTCCTTTATGATATATGCCTCACGTACTTCCAAGATTTATGTCTTTGCTCAAGATTTTGATGTTTAGATTTTATGTTCAAGTTTTTGCATTCAAATGTATATGGATTGTTTTGTGTTCTCTATGTTTACCCTTACTGAGCATTTTAACTCACCCTTTATATGTTTTCTTTTCCCAAGGATATAAAGAAAGGTTTTAGGTAAGAAAAAAAAAGGGGAAGATCTTTATGGGAGATATTGAAGATCTTTCACCACGATTAGAAGATTTTGTTCCAAGTTTACAAAGACACTAAACTATTACGGTCCTTTGGTGTCTATTTTTGTTATGTATTAAGTATTCCTCAAAAGTAATGTCATGTCTATGTACGTCAAGCTTTGGGTCTCTACATTCCTTAACAAGCCGTAATGTTTTTTCTTCAAGGAAAATAAATACCATATACTCTTTTATGTATTTTGGTATTGAAAATGGTTTTGATAATGGATTTGTTATGTCAATATACTTAAGTGATATATTGTGATTGAAATGTGGAAATGTTTTCTTCCCTTTATATTTGTTTTATGTGTTTTGATTTTATAATGGTACTTAGACATTTGATGGGTGGTTATGTGATAAACCAAATAACGGGTGGTGCCATGATAAACCAGGATGGGTGGTTATGTTATAACCTCCAATGCATTGGGTATGGAAGTCGACCGTATGGATATTCCATTTAGTGATATGTGTGGAAGTTGACCGTATGGTTATTCCATTTAAGTATGATTATGTTCCAAGTTACCTTTATATGTTATGTATTCTTTATATGGGTTTTATGTTATTATTTTGGTTATAAAAGGGTAAGTAGTGATCTTTTATTGAGTGAAGAGTATTTACTACTTCATAAAGGTGAAAAGTATTACTTTTGATAAAATATTCATGGTTTACTTGTTTTTTTAAAAAACTAACAGTTTTCCTTCTTTGTGTATCCCTTACTAAGATTTTTATGCTCATACCAAGTTCTTGAAATGTTTTTCACAGGACATAATGTGGAATGAGGTCAAGGATGAGATCAAGGAAAAGTCATGCTGTCTTAAACATGGAACTAGACATGAATCTTTTTTTCAAGAGTTCCTGTTTTGTGAAAAAAATGGAAACTGAGTAGAAGTGTCTACTCTGTAATTTTTTAAAGGAAATGTAATAGTTATGGAATAATTCTCTAAAACTCTAAACCTAAAAAGATACTTAATGTGAATTATTCATTTAATTCAAGATTATGTAATGTTTTAAGGTAGGGTCCTTATAGTTGGTATCAGAGGTTGGTTTAGACAAATTTAGGAGTTAGGGTATTGTTAAATAAATGAACACAAATTAATTTATGGTAATATTGAAATGTTATAGAATTTAAATATTACCATGTTGATTCTCCTAATATATTTCTGTGTTCAGAATGGTTTTTCACAGAGTAAACATGGAAGCTATGTTGGGATGACATCAGAAGAAAGACAACCTTCCAAATCAGCAACTTGAGATGGTGGGAATCAGAACTGAACAGTTTGTTGCAGTGATGACACAGTTGACTCAGGCTATAAATGGTGGTGGTATCCATGCATGAGATCAGCCAAATCAACCACAGAGGAACATGTCAGCAGTGAAGCATTTCATGAGGCGACATACCCCATCATTCAGAGGATCATCTGAACCTGTGCTAGCAGAAGGTTGGATTAAAGCACTTGAGAAATTTTTTGATGTCATGGGGTGTTCAAAACATCAAAAGGTTAGTCTTTGTGTTTACCATTTTGAAGGTGAATCTGATCAGTAGTGGTCGATGGTGAAAAATATCAAGGATAATGAGGAGATTGATGCTCTTGATTGGGATGAATTCAAAGGTATATTTCTTGAGAAATATTTTCCTAAGGTGGTTCGTCTAAGTATGGAAAAACAATTCTTGGAATTAAGGTAGGAGGATGACTCAGTGGCAGCTTATGAAGAAAAATTCACTCGACTGTAAAGGTATGCTCCAAATTTCATACGAGATATTGATAGTAAAATCAACCGTTTTTACTCAGGATGAAAGCCAAAGTATCGAAGGGATTTAGCCTCTCGTGAGTTAAAAAGTTATGAAAAACTTGTTGGATGTGCGGAGAAGGTGGAAATGGAGTTTGCTGATGATCAGGTGTTTGTTGACAAACAACAGAATAAGAGGTCCAGTTGGCAGGAAAAGGGAAATAATTCATCAAAGAATCTTGGAGGTAAGAAAATTAAATATCCAACTTGTGAGAAGTGTGGTAAAAAGCATCACGGAGAATGTTTATTAAAGTCTGTAAAGTGCTTCCGGTGTGGTAAGTCTGGTCATATTGCTCATAAATGTAAGGAAGATGATCAAGCAGGCAATGAAAAACCATCAGTCAAATGTTTTAAGTGTAATGAAGTGGGTCATTATGAAAATGAGTGTCCAGTGAAGAACTAAACTGAGGGAAAGCAGCTAGAATACAAGCAGAAAGGGGTGGTGAAATCCTTTGCAACTACTTCAGCAGATGTTGGGCTATCAAACGAAGTAGTATCAGGTACACTGTTTGTTTGTTCAGATTATGCCAATGTGTTGTCTGATTTAGGGTCTACACACTCTTTTATTTCTGAGAAGTTTTCTAATAAATTGGGAATTCCATCTCAAGATATGAATACAGAACTTATGGTAAAAATAATTGGAGGAAATGTTGAGACAAAAAGAAAATATAAGAACCTTCCCGTCCTTGTGTGTGGGAAGAATCTACCTGCAAAACTTATTGTTTTGCCTCTAGTAGAGTTTGATGTTATTTTGGGCAAGGATTGGCTGTTTGTTTATCATGCTAAGATTGACTGTAGAGCTAAAGAGGTTTCATTTCAGAAAGATTTAGAGTTTGTGTACAAGAATGAACCCTTTCTTTTGATAACATATCAGGAAGCTGAGAAACTAGTAAAATATGGAAATGAATGTTACCTTGCACATATTGTTGAAAATAAAGGAACTGTTCATATTAATGATGTACCAGTGATAAATGAGTATCTTGATGTTTTTATTGATGAGTTGCCTATTATTATACATGATCGGGAAGTTGAATTTACTGTGGACTTAGTTTTTTATGCTAAGACAATTTCAAAACCCCCTTATCGAATGGATCAAATTGAAATTTTAGAGTTAAAGAAGCAATTGCATGAGTTATTAGATAAAGGTTTAATTTGACCCAGCACATCACCTTGGGGTGATCATGTCTTGTTTGTTAAAAATAAAGATGGTTCAATGAGACTTTGCATTGATTATAGAGCATTTAATAAAATCACTATTAAGAACAAGTATCCTTTGCCTCATATCGATGATTTGTTTGATCAGCTTTAGGGAGCTCAATATTTTTCAAAGATTGACTTGAGATTGGTGTACCATTAGTTGAAAGTAAAGGAAGAATACATTCTTAAGACTGCATTTTGTACTAGATATGGCCATTATGAATTTGTATTTATGCCTTTTGGGTTAACCAATTCACCTACTGTATTCATGGATCTTATGAATATAATTTTATATGAGTTCTTTGATAAGTTTGTGGTTGTGTTCATTGATGATATTTTGGTTTATCTAAAATTAAAGAGGAGCATGAAAGTCATTTAAGGGTCATCTTGCAAACCTTAAAAGAAAAGAAACTTTATGGGAAATTTAGAAAGTGTGAGTTTTGGTCACAAAAAATTTCTTTCCTTGGTCACATTCTTTTAAAAAATAGCACAGCTGTTGATCCTGCTAAAACAAAAGTTTTTAAAGAATGGCCAAGACCCAAAAATATAACTGAGATCCGTAGTTTTCTTGGTTTAGAAGGTTATTACCGGAGTTTTGTTGAAAAGTTTTCATGGTTATCTATTCTAATGACTAAGTTAACTCAAAAAGGTGTTAAGTTAATTTGGATAAAAGAATCTGATGATTGTTTTCAAGAATTGAAAAGAATATTGGTGAATGCTCCAGTTTTGGCACTGTCTTCCAGAAATGGTGAGTTTGTTATTTATAGTGATACTTCATTGAAAGGACTTGGATGTGTTCTTATGCAGAATGATCCGGTAATTGCTTATGCTTCACATCAATTGAAACCAAGTGCAAAAGAAAACACATTAATCTCCTCAGCATCACGAGCCACGGCTCGGTCCCATGCTCCATAGATCCCGATGCAATCAAGATCCTGAAGTAGTAGGGCACTTGCCCTTATCTATACCTGAAGCAACATAGTATTCTTGGGCCCAAAAGCATGGCCCAAACAGGGTGTGAGATACAATCCCAGTAGGCAATCACCCAAAGATCTGTGCCTAACAGTCAATGAATACATGGCATTACTAAAAAAAGAAGCAGTAAACAGAAAAGCACAAACAGCTACAATCCACAACTCTAAGAAGTAAGGCACACAAGTAAGCAGTCAACAACAAGAAGTAAATAGGTAACCCCCTGGGTAGCTCTCACAGTCTAGCCCCTATGTTTCAACCTCTATGTACAAGAAACCCTCTGGGAGGCACACACAGTCTCACCCCTCTGGTTCAGCTACGTAATTAAGAAGACTCTCTGGGGAAGCACTCACCGTCAATTCCCCCTATAGTCTCGTATCGTGCTAAAGGCTCTCTGGGGAAGCACTCAACATCAATTCCCCCTATAGCCCACGTCGTAATTAAAAGACTCTCTGGAGAAGCCCTTCCATCAATTCTCTACTTGGTCTCGCATCATGATTTAGAAGACACTCTGGAGAAGCCCTTCCGTCAATTCTACCTTTGGTCTGCTACTCTAGGTTCTCACAGTCCTAAGTAACTAAACATGCTCAGTGTGTGTGTATCATCCAAGTAAACCTCAAGAACTACTTGGCTATCAACTACGGCTCCACAGTAAAATAAATCAACAGTTCCACTATCCTACGACTAGGCATGACAACTGGCAAACGCCAAACAGGAAGAACAAGCATGGAAAAGAAAACTGAGCACAAAAAAATACTCTAATCACAAGCAATAACCTCTACTAAAGCAATCAAGCAAAGCAAGCAAGAAACAAGGGAAAAACAGGAAACACGCAATACCCCGTTCAAGGGTATTGGTGGAATTTTCACAAACTACTCAAAGACTTTCTACAGAAAGGCAAAAACCACCTACCTCGATCTTAGGAGATCGATATACGTGAACCTCAACAATAGATTCCCCTTAGAATGATGTAAATCTGAGAAAACGCACAAAACTTTCATCCCACGATAACTTGGAAACTAGGAGGAATCAAGAAACAAGGCTAAAGAAGAAGGAAGAACTCACCGCTGCGCTTCCAACGCAACTGACCGTGCTCAAATCATAGAACGGATGGCGAGGTGGTCGTCCGTCGAAGATCCGGCCGTACGGGTTGCTTCGGACGGCCGAAAACTGGAGAAGAAGGTGAATATGAGGGTTAGACGCGACCCCGGTCCGTTTCATGAAAAAAAGAAAGTACACGACGTGTACTTTTAGAGTACACGACGTGTACTTCTAATTTTTCCGTACTCCAAAATAACCGGCCTCCACCTCAACCTTACACACTGTGTGTGTGGCCCGGACACGACCAGCACACGACTTCGAGCCGGAACAGAGTACACGACGTGTACTCAAAATGTACACGGCGTGTACTTCTGAAATTTCCATAAAATTATTTTTTCTCAAAAACTCCAGAAAAAAAAAAAGAAAACATACCTGAAAAGAGATCCGGGTTCTTACAAACTTCCCCCCTTAAAGAAATTCGTCCCCGAATTTCCCTAACGAGGCGGAGAAGGAGAAACCCCAAACAGCTCCGGCCACTGCGATCGAACATCGACCTCCCTCTCCCAGGTCTCGTCCTGTACTCGTCCGTGCTGCCATGACACTCGTACCAGAGGAATAGACCGCCCACGGAGAACTTTTGTACTATGATCGAAAATCCGGATAGGATGCTCCTCGAACGACGCATCCACTTTAAGCTCGACTTCCTTGGGCTGAAAGACGTGAGATGGGTCTGAAAAGTAGCGTCGGAGCTGAGAGACGTGGAAGACGTCATGCATGGCCCGATACCTCTGAGGTAGCTGCAACCGATAGGCAACCGGCCCCACTCTCTCCAAAACCTCAAACGGCCCAACGTACCGCGGTGAGAGCTTACCCTGTCTCCGAATCCTTTTGTGTCCCAACCTCGGTGCGACACGTAGGAAGACCTGATCACCGACCTCGAACTCCAGAGGTCATATCCGCTGATAAACATAAGACTTCTACCGAGACTACGCTGTAGCCATCCTCTTCCGAATCAGCTCTATCTGCTCTGAAGTCTCCTGAACAAGACGAGGTCCCAGCAAAGCTACCTCTCCTGCCTCCAGCCAGCATAAGGGTGATCGACATGGCCTACCGTACAAAGCCTCGTATGGTGCCATCTGGATGGTCGCCTGGAAACTGTTGTTGTAGGAAAACTCCACCAGAGGAATATGCTTCTCCCAAGAACTGCCAAAGTCAAGGATGCAAGCTCGGAGCATATCCTCAAGCACCTGGATCGTGCGCTCGGACTGGCCATCAGTTTGGGGATGGTATGCTATACTCAAAAGTACCTGTGTACCCAAGGCCTTCTGAAATCCCTACCAGAACCGAGAGGTGAAGCACACATCTCTTTCTGAAACAATAGAGCGCGAAACTCCATGCAGACGCACAATCTCTCTGATGTAAAGTCATCCCAGATCATCGACACTAAAGGTCTCCTTGATCGGAAAGAAGTGAGAAACCTTCATAAGTCTGTTGACAACAACCCAGACAACATCATTTCCCCGAGGTGACCTCGGCAACCCGGTCACGAAGTCCATCGCAACATCGTTCCACTTCCACTCCGGAATGGGTAACTGCTGTAAAAGGCCTGCTGGTCGTTGATGCTCTACTTTCACCTGCTAACAAGTAGAACACCTCAAGAAAAAACCAGCAACATCCTTCTTCATACCTAGCCACCAGTACTGGCAATGAAGATCCCGATACATCTTGGTGATGCCAGGATGAACTGCCCAAACTGAGGAATGGAAATCCCGCATCAGCTCCTCGCGTATGTCTGCTGGAACCCATACGCGTCCTTGGAAACGCAAGATCTCATCCTCGCCCACTGTCCATCCAGGAAGAGGGTCCTCTCCTGACACACTCTCCCATAGGACTAAGCCTTCTGATTCTGATAGCTTCCTCATCCGTACCCGATCAAGTAACATGGAGGTAACAGCTACAGAAGATAGAAAAGTCTGTCCCCGTCTGTCATGCACCTCCAGATGCATCTCAGAGAACAGAGCCATCAGCTGCCACTCACTACTAGCCTCATGAAATGCCTGAATTTGAGTTCTCCTGCTCAAAGCATCAGCCACAGCGTTTCCCTTTCTTGGCGTATAGGCAAGCTCGAAATCAAAAGACTGAAGATACTCGACCCACTTGCGCTGCCTCAGATTCCGATCACGCTGAGTGAAAATATACCTGAGACTCTTGTGGTCAGTGAAGACCACAAAGTGCTCTCCCAGAAGATAGTATCTCCAACAATTCAAGGCATGAACAACAACTTCCAACTCCAGATCATGCGTATGGTAGTTCCTCTCATGTGGCCTCAACTGCCGAGACCCGTACGCAACGACTCTATATCCCTGCATAAGCACAACTCCCAGCCCGATACCCGAAGCATCACAGTAAACAATGTAGCTCTTGCCTGGCTTTGGTAAGACTAGTATCGGTGATGATTTCAACCTTCCTTTTAGCTCCTGAAAGGCTGACTCACAATAATCTGACCATAAGAACTTTGCCCCCTTCTTGGTCAGACCTGTCAAAGGTGCTGCTAGATGAAAAAAGTCCTGAATGAAGCGTCTGTAGTATCCATCCAGCCCTAGGAAGCTCCGTACCTCAAAAACGTTCTTCGAATGCTCCTAGGAAACTATAGCTCTCACTTTCTCTGGGTCCACTGATACTCCTGCCTCTGAGATGATGTGACCCAAGAAGTGAATCCAGTCCATCCAGAAGTAGCACTTCGAGAGTTTAGCATAAATCCGATGCTCTCTCAGTGTACTGAGAACGATCTCAAAATGTGTGGCATGGTCATGTCGAGTGTGAGAGTACACCAAGATATCTTCTACGAAGACCACGGCGAAGGAGTCCAAGTAAGGATGGAACACTCGGTTCATCAGCGCCATGAAAACTGCAGGTGTGTTCGTGAGGCCGAACGACATGACTATATACTCGTATAGACCATACCTTCTCCTGAAGGCTGTCTGATGTTATTAATATTTTCATGACTTATTATATTCCCTCTTTACTGATTTTATATGAAATTTTCATAATTTTTGTGAAATATTAATGTTTTAATATTAAGTATAATTTTTGAGCATTTTTAGAAGTAGTCCAATTGAGTCAGTTTAATGTTTTAATAATAACTATCACTATACTGATCCAAATTGTGTGGTTATTATTTTTTAGGACTATACTTTCAATATAAAACATTTCATTAGAAGGTGACATGATCCAATTCTGCCATTTGGAGGGTTATATGGACCCCACAAGAAGGCCCAAGGAAACTGTGAAGAAACTGGACCATATATGAAGGTTGAATTACTGGGCTCAATCCAGAATTCCAAATACCTTAATTCTACTTCCACGTTCTTAGGACGTTTAAAGGAGTCCATGATAAAAATTTCATAACCCAATCACAAATACAAGAGGCCCAACTAATGCATTGAATTACAGACCACCATTCTGGCCTGGAATTAGAAACAACACACTAATTTTGCAATGTATCCTGATTTATACATCCATTAGATCTGAGATTTTTCAGTGTGAAAGATTATATTTAGGTGGACAACTTTGTTGAAGAAATTATTTTTATTTGAGGGCATCTTCCTATTAAAAAACCCATTAAAATTATGGACTTTGAAAACGTATGTATTGAAATGGACAGATCATAATTGTTTACTACAACCGCCATAACTTTGGCTCAATAAGTCCAATGGACTCAAAATTTTCACAGTAGACAGAAGACATTTTTATCTACAACTTTTAAGAAGGATATTTCTCAAGATCCGGCTTTCTGGATATACATATTGGCGAGACAAGTTGAGGGGTATTTCAGGAATGTAAACAGTCCACCACCTTGGGCTATAAATACATCCCCTCCTCTCCTTTCAAAAGGGTTGGCACTTCAGCACTTAAGGAGGAGGTTTGGCATTACTAGAGCCTTGACAAGGTTCTGGGAGGATATGATTTGATCTTATTTCAACAAGAGAGACCTCTCCTCCACTTCTCTTTCACGTTTGTTTATATTTGCGTTCAATTGTAATTGTGTAACTTTGTTTTCATTTCAATCAAATTTTAGTGCTTGTTTCTTCTTCAATACCTCTTATTTTTCTCCACCTTCTGTACTTTAATATTTATGTTCTTGAAATAGTTAAAATTCAGTTGAATCCCCTTCCCTTATTTTTCTTCCTCATTCAACTGAAAATCCGTTTTTAATTATCATCATTGTTCGTGTGTGTGTGTCCGACGTACCACTCTTTTCTAATCCCTTTCTTTTTCTTCTATTCTTAATTTATCATCATAATTATTTTAACCAGAATATTAAACACCCAATTATTATCAATTTGTTAAATCAATCATAATCAATTAGTCATTTCAATTAATCTTTGCAAACAAACCCCCCTAATCAAAATACAATCAACTAAAAACAAACGACTATTACAAAGTATCATCATCGAGGATTCGACCCGAGTGCTGCTATACACATTAGCAGAGCACCAGAACTTTGACCGGTCGATAGGCGACAATCGGATGTGCGTTTAAAATGGTGTCGTTGCTGGAGATGGTGCTTTAAGTATTCATTAGTTTCTGGTTATTGTCAAGAAAACACAAAAAAAAAACATATTTTAAAAAAAAATTGAAAAAAAACACAAAGAAAAACCCGTCTTCCTCTTAACAATCATAAACTGAAAAAAACACAAAAGAAAACCCGTCTTCCTCATCCTTTCTAAATCTCTCTGAATTCCCCGTAGCCTCCCAAACAATCCCTTAGATTTGTTTGACCCTAAAATTGATAGAACTCTTCGTCGACTTAGGAGGACCATTAGGGATAACCAAATCACCCAAGAACCAATCATTGCCCTACCAATTGAATTCGATATGGCCAATCCTAGGGAACAAACATTGAAAGAACTTGCTACCCCTGATATGAATTACCAACCCCTTGGTATTTAATATCCAAACATAGAGGCTGACTTCAAACTCAAATCAGGTTTGATTCATCTTCTACCTCATTTCCATGGGCTAGCCGGTGATGATCCACATCTCCACCTTAAAGAGTTCCAAGTAGTGTGCTCTACCATAAAGCCTCAAGGGGTTTCTGAAGAACAAATCAAAATCTGGGCATTCCCTTTCTCCCTAGTTGACACTGCTAAGTCATGGCTCTACTACCTACCTCCTGGTTCCATAACTACATGGAATGACATGAAGCGTCTCTTTCTAGAAAAATTATTTCATGCTTCTCGTACTGCTTCCATCTGAAAGGAAATAAGTGGTATTCGTCATTTCCCAAGTGAATCACTCCATGAGTACTAAGAGAGGTTCAAAAAGCTTGTTGCAACCTTCCCACATCATCAAATCCCTGACCAACTCTTGATCCAATACTTCTATGAGGGGTTATTGGATATGGAGAGAACTCTCATTAATGCCGCAAGTGGTGGTGCTCTGGTTGATAAAACTCCTACAGCAACAAGAGATATCATAAGTAACATGGCTGAAAACACACAACAATTCCATACTCGAGCATATGCTCAAGGCAAACAAGCCCAAGATAATCAATCAATTGAGCCGAACAAAATGACCGAGTGGATGAGTGAACTTACAGGTCTTGTGCGACAACTAACTATGACTACCAAATCCCCAACCTCGTCTTCTCTGCAATCAATGTTTCCTGGACCAATCAAAAACTGTGGAATCTACAACTCTCCATCTCATCCAACTGACACTTGTCCACAACTTCAAGAGGATCAATCCGATTCATCTGGACCAATGGAGCTCAATGCAGCATATGCTCAGCGGAACACCAATCCTCAACTATCAGGTCAGTTTGTTAGAAAATTTAACCAACCTCACTCCGAGACCTTATCTTCTTCCTATAACCAAGACCTTAGGTATGGTAATCCCATATCTCACCCCCCTCAATTCCCTCCTCAAAACCCAAACCAATTCCAATATGGTCAAGGTGGTGGTAACTTCCATCAACCTTATCCTTTTGTTCCTCAACCTCAAAGGAACAATCCTCCTCCTGGATTCCATTATCCTAGTGAGCCTTCCCAATTCCCAACCCAATACAATCGCTTTCCCAAGAAACAAAATCAAGGTAATCCCAATCCGAAACAAGCCTCTTCTTCCAAGAAACCATGGGAAAGTGTAGTGGAAGATCTTTCCTCCTTCACCCGTTCTAGCCTTAAAAATATTGAAACTCAAATAGGTCAACTTGCATCCCACCTGAGCCAGAAACAACAATCAAATTCTTCCCAACTCCCAGCTCAACCATTACCCAACCCCAAGGGTAATGTAAGTGCAATTGCACTTAGATCGGTAAATCACATTGCTATGCCTCAAGATAAGTCCTCTAGCCCTCCCTTGAATGTTGACCTAGAAAATTAAAAGAAAAATAAAATTGAAAAGGAATCTGAATCCATTCCCTCACCTCCTTCCATTCCACTTAGGAATCCAATTCCTTTTTCTCAAGCCGTTTCTAAACCAAGGAAGTCCTTTGAACCTGATCCTGAAATGCTCGACATGTTTAGATGTGTTGAAGTCAACATTCCCCTCTTAGATTCCATAAAAAAAATTCCTAAGTATGCCAAGTTTCTTAAGGAATTGTGCACCTACAAGAGGCAACTTAGGACCTTTGAAAATGTTTCCACCCAGAAGTATATTCCCATAAAGTTCAAAGATCCAGGGACCTTTACAGTCCCATGCCAAATTGGAAGTTCCAACTTTGATGATGCACTCATAGACCTAGGATCCTCAATTAATGTCATGCCCAAATCCATATTCTCCAACCTTGGTCTAGGACCCTTGCACCCAACGGGTGTTGTAATTCAGTTAGCCAATCGAAGCACAGCCAGTCCTGAGGGAATAATTGAGGATGTCCTTGTCCGAGTCAATGATCTTATCTTCCCTGCTGATTTCTATGTTCTTGACATGGAAGGTGAGACGAAATCTGCTCGATCTCCCCTAATTCTAGGAAGACCATTCCTCATGACTACGAGAACCAATATTGATGTCCATTCAGGCATCTTATCCATGGAATTCAGTGACCAACTGGTTGAGTTCAACATTTTCCAAGCCATGCGATACCCATCTGAGGATCACTCTGCATTCTCAATCCATGCTTCTGAGGACACTTCTAAAAGTCAATTGAACCCCAATCCACCATGTTCTTCATGTTCTAATGATAAAGGATCTTGTAAAATCTTCACCATGATTAACAAAGTCATAAATGGTGAAGTTGATATGGACCTTTCATTCATAGACTCCATCAGTTTAGGGGATCTTGAAAACTCTCTTGAATCCCATCTCAACTCTGATCTCTACTGCTCCACCTTGGACAGTATTAAGGAAAATGAACCTGAAGCAACTGAAGTCCCTTCTTCCATTCCTGAGTTGTCAAGCCCAAAAGAGAAAGATGTGACTGATCTGAAACCTCTTCCTGCACACCTGAAATATGCATTCCTCTTCCATGATCACTCATATCCTGTCATTATCTCTGCCACCCTTACTGAAACCGAGGAGTCCAAACTTGTTCAGGTGTTAGAGGAAAACAAAAAGGCCTTAGGTTGGACCCTAGATGACATACTAGGAATCAAACCTGCCCTTTGCATGAATCACATCCATCTTGAGGAATCATCCAAACCAATTAGACAACCACAAAGAAGACTAAATCCACTCATCCTTGAGGTAGTTAGGGAAGAGATCACTAAGATTCTTCAAGCTGGTATTATCTACCCAATATTTGATAGTGAATGGGTTAGTCCAATTCAAGTTATACCTAAGAAGGGTGGGATAACTGTTGTCACAAATGAACATGGAGAGGTAGTCACAACTCAAGTGAAAAACAAATGACTATTACAAAGTATCATCGCCGAGGATTCGACCCGAGTGATGCTATACACATTAGCAGAGCACCAGAACTTTGACCGGTCGATAGGTGGCCACTTTGGACCACAAAGGACCTTCCGAAAGGTCCTAGACTCTGGATTCTTCTGGACTTCAATCTTCACAGACTCACATGAGTTCTGTCAATCATGTCCCACTTTCCAAAAGTTCGGCACAATCTCCAAAAGAAATGAAATGCCCAAAAATCCTTTAATTTTCTATGAGATCTTCGATGTTTGGGGTATCGATTTCATGGGACCATTTCCCCCTTCCAATTGATTCTCATACATTCTTCTTGCAGTCGATTATGTTTCAAGGTGGGTTGAGGCCAAACCCACTAGGAAGGATGATTCTCATAGTGTTAGTGAGTTCCTAAAGACCCACATCTTCCAAAGATTTGGCACACCACGTCCTTGATCAGTGACTTAGGAACCCATTTTTGTAATATAACCATGGAAGCTCTTCTGAAAAAGAATGGGGTTGTACATAAAACTTCAACTGCATATCACCCCTAAACAAATGGCATGGCTGAACTCTCTAATAGAGAAGTGAAAAGGGTACTTGAGAGAATTGTAAAACCCACCAGAAAAGATTGGACTGAGAGACTTGGTGAAGCCCTTTGGGCTTATCGAACTGCCTATAAAACACCCATTAGGATGTCTCCTTTTAGGCTAGTTTTTGGTAAAGTGTGTCACTTACCAGTTGAGATCCAACATAAGTCTTTTTGGGCTGTGAAAACCTGTAATTTTGATTGTGAAAAATCTGGTGAAGAAAGATTGTTGCAATTGGATGAACTGGAGGAGCTTCGACTTGAATCCTATGAGAATTCCAATCTGTACAAAGAGAAGGCTAAGGTACTCCATGACAGACACATCATGAGAAAGGTATTTCATGAAGGTGAAAAGGTAATGCTCTTCAATTCTCGATTTCATCTTCATCCAGGTAATCTTAATTCTCGTTGGGAAGGTCCTTTTGTTATTACTAACTTTTACCCATTTGGTGCAGTGCAAGTCCAAGACCCCTATTCCAAAAGGACATTCACGGTTAATGGACATCAGTTAAAGCATCACCATGAGAGGACATGCAATCCTAGAACAACATCAACTTCCAATGGCTCCCCAACTTCTCTAGCTGACCTACCACTAGATAGAGAAGGTGACCCGCCAAATCCAAACCAGGGGGCACCTCTTTCCCTTTAACTCTCTCTATCTTTTCCTCTCTTTACCTCTTTCTTCTTCTTCCTCTCTCTTTCATTTTTTTAACCATTTTCTTTATAAAAACCTTTATTTTTCACTTTCTCTTTTGTGTGGGTGTATCTTTACAAAAATAAAAACCTAAAAAAAAAACAAAAAAAAAACAAAAAAAAAAATCACTTGAAAAAATACAAAAAAAATTATAAGTCCTTCTTACTCACCATCGAGTTTTGAAATTTTGTACAACCATTTTGGGAGTTAACAGATATGTTTTCATCTCAGAAATTTTGTATTTTCATTATGACTTTGGATAAAGAATTTTGTGTCAAAACCAGCACATTATGAATGCTCAATTTTTGATTTCGAAAATTATTTTCCCCAACCGTGAGAACAAACATTTGCTTTCATTCCAAGGCCACCTATGGACATCTTTTCAAAATTTGTGTTTTCTCCCCCATTTGTGAGTCTTGAGTTTGTGGACCTTCGAGCTGAATTTCCTACCTTAGTGTGTATTAATATGATAGAGTCATTTTATGAACCACATGAAAATCACAATAACCAAATAGCCTCCCATTTCCCTTACATCAATACTCCTTTTGAAAGCCCCTTCAAGCCTATGAAAACCTTTTATTTGATAGCCACATTACAATCCCAATACCTTATCCCACCTAATATCAACATGGATTTTCATTGCATAAGTTTTTGAAATTTAAGTATGGGGGGGAATGGATTTCATTTTTGGGTATTATTTCCTTACTTTATGGTGTGTTATCATATGCTTGAGGGTAAGCATCCATTTTAGTGTGTGGGGGAGGTTTTCATTCAGTGAATGTATTGTACAAATGATATTGAAAAGTGTTCAAAAAAAATATTCAAAAAAAAATGAAAAAATGGGTTGTGTCCTGGGTAGGTCAAAAATCACTCTTCCTCAACCTTTGATCTTGTTATAACTATTACAATTAGTGTCATGAGGAGATCAATCATGGGTTGGGATATGAGTGTGAGATCTGTTTCAAGGTCAACTTTCGAAAAAACAAAGAAAAAAAAAGAAAAAAAGAACACTTGCATTATATTCTTATTGGGAGAAGTTTTTTTTGTTTTGTAAATATTCCATCTTCTCATTACCTTCATATTTTCTTCCTCTATTGTGTCTTTCTTCACACAATCATTCCCTTGTAAATATGTGTTTTCATTTCCTTCCATGTTTCATTTCAAAAAAATGTGCATTGCTTTTTCTATGTTGGTATTTTAACCCTCTTCTTCTCTCTCTTGGACATTATATTCCTACCATCCCATAGCCATAGAAAAACCACATTAAAAAGACCTCTTGATTCTTGTTCACTTTGTATAGGGATTGTAAGCTGAGAGATCTTTTCAAACTCTAAGATTTTCACTTTTGGTTGGTTAAAGAGTGAACCTCCACAAATAAATTTTATCATCTTGAGAGGTGTGAGTTTTGAGTGTCCACATTTTCCATTTCTAAATTTGAGCATGGAAAAATGAATTAGTTTTGGAACATTGTTTCTGTAACAACTTGTGGTGTATTTCAAAATGGATGAGTGAAATAGTCTAAACCTCCCCTGATTGGAGAAAACAAAATTTTAAAATCTGTTGGTGAGTAAAAATGATTTTGTCATGTTTTTATATTTGTTGCACATGAGGACATGCACAAAGATAAGTGTGGGGGAGTTGATGTTATTAATATTTTCATGACTTATTATATTCCCTCTTTACTGATTTTATATGAAATATGCATAATTTGTGTGAAATATTAATGTTTAATATTAAGTATAATTTTTGAGCATTTTTAGAAGTAGTCCAATTGAGTCAGTTTAATGTTTTAATAATAAATATCACTATACTGATCCAAATTGTGTGGTTCTTATTTTTTAGGACTCTCATTTAAATATAAAACATTTCATTAGAAGGTAGCATGAGCCAATTCTTCTATTTGGAGGGTCATATGGACCCCACAAGAAGGCCTAAGGAAACTGTGAAGAAACTGGACCATATATGCAGGTTGAATCACTAGGCTCAATCCAGAAGTCCAAATACCTTAATTATCCTCACACGTTCGGAGGACGTTTAAAGGATTCCATGATAAAAATTTCAGAACCCAATCACAAATACAAGGGGCCCAACTGATGCATTGAAATCCAGCCCACCATTCTAGACGGGAATTAAAAACAACACACTAATTTTTCAATGTATCCTGATGTAGACATCCATTCGAGCTGAGATTTTTCATTGTGAAAGAGGATATTCCGGTGGCCAACATTTTTGAAGAAATGATTTTTATTTGAGGGCATCTTCCTATTAAAAAACCCATTCACATTATGGACTTTGAAAAAGTTTGTATTGAAATGTACAGATCATAATTGTTTACTAAAACCGCCATAACTTTGGCTTAATAAGTCCAATGGCCGCCAAATTTTCATAGTAGATAGAAGACAGTTTTATCTACAACTTTTGAGAAGGAGATTTCTCAAGATTCGGCTGTCTGGATATACATATCGGTGAGCCAGGTTGAGGGGTATTTCAGGAATGTAAACAGTCCACCACCTTGGGCTATAAATACATCCCCTCCTCTCCTTTCAAAAGGGTTGGCACTTCAGCACTTAAAGAGGAGGTTTGGAATTAATAGAGCCTTGACAAGGTTCTAGGAGGATATTATTTGATCTTGTTTCAACAAGAGATACCTCTCCTCCACTTCTCTTTCATGTTTGTTTATGTTTGCGTTCAATTGTAATTGTGTAACTTTGTTTTCATTTCAATCAAATTTTAGTGCTTGTTTCTTCTTCAATACCTCTTATTATTCTCTACCTTCTGTAGTTTAATATTTATGTTCTTGAAATAGTTAAAATTCATTTGAATCCCCTTCTCTTATTTTGCTTCCTCATTTAATCGAAAATCCATTTTTAATTATCATCATTGTTCGTGTGTGTGTGTCCGACGTACCACTCTTTTCTAATCCATTTCTTTTTATTCTATTCTTAATTTATCATCATAATTATTTTAACAAGAGTATTAAACACCCAATTATTATCAATTTGTTAAATCAATCATAATCAATTAGTCATTTCAATTAAGCTCTGCAAACAAACCCCCCTAATCAAAATACAATCAACTAAAAACAAACGACTATTACAAAGTATCATCGCCGAGGATTCGACCCGAGTGCTGCTATACACATTAAAAGAGCACCGGAACTTTGTCCAGTCGATAGGCGACAATCAGCCGTGCGTTTCACTATCAGAGGTATATCCGATGGTCTAACACGCAACTGATGATAACCAGACCTCAAGTCGATCTTCGAGAACACCCGGGCTCCTCGAAGCTGATCAAAAAGGTCATCAATCATCGGAAAAGGATATCGGTTCTTGACCGTCAACTGGTTCAACTTCCGATAATCCACACAAAGCCAAAGGGTACCGTCTGCCTTCTTCGCAAACAGAATAGGCGAACCCCAAGGAGAAGTACTTGGTCGGATGAAACCCTTATCCTGTAGCTCCTCCAACTGCTTCTTGAGCTCCTGCAACTCAGGTGTGGACATCCTATAGGGAGGAATGGACACCAGTGCCGCTCCTGGCATGAGCTCAATAGAAAATTCCACCTCACGCTCTAGAGGCAAACCTAAAAAGTCTTCTAGGAAGAAATTCCTGAAGCGATCCACCACTGGAGGAAAGTACAACTGTGGAGTCCCCTGGTCATCCAGATAAAGACTAGCAATCTGGGGTATCACCCCTCCTAGCCCAAGATGGTCGAGTCTTGCCTGACTCGCCCGAACGTCCCATTCGCCTCTATGAAGGAAAGATTCACCTTATGGTGAGATAAAACTGACTCTGCGGAGATAGCAGTCGACGACTTCCTGAAAGGGAATCAACCAATCCATGCCAAGGATGACATCATAGCCTGTCATCTCTAGGACATAGAGATCCCATAAGAAGTGATACCCTGCAACCTCGAGAGGGAACTCTCTACACTGACGTACACTAGATGTCCTCATTCCCAAAGGTGTGTCTAGTGTCAACGAGTTGGCAGAAGAAAAGATGAAGAGTCCAATGCTCTCCACAACAGCAACAGGGATAAAACTATGCATAAAACCAGTATCGAAAAGGGATGAAGATAAAATTGAGGCTACTAAAATCATACCTCGAACAGTATAAGGGTCGGGATCCTGCTCATGATAAGTCTGCTCCACGGCGAAAGACTGGCCTGCACCGCGGCCCTGCGCCCCTGACTGACCACTCTGAGCTGAACCTCCCTGTTGGTGCTGAGGGACTGGTGGCTGACTACCATGGCCTTGACCTCCACCTCGGCCCGAACGGTCGGAAGAACTCCAGTTCCCTGACTGGTGAGAGACTGGTGGGGCTGCTCCTGAACGAGGAGTCATGGAAGAACCCCAGTCACCTGCTGCTTGTGGGAAAACCTGGCAGAAATGATGAAGGTGACCCAACTTGCCGCAAGATCGGCACTCCACGGGGTCTCTCTGGCACGGCGGCCTCATGTACCCTGTCCGGCCACACTGGTATCATGTCACCTGGCTGCCTGATGATGCGTATCGCTTCCTCGAATCACCGCGCGTAGGCTCCCTACGGCGCTTCTTGCTGTCATCTGAAGTAAAGATAGCTCTGGAAGCAGAACCTCCCTAACTCACAGCTCCAGAGTCTCTCAGATTGTGCTCCGAAATCAGTGCCTGGTTGACGATAGAAGTAATGGAAGTCAGCTGGAAGATGTTCACCTGTGAGCGAATCTCCCTCCTGAGTCCATCCTCAAACTTCCTTGCCAAGAAAACCCCACTCCCATCCCGAAGGGGTGTAAAACGCTGCAGCTCAGTGAAACGATAGGAATACTCCATGAAAGATAGAGTACCCTGCTCTAAGCTCATGAACTCCGGGGCTCGATAGGCCCTCAGGGTCTACGGGTAGAAGTAGTCGTAGAATACGCGCTGGAACTCCTCCCAAGTCATAGCCTGCTGCTGACCCGCCTGTGAGATCACGTCCCACCACCTCTTGGCAGAGTCTCAGAGCATGTAAGTGGCAAGCTTGACCCGCCTCTCTGGAGGCATCTACAGATGCTCGAATATAGTTAGCATGGCTTCCAGCCATGACTCTACAGCCTGAGGTCCTCCCTCCCCCGAGAACGTGGGAGGATGCTGCTGCTGGAAAACCCACGTCAAGTCTGCCATAGACGAGGCAGGATGCGGTGCTCCCTGGAAGGCCTGCATCATCCTCATGAAACCTTCCCTGAACTGCGCATCAGCGCCTGCAACTGGTACGACAACTGGTGCCATGGCTGGCTCGGCTGGGGGATTGACAGGAAGTCCTTGATCAGCCCTGTCTGGCGTCTGATCATTGCCTGACGACAGACGTACAACCGGAGGATGTCTCGGAGGCATAGCTCTGAAAGATCAAAAGCACGCCTTAGATCAAGAAAACAAGGACAAATAACACAAGAGCACAAAACGGGAATAGGGGAAGAAAAACACACAAGATTGCAAAACACAACTACACGGCGTGTATAAAACTACACGACATGTCTTTTAAAACCACTGACATGGGTGTGTACCCCTGCCCTACAAGTCGTGTATACCACAAACTACACGGCATGTTGACCCCCACACACGGCGTGTACTTGAAACTATTCCTCTGCCCGAGTCTTCTGATAGGGCCAACCCACATGGTCCGACTCAACCCGAGACTACACGGCGTGTTCGAAACAAACACGACATGCACTAGACAAGGCTTCAGCGGTCCGTGTTGTTGAGTGCACGACCATCTACACGGATGGTCCTTACACGGCGTGCTCCGAACAAGCACAACGTGCATAGGCAAAGGAGACACCGTCCCGTGTTGTTCGTGACACGGCCGGGTACCTGGGAAAGACTAAACGGCGTGTTTCGAACAAACACGGTGTGTGGAAAAGAAGGTCACGCCGACCCGTGTTGTTCGTGACACGGCCAGGTACCTGGACAGGACTACACAGCGTGTTCCCTATGGACACAACGTGTTATACCTGAGCTTCCCCAGCCCGTGTTGTTAGTGACACGACCGGGTACACGGCTCCGAACTCACACAGTGTGTACCAATGGTACACAGCGTGTTCCCGAAGTTACTCCTATGACACCGTGTTCTGCTCACACAGTCAGTGACACGACCTGAAAACTACACGGCGTGTGCCCGAGAAGTACACTCCATGTATTCTGGGTTTTTCTGGGCAGTAGCTCAGAAACTGCGCAGAATTCCAGAAACACTAAAAATGAGGGAAAAGATTCCAAATTCCGATCCGTGAGGGCCCATAACACCTCAAGAACCAAAAATTGGCGTTCATTTTAAGAAAAGAACAAGACAAATAGTTTTCTAACATAACAACAAAGAATATATTCGAGCAACTATCACAACAGCATGCATAATCTACACAGAGCCTATCACAACAGCATGCAATCGCTAATTCACCCTAGATGGCATGGCAAGAATGCATGATATGTGATTTCTACAAGTTCCTATATGATGCATGAGATGGAATACCCTCATCTCATCGGGTTGCGATAGAAATAGAACTGAAATATCAAAACAATATTCGCAGAAGTCATGTGAATCACTCTAGGTGAAAACATATCAACCATAAAACTCAAAACCAGTAACTGCGATTAACGAGGTAGTATGGCCTTTACCTGTACACGGGGTAGCTACACCCGAGCACAGCTTAATGCCAAGTATCGAATCTGTCCTATCCCTGGACAAGGTCTCCAAACAGTAAATCAAGAGAAAAGAACCTCCTTTGATACCACTTTGTAACGTCCTGAGTCCGGAGCCCCTCCACTGGTGCCCCGTACCCGGTTCGCCACATGACCTCAAGCGCGTTTCCGTGAATTCCAGAGGCTGCAGACTAGCAGCAAGGGCCTAGGTGAGTCAGTGGGAAACTATGCCCTCATTCGGTAAGGTGCACAAGGTAAGAAAACAAAAATAAACAGCAGAAGCAGTAACAACATGCATAACATCATAAACCAAACAACGGAAGCAATGTAGATATATAACTATGATGAAAAAGATGCAGCAGGTACAAGTATCTAAGTAAAACAGAAAACAAAACAACATGTTGAAATACAACTGAAACCAACTACAAAAGAAAACAAAGTAAGTTCCTCAGCATCGCGAGCCACGGCTCAGTCCCATGCTCCCCAGCTCCCGGTGCAATCAAGATCCTGAAGTAGAAGGGCGCTTGCCCTTATCTATACCTGCAGCAACATAGTCTGCTTGGGACCAAAATCATAGCCCAAATAGGGTGTGAGATACAATCCCAGTAGGCAATCACCCAAAGATCTATGCCTAACAGTCAATGAATACATGGCAGTACTAAAACAAGAAGCAGTAAACAGAAAAGCACAAACAGCTACAATCCACAGCTCTAACAAGTAAGGGACACAAGTAAGCATTCAACAACAAGAAGTAAACAAGTAACCCCCTTGGTATCTCTCACATTCTATCCCCTATGGCTCAACCTCTAAGTACAAGCAACCCTCTGGGAGGCACACACAGTTTCACCCCTCTGGTTCAGCTATGTATTTAAGCAGAATCTCTGGGGAAGCACTCACCGTCAATTCCCCCTATAGTCTCGTATCGTGCTAAAGGCTCTCTGGGGAAGCACTCAACGTCAATTCCCCCTATATCCCGCGTCGTAATTAAAAGACTCTCTAGATAATCCCTTACGTAAATTCTCCACTTGGTCTCACATCGTGATTTAGAAGACACTCTGGAGAAGCCCTTCCATCAATTCTCCCTTTGGTCTGCTACTCTAGGTTCTCATAGTCCTGAGTAACTAAACATGCTTAGCACATGTGTATCATCTAAGTAAACCTCAAGAACTACTTGGCTATCAACTACATCTCTACAGTAAAATAAATCAACAGTTCCACTATCCTACGACTAGGCATGGCAACTGGAAAACGCCAAACAAGCAGAACAAGCATGGCAAAGCAAACTGAGCACAAAAAAAATACTCTAATCACAAGCAATAACCTCTACTAAAGCAATCAAGAAAAGCAGGCAAGAAACAAGGGCAAAAAAGGAAACACGCAATACCCCGTTAAAGGGTATTGGTGGAATTTGCACAAACTACTCAAAGACTTTCTACAGAAAGGCACAAACCACCTACCTCGATCTGAGGAGATCGATATACGTGAACCTCGATGACATATTCCCCTTATAAAGACATATATCTGAGAAAACGCACAAAAAGTTCATCCCACGATAACTTGAAAACCAGGAGGAATCAAGAAACAAGGCTAAAGCAGAAGGAAGAACTCACCGCTGCGCTTCCAACGCAACTGACCGTGCTCAAATCGGAGAACGGACGACGGGGCGATCATCCGTCAAATATCCGGCCGTATGGGTCGCTTCGGACGGCCGAAAACTGGAGAAGAAGGTGAATATGAGGGTTATACGCAACCCCGGTCTGTTTCATGAAAAAAAAGAAAGTACACAGCGTGTACTTTTAGAGTACACGACATGTACTTCTAATTTTTCCATACTTCGAAATAACCGGCCTCCACCTCAGCCTTACACACCATGTGTGTGGCCCGGACACGGCCAGCACACGGCTTTGAGACAGAACAGAGTAAACGGCGTGTACTCAGAAAGTACACGGCGTGTACTTCTGAAATTTCCAGAAAATTCATTTTTTCTCAAAAACTCCAGAAAAAAAGAAAACATACTTGAAAAGAGATCCAGGTTCTTACATAATAATGCAATCTGGGTTATAGTTGATCGATTGACTAAATATTCTCATTTCATTCCTATTCTAGATACTTTGTCTCTAGATCAACTTGCTTGGTTGTATGTTAAATAGATATTCAGGTTTCATGGAGTTCCCCTCTCCATTGTATCTGATCTTGATCCCAAGTTTACTTCTAACTTTTGAAAAGTCCTTCAGAAGTCGGTGGTTACTAAATTAAATTTTAGTACAGCTTTTCATCCGCAATAAGATGGGCAGTCAGAATGAACAATTCAGATCTTAGAGGATATGATATGTTCTTGTTCACTGGATTACCAGGGAATTTGGGACCAATTCTTTGGTTGAATTTTCTTATAATAACAGTTTTCATTCCAGTATACAAATGGCTCCATTTAAGGCATTATATGGAAAGCGTTGTCGAAATCTAGCTTTTTGGGATGAAGTAGGTGAAAGAAATCTGATGGGACCAGAATTGGTAGAAGAGATGATAGAGAAATTTCAGTTGATTTAAAAGCACATGAGAACAACTCAGAGTAGACAGAAAAGTTATGCAGATAACCAGAGGAAGGATATTTATTCTGAGGTAGGTGATCATGTCTTTCTCAAAGTTTCTCCATGGAAAAGTGTGATGCGTTTTGGTAAGAAGGGAAAGTTGAGTCCGAGGTTCATTGGACCTTATGAAATCATGGAGAAAGTTAGATCAGTTACGTACAAATTGTATTTACCTCCATGTTTATCCCAAGTACGCAATGTTTTTTAGGTTTCGATGTTGAGAAAGTATATGCCAGATCCATCTCATGTTTTGAGTCCAGAGGTAGTTCAGTTGGAAGAGAATCTCTCTTATGAAGAACAACCAGTCCGGATTCTTGACCGTAGAGAGCAATTTTTGAAGAATAAGGTAATTCACCAGGTAAATGTTTTGTGGAAAAACCATATGGTTGAAGAGGCAATGTGGGAATCTGAAAATGCTATGAGGGATAAATACCCCCACTTATTTTGATAAGTGAATAAAAATTGTGAGGACACAATTTCCAAAAGGGGGGAAGGATGTAACATCCCAGGTAAATGAAGAATAAGATATTTTTATACTTATTAATATTTGAGAATTAAATATTAATTTTACTTTAAAAGGGTTGCTATGTTCGATAGCGTACCCGATACGCAACAACGTGTTTCTTTGAAATCTTACGTTGCACACTAATAATATGATATTATTATTTTAAATGGTAGTTAACTCCTAGCCATTGTATTGGCGGGAATGAACAAAAATAACTACAATATGATTATAAATGTTTTTAAATGTATTTACTTTTATCCAATAAAAGTTATAGGCTTAAAATGTGAATGAATCTAATTTTAAGCATACTTTACATTAAAATGTCGATTTACCAGCTTTTAATGGAGAACTCTCTTTAAATCTAGTTTTGGTCACTTTAATACATTATAATTGACCAAATAAAATCCTTCTTTAGAATGGGGACATCCAAATTTACTTTTTGTAATTTTTTTTCAATTTTTCCGATAAAGTTCATTTTTTCATGAATAGTGAAAAATATTATATTTTAATTCAAAATTGCATTTTAATCTAATTTATTTATTTGGTTAGATTATATTTTTAATTGATTTTAAAGTTTAATTAGAATATATTTTTACCATTTAATCCAATGTTGGTCATTGGAATTAATTTCACTTTGAAATTGGACCTAAACAAGTGTCAACCTTTTGATAGTTATTGTTTCTTAAAAACAAGCTATTTGTTTTAACAAGGAGAATTAATTTTAAAATAATTAATGCAACTTCTATGTTTTAAATTTAGTAAAATAGACATCATTTTGGAATATAGAATATCAAATATATTTTAGGTTTAATTTTTGGTATTTTTCTGAAAAACTTCAAATTTTAATGAATAGTGAAACCACTTAGTAGTAGTTAAAAAAACTGACTTTTCATTTAAATGAAATTTTACCACTTCTGTGAATTGAATTTTGAAAATCTGACATACATCGTTGTTATTAGTAAGTAAAATGTTGCTCAATAAGATGAAAATAATATTTTGTGAATAGTAACTTTTGACTTTTATTTACCGCGGTTAAAGGTAAATATGGTAATTCAAGGTAAAAAGAATATTATAATAATTCAAAATTACCTTAACACTGATTCTAACCTTATTGAACGAGTAATGTATGACCATGGGCATCCTTGGGTCGATGTTGGGACCCCATGGAGCCACTTATGAATGATAATGACACATTAGATTAATTAATTTAAAGTAAAGACAAAAATGACATAAACAAAAATATTTTAGTAAATAAATTTTTACATGGGGATATATAAGTCATATTTTCAACTATAAATATTCTTTATAAATCTAAAAAAAATTCCTACATAATATTATTTTTTTTATAATTTTTAGACATAAAATAAATTAAATTATTTATGACACAATAATGATGCAGCATTTACCTCATTAATAAATTATTTAAATAAATAAGATTATAATGATTAAAATATTATCCAAAACCTGTCAAATTCACATTGGATGATATTATTTCTACTATTATTCATCTTATCTTCTACTTTAATTATTTTTGGACCTTTATAAACCAAATATCATTATATAATAAAATAATATTTTCACACTTTCCTAAAGAGCCCCTCCTCTCTCTTATAAAAGGAGACCATTTATAACCAATTACTCACACCTCTCAAGTCTTTTGGATTATCCAAACTCTACCCAATTAATCTCCCTACATCACTCTCTTCCTCCTAGAAGCCTTATTTTAGGAAGAAGTCACTTCAAGAAACCCTTTTGGTTCATACCAAAGGAAGTTACCCAAATTAAAGGTAACAATTTCTCTTAACTTTTTTTCTTTTATTTTACTTATACAACCCCTAAAATCTTTTTATTCCTTTATTTTATAATAAAAACATTATCCTCAATATACTATTATGTTGTTATGAGAAGTATTTGAACTACACTTACACACACCTCCATCTAATGGGTGAAGAACATACTGTTTCTCTGGATGGAAAACTAACGCCTCATGAAAAGATGATTGTTCGATTATCTCCTACCACCTCTCACGGTAGAAATTCTGATGGAAATGTATTTATATATGATATATTTTATGTTTATGTTTTCTTTATGCTTCTATATTTTCCTTTTATAGCATACCTTTTTGGTTTCCATTATGGGTAAACGTGATAATTTAATTTGAGGAAGTGCGGACTACCGCCCCCTCAAAGTGATATGACTCGTTAATGACATATGTGGGATGTATAAAGGATAGGGTTAATGATATTATGTATGATATTATACTATAATTATAATATACCTATGTATCATTATGTTTTAATTCTATTAAAGTATGGAATAGAAATAAAAGTAGCATTCATGCGTACGTACGACTTACCGTCTCCATGAACGGTGCATTTCATTTCTTATCTCCAAAATGTTACATAATGTTATAAATACATAAATATACTGGATATATATGATTCATATAATATCGAAATATTTAATATCATTATGGAGATAATGGACTATTTACCACATGGACAACTTGTAATTATAAGGTGTTCATTTTTGACTCAAGTACCAAATATCGACAAAACGAACGTTATTAACCTAAATGATTACATAATGTTTATAACATGGTAATAAGTGATATAAAAGGAATACTAAACTTTAAAAAGGTTCTTAAGAAAGTATAAACTAACTTTAGTTAATTATTCAGGTGATTAAAGAACGATTGAGTCAAGTCAGACACGAGGTAAGAGACTTCATCTCAATCTCCTTTCATTGAGGCATATTTTGTTTTAATACATGAATTTCTTTTATACGCTGTATAAACACCCTTGAATTTTCAAAGGGAATCTTTTTCTATGAAGCATTTTACTAAACGATAAAAAGGAATGTTTTTTTAACGTAAGCGGTGACAACGACCTTTCCGCCGTCGCGAGTATTATTTGTTATTTGGCTTCCTTAACAAGTCGTAATGTTTTTTCTTCAAGGAAAATAAATACCATATACTCTTTTATGTATTTTAGTATTGAAAATATTTTTGATAATGGATTTGTTATGTCAATATATTTAAGTGATATATTGTGATTTAAATGTGGAAATGTTTTCTTTCCTTTTTATTTGTTTTATGTGTTATGATTTTATAATGGTACTTGGACATTTGACGGGTGGTTATGTGATAAACCAAATGAAGGGTGGTGCCGTGATAAACTAGTATGGGTGGTTACGTTATAACCTCCAATGCATTGGGTATGGAAGTCGATCGTATGACTATTTCATTTAGTAATATGTGTGGAAGTCGACCGTATGGTTATTCCATTTAAGTATGATTATGTCCCAAGTTACCTTTATATGTTATGTGTTCTTTATATGGGTTTTATGGTAATATTTTGGTTACAAAAGGGTAAGCAGTGATCTTTTATTCAGTGAAGAGTATTTACTACTTCATAAAGGTGAAAAGTATTACTTATGATAAAATATTCATGGTTTACTTGTTGTTTTAAAAAACTAACAGTTTTCCTTCTTTGTGTATCCCTTAGTGAGATTTTTATGCTCATCCCAAGTTTTTGAAATGTTTTTCACAGGACATAATGTGGAATAGGGTCAAGGATGAGATCAATGAAAAGTCATGTTGTCTTAAACATGGAACTAGACATGAATATTTTTTTCAAGAGTTATTGTTTTGTGAAAAAATGGAAACTGAGTAGAAGTGTCTACTTTGTAAGTTTTTTTAAATGAAATGTAATAGTTATGGTATAATTCTCTAAAACTCTAAACCTGAAAAGATACTTAATGTGAATTATTAATTTAATTCAAGATTATGTAATGTTTTAAGGCCAGGTCCTTATATGATGAGTCTCCTTTGGAAGTGTCATAGGGACATGTGTATACACATTTTGTTGAGTTCACATAGAGAGTGAATAATCCTATAGCTGGTTAATACTATCGTACCTTTTTTCAGATGACCATGTTTCTCACTTGTTTATTTATATTTGAGATATAAATGTATGCCAATGTTTGTTGGAACTACTTTACATGCATGTTTAATTTATATAAAATGTTTTATATAAATTTTTTACTTAAGCAATTGTTTAGAAATATTTAATATCATGTAAAGTAAAGCCTATGATTTGAATGTATTTTCCATCATTTTAAAAATATATAGCATGTTTTGTTTAAAAATGATTTTGAATTTCCAAACCCGTTTATTTAAAAATTGAAAGAATTACTTTGGATAATCTATATTTGGAATATATTATTGAATTATTTGTGGTATCCTACTGGGCTTAGGATCACACCCTACTTTTTCCTTCAAGTGTTTGTAGACTTTATTCTTCCTGGTTCGAGCAAGGGTAAAGGATCTCTTGGAGGTGGATGCAGCTGTTTAGCGTTGGGTTTGGTGAGTTGTGTTCCTCAGGACCTTGGGTTGTTTTCTCTGTTTTAGTACTCTGGTTTTAGTTCTTTGGGATGATTTATTACTTGTTGACTTTTGGTACATTACTCCCAGTGGAGTTTCTTTTGTTATGCATACTGTCTTGTTTCTTTTTTTTTTCTGCATTGTTGGTGGTAAAATCATTCCCACTTACTATTGTGTGATGCCAGGTGCTAGTCGCTGACCCGTAGGGATCGGGAATGCTCTTCGGGCTATGTTAGGGCCAACTTGGTTATCAGGTTACCAGGGTACATGAGATGGTTCGTGACAAAAATGGTATCAAAGGGAGGATAAACATCTTTCCTTGATGGCAATATGCATTTGAGTATTCTTGTCGGGACTTAGGAGGTAGTTGCGATTGAGTGCCTGGCCAGCTCTCACCGCAATGAACCTTAAGTCACCAGGGGTGGTTAGGGAAAGACGTCTTGTGGTGTAGTTCTAGTCTTTTCCCTATTATGATTTGGATAGAGTGAAATCCAAATCTTGTTTGTTCCTTATATTGAGAATAATTTCTCTCATTACTTAGTCTGAGTGTTAATCTGATGTCTTTCTTATTATCTATTGATGTTGTGTAACACCATGCCTCTAAGAAGACGTGTGAATCGGATCCAGGAAGGGGATACTGCTGAACATTAGTGAACAAATCCTCTAGTGGACCCAATCCTAGTTGAGGTGATTGTGCGCATTGTCCAAGCTCTTGGATAGAAACCACCTATTTTCCCCATTCAGGCTCTAATTGTGGAACCTGAGGGGGGGGGATCTTTGTAACTTTTTCTCAAGAGTTATTTCACCATAAACCACTAATTTTCAAAGGCTCTACTGATCCTGAACATGACGAGGAATGGTTGGGAAGGATAGAACTTATGTTTGAGTTCTTGTAGACACCGAACGAGATCAAGGTGAAGTGTGCCACCTTTATGTTATAGGGACCAAGAAGGAGATGGTGGGACATGAAAATGGTGAGAAAGAAACATGAGGGCTTAGATTAGAAGTAATTCAAGGTTCTTTTCACCTAATATCTCTATCCATAGTCAATGGTGTTTTTCAAAGTTGTGGAGTTTTCAAACTTGAGTAGGCTGAAAGAATTGTGGCTCCTGTGGACGTTTGAGGAACTTGCAGAAGTTATTCCACAACTTTACCACTACATGTAGCGACACGAGATCATCAACACCTTTAAAAAATTCAGGGAAATAAAATGATTCACGTACAAAAGGGTTCCAACCACATGAATCCAGAAAGAAGCTTCTTCACGTAGTGGAAGAGTCTTTAGAGGAAGCAGATACTGGTCCAACGACCGTGAGCGGTACCATTACTATAGATTTGTCATTAGTGACTACTCTTTTTTGATACGAGCACATATCACTCTTTTATTTCAACCCGTACTATTAATCTTCTTAATCTTTCTATGGAGATTTTATCTTTTTCAATGGATATTACTATACCCCTCGGTATAAAGAGAGATAAGGGTCTCCATAATCCCTCTTGTGTCTTCTCTATATCAGTTGTCAAACATGCTTGGAGTTTTTTTGGGTACTCAACATGAAATATCTTAACGTCAATTCAGGATGGATTGGCTCATTACCAATAAATCCTAGATTTATTGTTATCTTTGAAGGGTTTACATTGTTACACCTAGTGGTGTACCTCTTGTCCTTCAAGAATAATGTGACCCACAGTCGAGCAGAGCCAAAAATTCTTATCCGGAGTTGGGGAAAGTGATATTAGTGTTTAATTTTAATTTGGAGCAAGATTCAATGAGTGGCGATCTAACTCCAGTCATCGTTGAGTTTCTTGATGTGTTTCTTTCTGACTTCTCTGGTTTTCTATCAGCAAGGGAGGTTGAGTTTTCTATTGACTTAATGTTTGGTACTCAACCATTTTATTTTCCCTCTTACCAAATGGATTCAGTTGAACTGAAATAATTAATGTCCTAGTTGGATGATCTTCTTAATGAAGCATTTATTCACTGAAGTGTGTTATTTTGGGCGGCGCTGATTCTATCTGCCATGAAAGCTAATAGTTCTCTGACATATTCTCTTCTCGAGATGATTCTTCAGGAATAGAAGCTTGTTGAAGAATTTTGTAATCATTAGAGACTCTCTTTATGGTGGGGAGACTGATGCCCAGTGGTCCTTCTCCAAAGAGGGTGTTCTGTGTTATCAGAACTGTTATGTCACATCGTTAGCGACAAGGAAGAATATAATAGGGGATTTACATTTTTACCAATGGTTTGTGCACCCAGGAAGCACTAATATGTTCTACTACTTGAAGAAGCATTTTTGGTGACTATATATTCTTGAAGGCTTCACCCCGGTTGGGTCATCGACGGCTTGGTAGGCAAGGAAAGCTTGCTCCTTATTTTGTGGGACCTTTAAAGGTTATTGATCACTTAGGGAAAGTTGATTAACATTTAGCACTACCACCGAAACTAAGATCGATACATAATGTGTTTCATGTATCTCAGCTTTGAAAGCATTTATCTGACCCATCTCATGTTCTGAGTTGGCATGATCTTGAAGTGGAACTTGTTTTATCTATGACTGAATGACTAGTCATGGTTGTTGATTCTAAGACCAAGGTAATTCATGGGAGGATGATACCGCTGATCTGTATGATATTGAGGCATGGTTCTAATTCTCATGAGACGTGAGAGAGGGAGGCACTGGCGAGAGAACTGTGGTATTGTCTTTTTGACATGGAGGCTTCTTTTTAGGATTTCTAGGGACATAAAGTTCCTATGATGGGGAGGTTGTAACATCCCGTTATTGTTTCCAGTATTCCTAAACCATCTTCTGTTAAATTATTAATATCTTACTTTAAATGGGAATATGGTTTATTAATGAAAAGTTGATTTTTTGTTAAACACGTCACAGAATAGTAAAACGCCCAATTAACACTCCATAATATTCAATTAAATATTATCTGAGTTAAACACTGAGTAAGTATGAGTTTTCGAGACCTGAAAAAGCTCATTGAAGACGGAATACATTTTTTAAATTGAATATATTAAGAGTGAAATTTTTATTCAAAATATTTAAATAACTCCAAAATGATGTGTCATTTGAGAAATCTGAGACCACTTTTGTGTCTGAAATATGGTATTTACCCTAGAAATGGTATAAAATTCAAAGGCACCAGACATTTGGATATTTCACTCATGAGATAAAGTTATTAAATAATATTTAATATATTATTTATTAAAAATAATTAAATATCTCTCAAACGGTGCATCATATGAGAAATCCGAGACCACCGATGGGTTCTAAATGAGGGATTTACCCTAGACGGGGTATAACATTTGTAAGCGTCGGGCGTTTGGACGCCTCGCTCGCAAAAATAATGCTTTTTTTAATTAATTAATTATTATGATTTTTAATTATCAAATCATTAATATCTCTCAAACGGTGTGTCCTATGATAAATCTGAGACCACTGTTGGGTCTGGAATGAGGTGTTTACCCTATATGTGGTATAAGTTTAATTCATAATAGATTTTTGGTGTCATTTAATTTTTATATTAAATAATTAAAATATTGGTTATGAAAAAAAGGGTGTTGTTCACCTTCTCCCCCAACAACGCCACACCACCATTTGTAACACCCCATAAGTTTCAAAACATTTATTTTCACCATTTTTAACTCTGTTTAAACATGAAAAACATTAATAAGTCAGATTTAAACACTCCTCCGTAAATTTTCCGATGAAACATTGATTAAAATGAATGTTTTAATTGGGGGTTTTATTTCTGTGTTTTTTGTCAGGGTTTTAAATAGTAGATTCGTATCATCCTTAGTGTGGGAAGTTTCATTTGATTTTGTACGGCCTTGAAACCCCACATAGGTGCGGCTATGAACATCGTTGATCCTCACTCCTCCAATTCCATTGTGCGACACCATTTTTCATCCCTCTTCATACGCACCATTAAGGTTTGTTTATTTTTCTTTAATTTCTTTACTTTATTTTTTTCATTTTCTTCCACCATCAAAATTCTAGAAAGAAATATATTTAAACCCAAATTGTATCATAATAGTTCATGTGAGATTATCAAAAAATATTTTTTTAAAATAAATTATCAAAAAATATATATATATATATATATATATAAACATATATATTGATAATCACATCATGTGCTTAGTGATAATTTATTTAGATAAATTTATCAATGTATGATTTCATGAATTATCAAAGTAAAATTATTGAATATTTTATCACTAGATAAATGAAATGTTTTATTAAACGACAATTGCATTATCAAAGGATATTTTAACATATATACATATATATACATATGTATATATATATATATATAATTATGTGGAATACAAATTCTTTTCTCTAATTAACTTAGTGATAAAAATTATCAAATGTTGTATATCAGATTATCGTATGAAATATTCCAGAAGATAGTTATTGTGAATTTATCAAATACCAATTGCATGGAAATATAAAAAATAATTATTTTACATATATTATCAAATGATAATTAATATAATAATCAAGTGATAATTTGTAGTTTATCAAAGGTTTATTATTAATATTATTAAAATGATAATTTTGAGATAATCAAAGATAATTATTCTGACGGATAATCACAAGTGCATGCGTTGACCTAATGATAAACTGAAAATTTTCCATGAAAGATAAATATTATCATATGTGATCATATATTTATATTTTGAAACTTATCCTAGTGAGATAAATTATCATCACATGTGATAATTTAAAATGACAGTCCAAAGATTATCCAGGAGAGAGAAAATGTAATCTCATGTGATTTTTTATTTCCTTGAGAAATAAAATAGAGGGATATAATTATCAAATAAGGTTTATAATTATTCTTATGGATATTTCTTGTGATTTCATGTGTTAATATAAAATGATAATACAACGATTATCTAAGAGAGATAAAATGTAATCGATTGTAATATTTTACTTGTGAAATAAAATAGATGTTTTAGTTCTAGGACCTCTTGACGAACATCGAAATCTGGCATGTATACATTTTCATTATTAATGCCATGAGTAGGTGTATTTAACCACACATGGTGGTTTATCTTTGTCGTTGATATCCATGATCTTGATGTGGGTGGTTCTGTTCTGATTAGATAAATTGATTATCCTTGTTTTTCTTGATTTATATCAATTGTTGATTTAAATTCAATTGCTCAAATCTGGTTTCAATTAAATTGAAAAAAAATTGATTCCAATGAATCGAGATATTTGAAATGGTTTTGGCATGGAAATATAGAAAACCCCTGATTCTAATGAATTGGGTGTGTTTATGGAAATTGGATGATTTAAATTGTTTAATTTAAATTATATATTTGATGGAAATGATTTCAATTAAATTTTTTAATTTAATTGTGGAAATAAATTTTGCAATGATGAAATTGGTTTTGAATGGATTTCAAACTAGTGAAAATGGCTTAAAATGATTTAATAGAAACCCATTGGTTTTATCTTGTGAAAATGCATGTTTTTGAATAAAACCTGTTTTTATTTTAAATAGAAAGAAATTTGAACTTTTGAAATGAAATAATGAGATTGATTTAATTTTTAAGTAGTCTTAAAATAGTTCACCCATCATGTAAGAGTGCATGCAAGTATTAGGTAGTTAGTGAGTTATTTAGATACACTCTACGCTACAACAATGTTCTAAAACATACTTGCGGCGGGTCACATCCCCGACGGGTTGGTGACGCGTCTCCTTTGGACAGTGTCATAGGGACATGTGTATACACATTTTACTGAGTTCACATAGAGAGTGAGAAATCCTATATCTACTTAATACCATCATACCTTTTGGTAGATGACCATGTTGCTCACTTGTTTATTTACATTTGAGATATAAATGTATGCCAATGTTTTTTGGAACTGCTTTACATGCCTGTTGAATTTATATAAACTATTTTATATAAATGTTTTACTTAATCCATTTTTTAGAAATATTCCATCTCTTGTAAAGTAAAGCCTATGATTTTAATGTATTTTCCATCATTTTAAAAATTTATAGCATGTTTTTTTTAAAAATTATTTTAAATTGCCAAACCCGTTTATTTTAAAATTGAAATCATTACTTTGGATAATCTATATTTGGAATCTATTATGGAATTATTAGTGGTATTCTACTGGGATTAGTCTCACACTCTATGTAAGAGCTCATATCTCCGTTTGAGGTGTGTTTTTCCTTTTTCTGGAGTTTTTGGGAAAAATAAAGTTTCTAGAAATTTTTGAAGTACACACCATGTACTTTCTGAGTACATGTCGTGTACCCTTTTCCCGCTCGAAGCCGTGTGCTGGCCAAGCCCGGGCCATACACATGGTGTGTAGGGGTGACGTGGATGCCGATTTTGGTGGAGTACGGAAAGACCTAGTACATGCCGTGTACCCTAAAAGTACACACCGTGTACTTTATTTTTTATTTCATTAATTGGACCGGGGTCGCGCCTAATGATCATTAACGTCTTATTCTCCACCTAATTCTATCCAGAGCATTCTAGGAGGCCGATTCTTCTCTGAGACACTTAATCGTCACCGGTTTTCCGAATCAAACTCCGTTGATTGCAGAAGAATCGCAGCGGTGAGTTCTTGGTTCTTCTTTATCCTCGTTTCTTGATTCTTCCTCTTGTATGAGTTATCTGAGGTTGAATGTTTTAGACGTTTTTGCATATCTACTCCTTTCTAGGCCGATTCACAGGCCAAGTTTCAAGTATATCCATCTTCGAGGATCAAGGTAGGTGGTTTGTTTCCCCACGTTGAAGTTCTTTGAGTTTTGGTTGCAAAAGTGCCGGATACCCATGTATCGGGTATCCCGGGTTTAGGATTTTTATCCTATTGTTTATTTTACCTAGATTTCTTATTATCTTATGATAAATTGTTGCTAATATATGCTTTGTTGCATGTTTTAGGATCACCCCACAGGTGTTTCTCCCCCTGTTTGGCTGTTTATCGCCGTTTGGCACCGTTGCCTGTGAGGCAAACCCTATTGTGATTGTTAGTTTACTTGTTATAACTATTTAAATGTGTTTCCTGCTGTTTAAATGATTTTGATGCATGGTAGCTTTATCCAAGTAGTTGTTGAACTTACTTAGGGCTGCTGACAGTTGATTACGCACGACTGGACTGCTCAGGGCTGTGAGAACCTGGTGCGGGAGATCAAAGAGGGAATAGACGATTAAGTGCTTCCCTAGAGGGTCTGTTGGTTTTAGTTTCATACACAGGACCTATAGGAATAAGACTTTGTGCTTCCCAAGAGTGTTCTTAGTTTACCAACCCATCAAGACCATAGGAGGAATTATACGTAAGTGCTTCCTCAGAGAGTCTGTAGCTATCATTGCAAGACCATAGGGGAATTGACGTGAGAGCTTCCCAGAGTGTCTGTGCCTTGTTTTATTCTGGAGTATAGGGGTCTCCTAGTTTGGGCCACCCAGAGGGTCAGTGTGAATTTTTTTATGGTTGGTTGTGACGAGTCCACCAAGCCAAAGAACAAACTTTGGTTTTGTACTGCTTGTGTTTCAATAGTCTTTTGAGATACCTGTTGTGATACTTTCATACCTTGGAATAGAATGCTTTGCTAGTTTTTACCTGTTTGTTTAATAAAATCAATGTGAATGGTAATTGGTAGGATTATTTACTGGTATACTCTTAGTCCATTACTGTACTTATTTCCTTTACTTTTTCTATATTACTCACTAATAGTAGGGCACAAATCTTGTGGTGGTTGCCTACTGGGATTAGTCTCACACCCTGTTTGGGTCCTACTTTTCGGCCCAAAAAGATTATATGGTTGCAGGTGTAGATAGGGATTGTGGCCCTTCTACGTCAGGTACTTTTTTTCTGGTTGGAGCTGGAGAGCATGGGACTGGGATTTGGCTCGCGATGCTGCTGGAGTTTCTCTTTACGTTTAGTACTTTGGTTTCAGTTTTATTTCAGCATGTTGATTTGTTTACTGATTTCCATAGATACATGTACCGTACTGCATCATTATTATATCATACATTGCTTCTACTTTTAGTTCAATTGTTTTATGCTGTTTACTACTTCCGCTAATGATTATGTTTATTCTTCCGCATCATACTTTACCAAATGAGGGCATAGTTTCCCCACTGACTCACCAAGGCCCTTGCTGTTAGTCGGCAGCCACTGGCTTTTGGGGAAACACGCTTGAGGTCATGTGGCGAGCCGAGTACGGGGCACCAGTTATGTGGCTCCGGATTCGGGTCGTTACAAAGTGGTGTCAAAAGAGTTTTCTTCTTTTCTATTGCCTTACTGTTTTGCAATAATAGACAGGGATATGAAGAAATGGGTAGTTAGTACTTAACTGTGCCCGGGATTAAATAACCCGTGTACAGGGAAAATCTATATTACCTCGTAATTGCAATTTTCGGTTTTTTCAAATGTTACAGTTTATTATATTTCACCGTTGGGTGATGCACATGTTTTGTGCTGTTACAGTTTATATGATTGTAGTTCTATTTTGTTGTAACCCGATGAGATGAGGGTGTGCCATCTCATGCATCATATAGGCACTGGGTAGGAAATCACATGTCATGCATTTTACCATGCCATCTAGGGTGCATTAGAATTTCATGCTGTTGTGATAGATGCCGTGATAAATTATGCATGTTTTTGTGATAGTTGCTGTGATGGACTTACTTGTTATGCTATTTTACTTGATATATGCATTTTTATGATGTCAATATTTGATTTGTAGGGATTATGGGCCCCCACAGATCGGAATTTGGCACATAGATGTTTGTTTTTCAGTGTTTCTGGCATTTGGTGTAGTTTCTGAGCTATTACCCGAAAAAACCCAGAATACACGGCGTGTACTTTATTCATACACGCTGTGTAGTTTTTAAACCATGTTACTGACTGTGTGAACAAAAACATGGGGTGTCAGAGAGTCTTCAGGGACATGCCGTGTACCATAAGTACACACCATGTAGTAGTCAACTGTATACCCGACTATGTCACTAACAACACAGGTCAGAAAAACTCAGGTAGTACACACTGTGTTTTGTCCAAACACGCCATGTAGTTTTCTTCCAGGTACCCGGCCGTGTCACTAACAACACGGGTTGGGGGAATTCGTGTAGTACACGCCATGTGTTATAAGAACACACTGTGTAGTTTTCTTTTGGGTACCCGACCATGTCACGAACAACACGGGTCGATGTTATCTATTCTTATAAACACCGTGTTTGTTCGGAACACGCCGTGTAAGGGTCAGCCGTGGAGCCAGCCGTGTAACCACTACACGGGTCACCGAAGCCTATCTGTACATGCCGTGTCCTTAGTGAACACGTCGTGTAGTTTAGAATTAGGAGGACCGTATAGGTTAGCCGTGTAAAGAGACTCAGGTAGGGGAGTGGAGTTCAAGTACACACCATGTTTTGGGAAAACACGACGTGTAGTCTGGGATGTTACACGACCAGTGGTGGTGGAAGTACACACCCATGTAAATGGATTTAACAAACACGCCGTGTAGTTTAAATACACGCTGTGTAGTCGTGTTTTGAAAAATTAAGTGTTTTCTCTCTCCTGTTCCTATTTTGTACTCTTGTGTTTTCTGTCCTTGTTAATCCTAAATCTGAGTGTGATTTTGTTTTCTCAAAGATATGGCACCAAGACGTCCTCCCGTTGCACTTTAGGAACCAGGCAGTGACCGTACGCCTGATACGGCAGACCAGGGACTGCCAGTAGTTCTGCCGACCATTCCGGACATGGCACCTGCAGTGATTCCAGACACTGGTTCCAATTCTCAGTTCAGAGAGGGTTTCATGAGGTTCATGCAGACCTTTCAGGGAGCTCAACATCCTGCCCCGTCTATGGTAGAGCTGACACGAGTCTTCCAGCAGCAACATCCTCCCACTTTCACAGGGGATGAAGGACCTCAGGCTGTAGAGTCATGGCTAGAAACCATACTTTCCATATTCGAGCATCTGGAGACACCCCCATATAGAAGGGTGAAGCTCGTGACTTACATGCTATGAGATTCTGCCAAGAAATGGTGGGATGTAGTCTCACAGGCAGGGCGCCAGCGGACTATGGATTGGGACGAATTCCAGCGTATGTTCTATGACTACTATCTGGCGACACTGAGGGATGAAAGAGCCAGAGAGTTCATGAATATATAGCAGGGTACTCTTTTGGTTATGGAGTATTCCTCCCATTTCACTGAGTTATAGAATTTCACCCCCATTCTGGGAAATGAAGAGCTGTTTTTGGAAAGGAAGTTTGAGGAAGGCCTCAAACCAGAGATCAGATCATAGGTGAACGTCTTCCAGTTGACTTCTATTACCCTAATAGTCAACCAGGCGCTGATCACCGAACGAAATATTAGGGATACTGGAGCTGTTGACCAGGGCGGTCCAACATCCAAGGCTAACTCATTGCATACTAACAACATGAAACGCCACTGAGAGTCTACTCGAGGTGACTCGAGGAAGCGAGTAAATTCTTCTGGAAGATGGGACCTCCCTTCTAGAAACCAGGTGGTGTGCTATTAGTGTTTAAAGAGAGGGCATAATAATCCTCAGTGCCCGAGAGATCCAGTGGAGTGCCGAGCTTGCGGCAAGATGGTTCATATGAAACATTTTTGCAGGGTTCTTCTTCTAGCAGCTAGTGAAGGAGGATCAGTTTCTACTCTTCATACAGGAGCAGGATTACCAGTTCCATAGTATACTGGGGGATGGAGTTCTTCAGGTCGTTCAGGATAGGGTAGAGGCCGCGGACTCAATGGTCAGGCTCAGGGAGGATCAGCTCAGGGATATCAGGCTGTTACATAGGGCCGCGGTACTAGCCAGATGTTTGCAGTAGAGCAGATTCATCGGGAGCAGGATCCTGGACCTTCCACAATTCGAGGTACGATCTTAGTAGCCTCAGTTTTATCTTCTGTACTTTTTTATACTATAGCTTCTCATAGATTTATTTTTGTGCACACTGTGGAGAGCCTTAGACTTACTGTCTTTACTTCTGAGGATACTTTGGCACTAGACACTCCTTTGGGACATAGAAATACTAGTGTGCATCAGTTCAAGGAGTTCCCCCTTGAGGTTGGTGGGTGTCACTTCTTATGGGATCTTTATGTCCTTGAGATGACGGGTTATGATGTCATTCTCGAAATGGACTGGCTAGTTACTTTTCAGGCCTTTGTCGATTGTTATCGCTGCAGGGTGAGTTTTACGTCACCAGAGGGCGAGTCCTTTCTTTACAAGGGCGAATGGGATGTCTAGGCAAGTAGAGCTGGACCATAGTATCATGGGTTGGGAAGTGTTATAGCCCAGATTGCTAGTTTATATCTGGATGATCAGGGTACTTCTCAGATGGACTTCCCTCCGGTAGTTGACCGTTTTCCGGATGTCTTTCCAGAAGACTTTTTAGGGTTGCCTCCGAAACATGAGGTAGACTTATCTATTGAGCTTGTTCTAGGAGAAGCACCGGTATCCATACCGCCTTATAGGATGGCTACTCCTGAGTTGCAAGAACTCAAGAAGCAGTTGGAGGAGTTTCAGGTGAATGGTTTTATCCGACCCAGTACTTCCCCTTGGGGTTCGCCTGTGTTTTTTGCGAAGAAGGCGGATGGTACCTTATGACTTTGTGTGGACTATCGGAAGCTGAACTAGTTGACAGTCAAGAACCGATATCCATTGTCGAGGATCGATGATCTTTTTGATCAGCTTCGAGGAGCCAGGGTATTCTCGAAGATCGACTTGAGATCTGACTATCATCATTTGTGGGTCAGACCATATGATATACCTCTCACAGATTTCCGAAGCATGTATGGTTTGTATGAGTATCTGGTTATGCCGTTCGGTCTCACAAACGCGCCGGTAGTTTTCATGGCGCTGAATAAAAGAGTTTTCCATCCTTACTTGGACTCTTTCGTCGTTGTCTTTTTGGATGATATCTTGGTGTACTCTCACACTCGACACGACCATGCTACCCATCTTGAGATCGTATTGAGTACACTGAGTGAGAATCAGTTATATGATAAGCTCTCAGAGTTCCACTTCTGGATGAATGAGATTCACTTCCTGGGCATGTCATCTCAGAGACAGAAGTATCAGTAGACCCAAAGAAGGTGAGAGCAGTAGTTACCTGGGAGAAGCCGAAGAATTTCTTCGAGGTACGGAGTTTCTGGGGACTGGATGGTTATTACAGGCGGTTTATACAGGACTTATCATGCTTAGCAGCACCGTTGACAGGCTTGACTAAGAAAGGTGTGAAGTACGTTTGGTCAGAAGCTTGCGACTCAGACTTACAGGAGATGAATAAGAGATTGACTTCAGCACTGATTCTAGTTCTGCCAGAGCCGGACAAGAGTTATACAGTTTTCTGTGATGCATCTGGCATCGGTCTTGGAGCAGTGCTTATGGAGGAAGATTGTGTTGTTGCGTATGGATATCGGCAGTTGAGGCCCCATGAGAAGAACTATCCTACGCACGGCCTGGAGTTGGCTGCGGTTGTTCATGATTTGCGTTATTGGAGGAACTATCTCATGGGAGAGCATTTTGTGGTATATACGGACCACAAGAACCTCAGGTATATATTCACGCAGCGTGCCTTGAATCTGAGACAACGAAGGTGGGTCAAGTACCTACAGTATTTCGACTTCGAGCTTGCTTATACGCCTGGGAAAGGCAATGCTATGGTTAACGCACTGAGCAGGAGGACTCAGTTGCAGGCAGTTCAGGAGGCCAGCAGTGAGTGGAACCTTATGGCTCTGTTCTCTGAGATGCATTTGGAGGTGCACGACAGACAGGGGTAGACAATTCTTTCTTTTGTAGTTGTTACCTCTACTCTTTTAGATCTAGTTCGAATGAGACAACTATCAGACCCAGAAGGCCTAGTCCTACGGGAGGGTGTGTCAGATAAAGACCCTACTCCGGGGTGGACAGTGGGAGATGATGAGGTGCTACATTTTCATGTCCGCGTATGTGTTTCAGCGGACATATGTGAGGAGACGATGCGGGAGTTTCATGCTTCATCTTGGGCAGTTCATCCTGGTGTCACCAAGATGTACCAAAACTTACATCACCAATATTGGTGGCCAGGTATGAAGAAGTATGTGGCTGGTTTTGTTATGCGGTGTTCCACCTATCAGTAGGTGAAGGCAGATCATCAGTGACCAACAGGGATTTTATAGGAGTTACCCATTCCTGAGTGGAAATGGAATGATGTCGCGATGAACTTCGTGACATGATTACCAAGATTTCCTCAAGGAAATGATGCGGTTTGGGTTGTAGTGGACATGCTCACAAAGGTTTCACAGTTCTTGCCAATCAAGGAGACCTTTAGTGTTGATGAGCTGGGACAGTTGTACATCCGAGAGATTGTATGTCTACATGGAGTTCCACACTCCATTGTTTTAGATAGGGATGCGCGTTTTACTTCGCACTTCTGGCAGGGGCTACAGAGGGATTTGGGTACATAGGTACTTTTGAGTACATCATACCATCCCCAGACTGATGGCCAGTTTGAGCGTACAATCCAGGTGCTTGAGGATATTCTATGAGCTTGCATTCTAGACTTTGGCGGTACTTGGGAGAAGCATATCCCTATGGTGGAGTTCTCCTACAACAATAGTTTTCAGGCGACTATTCAGATGGAACCTTACTAGGCTTTGTATGGTAGGCCATGTCGATCACCTTTATGCTGGCTAGAGGTAGGAGAGGCAGCCTTGTTGGGACCTCTTCTCATTCAGGAGACCACGGAGTAGGTGGAGTTGATTCGAAAGAGAATGGATACTGCACAGTCTCGGCAGAAATCTTATGCTGATCAGCGGAGACGACCTTTGGAGTTTAAGGTTAGAGACCAGGTTTTCCTGCGTATTACCCCGAGGTTGGGACATAAGAGGATTAGGAGACAGGGGAAACTCTCATCGAGATACGTCGGGCCGTTTGAGATTCTGGAGAAATTCGGGCTGGTTGCTTACAGGTTGCAGTTACCTCAGAGGTACCAGGCCATGCACGATGTCTTTCATGTTTCTCAGCTTCAACGGTATTTTCCAGACCCGTATCATGTTTTTCAACCCGAGGAAGTTGAGCTGGAGTAGGATGCATCTTTCGAGGAGCATCCTATCAGGATTATCGATCGTAGTACGAAAGTTCTCCATGGCCAGTCTGTTCCTCTAGTATGGGTGCTATGGCAGCACGGGCGAGTGTAGGACAAGACCTGGGAAAGGGAGGCTGATATGCGATCGTAGTGGATAGATTTGTTTGAGGATCCTTATTCTACGCCTCGTTAGGGAAATTTGGGGATGAATTTCTTTAAGGGGGGAAGTTTTTAAGAACCTATATCTTCATTTGAGGTATGTTTTCCTTTTTATTGAGTTTTTGGGAAAAATAAAGTTTCTGGAAATTTTTGAAGTACACGCCATGTACTTTCTGAGTACACACCGTGTACTCTTTTCCCGCTCAAAGCCATGTGTTGTCCGTGCCCGCGCTACACACACGGTGTGTAGGGGTGACATGGAGGCCGATTTTGGTGGAGTATGGAAAGACCTAGTACACGCCGTGTACCCTAATAGTACAAGTCATGTACTTTCTTTTTTATTTCATTAATCGGACTGGGGTCGTGCCTAATGATCATTAACGTCTTCTTCTCCGCCTAATTTCGTCCAGAGCATCTGAGGAGGCTGATTCTTCTCTGATCCACCAACCCATCACCGGTTGTTCGAATCAAACTCCGTCGATTGCAGAATAATTGCAGCGGTGAGTTCTTGGTTCTTCTTTAGCTTAATTTCTTGATTATTCCTCTTGTATGAGTTATATGAGGTTGAAAGTTTTAGATGTTTTTTCATATATACTCCATTCTAGGCCGATTCACGGGACACGGTTCAAGTGTATCGATCTTCGAGGATCAAGGTAGGTGGTTTGTTTCCCTACATTGAAGTTCTTTGAGTTTTGGTTGCAAAAGTGCTGGATACCCATGTATCGGGTATCCCGGGTTTAGGATTTTGATCCTATTGTTTATTTTCCCTAGATGGCTTGTTAGATTATGATAAATTGTTGCTAATATATGCTTGGTTTCATGTTTGAGGATCACCCCACAAGTGTTTCTCCTCCTGTTTGGCTGTTTATCACCGTTTGGCACCATTGCCTGTGAGGCAAAACCTATTGCGATTGTTAGTTTACTTGTTATGACTGTTTTCATGTGTTTCCTGCTGTTTAAATGCTTTTGATGCATGGTAGGTTTAGCCAAGTAGTTTTTGAACTTAATTAGGTCTTCTGATAGTTGATTACGCATGACTGTACTGCTTAGGGCTGTAAGAACCTGGTGCAAGAGATCAAAGAGGGAATAAACGATTAAGTGCTTCCCTAGAGGGTTTGTTGGTTTTAGTTTTGTACGCAGGACCTACAGGAATAAGACTTTGTGCTTTCCAAGAGTGTTCTTAGTTTACCCACGAATCGAGACCATAGGAGAAATTAGACGTAAGTGCTTCCTCAGAGAGTCTGTAGCTATCATTGCAAGACCATAGGGGAATTGACGTGAGAGCTTACCATAGTGTCTGTGCGTTGTTTGATTCTGGACTATAGGGGTCTTCTAGTTTGAGCCACCCAGAGGGTCAGTGTGAATTTTTGATGGTTGGTTGTAACGAGTCCACCAAGACAAAGAACAAGATTTAGTTTTGTACTGATTGTGTTTCAGTAGTCTTTTGAGATACCTGCTGTGATACTTGCTTACCTTGTAATAGAATGCTTTGCAAGTTTTTCCTTGGTTGTTTAATAAAATGAATGTGAATGGTAATTGGTAGGATTATTTACTAGTATAATCTTAGTCCATTACTGTACTTATTTCCTTTACTTTTTCTATATTACTCACTGACAGTAGGGCACAAATCTTGTGGTGGTTGCCTACTAGGATTAGTCTCACACCCTGTTTGGGTCCTGCTTTTAGGCCCAAACAGATTATTTGGTTGCAGGTGTAGATAGGGATTGTGTCCCTTCTTCCTCAGGTACTTGATTGCTGGTTGGAGATAGAGAGAATGGGACTGAGCTTTGGATCGCGATGTTGCTGGAGTTTCTGTTTACGTTTAGTACTTTGGTTTCAGTTGTATTTCAGCATGTTTATTTGTTTACTGCTTTCCATAGATACATGTACCGTACTGCATCATTATTATATCAGACATTGCTTCTACTTTTAGTTCAGTTGTTGTATGCTGTTTACTGCTTCCGCTAATGATTATGTTTATTCTTCCGCCTCAAACTTTACCAAATGAGGGCATAGTTTCCCCATTGACTCACCAAAGCCCTCACTACTAGTCGGTAGCCTCTGGCATTTGGGGAAATGCGCTTGAGGTCATTTGGCGATTCGGGTACAGGGCACCAGTTATTTGGCTCCAGATTCGGGTTGTTACACTCTACTTTTTCCTTTGGGTGTTTGTAGACTTTTTTCTTCGAGGTTAGTGCAAGGGGATATGATCTATTTGAGGTGGATCTAGTTGTTGAGCATTGGACTTGGTGAGTTGTGTTCCTTAGGACCTTGGGCTATTTTCCCTGTTTTAGTACTTTGGTTGTATTTCTTTGGCACTACCACAAAACTGGGTTTTCGCAGCACCACCCTTTAACAATGCTAAAAAAAGCGCTGATAAAGGGGTGGGGGCTTTATCAGTGCTAAAAAAAGTGCTGATAAAGGGAATTTTTAACAGCACTAAAAAAATACTATTAAAAGTGACCATTTATTAGCGATTTTTTTAGTAGCGTTGATAAAGGGGGGGATTTATCAGCGCTTTTTCCTAGCACATATAAATTTCGAAAAAAAAATCATGAAAAATAATATATTGTTATATAAGTATATTAATATTGATATAAATATAATATATATTTTTAAATATGTTTTAGATAAGTATAAATATACTATTACATTTAATATATAAGAAATTTAGTGAAAATGGATTTGAAATATCTTAAAAAATATTATTAATTAGTAATTTTATAATTATCATCAATTAATAGTCATTTAATAACAATTTGAAGACACAAAAAATAAAAAAAATTAATAAAAGATCTAAAATAAGTTGAAAATGTAACCCAAACTTCAAACGACCATAACTTTTGATCAGGGTTTTAGTTTGAGCTCTACAGCATATCAAATAAAAACTTACAACGAGCTCTACATGCTAGTGACCTAAGAGAATCTCATGTCACATTTTTCGAGGCCCAAAAAGGGCCATAAGGCCTCCAAAACTGAGTTTTTAGTCGGGAAACCCCAATTTTTTAACATTCAAACATGTATAACTTCTGATCCGGATGCCCGCTAGGCCTGTACCACATATCATATTGAAGATTGTTTCATTTTATTAGATTTTACTAGTTGTAGAGTTGAAACAAACTTCTGGATTTGAATTTATGGTCATTTTAACATTCCATGGCTATTTAGATACACATATATATGTATTTATTTGTAAATATATATATATATATGTGTGTGTGTGTGTGTGTGTGTGTTTGTCTGTGTATGTGTGTGTGTGTGTTTTATATATGTATGTATGTATTTATTTATTTATTTATACACACATAAAAAAACATATTTTATAAATGTATTTAAAACTAATCTTATAAATATATTTTAATATACAAATAAATATACGGATAAAAAATTATAACTAAATATATATATAAATAAATATAAATATATATTAATATACGAATAAATATATATATACTAATATATAAATAAATATATATGTTCTAATATAACTAAATATATTTATATTAATATGAATCTATATTAATATACGAATAAATATAACTATATATATATATATAAATAAAAATAAATATATATTAATATACGAATAAATATATATATATATATATATATATTAATATATGAATAAATATATATGTATTAATATAACTAAATATATTTATATTAATATAAATCTATATTAATATATGAATAAATATAACTATATATATATAAATATATATAAATATATATAAATATATATTAATATACGAATATATATATATATATATATATTAATATATGAATAAATATATATGTATTAATATAACTAAATATATTTATATTAATATGAATCTATATTAATATAAAAATAAATATAACTATATATCTATATATATAAATAAATAGATATATCATTTAATAGAGAAAAAAACTAAATAGCTTAGTGGTAAAGGTGTATGCACACAAGGGGGGAGGTCTTGGGTTCAAGTTCGGGTGTAAGCAGAGGTGCGAAGATAAGTGGGGGATGCGTGGGCAAGTGGAGTGCGCAAAGGGTGGGAGGGGGTCTGCCTAGCACTGATAAAGGGGGGGGGGGGTCAAGCGCTGTTAAAATCTCCCCAGAGCATTGTATTTTATTTTTAAATTATTTTTATTTTTTTTGACTTTTATCAGCGCTAAAAAAAGATCTGATAAAAGGGGTATTTTATCAGCGTGAAAAAAGCGCTGATAAAGGACCTTTTTATCAGCGATTTTTGAGTGCTGATAAAAGGGACCCCTCTTTATCTTCACCTTGATTAACAATGCTTTTCTAGCGTGGTTAATGCCCTTTTCTAGCATTGATAAAGGCCATATTTGCAGTAGAGTGGGCTGGTTTATGCCTTGTTGACTTCTGGTACATTACTCCCAGTGGAGTTTCTTTTGTTAGGCATACTGTCTTTTTCTTTTCTTCTGCATTATTGGTGGGAAAATCATTCCCACTTGCATGTTGTGTGATGCCAAGTGCTATTCGCCGACCCGTGGGGATCGGGAACGCCCTTCGGGCTATGTCAGGGCCGGCTCGGTTATCGAGTTACCAGGGTACCTGGGTTAGTTTGTGACACATCAAACTGCACAAGCCATGAGTATACCCACTCAAGAAAACCATTTATCAAAACAATCATATGGGACCACCTCCCATATAAACCATTAAACATTCCAAACTATCAAAATAGACAAAACATAACATGATATTCATTGAGAAAGGATGAATTACATCTCATAAACAGTATATTCAAGCTATCAAGGCATTAACAGGCATCCTCTAACTAAGAAAGCACAAGCACACACCCCTTGGGTGGTTTAAACAGGTATAAAAAATATATTTTCTTAAGGCGCACCCCTTGGGTGACCTTTAAATGAGCAATGAGTGTCAACACAGCTAAATGAAACCTACGAGCATCCTCACTAGGTTTGACTAAGCCCACGGCAAGCAACTTGCTCAAGAACAAGGCCTCGCCAGAAAGTCCGACGGGCGGTGAAAAGGCCGAATGCTTGAAAAGCACTCGAAAAGATGAAAGAAATTATAGACCACCTAACTCACCTTGATAGTGGAAAACTCGTCCAGTATCAAATCTTGATTTGTCTTGGTTTGGAAGAAATCTGAAGAATGAATGAAGAATGGGATATTAGGGCATATGAGCCTAAATCCAAATAGTGCAGTCATTGTTCCAAATAATCAAGAATGACTAAAAATGAAGAGTACTTACCGATGCGGTTCCAATGTGATAAACAGTATTAGGGTTCACTTATCTTTAGTTTATCATCATTTATAAATCAAATTTAATTACAATGATAAACCCCTGCCTTATTTAAAAAATCATGAACAATTCTAGTAGGTTGAGAACCTCTTTGAAGGAAATATAGAATAACAGGAATATTGAAATAAGTTTTATTTTTGATAGGGAATAGGGAATCCTCCTATTGCTATAGTCTATTCATATAATATTTGCACAATAGGCAATAGACTATTAATCATAAAATACTGGTGAAAATTTCAATATCAAATAGAAATTGTCTTTATATTATTTTCAATGAGATCATAAATATAAGGAGAGTGGAAAAAATACGCCAGAATCATTTATAGAATAATTTAATTTTTTTTAGTTTCCAGAGAAAAAAATACTTTTTCATTTTTAATTTACAGGAGGTCAAATTAATCTTTTTTCACATCTTCTTAACCTGAAATGGAGATGTCTAGGGAGAGGTAAGGGGTGAGTTGAGGGAGGGTACTACTGGGAACAGACCCAGTGGAGATGGGGCCTGTAGCTTAGAGGATTAGAGCACGTGGCTATGAACCACAGTGTTAGGGGTTCAAATACCCCCTTATACTATTTATCTCAGAGAAGTTTACTAAATATTTTGAGAAAATGTAAACGACTAATGGATTATTTTTCAAAAGAAGGTCAAAAAGAAAGTAGATAAAGTATATTCAGTTAAATATTCAGAATTTATAGAGTTATAAATTTTATTTGAAAAGTCATTGTTAAATGTATTTAATGATCTGTTTGTGTTTTTCCTTATTTTAAGAATTACATAGAATAATGTATACGTATCCAGACCCCCCAAAAAAGCATGAAAAAAGGATCGAATGGTATGATCCATCCATCATCCCAAAATGATGAAATGGGTGATCTCATAGTTCATGGTCTATGAATATGTGTTTTTAGGTGCTCCATTTGATTTTTCCATTGAGTATGAACCTCAAATACTCAAGAGATTGCATCCTATACACTGATAAGGGATGTATGTATTCTTGAGAAGAGAGGAGCCTTGGTCCTCCCGGACCGACCGAATCCCACGAGTGAATAGAAAGTTGGATCTATATTATTGGATCTCACCTGAATCACATTATCAAAACGACTTATAAACTTGAGTATGACCGTCCTGCTGTCCACAGATTCCATTATCAATAAGTGTATCAATGAGTTCTTATACCAACTTCTCTTAACACATTAATAATTCACCTGGTGTAAATATACTTATTGTTAATAGATCTATAAGAGTATTGTTCTGATCGATAAACATCTAGAATATCCTTAAGAAGACATGATCCCAAGTAGATACTTGATTTTTTTCCCCTTCTGAGCCCATCACAAGGAAAAAAACCCAATATTTTCTTTATACGGTATCAAATTAGAGATACGAGCAAATAAAACTCCTTTTAAGAGTATCAGTACCGTAACATGAATTGTAAATTCATGAATGTGATGTACCAAAAATTCCATAGTCCTTCCCTAGTAGAAGTAATTCTTTCTTGTAATGAACCCATTTCAGTGCTAAGAGTGGGTTTATAACCCACAACAGAAGGAATTCTACCCAATAAGGTGGACACCTCAAATCTTTCCTGGACAAAAGAAAATATATTACCAATAAATAGAAGTACGTATTTTTCATTAATATCGTGGAAATATTCTGCCATAGTTAGGGCAATCAAACCAACTCTCATACGATCTCTTGATGGTTTATTCATCTGACCGTAGACTAGATCCACCTTGGATCGAAGTTCAGACAGCTTCTATAACAGAAAAAATAAAATAGAGTGTTTTTGGGTTAAAAAAAAGAGGAAAATATTCTGTCTGTAAAAAATGAGGCAACTGCCTCTTTTATAAAATAAAACCCGCTGGGCAAGTAAACGACATGTACCTCAAGTTCACGACATGTACTTCTCAATTTTATTTTTTTGAACCAGAAAGGCTACACGTCATGACGGGCCAGTACACGGTGTGTACTGGAAGTACATAATGTATTGAACAATTACACAATGTGTACCTATCCTGCAACCAGATTTCAACATGTTTTCCCCATTCTTTCCCAAAAACAACCCAACCGGACCACGACCCGACTTAGGGTCTAAGACAAAAAAGAAAGTAAACACATTTAACCCAAAAATAAAGTTCTGTTCCTCAAGAAAAACCTAGGATCTTACACATGTTATTCTATCTTAGCTATTACCCTTGACTCATGTTTATGATTTCATGTTTATATTGTTATCACATTCTTATATGGACTTTAAGCTATCATGTTATATCATGCCTCAATGTTCAAGGTTTTGATTATCACCCCTCTTATATTACCTTGATATGAATCTTGGATCACATGTATTTATTTAACTCATTCTATGATTTTATTATTCCCACAGTATAATTTATAGATCACCCCTTTCTTATGTATGTCCCCAGATTACCCCATGTAGTTAGAATGATGAAATTTTAGGATCATGTTAAGGAAGTTTTAAATAATTTTTTTGTATTTTTGTTTCAAGTTTTTATGATATGTTCCTAATTTTTCAAATACACTAGGCTTCATGATCTTCTAGGATTGTATAATGTGTACTTTTATGTAATAAATCATGGATTAATGTGTATTAAAGATATGGGTTGTCATAGTTGGAATCAGATAAAAGTCTAGTTATTTTTGGAATTAGGATTATAAAACTCTAGTGAAATCATTAGGGATAATACTACACATAGGAAAACATCCCTAAGTTTTGGTAAAGTATAGAGTTAGTGGTTTCTAAGAAAATACATCCTTGTATGGATACTACAAGTTGATGTGGCTCTATAACTGTTATACCTAGGGGTAATAACCCTAAAAAGGGTGCATTGAGATAGACTCGATCATCACATATTTTATGAAAATGGTCCTTTCCACACACCTAGTTTGACACTCTTAGGGGATATGCTTTGGAAAATTCACAATCCCTTTATGAACTATTATGAAGGGAAAAAATGCCCATATGATTTTATATTAGGAAATAGATCATGGAAAAAAACTTAGATTGAAACATATAAATTCACAGGTTAAGGAATATATTTTATTTATAATTTATCCTTTCATTGTTCATAGTTTCCCCTTTATGTGTGTAATAGTTTCAAAATTATCACCCCTAAGTTTATTTTTGATGAAGTAAATGATTAGAACCAGAAATAAATAGTGAAAGGTAGGCTTATTATATATGGTTATACACAATATTTAATATCACACAAGTTTAATAGAAATATTCAATCATCACCTCAAAACATGGAAGTAGAGTTATCAGTAAAGATGACAAATGAGTCAATTATTAAATCCCAAGAACATAACCCATCCCCTATCCATATTTATAGGCTGAATTTCCCATAAAACCTTGTGATTATTCCCTTAGTGGAATTCGATGACATTCTAAGCATGGCTTGTATTTCCTTGTATAGAGCTAACATAAATTGTTGAGATAATGAAATCACCCTCTATATCAAAAATCACCCTTCAATTATATACAAGTGAAAGGAGGATGATGAATCTTCTTTGGTACCAACATCTCAAATATGAATATTATTGCCTTTAGAGAAAGAGTATATAGATCAAATGATTGAGACTAAAGAAAATATCATCCTTGATTACATTACCATTCTAAATGAATTCACTGATGTGTTTCCCGAAGAATTGTTCGGTATTCCTTATAGTGGTGAGGTTGAGTTCTCAATCGAGCTCATACCTGGATCTTTTCCAATATCCAAGGATTTATATAGAATAAACATTTTTGAACTTTAGGATCCAAATAAACAATTATAGGATAATATAGATAAAAGTTTTACACACCCAAGTGATTCACCATGAGGTGCCCCAGTCCTCTTCTTCAAGAAGAAGGATGGATCAATGAACCTCTTAATTGATTATCGTGAGCTCAACAAGATCATGATAAAGAACAATTATCCATTTCCACGGATTAATGACTTGTTTTATCAGCTATGTGAAGCCCAATACTTCTCCAAGGTGGATCTTCATTTGAGATATCATCAATAAAAGGTAAAGAGATAGGATATCCCAAAGAATTATTTTTCATATAAGGTATTGGAATTTTGAGTTCATAATAATGACATTTGGACTCACTAATTCTCTAGAAATATCATGAACTTAATGAATAGATTATTTAGGGATTACCTTGATAAATTTATGGTATTCTTTATAGATGATATTCTTATCTACTCCAAAATCAAGGAGGAACGTGAGGAACATTTAAATACTATACTTAATACCTTGTAGAAGGAAAATTTACATGAAAAGTATAATGAATTTGAGTTTTTGTTGGAGAAAGTAACTTTATTAGGGTATGTTATCACCCAAAAAGGGATATATTTGGATCCATAAAAAAACAGAGGTAATATAAGGATGGCCCAGACTAAAATATGTGATGGAAATGCGTAGTTTCCTTGGATTAGATGGGTACTATCATCGATTCATGAGAAACTTTTCATGATTGTAAAACCCACTTACCAAGATAACTCAGAAGGGTTTCAAGTTTTTCTGGAATGATGAGAATGAAGAGAGTTTTAAAGAGTTGAAGAAAAGGCTAATCACTACACCTATTTGCACATTACCCACTAGCAGGGAAAGATTTGTGATCTACAATGATGCACCCAAAAAGGGACTGGGTTGTGTACTCATGCAATATGAAAAAGTGATAGCCTATGCCTCTTTCTAATTAAATATCCATGAGTATAAATATCCAATGCATGATCTAGAATTGGGTACAGTGATCTTCACATTGAATATTTGGTGTCATTATCTATATGGGGAGAGGTGTGGCATATATACATACCATAAAATTATAAAGTACATATTCACACAAAAGGATCTCAATATGCATCAATGGATGTGGTTAGAGTTGATCAAGGATTATTATTATTCAATCCATTACCATCCTAGGAAAGCAAACAAAGTGGAAGATGCTCTAAGTAGAAAGGATCCTACAACTCTATTCATGATGAGGATTTCAAGGGATCCAATCTTCTTGTAAATGAAAAGATGAACATGAGAATAATAAAATGATATCCATCTTACATTTCTAAAATAATTGCTCCATCCTTTCTTATGTGGATCAAGGGGGTTTATAAATATGATGATTTGCTACAGAAGAAATTAGAGAATATTATGGAGTTTAACTTTGCTAAAGATAGAGTTATAAAGGTTAGAACCTGGATATGTGTCACATCAAAACTAGAAATAAGGAGGGAACTTCTGGATGATTCACATAGATCATCCTTCTATATTCATCCAAGAAGCACTAATATGTATTGATATTTGAAGTAAAACTTCTAGTGGGATAACATGAAGAGAGAGATTATGGATTTTGTATCTCGATGCTTGGTATGCCAAAAAATCAAGACAGAACAACATAAGTCTATGGTTATAATGAAACCATTTCCCATACCAATATGGAAATGGGAAAAAATTACCATGTATTTCATCATAGGACTCCCCAAGACCCTTGAAGACAATAATTCCATCAGGGTGGTAGTTGATCGCCTTATTAAGTTAGTGCATTTCATTTCTATCAAGGAATATTTCTCTCTTGAATAAATCACCAAGATATACATAAGGGATGAGGTAAGAATACATGGAGTTATACTCTCTATTGTATCTAATTGAGATATGAGGTTTACCTTGAGGTTTTGTAGAAGCCTTCAACAATCATTGGATATATAACTGACCTTTAGCACTACTTATCACCCTCATATGGATGCTTAGTCTGAAATAACCATTTAAACTTTAAATGATATGCTGAGATCATGTTCAATGGATTTACAAGGATTTTTGGATCAATACCTTCCCCTACTAGAGTTATTATATAACAAAAATTTATATTCTAGCATTCAAATGACACCTTATGATGCTTTGTATTAGAAGAGGAATTATACTCTGACATGTTGGGATGAAGTTGGAGAGAGGAAGCTGATTGGACCTTATCTTATTTAATAAATGATAGAGAAGGTTTAGACCATTCTACATCACATGAAATTCTCACAAATTCAATAGAAAATCTATACATAAAATCATTGACAAAACTTGGTGTTTGAGGTAAGAGATAAAGTGTTCCTTCATATATCACTATGTAATAAATTAATGAGATTTGGGAAGAAGGGAAAGATTAGTCATAGATACATTGGATCCTTTGAGACCCCTGATCACATCAAAGCAGTGGCCTATCGACTAACACTCCCACCTAACCTATCTCAAGAACATGATGTGTACCATGTATCCCCCTTGAGAAAGTACATTCTAAACCCCTCACATGTACTGAGTCTAGTGGTGGTATCGTTGGAGAATTATATTTTATATGAGGATTAGTCGGTGATGATCTTAGATCACAAATACAAAGTTCTATGAAAGAAGAAAACTCACCTAGTCAAAGTGTTGTGGTGGAACCACAAGTTTGAGGCAGTGATGTGGGAACCAGAAGTGGTGATGAAACAAAAGTACCCTTATCTATTTTAGTATATGAAATGAAAATTCTAAGGGTGAAATTTATTAAGGGAGAATATTGTAATGAATAAAAATTTTATAAATGAAATTCCCTTTTTAAATATGCAAATACCATATTAATAAATGAAATTATAGAAAACACATGCACTACTTTGGTTATTTGGGACCATTATAAGTTACATCCCATCAGATTGAAAAGTCCATTAAGAATCATAACCATTGATTTTATATCCATTGAATAATGGTCATTAAAGATTATATATATATATAGGGTTATGAAAAAGTCCTATTGATATAGAAGGAGCGACGAACTTGACCAGTTGGATCGTATCCCATAAAGTCCATTTATCGTAGATTATGAGGGAGACAACATCACTTGGCTTTGACCTCGACCAATTCCAAGATGATAGTCAACAATTAAAGCATGAGAGAAACTATTTACAAATAAGTTTAAGCTCATTGAGATCATGACCCAAACCATGTTCTCCAAACCACCCCATGAAAATATCACCATTTCACACCTTACCCTTGGGGAATTCATTAGTGTAATAAGATACTATGTATTTAGACCCTAGTAGTATGAATTTATAAATTTTTATTTATAATAAAACAATGATTACATTTATCCCTTTTTAATATTAATTTTTAAATGATTAAATAATAAGTTTGATAAAAATTAGATTTTGATGTGATGGAACAAAAATTGTATTTTTTGGAAATATATAGTTTCAATAAAGAATATTTTTGAGGAATTCAATATTTTTTGAAATAAATGATAATAAAATTTTATGAAGTCAAATGTAGTTTTTATAAGGGCCAAAAAAATGGTATTGTAATAAAACCACATTTTTTCAATAAATATGGATTTTTTATTTAAAAGTAAAAATTCTCATAATTATAGAATTATTTGGATAAAATAAGTATTATTTTTGAATTCAACACATATAAATTATCCAACAATTATTTTTTTCATAATTTTTAGAGATAGTTGAATTTTTGGGTCAGAATTAAATACTATATAAATACATGGTGTGTATTTTGACATCATAAAATCACTAAATTATTAAAATAAATACTATAAATAGTATATAATATAAAAATCATGTTTTAATTTTAAAATAATGTGTTTGGGATATTATTTTATTAATTTTATAAACCCTTAATTAATCCTCCAAAACATATATTATATTTTGAGGTTTTAAAATCAATTCTTTATAAACATGAATCACTTTCACACCACCAAGGGTATTATTTTAATGAGTTTGGTTCTTATCCTTATAAAATAATCAAAAAGGCTCCTATTTTTAGAAACTATGGTAAAAAACCATAAGAAGGTTTTTGGTTTTGATTAATTTATCATATAAAGTCCAAAACCTAAGTTTGAAAATTAATAAAGAAATCTTCTCTCTTTTGCTATATAAACCCACCCAAACTCCCATTCATCTTATCTAAAAACACTTGGAGAAAAAAATTACTCTACTCTTCCCTCTCTATATCCCCCCCAAGGTGTCCATAAGCTCTTAAGAATCCCATCCCAATCTTTTAGAAGCATCCTCTCAAGATAAGGGACCCTCTCATTCTCCTCTCTATTCAAGCACCTTATTTATGTCATGCCTTTTGATTTAAAATTGTTCATGTCAGGATATGTTTTTACACATCCCTATTTCTATCCTTATGATTCCAAAGTAACAAGATACCCCTTTCTCTCTCATTCACCCCTTCTATAAACCATTATTTACACCTGTTATGTTGTTGAAATTATCCTGCGATTTTCCATGACAAACATTTTCATAGTGAATACCTGTCTCTATTTCCACTCAAGGGTATTCAATCAGTTGTACCCATCCTTCATTTATTAGGTATTTACATGTATGTAACCTGAAATCCTTAATTGTGGGGTTAAAATTGATGAAATACATCCTTAGGTTGTATGATCTATGTGACACACTTATACATGTACATGATATGAAAGTGAAAAGTGTAATTATAATTATATATCCCTCCAATGCATTGAGTAATGTTTTTATATCATTATATTCTATGTATGGTTCACGAGAGGTTATCCTAATAACACTATGTTATGTTGTCTTCACATTTATCCTTGACTTATGTTTATGATGTTATGTTTCATGCTGTTTCCACATTCCTATATTGCCTTTATACATCACACCTCATTATTCAAGATTATGATTGTCATCCTTTTTATATTACCATGATATGACTCTTGGATCACATGTACTGCTTTACCTCATGCTCTGCCTTGATTACCCCTTACTGGGATTTATAGCTCAACCCTTTATTATGTACTTCCTTGGGTTATCCCATGTAGTTTTAGAAGAATGATATAATTTTAGGAGGATGTTATGGAAGTTCTCAATATTGTCGTTTTATTTTTGTTTCAAGTTGTTATGATATGTACCTAATTTAAAAAATACAACAGGCTTCATAATCTTATTGGATTGTATAATGTGTACCTTTATATAATAAATCATGAATCAGGGTGTATTAAAGATATGGGTTGTTATAAGTGGTATTCATGACCTTGATAAACCATATCTTCCATTCATATATGGATAAATTTGTGGTTATTTTCATATGCAACATCTTGGTGTACTCCCAATATAGAGACGATCATGCCCAATATATTGACATCATCTTGAGTACATTGAGAGAACATTTTCTATACACCAAGCTATATAAATATCATTTATGGATTGAAAAAACTCACTTCTTAGGCCATGTTATCTCATAGGATAAAGTATCAGTGGACCTAAAGAAGGTGAAAACCATGGTATCTTGGGAGAGACCTAAGAACATCTTTTATATTTAGAGTTTTATTTGGTTTTATAGGATATTATCGGTGTTTTATCTATGAATTATCCTATATAGAAGCATCGATGTTTGGTTTGACCAAGAAAGGGGTAAAGTTTGTCTGGTTTGATGCTTGCAAGAAGAATTTCAAGGAATTGAAGAGTAATATGAACCCAACACCGATCCTAAACTTACCTAAGATGGGTAAAAAGTATACCATGTATTATGATGTATCATGAATTAGTCTCAGAGAAGTTCTAATGTAGGAGGATCAAGTGGTTTCTTATGGATCCAAGCAGTTGAGGCTGTATAAGTGGATTACCCCACTCACAACCTAGAGTTAGCTATGATGGTACATTCCCTGAGATACCAAGGAAATTATCTATTGAACAATAGATTCATGGTACATGTGGATCATAAGAGTTTAAATTACATCTTTTTATATCGGTAGCTAAACCTTAAATAAAGGAGGTGAGTCAAATACCTGTAGTCTTTTGACTTTGAGTTCGTATATACTCCTAGAAAGAGAAACAACATTGTTGATTCCTTGAGTAGAAAGACACAAACTTAGGCATTGTGGGAATAAAGTGATGAGTGGTGGATGATTGTGTTTTTTTAGATATGTATCTATATGTTTAGGAGTCTCAAGGGAAAGAAACTCTGACTTCGACCTCCATTGTTCCCTCACTTATGAATTATATCAAGAAGAGGCAATTATCTGATCCAAAGGGTTTATACCTAAGGTAAAACATATATGGTGGGGAGCCACCATTGGTTTAGTTCCTTGACAGTGATGAGGTTCTTCATGTCCATGGATGTATTTGGGTTCCTACAGGAATGCATGAGGAGCTAATGGAGGAATTCCATGCTTTGAAATGGTTGATACACCCTGGGTTTACAAACATGTATTGTGACCTCTGTAGTCAATACTAGTGGCCATGGATAAAGAAAGAGATAGTGGGATTCAAGGTGTGATGCTACACCTATCAGCATGTGAAGGTAAAACATCAATGACCTACGAGGTTGTTACAACCTTTACCTATTCTATAATGGAAGTGGGATGATATCACCATGAAATTCATTATAGGATTACCTAGGAAAACTTAGAAAAATTATGTAGTGTGGGTGTTCTTGGATCAAATGATGAAGGTAGACCATTTCATTCCTATTAAGGAGACCTTCACCAATGATGAATTGGATAACCTATATGTGTGGGAGATAGTTCTATTTCATGGTGTTCCACAAAGTATAGTTTCTGATCAAGATCTGCATTTTACATCATAGTTATGGAAGGAACTTTCAAAGGCACTAGGATCGCAGGTTCATATGATCAAAACCTACCATCCTCATACTAATGTCTAATCAAAATAGATGATTTAGATTCTAGAGGATATTTTGAGATATTGTGTTATGGATTTTGGTGGTTTTTGAGAGCATGATCTAGATCTCATAGAGTTTTTCTACAATAATAGCTTCCAGGAATCAATCCAAAATGGATCCTTTTGAGGATTTATATTGAAGGATGTTTCGTTTTCCTTTGTGTTGGTCAGAGGTAGGTGAGTTAGTGATCGTTGGACATAGTATTTTATATGAGACATCTAAGAAGGTTCAGTTGGTTATAAATATATTAGAAATCACACAAAGTAGTTATAAATATTTCGATGAACAATGTAGATGACCTCTAGAATTCAAGGTTGGTCATCATGAATTTTATGGGTGTCACCTAGGTTGGGGAAACATCGTATTTGGACATAGAGGAATCTAGCACCTAGGGTTTTCAGGATGTTTGAGATGGTAGAGAGGATTGATCTAGTGGCATACTTATTGTCTCTTCCACAATGTTACAGTGCTATGAATGATGTGTTTCATGTGTCGAAGATTCAGAGATATCACCATGAACCTTCTCACGTGATATATATTGATGATGTTGAGATTGATGTTCATGTATCCTTTGAGGAGCATTCGATCTGTATCATAGACTGTAGTGAGAAGAATATTTGAGTAAATATTGTTCCCTTAGTGAAGGTGTAGTGGAAATGTGGGCATATTTGAGAGGAGACCTAGGAGAGAGTTATATATGTGGGTATAATGGCCTGATTTGTTCACCAATACCTCTCAGTGATGCATGGGAGAAAAAATCAGGGATGAGCTGTTATATGGTGGGGGATATTGTAAGACCATGATCTTTACCAGGTATACATCTCTCTACATTTATTATTAAACCATTTTAAATTCTTTAAATGAGCCTTATATCTAGTTTAAAATGGTTTTCATAGGTTCTTAGGGGCTCAAAGGAGGCATACTAGTGAAGGATACTAGTTACATGCAATAAAGGAGATGAGATGTTGCAGTTCCACCAGTTAGCCGGTGGACATGAAAGTAGCTTGGTAAGCCTATAGGAATCCCAGTGAATAGCTAGTGAGACCCATCTATTAGACAGTGGAGAATGCCAACTAGTTTACGGGGTCTCTATAGGTGAATCTGTTCTCAGTGACACCACCAGCTAGCCGGTGGTAGCCAGCAGCTAGCTGATGGAACTATTCTAGGTTAGGATTATGAGACACAGAATCATATTTTTGCCACCTGAAAACCCTGTTTAACTCTTTAAAACTCCTCCTTTGACCCTAATTCATGTTTAAGGATTTATAAGGGTTCTCTAGGGACTTCTTAACTTCTCTAATACCTTCTATTAGTTCCTTGATCTTTGGTTCTATTTGGACATCTGGAATTAGTAAGTATTTCTTGGAATTAGTAAATTACTCATGCTTTCTTCCTAGATATTCTTATTCCAGACATAAGAGGATGAGTATATCACTTTCCATAGGGGATTGTGGGGTTTCATGATAATATGGATACTCTATATTTGGTTTCTTCTTCTCCAATTTTAAGGTTGGTGGTCTGAAACATCTCCCTATAATATTTATTCATTTTCAAGTATGTGAAACATGTGTGATCACACTAACACGCTGTGAACACAACCTCTTATAATCAAAATCCTCATGAATTTCTTGAATACTCTTTACTAGACCTCCCATAGGTCTTTTCAGGTCCATTAGAATTTGAGACCTAGACTTGTCACCACCTGAGAGGTGTTCCCACCCTTGACCTTGGATTGGAACATGTAATTTATGAACCTAGAATCCTATAACTAAATTAAAAGATTGGTTATTGGAATGGATTAACATGTAAATTGGAAATTTACTTGGATCCATTGGATTGTAAATGGATAATTGTCATGGGATTGGAAAATGACATATGGGAAGAATAATATAATTACTTAATGACATGTGAAATGGTAATTGGTCTTATCTTTTATGTGAACCAGAATGGTCACATTTGCTATGTGAATCGGTATATTGGCATGAAACTAGTACTAGAAATTAAGCTTAATAGACCTGTAAAGGTGTAACTTTACATGTGTTTGGAACTCTTAAAAATGGAATAAATTGTATAATAATTAGTAATTAGAAGTAATTAACCAAGGTAGAACATGTTAACATGTTTGGTATGTTTGGAATTTTGGTATGATTTGGCTCTTGCTTGATTTTGATACTTGAAATGTGAAATCTTCCCTAGCATGGGAATTCACACTAGGCATGATGTCCTCTGAGCATGTAAGTTTCCCTATCATGGGAATTCTCATTGGGTCCATTGATACATAAAATATGTAATTCACACTTAGCATGAGAATATGCCTTGGGTTGACTGTGAACTAAAATTATGTTTAGTCCATGGCATGGAAATCTGACTGGGATATGTGATAAGAATGGAAAGAGACATCTAGCATCATGCCACAATAGGTATGGATGACACTAAGTGTCGATATATATCTTGAGGGTTGGTGAATTTATTTTGATGTTCTGCATTCAAATTGTGAATTAATGCCTTTGTATATCATACTATTTCAATCACTATTACTCAACTGGATTTGTTTAGACACTATTGGTGGTGGCCTACTTAGTTTTACTAACATCTTGTATAGTCCTGCATTTGGTACCCAAATAGACTTCATGGATACAGTTTTGGATATGGTAAAGAGGCCATGTGTTTGATTGGTTGATTTTCTTTTTGGGACTGGATCTTGGAGTTGGGACCAAGCACGGGGTTCAAGATTGTTTTTGGGAGTGTTTAATTTTGGAGTCTTTCTTTCAGCTGATCAATTGTATGAAATTTTAGTATGGATTTTAGTTTTAAATTGTATGGTTTGATTATATTGGCTTGGTTTGGATTTTGTATGTTTATCTACTGGAGTTGATTTATATTGATTTATTTATTGTGTTTTCATTGTGATTATTATTCAGTACTAGAGGGTATAATATCCCCACTATATTTATTAGACCCTTATTACCAGTCGATATCCTTTTGAATATGGGGAGTTTCACTTGAGGTCTTGTGGAAACCTGACATGGTCACGTGAGGGAGAACCGGGCCAGGTATGTTACATAATTTTTATATCGGTAACTTATTTTTATGCCTAAAAATGAAGTTGACCATCTTACCTAATTTTGATGCGATGATTAAAAATCTAGACTCTATTTATTCTAATTCGATTTCTAAATATTATAAATTTTACTTTTAAATGAAATATAAAATATATAAAAAAAATCATTTTTTATAAAAAATCACATTTTAAAGTGTTTGTAATCCCATTTCATATAAATTACTAATTAAATGAGTATTAATATATTTATTTATACATTGAAACAATTTATTAGAATAATAATTTAAATGTTACCAATTTAATTTTCTAATATAACAATACAAAACACTTGAAAAAAAATTCTTCAATAAGAAATATTCTCTTTTAACATTAAACGTTTTGAATCAAATCCAATTAAAACTAATTATTTATCTTTTAACCATTAATTTTTTTTCAATACATTGGTATTATAATATTTCCTTTAATTTTATGAATGAATTAAATCATTATTTTTTAAAATAATAATAATAATAATAATAATAATAATAATATGTAATGAAAAAATATATGTATAATAAAATATTTTAATTAATTAATTATATTCAATTGTAGATTTTTTATTTATAAATTATATTACTTTTAATTTTTTTACTAATTATTACCCAACTTCAATGTACCCATTTGATACTGGTATATTCAATGACCAAATATCCAATGACCTTATCTAGGGGTTGAATCCACTCAGGACTGCGTTGAAAATATAAAGACATGCATTATATCTTATAGATAGGAAAAGTCCCCTAAACTAAACTAGGAGGTGGTCTTAGTTGAGCTCCAAATCTAAGTGGTGGAATTGGGTATGATAGATAAATCCTCCAACTAGTCTTCATAGAAGAAATTTCATTCATTTATTTATCTTAGGAACTAGTTTGAGTAGTTACTAGAGGATCAAAAGTAAGGTAAGGGATGAAAGAAAGTGGAATTCCAAGAAGATAAAGAAACATGTCCAGGCTGGTAGAGAGGAGGTGGAGGGAACCTCCCAAGATTCTTCTGAAAATGAGGAATCTCTCAAGGATGATGAGAAATTCTTCTTTGGTTTAAAAAAAGTGAAAAAGATCTTATCGAGGTGGGGGGGGACACATTATCCTCAAGTAAAATAGAAAGGAATTAAATGGACTATTCCAAATTTCCCAAACCCATGAAGACCAAGTTTGTGAGTAAATATATTGAGGTAATGGATCATAAGGTTACTCAGTTACTTAGGAATACCATCTTTTGGTTGATGTCTTACAAACATTGGGTGAGGAATTTTAAGGTCATCTTGAAGTTGTTCAAGTTACTCCTGATTATTTCAACACCAATGGAGATTAAGACCAACAATAAAATTAATTTTTCATCGAGGATAAAGCAAACCTAGAGCTTACTTAGGAATAAAACTCTAGGGAATAAGTAGATAAAGATAATCAAAATTTTATCACCCCTCTTGTTTCTAGAGAAATTTGAAACTTTCCTATAATAAGTTTGGTAAGGAATCTCTAGAGGAATTATCTAAATCTTGACACATTCACCTTCACCTATCACTGAAAGACAAAATTAAAATGAGAAGGAAAGTAGCCCTCAAGGATTAAAAGAACAATCTCATCAAGGGTTTTTCAAACAACTCAATGTAATTTGTTTAGACTTTGGGCCAATGCATTTTACTATTCATAACTTTGTACTGGTTGATAATTTCTTAATTATTTTTTTATTTGAAAATCTGTAGTACCAATCTTTGGCATAAAGGACTTAACTTAGAAATACTATAAGGAGTGGGAGACTTGGACCAATAGAACTTCATGTTCTAATCCTGAATGATGATAATGTTGGTTTATATATTTATTTACTGATGCTGAGATTTTTTATAGTTGTTGTTGTACCCATTTTTGGTTCTATGGTGGTTGTTTATTTTTAGATTTGGATGTTTGTGAGGTTCTCACTCAACCTTAAAGTGACATTATAAAATAATAAAAAATTGTTTTTTGTACATATAAACTTTTATACATATCTAAAATCCTTCATACTATTTATTTACTTCATTATCAAAATGTATATTTTATTTCTAATATTTTTCTCTCCTTCCATAGTTATAATAGAATGTTCGATCTTCAATGAAAACCATAGAGAGACAGATTTCATGATTATAGTTTTGTATTTACTTATCGTTTTATTTCACTTGTAGTTTTTTAATGATCTTTCATATTACATTATCATAATGTATTAATATTTATCTCTCACTATAATATTTTATCTCAGTAAAATATATCATGATTCATTTTTGTTCAGTGTTTCATGTATTATAAGATAAAAAAAAATATTATTTATTTATAAGAAAATATATACTAAAATCCCCTGGTTTTACATTTTACCTCTCTTGAAATAATTTCTCCCTTGAAATTTCATTACTTAGATGAAAAAATTGAGGTTAGTTTTTCCTTATTACATTTTTGAGTTCTCTTATGGATTCCTAAAACTTATGATTCCTCCAGAGTAATTCAACCGGGTGAATGATATTGTTTCATAGTACTACGATCCAATATTTCTATCGTTTTTTCCTTACAATAGATACCTTGTTCTAGTTTTACTACATATAATTTCAGTATATGTGAAGGGTTAGGTATATACTTACTCAAAAGTGATACATGGAACACATCATGCTATTGGGAGAGGTTCAATGAAATTTGAAGATGATAAACTACCAACCTCATATGATAAAGTATTAGGAAAGGGATAAGGTATCTAGGGATAAACTTCCCCTTTTACCGAATCTCATAACCCTATTCCATGGTGATATTTGAAGGAATTACTTGTATCTAAATTCAAACTCTAGATCTTGTCGATAATTATTAGCGTAGCTCTTCTATCGACTTTGTGAAGTTATAATGTATCACTGAATGAATTGAATTATTTCTAACATTTCTCAAGAAATATCCAGTCACAACATCATAAACTCTCCAACTTCAACCCAACATATTGGATAAGGTAACACGATCATTCATTATTAAATAATCAAACACCTTGTTTTTCTTCCTCAGGTGGTAATATATTAAGAAATAAAATCCTATGATCAACTTCGACCATCTCCTTTGGTGCATATCTAAATCCTTCCATGAGAATATATACTTTAAGATCCTATAACCAATATACACTTCACAATTTTCACCATAGAGACAATTCCTCTATATCTATAATAGATATATTACTACCGCTAGCTCTAAATCATGCAACATGTAATTTTTTTTATGGGCCTTTAATTGATGTGAGACATAAACTACCACATTTTCATTTTGTATGATGACTTATCCCAATATTGTATTTGATGCATCTCCATATATCATAAACCCTTATTTACTGAAGAGTAGTGTGAATATAGGTGAAATTACTAACACTCTTTTAAGATCCTTGAAAATTTCTTCACATTCATATATCTAAAAAAACTTGACTCCCTTCCAAGTTAACTTGGCTAATGGATTTTAAAGTCATAATACATTTCTAAAAAATAATCTATAACATCGAGAAAATACTAGACAAATATTGATCACCATTATAGTGGGTTGTCTAGGAAATTCCTTAATCACCTCTATCTTTGAAGGATCTAAAGATATACTGATAGAGCGCTGTCGTGGGCACCCTCAAATGATTAGTGTGATTTTGGGGTACTTAGGTGCAGCAGAGTGGCTGAACAAGGTCGTCTCTCAAAGGAGGAAGTGAATTAAAACAACTTTTCAGAGGTATTATAGAAACAAAATAAAAGGGAATAAAAACACTACTTGAGAGTATGGGGGTGGTTTTTTATAGTTTATAAATCTAGAAGAAGTTTTCTGGAAGAAGATTTCATTTTTTTTGTTTTTAATTTTGAAATGAAGTTCGATTAAAATGACACAACAAAAAGATATTTTTTTTAGACAATATTTAAAAGGCGTAATCGATCTAACTCTACCTATTCATTCACTTATTAATAATTATAATTTAAATCAATATCTACTTAATTATTATCCCATAATTTGTTATCCCTCGAACCCTATGAGAGTTAACTTAACCACAAAGATGAAATTACTTAAACCCTAGGCTAGCTTCGGAACACGCAATCGCAGCACCCTGCTTTGATTGTTGTTCTAAGGATAGCTTATGGTCAGTGGTTAATTAGAGCACATATCCATTATGTAAATGAGTATGAATTGTGTTTAGGGATTATATTTTAACTCTACAAATTTATCCCGTGTGGTCTTGTATTACCGATTAAGATTACGCTCTCACAATTTACACAAAATCCCGACCTCGTGTGTTTCTGTGTTAATTGTTCAATTGCTTGATTAGTTTCTTATAATTTAAAAACACAATTCATGAATCATATTAAGTGAATTACAGTAGCTCAATTATTGAAAATAATTAAATAAATAGGGTAGAAGATAAATCGATTACTAAAAGACTACTCTTCCATGGGTGGCGTAATCATCGTAGAAGCGTTTTGCATGTGCAAAGGTTTATAATGGGTATAACCCAATAACGCTTCTACTCAAGAATTACAGACCAAAGAGGAAGATTAAGAGAAGAATAAATTTAAACAAAACAGAAGAAAAGAGAAGAAATAAAAGAATAATAAAGAAGTTTATTACACAAACAAAATCATTACAACATGAAGGAGAAGAAGAAGGCTTCATCGAATGGATCCTTGCTTCAAGAGATACCCTTATTGAAATGGTTGGATAATTGGAGTGTATCCACTTATCCTCTGCCCTCAACTTCAAAAATCACGTCCCAACCCCTCCAAATGATAAAAACTCCAATTTATATAGGGGAGGGGAGGAGAGGTTTCAAGTGGTTTCAAGTGTGAATGTGGAAATTCGTCCAAATATTTTATTCCAACTTTAACCGCCCATTTGACATCCAAAACGCGTGAATTGACCGGCCTTCCAGAAGGATTATTTGTGCCAAACCATGTCCTCGAGCGTTCCTCAAAATTTGGGCTCAATCAAAGCTCTGATGAAGAATATATGGCCCAAATACAAAACCCATGTCCATTCTACCGAGTCCAGCCTAACATTAGATTAATAGACCATTTACTCCATCCAAATGCACTCTTTAGCTCTAGTGTCCTGAATAAAAGTTTTAGAACATTACATTAGGAACACGGTTACAAAATTTCAAATTCAAATAATAAATATAAAAATATTTATCTTCGAAATACTACAGTGCACTATTAAGGGTAAAACCTCTAATTTTCACCAAATTTTCAAATGAATGATCAAATCCCAAATATTTTATAAATAAACATATTTAACACAATGTGAGGAAATTATATCATTTATTATCAATAAAATATTCAACAAAATAGTGTTTTATCATATACCCTCACTTGTGATTTAATGACCCAAGAATGATATTTTTTATATCCAAAATTTACACTTTCTAAAATTAAAAAACAACTTCTCCTTTCTCAAGGTTTTTAGCATAATCCTTAAAATTATATTTATGATCTTTCTTGGACTTGTAATATATTATAATATCATCTATAAATACAACCATACATTGAATAAGGTAATCTCTAAAGACTCTATTCACTAGATCCATGAAGATAGTGGGATGATTTTTAATCTCTAATGGAATCACATTGAATTCATAGTGTCCATATATTATACAAAAGGTTGTCTTGGGTATATCCTCTCTTTTCAACCTTAATTGATAATATCCAGATCAAAGTTCAATATTTTGAGAATTATTGAGCTCCTCATAATTGATAGAACAAGTCATCGATACCGAGTAGAGGAAACTTGTTCTTGATCATGATTTTGCTAAGTTCATGATAATCAATGTAGAGATGCATCGATCCATATTTCTTCTCAATAAATTGAACTAGTGCACCCCATGGTGAAGCACTTGGACATATAAAACCCCTATCCATGTTCTCTTAGATTTTCTTATTTAATTACTCTATTCAATTAGGGATATTCTATAAGGAGTCTTTGATATAGGTATAACACTAGGTATGAGTTCTATTGAAAAATAAACCTTATGATTTTAGTGAAGACCAAGAAAATATTTTGGAAAAACATCAACATATTGATTCCAAATCAGAATAGCCTTAATATTGAGGCTCTCCCTAACCATTTGAGCTAAATACCTACTATGATTGGGTCTTAATACCTCTATAATTGAGGTAATATTTATAGATAATTCTTGGTCAAAATTGTGCCAATAAATTATTATAAGTTGATTTTAGATATGAAATGTGACTTCCCTATCCCAAAAATTAATATGGGATCTATATAGAGAGATCCAATCTATGCCCAAAATCACATCAAATTCCACGAAACAGAGAATAATAAGAATTATAAGAAGAACATTATCATAAAATTATATTGGATATGAGTTATATACTTGAGATGAAATCATAATACCACTATGTATTTTCACTAATAATTCAATATCTACCCATTTGGGATACAAATTAATAATCATAGATTCTTTTCACGATTTTAAGGAATTCATAGAACAAGGCTAAAATAATACATTTTTAATATTGAGTGTGCCTATCACCACCAAAATACCATGATTTTATCTTTCATCACTTACTAAAACCAAAATGGTTAGCATGAGTATTAAACAATAATAAAAAGCATAATAAATCATTTGATAAAGAAAATCAATACTAAGATGTCATAAATTATGAAACCTTGATTTCAACCTATCAAATTTTAGGTTCATCATACATATATTTTGGTTAATCATAATTTTTTTGGGGTTTATCAAATTATTCTTTATATACTAATCCTAAAAAATACATATACCTATCTCTGATACCAATTAAGACAACCCGACCACATCATAATTACATAATATGCCATTTTGGTAATTTAAACATTACCCACAATAAATCACATACCATAACTATAACATCCCAGGTAAATAAAGAATAAATAATTTTCATATTTATTAATATTTACGAATTAAATATTAATTTTACTTTAAAGGGGTTGCTATGTTCGATAGCATACCTGATACGCAACAAAGAGTTTCTTTGAAATCTTACGTTGCACACTAGTAATAAAATAATATTATTTTAAATGGTAGTTAACACGTAGCCGTTGTATTAGCGGGGTTGAATAGAAATAACTAAAATATGGTTATATATGTTTTTTAAATATTTTTACATTTATCCAATAAAATATAAAGGCTTAAAATAAGAAAAGAATTCAATCTTAGGCATATATACTCTAACATTCACTAAAGGTCGACTTATCGCCTTTTGATGGAGAACCGTCTATAAATATAGTTTTGGTCACTCTTATACATTATATTGGACCAAATAAAACTCTTCTTTAGAATCAGGACATCAAAATTTACTTTGTGTAAATTTTTGGTATTTTTCCGATAAAGTTCATTTTTAATGAATAGTGAAAAATGTTGTATTTTAATTCAAAACCTCGTTTTAATATAATTTATTTATATGATTAGATTATATTTTGAATTTGTTTTAAAGTTAAATTAGAATATATTTTTACCATTTAATCCAATAGTGGTAGTTGGAATTAATTTCACTTTGAAATCAGACTTAAACTAGTGTCAATCTTTTGAGACTTATTGTTTCATAAAAACACGCTATTTTCTCTGACAACGGGAATTAATTATTAAATTAATTAATACAACCTATATGTTTTGAATTTTGTAAAATATACATAATTTTTGAATTTGGAATATCAAATATATCTTAGGGTGAAGTTTTGGTATTTTTCTGAAAAACTTCAATTTTTGATGAATAGTGAAACCACTAAGTGGTAATTAAAAAACTGATTTTTTGTTTAAATGAAATTTTACCACCTTTGTGTTTTGAATTTCAAAAATCTGACATAAATGGTTTTCATTAAGAAGTAAACTATGGTTCAATGGGATTAAAATAATTTTTTGGTGAATAGTAACTCATAAGTTTTTAATCGCGATTCGAGGTAATTAGTGTAATTTAAGGTAAGAATAATGTTTTAATAATATGAAATGAACTTGACACATGTCCTACCCTTATTGGATGTGTCATGGCAGACCAATAAAATCCATGGGTCAACATGGGGACCCCATGTAGCCACTTTGGAAGGAAAATGACATTAATATCTTTTTATTTAATGTTAAAGTAAAAATGTCACAAACATGAGTTATTTTTCAAAAACAATTTTTAGATGGGGTTATACAAGTCATATTTTTGACTATAAATATTCATTAGAAATATAAAAAGATTTCCTACATCATGATATTTATTTTATAATTTTTAGATATTAAATAAATTAATTTATTTATGACACCGTGATGATGCAGGGATTACCTCATAAATGAACGATTTACATAAAATGAGAAGATAGGGTGAAATATAAGTCTTAAACTTGTAAAAAACCTATTGGATGGGTGTATTTCAAAAACTTATTACCTTATCCTCGAAATATATCCTTTTGAGACCTTTTAAATCCGAAAATCAATTTATAATAAAGTAATATTTTATAACTTTCCAACAGTGCCCCTCCTCTCCTCTTATAAAAGGCCCCCACCTCTACCACCTTACACACACCTCTCAAGCATTTGTCTCGGCCAAAACCTACCCATTTAATATATCCACATCCCTATATTCATCATTGAAGCCTCACTTTAGGCATAAGTCTTCCCAAGGAATCCTTTGAGCTCAAATCAAAAAGAGTTACCCATTTTAAAGGTAGTGTTTTCTCTTGTGTTCTTTTGTTTTATTTTGCTTGTACAGTCCTCTAAACTCTTTTTATTACTTTATTTTGTAACAACAACAGTATCTTAAATATACTAGGATGTTTTTATAATAAGTATTCTAGCTACACCTACACACACCTCCGTCTAATGGTTAAAGAACATACTGTTTCTGTGTTTGGCGAATTTTTGCCTCACGAAACGATGATTGTTCAATATTCTTTTAACACCTTTAATGGTGGCCATTAATATGTAAATATATTTATATATGATATATATTATGTTTATGTTTTACTTATGCTTCTGTATTTTTCATTTTTGGCATACCTTTATGGTTTCCATTGTGGGTAAACACAATAATTTCATTTTAGGAAGTGCGGACTACCGCCCCCTCAAAGTGATTTGATTCGTTAATGCCATATGTGGGACATATAAAGGATGGATTTAAAGTTATTATATATGATTTATGTTACATATAAGTGATGAATATAATTATGTAATTAAAATATACATACCTCTCATTTAGTTTTAATTCAATTAATATGACATAGAAATGAAAGTAGTGTTAATGCGTACGTACGGCTTACCGTCTCCATGAACGGTGCATTTCATTTCTTAACTCTAAATGATTATGTAATATTATAAATACATGTATATTCTGGATATATATATGATATCTAAATCATGAATATCATTATGGATATAATGAACCTTTGACCACACAAACAACATGTAATTGTAAGAAGTCCACTTTCGACTTAAGAACCAAATATCGACAAAATAAACATTATTAACTTAAATGATTAAATAATGTTTATAACATGGTAATAAGTGATATAAAAGTAATAATGAACTTGAAAAAGGTTCTTATGCAAGTAGAAATTAACTCAAGTTTATTATTCAGGACGTTAAAGAACGATCGAGTCAAGTCGAACCCGAGGTAAGGGACTTCATCTCAATCTCCTTTCATTGAGGCATTTTTCGTTCTTTTATACGGTGTATAAAACCCTTTGAATTTTACTTTAAAACAAAATGAATCTTTTTCTATGAAGAGTTTTACTAAACGACAAAAAGGAATGTTTCTTTTAACATACGCGGTGACAACGACCTTTTCCGCCGCCGCGAGTATTATTTGGTTTTTGGCTTCCTCAATAAGCCGTAATGTTTTTTTAAATGAAATAAATACCATATACTCTTTTATTTATTTTGGTTTTGAAAATGGTTTTTATAATGGATTTGTTATGTCAATATATTTAAGTAATATATTGTGATCAAAGTGTGGAAATTTTTTCTTTCCATTTTATTTGTTTTATGTATTATGATTTTATAATGGTACTTGGACATTTTACAGGTGGTTATGTGATAAACCATATGACGAGTGGTGCCATGAATACCAGGACGGGTAGTTACGTTATAACCTCAAATTCATTGGGTATGGAAGTCAGCCGTATGGCTATTCCATTAAGTGATATGTGTGGAAGTCGATGGTATGTTTATTCCATTTAAGTATGTTTATGTCCCAGGTTACCTTTATATGTTATGTGATCTTTATATGGGTTTTATGGTAATATTTTGGTTAAAAAAGGGTAAGTAATGATATTTTATTCAGTGAAGAGTTTTTACTACTTCATAAAGGTGAAAAGTATTACTTTGATAAAGTATACATGGTTTACTTGTTGTTTTGATAAACTCGCAGTTTTTATTCTTTGTGTATCCCTTACTGAGCTTTTTATGCTCACCCCAAGTTTTTTGAAATGTTTTTCACAGGAATTAATGTGGAATATGGTCAAGGATGGGGTCAAGAGAAAGTCATGCTATATAAAACATGGAACAAGACATGTTTCTTTTTAAGAGTTTTTATTTTATGGAAACTTAGTAGAAGTTTCTACTTTTTAATCTTTTGAGATGTAATAGTTATGTCCTAATTATCTAAAACTCTAAACCTGAAAAGATCCTCAATGTGAATTATTTATTTAATTCAATATTAAGTAAGGTTTAAGGTCTGAGGCCTTATAGTTGGTATCAGATGTCGGTTTAGACAACTTTAGGAGTTAGAAAATTGTTAAATTATAAATTAATTTATGGTATGACTAAAATGATATAGCATTTAAAGATTACCATGTTGCTTTGCCTAAGATATTTCTGTGTTAAGAATGGTTTTTCGTAGAGGAAATAGAACAACTTTTCTGGGAAGGCATACAGAGGGAAATGACCTTTGAAATCAGTATCCTGAGATGGTCAGAATCAGAACTAAACAGTTTGTTGCAGTGATGACTCAGTTGACTGAGGTGAAAAATGTCTGTTGTTTTTATTGATGATATTTTGGTGTTTTCTAAAAGTAAAGAGGAGCATGAAAGACATTTAAGGGTTATCTTGCAAACCTTAAAAGAAAAGAAACTGTATGGAAACTTCAGAAAGTGTGAGTTTTGGTTACAACAAATTTCTTTCCTTGGTCACATTATTTCAAAAAATGGCATAAATGTTGATCCTGCTAAAACAAAAGTTGTTGATGAATGGCCAAGACCCACAAATGTAACCGAGATCCGTAGTTTCCTTGGTTTGGTAGGTTACTACCGAAGGTTTGTTGAAAATTTTTCACGGTTATCTAGTCCAATGACTAAGCTTACTCGGAAGGGTGTTAAGTTTATCTGGACAAAAGAATGTGATGATTGTTTTCAGGAATTGAAAAGAAGATTGGTGAATGCTCCAGTTTTGTCACTTCCTTTCAGGAATGGTTAGTTTGTTATCTACAGTGATGCTTCATTGAAAGGACTTGGTTGCATCCTAATGCATAATGATCAGGTAATTACTTATGCTTCACGATAGTTGAAAACTCATGAGGTAAATTACCCTACACATGATTTGGAATTAGCTGCTGTTGTTTTCGCTTTAAAAATTTGAAGGCATAATTTGTATGGAGTAAAGTGTGAAATATATACTGATCAAAAAAGTTTAAAGTATATATTCAATTAGAAAGAATTGAACATGAGTCAGAGTAGATGGATGGAATTAATCAAGGATTATGATTGTACAATTCATTACCATCCAGGAAAATCAAATAAAGTGGCTGATGCTTGGAGTCGAAAAAGTAATGCTTCATTAACCATGCTATGTTTGGAACGAGATCCTTTGGTTTTTGATTTGATGAACTTTGGAATAGAATTTTTTGGTGTAGGAAGTTCTTCTTTTTTGTTTCAGGTATCAGTGAGATCATCCCTATCAGACAGAATTAAGCAAGCATAGAGGGAAGACAGTGAGTTGCAGAAAAAGGTAGAGCTGGTTCAGAAGGGTAAGTTTCCTGAATTCAACATTGATAATGATTGTGTTTTGAGGTTTGGTAAGAGATTGTGTGTGCCTTGTGATTCACAGTTGAAAGGTGAGTTGTTATGTGAGGCTCATAGTTCCCCGTTTTCAGTTCATCCTGGAAGTATTAAGATGTATAGAGATCTGCGGGAGTATTACTGGTGGGATGGAATGAAAAGAGATATTGCTGATTTTACTGCGAAGTGTTTGACTTGTCAGCAGGTTAAAGTAGAGCGATAATTACCGAAAGGGATGCTTCAGCCTTTACCAGTGCCAGAGTGGAAATGGGAAAATATATCCACGGACTTTGTTGTGGGATTACTGAAGACATCTCGAGGTAATAATGCAATATGATTTATTGTTGATCTCTTGACTAAATCTGCTCATTTCCTTCCTATTTGAGATACTTTTTCCCTAGATCAACTTTCCCGTTTGTATCTTAAAGAGATAGTTAGGTTACATGGGGTTCCTCTCTCCATTGTATCTGACCGTGATCCGAGGTTCACTTCTAACTTTTGTAAAGGCCTTCAAAAGTCATTGGGTACTGAATTAAATTTTAGTACAACTTTTCATCCTCAATCAGATGGGAAATCAGAATGAACAATTCAGACTTTGGAGTATATGCTACGTGCTTGTTCAATGGATTATCAGGGAAGTTGGGACCAACATCTTTCTTTGGTTGAGTTTTCTTATAATAACAGTTTTCATTTCAGTATACATATGGCACCATTTGAGGCATTATATGGGAAGCGGTGTCGAACTCCATATTTTTGGGATAAAGTAGGTGAAAGGAAGCTGATGGGACCAAAATTGGTAGAAGAGATGGCAGAAAAAGTTCAGTTGATTCAAAAACACATGAGAACAGCTTAGAACAGACAGAAAAGTTATGCGGATAACCGGAGGAAGGATCTATCTTTCAAGGTAGGTGATCATGTTTTTCTCAAAGTTTCACAATGGAAAAGTGTGATGCGATTTGGTAAGAAAGGAAAGCTGAGTCCAAGGTTTATTAGACCATATGAAATTCTGGAGAAAGTTGGATCAGTTTCTTACCGAGTGGATTTACCTCCGAGTTTATCTCAGATACACAATGTTTTTCATGTTTCGATGTTGAGAAAGTATATGCCAGATTCATCTCATGTTTTGAGCCGAGAGGTAGTTCAGTTGGAAGAGAATCTCTCTTATGAAGAACAACCAGTCCAGGTTCTTGACCGAAGAGAGCAAGTGTTGTGAAATAAGGTAATTCACCAGGTAAAGGTTTTGTGGAAAAACCATATCGTTGAAGAGGCAATGTGGGAATCTGAAAATGCTATGAGGTATAAATACCCCCACTTATTTTGATAAGTGAATAAAATTGCGAGGACGAAATTCCCAAAAGGGGGGAAGGATGTAACATCCCAGGTAAATAAAGAATAAATCATTTTCATATTTATTAATATTTACGAATTAAATATTAATTTTACTTTAAAGGGGTTTCTATGTTCGATAGCGTACCCAATACGCAACAAAGAGTTTCTTTGAAATATTACGTTGCACACTAGTAATAAAATAATATTATTTTAAATGGTAGTTAACACGTAACCGTTGTATTGGTGGGGTTCAATAGAAATAACTAAAATATTATTATATATGTTTTTACATTTATCCAATAAAATATAAAGGCTTAAAATAAGAAAAGAATTCAATCTTAGGCATATATACTCTAACATTCACTAAAGGTCGACTTATCGCCTTTTGATGGCGAACCGTCTATAAATATAGTTTTTGTCACTCTTATACATTCTATTGGACCAAATAAAACTCTTCTTTAGAATCGGGACATCAAAATTTACTTTGTGTAAAATTTTGGTATTTTTCCGATAAAGTTCATTTTTTAATGAATAGTGAAAAATGTTGTATTTTAATTCAAAACCTTGTTTTAATATAATTTATTTATATGATTATATTATCTTTTGAATTGGTTTTAAAGTGTAATTAGAATATATTTTTACCATTTAATACAATAGTAGTCTTTGTAATTAATTTCACTTTGAAATCGGACTTAAACTAGTGTCAATCTTTTGATACTTATTGATTCATAAACACACGCTATTTGCTCTGACAACGGGAATTAATTATTAAATTAATTAATGAAACTTATATGTTTTTAATTTTTTAAAATAGACATCATTTTTTTATTCTGAATATCAAATATAGCTTAGGGTGAAGTTTTGGTATTTTTCTGAAAAACTTCAATTTTTGATGAATAGTGAAACCACTAAGTGGTACTTAAAAAACTGATTTTTCGTTTAAATGAAATTTTACCACCTTTGTGTTTTTAATTTCAAAAATCTGACATACATGGTTGTCATTAAGAAGTAAAATGTGGTTCAATGAGATTAAAATAATTTTTTGGTGAATAGTAACTTTTAAGTTTTTAATCGCGATTAGAGGTAATTAGTGTAATTTATGGTAAGAATAATGTTTTAATAATATGAAATGAAATTGACACATGTCCTACCCTTATTGGATGTGTCATGGACGACCAATAAAATCCATGGGTCAACTTGGGGACCCCATGGAGCCACTTTGGAAGGAAAATGACATTAATATCTTTTTATTTAATGTTAAAGTAAAAATGTCACAAACATGAGTTGTTTTACTAAAAAAATTTTTAGATGGGGTTATAAAAGTCATATTTTTGACTATAAATATTAATTAAAAATATAAAAATATTTAATACATCATGATATTTTTTTTATAATTTTTAGATATTAAATAAATTAATTTATTTATGACACCGTGATGATGCAGTGATTACCTCATAAATGAACGATTTAAATAAAATGAGAAGATAGGGTGAAATATAAGTCTTAAACTTGTCACAAACCTATTGGATGGGTGGATTTAGAAACCTTATCACCTTATCCTCGAAATATATCCTTTTGGGACCTTTTAAATCCGAAAATCATTTTATAATAAAGTAATATTTTATAGATTTCCAAGAGTGCCCCTCCTCTCCTCTTATAAAAGGCCCCACATCTACCACCTTACACACACCTTTCAAGCCTTTGGCTCGTCCAAAAACTGCCCATTTCATCTCTCCACATCCCTCTATTTATCATTGAAGCCTCACTTTGGGCAGAAGTCTTCCCATCGAAGCCTTTGAGCTCAAATCAAAAAGAGTTACCCATTTTCAAGGTAGTGTTTTCTCTTGTGTTCTTTTGTTTTATTTTGCTTCTCCAACCCTCTAAACTATTTTTATTACTTTATTTTGTAAAAACAACAGTATCTTAAATATACTAGGATGTTTTTATAAGAAGGATTATAGTTACACCTACACACACCTCTGTCTAATGGTTAAAGAACATACTGTTTCTGTGTTTGGCGAATTTCTGCCTCATGAAATGATGATTGTTCAATCTTCTTTTAACACCTTTAATGGTGGACATTAAGATGTCACCCTATTTATATATGATATATATTATGTTTATGTTTTCCTTATGTTTCTTTATTTTTCATTTATGACATACCTTTATGGTTTCCATTGTGGGTAAACACGATAATTTCATTTTAGGAATTGCGGACTACCACCCCCTCAAAGTGATTTGATTCATTAATGCCATATGTGGGACGTGTAAAGGATGGATTTAAAGTTATTATATATGATGTATGTTAAATCTAAGTGATTAATATAATTTTGTAATTAAAATATACATACCTCTCATTTATTTTTAATTCCATTAATATGACATAGAAATGAAAGTAGCGTTCATGCGTACGTACGGCTTACCGTCTCCATGAACGGTGCATTTAATTTTTTACCTCTAAATGATTATGTAATATTATAAATACATGTATATTCTGGATATATATGATATGTATGATATCCAAATAATGAATATCATTTTGGATATAATGAACCTTTGACCACACAAACAACATGTAATTGTAAGAAGTCCACTTTCGACTTAAGAACCAAATATCGACAAAACAAACATTATTAAATTAAATGATTACATAATGTTTATAACATGGTAATAAGTGATATAAAAGTAATAATTAACTTGAAAAAGGTTCTTAATAAAGTATAAATTAACTCAAGTTTATTATTCAAGACGTTAAAGAACGATCGAGTTAAGTCGAACCCGAGGTAAGGGACTTCGTCTCAATCTCCTTTCATTGAGGAATTTTTTGTTATTTTATACAGTGTATAAACCCCTTTTACTTTTACTTTAATAAAAAAGTAATATTTTTCTATGAAGCATTTTACTAAACAACAAAAAATAATGTTTCTTTTAACGTACGCGGTGACAATGACATTTTCCGCCACTGCGAGTATTATTTGGTCTTTGGCTTCCTCAATAAGCTGTAATGTTTTTTTAAATGAAATAAATACCATATACTCTTTTATGTATTTTGGTATTGAAAATATTTTTATAATGGATTTGTTATGTCAATATATTTAAGTAATATATTGTGATCAAAGTGTGGAAATGTTTTCTTTCCATTATATTTGTTTTATGTCTTATGATTTTATAATGGTACTTGGACATTTTACGGGTGGTTACGTGATAAACCATATGAAGGGTGGTGCCTTGAATACTAGGATAGGTGGTTACGTTATAACCTCCAATGAATTGGGTATGGAAGTCGGCCGTATGGCTATTCCATTAAGTGATATGTGTGGAAGTCGACCGTATGGTTATTCCATTTAAGTATGTTTATGTCCCAAGTTACCTTTATAAGTTATGTGATCTTTATATGAGTTTTATGGTAATATTTTGGATAAAAAAGGGTAAGTAATGATCTTTTATTTAGTGAAGAGTTTTTATTACTTCACAAAGGTGAAAAGTATTACTTTGATAAAGTATACATGGTTTACTTGTTGTTTTGATAAACTAATAGTTTTTATTCTTTGTGTATCCCTTACTAAGATTTTTATGCTCACCCCAAGTTTTTTGAAATGTTTTTCACAGGACTTAATGTGGAATAGGGTCAAGAATGGGATCAAGGGAAAGTCATGCTATATAAAACATGGAACTAAACATGTTTCTTTTTAAGAGTTTTTATTTTATGGAAACTTAGTAGAAGTTTATACTTTGTAATCTTTTGAGATGTAATAGTTATGTCCTAATTCTATGAAACTCTAAACCTGAAAAGATCCTCAATGTGAATTATTCATTTAATTCAATATTAAGTAAGGTTTAAGGTCTGGGGCCTTATAATAACCTATAGGTTTAGTGTCTTTGGATTATAGATACATAAACAACATATTTTACAATATATTCTACACCCCCCATAAATAGTATTTTTACATGATACCCTTTTAGACATATCATACTTAATATTCTTCTTTATAACCAAAGGAATGGAAATATAAGAAATCATGAGCACATATACTCATTAAGGGTAGACATGAAAGAAAAAAATAGAATATAATAAGTGAGCCTAAGATGAGCATGTGGGTATTAGAACATAATCAAAGTGTACATACATAACATAAGATAAACATACCCAATAAAATATAGATCACAAATAACGATTCATGAAATAAAGTTATTGGTATAATACAAGACATAAGTAATAGGAGTTTGAAAACATGATTCGATAATCATAATCCATGAAAACATAACACAATCATAAGAATGTGTCACACACATAAACATAGAAAATAATTTCTTATACCAAGGTTATCTAATAAGACCATCTCACATAGTGGATAAATCCCCATATTTAATTAAGTTCATTCCCTATTCCCATAAATATTGTGGACAAAGTCCCATAGTGGATTAGGTTTACTCAAAAATCCATTACATGTCATATCATGAGATATAAAACTTTTCCCAATGAATTGTAGGGATATATAATTTTGGTACCAGTTTTCACATAATAAAAAACCATACATATGATTTCCATATGAACATGAAAACATTCTTAATTATATCAAAACTTAATTAACTTATGAAAAAGAAACATGTTTCATGAATATTTCCATAATTCATAATCATAAGTCATATAGATAAATAAGATGGATGGTATCATTAGATAATATCTATAGCGAAACACAATAAACATTAAAATATATTGATATAGCTAAAAAACAATTTTTAAGATCATTAAAAATTACTTTGAGAAATAATAAGAAACACCCTTTTCATTTTTATGACTTTTATTTTGAAAGAAAATAATATACAAAACAAAGGGAATATAAATTACTTTAGAGAAACATTGAAAATTGGAAAGGAGGATTTATAAAAAAAATGATGAAGATGACAGGAAAATGTGGTCATGTAGAAGACATTAAAAAAAGATTAATGTCACATCTTTGTAAATAAATTCAAAGACAATATAAAATAACCAGTTCAAAAAAATATTAAAAAGATATTCCTTTCATTATTTTGTAAAGAAAGTAAAGGACAATATAAATGACCTTAATAAATAATTGAAATATATAGAAAGAAATTTATAAAACAAAATAAATAATATGAACATAGAGGAGGAAGATTCCTGAATGAAAGAAAGAGATAAGTTTACCTCCACTTAGAAGCATCCTTTCAATTGAATTGTGAACCAAATAGAAGTGAAATGGTAAAAAAAAATGAAAAACCTAAAATTAACAAGAATAAAAGAAAATAAATGAAGTCTTCTATAGAACAAGCATATAATTTCCCCCAGTGGAATTTTGAACATATGAAATATTTCATGACCCCTCCCCACAGAGATACCACAATGAGGGGAGAGAGATAGTGATTTCCTGAGTCCTTCCTCCAGTAGGCCTCAAGTTAGTGACTAGTACCAAGGGTATAATAAACATGTATATTGAAGACATTACCCTCTAAGAGAAACACATAGAAGAGAGAGATAATACAGATACAACAACCATAACCTAATCATATATATATATATATATAAATAAATCCCAAGTTAAAACATGCAATGTCATATAATACTAAAGAAATTGAAAGGAAAACTGTAGGTACTAAAAAGTTAAAGATGGTAGCAACCATGAATCCCAAAAAACTCTTAAAATAACATGAACTAGTAATATCCATCCTAACATCCAACCTGCTTTGGATAACCTAAAAAACAATTATATATACATAGTGTGAGTATAAAAGTATACTCAGTAGGATCCTCCCTGGATCCTCTCATACAAAAGATAAATAAGGCATGTTAAATCATAATGAACAATAGTGAAACTAACTAACCACCTAAATAGGTATAATAAGTTCCCAGCCTCACCATGGATAACTCTCACCAAGTATCTCATACAAGAGAGTATATAATATAATAATGAAACATCAAGAGTACCCCACTCCTACTTCCCCACCAGTTTTCTCTTTTTCCTAACATCATACATCCCAAAGAAATATCTCTCCAAAATAGGATAGCCTGAAGACACATGGGAAAGGCCCCACAACATGCATCTTGTGCATCACATCATCACATCATCCCATCCAAATATCCATATATAGTAACCAAGTAGTTTTTGGGAGCCACTATATCCTGTATGACATGTATTAAACATCAAATATTAAACCTCAAGCCCTCAAAATCCATACACTAAGTAAGTAAATCAATCAATTACAGTCTATACCTATCATACCTATAATAATACTTTGGATACTATATCCAAGAATACATGAATGTGATTAACCACAAGCTATCACAACCCTCTACACATATATATGGGGAAACTAACCACCATGAATACCAATATAAGTAACTTCCAAGAGAAGAGAGCATGGCCAAAGGGGGTAGTCATCCATTTATTCTCCCATCAGGATGTTGGGGAAAACACCCTCCCAAAGTCTACTGGGTTTTAGTTTCCCTAGCCGAAATGGGTGGGGTAGCATATGAAATCAAAAAATATACAATATATAATATATCTCAGAACCAAACTATGGGAATAAAATAATCTTAGGCTCAACTGCAGCTAACATCGCTCAGACTCCCAACTTCCATTGATAATACTAGATATCTTATGAGCAAACAATCATTTAAAAATAGATACATTAATTAATTATTTTATTTTTATCATTTCCTTCGATTAATGTAAGGACCCGACCCCAGTTTCCCAAATATAGTTTCTTATTTTATTACATTGGAATATAAACAAGGAATTTGTATCCCGAAGGAATGAATAGTTTAGTAGATTTGGAAAACAAGATATATACATAAGTTCAGAATTATAACTTCAAAGTAAATACAAAACAACAACTTCTTTTGAATCATACATAATCTCCAATATTATCCTTAAAAGACATTCATAATATAATTCTTCACAACCCAGGGAAAATAAAACATATAAAATGGGTGAGATCAGATGTTCAGTAAGGGTAAATAATACAATGGAAGAAAATATAAACACTAGGCACGATGAATAACTAAAAATGCATGCCTTTAGAAGCATAATATGGCAGGAATAAAAATGATTAAATAATGACATAAAACATAACCATAGATATTATACTAGTAAAATAATCACATGGACTATCAATATATAGTTTCATAATGAGGGAATTCATAATACCAGACATTTTGAAATATACCGTCAAGGCCTCAGCCAAGACATCTGAAAATTATTAATGCCTCAGCCAAAATAATATTTGAAAATGGGAATAGCCTTAGCCAAGTCTATATCTGTTTTGTCTCATGAGACCTAATGATGCATCGAGGGGATATAGAGGTCCCCAAACATCACTTAATAAGTCTAATGAATTCCTCATATTAATGGGGATAAACTTAAACAATATATACATTCATATTGAAACTAACATATGAAATGTAAATAAATTTCCCCAAACATAAATACTAACCATTCAGAGTAACATGGTGAATGGTTTCAAGATATAAAATCCATATTAAAACTAATAATAAAACATTTAATATAATATGGTAGATGATATCATAAAATATTAGTCCCAATTACACATAATATTCTACAAGAGTGTTCAAATAGACAAAATTACTCTTATAAAATCATTGAGTAATTCTTGAGATAAATACTATTTTACTTTGAAAAAAGAGTTCTTTTGGAAAAATATTTGTATAAAACCAGAAGTTAAATAAAATAGTTTTATAATAATATAATTAGTAATTTTATAAAAATAATGGTTTCTAAAAACAGATTATAGAGTGCCCTTGAAAATAGGTAAGAATTCAAGAAATTCCCTTGAATCGGGCTTGTATTTCAGGAATAATTTTTTAAAGATCCTTTTAAAACATGTATCTATCTATAAAATAAAGAAATATTATGGTTGGTACATATGTATAGAACATTAAAACATAATTTATGATTATTAAATAAGAATAAATAATAATTTAATTCGGATTAAGAGTGACAAGGAGTAACATGAAAGAAAATGGAGATTCAGGTAGAAAACCCTTACCTTATGTCTGAATATGTTCTGATCTTGAAAATAAGGTCCTATAATATGAAATTAGACTTATTAATAACTTAATTAAGAAAAAATTATACATGGATATTATTTAATAAAATTTTATTAAGTTATTTATGGTCGTTTTTATGGGTTAAGAGATTCAATATCACTGTTTGTGAGTGCTCATTTTATTAGTTTTCATGATAGGTTCGTTTGTATAGAAGTTAATGTAAAATGATAATTGAATTATATAATTCATGTTATATGTTATTAATGTTAATATATAAGGTTAAATGATCATATAAGTCATTTTTTTACTTTGAGTGAGGATTAATCATTAGATAAAATTTTAAGGATAAATGCTTGGATTAATTTGGTAGTTTTTCGATCACCATGAACTCATTTTTTTTATAAATTAATACCATGTGTACAAAATGATTTAAGAACATTACATAGGATATATTAAATATATTATGATCTGGTTCAATCATAAAAATGGTTTCATGACCATAATTGAAGCTGGTAATAGAAGTTGAAAACCCATCATCCTTGAATGTGATAAATTAACACATCTCATATGGTATTTTCATTTCTAGTATAAAAGGAGGGGAAAGGAGAGATAATGATGAATTATTACATTATAATAAAAAAAAATATAGTACATGTAAGTTAATGGAGTTATCATAACATTTTTAAGAAAGGATGTGAGGAAATAAAAAGAAAGAAAGGAACTCGAAAGAAAATAAAAGAAATGAAAAGAGGAATTTACCTCTTGAACTTATCTTCCTTGAGAGCCTCTTTAGGGGAGAATATTTGGTATTTTTAAGAGAAAAAAGTATTATGGATGTGGGGATGATCTTGGGAGGATATTTTAGTAGAATTTATATAAGGCACAAGTCCAGAGAGGAGTGAAGAGAAGAGGGGGTGATGGGTGGTTTTTATAGTGGAGGAGAGGAGAGTTTTTTCATTATTTTAATCATTATTTTATTATTTTGGATCAAGACTATGAATAGACTTGATTATTTTGACTCAAAATAGTAATAAGTGCACGTTAGTTTGAACCAATGGTCATTTACATCATCCGTTAATCAAACATGATGCAAAAATTCATTTATTTAGCATATTGTGTAAATTATCGAGTTTCACTATTCACCAAAAATTCAAGTATTTCAGAAAAATAACATAAATTCACCCTAACCATTTTTCAACATTTATAATTAAAAAATGTACTCCATTTTATCAAAATAATTTTCTAAATAAGAGAAATTTAATTTTTAAATAAAATCATTATTTACTTGAAAAATACATATTTTAAATTTAAAACTGATTTTATAATACTTAAAAAATTAATTGAGGTCTCATAAAATTATCCTAAATGCATATGAAAACAAAATATTTATTTAATAATAAATTTTATGAAAATTAATTTTATTTTAAATAAATTTATTAATTTAAAATTGTAACTAAATATTTAATACTCACAAAAATATCAACACTTAATTATTAATTTTTAAAACATTCACTCTCATTTATATGGTTCCTAGATTTTATTTATACTCCTAGGGGTGAGGTTACTATTTGAAAGGTTACATTACTATTCATAAGGGTGAGTTACTATTCATAAGGGCAAGTTACTATTGACAAAAAAAATGTAAGTTGATCCTATAAGGATCTAAATATCTTACTGATCTCAACTGTATATGTTAGTTTTTAGAAATTCAAATCACAAAATTAGTAAAATTATATCTAATAGCCAGGTTATAACTATATACTATAAATATCAAAGTGTTTATTTCACATAGACTCAGTGTTGAATGTAAAACCTTGGGGTGTTATAATTCATTAATTCATTAACCATTAATTAACCATTAATATTATTCCACATTTCATTAAATTAATCATCCGAGTTAATTATATGACCTCCAGGAATAATCCAAATCGAGTCCATAGTTTCTCAAGAGTAATATCTTTTAGCATTCACATTCTATCATCACTAACCCCATGGGTTAAGAATTATTTATTCATTATTACCATCATTCAATAAACCATATACTCTAGGAAAACCATCTTAATCTACCACCAAGAGGAAACATGATACCAAGCACACCCAACTGCCTCAAGTAGTGGGGAAATGAATGAAGATAAAACAAGAAACTCGACCATAAACCATTAAACAGATTCATATGTGAGCATACTAGCACTCAACATCATGTCAATAGGTAAACCTAGCTTCAACCCATTTAATCATCTTCAATTCCATCTTTGACACCCACATGCATATTCTGATGCATCTCACCATCACATGTGTCAACTACTGCCACATCATCCAGGCCTCCCTTCCCACATCACATCATCCCTCCCAATCTCATCCATCCTAGGAATAAATCACATCTGAGCCAATTTCTCCTTATCACATCGTACAATGAAGCTCATATATAGAGAAAATCACAAAACCAATAGAAAAAATCATATCCAAAATGGAAATCTAAACAAGTCATACAGCGTTCACACATAAACAAGCTCTCATAGTTCAAAACTCAAAGTACATGTCCTTCTCAAGCAGACTAGAAAATAAGGCCTTAAAAGTTATCTTTATAAAAAAACCAGTTCTTATTCCATCCTGAATTAACTGATTCATTAATCACAGGTTATAACTACGGGAAACCTAAGGCATCAAGCTATATCAAGCTATCAAAATATTAAACATGATTTTAGCATTAAAACCAGTTTCATAAACTTTGAGAAGTACCATTCCCATTAACATTCCTTTTCATTATTTTCAACAATCATAGACATTATTCACATTATTTACCAATTCTATTAATCACATGGAAGATCATTTTCAATTAACATGTGCACATAATCAATTTAATTATCATAAAATTACAACAAACACCAAATTACAAATATTCATCTTATTTAATTATTCTTAAGACAATTAATTATCAAGTAGTCCCAACTTTACATTCTTTATCAATTTCAGCATGTTACTCTAAGCATAAGAATGTGATAACAAAGAATATCATAGATATCACAATTTCTAGAAAATCAAGAGGTAACCTATCATAATGGTATAAAACACATCAACATGTGATCACTGACCAATTATTTAATCTGGTTCAATAATTATTAGGTTAATTTAATTTCCATCCAAAGGGATAAACCATGATCAATTTATGATTACATATAAATAAAATAATAGGAGTAACAAATACCCTATATCAAATACGTTAATGTTCTTTTCATGAGAACATACCAACGTTACGGATCTTTTATCACCTATTCCATAAGAATATGTGATATCCTAAAGATTTCATGCCACAAATTCACCTAAAAAAACAAATAAATAAAATTATAAACACGGGAGATCAGGAACCAAAGCATGGAGAGAAGAAAAAAGAGGAAACGAGACCGATCAGGGAGAACCTGCTAGAAAATGAATAAATAATGCACCTTAAACCACCATAGATCTAAGATGTAATCCAAGGATCAATTCCCATAGAAGGTATTCAAAAAATATATAAAGGAGGTCCATTAGTTGCCTCTAAATTGAGAGGAAGCACTGCTGGCTATAGGGTTTGAGGATAACTCTATCACTGTAAACTTTTATAAGTGCACTGCATAGGGAATTTACATGCTGTGTAAAGCTTACAAGGAATGTAAATGTTGAGTTTCTTGAATTATTCTGAAAAGAAAAACACCTCTAACCTTTTAAATCCAAATTAATACACATCGTTAAAAGCCTCATACAAGCTGTGAAGCTCGCTTACCCGATGTGTAAAGATTACACGGTGTGTAATATCCCTATTTCCAGCATTTAGTAGCCGAACCCCTCCATAATTACTCTAGGATTCCTATGAGCACCACAAGCCTCATAAAAACACAAAAATGTGTGGTCAACATGGATCTATTCACTTACATTAGATACCTCTCAAACAATTATCTTCCTCTAGAATTCAAAACCAATCCAAAGATAAAATGAAAATGAGTCATATGAACAGAAACCTTTCAAGGTACCTCTAAAGGATCTCACTATCTTAGAAGATCAACCACCTCATTAGAGGAACAATGAAAAACCAAAACATAGAAATAACCAACTCATAAACACTCTCCTAGGGGATATCTCTCTAAAAAATGAGTAAATCCACAACAATCAATAAGAGGAAACCATATCATAAACTAGAAAGGTCAACATACACAAAACAAAAAACATTACAAGAGAAGAGATAAACATAAAAAAACTCAGGGTATTGAGTGACCATATACAACTCACATTCTTAGGTACTCTCCTCCATGCCACCATTCCTCCATAAGACATGAACCAAGGGAATAACACACCCACACAACACCTTATCCCGACAATCTTGGATCTCTATAGGTCTCTCATCAAAAGTCACATAATCATCAACATCGATCTCACCCCAATCGATGATGTGAGAGTATTCATGAAAATAATGATGTATCTGAGACACATGAAAAATATCATGTATTATACTCATCTATGGGGGGAATTGATATCCAATATTACAAAGATCCAATATGAAACAACACCTTGAAAGGCCCAAAAAACTAAGGATAAATCATACTCCAATGACCAAACCTTCACTGCCCACAATGAGGAGTCCCCTTCAGAAACACATGATATCAAAAATTAAACTCTGGAGGTCTCCTCCTATGATTGGAATAAGAATTATGATGATCCTACACTACCTTCATCCTCTCATGAATTACCTAAACCATCTATTTTTCACTATATACTAGTTTTGGCCTGAGGATTGCTAGCTCTCCGACCCCGATCGAGTACAATGGAGAACGTCAAGGTTGGTTATAAAAATATTCAAATGGTTCCATACCAATGGAAGAGTAGAAACTATTATTCTTATCAAAATTGACTAAGGTCAGGTTCCTCATCCATGTACCTCCAAAATCCATGAAATAAGAGCACAACATGTCTTCAAGAGTCTGGATGGTCTATTCTATCTAACCATACATCTATGGATGAAAATCAGTGCTAAGGAATAACTGAGATCCAAAATCATGTTGAAGACCTCTCCACACCCTAGAGGTAAATTGAGGATCCTGATTAGAGATGATCATCCCTAGTACTCTATGAAGTCTCACCACCTCCTCTAGATACTACCTTGAAAAAACATCCACTGAGGTCGACTCTCTTATCTATATAAAGTGGAATGATTTCATCAAATGGCCCACTATCACCCATATAAAATCATAAAAACCCTAATCTCAAGGTAAAATGGTAATTTCATCCATAAAAATGTCCTCACACTTCCACTAGGGAACATCTAATGGATGAAACAAACCACTGAGAACACGGTGCTTGTCCTTTACCTTCTGGAAGACCAATCATCAAGAAAAAAACCCTACAACTGCCTGCTTCATACTAGGACGCCAAAAATGACCTCTTAAATATTGGTACATATTTTCACACTAGGATGTACTGCTAAAGGTGAACTATGGAACTCAAAAAGAACCATCTCATGCATTGACAAAGGAAAGAAAATCCATTCCTGAAACAACACCTAGTGCTATCCATCATTAGAACAATCATCAGGGGAATCACCAAAAATAACTCAGTCCCTCAGTCCCTCCAGAACTCCACCTCAGAATCTCCTAGTTGAGACTCCTCCACCTGCTACACCAAAGCCAACTACACTATCCCCTGGAAAAGGAAACCTATGCATCCAACCTCAAGATCATGGGTGACATAGTTATGCTCATGAGGATGTAACTTCGAAAAACCATAAGAAAAAACCGATCTATACTGCATCAAAAAAAATCCTAACCCAAGACATGAAGAGTCATAGAAAACATCAAAATGAACTCCTTATACTAGAAAACAGAGGACTGAAGTGATGAATTTTTTTTTCAAGCACTCAAAATATTCCTAACACTGTTCAGTCCACAAGAACACCCAATCCTTCTGGGTCAAGGATATTAGAGGAGTCAAAAACTGAGAGAAATTGCCTAATAACCTCCTATAATATGCTATAAGACCAAGGAAACTCTACACCTCTACCACTTTTTGGGGGATTCTCAGGACACAAATAACTTTATCTTAAAATGATCCACAACTAATTTCTGTCAGAAGAAAACGCGCCCCAAGAAACAGACTTTATGAGCCCAAAAATCACACTTTTAAAAATTCTTAATTTTTTTTAAATTCTTAATTAATTGATTATGTTGAATAACTCTCAAAACAACATGCATATTTTCTGTAGACTCCTCCTCAAACATGGAGAACACAAGGATTTCACCAATGAAAACCACCATAAAATTATCTAGGAACTCTCTGAACACTGTGTTCATCAAACCCATCAACACTACTGGATTATTCATTACACCAAATAGAATCATGAAGAACTCATAATGCCCATAAAGACAATAGAAAGAAGTATTTTGAATATCTTTATCCTTCAACTTCATATGATGATATCCTAACCACAAATTAATTTTCAATAACCAACTTTCTTCCTTTAGAAGATCAAATAAATCATTAATACATGGAAAATGGTAGTGGTTCTTCACTATCACTTGGTTTAAGTGATGATAATTGATACAAAGCCATTAATTTTCATCAGCCTTCTTCATAAAAAAAACAGTGCACCCCAAGGTGACACACTCATCTGAACAAAACCACACCGAAATAGATCATCGTTCTATACTCCCATCTATCATAACTCATAAGGAACCATCATATATGAAGACATAGAGATAGGATAAACACTTGGATATAGCTCATTCCCATAATCAATTTCTCATCATAGGGGAAATGCTACAACCTCCTATAGAATAAATCTAGGCACTCCTCTACAACCTTGAGAAACACCGACTTCTGAACTTCTGATGAAATCAATATCAACTCATCCATCAAAGATGACAAGGACGAAGCATGCCTCTAACCCATTCGAGGGTCTCATTTTCCAATAAACACTATTGGATATCCATCAGCATCATAGAACACAAACTGTCTCCTGAAGTAATCCATGACAACCCGCACTGAATACAACCAATACATATAGAGGATGATGTCATATGGATATATCTGTAAATATAGTAAATCTCCCCAAGAGTGGTGCTACCCCGGAACTAGCTCAAAATCTCTATATACTTCATACAAGTAATATCAACCTCCAACCAACATAGTCAATGGAAAGGTAACTATAAGACCATCTACCTCAAGTCCCAAATCATGGATGAGAGTAGGTGATATAAAGGATCATGTTGATCCCAAATCAAACAAAGCATGAAACCATGTAGAAAACAATAAAAGGGTACCTCAAATGACATCTTTATTACCCAACACTAGAAACGCTAAAGCATGAAGTTGACTAAGACCTGCTCCATAACCTCTCTGACCCTATAGATAAACACCTCCACTATCATGCTATGATCTCTAAGGATGAGGGGAATCTTGGGGATATACTCTTATTTACCTATCTCCTCTATACTGATATAATAGAACAACCTGATGCAATTTTGTTGAATAAAAATACCTTAATAGAGGAACCTGAAGTGGAACACCTAGCACATGCTAAAAGCTCAGAAAGGTTGGTCACTCTCCTCACTAATGACCTTAGCCTCCATAAGAAAAACATGCATATGATCCCTTGGAATAGATCTGAGAGATTCTACCCCTAGAGAAATAAGATTACAAGGGATGAGACCTATTCCTAGATGAATGAAATCTCTTCTATCCTAAAAACTGGGAACCACAAACTATAGCTCTACTTAATGAGGAATCCTGACAACTCCCCTCTTGTGATGATCCAATTTTGGCCAATGTCCTCTCAATAACCATTTTTTACTTTACATATAGACACGTATTTATTATAAATAGGGTGACATGGTGATAGACCTTATATATGAAAATCCTTTTCAAAAATTTTCACCCTGGCATGCTCATCTAGAAGTAGGTTTGAATTATATCACAGAAGTGTCCTGAAATGGATTCCAAAATATAACATGATGGAACTCCCCTATTTAAGGGTAAGTGTCTCCTAGAAATTTGGTGACTTCATGGTTGAAGAAATAAACTCTGATCCAAACTAATCTTGGAACTTCTCCTATGATACTACTAACTCCTCATGATCCCTAAGGAATAAGAACCACCACTGCCTCACTGCTCCACACAACATCATCACATTCAATGAAACCCATCACTCATTCCAAGAATGGATCAAACTGAAAGATATACCAACCTCCTCTAACTATCATTATATGAATGAATCTGAAATGGAGACCTCATACTTCTATATACTCTAGAAATAAAAGTCTCAAAGTGTTCTCCTCTAATTTTCATCACCATTAAACTCTACTCTGTAGTAATCTGCTGGTATATCCTACTGAACATATTTAGTGAAAACCTGATGAGAATTTTGACCTATATCCATTCTTATAAAAGAAAGAATTTTTTTAGAGCTCATAAACCTAGAATATGGAATATTTAACATTAATTATTTTATTATTTTATTATATTGTTTAAGTTTTTAACCTATCCCAAGGTCTACCCATTTTAAAAATATGCGTAAAGAAGAAGATGCATGATCCTTTCCTAGGTCTCTACCTTGAAACTAGTATCACTTCATTTATTAGGATTTGTAAACTTAAAGGTCCATGAATCAAATCATAAGGGGACCTAAATACCAATTTCTCTGATGGTCTCCTATGTTTACATCGCTCACTAAAATTAGTTGACTCCTTTTCCCTACTAACCCATGCAACCTCACATGTACCTAAATCCAAACTCTATAATATCCATCAACTTGAACCTTTGATACCATTGTATCATGACCCCCTCCCTACAAGGATTATTCAATGATGGGAGAGATATAGTGACTAACTGAGTTCTTCCTTCAGTAGGCCCTGGGTTGGAAACTAGCACTAAGGGTATAATAAACATGCATATGGGAGAAATTAACCTCTAAGAGAAACATGAATAAGTGGGGGATAATAAAAATACACCAATCAGAACTTACTCATACATATATATAAATAAATCCCAAGTGAAAACATGAAATTTCACACTATACTAAAACAAATAAAAGGAAAACTACAAGTATGAAAAAAGTAAAGATGATAACAACCACAAATCCCAAACAGATCCTAAAAAACCATGAGCTAGTAATATCCATTATGATCTCCAACCTACTTTATATAACTAGAAAAATAGTTTTATATACGTAGGGTGATTATAATAGTATATTCAGTAGGATCTTACCCAGAGCCTCTCGTGCAAAAGATAAAGAAATCATGCTAAAGAAATTTGAACAATAGTGAAACTAACTCTTCACCTAAATAGGTACACTATGTTCCCAGCCTCACCATGAATAACTATCACCAAATATTGCATAAAAGAGGGAATATAGTGTAATAATGAAATATTAGGGGTACCCCGCTCTTCCTTATCCATTGGTTTTCCACTCTACCCTAACTCTGAACATCCCAAGCCATCTCTCTCCAAAATAGGCCAACTTGAAGACACTCGATAAAGGTATCACAACATGCATATCATGCATCACATCATCACATTATCCCATACACATATCCATATATGGTAACCGAGTAGTTTCAAGGAGCCACTATAGCTCATATGATGTGTATCAGATATCAGGTATTATACCTCAAGCCATCAAATCCTATACATCGAGTAATTACCTTAACCCATTACAACCTATACCCATTATACCAATAATAATCCTTTGGATACTACATCTGGGAATACATGTGTTTGAATAACCACATGACATCACAACCCTCTACACACATATATGATGAAACTAACCATAGTGTATACTAGCACAAGTAACTACTAAGAGAATAGAGTAGGCCAGAGGGGGTAGTTTGCCATCCATCCTCCCATCAGGATGTTGTGGAAAACACCCTCCCAAAGTCCACTGGGTTTTAGTTACCCTAATATACATGGGTGAGGTAGTGTAAGAAATAACACAATATATAGGATATAATATAGCTCACAATCACACAATGGGCATAACCTAGTCTTATACTCAACTACAGCTAATGTATCTCAGACTCCCGACTACCACTACTAAGACCATATATCCTTTATGCACACAAGAATTTAAAAAGAGATAAATTAATTAATTTTTTCATTTTTATTATTTCCTTCCATTAATTTACTCATTAACCATTAATTAACCATTAACTTTATTCCACATCACATCACATTAATAATTAGAGTAAATTCCATTCCCACTAGGCATAATCCAAACCGAGTCCATGGTTTCTCAAGAGTAACATATTTTAGTATTCTCATTCCATAATCACAAACCCCATGGGTTAATAATTATTTATTCATTATTATAATAATTCCATAAAATAGGTACTATAGGAAAAAAATCCTAATCTACCAACAAGAGGAAATGTGAAACCAATCACTACCAGCTACCTCAAGTATTGGGGAATGGAATACATAGAAAATAAAAAACCCGACCATCGACCATTAAAAAAATTCATAAGAGATCATACCAAATCTCAACATCACATCAATAGGTAAGCCTACCTTTAACCCATTACATCATCTCTAGTCCCATCCTCGATACCCACATACATATCTTGATACTTATCTCTATAACAGGAATCAACTGCCGCCACATCATCTAGGCCTCCACACCCATATATCACATCATCCCTCCCAAGATCAAACATCCTAGGATCAAATCACATACGAGAATCCCCACCCCATATCACAACACATAACAAAGCTCACATCTAAAGAAAATCACAAAAGTAGAAGGAAATAAAAAAGCAGAACCAAAAGGGAAATCTAGTCCCTAAAAAAAAGACATCCAACCTTCATACATAAAATGAGATCTCATGGCTCCAAACTCAAGGCACTCGACCTTATCAAGAAGGTAGGAAACTCAGGCCCTAATAATCATCTTTATCAAACAACTGATTATTATTTAATCTTAAATTAACCGATTCATTAGTCATAGGTTACAACTATAGTAAACCTCAAACATCAAGATATATCAAGCTATCAAAAGATTAAATATTATTTTAGCATTAAAACAAGTTTCATAAATGATGAAAAGTACCATTCCCATTAACATGACTTTTCATTATTGTAAACAAGAATAAACATGATTCACATTATTTATCAATTCCATTAACCACAAGGAATATCATTTTCAATCAACATTCACATAGAATCAATTTTATTATCAAAAAATTACAACAACCACTAAATTAAAAATATGTCACTTCTTTAATTATTCTTAATCTAATTAATTATTAGTTAATTCTAGCTTTACGTTCTTTATCAATTTCAATATGCTACTTAAATCATAAGAACATGCTAACAATTCGTAGCATAGATATCACACTATCTAGAAAATAAAGAGTAAACCCATCATAATGGTATAAATTACATCAATATGTGTTCACTAAAAAATTATTTAATCTGATTAAATAATTATTATGTTAATTTCACTACAATATAAAGGGATAAAACATGATCAATTTATAATTACACATAAATAAAATAATAAAATAAATGAATCCCCTACCTCAAAGGAATCAACATTCTTCACATGAGAACATACCAATGTTATGGATGTCTGATCACCTCTCCCACAAGAAGTTGGGATCTCCCAAATATTTAATTTCACAAATGTACCAACAACAACAAATAAATACCATTAGAAACATGGGAGATCAAGCACTATAACATGGAAAGAATAAATGAGAGGAAATGAAGATGGTTAGGTAGAACCTGCTAGAAATGGAAGAAATAATTAAACTTAGATCACCATGGATAGAATATGGAATCAAAGGATCAATCCCCATTGAAGGAATTCCAAAAAAATGGAAAGGAGGCATGCTAATCACCTCGAAATAGAGAGAGAGCTCTATTAGCCATAGGGTTCATGGAAAACCTAAGTGTTTCTACCTTTTATAAACATGTTGCATAGGGAGTTTATATGATGTGTAAAGCTTAAACGTATTGTAGATGTCAAGTTCTTGACTTTCATAAAAAAATAATCACCTAGAAAATTTTAACCTTGAATTAGTACACATCGTGATAAGCCTCACACAAGCTGCAAAGCTCGCTTACATAGTGTGTTAATATTGCATGGAGTGTAATCCCCCTGTTCTAAACATTTAGTTTCTGAACCCATCTAGAATTATTCCAGGCCTCCTTTGGGAACCAAGAGCCTTAGAAACATTCAAAAAGGGGTTGTTTACATGGATTCAATCCATTACACAATCTCACATTCAAAGTGAGATTGGAAAAGAAACCCTTACCTTTACTTTTGATTTCCATACAGGTTTTTTAAACTCCTGTATAATAAACAAAACAATCTTAATAATTTATTTCATAAACTTATTAATATCTATTAAATTTTATAATCTTCAATTATAATCATTTTTTCACATATATTAATAAGTTATTGTTTATTTTCATGGTTATATTTTACCAATTTTGATTGTTCCACACAAGTTTTGTAATGGATATGTTGATACTAATTCTATGATAACATGTTTTTCACTACAATATTATTAAAGATGGTGGAATAATTTTGTTTCAACAATTTATTCAGTCCCATTTTAATTTTATGGAAATTATGGTCATGGTTCGCAAGAATTGAATCCACGATTAGCACATTTCATGTATTTTTTCTATAATAAAAATTTTCTTTATAACGAACATTATTATTTTTCATAATTTTAAAAAATATTAAAAACACAAATCAATAATTAATATAATATATACACATTTTTAATTTCTTGATACTTATTCATGATGGAAATTATGATATTGGTATAGCATCATTTATGTAGATGGTTTAACCGAATGAAACAAGAACATGCTATACCGGTGAGCGAGTAAAAGATTAGAGTTATATGATAAAATTATCTTTTCAAAATAAGATTAATGATGTAAATAGAACATCATAATTATATATAATGACATTTATAAATATTTTATATGAGAAATTAATTAAAAAAGTTAGATAAGTACATAGATACTTGATGAATTCACTCCTCGACACGGGTTCCTTCAGAATAAAGGATTGTGGCCTTCTTCTTGGAATCATAATCTACTCAATATCTAAAAAATATTTATTAGAGGTAAAATGGGAAGGGATTAAATATATAAATAAATGTAAAGAGTGGTTTGGTAAAGTGGTACCTTTATAGGTGAGTTTTGAGTATCATTTCCGTCAATACCCATTCCTTAATGAATAAGATTGTTATTTTAAAAGGAATGTGGATACATAGTGGAAATATAATTGATATGGGTTGTGAATACACACATATTCACAATTATATATAAGTTTTTATGACATTTTAAGTCTTTACCACTTATTTTAACCTTTTTACCTCATTTTACATTTAATATGGTAACTTATTTTGCCTCAATAACCTATTTTTATACTTAAAAATGAAATTGACCTTATTATCTAATTTTGAAATGAAGGTTAATTTTTTTAATAAATTTAATCTAATTTAAATTTTAAATATGATAAATTTAACTTTTAAATAAAAACATAAAATATATATAAAAAACTATTTTTATAGAAAAAATGAAATTTTAAACTTTAAGTTCTCTTATTCCCATTTCATATCAATTAATACTTAAATTAGTGTCAATATATTTTTTATACAAATTTTTTTATTATAAATATAATTTAAAACTTGTTAAATTAATTTATTAACAGAAAACTACACAACACTTAAAAAAACAAACCCTTTATAAGAAATATCCATTTTTAAAATTAAATGATTTTAATCAAATCCCATTAAAATTAAGTATTTATCCTCCAAATATTAATTTTTTATCAATTCATTAGTATTATAACATTTCATTGAATTTTATAAAACATTAAATAATTATTTTTTATAATAATAATAATAATATGTAATGAAAAGACATATTTGTAATAAAATATATTAATTTTTATTTTTATTTCATTCCATAATTATTTGTTATTTATGAATTATATTCCTTTTAATTTTTTATTAAAAATTACACAACATCAATGTACGTATTGGCTACCAGTATATTCAATAACCATATATCCAATAACCATATGTCTAACGAACATATTTCTAACATAAATATGTCTAATGACCATATGTCCAATGAATATATGTCTAACGACCATATTTATAATGACCACGTGTACAACAAACACATGTACCGTGACCATATGTTCAATGAAAATATATATAATGGAAATCCTTATTATATTCCTATATATAACCTTTCGTTAATCTTTAGAATCATTCTTTCTATTTAGTCACTTCATTCTCAAAATGTCTATTATAAATCTAATGTTTTTCCTTCTTTCCATAATTATGATCAAAGTTATAATATTCAATTAAAAACATGTGGACAAGGATTTCATGTTCATGGTCTTTTTATTTACTTGTGATTTTATTCCTCTTATAGTTTTATTAATGATATTTCATATTACATTATCATAATGTATTAATGTTTATCTTGCATTGTAATATTTTGTCTCAATAAAACATGTCATGATTCATTTTTATTCAGTGTTGTCTGTATTACAAGATACTAAATGCATAATATTTATTTAAAAGAAAATAAATACTAATATATTGGGGTGTTATAATAATAAAAAAAATAAAAAAAATAATGAAAACAACAACAATAACAAAAACAAAAACAAAAACAATAACTGTTTTGGTAATATATTTTCAAATGAAAATAAGATATTATGGGTAGTGGGAAAGAAAACAAGGAGAGGTTTCTACTATCCATCTTCCATTTCTTACTCCTTCCATTTTCTATCAAGGGATTTTCAGGTGTTGGATTTTCAATCTATCTATGAAATGATATTTATGACATAAATGTGAATGTTTTTTATATTTATAATATACAAGAAGATGTATCTAACAACCTTCAATGTGTGGGATATAATACACATTCATGGTAACATACCTAGTCCATTTATCAATATTACCATGTTTTATATATTTGTAAGTATGATATTGGTGAGTTACAATTATTAGTGACCCAACTAATGTTACAGGTACCTAGATTTTTATAATTAAATTTACAGATCTTAAGAGGACTAACATGGTTGATACATTATAAGGCCCCAGCCTTAAACCTTACTTAATCTTGAGTTATTACAAGATTATACATTGAGGATCTCTTCGGGTTTAGAGTTTTAGAGAATTAGATCATAAAACTTGCATTACATTCCACATATAAACAAAGTGGTTACATAAAGATAGTATTCTTCATTCCCATCAATGGAAACACATTTAAAATAAAACATGGATTATTTCTTGACACATCCTTGACTCTATCATCTTATCATGTACCTTTCCCTTGACCTGTGAAAAACATTTCAAAAACTTGGGATGAGCATAAAAACTCAGTATGGGTTATAAAAAAAAACATGGAAAGGAAACATGAGTTCATATATACATAAGAATGAAATCATACTTTACCCATAAAACATAGGCACTTTAACATACCTCATAAAATCATGAATAAATCATATAAATCATAAGACATAAAGGTAACTTGAGGCATTCATAACATTCTTACGTAGGGAGTAACCCTCTTGGTTACGTTTGGAATACCCATCACAGTATATTCCCTAAAATCTCTTCGGAGAAACCTTAACGTTTCACTCCTTCGCGTTACCCAATGCATTGGAGAGCTATAACGGGCTCACCCGCCCTTAGTTTATCACGGAACCACCCGTCTTCGTAATAATTCCCAAGAACCATAACATAATCATATCACATAAAACATGCATAAAGGAAACATAACATATCCACCTTTAAATCACAAGATATAAATACAACACATTGATATAAAAACATTATGAAAACCATTTTCAATACCAAAATAAAAGAAAATTAAAACATGGTATTTATTTTTCTTTTAAAAAGAAGGTATGGCTTGTAGAGGAAGCCGAAACTCAAATAACGGTCATGACGGCGGAGAAGTCGTTGTCGCCGCATACGTACAACAAAAACATTCCCTTTTGTCGTTTAGTAAACGCTTCGTATAAAAAAGATTCCTTTTGAATAAACGTAAAAGTCAAAGGGGTTTATACACCTTATAAAAGAATGTTGTATATAAAATAAAATATGCCTCAATGAAAGGAGATTGAGACAAAGTCCCATACCTCGTATCCGACTTGACCCGACCGCTCTTTAATCTCCGGAATAATAAACTTGAGTTAATCTCTACTTGATTATGAATCTTTTTCAAGTTCATTATTCCTTTTATACCATGTTATGAACATCATGTAATCAGTTAAGTTAATAATGTTCATTTTGTCGGTATTTGGTTCTTAAGTCAAAAATAGACTTCTTACACTTACATGTTGTTAATTTGGTCAAAGGTTCATTATATCCAGAATGATATTCATGATGTAGATATCATATATTTCATATATATCCAGTACATACTTGAATTTATAATATTACATAATCATTTAGAGGTAAGAAATGAAATGCACCGTTCATGGAGACGGTAAGCCGTACGTACACATGAACGCTACTTTCATTTCTATTTTGTATTTTATAGAATGGAATCATAATGATATAAAGGTATATTATAATTCCAGTATAATATCATATATAATATCATAGTTCCATCCTTTATATGTCCCACATATGGTATTTAACGAATCAAATCACTTTGAGGGGGCGGTAGTCCGCACTTCCTAAAATGAAGATATCGTGTTTACCCATAATGGAAACCATAAAGGTATGCCCAAAATGAAAAAAAAAACAGAAGATTAAGGAAAACATAAACATATTATATATCATATATAAAAATAGTGACATCATAATGGCCACCTTTGAAGGTGTTAAATGAGTATTGAACAATCATCGTTTCGGGAGGCAGAATTTCGCCATCCACGGAAACCGTATGTTATTTAAGAATTTGATGTAGTTGTGTGAGTGTGTAGCTCAAATATATCATATAATAACATCCTAGTATATTGAAGATACTGGTTTTGTTACAAAAGAAGTAAATAAAAAGAGTTTAGGGGGTTGGAGAAGCAAAATAAAACAAATGAACATGAGAGAATGAATTACCTTTAAACGTGTAACTCCTTTTGATTTGAGCCTAAAGGCTTCCTTTGAAAGGATTCTTCCCAAAGCTAATCCTCTAGGATTAGGAGAGGGATGTGGAGAGAGTAAATGGGCAGGGTTTGGACGAGCCAAAGGCTTGAGGAGTGTGTGAAATGAGGTAGAGGTGGGGGCCTTTTATAAGAGGAGAGGAGGGGCACTTTTGGAAAGTAAAGAAATATTACTTTATTTGAAAATGTGTTTCGGTTTCAAAAGGTCCCACATTGATATAATTCGTGGATAAGGTGATAAGGCTTCGAAATCCACTCATCCAATAAGTTTTGGACATGTTTAGTTCATAGATTTTACATTATCTTTCCATTTTATTTAAATCGTCAAATAATGATGTCATCGCTGCATCATTATTATGTTATAAATAATTTAATTTATTTAATGTCTAAAAATCATAAAAAAAATACTATGATGTAGGAAATCTTTTTAGATTTCCAAAGACTATTTATAATCAAAAATCTGATCTTTATATCCCCATGTAAAAATTGTTTTCATAAAACATATTATGTTTGTGTCATTTTTACTTTTACATTAAATAAAAAGTTATTTATGTCATTTCCCAACCAAAATGTCTCCATGGGGTCCCCAAGTTTACCCATGGCTTGTATTGGTCGGACATGACACAACCAATAAGTCTAGGACATGTGTCTAGGTCATTTCATATTATTAAAGCATTATTTATACCTTAAACTACACTAATTACCACTAATCGCGATTAAAAACTTAATAAGTTACTATTCACCAAAAAATTATTTTAATCTCATTGAACCACATTTTACTTCTTAATGACAACCATGTATATCTTATTTTAAAAATTCAATACACATTAGTGGTAAACTTTCATTTAACTGAAAAATCAGTTTGCTTGATTACCACTTAGTGGTTTCACAATTCATTAAAAATTGAAGTTTTTTAGAAAATTACCAAAAATTCACCCTAAGCTATATTTGATATTACTAATTCAAAAATGAAGTCTATTTTAAAAAATTCAAATCATATAAGTCACATTAATTAATTTAATAATTAATTCCCGCTGCCAGAGCAAATAGCGTGTTTTTACAAAACAATAAGTATCAAAAGATTGACACCAGTTTAAGTCTAATTTCAAAGTTAAATTGATTCCAATGACCACCATTGGATAAAATGGTAAAAATATATTATAATTTCACTTCAAAACCAATTCAAAACATAATCTAATCATATAAATAAATTAGATTAAAAAGCAGTTTTGATGTAAAATGCAGTATTTTTCACTATTCATTAAAAAATGAACATTGTCAGAAAAATACCAAAAATTCACACAAGGTAAATTTTTATGTCCCAATCATAAAGGATAAGTTTATTTTGACAAAAATAGTTTATAAAATTGTCAAAATATAGATTCAAAAATTGTTTTCCATCAAAAGGCAGTAAAACAATCTTTTAAGAATATTAGTGTATTCCATGCATAAGATTGTATTTATTTTCATTTTAAGCCTCTATAACACTATCTTAATCATTAATAGACATAGATAAAAATATCTATTATTAATTACTTACTTGGGATGTTACATCCTTCCCCCCTTTAGAAAATTGCGTCCCCGCAATTTATTTACTTATCGAATAAATGGGGGTACTTATCCCTCATTGCATTTTCAGATTCCCATGTTGCCTCTTCAATCATGTTGTTTTTCCACAAAACCTTTACCTGCTTAATCACCTTATTTCATAACACTTGCTCCCTGTGGTCAAGAATCTGGACCGGTTGTTCCTCATAAGATAGGTTCTCTTCCAACTGAACTACCTCTGGACTCAAAACATGAGATGGATCTGGCATATACTTTCTCAACATCGAAATGTGAAAAACATTGTGCACCTGAGATAAACTCAGAGGTAAAGCCACTCGGTATGCAACTGATCCAACTCTCTCTAGAATTTCGTATGGTCCAATGAACCTTGGACTCAACTTTCCTTTCTTACCAAATCTCATTACACTTTTCCAAGGGGAAACCTTGAGAAAAACATGATCACCTACCTCGAAAGATAGATCCTTCCTCCGGTTATCCGCATAACTCTTCTGCCTGCTCTAAGCTGTTCTCATGTGTTTCTGAATCAGCTGAACTTTTTCTGCCATCTCTTCTACCAATTCTGGTCCCATCAACTTCCTTTCACCCACTTCATCCCAGAAAGCTGGAGTTCGACACCGCTTCCCATATAATGCCTGAAATGGTGCCATCTGTATACTGGAATGAAAACTGTTATTATATGAAAACTCAACCAAAGAAAGATGTTGGTCCCAACTTCCCTGATAATCCATAGAACAAGCTCGTAGCATATCCTCCAATGTCTGAATTGTTCGTTCTGACTACCCATCTGATTGAGGATGAAAAGCTGTACTAAAATTTAATTCAGTACCCAACGACTTCTGAAGGACTTTCCAAAAGTTAGAAGTAAACCTGGGATCACGATCCGATACAATGGAGAGAGGAACTCCATGTAACCTGACTATCTCTTTAAGATACAAACGGGAAAGTTGATCAAGAGAGAAAGTATCTCGTATATCAAGGAAATGAGCAGATTTGGTCAAGCGATCAATAATAACCCAGATTGCATTATTACCTCGAGATGTCTTCGGTAATCCAACAACAAAGTCCATGGATATATTCTCCCATTTCCACTCTGGCACTGGTAAAGGCTGAAGCATCCCTTTCGGTAACTGCCACTCTGCTTTGACCTGTTGACATGTTAAACACTTCACAGTAAAATAAGCAATATCTCTTTTCATTCCATCCCACCAGTAATACTCCCGCAGATCTCTATACATCTTAGTACTGCCCGGATGAACTGAAAACGGAGAACTATGAGCTTCACATAACAGCTCTCTCTTCAACTGTGAATCACAAGGCACACACAATCTCTTCCCAAATCTCAAAACACAATCATTATCAATGTTGAATTCAGGCAACTTACCTTTCTGAACCAGCTCTACCTTTTTCTGCAACTCACTATCTTGCTTCTGTGCCTGCTTGATTCTATCTGATAGAGAAGATCTCACTGATACCTGAAACAAAACAGAAGGACTTCCTGCACCAACAACTTCTATGCCAAAGTTCATCAAATCGTTAACCAAAGGATCACGTTCCAAACGCAACATTGTTAATGAAGCATTACTTTTTCGACTCAAAGCATCAGCCACTTTATTTGATTTTCCCGGATGGTAATGAATTGTACAATCATAATCCTTGATTAATTCCAGCCATCTCCTTTGTCTCATGTTTAACTCTTTCTGAGTGAATATATACTTTAAAAATTTGTGATCGGTATATATTTCACACTTTACTCCATACAAATGATGCCTCCAAATTTTTAAAGCAAAAACAACGGCAGCTAATTCCAAATCATGTGTAGGGTAATTTACCTCATGAGTTTTCAACTGTCGTGAAGCATATGCAATTACCTGATCATTCTGCATTAGGACGCAACCAAGTCCTTTCAATGAAGCATCACTGTATATAACAAACTCACCATTCCTGGAAGGTAGTTCCAAAACTGGAGCATTCACCAATCTTCTTTTCAATTCCTGAAAACAATCATCACATTCTTTTGTCCAGATAAACTTAACACCCTTCCGAGTTAGCTTAGTCATTAGACTAGATAACCGTGAAAAATTTATAACAAACCTTAGGTAATAGCCCGCCAAACCAAGGAAGCTACGAATCTCGGTTACATTTGTGGGTCTTGGCCATTCTTCCACAACTTTTGTTTTTGCAGGATCAACAGTTATTCCATCTTTAGAAACAATGTGACCAAGGAAAGAAATTTGTTGCAACCAAAACTCACACTTGCTGAATTTCCCATACAGTTTCTTTTCTTTTAAGTTCGCAAGATAACCCTTAAATGTTTTTCATGCTCCTCTTTACTTTTAGAAAACACCAAAATATCATCAATGAAAACCACCACAAACTTATCTAAGAACTCATGGAAAATTCTATTCATTAAGTCCATGAATACAGCAGGTGCATTGGTTAGCCCAAAAGGCATTACTACAAATTCATAATGGCCATATCTCGTACGGAACGCGGTCTTCAGAATATCTGCCTCCTTTACCTTCAGCTGATGGTACCCCGATCTCAGCTCAATCTTTGAAAAAAACTGAGCTCCCTGGAGCTGATACAACTTCATTTGATGGCCCGACATCTGCTGAAGTAGTTTCAAAGTATTTCACCACCCCTTTCTTCTTGTAGTCTAACTGCTTCCCATCACTCAAGCTCCTTGTCGGACACTCGTTTGCATAGTGACCCATCTCATTGCACTTAAAACATTTCACTAACTGTAAATCAAATTTGTTCTTACCTTCACCTTGATCCTTTTCAGTGCAATCAGGAGCCTTATGTCCCATCTTACCACATCGGTAGCACTTCCCAGAATTCAGAAGACATTCCCCAGCATGCCTTTTTCCACATTTATCACAAACTGGAAACTTAGTTCTCTTACCATCAGACTTTTTTGAAGAATTCTTACCTTTCTCCTGCCACCTCGGTCTCTTCTTCTGCTGGTTGTTATAGAAAACTTGGTCATCGGAAAACTCCATTTCCACCTTCTCAGCACATCGAACAAGGTTGTCATAACTTTTAAACTCACGAGAAGCTAATGCCCTTCGGTATTTTGGCTTTAATCCTAAGTAAAAATGATTTATTTTACTATCAAGGTCCCGGATAAAATTTGGAGCATACCTTGCCAATCGAGTGAACCTTTCTTCATAGGCAGCCACTGAGTCTTCCTCTTGCCTCAATTCCAAGAATTGCTTTTCCATCCTAAGTTGAGCAGCCTTAGGAAAATACTTCTCAATAAACATACCTTTGAATTCATCCCAGTCAAGAGCATCAATCTCATCGGCGTCCCAGATATTTTTAACCATAGACCACCACTGATCTGCTTCACCCTCCAAACGGTAAATAGCAAGACTAACCTTTTGATTGTCTCAACACCCCATGACATCAAAAATCTTCTTCAGTGCTTTAATCCACCCTTCAGCTAGCACAGGGTTAGATGATCCTCTGAATGATGGTGGATGTTGCCTCATGAAATGTTCCACCACTGACATGTTCCTCTGCGGTTGTTCTGGCTGATCTCGTGCATGGATACCACCGCCATTTATCGCTTGAGTCAACTGCGCCATTACTGCAACAAACTGTTCAGTTCCAATTCCGACCATTTCTGGATGCTGATTCAGAAGGTTATTTCCTTCTGTATGCCTTCCTAGCACTGCTTCCCTGTTTCCTCTGCGGAAAACCATTCTGAACAAACATGTCTTAGATGAAGCGACATGGTAATCTTTAAATGCTATATCATTTCGAAAAAAAAATATTTTTGGATAATCATTTAATAGAATTCTAACTCCTAAAGTTATCTAAACCGACCTTTGATACCAACTATAAGGCCCCAACCTTAAACCTTACTTAATCTTGAGTTATTACAAGATTACACATTGAGGATCTTTTCGGGTTTAGAGTTTTAGAGAATTATATCCTAAAACTTGCATTACATTCCACATATAAACAAAGTGGTTACATAAAGATAGTATTCTTAATTCCCATCAATGGAAACACATTTAAAATAAAACATGGATTATTTCTTGACACATCCTTGACTCTATCATCTTATCATGTACCTTTCCCTTGACCTGTGAAAAACATTTCAAAAACTTGGGATGAGCATAAAAACTCAGTATGGGTTATAAAAAAAAAACATGGAAAGGAAACATGAGTTCATATATACATAAGAATGAAATCATACTTTACCCATAAAACATAGGACTTTAACATACCTCATAAAATCATTAATAAATCATAGAAATCATAAGACATAAAGGTAACTTGAGGCATTCATAACATTCTTACGTAGGGAGTAACCCTCTTGGTTACGTTTGGAATACCCATCACAGTATATTCCCTAAAATCTCTTCGGAGAAACCTTAACGTTTCACTCCTTCGCGTTACCCAATGCATTGGAGAGCTATAACGGGCTCACCCACCCTTAGTTTATCACGGAACCACCCGTCTTCGTAATAATTCCCAAGAACCATAACATAATCATATCACATAAAACATGCATAAAGGAAACATAACATATCCACCTTTCAATCACAAGATATCAATACAACACATTGATATAAAAACATTATGAAAACCATTTTCAATACCAAAATAAAAGAAAAGTAAAACATGGTATTTATTTTTCTTTTAAAAAGAAGGTATGACTTGTAGAGGAAGCCGAAACTCAAATAACGGTCACGACGGCGGAGAAGTCATTGTCGCCGCATACGTACAACAAAAACATTCCCTTTTGTCGTTTAGTAAATGCTTTGTATAAAAAATATTCCTTTTGAATAAACGTAAAAGTCAAAGGGGTTTATACACCGTATAAAAGAAAGTTGTGTATAAAATAAAATATGCCTCAATGAAAGGAGATTGAGACAAAGTCCCATACCTCGTATCCGACTTGACCCGACCGCTCTTTAATCTCCTGAATAATAAACTTGAGTTAATCTATACTTGATTATGAATCTTTTTCAAGTTCATTATTCCTTTTATACCATGTTATGAACATCATGTAATCAGTTAAGTTAATAATGTTCATTTTGTCGGTATTTGGTTCTTAAGTCAAAAATAGACTTCTTACACTTACATGTTGTTAATTTGGTCAAAGGTTCATTATATCCAGAATGGTAATCATGATTTAGATATCATATATGTCATATATATCCAGTACATACTTTCATTTATAATATTACATAATCATTTAGAGGTAAGAAATGAAATGCACCGTTCATGGAGACGGTAAGCCGTACGTACACATGAACACTACTTTCATTTCTATTTCGTATTTTATAGAATGGAATCATAATGATATAAAGGTATATTATAATTCCAGTATAATATCATATATAATATCATAGTTACATCCTTTATATGTCCCATATATGGTATTTAACGAATCAAATCACTTTGAGGGGGCGGTAGTCCGCACTTCCTAAAATGAAGATATCGTGTTTACCCATAATGAAAACCATAAAGGTATGCCCAAAATGAAAAAAACAGAAGCTTAAGGAAAACATAAACATATTATATATCATATATAAAAATAGTGACATCATAATGGCCACCTTTGAAGGTGTTAAATGAGTATTGAACAATCATCGTTTCGGGAGGAAGAATTTCGCCATCCACGGAAACCGTATGTTCTTTAACCATTTGATGTAGTTGTGTGAGTGTGTAGCTCAAATATATCATATAAAAACATCCTAGTATATTGAAGATACTGGTGTTGTTACAAAATAAGTAAATAAAAAGAGTTTAGGGGGTTGGAGAAGCAAAATAAAACAAATGAACATGAGAGAATGAGTTACCTTTAAAAGTGTAACTCCTTTTGATTTGAGCCTAAAGGCTTCCTTTGAAAGGATTATGACCAAAGGGGATCCTCTAGGATGAGGAGAGGTATGTGGAGAGAGTAAATGGGCAGGGTTTGGCCAAGCCAAAGGCTTGAGGAGTGTGTGAAATGAGGTAGAGGTGGGGGCCTTTTATAAGAGGAGAGGAGGGGCACTTTTGGAAAGTAAAGAAATATTACTTTATTTTAAAATGTGTTTCGGTTTAAAAAGGTCCCACATTGATATAATTCGTGGATAAGGTGATAAGGATTCTAAATCCACTCATCCAATAAGTTTTGGACATGTGTAGTTCATATATTTTACATTATCTTTCCATTTTATTTAAATCGTCAAATAATGATGTCATCGCTGCATCATTATTATGTCATAAATAATTTAATTTATTTAATGTCTAAAAATCATAAAACAAATAATATGATGTAGGAAATCTTTTTAGCTTTCCAATGACTATTTATAATAAAAAATATGATCTTTATAACCCCATGTAAAAATTGGTTTCGTAAAACATATTATGTTTGTGTCATTTTTACTTTTACATTAAATAAAAAGTTATTTATGTCATTTCCCAACCAAAATGTCTCCATGGGGTCCCCAAGTTGACCCATTGCTTGTCTTGGTCGGCCATGACACAGCCAATAAGGTTGGGACATGTGTCTAGGTCATTTCATATTATTAAAGCATTATTTATACCTTAAACTACACTAATTACCACTAATCGCGATTAAAAACTTAATAAGTTACTATTCACCAAAAAATTATTTTAATCTCATTGAACCACATTTTACTTCTTAATGACAAACATGTATGTCGGATTTTCAAAATTCAATACACATTAGTGGTAAACTTTCATTTAACTGAAAAATCAGTTTGCTTGATTACCACTTAGTGGTTTCACTATTCATCAAAAATTGAAGTTTTTCAGAAAATTACCAAAAATTCACCCTAAGCTATATTTGATATTCTGAATTCAAAAATGAAGTCTATTTTACAAAATTCAAATCATATAAGTCACATTAATTAATTTAATAATTAATTCCCGCTGCCAGAGCAAATAGCGTGTTTTTACAAAACAATAAGTATCAAAAGATTGACACAAGTTTAAGTCTAATTTCAAAGTGAAATTGATTCCAATGACCACCATTGGATAAAATGGTAAAAATATATTCTAATTTCACTTCAAAACCAATTCAAAACATAATCTAATCATATAAATAAATTATATTAAAAAGCAGTTTTGATGTAAAATGCAGTATTTTTCACTATTCATTAAAAAATGAACATTGTCAGAAAAATACCAAAAATTCACACAAGGTAAATTTTGATGTCCCAATCATAAAGGATAAGTTTATTTTGACAAACATAGTTTATGAAATTGTCAAAATATAGATTCAAAAATGGTTTGCCATCAAAAGGCAGTAAAACAATCTTTTAAGAATATTAGTGTATTCCATGCATAAGATTGTATTTATTTTCATTTTAAGCCTCTATAACACTATCTTAATCATTAATAGACATAGATAAAAATATCTATTATTCATTACTTACTTGGGATGTTACATTCATAATTGAATATTTCTTTTTGTAGTATTTAGTAATGGTGCCACCTAGGAGATCGGTTAGAATATGGTAAAAATGGATCTAAATAAGTACTCTGAACATTTATAAATTACTAAAGTAAAAATAAATAAATAGTAATGGGGTAGAAATAGACATTTTTTCTTAGTGGGAATAATTTTTTGGGTGTTTTAATATTGATATAATTCATTTTAATGATTGAGGGTATTTTTATAAATCACATTTTAAATAATATTTTGGGTACCTAGATTTATTAAATGAATTCATATCATTAAATGTGATTGTGGTGGTAAAACTCTATCAATTTAAATTATAATCATATTACTTGGTGATGTTTTTACGTAATAGGGAGTGCAGGAAGATAATTATTTATATATGATAAAGTTTTTATAGGTATTTAATATTATTAACTATAATTTTAAGAATTATGACATGTTTAGCTATATCATGTTGGGGATACATGATATTACATATTCATAAGTTTTTTTTACATTACTAATCTTATAGATCAATTATTTCTTATATTGTATACATGTTCTATGTTAAAAAGGAAAAATAATAAAATTAATGGGTCTAAGGAAATGGGAGATATAAAATATAAATGGTATAAGTGGTCTATATATAAATTTTATATTAATTTAATCACTTTCTTGGCCAGGTCCTCTTTGATTTCTCATGTTCTTCACTTAGAATGAGATATTTATCAGTTGATCCAACTTTAACCACTCTAATTTATATTAATTATATAGAATAAGATTTAATTTCTATCTATTTCATCAATTAAGATATAAATGATATTTAATAAGACATTAATGTAGGGGGTACCCTAAAGAATTAACATTTGACCATGGGAGGTGATCATTCCTAGTAGATGGAGAGTTTCTCCTTAACAGGTTTCACTTGAAATTCATGGTATCAAGGTTGACAATGTATGTTTTATTTATGTTATATTAATGTGTGAATGATCACTAAGATCCATTGATTATTATGGTATAACCCAAAAAACATGTGAATTATCACTAGGGATTGGGGTTGTTATGTATGAGCCAAATTTTGGAGACTTATATTTTTTTCAATGTTTGTAATTTTTTTAGATTAATAATATTTTTCAATATATTAGTTATAATAGTAATTTAAAAATTTCTAATTTTTTTGAGTGCATCATTGAAATTTCTACAATGGTTGGGATTTTAGATAATGTTAGAAATTTATAAAGTTTAATCATTTTTTATTCAATAACTTATTTATAGAGTTTTATTTATAAATAATTTATATTCTTTATTATGTAGATAAATAAATTTTAAATGTGGATATTAGAGAGATGTGGTAGAATACGTTATAATTGGATTAATATAATGAGGTATAGCTAATCGATTAAATTTATACGGTGGTTTGAATAGAAAATATAATGGTGTAATTCAATGGTTGCTATGATAATTAGAGAATTGTTATGATTATATAAATTAATAGTAGTGGAGGATTTATCACTATAAGAAAATGTATTGGATCTATCATTTTCCCTCACTCATAGACCTCCTCCTCAGTTATCTCTTTTAGATAAATCAATTGATATTGTCCTTGTGTGAAAAATCATAGGTAGTAAAGGAATAATGATTATTGAAAAACAAAGAATGAAAATAGAGGAATAGAGAATCATAATAAAGTTGAGTTAGATGACTTAATATTTAACCAATTTAAATACTTTTGAATTTATCATGGTTTTATTTTTTCTGTGGTAAGTAAATAATTCAAGATAATTTAGGAAATAAATTATATCACAAAATTTTAAAATAGATATATTGAAAATTTTATATAAATGAGTTATCATTATTTCAAGGATGAATTTGAGTGTGTTTATCTGATGATAAATAAAATTGGAAATATATATAATGTATAGAAGTAAAATTAATAATTTTCATATATATTTAAATATGGGAATGTTATTGAATATATGTTGAATTATTCAATTATTGAATTTTTGAATATTTAAAGTAGAATAATTATAATATTTTTTTATGACGAAGTTGATAGTGAATGTTGATTATGTTGATTTTTTTTAATTTTGTTTGAGTCCCACAGATGTGGTTTTGAGAATAGTTTGATTAAAAAATTGTATTATTTTCTAAGTGCAATTAATTTACATGTTTTTGAATTTTAGAATGAGGTCATTACAAAAGTGTATAGGGTCCATGCCACTATCTGAAATAGACATTTAATGATAATTTTCATTTATATAATGAGATAGTAACATGTACGAGGGGGGGGGGGTCGTGCCTATAAAATAAAATCTATGTCACTTATAATTATGGAATTTCATAAATTAACTTATACAATGGTACTATAATTTCATATGGGGAAATTAAAAATCTACATGGGTATGTAGAAAAGTATCATGAGTTTAATTCCACCCATTTATCTCCCTCCCCTTTATTTTCTCTATAAAACCAGTGTGTGTGGAGTTTATGATAGGAGTATAACTAGATTTGATGATTATGAGAACACTCTCAAACCCTATGATAAACTATTTAATGATGATGTGATGTATTAAAAAAGGAGGTAATAATGAATATGGGTGGGTTTAAATAGATTGACTACATTGAAAGTTTTTTTTGACATTGATACAACTCGTGATAAGAATAATAAAACTATAAATTGATTATTCCTGAGAAATAATAAAATGTGCATGATAATGTTAACTATATAGGATCCATATTGATCAAGAACTAGGTCGAGGTTAGTGTGTATTGACTTTTTTTTGATGTCCTTATCACTACCATACATTTACTTTCCTTAATACTTTGTTTATTTATTGATTTTTATTATTTTATTTGAGTTTTAGGTTGAATTAATTTTTTTCAATTTTTTTGAGGTTTTAGGGTGAGGCACATGGTTAACACACAATCAGTGCTAATTATATGTCTTTCTCATACAAAACTTGAAACATATAATAGACATGCACGCACAGTTGGTGCAAAATTTTGCTAACTATGTAACCAAACCATGTGATATACTTAGGTGTTCCCATTAAGGGGTACATGGTTAGCGTACAATTTGGTTAAGCATGTAGAAAACGTATAATATGCCTTGGTTCATTAAGAAGTGTGTTTTTACCATTTTTAGCTTGAATAGATTTAACCCCTTTGGGGTCCTTTCACCCACTCATTCGATGCCCTTAGCCTTTATCCATGCCTATACCTTGTTCTTAATCATTATACTCCTCATCCATGGTGGTTATAAGGTATTTATTCAAGATTTAAGGGTGATTATTCTAGGTAATATCTTCTAACATCCTTCCTCTTTTATTACCTCTTTATTCACATTGTTTTCTTACCTGAGAATGGTCCCAATGAACTAGGGTTCAATATTAATCAAATTTTATTTTTGAATTTATTTATTTTTGGGTCATTTTTGGTCTCATAGGGATTCCTTGGTCTTGTTGAGGTGTGATAACACTACGGGTTATTAAAGTAATGAATATGAGGTAGGTTTCTCCTTGCATGGCTCTTTAAATTTAAAATTATAATTTCTTGAGTTTCTTAAAACATGTTTCAAGTAACTTATAAAATTTTCCTAGTATTATTAATAGTATAATTAAATTAAAGTGTTTTTTATTTTATTTTCATGGAATATGAAAGGCTTTTCCATCTTATTTTAGGAAAACATATGTTTTTTGTACCACACACACCAAATGCTTGTTAAAATGCTATACTTGCCTTTTAAAAGGGATTTTAAGATTTAAGGATGAAATTAATATTTCTAAACTAGTTTTAAAGGATTAATTTATGATATTGTAGGTGTTATTTGGGTCTTAAATTGGCTATGTATTCTTGAATTATAACGACATAAGATTTCACTATACAGTTTTCTTAAATAAAAAATGTGTTTGATAGGTTTATCCACACAAAAAAGCTAAACTAAAATGAAACTAAAATATATTTAGAATATTAAAACCTAGATGTTTAATTAATAGGTATTAATATAAGTAACTTAATTATGAAATATTTTAATATGTATATTTATATAAAGGTTATTTCATATAAATTTACTTAATTCATTATTGTGTTTAATAATCTATATTTTCTATGCATTGTACTTTTTAATAAATAAAACTAAGAATATTATTATTAAATGATGAATTTAATTAAATATAATATTTATTTATTAATTATATCTTTATTATTGTTTTATAGAAATTAATAATAATAATAATAACTAGTATTTTAAAAAGTTATTTTTCTATAAAAATAATTTTCACCATGCTTTATAATTATATTTAAATGTTAAATTTATATATTTTAGAATGATAATTTTTAAAAATAAAATTATTTTTTGGATTCATAATAACAATATTATATTAGTATATTTTTTTTAGTTTTTTCTAAAAAAATTTATTTTTAGATGAATAGCGAAATATATTGTTTTTACTAATACTGAAAATTTTATGAAATTATTAGTATAGAAGTATGACTTAAAAATTTATAAAACCTTTTTCCTAATAAAATAAGAATTTTAATATTTAAATTATATATTTTAAAATATCAATTATTGTTTTCAAACCTATATTTGATATTTTAGAACATAAGTTATATTTTTCTCAAATTACTTTAATTCATTATATATTTATTATATTAAAATTAATTTTTAACACTTTTAGAATTTGATCTAGAGAAAATAGATTTAAAATTTAGAATCAGTAGGTCTAAATTGTCTAATAAGTTTCACTTTATTTTTAGGCATAAGTATTTTGTTACCTTAGGTAAAAACTTAGGGGTGAAGGGATTCAAACATGTTTAAAACATTTGTTAAAAAACATGGTTGAGGATATCTTAAACCTATATCATCCCCACCCCATTATTTCTCAAATTTTGGATCCACTTTACTTAAGAGTGACTTCCCATTATTGAAAAGTTACAAGTATTTTAAAAAATTCCATATCCTTTCTCTTATATAAGGGTATCTCCTCTCCCCAGTTCCCCACACACAAAACCCCCATAAATTCAACCCCAACTCTGCCCAAAACTCTCCTCAAAACTCCTATACACCTTAAAAGTTTTTACTATTCTAAAAATACCATACCTCAAGGGATTAACCCCCTTAACCTCTATTTCTGTTTTCTATTTATTTATGTACACTTATTCTTCCTCAAATTCCATTACACTATCTTAAAATGGTAACATAAGTATCACTATTATACTGATATATTATTACAATGATGGTATAAGTATTATAAACCCTTCCATTTTTCAACTAATAAAAGAAAAAAATGACATTCTTACGTGCATGTAGACTACCGCCTCCACAAAATGTCATGTTTCATTTTCCTTAACCACTTTACACAACTGATCCTAATATTTAATTTAATAAATAAGTATGATATTTATAAAATATTTTAGATACTAAAATAGAAAATAATATTATATATTTATCCAATTTCATGGAAAAAAAATTTAATAAATAATTATGATATTTATAACATATTTTTGATCCTAAAATGATAAAACATATTATACATTTCTCCCCTTCTATGGAAAATAAAATCATCAACCATGCGCATGTGTGGACTACCGCCTCCATGAAACAATTGATTTACATTTTTATTTTCACCACCACCTTACATGGTTGGTCATGAGAATGAGTTTAATGGATAAATATTATTTTTATAATATCATTAAGGTTATTTTATGACAAATTGGATAACCTATTAATGATATGATAAACAAACGATCATTGTTAATTTAGTCATTCAAAACAAGCATACTAAGAGGAATATATTTTATTAAAATTATGAAATATTTTAATATCCATTAGTTATTCTTATAACTACTTCATAATTATTATATATCACACTAATAAACACTAAATGATATAATTATTCTGCTGGTGTAATGATATTGCAACTAAGTGACCACATAATCTTCCATTAATCATGGTTTTCTCATGTTTAGGCCGGTTTTACCACCCACTTAAAAAATTATATGAAATTATATCATGGATGAATATGAAAAAATAATTAATGATATAATATGATATAAATATTTAAATTATTATTTTGTTTTGGTTTTGGAAAGGATACCTCAATATTTAACTCAATATTTAAGAAAACACCTTTCATTGGTTAAAATAATCACTGAAGTCTTATTATTATCAATTTCATCTTTAAGGATAAAGAGTAAAACAATCATCAAGGGAAATTGAATATTTGAAAATAATTATAATTATTTCATTATAGTAACTTTAATGATCATATAATGATATAATTTGGAATAATAAAGAAAACTGACTTCGCTCCTATGAAACTAGTACAAACGATCAAAACTATAAACACCTGATGTGAGAAAATATTATAGAGAAACAGAGGACCAACTACTTGAATTATATAATAAAAGGAATAAAAAATAAAATAAAAAGAGGTAGAGGAAGATCAGGAGAGGCCCCCATCCAAGCCAGAGGCCGAATCTGCTGTGCAGCCTATGATACAATTTTCTCCCATCCTCCCTCACTTTCTACTGCTCCTACTTATAATGACCCCCTTTACATGTTGATCAAGATACTCCCCCCAATACTAAGAACATAACAAACTTGATAAAACCCTAATAAAATAACCCCCCAACAAAGACCATTATACCCCAAACTCCTTCTAGCTCAAAGGTTTCTAACACTCACCCCCATGAAACCACCATTTTCCTTAAGGATAGATATGAGGAACCAGCTCCTCATTGTCACGGGCTACCTCAGGGCCCTAATCTGTTGCCTCTTTGTCATGTCCAAGATCATCTTCGCTCACTACTATCACCCTCAAGTGAGAATTGAGACACCTGTGCATGGGTCTGTAGAGATGACCGCATAAAAAAAGGCCCTTGTGGCATTGATCCTCCCACTCCTGAGTAGTCAAGTGGTGAACACCTTGTCCTTCAAGGGTGGTGTGAGTAGAAGCCTCATGAGGAGATTTCTTCCCAATATCTGCACCATGTTTGGAAGGGGGAAGAAAAGCCTTGTTTGATTGGTGTGGTCCCAAGAGGATTGGAGGATGCTATGGTTCAGACTCACGGACCTTAGTGAATTTATGGGACCCACTACTGTGGGATTGAGAAATATCACCTCCTGTGAGAGCGAGCTCCACATTTCTAGATAAGTGCATGTCATGCAACCGGGTTGGTGGATTGTGAATGTGAACCCAAATTTGAATGTCATCACTCATGCCATGCAGGAAATAACCGACATACCGGGCCTCAGGTTAGCGAGGTAGCAAGGATACCAGATACTCAAACTACTCTATATAATCCTAGACTAATCCCTACTATTAGAGGGATGTAATATCTTAGGGGTTTTGAATTTACAAGCCATTGAAATGTTCGAGGATCTCCTCCTTGAATATTTCCCATGTTAAAGATAGATACACCTCAACTAAAATAGTAAACCAATGAATTGCGATGAACTCCATGCTCACTTGATCCAAGATGATTTTATCAGCTTTAGTGGTCTGGTGAAGATGAAAAAACATCTCAGCATACATGAGCCAACCTCAGGGATCCATTCCAGTGAAAAACAGAAGCTCTAACTGGAGAGTAGAATACTTCTTCCCAAATCCATTGTGGAAAGGGAGTCCAGCTACACCAACCTCCTAGATGAGTGCAGGGGGTCTGGATGACTACTAGTCGCATGAGGATAAAGCATCTATCATTAAGGATGAATGCTACTCGTCTGTCTTTAGGGTCTTTTCATGGCGGCAGACCAATACAGAAACTGTCTTGGTGAGTTCAGAAATGTTGTGCTATGTAGATTGTGGGAAGGAAGTCTGCTCTTGTCCCCATATTTCCAATAACTCATCGATTCGACCAAGTCACTGTTCTACTTCATCCTCTCAAGTTTCCTTACAAGTTTCCATGAGGATATCAGAGAGGGTCTGGCCAGCTGAAAGTGAGGAAACAATGAAGTATTGGATTGTTGATTTGTGTGGTGTAATCTGGTGCTGCTCTATGCTGCTCATCCACACTGGCCAAAAGGGCCGCCCCTTTGTGTTTTTTCCTTATGTTTTTCCTCCTGTGTTTCCCAGCCCCGATAGAAAAAGTGGACTGCTTCTGTGCAGCAATAACACCTTGTCATACAATATGACTTTCTTCTGACTATAGGTCCACTCAAAATGTGAATGGGGACCGTATGTCAGTGGACTAGGATAAAATGAGCTGACAGTGCTCGGGTCAGATGAGATCCAGTGGTGTGCGCTTCCGCGAAAAGTGAGTTGACAGAGGACCTATTCTATAGGAAAAGCACCATCGTAGCAGTAATGTATGGACACCGCCCAAGTGAAATGAAAAACAAAAAATGGGAGTAATCCCAATAATGGTAGTGTCACTTCAGAAGAGTAGCCGACTCCCATGGATGGGAACTGCCCGAGCACAGTGAGAACAATCGCACGAGCCAACTGTAGGAGAAACAATCAAATAGTGAGCATCTGCTCCTTGTGCAGACCAAGGACAGCTCCGAACAGAAGATCGATGCCGAGATGGGTGGAATGTGAAATGGAAGAGGAGATTAGTGTGTTTTGGTGCTTATGATGGCTGAAGTGAGGAAAATTGCAGTAATGGATGGCATAGGAAGAAACGACAGGGTACTCCAGTAGTAAGGAGCAATAGAAGTCTAGACCAATTGATAGATAAACAGAGGACCAATTACTTTAATTATAGATGAAAATTAATATAAAATATAGTATAAAGGATGTAAAGGAATATCAGGAGTGACTCCCTCCCAAGCCAGAGGCCGAATCTACTGCGCAGCCTATGATACAGTTTTCTCCCTGCCTCCCTCACTCCCAATTGCCTCTACTTATAATGACCCCATTTCCACATGGAGAAAGATGCTCCCTCCCACTAATAATAACCTAACAAACTTGATACCACCCTAAAAAACTAACCCCTAAAACAAATACCATTATACCCCAAACTCCTTCCAACTCAAAGGTTTCTAACAAAATAGGTAAAAATTAACTAATATACATGAATATAATGATTATAAATGAAAATTATAAATATATTTAGGTATGTATATGGTTATGAAATAGTATTTTAAGATTGTTATGTTTGTTTTATAGGAGGATAGAGTGCATTAGAATAAATGAGAATAAAGGTAAGTGGTTTTCATGACTCAAATCCTTCCATTAGGTCATAATCACTCCTATTTGTTTAAAAACTTCCAAATTTGATATTATCTAACATATGATGATGTTATGTTGTATTTACAACGTATTTTCTAGGGAAATAACATTTCACACCAAAGTATTATTCCTTGATAAATGTATTGTTTTGTGAAAATACAATTCTATCAAGAATAATTCCCATTTCTTTTAATGGATTTTCCTCCATATCCATGTTTTTACTTCCCTCTAATGTTGTATTTTACATAGTATAAAATCAAATTGTTTTTATCTTTAGTGATAATTTTATTCCCCTATATACATTTTGAAACAAACATTTCATTATCCTTTTAATGATGTAGATTTTAAAAAAGGTGTTTTAAAATATTTAAAAGGATTTTCCTCACTATTATATTACATTCGTCCCTTATAATTAAAATTTTGACATATGTTTTATTACTCATCAAGTTATCTTATTGAAATTTGTTTTAAATTAATTTTTTAATAAGTTTTCTCTTCATCTTCAAAAAACTATTTTTATAAAGTGAATTAAAAATCACAACTTTTTAAGATGATATTAAAAACACTTTTTAATAAAAATTATTTTTGTGATTTCTCTTACATTTTAAAAGGATTGTTCTCCAATGGAGTAAAGGTTCATAAATCAACCTATATGTGATCATATTAAATAACCCTTTTTAGATATTATGTTTTTGGTATAAAATGATCATTTTTTATGTGATATAATTTAGATTATCTATGAAACCTATTTTCTTCTCAGGGGTTATTTATAATAATATGAATGATTTTATTTTAAGTGGAACTCATATATATGGATGATGATGGGTGGGTCCCTACATCTCTCTCCAATTGATTGTTTATGATTTTATATCTCATGGTATAATGAAGCATGGATATACTTTGAATTATTTACAAACTAAATAGTGGACATAATTAGATTTGTTCACAAAATTAAAGGGTGGAATTACTTGGATTTTTTTCATAATTTTTTTCTATGGTTATGTCTATGACACTTTTCTAAAATGTACTTTATTTATAATATATGACAAATGTTTATTATATTTCATGTTTTAAATATGTTCCTATTTATTATGTTATGATTTCATGTTTTTTAATGTTAATTATGTGTTTCTAATCTATTTTTTGAAGAAATTTCTTGGGTTTTATATAACTATTCCATGATCCTTAATGATATATCAATTTTTATGACTTTTACTTATGAACCCATGGTCTTTTTATCTAATATTTCTCCCTTATGAATGTTTTACCTCATATTTATGATCTAACCAATATGACTAGTTCATAAGTTTTCATTATTAATCATTTGATCACAACCCCTTTTTATGTCTCCTTTTATTAGGTTTTTGAGATAAGTATAACTTATGAGAAATATATAAGGGGGTATAGAAGAGTTAAATTATCAAGAAATGTTCAAAATTTTGGTAAAATAAGTTTCCCACGTAACTTATCCTCAAAGAGACTAAACCAAAAGGTTCTCTGAGCTATGTGAGATTATTGTGAGATCAAATGTTTAAATTATAGTAATGATGTAAAATAAAGACACGTTTATATTGGGTCTCTATAGTTGGTTTCAAATGAGGTTTTAATTCTTTTTGAGTATTAGCCTAGTTATATTAAGGATTAAGATTATTGTACTTTAGTGAAATCCCTAGGGATAAGTATAAGGGACAATTCAAAGTATATGATATCATCCTAAAATTTTGGTAAAGTTAAGATCATATTATTTTAATAGTAATAAAATCCTTGTATAGATACTATAAGTGGATTTAGGCTCTGAAACATATATACTTAAGGGTAATAACCTTTAAAATGGAATATTGGGTATTAACTCAATCGTCACCTGGTGCATAGAAATGAGGCCTAACTACACACCTGGTTTAACACTCTATGGGGATATTATTTGGTCAATAAAAATGTATTTATAATCTATTCTGAAGGATTTATTATGTTAATGAATTTGGTTAGGGAGTATGAGAGAACCCAACCAAAAGAAACCTAGATTAAACTAAGAGTGATTTAGGTTGATTTGAAAGATAATGAAATGGTTTTAAAGAGTAAGAAGTTTTGAGGATAAGTTTTTTATAAGATCATTTATGAAAATTATCTTATAATATTAATTATTAATAACTCATGATAACCTATTTTGGTTTCAGTAAAGGATTTAACTAGAAGGATCCAAGTTAAATATGGTTGTGAGGGAAAATGTGATGATTACCTCAATGAATAACCCATAAAATTGAGAGTTGGAGTGATATACTTTGTGATTATTCCAAACTAGATATCATGAATTACGATTAAAAATGTGTACATAGTTTAAATACTAAACAAACTAAATAATAGAAGGGTGAAGTTTCATGAAATTTCTAGCGAAAATGATGATAAAGAAAATAAGATTAAATTTCTTTCATGTTAATTTTTTTGAAAGAGACACCCATAGGAATGTCTCAAAGGAATTGGAAGACTTATATGTGGTAAATTAAGACATCTAGAAACAAGTTTATAAGTAAAGAAGGAAGATTTTATTTATCACTCTGGATAAAAGTAATGTTCTTCTTAAGGATCCACCACCAGTTTGATGTTTTAGATGTGAGGAATATGAGAACTATAAAAATAAGTGCACTAATCCTTCAGATTAAGATGAAAATTAACAACAATAATCTCATATACCATGGAATAAAGGAAAATCATATTAAAAAACTACTATCGAAGTGGATAGCTATAATTAATTGGTGATAGGTACACTTATTCATCACTCTAGATTTTCAGATATCTTATATGTTTTTACTAACCATTAGATATTGAAATAAAAACACATTATGGTATTATTATAGTATTCAAGGTATATAAATCCTCTTAAATTATTATAGGATTATTATTTATTCAAGTTTTATTATAATTACTTTGGATAAATTTAATTGGATTTTTAAAATGGATTTTATCTCTATACTTAGAATAATATTTATTATTTGCTATGATAAGGAAATTTCATTTCATATCAACCTATGATATTATAGCAATGAAAATATGACTATGATCACTCTTGGAAAAATAATTACACTTTAAGAGTCATGATACCTAATAATGGTGGATGTTTATCGCAAATGGTTATAAGGAAACCCTATATTGTGATATTTTTATTATGAAGGAAATGATGAGTTTCCAAGAATTAACCAAGTTACTAAGGTTGATAACTTTTTAGAAATCAAACCCTGAGTTACAACTATATTAAGTAAATGATTAACTATTTTCCATTGAAAAGTGACAATTAAAATTTAGAGGAAGTAATTTATTTAAGGGGGGTGGGGAATGTAATGACCCGATATTCCACTATACATTTTCCTTAAATAAACAATGTGTTTGATAGCTTGCTCTACAAAAAACACAAAAATAAAATAAAATTGTGACATGTTTAGACTATTAAAACTTGGATTTTGAATTATTAGGTATGAATAGATGTAACAAAATTAAAAAATATGTTAATATATATATATTTATATAAAGGATATTTTATATAAATTCAATTAATTCATCATTGTATTTAATAATATATATTTTTATATGATGTAATTTTTATTAAATAAACCCAATTATATTATTGTTTAATTATTAAGTTAATAAAATATAATATTTATTGATTAATTATATATATATTAGTGTTTTATAGAAATTAATAATAAAAACAACTAGTATCTTAAAAATTTATTTCCCTATAAAAACAGTTTTTCCATATTCTTTATAATTTTATTTAAAAGTAAAATTTTTATGTTTTAAAATTAAAAATTGAAAAAATAAAATTCATTTTTGGATTCATAATAAGAATATTTTCTTAGGATAATTTTTTATATTTTTCTAAAAAAAATAGATTTTTAAGTGAATTGTGCAATATATAGTTTTTACTAACACCAAGACTTTTATGCCATTATTAGTGTACAAGTATGAATTATAAATTTATCAAACAATTTTCATGAAAAAATATGTATTTTATAATTTATATTATAAATTTTAAAATATTTATTATTGTTTATAAACATATATTTGATATTTGAAAACACAAGTGATATTTTTCTCAAAACTGCTTTAATACATTATAGATTTATTATATTAAAATTAATTTTTAACACTTTTAGAAATTGAATTAAAAATAAATAAATTTCAAATTTATAATCAATAGGTCCAAATTATCTATTATGGTAAAATTTATTTTTAGTCATAAATATTAAGTTACCTTGGGTAAAAACTAGTTACCTCAGTAATAACTAAAATAGAAAAGTAATAATTCAAGGGGTAAAGGGATTGAAACCTATTTAAAACTTGTGTTAAAAAACATGGTTGAGGATATCTCAAAACTTATAACTTCCAAAACCCATTATTTATCAAATTTTGGACCCACATGCCTTGGGAGTGACTTCCCATCAAAAAAAAGTTATGGGCATTTACAAAAAAGCCATCCGTTTTCTCTTATATTAGGGGTTATCCTCTCATCACTTTCAGCATACCAAAAGACCATAATTTCATCCCAAAATCTTCCCATAACTCTCATAAAAACTTAAATAAACCTTAAATAGGTTCCATTATTTTCAAAATACCGTTTCTCAAGGGATTAACCCTCTTTGCAAAGGAGATAATCCAAGAAGTGAGGTATAAGTTAACAAATTCTCTTTCTCTTTTATATTTCTTTATGTGCACTTATTATTCATAAAATTTCATTAAAAAATATTAAAATTATAATTAAAATATAACTATTATACTTATATGTTATTATAATTATGGTAAAAGTATTAACCACCCTTCCTTTTTCCCTTATTAAAAGAAAAAATTACATTTGTGTGTGTGCATAGACTACCACCTCAAAAAATTGTCATGCTTATTTTTCCTTAACCACCTTATATGGATGGTCCAAATGTTGAATTTAGTAAATAATTATAATATTTATAACATATTTTATAATATTAAATTATAAAACAAATTATACTTTTCCCCCATTATATGGAAAATGAAATCATCAACCATGTGTATGTGTAGACTACCACCTCCATGGAATGATTGATTTCCATTAATATTTTCATCACCACCTTACATGTATGTTAATGTAAATGTTTTTAGTGCATAAATATTATTTTTATGATATCATTATTATTTATTAATGAGAAATTGGAGAACCTACTAATGATAAAATCAATAAAAGATGATCTTTAATTCAATCATTTAAAACAAGCATACTAAGAGGAAAATATTTTATTAAAATTATGTAATATTTTCATATAATTAATTTATAATTATAATATATCACACTAAATGTTATCATTATTATACCTTTTTAATGATATTGTAACTAAATCACCTCATAATCATCCATTAATCATGGTATGTTCATGTTTGGGTCGGTTTGACCACCTACTTGAACAATGATTGAAATTATATCATGGATGACTATGAAAACATAATTAATGATATAAACATTTAAATAAATATTTTTTTTGGGTTTTAAAGTATAAATCAATATTTAACTCAATAATTAAGAAATCATCTTTCATTGGTTATGAAAATAACTAAATTCGGCTTATTTTCGATTTCATATTCAAGGATAAATAGTGGAACACTCATCAAGGGAAATAAAAACTTTACAAATAATTATAAGAAATCCATTATAGTAACTTTAATAATATTTTTAATGATGAAATTTTTAATAATAACAAATACCGACACTGATCCTATGAAACTAGTACAAACAGTCAAAACTATAAACACTCGATGCGGAAAAATAGATAAAAACTAACTAATATACATCTAGAAAATGATTATAAATGAAAATGTTAAATATTTCTAGGAATGAATGTGATTATAAAATAATATATCAATATATTTATATTTTTTTAAATGAGTTTAGAGTACATTTGACTAAGCAGTAATAAATACAAGGGGGTTTCATTAGTCAAATCCTTTCCTTAGGTTATAATCAATCTTCTTTGTTTAAAGCCTTTAAAGTTTAATCTTATCTAACCTATGATAAAGTCATGTTAAATTTACAATATATATTCTAGATAAATAATTTTGGACACCAAATTATTCTTCCTTGATGAATATATTATTTCATGAAAATGTATTTTTTTAAGAATAATTCCCATTCATTTTAACAGATTTTCCCTCCATATCCATGTTTTTACTTCCCACCAATGTTCTCATTTCCATAGTGGAAACTAATTTTTTTTTATCCCCAATGATCATTTCAATACCCATTATTCATTTTAAAACAAAGGTTTATTTATCCTATTAATGATGTGGATTTTCAATAAAGGTATTTTAAAATATTTAAAAATATTTTACTTACAATGATATTATATTCTTCCAATATACTTTACATTTTTACATATGTTTTATTTATTATCAAGATTTATTTATTAGATTTTTTTAAAGTAATATTTTTATAATTTTTCTATTTATCTTAAAAAAATGTTTTTGGAAAGTAACTTAAAAATCACATCTTTTTTAAGATGATATTAAGAAACACTTTTTAATATTTTTTTTATTTTTATTATATTTTCAAAGGATTGTTTTCCAATGGAGTAATGGTTCATAAATTACCCTACATGTTGACTTTTTAAATACTCCTTTTGTGAGATTATATTTTTAGTATAAAATTATCACGTTTTTTATGTGATACCATTTGTAAAAATTATGAAACCAATTTTGTTCACAAGGGTTATTTATGTTAAAATGAATGATTTTATTTTAAGTGGCACTCATATATATGTATTATTATAGGTGGGGTATTATATCACCCTCTAATGTATTGGATATGGTTTTATATCTGATGATATAATGAATCATAGACATGCTTATATTTTTTCAAAAAATAAAGGGTGTACATATTTGGATTTGTTCACAAAGGTCAAAGGGTGTACATACTTGGATTTGTTCAAATGTTTTCCTATTCTAATATTTACGCCACTTATAGAAAATTTTCATTATTTCCAAGATATTACAAATATTTATGATATTATATGTTCTAAAGATGGTCCACTTTATTATGTTATAATTTTATGTTTTGTTTTATTTTTTTATGTGTTTTGAAGGTTTGTTTTTGATGACATTAATTGGGTCTTATATTCAAATAACATGATCCTTAATTCTCAAAAAAAGTTTTGTGATTTTAACTTATGAAACCATGATCTTTTTTTTCCTGATATTTCTCCCTTAATAATTTTTCCCTCATGTTTATGATATAACTATTATGTCTATTTGATAAGTTTCACTTATTAAGAATTAAATCTCACCCCTTTCTTATGTTCTCCTTCCATAGCTTATAAATATAAGTTTAACTTATGATAATTCTAGAAGGGGGTATAAAATAATTTTATTATGGAGAAGTGTTCACAAGTTTTTTAAAATAAGTTTACCATGTAACTAATCCTAAAAGAAACTAAACCAAAACTTTCTCTGAGTTATGTGAGATTTTTGTGAGATGTAATGTTTAACTTATGGTAATGATGAAAAAATAAATATATGTTTATCTTTGGTAACTATATGAATTTATTTAAGATACTTGATATTGTTTAATTGATTTGTTCTCAAAATTTCTTTAAATAAGTTTATTTCAAATGGGACATCTCAAATGGTTGACCTCATATAAGTAATTTTATAAAAACTAAATTCTCTTGGATCACACTCATTTTTATTTTATAGAGACTTATGAATATGATAAATTTTGGGTGTGGTTGGCCTCATATAATAAATTATATATATATATATATAATTTCCTTATTCCTGATAAAAAAAGATGTTTCTATGAATACTATTCAGATGTGAGGGAGAGTTGTTTATTGATTGATATTGTTAAATGGTAACTAAAATTACCCAAGATAAACATGACATAAATATTACATTAATATCATGACTTAAATCACAAAAATAGTCACACAACTTAAGGACCTAAAGGTTTAGTGTCTTAGAGATTAGAAACATAAACATATTATTTTATAACACTTGAAAACATTCCTCCATAATCATACTCCTCTAGAAATTTTTTAGATATCTCTCATGATATAATCATTTTAATAACTTGTGGGATATAAAATATAATATAGGGGTGAGATAAAATGCTCAATATGGGAAAAATATCATATTTTATTATATCATAAACATGAATGAGAACATATGTAAGATATAAATATCTTAAAAAAATATTAAAATATCATAAATGATAATCATAAAACATGATATAGAAACAAAATATCATAACAAGATTGTTAAGGAAATTTAAAAGTTATGATACAGATAAAAATACATATCAATAATCATAAAACGTGTGATAATGATATAAGTGTTCATAATACTTTAAAAATAAGGTGTAATCATAAAAAATCACATTTCATGGAAATAAAATGCATCTTGAAAATTTGGAACAACTTGACAAACAACTTGGAAATGCAGAAAAACTATAACAATATGATAATATTTATTATAAAACCCATAATTACCACACTTATGTGAAAAAACTCATTATTTCAACACTTGAAAACATTATAAAATCCATCATGCCTATGCCTGTGTGAAAAAACTCATTATGTCCATTCCATATAGCTCATGAGATATAAACTTAAACTAATGAATTAGAGGGAGATATAATACCCCACCCATCATCATCTATACATATTCATTCCACTTAAAACTATTAATAAACACATATTAATGAATCCATGGAAAAGTGAATAGGTTTATTAAACATTAAAATGGAAATTATTTACTTTTCATAAATAACTTATGGTAATAAAATTGGTTTCATAAAACATTCAATTTGTATACAATAAAATCATAAATTCAATATTTTGATATTGAAAAATTGATCACCAAAAATAATAACATTATAAAAAAAGGGTGAAACATGAAACATAACTCCATTTGTGATAATTCATTTGAATATAATGTAAACTAAATCATGAAAAGGGTTTTTAAAAAACATTTTGTATTCATCATTGTAAAAGTCATAGTTATGAGTATCTTTTCAAAAAGTATCCTTTATTTTTAATAAAAAAGAAAAGAAAACCTTTTATGAAAATATATTTGGTTCAAAAACTATATTCTCTAGAAACAAATAGATAAAATCATTCAAAATGAAAAGTCTTAGAATAATGAAGTTCAATAAGAAATTATATAACTCAAAGAAAGGAGTTTGTGTTACCAAGTCCCTTACCATTAACCTTGATTTCCACAAAAGTTATTTGACCTACTATATCATAAAGATCTACATATTAATTACCTATTTTAGAGTCTTATTAATATACATTTACATTTATAATTATTTATTAATAACAACTCTCTTTATGTAATATATTTTTGTAATCTCTCTTCAACATCAGGTGTTAATAATATTGGCCGTTTTGAACTTGGTTCATAAAATTGGTGTCGATATTAATTTTAATACCAAATATAATAATTTTAAAACAATTAAAGGAAATTAAATTTATGTTTTATAAATAATTATAATGTTTTCATTACGTGGGAGGTTTATTCATGTTTCGTGAATATGAAAACAGAGATGAACTGGTTTTGGGTTATTTACTAATATCGACAGATTACCTTATAACAATTGTTAAATTTTATGTTATAAAAAAAGAATCATGTTAATGATATATATTAATTATATATATATCATATATAATAATCAAATATAAACTTACACCATACATATTTATAAGTGATGGAAAATAAAACACGTTTATTTGTAGAGGCGGTAGTTTTCACAATGCACGATTCACGTTTTTGTTTTTCTTATTTGAAAAGGGGAGGGTCATTAATGATTGTACCATAATTATAATAACATAACAGTAACATAATTATACCAATTTTATCATTTTTATATATTTAAATTAAATTTGAGTAAGAATAAAAGAACATAAATAAATAGAAAAGAAAAAGAGTGGTTAAGAACATATACCTCTCTTCTTGGATTATCTCATTTTTGAAGGGGATTAAACCATTGTGGGATAGTCTTATGAGAAAAAATGAACATAATTAAGTTATCTAGGATTGTTTAGGATAGTTTTATTCATAGTTTTTTCTGGAATTAATGAGGTTTTGTGTGAGGGGAAGTTAGGAGAGTAGTGTCCCTTTTATAAGTTAAAAGGGGTGGAATTTTCGTAAATACCCAAAATTTTTCAATAATGGGAAGTCATAATCAAGGAAAGTGGATAAAAAATTGATAAATAATGTATTATAGAATATTTAAATTCTATAAAAACATCCAAAAATTAATTAAAAACATTTTTTAAACAAGTTAGGCCCTTTACCTCTTAGGTTAATCATTTTTACCATTTTGGTTTTCACCACAGTAACTTGTTTTTACCTAGGTAATTTATCCTTAATGAACAAAAATAAAATGTTCCTTATTATATAATTTATAACCAATTATTATAAATTTTAAATCTATTTTATTTATTCAATTTTTAAAAGTGATTAAAACTAATTTTAAAATATAAAATTTATAATGTATTAATTTTTTTTTGAAAAAATATCACTTATGTTATGAAAAGTAAAATAAGGGGTTTTTTAAATTAAAACCAACATTTTTAAAATTATAAATTAACTTATAAAATACATATTTTTTCTTATAAAAAGGTTTCATGAATTTAAAATTCACACTTATAAACTAATAATGTCATAAAAATCATATTATTTGTAAAAACGGTATTGTGCACTATTCAGCTAAAAATTAATATTTTTTAAAAAATCCCAAAAACTAATCTAAATATAATATGGCCATGATAAATATAAAAATAATGTTAATTTTTTCAAATTTAAATCCTAATATTTATATATTTTATTTTTAATTAAAAACATAACTTGTAGGGAAAACGTTTTTGATAGGAAAATGAATTTTGGTATATTAACTATTCATTTTTAATATAAATTACTAATTAATCTGGTGTTAATAGTTTCTTCATATGAAAATATATTATACTTGGGAAGAATTAAATTTTATAAATTTTTTATTAGGTTCTTAATTTTACTAATTGAGTTGATATTTAAAGTGAATTTTATTTTTTGTGCATATTTATATATATTTATATATATCATTATTTTATCAACATTATTTATACCTACAGATTCTATAACTTATTTAAAATGGTATATATATTTTTTGGTTTCAGTGTTGTGTGTAGAGTAATATATCAAACATATTATTTATTTAAGTAGGAAAAAATAAGGTCATTACATTCTACCCCCTTAAAAATAATTTCATCTTCAAACTTTTATTACATAGAAGAAAAAAGTGAGGGTATTTTTCCCTCATAACATCCTCAGGTTCCTATATAGACTCATCAAACATATGATTTCACCACAAAACTTTGACTGGATGGGTGGTCTAGTTTCTCAAAACCTTTTCTCTTCAATCCAAAATTTCTATAGGTTTTTCTTTATAAGAAAGGTCATGTTTTAGTTATACAACTTATAAGCTCCGTACATGTGATGGATATAATATATACTTCCTAAAAAGTGATACGTAAAACACATAGTTCACTTGATATAGGAATGAATGGAGTATTTAGCTATAGTCCATGACACTGGCATGATTAATGATCTTGAAGGTACTGATGTATATAGGGATCAACTTCCCTTTCTTCCCAAATCCCATAACCCACTTATATAGAGGCATTCAAAGGAACACCTTGTCACCAAATTCAAACTCTGTATATCATCGATTATTATCTACATAAATATTCTATTGAATTTATTTTGATTTTATATGAAAATAAATGGTTTTAAATTTCTCCATCATTTATTTGAAAAGGTTAAGACCTATCAACTTCCTCTGTCCAATTTCGTCCCAATATGTTGGAGTCCTACATCTATTCCCATACAGATCCTCATATGATGTCATCTAAATTATATAATGGAAACTATTTTTATATGAGAACTCTAATAGGGGGATGTTTTGATCCCAAAATCCTTGTAAATCCATATAATTATAACTCAGTATATCTTGTAGAGTTTTAATTTTCCTCTTAGACTGACCATCCATCAAAGGATGGTGAGAAATGATAAAACTTAGCCATGTCTCCAATACTTTATGAAGACTTATCTATAAACTCAATGTAAACCTTTTATCATGATTATATACAATGAATAGTGGTATTCTATTCATCCTCATCACTTTAATTTTTTATATATTGGATAGTTGGTCATGGGATAAATCTTCTTTGATGATAATAAAATATGATGACTTTATAAGGAGATTTACCACAACCCAAATAACATAATGGCCTCTATAAATTTTAGATAGTCCTATGATGAAGTCCATGTTAATGTTTTTCCATTTTCATATTGTTATGGTTAATGTTTTTAACATACTCTTAGACTTGTGTCTTTCATCTTAACTTGTTAGCATACCAAGTATCAAGATATATATTATTCAATTTATCTTTTCATGATATCCCCTCAAAAGTTTTGTTTTAGATATTTATACATCCTTTTACTTTATAGATGTATATAGAAGGATGATCTATGTTAATCATCCAAAATTTTCTTCTTAAATTTTGGATTTTATGGGACATGTATCTAGGATTCAAACCTTATAACTACATATTTATCAAAGTTGAAATCTAGAATATTTGTTATCTTTTTCTATAGATATACACCATCTTTCTATGCTTCTTTGATCTTTATGTGAATGTATGGTTGAGATTTCATTTGGGATATATAGGATTTATCTCCTCCCATTATGAACTCAAGATTAACCCTTTGTAAATCCCTGATTATTGGAAATTTTTATACCATTATCATTGATATAGAAACATGGTATTTTATGATCAGAGCATTGGACACCTTATTTTACGTCCCCAAGTTGTAATGTATTGAGAGATCATAATATTTTATCCATTAAAATAAACATCCTTTAACTCATATTCAATTAATTTTATGTGAATATAAATTTCAATCTATTGTGATCATTATATATGTCACACTTTTCTCAATAAATATAATGTCACCAAATATTTAATGCAAATATCACTGCTGCCAACTTTAAATCTTGGTTGGGAATTTTTTTCATGAGTATTTAATTGGTGTGAGGCATAATCAATTAACCCATCATTCTGCATGAAGAAATAACCCACACACTTTTTTTGAATCATAACTATATATTGAAAACCCTTCCCCATTATAAGATAATATAAGTATATAAGCAGAGAACAAACCATTTTTTAGCTCTTTGAAACTTTCTTCACATTCCTCTATCCAAAGGAAATTTATTCCATTTTGTGTTAACTTGGTTAGTGGATTTTAATCTATAAAAAATGTATCATAAAGCATTAGTGATATTTTTCTAACCTATAAAAACTACGAACCTCATTTGCAGTGGTTGATCTATGCCATTTCTCTATAACTTTTGTCTTTGATGGATCTAATAACATGCATTTGGAAGAGATTACATGACCCAAGAATTATAATTTATGTATCCATAATTCATACTTGCTAAAATTTTTCATATATTTTCTCCTTTATCAAGGTCTTTAACATAATATGAAAATGTTGTTTATGCTCTTTCTTTCTCTTTGAATGTATACAAATATCATTTATAAATACAACAAAAAATTTATAAAGGTATTATCTAAAGACTCTATTAATTTGATACATGAAGATAATGTGATAATTTTTAATTCCAAAGGGAATCACTAAAAATTCAGAGTGTCCATACCTCATAGAAAATGATTCCTTGGAAATATTTTCCCTTTTAACCCTTAACTAATGATATCTAAAATGAAGATCAATCAAAGATAAGTATATATATCCTATGAGATGGTCGTATAGATCATTTATACAAGGTATATTATACTTTTTATTGATCATTATTTTATTAAGCTCATGATAATCAATTAAAAGATGCATTAACCAATCCTTATTTTTGAGAGAGGACTGGTGCACCCCATAATGAAGCACTGGGGCATATAAAACCTTTGTCAAAATTTTCTTGTAGTTGCGTTTTAAATCCTCTAATTTAATCTGATAAATTATATATAGAATATTTAATATATATATGTATTTAGGTATGATTTTTATTAAAAAATAAAACTCACAATCTATAAGAAGACTGAGAAATTCATCCCGAAATACATTAGTATAATCCCATATAATAGGCATGTTATCAATGTTGGCTTCATCTCTAATCATTTTAGTCAAGATTCCCTCATTATTGAGTATCATAACCCATATTATATAATTTTATTCCATAGGGAGTTCATAATCATCCTTTCATTGATACTTTATTACATGATGATTTGGGAATGATTATACTTAAATTAATGAATGAACATATAAGGAAGCTATAAACTTAGAAGAAATATTTCCTAAATTATGTGCATATGTTAGCTTATAAATCTCTAGGTTTAAATATAAGTTATCCATGGTTAGTTTTATAAATAAAGTAGTTATATATATTCAAATCCATCAAAATGGATCATAAAGATAATTTTAATTAACAAAAACATATCCCCTAAGAATGTCAAACCAGATGTACATTTAGGCATCTTTCTAATGAACTAAGTGATGGTTGAGTTAATACCCAATCCTTACATTTTGGGGTTATTACCCCTTGGTATATCTATACTAGAGGCTATATCCACTTGTAGTCTCTATATAGAGATTCAATTTCTTGGAGAACCACAAAATATTTACTTTAATTAAATTTTAGGATGTTATCCTATACTTGGACTCATCTCGAGGGTTCTTTCTAAGGTTGTATAACACTGATAAAAAATTTGGCTAAACCAATATATAAAAATATATAAATCTTAACTATAATACCAACTAAAGATACCCAAGATAAAAATGAAATAAATAATACATTAATATCATGATTTACGTCTCACAAATAGTCACACAACCCAAGGACTTAATGGGTTATTGTCTTGAAGATTATCTACATAAACATATTATTTTATAACACTTGTACAAATTTCTCTATAATAATGATTCTATAGACCCTTTTCCATACATATGAAATGATATAATCATCTTCATAACCCAGGTGATGGAAAACATAAGAATGTGATGAGATCATACACTTAGAAAGGGGAAAAAATATTACAATGTATCAAATCACAAACACGAAGTAGAACATGTGGAAGACATACATATATTAATAAAAGATCATAATACCATATACGATAATCATAAAACATGATAGAGAAACATAATATCATAACATTATTGTTAAGGAAATGTAAATGGAGAAGAATAAATAAAAAATAATCTATAATAATGAAAACATATAATTTCATGGAAATGAAATTCATCTTGAAAATTTGGGATAACATGATAAAAAACTTGGAAATGTGGTGCAACCATAATAATAGGAAAACCATTATGAGAAAATTAATACTGCCCATATCTATGTGAATAAAATCATTATTCACATGCCTGAAAATTCAAGTAACCCATCATTCCAACACCAATGTGAACAAACTCATTATGTCCATACTTGACTATCTCATGAGATATAAACTTAAAGAAATGAATTAGAGGGAGATGAATGATATCAACCATCATAATCTATACATATTTTTGATACTTAAAACCAATCATAAACATATCTTAATGAACCCATGGAAAAAGAATAGGTTTCTTAAATATTAAAATGGAAATAATTCACATTTCATAAAGTTACCATGTAAATAAATTGAATTTCATAAAACATCCAAATTGTACAAGATAAAATCATTAACTCAATATTTTTATATTGAAAACTTGATCAACAAAAATAAAAACAAAATAAAATAAAATATAGGGTAAAATATGAAACATAACTCCATTGGAGAAATACCATTTGAATATAATGAAAACAAAATCATTAAAATGTATTTTTGAAAAAAATTTGTATTCATCATTGTAAAAGTCATAGTTACAAGAATCTTTTAAAAAATCATTTTTTAGGAAAAATGAAAAGAAAACCTTTCATGAAAATAGATTTGGTTACAAAACTATTTTCACTAGAAATAAATATAGAACATCAATCAAAATAAAAATTCTTGGAATAATGAAGTTCAATAATAAATTGTATAACTCAAAGAAAGGAGTTTGAGTTACTAAGTACCTTACCATTACCCTTAATTTTCCTGGAAGTGATTTTACATCTTGAACCTTAAAGATAAAGATATTAATCACCTATTTTGGAACCTTATTCATATAAATTTAGATTTATAATTCTTTATTAATAACTATTATTTTTATGTATTAAATTTTTGTAATCACTCTTCAATATTGGGTGTTAATAATCTCGATCTTTTTGAATTAGGCTCATAAAAGTGGTGTTGATATTCATTTTTATCCCAAATATTATTATTTAGAAACCATTAAAGGCACTTAAATTTAATTTTATAAAGATTTATAATGTTAAAATTCCATTAAATTGGAGTTTTAGTCACCTTTCATGAAGATAAAACAAATGTGAACTAGTTTTGGGTTATTTTTTGATATCAATGAATTACCTTATAACGATCATTGATTTTTTATGTTTTAAAAAATAACTATATTAATGATATATATTAATTATATATATCAAATATAATCATGAAATATTAATTTAAACCATCCATTTTTTGAATTTAAGGAAAACAAAAGATGTTTATTTGTGGATTCAATAGTCTGCACAACACATGATTCATGTTTTCATTTTTCTTAATGAAAAAGGAGAGAATTTAATGATTATAACACCATTATAATAAAATAAAATTATAATAATGATGCTAATTTTATCATTTTAATATGGATAAATGAAATTTTGGGAATAATAAATGCACATAAATAAATTAAAATAGAAAGAGAGGCTAAGAAATTATACCTCTCTTCTTGGATTATCTCCTTTGTAAAGGGGATTAAACCATTGAGGGATAGTCTTTTAAGAACAAAAAAACCTTCTTAATGTGTATAGTAGTGTGGGGGAAAGGTTTGGGAAGATTTTTTTTGAAATTATGGGGTTTTTTTGTGAGGATAAATGAAGAGAGGAGTCCCCCTTTTATAAGTGAAAAGGGGTGGATTTTTTTTGCAAATACCCAAAAATTCTTAATAATGGGCGGTCACTATCAAGAAAAGTGGATCCAAAATTGAGAAGTAATATATTGGGGAATATATAAGGTTGAGGAACACCTCAAAAACTCAATTAAAAATATGTTTTAAACATGTTAGGCCTTTTACCTCTTAGGTCGCTCATTTTTACCATTTTTGGTTTTCACCACAATAACAAGTCTTTACCTAGGTAATTTATCATTTATTAAAACAAATAAAATGGAAATTATTATATAATTTTACCCTAATGATTATAAATTTAAAATTCATATTTTTATTTGACTTTTAAAATTGATAAAAATTAATTTTAAAATACAAAATTTATAATGTATTATTTTTTTTTGAAAAAATACAACTTAAGTTCTAAAATGTAAAATATGAGTTTATAAATTTTAAAAATATTTATAAAATTATAAAGTCACTTATAAAATACATATTTTGTCTTATAAAAAGGTTTCATGAATTTCCAAATCATACTTATGTATTAAAAATGTCATAAAATTTATGTTATTTGTAAAGATGGTATTTTCACTATTCACTTAAAAATCAATCTTTTTTGAAAAATACCAAAAATTATTCTTAAGATAATATGACCATGATAAATCAAAAAAGTATGTTAATTTTTTCAAATTAAAATCCTAAAATTTATAAATTTTATATTAAAAACATAAAATATAGAGAATTTTTTTATTGGATACCATTTTTTGGTATATTAAATATTATTTTTTCTAAAAATTACTAATTAATATACTGTTAATAATTTATTCATATAAAAATATATTATACCTAGAAATAAATAAATTTAATAGTTTTTTTATCAGTTTATCAATTGTGCTAATTAAGTCAATATTTAATGTGAGTTCTATTTTGTTTTGTTCTTATTTATATGTATATATATATATATTTTATAATTTTTTACCACTCTTTAGTCATGAGAATTATTTGGATACCTTAAAATGGTCTATATTTTTTTGGTTTTGGGGTTGCATGTAGACCAAGCTATCAAATATAAAATTTATTTAAGGAGGAAAAACTTGGGTCATTAAAGTAACTGGTTGACTCACCTCTATTTATATGTCATAGGAAACCACAAGTATATAGGTAAAAAATATAGGGACACATTATACACTAGTTTAATATCATGATTTAACTAGTGCACCTGAGTTTAGACTCTTTTTTTATTATGTGATTCACCCCTAATTTTGGACAAGTAAGGTAATGCCAAGTGTTAGGGAAGGCTGTTTCGTATCCTACAACTATATTTATGTATTGATGTTATGATATATTTTTCCTAGATTGTTCCCAGGGATTCTAGGTTCCCATAATTAATATTATTGTATTGAACTTATGTTTTTTTTGTTTTTTAAAATTATATTTTTGATCTAATCTACTTTATCTAGTTTTTAAGTGAAGTGTTTCATTTATTAACTCTCTATGGACATTTCTAAAATCTATTTGAAACCATTTTAATTCCCTTTTAATTGTAACATTTTCTAAAATAATATTTTTCTAATTTGGAAAAATATTTATCCTTTGGTATGACCAAATTGATTTCAAATGACAATGAATTGGTATTTTTTAAAAGGGTAAGTGAAACATATTTTGTAATTATATTTCAATCTTATATGGATTGGTTTTATTTTTAAAGGTTATACATGAGGTGTTGGGAGGATAACAACTAAAAATTTTGTGATCATGCCTATCATATTTATGGTTCATTATAGATTCCATTTGGGTGTGGCAGATAAAATATGATTTGGGTTTTATGAAAGTGGAAAGTGAAGATGCTTTACTTTCACATGGTGATGGGTAGTTATAGTTTTGTTTCTTTTATTTAATTCAGTTCCATACTTATATCAACCAATTTTTCCTTATAATATTTTATTAAATATTGTCTTATTCTTACAGGGATATATTTATTATGTTTATTGGTTTAGTATTTTATTACATGGGATTTTTTATTTCTTTTTACACCATGTTTGTTTTTGCATTTATATTGAAATTTATTACTTTGTTTTACAACCTTAAAATATATAGAATGGTCAATATATATTTATAATTGAAATTAATCTATATATTATTGATTAATTAGGTAAAACCATTCCCAATAGAGTATAACACGATTCCCAACACTAGTTTCCAATATGTGGAGACCAAGAATGCCCTTCAAGCTATATCATAGGCCTACTTAGGGACCTAGATTGGAAGTAACCCAGGTTGGTTTTTGATAAAATGGTATCATATAATCGTTAATATTTGGGAAAATTTTGGTAGATATTAGAAAGGATAATTGGAACTCAATATGTAGATCACGGGTGTGTGCCTAATCATTAAATTCTCATGATAAATCTTGAGTTACCAAGGCCATGTGAGATGTGTGTCTTGAATTCGAGCTTGGTTCTTGACTGTTCTTGATATTTCAAGTATTTATTTAATTAATTTTGTTTGGTATTGAGAAAAATTTGAGTTAATTTTACATTTTAGTAGTTTTTGAGTGAAAATAAAAATAAAAACAGGGGAGGACAATAAAATTTCATGATATGGAAAATCGCGTTAAGCCCATGCACATGATTCTAAAGACTTTCGAGAGATTATTGCATAGTTGGTGAATGATATTCCAAAATGTATGACCAAACTATACAAAATTATACACCACTTATACATTTTCTATTTGACCTATGTTAGATTTTTATTTTTATTTAATGAGTTTTATAATTATTAAGGAAGGTTGAAGAGATGTTTTTAAGATATTTATAGTATTCGAAATAAATTAATATGGGGTTTATGGTGACTTTCATAGTTTTATATTGTAAATATTTATTTTCATGTGATGTAAAATTGATTTATAAGAGGATTTTGGGGTTTTCATTTTATAAAGGTTGATTTGAAATTATAAATAAATACTTAGAAATTATTTTAAAATAAAATGGACATTTCAAGAAGGGGTAATAATTTTATAAATATTTTTAATTTGTAACGTGAATTAGTTTTTTGAAAACTCTTTAAAGAATGAGTTTTTGTAAAATATTTTGGATTGCGGGGAGGGGTAAATTACTTTTATTTATTTATAATCAGATAGATGGTTTATTATTTACTTTGTTATGTTTTGGGTTTTAAATTTATATTGTTTTTTGAGGATAATTCATTTATTTTTCTTGATTTCATGAGATTTTAAACTTGAGAGTCATATTTATTGTGCTTCATGTTTCCTTCTATTTATAGTACACCCCACCATGTATTAAGTGTTCTTACAACGAATATATGATTTTTCCCCACTGGTATACCCTTTGGTTGATCAAGGACTATCCAAATCAGTCATTCTATCCACTTTAGACACGGATCCTAAAGATATTCCTCTTATAGGTCAGCGTCAAGATTTTATTTGAGAGTTATAAAATTTGAATCCTCCTCATTTACTTGGGAAATAGGATTACCTATAAATAGAATACTGATTTTATAATATTGAAATAATTTTCATTTAAATTGAACTTCCCATGCCCCTTAAGATAAATTTTAAAACTTTTATTCTAGAGGGATTGAGTTGGAAGTAGTGTAAGTCAATTATCTAAACTAATATACAAAAGAACCATTCATAGGATGGTTTCATAGAAAATTTTATCCACCATTACTGCCCAAAAACCATGAAAATATCAAAGGCCATGGAATTGTATGGTCATATCTAAGCCGATTCGTTATTGTTGGAGTATGCTAAAAATTTGTTTGAGATAGTTACATATCCCTTAGATATATACATGGACGTATCATTGATGGAATGATGTTCCTGGAGATGTATATGATCATATTTATTGATGGTGGTGTCATTTCTTGGCCTCGATACTTATGAATAAGTGGTTAAGCAAGATTTCATATTTAAGGATAGTATAACTAGAATTCTTGAGGTAATTTTTGTTTCCCCTATTCCTGGGGGTAGTGGAGGAAACTCCCATAAAGAAAATTGGAAGTAAAGTAAGTATGATTGGGTGGGTAGTGGCATTAAATAGACAACCTGTTTCTTTATATCAGCTTACTGTGGAAATATGCCCGTGGTGTGCCATCAATGTGGAAAGTCTAGACATAGGAATAATTTATATTAGAAAAATCAAAAGTCATATTGTACTTATGGATTATTGGGGAATTTGAAAAGGTTATAAATAGGAGTTTATCATAAGAAAAGTGGAGTCAGATCTACTCCTTTAAAAGACTCTCAGATTCAACCTTCCAAACTAGATGTTGATGGGGAAACTGTTTAATATTCTCCTAATATTTTTTGATTCATTTCTATTAAATATTTGAATTATGCATTTTTATTGAGTTTAATATAGAATCTTAATAATTATTCTTGATAATTCATAGTGTCATTGACGAATTTCACCCCGGTGACATAAGAGTTTATTTTGATGATTTTTGGAGTGGTTTTTGAGTCTTGGAAGTGGGAACCTAATGAGAGTCTTTAATATGGTATAGAGACCACTATAAGTGATTTTATTTATAAAATATAGGTATTTACCTATAATATTGGATAATCTAACCTAATAGTCTCATGTAGAACTGTGGTCCTCCTTGGTCTTGTTCATGCTTCCATGTCTCGTGGGTGAGTAATGTTGTTTGGTGGTTAGACCTACTTTTTGGTACCCATGACCCAAAACGTCTATGAAAAAATGGGTAGTAGAGATATGAACCATTTATATAAGGATTGACCATCATTTTGTGGTGTTATTTGGTTTTTGAAGCCATATCAATGATTTAAATCTTCATATTTTCTTACTTTAGATTATGGATTTTTTATTGGGAATTTTTCTTAGGTCTAATATATAATTTTATTTGGTCACCCATGTGTTTGATGATTTGGGTATCTGAGGTTCATTTGAAATTTATATTAGTTATTGGGTTATTCATAGTAATCATAGTTGCCTTATATCTCTAAATATCCTGAGTTATACCTCAAGTGAAAATAGAAAATTTTTCTCCCCTCTTCGATTAACCATTTTCCTAATTTCTGGTGGTAGAAAGTGATATGGAGGGAAGAATTTCCACACCCACACCTTTATTTTCTTTAATGTTTTATTTATTTATTTATTTTTATTCTTATACTTGTGTTTCAAGTGTAATTAAATTTTTTTCCAAAATTTTAATGTTTTAGGGTGAGGCACACAGTTAGTTCACATTTAGTGTTAACCGTGAGACCTACCCATACAAAACCTACAACATGTTATAGGTATGATCATATAGCTGGTTCATAGTTTTTTCTAATCATATAGAAAAATTGTTTTATATGACCATGTGTGTATAGTGAGGGGAACATAGTTAATTCACATTTTTGTAAACCATGTGGAAACCATTCATTTTTCCTTAGTTCATTAAAAGTTATATTGTTACCCCCCTTTCCCCTGGTTGGATGTAACCCCTCTAGGGTCCTTTCTCCCCACTCATTAAATTCCCCCAGCCTGCAACTGTGCTTCTCCTCTTTCCCCTCTCACCCTTATCCTCTTCTATTGTAGTTATAATGGATTTATTTATGATTCAAGGTATATTCTTCTAGTAAATCTCCTCTAACTTCCTTCCTCTCTTCATCCCTCTTTTGTTCACTTTCATTCATTACCCTAGAATGGTCTCAATGACCTAGGGTTCATGATTAGCCGAATTTTATTTAGAGATTTATTTATTTTTGGGTACTTTTCGGTCTCCTAGGGATTCCATGGTCTTGTGGAGGCAGAATAACACCCTAGGTTGTTGAAGCGACATATTCAAGGTTGGTTTCTCCATAAAAGACTCATTAAATTAAAACTTTGATTTCTTGAGTTTTGTAACACATGTTTTAGCTAACTTATGAACTTTACATAGTATGATTAATAGTATAATTAAATAAAAATGTATCCTATATGATTTAAATGGAATGTGAAAAGTTTTTTCCTCTAATTTTAGTGAAAAAATTCGTTTTTATGTAATATTCACACAAAATGCCTTATAAATTCTCGATAGGATCTTTCAAATGGATTTTATGATTTAAGGATGATGCTAATATTTCTAAACTATGTTTAAATGTTTTATTTTTAAAATTATATGTGTTTTTATGGTATTAAAGTGTCTATTTATTATTTAACTTATTTGATATACTTGATATTATTCAAATGATTATTTTTCAAAAGTGATTTGAATAAATTTGTTTTAAAATGTATATATCAAATGCATGATTGGAACTTTTAAACGGTTAAAAAATGAAAATCCCTTTGAGGATTCACCTTTGTGTTTTATGAAAACTTATGAATATGGAAAATTTTGGGTGTGGTTATCCCTGTATAGGTAATTATATATATATATATAGTTTTCATATTCTTGAAAAAAGAGCATGTTTCTATGAAGGGTGCTCAGAGGTGAAGGAGAATTGTTTATTTGTTGATATTATTATATTATTATTATGTGGTAACTAGTTGACTCACCTTTATTTAAATATCATGGGAAACCATAGTTATATATGTGGAAAATCTTGGGACACATTCTGTACTAGTATAGTATCATGGTCGGTCTAGTGGTCCTAAGGGTAGAATCTTCTATGCTTATGGGATTAAACCCTTAGTTAATCTAGGTAGGGTAATACTGAGTGTTAAAATATGTTGTTTTGTATATGTAACTGATACTTATTTATTGATGTTATATTATATTTTTCCTCAATTACTCCTAGGGCTATCAGATCCCATGATTCTTGTGATTGTCTTTCACTTATGTTTGTTATTTATTTGTGACATTTCATTTTCATCCTACCCTACTTTATTTAGTTTTTTAAGTGAAATTTTGCATTTATTCCCTCACTATTGGCCTTTATAAAAATTTTTTAAAACCATTTTTCTTCCTCTTTAAATGTATACTTTTTTATAATAAAGTTTTTAAAAGGTTATTGTAATTTAGGAAATGAATTTTCATTTGGTATGACTAAAGTGATTTTAAATGAGTGTGAATTGGTATTTTTTTTAAAATGAGAAGTAAAGTGTATTTTCTACATGCATTTAAAACTAGCATGAGTTGGTTTTATTTTTAAAGGTTATACATAGAGTTTGGAAAGGATACTTATTGTAATTTTTTTGTTCATGCCTATTATATTTGAGGTTCAAAACATATTCCACTTGGGTGTGTTGGATGATATATTGTTTATGTTTGATGGAGGTATCAAGTGAAAATGTTTCTCTTCATGGTGATGGGTATTTATAGTTTTGTTTCTTTCATTTAATTCAGTTCCATCCTTGTATCAACCACATTAACATTCTTATATATTATTATATATAGTCCTATTAATGTTATGAGGTATTGGTTATGTTTATTTGTTTAGTATTTTATTATGTGGTATATTTATTTATTCTTATTCCATGTTTGGGTTTTCATTTATATTGAAACTATTCATTTTTTATGGAATTTTAATGTATATAATGGTCACACTAGATTTTTGGGTAGAATTTATCCAACTATTATTTATTTATCATGAGAAACTATAAGAACCCAACCATAAACATTACATAATCTTGATTTCCAAGTCAATAATTCCTTCTATTAAATTTGAGGATGTTTTCAGGTTTAGAGTTTTACACAATTAGTTTATAACTCATATATTAAAAAACCATATATATACAAAGTGAAAACTTCTGACCTATATCCATTTTTCTCATAATATAAAACTTTTAAATTAAAACATGATTTATTTTCATGAAAAATGTTTATAACTTTTAACTTTACCACTTACTTTCCCTTACCCATTATTAAACACCGTAAAAAACATTTTAAAACATGGGATGAGTGAAAAAATATTAGTTAGGGACACAAAAAGAATAATTTTGTTAGTATAGTGAAAACATGAAAACATGAAAACCCATGAAATGTTTACCTTTATCTCAATATTCTTTTAGAAACATTTAATAAATAATTTTCTCATGAATTCACACACACTTTTTTGTTAAATAAAACATTTAATACCCCTATTAAACATAAATAAATCATGTAGGTAACTTGGGACAACATCATTCACATCACTATTACAAATGGAATAAGTGATATGGTGAAATTCCATCTCTGGAGTACCAAATGCATTGGATGGATATCATGGACCCAACCATCCTTGGTTTATAATGGAACCACCCATACATAGTTTATCATGGAACCACCCATCCTTGGTTAATAACATAACCACACATCCTTGGTTTATAATGGAACCACTACTAGAAAATTGGGCTTTGGAGCCCCCTTACCTATAGCGACTTCCACTGGTGGTCACTATAGGTAACCAATAGCGACCGCCAATGGTAGTCGCTAGGTTTTTTCAAAAAAGGGGTCCTTCGACGTCCCCCATGAAACCTCCTCCTTCCTCCTCACCTCACCGCTTCGGCACCCTCCGATCTCTCCTCCTCCCTCCTCGCCTCGCCGTGCACCCTCCCCCGTCGCCGCACGCCCTCCCTCACCACCCTCCACCCTCCGCCCTCGTCGGCATCCTCCCTCTGCCGTCTGCCCTCCGGCCGCCCTCTACCCTGCCCTCCATCTCCTTCGGTCTTTCTCCGCCTCTGCCCTCCGGCTTTGGCCGCCCTCCACCCTGCTCTCCATCCCCTCCGGCCTCCCTCTACCCTCTGGCCTCCCGCCACCAGCCTCCGGCCTCCACCCCCTCCACCCCCTCTAGCCTCTAACCCCTCTTCCCTCCGGCCTCCTCCCTCGGACCTCCACCCCCTCGACTCTCCCCCCCGCACCCCGGACACCCTGCCTACACCCCGGACACCCCCCTCACCCCGCCAACCCCCATCCCCTCCGTCTTCGTCCCCTCTCTCACTACACCACAACCGCCCGTCCCCTACCTCACTGTCCTCTCCCTTGCCACACCGCCACCGCCCGGTCCCCTCCCTCCCCGCACGGCCGCTACTCGTCCCCTCGCTGCTGCCGCTCGTCCACTCCGGCTCCCCCTATCCTCGGTCCCCTCCCTCATCGTCCCACCCTCGCTGCACCGTTTCCACCTCACCGCATCCTCTCCTCCGGCTCCCCGTCATCATCGCCGCTCGTCCCCTCCCTCGCCGCACCGCCTCCGGCTCCGGCTCCCCTCCGCTGCCTCTCCTCTCCATCGCAGCACCGCCTTCGGCTCCCCTCCCTTCCAGGTTTTTAGCACAATCAGGTATGACATGGGCTTTCACTTGCATTATTGTTTTATAAATGGTTCACAAACAATTAATTAGTATTTATTTTAAATATATTTGATATGAAAAATGAAAATGTAATAAGTCTTGTGTAAATGTTTGTTATAGAGATCTTATTATGGATAAGAGTTGGATTGATCTTCCAAATCAAACGTCTAGAGAATATTTCAATGGAATTATGCAGTTTATTGACTTCACCAGAGGATTTGAAAGCGACTATATTAGTTGTACATATAGAAAATGTGCTAACAGATATCAATTCACATGAGATTCTGTGAGGGAGAACCTATTATTTAATGGATTTCTGAAAAATTATAAGAGTTGGACTCATCATGGAGAAGAATATGTTCATTGTAAAAATACGGATGCAGTTCAGATGGATGTTGATGCAAGGATGAATGATCCAATGCATGAAATGCTTAATGAAATGGTACGTGGGTTAGATCCTGAAGGCATTAACATCCAGAATCTTGAGGCCGGTGAGATAAATCTTCGCTCTGGTGCAGATCATGATTCGAGGAGGTTTTATGAAACACTTGATGATGAAAAAATAGAATCATATCCTGGATGTACTTCTTATAATAAATTTTCATTTATCGTGGAGTTGTTTCATTTGAAGACTTTGAATCATTGTTCAGACACATCATTCAACATGCTGTTGGTGTTATTGAAAAAGGTTCTTCCTGTCGACGCTAAGATTCCCGAGTCATATTACCATGCTTGTAAGTTGACAGAGAACTTAGGTTTTACATATGAGACCATATATGCATGTGCAAAAAACTGTATGTTGTTTAGAAAGGAAACTGAACATTTGGATATTTGTACGGTTTGTGGTGCTTCCAGGTGGAAAGAGAACAGGGGAAATCAGACTCATCAAAGTCATATTGTGATACAGGGGAAACCGATTGCTGTAAAGCAAATGCGTTACTTTCCCCTTAAACCGAGGTTGAAAAGATTTTTTATTTCATCTAAAGTTTCTAATTTAATGAGATGGAATGCAGAAAGAGTTCATGAAAGTGATATGTTAACCCACCCGGTAGACTCTCATGCATGGAAGGATTTTGATAAGAGACATCCTGACTTTTCTAAAGATGTTCGTAATGTCCGATTGGGATTGGCAGCAGATGGTTTCAATCCATTCAAGTATATGGTTGGTGTAACTCATAGCACATGTCCCATGGTGTTGGTTCCGTATAATATTCCTTAGGGGATTTTTCTGAAGCAACAATTTATATTACTTTCCACTCTTATTTATAGACCTAAAATTCTGGGGGATAAGATTGATGTTTACCTTCATCCATTGATTGATGAGTTGAATGAATTTTGGGGCGATGGTGTGATGACTTATGATTGTGAAATGAATAAAATGTTTAAACTGCAAGATGCTTTATTGTGGACAATCAATGACTTCCCAGCTTATGAAAATTTATCAGGATGGAGTACGAATGGGTAATTTGCTATCCCTTGTTGCAATAAAAGTAAAAAATCTGTACGGCTTAAGCATTCCAAAAAATGGGCATACATGGGTGACAGATGTTTCTCCCCCCTTAGAACAGGTTCAGAAAGGACAGAGTGGCATTTGATGGTTCTAGAGAGTTCAGCCCAGCACCAAAGATCATGACAGGATTTGAAATGTTATCACAGATTGAGGAAGAAAACTTCCGCATGGTATATGAAATTCAGGATTTGGTGGCTCCTCTGGTACATAATATTCATGCTGCAGGTAGGCATCGTAGTCACAATTGGAAAAAGAAAAATATTTTTTTATAGTCTTCCATATTGGAAAACTAAAATGCTGAGGCATAATTTAGATGTCATGCTCATTGAAAAAAATGTTTGTGATAACATATTGTGGACCATTTTGGGTGTCAGTGGAAAATCAAAGGACCATGTTAATGCACGCCGTGATTTGGAAGAAATGGATTTAAGGAAATAGTTGCATTTACAGTTAGCTGAGGGAAACAAGGAATATATGCCTGCTGTATAGTATACAATGACTACAAAGGATAAAGATACACTTCTTTCCATTTTGAAGATTCTCAAGGTGCCAGATGGTTACTCTTCTAATATTTCAAAGTGTGTGAATATGACAAGAAAGACATTGCATGGGTTGAAAATTCATGACAATCACATACTACTTCAGCAGTTGATTCCAATCGTAATTTGTGATTGTTTATCCCCCAATGTTGTTCAGCCATTGATTGAGATGAGTAATTTTTTTAGACAGCTTTTTTTAATAAATCAATGAATGAGTGATTTAAAAAGTTTACAAGACTGAATTGTACTTACGCTTTGCCACTTTTAGAAACTATTTCCCCCCTCATTTTTTGATGTTATAATCCTCTTTACAGTTCACCTAACTGATGAAGTAATGGATGCTATTCCAGTTCAATTTAGGTGGATGTATCCTATTGAGCGGTATTTGAGTATATTGAAATGATTTGTACGCAACAGAGCTCGTCTGGAGGCATCAATAGCCAATGGTTATTTGATGGATGAGTGTAATACTTTTTGTGAAGAATATCTTACGAATGTTGAAACAAAATTAGATAATCCCTCTTGGATTCATGATGGTACAATTGGATAAGGAACCACATATGATATGGACAACATCGAGTGGATACAAGCACATCGATATATCTTGTTCAATACTCCATCAGTTGCACCATTAATGCAGTAAGTATCTTATCACTTTTATTGTTTAACTTTTACATGTTTTGTTTGCATAAGTTGATCATTTAAACATCGCATTATCATTTGCAGGAAACACATTAATGAGATAAAAGAAGAGATGTATCGTGCGACTGAGTTGCAAATTCAACAATCTCATTATGTGTCATTTCATGATTGGTTCAAGGATTATGTAGGTATAAATTGATTTTCATTATGAGTTAAGTATTATCCTAATTTCTTTCTGCATATATCATTATTTAATTCTATGAATTATGTAGGTTCATAAGCTGAGGGAGTTAGGGGACCCAACACTAACTGAAGAATTTATCCAATTAGATGAGGGTCCATCTATAACAGCTCGTCGTTATAAATCTATAGATGCTAATGGTTTTCTATTTCGCATTAAAGATGTTGACGAAAAACGAGCAACACAAAATAGTGGCATAGGTTGTCCATTTTTCGATTCTGGTTATTACTATGGTCAATTGATAGACATCATTGAAGTTGTATACACACATGGGTTGAAGTACATATTGTTAAAGTGTAATTGGGTTGATCCAGTGTGTGGATGTAAAGTTGATCAATATCAGTTTTCATTGGTGAATTCTAACTATATGTTATACAGAAATGAACGAGTTGATAATGAACCTTTCATTTTGACATCACAAGCAGAACAAGTATTCTTCGTTACTTTGCCTTCGAATCCAAGTTGGCAAGTTGTTGTCAAAATGTTTCGGCAAGGAGTGTTTGTATTTGAACAAGATGAACCCAAGACTGTTCCTTTTGTTTCCCAACAGCTTGATTAACATACCATAGTTCAACGTGAAGAAGATATTTATTGGGTCAGAGCGGCTTTTGAAGGAGAAACGATCGATTTTCATGCTTAATGAAAGGTATAATTGTTTTCCCACTATTCAACCTAGGATATCATAAATTATCTAACCATTTTATAAATACTTGTAAGTTTTAATCCTCACTTTTGGAAGTTTATTCAGTTATAAATATTTAGGGTGATTTAACTCATGTTATATTGATGTTATTGTCGGTGTATCTTCCCATTGTGGTATTCTTCATTTGGTTCATGTGCTGCTTAAATTTTTATTAATTCAATTTGAAATTTAGCTATTCATTGATTGGTTTTGTACATAATTTGTATATCTGTTTTGTTAACTTTATGATTTTTTAAAATTCATTCACAACTAATTATTCAATCCCTTTTTTCTTTATTGAAAACTATACAAGTTTGATTTTTTTTAAAAGTATAATTTATTATTTGGATACTTTGGATAGTCCCCTTACTAATGTTACCTATGACTGTAGGCATGTAAGAGGAAGAAGCAGCATATCCATATCATCCATCTAAGGCATCTACGTCTCAGGGTTGAGGTATGTTTGAATGTCATTGTCTCTATTTTTTATGTAATTGATAAACATATATATATATATATATATATATATATATATTTATAACATCTGTCAAATTATATATAAAATTATTTTCAATAGGATCAAACTCGACTACTTCTTCCTCTCACAAGAGAGGCCATGGTCGTGGCATATTTTCATGGAATTTTGACATGACGTTTGATGTTTCCTTTGATGAGGTATTTCATCCTGTGGGACGGAATGCCCCTGCATTTATTCGTCAGCTGGGTCATATCATACGTGACCCACATCGATTTCCATTGACCACACGTGATTGGGCTTCTACCGCTCTGGATACATTAGATCGTCTTTAGAGGGAGGTTAAGGTAAGAAGACCATTTTACTTTATTCCCTATGTATAAAAAATAATAACATATGTGATTTTTTTCTTTAATAGCAAAATTTGAAAGTATGCCCCGATGAGTTTCGGCCAGTGTGTATGAGCAAATGCCATAAGATGTGTAAATACTATAAATGAAAATTCAAGAGGGACCACTGGGTACCAAATGTGGGTGCCCCATACATTCTGGAAAGTCAAGAGAGGCCCTGGTCGTGGCATATTATCGGAGGTGTCGTTTGACCGCAGTGACCAGAAACACATTTTCGGAGTCATAAAACACCAAAACGGCGTGAGACGGTCGAATTCGGAGAAAACGTGCTCCGAATGACCCGAAACCAGACGAAAACAATAGGAATATTATTTGTGATGTGTAGGAGGAGACAACACGCCCATCAGACATGTGGTGCACGCGGTACGACCGATTGTGTCATTTTTAGCAGTTCGATGCACGCTAAAAGGGTGTATTGGGGGGTCAAAACCACCTGAAAGACCTCATAATGCCATGAAATCATATGAAAACATCCGTTGTATGAATTTTGAAATGGTCGGGCAGACGACACATCAATCAGAGGTGTCTTTTGACTATGGTGGCCAGAAACGCATTTTCAGAGTCATAAAACACCAAAACGGCGTGAGACGGTCGAATTCGGAGAAAACGTGCTACGAATGACCTGAAACCACACAAAAATAATAGGAATATTATTCGTGATGTGTAGGAGGAGACGATACACCTATCGGACGTGCGGTGCACGTGGAGAACATTCCTTTTTAGACAATAAAACAATTTCACAAACTAAACCAAATAAGAAAAAAAATCCTAAAATGAAAGCATTTCATAAATTGCGGGTTTTAAATTATTATAGCACCATGATTTGATGTCAGATTTAATTTTATTACATGTGTATAATAACTGAATAAATATGTCTAATTTAAGTTTGTTTTGTTTAGTTGTTTTTTTGTCTTATTATAGGTTTATTGAAGTAGAAGATTGAAATGGATGGACCTGTTCGGATATTTGAAGCACGTTTATCATTTATTGTTTATGACAATATTGATGTTTATGCTATTTGAAATTGTTTTCCATTTTTTATGATTTTTACCTTGTTTTATCTCTGATTTTGCACCGTGAATTTTTTTTTTAAAAAAATTTCCCCAGCCTAGCGACCGCCATTGGCGGTCGCTAATGTTGACCGAGAAATAACACAGTGACCGCCATGCGGTCACTGTAGGCAGGAATTTCATCCATCTATAGCGACCGACATTGGCGGTCGCTATAGGCTGCCTCGTAAAAACATTAGCGACCGCCCGACGGTCGCTGTAGGCCGGAATTTCGGCCACCTAAAGACACCGCCAGTGGCGGTCGCTGTTGGCCTATTATGACGAGGCTGAAGTGACCACCAATGGCGGTCTCTGGGCGATCTCTAGAGGCCAATAGTGATCGCCAATGGTGGTCACTATAGACTGAATTTTTAGTAGTGAACCACTCCTCATGGGTTTATAATGTAATCACCAATCCTTTGTTTGTAACATAACCAATCATCATCATAAACAATTCATAAGAACTATAACATAATAATAAATCATAAATGATTGCATTTTTCATCTTAAAACCCTTTATAAAAATCTTTTAATCCCATATGAAAATTTCTTCTGGATATTAAAATACCCATTTCTTTTAAAAACCCATTTTCATTAACAAAATACCCTTTTCTTTTAAATCCAATTTTCAATAAGAGAATACCTATAAAAATGGAAATAGGGTTTTTATTTTAAGAGAACATTAAAGTTTTTAAAGGAATCCAAACTTCAAATAATGGTTATTGTGGTAGGAAAAGTTTCTGTCACCGTAAATTCTAAAATAGAACATTCCTGTTGTCATTTTTAAATAAAGTAAAACATTTCCTATAAAAATTATTTTAAAAAAAACTTGAAATAAAAACAAAAATTTCCTTTATAAATATAATTACATTCATAAAATCATTTAAAAAAATATGGACATGAAAAAAAAGAGAGTTTGAAGGAAAACTTTAAAAGAGTATTTGGTTTAAAGAAAACCCCCTTACCACATTGGAAAAATTTGAATTGTAACACCCATAAAAGTATAACACTAAAAAAAATTTAAATTTCATTATTATAGATAAATTCATGATATAAAATGTCAAAGGGTATGTATATACACCACATAAAATAATAGAGGTTCATAAAATCAAAATATGCCTCAATGAAAGAGGATTGAGATGAAGTCCCTTACCTCAAGTTAGATTTTTCATGTACATTCTTTATCTTCCTAAATAGTAATCTTATCTTAATTATTTAATTTAATAATAAAATTTTTCAAGTTTATTATTCATTTTATTTCACTTATCACCATGTAATATAAAATTATTTAATTAATAAATCTTATATCAGATGTTTCAATGGTTTTGGCTTATGCGTCAAAAATTACTTTGGTAGATTGACTATGGTCAAATAAGAAATTATTTTAACATCTACAGAATAAAAATCATGAAATAATTATCATATTTACACATCAATTATATTTTTTAAAACCAATCACATATTATGGTTATGAAAAATGAAGTATGTTACGATCATAGAGATGGTAGTCCGTATGTACACATGAGTAACATTTCCATTTTTCAAAGATCATTATAAAAATAAGGCATGTATTATTTTATAATTCCAAAATGATCATAATATCATAAATACCATATTATTTATTTAAGTATACTTATATATATCTTCCATGTGTTTTAGTTATGAAAAAAATAGTCACATCACTTTGTGGAGGCAGTAGTCCACATGTACGCATGAAAACAATTATCATTTTTTAGTGTAAGAAATAAAATAATATATTATCTTTTAAGAGTAATAAATATGTCATTAATATAATAATTATATTATTTATATCACTTAAATCATTTACATCCATCCAATATATATTTTTTATATTTTCTAGTGACACTTTTAAGGGGTATGTGTGAACCAGAAACAACACATCAAGAAAATTATAGCATACAAAATTCAAAATTCAAAAACAAACCCAGTCCGTTCCAGTACCGCCATTACCAGCACTGAAAAATCCATAACATTAAAATTTTAAAAATCATCACCCATCCTGACACACAACTGCCTCGAGATATCCATCATGCCTCGAGATACCCATCCTATCGATCATCCTGCAGCCGAAATAACCCTCGCCAGACATCAACATCCATCCATCACTGCATCCTCACTGACACCCCTGTTTGCTTCGTCATCACCACTCGACGCCATCGTTACAACTCACCGACGTCGTCCAAATAATCATACGAGAAAGCTCTAGAACCGCCATCGGGGACCATCCACCACGTCGCCGGAGCCACTGCATCAATGCTCGAAAAAACACCATCTTCATAGTCAGTAAAAACTTCAACCTAACAAGCCGAAGACAGAGGAACCATCGTCGCTTTTCCATCTTCGTCACTGTCGACGACCACTCCATCATCACACCAGAAACAAGAAAAACCAAACCAGATACATGAAACACCAGCTTCACTGAGACAACATATTATCAGCGCTTGAAAAATAACACAAATCATCTTCACCGATAGCTTCGAAGAATAAACACCGATCAGATTAGACAAACCATGAATCGTCATCACAAGATAATACCAACTCGGGTTACGCTGAGAACCCTAAAAGCTTCCGCACCACACATCCCAAAACATTTCAGATACCACCATGCCAGATCTGACGAGGAGAGGTGCTGAGGAACATGAGGTCAGAGCAGGGATTTGATCGCCTGAGGGTTCCGAACACCGCCATTTGTTGATGAACCAGAAAACCTAGAAGAAGACCAAACAAAATGAACTGACTCTAGTAGCACCTGGAAACTTGTCGACTGTCTAACCACATAACCCAAATACGTATTGAAACCACCACACCGGCTTCGACTCGGAGAGGCAGAGATGATCCTGAGGCTAGAGAAAGGTTCGTGAGGTGGTAGTCCGTCCATTTGATGGAAGAGGAGATGGATTTAGGTTATGAAATTAAAATAATAAAATATATGTATATGGGATATAATGGTGTCATTTTATAATAATAATTTAAGAATAGTTGATGTAGTTGGAAGAAGAAATAAAATAAAAATGCACATTTAAGCACGATACCTATTCTCCGGACAACCTCCTAAGGCAAGAACCAAAAGCCTTCTTAGGATAGCTTTATGATCAAAATAATAGATCTAGGTAGTATTTATGGAATTTATGAAGGTATTTAGGAGGTATTTTCTGATACAAATGTCTTTGAAGGTGTGAATGAGAGAGGATAATGGGTGTCCTTTTATAAGTGAGGTGAGTGACACACTTGTAATTTTTGAAAATAAAAAGGTATACCCAAGTTTTCACATGAAAAAAGAATAAAAAATGGATCATTATCAAGACTTAGACATAAAAATGATAAAATATGGTAATAAAATATATTTTTATAAGTTTTTAGGTTATTTTAACCCTTATATTTTTATTTTAACCCATGATAAACCTGTTTTCACTTTAACTGTGGTAATTAAATTTTATTGTTTTCACTATTCATTATTGTAAAAAATTAAGTTAAAATTATTATATAATATAAATTATTATTATTAAAAATATATAATATATTTTACCAAATTAAATTTATATAAGGGAAAAAATTTAATTTAAAATTAAACCCGTAGGGGTGACGAAAAATTAAGTTTCCAAGAGCTGTTTTTCAAGAAAAATGTTATTTTATATTAACTCAATAAATAATAATAATTATTGTACGAATATAAATTAATATTTTGTGATATTTAATATATAAATTTAATTTAAAATATTCCTCATTAGGTATTATTTTAATTAATTAAAATGGAGAAACATTATTCACTTTAAAACAGTTTTCAGAAAAAACCCGTTTTTAAACCCAAAAATTAACTAATACTAAAATACAATATAAAGTTGATTAAAAATTAACTAAGTGGATTAAATATAACTAAATAATACTTATGTAACTTAATATTATATTAAATAACATAATTTTACTTTTAAATTACTTAATTTATTAAAAATAAAGGATTTTTTTTCAAAAATTGGTATTTTTCAATATTCATCAAAAAATCAATATTTTCTGAAAAATACTAAAATTTAATCCTAAGTTAATTTTTATATGATAATTTAAAATATTAAATAATTTTGTTTAATTCAAATTCTAAAATTTATTAATTAAAAATTTAAATAAAAACCTCACAATAAAAGAGTTTAGTTAAAACTATTTTTTAATGTAAAAATTACTTAATATTTTTATAATGAATATAAATATATAATTAATGAAAATAATTTATTATATAATTAATTGGGTTGTTAAATCATTTACTAATTTTTTATATTGTTTCCTAATAATTTTATTCACTTATTAGATAAGTAGGGATATCTTTCCCTCATAGCATTTTCAGATTCCCATGTTGGTTGTTCAACCATATGGTTTTTCCATAAAACCTTAACACAGTGAATCACCTTATTCCACAACACTTGATATCTATGGTCAAGAATCCAAATTAGACATTCCTCATAATAAATATTCTCTTCCAACTAAACTACTTTTTGGCTTAAAATATGTGATGAATCTGTAACATATTTTCTTAACATTGATACATGAAAAATGTTGTGTACCTTAGAAAACCTTAGGGGAAAATCTAATCCATAGAAATCTATTCCATATTTCTCTAACAGTTAATATGGTCCAATAAAACATGGAATTAAATTTACATTTTTAACAAAATTAATAACACCTTTTCATGGAGATATTTTAAGAAAAATATGATCACCAACCTTGAAAGAAATATATTTCCTCCAGCTATCCGCATAACATTTTTTACTTTCTATGAGACATATACATATGTTGATAAATAAAATACACCTTATCACCCATCACCTATACCTATTATTGTACCATAAAATTTCTTTCACCTACTTTATCTTAAAAATCTAGTTTTCAATACTGATTTTCCATATAATGCCTCAAATGGTGCCCTTTTTATACTGAAATGAATGATATTATTATAAGAAAACTCAACCAAATAAATATGTTAACAATAAATTACTTGGAAATCCATTGAAAAAGAATGAATCATATATTCCATGGTCTTGATTTTTCACTTAGACTATCCATCATATTGAGGATAAAAATCTATACTAAAATTTAATTCATTACCCAATGACTTCTGAAGCCCTTTCCAAAAATTATATGTGAACATGGGATCAGAGAATGATATAATGGATCCATGTAACATGACTATATTCTTTATATACAATCAATAAAGTTAATCTAAATGCATAGTATCTTTAATGGGAACAAAATATTTATATTTTTTTAATCAATCAACAATAATCCAAATTGAATTATTACCTTGTGAAGTCTTTGGAAATCCCACCATGAAATCCATTAATATATTTTACCATTCCACTTTGGTACTCGAAAAGGTTGAAGCATCCCCTTTAGTAATTTTTATTATACTTTAACCTAATAATAATTAAAACATTTCATATTAAAGTCAACAATATCTACTTTAATTCCATTTCAACCTGAAGGACTCTGTACATCATAGTGGTTCCCAAATGAATAGAAAATGGAGAAGTATGAGATTCACACAATAAATCATTATTTAATTAGGAATCATAAGACACATGTAAAGATACAGAATTTCCATCTAATTTTTTTAAATTAAATGGGAATTTTATGAGTCTGTGAAATTTGATGGTGCATGATTCCAAGGCCCGGAGTGCTCGGAATGATCCGTCGAAGTTTTGTTAAACTTAAGTTTACGCGCTTAAGTAGTTTTCCTGAAAAAGTAAAATAAATCTTAAATGGTTACTTGGATCAGAAATCCGAGGGCACCGTTGCGCTCAGGATGGAGGGTTTACCCTAGGAGAAACTTAATATTAGTCGGTGCGGGTATCCTGTGAGAAAACTCAAAAATGGCATAATCGTAAATAAAATAATTAAATAAATTATTTTATTTTTCAAATGTTTATAAATCACGAACTTCAGCTCAGATTAAAAATATGAGACCACCACTGAACTCGTGAGGGCATACTTTATTTAAGAAGATAATAACTTTGTCTTACGCGGGCCACCAGAAAAAGTTAGTTTTTGGCCACAAATAAAATAATTAAGTGATGATTATTTTATTGTAAAATTCATAACTTATAAACGGTAACTCAGATTAAAAATCCGAGACTACCATTAGGTTTTTTGGGGCGTGTTTCACCTAAACAGAGCCTAACCTTGACTAGCGTGAGTTGAGGGTGACTGATAATAATTTTTCGAACTTTTTTTCGGGTACATTCAGTAAACGCACAAGCAGTATCTTTTAACTTTTGAACTGGTGCTCGGAATTGAAATCTGAAGGCACCGTTGAACTCGTAGCACTGGTATTCGCTTAAGGAGACCTTCAGCTCGACCGCAGTGGGTCGAGAGTGAAAGATAGAATTTGTGTTTTTCCAAGAAGAACAAAAATAAAAATAAAAGTGTGTGACACTTTATTTTTATTTGCAACACCTATGTGGGTGTTGGGAGGTGGGGTCCACCAGAACTAAACCTCCACATGGAAGTTGGAAGTGGGGACCACCACACTTTAACCTCCCATGAGAGGTTATGGCGGTGGGGACCACCCGAACCATAACCTCCCATGAGAGGTTATGGTGGGGGGGGGGGACCACCCAGGTTTTTAAACCCCCTTGAAACCTCCCATTTATTGAGAGAAACCTCTTAAGTCCCCATTAAATGTGGGGGGGGGGGAGCCTCTTGGTATCCTCCTAATAATTTTAGCTAATTCCCCTCTTAAATTGCGCCAACATAATTTAATTATCTAGCTCCTTTTAAATTTAAATAACTGTGTCGTTGGATTTTATGAAGGTTCCTAATTAATGAACCGTCATAAATTCCAATGATAGTTACCTAACTACCTCCCTATCCTATATATATGAAGCTTGGGAGAAGGTTTTGGGATGGCTTCACCAAGCAACGAAGTGTTGGTGAAGTGACGCGACACACAACACTTGGAGGATTACACTTCCTCCACGAAGAACGCATTCTTCCAACGAAGAATGCCGACAAGGAGCGACTTATAATTCCTTCCTTTTCGGGAGCCTGTCTAATTAGAACTCCACAGTTAAGCATGCTTGGCTTGGAGTTGTGATCAGGATGGGTGACCTCCTAGTAATTTTCCCAGGGTGTGTGTGAGTGAGGAAAAAACACACTAGAAAGGACAAGTGTTATCCTGTGGGGACATTCATTAGTCATATGACCCGTTTGGGCATGGGGGTGGGTCCCAGGGTGGGGACCATGTGCTTACAGGGCAGCTGGTGGTACCTGGTGGTCTATGACTTGACGACCATGTTAAGGCGGGGTGGCTGTGCTCTCACCGAGACCCAGTTGTTAAATTTGGTATCAGAGGTGGTACCCAGCCTTAAGTATGGTGCACTTCCTAGGTTGAGATGTAGGGCCCACAACGAGGACGTTGTTCTCTAAGGGGGGGGGGGGGTGATTGTAACACCCCAGAATAATAAAGGGTTAAACGAATAAATGATATGACTTCTGTCAACAAGGTGCACTTTCTTTTTTGGAAGCCTGTCTGATTATAACTCCATAGTTAAGCGTGCTTGGCTTGGATTAATGATCAGGATGGGTGACCTTCTGGGAAGTTTCCTAGGGTGTGTGTGAGTGAGGACAAAGTACACTAGAAAGGACAAGTGTTGGCCTGTGGGGACTGTAATTAGTCAGATGACCCGTTCAGGGGCGTGGGTGGGCCCCACGGTAGGGACCACATGTCTGTGGGGCAACTGGTGGTACTTGGCGGGTTAGGACCCGACAATCATATTAAGGCTAGGTGGTTGTGCTATCACTAGGGCCCGGTTGTTACATTTGGTATTAGAGATCTTGTTCTACCATAGAACTTAAGACTCTAATATTTTCTGTGAAGCAATAGTATTAAGTGTAGTGAGTGTGGTTTTCAATTCAGGGAGTCCAGTGTTGGTGCGGAGGCCGATGTATCCAATCACCATGACCCTGGCTTATGATTTCTGACTGAGTGCAAGAAAACACTGATTGCATGTCTGTTTTCTTTGTGATTTCATAAGTCAGCTCACCAGGTATAATATTTTGACCATGTCACATCTGTTTCTTTTAGAATGACTCCACGCAGACAACCAGTTAGAGTTCCAATAGTTGTTCGCACTGATAACCCACCGAGTGATGAGGCTCCGGTGCATGGCCCTCTTACTATTTTGGCACCTTCGGGTGGTGTACCAGCAGCACCACCACCCGTTGTGCAGTAGATACCACCAGCCACACTGGCGGACGATGCATGACAACTGAGCATTTTTCACGAGTTCTAGTAGTAGAGGCCTCTGAGTTTTCGAGGTAAGATAGATTCCCACGTAGCTGAGGGCTGGCGAGAGGTGATCGCTAGAGTTTCCTGTCTATTTGAGACACCAGTAGAGTAGACGGTGATTTTAGCTGCTAGTCTTTTTCAATGAGTGACCATGACGATGGTATGCTTAGTGATGAGGCTTTGATACTTGGACCATTGCCCGAGATAGTACCTTCGGGTAGTGTTCCAACTATATGAATACCCATTGGTCAGCAGTTACAACCAGTAGTACCGGTAGAGGACACATATAGGATTAGTGACTTACACATGTTTCAACATCAGATACCTCTCAGGTTCTGAGACGAGCCTGAATCACAGACAGCTATGGAATGGCTCGAGGAGGTGGATGAGAGTTCTCTGGAACTTCTACAGCTTCGGCAGGATGACATGTTGGTAGCTGAGTATTCATCGAGGAGTACTGATCTTTCCTAGTACTCGATGAATACGATACGATCAGTGCTTCGGGGATCGAACATCTGAGTGGGGTGTGTTTAAAGGACATTCGATCCAACAATATTCTTCTATGCATTCCTACTTATGATAGGGTGCTAGAGATAACCTTCGTGGTTGAATGTTCGTTGGCTAAGCGGATACAGCCAGTGAATGTTAGTAGTGGGAAAGCAAGAAACATGCACCAATCTCAGATACTTGGCCATGTAAAATGTTTCAAGAAGAGGATGTGTTAGGGACATATGAATCTGTAGGGCAGCAGACGTCGAAGCAGAGCTAGGAGAGCATTATGTGGTGGTGTAGTTTTCGACATGTTACAACCACCCCTTTTTTGTGGACCCTGCCAGGATCAGGGAGCTGGAGGACATGGGAAGAGAGTTGTTTCATGCGGTCAAGGAATGCGAACCAAGGGATCTAGGAATTATTTGAGGTACGGTCTATGTATACTACTAGCTTCCATATCAATATACATAGGTACCAATCATTCCTTCCTTCCACTAATCTTGTCCAGGACCTAGAGTTTTCAGTTAAACCGTTGACTTGACCCTCACGTATGGAGATACATTTGGGAGGAGACTCAATAATCACCCTTGCGCCGATGGTGTGATCTGACCCTTGAGGTGAGAGTTTCGGTTGGAACCTCTTGGTGTCAGTGTCGAGGCCTTACGACGTTAGTTTGGGTTTGGACTTGACATCCATCGTTCACACTCAAGTTGACTGTATTAGGCAAAGAGGTTGTGGTTTATCTACAACGTTGGGATGGGGTTTTCCTTGGTCGGTGAAAAAAAATAAAACCCAGGAAGCATAGGATTAACATATGCATAGGAGGGTGAAACTAATCACTCGTGAGTTGGCCAACATCACTCTCATGGAAGTAGAAGTTTACTTTGGGATAGTATATACTCCTAAGAAGGGGAACATAGTTGCAAACACACCCAGTAAGAGGTATGGTCTGCATCTGCTGAGTGAGGTGACAGATTAGCTAGCCGATTTGAAGATATCCTTTGTGGATCGAGAAGGAGAAGATTTTATTCAGTCTCTTACAGTCACTGCCCAACTCCTTCAGCGAGTCAGGGAGGTGCAACACGAAGACATTGAATGTGAGACACGACCAACTCAGATATCCACAAGATAGGAACCTGATGGATTTTTAGGAAGCTGGGGAGCATGTCATTCTATTCAGGGAACATACCATGGTACCAGTGTCACTTCAGGAGTAAGTATTGAGGGAGTTACACAAATCCCATCTATCAATACATCCAGGAGTGGAAAAGATGTACCGGGATCTCCGGCGATAGCACTGCTGGCCGGGGATGAAGAAGGTAGTTGCAGAGTTTGTCTCTCGGTGCCTCATTTTTCAGTAAGTGAAGTCAGAGCACCAGGTACCAACATGCTTGGTTCAGCCTTTAGAGTTCCCAGAGTGGAAGTGGGATGGGATATACATGGACTTTGTGATAGGAATTCCACGTACATCCAGGGGTCACAACTCAATTTGGGTGATCATTGATCGACTCACCAAGTCATCCCACTTCACACCGATCAAAGAGTAGGGTTCAATAGAGAACATGGGATGCCTCTACATGCAGGAGATTGTGCGGCTACATGCAGTATCTTCATCTATTGTCTCCGATCGTGACACACAGTTTACTTCCCGGCTATAAAAGGGGTTGTAGGAGGCTTTCAGGATGCTGCTACGTCTGAGCACCGTCTTCCATCCTCAGACGGATGGACAGACTGAGAGAACCATTCAGACTCTTGAGGACATGCTCCGTGCATGTGTCCTCGACTTCAGTCGTAGCTGGGAGGATCACTTGCCTTTGGTGTAGTTTGCGTACAACAACATCTATCACTCCACCAAAGGGATGAAACCTTTTGAGGTGTTATATGGGCGACCTTGTAGATCACCCTTGTGCTGGACTGACCCTAGGGAGTCAGCACTAGTGAGACCAGAGATGGTACGAGCTATCATAGAGAAGGTGTAGATCATCCAGGAGCAGATGAAGACCGCACAAAGTAGACATAAGTCGTATGCTGACAGGATACGGAGACCTCTGGAGTTCGAGGATGGCGACCATGTCTTTCTAAGGGTATCACTTCGACGAGGTCTACTGAGATTTGGCCGAGGAGGCAAGTTATATTTGAGATTCATCGGAGCTTTTCAGGTCCTCATCAGAGTTGACGAGGTGACATACCGCTTTTCTATTCCACCTTAGTTGCACCGGGTGCATGATGTCTTCCACGTATCCAAGCTGAGGAGATATGTGCACGACCATTCTCACAACATCGACCACAGAGAGTTGGACTCCGATGATTGGGCGACTTTTATGGAGGTCCCAGTGGAGATTGAGGATTGATAGTAGTGGGTCCTTCGTGGAAGGTCAATACCTCTAGTGTGCATTCGCTGGTATCATGAGAACCTTCAGGAGAGTACATGGGAGCGGTAGGCTCATATGCGTGCTCAGTACCCCCACTTGTTCTCTTAGCTGTGAGTTGTGTCTTATGGGGAAGTAGAGCCCTAAGGTGGGGAGAATTTAATGACCCTGAATTTCCATGAAAATGTTTTTTAATTAAATGGGAATTTTACGAGTCCGTGAAATCTGACGGCGCGCGATTTTGAGGCCCGGAGTGCCCGGAATGATCCATCAAAGTTTTGTTAAGCTTAAGTTAATGCACGTAAGTAGTTTTCTTGAAAAAGTGGAATAAATCTTAAAGGATTACTTAGATAAGAAATATATGAGCACTGTTGCGCTCAGGATGGAAAGTTTACCCTAGGCGTGACTTAAGATTAGTTGGCGCATGGATCCCGTGATAAAACCCAAAAATGGCATAATCGTAAATAAAATAATTAAATAAATTATTTTGTTTTTAAAATGCTTATAAATCACATACATTAGCTCAGATTAAAAATTAGATACCACCGCTGAACTCGTGAGGGCATGATTTATTTAAGAAGATACTAACTTTGGCCAGCGCGGGCCACAAGAAAAAGTTAGTTTTTGGCCGTAAATAAAATAATTAAGTGACAATTATTTTATTGTAAAATTCATAACTTCTAAAAAATAACTCGGATAGAAAATTAGAGAGCACAATTAGGTTCATTGGGGCTTTCTTCACCTAGGAAGAGCCTAACCTCGACCAACGCGAGTCGAGGGTGACTGATAATAATTTTACGAACTTTTTTTCGGGTACATTCAGTAAATGCGCGAGCAACATTTTGTAACATTTGAACGGGTGCTCAAAATTGAAATCTGAAGGCACCGTTGAACTCATAGTGCCGATATTCACTTAAGGAGACCTTAACCTCAACCTTAGTGGGTTGAGAGTAAAAGATAGAATTTGGGTTTTTTGTGGAATATTAAAAATAAAAATAAAAGTGTGTGACACTTTATTTTTATTTGCAACACCCATGTGGGTGTTGGGAGGTGGGGTCCACCAGAACTAAACCTCCAAATGGAAGTTGGAAGAGGGGAACACCACACATTAACCTCCCATGAGAGGTTATGGTGGTGGGGACCACCCAATCCATAACCTCCCATGAGAGGTTATGGCGGTGGGGACCACCCGGGTTTTTAACCCCCCTTGAAACCTCCCATTAATTGGGAGAAACCTCTCAATTCCCTATTAAATGTGTGGGGAGCCTCTTGGTATCCTCCAAATAATTATAGCCAACACAACTCTTAAATTACGTCAGCATAATTTAATTAGCTTGCTCCTTTTAAATTTAAATAACCGCGTCGTTGGAATTTAGGAAGGTTCCTAATAAATGAACCATCACAGATTCCAACAATCGTTACCTACCTCCCTCCCTCTCCTATATATAGGAAGCTTGAGAGAAGGTTTTGGGATGACTTCACCAAGCGATGAAGCTCTGGTAAAGTGATGCGATGCCCAACATTTGGAGGATTACGCTTCCTCCACGAAGAACACATTCTTCCAACGAAGAACGCTGGCAAGGAGAGACTTCGACTTCCTTCTTTTTCGGGAGCATGTCTGATTAGAACTCCATAGTTAAGCATGCTTGGCTTTGACTAGTGATCATGATTGGTAACCTTCTGGGAAGTTTCCCAGGGTGTGTGTGATTGAGGAAAAAACACACTATAAAGGACAAGTGTTGGCCTATGGGGATAGTCATTAGTCAGATAACCCGTTTGGGCACGTGGGTGGGTCCTAGGGTGGGGAACACATGCCTGCAGGGCAGCTGGTGGTACCTAGTGGGCTAGGACCCGATGACCATGTTAAGGCGGGGTGGCTATGCTCTCCCCGAGACCCAGTTGTTAAATTTTAGGCCCGACCCATTGGGCGGGCCATCCTGTTAGGTTCGGCCCGGCCCATTGGGCCCAGCCCAGTAGGTCTGACCGGGTCGACCCAGACCAGGTCGGACCGTGTCGGTCTGACCGGGTCGGACCGGACCTGGGCCCACTACCGAACCTTTACTTTCTTTGGCCATATCTTTGGCACCAGACGACCGTTTGACGAACCGTCAGCAGCATTGGTTTTATTCATGCCCTATGGTTCCCTTGAGTATAACCCACTGGAATTCGGGGTAATGTTGAGATATGGTTAGGTTGGATTGTGCACGAATCCAACTGGGTCCCCAGGACTAAAAGGCTAATAACTCACAGACCGAGCGTCCGATTGACGCGCCGTCTGTTGCGTTGAGACCCCTATGACGAGGCAGACCTTTGAGATACTTCTATGCGGGACTTCGTGATAGTTTAAGTATCGAACTGTAGCTTGTGGAGAGGATCCTCCCGGATATGAGCGAGTATAGTGTAGAGTTATCATACCAGTTCCGGGTTTACCCTCCAACAGGGCTGGGCAGTGGGTTACCTGTTGATCTAAGGGTTTACCCTCCAGCTGGGCTGGGTAGTGGGTTACACGTTGATCTTTAGGGTTTACCATCCAACTGGGCTGGTCAGTGGATTACCTGATGACCTCTTAGGTTTTACCCTCCAGCTGGGATGAGCAGTGGGTTACCCGTTGATCTTAGGGTTTACCCTCCAACTGGGCTGGGCAGTGAGTTATCTGTTGACCTTTAGGTTTTACTCTCCAGCTGGACTGGGCAGTGGGTTAACCGATGACCTCTTAGGGTTTACCCTCCAGCTGGTCTGGGCAGTGGGTTACCCGTTGACCTTAGATTTTACCCTCCAACTAGCCTAGGCAGTGGGTTACCTGATGACCTCTTAGGGTTTACCCTTCAGCTGGGCTGGACAGTGAGTTACCCAATGACTTCTTTCAGACTCATCCCTTTCTATGAGGCTAGTCAGTGAATTTTCTCCATGATTACCAGAGCGGGACCCTTGGTTGTACAATTCAGTGATAAGACAGCTTTGACGTGTGGAGACCTAGTAGCTGGCTGAGACCTGATGACTACTGACCGATTCGACTCGGAGTGATTCGACTAGCCCTATGGGGGTCGCCTTGGTGTCGTGGCAGACCCACTGTACTTGATAGAGGAGGAGTTCTCTAGTAGACAAGGTTTCAATATTGTGACTGGGGATGTTATTTGATACTACCCCTAGATTAAAATCTTGGTTTTAGCTCAGTCAGTAACTTTTTTGTTTACCTCATGATTGAGATGGATTACTTGATAACTTAAGTATATGTATGGCCATATAACTAAGTGGGGTTATCTGTTGATTTCTTAACTTGTGGTTTATACTTGTTGGATTTTGTGAGACCTTGAGAGTCTCAGGGTCCCTACTGAGTATCGTTATACTCACCCCTGCACAGGCTATGCCCACACCTCATTGTGTTGGTTGCAGACGACGGACAACGCTGGCTGAGGATGAAAGTACCAGGACTAGACGGTACTTGGAGGTGGACCTTACGATGATTCGATACACATAGGATACTGACAGATGTGGAGTGCTGATGAGGCTATATGTACCTACCCTTTATAAAGGAATCCCATAGGACAACCCAACACCTATTTTTCCTTTCTTCAGTTGTACTTGTATTTCCAGTTCCTTGTACTTTATAGTTGGGCTTGTATTTCTGGCCCCTTGTACTTTTTAGCACTCTTTTGTTATACAGTTTACTTAGTGTTTTTTATCCATTTGTGTGCTCTGTTGTGTACATTTCAGGTTATAAAGGGAATGCCTTCCCAGTTTTAGGGAAATACGCCTTTGGTGCTAGTCTCCAGCCCCTGGCCTTTGGAAGGCGGGCTTGGGGTAGTCACGACACGAGACCCAGGGGACGATTTGTGAAAAAAAATATAATATTTTCTTGAATTATAAAACGCCTTCTTAGTTAATATTAAAATTAGGAAACTTACCCATATCAAAATATTATTCCTTTTCCTGTAAATAATGATCCTCCTTCTAAGCTTGCTTAATTAATTCTGACAAGGTAAACTGCACTGAAACTTGAAATAAAACAGAGGATGTTCCAACATCTATAAATTCTAGGATAAAATTCATCAAATCATTAACCAAAGGGTCAAGTTCCAAGAATAACATGGTTATTTTAACATTATTTTTCTGACTCAAAACATCAACCACTTTGTTTTCTTTTCTAGGATGTTAATGAATCATGCAATCATAATCCTTGATTAGTTCTAGCCATCTTCTCTATCTCATGTTAAATTATTTATGAGTAAATATATACTTCAAGCTTTTTTACTCAGTATATATTTCACACTTTGATCCATACAAATTATTCCTCCAATTTTTTTTAAGAAAAAACTAAAACAACTAATTCCAGATCATGTGTAGTGTAATTTAACTCACGAAGTTTCAACTGACATGAAGCATAAGAAATTACATGATCCTCATGAATTAGGTTACAACCAAGTCCCTTTAATGAATCATCACTATAGATGACAAATTCATAATTTTTTTAAGGTAGGTCCAAAACTAGAGCATTCACCAATCTTCTTTTTCCCCCCAAAATAATCATCACATTATTTTTTCCAAATGAATTTAACTCATTTTTGAGTTAACTTAGTCAACAAGATAGAAAACTGAGAAATGTTTTAAAAAAACCACTGGTAGTAACCTTCTAATCCAAGAAAACCATGAATATCTATAATATTTTTGGGTTTTGACCATTATTTAAAAACCTATGTTTTGGTAAGGTCAATAGTTATTCCATATTTAGAAACAATATGACCAATACAATAAATTTGTTGCAACCAAAATGAACACTTACCAAATTTTACACATATTTTATTTTATTTTAAGGTTTGAAAAATATTCCTTATATATCTTTCATACTCCTAATAAATTTTAGAACTTACAAAAAATGTAATCAATAAACACAACCAAAAAATTATCCAATAATTCATGGAAAAATATATTCATAAGGCCTATAAATACAGTAGGTACATTCAATAACTCAAAGGGAATAACTATAAAATAATAATTTTTGTATCTAGTTTGAAATTTAGTCTATAGAATATCTACTTCTTTTACTTTCAACTGATGGTACCCTGACCTGATATCAACCTTTGAAAAATACTATGCCCCCTCGAGCTGATCAAATAAATCATTAATATGAGGAAAATTATACCTTTTCTTAATAGCGATGTTATTCAATGATATATAGTCAATGAAAAGTCTTATTGAAGAATATTAATTTTAAAAAATAAAACTATAGCACCCCATGATGAAGTGATAGAATTAACGAAACCTTTATCTTGAAACTCCTTTAATTTCCTTTTCAATTATAAAAGTTCCACTCGAGCCATTTGATATGGGGTTTAAAAATAGGCTTAAAATCAGGAACTAAATCAACAATAAAATCAACCTCATGATCATGAATAAAACTAGGAAAATCATTAGAAAATACATCCATGTATTCATTCACTACTAGCACATCACTAATTTGAACTGTTTCTTTCTTTTCAGTTATATGATCTAGGTAACTTTCACTGTCATGTCTAATCAATTTATCATCTTCTAGGTACATTATCAAAGGAATTAAATCACTGAACATAACTTTATTTTCTATAAAATATATCTTAGTATGATAAATTGAAAGTCAATCCATACTAAGAATGATATCAACCTATACTATGTCCATTTCAGAAATATTTATAAGAAATACCATCCCACTATTGAAAATAGGAATATTCATATAAATATTTCTTTCTTTAATACTTTCACTTGTAGTTTTCACCAAAAGTTCCATCTTACTTTCATGAGTTTATATTCCCAATTTATATGAAAATTTATAATAAATGGTATAATTCAAAAAACCAGAAAGAAACAAGGTTTTGATATGCTTTGAATAAATAAGTAACATACTTGTAACCACTTCACTTGATGGTCCAATATCAATTGTAGTAGTCAAAAAATATTTTTCCACACCTTTTTTCTTTCAACCTTGCTGATTTCCCCATAAGTGAATAACTTTAGAAACCTGTTATCATAATTAACCAACTCATTGTAACTTAAGAATCATACCATATTTTTTTCATTATTCATTTTCTCATTTTTTTTATAGTCACGAGCCATATGTCTAAATAGACCACGTTACAATCGTTTCAAAGACTTTGTAATACATTACCTAGGATTATTTTTAACACAATTCTCACAATATGGTAACTTAGTTTTCTTACCACTATATTTCTCTGATGGATGCTTCCCCATTTCCTTATATCTTGACCTTTTCTTACTCTTTTCACCTCAAGGTATATAAGTTTTGAAAAAAACCATCTCCAATTTCTCATCACAATGAACCGATTTCTCATAGATTTTAAATTCCTTCATGACCAAATATCTTTATAAACATGGTTTTAACCCTAAGTAAAATGTATTATTTTTACTATAAATGTTCTGAAAAAAATACAGTATGTACATGTCCATTATTGTGAAATTTTCTTCATATGTGGCCAAAAAATCATCACATTGTTTCCTCAATTCCAGGAATTATTTCTCCATCTGGAGTTGAACAACCTTAGGTAAATATTTATCAAGTAAAATATCCTTAAATATTTCCCATTCCATGGAATCAAGATTATATTTTTCTTTAGTATTATTAAACAAATACCACCATCGATCAACTTCACCTTAAAAATGATAAACAAAATGAGATACCTTTTGACATTCTAAACATCCCATGACTTTAAATATCGTTTATATGGAATTGATCCATCCTTCATCTACCACTGGATTAGATGATGCATTGAATGATAAGGGATGTTGACTTATGAAATTCTCCATTATATACATGTTACTTCATGGCAGATTGGGTTTATCTCTATAATAGATACCACCACCATTTATTTCTTATGTCAACTGATCTAACACTACAACAAATAGTTTTGTTTCAATTCCAACCATCTTAGGATGCTGATTTGGAAGGATATTTTCCTCTCAGTTCATTCCTACTATAGATTCCTAGTTTTCTCTATAGAAAAACATTCTGAACAAATATAATACAAATGAATAAACATGGTAATATTTAAATTATATATCATTTCAACATAACTATAAAGTAAAATATTTTAAGAGTATTATATTATCATTATACTAAACTCTAAATTTATCTAAACTAACCTATGATACAATCTATAATGAACAAGCCTTAAAAATTACATAATATTGAGTTTCATGTTAAGAATTCATTATCTTAAATTTGAGGATCTTTTCAGGTTTATATTTTTAGATAATTAGTTCATAACTCATACATTACAAAACCATATATATAAAAAGTGTAAAATTTTGATCAGTATCCATTTTTCTCATAATATAAAACTTTTAAATTTAAACATGGTTTCTTTTCCTGAAAAATCTTCACAACTTTTAAATTGAACTCTTAATTTCCCTTACCCATCCTTAAAACCTATGAAATTTTTTAAAACATGTGATGAACATTAAAATATCAGTAAGGTACATAAAAAGAATAATTTTATTAGTCTAGTGACAAATATGAGAACCCATGAATTTTTTTCCTTTATATAAAATTTATTTGAGTGAAATAAAATTAATCATTTTCATATTAAATCACACACACTTTTTTCTCAAAGAAATTATTTAAAACTCATAAAAATAATATATAAATCATGTAGGTAACTTGATACATGATAATTCATATCACTCTTACAAATAGAATAACTGATATGGTCAACTTTTATCTCTATAGTACCCAATGCATTGGAAGGATATCATGGAAACACCCGTACTTAGTTTATCATGGAACCACCTATCCTTGGATTATGATGAAACCAACCATCATTTATTAATAACACAAATACCAATCCTTGGTTTATAATGGAACCACCCATCATTGTTTTATAATGTAACCACTCGACCTTAGTTTGTAATGGAACCAACCATCATCATAAACAATGACTAAGAACCATATAATAATCATAAATCATAAAATCTTGCATTTTTCATTATAAAACCCTTTCAAAAAAATTTCAATATCATATGAAAAACTCTTCCAGATATAAAAAATTACCCATTTCTTTTAAAAAACCATTTTCAATACCAAAATATCCATTTATTTTAAAGACCATTTTCAATACCAAAGTACTAAAAAAAGGTAAAGAGGGTTTTTATTTAAAGATGACATGAAATATTGTAATGTAATCCAAACTTCAAATAATGTTTATGGTTGTGGGAAAAGTCATTACCACTATACATGTTAAAATAGAACATTCCTTTTGTTATTTTTAAAGAAAGTCAAATTTATCGTAAAAATATTCCTTTTTTGATAATATTTAAACAAAGAAAAAATCACCTTTATAAAATTCTCATTTCCATATAATTATATTTATAAAATAATTTTAAAAAACATAGAAATTATTAGAAAAATAGAGTTTTATGGAAATCTTTAAAAGATGATTTTTAATGAAAAGCCCCTTACCACTTTGGAAACATTTGAATTGTAAGACCCATGACATAATAACATTACAAAAAACCATAAATATGATAAGGATATATAAATTAATGATATAACACAAAGGGTTTGTATATATACCTCATAAAATAATATAGGCACATAACTTCAAAATATGCCTCAATTAAAGAGGATTGAGATGAAATCCCTTACCTCAAGTTCGATTCGTCACATATGTTATTTATCTTTATGAATAATAAAATTATATTAATTATTTACTTGATTAATAAAATTTTATAAGTTTAATATTCATTTTATTTCACTTATCACTATATCATATACAATTAGTTAATTAATTATGTTTATCTTAGATGTTTCATGATATTTGGATTATGTGTCAAAAATTACTTTAGTAGGCTGACTATGGTCAAAGAGTTCATTATTTCAAAATTCATAGAATAATAATCATGATATAATAATCATAATTATACATAAATTATAATTTTTTAAAACCAATCTTTAATTATGGTTATGAAAAATGAACTATGTTATGATCATGGAGACGGTGGGATATACGTACACATGAGTTACATTTCCATTTTTTAATGATCATTATGAAAAGAAGGTATGTATTATTTTATATTTACATAACGATAATAATATCATAAATACCATATTATTTCTTTAAATATACTTATATATATGTCATACATGTGATTTAGTGATAAAAAATAGTCACATCTCTTTGTGGAGGTGGTATTCCACACACACACACACATGCAATATTATCATTTTTTAGTGTAAGAAATAAAATAATATATTATATTTCTAGAATGATAAATATGTCGTTAATATAATAATTATTTCATTTATATCACATATATTCATTAACTTTACCCTTATTACCTTTCATGTAAAGAGTTAGTGAAAGATGAGTCACATCACTTCTTGAAGTGTTAGTCCGTCATATACACAAGAGATGTTATCGTATCCCCCAAAGAATGGAAAGTAAGAATTTATGTGAGATATAATAACTAAACTAGTATAAATATGTTACAAATATCATATATATACATTAAATACATCATTAAAATAGTCTATGAGAGGCGATGATATAAATTGAATGACATCGGTTCACAAGGAGGTAGTCTATCGTACACACGAATAATGATTTCATATCCCATTTGATGGAAGATGAGATAGATTTAGGTTATTTAATTAACATAATAACTTATAATTATATATAATATTATGTTTTTATTATATAATAATTTAATAATATTTTATGGAGGTGGAAGAATAAATAAAATAAAAACGCACGATTAGGAACGATACCTATTCTTCAAACAACCTACTTAGGTAAACACCAAAATCCTTCTTAGGATGACTTTATGATCAAAATAAGGGATATACGTAATGGGGAGGGAAGTTAATATATTTGGGTAGTTATTTTATGATCAAAATTTAATTTATGTTGTGAATAGAAGATAACAGGGGGTATAATTTTTTATGTGAGGTGAGTGGAACACTATAATTTTTGAAAAGAAAAAGGTGTACCTATATTTTTCACATGCCAAAAATCTCTAAAATTGACCATTTTAGAGAATTAGAAATTATAATGTCTAAATATTTATATAAAATATATTTTAAACAAGTTATTAGGTCATTTTAATCCTTATCGTTCTAGTTTACCCCCTGTAAACCCATTTTGCCTCAATTGTGTAATTAATTTTTACTATTTTCACTATTCATTATGGTAAAAAATCAAGTTGAAATTATTATATAATATAAATTATTCTAATTAAAAATAATTAATCCATTTTACCAAATCCAATTCACATAATTGGTAAAATTTAATTTAAAATTAAACCCACAAACATGATGAAAACACAATTTTTTTAGAAGTGTATTTTTCATGCAAAAGGTGATTTTATATTAACTATATGAATAATAATAATAATTTTATTAATATAAATAAATATTTTTTAATATATAATATATAAATTTATTTTATAACATTCCTAATTAGTATTTATTTTAATTAATTAAAATATATAAACTTTATGCACTTTAAAATAGTTTTTAGAAAAATCCATTTTTTTTAAAAAAATTTATTCAAAAATCCAATATGAAATTGATTAAAAATTAATTATTTGGTTTAAATATTAAAAAATATTACATATTTTACTCAAATTTATACTAAAAACTTAATTTTACTTTTAAACTACTTAATTTATTAAAAAGAAACAATGCTTTTCAAAAATGGCTATTTTCACTATTCATTAAAAAATCAACATTTTCTGAAAAATCCCAAAATTTCACCCCATGTTAATTTTTATATGATGATTTTAAAATTTAAATTAATTTTTTCTTACTTAAATTTTAAGATTTTAAAATTAATCTTTTAAATAGAATCCTTATAATAAAAAATTTTAGTTAAAACTATTTCCTTTTTTATATAAAAATTACTAAATATTTTTAAAATGTATGTAAAAATATAATTCATGAAAATAATTTATTATATAATTACCCGGATTATTATAGAATCCATTCCCAATATATAATAATATAATTTTTGACACCAATTTCCATCTCATAGGGATTGGGAAGGCCCTCCAGGCCATGTCATGGGCTAACTCAGGGACTTGGATCGAGGGTAGCCTAGGTTGGTTTTTGACTATCCTTGCTCAGAGATACCAAGGAAAAATAAATGGTGAGGGTTTTAATCCATTATAAAACATTTAATTTATAATATAATGGATTTTTAGGGCCTTAATCCATTTTAAAACTGATCAATGTTTTCTTATAAATATGATAATCGATCCGACTATGATTATATAGGATTTGAGAGTATATTATTATCATTTTTTATTTGAAAATATGGATGTTATTATATAACATAATGTGCTATATTACCATAATCCAATATATTAATATTGATAAATTATCAAATTATCATATATATCCCCATCAAGACTCCTCCCAAGTAATGAAGAGATAGAGAGAGACCCCTGAATACCACCTTCGATAGGCTATAGGATAGAGTTTATCACCAAGTGTCTTAATTCACATTTATGGGAGGAATTATCTATATTTATAAAAAACCAAAAAAAAACATCTATATTAGGATAATAAACTAATTCTACTATCAAATTAATAAACACATGTATGGTCATGTCACGCACACCAAAAATAGATAATACAAAAACCTAAAAATAGCATGAACACATAACACCATACTCCCAAATAGACATCCACACGTTTAAACTAACATATATTGACACCAACATCAACTAGATACGATAAATTTGAAAAATAATATAATATAATAGGGTTAGTATACAAGTATACTGAGTATGATCCTCCTTTGAGCTATTTTATATTAAATGAATAGGAATAAAAAAGCTCAATGAATGAAATATATAAAAATGATCAAAATATGATTAAAAAAAATTATATAACGTTGATATAAACAAAACCCCACCTCATGTAATCCACAATATCATCACATCACAATAAAAACATCACCCCATATGAATCACCATAATCACCATACTTAAACCACTAAATCTCAATATATATACCTCTAATGATGGTATAACTGTAAGGACCCAGTCTTAAAACATTACATAATCTTGAATTAAATGGATAATTCACATTGAGGATATTTTCTAGTTTAGAGTTTTTTATAATTAGGCCATAACTATTACATTACATCTCAAAAAATACAGAGTACACACTTCTACTTAGTTTCCATTTTTTTCATAAAATAAAAAATCTTGAAAAAAGAGTCATGTCTAGTTCCATGTTTTAGACAGCATGAATTTTCCTTGATCCCATCATTGACCCTATTCATCTTTAAGTCCCGTGAAAAACATTTCAAAACTTGGGATGAGTGTAAAAAGATCAGTAAGGGTTATAAAATAAGGAAAGAAAACATTAGTCCATCAAAACATAATCTTTTTAACATACCTCATGAAATCATAATATTTATGAATAACACATAGTAATCAAAAATAATAAAGGTAACTTGTGTCATCCATAACATACTTACGTTGTAGCTTTCACAACCATGTAGGGATTTACATTTGGAGTACCCATCACAGTATATTCCTTAAATATATTAGGATAAACATTCATGTTTACCTACGTCACATTACCCAATGTATTAGAGAGCTATCTCAGGCTCACCCACCCTAGGTTTATCACAGAACCACCCGTATATGTAAACAATGCCCAAGAACCATAACTTAATCATAACACATAAAATAAACATAAAAGAAAGATAAAATTTCCTCATTTAAATCACAATATATCATTTAAATATATTGACCTAACAAATCCATTATCAAAACCATTTTCAATACCAAAATAAGTAAAAGAGTATAAGGTATTTATTTTCCTTTTAAAAACATTATGGCTTGTTAAGGAAACCAAAGATCAAATAATACTCACGGAAGTGAAAAATGTTTTTTTCACCACTTACGTTAAAAAGAAACATTATTTTTTGTTGTTTTGTAAAATTCCATGTAGAAAAATATTCCCTTTGAATGAAATGAAATGTAAAAGGTGTTTATACACATCATAAAAGAAATTCATGAATAAAACAAAATATGCCTCAATGAAAGGAGATTGAGACGAAGTCCTTTACCTTGTATCCTACTTGACCCATTCATTCTTTCATCTATAGAATATTAAACTAAAGTTAATTTCTTCTTGATTAATAACCTTTTTCAAGTTTATTATTCCTTTTATGTCACTTATTACCACATCATAAACATTATGTAATCATTTAAGTTAATAATGGTTGTTTTGTTGATATTTGGTACTTGATTCAAAAATGAACATGTTACGACCCCCTCCCCAAAAAGTATACCCCTCATGGGTTGGCAATATGAGAATGGAGATAATGACCCCCCGAGTCCCGCCTCCAGTAGGCCTCAGGTTGGCGACTAGCACCGAGGGTATAAAAAACACACAAATGAGAGGAATTACCCTCTAAGAGAACACATGCAGAAGAGAGAGATAAGATAGACACCAAAAAACTCCAACTCAGAACTGAAATATAAAAAAACCCAAGTGCACATATGTAATGCCGTGAAAAAGTACTACAAATGGAAGGGAAAAAACTGCAAGTACCCAAAAGAAAGTAAAACAACAGCAACCACAAGACCAAACAACTCCTGCAACCACAAGATAGTAGTAACCAACCTAATCTCCAACCTGCTCCAAGTGACCTGAAAAACAGTTTATATATACATAGGGTGTGTATAACCGTATACTCAGTAGGATCCTCCCCAAAGCCTCTCATTCAAATGTAAAGAAAGCATGCTAAAGCATAGTAAACAACAAGTGAAACTAACTCATCACCTAAATGGGTATACTAAGTTCCCAGACTCACCATGGATACTCTCACCAAGTAACGCATGCAAGAATATATCATATAATAAAGAATATCAAGGGTACCTCGCTACTACTTCCCCACTGGTTTTCCGCTTTGCCCCAACGTCGCACATCCTAAGCATCTCTCTCAAAAAAGGCTTGCCCGCAGACACCTGGGAAAAGCACCACAACATGCACCTCATGCAACAAAACCACCACGTCCATGTAAGCAAGTAACCAGGTAGTTTCCGGGAGACACCAAAACTTGCATAATGTGTGTCATACATCGAGTATTACACCTCAATCCATTACAACCCATACACTGTGTAAGGATCCTCAAGCCATGACAACCTATACACGTTACACCTATAATAGTCCATAGAAAACTATATCTAGAATATATCTGTGTGAATAACCACAAGACATTAAAACCCTCTACACACATATATGGATAAAACTTACCACTATGACTACCAGCACAAGTATCTAACAAGAGAAGAGAGCGGGGCCAAATGGGGTAGTCATCCATCCATCCTCCCACCAGAATGTTGGGGAAAACACCCCCCAGGGCTCAGAATCCCCGGGGTGTCAGTTGCCCTTACTGACAGGGTGGAGTAGCATATAGAAACACAAAAAGTACAGAATATACTATATCTCACAACCACACTGTGGTTATAACCTAGTCTTAGACTCAACTCCAGCTAACGTCTCTCAGACTCTGGGCTGCCACTTCTAAGACTAGGTATCCTATAAGCATACAACCATTTAAAGAGCATTAATACATTATTTCATTCCCTTTTTACCAGTTTCACTTTACGTTAATTAATTATTTAAACATTAACTAACCATGAAAAATTCCACATTAGCATCACACCCAAAGTCCACTATCCCTTTAAAATTACAACCTCATCATTATGTTCCAGTAAGCTCCAACCCCATGGTTTAACACCATTTATTCAAATATTCCTTAAAAAATTACTTTCCCACATTCCCAAGAATTCTAGAAAAACATTCTATGCTACTAAAAACAAGGGGGCTCAACACGGTGAGTAGATGTACTACCCGTTGAGTCTTTTCCACCTATATAAAGAGAGTAGACCCATCCTCCCTTGAGAAGCTAAAAACAGAAATCACGTGGCATACCCCGCACGTCTTTTCATATTTCATAAGAAGGGTAAGCAAGACCAGCTTCCATGAGCAGTGGGGAAAAGTAAAGCAGATAATCAACCAATAAGAATCAGAAAGCATCCAACAATCAAATTCATCTCATTCCATCATCCCTGGTGTCCTCCATAACACCCACATGCATAAAACGATGCATTTCGCCACTCTAGGTGTCATCTTCTACCACTACCAAAAGTCTCCATGACCCCACATATCACAACAGCTATCCAGGCTCACATAACAGCACAAGCAGCAGGGAAACAAACATCAGATCAATTGGGCTATTGGACCTTTAACAATCAAGAGGGTAACTTAGAACCCTTGAAGGAATTATCAAACAATCAGTTCTTTAATCCATCTTGAATTAAAAGATTTATTATTCATAGGTTCTAAAATTCGGGAAACCTAATGAGTAAGCTATAAAAAATAATTAAACATGATTACTGCACCAATTTGATTAACATAAAATTAAAAAAAGAAGAACTAGATTCATTTACATGCCTCTTTATCCATATCCAATAGTTATCAATTAATTCTGGTTTACATTCTTTGACAATTTTCATCAAGAACAAACAGCTAAACGAAGCAAGCATGGATATCACACTATCTAGAAAACAAGGGGCAATAACATATGACCGATATCAATTTATTTGTCCAGTTAAAATATTTATTATGTCAATTCCATTTTGGTATAGTGGTATAAAACATTCTAATAATACAATTGCACATAAAATAAAAGAGAAGCAATGAATCCCCTACCTCAAACAGTTCTTGACGTTCTTTATCCACCCAACGAGTCACGATCCTCCTCTCGCGTCAACTGCATCCACCCGAGGATGCCATGGTATGACCTCACAAACCAAAACCCAAGAAAAACCCCATTAGAATCATGGAGAATACATGATATAATAACATAAAGGAGAAACAGGAGAAGATAAACCCCAAAAGAATGATGATAAAACATACCTCATATCGAAGATTGATCAATAAAACTTGGTGTCATCAAGACAGAGTGGAACCAATCCGAGGAGGAATGATTGATCATGAAACTCCTATCAGAAGGATAGAAAGGTTCTAGAATCTCATAGCTGAGAGAAAATAGGAATAATTAGGGAGAAAGATATCCCATCCCTTTAGAAGATTTAATGGAGTGGCAGTTTAAGATACGCTTGATATCCCATTAAAAGAGGATCGCATTAAACCACACGGTTTGAACAAGTAAAAAAATCATGAGCCTTAGGAATAATTAATATAGGATTTATGGCCATTGAATCAACCTTAGAGTCCTTAAAATAAGGCTTTAAATGTATTTTACATTAAAGGAAACGTCTAAGGGGTGAAACTGTATGAAGCTGGAAACACTGTTCACATACTCAAAATTTGGCAAAGGAAAAAGAGGTTACCGTTAGAGGTTACCGATAGAACTATTCACCAATGGAACTATTTACAGAATTGGAAATTTGGAAAAGGAAAGAGAGGTTACTGTTAGAGGTTACCGATAGAACAGTTCACCGATGGAACTGTTCATAGAATTGGAAATTTGGCAATGGAAAGAGAGGTTACCGATAGAACTGTTCACTGATGGAACTGTTCATAGAAGGTTACCGATGACACTGTTCACCTAAGGTGACTGATGCACTGTTCACATAAGGTTACTGTTTCACTTTTCACAACTGTCTACCGTCGGAACTGTTCACCGAACTGGAAAATTGGAAAACTGTTGGGGATACCTCCTGGAACACCTCAAACACCATATTTTGACAAAGAAATGGACCAAAGAGGTCTGGGACATTACATCAGATACCTATAAAAACATTCTCATCCTTGATAATTCAAAACCCACCTAAATTAAAAATGAAATGGGTTCTGAACAACCACCCATCAAGATACCTCTCAAAAGAGAGAAAGCCTCAAAAACCACAAAGGGAGCCATCTCACAAACATGAAAGGTTCATAACCACATAAGCTACATCGATACATGAAAACAGTTAAACATCAAACAAATCTGGGTACTGAGCATGTATATGTGACTCACATTCCCAGTTACTCTTCTCCATGACACCGTGTCGCCACAAGACACGAACCAAGGGGATAGAACTCCCACGCAACACTTTCTCCTTGTGGTCTTGGATCTTCACAAGTCACTCCTCAAAGGTTGCATCATCATCACATCGATCTCTCCCCAATCGATGATGTGAGAGTCACCATGAAGATAACGACAGAGCTGTGATACATGGAAAACATCATGTATCCAACTCATCTGCGGGGGAAGTGCTAATCGATACGCCACAACTCCAACATGAGATAACACCTCGAAAGGCCCAACAAACTGGGGAGAAGGATTACTTCCACGACCAAACCTTCGCATCCCACGATAGGGAGTCACCTTCAGAAACACATAATCCCCAACATTAAACTCTAAGGGTATCCTTCTTTGATCAACATATGATATTTTATGATCTTGGTCTATCTTCATCCTCTCACAAATCACCTGTACCATCTCTATTATATTCTGCACTAGTTTTGGTCCGATAATTTCTGACTCTCCGACCCCAGTCCAATATAATAGAGAATGTCATGGTTGACCATAAAAGCCTTTAAAAGGCACCATACTGATGGTGGAGTGAAAAATATTATTGTAAGAGAACTCCACCAAGGGAAAGTGCTTCATCCACGAACCTCCAAAATCAAGAACACAATAGCGTAACATGTCTTCAAGAGTTTGGATGGTTCACTCTGTCTGACCATCCATCTGAGGATGAAAAGTAGTGCTAAGGCTTAACTGAGAACCAAAAGCATGAAAGAGACCTCTCCACACCCTAGAGATAAAATGAGGATCTTGATCAGAAATGATCATCCTTGGGGCTCCATGAAGTCTCACCACCTCCTCCAGATACCGCCTCAACAAAACATCCACTGATCTCAACTCCTTGATCACTATGAAGTGAGACGATTTTGTTAAACGATCCACTACCACCCAAATAGAATCATGTTCTCCCTGAGATCGAGGTAAACTAGTAAAAAAGTCCATTGATATGTCCTCCAACTTCCACTGAAGAATATCTAATAGCTGTAGAAGACCACCAGGAACATGGTGTTCAACCTTCACCTTCTGGCAGACCAAACATCGAGACACAAACTCTGCAACCGCACGCTTTAGCCTAGGCCACCAAAACTGGCTCCTCAAGGCTCGGTACATCTTTGTCACGCTGGGATGCACCACTAAAGGAGAACTTTGTAACTCTCTGAGAACCATACCGCGCATCCTCAAAGGAACAAAAATCCTTCCATGATACAACACTCGATGTTATTCATCCTCAGTCCAACCATCAGGGGCCTCGCCACAAACAAATCGGTCTCTCCAGACCTCCACCTCAGGATCCCCCAACTAGGAATCTTCCACCTTCTACATCAGGGATGACTATACCGTCATCTGAAAAAGACAACCTCTACCGCCCAACTTCTCCCATATCAAGATGTAATACTGACAGCTCTTCCATTACTCTCCAGGAATCACTGGATTCACGCACTGCATCACTACATGAATTTTGACTCAGCGCATTAGCTACAACATTCCCCTTTCTAGGTGTATATGATATCTCGAAGTCATATTCTTGTAAGAACTCCATCCACTGATGCTGTTTTAAGTTCTGGTCATGCTAGGAGAAAACATACCTCAAACTCTTATGATCGGTGAAAACCACAAACCGCTCACCAATAAGGTAATGTCTCCAAAAATTCAGGGAAAACACCATGTATAACAAATCAATATCATGGGTGGCATAGTTACGTTCATGGGGATGGAACTGCCGACACCCATAAGAAACAACTGACCTCTACTGCATAAGAACACAACCTAACCCCAGATGCGAAGCATCGCAGAAAACATCAAATTAAACTCCCTCAGCTGGAAGAAAAAGAACTGGAGCACTTACTGACTTCTCCTTTAGATACTAGAAAGCTTTATAACACTAATCAGTCCATTTGAATGCCTGATCCTTCTTGGTCAAAGATGTCCGAGGATTCGCAACTCGTGAGAAATTGGCTACAAACTTCCTGTAGTAGCCTGCGATACCAAGGAAAATTCGCACCTCTGACACTTTCTTGGGGGCTACCCAAGACACAAATGCTTCTATCTTCGATAGATCCACATCTAATCTCTATTGGTACACAAAATGCCCAAAGAAATGAACTTCTAGAGCCCAAAACTCAAACTTCGACAACTTCCCAAATAGATGATATTGAAGAAGAACTCCCAAAACGTCTTGTAGATTCTCTGCATGGTCCTCCTCAGATGTGGAGTACACAAGGATGTCATCGATGAAAAATACCATGAACTTATCCAAGAACTCACGGAAAACAAAATTCATCAATACCATGAATACAGCTGGAGAATTCGTCACGCCAAATGACATTACAATGAACTCATAATGCCCATGACGACAACAGAAAGCAGTCTTTGGGATATCCCCATCCTTCACACGCATATGATAATACCCTGACCACAAGTAGATCTTTGAGAACCAACTTTCAACCTTCAGTTGATCGAATAAATCATTAATATGTGGAAGAGGATAGTGATTCTTTTTTGTCACTTTGTTTAAGCGATGATAATCTACACACAACTACAAACTTCCGTCAGCCTTCTTCACAAACAAAACTGGTGCACCCCACGAAGACACACTTGGACGAAAAAAACCACACTGTAACAGACCATCAAGATGTATACGTAGCTCTTGTAACTCATAAGGTGCCATAATATATGGAGACATAGAGATAAGAGATGCTTTTGGTTGTAGCTCAATCCCAAACTCGATCTCTCGTCGAGGGGGTAATGCCACAACCTCTTCTGGAAAGACATCAGGGTACTCTTCTACGACCCTAGGAAACTCCAACTGTTGAACCTCTGAAGAAATCAGCATCATATCATCCATAATGGATGATAAGGTTGGAACACACCTATGACCCATCTGAGGATCTCACTCGCCAACAAACACCACTGGCTCTCCATCCGCACCAATTAAAACGACCTTCTTCCTGAAGCAATCCATGATAGCCTGCACCGAATACAACCAATACATGCTGAGGATGACATCATATGGTTGTATTCGTAAACATAGGAAATCTCCCCAAGAGCGGTGTTTCCCCAACACTAGCCCACAGTCTCTACATACTTCAAACAAGTCAGCTCGACCTCGAACTGGAGTAGTCAATGCCAAGGTCACTGGAATCCTCTCTACCTCAAGTCCCAAAGCATGGATAAGGGTAGGTGATATGAAGGAGTTTTTTTCTCCTAAATAAAAAAAGGAATACACCAAGGTATAAAAAAAGAAAAGGGTACCTCGAACAACGTATGGCTCGCCTTGAGATGGCAACGCTAGAGCATGAAGCTGACCATGACCTCCTCCATGACCTCTCTGACCCTAATGACGACCACCACCACAGCCGAGATCTACTCTCCGAGGATGGGGAGCATCATAGGGCTGTCCTATGACTACCCCGTCTACCCTCTACTGATCTAAAGATGGTGCAACTGGCTGCTGTTGCCTCGGATGGAACTGCCTCAACAGAGGAACCTAGAGCGTAGCACCTGGTGCACGATGACCGCTCTGAAAGGTCGGGCACTCCCCCTACTGATGACCATGACCACCACAATAAAAAAAAGAACCTGATCCCTTGGAATAGTACTGAGAGTTGTTGCCTTTAGAGAAATGAGATGTGAAGGGCTGGGACCTACCCCCGGTAGAAAGAAAAATCTTCTGCTCTGAGAACCGAGAACCCCGCACCACAACTCTACTTCATGAGGAATCATGCCGATTCCCCTCTTGTGATGATCCAGTACTGGAAAAGTCCTCTTGACAACCTCTTCCCTTGATATCACCTTAAGATATGTTTTTAGTATAAATGGGGTGACCTGACACTGGATCTCTGGATGCAAAGCCTCCTCGAAATTCCTCATCTTGGCCTCCTCATCTACCAGTAGGTCTAAAGAATATCGTAAAAGGTTCCTGAAATGGATTCCAAACTCTCGAACAATGGATCTCCCCTATCTATGGGTAAGAAGCACTTGGTGACTAGATTCCTTCGCAGTCGAAGAAAGAAACTCGACTCTAAACTTGTCTCAGAACTCCTCCCATGAGATTGCTGACTCCTCACGATCCCCAAGGAACAAGAAGCACTACTACCTTGCTAATCCACACAACATCGTCACAACCAAGGACACCCAGTTCTCCTTCCAAGCATAGATTGATCTGAAGCCTATCTCGACCTCCTCAAACTAGTCTTCTGTGACTGAATCTGAAATGGATCCCTCGTACTTATGCAGACTCTGGCACTGAAAATCTCAGAGTTTCTTCCTCCAAGTGTCTTCATCGTCAACCACTACCCTGTGACGATCTACTAGAACAACCTACTGGACATTTTCTATGCAAAATTGACGAGGACGTCGACCTAGAGCCATACCTATAAAATAAAAAACTGTTAGAGATCCTAAACCTAGAATATGGAAGAATCAACATTAATTAATTAATTTTTTTCTTTTATTCATTTTAGGTTAACCTATCCCAAGGTCTACCCATTCAAACATAGGAACAAATAAGAATGATGCATGATCCTTTCCTAGATCTCTACCCTGCAACTAGTATCACCATGTTTAGTAGCCATTGTAAACTTAAAGGTATGTACATTAGATCATAGGGGGCCCTAATTTCCTATGTCTCAGCCGGTCTCCAGTGTTTACCTCACTTTCTAAACATGAATGACACCGTTTACCTACCAACCCATGCAACCTCACCTGTGCCTAACTCCAAATTTCATCCTATCCATCAACCAGACCTATGATACCAGTCTGTCATGACCCCCTCCCCACAAAGTGTACCCCTCCTGGGTCGACAATGTGAGAAGGGAGATAATGAGCCCCGAGTCCCGCCTCCAGTAGGCCCCGGGTTGGCGACTAGCACCGAGTGTATAGTAAACACAAAAATGGGAGGCATTACCCTCTAAGAGAACACATGAGGAAGAGAGAGATAAGATAGACACTAACCAACTCTAACTCAAAACTGAAATATGAAAGAAACCCAAGTGCACATATGTAATGCCATGAAAAAGTACTACAACTGGAAAGGGAAAAATTACAAGTACCCAAAAGAAAGTAAAACAACATAAACCACAAGCCCGAACAGCTCCTACAACCACAAGATAGTAGTAACCATCCTGATCTCCAACCTGCTCCAAGTGACCTTAAAAATAGTTTGTATATACATAGGGTGAGTATAACAATATACTCAGTAGGATCCTCCTCGAATCCTCTCATGCGAAAGTAAAGAAAGCATGCTAAAGCACAGTGAACAACAAGTGGAACTAACTCATCACCTAAACAGGTATACTAATTTCCCAGCCTCACCATAGATACTCTCACCAAGTAACGCATACAAGAATATATCATATAATAAAGAATATCAAGGGTACCCTGCTACTACTTCCCCACTGGTTTGGTTATTTAACCCAACGTTGCATGTCCTGAGCATCTCTCTCCAAAAAGGATTGCCCGAAAACACCTAGAAGAAGCACCACAACATACACCTCATGCAACAAAACCACCACATCCACATAAGAAAGTAACCAGGTAGTTTCTGGAAGCCACCATAGCTCGCATAACACGTATCATACATCAAGTATTACACCTCAAGCTATTACAACCCATACACTGAGTAAGGATCCTCAGACCATTACACGTTACACCTATACACGTTACACCTATACAGGTTACACTTATACACGTTACACCTATACATGTTACACCTATAGTAGTCCATAGAAAACTATATCGAGAATATATGTGTGTGAATAACCACAAGCTATTACAGCCCTCTACACACATATATGGGAAAAACTAATCATTGTGCCTACCAACACAAGTATCTACCAAGAGAAGAGAGCGAGGCCAAAGGGGGTAGTCAGCCATTCATCCTCCCACCAGAATGTTGGGGAAAACACCCCCCCAGGGCTCAGAATCCCCGATGTGTCAGTTTACCTTACTGACAGGGTGGAGTAGATTATAGAAACACAAAAAGTACAGAATATACTACATCTCAAAACCACACTATGGGAATAACCTAGTATTAGACTCAACTCCAGCTAACATCTCTCAGACTCTAGGATTCCACTTCTAAGACTAGGTATCCTATAATCATACAACCATTTAAAGGGCTTTAATACATTATTTCATTCCCTTTTTACCAGTTGCACTTTACATTAATTAATTCTTTAAACATTAATTAACCATGAACAATTCCACATTAGCATCACACCCAAATTCCACTGTCCCTTTAAAATTACAACCTCATAATTATGTTCCAACAAACTCTAACCCCAGGGTTTAACACCATTTATTCAAATATTCATTAAAAAATTACTTTCCCACATTCCCAGGCATTCTAGAAAAACATTCTATGCTACTAAAAACAAGGGGGTTCAACACAGTGAATAGATATACTACCCATCAAGTCTTTTCTTCCTATAAAAAGTGCGTATACCCATCCTTCCTTGAGAAGCTAAACATGGAAAGCACATGGCATGCCCCGCACGTCTTCACATCTTTCAGAAGAAGGGTAAGCAAGACCATATGCCTTGAGCAGTAGGGAAAATAAAGCATATAATAAACCAATAAGAATAAGAAAGTATCCAACAATCACATCCATCCCATTACATCACCCCTGGTGTCCTCCTCGTCACCCACATGCATAAACCGATGCATCTCGCCACTCTAGGCGTCATCTGATGCCACAACCAAAAGTCTCCATGCCCCCACATATCACAACAACCATCCAGGCTCACATCACAACACAAGCAGTAGGAAAACAAAGATAACATCAATTAGGCTATTGGCCCTTTAACAATGAAGAGGGTAACTCGAAACCCTACAAAAAATTATCAAACAATCAGTTCTTTAATCCATCTTGAATTAACAGATTTATTATTCATAGGTTCTAAAATTCAGGAAACCTAATCAGTAAGCTATCACAAATAATTAAACATGATTACTGCACCAATTTGATTAACATCAAATTAAAACAAGAAGAACCAAATTCATTTACATGCCTCTTTATCCATATCCGATAGTTATCAATTAATTCTGGTTTATGTTCTTTACCAATTTTCATCAAGAACGAATAGCTAAATGAAGCAAGCATGGATATCACGCTATCTAGAAAACAAGGGGCAATAACATACAACCAATATCAATTTATTTATCCGGTTCAAATATTTATTATGTTAATTCCATTGTGGTCTAGTGGGATAAAACATGATAACAATATAGTTTCACGTAAAAGAAAATAGAAGCAACAAACCCCCCACCTCAAACAGTTCTTGATGTTCTTTATCCACCATATGGGTCACGATCTTCCTCTCGCGTCAACTGCATCCACCCGAGGATGCCATGGTATGACCGCACCAACAGAAACCCAAGAAAAACCCCATTATAAGCATGGAGATTACATGCTATAATAATGTAAAGGAGAAATAGGAGAAGATGAACCCGAAAATAACGATGATAAAACATACCTTATATCGAAGATTAATTGATACAACTTGGTGGCATCAAGACAGAGCAGAACCAATCCGAGGAGGAATGATTGATTGTGCAACTCTTATGAGAAGGATATAAAGGTTATAGATTCTCATAGCCGAGAGAAAAGAGGAAGAATTAGGGAGGAAGATGTCCCACCCCTTTAGAATATTTAACAGAGTGGCAGTTTAAGATATGCTTGATATCCCATTAAAAGCAGATCACATTAAACCACACGGTTTGACCAAGTAAAAACACCCCGAGCCTTAGGAATAATTAATATAGGATTTATGGACTTTGAATCGGCCTTAGAGTCCTTAAAATAAGGCTTTAAACGTATTTTATGTCAAAGGAAACGTTCAAGGGGCAAAACGGTAGGAAGTTGGAAACATTGTTCACATACTCAAAATTTGGCAAAGTAAAAAGAGGTTACCGTTATAGGTTACCGATAGAACTGTTCACCGATGGAACTGTTCACAGAATTGGAAATTTGGAAAAGGAAAGAGAGGTTACATTTAAAGGTTACTAATAGAACTATTCACCGATGGAAATATTCACAGAATTAGAAATTTGGAAAAGGAAAGAGAGGTTACCGTTAGAGGTTACCGATAGAACTGTTCACTGATGGAACTGTTCATAAAAGGTTACCGATGACACTGTTCAGCTAAGGTCACCAATGCACTATTCATAGAAGGTTACCGTTGCACTGTTCACAACTATATACTATTGGAACTGTTCACTGAACTGGAAAATTGGAAAAGTGTTGGGGATACCTCCTGGAACACCTCAAACACCATATTTTCACAAATAAATGGACCGAAGAGGTCCAGGCCATTACAGAACATCTTATAATTATAAGTTGTTCATGTGGTCAAAGGTACATTATCTATAGAATTATATTCCTGATTTAGATATCATATATATAATATGTGTCCAGTGTATATATGTATTTATAATATTACATAACATTTGGTGATAAGAAATGAAATGCACCGTTCAAAGAGACGGTAAGCCGTACGTACGCATGAACTCTACTTTCATTTATATTTTGTATTTTAATGGAATAAAAACTTAATGATACATAGTTATATTATAATTATAGTATAATATCATATATAATTTCATTAAATCCATCCTTTATACATCCCACGTATGGCATGAATGAGTCATATCACTTTGAGGGGGCGGTAGTCCGCACTTCCTCAAATGAAATTATCATATTTACCCACTATGGAAACCATAAAGGTATTATATAAATTAAAAATAAATAAACATATAAATAATATAAATATAATATATATCACATATAAATACAGTTCCATTTTAATGGACACCATAATAGGTGTTAGAAGAATATTGAACAATCATCGTTTCGTGAGGCAGTAGTTCACCTTCCACATAAACAATATGTTATTTACCCATTAGATGGAGGTGTGTGTAAGTGTAGTTAGAATAATTCTCATAAAAAAAAACCTAGTATATTTAGGATACCAGTGTTGTTATAAAATAAAGTAATAAAAAGAGTTTAGGGGGTTGGAGAAGTAAAATAAAACAAAAGAACTTAAGAGAATACGTTACCTTTAAATCGGGTATCTCCCTTTGGTTTGAACCAAAAGGTTTACTTGAATTGCCTTATTCCTAGGGGAAGGCTTCTAGGAAGAAGATAAAAATGTAGGGAGATTAATTGGGAAGAGGTTTGATGAGCCAAGGGGATTTAGAGGTGTGAGTAATGGGTTAGTGGTGAGAGATTTTTATAAGGGGGAGGAGGGGCTCTTTAAGAAAGTTTGGAAATATTATTTTATTATATAATGATTTTCGGTTTATAAAGGTAAAAAACTCATTAAAGTCCAAGATAATATATCTAATTTTCTAAATAAAATCATCCAATAAGAATTTGATAGGTTTTGGATATTTTTTTAATTTTTATAATCTTATTTATTTAAATCATTCCTTAACGAGGTAAACACTGCATCATTATTGTGTCATAAATAATTTTATTTATTTGATGTCTAAAAATTATAAAAAAAATACCATGATGTAGAAAATATTTTTATATTTAAAATTAATATTTATAGTAAAAGAGATAAATTATATAACCCCATGTAATAATTGATTTATTAAAAGATTTATGTTTATGTCATTTTTGTCTTTACTTTAAATTAATTAACATGAAGTGTCATTATCACTCCCAAGTGGCTTCATGGGGTCCAAAAATTGACCCAAGGATGACCACAGTCATAAATGTATCAACCAATAGGATTAGGACACATGTTAGGGTAATTTTATATTATTATAATAATATTTTTTTACCCTTATTTACCAGATTTAACCTTTAACCATGGTAAATAGAATATTTACTGAAGTAAATATTCATAATGTCTAAAAATAAAAGTTACCTATTTACAAAATTTGTAACTCCTAATTCCAAATATGGAATCTATTTTTCTAAATTAAAAAACACATAAGTGGTAGAAAGTAATTTAAAATTAATTCCCGCTTCCAAAATAAAAAATTTGTTTTTAAGAAATAATAACTATCAAAATATTGACACTTGTTTATGTCCAATTTCAAAGTGAAATTAATTCCAATGACCAAAATTGGATTAAATGGTAGAAAAATAATCTAATTAAACTTTAAAAATACTTAAAAAGATAATATAACCATTTAAATAAATTATATTAAAAGACAATTTTGAATTAAAATACATTATTTTTCACTACTCATTAAAAAATGAACTTTATCAAAAAATACAAAAAATTTACACAAATTAAATTTTGATGTTCCAATTCTAAAGAATAATTTTATTTTTTCAAATAGAATATATAAAAGTGAAAAAACTATATTTAAAATGGGTTCCCCATTAAAAGGTGGTAAATCGACCCTTTAAAGAATATTAGAGTATTTATGCTTAAAATTGGATTCTTTCATATTTTAAGCCTCTAAAATTTATTGGATAAATGTAAAAAAATTTAACAAACATGTATAATCATATTTTAGTTACTTATGTTCATTATTTCCATTACAACAACTATGCCTTAAGTACCATTTAAAATAATAATATTATATTATTATTTCTTAGTATAACTCAACGTTGTGTGAAATATAAGATTTCAAAGAAAACCATTGTTGCGTATCAGGTACACCATAGAACATAGAACCCCCCCTTTAAAGTAAAATTAATATTTAATTCACAAATATTAATAAGTATGAAAATATTATATTTCTTTATTTACCTAGGATGTTACATCCTTACCCCCTTTTGGAAGTTGCGTCCTCGCAATTTTTATTCACTTATCAAATAAGTGGGGGTATTTATCCCTCATAGAATTTTCAGATTTTTACATTGCCTCTTCAACCATATGGTTTTTCCACAAAACCTTTACCTAATGTATTACCTTATTCCGCAACACTTTCTCTCCAAGGTCGAGAATCTAGATTGGCTGTTCCTTATAAGAGATATTCTCTTCCAACTAAACTACCTCTGGGCTCAAAACATGAGATGGATCTAGAATATACTTTCTCAACATTGAAACATGAAAAAAATTGTGTAACTTGGATAAAATTAGATTTAAATACACTCTATACGCAACTGATTCTACTTTCTCCAGAATTTCATAGGGTCCAATGAACCTCGAACTCAGCTTTCCCTTCTTGCCAAAACGCATCACACTTTTCCATGGAGAAATTTTGAGAAAGAAATGATAACCTACCTCAAAAGAAAGATCCTTCCTCCAATTATCCGCATAACTTTTATGCCTACTCTAAGCTGTTCTCATGCTCTTCTGAATCAAATGAACTTTTTCTACCATCTCTTCTACCAATTTTGGTCCCATTAGTTTCCTTTCACCTACTTCATCCCAAAAAGCTGTAGTTTGAAACAGTTTCCCATATAATGCATCAAATGGATCCATCTGTATACTTGAATGAAAACTGTTATTATAAGAAAATTCAACCAAAGAAAGTTGTTGGTCCCAAATTCCCTAGTAATCCATTGAGCAATCACATAACATATCCTCCAAGGTCTAAATTGTTCATTCTGACTGCCCATCTAATTGAGGATGAAAAGCTGTACTAAAATTTAATTCAGTACCCAATGACTTCTGAAGGCCTTTCCAAAAGTTAGAAATAAACCTAGGATCACGATTATATAAAATGGAGAGGGAACTACATGAAACCGACTATCTCTTTTACATACAACTGAGAAAGTTGATCTAGATAAAAAGTATCTCAAATAGGAAAAAAATGAGCAGATTTAGTCAATCGATCAACAATAACCCATATTGCATTATTACCTCGAGATGTCTTTGGTAATCCCATAATTAAGTCCATGGATATATTTTCCTATTTCTACTCTGCAACTGGTAAAGATTAAAGCATCCCTTTTGGTAACTGCCACTATGCTTTAACTTGTTGACAAGTCAAACACTTCACAGTAAAATCATCAATATCTCTTTTCATTACATCCCATTAGTAATACTCCCGAAGATCTCTATACATCTTTGTACTACCAGGATGAACTAAAAATGGGGAACTATGAGCTTTAAATAATAACTCTTTCTTCAACTGTGAATCACTAGGCACACATAATCTCTTTCCAAATCTCAAAATACAATCATTATCAATGTTAAAATCAGGAAACTTACCCTTCTGAATCAACTCTACCATTTTCTGCAACTCACTGTCTTCCTTCTATTCTTGTTTAATTATTTCTAATAGGGATGATTTCACTGACACCTGAAATAAAATAGAGGAATTTACTGCACCAAAAACTTATATGCCAAAGTTTATCAAGTCTTTAATCAAAGGATATTGTTCCAAACATAATAAGGTTAATGTAGCATTACTTTTTCGACTCAAAGCATCATCCACTTTATTTGCTTTTTCTGGATGGTAATGAATAGTGCAATCATAATCATTTATTAATTCCAACCATCTCCTATGTATCATGTTTAATTCTTTCTGAGTGAATATATACTTTATACTTTTGTGATCAATATATATTTCACATGTTACTCCATACAGATGATGCCTCCAAGTTTTTAAAGCAAAAACAACAGCAGCTAATTCCAAATCATGTGTAGTGTAATTTAACTCATGAGGTTTCAACTAACGTGAAGCATAAGCAATTACCTGATCATTCTACATTAGGACACAACCAAGTCCTTTCAATGAAGCATCACTGTAGATAAAAAACTCACCATTTCTGGAAGGTAGTTCCAAAACAGGAGCATTCACCAATTTTATTTTCAATTATTGAAAACAATCATCAAATTCTTTTTTCCAAATGAACTTAACACCTTTTCGAGTTAACATAGTTAGTGGGATAGATAACCATGAAATTTTTTCAACAAACCTCCAGTAATAACCCTCTATTCCAATAAAACAATGAATCTTGGTTATATTTTTGGGTCTTGGACATTCTTCAACAACTTTTGTTTTAGAAAGATCAACAGTTATTCCATTTTTTGAAACAATGTGACCAAGGAAATAAATCTGTTGTAACCAAAAATCACACTTTCTGAATTTCCCATATAGTTTATTTTCTTTTAAGGTTTTCAAGAAAAAACTTAAATGACTTTCATGCTCCTCTTTACTTTTAGAATAAACCAAAATATCATCAATGAACACAACCAAAAACTTAACCAAGAACTCATGGAAAATTATATTCATAAGATACATGAATATAGTAGGTGCATTGGTTAACCCAAAAGGCATAACTAGAGATTCATAATGGACATATCTAGTACAAAACACGATCTTTGGAATGTATGCCTTCTCCCTGACATCAAATACGTCTTCAAAAAATACTGAGCTCCCTGGAGATGATCAAAAAAAATAATTGATATGAGGTAAAGGATACTTGTTCTTAACAGTGATGTTATTCAATGATCTATATTCAATGCAAAGTCTCATTGAATCAACTTTTTTTAACAAACAAGACAAGATCACCCCATGGGGATGTTATAGGTTGAATTAAACCTTTATTTAATAACTCTTGCAATTGATTCTTTAACTCTATAAGTTCAATTTGAGCCATTCGGTAAGGGGGTTTTGAAATTGGCTTAACATCATGAACTAAGTCAACAATAAATTCAACTTCATGATTAGGTATAATACCAGGAAACTCATTAGGAAAAAACATCAAAGTAATCATTTAACACTGGCAATTCATTAATATGAACAATTCCTTTATTTTCAAAAATATGTGCAAGGTAACATTGATTTCCATATTTTACTAGTTTCTCAGCTTCTTGATTTGTTATCAAAAGTAAGGGTTCATTCTTATACAAAAACTGAAAATATTTTTGAAAAGAAATCTCTTTATCTCTACATTCAATCTTAGCATGATAAATAGAAAGATAATACATACAAAAAATAACATCAAACTCTACTAAAGGAAAAATAATAAGGTTTGCAGGTAGATTCTTTCCGTACACAAGTATAGAAAGGTTCTTATGTTTTCTTTTTGTCTCAAAATTTCCTCTATGCATTTTTACCATAATTTCAGGATTCATATCTTGAGATGGAATTCAAAATTTACTAGAAAAATTATCTGAAATGAAAGAATGTGTAGATCCTGAATCAAACAACATGTTGGAATAATCTGAACAAACAAAAAATGTACCTGATACTACTTCATTCGATGGACCAACATCTGCTGAAGTAGTTGCAAAGGATTTCACCACCACTTTCTTCTTGTATTCTGGCTGCTTTCCTTCAGTTGAGTTTTTTGTTTGAAACTCATTTGCATAATGACCAATTTCATTGCACTTAAAACATTTTACTGATCGTAAATTAGATTTTGTCTTACCATTACCCTAATCTTTTTTAGTGCAATTACGTGCCTTATGTCCCATTTTACCACATCAGTAACACTTATCAGAATACAAAAGACATTCTCCAGCATGCTTTTTACCACAATTTTCTCAAAATATAAACTTAATTTTCTTACCATTAGACTATTTTGAAGAGTTATTTCCTTTCATCTGCCACCTTGACCTCTTATTCAGTTGTTTTTCAAAGAAGACCTGATCATCATAAAACTCTATTTCCACATTCTCCACACATCAAACAAGTTTTTCATAACTTTTGAACTCAAGAGAACCTAACGCCCTTCGATAATTTGGCTTTAATATTGAGTAAAAATGGTTGATTTTACTATCAAGATCTCATATGAAATTTGGAGCATACATTTCCAGTCAAGTGAATTTTTCTTCATAAGAAGCCACTAAGTCATCCTCCGACCTCAATTCCAGGAATTGTTTTTCCATCCTAAGATGAATCACCTTAGGAAAATATTTCTCAAGAATTATACCTCTAAATTTATTCCAATCAAGAGCATAAATCACCTCACTATCCCTTATATTTTTCACCATCGAACACCACTAATCAGCTTCACCTTCAAAAAGGTTAACAACAAGACTAACCTTTTTGATGTTATAAACACCCCATGACATAAAAAATCTTATCTAGTTCTTTAATCCACCCTTCAGCTAGCACAAGGTCAGATGATCCTCTGAATGATGGGGGATGTTGCCTCATGAAATTCTCTACCACTGACATGTTACTATGTGGTTGATCTGGCTGATCTCGTTCATGGATACCACCGCCATTTATAGCCTGAGTCAACTATGCCATCACTTCAAATAACTGTTCAGTTCCAATTCCGACCATCTCAGGTTACTGATTTAGAAGGTTGTCTTCCTCCTAATGTTTTACCATCATAGCTACCCTGTTTCCTCTACAGAAAAACATTCTAAACATAGAAATATCTTAGGTAAAGCAACATGGTAATTGGTAAATGCTATATCATTTCAATCTTACAATAAATTAATTTATAGATATTAATTTAATAATATCGTAACTTCTAAATTTGTCTAAAATGACCTATGATACCAACTATAAGGACCCATACTTAAACCATTATATAATCTTAAATTAAATGGATAATTCACATTGAGGATATTTTCAGGTTTAGAGTTTTAGGGAATTAGTCCATAACTATTACATTACATCTCAAAAATTACAAAGTAGAAACTTCTACTCAGTTTACATTTTTTTCATAAAATAAAAAACTATTGAAAAAAAGAGTCATGTCTAGTTCCATGTTTTAGACAACATGATTTTTCCTTGATCCCATCCTTTACCCTATTCATCTTTAAGTCCTATGAAAAACATTTCAAAACATGGAATGAGCATAAAAATCTCAATAAGGGTTTTAAAATAAATAAATAAAACATCAGTCTATCAAAACATAATCTTTTTAACACACCTCATGAAATCATAAGATTTATGAATAACACATAGTAATCACAATTCATAAAGGCAACTTGTGGCATCCATAACATACTTACATTATAGCTTTCATAGCCACGTAGGGAGTTACATTTGGAATAACCATCATAATATATTCCCTAAATATCTCAGGAGAAACATTCATGTTTACCTTAATCACGTTACCCAATGCATTAGAGAGATATCTCCAGCTCACCCGCCCTAGGTTTATCACAAAACCACCCATAAATGTAAACAATGCCGAAGAACCATAACATAATCATAACACATAAAACAAACATAAAGGAAAGACAACATTTCCACATTTCAATCACAATATGTCATTTAAATATATTGACATAACAAATCCATTATCAAAACCATTTTCAATACCAAAATAAATAAAAGAGTATAAGGTATTTATTTTCCTTTTAAAAACATTACGACTTGTTATGGAATCCAAAGATCAAATAATACTCGTGGTGGCAAAAAAGGTTGTTGTCACCGCTTACATTAAAAAAAACATTATTTTTTTTCATTTAGTAAAACACCACATAGAAAGAGATTATATTTGAATGAAATAAAAATTAAAAGGTGTATATACATTGTATAAAATTAATTTTTTTATAAAACAAAATATGCCACAATGAAAGGAGATTGAGACGAAGTCCCTTACCTCATGTCCGACTTGACCTGTTCGTTCTTTAATCTCCTAAATATTAAAATAATGTTAATTTCTACTTGATTAAGAACCTTTTTAAAGTTTATTATTCCTTTTATATCATTTATTACCATGTTATAAACATTATGTAATCATTTAAGTTAATAATGGTCGTTTTTTCGATATTTGGTACTTGAGTCAAAAATGAACTTCTTATAATTATAAGTTGTTCATGTGGCAAAAGGTCCATTATCTACAGAATTATATTAATTATTTAGATATCATATATATCATATATATTCAGTATATATATGTATTTATAATAGTACATAACATTTGGAGATAAGAAATTAAATGCATCATTCATGGAGATGGTAAGCCATACATACGCATGAACGCTACTTTCATTTATATTTCATATTTTAATGGAATGAAAAATTAATGATACATAGGTATATTATAATTCTAGTATAATATAATATATAATTTCATTAACTCCATCCTTTATACATCCCATGTATGGCATGAATGAGTCATATCACTTTGAGGTGGCGGTAGTCCGCACTTCCTCAAATGAAATTATCGTATTTACCCACTATAGAAACCATAAAGGTATTCTATAAATGAAAAATAAAGAAGAATATAAAAAATATAAATATAATATATATAATATATAAATACAGTTCCATCTTAATGTCCACTATAAGATGTGGTAGGAGAAGATTGAACAATCATCGTTTCGTGAGGCAGTAGTTCACCGTCCACAGAAACAATATGTTCTTTACCCATTACATGGAGGTGTGTGTAAGTGTAGTTAGAATAATTCTTATAACAAAAACCTAGTATATTTATTATAAGTTTTTTATAAAAGAAATAAATAAAAAGATCTTATGGGGTTGGAGAAGTAAAATAAAACAAAAGAACTTAAGAGAAGACGTTACCTTTAAATCGGGTATATCCCTTTGGTTTGGACCAAAAGGTTTACTTGAATTTTCTTCTGCCTAGGGAAAGGATTCTATGAGGAATAGAGGGATGTAGGTAGATTAATTGGGAAGATTTTGGATGATCCAAGGGTCTTGATAGGTGTGTGAAATGGGTTATAGTTGAGGTATTTTTATAAGGGGGAGGAGGGGCTCTTTAGGAAAGTTTGAAAATATTATTTTATTATATAATGATTTTCGGTTTCTAAAGGTCCAAAACTCATTAAAGTTGAAGATAAGATAAATCATGTTATAAATAAAATCATCCAATAATAATTGGATAGGTTTTAGATATTTTTTTTAATTTTTATAATCTTATTTATTTAAATCATTCATTAATGAGGTAAATACTACATCATTATTGTGTCATAAATAATTTTATTTATTTGTTGTCTAAAAATTATAAAAAAATAAAATTATGGAGGAAATATTTTTATACTTCAAATGAATATTTATATTTGAAGAGATAACTTATATAACCCCATGTAATAATTGATTTACTAAAAGATTTATGTTTATGTCATTTTTGTCTTTACTTTAAATTAATTAACATAAAGTGTCATTATCACTCCCAAGTGGCTCCATGAGACCAAAAAATCGACCAAAGGATGGAAATATTCGGGAATATATCAAAAAATATAATTAGGACACGTGTTAGTGTAATTTAACATTATTATAATAATATTTGTTTACCCTTATTTACCAGATTTATCCTTTAACCATTGTAAATAAAATATTTACTGAAGTAAATATTCATAATGTCTAAAAATAAAATTTACATATTTAAAAAATTTATAACTAATGATTCCAAATATGGAATACATTTTTCCAAATTAAAAAAACACAAGTGGTCGAAATTAATTTAAAATTAATTCCTACTGTCAAAACAAGAAGCGTGTTTTTAAGAAATAATAACTATCAAAAGATTGACACTTGTTTATGTCCAATTTCAAAGTGAAATTATTTTAAATGACCAACATTGGATTAAATGGTAAAAACACAATATAATTAATCTTTAAAAACAATTAAAAAGATAATCTAACCATTTAAATAAATTAGATTAAAAGACAGTTTTGAATTAAAATTCATTATTTTTTACTATTCATTAAAAAAATGAACTTTATCAGAAAAATACCAAATATTTACACAAAGTAAATATTTATGTTCCTATTATGAGGAATAATTTTATTTTGTCAAATAGAACATATAAAAGTGACAAAAACTAGATTTAAAAAGGGTTCTCCATTAAAAGGTGGTAAATCGACCCTGTAAAGAATATTAGAGTATTTTTACTTAAAATTGGATTCTTTCTTATTTTAGGCCTCTAAAATTTATTGGATAAATGTAAAAACATTTAAAAAACATGTATAATCATATTTTAGTTAGTTCTATTCATTACCGCCATTACAATGGCTAGGCGTTAACTACCATTTAAAATAATAATATTATATTTTTATTTTTCAGTATAACTCAACGTTGTGTGCAACGTAAGATTTCAAAGAAACTCGTTGTTGCATATCAGGTACAACATAAAAAATAGCATCCTCCGTTAAAGTAATATTAATATTTAATTCAAAAATATTAATAATTATGAAAATATCATATTTCTTTATTTACTTGGGATGTTACAATAACTATAACCCACACATGAATATACTACTACAGGTGAGGAATATATAAGTATAATAATAGTAATTTTATATTTTTATAGTGATAAGAGGAACAATTAAACCTTTTTTGGGTATACCATTCCATTTTTAATACTACAACCCTCACACTATATCATCATATGTGAATACATATGCATCTAAAATTAATATCATTATCATTCCCAAAAATATAAAATATTTCATATAATAAAAATCAATATCATATAAATAAATAATAATCACAACAATTCTTATAATATACTCTAAAATTCATATAATATGGCCTGAGGTTTTGATAAAAAAGAATATAGTTGGATATGGTCTAGCTAGACCATTGTTAGATTTATTTTTGAGGTGTTTGGTAGCCTTAAGAAGGGATATGGAGGAGTGAGAATTGTTTAGGGGTTTTTTGTGGTGAATATTAGATATATTGGAGGATTTTAGGGATTTTATTGATCGATTCATGGTCTTAGCTATCATACATTATTTCTTAGTAAAACTATGGGAGAGTTTTGTATTGGATGAGTATGCTACATAGTTAACACACAGTCACCCTAGACCATGCACTTAGGATGTGGATGACCATTATTTGTGTGTGTGTAGGGGGGGGGGGGTAATCGAATATGCTTTGTTGATGTATGATATCTAGGAACATGTATGTATGTCATTATGTCACTTAAAAACACTCTTTAAACCCCCATTTAAGTGGTTTTAGCCTTATTATTCCCCTCTCACATGGAGCTCTTGGTCTAGGGAAACTTTGGAAGTGATTTTGGGTAGATTTATTTTTTGAATCTCAGATTTTACTGTATTCAAATACCATACTCCCTTCTATATTCTTGGTTTTATCCTACTAAAATACAAAATAGGTAAATTTTGGGTAATATTAGTGGTTTGGGTTGAAAAATTAGTGTCTTTTATTTCTAGGTATTTGAGAGTAGCAAGGGGATAGCGAATTTCGAGTTTAGCAATGTGGTTTTATGAACTTACCGAGTTGAGGTAGGTGTATTATCACTAATTCCATTTATTGTAATCTCATTACTTTGGTTTATTATTATTATTTTTAAAATGGTAATTTTTTTTCATGATTTTGGGTTGTTCAACAGATAAATTTAGTGTGAGATTTTTGGGTGAACTCAAAAGGGGTGAATTTCTAGGTTCGTTCATACTTTCTAGAAAATTTTAATAATGGTAAAGTGGTTTTGATATCATGAATAATGGTTTAGAAGAACTTATTAGATTTAGATTTATTGATTCATTTCATTTAGTTTCAATTACCATTATTATATATTTGGTTTTTTGATATTGGGATATTATTGTGTTTTTGTGTATTGAGTTGTATAGGGTTGGTATTGCTGTTATGGAATTGAACCATTGATTTTAAAGTTGATGTATTGTGATTTTATTTATGAATAGTTTCTGACGTCTCATGATGCAAAGTTAATTTTCATGGTGAATGAAGTTTAGAAATTTATATCACTCTTCCTTAAAACTAACACCACTAATTCATAATGTAGTTAAATTCCATGGAAGAACATGCAAAAGAGGTATCTTATCATGAAAACCTTTATAAAATATTCAAGACAAGAAATTCAATTGAAAGGTAAATCTAAAACCTGATTTTAAATAACTATGAATGAAAAATGCACTGAGATTTTATAAATCTAGGATTATGAAATATTGAAGAATAAAAAATATGAATGGGTAATCAAGTCACTATCAGAATTGGATCTAAGAAAATCCTCGGTCCTATTAAACACTCTTGAATAACTAAAATCCTCTTTTATTATGGTTGAGTACTTTGGTTCATCTATAAATTAGGTGATCAAAAAACATATTCAAACATAAAACTTAACCCTCGCTATAGTCAAGAATAAATATAATTACTAGTTAATACATTAAAAATAATTCATCAATCAAAGATACAATGATTATGCTCAAATAATTAATAAAAGACATGAAAGGAGTGATGAATTCCAAAACCCAACATGGACAACTATTAAGAATTAAATTCAATACAATATCAAATCCCCTTTCATTAAAAAAACTGACATGAAGAACTACCCCTTATGCTAACCACGAGAGAAGGAAAATTTAAATCCAAAACTGACCAAACCATCTAACCGATCCTTAGCAATGGACCTACTTGAGCAATTCAAAGATTCCACTAAGAGGAAAAAACCAACTTTTATATATGTCAAATCTTCATATATCTTTCCTACTTTAATTTTAACTCTAACTATTTAAAGAATGTTCTCAAAAATTGAGTTGAATATCACTTTTTATCTCCCAAAATATAAATCGAATAATATCAGTAAAGATAAGAGATAACTCATGATCTTTATATATGTAAATATATAAAACCACACCATAATAGCGTAAGTCATGGTGTGACAAGAGATGTTCAGAAATTTTATTTTCTTGGTTTTTTTTATACCTACAAGACAAGGAATATCTCTATATCGAATCCATCACCACCTCAAGATTCCTTAAACCATGATGTGGGAACTAGAACTCACTGCAGTAAACATCTAACAGTGAAAAAAATCCTTAAGAGTCATATGTTTTTCACTACCCACTCCACTTCTTCTCTGTAATGGTTAAAGATCATGCACTATGGAAAAACATACCTCATGGATTTTTGATTTATTCACACACATTCAAGTGATAACAATGTAATAATATCAATCATGATGTAGTGCTTTAGGTTTATCATATTCACTTCAATATCATATAACAACATCATTCCTCGTATCAGTATTACATGAACCAATTTTACATACCATTTAGCTTCAAAACTTTATATTTAATCACATATATTCTTTCATTAATATTACATCGGCAATTGTAAAGCTTTTAATTAATCACACATGAACATTTATTTATTCTTATGTGAACTACACTTCTAAAGTTATTCTGACATGAGTGTTTATTTATTCATATGAGAGTGTCAATACCTTTAGTTAATTCAGATATGAGGATATCATCCCATTGATTATTTAAACATTATCCCGTCGAATATGATTTTAATTATACATAAACCTGCCTATATTCCATTAATATGATCTAGATAGGAAGTTTCTCTATTTAATATGACATAGAAAACCCCCTACACATTTAATTATTAAGAGAGTAGGGTTCCATGTTGGTTATTCATACACAAACCATATTAATTTATTAATTCCTTCCAAAATTCCCCAAAAATGAGAATAAAACTATTTCCTTCCACAAAATATTAAAAACAATAAGAATTTGGCAAAATGAAAAATTAAATAATGATATTAATAAAATTAGTAAAAAAAAATTCTTGAAATTGGGATATCAAACCTTCCCACACTTAAACAATTGATTTTATTCAAGCATAAATATCTATATTATAAAAAGGAATTCCATCTTACCAAGGTTTAAGCTTTATAGTCAATAAAAAACAGTTATCAATAAATAATAAAATTTCAAGCATCACATGAAAAATATTTTTTTAACTCCTCACTTTTTAAGAAACCCAATAAACCCATGTATTTTACTTTCACAAATGAAATTATTTATATTTTTATTAACTTTTCATGACCTTCCCCCAATGGGAACCCCTTTTGGGTCTATAGTGATGATGAGAGTGACCCCTAAAGCCCACATCTAATATGCCACAAGTTACCGACCAACACATATGGAGCTCATATTTTCATAAATTGTATTCTATAATTTAATATTTTAATCCTAAAATTTAATTATTTTAAGGGTAATAGTTAATTTTTTTAATAATTTTATTTTAATTATAAAAATTGCTTAATTCTTAATTTTAAGTGATTTTTATCATTTTCTTATTTTTGTCATAAATTCTTCAACATTGATCTAAATTAAAAAATTAATTTTATTTTATTTCCTTTATTTACGGGGTTAATTTCATTTAACTATACCTAACACTAAATCCAACCATAGATCGACCAAATATAGAATACAAGTGGGGCCTTAAAATGTTTGCACAATTTCTAATGAATTTTGAAGATGAGCCCACATCTCCCAAAGTACTGGTTCAAATTAGATGAAATTTTAAATGGAGACAGAAAAAATGGAAATGAAAATTTATTAAACTATTTTTATAAAGATTAATAATTTTTCGATCCCATTAATTCATATGAAACCAAAGTATTAGAATTTAAATAGTCTTCCATGTCATAAAAGTTTTCTCTAATAATACAACCATTACTTTAGTTTCACCTATCCAAACTTTCTAAAATTTTGTGAGATAAAATAAAAGACATAAATGAAAAAATTAATATAATATAAATTTCCAATATTTATCAATTTAATGATAAAACACATGCATGAAATTTGATAGGATAGAATTGGAGGAAAACCACCCCTTTACCTATTAAAGTTTACATCCACTTTCATTTCAATAATTCATCAATTTTCAATAGATTAAGAGGAGGTTTTTTTTGTTTTAATTATATTATTAATTATATATTTATATATATATTTACCTCTTTTATCTATTTTATTTTAATTTTTTTATCATTTCCCCCACCATGATTTTCTATCTCTATGAAAACAGAGAACTCACTTTAGTGACTATTCAAAGGAAAATAATGGTGTATGTTTGAGTTATTGTGATTTAATTTCTCTCTTTATTGTATTAAAATAATTTATCTAGTGGTTAGATTAATTATAGTGAGTGTTCTCCACATTTTATCCACCATTATGTTCTTCTTCCTTGTTATCAATATCCATTCCCTTTACTATTTATGTCACCAATACAATAGAGTTTGATTTAGATAGTGTTGGTCAGTGAATAAGTATCCTAGATATCTTTAAGAAGAGTATTAACACATATAAAGATGTATTCGTGTGAGGTAATAATAATTAAAAAAAGGAGGGTGCATTATGAAAATTCTGGATCACTAAATTGAATAGAATATTGTGAATTTTAATTTAGGGAACAATGATAACATCATTGTGAGCTCCCTAGGACAACCTCCATTTCTCACTGACATATTTGTGTTTTGTTTTCATCTTTAGTTTTTTCATGCATTAACACAAACACACATATAAATATAATATATTTCATAAATCATATATTATATTAGTATATCCTTTTTTTGTACATTAGTTAGATAACAAATATTGAAAATAGAAATTTAGTTCATGTTAGTGTACTCCTTGAGACATTGACCTTAGGTCTTATAATATATTTCATGATTAGGAAAATAATAATTTATTGATTAAGGATCCATGATATATCCATATATTAATTTCACATCCTTTATAGGGAGGAATAACACATTAACACAATGTTTTAAAAAAATAAAAATATAAAATTAAAAAACTAAAAAATTAAACTTCGTTGCACATCATTTTTTGCAGTGATTTAGTCAAGATGGATTTTCATAGTGATTTTTATTAGGTTTATATTATTAAAAATAAAATGGATGAGTTTTTAATGGAATATTATTTAAGTATTATTATTTTTAAATTGATTGAACAAGCTAGTTGAATAATGGCATCGCCGATCACCATAGTTAAGGAAGTCAAATATCTATGGATGAAACAATAAAAAAACAATATGATAAAGTAGTAAAGATTTTTTACATCAAAATTAAAAGTTTAATAATATAATAACGATGGTAAATAATTATTATAAGATCTATTTATCACCCCAACAAAAAAATTACTACTGACTGTGTTTGAGGAAAAAGAGCTTGAAGTTGAAATTTATAAGGGAGTTACACTTTTTAAGCATTCATTTCATTCAAAGTTCACTGATATCAAATTAAAAACCAACTTGCCTTAATTTTATTTCACATAATAAACACCAATAATGTATCTAGATATTAATTAATATAATAAATAACACACCAACGAAGAGAATATAGTGGTGAAATTTGAATAAGTGGAGGAGCTCAAGGAGCCTATGGAGATGAGTCTGGCTCCTCTATATGAACTTGTATATGACATGGATGAGGGAACCATTAAAGTCAATATTTATCCCCTATAAATTCTCTTCCCTCCCCCTATGTACCTAAAATTCTCTATTTATTATATCTCTAGGATTGAGACATTTTTTATTTTCTTCAGGGGTTCCCACTCTTGATACCCCCTCATGTATATCTGGAGAAATAAAATGTGGTGGTTTATTCCAAAAAAATCCCATCCACTATCTGATTAAAGATAAATTTCTACAATTTCCTAATAAGGGGTAGTAAAAACCTATTACCCACTTGGGGTCCCAAACCAATAATTATCCTTTTTTCATTCATTATCCTTTTTCATTCTTTTTATTTTTCCTTCAAAAGAGTTCTTATATTTTGTTTCCTGCTTTCTTATAGTTTGCAGTGGTAGAAGCTAGGAGTTTAACTCAAGTATGAAACTATTAGAAATAAACTAAGATTTTTTATATCATTATATTTGATTTATCTTCCTAATCCTTTATTTTTTTGAGCTAAAATGAGGGGTAATTATATTGTAAGTGTGGGGGGAGTGTCTAATTTCTTAGAAGTTTTTGTGTGTTTTTCTTTTTCATTTTTAAGAACTTTGATCTTTAATAAATATTCATTATCATATTTCCCCTTGATTTGTTTTTATTTATGTTTCTTTATTTTTGAAATAATGAAAATTAAATTATTATTTATGTGGAACTTTTTCTTGGATTCTGAATTTCAAATATTTTTATAAGTTTGACTAATTTTTGAAATAAATACTCATGAAACATTGAATCAAAATATTTTCCGATATTTTGAGGTATTTTGAACAATTTTAATATATTCATCCTAATACCCCCACCTTATTGAGATAAACTTAGATTTTTTTCTGAAAAATAGATCTTTTGATTGTTCTCTTTCAAAGATATAGAGTTCATGAAATATTTTTGAAATGATCAAGGTTTTTATTTAGCTAGAAAAATTTTAAACTTAAGACTTAATTCTATATCTACACTTATGTATCCCTTAGAATACATGAATTTACTTATAGTTTTAAGCCGCATTAAAAGATTATTTTCCTTACCTATATTCACTCTTAATATTTTTACATTGATATTTCAAGTTAGAGTGTGAGGGAGGGGCCTTTAGTTTGTGTTATCTAGTATTCAAATCATTGTTGGGTGCATGCGGTGTGTGTAATTGTTCTAGGAATTTGTATAATGGTAATTATTCAACATTCATTGCATTTTTTTTTCATATAATCATGCTCTCAAAAAAGGAAAAAAATAAAAATATAGAAAAATGGAAAAAATGGTGATGAGATTAAATTATCCATTATGCTTACTCTTATGATTAATTTTCATATGAAAATATAAGGAATGAATTTTCATTCATTCATTTTTTTATCTCATCATTGATGAAAATAAAGGAAAAAAGAAAAAAATAAAAAAGGAAAAAAGAAGGAAAAAGTGAAAAAAAATAAAAAATAAAAAGGGGATATAATTAAGATGAAATCAATTATTATATTTATTATTTGACTAATAGACTATGTCATATAAAGGAGATACGTTGTAAATATTTTAAGGGGAATTAAGTGAGGTATTTCCTATGTTTTCACTTGAATATTCATGCATTATACTTATGAGTTGAACCTCCCCTTATTAGTCTTAAATTTTATAATGTTTTTACCCACCAACCATTATCCACAAAAATAATATTGAAAATTACTCATAATTGAATTTTTTATATATATTAGGGTAGAAAGATTATAATTTTCATAAGAATGTGGACACACATTCATTATCAAATTATGAGCATAACTACAGATTATATTTCTCTTGAGTAAAGAGTGATATGAATTTATTTTTGAGGTAAGTTGTGATTGGTCCATGGATAGGTTTTTTTGGTTTAAAACATTTAAATATTATAGAATAAAATAAAAGATAATTGTTTTTAATAGATTATACATGATGAAATTCTATTTTTATTGATTTTTTTGTGAATTTGATATTAATATTAAATGATTTGTCAAGAGTTAAATGTTTAAGTCTAAGGAATTGATGAAACATATTTTTTTATACATTTTATTTTATAATTAAAAGTTTTTATCCCAATTTTTTTTCATTCTAAGGGTAATTGTCACATTTTTTTATTTTTGGAATAATTTGAGCTTAATTGTGAAAATGGATTAATTCTAGTTTTCAATTGGTTTTTATCATTTTCATATTTTAGTCATAAATTTTTCTACACTAATATAAAATTGTAAAATTACTTTTTTAAGATTCTATGCTTGATTGGATTCATTTAGTTTGACTAAACCTAAAGATGGATCCAACCATAGATATCCCAAATCAAGTATATAAGTCAAGCCTCAAAATCTATGCACAATTATGATGAATTTTGAAGATGAGCCCATATCACACAAATTATTATTCTAAATTAGCTGAAATTTTAAAGAAAGATAGATAATATGTCAAGGAAAAATTTCTTCAATAATTTATACTCAAGTTTTAGCCTTTTTAAAGGCTATTAATTCATGGGAAATAGGAGGATTGGAATTTAAATATTCTGTTAGGAAAAGAAAATTTATTTAATAATTCAATAATAAATTCAGATAAACATGTCCAAATAAGATGATTTTTTTAAGATAAAACCATAAATTAAAAAAAAATCATAAAATAATACTTTATAAGATTCATATTTTTAATGGGATAAATACACACCAAATTTTGGAGGACAAAATTGGAGGGAAACTAGCCACCTCTCTTTCCTATAAAAGTAAACTTCCACTATCATTTTAAGAAGTTATCCATTATTAGTAGATTAGGAGTAAGATTTTATATTTTAATTATATTTTTAATTTTTAATATTTATTAGATTACTTTCTCTATTTTCTTTTGATTTTTTAATTTTTTTGTTCCCCCACCATAATTTTCTATCTCCATGAAAATAGAGAACTAACTTCAACATTTTTTCATTGAAATGTATCTGTGGATTCTTGAGTTCTTGCAATTTAGTGTCTATATTTATTCTATTATAATAATTTAAATAGTGGTTAAATCTATTATAGTGAACAATCACCCTATTTTCTCAACTATTTAATTCTTCTTTATTATTACCAATACCCTTCACTTCACTATTTAAGTCTCTCATATGATGGTGTTTTGGATGATATAGTGTTAGATGATGAATAAGTCTTCTAACTAGCTTTATAAAGAGTATTTCTCCATATGAAGAGGTCTCATTTGGAGTAATAATAATTCAAACAATGAGGGTGGAGTGAAACATGTCTTGATCACTACATTGTGTAACGTCCCGGACCCGGGTGCCACGCAACGGGTGCCCCGAGCCTGGTTCGCCACAAGACCTCAAGCACATTTCCCCAAACACTAGAGGCTTCCGACTAGCAGCGAGGGCCTAGGTCTGATAGTGGGGAAACTATGCCCTCATTTGTCAAAGTGTAGCGCAGCGGAATACAGAATAACATACAACGGCAATGGAAGAAGTAAACATACACAACTGAAATAACTACAGTAGTGGATATAACAAATAGTATATAAGTGATGATGCTACTTGTTTCAAGTTCTAAGAAAACAGCCAGAACATGTTATACATCAATACAGTACAACAAAATACAAAGAACAACAAAACAAGCAAAACAGCTGGAAGCAGCATCGCGAGCCTAGGATTGGTCCCATGACCTCCTACTCCACAACAATAGTCAAGTACCTGTATAGGGACTCTTTCCCCTATCTACACCTGAAGCAACGTAATCTATTTGGGCCGAAAAGAATGACCTAAACAAGGTGTGAGAAATATATCTTAGTAGGCACCCACCAAAGGCCCGTGCCCAACTGCGTGTAACCATGCAACAACAGTGTGCAACAGTAAAATGCAATAAGGTAAGCAGTACTAAATAGTAACTAACTTCAAAATTAAATTTCCATTTTATTATTCATTTAATTTCTTTAATTTAGTAACATTATTGTGTTCAACAACACCAAGCCCTCAGGCCAACCAGAATCGTGCCCTCAGGCTCAAAATAGTAAACCACGCCCTCAGGCTTGCCCTCAGGCCATACAGAATCCAACCCGCAGGTATTTCCCTCAGGCGTAACAGAAATTGCCCTCAGGCGTAAGAAGTGTCGCCCTCAGGCACAGAAGTCAAGCCCTCAGGCATGAAAGGTTTCCCTCAGGCGGAATAACGACAACCCTCAGGCTAAAACAATCACACCCTCAAGCTAATACAGTACAGTGCCCACAGGCTAATCACAACAATGCCCTCAGGCTAAACAGGTAACTGGGCCATGCCCAACATGTAAACAAGAAGTAACAAGCAATTCCTCTCAAGGAAATTCTACAATTACTACTTTAAAGGCATACTCTCAGGTATCCTAACCAAATGACTAAACAGTGAAACACACCCCAGGGGTAGTTCCGGATCCAAGAAATGATCCAAACCGGCATTTTAATATCATAATTAAATACCTAATCAATTCTAGATGTTTAATATAGCAACGACCTTAGCCACACGACACCCCAACATGGGTTTGTGGCACAAAAACGCACAAAACACACAACAGTTTGAAAACTAAACACAAAGCCACCTACCTTATATGCTAACGAACGCTATACCCAAACGCCGAATCCAAAAATGCCCAAGAACGACGTAGATCTGACAAATAAAAAAACTCATTAAAACGTAAATAACTTACGTTAGGAGAATAATTGGTAATAACGGTACCAGGAGAGGAGAGGGCATACCCATGTGGTTCCAACGAGATCGTCCGAAGCCGAAACGGATTCCAGAAGGACTCCCAGTGGATCTTCAAAGATCCAGCCTCCTCCTTTGGCTCTAAAATGGCTCAAACGCCTCCTCTGCCAAATGAGGAGGCTACTGCCTGTTTTAATCCGAAAAAACAATGTACATGGCGTGTAATTCTGAGTACACGGTGTGTACTACTCTCATATAACTGTTCATTTGGTAGCACCGCCACAATGTTCATCCGTCGACATGAGTACATGGCATGTAGTCTCTAGTACACGGTGTGTACTGTCGCCCAGATGGCGGCGACGCCACCGCCTTACTGTATAAGCCTACCGACTGACTACATGACGTGTAAGGTACCACTACACGGCGTGTAGTCAGTTCCTACACCCTTCGTCACCGACAAGGCTACACGCCCCATGTACTCATCCCAACACGGCCAAAAGTACACGGTGTGTGGATAAAGTACACGGCGTGTAGTTCCAAAATTCATGATTTTTCCCCCTTTTCCATATTTTCTCAAAAACACTTAAGGAAAAGGAAAAGAAGAAGCCCATACCTCTAAAATAAGAACCGGGTTCTTACAAACTTCCCCCCTTATAGAAATTCGTCCCTGAATTTCCCTTCCAAGGGTGGAGAAGATAAATCTCAGAACAGCTCTGGCCACTGAGCACGTATGTCGGCCTCCCGCTCCCTGGTCTCATCCTAAACTCGGACATGCTGCCATAGCACTCGTACGAGAGGAACTGACCAGCCTCAAAGAACCTTCGTGCTCCTGTAAACGATGTAGATCAGATGCTCCTCAAAGGACGCATCATGTTGAAGCTCAACCTCCTCGGGCTGAACGGTGTGAGATGGGTCTGAATGGTAGCGATGCAACTGAGACACGTGTAAGATGTCGTGCATGGCTTAGTACCATTGCAGTAACTGCAACCGATAGGCAACCATCCTGACTCTCTCCAGAATCTCGAATGGCCCCACATACCTCGGTGAAAGCTTACCCTATCTCCTGATCCGATTGTGTCCCAGCCTCAGCGAAACACGTAAGAAAACCTGATCCCCGACCACGAACTCCAAAGGGCATCTACGACGATCAGCATAAGACTTCTGACGAGACTGTGTGGCCATCCACTTCCGAATCAACTGGACCTGCTCAGATGTCTCTTGTACGAGATGTGGCCATAGTAAAGCAGCCTCACCAGCCTCTAACCATCACAAAGGTGATCGGAATGGACTACCATATAAAGCCTCGTATGGTGCCATCTCAATAGTCGCCTGAAAACTATTGTTATAGGAAAACTTTACTAAGGGTATATGCTTCTCCCACGAGCCCCCAAAGTCTTGGATGCATGCACGCAACATGTCCTCAAGCACCTGTATTGTCCGCTCTGACTGGCCATCTGTCTGAGGGTGGTATGTTGTGCTCAGAAGCACCTGTGTACCCAGCGCCCTCTGAAAACTCTGCCAGAAAGAAGATGTAAAGCGAGCGTACCTATCTGAAATGATAGAACGAGGGACCCCATGAAGACGTACGATCTCTCAGATATACTGCCTTCTGAGCTCATCCACACCGAAGGTCTCCTTGATTGGAAAGAAGTGAGATACCTTCGTGAGTCTGTCCACAACAACCCACACGGCATCGTTGCCTCGAGGTGACCTCGGCAATCCTGTCACGAAATCCATCGCGACATCATCCCATTTTCCACTCTAGAATGGGCAACTGCTGTAACAGCCCATCTAGCCTCTGGTGCTCTGTCTTCACCTGCTGACAGGTGGAACACCTCGTAACAAAACCAGATATCTCTCCCTTCATACCCGGCCACCAGTACTGACACCTCAAGTCACAATACTTCTTGGTAACCCCGGGATGAACTGCCCAAGATGAAGCATGAAACTCCCGCATCAGCTCCTCGCGTATACCCCCTGGAACCCACACTCATCTATGGAAACACAAAACCTCATCATAGCCTATCGTCCACCCAGGAGAAGGGTCTCCACTTGCCACCGACTCTCGTAGAACTAGGCCTTCTGAAACCGATAGTTGCCTCATCCTCAATCTATCCAGGAGGGTAGAAGTCACAGCTAACAAGGAAAGATAAGTCTACCCCTGACTGTCACTCACCTCCAGATGCATCTCAGAGAACAAGGCCATAAGCTGCCACTCACCACTGGCCTCCTGCACTGCCTGTATCTGAGTCTTCCTGCTCAGTGCATCATCTACTGCATTACCTTTACCAGGTGTATAGGCAAGCTCAAAATCAAACGATTGTAGGCACTCAACCCACCTTCTCTGCCTCAGATTCAGGTCACGCTGAGTAAAAATATACTTGATACTTTTGCGGTCGGTGAAAACCACAAAATTATCTCCCAACATATAGTGTCTCCAACAACGCAACGCATGAACAACTGCAGCCAACTCGAGATCATGTGTCGGGTAATTCCTCTCATGTGGCCTCAACTTCCGAGACCCATATGCAACAACTCGGTCGCCCTGCATCAAAACAGATCCCATCCCAATCCCTGATGCATCACAATACACTATATAGCTCTTCCCCTACTCCGGGAGTATCAGGATCGGTGCTGATGTCAACCTTCCCTTCAGGTCCTGAAAAGCTGTCACGCAAGCTTCTGACCAAATGAACTTCACACCCTTCTTAGTCAGAACTGTCAACAGTTCTACCAAGCGGGAGAAGTCCCGTATGAAGCGTCTGTAGTAACCATCCATCCCTAAGAAACTCCATATCTGAAACATGTTCTTAGGATGCTCTTAGAAAACTACTGCTCTCACCTTCTCTGGGTCTACTGTAACTCCTGCCTATGAGATAATATGACCCTGGAAGTGAATCTGGTCCATCCAAAAGTGGCACTTTGAGAGCTTAGCATATATTCGATTCTCTCTCAGTGTATTTAATACGATCTCAAGATGGGTGGCATGGTCGTGTCGAGTGTGATAGTACACCAAGATGTCATCCATGAATACTGCCACAAATGAATCAAGATACGGATGAAACAAACAATTCATCAGATCCATGAAAACTGCTGGCGCGTTCGTGAGTCCGAACGACATAACCATATAATCGTATAGACCATACCTACTCTTGAAAGCTGTGAGTGGTATATCTGATGGTCTAACGCACAGCTGATGATATCCTGATCTCAAGTCAATCTTCGAGAACACTCGTGCTCCATGAAGATGATCAAACAGATCATCTATCCTCGGCAAGGGATATCGGTTCTTAACCGTCAAATGGTTCAACTTTTGATAATCCACACAAAGTCTGAGGGTACTATCCACCTTTTTCTCAAAAAGGACCGGAGAACCCCAAGGAGAAGTACTGGGTCAGATAAAACCCTTCACCTGTAGCTCCTCTAACTGCCTCTTGAGCTCCTGCAACTCATGCGTGGCCATCCTATAAGGAGGAATGGACATCGGTGCTGATCCTGGCACTATCTCAATAGAGAAATCCACCTCATGCACCAGAGGTAGACCTGAAAAGTCGTCCAGGAAGACATCCTTGAAACAATCAACAACTGGAGGGAAATCTGTCTGACAAGTCCTCTAATCATCCAGATATAAACTCGCAATCTGGGCTGTGACTCCACCTCTCCCATGATGCTCTGGTCCAGCTTGACTCGCCTGAACATCCCACTCTCCCTTGTATAGAAACTCCCCGCCCTCTGGTGATGTGAAACACACCCTGCGATGATAGAAGTCTACAAAGGCTTGAAAGGGAACCAACCAGTCCATCCCGAGAATGACATCATAGCTTGTCATCTCCAATACATAGAGGTCCCAAAGGAAGTGACACCCACCAACCTCAAGGGGGAACTCTTTACACTGACGCACACCAGCCGTCCTAGTCCCCTATGGAGTGTCTAGCGTCATGATATCAGGAGAAGAAGAAACACCGAGCCCAAGGCTCTCCACAACAGGTACATATATGAAACTATGTGTAGCACCCGTATCAAAAAGTACCGAAGATAAAACAGAAGCTACTAGAATAGTACCTCTGACTGTAGAAGGTCCGGGATCCTGCTCCTGTAGGGTCTGTTGCACTGCATATGCCTGCCCAGTGCCGCGGCCCTATGACACAGCCTGGCTACCCTGAGCTGTCCCGCCCTACTGCCTCTGAGATCCTGGTGTCTGGCTACCATGACCACGACCACCATCTCTGCCTGCATGCCCTGACGTATTCCAATTCCCTGACTGGTAAGAAGCCACTGGTCCTGCTCCCGCACATGGAGTCTGCACAGAACCCCTCTCACTATCCACTGGTAGAAACACCCTGCAAAAGCACTGCAGATGACCCATCATACTGCAAGCTCGACACTCCACTGGGTCTCATGGACACTACGACCTCTTGTGCCCCTCTCCGCCACACTGGTAGCACCTGATCGGGCCAACTGAAGAAGCCGCCTGGATGGTACTGCCACCCTGAGAGAAGTCCATATGTCTCTTCCTCTTGCCAATAGAAATAGTACCAGTAACTGGTGATGAACCACCCTGACCCACACCACTGGATTCCCGCAGGTTCCTCTCTGTAATCAATGCCTGGTTCACAATCGCGTGTACAAAAGGCAACCTGAAAACATTCACTAGCACTCGAATGTCATACTGAAGACCATCTTCAAAACTTCTGGCTCTCAACATCTCATCACCCACCAGCACGGGTGCAAAGCATTGAAGCTCCATAAATCAAGCAGAATAGTCCATCACTGACATAGCACCCTGCTGTAGATTCATGAACTCTCGAGCTCTGTCTTCCCTCAGCATCTCAGAAAAGAAGAAGTCATAGAAGACTGCCTGAAAATCTTCCCACGCCATGTCCCTGTGATGCTCTAACTGGGTGGTAACATCCCACCACCTCTTAACGGAATCACACGGCATGTAAGTTGCGAGCTTGACCCTCCATCCTGGAGGCGTCTCAAGATGCTCTAAAATAGTCTACATCGATCCTAGCCAAGACTCTGCAGCCTGTGGTCCACCATCCCCTGAAAACGTAGGTGGATGCTGCTGCTGAAAGATACGCGTCAGCTCGGCCATAGATGTGGCAGCCTGCGGTGCTCCCTGAAAGGTCTGCATGAAACACAATAAGCCTTCACGGAATTGCGCCTCCGCGCCTGTGTCCGGTATAATAGCTGGTGCCGCATCTGGCTCTGCTGGTGGATCAACTGGTAGCCCATGGCCCACCATCTCCAGAGTATAATCGTCACCGCTCTCCTGGTGAAAAACTCGCGGTCGTCTAGGCGGCATGACTCTACAAGGTCAAAAGCATGCCTTAGATTCAGGATTATTAAGACTTAAAGCGAAGGAACCACAAAGGAACAAGAGGAAGAAAGCATTTCAAATTTTGCAAGACAAGACTACACGGTGTGTACACTGACTACACGATGTGTACTTGTCTTCCCTTCCCCTGCCCGAGTCCTTCTACATGGCTAAGCCACACGACTTCCGTTCAAAAAAACTACACGGCGTGTATAATATCTACACGGCGTGTACTGTGTTATTTTCCAACTGCCCGTGTCGTCTGTGACATGGCCGACTACTCAGCTTAACTACACACGGTGTGTTACACCCGTACACGGCGTGTACAACACCCCGTTTCTCAGCCACACGGATAACTCCACACAGTCTGCCCTCGGACAAAACTACACGGCGTGTACCACAGGTACACGACGTGTTTTGGGAGAGGTGAGACCGGCCCATGTTGTTAGTTACACGGCCGAGTCCCCAGGTCACACTACACGGCGTGCCTATTATTGACACGGCATGTTCTGCCAAGGAGTTCACCGACCCGTGTTGTTATTTACACGGCTGGACTCCAGGTCACACTACATGGCATGCACAAAACTACACGGTGTGTTTTACCCATGCCCTTCCCTACCCCGTGTCGCCACCCACATGGTTTGTGACACGGGAGGAGACTACACGGCATGTACTCGGGGTACACGACGTGTACTCAAAAAGTTCATTTTTCTTCCCGAACAGAAGAACACACATGGCGTGTATGAGATCCTACATGGCGTGTATTCTGGGTTTTCCGGACAGTATGCCTCAGAAACATCCCCGGAGCCCAGAAAATAAAAAAAAACCAACACCTAAGTGTCAAATTCCGACCCATGGGGGCCCATACTCCCTACGAAGCAAAGCTTAAAATCTTATCTGTGTTATAACCAATAAAAATCAATGATCCACCAAATTCCGGTCAATGGGGGCCCATACTCCCCAAAAAACAAAGTTTGGCGTTAATTATATAAACATGCTCAAACACAAACACCATATCACATGGCAGGTATTTATCAAGCAACCATCACAACAACATGCTTAATTAGCACAACAACTATCACAACAACATGAAAATTCTAATGCACCTATATGGCATGGAAACTATGCATGGCATGTGATTTCTAGAATGTGCCTATATGATGTATGAGACAGCATACCCTCATCTCATTGGGTTGCAACTAAACAGAACCCACAGATAAAATATAAACAGCACAATCCAAGTGTGTCACCCAACGGTGAAAACATATCAACTGTAACTGGCAAAATCAAATGAATGAAAAATACGAGGTAGACTGGCTTTTCCTTGTACATGGGTTAGCTACGCTCGGGCACAACTTATTACCAACTACCGTTCCATCCTATCCCTGACTACAGCTCTAAATAGTAAGTCAAAGAAAAGAAACCGCTCTGATACCACTTTGTAACGTATCGGACCCGGGTGCCACACAACGGGTGCCCCGAGCCCGGTTCGCCACAAGACCTCAAGCGCATTTCCCCAAATGCCAGAGGATGCCGAATAGGAGCGAGGGCCCAGGTCTAATAGTGGGGAAACTATGCCCTCATTTGTAAAAGTGTAGCGCATCGGAATACAGAATAACATACAACGACAGCGGAAGCAGTAAACATACACAACTGAAATAACTACAGCAGTGGATATAACCAATAGTATATAAGTGATGATGCTACATGTTTCAAGTTCTAAGAAAACAGACAGAACATGTTATACATCAATATAATACAACAAAATACAGAGAACATCAAAACAAGCAAAACAGCTGGCAGTGGCATCGCGAGTCTAGGCTCGGTCCCATGCCCTCCTACTCCACAACAATAGTCAAGTACCTGTATAGGGACTCTTTCCCCTATCTACACCTGCAGAAACATAATCTGTTTGGGCCGAAAAGCATGACCCAAACAGGGTGTGAGAAATATATCTCAGGAGGCACCCACCAAAGGCCCGTGCCCAACTGCGTGTAAGCATGCAACAACAACGTGCAATAGTAAAATGCAATAAGGTAAGCAGTAATAAACAGTAACTAACTTCACAATTAAATTTCCATTTTATTATTCATTTAATTTCTTTAATTTAGTAACATTCTTGTGTTCAACAGCACCAAGCCCTCAGGCCTACCAGAACCGTGCCCTCAGGATCAAAATAGTAAACCACGCCCTCAGGCCATACAAAATCCAACCCGCAGGTATTGCCCTCAGGCGTAACAGAAATTTCCCTCAGGCGTAGGAAGTATCGCCCTCAGGCATAGAAGTCAAGACCTTAGGCACGAAAGGTTGCCCTTAGGCGGAATAACAACAGCCCTCGGGCTAAAACAATCACACCCTCAGGCTAATACAGTATAGTGCCCACAGGCTAATCACAATAACGCCATCTGGATAAATAGGTAATCGGGCCATTCCCAACAGGTAAAAAAGCAGTAACAAGCGATTCCTCTCAAGTCAATTCTACAATTACTACTTTAAAGGCATACCCTCGGGTATCCTGGTCAAACGGATAAACAGTGAAACACACCCCGTGGGTGGTTCTGGATCCAAGCAATGATCCCAACCAGAATTTTAATATCATAATTAAATACCTAATCAATTATAGGTGTTTAATATAGCAACGACCTCAGCCACACGACACCCCAACATGGGTTCGTGGCACAAAAACACACAAAACACACAGCAGTTGGAAAATGAAACACAAATCCACCTACCTTATACACCAATGAACGTTATACCCGAACACCGACTCCAGAAATTCCTAAGAACGGCGTAGATTTTACGAAGATAAAAACTCATTCAAATTTAAATAACTTACGTTAGGAGAAGAATTGGTAAGAATGGTACCAGGAGAGGAGAGGGCTTACCCGTGCGGTTCCAACGAGATCGTCTGAAGCCGAAATGAATTCCAGACGGACTCCTGGAAGATCATCAAAGATCCGACCTCCTCCTTTGGCTACAAAATGGCTCAAATGCCTCCTCTGCCAAATGAGGAGGCTACTTCCTATTTTAAGCTGAAAAAACAAAGTACACGGCGTGTACTTCTAAGAACACGACGTGTACTACTTTCATTTGGCGGCCCCACCACACTGTTCATCCATCGACATGAGTACACAACATGTACTCTCTAGTACACGATGTGTACTGTCGCCTAGCTGGCGGCGACGCCACCACCTTACTCTTTAAGCCTTCCGACTGACTACACGGCGTGTAAGGTACTACTACACGGCGTGTAGTCGGTTCCTACACCCTTCGTCACCGACAAGGCTACATGCCCCATATACTCATCCCAACACGGCCAAAAGTACACAACGTGTGGATAAAGTACACGCCGTGTAGTTCCAAAATTCAGTATTTTCCCCCTTTTCCATATTTTCTAAAAAACACTTAAAGAAAAGGTAAAGAAGAAGCCCGTACCTCTAAAATAAGAACCGGGTTCTTACACATTGAATGTGACACTAGGATTTAAAATTCCAGGAACAATGATAATATAGGTATGAACTCCCTAGGAAAACCAAAATTTCTCGCGGGAATCATTGTTTTTTATTTTATTCTTTGTGTTTTTCATGAATTCATATATATATTGATATCATGAATTTCATAAAATTCCCAATATATTGGTACACCATTTAGTAGTATATTAGTTAGATAATAAATAGTGGAAATAGAAATTTAGTGTGTGTGAGTGGCCTCCTCAAGAGATCAACCCTAGGTTTTTCACTATAGTGAATGCTTATGAAAATAGTAATTTATTGATTAGGGATTTTTTAAAATTATCTATATCAAGAATAGAGAGCATAAATCACACTAATGAGAGAAATTACCATCATAAATACCAAGAATATAGAAATTAAACCACTAATAAACATAATAGTATAAATATAATTGATATCCCCTAAATACCATAATGCGTTAAAAAGTTATACAAGTACAAGTTTCTATGATAAAATACCAAAATAAAAATCCTAGGCAGAAAATCGAACTAAAAATAATATATCTGAGCTAGTAATGTCATGATCAATCTCCAAATAATTTCTCAAAATCTATAAAATATATTTATATATATAGGGGTGAGAATACATGTATACTTAGTATGATCATTCTTAAGACCCATCATGTAAATGTTGAAAAAGAAAACTGATTATTTAGTGAGTAAATAGAAAAACCAAAACACAGCTATACTGGGTCAACTACCACCCAAACACACCAAGACTCACTCAATAAAGATAAAAACCAATTAAAATAAAATAATATCAAATAATATTGTAAGAGGGTACTCCACACCACTTACTTACTATTCTGTCACTCTTACACCTCAATAGGAAATGTACTAGACCTACCATGTTTTATATTTAATCATAAGAAAATCCACATATCTATATATCACATAAACACATTAAAATCACATAAACTCACATACAAAACCATATACTATATATCCATATATGAACTTAAAATCACATTTCCATTATAGCAGGGTATCATGAACATATTGTAAATCAAACTTATTCTCTCCTCCTAATATGTATGAACCATACTGTATAACACATCATTATCCCATCATTATCATATTAATATCACTTTTAACTTTTTTCCATTATAGATCATGCATATAAACCCAAATCCAATGTAGATCCACCATGCATGGAAGAGAGATTAAGGAAGAGGGGTTATTCATCCATTCATTCCATTTCCAACCTAAATGTTCAAGGAAGACATCTAGAACCCAAAATAACTAGGCACCAGTAAGTTTATCCAACTCGAGTGGGGTGTGTATAAAATCTAAAGAAAATACAACATGACTATATTACAACAAATTTTTTTTAATCCTTATTGGTTCATACTAGGTATCCTTATAATAATCTATAACCATCACCACATCTTTACAATCCTTCACAAAAACCGATACCACTTCTATAACATCAACCAATCCCACTTTCCCTCAAAAAATAGCCATAAAAACAAACAAAAAAGTTTCCATTTAACATAACATTTAACTATTTATAGATTTACCTTTAACCAGCCATATTATATTTATTATTCAATTTATTAATCATATTTTATGACAAACCCCTCACACTCCAACACCCACATTCTTTCTAACTTTTACCTTTCTATTTAATATCAAAGGAGCTCATTGATAGTTGTTGATTATTAAATTCCACCCTGTTTTCCATATTTTTATGATTCATTTTACATCATATTCCATTCTACCAGACATCTACCAACATAACCCCCCAACACACCATCATCCATAAAAACAAATCCCATGCATACCCATGATAATAACCACTGTAATTTCCACAAAAAAAATCTTGTACACATTCTAGTTCCACCACCATCACCACATAAATTCACATCCAAGAACCCCCACCAATAGAAAAACCACCCAACCAATAATAGAAAAACATATCCAAAAAACTATATGAAAAATAAATAAATAAATAATCTTTTATAATTCTTGTCGTGCATATTGTTTATGGCTAACATGAGTTTAATCACAATTTATAAATTATTAAAACAACCTATTCATCACAATTTTTAAATTATTAACCATTTATGAGAGGTTATTATATAATTTAATCATAAAAAAGTCTAGAAATTTCAACAATAGTAAACACATAATAACAATATATATAGCTATATTTCACATGAGATAACACACCCATATAAAATATAGGTAAAAAACATTACTCTTAAATTCCATTATTCCCATTTTTATATTTTCATAGTTAATTCATAACATTTATTTAGATGAAAAAAAATAATGATAATTTTATGATTTAAAAAAATAATAGAGAGAGTTATTGAATCCCATACCTTGACATAAGGATTCCATGATTTGCTGCACACGTATTGGGAGAGGGAAATGATGGTCATATGTTTGAACTCATGAGGAAAATGTAAACTGATCACATGGTGCTATTTGGACATGAAGGGAAATGATTTGGTCATCCTAGATTGAGAAGACAAGAAAATATTGAAGGGTGGTACTTCCTAAATTTTAATATAATAGAATCATGAACTTAATGGTGGTTCTCCCAAGATTTTCCTTCCTTAAAACCTGATCATCCCCCCAATTCCCATTTAAACCAGTAATTGATTTACCAAAATTTAATAAAATTCAAAACTCCTTAGAATATGGATTTAATCTTATAGGTATTAATAAATTTTATTTATATTTTAAAAAATTTATTTTAAGGATTTTAGGATTTATAACTTCATTTTAATTCATAAAAATATGATTTTGGATGAAAGTTAATAAATAAGAAAATCTCACTAAGGGGGTTCCTGTAACACCCCAAGGTTTAAAAAAAATGAAATTCAAGAAACTTTGTTTTAATTATATATTTATAACTAGCCTTTGAACATAATTTTTCTGCTTCAATGTTTTGAATTTTGAAAAACAGTCATCTGCAATTGTGTTCAGTTAGTTATTTGGAGTCTAATGAAACCAACTTAATTTTTAGTGAATAGTAACATACCCTTATGAATATTAATATTAATAGTAATATAACCCTAATAAATAGTAAATTGTATTATTATTTTATTTTCTTAATTCTTTAAGATAATGACATCTTGATTAATTTTTCAATGTGATATAAAAGCATTTATAGTTTTAAAGTTGTTAATTTTTGAATTAAGTATGATTTTATTTAAAAATTAAATTAATAATAAATATAAAATTATTTTAAAAAAATGGATTATATTTTTGAAATATACACATAGAAAAATGTTTAGGGTGAATTTTTGGTATTTTTTGGAAACAATTGATTTTTTGGTGAATAGTAAAAAATACAGTTTTGAGTTTTGGTGTTTTAATGACATCATTAATTATGTAATAATGTTTTAATAGTTCTGGTAGAATTGTATAAAGTAAAATAACATGTGAGGTGTCCAAAGTGGATAATAACTTGGGAAAATATCATGGGCAAACCCATGGTTTTACAGATACCACTAATGAGGTGTCCCTTGGAAATTATTAAAATATTCCCTCATTTTTGCTATAAATACCAACCAATTCCTTTATTAAATTCATTCCAAATTACTAATAAACAAATATATAGCCTCCTTACCTCCCTATTAGTCCTCCCAAGGTTTTCTTAGTCCCCCATGGTCCCAGCCATCAGATTATAGGAGTTACTCTACAGGGTAAGAAAATTATCAATTTCTATCTTTTTTCATTCAAGTTCTCTTTTATGTGGTATAGAATTCAAGAATCTATACCATGTTATTATTTTCATATTATTATAAATATATTATATTTTATGATTAATTTATGTATGGGTGACTCTTTTCCCCCCTCTTTTTAATGTTTTCTAAAACCATGTTGCATAGCCGTTAGGCTGCCGAATTTTATTAAGGGATTTCTCAACTATTATTATTTTGAGATCCTTTATTTTTTTTTATTTCCTAAAATCCCCTTAACAAAGGGGAATTAAATCTAAATAAATCATTTATATTCTGTATTTTATAGTTTTCTTGTAAAATTAATCATCATTCTTCTTCTCATCTCTCACTTATTCAAGGAATAAAACATTGTCCGTGATGTGTCGAATTACCGACATCGTGGATGATGTGATTCCAATTTACATTAATTATTTCAATTCTGGCCATGATACCATTTTTATGGTTGAAAAAAGTTATAATATATAAATTATGTCTCATCCATGGTTCTGTAATTATTTTTTATGTATCATTTTAATTTATAATACAAAATGAGGTCGTTATTATCAAAGTACCACTAAAATGATCTAAACGAACATCATTAATGTTTTAACTTATAAATAATCCTCATATCAAAAATCAAAATAAAAAATGGTATAAATTATGGTACTGGAAATATATAAATACCTTTACATTCCAACTCTATAGTTTCATTTCCAATCGACAAGAATATCTATCATGAACCAATCATGGAAATCATGTAAAGAAACGCACCCAAAACAATACAAGGAACAAAATACTAACAATTAAAGGGTGAAATGATGTAATGAAATGATCATATAAAATATTATAAATATGGAAATGTTTCTTTAATATATTAATAACACTCTTTTAACCATTATACAATAGGTTTAAATAAGTTTGAAGTAAGACAAACCTGTGGTAAGGGAATTCTTAACCCAATTTCCATTCTTTGGGTTAACCTTCTTATTTATTAATTATGTGGTATTAAGATTATTGGTGTGATGATGTTTTTTTTATATTATGTTTAACTATGTTTATTTACAGTTCATACAAATATTCATTCCATTCTATTAATTCTTACTCCATTTATATTTTAAGAGACTTTCCTTTTAAAATATTTTTAAATCTCTCTTTAATAAATTTCAAAAGGATTGTTTTTTATATGTATATGGAATGAGTGGTTTCTTCTAATTTTTAAGATAATTTATTTCCATGATATGTTCCTTGGACATTATTTATGTTGGGTTGAACCCATTATATCTCAAGATATGTTGGTTTGAGCCCATTATAGCTCAAGATATGTTGGGTTGAGCCAATTATAGCTCAAGATAGACTGGTGATCCCCATTATAGATCTTCAATGCATTGGGTACTCTGGAGATGGAAGTTTACCAAAAGTTTATTCCATGTGTAAGGTTTAATGTAATAATGATATGGTAAATATTTCCCAAGGTAACTACATGATTTTTTATGCATATGAGTTTTTATGATTATGGGTTTTATTTATTTTTATGTTACCACTTGACTAACACTTTCTATCTTTATATCCCTTACTGAGTTTTATAATAATCCCAAATTTTTAATTTTTTTTAAAAATATATAAGGATGGGTAAAATAAATAAGGTATTCATGATTTTTTATATGGATTGTTGTCAAAGAAATCATGCTTTATGTTTTAATGTTTTATATTTTTTTAAAAATGAAAACTATTTTTTGTATTATCCTCTAGTATGATTTTGGTATGTTATGTATGTAAGGTATCCTAATTATCTAGAAATATTAACTCAAAAATATCCTCAATGTGTAATAATGTATATTCTTGACTAAAATAAAGAATAAGTAATGTTATAAGGCCGATTCCTTATAGTTGGTATCAAACGATGGTTTAGATAACTTTAAGGGTTGGGAGGATATTTAAAGAATAACATAACTGATTTTTACTCTATGGTAATTTGAAATGTTATAGAATTTAAGGATTTCCATGTTGATTCATATATGTCATGTTTTTATAGAATGGTTTTCCACAGATGAAATAGAGAAGCTGAAGTAGGAAGGCACTAAGAGGAGGATGTCTGTCCGAATCTGCAGCCCGAAATGGTGGGAATTGGAACCGAGCAGTTTGTGACCATAATGGGTCAATTTAATCAAGAAATAAACAGGGGTGATATCCATTCTAGAGAGAAACATGATCTACTACAAAGAAACATGTCTTTTTTGGAGCATTTTATGAGGCAACATCCTCCGACATTCAAAGGAATCGCAAATCCAGTGATATCCGAAGGATGGATAAATGCTCTAGAAAAGATATTTGAAGTTATGGGATATTTAGAACATAAAAAGGTAATACTATCCATTTATCGTTTTTAAGGTGAAGCTGATCAATGGTGGTCTCTAGTTAATAATATGAGAGAAAGAGATGATCTTGATAGTTTGGAATGAGATTATTTTAAGAGTCTTTTTATGGAAAAATATTTTCCCAAAACTATTTAACTAAGAATGGAGAAACAATTCTTGGAACGGAATCAGAAAGATGATGATTTTGTGGTAGCATATGAAGCCAATTTTACAAGATTATCCAGGTATGTACTAGATTTTACTCGGGATTTTGAAAGTAAAATTAATAGATTTTACTCTGGTTTGAAAACGTTTTTATGACGAGCCTTTTCATCAAAAGATATGAGAAGCTTGTTCATTGTGCTGAAAAAGTTGAGATGGAGTTTTCTGAAACATATGTACATCATGATGACAAGAATAAAAAGAATTTTGGTTGGCAGGAAATGGGTAAGAACTCATCAAAGAAGTCTGGAGGTAAGAAAATGAATTTCCCTTCTTGTGAAAAGTATGGTAAAAGGCATCCTAGTGAATGTTTTGTAAATTATGAGAAATGCTACCGATGTTGAAAGTTTGGACACATGTCTTGCAAGTGCAGGGAAAATGATCATAAAATTAAAGAGAAGCTGATGGTGATATGCTTTAACTATAAGTAATTATGTCATTTTGCTAATGTTTTTCTGAAGATAGTTACTCAAGCAGGGAATCAACAAGATAGGAAACAGAAGGGTTTGGATTTTGAAACCACTTCAGTAGATGTTGTGCCATCAAATGAGGTGGTCTCAGGTACACTTCTTATTTTTACAGATTTATCAAATGTGTTGATTGATTCAGGGTCTATACATTCTTTTCTTTATGATAAATGTTCAAACAATTAGGAATTCAACCTGATGAAATGAAATAAAATGTCATGGTAAAAACACATGAAGGAAATATTGTCGCAAAAAGAAATTATAAGAATATGTCTATCCTTGTATGAGGAAAGTGTTTACCTACAAACATTTTTGTTTTTACTCTAGTAGAGTTTGATGTTATTCTAGTTATGTATTGTCATTCTTTTTATCATGATAAGATAGATTGCAAAGAAAAAGAATTTGTTTTTCAGAAATAATTTCAGTTTGTGTACAATAATGAACCCATATGATTAATAACATACCAGGAATCTAAGAAACTATTAAAGGATGGAAATTAAAGTTATCTTGCTCTTATTTTTGAATATAAGGGAACTATCCAGATTAATGATGTACTAGTGGTAAATGAATACTGGGATGTTTTTATTGAATATTTTCCTGGTGTTATTCTTAATCGAGAGGTTGATTTTACTGTTGACTTAGTTTCTGATTCTAAGACAATTCCTAAACCTCCTTATCTAATGGCCCAAATGGAACTTCTAGAATTAAAAAAGTAGTTATAGGAATTACTAGATAAAGGCTTCATCCGACCTAGCACTTCACCATGGGGCGCTTCTATCTTGTTTGTTAAGAAAAAAGATGGTTCAATGAGACTTTTCATCGATTATAGATCTTTGAATAACATTACTATTAAAAACAAGTATCCTTTGCCTCATATTGATTATTTGTTTGATCAGATCCAGCGAGCACAATATTTTTTGAAGGTTGACCTGAGGTTAGGGTACCATCAGTTGAAATTAAAGGATGAAGACATCCCAAAGACTGCATTCTGTACTAGATATGGTCATTATGAATTTGTAGTTATTCATTTTGGGTTAACTAATGAACTTTATTTATTCATTAATCTTATGACTAGAATATTTCACGAGTTCTAGGATATGTTTGTGGTTGTATTTATTGATGAAACTATTGTATATTCTAGAAGTAAAGAGGAGAATGAAAAATATATAAGGGTTGTTTTGAAAACCTTAAAAGAAAAGAAACTGTATTGAAAATTCATTAAGTGTGATTTTTGGTTGCAATATATTTATTTTCTTGGGAACATTGTAAATAAGGATAAAATAACAGTTGATCCTACCAAAACACAAGTGGTTGATGAATGGCCAAGACCTAAAAATGTTACAGAGATTCGTAATTTTCTTGGATTAGTAGGTTATTACTAACTGTTTATTAAAAACTTTACATGATTATATAGCCCGTAATTAAGTTGAAATGAAAAGGGGTTAATTTTTTTTGGAAAGAATAATACGATGTTTGTTTTCAGGAACTGAATAAGAGATTGGTGAATGCTATAGTTTTGGCCTTGCCTTCTTGAAATGGGGAGTTTTTCATCTACAATGATGCTTCATTGAAGGGACTTGGTTTTGTTTTGATGCAAAATGATATGGTAATCGCTTATGCTTTAAGACAACTAAAACCTCATGAGTTAAATTATCCCACAAATAATTTGGAATTGGAAGCTATGGTTTTTTCTTTGAAAATTTGGAGGCACCATTTTTACAGATCCAAATGTCAAATATATACTGACCATAAAAGTCTAAAGTATATATTCACTCAAAATGAATTAAACATGAGGCATAGAAGATGGATTGAACTGATAAAGGATTTTGATTTCATGATCAATTATCATCCAAGAAAACCAAACAAAGTGGATGATTCCTTGAGTCGAAAACATCATTCATCATTAACCATGATACGTTTGGAACATGTTCCCTTGATTAATGATTTGATGAATTTTGGATTAGAAGTTTTTGTTGCAGGGAATACATCATTATTGCATCAGGTTTCAGTGGATTCATCATTATCAGACAAAATTAAATGAGCACATAAGGAAGACCATGAGCTACAGAAAATGGTAGAATTAGTTAAAATGGGTAAGATCCCAGAATTTAACACTGATAAATATTGTGTTTTAAGATTTGGAAAAAGGTTTTGTGTGCCTTGTGATTCCCAGTTGAAGAAATATTTGTTGTGTGAAGCTAATATTTCTACATTTTAGTTCATCATATAAATACTAATATGTACATAGACCTCTAGGAATATTACTGGTGGGATGGAATGAAAAGAGATATTGCATAATTTACTGTGAAGTTTTTGACATGCCAACAAGTTAAAGCAGCACGATAATTACCGAAGGGGATGCTTCAGCCTTTTCCAGTTCCAGAGTAAAACTGAGAGAATATATCCATGGACTTCATGGTGGGACTACCTATGACTTCCTGAGGTAATAATGTGATTTGGGTTATTGTTGATTGGCTGAAAAAATATGCACATTTATTTTTTATTCAAGATAAAATGTCATTGGATTATCTTTCTAGACTGTACCTCAAAGAGATTGTCAGTTTACATGGAGTTCCTCTTTCTATTGTATCTAATCGGGATCCCATGTTAACTTTTAACTTTTAGAAGGGGATTCAGAAGTTGTTGGGCATATAATTAAATTTTAGTAAAACTGTTCATCCACAATTAGATGGGCAGTTATAATGAACGATTTAGAATTTGGAGTATATGCATCGAGCTTGTTCAGTGGACTACCAGGTTAGTTGGGATCGAAATATTTATTTAGTTTAGTTTTATTATAATAATAGTTTTCATTCCAGTATTGAGATGGAACCTTTTGAGGCATTTTATGGGAAGTGGTGTCGAACTCCATCTTTTTGGGATGAAGTTGGGGAAAGAAGGTTGATAGGGCCCGAATTAGTAGAGGAAGTGGCTGAGAAAGTGAAGATGATTCAGTAGCACATGAGGATAGATCAAAACAGGAAAACAAGTTATCCAGATAATAGAAGGAAATACTTCTCATTCGAGGTAGGTGACCATGTTTTCCTTAAAATATATTCTTTGAATAGTGTGATGTGTTTTGGTAAGAAAGGGAAGATAAGACCGTGGTCCATTAGTCCTTTTGAAATCCTAGAGAAAGTTGGACCAATTTCATGCTGAGTAGATTTTCCTCCGTGTTTATCTTAGGTACACAATGTTTTTCATGTTTCGATGTTGAGAAAGTATGTGCCAGATTCATCACATGTCTTGTGTCCATAAACAGTTCAGTTGAAAAAGAACCTTTCTTATAAAGTGATAAAAGTACATATTCTTTATTTAAGGGAACATGTATTGTGGAATAAGGTAATCCACCAGTTAAAGGTTTTGTGGAAAAACCACATGGTTGAAGAACCAACATGGGAATCTGAAAATTCTATAAGGGAAAGTTACCCTCACTTGTTTAATGAGTAAATAAAATTGCAAGGATGCAATTTCTAGAAGGTGGGGATAATGTAACACCACAAGTATTTAAAAAAAATGAAATGCATGAAACCTTGTTTTAAGTATATATTTATAACTAGACTTTGAACATAATTTTTTTCTTTAATGTTTTGAATTTCAAAAAACTATCATATGTAATTGTGTTTAGTAAGTTATTTGGAGTCTAATGGAACTGAATTATTTTTTGTGAATAGTAACATAACCTTATGAATATTAATATGAATAGTAATATAACCCTAATAAATATTAAATTTTTTTATTATTTGTTTCTTAATTATTTAAGATAATGACATCTTGATTAATTTTTCAATGTGATATAAAAACAGTTATAGTTTTAAAATTGTTAATTTTTGAATTAAGTATAATTTTATTTAAAAATTAAATTAATAATATTTAGAAAATTATTATTAATAAATGGATTTCATTTTTTAATTCTGCACATCGAAAAATTGTTAGGGTGAATTTTTAATATTTTTCTAAAACAGTGGATTTTTTTCAGTGAATAGTAAAAAATACAGTTTTGAGTTTTGGTGTTTTAATGACATAATTAATGATGTAATAATTATGGTTGACTTTTGTACATTAAAATAATATTTTAGGTTTCCCAAGTGGCTAATACCTTGGGAAAATACCATGGGAAAGCCCATGGTTTTGCAAATACAACTAATGAGGTGTCCCTTGGAAATTATTAAAATATTCCCTCACTTTTACTATAAATACCAACCCATTCCTTCATTAAATTCATTCCAAATTCCTCATCAATGAATATATGGCCTCTTTACCTCCCTAGCAGTCCTTCCAAGGTTTCCTCAGTCCCCTAAGGTCCTAACCTTCAAGTTCTAGGAGTTACTCTACAAGGTAAGAAAATTCTCAATTTCGTTCTTTTTGTATTCAAGTACTCTTTTATGTGGTATAGAATTCAAGAATCCATACCATGTAATTATTTTCAAATTATTATTGCTATATTATATTTTATGATTCATTTCCGGATGGGTGGCCCTTTTCCCCACTCTTTTTAATGTTTTCTAAAACCATGTTGCATAGCCGTTAGGCTGCCAATTCTTTGTAAGGGATTTCTCAACTATTCTTTTATTTTGAGTTCCTTTTTTTCTTATTCTTTCCTCAACTCCTATTACCCAAGAGAAATGAAAGATATAGGAATGATTTATATTCTTGATTTTATCATTTTCATGGAAAATTCATCATCATTATTCTTCTCCTCTCCCACTTATTCAAGGAATAAAACATTGTCTCTGATGTATCGAATTACAGACATCATGGATGATGTGATTCCAATTTAAATTAATTCTTTCAAGTATGAACATGAAAACATTTTTATGGATTAACATGGTTATAATATATTAATTATGTCTCATACATGGTCGAGTAATTCTTTTGTACACATGGTTTTAATTTATAAAACAAAATGAGGTCGTTATTATAAAAGAACCACTAAAATGATCTAAATGAACATCATTAATGTTTTAACTTATGAATCATCCTCATATCAAACTTCAAAATGAAAAATGGTATAAATTATGGTACTAGAAATATGTAAATACCTTACCATTCCAATTCTGGAGTTTCACTTCTAATCCACAAGAATATCCATCATGAACCAATCATAGAAATCATGTAAAGAAACGCAGCCAAAACAATGTAAGAAAAAAAATACTAACAATTAAAGGGTAAAATGATGTAATGAAATGATCATATAAGATATTATAAATATGTATATGTTTATGTATCATATTAATAACACTATTTTAACTATTATATAATAGGTTTAAACATGTTTTAAGTAAGACAAACTTGAGGTAAAGGAATTCTTAACCCAGTTTCCATTCTTTGGGTTAACCTTATTATTTATTCATTATGTGGTATTAAGATTATTGGTGTGATGATTTTTTGTTTATATTATGTTTCACTGTGTGTATTTACAGTGCATACACATATCCATTCCATTCTATTAATTCTCACTCCTTTTATATTTTAAGAGACTTTCCTTTTAAAATCCTTTTAAAACGCTCTTTAATAAATTTCAAAAGGATTTTTTTTATATGTATATGGAATGAGTGGTTTATTATGATTTTCAAGATACTTTATTTCCATGATATTTTCCTTGGACATTATTTATGTTGGGTTTATCACATTATAGCTCAAGATATTTTGGGATGATCCCATTGTAGCTCAAGATATGTTGGGTTGATCCCATTATAGCTCAAGATATGACGGGTGAGCGCCATTATAGCTCTCCAATGAATTGGGTACTCTAGAGATGGAAGTTTACCAAAAGTTTATTCCATGTGTAAGGGTTAATGTAATATTTATATGGTAAATATGTCCTAAGGGAACTACATGATGTTTTTATGAATATGAGTTTTTATGATTATGGGTTTTATTGGGTTTTATGTTATCACTTGACTAAAGCTTTCTATCTTTATATCCCTTACTGAGTTTTATACTCATACCATGTTTAAAAAAAAATAAAAGGATATATGGATGGGTAAGAGAAATAAGGGATTCTAGATGTTTGATATGGAGTGTTTTCAAAGAAATCATGCTTTATATTTTAATGTTTTATATTTAAAAAAAATGGAAACTATTTTTAGTAGTATCCTCTAGTATGATTTTGGTATGTTATGTATGTAAGGTATCCTAATTTTCTAGAAATATAAACTCAAAAATATATTCAATTTGTAACAATGTATATTCTTGACTAAAATTCAAGATTAAGTAATGTTATAAGGCTGAGTTCTTATTATTACTCTTACACTGGGGAGAAATGACCCTTACAATTTGAAAATATTACAAAATCTAAATCACAAGGGTCACCTTCCAAAATAATCACAAGGTTAATTTTAAATATAAGTAAATTAATCTTATTAATAATGAAAATGAATCTTATTAAATACAAAAAAGACCCTTATTAATTCAAAATGGACCTTACATTTTCAATGTATAATACTTATGAAATCACTTTTCTATTATTATTAAATAACATGAATCTTATGAAAATCAAGAAATAATATTATAAAAATCCAAATAATATTACAAAAACATATTTTAATATTATGAAGAAATGAAATTATTTTGACAAAAATAAATTTTATTCTTTTAAAATGTAAGGGATTTTATGAAAACATACTTTACTCTTATGAAATTTAATGAATTACAAAAATCCAAAAACTCTTATAAAATCCAAAAGCTACTCTTAAAGTTTCTGTAAATGACTCTTATCTTTTGAAAATTGTAAATCCACTCAATAAATAATGGTATTTTTTCAATAAGGTAAAATGTAAGGGTCAGTCTAGGGAAAGAGAAAAATGTTACAGTAAATTTTAAATCTTAATAAAATTTCATACTTAAACAAAAAAATAACAGAATTAAACATGAAAAATATAATCACTTTAAAAATAAATTAAAAAAACAAAATAAACCCTCCCAAACCTCTGCACCCCAGAAATAACCAAGGAAGGGATTAGGGAAAATCTCGACCTTTACATCAGATACCTCTCAAACGATTCTTATTATTGAGAATCTAAACCAAATATAATAAGGAAAATAAAATGGGACAATAAAAAATTCCATTAGATACCTCTCAAAAAATAATAAATAACAAGCAATATACATAAGTAAGATCTATAAAACACTCAACATCCTCAATAAACATATCAAAAAAGCTATGTTTGGGCACATCACCCCAATGATAATCAATAATAAAACAACATGAGATATTGAGAACACAATTGTAAATCACATTCCCATGTACATTCCTTTAATCTAATATGACCCCAAAATACATAAACCATGAGAATAACTCACCTATGTAACAAATTATCCTAACATTCTTTGATCACACATTAATCTTTGAGAACCTTCTAGATTCTTTCAAATAATCAAAAAAATCATCTACCTTTAGAAAGGGATAACATTTTTTGACCCTCACCTGGTTAAACCATCAGTATTATCTAAACAAACTTAGACTACCCTACACTTTTATAGAGAATTGGAGCACTCCATGGTGATAAAATGAGCCAGATAAAAACCTTATGAACTAGATTTTAAATTTGAATACTCAAATATTGCATATTAGAGGTTTTTATCTTATAAAGAACCATAAAAAGAAGAAAGTATCTTGGATGAAACTTTGTATCAAACTCAATATCACATTAAGGGGATAACATCACAACCTATTTAAAATAAAAAATATTGAAACTCTACAATTAATCTGGGAAAATCCCCCATATATACCTCTACTAAATCTAGAGATAGTCTTTCTACTTGAGACAATAGAGGCTCTAAATTCCCACGAATAATCTGATGATCCTTCTCACTAATGAAAACTAAATTCTAGCCTTCTATATCATATAACACAACCCTCCTATAAAAAATTTGATGATAATTTAAAAATAGTACAATAAATCCATTCCAAGAATGAAATTGTATGATAGTATCCAAAGTAGAAATAATACCCCTAATGACTAAAGATACCCCATTATCAGTTCACAAACTCATTATCAATCAAACAAACTAAATTGAACTTCTAATAGTACAATAAACACCATAGGAACTAAAAGCCTCTCTACATTGAGTCCCAAAGTGAAAAACAAGGTAGGAGAAATAAATGAATAAAATACTTTATAATCAAATAGGGGAAAATATAGAGTAAAATATAGGTAGATAGTACCTCTAATGATCTATAGACCACCCAAATTCAGTATCTACACTACATGTAACTATCAAAATCTATCTCCTCTACCTCACTAAATCTTCCAATGACTACCCAAATGGATATGCTCTTCCCTATATCCCTTGGAGTGGGAAACATTATGGAGCTAAAATCTACTGACTCTATATTCTCTTAGGGGAATATATGCCTACTATCCATGTTGTTGATATAACCTTAGAGGAAATTAATATTAAGGATAATATGGAATCTAGATGTCTATCTCATTTTAGGACACATGTATAGTTAGGCATTAATAACATAGATTTCCATGACCTCCTGAAATAAACCACCATAGTAATGATATCCTGGAAGATACATGGAAACTTCTAACTCTAGATAAATGAGAAGAATAGGGTTGGGACTAACTCCCCAATAGTTGTAAACTCAACTAATCTGGAATCTAAGATCCTACCTCTGAAACTTTCCCCCTTGGGAGGTGCTGATAATCTCCCTCCTAATATGATCCCAACTATGCATCCATCCTCTCAATCAACTAATTTTTTTTAAACCTAAAAAAATATAAAATGTAGATGTAGTGACCTCATATCAAATATATGGATGAAAAACCTACCCATGATTCCATTCCATAAACTCTTTATTTAGAAAGACCAGGGTTAATGTAAATAAGTTCCTTGAAGTGAATCTGTAGATCCCATACACTTAGTGTCCCTTACTGTAGGGATATAAACTCACTCCTCCTGACTACACTCTTCGCCAATGATAGTATCTTAACATTAAACTTCCATTAAAAATCATCCAATGAAATATATATCTTCTTTCAATTTTTTAGATATATAATCCACCAACTAACTATCAATAGAGCTCAATATTCCATCCTAGCCCATATCAAACTAAAATCTATCTCTAAATCCTCCTGAAAGTTATCTATCTCTAAATTAGAGACACCCCATTCACACTTTTCCAATATCTAATTCTAGAACTCATGCGTTATCCTCCTTTGAAACTCACCCTCCTAAGCTGGATAGACCCTTATTCAGTAAATTGGATCATCGAAACACAAATCTTCAACTCGAGACACACAAAAATGATGACCCTGAACTGTATATATAATAAAGAAAGGAAAATCATAAGCCTAATAGTATGGAATTTATTTTAAGATCATTTAATTTTATTATTTTAAATTTCCAAAAAACATCCCAATTAAAAAACAAGTGAAAATAGACATGATAAACATATCTCTCTGAGGTATACACCCTAAAATAAAAATTATATTGATTAGGGTGTTTAATAATCTTAAGTCCCTTGTGTCAAATCACATGGGATCCTAATATCCTGCGTCTAAGCTGATATACCTTGCTGCATCACACAATAAGTCTGACTAACACTATTGACCCACTATTCCCACACAATTCTCACTATTTTCTATCTCCAAATTCCATTCTAACTCTCATTCATATCCATGATACCACTTTTTTATGAAAAACCTCAACTAAGAACCCCTCATATTCTTTCAATGAAGAATAGAGTGACCCCTAAAGCATGCCTCCAAAAGGATATGGGTTGGTGATTGGAACCAAGGGAATTAATTACATAAATGGGAGGAATTAACCTCATAAATCCTAAAAATATAGAAATTAAACTACTAATAAACACCTTAATATAAATAAAAACAATTTCCCACAATCACTATAATGCATAAAAAAGTCGTACAAGTAAAAGTTTATAATATAAAATAAAAAAAATAAAACATTTAGGCTAAAACAACAACCATAACTCCTAGATCCGAGATGATAATGTCTTTCTTAATCTCTAAATATTTTATTGAAGCTTGTAAAATATATTTTTATATATAGGTTTGAGAAAACAAGTATACTCAATAGGTACCTCCTTAAGACCCCATGTGAAAATACTTAAGAAGCGTACTAATGACAGAGTGAGTAAATAACAGAACAAACATACACCTATACTAGCTCAATTACCACCCAAACTCAACAAGGTTAACTCACATTATATCACAACCAAGTATAATAAAATAATATCAAATAATATGGTAATAGGGTACCTTATACCACTTCCATACTTGTTTGTCGCTCATATGCCCCAATGAAAAACATTCTACCTCTACAATCCCTTCTATATCATTATAACCAAATCCACATATCCACATGTCACATAAAAACATCATAATCATATAAAATCACATCAAAAACCACATACCTCATATCTATATCTCAACCACATGTCATATTTCCATCATAAAAAGGTATTATGAACATAAAAGACATTAACCACATACCCTCCTCCTACCATGCACAACCCCTACTATAGAATTCATCATCATCCCATCATTACTACATCAATCAAACATGAATTTTTGATATCATAGAATGTTCATATAAACCTCAATCCATTACCGTCATACCACATCCATAAGAGAGAGCGATGAAGAGGGAGTAGTCAAGTGTCTATTTTTTCACCAACTTTGATGGTTGGTGAAGAAAACCAGAAACCAAAACATCTATGAATAAGTAAGGTTATCCAAATAAAGTGAGTTGAATATAAAATCACAATAAAATAAAACATGACTATATTACAACAAAAAAATTCCATCACTAAGGGTTCATACCATGAATTCTTATAACAACCCATAATCATCACCACATATCCACAATTCTCCATGAAAATTGCCTCCACTTCTATAATATCAACCAATCCCACTTTCCCACACAAAGCAACCACAACAATAACTATAAATTTTCCACTTTAATAGATCATTTAACCATTTATAGATTTACCATTTACCAACCATGTTACATTCATTATTCCATTTATTAATCATATTTAATGAGAAACTATTCATAGGTGAAAATTAATAATCTTTATAGGTTTTACCTTTCCATTCAATATCCCTATAGGTCATTGATATTTTACACTTATTAAATTCTATATCATTGATTTTATTTTTATTATTCATTTTACATCATATTAAATTCAACCAGGTATATACCAACACAAACACTCAATACACCATCATCCACCATAATAATTAAAGCACAAACCCATGCCAACAACCAATATAATTTCCAAAAAATATAAATCCTTTGCACATTCCAGTTAGATCAACATCACCACATCAATTATTAGTAAAGACCTCCCAATAACAAAAAAATTACACAACCAATCATAGAAAATTGAAACAAAAAACTAGCAATGGTTATATAAATAAATCATCTTTTAGCATTCTTGTAATGCATTGTAACATTCCAGCCCGGGTGACACACACCAATGCCATGAACCAATCGGTCACATGACCTCAAGCACGCCTCCACATATTCTAAAGGCTTCCAACTATAAGTGAGGGTCTAATATCATTTATGGGGAGACTATAACCTCTCTGTAAGTGTTAAACATGAGTGTAAAATAAATAATGAATAACCAAATATATAGACATAACTAGAAAGATACCAATATCACATGATGACCAAAATTAGAGATATAATATCAAACTGAACAATAGATATTTCATGCTAATGTATTTTCCAATTGAAAAAATACAAAATCAAAAGTAAGGACACTGATATCTCCCAAGAGGATTTCAAAACATGTCTGGTTCCCTCATACCTACACCATCCCGACTCAGGAACCTAACACATGACTTTTTCTCTTATCCTTTACTGCAACCATGAAATATATTCGGGTACTGATCAGAAATCCTGAGTAGGGTGTGAGTATAACTCAGTAGTCCACCACCAATGACTTCTAAAACAACATCTAGTCAAATAATAAAGTATACAACTATACAAAGAAATAATTACAATTCATAAGTAAATAATTACCACATTATAAATTAATATTTATTTAACCACATAAACCCCTGGGTTACTATAGTCACCCATACCTCTGATACCACTTCGTAACGTCCCATCCTAGGTTCCACACACTGGTGCCCCGAACTGGTCAACCACATGATCTCAAGAACGCCTCCCCATATGCTAGTGGATACTGACTAGAAGTGTGGTTCTAATATCAATCACGGGGAAAAAATACCCTCTTTGTCAAATTAAAACACCAATGGAAAATAAATAAACAATAACCAAATACACAACCATAAAAAGAAAGATACCAATATCACATGATGAGAAAAACTAGAGACACAATATAAAACTAGTAAATAGATATATCATTCTAATGCCCATGCCAAGTTCCAAAATGGAAACTCAAAAGTAAGGATACTAAAAACTCCTAAGCGGTATATCTGATTCCCTCATCCCTACACCATCCCAACTTAGCAACCTATTATAGTTCCTTTTACCTTATCCTATCCCACAACCATGAAATCTATTTGGGTACCAATCAGGAAACCCAAGTAGGGTGTGAGTAAAACTTAGTAGGCCACCACCAACAGAGTCTACCACATTATAAATTAATCTTTATTTAAATATATAAACCCTTGGGTTCCTATATATTCTGATACATCAATACCTTCTTTGGACCACGTTGGAGCCCAAAGTATGTATGAGGGATATCATATCTCAAAATGCCTTTGCTACCATTCTTTAATTAATACTTGAATTCCCATGTTACCGTTCATACTTCACATAATATAATGGCCATGTTCCCATTCTTTTATTCATACTTAAAAACCCATGTAACCATTCATACTTTATAAGATTTAATGTCAATGTTCCCATTATTTATTTCAAAACTAAATGAACATGTTACCATTCAAAACTTCACAATTTAATGACCATGTTACCATTCATCAACACATAATTAATTCAATATTTAATTATCCACATCAATTCCATTAATAATTCTATAATTAGTTAAACATACCAATCCCATTAATTAATTCATCAATTAATTAATCATCCATATCTCAATACTAATTCAACAATTAGTCATCACATTATTCACCTTAATTAATTCCCCAATCAATTAAGAACATAAATATCATCAATTAATTCATCAATATCTACAGACTTAATATCCCATAATTAATTCAAAAACTAATTATTCAAATCAATAATCTCAATATATCATAATTAATTCATCAATTAATTATATCAAATCAATAATATCAATATCTAATAATTAATTCATCAATTAATTATCTCAATTATATAATTCCCAAAATCCCTAATTTCACATCTCCTCAATTAATTAATTCAAAAAAGTAATTAATTAAATCAAGATATAAATTTATAAACATAAAATAACAATTATACAATTACATACATGTAATTTAAATCATGACTTTGAGATTTGAATTATCTACCACCTACCTCAATTCATTGATGGAGTTAACCAAAAAAAAACTCCCAATTCAATGTAATAATGATGTAGAACACATTCTAGATACGAAACCTAAATCCATGGTAAGAAAACGATATCTTAAGTCTAGATTTAGATAAAAAAAATCCTAGATATAGATTAAAAAAATCTTGATATAGATAAAAAAATAGAGGATAAAAACCTACGAAAAAATGGGATAAGAGTGGGAGAGATATGGAAAATCAATTGGGAAGAAGCCATGTACCCGAATAGGTGCAGATCTGTCAACTAGGATTCAAATCACCAAGAATAAAGGTTAAATGACCTTGGAATCCCTCCGCGAGTCTTTTGAATCAAGATAAATCATTTATGGGTCGAGCTAGGGTGTTCATGGGTACAATATAGGGGTTTTATAAATATTTTAATAATTTTTTGGGGAGTAAAAACCTGTATGCATGGTTTGTTGATTAGGGCACACAATTTCCCCTAACTGTGAAACTGAACCATGAAACAATTATAGTGGGGTGAATGGTTTTTCCTTTTAGGGTTCATGGTTTGGTAAACCATGCACCAACTGCGCAAAACCCCTCTACAGAAGGTTGCATAGTTTATTGGTCCAGGGCGTATTGTTAGGGAAAACTGTGTGCCAACAGTGCACTGCCCTTTTCCTTCCATTTTTCTCAAATTTTCACCCCAAGAAACCCCAAAGTAAAATCCAAACTAAAATTACTCAATATAAGGAAAATGTGTACCTATAAATGAGCCTGATACATTTATAGAAAAGGTTAGGATTTTACATGCATATAATTATTTATAGAATGATTATTGTTACAGTTTCTAGATTATCTAAACTACCCATTAAATACCACCTTTAAATCATTAACTGATTATGATAGGTTATTCTAGAATTTAATCAAACCAAAATTTCATAAAACAAAACAATAGTAAACACAAAAAAATAATACCACCATCTATCTTTCATGTGGAATTACACAACCATATAAAATAAAATTAAAAAAATATTCAATTTTATTATCCATATTTTTATATATTTTATGGTTAAATAACATAATTTATTCCGATGAAAATAAAAACATGTTAATTCTAGGATTTAGACAAAATAAGAGAGAGATTTATTCTTTCCCCTACCTCAATGTGAAGCTTCTATAGTTTTCTTCATAGGTAGATGGAGAAGAAAAAGATGATTGTAACTCTAAACTAAGGGGGAAAATATTAAGTGATCTACAGAATTTAAGGGTGATGCTTTGTTCATCAATGATCAAGAAAAAAAGAAAATATTAAAGGCGAGTACTTCCTAAATTTTAAAATAACATAATCCTAAACTGAGTGGTGGTTCTTTCAAGAATTTCCATGCTTAAAACCGAGCCAACCCATTAATTTGCATTTAAACCAATCATTGATTTTTCATTATTTAATAACATTATAATTCCTTAAAATATGGATTTAATCTTATTGGGATGAATTAATTTTATTTAGGTTTTGAAATTCTGATTTTAAATATTTTTTAATTTTAAATTTCAATTTAAATCATAAAAATATGATTTTGGTTGAAAGTTGAGAAATATGAAAATATCACTAAGGGGGTTACTCCTATGTTAGGTAGAAATGAACCTTATGGTTTTGAAATATAACTAAATCTAAATCATAAGGTTCATTTTCATATGTAATCATATGGTTTATTTCATGGAAAATAAAATGAATATTACACTCAAGTAAAATGAGTCTTATGAAATACATAAATCACCCTTATGAAATAATAATGAATCTTAAAGTTTCAGTAGATTAATATTATGAAATAATTTTTCTACTCATATAAAATCAAATGAATCTTATAAAAATAAAAACTTCTCTTATAAAATTTCAAATACTCTTACAAAAAAATATTTCAATCTTATGAAATGAAAGTAATCTTATGAAAACAAATTTTACTGTTATGAAGTATAAGGAATATTATGGAAACAAATTTCAATGTAAGGAAATGTAAGGAATCTTATGGAAATCCAAAGACACTTATGAAATCCAAAATTTACTCTTAATATTTTTAAAAATGACTCATACATTTTAAATATTGGAAAACTCCTCAACTCATAAGGTTTATTTAACAATAATGAAAAACACAAGGATTAATCCAGGGTAAGGGAAAACCATAAGGGTAATTTTACAATCTTTTTAAAATTTCATACTTAAACACAAAATTACAGAATTAAACATGAAATGTATAATTACTTTAAAACATAATTTTGAAAAAAAACATAAACCCTCCCCAAAATACGATACTCAAAAAATATTCCCAGACTCCTCTATACCTAAGAAATAATAAAGTAAAGATACAATGGAAATATATGACTTTACATAATTTCCATTAAAATATTTTAACATATCATTAGTATTAATTCATAATTGGATCTACCTTAATAAAAACAATATTTCACTTATCATTCAAGATATATATGAATCGAGTTATAGTCAAACCTTGAGTATATGCATCCTATCTAGAGGATTTCAAAGAGTATAAATATTTACCCTGTAAATACACGATCAAAATTAATCATGAGGGATTTAAATAAATAATAAAATTAATATGAGGTTGAGGGTTGGTATGTAATTAATGTGATAAATCATAAGGCTCAAAAAATAGGTCATACTCCAAATTACAATGCATGATGTACAATTTAAAACTCAATTAAAATATCCCCCTAAAATAATATAACATCAAAAAATGATATCTCCCCAAAACTCATCCATCCCATTCTTATAGCCTCACAAATAATGAAAATAATAATAATTTAACATTCATCATCTTTTCAACAACAATTTTCTTTAATCATTTATTTTTCTCATACACATTTTCTCTTTTTTTTGTTTTTTCACACTACCTTTTTCCTTCTTTTTTATAGTGTGTATCATAAAAAGTATAATGAAAGGAAATTTATAAACCTTTCCCTTAAATTAATTAAAAAATAAACATATATTTCACTTTTACAATACAAATCATCCCCTTCACTTTATGAAAAAACTTATTCCCCCACACCTATTCCATTATAAATCATGAAAAAATACCAAGAGTAGGGAAAGAAGGATAAATAGGCTTGTAATGTGGCTCCCCTATCAAGGTCATTCATGGATTTTTAGTCTTAAAATAAAGATCATATTTAAAGTTTGGTATAAATGGTATAAAATTCTCAATAAAAAATTATCAATCACCTTAATGAAACTTTTTTATTTCATATAATTGAAATGATATCAATATAATTTATATTAGTCCACATTCCCCAAGTATCCCTCAAGAAATAGGGTGTTATATTTAATATGATAAAATAGTTTATAATACATCTTAATAATGGGACCTAAAATATTATACAATCACTCATGGAATGCATTATAATAATAAAACAATAAAAATGAACTTTATAAAATCAAAGCATAAACATTTATAAGGAATTTTATTTACATAAGTCAACCAATCTTCCCAAATCACGATTCATCAAATCAATATGATAATTATTATATTTACTCATTAAACCCTCATATTACTCATTTAATTCCACCAAATATGATAATTAATACATATTATTATTGTATTTTTAGGAAAATTTTCTCATACTAGATAAAAAATATAACAAAAAAATTAAAGTATTGAATGAAATTTTTTTAACTTTAAAACTATGTGAAAATTATAACGAGTAAGAAAGATGATGAATTTAAAATAATACTACCCCATTTATTAATACTCTCACCTTTATTATTGAATAATATTTACTTTATTCTATATCATCATATACCTAAAAAGTCAAAAACAAAACCACAAAAGTACAAGATCCAATCCATTTAGGATAAAAAATCTAAGGGTTATTTAATATACATTCTAAAATAAATTCCTAAAATAAATTTATAGAATAATTCTTAATAAAGTAAAAAAAATGGGTTAAATCCTAAAATACCTTTGTTTAATATCTTTTATATTGACATTTCCTCACAATATATCATGTAACAAGAGTATGGAAAGAAGTTACCAGGTCTGGATTTAACCATGAATAAAATTTATACTCATACAAAGTGATACTTATCTTTCTATTCATTAAAATATCTTAAAAATTACTTGAAATTAAAAACAAAATTTATACAGTCTTAATAAATTAAGTGACGACTCATAGATGGTCTAAACCTGATAATACTCTTCTTTTATGACTTATTATTTCCATTTCACTTAAAATATGGAATGCTCCATTCAATTTTAGCATCCACAACCTCTTATTTTCTCTTTTATTATTATACCAAGCCCTCTCCTTTTTCTTCTTCTCCATTTTAATAATTTTAAGGGTGTATTACTTGGGATATATCTCAAATTTGTCTTTATCATTGGGAATTTCTACATATTCAACCTCAATATTATCATCACTTTTAGATTTATTCTCATATTTTTCCTTGATTTAAAATTTTTCCATGGGTATTTCCTTTGATTTTTCTATATCTTTTACTATTATATCCAATAGTTTCAATCCATCTTTGAATGATTCTTCCATGATATAGAGTAATTTTCTTCTAGACACATGTATCGTTCTATCACCCATCCTTGTATTTTTATCTCATTTTTTAGTATATTGATTTACCATGATAGATTTACTATTTATATTGCTAATAATGTATGGTAACTCATCATGTGTAGAGTATATATACATAAAAAACATCCAAGTTCATAAAAGGAAACAAAAGGAAAACTAAAATAATATTAGAAAATAGAAATATATAATAAAATACTTTAAATATATAAAATTAAATATTATTACTAATCCCTAAGTCACTAGAAATGTCAAAAAAATTTTTGAACGCCCATGAGGTATTGTTAATTATCATGGAGAAATAAGTTTATAAATTTATATTTATCTCCCTTAAAACTAATACCACAAAGGCCTAATATAGCTAATGTATAAGGTCAATCCCACAAAGACAATGTATCATAGAATGAAAACCCGAACCCAATAGTTAATATGAACAACTAAATTGAAAACTAAATATAAAACTGAATTTGAAATAACTATGAATGAAAAACACAATAGAATTTTATAAATCTCTAATCATGAAATATTGAAGCATAAATACTATGAATGGGTAGTCAAGTCATGGTTATAATTGGATCTAAGAGAGGCCTTGTTCATGGTAATCACTCTCTTATCACTAAAGTCCCCGTTTATTATGATTAAGAACTTTGGTTAAGCTAGAAATTTGGCGATCCAAAACTATATTTAAACATATAAATTAAATCATTATATGGTTAAGAAGAATTATAAGCTCTAGTTAATTCATTAAAAATAAATTTCTTAATAAAAGAGATAGTGTTCATTCTCAAATAATTAAGAAAACATATAAAATAAAGTATGAATGAAAAAAATCACCACAAAATACCATTAAAAATTAAAAGTACTATAATATCCAATCACCCTTCATTATAAAACATAGAACAAAAAACTAACCCAATTAATAACATGAGAGATGGAAAAAATAAAAGCCTAAAAAAACTAGATTCTCTAACTGATACCAAGAAATAGACCTCCTAAAAATATTTAAATACCCCAAAGTAGGTTGAAAACCCCACTTAGGCATCAATCATATCTTCATATATCTCTGCTTTTTTAATTTAAACTCTAAATAATTGAAAAATATCCTTAAAAATCATTCAGAATTGAAATTTTATCTCTCAAAATATAAATAAAATAATACCACCAAATATAGGATGTAACTCATGTTCTTTGTATCCACATATATAAAATATAATGCTATAATAGTATATATAGTGGAAAAAATAGATATATTCATGAATTTATTTTTCCTATTTTTTTTAATTCTCATGGAATAAGGTATATCTCCATACCACAACCATCATCACCTTAATATTCCTTAAACAATGGTACAAGCACTAGAACTCACCACAAAAAACATCTCACAACACCACACATCCCTGTGAATCATATGTTTTTCACTATATTCACCACTTCATCTCCAGTGTGATACAATATCATGCAATATGTTCTAACATATTTCATGGATTCTTGAGCTATTTCTATGTATGTATCTTGTCAAGGAATAATAGTGTCTATTACAAGATAATGCTTCATGTTTAGTAGTTATGCTTTAATCTCATATAATGACATCATTTCTCAACTTAATCTAATGTGAGACCTATTTTAATCTCATGTGGATTTAGGAAATTTGGAGTTAATAACAGGGTAGTCCTATTTACTATCATATAATCAGTTTCTTTGTTTTAAATTAATTAAAAATTAAAATTGATTTATTATTATGTGATCCATGCTTCTTGAGTAAACTGAAATAAATATTTTTTATTCACATGAAAGCGGTGCCATATTTATTTTATTCTATAGCAGTCCTATCAGCCCAATAATTAATCATACATGACCCAGATTCCTATTATTTTAATCATACATGAACTTTAATATTTTTCTATAATCTAACATAGATAGGAAACCCCTCTGTTTAATACGACACAGACAATCTCCCCACATTTTATTCTTACATGAGTAGGGTTCCATGTGGGGTTTTCATACATAAACCGTATTCCTTTTTTATTTCCTTCCAAAATTCCCAAAAATTAAAATAAAACTATTTCCTACCATATAATATTATAAAAATAAAAATTAAGAAAAAATAAAGAATTAAAAAAATAAAATTAATAAAATTAATAACAAATATAAATGGATGAAATTGATATATGAGTTTATGTTATTGATGATTCGTTTTTGGGTATGGCTTGTAAATGAGTTGGTAAAATCCAACTTGGGTGTAGGGAACTCATTATTTAGGATGAGGTGTGGTGGTAGTAAAATCCCACTTAGGTATAAGGAACTTTTAGATAAGGATAAGGTGAGGTTTGGGGTAGTTGGTCTACTCATGTGTGAGTAGAACCCATTCATGGATAGTTACTCATAGTCTAAGGGTATCTAGGGTTTAGGTTGAGACATGAGTGCATGGTGTTAGATTCATGGCATGATTATACTTTATGGTTATGGTGAATTCTTATAATCTTATTCATTATTGATTAATATTCCACTTATGGTTGTTTTATAAAATATTATGGGGTAGAAATGTTTTATAAGACTCATTTAAGCTTGAAGGGGTTTCATATATATGGGGTGTATTGTAGAAATCACTATTGGGTTTTGTAATCACCCCTTATTCCCTTACTTTTTTAGATTGGTAGATTTCATACAGCATAAAATAAGTAATGGAATTATGACATACTTTATTAGTGATGGATTATACATACGAAGGAGGATCTATGGGGAGGATGAGTTCTAGGTCCATGGGATAAATCATGAAGTTTTGGGAGGCATAAGGAATTATTGGGACACCATTTTAGGGTAATAAATCTTATATCCTTTTGACCTTACTTTGGGGATATATACACTTGAATACATGCTAGATTTGATATAACTATTTAAAGTGTTTTAAAATAGACTTTTTATTATTCATCATAAAAGATCCTAAACAGTGTTTCTTCCACTAAATTGTTGTTTTCTTTGTCTATAAGTTCAGAAGTTTTTATATATGGATTCACTATGTCGAAACTTTAGTAATTTATTGGAATAATTAGTGTGTGGTATATGAGGTCAAACTATCTCCCAACAGAATTTTTAATACCCTAGTCATTTATTTTAATTATTTGGTGGTCAGGGTGACACACCTAAGTCCCTAGTAGTATTACATCATGACTTGGGTGAGGTAGAGAGGTGACGAGTTAGGTTGATATGCAATAAATAGTATCTGTTATTTTATTAGGTAGTATTAATAGACATACATCAATATGGGAATCAAAAAATAGTTATACAATGGTACATATAATCTCTTTATATAAAACCATGGGTTATTAGGATGTATAGGAAGAATCAATGGTTGGAGAACCACTTATAAATACATTTTATGGTTTTTGTCATTATTTTTCTAGGTTTATGGATAAGAGTGGTCTTCATGAATCATGTAAAAATTATTGGATAAAAAATTCATCACTATTTCATGGTTTTGATAAAATGTTTCTTTTAGTGGAAAAATGAATTTTGAAATAGTGTGTTTGGAATGTTTAATTTTCAAGGTGGGTATCAAAAAAATATTCTTGGTAAAAGGATAATTTTCATGTTTTTCATTTTGGTTGAGAAGAAAAGTGGCAAGATCCAACCCACAGGTTCCCCACCTAGACCGGTGGTAAGATAATTGTGCCACCCCAAGCCCACCTCTAATAGGACTGGGGCTAGTAACGAGCACTGAGTAGATGTATCACACACATGAGAGGGTTTCTACTATCATAAAATATAAAAAATACATATAACTAATTCAAAAAATACCATCAATGATATTAGGATATAAATAAATGATAAACTTAACTAAATATAACAGATTCTCGAGACATCTACTGAAATCCATAGGATGACTAGTGTGAGTAACATAATGTAAAATGGGGAAATGAATGCCCCAAAACCCAAAAAGTAAAACCTATAACCATCCAAGGAAAATATGTCCTCATTATAATAAGACTCTATACAAGAATATCTCCAACTACCATTATCTCTTAGTGCCACCAAATCCTTTTCAACACTGCATCCTTTAAAGTCTCTATACATCAACTCCAAACAAGCTATGACAGCTTCAGACCCACAAATTCAACTCTAACCTATGCATCACCTGTATCGACACATCATGTGTGGGCCCAAGGCCTGTGTAAGGGTGATTATAAGCATACTAAATAGGATTTCACAAAAATAATAAAGGGATAAAGAGACAAACATCAACTTGAATCCTAGAAAATGTGATAATTAAGAAGAGGACAATAAGGAAAAATAGAAAATGAAGTCAACTCAAGATTATTTTCACTAAATAGTAGACTAAAGGAAGATAATAAGAAGTATAGATATGATCAACCACTAAAGGACTTAGGGACACTGACAAGTCTAAGTCATTATAGCTGAAATCCTTAATATATGTTGTTCACGAGTAGTTGGTGGTGCTAAAAACATTGAAGAGTCCATGAAGCTTGAAGTTGATATCCATCTAAAATATCATGTCTCAAAGGAAACTCCCAAGGTGTTAAGGAACTAAAATCCTCATATAATCCAACACTTCACATGATTCGAATAACCAAACCACCTCCAGAAGCTAATAAAGGGTGTTCTATCAACCCTAAATCTCACATTACCATCGAGGTAGCACACACTACTTGAGGGTAGGAATAAACCCATATATTCTTAAAAGGATGCCCCAAAACTGGAGTACATTATTAAGAAACCTACTCAGTAATTCAATTAGATGAAACTGGATGATCCATCCCCCATGATGATGAGTGAAATAATGGTTCTAGCATATGATCCTTTTACCATCTAAGCTCTATAGATGGGTGAAATACCAACTAGATAGATAGAGGATCCTTACCCCGTAATATAGGTGAAATAATAACTCTATCTGATTATAGAGATATAGGATCCCATCCTTGTTCTTACATGGGTGAAATACCAACTCCATAGAAGAATCCCAATCCCAATGGGTAGAATACCCACTCAATATGGGAATCATGAGGGGAAAATCCATGTATGACTGTACTATTTAGGCTAAGAGGAAGTACATGGAATTTCCTTGGAGTACACAACATGTTATCCCAATTTATAAACATGGACATAATCTATTATACCACATGGAATGTCTCAACCCCATCAACATGGAATGTAGAGGGGTCACATGATGTTCCATGTCTATGAAGGTACCTGACGTTCACCTCTTTTACCCAATATATGTACCCTTGAGTCTATAGGGGTATGTCCCAACACACATGGCATGTGGGGTCACATGGGTACCTGGTTGTGTAGTTCCTATACATGTCAAACAAGTTAATCTAGGGCCACAAAACAAGTGGGCCCACCATATAGTTGGGTGATATTTTTCTCTACCAGAAACCCTAGCACCACTAAATTTGGATTATATAGTGTGTGTTCTTTCAAACTACATGCCATGTAATTAGGAAAATTTGAGAAGATTATCTTCCTCCAGAAGCATCAACCATTGTTCTTTCTCCTCGATTACATCTACAAATAAATTTTCAAAACAAATTAACTGCCATAAAAAACTTTCCATAAATATGATTTTATCCACCATTCATCAGAAAATAAAATAGTCATTATCTCCCGTCAAATATTTATTGTCCCACACAACCTACCTTATGCAAATGGATATCCCTGACCCTTACTAATATTTACATCATCATTACCACACCTCTTTCATGCTGAAATCCATGATGGAAAACCCACAAAAATGATATATAAAACTAAAGGTCGATCATATAAAGAAATGGTTCTACAATAACAGTTGAACCACTAGTAAAAATAAATACTAGTGAGGAAAGTGCATAGAAAAGAGTGTAAAATCAACAGAAATAAGAAAATAGGTAATTAAAAAGACCACACTTGACCAATATTCATCTATGGTTATGAAATATAAAGGAATCAAGTAGTAACCAAAATGTTCAATGCCAAAAATTACAATTCATCGTTTTAAATAAAATTCATAAGTTGTAAGGTTCATGAGATTCTAAAATGCATATTTAATTTAGAGATGAATGAAATCCATATTAAAAAAATATAAAAAATCTAGCAATTTCAAAAATAAAAAATCCATACCTCGATCGTGAATTATTGACAATTTGATCCATTTTCAAAACCACAGATTCATTTTCTATTTTCATCAAAATACAACCATCAATATCTCTATGGATCCGATCTCAATCCTCAATCCTTCACCACCACCAATGCCAATCCACAGTCTCTCCATCACTTCTCCTCTCTCTGGTTCAGGTCATTGTCAATGACTAACCTTAGAGAAAAAATCAAGGAGGGGTGTTTATAGACGAGTCTTATATTTTTTTATCCAAACTCAAAAAATTAATTATATAATTAAATTATTTAATTAATAATATCACATCAACAAACACCCAAGAATCCATATGCAAAACATTATGTCATCATTCCTAGGGTAAATTATTGGATATAAAGAGTATATGATGGCTTATATGAGGGGGGGGGGTGAATTGTAGTTTAAAAAATTATACCAAACAAAAATAAAAATCCTATTTAAGTAAAACGATTAGACTCAACACCATCCGATGACTAGAGTATTACAATCAGATCAAAAAATATTCCGATTAAATAAAAGTATATTTTACTGAAATCACTGACACACCGATAAAAAGGTTTATTAGAATTATAAGTATAACAAATAACTTTATATAAAAATTCATAGTCTAAAATATAGATCTTGTACAAACAATAAATACAAAACTTATAATATAAATAATTACTCATAAGGTATATTAAAAGATATAACTATTTTAACATTAAGAGTAAAGGTATTCATAAACCTTGAATAAAGTTATCCACATTTTCATACTTACTATAAAGTTTACCTTTCCTTACCAGGAAATACCTCAATATGATGATTGGAATAACTGTGTCTTCTTATCCTTAGAATTCCTCGATATGATGATCAATATCTGTCTTCCTAGCCCCAAAACACATTTATTTGATGGATAAAATTCATCATGTTCCTATCCCAGGAATCCTTCTATCATTAAAATTATTAGAAGACAAATACAAAAGTAAATGTTTGAAAGGAAACAATCCTAGAAAGGATTCCTTAGAACGACAACTCTTTAAAGTATTTTAAAGGCTAAGAACAAGCAGTTCACACTAATTAATATTTATAAGACTTGAGTTAAGAAATTATATATGCTAGCAACTCTTTAAATGACTTACTATTTATATTTAAATCTATAATGACCATATTTTTAAGTTAGTTTCAATGTACTCATACAATTGTCTCTTGATAACTCATCTATAATTGAATATCTGACATTGCTTTATTTAGAACTATTATTATGATAAATTTTATTCCTTACAATAAAAACAAAGTATATATATTCCAATTATAAACTTTTGATAGTCCTATGGATTTTTTTTTCAATATGGTAAACCTTATAAGAATCATTCCGATGTATCAGTACCATTATCAGTTTGATGGCCATGACTTTTTTTAGTATGATAGAAAAGATAAAAGTCTAGCACTAGTCAAAATAAAGTTCATTCAAATTAATTAGACTCATCCTTGATCTGATGGATCATATTGAAGAATTATAAGTTCATATTCATAATATATTATAATTATTTATATGTGAGGTAAAAAATAATGTTTTATAAAAAAACATACTAAAGCACTTGGGACATAATAAGTTAGTAAACATATTTTTAATAAGGTATTTTTGATTTCCAAAACTGAAGAAATTTAAAAGAAATAAGTAATACTTATGAATAAATAATCTCCCTCTTTATGGAAAGTAAAAAACCCAACAATTGAATAAAAAATAATAACTTTGAAAAAATTACGACCCTTTTTTATTTTAATAACTTTGAAGATATTATTTTTAACTCCCCCTAAGTTTATAACTACTTCATGATACTATGAAAATTATTAATACTTCTCTCCATTAATATAGCATCTCTGCTTTTATATAATATATCCCATTTTTATAAACCTCCCCTTAATCAAATATACTTCTAATTTTTCTCAAACTTTCTCCCCAAGGTTTCCCCACCTTTGTGATTTTCAAAAAGAAAAGGAAAATAAAAATTGTTTCCTGAAATATTAGAAAAGATAACATATGAAACAAATATTTGTGAACTATCTAATCATCCATGAAATAATATAAAGATCACACATCACAATGTTTTTAGAAAACATTCAAGTATAAAGTATTCAAATTAATAGATATTTGAATTCATGAACCATTCAAATGTTTGATCAAAATACATTGAGAGTTCAAAAGTAAAAATATTCATTCTTTTTCATCAACTTGTTAACAATATCCATCATATTTTTTAAATCTACATGATCTTTATCAAGCTTCAAGATTCTTTCATTCATTACTTACTACTTCTAGACTTGTGTCTTCTTTATTTTAACCTCCTCAGAAAACTCTTTATTCTCATCCCTCATAAGGATCAATTCATTTTCACACGATCTCAGCCTATTGTTCTCCAACTCCAAATATTAATCCTTTTCGTTCAAATTTTTTACTTTTTCTATCTAATCATCAATTGTATCTATGAATTATTCCATAGACTTCAATCAATCAAATACATCAAAAGATGAATTTTTAAAGGAATATTCTATTTATAAAAAAGTTTCTTTACTTCAATAAATTGATCATAATGTTCCCTGATATCACAATCCACTTTATTGGACCACTTTATCATCTTATTTTATGATCTTTTACAAGTCTAGTATTTTTCTTGGAAATATTTCATTTCAGCCTCATTATGGATAATTTATTATATTAAAATTTTTAGAGACTCTAATTTTTCATTCAAATAACTTTGAATCAACTTAAATATTTCCTCAAGATTATAAAATTACATAATGGTGTCTTCTAACCTTCTAAAAAATTATGAAAAGAAATAAAAAACTTTTTTTGCAATGGTTGATTCCAAATCTGATGAACCTGAAGAATGTTTTGGAGGTTTTAGTCTGGAAGATTTGGTATAAGGTTTCTATTGAAATTTATCATTCCATTTGTTAGAAACTTTCTTTTCATCTAAAACTTCAAAAACATTCACATTCTTATTTGACTTAATATTTTAAGAAACTTTCATCAGTGATTATTGATATTTCTCTTCATCTTCCTATGAGGATGACTTTTCTTCTTATTTTTAAGGATTTTCTTTCTTTGATGATGATTATTAATTTTCTTGTTGATATCCTATGATGTTTAAATCCTTATTAGACTAAGTTGGTAAATGAGATGATGATGAATCAGAGGATTTATTTTCTTTTGAGACTCCATCAATCTCTTTTTTTTCATCATTTTCTTCTTATTATACTTATTCTTATTCTTCTTCTTATAATTATTCTTCTAATTATTCTTTTATTTATTCTTATTATTATATTTCTTATTATTATTATTATTCTTCTTCTATAGCTTCCTCAAGTCATATCTGTAATTTAAATGTAATTATGAGAACTTCCTTTCCAACCTTCCTATAGATATACTCTTTTTCTTTCTTGAATTTATCCTGAAATTCTTCTAGCACTGATTCTTCTACTTAATCAACAACTAATTTATCTTTTCCCTTATCTTATATGGAAAGAAAAATTGATGAAATCACTAAGGTTTCTTAACAAACAAGACCGACATCATGAATGATTTGATCGGTATGAGATAATAGTAGTATTAGATTTTCTAATGCTCTCTCTACACCTTTTAACAAGATTTCAAAAAAAAAAATCTTTTTAAAACCACTTTTTATATTTCTTTTTATTTTCTTCTTTTTTCAATTTATCAACTATCCAGATTCTTGAGGCCTTTTCCTTAGCAGGATCAATCCCAAACACTGTAACCCTTGGTTTTCTTTTCACCTTATGTTCCATGAGTTTTTCAAAAACAACACACAAAATTTTATTTTCTTTCTTTTTTTCACTAGTGGGGAATATTAATCCTTTATATTTTTATTAATATCCTAAACTTTCTTTGATGGTTGTTCCTCTATTGTAACTACATAAACCTTTTCAACAAATTTTTTTGACACAAAATCAAATATCAATTTCCCTCTTGAAATTATATCTCCTAAAATGAATGATATGTTTTTTATGACTAGGTAAGTCTTATTCTCAACTTTAAAAAGTTCCATACATTTAAAAGTTAACTTATTAAAGAAATATAGGAACATAATTATATTTGACTTAGTTTTGGCACTTTTTATAGCTTATACCATAATGAGAAAAAATTTCACCAAGTTTATTTGAATCATATTCGTCAAGAAATCCAACAAAAAAATATCAGATACCTTAAGAGTATCTCGACCGCCCTTTCTTGGAATTGGGTAGCCCTGCATCCATAATACTACTAATGTTGTGCTTTGTGATAGGTGAGAAACTTTCCTTACTTTATTATAAGTTGTTAAAAAAATGATTCTACCTTAGCTTTCTTGAAAGATCCAATCTTGTTTGGTAATTTGTGTGATGGTAAATAAGCTTCTCCTTCAGTAGAAATTTTTTAATGATTAAGATCGAAACCTTAACTGATATGATGACTAAGATTTAATTAATGAAAGGTTTTAAAGTTTATTTGAACTCTCAATGTTTTAAAAAAATTTATGAGAGTGAGATTCATTCTAAATAAACTTTTTTTTTAATTTTTTTTGAAAACAAATCAAAATAATGAAACTAAAAAATAATTAATTGGCAACATTATAAACGAAAGTAATGGATTAGTTAAAAAATTTGAAAGGAAAAAATATTATATTTTGGAGTAGAAAGTTTCATCACTATTAGTAACCCATTATTCTGGGTTTTTTAATATACTAATTACAATAGTTTATAAAACAAAAACTAATTACAATAATTTTATAAAGAAAAATAATTATGATAATTTTATAATGAAAAATTACTATGATATTTTTTTAAGGAAACCACATTATGATACTTTTATAAAGAATCCTCATTACGATAATTTTATAATGAAATATTAGTAAGATAAAAATGTTTTCCAAAACATTATTTTGAGTCTAGAGTTTTTATAACAAATTTTTATTCCAAAAATTTTGTAAAATTTTTTGAGTAAAAAAAATCATTATGAAAAGAATTTTTAGAATATTTAAAAAAAATTGGAAATGTTTTTTTTATAAAACATAAACATATGTACTCCCCATATGAGAATTTGTTCATTACTATAAGTGTATTGGTAAAAAAGAAGTAGATATAAATAATCATTTAACATTGATCATTCCAAGATTCTGTTAAATGAATTCAAATCTATAAAAAATATAGTGTTTAGTAAAAATATCAACAAGTTGTTCTTATGGTTTGATGAATTATAAAATTATATCTTCTTTAAGTGTGTGATCCTGAAGAAAATGGTGACTTATATCTATGTGTTTATCATGAAAGTGATGAGATGAGTTTTTACTTAAATCAATTGAACTTGTGTTGTCATAAAGTATTTTAGTTTTAGTAAAACTCATGCCATAGTGTATGAGTGTGTGTTTCATCTACAACACTTGAGCACAAAAAATTCTAGCTGCCCCATATTCAACATCAGAAGTGGAAAGTGTTACTGAGTGTTGTTTCTTACAAGACCAAGAAAATAAAGAGTCTCTGAAAGAAATAAAATGTTTCGAATGTGATTTTCCTATCCATTATACATCCACCAAATTCAACATCTAAAAAAAATTTCAGTTCAAAATTATTTCCTAATGAATAGAATAATCCTAAATATATATTCCCTTAATATAATGAAAAATTAATTTTACTAGTTTAAGATGTGATTATTTTGGATTAATTTGATATCTAACACATAAGAATAATGAAAACATTAAATCCAGATGACAAATGTTATGTAAAGTAAGCTACCAATCATACCTCTAAAAGTTTTTTAATCAACTAGTTTCCCAACCTCGTCAAGATATAAAGTATTGGAGGTATCAATTGGAGTACTAATAAAATTAGTGTTTTCATATCCAAATTTCTTAAGAAGATATTTTATATACTTATGTTGATATATAAAAATTCATTATAGTTTTTATGAAATTTGAAATCCTTGAAAATATGTCAACTCACCCATCATAATCATTTTAAACTTAGACTACATAAGATCCAAAAATAAATCTATTAATGATTTTTTATTTGAACCAAATATAATGTCATCAACATATATTTTTACAATCATAATGTTTTTATTAACTTATTTTATAAAAATTATTGGATATACATCTCCCTTAACAAATTATTTTTGTAACAAAAATTGATTTAACCTATCATATCAAGCTTCAGGATATTGTTTAAGTCCATAAAGTTCCTTGGTAAGTTTAAAAACATGTTTTGGATGTTTTTTATTTTCAAAACCATGTGGTTGTTCTAAAAAGTCCTCCTCCTGAACATTTACTTTGAAGAAAAAAAACTTCACATACATTAAAAAAAGTTTAATATTAAACAATGATATAAAGTATAAAATCAATCAAATAACTTTAAGTATTAATATTGGAGAATATTTTTACTCATAGTCTATTCCTTATTATTGGTTATAACCCTTATAAACAATACTAGATTTATTTCTAAATATTATTTCATTTTTATCACATTTATTTAGAAAAACCCATTTTACTCCAATTTCAGAAGTATCTTTAGGACGTTCAACTAAAGTCCAGACTTTGTTTCTTTCAAATTCATTGAGCTAATATTGCACATATTTTATCCAAAACTCATAACCTAAAGCCTCATCAATATTCTTAGGTTAAAATTGGGATAAGAAATCTAGATGTTAAATTTCATTTCTTAAGGAACTTCTAGTCCTAATTGGTTGATCTACATCCCCAACAATACTTTCAGTAGGATGATTCCTAAGAAAAAATTGACTTCTTGGTTTTTTAAAAGTATGTTCTTGAATAATAGGTTGAAAATATTCATGAAGGAAAACTTCAAAAAAATATTTTTGAGTTATGTCCTTACGATAATAACTTTCTACTATATGTTAAAAATCAGTTTTAAAAATAACATCTGAGGATGTAGGTTGAGTTTGTTTGAAAAGAAAAGGATATGTTTCATAAAACATAACATGCATAGTTTCCTAAACAATATAATAATTTTTATTAAAAACTCTATAAGCCTTAGTATTAGTGAAATAACATAAAAACATTCCTTTATCAGATTTGGGTGAAAACATATGTAAATTATCTTTAGTATTCAGGATGAATACTTTGCAAAAAAATACTTTAAATTAAGAAACTTTTGGTTTTATTCCTAGACACAATTCATAAGAATTTTTCTTAATAAAAGGTATTATTAAAAATCTATTTATAGTATAAAAGAAATTACTAACTGCTGCAGCCCAAAAATGTTTAGAAACTGATTATTCAATCAACACTATTATATTAATATATTTAATAACTTTATTCATTATTTCTACTACACCATTTTTCTGGGGAGTTATAGGTGCTAAGAAATTATGTAAAATACCTTTATTATAATAAAAAGTCTCAAAATAATAATTTTCAAATTCTCTACCATGATCACTATGAATAGTTATCAAGGATAAGTTTTTATAATTTTTAACTATAGCTAAAAAAGTTTTAATATAACTAAAAGATTTGGATTTTCTTGTTAGAAAATAGACCTATGTGTATCAAGTGTAATCATCAACTAAAAAATATACATAATATTTCCACCAATAATTATAGTTTGTGTAGGACTAAAAAAATCCATGTACACTAACTGTAAAGCATCAGAAGTTGTGACTTTACTAATATATTTAAAACTTGATTTATGTTTCTTACCATATTGACAAGGATAAAAAACTTTTGAATTATCAAACCTAATTTCTGTTAAGTATTTAACAATTAATTTCTTAGTAAACTTAGATAAAGTTCTAAAGTTATAGTTTCATAACATTTTATTCCATAACCAAGATTGATCTTCCATTTTATTAAGGCAAGATAAGTCTTGTCTCTTAAGGTCTTTTAAGTTTAGTGTGTAAATACTCTCATGACGATTGGAAGAATAAATAAATTCATCCTTGAGACTATGTAAAATACACCTATCATTCCTAATGTTCCTAAGGTAACCTTTATAAAATAATTGAATTATTCTTATAAGGTTGTGCTTAAGTCATACAACAAATAAAACATTTGAAATTAAGTGTCTTCCAAGAAGTATAATGTTACCCATACCAATGATCTCTCCTTGAGCATTATCTCTAAAAGTTACTTTTCCACATTTCATCTTGATAATATTAATAAATAAATCTTTGTTTCCACCCATGTTTCTAGAGAAACCACTCTCCATGTACCAAATATTTTTTTGGGTACTTTATCTATTTTTCTTAAAATAAAAAGATTATTTTTTTGGAACCCAAACCATCTTGTGTCTAATATTATCAGAAAATAATATATTAGGAATCTAAATTTTTAGAATATTACTTCATTTATCAAATATAATTTCCTTATAAAAATAAGTGTTATTAAAACCTAAATATTGTGTTTTATTTAAGGAATTTTTTCTTCCAATGACCATTAATTTGACACTTAGTGAAAATGGAGCACTTTTAAGAACAAAATAGTTATTACTAAAATCTAGTTTTTTGTTTATAAAACCCATTCAAAATTTTTTACCATGAGATATAATTTTCTTATAAATTTTGTCAAAGTTTTATTTATTAGCGGTAAAATTTAATAAAAGTTTCCTCAAATAATAAATTTTATATTTTAGTTTGATAAATAAATTTTTAACCTCATCAGTATTAGTTTTAGAACAAAGATTTTCTTGTAAATAATTTTTCTTATAAATAGATCTATCAAGTTATTTAGAAAAATATTCTTTTTTATAATTATCGTGATGAATATATTTAAAATATATAATATTTAATTAGATAAAAATGTTATTATTGAATTTTCTTTAATAGGTTTTTCTTTATCATTATCACATTTCCTTCAAACATTACAATTTTTATTTTCTAGAAATTTTGAAAATATGTATACCTATTAAAAACTAAGTAATGTATTATCCTCCTCAGTTGAAAAAGATTCTTTATAAGATGATGTAGAATATTTTTCATCAGGATAGTTTTCATTTAAAGATGTATTAGTAAGGGATTCAGTAGTGTATACCATATCCATTAGACACTTATTTTCATTAAGAACTTCTGAAAAAGTACCAATGTTCCTCAGTCTGGAACTTTCATTATTTATAGAATTTTTAGAAGAATATCCACCACTAAAAATCCAAGTTTCAGAATATTTTAGGCTTTTATTTATTTTTGACTTATAATACTTTTTATAATTTATTCCTAAATCTGTTTCTTTCCTATCATTCCTTTTCAACTTTGTAAAAATTATTTTGGATATTTCATGCCTTCTTTCATTCATAACAAGTAACCTCAAAATCCTTTTTATAATTTCTATCCTTATGAATATTTTTATATCTATACTAAAAATGTTTCTTGCCCAGTTTTTTTCATCCTTCTTGCAATATTTCCCAAATCATTCTCAAAATTTAGTGATGAAATTGAATCTGATTAAACAACAATATTCGTTTTCTTTGTATAATTAACTATATTATTTACTATTTAAACTTTAGTAGGATTAGTTAAAGTTGTAGTAAATCAACTCCACTATTTTTCTTTTCAGCCTTTTTAGAATATCTCTTTAATCTTCCTTCATATTTCATGAGGGCATTAATAAATCATCAAGATTTAAACTGGTAATCTTCCTTGTGTCATCCACAATAGTTCTTTTAGATTCCCACTCATTTGGAATTATATCAATAATATTTTTAACCAAAATATTTTCATCAAGAAATTTATCTCCAAGTATCTATAAACTATTGATAATATTCATAAACCTTTGGTGAAACTTTTCAAGTGCCTCACCATATTTCCCAAATCATTATCTCTTATTGTCTTAATGAATTTAGATGTTCTAAAGTGTTTTACTTAAAATTTACTCTAAATACTATTGGAAAATTCACAATATGATATATGAATGTAGATATTCCTTTTCATAGAATACAATAAAGTATTTATAACTTTATTGTTCTACTAATATTCTGACTTCTTAGCATTAGTAAAAGTAGAAACCTCCTTATCAGGAATCTTGTAATTCTCAGTAAGCATTAAGAAACTATCAACCTCAGTGTTGATCACAAAAGTTTTCACTCTATCTCTCCAATACTAATAGGAATTCATATAAAAATAGTGGTCGACTAGGATTTAGATTATCAAGATATCCCAAATTCATACCTTCTATCTTATCAAAACAATAAAAACATGTTTTCTACTATAACATGTTAGTGTAAAAACAATTTATAAACAAGTAGTTTATATAAAAACTTAATAAACTTGTATTCAACAAAGAAAGTAAAAACTCTACAAGCTAAAGCAGTAGAACCTACTTTGATACCGATTTTTGGATCGAAAGAGTTTATGATGGCTTATAAGAGGGGGGTGAATTATTGTTTAAAAAATCAAACTAAACAAGAAAAAAACTCATATTTAAGTAAAATGACCATACTAAATACTTTTAGATGATCAGAGTATTACACTCATATTCACAAACTATCTAATTAAATCAATGTATGTTTTATTAGTACCACTGACACACAGATAAAAATGTTTTTTAGAAAGATAATTATAACAACTAACTTTCTAAAACAATTCATTGTGGAAAAAACAGAGATTGTACAAATAAGAAATACATAGATTATAATAGTAAGAATGACTTAAAATATATATTAAAATATTTCACTATTTTATCCTTAAGAGTAAAGGTAGACAGAAACCCTAACTAAATGTATCCACAATTTTATACTTAATATAAAATCTATCTTTCCTTACTAAGAAATCTCTCAATATGATGATCAGAACAACTCTATCTTGCTATACTTGGAATCCCTCAATATAACGATCGACGTTTGTCTTTCTAGCCTCATAATCCCTCAATATGATGGATGATATTCACCCTCTTCCTTATGATATAAAAAAGGTCTATATATAGTGATTATAAACTTAGGATTATCTGATGGAATTTCTTATTTTTTTTCAATATGGAAAACCTTATAAAGATTATTCCGATGTATTAGTAACATTATCAGTCCGATGGTCATGACTCTTGTCAGTATTATAGACAAGAAAATAGTCTAATCGCTATTCAAAATAAAGGTTAATCTAATGAATCAGTCGCATCCTTGATATGATAGATAATATTAAATAATGATAAGTTCATATTCTTAATACATTATAATTATTTCTATATTAGGTAAAAAATAATTTTTTATAAAAGAACATACTAAAACACTTGGGATATAAAAAGTTAGTAAACATATTTTTAAGAAGGTATTTTTGATTTCCAAAACTAAAGGAATGTAAAAGTAAGAAGTAATACTTCTAACCCAACATAAACACCTTGTTTTGGACTAAAAAACAATCTATTTTTTCTCATATAAAATCTCAATCAAGAGATACAAACATTTCATTAGAACCACTCATATACTGAATACATATAATAATTTTTTTTATTATATTATATATGAGGACACAAAAAACTTGAATTTTTATGGCTACTTTGACAAGGGGTAAACACTATATTTTAGAACCAAGAATTCCCTTATATATTTTTCCAAGATATTCTTATCGGTTAAAATTACCATTTTACCCTTGTTAAGGCCCTATGAATTCAAAACTGAAAATTGAGAAAATTCCCAGGCGAGTAGAAACCCAGGTCACCACATCCTCCACACCTTAGAAATTTTATTCCTAAAAAATAAAACAATTGGGGATGAAGAAAAAAAATCTTAGGATTGAACTTGTGAGAAATATGTACACCATCACAGGCATTACCTTCACCTTTGATATGTGAGCTCTAAGAAAAATCATTATATATCTGTTTATAAAGGAGGAAACCTTCCTTTATATATGAAGATAATGGAATCTGTCCATTATCTTGATGAAGAATAGAGGCATAAATCTTCCCAAGGAATGATTTACCCAGCCACTTCATTTCATTCTATAGTCGTCCTAACTCATGGGATGAGATAAATCCTACAAGTCTTTGAATGTCTCCCCCAAATGATCTCCAACAAGATCAACCATAGTGGGAGTGCCCTTCTACTCACATTTTAAATAGATTTCTAGATGGTATCTATATAGGGAAGCCCATATACACTACACAACCACAATAAGAACTTACCAAATTTCCACACCAACATTGAAAAATTTGCACGGCCATAAATTTTTCTAGATCCATATAAGTAACCTCTGCCAAAAACTGTTAGTAAGGTACAAATTACATCATCTCTAGATTGTTTCCTAAGGGAAAAATAATACACACATTCAAAACACGACACCAAAATTCCCATAGTTTTTCCCTTTCATGTCCCAGTCTCTAATCGACTCATATCCTCAGTTAAAGATATCCTGATGGGGTTTCCATTACTTATTTAAAAAATTTATCGATGAGCACATCAATTGAGACAACTACCTCAACCAACTAGTTAATGTCACTCCAATACTTGTAGGGTGACTCAATCCACCAATATATGAATCATATGGTCACGATAATTCAAATAACCTTTCTTTATTAGCTTTAGACCAAAATAAAGAACCCACTTGAGTGATAACCATCAATAATACCCCGAAGTGAACTTTCTCCTCCAGACAAAACAGGTTCACAAATGGATGGGTATGTCCAAACATAACCACTAGGAATGACTCACCGAGGACCCTAATTGAGTAGAGTAGTCTCTAAATTGGATTCCCAAATCAATACACATCATGTGCACTATAGAATAATCTTTGTCTATCTGAGGAAGTGGATGAACTGTTTCCCACCTTTTAAGGGAAAACCTTTCATATTTTCATTTGAGAACATGTAATCACATAGGAGAACTAATCAACATCATGCCTATAACATCCTTCAAACCAATGGAGGGTGTGAGGAAACCACCATTGACTAAAGATGAGATATTTACCCCTTTCCCCCCCAAAATCAACCACCATTCTAGTAACAACCTCCTAAATACTTCAACCATTTCTTAGACATAAGGGCCTTTGATTAGGAAGTCCCAACCAACACAATATGACCACACTAATCTAATCTCAATAATATACATGGAATTAGTTATAAAAGGGATAAGACAATCCAAACATCCATGATTCACACCACAAGAATCCGAAGTCCTGATAAGCTCCACCACAAACCATCTTGAGGAGAGATTCATTCCACTACTTCACACCCACACAGATCTCCTCATCATTACTAGTGTGTGGGTTGATGAATACAATAATTTCATTCCAAGGGTCAACCATATATCACCTTTTAAACTATCCACATATTACTCGATATTATTAGGGAGGGAATGCCTTTTCTACGTACATATTTCCCAAATATGTTCTCACCAACCGATGAGAAGCTAACTCAATATCCAGAGGGTTAGATCCATTTACCACACTTATAGGGTATTTATCATTATTGAATATAGAACTCACCCCATCCATACAATTTCAAACTACCTAATGATTCCTATAGTAGTAACAAAAGCAAAAAAAGTTGGTTAACATCACTCATATTCTCTGATACAAAGGTGTTTCCAAACAAATCCTATTCCTACACTAGAAATAAACTCACTCCACTAAAAGGATGAGTGGATAGTTATAAAAATCAATGGAATATTTATGGATAACAAAGATCTATCTCAGGGTTACATTGGAATATTCAAATCCCAGATATACAAAACTAGGTGAACAATGCATGCCTACACAAAAACACATGGTTCCATTGGGAAAAGATCACAATACATACTTCAGTTCACATCATTTTCCACGTCATCATATTATTCCACTACATGCATCATCCCAAAATTCAAATATTCATCCCTTTGAATTGGTAAAAATCTAACCCAAGGGTGGTGATTATGGGAAAGAATCAACACATCACCCAATACCAATGTCTCTCACTCCGATAGTTCTCTTTCAATAACTTCCAACAAACATATGGGTCTATAATAATGATATTCTTAGAACCACCATCCATGACATGGATAGTCCATCCGTATCACTAATATAGATGTATTCTAGTGAAAACTTTCCTATCTCTCACAGCTAGGGTGCACTTCCGCCAAGATTTCTAATATGCTAAGGCTCACTCAGGTGACTTTGGTATAGGTGGCATCATAATAAAGTTTAACCAAATCCCAAATCATCTTCACCTTATGTCCTCCAAAAACCTAGCTCAAATAACTACTCTATAGAACATGCCTAAAAAAAACCTCACAAATCCCATGTGATCTGATGTTACTAACATGATTGTTCTACATTGTTAAAGGTTTAACATCCTCTAATGAGAACCCCATACTAGAAAAGATATCACATTCCAACCATGGTAGAAAAGTCCTATCGTGAGAATGGGGAATACATCATCCACTGATGACTCATAGTATCATATAGTAATTTTGATACATGAATTAGTATTTGATAGTATAAGTAGATGATTTAATAAGCCTCAGACTCAAGGTGATCCCATAGCACCCATGGGTTTAGATCACCTCATAAGTTTTTAAGGCCTCTATCACCAAATGAATATAGTGTAACCAATATACTAGTGGTCTCATTAAAACTGGTCATAAATACCACCCACTCTTTAAGAAAGATCTAAACTAAGAACAGGGGAAAATATACCACATTAAATCACTAGGCAAGAACACCTCTCCACAAAGTCTCAAAAAAAAATACCTCATCATTCACAATTTGGTGGTGAGAGGACCAACCGTAGGTATGAAATAATCACACTCCTACCTCTATATACAAGCTATCTCTCACTGGGTAGCACCCTGAAATCAATAGGTTTCACCCGGAAGGGTTAGAGAAAATCTGGATGAGCTGAAATAAGGACATGGAAGCTCACAAATAACCATAATATGATTCAAGCACCAATATAATTTTACCCAAATATCAATGTATTAGGATTCAGATTTGACTAATAGGTTATCAAAGTATTAGAGAAAGGATATGTTGGACACCACACCTATATTGGTTTTCTTGGCCTATTAACCACACTCAAAACCCCCTTTAAACCATTTCCATAAGATTCCAATGAAATAATCACAAGACTAATAAATCTAATAACCATAACCAGTATATAAACACTATGGTACCGCTCTGACATAACTCGACCCATCAGGTCCCCACTTGGAATGATGGTAAGATGAGTGTGCCACCCTATGCCTACCTCCAATAGGCTAGGGGTTGACGACTAACATTAAGTAGGAATATCACACACATGGGGGCCTTAACCTATCATAAAATATAGAAAATCTATATCTTCAATGTAATAAATACCATCAATGACAACATGATATACATAAACGATCAGATTAATTGAATGTAACACATTCAGGATAAATCTATTGAAATCCACAAGATAACGAGTGAAAATAAAATAATGTAAAAAGGGGAAAACAATACTCACCCAACAACCTAGAAATAAAAACTGACAACTAGCCAAGGTGAGGAGGCCCTCATTATAAGATGTCTCCATACATGATTAAATCATGAAATCATAATCTCCTGGAACCACCAAAGATCTTCCAATACAACATCCAAAAAAGTCACTAGTTTTGACCTCTAAACAAGCTACATAAAATCCACACCCATAAATCTATCTCCAACCTATGTGTCACTTGCAGTGATATAGAATATGTGGGCCCAAGACCCATGGAAGGGTGAGTATAGACATACTCAATAGGATTACTTTAAAACTATAAAGAGACAAATAAACAAAAATCAACTAGATTCATGTAAAAAGGTATGACCAAGATGAGGAAAATAATGAATAAATCAAGAAAACTTTAGATTCTTGGAACTAAGGATTTAATGACCAATAATTTTAGTAATTATTTTCACTTAATTAAATACTATTTTATTAGATTTTCTTTCACTAAACACTAAACTAAAATGAAAAACCATGTTACCTTAATAAAATTATTAAATTTTACCATTATATTATATCTATGAAGTTGGAGGTTATCACTATAAGTAACCACTTTATAACAACTATATAAAAGGGTATAATAAATCAAAGGTCATTTTATTCTTAAAAGATATATAATTATTAAAATGGTTTTTATGCGCTATGCATGATTATATTTAAATTAATTTTTACCACTTTTAGAAATTGAATCAAATAAAATTATTTAAATATTTTTAATTAGCATGATAAAATTAAGTAATGTGGTTAGTTTCATTATTAGGCATAAAATTAAGCTTCCAAGGTAAATATTAGTTTCCATGGTAAATGGTTATTTTTCAAATAATGATAAATATGGTGTATTTTTATTAAATTAATTGGAACTTTTTAAAATAATACTCTAACAATATGTTTAAAAATATATAAAAATGGATTTACACCCATCTAATTGGTTATCATTGGAAAATAAGATTAAGAACACTTAATGACTAAATCAACTTTTTCAACACAATATATGTTTTAATTTAAAATTTAATTTACTCATATTTAAAAAATAATTAGATTAAATATATTCCAAATTACAATTCACCACATTGAAATTTTTTTATAAGGGTCATCATATATTTTTATTGATAAAATAATTACTATGGTTAAATTTTAATCAAGATTATTAATTGTTAAAATGGATAATCTAATGTGGATTGAATTTTACCAAATCAATGTGACACTTAGAAGTTATAGAATACCTTTTTAGGTTATAAATTAATACCCTCATGTCTCAAAATTATATCCCCACCTAAATCACTTAACTTTCAGGCAATTTCATTCTTAACCCTTACCCAACATTCTTTTCCAAATATTTGTATTAACTTTTCACCTTTAAAAGATGCTCACTTCCACCCTTTTCAAGCCATAAATATTATTAGAAATTCTGATAAAATTATAAATTTTTTAATTATTCTATATCCACTATATACATTTTTCAGACCCTAACCCAAAAAAGTTCCTCAATTCCTTCATTTACAAAGGATTCTTCAAGAGAATATCTGAAACTCCAACATAAGTATTACTTACCCTTGTATTTCCATTCATTAATAATTTTCATCCAACCTATTCCAAACCATTATAACCATATGTAAATAGTGACATTATTTTAATTAGTATAATGAAATTTTGTTATATTTATTTTGTAACCATTATCCATTCCCCACCCATTCAGTTTAAAAAAATGAAAATGCTGCTCATGTGCATGTGTGGATTACCACCTCTACGAATGACATGTTTCAGTTTTTATCACCACATTTTAAATAATGGTGTCATGACCCATCCTCGGGGCCCGTGCCGTGACTACCCCAAGCCCGCCTCCCATAGGCCAGGGGATGGCGACTAGCACCAAAGGCGCAAATCCCGATAACTGGGAAGGAATTGCCTTTATAAAAGTAACAAAACACCACAGAGTACAAGAGGAAGTAAAACACTAAGTACAAAAAGGAAGTGCTGAAAGGTAAATGGGCCAGAATACAAACCCAATCGAAGTACAACTAAAACTGAAAGAAAGTACAAAAAAGACAAGCATCTGGAAGAAGATAGAAGCAGTTCCTGGGTCGTCCTCCTCGGATCCTACATGAAGGGTAGGTACAGATAGTACAGCTCCTGGATCGTCCACCACAAATCCTACCTAAAGGGTAGGTACAGATAGCCTCCAAAATGATCTTACCCATCAACCTCATCCGAGTGTCACCTCATCGTGAAGTCCACCACCAGATACTGTCTCGTTGTGAGGTCCACCTCCGGGTACCGTCCAGTCCTCGAACACTCAGCCTCTGTCTGCGATGCCCGTCATCTGCAACCAACACAATGAGGTGCGGGCATAGCCCGTGCAGGGTTGAGTATAACGATACTTAGTAGAGACCCTGGGACCCTCAAGGTCTCACTAATTCCAAAAAGGATAACCACAAAGAAGATCTCAACAGATAACCTCTACTTAGGTATATGCCCATACATATACCTAAGCTACCAAGTAACCCATCTCAATCATGAGGAAACACAAAGATCATAGACTCAGATCAACCAGGATTTTATTCATGATGTTGAAACCACGGCTACTGGAGAACTCCTCCTCTGTCAAGTACAGGGGGCCTGCCGCTACAACCAAGCGTGCCCCACTAACCTTGGACTGCTGTAGTACTCCACCTGTCGAGTACTGTGGGCCTAATGCTACAACCAATCGCTTCCCACCATGGCTCTGCCGCTACAACCAAGCGCTCCCCCTCATAGGCTCCAGAGGTACTCCTTTTGTTGAGTACCGTGGGTCTGTCGCTACAACCAAGAGCTCCTCCGCCGTGGGTCTGCCTCTACAACCAAGCGCTCCCCCTCATAGCCTCCAGAGATACTCCTTATGTTGAGTACCGTGGGTCTGCCGCTACAACCAAGCACTCCTCCACCGTGGGTCTGCCACTACAACCAAGCGCTCCCCCTCATAGCCTCTAGAGGTACTCCTTCTGTTGAGTACCACGGGTCTACCGCTACTACCAAGTGCTCCTCCACTGTGGGTCTGCCGCTACAACCAAGCGCTCCCCCTCATAGCCTCCAGAGGTACTCCTTATGTTGAGTACCACGGGTCTGCCACTACCACCAAGCGCTCCTCCGCTGTGGGTCTGCCGCTACAACCAAGCGCTCCCCACTGGGCTATCCGAAACACACCGAGTCGATAGATCAACAGTCGTCAAGTCTCATCCAGCTACTAGGTTTCTGCACTCTACTAGCTCGTCACCGGGAGGGTCCGCTCCATGAGCTACTGGTCGATACTCCATGTATCACGAAGTTCCACGAAGAAGTATCTCAAAGGACCGCCTCATCATAGGGGTCTCAACGCAACAGACGGCGCGTCAGTCGGACGCCTGGTCTGTGAGTTACTAGCCTTTTCGTCCTAGGGGCCCAGTTGGTTTCGTGTGCGAACCAACCCGGACGTATCTCGACATTACCCTGAACTCTCATAGGGTATTCTCATAAGAAACTTTTCTCAACGTGATCACCAACGCCGCTGACGGTTCGTCAAACGGACGTCCGGTCCGAAAGTTATCAGCTTTTCCGTTCCAGGGCCTCGGTTGGATTTCGGGTACAATCCAACCCGGCCGTTACCAACTGCATCCCAAAACTCAGTCTAAGCATTCCAAAAGTTTCATCTCATCAATATGAATCCAACAAAGTCTATGGAACGTCAATCAGATGTCCGGAGCTCAAGATATAAGCGTTTCTACTCCGAGGGCCCGATTGGTTTTGTATCCGAACCAACCCGTCCGTACTCAAAATTCTCTGAAAACCATGAGTGTAATATACCGAAACTACTTTCTCGATCCAAGGATCACATCTCAACTGACGGTGCATCGATCGGGGGTCCGTAGCCCAAGATATGGGCGTTTGAACGAAAACAGCCCGAGAATAGGGGGTTCGGGCCCGGACCGACCCGGCTCGAGACCCCCTGGGAAATATGTAAATAACTTCACTAACCCAATATATATTAAATAATATATACCTCAATAACCTTATAGTCCAAGGAAGAAAGGAATAATGTGTTCTATAACTACTATTTAGGTGGAACATGATAATAAAGTGGTGAAAGGTACACTCATTCTTCACTCCACATATAAAAATTTCTTATTTGATTCTGGTTCTTCACATTCTTTTATATCATATAAGTTTACTAAAAATGTTGTGTTACCACCTCAAACCTTGGATAATGAACTATCTATGAAAACCCCTAATGGCGTGATGATAGAATCTATGATATATAACTCTTCCCCAATCAATATTTTGGGAAGGTATTTCTTATAAATATAGTTCTTCTAACCTTAGTTTAATTTTACATAATTTTGGGTGTGGATTAAATATCCATACATAGATAACATATCAATTTTTGTGATTATGAGATCTTATTTTTTATCCCCAACCATGTAGTGATCATATATATATACAAGTATGGTCATGAGCACCCTTCAGAAGAAAATTCCATAGTATGGGTTTTGGTACCCGGTAATGAGGGAATCTTAGACCAAATGACTAGGGAAAAGTTAAAATTGATGAAACACATATTGTATTGGAGTATACTGATGTATTTTCAAATGAACCACCTAGTATCCCCCAAATCATGAGGTTGAGCTTTTAATCAATCTCATACCAAGTTCTGTACCTATCTCAAATATTCCTTATAGAATGGTCCTTATTGAGTTAAAAGAATTAAATTATAAATTTCAAAATAATATAAATAAGGGATTTGTATACCTTAGTGCTCCAAAATAGGGTTCAACAGTTATTTTTTTAAAATGTAGGATGGATCAATGCACCTATATATTGAATATTAAGAACTTAATAAGATCATTATCTATAATAAATATCTAATACACCATATTCATGATATGATCAACCAACTATAGGGATCTCAATATTTCTTAAATATTGACGTTTGATCAAGATATCATCAATTAAGGGTATAAAGATAAGATATACCCAAGATAGCTTTCCTCAAAAGGTATGGACACTATGAATTTATACTGATTCTTTTTGGGATTAAAAATGATCCTGCTATCTTTATAGATTTTATGAATAGAGTCTTTAGATATTACCTTGACAAAATTTTGGTAGTATTTATTAATGAAATTATAATATATTATAAGATTAAGGAATAACATGAAGGGAATATTATAATTGGGATAAGGAACCTAAGAAAAGAGAAATTATATGCTATGTTCAGAAAGTGTGAATTTTGGATACAAAAAGTATCATTCATAGGTTATGTTATCACCAGTGAGGGTATATATGTGGACACATCAAAGACGAAGGTAATTGAAAAATTTACAAGAACAAACTCTATGATAGAGATCCATATTTTTCTTGGATTAACTCGATTATATCAGTGTTTTTTGAGAAACCTCTCATAATTATCCATTTCATGTTTAAATTGAAGGAAGTGAAGTTCATCTGGATGAAAAAATGCAAGGAAAAATTTAGGAAGATTAAGAAGAGATTAGTTACAACACTTGTAATTACATTACCCTACATTAGAGAAGGGTTTGTGATATATAGTGATGATTCCTTTAATGGGTTGGTATGTATTATTATGAAAAACAAGACGGTAATTTTTTATGCATCACATTAATTAAAAAATAATGAGTATAAATACCCAACCCTAGATATGAAGCTGGTGGTAGTAGTTTTTTCATTGAAAATTTAGAGACATAATATCTATAGTAAGAAGTGTGATATCTATACCAACCATAAGTTCTTAAAGTATATATTCACTCAAAAAAGATCTAAATATTTACCAAAGGAGATGGTTGGAGTTTATAAAAGATTATGACTGCTCAATGAATTATCACCCTGAGAAGGAAAACAAAGTGGATGATGCCCTAAATAAGAAGAATACTTTTATATTATCCATGAAAAGGATTGAAAGGTTAATATTTGACATATATTAATATTGAAATATTATGGGAATAATATGAATTATATATTTCCCAAATTATTTCTCAACCATCTATTCAATCGTGGATTAAATAATACCAGATTGATGATACACAACTACAAAAAAGGTAGTGAGTATTATAGATTTAAGACTTCATAAATAGGGATTTATATGGTTTGGAACATTAATATATATCCCATAAAAACTAGAACTGAAGATGAATTTTTTTGATGATGCGTATAGATCATCCTTATCTATTTATCAAGTCATCAAGAAGATGTATATATATCTATATAAAAACTTATAGTGGGATTACATGAAGATATAAATCACGAAATACACATATCAATGCTTGGTATTTCTGTGAGTTAAGGATGAAATAAAACATTCTAACATTATGTTGAAACCATTACCCATAACATTATGTAAATGGGAAAAAATTTACATGGATTTTTTATGGGACTACCTAGTAAATCTAAAGGACATAATGATATTTTGGTTATAGTCAATCAATATACAAAGTGGGTGAATTTTATTTCTATTAAAGAAGATTCATATCTTGAACAACTCTACAATATATACATAATATAATTGGTAATATTGTATAGGGTGACACTATCCATTGTATCTGATTGAGATTCGAAGCATACCTCAAAGTTCTATAAAATTCATCAGAAGGAATTAGAGATAGATTTGATTTTCAACACTTCTTATCACCATCATATAGATGGCTAGTCTAAGAAGAATATCAAAATTCTATAACATATACTGATATATTTTTCAATGGAATTCCAAGTATGTTTGGATCTACACCTCCCCTTAGTAGAGTTATCATATAAAAAAAGTTACCATTCTAGCATTTATATGTCATCATACGGGTCTCTTTATGGGAAGAGATATTGGACTCTAACATTATAGGATGAATTTAGAGAGAAAAAATTAATAGGCCCTAAAATTTTCTAAGAAATAATTTAGAAGGTTCAAACCATTCAATGAAATATGAAAGTAGTACAAAGTCAACAAAAGAGTTATACATATAACCATAAATGAGATCTAGAGTTTGAATTTTGGGAAAAGGTATTCCTCTAGATATCTCTATAGAAATAGGACATGAGATTGAGTAAGAAAGGTAAGTTGAGCCCTAGGTACATTGGTACCTCTAAGATCCTTGATCATGTTGGGGGTATTATATTATTTCTTAACACTCCCTGATGACCTTTCCCAAGTACATGATGTGTTCTATATATCAATTTTTAGGAAGTACATACTAGAACCTTCACATGTACTGAATTCATAAGTCATGAAAATAGAACATGATAACTCATATGAGGAATAACCAATGGAAATTCTAGATTGGAGAGATAAGGTGTCATGAATTAATACCTCCCATCTAGTCAAAGTTTTGGGAGGTGGAGTAATAAATTTGAGAGGCTATATGGGAACCTGAGAATATGATGAGATTTAAGTACCCACACTTGTTTTATTCCATGTAATAAAATTTCAAGGACAAAATTATTTTTAAGGGCATTGATTTTAATGAACCATGATTTTAGTAATTACTTTTCCTTAATTAAATATCATGTGAATAACTTGTCTTGTAGGAAACACTAAAAAAGACAAAAAACATAGCTGCATTAATAAAATTATTAAAATTTACCATTATATTATAGCCATTAAACTAGAATGTATCACTATAAGCAACCAATTTATAAAAACTATATAAAATGGTATAATAAAACAAATGTCATTTTATACTTAGAATATATATTTTTCTTAAAATTGTTTTTATATTTTATGTGTTCTTATATTAAAATTATTTTTTACCATTTTTAAAAATTAAATCAGATAAAATGATCTGAAATTTTTTAATCCGTATAATCAAATTATGTAACATGTTAAATATAATTTTTATGCATAAAATCAATTTTCCAAGATAAATATTAGTTAAAAATGTAAAATAGTCATTTTTCAAAAAAATGATACTTTTCTAAACATGGTGTATTTTTCTTAAATAAAATAATTCAATTATAAATTAATACTCTAGTATCATTTTTAAACATATTTAAAAATGAATTAACACTCATCTAATTAGTAATAATTGTTACATAATATCATGAAAACTTAAGGATTAAAATTATTTTTGTCCACAAAGGTAGTTTTCAAAAACATTATATTTTTTAATTTAAAAGTTAATTTACACAAATTTACAAATTTAATTTGATTAAATGGAGTTCAAATTCTGATTCATCATATTGAAATTTGGTAATATGTTTTTCTTTTATTTTTAGTGATAAAATAATTACAATGATTAAATTTTAATCAAGATTAATACGTGTTAAAATGGGTAATCTAATGTGGATCAATTTTTTTTCAATCAATATTATAATTATAAATTATAAAACAAATTTTTAGGTTTTAAAATTTACACCTGCAATTATCACCAACATTTCCCCACCTAAATCACCTAACCCTCATGAAATTATATTCTCACCCCTTACCCAATATTCTTTTTCAAAATATATCCTTCTTTTTCACCTCTAAAAGGAGCTCACTTACACCCATTTCAAGACACACATATATTTAGAAATTACCAAATTAACTAACCAATTTACTTATCATAGATACCCTAAACCCATATCCTCAAAAAAGTTCCTCAAGACCATCATTTATAAATGATACTTCAAGATAAGATCTGAATCTCTAACACAAGTATTACTTACCCTTTTACTTCAATTATTTATAATTATCAACCAACATATTCCATACCATTATAAACATAAATATATAATTATATTATTATAATTAATATACTTAAAATTTTATTATATTTATGGTATAACCATTATCTATTTCCCTCCCATACAATAAAGAAATGAAAACATTGCTCATGGGCATGTGGAGACTACCTCCTACATGAATGAATATTTAATTTTTCATCAAAACTATTTAAAGTAATTTTATGTTTTTAATGAATAGATATTTTATTTATTTCATTATTTATAATATATAAATATAAATTAGTTATTCTATAAGTAATAATAGCAATAGGTGATCATTGTAAAACTAACCTCCTAAAACGAATATACCTGGAGGAAAACAGTTAATTTATAATTAAAAATATATTTTTCATGTAACTTATTATTATAAATAATCCCAATAATGATTCATAACATTAATAACATCTAAATAATTCATTTATAATTTTATTATAGAGATATTATTATAAAATAACCTCTTCTATAACCATACTCACATATATATTGATGCATATTCTTATTGATCCAATTTAACCACCAATATGAAACATGTTATAAATTTCTATCAAGTATGGAATTAGAAAATTAATTTTAGATATTGATAATTAAATAATTATTTTTTGGTTATAGATTAGTAATATAAACATTAAACTCAATAATTAAGATATCACCATTCATTTTTTAAAAATCACCGAAACATGTTTTTCACCAATTTCATCCAAAATAACTATAACTAAAACTATAATAGAATGAAACTATAGCATTATAAAATATCCAAAAAAATTAATTCTAATTACTTAAATTATTAGTTAATTATAAAATTTGGGATATGAATGACTAACAACACCATTATTATGATACTAATCCAAAATGATCAAGATTACTCACACTCGATATTGAAAATAGGTAATAACTAAATAATATATTCATAATAAATGATCATAAAATAGGTATATAAAAAAGTATTGTATGTGAATAATATTTTTAAATAGAGTATTAATATATTTATTTTTATAGGATATTTGATAAAATTTGGCTAAGTGGGAATAAATTTAAATGGCTTTCTTAACTCAAATCCCTTTCTTGAGTCATAATCACATGACTTTGATTATAATATTTCCAGAATAAATTATCCTACTCTATGATGATGTTGTTATGTATTTTCATCTTAGTTTATGTGAAATTAATGTTTCACATATAATTCTCCTCCCTTGACGAATCTATTGTTTCATAAAAAAATGTAATTTTTTTAAGAACAATTCCCATCTCTTTTAATGGATTTTTCTCCATATACATGTTTTTACTTCCTGTTAATATTATCCTTTACCTAGAGTAAAATAATTTTTTTTATCTTAATTGATCCGTATATTCCCCTTTATTTATTTAAAAAAAATGTATCATTAACCTTTTAACAATATGGGTTTTTAATAAAGTTATTTTAAAATATTTAAAGGCTTTTCCATACCATGATATTATATTATTCCATTCTACATCACATTTTGACATAATTTTTGTTTCATATAAAGGTATATTTATTATAATTTTTTTTGAAGTAATGTTTTTATAAGTTTTCTCTTAATTAAAAAAAAATGGTTTTTTGGAAAGTGACTTGAAAATCACATCCTTTTAAAGTGATATTAATAAATTAATTTTAAGGGAAAAAAACTTCTGTTATATCTCTTCCATTTTCAAAAAATTATCTCTAATGAAGTAATAGTTCGTAAATCACCCTATATGTGCTATTTTTTAATACTCCTTCAGGTGATCATGTCTTTGGTATCAAATGATCATGTATTTTAAGGATAATATTTGGAAAAGTTATGAAACCCATTTTTTCATGGGTTATTTATGATAAGATGAATTATTTAGTTTTAAGTGGAACTCATATGTAGAGATGATTATTAATGAGGGATTATATTTCCCTCCAATTAATTATTTAAGGTTTAATATCTCATGAGATAACTATGGGAATCAAGTAAGGAGTGATCACTCCACTATGAGAATCATGTATGAAATTCTCATTCCACTATGGTAATTAGGTAGGGATTCCTTCTTCACTATAAGAATCGGGTAGTGATTCCTAATCCACTATGAAATTATTACCCATTATTATATTTTTGAAACTTATTTTTCCTAAGTTATAATTTATTTATAACCTATTCCAAATGTTTATGATATTACTTTTCTAAATATATTCCTCTTTTTTATTTTATAAACCCAATTTTGTTTGATTTCCATTATATATTTCTAAGGTATGTTTTTATGACATTTATTGGGTATTATATTTCTATTCTATGATCCATAATTATAAATCAATTATTATGATTGTAAATTATGATCCCTTCATCTATTTATTAGATATTTCTCCTTACTCATGTTTTTCACTCATATTTTTGATCTAAAAATTATGAATAGTTGATAAGTTTCCCTTATAGAGAATTCGAGATCACCCATTTCTTATGTTTCCATTTACAAGGTTATGAAAATGAATACATCATAAGATATGTCAATAAGAGGGTCTAAAGGAGCATGTTTATAGAGAAATGTTCACAATTTTTTTAAAAAAATATGTTTATATAGCTACTCTCTAAGACACTAAACCCTTTGGTCCTTAGGTTGTGTGACTAATTGTGAGATATATTATTTAAATAACTGTACCAATGTATTATTTATACATTTTTAGATTGGGTCTCAATAAATGAGTAGCTGAAAAAAAGTAAATAAGAAGTCCATGTGTGATAAAACACTAGAGGACTCAAGAATGATGAGAAGTATTAGTTATCAAAGATCAAATTCTCAAAATCCATTTTACATGGGTATCTATTAGTGATTAGAATATTTAAGAGTCCAAAAAGCCTAAAGTTGATAGCTATCCACAACATAACATCTCAAAGGAAACCCTCATGGTGTTGATGAACCAAATGTCTCATAAAATCCAAAAATTCACAAGCTTTTAATAGTCACGCCGCCTCTAAACCTCAAGAAGGGGGTTTTCTCAACCTTGAATCTCACTCGTTCACTTAGGTAGCACATGTAACCTGAGGTTAATTATAAAACAATATATGCTCAAAAATATGCTCTAGTACTATAGTAAAGCCTCAAGAAACCTACACATTCATTACCTTAGATGATTTTAGATAATACTTTCCTCGTGGGGATGGGTTAAATAATGACTCCAATAGAGGATCCCTATCCTATTCGAGATATATATACATGATAAATACAAAATCTATATATAAATAATTCCTACCCCATAATGTGGGTAAAATATCGACTCTATATGATTCCACGAGTAGAGAATCTTAGCCCCATGATTATATTGCAGAAATATAGACTCCCTAGGATGATCCCATCTCAATGGGTGGAATACCTACACCACTTGGGAATTATGAGGGAAAAATTTGCATTTGAATGAACCATTTTTGTCTAGGGGAAGTGAATAATGTGTCCAATGAGTATATATCATGTTATCCAAAGTTATCCACCTGACCATGTTTTTTAATCACACATGACATGTTTCAAACCCAACTACATAGTTTGTATATAGGTAACATTATGCTATATTTGTGTATAGGTACCCAACGTGTACATCTTCTTCCCGAGACATTCAACCTAGAGTGTACATATGGTGTGGCCCAACACATAATGAATGTGGGGAATCATGGGTCCCTATAAGTGTACTTTATATATATGTTGAACCAGTACATATAGGGCCACATGATGTGTGGGGAAATTTCATGACCATCTAATATTTTTATCCACTAAACACTTTAGAACTACAAAATCTGGATTACAATACATGTTTCCATCCAAACTATACACCGTGTAATTAAGGAATTTACATAAGATCATCTTCCTCCAAAATAGTTTCCCATTGATATACTTCTACTAAGATCTCCATTGAAAAATCCAAAAAATAAATTTAATTCCTTGAAAACCATACTGAAAATTATATTTTATCTACAATTAATCTAAAAATCTAATCATCATTAACTCCTATAGAAGACCCATTGCCCCACACACCCACCTTTCAAAAATGGATATCATTTATCCTTCCTCAGATGTCCATAAACATCATCAAACCTATGTTATTCCACATTCCATTATGCAGAACGCATAACAATGATATGAATAACCAAAGATAGATCATTCAAAGAAACAGTTTAATGGAAATGATTGAACCACTAGTTAAAGAAAAAATCGACAATGAGAATGCATAGAAAAAAGTGGAAAATACAAAGAAAAAATAGGTAAAATTAAAAACGATTCATGATTAGTATTTTTCTATAGTTGTGAAGTTTTAAGGAATCCATATTTAATAATAGTGTTGATGTAAACAATCACATTTCAAAAATTTAAATAAAACCAAGAAGTTGATAGGGTCATGAAATTATTAAATTCGGAATAATGTAAGGGGTAATTAAATTCATATTCACAAGAATATAAAAAAGGGTAATTTCAAAGATAATAAATCCCAAACTTAATGGATAATTTCTGATGATTCTATCCATTGTTGAAACCATAGATTCATTCATTATTTCCATCAAAATCCATCTGTCGACGTCACCGTGGATCCAATCTCACTCCTCAATCCATCATTGTTACCAAATCCAATCTTTAGTCTCTGCACAACTCTCCCTATCTAGGGATAAAGTCAATATAAATGTATAACCTTAGATAAAGAAGCATAAAAGAGTATTTATAGAGTAGGTTTAGGGTTTTTTCAAAAATCAAAAAATTAATTAAAAAATTAAATTATTTAATTAATCTACTCACAATAGTAAATACCTAAGAATAAAGAGAAAAATTAAACTAACATCATGTATATGGTAAACATTCCATTTCAGACTCAACTATGAATTTTTTTCCCATCTAGGTCTGAATCATGGTATACAAGAATTTCATTAGAAATTCCCTTGCATGGAATAAAAATAATATAATATTTTTATTATATTATTTATTGGGAAATAAAACACTCTCATTTCTATATTGAATCTTACCAAGGGTCAAAACTATATTTTAGAACTAATAAAACCATTATAAAATATTTATGATATTTTCTACTAGTGTAAAATTACCATTTTACGCTTAGGAATGTCTTATGACTTTAAAAATTAAAATCGATCGAAGTCCCACTTGGGTAAAAACCCAAGTCACTATAAAAAGAATGAGTGTTAATGTAACCTATATGGAGGGGTGGATTGGTGAAATATGGTGCATAGTTAAATTATACCTTTGGAAGTAAAAGTGGGGGGGGGGACTCTTATGTGGTATTATGATGAACATATTTGTTTTTGTTCGAGTTGGAATTGAATTTTTTTATTTAGGTGCTAAATAAACATGCTACCAAGGATTCGTCATATAAATTGATGTGAGGAAGTTTCCAAGAATAAATATCCTAATGATTTATTATTATATTAGTTGTTTATAAGGAATTGGGGTAAAATATTATCTCAAGTTTGGTAGAAAATATGTTATTTGAAATATTTTTGAGGGAACATTAGTTTAGATTTAAGGCATATGGACTATATGGTTTCATAGTCTTCAAAGTATTCATGAAACCCTGGGGATGATGATATGTGGATTAGGTTAGTGGCAGGATTAGATCATGATCAAGTTAGAATATATTTTCACTACCATTTCATGGAATAGTAAGATGATTTTAAAAAACCAATTTAAATTGATTCCTTTTAGAGATGGAATGATTTGGTAGTTTCATGGGGTTTTATCCCTCCATCAGCTCCTTTGATATTGGTCCCCTCTCATTGTGCCTATATGCACCCTACTCTTTCAGCCACCCTCACCTTGAGGAATATTCTTATTCTGTTGTCAAGTTATACACAACCTTTTAGTGCCCCATTCTATCCATCCACCTCACATTCTTCTCCGATTATACTATATTATATAGTCAAGGCATTAGGATCCTTTAAATATATCTTGACCCATAATCCCTATCAATCCCTAATTTATCTACTTGATCTTCTTCCTTGGATCCTATATTTCCCTCTCTTTCCCAATCCTTTGGATACCATCAATGGATATCCAATTTCTACATATAAAATGTTGGGTTCTAGATATGACAGATTATATCTCATGGTATATTGTTTGTAAGTTCAGTTATTCTCATTCGCCTCTTCTAGAGTTTGAATGATTCATTCGATCATGGAACTTAGACTCCCTAGCTTCCATCCCAGTGCTTAAACACTACTTTCTCTGTATCGACATATTCTCAAGGGAAAATTTTATATCCAACTAGTCATAGAAATATGAGTCATTCAGAAACCATATATTCCTGATTTTTTGATGTTATATAGATGTTCATGTAGCATGAATATCAGTTTTCTATTGTATAAGTCTGAATCATAGAATTCACTATCCCATTTTACAACCCTTTTGTTTTAAAATTTATTAGTGATTCCTTTAAAAAAATTTGTTCATGGATGATTCCACATTGAGTATGTTCAATACTATGATAGGAAGGATCTCTATTGAGATAGATCTCACTTTTCTTCTTCCACAATGAATCCTTCTATGAGATGAATATGATATCTCATTTTGGAAGAATATTTTCTTCAACACTCTGGTGAAATTTTACCGTAGTTTTGGCCTCCAGGGAAACTCTTTATCATTTCACATAAGAAGGTTCCCTATTCCTCAAGTGACCCATACTCTTAAAGGTTCCTCTGGTGACCAACCTAAAATCCCTTGACCTTTATCCCACCAATTCCAAGATATATTCAATCATTAGAATTATCTTCTTCAAATACTTCATCTTCTAAAACCCTTGACCTTGGTGGATTTGGATCCACCATCCCCTACATGTGTTGAAATTCCTATAGAGGACCTCTTGGTTTTGGGAGGCTAGGATGAAAGTCTTGATGAGTTAGATAATGTTTTTTATGCTCTTATCTTTTTAGACTTGGTTTATTACTCTCAGGTTGAATCATTTTATTTTGATCATGATGGTTGGAACCTACCATCCCCTCTTGATATTATTTCCTAGTTTCCAATGTAAGTAGTTTTATGACCCTAGACTTGGTTTTGAGGTTTAACTCCCTATGTACCCTCATATATTAGCTTTCTTTGTGGTGTATGGTAATTTGATTCCCTTGGATCTATCCCTAAACCTTTCCAAGTCATTACTCACTAGATCATTTTATACCCTAGACATCCCTAACCTTGAAAACCTTTCCTACTCCTATCCGAACTCCTTCAAAGTGTTGGATGGGTTGGATGAGAAACTACATGCTACTCCTTCCCCTAGGAATAAGAAGTCTAAGAGAACATTAGGCACCCCCATAGGTTTTAGTGTACTAAAAACTAGTATCATGGTTCAATACCTCTTGGTATGTTTATTCTATTCCCATAAAAGGTTTGATAGCAAGTTCTACAATACCTAATCCCTCAAATTATTGTGATAACCATTTTCATATGGAATAAAAGGGGTTCAGGGTCCCTATAAATTGAGAATATATCCTAAAATAGGTGAAAGAATTCAACATCCCAGTTTTTCTCATTCCATAGCCCAAAATAATACTAGTATTATACAAAAATTAATTTCAGGGATTCAGGTTAGGAACTATATACATAAACTTACTACTAATTAGCATATTAGGATCTTCTGGAAATACAATTTTACTATTGAGTTAGTCAGCTCCTAGTACCAATTCACTACAATTAAGCTATCTATTAAAAATAATTTCATTCTCACCACATTCATTTATTTAAAATGTGAATCTAGGGTTTGGGAAGAATAACAGGAAGATATTTGAAACTTTAATCTAAGACCTCTACATTTGTCCATCTGTGGTGAATTCAACACCATCTAGGATAACTTTGTAAAAAAATGTTGGTGTTTCTACTCTAGAAAATCCATGTCTAATTTTTAATATTTTTTTTCTTGAATAATATTTTGAACTTGGGATTATCAAGTGATAAATATACTTAGTGAAACAATAATCAAGGTAACCACATGATTTGGAGTCATCTTGGGTGATTTTTCAATCTTCAAGGGATTATGTATTATCTGAATTATTTAGTCACCCATCTAGATATAACCATTTCAGACTACTCTCCTCTCGTTCTATCCTTGGGAAGGGATGGAGGCTATAATTTGAAGTATACTTTCACCAATAAGCGGATTAAAAGATAATACTATCTTTTGGTGGTTAAAAAATCATGGTATAACCTAATTAATAGATAAACCAAAGATATCATGCAAAGAAATATTAATATTTTGTGAGGTTCACTTGAGGGGTTGTCCTCTCTCTTCGATAATAATACTCCTAGAATCAACAAGTTGGAGAATGATATTACATCTATGGATAAAATATTTTAAATCAAATAGAGTGATGATGTATTCATCACATTCATAGATAAACAAAGAGTTATATTAGATAGATTTATGGAAGTGGAAATAAGTATCCATGAAATATATTGTATTTGAAGAATTAAAGAAGAAGATAAGAAATACACTTACTTCCATGCATGCATCAAAGAAAAAACACTATCAGGAAATATAAATCTTTAAATGGATGACATGTCCTTCAGTAAGAACATTAATCACTTTGGACTTAATGCAGTATAAAACATCCAAAATATACTTTTTGATAAGGGTACTACCAACTAGAGAGGTTATCCCAAATGGGACCCTAATTATACTTTCTTAAACAATATAAAAAATTTCATTAATGAGTAAATGATTCCCTAGATGAAAACCCTTCCATACATTATTGAGATTTTTCATGCAATTAAGACCTTAAACTTGAATAGTGCACCTAGATCAGATGGGTTTCCTAGTAATTTCTACATTTTATCGTGCGATATCATCAAAGAGGATATTAATAAACCCATCATCAATTATTTCATAGGTGGAAACTTATCTTCTTATTACAGTTCTCTTATCCTTATTTCAAAATTAATGAACCCCACCACATTTGACTAGTTTTTTCTAGTGAGTTTATGAAACTTATCTTATAAAATCCTAGAAAAAATCATCAATGATATATTACCTACTATTTTACCTTAGTTAATTTTGAAATAAAAACTAAGATTTGTTAATAATAGGAACATACAAGAACTATTTTACTAGAATAATAAATGATTCATGGTATTAACATGAAGGTGGTTGGCTATAATACCATGGATAAGGTTTATATAAAAAATCTTATGAAACTTTACATTGGATATTTGTGATCAAAATTATGAAACTCTAGGGATTTTTGGAGTGGTTCTATGATATTTTATATATAGTTTCTTTTCTTTGTGGTTCTTAGTCTCTTTGTATAGAAAAATGTTTTTATTCTTCAAATATAATTGATAGATATGATAGTGATACCACATATATCCTATACTATAGTCCTTTCCCCAGACTCTCTCAGTAAAAATATGGAAAATATGATCAAATTAGGTTCAATCATACCCTTTAAAAGTAGGTATGGTTCTCCTGGAATAACCCACTTATTTGTTTTGATGAAATGAATTATTTTCTAAATAGAATAGGAAATTCATTGAGGGTATTAAAAAAAATTATGGATGATTATGATAAATGGAGTGGGAAATGGGTAATACATACAAAGATAAAATTTTATATATCCAATTCCTATTATGTTATCCATACTGAAAATATTGAAGATAAAATGGTTATTAACCAGATCTTCTTCCCCATGGAATATCTTATATTCTTATATCCTCTACTATAATTAAGATAAGTAACATTGATAATATTTTACAAATAATTATTGTGAGGATTATAAACTAGAAAAGTCTTATTATTTCTTTTGGATGGAGTATAATTCTAACCAACTCTATCTTAACATCCATACCGATGCATATCATGTATGCTATCAAGGTTCCAATGGGTCTCCTTCATCACAACAAAAATTCCATCAACACATTCATTTAAGGATCTTGAATTAAGGTAAAATACACTATTCTAGATTCAAATGGTTGGGTATCCCTATCAATTAGGGTGTTATTGGGATTAGAATCATAGAATAAACCATGTACTCTATGCACACTAAAATTTCATGGGATGTCTTTGTTGGAGATTATCTATGGGATAATTTTTTGATAATTTTTTTAGGGAAGACCCATATTGAATTCAAAATATATCTTTATCTTTCACATTGTGGTGAATCATCCAATCCCCATACATCTTCTTCTAGATAACTCACAATGTGAGATAATTTGTGGAGATATTTTTTTGGAAAGACAACATAGCTGTGAGATTCTTATTCTTCCCATATTTTTAAATGGACAATATTAAATTTATATTAGACAAGAGATTACCTAAATTCCATGTTTGTGTCTTATATAATGAATAATGAAGTATTTTTAATGACATAAAGTGTGTTGATAAAGATGAATATTGTTGTTTATCTCTATCCAACTTAGGTCTCTTGAATTACAAAGACTACACCAAAAGTATTCATAGTTTTAATGAAGGTGTTCAATGGGGTAATAAGTGTTAGGAATCAATAATACCCACAAAAATAAACTTCTTTATTTATAATTCCCATAACCACACACTTTCCACATACATGGTTGTCCAGAACAAAGGATACCAGTTAGACTATAAGGATCTTTTCTACTCATGTCCACAATATGAATCAATAAGGAATATGTTCCTTAAAAGTGAGTGGGATGGTTTTATTTTGACCTTTTTGGGGGTCTAGGTTTGGATATTATTAGACCCTTTTACATTTTATATTTTCATGTATTGATGGTTTATAGGTGAGGCACTTAATTCAGATATTTTAATGGGTCAAATAGTGGACTTAGTAACCAACTTTCGGTCCATATAGAAAGTATATAATGACCATTGATTCAATGGAAGGTCCTACAACTTCTCTTATATGAAGATGAAGAACATATCCAAGATCATAAATAATTTTATTCCTTTTAATGGTGTGAAGAAGTGGGTAAGTTTATTTAGTTTTATTAACATCTCACCAACCATTAACTCTCACCTCAAGCACTAGGTCTCGAGTGATCCACTAGTCTCAGGTTTGAAATTTAACTAAGAAATATTATATTCTAATGTAACTATGAAATGTGGGGGTATTATTTGTGATCATTATGTTTTCTTGGTTCTAGATTACAATTCCTATTTTAGAGAAGGAAATACTTTGATATCAGAATCCAAATATTTACTTAGTGGTCTATTATGGAGAAATAAATATTTAGTCAGTGGTCTATTAGTTTGCAGAGAAAAGTGTATCTTTGTTTTGGTGATTGAATCAATTTTTTCTTTAATTATTAATTATATGAAAGGTTTTCTACGTACTCCCTAGTCTTTAGCTTACACTATTTGGGAATATAGAAACCTCCTCCATTATAATATAAATATCCAACATACCTGGAATGAGGGAAACAAATTGGTTGATAGTTTGGTTACTAATGGAAACAGATCCTTCCCAATAATTATTTTTTCCTCTTTTGGATATTTACCTCATGTTTATAATATTTTTGTGAATTATTATTTGCAAGTTATTAATTATTTTAGGCCTCCTTGACATATCCTTGTTTCTTTTTTGATTTTTATAATAAAAAATTTATCTTTTAGTCAGCCAAGGATTTGTATGAGATATTTTTTCAATATAATGGTGAGGAATATTTAGATGTTTAGATAGGTGATCCAAATATTATAGAAATAAAATTCATGAAATAATTATTTATGTTTAATGTAAAGGATGTTATGGGTCTTATGTTTCTTTATGAATGGGGTTTTGTAGGTGATAATGGAGCCCATTTCATATTATGAAAATTTTTCTTTAATGCTTTATTTCCATTTAGAAAAATGATTTTCATTTTCTACATAATAGGTTTTATTAATGAAAGAATTATTTTAATATAGGACATAAGAGATTAAGTCAAGTAATCTATTAGAAAATTCTATCCTACTCTAGAATGTGAGACATAATAATCAAAGAATGATAGAGAATATCATTATAAGTGAATCCTTTATTGAGTTGAGGAATATTTAGATTCCATGAATACTTAGAACCATGCTATAAGGTTTGTATAAAAACTAATGAAATCTTTGAATATCTATGTGTTGAGTGTCTTGATGAAATTATTTAGGAATATGGATAGTGTCTCAATTATTGTGGGATGGAAACTAGTAAGAATTATATAATGCATAGTGGGACGAGTCAGAATCTATAATGAGGTTCACATGGTAGAAAATGAGGCCACTGACCATGGTGCAAATCGGTTTGTGCTTAGGTATTATGGAAATGAATTATTTATAGAGTTGGATAGTATTAGCATATAATAATTTTTTTTAATATTAGAGTATAGTTTTTGTCACGGGTTTATAGTGGTATAATTAATTTCATTCATCACTAAAAATAATTGATGGGTATTAAAATCTACACACTTTGGTGCTCATTGGATGAGTATAAGGGAAATCCAATAAATGAGAGTACACCATTGGTTTCTTATGAGTATAAAATTTGTTCAAATGGTTTAGTGGGGAAGAATATAAGTGATGTGTGTGGAAGTATAAAACTATTATTGGTTGATATTATATATTTTTATTTGAAGAAATCAACCTAAATATGATGATAATAGTGAAAATATCAATTAGTGGTTATTATTCTATAGTAATAAAGTGTGGTTAGTACATTTGATAACTGATAATATAAAAAATTTGAGTAATAAATATCTTGGGTGGTATATTTTTTATTAGTATCCTTATAATGTCATAGTTTTATGATCTATTAAGGTAAAATCATCTATTAAACTCTAGACTATAGACTATGATGGATTCTCTGAATGGTTGGGATACTCTAACTATATCTCCATAAGTATCTAGATTTGAATTTAATTTTAGGGGAATCATTTAGTTATCCATTCCTAAATTATATAATAAGTATTAAATATATTTATTTATTATTTTTGGGTGTTTTAACTATGTTATACCTACATGAATAAGTATATGAAAGAGTATTTATGATAACTATATATAAAGAGGGAGGTATCCGGTTAGTTTTCAATTTTTTCATCAACATGTAAAGGTTGAAAATAAATATTTAGACAAGGTTATACTCATTTTATTTTCTTGCGGGAGGTGGGTGTAGATTAATATGGATTATTTTATGAATCACTGACAACCTTGAGAGTTAGTGATTCCATTTAGGTAATTAGGTATAGATGAGTAAGTTAGCTTATCTCATTTTAATTTAATAAAATGAATTCAGTGGAAAATTTAAATGGAATGAAAGTTAATGAATTAGTTAACTTTAATAGATCACTAAATATAATTGTTTTGAAAAAACCTATATTTAATTAAATGATTTTAGAATCCTTTAGTAAAGTCCTGATAATGTAGCTAATGTATATTATTTCTTATCATCCTTTGATGTATGTAAAGTTGAGTCTTGTAAAGTAAACATTAGATGATATTATTAGATAATGTGTATGGAATTTTGGAAGTTTATATGAGTATAATATTCTTTTATTAATTTTTTTTACAATAAGGGTCATCAAAGTTGTATGGGTATGACTCCCTTTGTGGTCTATTAATAGAATCCATGTCATTCTCCCTCAAATTGAGTAGAATTGAGAAAATATACTTTATGTAACTGATCATGGTTTACTAGGAAATGGGAAAAAAAGTTGGTATAAAAGAAAATGGGTTTAATTATAGGCATGAAAAGTCATATTCTGACCATATTCATAGTCATTAGAATCGTTTATATGAAAATGAGTTATTTTGAGGATGTAAATATGGTAAGAAAAATATTGTTTTATAAGTAGGGGATGTGAAAGCCCATTGAAATCAAATTATTGAGGACATTATATATATTGGGTATATTTTACATTAGTCAGTTTAGTGTTATACATTGAATGTTTTATATTTATTAGAATGTGATTCATGTTTTTTAAGTGTTGCAAGTTGGGATCATGTGGAGATAAACCCACATACTAGTTATTTACATGATTTTGTTCATATCATTGACCGATGGAGAATTTTTTAGTGAAAATATCCTTAAGAAATGTATATAGTATATTGAAGTTGGTGGGTTCAATGAATTCACTCTATTTTGAATAAATGAGTACGGATATCTTGGGCATTTTTTTATAGGATTTTATTGAAAAAAGGTATCATGGTTGGTGTGGTTCGTTTGGATTTGTTGGGTAAGGGTTTTGTTGGAGGCTCTTTTCATGTTCAGGATAATTTATTGGTTGACATCACTTTTAGGGTGGATTATGAGGATTCATAATCATGTGAAGATGATGCGAGAAGGATTTCACGGGCCTCATATGAAAATTTTATTTTAACATAGAATACAATATAGTGGGACTGACCATAGTAATTCTCAAGGAGTCATGGGTTGGTTACTCACAATATCAACCATTTATGTATTTTTTTTTTGTTTTATATATTTTAAAACTATCTAAAAAATATGTTTTTATGTTTTTTTTGTTTTAGAATAAAAGTAAGTAGTAAAAATCCTAAACATGTGCTAGTGGAGAAAGGGTTCTATATAAGATTTGGTGCATGTGGGTCCTTCACTATCATAATGAATTACTTAATTTCTATTTATGATTCAATCAGCACCATTCATGAATCAACACAATCAACTTGATTTGTGAGGATTAGTTAACCTTCAAAAATATCCCAAGAACTCCAAGTCTCACCCCCTCCATAGTGTTAAGTGATAGAAATGCCACAATCACACACAATCCATCACCCTTCACTCGTTACTATAATAAAAAGTTCATCCATTAGTCCACATGAATCCACTTGTATGAAGTGTAGACTAATATAAGGGATGGTAATTGATTTAGTTGAGTTTAGAATGGGGCAGTGGAAATTTCTAGGAGAACATGAAAAATCATGTCATAATTCCCAATAAATTCAACTATTCCATAATAGTAGAGTCTAAATTGAAATAAATAAAATGAAAATAACTTGGGCACACTATAAAAAATCCCCAAATACTTTGGCTCAGGATAGTATTCCATGATCATGGATTTTTAAGATATAATGTTCCAACATGAATGAAGATAAAAAAAACGAAGAAAAATATAGATAAAAGATAATTTAAAAAAACATGAAATCAGCATAATTAGATTTATAATTACATGTATAAGAATAAATGTTAATAATAAACCTCCTATGAAGGTCAAATTCTTTTATTTGTCACTCTATACCATTTTTATTAACTTTTCCTTCCCCTATCTATAACATATTTGAAAAATCATTGTTCTTAATTGAGATAATTCCTCCAAGATTAATCATTATATGCATTATAAAATAATAAAAGTGGAAGAGCTTCAATGTGTCATAAAATAAGTGGAATTAAAGTTCTAGTAGTTAGTTTTTCAAGCCTCACATGAGGACTATGATTCTTATTCTGACTATTTTGGGATAGATTATCTACAAAAATGATGGGATCATATTTTCAAGTAGTATTCCAAATTGGGTGTGGAATTTTAAATGGGATTTAAAAATATAATAGAGATATCAAGCATGTAATGTGTTTGTAATTTTTGTTGCATGAGAGAGATGAGATATTTTCTTGGATGAAGTGAGTTTCAGTAGAGGTAGGCTTGGTCTTGATGGAAACATGACTGACTTTGTGGGCCTAAAGTGATTAAAGGCTTGGAATCAAAATTTGTGAGCCTCTTCTTTAACACTTGGAAATATTTAGTAGATTTAGACTCAAATAATAGTGTATCTATGGTTGGTTATATTTGATAAAAAATGAATAAAATCTTTTAGAATTATATTAGGTTCACAACCATGCCAACATTACTTAATTATAAAGGAATATCATTTCAATAAACTAAAACACTTGGTATTATTCCCTGCACAATCCAAGATCTGTAGTGTCAACACAATATTCAATCTTGACCAATCATACTATACTTAGTTTTGAATGTGGAAGTGGATCACGAGCTGGAATAGGTAAGCACATATTAGAAACTTCGTTTAGGAAATTAGTTTTCCATATATGCACATACAATATTGTATTCACATTCATATAAATCAAGAACAATAAGGACCTATTGTCTTTTTGTTGAACTACATAAGGAATACCATCATTGAGAAAATTTGGAAATATCCCATCAGACTAAGTTTATCTTTGATTTTAGAAGGAAACCAAGGTTTTGGACCTTCATAAGAACTTTACATATCAAATTAATTTAGCTTCTAATTAAACATAATAAATATTCTTGGTTGATTAAATTTTGATTTTAGCCATCATTTATGTCCTTCATGCACAAATGAGGTGTAGGTTTTGTGTGGGTGTTCATGGATTGGAAGGGAAAGGCTCAGTTTAGCTGAAACTATGGTTTTCTTGGTGTGGAATGTTGAGTGACGGTGATGTAGTATTATTTTTTTGATCTCCAGGTATAGTGTGATATCTTGGATGGGGATGTCAGAATAACTTGATGGTATGATATCTTAAGGATTTTTTAGTCATGGTAGGTTGAGGTTTTTTTGGAATTTGTAAGTGGTGGAATATGGGAAAAAATTACACATGTGGTAGGTTCAATCATGGTCAACCATGAGGATGAGTATGGGATCTTGTGGTAGGTGGATGAAGTAAGCGGAGCTACCATAGGTGGATATGGTTGATGGAGGTGATTTCAATTTTATAGTATCTAGAAATTTCTCCACTTGTTGGAGGTTGAGTTGAAAGTTCAAGATCAGTAGAATTTAAATGTTTGGTAGCTTGTTTCTTTTATAGCAACTTGGTGGGTTATGGTTGGTTGAAATTTAGGAGGTGTGGTAGATTAATAAATCTTCCATATTTTCATGCATGGAAGTTTAGGCATAGTACATTTATCAACCATGAGAGGGTCATGATAACTTAGTGCCTATTATAATGATACTAGAATCAACTAAACACATACTACAAAAAAATATTTAATTATTAACTAGAATTCAATAAATTCTAAAAAGAGTAAAAAAATCAATTAAATATTCCGTCGTTTTGATCATTTTATTTTAGATTAATGTCTAAATTCATTTTCCACTTTAAAAATTAAAATTCTATACGAGTGTTAATTTTTTTCAAAAAATGATTAACCAATTTCAATGAAAATTTATAGAATAAAATATAAAATTTAATTACAAGTTTCCTAAAAAGTCTAAAAATATATTTTATATAAAATTCAGGGGGAAAATTTATTTATAATTTGCACCCAACTGAAAAAAAGTAACAAAAAAATATTAATTGTTTTGAGTTAAATAAAAAAAGGATAAAATCAATGAATTATACATTATTTTTTTTGAAAAAATGAGGTTTAATCACTTCCTCACACTTAAGAGTATTTCACTCATGATAAATTTTTTTTCAATAAATTTATAATTTGAATATTATATCCCTCCTAAGTAGATTTTCATATTTGTATAAAAATTCCAACTCGCCGATTCATATTTTCTAGATGAATATTTGAAAGTAGTCAAGCATATTAGAGACACTCATGTATGTACAGGGAGAACCAAAATCCAAAATAGAATAATCAAATAGTTATAATGAAAATAAGATGACAAATTATTATTTTTTCAATTTCAGTTTAAATATATATATTTATAAAAATAAATAACTAAAATTTAAATATATACTCATAGGAAATTATAACTACCAAATTAGGATTGATAAAAAAAATCAGTTCTTTCTACTGATAATTAAACCATGATTTCTATATGAATTTAATCCACTTTCATCACTCTAATTAAAGAAAAAGTTCTACATATGGGAGTTAAATAAATATATTTAAGTGGAATTGGAATTTTAATAAGTGGAACTTCTATTTTTCCCTTTCACTATCTTTTAAACCCGATTTACAATTTTCACTTCATTAATACAACTCAAATGAACTTGATATAATTCAATTTCCTATTTTTTCATCTAAGTTAACTAATCCCCTCACCTAAATCAAATATTTTTTAAAAACTAGATAATTATTAATTTTTTTTTCTATCCTTGTATACACATAACACTATATAGACCACTTACTAAATATAAATAAATGGAATTAATCATACACACATTATCCAATGTCTTAGAGATTCATTACGGTATCCCAATTACAATTTTTACTATAGTTTCAATAAAATTATGTTAATTGTTTTTGAGTTTTATCTCTAATTTTTTTATTTTTGTAAAGTCCAAGTTACCTTTAATTAAGTTTCAAATTACAGTACCCTCATGTAATAATTTAAATTTCCAAAATATATTTTCAATCACACTCACTTTTCTAGTTTTAATACAAGATTTATATAAAAACTTTGAGAAAATATTAATCAGAAATAATTTGATCTTTTAATTTTAAATAATATGATCAAATTAATCATAATAAAAAATGGAGTTCAAAATTTCTCAGAGTTTTTAATTAAACTACAAAATTATTTAAAAACATAAAAAGTACACAAAAATATCCTTTTAATTGTTCAAAATAGAGTGTAATATATATATATATAATTTCATTTTTTATTATTTCAAAAAATAGGGTCATTTTAATAGAAGTAAAAAAAAATAAAAGAATGAAAACAATAACCACCAGTTAACCCCTCCCCACACTTATTCTCCAATGTATCCTCAATATCATTCAAAAAATATTAAATAATTTCAAAAATATTTCAAGTATAAAAACATGAAAAAATAAGTGACATGGAAGGAGTAAACTTGGATATGATTATTCCTTGAAGAAAACTTTGCTAGGATGTAAATTCCAATTTTATTGGCTGTAAGTGATCTTCATTCAGCTCATATAGCTACTATCCAGTTGTATCATGTATCAAAAAACAAGAAGAAATTAATTATTTTATTCAAAATTAAAAGATAGAACTGAAAATAATAGAAAAAAAGTGAGAGGAATTATTGGGTATAAACCCCCATAAGTGGTCCTACATTTTCTAATATCTATAGCCAAACAACCTTATGATTATTCCTAGTCTATTGGTGGGTAGATCTTGTGTGGTAAGAACCATCACATTATTCAATTTTTTTTCAGAGCTCTTACAAAATTTATTCTTCTTTTAGATGACACTATTTTTAGTACTATTTTGTGTGTTTAACCCCTTAGTAGTGTAAAATACCTTTAAATGTTTGTCCAAAATTATAAAATATGAATTCACCTATTGGTCTTTTCTACCTCTCTCTATATGATCCTCTTGATACTCTTGAGGAGGAAATTCCTCAAAAACTTCTAATATATATTATTCATCATATCTGGCTACGTTAACATCTTTTTCAGCCTCTTCTAGATCCTATAGAACCAAATTTAGAAATTTAAAAAAAAATTATTTTCTAGATCCTCATCATCATGAACGATATAATCGTATTTAAATTATTGCTCCAACCAATCTTCAATGCTATACTCCTCTAGTTATTCCTTTTCTCCTTGTATATAGTCTTCAATGTCTAGGAAAAAAATAGATTAAACTGACCTTGAATTTTAGTAAAATTGGAATTTGATTGAAATTAAACTGGTGAAAAATTAAAATTAATTTAATAAAAATGTAATTATACTCCCTTAGGTAGGTCAACCATGATATCTTTATTTTGAATGAGGTCGTTTGGACTCATATCCTTAGGAGTGAGCAGTGGTTCTATAATCTTTTCATAAAATTGTAGAATTTAATTTTCTTCTTCCTGTAAGGAATACTCTAGTAAAACTAAGTCTATATCATTAAAACCCAAGGGTTAAGAGTTCAAATGAATTTGAGAAGAATTAAAGATAATAGAGTTATGAGTTTAGTCACCCCCTCAAGTTGTTTAGTTGGTATCCTGGGTTTCTCCTTGAGTTACTTTCCTTCTTATATAAGATATATTCTTAATTAAAGATCATAGGAAATAATTAGTCTTCATTTGGTTGTATCATTTACACAATATGTTCCTAGAGGGTGGTGAATATCATAACCGTCATTTCCTTCAAATATTCTAGTTGTTGTTGTTTCTCCTTCAATTATTGGCCTATCAGAAAATATCTATTGATATATGCTTGAATTTATTCTATTGTTGGTTTATCTTCCCATGGATTGTATGGGGGTGAGTAAAAATCATACTCCATTTGTTATAGATTTTTTGTTTTAATTTTTAAAATAGTAAATTAGTTAAAAAGTGAAATAGAAAAATTAAGTTGCTAACCTAACTCCCTATAAATAGTTCTAGTGACGTGAGAAGGCCATCATGATCCTTACATAAAAAAGTTATCTTAACCTTGATTATAGTCTAGTGGGATTTACCAGAGACATTATCAAGGTGTCATGGATTAATTCCTCACAATCTCAGTCACTTATGTATTTTTTTATGTTTTAAATTCATCTAGGAAGGATTTTTGGTTTTTTTGTATGTTTATACAGAATAAAAAGAAGTAGTTAATATCCAAAATATGTGTTGGTAGAGAAAGGGGTAAGTACAAGGTTGGTAACATATGGGTCCTTAACCATCCAAATGAATTTTAGAAGATCTATTGATTATTTAATCAATACCAGTAATGAATCAACATTTTAAACTTGATTTTTTTTGGATTGATACACTTTTGGAAATTTCCAAGGTACACCAAGTCTCACCTCCTATATAGTATGAAGTGATGGAAATTCCACAAATAATTGGCAATACATCACCCATCACTCATTACCATCATATAAAATTCATCCAATGATCCACACAACTCCACTCATATTAAGCATTAACCAAGATAAATAAGGGGAAGTGATTTGGTTGAGTTTAGAATGGGGAAGTGGGAATTACCAGGAGAAAGTGAGAAATCATGTAACAATTCTTGAACAATTCCATTGCTCCATCAAAATATAATCAAAATCAAAATAAATAAAATGTGAAGAACTTGGGAAACCAATAAAACCTTCCCCAATAATGTTTCCTTAGGATAATACTCCATGATCATAGATTTCAAAGATATCAATTTATAATACATAGGAATATCACAACATGAAGAAGAAGAGAGATAAAATATAATTTCACAAAACATGATAGAAAAAGAATGAGATTAATAATTCCAAGAAGAAGAAGAAATGTTAACAATAGTCCTCTTGTAAAGGTTATATTATTTTCTCTTTAACCCCATCCCATTTTATAACCTAGACCATGGAATATTCTTAATAGATTTGAAAAGGGATTATTCTTGATTGAAATAATTCCTCTAGGATCGATCACCATATGTATTCCAGAATAATCTAAGTAGAAGTTCTTTACAAAACACAAATTCACTAGAATATGTGTACTGGGAGTCAATTTTGAAGGACTGATGTAACTAAGTTGATTTAAATTATGACTAGTTTGAGTTATCTGATCTACATACAATGTTTGGATATTTTTTGCATTATGGTTTTTAGATTGGAAAAGGTCCTTTAGTTGGTCTTTAAAAATGGAATATCAAGATTAGGTCTAAAATGTGGTTAGAGTTCTAGTTGTATGGTAGAGTTAGGATATATACCTGGTTGGTGTGCTTTTTAATTGAGGTAGAATTGGGATTAATAGAAATAAGATTATTTTGTAGGCCTGAAGTAATGACAAGATTGGGTTCTAGATTTTTGAGCTTTTTCTCAAACTCTTAGGAAGATTTGGTAGATCTAGAACTGAATAATGGAGTGGATATGCTTGACTATGTTTTATCAACACAATGAAAACTATTTTATTATCAAATTAGGTTTATGATCTTATAATAATTACTCAGTTAGAATTGAATCTCATCTTCAAAAAACCAAAAAACTGGATCTTCTTATTTAAAAAAACCAAGGTCAGTAGTCTTAATATAATAGAAAATCTCAACCCATCACACTATACTAAGTTTCCTAAGATGAAGTGGATCTTGATTTGGAATAATAAAGTTCTTATTTCAAACTTTATTTGGGAGATTAGTCAATAATATGGTGTTTATAATAGATCTAGTTCATATCCACCGAAATAAATACCAACAAGGTCCCATCATATTTGTCCCAACCTATATAGGGAACACTAATATCATAAAAATTTAAAAAATAGAAACAAATTCATATTTAATTTGAAATATCACATCAAACTTGGTTTATCTTTGATTTTTGAAATAAAATGATCTTATGGAGCTTTACACAACCTTCACATCTCAACTCAGGCTAACTTCCCATTTGACACAGTCGATCTTCTTGGATGGGATGGGTTTGAGTTGAGTCTTCATTGATTATTGAGGGTTAGATTTTATTCATGCATGGGTAAGGCTTAGGTTAGGTATGTGTGTGTGGACTGAAAGGGAAATGTTAAGTTTAGCTAAAAATGTGGTGTTCTTGGTGAGGTAGCTTGAGTGACCATGAGGGAGTGTGTTGTGGTTGATCATAAGGTATTCTATGAAAATTTAGAAGAATATTTCAAAATAAATTGAATAACATGGAAGATTGGTAGTTTTTTCACTTATGGTAGGTTAAGTTGTTTGTAGAATATTCAATAGGTGGAATACAATCGATTATCCCACATGTAGTTGGTCTAATCACGATTGACCATGGGGATGAGGATGGGATCTTATTCCTGGTAAATAATATTAGTGGAGTTATCATAGGTGGATATAGTTTATGCGTGTAATTTTAATCCTGAAACTACTTAATATTTCTTCACATACAATAGTTTGAGTTAAAAGATCATGGTCAGTGTAATTTCAATGTGCAGTAGTTTGATGCCTTTTGCATAGATTGGCGGGTTTCAGTTGGTTTAAATGGAAGAGGTGTAGTAGATTAATTAATTTTCCATATTTTCAATCACAATAGGTCATTCATGGTAGCTTTATTGACTATTAGAGGGTAAAAATAACTTAGTTCATTTTCCAAATGCTGGATGAATCACCTGTGTAACTGCTACAAAAAAAATATTGAATTAATAAATCATCTTTATTAAATCCCAACATTAATAAAATAATGAAATTAGGGGTTCCATACTTTTGATCATTTAATTCCAAATTAAATTCTAAATCGATTTTCTAGTTTAAACATTAAAATTCCATTTGAGTATTCAAATTTGTTTCAAAAAATGATTACTAAATTTTAATTAAATTTTCTAGAATATGATGTGAAATTAAATTACTTATTTCCAAAAAAATTATAAGAATATATTTATCTAAAATTATAGGGGAAAATATATTTAAAGTTTACACAAGAATGAAAAAAAGTAAGAAAAAAAATATTAACTACAGAGAGTCAAACAAAAATATGGTGATAAAATCAATAAATTATACATTTTTTTTGAAAAAATGATGTTTGATCAAAATCAAATTAACGAGTTTCCATCCTATTAAAGTAATTGATGGCTCAAAATGTCTACCAAATTTTCATGAGTGAAAAGCACAATAGTGTGGAGGGGGTTCATTCACCCATTTTTAATAACTATTCCATGTATCATATCATGCCTCATCTTTTTAAGAATAAACCTATTTTTGAAGTATAAAATGGTATGGACTGAGTTTGGGATAAAAAGGAATAGATTTCAATTTGATCAATATAGAGCATTGGTAGATGTATTTTTGAGGCCTTTTGTGGTGTTTATTAGTAATGGGAAGTGTTTTATTGGTATGTGAAGTGTTTGGGGGGAGTTAACAGGTGAAATTATGATTTTAAAAAGGGTATTGGGGGTTTACATGGTCCGTGCATGGTCTTAGGGACCATGAAAGATTTCAAAAAGAATCATGAAAGTGTTTTGGGTAGTTAGAGGAGGTTCCATGGTCAATACCTAGTCACGTATAACTGTGGAGCTAGGAAATTCATTTATAATATTTGGAGGGTAGTGACTTTGAAATAATGAATGACAGGTCTCTAAGACTATGAAATTGGGTCATGTTATATCTTAAAGAACACATTGAAACTTCTATTTTGATCAGTTCAATTGATTCTAGTTTCATTCATCTCCTCTCACTTAATTCTCCCAGTCTAGTGTGACCATAGAGGTGATTTTGGGCGTTTATTTCTCTTGAAGCTTGGATTATAGAGTATTGGGGTGTTATATCAGGGATAATTCTCTACAGATATTTCCATATCTTCTATTTTCTTTGTTTTCTATCATTGAAACACTAACTAGGTAGGTTTTGGTTGAAATCATTGGTTTAGGGTGAAATGATTTTGGTTTTATGCTTATAGGTGTTTAATAAGAGTAAGGGGATTGTTGATATTGAGTTTCATGCATGGTTTCATGGAATATTTTAGTTGATGAAGATGAATTATCTCCCTTTCTAGTTGTAATAATTTATTGGCATTAATTTTATGTTTTATATAATTTTTTCATGTGTTTTAATTGGTTAAACGTTGGATTTTTTTTATATTTTCAACCAATGATTTGGGAGTTAGTGTTTTGGGTGAACTAAAAAAGGGGTGAATTTATAAGTTCATTCATGTTTTTAAAAAATCTAGGATTATGATTAATTATTTTTCATATTTATATTACTTTTTTAATTGAAATGATTGGTTTTGGAAGTCATTGATTTATTACATTTAGTTTTAATTTTTATTATTATTGATTTGAATTTTGGTTATGGGGTATCTTATTGTGGTTTTTAGCATTGAGTTACATGCAGTTGGTATTTTTTTAATAGAATTATAGAATTGATACATTGGTTGGTGTATTGTGATTTCATTTTTTAACTATTTATGTTGTTGATGATTTTTTTAGGGATGGGATTTGACATGAGTTGGTAAACCCCAACTTGGGTATGGGGACCTCACTGGTCTTGATAATATGAAGTGGTCAAAAACTCTAACATGGGTGCGGGTACCTGGATGATAAGGACATGATGAGGTTTTGGAGTAGTCAGTCTACTCATGAGTAGGTGATCCCCATTATTGGATGGTTACTCATGGTATATGTGTCCCTCAAGTTTTGGTTGATATATACATGTGGTATTGGATTCATTGTGCGGTTTGACTATATAATGGTCATGATTTGTTGAAATAATTTTCACTATTGATGACTATTTAGATTATGGTTGTTTTAATAAATTTCATGGAATGGAAATATTTTATAAAAATCATTGAATCTTAATTGGTTTTCACAAAAATGGTTTTCCTGAGGGGAGTTCGGAAAATCCTTCTAAATCTATTACTCCTCACTTATTCACCCTCTTTGGTAGATAGTTATATTTCTTGTAGTATGACATAGGCAGGGTAAAGTCATCCTACTTCACTAATGATGTCTCATAGCCATGGTGGAAGAGCTATGGGTAGAAGGAGTTCCATATTAATGGGATAACCGATAGATGTTTGGGAGGGATAAAGGGATCATTGAGACTCTATTATAGGGAGATACATCTTGTAGCTTTGTAAGCCTTTTTTTGGGGATGTATACACTTTCATACTTGTTATTTTTTTTGTAACAATTTTACTTTTTTTAAAATATATTTTTTATTATGCATCATATAAGATATTAGATAACATTTATTCTATTAGATTATTGTTTTCATTGTTTATAAGTCCAAAATTTCCAATATAAGGATTCCTCATGCTATGATTTTGGTAAATTATTAGCATAAGGAGTTTATAATATATGATGGTAAATATTTCCCCAATATCATTTTCTAAACCCTTGGAATTTATTTTAAGACATTGGTAATAAGGGGGATTACCCTAAGGCCTAATACCATTCCAAATTTACTCGGGATAGGTTGAGAGGTGGTAGGTCAGGTCTAGATATTACACATATTTCCTTAGTGAATCTACCTCAATGTCCATGGTTGTAACGTCCCAGTTCTGGAAGCCACCCAGAGGCGCCCCGTACCCGGTTGGTCACATGGCCTCAAGTGCATTTCCCCAAATTCTAGAGGCTACCGACTAGCAACGAGGGCCTTGGGTGTGATAGTGGGGAAACCATGCCCTCATTGGCAGAGTACATAGTGGAAATAAATAAACATGCAATAGCGAAAGCAGTAAATAACCAACAATAATAAACAGCGGAAGACTAAATCAGAAAACCACTGGAGCACATATTTATATAAATGAAATGATTCATGATACAGATCTAGGAAAATAATCAAACAAGTCACAATGCTAGAAAACACCACAGTACCAAAAGAAGTACAAAAGAAAAGAAAAAAACAGCTCCTCTACATCATAAGACAAAGCTTGGTCCCTTTCTCTCCTACTCCAAGCAATCAAATATCAGAAGTCAAAGGGTGTTTTCCCTTGTCTATACCTGCAACAACATAGTCTGTTTGGGCCTAAAAGCATGACCCAAACAAGGTGTGAGACTAAATCCTAGTAGGAATTGACCCGAAGATCTGTTCCTAACAGTCAGTGAGTATATGGTAGGTAAAAGTACAGTAAGAAGTAAACAACAACAACAAAGCAGTGGGCAGTAAACAGGATGATACACAACAGCAATCAACCCACAAACAAAAGCAGCAGTGAATCCAAACAGCTAACACAAACATGAAACCCTATGGAAAGTACCTGCAGCTATGCCCTTCAGTCTTAACCAAGAAGTACCACAACCCTCTGGGCAGTGCACTCAACATAACCCCTCTGCCTTGTTCATACAAATTTATGAGACTCTCTGGGGAAGCTCACTCGATCAATTCCCCTTATAGTCTAGGGTAGTCAGGGAATCTCTGAGGAAGATCACGCAGTCTAACCCTCTTAGCCCCAAGGTCTAGAGGCTCTCTGAGGAAGCTATCTCGGTCAATTCCTCCTATAGCCTAAGGTATACCACGTACTCTCTGAGGAAGTTCACTCAGTCAATTCCTCCTCTAGCCTGGAAAGGTTCTTAAAGAGAAATCAAACAAGGTAAGACTCTCTGAGGAAGCTCACTCGGTCTACCCTCCTGTAGTCTATAAAATCTGAAGGCACTCTGGGAAGCTCTCTCGGTCTATCCCCAGTGTCCAATAATGTCTAAGACTCACTGTGGAAGCTCACTCAGTCTACCCTCCTGTAGTCTATAATGTCAAAGACTCTCTGGGAAGATCACTCGGTCTATCCCTTATAGTCTATAGCACCAGGTTCTCACAGCCCCATGCCAGTCAGTGCATGATAATGCTATAAGAACAAAGTACACCTATAGAGCTACTTGTCTAACCAAGGTACACCTATATAGCTACTTGGATAAAATTCTATAGGACAACAAGAATGTTATGGATCTCATTCAATCCAATGGTCACAAGGCATGGAAAAAGTGTAACAACCAATGGAAAACGAAACCCGAAGGTCGTAACCAGAACAAATCATGGAAAAACATCCAAGAAAAACAAAATATCCTCAAACATGATTAATTTACCTCTAAAAAAGCATACAAGAAAGGCAGGAAAATAACAAGGGAAAAAAGGAAAACACACAATACCCTGTTCACGGGTATTGGTGGAATTTGCACATAGAACTCAAAGACCATGAACGATAAGGCACAAAACTCATACCTCGATCCTAGGAGATCGATATACTTGAACCATGAAGACTGATTCTCCCTTGAATGTCGTAGATCTGAGAAAACGTCCAAAACGCTCAAACCATGATAACTTGAGAAAGAGGAATAATCAAAGAAAGAAACTCAATAAGAATGAAGAACTCACCGCTACGGTTCCAACGCAATCGACGACGGTCGAATCGGCCAATGGATGGAGGCTCAAGAATCCGGAGAAGTTTTGTGGCTGTACAACGTCTCTCGGTCGAACCAGACCTAGAAGAAGACTTTTATGGTGATCATGTGTGACCCCGGTCCGTTTAAAGAAAAAGAAAGAAATTACGCGACGTGTATTGGGTTTTTTCATACTCCGCTTAAATCGGCCTCCACCTCACCCCTACACATCGTGTGTGTGGCCCGGACATTGCCAACACACGGCTTTGAGTGGGAAAAGAGTACACGTCGTATACTCAGAAAGTACACGACGTGTACTTCAAAAATTCCCAAAACATCATTTTCTGTCAAAAACTCTAGAAAAGGTAACGCATACCTGAAAAACAAATATCTGGGTTCATACAAACTTCCCCCTTAAATAAATTCATCCCCAAATTTCCCTCGCTAGGCATAGAAGAAGAAACCCCGAAAAGCTCTAGCCACTGCGATCGTACATCGGCCTCCCTCTCCTAGGTCTCATCCTGTACTCACCCATGCTGCCAAAGCACTCGTACTAAAGGAACAGACCGCCCATGAAGAACCTTTGTACTGTGATTGAGAATTTGGATGGGATGCTCCTCAAATGATGTATCCTCTTCAAGCTCAACCTCCTCGGGCTGAAAGACATGTGACGGGTCTGAAAAGTAATGTCGGATCTGAGTGATGTGGAAGACGTCGTGCATGAACTGGTACCTCTGAGGTAACTGTAAGCAGTAGGAAACCAACCCAACTCTTTTCAAAACCTCAAATGGCCCGACGTACTGCGGTGAAAGTTTACCCTGTCTCTGAATCCTCTTATGTCTCATCCTCGGTGCGACACGCCGGAAAACCTGATCTACGACCTCGAATTCTAGAGGTCGCCTTCGCTGATCAGCATAAGACTTCTGTCGAGACTGTGCTGTAGACATCCTCTTCCGAATCAACTCTATCTGGTCTGAGGTCTCCTGAACAAGACAAGGTCCCAGCAAATATGGCCCTCTTGCCTCCATCCAGCATAAGGGTGATCGGCATGGCCTACCGTACAAATCCTCGTAAGGTGCCATCTGTATGGTTGCCTAAAAACTATTGTTGTAGGCGAACTCCACAAGAGGAATATGCTTCTCCCAAGAACCTCCAAAGTCTAGAATGAAAGCTCAGAGCATATCCTCAAGCACCTAGATTGTGCACTCGGACTAGCCATCTGTCTGGGGATGGTATTTTGTACTCAAAAGTACTCGTGTACCCAAAGCCTTTTGAAGTCCCTGCCAGAACCGAGAAGTAAAGCACGCATCCCTGTCTGAAACAATGGAGTGCGGGACTCCATGTAGATGTACAATCTCTCAGATGTAAAACCATCCTAGATCATCAACACTAAAGTTATCCTTGATCAGAAAGAAGTGAGCAACCTTCGTAATCCTATCGATGATAACCCAAATAGCATCGTTCCCCCGAGGTGACCTTGGAAACCCGATCACGAAGTCCATCGCGACATCGTTCCCCTTACAGTTGGTAATGGGTAACTACTGTAAAATCCCTACAGGTGGTTGATTCTCTACTTTCACCTGCTGACAAGTAGAAAATATCATGACAAAACCAGAAACATATTTCTTCATACCTGGCCACCAGTACTGGTAGTGTAGATCACGAAACATCTTGGTGATGCCAAGATGAACTGCCCAAACTGAGGAATTGAAATCCCGCATCAGCTCCTCATGTATTTCTGCTGGCACCCATACGCGTCCCTGGAAATGCAAGATCTCATCCTCGCCCACTGTCCATCCAGGAAGAGGGTTCCCTCCTGACACACTCTCCCGCAAGACTAAGGCCTCCGACTCTGATAACTGCCTAATCCGTACTCGATCAAGAAGTGTAGAGGTAACAACTATAGAAGATTGGCCAGTCTGTCCCTGACTATCGTGCACTTCCAAGTGCATCTCAGAGAACATGGCCATAAGCTTCCACTCACTACTGGCCTCCTGAACTTCCTGAATCTAAGTTCTTCTGCTCAATGCATCTGCCACTACATTTTCCTTTCCCGGCGTATCGGCGAGCTCAAAGTCAAAGGACTGAAGATAATCAACCCACCTACACTGTCTCAGATTCAGATCATGCTGAGTGAAGATATACTTGAGACTCTTATGGTCGGTGAAAAATACAAAGTGCTCTCCCAGAAGGTAGTGTCTCTAACAGCGTAAGGCATGAACAACAGCTGCCAACTCTAGATCGTGCGTAGGGTAATTCATCTCGTGTGGCCTCAACTGCCGAGACCCATACACAATGACTCCATCTCCCTGCATAAGCAAAACTCCCAGACCGATACCTGAAGCATCACAATAAACACTGTAGCCCTTTCCCGACTCTGGATAGACTAGTATCGGTGCTGACTTCAACCTCCCCTTCAGCTCCTGAAATGCTGACTCACAAGAATCTGACCATAAAAACTTCTCCCCCTTCTTGGACAGACCTATTAGCAGTGATTCTAGGTGCAATAATTCCTAAATGAAGCGTCTGTAGTATCCCTCTAGCCCTAGGAAACTCCGTACCTCAAAGACGTTCTTCGGATGCTCCCAGGAAACTATAGATCTCACTTTTTCTGGGTCCACAGATACTCCAGACTCTGATATGATGTGACCCAAGAAGTGAATATGATCCATCCAAAAGTGGCACTTTGAGAGTTTAGCATATAGTCAATGCTCTCTCTGTGTACTCAGAATGATCTCAAGATGTGTGGCATGGTCGTGTCGAGTGTGAGAGTACACCAAGATATCATCCACGAAGACCAAGACGAAGGAGTCCAAGTATGGATGGAACATTCGGTTCATCAGTGCCATGAAAACTGCAGGCATTTTCATGAGACCGAACGACATGAATGTATACTCGTATAGACCATACCTTCTCCTGAAGGCTGTAAGAGGTATATCTGATGGTCTAACGCGCAACAGATGATAACCAGACCTCAAATTGATCATCGAGTAAACCAGGGATCCTCGAATCTGATGAAAGAGTTCATTTATCCTCGGAAAGGGATATCGGTTCTTGACTGTCAACTGGTTCAGTTTCTGATAATCCACAGAAAGACAAAGGGTACCGTCTACCTTATTCAAAAACAGGACAGGCAAACCCCAAGGAGAAGTACTAGGTCAGATGAATCCCTTTGCCTGCAACTCCTCCAGCTACTTCTTGAGCTCCTGCAACTCTGGTGTAGCCATCCTATAAGGAGGAATGGACACCGGTGCCGCTCCCTGCATGAGCTCAATCAAGAAGTCTACCTCATGCTCCAGAAGAAACCTGAAAAATTCCTCTGGAAAAACATCCCTGAAGCAATCCAACACTGGGGGAAAGTCTAACTGTGAAGTCCCCTGGTCATCCAGATAAAGACTGGCAATCTGGGATGTAACTTCTCCTAGCCCATGAGGCTATGGTCCATCTCTACCTGCCTGTACATCTCACTTTCCTCTATTAAGGAAAGATCCACCCTCCAGTGATATGAAACTCACCCTGCAACGATAGAAATCGATGACTTCCTGGAAGGGAACAAACCAGTCCATACTGAGAATGACGTCATAGCCCATCATCTCTAGGACATAGAAGTACTATAAGAAATGAAAACCTGAAAGCTCAAGAGGGCACTCCCTGCAATGATGTATGCTAGATGTATTTGTCCCCAACGGCGTGCCAAGAGTCAACAAAGCGGCAGACGAAGAGATACAAAGCCTAAGGCTCTCCACGACCACAATAGAGATAAAGCTATGGGAAGAACCAGTATCGAAAAGAGATGAAGATAAAACTGAGGCTACTAAGATCGTACCTCGAACTATAAAAGGGTCGGGATCCTGCTCCTGATATGTTTTCTCTACGGCGAAAGACTGGCCTGCACCGCAGCCCTGTGCCCCTGGATGACCGCTCTGAGCTGATCCACTCTGCTGTCGCTGATGACTGACCACCACGACCGCGACCTCCACCTCAGCCCGAACGTCCGGAAGAACTCTAGTTCTCAGACTGGTGGGAAACTGGCGAAGCATCTCCAGAACGAGGTGTCATAGAGGAACCCGTACCACCAGCTAAAGGTGAGAAGATCTGAAAAAAATGCTGAAGATGCCCCGTCTTGCCTCAAGATCGGCACTCCATCAGATCTCTCTGGCACTGAGGCCTAGTATGCTCACTCCTACCGCACTAGTAGCATACAACCTGGCTGCCAGAAGACGCATCCCGCGAACCCTGATCTCCTCGAGAAGACTCTCTATGACACTTCCTACTGTCCGTAGGAGGAACAACAGCTCTGGGTGTTGAACCGCCCTGGCTCACTACTTCAGAATCCCTCAGATTGCAATCAGTAATCAGTGCCTGGTTGACGATGGAGGATATAGAAGTCAACTGGAAGATATTCACCTAGGAGCGGATCTACTACCTGAGACCATCCTCAGACTTCATAGCAAGGAACAACTCATAACCTTCTAGGATCGCTGTGAAATGCTGAAGCTCAGTAAAACGGGACGAGTAATCCATGACAAAAAGAGTACCCTGCTGCAGACTCATAAAATCCCGGGCTCGATCGACCCTCAGGGTATCCTGATAGAAGTAGTCATAGAAGGTGTGTTAAAACTCATCCCATGACATACCCTGCTGGCGTCTTGACTGTGAGATCACCTCCCACCACCTCTTGGCGGTGTCCTGAAGCATATAGGTGGCCATCTTTACCCTCTTCTCTGGGGGTATCTCCAGGTGCTCTAAGATAGTTAGGGTGGCCTCGAACCATGACTCTGCAGCCTGGGGTCCTCCATCCCCTAAGAAAGTAAGAGGATGTTGTTGCTGTAAAACCCGTGTCAACTCAGCCATCGATGGTGCGGGATCCGGCGCTCCCTGAAAAGTTTGCAACATCCTCAGGAAGTCCTCCCTGAACTGCGTATCAGCGCCTGCAACGGGTATAACTGCTGGTGCCAAGGCTGGTACAGAAGGAGGACCAACAGGAGGTCCCTAATCGACCATTTTTGGTATCTGGTCACCGTCCGACAACTGACGTACGACCGAGGGATGTCTCAGAGGCATAGCTCTGAAAGATCAAAAGCACACCTTAGATCAGGATTAACAAGAATTGAAAACACAGGAGTAAAAACGAGAACAGGGGGAAGAAAATCAAGTTTTATAGAACATGACTACACAACATATATTAAAAACTACACGACATGTCCATTAAATCCATTAACATGGGCGTGTACTCCTGCCACTACTGGTCGTGTAACACCCCAAACTACACGGCGCGTTGTTCCTACACACGGCGTGTACTTGAACTCTAAACCTTTGCCTGAGTCTCCTTACATGGCTAACCCACACGGTCCAAACTAATCCTAGACTACACGGCGTGTTCCCTAGGGACACGGCGTGTACTAGACAAGGTCTCGGTGGCCCGTGTTGTTAGTTACACGGCCGTCTACACGGCGTGTTTCGAACAAACATGGTATGTATAGGAGAATATAACACCGACTCGTGTTGTTCATGACATGGCCGGGTACCTGGGACAAAAACTACACGACATGTTCCTTACCAACATTGCGTGTTCTACTCGAGCTTCCCCGACCCGTGTTGTTAGTGACATGGACAGGCACACTTCTCTAAACTACACGACGTGTTCTAGAAGTTATTTTCACGACACTGTGTTTCTGCTCACACGGTCAATGACACGGCCTAAAACTACATGGCGTGTATCCAGAAATTACACGCTGTGTATTCTGGGTTTTTCAGGGCAGTAGCTCAGAAACTGCACAGAAGCCCAGAAAACATAGAAAACAAAGTAAGGAGGTGCCAAATTCCGACCCAGAAGGGCCCCTACTCCCCACAAATCAAATCTTGGCATCTCCTACAATCATATATAAGGAAAAACAGGTCAATGATCCACCAAAACTTGGCATTCATATAAGCTAGGTACAATACAAACGGTCCTCTATCAGCAGTAGATATTATATGAAAGCATCTATCAAAACAGCATGCATAATCTACACCAAGTCTATCACAACAACATGAAATCGCTAATGCACCCTAAATGGCATGGCTAGAATGCATGGAATGTGATTTCTAACAAGTGCCTATATGATGCATGAGATGGCATACCCTCATCTCATCGGGTTGTGACAGAAATAGAAACGCAATATCCAAACAATAATAACAACTCAAGTCATGTGAATCACTCTAGGTGAAATCATATCAACGGTAAAATCTCAAAACCATAAAATTACAGTAATGAGGTAGTATGGATATTCCTTGTACACAGGTTTGCTACTCCCAGGAACTGCTCATTACCAAGTTCCGAATCCGTCCTATCCTTGGATAAAGGCTCCAAATAGTAAATCAAGAGAAAAGAATTCCTCTGATACCACTTTGTAACGTCCCAGTTCCAGAAGCCACCCAGAGGCACCCCGTACCCAGTTGGTCACATGGCCTCAAGAGCATTTCCCCAAACGCCAGAGGCTGCCGACTAGCAGCGATGGCCTTGGGTGTGATAGTGGGGAAACTATGCCCTCATTGGAAGAGTACACATGGGAAATAAATAAACATGAAATAGCAGAAGTAGTAAATAACCAACAATAATAAACAGCGGAAGACTAAATCAGTAAACCACTAGAGCACATATTTATATAAATGAAATGATGCATGATAAAGATCTAGGAAAACAGCAAAACACGTCACAATGCTGGAAAGCACCATAGTACCAAAACAAGTACAAAATAAAAGAAAAAAACATCTCCTCTGCATCAAAAGCCAAAGCTTGGTCACTTGCTCTCCTGCTCCAAGCAAATAAAATACCAGAAGTTGAAGGGTGCTTTCCATTGTCTATACCTGCAACAACATAGTCAGTTTGGGCCCAAAATCATGACCTAAAAAGGGTATGAGACTAAATCCCAGTAGGCATTCACCTGAAGATCTTTGCCTAATAGTCAGTGAGTATATGGTAGGTAAAAGTAAAGTAACCAGTAAACAACAATAGCAAAGCAGCAGGTAGTAAACAAGATGATACACAACAACAATCAACCCACAAACAATAGCAGCAGTGAACCCAAACAACTAACACAAACATGAAACCCTCTGAAAATACCCACAACCATCCCTCTAGTCCTAACCATGAAGTAACACAACCCTCTCGGCAGTGAACTCATCCTAACCCCTCTTGCTTGGTCATACGAATTTATGAGACTCTCTAGGGAAGCTCACTCGATCAATTCCCCTTACAGTCCAGGGTAGTCAGGGACTCTCTGAGGAAGATCACACGGTCTAAACCTCTTAGCCCCAAGGTCTAGAGACTCTTTGAGGAAGCTATCTCAGTCAAATTCCTCCTATAGCCTCGGGTATACCACAGACTCTCCGAGGAATCTCACTCAGTCAATTCCCCTCTAGCCTGGAAAGGTTCTTAAAGAGAAATCAAACAAGGTAAGACTCTCTGAGGAAGATCACTCGGTCTACCCTCCTGTAGTCTATAAAATATGAAGGCACTCCTGGAAGCTCGCTCGGTCTATCCCCTGTGGCCTATAATGTCTAAGACTCCCTGAGGAAGCTCACTCGGTCTACCCTCCTGTAGTCTATAATGTCAAAGACTCTATGGGAAGCTCACTCGGTCCATCCCTTATAGTCTATAGCACCAGGTTCTCACAGCCCCATGCCAGTTAGTGCATGATAATGCTATAAGGCCAAAGTACACCTATAGAGATACTTGTATAACCAAGGTACACCTATAGAGATACTTGGCTTACATTCTACAAGACAACAAGCATGTTATGTATCTCACTCCATCCTATGGTCACAAGGCATGAAAAAAATTGTAACAGCCAAAGGAAAATAAAACCCGAAGGTCATAACCAGAATAAAGCATGGAAAAACATCCAAGAACAAAAAAATATCCTCTAAAATGATTAATTTACCTCTACACAAGCATACAAGAAAGGCATGAAAAAAACAAGGGCAAAAAGGTAAACACACAATACCCCGTTCATAGATATTGGTGGAATTTGCACATAGAACTCAAAGACCTTGAAAGGTAAGGCACAAACCACCTACCTCAATACTAGGAGATCGATATACTTGAACCACGATGACTGATTCTCCCTTGAATGTCGTAGATCTGAGAAAACGTCCAAAACGCTCAAACCATGATAACTTAAGAAAGAGGAAGAATCAAGGAAAGAAACTCAAGAAGAAGGAAGAACTCACCGTTGCGGTTCCAACGCAATCGAGAGTGGTCGAATCGGCCAACGGATAGAGGATCAGGAATACAGAGAAGTTTCATGGCCATACGACGTCTCTCGGTCGAACCAGACCTAGAAGAAGACCTTTATAGTGATCAGGCGTAACCCCGGTCTGTTTAATGAAAAAGGAAATAATGTACACAGCGTGTACTTTTAGAGTGCACACCATGTAGTGGATTTTTATGTACTCTACTTAAATCGGCCTCTACCTCACCCCTACACACCGTGTGTGTGGCCCGGACATGGCCATCACATGGATTCGAGTGGGAAAAGAGTACATGGCGTGTACTCAGAAAGTACACGGTGTGTACTTCAAAAATTTCCAGAACTTAATTTTTTTTCAAAAACTCCAAAAAAGGGAAAGCATACCTGAAAAACAAAGATACGGGTTCTAACAATGGTCAACCATACTTCTTATATAATATATAACCAACACATAACAATAAAACCACATACCACTTCATAGTTTCCCGTATTCTATTACACAATATTTATCAAGTTTCACTACATAAAGTGATAATACAAAGGATCATGAAATAGATATCAACACCATCTTATAATTCACAATATAAATTAAATCCCTTTTCTTCCCATTATATCAAACAACCTCCTCTTATATTTTTATTTACATTATTAGTATTGTTTAATTACCTTTCACACCATTTTATATAATCACTATATTTTTAATCAATTGATTATTTTGGGTCAATTAAATTTAGATTTCCTATATATATCTTTTCAAATATAATTTTATTTAATATTAATTTCAATTAAAACACAAAATTTACCCATCACCACATCAAAAAAACAATAAAAATTCACTATATATTTTAAAATCCCCTATATCAATCATTTTTTCTGTATTCATTCCATGAAAGTAAATATTCTCTTTTTTATAATTACATGCACATACAATTGAAACCAGAGAAAATAAACTCTTAAATTTATAATCACATCATCTAAATCAATTTATTATATCATATCTTTATACATATATTCATCCAAAACATAGTTTTCCAAGTGAGTGAAAGGATAAGTATCAGAGAGAAATCGATATAGGGATTTTACCTTCAATCAAGGGATGAATTGATCATTTTGAAATTAAAACTTGTTAATATTTTGAAGAGAGTGCTAAAAAAATACCAAGGAATCCCAAAAATATCGAAGTTAGAGTTTAGGGTTAGTTTGGGAATATAAATATGGGTTTTAAGGCAATCAAATATCATAACTTAATATCATAATAATGGTAAGTCTGTACAATCTCTCTAGCATTATATCTAACCTTTCATCCAATATTTTCTATAACTCTAATTCAAAACAAGTAGTAAATACCAATTCTTTGCATTATATCAAATAGACTCCTATTACCATTTTATTCAAATTATCTGTCCAATCCAATTTCCTTTCAAATTATTTACCAAAAATACCATCTTACAAATTAATTAATTATTCTAGGTCAATTAAATTTTAGTTTCCCACATATATCACATAAATTATAATATTATCTAATATTAATTTTATAATAACCACATAATTTTCCATTCAATACACATACCAAACAATAAAAATCACTAAATATGAAAATAATAAAAAATATGGAATTCCCTATATAGATCTTCCATTCACTATTATTTCTATCAAAATCAAGATTCACCACACCAGATTTCCATGTTTGTACAATCAAAATCAAGTAAAGGATTCACTAAAATAAATAATAAAATCTTATAAAAAATTTATAATATCCCATCATCATATATTTAGTCCACTACAAAAGTGTTTTATAAGAGAGAGAAAGGAATGAGATCAAGGAGAAATATATATAGGGATTTTACCTTCAATCCAATGATAACTGAATCATCCAAAATCAACAATGTATTAATCCTTCCAATGAATCATGAAAACATCCCAAGGAAATAAAAAATATTATATGTGTAATTTAGGGTCATTGTACAAATAACATAACTTAATATCATGTTCATGGTTTTTTTCACAGTTTCCCTACTAACAAAATCTTGTAGCCTCCACTATCTCAAAGCCTAGAATGTATGGGTGAAATGAATGGGTTTTATAACCATAAAACTAACCATGTATAATTTATAAAACCTCTCCCAATATCTATCAAATATATTGATCATTTTGAAATTTTAATTCCAACGTAAAGACCTCATTCTAGATTAGAATTTTCAATCGAAATTCACTTTTAAGGTCATCTAACTCACAATTTAAAAATTTCAATTACCATAATTCATAACACACCCATTAATATTCAAAATTTAAAAACTAAAAATTATAGGAATATGTATTTCATACCTCTAATATTATTTCCATCCATAAAAATACATAAATAATGACTTTAAAATAATAAAACCTCTTAGAATCCCAAACCATCACATTAAATAATTCTTAAATAAAATTTATACCAAGAAATACCAAACTTATTCAAATTCAAATTTAAAAATATATTTCAAAATAAAAGAATTAAGGTTTATAAAAATTTATGATATTTAAATTTCATTTGTGACTCTTGGTTCTAAACATATTCCTATAAGGAATCATGATTTTATAGATAATAAATGAAGGGAATAACATATCCATACAACTGTTTTTCCAAATGATTATGAATTTCTATCTATTTTTTTAAAAATATAAAATCTCCTTTAATATAAATATCGCCCAAATTAATCACAAGCAAATCATGTTGAAGATACAATAAAATCAGTGATACATGAAAAATATTTTGAAATCACTTCAATCAATGAAGAAGCACCCGTAAATATGAAAATTATCCCATATAATCCAAAACCACAAAATATATTATAGACCCTGAAGAATTATTTTTATTTAATACCAAATATATAATACCTATATAAGGGTAAAACTTCCAAGAAGACTTAGTCATAAATACTACAATCTAGTGGTCTCGTCCTCTGATTTGAAAAAGATTTCTAATTACTATACATTGTCTTCATCAACTGTAGAATAATATTCTCTTTCTCAGTTATATACTGTAAAAAACCTGGTCTAATAATTAATATCTTACCCATATCAACCTAATAAAAGGATCATATTCATGGTTACCCATACAATTCCTCAAATAAAACTTTTCTAATAAATCAATGAAAACTATTATTGAAAGAAAACAAAATAATTAAAAAATGACCCACCAATGTGCCTTGGAAATCCATAAATCACACTTATAACATATTCCCAAATATCAAAACCATATACCTAGTCTAACCATCAGTTTTTGGGTAGTTTGGGATGATAAAATGCAATTGGGTGCAAAAGGAAGGCCAGAACCCCCTCTACATCATTGGTGAAAAGCGAGGGTCATGGTATGAAATGATTAAACTTGAGGCTCCATAAAGCTTTACTACCTCCTCTATAAAAATTCTTATAAAACTATATTATCACTACTACAAAAACCACCTATAACAGTGCTCTAATTGTCCTTCATCAGTGCTATAAAAGTGCTAATAATCTTAGCACGGTTAAAAGTCCATTTCTTTTATCAGCGCTAAAAAGAACTGATAAAGGGTATATTTATCAATGAAAATAATAGTGCTGATAAATCATAATTTTATAAGACCTAATAAAATACCCCATTTATCAGTGTGTTTACTTAGCACTGATAAATAGTACATTTAACAACACTAAAGCACTGATAATTGACATCTTTTATCATTGCTTTTATTTATGATGATAAAAGTATGATTTATCATCCCTTTTATTTGCGCTAATAAAAGTATGATTTATCAATGCCTTTTAATGAGTTAATATAGATAGACTTTATTAGCATTTTTATAAGTGCTGATAAAGGAGTCCTTTATCAATTCTTCTAAAATATCTTATAACGGAAATATTTATCTATGAATTTATTAACACCGATAATGGTGAAAACTAAAGTGTGATGCTGCATCACACTGCATCACCAGAAACAGGTGCAGTGTGCTGCAATAACACACTGCATCATCAAAAACAACAAAAAAAAATTACCATAATAAGATACAAATACATAATTTAAAAGAAATAAAATTTCTTATACAAATACAAGAAAAATAAAACACTATTATAGAGTATGTCAGTTGTTTTTTTGATTAAAATTAATTTTCGTTTTGAATAAAAAAGATGCACTTGGAGTCATACCGGTCACACCCTCTATCAAATCAAGGCGCAGATGAATGCTAAATGTCCCAAATAATTCATGGGTTGTTTTCCTAAAGTATCAAAATAATTAGAATGCATTTTCTTAGTTTTGAGTATGTCAATTGTTTTTTGATTAAAATTAATGTTGGTTTTGAATAAAAAGATGCACTTGGAGTCATACCGGTCACATCGTGCATCATATTGATGTGAGTCTGATCCCTAATCATCAAAAATTATCGATGGATCATTTTCTTAAAGTACAAAAATAATCAGAATGAATTCACTTGGTTTTGAGTACATTAGTTGTTTTTTACTAAAATTAATGTAAATTTTGAATAAAAAATATACACTTGGAGTCATACCGATCACACCATGCATGATATTGAGTCACAAATAAATTCTATACATATCAAATAGCTCATGGATCATTTTAATAAAGTATCAAAATAATCAAAATGAATTTTCTTGGTTTTGAGTTTTTCAGTTGTTGTTTTGATTAACATTAATGTCACTTTTGAAAAAAAATGCATAGTTAGAGTCATACTGGTCACACCGTGCATCAAATAGATGTTCTAATCATCCCAACACATCACAAATTACATATGGATCATTTTAATAATGTACCAAAACAATATGAATGATTTTTCTCAATTTTGAGTTTGCCAGTTGTTTTTTTACGGAAAATAATATCAATTTTTAATAAAAAAGACGCACTTGGAGTCACACTATGCATCAGATTGAAGCACTATTGAATGATACACATCCAAAATGACTCATGGATAATTTTCCTAAAGTATCAAAATAATCAGAATGCGTTTGCTCAGTTTTTAGTACATTAGTTCTTTTTTGATTAAAATTAGTGTCAGTCTTGAATATAAAGACACACTTGGAGTCATAACAGTGAAATTGTGTTTCAGATTTAGGTTAGGATGATCCCTACACATCAAAAATGACTTATTGATTGTTTTACTAAATTACCAAAACAATCTGAATGTGTTTGATTGGTTTTTAGTATTTCAGTTGTTTTTTTAGTAAAAGTAATGACACTTTTAATAAAAAGTCACACTTGGAGTAATACTAGTCACACCGTGTGTCATATCGTGGATTTTTTTATCCCTACACATCAAAAATGATGTATGTATCATTTTTACTAAAGTACCAAAAAAATCCAAATACATTTTCTTGGTTTTGAGTACACCATTGGTGTTCTTACTAAAATGTAATTTTAACTTGTAAAGACACACAATAGATCTTATCTTAAGTGAAAAATGTTGTATGCATTTGTAAACAATCATTTTCGAACAAAATCATTGTATGATTCGTATTATACTTCATTTTAAACAATTTTATTGTTTACAAGTCAGCACTTCTTATCCTCTTATGCTTCAGTCTCCACCTCAGTCTTCACCTATGCCTCCTCCTCCACACCATTCTTTGACTCCGACACTACCTTCGCCTTCACCTCTACCTCCAACTCTTCCATTTCTTCCACCTTTACCTCTGCCTCTGCGTTTTACCAAAAAATTTATTGTTTGAAGGGAAATGATTATAAACAAATTGATTTCTTCTAATAATCTTTTCCTTGAGAAAGAGATCAAAAATAATATATAAGAATTCTAACACTAATGCTTCACACCCAAAATATCTTTCAAAGTTATTAACTCATAATAGGTAAGAAAAATATCATGTAATCACCAAAATTTGTTGTTGGCATACATTCTGACAAAAATTACACTACCCAATCATCTCTAAATAAATTGATTTCTTCTTTTGAGTGGCTCTTTTATCCGAAATCTTGATAGTACTAAGAAAATATAAACAAATAAATGATTATGAAATATATTTAATGAAATTATAATTAACTTCAAAAATTAACTATTAGGGGATGCTATTCTTTTCATGCTGTATGATTTCTCTTTTAAATTTGTAAACATAATATCCAAAATCTATTACATTATCTTGTTTCAGACACTACAGAAACATTGACTAAAATAAGTATTTTTTTGAAATTTTTTTATAGTTAAATATTTCTATATATACATTAACATGTTTCCATTTGTAGTAATCCATAGGCTTTATCTTGTCATACATTGACCTTATTCCATGATTTATCCTATATTTAGCAATCACCCTATCATAAAAAAATTCTTGTTAAAACAAAAAATGAACATATTATTCAAATTTTTCTATAAAATATTGATTTTAATGTATTACTAATTCAAAATACACATCATGTGTGGTTGGTTTGTTGGAAATACATTCATTGAATCCAAAAAATAAATATTCTGGGTGTCTATGTTGACTGATATCAACATCCAGTGCTTCATAAAAAAACAAAAACAATTAAGTAAAGAAAAAATTAAAAATATATTTTATGTGATTAGATCGTAAAGTTTTACCCTCGCATTATAGGCATAAAAAAGAGTCTATCGTCAGATGCTTTTTTTAAACACTTTGTGTAACTCATCTTTTTTCTCCTACATTTATTTTTTTCCAAAGTAATTTCTATCATAGAAATGATATTTGGATTAATGAATCCAAATCATGATTTTCAAGATATTCAATTTATACAGTTGTAATATAGACACCTGTACAAAATATGAATAGTTATTAACTTTAATAAACAAATTTAATTCACTTTTTGGATAGACGTATTATGAAAATGTACCTTATGTATGTATTCACAATTGAGATTCCTAGCCATTCATGCTTGATAATCTCATTTAGAGAATCAAGACTAATTTGGTCTATAATGTAAGCTCCAAATATGTCTTCTTCATAGTGAATATAAGACATAGCTTTATCTTTAAATGTGGTCTTTTAATGATGTTGTAATGTTCATAAATGTTGTTATAGAACTAGAAGAGATAAGGTACTCTCAGATGTTCATTTTATTTTCTTGGTCAATTCACTAGATTTTATTAATTCGACCTTTCGTTTCTCTACCGCTTCATCCATATATAATATCATACCTCACTTTAAACCTTTTATCATAAACTGTTACATATTTTTCATATGAAAAAATTTGTTAAATACATACGTCATGTATCTTTATAAGATTAGATGACCATGCTTTGAAATCTCCAATAACAGCTTCGATCATTGTAATATCTTGATCATCAAGTGGAACATGCAACTCATCATTCAGATCATAAGCTACCTCAATTACCAATATCATGTGATATTTTGGTAGGGGTTGATTGTGTAGCTTGTCTACTGAGATATTATGCACTATACCCATCGCAACATGATGATACATGGGCATTAACAGAAAAAATCACATACAATTACACCCTACCAAATTTTAGTAATACAAAGTTATCAGAATTTGTTTGATTCAAATTTAGGAGAAAGAGTAATGAAAAAATTTATTACCCTGGGTAAGGTTTTGGGGGAATAACTATTCTCAAAGACAGTGGGATCATTTGGATCATGTGAGGATCTTTTCTCCACCACCAGTTCAATTTGATATTTTCTTATACATTGGTATGCCAAACAAGACTGCAAAATAATATCTTACAATGAGTTTATTTGTGTCTGCATTCATATCATCATATTTTATGTATCTTCATGTGGTTTTATCTTCTCAAAATATGTTCTAGGAGTGACTCCAAAACCTAATACTCTAACCAGACCATATTTTTAGGCCGCTTTGAAGCTACTAAAATCCACTTTTCTTCTAGTATGGAAGATTCCTATTCTTGTATCTAAACCATATAAAAAACATGAGAATATTTATTTTATGTAATATTGTTATTAATAAAAACAAATTACAATTATATCATACTTACACATGCTTCCAATACTGCTTTTTTGTTTTCATCAACTAATATACCATCCTTATTTACACAAGCCTCCTTCCATAACACATGACATAAGATAGAAGTGGCCTCATATTTTTATTCATCAATTTTCATATAAAAAAGGATCATATGTTGTTTCACATCAAATAATTAAACTTTTATTGTTGATTTAAAATACATACCAATTTCTTCTCCAATGAAGCATACCTCATCCTTCCTTTCGATAGGGGTATGCTAGTTTTAATGCACGTTCTTTATTTTCAGAACTCTTTTTTATATTTCATAAATTAACAATTTTGAATCAATTTGGATAAAATAAATAATTTCAAATAATTTATTATCAATTTCAGTGCACTTAAAATTATTTCTCATTTTGAATATTTCTGAATATAGTCCATGTTTCATACTTTATAATTTATGCATAACAAATTGGTGGGTGGGGATTTATTTTCCCCTTAGCATCTATAAGATTTAAATTCTTCAAAAGAGTTCGAAAGCCTCTATGTGTTTTTCTAGTGGCCATTATGACAAATTTATTATGGAAATATTCTAAAATTAATGAATTATATAAGGAATAATGAAAACTAAATCAATGTTTCATTCTATAGTTTTTTAGTAAAATAGATAAAGTATATTTTAACATTACCGTTTTATCTTTCCAAAGGATTTTCTTTATTATAGGTTGGATGTGGTGCCATGAGTCAATATCAATTGGCACATTCATCCTCATTGTGACCCCAAGATTATTAATGACCATTGAATTTTTTGGGTCAATAGATTGTCCACGTTGATTCCAACAAACAATAAATTTTATATCCTAACTTATTTCCTTGATAATTTTATTCAAAACTATGATTCTATGTCATTGTTTTTTTTTTCATTTTTTTCATCAACATGTTGTTGATCCCCTAATAATTCTATAGTTTCATCATTAATAGTCTATTCTTTATCCAGATTAGAAACATCATCATGTTTAGAAACCATTTTCCCCATGAGTAGTCAAACATTTAATTTGTATTGAATAATAACAATGCAATACACTCTATGTATAAAAGTCCAAAATTCCATGCATCTTGCATGAAATCCTAAACAAATATATAATACCTCAAAACTAAAGTAAAAATAACCTTCACTACCTTTATTTAATCCATCCTCATATGCTTGATTGCCTTCCATATCTTGATGATGAGATGAAGGCTATTTTGAAAGTAGGAGTCTAATCCATCATCAAGAGATAGAAGACAATCAAGTGTCTAAGGATAAAAGTTTACTAGGAACCTACACCAGTGGAATCACTCAAAAAGTCTCCTCAATTGATATATAATAGCCATATGATATGTCTGAATAAATAAATCCTTCATATCATAATATATGATATTGAAATAATAAAATACGACACTTATTTATCCATAAAATTGATAGATTAATACATTGTGTCCTTGTAGAACAAGTCTTTGATACCACTTATGAGTTTTAGGGTATCATCATATGATCATTATAGGGATAAAAAACCTAAAAAAGGTCAGATTTATATCAAGGATAAATGTGAAAGTAAATATGGAAAGAAACACCTATGTCATACTTGTAATGTAGTATCAATGGAATCCATATTTAATTTTTAATGGAATATGTTTAATTTATAACACTGAAGTATCAAACAATGTATTCTAGCCTTTTATTAGATTACACTAGCGTTCAACCACATAAATATTATTGAGGACCCTCTATCATTGAAGGAGTGCTAGTGCCTTAACCTAGTGCTAGTGCCTTAACCTAGTGATAAGAAGTGATCAAAGAAGAATAGAGGTTTGGATATGAAATCTAACAAAGGGTTAATTACAATAGGGGGGTTGTATCTCTATTTTTTGAATTTTGGACATGGATAATAAATTATCACGACTTATAGGATATAAATATCCAAACCATAAAAAGTATATTTTAATCATTTTTTGTTATCTATAGAGTTATTCACCCCGTTAGATGGATTTTCAAATTGTTTTTTATTATATAGATTAATTATCTCTTTATTTTGATTAGTAAATATATTAATAAATCACATATCATGGTTTTCTTGATCAACTATCCAACCATGGATAACTCAATTATGTTTGGGAAATACACTCTTTATATATTTTTGTGTATTTCTAAGACCATTTACCCAATTATTTTTAAACTCTATCCAATCTAGGAAATTTTTTAGAAATTTTTTGTGTATAATTTCCCCATTAAAGAAATTCATCATCACTCTTTGTAATAAAGGGTTAATGTTTAATAATAATATTTAATTTATTAAAAAACTCTCACAACATTTTTCACTAAAATAATTTTTGGAATGTGACTAATTAATTAAATATTTTTTTGAATTCAATAAAAAATTATTCATCAAAATCATTAATATAAATAACCCATTTCATGATTTAATAATTTATATGAATAACCAAAATCCACAAAACTTGTTTTAATGATTTTTACACTTACCTTGGTCCCTATATGTTCATCACCCCTAAATGAGGGCCACAACTTGGTATCCCTTAATCCTTAATAACCCTCATAATTAAGCCTTTAGCATCTATAATCTAGTATATAAGATGAGTTAAATTTAAGAAAATACTTAGGTTTTAGAAAACTATATTATTCAAATGAAGAGAAAAGTGAGGGTGTATGAGAGGTCTCCTTGTTAATGTCAAGATGAGAGTATACCATCTATGTGTGTCTATAGGAAAAATGGGATGGACAGTAAAATACATATAAAAGGAGAAAAATGTTGAAATATAACCACACTCATTGTATTTCAATAGTGATGAGAAGAGATGTAGGGTTCGTCATGTTTAAGAACAATGAAAAAAACGCAAAAATCAGTACCCAAAACATTAAATAATTATAGAGGAAGACTATAAAATAACATACATTGGATTCTGTCCTTGATTAATATGAGGGAACATATAGGAGTTTCACTATCTGTAGAGGAGTTCTGCAAGAGATTGAGAATCATGAGTGATTGAGTCATGGTTAGAGTTTTTTAAATAGACCAGGGTCACTTTTAACAACACATTCAAAAAAGTGATGACAAAGATTTCTTTTATGAGTTCTAAATTTATAAGCAATGATAAATTTGTCTTTTATCAGTTCTTTTTTAGCCCTGATAAATCTCGATCTTTACCAGTGCTAACATTTTAGCACTGATAAAAATATCTTTTAATAAAACATAATTAGTGATAATAAAGATTGATCTTTATCAGTACTACAAAAGCACTGTTAAAAGTTTTTTAATTGTAATTATTTAAATAAATTTATTATAATTTTATACTTATTTAAATATATATAATTATTTGATTATAATTATATAAATACTTATTTAAAAACTAATAATAATTATTTATAATAATTATTAATATAGTAAATCTACATTTATTATTTATTTCTAAATATTTATTTACAAATATATTTTAAAAATTATTAAAGGACTATATTCTTAAATACATGCGTTTTAAAATGAGTGAAATTGAATAATTCAAAATGAGTACACTTTAAAAATATTGAAAAAATGGATAAGTTTTATTAATTAAATAGACTTATTAATATATATATATATCTATTTATGTGTATGAATACATGTTGAAAATACTAAAACATAATAAATAAATATATTTAAATAAATAATAAAAAATGATCAAATTCAAAAATAAAATAAAAAATAAAATACTTTAAAAATTAATACCCTAAATGTTGTATTAAAAATAACTGACCGATTAAAAACATAATATATATTAAATGTACCATGTTAGAATGAAATTATAAAATATACTAAAATTTGAATAAATTACATAAGTATTAGGTGTATGTGTTTCTATATATTGAGTAGATATATTTTTATCTGCGTTTTTGTATAAAAATGTATTAACATATATATACACGTGGAATAAATTCAACACACGATGTTTAATATAGGTTAAATTGGAAAATCAAAAAACATTAAAAATGAATAAGACATTAATATGTTTTTAATTAAAATTTTATATATATTATACATATTCATTTTATATATCTATATTTAAGATATACAATTTATTAATATTTATAATATATATATATATATATATATATTAAATTTATTCATTTTTATCAAAAATTATTTAATTAATAAATTTTTTGATATTTTTCTTAATTTTCTAATTTTATTTTTATTTTCTTAATTTTTCATTTTATAATGGACATTTATCTGTGATAAAAAAGTGCTAATGGGGGAAACTTTTATCAGCACTAAAAATGTGTTGATAAAGGAAACCTTTTATAATCACTATAAATGAAGCACCAATACAAGTTTTCTTTATTAGTGCTTAAATAAAGTGCAGATAATGGTTAAATTTTATCAGTGATAAAAAAACAAGCTCTGATAAATGGTTCATTTTATCAGTGCTTTTTTTAGTGTTAATAAAGGTATTTATTTATCAGTGCTTATTTTAGCACTGATAAGGATGAACTTTATCAGTAAACTTTTCAAATGCTGATAAATGCTAGTGCTGTTATAGTTGGTTTTTTTATTAGTGTATGATCATGATTATTTGATCAAAAAAAATGATTTGATTTCATCAAATTATCTATAATGATCTAAATAGAATCATTCCTCCAAATGTGTGAGGAAATCTCGTTAAAAATTTCATGGATATTCCATCTGACTTACAATTTGGAGCATTCAATTCTATAACAAATAATATAGAACCCAATGTTAAACTTTTAGTTATAGAAATATTAGTTATTCATTATAAATACATCCACCAATATCTTAATAGAAGGACACAAAATCCACTTATTCAAAAAATTATATATCTTCCCAACAATTAGATGTACTGTTAATTGTGAGATGTGAAACTTACACTCAAGTGACTCTTATATGATTTGAGGAAAATAAACTTTACAAAAAATAACTCTCAATACTCCTCATCATTTATTGATCCATTAATATCATCCTTATTAACTATATTATCTCTCAATACATACACCTCAAAGTTTTCTATATGATACCCATCCACCTTTTTAATAAAATGAGAACGTGTAATCATCTAATAAAAACAACATCTACCATTAACCACATCCATATCCAAATAAAAATTCATGAGATAATCCATCATCTTTTACTCATCACTTTATTTCCATGTAGCATCAATATAATTCTTCATGCTTAATTCATCATTTATCACATTTCCTTTTTAGGAAGTATATATGTTCTCTAAATCATAATCTCAAATGAACTCCACTTATCTTTTCTAAAAATGTTTAAATACCTCTAAAATAATTTATAATTCAATCTATTGTATTAGTGATAGCCACAAATTTTTATTTAAATAAGTAAAATCTCTACAGCTTTAAAAAAATACCATACCCACCAAATAAATATCAATAGATGCATGGATAAAATCATGAAGTTATAACTAACTAGATCTATTGGATATAATTTTACAATTCTACATCAACATGAATATTAATAAATTATTTAAAGGATCAAAACAAATAAAAAATATAGATCCTTATTTGTGTAAGTGAGGGATGGGTTCCCTAGTCAATTGTGTCCAAATAAATGCTTGAAATGGGACAATGCTAATAAGGGTGATAAAATACCAGTGAAATCAGAAAAAAATTCTTATAGTACCTAAAAAACATGGGAAATATATAAACTATGCAAACATTCATTATACTTTTCAAATACACAACTAATTCAATCTTGGATGGATTCACAACCTCTCCTAAATGAGATTTTTTTTCAAAGTATGTGAAAACCTGACACCCAAAACATACACCTTAAAATCTTAACGTATAATTAATAATTAATAAGTTGCTCAATAAATAACCATAAATGTTCATCATTCTTCCCTTCAGTTTTCAAGTAAATAAAAATGTATTTAATGAATACTACTAAAAAAATGATCAAGATAATCCTCAAACATCCAATGCATTAACCCCATGATTGAAACTAGTGCATTAGTAACTCTAAAGGGAATCAATTTAAAGACAAAATTCACATAAAAAGAAATAAATCCAATATTTACCTCCTCCACTCTCATTTTATGATTTCCTAACTATTTTGTATCTTTAAGAACATATTAGATTCCAACAATTGATCATAAAATCCATCAATCCTCCACAATGGGTACCAATTCTTACATTTCACTTGATTAAACAACTGAGAGATGATAAATAACCTCAAAACAACATCCATTTTCTTTAAAAATAGAGCTAGGATACCCCATATAGATATACCAGGGTATATGAAACCCATTTTTAATATTTCATCTATATATATTTGTAACTCTAATAGCTATACAAGTGCTAACTGATATGGATCCATCATTATAATTGATTTTCATCATAAAATTCAATACCAAAATCTATTTCTCACTCTGGTGGAAAAATCATAATCTCTATAGTGAATGCATAAAAAAATCCCACACCACCCAAGGAATTTTTCTCACATACATTTTAGTAACATATATAATTAAAATCATAAGTTTATATATAATGCATTCTAGTTCAAATACCACAACCCATACCATTGATCTTTCCCTATGATAAATACCATAATATCAAAAATCTATATTAAAATAATTTAACCTCCTCTAAAAATAAAAAATATATACCTATATGAAATTCAACCAATTTATTCTAAGTATGATGTCATATTGTTGCATGTAGAAAAAATTAGGTCCCACTCTATATGGCCATTTTTCTATCACCAAATCACACCCATGGACCACCTCAATTAACTTCCATTGATATATCATTGGAATATATAGATTAAGAGTTTGAAGAAGAATATATATTAATTAATCCACTCATCTTAATAATCCTAGTGTAATAAATGAATCCAATGTGCTATATTAAAAAAATAAAAGAAATATTCTAAAAGATATATATTGTACCTCTCATTATCTTGGGTCCTCATAGCTTGTAAACTTCCACTATATGAGGATTCCCATGAAAAGATACTATACTATTCATCCCTACAACTTTACCCCCTATTGTCTCTAAACATCCCAATTTCCACGAGAAAGATGAAAATTCATGGGATGATCTATATAAAAACCAGTCAATATTAATGATTTATCAAGTTATTAATTTTTCTATATCTAAAAATATTGAGGTGGATACTATGATAGATGAGGTGGACTATCCACCAACACACTACACTACAGTCTATATTGACATCCCTAATTTAATGAAAATTAAACTATTGACAATATCAAACTTGACATAAATAAAAGACCACATAAATATAAATATCTGATATACATGAACCAGTAGCTATCAACAATAATAAATGGGGAGTGGGAGGGTGTAAGAAACTGAGTTTTAGAACAGGTCAAAATCCCAAAACTGTTTGAAATTTCCTGACTTGTTTCTGAGGAAATACTTTTAAAAATTGGTGAGGAAATGCAGGTGCGCATGATTGGCGCATGGTCTGAAAAAACCGTGCGGACAAGCCGTATGATGTCTCTGTGTGAGAAAGTGGGCTCCGCATGGGTGGCGCACAGTTTGTCAAACCGTACAGGATGGCTGTGCGATGTTCCTGGGTGAGGCAGTGGCAACCGCACAGTTGGCGCACGGTTTGCCAAACTGTGCGGGGTAAACGTGCGACCACTTAAAGTTAGGGTTTTTAAGTCCCGAGCCACTCGGTATTTCTCATTCCTTCCTCTTTTCTTCCTCCCATTCATGGCTCGCACAGGGATAGTCGGCCGGACCTTAAAATCCTTCCCGAATCTTCTTCTGAACTCTGTTTCAAACATCGTTTGATCTGTTGGAACCCCCTCGGTAAGGCCTTGATTTCTCTTAAGCCATTTTTCTTGATTTCTGTTCTAGAATGAGTTATAGGGGTTTGAGTGGTTTTTATTATTTTATAGATATACCATGTTTTGGATCTAATTGGTGGCTGTCATCGGAGGAGAAACATCGTACTAGTACGAGGTAGGTGGTGCATATCTTCTTTTGTGTTTTTACAGACCTTTGGGTTGCGTGACCTATGGCGCGTTTTTGGGTTTTTTGAGAGAGACCCTAATTTATCTACTATTGCATATTATGTTTCTTATTAGACCTACATAATACCTTTGGTTACTCCCTTTTTCCTGTCTTGATTGAGCAAGGTTGGGCGAGAGGCCGTTGCTCACATGGGGCATTTTGGTCGGGGTTGCCGAAATGATAATACTTGAATTATATTGGTTTAAACTGTTAGGTTTAGTTATTTAAACCTTGATATAAATTTTTGGAAATCTTAGAAACTTCAGTGTTGGTATGGGACAACACATAGTTAGCGCATTTCAACTGTTGAGTTGTTTTTCTGTTTAAAAGTAAATCTATTGATTATGTTTGTGAAAGTTGAATTGTGTATGCTGGAACCTTTGGGTTGTAATGTGCATGGCTCGGATATTGTTGAGTGATTCTGATCACAGGTTGGGCTTGGCCCAGGTTACTTTGGGTGGCTTTGACCACGAGATTGGGCATCATTGACGTCCGTTTGAGGTAGTACGACTGTCAGGTTAGGCTTGGCCCGGGGTTACTTTGGGTAGTTTTTACCATGAGATTGGGCGTCATGGACACCGACTTGAGGCATGATGACTGTCAGGTTGGGCATGGCCCGAGTTACTTGGATGGTGAGACTATCAGACTTGAGCGGCATGGTCGTAGGGACACGATGTGTCAGATGTGTGATGTCTTAGGTACTATTTTGGTGATTACCGCTCACCTAGAAACTTGAGTAGTGTGCACACTGAGATACTCTGTGATGTGGTGGTTTTGACCACTCATTTGGGTAGAGGCCCCCATAGATGCAGTTAGGTACTTTGGTTGGGGGTGCTTTCCGTAGGAAGTCTCGTGGGAGGTGAGAAGCCTCCAGGGGATAACATGAGGTTATCGGGTTGGGGGCTGGGGATCGCCATAATTTGAGGGTAGGAATCTCTGTCCCTCCTGTTATTTATTTGAGGGAGGAAATCTCCATCCCTCTGGTTACTTGATTTGAGGGCAGGTATCGCTATCCCTCCGGCTATTTATTTGAGGGCATACATCATTGTCCCTCCAGTTATTTATTTTAGGACAAGCATCGATGTTCCTCCGGGTTACTTCTTGGGTGTGCTTTCGGGACGTCGGTACTTGAGACACGCGGTGTCAGGGGGCACATGGTTCTAGGTTACACGACAAATATTCCGGCGTTGGTCAAAGAAGGTGACACTCCATGTTGGCCGCTGAGCACCAGTGGATTTTGTGTTTATTTGTGCATCGAACTGTATACTATTTTTATTTATAAATTCATGCCTTCTTAAAAACTTATATTAGGTACGCACCTTTGGGTGGTAACCTACTAAGATTTGGATCACACCCTGCACAGGCCCTTCAGGACGCGTGCAGAATTTATGGATTTATGTGCAGGAAAGAGGCCAAATTTAGGAGCTGGGCAGCATTAGCTATTACATGGAGATGGTATGGACCTTGAGGTCTTTCTTATCTAGAGTTATCATGTTTTTCTTTCTTTACTATTTCAGCATGCTTTCTTGATTGTAGCTACAGTTTGTTATCCATTGGTTCCCTTTTTTATATTGACTCACTATGGATGCTTGGTTGTTTTTTTAGTAGTTAAAAGTGGTTTTCAGCATGCTGTTATGTTTACTTTCCATTTTTGTTGTTTATATTTATTGCTTCCACTATTTATTGATATTGAATGTGATTCTGCTCTGCGGGTCTGGTTCGATTCTGCTGAGTCATTTATTCTGCTGCATCTTTACTGTTATACTTGTACCAGTACCTTTATTATTATCCTCCGAGAGGGTATAACCTCCACACTATACATATAAGACCCTCGTTGTTAGTCGGAAACCTTTGGCATTCGGGGAGGTGCGCCTAAGGTAGTAGCACCCGACCCATTTAGCACTGTTCGGGTGGCTGATCAGGTCTGGGTCGTTACAAAGTGGTATCAAAGGAGTTCTTGAGAGGGATTTAGTGACAATGTTTTTCTGGCTACTAATAAGTTTGAGACTTCTTGTTTTATTTATGCTAGTTTTACTATTTGGGATATGGTAGACTAGAGATAGGTTGTTAACTGGAACTGGGTTTCTAGCTTGTGCTTGGGTGCCTGTAGCCCCAGGTATGAGGGATGGGCCAAGTTACCTTGGGTGGAAATTTTAGTTTGATTTTTTGCCCAGATAATAGTTTTTATGATTTCCACCTCGGTGGATCACGTGTGCGATGCTATTGATTGTGATATGTAACCCTTGACCCGGTGCGGGAAGGGAGAATTAGACCTTGGCCCGGTATGACAAGGCTTGTTTGCTTGGCTTTTGATAGGCACATTTTTATGGTATTTCAATTTCATAACTTCATGTATGCTTTGTGAAGTGATAATTCCATGTGAAGAAAATGTCAATTTCCATGCTTTGTATTCTTGAAATGTGAAAAGGTGAAATTCCTGATAGAATTGCTTGTTTGTTGCAATGTGTATGCGATGCTGTATATTTTTAGAATTGCATGTAACATGGTATTTGGGTCTAGCTCTTGTACGAGCAGGCAGGTACTATCAGTTAAGGTGATTTTGATTATCAGGATTGGGCGACTCGGTCATCATTTTGAGGAAACATTAGTTGTCCGGACGGGGATGACCTGAGGTTCTTTTGACACTTGGCCCTGATAGGGGCGGGTAAGCAGGCCATGAGGCTAGGATGCGGTGGGGAATGGGTTCTAGTGGGGGGAGAGTAAGGGTTGTAGTTATGCACTGTCTTTTACTGCTTTCTTATCTTCATTGAATATATATTGTTATATATATATATATATATGGGTTGTATGACCATTTATGGTATTCAGCGGGTTCCTTTTGGGGTGACTCAGATGGAGCGTCAGACGAGAGATGATGTAGTGCCACAAGTGCAGGATTAGGTTCAGGATCCAGTGCAGGCAAAGCAAGAGCCGTAGGTACAGGCTTAGGGAGAGGATCAGCTTTAGGATCTAGTGCAAGCAGGAGAACAGCCGGGTTTGGCAGCATTCGGGCCATGGCTTGATGAGCAGCTCCGAGCTAGCCTGTTGTGTGTCATGCAGGGGATCGACAGAGGCGGGCAGGGTACAGATCCATCTATGGAATATCTGATTTGGAGTTTCAGTCGCATCACCCGCCACTTTTTTAGGGTGAAGGTGGTCCGTAGGCAGTTGAGAACTGGATAGTGAGCATGCAGATGATCTTCGAGCAGCTCGAGACGCCTCCAGGGCAGATGGTCAAGCTGGAGACGTACATACTACGAGGACCAACAAAGCGCTGGTGGGATGTGCAGGTTCAGGCTCGTAGGCATGAGGGATTGGCATGGAAGGACATCGAGGACAGGTTATTTGAGCACTTTCACTATAACAACCCATAATTTACATACATTGTTAATACTTAAAAATTGAAGCATACTTATTACAACATATAACAAAACCACGAAAGGACCGTATAGGTATAGTGTCTTTAGAAACTGGGAAACATAAACAACTGGTTCATAAAGTGTCTACACTGTCTCCCATTTATTTCATCATATCTATAGTCCCTTTTGGCATATCTTACTTAATAACCTTCTTCCTGACCTGGGGAAATAAAACATACAAAAGGGTGAGCTCAAATGATCAGTAAGGGTAAACAAAAGAAATATCACTCACATCATATACATAAGCACATAAATTTTGGAAATCGTAACCTGCAAAAGAGATCATAATTTCATAACATGGGATAAATCATAGCAGTGAAATGTAATCACAATAATCATAACTTAAAACATGAAACTTTGTGGCATACACACATAATCATAGAGAATCATTTCTTATTAGTCAAGGCTCATTGCCAAGACTCTCTTAGTGGAAAAAGTCCATTTCTGAACCGAGTTCACTCCTCGTTTCAGTCCTGTTTCACTGAACCGGTATAACCTACCGTTCCAGCCATGTCTATCTCATGAGATATAAAATCTTTACCCAATGCATTGGAGGGAGATATAGGTCCCACCCATCTCATAATGATACCATTCTTATGTGTGCCACAAAATCATAAATCATACATCATTGCATAACCCATGTAATAAAAATGGGAATCTTAAACATCTTGACATCATCAAACAATTCATATAAGATAAAGGAATTCATAAAAATAATTCCATCACAACATAATTAAATCAATGTTATAATAGGGATATAAACAGAACCCTATACTATCTTAGATGGAAAATAATTTTGATAAAACACTTGAACTCCATTCTTGAGGAAAATATCTTTTCAAATTCAAAAATATTTTCCTTTTTTAACATGTCATACAATTTTAAACTAAAGAAGTTGATTAAAAATAAAATTGAAAACTTGTAAAGGAAGCTTCTTGGAAATAATGTTTTAAAAATCCATTCATGTCGTATAAGTTAAAAAAACATTCTTTGTACTTTTTTCGGAAAAGTCGAAAAGTACCTCGTACGAAAAACGACAAAAGATTCCTTCCATATCTTTTACTAAAAACTCACCAAAGGGTAAAATAGGTTTTAAACAATTTTAGGTGGATGGAAATAATATTACATATTGAGGAAACATGGATGTGGATAATAAAATACACCCCAGTAAATGCCAAAGTATAAACAATCTCGGATAAAAATGAGATTGTGATATTTCCCTTACCATAGGTCCGTTTTGCTTCGTATGTGTCCGAACCTCCTGTATAATGATTTAAATAATGTTATTGAATTATTCCAGAATCATACTTATTTTTATGATATCATATATGGTCATTTTCTTAGCTTCTTAGTAGTAATATTTCATTGCTACTTGTTATTTGGGTGTTTATAACTTTTTGTTCTTATGCGTGTTTTGTCGAATAAATTCTTATTCTTATATTTAGGTTATAGATACCTCATTTCCAGAATTTTATTAGTGTAATATATATCATATTAATTCATTCAATTCATTTATATAATCATTATGAAATGAAGATCATGTAGAACGAGTCGCATCACATCGTGGAGACGGTATTCCGTACGTATGCACGAGTGATGATATCGTTTCTATGATCATGGAATTGTATTGGAGTGTATGTATACTATTTAAAAATAAGTATCACTTTATAATAGTCATATATAGTCATTATTTACACCATTATACCCATCCAAGTAAGGTGGTGGTGGAAAATAGATTACACCACGGCGTGGAGACGGTATTCCGTACGTACGCACGCGTGATGATTTATTTTTCCATAGGATGGATAGATGGTGAAATAGGGTTGTTTTATACTTATAATAACATATCAGTATATGAGTGATACTGATGTTATTACTTCATAATGAAACAACTAAATAAGAAGAAGTGGAAGAAGAAATAAAGATGAAAGAATCGGTAACGGACATTACCTCTTCTTTGAAGTGCTTCTTTGAGACCTTCTTTTAAGGCACTAAAATTGGTCTTTGAAGAAGAACAAGACCTCTAGAATGTCTCTAGGGAAGTGGAGAGGAGGAATTGGCAGGGTTTGGCCGAGCTTGAAGGCTCAATGTTGTGTGAGGAAGAGGGGGAGGAGATGCCCTTTTATAAGGGAGGAGAGGGGCACCTTTGGGAAAACTAAAAATATTATTTTATTATAAAGTCATGTTCGGTTTTAAATAGATCCAAATTTATATATTTAGAAGCTAAGATGGGGATGGGTCGAAACCCTCTCGTCCAATAGAATTTAGGCAAGTTTAGGTTCCTATTTTAACCTTATCATTTAGATTTAACATTAAGTTAAATAAGTTTACTTTTACCGTGTCTTCTTGTGTTCTTATACTATAAGGTTAATAAAATTAATATAAGCAGCCAAAAGAACCCCAAGTTGTTTATTATTAATATATATAACCTTATATAAGTCATTTGGCCGAACCTTAGATTTTTAGAAATAACATAACAATTACTAATATAATATTTGTTTTAAAAACTATTTTATGTCGATTTTGACACTATTTAGTAATTGATTTTTGTGAAAATAATAAAAGAATTATTAGTTCGAAACAAGTTAATTAAATCAATACTAACATGTCATATTAACCTAGAAAATTAGTGGAATTCATAAAAAGTCTCAAATTACATTTATTTTGGTGTTTATAACATCAATTATGTCAATATTTCATTAATAAGATAATTACTACATCATCATTGTGTCATAAATAAATTAAATTATTTAATGTCTAAAAATTAAAAATAAAATATCATTATGTAGGAAATATTTTTACATTTATAATGAATATTTATAGTCTAATTTATCTTATGTATAACCTTATATTAAAAATTATTTACTAATTAAAATTTGATTTTAACTATTTTAACCCTTCTTTAAATAAATTAATAATAAATGTCCTAATCTAATCCAAGTGGCCCTAAATGGTCATATTTTATTCCTAAGATTGTTTTTGGTCGAATTAAACTTGTCCAATAGAATTAGGACATGTGTTAGGGTAATAATAATTTCATTTTTACCCTTAATTACCCTATTTACTTTTAACCGTGGTAAAAGAAGTAAAAAGTTACTATTCACAAAAAAATTATTTCCATCTCATTGAACCACATTTTACTTACTGACATCAACCGTGTCTCTCGGATTTTTGAAATTCCACTCACAGAAGCGGTAAAATTATGTTTTATGAAAAATTCAGTTTTTTAACTACCACTTAGTAGTTTCACTATTCATCAAAAATTGAAAGTTTTTAGAAAAATACCAAAATTTCACCCTAGGATAATTTCGATATTCTGAATCAAAAAATGAAGTCCATTTTGAAAAATAAAATTTATGAAATTTCAAAAAGTGGTTATTACTATTCATAACGGCTAGTTTTAATAATATTTTAATAGCATATCGTTGTTTAGTGAAACTCGGTATTGCGTATGACGCAAGCTATCGAGGAAGGTCACGATTTCGTGTAAAGCAAGCCAAGAAAGTGTTGTGTAGAAAAAGATTCCTTTGATGATTTATATAACATAAAAGTCTCGGGTGTTACATTTACCCGGAGACACTGGGGGCTGAGAGAGCTTGGGAGTTCTTGAGTCTTCAGTAGGGAGACATGTCCGTCATAGACTATTCAGCTACTTTCATCGAGTTGTCTCGCTTTGCACCCATTGTGGTAAGCGACGACGTGTCTAGGGTGAGAGGCTTCGAGGATGGATTACGACACGCCATTCGGATCCGGGTAAATATCGTCCATCTAGGTTCTTTCTCAAAGGCGGTGAATCAGGTGCTCATAGCGGAGGGAAATCAGAGGGATAGGCCCCAGGTTGGTCGGGCAACGACTTCAAGTGATGGTTCAGATAGTAGTAAGCGAGGAAGAGATGAGTTCCAGTAGGGCAGTCAGGCCAAGGACCCAGCTAGAACACTATGTAGCAGTCCTTCGGTGGTTTTCTTTCAGTGTGGAGAGCCAGGGCATGTCCAGACTCAGTACGAACGATAGGCCTCCAAAAGAGTTCTGAACATGTGGACAGGTCGGGCACCTTGAGAGGTTTTGCAGGAAACCTTCTAACACAGTCGGCAGGCAGGGACCAGGATAGACGATGGCATCTGGAGTTGGTTCAGGTTTGGTACCAGGATATGGTAGCCAAGGTTCAACTACCCATGAAGAACGTGACAGAGACAGCGGGATTCAGCTGAGGGGTTATTGGCTGGTGACTAGACCAACACTGCAAGGAGGTCAGGCATCAGGCAATCGTGCTTCAATACAGGTGCACATCATGGAGCTTCTAGAAGTTGAGCAGGCTGGTGGCCCATGGCGGTTAGTGGTACACCACAGGTATGGCCGTGATTTCCATGTTTCCTTTTGGCATGACCTATAGAGGCATGTTAGTTTTGAGTGCAAGAGGTGCACATGATTTATGTAAATTGACTAGATGCTGGTAAGTGGGATTGGAGCCATCTCAGGTGCGTGATATATTTATATATGTATGTATGAGCTGCCATGGGCATCGGGGCATCGAGGATGCGGGTTACTTGAGGTTCCAGGGGCATCGGGGCATCGAGGATGTGGGTTACTTGAGGTTCCATGGGCATCGGGGCATCGAGAATGCATGTTACATGAGGTGCCATGGGCATCGGGGCATCGAGGATGTGGGTTACTTGAGGTGATAGGCACCGGGTTTGTTTTGAGCATCCATGGGATGCAGGACCTCGTGGAGGCGAACACCGATGCAGTTTGGGATACGTTTGGGTGTCGGAAATGAAACGGGGGTGCCAATGAGGTTTAGGGGTGACGATGAATCATGAGAGGACCTTGAGTATGGAAACAGGTTAGCAAACATTTTCTTGTTTTGAGTTTTGTCGGGTTGAGACCGAGTTAGGTGATTCCTAAGGTGGGGAGTCCCTAGAGAAATTTATCCAAGACCTTTGAGACCGGGGAAGTCTGGGTTACTCTGATTTGGGTGGTATGTTCGGTGCCATCTCCGGGTTTCGTTTGATAGCTTGGGGATGAGCTATGTTAAGGTCTGGAGTTTTTAAGAACAAGAGTTTTAGAATGGGTAAGAATCCCAAACTTGTTTGAAATTTTTGACTTGTTTCTAGGGAAAGACTTTTAAAAATTGGACAGGAAATGCAGGTGCACATGGTTGGTGCATGGTCTGAACAAACCATGCGGACAAGCCGTACGATGTCTCTGGGTAAGACAGTGGGCTCTGCACGGGCGGCACACAGTTTGTCAAACCATGCGGGATGGCCGTGCGAAGTTCCTGGGTGAGGCTGTGGCAACCGCACGGTTGGCGCACGGTTTACCAAACCGTGTGGGGTAACCATGCAACCACTTAATGTTAGGGGTTTTAAGTCCCGAGCCATTTGGTATTTCTAATTCCTTCCTCTTTTCTTCCTCCCATTCGTGGCTCGCACGGGGAGATCCATCCGGACCTTCAAATCCTTCCCGGATCTTCGTCCAAACTCTGTTTCGAACATCGTTTGATCCATTGGAACCCCCTCAGTAAGGATTTGATTCCTCTTGAGTTGTTCTTTTTGAATTATGTTCTAGAATGAGTTATAGGGGTTTGAACGGTTTTGATTCTTTTGTAGATCTACCAGATTTTAGAACTAATTGGAGGCTGTCATCAGAGGAGTACATCATTCTAGTACGAGGTAGGTGGTGCATATCTTCTTTTTTGTTTTTGCAGACCTTTGGATGGCGCAACCTATGGCACATTTTCGGGTATTTTTATAGAGACCCTAATTTGTCTTCTATTGCATCTTAAGTTGCTTATTATACCTACGGGATACCTTTGGGTATGCCCTTTGTCCTGTCTTGATTTAGCAATGTCGGGCGAGAGGCTATTGCTCACATGGGAAATTTTGGCCGAGGTTTCCAAAACGATAATACCTGAATTGTATTGGTTTAAACTGTTAGGTTTAGTTATTTAAACCTTGATATGAATTTTTGGAAACCTTAGAAACTTCAGTGTTGGTATGGTACAACACATAGTTTGCGTATTTCAACTCCTGAGTTGTTTTCCTATTTAAAAGTAAATCCTTTGATTATGTATGTGAATGTTGAATTGAATATGCTAGAACCTTCGGGTTGTGATGGGCGTGGTTCAAATATTGTTGAGTGATGCTGATCAAAGGTTGGTCTTGGCCCAGGTTACTTTGGGAGTTTTTTACCACGGGATTAGGAATCACAGACGTTGGTTTGAGGTAGTAAGACTATCGGGTTGGGCTTGGCCCAGGGTTACATTGGGTGATTTTGACCACAGGATTGGGTGCCATGGACGTCGTCTTGAAGAAGGATGACATTCAGGTTGGGAATGGACCGAGTTACTTGGATAGCAAGACAATCAGACTTGAGTGGCATGGTCGCAGGGACACAAGGTGTCAGATTGTGGTGGCTTAGGTACTATTTTGATGATTACTGCTCACCCGAAAACTTGAGTAGTGTGCACAAAGAAATACTCCGTGATGAGGTGGTTTTGACCACTCGTGTGGGTAGAGGCCCTCATAGGTGTGGTTAGGTACTTTGGTTGGGGGTTCTTGACGTAGGAAGCCATGTGGGAGGTGAGGAGCCTCTAGGGGATAACTTGAGGCTATCGGGTTGGGGGATGATGCTCACCATGATTTGAGGGCAAGTATCGTTGTCCCTTCAGTTATTTATTTGAGGGAGGATATCACCGTCCCTCTGGTTACTTGATTTGAGGGTAGTTATCACTATCCCTATGGCTATTTATTTAAGGGCAGACATCTTTGTCCCTCCAGTTATTTATTTGAGGACAAAAATCGCTGTTCATCCAGGTTACTTCTTGGGCATGCCTTCAGGACGTCGGTACTTGAGACATGTGGTGTCAGGGGGAAAATGGTGCCAGATTACACGACAAAGATTCTGGAATTGGCTTAAGAAGGTGACACTCCATGGTGGTCGCTGAGCACCAGTGGAGTTTGTGTTTATTTATGCATCATACTGTTTACTGTTTTCCTTATAAATTCATGCCTGCTTAAACACTTATATTAGGTATGCACCATTGGGTGGTAAACTACTGAGATTTGTCTCACAACCTACACAGGCCCTTCGGGATGCATGAAGACTTTTTGGATTTACGTGCAGTAAAGAGGCCAGCTTTAGAAGCTGGGCTGCATTAGCTATTGCATGGATATGGTATGGACCTTGAGGTCTTGCCTAGATGGAGTTATCTTGTTTTTCTTTCATTCTTGTATCAGCATGCTTCCTTGATTGTAGCTACAGTTGGGTATCCATTGGTGGCCTTTTGTATATTGAATCGATGTGGATGCTTGGTTATTTGTTTAGTAGTTACAAGTAGTTTTCAGCATGCTGTTATGTTTACTTTCCACTACTGTTGTTTATATTTATTGCTTCTACTGTTTATTGATATTGAATGTGCTTCCGCTCTGCGGGTCTGGTTCAAGTCTGCTGAGTCATTTATTCCACTACATCCTTACTGCTATACTTGTACCATTACCTTTATTATTATCCTCCGAGAGGGTATAACCTCCCCACTATACCTATAAGACCCTCACTACTAGTCGGTAGCCTTTGGCGTTCAGGGAGGTGCGCCTAAGGTAGTAGCACCCGACCCGTTTATCACTTTTCGGGTGGCTGATCGAGTCCAGGTCGTTACAGAGGGGTCTTATGATAATAACCTAAATAAATTAAGAATAAAGGGATCCTCCTCTTATAATTACATGACATTAAACTATATTACCCTCCCCCATGGATAACAATAGTTCCTTCCAACATACTCTCAATAATTATATAATTTTATAGTACCTATATGTATATCCAAAAAGAAAATGGACTAACATAGTATTGAATTTTTGAATATAAATGAATCTCAATGTAAAAATACTTACACTCCTCTTCCACCTAAAAATTAATGGGATATCACAATAGGATGACTGATTTCAGCATGTACTTATGAACACTAGAACTTATTTACTAACCAATTAATAATTAAAAATAAAATTATAACCAATAGATAAAAATAAATAACTCCACTAAAAACTAATCCCAAATAAATATCTACTTGATCAAGGAAACATCATAATCTTGAAGAATAAATTTCCACCACTCTCACGCAAATCCAAATAATAAGATCACTGCCAATGGTACCCAATACTCTTAGAATACCAAGATAAAAAAAATACTATCTCCACTTCCTACATCCACTCCTTCATTTATTTTATGGAATAAAATTCCTTAAAATTTACATGATATATGAATAAAAAACTTATAATATAACTCTCTATGTTTCTATAGATATATAATCCACCTTTTTTTAATAATAACACATGCCTCTTGGAATCTCTCTAAAAATGAGCTGCAGTTTGGACACACAAGTGGCATAACTATAAATTAAAAATGTATTGGATAAGGAAAAAGTATATGTCACTATTTACACAACTATAAGATAAATTATAAAAAATAATCACACCATTGTAATTACCCTACAAATGGTACACCATCCTTCTAGTAAAAATCTATAGATGATAAAAGTTTTGTACATAAACTCATAATGGAACTCTATATTCTTTTCTAGTTACCTTGTATTATTTCACATAATAAATTTAAGAAATATTATAGCCTCACCAACACATATAATTATTACAGTTTCCTACTCCAAACTCCATCCCAAATCACTCTCTATAATACCATTCTATCAAGTCCAGACCCCTCCTAGACTCCTCCTATGCTATAAGTGAGATTCAAGGTGAGACTGGATGGATACCTCCAATAAGGAACTGGGTGGAAACTAGCATCATGGGTATTAAATCACATTTAAAGGAGAAATTACCATAATTTATAAAAAAACAATGAACACATCCATAATAATCAAATAAATTTACTCCAATATCAAATGAATGAACACATGAAAGTGTATTTCCTACGAACTCATAATAGATTATCCATCAAATCCATAAGAAATTATGAAACATGAATCCCTACCCCTAAGTAGACTTATCATTACAAAATTAACATCCCACAACACCACTACTAACTCAACTATTTAATACTAAAAAAAACTGATCGTTATAAAGTAATTATACCATTATTCCTAGTAGGATATTTTTCTAACCACTCATATGTCAAATGAATTGGAATAAAAAATCTTCCAAGTATTACATATATAAAGTTAAAAAAATTATTCCTAATAATAATAAATAGATAAAAAAATATAAGAAAATCCCCACTACATGTCATCCATCACATCTATCACATCACCAAAATTGTATCACCCCATTTAAATCACTAAAACTATTATAGATTAACCACAATATATTGATATATACCCCTATAATAATGTTATAGATATAGTGAAAAAAATTAACTATTATTTTTTACAAAGACTATAAAACTATAATAATAACATTTATTTAGTAGTATAACTATAAAAAATAACTACACCTATGATGGAAATATCACATCTCAAGGAATACCACATCCCTCACATTACCTAAATAACAGAGATACCATATTGATCCACTGTATAGATCATTATTAAACCAAAAGTAATTATCATGGATCATTACATAAACATAAAAATTATAAAAATAATTACATATAATAATTAACAACATCTCACACACCTCAAAGTCTACTATGAGATACACATATCCCTATTTAATATAAATAAACTATCTATATCCAAGAAAACATCTCATATAATATACTCGCACCTCATAACTACATAACCCCTTACTAGTTTTTGTATTATAGTAATTCACTAAATAACACTTACCAATGTTCATAAAATCAAAATACATAATAAAGGATATATATTCGCATGTAAACATATGAGAATAATTTACTATAAGCATCCAATTCCCTTTCTTACAATTTTAAAGGATAACATTCTCTAATATTTTTATTCATATTGTTAGGACAAGTTATTAATTTCTCTTAACTCACTCCAAATCCAATTTTTTGTTAATTTAAAAAATCCACATTATTATTAAGTGGTAACCTCACATTTAACTGGATTCAAAACAAACCATAATATTTTGAAATTAAAATTCTAGAGACCACTCAAACATAGATCCAGAATTTTAAATTCAAAAAGATCCATGCATCAATCCCATCACCACTGAATCACCTCCAGTCATGAAAAATTGACCAGCAAGCTAACTCGAGTTGCACCGCCTGGCATTTGAGTTCACCTACATTGACTCAACTTCAACGAAATGAGAACCCACCAGCAATCATCCCACCACATCTTAAAAACACCATTAAAGAAAGAACCTTCAACCTTTAAATTCCCTTTTTAGAAAAAATACCCATCATCAAAATAGTTAACCGATGAGAAATTCCAATCATAATGTAACATCACTACCATTATAACATCTTATTTACACCCTGAAAACATCATAATAGAGCACCAAATAATTTTAGAACCTCAAACTAAGAAAATACCATCACTATACTAGTAATTTAAAATGAACAAAACATCACTTTTTTCCAAAGATCACCACTAAAAAACCAACTTTATATGAAAGGACTACAACTTATACAAGGGTGAAACACCAATAGGAAAATACACCACAATAGACAAACACCAAACACTATCAAATAAAACTTCACCGACTGCATTGGATGAACCTCATAGACCACCATAGACCGTTTGAACAACACACACCAAATAAACTTTGAGAACCACCACACCAAACCACACTTGGGGGGATTGATAGACCTTAGGAGACAAAGTAGAGTGTGAGAGAAAAAAGGCTTACACATCCAACCAAGACCATGCCAGGACTGTTATCCCAATAGTTTGAAACCCTTCAATCTCATAGTCATTAATTTTTCTTGATTTAATATAATTATTATATTTTCATTTAACTAATTATCCAAGTTCAATTAAATTTATATTTTCCACACATAAATCATTGATTATAATTTTATCTAACATTAATTTATAATGATCTAAATCCTTTACCCATCTACATAAAATCCAAAATCCAAAATGTTTATAAACACATAAATAAGATAGAATTTAGAAACCTATACATTAATACTCATCATAAAAATCATTTAGTCAAAATTAAACACATTACAACTAATATTTACATTTCTTAATAATCAAAATCAATGAAAGGATCCTCTTAAATTCATGCTCAAATAATCTAAACAGATTTATAATATCCCATCAGTATAAATTTTATTTTACAATACATTGAATTCCAAGAGAATGAAATAGTATTGATTATGGTGAAATAGATATTTGGATTTTACCTTCAATTCAATGGTGATATAATTATCTTACATTATTAAGACATTAACACTTCAAAGAAAGAATAATAAAATAATCTAATGTAAACTTAAATGATCAAAGGTGGCATTTAAAATCAGTTTAGGAAGTTAAATAGGTGTTTTGGGACGTCATTGATTAAATAACTTGACAAGATTCAACATGAATAGTTTATATAAATGGACACCCCAATTATTTATCTAACTTTATAACCTACACTACTTCAAAATAAAAAATTCATGGGTGAAAATAATTGTGTCCATAGTTATCCTATTAGCCATACATAAATAGTCTAACCTCTGTCAACTACTTCTAATAATCCCAATTCTCACTAAACTTGAATATGAAAGTAAATGACCCATTTTTATCAAATGGTGTAGTCAAAATTTACTTTTAAGATCATATAAAAAATAATTTTACACATTAAATTATCACATCCCTTGAAACTCCCATTAAAAATCACAATGTCAACAAACAGAAATTATAGGCCTATATGCATGAGATTCTCCCAAAACCATAATCTTATATTTGGTGTAATGTATATATACACAGACAATTTTTATTCATAATACAAATATTTATTGTATTTAAAATTTCCTAGAATACTAATTTTAGCATCTTTTATAACTAAGTTTTAGACCCAAGTTGTGTTTTGGTTGTATTGGTTGTAAATTGATCAATATGTTGATTATGTTGAAGAAAAAAAGTATTTTGAGAAGGTAATAGAAATCAAGATTGAAGAAGGGAATGTGTGTGAAGTTTCAATTGTACCCAAAACCATCAGTATGAAAATCATATCCAGTCTATCAGGCTCAGAACATTAGCATGAGTCATTGAATATGATCCTTCAGATTAGGATGTTGATAAAAATTCAGAAGCTACTGTAAATCATATTGAGTATGTAATGAACGAACAATCATAATGGAAAGATGTTTTGGAGTCTGAATGAAACAAATGTAAATATGATGATGAGTTTTTTGTTTTTTAATTCACAAAATTGATAAATTTTCTGAAAACTTATGATGAAAGCATTATAAAGGAAAGAGGAAGAGGTGATGCTACCAATCATATTAAGGATTAGTTTGAAAGACAGATATTACAACACAACTGGGAAGTCATGAAGAAGTCATGATACAAGATGTAGTTTTAAAAAGAGAGGATAATAAAATATAAATTATTGTGTATTTTTCTCATTAGAGTGAGGAATACTAGACATAGAAGGTTAAAGATCATCGGTATGAGAATAATTGGTGTGAAAATAACAGAAGTCACTGCTGACACTGATCTATTAGAAATAGTATGCCACCAATCCATCGTAATGGATTATGGAACAGATTTAGTTTATAAATATTTAGTATCTTTTTATGTCAAATGAAGAGTTTTATCAAAGCAATAATGGTTGAAGAAATTTGATTTTTTTTCAATTGGGTCGAGAAAACAAGAATTCATACTTTGTTCTCTTAAAATTGGGTTAAAAGAAAAAGAACAAACATATGTATTATCTCTTAACAGTGATGCTAAATATTGAACTAGATGTGACACTGATCCATCAGAGGAAGATAGTGACTGATCCAATAGGTGTAGACTAACATTGATAAATCATTATATGTGGGATCATATACCTGAGGAATATAAGAAAAATAGAAATACTTTGAAGATATTTAAGATGTGGTGATTAAGAGTTGATATGGAACATCTGTATGAGAATACTTTCTGTGTTTAAAAGAGGTAATAATAAATATAATTCATAGAGTTTTTATATGTGATCTTTTTGTATAGATAAACATAATGAATAATCTATTATATACCTTCATCATAATGAATAATTTGAATGAAAAGTTGTAATGAAGAATCAGATTGAATATATGTTTTGTAAACTTGAAGAAGTATGAAGAATCGAGTAGATTCAAAAATATTTGAGAAGTTCCTATAAGTATTGATAAGAGTTGAATAATTGAAAGATAGATACTTATATGAACAAGGAACCAAATTTTTTTGAATTTCATTTAGTGGGAATTGAAATTATTTTTCCTGCATTTTTCTTTCTGGGGTGCCTATAGAAGGAGAGCTTAGTTAATTTTTACTTATCCAAATTTAAATATTCACATATTATAGAGATCCAAAAATTATGGAATAGGTATTTAGATCATGAAAGTTGATACTGAGGAAGTTCCATAGGAATGATATCCATTAGAGTGAGATTCAATTTGATCATCAGAGAAAGTTCTAATGGATGAAATTCTGTTAGAACAAGTCCATCAGAGTGAGCCCATTAGAGTGACATCCATTGGAGAAAGATTTATTAGATCGAGTTCTATAGGATATAGGAATTGTTATATACCTATTTATTTTATACTAAGTTTAATAAGGAAGAAAGGAAGGAGAATCAGACTGAGGAAAATTGGATGGAGACCATCAGAAAGAGGTTACTAGACTGAGGCTGGTTAGACTGAATTTTACTAAGGATGTTTTCCAAAAATAGTTTATGGATAATTCTTAAAGACCAACAAGTTACATAAAGAATTTTTAAATACATTAATATTGTATGCAGGTAAAGTATGATTCATCTTACTTTTAGAGTAAGTAAATAATTTTTGATGTGGATTAGAAAAGAAGAAGGAAAGTGAAGCTTATAACTGGGGGTAATTACCGGTTTCTGAAAAGGTTTATCTTGCTAGGGTGTATAACCATTTGTGGGAAGTGCATAAGAAAAGGATATTAGGGGATATAACCAACTATAGAAGGAAAGTTTCTACTGATTTTGTATAATTGTTTACTTCTTATAACTATGTATTCCTAAAAGAAGTTAGTGAAATAATCCATGTTGGGAGAACTATCTAACAGGTTAAGGAGTAGGTCTTTGTTCCAAACTTTGCAAATATCATGTGTTGCCCTCTATTTAAATATTTTTATATTAAAGGTGAGTTTGAGAAATTATATTTGAGTGGATCATTACCATAACAAATTTTAGTGGTTAAATAAGTTTTATTAAATAATTTAAGAAACTTTCTTATAAAAGAAAAGGAACCAATGAGTCATCCCCTCTTAGTGGTCTCGATCCTATTTGAAAAAAATTGGTATCAAGGTTCGAGTTCCATATGAAATATCCATCTTTGAGAATTAATAATTTCAATTTAGTGATCAATAGGGGTGTTTCTATTTTTAATGGAAAGAAATATAACAATTGGAATAATAGGATGTTACCCTATCTTATTTCACTTGTACTTAAAGTTAGAGATGAAAAAATAGTGAGATTTCCTCCCATCAATGAAGCTATTATGATAACTACCGATAATAGAATTGTAGAAGATGTTGGAAAAGATCATAATTCTTTGTTGATGGATCTCAATGATGATTCTTATGCAAAGAGTATGGGGTTACCAACAACAAAAAAATGTGGTATAAGTTTAGAAGTAGCTATGAAGGGAATGAAAATGTTAAGTAAGCCATGTTACAAATCTGGAGAAGTAGATTTGAGGATTTGAAAATGGATGATAATGAACGTATTGATTGTTGATTTATAAGGGTAAATGAGATTGTAAGTAACATCAGATGTTTGGGTAAGATGTTGGATGATTATAAAATTGTTAATAAACTTATGAAAAACTTTCCAGATAGATTTTATTCCAATGTTTCATATTTAGAAGATCATGAATATTTATCCTTGGATAAACATCGGAATATTCTTTTGGAATATTAAATGAGAAAAGATTATCATTTTAATAGAAATGCTAATAGAGACATGTATTTTAATTATTTATTAAAAGTTAAAAATTAATATAAAGAAGGTAAAGAATAATCGAATGATTTAGAGGTAGAGTAAGAAGATGAATATTTCAATACAAACATTTTCCTCCTTTCTAATAAATACAATAAGGTAAAATTGAAAAGTAAAACTCTCAAATGTTGGAACTATGAAGGGAAAGGAAATTTTGCCCAAAATTTTCCAAGGAAGAAAGTTGAATAGTATGAGTCTGAATAGGATGATAAGAATACTAAAAAACAAGATTAGAAGAAACATAATGAAAGATTTACTTAGGAAAAAAAGAAGAAAAGTTATCTGAGTAGAAGAAAGAAGAATAAATACTAATTTGGTGATGAATCAGATCATCAAATCAACTTTATTGATCATTTTAGGAATGGAAGTAATTATTTAGATAGTGATTATGATGGTGAATAAATTAAAAAAATAGAGTGAATTATTAAAAAAAATCTTGAAAAATAAATTGAATAGAATACCTAACTTAAGAAAGAAATAAAGAAGTTGGAGAAAAATGTTAAAGATATATCTTTTGAGAATGATGATTAGATGAATAAAGAGGAGAAAAATCTCAATTTTAATAAATCTCAAAATGTGAATATTTGTGAGCTTGAAATAAAACATAAAATCTATGCAGAAAGATTAGTTGGAAATTAGAAACTCAATATGAAAGAATCTACACTTGTTGAAGAAAATAAATAGAACATGGTGAAGATAGATGAATCCAAAAATATTATAGATGTTATAAAATATATTCTAGTTGAGAAATATGTGGAGTTGTTTGAAACACAATAAATTATTTTATAAAAACAATGCAAGATAAGAAAAATGAGAGAAAACGTCACCAAGGCAGTTGATGTTGAAGGTGAAACTTCTAAAGAAGGTGAAAAGAAAGGTTTACAAAATAAGTCTTGTCAGAAAAAATCTTTCACGAAGAAATATATAAATTATTTAAGATATTATCCTCCTAAGAAAATTGGTCCATGATTTTTTCAGAAGAAAAAAAAAACAAATTTTTTTTGAACAATTTCAATATCAGTAAAAAAATCAAGATTCAAAGGTCATTATTGGTGTTATGGAGTTATCAGACACAAATATTATTCATGCTGGTACAAAATTTCTCTACTAAGAAATATGTACGAATCAAGGGGGAGCTATGATGAGAAAATAATATCAAATGTTCCTAAAACTTTTAGGGAACTGAAAAGGGAAACTCAAATGATAAAGAAAGTTGAGTATTTTAAGAAATTGTAGAAACAAAATGCTATGTCTAAAGAGAATGAGTGCTTAGTTATTTGGAAAGAACAAGTTTAAATGGATAGAAAATTAGAAGAAGAAAAAAATTCTGAATCAAAGGGGAAGAAAAAGGTTTCTAAAGTTGAGAACAAAGTTGATAAAAAGTTTTCAATCAATGGTGATTTAAAAATTATGAAAAATTATAAAAGGTGTCAGTAAGAAGGAAATGTTACTAATTTTTTTTGAATATACTTAGAAAAAAATACAAAGGCATGAAAGAGTTGTTTCAAAAAAATTATAAAAAAGTGGAACTAAAGAAGAAAAAATATTTACATACTTTTCATAAGAATCTACAGATGATAAGAAATTTTTTATAAAATCTAAGAAGGATGAATAGAAGAAACAAAATACATCTAATGTAATGACCCATGCTTATCATACATGGATATTACACAATTTTAGATGAATATTAAGTACATTACAATAATACATTCCTAAAAAACATTATATTTTAGTGTATTTGGAGACTTAGAAACTAAATCTTCTATCCTGGTGAAAGATCTTAAACATATCCCATAAAGATGTACACATTTAATACTTCTACCTAAAACATTTCTTTATAACATGGGGAAAGGAAACCTAAGAAGGGGTGAGCTTCGATGACTATTAATGGTAAATAAAGGAAATGTGTAAGAATAACATGAACAAAGGGTATAGAACTTGATAATAGCATTTTAATATCATACCCTACATATTAGAGATCATAATAACGATTTGAAATTCATAATACATGGATCATAATATAATTAATAGAATAATTCATTAAGGCATAACATTGGACTAAAACATGAAATTGTGGTAGACACATAAGCATATAATATGATTTACATGGTATCTAAGGCATCACTTCCAAAACCATCTTGGTAGTTTGGGTTCACAAACTATACCATCTTGGTAGTCATGGTTTACTCCCATGGACATCTTAGTAGCATGAGTTCACTCCTCATACCATCTTGAGAGTCATGGTTCACTCCCATGTCCATCTTAGTAGTCAAGGTTCATTCCCAATGCCATCTTAGTCTATCACATTAGATATAAATATTTTCTTAATGGATTTGGGGGAGATATAGGTCTCACTTATCTCATAATGAAATCATATATACATGTTCCACAAGATCATAAATAATCATATCATAACCTATGAAATGAAATGGGTATTATAAACATGTAATCATATCATAACCTGTGGTAAAAATAGGTTTATAATAATTTCATTAAAATCATAACCTATTTAAGAGAAACATATTTTAGAAACATATAACATGTGAAAGAGAAATTAGTTTCATGAATACCATGAAAATAAGAACAATCCCTTCATAAAAAGAATTTGAATGGAACCATTATATTTTTTCCTATAAGGGAATGAGTAAAATCAATATATGTCATCGTATAAGGAAAATAATATTGAAATATCTTTCCAAAAAGTTTCTTAAGGAAAATATCCTTTCTTCTTTGAAAAATATTTTTTAATATATAAAACCATTTAAAAATAATTTTCTTAACAATATACCTTGAAAACTTATAAAGAAGACTTGAAATAATTGTGAAATTTTTTTCCTTGGAAACTTATAAAATAAGCCCAATTTGTTTTAAAAAAATTTTTCTTTGAAAAAACTTTGAAAACATAGAAATAAAGATTTAAAATGTTTTAAAAACATTTTTACTTGAAAATATATTAAAGAATCTTTAATTTTTTTTAAAATCATCTATTTGAAAATACTTTGAAAATTTATAAATTGGTATTGAAATCATTTTGAAAACAAATTTTATTTCAAATAATTTTTTTAAAAAAATTATTAAAAATTAACCTTTTAAAAATTCAAAGGAATCTTCAAAGAAATGGTGGAAGGTAAATTCGTACATGTCATATGAGGTAAAAAGAACATTCCTTTTTCATGGTAAAAAGGTTTGAAAAATGCATTGTTCAGAAAGAAACATTAATATTACTTTAAAGATATTGGTAAAAGAAAAAAATGATAAAATTGGATTTTAAATATTATAGGATAGTGGTACAATATTCTTGGAAGTCCTTTTTATAAAACATGGTTTTGAATGAACATATATTTCTGACTGAAGAGAGGGTAAAGTCGGTCTTTCTTAAAAACACTTTCTTAACTATCTTATGTACCAAAGAGTGGTATAAAATGGTTCCAATATATGAATATAACATTATTAAAAATAGGATAAGAAAATTGATGAGTGTTCTTGAGAGATGTATCATAATACTTCATCAAAGAAGCATAATCATTAACAATCTCGAAAAGCGATGAGATTATTTCAATAAACTATTATAACTTAGTAACTTGGGATCATACTATCCATGTAAAAAAATTAAATTACATGAAACATGAAATATAATTAAAAGAATTAATTTCATGATATAACATGTAAAATAGAAGTATATATACCAGAAAAGAGAACTTAGGTTCATAACAAAACACGAGTCTCAAAGAAGTGAAAAAACTATTTCACCGATTTGGTAATTTTTGAAACTTAAAATCCATGAAATAAAGATCATAAAATGGATATATTAATAACCATAAATTTAATTATAATATACATAGAATAAAATCATGTACATTATATACACCACACAAAAGGAAAGAGTGGCGAACATAGCATGTATCTCCTGGAAATAAAAAAGTAAGATGAAATCCCTTTACCATATGTCTTGACTCTCATTATACTCATTCAAACAACCGGTATAATAAATTTAAAATTATTATACATATTTTAAAAAAACATATTCTTATATCTAATATCATATCTTATTTTATTATGACCTTATATTACCCACTTGTTAACAATCATATGTTAAGGTTTCACTTCAGAAAATATTCTCTTTGTTATTCGCATGTGTCTCAATTTGTTATATCATTGGTCATTATATTTATATAATGATTCCAGAATGTCAAAAATGATATAAATATCATTCATATCCAGAATATTTGTATTATATTAATCTATATAATATATAATTGTTAAATGGAAAACATAGTTCATGGAGATGATAAGCCATACGTATGCAAACGTTGTTTCCATTTTTATTGTCGTATTGAAATAAAGAAAGAAAATGTAATATATTTACATATGTATATAATATAATTAAAGTGTTATTATAATATTATATATATTATATAATTTCACTAAAACCATCCTTAATACATTCCATTTACTGTGTGAACGAATCACATCGCTTTGAAGGGGCGATAGTCGACACTTCCTCAAATGAAATTATCGTATTTACACCAAATTGAAAGTAAAAAATATTAGTGTTGAAAAATAATATATAAGCTTAAATACATAATAAATATAATATATAATATATATAAATATATTTTCCATCATAATTTCCACAATGATAGGTGGTAAGGGAAATTGAACAACCATCGATTTGTTGGGTGGAAGTCTGTCGTACACTTAAACAACATGTTCATTAGCCATTAGATGGAGGTGCGTGTAAGTGTGGGTAAAAAAATTAGAATAAAATCATCCTAGTATATTTAGGATATTTTTTTGTTATAAAATCAAGTAATAAATAGAGTGTATGGGGTGGATAATGAAAATAAAAGAAAGGATTTTGAGAGAAGATGTTACCTCTTAATCAGGTAATTATTTTTTGTTTGTGCTAAAAGGCTTCCTTAGATTTCCTTATTCACAAGATAAGAATTCTAGGAGGAAGTTATATATGTTGGTAAGTGTATTAGGAAGATATTTTTTGAACCTAAGTGATTTTATAGGTGTGAAGAAAAGGGAGAGGTGGTGGCCTTTTATAGGGAAGGTAAAGGACACACTTGGTATTTTTGAAAATAAGATAATTGTACCCACGTTTTTACCAAAAAAACTTCCTAAAAAAACTAAATAATTAAAGGTTCAGGGCCAAATAATGGCTATCCAATGGGTTTCAGAAAAGTTTCTAGGTCTTTTGGGGTCTTAAATTTAAGGTTTAGTCCTTAGTTTAGCTTAATTTAACCTTATGTAGTGTAATTAATTTTAATTACCTTCATTAATATTTTTTTGTCAAAAACCAATTTGACCTTATTAGACATTATAAATTATTTCAATTCAAAATATTTAATCCATTTTTCTAAATTCTAATCAAATAAGTCATAGAAATTAATTTAAATTTAATCCTGTTGACGGGATGACACAACGAGTTTCTAAAGTGAAAGCAATAAAAAGTTTGATAAGTTTTCATATCCAATTTCAATATGAAATTGATCTAAATGAAATAAATTGTATTAATTTAAGAAAATATTATGTAATTAAAATTTTAAACCAATTTGAAATATATTTTATCCTTATAAATAAATTAGATGAAAAAGAATTTTTCAACTAAAATCTAGTATTTTAAACTATTCATTAAAAAAAATGAAAACTTACATAAAAATACCCAAAAATATCCTAACCGATTTTTTATTTTTAAATTAAAAATATACAGTTTTTTTTCATATTAAATCTATAAATGATACAAAAATTTTATTTAAAATGAGTTCTCTTTTAAAAGGTGGTAAAAATAAATTTATAAAAAATATAGGTTTTTATGCATAAAATTGGGTTTGTTCTTATCTTATGTCTATCAAATATATTTAATGAATACAAAAAATATTTTATTGAATATAGAACATATATATTACATTAATATAACAAAATAATTGTAATTAATTTAATTTATTAGGGTAAAACAGCTTTATGAACATAAAAATATTTATATTTTCATTTATATTCAATTTGTTTTCATATTCATTTATAATTATTTGTTAACCTATGAATTCATCTTATATTTGTGTAAAAAATATTTTTCCATAAATTAGTTAATAATAACCTCTAGTTTAACTGCTAGGTTATATCTTATTATAATAAATAATTATATTTTAAAAATATATTATTATTCAGTAAACCTCGGTGTTCCATATAGAGCAAGCTAAAGTTTGTGTTGCATATAGTGCATAATTAACTTGGTGTTGTGTATAAAACAAGCCAAACATAGTTCTATAATATAAAATAAATTATCTTCAGTGTTGAGTGAAATTAAAAAAATCAAAAAGGTTAAATTAATTCAAAAAAATAATCCAAAAAATCTTGGGGTGTTACATTCTACCCCCCTTAAAATGAATTTCTCCCTTAAAATTCATCTAGGCTATCAAAGGATTAATATTTTAAAGTTTCATTAATAGAAAACCTCACTGTAAAAATGAATACTAAATCTTCTCCTAAAAGGAAAATTTAGAACCATAATGGTTACCCAAAGTAACATATAACTAGTTTTCCACCTAGGAGAACATTGGTTGGGAGTGGAGATTGGACGTGGAAGAAAATCATAAATATTTATAGGGAGTGATTGAGGTCATAAATCACAAACAAGTGAGTAATCAAAGAAAAACTGAGGACCTCAAAGTCATAAATTTGTAATGATTTAAAAGGCCATAGATTCAACAAAATTAAGTTGTTAGGACAACGCAATTTCTTTTGATCATTATCTTAACGTTGAGTAATTTCTTTATTGACCAAGAATATAGGAAAATATAATTACTTGATATATTTATATTAAAAAAATTCATTCTTTTTTTTTTACTTTTATCAATTTTTAATTCATCTATTACTTCATATAATGGGTGTCCAGAATATAAACATTGATTCCATAAGTGATAAAATACACTTTTATCATATCTTAAGGCCCATAAAAGAATGAAAAGTATAACTATTTGTCTATAAATATTCTTAAAAAAAGGTTAATACATTAATCTCTAAACATAAAAGTAACACCATTTTTCGTCATAAATATTTATTCATCAAAAATAATTATGCATTAACCATGACATCACGTAGGCCAGTGGTAGGTGTGTAACCCTTATCGTCCTTAAGTCATGGTTTCAAGACCCACAACCTTGATAGAATTGATTGGCTATCACCTGAAATATATTATATCCTTTTCTAAAATGATACTAATATAATTTCCAGAAATAAATAAGATGTAAATCCTTTAAATATGTTTAATCACTAAGTATCCTTTTAAACAAGGTTTTCAATACAAAATCGGTGCATAAATACTTCCTTAAAAGTTTAAATTAAACTTTTCATGAATGGTTAGCCTTATAAACCTTCAAAAATATAAAAATACAAAAATTTAGAAATAAAGTCATGAAATTAGATTAACATTGATCCTTATATATCACAATGTAGCTCTTTTTTGTTACATTTAATACATGTGAATACCCTTATGGTAAATTCTCTTGGAACATGGTAACAACATGAATTACCATAAATACTTCTAGAAAACATGCATGATTCCTTATTCCATATATTATTAGATATATACCATAAATCCAAGAAGTTGTAAAATTTATCCATGATAGCATAAACTACTTTTCAATATGTTCTTAATTAGTTCCAAGGTAACCAGTACTATATGTTTTACTTATTCATATCCCACAAATTTTTATCTAAAAAACATTATCATAACATAGGGAACATATTAAGTGTTATATTTACTTTAATAATAATATTTTTTCCTTGGAAATCACTTTTCCATTATATCACTTTTGTATTCCATCAAAACCATTCAATGTGTTCTGGTAAATCTATAGAAAAAAACACATACTGAACAATTATTATATATTCCACCTTTCATAATTCTTGAATCAAAATACATAAAAATATTGATTACTTCATCCTTAATCCATTAACAAAGGTACCTCATCATAATACCTATTTGCTTTCACATTTCATCTATAGTCTCTTCATCATCAGTAATGTAACCATTAATCATACCACCTTACTGATCATCTTCAAGAGCCTTCCTCTTGGGACATTGAGTTTAATAATGACCATTTATTCCACACTTAAAACACTTAAACTTTGATAATTACTTAGGGAGGCCAATATTTTCATCTATTTAGTTTACTAAACTCTTTATTTTTTTCCCCTCTATTCAATTGATTTGTTCCCTTTTCTATATTTAAAACATCTTCTTATTCCTCTAAGAAATTCACTTATGTTATTATTTTCACATTCTAGACAAAAAGGAACCGAAAACTTCTTTACTCTATGGTTTACATTACCTGAAATCTCATCGAACTCCTTCTTTATCTTCCTTGGTGAGACTGAGAATTGCTTAAGGTACAGGTTGTTAATCATGTTCCATGAAAACTGATTAGTAATGATCACAAAATCTCTCAATTTAGTGATCATCCCACTTGAAATATCATCAAAAAAATTTCCATCACTTTCAACATTATTCCAGTTCCTTCTAGTTCCTATAATTTACTAAAACCATAATCATAGTGTGAGCATTACTTATGATAGCAAAAAAGAACATAGTCAAGAAAATAAATACTTATAGGATGTCTAAATTATGAAACATTACTTAATCTATGACACCCTAGGTGAATCCTATATTTATCATAGCCAACTTATATTTAAATAATTCATACTTTTTCATGAAGAGTTTGTGAATTCCCAAGGAATATCCCTTGGGAGTGTCAAACTATGTCTGCAGAAAGGCCCATTGTCGTGTACCAAATTACCTCGAGTCAGGCCTGAAACATCTTATTAGAGTTTTTACCCCTAGGTAAATCTATTTTAGATCCACATTCACTTGTAGTATCTAGATAGAGATGTATTTATAGGAATCCAATTACTCTATCCTTTACCAAAATTCTTGTACATTTTCCTAAATGTTAACTCTTCCTTATACTTATCCTTAGAGACATCCCTAGACATATCCTTAGAAATATACCTAGTTATCTAACTAAAGTTTTACCATCCTAGTTTCTAATGGTTGACTAACCTTTAAATTGATACTAACTATAGTTAACTAGGCTTAACATTCATGTATATTACACCATTTTATATGAATATTAAGTACATTTCAATAATACATGCTCTAGGGACATAATCGTCTAGTGTCTTTGGAAATATGGAAATAAAATCTTCTATCCTGGTGAAAGATCTTCAGAATCTCCCATAAAGATATCCACCTTTAGAACTTCTACCTAAAACCATTCTTTGTAACCTGGGGAAAGAAAAACATAATAAGGGGTGAGCATAGATGCTCAATAATGGTAAATAAAGGAAATGTGTAAGAATAACAAGAAAAAAGGGTATGGAACTTGAGAATAACATTTGAAAACCATACCAAGCATATTATAGATCATAATAAAAACTGGAATTTAATAAGACATGGATCATAATATAATTAAGATAATATGTCATGAAATCACAACATAGGAATAAAACATGGAATTGTGGCAGAAACATAAGAATATAATATGATTTCCATTGTAGGCAAGACATCACTGCCAAGACCATCTTGGCAGTATGGGTTGAATCCCCATACCATCTTGGAAGTCATGGTTCACTCCCATGACCATATTAGTATCATGAGTTCACTTCTCATACCATCTTGGTACTCATGGTTCACTCCCATGGCCATATTAGTAGTCAAGATTCATTCCGAATATCATCTTAGTCTATCTCATGAGATATAAATCTTTACCCAATGTATGTTTCACATACATGAAATATTTTAAAGGTATTTTTCATTTAATTTACATTCTTACTTTGTTTTGGGGGTTTTCCTTGCATTTTTGAAGGAAATGGTGAGTTTTCAAAATTTGGGCCAACCCGAGAGCCCATTTTAAATTTTAAAAATAAATATTTTTTCATTAACAACTCCTTAATTTTTCAACCCTTTTCACCCATTAAACTTCCACAATGACCTTCATTTATCTATTCAAACGAACAAATAAATTTGGTCCCCTTAAAAACTCATTACCATCTTGGATTTGGGTTATCAAATTAGGTATTAGGCCAACCCGAAATCCCATTTCAAGTTTTAATTTTTTTTAATTATTTCATAAAATATTCATTTTTATCCATTTTCAGTGATTCGACCTATTAAAATTTCCCACTGAACCCAAAAGCACCCCCATCTTCGTTTTCACCTCTTTGGAGCTCATATTAATTGCAAATTAGGGCCGAACTTCTCAACCTCTAAAAAACGTCCAGATTTCTCAAGTAAGTTGGTTCCCTTCCTTCCTCCTCCCTTTTTCTTAGGTTTTTTTTATTGAATCCCCAAATGTCCATAAGCTAGTTATCCATACCTAGGGTTTTATTTTTGAGTTTCTTGGTCCAATCCTCTGGTTTTAGGTTCAATCTTACTCCCTTGTGGTGTGGTAGAGGTGCGGTTGAAGTGACACACAAGGATTTGGGGGTTTTGACTCTTTTGGTAGGTGATTCCATATGTAGATATTTTAGAATGAATTGGATTGCTGTATTTTTGTTTCATTTATGTTAATATTTCATTGTTTTTTCTGTGAAAATTGATTTGGGTAGCATTTTCAAAGCGGTTGATTTTTAAGTTCCAATTTTGTAAAGAAAATGGGTGTTTTACATGTGCAACCTATGTTGTGCCTTTTTGTGTTGTTTTATAATTCATGGAATGGATTAATAAAAATATTTTTATTCTGAAATTTATGTTTTCATATAATATTGGTTTTCATTGGGTTTTAAATTTGGGATTTTAGATGAATTTTATGTGCAAAGTTTGGTTACTTTTCTTGAAATTGTTATATGGAAATTATAAGTGCTTTATTTGGTTATATAAAAGGTGAAAAGAATGTGTAGATACAGTTTGAAATGTGTGTGACCAGAACTGATGATTATATGTTAAAATGGATTTTCATAACATGAGGAAATTGTTTGAGCACAAGAGGGGAATCCCGGGTAACTAGGTTGGATACGTGTACTAGTACGCTAGTGAACGGAGGGGTTTTGACCATGGTTTACTTAGCAAGTTTGACATGTATAACACTAAAGAAACTATAATGGAGATGATTTTATACCACTAGGTTATGGGTATGCTCCCTAATAGTGTCTCGTGCACGAGAACGAATTTTATTATGGTTACTTTTACCTAGGTACAAGGTACATGGGGCTGACAACTAACTAGTACCTAGGGGTGTTCCTATGCTTGGTGCTCGTGACCTTTTTGGAATTTATCCTTGCCTTATGGTATTTTTTGATGTGAAAACCAGTATCTTTCATGTTTTATTCAAATTCACTCATTCTTTAAAGTTATGTCCATTGAAAGTTATTTTCATTTCAATGTTTTACTTTTAGAAATAAATGCTACCATTTTATTCTTATAAATCTTGAAAGATTTTTATTTGATAATTCCTATAACTTGGAATCCTTGGGTGATATCCTATTGGGCTTAGTTTGACACCCTACTTATAACTTTGGGTTTAAGTAAACTTGATCATGTTTGACACAGGAAAAGGCAAGGCCTTGGGCGATGGCGGTTTGGGTTTCTAGTTTCTCTCAATGGTGCAGTGTTGTAGAGACAACTCATGGGTGATGACCCCTTGTCATGTGGAGTCTCATGGGATATTTTTTATGATAATTTTATACATCTTTGGACCTCTTGTGTCTAGTTTAAACCCATATAATCAGTTATTAATTTTATTAAGTCTTGTTTGGAATAATTTTTCGGATTTGGTTTGTTGTTTTTTTAGTTATTTTATAAATCCAAACTCGGGTAAATCATTACCAAATGATTTTTTATGATACCCTGGATCTTCTGACAGCCTGTGGGGATAGGGAACACCGTTCAAGCCTTTCCATGAGCTAGGTTTGGTGCCAGTTTGATAGAGACCAGATTCGGTTCGTGAAAAAATGGTATCAGAGGAGGTTAATGTTTTTGAGTTATATTATTATTTTGGGATGAGTCGGGCTAGAAAGGAGCTACGACTGTCGGGGATCAGAGTTTGGTAATGAGTAGGGTGCCGAGCCCGCACCCCTCGTGGCAGACCTCAAGTCACCATGGGATTTACGAATTATTTGTTTATCTTCACTTCCAGGTGAGACGTGTGGGATGCAGACTGCACGTGGACATCGAGTGTGGTGAAGTAGTTGTTTATTTTACTATTGTAATGTGTTTGGATTATTTATATTTGATGTTATTCCTGAAATTTTCATAACTATTTTACTGATTTTTTTCTTGTGACTGTTTCCTTTTGTAGCAACATGCCTCCCCAGAAAGCTCCCACGCACCCACCGAAGGAAGCTGGAGAGAGTTCTCCCACACCATTCGATCAAAGAATGATAGAAGCCATGGTACGAGATGTCCAGGATCTAGGACAGAGAGTGGTTATAGCTCCTACTCCAGCTAGTGAATATGAGTCTAGCCTTAGGAAGGATAAGGCCCAGGAGTTCTTGAAAAATAAACCCCCTTGTTTCCGAGGTAGCTCAGAACCACAAGAGGCAGATGAATGGATCGAGAAGATAGAGTGTGTGTTCGAGTTCATGGACACACCTGAGGAGGGCAGGGTGAAATGTGCCTCTTTTCAGATAGAGGGTACTAGCCGTAGGTGGTGGGAATCTATGCTTCAATCTGGGAATCATGAAAACATGAGTTGGAGAGATTTTAAGTCTATCTTCAACGAGCAGTATTGTACAGAGGTTCTATCCTATGCCAGATCTTGATAATTCATGGATCTTTCCTAGGGAGATCAATCAGTAATAGAATATGCTAACCGTTTTCCTGAAGTAGTGTGGTACGCTCATGACATTATTTCTAATGAAAGCATTAATGCTTGGAAGTTTGAGAAGGGGCTGTGACCATAAATTTACTCACATGCCTTTCTATTTAAGTTAGGAACTTATGTTGAGGTGGTCGATCATGCTTGCATGGTAGAGATTGAGAAGAAGGGGAAGTCTGGGATCTTTGGAGTGATATCTTCAATGGGCACTAGCAGCTCATTTGAAAAGAAGAGGAAGCGGGAAGACCAGTGAAAGAAGGGGGTGGCAGTTCAGGACACTCTTCCAGGAAGTTTTCATCAGTGGCTTCAGATGCGAGGATTGTCATGTGCCACCAGTGTGGGAAGACAGGGCACATCCATCCAGCATGCCATCATCCTCCAAAGACCTGTTTCCAGTGTGTAGGTATGGGACACGTGCAATGATTTTGCGGGATAGCGCGTCCACTACAAAGTGGGGCATAATCCATGGATCCCAGGGGACTGCCAGATCAGTTAGATCCATCGAGGACAAGGGGATCTCGGTTTGGTGGTTGTGGTGGTAGGGCTGGATCATCTTTTGGGTAGAGGCAATTTAGGTCAGAGCCACAGGCGGGTGGTCGTTCTCAGGCAGAGATGAGGCATCTTCATGTTGTGGAGCATGCACCAGCAAGATTGGATGTAGAGACATCGACCATCCAAGGTACCATTTTGATTTCATATTCTTTATCTTCTACTCTTTTTGATAATGGGGCTTCAGTTTCATTTATATCTACATGTACTGTGATCACAATGAACTTGCCAACTGAGATTTTATCTTTCACGATGGAGTTGGTGATGCTGTTGGGAAAGAAGGAGTAGGTTCTCAGGTTCCCCTCATGTGCTCTCTCCGTGTTGGGGGTGGAGATGGTGTTGGAATTACAGGTCTTGGATATGGACCTTTTTGATATAATCCTTGGCATGGACTGGTGGATACATTTTCAGGTGCACATCGATTGTTATAGGCGTTGGGTGAGTTTTGTGGCACCTGATGGTAGTCCACAGGTTTTTTCTTGGGTAATGGGACCCTCGGTCAGGTCGTGCGGGACTTCCACTCCCAGAGTTAGGGAATTTTATCTTTCATCTATCATCGCTCGTGCTAGAGGATGATGGTCATGCTCTTGAGGGTGGATTACCTCATGTGGTGGATGAGTTCCCAGAGGTATTTCCAAATTATTTCTGCGGCATTCCCCCAAAGCGGTACATGGAGTTCTCGATTGATTTGGCACCAGGGACACAACTGATATCTCTTCCCTCACACCGTATGGTCCCCACCGAGTTGAGGGAATTAAAGATACAACTAGACAATTTATAATTCAAAGGATTCATTCGCCGGAGTGTCTCTCCTTGGGCCGCTTGTATTCTTTTTTCAAAGAAGGCCGACAACTCCCTCTGTTTGTGTATAGATTACTGGAAGATGAATAAGGTAACCATAAAGGACAAATATCATTTTCCCTGAATAGATGACTTATTTTATCAGTTGAAGGGGGAAAAGTGGTTTTCTAAAATAGACTTGTGTTTGGGTTATCACCAACTTAGGGTGAAATAGGAAAATATCTTGAAGACAGCCTTCTGAAGTCGGTACGACCACTATGAGTATTTGTTCATGCCCTTCAGATTGACCAATTCTCCAGAGGTCTTTATGGAACTCATGAATAGGGTGTTCCACCAGTATCTCGACTTATTCATTGTGGTGTTTGTGGATGACATCCTGGTTTACTATAGATCCGAGGAGGAGAATGAGAACCATTTTTAAATTGTGTTGGTAACTCTGCGGGATCACCACCTTTATGCAAATCTATCCAAGTGTACCTTCAGGATCAGGGAGGTGAAGTTATTGGGGCATGTGATCTCGGAGCAGAGAGTTTTGGTGGATCTCGAGAAGATCAGTGCAATTATGTAATGGGAGAAACCGAACAATGTGTTTGAGATTAGTAGTTTCCTTGGCCTGGCATGTTACTACAGGCGGTTTGTTTGATATTTCTCTCGGCTTGCTTCATCCATGACCACGCTCACCCGGAAGGGGGTGAAGTTTGTGTGGATCCTAGAATGCCAGGCATCCTTTGAAGTTTTGAAGTGGTGGTTGACTACCGCCCCAGTCTTAATCCTTCCAGAGTCTGGGAAAGGCTATGTGGCGTATTGCGACGATTTAGGTATGGGTCTCGGGTGCTTGCTTATGCAGGATGATCATGTGGTAGCATATGGCTCTCGCCTGCTCTGACCACATGAAAAGAATTATCTGACCCATGACATGAAGCTAGTCTAGGTAATGCATGATTTAAAGACTTGGCGCCACTATATCTTGGGGGAGAAGTTTGTGGTCTACTATGATCATAAAATTTTGACATACATCTTCTCATAGAAAGATCCCAATTTGAGGCAGCGTCGCTGGATCAAATACCTTCAGGGGTTTGCCTTTGATATCCTCTATACCCCGAGGAAGGATAATGTTGTAGCAGACTCCTTGAGAAGAAGAGAACTGGTGCAGGATTTGAGGAAGTCCAGTGATGAGTGGAATATGATGGGACTCTTTGCTCAGATGCATGTGGAGACCAAGGAGCACAATGGAAGTACATTCTTGGAAAGCATTTAGTTGACCCCATCTTTTTTAGAATTGATTCAGCAAAAGCAGCCCAGTGATGAGTTAGGCCAGCGATCAAGACATATTATTCATGGTGGGGAGACGTCTTCTGATTGGTCTTCTTCCCCCGAGGATATCTTGTGTTTAAAGGGTCGTTCAATGGTGCCTCTATCTCTGAGGAAGGTGGTAATCCAGGATAGCCACCAGTCACAGTGGGCAGTCCACCCCGGTGACAACAAGATTTACTATGATGTTCGTCAACAGTTCTGGTGGCCAGGTATGAGATGAGACATTGCTGAATTTGTATCGAGAAGCTATACTTGTCAGTAGGTGAAAGAAAAACATCAGAAGCCCTCTGGTTTTCTTTATCCATTACCCATTCCTACCAAGAAGTGGGACGAGGTTGCCATGGATTTCATTGTTGGATTACCTTGTACACCTCGAGTTAAGAATTCTATTTGGGTGGTGATTGATCGTATGACAAAATCAGCCCACTTCATTCCTATCAGAGATACAGCTAAAGTGGATGAGTTGGGCCAGTTGTATATTAATGAGGTGGTAAGGCTTCATGGTGTTCCATCAGCAGTTGTCTCAGATAGAGACCCCCGATTCACCTCTCGGTTTTGGGGAGGCCTTCATAAGGCTTTGGGGTACCAAATTAAGATGAGCACAACATACCATCCTCAGATAGATGGTCAGACAGAGTGGAAAAATCAGATCCTGGAAGACATGCTTCATGCATGTGTCTTGGATTTCGGTGGTTCGTGGGATAGCCGTTTGGGATTGGTCGAGTTGGCTTATAATAATAGCTACCAATCCTCAATTTGAATGGATCCCTTTGAGGCGCTCTATGGTCAGCCTTGCCGGTCCCCTCTGTGTTGGGATGAGGTAGGTGAGACATCACTGTTGTGACCGAGTCTTGTGCAAGAGACATCTGAGAAGGTCAAGTTGATCAGGTAGTGTTTATTGATAGCTCAGAGTTTCCATAAATCATATACTGATAAGAGGCGTCGAGATCTAGAGTTTTCTGTGGGTGATTGGGTATTTCTGAACGTTTCCCTCGTCTGGGTCACCGCCGCTTGGGGAAGTAGGAAAAGTTGACGCCGAGGTATGTCGGAACTTTTTAGATCACCATGTGTATTGTTAAGGTGGAATATAGGTTGGATTTTCCTTCTCAGTTGACATCCATCCATGATGTTTTCCATGTCTCCCAGTTGAAGAAATTTAACTCGGATCCGTCCCATGTGCTGGATTGGGAGGAGTTGGATATAGAGCCTGATTTATCTGTTTTTGAGCGGCCAGTGAGAATAGTAGACTTCCAAGAAAAGGTTCTTAGGGGAAAGTATATTCCACTAGCCTGATCTCTTTGGAATCATGGGAGTGATACACATGAGACATGGGAGCAAAAGTCATGGGTTGAGTAAGAGTACCCGAACATGTTTTCTGATCAAGCATCGGGTTGACTTTTAGGGGCGTAAATCCCTTCAGGGTGGGAATAATTGTCACATACATGACATATTTTAAAGGTATTTTTCATTTAATTTACATTCTTGCTTTGTTTTGGGGGTTTTTCCATGCATATTTGAAGGAAATGGTGGGTTTTCAAAATTTGGGCTAACCTGAGAGCTCATTTCCAGTTTTAAAAATAAATTTTTTTTTCTTTAATAACTCCTTTGTTTTTAACCTTTTTCACCCATTAAACTTCCAAAATGACCATACTTTATCTATTAAAATCACCAAAGAAATTTGGTTCCCTTAAAAATTCATTAGCATCTTGGATTTGGGTGATCAAATTAGGTATTGGGCGAACCCAAAAAATCATTTCCAGTTTTAAATTTTTTTTTAATTATTTCATAAAATATTCATTTTTTATCATTTTTCGGTGATTCCACCTATAACATGTTCCAAATGAACACAGACACACCCCCATCATAGTTTTCCCCTCTTTGGAGATCATATTCATTGAGAATTAGGGCCGAACTTCTCAAGCTCCAAAAAACGTCCTTATTTCTCAAGTAAGTTGGTTCCCTTCCTTCCTCCTCGCTTTTTCTCAGGGTTTCTTCTTCCTTTATTGAATCCCCAAATTTCAAGAAGCTATGGGTTCGTACCTGGGGTTTTATGTTTGAGTTTTTTGGTCCAATCCTCTAGTTTTAGGTTCAATCTTACTCCCTTGTGGTGCGGCGGAGGTGCGGTTGAAGTGACACACAAGGATTTGGGGGTTTTGACTCTTTTGGTAGGTGATTCCATATGTAGATATTTTAGAATGAGTTGTCTTGATGTATTTTTGTTTCCTATATTTTTCTATTTCATTATTTTAGTACAAAAAGTTATTTGGGTATCATTTTCAAAGCGGTTGATTTTTAAGTTCCAATTTTGTGAAGAAAATGGGTGTTTTACATGTAAAACCTATGTTGTGCCTTTTTGTATTGTTTTATAAGTCATGGAATGGATTTATAAAAATATTTTGATGATGAAATTTCTAGTTTCATATAATATTGTTTTACATTGGGTTTTAAAAGTGGGGTTTTAGATGAATTTTATGTGCAAAGTTTGGTTAATTTTCTTGAAATTGTTCTATGGAAATTATAAGTGGTTTATTTGGTTATATAAAAGGTGAAAAGCATGTGTAGCTAATGTTTAAAATGTTTGTGACCAGAACTGATGATTATATGTTAAAATGGATCTTCATAACATGATTAAATTGTTTGAGCACAAGAGGGGAAGCCCAGGTAACTATGTGGGTTAACGTGTACTAGTACGCTAGTGAACAGAGGGGTTTTGACCATGGTTCACTTAGAAATTTTGACATGGATAACACTAAAAAAACTATAATGGAGATGATTAGAGACCACTAGGTTATGGGTATGCTCCATACTAGTGTCTCTTACAAGAGAAAGTAATTTATTATGGTTACTTTCATCGAGGTACGAGGTACTTGCGGTCACAACTGACGAGTACCTAGGGGTGTTCCTATGCTTGGTGCTCATGGCCTTTTTGGAATTTATCCTTGCCTTATGGTATTTTTGGATGCGAAAACCAGTAGTTTTCATGTTTTATTCAAATTAACTCATTATTTAAAGTTATCTCCATTGAAAGTTATTTTCATTTAAAAGTTTCACTTTTAGAAATAAATGCTTTAATTTTCTGTTTATAACTCTTACAAGCTTTTTATTTGATAATTCCTATCACTTGGAATCCTTGGGTGATATCCTATTGGGATTAGTCTCAAACCCTAATTAAACCTTTGGGTGTAATTAGACTTGATCATGTTTGACACAGGCAAAGGCAAGGCCTTGGGAGATGATGGTTCGGGTTGCTAGTTTCTCTCAATGGTGCGGTGTTGTGGAGACGACTTGTGGGTGATGACCCCTTATCATGTGGAGACTCATGGGATATTGTTTTCTGATAATTTTATACATATTTTGACTTCTTGTGTCTAGTTTAAATCCATATACTCAGTTATGAATTTTATTAAGTCTTGTTTGGCATAATTTTTCAAATTTGGTTTGTTGTTTGTTTTTGGTTATTTTATGAATCCAAACTCGGGTAAATCATTCCCAAATGAATTTTTATAATACTTGGGCACTTATGCCAGCCCGTGGGGATAGGGAACACCCTTCAGGCCTTTCCATGAGCTGGGTTTAGTGCTGGTTTCATGGCGACCAGATTCGGTTCGTGACAGTATTGTAGGGATATATAGGTCCCACCCATCTCATAATGAAATCATACATACATGTTCCACAAGATCATAAATAAGAATATCGTAACCCATGAAATCAAATGGGTATTATAAAAATTCAATCATATTATAATCTATGGAAAATGATAAGTTTCATAATCATTTCAGCAAAATCATAACCAGTGAAAGAGAAACGGGTTTCATAAACATATAATCCTTGATATAGAAATGAGTTTCATAAAGACCATGCCGTTAATAATAACCCATTAATAGAAATATTATTAATAGAACCTTTAGATCATTTACTAGAAGGGCATGGGTAAAATCAAAATATGTCATTGTAGATGGAATTTTTTTTGAAATATCTTTCAAAAATGTTTCTTGAGGAAAATATCCTTTCTTATTAGAAAAAGTATTTTTAATAGATAAAACCATTTAAAAATAATTTTCTTCAAAAAATACCTTGACAAATTATAATGAATAATTGAAATAATTTTGAAAACCTTTTTACTTGAAAAATTATAAAATAAGCTTCAAGAAATTTTAAAATAATTTTTCTTTGATTTTTTTTGAAAACATATAAATAAATCTTGAAAATATTATAAAAATATTTTTACTTGAAATAATATGAGAGGATCTTTAATTTCTTTTGAAAACCATTTATTTTAAAATAATTTGAAAACTTTTAAATTAGGCTGGAAAACATTTTGAAAACAATTTTCCTGGAAAACTTATAAGAGAACGTTGAAAACATTTTGAAAAAAAATTTCCTTGAAAATAAACTTATAAAATATTTTCTTAAAAATTAGACTTCTAAAAATTAAATGGATTCTTCATTGAAACAATGACTGGTAATTTTTTACAATCTATATGAGGTAAAAAGAACATTCCTTTTTCACGGTAAAAATTTCAGAAAAATGACTTGTTCAGAAAGAGACAAGAAGATTAATTTAAAGAGATTATTAAAAGAAAAAAAGTATAAAAATTTATTTTAAATATTTTAGGATAATGGCACAATATTCTTGGAAACCCTTTTTAGAAAACATAGTTTTGAAGGTGTATAGATTTTAGATTGAAGGAAGGGTAAATTATGGATTTCTTTAAAACAATTTCTTAACTATCTTATATAACAAAGAGTGGGAAAAATGGTACCAATATATAAATATATCATGAGTAACCATAGGAGAATAAAATTCATGAGTTTTATTAAGATATGAATCACAATATTTTATCAAGTAAGCATAATCATTAACAATCTCGAAAAGTGATGAGATTGTTTTAATAGACTATTATAACTTGGTAACTTCAGATAATACAATCCATGTAAGAAAATTAAATTAAATTATTCTTAAAATATATTTAAAATAATTAATTTCATGATATAACATGTAAAATATAATTATATACACCTCAAAAGAGAATTTAGGTGCATAAATAAACAAGAGTCTCAAAGAAGGAAAATTGAGACAAAACTATTTCACCGATTTGGTAACTTTTGAAACTTAAAACCCATGAAATAAAGATCATAAAATGGATATGTGAATACCCATAAATTTAATTATAAGTTAAATATAATAAAATCATGGGTATTACATTCACCACAAAAAATGAAAGAGTGGTGAACATAGCTTGTATCTCACGAAAATAAAAAGTGAGATGAAATCCACTTACCTTGTGTCTTGACTCTCATCGTACTCATTCAAACCACCTATATAATAAATATAAATTTATTTTACATATTTTACATAAAAATATTATTATATCAAATACCATATATGGTTTGATTATGACTTTATATTACCTGCTTGTTAACCATTATATGTTAAGGTTTCACTTCAGATAATATTCGCTTTGTTCTTCGCATGTGCCTTAATTTGTTATATCATTGGTACTTATACTTATATCATGATTCCAGAATGTAAACCGTGATATAAATATCATTTATATCAATTATATTTTCATTATAATAATCTATATAATATAGAAGTATGAAATCGAATACACCATTCATGGATACGGTAATCCGTACATACGCATGAACATGATTTTCATTTTTTATTGTCGTATTGAAAGAAAGAAAGAAAATTAAATATATGTATATATGAATATAATATTATTATAGTAGAATTATAATTTTATATATACTATATAATTTTATTAATTCTATCCTTAATACATTCCATGCAGTGTGTGAATGAATCACATCGCTTTGAGGGGGTGGTAGTCCACACTTACTCAAAAAAATTATCATATTTACAACAAATGAAAATTAAAAATATATGAGTTTAGGTCGGGATGATAATGATGAAGACAAAAAAAATACAAGGGGTGAATTGTGGTTTTGAAAACATTTATAGATTCATAATACCTCTCTTATTATATGGGGAACCTTTATTTTTCTCTTAAAGTTGAGTAAGATATGGAAATAAATATAGGAAATGAACACAGATATCTATAGTTGTTCAGGAAAAAATATCCCCTAGTCCTCTCCAACAATTTTCAACTCCACGATCATAGTGATGTTCACTATTAGGTCCTATAATCCTAGTACATTTAAAAAAAATTGAGTGAAGGAAGTTGACACCTTACAGGAAGGATTTATAGAGCCTTTAGGTTCTTTTAAATGGAATTGAAAATCTATAACTTAGTGCAAGAATTTGAAACTTTACCATGACTGAGTCTGAGCAGTAGAAACTACACCAAATCAATAGAGATTTATTTTTTTGAGGATACATATTAAACTTCATATTTATAGTAACAACTGACATATGTATTTATATCTTAAAAAATACAAATAATCAAATTAATGCTCAATGTCACATAGTGTTTCTTCAAATTGTGATAGAGAAAACACTAGAAAAATGTTTAAACATGTATGTCTCCAAAGTGTATCTTTTAAAAATTCTTCATCATTCTTATAGAATATTATTTAACAATAAAATGTAGTAGTTGTGAAAATAGCAGTAGTGCGATCATAGATTAAAACATGTATTTCTCCAAAGTGTAGTTCTGAAGGAAATGAAATTTTTTTTTGTATTTCTCACACAATTTTTTTTATGTATATAACCTTTTCTATATTTTCCATTTTTTTCGATAAAGTGCATCTCTATATATATATTTTAGGGTTAAAAACTCTAGATCAAACCAACTCAAAAAAATATAACATAATAAATCATGAATATTTGAATTCAAAATCAATCAAGATCATTATAACTTCCTATAATAATAGAAATGATTTAATCCATTTAATATGATCCTTTAAAACAATTATAACGCGCCTTCGAAACAAATATAAAATAACTTTGAATATATCTTTACTTTCATCCAAACTGTTGTAGAAATATTAGATAATATCATAGATTTAAAAACTCTATCATTGAATAGTCAAATTCAGGGTTCCTTTATGTGATGAAAAAACTTAAAATGTAGGGCTGCCAATGTACGGTTGATCACAAAAGTAACATGGATATGCCATATATTTTCTTCCTCAAATGCATGGTTCTTTATAAATGTAGGGTTTCTTAACCATAGTTTCCCAATAGTGTAGGATATATAGTCCATATGTGCTATTTAAAACATAGGGTTTCCATTCCTTATGTTACACTTACAAACATAGGGTATGAATAGTGTTTCTTGAATACGTTAAAACACATCCCAAATACTTCAACAAATATTCATAGTGAATCAAAGACTTGAATATAATTCTAGAATAATTATTTAAAAAGATATGAATTTCCTAAAATTCACTTAAAATTAAATTCATTAGTAATATAAATGAGGGTTCTTGTGAGAATAAAAACCAAAATTAAATTAATGAAATTGTTGAATAAAAAAATTCTAAAAAATCTCCCCCATTTTATGGTCACAAACACCTGATAAAACAAATAAAATATAAATTATTTTTTTAGAAAAATGTTCAAGATAAATTTCTCCCCATTTTGATGTTTATAATATTTCTTTCATAAAGGAAACTTCTACCCTATTATCCCATTATATAATTTTTCCCTTTCATAAAACTTCTCCAATATAATCATTAAAATTAAAACCATAAACTTACCCCATTTTTTGAAATCAAAATAGTTAGATTAAAGAGTATTTGAAATAAAATTCCTTTAAATTCATGATTTAAAAAGATATCGAAAAATAAGTAAGAGGCATAATAGAATATTTTAATGAATAAGTTTTTTATTTTTTTAAACTCCCCTTGAATCATAGAATATAGGATATTCAAATATGTCTAGAATAAATAAAGAACTTTTAAATAATTTTTATACAAGTAATAAAAATAAAACTATTATTATTATTTTACTTACAATAACGAGATAATTAAATATTAATTACATTCTTATGTAAGATAACTAAAAAAAAAAAAAAAAAAAAAAACTAATAGCACATATTTTCACTAAAAAACGTATATTGAAAATAATACATTTAATATTGATTTTAAATATACAGAATAAAAATTAAGGGCTAGAAAGAAGTTTACTATTCATCTGAACTTTACAAACTTGAAACTTTATAACTTAAAGAAGATAAAACTATTGATAGTTATTCTAAACTACATTGAATCTTTTATGTTCTTTAATATAAAAAATTCTAACACCATTCAAGTATAAAAAAATTCAGCTTATCAATATTTGGATCGGTAGTATCTTCTCCTCTATGAAACTCCATTAGACTTAGAATTTCATCCTTGAAAGCTTCAAATTCTACTTCTGATATCAAACTATATTTTATATTCTGATACTATTGTTGTCACAAATCAAAAACAATTTTTTATAATAATTATTTCTGTAAATATTCATATGAATTTTAAAACACATCCAGATCAGTTTGTAGTCTCACTTTATCTTCATTCAAAGTGATGACTTTAAGCTGAATATTTTCATAAAATATTTTAGAATAAGAGGCTTCCATAATTAATAAATTTTTAAGTTCCTTATTTATTTTAGAATAATTTTCAAACGAATATTCAATATAAAAAATAGATTTTTATTTTAACAAATAATAATAATTACCTTTTATTATTTTGTAAGAATGATGTTCTTCTGAACTTGAAATATTTGATCGCTTCATCTTGCTATAACTAGTTTTTAGAATATTTTGAACCAGGTATTTCAAAGAAGATGACTTCATAATTTAATTTTGTTTAATAATAAGATGAAACAGTTGGTTCTGAAACAGTGTAGATAACTTTTAATTTTCTTTATCCAAAAAATACAGAACACTCATTACATATTACATAAGAAAAGTATTCTAGTTTTTGTAAACAAATGAAATTTTAAGAGCATGTAATATATGTATTTCAATAGATTTTTTTTTTCAAAAATTAAACTAAGTATCTTATTATTTAAAAAAAAATAAAACAAGGTTTAGATATATAATTTTTTAACAAATCATTTACATAATCAAAATAGATTAAAATTGATTTTAAGAGTAAAGAAAATTATTCATTAAATTTTGAGAGATATATTTCTCCTCTTATATAAAATAGTTAATAAAACAGAAGAATGTAGATATATAAAAACAAAATACTACCTGGATCTGTGATATTAGTACCGAGGGTTTTTTATAATGAACTACTTCAGAGTTATTCAATCCTTTGGTAGATAATTTCATAAACCAATCGATAAACCACTAAAAGATTTAACTATGTATCTTTGTGGTGTTATCCTACAAAACATAAAATTCATGTTCCTTTTGGTACTAATATTATTTTCGGTCCAACAGTGTTAGAAATTAAATTTTTAGGTATCCAAATATGTTTATTTTGATTAGGAATTATACTATTCAAGATAATTTTTTTTGAGCAATATATATTTTTAACACCATAAATTTGAGATTTTATAAAGAAGAAACCATTAGTATAATTTCCATTGATACCATAATAAAAGAATTTGATAGTAGACATATTTTTGCTATTTAGACCATGAAAAAAACAATTTTTATATAGTTTTATTCTTTCACCATTGCTTTATATTCCCAATTTTTCTTTTGGTATTTTATTTTTGAAAAGGACTTGATTTAAATATTTTTCTCCTTTAACCAGCATACTATAATATTATTTTAAGTCATCAATTTTAGCCAATAATTCTTTAATCTTAGTGTCCGTCAAATCAGAATAAATTTTAGAAGAATCAGATTTTAAATCTTTTCTTTAAATATGAAAAACTTTCTTTATATATTAGAACAATATCATAAGATTTTCTAATTTTTCTATAATGTTTATTTAAGGATTCATGTTTTTCTTATAGAATAAATAAATACTTATTTAATTCATTATAAGATAGTTTCTCATAATTAGAGTTCTGAGAGTAAGAAGATTGTACCTCATGATCAGTATGGGCCATAAGACATACTATTTTATTTTTATGCCCACACTCAGAATCTAATGAATAATCATCATATGAAATAGAAGTATTACTCTAGTGGCCTTTATAACTTTCTCTCATTTTCTCTTGTAATTGGAGTTCCTTTAAGCTTTTAGAAAATAATGATTATCCTTTGTATGGAATTTTTCATTGCATTCACATCATTTATTTTCTTTATTCCATTTCTTTTTCTTTATATATATATTTTCAAATTTGTTATAAATATCTAATAAGTAATTTTATCCAAATTTGGATGATTTGAATAAGACGATTCATCCATAATAGTTTTTAGGGAAAATGCTTCATGTTTTATATGATTTTTAGCTTTAGCCTTCATCTCATCTTCACACACCATTTAATTTACAATTAACTGCATAATAACTAAATTTTTTATTGCTGTAGATTGATGTATAACTGCAAATATTCCATTCCACTTATATGGTATCACTTTTAGTACATTTAACACTAGATCTGATTGTGAAATTTGATTTCCCAAAGCAGCAACATGTTCATGATCTCTGTAAATCTTTCATTCATTTGAGAAATAGTTTGACTTTCATTCATTCTAAATTTATCAAAATTTAGTTTCATAGTATCATACCAAAATTTTCCGATTTTCACTTCCTTTATTCGAAACAATAATATCTTGCCACATATCATTATAAGTAGGAAATTGTGACACTTGATTCAATTCATATGTACCTAAACGACACATAATAACATTATTATCTTTTTAATTGAGATCATATTATCTTTCTTTTTCATTATTACAATATTCCAAAACCTTATTTAGGGATCTAATAAGGTTTAAAACCCTTTAAATAAACCCTTATTCCAAAAAATTTTAAATAAATAATCATATGTCATTTCTAATATCCATAATTTTCACTATGAAAATAAGGAGCACAGATCATCGATATACCTTATCTAGAATCATCCATTTCAATATGTATTAATTTGAATATTTTACCCGGGCTTGTTAGAGATAGTAAATATTTAGTAGATCTTTCTAATACCACTTATTGATATTAGATAAGAAAATAAAATTTCAAGAATAAAACATACTAGAAGATCTCTTCCTCTGATACCAATTGTTAGGTCGGGATGATAATGACAAGGATAATTATAGAAGAGGGGGGGGTGAATTGTGGTTTTAAAAACACTAAAAGATTCAAAAAACTTATCTTTTTTATTCAGATAACCTTTCATTTTCTCATGAAGTCAAGTAAAAAGTAGATATAAATAAAGGAAATGGACACATTGATGTATAGTGGTTCATGAAACAAATATCCTCTAGTCCACTCCAACAATGCTCAACTCCATGATCTTGATGATTTTAACTATCAGGTCCTCTTACCCTAATACATTTAAATAAAAACTGAGTGATGACAATTGACACCTCACAATAAGTGTTTATAGAGCCTTCTGTTTCTCTTACATGGAATAGTAAATCCACAACTTAGTGAAATAAGATGACACTTAACCACCACTAAGTCCGAGCAGTTGAAACTCCACCAAATCAATAGAGATTTATTTTGTTGAGGATATAGGTTAAGCTTAATTATTTTAGTAATAAATAATAGATTTATTTGGATCATTAATAATTCATAGCAACAAGTAGATATTCAACATCAGGTAATATTTCTTCAAATAGTGATAGGGAAAACACCAGATAGATATTTAAACATGTATATCTTCAAAGAATATCTATGAAAAATTATTCATCATTCTTGTAAAATATAATGTAAAAATAAAGTGTATTAGTATCTATATAAGTAGTAATGAGATAATAGATTAAAATAATCATGTCTCCAAAGTGCAGAACTGAAGGCAAAGACACAACTATTTTATTTCATGCACATATTTTCTTAGGTATTTCAAATTTTCTTTATTTTTATTTTTTTCAATGAATATCATCTCAATATTTATATTGTCGGTTGAATAGATCTAGGTCAAACTAGATTCATAAATATTAAAGAATAAATCATGAATATTTTAATTCAAAATCAATCATAAGAATTATAACTTCCTATAAGAATAGAAAAAATTTACTCCATTGAATACAATAATTTAAAAAAAATCTTAATACACCTCTGAAACAGTCATAAAATATCTTTGAATAGATCTTTAATTCTATAAAAAATATTGAATAAATCTTGGATAATATCATATATTTAAAACTTTGTTGTTGAATATTCAAACATAGGGTTCCTTCATGTGATGAAAAAACTTAAAACCTAGGGTTGAAAATATATGGTTGATAACAGAAGTAGGGTTGATGTACCATAAGTTTTCTTCCTAAAATTTAGGGTTCTTCATAAACATAGGGTTTCTTAACCATACTCTCTTGATAGCGTAGGGTATATAATCCATATGTGATATTTCAAATGGAGGGTTTTCATTCCCTACATTACGCATACAAATGTAGTGTATGAAAAGTGTTTCAAGAATATGTTAAAAAACTTCACAAATACTTCAAAAAATATTCCCACTGAATCAATGAATTGAATATAATTCCAGAATAAATATTTCAATTAATATCAATTTATTAAAATTCACTTAAAAGTAAATGCATTAGTAACATAAATATGGGTGTTTGTGGGAATAAAAACCAAAAATAAATTAATAAAAATGTTGAATGAACACTTTCTAAACAAACTTGATATATTCACATGAGATAAAGATCTAAAAATTATGGAACATGTATTGAGATTACAATCAAACTATTTGTTTTTCAGGTTTATACTTAAGAAGTTATATCAGAATGATACCTATTAGAATGAGGTTCATTCCCATCATCAGATCAAGTTCCAACGGATGAAGTTCCATCAAAACAAGTCTACCGGATTGATCCCATTGAAGAAACATCCATCAGATCAAGGTTCAATAGACCAATTTACATCAGATAGAGGAATTGTGAGCTACCAATTGAGTTTCTACTCAGTTGAGGATGGAAGATAAGAATGAGAATCAGACTGAAGCAAATCGGATGGAGACTATCAAACAGAGGTTACCAGATTGAGGTTGATCAAACTAAATTTTACTGAGTAAGTTTTCTAGAAATAGAATTTGGAGAATGTTTTATGACCAATGAGTTTCTTAGATAATTTTTGAAGTCCATGAATATTTAACGTAGTTAAAGATAGATTCATCTTACTTGTAGAAAAAGTGAATATTTTTTGAAGTGGATTAGAAAAGATGAAGGAAAGTGAATCTTGTAACTATGAATACTCACCAGTTGATGAAAAGGATTGTCTTTCTAGGGTACATAACCAGTTGTAAAAAGTGGATATGAAAAGGATATTTGGGGTGTATAACCAACTATATCAAGAAATTTTACACCGGGTTTGTAGAATTATTCATTTATTTTTCCTTTTTATTCTTGAAAGAAGTTAGTGAAAGAATCCATATTGGAGGGACTATCCAACATATTAAAGAGTAGGTCTTTGTACAAGACCTTGTAAATAGAATGTGTTTCCTTCTATTTACATTTGTTTCATACAAAAGGTGAGGTTGAGAAGTTATATTTTAGGAGATCATATCCCTAAAAAGTTTCATAGGTTAAGAAAATTTTACTAAATAAGTTAATAAAATTTCTTATAAAAGATAAGGAACCACTGATTCTACCCCCTCTCAGTAGTCTCGATCCTATTTGGGAATAGTAATAAGTACCAATTACATAAACAACCTATATAATACTTTAAAAAAAGAATAAAATACTTCATCTTATATATCTTAAAATTTTCCTGAACCATTTTTAATAATTTAAATCACATGGGGACACACATCAAAGAAAAGATGAGTGATCCATCTAAGTAAGGGGAATAAAATGTAAATATGTGAAATATAATAAACATAAGATACAATGACATCAATAAGTTTTCCTTGGGATCATGGTATGGAAAAATTAGAAGACATAATAGAATAATATGTCATAAGAATATGGAATACCATGAGATAATTGAGTGAAACATAGGTTCCATGACCTGAAAAATTGGGGACCCTTTTAGGTTGGTAGTAAGCCGGGAGTAACATCCCAATCCATCCTCTAATAGGTTAGGGGATGGCAAAAATAATTGAGTAGGAATATCATTGAAATGAGAGAACTTATCCTAAAGTACCTTTTCACACACACACACTAGACTGTATGGAACAATTCAGGGAGAAAATAATACCGAAATATTTAAAGAGTAATCAACTCATGTGATAACCTCTAGGAAAAACAATAAAGTTAAATAAGGATATAAAAAAATATAAAGGGTAATAATATGCACCCAACTAGAAAGGAGGTCCCAACCTGACAATAACTGAGAAAGGAAAAATTGAAGAGATCCCAACTCACAATCTCTTAAATTGACAACTAAACATGGTTAACACCTCTAAGTACTATTATGATCCTATGATACCCGGTGAACCAAAGTCATCATTGATATTCCTATCATCTGTATAATAAACGACATGTACAAGAAAATACCATGGTTGAGTGAGTATAAAAAGACACTTAGTAGGATTCCCCCAAAACTATAAGAAAAAAATATAATAAAATAGTCAACTCAACCCATAAGTAAAAGAGGGATAAGAAACCAAATATAAAATATTATCATTTTGAGACCACATTTTACAAAATAGACGAATATTAATCTCTCTAGATAGATAAGAACTATGAGGAGTCTTCCTATAGATCTAAAGGTCCCATCTCCAATTCTATGCACCACAAAAATCTTAATAAGAATTAGGGTGGATGGCCTACTTCTCACTACTATGATCTACATATTAGGGATCATTATCTCTATTGGTGGACATTCTCCCCATGGGACCCTGTATTTTGGGGAGTGACACTATGTAGATAGATGATTCATTCCCTATATAGTGTGCCTATGTGTGTGTGGGGGGGGGGGGGGGTACTGAATCTACCTCTATGTAGGATATGGGGGAACTTGTTATCTGGTGATTTAGTGGAGTATCAACCCCAATATCTCTCTGATGATCAAAATCAATCACTACCATCGAAAAAGAATCTTTGAAAGAAGCATTCCACTCATATAACCTCATTTCATATATTTGATGCCAAAACAATGGATTGAATCATGTACTCTACAGAATTATACTTGGAGTTGGATACTTGCATGCTCAAATCCAAGACCCAAATAAAGAGATACTCGAGGTATAAGATTCTTGGAAAAGTGCCTGGTGTGTATATTAGGGAACATGGCATGTGACACCACCCGAGGGCCTATAAATTTTCTTCCTTAGAAATGAACCATTTATATTCATGCCTTTATAGAGTGTTTTCTTATAGGGACACAACAAGTCTATTAACTCAAGGTCCAATCCATGTTCTCCTAACACGTGTCTAGGAAACATGGGTAGCATCACATGACACGTGGGCTTAGCCACATGATGTGTGATACTTAACTTGGAGAAAACCTTAGCCTTTGTGAGAATTCGAGAAATATAGAATGTGTTCCTTTAGAATACATGACATGTAGTCATTTTTTTTTCAGACTGAAATACTAGTATTCACATGGTTTTCTAGATCTACCAAAATCTCCACTTTAAATCACCTTTTCCTTTCCAAAATGACAAAATAAAAGGAATGAATCTTCGATCATCGATTCCTAACCTTAGGTGGTTGTAAATCGTGAATTTGATCACCCACTCACGATCCTCCATGAATCCCATTTCTAAAACATAGTTCCAATACATGGAATCACCATCCACATTACACATATCCTCCTCAATCTATCTAAAAACCATCAGTCCCTATGTTAGTCACATAACCATCATGATTCTGGGTGTTTAATAATTCTCAAACCACTTAGACAATATCGAAAAATTGACCCGGTTGACTATTGATGAAGAATGAGAAGAACAGAGGTGGGAGAGGAATAATGAAAAGGTAAATATCCTTTCATGATGAAATCCCAACCATTGATCATAAACTTGGAAACCATAAATGGTGTAAATAATTCTCCCAATAATTTTTTTTAATTCGGTTCAAGAATTCTAATTAAATTCTTAATTCATATAATTAATGAAAAGTAATGAATTTGGTAGATAGTCATTCCATTATAAAACAATTAAGAACACAAGGTTTTAAATCCACATGACAATGAGCCCTACCACAAGAATGGATTAATAGTTGTTTAAGAACACATTCACTAAAATTTTTTCTGAATATGCCACTACATTCTTCATTATTTCTATGAATATTCTAGATTCATTCATCATCGGTACAAAATACCATATTTGCTAAAGCCAACAGGGGATCCTCCTAATACTCTTTATTCTCCCAGGGTTATGTGGATAAACCTAGTTATTTTATATATCCATATTTTAATAGAGAGGGTGATCTTGGTTTTCAAATTTAATATATTAAATAAATTATACATTTAATTTTTTAAGGTACCTAAAAACGACTATTTTCAACAAAGCATCTGACCTCGAACAAATTTTTTTTAGGCCTGAAACATTAATGTAAGATGGTCTAGAGGTATTGGGGTAAATATATATATTAAAATTATTAGATTTATTAAAAATAATTGAATTTTTTTTTGGTTTAAAATTATTAAACAATTATTTCTTAAAATAAAAAGAATAGTGGGCATGTGGAGAGTCAATGAAAAAAATTAAAGAGAAAAATAGAAGGAAATTTTATATTTGTTTGGATTTAAATGATCCTACTCAACTCTTAACATCCCAAACTATGGAGTATGGAACCCATTATGTAATTTAGAGAGATAGAGAGAGATAATTTTACATGAGATCAATTTAAGCCTAAGAATTTATGAGGAGTAACCCCAAACCTAACAACACACACCCTTTTGTGGGAGAAGAAAAAACCCAAGCTTTCAATAAGGAGAAACCATAACCTAAGTGTAGAAACTTTTTTTAAGGTAATCATAACCAAGGTAACACATTTTAGAGGTTTTATAACCTATTGTATAAAATATTAAGTGCATACCTCTACCCAGACTCGAAATGATAGAATATATAATACAACTGGATAGAAGCAAAAATATTGCTGGTGATGAAATACTTGATGCAGACCCTTTTGAATGATATGGACAATGTACTCTATGAATTCCAAAAAAGGTATAGTTCAAATTTTCAAGTTGATATGAATGTTGAAGAAGAATTGTTCCTCCCTTGAGATTTCATCACAAAAAATGTAAATAGTTGAGTACAAGATCACTTAAAGTTTCAAAACAGAAGAGCGCTTTGAATTACTTCAAGTATTATCATATGTAACCATTGTTTACATTCTAAGAATCATCGATTCCTTTAAATAGAATATGTAAAATATATCAAACTAATCTCTTATTGGGTAAATCAATTCAAATTCAAATTAAAAAACTATTTAGGAGAAAGAAAATTATCATCCAGAATAATCATAAATTTTTTTAATTCAAAAGTTAATGATAAATTCAAACCAATTTTAATTACTCTTTAAATATTTTAAATAGTCTCTATAATAATAGGTCAAAACAATTCCATAGATATCATATGATAATTTTAGTGTTTAAATTTAAACATTAAAAGACTTTTTAATTTTATGCAACATGTAATAACTAGAAGATTTAATTATGCTGTATTAAATACTAAAAAATAAGTTTGAATAATTTATAAGACAATAAATATTTATTTATAAAATAATAACATAATAAATCAATTCAAAATATAAAAAAAATTAAATATTGGAAATACCTTCTGTAAGTGTACGCATGAATAAAGAATAAATTAATACATATTTTAAAAATGATTAAAATAAATTACAGAAATGTATAGGTATTAAAAAATAGTTTAAATAAAACATATAAATAAGTTTAAACAAGTCATTCCTTCAAACTTTCTCTATAAAAATCTATAAATTAATACCATAAATATCACAAGAAGATTTACTATAAATATATATCTTATGTATAAATGTATAAAATATAAAAAAATTATTGACATGCACTAAGTACATTTAAAATAATTTGAAATAATTTAACCATATTAATAAATTACATAAAAAAAATTAAAATCAAGAATTTAAGCACTAATAAATATTTTCAACAATGATGTATTTTTTCTGCGAACAATAAAAAAAATATTTAAAAAAAAATTAAAACATGTTTAAATCACTTAAAAATTATTTTCATAGACTAAACATGATTAATAAATAATTTTAGAAAAAATAAAATAATAAAAATAGTTATTATAAACATATAGTATTTAAATTATAGAAATATTCCAAGAACAGAGCATGAAAAATAATTTGGAATGATAACATATTTTTATAAATGACAGTATCTTATTAATAGTTGCATAAATTTCAACTACAAGTACTATAAAAATTAAATCGTCAATATCATACTTTTTTATTATTGAGGTAACATATTTAGAAAAATGATTGTAGAAAAAATTTAAGTGATAGTATAAAATAATAATAATAATAATGTCAGTAGAAAATAAAAATTACCTGGTGGTAGAAAAAAATTACTCAACAATAGAAAGCATCTCCAACTACCATATTTAAGGAAGCTTCTACTGTTGCGATGCTACCATTAAGCCACACTGTCAAAGAGATACCATCATAGAGGATATGTGATGCTACCAATACTGCTATACAGAACTACTATGGTCTATGGTAGAGATAGATTCTGGTGGAAGAATCTTGACTGAGGGAGAAGATTAATAGTTCATCATTTTATATAAGAGCTTTGTCAAAATAAACTTTGGTGATTTTTAAGCCCATATAAATGAAATAATTAGAAAATGTTATAGAATAATTAAATGAATATAATTGTAATATCTTTCCAATGAATAAAAAATCACTTCAATATAACTTATATATCAAGATATATCATTAAAAAAATTGAAACATATTAACTTAAAATGAAAAAAATAACTTGAAAGTTACAATAATTTAGACATTTCTTATGGTATCTAAAAGGAATTTTTAGCCTTTCATTGAGTTTAATTAAATTCATAAAAACATATTTTATTTCCAACATAATAAAATTCCTGTGATTTCAATGTATATCACAAGAGTTACCATTGAAATAAACAATATTTTTAATTCTAGAAATTCCAGAATCCTAGAACGGTTGCATTAACTTCAAAATATTTTTAGAGTAGTAAAAAAACAATTTCAGACTTCAATTTAGTTTATTGAAATGTGAATAAATGTGGTAGATATAATTTTTTTTGTAAGAATACAATATATATAAATCAAGTTATAATGGAATAACTAAATAAAACTTTCAATCACTATAAAATAAAAATTATTTTTTAAACCAAAATCCTTTAGAATGTTTGGATAAAAATGTGAAAATTTTAGAGATATATAGTTGAATAAAAGTTATATAAACTTGTCATATTTCATATGAAAGAGGAATCATAAAAATCCAATCATTATAACTCATGATAAAATAAAAATATATTAATCTTATAAAAATATATTTTCACATAAAATAATAAGAGGGTTTAGAATATTAAAAAACATAAAATATTAACACATGATAATATTAAAAATTTATAAGATAAATTGTAATAAAATAATAAATATAATCAATGTTTTCAAAAAATATTTAATGTAATCAAACAAAATAAAAATAAATTAAAGAACATGCACAAACAATCTACCATTTTTTTATTATAAAAGCAATAAAGTAAAATAAAAAATTATCCCCCCTTTTTTAAACAAAAAAATGATAATGGTTAATTATATCTAAAAACATATTATCAAAATAGCCCATTACCCCCTTTTAAAAATTAGTAGAAAAATATATATCAAAGAATAATTTAACTCTAATAAAATAGTGATAAAAAAATAAAATACCCCTAAAAAATTCCATATAATAAAACTATAATGCATGTGCTATAAATAATAAATTAAAATAGGTAAATCACACTCTAAAATGAATAGAAAACTAGACAGGAGATATCCCCCTAAATAAAAGTGTCAGTGCATATATATTTTTTTAAAAACTCACAATATCTCAATGAAATAAAAATTTTATTTAGAGAGAAACCACCATTTTATTTAACTATGAAGCACATGTGGAAGAGTCCTATAAAAAATCAAAATCAAAAACTTTTTGGTACCCATTCTATTTTGGGTCCAATTGTGTTGGTAATTTTTTATTTCAATACCCTGACAGAATTAAAAAAACTATTATATAGTGCATGAGAATATAAATTCTTAGAGATGGAAAATCTAACAAAATATAGTTATTGAGGGAATATGAGAGAACATTCATCGAAATAATTTTCTTGTATATGAAATTTAAAACATGTGACTGTTGAAACCTTCCTAGTATATATTTTAACAAAATTATTCTTGTACATCTTAGTAATTTTATGATTACAAACCAAACAATATTTATCTATATTTGGTTTCATCATAGCTACCATCTTATTATATTTCTCCTTTTCTTGAATAATGGTAGATATATATTTTTTAATTCAAAATTACCTTTTTAATATTTACATTATCTTTTTGAAAAAACTCAATATCATAATAGAATTTATCTATTATAGATGAAGAATGATTTCTAAAACTACAATTATCTTTTTAAGTTTTATAAAAATTATTTTTCATAACATTAATTTTCTACTTTTCTTTATCAAATTAAAGAATTGAATTTTTGAACATTTCATTTTCCAAAATAATATATTTCTTTTCTTAAGAAACCAGTTTATGATCCTTAGTCAAAATTTCATACTTTTTAGAAATCTTTTTAAATTAAAATTGAAATCTATCATATAAATTACTTAATTTTATAATTTTATAATTATCACAATCAGAACTAGAAAAGTATTTAGAATCAAATCATAATTAGAATAATTACTGACCTTAATTTAAGTTTTAATTAAACAAAAATTAACCAGCTTTACCATATCATCAAAAAAAAAATTCCGGAGGATATTTTCCCATTAGAGTAAAGTTATTGGTCTCTTTTTCACTTTAAAATTCTTTACTAGAGTCTAATTATTTATTAAAACTGCGACTATAATGATAAGAACGTTTCATTTCCTTTTTTTCAACTTTTATTTACCTTCTTTTTTCAACTTTGGACACTCATGATTGATATTGCTAGGTTTCCTTCATTCATAACAAATAATAGTGGATTTACCTTTCTTATATTTTCTTTTAAAACATTTTTTGTATCTATTAATTTTCCCTTCATCCTTCTTAGTTGTATTTTTTTTATGATTCCTTTAAGTAATTTAGCAATATGACTTAGATCATCATCCTTCTCTAAGATAGAAGAATACAAGGAATCACTAGAAGAGTTAGCAGAATCATATTTAGATTTAAATGAAACCCCCTTTACTTTTTTATATTAATATAGCTCATTGTTATTTAATTTAAGTTCATATTTTAATATAGATCTAATCATCTCATCTAGAGATTATTATAAAAAATTAGTACTTTCTTCAATGGCTACTTTTTGAATGGTACTTCTTTGGTAAGGCTCGAAGTACCCTTTCAATTAGTACTACATTATTCATGGTTTCACCATGTGTGACCATGATGTTAACAATATTTTTGAATCTATTGAGCTTCTCATTAGAACTTTCATGGCCAGACATTTTAAATTCTTGTAATTCATCCCTATAAATTCCAATCTTAGTTCTCTATAATTTTTTAGTTCATTGATAAGTGAATTTTAATGTCCCGTAAATGTAAAAATTAGTTTTACAAGAATACATATGAGTATAAAAACATATACTAAGAGATAAGTAAAGACAATTCATTACTTTTTAGTTTGAACATATTTTTAGCTTCATTTACAGTTAAAGTTTCATGTTTTACTTTTGGTATTTTATAAGTTCTATCCATGATGTTCCAATATTCAATACTAGTATTTTTCAAAAGTACCTCCATTTATCCTTCCAATATCCATAATCACTTCCATTGAAATGAGTTGGCCTTAAAGGATTCAAGAATTCGATATCCTAAGTTTCTATCAATGAAATAGATATTTCTTTAATCTTGTTAAAGGCTAGAATATAAGTTAACTCAAATAATCACAAAAATAGAAACAATGTAGAAAATCATTATACGAACAATCAAGAAGAACTAAAGATTACTAAAAGTTAATCCTTTTGATACCAAGTTATGGTATCAAGAAAAAAAATAGATAAAAAATATCCTTAGTAAAGGCCATACTTTGATACCAATTGTTAGTTATCAGGAAAAAGAACGATAAATCTAAACTATCCTTAAGAATGGTTTGGATCAGATACCAATTGTTAGGTATGATACATTGATCGAAGATGGTCTAGAGAAGGGGGTGAATACACCTTCAATAAAATTAATAAAGTTATTAAAAACAATTTTAAAATGTGGTGGTTTAAAATTATAGAAAAAAAAATTCTTAAAAGAATAAGAATAATGGATGTGGGAATAGTGTATGTATAAAATTAAAGAGAATAACACAAGGAATTTTTGTAGTAGTTTAAATCTGAATTATTATACTATAATATTCACACCCCTACTGATAGAGTATGATTCCCACTATGAAAGAGAGAGAGATCGAGAGAGACCTTTACATGGGAGTAATAAATACCTAGGAATTTGTGCAAAGAAACCCCAAACCTAACAACACCAAAACCTTTTATGGGGGTAGACTTAACCTAGGCTTTCTACAAGGAGAAACCCTAACCTAAGTGTATAGTATTTTGGTTCAGTAAGAATAACCAAGGGAATAAATTTTTGAGGTAGAATAACCTATGAGAGGAAATATTAAGTGTAGACCTCTACCCAGACTAGAAAATATAAAACATATAATAAAACTGGATAGAAGAAAAAGGATTGATGGTGATGACATGTGAGAGAAAATATTAATTATATACCTATACCCAGATAAGAAAAGATAAAACATATAATAAAACTAGATATAAGTAAAAGGATTTGAGGTGGTGAAATAGTTGATGCAGTCCCTTTCGAATGATGTAGACAACGTGCTTAGAGAATTCCATCAAAAGTATGGTTCAACTCTTTAAGGTGATATGAAAGTCAAAGAAGAATTGTTCCTCCCTTGAGAGTTCATAACAAAATATATAAAAACTAGAGTATATGATCACTTAAAGGTTCACAAAAGAAGAGAGTTTTTAATTGCTTCGATTATTATCATATGTAACCATAATTTATATTCCAATAATCCTTGAGTACATAAAATATAATCAATAAAAGATAATAGACCAATATCCAACTGGGTAAAACAATTCAAATTCAAATTACAAAATTATTTAGGAGAAAGAAAATTTTCATCCAGAATAATTATAAAATAATTATTTGAATTCAAGATTTAATGACCAATTCAAACCAATTTTAATTACCCATTAAATATTTCATATAGTATATATAATAATAGGTTAAAACAATTCCATAAATATAATAATATGATTTGAGTGTTTAAATTTTAACTTTAAAGGACTTTCTAATTTCATGCAGCATGTAATAATTAAAATATTTAATTATGTTGTATTATATACTAAAAAATAAGTTTTAATAAGTTATAAGACACTAAATATTTAATTAGAAAAGAATAAAAGAAGAAATCAATTCAAAATATAAAAAAAATAAATATTGGAAATATGTGATGTAAGTGTACAAATAGATACAGTATAAATTAATTCATATTTTAAAACTGATTAAAAAAATCACAGAAATGTTGAGGTATTAAAATAATTTAAATACATTGAATTAATATGTTTAAAAAATTCAATTACTCAAACTACCTTCATAGAACTAGGTCAATCAATACTATAAATATCATTAACAGATTAATAGTAATCAAATTTCTTAAGTATAAATGTATAAAATTTAAAATCATTATTAACACGCATTTAAAAAATTATAAAACCTTTGGAATCATTTAACCATAGTATTAAATAACTTACAAAAATTTAAAATCAAGAATTTAAGAACTAAAAAAATATTTTTAACAAATACTTTATTTTTCCTATGAACAATGAAAAAAATATTTAAAAAAATATTAAAAAAGTTTAAATCACTTCAGAATTATTTCCATAGACCAAACACAATTAGTAAATAATTATAGAATAATAAAAAAAATTACTATAAATATAAATATTTAAAATATATAAATATACCAAAAATAGAGTTGGAAGAATATTTTGGAATGGTAACATATTTTTTTAAATGATGGCAGCTTACCGATGGTCACCCAAATTTTAATTGGCGGTACTATGAAAATTAAACATGTGGTAGTATAAATGTTTATATTTGTGGTAAAATATTTAAAAAAAATTCGAAGGTGGCATAAAATTTAAGTGATGGTAGTAGAAAAAAATGTGGTAGTTGAAAAGAAAAATTACTTGGTGATAAAAAAACAAGGTGGTAGAATGCATTTTCTAATGCTATAATTAATAAAGATGATAATATTGTGATAATATCATTGAGACATTCCATCAAAGATCTACCATTACAGTGGATGAGAGGTTCTACTGATACAAATAGATAGAACTATCATTGCATGAGGTGAAGGTAGATATTGGTGGAAGAAGCTTATCAAAGGGAGAAGATGAAAAATTCATCATTTTATGTAGGAGCTTTGTCAACATACACATCAATAATTTTATCCTATCTAAATGGTAGAATTTGAAAATGGTACATAATAGTTAAATAAATATAATTGTGATATCTTTCCAATGGATAAAAAATTACTTCAATAAGAATTATAAATCAAGATATATCATTAAAAATAGTGAAATATATAAACTATAATTACAGAAAAAATAACTAGAAAGTTACAGTACATTAGACATTTTAAGGTATATAAATGAAATTTTCAACTTTTCATACAGTTTAATGAATTGTATAGAAAATGATTATCTTTTCAAATCAATAAACATAGAATTTTTATGATGTATATCTCAATATTTATAATTAAAATAAAAAAGATTTTTAATTCTTGAAATTCCAGAATCCCAGAACTATTACATAAACATCGAGTAATTTTTAGAGCACTAAAAAAATAATTTCAGACATTCGTTTAGTTTAATGAAATACAAGTAAATGTGTTAGATATCCAAATTTTTTTTTGTGAATATCTAATCTATATAAATAAATTTTATAATAGAATAACTAAAGAAAAATTTAAACACTACAAACTAAAAATTATTTTTGAAACCAAAAGCATGCATTATGTTTGAACAACAATGACAACATTCTAGAGATTGATTTAGAATTTGACATAGTTAAATAAAAGTTTTATAACTTTATAATATTTTATATTAAATAATATTCATAAAAATCCAATCACTATAACTCAAGATATAATACAAATACAATTATCTAGTAAAAACAAATTTTCCCATAAAATAATAAGAGGGTTTAAAATATTCAAAAACATAAAATATTAATAAATGATAATATTAAACATGAATGAGTGAAAATGTAATAAAATAATAAATAGAATCAATGTTATAAAACTATATTTAATTTAATCAAGAAAAACAAAAATACATGCAAGCACATTCAAAAACACTTATATCGCGTCTAGGGTAAACCCTGCATTCCAAAAAACAAGAGTGGTTTTATATATTCCATATGGGGTGCCGATTAATGGTAAAAACATTAATTCCAAGAATATATTCACATGTGATATAATATTAATAGTATTTTTAATATATTAATTCTGGGGTCCTGTGACATATGAAACATGGTACTAAATATGAAAAAAAATATAGAGACACTTAAAGAAATATTCAATGGATTAAACCAGAATTTTTATATTCTCCCTACCTTCAAGGATTTTTTCCTTAAAAAGAACAAGATAAAAAAGGTGAGGGTAATGAACCCATATTTGGCTCTTACACTCCCAAGATATCTCCTGCACATTCCCATGCTTCCAAAGCACTTGAACTGGAGGAATGATCAACAAATGCAAGATCATCTTCTGTTAATCATTGATTTCTATTGGGTACTCTGAGAATGTGGTTCCATCCTCAATATCAAGTTTTCCATAGTCAATCACATGTGTCAGGTTATAAAAATATTTCCTCAGATAAGACACATGGAAGAAACCATGAACCTGATCCAACTATGGGGTTAACATCAAGTGATAAGAAACCTCACTAACTATCCATAAGATCGTGAACAACCCGATGAACCTTAGGGATTACATCATTCCCCAGCCAAATATCCACGATCCTCGTCATGGGGAGACTCTCAAGAAATCATGGTCTCTCTACCTGAACTCCAATAGCCTATAATGTCAGTCCATGTACTATTTTTGTCAACTCTGAGCCGTCCTCATATGCTCATAGATCACTAGTACATTGTCTCTCATCCCTTGCACCAATTCTGACCCAACAAGTGATGTCTCACCAATCACATTCCTAAAAAAGGGTGACCTACAGGGTATCTTATATAGTTCCTTGAATGGTTCCTTGCCGATAGTGAAGTGATAAATATTTTTATAGGTAAAATCCAACAATGAAAATCCATGCTATAATATTTGGATAAAGTATAATATGAAGGCTTTCAAAATATCCTCTAAAACCTGGATAGTTTGATCAGTCTAACCATATGTCTGGGGGTTGAACAACATTCTCATCCATAACTGGATTCCAAAATATTTCTTCAAACCTCTCCACAACCATGAAAAAAACTAATAATCATGTTCAGAGATGATCATAATGGATACTCCATGAATCTAGATGATCTCTTGCATGTACACACATGCTAAACTCTTAATCAAACTCTGATAATGAAGTGTGCTAGCTTGGTAAGTATGTCAAAAATCACCCAGATAGAATCATGGAATCTAACTTTCAATGAAATCCCTATAAAAAATATATCAATATTCTAACCCACTTCCATTATGGAATCTCATGTATTTGAGTCAGACAAACTGGAACCTTACATTTATCCTTTACCTACTGACATGTGAGGCATCAAGAAACAAACTCAGAAACACTCCACATCATGCTAGACCACCAAAACTACCTATGAAGGTATTTTTATATCTTTTAAACTCTTCAATGTATAACCAAGGGGGAGGTATGAAACTATATCAATACCTCCTCACACAACCTGACCAGAACTACTATCCATCCTCAGAAAAGGTTAATGTTCTCCCCACCTTCAGAGAATACATCTGGTGAATCTCTTGAGGATACCCGGTTGCTTAGAATTTCATAGTCAACATATCCCAACTGAGTCTCTCACACACATTGAAAAAGTGGTGGATTCCCTACGATCGGCTAAAGAAAATTGTCCCTCCCTCCTCTACTAAGGTCACACTAATAAAGTTTTGGGTTTATTCAATACAAGTTTTTATCATCACTAGAAAAAAGAGTTGATAAATGATGCCTTTATTAGTGCTAAAAACGTGTTGATAAAAGGTACCTTTTTATCACTACTTAAAATGTATTGATAAAAGGTACCGTTTATCAACAATTTTTTTAGAACTGATAAAATACACCATTTATTAGTGATTTTTTTACATTTATAAAGGTATCATTTATCATCTTTTTATCTCTAGTGCTGATAAAGGGTAACATTTATCAGTGCGTTTTCTAGTGCTAATAAAGGTCTCTATCATGGGTATGAGTCCCACATCAAAATAACAGACATTTGACTGCTTGTTTATACATGATTCTGCCACATCCCAATGCCATAAGTCTACTGTGGGGATGAGCTCCCGCATACACGCACCACACATATCTATATAGGCTTGTGCCTACACACACAGGTCCGTACATTCCTTCGACCACCCTATGATTCATGCGATCTTTAGCCCACCCATATACACACGGTCTAGGTTCTACATGACCCGACACACATACCTCCCCATCCAGGCCTATACATGGCCCGACCCACCTTCCCATGCTGGCCATGACCCTAATTTTCTATACATACTAATAAAAATAAACCAATAAAAAATACAGTTATTAAAGATATTAAAAAATTGATATAATTAAAAAAATAAAAATAAAAAATGATTAAATTGAAAAATATTAATGTTTTTATTAATTAAATAATTATTAATAAATTTAATATATATATATTTATATATAATTATAAATATTTATAAATAGTATATATTACATATAGTTATATTAAATGATACAATTGAAATGATTAAACAAATCAAAATAAAAAATGGGTAAATTAAACAATATTAAATTTTTTATTAACTAAATAATTATTAATAAAAATAAATAAATTTAATATATATATATATATATATATTATAAATATGAATAAATAGTATATATTAAATATAGATATATTAAAATGAATAAATTTTAAAAATTAAACAAAAAATGAATAAATGAATAAATTACAAAATTACTAAAAAAATTATTAATGAAAAAAATATTAATTAAAATGAATAAATTTAATATATATATATATATATTAATTATGAATAGTAATAAATAATATATATTAAATATCGATATATAAAATGAATAAAATAAAATAATTAAAAATATATTAATTTCTTATTAATTTTTATGGGTTTTTATAAGTAAATATTCATCAATATATTTAATGTTTTTAAAAAAGAAATAAATTCATATAATTTCTATATATACATATCAATATATATAATATTTCCATAAAATATTATTTATATAAAACAAAATATTAATGCTTATATTAAATAAATCATATATTTAGTGAAAATGGTTTAAAAATAAAAATTAGTATTAATTAAAATCATTGACTAATTGTGTCAAGTAATTGACAGTTAATTTAATATCGTTTGATTTTTCAATTTAACATACATCAAAGGCATGTTACATTTATTTTACACATACATATACATAATTTATTCATTTTTATATACAATGCACACACACATTATATTTCTATAATTTATTCAATTTTTAATATTCATTTTAGAATTATATTTCTTAGCATAATATATTTAATATTTATTATGTTTTTAATTTGTAAATTTTATCATTTTTTATATTTTTATTCAAAATATACTATTTATTACTTTTTAATATTTTTTTGAATTTATTTATTTTTAATATTATTTATTCATTATTAATCCTAATTGTTTTTTAATATATTTGTAATTTATTCATTTCCAATTTTTTCATTATTGAATATGTTTATAATTTTACGCTTTGTCAATATTTATTTATACATGTTTATTCATTAACATTTAATGTTTTTAATATGGTTGTAATTTATATAATTAATATGTATTCATTTCCATTTTAACATATATAAATATTCATTTATAACTTTTTTTTAAATTATCTTTATAATTAATAATAGTTATTCATTTTTTAAATTTATTCATTCATGTTATTATTTATTTCATTAATAGATTCAACATATTATATAATGTTATTGTCCAATTTAACATGTATCAAACTTGTAGATACACACAGACACACATTAATTTCACACACACAAATATTTACAAAATTAAGGAAATCTTGTATATAAACACATTGACCTTATATTAATGTAATTTATTCACATTTTAATATTCATTTTAGAATTCCATTTATTAACAAAATATATTTAATATATTATGTTTTTAATTGATAAATTTTATTTCTTTATTTTAATATTATTACTGTTAGAATTATTTATTCATTTTTTTAATTAATCATTTTCTAATATTTATTTTTATATATTTATTTACTATGTTTTAATATTTTCAATATGTATTCATCTTTATTTCAATATATATCCATATTTTTTTTAATAATTTGTATAATTATTAAAACTTATCCATTTTTTCAATATTTTTTAATACTACTCATTTTTAATTATATAATTTCACTCATTTTTAATATTCATGCATTTAAGATTATATATTCATTAATAATGCTAAAAATAAATTTATAAATAAATATATTTATAAATGTATATTTTCTATATTTATAAAATTATATATTTACACTTATAAATAAATAAATATAATTTCATAAAAAAGTATTTATATAATTACAAATAAATAATCATATATTTAAATAACTATATAATTATAATAAATTTATTTAAATTATGAATATATTTACTCTATTTATATTTATATTTATATATATATATTTATTAAATATATATATATAGTTATATAAATATGTATAATGATATAAATATATTGATAATTATAAAATTATAATATATATATTTACTATATTTATATTTATATTCATATATATTTATTATATATATACATATAATTTTATAAATATATAAATATATTTGGAAATATATATTTACTATATTTATAAAATTATATATTTATAATTATAAGTAAGTGAATATAATTTGAAAAAAAAGTATTTATATAATTATAAATAATTAATTATATATTTAATTAATTATAAAGTTATAATAAATATATTTAAATAATGAATATATTTACATGTTTATATTTTTATTTATATATTTTTATTAATTATATATATAATGATATAAATATATATAATGATATAAACATATTTATAATTATATAAAAATATTTACAAAAATATTTATTTATAATTATAAAGATAAATCTTTACTAGTGCTAAACCAGCGCTGATAAAATCCATCTTCATCAGTGCTAAAGTTTTAGTGCTGATAAAGATATCTTTTATCAGTGCTTGTTTAGAATTGATAAACATGACTTTTATTAGTGGTTATTATTTTATCACTCATAAAACCTATCTTTGTTAGTTCTTTTTTGGAATCACTGATAACCCCCCCCAGATCTTTTAAAAAGATCCCTGACCAAACTGATATCCATCACACTGTTTAAGCTCTTGTAGAAGTTTATCTCTGCCACCACTCCCCCTTGATATTCTCTTAGAAAAATCAACTATCAAATCTAAGTTATGTTTTTTATCCTCCTCTCTTATTGCTTGCTTGTTCAGGTTCATCATTGTGAGATAATACGACATTATATTGGCTCAGTGGTCTTATAGTTTCATATTTAAGAGCTATATTGATTAATCCCCCACCATCGCTCATCCTATTATAATGGTTATTTATTTTTTGGTCTATGCATTCCTTATTTTACCCTATTACATATCTCATAGGTCCTACTCTGATGAAATCTGGTTTATGGTGTTATGTTTGGATTTTTGTGTTGACCATGTTTTTTGGGTTACTCTTGAACCTACATTACCCATTGTCTTATCCTCATCATACATTTCCCCATTTTGGGAATCCTCATCAACTTCAAGGATGATTTGGGATGGTTCAAGGGGCTCTTCTGTAAGCAGAGTTATAGAATGTTGTGTTTACGAAGAAGTTCCCTTCTTCATTTCTTCTCCCGTGTAATAAAAGTTTTTTAGTTTCTGAGTGAGTTAGTGAGAGAGTTAATTTCATGGGATACTACCTTAATAATGGTATTTAGAAATGGAAAATAAAGGGTTAGTTAGCGACATAGAGTAAGAGAGAAAAATATTATTATTTGAGTCACATTCCAAAATTAAACTTTTATTTATATAATATTTTGATTTTAAAATCTTTATTTTATGTAATGGAAAAATGTTTTAAAAATTATTATTATAAATTCACAAAAACAACTTATAAGGGGATATAGTTTTAAAGTTATTTTAATTTACAAATTGAGTTTGTTAATTTTAAATCATAACATTTTATTTGTAAAGGGAAACCGTATATCATGTTATTATTTTATATGAATTTTTTAATTAATTTATTGAAAATACAACTCCCTTTTAGTGGATTTTATTTTTAGAATATTATATGTCCAAAGGTCATAAAGAAGCTTTTAGTGATTATCACGTTTTATTTCTTTTAAATGTTTTTATATGTTTGATTAATGTATATTTATAGTTTTCATTTATATATCTTTATTTTATGATTTCCATGTATAGTGATTTCGAAAACTGTTACTTTTTTTTGTATAATGGATACTTAAATTATTTATTAAATTATTTTTATTATGCAATTAATTATTTTATAGAAAGAGTTGAAGTTGGTTGTTGCTTGATTTAAATTAAAAATTGGATTTTTAAAGTGAGGCAAAGTAATTATTATTGAATAAATTCTCATTTTCATATATTAAACTGATTATTATTTTCATATATACATAAATTTTTATCTAATGAGATATTTGAATGAGTTGTGAAGTGTTAATAAATTAATTTTATTGTTTCATTTCTTATTTGGGATGTTTTATTCAGAATGAAATGGTTTTAAGGATTTTGAAGCTGAAGATTTCATTATTTCTTTGGTTTCAAAGGTTTTCTTGGAAATAAATGAGTTTCCTTATATTTTAATAAACAAATTTGATTTATCTTGACCCATTTTATGTGTAGTGTCTTGTTTATGTGAGTATATATTTTTAAAAAAAATCATTTTGTGATATTATAGTTTTAAACTCCTTTTATTTTGGGTTAATATAACTGGGTTGTGATTTGTTTGGTTATATGAAAATAGTTTTGCTTATGAGTTCATTAATTATGAAATTATTTGGGTTTGGTAATGATTTATATTAGGTATTATGAGGTTTTGAGTTAGTATTTTTTTGGAATATTAAATTTATTATGAAATTGAATATATTAAATTAGTTACATGATGTTTGAGGGGGTATATTTTGGCTCAATATCCATATGGATTTAAAATCAATAATCCATGTTTGGACCATGTTTAATATGATTAAATGGACATATTAGGTATAGGTTTGATTGATTTTTCTTATGAATTATGAGAGTGACATATTTAGTTGTTTAATTTCCATGAAATTTAAGGCGTTTTATAAAGAAACAAGTGATATAATTAGTAGAACTCATTGAAACATGCTTCCAGAAGAAAAATCACACCTCAAATTGGAAGGTTTTAGAGTGTAAAGTGTCATAGGATAGTTTAACGCTAGAATTATGAAATAAGGACATCAACTGGGTATTTATAGTAGATGCATGGTCTTCTGTAAAAAAATTATAGTCAGTTTATATTATTTATTTTGATTAATCCATGTACACAATATTATTATTATTATTATTATTATTTTGATATATTGTGTATTATTGGTAATGGTTTGGTTCCCCCCATAAAAAATTTCTAATTTAAAACACAATTATCATTGATTTATATAGTATTAGAAGCTAGTAGAAGAATTTTATAAAGTTTATTATAATCTATACTAACCATACATGTGGTATGGATTTTATTAAGAATGATAATAATATTTTGGATATAACTTCAAAGGTTTTGACTACTAGATATGGGAGATAACTTGTAGTGATCCATGTCTTTGTTAGAGGTTGAATCACAATGTTTTGGATCTCAATTATATGAAATCAATGTTAACCAATTTTTTGAAATGTTTATTAATGGAAATAATTTATGGTGTTTTATGGAAATTTAATAGAGGTTTTGGATATTTTTGGATATGTGAAAGACACATAAGATTTATAACTCTAATATTATTGAAATGGATGTTTGCTAGTGGGTTATAATACAAATATGTTTGTTGGTATTACTATAATACACAGTCTAGAATAATCTATATAGAAATAGAGTAATATGGAATCCAACTTATCCTCTTTCATCAATAATAGTTTCTTCCATTCATTTCATTAAATTCTATGCTCCTTGGCCATGTCTCAAAATCCAATGATTACATGAGCTTGTATGTTCTGAGGAAATATATTTTTACACAAATTTAGAAATCCAACTCACGATTTAATGAAAAGTAAGTACAAGAATTTCTAAGGGAAGTCTTCCATACAATAATAAATAAATTTTGTTTACCAATATATATTTATTACTACCTTTCTGTCCCATAGAACATAAAATCAAGAAACTAGACTAACAACCACATATTTACCCCATGTTGTTTCTTTTCATGTCACCCTTATTTAAAATGATAACCTGTGAGGAATCATAACCGACAACATTCAAATTTTGGGTTCCCCTTATTAGAATTATCTATAACTTTCTACTTTGGTTATGAATATCTTATGTGTAATTTTTTTGTACTAAATGAATATTTTATCAATATATTGGGATGAATATGAATAAAAAATGTATGCATGATAATTGTATGAATAAAATAGTATGAATATAGAGTTAAATAGTTCATTAAGTTTGCAATAGAACATTCATATGTCCCTTCTCAAATCCTTTGTCTATTTTTATGTTGTTTTTATTGAATAAAAAATAGTCCATAAGTTATGGATTAACATTTTATTTGTCATGGAATAGATCAAATATATTAATGTTGGACTAAACATGGGAAAAAACTGAACATGCATACCGATTGGGATAACAAAGTTATTTATGGATCATTTGATATGAATATCAGTGTAAATGATGATGGAGATCATATAGAAGAAATGAAATCACTAATTGAATATAACCTTCAAGATTTTAATAAGTTGTTTAATAAGTTAAATAGTTTTGATAAGATACAATTTCATACTATTTATACTAAATACAAAAAAAATTCATCTGTATTAAAGTTATATAATTTGTAAGATAGTAGAAGATAGAGAAACACCATCTTTACAAAACTACATGGTCTCCTGAATGATATACTACTAGAAGAAAATGAACTTACATGATGAACATACAATTCTTAATGAAGGATATGTTCAGTGGGAATGGTCTCTAAACAAATACATGATTTTCCAAATGATTTCATGTTATTTTACAAGGACCATGAATCACTCATAAAATTACCTAAGTGTGGCATGAATCAATACAAGAAAGATGAATCAAGTACTTTGAAATGTGTATGGTACTTTTATATCATTCACTAGCTTAGAAGACTATATATATATTAGGGAACCATGAGATAATTGACATGACACAAAAATAAAATAATTAACAAAGTTAAACTATGTCATTCAATAGACTCTCCTTAGTGGAAGAAAATTGATTATGTTTATCATGAATTTGAAAATGATCCAAGAAAAATACATCTTGTATTATATAATGATTGAATAAATACTTTTAGTATACATAGTATTACTCAAATTACATGGATAGTTATGTTGGAAAATTATAACTTTACTCCATAGTTATGCATAAATCACAAATACATTATATTTTCTCAACTAATATCTAGACCAAAATACCCTGATAATGATATTAATGTCTATTTGGATCCATTGATTGATGATCTAAAATTAATGTGGGATACATGTGTTATAATTTATGATTCTCAAAGAAGTGTAGAATTAAAATTGAGGTACATTTTGTATGGGATGGTAAATGAATTTTCTTTTTATGGAAATTTTTTAGGCGATAACATTAAAGGAATGTTGGGGTGTCCCATTTGTGAAAAATTCAAACAATCCATTTGGTTGAAACAATTCTCAACGACCGTGTTTTTAGGGTATCAATTTATTTTACCATGGTGAGATAAATACTAATCCTGAATGACAATATTCGATGGGAATAAAAAACAAGGTACATCACCATATCCACTAATGGATGACGAAATGTTTGATAATGTAAAAGATATTGCCACTATTTTGGTATACCATTTTTGAAAAACCTTAAAAAATTAGGTTGGAAAAAGAGATCAATTTTATTTGAATTACCATAATGGAATTGTTTATACATCATACATTTTCTTGATGATATAAATGTAGAAAAATATATATTTGATAGTGTTATTGGAACGTTACTAAATTTTCATAGAAAAACAAAATATGAAATCAAGGATAATTTATCCATGATTAAAAAGGGGATAAGATAAGATTCACCACTAGTGAAGGGTAAAAGTTGGAAATTTCTTCCTCCATCAGCTTACACTCTATCTAGATAAGAAAAATTAAAAAAATTTCATTTCCCTTAATGGTGAAAAAATTCTAGAGGGGTATTCATCAATATCAAAAATGTCATGTAAATGAATAATTTAAAATTACATGGACTAAAATCACACTAATTCCATGTTTTGATACAAGATTTTATGTTTGTATCATTACATTAAATTCTACCGAAAAAGTATAACATACATTAATCATACTCTACTTTTTTTCAAACCCATATATAGTAAATTTATAGAATCAGAGAAGGTTAAAATCATTAATAAGTAGGTTGCAGTAATATTATGTGAATTAGAGACGTTATTACCCCTATCATTCTTTGATATAATGGTTTACATGATGGTTCAATTGGTTATAGTGGTTCAACTATACAGTACTGTCCATTATATATGGATGAACCCCATTGAACAGTATATATATTTTTTGAAAGGGTACATCATGAATCGAAGTCAACCAGAAGGTTGTATTGTAGAATGATATTTTGTTGAAGAAGCTATTGAATTTTATAATGATTACCTATCAGATTTTGATAGCATCATTCTCCTAAAGCATTTTTATAGAGGAAACCTTATAGGTGTAGGGATTTCTGGAGGAAATGTTATTATAATTACTATCATAGAGTAGGAGAAAGACCAACTTTACATTTTACATAATAGTGAATATTTTTATCCATATATTGAAGCCGAAAAAGTAGTAATTATTCATTTGAACCCATCAAGGGCTGAAGGATTGATATAAAATACACATAGTCAATAGTTTATAAGATGGTTATGAGATCATATTTATAAGGAGTTATCCTAAAATAAAAATTCAATTACATAAAAAATTTTATGGCTATAAAAGGTCCAAATAAAAATGTTCTATCTTACATTGGTTTTATACTTAATGGTTATATTTTCTATAAAAAAGAACATGATGACCATAGTAAAATGCAAAATAGTAGAGTTACTATTATGGTGAATGTGATGAGATATCTGGTTCCAAGGATATAAATCCAATTTATGAAACCATGTCATTTTTTTATCATTGAAAAAAATGTGAGTTGGATTATACAACATTTGAAGTGTTAATCCTACATTTCAAAATGGGATAACAACAGAAGTGTAGTGGAACTTGATGAAATAGTCTTCAAGAAGGTGAATTTCAATGTGGAAGAGGGAAAAGGAATATCTTTTCATAATGGAATAACATGCATTTCAGGTATTTTATATCATATATCGAATAAATAAGAATTGGTCAATTTTTCTACTGGTGACTAAAAAAACCATAGGGTCAGATAAAAATTCAATAAAGGATGTCCCTTTCATTGGGAGATCATAATCATTTCATTGTGGTACGATTGTAGAAAATGTCTTGCATGTTAGAGGGGACCATAAAGAGGGGGTTTGGATTCTCAATAGAAGATACAAATACCTTTAACCTTTAAAAAAAGAAAGAGTGTTCAATGATAAGTTTAAAGTTTTTTTAATATACCATTGGATTTTATAATATTATGTGTTTTCTACTATATTTATGAAATATAAATTAAATGTTTTACTAATCATATAGATAATGATTTCTACACATGATGATGTTACCAATATTATTGAAGAAAAATTAGTTGATGAAACAACTACAGAATTATCAAGGGATCAACACCATGTTGATGAAAGAATCATAACGGTGCAGCATCATAGTGTTGAATAAAATTATCAAGGGAAGAAGTAAGGGTATAAAATTTGAGGTTGGATGGAATCAACACGACCAACCAATTGACCCCAAAAAGTCAATGTTTATTATTTATATTGGGGCCATAACATCAATTAATATACTGATTGATATGGAATCATGGATCCATGCCCAACCTGTATTGAAGGAAACCCTTTCAGAAGATATTAATTTAATGTTACAATATTATTTCTCTATTTTACCGAAAAATTATATAATGAAACATTCATTTAATTCTCATTATCCCTTGTAGAGTTCATTTATTTTATAGGATTTCCATAATAAATATGCCTTAATGTTCATTGAAAAATCCCATTGAGGCTTCTAGACACTTCGTACCAAGTTTCAACTTAGGGATTCTTAGGGTAAACTAAATCCCCACGTGCTATTTACTTATACAACAATTATGAACAAGAAACATGGAATTATTTCATCAATTGTCATGATGAGAAATAATTTTAGGTGAATTGTAGTAAATAATGTATTATTTGAAATTATTTATTTTTTCCTCATTGATTCAAAATTTTTAATCCCTGAAACAATAAAAGAGTATTGAAAATAAACAATGTTCATAAAAACTAATGTACCCCTATCACAAAGAAAGGATGAGGTATAATTCACTAGAGAAGAAAATTGTATGTATTTTAAATCAACAAGAAAAGTTATATTTGATATTGAACATAATATTTTCAAGAATAAAAAACCATAATAAGATAAAGATAATATTATTAAATTATTTAAGGTAAAAATAGATTCCTTTAAATATATTATTGTTCGGTCTGGTTTAGAAGACCAATATATGTGAAAGGATCAAAGAGAACCAGTAGTGGAACAAATATCAACACATGAAAAACCAATTATTCCATGAAATTTGAGGCTATTAATTCCCCTCAACCACATACCTTACATGATGTAATAATTTTTTTCATTACACTTTCTCCTAAATGTGAACCAAACAACTTTTGATAAATTTATCTTACTAAAATTTTTTAAGGTGAATTTGTATATGATATTTATCTATCAACACCCACATACTACCTTTTTGTGGGGGGTATTGTGTATAATATTCTTGGCGACATGATAAACAATGTTTAATTACAAAAAAATCACATGAGAGTGGGATTGAAGTTTCTCAAGAGATGAGTGCTAAGTTACCTATCCCACTTGATGATCTAGATATTACAATAGTAAATGATGATATTATAACTTTTATAACATAGATATATAATATTATAAATATATATAAGGTATGTCTATAACAATTTTTTTTAAATGAAAAACTTATAATAGTTGATAAAAAAGGTCAGATGTGAGGTATGAATTTACATAAAGATAAAACACTAAGGAAACTGAAGGGAGAATCAAGAAAATATAGTGAATCAACTAAGAAAAAAGACCATTTGGGAGTACCTTATCCCCTCCAGTTACACTAAAACATATATTTCATTAAAAATTCATACACACACCACATTCAAAAATGGAGATGTGCCCTATATATCATATGAAGAATAAATATTTTTAACTTTCATTACAGATGCAATTTTTCTGAAGAGTATAAATGAGATTCTCATGTTTGAATGGCTAAGAGTCTCAGTTGTTAATAAATACATAATCTATATTTTTATAATATATTTATCCAAAAAATTATTTAATATGTTCATTAAAGTTAATAACTATTCATATTTTATACATTAATTAATATTACTACTTTATAAATGGAAGACTCTGTGAATCACACTTTCTATTCATTAAACCTTGTATTGTTTCTATGAAAGAAATTTCATTGGAGTTAAAATAAATTGATAAGAAAAAATATGAGTTAAATATGGAATTTGAGAAGAAAATAATAGATGACATGATCTTTTTATGCCTACAATTTAGGAAAAAACTCTACAATCTAATCATATATTTATTTTTTATTTTTTTCATTACTTATTTGTTTTTTATAAAGCACTTGATACTGATCACAATCAATATAGATAACCAAATTTTTTATTTTTTAGATCCAATTCATGGATCTCCATAAAAATGAAAACACATTATGTGTATTGGGAAATTTTAATTCACCACAATTGACATTTTATAGATAAAATTAGAATTATTTGTTTCAGTTTGTGCCTTAACATGAATTTTGTCATGATAGCGAGATTTATAAATATAGGCTAAATCATAATTTGAAGTTGGTGACTGAAAATAAGAAGCCTATGGATTAATTCAAATGGAAACATGTTAAGGTATATATAGAAATATTTAATTATTAGTACATATTTCAAAAAAATATACTTATATTGGTCAATGTTTCTGTATTATATGAAGTAATATAAAAATAATGATTGTGGATATTATGTTTAAAATTTTATAAAAGATATCATATACCATCAAAAGACTAATATCCCCGAACATGTAATTTATGATGATAATTAAAATTTCATTAAAAATATTTCTTAATCATTTATTTGTCTATATTTTCTCAGTACTACCAAGATTTACAACAATCTACATACTCAAAATAAGAAGTGAACTTGTTTAGAGGTGAGTGGGTATCGTATATGGCATTAGAATTTTTTCTGACATAAAATTTAGGTGATTACATACTATTATTATGATATAGTATGGGATATAACTTTAGAAAAATATATTTGGGGTGTGAATAATTGGTATAATTATTATTATATATTATTTTTGATCTATTTCTCAAAGAGAATTATAATAGAGGAAATCAATTTATTTAAAAATGAATGGGTAGAGTACATGGAGTCAGAATGTATATAGAAATCTTGAAGAGGTGACTTCCTAATACTTATTTAGTTAATTTGTTCATCATTTTATCTAATTTTTTCAGTTAATTTATTTATCATTTTAACTAATACTTAATAGTATAAATTTACACATTAGTTCAAAACACACATCACATGATCAAAACCACGAAAAAAATCAGATTATTTTGATACATTATTAAAGTAATCTATAAGTCTTTTTATTATAGGAATTGAACAAACATTAATCGGACACATGATGTGGTTGGTATGAATTTAAGTGCATGTTTTCAATAAAAAAGTGTCATTTTAGTTTGAAACACATTTCACATAGAAAAAACTAATCAAATGAGATAATGTTGTTTTAAAAATTTAGGAAAATAATTCATAATTTATTTTTCAGATGTAGGAATTTACCACATGATAATATTAAACACAATTTGGTTGGTATGATAGATGGAAATATTTTTTATATAAAATTTTCATTTTAGTTTAAAATGTGCATAACATAACCAAAACCTAAGAAAACAATCTCCGTTTGTTTTCAAACATTAAGAAAAAAAATCCATAATTCATTTTTCACATATAGAAATCACCCACACATCAATATAACATATAATGTGGTCAGTATGACTTGAATTATGTGTTTTTAATACAAAATTTTAATTTTAGTTTAAAACACACAACAAATTTCTAAAACTGAGAAAATGAGATTGTATTATTTTTAAAATTTTAAAAAATGGTCCCAAATTCATTTTTGATGTTTTCAAATTGACCAAACATCAATATGAGACATTATTTGATCTATATAACTCAAGGTGAATGTTTTTAATAGAAAGGTTCTATTTAAGTATAAAATCTCTATCATATCACCAAAACAGAGCAAATGAGGCCAGATTATTTTAAAACTTTATTTTAAAACATGCATCAAATAGTCAAAACTATGAAAATGATCTTATATTGTTTTCAAAATTTAATAAAAAATGCCATAATTAATTTGTGATGTGTAAGGATCGACCACACATCAATCTAACACATGATGATACCGATATAATTCAGTGTATATTTTTAATAAAAAGGTATCGTTTTAGTTTAAAACACATGTCACATCAACAAAACTGATAAAACAAGATCATATTTTTTTAAAACTTTCAAAAAATAACCCATAATTCAATTTTCATGTATAAGAATCGACCTCACATCAATATGACATATGATGTGGTCAATATGACTCGTAGTACGTGTTTTGAATACAAAAGAGCCATTTTAGTTTAAAAAACACATCAAATAGCAAAAATAGAGAAAAAGAGCTTATATTATTTTTAAAATTTAGAAAAATGATCCATATTTGATTTTTCACATATAGGAATTGACTGTACATCAATCTGACACATGATTTGGTCGATATAACATGAAGTACATTTCTTCAATATAAAAGTGGTATTTTAGTTGAAAACACACATCAAAGAGACAAAAATGAGAAAAAAATATCAAATTGTTTTCAAACTTTTGGGAAACAATACATAATTCAATTTTCATGGCGGTAATTAACCTCACGTATATATGGAACATGATGTGGTCAATGTGGATCTAAGTGCATGTTTTCAATAAAAAAGTTCCATTTTAGAGTAATATGTACATCAAATCTCCAAAACCAATAAAACAAGCTTAAATTATTTTAAATCCTTAGGATAATAATAAATAATTCATTTTTAACATTTATGGATTGACCTCACATCAATCCAAATTATGATGTGGTCGATATGACTCGAATTGTGTGTTTTTAATACAAAAGTTCTATTTTAGTTTAAAACACACATCAAATAGCCAAAACAATGAAAAATATCTTATATTGTTTTTATACTTTTAGAAAACAATTTATATTTAATTTTTTATGTTTAGGAATTAAACAAAATAAATTCAACAAATGATGTGGGTGATATGACTCCAAGTGTGTGTTTTCAATACAAAAGTTCTATTTTAGTTTAAAATACACTCAAGTATCCAAAAAATGAGAAAACGATCTCAAATCGTATTCAAAATTTAGGAAAATGATCCACTATTCATTTTTCACAAGTATAAATTGGCCTCACATCAATATTATGCATGATGTGGTCGATATTACTCGAAGTGTATTTTTTCAATAAAAAAGTTCCATTTTAGTTTAAAATACACATCCAATAGCCCAAACTAATAAAATTTTATTGGATTGTATTCAAACATTAGGAAAATTATTTATAGTACATTTTTAACATGTAGGAATTTACCTCACATCAATATAACACATGATGTGGTCGATCTGACTCAAAGTGCATATTTTCAATTCAAAAGTGCCATTTTAGTTTAAAACAAACATCAAATAGAAAAAACCAAGAAATAAAGCTCATATAGTTTTCAAAATTTAAGAAAATGATCCATATTTCAATTTTCATGTGTAGTATTTTACCTCTCATAAATCCAACACATGATGTGGTTGATATGAATCAAAGTGTGTGTTTTCAATATAGAAGTTACATTTTAGTTTAAAACACACATTAAATATAAAAATCCAATAAAATGAGTTTGGATTATTTCCAAACATCAAGAAAAAAATCTATAATTCATTTTTCATGTGTATAAATTTACCTAACACCAATATAACAGACGATGTGGTTAATATGATGCACAATGCATGTTTTCAATACAAAAGTGTTATTTTTGTTCAAAACATAGATCTAACAGCCACAACCAAGAAATTGTGATTAACTTGTTTTCAAAGTTTAGTAAAATAAACTATAATTAATTTTTCATTTATAGGAATTGACCAAACATCAATATGATGCATGATGTGGTTGATATGACTTTAAGTGTATGTTTTCAATACAAAAGTGTCATTCTAGTTTAAAACACACATTAAATAGCCAAAACTGAGAAAGTGAGATTAGATTATTTTCAATCTTTAGGAAAATGATCCATAATTAATTTTTTATATTTATAAATTGATAGCACATCAATCCAACACATGATGTGGTAAATATGACTTGACGTGGGTATTTTCAATACAAATGTTCCATTTTAGTTTAAAATACACATGAAATAGCTAAAATTGAGAAAATCAGCTCAAATCATTTTCATCATTTAGGAAAACAATCCATAATTAATTTTTCACATGTAGTAATTGATTGTACATCAATATAATACATGATGTGGTAGATATGACTCAAAGTTCTTGTTTACAATATAAAAGTTCCATTATAGTTTTAAACACAAATAAAAGAGAAAAAATTGAGAAAAAGATCTTATATTATTTTCAAACGTTAGGATAAAAATAAATAATTCATTTTTTATATTGAGTAATTTACCCCACATCAATATAATACACGATGTGTTTGAAATAACGCGAAGCATGTTTTTTCAATACAAATGTTCCATTTTAGTTAAAAACACACATAAAATAGACAAAATTGAGAAAACATGCTTGTATTGTTATCAAAATATAGGAAAAAGAATCCATTTTTCATTTTTCAAATATTGGAATTTACCACATGTCAATTTGAAACATGATGTGGTCGATATGACCTGAAGTGCATGTTTTCAATACCAAAGTGCCATTTTAGTTTAGAGTACACATTAAATATCTAAAACTGAGAAAACGAGCATAGATTGTGTTCAAAGTTTAGAAAAAAGATCCATAATTCATTTTTCATGCGCAAGTATTGAACCCATATCAATACAAAACACAATGTTGTTTATATGACTTGAAGTGTGTGTTTTCAATAAAAAAAGTTCCATTTTAGTTTAAAACACACATCAAATAGCCAAAACTGAGAAAATGGGATCAAATTGTTTTTTAACTTTAGTAAGATGATATACAATTCATTTTCACTTGTAAGTATTTAATGCACATCAATTTAACACATGATGTGTTCTATGTGACTCGAAGTGCAATTTTAGTTTAAAACACATATTAAATAGCCAAAATTGAGACAACAAACATGGATTGTTTTCAAAATTTAAGAAAATGATCCATAATTTATTTTTTTACATGTGGAAATTGAATGAACATCAATTCTACAAATGATGTGGTCAATATGACTCAAAGTGAGTGTTTTTAATAAAAATGTTCCATTTTAGTTTAAAACACACATCATATATCCAAAACTAAGAAAATATGATTGTATTTTTCTAAAACTTTTGGAAAAAAATTTATAATTCATTTTCATGTGTAGGAAATGATCCCACATCAATCCAACACATGATGTAGTAGATATGACTCGAAGTGCATGATTTCAATACAAAAGTTCCAATTTAGTTTAAAACAAATATCAAAAAGACAAAACCGAGAAAAGAACCTCAGATTGTTTTCAAAATTTATGAAAACTATCCATAATTCATTTTTTATATGTTTGAATTAACCTCACATCAATCTGAAACACAATGCAGTTCATATGACTTTAAGTGTGTCTTTTTTAATACAAAATTTCCATTTTAGTTTATAACATACATCAAATAGCCAAAACCAAGAAAACGAGCTCAAATTATTTTGAAAATTTAGTAAAATTATCCATAATCATTTTTCAAATATAGGAATTGAACTCAAATCAATCCAACCCATGATGTGGTTGATATGACTCAAAGTTAATGTTTTCAATTCAAAAGTGTCATTTTATTTTAAAACACACATCAAATAGAAAAAACTGAGAAATCAAGCTCATATTATTTTCAAAGTTTAGGAAAATGATCCATAATTAGTTTTTCATCTGTAGTAATTGACCACACATCAATCTGATACTTGATGTGGTTGATATGACTCAAAGTGAGTGTTTTCAATAAATAAGTGCCATGTTAGTTTAAAACACACATGAAATAGCCAAAAAATAATAAAATGATCTCAGATTATTTTTAAACATTAGGATAACAATCTATGATTCATTTTTCATGTGTAGGAATTAACTGCACATCAATCCTACACACGATGTGGTCAATATGACTCGAAGTGCATGTTTTCTATAAAAAATTACCATTTTATTTTAAAACACACATCAAATAGACAAAAATAATAAAATTAGTTCAAATTGTTTTCAAAATTTAGGAAAATGATCTATAATTAATTTTTCATGTATAGGAATTTACCGTACATAAATCTGACACATGATGCGTCTGATATAACTTGATGTGCATGTTTTCAATAAAAAAGTTTCATTTTAGTTTAAAACACACATCAAATATCCAGAATCAAGAAAACAAGCTCATATTATTTTCAAAATTTAATATAATGACCCATACTTTTTTTCATGTGTAGGAATTTACCGCACATGAATCTAATACATGATGTAGTGGATGTTACTTGAAGTGCATGTTTTGAATAAAGAAGTTCCATTTTAGTTTAAAATAATCACCATATAGCCAAGAATGAGAAAACATGCTCTGACTGTTTTCAAACACTAGGAAAATGATTCATAATTCATTTTTTATGTATAGGTTTTGACTACACATCAATCTGAGAAACGATTGGTTCGATATGACTTGAAGTGCATGTTTTCAAAACAAAAGTTTCATTTTAGTTTAAAACACACATTAAATAGGAAAAATTAAGAAAAATATCTTGATTTGTTTTAAAACATTAGGAAAACGATCCATAGTTCATTTTTCGTATGTAATAATTGACTACACATCCATCTGAGACATGATGCAGTTGATATGACTTTAAATGCATGTTTTCATTATAAAAGCACCATTTTAATTTAAAACAGACATCAAAAAACCAAAACTAAGAAAATAAGATGAAATTGTTTTCAAACATTAGTAAAATTATCCGCAATTATTTTCAATATGACACAAGATGTGCTCGGTATGACTCAATGCGCATGTTTTCAATACAAAAGTGTTATTTTAGCTTAAAACACACATCAAATAACCAAAAATAGGAAAATGAGTTTGGATTTTTTTTTCAAACTTGAGGAAAATGATCCATAATTCATTTATAATGTTTAGTAATTTTCTAAACAAAAATATGACACACAATGTGGTCAACATGACTTGAATTGTGTGTTTTCAATAAAAAGTGCTATTTTAGTTTAAAACAGACATCAAATTTATAAAACCAAGAAAACATGGTCATATTATTTTCAAAATTTTGGAAAATTATCAAAAATTCATTTTTCAAAGGTAGGAATTGACAAAACATCAATCTAACATATGATGTAGTTGACATGACTTGAAGTACATTTTTTTAATATGAAAGTTCCATTTTAGTTTAAAACACACATCAAATATCCAAAACTGAGAAAATGAGCTCAGATTATTTTTAATATTTTGGAAAATGATCCATAAATCATTGTTCATATGCCATAATTTACCTCACATCAATCTAAAATATGATGTGGTCAATATGACTTGAAGTGCGTGTTTTGAATACAAAAGTTCCATTTTGTTTAAAAAATACATCAAATAGAAAAAACTAAGAAAAAAATCTCAGACTATTTTTAAACATTAGGAAAATTATCCACAATTTATTTTCCCCTTATAAGAATTGACTTCACATCAATATGACACACGATGTGATCAATATGAATCAAAGTGCATGTTTTCAATACAAAAGTTCCATTTCATTTCAAAACATACATCAACTAGACAAAACTGAGAAGACTAGGTCAGATTGTTTTCAAAATTTAGGAAAATTATCCATTATTAATTTCTCATTTATTGTAATTGACCTCACATAAATTCGACACATGATGTGGTCAATATGACTCAATGTGCGTGTTTTCAATACAAAAGTGTCATTTTAGTTTAAACACATACCAAATAGACAAAATTGAGAAAACAATATTATTTTGTTTTAAATATTTAGGAAAAATATACATAATTTATTTGTCACCTATAAAAATTGACCTTAGATCAATCTAACACACGATGTGGTTGATATGACTTGACGTGTGTGTTTTCAATAAAAAAGTGTCATTTTAGTTTGAAACACACATCGAAATGCCAAAATCGAGAAAATGAGATCAATTTTTTTCTCTTCATTTTATCTTCTGTTACTTAATTAATTTCATAATCATTCTTATACTATACTTATTTAGTTAATTTTCATAGATATAATTCTTGAATATGAACAGGAAATGGTATGAAAGTTGAAATATTATTCTCAATATGCAAGTGCTCTTTAATTGGATCTCATCCATAGTGAGTTTTTTTGTCACCATAGACGATAATCAATATCAAAGTACCAACTTTTGAGAACAAAAATAAATGGTGTGGAGTGTAACTCAATATGATACACAATGTGCCTAGTGTGAGTCAAAGTCTATGTTTTTAGTATAAAATTGACACTTTGTGTTTAATTTATTAATTTATAGTATTACTTACATAAGAATTGATTTCTTATACAGTTTTATTATTTTTCTTGATCTAGGGTGGGTTTTTTGGTAGCTAAGAGAATGATTGGGGGTTAGGGGACAAAGACAAAGAAAAATTGATATTTTTGAATGTCTGTGATAATTTTTACTTAATCATGTAATTGTAGAAACTAATGTTTAAAATGTATATACTATAGCATTTTTACTTGTATTTATGCTGTAACTGTTATTTCAAATAAATTATATATTTTATCCTATATTTTATCCACTGTTTTATCCTATATTTTCTATTTTTACTAATGCAGTGTGCTATAATTTTGACAAAACATTGCAGTAGTATACCCCTTTATCAGGGCTATAAAAACTTCTATTAAAATCACTGATAAATTGATCATTTATCAATGATTTTAGTATCACAGATGTAGGATCCCTTTACTAGTGTTTTTTCTTGGACTGATAAAGGGGTCCTTTACCGTTTATTAAAGAATCAATGATAAAGGTTCCCTTTATTAGAGTTTTTAGCACTGATAAAGTGTCCCTTTATTAGATATTTTCTAGTACTGATAAAATCCTACAGATTTAATCACTCTTCAATTGTCATTGTTTTTTGTGCTAAAAAAGGCATATTTTAGCACTATTGAAGGCCTTATTTGTAGTAGTGCTAGCTGCAATGAGGCCATCTAGTCTGATGCACCCTCCACCAAGTGAGAATGATATTTCCTTCTAAGGACATTGTCCACCAAATTACCCATCCCTGGAGTATAGACTATCTCAAAGTCATGGTCTTGAAGGAACTCCAAGCAACATCTCTGCCTCAAGTTAATGTCTTTATGGGTAAATATGTACTGGAGACTATGGCGATTTGAGTAAACAATGAAATTATTACCCGTAATATAATGCCTCCACATCTTTAAGGTAAAGTCTACCACTACTAAATCCAAGTCATATATCACATAGTTCTATTTGTGGGGTCTTAACTACCTCGACCCATAAACTATCACTACCTACCTCTATATAAACATGCATTTGAGAACAGCTCTAGAGGCATAAAAATAACACCACGTATCTGAATCCCTCCTATGGTAGCCTCAATATAAGAGCACTATTTATCCTTTTCCTCAGCACTTTGAATTTTCTTTGACAATAATCAATCTAAGAAAATGGATACCCTTTCCGTGTCAAGGTTTTCAAAGGATATGTGTCACGAACCAGGACATGTCGCCATCCGACCCAACGCCCGACCTGGTCCGCGACATGGCCCGAAGGGCGTTCCTGATCGCCATTGGCTGGAACAAGTTCCCAGGTATCAAAAGTAACATGTTGGAACAATTTACCCAAAATAAGATACATAAAACAACCAAAAATAAATAAATAAACTAAAACTGTAGATCTATCATCCAAACAAGCCCTTAACATAGAAACAAACTTAATGGTCTATAACTCGATCCAACAACTAAAAAGAAATGACAATAGTGGAAACTAAGACTCTGACTCAAACCTTCTGACACAGGAGAGGCCACATCAACACCACTCTGCAGGAGGAGACTGATGGCAACCTGAATCACCATCACTGATTTCAATGCTTCGACCTGGAATACAAAAGAAACAGAAACTACAAACTCCCAAAGGTTTATGTAGGGTGTGATCTAAAATCCTAGTAGGATGTCACCCAATAAAAGGTTCCATGTATAATTATTAGATGAAAATACATTTTCAATTTTAATTATTGAAAGAAGTAAATTCTTGAATAATTTTAAAGAAAATGAGATTGAGGAAAATAGTTTCAAATGGAACAACTTAAATTAAAACACACTCACACCCTTAACTTTTAAAATAACCAATGTGTCACACTGTGGAGCATAAAGTATCAAATTATTTCCAAATATGGGAGAGGCCTTGTGGGTGTTAGCTAGGGTCCCTAGATCTTCGTGTCTCGGTGAAATGTGGCTTAGAAGGCCAAGAACCTCAGAAAAGTATATGTTTAGTTAGTGTTGCAATCATCAGTCCTTCCAGTGATACCGGGTCGAGTCAACTCCGGGACACTAGCCCACTAGTCTAGTCTACCCTCCTAGCTACCCAAGATTCCCGGTTTGTGCTCAAACAACCAATCAAGTTCATGTCACATGTCACAATAATGCGTAAAATCCAAACAGAGTACTTACACATGAAAAATCACAATTTTCACACCCAAACCCACTTTTAAAACCATACACACACCAAAATCTTTTTAAAACATAATCTGCATAGGTCACATACTCAATTAAACCATCTACACAATTTAAAAGACACTCATCACTAAAAAAACCACCACTTACACACGTAAACACCATTTTGAAATAAGGCACATTCTAAATCATTTATCAAACATGTTTCACACCATTTTCATAATTAAGTAAACCATAAAAAAATTATAAAGTAATAGTAAAAGGGTGTCATGTGTCTTTGCACAAACTAAAGTAACCATTTTTAAATTCAAACGCATTCCCACATCACATGCACTCAAATAAAATTTTAAAGTGTGACCTGCACCACCCAAATAGTTTGATGGAAAGACATTACACCATATGAAAAACACAATTTTATAAACCACATAATTTAACAAGCCAATAATAAAAGCTTATAAAACAATTTAAAATAAACTACTTGGAATTAACCACTAAACCCACACAAACCATCCTTTATGAACAAACACACATGACTAATGTAATAAAATATAGTTCTCACCACTTTCACAAATTAATAGGTCAATCACACAATTTAAAAATCACCAACAGAGTTCTCAGCAGAAAACACACGCATTATATAAACAATCTACTAAACAGTTTCAATGCAAATAAAACTGTAAAAAGAAACAATTTCACACTACACAAATTAATTAAATAATATGCTAAATTATTTAAACTTGCAAATTAATTAATCAAATAATAATGAATCATGGAACCACCTTTTTCGGGTGTCTAAGACCCCAACACTCAGCGCGAAACTTCAATTTCTTATAAAAAACAACACAAGAATTTTTAAATGAACCTTAAAACAAAATATCATAAAATGTAATAAAATCAAACCAAATTCAACACAATTTGGACCCCAAACAACAAGAGACACTTACCCTCAACTCTACCAGAAAGAAAAGACAACAAATCAAAATGAAGCGCACCTACAACAGAGATATGGGAGGCCATCCAGAGCATAAATGAGGTCATTGGAGGAGCGTAGTGCCAGAAAACCATCCCAAAGGGAGAGGCGTCGCAGGTCTGAGTGGTGAGAGGCAGTGGGGCAATGCCGGTTTCATGTGAGGAGGTGTGAGGAAAATGGAGGTGCAGCTCGGTGGTAGCAGGTTGATGCGGCCAGAGGGAAGAAAATAGGGTGTCAGATGGGATTTTCCAAAAAAAGAAAAAGAAAAAGTAGGATGGCGGCCATGGGGGGTTCTTGGGGGTGATGCGAGGTGGTGCGAGGGGAGCTAGGATGACGGAGCGTGGTTGCCGGAGGGGTGCTGGGTGCCAGAGGTTTGAAGTTTGGACGAGAGAGGTCGCTGATGGGGTATGTGCTGCTCTGAGCAGGGAACAGGGTGTGACAGGGAGGTGTGTTCGGGGAACATGAAAGTAGTGCGACGAGGAGGTCCGCGTGGGCTGCTGGAAAGGGGATGAAGGAGGGGGTCAATGACCATAGGGTGCGACAGACCGAGGATAGGACAAGGGGGGGTTCGCACGATGGGAAGGGGAATCCAGAAAAGTATTTCTTCAGTGAGGATAAAGGAAGGGTGCATGACGGACTGGCTTGGGAGCTGTGGCACAACGGGCTGGCCTGAGAGCTCGGGGTGTGACGCGACGGGACCAAGTGCTCTAGGGGGTGCAACGAGTCTGATCGGGGAAGGAAAGGTCAGTGGGTGGTCCGACGAGGTAGGGTGCAGCATGTAGGGGGGTCGGCTTGGGAGATGGGGTGTGGTTCAAGGGTTAGGGGAGGGGAGTGTGGTGCGACGAGAAAGAAGGAAAGGAGAGAATGGAGGAAAAAAAGAGAAAGAAAACAAGGAAATAAATAAATAAATAAAAAAGAAACCTAAGAAAATCTAATAACAAAAAAAATAATAATATTGTGAATATTAATAATTTTAATATTAATTATGATAATAATATGACAATAATAATAATTCAATAATAACTACTTGATTCTAATAAACTTTATAATAGTAACTTATTATTCTTATTATTATTATTCATAATAAAAATATTATCCTTGTTAATATTTTTAAATCATTAAATCATTAAATTATATTACTTTATTTTTATTTTAAGACTCAATTAATTTTATTTCTTCATTATTAATTCCTTTCATTTAGTTAATTCAACATTGGCAGGTCACCTGGTGGACTAGGCAAGGCCACGCGGTTTTAAAATCGTGCCTCGCTTGATGCTGTGTAGGCTAAATTTTCATTGTATTCTCATTTTATTATTTGCCGCATATTTTTCATCTTCCTTGAACATCGGGTAGGCCATGCGGTGAGCAGGGAGAGGTTTCACAGTGACCCAGGCGATGCCGCGCAACTTCGACTGTGGTGCGCTGGACACAACCAAGAGCAGAACCTTTGTTTCTAAATAAGAGCTCAGAAATTTTAAGTCGGGCCTTGACCCGAACTATCCGATGCCCAATAAAAATAATAAAATAAATAATATAAAAAGGACAGGTCTGACATTTCTCCTAACCATAAATCTTTCCGTCCCTGGAAATTCACAACTAGAACCAAACCCCAAAGAAGAAAACTACACTCCCTTAAGGTTCAATGGGGATCCCCACAAACATCAAGAAAAGAGAGGAAAAAGCATCGTGCTCAGAGAGAGTGACTCAAAGAAAACTTTAAGAAACTTGTAAAAAGACTTTCTAATATGTGTCGCCCACCCCAAAGAGCTAGAACGCCTCTACTTGACTGATCAAGGAAAATAACTCGCGCACCCACAGAAATCAACTTCACAAGATGAAACATCTCATGCACTATTAAATGAAAACCAAACAATTTGGCTAGAATGAACAAACAAGATCAAACCACTTCCAAGGAACACTCTTATCACGTATCACCAAGCTATCTTTAGAAACGGAACCAAATGGTCAACATGGGGAAGCCCGAGGGGCTCCCCACCATTAAGAACCTACCAACGCCCAAGGCGAGACTGGAAGACCAAAATGGGGAGGTTTGAGCAGACTCCCTCCATTAAAGAAAATTCTAACACCGATTAATTCCAGATAAATTCGTGCGAGGCTAAAAGAGCACTGTCGTGGGTGCCCTTAAATGATTAGTGTGATTTTGGGGTACTTAGGTGCAGTAGAGTGGCTGACCAAGGTCGTCTCTCAAAGGAGAAAGTGAATTAAAACTACTTTTTGAAGGTATTCTCAAAATAAAATAAAAGAGAATAAAAACACTACTTGAAAGGATGGGGGTTGGATATTGTTTTATGAATCTAGAAGAAGTTTTCTCAAATAAGATTGTATTTTTTTTGTTTTTAGTTTTGAAATTAAGTTCGATTAAAAATACACAACAACAAGATATTTTTTTAGAAAATATTTTAAAAGGCATAATCGATCTAACTCTACCTCTTAAATAAATTATTTATCATTATCATTTAAATTAAAAACCACTTAATTATGACCCCTTAACTTTTTAACCCCCAAACACTACAAGAATTAACCTTACCACAAAGATGAAGTGAATTTAACCTTAGGCTAACTTCGGAACATGCAATCGCAACACCCTGGTTTGATTGATGTTCTAAGATTAGATTATGGTCAGTGGTAAATTAAGGCACAAAACCACTCTGTAAATGATTATTAATTGAGTTTAGGGACTGTATTTGAACTCTATAAATTGATCCCGTGTGGTCTTGTATTACCGATTAAGATCGCGCTGTCACAATTCACACAATTCTTGACCTCACGTGATTTGTGTTTATTGTTCAATTACTTGCATAGTTTCATTTAAATTGAAAACTAAATTAATAGATCATATTAAGTGAATTAAATTATATCATTGATTCAAAATAAATGAATGAATAAGGTGAGAGGTAGATTGATTACTAAAAATAACTACTCTTCCATGGGCAGTGTAGTCATCGTAGAAGCGAATTGCATTTGCATCTGTTTAGAATGGTTATAACCCAATCATGATTCTACTATTGAGTTCCAACCTAAAGAGTAAGATTAATGAAGAATAAAAATGAAAAAATAGAGGAAATCAGAAGAAATTAAATAGGAACTAAGAAGTTTATTGAAATAACAAAAACATTACAACAAAGAGGAGGAAGAGAAGAGCAATTTGGAGGAGATCCTAGATTGAAAGATTACCTCCTCCAATGGTGAATTTAAATGGCAAGGAACCACTTCACCTCTACTAAAAATCCCCTAAGGCACGTCCCCCCCCCCCAACCAAATGAGAAAAACACCAATTTATAGAGTGTTGGGGATGCTAGGTTCAAAGTGGTTTCAAGTGTGAATGGGGAATCTCGGCCAAATATTTTATGCCAACTTGCACCGCCCATTTGACCACCAAAACGTGTGAAATGGCCTGCCTTCCAGAAGGATCTAATGTGCGGATATGGGTCCTCTATCTCATCTCCAAATTTGGGCTCTATATAGGCCCAGATGAAGGAGTTATGGCCGAAATACATAAGCTTCTCCATTCTGGCGTGTCCAGCCCACCTTTGCCTCTATGGCCCAATTACTCCATCCAAATGAATTATTGTGATCTAGTGTCCTGAATAAAAGTTGTAGATCATTAATTTATGAACAGTGTTTAAAACATTCAAGTTAAAATAATAAATATAAAAATATTTATCTTCGAAATACTACAGTGCACTATAAAGGGTAAAATTGGAATTTTCACCAAATTTTCAAATGAATGATCAAATCCCAAATATTTTATAAATAAAAATATTTAACACAATGTGAAGAAATTATGTCATTTATTATCAATAAAATAATAAACAAAATAGTGTTTTATTAGAGACCCAATGTGGGTCTCCCCACTATTAAAACTTACAGGACATACAGAACTTTGAAAATTTCCTGATGGTGACCAAACACCCCACCCCAAGGGGCGGGGAGGGTGGGGGCCAACTACTGAGGCGTCAAAACCACGACCCAAGACAAACAAACATCTTCACATCCCTGGATGGACACTATTCCAATTTGAGACCAATTTACCCACCAGACCCCATAAGGACCACTCAATAGATTACATTCGATGGGGTGCAACCCCTAAGACTTTAAGGCGACGAGACGAACATGCCTCCACATAGTCACTGAAACCTTATGCAGCCAGGTAGTTCATTCGGAACGTAAGAACTATAGAAAACAATTTAAACTGCCTTTACATTCAATACTAGAGACAAAAATAAAGTTGGGGTCGCATACACTCCCGGGGTTCCTGACCACGTGCCAGCTTCACTCCGAGGCCTATGGCTGGAGCCTTGATGTTTGAAGCATCTCTTGCATTGCAATTAGGCATGGAAGACTCCTGAATGGAGCTTCTACCTTTTCCTGGTGCCACAATCAATCACACTGCATTCGAGGCAACCCCATCATACACAACACACTTTGACATCCACCTACCCCCTCGCGACACATCCATTAAAATAGGGGTTTAGATGATGCACATGCATCAATCCTTCACCTTAACCAAGAAACTTAAAGAGGAAAAATACGTACGACAACCACTCCCCTTTGAACAGAAAGAAACAGTACTCGCTAAGAGGAGGGAACACTCCTATGAAAATAGGAATTATCATAGGGTTCTATAAAATCCACCTTTAATCTTCAAGAGAACTCACACTGTAAGACATCACTAAACATGACTCATACGGGCAATGAGGGCATTACAAAGCCCTTCGAGACACTGGTCAACACTGATAATTCTAAACCATCTTCACTCTTCCCCGCTGGAATTCCTTTTACCTATTCCTAGGGGGGGACCTTTAGACACATCATCATCAAACTTCATACCTGACGACTCAGATAACTCAAAGAGAACAAAAATCCTATCAATTTTCCTTGCGTCTGTCACTTGCTACGAGAGGATCCGCATAACCAGAAATTAAAAGGAATAGACTTAGCACTATCACTAAAAAGGGAGAGACATTGATTTAATCAACTGGAGGGTCGGCCAATGGAGAATTACCCATAGTCGCACTTCATTCACATGTTAATTCTCTATGGGGGTGTACACTAGTCAAGAGAGAAAGCCCCGAACCCAATCAAACTGGTCTAATGTCCAAGACATATCGCAATCGAACACTAAGCGTGCAGGGGGAACCACTGCAAGGAATTCCCAAAGCACTTTTCAAAAGAATTCACTAACCACACTCTTACACACCATCTTACAAATAAAAATTTAAACTCGGACACAATTCAGTCAAAAAGGATTCTCGACTAAAAATGCCTCACATCCAACATGTCAAAAATAGAAGGAAACACTATGAAATCACTGGTTACTAAAAAAACAAATTTTCATTTAACAAAATTTTTTTAAAATAAGCAATTATATTGGGTTGCACAAACACCAATGGTGTCCAATGGGCCTCACACATGCATGTTACCATGCCGCACTAGCACCCACTTCATATCCATACATGAATTCATCCACTCGTGACATTGAACCTTTCTCTTTCCATATACACTCATGCATGTGGTTGCCCATGAGAACACCAAGGATCAGAACAAAATATTTCCATTTTTCAAAATGAAAACATTCAACCCACACTTTTCAAACCTTACACATCATTTTTTAAAGCACTTCATTTCAAAAAAATTTCAAGACCAAATCATTTTTACTTAAAAGCCAAATTTCCACAATTTCAAAACAAAGAAATGCGGATTGGTGCAAGAGATAACTATTATCAGTGGGTGACTATAACATATGGTTGGAGGCTATATGCCAGTCACACCACTACTACTGAGGGTATTCTAGGATAGCTTCCCTTGCTCCACATGGCTTTCCAGACCCTGCGAGCTTACTAGGACCACTAACCCTACTTTATTTTCATTTCCCCTAAACAAGGTTAACCACATCGACCAAAGGTTTAGACAAACCTCGGCTTTATTTGGTAACTCGAGTCCCGCCAAGAGGTGTGCTTGCCAAGCACCTTACTCGTAGCTAGGACGTTGAGTCTAGAAAAACTTAACTTTGGCTCACCCAGCTCTTTCTCAAAAGAACACGAACCAAAAAGAAAACCTTCCTCTGATACCATTTTTTCACGAACCAGGATGGGTCACCATCTGACCCGACACCCGACCCGGTCCACGACATGGCCCGAAGGGCGTTCCCGATCCCCACGGGCTGGCACAGGTTCCTGGGTATCAAAAGTAACATGTGGGAACAGTTTACCCAAAATAATATACGTAAAACAACCAACAAAAAATAAATAAACTGAAACTGAAGATCTATCAACCAAAAAATCACTTAACCTAAAAACAAACTTAAATGTTTACAAATCGATCCAACAACTAAAAAGAAATGACAACAGCGGAAACTAAAACTCTAACTCAAACCTCCCAGCACAGGAGAGGCCACATCAACACCACTCTGCAGGAGGAGACCAACTACAACCTGAACCACCATCGCTGAGTTCAACACTTCGACTTGGAATATAAAAGAAACCTAAACTACATAAACCCAAAGGTGTATATAGGGTGTAAGATAAGATCCCAATAGGACGTCACCCAATTAAAGGTTCCATGCATAATTATTAAATGAAAATACATTTTCATTTTTAATTAATGGAAGAAGTAAATGCTTGAATAGTTTTAATGAAAATGAGATTAAGGGAAATAGTTTCAAATGGAACAACTTAAATTAAAACACACACACACCCTTACTTTTTAAAATAACCAATGTGTCACACTGAGTAGCGTAAAGTAACCAATGAGAACCAAATATGGTATAGGCCTCATGGGTGTTAGCTAGGGTCACTAGATCTTTGTGTCTCAGTGAAATGTGGCTTAGAAGGCCATGACCCTCAGAAAATCATATGTTTAGTTAGTGTTCCAATCATCAGTCCTGCTAGTGAAATCGGGCCGAGTCACCTCCGGAACACTAGCACACTAGTCTAGTCTACCCTCTTAGCTACTTGGTCTTCCCAGTTTGTGCTCAAACAACAAATTAAGTTCATGTCACATGTCACAATAATTCATAAAAGTTAAACAAGGTACTTACTCATGAAAAATCACAATTTGCACACCCAAACCCGCTTTTAAAACCATACGCACACCAAAATCTTTTCAAAACATAATCTGCATAGGTCACATACTCAATTAAACCATCTGCACAATTTAAAAGACACTCATCACTAAACAAACCACCACTTACACACGTAAACACCATTTTAAAATAAGGCGCACACTAAATCATTTCTAAAACACGTTTCACACCATTTTCATAATTTAGTAAACCATAAAAAAAAATTATAAAGATATAGTAAAAGGGTGTCACGTGTGTTTGCACAAACTAAAGTACCCATTTATAAATTCAAACACATTTACACATCACACGCACTCAAATAAAATTTTAATGTGTGACCTGCACCACCCAAATAGTTTTATGGAAAAAACATACACCATTTGAAAAAAACAATTGCATAAACCACATAATTTAACAAGACAAAAATAAAATCTTATAAAACAATTTAAAATAAAGCACTTGGCGTTAACTACTAAACCCACACAGACCTTCTTTTACGACCAAACAGACACGACGCCATGTAAAAAAAATACATTTCTCACCACATTCACAAATTAATAGGTCAATCACAGATTTTAAAAATCACCAACAGAGTTCTCAGAAGAAGAAACACAAATTATATAAACAATCTACTAAACATTTTCAATTCAAATAAAACTTTAAAAAGAAACAATTTCACACAACAAAAATTAATTAAATAATATTCTAAATTAATCGAACTTGAAAATTAATTAATCAAATAATAATTAATCATAGAACCACCTACCTTGGGTTGGAAGACCCCCACACTCGACGTGAAACTTCAATTTTTCATCAAACACACCACAAAAATTTCGAAGTGAACCTTAAAAACAAAATATCGTCAAATGCATTAAAATCAAACCAAATTCAACACGATTTGGACCCCAAATATTAACAGACACTTACTCGCAACTCTACCAAAAAGGAAAGGCAACAAATCAAAATGAAACACACCTACATCAAGGATATGGGAGGCTAGTTGAAGCATAAATGATGTCGTCATAGGTGAGCAGTACCAAAAAACTAGCCTAAAGGGAGAGGTGTCGTAGGTCTGAGTGGTGAGAGGAAGCAAGGAAAGGCTGCTTTGATGTGAGGAGGTGTGAGGTAGATGGCGGTGTGGCTCGGTGGTAGCAGGTTGATGTAGATGGAGGGAGGAAAAGTGGGTGTCAGATGTGATTTTCCAAAAAAAGAAAAATAAAAAGGATGACAATGACCATGGGGGGTTCGTGGGGGTGGCGCGAGGCAGTGCGAGGGGAGCCGGGACAGCGGAGCATGGTTTCCGGAGGGGTACGGGGCGCCAAAGGTTAGAAGGCTGCCCGAGAGAGGTCGTCGACGGGGTATGTGCTGGTCTGAGTGCGGAACATTGTGTGACAGGGAGGTGTGTCCAGGGAACATGGTAGAAGCACGACGAGGAGGTCCGCGTGGGCTATTGGATGAGAGATGAAGGAGGGGGTCGATGACCATAGGGTGCAGTTGAACGAGGAGAGGCCAAGGGGGGGTTCTCGCGATAGGATGTGGAATCCAACAAGGGAGGTCTTCGATGAGGATAAAAGAAGGCTGCATGGCAGACTGGCCGGGGAGTTGCGGCGTGACGGGCTGGCCGGAGAGCTTGGGGTCTGGTGCGATGGGACCAAGTGCTCCAGGGGGTGCAATGAGTCTGATTGGGGAAGGCAGGGCTAGTGGGTGGTCCGGCGAGGGAGGGTGCAGCGTGCAGGGGGTTAGCTTGAGAGTTGGGTTGCGGTGCTAGGGTTAGGGGAGGGGAGTGTGGTGCAACAGGAAAAAAGGGAAGGAAAAAAGGTAGGAAAAAAAGAGAAAGAAAAGAATGAAAATAAATAAATAAATAAAAATAAACCTAAAAAAATCTAAAAAAACAAATAATAATAATGTGAATATTAATAATTTTAATATTAATTCTAATAATAAGATGACTATAATAATAATCTGATAATAAAAACTTGATACTAATAAACTTTCTAATAGTAACTTAATAATATTATTATTATTATTCATAATAAAATTATTTTCCTTGTTAATATTTTTAAATATTTAAATCATTAAATTATTTTACTTTATTTTTATTTTACGACTAAATTAATTTTATTTCTTCATTATTAATTCCTTTCATTTAGTTAATTGAACATCAGTAGGTCACCCAGTGGACCAGGCTAGGCTGCATGATTTCAAAATCGTGCCTCGCCCGAGTTGTGCCTCACCCGAGGCCGCGTGGGATAAATTTTGATTGTATTGTCATTTTATTATTTTCCGCATATTTTTTATCTTCCTTGAACATCAGGCAGGCCATGCAGCAAGCAGGGCGAGGTCGCGCGATGACCTAGGTGAGGCTGCACGGCTTTGACCGCGGTGCGCTGGATAAAACCAAGAGAGAAACATTCGTTTCTAAATAAGTGCTCAGAAATTTTAAGTCAGGCCTTGACCCTAACGATCTGATGCCAAATAAAAATAATAAAATAAATAATATAAAAAGGACGGGTGTGACAAGATGAAATCCTAGAAAACTCTATCACAAACCTCTAAAAGTACCCTACCAAATCAAGGAAACCTCACACATCTGACATGTTCTTCGGTGGTTTCCAAGAGATAACCACATCAATATTTTATGGGTCCAAAACTACACTATGATCAAAGATGATAAGCCCCAGAATGTGTAACTCATGAATCCAAAGCATATATTTCAAGAGATTAATGTATAATTGGTTCTCTTGAATTAATTCTAGGAAAATCCTAAAATTATTTGTATACTCTTCCTCATACATAGAGTAAATGAGAATGTTTTTGATAAATTCAACCATAAATTGATCCAAGAAAGGCTATAAGATCTGGTTTATAATTTCCATGAATATAACAGGTATATTTTCACACTAAAAAGAATCACCATGAACTCATAAAGCATATAGTGAAATAATAATTCCATATTTATAATTTCATCCTCACGAACCCTCAACTGATGGTTGTTAGATGTGAAATCAATCTTTGAGAATGAACTTGCACCTTTTAGGTGGTCAATTTTTTTGTTAATCCTCAATAAGGGGTACTTTCTCTGGATTGTCACTTGGTTCAATAAATGGTAATCTATGAAAATACTCAACATATCATCTAAATACTTATAGAACAATAATGGATCCACCTATGGGGATACTCAAGGTCAAATAAAACCCTTTTCATGATGGTCATGCAACCACACCCTATGATCCCGAAGCTTGGGAGGGTCCATACGATATTCCATAGAAGATATAAATGAAATATCAAGGTGAAAATCAATAAATAATTTGATATAACACCTCGTAGGTATTACCAAAATATATTTGGGGAATATTCCTATATAATAATCCACTACATCTAGAAGTTAGATGTCTAAATAGCCTGCTCCACTAAGGGTAAAACTCCCCAACTGATCGGTGATAGGGTTCAAATTACTTCTCATGATCCCCACATTCTAGGCTATATGGTCCTTCTCATCCATGAAGTAGAACCTTTTCCCATCAGCATATAGACATCTAACACTCTTGTGATGACAATCTATCTATTTATGCACTGCAGACAATCATTTCATACAAAATATGATGTCATAAGGTTTCATCACAATGACCAATAGGTCCCATGAGAAACTCTCTCCATTCAGAACCAACCCACACTTCCTATAGATGTAATATACAATATAATCACTCCCTATAGAAACCTCTATCAATAGATGATAGTCCAAAGGCTAAACATGAATCTCTAGATCTCTCACAAGGGATATATAGATGAAGTAACGACTCACACCCATGTCAACAAGTAATAGAGTTAAAGTAGAGAGGACACATATCATACCTCAAATCATCTCATGTGTATCTTGGTCATATCCATATATAGACAAACATTTACCACTCCCTATACAAACATCCCTCTGATCCTGGAAGAGGCCACCTAGTTGTAGTGGTAGGAGTAGGTCAAAACATAATCCTCCATATATAGCTCCTCCATTCATGGATTCTCCCACTCCTCTGTCAACATCGTCTCCCTAGGGGCTACCATGACCATTCTGTAGAGACCCCTGATCATTGACCTACCTCTATTGTGGAGGTTTATCCACCGTCTATCCACTATATTTAGTTCCCCAGGTCGGGAAATCAAGATCCATGGGACCATTTCTACCATTGCATAACATCATCCCTATCTAGGTTGACTATACCCTTTGTGTTATCCCTATGATGTAGATATCCATGTTCAAGTATGATAATGAGTGTAAATTATACTTCATGAACCATATGATTGATTCTTATTAGCTTCTATAGATGTATCAATTCTTTGATGACCATTTCTAGCTCCATTTACATGATGACCCTCTTCTAGGAAGCTCTATGTCACCAAGGTCCACTCTAGCACTCCAACATAAGTTGGAATTTATAAGGAGACTAGACATAGATATCCCTGTGAAGGACCTTCTCAAACATCTAATCCTAAAATTATCCATCTCAAACCATACCAAGAGAGTAGCACGTAGGTTCAACAAACTTTGAGGTATACACAGTAACTGATATATCACCATGGTGCAGCCCAATAATCTATTAGATCCGCATAGAGTATAGAATAAAAGGATAAGGCCCATCACATAACAAGCACTAAAAGTGTATCCATGAGAGTATCTCCTCATCATGGTTTTGAGTAATCAGTCCCCACCATCACCCTACTTATCTATAAAGTAGGCTAGTTGTGAGTGAAACTATATTATTGGTTGTGTTTCATATGAGACAAAAAACTTGTACCACCTACTCAATCTAATCCACCATTTCCTAAGGGAATGGATCCCTAAGAAACCAAAGTGTTCAATATTATTAGAACTCAAAAAACATGATAATCTTGAGTTCCTCATAATCCTGACCAGTTGCGGGTATAAACCACTCAATATGTTGTTTATCATCCACTTGGAATACTGGAGGTGGATCCACACATTTACCATCGGGTGGAATCACTAATCTATTCTCACATGGAGGGAACAATTTGAGGATAGGTCCTTATACTAAGGCCTCATCGCTCATCTATTTATCATCATGAACCTCTATCAAATTCATATGAGTCTTTCATCACAGTGGCATCCTTAAAATTAACAAGGCATTCCATGGTTGGATAAACATATATGTGTAGCTGACTCAAGAAGAAAATGGATGTTAAAAGACCCAATCCTATATGATGCATGTAACATTTATTTCCCTATATTCGGTGTCTTAGTATGATGAGTTAAAAACAAGGTAGTTATATTCCTAGTGTATGAATACATCGATCACCACAACATCATAGGTTCATTATCCTGAGATCCAAACTTGAGACAGACAATTTTTTTTCCTAAGTTCAAAAATCATTCCTCATTTCATGTCTAATTTCAAATATCAACCCTAGCCCGAAAATCCTTTGATACCACTCTATCATAACCCGACCCATCAGTACCCCACTTTGGCAGACAGAAAGGTGAGAGTGTCACTCCATGCCTACCTGTAATAGGCCAGGGGTTGAAAACAAGCACCAAGTTGGTATATCACTAAAATATGAGGCTTTATACAAAAGTAACTATACAAATCCACACACATACTAGTTCCATGAAATAGTTCATATTTAAATAAAACTCAAACATCTAAAGAGTAATTAATTAATGTGAAAACCTCTAGGGAAAAAATAAAAGTGAATAAAGGTAATGAAAAAGTATAAAGGGGAAAAATACATGCCCAACTAGAAATAAGGATCCAACCTAAAAAAATTAAAAAGGGGGAAACTGAAAAGATCTTGTCTCATAATCTATGAAACTAACCACTGAACATGGTCAGTTCCTCCATATACTGTTACGCTCCTCTAATGGAAAGTCACTAAATTCACCATTGATCTAACATTCATTTTCATGAGACAAGAAATATATGGGAAAATACCATTAATGGGTGAGTATAAACATACTAAGTAATATTCCCTAACAAATAACATGTAAATAATAGAATAAAATAGTCATCTCAGTCCATAAGTCAAAGAGGGATAAGAAACCCTATATCAAATATGCCTATATTTAAACCCCAATCAAAGAAGGAGAATAATTTCTATATCCATAGCTATCCAAGGACAATGATGAGTCTTACTATAGCTCTAAATGTCCCATATACAATTCAAAGCACTACCCACAATATAAGGCTTCGGCCTTAAACCTTACTTAATCTTGAATTAAATTGAATAATTCACATTGAGGATCTTTTCAGGTTTAGCGTTTTAGAGAATTAGGACCTAGCTATTACATATCAAAGATTAAAAAGTAGGCAAATATACTTAGTTTCCATTTTTTTCCACAAAATAAAAACTCTTGAACAAAAGAGTCATGTCTAGTTCCTTGATTTAGACAGACTGACATTTCCTTGATCCCATCCTTGACCCTATTCAACTTTATGTCCTGTGAAAACATTTAAAAAACTTAGGATGAGCATAAAAAGCTCATTAAGGGATACAAAAAGAAGGAAAACTGTTTGTTTTTCAAAACAACAAGTAAACCATGAATACTTTACCAAAGTAATACTTTTTACCTTTATGAAGTAGTAAAAACTCTTCACTGAATAAAATACCATTACTTAACCTTTTGTAACCAAAAGATTACCATAAAACCAATATAAAGAACACATAACATATAAAGGTAAATTGGGACAAAAACATACATAAATGGAATAACCATACGGTCGACTTCCACACATACTTAATGGAATAGCCATACGGCCGACTTCCATACCCAATTCATTGGAGGTTATAACGTAACCACTCATCCTGGTATTCACGGCACCACCTGTCATTTGGTTTATCACATAACCACCTATAAAATGTCCAAGTACCATAATTACAAATAAAATATTTCAAATATAAACATTTCAGCAACAACATTTCACTTGCAATCACAAAAAGTAATTACAAGATATTGAATTAATCAATCCATTTTCAAAAACCATTTAAAAGAGATTTTTGAATCAAAGTGTCCCATACCACTTTGAATCTTTTAATGGAATTATAATTTTAAAACATTAATGTCCATATAAATAAACACTGAAACCATTTTGGAAACATGGACATTAAAGATAAAGATTTAGAATAATAAATCTTTAAAACATTTAAAATGATATTTTTGTTAAAGAGTTTTTAACAAAATGAGAGACTCTTGAATACAAATAATTGTGGAATAACATTTAATAAGAACTTTATAATAGCATGATAATAAAGGAATTCCAGATATAATATTTAAAAGGACAGTATATACACCATATAAGAGTGAATTGGTGCATAACAACATTTAAGTCTCAATGGAAATGTAAATTGAGATGAAATCCATTATAAAGACGGTATCCTTAAATTAAGAATAAATCTATCACATAATTATGTGTGAGAAATATAAATACACCCAATATAAGTGGATATCAAGTGTGAAACAATCAAGGGTCATTAACACATATTCAATGGATGACATGTTCAAGAATTACATGTTGAACCCAAAGAAATCGAAATTGGGTTAAGATGTTCCCTTGTAAAAATTCGACAGCCTAACGGCGTCGCTTTAAAATTCAAAAAATGAGTTGATGAGACAAAAAGGGTATCTCATCACTTGGAAATAAATTTTACATCAATAAGGATATATAAGAACATATCCCAACATAATAATATGTAAATTAAAAGACATAACAATAATAAGTCTTTTAAAAAGAGGAGGGTGAAAGGTTCCCTTACCGACTTGGGTAACTTTCGAAACGTACACCCCATGAAAGAAGGACAATAAAACATTGATGTAAATACTCATAAACGAAATTATATTACAAAAATATTAGAATAATGGGGATTACATACACCACTAAAAGGAAATGGTGGCAAATGTAGCATAAATCTCACAGGAATAAAAGTGAGATGAAAAATCCCTTACAAAAACTCGGCAGCCTAACAACGCCACTTAAAACATCAAAAAAATGGATTTATGAGATCAAATAGGGTCTATCGTAATATTAAAATAAAAATTACAGAATGAGGAATGTAAAAGAACATCCCCAAACATAAGAAATATGAGCTTAAAAGAAATTCTATAAAATATAGTACTTAAAAAGAAAGAGAGAGGTAAGATCCCTTACGAAAATTCGGCAGCCTAACGATGCCACTCAAAACTTCTAAAATGGATTGATGAGATCAAATAGGGTCTCTAATCATATGAACATAAAATGTATAGAAATAGAAATATAAAATAACATCCCCCAAGATAACAAAGATGAGGTTAAAATAAGTGACATAATAAGAGTACTTAAAAATAAAGAGGGAGGTAGGATCCCTTACGAAAATTCGGCAGCCTAACGGTGCCGCTCAAAACATACATAATGAATTGATGAGAGAAAATAGGGTCTCTCATCATATGAACATAAAAATTACAGTAATATTAATATAAAAGAACATCCCAATCATAAGAAAGATGAGCTTAAAAAAAATTACATAAAAGGGAGTACTTAAAAAGAAAGGGAGGGGTATGATCCCATACCTCAAGTCCGACTTGTCTTGTTTGTTTCTTTATATTCCTGAATAATAATATTTGGTCAATTTATAATGGCTTAATTAACTCTTTTAAAGATTATTATTCAGTTCATATCACATATTATAATGTTATAATAATTTGTTAATAATGTGAGTTCATATCAGACGTTTTTGTTGATGTTTGGTACATGAGTCAAAAATGAATTTGTTGGAAAATGATTGTCAATGTAGTTATAATTAAATCATCTCTAGAATAGTATTAATGATTTAGATATCATATATATCTAGTAAATATTCATTTTATACTACTCCATAACATTTGGAGATAAAAATAAATGAAATTCACTGTTCATGGAGACGGTAGGCCGTACGTACGCATGAACACTACTTTCATTTCTTTGTCATATTAATGGAATTAAAAATAATTGAGAGATATATATATTATAATTCCGGTATAATATATATTTTATATAGGTCACAGATGTTCATTAATTTTATTCTTTATACATTCCATGTATTGCATGAACGAGTCACATCACATGACGGGGTGGTCGTCCACACTTCCTCGTATGAAATTATCGCATTTGCACAACATGAAAAGAATAAAGGAATGTTTTAAATATAAAATTCAGAAGCATATAGAAAACATAAATACCATATATATCATATATAAAATATAGTGACATCATAATGGCCACCACGAAAGGTGTTAAGAGAAGATTGAACAATCATCGTTTCGTGAGGAAAAAATTCGCCATCCACAGAAACAATATGTTCATTAACCATTAGACGAAGGTGTGTGTACGTGTAGCTCAAATAATTCACATAAAAACATACTAGTATATTGAAGATACTGGTTTTTTTACAAAATAAAGGAATAAAAAGAGTTTAGTTGTTTGGAGAAGCAAAATAAAACAAAAGAACACAAGGGAAGACATTACCTTTAAATCGGGAAACTCTTTTTTATTTGAGCTCAAAGGCTTCCTTGGAAAGGATTATGCCCAAAGGTGAGGATTAAATGATTAAGAGAGGGATGTGGAGAGATGAAATGGGAAGGGTTTGTCCGAGACAAAGGCTTTATAGGTTTGGGTAAGGTGGTAGAGGTGGGAGATATTTATAAGAGGAGAGGAGGGGCACTCTTGGAAAGTTATAAAATATTACTTTATTATAAAATGCTTTTAGGATTTTAAAGGTCCTAGAAGGATATATTTCGAGGATAAGGTGATAAGGTTTCGAAATACACCCATACAATAGGGTTTTGACAAGTTTAGGTCTTAGATTTTACATTATCATTTCATTTTATTTAAATCGTTAAATAATGAGGTAATTGTTGCATCATCATGGTGTCATAAATAATTTAATTTATTTAGTGTCTAAAAATTAAAAAAAAATATCATGATGTAATAAATCCTTTTAGATTTCTAATTAATATTTATAGTCAAAAATATGACTTGTATAACGCCATGTAAAAATTGTTTTACAAAACAACACATGTTTGTGACATTTTAACTTTAACTTTAAATAAAAAGGTATTAATGTCATTTTCCTACCAAAGTGGATCCATGGAGTCCCCAAGATGACCCATGTATTGTATTGGTCGTCCATGACTCATCCAATAAGGGTAGGATATGTTTCATGGTCATTTCATATTATTAAGACATTATTTTTACCTTAAATTACACTGATTACCTCTAAGCACGATTAAAAACTTAAAAGTTACTATTCACCAAAAAACTATTTTAACCCCATTGAACCAAATTTTACATCCTAATGACAACCATGTATATAGGATTTTTGAAATTCAAATCACAGAAGTGGTAATGTTTTATTTAAAGGAAAAATCAGTTTTTAAACTACCACTTAGTGGTTTCACTATTCATCAAAAATTGAAGTTTTTCAGAAAAATACCAAAAATTCACCCTAAGCTATATTTGATATTCCGAATTCAAAAATGATATCTATTTTAAAAAATTCAAAACATATAATTTTCAATATTTAATTTAATAATTAATTCCCACTGTCAAAACAAATAGTGTGTTTTTAAGAAACAATATCTATTAAAAGATTGACAGTAGCTTAAGTCCAATTTCAAAGAGAAATGAATTCCAATGACAAATATTGGATTAAAGGGTAAAAATGTATTCTAATTTCACTTTAAAACCAATTAAAAAGATAATCTAATCATATAAATAAATTATATTAAAAAGAGGTTTTGAATTAAAATACACCAATTTTCACTATTCATTAAAAAATAAACTTTATCAGAAAAATACCAAAAAATTACACAAAGTAAATTTTGATGTCCCGATTATAAAGAAGAATTTTATTTTGTCAAATATAACACATAAAATTGTCAAAAAGTTGATTTAAAAGAGGTTCACCATCAAAAGGCGGTTAATCGACATTTTAAAGAATATTAAAATGTTTACGCTTAAAAATGGATTCATTTGCATTTTTAATCCTATAACATTTATTTTAAAAATTAAAAATATTTGACAAACATATATAATAATTTTATAGTTAGTTCCCGTTATTACAACAGATAGGTGTGAACTACCATTTAAAATAAAATTATTTTATTATTAGACTGCAACGTAAGATTCCCAAAAAACTCGTTGTTGCCTATTGGGTACGCCATTGAGCATAGCGTTCCCTTTAAATTAATATTAATATTTTATTCACAAATATGGATATATATGAAAAAGTCATATTATTTATTTACCTGGGGTGTTACATCCTTCCCCCCTTTTGGGAATTGCGTCCTCACAATTTTAAAATTGGGCTTGGAAACTTCACTAGAAATCCCACATCAGAACAAAAGTCAGTAAAACTATCACTTTAAAATAAAGAAAGAGAAGTACAAATGTCACTCGAGTTAACCAATACTAGGATTACATGTAGGAAAACATGGACATGGAGGAAAAAAGAAAAGGGTCATGTTCTAAGAGAGAGTGATAGGAAACATGTTTAGGAGAAAGTTAACCACAAGAAAATCACAAACTTGTGGTGGGTTAAACGGTATTCGATTCCCCAGTAGGAAAAGTTAATAGAAAACATTTTTGTTTTAAGTTACTTTTCATTGAGGAATTTATTTTTTATCTTAAGGAAACATACATACTTGTCATGTTGACTTTCAAATTTTACTAGATTTCTTACACAAACTCATACTTTCCCCAAATGATGAGTATTTAGGAAGACTTGTTTAGATTAAGAGAGCTATAATCAACTTCTAGAGAATCACCTAATCCAAAAAAGAGAACTATATACTTCCCATGTATTTAGAATTTAAGAAAAACCCAAACCAAAAAGGTTAGTACATGATCAGATAATCTAGAAAATGATAACCCTTTATAAAAAGAAAAGCTATTCTTAATCTCCAAAATTTGTCCAAAAAACCCAAAGTTCAACGAAGATCATTCGATAAACAATTTGTCCATAAAATTCTTCAAAGTAAACCAAACTAATATTGAAACCCAAATATTTGAAGGATTTAATCACATAGTCTTCCAAGGTACAAATTAACACTTATCTCCAAATAACATAAGTTGCTCTGAAAGTCTCATATTGATAATTAATTAACCTAATCACATATCCTCCATGATAGGTTAATAATTTCCATAGATAACCCAAAATCAACTTATTATAGATTCATAAGATCATCTAACTAAAATAATTAGTCAAACTAACCAGGGACTTTACGTAGTCCAGTGGTAGGTGATAAATACTAGTCGCACTTTGGTTGTGGGTTCGATTCCCACAGCTTTGTCTGACGCGACGGGTTGTCACACGGTCTGCGTGTTGTCCTTTTTCCAAACTATATAATTCTCAAAACATTCCCCAAAAAGAGATAAAATATTCAAAAATAATCATAACATATTTTAACCTCAATTTTATCTCATGCCTTTCATTTTCCATCATAACATATAGTAACCCATAATTACCTCAAAAGTAAGGATCATATAAACCCTAATGGTTACATGAACTTCCACATCGAGTTGGTTCTCTCATACAAGATGTATTAGAGAACTCTCCAAGGTTAAAGTGGTTGATCATGAATCCCGATAGTTGGTTTAGAATAACCACAAGATTTTTCATTGAATCCCCCATTTCATCCAGTCTCTTAATCAAAGAACCACCACAGTTTCCTTCAAACCCATTGTCACTTTGGTGCCTGCTAGATCCATCCATTTACTAAAACCAGAAATTTCAGTGTGAGTATATCAACAAATCCATCATGTACTAATGAGGAAGATGAAAACTAAGATATACTTACTCATTCACTTTATCTAAAAACTATGACTCTTTCTGAAATCTTATCCATTATGGTAATGTCACTTATTCTTAAAGAATACCCTAACCTCTAAAGTTATCTAAATTGACCTCTAATACCAACTATAAGGCCCCGGCCTTAAAACTTACTTAATCTTGAATTAAATTGAATAATTCACATTGAGGATCTTTTCAGGTTTAGAGTTTTAGAGAATTAGGACCGAGCTATTACATCCCAAAGATTATAAAGTATAAAAATCTACTTAGTTTACATTTTTTTCCACAAAATAAAAACTCTTGAACAAAAGATTCATGTCTAGTTACTTGTTTTAGACAACCTGACATTTTCTTGATCCCATCCTTGACCCTATTCAACTTTATGTCCTGTGAAAACATTTAAAAAACTTGGGATGAGCATAAAAAGCTCAGTAAGGGATACACAAAGAAGGAAAAATGTTAGTTTTTAAAAACATGAAGTAAACCATGAATAATTTACCAAAGTAATAATTTTCACCTTTATAAAGTAGTAAAAACTCTTCAATAAATAAAAGACCATTAATTACCCTTTTGTAACCAAAAGATTACCATAAAACCCATATAAAGAACACATAACATATAAAGGTAACTTGGGACATAAACATACATAAATGGAATAACCATACTATCGACTTCCACACATACTTAATGGAATAGCCATACGGTGGACTTCCATACCCAATGCATTGGAGGTTATAACGTAACCACCCGTCCTGGTATTCACGGCACCACCTGTCATATGGTTTATCATGTAACCACCTGTAAAATTTCCAAGTACCATCCTTACACATAAAATATTGAAAATATAAACATTTCAATAAAAACATTTCATGTGCAATCAAAAAATGTAATTCCAAGATATTTAATTAATCAATCCATTTTCAAAAACCATTTAAAATAGATTTTTGAATCAAAGTGTTGCATACCACTTTGAAGCTTTTAATGGAATTATAATTTTAAATCATTAATTTACATATAAATAAACACTAAAAACCATTTTGAAAACATGGAAATTAAATATAATGATTTAGAATAATAAATCTTTAAAACATTTAAAATGATATTTTTGTTAAAGAGTTTTTAACAAAATGAGAGACTCTTGAATACAAATAATTGCGGAATAACATTTAATCAGAACTTTATAATATCATGAGAATAAATTAATCCATGATATAATATGTAAAAGGATAGTATATACACCATATAAGATTGAATTGGTGCATAACAACAATGAAGTCTCAATGGAAATGTAAATTGAGATGAAATCCATTATAAAGATGGTATCCTTAAATTAAGGATAAATCTATCACATAATTATGTGTGAGAAATATAAATACACCAAATATAAGTGGATATAATGTATGAAACAATCAGAGGCCATTCACACATATTCATTGGATGACATGTTCAATAAGTACAATTTGAACCCAAAGAAATCGAAATTGGGTTAAGACGTTCCCTTGTAAAAATTCGACAGTCTAACGACGTCACTTCAAAATCCATAAAATGAGTTGATGAGACAAAAAGGGTATATCATCACTTGGAAATAAATTTTACATCAATAAGGATATATAAGAACATATCCCAACATAATAAGATGTAAATTCAAATACATAACAAAAATAAGTCTTTTAAAAAGAGGAGGGTGAAAGGTTCCCTTAACGACTTGGGTAACTTTCGAAACGTACACCCCATGAAAGAAGGACTATGAAACATTTATGTAAATACTAATAAAAAAAATTATATTACACAAATATTAGAATAATGGGAAGTACATACACCACTCAAAGTAAATTGTGGCAAATGTAGCATAAATCTCACGGGAATAAAAGTGAGATGAAAAATCCCTTACGAAAACTCGGCAGCCTAACGACGCCACTTAAAACATCCAAAAATGGATTTATGAGATCAAATAGGGTCTCTCGTAATATGAAAATAAAAAGTACATAATGAGGAATATAAAAGAACATACCCAAACATAAGAAAATGAGATTAAAATAAATGCCATAAAAGGGAGTACTTAAAAAGAAATAGAGAGGTAGGATCCCTTACGAAAATTCGGCAGCCTAACGGCGCCACTCAAAACTTCCAAAATGGATTGATGAGATCAAATAGGGTCTATCATAATATGAAAACAAAATTTACAGAAATATGATTATAAAATAACATCCCCCAACATAACAAATAGGAGCTTAAAATAAGTGACATAACAAGAGTACTTAAAAATAAAGAGAGAGGTAGGATCCCTTATGAAAATTCAGCAGCCTAACGACGCAACTCAAAACTTCCAAAATTGATTGATGAGAGAAAATAGGGTCTCTCATAATATGAACATAAAAATTAAAGTAAGAGTAATATAAAAGAACATCCCAATCATAAGAAAGACGATCTTAAAAGAAATTACATAAAAGGGAGTACTTAAAAAGAAAGAGAGAGGTAGGATCCCTTACCTCAAGTCCGACTTGTCTTGTCTGTTTCTTTATATTCATGAATAATAAACTTTGGTCAATTTATAATTGCATAATTAACTCTTTTAAAGATTATTATTCAGTTCATATCACATATTACAATGTTATAATAATTGGTTAATAATGTGAGTTCATATCAGACGTTTTTGTTGATGTTTGGTACATGAGTCAAAAATGAACTTGTTTGAAAATGATTATCCATGTAGTTATAAGTAAATAATCTCTAGAATAGTATTAATGATTTAAATATCATATATATACATTATATATTCATTTTATACTACTCCATAACATTTTGAGATAAAAAGAAATGAAATGCACCGTTCATGGAGAGGGTAGGCCGTACGTACGCATGAACGCTACTTTCATTTCTTTGTTATATTAATGGAATTAAAAAAATTGAGATATATATATATATATATTATAATTCCAGTATAATATATATGTTATATAGGTCTCATATGTTCATTAATTTCATTCTTTATACATTCCATGTATTTCATGAACGAGTCACATCACTTGAGGGGGCGGTAGTCCACACTTCCTCGTATGAAATTATCGCATTTTCACAACATGAAAAGCATAAAGGCATGTTTTAAATATAAAATTAAGAAGAATATAGATAAACTAAATACCATATATATCATATATAAAATATAGTGACATCATAATGGCCACCATTAAAAGTGTTAAGAGAATATTGAACAATCATCATTTCGTGAGGCAAAAATTCGCCATCCACAGAAACAGTATGTTCTTTAACCATTAGACGAAGGTGTGTGTAAGTGTAGCTAGAATCCATCACATAAAAACATCCTAGTATATTGAATATACTGGTTTTTTTACAAAATAAAGGAATAAAAACTAGTTTACGGTTATGGAGAAGCAAAATAAAACAAAAGAACACAAGGGAAGACATTACCTTTAAATCGGGTAACTCTTTTTTATTTGAGATCAAAGGATTCCTTGGAAAGGATTCTTCCAAATGGTGAGGCTTAATTGATGAATAGAGGTATGTGGAGAGATTAAATGGGCAGGGGTTGGCCGAGCCAAAGGATTTAGAGGTGTGGGTAAGGTGGTAGAGGTGGGGGCCTTCTATAAGAGGAGAGGAGGGGCACTCTTGGAAAGTTATAAAATATTACTTTATTATAAAAAGATTCTAAGATTTTAAACGTCCCAAAAGAATATATTTCTAGGATAAGGTGATAAGATTTCGAAATAAACCCATACAATAGGTTTGTTACATTTTTAGGTCTTATATTTTACATTATCATTTTATTTTATTTAAATCGTTAAATAATGAGGTAATCGCTGCATCATCATGGTGTCATAAATAATTTAATTTATTTTGTGTCTAAAAATTATGAAAAAAATATCATGATGTAGGAAATAATTTTATCTTTCTAATTAATATTTATAGTCAAACATATGACTTGTATAACCCCATGTAAAAATTGTTTTAGCAAAACAACACATGTTTGTGACATTGTAACTTTAACTATAAATAAAAAGGTATTAATGTCATTTTCCTACCAAAGTGGCTCCATGGGGTCCCCAAGTTGACCCATGGATTTTCTTGGTATTCCATGACTCATCCAATAAGGTTAGGACATGTTTCATGGTCATTTCATATTATTAAAGCATTATTTTTACCTTAAATTACACTAATTACCTCTAATCGCTATTAAAAACTTAAAAGTTACTATTCACCAAAAAATTATTTTAATCCCATTGAACCACATTTTACATCCTAATGACAACCATGTATGTCTTATTTTTGAAATTCAAATCACAGAAGTGGTAACTTTTCATTTAAATGAAAAATCAGTTTTTAAACTACCACTTAGTGGTTTCACTATTCATCAAAAATTGAAGTTTTTCAGAAAAATACCAAAAAATCACCATAAGATATATTTGATATTCCGAATTAAAAAATGATGTCTATTTTACAAAATTCAAAACATATAAGTTTCATTAATTAATTTAATGATTAATTCCCGCTGTCAAAACAAATAGCGTGTTTTTAAGAAACAATATCTATTAAAAGATTCACACTAGTTTAAGTCCAATTTTAAAGTGAAATTAATTACAATGACCACTATTGGATTAAATGGTAAAAATATATTATAATTTGACTTTAAAATAAATTAAAAAGATAATATAATTATATAAATAAATTTTATTAAAAAGAGGATTTGAATTAAAATACAACATTTTTAACTATTCATTAAAAAAATGAACTTTATCGGAAAAATACCAAAAAATTACACAAAGTAAATTTTGATGTCTAGATTCTAAAGAAGAATTTTATTTTGTCAAATATAACACATAAAATTGTCAAAAAGTGGATTTAAAAGAGGTTCTCCATCACAAGGCGGTTAATCGCCCTTTTAAAGAATATTAGAATGTTTACGCTTAAAATTGGATTCATTCGCATTTTTAATCCTCTAAAATTTATTATAAAAATTAAAAAAATTTGAAAAATATATATAATCATTTTTAGTTACTTATCGTTATTACAATGGCTAGGTGTTAACTATCATTTAAAATAAAATTATTTTATTAATAGAGTGCAACGTAAGATTCCCAAAAAACGCGTTGTTGCGTATTGGGTACGCCATCGAGCATAGTGTTCCCTTTAAATTAATATTAATATTTTATTCAAAAATATGGATAAATATGAAAATGTCATATTCTTTATTTACCTGGGGTGTTACACACAAACTCACAAAAATCATAGTGGAAGGAACACTTCTCATTATTGCACTCCATAGCCAAGGGAGCACTATCTTCGGTGGAGGACCTATTCCTCACTAGAGCTCAAAGATGGGGGAAATACTATATAGACAGAGGAACCAAACCCTATATAGTGTGGGGGAGTATATAATATACCTGTATATAGGATATAGGGGTACCCAAGTCCTGGTGAGTCAAGGGAGTACCAAACTCGACATCTCTATCACAATCTAACCATATTACTTCCATAGACCAAGCATAATTAGAATAAGAGTTCCACCCATATCATCTCACATAATATATTTGATTCAAAAATGAAGGATAACATTGAATATTTTATAAAATTATACATATAGTAGGATATGCATGGGATTAAATCTGAGACTTGAAGAAGGAGATATGAAAGGAAGAAGATTCTGGGAAAATTATATGATGTGTACGTTCAGGAACATGGTGTGTGACACCACCGGAAGGCCGGACATGTTCTTCCATAGACACAGCTAAAAAGACATGTGACTCCACATGAAATTTCCCCATGGGGATATGGTGTTTTTTTTTCACTCAAGGTCCTAGCAGTGTTCTCCTGAAACATGACTTTGTAACCTGGGTAGTATCACATGATGTGTGGGATTGACCACATAGTGTGTGATAGTTAACATGGATGAAACCCTATTCACCATGGGAATCCAAGAAACATGACATGTGTTCCTCATAAATATATGAAGTGTATTAAGGTTTTTCTTAGATAGAAATCCAATTCCTCCTGAGGTTTTCCAAATCCACTAAAACTGCCACTTTAACTTACTATTGGACCTCTAAAACTACCATAATTGAAGGATATAGCCTTTGATCATCAATTACTGACCTCTAGTGGCCAAAAATCTAGATTATGGTCACCCACACATGATGTTCCATTCCTGCAAACACCAAAATGGTGTTCTGATCCATAGAACCACAACCTGTGTACTTTTCCACCTCGATTCATCCATAAACTACCGATCTCTAGGGCATTCATGTAACCATCTTGATTAGGTGGGTTCAATCGCATTTAGATCAGTCCGAAAATGTCAAATTGTTGACCCCATAGGACAATGATGAAGAAAATGAAGTACATAGTTGGGAGAGGAGTAATAACAAGGTGGTTATCATTGTTCGATGCAATCCCAGCCAAAGATCATAAACATTGAAACCAAAAATGGTGCAAAGCATGGGTACAATTAAATTTTTTAATTAGGTTTAGGAATACTAATTATTTTTTTATTTAAAAAAATAATGAAAAAATTAATTTATAATATAATCATTATAAACTCAACAATTAAGAACACAATGGTGTAAATACAAAAATAAAAATCTCTACCTGAGAACAGATCAATTATTAGTGAAGAACATTCTTTCTAGTGATGTCATTGAAAATTATATTGTGTTTTTAATTTTTCATACAAATATCCTCAATTTTTTTAATTTTTGCCCACAATACCATGTTCAAAAACACAAAATATGAATCATAATCCTTTTAAATATTCTCCCAAGGACATATGGCTCACCTTGGGGACTTTCCATAGCTTTATATTTATAGATAGGGTCAGCTAGGTTTTCATATTTAATACATTAACTAAATTATTCATTTAATTTATTTAACGCACCCACCAATGAATGTATTAAATAGAAAATCTTACTTTGACCCAAATTATGTACTACCTAAGGTAAAGTATACATTATGGAAACAAAATCAATCTCAAATTTTCCATATAGGGCCCTGAATAATAAAAAACCATTAATATTGAAAAAATTAATGCACATGATTAAATATTAATAATATTTTTAATATATTAATTCTGGGGTCCTGTGACACCATAAAAAAAGTTCCAACTCAGAAGAAAAACTATATATATACTTAAAGAAATATTAAAAGGATTCAAAATAAGAAAAAAAAGAGTTGTTATAATATAATAATAAGTAAAAAATGAGTTATATAAATATATAAATTATAGTAATGTGGAAAAAAATTATTATGAAACATCATAAACATAATCCAAGCCTCAATGATAATACAAATTAATATAGTGTATAAAGCTAACCACATTATTTCAATTCATAATATTGTGAAAATAACTAACCATATCATGTTAAATAATAAAAAATGAAAAATAAAACTACATCACATTCATGAAAAATAATATCATGTGATACAAACATTTACCCAATGTATTATAGGCTTATACAATTTCTAATCCACTCATAATATCATAATATACTAAAAAATATGTAGGACCCATAGAAAATAAAGAAATCAATTTTTATATATAAATATATAAGTAAAACATTGATAAATTTTCATAAAATGGAAACAAGTTTCATACATTATAACATATCATTATATTTGATGTGAAATTTTAAAGGGAGGTAAGTGTAAGGTCAGGGTGAGAGTAGAACACCACAGGGGGGTTGTGGGTGGGTTGAATCCATTGTTACCAAAAAAACTCTGAATATTATTTTCCCTACTCTGGTTAATGTGATTGGATATTGAAAAAATAGTTTGATTATGAGATACAGAGAGAGAAATAACCCACATGGAACACGAGTTTTTATATGGTTCACTTAATCTTTTTATCAAGTGGCTAATCCTTAGTGAATAACGATTGTGATCCCACTGTTCAAATCATTGTATAATTATAAATAATAATAGGAATTAATTAATAATATTGTCATAAAATACAAGAAAAAAATAAATAAAATATAGATAAGAATGAAAAAGTTGGTGAATATTTTCCTGTCAACATCAAGTGCCTCTAGAATTTAGATCATGTGTGTACCCTTGTTCTTCTCCTCAACCCCAACCAAAATATACTTGGTATGATCCCTAAAATTGGTGGAAAATTATATTATTATTTCATTTCTAATATCTTTGGGAAGGACTCGTCTTATTCATAAACTATTCACTTTTCATGATGTGATGGTATGTGATGCAGAATGACCACTATATTAAAAATATATAGATGTTATCTATTTATAAATTCTCAAATACATCCTTAAATTTCACACCATTATTGTGGTGTGATATATAGTCTTTTGAAAAAACATATCTTTTATCCTAAATTCTAACGTTGCATGGAAGTTTTTAAGGTCTATCACATTTTTTCATGAACACTTACTTTTTAGTGTTATTCTTCAGGGTATAGCATGATTTTATAAATCTTCTTAGATATTTTCATAATGATTTATCATGTCTCATCATAATGGGACAATGTTTTCAATATAACTCCTTTGAAAAAATATCATAACAAAATCTTCGACTATTATCACAAGGTTTCTATATAAGATTAGAAATCCCTCGTAACTACAATATATATTGGATAAGTGACCTCATTTATAATATTATATCTTTTATATTTAATAATTCTACATCCCCTTTAACTTAAATCATCTTAAATCTGCATAAAAAAATTTCATGTGAATATTTTTAATAAATAAAAAATAAAATACATTTAAAAAAACTAATGAATGACCTATCTAAAGAAATAAGTCATATAATGCCTCCAATTTAATGGTTATATGAATAACACACCATATGATAGAATATTATTTCCAAGAATTCTAGAACTCTTGTTTTAGAGATCATTTTTATTTTGACTATGTATTTATTAATATCAACTCCAAACTTCCCATTTATCTCTTCAATTCATAAGTGCCCTTTAATCTATCTCTAAGGGATCTTTAATATCCCCTTTGTATTTATTGGTTACATGAAAATAATTATATGATATCTTGTCCATTCCTTAGCTTCCAACTCCTCATTTATCCCCCAATAAGGAAAATATACTTATCCTATCCCCCTTAATCATTACTTGAAAAAAGAAATAGAGTATCCCCCTTTGGTAAGTAAATATAATTTTTATTCTCCCCTTTTGTCTAAAAATAATCATTAATGAAATATAGAAAATTTATTGGAGAATTCATTGGTATTTTGGAATATAATTCACTTCTAACAACACTCTCAAGTGATAAAATATATCCTTCATTAGGTACCTTTTCAAGATAACTATAACACAATCCTTTATTGAAAAATACTATAGTGGAAACACTCCATGTTCCTTCTTCTCATTGATGAAGTGTTATATAATATCAATATTCTTTGAACTCAAATGTTATAATTAATTCATTGAAAAGTTGATGTAACTTTGATTATAATATCCAATAATCAATGGGTATGAAATAATCACCCTAATATATTTATATTATAACATCATCCATATCATTTTTGTTTTGGTTTAAAAAGTTAAAAAAAACTCAACTTTCATTATTATTAAGGTGATTTTATATTTATTCTTAGATTTATAAGAAAAAAACTTCCATTAATAAATAACACACCACCAAAAGTTGATTTTTGATCACCAATGACAACTCCCCAATCAATATCAATATATATATAATGATGAAAAGATGTTTATTTTCCATACCACAAGACACAATCCAGAGTTCCTTTTATTTTTAACAAGATCATTTTGTATTCCATATGATGTGACTCTTTAGGATATCTTTGGTATCCTTCATAAATAATAACTATAGATATAATATCTACTCAAGATTTTTTCTATCAGAGTAAGCTACTAATAATCATTCAAAACTCAATTGGATCCACAATCCATCCTTTTTAATTCATGGAAAACTTAGTCTCAAATTATATAACAGTAAATATCTACCTATCTTCTTCCATGTTAATAATTTTCATTATCTCGTGATAAAATTTCCTTTTAAAAAAAATATATAATTTTTTGCACTTATATCTTTAAAGCTAAAAAGTACAATAATATCACCAATTAATGATATCTTGAAGTGTTTACTTATCTTTACATCTCTTTCCTCATAAATTTCCACTTTATTTTTAGAAAAAAAGATGACATTAGCATTGATAATCACCATAAGAGTGTTCATGTCATATACCTTGACATAGATATTTATATCTAATTTGACTTTTTGTCATTGTATAATCTTTTAAATGTTTTCTAGAATTAAGTACCATGATTAGAGAACTTGTTTAAGACAATATAAAGTATTACTTGTCTTTTATAATAAAGAACCATTATCACAAAGTATAAAAACATATGGTTTTTCAGTATAGATATATTCTCCTTGTTCACTATTCAATAATGATAGCTTTATTTCCATTAGGAAAAAACATTCATTCTTTTGAGCACATATCGAAAGAAAAATCCTTTTTATTTTGAGCCTTTTTATTATAGAAAATATCTTATCAAAATATATGCCCTCGATTTTAGAGTATTCATTACATATAGGAGAAGATATTTTTTATTATACTTCTCCCTCCTCATTAAGATTATTTTTTAAAATCCATCTTTTCCCTATCATATTCTTTTATTTTTAATGTGTCACTAATTTCTAAGTTCCATTATTGTAAATTTGATAAATGTTTTCTTCTACCACTATTATAAAATTGTCAAGTTGTAATGAATCTTTAACACACTTTGGTTTAACTTGTGAACTCAAGATAATGTGAATTGAAATTCATATAATTCTCTAAGTTTTCACACCTTGTTATTATCTCAAAGTACTTTTTTACCCAAATTTTTTTCTAAGTCTTAAAAACATAGATCCTACCTACTTTATTCTATCCTAATTACATGAAATATTTTATTTAACACGAGAAAATTAAAAATATACTACAAAATTAATGTGTGTCCCATGTTTTACAATGCTTTCTTCTCAAACATCTTTAATCTCACCATTAAGAAGTAATGATTTTTTCATGTTGTTTTTAATTTTTTGAAACAACAAAAAAAGTTACAAATGAATTTCTTGATTTTTTTGTAACACCAGTAACACCTTCTAATTTGTTTATATCCCAATAATATGTCATCATTGGATCTTTAATTGAACTTTCCTAGAAGTCTTCATTTGAAATTGATATAATATGGGATTCTAAATAATATTAAAAAATTTCAGTTTGAGATTATTCCCAAACCACATCTTATTATGTGTTGAAACCTAATTTGGCCAGAGTAAAAACTAGTTGAGAATACATAATTCTATAATTATGGTATGTCTCTAGAAGTAAATTGATATACAATTCTAAGATAACATAACTTTTACCATTACCTCAAAACTTTGATTCCTTGAATCAACTAGTCCATTTTCTTCGGGTTTATATAGAGAAATATATTCACGTCTTATTCCATGTTTCCCATGATATTCCTAAAAATATTTATTCTTGTTTTTATATCCATTTTTGAATTGAAATATTTTGATAGTATACATCATCTTATTTTCAACACTCCTTTAAAAATACTAAACATCTCAAGAGCTTGTTATTTACTTGTCAAAAATAAATGTAATCCAAATGAATGAAATTATCTACCAAAGTAATAACATAATTATCTCTCATGGATAAAATAAATTTAATTGTACCACTCACATTAGAATGTTTCAAGTCAAGGGGTTTCTTTATGTTAATATCATTTACCATGTGACTCATATTTTCTATTTTAACTTTGTGATATGTGATGCAAGTGTTGAGTCTTTCATGATTCAATTTTATTATATTTTTTAAATATTCATACTTTATTATCTTAGTCATATTATTTCAACACAAATGGACTTGTTTTATTTATCAATTATTATTTTCTTTATTTATACTCTTGAAACATGAACTTTGAACCCTATAAATCTTAAATAAATTATTATGGGTCTGATTTCCCTTTAGGATGGTAGAGTTATCCATAAATTTCCTTAAAAAATAATCATTAATACAAAATGTAATCTTATTATAATTATATCTTTTGGCACAAAATTTCATTTGAGGTCATGAAACAACATGTTTAAGAAAACCGAAGGCATATTTTGAATCAGCAGATGATCCCAAAATTCATAAGGGGGGTGCGTGCGAGATTTGAGATCCATGTGCAATATTGAAATATGTGCATAAGTAATTTCACACCCAATTCAAAGTAAAATGAATTATTCCATGAAGAGCTTCAAAAAAATCATCCAAGTCAGAGGCACTAAAGAAATCAAGTCGACGCACAGGAAAATGGACCGCACACAAAATCTTGTGTGCCCAATGCAACGTTAAATGCCACTTCAGCACAGGTCTCCTTGTGCGCTGCCACTAATGTTTTTTCCTATAAATAGAAGATTGACCCTAAATTTAGGGTACCATTTCATAAAATGAAAATCCACTCTCATGTTCATAATACAACCCCTTCTACAACCACAGAAAAGACATGGATTCAAGGTACTGGATCTTACACGATAGGTCTCCCAGGGGTCCTCCTTCAGGGGTCCCACTAGGGATTGATCCTCACCCATATCATTTTACTTTGAGTCAATTCCATGAAAAATATCCTTCTTACATGAAATATTTTAACTTGTGAAGTGCCTCTTTCACCCCTAACCCCTCATTTTGCATGAAAACTCCAATCTTGTGCACATGTCATCATCTTGCGCGCATGACTTCAATATTCCGCACAACCCTTACTTTGTGCCCCATGTTCTGTTCTTACCCTAAGGCGCCTTGTTTGAGCCCATACTTTGTGAAACACCCCATATTACATACACTTCCTATGTATGACCCTCTAGGCTTATGTGTAGTGATTTCCTTGTCCATCGAGTGGTGTTTCATGTGTAATCCCCACACTCAATATATACTCCTCCAACCAATAGTGTCTCTCTTGCGATGGGCTACTAACTATGCATAAGCTCCAAACATATCTTCAGGTTGTTGCCCTTTGTGTGCACCCCAATTCTATGCTGCATTATTGAACTACATGGACTTTGATATTTAACTTTTTAAGAATGGTACATAGGAAGCCTACCTGATGTGCAAGAGCAACCCACTTCTCATTATGGTCTCTCCCTTGAGCCTTTGTGTCTCAGGAAGATCATTCCTTAACCCGTTGGTTCCATTTCCTTCGGGTCTCCATCCACGCGTCCATTCTCATGATCCGCCTCCTCAAGCGACTCATCACCCAATTCCAGAACTACCAGGAATTTTATTCCCTTCCAATGGGATATATAGGAAACCTTTATGAGGTTCAAGAACAATACCATCACCTTCACATAGGTTCTTGGTTCGATTCCCATTCATTCCACCCTTCACATATTTCATCCATATCCACCTTGAATTTTACCTAGGACACCACATAATGGTGAAAACATGCCATCCATAAGGGAATATAACCATGTGTAGGCCCTATTTATCTCATTTCTCTTTACATCACCTGAGCCTCTAACCATTCGTAAGCCCCAACATTTTTTTGGGTTGTTGTCTATTGTGTACACCCTGATTCGTTGACTCACCCTTTCGAACTATGTGGGTTTTGATCCCTGTTTTCTACATATGGTTTGTACGAAGCCTACCTGAGGTTAAATCCCATCAAATGGTAAAACTTGGTGTTCCCTTCTTTGGGACCCACCATCCTCTAATATTCCCTTTGTGGGACACACCATCCTGGGACCGTCCTTATTGGGTGTTCTGACCAATCTATCCAGTAAACTTTCTTGGTGCTCCCTCCTAAGGATGTACCTATTTGATCCACTCCCATAAGTGTTACAATCATTTAGAACCATCTATACTATAATTTAAAATTGATTCATATCCCATGTTAATAATGGGAATCTGGAAAGGCGTTTTTGTGGTCTCTCTCTAATAAAGTGTGATTTTTGGGTACTTAGGTGTAGCAGAGTATCTGACCAAGGTCATCTCTCAAAGGAGGAATTAATTTAAAAACATATTAAATTTATTTTGAAAATAAAATAAAAGGGAAGAAACAAACTACTTAAAAGGATTTTGGGGTTCTATTTATAAAATAGGGAAGAATTATTATGGATGAAGATTTTTGTTTTTGTTTTTTTGAAATGAAATTTGATTAAAAAGACACAACAAGAAGATATTTTTTTAGAAAATATTTTAAAAGGCATAATCGATATAACTCTAACTCTTTACTTAATTATTAATAATTATCATTTAAATTAATATTCACTTAATTATGATCCCCTAATTTTTTAATTCCCAAACCCTACTATAAATAACTTTACCACAAAAATGAAGTGAATTATACCCTAGGCTAGATTCAGAACATGAAATCATAGCACCCTACTTTGATTGACGTTATAAATCTTACTTATGGTAAGTGGTAAATTAGGGAACATATCCATTATATAAAATGGGGATTAATTTTGTTTAGTTTTTATATTTAAACTCTATAAATTTATGATGTGTTCTTTTGTTTCACCAGTTAAGGTCGTGGTCTCACAATTCTCACATTACTCGACCTCACATGTCTTTTTGCATGAATCGTTAAATTGATTTCTTAGTTTATATTAAATTAAAAACTAAATTAATAGATCATTTTAATTTATTTAAAGTATCTCATTTATTCAAATAAATTAATTAATAAGGTAAGAGGTAGACTGATTACTAAAAAGAGCCACTCTTCCATGGGCGATGTAGTCATCATATAAACGTTTTTCATTCGAAAAAGTTTAGAAAGGGTATAACTCAATCCCATTTATACTCTTGAATTATAGAACAAATAGAAAGATTAAGGATGAGTATAATTTAATCAAAAATAAGAAACAAAATAAATATAATAGGAATTAATAAGTTTATTTTTAGAACAAAAACATTAACAAAATAAGAAGAAGAAGAAGGCTTCGATGAAGGGATCCTAGATTCAAGATCTTCCCCTCTTAAAATACCTGGAGAAATAGAGTGAAACAAATTACCCATTACCTTTAATATCCCAATTCAAATCCCAACCCCTTAAAATGATAAGAATACATATTTATAGAGTGAAGGGGAGTCTAGGTAACAAGTGGTTTCATGTGTGAATGAGGAAATTTGGCCAAATATTTTAATCCAAATCGAAATTCCTTCTTTACCACTAAAAAGAATGAGTCAGATATCCTTCCATAAGGATAATTTTTTAGATTTATTTTTGTAGAGATCCTCCCAAAATTTGGGCCCATTTATATCACTTATGAAGAAGTTATGGCCATAATACTAAAGTTGTGTCCAATCTGGCGAGTCCAGTCCATATTTCACTTCATGACCCACTAATTCTAATAAAATGAATGATTTATCTTATATTTACTGAAAGAAAGTTATATCCCATTAAGTTAGGAAAAAATTTAAAAAAAATTAAGTTTAAATAATTCAAATAAAAATAATTATGTTCAAAATACTATAGTGAAATTTAAACGATAAAACTAGAATTTTCATCAAATTTTCAAATCAATGATCTAATCCAAAATATTTTATAAATAAACATATTCACAAAAAATTTAGGAAATTATATCATTTAATATCTATAAAATAATAAATAATATTGTTTTTTATCAACTCCATCACACTTACCCTTTTGCACTCCCAGGAAAAACCTCATATCATGTATTCTAAAAAATTATGACAAGATATGCATGTTCATATTCCTCAATCCACAATGAAAATATAGGAAAAGTATGAATTCCATCAAGACAATATAAATAAATTTTAAATTTATTGTCTCATAAATTGTATCAAAATAAAATCCCATGATATTAATGATACTAATCATAGGGAAACAAGTTATGGGTCCATAATGACATTAATTCCCCACATGTGTGTGTGTGCCAACAATTTCAAGCTCATATATCGACCCTTTATTCAGTATATTCAGATCAAGTAAAACAATTATTATTACCTTGTTTAATTCACCAAACCTATTAAATATTCCTTTAAAATCATATTTCAAGACCCACTCACTTAAGAATTCTTGAACATCAATCCTTAAACTCATAACCTAGAGATCCCCATGTATTGTACATTTCATCACTACCCTCGTTTTTTTTGTTTTTTTTTCAAAAGTTGAAATTGGAAAAAATATCACACTCATCTCTCAACCCTTGTTTGATCTCATCACAACACTAATTTTAATAGTTATAACAAGATCATAGGTCGAGGAATAATGGTTTTTGACCCACCCAAAATACAACACATGTTTTTTGAATTTTTTTTATTATTTTTGTTTTTGTAGGCGTACAACAATCAGATAATAGGTACACATGCATAAGTTAATTTAGAATAGTAATGAAACAAATAAGAAGAGAAACGAATGTATAGATCAACTAATTATTTTTTTACCTAACTTGACTATACCTTTAATTGAGTAGGAAAAAATTTATAAGTCATGGTTGAGTGAGAAGTTGTGTGGATAAATCAATGACACAATTTATGATGAACAAATATTAGAAGTAATGAAGTCAAAATCTAAAGGGTTTTATAATGACACAACCAATCATATCATCGATGAATTCAATTTTTATAAAAATTAAACCTTGATTCTGAAATTGTGCTCATTCTTATCATGGGACCAATGAATTTTGGAAATGTGCATTTTCCATATATTCCATATCTAAATGATCATGTTACATGATATGTTTTTTTGTTTTTTTTTGAAAATTTTACATAAAACATAACATTAAATACTCAAAAACACACAAATAAAAATTCTAAATATCTGCCCCAAAATGTTGTCCCCTCCCCCACACTTAAAATATTTCATTTTCCTCAATGTGAACCTATGAGAGGATATGTGAATATGAACTGTAGAATTTTAAAATGAACTACTAATATAAAAGTGAAAGGGTTAGGAACATATTGATATTCCCAAGTGATGATGGGGGCATGCAGTGTGATAAAATCGACTACATTAGTATAAATACCCTCAATGTATTGATTAAAACATTGACTATTGAATGTAGAGATCCTTCCAGTGTCCTCTTGTGTGATCTCCACTGTACCATAAAGAAAAAAATTAGACACAACATAAGGTAATAACCATATGGAACACAAATTACAAGGAATCAGCTTCAGTTGTGAATTGAATAGTATAACTTTATCTCCTACATGAAACTACATTTGTTTGATCATTATATCATGATATACTTTTGATCTTTCCTTGAAGAGCCTACAGTTCTCATATTATGACAATCGAATCTCCTCAAGCTCTTGACATTGCAGCTTCCTTTGAATTCCAAAATGGGCCAAGTCCATGTTTCATTTCTTTATTTACCAATATTCATGATACTCTAATTATATGGGGAGATGAAAAGAATTAAAAAAATACGAAATGTAGAAATATTTATGGGGGTCTTTTATGATTTCCTATAAACCCACAATGCACAATCCAAGCACTTTCTCCAATCCTTCCTATTGGGCTTCAAAATTTTCTTCCAAATTTGTTTTGAATCCTGATTTGAAACTTCATCCTGGCCATTTATTTAGCCATGGTATGGTGTTGATGTTTTGTGTGTCACACCATACTTATGAATGATAGAATCCAAATTCCTATCAAAAAAGTATGTCCCTTGGTCACTAATGATGTCCTTCGGTATTCCAAACGTGAAAAAATCCATCCCTTGAAAAATACCATTACAATATGAGAATCATCAGTCATGATGGCCTTAACCTCCACCCATTTACTCACATAATCAACATCAACCAAAATATAGAAATCCAAATGAACCAGAAAAAAGACCCATAAAATCGATGCCCCATACATCAAAAATCCCATTGAATAATATGGTTTATTGGGGCATATCATGTCTCCTATAAATGTAACCAGTGTGTTGGAAATGTGAGCATGACTTACAAGAAAAATGAGCATCATGTAATAATCTAGTCCAACATAATACATAGTATGATAATTTTCTAGCTATTCTTTGGGGTCTAAAGTTTCCTTCACATGAAAGTGTATGGTAGAAATGCCAAACAGACTCAAACTTATGATCAGGAACACACAATCTAATAACTTGATCACTACATATACTCTAGAGGTAGAGATCATCCCAACCATAAAATCTTGAATCAATTTTAAACATTTGGATGTGATATTTCTTTAAATTTATAGTAATTTCAGATGCAACAAGGTAGTTAACTAAATTATTATACCAAGGATGTGTACCTGAGATGGAATAAAGATTCTAATTGAAGAAAGTGTCCCAAAGTGGTACATAGTCCAAGGTGTCAACCTCTAATGCGTGAGTAATCCTACTCATGTGGTCTTCGACCAAGTTTTCTAAACCCTTCTTATCATTTATATCAATATAAAATTCTTGAAGAAGTATCATCCATAGGATAAGTTTAGGCTTTTCATCTGGATTCTTCAAGAGGTACCTCAGAGCTGCATGGTTAGAAAAAACAACAAATTTAGATCCTAATAAATATGGGAAAAATTTATCTAAAGAAAATATGATGGAAGAAAACTCCTTTTCTATGGTTGTTTAGTGTTATTGGTCCAAATAAAACATCCTAGATTCATAGACAATAACATGTGAATGTACATACAACCTCTGTGATTAGACTACTCCAACTCAGAAGTTTGTAGAATCACACATCAGATCAAATAGAATGTCCCAATGTGGTGGATTTATGATTGGTGGAGTGGTCAGAAACTATTTTATTTCATCAAATGAAGTCCAACAAGAATCATCAAACACAAAATTATAATCCTTTTTAAGTAATCGTGTCATAGGAAGATAAATATTACTAAAATCTTTGATGAAGTGCCGAAAAAATCCTACATGCCCTAGGAAATATCTAACATCATAGACACATGAATGATAGGGTAAGCATGAAATAATATCTCCCTTAGATCTATCAACCTCTATCCCATGTTTTGACACTACATGCCCTAAGACAATCTCATTCTCTACCATGAAATGAAACTTTTCAAAGTTCAATACTAGATTCCTCTCAATAAAAAAAATCATCACCTTTCCAAAACTAGGGATACAATCATCAAATGAAGACCCATACACTGTAAAATAATCCTTAAATACCACCATGTAGGTCTCAACAAAAATCAGGAAAAATACTAACCATGCATCTTTGGAAGGTACCTGGGGCGTTGAAAAGTCCAAATGGAATCCTTCGATAGGAAAATTTACCGAATGGACAAGTTAATGTTTCCTTATCCTGATCTTATGGAGCTATAGGAACTTTAAAATATCAAGAAAATCCATCCAAGAAACAATAATGTGTCTTCCCAACTAGTCTCTCAAGCATTTGATAAATAAATGGGAGGGAGAAATAGTCCTTACGAGTGTACTGATTTAGTTCCCTATAATTAATACACACATGCCAACTGGTTTTCACCCTCATTAGAACTAACTTCTCTTTATCATTTTTTAAAAAATTAACACCACTTTTCTTATGAACAACATGAATAGGACTCACCCACTAGATTCAGAAATGTGATAAATTATACCTACCTCGAGAAAATTTTCAACTTCTTTTTTAAAAACTTCTAGAAGAGTTTGATTTAGTTTCCTTTGTGGATGCCCAACTGATTTATCCCCATCACGAAAATGAATCCTATACATAAAAATAGAGGGGACAGTACCTGATATGTCATCCAAGGTCCACCTGATTTCCCCGATGTTCTCCCTGAAAAGATTCCAAATTTTTTCTTCATGTTATAAATGGATATTGTTAGCAATGATAAAATTTAATCTCTCACCACTTAACAAGTATGAGTATTTGATATTAGGTGAAATTTTCTGGAGTTTCAATGAAGGGGGTGAAGTATGGATTGAGATATTGAAGGAATAGAAATATGTGCACAAAGAACATTAGTAGTAGAATAGACATCACCAAAATCAGTGAATAATGCATCAAATCCATCACCATACACAACAGCCATGTCATAATCAGAGTGAACATGATCAGAATATGAATCTATTTCAACGTCAAATATATGATAGGTTTTTTCATTATAAATAGGTGTGGAAGTGCTCTTAGACATCAAACTAGAACCAATACTCATAATCTCTCTCAGAATAGGACAATCAAAATCCAAGGGGTTTTTACTTAGTGGTTCAAAATAGAAGATAAAAAAAGCAGAATGGTCATCTAAGGGATACTTCATTGAGTCCATAACATTAAATATTGAAACTTCATATCCAAACTTCATAGAGAGTGTACCATCATGGAAAATTATGATTGTTTTTTTTTTCAGTTTTTAGGAATGGCCTACCTATGATAATGGGATCATGAGAACTTACATGACCATCCTCCATGTTAAGCACATAAAAATCTGCTAGAAAGATCATGTCTCTTAACAAAACAAGTATATCCTCAAGGACTCCTGCTGGATATGTTGTAGCTTTATTTGCCAACTTCACCACTACTCTCATCGAATTCAACTCACTGAATTATAAATAAGATAATATAGAGTGAGGCATTACATTTATAGAATATCCTAAATCACAAAGAGAATTAATAAACTAAAACTCCCCTATGGTGCATGGTATGGTGAATTTCCCTGGATCCTTGTAATTTGTTTTCATTGCTAGAGTTGGTATAATGAGTCACGAAAAATTCATTCAAAGTTTTATCCTTTAATTTTCCTTGATCCTTCTTTTATTTTTACATTTTTATTTTAAGAATTTTTCATACCTTGGTATTTTCTTAATGGCTTCAATAAGGGGATGTTTATCTCTGCACAGTTGAATGTGTCCAAAACCTCTTTTTACATCACCTCCTAATCCATTTTACTGGTTTGTACAACTCTATTTGGAAAAGGAAGAGGTTTAGAAGGAACATCCTCAATATTTTTCTTACCTTTATCTTTCTCCTTAGGTTTCTCATCAGTTGGTATGGAATGGGGCTTATTCAAGGTTGAGGTGAATCTTGGAAAAACGATAGGTGCAGATGTATCAGTTGTTTGATTCCCACTTATCGATGTGATGGCACTAAAATTTCCCATGGGATTTGGAGTAGGTTGGGAAGGAATATTTCCATAGTTCTTACTTACTAGTTCATGGTGGGTAGTGGAAATCTGGCTCATTTATGTCTTCAACTTCCTCAACTCCGAACCTTGACTCTTCAACTCATTCTTTTGATTAATAAAAATTTGTTTCAAATGACCATCAATGTTAAAAAATATATATTTTTAGGGATTCCCTTGTTGTTGTATTGTTGATGTTTGATCTTAAAATTTCTTTTGGGTTTTTTTGGAAACCTTGTTGGTAAGGAAAAGGCTGTTGGAAATTTTGTTGAAAAGGGAGTTATTGTTATTGTTGAGAGCCATACCTCATGTATGATTGATCCTTCCACCCTTGGTTGTATGTTGGAGAAGAGGAATCATACTTGTTTAAGGGATGTGGCTATTTTTTTTGCTGATATGGTCTCCTAGGGAATACTATTGTGAAATATTATATCTCTTCTAGTTGGGATCAGCAGTATGTTGGGTGGTTTGTTTCAGTGCAAATGCCACAAGGCCTTATAGGATAGGGTTGGGATGACTTTTGAGTCAAAGAAATATGTATCACCATATTGGTTAATTATTCCAAATTGATATCAATTAAATGACTTTCAAGAGAATAATAACATACCCAATATACTCTTCTAACATGTGGCATACCTCAGTCACCAAATTGTTGGGTGTTTTGTGCCATCTTGTTGATGAATGCACGTGCATCAACTGGTGTTTTTTCCACCAATGCTTCTCCAACCATGGAATCCACCATGATTCTCTCTATAAGTGTGATTCATTCATATAAGTACTGTATAAGGAGTTGCTCACTGATTTGGTGATGTGGATAGCTTGTGCAAAACTTCTTAAACCACTCCCAGTACTCATGAATTAACTCCCCTTGGGATTCCTTGATTCCTAAGATCTCTTTTTGAATAAAAGAGGTCCCTGATGCTGGAAAAAATATTTTTAATAAAAAATGATTCAAATAATTTCACCAAGTTACATCTTTTGGTTGTAAATAATATATCCATCCTTTTGTAGTTCCATCAAGTGAGAATGGAAATTCTATTAGTTTTATTTGATCTTCAGAGACATCTATTAGTATAAGGGTTGAGAAAACCACATTAAATTCTTTCAAATATTTTTTTATCCTCACCAGATAATCCATGAAATTTTGAAAGTAGGTGAATTAACCCAGATTTAGTTCAAAGTCTGATTTGAGATTTGGGTATGCAATACAATTTGATTGATAGTTAATGTCAAGTTAAAAAAAATCTAGAATGTTTATATTAAGTTAATTTACATTATTTTCATCCATTGTATCTTGTTTTATGTTTGATATATAAGTGTTTCCAATTTCAGTGTTCTTATAGTGGAGGAATTAACCAGTTGGGTAAATGTCGACACTTCCCTTAGTCTGAGATTGTCTGATTTGATCCCTAAGGTAGTGTTCAATCTTGGGGTCTAGATCAAGGAGATACTCAAGATAAGATCATGTCATAATTCATATAAATTGAGAAAATTAGACCATAATATCATTATAATAAGTTTCAATAGATGGTCTAACAGAGAAGAAAAGAGAGTGGAAGAATAAAGAGTAACAAAAAACAAACAGAAATTGGGAAAGGGGAAAGATGAAGCAAGAAAGAAGAGAAAAAGGGATAAAATAAAATTAAACAAATAAAACTAATTATTTAAATAAAATACATGACACCCCAGAAATGGTTACAAATTGGAAGTATGATTTCATGGGTTCTCACAAATAAAGTGTGATTTTTGGGTACTTAAGTGCAGCAAAGTGGCTGACCAAGGTCGTCTCTCAAGGGAAGAAGTAATTTAAAAACATATTAAAGGTATTTTAAAAATAAAATAAAAGGGAAGAAAAAAATACTTAAATGTATGTGGGGGTTCCATTTATAAAAGAAGAATAATTATTCTGGAAGAATATTTTTTTTTTGTATTTATTTTTGAAATGAAATTTGATTAAAAAGACACAACATGAAGATGTCTTTTTAGAAAATATTTTAGAATTCATAATCGATCTAAATATACCTATTCATTTAATTATTAATAATTTAAATTTAAACTAATATTATCTTAATTATTATCCCTTAAATTGTTAATTCTCGAACCCTTCGAGAAATTACATTACCACAAAGATGATGTGAATTAAACCCTAGGCTAGCATCAGAACAAGCAATCATAAAACCATTCTTTGATTGATGTTCTAAGTCTAGATTATAGTCAGTGGTAAATTAGGGAAAATATCTATTCTATAAAATTATAATGAATTGTGTTTAGGTATTATATTTTAACTCTACAAATTTATCCAGTGTGCTTTTGTTTCACCGGTTAAGGTCACACTCTCACAATTCAAACATTACTCGACCTCGCGTTTTTTTTCATGAATCATTCAATTGCTTTATTAGATTATATTAAATTAAAAACTGAATTCATATATCATTTTAAGTGAATTATAGTATCTCATTAATTAAAAATAAATTAATTAATATGGTAAGAGTTCGAACGATTACTAAAAAAGGACTACTCTTCCATGGGTGGTGTAGTCATCATAGAAACGTTTTGCGTTCACAATGTTTTAGAAAGGGTATACACCAATCTCATTTCTAATCTTGAATTACAGACCAAATAAGAAGATTAAGGAAGAATATAATTAAATAAAAAAAATAAACAAATCAAATAGAAGAGGAATTAAGAAGTTTATTAATAGAACAAAAACATTAACAAAAGAAGAAGAAGAAGGCTTAGATGAAGGTATCCTAACTTCAAGAGTTATCCCTCTTGAAATTATGGAATAAATGGAGTGAAACGAATTCTCAACTACCTTAAATCTCTTAATGCAAACCCACACCCATACAAATATGAAAAATAAATGTTTATAGAGTGGAGGGGAGGTTAGGTTACAAGTGGTTTCAAGTGTGAATGAGGAAATTCATTTTTTAATCCAAATTTCACCACCTTCTTGACCACTAAAATGCGTTAATAATCTATCCTTCTAGAAGAATAAAATTTGAATAAATTTGTTTTCAAGATCCTCTCCAAATTTGGCCCCATTACAAGAACTTATGAGGAAGTTATGGCCCAAATACTGAGTGTGATTCATGCCATTGCTTTCGCTTTTCTCCATGGGTGGAATAACTTGTGGATTGAAGGTGATTCTACTACTGTTGTGCAAGAAATTTGGAAGAGGGATTTTCATCTTTCTTGGCTGCTTTCTACACTCTGGATGAATTGTCTTCAATCTCTCCATGACGCCAACTACATTTCAACTCATACTTACCGAGAAGCAAATATCGTTGCGGATGCTCTCTCCAACAAAGGAATTGATCAGGTCATAACCTGGCTGGAGGAGCTCCCAAAAAACCTGATTCCTTTGCATGTTAAAGATTGTAATTTGATACCGTATTTTCAACTTATGTAACCTTTCCTATATTTTTGCAAATAAAATTTCTTTGGTCTTTTGACCAAAGCTCCACCTTCTAAAAAAATACTGAGTGGTATCTAATATGGTGAGTTAAGTCCATCTTTGACTTAATGTCCCATTTATTCCAATAAAATTCACTATTTAGATCATATATCCTAAATGAAAGTTGTATCCCATTAAGTATGGAACAAAGTTATAAAATTTATGTTTAAATAATTCAAATAAAAATATTTATGATCGAAATACTACAATGATTTTTAGAGGTGAAAACTGGAATTTTCATCAAATTTTCAATTGAATGATCTAATCCCAAATATTCTATAATAAACATATCTAGAACAATATGAGGAAATTATATCATTTATTATCAATAAAATATTTAATAAAATTTTGTTTTATCAAAATCTGGGTAAAACCTTGGAGATATTCATCTATCATAAAATTCCCTACATTTGATGTGGGATTCCTCGGGCTTCCATTCCCTCGAGAAGCCATTTTATAAGGGGAAACCCAGGTGTACCAGTGTTTTAGAATCTAGATATTCCAGTGATTTCCAATGTGAATATTCTTCTAACCAAAGGTAGCTACCCTGAATTGACACCTTTGAAATTTCACGACAATAGAAGTGTAATTAACCGACGTCCAAAAATATATGGCATCAAGAAGAGTTTCAAGAACAATGTCTTAATCTTTAAGGGAGACCCGAACTAGGCGAATAATTCTAAGGAGGAATACATGGAAGGAGAGGTCAACATCCCATCATCTCATTTCAATCAAAGATAAAACATCCCTCAAGAGACGACGAATGTCACCCACCTTAGGAAAGAGGGAATGTAGGGAAACAACATGACCCATCTGAAGAGCCCCAAACATACGTCATGACGAGGCACACCCCATAGGAAAAGCATTGAAAATAGAAATGGTGAACCTGACATGAAATTATTCTCCTCAATACAAGGATTATTATAGTTTGAGACATCAGTAGATAAGCATGTCACCAGATCCAGCTATTCGGCGCCAGGTCCCGCTAGGTAAATAGTGGGCCTACCGTGAAACTCACCTGAATTTGGGGTAGCTAATCGTTGGGCATCCTGGTCTATGAAGTTTTTAGTGTGGATATTTATATCCATTTATGGAATATTGAATGATGACAGGGAACTGTGCATTGCTTCCCTACTACCTGTATTGATGGCTTAATCTTCATACTTTACAGGACCCAAGATACAACTGAAAGAAACTAATCACCTATCAATTGTAGACATAGGGGAAAAGGAAATACCAATATAGAAATCATGCACATCTCCACCTCCACCACAACATCATCCACTACCACAACTACCAGGCTCCCATGCCCCATCTCACTTTTCAAAATTGATCAAGTTGGGTAATGGAAATCATTGTCCTTTGATACGAACATGAGGGGGTCATAATGATTAGGGATATGGCCTACAAAGATATGGAGGCCTCAGTACCCCACCATCACCATCTCCCCCAAGGGACGTGTATAGAGCCGATGCTCCCCACTATGATCTTCAATTATATTAAGAGCCTCTCCCCAGAATGATCTTATGACTCGCTCCCTTGAGAAGATGAAGTAAGGGGTGTTTGAGTCCTCCCAGCTATGACTTCGGCCAGGGAGTTTCCAAGGTGGGCTCCCACTAGGACACATTAGCACTGCCAGCTAGTCCCTCAAGCCAAGGAGCAGGTGGTTCATACCCTTACATAGTCGTCCCTAGCTCATCTAACCTGATGCCAACATCAGGTGCATGCTCCGGAGGATGCCCGACGGGGGGTATAATCTTCTATAGCTTCAGTGTCATGATCCACCACTAACGTTTGTTATAACCTCCCTATTACTAAATAATTGGGGAGCCTCTATTCCCAATTGGGATTGAGGGCTCAACCACCCCACGATCAGGCTGGTTTGACTCCCCAAGTCGTCGTTGCAAGTAGAAACTATCGCGGGTCAACCCACAATGATGAGATTTAGTACAGAGGTCCACCTAATACCACCGTTAGCCAGAGTAGAGGTCCTCCACACTCCCAAATTCAGTAAGGATCTCCTCACCATGATTCCATTAACTATCAAAACGAAGCTCCTCTACATCACAATCCCAGGTATGGATTTTTCCCACATATTTTAGTTTATCAATGTGAAGGTCCACTTGACATCATCATCAAATCAAGAGGGTCCCTCCCCGTGACGACATTAATCGGAGTGAAGGTCCTCCTCACCCTGTCACCCATTTTCATGGAGTTCCTCCCTATGTTTTCATCGACTCTAGTGGAGGTCCTCCCCGTGTTCCATTCCACATTTTCCTGAGTGCTCCTCACACCCTAGTCCATCCAAGCTGAGGTCCTACCTTCTCCAACATCAACCCGAAAAAAGGTCCTCCCCATGTCGATGACCTACCCTACTCTGAAGAACCACCCCAGAGTAGGAGGTTGAATATTCACCCCCAAAAGAAGGATATTGAGAATCACTATATCATAGTCAAACCCATACTATTTTTAGACTCTGAATCTTGGTGTGACTTGATGATGGAGCCCTCACACATACCCTCTGTGTTAGGGGCTGGGAGAGGAACACAACATATCATATTTGTCCTCCTAGAAAGAGAGATTCACCGGATCCCTAAATCCCTCCACAAATATATATAGGAGAAGTAATATTTGTATTCTTTCTAGAATCTTTCTATTCAATCATCTCTATCATCACTATGATCATTCTCTTCGTCAAAAATATATCACCGATAATTGTTTTGGGGACCGGTTGATGACGAGAACAAGCCTAATCCACCACCAATGGCCAGCACCCCTACACAGGAAGTAGTGGTCAGTACTTCATCCTACAGGGATACAATGATACAATTAGTTCACTCCCTCGGAGAAAACCCATGATTCAGAAGTTTGTCAGCACGCTCATCGTACTCTACACCAACCAGTCTACCATTGCAACAGTCCATGTCAGAGCTGTTACCGGTCCCTCAACCACCCCTAGTTGATGAATGGGATGACCAAGGGTCAGATCCCAAGTCTGAGTAGAGAAGTTTGTTGTACATTCTCTTAGTAGACCATCTCTTGAAGATGTTATGGCCAATTGAAACTGCAAAATTTAATATCCCAGATTACCTCACCCAGGACGAGGTTGTGTTCTTCCACCAAACCTTAGGAAGGATGCATTTCCATCTCGGCTATCAACATTTAACTTACCCCAAGAGTTGGGGAAACTTCGACGACATTGGCCAGTAGTTACGGCTAGTTGAGTTGGCTACACTCCCTATTTCTCAACACCCCACATCACTTGGTTATCATTAGACTCTCCAGCAATGATGCATCCAGAGATTTACTATTCTCTTAGAGTTATTAAGGAGGCTTCCCCACATGTACAGATTTGTGGCTAGGGGAAGTATGCTACCCTGTATTTCAGTCCTATCCTATGCCAAATGGGTTCACCTGATGATATTGAGGATATGACTTCAGGAGTCTTCATAGTAAACATGGGCGTTCCTCATATATACCAGGAAGGGGGCATCAAAACAAGGTTTGGAGAAGATGAACAACCCACTGGGGCATCACAACACCCAAAATACCCTGCAGGTGTCCACACTCGCCAACAAAGGCAGCCACTTGGCCTCAGAGAACCAAATAAGTCATTTCTTTTGGGTCAAGATTCTAACAAAGTAAAATCACATGCTGGGACAATCAATCCCTTTGACCCATCTGATTTAGTGCAGAATATAGAAGAGGATCCCGAAAAGACCGTGCAGTGCCAATAGCTCACAGAATAGAGAAGGATCGCAGAAAATCTCCTCACTAAGCATGACATGGAATGATGTCAAGATTATGGTGATCCTCAACATGATCCCATTCATCTTACACTAGGGTAGTAAGGGAAAGAACAAATTCTATCGGATGACTTGCCCCTCGTTGTTCTCAACAACCCTTCATATCCTGACTGGGTAGAGGCTAGTGTTTATGGAAAAATATCCCCGTATGAATCATTGAATCCACCCAAGCTACATAGAAACCTTCATTGAGACCCAACTTAGGTTCCCCCAACCACTCTACAGGTCCTACCGGCTACTTCGTAGGCTCTAATAGCTGCTCCATAGTTTCTTCTAGCATCCCCATGGGTCCTTCCACCAGCCGCTCCATGAGTCATTTAGATAGCCTACCACATTGAAGAACCTACCAATGCTATAGTATTTTGGAATCCTTTCCAAGATATAAATCCACATCAAGATGATACAATGGATTCTCTCATCGCTCACCTCGAGGATCTTGAAACCCGATATGTGGTGATCCCACCTATTGGAAAGCCATATCCGACATGGGTGGATGATATGCCAGCACCCCCAGGATTTGGGAATCTTACCTTCTCCCCTTTTAATGGGCCTTGTGATACACTGAAGCATCTATCCCACTTTATTTTAGGGTGCGAACCCATGCTAGGAACGTAAATCCAATGCAGAAGGAAGCTGATTAGCTCTGGTGTTTCATACAGACACTAGAAGGCTTGTATTAGTTTGGTACAACCAGTTACCCATTAGATCCATATCAGGTTGGGAGGATCTCTATTAGAAGTTTCTGTATCAATTCAGTTCCACCACCTGCAAGAATAGTATTACCGACCTCTTCAAGTGAATGTAAAGGCTGGATGAGCAGGTTATAGAATTTTTCACTAGGTAGAATGGCCTCACATATTCACTCAATATGCTGCTGACTCATAAAAAAATTCTAACGATGGGCGTAGGGAATGTAAAGACTTAATTCATTCCTTCAATAATCACCAAGAACATCCCAGGTGGATTCTGATATTTCTCTAACAAGAATCAATATCTAAAGGAAGCCTTGTAGCAAGACAAGTAGGAATGACCATTACCTCCCACAGCTCCCGTAAGAAGAGATGTCAAGGTTGAGACTACTATTGTTGCACAGATATAGGCCCCTAGATAGCTGGAATTGTTTACAATAGAGCATCCTACATAGACTCTCTAAGTATCACTACCTTAGACTCATCATCTAGATCAGAATCGCCCGCCTCAGAATAGGTAGGTGCCACCACGTAACGCACCACCACCACCAGGTGAGACAACCAGGTTCCACCTCCTCACCAGGTTTGAGCCCCTCATATGAGCCAGCCTAGTACAATCTTTTTCCTGGATCAGAGAAACCATACCTACTCATTAAATGATGCTCAGGTCCTTATCTATTTCCATAGTTCCATGGACTAGGGACTCTTACGGTTTCTAGAATATAGGATGCCCGAAGAGGCAGATCTCACTGATCGCCCCAATTACTTCCCCTATCACCAGTTCCTTGGACACACTCTCAAGTAATGTTATGTGTTAAAAGAATAGCTCTAGGACTAGTTCAATAAAAATATAGTCAGATTGGGTTAGGCCTCGACATATGTGGCATTTATGTTTGCAGAGCCTAATAGCGAAAGTGATGGAAAATGAACATAGGTCTTCGGTCATGGGTATCAGAAGTATAATTATCAGATAGCACACAAATTAGTTGTTCATACCCATGGTATTATCCATGCCCATTTGAACCAACCCGAGCCTCCAGTAGTCCTTGTTCTACCCCTAGATACTACTTATGCATCAACATATCAGCTTTCACCATCTTGAGAGAGAAGGCGCTAACGAAACAACGAGAAGCAAAGACCTCCACCGCTACCAAATCTATCCTATACTCTTGGTGATTTCATGACCTCAGGGATGGGGATTTCCACTAGAATATACCCAGTAATGTATTATTCCTCAAGTGATGACCAGGATTATGCCTCGACGAACACCATTAAGCTGGTAGACCCATACATGGTCCCCGAAGATAAGGAATGTCAGGAAAACCCTCTTAATGTCCCTAGCCAATGCCAACATCGACGAAACTGTGGATATGAGAACCGTAAAAGTGCATTGACCAATGATTCTGACCAAGACATGCATGACTCTGATACTAGAAAATAGGGTTAGTGCATGACTGTCACACCCCGACCGCGGATGTCCGTAATTGTTCTCTTTTCTTGGTCACGGTTTAAATTTTTCGAAGATTATTTGCGTTGGCGGTTTCGCGCTGGTGCGCGGTCACTGCATCATTAGCGGTGACCGTGCGTTCAGCCCGGGTGACCGTGTGTGCACCCAGCATGATTAAATATTATAATTTATATGTTGATATTTTATTATTAACATTATTTAAGTTGTGTTATTAATATGATAGTTAATTTTATTTTTTATATGTTTATGTATGTTTTATATATATATATATATATAATAATGTATATATACATATAGTTCTATATATGTTTATGTATATATCTTTATATGCATAAATGTATATATACGTATTATCTTTAAATTATTTTATTATTTGATCAAAATAATTATTATTAGAATTAACTAATGTATTATTATTATTAGGAATTTTACAATTATTATTATTATCTTTATAAAGTTTTATTATTATTATTATCATTATTATTATGTTTTTATTTTATATACATATATATATATATTGAGAAACCCTAACCCGTATTTTTCCCCTCGCCCGTTTTCTTTCTTTCACGAGCCGCCATCCCCTCCTTCCTGCGTACGCCGCCCCCCATCTCCATTTGCACCCCGCTGCGCCCGACCTCCCCGGCCGCCCTCACCCCTGCACCCTCCTCCCGTCCTGCTCACCCCAGCGCCGCGCCGCCCCGGCCGCTCCTCTCCACCTGCACCTCACTGTTCTCGGCCTCCTCCGCGGTCCCGCGCCGTCCCCTCCCTCCGCCTGTTCCCATCACCGACCCCCTGTCCGACCCCGTCGCCGGCGCTCCGCCGGCCTCCTCTCCCTCTGGCGGCGACACCACCCGCCGCTCCGGCCTCACCCTCCCTGTTCCTTCCCGGCCTCCACCCCCGTCCCGACTCGTCCCGATTCACCCGCGAACCCCCCTGCTCCCTGTCCTGCACACCTCCCGGCTCACCCCGCTCCGGCGCGCTCCCCCTCCTGCCTCCTTCCCAGCACACCAGGCCTCCCGCCTCATCCCGACCGCCGCGTCCCGCTCGCCGCGCCGGCCTCCTCCGCCTGGCCGCACCTCCCCTGCCCCGTCGCCGCGCCATCTCGCTGCTCCGCGCCCCCCTGCACGTAAGTTTTTATTTGTTTTATTTATTAATTTATGTCTCTTTCTATTAATAAATATTATTATTTTTTGTCAATATTATTATGATTATTATTACGTTACTTTTATTAATACTAAAGTATTATTATTATTATTATTATTATTATTATTGTTATGCAAATAATAATAATAATAATAATATTATTATTAATATGTTATCATTGTTATTATTATTACTATATTATTTTGTTAATATTATTATATTATTATTGTTATTATTATTATTAACATATTATTATTATTATTATTATTATTATTATTGTTATGCAAATAATAATAATAATAATAATAATATTATATCATCATTGTTATTATTATTATTATATTATTTTGTTAATATTATTATATTATTATTATTGTTATTATTATTATTATATTATTATTATTATTATTTCGTTCTTATTATTATTATTATTACTATTATTAATATTGTTATTATTATTATTATTATTTTATCACTATTATTATTATTATTATTTTTATTATAATTAAAATTATTACTATATTATCATTATTTTTACTCTGGCTTTCACTTTTGCTTTGTTAGGGGTTTTTCATCAACTTATATTTGTTTTTGGTAGGTTTAGGATTTTAGAACCCGCGTAGGGCGTTTCCGAGAGAGATCCATCGTTGCGCCTTGTTTCTGAGGATCCGCCGTCTCCGCGCCTCAGTTCCGAGGTGATCATTTCTTCCCGATGCTTGGTTTCGCATGCTCTAGTGAGTTTTTGTATGTGTCTGAGTCCTTCATATCTATTATACAGAGTGTTGGACTTTATCACGTGGCTTCAGACACACGTCGTGTCATCGCACCTTGGTTCCAAGGTCGTTTTACCATCGCGCTTGGATCTTGAGGTAGGTCTCCCTTTGCACTCGCTTTTAAATTTAGAATTTATTTATTCCTTGACTTTTTATTAAGTTTCAGCAAATTCAAAAGTATTATTAAGTAGTTATGTATAGTTTGGTGACCTGCTGATGATAAAAGTTGTTTTAATTCTAGCGTTTCATTAAAATCATTTTCTTGGATTTAATTGTGTGCTTCCATGGTAGTGTTGCTAGATGGTTCTTCCTGAATAATGAAAGACATGTTGAATTGGGTTTTGAAATTTATTTGGCGTGTGTAAATTAGTAGATGTATTGTTTATGGAAAATGGTGTTTTCTGAGAACCTTGATTAGAGAAAACGTCGTGTGACCCTTTGAAATTGTTTTTGGAAACTTCATGTGTGGTTCTTGGTTGATGAAAGATGTTTTCCTTTGTTGTGTGAACAAAAGTTTGGATTTCATTTGAGAAATAGTATTCCTTAAAAAGGTGATTAAAGGCCCGTTTGGCTCTTGATAAAAGTGGGGTGCGTTTTGATATTAGAAAATAACTCTACTTGTGAAACAATTGTGTTCCAGGGTGATATGCTGATTTGGGTTTCTTAAACAAAGTTCTAAGTGTGTTTTTGGTTTTCAAAGTAATGGATTGTGTAATATCCCTTTAGAAATGCTTTAATATGAAATGGTCAAAATGTAAATGATATGACGGCCCGGTTGGAACTTTAATAAATGTGAAGTGATTATACATATATATATATATATATACATACGTACTTGTGAGGGCATTTCTACAGGGGGACTTCCCTTCGAGGGTTGTCGTGTAGCGATGTCCGTGTAAGGGGTTGGAAAGTGCGGTGAGATGAGTCACACGTGCGAGGGTCTCCCACTTACACAATGTTACAAAAACCACTATGGGTTCCTGGGCGTCTTGTAGATTATCGAGTGACGGTTGCTTGCTAACCCTGATTAGACGGGTTGATACCCCCTGGAGTTGTGGACAGGCCAGGTGGGATGTGCCACTGGTTGGCTATTAGGGCGGCCAGTTGGTTATTGACTGTGGAGTGCCATGCCGGCAGGTAGTCTGAACTCGAGTACGTCCAGGGGTTTTCTAGGGATGTTCAGGATCGCCCATGGTTATTGCTGATAACTTCTGGTTTGTTTTTTACTTGCACTTGGTTTTCCTTGCCTGTTTACCTTTACTTGCACTTGTTCCCCTGCTCATTTACTCTCAGTCATCCTTCACAGTCTATACTGTCAGACTTTGGGGGAAAATGGTTTTCAAATGAAAATGCTTTACTCTCTTTGGGTAAGATTTGAAAATGTAACACTTTGCTTTTCAGAATGATTTAAAAACTGATGAAATGGAACTAACTTTCAAAAAGGAATAAGGGAAATGTCTCATGTTTGATTTTCAAGTAAATCATTATGAAAAATTACTTTTATACATTATAATTCAAACCTGGATTATGTAGATTCTTTATTTACTGGCGGTGCATTGGGATTTGTTGTGGGGCTCACCTACTGAGTACTTTTGTGCTCACGCCTATCTTTTACCCTTTTCAGTTGTAGGTTCCTTGTGTTCAGGTCTTCTGTTTTGAGTCGCTCAGTGTTGGAGCGAGGTTGCTCTCTAGTTGGGTGGTGACCTGAAAGGTCACATGGAGGTACGTGGTCGTGTGGCCTTTATTTCTTTTCCAATGTTAGTGTTTATTTGTTATGTTCTATTTTCTTTTTTTGGGGCTGAAATCTTTCCCAAAGATCAAATTTTAATGCCCGGCACTTGTTTCCATCCCGGGGGGATCAAGAACGCCCCTCGGGACTTGCCACGGACCGGCTCGGGTCGGTTCAGGGTCGACCCGGGCTGGTTCGTGACAATGACTCAAAATGCACAGTACTCTCACGCTATTTCATCAGATCCACATCCCCCCATGTTTGTGATACTCGACTAGGAAGAGCCATCACGATCGTGCTATGATTATCCATGTATAGTTGAGGACAATACAAAATCATCTAAAAATCATCTAGTATTCATACTATGATATTTAGCTAGTAAGTAGCAGGATACCCCCACACCAGTTGAAATCCGCCAGTTTAACCTACAAAAGTTTCCATACCTCCTGCTATAGAACGACCTCCTGTCCACAGAAGTGTGTGCCTCGTACGAAAGTATGATGTGATCAAGAACCTTACCAACATTCTTGAAAAAATATTGATTCTAGAGGCTCTCTACTTGACTGAATATATGTGCAAAACCCTTTTAGAGGCTTTGAGGACCCCCCTCTAATTTGAAACTGAGGTATTGGATATAGAGGCCTTCCATAGTGGGGAGGCCAAACTTGCAGAAGGTAAGGCCATCAAATCATTCTCAGGAGAAGAAAAACATTCTTCTATAATGGGGTACATCCACCCACTATACATCACTGGTCAGTTTAGTGGTGTGGAAGTTCGCCGCAGTCTCGTTGACATGGGTTTCTTGATTAATCTATTCCTGACCTAGACACTCTGTAAGCTGAGGCTATTTGAAGAAGATATAAATCCCTATAATCTGAAGATTAGAGGTTATGATAGGACGGAGTAGATGCCTACTGAAAAAATATACTAGAAGACCCAATTCAGTGGCCTAATTGCATCACATAGTTCATGGTTGTCTCACAAGACATCGCCTGTAATGCGCTGATCGGTAGACCCTAGCTTTATTTGCACATGGAGGTCCCCTCCTCATATCACCAATGCCTCGAGTACTCCCTTAATGGTCAAATGGTAATGCCCCAAGGTGATGTTTCTCCCTTTGCCTCTTTTGAATCCTGCGACCTAGATGCCAACTACTACAAGAGGAAGGAAAAGTAGGTTTAGTCCAATAAGGTTGACCATAATATCATTGTGGAAAGCCCTTGGGTAGACTAATAGGATGCCTACATTCTCCCAATTCATCGATTAGAGGCCATGAACCCAAACATGGGACACTACTTTTTCATCTTTGGAACAAAGGGAAAGTACATTACCTGGTGTAATGAATTAATGAAGATCACTTCGTACTCCTACACGAATCAGGCTCGAGTGATCCTAGAGCCCTTTACCCCTATAAGGTATCAGGATGTTCTCCCCATGACAACATCAATACGTCATACTTGCTGGTTTTGTCGGGCTGGGTTGAACCGGATCAAGCTGACCCGCCACTATAGATTTGATATTATCAAACGTGGCCCATTGGGTTAATTGCTAGATGGAATCGGATCATAAAATTTTTTCACCATGATTTTGATAGTGCAGGAGTCCCCCAATGAACATTCCACTACCGCTCAGTCTAGAACCAACATTCTGTCCGAATTATCCAATTCAAAAGAATTTACCTCTGTTGATTATAATCTCACTATTGAAAATGGATAGGATTTGGAGGATGGTCCTCTTGTGTTTGTGGAATGTGTATCCACCACCATCAATGAGTTGGTACAAGTGAACCTTGACACTGAGATATATTTGAAACTAACACTAGTCAGCGCATCCATGTCTATAAAAAAGAAGTAGTAGTATGTGGGTTTCTTGAAGCAACATCATGATGTATTCTTTTGAAACTATGAAAAGTTCACAAGAATAGATCATCAGGTCTCTATCCACCACCTCGGTCTGCTGATAACCCATCACATGTTCAAATAGCCTCCCAGAATGTTGCACCCTTCTCACGGTATCATGGTCAAGGCCGAAGTTGATAAGATCATTAAAGAAAACTTCGTCTAGGATGTCCAGTACCCAAAATGGATAGCCAACAACATTTTCATATGAAATAATAATGAATATATCAGAGTCTTAATTTATTTATAGGATCTCAACCATCTCTATTCAAAGGATGATTTCCCCTTCCTACAACAGAGCTGTTGATCGATGCTACCGCTGTATTCCAAGAAATCTCCTTCATGGATGAGTATTCCAGATATAATCAAATCCTAATGGCCTCTGAGGATGAATAATACACTAACATTAGAGAAAAATAGTGTACTTTATGTTACCATGTAACACATTTTGGTTTAAATAATACAGGTGTCACCTATCATCATTCCATGCACCACATATTCAAGTTGATCCTCAGAAAATTGTTAGAATTCTATGTAGATGATTTGGTGGTAAAATACAATGAGTTTCCGAACCATATCAGAGATCTAGAGAAAGTTTTCAACTTCCTCCACTCCCAACATATAAATATGAAACCCTTGAAGTGTTCCTTCGGTGTTATCTCTGGAAAGTTTCTCAACTTTTTCATCATATATAGATGCATCATGATCGATCTAGAGAAGATCAAGACCATCAATCAGAATCCTTCTCTGAGAAAAATCTGGGAACTCTGAGGCTTTGAAGGACAATTATTATACATATGATTATTCATTGAAAATCAAGATGGTAGGTGTAATCCCTATTCATAGATCATGAAAAAAGGTGTCGACTACCCATGGGATGAGGAATGTCAGACCACCTTTGAAGAGATCAAGTAGTACCTCCTACATCCTCTGGTTCTAATGCCACCCATCTCCAAAAAACCACCAGTCCTCTATGTGATTGTTGGCACCAAAATATGTGCAGAGGAAAAAGATGAAAATAGAAAACCACTTCCGAAGAGGCTGCCTCGTGAATCCCATTCACAAATCCCCTTTTCAACGCAACATTAGTGGAGCCCTGGAACACCGAGGCTGACGCAAAGCCGAAGCCCCCTCAGTAGTCTTTATGGAGTAAAAAGGCAGGAGGATCCATAGTTATGATGAAATTGACTGGAATCTTCATGCCACAAAGAGAACCAAATCGACCTCCACGAGCCCGTTGAACTTGATGGAAGCCTCTGAAAGCGCCACACAGAGAACCTCGGAGAGCTCCACGATGAAGAAGGAATGGTTTTTGACTCCGCAGTTACGATGAACTTGATGAAACCCACATATGATTTCGAATCTCCATGTGGCTTCGCACCAAGATATACCTGGTTCATGCCAACCCTCGCCTATAAATACCAGGCTCCCATTGAGTCTAAAGGATAGATACCCCGACCATTCGCCTTCTCAACTCTTAAATCACGAATAACCATCTGCTCTGTGAAACCTTAAAAAAATGAGCTCTTTTAGGTACTTAGGCATTGTGAAGTACCCTTCCCTTAGCTCAAATACAACCCCTCTTCAATAAGGGATTCCCTTAACGGAGCCCACGGGACATCGCAAAGAAAGAGGATCTTCAAGGTGACTCAGGTCTTTTCCAAGTATTCCTACTTCGCGAATTACCATCCATACACATGAGAACCATATGCTAAGGTAGGATCATTGTGATTCGTGAAGAACTTTTCTTCGCAGTGCTATGCTTTGCAAGGTACCCTTTCTTCTTAAAGTCATACTCCATGAAGGCCTTTTCACTTCATGAAAAACCCTTTATATGCATCTATACCCTATGCCTAGGCTAGGCCACCCCATTTCGTGAAGCATACCCCTTCACAGAGTCCCTCTACTACATGGAGCACCATAACTTCATAATATCCTTCCCTATGAACCCATTTGCTTCGCAAACCCTTCTCCCGTATGACCCTCTAGGCTTGTACGAAGTGATTTCAAGGTCCCTTGGGTGGTGATTTACATTGCATTGCTTATCCTTATGCTTCTTCGCATAGGCACATTAATGGCTGTTTCTTATTAGCATAGCCATAATAATGTGGTCCCCTCAGTGGATCACTCTACAACTCCCCCTTTCCACAACATTGATGATGACTTATCTTCCCCAAGGGTGGGTGGGTATCAGTTATGTAAGTCCTAGGGGTGCAGAGTGAACCCACCTCATCTGAGATGTAGGACGTTAAAATACCAAAAACCATCTTCCTCAGCAAATGGTGTTAAATTTTTGCCTCGCCCCATGAAATATACATGGGGTTCCCCACCACATACATTATCCATGCCCACTCATCTTTATGGGAGTGAAATATTCCTCACATAGAATGAGACCCTCTTTGATAGAGTGGCATCTGTCCATGAGGAAGGGAAACCATATTGGTGTAATCCCCTAGCCTTTCTTATGGTAGGTAGCACTCTTTCTCCTCCTCTCTTATTCTATGCCAAAGACTAGAGGATAGATGGGCACAAGGACCTTTGTTACCCCATCCCTCTCCCTCTGGGATTTGTCTCCATTGGGCCTCCATCCTGGAGTAAGTCCCAATATCCATCTCCCTGTCCTGCTAACCACGCATAAGACCTTGTTTTCTCTTTGGGTTGCTTACCACGTGTAAGACCCACTCCACTTACCATGTAAGCACCTTTCACAATGCTATCGTTAGGTCTTCGCTTCCTCTTGTTTCTCACACTAAGCATGACTCATGTGGGGTTAGAGTAATCATTGACCATCACATCCTTCCTCATCCTCCTTAGCTTGTAATCCCTAAACATTTTGAACTACATAAAAGTTGATCCTTGTATCCTAGGAAAGCTATGTAGGAGGCCTCCCTAAGGTTCAATCCCAACACCTATCAGTCCCAACCACTCCACTTCGGTTCACTCATCCCGCATGACATTAAACTTTATCCCTTATTCCGAACTACATGGACTTTGATTCTTATCTCCAAGAAAAGGTATATACGAAGCCTCCCTAAGGTTCAAGCCCAACATCCATTGGTCCCATCCACTCCATGTTAGTTCACTCATCCCGTATGTTGGTAAACTGTATCCCTCATTCCAAACTATGTGAAATTTTATCATTTTCTCCTAGGAAAGGTATGTAGGAAGCCTCACTGAGGTTCAATCCCAACACCCATCAGTACCGACCAATCCACATCGGTTCACTTGTCCCACATGACGTTAAACTGTATCCCTAATTTTTAACTATGTGGGTTTGATCCATGTCTCCTAGGAAGGGTACGTAGGAAGACTTCCCGAGGTTCAATCCCAACCAGAGGTAAGCCGTTGTATCCTAACCAGTAGTAATTCGTTGTATCCCAACCAACAGTAAGCCATTTTATCCCAACCAGCAGTAAAACATTGTCACTCCCACATGATGATAAGTCGTTGTAAGATGAACTATGTGGGTTTGATCTCTATATCCTAGACAGGGTATGTAGAAAGCCTCTCTTAGGTTCAACCCCAAACACTGGTAAAATTTGGTGTCCCATTCATGGGAACCACATCTATAGTCTTCCCCTTGAGTGTTAGACCAAATCAGGCTGCTAACCACATGTAAGTACATCATAGGGTTGTTGCCCTATGTGTACACCCCGATTCTATACCCTCATCCTGAAATACATGGAATTTTATTCCCTGATATGGGGATATGTTGAAATCCCCTCTACGGTTCAAGCCCATCACCCATGTCTCGTCCTGGTCTTTCCCTCAAGACTATGTGTTTCGGGAAGGTAATGCCCCAATTTGGAGGTTTCACTTCCTCCAAATCCCATCCATGCGTCCATTTTCATGGGAAGCCTCCTCAGGTATCCCATATCCACACCGAAATACATGGACTTTGATTCCCTACCATGAGGATATGTAAGAGGTCTCTTAGATTCTCATGCTTAGAATCACCATCATCCTCAACCATCCATTTCCATCCTAATTCTTACCCAGACCACCACATCCTGGTGAGATCATGTCACCACTTTCTTTCTTCTTTTAGAAGTAATCGGGTACCTAACCACACGTTATCCCCATCATCAATGTTCCCTCATAGGGTTTCACACATCCGATCCACTCTTATCATCGTTTGGGTTAGTTTGATCCATCTCTTCTAGACATTAAACTCATGGTATACCCTGTGTTAAACATGGGAATCTAAGGAAAATCTCAGAGACATTCCTATGACATATAATTCCCCACACTCGAAGTGGGATGCCTCAGGCTTCCTCTCCCTCGAGAAGCCCTATCATAAGAAGAAGAAACCTAGAAGCATCTATGTTACGGAATCCAGACACGCCATTGATGTCCAACGTGACTACTCCCCCAACCAAAGGTTGCTGCCCTGACTGGACCCTTTGGAATGCCCTGACAAGAGTAGTGTAATTAACTGACGTCCTTGAAGACATGGCACTGGGAAGAGTTAAACGAACAATGTCTTAAGTCTATGAGGGAGACTCAGACTAGGCAACGTGTTCCAAGAAGGAATCAATGGAAGAAGGAACTGACATCCCATCATCCAGTTTCGATCAAAGAGAAAACTTCCCTGAATAAGTGACGGATTTCACCCGCCTTTGGAAAGCGAGAATGCAGGGAAACAATCAGCGTGTTCTCTATATACGAATGAGCTCCCCAACGAAAGAGTTGGAAATAAAAATGGTGAACCCGATGTGAATCTCTTATCCTCAATGTGGAGATTAGTAGCGCTTGAGACATCAGTGGATTGGTGTGTCACCGGATCCAGTTATTCGGCGCCAGGTCCCACCAAGAAAATAGTTGGCCAATCATGAAACTCGCTAGAAATTGGGGTAGTTGAACGTTGTATATTCTGGTCTGTGAAGTTGTCAACATGGATCCTTCTTACAAACCGTGGAAGAAAAAATGGTGTTGGGGCACTAGACGTCGCTTTCCTTTTTCTAGCACCGATGGTTAAATCTCCTTTATTTGTAGGACCTAAGCTATCATGATAGGAAAACAAATCACTGCCCACCCACTGATGTAGGGGTAGGGGAAAAATCAATGTGGAAATCCCATGTGGCCTCATATCTCCCATGGAATCCTCCACATCCAAGGCTACTGGGCGGCCACACGCTAGCTCCCCATATGAATTCATTCAGAGAAGGGTGATTAATGATCTTGTTTGACGATACGAGGAGGAGGAGATTATCCAAACCTAGGATATGGACCAACAAGACCTAGAAGCTTCTACTTATTATCATTACTGCTGTACCCAAGGGCGACACAGGGATCCACTGCTCCCCACTCCAATGTATAATTGTTTCAGGAGCCTCTCCCCGAAACTCTTTGACGAATCCCTCTCCTACACTAGTGAGGTGAGGGATGTCCAGGTCAGCCCAGCTGGAATCCCATTCTAGGGGCTACCAAGGAGGGATCCCACCAGGCTGCGTCATCACTGCCACCCAGCCCCATGGGTTGAGGAGCAGGTAAGTTATACACCGTCACCACCAGCTCCAGCCCGGTTAACCTGATGCCATCGCTGGGCGCATGCAGTGGAGGATTCCTTCCTAGTGGTGTCATCATCAACGGTTATCGTGGCCCCTACCACCATGGGTGCATACCACCAATCCCATGTATATGCGGAACATGGTAACTTATATGCCCAGCCCGGATTGAGGCCCCAAACACCCCATGATAAGGATGGGTCCACTCTCCTAGCCACCAACACAGTTGGCATCCGTCGCGGGCCGACCCATGGAAATGACATTCAGTATGAAGGTCATCCTCGTACCATCATCAATGAGATCACAGGTTATCCCCACTCCCAAGCTCAGTGTGGAGGTCATTCCCATGAAATAGTAAATCAGAGAAAAGGTCCTCCCCACTGCATTGACTCCCAGTACAGAGGTCTCTTCTGCACCCATGACCTTAGGTATGGAGCTGTTCCTCCTATCACAGGTTAATAATGTGAAGATGCTACCTGTTCGGTCAACCATTGGCATGGGGGTCTTCCTAATGTCCTTAAAACAACCTCCAAATTTCCTCCTTGTCAATGCAATAATAGAAGTGGAGGTTTACCTTGCTTCATTGGCACCCAACATGGAGGCCCTACCCATGTTCAGCTCGACCAGTATGAGGACCCTCCTCGTACCAAAACTAAAGAAGGAAACAAACATGGAGTCCCTACCCATGCTTCTACCAGCTCCATCAGAGGTCCTACCAGCTCTAGAACTTCTTGTGGAGACTCCCTCCATGTGTCAGCCAGTGGACACAGAGGTCCTTCCTATATTCCCTTTTACATTTGTCCAGGTGCTCCTCGCACTCCATCTCATCCATGAAGAAGTACTATTTGCTGTCACATTAGTTTGACCAAGGGTCCTCCTCAAGTCAAAAGTTTACTCTACCCCTAAGAGCCATCCTAGGGCAGGAGGGTGGTTCACCAACACCATAAAAGGAACACTAAGAAGATTCAGACCACAATTAAACTTGTCTTCTTCTCATATTCTAAGGCGGAATGTGATTCGGAAATGGAACCCTCACCTCAATCCTCTGTGTCGAGGGCCGGGGTAGGAACAAGTCGTATCAGCCTCATCCTTCCAGAATGTGCGGTCCACCGGAATCCCGCCTCCCTTTGTAGATACATCTAAGAGGAAGAAGTTTTAAACTCTTTTAAGGGCCTATCCATGCAATCCTCTCTATCATCAATAGGGTCATTTTATACCTTAACCAGAGATCATTAAGAGTTATTTTGGAGAGTGATAAAGGATGAACAATAGCATGGCCCACCATCAGTAACCACAACCCCTGCACTAGAAACTGTGGTTTCTAGTCCGTCTTACCGGGATGTGGTGGCTCAGTCGTTTCATTCGTCACAGGACAACCCAAGATGTGGTGGCTTGTCAGCTCATTCGCCATATTCTCCATCGGCTAGCCTACTATCTCAGCGGTCCGATTTAGTGTCTTTACCAGTCCCGCATCCGCCCCCAATAGATGAGTGGGGAAACCAATGACTAGATCCTAAGTCTGATCCAAAGAGCTGTCGGGACATCCTTGTAGTGGATCATTTCCCAGAGCTGTTCTAGGCAATTGCGATTGTAAACTTCAGTCCGCCAGAATCGCTTACCTAGGAGGAGTCACGTGTTTTTTCCCAACCCTCTATGAGATTCACTTTTGTCTCTGTTATCAGAAATAGGCTTACCCCAAGAGTCATGCACACTTTCAATATATTGACCAACAATCCCGTATAGTCAACTTGGTTGCGCTCCCTGTGGCCCAATGCCCTGAGTCACCTAGTCGCCATTGGACCCTCCAACAACAATGCATTTAGAGCAATAAAGTGATCTGTAGAGTTATCAAGGAGGCTTCCCCCCAAATTGAGGTCCATGGTTGGGGGTAGTATGTTGCTTTCCATTTTAGTTATATCTAGCACCATCCCAACTTTTTATGAGAATTTGAAGATATGCCTCCTGGTAGAGTTACAATTAACATGACCAATCTATCAGAGGAAAAGACTGATTCATAACTTATGGGAGAGAACATACCCCCCGGGGGGAGTTCCACACCTATTGGATACACTGGTAAGGGTTAATCATCAGCAGAGAAATCTATTGGGTCTTTCCATGCCCACCAAGTCATTAGCCCTCGACCAAAATCCCAATAATGGAAAAGAACATCTCAGGGCCATCAATCCCTCTGACCTGTCTGGCTTAGTGAATAAGATAAAGGATGATCCTAAAAGGGAAAAATTGCATCAATATCTCACAGAGCATAAGAAGATTGTTGACGAACTCTTTGATGAACGTGACGTGGAGTGGTGACCGGATTACGATGATCCTTGTCCGGGGTAGCAGGGGGAGATACAAATTTCCCCGAGGATTTACCCCCAGGTGACCCTGACCATCCTTCCCACATAGATAGGGTAGAAGCTCGGGCTTATGGAAATAGGGAATGAAATGTGTCACCAAATCCACATGAGTATATTGATAATCCCTGGGACCCAGCTCAGGTTCCCCCAGTCGTTCTTCAAGTCATCCCATCAGTTAATCCATGAGCCGCTGGGCCTACTTATCATGTTGAAGAACCTTCCAACATACTGGTAGTTAGGGATCCTCATCAAGACAAGAAACCCCACCCAGATGACCCGATGATGACACCCATTTCTTACCTAGAGGTGTTGGAAACCCGACAGGTAGAAATCCCTCCTAATGTCAAGCCATATCCAGCTTGAGTCGATGATATTCCAGAACCCCTAGGTTTCGAAAACCCCACATTTTCCCCTTTTAATGGGACGGGTGACCCACTGCAGTATTTGGACAATTTCATCTTAAGGTGTGGACCCATGCTAGGAACTCCAGTGCAGCAAGATTCCTTCAAACTCCAGTGTTTTGTAAAGACATTGGAAGGGTCTGTGTTTGTTTGGTATAACCATCTACCCATTGAGTCAGTCGCTAGTTGGGAAGATCCTTGTAGAGAATTCCTTTACCAGTTCATCCCTACCACCTAAAAGATGAGTATTACAGACCTCTTCAAGTGTAAACAAAGGCCTGACGAGCGCGTCACGGACATTGTAGCCTGGTGGAAAGGCCTCACCTACTCCCTGTATATACCGTTGGCTCAAGATCATCTGATGACAATGTGTGTGGGGAATGTCAAAACTAAACTGGTCCTCTCTCTCATTACTCAAAATTACCCCTAGGGATTCTGGGATTTCCATGACAAGGCCCAACGTATAGAAGAATCCTTGCAGTAGGCCAAGCAGTCACGTCTGTTGCCTCCTGCAGTTCCTGTGAGAAGGGCCACTAAGTTTGAGCCCATCACGGTGGCCTAGATAGAGTCCACTAGGCAATTAGAGTTATTACCAGTGGATCCACCTCCATATCCTCATATAATCCCACCACCACAGACGTAGCCTCTAGCCCAGTAGCTCCCATCTCAGAATCGGTGGGTGCCCCCGCGTAATGTGCCACCACCACCTAGGCGAGATAACCAGTTTACACCTCCTCAAAAAACTCCTATAGCCCCTCATCAGGGCCAGGCTCCTAGATCCCCCTTGACAGATAGGAGAAACTATAACTACTCATTCAATGAGTTTCAGGTCTCTTATTATTTCCAAAGTGCCTTGGAATAGGTAATTCTATGGTTTCCCAAATGTAGAAGACCCAAAGAGGCAGATCCCACTCATCTCCCCAACTACTGCTCCGATCACCAGATCCTGGATAACACCTCAAATAGTGCTATGTGTTTAAAGACTGACTTCAAGACCAGGTTGATAACAACATAGTCAGGTTAATCCCATCTCCGGCACTGGTGGCATGTGTATTCTTGAAGCCGAATAATAAAAATGATAATGAAGGTGAGTGGCATCAGGTTCATAACCATAGGTCTCAAAAATATTACGATTGTATGGATCGTAAGATATTTGCTCGTGCCCATGGTATTATCCATGCATGTATGAATCGACCTAAGACTTCAGAAGATGTCATGTCACCTGCAACCAATACTTTTGCGTCGACGTCTCAGCCTCCCTCTTCTCAGAAGATCAAGCATCGACGATACAAGGAAAAACAAATTCCCCCACTGATGCAATCATCATCCCATACTATCGGTGAATTCACGCCCCCAGAGATGGAGATTACCCTCAGAATCCATCTATTTGTGGAGGATTCTTCAAGTGATGATCAAGGGTACGTTTCGGTTAACACCATAGAGATGGTAAACCCCTTCATGATTCCTAAAAATGAGGGGCACTAGAAGGATCCTCCCAACGACCTCATCTGTCACCAACATCGAAAAAGATATGGCTATATGTGTCGGTAGAATGCCTCAATCAATGCTTCCATCCAGCTTGTGAATGCTACCAAAACTAGAAAGTAGGCCCAGCATAGAGCTCAACACGCACAACCTTATCATCTGGAGTCATCATGTCCATCTTCACCACCGTTTGTGTTACCCGATCTGGCAAATCCACCCTGACTGCACCGTGATCAGCCACACTCTGTTACAGTACGAACTCAGTCATATATCCCACATCCGGTAGTTTCTACACAAGCTTCGACTAGTGAGCAGTCGGACATTCCCAGTACCATCCAACTACCAGTTTATCCAGAAGGGCCTATCATACCCCTTATCACAGAACAACCTTATATAAGTAGAAGATCATGCTTGGCATGGAAGTATGATATCCTTAAGCATATTTATGGTATTCTTGTGAGGCTCTCTATCCTTGAGGCCCTTCGACTATCAACAGATATGCATAAAGACCCCACTGAATCTTTAATAATCCTTCTCCAGTTTGAGACGGAGGAAGCAGCTGCATAAGACTTCCATTCTAAGGCAGCCGAGCATGCATAATGCTAGGCCATCATCTCTTTCTCCATAGAAGATTACAGATCTCTCATACATGGTCACATCCTCCCATTGTACATCACCGGCCACTTCAATGGCATGAAGGTTCGTCACTATCTTGTCGACATAGGCATTAGAATCAACCTAATATTGACCTAGACACTCGAAAATATGGGACTATCCAAGGATGATCTGAGCCCCTCTGACCTAAAAATTCAAGGTTATGATAGGATGAAACATACACCAGTTGGAAAGATCTTCCTGAAGACCCAGTTTGGTGGCCTGGTATCTATCACTGAGTTCATGGTTGTCTCCCAGGACACCGTCTACAATGCGTAGATGGGTAGGACATGGATTCACCTACATGCGGCGGTCCCTTCATCGTATCACCAATGCCTTAAGTACTCCATTAACGGTCGAGTGGGTGTACTCCAAGGTGACATGTCTCCATTTGCCTCATATGAATCCTACCATCTGGATTCTGACTATTACAAGAGAAAGGACAAGAAGATCTTGGCTGACATGGTTGAGCGCACTATGGCTGCAACCAACCCATGGATAGACCTGGACAATGCCTACATTTTTTCAATCCACCGATTGGAGGCTATGACCCCGGATCTAGGAAAATGATTTGTATTTTATGGAACTATGGGGAGGCACATTCCCAGGTCTAGGGGATGCTGGAAGGTCACATCGTATTCCTATAAAAATCAAGCTCGGGTGATCCCAGATCCCCATACTCCCATAAGGTATAGGTATGTCCACCCTATGGAAACGACAATACATCATACTTTCTTATTACACCGGGCTGAGATAAACTGGCTTAGGCTGACGTGCCACTATTTATTTGATATCATAAATCATGGACCCTTGGTCTAAAGACCAGATGAGACCAGGTCAACAGATTTTTTTTCTATGGTTTCGAGAGCACAAGAGCCCCCCCGATGCAGTGCCTACTGACGTTCAGGCTGGCACCATCTTCCCATAAGGATCTGTTGACTCAGAGGAATCTCCTCCCACCGAGGATCCCTCCTAAATGAATGAAGTAGAGGATTTGGAGGATGCTTCTACTTCTTTCGAAGAGGGTGTCTCCACCACGGTCGATGAATTGGTACATGTGAACCTCGGTAGTGAGAGGGATCTGAAACCCACATTGATCAATATCGTTATACCTGTCGAAGAGTAACAATAGTTTGTGGACATCTTAGAGTATCATCGTGATGTGTTTTCCTAGAGTTATAACAAGATGCTGGGACTAGATCCTTAGGTCATCGTCCACTGCCTCATCCTTCCTGAAAATCATCACGGGTTCAAAAAACATCCCAGAAATATGAACCCTTCTCACAGTGTCATGATCGAGGCTAAGGTTTATAAGCTCATCAGATCCAATTTTGTCAATGATTTCTAGTACCCCAGGTGTTTAGACAACATTTTTCTCATCAGGAAGAAAAACGGACAACTCATGGTTTGCATCGACTTTCGGGATCTTAACTGTCACTGTCTGAAGGATTATTTTCCCCTTCCTATGACAGAACTATTGATTGATTCCACCATTGAGTTCCAGGATATCTCCTTCATGGATGGGTATTCTGGGTATAATCAAAATTTAATGGCCCTTGAGGATGAATATTCTATAGACTTCAGGGCACCACAAGGTACTTTTTTCTACTAGGTAATGCCCTTCTATCTAAAGAATACAGGTTCCACCTATCAGTATGCCATGCATCGTATATTTAATCCGATCTTCATGACATTCATGGAATGGTACATGGATGATTTGGTGGTCATATCTCACCAACACCAGGGCCATCTCAAATACCTGGATAAAGTGTTCAGATTCCTCCATTCCCACCATCTAAAGATGAACTCATTGAAGTGCGCATTTGGGGTAACTTTTGGAAAGTTCCTTGGATTCATTTTTAGATACATAAGCATCGAGATCTATTAGGAGATGATTAAGTCCATCAGTCAGATATCTCCTCTAAGAAACTTTCATGAGTTGCAAGGATTTCCAGGACACTTGGCCTACATATGCTGATTCATCATGAATTTGGATGGAAAGCGTAAGCCCTTTTCTTGGATTATAAAGAGTGTAATTTCCTATCAGTGGTAGAAGGAATGTCAGAATACTTTTTATAAGATCAAGAATTATCTGTTTCATCCTCCAGTCCTGATGCCACATGTTTCTGGAAAGCCACTTGTCCTTTATGTGACTGCCCTAGAATGATCTCTCAGTGCCCTTCTTTCCCATAAGAACAATGAGGGAATGAATAACATTCTATACTATCTCAGCCGCATGATCCTTGATACGAAGACTAGATACTCCCTTGATGAGAAAAGTTGCATTGCACTAGATTCGCATTGTAGAAGGTGTGTCATTACTTGTATCCCCAATAGATATTTCTTATGTCCTTAGTGGATCTGTGGAAGTACATCCTGAACTGCCCCATGTTGAAAATCCATCTAACTAGGTGGGTATTAATACTCAAAAACTTTGACATTAGGTTCATCCCTCAGAAGGCTATTAAGGGGAAAGAACTAGAAGACTTCTTTTCCACCCATCTAGCTCCCACGGTCCAGTCCCTATATCTTTATTTTCCTGATGAGGCAATCCTCTTGGTAGACCAAGTCATTCCATGTTGGAAAATTCACTTTGATGGTGCTTCCCAAATCCCTACAAGCAGAAGAATCAATGGCCCCAGACTCACTAGAGTGGGACCAGGTATCGTCTTCATCACTCCAACACAAGCCGTTCCACCATGTTCATTCCTATTTTCAGAAGGGTGTACCAATAATGAGGCAGAGTATTAGGCCCTTATTACTGGCCTCGAGCTGGCCCTCAAGATTGATGTTCCCCACTTGCATGTGAAAGGGGACTCCAAACTAGTCATCAAATAGATCAATGGTGACTATGTTGTTAAGAAGACAGAGCTTATACGACTATTGGAGCGTACCCACCATTTGATGGACCATTTGCCATCTTGTCCAGAAGTTATACATGTCCCTCAATCCCAGAAAGGTCAAGTTGATGCCTTGGATAGCTTGGTTGTATATCTTACAGAGCCTGACTAGGATGATTTGATTATACATGTGGCACAATAGAGATTCATCACCCCTTTCACTCTAGATGACGATGATAGCCCACAGGTAAGCCACCTTACCGCCAATGCCTCCATGTAAGGACCCCCCCCAAGTCCCCATATCATAGTGATTGAAGTGACTCTCTCCTGGAGGTCACCCTTATCTAGTACCTCCAGCATGACAGTCTCCTGGAAGAGCAAGCCGAGTGCGAGCAAATTCAACACCCCGCATTGTAATTTACTCTCCAAAGTGGTCCTGGTATGGAGTTGATCCTCTAAAAATGCGGGTTTGATGGAGTCCTCCTCTATTGTATTCAAGTAGGTGAGATTTATCAAGTCATGTAAGAGGTTCATGTCAGTTCCTACAGGGTCCATCAGACCGGGCCAAAGCTATCTCACCAGATCTGAAGACTGGGGTATTTTTGGCCCTCCATGATCTGTGACCGTATTAAATTCACCAAGAGGTTTCATGGATGCCAAATCCATGATAATTTGGTGTATCAATCGCTGGATCCTCTCCACACTACCAAGTATTACTGTCCCTTTGCAGTCTGGGGAGTTGATGTCATGGGACTATATCCATCAGCGATAACATGCCAATGTAGGTTCATCCTGACCGCTACATATTTATTTTTCATGTGGGAAGAGGTAGTTTCACTCAAGGAGGTAAAGGCCCATTCTATTGTTGAATTTGCGAGCTCTAACACCATCTACCAATTTGGAGTCCCTCATGCCATCCTCACCGATAATGGCACAAACATACCGGAAGCTGAGTTGAAGAAATTGTATGCCATGTACAACATCCGTTCTAACCATACATCCCACTATCACATGCTAGAAAATGGGAAGATCAAGGTGTTAAACAAAACCCTCTCTAACATCCCGTAGAAAATGGTTGGTTAAAATAAAAAGATTTGTCCAAAAAACCTTTCTAACTCACTCTAGACTTATGAGATAACAACTCGTAATTCCACCCAGGTGACCCCATACACCCTAGTGTACGGAACAGAGGGCGTCCTTCCCATTGAGATTTAATTGCATTCATTATGCACAACTTTCTATGATAAAAAATCACCAAATAAGGTAGCTGAAATCCATTTAGCTGAATTGGAAGCACTTGGCGAGAACATGCTTTTTGCTCTATACAATCTGGAGAGGCTTCAGAACAAGATAGAAAGAGATTTCAACAATAAGGTTCGCCTCTGCTCTTTCTTACAAGGTGAAATGGTGTTTTCCTTGAGGACACCATTAATACCTAGTTTGAAACCACCCAAATTGGAGCCTAAATTGGAATGAACTTACAACATTCACAATGTTTAACCCAATGGATTATAATCCCTAGTTACTATGGATGGTGAGCGTATAACTCCTCCCACCAATGCCAAATTCCTCAAACAATACTTTTCTTGAGAATGTTACGGTCTTACATGACCTTAATCTATTACATCCTGCATGAAATTAAACTGCTTTTCCATCCCAAATGAAGATAAAATACAAAACGGTCTGAGCTATATGACCATAAACTAAGATCTATATGGTACCGCATGACCTTAAACTATTCCATCTTCACCACATGATGTTAAAATGTGTGATTTGTCCAAAATTAAAGATGTAAAAATACTCAGCATTCATCCTACATGACATTAAACTGAAAGCGACAGATATACCATTATGATCCAAGCTCTATTAATATAAAATAACATCTCTCCATGTCAACATTATCACATCATGACCTTAAACTTCATGGCCCTTTCAGAACTATGTATGGCTTGATTCCCATCCTCATAAGATACATAGGAACGCCCAAACATTTCTTCCATAGGCCCATCCTCAAACTTCAGGATCTACCCTTGGTTCGAAACACATGGTTTGGTGCAGTATTTTTCCCTCATTCACATCGATTTCATCATGACCGCACCATGTATCCCTCTCCCTGGAGATCTCCACCTCTTTCTTCATCCTGCATGACATTAAACTACACAGGCACATTCATGATTCACACATTCCCCTTATTTAGGTCTTCATCATCTTTTTCATCTGAAAGGACCCCCCGAATGGAGTGGATGCTAGGCCCTAGGGCTCTGTTACCATTTTAGGCCAAAATCCTCAAGGATTTTGGATGGCATTTTGATGGAAGTCCCACATTGCGAATGTGGTCAGCGATCAATGCTCATTTGTTATTCTTATTCCAGGTCACACGATGTGGATACTGTGTTTCGAACAAGATCAACAACCATCCTACATCACTTTCACCACCCCTATATGTCACAAATATTGGGTACAATGATTCATTTTTTCTTACTATCCCTTCAAACACTAGTCTACCTCAGGAAGGAGTGTTAGTCTGGTCGAGGTCGACCCCACCTAATCTCTTTCCGTCATTGTCATACCCTTACATATTGGGGAGAGCCTGATCCTATTCTTTATTTCCCAAACTGAGCATTTCTCACATGTGATTAGGAGCTTTAGTAAGGAAATAACCATGTAAAGGGTCATGTATATATGGTCCGAGCCCTATGACCCTAAACTAAGATCATCACTGTCCTCAGCGCAAGATGTTAAACTACAAACTGGATGTGACTTTCTATCTTAGGTACCTTGACCTTTTCAGTCTCTTGGACCAAGTTATCACCTAGGATTATGCATTGTGATGTGGAATCTTTTTCCTCATTCACATCGGGCTATGTTTTCCATGCCACATACATCCCCTGGAGACACCCCTCCATCCATCATCCTTGATGGAAGATGTTACACTGCATAGGTCCGACCATGCTTCATGTGTCCCATAATTTGGGATTCCATCATCATTAATATCCAAGAGGATCCCCGAACGGCATGGATGTTGGGCCCTAGGGATCTCCCACCATTTAGGACCAACATCCTCAAGGATTTTGGACAAAAATTTGATATAAATCTCGTGGTGTGAATATGGTCAACGGTCGATGCTCAATTGTTTTTCCCCATCCCTAGTAATAAAATATGGATACTGTGTTGTGAAAATGGTCAGTAGTTATCCTCACTCTTTGTTTCCATTCTATGGTCTCCCACATAGAAGGCGCGATGATTGACCCTTTCCACCCATCTGTCCCTTGCACTTGACATTAAACTGGGAATCTACTGTATGAGATCTATGACCGTAAACTAAGATCTACTACGTCCTTTTTACATGGCGTTAAACTAAACCACACCTCCAGAACTATGTTTGGAATGATTCCCATCCTCATGGGATACATAGAAAAAATCTGACACTTTGTCTTCGGATCCAGGCCAGGTTCATTTATTCTTTCTCTCGACCTCTTGGCCCGAGCTCTCTCTGTGAATTATGAATGGTGTGGCATATGTGGGATTATGTCCTCATTCACATTGTGTTATTATTATTTCCATACACATTCCTCGTCGAGATACCCCACTTCTATCTTCTTCCTTACCGCATGATGTTAAACTACATGGCATCTTCAGAACTACGTATGACTTTATTCCCATCCTCCTGGAGTATGTAGGAACACCCACAAATTTTTTCTTTGGTTTTATCCTTATTTCATAGATTCCTCCTCATCTTCCTACCCCCCCTAGCCTGAGTTACTTGGGAGGAGGTATGTGGTGTGGTGTGGGATTAAGTCCTCATTCACATTGGGTTTTGTAACATCCACGCCACACACCTCCCCCTCATGAGTTCTCTTCCTCCCCCTATTATACACTTACCCTTGTGAGTCGTCTGATCTTAAATCAGGCCCCTCAACCCTCTTTGGCAGTTCACCAATGTGCCCATGAGCACTCTGGTTCAGGGCCTTGCATGTTGTATTCTACATAGACATGTTTTCACCCATTTTCATGCTTCATGTTCCCCTTAATTTGGGTTTTCATCATCTTTCACATCCAAAGGGACCCCCGAACGGTATGAGTGCTTGACCTAAGGGCTCTCCTACCATTTTGAGAGAACGTCCTCGAGTATCTTAAAGGAAAAATTGATACAAGTCCCACGTTGCGAATATGGTCAGTGGTTGATGCTCATTTTTTGTTACCATTTCAGTTCACACGATATAAATGTTGTGTTTTGAACATGGTCAACAGTTATCCTCTATCATCACGCCACCCCATCAATCCCTAAATGTTGGATGAATGATTTAAATCCTTTTACACTACATCATGTACAAGCGGAATTTCGACACTCTTGGTTCTATCCCTCAGTGTGCGTTTGCGTGTTAGGAGGACGAAACTGTTGTGAGGCATCATTCGGGGATTCACACTGTTTTCCCCTTTTCATGTATTCCACATGTTGCAAATACCTTCTCCACCCTTGTTTTTTTCATTGAGCGTAAGAAACATGGGCTTAGGGATTTGGTTGAGGTATGCACCCATTTGGAAGAGTCTTACTTATCTATGGTCCGAGTTCTAAGACCTTAAAACTAAGATCTCTCTGCATCCTTGCCGCAAGACATAAAACTGTATGACACTTCTAGAACTACATACAGCTTGATTTCCATCCTCATGGGATACATAGGAATTCCTAGACATCTTGTCTTTGGGTCCATCTCAGGTTCCACTAATTACCTCTTCTGTTCGGACTTTTGGACCTAACTTTCATAGGGTTTCATAGTGTGGTGTTGTGTGGGATTACATCCTCAATCACATCGGGTTTGCAATAGTCTTACCACATACTCACCTTCTAAGATCTAGTCTCTCCTGCCTTTTGTTTTGCATGACATTAAACTATACCCTTAGAACTACATATGGATTAATTCCCATCCTCATGGGATACGTACGAAGGCCTAGACGCTTCTTCCATGGGTCCAACCCCATATTATCTGACCTTTTATGGCCCCTCAGCCCGAGGTTTCTTCCTAGGAATTGCATATGGTGTGGTGTGGACCCTGTCCTCATTCATGTCGGGTATGCTTTGTCACACCATGTGTATTCCCCTATAAAACCTCATTTCTTCTGTATGCGTCCAAGCCATATCACCTTAAACTATGTTTCCTAGTCCTACATGACATTAAACTATTATGTATTTACTGTAATACGTTAAAATGTAGGGGTTGGTCCTATCATATGACCCTCAACTATGACATTATCATCCCATCCACACGAAGAATAATGACACCAAATTGTGATGTCCTCACTCGAGGGGACATCATGTTTGGTATCAGTCATCCACCATAACATTTTTCAATGCCTGCATATGGCTTGATTTTTGTAGTGACACATGGATTCTATGCCATAGGTTTATCACTTCATAAAAAAAACACACATCCATCCTAAAGGATAAAGAAGATCTATCAAATGCCACTTCTTTTGGTGAATGGGTCAGACCCACACGACAGTATTTTCCCTGACATTGGTTCCCTACCATTCCACTTCCAAAACTATATATGGATTTATCCCCATCATCATGTGGTACATAAGAATTCCCATGAACTTTTCCTTGGGCCCAGCCTAACTTTCATTTTTGGTCCCTCGGCCTAAAACCTCCCTAGGGAGCACATGGTGATATGGACTCCTTCTATCCTCATTCATGCCAGATTTTATAAATTACCACACCATGTGTCTCCCTCATTACTTTCCATCTATGGTTCGAGCTCTAAGACCTTAAAACTACGATCTCTCCCTATCCTTGCCTCAATACATAAAACTACATGGCATTTACAAGAACTACGCATGGCTTGACTCCCATGCTCATGGGATACGTAGGAATGCCTGGACATTCCGCATGTGGGTCTAGCCCTAGGAATCTTACATCTTTCCCCCCTTTTTAGCCCCCTTGGCCTGAACTCTTTTGAGAACTTGTGGTGTGAAGAGAACCTCTTGGGATCTTATTCATGTTAGGTTTTTTAACTACCGCATAGTGTGACTCCCTTGTCTTTTCCCAACCTAGTTCTAATTCAATGATCCTAAACTAGGATCTACCTTTGGGAGCTATGTATCGAGTGCGGCTACATCGCCACCCTGTGAACATGCCATTAACCTAGGTCCTATCTTAATGGTCCACTCTACAATATTAGGTTAGGAGCACGAGACCCCAGGACCCTGGTCCTTGTAAAGGGATTCAACCTCCTCTATCTGACATGTCTTATTGGTGTACTCAAATGCATTGTGGCAAAGAAGCCAAAGTGTGGAATTTTCACATGGAAATTCCCTCGTTTCATGTCCACACTTCATGATCCCTTTATTTGGATCATCACCCTCTACCACGTCTAAAGGTACCCCATTTACGGACTAGTCTCATGCCACATTGGATCATCTACCATCTTGGGCCAAAACCTCAGGAGACCTCAGATGACATTTTGTGATAGGTCCTATTTTCCGAACATGGTCAGCGATTGACCCTTATTTGTCTGTCACCATACTAGGACACCAAAAAACAGATGTTGTGTTTTGAAAATGGTAAACAAAATACCCCTTATCTCCATGCCACCATCATTGTGATCTAGATCTCAAGTTCCATGATTCACATATTCCCACTCCCTTATGTTCAAGTATAATTCCATCACACTCGGTTCTACACCTCCGTGGATATATGTGCGTTAAGTAGGCAGGTCAATAATTTTGGGATGTCATTCACCTAGAGTTCCATTTCCCCAAATGTGTGACTCCATTTACCAAAAAATCCCACCACTACTCCTTGTTTCCCACACTGAGAAAGACTCATGTGGGCTTAGTAGTGTTGGTAAGATGTGTACTGGTACAGCTGAACTATGCATGCCACTCATCACGCATGATGATAAAATGAAATCTTAGAACTAAGTATGGATTGATTCCCATTATCATGGGGTATGTAGGAATGCTTGAACACTTTATCTTGGGCCCAACCCAAATTTCTCTGTCTTCGGTCTCTCGACCTAAAGAAAAAACTTCCCCTGGGGATGCGTGGTGTGGTGCAGAGTTCTTATGTCCTCATTCACATAGTTTTTATGGATACTACATCACGTACTCCCTTTTTTGGGGTATTCTATTTTACTCTTCATCCTACTGTATGATGTTTACATGAGTCCACATGTCCTTGATGCATGATGTTAAACTGCAGTTCTACCATGAATAAGTTCAGGACACCCCGTGATAATTATGGGATGCGTCAGCTTCCTCTCCAAAGAGGATTCCCCCTACCAGCGTTGGTATCTAACCATGCTATTCTGAAGAACTATGTTTTTCTTTATTTCCATCCTCATGGGATATGTAGATACACCCATGTGATTCACCTTAGGCCTTGCTCCATGTCCTTTAAACTATGTGCACCGTCCTCACCGTACGACATTTAAACTACATGTATTTCATCCTTATCAGTACGACATAAAACTATGGATCCTTCCATGTCATCACCAGAGATGTCCTGTTTGAAAGTAAGTTTGATCCCTAATCAGACCGATGCACCCACCTAATGTGTTTCCACCACAATAGCGTAATTTCAAGAGTGTTAGACTCCATTCGAACAACCCATCACTCCACCCTTCACGCTTTACGTTCCCTTTATTTGGAACCTCGTCCTCTTTCACGTATAAAGAAACCCCCTAATAGTATGGATGCTCGACCTATGGATCGCCTACTATCCTGGGATAATGTTCCGGAAGACTAATGGATGACACTTTGAGTTAGGCCCCATGTTTCGAACATGGTCAGTGGTCAACCCTCATTTGTTATCCTCATTTCAGGCTAATCCAATAGGGATACTTTGTTTTGAACATAGTCAATAGGTACCCTTAATTGTCACACCGCCCCCCACAATATTCGTAATTTTGGGTATTGTGATCCACATTTCCACTCCCTTCTGTTCGAATTAATTCTAACTCCCCTAGCGTTACCCCAATCACACACTAGGGCACATTGGGAAAACAATAATTTGATTATTCTGAGAGCTTCACTCTCTAGTTAGGACTCCCTCTTTCTTCGTAGAAATACGGATCAGTTGTTCAAAATCTGTAGGATGGAATCTCGATTTGAACTTTCATATTCAGATGGAATAACGAGGTGATCATACCATGTTTCTCACATCAGGCTTGACCCATGTGATCTTAGGGATTGATCACCGGATATTTCACAAATGTGACAGATGTGCATTAAACCAAAACAAATAACAGAACTCATGCAAGCATACAGAATAAATAAGAATGAAAGCACATTTGTGAGTTTACACACATTACAATACCTAAGAATTGGACCCTCCCATGGATGGGTTGAACTTTTCAATGGAGCGTTATAGACCCACCACCCTCTGGATTGTGGTATCCAGGATCCAATATCTCATGTTTAGCTCCTCCTCCTCCTTGGAAACGATGGGGTGTAGTTCATCCGCCTTGACTAGGGCCTGATCCTAATTAGCTCGGATAGTGGCCATCTCCTCGGAGGCTTTCTTCATCTGTTCTTCAAACCCTTCCAGCTAGGACTTTAGGCATGATATGAGCCCCAATTGTGCGTCAAGGAAGGCAGAGTGCTCATTCAACCGTGACCTCAATCGTTGGATCTCATTTTCAAATTCCTGGATCCTATTGATGTTCAACAATTTCCTCCGCATCCAACTTACACCATGGCCACGATCATGCTTCCAAATATTCTCCTCTACGAAGTCTTGAATGAGAATATGAGGATGCTAGGAATCCACTCCCCCAGTACAAAGCTCGCACAGTTGGGAACAAAGCGTCCCCGTCTGATCTATTCATTGTGTTTGAGGAATATCATCGATGAAGCACTTGATCAGCTTCCGTGAACAGTGATAGGTGATCTTGCTATATTCTTCATCGTAAGTTGTCTCCTCCCAGTCCACAGGGTTGGTGAGTTCATATGGAAGGAATTCCTCCATTGACTCGTCAGCATGGTCTGCATGTGATGTATGATCGGGTAGGTCAGGACCCATGTCGCCTGACTGATCCTCATCGTCAGATTCCACCTCAATGACTTCGGGATCAGTCCTACTGATGGTCCCACCTATGATCGAAAGTGCTGCATTTTGGTCAGTATGGGTAGCCTCTTCCATGAACACCGGTGTTCCCTAGGTAAAGGTAGCGCCGGGAGATCCATACTACCTCGCCAAGGTATCCCATTCAATTTGAATAACTATGCATAAAAAAAGCGCACGAACATAAATTACCCTGATCAATGGATGAAATTTACGAATTCTATGAACAAAACTTACTGAGATCAAATAGTTGGTCTCTCTCTTCTGTTCTTTCCATCGGAACCCTAAGGTGTGGCCCTTCGTATATTGTTGGGAAGTTTGAATACTCTAGGAAAACCACCCTAGGTGTCATATCCCTATTGGGAACAATGATCGCCATAGCCATGGGTGTAGATCTCGAAGTTCCTGCAACTGCATCTACTATTTAGAAGGAGTTGGTTTTGTATATGAGGCCCTCCTTAATGGATCAGATGTTAGTTGGAAAGTCCTGGGGACCCGGATAAAGACTACATTAAAGTGTTTTAGGGTTTTATCTCAAGGGCCTCTGCAAACTCTTCCAACTCTGGGTCTGAGTTTCCAACCTCATCCTTATCCAGAGGGCTTCCTCCACCGACCTCCTCCCCCCAAGAGGACGCATCTGATTATTTTGGTAGAGGGAAGCACTATCTCAATTTGGTGGTCGGCAACTACAGAGGTGTCATTCGATTGAGAAGCACCTTCACACGATCCTTCATTGGGAGAAGAGCACCCTAGAAGTGCACAAAGTCCTCTATATCATCAAGGTACTTCTCCCCCTCCAACTGGGATACCGCAAAGACGACCCTAATAGGACCCATCCTTCAAATATCCATCTGGATATGATTCAGATTTTGCCACATCTTGGACGGGTTGAGGAATTGTCAGTTCACATCCCATATGTCACAAGCCTCCAGGAATACAACAATCTCAGACATATATTTGTGGAACAACCGCTTCCCCAGAGCTTGGGTGGGTATCCTATGGAACCCCCTAGGCGGTCGCCCCTCAGGATATATTTTCTCCTCTGGGATCTCCGGGTCTGCCACTGCTGCCTACCTCTCGATTGGCATGGGTCTCATTGCCACTGCAGCCCCACCACCATGGGATGTCCTCACCACCTTCCGACCCGGACCATGAGGTTGAGGGTGGACCCCTTCACTGGAATGAATGGTCTGATAATTTAGTATCTCCCTTGGGTAAGCTGCCTCATAGTTCTTGGTGTACTCCTTCACCATCCCGTAGACAGCTATGGGTGGAGGTAGCTTATTCCACATCTTCCCATCCTCCCGTGTGAACATGAGCCACATTTTCCTCATCACACATGGGTGATCCTAGTGTCACACTCCAAAGTAAACATATGTATTCAGTATCTGAATTCACAAAAATTGCCTTGCAAAGCAGTGCATGGTGTACAGCTTGTTGAGAGGCTCGCAGTCGACCCACACCACCAGGACTCCACCCCGAAAGGTCAAGAGGTAAGACCGATGCTCTTATGTTCCCCAGATTTCATCAGTGAACACACATGTTGGCAATGAGAATGGGTGGAAGTTGAATGTTTCCACCTTCCAGACCTAGTTTAGCACCAACTACAGGGTCATATTGGTCGGAAAACTCCCCACAGTGTTCATAATGTCTAGTCATAAATTTTATTCTAGAGGGTAGAAGTTGTGTAGATATTAATAAATTCCCCTAATATGTGCCGATATCCACCCATATAGAAGATGGAATGGACCACATATCCTCTATGGATTATTCCCTTCGCTGATGTTCCACAAAACCTTATACAGCTTAGCGGGCATTGGGATTCCCAGGTTGAATCTCTCCCATTTTTCCAACATGGACATCATGATAAATGCACTCGGTCGCACGCCCATGTTTGTGTCCCGCATTGGCAGAATCCAACCGAAGATAAGCTCTGAAATGAATTCAGCCAGCCTAACCACCATTTTCTACTCAGTATTAACACTGAATCCCCATTTCTTCTACTAGTTGTCCTCCAGGAGTCTCCCATATGAGTGCTCCTTGCCTGACTGAACCCCCTTCAGGAAAGTCTGAGTCCTCATGGGAAACCGTCTATCTTTAGGGGAATTCAAGAACTATTGAACAACCTCTTAAAGTGGACATCCCTCACCGACTATTTGTCCTCCCCCAGTACCAGGTCTCTCAATGCATTTTACAGCAGCGGAATCTGCTCCAGGTCTTCCCATGTATTCTTGTAAGGAAGAAACTCATCATACATTTCCCACAGTATCGGGACCCCCGAGATTTTATGTAGGTCCCATAGGATAATGCCGACCTCCCCATGGTGCAAGTGGAATGTATTGGTCCTTGACGACCACCTACTCAGCAACTCCGGCATTATCTGCTTCAGTTGGTAGATGTAAAATTAGTAAGCCTAGGCCGCCTCATACAAGACCAATCACCTCAAATCGACTTCAAAATACTCACAAGAGGTGCATACCCAGTAGGCCCATTCCCATTCATCTGTGAATATTTCACCCTAGTGTAGTTCTCACTCATCAGTCCACCCCTTCCTCATGTTCCCCAAGGTCGCATTCATAATGGTGTGGTACAATGGGGGAGATATCTCTGGTTGCATGCCTTCCCATCGGCATTATTCATGTGGTTATAAAGAAAATAGGTGTTGATGGGTGTGAAATCCTCCCATGTATGGACATCAGCCACCCTGAACCACTGGAACTGGCACGACATGCTACTGAACAAGTAAGCTGACTTCTCCCTACTTGATTTAGGAATGAAAACATCATCCTGCAGACCGAATCCATACAAAGGTAGCCTTTTTCACAGTGGGTAGTTCTTCTAACCCTGTGAAAATAGCTCCACTAATGATTCATGGTTCTAATGGCTCCATAATTGTTCCATGATACCCATGTTATTATCCATTTCTTCCCTTCATGCAGCATCCGCAGGGACCCCCCCTCGCAGCATTCCCGTGAGCCATTAAGTCTTTAATGTTTTTGATTTTTTGTTCTGTTTTGTGAAGCATTTTTGATAAAATTGTTTGAGAAGATCATTTATGAAGACCTTCCACAGACTTAGTAGACACAATCCACAAAGTGTTCCCTAATAGAGTTAAAGGACTCATTGTGCGCCGTGGAGCATAAAGGCCTGATTCACAAAGAGAAATCACATAGAGCACAGAGATTCGGGAATCGAGAGCAAAATCGCTAAAAAATGAAAAGACGAGAAAGGAAAAAAATAGGGGTCATCCTTCCTATTTATAGGTGATGACCCCCTTTGCTTCATGATGCATCTGGCCATGACGTTCTTCGAAACGATCTCAACCCACGCGTCATCTCTCTACATCGCAACCTTGCTTCATGATCTTGATTTGCGATGGGCCTAAATTTTTTGGCAATTGACCCCTAGACTTAGGCCCTAGTTTTCAACTCATATCTAAGTATGAAGGGGCGGGGGATTTGTTGGTGTCAAAATATGTGTAGAGGAAAAATATGCAAATAGAAAACCACATCCAAAGAGGCTTCCTTGCAAAGCCCATTCACAGAGCCCATTTGCACCGCAACATTCGCGGATCCCCAAAACCCTGAGGCCGATGCGAAGCTAAATCCCCCTCAGCGGTCACCACAGAGTAAATATATGGAAGGATCTGCAGTTACAACACAATTGACCGGAAGCTTCGTGCTGCAGATAGAACTGAATTGACCTTCACAATTTTGTCGTATTTGACGGAAGCCTCCGCGAGCATCGTACTGAGAACCCAGAAGAGCTCTGTGCTAAGGATGGAATGATGGTTGACACCACGGTTACGAAGACCTTGACATGAACCATGACTAATCACAGAACTCCATGTGGATTCTCATAGAGCTGTCCCTACTTTGCGCTGCCCTTCACCTATAAATACCGGGCTCCCCTTGAGCCCAAAGGATAGATACCCCGACCTTTTTCCTTCTCAGCTCTCCAATCTCAAAGCACCTTCTTACCTATGAAACCTTGAAAAAAATGAGCTCTTCCAGTTACTTTAGAATTGTGAAGTACCCTTATATTAACTGAAATACAACCCCTCTTCAAGCAGGGGTTCCCTACACAAAGCCCACGGGCCATCACAAAGGAAGGGGATCCTCAATGGGACTCAAGTCTTCGTAAAGCACTCCTACTTTGTAAAGTACCATCCATACAAATGAGAACAATATGCTAAGGCAGGATCACTGTGCTTTTTGAAGCACACTACTTCACAATGCTATGCTTTGGAAGGCACCCTTTCATTGTGAATTCTTACTCCGCGAAGGCCTTTCCACTTCGCAAATCACCCTTTATTTGAACCAATACCCTATTCCTAGGCTAGGAGACCCCACTTTGTAAAGAATACCCCTTTTCAGAGTCCATCCACTACATGGATCACCAAATACTCACAAGATCCTTTCCCGTGAACCCATTTTCTTCACAAACCTATCTCATGTATGACCCTCTAGGCTTGTACGAAGTGATTTCAAGGTCCCTTGGGCAGTGCTTTACATTGCGTTGCTTATCCTTATGCTTCTTCACATAGGCACACTAACAACTATTACTTATTCGCATATCCACGCTAACATGGCCCCCTCAGTGTATCACTCCACAATAACCCCTTTCCATGACATTGCTGATGTCTTCCATTCCCCAATGGTGGGTGGTTATCAGTTATGTAAGTCCTATGGGTGCACAATGAACCCACCTCGTCCGAGATGCAGGAAATTAAACTACCAAGCACCATCATCCTCAGAACATGATGTTAAACTATGGCCTCTCCCCATGAAATATACACGAGGTTCCCCACCTCAGACATTCTCCACACCCACTTGTCTTCATGAGAGTGAAATATTCCTCACATAGAATGATATCCTCTTTTCTGGAGAAGAGTATGTCTATGGGGAAGGGAAACCATCGTGGTCTAATACCCAATCTTTTCTTGCAAAAGGTAACACCCCAGCTCCACATCTATTCTTCTGTGCGAAATACCAGAGGCTAGATGGGAACATGAACCTTCGTTACGTCATCCCTCTCCCTCTAGGCTTTGTCACCATCATGCCTCCATCCTAGAGTAAGTCCCAATCTCTATCTCCCTAGGATGATAACCACACATAATCCCCTATTTATTCTTTGGGCTAATAATCATGTGTAATACCTACTCAATTTCCTGTGGACACACCTTTCACGATGTGATCGTCAGGTCTTTGGTGCCTCTTGTTTCTCACACTGATCATGACTCATGTGGGATTAGAATAAGCATTGGCCATGGCATCCTTCCTGGGACTCCATAGCATGTAAGCCCCAAACATTATGTACTATGTGGAATTTGATCCTTGTCTCCTAGGAAAGGAATGTAGGAAGCCTCCATGAGGTTCAAGACCAACACCCATTAGTCCTGACCACTCCACGTCGGTTCACTCACCACGCATGACGTTAAACTATACCCCTCAGTCTGAACAATGTATAATTTGATCCTTGTCTCATAGTAAAGGTACGTAGGAGGCCTCCCTGAGGTTCAAGCCCAACACACATCGGTCCCAACCACTCCACGACAGTTCACTCGTCCCACATGATGTTAAATTTTATCCCTCATTCTGAACTATGTGGACTTTGATCCTTATCTCATAGACAAGGTATATAGGAAGCCTCCCTGAGGATTAATCCCAACACCCATTGGTCCCGACCACTGCACATTGGTTCACCCATCCTGTATGATGTTAAACTATATCCCTCATTTCGAACTATGTAGGTTTGATCACTGTCTCCTAGGCAGGGTAAGTAGGAAGCCTTCTTGAGGTTCAATCCCAACTAGTGGTAAGCCATTTTATCCCAACCAATGGTAATCCATTGTATCCTATCTACAGGTAATCTATTGTATCCCATCCAGCGGTAGGTCGTTGTCATCCCCACATGACAGTAAGTCATTGTAAGATGAACTACGTGGGTTTGATCCCTGTCTCATAGACATGGTACATAGGAGCCTCACTGAGGTTCAACCCCAAACACTATTAAAATTTAGTGTCCCCTCTGTGGGAACCATTTCTTTGGTCCACCCCTTGATAATCAGACCAAATCAGGCTACTGACCACACGTAAGTTCCATTACATCATCGGGTCGTTGTCCTATTCATACACCTCGATTATATACCCTCATGCTAAACTATGTGGACTTTGATTCCCTCCCATGGGGATATGTAGGAAGCCTCCCCGAGGTTCAAGCCCATCACCCATGTCTCATCATGATTTTTCCCTCGATCCTATATGTTTTGGGAAGGTCATGCCCCAACTTGGAGGTTTTACTTCCTCCGGATCCCATCCATGCGTCTATTCTCAGGGGATGCCTCCTCCGGTGTCCCATATCCCCCACCGAACTACATGGAATTTGATTCCATGCCACGAGGATACATTGGAGTTATCTTAGAGGCTCAATCCCAGCATCACCTTCATCCTGAACCATCCATATTCATCTTGATTCTTACCCGAGCCGCCACATCCTGGTGAGATCATGTCATCCAATTTCTCGCTGCTCATAGCAGTAATCGGGTAACCAACCGTGCGTTACCCCCACCATCAATGTTCCCTCCCAGGGTTTCACCCATCTGATACACTCTTATTAGTGTTTGGATTAGTCCGATCTGTCTCCACTAGACAATAAACTTGTGGAATACACTTTTTTATACATGGGAAGCTGAGGAAAACCTCAGAGACATAACTACGGCATATAATTCCCCAAACTCGACATGGGATTCCTCGGGATTCCGAACCTTCGAGAAGCCCTATCATAAGGGGAAGAAACCCAGAAAAATTAGTATTCTAGCATCCAGACATGCCAGCAATGTCCAACATGACTACTCCCCCGAATGAAGGTTTCTACCCTAACTGGACCCTTTGGAATGTCCTGAAAAGAGCAGTGTAATTAACTGGCATCCATGAATACATGGAAATGGGAAGAGTTTCACGAACAACGTCTTAAGTCTACGAGGGGGACTCATACTAGGCAATGAGTTTCGAGGAGGATTCCACAGAATGAGGAACTGACATCCCATCATCAAGTTTAGATCAAGGAGAAAACTTCCCTCAATAAGAGACAGATGCCACCCACCTTTGGAAAGTTGGAATGTGGGGAAACAATCAGCGCATCCTCCATAGACGGATACATGCCCTGGAAAAATAATAAAAAATAGTGACCACCCTGGAATGGTCCCTCAGTGCCCTTGCCACTCAGAAGAACAACATGGGGGATAAATAATAGTTTATATTATCTCAGCCACATGTTCCTTGATACAGATAAAATATATTCCTCTATCGAGAAGAAATATCTTATACTAATATTCACGGTCCAGAAATTGAGACATTACCTATAGAACCATGAGATACATATGGTTTCTTTCATAGAAAAACTAAAATATATTTGGAACCACCCCATGTTGACATGTCATCTAGCTCAGTGGGAAATGATCATTTAGCAATTTTACACCAGGTTCATTTCGCAGATAGCTGTCAAGGGTTAAGCGCTGATAGAAATTCTTGATGCCCATATCTATCCCCTGCAAAATAGTCTCTAGATCATGATTTACCAGATGAGGCAATCCTCTTAGTGGATTAGGTCGTTCCATGTTGGCAGATGCACTTCGATGGAACTTCGTGAAGCCCTACTGGTAAGAGAGTCAATGATCCCATGATTAATATAGTGGGCCTAGGTATCATCTTCACCATACCCATACATGTTGTCTTGACCTATTCATTCTTGTTGTCAGAAGGATACACCAAAAATTAGGTGGAGTATCAGGCTCTCATCCCTGGTCTCGTCTCGAACTGGCCCTCTAAATTGATGTTCCCCACTTACATGTGAAAGGTGACTCTGAGATAGTTATCATGCAGATCAACATTGACTATGTCGTCAAGAATCCCGATCTTATACCCCTGTTAGAGTGCACTCACCAGCTAATGTCTAGGTTCCATTCCTGAACTAAGGTCATTCATGTTCCTCGATCATAGAATAGTCGATCCGATGTCTTGGCCATCCTTGTCGCATCTCTTGCAGATCCCAATGAGGATGATTTGATCATCCATGTGGCACATCAAAGAGTCATCACTCCTGTCACTCCAAGTGATGATGATGGTCATTAGGTAAGTCATATCACCACTGGTTCATCCACATCAGGACCCCCAATCCCCCCTACCATAGCATTGGAAGAGACCCCTTATTGGAAAACTCCTTTCTTCAATTACCTCCAACACAAAAATATCCCAATAGATAGTGCCGAACATGAGTGAACCCATCGTCATGAAGTCTAGTTCACTCTCTAGAGTGGTCCCAACCATGATTAAATACTCTAAACATGTAGGTTTGATAGGGTTCTACTCCATTGCATTCAAGGAGATGGGATTCCCCAGGTTATGCAGGAAGTTCATGCCAGTTTCTGTGGAGCTCATCAGGTAGGGCCAAAACTCTCTCATCAGATCTGAAGGTTTGGCTATTTTTGGCACCATGATCCATTCATGTATATAGTTTTCCAAGAGGTTCCATGTGTTCTAGATCGATGATTTTTTTTTCATCGGCTGCTAGAGCCTCTTCATAATACCAATTAATCTTGGACCTTTGTAGTCTGAGGACTTCATGTCATGGGACCATATCCACCAACAAAAACTCACTAGTACATGTTCATCCTGACCACTACAGATTTATTATACAAGTGGGAAGATGAAATTCTGATCAATGAATTCAATTCCCATTATATCATTTATTTCATGAACTCCAATATCATCCATCGATTCAAAGACCCTCATGCCATCCTCACTGATAACAACACCAACTTCCAGGTAGATGAGCTAAATAAATTGTATTCCAAGTAAAATATTTTTTTCTAATCATACCTCTGACTATAACATGAATGAAAATGGGAAGATCGAGACATTCAGAAAAACCCTCTCTAACATATTACAGAAGATGGTTGGTCATAATAATAAGATTTGGCCGAAGAAGCTTCCAAAAACTCTATGGGATTACCAGATGACGACTCGTAATTCCACCCAGGTGACACCATATTCCCTAGTGTATGGAAAAGAGATGGTCCTTCCCATCAATATTTAGTTTCCATCACTCTTCAAAACCATCTACAATTGATAGACATAATACAAGGTAGTAGAAGTCTATCTAGATGAATTGGAAGCTCTCAATGAGAACAATCTTTATGCATTTCACAATCTAGAGAGGCATCAGAATGAGATATCAAGAGATTTCAATAATAATGTTTTTCTCTATTATTTCCTTCAAGGTGACATGGTATTGGCCCTAAGAAAACCAATGATACCCTGTAGAAATCAACCAAATTTGGAACCCAAATGGGAGGGAACCTATATCATTCCCAGGGTTTACCCCAATGGTACATACTCTCTAGTCACCATGGACAGTGAGCGTATTACTCCTCCCACCAATTCCAAATTCCTCAAGTAGTACTACACATGAGTGATCCCTTATCCTACATGATGAGAAACTACAAGTAGTAAACATACCTAGGGTCTGAGATCTACAAACTTAAACTAAGATCTCTACATCCTCAATGCATGATGTTAAACTTCATGACATTTCCAGAACTACATATTGCTTGATTCCCATTCATATGAGATACATAGGAATGCCCATACATTTTGTCTTTGGGTCTAGCCCTAGGCACCCCAGATTCTGCCTTCCTTCTGGATTCTCGGCCTAAGTATATCGAGATTGTGTAGTGCAATGCAGACTTATTTTGTCCTCATTCATGTCAGGCTTATGAATACTACATCATGTACCCCCTTCAGGGATCTCCCCTTTTACCTTCCATCCTTACCGTGTGATGTTAAACTGCATGGAATTTTCATAACTATGTGCGTCTTGATTCCAATTCATATGGGATATATATGAATGTCCAAACATTTTGTCTTCAGGTCCAACCTAGAAAATATTTCCATCTGCTTGATTCTCCCCTTCAGGTTTAGTTCTCTTTGAGGGTTATACATGGTGTGGTGTAGACTTATTTAGTCCCCATTCATGTTGGGTTTACAAAATCCACACCATATGCCCCTCCCTCTAGAACATTATCCTTTTCACTTACGTCCTTACCATATGAAATTAATCGACATGGAATTCCAGAACTACGTATGGATTGATTTCTTCCCTCGCATGATATATAGGAACACCCTGACATTTTGTCTTCAGGTCTAGCCCTATGTTCCCCATTTTCATTCTTACAGTCTGAAATTCCTTTTGGAAGCAAGTGGTATGGTGTGGACTTCTTTAGTCTCTATTCACATCAGGTTTACAATATCCACACTATGTGCCTCTCTTAAGAAGACCTCCCTTCTCTCCACATCCTTATCGTATGACGTTAAACTACATGATATTACAGAACTACACGTGGCTTGATTACTTCCCTCGTAGGATACGTAATAATTCCTAAACATTTTTTCCTCGGGTTCATCCCAGACTCCACCAATTATCTCTTTCATTCCTCCCCATTTTCCCCGATTCTTATGGGATTACGTGGTATGGAATTCAGGCTTCCTTGTCTTTATTCACACCGGTTTTTCTTTTCCATACCATACACACCCCCTTTGGGACCACATCAACTTGCGTCCTTACCACATGACTTTAAACTTCATAGAGTCTCTAGAACTACGTATGGATTGAATTACATCCTTATGAGATATTTAGGAACACCCAAACACTTTGTCTTCGGTTTTAGCCCCAGGTCCATCAACCTAATTTTTTCACTTTCCTCCACTCTTCCTCTAGAGTCATATGCTCTTAACAGGCCCCATCGACCTCTATTGTGCCCCATAAATGGACTCACACACACTTTGGTATAGTTCCTAGAGTGTTGGATTTTATATAGACGTGATCTTATTCTATTTCTACACTTAGCGTGTCCCTTTGTTTAGGTCTCCATAATCTCTCACATCTGAAAGGACCCCCGGGCGGTATGGATGCCCAATATTTTGGCTCGCCTACCATTTTGGGCCAATGTCTCAGAAGATCTCGAACAACATTTGAGATAGGTCATGCATCATGAATATGGTTAGCGGCTGACCCTCACTTGTTTGTTCCCATCCCAAGTAACATGACATGGATGCTATGTTTTGAATATGGTCAATAGTTATCCTCCATCGTTAAACCAACCCCATTGTGCCCTAAATATTGGGTTTTTAATTCACATCCCTTTCCATTTCATCATGTTCAAATAGTGCTTCGACACCCTTGGTGTTATCTATCCGTGCACCTTTTCATGTTGAGAGGATGAACCAGCATCATGGGGTCATCCTTGACTCCGCACCTTCATTCCCTACCTTGTGCTTGCCTATGTTGTAAATATCTTTTCCACCCTTGTTTCCCACATCGATCATGGATCACGTAGACTTAGGGATCTGGGTAGGGTTTGTTTCTGCATGGAAGAACCACACTCCCCTATGGTTCGAGATCTACAACCATAAAATAGGATCTCTTGCATCCTTATCATTTGAAGTTAAGCTACACCTTTTACATTTAGGTTGTGTACTGATAAAATACCAAACTGTATGATGTCTTCATTTGAGAAGACATTGACCCTATGGAATTGGACCTCTTCCATGCCACATTCCATAACTATGTGTGGCTTGATTCCTATCCTTATGGGATATGTAGTGATGCCTGAGTACTTTACCTTCAGGTCCAAACATATAGTCATGAACCTATAGAGTCCCTTATTGGTCTAGGTTTTCCTCTTTGGAAAGGTTCATTTTGGTGTGGAATTCTCTTGTCCTCATTTACATCGATTTATATACCACGTCATGCATTTCTCCTTTTGGGGTTCCCACATCATCACCATATGATGTTAAACTACATGCTTATCATCCTCATTCGCATTACATGAAACTGCAAGCCATCCCAGGTCCCTTCCAAAGATGTCCTTTCTGAAGATAAGTTTAGTATTTATTTAGACCAATACGTACACCCAATGAACTTTCATCATGGAGGCATAATTTTAATAGTGTTGGAATCCATTTGAACATCCCGTCACTCCATATCCACACTTTTCATGCCCTTTATTTGGATCATTATCATCTTACACGTCTAAAGGACCCCCTAATGTCCTGGTCCTATGTGGCTTCATCTCAACTACCATTTTGGGCCAATGGTCCATAAGAAATCAAACGGAACTTTGTGTTTGGCCCTGTGTTTTTTAATATAGTTAACAGTTGGCCCTCATTTTTCCCCATTACATGCTAATGATATATGTGACACATTTCTAATAAGGTAGTAAGTTATATTATATTATCTCTTCGTCATCACTGTGTTCTAAATTTTGGGTATCGTGACTCACACCTCCCATTACCCTTTGTTCAGATGTATTTTTACATACTTGGTGTTACCCTACTCATGCACTAGAGAAAGTTGAGAAAGAAAAGTTGGCTTTTTTGGGAACCTTACCCTTCAATCATGATCTATCTTCATCCGAATACTCTGAGTGGTCATTTAGCAATAGAATACCATGAGTATTCAATGTTTATTTTCAACTCTCATACACAAAATGGATGATTATGTTGTCTTCTCTTGTTTCTCACACTGGATATGACCCATGTGATTTTAGAGATTAATTGATGGTTACTCCATTGTTATGATCAAGATGCACTAATAAAATAAATCATGAAAACATTATATCCATGCACAATGTTCGGGATAAGTAAAAATGATGGAAATATGTTTCATAAGTTTGGCCAAAACATAGCCCCTATAGATCAGCCCCTTCAATGGACTTATTCAGTAATGACACTTATTGACATGTAGCCTCTAGGATTGTTTCTTGCTCTATGAGCTCCCTTTCTTTGTCAGCAGTTGTGAATCAGAGCTCATTGGATCTTACCTTCATTCTCCCCCACTAAACTTAGAATTCAACTATTTGACGGCTTTCCTACACTGCTTGCTCTTGGGTATTCACCAGCTCGGATTTCAACCATTCAATGAAAATGTATTGGATTATGATAAATGAAACTCGTTCATTTTCCTACTATTCAAGGCGTCAAACTTGTTTCTCAGCCTAAAATAACTTTTGGATATTATCTGATTTCTTCTGACACCAAGAAACATCAGATCATTGGCTATTCTCTTGCATCTTCTTAGACATATAATCACAGATTATTATATAGAGATTGTGAGCATCCACCCCTCTAGCGCATAGAAATTGAAACCACATGTGAAGTTACCCCATATGACTCAGCCATTCTGGCTCTGGTTGACTTTGTAATCATTCTATGCACTTTCATGCCTCACGCCATGTCAAACAGCTCTCTTCGACAACCTCAAGGTTAGAATCGTCCATCTCCTCCAGATCTGTGGGCCGATACTCAAGAAAAATAGAAATGAGTTCAGTAGTAGGGTACTCTTATGACATTCTTTCTTCTTTATTGATTGTACCTTTTCCAACTTGTTGTTCAACCCTTTTCATAAAATCATATGTGATTTCAGCTTCATTGTCACTAGGTTCTAGGGATGGACCAGTTTGAATGGTTAGTTTTGTGCGGACAGGTGAAATCACTAGTGGATATCCCGTAGATGTCCCAGACTCAATAGTTTGCGGAGCCTCCAATATTATGATCAATGAATAAGGAATGAGTACCTCGGTCAACTAAGTTCTCCAATAAAATATTTAGGTCTATAAAGATTGATACTTACAAGAACTAAGCATAGTGGTATCGAATTCCTGAGTCACTGCAGGAGTTGTCGCCACAGGAGATCCCTCAGTGCTTGTTAACTCGATGATTGGAAATGGATCATTTTGGATAGAAGAAATAACATGAGGCTCTAAGTTATCCACTCTAGCTGTAGGCATGGTTGGTCCTCTACCCTGCTTGGTTCTAGATGCAGGTTCATGGGAATGTCCTTCCATGTCCATTGGTACATTTTTGACCCCCACATAGTGAACATCCTGACTATCATCACCAATGTGTTCCTGAATAGGGCATAGTTTGGTTGGTGAGTTCTAATTATTAAAAGAGAAAGACTAGTAGAGATAAAAGTTGAGACTCACCTCGAGTTGTTCATCCATTTCTGCGTCAGATCCTATGAGTTTGCCTCTCTCACGTGGGCTTCCCTGGAAGGACACTATCTCTTGAGGTCTCTCATCACTAGTTCCCTCACCTCTACCCTCCCTTTATTTCTTCTTCTTCTTCTTCTTCATCACCAACATCCTCAGGTGGAGTTTTCTCAGGGGTGATGCTCCTGGCCAAGCATCACTTTCACCTGGGGATGAGGTTCTTCATACCACCCCTGTTGGAATGCATAAATGCCCATAGCTATCAAGTATGAATGTAAACAATGAAATTTCACCTTTTCCACTACTTGAATACACCTAATTTTAGGAAGGTTGAGTCCATTATGCACCGGGTTTTTCCACAGGGCATCCAGACTTAGCATTTCTTTACAGCGTCCTCCAAGATGACCATAAAAATGGGAAAATAGAATTAGCAGTTGAATGTAGGATATTTCTCAACCTCTTTCTAGGGAGTTCCCTAACTTGTCCACTATGTCGACTCACGGACCACAACTCTTCAAAAAAATGGAGGCATGAACGCACTTTGCGACACTCCTATCATAGAGGTTCCAGCTTGTGATGGACTAGCTTCCTGGATCGCCTTTGGTTTTGCTTCCCCTGTATCACCCCATATACTCTCTCGTCGTCTAGTCTCTATACTTTCCACCTTGATAGGTTGAATGCGTTTCCACATAATCACTTCCAGATACACTGTTACCCAATAGCCAACATACTCTATTGATAGGCCAACATTAACATCAGTAGGGAAGGTAATGATTCACCAAATCCAACTGTCTTGAACATGATCCATAGTTGGAAAATGATATGGGGATGCCACTCCTCTCAAATTCCATTATATACTTTCTTTGGAATCTGTTGCATGAACCCAAATTTCTTTGAAAACCATGAAGATACATAGGGTTCTAAGAATATCTTCTCATTGATCCAAGATACTAGGATGCCACCCCTGATACTTTGAAAATATTCCCTCTGCTCTAGTAAGCCTCAACCATTATCCACGATCTAGCCAACCATGGTTCAAAATGGTTTAAAGTTGATGTTTTCATGGTTTCCGATCTTGAGCTATATCACTTCTTTTTTAAGTATCAACAACTGAAATTCAACAATATTCAGTAAGGACAGTCGCAGACTGTCAACTGGAAGGTGGATGGAGTCCTAGAGAGTTCCCTAGCTGGTCCACAAGGTTGATAATAAGACCATAACTCTTCAAAATATGCAGTCATAACCACACTTTGGGACACTACTATTGTAGAGGTTCCATCATTGATGGGTTACCCACTTGGATCGCCTCTGGTCTAGCTTCCCTAGTAGCACCCCATCTACTCTCTCGGCTCCCAGACTCTACAATTTCCACCTTGATATGTTCAATGCGTTGTCATAGAATTGATTCCAGATATGCTCCGACCCAATGATCAACATACTCTATTGATAGGCCGACATTAACATCAGTGGGGAAGGTAATGATTCACCAAAGTCAGCTATCGTGAAAATGATCCATTGTTGGAAAAGGATACAGGGATTCCGCTCCTCTAAAATTCCATTATATACATTCTTTGGCATCCGTTGCATAAACCCAAATTTCCTAGAAAACCGTGAAGGTAAATAGGGTTCGAAGAAGATCTTTCCATCGATCCAAGTTACCAGAATTCCACCCAGGATACGTTGAAAATATTACCTCTACTCCAGTGGGCCTCGACTATCATCCACTATCTATCCAACCAGGGTTCGAAATGGTTTAAAGTTGATGTTTCCATGGTTTCTGATCTTGAGCTCTATCCATTCCTCTATAATAATTAATAGCCAAAATCCAACAATATTCAGTAAGGACAGTCGCATACCATCAACTGGAGGGTGGATGGTGTTCGGTAAGTCATACCCACTGTAGTGAGCTGCAACTCAGCCATCCATAATCTGGAATGGTCAGCATATTCTCCTGGGTGTACTTTCTATTGAAATACACCCAAGAATGTTGTATATCCTATCCAACACAGGTACTCCCAGATTAATCTTGTTCTTGGATTCCATGATCCCAATCATCACCAATGTCCTTGGGTAGATCCCCATTCTCATTTCCCATACTGGAAATATCCACCCACTTAGAAATGTGGCAAAGAACATAGCATATCATACACCCAGGTCCCAAATTTTGTTTACACCAAAGCCCCAAGATTGGTACTCACCTGCTTCTAGGACCATACAATGTGATCAACTTTTAACCCTATGTGATGATTTTGGGAATTACTTCCCTCAACCTGTTATCTTCACTTCCTTGTCTCGTGTCAAGAATAGACTAAACCTTCTCAGTTAGGATATATCCTTCAGGATGTACTTGGTTTTCTACTTCTCCTTATCCATCTATATCAGATGCCATATTAGTATGGTGGTGCGTGTCCTGTCTCCCCATACGTTCTATATTGGAAGGAACTCGTCATACTAGTACCCTTACAGGGAAATTAATCTGATACAATGTATTCCCCAAAGCCTAATACTGACCTCCCCATGGTTTATGTAGAATGAATTTGTGTCATGGGACTACCAGATGAACAACTTCGGCACCAGCTCTTGCTGATGGTAGAAATGGAACTGCAATGTTCACACAGCATTAAACAACCCGATGTGTTAAAGCTCTGCCCCAAAATCCTCAGATGTTTAGCTTGCCCAATACACCCATCACCATTCACTTGTGAATTTTCCTCTAGACTAAATGTCCCATTCCTTCCAAACTTTGGTCTCATCGGTGATACTGCACCTAAAAGTTCTCACATTAGTGAGTTGGGGATTCCTCAAGAACTAGATCACTCCCCAAAATAGTCCTAGTCTTCATATTCAAGATGTAAATAGATATGTACCGATTTTCCCTAGAAGGGTGACCATTGTTCTTGATGTTTTACTATGGAAGGTTATCTTCACGCGTCACACATGACCGTGGAGTATCATTCTCAAAACCCAAAGTCAACTCCTCTTCTAGAAGGCCAAAGTTCTAGAGTGGGAGGCTATTGCTCGGAACATAATCCTTTTGAGCATGAATTAATATACCGAAATGCATCTTATGATCAGATACAAATCTTCTTATGTGAGGAATATGAGGGTTTGTTATCATCTTGGTCCTATGTGTAGCAACAACAACAGCTTCTCTCTCAGCATCAGTCTGTTCAATAGCCATTTTTGTCTGATATAATAATTTTCAAAGAAGATTGCATGAAATAATTGAGTATTGGAACACAAGATAGATGATTTCACACAATATGGATGGTTTATATGAAAAAAATTCAGTTAAGTCAGCTGCGCACAAGATTTGGAAGTTGCACGAAAGAACTCGGGGTTGTGCGCAAAGGCACCGACCGAATTCAAGATCTTTCTCACATAACATATTATCTTCCATGCATGAGAGAAAAATAGCCTATCACACATTAAAGTAAAGGTATGGATCCTTTTTCCCACACTTATTTATAGGTATATATCAGGTCTTCCACTCGAATAGAATCCTTTCACATGCTAAATCATCCTTTTTTCACGCATCTCCAAAGCTCTGTTATTTTATTCAGTGTTACCCTTGGACCCCGACCTTCTAGTTCCATTTTTGCTCCAATTCCATGGTGGGGAATTTTTTAGTGATGAATTCTATTTGATGTTGTGAAATAACATGCTTAAGAAATCAGAAGGCATATTTTGGATGAACAGACTATCCCGAGACACCCAAGAGAGGTGCGTGCAAGATTTGAGACCTGCGTGCAAGTTTGAAATATACAAGAAAGAACTTGAATATCCAATAAAAAATCAAATGAATTATTCAACCTAGACCTTCTGAAAAAATGGCCTAGTTAGAGTTACTAAATAAATCAGGCCGGTGTGTGAAAACATGGACCACACAGAAGATCTTGGGTTCCTAATGCGACGTCAAACACCACTTCCACACAGACCTCCTTGCCCACCACCACTGATGTTTTTTACTATAAAGATAAGTGTACCCTCTCACTTCGGGCTACCATTACTAAAGACAAAACTCCTCTCTCATGTGCGTAAGACCACCCCTTCTATGACTTCATGATAGAAATGACCTCAAGGTACTGGATCTTGCGCGACTGGTCTTTCAGGGGCCCTCTTTCGGGTGGGCCAACTAGGGCTTGATACTCACCCTTCTCCTTTTACTCAGAGTCAATTTTTCACAAAATATCCTTCTTTATCTTGATATTGTCCCTTGTACAATGCCTATATCACCCCTATCCCCTAATCTTTCATGAAAACTCCAATATTGTGCGAAGGTCCTCATCTTGCACGTAAGCCGTCAATCTTGCGTGCACTGCTTACTATGTGCTCCATGCCCCATCCTTACCATAAGGCACCTTGTATGAGCTCCTCCTATTTGCAACACCCCCATATTATATGAAATCCCTCTGTGCGATCCTCCAGGCTTGCATATAGTGATTTCCTAATCCCTTTAGTGGTGTTTCTTGTTGTGTTACCCTACCTAATGCTTCTTTGCATAGGTACAATAATAGCTATCAATTTTTCGCATAACTATGATAATGTAGACCCCTAAATGGATCACTCCAAAACCCCATTAATACAAAGAGTTTCTTATGCCTTCCCTTCCCTAAGTGTGGGTTGGTACAAGTTATGTAAGTCCTAAGGTTGAGGAGAGAGTTCTCATCATCTGATCTGCAAGACGTTAAACTACCAAGCAACCCCACATCCTCAACACATGGAATTAATCTGTGATCACCACATGAGTGAAAATCCTGATAGGATCATGAAGGGGATGGGCACCCACACCCTCTCACTACTCCCATCCCACTGTTCTTTTTCTCTATTTCCACCTCGGGTAGCCTTTTCATAATCCCTAACACAACTTGGTAGGGTGCCCTAGTACAATGAACATATCCTCCTCATACATCTAGAAACTCTCCTGGAGTTTCCCAATCTTCCTCTCCCTAGTCCACTAACCACACATAATCCCTGATCTGCTCCTTATGGATGCACCTTTTTCCACATGATCTTCAGGTCTATTACTACCTCTTGTTTCTGACACCAAGCATGACTCACGTGGGATTAGAGTAAGCATCGACCATGAAATACTCTTTGGTATGCCTTAGCATGTAATCCATGCTCCCCTCTTCACCTAACTATATAGAATTTTATTCCCTTACATGGGGATACTTAGGAAGCTTCCATGAGGTTCAAGCCCATCACTCATATGTTCTGACCATTTCACGTTATTCACTCTTCACCCCGCAAGATGTTAAACTGTATGATCCCTAAACTACATTTGTTTTGATCCCTTCCAAATATGTTGGAATCCTATTTGAGGTTCCATCATAACAAATGGTAAAATTTGGTACTCCCTCATAGGGATGTGCCCTCCTGGTGTGACATCATCCCTTTATGGGACACATCTCTATACCTCCTTGAGGTATTCTGATCAATTCAGGAAGCTAAACATGAATAATCGTCACACTCAATCCATACTCCCTTAACCAAGAGTGTCTCTCTTGTGATGGGCTGATAGCCATGCATAATCCCCAAGCATGTATTTGGGTTTCTATTCTTTGTGTACACCCCAATTCTATTTCCCATTCTTAAACTATGTGGACTTTGATCTTTTCCATTTTTGAGAAAGGTACATAAAAAGCACCCCTGAGGTGAAATCCCAACCCACTCTTCATCTTGTCATCTCCCTATAGCCGTTGTGACTTGGGAAGACCATGCCTTAACTCGTTGGTTCTATTTCCTTGAGTTCCCCATCCACGCATCCATTCTCATGAGATGACACCTCAGGTAACTCATCACATCATTCTAGAATTACATGTACTTTTATTCCCTTTCACCATTATATGTAGGAAAACTCTCTAATGTTCAAGCCTAATACCATCACCTTTACACAGGTTCTCAGTTACAATCCCATTCATTCCACCCTTCAGAAACTTCATCCATATCCACCATGAATTTTACTTGGGCTACTACGTCCCGGTGAAATCAATCCATCCATATAGGTAGATAACCATGTGTAAGACCCATTCATCTCATTTTTAATTTTATAACCTAGGTTTCTAACCATGCATAATCCTCAACATGTTTCCGGGTTGTTTTCCATTGTGTACACCCTGATTCCATGACTCACCATTTCAAACTACATAGGTTTTGATCCCTGTATTCTACATAGGGTATGTATGAAGCTTCCATGAGGTTTAATACCATCCAATGGTATACTATAGTTCCCCCATTGTATAGACCCACCATACTCTGATCCACCCTTTATGGGACACACTATCCTGGGATAGTCCTTAATGGGCATTTTGACCGATATATTCGGTAAAATTTCTTGGTTCTCCCTCATAGGGATGTGCCTATCTGATCCACTCCCATCTGTGTTCCACTCAGTATGATCCAGCTCCACCCGAAATTAAACTCATGGCATAATCCATGTTAAACATGGGAAGAAGAGGAAAACCTCAGAGACATGCCTCTGTCATACAATCCCCCGCACTAGACATGGGATGCCTTGGGATTATACACCCTCGAGAATCCCTCTTATAAGTTAAAATCCAGGTGTACCAGTGTTTCAACATCTATACACGCCAACGATTCCCAACATGATTACTCTCTTGACCGAAGGTCACTTCCCTGACTTGACCCTTTTGGAATGTCATGATAGAAGAAACGTAATTAAATATATTCCATAAAAATATGGAAATGGTAAGATTTTCATGAACAATGTAGTAATCTTTATAGGAGACCAGAATGAGGTGAAAATTTATGAGGAGGAATCCATGGAAGGAGAGGCTCACATCCCATCATCACATTTCGATCAAGGAGAAAACGTCCCAAAAGAGGCGATGGATGTTGCCTGCCTTTAGAAAGAGGAAATGCGGGGCAATAACACGACTCATTTGAATCATCCCATACACATGGAATGATGAGGAATTCTCATGAGGAAAATCATATGAAATAATATCAAAGTAATGAAACACATAAGATATTATACCTCAACCCATCGATAAATTGGACATCACCAGATTCATGTTTTTATCACCAATTTTTATACTTTAAACTTATTTGACCTTATGAAATCCATAATTTTTAAAAGCGATAACTCCAATATTTAACCTTTTAAAATATTTAAATTTTTTATTTTTTCTAGTAATATGTGATGGGAAACCATTATCAAGTATCCAAAGATACCCATATTTCACATATTAATAATCTACATCAATCACTAATTATTTTTTCAAATCACTTATCCTCTTAAAAGATTTAAGTTTCTCACTATTCTTTAATTGTCTAAGAAGAATATTGAAACACCTTTTGGTAGTGTTTCTAGGTTTACCACACCTCCTATAAGATTTATTAAGTGAATTAAAATAATTATACTATTATACCATATATTTTTCATGCTGTTATGGGTGGTATCTATAAAAATTAGGTTGTATCTCCCTCAATTCATGGACTATTTTGATTTATGGAGTGAAATATTATGCCAAAATAGATAAGATTTATAACCAAATACTTCAAAATAATAACATTTTCCTTCAATGAAAATTTTCCTTAGATGGAAATAAATTTTACCAAAACCAACTCATTGATATTACTTTTTATTTGAATTATACTACTTAATTTAAACATCCTCATTCCTATAAGAATCATCATTCACCATATATTTTCTCTTAGACACAGATTAAACATTCTTCTTCTTCCACATATCATTAATTTTCCAATTTTCATCACTACCACGTAGATTTTCAATGGGTGTTTTTTCCTTCTTAAGTGAAGTGATCACGTTCTTTCCTTTCTTTTCACTAGTTCAACCATTTAAAACTTATTCCTAAGTGTCTAAATTAATATTTCAAGGAACCATAGGACAATATATAATTTTATTAGTAGCATAAAAAAATTCTCGAATAATTTTGATCTTTCATCAACTTCTTTAATATAATATTGAAATTCACACTGTGATTTACTAAAAGAATTATTACCTTACACTATTTTCCCTAAAATCCTTTACCTCTATATTATTTTAAAATATAACTATTATTATAATCCCAAAAATGTCTCTTTATTCAAGGATTTCATTGAGATCACCTATTTTTCAGGTGAACCATGTTTCCATATCAATGATTTCATTAGATTTTAATCCAGCAAGAGATTTCTTTAAAGAACCACTATCAATATTTAAAGCCTTATTTTTTATTTTGATCCACCTATTTTCTTTTATGATCACTAAAATTTACATTCTTAATTGGAATTATTTTAGAGTATCCTCTTCTACACTTTCCAAATTGGCGATTCTCCTTCATTTCTCTCTTATTATTTACAAAATGGATATTCAGACTATTTAGATTTAACCATGATATCTTTAATAACTTCATTCCTAGAAAATTCTTCTTCATTTTCATTTTACTCATCAAAAGTTGTATCATCACATTTTGAGAGAAATTAAATTTTCTTAGATATGTTTGGATTTCCCCTTTCTTTAATTAAATATCATTTATTATTTCCACTTTCCACCTTTATTTTACATGAGGATATTTGAGATTGGTCTTCATTATTATTATTATTTATAATAGTTGTCTCCTCTTCTCATATTCAATCAATATTTTTTGAAGTTTCACCACCAATTTCATTGGATGAGGATCTTATTATTTATATAAAACCCACTCATCATGGTGTGATGGCATGTGATGTAGTGTGTCCATCGAATCCAAATGATATAGATTTTTTTCTATTTAAAAAATTTCAAATAAATCCATCAATTTCACACCATTATTATGGAATGTACAATAGTTTTTTCTTAGGTAGAATCTTTTTCCTCTTCAATTATAGTGTTGTAGATAATTTTTAATATCCTAGAATATTTTGGTTTGAACACCTCCTTTGTTTCATGATTCTAAAGGTGAAAGTGGGATTATATTCAGATCCTTATATAGTATTTCAAAAACATTCCATGGATCATCATTATAACATAAAATTTTCACCATAACTCCTTTTATATAATTTCATGATTTAAACTTCAACCAATGGGGTGTAATTTCTTTGAAAGAGTAGAATTATCCCTCTTTTGAATCATATAATGACACTATGCCCTCAATCATTTTTTGATTTCCTTCAGATTTAGAAAATTTTTATTATTTTTTACCCCAATAAGCTTTAATTATCTTCTAACTTATTTATGAGAACCATGTCAATAAATACAATATAATATTTTTTCTAAAACTCATAAATGATACGACTCTTGAAACAAGTTACAGTTCACCTTTAATTTGAAGGTCATCTAAAAACAACACCATAATATGGAATAATATTTCATAGAAATATCCTTACCGTGGTTTATTGAAATTTTTTATATTGAACATGTATTAATTGGGATCATTCCCTAGATAATGCTTTATCAAATGACTTTATGAGGGTTATTCAATATCTATAATGCCTACTTTCTTGGAACACTCATCAGTGTTCTGATCAGAGGTATTATATGGACTCATGCACAACTCCTCATACACTAGAGGCTTTTGAATAATAGAGAGGATCTATGGTGTTATCATGGAGAGAATATAAATTTATACTAAATTTAAATAATAATATAAAATAAACAAAAACACACATAATAATAAACAATCAGAGTTCGTATAATAAATAAAATAGAAACATTTTATTACAAATGGAATTTATTATATAGTCATATATTACACACATTCACCCACTGGGCCAACCACTAATACAAAATAATCAAGGAATTAAAATATAGAAGAAGTTATACTTACATCCCCAAGCCTCATCTCATCCCAATCTCTGTCTAATATATCTAGATCAACCATGAAAAATTAGGCCTATACCCTACCTGAACCTATTATAAATGAGGTATTCTTGAGTACTGATGGTCCATTGATGCTAGAGTAGGGTGTGATAAGACATAGTAGGGAACTAAAAATGGTTTCCATAACATAACCAGTAACTATAGTGTAATCACATGTGATATTCTTAGCAAAACAAACAATAACAATAGAAAAAAATTTACCACCAAAGATCCTTGGGTTCTAATGTGACACCCAAGATCAATCATACCTTCTTTTACCAGTGCCATATTTCTCTAATAATAAGGTATACCATGCCAATTTTCATATTAAATTTCACCCATAATATCATTACAAGTATACATGATCACTTGGGGGCATAGAATCCCACCTAGATCATCTCATGTGTATATCTCATCAATGGAAGGTCATCTCACTTATCTATCTTATATAGTATCATTTGAGATCACTGGATCCTAAGAAACCTTCCAAGAATATATATGTCATTACCCATAATTTTCAGATCCTAGTAACACTATATGAATCTTTTATGTCAATTGGTATAAGTAAAAGATCCTAAAAACACCATAAGAACCTCATATATCATTAGGTATAACAACCAAATCCTAGGAATTCTAGTAATATGATAATATACCATGCATAATTGATATATCCTATTAATACTAGGAATATCATTAAATATAAGGCATAAATTCTAAATACTAGGTATCCTAGGAATATCATAAAATATCCAACATAACTTCTATATCCTTATTATCCTAGGCATCTCATAAAACTCTAGGCATAAAAACCTAATCCTAGGTATTTTGATAATCTCATAAAATATTAGTAATAACATCCAGATCTTAGAAATCCTAGGAATAACATAAAATCTAAGGCATAACTCTCAGATCCTTGAGATCCTAAGCATCACGTAAAATATCAGGCATAACTGCTAGACCCTAGGTATCCTAGACATCTTGTAACATCAGAGGTATTCACAAAATATTTTTCATTTCCTATGAATATCATATTACTGGGATTAATAAATAGATCTTAGGAACAACCTAGGAATATTATATCATATTAGGCATGATTACCATATCCTAATTAGTAGCCTAGGTATCTGATACACTATCCTTGGTGGCCAATATCTATTAGGTACCATTTCAAACAATTATAATCACATGGGGAGACCATATTATTAGCCTTTCACACATCACTAGGTTGTCTTATAAAGTTCACAATGTATACCATCAACATTAATTCCCATGTTATAAGGTTCCAAATGAAATCTATTATGAAAGATCCTCTGCACCACCTCTCTCTAAGGTTAATATATTGCTATGTAACTTATTGAGGTCCCTAGGCCATGTTATATTTTGGATACCCTACATGGGTTCCTCTATCTCATTCAAATACCTCATCCCAAGATTGTAACATAGAGGGAATAATATCCGTTAACTTTACCATAACCATGTCATAGCCTCACCGAACTTACAAAAGAAGACACATTGGAATCACTCTAGAGGGATGGTGTGATTCACATATCACTTCCCAAGATATCCAAGGTCAGTCCTATCATTTATAACTAAAATATATAAAACCTTCCCATGTAATAACCACCTAGGTTTTCACACACTAGTGGGTGAGGAGTACTCACCCCACTCTATAATTTACTATCGTAACGACTATAAGGAACCTCAAGTTTCACCATGGTCTACTCGATCCAATCATCTTCTTCCAATACTCTCCTCTACAAGGAGGAATCTATGAATATCTATATCAAGGGATACTATATTACATTTATTTAATTTAATATATACCCTATAGGTTCCATAAATTTTAGTAAATACATTTCAGGATCAATCCCACAACCATTGGAAACCATGGGACAAAGATAGTGTTGAAAGGTCTATCATGAAAATTGACACTCTATTTATTTCACTGGGGTTTAAATAAATAATTCACTTTAAATTAAAGGTCCAAACCCAATGGAAAAAACCACATACCATATAAACATAATAAAAATTTATTTACCAAAGGCAGATATTCTAGGACCACCTCCCTTATATAGAGTTATCATCCATTAAGAAAATCCTAGACACACTCTCTCAAGCTCTTCTAAGTCCAGCTGGCCATTGTCCATCCATAAGAGACTCTATCTCATGTCAAAACATCCAATTAAATCAAATATAATCAAATATAATTAATTATTCAATTTAATTTGAATAAGAATAATTATTGAAAATCTTACTGTGTAACATCTGCTCGCTGATCCCTCAAGAAATGAGGTGTGATCCACTCCCAATACACTCTTATTCCCTTAGATGACCAAATACATAACACTCAATATCAATTAATCCTTCAGTTTCATCAATTTAAAATTAAAATCCTTGTAAATTTCTAAAAAGAGACATACATTCATTGAAACAAAATAGAACAACATACACTCATACACTAGGGATGTCCTCTAGTCACACTGAGAAAAATACCCATCATATAGGAGAAATTCCACAATGATATTGTGAAATAATCACTTAAATACCTAGACAAGGAAACAAAAATCATAGGGGGAAAAAGGTTAGGAATAAATAGGGATTTTGAGGAGATAAATCACCTGAAATAATTGAATAATCATAATAAACCACCCCATTTAAAGGGGAAATCGAGAAGAAGAAGGGAGAGGGGACCTCCCTGGTCTGGTGCGTGCAAGTGGGTAAGAGAGGAGGGTGATGTTTTAAAAACCAAGGGGAGAAGAATGGTTATTTTACCAATTTAATTAAATACAAGCAACCAAATGATGTGGATCCATCCTTTTCCAATATGTGTTCTAACTATACATCCCTCACTGTCCATGAATTCTTAACATGCATGGCCTAGCTGCATGATTTACCAAAACATGAATAGACAACATGGTTGGAACTTTCTAACCCACACCCCATCACATAGTTTGACCACACAGTTTATCAAACCACACACCAATCATTAATATCCCTATGAAACTATAATTTTAGTTTTTTATGGTTTTTCTAAAACTGTGCATACACTATACACAAACACCCCATGAAAAACAAACCAACATGATTTACTCATGCAGTTTCCCCTAATGATGAAGTAATCATGTGATATGTTAAATCCCTTTAAAAAATTCAATAAATCATCATAATGATCTAAAAATTCATCTAATCACCTAAACTTATTTCTAGGTTTTGGTCTATATCTAACAAAATCTTATTGAGATTTTCTAACACTCTAAATTGTAATCCAAATCCAAAATTCTCAAAATGAACCTTGAACAAAGCCAAAGATATAATCTCCTCTGAGATTTTGAAACCTATAAAAATAAGGTCCTTTAAATCATCCCCACCACAACAGTTATCATCCCCAATAATCATTGGTGGCTATTTAAATATAAATCCTAACTTATCATGGTCACCAATTCACACACAATTCACCATAACTTATCAAAAAATGCTGAATGTTCTTCTGGTGTATAAATCTAAATTCAAGGCACACCATTCATCAAAATTTGATCCACCCACTCATCATAATTTCCAAGAATGAGATGGTGATTAACCCCACCCATCTATCCCAAGTCATCTAGGGTGTCATAGATCAATTCACACTTAGGCTTGTGGTTCTCATTATGAGAATTATTTTCTTAAAAGGGATGATCCCAAGCCATGGTGCTCCTGAACATCCGAATCACCAACAAAAACACATTCTTAGTGATCTAATAACACCATCAATATGGATATTTATAAAAAAAAACTCAACCATATGTAATAATACTATTTGGTCCTCATTTGGATGAAAATTAAAAGGGTTGGATGCACCTAATGGCACAAATCTCATTTTTTATTACAATTCCAAAATCTTCAGAGGCATCACAAGATTGTATAAACAGACACAATGAAGTCCTAATTTGACATTAAATATAATTATATGGTTATATCACCAATAACCTATATCATCCATAATTCTATCACCCAGATAATTAATATACCCTTATTCCAAACCACACTCATATCACATGAAAAACCATCCCGGGCCCTATTTTAACCCATCAACTCTATCTGATACCACATATAAATCTCAAATTTCATATTAACCAATGAACTGCATACGAATGAATCTATCTACATACCAACACCCAAAATTCAATTCAACCATCCACTGACTAGTTTCATTGCACCCACAACCATACTGACATGAGGGTCATATATTTGTGACTAATAAGGTGCTTCATAGCATAGGTATCCTTATTATCACTCCACTAAAATAATTATTGTGGTTATAGGCTGTGTTTTTTTTATATTTTTTATCATTGATAAAGTAAATTATATGAGTTTAAATGAAGATTATTTCTTAGGTGAATAAGTGAGTATCCACCCATGAAAGAGAAGTTGCTTTTATGAGGAATAAATGGAAGAGAAGATGATATCAAGCCCTTGGAATAATTTTTTGGATATATTACCTTGAACTTAATGCTGGAGAACACATAAAAGGAGTATAAAGTACTATGGATAAGGTATTAAACATTTATACACTTCTGGATTAAGGTTGAAGTTGAATAGATATGGGTCACGATTTTTTGAAGAAGCACTACACTCGATATAGAAGATGGGTTTGTGGAAATACTCTAAAGAGAATATTTTATTTACTAAAACACCTTGTAAATGAGTTAATAATATTTGAATATATTTTAATAACTCAAATATTTATTTTATGATGTTCTATGATTATTTGAAGAGTTTAAATAATCCCTAGAATTAGTCAGAAGTTATTTTAAAGATACCTACAAAAATTAGCTTTTTAGAGTTCATAAAAAATAGATAAGTTTTGAGTGTAAGGATTTTCCTACCAATAAAAATACTTCACTAAAATGTAAGAATTTAGGTGTTGGGTGTAAATATTTTAGGTGATCATATGACTTAAAATACATCTCATGAATTTGGAAATCATAAGACTTTGATGATAATAAATATTCATCATAAGACTTCATTTCCCTTCATAAGGCTTTGAAGTTTGCTTAAAATTAACAAATGAAATTGGGTAAGTCTTATGAAGATGAATATAAGACTTATTTCAATGAGTGTATGTATATAAATATAAGACTTCGTAAATGTAAGACTTTGAAGAACCTAGTGTAAGACTTCCTGTCATGACTCGTCCCAGTGCGGTCTGTTCTATAACTCCCAAAGACCACCTCCAATAGGCTAGGGAATGGTGGCTAGAAATGAGTAGGCTTGCCACTAACATGGGAGGCATTGACTATGTACCTTTATTCACACATACATCTCTAAGACCAAAAAATTATGAAATGTAAAAACACTAAATAAAAAATGCATGAAAAAAACTATAACCCACAACTAGAGTACAATAGTGAAAGTAATGGAAAGTAAATAGGGCTAAGCTGACAAAAAAGAAAGTTCATAAATAAGTTCCAGAAACTAATGCATAGAAAACCCTTCATGATATAATGTGAAAGAAATGTACTGGGACTGCTCTCTGAAGCTGTAGGAACAACTGAACCTGTCTGATCTCATAAGGCTCTATCGGGCCCTAGTCTTCCCTAGACTCTGCCAAAAGGTTGGTCATATGAACAAGAAATGACACATGCATAAAAATCATGTGCATGGGTGTGTATAAAAATACTCATTAGGACAACTTTAAATTAGAAATAAATACAAAAAAAGAGAGATATATTCATCTCTACACAAATATATTTCTATAGAACATATAATAGGAATATACAGATATACTCAAACCATACAACACAGTCTAAGGTAGGTCATAATCACTAAAAACCACCACTGGGGATTGAGTATGAAGATTCCACAAATCACTCACCTGGTAGAACACACAGATAAGTCTGATAGCGCTGATGACATCTGTTAGAGAAAACTATTCATCAGAAATTGTTATGAGAGAGATACACTGAAATATCTAAATAGATATAATACATCTGAGGAGGATCACAAAAATGGTCATTGGGTGATACCAAAAAATCTATCTAGATTAACCTTCTAATTAGAGGATAAATTCCTAGTGAAGTTTTTCATGTTAATACCAAAGACACTAACTAGGTCACAAAAAAGGAATAGAGGATCCTCTTTGTTCCTCTTGGGGGATTCCAACAACTCTATAATAGAATTCCTACTGAAGGGATCATACTCCTACGAGTAGAAAATGATATATTTTTTTAGGGAAACTAGAAAGGGAATAAAGCCTAATTAAACTCATCCAATATACCATGGATGAAAAAATCAATCAAAGTAGAAAAGAGACAGCGCATGGTGAGTAGTAGTCACACCCAAAGTGCACCTTGACCTTAGGTATTTCCCATGTAAACATGCCTTGTATCTAGAAATATATCCAAGTTAAAACCCACCATTGGTCTCAAAAGGAAGTTCTCATCACAAGGGTCTCAACACTACTAACAGTGCATCAAACAAATGCTCCGTTTAAAAGATATGTTTGTTTTAGTGAAAAGGTCCAACCCAGGTCTGACCCATTGGCCAACCTGACCTAGTCTTATGGGCCCATCCTAGTCTGGACCAGATTTATAGGCCACCTAGAATAGCCCATATCCCTTGGTCCATACCACATACATGCGTCCTAGATGGCCTTCCGCATGCGGTCTGCCCTGACTGCATGCCCCTGGTTCACGTGGTGCCGCAATGCATCCCACACGCTCGACCCACCATGTCCGCACATACCCTATACGGTCCACCTACCCCTAGCCTCATTGCATTCATGGGCTTCCACATGGTCCACCTGCCGCGTCTGCTTTGGTCTCCACTAGCAGTCATTTCTCCAGCCACTGCATCGCTGCATGCCACCACCACTGGCCATCGCCGCTCCAGCCGTCACATGCCCCTCCAACAACCGCCACCTCCCCTCACTAACACCGCCTCTATGCCTCGCTATACTACCATACTAGACTCATGCCAATGGTCTCTTTGCACATTCACTATTGATTTTCCACCACTATGGGGGTCCGATATCAACCAGAATCACCCAGAAATTCGAGTTGCGACCATGGGATCCAATAGTGAATGCACGAAGAATAGGGGAGAGAAAAATCACCAAGAATCCTCTGAGGAATGAACCTCAACCTTTGTTCATGTCATCCTCAATTTGTTCCTGTTAGAACGAAGAGTGAAGACAAAAAAAATCTCCCTATAATAATCCCGAAAAATATGTCCACCATGAAGGAACAATGAACCACAGATCAATGTATTCGCTGGTTAGTACACATTCTTTATTAAATTTAGAAATTGGGAAAATAAATTCCAATAACACACCCTAACTCAGGGTTGGATCGTTCATTGAATAGGATCGATCGTCGCATCGATTCCATTGGCGAGATCTATCGAAATAACATACGTAGATCTTTGATCCAAAATCCCTTCAACATTCCCCACCAAGATTATTATTTATCCACAATTCAGATGGATTATAGTGTTATAGAGAAAACTTTGAATTTCTCTGACTAGTATTAATAAAAAAAGAATTCATCACTATTTCACTTCTGAATATTAAAAATAAAATAAATATTTAATTTATTTGTATTCTTTAAAACATCCAAAAACTATCCTTCACATTCAAATCTTGTCGGCCAATGTTAGGCATCACCTAGGGTAAATACGAAACATTGAATGCAACAGTACCCTCATATTTCTGATTCGGGCTTCTGTTTAGATGTTATTCCACTTTTTCAAGAAAACTTCTCGAACATTCTATTTAAAGATTAATATTTTCCAAGCATTTATTCCAGGAACACTGGGCCTCAAAATTACACACCGTCTCAGTGCCTGGTCTCAAAATGATTCCATATAATATTTAAAATAATACAAAAAAATACATTCCATTAAATTATCCTAAAATTAGGGATCTACGTCCCTAAAATGATAAAACAAAAGGATACTAAAAAAGTTGTGGGTACTGTGCATGAATCTGAGCCTCCCACTCTCACATGATCTCTTAGAGATTCTTGTACTCACACCAGACATACACCAAGGAAATCACTCACCCACGAAGGATCCTATAATTATGATCCTTGATCTCCACTGGGTAATCAGTAAAATTTTCTCTATCCTCAATGTCCAACATGACCCAGTTGATGACATGTGATGATTCATGCACACACCTCCTTATCTATGAGACGTGGAAGTCATCATGTACTGTAACATCCCCAAATAATAAAGGGTTAAATGACTAAATGATATGACTCATGTCAACAAGGTGCACCTTCCTTTTCGGGAGCATGTCTGATTAGAACTCCACAGTTGAGCGTTCTTGGCCTGGAGTAGTGATCAGGATGGGTGACCTCCCGGGAAGTCTCCCAGGGTGTGTGTGAGTGAGGACAAAACACACTGAAAAGGACATGTGTTGGCCTGTGAGGACTATCATTAGTCAAATGACCCGTTCAGGCATGTGGGTGGACCCTGGGGTGGGACCCACGTTTCTGCGGGGCAAGTGGTGGTACCTGGTGGGCCAGTACTCGACGGCCATGTTAAGGCGGGGTAGTTGTGCTGTCACCGGGACCCGGTTGTCACATTTGGTATCAGAGGAGGAACCCAGCCTTAAGTGCGCAGTGCACTGCCTGGGTTAAGTTATAGGGCCCACAACGAGGGGGTTGTGCTCTAAAGGGGGGGGGGGGTGATTGTAACATCCCCAAATGATAAAGGGTTAAATGACTAAATGATATGACTCATGTCAACAAGGTGAAACTTTTTTTTAGGGAGCCAGTCTGATTAGAACTCCACAATTAAGCGTGCTTGGCCTGGAGTAGTGATCAGGATGGGTGACCTCCTGGGAAGTCTCCCAGGGTGTGTGTGAGTGAGGACAAAGCACACTGAAAAGGACATGTGTTGGCCTTTGAGGACTATCATTAGTCAGATGACCCGTTCGGGCATGTGGGTGGACCCTAGGGTGGGCCCCACGTGTCTGCGGGGCAACTGGTGGTACCTGGTGGGCCAGGAATCGACGACCATGTTAAGGCGGGGTAGTTGTGATATCACCGGGACCCGGTTGTCACATGTACCCAGTGAAATTGTGGGGGTAGAGCTAGGCAGTATGACACCTCACTAAATCTACATAGTATATTAAAAGGTCTGATGAACCTTGGAGACAAATTTCCACCCCGACCAAATCTCTAAAACCCAAGTCGAGGTGAGACCTGAAGGAACACATGGTCTCCCTCCTCAAACTCCAAAGGTCTCCATCTCATGTCGGCATACGAATTCTAGTAGCTCTGCATAGTCTTCACCACCTCATGGATGATCTGCACCTTATCAGTAGTATCTTTCACCAACTCCAGACCCATGAGTGTTGATTTTCTGGGTTAGTCTAGCAAAGTGGTATCCTACAGGTTTACCCACACAGAGCCTTGAATGGTTACATAACAATAGTGGAGTGGCAGATATTGTTTTATGTAAACTCCACCAGTGGTAGGTGATACTCCCAACTATAATCAAAGTCCAAGATGTAAGCCTACACCATGTCCTCCAGAACCTATATAGTTCTCTCTATCTGGACATCTGTCTGGGGATAAAACATCATGCTCAAGAATATCTAAGTCACAAATGCCTCTTGTAATCCATTGCACAACCGGGATGCAAAAACGATCTTAACAATCAAAAATAATCATCAATGTAACTCCATGAATCCAAAATATCTCATGCACATAGAGGCTTTCAAAGATCTCTACTGAAATTTGATCTCAGATTGGTAGAAGGTGGGCCGACTTGGAGAGTCGGTCAACGATCACCCATATGGGATTGTATCCCCTAGAAGTAAATGGAAAATCCATCATGAAGTTCATTGATATCCCATCCCACTTACAATCTGGAACCTCATGGGGTTGGGTCAACCCCACTGGAACTTGGTACTTAACATTCACTTATTAATAAGTGAATCATCTAGAAACAAAATATACTGCTATATTTTTTATCCTTGACCACTAAAAATTATCTTGGAGGTCATAATAAATCTTTTCCACACTTGGATGTACTGAAAAAAGAGATTTGTGGAACTCCATCAAAAACTCCTCCTGCAGCACCACTAGTACAATTGTGCACACTCTAAAAAGAACAATTTTCTCTCCACCTTTTGAATATCCATTAGGGGAATATCTTATGGATAACTGAGAATGTAGAGTCTCATAATCAGTATCCCAAAGTAGTGCCTCCCTGACTCGCTATAAGAATGTAAGGTTAACAACCATTGACTGGAGGTAAGATCCACCATCTCTATCCACAAAGGATAAAAAAATGAGGCCAATTGCTCTAGAACCTCATCCAGTAACTAAAAACTTGATCTCTTACTAAGAGAATCTATCACCACGTTCCCCTTCCCAAGAGTATAGACAATATCAAAGTCATAATCCTAGAGGAACTCTAGGAAAAAATTATATCTAAAGTTTATATCGTTTTTATAGAATATATACTTGAGAATCTTATGATTAGAGTAGATGATAAACTACTCATCCATCAGGTATTGTCGCTACCTCTTCAATACGAAGAATACCATTGTAAGATCAAGATCATTGGTCATGTAGTTCCGTTCATATGGTCTCAAAGGGAATGAACCATAGGTAATCACCACTTAAATATACATCAAGAAACAACCAATTCCAGTCTCCAATGCATCATATAACACTACATAATCGACATCCTCCTCTGAAAATCTCAAGATTAGAGTGTTCATCAAACTCCGCCTCAACTACTTAAAGGCCTACTAGCACTTTTACATCCACACAAAAGGCTACCCCTTTTGGGTTAAAGATATCATGGGTGCTTAAATCCTAGATAAATCAGGTATGAATCACTAGTAATATCCTTCCAACCCCAAGGAATCTCCACACCTCCATCACACTCCTAGGTGGATCCCATGCTAACACTATCTCAACCTTCGTTGGGTCCACCACCACTCCATCTATTGAGATAAAATGTCCTAGAAATTTGACCACATAATTATAGAACTATAACTTTGAGAGTTTTCTATAAAGATCGTGCTCTTAGAGTACATCCATAACCATCCCTATGTTTCTCGCGTGTTCCTCCTCAGACACTGAGTATACTAGGATATCATCGATCGTGAATCAGTCCAAGTATGGATGGAAGATTTGGTTCATGAGTCCCATGAACACTAAGGGGGTGTTATTCATTCTAAAGGGCATCACAAATTACTCATAATGATTGTATCGGCATTTGAAAGCCATCTTTGGTATATCCACAACCCATACTCATAGGCGATGATAACCTAATCAAAGTTCATACTTTGAGAACCATCATGACCCTATCAACCGGTTGAAGAGGTCATCGATCCTTGATAGTGGATACTTTTTCTTCATGGTCACCTCATTCAGGATCTGATAATCCACACACAACATAAATCTTCCTTATTCATTTTTGGAAAACAGCACTAGGGCCACCCAGGGTGAATTACTGGGTCTTACAAATCCCTTCCTCTACAAACCCTCCAACTAAAACCTCAACTCACGAATCTCTATGGGAGCCATACAATATGATGGTGAGGATACCGATGCTGTCCTAGGGTGTAAGTCAATGAAGAAGTGTACCTCATAGTGGGGAGGTAATCCTGGCACATCTTTGGGAAAGAAGTCCTCAAACTCTGTTAATAATGCTAAAAACTAGAAGCTCATGGCATATGATTCCTCAAGGATCAGGCTATCCAAGTAGTGAGGTATCAACTTCCCCCTCGTATTCATGAGTCCATCCTATATTTCATGGTTTTCCTTTTCACCAAAAAAGGATAACCTCATTCCATCACTGCGGACACACCACACCCATTTCCTAAAACAATCAATATGGGAATGGACCCAAGATAACCAATCCATACTGAGAATGATGTTGTAAGGTCTCAATGTTTCCACCAAGAGGTTCCAATCGAAACTCTCACTTATAAGGGTAAGTTTACACTATTAGCATAGATGTGTGATTATTGAGTTGCCCCCATTAGGTGTCTCTAAGCGTAAGGATTGAGTCAATAGTTCTACCAGAATCTCAAGGTCTCTAACAAGATATGTGGAGATAAAGGAAATACTAGAACCAATGTCTATCAATACTATAGATAAAGTATAAATGACACAAACTATACCTCAAATCATTCTTGGAGTCCTTGTGTCATAAGCCTTGACCACATGTAGCTGTCCCAACCCCTATCCTCCAACTCCCTAAGCCTGTAGTGGACCACCTAGGGGTGGTGGTGGTAGCAAGTCGAAACGTAGAAAACCTCTCACTAGTCTCCCAAATCCTCAACCAAGTATGTATCTCTATGGATATTCCTGCTCTTGTCTCTTCCTCTATCTCGGTGGCCCATCCACTGTCTCCCAATCAGTATCATGGTGAGTTGGAAAATCTCGAGAAATATGTCTCTTACCGCCACATGTGTAGCATCAACTCTCCCCAGGATAGATGGATCCACCATGTGAACCCTGAACTATAGATCCTCTATCTTAGAACCTCCTCCTGAAATGTCTCCCATGTTCAGATCCCTGAGGCTGACGTTGTATTCCTACTACCTTGGTCTTTGCACTTTCTCATCCACTTCTGACTATCACCGACTATCTCTGCTCATCCAATAAGCTCTCAACCACCAAATCATGCTCAAGCACCCCATCATAAGTATGAATGTTCATAGGAATAATAATGGATCAGATGTATATACGCATAACTCACTAAGAGGTTCGATCTCAGAAGTACTGATCACTAACCATATCCATCAACTACCTGGAAAGGTTGGTAAACCATTATGAATAATCAAATACTATCATACTACCTTTCTGGAGCTAAAGAAGCAACTTTATACACATATCACTCATCATAACTGGTGAGAAATACTTTATGAAGAGATTCGAAAAATCTATCCATAATAGAGTCTCTACATCATGAGTTTGGATAACCAACCTCCACCATCACCATAGAGAAGGCTAATCACCGAGACCACCATCTGATCAGTTGGTGTCCCGACTAGGCAGAAAATTCAGGTCACCGCCTCAAGATAGTCCTCAGATTCCTAATGGCCAACACCACCCTATAACCTGAGGGCTCTCTATCTCTAAAAGTCATGAAGCACACTCAACCTATGCTCCTCATCTGTTGGTACCGTATGTACCACAAGCTACTCCATAAGTGGAGGTATAACTGGTGCATCACCTTGAGGAAACATATGGGAAACTGGCCCCTGCACTAACTCCTTTTCACTGAGGGGGTCATCCTTGATATAGAGTTTCTAAATCCTAGATGGTATGCATCACCAAGGAATCCTATAGGAAAACAAGATATACCAAAGACAATGAGTATATCTAGATAGCTGAATCATGAAGGATATGGAAAGCAAAACCCATTCCTACATGATGCTTGTACCATTTTTTTCCCTGAAAACAATGTTCTCTTGTACCGAGTCAAAAAGTAGGTTATCAGAGTCCTAGTTTTTGGATACATCAGTTGTCACACCAACACTAGTGTCCCTAGCCTAAAATCTAAACTCAAAACACTTAACACTATTTCCCCAAACCAAACTCATAGATTCTCAGTTATAAGTTAAAACCTACCACGTCTTATAACACTCTATCATGACCCATCCCAGTGGGGACCATAATGTAACTCACCAGGACCACATAAAATAGGCTAGGGGATGGTTACTAGCTCTGATTAGGCATGTCACTAACAAGGAAAGAATTATCTATGTACTTATGCACATGCACACATCTCCAATTCCACAAAATGATGAAATATAAAAACACTAGGTAAAAAATGCATGAAAACCAATCTAACCCACAACCATTGTACAAAAATGAATGTTCTAGAATGTAAACAGGGCTAGAATACAAGTCAATAATAATAAATTCTATAAACAATTTCCTAAAACTCATCCATACAAAACCATACCCGATCCGACATAAAGGCAAGGTACTGTGATTGCTTTCTGAATGTCTAAGAACAGCTCGACCTGTCTAATCACACAATGATCCATATGGTCCTGGTCTGCCATGGACTCTATTAAAATGTCTCTCATCCTCACAAGACAAGAAATCTATGAGAAAAGCTTGTTCAAAGGTGATTATAATAGTACTTAGTAGAAAACCCCGAAACCACAAAGAAGTAAACAAAGAGAGAGATACAGTCAAATATACACAAGTATAATTCTACAAAACTTATAACAAGAATATATAGATATACTCAAAAAATACCATTTAGTCTAGGTTAAGTCATAACCACTACATACCACCATTAGGGATTCAGTTAGAAGATTCCACAAAGCACCCATCCAAGAGAATGCACTATTGAGTTTGATAGCACTGATGACATCTGTATGAGAAGTAGTGTTCATCATAAACCTTCATGAGATAGATATGATGAAAGATATAATGAGATATGATACATTAGATAAGGATCATAGCCCAGTACATGGGGTTATACCAACAAATATATCTGAATTAACCCTCTACGTAGAGGATCAATGCCCAGTGAATTCCATCCCATCAATACCGAAGACTCTACCTAGGGAACAAAAAAGGAATAGAGGATCCACTCTGGGCCTCTTGGGGGATTTCACAAACTTTATCCTAGATTTCCTACTAAAAATATTACACTCACGGGAGTAGGAAACAATACCATCAAAAATTGAGGGAAACTATTGTTGAGTCAAAAGTCCTCTTTTGACTTTTATGTCCTGTTTTAGAAATAAGAAATCTATTCTTATATGTTTTTCGTACTGACTATGTTTGTTGTACTGACTATGTTTATCATAGTAACTATGTTTATCATACTGACTATGTTTATCGTACTGACTATGTTTATCGTACTGACTATGTTTATCATACTGACTATGTTTATCATACTCACTATGTTTCTCTTACTTAATATGTTTATCATACTGACTATGTTTATCGTACTGACTATGTTTATCGTACTAACTATGTTTATCATACTGACTCTGTCAATCGTACTGACTCTGTTAATCAAACTGACTCTGTCAATCATACTGACTTTTGTGCATCATACTCACTTTTCATCATTTCATTACATTGCACTAAGTAATACTAATAGTACACATATTTTACTTTTATCACATGCTTGTTTTTATCCTTTATCAAACTACATGTTTTATATAAATTGTACTCATGTTTATTACTTTCATATATCTTTTGTTTTAACCAGAACGATGTCGTGGAGTTAGTTATAAACTAATCAAAATGATGTCGCGTTTTCTATTTCAATATGACCGTTATAATGCCAGGTGTCCAAGTCCTTCCGATTTTTCCAAATAAATAAGACCATTGGAGGAAATATGACCATTGGAACCTGAGGCCTATAAATAGGGGGTCATTTGAAGCTGAGAAGAACAACTGAGATAATTTTATCATTCTTTTCTTCTATCAAGTTCTAGATAGAGACGCTGTGACTTCTCTCTTGCTCCGTGCGAAAGCCTTGAGTTCAAAAAACATGAACAACTCGTTCTTAGTTTTTGTGTTTCATTAAGTTCTTTGTTTTGATTTGTGCAACCAATCAGGAGATAAAGATCAAGGGCTATAGAGGATAGGCAGATAGTGATACCGATCTTTGTATCGAGGGATTTCAAGTGTTTGAAAGACATATGTGTCGATTACCTATAAAATCGAGGTCTTGCGAGGATAGAAAGACATATTTACTGATCATCATATAGAGGGATTGAGGGGATAACAAGACAGACGTACCGACCATTGTATTAGGGGCTTGTGGGGATAGCAAGACAGACGTACCGATCATCGTATCAAGGGCTTACCAAGGTGGTGGTAAGACAGACCTATTATCCTAGGTGAAATGATTCTCTTCTCTTTGGGATAACAGAATTGTAATACTTTTACTTTTCTTATGCTGTTTATATTAGAAAGGGAGTTTTTTTCCTTTCTTTATTCCGTATTCATTTGTAATTGTTTCAATTATAATTATATTGTCACATACTATATCGATAGATTTTATATGATTTAAGGTGGAATCTTTCACTTTTGTATTACTCTGATTATTGTATTAATTTGAATAAAATTGTTTTACTTTTCTTATAGTATTACATCATATCATATATTTTATATCCAATTAAATTGTGTTTATTTGTATTTTTTCTGAAATGTGTTATTTTAAGATTATTTAAACTAATTTCTTAAGTGTTTAAACACAGTTTTTAAACCTAAAATTCACCCCTCTTGTATTGTTCCATCTAATATACATATACATCTATATATAGATCCAAAAATTGGTATCAGAATAGGTTTCCATTGATTTGTATAACTTTATATATATTTTTGTTTCAACTAATTACTTCACTAACGTGTGGAGAGGAAAAAGGTTTTGTTTTATTAGATGCCTGGAATGAATATTGGATCAATTGACAATCAAACTCCAACTAGACCGCCTATCTTTGATGGGATTGATTATGAGTACTGGAGAGATCTAATGAATACATTTGTTATCAATACCAGTGTAGACAATTTTATTATGCTTACTGGAGGTTACAAAATCCCTGACAAAGAAGTTATTACTTTCACTAATCAAGAAAATCAAGAATATCAACTGAATTACAATGTATACAATACTTTGCAATAATATATGACCAGGAATATATACATCCATATATCATCTTGTGAAGTATCCAACTATATTTGGAAGAAATTGGAAGTCACACATTTTGGTACATCTAAGGTTATAGAATCAAGAAGAGAAATGCTTCGAGCAGAGTATCATGGATTTATTTTTCCTTATGGAGAACCGGTATGTAAAGTGCAACAATGATTTATAACAATTGACAATAGTCTACAATATATGGGAGAGAAAGGTCCTAATAATGAATCCCTTTTAGACAAAATTATTGATATTATGCCAAATGAATGGGATTAAAAAAGGATAGCTATTGATGAAAATAGAAAATTCTCTCAGATTACTCTTGATGAACTTTTTGGAACTCTTCTACAGCATGAGACAATAATTAAGAGAGATGCTGATTTTAATAAGAAGAAAAATGGAAATGGAAGTGTAGCTTTTACAACTACATCTAAAGCTAAAACACCTGAAAGGATAACATAATCCAAAGCTAAGAAAGTTTTTATGTTAGAATCAAGTGATTGTGATCATTCGAATAATGAGTTAGCCAATATTTCTCAAAGGATGAACAAGATTGTGGGAAAGAAATACTTCCAATATAGATTCAAAAAGAAATATAGGAAGGATAATAAATATTTAGAGGTAACATGTTATGAATGCAAGAAAGTAGGTCATATAAGACGTTATTTTCCTTTACTGAAGAGAAAAGATAGAAATGAGAAACATTCTTAAAGAAACAAGAAAAATTATTACAAGAAAAATAAAATGAAATTATTGAAGGCTAATGATACGTGGAGTGAAAGTGGTGGAGATTAATCAAGTTATTCTTCAGAATATGAATCTTTAGGACAAAGGAATATTGGACTTATATCCATACTACCAATTGAATATCATTGTTTCATGGATAAGGTACTCAATGCTGAAGCTATTAAAAATTTATCCTTAAATGAAAATTATACTAATAATAAATATTATGAATCTTCAAATGATGAGTATTTATCATCATAAGATAATACATTACCTTCTTATGAAGAAGTTTCTTGGTTTTCTTAATTACTTGAGAATGAAAATTCTAAACTTAAGAAAAATCTTGATAAGAAAAATTCTATAATTTCAATTTTAACTAAAGAAGTATTATATATTTCTATTGATCTTGATATGAAAACTTCTGATTTTGAATGTATTTTAGAAACTCTTGAAAAAGTCAATTAAGATAAGGATAAACTTTCTAAGGATCTTGAAAATGTAATTTCTAAGAAAAATGTTTTATAGACTAACTCTAGTTCTAAAAATAATGTTTTCTTAGATAAAAACTTAGTTTGAAAACTATAATTAGAAATTTTTTCCTTAAATAAATGTTTTTTTAAATTTACCTATGGAAAGGAAAACATTGATAAAATGTATTCTCAAATTCGACCTTTGAAAAATCATTCTGGAATTGGTTATGCTCATTCTAAACCGATTTTTAGTAAAAACTATTTTATTCTTCAAAGTACCCCATTTTGTATTAAGTGTCAATGTGGTGGACACTGGAAAAGAAATTATTCTCTTAATAGAACTCAGTATTTATGATTTCATAAATCTCATTTTGCAAAACAAATTTGGATTCCTAAAATTCTTTTATCTAACCGTTTCGAATCCAAACAAGTTTAGGTTTTGAAAAACTAATTGTTTCTTTTTCAGGAAAATAAGTGTACCAACAATGAGAATATTTGGTACATGGATAGTGGTTGTTCTCGACATATGACTAGAAACAAATATTTATTTGAAAAGATTATCGAAACAAAAGGAGGAAAAGTTACATTTGGAGATAATGCTCAAGGAAATATTGTTGGAATAGGTAATATTGTTTTTCTTAGAAAAGTTCTTATTTCAAAGGTTTTGTTTGTCAAAGGTCTTAAGCAAAATCTCATCATCATAAGTCAATTATGTGATGAAGTATACCTTGTGAATTTTAGAAATGACAAATGTTTACTTCACAATTCCAAGGATGAATTCATTATATCTGCCCTTAGGTAAGAGAATGTATACACTATTAACTTAGAAGACCTTAGGAGCCAAAATTTACCTTTCTTAAGTGAAATAGAAGACCAATCATGGCTATGGAATAGAATAATAGGACACTATAACCTAAGAAAACTTTGTAAACATTCAAATAAAAGACTTGTAAAGTATCTACCGGATCTTAAATATGATTCTTAAAAGGTCTGTGACCCTTGTCAATTTGGCAAGAAACATAAAACTACCTTTAAATAAATCAATGACGTTTCAACTTCCAATGCATTACAGCTAGTACATATGGATCTTTTTGGTCCCTCACAAACTATAAGCATTGGAGGAAAATACTATGTATTTGTTTTAGTTGATGACTTTACTAGATTTACATGGGTCTATTTTCTAACAAATAAATATTAATCCTTTTTCTATTTCAAAATTTTTAGAGCCCAAGTTAAAAATGAGAAAAATCCACCATTGATAAATATCCATAGTGATCATGGTGGTGAATTTCAAAATTCATATTTTGAAACATTTTTTAGTAAGAAAGGTATTACTCACAATTTTTTAGCTCCAATAACTCCTCAGGAAAATGGTGTTGTTGAGAGAAGAAATCTCACTCTTCAAGAAATGACAAGAACCATGTTGAGTGAATACTTAATTGCTAAGAAGTTTTGGGATGAAGCTATTAGTACTGCTTGTTATACTATAAATCATGTTTCAACTAGACCTTTTATTAATAAAACACCTAATGAATTGTGGACTGGCCGAAAACATAAAGTTTCATAGTTTAAAGTTTTTTGGATGCAATGTATTCATTCTGAATACTAAAGAGAATCTACACAAATTCACACCAAAATCAGATGATGGAATCATTCTAGGCTATTCAACAACTTTTAAGTATTATAGAGTTTTCAATAAAATTACTTCTACTACTGAAGAAATAGTGCATGTTAAATTTTAAGAAACTAATCCTTTTGTTTTCAATCAACCCCAACCTACATCTTCAGATGTGTTTTTAAAAACTGATTATCAAACTTTATTAGAAAATCTTTCTGATAAAGAAAAATGTTCAAGAAAATGTTTCTGAAACATTTACCCCAGAGGATATCCTACCCTATGTTGATGAACATGTTTTAAAAAACCCTAATCAATTTATTCTTAGGAACCATCCCAGTGATAATATCATTGGATATGTAAATCAACTTGTAAGAACTCGAAATTCCTTGAGAAAAGAAATAGAACACCTTTCCTTTCTTTCCCAATTCGAACCTAAAAGTCCAAGTGAGGCCTTAGGTGATGAATATTGGATTAAATAAATGCAATATGAACTAAATGAATTTGAAAGGAATCAATTTTGTACTTTAGTTGAAATACCTAAAGAAACAAATGTAATTGGTGTAAAATGGGTTTTCAAAAATAAACATGATGAAAATGGAATCATTGTAAGAAATAAAGAAAGACTTATTTCTAAGGTCTATAATCAACAAGAGGGAATAAAATATGAAGAAACATATGATTCGGTAGCTATAATTGAATCTATTCGTATTCTATTAGCCTTTTCAGTATACTTTGGTTTCAAATTATTTCAAATGGATGTTAAATATGATTTTCTAAATGGTTTTGTTCAAGAACAAGTTTTTGTTGAACAACCACCTGGTTTTATAGATTCAAAATATCCTAATCATGGTTTTAAACTTACAAAAGATTTATATAGCCTTAAACAACCATCTAGAGCATGGTATGATAGACTTACATGATTTATTTTACAAAACAATTATGCAAAAGGTACAACAGATCTAACCCTTTCTATAAAAATGGAAAATAAAAATGTTTTGATTGTTCAAATTTTTGTTGATGACATCATATTTGGATCAACTAAACAGTATTTAATTGATTCTTTTGCGAATTTAATGAAATCTAAGTTTGAAATGAGTATGATGGGTGAGTGATAATTCTTTTTAGTTTTTCAAATTTCAAAAAAAAACATAAGGAACTTATATATATCAATATAAGTATATCAAATACTTACTCAAAAATTATGTATACGAAAATACTAAAATTATTAGCACTCCAATTGGTACCTCAAATACACTTGTTGATGAAACTGGGAAACCAGTAGGTCAAACAACTTTTAGAGGTAAGATAGGAACCTTGTAATACTTTATAGCTAGTCGACCAGACATAATGTTTTCCATATGCTTATGTGCAAGATACCAATCAAATCCAAAAGAGTCTCATTTAAAAGTAGTGAAAATAATCTTTCAGTAGTTATAAGGGACTTTGGATTTAGGTCTTTCCTATTCTTCTGGAAATTATTTTGTTTTAAAATGTTTTTCAGATGCTGACTTTGGTGGTTGTAGAATATATAGAAAGAGTACATCAAGAACATGTCATTTCTTAGGATATTCCTTGGTTTCTTGGTCATGCAAGAAACAATACTCAGTAGCACTTTCCACTGCTGAATCTGAATATGTAGCAGCTGATTGTTGTTGTGCTCAAGTGTTGTGGATGTAACACACACTCACTGACTATGGATTGATCTTTTCCAAAACTCAAATTCTATGTGATAATACTAGTTCCATAGATCATAGTAAAAAACCATCACATCACTCTCGTTCAAAACACATAGATATTAGGCATCACTTTCTTAGGGATCACACACTAAGAGGAGATATTATTTTACAATTCATCGGAATGCAAGAACAACTTGCTGACATTTTTAAAAAATCATTCCCTTCCGATAAATTTGAGTATATTAAACAGATTCTCAGAATGATTACATTAAAATAATCATTCATATCTACTTCATGTTTTACACATCTCCTTACATTAAAAAAATCATCTTAAAATGTGGATAACATTTTTACTTAATGTATTTATTAAAAATTTTTCTTATCGTCTTCTTTATCTATTTATTCTTTTGGTTTGTTATTCTATATTTTTAATTATTGTCTTGACTGTCTATTTATCATTTAAAACTTGTATTTGAAATCTTGTATGCGTGGTTACCATATTGTGTTTTTGTAAATCAGAACGTCATCCTATGGTAACAAATTTGTTTTCCATTGGCACATCAACCTATGGTAACAACTTTGTTTTCCATCTACACGTCTACCTATAGTAACAACTTTGTTTTCCATCGGCACTTCAACCTATGGTAAAACTTTTTTTTTCCATCGGCACGTCAACCTATGGTAACAACTTTGTTTTTCATCATCATGTCAACCTATGGTAATGACTTTGTTTTCCATCGGCTTGACAACCTGTGGTAATGAATTTTTTTTCCATCGGTTTGACAACCTATGGTAATGACATTGTTTTCCATCAGCTTTAAAACCTATGGTAATGAATTTGTTTTCCATCATCTTGACAACCAATGGTAATGAATTGGTTTTCCATCGGCATGACAACCTATGGTAATGACTTTGTTTTCCATCGGCAAGACAACCTATGGTAATGAATTTTTTTTCCATCGGCATGAAAACCTATGGTAATGAATTTTTTTTCCATTGGTCTCACAACCGATCGTATTCTTTTTCCTTTCCGTGTACGCTTGCATTTTCTTTTTTTATTGTATTATACTATGTTAATACTATTAAACCAACGATTTCCTTAGAATCTATGACAGGAACATTCATTATTTCTTTTGTTTTGAATTTCTTACATTTTTTTGTTTGCTTCTCATTTTTTATTATTCCATTAAATCCTATCCGTTGGTTTATATATCTTCTAATATCAACTATAGAAGATCAACCATCATTTTTTTTCACCTATAAATAGATCCCCCTCCCCAAACCCACACCAGTTTTTCAAAATTCTTGGTGAAGCTCTTCTCCTCTGTTTTAAGACTTCGTACAATCTTCCCTTTGCCTCATATTTATGTCTCAGTCCTCTTCCAACACTCCCGCCGAAATGTCTTCAAAAACCTTTTCAGAGAAAGACTTATTCAGAGAAAGGATAGTTTCTTGGGACTTCTTTGACACATATGACTCAAAAATCAAGAGGATTATTTTTTTTCAAGGCTAGGAACATCTTTGTGTTGAAAAACCCGTATCTCAAGATCCAATTCTTATAGAAGAAGTTTGTCAATTCTACAAAACGGTGTCTTTTTAAAAGAATATGATGATCAACTTTTCTGTGTACAATAGAAAAATCTTAATGTCTATGAAACAAGAAGCTCACTTTCTCAATGTCTCAACAGAAGGTGATTCCTTTTGTCCATCTCATAAACTACGATAGGAAGTCGGTATGTTTAATAGAGAAAGTGCTGAAAAATCATTATTTCTTATAAATTAAGAGAAGATAAAAGTATCTCATTTATCTCCAGATAACAGATTCGTGTTTCTCTGGATGCACAGTTTTCTTATCCCAAGGAAAGGGGGTGGAGAAAATATTAAAGTTTCTAATATCTTTATGCTATACTATCTTGTAAACATGAGAAAGGTAAATCTCATGGGATAAATCTTTGAAACAATCAAGAATGTCAAGTCAATAGTGATGAAGTATCATTTGATTATGTATCCCTCTATTCTTACTAAGTTCATTCTTGAGAGTTTGAAGTTATGTAATATTCCTCTAAAAGGGAAATTCAAATAACTGAAGCCTTCTTGGATAAGTAAGAATACATTGAAGAAGTTGTATGTTTGTTTCGATGAAAATTCAAAGATTTTTGTTAGAGATGTGAAAGCTGAATCCGAACCAAACCAATCGGTACCAAATCAATCAGCACCTCTTCCAATTGAATCTTTTCCAAATGTTTCTCCTCAAAAGTCAGATCCACAAAATAGTACTAATCTAAAGAAGAAAATAAAATACAGCTAGGAGGTTCTATCCAAATGGAGGAAAGACAAAGAACAAAGAAAAGAAGGCGATCCTAAGTTCAGTCTTGATCCACCTAAAGATTTAGCTGAGAGGAAAAGGGTAGAAGATACTCCTCAGGATGAGAAGAAAAAGAAGACTATTTTGAAAAGGAAAGCTCATGATTTTGATGTTTCTAAAATCATGAAATTGGTTGAGGTGGCTAGTGCGCAACTAACGACAGAAGTGCACTAAGAACCAATTGTACAGATTATTCCAGAGAAAGAGAAAGGGAAACAAATTTTGAAATATGTTCAGGAAGTTGAAGAGGAAGAAGATTTTCTCTTGTAATTTCTTCAATGTTCAAAAAAGAGTAGATATGAATCTTTTCAAAATCAATGTGAAAGAATTCAACAAAGTACTCACACCAATCAAGAACCAGCTGAATATCTTAAACCTCTTTCAAAAAGATTTCATTCTCAAGTGAATAAATGTGCTCAATCTTCTTAGAATGAAAAAGTAATTGTTATTTGTGACAAAGTGGAAGAAGAAATAAAGGAAAAAATAAAAATCAGAAAGAAAATAGCTAGTTTAAGACTGAAGATGATCAAATGAACTTGATTCATACAATGAGGATACTGATTCAGAACTCACATTTTCACTCAATAAAAGTGATTACATTGCTCGTGTATTGAGGAGATTTGAGAAGTCTATTCCTTATTTTCCCAAACTTGAAGTGAAAATTGATTCCATCACTGATAATCAAAGGAAGAAGTTTGGTTCTGTAAGGGAACTCAGAAAGAAAGTATTTCCAATAGAAGCCGATTTAGAAGTCCTATCTAAAACTTCTGCTTCCCATAAGAAGGATTGCAATAGGATGACTAAGTGGTCCTAAAAAATATAAAGGTCAGTGAATGATCATGAAATATCTATTGAAGACTGGAGAAGGCTTTCAAATGATCTTTATATTGCTTTCAATATGATTGACAAAGAAACTATTGAAAGGCTAAATCAGGTGTCAAAAACTCCTCGAGCCAATATCCCTTAAATAAAGGAGCTGCAAGAGAGAATGAATACTTTTCAGTCAGAGTTCTCGAAGGTTTTACCTTTTAAAGATGAAATAGTGGTGTTGAAGAAGCAAAATTCCGTGTTATCTAAAGACAATAAGAATTGTCAAGACAAAATTAATACTCTTGAGAAAGTAATAAAAGTTTAGAAGAGACTATCAAGAATCAGGATCAGATTTTTTCTGATCAACAAGAGCTTCTCAAATACCAGGGTGATTCTATCTCCGAAGACAAGAAAGAAATCAAGAAGATGAAAGCTATTCTTCATGAGCTGATCAAGAAAGAAAAATAAAGAGAAAACAAATGAATGTTTTGTTGTATCTTTCATTATTTATTAGCTTTAAGAATTCTATAGACTTTTGTTATCTCAATGAGATTTATGTTCTATTTCCCATTGCCTTGCATTTTTTGTTTCTCTAACTTTTTCTAGAAATTCAAGATTACCCAATTTTTTTTGGTAAATCACAAAGAGTGAGAATGTTTTATAAGGGGTAGAATGTTTTATAAGGGGAAGAATTTTTTAAACAAATAATTATAAATAAAGGAAAATTTAAGAATACAATCCTTAGGAATGTGCATATCTAAAGGGGAGTTATTTGTATTCTATTTCATATTCAGAAGAGTTTCCAATAACTTCAGGGGAGATAAGTATTTCTTTTTGTTTTTACTTTATGTTTTGTGCTTTACAAAAAGGGGGAGATTGTTGAGTGAAAAGTCCTCTTTTGACTTTTATTTCTTGTTTAGAAAATTACAAATCCATTCTTATATGTTTTTTGTACTGACTATGTTTATTGTAATGACTATGTTTATCTTAAGGACTATGTTTATCGTAATAACTATTTTTATCGTACTGATTATGTTTATCGTACTGACTATGTTTATGGTGCTGAATATGATTATCATACTAAATATGTTTATCGTATTGACTATGTTTATCATACTAACTATGTTTATCATACTGACTATGTTTATCGTACTGACTATGTTTATCGTACTGACTATGTTTATTGTACTGACCCAGTCAATCATACTGACTCTTTCAATCGTACTGACTCTGTCAATCGAACTGACTCTGTCAATCGTACTAAATTTTTTTAATCGTACTCACTTTTCATCATTTCATTAAATTTCACTAAGTAATACTAATAATACTCATATTTTACTTTTATCACATGCTTATTTTTATGCTTTATAAAAGTACATGTTTTATATCAATCATACTCATGTTTATTAATTTCATATATCTTTTGTTTTAACCAAAACAATTTCGTGGAGTTATTTATAAACTAATCAAAATGATGTCATGTTTTCTGTTTCAATATGACCGTTATAATGCTAGCTGTCCTAGTCCTTTCGAGTTTTCTAGAGAAATATGATAGTTGGGGGAAATATGACCATTGGAACCTGAGGCCTATAAATAGGAGGTCATTTTAATCTGAGAAGAACAACTGAGAGACTTTGACCATTCTTTGCTTCTATCAAGTTCTAGAGAGATAAACTGTGACTTCACTCTTGCTTCGTGCAAAAGCCTTGAGATTACAAAACATGAATGGATCATTCTTAGTTGTTGTATTTCATTAAGTTCTTTGTTTTTCTTTGTGCGACCGATCAGGTGATAATGATTGAGGGATTCTGAGGATAGGTATATGGTGATACCGATATTCGTATCGAGGGATTTCAAGTGTTTGAATGATAGAGGTACCGATTACCTGCAAAATCGAGGGCTTACGGGGATAGTAAGATAGACGTACCGATCATAGTATCGAGGGCTTGCGGGGATAGCAAGACAAACATACCGATCATCGTATCAAGGTCTTACCAAGGTGGTGGTAAGACTGACCTCTTATCCTAAGTAAAAGGATACCCTTTCCTTTGGGATAAAAGAATTGTAATACTTTTACTTTTCCGCTGCTGTTTGTATTAGAAAGGGAATTGTTTTGTTTCCTTTCTTCATTCCTTATTCATTATTAATTATTTCAATTACAATTATACTGTTACATATTATATCGATAGATTCAATACGCTTTAAGGTGGAATCTTTCACTTTTGTATTACTATGATTATTGTATTCATTTGAATATAATTGTTTTAATTTTCTTATAGTATTACATAGTATCATATCTTTTATATCCAAGTCAATTGTGGTTATTTGTATTTGTTATGAATTGTATTAGTTTAAGATCATTTAAACTAATTTCTTAAGTGTTTAAAAACAGTATTTAAACCTACAATTCACCCGCCCCTTGTATTGTTCCATCTAGTAGACATATACATCTATATATCAATCCAACAACTATAAATCGAATAAACCCTAATGAAACTAGTCCAAGATACAGTGGATGAGGGAATCAATTCACGTAGAAATGAGAGGGTGCACGGTGAGTAGTAGTCACACCCACAATGCCCCTTGACTTTAGGTATTTCTTATGTAAACATCCAATCTTTTTAGAAATATATCCAAATTAAAACCCACCACCAGTATCATAAAGATCATCTCGTCACAAGGGTCCCAATACTGATGACAACACATCAAACATACGCTCTGTTTAAAAGATATGATTGTTTTAGTGAAAAGGTATGACCCGGGTCCGACTCACTGGTCGACACAACCCAGTCCGTAGGTCCGCCTGGTCTAGCCCGACTCCCTTGGTCTAGCCCACATACAAGTGGTATGGTTGTCCTATAGTACACGGTCTACCCCGAACGCGTGACCATGGTTCACACGATGCCGCAACACATCCGATGTGGTCATCCCACCGCGTCCACGCATTCACCATGTGCTTCACCTGCCCAAGACCTCACTTCCACCACAGGCTCCCATGTATCCCACCTTCCATGTCTGCTAGCTGTATCACCCTGAAACACTGTCGCCTCTAGCCACTGTCGCTCCAACAGATAAACACCCCTCTAGCCGCCGCCTCACCTCGCTGGCGCCGCCGCCACGCCTCGCTGGACTGCTATGCTAGACCCTTGTTGGTGGTCCCTTATGAGGACCACCAGGACAACTCTAGTGTCCAAAATTTGAATAATTTTTAGATCTGAGTTTTTGGGACCTGATCTACACAGATCCGACCTCTATTGCTAGTTTTCCCCCACTTTAGGGGTCTGATCGCGTTCAGAACCACCCATCAAGTTGAGCTGTGACCACAGTGATACAACGATGAAAGAATTAAGAACAGGGAGATAAAAGGAAGAAAGAGCACCCTGAGGAAAAAAAACTCATCCTTTTTTATGTATGTCTCAATTCGTTCTCATTTGAACAAAGAATGAATAGAAAACATATAAATCTCCATATAATAATCCCATAATATATTCCCATCCTGCAAACATGTTGAACCGAAGATCAGCCTATTCATTGGTTGGTCTGCATTCATTATTAAATTAATAAATGAGTAAAAAAATTCCAAATAACACACCCTAACTTGGGGTTAGATCATTCTCTGAAGAGGATCGATCGTCACATCACTGCCATTTGCAAGATCCATCAAAACAACATACGGCGATATCTGATATGCAATACCATCATCGTTCATCACTGAGAGGATTATTTCTCCATGATTCAGAGGGATTCCAGGGTAATGTGAGTAACCCTTAATTTCTCTGATAAGGTTTAATAAAAATAAAATGCATCACTGCATAATGTTAAAAATAAAATAAATATTTAATATATTTTATTATTTAAAACATCCAAAAACTATCTTTCATAGTCGACCCATACCAGCCAATGTTAGGCCCTTCCTAGAATAAAGTTTTTTCTCTAAATGCAATGGTACCCTCATATTTCTTATCTATTCACCCATTTAAAAGTTATTAAATTTTTTCAAGAGGACTACTCATGTGTGCTACTTAATGTTTTATATTTTTCAAACATTTATTTCAGGTACACCAGGTCATGGAATTGCATGTCATCTTAGTGCCTGGTCTTGAAATGATTCCATATAATTTTTAAAATAATACATCTAAGAATCTAGGACATTACACTTCAACTCTTGGAAAAATTTCAATGTTCTATTGGATAAAAATTTATGTTTCTCGATATTGAATTTGATGAATATAAAATTATTTTGGATTATGAAAGAGTTATTAATTCATAGTATAAACAATACAAACACCAATAAAGGGTTTTGATCCATGAATGAGAAGAAAGAGAAGCTGATCTTTATCCATGAAAAGGGTATATTAAATCTCAAGGAATAATGGATTTTATAAAATTATTTAATTATGAGGAAATAAAAATATGAATATGCCTATTCCATGATTTTGAGTTTTGAATATCATAATTATTAGAGATTATTTGATTTGAACTTTTTCTGAGTAATATCGAGGGAAGAGTTCCACTATATAGTTTCTTTATATTGAAAATGGAATTACTATATTTTCAAGAATAATGTTGATGAAGATCCATCAAAACTTATGTTTTTATTTATCACATCCTATATCATTTTTACTTAAGGATATTTTAGTGTTCATTTGCAAGGAATATTGAAGTCTAAAACTTTTCCCAAGACTTGGAAAAATATAAGACTTCCAAAATTCATGAATATGGAAAATATAGATGAGTCTTACACTATAGATATAATTTAATATAAATCTATATGCATCTATGAAGATTTAGGGTGAGTATTTTTTGGATTATTTTGAAAACAAGAATCCACTCACACTGAATAAAAAACAATATTTTATTGGTTTTTTTTTTCAAAAATTAGGATAATGTATTTGGGGTTCTTATAGAATTCTTATTAAGAGGAAAAATCAACGAAAAAAATTCATTGAAACTTGAACTAGGTATTATATTATGGTGAATTTTTATTGGAAGCCATTTTTTCTTTTGAAAAAACCATATATGGTATTTTAAAATGTATGAATGTATTTAATTTAACATTAATTGCATGTGTGTTTCTTAGAAGACTAATAAAATAAGATAAATAAATAAGAGTATATACTAGAAGAGTATAATATATAAAACTGGTTAGAGAGAACTGAAAATCTGAGAAAATCAAATTTCTCAAAGAAGAATATGAAGCCACTACATGATATATCGAAGAAGAATAAGAAGTGTTATCTTAATAAGTTTGTAAAACCTTCTGAGTCTTAGATAAGTGTGTATGATAATCCATCAGTAGATTTTAAAAATGAACTAGAAAACATAGACACTTTTAGATATTGAGTTGTATGAGATTCAATTGAAGACATTCTAAAAGTCGAAGAATATGAAGTGGGGAATAAAATTTTATTATACTTGTGTAGATTCAAAGGATTCTTAGAGTAACTCTATTTTTATAGAAGTAAGGAAAAAAATAACCATAAAACCATAAAGATTATGGAATTAGTATAAAGACCCCTTCACTTGTGTTATATAGTCAAGTCTTTTCACCTACATAATATAGCGACCGATCATGTGTAATATTGTGTGAAAAGGGTTTTAGGATGATCCATGTACACAAATTGTAATTGGTGATTCAATATATTTCAAAATCAATGACTCAATGGGAGTTGGGATGACAAAGGCTAGGGTTCCAATATTGGTGTCGAACTATATAAAAATTCCTTTGTATTTTTTTAAAATTTTGCATCTGAATTTCATATATGTGTGTCATATGAAAAAATATAAATATATTCATTTACATATTAATAGAAGATAAAGGTTAAAAACGAAATGGGGTTTAAGAGAAAATAATAATTTGGTTTTTTGGTAAAGTTGGCCCACACCTGATTCACTTCGCCTCTCAAGTGTGTATGCATGGTCAATGAGGCATCTCAAGTGGTATTACAACCAAATTTCCCTCTATTTAGGCCTTTTATAATATTCTACCATTATTATTATCACAATGGTTGACTATAAATTTAGGTTGGTTTAATTTAATACATGAAATAAAAATTTCTAATATTTCAACAAGTACCTTAGATGAATCACTCAATCATGATCACTTTCACTACTAAAATTGGGATTTCTGAATATAAATTAGAAAAAAATAATGGATAGGAAAATAACTAAATAAATAGCACAGAAAATCAAGAGGAAACACTATACATAATGGTATTTATGATGGTGAGAACATACTGTAAAAATATATTGATTATTTTTCCTCTAGTAAATGTATCTCAAGTTATGATTATTATTACCTTAATTCAATAAAACACCTCTATCATGAGGTTAAGGGTCATCTAAATAATGTCCCAATTTATGTAGTGATATATATAAATATATATTTATTTAATATAGGATATTATAATGAAAAATCATAGTTTTAAAAAGAAGCTGATGCCATGGAATAAGCATTAGAAAAGTAGATAACTAGCTAGAAAACTCTCACAAAGTTTGTGATAACCAATAAAAAATATATGAAAATTTTCATTATAAAACTTTTATTAATTAATTAACACTTTCATCGAGATTTATTTGATAAGTAAGTATTTTATAAGGTTGTGAAATAGGTGTTACATGCATTAGAGAACATACATAAAGTCTCTAAGGATGGAAATACTACCCAACTAAAAGTAAAGTAAAAAAGAGTGAAAGTGCTAGAAGATACAATAATGGGGTCCTAGGGAATACATGAGGTTAAAATATAGAAGATGAATAATTACTTGTAATAAATTATTAGATCATTAGAGTAAGATAAGTACACCCTCAACATTACGTTCATTTTATTATAAGTGGAGGTGGAAATAAAGAAAAAAAATATTTTGAAATTCCTAATCTATTGAGAAAAAGTGTGCTACTATAAAAAATTTAGAGCTAATTATTAAATTAAATAAAATTACAATTGGTAGAAAAGATAGTCCTAGATCATGTGTAGAATCCCCAATTCTATGTACTTGGTAAAAGGTAACCCACTATGTAGATATAATTTCTTGCACTGAATCTTGGTTTTTGGGAAAGTGTTGAATAAAAGAGAAATTATGTATAAATGTGGAAGTGTGAAAATTATGGCACTACCATGAATATGTCACCAATATAGGTGAAAATTAAAAACAAAAAATATTCCCCCAAAGGATCCCAAAAGGATGGGGTTCTATCCCAAAATCAGTAGGAAAGAATATCTAGATAGAATACACCTACAAGAAAAAGAGAAGTATTAATAGAAATATATTAGTGCTACTAGAGATTTATGAATAATGATTTTTATCACTATCATAATATGTCAGTATGTGGAAATCAAATAATTCTTATGTCAAGAGGGAGAAAAGATGAATAATGTATACAACCTTCTGCTGCAATAAACTAGACCTCCCAAAATATAAAGAATCTATCTCTGAAGAATATATTTTATATCCTAAATAGATTCCATTAGATGTTAAACATAGGTGGTCACAACTATGATGGATTCTAGAATAATTCTTCTAGGAACCAAAAATTTAGTTAAGAGGAAATAGAACATCCATAATCTTGGAAATATGTAATAAAATAATATTAATCTACAATGGGTTATAATAAGATAATAGCATTAAAGAAAAACACTACTAAGAATACAATGAATAATGAAATCCAATATATTCAAACCATAAGAAAGAAATTATTCTTTTTTTTAGAGAGGCCACATCAAAGACCAATGAAAGAGGGACGTGAATGTTAAAGGAAATGGGGGAAATCTGAAGGAAATAATAGAATCCATCCAATAGAGAGATTCTTGGATTGGATTAGAGGATGAAAAGTATTGGAGAAGATTACAAATAAGGGAAAATTAAAAGATAATATATATGTTTACAGAAGGTGTAATAAGGAATAATATAGGGGTTTCATATGTATAACATGGTTTCCTAAACAAGAACAACTATTATAAAATAAGGGGAAAACACCAGTAATCTCAAGCTTAAAAACTATCATTCCAAAGAAGAAAACCACACCCAAGAGAAATCTATGAATATAATTAATGGTTTCATAACCATACAACCAATTGGTTAGGGTTGGTTATAAATTTAGGTAATGATGAAAAAAATAAATTTATCTTATTACAAATGTTTATAATCCAATTACAGTTAAAAAATAATATGGAAAAGAGAATAAGTACATTCTTATAAAATGTGAATAATGCCGTAAAGTTAATGGTGAGGAAAGAATGGAGAGTTATAGAAACTTTAAACCTATAAGTAGAGATATTTCAAATTTAAAAAATCAATATCATCCCTTTTTCTCAAGATAAGGGGTCACTAGAAGAACCACCCCCACCCCATGATTATTTTATGACCCTTTTAAGAATGAGAAAGAAGGTGACGAAGGTTTGAGAGTATCCCTTGAGGAGGATATTTAAAAAATGAATGAAGTTACCTGAATTTAAAAAATCTATAAGAAAAGTAGAAATATGGTTATCCCCTTTAAAAAACAATTGATAAGGTATGATTTCATTCCCATATTTTTTTAAATCTTTATAAATTCTATTTACAAATTGGGAGTAATTATATAACCCAGTGGGGAAAAACTAGAAATTTAATTTTTCATATATATTTGTTAATGTTAGCCCATGTTCTTAAAATTTATTGAAAATTTGTACATGATACAACCAAAATGTAAAAGAAAAAAATGGTATCACATGTGAAAAAGTGGATAGCTTTTTTTTTCTCTAAACTTTTCTGTCATATTTTCTGTTGGAGTTGGTTCCCTTGAACCAGATTATTTTTTATATATTACAACACATATTCATAGTTTTGAATATTAATAAAATTCTTATCACATCATGATTGTTCTTATACATACCATAGTATATGATAATGTCTTATGAGTAGCTATTACACTAAATAGTCATAATAAATCCACTCTATGATGAGAACCCAGAAGTGACATGATAGTATTACTAAATATATGTTCTATGTCTAGATGAAATCATTTAAATGGAAAAAATTATTTAGGCTATTATTAGTGTATACTCATAGTAATTTGAGTCACATTGTCATGGTATATTCCTTCAGTAATATCCAATATAGGATATTATGGGAACAAGACCCACCATTTGAAAATACACATTTATATGTGTCATTGGATGTTACTATCTACGGGTGTGTGTATTAGTCCTCAGACTTTAATATTATTATTAATGATCATTATAAGTCAAGTAATTTTATTTATTGATGAAAACCATGAAGACATATGTTTACGACAATGTATGATAGATTGGGTGACTCATGAGTAATATTGCATGAATGAATAGTGAAAGAGAGGATTTTCCTCTATATTCTTTAAAAAAAGGTAATATATCAGGGCATTTGATGGAAATGAAATAGACTAAATAAATTCATGTACATGGTGTTCTATATGCATGTTTGATTTTCATAAATTCAAAGAAATAGATATTGAGCACATAGTTTGATGGAATCCACATCCAACGTACTTGATTAGAGATATATGATAAAAGGGTTATATTACATAGTGAGCATCCTTATGTGGTATTGTGTCATTGTGATACTAAATTCTTTCTTTATGTGTTACTTTCCATGATTTTATATGCTAACCCTGAACTTTAGGCTGATTTGCCTGATTTCACATATAAAGAAGTCTAGAGGGTCACACACTAAGTTTATCGAGAATCTCAGTTAAAATAATATTTTATTCTTTATTATTAAAAAATCTTAATAAATTTTATTTCCATACATGGTTTAATAATTATTCATGTTTGGTTGATCACATATATTCCATCACTATTTATTTTAGAGAATATTTTATGATCAAAATATTTAATAAATATTTAATTTCTATTTATTAAATATAATATTTGTAAATTTATTAAAAAAATAATGCAATGATATTTATTTATTAAAAAAATAGCCTTTATTTAAGTCCTATAAAATATTATAGAGAAGTTTCAGATCAAGTTTAATGTTTTTCCGAGATATAATATATGTTGAATATTATTTGATTAAATAATATTTAATTTTAATTCACAAGTTAGAGTATATCAAGAAATAAGAATAAGAATATTATTATTGACATGGGGTTTTATAGGGATTAAATAAATAATTAAGAGAACCCGTGCAGTTATTAAGTTCTAACCCTAGTGGTATATAAATCCAATTATATTATTTTTTTCTAGGGAAATATTTTTTTGTGCAAAATGAATATGGAGAATCTTCTCGAAGCTTTAGAGAGCTCCTTTCTCCAAGAATTATACCAAGAATATAGAGTGATATTCCTCCACCTTCCAATCTCTAGTAAAAATGGATCAAATTTAATTATTTATAAGTGAATATTGGGGTGATCAAAGGTGAAAATCACATGCAACAAGATCTTCCATGCTATCTCACAAAGATTCCTACGACAACGTTCAATGAATTGTGGAACACATGTGGATCACCGCTAGAGGGAATATTCTCTTGATTCCTATAATGTAATTGTTTTAAAATATTGATCCATTATCATATCCATCAATGTCTAAAAAATTTATCACATGGAAATTCATTAATTGATTAAATTAATTATAAATAATATATGAGGATCCTGTGCTCTGGTTCTTGTGTTCTATCAATTTTTTGTATTCTTTGATTCAATTCCATTTATCATGTTGTTTATCATCATGAAAATCTCATATTGATCATAGACCATGAAAAAAAGTGTTTTGAATAACCCATCACATGCTTCTGCTATGCCTGGAACCTTCAAGTGTTATCAGAGGGAGGCTACATAATTATTTAAAGACTGTTGATATATTTATGGATAATTAATTGGTTTGAAATTATTGCTTAATTTTTATTTAATCTAAATTTTTAAATTTCTTCCTCTACATTTATTTTAAATATAGTTAAATTGATTAATTTTTTGAATGAAATAAATTCAAATATCACATCCGAAAGTGCTGAAAAGTTTGGCCGAATAACACAGTAGTACACACCATGTTACGCAGAGGTACTTTCTTTGTTCTATTGTTTAATGAACTAAGAAATAATTCATAATTAATTCAAGGAATGTATATTTATTACATGTGGTGCATTTAATTATATACTACGTGTTTACTAGGCCATCCTATCACATATTTAGCTGGAGTACACAATATATAAATTCGCTACAAGGCATATACTTCTTTAGTCACAGATTGTCCATATATCTTCTTACATGGACTACCTGATCGATGACCATGTAAATCAGAGACAACATAAAGTGTATCCCATGTACACACCATGTACTCTAGTTTTTTGTGTGTAATGGTTTTATATGGAGTACCCAGGCATGTATCATGGATAGATGGTGAGAAAACATACACACTGTGTACTTTTACCAAATTAGGTAGAATTAAAATTAATTTATTATACTATAAAAACTATATCAACATGTACTTGTTTGTGTTCATTAAGTTTATATAAGACACCATGTGATAGGTTTTAATATATATAAATGTTTAATTAATTTTTGGGTAATATTTGGATCTACATATCATATATGAGTTTTGTTACTATTATTACTCTATTTTCATTGAATCATAACACTTGACAAAAAAATAATTTAATTGGTATAATCATTATGTTAACAGTACACATCATGAAATTATATGATAAGTCGTGTATGCCAAAAGTCACAAGAGTAAATATTATATGATTATAAAACATGTTGCGTAGTTCATATGGGTACTCATCGTGTTGTCTCCATGGTAAATTTATATACACACTTAATATTAAATAATTTTTTTAAAAAAAATCATGATGGATGAGAATCTTAAGGAAATTTGGATGATAATTAAGATATCACAATTGACCAATTAAAGAAGATAATTAATTGGTTCTAGCATGATTTATCTTAAATAAAAATGATTATAATTGAATTATAATTTTATTAAATTCATAATTAATTACATGTATATGGATGATCATGATCTTATATAGACCTTTGAATGTGATCTGTTTCATCTTAGTTTAGTATTAAATTAATTTGTCTAGCCTACGTACCATCTATCATCTTATTGTTTAAGGTCATGTATTCCCATGTTTTCTTTTATAAAAACACCTTCCCCTCACCAGTATGTGAGTAAAATAATATTCAATTAATGGATCTACCAAGCTAGTGGATGTGGTTCATGTTTTGATATGAGGAGAAAAAAATCCAAGATAAATACATTAGTGGACAAGAGAAAAGGTGTAACACAAAACATAATTGGTTCGCGGTCTTTTCAGCTAGGTCAACAATTAATTTATCATACGCTAGATAAACTATCTATGAGTAAAATATCCTGATCATACCAACTTAATATTGTATTTATATCAAGCTGCATCATTATTTCATTATAGATGTTTTTTATAATCACATGAATTAATGAATTTACAGGCATTAAAGATAAAATTAAAATAAATTGGATTATACATAAATATTATCTAACACATGGTTAATCACTTTAATAAAACCATTTAATATTAACAATAATTTAATAATGATAATAATAGAAAATTTATTCATAAAATATAAAATCCCCTAATTAAAAATATTAAGTCAATATAACCTTCAAATACTTCCGTTAAAATAGAACCATAGTTCAAAGTGCTTGACCAACCAATGCGGTGTGCTTTCAATTATTGAGGAATTAAAAAATGAAGTTTTGGGTAGAATTATTTTAGTTCACATAAAGGGTTGACTACCAATGTAGGACTTAGATTTTCTAAGAGTCAAGGTTTGAGGAAAAATAATTTATGGATTTCAGGATTGCGGAGTCTACTCAAAAGATTAAGGAACTATGAGTTAATGTAGTTGGAATTTAGAATGCCTTCCTAAAACCCTTCAAATTTCTTGACCAACCATAGCTGGGGTAATGAGAAGTGTAATATGGATTATTGACACTATAGTGTCAAAGTAACAAGATCTTATGAATCCAATTATGAGGGATATTGGGTTTTGATAAAATAGTGGGAGATTAATAAATATAATATTTATTTATTTGTCTAAATTTTATCAGATAAAGTTCTAAATCTCTTATCATTGTATTTACATTAGAAGGATAACCTTCTCACTGGAACAAATTTACAATATTGAAAATGGATCTCGTGCATTATCCTCCTACATGAAATGAAATTATATGTTCTAGAAGAACCTATTCCTAGCGCACCTGTTACCGAGGCTAGTAATGAAGAGTTTTTCCCCTATGGGAAACATTTTAATGATTCTAAATATGTTCAATATTTCATGCTATCATCTATGAACAATGAGATTTTAAACCAACATGAGGGAATGGATTTTTATATCATGATGTATCTCTTTAAGGATATTTATCAAGATAAGGTGAGAAATGAGAGATACGAGATCTAAAATGATTTGTTTACAATTAATCTTTGAGATTCTGTGCCATCTGGGCCTCATGTAGTCAATATTATTGGATACATAAAACTCTCATACATCTAAGGGATTAAATTCCTGGATGAGATGTACACACACACACAGGCATGCACACACACACACACACACACACACACACACACACACACATATATATATATATCATATTTTCATCACTACCAAAGACCTTATATAGTTTTATTAATAATTATCACATGAAAAATAATGATAAGATTCTTTTATTACTTCTTACTTTGATTTTACAAGTGTATAAGGACATGGGGAGTGATAAACCCGTGGTCCTTATGTTGAATAAGAAAATGAAGAATAAGGAAAAAGGGGCCCAAGAATCGCAACACATATAAAGATCTTGAGAACTATCCATCCAAAAAGAAAAATATCTAGAGGTAGAGAAAGGAAAAGGAAATAATATGTTTTGCATGTGGAATGCAAGGCCATTGGAAGAGGAATTGTATCCAAAAGCAAGGGGAATCTAATGGTGTGTTTTTTATTGAGTGTAATATTTCAATATCTACAAATTGGTTATTAGATACATCTTGTGGTGCTCAAATATATATGAATATATAGTAACCAAGTAGATTCTGAAATATTGCTATAGGAGTGGTGAATTTTGAAGCTACCAATGGTGAAATACTGGATGCTATAGTCATTGGTGACTACCACCTTTCATTTCCAATGATAATGATGTTGGTTTTAATGGATTTTTATTATGTACCAAATGTTACCAAGAATATAATTTCTATATCATGCCTATATTTTGATGGTTTTATTTTCAAGTATGTGAATAAAATTTGTTTCTTTTATAAAGACAACATATGTTATGGCATGGAAAATTTAAATATCAGTCTTTATTTTTTAAATTTTGAAAAAAACTATATTGTAAATAGATAATGAATCATGTTTACATGAATCATATTACTCCCAAATATGGAATCACCGTATTGATCATGTAAATAAAAAAATTTGAAAAAGATCTATCAAGATGGTTATTTAGACTATTTTGAGCTAAAACCACAGAAAGATGACATTATTTATTTACAAGGGAAAATGACCAAACATCCATTCGGTGGATAGTGTGTAAGGGCCATCGAGTCTCTAGGACTGTTACACATAGATATGTATGGACCATTTTTAGTAGAACATATAGGTGAGTATTCATACTTTATAACTTTTACTAGTGACTTTAGTAGATATGGATATGTCTAGTTGATGAGGTATAAGCCTGAGTCCTTTGAGAAATTAAAATAATTCAAGAATGAAGTAGATAATAAACTTCAAAATAGGATAAGTAATCTTTGATCAGATCAAGGTGGTGAATATCTTAACTAAGAGTTTATTGAATTTTTATTGGAGTTTGGGAATCTATATCAACTCACTCTACCTTACATACCACAGTGGAATCGTGTTAGTGAAAGGAAGAACCATACCATTTTATACATGGAAAGCTCAATGATGAGTTATGTGGATCTTCCTTTAACCTTTTAGGGAAATGAATTATAAAATATTACATATACATTAAGATGAGTACCAACTAATGTAAAAAATTTAATTCTATTTGAGCTATGGAGTGGAAAGAAACATGTTTTTTCACATACACATATATGGGGAAATAAGGAAATTTTAAGGCCTTATTAGGTAACAAACTGGATCCCCAGAGCTCAAAGTGTATCTTTATATGATATACTAAGAAAAAAATAATATACTACATGTACAAGTCCTCATACAAGAAAGTGACTGTCACAAAAAAATACATCTTTCTTGAGGGGGAGAACATCCTAAAAAAGGATAGTGGGAGAATGATTGACTTTTATGAAGTTGACACTCAAGATACACAAGAGTTGGTATAGGAACAAATTCCAAAGGTCCCCATAGATGAAGTAGTTCCTAAACTAGAAGTACTACATTTGAGCACTAGAGAGGTATGATAACTAGAGAGATATGATTTTTTAGTCATCGAAGATAGTAACTAATTATTGGTTAACAATGATAAACCTATCTCCCACAAAGAGGTAGTAGAGAGATCAAAATAAATAATATGGGAAGAATACATGAATTTTGAAATGGATTCAATGTATCAAAATGAATTTTGCGTATTGATATATGTGACAATTTATGTAAATATCATTGGGTGAAGATTAGTATTGAAGAGAAAACAAGACATGGAAGGTAAAACATATACCTATAAAGTAAGGCTAGTGGAAAAAGGGTTTAAACAACATAAAAGAGTTGACTATGATGAAACATTTTAACAAGTTTCTAGGTGTAAATTCATTAAAAATATACTTTCTATAATAGCTTACCATGAATATGAAATTTTATAGATGCATGTCAACGTTTATTTCCTTAATATGAACCTTTAAGAAGATGTCAATATGTCACAAATATAAGTGTTTTTGAATCTAGGTAATGAAAAAAAGATTTTCAAGATGCATAGATCCATTTATGGATTGAAGAAAGCTTTTAGGTCCTGGAACATTCAATTCGTTGAAGGTATAAAAGAATTTGGTTTCATTAAAAATGAATGGGATCCATGTGTTTACAAGAGGTTTAGTAGGAATGTTTTTTATCCTAGTAGTATTTTTTATGAGATATTAATTATTGGAAAAAACATAACAGTCTTACATTCTATTAATGACTAGTTAAAAAAGTGTTTATCCATGAAAAAATTAGATGAAGAATCCTATATTATAGGAATCAATATCATTCGTGATAGGTGAAAGTGGCTACATGGACTAAGTTAAAGTATATATATTGACCAGATACTAAAGAGATTTAGTATGTAACAATACAAGAGGGGATTGGTTCCAATGTCACATTATACACATTTTTCTAAGAAAATGTGTCCTAAAACAAAACATGAGAAAGAGAGAATGAGTAATATCCCATATTGTTTTGTTATAGGATCAATCATGCATGCTATGTTATATACTAGACTTGATGTTGCCTATGCATTGAGTATGGTAAGTAGATATCAAGAAGATACAAGAGAATAAAATTGGTCTTTTTTAAGGATATCCTCATGTATTAAAGAACAACTAAGGACATGTTCTTAGTGTATGTAGAAGATTATGAGCTAGTCATATGGGATTATACTGGTTGTAGTCTTCAAATAGATCAGAATGATCTAAAATCAAATTCAGGATATGTTTTCAATCTCAATGAAGGAGTTATGAGCTGGAATATTTCAAAGCATCCAATTGTTGCTGACTATAGAGTACATTCCATGTATATAGTGGGTTATGATGAAACCAATGAATCAATTTGAATAGAGAAAATTTTTCAGGATCTTAACATGGAACCTATTAGTAAATACCATATCATATTGTATTGGGATAATACTATAGTAGTGGCTCTTATAAAAGTGCCAAGGTCAGACTAATAGAAAGAGAACTTACTCCGGAAGTATCACCTCTTGAGAGATTTTTTCTCAGTGGGGTGAAGTTTTAGAAAGTATATTTCTCACAAAAGAAAACATCGTAGGCCCCTTGATAAAAGTCACATCTTTTTAGAAGAATGAGTATCATGTGGGAGCTACCAAACTCAAGGTTGTTAGCAGTTAGCTCTAGTGAAAGTGGGGTTCTATTGGAGTTGGCACCCTAGAACCCACTTATGTGTAATGTATGATAACTAATATTCATAGTTTTGAAAATTAACAAACTAATTATCACATCATGATTTCTCTTCTATGTAATATAGTATGTGATAATTTATTTAGAGTAATTATCACATTGAAAGGGAATATCTACTCCCTACTATCATGAGAACTCAGAATTTCCATGATAGTATTATTAAATATATGTTCTATGGTAAGATGAAATAATCTGAAGGACAAATATGATTCAGGATATTAGGGGTGGGGGTCATAAGAATTTGAATCGCCTTCTAATGGTGTGCACCCTTGGTAATATTCAGTGTAGGATATTATGAGAACGAGACCCATCATTAAAAAAATCCACATTTATATGTGTCATTGGATGTTCGTATATGAATACATGTGTATTTTTCCCTATAGTTTAAGAATATTATAAATGAGTATTATATGTATCTTACTTTGATGTATTGATGAAAACTATGACAACATATGTTTGTTGTGAAGTTGGATATAATGGGAACATAACGAGTAATATTTCATTAATGAATAATGTGAGAAATGATTTTTCCTTACATTCATTATTGAAAGTTGATATCTCAGGTCCTTTAAAAAAAATTATATAGCCTAAATAAATCTATGTACATGGTGTTTTATAGGCAATTTTGGTTTCTAAAAATTCAAAGAAAGAGACATCAAACATAGGTTGATGGCACCAACATGCAACCTTCTATATTAAAGAAATCATGATAATGGGATTATGTTACATAATGAGTGTCTGTATGATATATTATGTCATTGTGGAATTAAATTCTCCCTATGGGTGTCTTTTCATGTTTTGAGATTCTAACCCTATAATTTAGGCTACTTTTCCTAATTCCTTTAAGAATGTGGCTTAGAGGGTCACACACTAAGTGTATTCAAAATATAAATCAAATAAAATATTTTTATTCATTATTTAAAAAGTTGAATAAATATTATTCCCACACACAGATTAATAATTATTCATGTGTTATTGATCTCATATATTTTATCACCAGCTATTCGAGAGAATATTATCTGAGTATAATATATAAATCATATTTATTTGTTATTTAATAAATATAATATTTATTTTTTTATTGGTGAATAATGAAGTGATATTTATTTATTAAATAAATAGTCTTCATTCAAGGACTTATAAATAGTATGGAGGAATGGAGGTCCGAGTTTAATGATTTTGTGAGAAATAATATATATTGAATATTATTTGACTAAATAATATATAAATTTAAGTCCCAAGTTAGAAAATTTAAAGATATAATAATAATACTATTTTTATAAACATGGGGTTCTATATGGATTAAATAAATAATGAAGGGAAATTATGTAATTACTTATTTCTAACCCTATAATTATATAATCCTAATTACATTATTTTTCAAGAGTGATAATTTTGTTGTGCACAATGAATCCGAAGAATCCTCTTGAATCCCCAGAGAGCTCCTTTCTCCAAGAATGATCCCAATAATGGAGAGTGATCTTCCTCTTCCTTCCACTCTTGATTCAAGAGAGATTAAAGATAATTCTTTAGAAGTGGTTCTTAGAGAGGTCAAATGAAAATGATATAAGAAATATGATCTTCCATGATAGAACCCAGAGATTCCTATTGAGAAGTTATAAGATTTTTGGAACATGCGTGGATCACCAATAGAGGGAATCTACCATTGATTCTTATATCACAAAAATGATACAATGTAGATCTATTGTCAGATCCGTTAAAAAAGAATGAATTTCTCATAAGTTAATTCTTTAATTGATTAAATTAATTATAAATAATATTTGATGATCCTATGCACTGGTTTCATCATTTTATATAATTTTTGTATTATTTGATTCAATTTCATTGATCATGGTGTTAATATTCATGTAAATCTTGGATTGATCATTGATCATGACAAAATAAATGTTGAGAAAGACCCATCACATGCTTCCTCTATGTCAATAACCTTCATTTTATATATAGGGTTAGCCCACATAGACTTATAGATGATTTGTTGATTGGTATTTGTTAAGAAATATGCGATTATAAGTTATTTCAAATGATGCTATGCTATTATATAGTTCCTAAAATCAATCATAATTTGTAATTAGTGATTCTAATATAAATTCATTCTACTTGTATGTTCAATAGGGGAGGAATTTGAAGAAAATAATTCACTTGAATTTCAATTGGAATCAATTTTCATCTCATTTTTTGTTTTAACTGGTATCAGTTTCAAGTGATATCTGATAATAAATGGGGATAATAAATTTATAGATGACCATTATGTATCTAAATGGGGGAAAGAATCATACCCTATGTTAAAAAGGGGAAGAGTATCTTTCCAATTTCATTTATTATGAAAAGGGGGAGTTTATAATTGAATTTGGCATCATATGTATTTTTTAAATAAACACAAAGTGGGGGATTATTATGGTCATAGGATTTATTTGTTGCATTTATTGTTAGAGGTTTAGTCAATGAAAAAAATCAAATAAATATGAGGTTTTAGTTGAAGAAGTGACTATCCAGCTAAATAGAAGTTTCTTATATAATAAATTGATGGAAAATAAGAAGATCAAAGGACATTAGAAGAACTGGCCGGACATATTCCTTAGAACCTAAAGTTGGAGAACCCATTTGAGAAGTATTTAGTATACTGTCTTATTTTTTACTTCAAAATTCTATTTTTATTCATTTTTACAATAAACCAAATTTTAGGGTTGATTTGGAAACTACAAAAGTACCTAACTATACTTTATGATTAAATATAAAACATTCCAGTACAACTTTATACTATTAGAACCTTACATAAAGTGAACGTCACAGACAATAAAAAATCTATTCCACTCTAGATCGTCATGAATTATATCCTTACAAATTAAACCCATATTACCAAAAGTCTTAAGGTAATCTTCAAAATTGATCTTCCCCATATTAAAACCCTAAAAATATTTTATTTTCACATTCAATACATTAAATCATTTTCTTGAATTATATTGTCACAAAGAAGTCTAGCACACATATTATCACATTCTTCTTTTGTGGAATCACTAATAAGAAATTAATTTTCTTTAATTTCCTACTTATAATACATAAGGAGGTATACATTATCCCTTCTTACCCCCTATAATTTCACTTAGGGAGATGTATCCACTTCCCTTTTTAGTGAAAAATGTATTTATATCATCTAGTACAACTGCTTCAATTTTTTGTTTATATATATATATATATATATCAGAAATTTTATATTGATTTACTTTGTCTACTGATTCCAGTCCTATTTCTCCTTCCACTAGCTTTCCTATGATTTATTTGATGGCCATGTCTGCTATAAGCATGATTTCATTAGGAGGATCTTCCACCATATGTGTCCTGACTTCTGTATTAGAGTAGTGATCAAATGGTACCTTATATCCCTTGGGTCATAATCCATTACCTTCTAATATAGTCATCATGGGTTTGGGGATCTTAGAGTATTATTGAGTTGTCTGGTATTTATATTCTTGTTAAATTAATAATCCTTAATTTAGTAGCTCATTAATTCCCATGTTTATTACTTAAAATAAATGAAATTTCATCATGACTATCCTCCTGAATAGAAATTAATTTTCTCTTTAAAATGAATTTTTAAAGGAAAACTGGGAAACATCATAACAGAATTACATAGGGCCATTAAACATAGAATGAAATTACAAAACCAATAAATAAAAAACTAAGATTATTATAACTAGACACTCTATATAATCCTAATTGTAAATATTTTTCCTTAGTATCCATGTCTTCCTTAATGATTTATTGAAAGTGTTCCACTAGATTATCCCATGTCGGAATGTATTATTCTATATTAATATTCTTTCCATTTAAATCACATTTTAGGATGCAATATTGTTTATTGATCCATACCCTTTGATGCTCTTTAATTTTTAATTGTATCATTCTTTCATAGAAAAGGTTAGCCTCCTCCTTTGTAGAATTTATATGAAAACATCCTTCAACAATTTCTTCTTTGGAGTATATAATGAGCTCCAAGCATCAATTTTTTTCTTCCACTAATTTATATATTCTTTTTGAGTCTTTTATACGCTCTTCTACTTGTGAAACTAAATTATTAGAAAATTCTATTTGCTCTTGGTCTTTAGAAACTTCACCCTCAGACAAATAGATAAACTCTTGGGGATTGATGTGCTACTCATGAGTCTACCCCTGCTTTTTCATTTTACAATTTGTTTTCTTATTGTCCCCACCATTTTTTACCATACCTTATCTCTATTGGTTTTGTCAAGTAAGAATAATCCTTAGGTCCTTTTTTCCCTTTAAGCACCATGTGACTTCCTAGGTCCCTGGTTACTTTATTCCACTTCTTCCTCTAAGGTCTATAAAGACCTCTTCCATGTATCCTTTCAACACTATCGACTGAGAAATGGTTGGAAGTATCATCACCAATCACATGAGAATCCTTATCACCATCCTAATTTGATAAAAAATATGTTCCTTGGTCACCAACCTATGAACCAACCCGATCCTTGGAAGCATTAATATTCCTTTTCCAACCAGGGATAACCATATGCCATCATTACTGAAGAGAACCATCAACAACTAGTTAAGCCAATACCATGAAGTGATTATGATGTTATCCAAAGCTAGGGGGTCACACCGATCAGAAGGATCCTGCACTGAAGCCACTATATCAACTATGTGATTTAGTAAATGACATGAGCTAGGGGAGTGACTATGCTCATAGTTTTCCCTTAATAGAGATGATCTATCATTCTTCTATAATACACCTTTCCCTGTGTTGTAGAGAGAGGTGGGATTGAGCGAGTTTTCTCCTAAAAATATCACCAACAACAAAAACAATAATAGAGAAGGAGGAATTAGTTGCAGAAGAAATGATCCAAGGAATACTATACACCGATACATGATATATTTTTTCAGATAAGGAGGGAATCAAATAAAAAGATTTACTGGGCTCCGTAAAGGCATAAATTTTTGACTCATACTTTTAATTAATAGTAACACTAATATCGACCTTATCTGAGATATCTGTTGATTTCTTCACATATAGAACCAAGATGACTTCAACTATAGATAAAGGTTTTCTAATCGATGAATGAAATTTCTATTGATGATGAAACAAGAGATAACACGAAACCCACAAATCAAAATAGTTATCAAAATAAACTGTTTTATTTAAGTGAAGCTTTTCATCAACCTTGATCCAAATTTTTTCAATGGGAGACTTAGATATGTTGAATTCCACAAAAATACAAAGCACAATAGGGCCGAACAAAGAACCCTATCACTAATCAAATGCCATGAATCTCTTAAAGAGGTTACCTAGAATCTAATGAATTGTGTGATTTTGGAATGTAAGGGGAAGCCACTAAAATCTCACCCAAATCACCATGATAGGGGATCCCACTTCCAGTTAAAGTCATAACACCATCTAAGAAGAAAGAAATAGTTCTCTTAGTAGGAATAAAGACCCTTAGACCATAAATTAGTTAATTCATCTGAATTAGTGAAGCAAAAGTGTATGTTTTTTGGGTCCATAAGCCTGATGATGAAACAATATTTTATGGTCCAAGAACCATAGACGAAATAGTAAAAATAGTCAAGAGTTGGGTGACACCATCCAAAGAGAGATATCAAGGAAATCCATAGAGAGACAACCCCTTCAAAAATTCTTGGAGGGATAGAATAAGTGAGGGGACAACACGGTGGGGGCTTAAGACTTTAAGATGAAGATGAATGTGAGGAAAATATAGGAGGAGGGTAGGATCAATGAATTGAAGGAAGTATGTTAGAGCAATCATGTGATGCCAAAAATGTGGGGTAGTTAGATTGGCCATCGCCGCCACCCGAAGGATGTGCACTGCCTACTAGGGTTCCATGATCTCCATTTTATATAAATATTTCCCACATGACTTAATATTCTAATCACTTGTTTATTTCTTCTTTTATTTTTGATCCATGACTTGAAAAAAATCCTTATATATGCTATCAATATAGGTTACAAATAAAATATTGAATTGATTATACAACTTAATTAAATAAATTTTCTCATATAAATAAATCCTTAGGGGATGCATGTTTCTAGTACATGCCTATTTAGGAAATACACTAAAATACCCCCTCTAGACTTTCCACTCAATTACTAGTAGAGATGGTACACACCACCGTTCTTTTTTCTAATCGATGCGTTCATTTCAAATGTGTTTTTGATTCCTATATTCAATACAAGACATAAAATTACGTTTAAGAATCAGCAGCTAGAACATGAGCTTCAATTCTTGGTTTCAATAAAATTACCTTCGCATAGGTGGGAATTGCTGAAGCTGGACTTGGGGGAATGATCCTCCCCCCAAAATTTACCTTTAATTTTCAGAATAAACATATCACCATCCATAAGATGAAGAAGACCTGAAAAATTATTCCTAGAAGGATCATGATAATAATCCTATTGATGGTGACCCCATCAAAAACATGGGGAACGAAAGTCAAAACATGATTCAAAATACACCCTATAGAAGCACCCAAAATAATATTATACATCATAAAAAGAGATTAAATTGTAGGATTAGAAAAAAAGACATACAAAAATATTTATAGATAAATAGGGTGACATGTGTCCTTAGACCCACCATCATATTATAAAAAACTACTGACCAGATTTCCAAGAAATTGGATAATTGAAGAGTTTTCAAAAAGAAGTTGAAGACCATAGAATCTTAACCAAATCGCTAAAGATGGAAGGTAATGATTCATGAGAATGTAATATTATAATATAAAAAGAAATAATAATAAAACATCAATGAGATAATTTCCATTGGATAAGGAAGAGGATAAATCATCATCCCTTGAGAAGAGAATTAGAATCTATTGAGAATCTAATAAACAGACAAATGCATGATTCTTGAATTCACAAGAAGTGTTAAAAAACCATAAATAGTGTACACTAATGGTATTTACTGGATAAAATAAGCCATGAATGAAGGATTTGTGAGACATAATTAATTAGTGAAGTCTTGAAGAGATAATAAAATCTTTAGGATCCTATCTGCGAGCGAGTTAATCTTCAGGCATAACATGATGCTTGAGAATTCTTGGAGAGAGTCTGGGGCCATAAAGGTTATGAATATATAGGGATTGTGAATGAATTTAATTGATAGAGAATACTATGAGTGTTTATACACTTCATTATGTGTGCTAAATTTGAATAGATATGGATCGTGATTGATTGAAGAATAGCTTCACCTGAGCTAAAATATGAGTACATGGAAATATTGTCTAACTAAAAATTAAAATTTTTATTTCAAAATCACTTTTGTGGAAAAGTGGGAAAACTTACAAGGGCATTCCATAGGATCATTTAACATAGAAATAAATTAAAAAAATCATCAAATACAATGACAATATTACTTGAACCAATCACTCTATATAATCCCTATTATAATGAAGTTACCTTAGTTATTGAGACCTGCTTGATGATTTCTTCAAAATGGTGATCCAAATTATCCCAAGTCGGAATTTCTTCCTCCATATTGATCTAATTTATGCTTAATACTCAAGTAAAAATGAGTTCTTGTTTATTGATCCATAACCTTTTATTCTCATTAATTTCAACTTGGATCATTCTTTCATATATTCTATCAGTTTCCACCTTTGTAGTCTTTATATGGAAGGATACTTCTTGGATTTCCTCTTTTAAGTGCATAATGAGCTCCAGGCATTGTTATTTTTATTCTTCAACTATTTTATAATTTCTCTTCAAGTCATTGATAGGAACGTCTTATTATGACACTAAATTATTATAAAATTTCATCTGCTCTTGTTCCTTAGATACCTCACCCTCTAATAAATGGTTAACCTCCTAGAGATTAATGTTATTCTCATGAGCCTACTCCTATATATTGGATTTACATTTGGACACACTTTTATCACCACTATTTTTATATGAACTTGAATCCATTGTGTTAGGTAAGTAAGAATAGTACCTACACCCCTGGTATTTTTCCCCTTAAGAACCATGTGACTCCCTAAGTCCCAGGTTCCTTTCTTCCCTTTATTCCTCCTTAGGATAAAAATACAACTACCATGAATAATCTCAACACTATTCACTAAAATTCGATTGTAAGTTTCATCACCGGTCATGTGACAATCCTTCTCTCCATCTAAGGCTGGTAAGGAGTCAGTTCATTTGACACGTACCACTGCATCAACCAAATTGTTGGAACCATTAATATTCCTTTTACACTTAGGGATCACCATATTCCATCATTCCTTTTGAGAATCAACAACCACTAGTTCATCAAATACCTAAAAGTGGTTATATAGTTGGGATAAGCTTGGGGAGTCCCGCTGGTCAGGAGGCTCCCACATTAGAGACACTCCTCCATCTGATTATATTATAAAATGATCAACTAGTTGAAAGAGGGTGGGGGGGATCTAGGAAAAACATCAAGATCAAAATCCTAATTCCACACCCCCCAGTAGACCAAGTTTGGGAATAAGAAGGATCATTATAAGAGGAGATAAACCAAGGATTCTCCTCCACCGACATAGAATGTTTGGTACCAACCAAATCACACCTCAGACTAGATGAAGTCTCATACCCCTTCAAATCAGAAGGCATCAACCAAACCTCCTTATGATGAGAAAAATAGAGACCTACATTATCTAGGATACTAGAAGTGTGACTCTCATACGGTACCAAGTTTCTACCATATAGAAATGGAATTTTCCTAGGATACGAGTGATAATTATGCTGTAGGTGACCTAGGAGATAATACGACATACATAAATTATACCAGTTCTCAAACACCACTGGTCGATGGAAACATGAATCTTCACAAACCATGATTGAAACATCATTAATAGGGGGATTTGAGATGTCAACTAACACATATATATGGGGATTAATGGGATGAAACAAGGATCATAAAAACTCATCAAAGTCCAAAAAGATTCCAATGAGGTGACCCAAAATCATAAGAATTACTAGATTTAGGATATCAAGGGTAAGGCCTAGAAATATTACCTTGATCACCATGATAGGGGGATCAAGATTCCAGGGGAAATAATGTCTCAATATGAGAGGAAATAACCAATATCCTTCAAAGGAATGATGCCCCTTTGATCACAAGATAATGAGATCATAAGCACTGGAGAAATGAAGAAGGAAATGGTGAGGATCTAGAAGTCCGACCATGACCTTTTCTTATAGGTTTCTAGCACTGTTGATGAATTTGTTGATGTTATTGAGCAATGGGAATCATCAAATGAAATGAAATACTAGGGATAACCCATGAAGAGATGATGCCTTCGAGAACTCCTGTAGGGACAGAGAAAGTGAAGGGACCCCTCAATGAAGATCCATGAATTTTGGATAAAAGTGGATGTGGTGGAAGTCATAAAGTAGAGATGGTTTAGTGAAAATGGATTATGCTTCTAGATATTTCTTGATTTGATATGGGGGGGGGGGAGAATATCGGCCATCATCATTGCTCAAAGGTGGAAGACTACCTCTAAGGTTCCATGAGTAAGACAAGAAGTGCTGTTTCCAGTGGAATTATTCAAATTCTCATGGAAATACACTAAATGGATTATTTTATATGCTTAACAAACATATAATTGAGATAAATGAGTTTGAAGTTATTTTTAATATTACAATATTTATTATAAGATGTTCTGAAATAATTTAATGTGGATAAAAGTTCCAAGAAGAAATCAGAATTTGTTTCAAAGAAACCTTAAGAAATTAGGTTTTTGGAGTTCATTAAAAAAGGATAAGTTTTGAGCATTTGGATTTGATTACTAATCATAAGAAATCACTCTAAATGGAAGAATTAGGTATCTGAGAATAAATATTAGAGTTGATCATAAGGATTTAAACTACATCACATGAATTTTATGATCATACTTTTTTGGTGATCTTAGAGATTCATCTTATAAATTCACTACCTATAATAAGGCTTTGAAGTCTACTATAAATTGACATTGGAAAGAAAATATGTTTTCTCAAGCAAAGAGAAATACTTATACCACTAAGCATAATTTTTTTTAATTTAATACTTGAAAAATGTAATACTTTTAAGAACCTAGTTTAATACATTAACAATTAGGAAAATTTCGAAGTTCTGTTGGTTGAAAAATAGAGTTTCTATATTTTGAACTTGATAAATATGAAGCTATTTTGAATGAGGAAATAATTATTAATTCTTATTATAAAAATTACAAGCACCTAGAATGTTTTGTGATCTAAGAATGATAAGAGAAAGAAGGTGATATTCATCCATTAAAATGGAAGATCAAAGCACAATGAAAAATGAAGTTTGAAAAATTATTTAATAATAAGGAAATAAAAATATAAAATTTCACATGATCTGCTTTTGAGTTCTAAATATAGTGATTCTTATAGAAGACATGATCTGAGATTATTTTAAAGAACAAAGGAAGAGTTCCACTATATATATATTTCTTTATGCTAGAAATGGAATTATTAGGTTTTCAAGAATAATGTAGATGAAGAAACATTGAACCTCACAAAAGTTTTTATCATGGCCTACATAATTTTGATTTAAGTATGTTTGTTTTTTCATGCGTAAATAAAATTAAATTTTGGGAATTTTCATAAGACATTGAAATGAGAATACTTCAATATTTCATGAATTTAGAAAAACAAGATGATTTCCCCACTGAAGATATATTTTTATAGATTTGTTTACCACTGTGATGATTTAGAGTGTGGGTTTTGTGAATACTTTTGATAATATGAAGCAATATGTTTTGAAGAATAACAAATATTTTATTCAAACATGTTATAAAAGTGAAGACCATTTATTAGGGGTATTTATGAAATACTCATTAGGTGTAAAAATTAGTGAAAAATAATTCATTGAAACTGGTATTGGGTATAATATTATAGTTATTTTTTATTGAAAGACATTTTGTCTTCTAAACATATTATTTATGGTATTTAAAAAATAAATAATCCATTTAATGTAACTTCATTTTCATTTGTGTTACTAGGAATACCAAGAAAAGAAAAAAAAATAAATAGGATTATCTGCAAGAAGAGTGACCTGTGGAAAAATGTTAAGAGGAAACTAAGAATACAAGATAACAAAAGATCTGGAAGAAGAATTAGAATCTTCTTCATGTTTTATAAAAGAATAAGAATAACAGTGAGTCTTCCAAGCCTGTAAAATCTGTTGGGTCTCGAAGAAGTGAGTTTGAGAATCCAATAATAGATTCTATAGAAGAAATAGAAGCTATAGATAGTTCTAGGTACTAAGTTACATGAACTAAATTTCAATAAATTCAGGTAGTTATAGACTATGTGGTGAGGAAGTATACATGATTATATTGGTGTAGAGTCACCACATGCTTAAATAAGGTCTACTTCATAAGGAGGAAGAAGAGAACTAGTGGGAGCTATAGACTGTGTAAACAGTACACATATCCCTTCACTTTCATCACATAGTGAAGGCTTATCACCTGTATAATATGGTGAGAACATACATGCAATATTTTTTGAATAAGGTTTAAGGATGATTCTTGACCATCCACTATAATCCATGATTCAATTATATTAAAAAATCCATGACTCAACAAGAGTTAACATGACTAGGAGAAGATTAACCACACTGGAGAAGAATCTTGTAAAAATATCCGAGCTGTTTTTACTTAAATCATTTATAATATATATAGAAGTTTGGTAGGTTAGTTTAAAAAAAGATTCATTTACATCCTTACTAGTGATAGAGGATAAAAACCAAAGTGGGTGTTTAATAAAAAAGTAGAATTTGTTTTTTTCGTAAAATTAGTCCACACCAGATTCACCCCTCTCAAGTGTGTTTAGATTGTCAATGAGGAATGTTACTAAAATAAAAACCTCTATGTTCCATGATCTATCCATTAATATATATAATTTCAAGCTATTTCCATATCACTTATACCTGATCACCAATATTAATCATGATTTTTGACCATTCCTAACTCACTAAGAACATAATCCATGGAATCCATGAAATTTATATAGAAAAAAAGAGTCACAAACTCTAATTTATATGATTTCACTCCCCAATATATGTATTCCATTACAATTATCCTTGATAAAGACCTTAATAGGATCTAATATCAACTACACACTACTCCTCCTGAGCTGTGCTCACCATCCTATAAACCCATGACACAATCCATATATAGTGTAATATTCATCCCAAAGGTACACCTACCAATCTAATAAAACCCCCCATGCTGCTATTTCCACACACATGTTGTTAAATCCCTTGAAACTCAACACATAAATGAATTGTCGCTAATATATATTCCAACTAGAAACACATGTAACCCCATATGCATCACTTTGATCTTATCCAAACATAACAAGTGAACATTACAATACCACTAGATTATCAAAACCAAATCTTGTTTTTGTGGGTCACATGATATCAAATCTAGGATCATTCTCATATAAATTTATCCATTCCCCACAACATGTCAATATCATATATCCAAATTCCCAAAATTCTTACTTTATAACAAGCTTGACATTTCACTCATGTTGAGGTAAATCACATGATAAACCATCACATGAGAATCAATACAGAACCATAAGTGTCTACCATGATCTCAGTAAACCATCAAAATTGAATCCATAAAAAAAGTTTAGGATTCCTATTGTTCTTTTTTTATATCTAAAACTTGACACCAAAGCATGTAAAGTGTTTTACATCACAAAATCCCAAGCCATCCTCATGCATATATAATATTTTTGAATACATTTCCCATGCATCAATATCAAGAAAAATTCATCTACCCATTATTCTTATTTTAAGTGAACTCACATGTCTAAGATAAACATCTCTTAGTTTAACATCATAAATGATATTCATCCTAAGAATTGTTTGAAAACAACCTTCTAGTTATTCATAGTACCTGTCTGACCAATATCCTAAGCCATATCCTAATGACCGCAGGTTCTCCCCTTATCCCATAAAGCATATCTCAAATAGGTAATAACTAATGGGAAAACCTCTAATCCCATATTAAACATCCTAAGTAAATTCACATTCTAAAAATCCATCTAGAGTTCTCACATATAAAAATTAGACATCTCATGCCAAATCCATCACACACTCTAGGGAACCAATCCTCATCGTGCATTTACTTATACCAGACTACCTAATTGAGGACCATAATCTCATACACATGTATATAAATACATTTTCCTAATATGATCCTTGTTAAGTAAAACCATATTTATAAGGTTTAATTAAGTATAATTCCACAAATAATACATTTGAGGAAAACACCGTATTGTTTATTGTTGACATTTTAAGTAACTTGACATATTATCCTTTTTCTAGAATCATTCTCAAGGAATCAATGGACTACAAAAACCCACCAAGGGTCATTACATATCCCTGATAAGAGAGACTATGTAACCTCAATCAATTATCATCCCTTTATAAGATCCACATGACCTGTTATTAATGGAAAACATGTTGTGGTTTAGTTAAATATAATTCCAGCAATAATTTTTATGGGAATACTCAAAATAAATTATTGTTGTCACTTTGAATAACTAAACTATCATCATCAATTATATCAATTAGATGAAATCATAAAAATTTCACTTGAGTCGTATGTGACAAGAATTATTCATGTACATAGTCCTCTTTCCAATGGGCTAATATACGAAAACCATAATAAAAATCTCAAATACACACATCATACTTGAATAAATATCTCAATCACGAAGATTAAAACCCAAAGTAGAAATGCCCTATGTTTGGTTACTTAGACTTACCATTGAATAAGAAATCATGAAAGAAAAATTCTAGGTCTATCACATGCTACAAAACATCCCTATTCCCTATCTACCATACCCCTAAATAGTAATAAAAATATAAAAGATTCTTTGATTCCACATTATAATAACCTCCACCTTAAAACACTCATTAATGTCCAAAACCAAAGGCATTACTTGACCTTAGGCACACCTCCCCATATATGAGTGTTTTCTAACTAGAAGATAAGGTCAAAGGTGTTACCATGGGGAGACTATACCGTTATATCATAATGTAATGAACAAAATAAAATAACAATAAAATCCACAATAATGAATATTTTGAGTGTGTATAATAAATAAAACAGAATCATTCCGTGAAAAATGGAATATAGAATATAGTCATACATAACAACTAGTATCACACAAAACCAACTGTACATACAAAATAATAAAGTTATAAAATATAAAAGAGGCTCAAATTTAATCCATGAGCCTCACAACATCCTAATATACATCTAATATATCTATCTTAATCATGTAACACATGGACTCTTCCCTACTTGAACCTATAATAAATGATGTATGCTTATGTATCTAAATTTCATAGCTTTCCAATAATGGTGTGAGTAAAATGTTGTAAGGAATCACCAATAATATCCCTAACTTAACAACTAAACATAGTTTATTCACAAGTGATATGATTAGTAAAATAAATAAAAATTTAGAAACATAAAATAATTAATAAACATCTAGCCATGAGTTCTAACATGAAATATGTGGTTGATCATACTAAATTTGACCAGTGATGGATATATTTGAGAAAACAGAGTCCCTTACAATGGTCATATAAAGTTCCAATCAAAATATCATCATAAATATACATGATCTCTTAGAGGGAAGAGCATCCCACCTATATTATCTCACATATACTTCTAATAAAAGGGAATATCACCCCACCTGTCCATATCATATTGTATCCGGTGAGATCACTGGGTCTTAGGAATCCTCCTAGGAATCAATATATCATTAGGCATCATCATCAAATCATATAAAACACTAGGAATCTTATATATTATTGAGTGTAATCACAAGATCCAAAAAACACCCTAAAAATCACATATATCATTAGGTGTAACTAACATATGCTAGGAATATCATAATATAATAGGAATAACTAATTTATATTAGGCATCCTAGAAATATCATAAAATATCAGGTTGAATTACCATATCTTAGGCATCCTAGTATCAAGAATAACTGCTATATCCTAGGAATCCTAGATATCTTTTAAAATATCAGGCATAACTTCCAAATCCTATCAACATTAAGAATATCACAAAATATCACGTATAAATTTCAGATCCTTGAAATCCAAATAATCTAGTAAAATATTAGGCATAACTTATAGAACCTAGGAATCTTAGGATTCTTGTAGAATATCAGGTATAATTTCAAAATTCTAGAAATCCTAGGAATCTTGTAACATTACGTGTAATCACCGAATCCTAGGAATGTCCTAGGAATCACATAGTACTATACTCAATATCCAAATCCCAAGAACATCCTAGGAATCTTATATAATTTTTGGTATGACTACTAGATCCTAGGAACCATCCTAGGAATCACATACAATATCCTTGGGGGCCATAATCCACCTAGTAAAACATCATACCACTATCATCACAAGGAATGTCCATATGTAGATTCCATCACATATATACTAGATTGGTATCTCAAATGTGAAACATATACCATCACCATTAATTCAAGATTTATAATATTCCACTCAAAATCAATGATGCAAGATCTTCTACGCTACCCCTCTCTAGGGCCAACATAAGTTTCAGGTATCCAATGAGGACCCCAAGGACATATTATTGTCTATACTTTTTATGTAGGTTATAATATATCATTCAAATATCTCAAGATAATTTCATTAGTTATAGGGTATATTCTCCCCAAAATAACACCTTATACCCTCATTAATTGTCACTAGCCTTTGGCATATGGTGTAGCATGTCGAAGGCTGTTTAACACCTTTAATATAAACACTAATAATTGGCTTGGGGAAGAAGGCATTACAATATTAATCTAAAGGATATTTAAAAAGTAATCATGAGGTTAAAAATAATGGTATTAAGATACATTTTGGATATATAGATATTATATTAGAATTATATAGAGGATAGATACCATCTATGTAGTAAAGATACCCAAAAGTATAATTTAAAAAGGGTCAAGAGTGGATTTAAAAATATTTCATCTTAAAAAATACATAGAATGAGATAAGAAAATTTATTCTTGGAATAAATATATGAGAGAAATATAAGTCTTAAAAAAATGTAATTATAATAGTGGAATATAAGTGATCTAGAAAATTTCATTCACAACTTTTGAAATACGGTAGTAAAAAAGATGGATATCATAAGGAATAATGAATGAGATTTTGTGTAATGTTATAGTCCATAAAATGGAATATTATAAATGAAATAATATCTTAAATTATGAGAAATTAAAAATGAATATTTATTTGAGAGAATATAATTTAAAAAATACAATTGAGGAAGATGGGATATATGAATCACAAATGAGAGACAATTTAGACGAGAAAACCCGTTACAACTTTGTAAGGTATAGCATAAGCATAGAAAGTTGTGATTATAATAAAATAATATTTAAATACTTATGAAAGGTTAATAAGACATGAATATGAGAGTTGGGGTAGATAATAAATTCAATTATTTCGACATAATGTCAGAAAAGAGAGATAATACCAAAGAGAAATACTGAGAGAGCTTTCGATTAACTTAGGTATTGTATATATTTTTTATTCTTATATATCATGTACAACCAACTTATTTTTATTAAACAATTATTCCATAATTATATTAAATTAATTCAAGTTATTATTGAATATTTTATATCATTAATAATTATTTATTACCCTTTCATTAAAGATGAAATATGCGCGATGGAACTTTTATTTGAACTAATACTTTTTCAATTAAATATCATGGACTTTTTTGAAATTAATAATTTTTATTAAAATCTAAATTTTGGTTGAGGAAAACCATTATAAAATAACAAGAATGAAAAATAAAAAATTATATACTTTAAATGGATTCATCCATATCATTATTTAAGGAAAAGTATAATCCAAAAGTGGTTGGATAAGGAAATAACTTCTAATAGAATGTTTTAGTTTCAAAATAGTGATCCAGAGTCACATAAATTTCCATGTGTGAAGTAACAGGTAATGAAAATAAGAGGAAATATTCAAAATTTAAAAACTTTAAAACCAAATCCTTTAAGTAAAATAGATTCATGTTTATAAAACTAATTATTCACCCAGACTTTAAGGCACAATTTATATATCCAAGAATAAATTCTTTCAAATCACTCATTCAATGCCTTGAAATAGACATTCCCATTTTGGGACTATTTAGAGAAGAGTATAGGTTCTTGATTTATATCAGCTAATATAATTTCCTTCCATTTAATAGAAATATAATTATTGATATATCTAGTGTTGGATAATTTTGGAAATGACTAATAATCTTTTTAGTGATATGATTAATTACCAAGATCCATGATGAATCCTTCTGAATGGGTCAATGTTTTTTTCACTTTTTTTCTCACTAAATTAGAATTATTCCTCTTGCTTGATATATTTTTTTCTGTATAAATAAAATATACCCCAATTTTGTAAATCTCCATCAATATATAATTTTTTTTATCTCCCACACCGAAAAGGTTAAAAAAAATAATAGATGGAGGTAATTTTAGCACCTATATATTATAGTCTTGTGGAGTAGGTTTCTATATTTAATTGATAATATGACTTCTACAGAACTCACAAAATACCTATGTAACATCAAAATTAATAAATAAATGGATTATATATTGATGGTTATATATATATATATATATATTGATCGAAATGGTTATGGAGCCTCACAAAAGGGTTCAATTTCACTACAACACCCATGATATGGGTTAAGAAATCAATTTTTTTAGAACCAGTTCCCAATAACTTTAGGACTATATAATCTAAACCAATACTACCTGATGTACAATGAATTGGATGAACTAGTTTTTCCGATTTAGTACAAGTAATGGAGGGCTGAGAATTTACTAAACAAAAATCAATAATAGGTATAGATACCAAAGGATAAAAATATTTGATCTTGTTTGGGATAAAATAAAACACATCAATAGGTGAACCTTCAACTATTACCTAATACTCAATTCGGGACACCAAACCTACCATATGACAAGTGAAAAGGCAATGACCCTACAAATCACTTGAAAAATATAATTCAAAATGTGATTCATATTCAATAAATTGACCACGACCTTTTTTATCAGCATAACCAAACCTAATGAAGTTTTGGAGAGTACTTTGAAAATTTATTTTAATATAATAATTAGACTAGATTGGGTACTTTCTTATTAATATTTTATAATTTAACAACATGAACATACCAATAATGTTCCCAAAACATTGTATAATCTGAAAATTATAGAAGTATAACTGCAATATAGGGAGATTTATCTGGACTACTAAAAAAGGATTGATCTTTATCTAATAAACCATCAATGTCCATGTCATCATTCTAAAGTAGGATGAAAGGAATTGGTGAGAAGTATAAGGCTGGTAAAATCAATAGTATACAATATCCATGAACCAATTTGTGAATTGTTTAGGTATGATTATCCACACCACAACCCAAATACTCAATCCCTTATCTATGTTTTCATGTTTATAAAAATCATCCCTCGAAGTCCAACTAAAAACTAATATAAAAACAAGGGTAAAGGCATGAACTGATATGACTTTAATAAGGTCAATGGAATAATTATTGACTAATGGGAGGTCATTGATCATCCTTTATACCTATGAATCAAGAAGAAGATCAATTATATGTGAAAGATTTTAATTTGAGTGAAGGAAAAAAAGAACACCTTCATTAAAGATATTTATCCAATGTTTTGACCCTCCCCCATGCGAAAGGAGGGGAATTTGATGCCTACATAAAATTAGGTTTTTTCACCAGGATTTAATACTAGTTCCACCAAAGGTTTTTCATCACCATGTTCATTGTAATGATCATGGATATTTTTTAATTAGTTTAATTACCTCCATAGTCTTAAAAATATATAAAAACACATAATTACACACAAACAAACAAACACACACACACACATGCATTCATAAACACATATACACACATAATATATAAGTCACTTTAACCAACATTGAAGGTGGTTATAGATAAATAATTGAAATTATACTTATAGATGGTAAAATTAACCATTAATGAGATGTTTCAAAATAGATAGAGAGATAATGTATATATTATAAATTGTTTATATGGTATCATAATAACATTTACACACACACACATAAAAAGCTAACCAAAAATGAAGGTAGTGATAAGTAAATAATTTATAATGTCCTCATAGGTAGTAAAATTGACCATTAACATGATGTGTCAAAATAGGTGGAGAAATAATATATATATAGATATATATTATAAATAGGTTAAAATAAATATAAAATAACATAATAAAAGTTATTTTATATGTAATTTATAATTAATTAGATTAGGGAGTTTGAAATGGATGTGATAATAGGATAAGAAAATAAGAAAAAGAAAATGACATCAAGAGAACATAAAATTACCTCTTCGTTCATGATTACACATTTGATATGGTATTAATTCCTCAAAGGCTTATAGTGGGGTGAGATAGATACATACACCAGTGTTTTATAAGACTTAATGCTAGATATGTGGTCATATTTTGAGTACTATGTTATATTTTTGAACTTACCATGGGGTTGAGAGGGGGTATTTGTACATGAAGGTGAGGGATATTTAGACTTTACTTATATAAAATAATATTTATTAATTTTGATGAGATGAAATAGTAAAATTAAATAATATTGTAAATTTAATTCCACACCCTTCAATATAAACCAATGTCATGCATAAATTGTGGATAATGTTTTTGCATGATGATGTAATCCTTACATCATTATGATAATTTTTTTTTATTTATTTTATTATTTTTATATGAAAAAAATTTAAAATTACACCCTAAATTAATTTAAACATCTATATTCCATGCATGAAATTTATTTTACAAAAATTTATTTATAAATATGATATAATAAAATTTTATTAAATCCTCAAATATGTTGAATATCTTGTTTTTATTATATAAAACATTTATTAACTTCATAAAAATATTATTATGGTCCTAATTATTTTTCTTATAGATTTTATAAATCAAATATAACATTTTAAGATAATTTATTTATTCAATAAATAATAATTTGAATTTTCTAAAACATTATTCATTATATTTCATAATGTATTTTACTATTAAAACAAAAATTAAAATATTTTAGAATATTAAAAAATCACTTTTGATTAATTTAGATTTGATGGTTCCAAATTTTAAATCTAATTTATAAATATTATTTACAAATTTTTGTAATTTTAATGTTGAAATTTTAAGAATAATTTTTTGTATTTTAAAAAATATGCAAAAACATAACATTTTAAAAATATATAATTATGCATTTTTTTGAGTTACCTAATTTGAATATTTATTTTATGAAATTATAATATTTTTATTCACTTATTATATTCATATAAAATATTAAATACTAGTTATTTTACTATTTTAATGGTTAGGTAACTATCCTAATGGTTATGTTAATATTATAATGGTCATATAACCATTATACATCCTATAAATACCTCTTATTTCCTCCATTAATCATTCAATTAATTTTCTCTCAATATTTTGAATACATCATTTTCAAAATGTCCATTTTATTTTTAATATTTTCATAGTTTTTAGGGGTGTATTATTTTTTAGAGACTATGATGGACTTGAATTTTAAATTCAAGATATGTTATATACTTATTTTTATTTTTTCATTGTATTATTACTACTTTTATGAAATTTATATTTCCTTTGATTTTTTTTTCTATAATAAAGAAATAAAATATTATATATTTTTTATGCGGTGAATGTGATTTTTTCATGGTGTACCCTTTGCATACGGGGAATGAGTGTATTAAAATATTGTATATTTTTATGTGGAAAGATTCTGGAGTATTCTCCTTAGTTTATTCCACACTCCAAATCCTTCTTATAGGGGTCATTCTTGGTTGATTAGTATTTCATTTTCTTACACATAAAAAGGTGAGTGTATCATGTGTATGGAGAAATATAACGCATTATGCGTTCATATATAATTGAAAATTTTACATGTTATTATATGGTTGGAGGAACATATTGAGTAAGAGTAAAGTAGACATTTAGAAGGTAGTGAGTGTTTTCTTTGGTATTCCCTCTCAGGAGTCGAGTCTTTCTTCCTCACTTGTGTTTCATTTAGATTAGATTTAGTCTTTTAATGTTTTAATTTCATTTTTTTCTACATATTTTGCATGTTTACATTGTTTTGATAATAAAAAATTGAAAAGAATTTACAATTGAAGCACAATGAGTGATTTTTGGGGATTCTGGTGAGACAACCATTATAATCCACTTGGATATAACTTAGGACTAAATTTTATTGTCTAAGATTTCGAGGAAAAATATTTCTATCAATTTGGTTCAATTTTTTGGGATCCATTATTTCAATTAATTAATATTCAATTTTTTTGAATAGTTTCATAACTTTCATTTTTTTCTACAAAATTTAAAAAAATAAAGATTATTATAACTTATCGCCTACCAATTTAAATAATGGAGTTAAATTTTTTGATAAACAAGTATGGAGGGTAAAAAATTATAAATTCTAATAGGGGTTTTCTCTCAATATTTTTTTTATTGTACTTAAAAAATTAAATTTAATAGCTTTAGTGGGAACATTAACATAATTCAGAAGTAGTACAACCTAAATATAAAAGAGGAGGGGGTATTTGAGGAGTTAAATGGGGAACTTTAGGTTTAACTGTATGATTCATTCCTAATACTACTTACTTAAGATCTTAGTTAATTCTTTGTGTAATTTAAAGATTTAAATTATAATGGGTAATAAAAAGAAGTAATTCCATAATAATAAGAAATCACCCTTTAAAATTTTTATTACAATTAAGTGGAGTTCCCTATGAAGGTTAATGAAGAAGATGAACTACTCGCATCTCCCAAAATAATCATTCTATAGGAATTTCAAATGGAAAAATAACTAAAAGCTAAAAAAATAAGGGGGATACATCACCTATGAAATTTTTTTTCAGCTTTAATGAAACGTAATTTTTTACTAACTCCCCTTATGTTAAAATTTAAGAGCCAACACATATGATCACTCTAGTGAATTATGTGGAAGAGGAAATAAGAGAGGTGAATAGTGTGTTGTATAAAGTAGAGAATCCTTATATTCTTCTACTCTTATAACGAAAACAATTTTTTACAAAATAAGGTGTGGAATCATAGTTTATAGAAAAAGGGACCTCATCATTAAGTAAATCATGGAGAGAACTTAAAAAAGGGATTGGGTTGGTTTTTACCATACAAAACACATCCTATATTGGATAAACGATGAAAACTATAACTATTTAGATATAGGAAATATAAACATAACACCTATTGGGTGATGAACCTAGATTAATTTCTCCACCTCTTGGGTGATGAACCAAGCCTTCACTCTCTTAGTTTATTTGAATAATTTATTTTTGTATTTGTAGGTTTTCAAAGAGTAAAATACTAAATAATACATTGAATATCATTTAAGTTATTTATTAACTATATATACCACTATGCTAAGTTGCGTATCATTAGGATTTTTCTTTTTTTATATCAAAATCATTTTAGAGAATTTAAAATCATGATTAAATTAAAATGAATATAGTGCATACGATAAGCAGTTGGGATATAGACTCTTTTTTTTTAATTTATTTCTTTTGATTTTATTATTTTATGATAATTAATCTATGTTTGATTTTTTTTCATTTTTAAATTATTGAGTTAATTATAGTTGTTTTACTTAATATTAAAATCTAAAAAAAACATGATTATTGATAATATTTTTATTACCTATTAATTATTGGAAATTTAATGTTTTTTATTAATAAATCCATGCATGAAAAATAATTTCCAATGAATAATTGTGTTCCCAGTTGTATTGTGATGAAGAAAGATACATTTTTTATATTTATTATCTGTATGTTAATAAGGATAAAAATTAATATATTCTAATTTTGGGTGATTATGAAGGGCACAATGAATTAATAGGTTTGAAATAAAGGTATTTCTTGGAGTTAAACTAAACTAAATATATTAGCATCATTTATTTAGTATCATAGATCAATTAATATAGCTTTTATTGAAGACATATGTTGATATACCACCCTTAGAAATGTGACTACTTCTTAGAGTTCATTAATAAATTGATTTAATGGAAAAAATTGAACATCATATGATTTTAGAGATGGTTTTAATTATAATAAAAGAAAAGTATTAATGGAAGGTGAATGTTTTTTTCTTCTCAATATTCATTGATTTTAATGATCACAATAACTCTTAATGTGTTTAATGAATTAATTTATGTAATTTGTAGCTATCTTGATGAAAAAACGATTGAAATCCATGAAAGAAACTTGAAAATTCATTATTTGATATTTTAAATCCTTATAAGAAGGATATAAGAACCATGGAGTATCATTGAAGGAAGTGGAGAATCTACTTTTTGATTCCCAAGGACACATGCATCACCGACCAACTTGTGGCATAGTGGGGGCCTTCCCCTTTCAGTAGGACCCCATCTACTACCTAGTAGAGGAGCACCGAGTAGCTGATTATGATGGAGAGTGGTCTTGTAATCTCTATGAGTCCACTAGATGGATGGTGGAGGTGCATCGACTAGCTAGTGGTGTCAAGAAAAAAGAACCAAGTTCTTGGGAGCCCACCGACTACCTAATAGAGACTACTGGGTACTAGTGGAATCAGCTAGGCTATTCCGAGACTATAATTTAATTTTGTAAAAGTTCATATAATGTGGATGTATTTGAATTAAATAACCACAAAATGATTCTAGAACAAAAACAATGATTTTGGAGCCTATAAAAAGATAACTTGGATGTAATTGAAAATGCACAACAACTCTCTCCCTCATTTGATCTTCAGTGATGACATAGTTAATTTCAATCAAACCTATCTCGTTCTAAATCATATCTCTCCCTCTAGAATGTGTTCCAAAATTTTATATCTTTTCAATATCTTATAATATTCTCATTACCTTATATTTTTTATCATATTTTTTGAGAGAAATGGGACCAAGTTACAAAGTGATTTCTTCCTATAAATATTTTCATCTTCCTATTTCTTAAAAAAATGACTTATTACCATTAAATCAAGGTACTATGGTTTTATTCCAATTTCATTTAAAATAGAAGAGATTATAATTTTTATGTTTCTATAATTACTATTAAAGATCTAGTTTCTATTGTAATTCTAGTTTCCTGATATTACCTAAAAATTAAGGATATTTTTGGTATCATGGATACAGATAAATCCAAGGGAATAATACATTATGTCCTCAAGTGATTGAGGTGGTAGACATATGAACTCTTTTAGAGATATTTCTGAGCATCCTTCTAAAATATATTATCTCATTTAATTTCCATATTTTCAGTTATTTATCACTTTCTTTTATTCATTATTTTTTTAATCTATCAATTAATTATTAATCACTTAATCATTTTTATATTCCAATCTCTTAATCATTTGAATTACTATTTTTTATTCTTATTCCACATTTTATTGTTGTTCTTTCAAACTTCGATTATTGTTATTTATTTATTCAATATTTTTCAAATATTTTTTTAAACAGGGATTTTTTTTCAATAAAATATTAAAGGGAAATCTACCCCTCTAGCCATTTTACCCATATATGACCTATATTTGGTATCAAAGGAGTTTTTTATTTTAAAATTCATTCATTTTCAAAAATATTATTGTTTGTTTTCATAATTTTTAACTGATTTTAAAATAAAGACAATCTTTTTAAATGTATTTTTAAAATACTCATGGTGGTCCAAAATGAAAATACTTGCTTCATGATTTTTTATGGAAGCAATTATGGTTATCAGAAAACTCACATGTATACCTTTTGTATATCTATTGGATATCCTATTTAAATGATTATTATTTTTATATATACTCATATAATTGAAGAAGAAGATAAATATACCCTGCATGATATTTCTTCTTTGGGATTATATGGTAAATCTATGAATGCCTCGCATTGTGGATTTGATCAAAATGAAATTAATAAAATTTCAACAGAAAAATTGGTCATGAAATTTAGAAAATTTTAGAATAAAATCATCATCCAAATAACGAAGTCAAAGATACCCATTTAGATATGTTTATATATACTCTGAATATTTATCCACACATCCTTGAGATTATATCAATAAAATGTTCACTCGTTTGACTGATATTTTAATAGGAAAGAAGATATTTGAGATTCTATTTCTTCAAAAAATTTTTTTAAGAAAATCATTTGGATTTTTTCAGTAATTAGGTACTTAAAGTCAACATAATACAAGAATATAATGATTTCAAAAACATGGATGTTGAGGAACTCATTAGTTCTTTTATGAAATATGAGATTACTGTGACAAGTTATGCTAAAAACGAAGCCAAGGAGGTCAATGAAACTAAAAGAATAATCAATTTCAAGGTAAAAATGATGAATAGTATGGGAGTGAATCTGACGTCACTAACTTTACCAATATTATGTAAAAATATAATAAAAATAATAGACCCACTAGAAACATGAAAAACAAAAATGAATAATTAGAGATAACTAACTTCAGTTTCAAAAAGAAGGGACACATTAGACTAGATTATCCCTTTTACAAGAAATAGTCAAAAGAAAAATACAAGGTAATAAATCTATAATGTTATTACCATGGAGTAATAGTGAGGACTATATTTCAACATTTGGATCAAGTGATGAAATTACCAAGTGCTTAACGAACAATGTTGAGGTATGTGTGAAATTAAATTATGTATGTTCTAGTTCTTCCTCCTCTTAATCTTCCACTAATTTTACCTATTATTTAAGATATAAATATCTTCTCAAAGATGAAAAGTAATTCAAAATGGTTTTTCTGATCTTATTCGAAATTCAATGTTCATAAAAAAACTATCTTATTGTTTATGAAAAAATAACAATTTTAAAATAAAATGAATTTTTTATTTTAAAATTAATAAAAAACCAAGTTTTGAAAATTTATAATTTAAAAATAAATATTTTAAAAAATATCTTTATCATTATATCCAAGGGGAATAACATTTAAATAATATTTTTGGGTTATAAAAAGCATACTAAAAATCACTATGTTTTTTGTTTTTCAAAACATCCTAGTTTTTCCAACCATTCTAAAAATAATAATTTTTTAATTATTAAAAAAAGTTGGCCATATTGTTTATGACTTCAATTGTAAAAATTGTAGACATGGAAGACAAAGAAAACATTCATATTTCTTATCATATTTTAAATAGAAAAACATTTATACGAAATTTCTGATTCCAAAATCTTTATTAGCTAACTTAAGTGAACATAATATATGGGTACCAAATCTATAGTTTCTTAAAATTTTATAAAGTAAAAGAAAAACAAAAGAAGCTACATGGTATATGGATAACAAGTTCTCAAGGAATATATGTGGTTATCCTTCTGAATTCAATAATCTTAGGACTTTTATGGAGTAAATTTCACCTTTGGTTATGATTAAAAATGTAAAATAATGTTTATAGGTTTTATTGGTTTATTCAACTATTATTTAATTAAAGATATTTTATTTTTCAAAGGGTAAAATCATAACGTACTAATTAATAGTCAATTATGTGATAGTGGTTTCAAAATTACGTTTTAAGATGATTTTTGAAAAGTTTTTAATTATAAAAGAATGATTTTATGTACCACATATAGAATTAAAAATGTTTATATTATTGATTTAAAATATATTTCAAGTAAAAATGTTAAGTTTTTAATTAAAAAAGATAACGATTCTTATATTTGTAATAAGTTCTTAGACCATCATATTAATCACTCTCTTATTAAGATCAATTGTAACTGAGTAGTATGAGATTTACCAAAATTGAATTTTTAAAGATAACATAGTTTTTGAACCTTTAAAACACTAAAATAAATAATAACCCTCTTTATGATCTTAAAGTCTTGTTTCCTCTTCTAAATTTTACCACTAGTGCACCTTGACATTTTTGGACCAACTCAAGTTGCTAGTATCAGAGGTAAACAATAAACCTTTTTAATTATCAATTACTTTACTATATTAAAAAGAATTTTATTATTAACATATAATAATGAGGTTTATAATGTATTTATCAACTTCTTAAGGAAATATGAAAATTAAAAAGGACACAAACTTTTTTCCCTTATATGTAAAATACTTGTAGAATTTGATAACAAAGAAATTGATGAGTTTTGTGCTTATCAAAGTTATCATCACTCCTTTTCCTCTCGTAGAAAACCTCAAAAAAATGAGGTTGTCAAAAGATTAAATACGGCCCTTCAAGAAATTTCTATAAATCACCTAAATGAGTTTTCTATTCATTAATAATTTTATGCTGAATAAGTTAATAGAAAATTCTTTATCCTTAAACGTTTCCTCATAAGTCTTGTCTTAGGAAAAACCCCTTATGAAATTTAGAAAGGTATTATTTCATGTTGTTAGAACCTCTTTATTTTAATTCTCAAAAACCATGATTGTTTTATTTCTATTGAGTTAAATATTTTATTATAGTATATTATTTTGTAAAGAAAAGTTTAAAAATTCACAATGTATAGATCTACATTTATTTATGAACTTCCACCATTAGTTAAATATGTGCTACCACCAGACACATTCTACCACTAGACACATCATACTGCCATAAATGTTCTACCATTAGTTCAACCTATGATACCACCACACAAGATACCACCATAAACATGATTCCTCAAGACACATTCTACTGTCAGACACAAGATACCTTCACATATGTCACCACCAGACATGCTACTACCAGAAATATGCTACCGCTAGATAAATGCTACCACCATAAGTGTGCTATCATTAGTTCAACTTATTCTACCACCAGACATGATACCACCAGATGTGATACCACAAGCTTTTTTATACCACCATATGTGGTACTGCTTGATTGTGCTACCATTGGTCTAAGATATCATCATATTTGATCCATTATTAGCTGGATACTATTATTGTTTCCCATTTGAATTAAATTCTTCTTATGGATATGTTAAGGAATTTAATACAAATATCCTCACATGGATTTATTAATGATTATTCCCAAACCACTACATGGATACATTGAATACTAACTTATAGGTTTCTATATTTTATCCTCAGTACAAGGATCTAGGTTATTTTTTTTATTATTCTTCAATAGATAATTTGGAAATGTAGGTCTATATATTTTCAAAGAAGTCCCATGTGCATGTGAGGTCTTGGAGAGCATACTTACTGCATACATTCTGAAATACATACAAGTGTGAAAGTGTAGAAAATATATAATATAAATAATCTTTTATATAATGAATCAAGATATTTGTGTGGAATAATTTCTCAACATTAATAGATTGAAAAAAAATTCTAGACTCTACAATACTCTGTTTTCCTATAATTTTTGAGAAACTTCTTCAATATCTTCTCTGAGTAAAATATGAGTGACTTTAAGCATCTAAAGCTATTCATATTGAGCAACATTACAACTACCACATTGACTCATTTTATCTCTCTATTTCATGCTTTACATTTGATTAGTGTGTTATGTTTCTCTATTTATTCATACAAACATTATTCTATGCTTTAACTGGAGAGTTCTAAACACATTATTTCTACTTTATGAATTATTCATGCTCATAATAAGTGTGTAAGAGGTCCTATGTGTTTTATGTTGTATTTATTTCCACATATATCTATGAAAGATTCTTTGATCCTGGATATCATGTGTACTATTTCTTGTAATACCCAGTCCATGTTTTGAATTTTGATGTTGTTAGAGTAATTGTCTTGGCATTAGGTTTTTTAATTGTGGATAAGATTAAGTTTAAGCTTTATATTGAACCCCTTATTCATTCCATTGCATGTTTTTTTCCCTATATTTTATATTCTAATGCTAAAACTGTATATTTTTAAATACATAAACAAAACATATAGTTTGATAGTTATTCTAAAAATATGTTTATATAAAGGATTTTATTAAGTAAATTGATTTATAAAGTTAAATTAATTTTAAATATTTTTTTAACTGATCCCTTTTCCCACTTTGAGAAATATTTTGAAAGATCAAACTTATATTATTATGCCATTTTGATCAAATGGTCATTTTTTGTTAATTGGTGGGATTTTATTTTAAAGTGTTTTTCATAGAAATTTATTTAATAACTCTATTCACTCCCTCTTTAGTTACTCACTCTAACCAACATTTGGTATAAATGGATTTTTAGATATATTTTTAATTGTGATTTAGTTTTCTTCTAAAGATCCTAAATCTCATTTATTTCTTAATTTAATTCTTTATAGATAATTTAAAAAAATATCTACTAAAAATATAACTCGTTATTTTAATGTCATTAATTATTTTCAGTGGAAATTGACATGAAAATACATCTTGAAAGCATGGGGTTTTAAATATTGACTATGATTGAAGAAAAATATAAATCACCCAAAACTGTTAGAGTTACATGGAGTGATGATACTAAAGTAGCTTATGATAATAATTTCAAATCTAGGAATGATTTATATTATGATTCACGTGATAAATGATTTTATATAATATCTATATACACTAATACTTTGGAAATTTGGGATACTTTATATGTTTCTCACGAGGGAACACCTACTGCTAAGGAAATGTGCTTAAATACTTATACTATTAAATTTGATACTTTTAAGATAAAAATTTATGAGGATATTTTTGATATGTATCTTAGGTTTAATGATATTATTAATAAAGGAAATTCATTGGGAAAACCATTTTCTGTAAAATATCATGTGATGCGACTGTTGAGGTGTTTACTAAACAGATGGAGAGGTACCTTAGTGTCAATCTAGGAGTAATGTGATACAATAAAGTTTTCGACTGAAGAGATAATAAGAAATATTTTGATGTATTTGGAAGAAATAAACTAAAATATATAATAATAGGATTAATAAAAAATAAAATCCATAACCTTCAAAACTATTACTACTTCAAAAAAAAGAGAAAATCCAAGTAGATAGCTCATGTGATAAAGAGTTACTTGCTGGCAGTGATGAAGAGATGACATACCTGGCCAAAAGATTCAAAAAGTTTTACATTAGAGGTAAGTTCTCAAGGAAACCCAATTATAAAGGAAAATATGACAATAAAGTTAACTGGATATATGATTAGAATAAATATGATGTTATGGATGAGATGGTTTTTACGATTGTAAAGGGAAAGTTCATGTTAAATCTGATTGTCTAAAGTTATTTTTTTTTAAAAAAGTTTGATTATAAGGATAATAGGTACAAAAAATCCATGAAATAAGAATGTAGTGATTCATAATATAGTTTGAGTGATTCAAACTCAACACAAGAGGATAAGAATGATAGAGCTAACATTTTTTTATGACAAATGCATCTGAGGAATCTATTGTATTCCTTACATCTCATGTTCATATTTCTAATCATTCTAAAGATAAAAATAGTATGAATAAATTTCTAATGAAGAAATACTTGGGTACTATAATATGATGGAGGTTTATTTTAATTAACATAAAGATAAATATAATATTTTAAATCATCAACATTATTTTATTGCTAGTTTTGAAATAGATCTTAGTATTGAGAAGGGTAAAAATGATCAATTGTTTAAAGAAAACAACAAGTTAAAATTGTATAACTAACAATTAGATAAGTACCTATATATATATATTTACAAATTTGATAGATAATCTAAATCAAATTATTGGAAATAAAATTCCTCCGAAATACACTACTAGAATAGTATATCAACCTGAACAAAAAAGAATCATTAAATATTGTTTTATTTCTAGTTCTATCTCTATATAATTTTCTAGAAGTTTTTATTCCTCTATAAATAGCAAAGCTTCTATTTATAAAATTTTAAAATATGGTTTAGGAAAACTATTAAGAAATTATGGGTTCCTAAATATTTGATTGCTAGTATTTTTAGATCCAAGAAGATTTGGGTACCAATATCATTTTGGTTTTAAAATCTATTTTTTAGGAAACCTGTATGAAAATATCCTATTAGAACTTATGGTATCTGTATAGTTTCTGTTATAGACACATGACTGGAGACTATTAAAGTATCAAGAACCTGATCAAGGTGGATGGTGGTCATGTTACTTTTGGTGATAATTCTAAAGGTAAAATTATTACCTTTTTTCAAATGAGTAATTCTAACACTACATTAATTTAAAAAGTTTTATTTGTTGATGTATTAAAGTATAACATACTTAAAACCTAATAACTATGTAATAATTGTTTTCATGTTAAATTTTATAATAATTCATGTAGTTTTTTTTATTCTAAAAATTCTTTTTTTACTACTTTAAGAAATGATAAAGAATATGTTATAAATTTATATTCCTTTTTTATATCAAAATAATTATTATTTAAGTTCCTTTCACAAATAATCTTAGATTTTAAATAGGATACTAGGCCATTGTAATATTTAATCACTTTCAAAGATAAATATGAAAGGGTTACATAAGGATATACTTAAAAGATAATTCAAAAAAATAATATTTACAACCCATGTGAAAAAGGGAAACAACACAAAATATTATTCAAATAAATTGAAGAAGTTTCCACTTATCAACCACTAGAGTTGGTTTACATGCAGTTGTTTGGAACTCCTAGTGTCTCTAGATTAAGTTGGAAGCACCATATTTATATTCTAGTAGGTGAACTTTCTAGGTATACTTGGGTATCATTTCTAGTTTGAAAAAGTGTATCTTATTCTTATTTTAACAAGTAAGCCAAATATTTGGAAAATCTTAGTGGAATTAGAATTTCCAGATTAAGAAGTGAAAATGTACGTGAGTTAGAAAACAAATACTTTGAATAATTTTTCTTAAAAAATGGTTATAATCATTATGTTTATAATCCTAGGAGTCCACAATATAATGGTATAGTGGAAAGGAGAAATAGAGGCCTTAAAGAGATTTCTTGAACTATGCTTAATTAGTATGACTTACCTATTTATTTTTTGGTATAAGCTATGAATACAACTTGTTACATAATCAATAGAGTTCTCATAAGACCAATATTAAGGAAAGATAATTATGAATTATTTAATGGTAGAAATACAAAGGTTAATAACTTTAGAGTTTTTGGTTGCAAAACATTATTCTTTATACTAAGGATAATCATGAAAATTTTATTCCAAGAGTTATGATGAAATTTTCCGTGGATATTAAACTTCTGGTAAATCATATCAGGTGTTTAATAAAATAAATATGATTGTGTAAGAATCTATTCATGTTAAATTTTATAAAACCAATCCTCATAAGCTTAATAACCATTTTAAAAACCTTGATGATAATCTATAAAATGTTAATGTATATGAGAAACCTTATGAAAATTATACGAAACAAGAAGAAAAATCATAGAGTTCTATGAAAAAACCTGAAAGTTAACCTAAAAATAAGAAGATAATGAGATATCCGACCCTTATTTTCCTAGAATTGATACAAATCAAAGATACCAACATGTTTATTCTACAGTTGTAGACTTAAGTAGGGGAACACAGACTTGAGATTCTCTAAGAAATCAGGTTAAACATCTAGTGAATTATTTTCACATCTTGAACCTAAGAATATCAAATACGTAATTAACGATGAATTCTTGGTTTTGTTAATGGAATAATAAATTAATAAATTGTAAAAAACAGAGTTGGGATGTAGTAGTTAGACCTAGATACACTCTGAATATTGACACTAAGTGGGTGATTAAAAACAAATTTGATGATCCAAGAAACATATTTAGAAATAAGGATAGATTGGTTGCACCAGTATATAGTTAGGAAGAGTCAAATGAGCCTCATCCCAGTTGGTAAGGAATACTTATGTGCATCCAGACATCCATGGATCAAATCCAGGAAGAGGCATAATTTCCATGTTACTATAGTAGTATTATAGTAGTACTATAGTAGGTACTGTGGCAGTACTGTAGTGGCAACTGTAGCATGTACTGTTTGGCGTTGTAGCAGCTGGGGTTATTCCCCTGTTTGGGCCTTCAGGAAACCGATTTGGTCCTAGAGTCCTTTTAGGCCTTTGGGCTACCAAGGACTTCAGGTCAGTAAGCCCTTCGGGCCACCTCAAGACCTTCGAGCCACCTCAAGGACTTCAGGCCACCTTTAGCGAAGATGAAAACCAGACAACCTACAAGGAATAATCTCCAAAAGGAGGATGAGAAAGTAGCTTTCACCATAGTAGAAGCTAAACAGATTTCAAGATTTAGAGGGTATGGAACTTTCCATCAGAACAAGACTATCCATGCATGGGAAAGCCTAGCCGAATAACCATTCAAAGGTGGAGATATGATATCATGATAAAGATGCAGGGGAGGAGTAGTTCCATGTAGTTAGTCTTGGTTTTATGTAATGTTTGAATCCTACGGCCAATGAATTCCTCGAAGTATTTTGGGACATGCAATACATATTCATACATGCCTTGTAAGGGTTCCACCTCACTCCTTGAAAGGTGAATTATCAAAAATCATTAAAAAATGAAGGCTTTTGGGATACTGGATGTATGTATGGATATAGTTAAGAAGAGGGTATTGAATATGAGGAAACCTTTTCACTAGTGTCCATCCTTGAATCCACTAGAATAATTATTTCCTATGAAACACATCTTGATTTCAAACTATATCAAATGTATGTCAATATTGAATTCTTAAATTGTTATATATTTGATTCTGTTTTTGTTGAAAAAAGAAATTTATTTTAAAATAATAATTTTTCAAATAATTTTTTTAAAATAATTAATGATTTATAAGGTTCAAAACTATCTCTTAGAGCTTAGTATGCTAGGATCACTTATTTTTTGATTTTTAAAGGTCTTAACAAAGTCAAAGTTGATCCTACTCTATTTAAAAAAATTTGAAAGATTTTTATTAATTAAAATTTATATTGATTATATTGTTTTTTGTACTTCTAGAAATTATTTATTTATTAGTTTTTCAAAAATTATGTAAAGAGAACATGAAATGAGTTTAATAGTATAACTTAAATTCTTTATTGGTTATCAAATTTTTTAGAATAAATATGAAGTTATTTTAAATAAAATTAAGTACACTAATAAACTTATGAAACTTTTTGGTTTGGATAACACTAAAAGCAGTGATACTACCATGAGTACCACCTATAATCTAGATATTAATAAATCAAGAAATCTAGTAGGTCAAACCAATTATAAAGGTACATTTGGAAGCTTTAAACACTTAACTTATAGTCAAATAGATATTATGTTCAATGTGTGTATGTTTGTCATTGTTAATAAAATCCTAAAGAGTCTCATTTACTTGATGTTAAATTAATATTCAAATATATGAAGTATAAAACCAATTTAGTATTGCTCCATCCCAGAGAACTATCATTTAATTTAGTAAGTTATTCAGATGTTGATTTTGGTGGCTATAATTCATGTAGAAAAAAAACCTATGGAATATTTCACAATTTGGAAAAGTCAATAGTATATTGGTGTTGTAAAAATCAAAATTATATTTCACTGTCCACTATTGAAGAAAAATAACTAGTTTCCAGATGTTTCTATGCATAGTTTTTGTGGATAAAACACACATTTCTAGATTATGAATATCAATTTAGAAATTTCTTGATAAGTTGTGACAACATAAACTTAATAAATATTTCAATGAATCCTGTGTATCATTCTAGGAAAACAATATTGATGTAAGACATCACTTTTTGAGAGATCATCTTTAAAAGGGTGATATAACACTTGAATTAATAATAACTGAACATCATCTTGTGTTATTTTTAAAAATACCTTCAATTATGAGAGATTAAACTATATAAAACCTGAATTAGGTTTGATAAATTTCAAATAATCCTTTATCATTGGGGATCTATCATTGGGTGGTCCACCGTTGGTGCTCCACCATTAGAATCCACTATTGGTGGCCAACATTAGAAATCCACCATTAGCGATCCAATATTGGAGATCCACTATGGAAGATCCACTATTGGTAATCCACCATTGGTGATCTAGAATTTTTGATCCACCATTGGTGATCCACCATTGGTGATCTACCATTTGTGATCCACCGTTGGTGATCCACCATTAGTGACCCACCGTCAGGTGATCCACTATTGGAAAGATCCACCATTAGGAAACTAACTTTGGGTGATCCAATATATGGTGATCCACTATTGGTGAACCACTTTTAGAAATCCACCACTGGGTGATCCACCGTTGTGTGATACATCATTGGAAAGATCCCCCATTGAAAATCTACTGGTCGGATATCTATTCCCATTTTCTTATCGATCCTATTTTTTGTGTGATTTTTTATTGTTTTTGATATTTTCTTATATTTTTTATTCAAGTCCCTAAATGATAAAATAAAACATAAATTCTTTTTGGGTCACTCTCTCTCACACCTACCCTTTGAACCATTTCAACTTCCCTTCTTTCTTAACCATAAACCTTCTTCACACTCTTACTTCACCTTTTGATTTAGTGTAATAGTGAGAGTTTAGTAATCCTTAGTGTCATCTCCATGAAGATCAAAAACTATGAATAAATGTCATGGATAATCAATCCATGTTGTAATCTAACAAAAAACCCCTCATCTTGTAAAAACATGTTATTTTTGTAGAGAAAGAAGAAGATTCATAATGATTGTTGTCTAGAAAGTCATTGGTACTCAATGTGATTCAAGACCAATGATGGATAGATTTATTCTCAAGGAATGAAAAGACATTTTATATGAGGTCGGTTTATTGTTTTACCAATATAAAGATTAATTTTTTTTAGAATAAAGATATCATTCGTAGTATGATAGATGGAAAATAGGTTATCTATTCTTTAAAGAAATGGGATCATTTCATAAATATACCTACTGTATTTGATGACTATCAAGGTTCTATATCGAGTGATAGTAAGATTTCTGTGAATGAGAATACACTTATGGAGTTAACTGGGAATGGATCGATGTGAAGAATTTCTTCTACATAAATTTATGGAAAATATAGGCTTCTCTTTAAATTTATCCAACATATATTATGTCCAAGGAAAGGGGATTTTAGAACAATGAGGTATCAATATTTCTATCTTTTATTAATTATGAAAATAAGAGATAAAATTAATATGTGTGGATATATTTGGGTGAACATGTTGGAGATATAAAATTCATTATCCATATTTAATTCGCTAATTTATCCTAAGATGGCATCAGCTATATTGGAAGCCAATAGATTGGTTTATGGGGAAGAGGGAGAAGTGGTAAAATGTGGTGGTTTTTTTGATTAAAATACCTATAAAAGAATGAAGGTCAACTATAATCCATGGATGAATAAATAGGTTACATATAATGAAAAAATTTATGAGTATTTTGATCATATGAGACACCCTACCAGAACTAAAAGTAGGGTTGACCCTGGCTTATAACCAAATTATTTTTTACTTATTCTTCTAATGAGGAAGTGGAATATATAGCTGAATATGAAGATGAAGTTCATACTTTTGTTGAAGAGGGTAGTGATCCAGATATTGATAAAATCCCAATGGTGTCCTACGGATCTGTAAGTCCACCTATTTCACTCTATGTTAGGGAGAGCCTCTAGAGTGAAGGAGAAGAAGAAGAGGCAAAAGTCTCTAGAGAAGATCATGTTTAGAGTTATTATGAAACAATAAAAAAAGTCATGTAAGCTTTTAATGGTTCTAAATATGGAAATGGTGATGGACCTCATGACTCAGAAGGTCTTGATGACGATGATGATGATGATGGCGTTGATAGGGATCAATAACATCAAACTTCTACTTGTTCAGTTCAAGATAGGTCTGTATATATGCAGATACCAAGAATTGTTCAGCCAGTTGATGATGTTAACTTTATTAGAGGTGAGCTGAGGTTATCTGTTGAGGGGAGGAATCCCAAGGTTCTTCTAACTAGAGATCTGTTCACATAGTTGATCCTTCTTACATAGATGAGGATAGAGCTACATCCAAATGAGTGCCATCCTCTGCTTCCAAGATGCTTGGGATTTCTTATCCTAATTATGATGGAGATGATGATAGTGATGATAACCATGGTAGGCCGCTCGATCATGGTGGACTTTCCATTATTACTATTGAAACATATCCAAAGGAATATCTAATTCAAAGAATTGATGAAGAAGGTTAACTTTATGCCTGTACATATAACGTTCCATTAGTTAATACAAAGCATGTAGGGGATGCTCAATATGTTTTAGAGACGGTTTCATGTCCTATTATTTAAACTGATGTACCTTTAGATTATATTTATAAAGATGATTTCTAATGTTTTAGAGAGAGTCTGATTTCTTATTTCAGTGGTGTTATTAGATCCTAGGCTCTTCCAGTTACTTAGCTTTGTAAAGTTGATACGAGGTATATCATTGAGATATTAATTTTACATATTTTGAAAAATATTATTTTGAAGATTCAAGAGGTTTATATTGAGAAAATAATAGTATCCAATGATATGAAATCTATGATGTTTTTTATGAAGGATATTAGTAATTGTTTTGATGTTATACATATATCTCTTTTAGATAGGTCGGAGAATCTACCACCTACTATTGCCTCTACATCCACTGCTCTACCTCCATATGTGAATGGTGATATGATAAGAGCTATACTACGATATGAGTTAAATGCTATCATGGGTGATATTCATATATATAATTCTGAGTATATTTGAAAAATAGAACGACATGGTGAGAACATATATATATTGGAAAGGGAGTGTTTAAATGAAGCCTGAAGTGATAGAGAAACTATCATTAAGGCTATCGAATAATAAATTTTGAGAATATATAAAAATAATTGGTTAAATTCTAATTTTATGTTTCTGAATAAGAAAATAATAATTCCACTAGTGAATAATGACTTCAAGGAACAAGTAGATCATCTAAAAGTATTCTTCAATATGATCAAGCTATTTTTGGAAGAGAAGAAAGACTTATTCACTACAATGGAGAGAGAGGCGTAAACATCAACATAGACTGTGTAAATATGACGAAGAAATTTATTTATATATATGGAACATCAGTTGTGGAACCTAAGCCCATTCCTATTTATGAATTCACCTATAAACCATCTTCTTCTCCCAGTCCTCCCCAATTTCAGCCTTTCAGTATGTAAAAAACTAAAGTAGTTAGACATATTAGACCAGTGGTGATATGTGAACTTCCCTAGACTATATCTACACCCTCGGCCTCTATATCTATGCCTCATACCTCTGGTAAAAGAAACGACCTAATTTATCTTTCCTCCCAAAAATTAGAGAGTGATTTTGAATAGGCTTAACATTTGATTGGGATTATATTTTCCCTTGGATTCCCTTTAAAATGTAATCTAATGAGTCATTAATTTTAATGAAGCTTATCACTTATTATTATTACATTCTATATTTATATATTTCATTGTCCATATTGTATTATCTTTTTGATATTCAAAAAAGGGGTGAAATTGTTTTTATGAAATTTCAAGTTTATGTTTGTAATTCCTATTTCCACTACTTATGTTTCAATGTTTCTAACTTTAAATTTAGCATATCACTTTAGTAATTTGAAATGTTAATTAGAGAATTATCATTCATTTTTAAATTCATATACTTATGCCTATATATGTTTTATACAAGATTAATAAAATGACATGATTTGCGATCATCGTAAGGGGGAGATTGTTAGGAACTTATTATTTAAATGCTCACAACTTTGATTATTATGTTTCTAATGGGACTACTTTTTTATGATAATATATTATTTAGTAAAGAAAATTTGAAAAACTACCTAAGTAATGATTTATTGTTAGTTATGAAGTTCCATTGTTAGTTCATGATGTGCTACAATCAGATGCATTGTATTTCCATACACATGATCCAACTAGACATGTGATACAATTAGTTAAAACTGTGCTACCACCACACATGATACTACTAGATACATGATACCATGCGACACATGCTACCACTAGGCATATGATACCTCTACACATTCTAAAACCAGAAAAATTATACCACTAGACACATGCTACCACCAAACACATACTACTACCAAAAATGTGGTACAATTAGTTCAAATTGGGATACCACCAAACGTTCTACCTTGAGATGGGATACCTCAACCTGTATACTACTACCAAATGCACTACCACTAGCTTATGATATCATTCGTCTAAGGTACCATCAGAGTTTATACCCTGACATCTTGATACTATTATGATTTAATTTTTGAATTAAATTCTGCCAATTCCTATTTTATGTTATTTAATACAGTCATCCTTACATGGATTTGTTAATGATTATTCATAAACCACTCCATGGATGAATTAAAGACACATTTCATGGTTTCCAGATTTTCGACTCAGTATGAGGATCCTTGTTATTATTATTATTATTATTATTCAGTGGATAATTTGGATTTGTGGAGATATATATTTTCAAATAACTCCATCATACGACTGTGATCTTAGAGATATTACACACTACATACATGTTGAAATACATATGAGTGGAAAAGTGTAGAATATAAAGAAGACAAAAAACCCTTCATACACTAAATCAAGAGATCTTTGTAAAATATTTTCAAAACATAAACAGATGGAAAACATAATAAGTTTTCGAAACTCTATGATACTCTATTTTCTTGTACTTTCATAGAAACCTATTCAATATCCTCTCCATGTGAAATATGAAGTTCTTTGAGCATCTAAAACTATTCATACCAATAAACACTACAACTTCCATTTATACTATTTTATATTTCTCTATTTTATGCTTTATATTTTAGAAGTATGTTTCTTTGATATGTTTATTTATACACACTGTCTTGATCACTTTAACTGATGTATGCTAGAAACATTCTTTCTGCTTTCTCTATTTTTATACTGATGAAAAGTGTGGAAGAGGTCTTTTGTGGCATGTATTATATTTATTCCAATATATAAATTTAGAAGAAGCTTTGATCCTAGAAATTCTTTGTGCTATTGTTTTTAATTCCCAATCCAGGTTTTGGATCTATTATTATTATAATAATATAATTTGCAGTAGGTGATTTCCAAGTAGAGAGGATTAAGTATTGGAATATTATTGAACCTCTTATTTTTCCACTATGTGTTTCACATTTTTTTCTACATTTTATATACCAAATCTAAAATTGCATTTATTTTTAAATCTATCAAAAAATCTTATACATTGATAGTTAGTCTTAAATAGTTTTTATATAAAGAACTTGAATAAGTAAATTGAATTCAAATTTTAAAGTGATTTTAAATATTATTTTAACTTATCTATAATCCCACTTGGAGAAATATTTTTAAATATCAAACTTATATTATTTTATATTTTTTTATTAATTTGGGGGGTTTTTTAAAGTGTTTTTAGTAGAAATTTTATTGGGAACTCAATTCACCCCCCCTCTAGAGCTACTCACCCTAACTAACAAATATATTGGATTCTTTAGTTTATTTGATTTTAAATGATTTATCCACAATACCAAGGATTATTTTTGAAATTTTGATCCTAAATTAATTGAATGAGTCTTCCTTGGTTATTCTAACTTGAGTAAATCCTTCCATAGCTTCAATAAGAGAACCACGACTCTATAAGATTAAATTCAGAAACAATATGATGATAATATTCCTAAATCAAATCCATTATGTGATGATGATGTGAAACAACATAGTTTTATCTTTCTTGAAATTTTATCTTCTAAAGTAATTGAAGATTGTCTAGAATCCCCATACTTTTATTTAATCAAGTATTAGATTCAATCCGAAGACAACACTCATGGGAATGTTATTGAAGAATTATAATATAGTACATGTACTAAATATCTGGTCTTAAATGAGGTTGAAGAAAAAAAAATTCTCTCTCACCATGATCCTCATTCCCTTGATGAATCAATTAATGATGAGAACTAGATAGTTCCCTGAAAATAGATTTGGACAAATTTCAAAGTAACAATGATTTGACTCCCATAAAACATCCCTAAAATAATCATATTATTAGAACCAAGTGGGGTTTTTTCCAAAAAAAACTTGAAAAATAAGTAAATGTTATCCATAACAAGTCTCAAATTGTTTCTAATGGATATAATCAATAAAAGGTATTGATTATGAAGAAAAATTAGAACCTATTTCTCGACCTGGATCAGTTAGAATATTGTTGGCATTCACCACTCATATTAATTTCAATCTTTTTTCAAATATATGTCCAAATATTTTTTCTAAATTTTTTTATTTAAAAAAAATTTGTGGACCAACCACCCAGTGTTGAAAATCATGAATTTTTTAAATTTGTTCATCGAGTTAACCAATGATCTATATAGATTAAAACAAGCCCCTAGGGCTTGGTAAAATATTTTAGCTAAATATATTTTATGAAATAACTTAAATTCCTCCTTGGATTTAAAATTTCCAAAAAGTTTGATGGAACCTTTGTAAAACAATGTAAATAAACTAGTGAAATTATAAATAATTTTGGCATGGATCATTATAAGGAAATTAGAACACCCATGGTTATAAATTTTAAGATTACATTAGATGAATCCAGTCAATTGGTTAAAAAAAGCTGTGTTGAAGTAAAATTGCAATACTACTTTACCTTACTATGAACCATTCATACATCATGTTTCGTGTATTCCTTTATGTTCAATTTCAAATCCAATCAAAATGATTCTATTTTTAAATCCCTCAATATATATATTTTTTTTATTTAAAAGGAACTAAAAAACTTGTATTATTTTATCCTTAAGAAATATCTTTTTATCTTTATTTGTTTTTATTCTAATTTTGGAGGATTCCAACTATATTGTAAAAATACTAGTGGAACTTGTCATCTACTTTCAAAGTTACTCATCTCTTGGAGTATTAAGAAGAAAAATTATATTTCTCTTTCTATATCTAAATAAGAATAAAAATCTTTTGGGATTTTTTGAATCCATGTAATATGGTTGAAACATACTATTTTTGACTTTAGGATAACATATTCTTATGTACCTATTAATTGTGACAATAGTAGTGTGATCATTATTTCTAAAAAAATTATATAGTACTCTCACACTAAGAACATTGACTTGAGGATACATTTTCTATGTGATCACTTTCCAAAATTTTATATCATTCATGAATTTGTTTTCATTAAAATTCAATTTGTTGATATCTTAACTAAACCCCTTCCTCTTGATCTATTTTAATTTATTAAAGGCTATTTGGGTATGATTATATTATTATAATTATCTTTTAATCACTTGGAAATATTAAGGGTGTTTTATTAATTTTTTTCAAAATTATTTCCGAAATGGATCCCAAATTAATTAAATGTTTTTCAATTTTTTTAAATAATTTTGGAAAAGAGATTATGATACTCTTAGAAAAACATTACAGTCTGGATACAAACAGGTGGATGTGTTTCTGGTGAATATGCTTCTAGTGATCTATCCTAAAAAGTATTCATTGGGTTTTCAAAACCCTTCCCCATTTTGGTCATAGTGAGTATGCCTTTACTGCACACCTTCTTTAAGACTCATAGGGATTTTTATATGAATTATTAAAATTTTTTTTTACTAAACATTTATAATGGATTATTTTTTTCAAAATATTTGTTTTCTCTATCTATTTTTTTATTTTAGTATCATTTAATGGAGGTGAAACATTTAAACTCTCTTAAAATAATTATTTTATGGGGAGATAATCTTGTTAAAACTGAAATGATCATAGAAGAGATATTTTTTTAAAATTAAAATGAAAAACTTATTTTAGTTATGAAAAAATATATTTAGTTAAAAAAATATTTTTCAAAAATATTTTTTAAACTTTAGATTATTTTTCAATATATTTTTTTTTATTTTTTTATTTTTTTTAAAGTATGTTTTCTTTAAAATTTTGAAGTTTTTAGTTTTTTTGAAAAATTTATTTTAATCTATTTCAAAATATAATTAATGATGATAAAAATGTTCTTATATTTAACCCTTTATTCTCAAACCATATTTTAAATCCTTTTTGATAATGTGTTTTTAGCTTGATGATATGATGATTGAACTCCTTATGGGAACCTTAAATTTTTTTTAATGAATGTTTTAAAACATTATAAGAAGGATACAAGAATCATGGAGGATCATTGTGGGAATTTGAGAAGAAACTATTGGAAGCACATTGAAGCACTAGCCAACTAGTTTAGTGCCACTAACCAATTATCAGAATGCTCTAGGCCTTCCCATTGCAGCAAGACCCCACCGACTACCTAGTGGAGGAGAACCTACTAACCAAGGTTGATGGACAATGGATTTGTAATCCCTAGGAGTCCACTTTCCAGTTAGTGGAGGTGCACTAACTTTTGAGTGGTAGCAAGTAGAAAGCACCAAGTTCGTAGGAAGCCAAAAACTACCCAGTGGAGGATACTGGGTACCCGACGTCACCATCTGGGGTATTATTGGACTAGAAATTAATATGATAAAATTTCATCAAAATCTGAAGTATTCAGCTTAAATACCCTTAAAGTATTATAAAACATTATTGAATATTTTTTTCCTATAAATAGTGACATTGGGTAGACTTGAAAATTTATAACAACTACCTTGCTCATTTTATCTTCAATGCCATCATTTTCAATTTATATCAAATCAAAATCTTTTTAAATCCTATAACTCTTTCAAGTGTGTTCCAAATTGGTATATCTTTTTACTCCCTTATAATATTTTCATTACCTCATTGAATTAATCATATTATTTGAGAGAATAAAGACCATTCTATAAAGAGATTGGTTCCTTGAAATATTCTTGTCTTTCTATTTATTATAAAATTAGTGCTTAATTACATTAAAGTATGGGATCATGGTTTTCTTACTATTTAATTTATAAAGGAAAGGGACTATTGTTCTGATGTTTCTATATTTTCTGTTAAATAAATAATAACAATATTAATTGTAGTTTCTTTCTACAACCAAAAAAATAAAGGGATAGGTTTTTTATATTAGTTACCAATAAATATGAGGGGATAATACATTAAATCCTCAACATATTTAGGTGGAATACATAGGGGATCTTTTAGATATATTTCTAAAATTCCTTAGAAAATATCTTGTCTCATTTACTATTCATATTTTTAACTATTTATCACTTTATTTTGTTATTAATCTATCAATTAAATCTTAATCACTTAATAATATTTATATTAAAATATCAGATTCATTTAAATAAATACTTGTTTTTATTATTCCACTTTTTATTATTTAACTTTCATGCTTTGATTTTTTTTATCGAATAATTTTTAATGATGTTCTTAAAACATGATTGTTTTTCTTTAATTTTTTAAAGGATAACCCATCCCCCCTATTTCTATTTTACCCCTCTATAATCTATAAAAATAATTATATACAAATAATTTGTTATGGTGTTGAGAATATGGCTATTGAAAATATTAAGGATCTATGATTGAAGAGGAAAAAGGTAGGATATAAGAACGAGAATTAATCCTTTAATTCTCATGAATAAATGATGTTATAATATATGAATAATATATCCTGGTTTATGGTTGGAGAAGGATGAGTTTTAATATGTAATTGTTTAGGTATTGATGGTTCATAGAAAGTCTCAAATGGAATACAAATATGCGACAACATTCCTTTCTAATGTTTGAATAGATTTTGTGTTGATTTAATGAAGTTTAGTAATTCAATGTTTAATGTTAAAATTCAAAAATTCATATGAAAGTTTTCCTTATAAAAAAAATATAAAAAGTGTTTGAATACACTATTATACCTAAGATTCATAGGATGAAATGTGAGAATTTAATGTTAAAAATTTTCAAAGGCATGGATGCACTGTTACACATAAGCTACTTGCTACAGTGCATAAAAAAGTGAAAATAGAAAAAATATACATCTATTTTTAATAGTTAATTAGAGCTTACATAAGATACTTATTAAAGTACATTATAGATTTTGAAAAGGAAGAAATCTTACATTAATACATAATATTTCATTGTAACATACGTAAGATACTTTTTAAACTTCATAATGAAATGAATAAAATGAAAAACCCTTTTGTTAATATATAAGAGTTCACTGGATCATATATAACATAATTTCTATAGTTAATATAGAAATATATAAATGTCCAAAACCTTATGATGATACATAAGGGTTATTATAGTGGATTTACAAAGGTATATAGAGGCCATGTGATTTGGAAAAGTCCTATGTAACACGGTAATGAATAAGGGAAATCATAGGAGAATACACAAGGGTTTTAAAAGGGAAAAATATTTGATAAAGGAAAAACCATAATAATTTGATAATAATATATTCAATTTATTTTATAAAATCCAGCAATTATAAAAATGTTGGATTTATGTAGATTATTATTTTGATAAGTTGAGGCTATTATTCGATGAACCAAACAGCCTAATAATTGAAAGGGATATTATTATTTAAGGTGATCATTTATAGTATGATATTTTCATAAAGGATATGAATATTTCACTGCAATTAAATCTATGGTGAACAAAATTATAACACCTCATGACTTTAGAAAGGAAAAATGTGCTCGATAGCGTATATGACATGCAACAATGCGAATAAATGAACAATGAAATATTTCTTTTAAATATGACCATTATAAATAGATATTAAATTAGAGTGTATGAATAAGATTGAATTCATTATAAAATATATATAAAGGTCATAATCAATATAAATGTATTTATAATGTCTTAGTAAATAATCACTCTAATTTTATCAAAGTCACTTTATTATTAAAAAATATTTTTTCTTAGAAAATTTATTTTATTACTTTCAATATGAAATTGAATATTATTTTTTAAATCATCGTATCAATGTTATGTTAGTGGGACATTTTTCAATTATTAAAAAATATTAATCTTCTAGTGAATAGTAAAAAATATTGATATTTCAAATACTATCATTTATTTTCATTGAAAATCCCCATAATATTTTGAAGTTGATTTGAAAATTTATATATGTATCGTTTAGTTATAAATAATTTAATTAATTATAAATTAATCAAAATTATTCTTGATCTTAGTATAAAAATACTTTTAGACTTAAGAAGACATTTTTTTGTTTAGAAAACAATTTTTCATCACACTTTTTAGGATAATTATAAAATCATTTTTTCCATTATAGAGATTAAATTTGATAAAATAAATTCAATATTTTTAGTTAGTGTAATTAATAATTTTTAATAAGGTATACTTAATTTCTGGTCATAAGGAATAGTAAAAATATTAAAAATTTATCACCACAATAAAAGAATAAATCAGGTTTTTAATTTTTAAAATAAAATGAAGAGGACAAAAAATTGAACCTAAAACTTGAATTTATCCCATTGTATGTTTTAATTTTACCCATTTCCTTCCATTTTTTTGAATATATGGGTACTTATTGCTATACTTATTTGATTTTGACCCTTATAATATTCTAGTAAAAGATAAAGACAAAAATATCACTTTCTTTCCATTGATAAGTATAATAATTTTTGATTTGGATAAAAAAACTCAAGTTAGGTAATAAATATTCATTTTAAATAAAAATTATTTTTTATTATTTTAATTTATTCCCAAATTCTAGTAATGGAATAATTACCTTAAATTCTTATGCAACACTGACACAATATTTATTAAATTAATAGAATAATAAAATAAATAATTTTAAAAATATTAAAAGTAATATATATTTAATTAATAGTTGTTTATTATTATTATTTGAGATAATTATAACATTTTAGAGTTGTTTTTAATTATTATATTCCAATCCCATTATTGTCATATTGTTTTCAAAGTAAAATTAATTAAATAGTTCCAAAAATGTCATTAATGATAGTTTAATTAATGAATTACAATTAATAAAAATCCAATATTTGGAAAATTTATTAGTATATGGTTAAAATTTTCAACCATGATCCATTTATAGGCCAATATTCCTTTTTTATTAACTATCTTGTCCCATAAATAATAAAAAAATTATTATCAAGCTGATTGTCAAAAAGGGATAATGCACGTTAAAATAAAGTGATAGGGGAAACAAATTAATATAAAGTGTAAAAATTTTATTGTATGATTATATTGGACGAATATTCATACTATATTTTAATTTTATTAGTTTTTATCCTTTTATCCATGATAATTAGTTTATATCAATTTAATATTTTAAGAAATCCCAAAAGTAACCCTTCCATTAATTATAAAAGGGAACCTCCTCTCCTCTTTTAATCACAATTCAAGAATCCTTTGGTTTAGCCAATTATTTACCAAATACAGTCATTAATTATATTACCACCTCCAGGATTCCTTTTTTTATTATAAAACCATCATAGTATGGATTTGGTGTAAACCTAAATTGTTTTACTGAAGAATATGTATAATTCTTAACCAATCCTTTTATTTTATTTTTATTCCATATCCTTAAAATATTATTAAAATATGATGATATAATAAAATAAGTATACATTATATACTGAGATGTTATTATTTTAATTAAATAACCAATATCCATCTTCTCTTCCATCAAATGAGAAATGGGGCCATCGTTCAAGTGTACGACGGACTACTACCTTGCGAACTGATGTAATTAATTTTCCATTATCGCTTCTCATGGATATTTATATTTATTTATTTAATGTATATACATATATATGATATTTTATGAAATATTTATAATTTTTTAAATTTAATATATCACATATTTTCTTATCGTTCCATTCATTGAATGATGATAACTTCATTTGTGAATACATGTTAATTACCTCCTCCATCAAGCAATGTGATTTGTTTTTCCTTACCACATCACATCGATGGTATATATAATAGTATTTAAATAAATAATAATATATTTATGATAAAATTACAATTATTTAAATATTAAATAGAACTTAACTTCTTTCCACCATGATCGTTGAGAAAATAAATTCTTACTCATGCATACATATGACCTATTGTCCTCAAGATTGTAACATAATTAATTTTTATAATAATATTTTATGGTTGGTTTTAGAAATATAATTTAAGTATAAATATGATAATTATTTACTGATTATTATTCCAAAAATGATGTAACAATTAACTATTTTACCATATTCAATCTATTGATGCCATTTTAGACATATAAAATGAATATCATCAAAATGCTCAATGTGAACATAATTAAATAAATATATAAATATAAAATGGTAATAAATAAAATAAAAGGAATAATGAATTTGAAAAGTATTCTTAATTAATTAAACAATTAACATAATTTCATTATTCAGGAAGATAAATAATGTACGTGATAATATAGGCCTCAAGTAAGGTATTTCTTCTAATTTTCATTTCATTAATGAATATTTTAATGTTATGCAGCTAATTTATTTTATATGGTGTATATTTAGATTCTTATACATTTTATATAATGAATCCTTCATAATTCATTATATTTTAGGATTAAATTTAAATTATTTTATCTAATTGGATCTGACTTGAATGTTACCAAGTGGTAAGTGTTTCATAACTCATTTTCCTTCATTTGGTTACACCACTTATTCCTTAATTTTATTATGTTAAGATTATGTGTGAAATGGGTTTTTTTATTTATGTTCCATTTTCATATATTTTTTAGATTAATAATTGTTACAAATAATTACTTCATCGATTAATTCTCACTTAATTTTTTTTACCGTTGTAAGTTTTTTTCGTCTCAAATTGCATTCTTTGATACATATGTTATGTTATATAACTATAATATTCTCTGAGGTGTATATAATTAAAATTATATATGATATATCATGAATCCATTTATATTAAGGGAATTTAAAGATTCATTTGAAGTTAGATATTTCTTGGCCATTATGATCCAAAAGTTACAGAAGGTGTAAGTGTTTATTTCTCAATTTTTTCATTATTCAAGATTTTTTATATATAAGTATATGATGTGGGGATTATACGATAATTATATCTTAAAACTTACATATTTTATTCTTTATTTTTTTTAAATTATATGTTTTACTTTCATTTTTCTCTTAAAATTACTGAAAATATTAAAAAAATGTTTTTAATAAAAACAGACTTGATTTCGTCTTTAGTTAGGAATCCTTTTCATCCATGTCCATGTTTTCTAAAAATGTTTTCAAAAACATTTTAAATATTCCATTATGATTTTTAATTTCACTTTTACCCATAATTTAATCTTTAAAAAATATTGTAAAAATAATCTTTTGTTTTGTTTTCTATATAAGGTACTTATTGAATTTTTACCAAAAAATTGAAAGGAGTATTTTTTAACATACTCTACATGGAAAATATTTCCCTCTATAATGACCACTCAATGATTTTAATATTATTTTAAAGGTTTCAGTGGTTCTTTTAAAATATTTTTTTCAATAATACTATAATTTTGTAAGTAAATTTCAATATGAAAATGGTATTTTTTTAAAGGTTATTTTTAATGACCTCTTTATAGTATTTATATTCATTAATGAAGAAACCGTTTTATTATCCACTGGTATTATATTCTAATTATACAATCCTTATCGAGTATATATCAACCATTATTTTGGTGAATAGTTAGTGTTCCATTACCGTGCACCTGGTTTTGACACTCTCTGGGGATATACAAGAGTTAGTCCACATTTTATTTATTAAAAATTAGGATGAATAAGAGAATATAACCTATGGAAACCTTAATATTCCATACTAATATTGGATAAACCTAATGTTTATTGGGTTGATAAGTCTATGGTTGAACATAAATTTAAATTTATAGATACCCCTCTTGAGGTTTTATGTGATGAGTGTTTATCATGATTAATGCTATTTTGGGTGTTATTTATGGGAATTTCACTCCTTAGTATAATATATATTTTAGTGAAAATTTATTTGATGAATAATTAATTTATATTTTTTAGAAATAAGTTTAAAGTTACTGATAACCTATAGGGTTAATATGATCAATGTTGTTAAGGTTATAATAGAAAATTCTGATTTGGGGGAAAACATAAATTGTATAGAAAAAATTATTTGTTAATAAGAGATTAAAGGATTATTTTTATTTATGAGGTTGTTCGTCATATTTTTTTTGGAATTTTATAAGAATTATATTATTTTAGAAAAATAAAAAACCACAGGTCGAGTAACATCCCATAACATCTGGAAAGTTTGTGAGTTTTGAACCCAAAACAGAAGGGAGACATGGCTTCATCACCTACAACTGGCCTAGAAGATGACCTAGTTAGTATTAAATTCTTTTTACATAAAATTTCTGATAGATAAAGATTATGTATATTTTGGTAATCATATTATTGGATTAAATCTTTTTTTGTATTTTTTTTATTTTGAGGTGATTAATGAAATTTCAGGATAAGTTTGATTAGGTTGAGGTATTTAACATGAATATATACATATTCATGATGATTTAAGTTTCATTTCATGGTTAATATTTTGATTTGAAATTTTAAAGGAAAAATTGATCTTATTTCTCTTCTTCATTGGGTATATTTTTTTTTTCAATATCCATATTTTTCAAAATTGATTTCAAAAAGTAATTTTTTAAATAGAATGATTTATTAGTGAAATTTTAAGTTTTCCATAACTTTTCAAAATTTTTTAAATGGATATTTATGATATTTTTTTAAAGGTTAAATTTTAAAAATATTTTTGAAAAGTCAAAAGGAATGTTTTTAATGTATACATGGTTAACATACATCCCATCCACAACAAAATTTTTATTATATTTAGCTTCTTCTTCACAATTTTAATTATTTTACAAAGAAAACTATTAATTAAAGATTATTTTAATATTCCACTTTAATATTATTTAATTTTCCAATGGACATATTTTTATTACAAAAACTATATTTATAATGAGTCGATGGTATTTTTCACACGTCATCGGTTTATGGTTTTTTGAGTGTTAAATTTTTCTTGATCATTAACTTTAGTATGATCAATTACATCTATCACTCTTTATAATAATTTGGAAATTATATTTTTCCTATATGCCCTTATTTTCACATCCTACTAATGTTATCCTATATGAAACCAATTTTTTTGATGACCTTCTTTTGTCATCTTCACTCTTTTCAAGATGAAGGTTTATTAACACTTTTTATGATGTGGGATTTAAACAAAGGTATTTTAAGATCTCAAACCCTTGTATACCACACCCAAGTTCAAATTTTGGGGAAAAAATTTGTTGAAGGGGGGATGAATATAAGACCTTTAGATTTTAAAATGTAAAATAGTGTTTGATAACATATACAACAAGAAACACTAAGCCAAAATGAAACATGAAATGTTATTATTCAAATATGGCAAAAACAACGTAGTCATCAAATTGGAAGGTAAGAATAGTATTAAATACTTTATAAATTATATATAGATTTAAAACTCAAGATAAATATATGTATAAAATCTTAGTGAACAATCACTCAAATTTTAGTAAATTCATTTTATACTTCAAAATAATGTAATCTTCAAAAAAGGATTTTATTATTTTTCTTGAGAAAATATTATAATTAATCGATAAAACTTTTAGAAATTTTATCTGTTAAAGAGAATATAATTTTTTAAATCATAATATAAATATTATCTTAGAGTGAAATGTAGGGATTTGTTTGGAATATATTGATTTTTTAGTTAATAGTAAATAAATATTGATTTTTCAAATACCGTAATTTGTTTTCATTGGAAAAGCCGCTTAATATTACGAAGTTGATCCTAAATTAATATAAGTATAATTTAGTTATTAATAATATAATCAATTATATATTAATTGACATTATACTTAATAATAGTAAAAAAATAATTTTAGACTTTAGAATACTTTTTTCTTCTTTAGAAAACCATTTTTCATCACACTTTGTAGGAAAATTATAAAAACATTTTTTACTAATTATAGAAATTGAATTTGGTAAAATAGATTCCATATTTTGAATCATAATAATTAATATTTTTTAGTAAATTTAACTTAAATTTTGGTCACAATGAATATTAAAAATAGTAAAAATTTATCATTACAGTAAAAGGGTAAATCGGGTAATTAAGCTTAAAAATAATATGATAATGACTAAAAATTGACCATAAAACACGATTTAATCATATTTTATGTGTGTATTTATTCCATTTACATAAAAGTATCTAATATATGGCCACATGATGCCATATTTATTTTATTTTTACCTTTATAATATTTAAGTAAAAAATGAATACAAAAACCTTTCCTTCTAACTTTTATTAAGTATAATGTTTTTTGACCGGTATAAAAATAAATTATTTTTAGTTATAAATATTCATTTAAAAAATTATTTATTTATGATTTTAATTTATTTATAATTTTTATAATGAAATAATTACATTAAATTGTTATGCAACACTGACATAATGTTTATTTAATTAATTAAAAAAAGTAAAATAAACGATCTTAAAAATATTAAAAGTAATATAAATTGATTAGATTATTATGTTATATAATATTTTTAGATAAATATAACTTGTTTTTTATTTTTTAAATTATTATATTCTAATTCTATTTCTTTCATGTTGTTTTCAATGTCAAATGAAATGAATTGTTTTAAAAATGTTATTAATGATATTTTATAATAAATAATATTTTATTAAATGATTTAAAATTTCAAAAAAAAAAATATATTTAAAATATTAATTGGTAAATGATTGGAAATTACAAAAATGGTCCATTTATTATCAATTTGTTTTATATTAACTATATTTACCTCTAATGGGTAAAAATATTTTCATCACACTAATTGTCAGAAAGGGCTAACGTGGGTTAAAACAAAGAGATAAGGGTAAAAACATAATATAAAATTATCCAAAATTTTAATTTATGATTTTATTTAGATCCATAGTCATTATATATTATAATTATATTAATTTTTATCATTTTTTTTAAAATTAAATTAATTTAAATTATTTTAGTATTTTAATAAATTCCAAAAGTTTCCCTTCTCTCAACTATAAAAGGGAACCTCCTCTCATGTTTTATTCACTATTAAATAACCATTTGGTTTAGAAAATACCTAAAATAATTCCTTAATTGATTCCCTTCCCACATCCTATAGGTATTTTTTATTATAATACCCTCATAGGCAGGATTTTAGTGTAAACCTATGGTGGTTATCCAAAGAAGAGGTACCCGTCTTAACAGAGTGTTTTTGTTTTATTTATTATTGCACACCCTTAAAATCTGATTTAAACATTCATGTATAATAAAATAAGTATATAAAATATTATAATATGTTATTTTTTAAATTAATAAACCAACATACATGTCCTCTTCCATCAAATGCGAAAGGGAACTATCATTCATGTGTACAGCAGACTACGACCTTATGAACCGATGTAATTAATTTTACATCATCTCCTATCATGGATGTATATGATAATTGATTTAATGTAAATATATTATAACCATGAAAAATTTATCATTCTTAATATTTATTACATCAAATATTTTTTTACCTTTCCATTAAATGAAATATGATAATGTCTTTCTTTCTTATGTGTGGATTACTACCTCTACTAAGCGATGAAATTTGTTTTTCATTACTACATCCAATAGATGGTATATATCAGTGTATTTAAATAAATAACATGATATTTATAATATAAATATTATTATTTTAATATAAAATAACACTTACCTTCTTCCCATTATGATCGTTGAAAAATGAAAATGTTACTCATGCATATGTATGACCAATCGTCTGCATGACTATAAAATTGTTCAATTTTCATTACGATTTTTCATGTTTTTTTAAATTATAATTTATATATATATAAATCATAATTATTTAATGATTACTATTCTTTAAATGATGTAGCATTGACCCATCTTACCATATTCAACCTACCAAAGTCATTTGGGACATATGAACCGAATATCATGAAAAAATAAAATGTTAACTTAATTAATTAAGTAAATTATTGAAACCTGTAATAAATAATATAAAAGGACTAATAAAATTTAAAGATTTTCTTAATAAATTAAATATTTAACATAATTTTATTATTTAGGAATATAATTAACATATGTGATGAGTTAGACCTTAGGTAAGAGATTTTATCTTAACTTCCTTTCATTAAGGCATATTTTAATTTTATTCACCTAATTTCTGATATATCGTGTATATGTTTCCCATTTTACATGATATATAATTAATCATACATTATTAATGGTATTTTATGTTTTAAAATATTTCGGCCAAGGGGATTTTAGTTGAAATTCACCATTTCATAAGTGTTTTATAACTCAATTTTATTTCATTAGGTTACACCACTTCTTCATTGATTATATTATTCAATGATTATGTGTGAAATGGATTTTTAATATTTATGTTATATTTATAATTTTTTTCATTTTCATTTTTTTTCTTCAAATAATCACTTCTTTGATTAATCCTTTCTTTAATGTTATGATCATTGTAAGGGTTCTTCATCATAATTTTTTTTACTTGGGTCTTGTGATTTTTTATGCACATATCTTCTTTTATAAGGTTTATATAATACCCCTTGGATATGATATATCATAATTCCATTTATATTCAAGGTTTTTTAATTATCAACTTGAAGTTGTCTATTTCATGGGAACTATGATTCAAAAGCCACGAAACTCGAAAGGGTTCATTTAACAATATAATTATTATTTGAGATTGCTTATTTATAAGTCTCTGATGGGGGAATTATATGATTTTTCTATCTAAAACCCAATATATTTTATTATCCTCTATTTTTTTCAAATTATAAATTAATTTTTTTTTTACATTTTTATGTTCTAAAAAAATAAGAAAATGTTCTTAATAAATGTAGACTTTATTTCCAATTTAGTTAATAATATTATTTTCCATGTCCATGTTTTATAAAAATGTATTCAAGAATGTTTTTAATATTACTTTATGATTTTTTAAATTCACTTTTACACATGATTTAATTTTTAAATAATGTCATAAAAGTGATTTTTTATTATTTTCCAAAAAAAGTACTTATTGATTTTTTACTAAAAGCATTAAAGGAATAATTTTTTAACATATTCGACATGAATGAAATTTCGAATTATCATGAATAATCAATTATTTGAATATTACTTTACACGTTTACATGTTTATTTTCAAGGGAAGTATTTTTCCTAATATTTGTAAAACTTTTAGTGTATTTCAAATTTAAAAGTGTATTTTCCTCAAGAAAATTTTAAACGAAATCTTTATAGTATTCTTATTCATCAATGAAAACAACACTTTTATTATCTACTGGGAATATATTGTAATGATCCCATACTTATTCATTCCCTAGATGAATTATGATCTATTTTACTTGGGGAAATAATTTTCATTATGCATTCTAGTTCTTCCAATATGTAATTTCATAATAAGTATTGTTGATTAAGTTGTATAATTTATTTACATGATGAATGTATTTGACTTATTTTTTGATGGGTGGGGCCCATAACTGTATATCCCCTTGATGAATAAATAGGTCTTGTGAGAAAAACTAGTTTTTTAGTCTTATTAAATGGGGTTTTTGGTGTATTACTTCATATAGTTTAAATTATTTTGGAACAAGGCCTAGATGATAAGTTTTATTTTCCCAACATTATTAATTCAATCATTATAAAATTCGTTATTATTGTCCATGTGATTATTTTAATAGTACTCATGGATAGGTTTCAATATTAAGTGATTATTTATATGGAACTATTTGTTATTTATTTATTCCTACCATATTATCCTTCATGATCATGTTAATAATTAAATTGAATGTATTTTAGTCCTTTACCTTTCCATATTAATTATGCCTTATGATAGATTTCAATATATGTAACTGTTTCCAAGAATATGATATCACAATTATTTTCTTTTCATTCCCTAGGATATAAAGAAGGAATCATTGAATGAGTTTAAGGATGCAAAATATTTACTTTCATAATGTTTTTTATTTTATATTTTCAAATATAATTTGAGATTCAAGTATGAATATAGTTTACCAAGAATACTAAACTATTCAATCCTTTAAGTGAGATTACTTGTATCTAGTGCCAATGTCATTAATTAACCATAATTTATGGGAAAATATGTTCAGGCTATTTATAGTCAGTATTAGAGTAAGTTTAGTAGAAACCTTGGGAACTAGATTTAGTGAAACATAGATTAGTTAACATAACCATATGACTGAATTTGAGGATAAGTCTACGAATATGATAATATCCTAAATATTTGGTAAAGTTCAGGTTATGTGGTTTTCCTATAAATGTATCCTTATTTGGATACTACAAGTGGATTTTTGTTTGACATATATGTATCTAGGATTAATAAACCAGAAAAGAGTAAGTTAAGTATATCTTAACCATCATTAAGTGCAAGTTGAGTGTTTTTTTACTACACAACTAGTTGTACACTCCCATAGGATATGATTGGGTTAATTCACATTTTCATTATAATCTATTGTGATTAATAAGAGGATAGAACCTATAGAAACTAATGATATTATACAGTGATAAAGGATAAACCTAAAGTGTATTATGTTGATAAGTCTAATGTTGATAATAAATTTAATGGCATAAAGATAAATTTGGAGGTTTTATGTGATTGGATTTTATCATGATTAAGGCTATTTTGGAAGTCATTTATGGGAATAACACCCTTTTTTTAGTATTTTTTAGTGAAAAGTTGTTTTATGAAGGAATATTTTATATTTTTTATAAATAACCTTAATGTTATTGATAACTATTAAGGTTAATATGATCAATGATGTTTAGTTAATAATACTCAGTTAAGATTTTATGGAAAAAATAAATTGTATATAGGACCTTAGTGGTTAAAAATGGGTTTTATGATTAATGTTATTTTTGAGGATGTTCATACTATTTTAATTTGTAATGTTAAATGAATTGTATAGTTTTATAAAAAGGATAAACCATAGGCCTAGAGAAAACCTATTTCATCTGGTAAGGCCGCAGTGCTTGAACTCCCAACCAAAGGGTGATATGGCTATAATTCCTACAATTAACCTACAAAAGACCTGGTTATAATGAAATTTTTTTACATAAATTATTTCATAGATAATTATTGAGTTTATTTTTGGAATCATATTATAGGATTAAATGTTTTTAATTTTTGGGATTTTGAGGTGACTAATGAAATTTTTGGAGGTGTTTTTTTAAGATAAGGTATTTAATATAAATATAAATATTTTCATGATGATAAAAGTTTAATTTAAATATTAGTATTTCATTAGGAATTTTTTGAAGAAAATCTGATCTTACTTCTCTTCTTGATTGGGTATATTTTTCTTTCATATCCATATTTTCCAAAAAAAATAAACAAGTTGTTTTTTTACTCAAATGATTTATTTAGGAAATTTTAAATTATCATTGCTTTTTTAAAAGTTTTTAAAGGAATATTTATATTGTTTTCTAAAATGGTTGTTTTCAACTTTATTTTTAAAAATTGAAAATAATGATTTTAACTTAAACAACATTAACAGGATTCAACGCCACCATATTCATTTTATTATATTTAGCTTATTATACAATTTTTCAATTTTTTTACAAAGAATCCACTTTATGGAATATAATTTTAATATTTCAATTATATTTTATTTATTTTTATGAAGGGAATTATATTAATAAAAAACTATATTTTTGCTGACTCAATGGTCTTTTTTATAACTCATCAATTTATGGTTTTGTGGTAATTAAGTTTTTCTTGATCATTTACATTATTATGATCAATGATCTATATCACTCTTCATAATTATTTTGATATTTCATTTTTTCATCTTTGCCCATATTTTCATTTTCCACTAAAGTTTTATTATTTAGAAACCAACTTGTGGGATGAACTACAAATTTACTTTTCCTTATTTTTAAAAGGAATTTTTATGAACCCTTTTACAATATGAGATTCCATAAAATGTATTTTCAGATGTCAAATCATTTTTTACTGATCCAAATTTCAAATTTTGAGGATGAAATTTATTAAAGGGGGAAAAAATAAAACCTAGATATTTTTAAAAAGAAAACCTTGTCTTATAGTGTGTATGACACACACCACTGAGCCTAAATGAACAATGAAATATTATTATTTAAATATGACTATTATAACCTTGAAGTTAAATTGGGGAGTATGAATAAGATTAAATTATTTGAAATATTTATAAAAAGCGTAATAATACACCGTGATATTTTTAAATAAGCACATTATGTTTGATAACGTATACGATACACAACACTGATTTTAAACGAACCATGAAATATTATTATTTAATTGTGACTGTCATAACCTAGTCGTTGAATTGGAATATATTAATTGGATTAAATTTATTATGATATATATATAGGTCATAATAAATGAAAATTTAATTATTAATTCTTAAGAATTAATCAGTCAATTTTTAGTAAAGTTATTTTATGTTTAAAAAATTAATTTTCTTTATTAATGATTTTATTGAATTTTGTGAGAGAATGTTATAATTAATCTATGAAACTTTTATAAATTATATTTGATAAAAATGGTATAATTTTTTAAATTTTAATATCAAAATTATATTATTTTGAATGTCTTATATTTTTCAAAAAAATTTGATTTTTAAATGAATAGTGAAAATAATGATTTTATTGAAAATTATATTTTATTCTAAAGTGTTTATAAAGTAAAATTACATTTTATATTAGTTTAAAATTTTTATTAGTAAATATTTATTAATAATAATACATTTATTTTTTTGAATGAATTTTATAATTAAATTTAGTATAAAAACATTTTTGTACTTAAAAGGCATTTTTTTTGAAAAACTCTTTCTCATCTAATTTAGAGTGTTTAATTTAAAATTAAAATTGTCAAATTATTTGTTATTAATATTATGAAATTTATTCCATATTTGTAATTATGTGGTTCAAATTTGGTAAATAGGTCCCTTTTATTTTTTGTCAATATGAATAGTAACTATAATAATTTTTTTGTTACCACGATAAAGGTAAAATGATTTAATTAGGGTTAAAACTAAGTGTGAAGGTCACTATTTTTTTTAATATATATTCTTTTTTTATGAATATAATTCGACCATTATCACTTTAGCCTTGAAATTTAGTTTTTGAAGGGATACTTTTTTATGAAAATCACCTATATAATGTTAAAATTAAAGAAAAATACAAAATATCATTCTCTTACTTTTAATTATTTATTACGTATCTACATAAAGTAAAAAAAAAAGTTATGAGAAAATAAAATTTATAATTTTGTGAATAATTAAGTTATCATAAATATTTTAATTCATTTATAATTTTTAGGGATTAAATAATTATCCTAAATTCTTTCACAACACTAAAACAATATTAATTCAATTAATTGAAAAATAAAATAAAAGATATTAAAAATATAAAATGAAATATAATTTAGTGAATTTTATTGGTTAATTTTTTAGATAAATATAATATTTTAGTTATATTTGAAAATATTATATTCAAATTAAATATTTTTTATTTATGTATTTTAAGTCAGATTAAAAGAATAGTATCAAAATTTACATATATGATATTTTATCAGAATAAAATGTTAAAAAATTATTTAAAAATAATAAAAATTTTGAAAGAGGAAAAGGTGGGTAATATAAGGTTTAAAATTTTATCTATTTTATATTTCTGAACCAATTTTTAACTTATAAGTAAAATTATAACCCTTTAAGTGTAAAAAAGATGTTATCGTGATTAAGGTTAAAATTTATTAACCATGTAGTTAATAAAAATGATAAGGGTTAAAATGAAACAAAAACAGGTCAAAATTTTATTTTTTGATGTTATTGAAACCCCATACTATCTTAGCTTCAAATACCTTTATATTTGGAAGAATTTTTATAGATAATGACTTTATTATATTTTAATCTTGTAAGAAATTTCAAAGGTGTCTCTGACCACTATTATAAATGGGAACTTCTTATCCTAACATATTCATACCTATTTATATTGACCAAAACCTAATTAAATATTTCCAAAAAATCCTTATCCACATTTTGGATGTGTTGTACTTCCCAAAAGACCAACCATAGGATCTTTAAGAAGAGTTGTAAATGAGGTCTTTCAAAGAAGAGGTAATCACATTAACCAATCAATTTATTTTTTATTTATTCTTTTAACTACTCTAAATATAATGTATTTATAAAAAAATTCAAATAATTATACTAAATATACTGAAATTTTATTATGATTAAGAAATCACCACTATCATCCCTCTTTCCTATCAAATGGGAAGTGAAAATATATCTAATTCTTACATACAACTTACCGTATCCATGTAGTTACCAATAATTTTTCATAATCATATTTTATAGATGGTCATTGTAAAAATTTTTATGATTATATATGATATTTATGTCATAATTTTAATTTTTTATTTATAATATGACATCAAAAGTCTTACCTTCCAATCCATTGAAAAATGATAACGTCGCTCGTGTGTATGCATGGACTACCACCTCCACAACGTGATGTATTTTAATATTCATTTAAATTATAATTGGATGGTAATAAGGTTATATTTAATAAATATATATGATATATATTATACAATAATTATTCTTGAATGGTGAATTGTTATTTACCTTTTTTCATTCTATTTGTTGAAAATTGAAACAACATTCATGCGTACATACAACCTATTGTCTCCATGAATAATGTAATCCATTTTTCTATATTTATATTTAATGATTGATTATAAATATGCATTTACTGTATATATATGATATTTATATAATTATTAACACAATATAGATGATGTTACCAAGATAAATGTATAAGGAATAGAAATATCGAACCCAAATTATCATGATAAATAAAATCATTAACTACTAAAAATGATGATTTTAACAAGTAGTTTTTAATAAAAGGATGTTGAAATGTTATTAAGGGTATGTATATGATATTATAAGTATTTAAATAACTCTGTTATATAATTATAATAAATTTAAACATATTATACATGAGGTTATAATGATTTTGAATCTAGTGGAACTCGAGGTAAGTGTTTATCAGCCCAAATCATCTTTTATGGTATATATGTCATGTCATCCACCTATATTATTTTATTAGTTGTATATACCACACTTTGAGATATTATATAATAATTTCATTTTATTCAAGTATTTAATGTTTTATTTGATGTTATTATATCATGGGTCTTACGATTCAAATAATACAAAAGGAGTAAGGGTTTTTATGTTACAATCTCATTGTTTATTAGGATTCGTTATGATTAATTTTATGATCATGAAACCCAATGATATACCTCTAAAAAATCATGAATTAATTTATCCCTTATTTATTTCTTAAAAATAAATGTTTTATTTTAATTTTCCTCACCTTAAGTACCCAAGATACCAACATGAAGTTTTTTATGAAAATCAACTTTGTTTCTCTCTTTGGTCAAAAAAACATTTTTTTCCATAAATAAGTTTCATTTAAATGTTTTAATGAATTTTTTACTATTATATTATGATTTTTCAATGTCATTAATTGCCATGTTTGAATTTTTTCAATTTTTTAAAAGGAATATTCTTATCATTTTCCGAATAAGTTACTTTTTGACTTTTTTTTTCAAAAATGTGAATTGAAGGTTTTATTTTAATTTATATGACATGAAACGAATTTAACACTATAATGAATACTCATTACTTTATAATTTTCTTTATAAGTTTCCAAGTATATTTTTAAGAATATTATTTTCATAATATTTTATTAATTTTTAGTTTTTTAAATTTATTTTCAAATTGGAAAGGGTATTTTAATGAAAATTGTTTTAATGATATTATAATGGATTTCATATTCATAAAATAAAAAAACCTTAATTTGAATAATGATTTAATAAGGGTATGAACCAATGGGACTATTATTATTATTTATCTTTATGGTTTATGTTTATAATGATAATATTTTTGTGGAACCTATTCATTTTCTAATGATGAAATGTTTATGAAACTTGTCTATTTTACAGGATTTGTTTTAAATGAAATGTTTATAAAACCCATTTCTTTTTATGGTTTTTGATATGATGGATTTTCTATGACCTTATGGCATAAATATGTATTATTTTAAATATGTGGAATGTGGGCCTGGAATTATATATCCCTCCAATGTATTGGGTAAATATTGATATCTCATGAGAGAAACTAGATTGAATAGGGGAGTGAACAGAGTTCATTAAGGGACTCTATCCACAACGATACTCTTGGGAGTGAATCATGAATACTATGATGGTTTGGGGAGTAAACCCAATACAATATGAAAGTATTATAAATGATACTTGACTAATATGAAAATGTTCTTCTATGATAAGTGTATGCAACAAAATCACATCTTATGCCTATATTATGCTCTCATGGATCACGTTCTATGATTACTTCATGATTAATGTCATTTTAACTTCCAATATTTATTTCATGAATCAATGTTTTGATCCATGATATGTAGGGTATAGTTTTTAGAAGTTATAGTCATATTCTCATACCCTTGTAAAAATTTTATGTTTAAGTGATCATTGATATCTCCCTTGTTTACCCATACTGAGATGCAGAGCTCACCCATTATTATGTTTAATTTACCCAGGTTATGAAGAAAGGTATTATGTAAGATAGTCATATGAAGGATTCTAGTTATGAATATCATAGCGGGTGATGATTTAGTTCACTTATGAATCAGTTTTTATGCATCCATGTTTCCAAAGGCAGTAGACCAATACAATTATAGCATGAATTGTTATGTTATGTAATGAACATTCTTATATTAAAATGTGATATCTATCTATGAGAAGTATGTGTCACTATAGTTGGTATTAGAGAAAGGTTTAGTTACCTATAGAAACTTGGATGAGGAAAACTTTGTTATAACCCTTGGGATATGTCTATGTATGGGATAATATCCTAATGTTTTGGTAACTATCATTGATGGCCTAGGTTAAAACTAAGGTTTCATAGATTTTAAACAAGGTATCATGATTTAGACACCCTATAAATTATATTTCATTATTACTTTCCATTAATATTTTTTTTCACACTATATTTTTTAGTTTTAGTCAGTGGAGGTAACTAAGAGGATTCATGTAAAAGTTGACAAAAAATGGATTGATTTCCAAAATAAGAAACCAAATGAAATTGGAGATGGAGTGAGGAACCAAATGATTATTCGTAATCATATCTATTATTATATTGTCAAAAAAATATAATTGGGAAAGTATCTTAACACACCTAATACGATAAATAAGGAGTTTCATGAATACCATATAAAAAATAAGATTTTGCTTCCTACACGTCCGAAATTTGGGAAGAAGCACTCTAGAGAATATATAAAAAGAACATGAAGATGATTTCTGTGTAGAAATGAAGGGAATAGAGAAATAAGTTACTAAGGAAAAAATGAAGAGTTATATGAAGGAAAATAAATTCCATCCTAAAGTACCATTTATAGTTCAATGTCTCATGTTTGGGGAATATGTGATTTATCTATGAAAATTCCCTAATTTAAGGGTTAACCATAAGGCCAAGGAGGGACCAATGCTATGAAACTCTTTGAAGTTAATGGATTAAAATGTTTTTGTATTGGTATTTAAGAATTATATCAATTACATTTTGGATATTTGAATAATAAATCATCTAAGAATTATTCCAAAGTAGTTTTCTTTTAAGATTATAAAATATATGTTAAATGGTTTAGAAAATTAAGAAATGTGTATTAGTGGTAAACTGTTAATGTTTATATGGGATATATAAATGATTTAAAATAATGGGATAGTATTGGTGACCAAGAAATTAGGAAATTATTTGATAAAAAGTGATTTAGTTATTATTTAATGTAGTTTATTGTTTTTTTGGGATTTATGGAATATATTCAATAGTTTATGATATTATTTGATAAATAAGTATTGTGTTAATTATGGAAGAATATATTTTTTCATGTGAGTATTACATAAGAGTTATGGTTTCCATAATGAGTTAATATGTTTAATGTTGATCATAAGTTTTACGAAATCAATTCCCCCTTTTAGGTTTTAAGTGATGATATTTCGAGGTGATTTGATCCTTTTACTGTCTTTTAAGTAGAATTATATCTTGCAGTTTAAATAAACCTTTAGGTTAGCATATTATTTTATTTTATTTTAATTATGACCTATTGGATAATGGGATATATATAATCTTTATGGTTGAATAATTATTCATCGACAAGGTGATATTTTCAAGATATTCGTGGTCAAGTTTAGGATTACCTTTTAGGTTAATATCTATATTTAATTCATGATATTTTGGTGAAGTTAAGTACATTATAAGATCATATAGTTATTTACCAAAGTTATTAATGATATTTTTTAAATGTTTCATTGGGTTTAGGCATATGTAACCCTTATGTTTAACATGTTATTTAATATTAAAAATTATTTGTGATGAATGAAATTAAATTTTAGGGATGTAACATAAATGGCATGAGATCACTTTTGGGGTTAAAAAATTAATCAATTTTAAGGTTATTGTGGTTATCTGGGATATATGTTTATTTATAAATTTATCTAAGTGGAATTTTTTTTGTTACTATGGAAATTTTGGAGTTAAATAGGTAGGTTTATACACTTTGGATATCATCTTACCATTTTTTAAGAATTCGGTTTTGGTCAATATTTAAGAACAATATGAATAACTTAATATCCTTTTGTGGGTTGATTTTAATGATTTAAGAATAAAAAATCATGTTTAATACTGATCATTTGGATAATAACCTGAGTTTGTGGTGGAAATCAATTAAAGGATGAAATTATACTTCTCATGTAAGAAGATTTCCTTATTTTTTTTAGTATAGATGGTGATGGAACTCCTAAAATATTGGAAAAAATAATCTTGAAACAAATTTATTTCCCATTATATTAATTTTAGATGACTAGATAGTATTTTCACCCATCACATATTTATGGGTTTTTAGTCATTTACATTCTCTTAACTATATCCTCTATTACTCACTATTAGTCCTTGGGAGTTAGTTTTCTCTAATATGTCCATATGTTCACTCCCCACTAATGTTTTCCTATTTGGAAACCTTGTTTTGTGTTATTATTGTTGAAATTAGTATTTAACTATACCTCATTTCAAGAAGAAGTTCTATTCATTATTTTCACTATAATGTACCTATGTTTTCTTCTTAATAATTTAGAATATTTTAAGGAAATTTTTTGAAGTCAGACACTAAGATGATGTGAGATTTTGAGGCTCGGGGAGCCTTAATGTTTATATAAAAAAAAACTGAATATATTATATCAAAAATTCATGGGTTTTTATAAATAATGAATCAAATCCAGAATAGAGTCTCATAGTAGAAATATGATACCTCTATTCAATCTGAAATGTGGGTTTTACCCTACGCATGACATAAACTGTGTTGGCGTGTGGAGTTTCAAGAAATTTTGGTTATGGGATGATTTGTAATTTAATTGATTATTATATCTCCAAGACCTAAAATTCACTATATAATCACAATTATGAAAAATACCTCAGGTGATCCACCTAACCATGGGACCGAGAAAAGAGGAATTGGAGGAAATATTGGTTAATGATAATAGATCAAGGATCATGATCGATTGAATGAAGTCTATTTTTTCTCAAGGAGATCATAGATCATTCCAATGACTATGAAATAGTTCTATTCTTTATTAGTGAACAATAAAAACCTGAGGTTGGGAATTTTTTTGGTTTATTTTCCCTATTTGATTATCCCATGATGAACACAAATCGATTCTTCAAACAGTTTGATTTACTAGTAGATCGTTTTATGCTTATATGATTTTATCTTCACAAGGTTTATGAATTGATTTATTTTATTTATTCCTCTTCATTTGTCATTCCTATGAAAATATATCCACTCCAACAGGAAAATTGGCTAAGGTTCATTCCCCATGTTCATGTTTTATGGTTTTCTCCCCTGTTCTATGTGCCATCATCACTAAAATTTCATTTGGATGACATGCCGATGAATACCCAAAAATATATCATTACACATTTGATCTTTGGCTAAGAAAATCATTTTTTAGGTTCATATTTAGAACCAATGTTGTAATCGAGGTTCATGGAAATGATGATATATCATGATCAATTTTGGGCGACCTTTGGCTTGCGGTTTGGTAATGCGATGACAACTTAGTGAAACAGGGAAAGATTTATGAGAAGATTGGATGGATGGAATCTTACTAATAGAAATGAAAAAGATTAGATGACTCAGATCCAAAATTTTTTATGCTATTTATGAAAGATTATTCAGTAGGGAATTTGTGAAGAAATGATGTGTGAAGAACCTATGGATCTAAAAAAATACCAACTATATGGTGTGTATTTAATGAACACATGCATTGTAGTCCCCTCTATATGGGGGATATGGTTTTCATGTAGAGTTAAGTATCAAAAACCATTCAGTGGATCCAAAAACCATGTGACCATCATCTTACCAGCTCGGTGTGTGCAGGGAGTACACACTCAAGAATCTATGTTATGTTATATGCCATGTGTTCTAAGTCACATGTCATGTAACCTTTGGTGGAAGAATCAACGTGTATCAAGTGTACAAACCCAAAATCGCATGTGTCCATATATTCCATGTATAGTGGGACATACACCATCTAATTTTGAATGTACATAGGCATGCTAAAATAAAACATACGGTTTTATGACCCAACCTCTATGCACGGTGTATCACAAGAACACATCATGTACCTCGAAAGATATATGGGAAAGATAGGTTTTAATTCCAATTACTGCTACATTAATTGTAATGCTGTGGGGCATGCTGTGTAATCTTTAGAAATGAATTCCATGTGATCATGATACACTAGTAGTTATAGGGTTAGTGACACACATCGTGTAGCCATATGGGACAACCATGTACATCTTTAAGGGAAAGTTGTAACCCCAATTATTATATGTTTAGCTTTGATATGATATTGGGTGATTTCTATCAGACTATTTCAGTATATATCAATGTTTTTTGATTGATTTCCCTTATTCCTCACCTATGAGGGTATAATATAGAATCATGTACTGATTATTGGATTATGATCCCCTATATGAGATGGGTCTTGGATAGAGTTCATGGTGTCCCTCCGCATGACCTGGGGTGTGATCCTCTATCATTCCTTTATTCTCCCAGGGTATGGTTCATTGTATCAGAGTGACCACCATGAATATGGTGTATACCCTCTATCTATATGTTTAATATAGTAGGTTTTGTGGTGTCATAGTATATATGATACCATACTTATCCATTTATTCCAATATGGTTCTTGGTGTCCCCCATCAACCTTGGGTGTATACCCTTTACGAGTTTCAAATTTTTTGGAGTTCTGTTATATATCTTTTCTGGAGAAGAACTAACGATAACAACCTCCCAGGTGAGTTACATTAGTGAGAACATGGGTCATGGAGTGGAATATCCAGGAAGAGTGTTACCTTAAATCCTATAGCAGAATCATGTGGATGACAATATGGTTAATACATCTTTAAGACTTGGAGTACATCCTAAGTATATCTAGATTTTTTTCATATTGATATTTCACATATACTGATCGACATAACTTATGATGAGGTGATTACTACCTTGAGTATTTATGTTTGGTGATTTCATGACTTCCTAATGGGTTTTCTTATACTCAACCCTGTATGAGATCTGCCCACAAATTTCATGTCATATACAGCCAACAAGCCTTTTTATGGAGTCCTTAGAGGATCAGAAGTATGAGGAGTATAGTTTTTTCTAGATAGAAAACGTTTACACCAGGTGTTTCATTAGACAACAGTCCCCTCCCTCTATGCAGGTTGGAATTATTTTCTAGTTTTCAGCCGGCATGTATTTGGTATTTATGATTTCTACTAATTTTTTCATACTCTGATGTGGGATAGATATTATGGATTCAGTATTTCATCAGGATTTATCTATATTTCATAATTATAAGAGTTTTGGATATTTGAGTGTGTGTACATGAACATTATGCTAATGCCACCAATGTTTGTGATATGCCTAATCGGTGCTTGTAGCCAGTGCCTGGTCTACTGGAGTAAAGATTGGGGTGTCAAATTTGGATTATAGTCGGTTAGGAGGGCCTTAGTGGGATGGGTCCTAGAATAGTGGTATCAGAGCTATGTTCATCATAGAATCAGATTTTGGAAACTTTCTAGATATGAGGTTTGGATTGGGATTTATGGAAACAAGGTTAAACTGTTTTGAGTTTGAATCATAGGCTGTGAACTCTAGTATTGGTGTGGAGGTTTATGTATCCATTCATTAGGACTTAGATAATTTTTTTTGACTAGGTACATGTAGGCATTGGTTACAATGAAAACATGTTTCATGCATCATATTTAAATGTGTTGTGGTTTCCATGACCTTCTTGAGTTAGCTCTACAAATATGCTCATTGATCATGATATTTATAGTATTTTTGTAAGATGTATTCAGGGTTAAAACTAGTGCAGTTTTTATAGTAGAATTGAGGTTGTGATTTGATGGGTGAAGAGGCTTCCATGTAGGGGAATGTTCATGAGGTAGTTTTCCTTCCAAGTGGAAAAAATGTGGTGTTCCAACATTATGATCAGTTCATAGAACAACCTCTTGTGGTTCATGTGGGTGTTTCATTTAATACTGATCCATGTATGAATCTGATTATGTTGGACAATGATTTCTAGGGATCTAACGTGTGTTGTGAGATTTCATGCCAGCGATCACTTGGGATCCAAGGTGAGCCAGACCTGTTGACATAAAGAATGAAACATAGGTCATTTCACAAGAGGGTAAATCATTCATAAGTGCCTCAAGTAGATTAAAATTACCCAAAAAAGATAAAGTGTTATTATTGTGGTAGATATGGAAATTTTACATAGGATTCTCTTACCCATTGTGATGTAGAGAAAGAGATGGTTAATAGACCACCCTTGTGGAGGTAACAGTTGGAACAAGGATATATGTATTTTTCTGGAAAAGGGAGAGGATCCTAAAGAGTATTAGGGGTAACCGGTGCTTTGATATTTTACCACCCCCTAGGTGGAGCATTTTAGGCTTATATATATGGTGGTTAGGGACATGGGAAGCCTTGGGCGTTGTAGGATTATTACGAAGAATCTTTAGGAGTGATTTGAGGTATGTTCTTTGTCTTTTTTATTGTATCTAAAATTTTTATAGACACAAGAACATGTAAAATATTTATATATATATCCCTATGTTGAGTCTTAGAGTTTTTAGTTGAGACCTTATATTGACCCTTGTGGTTGGAGGTTAAAAAAGAGAGTATAAATGATCACACACTTCTATCATATGTTTGATCTAACTCTGTTGAGACAGAGAGTTCCTCACATGGAAAATTTATTTAGCTTTAATGGGACCTTATGATGTTCTCATCAACATTTAAGGGTTATATACCATCCACAATAAATTGATTATTACCGATGATTTTTGTAGTGAATCCGATTTGTGGGATGGATTATTTATCCTTTGGTAATGAGTTATGCTAGAAATAAAAGGATGAGATTTTGTGTAGGAAGTTACATCCAATTTATTATTAATTAGCTGGTATAAACATTGTAACAATAGATGTTATGAGAAAATAGTTTCTTATGGTGTGGGAGGAATACATGGATGTCTTCTATGTGGGAATTTCATGATTATCTCCCCATCAAAAGTTTGTTTTCGTTATAGTTTTAAACCATTGATAGACCGATATCTACGCTTTCTTATTAGATAACCCCATGAAGTTGTGAGAGATGAAAGTATGGTTGAAGAAATATATAGAGTACATAATTTTTTAAACCCAATGTGTTCACCTGGGTATACTACTATTGTTTTCCTAGGAGGTGTATGGGAGATTGAGGTTAGGTGATGACTGATATCACCTGAACTAAGTTACTATAAGAGAGAAGTACCCACCCCTGAGAATGGATTAATTTTTCACCTAGTGGTTAAGAGGAAAGTGGTTTTCAGAGTTTGACATTAGGGTAGGTTATCATCAAATCCATGTTTGATAAAAGGATGTAATGAAGGTGTTTTATATAAATCTACTACGATTACTTTTAGTTCATGGGGATACTTTTCATCATGTAAAACACAACATAAATGTTTTTCATACTTATACATTAGATCCTTTAACCCTTCTTGGATTAGTTGTTGGTAGTATACCTAATTAATATCCATGTATACCCAGTTTTAGTGGTGGATCATTCGAGACACATGAGGATGGTTCTAGACATGCTCCTAGAGTAACATATTTATAGGAATCTCTCTATGTATTAGTTATAGATTCAAGAGTTCCAATTATTGGGATGTTTATTCTTGGACATGGTAGTAATAATGGACCGATAAAAGGTTGAGTAAGTGATATATTGTAATCCACCCAAGGGAATGGATATGGTAGTATGTACTCACAATGAGGTTTTCCATGAACTATTGTTGAGTGAGGTGATAAACAGTTGACCTCTTTGTAGTTGAAACTTGAGTACAAGGATGGTGTAGTATATCTTTATTCAATTGTTTATAGCCTTATTCTTGTTTAGAAAGTAAGGGAGATAAAACTTATGAATATTGATTGCAAGATATTTTGTGACCTAATATCCACTAGACATGTTCTTGATAGATTTTCTATAGGTGGGGAGTACGTCATCCTTTAGAGGATGGATGATGACACCATTCGCATTGTGAGAGGAATTGATGAGGTTTATTTCCCTTAGTAGTATATACACAAGAAAATAGGATTCATCCAGATCATATGGCATCGTGTTTGGTGTCCAAGGATGTTATAGCTTGTTGTTGAGTTTAACTCTTGAAGTCTCACATATTTATAGGTGAGGAAAAATGAGCCTATATAGAAGTGGAAATGGTATGGTATCATTATGGATTTCATGTTGGAGATTCCATGACTAGAAAGTGGTCATGACACTATCTGAGTGATCATCCACTGACTCCCCAAGTTAGAAAACTTCATAAACATCTAAGCATAAAGTTCATTTTATAGATTGATATTTCTTTATATGTAAGAGGTATTATAACTTCATGGAATTTCCTTGATGATCATTTTTGACTATGATGATCACTTCATTTCATGATTAGGGAAAGGATGTATGAGGACTTTGATACCCAGTACCAATTGACCATGGTGTTCCTTCCCCAGGCAGATGGCCAGGGGGAGTGGACCATTCGGGTTCTAGTAAACCTGATTTTGGATTTCTTGTTAGCTTTGGGACATAGCTAAAAGGATCATCTACCGTTGGTGGAATTTATGTATCATAATTTCTAAAACTACACTATTGATGTAGAACCTTTTTAGGAAATGTATGGGATGACCTTATATTCACAATTGTACTAGTTGGAGCTAGAGAGAGATAGTGCTAGTGGGCCTAGAGTTGGTTCTAGTGATGGTGGTAAAGGTTTATTTTATTTTTATGTGGATGAGGACTTCTCAATAATTATAGGATTTTTTATGGTCCAATGAAAACAAACTTTGTAATTTAATGAGGAGATCAGGTGTTCCAAAAGAACTACCATCATTGAGTATTGAAATGTTTTGGACTGGGTGAAAAGTTGTCTATAAAGTTATTTGGCCTATTATAGTTACTGTATTAGGTAAAAAGGTGGTGTACTTCTTGTCCCTATTATCACGTAAGACTGGGTACATGATGTCTTCTATGTGTCACAGATGAAGAGATATCTACACAACCAATCACAAGTTATTGAATAGTGAAAGATGTACATCCATGATGGGGTTACCTTTGCTGAATACCCAATATATATACTAACTATTGGTAGTATAAGTTCCTTTGTTAGTGATAAATTCCTTTGGTGTGTGTCCAGTGGCAACATGGGGATCTGCAAGATAGAACGTGGGAGCTGGAAACCTAGATGTGAGCTCAGTACCATCATTTTTCAATGTATGATTTTGTCTTTCCAGGATAAAAAAATCCATAAGGATGGGAGAATAGTACATCCATGATTTTTTCACAAGACTTTGGAATATTATAGGGAAATTTTTATAGGATAGGAATAAATATTTCATGAGATCCCGAGGCTTGATTAGCCTCAGTGTTGATATAATAAAAATATTAAATGTATTATATCATTCTTTCATGTTTTTTTCATAAATAATGTAATAAATCCTAAAATAAGTCTCATATTAAAAATCTAAGACCACAATTTAATATAGAATGTCTGTTTTACACTAGGTGCGATTTAATATTTTTAAGCATCGAGCATTTTGAGAAAGTGAAGTCGTGGGAGGATTAGAATTTAATAAATTAATTAGTTAATTTATTTTTTATTATATTTACATGAACTAAAATAATATATAAATAAAAAGTAACTAAAAATCCCTAGGTTTATCCACATAACCCTGGGATTAAAAGAGGAGCCTTTGAATTACAACTTGGCGATGTAAAACCAATTGAGGATGGAGATTAATTTCTTGAGGATAATTTTCAGTAAAGGAGCTCATGGATATTTCCAATGATGATGACCCAGTTCCATTCTTCATCAGGGGATGATCCAAACCCAAGGTTGGGAATTTTTTTACATTTATTTATTTTCCCTATATGATTATCCGGGGAAAAACGCAAATAAATTGTTTTTATAGTTTGATTCTCATGTCAATCATATTATGTGGATCTGAGTTTAACTTACTACAGTTTAGGAATTTATTTATTTGATTTATTGTTATTAATTCATAATTCCTTTGAAAATGGATCAAGACAAACTTCAAAACTAGCTGAGGTTTTTTCATCATGTTTTCATTTTTATGTTTTTCTCCCTCTGTTCTACACATGTTCATCACTGAAATTCCTTTTAGCTGGCAGATAGATGAATACGTAGAAACAGATCCCACCAAATTTTATATTTGGTGAAATATATTGTTTCTAAAATTTTGGATTTTGGATCGGTTATGCGATCAAGGTGAGTGGTGATGAAAATGGACATGAATCAGTTTTTTGTGACCCAAGACTTGTGATTTGGTGTAGTGATAGAAGCACGATGGAAGTTGGGAGGATTTATGTGTGGATTGGATATTTGGAATCTAGAAATTGATGATGATAATGCTCAGATGACTCAGATTCACGATATATGAAGTTATTCATGGTATAATTTTTGGTAGTGGATGCGTAGGTGGATAAGATGTGAAGAGATAGGGATTATATAAAAATCATAACAACAAAACTTGAAGTTTAAGAATACATGTCGTGTATTACCCTATGTGCAACAGATCGAGTTTCTAAGTGGCGTAAAGTATCACACACCATATGGTGGATCCATAAGCTAAGTGACTCTCACATGACTAGATTAGTGTGTACAGGGAGTACATTCCCATGAATCCTTGTGTTGATACACACTATGTGTTCTAATTCGCACAATTTATAACCCTTGGCGGATGACTCTATGCATATAGAGAGTATACAACTAGGAACACATGTGGCCCCACACACTGTGTACATAGAAATGTACATGGGAATGATAAAATGACCAATTATTAGTGTTGAATTATCTCTTACACACAATGTATCATGGGACAATACCGTTTACCTTGAATGGTACATGTTCAAGATAGGTCAACACACTAAGTGCCTCTATATGTCCTGTTTCCCTATGGGTAACACCATGTATTTTGGAGAAATTAATTCTTTATGAGTGTGATACATGAGAAGTTCCACAATTAGTGATACACTCTATATAACCCTATGGGATGTGATGTATACTCCCTTAAGGGCCACCTACAATCATCATTACTCTCAGTTTACCTCATAATATGATCTTGGATGATTTTCCTCAGACAATTTCATTGTAGAACAATGTCGATTGAATGAGTTTTTTTGGTCCATCTCTATGATGGTATAGTGTGTCCTTACATCTAGAGTATAGTATTGTGATCCCATATATAAGATGAGTCTTAGATAGAGTCTGTAGTGTCCCTTTGTATGAACCAGTGTGTGATCGTCTATTATTCATTCATTCACCCAGGGTAGGGTTTGTGGTATCAGTGTGACCCCCACACATTGAAGATCAATACCCTATACAGAAGGTTAATATTGTAGGGTTTACAATATTATCATACATATAATCCCTTATTTAGCAGGAAATTTCAATAGGGTTTGTGGTGTCCCCCAACTACCCTAGGTATGATCCCATATTTTTTTGTTGACATTTTCAGCGCTCTAGAATGTATCTTTTATAATGAAGACTCGAAAAGCATAACCCATTTGGTGATCCCCATCAATTAAAAAATGATCATAGAGTCGAATATCTCATATGAGAGATACCATAAATCCTTGAGTGGAACACTATGGCTGGAAGAATGGTTGATACCTCTTTGAGACATGGAGTCTGTTTTGAGTATATCTAGTTCTTATTGGTATTATTACTATATCTCATATCCGGATAAACATACCTTATTATGAGGTGAATTAACCATTGATTCTTTATTTTTGGTGATTTTAGGGTTGTCATACTGGTTATTGTTATAATTTTCCCTACACGGGATCTTCCTGCATATGTTGTGTCTTATGCAGATGACATTATTTTTTATGGAGTCCTTGGTGGACCAAGAGAAGGGGGAGTATAGTTTCAGCTATGAAGACTATGTTTTTACTAGGTGTTTCATTAGATAATATTCCTCTACCTCTGAGAAGCTTGGACTCCTTTTCTAGTTTTTGGTGGGCTTGTATTTGGTTTTTATTATTTCTAGTACTTTTGTCTTACTTTGATGTGGTATAAATGTTATTCAAGCATTTCAGTATCATGTTTTGTTTCATACCTTATAGTATTCTAGTGGTAAATGGAGATATGTGTATGTGTAAAGGTAAATTAGGCCAATAACCCCCATGTGTGTCATATGCCTATTCAGTGCTGGACTTTATCCTCCAGCATATTGGAGGGGGTCTTGGGATGTCATAGACATTTTATCTTCAGTCTGACGGGCCTCAGTTGATCGCTTCGTGACATTTATGATGTGAGATTTCAAAAAATGAATCTTTAGATGTCAAACCATTGATTATAGATTTCAAGTTAAAATCATGAGGACACAATTTATTAAATGGGAGGTGGAATGTAACACCTTGATATTTTTAAGGATATATATTATATTCTAAAGCATATCAAACATGCAATATTGAGCTTAAACGAACCACAAAATATTATTATTATTTAAATGTGATAGTTATAACATAGCCATTGAAATGGAGTGTATGAATAGAACCAGACAACATTATTATATATATATATATATAATGTTCATAGTCAATAAATATTTATTGATTAATCCCTATGGAATAATCATTCAATTTTAAGTATGGTCATTTTATGCTTCCAAAATATGTTTTCTTCCTATTTTTTTATTAATTTCTATGAGAGAACATTATAATTAATTTTTGGAACTATTAAAAAATTTATTTGATAATTTTTTTTTAATTTTTTAAATCACTACAGGAAAATTATGTTATGTTGAAATTTTGATATTTTTTTCTCATAATTTTAATTTTTTAATGAATAATGAAAAATACTGATTTTATTGAAAACTGAATTTTTTAAAGTATTTATTATCTAAAATTAAATCTTGGATTAGTTTTAAAATCTAATTAGTTATTTTTCATTAGAAATAATCCAATTATATTTTTTGGAATGTTCTTTATACATGAATTTAGTATAAAATACTTCTTGTTTTTTAAAAGGCATTTCCCTATAAAATAGTTTTTCATCACATTTTGTGAGTTTTATTTTTAAATTAAATTTTATGAATTCTGTGTTTTGAATCTTGAAAAATGGATCCAATATTTATAATTAATATTTTAAAATTTTGTAAATAGATCCCTTTTAGTTTCTTAATATTAATTGTAACCATTGTAATGTTTTATTACCACAATAAAGGTAAAACGAGTTAATTAGGGTTAAAACTAAGTGTAAAGGATATCATTTTCATCTAAATTCCTATTATATTAAGAGAATTAGAACATTACCTCATTATTTTAAATATAAAATTGTTCAATGGAAACATTTCCATGAAAATGATCTATATAATATTTAAATCACAGAAAAATACAAAATGTTATTCTCTTACTTTTAAATATCTATTTTGTGACAACATAGCACGAAAATCAAGTTATGAATGAACATATATGCCTAATTTTTTCATAATCAAATTATAATCATAATGTTAATTTATTTATAATTTTTATTGATTAAATAATTAACTCAAATTCTTATATAATTGTTATACAATATTTATTAAATTAAATGAAAAATAAAATAAATGATTCTAAAAATATTAAAAGTGATATAATTTTATTGATTTATAGTATTTCATTGATTTTTCGGATAAATATAATATATTTTTAATTTTTAAAAATATTAAATTCATATTAATTATTTTTCTTTAGTCTCTTAACTCAAATTAAATAAATAGTGTCAAAAATGACATTAATGATATTTTAAAAACAAAATATTTTATCAAATAATTTTAAAAGAAAACAAAATCATAAAAGAGAAAAATAAATATATAATAAATGGTTTAATATTTTATCCCTTTTCAATTGATAAACCAATTTTTAACTTACAATTAAAATTATAACTCTTTAAGAATAACAAAGATGTTACCACGGTTAAGGATATAATTGGTTGACCAAGAAGTTAATGACAAAGATAAGGTTTAAAATGATACTAAAACAAGAATAAATTTTATTTATTAATTAGATTTAAACCAAATCCTATAATTTTATCAAATTACTGACCATTCTTTTCATCTATATTGATATTTAATTTACTATATTTTACTCTTTTAAGAAATTCCAAAAGTACCCCTCACCACAATTATGAAAAGGAAACCCCTCCCATCACTTATTTACACATTTTGATCCATATATCTCATTAAAAACCTACCTAAATATTTAAATTACATCCTTATCCACATTTTATAAGTGATTTCTATCCACAAAGTCCAACACTAGGATATTTAAGAGGAGATTTAAAGGCATTCTTTCAATAAATAGGTAGTCACCTTAACTTATTAATTTATTTTTTACTTTTTATTTTAACTCATCTAAATATATATTATATATCATAAAATAATGACATAATTATAATAAATATAATAAATATTATTATTTTTATTAAATCCCAACTATTCACCCTTTTCCCATCAAATGGGAACTGAAGTATTGATTGTGTTTATATATGACATACCGTCTCTATATAACAATACAATTAAATTTTCATCACTATATTTTGTGGATGAATATTATGATGGGTTTAATTTTTATATATGATATTTATGAATAATTTTACTTCTTGAATTATAATACCACACTTAAATCCTTACCTTTCAATCCGTTATAAAATGACAACATCGCTCATGCATACATGTGGACTACACCCTTCACAAATTGATGTGATTTTGTTTTTCATTTTAATTTTAATAATATGGAAATAAGTATATATTTCATGAATATATATTATATATATGATATAATAATTATTATTTAAATGTTAATTAATATTTACCTTTCATTCATTCTATATGTTGAAAATTAAAAACAACATTCATGCGTACATAAAACCTACCGTCTCCATGTAGTGTAATTCATTTTTCATTCTGTATATTTTGTGAATGATTCTAAATATCTATATATTGTATATATATTATGTTTATATCATTAATAAAATTATGAATATTATGGAACCATTATCAAACTATAAGGATAATAAATACCATACTAAAATTATCTTGAAAAATGAAATAGTTAACACCTAGAGTTGACAATTCTAATAAAAATTTATTAATAAAATCACATTGAAATATTATAATGGGATCATATATGAAATTATATGCAATTATATGAGTTTTTTTAGAATTATAATAAATTTAAACTTATTATAAATGAGGTTAGAGTGCTTTTGAATAAATGAGAACTCAAGGTAAGGGTTTATCATCCAAAATTATCTTCTTTGGGACATATGTTATTCCACGAACCAATATTATTTTATGAGGTGTACATACTTATATTTGAAATTATATGTGATAACTAACCTTATGATAAGGGTATTTAATGTTTTATTTTATATTATTATTTCATGGGTATTATGTTTCAAATAGTACCAATGTGAGAATGGGTTTTTATGATAGAAACTAATTATTTATCTAGATTATTTACGATTAAGATTACAATGATGAAATATAAAGATATACCTATAAAGAAAATCATAATTATTATTATCTAATTTTATTTCTTGATAATACATTTTTTATTTTATTTTCCTCACCTTATGTACCCAAGAGACCAAAAATATTATTTAAAGGAAAATTTACTTGATTTCTCTCTATGACTGAATTTTTTTTACTTCTATATCCCTATTTTCAAAATAAAAATTTAAAGAAGATTTTTAATATTATAATATTATTTTTCAAATTCATTTTTACCCATGTTTTACTTTTAAAAAATTGTTTAAAAGGAGTCTCAAATTCATTTTTCAAATGAGGTAATTTTTTACTTTTTTTAAAAAATTCTAAAATAATGTTTTTTAACTTATTCGTCATGAATTTTTTTTCCTTATATCCTGAAAAATAGATAATGTAAAGATTAAATTATAGGTTTCCTTTTATATCTTCAACTAATGTATTTAAAAAATATTTTGGTAGTTTTTAGTATTTTAAAAGTAATTTTCAAAGTGGAAAGCGTATTTTTCCCAAAAATTCATCATTGATACTGTAATATAATTTTTTATTAAAAAAACCTTTATTTAACTTATTCCTTACTAGGGATATTACTGAAGGATAACATAATTATATTTTCCCTAGAATTGTTATGTTTATTATGAAAATAGTTTTATGAAACCAATTCGTTTTTAGTGGGTTATGCTATGGTGAAATGGAGATTTGTTTATAAAACTCGTTTATTTTCCATGGGTTATTGTATGATGAAATGACTTTGAAACCCACATTGTTTTCTTAGTTTTTGATATTATTAATCATTTATGATATTTTGGAAAAACATTTTATGATTTGAATCATGTGACAGGTGGGATTGTAAATACTTATCTATTCAATGCATTGAGTAATGATTGATATCTCATGAGATAAACAGGACTGGAATGATGAGTGAGCCCAATTCAGTAAGAGAATATGTTCACTCCAATAGTATTGAGATTGAAAATTTAAAACTATGATGGTTTAAGGAGTGAACCCAATCCATTATGATAATCTTTAAATAAGCCTTGAATATTGTGGAAATTGTTTTCTATACTTATGTGTATGCTGCAAACTCGTGTATTATGCCTATGTTATGCTCTCATGGATCATATTCATTGATTAATTTATGATTAATGTCTTATGAACTACCATTATTTATTCCATAAATACAGATTATTATACATGATATGCAGGGTATAGTATTAAAATTTTATGCTCATGTTAACATACCCCTATGCTCATGTTATGCTTAAGTAATCATTGATATATACCTTGTTTATCCTTACTGGGCATCAGATCTCACCCTTTATTATATTTCATTTTCCCATGTTATGAATAAATTTATTATGTATTAAATGACTTAGAATGGTGATAGATATCTAGAACATAGTGTGATATGATGTAGTTCACTTATGAACTAGTTGTTCATGTATTTATGTTTGCAAAGGTACTAGAACAATATGATTCAGGCGTGAATCATTATTTTATGTAATGAATATGCATATTGGAAGATGTAATATCTATGAATAAAAATTATGCATCAGTATAACTACTCAATATGAATTAATTTATATACTATTAGTAAATAATCACTCACTTTTTAGTAAAGTAATTTTATTCATCAAATATACCATTTTTTTCAAAAATAGAATTTATATTCTTTTCTGAGAAAATATTATAAATATTTTCTAAAAATTTTAGAAAATTTATTTATAAAATTAATATCAATTTTCAAATCGTCACATCAAAGATAACATAGTGTGAAATGTTTTTATTTTTCTCTAAAAGATTATCTTTTCAATGAATAATTAAAAATATTGATTTTTCGAATACTATCAATTTTTTTCATTGTATAAGACCCATAATATGTTAATGTTGAATGTAAATTAATATATTTATACTTTAGTTAAAAATAATTTAATTAATTACAAACTAATAAACATTATACTTGATCTTAGTATAAAATTATATTTATACTGAAAAGATCATTTGTTTTTTTGAAAAACAATTTTTTCATCATGTTTTGTGAGATAATTATAAAAGGGTTTTCTCTCAATTATAGAGGCTGAATTTATTAAAATTGATTAAATAATTGTAATTAGTATAATTGACAGTGTTTAATAAGTTTAAATTATTTTTTTATAATGGATATTAAAAATATAAAAAATTTATAACCAGAGTAAAAACCTAAATTGGGTAATTAAGGTTAAAAATAATATAAAAAAGAATAAAATTGACCATAATAATTTAATTTATAATATTTTATGAGTGTTGTTATACCATGTCTATACGAGTATCTAATACATAACCACTTGGTTCTATATATATTTGATTTTGTAGTCTATAATATTTAAGTAAAAGATAAAGACAAAAATGCCTCTTTCATGCTTTTAATATCTATAATATTTTGTCAGGGTTAAAAAAACTTATATTTGTTTATAAATAGTCATTTTAAATTGAATTTATTTTTTATCGGGGTAATTTATTTATAATTCTTAGTAATGAAATGGTTAACTTAAATTCTTATGTTACACTGACACAATATTTATTCAATTAATTGAAAAATAAAATAAATGATTTAAAAAATATTAAAAGTAATATAAAGTGAATTAATTATTGTGTTTTGTGATTTTTTTAAATAAATATGACATTCTAGTGATGAGTTAATGGATTATATTTTAATACCATTGTTGTCATGTTGTCTTCAAAGTAAAACTAAATGAATAATTTAAAAAATGACATTAATGATATTTTATATTAAATAATATTTTATTAAATGATTTGAAATTTCTAAATATACAATATTTGGGAAAGTGGTTTGGATATATTTAAAAAACTAAAACACGGTATATTAATTTTCCAATTTTACTTTTATAGTAAATATCTTGATCCCTAAAAAGTAAAAACATTGTTTTCACAGTAATGGTCAAAAACTGTTAATGCCAATTAAAACAAAAATATAAGGGTAAAATAATAATATAAAATTATACTAATTTTATTTTATGATATGATTTTTACCCATATTTATCCATACTTAAAATTATATTATTTTAGGGCCTCTTTTTTCATGAAAAAGAATTTATATTAATTTAATATTTTATGATATTCCAAAAGTTCCGCATCCCTCAATTATAAAACGACACCTCACCCCTTATTTTCTTCACACATAAATAATAATTTAGTTCTTAAAAGAACTAAAATAACAACTTACTTCCATTACCATGTCCTATAAAACTTTTTTTATAAAACCATCCTAGGAAGGCTTTTTGTGTAAACCTAAAGAGGTTTTCTGAAGAATAGGTATCATTATTAAATGATCATTTTTGTTTTTATATCTTCTTCCACCACCTTAAAATCATATTCAACCATGATAATATAATAAAATCAGAATCTATAACAAAATTAGATATTATATAAATTAAATTATCTATACCCATCCCATCATCCATAAAATGGGAAATGAAACCATCGTTCTTGTGTATGATGGACTTTCACCTCACGAATCAATAAAATTCTTCTTCCATCATCACCTCTCATGTATGTTTATGATGATTTATTTAATATATATATATATATGTTATTTATGACATATTTATCATTAAATAAATGTAATATATCATATATTTTCTTACCTTTTCCATTCATTGAATGATGATAACTTCGTTCATGCATAATTGCAGATTACCACCTCCATGAAGCAATGAGATTCATTTTTCATTATCATATCACATATATGATATATATATGTTTATTTAAAGAATTAATATTATATTTATGATAAAATTATGATAATATAAACATAAAGTAAAACTTTTTTCTTTCTATTAGGATCGTTTAAAAATGGAAGCGTTACTCATGTGTACATGCAACCAATCGTTTCCAGAATTGTAACACAATTTATTTTTTCTGTAACAATATTTAATGGTTAATTTGAAAGTATAAATTATTTGTAAAAATGATAATTATTTCATTATTATTATTTTTCAGATCATCTAACTATTAAAAATTTTACCATAATCGACCAACCAAAGTTATTTTGGACTTAGTAACTGAATATCGTAAAAACATTTGATGTGAACTTAATTGATTTAGTAAATAAACATAACTGGGAAATAAATAAAATAAAAGGAACAATGAACTCGAAATTGTTCTTAATAATTAAATAATTAACACATGTTTATTATTTAGGATGATAAATAACAAAAAATATGAGTTAGTCTTGAGGTAAGAGTTTTCTTCTCAATTTCCTTTCATTGAGGCATATTTTAATGTTATGTACGTAATTTATTTTATATGATTTATGTGTTTACAATCTTACATGTTATAAAATTAATTATTAATTCAAATTATTTCATACAAGGAAATTTGACTTGAAAGTTACGATTCGGCAATTGTTTCATAACTCAATTTTCTTTTATTGGGTTACACCACTTCTTAATTGATTATATAATGTCATTATTATGTATGTAATATATTTTTATGATTTATATTATATTTTTACTTTTTTTATTTAAATTTGTTACACATAATCACATTATTTATTAATTATCACTTAAATATTATGATAATTGTAAGGATTCTTTATCTCAAATTTTCTTATTTGGGACATATGTTACATTATACACATATCTTATTTTATGAGGTTTATCTACTGAACCTTTGATATGATATTTCAGTATTACATTTATGTTCTTGGTATTTGAATATTCTTTTGAAGCTATTTATTTCATGGGTATTATGATTCAAAATTTACTAAATTAGTAAGGGTTTGTTTTATAATCTCATCATTTTTGGGGATTTTTTATATGAAAGTATCTTCTGGGAGAATTATATAATATTTATATTCTAAAACCAATATATTTTATTCTACTATTTCTATTCTTTTAAATTATATGTTTTCCTTTCATTTTACTTTTTTAATTATTTAAAATATTGAAAAATTGTTTTTAAGAAAATATTACATAATTTCTTCTTTGGTTGTGAATCCTTCTTTAATATCCATGTTTTCTAAAAATATTTTGTATATATTTTTAGTATTTATATATAATTTTTTAATGTCACTTTTAGCCATGATTTACTTTTTAAAAAATGTTTTTAAAGGTATATTTTTTCATTTTATGAATGAGGTCCTCATCATATAAAAATCTCAATTATAATAAGTGACTAGACATTAATGGGGTGATAAATAACATCCAATATAGCCCCTTGATACTACCTTGGATAAACCTATAAGTGGGTTAGCCCTCCATTGATTCTATAGTTTCAATGGAAGCGGAAAGTAGACTCATGAGGGAGGAAATAGAGAAGTAAAGAAAACAATAAAAATAAAATGATCACTCCACTGTTGTGTGAATAATTTCGCAAGATTTGGTGTGAATAAATTAAAACCTTGAGGCAATGGTATCAAAGTGATATGGAGAACAACATAATAAGAGGATAAGAATTACTTTTATTAAGAAACTATGAAAAATTAAAACAACTTACATGTGAATGAAGAACGTTACAAAGAAAAATTGGCAGCATAACATTAAGATGAAAACAATGCTCAAAGATCATCAAATACTCCACCAACACTGCCTTAAATACACATTTTTGAAACCTTGGGTCGAGCCTTCAATAGTACAAGTCTCCTCAATTAATTTTGGTAGGCCATAGGTGGGTGGAAAGTTGAGGGAGAGTTGATTTTTCCACCCTTGACCCGAGGTGGCATCCAGATTTCATCCACCGAACAAAAGCACTTGGAAGTCCTTCTAGATGGCAGCATTAGAGTGGGATATAGAAGCAGGAAACCATGGGTTTCCTCCCATGCAATGCTTTCTTTAACATCATTAGCCTGACATGGATCCTAAATCTATCAATTTTTCCTGGTTCATAGATTGGCTCAATTAACTCAACCTCTATTTCTTGTTTATTGAATGATTGAATGAATGGTTTTAACCTTTGACCATTGACCTTTAAAATGTAACCACTTGTGGGATCTTGAATCTCTACTGCCCCATGGGGGCACACATGATGAACTATGAATGGACCTGACCATCTAGACCTTAACTTTCCTGGGTGTAAATAAAGTTTTGAACTATACAAGAGCACAAGTTTTCCCGGTTCAAAATGTTTGAACTTGATATTCCGAGATTGGTAGGCTTGAACTCTAGCTTTATTCATCCTTTAATTTTCATAAGCCCCCATCCTTAGTTTCTCCAGTTCATTGAGATCTAATTTCCTTTTTGTTTCAGCCAATGAGAGGTCATAATACATTTTCATAATTGACCAAAAGGCTTATGCTCAATTTAAATATGTAAATGGAATTATTTTCCATAAACCAACCTATATGGTGACATCCCTAGGATGGTTTTGAATGCTGTATGATATGATCAAAGAGCATCCAAGAGTTTCTCAGACCAATCTTTCCTATAAGTATTGAATGTTTTTTAAAGAATATTCTTAATCTCCCTATTTGCTAACTCAGCTTGACCATTGGTATATGGGTGGTAAGAAGTAGACACTTTGTGAGAAATCCCATATTTTTCCATGAGTGATGAGAATGGATGATTTCAAAAAATGAGTTCTACGATCACTAATGATAGCCCTAGGAATTCCAAATCTTGAGAAGATGTTTTCCTTGAGAAATCTAATCACAATTTGATGATCATTTGATTTTGTAGGAACGACCTCAACCCATTTGGAGACATAATCGATAGCTAATAGAATGTAAAGATCTCTCCTAGTGTTTGGGAAGGGACCTATGAAATCAATTCCCCAATAGTCAAATATTTCAACCACTAAGATGGGAGTGAGTGGCATTTGATTCTTTTTTGTGTTGGACCCTACTTGTTGACACCTAGAAAAGCTTTGACAAAATGTGTAGGAGTCCCTTGAGTGGGTGGGCCCGAAAATACCACTTTGATGAATCTTAGTAGATGTTTTCTTAGAGGAAAAGTGACCTCCACATGCCTCACTATGACAGAATTTAAGGATGGCCTCTTGTTAAGATTTTGGGACACACCTTCTAATGAATTGGTCTGGGACGAACTTATAGAGGTATGGATCATCAAACACATAGTGTCTAACATCAGAAAGGAATTTCCTTCGATCTTGAGTCGCTAAGAATTTTGGAATGACTCCGGTAACTATGAAATTGGCAATTTCAGCATATCAAGGGTAGTCACTCAGAGAGTATAGGTGTTCATCAAGAAATGAATCAGACACAAAAATGTTATTGGAGTTATCTTTTAATTCCATCCTAGAGAGTTGATCGACTACAACATTTTCAACACCCTTTTTATCCTTGATTGTGAGGTCAAATTCTTGTAATAGAAGGACCCACCTAATCGGTCTAGCCTTAGAATCTTGTTTTCGGAAGAGGTATTTTAGTGCAGAATGGTCAGTGAACACAATGATGGGGGATCCTAAGAGGTAGGACCTAAACTTCTCTAAGGAAAACACAATATAAAGTAACTTCTTTTAAGTAGTGGTGTAGTCGATTTGGGCATCATTTAAGGATTTTCTTGCATAAGCAGTGTCATAAAGAGTTTTATCGCAACGTTGTCCTAACACAGATCCTATAACAAAGTCACTAGGATCACACATAAGTTTGAAAGAAAGGTTCCAATTTAGATATTTCATAATGGGAGGAGAGGTGAGAGAGGATTTGAGGGTTGAGAATGAACCCTCACAGCTTTCTATCGAAATAACTAGATCATCCTTTACTAGGAGAGACCAAAGGGGACGGGAGATTGAATTAAAGTCCTTGATGAATCTTCTATATAAACTAGAATGTCCTAAGAAAAAACTCACTTCTTTGAAATTTTTTGGTGATAGAAGGTGACGAATGATGCCAACCTTGGATTTATAAACTTCAATCACCCTACCTGAGACCAGATGGCCTAGAACTAGTCCCTCTCTAACCATGAAATGGCATTTTTCCCAGTTTAGGACCAGATTATTTTCTTCACATCTTGGAAAGACTCTCTCCACATTCTGCAGACATCCCTTAAATGTATCCCCAAACACAGATAAGTCATCCATAAAGACCTCAAGAAAATCCCCTACCATGTCTGAGAAGATTCCTATCATGCACTGTTGGAAGGTTCCAAGGGTATTGCATAACAAGAAGGGAATGCGTTTGAAAGAAAAAGTGCCGAATAGAAATGTGAATATAGTCTTCCCTTGAACCTCAAGGGAGACCTCAATTTGATTATACCCCGAGTACCCATCTAGGAAACAGTAGAAGGCATGACATGACACTCTCTCAAGGACTTGGTCAATGAATGGTAAGGGGAAATTGTCCTTCTGGGTGAATTAGTTTAGCTTCCTATAGTCAATTTAGACTCTCCAACCACTAATCACCCTTGTTGGAAGAATCTATCCATCCTCATTGATTATCACTGTGATTCCAGCCTTTTTTGGAACCACTTGTATTGGGCTCACCCATTCACTCTCAACTATGGGATATATGATACCAGATTTTAACAATTTTAGAAGTTCCTTCCTCAATACTTCCATGAGATTAGTATTGAGTCGCCTTTTAGGTTGATGACATGGCTTCGAATCAGATTCCAGAATGATCCTATGATTCCCGATAAGTGGTCTAATCCCAAGAATTTCAGACAGGGTCCAACCAATGGCTTTCTTATGTTTCCTAATGATATATAGAAGCATCTTATCATGATTGGCTTCAAGAGAAGAAGAAATTACAATAGGATGTGTTTGATTGTCCCCTAGGAAGGCATACATAAGTGCATCAGGAAGTTCCTTCGATTCAAGATCAGGTTGGTTTAGAATTTAAGCAGAATATTGGAGCATTGGATCAAGATCAATTTTATTTCCTAAAGTTTTAGATTGGATTGATTCCCCACATGTATAAGTTTCAGCTACTAGATTGACCTGATCAGATTTAGGGAAGGAAGTTGGAGTGGTCTCCATGAAAGTGGTTTCCTGAAAGGTTTCACTAATTGTTGGACCTAAGACTTCATCATAAGAGAAATTTAAAAATGATTAAAGCCAAGGAGATAAACTTACTTCATATGATCAAAGGAAATCAATCTCATCCTGACTTAAAAAATCATCAAATATTCCTTGATGTTATATGGATTCATTATCAATGCTTCCTATCATGTTTACTTCATGATTGTCCTCGTCATCCCCTATTTGTGAGCTTACATTATAGATGTTCAAGTATAGACTCATGTTTCTAAAGGTGATGGTCATGTTCCCATTTCGGACTCAGATAATAGAGTTTATTGTTGCATGGAAAGGACAACCAATGATGATTGGGGTTTGTTCCTTATTTCCTATGTTTGGATGGTTGTCAAGGAAAATGAAGTCATTAGGGTAGATGAAGTTTTCAACCTTTACCAGAAGGTCCTTTAAAATCCCCTTTGGAACCCTAATGCTACGATCAGTAAGTTGAAGTGTGACAGATGTGGGTTGGAGTTCTTCTAGGCCTAATTGGTAGTACATAGTATAGGGAATGAGATTGACACTAGCACCTAAATCACACAAGGCCTTGATAACTTTGCTCTCTCCAAGTTTAACATTGATGTATGGCCAACCTGGGTCTTTCAACTTAGGAGGAATGGTCCCTTTAATGGTGGTAATCACATTAGCAACCAAAAGGACTTAATTTTTATGTGAAAATTTTATTTTAAAGGTGCACATGTCGTTAAGGTACTTTGAGTAGGAAGGTATGGTTTGGATTACATCGAGAAGGGGAATGTTCAACTTTACTTGTGAGAAGATTTCCCTCAATGTTTCACTCAATCCAGGCTTGTTTTTCCCCCTCATGCATTGAGGAAATGGTGTAGGTTGTGGGGTTGTTTGTTTAAGAGTTGTTTCTTTGAAAATGTTATCGTGTTTTTTAGTTTGATCATTTGGTTCATTTGAATTTTCATCCATGTTTCAATGTTTAGGTGGGTTCTGAATCAGTTGTTCAGGTTTCTCAATTGATTTCCCACTTCTTAAAATAGTCACAACCTTTAGTTGTTCATGAGTTGTTTGAGTACAACTTGAATCTCCCCTTGAAGTTGAGGATGGCACCGCCTGAGTAGGCATGGGTGCCTTTCCAGTTTTGATGGTTTGAAGTTCTTTTTTAAGGTAAGAGACTTCTAAGTTCATCCTTTCCATTTGTTTTCACAATTTTTCTAGTAGGCTTTGTGGAACAGTTTGGGTTGGTTCTTGAGAAGATTGGTTTATCTCGGGGGGATATTTTAGAGGTGGGATGGTTTTTGAAAAATGGACCAGTGGATTTTGGTATTGTATAGGTTGGGTTTGGAACTGGTTATGGGTTTGGTAGTTCTGATGGGGGTAAGGATTTTTTCCCTATGGTTGGATAGGTTGTTGGTTATCTTTCCAGTAGATGCTTGGTGGTCATTATACCTTGGGTTGAAGTTGTTTTGGTGTTGATACTTTTGAAAGTTCAAAACATTTACTTCTGCTGGGGGTCCTCTTAAAGGAACATCCCTGATGGATGGAATGGTTGGGCAGTTGTCTGTCTTATGGTCATGTTTGTCACAGATTGTGCAAACAGGGTCAATAGTTTGGATTTCATGGACTTTCCGAAGGTCTATCTCTTCAACCTTCCTAGAGAGTACTATGAGTTTAGCCCTAAGGCTTTCCTCTTCTCTAAGTATACGAACTCCAGTAGTTCTTTTTGGATTCTCAGAATAAGGTGAAGTTCCCCATGTTTAATTTTTTTCAGAAAGGCTTTCTATACACTCGTAAGCATCATTTGGGGATTTGTTTTTAAAGGTTCCATTACCCATTATGTCAATGAATTGTTTGTTCCCCAGACCCAACCCTTCATAGAAAATACTCACTTGTTCAGGAATAGAAAAACCATGGTGTGGAACAATTTTTAGAGTGTCCTTGAACCTCTACCATGTTTCATAGAATGACTCTCCCTCTTTTTAAAAAAAGTTTTGGATTCCCTTTTTAAGTGCAATTGTATTGTGGTGGGGAGTGTAATTTTTGTAGAATTATCTTTGTAGTTGGTCCCAAGAGTTGATGGATGGTGGTATCAAATTGTTTAGCCAATTTTAGCTCGATACTTTAAAGAAAAAATAAATAGCCTCATCTTAGATGATTCTAGTTGATGTGGGGGACACATGGTTTCTACAATGTCATTGAACTCTTTAATGTCAAGGTATGGCATCTCAGACTCCATTCCATGGAATGTGGGAAGGTGGTTTAGGACATGGGGTTTAGATATGTAGTTGGAATCTCCTAGGGAATTGTGTCTAATGCATGATGGGTCATTGGTCCAGAAATGTGTGAGGTATTCATTCATGGTTCGGTCAATTTCATTCCCCAATTTTGGGGCTCCCTCATTTGGTTTTCCATTTTGGTTCCCATCTGGGTTTATGAGTTGGTTTTATTGAGGACCTTCCATTTAAATAGGCTAATTTTTTGACTCTGGAATATTAGAAAGATTGGGATATAATGTAAAGATTTCCCTTGGTGTACTTGACACTCCAACCCCCGGACTATCCACCCTAACTAGATGGTTTGATTGATCGCGGGTGTAGGCAGAAATGCGTCAAAAGAAAAAAAACGAGAAAGGGACAAGATAAGATAATTTGGATGAGAAAAGAAGAAATGGGGAATAATAGAATGGGAATTTATATGACTTACTTGGGTCCCCGACAACGGCGCCAAAATTTGATTTACTCTCAAATTTACCCAAGAGAAGAAGGTAGGACGGTCCCTAGAGTTTAGCTTGGGTTGTCGAATCCTCAGAGACCAAATAAGAAACCTATAGACACATACATTATATTGACTATTTTTGGCTATTAAGTGGCCAAATTGGGTTGATTTTATATGGTTTTAAAGTAACTCTAAGATACTTAAGTGAATTCCATTTAAAAGAATGATATGATCCTAGGTTATCGCTCGGGGTGGATTGGATGAAATTCATTTTCAACTATTTCAATTTCTAGTATTAGAGATGGGTTCATTTAAGAAGATTAAACAACATCCTCACTTAATGGTTTAGTACCTACAAACATTAATACTAATCACTTATACACTTTAATGATCAATGTTTTGAGCACTTCAAGGTAAAGGTTCGTACTAGCACTTGAAGTGTGTGGCCTTAAATTCAACAAGGACGATGTAGTTTAAAAATCATCAAAAAAAATATCAATTAAAAGAAGTTATTAGAAATTAATGGGGTGATAAATAATAATCAATAAATCTCCTTGATACTCCTTTGGATCAACCCATATGTGGTTTATCCCTCCATTGATTCTATAGTTTCAATGGAAGCAGAAAGTAGACTCATGAGGGAGGAAATAGAGAAGTAAAGAAAACAATAAAAACAAAATGATCACTCCACCGTTGTGTGAATAATTTCAAAAGATTTGGTATGAATAAATTTACACCTTGAGGAAATGGTATCAAAGTTAGATGGAGAACAACATAATAAGTGGAGAAGAAGAACTTTTATTAAGAAACTAGGATGAATTAAAACTACCTACATGTGAATGAAGAACGTCACAAAGACAAATTGGCAGCATAACATTAAGATGAAAACAGAGCTCAATGATCCTCAACTCCTCCACCACCACTGCCTTAAATTGACATTTTGAAGACCTGGGACGATCCTTAAATAGTCCAAGTCTCCTAAATTAATTTTGGTAGGCCATAGGTGGGTGGAAAGTTGAGGGAGAGTTGACTTTTCCACCCTTGACCTGAGGTGGCATCCATCTTTCATCTGCCGAACAGACGCGCTTGTAATACCTTCTAGATAGCCGAATTAGAGTGGGCCACAGAGAAAAAAATGGATCCCAGGATGTCTCATAAAATACTGTAAAAGTTGGTCTCATTTGGAGTTTTGGATTCGGAGATATGATTAGATTAGTGGGCTATTTTTCTGGGCCTCAGAATCTGGCCCTGAATTTTATCGCTAACTTGGGACCCCTAAATGACGATAATGGATACAGAATTAGCACTCCCTCTTGAAAAATTATTTTTTACTCTATATTTATTCTAACCTCCCACCAAATTTGGGCTTCACTGGGTCTATAATGTGGGACCCACTTTCTCATCAGTGGGTTGGTGTCCAATCTGCCTTATCTAGAATTTCTTCCATTCATCTCCAAATATCTCCATAATCCTTTATGAATCCTCCATTGATCCCTGAATGAAAATGTTCATATTTAATAGTATATATAGTTCCCAAAATATCAAATTAAAATATGGATAATTATATTCCTTAAAATCAGTTGAATCATTGGGTACTATAAGTGATGTTCAAAAATTTACCACATAATAGTGCATTATAAGAAGGTATTACAATCATAATGTGAAATGATGTTCAAAGTGTAAAATTCACTAAAATTGTGTTTATTAATAAAAAATAACTTGAATATTATATATATTAATAATGAATATTAACCTCAATTAGTGGGTAATCACACCCCCCAACTTGAGTTTTGCTAGTCCCGAGAAAAATATATCTCAACAATATGAAATTCGAATTCCCTTTTAGAAAATCATTTTAATACACAATTATCACCAAAAACCATTATAAAAAACAATCATGAAACCCATAAAAAGATTTTAATACATGATAGTTTTATAAGAAGATCCCAATCCCAAGCCCATTCCTTTGTTCAAATTCATTACCATATTTCATCCAATATCAATTAAATATGAAGATGTGTTGTGCATCACAATAGACATGGGGGTTAATCTTTATTCAAGGGGGGAATGAAGAAAGTGCTTGGTAGAATCACATTTCAATATTAATATGAGTATTAAATTTTTTTATTGTATTATTTATTATTAATTTTTTTGTTTTTTTTTTTCAATTTTTCCATGGTAATTGAAATTGAACTCAAAAGAGTCAACCCCTATAGCGAGACTTTGCCGATGACTCCCTGGTTCAAAGACCTTAGGGAACTAAGTGAATACCACATACTCGAGCTTCATCTTGAGTTAACTCAGTAAAAAACTAATTCAAATTACCAAAAATAGAGATAAAATTAATAACTCTAGGCCAGACAACTATGGAGTCAGGATTCCCAAGTGTCGAAAGCCACACATTAGGTCATTTCATTTCTATACGTGAAAATTTATTATTATTTTTTTATTTTTTTATTGAATACTCATATTAAAACTAAAATGATCACCAAAACTATGATATTTATTTGGGGGACCCCATGAACTCAAACTAATACCCCACTATCCAATGGATGTTCATTTCGATCTTTTTTTTATTTGGTTGAAAATATAAACGATGAAATATCACATTGGATAGCCACACTTTTCAAAATCTATACTCATGAAATTATACAAGGATTACAATCAGAATCAGGGCATGCTAAATTATTTTATATTCATTTTCAAAGTGTGAAATGTTTATTACTATGTTCAAAGTTAAAGGAATTTTCCTTCCATTTACATAATTTTTTTTTGTTTCAAATCATTCATTTTTTTAACATGAAAGCATTTTTTTTCTCTCCCCCCCCAACATAAAATAACACCGTCCCCAGTGTTTAAAGAAAATAAAATTTAGAAGGGGGTAGATTTAGATAATTAATGTTTAAAAAGGAAATTGAAAATTAGGATCATGGAATGAAGTCACCTGGTGGTTGAAGTTGAAATTCTTGCTGCTCCCTTTTAATCCTTTAATATCCAGGTCAATTTTAGGGTTCCCTATTAGAAAAAGGAAATAAACAAAAACAAAAAGAACAATATATATATATATATATATATTTATATAATAAATAAAGTAAAATATATGTATATATATAAAAATTATAGAATAAGGTAGCACAAAAAGCCGTAGGTCAGTGGTAAGCGCGCGCCCCTGTCTCCCTTCGGTCCTTGGTTCGAATCCTCGCGGCTTTGCCTGTTGTGAAGGGGTTTGACCCATGACCCACTACATGTCCCTTATTATTATTATTATATTATTTTTTTATTTTTTTATTTTTATTTTAATCCTACAAACACATTAAAATAAAACAAAATGATGATACATTGTCGTATTTTTAAATTTCTGGGTAAGGAATTACTCAAGGATCACACCACGTGACACGAATGAATATGGTGATCCCCTTTCATACCCATCCATACTCATAATATAAGAACAGGTCAATAGTCTATCTTTTTTAAATATAAAAATGATTAATTAATCCAATTTAAAATATAAAGTTGATTAAAACAACAAAATGATAGGAAACATGAAGACCATGGGTTGCCTCCCATGTTGTGCTTTGTTTAACATCGTTAGCCTGACATGGATCCTAAATCTATCAATTTTTTCCTAGTTCATAGATTGGATCAATTAACTCAACCTCTATTTCCTGTTTATTGAATGATTCAATGAATGGTTTTAACCTTTTACCATTGACCTTGAAAATGTAACCACTTGTGGGATCTTGAATCTCTACTACCCCATGGGGGTACACATGATGCACTATGAAAGGACCTGACCATCTAGACCTTAACGTTACCAGGTGTAAATGATGTTTTGAACTATACAAGAGCACAAGTTTTCCCGGTTCAAAAAGTTTGACCTTGATATTCCGAGGTTGGTAGGATTGAACTCTATCTTTATTGATCCTTGAATTTTTGTAAGCCTACATCCTTAGTTCATCCAGTTCATTAAGATCTAATTTCTTTTTTATTCCGGCCAATGAGAGGTCATAATCCATTTTCTTAATTTCCCAAAAGGCCTTATGCTCAATTTCAATAGGTAAATTGAATTCTTTTCCATAAACCATCCTATGTGGTGAAATTCCTAGGATGGTTTTGAATGTTGTATGATATGCCCAAAGAGCATCCAAGAGTTTCTCGAACCAATCTTTCCTAGAAGGATTGATATTGTTTTCAAGAATATTCTTAATCTACCTATTTGCGAACTCATCTGGACAATTGGTCTATGGTTGGTAAGAAGTGGACACTTTGTGAGAAATTCCATATTTTTCCCTTAGTGATGATAATGGATGATTGCAAAAATGAGTTGCACGATCACTAATGATAGACCTAAGAATTCCAAATCTAAAGAAGATGTTTTCCTTGAGAAATATAATAATAGTTTGATGATAATTGGATTTTGTAGGAATGGCCTCAACCCATTTGGAGACATAATCGATGGATAATAGAATGTGAAGATATCCCCTAGAGTTTGGGAAGGGACCCATGAAATCAATTCCCCAATAGTCAAAGATTTCAACCACTAAGATGGGAGTGAGTGGAATTTTATTCCTTTTTGTGATGGAACCTACTTGTTGAAACCTAGGAAAACTTTGACAAAATGTGTAGGAGTCCCTTGAGAGGGTGTTCCAGAAAAGACCACATTGAATAATCTTAGTAGATGTTTTCTTAGAGGAAAAGTGACCTCCACATGCCCCACTATGACAGAATTTAAGGATGGACTCTTGTTCAGATTCTGGGACACACCTCCTAATGACTTGGTCAGGGCAGAACTTATAGAGGTATGGATCATCAAACACATAGTGTCTAACATCAGAAAGGAATTTCTTTTGAGCTTGAGTCCCTAAGAATTTTGGAATGACTCCTATAACTAAGAAATTGTCTATGTCAGCATACCAAGGGAAGTCACTCACAGAGTATAGGTGTTCATCATGAAATGGATCAAACACAGAAAGGTGATTGAATTTATCTTTGAATTCCATCCTAGAGAGGTGATCAGCTACAAAATTTTCAACACCCTTTTTATCCATGATTATGAGGTCAAATTCTTGTAAGAGAAGGACCCACCTAATCAGTCTATCCATAGAATCTTGTTTTGGAAGAGGTATTTTATTACAGAATGGTCAGTTAACACAGTGATGGGGGATCCTAAGAGGTAGGACCTAAAATTATCTAAGTAAAAAACAATATAAAGTAACTCCTTTTTAGTAGTGGTGTAGTTTATTTGGGCATCATTTAAGGATTTTCTTGCATAAGCAATAAAATAAGGAGTTTTATCACAACGTTGTCCTAACACATCTCCTACAGCAAAGTCACTGGAATCACACATAAGTTCAAAAGGAAGGTTCCAATTTGGATATTTGATAATGAGAGGAGAGGTGAGAGAGTATTTGAGGGTTGATAATGAACACTCACAGCTTTCTGTCCAAACAAATAGAGTATCCTTTACTAGGAGAGAACAAAGGGGACGAGAGATTGAACTATAGTCCTTGATGAATCTTTTATATAAAACAACATGTCCTAAGAAAGACCTCACTTCCTTGACAGTTTTGGTCGATGGAAGGTGAAAAATGATGTCAAACTTGGCTTTATCAACTTCGATCCCCCTACCTGAGACCAGATGGCCTAGAACTAGTCCCACTTTAACCATGAAATGGCATTTTTCCTAGTTTAGGACCATATTCTTTTCTTCACATCTTGAAAAGACTCTCTCCACATTCTACATACATCCATCAAATGTATCCCCAAAGACAGATAATTCATCCCTGAAGACCTCAAGAAAATCCCCTACCATGTCTGTGAAGATCCACATCATGCACCGTTGGAAGGTTCCAGGGGCATTGCATAACCCGAGGGGCATGCGTTTGAAAGAAAATGTGCCTAATGGACATGTGAATATAGTCTTACCTTGATCCTCTAGGGAGACCTCAATTTGATTATACCCCGACTACCCATGTAATAAACAGTAGAAGGCATGACCTACCACTCTCTCAAGGACTTGGTCAATGAATGGTAAGAGGAAATGGTCCTTCTTGGTGAATGATTTTAGCTTCCTATAGTCAATACAGACTCTCCAACCACTACTCACCCTTGTTGGAAGAATCTCTCTGTCCTCATTGGTTATCACTGTGATTCCAGCCTTTTTTGGAACCACTTGGATTGGGCTCACCCATTCACTCTCAGCTATGAGATATATGATACTATCTTTTAACAATTTTAGAAGTTCCTTCCTCACTAATTCCATGATATTAGTATTGAGTCACCTTTTATGTTGACTACATAGCTTCGAATAAGATTCCAAAACGATCCTATGAGTCCCGATAAGTGGGATAATCCTAGGAATATCAGACAGGGTCCAACCAATGGCTTTCTTATGTTTCCTAAGGACATCTAGAAGTATCCTCTCATGATTGGCTTCAATAGAAGAAGAAATCATAATTGGATGTGTTTTATTTTCCCCTATGAAGGCATACTTAAGTGAAGTAGGAAGTTCCTTAAATTCAAGATCAGGTTAGTTCATAATTTCAGCAGATGATTGGGACATTGGATCAAGATAAATTTTATTTCCTAATGTTTTATATAGGATTGATTCCCCACATGTATAAGTTTCAGCTACTATATTGGCCTGATCAGATTTAGGGAAGGAAGTTGGAGTGGTCTCCATGAAAGTGGTTTCCTGAAAGGTTTCACTAATTTTTGGACCTAAGACTTCATCATAAGAGCTATTTGAAAATGATTCACGCCAAGGAGATAAACTTTCGTCATATGAACAAAGGAAATCAATCTCATCATGACATAAACATTCATCAAATATTCCTTGATGTTCTATGGATTCATTATCAATGCTTCCTATCATTTTTACTTCATAAATGTACTCGTCATCCCCTATTTGTGAGCTTGAATTATAGATGTTAAAGTCTAGACTAATGTTTCCAAAGGTAATGGTCATGTTACCATTTCGGACTCGGATAACAGAGTTGATTGTTGCAAGGAAAGGACGACCAAGGATGATTTGGGTTTGTTCCTTATTTCCTAAGTTTGGATGGTTGTCAAGGATAATGAAGTCAGTAGGGTAGATGAAGTTTTCAACCGTTACCAGAACGTCATTTAAAATCTCCTTTGGAACCCTAATGCTATGATCTTTAAGTTTAAGTGTGATAGATGTGGGTTGGAATTATTCTAGGCCTAACTAGCAGTACACAGTATAGGGAATGAGATTGACACTAGCACCTAGATCACACAAGGCCTTGACAACTTTTCTCTCTCCTAGTTCAACATTGATGTAAGGGCAACCTGGGTCTTTCAACTTAGGAGGAATGGTCCCTTGAATGGTGGTACTCACATTAGCAGCCATAAGGACTTGGTTTTTATGTGAAAAGTTTCTTTTAAAAGTGTACAAGTCCTTAAGGTACTTTGAGTAGGCAGGTATGATTTGGATTGCATCAAGAAGGGGAATGTTCAACTTGACTTGTGAGAATATTTCCCTTAATGTTTCACTCAATTCAATCTTGGTTTTCCCCCTCATGCATTGAGGAAATAGTGCAGGTTGTGGGGTTGTTTGTTGAAGAGTTGTTTCTTTGACATTGTTATCATGTTTTTCAGTCTGATCATTTGGTTCACTTGAATTTTCATACAAGATTGAATCTTTAGGTGGGTTCTGAATTAGTTTTCCCGGTTTCTAAATTGGTTTCCCACTTCTTAAAATAGTCACAACCTTTAGTTATTCATGAGTTGTTTGAGTACAAATTGACTTTCCCCTTGAAGTTGAGGATGGCACCGCCTGAGTAGGCATGGGTGCCTTTCCGGTTTTGATGGGTTGAAGTTCTTGTTTAAGGGAAGAGACTTCCAAGTTCATCCATTCTATTTGTTTTCACAGTTGTTCTCGTAGGATTTGTGTAACAGTTTGGGTTGGTGCTTGAGAAGACTGGTTTATCCTGGGGGGATATTTTAGAGGTGGGATGGTTTGTTGAAAATGGAACGGTGGATGTTGGTATTGTATAGGATGGGTTTGTAACTTGTTATGGGTTTGGTAGTTCTTATGGGGGTAAGGATTTTTTCCCTGTGGTTGGCTAGGTTGTTGGCTATCATTCTAGTGGAAGCCTGGGTGGTCATTATACCTTGGGTTGATGTTGTTTTGGTATTAAGACTTTTGAAAGTTCAAAGCATTTACTTCCGTTGGGGGTCCTCCTAAAAGAAAATCCTTGATGGATGGAATGGTTGGTCAGTTGTCTGTCCTATGGTTATGTTTGTCACAAATTGTTCAAACAGGGTCAACAGTTTGGATTTCATGGACTTTCCTAAGGTCTATCTCTTAAACCTTCCTGGAGAGTGCTGTGAGTTTTGCCCTAAGTCTTTCCTCTTCTCTAATTGTATTAATTCTAGTAGTTCTTTGTGGATTTTCAAAATAAGGTTACGTTAACCATGTTTGGTTTTGTTCAGAAAGTATTTCTAGATACTCGTAAGCATCATTTGGGGCTTTGTTTTTAATCGTGTCATTATACATCATGTCAATGAATTGTTTGTTCCCCAGAACCAAACCTTCATAGAAAATTCTCACTTGTTCAGGAATTGAAAAACCATGGTGTAGAACCATGTTTAGTGTGTCTTTGAACCTCTCCCATGTTTCATATAATGAATCTCCCTCTTTTTCAAAAAAAGTTTTGAATGCTCTTTTTCTGTGCAATTGTTTTGTGGTGGGGAAAGTATTTTTTGTAGAATTCTCTTTGTAGTTGGTCCAAAGAGTTGATGGATGGTGGTCTCAAATTGTTTAGCCAATTTTTAACTCAATCTTTTACAGAAAAAGTAAATAGCCTCATCTTATCTGATTCTAGTTGATGTGGGGGACACATGGTTTCTACAATGTCATTGAACTCCTTAATGTGAAGGTAGGGCATCTCGGACTCCATTCCATGGAATGTGGGAAGGTGGTTTAGGACATGAGGTTTAATGATGTAGTTGTCATATCCTAGGGAATTTTGTCTAATTCATGAGGCGGAATTGGTCCAGGAAGGTGTGAGGTAGTCATTCATGGTTTGGTCAATTGCATGCCCCAAGTTTGGGGCTCCCTCATTTGGGTTTCCATTTTGGTTCTCACCTGGGTTTATGAGTTGGTTTCTTTGAGGTCCTTCCATTGAAATAGGCTCAGTTTTTTACACTGGAGTATTAGGAAGATTAGGATCTAATGGAAAGAGTTCCCTTTGTGTACTTGACTCCCCAACCCCAGGACTATCCACCCTAACTAGACGGTTTGATTGATCGCAGGTGTAGGCGGACATGCGCCAAAAGAAAAAAAATGAGAAAGGGATAAGATAAGAGAATTTGGATGAGAAAAGAAGAAATGGGGAAGAATAGAATGATTGTTTTGATGAATTTCTTGGGTCCCCATAAATGGCGCCAAAATTTGATTCACGCTCAAATTTACCCAAGAGAAGAAGGTAGGACGGTCCTTATAGTTTAGCTTGGGTTGTCGAATCCTCAGAGACCAAAGAAGAAAACTATAGACACATACATTATATGGAATGTTTTTGGATATTAAGTGGACAACATGGGTTGATTTTAGATGGGTTTAAAGGAACTATAAGATACTTAAGTGAATTTAATTTAAAATAATGAGTTGATCCTAGGTTATCGCTCGGGGTGGATTGGATGAAATTATTTTTCAACTATTTAAATTTCTAATATTTAAGATGGGTTCATTTAAGAAGATCAAACAACATCCTCAATTACTGGTTTAATACCTAAAAAAATTAATAATAATCACCTATACACTTAAAGGATAAATGTTTTGATCACTTCAATGTAAAGGATCGTATTAGCACTTGAAGTGTGTGGCCTTAAATTCAACAAGGAAAATGTTGTTTAAAAATCATCAAATAAAAATCTCAATTAAAAGAAGTGATTATACATTAATGGGGCGATAAATAAAATCCAATACATCCCCTTTCTACTCCCTTAGATCAACCCATAAGTGGGCTAGCCCTCCATTTATTCTTTAGTTTCAATGGAAGCGGAAAGTAGACTCATGAGGGAGGAAATAGGGAAGTAAAGAAAACATTAAAAATAAAATGATCACTCCACCGTTGTGTGAATAATTTCACAAGATTTGGTGTGAATAAATTAACACCATGAGGCAACAGTATCAAATTGATATGGAGAACAATAGAATAAGAGGAGAAGAAGAAATTTTATTATGAAACTAGGATGAATTAAAACAACTTAAATGTGAATGAAAAATGTTACAAAGACAAATCGACAGCATAACATTAAGATAAAAAAAAGTTCAAATATCCTCAACTCCTCCACCACCACTAACTTAAATAGACATTTTTTAATCCTTGGGTCTATCCTTCAATAGTCCAAGTCTCCTCAATTAATTTTGGTAGGCCATAGGTGGGTGGAAAGTTGAGGGAGAGTTGATTTTTACACCCTTGACCCGAGATGGCATCCAGCTTTCATCCACCAAACATACGTGCTTGGAAGTCCTTCTAGATGGTCAACTTAGAGTAGAACATAGAAGAAGAAAATGTATCCTCAGATGTCTCCTAACCTCATGTAATCTTTTGCTTCATTCGTAGTTGTGGATTAAGCGATATGATTAGATTAGTGGGATGTTTTTCTGGGCCGTAGAATCTGGCCCATAATTTTATTTCTAAATTGGGCCACCTAAATGACCACAATGGAAGCCGAATTAGCACTGTCTCCTGAAGAAGGATTTGTTACTATATTTTTCTTCTGACCTACCACAAAATTTGGGCTTCATTGGTTTTGTAATTTGGGTTCCACATTCTCATCTGTGGGCGGGTGTCCAATATGCCTTCTCTAGAATTGCTTACATTCATCTCCAAATATCTCCATAATTCTTTATGAATCCTCCATTGACCAATTAATGAAAAATGTTAATATTTAAGTGTAGATATAGTTCCCAAAATATTAAATTAAAATATTGATAATTACATTCCTTATAATCAGATGAATCATTGGGTGCTTTAAATGATGTTGAAAAATGTACCACATAATAGTGAATTTTAAGAAAGTATAACAATCATAATGTGAAATGATGTTCATAGTGTAAAATGAAATAAAATTATGTTTATGAATAACAAAGAACATGAATATTATATATATTAACAATGAATATTAGCCTCAATTAGTGGCTAATCAGGTACTTATTGGATTTTTAATAAAACTGTGAATGAAATATGTTTTAATGTACTCGGCATGCACAAAATTTCATTCTATCATAATAGTAAATGTATTAATTATTAATTTATAAGTTTATGTGATTATTTTTAGATAAAATATTATTCTTAATATTATATAATTTTATAGTGAATTTCAAATTGAAAATGGTATTTTCCTCAGGAATTTTTTTGATGATCGATTTATGGTATTTCTATTCATCAACCACAACAACCCTTTAATTATTTACTGGGATTTTATTATAATGATGCAATAATTATTATTTCCATGGATGGTTGATGATTAGTTTGAATTTGGAAAGTTATGTCATTCCGTATTTTGTTTCTTCCTATACATACGATTTTTGAATAAGGCATGTTGATTAAGTTGTTTAATTTATTCATTTTATGAATGCATTTTTTTATTATGTGACGGATTGGGACCAGAATCACAAATCCCCTTGATTCATAAATAGGTCTTTGGAGACAATCCAGTTGGATAGCCTTATTTAATGGGGTTTTGGTGATTTCCAAATCATAGTTTAAACAATATTAGAACAAGAGCTCATTGGTAAGTTTCAGATGTTTGGCATTATGAATTTTATCATTCTGAAATCAGTTATTATTGACCATGTGAATATTTTGAAGAAGATCCATGTATAGGTTTCATTATCTTGTGATCATATATATGTAATAATTGGATCTTCATTTACTACTTATTTATTATTCTACATTTTTATATTATTGATTAAACGATATTTTTTTATTTATTTACCTTTCCATATTGATTAACCCTTATGAAAATCTTTTTCATTATGTAACCCTCAACCAAAACCTAAGATCACCCTTATTTTTTTCCTTACCCCAAGATATGAATAAAGAAATATTGAATTAGTTCAAGGATGTAGGATATTTACTTTAATAATGTTTTTCTATTTTATGTTTTCAAATTTAATGTTTGATTCCAATATGTATCTAGTTTACAAAGTATACTAAACTATTTAGTCCTTTGGTATGGGATACCTTATATCAAGTGAGAACATAATAATGTAATCAAAAACTTTGGGCTAATAGAGTTGAGGTATTGAAAAACAATTTGAATATAATATCTTGAAAATTTATATATCCACATGAAAAGGGTAAAAATATATCATAGCATGTGATGGATAAAAGTTTTCAGAAACGTATTGCACTATAGTGATAATATATGAAATATAACAACCCTAATCATTATTTCACATTAATTACTAATTTATTATATATTATTACACATAATAAAACCATAAATATTGATAATTATAGGATCTTTTGGAATTAGGTACATAGAATAACATCTTGAACATGGGATATAACAAAATTATTGAAAAATTTCTTAATATGATTGTAAAATTCCATGGATTTTGAAACAACACAGGAAAACCTGGGGATAAACATAATGAAGGGGTGAAATATAAATCCGAGTAAGGGAATAAACATGGAATAAAGTGATAAATTTTTGACAATAGACATATCAATGGGGCATAAAAAGTAGGTATCATAAACATTAACAATGATACATGATATAACATGATAATCATAACATGGGAAATGTGGAAACAACTTAAAACACTACATCATAAACGTAAGTCAAAGCTAAAAAACTAAGAATTCGTGGTGAAAAAATCACCATAAAAAATCCAGTTAACTCCCTATATCAACATGGTGTATCATGATAGTAAACATTATCCAATTAATTGTATCACTATATAATTCTATGCAAACCCGTCACATTCATTTTATTCTCATGATTAAGTGTGCCACATAGATCATACAACATGGATTCATTCATCATAATAAGTTATTCCATGATAATGGAATGAGGAATAAATAAAAGTATGTACCCAATCAATAAGTATAAATGCATAAAGTTTAATACCCTTGATAGAAAAATGAGTACGGTATTTAATACACAGTTGTTTTGGCATGGAAAATTGTGGGGAAATTTCAGCAGCATAACATCGTTACATAAAAATTCATAAAAATGGTTGATGAGAGTGAAATGGGTATATCATAATTTTTATATCAAATGGATAGAAATAGGGACATTTATATTCATGAAGAAACATTATAAAATTGAAATATGATGGATAAGTTCATTGTAAAACTTAAAAAAATAAGAGAAGGTGAGGATCACTTATATAATTTCATCATAGTAATAGATTAGGGAAGGATAAAAATAAGGGAGGATTTATGATACATAATTAAAAAAAATCAGATAGTAAGGGAATTATTATAAATGAAGGAATATACAACCAATTTAAATTAAAAGAACTAATTTCAAAGAAGGTGCTTGAATTTTAAAGGAGTGGAAGGTCCCTTACTTGAGTGTGTAACTCTAAATGCTTGGGAGGGGAGTTTTGAGATATTTTGGGTACTTTGGTCATTATATATTGAGTTTAGAGAAGATTATATTCATGATATAAGGGGTTTTAGTTAAGGGAAATGAGATTTTGGGTGGGATTATATTGGAAAATAGGGGGATTTATTTATTATTTAGGTTTTGGACTCTACATAATAAAATAAACAAAACCACAAATCATCGAATGGTTTTAGCCCATGGTTTCTGAAAAATTGGATTGGTTATAGTTATTTTATAGGGACAATTAATGAACTTAATAAAATAATTCCCTTTATTATGTGGAGGAGATTCACACTCTTAAAGAAATGATTTTAAAATATCAAAATATACTATTGGTTTTGGAGGATTCATAATGGATTTAGAAAATAAACAAACAAACATAAAATCACATTATTTTGAATTGAAAAAATATATTTGATCTTGGATACCCTTTATAGAATATATTACATCACTTTTGGGTCCTTATAATGTTATAATACACAAGGTATATTTATACGATACTTAATTTTTTCCCAAAAAATTAATTGTCTCATAAAATTATGAAAAATTTACCATTGGATAATTTTGACATTTTTTTATAAAAATATTATACATTTTATCTAAATAATTTTCTAAATATTTTAAATTTCACTTTTAATATTAAATTTTCATTTAATAATAAATGTTGGATTTTTGACAATAATAGTTTTCGAACCCTTATAAAATAATTGAACATGAATTCATAAAAATTATATGTTCATTTATATTTGTTAAAAAATATTTCATAATAATATTTTATGAAAATTTTATTTATTTAAAAAATTCATTAATTTATTAATTCATTAATTGAATTTGAATATTAAAAAGAATAAAATTTATGCTATATTGTATCAAAATAAAAATAATTTACTAAGTAAAAATAATAGGATGAAAATATATTCATTATTAAATAAAAAATATTATAAATATTCATATTGCTAAGTTCTTGATACATATCACTTTAATACACCCGAATACACCCTAAGACTAATGTGTGCGATGGTGGGACTTTTATGTGGTGGTTGAGTGAACATGGTTTGGATCGTGATCTCGATGTTCTTGAACTTCTATTGTAAATGGTTTTTCTCATACTTATGTTATTGGATCTTAGCTTGGGATTATTTAATGTAAAACCCCATAAATTCTATCTCCCTCAGATTCTTTGATAAAAGGACTTCATAGGGTATGATCTTACTGGTCAAGGATATCACTTTCTTTGTATTTGTCTAATTGATTTGTTAAAAACCTATATGTATACTAATCATGTGATCACTTATCGAAGGATATATTATCAATGGTGATGATAATTAATGGTATTTTAATTCAAATTAGATATAATAAAACAAAATAAGTGCATGTTTTTCTATAACCATATTGTATAATAATAATTTAATTAAATAAAAAAAGGAATTTTATTTATAATAATTTTGGTCATTACAATCTTACCCCCTTATGAAATATCACCCTTAAAATTTTCATTTCCCATAATAAAATAGATGAGGGTAACTATACTATATCACCTCAACTAGTTCCCATGTTTCTTCTTCAAACTTGTGATTTCTCCACAACACTTTGACAAGGTTCATTGTCTTTTGTTGTAGAACTTCTTCTCTAGGATATAAGATCTTCACCAACTGCTCTTCATTGGAAAAATGATTCTCTTATGGTACCACCACTGGATTGAGTACATGTGAGGGGTCTGGTATTTATTTCCTTATGAGGGATACATAGAATACATTATGTACTTGAGATAGGTTTAGTGGGAGTATTAGTCGATAGGGCACCGATCCAATGTGATCAAGGATCTCAAAGGGGTTTATATATCTTGGATTAATCTTTCCCATATTCCCAAATATCATCACCTTCTTCCTTTGTGATATATGAAGGAATAACATGTCTCCAACATCAAATTCTAGTTCTTGTATATGATTGTCAGCATAGATTTTCTGTCTACTCTAAATAGTTTTTATGTGTTGCTGAATGGACTTAAACTTGTCCACAATTTCATTGAATATTTTATGATATAGAAGTTTTAATTCCCAAAATGCATCCCAAAATGTCGGTGTTCTTCACCTCTTCATAGAAATGACTTCGTAGGGACCCATTTTTATGCTTGAGTGAAAACTATTACTGTAATAGAACTCGACCAAAGGAAAATGTTGGTCCCATCCTCATTTGAACTCTATAGATCAAGCTCGCAACATGTCTTCTAGTGTCTTAATACTCTAATAATATTTACCATCATTTTTCGGATGAAAGGATGTATTGAATTTTAGTACATTTTTAGAGAATTTTGGATACTTTTCTAGAACATAGAGTTGAATCTTAGATCGTAATCAGATACAATCGATAGTGGTACTCCATTTAGCCTTACAACTTATCTAATGTATATCTGTTAAAATCAATCTATCATGTTGTCCTCTCGAATTGTGATATTTTGATATTTCATTGTAATATGATCCATAAAAACCAAGATATCATTTTTTCTTCTATATTTCTTCAATATTATGGTTATAAATTCCATGGTGATGTTTTCCCATTTCCATTTTGGTATGGGTAATGGTTGCATAATCCCCTTAGACATATGAATTTTATCCTTCACTTTCTACCATACAATGAACATTGATGTATATTCAGCGATCTCATTGTTCATATTGTCCCAAAAAAATTTCTCATGGATATCTTGACACGCTTTTTTAGCTTCCTAGGTGAATGGAGAAATTAAAACTACGAGCATCATCCAACAATTATTTTGTTAACTCAAGATTTGATTGAACACCTAGTCTTAACCCAAATCTCAAAATTCTTTCTTCATTAACATTAAAATACAAGGATTTTCCTTTTTGTACAGTCTCTAATTTCATCTAAATTCTGACATAATTTATTTGAGAATCATTTAACATATCCATAATAGATGGTTGACCAATAATTTGGTAAAGGATTGATGATGTTCCTTCCTTTATGATTCCCATGTCAATCATTTTCAAATATAACTAGATTAGATCCCAATCAATTCTCATTGATGATAGAATTTTTGGATCTATTCTATATAGAGCATCCTCCACTTTATTCACTTTACCAGTATAGTAGTGGATTAAGAAGTGATAGTCCTTGACCTGATCTAACCATCTTCATTGGTGCATATTCATCTCTTTATATGTGAATATAAACTTGAGGCTTTTATGATCCATATATATTTCATAATTATTCCCAAAGAGATAATGCCACCATATTGATAATTTAAAAATCACTACTGCTAACTCCAGATCAGGCATCAAGTAGTTTTGTTCATAAACATTATACTATCTTGAAGCATATGCTATGAATTAATCATTTCTCATTAACACACAACCAAATACATTCTTCAAAGAATCAATAAACACCAAAAAAAGTTATCCACTTATGGGTAGTGTAAGCACATGTTTTGTGATAAGTCTCCTTTCCAACTCCTTGAAGCTCTCTTCAGATTCACTATTCAATGAAAAATTGGATCCCTTATAAGATAGCTTGGTAAGGGGGTTTAAAAATCACAATAAATTTCTCACAAATCACTGATAATACCTATCTAACCCACAGAAACTATGGATATTTGTCATAAATGTTTTTCTTTGACAATTATTCAATTTCTCTTATCTTTTAATGGTCTGCAGATATCCCATTTCTTATGATGATATACCCCAAGAAGGATACTTCCTTAAAATAGAACTCAATTTTTTTATACATGGAGTTAATCTTATCCTTTCATAGGATCTTTAGCATAGTGCTCAGATGGTCCTCATGGTACTACTTGTTTTTGGAGTATATTAGAATCCCATCTATAAAGACTACCCTATTGTTTTTAGGGATATATCTAAAGACTCTATTCAGGAAGTCCATGAAGAATTTTGGAGAATTAATGAGTTTGAATGGAATCACTATGAAATCATAATCCCCATACATTTTACTAAAATTTATCTTTGGGATATCTTCCTTATTGACCTTTAAATGATAATATCCTGACCAAAGATCCATCATGGAGAAGTATTGTAATCCATGTAGTTAATTGAACAAGTCATCAATCTGAGTTATAGGATACTTTTTCTTCATTGTGATCTTAATGAGATCATGATAATTGTTGAAAACGTTCATTAACCCATCCTTCTTCTTGATGAACAAGATTGGTGCGCTCCATGGTGAATCACTTGGGAATTTGAAACTGTTATCCATATTCTCGTGTACTTATTTCTTTATCTCTTCATGTTACACAAAATATATTTTATACAGAGTCTTGGATAATGTAAACACCCTAGGGATACGATATATTGAAAATTAAACCTCTCATCTAGAAATAAGAACAATAAATTCCTTAGGGAACACATCAACATATTCCCTCACAATAGACATGTCTTCAAGGATGGTTATTTACGTAGAATCAATCAATTGAGATAGATAAGCTTTATCAAAGGGAAATAATATCCATACTTGAGATGATGGTTCTAAATAAGATTCATCATCATTATACTTGTATTGAATCAAGTGTTGATTCTCAATTCAGGGAGTGAATTTCTAATTGCAACAATTTATGCAGGCTCTATACAGGTAAAAAAATCCATTCCTTAAATTATATCAAATCCCACCGAAGGGTGTATGAAATTTTTTTCATAGATGTATTTCCCACAAATTGTGATAGGGGAGGATTTATTATCTCGGGATGTAATAATTTCCCCATTTTGTATTTTCACTGAAATCTCTACTTCCATGTTTTGTGGTGGGGTTTGGATAGTTCTATAGAACTTTCTTGATATGAGAAAATGCGTAGAACTAAAATCCAAAAGTATGATTTCTATTATTTAATGAATAAATATCAAACATATCACCACTTTGTTGTTAAGATCCTATTTAGTAGTATTGATGGAAAAATATCACCCTTTCTACCTTGGAGGTTACTAGTTGTCTTTAAAAACCCTTGGTTTAGTGAATTGGTTTATAAAGATCTATGACCACTTATAGTTGAAACAATGAACTATGTACTGGGGGTTGAACAAAGAATTATTTAACTCTATAAAATTAATTGGTTTATCCTATCGATAATTTCTAGCATGATTTCCTTCCTTCCCGCACATAATGAAATTCTTCATCCCCCTGAGGAAATTTCTAGATAGTTTCTTTCGACACCTTTTACAAGTGGGATGTTGAATTTTTTGGCACCATTATATTTATATATCAGAACACTAGAATGTAAATCCACTTTAATCTTCTGATCCTCTTGATACCCTTGATATTCCCTGACCTCTATTTTAACTTTGAGTAAAAACCAGACAATTTCCTCATAGATATCAAAGTCACAAATCACTAGGGATATTCGTTGAATAGGTTTTATCCCAACAAATAAATTTTCAAAAATTCATTCAATGGTGAAGAACACTAAGGTATATCATTAAATTATTTTAAAGTTTTACTTGTATTACCTAATAGGATTGTAATCTTTATTCTTTAGGGATAAAAAATTTCTGTCCATTTTTAGACTAAGAGTGTGAAGAAAATATTTATCTAAAAACATTTTTTTTTAATTTCTTCCACTCCATTTCTTTAATATCATCTTTATGCTTTGTATTCTTTATCAATGTTTACCACTAATTAGATTATCCCACCATATGATAAACAACCATTAGAACATTCTCTTTCTGAGAACATTGAATGATGGAGAAGATGTTCTCAATGGAGTTTATCCATTGTTCCATGATTAAGTGATAAGATGATCCATTGAAATTAGGAGGCCTTTATCTCATGAAGATCTTGATTGAATCTTATTCTCTCTTAGATGGGTTTGATAACTCCTCTTGATCTAGGTTTATATTAACATGTTGAGCATCTAAGAGAGTATCATCATAAATTTAATGATTCCTACTCCCATTGGGTTTGGAGTCTCATTGAGGAAGTCATCACATTTCCCGTCACACTGATTGTTTTCTCGATTCCTTATTTTTCTATCCATTGGATAGAATAAAGGTAAAATTAGGGATGATTATTTTTAAACTATTAAACACATAAATGGTAATGGAAAAAATTAAAATGGATATCTTATAAAATATATTTATTTCCTTAACTTATGAATTTATGGGCTTCAATCAATTTTATCCATAATCTATCTCTTAACATATATTTTTTATGTAATTGTTTTTCTCATAATAATGGTTCATAATGAGATTATGAATTTAAAAAAGCATATCCCCTGGTAGTGTCAAACCAGCAGCATAGTAAGGCTTGTTGTCGTGTACCAGGATACCCCGAGTCAGGCCTGGGACACCATGTTGGAGTTATTACCCCTAGGTACATATATACTAGAACCGCATCCACTTGATGTATCTAGACATGGATGTATTTTATTGATAAAAAACATTATATGTGATTACCAAAATTTATGGATGTTTTATTATACTTAGTCTTATCCCTAATGATTTCTATAGATTTATCTAATCCTAATCCCAAAAATTACTAAACTATTCCTCTGATACCATCTATAAAACCCTGATCTTTATTTCACTTTAATTCAGGATTTATTACATAAAAGATATAATAATTTGACCTAAATGAACAATAATTATAGTATATTTGGGAATTAGGTAAAAATCATAACATCTTGAACATGGGAACAAAAACATTTTTGAAAAATTCCTTATCACTCTTCTAAAACTCCATGGATTTTAAAACTATATGGGATAACCTGGGAAAAAACATAAGAGATGGGTGAGATATAAAGCCTAGTAAGGGAATAAAATTGGAATAAAGTGATACATATTAGATAATAGGAATATAAATGATGAATACAATGTTTAGGAATCATAAACAAGAAAAATGAGACTCGATATACCATGATAATAACAACATGGGAAATGAAGCAAGAAATTAAAACACTACATCATAAAAATAGGTTAAGGATAAACTACCTATACATCATGATAAAAAATTACCATGAATGAATTAGGTTCACTCCCTATTCCAAAATTACATGTCATTATACTAAAAATGACCCAATGCGTTAGATCACTATATAATCCTGGGCGCACCAGTCACATTTATTTCATTATCATGCTTCAGTGTGCCACATAAATCATACAACACGGATTCATTCATCTTCGTAATTTATAACATGATAAATTAACGTGTAATAAATAAATTTTTGTTCATAATAAATAAGTATATGTTTATAATGTTGAATACCCTTGATAGATAATATTTTATGGAATTCACTACAAAATTATTTTGGCATGGAAAATCATAGTGAAAATTCAGCAGCATAACAACTTTACATAAAAATTCATAAAAATGGTTGATGAGAGAAAAAGGGGACTATAATAAATTTTAAATAAAATGGGATGTAATAGGGACATATAAAGTCATGTCCCAACATTATTAAATGGAAATGGAATGCATATGTGTATTAAGAAACTTTAATAAATAAGAGAAGGTGAGGATTAATTACGGAATTTCGAAATAGTAACAGTTTAGGTAAGAGTCCAAATGTGGAAGGATAAAAGATAACCCATTCAAATAAAATAAATTTTATAGTAATTTAATGATTATAAAACAATGATAATATAACCAATTAAATTTAAAATAAATAATATCAAATAATTTTGTGGAATTTGAAATGAGGAGAAAAAGGTCCCTTACTTTAGTGTGTGACTCCAAATTCTTGGGGGGGGGGGCTTCTAGTGAGCATAAGAAAACATTAGGAGGACTTTATAGAGTTAATGGAAGAATATAGACATACTACAAGGTGTTTTAATGAAGATAAATGGGAGGTTGGGTGGGTTTATATAGGAAAAGATGGGGATTTCATTATTGTTTAGGTTTTGGACTCTACATAATAAAATAACCAAAATCACAAACCATACCATGGTTTCTTCCTAATGGGAGTGGTTTTAATTATTATATAATGACAAAGTCCAAACTTAAAAAAATAATTCTCTTGATTAAATGGAGGTGGGCCACACTCTTAAGAAAGGGTTTTAAAACCTTGAAATATATTATAGGTTTTTGAGGAATCATAATGGATTTAAAAAATAAATCAAATAATATTAAAATATAATTATTATTATGGAAAAAACATATTTTTTTGGATACCCTTTAAATTAGTTATTACATCACTTTTGGGCCATTATGATATTATAATACACAAAGTATATTTATATGACACTCAAGTTTTACCCGAAAATTTGAATATATTTGTAAATTATGATAAATTCACCATTGGAAATTTTAATTTTATGATTAAAAAATAGTACTAATTTTATATAAATAATTTTCCAAGTAAGTTAATTTTTACTTTTAAAATATAATTTACATTTTTCATGCAATGCTTTGTTTTTGATAATAACATTTTTGGAACCCTTATAAAAACAATTTGACTTGAATTCATAAAAATTATACGATCATTTATATTTGATAAAAATTATTTAATATTAAAATTTTATTAAAATTTTATTTTTTTAAATTAAATTAATTCAAAGATTCATTAACTTAATTTTATTATTAATGAAAAATAAAATTTGTTCTTTATTGCATCAAAATAAAAATCATTTACAAAGTAATAATAATAGGATGAAAATATATTCATTATTCTATAAAAAAATAATTCCTATATTCATATATCTAGTTTCTTGATACATATCCCTTTAATACACTAGTTAACGACATAAGAGTAAGGTGTGCGATTATGGGGCTTTCATAGGGTGGTTCAACAAACATGATTTGGGCTATGATCTCGATGATCTTAGACTTCTCCCAAAAATGGTTTCTACCATGGTTATGTTTTTGTATCTAATATTAGGTTTCACATACATGAATTATTTTAAAGTTAAATTCCATTTAATTTCCATTAATGCTTTGTTTTGAGGGTTTCACAAGATTTTATGGAGGAATGGGTGAGTTTTCATGAATTGGGCCAAACCGTGAGCCCAATTCCAGCTTTAAAAATAAATTTTGATTCCTTAATAACTCATTAATTTTTTAACATTTTTCATCCATTATAATTCCTAATTGTCATCCCCTGACATATTAACACCACCATATTAATTTGGACTATTTAGGAATCCATAATCATGGTGGATGTGAGTTTTTATTTAAAGGATTGGGTCTGCCCAAAAGCCCATTTTCTACATTAAAAATAAATTTTAATTCTTTAATATCTCCTTAAATATTTGCGTTTATTAGGTGATTCCAACTCTCACCCGAGACCACATACCTAAGGCGCGCCCCCATTCCCTCTTCCCTCAATTTGGTGCTCCATAGAATCTCGAAAGTGGTCTAAATTGATTTGGATTTCAGAAATATCCTAGATTTGGAGAGGTAAATTGATCCTTTCATAACTTCTTCTATTTTCACTCTTTGTCCCCAATTCCTATTCCTAAATTATCTCCAAATCCTTGTAATAACTTACCATTAATGGTTTGACGTTTTAAAATTCATATACTCTTGGATTTTGGGTTGTTTTATTCAAGATTGTTTTGAGTAAGTGTTCCTCTCTTCAATTTCTTCCTTCTCTTTAAGGTTTCCTCCCTCTTTCATTATGTTTTAAATTATCCAGAAGTTAGGGTTCGAACCTAGGGTTTGATTTTGTGTATTGTTGGTAAAATATTGTGGTATAGGTCTGGATTTATCTTACTTGTGGTGCAGTGGTGCTGCGGTTGATGTTTCGCACCATGTTTTGAGGGATTTGACACTTTCGGTAGGTGGTTCCATGTGTAAACAATTATTGATGAGTTAACTTGTTTTATTTACAAATTTTTCATATTTATCATATGTTTTTTGTGGTTATAAAACTTTTTATGATTAATTTGGTTAGGTGTTTAATTTTATAGTTTCATTTTAACTTAAAATTGGTTGTTTTCATGTGTTACTCGTGGGGTATTATTTGGGTGTATTTTATAACATATGGAGTTGGTTTAATAAATCTTATTTAGCCTACAAATTCTGTTTTGGTATTGTATTAGTGTCATGTGGGCCTAAAAATATGGGTTTTGAATAGGTTTTACGTGTAAAACATTTTTATACTTCTCGAGAGCATTTTATGAAAATTTGTGTTTTCATTTGGATATTTTTTAGTATTATTCAATGTGATTTTATAAAACATGAAAGTGGTTTTATAAATGTCTCTAGGGATTCCAATTCTGTTTTTAATAGTAATTGGTATGGTTTTTGGTCTTAAATGGGGGGGTTTGAAATGAGTTTTGTGTGCAAGACATATTTACACCACTTGAGTACTTTTTATGAAAATTATAAATGTTTTAGTGGGTTAAAAAAGTGGGAAAAGGGTTCATATGTACTTTTTGGTATGTGTGTTCACCTATTATTGGTTTTTTAAAGGTTAAGTGATGTTTTAAGATGTCAAACATTTTTAAAATGTTTTGTAATTTTTTTGAAATGTTTTATTAAATTGTGATGTTGGAGCGAAACTTGTTTGTGGGCTATTTCGTGTAAGTTTGATGATAAAATGATTTTAAAGGTAAAAAGGGTATTATTTAACAGGTGAGTGGGATTTTATGAGAGTTTTAATATATTTCAATGGTTTTATAAAATTTTTTAATGGATCTGTGGAAGTCTTAAAGAAATGTGAAAAGTGTTGTGGGCTATTTTGGTGTGAGTTGGATTTCAAAATCAATTTTAATGAAAAGTGGACTTTTATGACTTGTGTTGTATACATGTGGGATGTTTTTTGAATTTGTGATATGGAAATGATATTTTAATTTGAAAAGTATATTCATTGACTTGTTGAACTTGTTTCATCACAAAGGGAAAACCCGAGTATCTAGGTGGGTGGACGTGTACTAGTATGCTAGTGAATTCGTGGGGTTTGGCCTCAGTTTCACATAGCAAGATTGATGATTACAACTCTAACTAAACTACGATGATGATGATTATTGGGTACCAATAGGTTATTATTATGTTCCCTACTAGTGGCTCGATCATGAGAACAGATATTTGTGATGGTTACTCTCACCGAGATACGAGGAACCTGGGACCTACAACTTGCTAGTGCCTAGGGGTTATTTCTCATTGCTTGTGCTCACAATATTTTTTTTATTATCACCGAAATATGGTATGAGTGGATGTAAAATTCAGTAGCTTTGGTATTTATTTTAAAAGTGTTTATTCTTTAAATTAGCCCACCTGAAAACGGTTTTTATTTAATGTTGCATCTTTTAGAAATTGTAACTAGCATTTCATGTTTTTTAAAACTGACATGCTTTTCGTCTTTAAATGTTTATCACATGGAATATCTTAGTGGTGTAATACTAATTGGAATTGGATCACACCCTAGTTACACCCTTGGGTGTAATTAGACTTGGTAATTTTTGGTGTCACCGGTTGGGTACAGTTTTCAGTGCTAGTGGTTCGGCTTTCTAGCAGGTCCTTGGTGGTGAAGTCTTGTTGGTATGTCTTGAGGGAGGTGCCTCTTGCCATGTGGAGGTTATTAGGATTTCCTTATTTGGTTTTTTAACTTTGTAATGGTCTTTAATTATAGTTTTAACTGATGTAATTCAGTTCTTAAATTTTGTAAAAGATGTTTTAGTTGAAAAATCCATATTTGATTTATTGAGTTTTGTTGTTGTCTAATGTTTATAAAATCAGGTAAATCATTCTCAATTATCATTATATGATACCCTTGAACTTTTACTAGCTTGTGAGTATCGGGAATGCCCTTTGATCCTTGTCACAGGCCGGGTTTGGGGTCGGGTTTGGTGGCGACCAGATTCAGTTCGTGACAAAATGGTATCAGAGGAGGTTCAAGTTAACTCTTTGGGTCATGTTATTTATGGAAGAGTTAGGATAGTATGGAGTTAGGATTGTTGGGACATGGAATTCAAGTAATGGGTAGTGTTCCTGATCACCACACCTCATGATGGGATTTATGTTTCCAGGAGTAGTCGGAATTTATCTAAGTCCTTTGGTGTTCATCGTTCGATGATGATTAGGGGAAATGAAAAGAGAGTTGGGTTAATGGTCTTAGTGAGCTCACATGGCCTGGAAATCCATGTGGAGCCAAAGATATTCCCTATAACACTCTCTGTGATAATGAAGTAATTGGAATACAGCCGCAAACCATATTTCCAAGTCACCCACAAAAACTAGTTTCCTCTTGCATTCTTTTTTTTGCTTTAGTTTTGAAATATTGGAACTTTGGTTTTAAGAAGTGTAAATTTTTGTAAAATAATTTTCAAATATAGAGGGAATGGTTTCATTTAAGAAATGGTGGAACTGAATTTTCATAATTGTTTTGAAATAAAAAATGGTGTGATTACACCTCTTTTGAAAGCAGGAACTATATTGAAGTTGGTTTTGAAAAGTGTTTCTAATAGAGTTTTCAAAACAATCCAAGGGTGTTTTAATGGAATGAGATGTTTTGAAATTGATGTGAACATCTGGAAATTGTGTTATTTTATAAATGGTTGTTTCTTTCTGAAAATTTTCGTAAGATGTGAATGGGGATTTTGATCTTGTGGTTAACAGTTTTGAGAAAAAGGATGTGTTGGTTGACTGTTTTGGTTTTGAAAAGTGGAAAGATTTTTTTTGTTTTAACCTTTGGTATTTCCATGAGGAACCACATGCATGAGGTTATATGGGATGATGGATGTTTGATGGAACGACTAGATGAGTGTTGGGATGGATATGAGGAGGGTTCCCAGTGTGGCACAGAAACATGCATGTGTAAGGCCCATGGGGTACCATTGGTGGATATGCTAACCGCTGGACCATTTGTTTTCAAGAAATGTTTTTAAAGAATAACATGATGTATTGATGAATTGTTTGGGATGGATTATATTATGTGTTTTTGGAAAATGTTGACGTTGTGGGATGTTTTGAGTCCAAGAACCCCTCCTATTTGAACTATGTTTTGGGTTTATGTTTTGTCGGTAAGCTGGGTGGAAGGACCGGTTAGTGGTCTCCTATGAGATATATTTCGAGACACCTTTATGGTGGTTCCCTTCATGTGTTTGGATCTGGTTTATGGCTTGTTTTGACCAATGGACCAGATTGGTTGGGTCCTTGGGTTCTCTCATTGGATAAGGTACACACCCTTTAGATACTTTTCTAGCGAGAGAGTGCTCGTGGAAGGTTGAAAGAGACCTTAGTTTCTTATGTTTCCTAATACGTCGATGCTGGAAGTGGTCTAGGGTTGTTAGTGGGGATGAGTGTATCAATGGTGTCTAAGAGGTCCACTGGGTTCTTCACAGTTTCTTTGAAGCCTAAGTTTATGTTAGACCACCAGTGTGGGAAATATGGTCACGATAGGATATTGTGGCCACTTTCTAGAATTGTGTGTTGTTTAGATATGTTGTATAAGGTCCCTCTCCATTCATTGTTTATATCAGTCGCAATGGTTATGTTCGGCGATGCCTTATGATGTCATGTGCTTGATTGACCATAAAGGTGAAAGTTGGGCAATCATCTGAGAGTCTTTATTATGTTGGGAGAATGTATCCCTTGGAAAAACATAAACATATTCCATTTTGGAGGAAGGTGAGTATAGGTGTTCTTTACTTATATTGTTTCTCACCCAAACAAACAAGGTGTGATGTGTGTGCATCTTCTAAGCCATTGTTTCAGTGAAATATCGAGTTAGGGTAAATTGAGTTTGGAATGTGTTATGTCCTGGAAAACTTTTCGGGGATTGTGGTGTAGTTTTTGGTTTCACCGAAAGAATAATTCTCGCTTAGGGGGTTTCCAAAGCCTAACTTCGAGGCTGAAGATGCTTCAATCATTTGAGCTCCAGCCATAGGTCTCGGAGAGAATCTGTCTCGTAGTCAGGGGAAATCACAGGGTCATTTAAACCCTTGTACAAAGTCCTATCCTCGGTATGAAAGATAGGAAGAGTTTAAACCTATGGTGTCATCATCTTTCTTCTATTGTTCTTTTTCTGTGGAAATAGGTGGAGGGCCTTGTATCTATGTCATTGCCCAATGTTATTCCCTCCCCCTTTGGTTTCTATTGAGTCTTTTGAGAAAGGTTTGAAGTTTGTATAGGTAGGTTGAACACATGGTTTACAGTTAGTTAGTAGTGACCATACCTCAGAAAACCATTTAGATAGAAGGATCCTCACTATTAGTGCATGGTTTCCCAAACCGTGTAGACTAACCATGTGGTCGTCCCATCTCTTTAAATTTTGGGGTGTCTCTATACCAGCCCATGATGGTCTGTTAGGACGGTTGGTTCTTATGGTGGGGAGAGACACTCTGAGTCTTATATAAGTTCTTTTGTAAATTTATGATGGAAGTACACCCTTTGTACTGGGGAGTCCATTCAGGCCTCCCCCTGTTAGTGTCCAGATTCTTTCTCAGAAAAAAATATAGGTTTTCTCTTATGGTGGGGAGCCTATTTTTGTTTCCTCGTACCAGTAACTCAGACTTATCAACGGTCTTGGCTTGGATATATGTAGTCTCATTCAGAGATATCAAGCAACCTAAATCTTCCTTGGGTAAACATTGAGATTGGAGAGTTCCCAATGGTTTAGTTATAGTAAGGTAAGTCTAACATTGTTCAGTGTTGTTGTTCATTTGGGTGAATTGATTGAGTCTTATTCGGATAGTGTTTAAGGAGTTTTATTTTGGCATAAATTATGAATGTGATTGATCATTTCAAGAATTTGGTTTTAGTTTTTATTGTGAGAGTAATCCTTCATTAATTTATCACTGGATGTGTTTTGTCCTTTGGGGGTGAAACCTGACAAGGGAGTACCTCTTGGTTTCTCAGTTGGGTTTGGTTGTTCCTTTGGCCTTGATGTGACTTTCCGGGGCGGAAATTTTTCATGGTGGGGATAATTTTCACATACATGACTTATTTTAAAGTTAAATTCCATTAAATTTCCATTCATAATTTGTTTTGTGGGTTTCCCAAGCTTTTATGGAGGAATGAGTGAGTTTTCATGAATTGGGCCAAACCGTGATCCCATTTCCAGATTTAAAAATAAATTTTTATTCCTTTATAACTCATTCATTTTTCAAAATTTTTCATCCATTATAATTACTAATTGTCATACCCTGACCTATTAACATCACCATATTAATTTGGACCATTTATGAATCCATAATCATGGTCGATATGGGTTTTTATTTAAGGGATTGGGCCTGCCCGAAATCCCATTTTCTGCATTAAAAATAAATTTTAATTCTTTAATATCTCCTTAAATATTTTTGTTTTGTCAGTCATTCCAACTCTCACCCAAGTCCACTTACCTAATTAGATCCATCATTCAATCCTACAACAATTTGGTGCTCAATAGAATCTCTAAAGTGGTCTAAACGTCTCTGGATTTCAAAAATTGCCCAGATTTGGAGAGGTAAATTGATCCTTTCATAAATCTTTATATTTTTAGTATTTTCCCCCATTACAGTTCCTACATGATCTATTAATCCTTGTTATAACACCCCATGAATGGTTGGATGTTTTCAAATTCAGATACTGGTGGATTTTTGTTCGTTTTGTTCAAGATTGTTTTGAGTAAGTGTTTCTCTCTTCAATTTCTTCCTTCTCCTTACGGTTTCCTCCCTCTTTCATTATGTTCTAAAATTTCCAAAAGTTAGGGTCCGAACCTAGGTTTTGATTTTGTGTATTTTTTTTCAAATATTTTGGTCAAGGTCTGGATTTATCTTCCTTGTGGTGCGGTGGTGATGCAGTTGATGTTTCACACAAAGTTTTGAGGGAATCGACACTTTCGGTAGGTGGTTCCATGTGTAAACAATTATTGATGAGTTAGCTTGATGTATTTACTAATTTTTCATATTACTCATATGTTGGGTGTGGTGCAAAAACTGTTTATGATTTATTTGGTTAAGTGTTTAATTTTATAGTTTCATTTTAACTTGAAATTGGATGTTTTCACGTGTTACTCGTGGGGTATTATTTTGGTGCATTTTATAACATATGGAATTTGTTTACTAAATCTTTGTTGACCTGTCAATTCTGTTTTGGTAATTTATTAGTGTCATGTGGGCCTAAAAATATGTTTTTTGAATAGGGTTTTTGTGTAGAAAATTTTTATACTTCTTGAGAGCATTTTATGAAAATTTGTGTTTTCATTTGGATCTATTGTAGTATTATTCAAGGTGATTTTATTAAACTTGAACGATGTTTTATAAATGTCTCTAGGGATTAAAATTCTGTTTTTGCTAGTAATTGGTATAGTTTTTTGTCTTAAATGGGGGTTTTTAAGTGGGTTTTGTATGCAAGAAAGATTTACACCACTTGGAATCTTTTTATGAAAATTGAAAATGTTTTAGTGGGTTAAAAAATGTGGGAAAAGGGTGAATATGTACTGTTTGGTATGTGTGTTCACCTATTATGGGGTTTTTAAAGTTTAAGTGATGTTTTAATATGTCAAAAAAATTTATAATGTTTTGTAAATTTTTGAAATGTTTTATTAAATTGTGATGATGGAGCGACACTTGTTTGTGGGCTGTTTCGTGTAAGTTTGATGATAAAATGATTTTGAAGGCAAAAAGGGTATTATGTAACAAGTGAGTGGGATTTTATGAGAGTTTTAATATATTTTAATGGTTTTATAAAATTTTTTAATAGATTTGTGGAAGTGTTAAAGAAATGTGAAAAGTGTTGTGGACTATTTTGGTGTGAGTCGGATTTCAAAATCAATTTCTATGAAAAGTGGACTTTTGTGACTTATGTTGTATACATGTAGGAATTTTGGGGAATTTATGATATGGATATGATATTTTCATGTGAAAAGTATATTCATTGACTTGTTGAAATTTTTTGAGCACAAAGGGAAAACCCGGGTATCTATGTGGGTGGACATGTACTAGTATGCTAGTGAATCCGTGGGGTTTGGCGTCAGTTTCACTTAGAAAGATTGACTCTTACTACTCTAACTAAACTAAGATGATGATGATGATTAGGGACCAATAGTTTATGGGTATGTTACCTACTAGTGTCTCATGCACGAGAATGAATATTTGTGATGGTTACTCTCACCGAGATACGAGGTACCTAGGTCCCACAACTAGCTTGTGCCTAGGTGTTATTTCCCATTGCTTGTGCTCACTAGATATTTTATACTTATCACCAGCATATATTATGAGTGGATGTAAAATTCAGTAGCTTTGGTATTTATTTTAAAAGTGTATATTCTTTAAATTAGCCCACCAGAAAATGGTTTTTATTTAATGTTGCATCTTTTAGAAATTGTAACTAGCATGAATGTTTTTGAAAACCTACATGCTTTTCATCTTTAAATGTTTATCACATGGAATATATTAGTGGTGTTATCCTACTGGGCATTGTCTCACACCCTACTTACACCCATGGGTGTAAGTATACTTGGTAATTTTTGGTGTCACAGGTTGGGTAGAGTTTTTGGTACTAGTGGTTCGGGTTTCTAGCAGGTCCTTGGTGGTGAAGTCTTGTGGGGATGGCTTGAGGTAGGTACCTCTTGCCATGTGGAGGTTATTGGGATGTCTTTATTTGGTTTTGTAACTTTTTAGTGGTCTTTAAACATAATTTTAACTTATATAATTTAGTTTTGAAATTTTGTAGAAGATGTTTTAGTTGAAAAATCTAGATTTGTTTTATTGAGTTTTGTTGTTGTTTAATGTTTATAAAATCGGGTAAATCAATCCCAATTATCATTATAGGATACCCGGGCACTTGTTCCAGCCCATGGGGATTGGGAATTCCCTTTGGGCCTTATTACTGGCCGGGTTTGGGGCCGGGTTTGGTGGCGACCATATTCGGTTTGTGACATTAGGTATTGTGAAGGGTAAAAACAAAAATACTATCTCCATTGGAAGTTCCCAAAAATCGGATTCATAGGGTACGATCTTACTGGTTGATGTCATCACTTCATTTATCTGTGTTAATTAGATTTTTTGAAACACTATATTTAATCTAATTATTTGATCACTAATCAAAATCAATTTTATCAAAGGTAATTATACTTGATGGTCTTTTAAATCCAATTGGATATAATAAAACAAAATAAGAACATGTTTTATATTACCATATTACATAATAATACATTTAATTAAATCAATAGGGGAATTTTATTTATAACAATTTGGATCGTTACATGAAATTTATCTTTCACACCAGTCTCTGAGGAATAAAAAAATCACATTATAAAATAAGAGGGGATATTTTAACCAAAATTATTATAATAAAAGTGATAATTCACTCAGGATATTTAGTGAAAATCTAAACTATAATTTCTGGTGTTTATTTCTTTACACATGAAAAATAAAAGCAAATTTTTTTATATTATTAATGAATAATTAAAGGTAAATATTTAATTATATGTTCCATAAATTTTGATAAGAATATTTTCATGATTATCTAAGGATTACAAATAGAATATTTTAAATCATTTATAAAGATAAAAAATGAAATATTTTTTTTGGGGGGGGGGGCGGTTTGACAAGTTTTAAAAAGAGAATATTGATACCAAAATTCAAGAATATTTATATATTCTAAATATGGAATCAATATTCACATGATTTGATGAAAAAAATAAGATTAAGAGAATGTAATTATTAAGAGATAAAAACTCGTTACTACATTCCTGTAGAATAGTTTGAGTATCCAAGAGAGAGAGAATAGTCGATACTAAATACTACTGAACATCTTATTTATCAAGGACGAAGAAGAGGAGGAATAGGTAGAGAAAAAATAGTAAAGTCCTTCTATATGGTATCTATATATTATAGGAGCCAATGAAGAAGAAGAATAAGTATAGAGTAGAGCAAGACTGACACTGCTACAACCTGGGCATGTCCTTTCTGTCAAGACCCTCGATAAAGAAGATTGACATTGAGCAAGAAAGGTCAATGATACTGATCTTTAATAATTTTCAGTTGATAATATATATGATAAAATAAGTATGATTCACATACTACCATATGAAAAAATATTTTTATTATAAAATACCAAGTGCTGAATAAGAATATCTCACTAGTTGATGCAGTGATATATAGAAGAATATGAGATATCTTATTCGTGAGTGAGTTTAGGACTATCCATTGAAAACCAGTGAGAGATAGTAAAAATATATAAATTATAAGAACATGAATTATTGGAGAGATTGTAAAATTTTTGGGAAAGATTTAATCATCTTAGAGTTATATCCATATGTATTTAGTTAGTTAATATAGTGGAAATCAACAACTCTAACTTGACCTGAAAATAGCCAAGAGTAGATACAAAAATTGGCACCGAACATTGTAAATATACTGTGGCATGATTTATTAATTTTTTATCATGTATGAAGTTTGAATGTTTTGAGGTAATTAATAAAGAGATACATATATCTTAACTGAAATAATGGTTATAAATTTTAAATGGGAATTTAAAAAATGTAAGAACTCTAAAAAATCCATACACACTGATTCACCCCTCCCATCATAATGTGTCTACATGATCCTATCAAGGTTTTTCATGTGTTATCAGTGGTAATCAAGGTAAACTATGATTTCAAATAATTTATTTTCTCGTTTTTTAAAAATATATAAGAATTTTATATTTTAAGATTCAGAGTTTCCACATATTGAAAATTCAATTCAAATACATGTCATTACCAAAATGGAGGTTTCAAACAAAACCTTAACAGATAGGACAAAGAAAGAATCAATGAAGTTGAAGAATAATTCAATGTAGAAATAGGATTCCCCAATAATAAATGGTAATCAAAAGTTGTATTATATCTTACATATATATCGATAATGATCTTGTAGAAGAATCAAGTACAATATATGATGGGTATGTATATGATGAATCACTTAATTATTTTTATTATTAAATTAAGTATTACTTTAAAATCATAATTATTGATGTTATTAAAAATATATTAGAGTTTTCTGAGAGATTCCAGATGATAAATAAGATATATAATAAGAATAATATGTTATGGAAGAAGCATTGGGATATAAGGTGACAAATAATAATACTCTCATCAAAGATATGGATTCCAAGGAAAACATTTTATGGTTATACAAGAAAAGTACATTCTGGATGAAAAATATAAATAAAAATTAGTTGATAAGAAAGATTATGTAAAAAAAATAACTGAAAATAATATCAATTCCTTATAAAAACTCACAAAGCTACTATAAGTGTCAAGGATTCCCAATAAGAGATCAAATGTAAGATACCGACCACTCTTATAGGTATATTCTTATTTAAATTTTGTTTAGAATTCATTGTTTTGGATAATGAAGTGGTTATTGGGTTTATGAGGATTTTATATGGCATCTTAGGGGTTTGGGACACTGAAGGATATAGAAAAGAGGCCAAACAATGTTCAATGAATAACTGGCATTCGACTAGTACTAATTGTGCACCTGTAAAGGGAAACAATGTAGCTAGAACTCCTCTCATAAAGAGGATGATGCACAAGAACCAAATGGTTTTCCAAACCAAGTGGGTGATTCTAGGAGAATATATATCTTGGACCCTCCTGGAAAAAGGGATCTTCATGGTTGGCACACGGTTTGGCCAACCGTGCGGCCAAACTTTTCATCCCATAAAAAGTGAGAATTTATCATTTTCCCTCTCAAAATTTAATGTTTACCAATTCTTCCTCCGATTCAACTCCCTTCATCTTAGGTGATGAACCAAAATCACCCATATATTTCTTAGGTGTTTCTCCTTTGATTCTTAAGGATTTGTAGTGTCGTTTTGTGTGAAATAATGTTGCACATAGGTCTTCAACTCAGTTTCATTCCATTTTATTGAAGACTATTTGTGTGTGGTTTCCTCTCCTTATAAATCCCTAAAAGAATCAATTTTACAAGAGATAAATTTGGGTCTTAAATGGGTGTTTGAGTTTTAATCGAGGGAATATGTTAAGCAAGAGTTCATCAATAGACATGGGGTAGGTGGTCTTAAATATTTTTCCCATAGTCTTGATGTTTTGTATGTGTATAGAGTTGTGCTATTTATCTTCCTTCTCACATTGTAATGTCTGGGATTATAAAATGTTATTTGGGCCTCAGATTATGGTGCGATACCCATCGTGGACCTCGTTATATTTTTTGATGACCTCTGACCAAACCAAGGGTTACCAATTAACTATGATGAACCCTTAAAAATGGTGAAATAAATTGGTAAATGTTTAATTAGGGGAAATATGAGAGATAATGGGTTTTAAATGGTAATCAACTATATGGGATTGGACAAAGGGTAAATTTAATTTATTATATGTCATTCTTTTGGAAATTCCTAAGGGTATTTTTAAATGATTTTAAGAAATTTATTTTGGATTTTGTTCCAGTTATGGTTTTTAAATGAAGAATATGATGTTTTGAATGTGGGAAATGAATTAAAAGGAGGCATTGGAATCAATGTAATTTAGAAACTGGGTTTATTTATATATTTAAAATGATGATTAGAAATTAGGGTGTGGTTCCCAATTGTGTGAAAATTCCTTAATGATTATTTGAAATTGTTGGAAATGGAAATAAAATCCATATGGCATGGTTTAGTTTTCAAAGTTGAAGAACTGTGTCATAAAGAGATGGATTCAAGAATATTTTAAATGATAATTTTAAATTTTGTGTCATCATGGATTGTGAAATGAATTTTATATTTATTATTTTATAGTTTTTAATATGGAATAAGGGGTAATTTTGTATAATGGAATATGTGTTTAATGAATTATGGTTTACAAATAGTATATGTGTTGATATGGTTTAAGGCACGTAAAAGGTTATTATGTCAAATGGTTCAAGAAGCAAGTGAAATAGATTATTCGTATGTGGGGTATTGACTTGAGGTTCTATGACCACATGTCTGGTTGGAATGAGGCTCTAAACCTAACCCCTATAATACATGGGTTTGGAAGTCGGACTGAGGCTCTATGCCCCTAACAGTTGCATTTGATGGGACTACCTAGACTGAGGCTCCAGGGTTATTGTTATTTAATGTATGGTTGGGATTTTCTATTGAGGCTTTATGCTTCCAAAAATATATACATGGTCTAGTTTGGGAGGTTAGAATGAGGCTCTACACTTTCCAAACACATGGACATGGCTTGGTTACCAGACCAAGGCTCTAGAGTATATTGATAAATTGTGATTAGTGAATTCCATTTTGATTAAAATCATGTGGCCCCTTTAAGTAATGGATTATGGCCCCAATATGTCTAGTGATATTTTTTGTTTATTAGATTACATATGAAACATAAAGGATGAAATGGTTATTAAGGATTTTATAAATTTGAAACATATTTCCTTACTACCTTGTTTATTTATGGAATTTGATTATCGTGTATACACTATTGTATATGCTGACCTCCTTGTTTTAATGATAAAAATATCATGTTTATTGTCATAATTAATGAGTTTAATTTTTTTTTAGCATTTTATCATATGACACTGATTGGAGAAATTTTCTTAAGGATGAGTCACCGTTAGACAATGATTCACCACCAAGCATGTCTCACTGACAAAAAAGTCACACCATCACCTTGAGACACCACCGAGGATGACTCAACATCTATAATGATTCATTGACGAGATGGGAATTTGATAATGTATGAGACACTGCCAGTCTGACATACTGCCATCTGGAAATACCAATAAACTTATACACCACAAAAAGTGTCACCATTCCAAAGAGTCACCGCCAAATCAAGACACTATTTATAAGTCTCACCTCTAGACTGATACACTTCAAAAAAGTATAACTTTTCAAAAGTGTGACCATCAGATTAAGAAACCATTACAATGTCTCACCACTAGACTCTAAGTCACTGTTACACTTTGAGTCACTACCAAAGTTAGACACCACCAGTGTCACTATTATCCCATAGAAGAATTTTGTAAGACAGTCCAAGCCGAAATATTTTCTATGTATGAAAGACTAAAACCGATATAAGGGATGATAAATAGATAGTTCAACTGAGTCACTGATAGTTAAAATGCCCTACCGATGCAAGGACCTACCAAAACAAGGACCTACCGATGCAAAGACCTACCGACGTAAGGACCTACTAAAGCATGATGCTACCGATGCAAGGACTCACCATAAGTTAAAATGAGTAACTGACACATGATGCTACCAATTAAAGGACTCATCATCAGTTAAAATGAATCACCAACACATGTAATGACCGATATAACGAAAACTTGATGGGATGATTCACTATCAGAGGACTCACTAATACACTATTTTTTTTATTTAATATAACTTCTAACTGTCATAATTTGAGTGTTTTAATGTGACTAATTAATTGAATGATTTTTGAAGACATCTTAAATGAGAATGTTATAAGTATAGGGTACATCATATACCTCAAAACATGCACATTTTTGGGCTATTTTATTATAAAAGAAAAGGACTCAAGATGAATGAAACACATATAAGAGTCAAATTAATGTGATTCAAAAGAAGTTATGAGTAGACACAGTATCATACCTACATGATCAACATAAATAAAGTAAGAACACATGAGGAATTATTTATTCCTATTTTCTATAAACTAGAGAACTACTATTCCTAAACATTCCAACATCTCTGAAACATTTAACTGAACATAAAAAAGAAAAGAATCTTATCTTCCTAGAAGACAGAACATAGTGCACTATGACACTCTGTTTTAGAGTCTATTTCAAGAATAGGACTCCATATTCACCTCTGATACATCATAGAGTCTAGAGATAATGTTCATAATACTCAGATCCATCTAAACCCTATCTAATATTTATTTCTATATTGTGTAACTTTTAATTACATTTTTGAGCAGTGTGTGCATCTATCTATAAAATAAATACAGTATCCTGCACTAAACTAGAGGATACTAGATATCATCACACAATTATATTTTTACACTTTTTTATCCCATGAAGAACAATGGAAGAGGTCCTACGTGACTTGGTTTTATTTTTGTACCCATGTAGAACTATGGTAGAGGTCTTGTGACCTGAATAGTCTGTGTATTGTTGTGTAAAACCTGATGCAGGGTGTGAATCAGAACCTTTATCTATATATATCTTCATGGCAGGTGATCACCAAGTGGAGAGGACTAAGTCTTGGCTTGAGGCTAAACATCTTGTTTTATATCCATTGTTTTTTTCAATTTTAATTTTATCAATTTTAACCTGTACTTTAGAAAATGAAATTTTACTTTGATAGTTAGTATTGTATAGTGTTTATAACCATTTTGTATTATTTTATTATTTTCAAAAGTTTTTTAAATATCTCATATTGTTACAACTAAGAAATAATCAATCTTCTGTGAAATCAGTTAAACAGTTAGATTATTATAAATTCACTAGTTTGATTCACTAGCCTGTTTTGTTTTAAATTTGTTGAGTCTTTTAAATAAAAAAGTTAATATAATTTTTTATAGGAACTAAATTCACCCCCTCTTGAGTGTCATACTCTGACCAACATTTGGTATCAAAGGGTTTACAAATATTTTTCCAAATCATTTCAAATGGGTTTTAGTTATGTTTTAAAGACCTATATGTTTCTTTTAGTTTTAAATTTTTATCCCTTTAAAAATATTTTCAATATGGATACTAGATTGGAAGGTGATGATACAAATAGACCTCCCTACTTTAATGGAAAAAATTATTATTAGTGGAATATTAATATGAAAATGCATTTAGAAATTATGGGCTTTGATATTTGGACAGTTATAGAGATAAATATGAAATATCAAAGGATAATAGAAATACCTAGAGTGATGCCACAAAACTAATTATAATAATAATTACAAAGCTATGAATTATCTCTTTTGTGCACTAAGAGATGGAGAATTTAAAATAATATCTACTTATACATATTCATATGAAATTTGGGACACTTTAGCTATTTCACATGAAAGAACTTCTAATGTTAAAGAAATGAGACTTAACACTTATACTATTAAGTATAATAATATTAAGATTAAGCCTGATGAGCCTATTTCTGACATGTACCTCAGGTTTAATTAAATTTTGAACACCATGATCCTTATAGAAAGAGTTTCTATAGCCAAGGATCAAGTCATGAGAATGATCAGATGCATACCAGATAGATAGGGAGGGACTTATGTATCAATAAAAGAATCATGTGACCCCAACACCTTTCCAGTGAAGGAGCTGATAGGAAAGTTGATGACATATGAAGAAGAACAAAAAGTAAACAAGTTAGAAAATTATGAACACAAAATAAAATATGTTTCTTTTAAATCTACTACCTCCAAGAAGAATGAAAATGCTCAAGAGGAAACTAAAAGTTGAAGTGATGAACAATTTTCAACAAATAGCAATGAAGAGATGGATCAGATATCTATAAGGTTTAAAAAACTTTTATAGAAAGAAGAAATTCTTTAGAAATCCCAATTAAAAAAAATGTGATCATAAAGGCCATTTTAAAAATTATTGTAAAAGAAGTGATACCTCAAATGAGATAATCTACTATGAGTATAAAAGAAATGCATATGTAAAGACTAACTTTACCAAGATAAAATAAAGGAATAAGTATGATGATAAGGGAAAAAGGTATAAAAAGTCCATAAAGGCAACATGGAGGGCTTCTAAGGATAGTTTAAGTGACTCATAATACTCTCATGATGAAAATACTAATAAGGAAAATATGTGTTTTATGAAAAACACATATGAGGTAATAGTAAACTCTTTTGAACATAATGATTTCTATTTTGAAGATGAAAATGATTCTGAAAACATGATAAGTGAGGAAATGTTTGAATATTGAAAAATGATATAATAAAGTGGTAATAAACTTAATGATAAAAAATATTTAAATAAATAACATTTTTCGACTTACACTATTAATTATGAACTTTCTGTAGAAAAAGAGAAAAATTATCAACTGATTAAAAAAAATATTGAGCTTAATTTGTTAAATGAGAAATTGAAAAAAGGACCTAGAAAGGTTTAACAATGGTGATGAAATCATAGTTCAAATTATTGGTAATCCAGTTTATCCTAAATATAATACAAGGATAGGATACCAACTAGGAAAGATGAATATAATTGAAACACATTTTTTTTAAAATATGGAAAATCTAGTTTTATGCCCAATTTTGGAAAATTTTCTACATGTTCAAGCCATGAAACATCTTCTACTATTTCATGATTTTCAAGACCAAATAAAAAATATTTTTCAAATAATTTACATGCTACTTATAGGAAACCTATAAAGAAAATCTGGGTTTCCAATTCTCTTATTACTAATGTTATGGGACCCAAAAAATCTTGGTACCAAAATATTTTATTTTCTAATCTATTTTTGTAGGAAAACTATTTGACGAGATCCTATAAAAGCTTATAGTATTTGGACAGAGAATGTTCAAGATACATGATAGGAGATTACTCATGATTTAAGAACTTGATAAATATTGTTGGTGGACATGTCACCTTTGTTGACAATGAAAAAGGAAAAATCATTGGTCTTGTCCATATTGGTAACTCAAACTCAGTTTTAATTTCTAAAGTACCTTTTTTTGATGGATTAAAATATAATGTACTTATTATCTTTCAGTTATGTGATAATGGTTTTAATGTTAAATTTGAAAATGATGCATGTAATTTTTTTAATTATAAAAATGAGTTAGTATTTTCATCTCTTAGAAAGGTAAATTTTTATTCTATTTATTTAGATTATTTAGTTTCAAAAAATGTTTCATGTTTTAGTTCTTTTCATAAAGAGTCCTGACTTTGGAATATGAGATTAGGGCACTAAAATATACACTCACTTATAAAGAATACTAGAAAATTTGTATTCAAGGATCTACCTAAACTTTAGTGTCCAAATGAAAATGTCTTTAATCCTTGTCAAAAGGGTAAATGACAAAAAATATCATTAAAACCAAAGAAAGAAGTTTCAACATCTCAGCCTATCTAGTTGGTTCACATGGATCTATTTGGACCTTCTATAGTTTAATGTCTAATTATGAATAACTATGTCTATGTTATTTTATATGACTACTCTAGATATACTTGGGCCTTCCTCTTCGCTCACAAAAGTGAAGCTTTCTCTCATTTCACCAAGTATTCTAGAACTATAGAAAATATTTGTAGCTTTATAATTAAAACCCTAGTAAGTAACCATGGAAATGATTTTTAGAACCAAGAGTGTGAATCATTTTCTCAAAAAATGGATATAGTCATAAATTATCTTCTGTTAGGACACCCCAGAATAATGGATTAGTAGAATTAATAAATATAACCTTACAAGAAATTGCTAGAACCATGCTTAGTGAATATGACATACCTATATACTTTTGGGCAGAAGTTGTCAATAAAACATGCTATATAATAAATAGAGTCTTGATTATAACTATCCTTAAGATAAATCCTTATGAGTAATGGAACAATAGAAAACCCAAGGTTAACTACTTCAATGTTTTTGGTTACAATGTCTAAATTATTAACACTAAGGATAATCTAGACAAATTTTCTATCAAGAGTGATGAAGGGATTTTCATAGGTTATTAAATTTCTAGTAAATCATACAAAGTATTCAATAAATGAACCAAATGTATGGAATCATCTTTTCATGTCATGTATGATGAGATAGATCCACATGAGCTGAAGACCTCTCTAGAAGATATGGAGAATGATATATCAAATATGAACATCAGTATTAAATCTTCTGGCCATCTGGTTGAGGAATCTATTGAAAATTACAATTCTAGAAATTCTCCATATCCTAGTCCTAATGAACCTAAACCTGTTGAAAAACCTAAAATATCTAGCCATTCTTTTTCTAGACCAGTTAGAACTCTCAAGAACAATCTCTCAGATGCTATAGTTGGAGATCTATAAAAAGTAACTCAGACTAGAGATTCTCTCAGAAATCATGTTGAACATCAAGCTATCTTTTCACAACTTAAACATAAGAACATCAAAGATACTATCAATGAATAATTTTGGGTGATTCCTAGGAAATAAGAGTTAAACCATTTTTAAAGAAACAAAGTCTGGAAACTTGTTGATAGACCCAAAGACACCTTGAATATAGGCACTATATGGAATGTTTAATAATAAACTAGATGAATCTAGTAATATAGTTAGAAACAATGATAGATTGGTTTCACAAGATTATAGTCAAGAAGAAGGGACTATCTATGAGGGAACCTTTTCACCAGTATCTAGACATGAGGCCATTATAATTATGCTTCACAATATAACACATCTAGATTTCAAACATTATCAAATGGATGTGAAGAGTGCATTCTTAAATGGTTATATAAATGAGGATGTTTTTGTTAAACAACCCCCTAGTTTTACATATCCCCAATTTAAAAATCATGTCTTTAAATTAACAAATTTTTTATATGGTTTTATGAAACCTCCAAGAGCTTGGTATGATAGACTCATCCCTTTTCTTATTTATAAAGGGTTTATAAAAGGTATTGCTGATCCTACCCTTATTATAAAACTAATTTTGAAATATGTTTTAGTAGTAAAAATTTATGTAGATGATATTATTTTTGGGTCTTCTAAAAAATATTTATGTGTTCATTTTACAAATATAATGAAAATTGAATTTGAAATGAGTTTGATGGGTGAACTCTAATTATTTATTGGATTTCAAATATTTCAAAATAAATAAGTTATTTTTTTGAATCAAATAAACTATACTAAGGTTGTTTTAAAAATATTTGGATTTGAAAGCACCAAAGAAGTGACACTCCAATGAGTACCACTTATAAGTTATACCTTAATGAAGATGTTAAATATGTTGATCAAACAACTTACCACAGAATGATTGGTATTTTACTCTACTTAAATACTAGTAAGCCAAAAATCATGTTTAGTCTATGCATGTGTGCACTTTTTCAAGAAAACCCAAAATAATTTCATTTAAATGCTATAAAAATGTTTTTTAAAGACCTAAAATATAAAACAAATTTAGGGCTACTCTATCCTAGATGACAACCTTTTGATCTGGTGAGTTATTCAGATGTTGACTTTGGTGGCTGTATGTTAGATATAAAGAGAACCTCTAGAACATGTAACTTTTTAGGAAAGTCTCTAGTTTCATAGTGTAGTAAGAAACAAAATTCTTTTGCATCATCTACTACCAAATATGATTACACAACCGCTAGTAGTTATTGTGTGTAAATTTTGCAGTTGAATCACACATTACTGGACTGTGGATATTAATTCAAATATGTACCCATAAATTTTGATAACACTGGTGCTATTAATATTTCAAAGAATCCTGTTTCACATTCTAGGAAAAAACACATTTATGTAAGACATCACTTTTTAAGAGACCATTATCAAAAAGGTGATATAGCATTAGAATTAATTAGCATTGAACATCATCTTGATGAAATTTTCACTAAGATAATGAACTCAAAAATAACGAAATACATTAGAAATGAGTAATAAATGATTAATCTATAAGATCTTATGTTTTTATTTCTTTGATAATTTCAAGCGATGTTTCCATTCTAGCACTGATAGTATGAGGATAACAATGTCATGCCCACACTGATGACTATGTCATGCTAACATAGTTTTCATGCCAGCACCGAAACTATGTCATGCTGACACAATTGTCATTCCCACACCGATTCTTTGTCATGCTAACACCAATGCTTTTTCAAGCTGACACCATTAGTGTTGTGAAAAATCAGTCATGCCGACACTGATGACTCACTGTTTCTTATCAGTTCTATTTTTTTTAACAAAATGACACTGTTTTAGAATTTTTTTGAACCAAATTCATGATTTCATGATTTTTCTATTTCAAATCCACTAAATAATATAAATTCGAGTCGATCCACTATACTTATTTACCCTTACACTCACTCTTCCATTGCTCACTCTACCCCAAAATTTCACCTTCTGACCTTAAAACCGAACTATTGGAATGACACATGTGAAGTAAGATCTTGATGGTGGTTCAGGAAACCCGTATCATGCTGATAAGAAACAAAAAGAGGAATCAAGAAAATCTTCTAGACCTGTGAATCCTGCTTTGGTAAACCGTGTAGTGACTCCAGAAAAGGAAGTTCTAGTTGAATAGCTATTGGAAAGAATGTATTTTCTTCTCAGTGAGCTATAATATCAGGGATGGATTGAGTGGTTCTCAGATAATTAAATACCCATATACCTGATGTTAGTTCATGAGTTTTATATGAATGTGGAGTTTCTTCTAAAACGTAGTGATTTTTGTGGGATTAAGTCCATAGTGAAAGAAAAGATAATATCTTTTTCATCTAGACGGTGGGACTAATTTATTAATGTACCTTATGAGGGTGTGTTTGATGATTATCAGGGTATTTATCCACCTAAAAGTAACATTTTCTGGTTTATATAGCTCTGAAGGATCTTACTAACAATGATTAAAACATGAGACCTGTTTCTTCAAAATTAGATGGAGAGTGTAGAATTAAGTTCAAGTTTATACAGTATCAGATCTATCCCACAAAAATGGACATTGAATATTTAAATTATCAATAAATTTATTTGATTTATCTGCTAAGAAATGGGATTAAGATAAATCGATATATATACCTTTATGTGCACATAAATGAAATGATCAAGCCTTCTTGAAAAAAAATTCCCTATTTCATCCAAGGTTGATCTCAGCCATGTTAAAAGCGAAATGTTTTGTTAGTAAATAAGATGAAGTTGTTTCAGAGTTAAGTGGAATATTCCTACGTAAATAAATATGTAAAAGGATAAAGATAAACTAGAACCCAAGGAATAAATAATGGGTTGGGTATGAAGATATGATTTATGATAAGATTAATCTAGTGAACCATACAACTAGGAAAAGGAATTTGAATGATCATAGTCTGGGACTAGATGAGGAAGTTGTTTATTACTCAAATGAGGAAGCAGAGACTTCCACACTAGTTAGAGATCAAGGGTTTCCTATCGATGATAAGAGTGATCCTGAAACCACTAAATCTCACAACGTTTTTTTGGACCTCCAAGTCCACCACTCGATTTAACCTTTGATGTTCCTACACTTGATGACTATGGAGATGAGGAGACATATGTTTCAATCTATGTGGATTATGTAAATAGATCCATTAGATCTAAATAAGAAGAAGAAGGAAGTGAAGAAGATGAAAGTGGTAGTGGTAGTAGTAGTAAAGAGGAAGAACGTAAAGAAAATTCTAATAGAAATGAAAGTGAAAATAATGCCTCTTTTCATGATGATGATGAATGTAGTGATAAAGGCAGTGAGAGTGATGGAGACCATCATGAGGATGATCAAGGTGAAGATATAGATATGGAATACACCTTAGTATATAATGTTGTTATAGAACCCTCTACAGTTATTTCTAAATATAGATCTAAAGCTGATGTCCATGATGTAGTGGAAGTTCAACTGATCCCTACTACTTGGTTAGTTTATAAAAGAAAGATACCTCATGTTGAGGGTGAGAAACCAGTGAAGAGAGAATAGATTGAGGGGGATCCACAAGTCATAAGATATCATGTTGATAAGGATCATCAAGCTAGAAGAGTTATACTTGACACTCTTACTCCTCTGGATGATGATGTTTTGATTGAATGGCTGAGAAATCCTTGGTATGTAGCACTAGTTTTGGATTATAAAGACTCATTTGATGAATTATTTGTACCTATTTCCAAATAATCAGTGGTTGAGACCCTTTTTAGTGACTCTATCACTAAAGAAGACTCAGAAAGGTTGAAGGATGGAATTTGTTCAGCATTGAGTGTATTAGGTCAATCTCAAATAGTCCATGAGATTCAACAAGATAGAATAGAAAGAACAAAACTAAGTAATGAATTAAACACTCTCAAATATTCAATAGAAGAGTTTATGTAGTCTATGAAAGTTGTGCCTGATCCAGTTTAGGTAGTTGGTGTGAGTGAACCTGATGTAGTCAGAATTTCAGAAAAGGTTATCAGTGAAATTCAACACAACCTAATCCCTATAGTTGAGACAATTTTTGAAAACATATCCAAGCTGAGAAAATAGATTACTAGGCTTGTATCCGTAATCAATAACCATACCTTATAGTATAATGGTTTTTTGGAACCTGTTATTAAATATTTGAAGACTCAAACCTCAGCTTCTACTGATGTTCATTATACCTCTAGTCAGATATCTCATGCCTTACACACTGAGGCAGTCAAAAATGTTTTTTGTGAAGAAGTAGAAGATTTGTTTGATGCTTATGGTTTATCCAGTCTTAAAAATACTAAGAATAATAGTGACCACTTTCATGATATGTTTAGACTCTATTCCAAGAATGATGATACTGAAAATGATCAAATTAAAAAATAGGTGGATTTATATTTCAAGAATAGTATTACCAAGAATCAGTTAAACAACCTTTTTATATATTTGATAGAGAACTTGTCATTGCCTCCTATGACCAGAGCCTTCGAATACGAAGTACAGAAGATGAAGGACTTCAACCCTCTTTTATACTAATTCATGGAGGATAAAGATGACTTTGAGAAATCCATGAAGTTTGGTAGTGAAATCATTGCGGATTTCATCAAGATGTTGAATCCATATCTTCATGTGCAGAGTGAATCCATTGTGGTTCCTACTACAACACCTATTGGACCTACTGGATTAATGACTCCATCTCATATGTTAGTTTCTTAGACCTGGACACAAATTATCTTAGAGATCCAAGAGATGATTCAACCTCATGTGTTGTCACAACACAAACCCTGCCTTACACCTAATATTTCAAAAAGGAGTGATCCTGCCTCCTTTGAATATTTCGTCATACCCTTCATCTTCTAAGAAACCACCTAATAGACCCTTTATTGATCTATATGAGAAAGGGAAGGATCCTCTTGATCCTAAAATGTAGTCTGAATAACTCTTTGATAGAGTTGTTTGGTTGTATTTTTGTCATTCCCAGTAAATTTGTAATACATTGTACTTCATTGATTAATGTAATTTCATGTTCCTCTCTTTCAGCTCTTTATGTTCTATCTATTATTCTCTGATATTTTTCATTCCTTGGATCAGTCTCTCCTTCTTGATTAAAATCAACGGGGGGGATTGTTTTTTCTACCCTTTTACTTTTTGATAATCCAAGAAGGGGGAGAAGATTTTGGCATTATCCTTATTTATTTTACCCTTGATATCACTCTTATGTATTCTATTTTTCCTTACCACTGATTACATATGGGATTTAAGGAAATTATTCATTAATACTATTATTTTGTTTCTTTTTTATATCATTACTATTTATTTTACCTATGAACCTTATCTATATATTGGGAAAATTAATCAGTAATGGGAGTTGATAAGTATAATGATTATATTCCAAATTAAATGATTGTAATTTATAATTCCATGATTTGTGATCCTAAAAAGTGGTAAAATGTTAGCCCATATGAGACTATTGTCCACCCACTCTTGTATTAATGGATTTAACAATCACAAATCATGTCAATTATTATTAACCATTCCTAATTATTTCAATCATGTTTATTTAACTTTCAAAATGTATAATTATGTTTATTTATGATCACTTATAAGTTTAACACATTCCAATAAAATTTTGGTTGTAATATATTCAAAGTATAAATATTTTCTAACTATGAAGGACTGTCACCGATAAAAGGGATGAGAAACCGAATGTTCAATTGAGTCACTAATTGTTCAATGGACCTACCGACACAAGGACCTACCAACGTACCTACCGATGCAAGGACCTAATAATTCCAGGACCTACAAACATAAGGACCTATGGACACATGGTGCTACCGATGAAAGGAATCACCATAAGTTAAAATGAGTCACCAACATATGGAGCTACCGATGAAAGGATTCACTATCAGTTACAATGAGTCACTGACAGATTGAAAGACCGATAAAATGATACACTGATGGAATGAGTCACTGATAGAAGGATATACTAACAGAGGAATCACTGATAGACTGTTTAATTTTTTTTATTTAATATTACTTCTAACGATCATATTTTGAGTGTTTTAATATGACTGATTAAATTAATTATTTTTGCGGACATCTTAAATGAGGATGATAGAAGTACAAGGTACATCATCTACCTCAAAACATGCACATTGTCATGATGCAATATTATAAAAGAAAAATACTAGAAATGAAATAAACATATATAAGAATTACATGAATGTGATACAAAAGAAGATATGAGTAGACACAATATTAGACCTACATGAGAAACATTATGAAAGGAAGAACACATGAGTAATTATTTATTCTTTCTTGCTATGAACCAGATAAATGATGTTCATAACAGTTCCAAAATCTCTATAGCATTCAACTAAAATTAAATAAATAATAAAATCTCATATTCCTATAAGATTAAAAAGTGTGCTCCATGACACTCTATTTTAGTGTCTTCTTCTAGAAGAGGACACAAGATTCAACTCTGATACATCAAAGAGGATAGAGTTGAACTGTATAACACTCCAAGCCTTCTAAACCCTATATGATCTTTATTGTTATGTTATGAAACTTTTAATTAACGTTTTTAGAAGTGTTTGCATATGTATATAAAACAAACACTATCTCTTGCACTAAACTAGAGGATATTAGACATCCTCACACATTTATATTTTTACACTTTTTATCCCACAAAGAACTGTAGAAGAGGTCTTATATGACTTAGTTATATTTTTGTTCCCATGTAGAACTGTGGTAGAGTTCTTGTGACTGGGATAGTTTCTATACTGTTGCGTGAACCCCGATCCAGTGTGTGGGTTAGAACATTTATCTATATAGATTGGTTGGTGGTATGTGATCCCCAAGTGGAGGGGAATATGTCTCATATTGAGATTTAACCTCTTGTTTTATATCCATTATGTTTTTCAAATTTAGTTTTCTCTATTTTTATCTATACTTCAGAAAACTAAATTTCACATTGATAAATAGTCTTGGATAGTGTTTATAAATATTTTATATTATTATATTAGTTTTAAACTTCATTTCAATATCTCAAATTGTTACATCTGAAAAATAATCAATATTCTAAGAAATTAGTTGAATAGTCAGACTATTATAAATTCACTACATTGATTAGCTAGCCTATATTATTTTAAATTGGGGTAATATTTTAAATGAAATTTTTAACATTTTTTTTATATGAACTCAATTCACCCCCTCTTGAGTTCCCTACTCAGAACAATAGTCACTATTCAAAAGACTCACTACCACTGTTCCTTTACATGTTTTTTTGAATTAATAATTTATAACAACTAGTTTATATAATTTAACGAGGAAAAATATTTTAGTGATTGTTTATTAAGAATTTTCAAGAATTAATTAATCTTTATTTCATCCATGCAGTATGAGGAGAAAAAATAATATGGATATTCTTACCTACTGCTACTACTATTGAAGATAAATCAGACTCACGCATGAAAATATGTTATGTACTGAATGAAAAGATAGACCTGTACACGTGAAGATATCTAAAACTGATTTAAATAACTAGAATATATTTCATGATACATCATGATACCGTCTATTGAGGAATCCGAAGCACAATATATATCCAATGCCTTCCTAGAGTCAATAATAAAGTCTCTACGACACTCTATTTTGCTGAAAATTCTAAAAACATGACTCAAGTCCAAGTTCAAATCATTATCAAGGAGTTCTAAGTTGCATAGACTAATATTACAAGAACCACTATCCCTTTACACCTTTTATTTTATCAATCTGTTTATTTATATTTACATTATGTGATGTTTGGATTACTCTATTTTATTTTACCCCACACTGCCTCATGCTTTAAACTGAAAGATAGATAGATATATTATCAACATATTTTACACCTTTTACTTATAGGTTTTGGTAGAGGTATGGTTGTGAATATTTGTATTTTTCTCCAATGAAAACTATATAATAGGCCTTGTTTGGTCTTGATTGTTGGTATATTGTAGAAACACCTGATCCAGGTTCTGGATCAAAAGTTTATTTTTATATAAACTACTTGGTAGTAGGTGATTTACAAGTGGATAGTATTAAGTCTCATCTAGATATCGAACCTATTTTATTAAAATTCCTTTATGTGTTTTTTTAATTTATTTCATTCCTTTAAATTTGAATTTATTTTAAAGTATTATAGAAACCACCAATTTGATAGTTTATCTTAATTAGTGTTTATATAATATTTTTATTATGTAAATTAATATAAATTGATAGAATAATATTTTATATTGTTTTACCCAAGTCCTAATAAATATTTTTATAAATACTCTAAAATATTAAAACTTATATCAAAATTCTATTTTGGTAAATTTGGTCATTTAATTTAAATTGGTGGATTTTATTTAAATAAAATCTAAACATAAATTTTTATTGGGTACTCAATTCACCCCCTATTGAGATACTCATTGTGACAAAAATTTTGTGTGAAAGGTTTATGCTTTGGTATCAATGTTTTCAGAACTTTTCAACTATGATTTTAGTGGTGATTTAAATATCATAAATTTTTGTAGGTTATAATTTTATTTATTCAACTGGATAATAAAAAATAAGGCTCTACTACCAACATACCTACTTTTTTCAATGGAAATAACTATGCTCAGTGGAATATCAAAATGAAATTCACATTGAGAATATGGGGTTTTAAATCTAGACTATCATTGAAGATAAAAATGAATTTCTTGTAACTTCTAGATTTAAATAAGAAAAATATACCAAAACTGTGTATAACATCAATTTTAAAGATATAAATTCCTTACACCACGCTTTAGGTGATCAGGAGTTTAATAAAATTTCTTCTTGTAAAACTACTTTTTAAATTTCAGATACACAAGCTTTTTCACATAAATAAGAAACCAATGTTAAAGAGATAAGACTAAATACATATACTATTAAGTATAATACTTTTAAGATGAAACCTAGTTAATTAATTTATAATATGTATCATAGGTTTAATGAAATTGTGAACCCCATGAGATCACTCAGAAATCTATGTTTTGTGGATTATAAGTTTCCTACCAAAAGGATGGAGAGATAGATCTGTTTCAATTAGAGAGTCTTGAGTCATAAATAAAATTCTAGAAAGGGAGTTTATTGGGAAACTAATGATGTTTAAAGAATAAATAAAAGTAAAATGAGAGAAATATTATGAGACAAAAATAAATTCAGTAGCTTTCAATTATACTTCATCTAAACAGAGAGAAAAAGAAAAAGGAAAATATCCAAATTGAATGTTTAAGTGACAGTGAGTCACCATCTGACAGTGATGAAGAGATAGTACATCTAGCAATAATATTTAAGATGTTTTAAAAAAGGAATTTTTTTTCTCATAAATACAAATTATAAATGAAAATATGACACTAAAGGAAATTGAAAAAGGATTGGAATATAGATGATAATGAAATTCCATATTATGAATGAAAAATAAAAGGGTATTTCAAGGAAGAATATTCAAAACTGAAATAAAAAAGAGATATGATGATATGGGATGAGGGTTTAATAAAGCTATGAAGGAATACCAGAGTTCCCATGAGGATCGCTGCAGTGATTCCGACTCTACTCTTGAATAAAAGTCAGACTGAGACAATATGTGATTGATGACTAATTTCTCTAAGGTACCTATTGATTCTACTATTTTACATGTGCTTGATTATAATATTTATAAGAATGAACATAATGATGAGGACATGTCTCAAAAAGAGATGTTTGAATATTATATATTTCAAGAAGACACTTTTAAAGAACTTATAGATAAATATAATGTTATTAAAAAACAATATGATTTATCTTCCAATGTTAAATATGTATCATATATTGAGAAAGAGAAAAATTCTCAGTTATTAAAATAAAATACAAAGCTTAAATTATCTAATGAGAAACTTAAGAATGATTTATAAAGATTTCAAAATGGTAGAGAAACACTTACTCATATTATTGTAAAAAAAGTTTCTCTAAAATATGTTACTGGTATAGGATACCAACCTAGAAAAAGAAGAATTGTCAAGATCACATTTGTACCTAAATCTAAATCTGAATGGTCTACTACTAGTTATTTTTACAGAGGTCCAAAAAATGTATTTCTTTCAAAAAGTGTACAATATATTTATAAGAGACCTTTTAAACAAATATGGGTGCCTAAATCCCCAATAACTAAAACTTATAGACCCATAAAAATGTGGGTACCAAAATTGTTTCTTGTATAAATTTTGTTTTGTAGGAAACCTATTCGAAGACCTAATATAAAAGTATAATGTACATGTATAATAGATTTTCAATACATATTATTGGAGACTATTCTAGCTTCAAGATCCTAATAAAGGTTGATAATGGTCATGTAACCTTTAATAATATTGCTAAACGGAAAATCATTGTCATTGGCACCATTGGTAACACTAATTCTTTTTTAATTTCTAAATTACTTTTAGTTGATGGTTTGAAGCTTAAAATTATTAGCATCTCACAATTATGTTATTATTGATTTAATATTATATATTAAAATAATTAATTTAATTTTTTTTATTCTAACGACGTTTAAATTTTTACTACTTTAAAAAATGAAAATGTTTATGCTATTGATTATAATTCTGTAATTTCTAAAAATATTTCCGACATGAGTTCCATTGAAAAAAATATTGGTTTTAGAATATTAGAATATTTAATTGAAGATTTCACTCACTTAGTAATCTTACTAGGAAATTATTAATCAAGGATCTACCCAAACTAGAGTTCCCAAATGAAAATGTTTGTAACCCCAATCAAAAAGAGAAAGAACACAAGATTTTTTTAAATAACATAAAAAGTTTTAACTTCTCAACTTCTTGAGTTGGTTCACATGGATTGTTTTGGACCATATAGTGTTTATAGTTTAATGGGAAACCCTATTTCTAGCTATTAGAAGATTAATGTTCCAGGTATACATGGGTGTGCTTTTTTGCATAAAAAATTAATGTTTGTTCTTAATTTATGAAGTATTCTAGATCTGTAGAAAACTAAAGTGGACTTAAGATTAAGACCCTATGAAGTAACCATGTCCTTGAGTTTGAAAATCATGACTTTGAATCATTGTTATCACAAAATGGATATAGTCAAAACATATCTACTCCCAGGACTCCCCATCAAAATGTTTTTATAGAAATAAGTAATAGAAAACTTCAAGATATATCCTAGACTATGATAAATGAATATGAATTATGCTTTTTGATATTTATAATAATAGAAAACCTAATATTAATAACATTAGTTTTTTTTGTTATAAATAATTTATTATTAACACTAAGGTTAATATGAGAAAAGTTGCCTCCAACATCGATCAAGGAATTTTCCTAGGTAATTAAACATCCAGTAAATCCTATAGAGTTTTTAATAGATTGCCCAATATTGTAGAAGAATGTATTCATATGATATTGTATGAGACTGATCCACATGATCTGAATACATATTTATAAATACTTGAGGATGATTTATGAACTATGAAAAAAAATTCCAAACCTACAGATTCTTCTGTTAAACAGTCAAAAAAATCATTCAGCTTCAAAGAATTTCTAGAACTTCCAAAACTTGAATATGTAGAAGAACATGAAGTGACCAATACTAATTTTTTTAGAGTTTTTAGGACCCTTAATTACCATAACATACATGATGTAGTTGGATACCAGTATATATGTACCCATAAAAGATATTCTATATGAAATTAGGATGAACACCAAACATTCTTGTCTCATCATGAACCAAAGAACATCAATGTTGCAATCAATGATGAATTTCAGGTAATGGATATTCAAGAAGAATTAAATTAGTTTTAATGAAATAAAGAATGAGAACACATGGATATACAAAAGGAAAGCATTTCTCTAGGAACTAAATGGGTATTTAAAAACAAGGTAGATGAATCATGCACTATATTAATAATCAAGGAAAAACTAGTGGCACAAGGGTATAATCAAGAAGAAGGAATATAAAATGAAGATACATTTGTATCAGTAGCCATAAATGAATCCATTTGAATACTTATAGCATATGAAACTCATCTATATTTCAAAATTTATCAACATAATGTCAAGATTTCATTATTAAATTGCTATTTCGTTGGGGTTGTTTTTGTAGAAAACCCCCTAGTTTTCTAAATCCTCATTTTAAATAGATTTTTCAAATTAACAAATGTTTTATATGGTTTGAAATAAGATCACAGATCTTGGTATGATAGGATCTAATCTTTTCTTATTTTAAAAGGATTTTCAAAATGTATATATGATCTTTCCTTTTTTATAATATAAATTTCAAAATAGTTTTTAGTTGTACAAATTTATGTAGATGATTTTTTTGGATCTTTAAGAAATTTTTTATAAACTTATTTTTCTAAAATGATACCAAAATGAATTTAAAATTATCTTAATGGGTGAAATCATCTTCTTTCATGTTTTTAAAAATTTTCAAAATAAAGATGTAATATTTTTAAGTTAATGTAAATATACAAAAGATATTTTAAAACATTTAAATTTCAATAGAACTAAGATTAGTGATAATACTATGAGTACCACCCATAAAATTGGTCTTGATGAAGCTAGGAAACCAATAGATAAAACTAGTTATATAGGTATGATTGGGAGTCTTCTCTACCTTACTGCTATCCAACCTAATATCATGTCCAGTGTGTGTATGTGTGCTCTCTTTCAAGAAAATCCAAAGTATTCACACTTGGTTTATGTGAAAAAAATATTCGAATACTTAAAATATAATACCAAATTAGGATTGTTTTACCAAAAAGGATAATAATTTGATTTAGTTAGTTATTCAAATATATATTTTTTTGTGGATGTAATTTATCAAGAAAAGGAACCATTGGAACTAATCACTTTTTGGTAAAGTCTCTATTTTCAAGGTGTAATTGGAAAAAAATGCTATTTCACTATCCACTACTGAAGATTAATTCATTGATACAGGTAGCTTTTGTGTATAATTTTTTTATATGAAAAACACATTACTAGACCATGGGTATCAATATCTATATATCCCTATAAACCGTGATAATAAAAGTTTGATAAATATTTCTAGGAATCCTATATCACATTGTAGAAAAAATATATTGATGCAAGACATCACTTTTTGAAGGATCATTTTCAAAAGGGTGATATCACTCTTGAATACATTGGTATATAATATCATCTTTCTGATATATTCCCCATGTCTTTGAATTACGAGAGAATGAATTACATCAAACATGAGTTGGTTATGATTAATTTTTCTTAAGTTCAATTGTCTAGGACTCACGATTGTGAAGGTATCACCATTTTGAATGTCTTAGAGTTGTGAATGTATCACCATTATACTTATCAACATTTTAATTGTCACTTTTGGAATTCTAAACATTATAATTATCAAAATTATACCTCCCACCATTGGACTTCTCACCGTTGTTTTTACATGAATTTTAAAAATGTTTAATTTTAAGTTTTAAAATGCCAATTTTAAATTCTTTACAATTTATTTAATATTTTATGTTTCAATTAGAATTTTATTTTTCTTTTGAATTCATCCATTTTTCTAATTTTGATTTTTCATATACCTAAAAATCCCAAATTATAAATGTGTCACTTTATTTAGTTTCAACACACACTCTTTCCTTTCACCCTTTTCTCTTGAGCACTATGTGATTTTTCTCTCCCAACAATTTGACCTTCACTTCGCCTTCCTTTAACCTTCGACCAAGAAAACCGAGCCAAGATCCGTGGATAGAGTGAAGAAACCTTTAGAGTGTTCTCCATACAAGTCAAATTCTAAAGATAAGAAGAAAGGGGGATCGATTTGTCATGCTGTAGTAGAACTAGTGAATCTCAAGCTTTCAAAGAGAGTGGTTGTTCCATAAAAGGAAGTTCAAGCCAAATGGTTGTTATCCAAAAAGTTTATAGGGATGAATTTTATACAGAACCAAGAATGGGTGGATTGGTTATCTTAAAACCAAGTAACTTTTTATCCTTTTTTAGTATATTATTTTTATCAGTACATGAATCTTTATTTTGAATATGGAGAAGAATACAGAGTGAAAAGCCATGATAAAGGTCAAAAAATTACTTTTTCTTCAAAAAAGTGGGGTGAATTTTAGAAAGCTCAACATGAGGGTGTGTTTAATGAATACCAAGGAAAGATTATAGATGATGGTGATGATTTCATCTATGAAGAATCCCTTGTTGAGTTAACTAGAGATGGAACAGTTAGAAGTCCAATTGCCTCTATGTTGGATGAAGAATGTATATTTCTCTTCAAAATTGATCTTTTACTTACTCTACCGAAGGAAGGGTAATTTTGGAACATTAAGGTTTTAGGATATCTATTTTCTATGTCTTATAAAAAGAGGAAATAAGATAAAATTTAGTAGATACCTTATGCTTAATATGATGAAAATGACAAAGAAAACCTCTTGATAAAATTCATTAATCTACCTGAATTTTATTTCTGCAATTCTTAAAGCTAAAGGCATGGTTAGTAAAGACAAATAAGATATAATATACTGTGGTGGATTTTATATCACTGAAATAATCTATAGATGTATGAAAATCAGTTGGAACTCATGGAAGATGTAATGGGTAGCTGATATTGAAAAAATTTATGAGGATTTTAATCTAGTTGACCACCCATATAGATTGAGATACCTCCTTGACCCTATTTTAGAGATTGATGAAATTGTTGAGTACTCTGAAAGTGATATGGAAGAATAGGCTCCTTCCTCTAGAGAATAAGTGGGGAAGAAATTTTTAATTGGAGAGGGAAGTGACCCTGAACTATCTATTAAATCTATATCTACTACTTATGGAGATCCTAGTCTTCCTTGGGCCCCCCTAAAAGAGAGAAATTGGTAAAAAGTGATTAGGAAAAGACCAAATTATCTATAGAATATCATTACAAAGTAGTTCCAAATTATGTGATGATAATGTTGGTGAAGAATTTGAAGAAGGAAGTGGAAATGATGATGATAATGAAGGATTATATCTAGATGGTTCTATTGGGAAAATTAGAAGAGAAGATGTTGAGATTCCTTAATTTATTCTATGTTCTCCTACTGGTTATTCTTCTATATCTGAAGAGAGGCCCAATTTTTTTGGGTGAAACAAATGTTGTTCCTAGAGAAGAGGGAGATACATCTATTGAGGGGGATAAATCCAAAATTCATGGAAGTCACCACGTTTTTGATGATACAACTAATGGAAACCATGTATATTTTTCAAATGATCAGAGGGTTATGGTTTATGTTGTTGTTGAACACATGGCATTTATTACTGTTATTGAGAAACATGTAGTTGAATAGGTTGAAGTTGAGCATGTAGAGAATATTGTGGATAAACACAGATCTGTTGTGACCCATGATGATTTATATGTGAAAGATGTGGTTGATTTTGGTGAGACATATCCTATTATTATTTAAGGCATCGTTGTGTATAAATATGCTAAAACATCAGTGGTTGAGAATCCTGGTAAGCAGTCCGAAAGATGGAAAACCCGATGTATAGAGAATGGGGTCTGTTTCATAGAAGTTCAACCAAATAATGGTGAACCTGCCATTTAAAAAAGGGATCCTATGGGATCTTTTATTGATAATATTAAAGTGTCTGATTATTTGATGTGATTTGATAAAGTTCTATCTATTCCGCCTACTCCTACTGTCCAGCTTGTTCCTGTTGATGTGGTCACCAAGGGTGACTTGGATGTTTTTAAAGAAAAGTTGGTTTTAGATTTTATTAAGATATTTAAGATTCAAGAAGCACTTCTTACTAAGTTATGTGAACAAGATTCTAGATATCTATCTAAGTTGGTGATCCAGAATATTCAATCGAAGACGATGCAACATATCCAAGAAGTTGAAATTGAGAATATAAGGTTATAAAATGAGTTAAGAACCCCATAAATCAATAGTGGATGTGATGGAGTACAACTTTATAGATTCTTTGTATTCCCTTATTATGAGAGTTTAAAATATTACCTTAGTGGCTTCTAGTTACAATACTCATCCACCACCAGTTATTGATGCCAGGATTCTTAGAATTGTGATTAGAAAAGAATATAGAGCTGCTTCCGCTAGTACTTCAAGTGATGATGCTGCACAACCTCAAGAAACATTATGTAGAATAAAGTATAACAATGATCAATTTCTCAAGTTCCATATAGAATATTCTAAGTACATGATGTTTAACAGAGAGAATATAACCATGGAAATCAATTATTATCTCCCACGGATATATATTAAACATTTCATGGAGGCCAATTTCAAGTTTCTAGATGAGAATTTGAGGATGCCTCTTGTAACCCAATCATTTAAGGAACAAGTATATCAGAAGAAAGTATCGTATCATCTATTTAATATTTTTATGGATGAAAATAAAGTCTTAATTAATGAAATGTAGTGTGGTGGAAATATTATAATGGAATTCATATAGCTTATGCAAACTTTTCTTCATGTACATGGTATTGCTGTTGTATCACCTGAGACCATCCCTGCTACTTTACACCCAACACCGCCTACAATTACTATATAGTAATTTCATACTAGAGTGTCTAGAGACCCTCATAAACCTTTTCAGGCTAAGTTCCATGAATTTTCTCTAACTCCAAGGAAGGTAGTAAAAAACCTATGGTTGATCCTCATTCGATATCCTTGGTCAACTTCAGTTATTACCGATGATTCTTCAGTTATCTCTTACGTACCCTCTACCTTTACTACAGTTACTTCAAGACCTACTGATAGGCCCTCTACCTCAACCAAGGACATGGGAAAATAATTTTTGGATCCTTCCAATGATCTCCATAAGAGTATTTGATTAGAAATTGCATCTTTGATGGGATTTTTATTTTTGTAGTACTTTTTGGATGTATTTTTTCTGAACATAAGTTGTTTTTAATGGAACATATAATTCTATTTTTATTCTTTTTCTCTTGTCTCTCATATTTTATTCACATTTAATTAATTTTTCTATTTTATTGTGTAATTTTTGATAATCCTAAAAGGGGGATAACTCTCTTATGGAAATTAATTCATGATTAATTTTCTTTACTTACGTAATTCTATATATGTTTCTACCTTCCTTTGAAACTATGATATATATTTCCTTCCGTTTTTTTCTTTGATACCTTACTGCTTTATGTAATCTTTTTTTACATTGATACTATGTGTTTCTATTTCTTTTTTTGTTCCTTTATTTATCTTTGTTACCATATGTCTAAATTTTCATGATTTAAATTTGGTACCATGAATATAAAATACCATTATTTGTGACCATTTGAAATGGGGATAATGTTGAACTCATTATTTTAAAGTCCATAAAATCATGGTTATTATTATAATTAATGAATTTTGTGTATTCTGGTAGCATTTTATCATATGAGATAGATTTGCGAAATTTTCTTATGGATGAGTCACCATTGGGAAATGACTCACATCCAAGAATGTATTACCACCAACAATGATTCAAAATCTCCTTGAGACACCACCAAGAATGACTCACCATCAGTAATGAGTCACTGTTGAGATGGGAATTTGACAAAGTATGAGTCATTTCCAGCTTGACATACTGTCTTTCTGACATACCACCAAAGTTAGACACCACCAGAATGTGGAACCGTTCCAAAGAGTCACTGCTAGATCAAGAAAACCTTCCTCAGTCTCACCACTAGACTTAGAAACTGCCATAAAGTGTCACCATTCACAAGAGCGATTTCCAGATCAAAACACTTGTCCAATGTCTCACTACCAGACTCTGAGTCACTATCTGAATCTAAGTCAGCACTATAGTTAGACACCACCAGTTTAACCATTAAAAAGACTCACCACCAATGTTAGTTTACTTATATTTTTAATTAAATATTTATAATAGATAATATATTAAATTTAATTATAAAACTTTTATTAATGATTGATTATTAACTATTTCAGAGAATCCATTAAATGTTGTGATAGACATGAAGTACAAGGAGAATGAATAATCTGGTATTCTTACCCTCTTCAATTGCAATTACAATACGTAGCTTACTCCCTCATGAAAAAATGTGATACACTGAATAAAAATATAAACATATACACATGAAGTGAGATAAAGCACATTGTAAGAACTATAAGGGCTTGCATGCTGCATCACGCTACACTCTACTGTGGAAGCTGAAGCAGAAAATAAATCTAGTGTCTTCTCGTAGTCAATAATAAAGATTCCATGACACTCTTTTTTGTTTCAACTTCTGAAAACATGAATCAAGCCTCATTTAAAATCATTTTCACGGATTCATGAGATATAGAGACTAACATACCAAGAAACACTATCCCTTTACATCTTTTTATTTTCTTCATTTTTTTATTTATATTTACATTATGAGAAGTGTGGGTTACTTTATTTTATTTTATCCCACACTATTTTCTTATTTTAACTAGATGATAATAAGATATATTCTCAACACCTTTTACATCCATTTCACACGTGTTGTGGGAGAGGTCCAATTGTGACCTAATTGTTTTTTGTTATCCTATGAAAACTATGGAAGAAGAATTTTGTGGTATTAATAGTTGGTATAATGTTGTAACACCTAGTATAGGTTTTGGATCAAAAGTTTATTTTTATATAAACTACTTGTTATTAGGTGATTTTCATGTGAAGAGGATTAAGTATCATTTTGAGACTGAACCCATTATATTAAAAATTCCACTATGTGTTTTGATTTAATTTATTTCATTTCTTTAAAAATTAATTTCTTTTAAACTATAATCAATACCACTACTATATTAGTTTATCTCAATTAGTGTTTATATAAGTTTTTGATTAATTAAATTTATTTCAAAAGATTGAATAATATTTTATATTGTTTTACCTGATACCTAATATATCTTTTGATAAATCTTCTAAAAGATTAAAACTTATATCAAACTACTATTTTTTTAAACTTTGTTGTTTTATTTATATTGGAGGATTTTATTGAAATCCATTTTGAACAAAAAAATTTGTTATGAAATCAATTCACCCCTCTTAAGATACTCATCCTAACCAATAATATATACTAGTTATTTCTTTAGACACCATTAGTGGTTGAATATTGAGTTGTACTCACACCTTGTTTGGGCCGCTATGGAACTTGGGTATGCAAGAGGATGCTACTTGTTTATGGTATACTTTTTTAGGGAAACGATGTTTGGGTAGTTCATGGGATGATGGGTTAGATCATGGGAGGTCGGTACTAGGTTGGGGACCAGGCCCATGTTCAAGATCTTTTTGTATTTTTGGTTTTGTACTTTACTTGTATGACTGTCTGACTTTTAGGGTATCCAAAAGATTTTTGTAGAATGTACTACTTGTTTATGTAGTTGGAATTTATCACATGCTATCCATTTATTTGTTCATGATGGTTATTATATTTTTTGGGATTAATTATGTTAAATAATTACTCTGATAAGTGAGTATAGTCTTCCCAATATTTCTCCATAGACCCGTGATACTAGTCAGAATCCTCTGGAGTATGGGGAGGTACACTTGATGTCATGTGAATAACTAGTTCAGAGCCCTGGATATAGTCGACAGTGGTATGGGGATAGTAAAAAGTGGTATTAGATATTGTGTTTTTTCTTACTATTTAGGAAATTGGAGACAAGAGTCTAGGATCTTGTTATGACTTGGTAATTTGCTCGTGCCTGGGTTCCTGGATCCCCACCTACGATGGAAAACCCATGTTTCCAGTGGTGCGAATTAATGTTTTATTTTTTACTATAATGATTAATTGATACTTCCACCTCAAGTGGTGCACTTGGATGAAATTTTATTGGGTTATGATGTTTTACCTCTTGTCCCAGTATGGATATAGAGGGTGTGTGAGTTCATGCATCTTACTAGACACATATGAGTGATAAGTTTTCTGTATGTTTCATGTGATTAATCATTATTTATGACTCACATATTAGTATTTGGATTTATTACTATGGTTTATGATTGTTTATCTCTCATTGAAATGGTTATTAATGTTTTTTTTGAAATTTGAATTAGAATAAATCTTTGGTTTTTGAAATGTTGGGTAAATAAAATAGGCTTTGAAAGGTTAAATTAGTGGGTCTTAAAATGTTATGTTTTGAAATGTGAAACCTTTGGTTTTAAATGGAAATGTTTTTTAAGAAGGAAAATAGAAAATAATGAATCTTTTAAGAAAACAGGTGGTCAGTATCCCTTGTCTTGGTTTTTGACCCTTTGTATGGCTAGTTTGGGTTGTGAGAGTTCATTAATTTTTAGGCCTTAGGTTATGAGATATGATACCCCGATGGGTTTGGATGTGTCAATTAATGTAATGATACTTATTGTGTTTTTGGTTAGGTTGTGACCTTGAGGTTGGGTAATGATGTGTGTTAATGTGGATGTGGTGACTCTTGTGGGTTGAGACCTTGTGATTTATTTTTTGGACCGTTGACTAGGTGTTTGGATCATGATAATGAGGTATGTGTGTGGGTATCCATGGTGTGAACCATAGAGTAAATGATTTTTTGGGTGCATTATATGCAGTTTATTTGGATGTTGGGTAAGATTTATTCCCATGAGAACTATGTTTCTTAATGTTTGATATGTATGTATTTTAGGGAGAGATAATGGGATTTGTTAGGCATGACACTGGTTTGGGTAGCTGGTGTCGTTTGACCTTCAAGGGTGACCCACGAGAGGGTTCGGTCGGGTTTTGGGTGTCCATAGGATCAAGAGGCATGGGTAGATGTTTTGGGATATGACAGCGATGCATATATAGTGATTTTTAGAGAGAGTTTATCCTAGAGGGATATGTGGTAAAGTCAATAATTTTGTAGATGAGACTTGAGTTGTGGTTATGATTGGGTGGTATGGGGAAAATTGAGGGTATCCTTAAGGGAGGTTATCCCAGTGTTTTTGGTACCTTAGAATATGAATCACGAGTGGTTTCTTCATAAGTGGATTCGATGCAGGGTGGGTGGCCTCAAAATTTGGGTAAACGTGCATATTTATGCCTTGGTATTACCTGATAGAAACAATTGAGTGATTATGTTTAATTTTATAGGTGGTTTAATGTGAAGTATCATTCAAAAACCTAACCCTGGGGCTTAAAGGGAGTTTAATGTGGAAGTAAATGTTGTTTTAGGGAGGAAAATTAAAGGGGGACCAAATCATGGATGTATACTTTTGTTATGAAGGCGAAACCTAGGGTGAGGGTGTTCAGGTGGTTGTATTGGTTTGTAAAATGGTTTGGTTGTTAGGTGATATGTGAGAAAGCCTTGAGTCTAATGTGGCTGATAGATTAGGAGGCATGGTTAGTTGTGTGAGAGGATGTTGGGGATTTCTCTCAAGATGTATAGATTAGGAGATCTAGTGTCATGTTTTGTGTGTGTTCATTAGAAATTCTAAGACCAATAGGTCTCTAAATAGGCCCAGATGTTGAAATGTTCTAGGAAGGCATGATAATGCTGGGGATGTGTGAACATGTGGCTTGTGATAAGTGCCTATATTTTATTTGTGTGATCATAGTGGGAAGGACAAGTTATATATGGGACAGTTGGGCTGTTGATTGGTGTGGGGGTTGTTGTGTTCTGTGTAAATCAATAGGGTCATACTGCAAGAAATCGAGTGGGGTGGTGACAATGGTGACACATGGAATGATGATTCACAACCCCATAGTAGGGGGATATGGGGTGGCACTGAGTTTTGGTTGGAAATTCCATTCATGTTTTTGTGATTTAGTGTTGAGGAGGCTTTGGAAGATAGGGAATTCTAAGACATTTGGATGGTTAAGGGGTCCTCATGGTGGAAGGAAAAGATGATGATAAATATTTTGTGGTGGAATTCATCAATGAATTATTATCATACTTTTAGATAGTGATGATTGTACCCAATATATTGACATCATACTAGGTATTTTCAGAGAGTTCTGGATTTACATCTAGCTACCTAAATGTGTTTTGGATGAAAATGGAGCCTCTTGGAGGATATGCCCATGAAGCAGTATATATGGAGCCATATGGTGGAGCGTACACCATCGAATGGGAATAGGAGAGGTTCGAGGGATATAATAGATGTCAAAGAATGACATGGGTTATGTTCTCAGAATCTAGGAATGATTAGTGGGTGATGTTCATTTTGTTTCTCTAGTGGAATTTGGACAACCACATCAATGTATTTGGGTTCAACTTATGATCGAATCATAAGCCATGATGGTTGATATTTCTAGAAGAAAGTGGTGAAAATGATGCCACTAAGGTGGTTAGTGATAGGTAAGTCATGGACGTATGGAGAAGACTTTGGAGTGGATGTGGTGTCATCATTATGCCTAGTAGAAACCTGTGAGGGACATGTTTGGGTTCCTCAGGGATGGTTAAGTGGGCCTTGTATGTGGGAGTTGATTGATCCTTGTATTAGATTCTGTCTTCTGGTAGTTTTGAAAGAAATATGAGATGCTAGTGTCAGATTCATTAATGTTCAAGATAATCCATGATAATATGTTATGGTAATGGAGGATGGGTGTTAGAACCTCATCCAAAGTAAGAAATGGAATATGATAGGTGTGTTTGGGTTACAAGGGAATGTCTTTAATTTCAAAAATGTTTTGTGTCATTTAAAGTAGTGGCATTTCAACATGAGAGATTAGTGTGTTTCGAGAATGGAAATGGGTTTTGAAGAAGTTCCAAGTTTTCTTTAATTTATATATGGGAAACAGAGGAGTTTGGGTTAGTAATGCTGATGGGTGGCATAGATCATGATGATGACTTAGAGAGTAGTTGATATCATAATAGGAAAGTATCATTGGAATTTGTGGAATTAATATGGTATGTGGGATGGATGATGGTGTTGTTCCATAATTAAAAATGTGTGGTAAGTATTGGCTGCCTATGGTTTAATGTCCCTATAGAGAGTGTGTCTCGAAAATGAAGATGAACATAAGAAAGGTTAATTTGTTCTTATTCCAAAAAGGGAATGAGTTCACATGTCCATTCCGGGTGGTTTTGACAGCTAGGTAGGAAGCCAATTTTGGGTGGAGGTATCATGGACATGTAGGTGTAATGAGTTGGGAAATTCATTAGATATATAGTTGAATTTTATTGAAGGTTCTGATGATTTTTTCAATAGTGGTGGTTTCTACCACTATAAGGCGGTGGTGATGATCTAATGCACATTTTGAGGAGAACCATAGCGGGAAAGTGGTTTGTTGATGACGTGAGTAGTGGTATGGGTTGTATGGGATACGGTATGATTTTTCATTGTTATTTGGTTTTGTTAATGAGTGTGGGATTAGTATTTTACTGGTTGAGTACCTTGAGGTGAAGGTTATTCTTGGGTTGTGCTATGGATGTTCAGATATGGTGTGAGGCTATTGGGCCTCGAGTTACGGATCAGTGTAGCTCGAGAAGTTTAGGTGGAATAAGTGTGTTCATTTAGTGATACCTAGCTTAGGACATCATTTAAATTTTGGAAACATGGAGAGATAACACCAAGAGATTAGTTCTATGAGTGGTGGAGAGGATCAGACCAAAGGATTTCCAATAGGATCTCCCATGGTAGTGTAATTCTTTTTATGTAACTTTTTGTGTGGTGGTTCAGTGACATTACCCAGAATTTTCCCCTATGTGATGTTGTAAATGATGAGTTTGAGGAGGAGGTGTCTTTAGAGGGGCATTGAGTCCATGATTGTGGATCTCAATGGGAGAAATATCTTCGATTCCGGACTGGTTCATTTTTTCAGGTGTGGTGATGGAATGGCCATGTTGAAGATAAAATATGTGAGATGAGGGATAATAGGTGGACCCCATGTCTTGAACTTTTGTTCTTGAGGGCTTAGTAAGGCTTGGAAGTGTGGCTACAGGATGATCTATTATAAGGTAGGGAGGTAGTGAGATCCCAACCTCTCATGGAGTTACATCCTTATTTAAATTCTTGTTAAACAACCTTTTTTGGATAATGAAGTGGTTTTTTGATATACTTGGAGCATCTAGGTTGTCTTGGAGGTTTGGGACACAATATGAGAAAAACATGATGCCAAATAGTGTGCAACTCATGGTTAGCACATGATTAGCACTTACCATGCAATTGGATAAAGAAACTATGCAGTCAGACCTCCTCTCAAGTAGTGGTTAGTGCATAGTCACTACATAGTTTTCTAGACATTGTGGGTTCTTCTAGGATACCACACAGCTTATTCCCTCTTGAAAAAAGGTGTTCCCATTACTGGTGCACAGTTTGGAAAACTATACAGCCAAACCATGTGGATCGTAAAAAGTGGGATTTTCCCATTTTGCATCTAAGGATTAAATGTTTATTTCCCAATTTTCCTCTCATTCGACCCCCTCTAGCTTAACAGACTAACCAATATCCCCTCCTCATCCTCAGGTGTTTCTTATACAATTCTTATGTGTTTGGAGTTCGGTTTCGTGTGAATAGAACCTCTAGGAATGTCTTTGACCTATTTTTCTTCAATTTTTCTAGAACTGGATTAGTTTCTAGTTTCATCTCCTTCCAAAACCCTTAAACCCGCACTTTTATAGAAGAATATCATTTGTGGAATAAATAGGTGTTTGAGTTTGAATCAATGGTAGTGGTTAAGCAAGCGTTCATCAATAGAAATGTCGTAGGGGTCTTAAATCTTTTTATCATAATCTTGATGTCTTGTATGTGTATGGAGTTGGGCTATTTTTCTTTCTTCTCACATTATAATGTCTTGGTTTATTAAAAGCGATTTTGGCTATAGATTTTGGTTTTAGACCCTTCATAGACCCTATTGTGTTTTTTGATGATGTGAGACTAAACCAAGGGCTACCCATGGGGTATGCCGACCCCTTGAAAATGGTGAAATAAATTGAGAAACATTGAGATAGGGAAAATTTGAGAGTAAATGGGTTATAAATTATAATCTTGTATATGGGATTAGATAGAGGGTAAATTGAATTAATTATATACTGGATTTTGTTAAATTATTAAGGGTATTTTGAAATGGTTTTAAAAAAAGTTTTTTCGATTTTGATATTGTTATAATTTTTAAATGAAAAAAATGTTGTTTTGAAAGTGGGAGATGTTTTAATAGTAGGCATTGGCCTCAATGTAATTTCAAAATTTATTTTCATTATAGATATAAAATGAAGACTTGAAATGAGGGTGTGGTTCCCATTTTTGTGAAAATTAATTAATGATTAATTGAAATAGTTTGATATGGAAATGAAAGCCTTGGAGGCATGGTTTAGTTTTCAAACAGTAAGACCTATGTTTTAAAGGGGTGGCTTCAAGATGATTTTAAATGAGTATTTTGAATTGTGTGTTATCATGGATTGTGAAATGAATTTCATGTTTATTTTTTTTCTAGTTTTCAATATAGATTAAGGGAGAAATTTGGTATAATGATATATGTGTTTAATGAGTTATGGTTTTAAAATGGGAAGTTTGTTTATATAGGTTAAGGAAAGTAAATGGTTATTTTGTAATATGGTTAATGAATCATTTGAACATGGCATGGTATAATGTCAGGTATTTAATTGAGGTTTTATGCTTGTAGGTTAGGATGGACCAAGGCTATAAACCCCACCTATATAATGAATAGGTTAGGTAGTTAGACTGAGGCTCTATGATCCTAACAGTTGTGTTTGATTAGACTATATGGGATGATGTTCCAAGGTAAGTGTTATTTAATGTATAGTTGGGATGTCAGATTGAGTCTCTATGATTCCCAATGTATGGACATGGTGTGGTTTGGGGGGGTCAGATAGAGGCTCTCTACATCCAAAGCACAAGGACATGGATTGTTCACTAGACCGAGGCTCTGGGGTATTTTGATAAATTCTTATTAGTGAATTCTTTTGTCATTAAAATCGCGTGACCCATTTTTGTTATGGACTAGGCCCATTTTATGACTAGAGTGAGTTTTTAATGATTGGATGACCTATATAACTAAAAAAGTAAATGTTTATTAAGGATTATTTTAATATTAAACATATTTTATTGTTGATTTTTTTATTTATATAATTTTATTATCTTTTATAAACTATTGTATAGAAAGGTTATTAACTTATACAACATTAGTGGTGGACTACTGAGTTTTAATCACACCCTACTTGAGCCTCCTTGTAACATGAGTACCCTAGTAGATGTTACTTTTTTTTGGTACAGGTTCAGGATATGGATCTGGTGTTTGGATTGTATATGGGATGATGTTTTAGGGAATGGGGGTTAGGATGGGGTTGGGGATTGGGTCTGAGTTCCGGATATTTTGGTAGTTTTGGTTTTTTAATTTACTTGTATTGTTGTATGAAATGTAGGGTATCCATCAAATTATTGTAGAATGTACTACCTGGTTATTTAGTTGTAGTTTTTTACATTCCTTTCATTTATTTGTTCCTGGTTTTTGTTATATATTTTTAGATTATTTACGCTATGGAATTAGATTGATAAGTAGGAATAATCTCCCTAATGTTTCTCCAAATACCCACACTTCTAGTCAGAAACCTCTAGCATACAGGGAGGTACACCTAAGGTTATGTTATGACCTGGCTCGGGGTACCAAATATACTGTTCACTAGGCCAAGATGTTACATCAAATACAAAAATTAAGGATGTTGATTTTTTTATAAAAGTGTAAAGATGTGTGAGGATAAGATTTAGAAGATAAAAAGTAAATGGGAATAAATATTGAAATCAATTGAAGATGATAATATTTACCTCAATATAATTTTTCTTAAACTGAAATTTAAATGGGTAAATATAGAGGAGACACATGCTGAGACATCCTAAGAAACTAAGAAATGAAAGTCCATTTTTAAAGTTTATGATAAGAGTCTTGTATCCAAAATGACTCACCCTTTTTGTAATAATGGATTGAAATCATCCCATGATACACCTATAGTAAGCTCTAGGAATAAGGTAACCCTTTTTCAAGAAAAAAATATTTTTATTAATTAAATATCACTTACTAGTACACATTACAACTTAAAATCTAGACAAATATAGGTGGATAAATTTTTTTGAGAAACCCACCACCTTATAAATGGTGGATGTTAAAAAGAGTAGGATAATAATATATAGAATAATATCCTAAATTGATGTTGTTTTTTTTCAAAAAAATTGAATGATACAAAAGTTGTTTATACTGTGGATCAATGAAAAATATCAAGGATCATTAGTCACTGCTGGTGTTATAGATGTTTTGGGGATAATTATACAGACTCTTATCATGATATATCAATTTATGGATATTATTTAATTTATTTTTAAAATAGGATAAAGGATTCACATAGGTAAATTTCAAAGAATTAGTTAAATGTGCTCACTATGAATAGATTGGAGTGTCTTCATAGATTCTATAGAAATTGTAATATGTGTCTCGTTTTTGATGATGAGTGATTTTATAAAACTATAAAGAATAAATAATGTGTTATTGAAGATATAAAACCTAAATTAATGAGATAAAAGTAACAAAAAATGTGAGTAATCATTAGGGTACACAAAAATAATATTGTTGAGCAAAGTGAAACATAGTGGAATGGTGAGAATGATAAAACACTAAAGAGGAAATAAATCTATTATAGTATAATATACCACATCAAGGAAATTTAAAAATAGTGTATAAATATTAGAATTTATGGAATTAATCTTGAATCAAATAAATAATAAATCCAAAAAATAAATAAAAGGATTTTTTTAGTGGAAGATATCTCAGAATAAGAATTATAGATGTTTCCAAAGAAGGGTAACATGAAGGTGACTGAGGAACTATGAATAAGTTGTAAACTAACTATAAAAATAATAATAAATGAATTAAATGGATGATATTTTAGAATTATGGGATAAAAAATGAAATATACTATTTATGTCATGTGAAAAAACAAAGTACACTAGACAAGTTTTAAACGAATGTATGACTATTTGAATAGCCCAATTGGAAATTGAAAAGAACATAAATGAAGTGATAGAGAATACAAGTACCCTTATATATAATGTTTAAAGGTATATTTCACAGAAGGTAAAATATTATGGTAACAATAATACCATACTTTCTATGAATTCTAAATTTCAGAAAATTTAAGGAGGGAATATAGAGTTGTCACACCATTAGAACTAAGTCGGAAAGAGTTTATGGTTTTCAAAGGAAACCATAGCCTAGTTTCTACCATTAATAAGTATAATAATACCCCACTTATTATATATATATATATATATATTGTCTTCATATATATGAAATTTAAGGTTATTTATAAAAAATAGGGAACTTGAATGTTGTGGAAAGTGTACAATGATAAGAGTTTTCCATCATGGAGTGATTTGACAATAACCTGATAGCAAAATGTAAAAGATTTATAACAAAAGGATATGATTGTAGTTAATTTTTAAGAAGAACTACCATGACAAATACTAGTTCATATTTTTGATTAAGGGTAATCTGAGACGATAATTTTGGCAGGAGAAATTATTTTATAAAAATATAGAAATTTAGAATGCTTTTCGAAAAAAATGAAGTTTTGAAATAACAAGAAATTTCCTATATTTATTTTTATTATATAAAATATTATTATTAAGGAGTATAGATTTTGGAAGTAGAAAATATATTTAATGGGTGAGAATCTTATTTAAATTTGAATCTTGTTGTTGGGTTTGTTATGTTGAGTGTGGGTGATAAAATAACTTTCAAAATCTATTTGAATAACCCTCATTAGAGAAATATGGGTTGGTATTAAATACCAGATAGTTTTATGGATTTATTTGATATATATATTAATTGAAATTATTTTATACACAATTTTTGTTCAAGTAGAACTAAATTTTATTAATCTATGGATCAATGCTTAAGAAAAATGTGATGTAACCATTATCACAAATGGATCAGGTTTACTAAAGCTGAAAAGATTAAATTTCAATGCATGATTTAATCATGATATGAGTAGGTTTTTTCCTTAACATTTCACCTTTGTATTTATTATCAATAAGGAGGGAAAATAAAATAAAATTTAATATTTTAAATTGGAATTTATAAATATTCAAAGGGGGAGATTAAAATTCCTAATTAGACTAGGACAAAGAGAGATATTTTTATTATATTTATTTTTAATTTTTAACTAGAGGGAAAGTCAATATATACAGATGTTGGGTGATAGTAAAGAGAATAATGAATTAATTGGTTGAATATTGAGTTTTTTATTTGAGTTTTAGTGAACTATCTGTATTTTTTATTCCATTGTGTATTGGAGATCCATTTATATGTTGGAAATGAAGATGTTGGTAAAGATACCAAGCATGAGAACAAGAATGACTATTAATTCTTGAAGATTTTGTATAAATAAATTCAAGGAACCTGCATCCAAAATAAATTGATTATAGATATTGTCTTAGTGAGAATAAAAAAATTACCGATGAAAGGTGAAATATCTATATATAACATGGTCCTTAAGAAGTTAAGAAGCTGGTTATTGAAAAGATTGAGTAGATTTGATTAAAGAAACACAGAGTCACACTAGAAGAGTAGGAATCCCCCATTATATTATAATGAATATAGTATGAAATCCCATGGATAGTACCATTTCAATTACATGACATTAATGAATATATTTCATCGTAACAAATTCCTACGATCTTTTATGTTTAGAGTTTTTGTAAAAAATATCAACAAAAAAATCCTTATCTCATTCTGCTAGCAATCATTTTACAACAACATTTTCAACTAATTAATCCATAACAAGTCTTAAATATCTCCAACAAATTTCTCTATATAATATATTATTCTAGACACATCATATATATTATTTATATTCATAACTTTTTGGAATGTAAGCATATGAATGAGGTGATCTCATATGCTCAGTAAGGGTTATCAAAAGTGAAAAAAATAAATGATCATGAATGAGTATATGGTGATAATTTGTGTATAATCAAGAAATATACTAAAGTTATACCCAATAAATCATAGATTATAAATTATAGAATAATTCATGTAATAAAATAATGATAAAATAAATAAATTTCCAATATATACACTAGAAAAATAATATAATTGGTGAATAAACATCATATCTCCATAAATTAAAATTTATATTCAAAAACCCTTACAATGATGGTAATGTATGAATCAAAAGAACCTAAGAGGGTTAACATGAAATGTAAATTAAAATGTAATTAAATGAAGGATATTAATAATAATTAAATACAACAAAATACTGAATACACCATATAAAAAAAATTATGGTGATAAATATCAAACATATATTATGGAATTTAAATATTGTCAAATAACCCTTATGGATTGAGTAACACTTGAATTAAAAGATGAATAAATAGAGGAACTCAATTTGGATATTTATATCCGATGAATTATATGAAAATTTCTATACAATATATAAATGAAATTTTAATAAAAATAACTCTATATAAAAATTAAAAGGGTACAAAAATATAAAATTTCTCAAAGATTCAAAATTAAGACCAAGAAACCCTTCCATCTTTTTTAACATTTGAGTCAAAACCCCATGAGTAAAAAAACACGGAATATAATATTATATATCATGAACTATAAGAGAATCATGATATAAAATGAAAATGGGTTAGTAAAGGAACTATAAAAAATAAAACATAGTCCATAACATAAACATGTCTAAAGGAATTGAAATTTAATAAATAGTTTAAAACCCTAGTATTTTAGGATGTTTTTTCATTGAACCATATGTTTATAAATAAAAACTATGTTTTCTATTTATTCAGTGGAATTGAAATATATTAGGTAAAATTTCATATAATATGTAACACCCCAGGTAAATAAAGAATATGACATTTTTATATTTATTAATATTTGTGAATAAAATATTAATATTCCTTTAAAGGGTTGCTATGTTCGATAGCGTACCCGATACACAACAAAGAGTTTCATTGAAATCTTACGTTGCACACTAGTAATAAAATAATATTATTTTAAATGGTAGTTAACACATAGCCATTGTATTGACGGGAAAGTATATAAATAACTAAAATATGATTATATATGTTTTTTTAATGTTTTTACTTTTATCTAATAAAAGATAAAGGCTTAAAATACGGAAAGAATTCAATTTTAGGCATATATGCCCTAATTTTCACTAAAGGTTCACTTATCACCTTTTGATGGAGAACCGTTATTAAATATAGTTTTGTTCAATCTTATACATTCTGTTGGACCAAATAAAACGTTTCTTTATAATTGGAACATCAAAATTTACTTTGTGTAAATTTTTGGTATCTTTCCGATAAAGTTCATTTTTAATGAATAGTGTAAAATGTTGTATTTTAATTAAAAACCTCCTTTTAATCTAATTTATTTATATGATTAGATAATCTTTTGAATTGGTTTTAAAGAGAAATTAGAAAAATATTTTTACCATTAAATCCAATAGTGGTCATTGGAATTAATTTCACTTTGAAATCGGACTTAAACTAGTGTCAATCTTTTGATACTTATTGTTTCATAAAAACATGCTATTTGTTTTGACAGCAGGAATTAATTATTAAATTAATTAATGAAACTTATATCTTCTGAATTTTGTAAAATAGACATCATTTTTGAATTCGGAATATCAAATATAGCTTAGGGTGAACTTTTGGTAATTTTCTGAAAAACTTCAATTTTTGATGAATAGTGAAACCACTAAGTGGTACTTATAAAAACTGATTTTCCATTTAAATGAAATTTTGCCATCATTGTGTTTTTAATTTCAAAAATACTACATAAATGGTTGTCATTAAGAAGTAAAATGTGGTTCAATGGGATTAAAATAATTTTTTTGGTGAATAGTAACTTTTTAGTGTTTTTAATCGCGATTAGAGGTAATTAGTGCAATTTAAGGCAAAAATGATATTATAATAAAATGAAAATACCTTGACACATGTCCTATCCTTATTGTATGTGTCATGGCCGACCAATACAATCCATGGGTAAACTTGGGGACCCCATGGAGCCACTTTGGTTGGGAAATGACATAAATAACTTCTTATTTAATGTTAAAGTAAAAATGACACAAACATGAGATGTTTTACTAAAACAATTTTTACATGGGGTTATACAAGTAATATGTTTGACTATAAATAGTCATAGGAAATATAAAAATATTTCCAACATCATAGTATTTTTTTTATTTTTTTTAGACGTTAAATAAATTAAATTATTTATGACATCATGATGATGCAGCGATGACCTCATTATTTAACGATTTAAATAAAATGGAAAGATAATGTACTATCTAAGACCTAAACATGTTTAAAACCTATTGGATGAGTGGATTTAGAACCCTTATCACCTTATCATCGAATTATATTAATGTGGGACCTCTTAAATCCGAATATCATTTTAAAATAATGTGACTTTTCTTTACTTTCCAAGAGTGCCTCTCCTCTCCTCTTATAAAAGGCCCCCACCTATACCTCCTTACCCACACTCCCAAAGCCTTTTTATCGGCCAGATCCTACCCATTTTGTCTCTCAACATCCTTATCTAACTCCTTGAGGCCTCACTTTGGGCAGAAGTCTTCCCAAGGAAGCATTTTAGCTCAAACCAAAGGGAGTTACCCGATTTTAAGGTAATGTCTTCACTTGAGTCCTTTTGTTTTATTTTGCCACTCCAACCCCATAAACCCTTTTTATTCATTTATTTTGTAATGACTCCAGTATATTAAATATACTAGGATGTTTTTATAAGAATTATTCGAGCTACACTTACCCACACCTACATCTAATGGTTAAAGAATATACTGTTTCCGTGGATGGCTAATTTCTGCCTCACGAAACGATGATTGTTCAACACTTATATAACACTTTCAAAGGTGGCCATTAAGATGTCACTATATTTATATATGATATATAATATGTTTATGTTTTCCTTAAGCTTATGTATTATTCATTTTGAGCATACCTTTATGTCTTCCATTATGGGTAAACACAATAATTTCATTTTAGGAAGTGCGGACTACCGTCCCCTCAAAGTGATTTGATTCGTTAATGCCATATGTGGGACGTATAAAGAATGGATTTAAAGTTATTATATTTGATTTTTTACTGGAATTATAATATAACTATATATCATTATTATTTCATTCCATTAAAGTATGAGATAGAAATGAAAGTAGCGTTCATGCGTACGTACGGCTTACCGTCTCCATGAACGGTGCATTTCATTTCTTATCCCCAAATGTAATGTCCTATTATAAGTACATTTATATAATGGATATATATGATGAATTATAAATCTAAATTATGAATATAAATCTGTAATTAAAATATACATACCTATCATTTAGTTATAATTCCATTAATATGACAAGAAAATGAAAGTAGCGTTCATGCGTACGTACGGCTTACCGTCTCCATGAACGGTGCATTTCATTTCTTACCTCTAAATGATTATGTGATATTATAAATACATGTATATTCAAGATATATATGATATATATGATATCCAAATCAGTAATGTAATTCTGGATATAAAAAACCTTTGACCACATGAACAACATGTAATTGTAAGAAGTCCACTTTCGACTTAAGAACCAAATATCGACAAAACAAACATTATTAACTTAAATGATTACATAATGTTTATAACATGGCAATAAGTGATATAAAAGGAATAATGAACTTGAAAATGATTCTTAAGAAAATAGAAATTAACTCATGTTTATTATTCATTACGTTAAAGAACGATCGAGTCAAGTTGGACCCGAGGTAAGGGATCATACTCCTCTCTTTCTTTTTAAGTACGCTCTTTTATGTCATTCATTTTAAAAATCATATTTCTTGTTATTGGGATGTTATTTTATATTACTCTTACTGTAATTTTTATTTTCATATGATGAGATACCCTGTTCTCTCTCAACAATCAATTTTGGAAGTTTTGAGTTGCACCGTTAGGCTGCCGAATTTTCGTAAGAGATCTAACCTCTATCTTTCTTTTTAAGTAATCTCATTTATGTCACTTATTTTAAGCTCCTCTTTGTAATGTTGGGGGATGTTCTTTTATACTCCTCTTTCTATAAACTTTATGTTAATATGACGAGATACCCTATTTGATCTCATCAATCCATTTTCGTATGTTTTATGTGGCGCTGTTAGGCTGCCGAGTTTTCATAAGGGATTTTTCATCTCACTTTTATTCCAATGAGATTTATGCTACATTTTCCACAATTTCCTTTGAGTGGTGTATGTACTGCCCATTATTTTACTCATTGTGTAATATACTTTCATTTATGAGTATTTACATCAATTTTGTATTGTCCTTCTTTCACGGGGTGTATGTTTCGAAAGATACCCATGTCGGTAAGGGAACCTTTCACCCTCCTCTTTTTAAAAGACTTATTTTGTTATGTCTATTAATTCACATAATATTACGTTGGGATATGTTCTTCTATATCCTTATTGATTTAAATTTTATTTCCATGTGATGAGATACCCTTTTTATCTCTCATCAACTCATTTTCTGAATTCTGTAGTGACGCCATTAGGCTGTCAAATTTTTGCAAGGGAACTTCTTACCCCAAATTTGATTCTTTGGGATAAACTTATACTATTTGAATATGTCATTCTGTGAATATGTGTGAATAACCTCTGATTATTTTACACTTAATATCCACTTATATTTGGTGTATTCATTTGTCACACATAATTATGTAATTGATTTATCCTTAAACCAAGGATACCGTCTTTGTAAGGGACTTCGTCTCAATCTCCTTTCATTCAGGCATATTTCGTTTTATACACAAATTTCTTTTATACGGTGTATAAACCCCTTTGACTTTTACTTTTATACAAAAGTAATATTTTTCTACGAAGCGTTTTACTAAACGACAAAAAGGAATGTTTCTTTTAACGTACGCGGTGACAAAGACCTTTTCCGCCGCCGCGAGTATTATTTGGTCTTTGGATTCCTCAACAAGCCGTAATGTTTTTAAAATAAAATAAATAACATATACTGTTTTATGTATTTTGGTATTAAAAATGGTTTTGATAAAGGATTCTATTATATCAATATATTTAAATGATATATTGTGATTGAAATGTGGAAATGTTATCATTCCTTTATATTGGTTTTATGTTTTATGATTTTATAATGGTACTTGGACATTTTACAGGTGGTTACGTGATAAACCATATGACGGGTGGTACCGTGAATACCAGGACGGGTGGTTACGTTATAACCTCCAATGCATTGGGTATGGAAGTCGGCCATATGGTTATTCCATTAATTATGTATGGAAGTTGGCTGAATGGCTATTCCATTAAGTGATATGTATGGAAGTCGACCTTATGGTTATTCAACTTAAGTATGTTTATGTCCCAAGTTATGTTTATATGTTATGTGATCTTTATATGGGTTTTATGGTAATCTTTTGGTTACATAAGGGTATGTAATGAACTTTTATTCAGCGAAGAGTTTTTACTACTTCGAAAAGGTGAAAAGTATTACTTTGATAAAGTATACATGGTTTACTTGTTGTTTTGAAAAACTAACAGTTTTCATTCTTTGTGTATCCCTTACTGAGCTTTTTATGCTCATCCCAAGTTTTTTGAAATGTTTTTCACAGGACTTAACGTGGAATAGGGTCAAGGATGGGATCAAGGGAATGTCATGCTGCCTAAAAAATGGAACTAGACATGTTTCTTCTTAAGAGTTTTTTTTATTATATGGAAACTTAGTAGAAGTGTCTACCTTGTAAATCTTTTGAGATGTAATAGTTATGTTTTAAATCTCTAAAACTCTAAACCTGGAAAGATCCTCAATGTGAATTACTCATTTAATTCAATATTAAGTATGTTTTAAGGCTAGGGCCTTATAGTTGGTATCAAAGGTCGGTTTAGATAACTTTAGAGGTTAGGGAATTCTTTAAGCATAAGTGACATTACCATAATGGTTAGGATTTCAGAAAGAGTCATAGTTTTTTGACAAAGTGAATGAGTAAGTATATATTTCTCATTAGTACATGATGGTTTTGTTGATATACTCACACTGACTTTTCTATTTTTAGTGAATGGATGGATCTAGCAGGTACCAAAGAGACAACAGGTTTGAAGGAAACTATGGTGGTTCTCTGATTAAGATACTAGATAAAATGGAGGATTCAATGAGAAAACTCATGGTTGTTCTAAACCAACTATCAAGGAGTCATGATCAACCACTTGAACCTTGGTACGTTCTATAATGAATCATGTACGAGATGACCAATCGATGTGGAAGTTCAGGTAATAATTATAAAGGTAACCATTGGAGTTTATATGATCCTTACTTTTGAGGTAATTATGGGTTATTATATGTTATGATGGAAAACGAAAGGCATGAGATAAAAATGAGGTTAAAATATGTTATGATTATTTTTGAAGATTTTATCTCGTTTTGGGGAATGTTTTAAGAATTATATAGTTTTGGAAAAAGGACAACATGCAGACCGTGTGGAAACCTGTCACGTTGGACAATGCTGCGGGAATCAAACCCACAACCAAAGTGAAACTGGTATTTATCGCCTACCACTGGACTAGAAGAAGTCTCTGGTTAGTTTGACTGATTCCTTTTAGTTAGATGATTTTTGGAATCAAGAGTAAGTTTATTTTGGGTTATCTATGGAAATGATTAACCTATCATCGAGGATATGTGATTAAGTTAATTACTTTTCAATATGAGAAATTAAGAGAAACTGATGTTATTTGGAGATAAAAGTTAATTTGTACCTTGGAAGACTATGTGACTAAGTCCTTCAAATATTTGGGTTTAAATATTAGTTTGGTTTACTTTGAAGTATTTTATGGAAATTTTTTTTATCGAATGGTCCTCTTTGAACTTTGGGTTTTGTTGGACAAATTTTGGAGATTAAGAATAGATTTTCTTTTTATAAAGGGTTATCCTTTTCTGGATTATCTGATCTTGTACTAACCTTTTTGGTTTTGGTTTTGGTTAAAGTCTAAAGATATGGGAAGTATATAGTTCTCTTTTGGTGGATTAGGTGATTCTCTAGAAGTTGATTATAGTACTCTTAATATGAACACGTCTTCCTAAATACTCGTCTTTTGGAGAAAATATGAGTTTGTGTAAGGAATCTAATAAATGTTAATAGTCAACATGATAAGTTATTATGTTTCCTTATGAATAAATTCCTCAATAAAAAGTTACTTAAAAAAATGTTGTCTATTAACTTTTCTTACTGGTGAATCAAATACCGTTTAACCCATCACAAGTTTGTGATTTTCTTATGGTTAACTTTCTCCTAGACATGTTTACAATCACTCTCCATCAGAACATGACCCTTTGTTTTTTCCTCCATGTTCATATTTTCATACTTGGAATCCTAGTATGGGTTAACTCGGGTGACCTCTGTACTTCTCTTTCTTTATTTTAAAGTGATAGTTTTACCGACTCTTGTTCCGATGTGGGACTTTCAAGGATGTTTCCGAGCCCAATTTAAAAATTGAGAGGACACAATTACCAAAAGAGGGGAAGGATGTAACACCCCAGGTAAATAAAGAATATGACATTTTTATTATTATTCATATTTGTGAATAAAATATTAATATTACTTTAAAGGGTTTCTATGTTCGATAGCGTACCCGATACACAACAAAGAGTTTCATTGAAATCTTACGTTGCACACTAGTAATAAAATAATATTATTTTAAATGGTAGTTAACACATAGCCGTTTTATTGGAGGGAAAGTATAGAAATAACTAAAATATGATTATATAAGTTTTTTAAATGTTTCTATTTTTATCTAATAAAAGATAAAGGCTTAAAATACGGATGGAATTCAATTTTAGGCATATAGGCCCTAATTTTCACTAAAGGTTCACTTATCGCCTTTTGATGGAGAACCGTCATTAAATATAGTTTTGTTCACTCTTATACATTCTATTGGACCAAATAAAACTTTTCTTTAGAATTGGGACATCAAAATTTACTTTGTGTAAATTTTTGGTATCTTTCCGATAAAGTTCATTTTTTAATGAATAGTGTAAAATGTTGTATTTTAATTCAAAACCTATTTTTAATCTAATTTATTTATATGATTAGATTATCTTTTGAATTGGTTTTAAAGTTAAATTAGAAAATATTTTTACCATTAAATCCAATAGTGGTTGTTGGAATTAATTTCACTTTGAAATCGGACTTAAACTAGTGTCAATCTTTTGATACTTATTATTTCATAAAAACACGCTATTTGTTTTGACAACAGGAATTAATTATTAAATTAATTAAATCAAATTATATGGTCTGAATTTTTTAAAATAGACATCATTTTTGAATTCGGAATATCAAATATAGCTTAGGGTGAACTTTTGGTAATTTTCTTAAATACTTCAATTTTTGATGAATAGTGAAACCGCTAAGTGGTACTTATAAAAACTGATTTTCTGTTTAAATGAAATTTTGCCATCATTGTGTTTTGAATTTCAAAAATCCTAAATACATGGTTTTCATTAATAAGTAAAATGTGGTTCAATGGGATTAAAATAATTTTTTTGGTGAATAGTAACTTATTAAGTTTTTAATCGCGATTAGAGGTAATTAGTGCAATTTAAAGAAAAAATGATATTATAATAAAATGAAAATACCTTAAAACATGTCCTACCCTTATTGGATGTGTCATGGCCGACCCAGAAAATCCATGGGTCAACTTGGGGACCCCATGGAGCCACTTTGGATGGGAAATGACATAAATAACTTCTTATTTAATGTTAAAGTAAAAAATGACACAAACATGAGATGTTTTACTAAAACAATTTTTACATGGGGTTATAAAAGTCAGAGGTTTGACTATAAATATTCATTAGAAAGATAAAAAATATTTCCTACTTCATAGTTGTTTTTTTATAATTTTTAGACGTTAAATAAATTAAATTATTTATGACATCATGATGATCCATCGATGACCTCATTATTTAACGATTTAAATAAAATGGAAAGATAATGTAATATCTAAGACCTACACATGTCCAAAACCTATTGGATTAGTGTATTTAGATGCCTTATCACCTTATCCTCGAATTATATCAATGTGGGACCTCTTAAATCCGAATATCATTTTAAAATAAAGTGACTTTTCTTTACTTTCCAAGAGTGCCCCTCCTCTCCTCTTATAAAAGGCCCCCACCTCTACCTCCTTTCCCACACTCCCAAAGCCTTTGTCTCGGCCAGACCCTACCCATTTTGTCTCTCCACATCCCTCTATAACTCCTTGTGGCCTCATGTTGGGCAGAAGTCTTCCCAAGGAAGCATTTCAGCTCAAACCAAAGGGAGTTACCCGATTTTAAGGTAATGTCTTCACTTGAGTCCTTTTGTTTTATTTTACCTCTCCAACCCCCTAAACCCTTTTTATTCATTTCTTTTGTAACGACTCCAGTATCTTCAATATACTAGTATGTTATTATAAGAAGTATTATAACTACACTTACACACACCTACATCTAATGGTTAAATAAAATACTGTTTCCGTGGATGGCGAATTTATGCCTCACGAAAAGATGATTGTTCAACACTCATATAACACCTTCAAAGGTGGCCATTAAGATGTCACTATATTTATATATGATAAATAATATGTTAATGTTTCACTTAAGCTTCTGTATTATTCATTTTGAGCATACCTTTATGGCTTCCATTATGGGTAAACATGATAATTTCATTTTAGGAAGTGCGGACTACCACCCCCTCAAAGTGATTTGATTCGTTAATGCCATAGGTGGGACGTATAAAGAATGGATTTAAAGTTATTATATATGATGTTATATTGGAATTATAATATACCTATATATCATTATTATTTCTTTCCATTAAAGTATGAGATATAAATGAATGTAGCGTTCATGCGTACGTACGGCTTACCGTCTCCATGAACGGTGCATTTCATTTCTTCTCCAAAAATGTAATGTACTATTATAAGTACATGTATATAACGAATATATATGATTAATGATACATCTAAATGATGAATATAATTCTAGAATTAAAATATAAATACCTCTCATTTAGTTTTAATTCCATTAATATGACAAAGAAATGATAGTAGCGTTCATGCGTACGTATGGCTTACCGTCTCCATGAACAGTGCATTTAATTTCTTACCTCTAAATGATTATGTGATATTATAAATACATGTATATTCTAGATATATATTATATATATGATATCCAAATCAGGAATGTAATTCTGGATATAAAAAAATCTTTGACCACACGAACAACATGTAATTGTAAGAAGTCCACTTTCGACTTAAGAACCAAATATCGACAAAACAAACATTATTAACTTAAATGATTACATAATGTTTATAACATGGAAATAAGTGATATAAAAGGAATAATGAACTTGAAAAAGGTTCTTAATAAAATATAAATTAACTCAAGTTTATTATTCAGGACGTTAAAGAACGATCGAGTCAAGTCGGACCCGAGGTAAGGGATCATACTCATCTCTTTCTTTTTAAGTACGCTCTTTTATGTCATTCATTTTAAAGATCATCTATCTTGTTATTGGGATGTTATTTTATATTACTCTTACTGTAAGTTTTATGTTCATATGATGAGAGACCCTATTCTCTCTCATCAATCCATTTTGGAAGTTTTGAGTGGCGCCGTTAGGCTGCCGAATTTTCATAAGAGATCTAACCTCTCTATTTCTTTTTAAGCACTCTCCTTTATGTCACTTCTTTTAAGCTTCTCTTTGTTATGTTGGGGGATGTTATTTTATATTCATATTTCTATAAACATTATGTTAATATGATGAGATACCCTATTTGATATCATCAATCCATTTTCATAAGTTTTATGTGGTGCCGTTAGGCTGCTGAGTTTTCGTAAGGGATTTTTCATCTCACTTTTATTCTCGTGAGATTTATGCTACATTTGCCACAATTTCCTTTGAGTGGTGTATGTACTGCCCATTATTTTACTCATTGTGTAATATACTTTCATTTATGAGTATTTACATCAATGTTGTATTTTCCTTCTTTCACGGGGTGTATGTTTCGAAAGATACCCATGTCGGTAAGGGAACCTTTCACCCTCCTCTTTTTAAAAGACTTATTTTGTTATGTCTTTTAATTCACATACTATTATGTTGGGATATGTTATTCTATATCCTTACTGATTAAAATATTATTTCCATGTGATGAGATACCCTTTTTATCTCTCATAAACTCATTTTCTGAATTTTGTAGTGACACCATTAGGCTGTCAAATTTTTGCAAGGGAACTTCTTAACCCAAATTTGATTCTTTGGTATAAACTTATACTCCTTGAATATGTCATTCTATGAATATGTGTGAATAACCTCTGATTGTTTTACACTTAATATCCACTTATATTTGGTCTATTCGTTTGTCACACATAATTATGTAATTGATTTATCCTTAAACCAAGGATACCGTCTTTGTAAGGGACTTCGTCTGAATCTCCTTTCATTGAGGCATATTTCGTTTTATACACAACTTTATTTTATACGGTGTATAAACCCATTTGACTTTTACTTTTATACAAAAGTAATCTTTTTTATACGAAGAATTTTACTAAATGACAAAAAGGAATGTTTCTTTTAACGTACGCGGTGACAACGACCTTTTCCACCGCCGCGAGTATTATTTGGTATTTGGCTTCCTCAACAAGCCGTAATGTTTTTAAAATAAAATAAATACCATATACTCTTTTATGTATTTTGGTATTGAAAATGTTTTTGATAAAGGATTATATTATGTAAATATATTTAAATGATATATTGTGATTGAAATGTGGAAATGTTATCATTCCTTTATATTGGTTTTATGTTTTATGATTTTATAATGGTACTTGGACATTTTACGAGTGGTTACATGATAAACCATATAACGGGTGGTGCCGTGAATACCCAGATGGGTGGTTACATTATAACCTCCAATGCATTGGGTATGGAAGTCGACCGTATGGATATTCCATTAAGTATGTATGGAAGTTGGCCGAATGGCTATTCCAATAAGTGATATGTGTGGAAGTCGACCTTATGGTTATTCCACTTAAGTATGTTTATGTCCCAAGTTACCTTTATAAGTTATGTGATCTTTATATGGGTTTTATGGTAATCTTTTGGTTACAGAAGGGTAAGTAATGAACCTTTTTTCAGCGAAGAGTTTTTACTACTTTGAAAAGGTCAAAAGTATTACTTTATATAAAGTATACATGGTTTACTTGTTGTTTTGAAAAACTAATAGTTTTCATTCTTTGTGTATCCCTTACTGAGCTTTTTATGCTCATCCCAAGTTTTTTGAAATGTATTTCACAGGACTCAACATGGAATAGGGTCATGGATGGGATAAAGGGAATGTCATGGTACCTAAAACATGGAACTAGACATGTTTCTTCTTAAGAGTTTTTTTTATTCTATGGAAACTTAGTAGAAGTGTTTACTTTGTAAATCTTTTGAGATGTAATAGTTATGTTCTAATTCTCTAAAACTCTAAACCTGGAAAGATCCTCAATGTGAATTACTCATTTAATTCAATTATAAGTAAGGTTTAAAGCCGAGGCCTTATATAATATGTGGATTAAACTAACAACACTTTATTATTTAATAGTTAATTCCTACAACTAAATCATATGAAACTATGTATTACACATCATGGATGATTACACCCATTAAAAAAGAAAAAATTAAAAAGGGGAATTAAGTTGAGAAGAAAAATATTTTTAGAACAAGAATATCCCTTGAACAACTATCACATAACAGATTCACTATCATTATATAAAAATGAAAAAAATAATACAAAGAAAGGAGAAAGCATGTTGTGATATCTAAAATGAAAACTATGGAAATGGTAAGTGTGAATTGAATATGTTTAATAAGGTTACATAAATAGGAACAAAATATGACTACTGCAAATATGGTTGTTATAAATATGATCATTTAAAATATGGTCATTGAAAATATGGTTTTTATATATATAGTCCTTGGTTGTATATTCAGTAAGTATACTGAAGTCATGTTTTATTATATAGTAAATTTAAAATAATATAACTCCCAATGAAATAAAAATCTGATATTAAAATATTATATATATATACTTATGTTTTACATATAAATATTATTAATAATATTATTAAATTATGATATAATGTATATATATAATTCCAATAAAAATTTTAATATCAATGGAGTGGTAAAATTAAATTTTAGAGTACAGTTAATTAATTATAATAGTATTTGATTAAGCGTATTTAGTATAAAAGTAATATTATTTCTTCAAAGAACCATTTTGTTAAGTATTATATATTTTATAATAATAGATTAAACATAAAATTTTTAAAATATTAATTAATATGAATTAAATAATAATTCCTTTAAAATTAGAAATTCATATGAAATAATATAAAGAATACATAATGTTTAAAAAAGAAAATTTTCAATATAAGAATGTATTTTTATTTTTTCATTTTCATTTAAAATAAAAATTTATAAATTTTTTAATCTAAATTAGATAAAAAAACTTCGATTTTGTATTTCTGAATTAAAAATTATCTTATTTTTAATTTTTAAATTTTTTTTTAAAAAAATAGATTTCTTGCTAAATAGTATAATATAACATTATTGTGAACTTTTTTTTTTCATTATATGTATATAATTATAATTAATAAAATTGTAAAAACATTTTCTTGATAAAAATCTATCTTATAATTTAAATTATATATTTTTAAATATTTAATCTATTTTACAAATTTATATTTTATATTTTATAACTCAAGTAATATTTTTCTCAAAAATTGTTTTAATACATTATACAATTATTATATTAAATTTAATTTTAAAAAATTTTAGAAATTGAATATGGAAAATGGATTTCAAATTTAGAATCAATATTTTAAAATGATCTAATAAATAATACTTTATTTTTAGAAATAAATATTTAGTTACCTTAGGTAAAAACTACTTACCATGAGAAAAGGTTAAATGGTAAAAGTAATACTTAAATGGGTCAAAGACTTACAATATATTAAAAATATATTTTTAATTGATTTATTGATATATTATCATCCATATATCACCTTAAACTTAAATATTTTGTATTTTTATATCCATATGACATGTTAAACATGTGATCCCTTTATATTAAGTTGAAATATTTAAAAAAACACAATTATAACCACTTATAAAAGGGGACTCTCACCACACCTTCAATAAAACTCTAAATATTAGGTTTAATCCCAAAAATATGCCCTATTTTGTTCCGTTGGAAACCAATTTTACTCTCATTAGATTTCAGTGACAAGAGAATATCCTAGGACCGTACTTTCAACGAATTCATCTTAGAAAAACCAAAAGATATAAATTTAAGTTAAATCTATTCACTATTATTTTATCCTTTTATCTTAAAATATAAAATTTATTTTTATCAATATTATATACAGAATTTATTATTTTTGTATTCTGAATAATATTATACATTGAATAAACATTGACCAACTCTCCCCTTCGCCTTAAGAAAAGAAAAAAATTACAAACATGCATATGAAGTATATAAAAGGTTAATTCATATGAATAAGGTTATGAAATGGAGTATTAATATAGTTATGTTTGTTTTATAGGATAGTATATCACAATAAACTAAAAAAAGAATAAATGTAAGGGGTTTTCTTGAATCAAATATATTTCTTGAGTTATAATCACTCAAATTTTATTTTTGATCTTTAAATATTGAATCCTTTTACCCTATGATAATGTTATGTTGTATTTAAATATTATTTTCAGGTTAAATAATGTTTCATCCTAAAACCTTCCTCCTGGATGAATCAATTTATTCATAAAAAAATTAGTTTTATTAAGAATAATTCCCATCTATTTTAAGGGATTATTTTATCCACATACTTGTTTTTACTTCATACCGATTTCATACTTTGCCAAGTGGAAAAACAATTTTTTTTATCTAGTGATCCTTATATTACCGTTAATTAATTTTAAAAAAATCTTTTCATTATTCTTTTAATGACATAGGGTTTTAAGAAAGTCATTTCAAAATATTCAAAATGATTTTCTTTACCGTTATCTGATATTCCTCACTTCTATATCATATTTTTTATGTATGTTTTATTTCTGATCAAAGCCTATTTATTGTTATTTTTTTGAAGTAATGTTATAAGAAGTTTTATCTTCATCTTAAAAAATCATTTCTGGAATGTTATGTGAACATAATCTCTATTAATATAATATTAAGAACCATTTTTAATGGAAAATAATTTTTTGTGATTTATCTTCCATTTTAAAGAAATATCATCAAATAATGTTGTGGTTAATAAATCACCTAATATGGTACCTTTATAAATAATTCCTTTGGCTGATCATGTTTTTTTATAAAATTAGCATATTTTTTATGTGACACTATTTGAAAATGTTATGAAAACCAATTTATTTAAATGGTTTATTTACGATAAGCTGAATGATTTGGTTATATACAAAACTCATATTTAGGTATGATTATTTGTAGGGTCCTATATTCCAATAAAATTTATTATTAAAGGTTTTATATATCTTGAGATAACTATAGTAATTTAGTAACAAATTACCTCTATACAATGGGAGTTATGTAGAGATGCCTAATCCACTATGTTATGGGAATTAGGTCATGGTGAAAACTCCACTATGATATGATTACCTATACATTTTATTATTATACTTATTTTTCTTGTGTCATACTTTATTTTTATGATATTAAAAATGTTTATGATATTCCATATTCGAAAGATATTCTTCTTTCTTATATTATGATTTATTTTTTTGTATGATCTTTATTATCTGATTCTATACCATGTTTTTATGACATTTTATTGTTCTTATTTTTGTACACCATGATTGTTAATTATAAATCATATTTTATGATTTTCACTTATTAATTCATGATATTTTATATTTTATATTTCCACCTTTCTCATATTTTACCTTATGTTTATGAAATAACAGTTATGACTAGTTGATAATTTTCCTCTACTTATCATTTGAGATTACCCCTTTCTTATTTTTCTAATCTACTGATTAATAAGGTGATTATATCATATGATATGATTAGTAGAGGGTCTATAGGATCATATTAATAGATAAATTCTTACATGTTTTGTAAAATAAGATGTTTATATAGCTTGTTTCAAAGACACTAAAGCATTAGGTCCTTGGGTTGTGAGAATATTTATGAGATGTATTAATTAATTCATGGTATCATTTAATTATTCATGTATGTTTATCCTGGGTTCAAATTGTATGTATAATAGTGAGGTTTTGTTATTTTTTTGATATTATCTATGTTACATTTGGTGTTAAGGTGAGAGAACCATATCGAAAACCCAAGAGACGAGTATTAGTATTGGATAACATCCTAACATATTTTTAACGTCTTGAGTAGGTGTTTTTCCTAGAAAAACATCTATTTTTGGATAATGGAACGTGCATGAAGTTGTGGAATAGATGCACCTAAATATAGTCACCTCGAAAAGGTGTGGTTGAGCATTGACTCGATCATCAAACTAATCCATTATGACTGGGACTAAGATTACACAATTGGATTGACACACATGTGGGGTATTCTTTGGTTAGTCACATTCTATTTCTAAACAACTATGAATAATTGATTTGATAGTTACTTTGAGGGATTTTTTAGAATTATAAAATGTATCAACTTAAAGTAACCTATGTTAAACTTATATTTATATAGGATAAACTATAAGAATTAAATGTTAACGTGATTATGTGAAATGTTTTAAGTTTGAATCCATTATATGTTATTGGTTATGATAATAACCTATGATGTTAATTTTTTTCCACTCATGTTAACCTCATTTGGTTTTAGAGATGGAAGGGACTATAAGAAAATGAGTTAACCTTGGGTGAGAGGGCTAACGCGACGATTAACTCAATGAAAAAACCATCATAATAGATGTTAGAGTGAGAAACATTTTGATTATAAAAAACCAACTATTGTGAAATATTATTAAAAATGAAACCATAGTTTAAATCTCAAGTTCACCAAAGAAGATAAAGATGGAGACTCATAGAAATACAGGAAATAAAGACGATGAAATAAGAAATATTAAACCACCTATCTATAAAAAATATAGAAATAAGCACTAAGGGAATTACCTCAAGGGGATTATAATATTTTTTAATTATATAAGAGGTTATCATCGAGCATTAAACTATCAAGGAAGGATTAAGAGTATGGTTAACATGATTAAAATAAAAATGGTTTCTCTTAAGAAACTATTAATAATTGAATGTATTATGTGTGTGGATATAATTATTTTATCCAAGTTAATGCCCTAATCTAAGGAATAACAATGATGATGAGCATCAACAACCTTCACTACCTTTAGAAAAACAGAATACCTATTTAATAACTACTTATGAAGTGTATTCAGATATTTAAGGTACATATACCCTCCAATATGGAGTTGTATATGCCTTTCTCGAATTTTATTCTAGGAAGACTAATATATATAATATTTTTTCTTAGATTATTAAATAACTAAACTGATTATTTTTTTAATAAATATTATATTAGTATGATTATTGTATTCCATGTTTAATTTTATAGGAATATTCCCAATTAAAATCTTGTTATCCTCCCTTTAAATAAATTTAATGCGATTTTAGTGATGTATTGGTTCCCAGTACATTGAGGAAAAATTATTTGGAGTAAGGATAAATAATTTCATATTAACTTATTATATTCTATAAAATAATGGATGATAATAAAAACCATCTATAATTAAATTTTATGTTATGGGTATTGATACCAAATAACAGAAGACTCTTGGTCCAATTAATTAGAGAAAAACTTAAAATTATGGAAAACCGGTTCTATGTAAAGATATACATATCCCAAGTTTTTAAGGTTGATATCTATATAGAAATATTATCTCTAGTTGTCTCTAAAATTTTTATGCTTTAAGATATTTCCATTGGAGTGTGATAATTAAAATTGTATATATGAAATTTATTTTAGGGAAAGAATGTAATTTTGTTGGTTTTTAGTAATAATTTTCTTTCCATAAACTATATATTAATAATTATAATTTTTATCTATTTTTTAAAGGGATTTAAATATATTAGGTAAAAATATATAAATTATATATATTAAACAAGAATCAATTTATTACTTCATAGTGAAATGTTGTAGCAAAAGAACCTAAATTTTAGTATTACACATGATGGATGATTACATCAATTAACACCTAAAAATTAAAAATGGAAAATAAATTGAAATGAATAATATCAGTTGAACTATTATATATCATGTTTCACCATCACATTTAATAATTATAACCAGTATAAAAAACAAACAATGAGAAAGAATACTAGAAAAATAGAAAGCATATTGTGAGATCAAAAATATTATGGAAACAAGAAGTTTGAATGGAATATGTTTCATAAGGTTATATATATAGGAATGAAATGTATCTATTGAAAATATGGTCATTTAAAACATATTCATTAAAAATATATTCATTGAAAATATGGTTTTTTTATATATGGTCATTAGCCACATATCCAATAGGTATACTGAAGTCATATAATAATATTAATCAACATGAAATAAAAATATGATATTAAAATATTTTAATTATATATAATTATGAATTACATTTAAATATTAACAATAATATTATTATAATATTACATTATGTATATATAAAATTAAAATAAATATTTTAATATCAAATGAATAGTAAAATAAACTAAAAAATATAAATAATTAATTTTAGTAGTATTTTTTAAAGTGTATTTAGTATAAAAGAAATATTTCTTATTCAAAGAAATGTTTTTTTAAGTATTTTATATTTTATCCTCCAAGATTAAATTGAAAAATATTATGATATTATTAGAAATTCCTATGAAATAATATAATGAATATTTAATGTATAAAAGCATTACTTTTTAATACAAGCAGTTTTTTATTTTTTATTTTCATTTGAAAAATAAAATTATAAATTTTATAATATTAATTAGATAAAAATAAATTAATTTAGGTTTTTATAATTTCCAAAATCATCATAGTATTATTTTTTTTTGCAAATTTTCTAATAAATTTATTTTTAGGTGAATAATTAAATATACACATACAATGATTTTTTTTATCATTATTAATATATAGAATGACATAAAAATTTATGAAAACATTTTATGATTTTTTATAATTTAAATTATACATTTTAAAAATATTTACTATAGTTTATAAACCAATATTTGATATTTTAGAACATAAGTAATATTTTTAAAAAAAATTGAGTTAATACATTATACATTTATTATATTAGAATTAGTTTTTAAAAATTTTACAAATTAAATAATAATTAATTGATTTAAAATTTATAATTAGTAATTCATAATTATCTAATAAGGACCAATTTACTTTTATGAATAAATATTAAGTATTCCTAGTTAAAAACTACTTATGGTAGTAAACACATAAATGGAGAAAGTAATAATTCAAGGGGTAAAGAGCTCAAAATATGTTAAAAATGTTTTAATAGATTGGTTGAGATATTATTGTTCTATTTTCACTATGAAATCAATTATTTTCTATTTTGGATCCACTTTACATGTTTAACATTTTATCCCTTTATATTAAGTTTAAATAATTATAAAAATGCCATTCTCACCACTTATAAAATGGGCCACTCACCACCCCTTCAATAACACTTTAAAAATTTGGATTAATTTTGAAAATTTCCTATATTTACTTACAATATAATTCTATTTCACTATAATATTAATATTTTCACAAGAAATTATCACAATACATTTCTTTCCAATGAATCCTCTAAGAGAACCCCAAATTTATCAATTCAGGTTCAATATTTTTTCTAACACCTTTTACTTTTATCTTTAAATTAAAAATTTATTTTTCTAAATATTATATTATGACTTAATGTTTTATAGTATACATATGTGTTTATATTTTGGGGATACAAATTTACCACTTTTCCCCTTCCCATAGAAAAAACATCAATCATGTGTATGTACAGACTATCACCTCCAAGAAATGACATGTTTCGTTTTACTTCACATACTTATAAGGATATTAATAATAAGTAATTTAATACAAGTATTATATAAATAATTTTTTTAGTTTTTTTAAATAATAAACAATATTACTCCATTCTCCGGTTCAATTGGAAATGAAATCATCGTCCATGCGTCTGCGAGAACAACCACCTCCATTGAATAGTATATTTTGTTTTCTACTACCACCTTCATGGATGGTTGTAAATTATAATTAATGAGTATATATTATATATAGGATTAATAAATATCCTTATTATTTATCCTTATGTATAGAACAAAAATTAAATATTTTTATTAGGTAACCCATCATTGTCGATAAATAAACCAAAACTAATTCATCCCCAATTTTTATTTTCATGAAACAAAAAAAATTATATTAGATAATCTAATTATATCTTTATAAGTATTCATAAAACATAAATTCAATTATCTTATATGAACTAGTGATGATAAACTCGGTATCATAGAATGGGTACCACAATCGACAAAATAAAGCATGTCGAAAATAATTAATGTTACAAACAATAGATTGTAAAAATAAGGCATAACTAACATATATATTCATAAAAAATGATCATAATTTAAATTTATAAATTAGTAATTTATATGAATAAGGATCTTAAATTGAGTAGTAATTTTTTTATATTTTATAGGAGTTTTGAATACATTAAACTAAGTAGGAATAATGGTAAGGCGTTTTCTTATCACAAATACCTTTCTTGGGACGTAATCACTGCAATTCACATTTTTTCATTAAATATTGATTCATTCTAACTTAATATTATTGCATGTTCTATTCACATCTTATTTTCTTGGGAAATCAGGTTTCAAACTGAAGTATTATTCCATGATGAATATATTGTATCATAAAAAAATTTAATTTCTTTATTAATAATTCCCATTTATTTTAATATATTTTTCTCCATATATAGGTTTTTAACTCCCACCAATGTTGTCCTTTTATTTATGGAATATCAAATAATTTTTTTCTCTAATTTGATTTATATTATTATTTAATATTTAAAAAATGTCTCAATATCTTTTTAATAATGTGGATTTCATGAACTGCATTTTAAAATATTCAAAAGTCTTTTCCTTAACAAGATCTTATATTTTTTAATTATATATCAAAAGTTTTATTTATGTTTTATTTCTTATCAAGGTATATTTATTGGATTTTTTTATGAATTTTTAAAGAGTTTTATATTCATCATAAAAAAAATAGCGTTGGAAGGTGACATGAAAATTATGTATTTTAAAGTGATATTATGAAACATTTTTAAGGAAAAATAATTTTGGTGATCTTCATCCATCATAAAAGGATTTTAATCTGATGAATTAATTGTTTATAAATCACCCTATATGTGATTTCTTAAAATAATTATTTTATATGATCATTCTTTTGGTATCAAATGATCATTATTTTTTATATGTAACCATTTAAGGATGTTGTGAAATATATTCTAATTCCTAGTATTTTTTATGATAAGGGGAATTATTTTATTTTATGTGGAAATAATATTCATGTATTATGATAAGTGGTGTCTTATTGCCCTCAAATTCATTGGTTATGGTTTCAAATTTCAGGATATAACTATGATAATTGGGTAAGGAATGATCACTCCACTATGTGAATCCAGAAGGGATTCCTACTCCTCTTTGTTATGGGAATTATGTGGTGATTCAAACCACACTATAACATGACTTCCTATTATCATATTTGTACCTCTTATGTTTCCTAAGTTATGTATTATTTACAAGATATGAAATATGTTTATGATATTCTATGTTGAAAATATATTATACTTTATTATTTTATGATTTATTGTTATGTTTTATTTTTATTATATGGTTCCATGCCTTTTTTTGATGAACTTTTTTTGGTATTATGTTTTTATTCCATGATTTTTAATGATCAATAATTTTTTTAGATTTCCACTTATGATTCATTGATCACATTATATGATATTTTTCAATTGATTATGTTTTCTAACTTGTTTATGAAATAACTATTACGACTAGTTAACACATATACCTTACCAAGAATAAGAGCTCACATATGTTTCCATTCCATAGGTTTTAAATATTATTATATCATTTTAGATATCTAGAGGAGGGTATAGTGGAGAAATAATATGGATAAATGGTCACACGGGTTGTAAAATAATATATCTATGTATCAAGTATCCAAGACAATAAAACTTTAGGTCCTTTGGTTTTGTGATTATTTGTGAGAATTATTAATTAAATCATGATATCAATATATTATTCATATAATTTTATCAAGGGTTTACATACAAAGAACCCTTATTAGATTATAAAAATTAAAATCGAACACCATTAAATTATATGATTTCAAATAAAACATAAAATGTTATAAATAAAGATATTATAATGATAGAAAAATATTAAATGGGAATTAGACACACAATTACAAAGAAAACATGGTGTATAATAATAAATATGTATCAATTACTTAATTTTGAGACAATAAAACGTTACCCTAGTTCATTACATAGATAAATGAACTATATCCTTATATAAAAAAACAAAGTTGTATTAATCAATCACTTTAGTTATTTTTTAATATATATAAAATCTTATGAAATTATTTTATATCTAGATATTATAAATATATTACTTAGTTATAGTTCATTTTCATTATCTGGTCTTAGAAAATTTCATTTGTTTGTTTCATACAAGTAACATTTTGACATGGTAGATTTTTACATAATGTTTAAAATTTCATCACTCATAAATAATAAAGATAATATAATCAGTGTGTTTCAATGATTTATTATATTATATTTTCATTTGGTGAATTATAAAGGTTTGGTTTTTGATAGTGGTAATTATGATGAACTAGTTTTTTCGTATTTAATGATCAAAATGTTATATATTAATAAATATATTAACTCTCAATAGAACATTTATAGAATAATTAAATAATATAAATAAATTATTATTTCATGATATTATCGTTACATAATATTCCATAATAATTTATTAAATAAATACTATTACAACATTAACGTAGGTGGTAAAACCGACCCAAACATGAGAATGTTATAATGATTGGTAGACTAGAAATTTTTTCTGGTGTAATGATAATATTTATTTTAAATAATATTAATTTTTTCATTTTTATCATTTAACTTCATTAAATTCATTCCTATAAACATCAATTTAAGGTGGTGATGAAAAAAAATTCATTTTTCATGGAGACGATAGTCTGCACGTACACACAACTAATGATTCCATTTATGATTGAATGTGACTAATTGAATGTATATGATAAATTATCATTTCAGAATAATATGTTTTATATAAGAAACATATTAATTACTAAAATAAAACAATTATTACATCCATGAGAGGTATTAATGAAAAAAAACTGCATCGCTTCATGGAGGTTGTAATCCACATGTTCAAAGGATCAATGCTGTTTTGTTTTTCTTAACAGACGAAATTTTTTTAATAGTGGTTTTTACATTGATATAATAACATGAAAATATATTAAAAACAATGGTGTAATTATATTATCGTGGATACCATAATTTTTGAATGAAAATATTATGAATAAAAGGCTAAAGAGTAAGAAATACTCTCAATGAGAACTTAAGATTTCTCTAAGAAATATCCTCAGAAATGAAGGACTTAGACTAAAAAACTAACATAATAGTCTTATTAAATTGATAAAGGATTATATGTATAGAGAAATTATAGTTTTCAGGAATAAATTATAAGGGATAAGGGTTTCATTATGGGTGGATGTGTATCCATTTTATAATTGAAGATAAGGGTAATTTTGGGAGTAACCATTACTTTTCTATAATGGAATGTTACCATTCAAGGGTAAAAGGTTCCAAAAGTGTGAAATATAAATATAATATAGTTATTTATGCTATAATATTCTCAAAAACTAATTTTTTAGTAATTATTAAGAGTTAAAAAATGTTTTCTTTTTTTTATTTTTAATTTTTGCACAAATGTACCTTTACCTTGGTAATAATGTTTTATCCTTGGTAATTAATTTTGATAAAAAAATTAATAATTACCTTAATAAATAATTTAAAATAATAATTTAAAAGTTTACTGTTATTTTATGAAATAATATTTCTAAGGATTAGAAAAATATCATTTTATAATTAATACACAAGAAACATATAAACAATTTTTAGGGAAAAGTGTGTTTTTAAGCTCAAAATTTATATGTAGGTTAAAATTTCAAATTTTATTAATTTTCATAAAATAAATTGTTTGGTTATAAAAAATAATTTTCTTCTTTCATATCAATCCATAAACTTATTTTACCACAAAAATGTTTAATTAAATGAAAAGATTGAAAAATGTTTCTAATTTAAAATAAAATATTACCTAAGTTTAAATAATTAATATTAGGTTTAATATGTTCATAATATTATTCAAAATACATAATTTTACCCCTTAAATAAATATCTCATTGATTAATTTTTTTAATAAATTTCATAATCTTGGGTATATAATGATAAATTTATGAAATTTACAATTTTGGTAAAAATTGGATTTTTCAATTTTTACTTCAAAATAATCTAATTTGAAAAAGTAATAAAAAATTAAACCTAAGATAATACTGAAATTATTATTTAAAAAATGGACTTATTTTTTAAAATTAAAATTCTAAAATCTAGGTATTTATCTTTTAAATGAAAAAATAAAAATATCGTGAAAAATATTTTCATATAAAAATAACATTTTTAAAATAATAGTCAAAACCAAATAATAATATATTGTTATTTTTATTGATTATTTTATTTTTATTCAAAAATTATTATATTCTTCACTATATTTTAATATTTCATGGTTTTATTTAGTCAGGAGTTATTTCAGTTTAGTGTTTTCTATGACATAAGCTATCAAAGATAATATTAAATTAAAGGATACGAAATCTTAGGTTATTACATTCCCCCATTAAATAAATTACATCCTTGAAATTTTAAGTATTACCCACTTATGAAAGTAGAATAATGTATTATTAACATATTTATGATATAAAATATAACATCTAATATTAAATCTACTTTACTCTCTTTGGATATATTATGTTACTTATCTTTCCCCAAATAATATTACTATTTTACACAATCATATACTGGAGTATTTATATAACGTAATCATAAATTAGATAAAATATACCTTTCACAAAACCATAACAATATAAAAGACATTAAACCATAGAAAAACCATATATTCTTCCGGAAATTAACAGTATATTTATCCCTCAAATAATATTAATCACTAGGTCATAAAATCAAAAAATAACTAATATATACACAAATCCAAAAAATGTGATGAACTTCACAAAAATATCATGAATAAATTATCAGTCCCTAGGTTAGATATATTGATTTACTTATTTTTTCAACATAAGTAAACCCTTTATTATCTCAAAATCAAGCATATATTAAACCAAAGAGTTATCTATCCCCAAATCTTGTGTTCTTAAAAACTTATCACCCAAAATATAACTTATCAAAAAATAAATTTTTGAGGATTTTGATACCATTAAATATTTATATTTAAAAACCATTAAAGGAAAACTACCAAAGTACAGTTCTTATATGTTTCACACAATCTTTATATATTTTAGAATAATATAGAATATTATAAATAAATACCACTCATTAATGGAAATAACTAATAGTATAAAGTTTTAATATCTATTAAGATATAAACCTCTGCACCTTAGGTAATACAAAGAAACTCTCCTTTTCCTCCATGAAACTCATATACTAAGATTATCAACCATTTATATATATATATATATATATATTTATTTGATTATAAGAAATAGTTGTTTCTATATACAAATGTTTCTCAGCTTCATTTTCATTACCATGTTTCAAAAAAACACTAAAACCAAATTGGTTATTATAGTATCTAAAACCTGAAAATGAAAACATCAATCCAAATATGTCTTCACCTATGAAACCTTCATTTTTAACATATGATACTTTTGGTTTAACCTATGACTCTATTTGTTCAATCCATGGTTATCCCAAGTAATTTTTTCCTAAGGTTCTATATCCTAATTATTTTAAATCGTACTCAAATAATTTAAAATTATTTATAAATAGAATGTGTATTAACCATAGGAATATATATACTAGATCCTGTATCCACTTGTTGGATCCAAACATGGATGTCATGTCTAGAAAAACCACATACACAAAAAATCTCCAAAATTTAGGATGGTATCCAACACTTATACATATCCCTTTTATATATCCATAGGGTTTACAAAAAAAATATTTTATCTTAATCCCTAAAATATTCAATATTACATCAAATAAAAAAAGGTTCACCTATACCTTCCAAATTATGATAAAAAATTTATTATCAACCCTTAGATTATCCTAAACTAACATTATAACCTCTAAAGTTATCTAAACCCATTTTAGATTCCAAATATGATTGCCCAAAAACATTACCATATCAATTACATGACTTTAAAGAAAATAGTATATTAAAATAAATTCCCATTATATTTTAAGTATAGATTTTTGAAGAACATGGATAAAATATACACTAATAAAAACGTTACATTTTTCAACTAAAAGACACACCAAAAATTTTCAATTGCTTAATCAATAGAAAATATTCATGATCTCCAAAAAATATCTCTATATTAGATACACTTATAAAAACACCATAAATATTAACTTTCATCACAACCATATGAAATGGTAAAATATTAATGGGGTGAGATCAGTTTCTCAATAAAGGTAAACATAAGTGATAATAGTAAATGAACATAAGTGAGAATAAGGTGATCATTTGGGTTAATATTGATACATAATAAAGTTATACCTAACAAAGAATAGATCATAAATCATGGAATAAGACATGTCATAACATAAAAGTTTGTATTATCCTAGAAAAGACAAATAAACACAGAAATATTATGTAGCCACTATATGAAAAGTTTTATATAATTATGGAATAACATAGAAAAAACATAAAGATATAGCACAAACAGAAGCATATTATTTTTTTGTGAAAACATATTATTCTTATGCTTATATGAAAAAAATCATTATTTCAAGGCCTATAAATTTGAGAAAAATTATTATGCCCATTCCCATTTGAACAAATTCATTATATATATGACTGATTTTCTCATGTTATATAAACTTAAACCAATTAATTGGATGGTTATATAGGACCCTACCTGGAATCATCCATACATATGTGTGCCATAATAACTTAGTAATTCACTATAAAGAACCCATGTAATTAAAATTTGTTTTATATCCATTTAAAATAAAATCACATATGGAAAACAATAATAATTCCATCAATAATAATAACAGAATTTAACAATGGAAAATAAATTTCAATACAAATATATTCACTAACTTTCAAGGGAAATACCCTTTATTCAAGATAATTGAACACATGATATTTAAATTATGTAGATAAATGTTATACTTTAAAGTTAATAATTTCCCTAATCAATTGATTTATTCCATCTAGTTGAACACCCTTTAATCAAAGGAATTGAGTTTAAGGTATTAATAGAGTAAGGGATTGAAATAAATAAAGTCATTCACATCGTGTCTGAGTATGTAAGATAAAAGATGCAATGGATTACCAAGAATTTAATCCACTAAAATGAAAAAGTCTGAGAAGATTTAAAAGTTATACATAAAAAATATATTAGGGTGGAATCATTCATTCTTGGAATAAATAGGTTCAAAAATAAAAAATATAACTTAATTAAGGGAGTTGAGATAAATAAACCCTTACAACATTGAATGATTTTTAAGAGAAAGACTATGTAAGATAAAATGTGTGATGAATTTTAAAATACCTTATATTACATGGAAATAGTGATAAAAAAAATACTTTTTGAATATATATGCCTTATAAATTAAATTATTGATGAATACATATTATATCTCAATGAAGAAAAATTGAGATGAAAAAACTCTAATGGTAATGGTATAATAATAATTAAAAGAACATAACAAGTTTACAATAAAATAGAAATTTAAATATCATTGAATAAAGGATATTTAGTATACTGAAAGGAAATAGGGAAGTTAATGCACCATATAAAAGAAATTATGGTGAACAATATCAAACATGTCTTATATAATTGAAAATAGAGAAAAATAAATCCCACCCATTGAGTAAATCTTGGGGGATATGATTTAAAATGAAACATTAAATATATTAATTAATGATAGGATCATGATACAAATTATTAAACTTGAATTAGATATTTCACAAACCTACTTAGGTTACCTGAACCATCAAAAACCCCAATTAGTCCCAACACGACCCAAAGGGTGCTCTTGATCACTATAGGATGGTGACATGCACCTAGTCATCGAGAACTACCTTTGGGAATGCATTTTACATAAAGAATAACAAAATAGGTGATAAATTAATAGATTATTTCATAATTCCAAAATGAATAAAATAATAAATATGCATATTCATCTGGACAAATAAGTGACAAGATATATGAAAATAATAAAAGTACTAAAAAATTACTATGTTCCAACTCCATGTGAAATAATATCCACTCCAGAAACTCAGAACATGATATCAAAGAAACCCATTTCTTTCCTATAGTGCCTTTACCTTATTAACATCAGATATAACATGATCTACACATACCCAATGATGTATGAAGGGTTTGAGTAAAAGATACCAGTAGGACCCACAAAGTGCTTCATAAATAGAATTCACAAAATAACCCAATTATTCTCAAGTAAAATAAATCCATGAGATAAATTTTAATATAAAGCATATACAAAAACCAAATTAAAAATTAAAAAAAAGTTTGAAAATAAATAGGTTTTCAAATAATTTCATTATAAACACCAATAAATCGTTTCCAAGATACCCAATATAGAAGAGAAGACCGTGTGTACAAAAAAATATAATCAATTAATGATACTCATTCCATTATCATGATTATTAGTCCATATAGTGTGAAAATTACCTTAAAAATGGGTCTAGGGGGTATGACTATACTCTTGAGAGTAGCTCCATGCCACAACTTAGGAAACCTGGTACACACATTACCCTATAAGAATTGGTCTTGAGGGAAATATTTTGTCCCCAAGGATGGATCCAAGCCTCATCATCAATCATTATCGGGTTTATCCAAACAATATCATTTATGGGAATTTCATATTTTAAACAAAAAATATCATGCTTTAAAACCATGTTCACTAAATGTACCAAGGGAATATTCTAACTCCAAAACCCAATTTAGAACCATTGTATTTCATTAAAACAAATTTCATTCCTTTAATTAACTTTAGGAATAATTTTATAATTAAAATCAAGAATGGTTCATGTTACAAATCCTAATCATGAAACTACCTTCCTTTAAACAATTGGAATATCGACACCCATGAGGTGAAAATAATCTAAGAAGCGATGAGGGCCTTAAGAATTGATAAGGGGTCCTTAACATAAATTACCAATCACAAATCTCTATATTGACATGTTATATAATGAATAAATAAAAAATTGATCCTACTCCACCAAAATTCACAATCAACACACCAGGAAAATTGAAGACCTGACTTAGAACCCTAAATTATGAAACAAATCTAAAAGAAATTAGATTATAATCCCAAATAAAACAATTAAAATTATTGAAGAAGATGATACATAGAGAGAACTAAGAGAAAATATAAAAATATTATCCATGAATAAAACAGAGATAAACATACCAAGAGTGGTATAAGGCTTTAGTTGGAACTTCGATCTACCAATGAATTTACTTGAGAGAGGCAATAAAACCCCAAGATATTCTAAAATTTTAATGAATTGAATTAGGGTAAAAGGGGATAAACTAAATATTATAATGGGTATCCTGAGTGGTGAAAATATAAAACTACTCCTTACTTCATCGGCACAGAATTCCATCACCGACTGACCTACCAATGGTCTGGTGTGTTTCGACTGGCTATCGAGTAGGATTATCATTGGAATCCATTAATACCAACATACCAATGATTGGATGAAGGACCTCACCAACTAGTTAGTTGAATAAATATGGCTATTTCAACTACATGTTCAAATAAACACCTAAACCAACCCCCAGGGAACCTTTAGAACTCTCAAACAAGAATAAAATTTGAATTCCTAACTATCATTTCCATCCAAAACTCACTTAAATAAGATGAACAACCTAGTAACTACCATGTATGGAGATAAAAATAAGTACATGAAATGTGTAGTGACGGAAAATGATATGAGAATATTATAAATCCCCTTAGCTTATTGCATTATCCCAAATAAAAATATGTAAATGATGGATGGTCAACAAAAAACTAATTCCACTTCTCCCTCATCAACGAATCTCGCCCCCATTTATTTTGGGAATAAAAATTATGCTACCAAAATACATGAAATAGAGGAATATACTTCCCATATAGAGCATTAATTTGAGAATCAAACACTCAAAGTAGTTTCTTAGTCAAAGAAAAATAAATTTTTATGTCTAGATCTACCCAATTCAGAATATGATTCAGGTCTAGTTAATATTTTTTGAGTTGATACACATGGAAGATATCATGGATCAAAGATATTTTTGTTGAAAATTCAAGAGATATTACACCTTCCCAAGCTGTTACATGATTTTGAATGGTCCAACAATCTGGAGAGCGAGCTTCCCTTTCTTTACAAGACATTGATGACCCAATTTAGAAGATATTTTCTAGAACACCTAATTACCAACTAGAAACACCAAACAGAGATGATGTCGATCCACATAAGACTTCTACTCGTTTTGATATGTTAAAAAATAATTATTAAATAACTGTATCTTCACCATAGTCTCCTGAACCATACTCAATCCAACTAAAGAAGATTATCAAACCTTATACCATTAAAATGAAGAGAATCAAATATGGACATACAATGTTTTGAAGGGTTATAATTTTATAGATGATTAGAAACTATTATTATAAGAAAATTCATCTAGTCTCATATAGTTGTACCAATAACAATTGAAATCCTAGACATATGCATGGATCACATATTCCAGAATTAATTTTTACTTTTCGGTATTACAATCCTTTTGAGGATGATATGTTGTGATAAACCTATCCTGAGTTCCCATTTCCCTTGAAGTATCTTTAAAAACCATGAGGTAAAATATGGGTACTTATTTGATAAAATGGTCTTATAAATTCCATGTATCCTTAAAATCTATTGGGAATATAATTTTCACATGTCATATACTTTTATAGTGTACTGAATTGGTGTAAAATGATATTAATTGGTTAACCAATTTATCACCTCCCATATATAATTATTACCTTGATGAGTTTGTGGTATCCTAATAAACAAATTCATTTAAATTTCAACTAGTTTCCATATTGGAATGAGAAGAAGATGAATAAACCCTGAAGGCTTCTACTTCATTTCATTTACCTATTTTTAGAAATAAAACAAGATATAAATTTGGATATGTATCATTTAAAACTAAGACACAAATACTAACACTTGATTTTCTAAATCATATTTGTGGTACTAGGATGGAAAAAGCACAAATAATGGTTACATTATCCAAAAATAAACTTTATTGCAGAAGAAGGGACAATATATCATCACTTTAAGAGATGAGAAACCTATGAGAAAAGATACCACTCACTGATCGTATCCCAACCTTATAAAGTGTCTATAATACTACATAACTCATTATCATGCTATTTATCGAAAATAATTATCTTAAAAAGAGATTATATCATAAGAAATATTCAAAAAACTAAACCAAACACCTATTACCTAACTCTTAAGTATAGCTGGGGAAAATGTCTCATCATATTCCACTCATCAATTTGATAATATAATAAGAAGGAAACTTCCTATTAAGAGAGTCAACCATTATGTTACTTTTCTTGGTGTATAGGTAATATATTTGTAAATGAAAACTACTGGTATTTGACCCAACATCTCTTATAAAGATTTACATATTATTGAGAGAAAATATTCCCAAAAAATACAGTAGACATAAACTTTGAGGGTATTCATAACTTCAACGCACTCCAAATAATGAGTGGGATAATTTATCTCATGAATTCAAATATTTAATGACCCATAATCCACTACATGATATCTCTATATAAGAAAACAACCTAAACTAGAGCCTAAATAATCAAAATATACCAAATATCCCTGTATGAACACTAGTAAATTTATAATTAGTTATGAGATAAAATAGTGATTCAATTCATCAAAGGATTCAAGACACTTCAAATCCAACAATAAATTCACCCATTCCATGTGAGAGCAGTCAAAGTGGATGCAATCTTAGATAAATCGTTTATGAATCAAGAATAATATCCCACAAAACCAATGAAGATATGTATATAAATACAATCCATGGTCCTTCATGTGACATAAAAACTATCAGCTTTTCAAGATCAATATAGATAACATCTTCCAATATCACATGTCCCAAAAACATGACTTCAGATAGCTAGAACTAGAACATTGATAATTTTCCATAATGACAGTGATACATCAAAATCCAAAAACATTACTCAAGTGACACAAATGATCTTGTTCAGACTTTGTATAAAATAAGAAATTATTTAATCCCTAAACACTATAATAAAAGTGTCAATATAGTAATATAATATTGGGTTCATCAACACCATGAAGATAATAGGAGTGTTGGTCTGGGTAAACAACATTATAAGGTTCTTAAAAAGGCCATAACTTATTATGAAGGAAGGACTAGAGAGATACGACTCATTGATTATGAGTTAATGATAAATAGACTAAATATAAATTTTTAAAAAACCCTTTTAACATTAAACTATACAAAAAATACATCAGTGCGATGAAAGGGTTATTTTTTCATGATTATTAATTGATTTGGATTCTGATAACTGATTTATAAACAAATGTTCCCATCATATTTCTGTGAAAATATCATGGGGGATAGCCAAGGAGACACACTAAAGTGTATAAAAATCATTGATCTAAAATAATCAACTGAATTTTCAGATCATTTAACTCAGGTAGATCCATTTAATAAGATAACATCGATATCAGTTGTGTTCTATATACTAAGTAAATCAATAACTCTACCTCCTACTTCGAAGTTAAAACCAAGAAATAATTATTAAACACTTATATATATATATATTTACTACATTAGGAAGGTTTACATTTCAATATTTATGTTATTACAAATATTCATACAAAAAACTTACTATGACATGGAAGAGATACCCCCACCCAACTGGACCATGGATTCCAATCTCTCAAAAAAAACATGAGATCTCTATTCTAAATTTGTGAAGAAAACCCACTGGTGATAAAATTAAATATGATCCTTGTGAGTGACCAACTAATATATACTAATAATAACATATAATAGGTCAAATTTGAAATCCAATAAATCTAAAATTAGCTATATATTTTACATAATTAAAGATCATGAAGGACAACATAAACCCTTCTCCCTCTTCTTTCCTAGAGGATTATTTAATTCTATAAAAAATTAAATGTGTTCTATTGGATGTTTTAGAATATAAACTACATGGTTTGATAAAATGTAATGGGAGGAAAAAATATCAAATAGTGTAGTTTCTTAATTAGAAGTAACAAAAATGGTAAACCTAATAGCAGAGTAACTCACATCAACTTCCTCTATAAACTCCTCAACTTCATATAACTGCTTCACGAGAGAGGCCTATTGATAGGACCCAACAGTATTTGAATCATCTAAATTTAGAAAATATCACCAAGGCTCTAATTAGGATATCACATATTGAAAAAAATACATATCCTTACAGAAAATCTTTAAGTGACCATGATGCCTACAAGCATTACAAACCATTAGAGCATGAGGAAAAAGTGGTTTGTGTGTCCTATTTGGACACAATAATAACATGTTAATAATATTTCTAATTATTATGGAATATATAAGAAGATAATTATATGAATTTATTCCACTATATTACCCCTATAACTCACTTTTCCTCTTCTTACCCTTAAATAGACCATTTGAGCTACCACTAATGGGAATTGAAACTCCACTCAATCCCATCTTACCTTACAGGTCATGCTCCTCTATTAAGTATCTATCCACTACTAAAGAATACGTGGTAAGATTTAATATAAATAACTATGAGAATAAATTATCTTGAATTCCAATTTCAAACCTATGATCCTTTATCTTCTCATTATACATGACCTCAGATGACAAATTGGAGAACTCAGTGAATCAATTGGTATATACCATCACTGACCGATATCATCTCTCAATATGGAGACTCTATGGATTTTTTCATAGTCATAAATTTCATGTATAACTACTGAGTAAAACATTCCTTGAATTAATTCTAATCTAGGCTCTCATTCTTGTTATCCCATAAAATTGAGTCCCACTACGTTCTACTTTGACCATACAACTTAAAGAAAAAAACTCCACATTAAATTAATCATGAGTCTCTAGGAATTAAAAGAGTCTCTTGAGATTTTCAAAAAAATACTAAACCTATCGAGTATCATTGATCCCCTATAAATACATAGGCTTTTGGTGAAGAAATTAATGGGGTTTAATCCTTCCTATATCCATTATAGGTTCCACACCTCGGCTAATAGCTTCAGCCACAAAAACTAAAACACTTATCAAATTATGATCAATTAGTGGGTTTTGTTTCAATAATTAATTAGTATCATACTTCTGAGGAATCAATGAATGTATTATTATGGGATTGGTACTTAACGTCAACAAAAAAGAGGCACAAAATCCAAATATTAAAAAATTAATTAATGTTTAAAATAGAATAAATCAATTAGAATTATCATGAGACGAACAATAGGAAAAGTGGGATTGAAAATATCTAAATCCAGAAGAAAACATTTCCCAATAACTTGTATTGACTTGAGGATTTTCATGATGATAGATGGACATGTACTTTCTTACAACATACCCCGTTTTCCCACATTGCTTTCTCATATATACCAATACATCACCAAAATTCATACTAACAATGGAAAACATTCACCACTCATTTAATATAATTTTTCAAGAACCAACCTGGGTTACCCAAATAACATATAGCCCAAAGTGGAACTAATAACACTTTAAGGTCAATGTTTCTCCCCATGGGCTGATGAAAAGTTAATAGAAATTAAGAACTACCTTTGGGAATTATTTTTCCACAAAGAACCCAAAACAATGTGATAAAAAAATAAAATATGTCAGTATACCAATATAAGAAAATAATAAATAAGTATAGTCAACAGAAAAAACAAGTATCAAGATAAATGAAAACAACTAAAGTAATCAGAATCTACAAAGTCCCAACTATATGTAACACGATGTCACCTCAGACTCGCACAAAAAACTAGAGAACAAGTCTTTTTCCACCATAAAATGCCTTGTGCTTACCTATATTGGATATAACAAGATCCACATACTCCCAAATTTTTTATGGGTGTGACAATAGGAGCCCCATAGGGATACCAACAAGTGTTTCATAAGAAGACATTATAAAGTAAACCAATTATTCTCAAGTATATAAAAACAAGGTATGAGATAACGTTTAACATAAATTATGTATAAAATACACCTATCATAATTTTAATATGTATACCATTAAATACGTTTCAACATAAATTTAGTTCACATACTAATAAATAATTAAAAAGATACCCAATAAAGAGAACAATCACATTAGTACAAACAATTATAGGTCCTTGAGGATTTTTGGGACATTATCTTGATCAGTGGTCTAACTAGTGTGCACATTACCTTAGAAGAACAGATCTAGGGGGTAAGACTATGCTACTAAGAGAGGCTCCATGACAAAAAATCAGGAAACATGGGGAACACATTACCCTATAAGAAATATTCTATGGAGAATGAGTTTTTTCCATGGATGGATCCTTACCACATCATTGAACACTACCAGTTTTATAAAAAAAAATCCATTCAATGGAATTTCATATTTTAAACAAAAAAATAACACCTTAAAACCAATTTTATTAAAACTACCAAGGGGATATTTAATTTCCAAAACTATATTCAAAACCACCATATTTGATCATAAACATTTTCTTGGCATTAATAATGTTTTGAAATAAAATTATAAGAGAAAGTGATCAAGGTTTATATGACAAAGAAGAATCATGAAACCACCTTCCTTAAAACACTTGGAATATCTATATACATGCATATGAAATACTAAAATACATTCATAGGGCCTTAATAAATGATAAGGGATATTAGAACACAAATTACCAATCATAAATATCCAAATTGACAAGTTCTAGAAATAATAAAAACAAAAAAGATAATATACCACCCTAATTTTCAATCAACAAACAACATGGATTGATAATCAGACCAAGACCCCTTAATTCCTTGACAAATCTATAATTAATTAGATTATAATTCTAAATAAAAAAATTAACATCACTGGAAAATATTTGAAAATATATAAATATGTGAAATTGGTAGAATAGGAGATCCATGAATATAATGGTGATTAACATACTAAGAGAGGTTTAAGTCTTTGATTGACTCTTGGATCTATTAAGTAGTTGAGTTGAGAGAGGCAAGAACACCTAAAGATAGTATTCTTCTTTAATGAATCAATTTAGTGTCTAAAAAGATATATTTTGAATTAAATATAGCATATTAGGTGGTAGAAATATGAAATTACCCTTTACTTCATCAGCCCAAAATGCCACCTCTGACAAGTTGGTGGAGGCCAAAGGTCAGTTGGCCAGTGAGATTCTACCAAATGTTCAATTTCATTCCTTTAAGAAACAATTTATACTAGTATCCAACCATATTTATAGTGTCCCTAATCATTTAATCAGTGGATTGCATTTATCTATTCCAGATAGAGGATTAAGTCCATACTTAATCCAACTCAACGGGGAACCTCTAAAACTCTCAAAAAAGAATCAAAAACTCACTTCTAACCCTTATTTATATCCAAAACCACTAAAAAAATAAGGACCAAGCCTTAAACCTTACTTATTCTTGAGTCATTTCGGGAATACACAATGAGGATCTTTTCAGGATTAGAGTTTTAGAGAATTAGATCATAAATCATGCATTAAATTCCACATTTAAACAAAGTGGTTACATAAAAGATAGTATTCATTTTTTTCCCATCAATGGAAACATATTTAAAATAAAACATGGATTCTCTCTTGACACTTCCTTGACACTATCATCATATCATGTACCTTTCCCTTGACCTGTGAAAAAATTTCAAAAACTTGGGATGAGCATAAAAAGCTCAATACAAGATATAAAAATTCGGAAAGGAAACATTAGTACATGTATACATAAGATTCAATGAAATAATACTTTACTCATAAAACATAAGCACGTTAACATACCTCATAAAATTATAATATTTATGAATAACCCATAGAAATCATAAGACATAAAGGTAACTTGAGGCATTCATAACATTATTACATAGGAAGTAACCCTCATGGTTACGTTTGGAATACCCATCGCAGTATATTCCCAAAATCTCTTCGGAGAAACCTTAACGTTTAACTCCTTCGCATTACCCAATGCATTGGAGAGCTATATCGGGCTCACCCGCCCGTAGTTTATCATGGAACCACTATTCTTCATAAACAAGGCCCAAGAACCATAACATAATCATATCACATAACTTAAGCATAAAGGAAATATAACATTCCCACATTTCAATAACAATATAACATTTTAAGATATTGAAATAATGAATCCATTCTAAAAACCATTTTCAAAACCATTTAAAACATTTAATAAAGAGATTTTTGAATCAAAGTGTCCCATACCACTTTGAAGCTTTTAACATTTTTAACCATTAATATCCATATAAATAAATCCTTAAAACCATGTTTAAAACATGGATATTAATGAGAAATATTTATAATAATAAATCATTAAAACACTTAAAATGATATTTTTGTTAAAGGGTTTTTAACAAAATGAGAGACACTTGAATACAATAATTGAGGAATAACATTTAATCAGAACTTTATAATATCATGAGAATAAATTTATTCATGATATAATATTACAAACGACAGTATATACACCATATAAGAGTGAATTGGTGCATAACAACAATAAAGTCTCAATAGAAACGTAAAATGAGATGAAATCCCTTATAAAGAAGGTATCCTTAAATTAAGGATAAATCAATCTCATAATTATGTGACAAATATAAATACACCCAATATAAGTGGATATTAAGTGTAAAACAATCAAATTTCATTCACACATATTCAAAGAATGACATATTCAATTACTACATGTTGAACCCAAAGAAATCGAAATTGGGTTAAGAAGATCCCTTGGTAAAATTTGATAGCCTAACGGAGTCACTTTAAAATTCATAAAATTAGTTGATGAGAGAGAAAATGGTATCTCATCACTTGGACATAAAATTTACATCAATAAGGATATATAAGAACATATCCTAACATAAAAAGATGTAAATTAAAAGACATAACAAAATAAGTCTTTTAAAAAGACGACGGTGATAGGTTCCCTTAACGATTTGAGTAACTTCCAAAACGTACACCCCATGAAAGGAATATAAAAAATTGATGTAAATAATCATAAATGAAAGTATATTACACAAAGAGTATAATAATGGGAATTACATATACCACTCAAAGGAAATGGTGGGAAATGTAGCATAAATCTCATGGGAATAAAAGTGAGATGAAAAACCCCTTACAAAAAATCAGCAGCCTAACGACACCACATAAAACTTCCAAAAAAATGGATTCATGAAATAAAATAGGGTCTCTCATCATATTAACATAGAAAGTACAATAATAGGAATATAAAAGAACATCCCCTATGTAACACCCCGAGATTTTATGATAAATATTATTTTTTAATTTCATTAATATCTTTTGTTGTACTCTACACCAAAAGGAGCTTGCACAACACGCATCCCTGACCTGGCTTGCATTACATGCAATCACGACCTTCCACGATAGCGTGTGTTGTACGCAATACTGAGTTTCGCTAAACAACGATATGTTGTATAAACTAGCCCTTATGAATAGTAATACACACTTTTTGAAATTTTATAAATTTTATCTTTCAAAATGGACTTCATTTTTGGATTCAGTATATCGAAATTAGCCTAGGGTGAATTTTTGGTATTTTTCTGAAAACTTTCAATTTTTAATTAATAGTGAAAACACTGGGTTACTATTCAAAAACTGACTTTTTATTTAAATAAATATTTATTTTATTTAAATTTATTTTAGGTCAAAATTGATTCATAATACCTATATATGTTCAATTAAATTCATTGGAGTCATTTTATAATAATTTTAGATATATAAATATTTTATTGAACTTTTCACCGCCTTTTACCCACCTCCTAGGAGAATTTTCAAATTCACATAAAACTTAATTTTACCACTTTTGTGAGTGGAATTTTAAAAATCTGAGAGACATGGTTAATGTCAAGGACTAAAATGTGGTTCAATGAGATGAAAATAATTTTTGGTGAATAGTAACTTTTTACTTTTTTTATCACGGTTAAAAGTAAATAGGGTAATTAAGGGTAAAAATGATATTATTATTACCCTAACACATGTCCTAATTCTATTGGATAAGTATAATTCGACCAAAAACAACCTTACTAATAAAATATGACTATTTAGGACCACTTGGATTAGATTAGGATATTTATTATTAATTTATTTAAAGAAGGGTTAATATAGTTGAAATCAATGTTTAATAACTAAACCATTTTTAATATAGGGTTATAAATAAGATAAAATCGACTATGAATATTAATTATAAAGATAAAAATATTTCCTAAATAATGGTGATTTATTTATAATTTTATAAATTAATTAATTTAATTTATTTATGACACAATGATGATGCAGTAATTATCTTATGAATGAAATATTGACATAATTGATGTTATAAATACCCAAATAAATGTAATTTGAGACTTTATATGTATTCCACTAATTTTATAGGTTAATATGACATGTTAGTATTGATTTAGTTAACTTTTTCCGAACTAATAATTCCGTTAGGAGTTTCACAAAAATCAATTACCAAATAGTGTCAAAATTAACATAAAATATTTTTTAAAACAAATATTATATTATTAATTGTTATTTTATTTCTAAAAATATAAGGTTCGGAAAAATGACTGAGATAAGGTTATATATATTAATAATAAACTACTTGGAGTTCGTTTGTCTTGTTATAGTAAATTTATTAACCTTATAGTGTAAGAAAACAAGAAGACACGGTAAAAGAAATATTATTTAACTTAAAGTTAAATCTAAATGATAAGGTTAAAATAGAAACCTAAACTTGACTAAATTATATTGGATGAGATAATTTCAACCCATTCTCACGTTAGCTTCGAAATAACTCAATTCGGAGCTATTAAAAACCGAATATTACTTTATAATAAAATAATATATTTAGTTATTCCAAAGGTGACCCTCTCCTCCCTTATAAAAGGGCACCTCCTCCCTCTCTTCCTCACACCACTTTGAGCCTTCAAGCTCGGCCAACCCCTACCAATTTATCTTCTCCACTTACCAATAAACATCTTAGAGGTCCCGGTCTACTTCTATGACCAATCGTATTGCCCTAAGAGGAGGTTTCAAAGAGGTGTATCGAAGAAGAGGTAATATCTGTTACTGATTCATTCAAATTTATTTCTTCTTCTAACTCATCTTCATTAGTTGTTTCATTATATTGTAATAACATCAGTATCACTAATATACTGATATTTTATTATAAATATGAAACAACCCCATTTCACCTTCTATCCATCCTATAGAAAACCAAATCACCACGCGTGCGTACGTAAGGAATACGGTCTCCACGCCGTGGTGTAATCTATTTTTCCACAAACACCTTACATGGATGGGTATAATGGTGTAAAGAATAACTATATATGATTATTATAACATCATTCTGATTCTGATATATTATACCATCCACTCCAATTCTATTCAATAATTATGGGAACGATATCATCGCTCGTGCGTACGTACAGATTACCGTCTCCCCTACGTGATGAGATTCATTCTCCATGTTAACCATTCATGAATGATTATAAAGTATACAAAATGAATAATAATGAAATATATGACATAATAATGATACTGGATTTATGTATTTATATATGTATGTCATTTACTTAATTCCATTCAATTAAATAAGGAAATGAAAACAACATTCATGCGTACGTACGACCTACCGTCTCCATGAACGGTGTATTTCATTCCATTTATCGATCTATCATATATATATGTATATTATGAATATATATCATATATATTTAATGTTCTATATTCTGGAATTTTTTAAATTAGTATATAAGTAATAATATCAAGAACAACAAGTCGAAACACGTACGATAAATGAAACGATTTTACCCAAAATGCTACTTTAACATGGAATTTACAAATGAACAGGTAATATAAAGTCATAAGTGAACCATATATCATATCATAACAATGAACATGATTCTGTAATAAGTCAATTACATTATTTAAATCATTATACATGAGGTTCAGACACGTACAAAGCTTATCGTACCTAAGGTAAGGGATAACCTTTCCAATATCATTCTTATCTAAGATTGTTTATTCGTAAGTATTTACTGGGGTTATTGTTCTCATCCATGTCCATGTTTACTAAAAATGGTTTCATGTATGTTTAAAGTCCTTTTGAACCATTTTTGACTTTTACTACATGGTATGTATGGAATATTTCTTCTACGAGGTACTTTTTGACTTTTCCGGCAAAAGTACGAGAAGAATGTTTTTTTAACTTATACGACATGAAAGGATTTTTACAGTTTTATAAAGCCTTATTTTCATGATGCTTCCTCCAAAATATTTCATGACTATTTTCTAAAAAATCATATTCTTTTAAAATTTCATTATGTTTTGTGAAAAGAAATTGATTTTGAAGAAGAAACGATATTTTCCTCAAGAATTCATTTCAAGTGTTTTATTAAAATAATTTTACATCTATGATGAAATTATTTCATATGTGTATGTTTTAAGTATAATTTCTCTATGATTTACATGGTTTCAATTTTCTTATGATTAAATATCCATTTCTTTTATATGGATTATGTGATAATGGGATGGTGTTTATGAAACCCATTTTATTCGTTGAGTTATTATGAATGGTGTATGTTTTTTTGTGGCACAAGTAAGAATGATTTCATTATGAGATGGGTGGGACCTATATATCGTTCCAATTCATTGGGTAAAGATTTATATCTCATGAGATAGACATGTCTAGAAAGACAAGTTAAACCGGTTCAGTAATATAGGACTGGAACGAGGAGTGAACTCGATTCAGAAAGGGACTTTGTCCACTAACATGGTCTTGGCAGAAATGCCTTGGCTATTATGGAAATAATAACATGTTCTTAATGGTTGCCACAATTTCATGTTTTACTCCCATGCTATTTTTTCATGCTTAATGTTTCTTTATGATCTATTCCTTATGTACTTCCATGTTTTATGTCATTGATCAAGCATTTGATGTTTAAACATTATGTTCATGTTTTTAAGTTCAAATGTTTATGATTTGTTTTATTTTATCCATGCTTACCCTTACTGAGCATTTGATCTCACCCTTTATATGTTTTATTTTCCCCAGGATATAAAGAATGGTTTTAGGTAAGAAAACAAAAGGGGCAGATCTTTATGGGAGATGTTGAAGATCTTTCACCACGATTAGAAGATTATTTTTTCCGAGTTTCCAAAGACTAAACTATTACGGTCCTTGTGTGTCTGTTTTTGATATGTATTAAGTATTCCGAAAAAGTAATGTAATATCTATTTACACCAAGATAAGGGTCTCTACACCCCAACTAATAAATAGGATCTTAAAAGAAACGACATAAAAGAGAGTACATAAAAAAAAAGGAGAGGTAGGATCCCTTACCTCAAGTCCGACTTGTCTTGTTCGTTTATTTATATTCCTGAATAATAAACTTTGGCCAATTTATAATTTCTTAAGGTCCTCCTTTAAATATTATTATTCATTTCATATCACATATTACAATGTTATAATAATTGGTTAATAATGTGAGTTCATATTAGACGTTTTTGTCGATGTTTGGTACCTGAGTCAAAAATGAACTTGTTTGAAAATGATTATCCATGTATTTATAAGTAAATAATCTCCAGAATAGTATTAATGATTTAAATATCATATATATCTAGTACATAATCATTTTATACTATTCCATAACATTTGGAGATAAAAATAAATGAAATGCACCGTTCATGGAGACGGTAGGCCGTACGTACGCATGAACGCTACTTTCATTTATTTTTCTTACTTAATGGAGTGAAATCATAATGATATAATGATATATTATAATTCAAGTATAATATAATATATAATATCATTAACTATATCCTTTATATGTCCCACATAAGTCATTAATGAATCAAATCACTTAGAGGGGGCGGTAGTCCGCATTTCCTAAAATAAAAATATCGTGTTTACCCATAATGGAAACCATAAAGGTATGACATAAATGAAAAATACATAAGATTAATGAATGAATAACCATATTATATATCATATATAAATATAGTGACATCTTAATGGCCACCATTGAAGGTGTTAGAAGAATATTGAACAATCATTGATTCATGAGGCAGAAATTCACCATCTACGGAAATAGTATGCTCTTTAACCATTAGATGTAGGTGTGTGTAAGTGTAGCTCGAATCCTTCTTATAAAAACATCCTAGAATATGGAAGATACTGTTTTTGTTACAAAAGAAATGAATAAAAAGAGTTTAGGGGGTTGGAGAAGCAAAATAAAACAAAAGAGAATTAGAGAAGACTTTACCTTTAAATCGGGTAACTCCTCTTGGTTTGAACCAAAAGGGTTTCTTGAAGAGATTTCTGCCTAAGGTAAGGCTTCTAGGATGAATAAAGGGATTTGGAGAGACAAAATGAGTAGATCTTGGCCGAGACAAAGGTTTGAGAGGGGTGGGTAAGGAGGTAGAGGTGGGGGCCTTTTATAAGAGGAGAGGTGGGGCACTCTTGGAAAGGTATAAAATGTTACTTTATTTTCAAATGAGTTTCATATTTTAAAGGTCCCACATTGATGTATTTCGAGGCTTAGGTGATAAGGGTTCGAAATACACCCATACAATAGGTTTTGGACATGTTTAGGTCTTAGATTTTACATTATATTTTCATTTTATTTAAATCATTAAATAATGAGGTAATTGATGCATCATCATGGTATCATATATAATTTAATTTATTTAATGTCTAAAAATTATAACAAAACTACTATGATGTAGGTAATATTTTTAGCTTTACAATTACTATTTATAGTCCAAGATATCATTTATTTAGACAAAATAAAAAATGTTTTACTCAGGTGATACATTATTTGTTATATGTACTTTCTTTAAAAAAAGATAAAAAGTCATTATCACACAAAAGTGATTCCATGGGGTCCCCAAGTTTGGCACAAGGAATCCCATGGTTGTCCATGACACAACCAGTAGTATTAGGACAAATTTTGGTATCATTTTTTATTATTATGATATTATTTAATTATCCTTTACTACCTGATTACTAATTAATCAAGATAATTAACGATAATTACCGTTGTTACTATTCACAAAGTCCAAAAACAAAAGAGTCTTAATTACATAATTTGGACCTTCTGATTCCAAATATGGAAACCATTTTACAAAATTCCAAACACATAAATTGAAATAATTAATTTAAAAATAATTCCTGTTGTCAAAACAAATAGCAGGGTTTTTTGAAACAATATCTATGAAAAGTTTGGCATTAGTTTATGCCCAATTCCAAAGTGAAATTAATTATAATGAACACTATTGGATTAAATTGTAAAAATATATTCTAATTAAAATTTAAAACCAATTAAAAAGATAATCTATCCATATATTTAAATAAGATGAAAAAGCATTTTTGATGTAAAATGCAATATTTTTCACTATTCATTAAAAAGAATGAACATTGTCAGAAACACACAAAAAATTTAACCAAAGTGAATTTAAATATCCCAATCATAAATAATAAGTTTATTTTGAAAAATAGAGCATATAAAATTATCAAAAGTAAGGTTTAGAAAAGGTTCTCCATCAAAAGGCGGTAAAACAATCTTTTAAAAATATTAGAGTATTTATTTCTTAAAATTGGATTCATTTGGATTTTAAGCCTCTAACATTTATTGGATAAATGTAAAAATATTTGACAAACATATGTAATAATTTTGTAGTTATTTCTGTTCATTCCCTCCATTACAACGACTAGGCGTTAACTATTATAATATTATTATATTATTAGTGTGCAACGTAAGATTTCAAAGAAACTTGTTGTTGCGTATAGGGTACGCCATCGAGCATAACATTACCTTTAAAGTAGTATTAACATTTTATTCAAAAATATTGATAAACATTAGAACTTAATATTATTTATTTACTTGGGATGTTACATCCTTCCCCCCTTTTGGGAATTGCGTCCTCGCAATTTCAAAATTGGGCTTGGAAACTTCAATGAAAGTCCCACATCGGAACAAGAGTCAGTAAAACTATCACTTTAAAAGAATGGGAGATAAGTACAAAGGTCACCCAAGTTAACCCATACTAGGATTCCAATTATGAAAATATGGATATGGATGAAAAAACAAAGGGTCATGTTCTGATGGAGAGTGATAGTAAACATGTCTAGGAGAAAGTTAACCACAAGAAAATCACAAACATGTGATGGGTTAAACGGTATTCGATTCCCTAGTAGGAAAATTTAACAGGAAATTTTTTTGTTTTAAGTTACTCTTATTTGAGGAATTTATTTTTGAGCTTAACTAAATCATAATGAAACATACTTACTTGTCACGTAGACTTTCAACTTTTACTAGATTCCTTAATCAAACTCATATTTTCTCCAAAAGACGAGTATTTAGGAAGACTTGTTCGCATTAAGAGTACTATAATCAACTTCTTGAGAATAACCTAATCCAAAAAAGAGAACTATATATTTCTCATGTCTTTAGATATAAACCAAAATCAAACCAAAAAGTTTAGTATGAGATCAGATAATACGCAAAAAGGATATTTTTTTTTACAAAAAGAAAAACTACTCCTAATTTCCAAAAATTTTCAAACAAAACCCAAAGGTCAACAAATACCATTCAATAAACATTTATCCATAAAATTCATCAATGTAAAACAAACTAAGATTGAAACCCAAATATTTGAAGGATTTACTTACATTGTCTCCCAAGGTACAAATTAACATTTATCTCCAAATAACATAAGATACTCTTAAAGTCTCATACTGAAAAGTAATTAACCTAATCACATATCCTCCGTGATGGGTTAATTATTTTCATAGATAACCCAAAATAAACTTTCTATTAATTCATAAAATCATCTAACTAAAAATAATCATTCAAAGTAACCCGGACTTCACGTAGTCCAGTGGTAGGCAATAAATACCAGTTGCACTTTGGTTGTGGGTTCGATTCCCGCAGATTCATCTAACGCGACAGGTTGTCACACGGTCTGCGTGTTTTCATTTTTTCAAAACTATATAATTCTTAAAAAAACCCCCCAAAAAGAGATAAAATCTTCAAAAATAACCATAACATATTATAACCTCAATTTTACCTCATGCTTTTCATCTTCCATTATAACATATAGTAACCCATAATTACCTAAAAAGTAAGGATCATATAAAGCATAATGGTTACATTTATAATTATCACATGAACTTCCACATCGAGTTGGTTCTTTCATACAAGAGGCATTAGAGAACTCACTAAGGTTCAAGTGGTTTATCATGACTCCTGATAGTTTTTTTAGAATAACCATGAGATTTTAATCGAATCCCCCATTTCATCCAGTCTCTTAATCAGAGAACCCCCACATTTTCCTTCAAACCCATTGTCACTTTAGTGCCAATTAGATCCATCCATTTACTAAAACCAAAAAGGTCTGTGTGAGTATGTCAACAAAATCATCATGTACTAAAGAGGAAGATAAACACTATGATATACTTATCCAAGTTATCTCAAACTCATTCCAACCTTCAAAAATAACAATGACCCTATCCAATATAATAACCATTGTGGTCATACACACCTTGTCACTTATGCTAAAAAAACACTCTAACCTCTAATGTTATCTAAACCGACCTTTTATACCAATTATAAGGGCCCAGCCTTAAACCTTACTTAATCATGAGTTATTTCAAGAATACACATTGAGGATCTTTTTAGGTTAAGAGTTTTAGAGAATTAGATCATAAATCATGCATTACTTTCCACATTTAAACAAAGTGGTTACATAAAAGATAGTATTAATTTTTTTACATCAACAGAAACATATTTAAAACAAAACAAGGATTCTTTCTTGACACTTCCTTAACACTGTCATCATATCATGTACCTTTCCCATTACCTGTGAAAAACATTTCAAAAACATGGGATGAGCATAAAAATATCAGTAAGGGATATAAAAATTCGGAAAGGAAACATTAGTACATGTATACATAAGAATCAATGAAATCATACTTTACTCATAAAACAGAAGCACATTAACATACCTCATGAAATCATAAGATTTATGAATAAATCATAGAAATAATAATACATAAAGGTCACTTGAGGAATTCATAACATTCTTACGCAGGGAGTAACCCTCATGGTTACGTTTGGAATACCCATCGCAGTATATTCCCTAAATCTCTTCGGAGAAACCTTAACATTTAACTCCTTCGTGTTACCCAATGCATTGGAGAGCTATATCGGGCTCACCCGCCCTTAGTTTATCACGGAACCACCCGTCTTCATAAACAATGCCCAAGAACCATAACATAATCATAGCACATAACTTAAGCACAAAATAAAGATAGCATTCCCACATTTCAATAACAATATAACATTTTAATATATTGAAATAATGAATCCATTATGAAAACCATTTTCAAAACCATTTAAAACATTTAATAAAGAGATTTTTGAATCAAAGTGTCCCATACCACTTTGAAGCTTTTAAAATTTATAACCATTAATACCCATATAAATAAATCCTTAAAACCATTTTTAAAACATGGATATTAATGAGAAATATTTATAAGAATAAACCATTAAAACATTTAAAATGATATTTTAGTTAAAGGGTTTTTTAACAAAATGGGAGACACTCGAATACAATAATTGAGGAATAACATTTAATCATAACTTTATAATATCATGAGAATAAAGGTATTCATGATATAATATTCCAAAGAAAGTATATGCACCATATAAGAGTGAATTGGTGCATAACAACAATGAAGTCTCAATAGAAATGTAAAATGAGATGAAATCTCTTATAAAGAAGGTATCCTTAAATTAAGGATAAATCAATCTCATAATTATGTGAAAAATATAAATACACCCAATATAAGTGGATATTAAGTGTAAAACAATAAAATTTCAATAACACATATTCAAAGAATGACATATTAAATAACTACATGTTGAACACAAAGAAATCGAAATTGGGTTAAGAAGTTCCCTTGGTAAAATTCGACAGCCTAACGGCGTCACTGTAAAATTCATAAAATTAGTTGATGAGAGAGAAAATGGTATATCATCACTTGGACATAAAATTTACATCAATAAGGATATATAAGAACATATCCCAACATAAAAAGATGTAAATTAAAAGACATAACAAAATAAGTCTTTTAAAAAGATGAGGGTGAAAGGTTCCCTTACCGATTTGGGTAACTTCCGAAACGTACTCCCCATGAAAGAAGGACTATAAAACATTTATTTAAATACTCATAAACGAAATTATATTACAAAAATAGTAGAATAATGTGAATTACATATACCACTCAATGGAAATGGTGGAAAATGTAGCAGAAATCTCACGAGAATAAAAGTGAGATGAAAAACCCCTTAGGAAAATCAGCAGCCTAACGGCACCACTTAAAACATCCAAAAAAATGGATTGATGAAATAAAATAGGGTCTCGCATCATATTAACATATAAATTACCATAACAGTAATATAAAATAACATCCCCCAATTAATAAAGAGGATCTTAAAAGAAACAACAAAAAAGAGAGTACTTAAAATGAAAAAGAGAGGTAGAATCCCTTACCTCAAGCCCGACTTGTCTTGTTCGTTTCTTTATATTCCTGAATAATAAACATTGGTCAATTTATAATTTCTTAAGGTACTCCTTTAAAGATTATTATTCACTTAATATCAAATATTACAATGTTATAATAATTGGTTAGTAATGTGAGTTCATATCAGACGTTTTTGTCGATGTTTGGTACATGCGTCAAAAATGAACTTGTTTGAAAATGATTAACCATGTAGTTATAATTAAATCATCCCCAGAATAGTATTAATGATTTAAATATCATATATATCTAGTACATATTCATTTTATACTATTCCATAACATTTGGATATAAAAAAAATGAAATGCACCGTTCATGGAGACGGTAGGCCATACGTACGCTTGAACGCTACATTCATTTCTATTTCTTACTTAATGGAGTGAAATAATAAAGATATAATGATAGATTATAATTAAAGTATAATATAATATATAATATCATTAACTATATCTTTTATATGTACCACATAAGGCATTAACGAATCAAATCACTTTGAGGGGGCGGTAGTCCGCACTTCCTAAAATAAAGAAATCGCGTTTACTAATAATGGAAACCATAAAGGTATCACATAAATGAAAAATATAGAAGCTTAAGGAAAGAATAAACATATTATATATCATATATAAATATAGTGACATCTTAATGGCCACCTTTTAAGGTGTTGTAATAATGTTGAACAATCATCATTTCGTGAGGCAGAAATTCGCCATCCACAGAAACAGTATGCTCTTTAACCGTTAGATGTAGGTGTGTGTAAATGTATCTCGAATAATTCTTATAAAAACATCCTAGTATATGTAATATACTGGTTTTTTTTATAAAAGTAATGAATAAAAAGAGTTTAGGGGGTTGGAGAATCAAAATAAAACAAAAGGGCATTAGAGAAGACTTTACCTTTGAATCAGGTAACTCCCCTTGGTTTGAACCAAAAGGGTTTCTTGAAGATATTTCTGCCTAAGGTAAGGATTATAGGATGAAGAGAGGGATGTGGAGAGACAAAATGAGTAGATCTTGGCCGAGCCAAAGGCTTGAGAGGTGTGGGTAAGGAGGTTGATGTGTGGGCCTTTTATAATAGGAGAGGAGGGGCACTCTTGGAAAGGTATAAAATGTTACTTTATTTTCAAATGAGTTTCGGATTTTAAAGGTCCCACATTGATTTATTTCAAGGATGAGGTGATAAGGGTTATAAATACACCCATACAATAGGTTTTTTACATATTTATGTCTTATATTTTACATTATATTTTCATTTTATTTAAATTGTTAAATAATGAGGTAATCGCTGCATCATCATGGTCTCATATATAATTTAATTTATTTAATGTCTAAATATTATAAAAAAATACTATGATGTAGGAAATATTTTTATCTTTCCAATTACTATTTATTGTCCAAGGGATCATTTATGTAGACAAAATAAAAATGTTTTACTCAGGTGATACATTCTTTGTTATATTTACTTTCTTTAAAAAAATAAATAGATAAAAAGTCATTATCACACAAAAGTGATTCCATGGGGTCCCCAAGTTTGGAACAAGGAATATCATGATCGTCCATGACACAAAAAGTAGTATTAGGACACATGTTGGTGTCATTTTTTATGATTATGATATTATTTTATTATCCTTAACTACCAGATTACTAATTAATCAAGATAATTAACGATAATTACCGCCGTTACTATTCCCAAAGTCCAAAAAAAAAGAGCATTAATTACATAATTTGGACCTTCTGATTCCAAATATGGAAACAATTTTACCAAATTCCAAACACATAAATTTAAATAATTAATTTAAAAATAATTCCCATTTTCAAAACAAATAGCGGGTTTTTTGAAACAATATCTATGAAAAGTTTGGCATTAATTTATGGCCAATTCCAAAGTGAAATTAATTATAACGACCACTATTGGATTAAATTGTAAAAATATATTCTAATTAAAATTTAAACCCAATTAAAAAGATAATATATCCATATATTTAAATTAGATGAAAAAGCAGTTTTAATGTAAAATGCAATATTTTTCACTATTCATTAAAAAGAATGAACATTGTCAGAAACATACCAAAAATTTAACCAAAGTAAATTTCAATATCCCAATCATAAAGAATAAGTTTATTTTGGAAAATAGAGCTTATAAAATTGTCAAAAGTTATATTTAAAAATGGTTCGCCATCAAAAGGCGGTAAAACAGTCTTTTAAAAATATTAGAGTATTTATTTCTTAAAATTGGATTCATTTGGATTTTAAGCCTCTAACATTTATTGGATAAATGTAAAAATATTTGAAAAACATATTGAATCATTTTGTAGTTATTTCTGTTCATCACCTCCATTAAAATGGCTAGGCGTTAACTATTAAAATATTATTATATTATTGGTGTGCAACGTAAGATTTCAAAGAAACTCATTATTGCGTATAGGGTACGCCATCGAGCATAGAATTCCCTTTAAAGTAGTATTAACATTTTATTCACAAATATTGTTAAACTTTAGAATGTAATATTATTTATTTACCTAGGATTTTACAAAAAACAAAGAAAAATATAGAAAAGAACAATTAATGAATGAAATATAAGAACATGAAATGTTTTTTTACCTAAAAATGACATAAGTATGTTACAAGAAACAATTCTCCAAATAAAAATGGTGTATAGTATGTAATAGGTCTCAAGAAATATATTTGATATAAGAAACCCTTACATGGTTTCTCTACTTAGTTTAATTTGATATAAAATCCTATAATAAAATTATAACATTATTAATCACCAATATGATAGTCCTTTTAATATTTATAACCTTTTATACACTTATTTTATAACCATATATTTATAATTTATTTCCATTATCAATTCTTATAAAATATAATTTTTTTCATACAAGTACCATGGTGATAGGGTCAATTCTGACTTATTTTAAGAGAACACACTATGTAATCTTCAATGTACATGGGAATTGGAAAGTGACACATGTTGAGAGTAGGCATTTCTTTTAAACACCCTGTATTATAGGAACTTGTCTAATAACTCAAATGGTAAATGTTCTAGATATGTGGGAACACTGAGTACCACTACACACCGTGTACCGCTATGGGGAACACCTTGTATTTTGAAGAAATTCATTCCATGTGAGGGAGAGACATAGGTAGTTCAAAACATAGTGAGACACTCCATATACACATATTGGACACATCATGTTCTTTTTTAGGGAATGTTGTAGCCCTTGTTCTTCACACTTCAACTCTGTTTTGAGCTTGGGTGATTTAACATAGACTATTTGAGTATAAAATAGTCTCTGTTGTGTGAGTTCCCTTGGTCCATACAAATGAGGGTATAGTGTGGAACTACATACTAAGAATATGATTGTGATCCTCTATATAGAATGAGTCTCAAATAGAGTTTGTGGTTATCATTTTTTTTAACTGTGGTTGTGATCATCTATTGTTCATTCATTCACCTAGGGTAGAGTTCATGGTATTGGAATAAATAGCATGCCCAAGGAGTCGATCACCTACCCATAATGTAAATCTAGTAGGGTATAAAGTATTATCATAAATATAATACCATACCTAATGGGTTATTTTAGTAGGGTTTGTGGTCTCCCCCAGCTACCCTGGGTGTGATCCCCTATCTTAGTGCCAATATTTTTAGAGTTCCAATGTATATCTTCTATGGTTATGACCTGACGAGAAAAACCTTGTGGGTGAGAACCATTAGCGACATCATGGATCGTAGAGTGGAATCCCCGATATGAGCATTACCATGAAGCATCAAGTGGAATCATGTTGCTATAAGTAGGGTTGATACCTCATTGAGACTTGGAGTATATCTTGAGTATATCTAGTTATTTTCATTCTTATTATTATGTCTTATATATCGATTGACATACCTTGTGATAAAGTTAATACTCCCTTGATTATTTATTTTTAGTGATTTTAGGGGTTTCCTATCAGGTATACTTATACTCCCCCATTCCTGTCCCCTTCCCTGACTTTTCATGTCTTATGTAGATGACAAGAATTTTTATGGAGTCCTAGGTGGGCCAATAAAAGGCAGAGTATAGTTTCTTCTCGATAGAATGTTTTTGTACCAGGTGTTACATTATAAAATAGTTCCCTACCTCTAGGAAGTTTTTACTTATTTTTTAGTTTTTTCTAGGATTTATTATATCCTTTGTGATTTCCATTACTTTTGTCATACTCTAATATGCGATAGATGTTATGCATGCATTATATAATCATTTTTTTGCTCCACCTTTCAGAATTGTATTTTTATTTAGGGATTTGTGCATTTGTATAAGTAAATTAGTCTAATACCTTCCATGCATATGGTATTCCTAGTCAACACTAGTTTCTTTCCCCAATCAGATTGGTGGTGGGCTTGGGGTGCCACATTTATCTTATCATTGGATGGGTAGGCCTCGGTGAGTCAGGTCTTGACATTTATGATGTGGGATTTTAACAAAGGTTTCTTCAGATTTCAAAACATTGATTATCAAGTTCTATTTAAAAGTTTTAGGATTCAATTTATTAAAGGGGTTTTGGGATAATGTGACAAATTGATATTTAAAAATAGGCATTATGTTCGATAGCACATACAACATGCAACATGAAGCTTAGACGAACTATGAAATATTATTATTTAAATATGATAGTTATGACCTAGCAGTTGAAATGTTGGGTATTAATAAAAATTAAAAATATTATGACATATATACATATACGTATATATATTTATATAAAGTTCATAATAAATAAAAATTTATTGATCAATTCACAGTTTATAATCACTCAATTTTAAATAAAGTCATTTTATGTTTCAAAAATGTGTTTTCTTTACAATGGGTTTTATTTCTTTTTGTAGGGGAATATTATAGAAAATTTATAGAGTTTTAGAAATTTTATTTGATAAAAAGTTACCTTTTTTAAAACCACCATAGGAAAATTATCTTAGGGTTATTTTTTTCTAAAAATTTTGAGTTTTCAATGGATAGTGAAGAATGTTGATTTTATTGAAAACAATATTTTCTTTTAAAGAATTTAGTACCTAAAATTAAATTTCTGATTAGTTTTATAATTTAATTTGTTATTTTTTATTAAAAATAATCCAATTATAGTATTTTCAATGGATTTTTAACTTGAATTTAATATAAAAGAAATATTTTACTTAAAAAGTTTTTTTGAATTGTTTTTATCATATTTGGTGGGTTTAATTTTAAATTAAATTCTCCCATTTTTTTGAATGTTGAAAAAATGTATTAAATATTTTTATTCATTAGTTTTAAATTTGGTAAATAGGTCCCTTTTTTTTTCTGGTTAATATCAATAATAAAAACATTAATTTTTTTGTTACCACTATAATGGTAAAATGAGTTAATTGGGGTTAAAACTATGTGGTAGGGTTAATATTTTCATCTCAATTCCTATTTTTTGAAGTTAATTGAACCCTTATCACCCTATTTATAGTATATAATTGGTTAAGGGATACGTTTCCATGAAAATTACCTATATAATATTTAAAGGAATGAAAAAGAAAAAAATATCACTATCTTAATTTTAAATATCAATTATGTGTCCATATAAGGACTAAAGAAATTTTTAAATGAATATAAATGTTTATTTTGTTCTTAATGAAAATATATTCATGATGGTAATTTATTTATAATTTTTAGGGATTAAATAATTACCTTAAATTCTTTTCCAATAGTAATACAATATTTATTCAATTATTAGAAAAATAATATAAATGGATTTAAAAATATTAAAAGAAATATAATTTTACTGGGATATAGTGTTCCAAAAATTTCATGGATAAATATAATATATTTTTTATATCATAAAATAATATATTTTAATTCAAACTTTTTCTTTATATCTTTTAATTCAAATTAATTTAACAGTGAAAAATTGACATTAATGATATTTTATAAAAGTAATATTTTATTAAATTATCTAAATATAATAAAAAACATGAATTAGGATAATATGGATAGTGTATAGTTGATGATTTTTTTAATTTAACATTTATGAAACAAATTTTATCCTTATAAGTAAAATTATTACTATTTAAGAGTGAAAAAGTCATTACCGCGGTTAAGGTTAAAATTGGTTTTCCAGGCGGTTAATAAAAAAGATATCGTTTAAAATGGTACTAAAACCTATAAATTTTTTATTTGATAATGGTTTTCAACCAAATAATATCCTTTCTTAAAATCACTATCCATTTGGAATAATTTTCTTGAGGATTAATTTATTATATTTTATTGTTTTAATAAATTTCAAAAGTTTCCCTCATCTCAATTATAAAAAGTCACCTCCTCCCATCACTTATTCACACCTTTTTATCCATATATATTCACCAAATTCAACTAAAATATTTCTATGAAATTCTAAAAAACATATTGGTGTTTTTTTCTTTCTAAAATACCAACAATAGGATCGTTAAGAGGATTTCTAAAGGAGTTCTTTCAAAGAAGATGTAATCACCTCAACCGAACACTTTCTTATTACATCATATTTTACCTAATTTAAATATATTATATTTTTCATAAAATTGTAACTTAGTTATACTAAACATAATTAACGTTTATTATTATTATTAAATAACCATTATCCACCCTATTTACCATCAAATTGGAACATAAAGTATCACTTGTGTGTATGTACCACTTACCTTCTCCACATAGAGATAAAATTAATTTTTCATCAATTTATTTTATGAATGGGTATTAAGAAAGGTTCAATATTTATATATGACATTTAGGAAATAATTTTAATTACATAATTATAATAACACATCTACATTTTTTACCTTCCAATCCATTGTAAAATGCTAACATCGCTTATGTGTACCTGTGTTATACAACCTCAATATAGAGATGTGGTTTTTCTATTTTTGTTCCAATTGTATGGAAATAAGAATTGATTTAATGAATATATATGATATATATTATATAATAATAATTATTCAATGTTTCATAATTTTTGTCCTTTCATTCATTCAATCGATTGAAAAGTGAAATCATTATTCATGCGTACATAAGGCCTACCATATCCATGAATAGAGTAATTCAGTTTTATATTTATATATTTTATAAATGATTATAAATATTTATATATATGATTTTAATTAAATTGATATCATTTTAAATATTTTGGATATTATGGAACTAGGATAAAAGTATAAGGACCAGAAATACCAAATTGAATTTTTCATGGTAAACGAAATAGTTAACACCTAAAAAATGAAAATTTTAATAAGAAATTGTTAATAAAATAGTGTTTGAAATGTTATAAGGGTATCATATATGTTATTATAATAATGTAAATTTTTATTTTATATGGTTATAATAAATTTATATTTATTATACAAATGGTTAGAGTGCTTTCGAAGAATGTGTAACTCGATGTATGGGTTTATCATCTCAAATTATATTCTTTAAGATATATGTTATTCTCCGAACCTATATTATTTTATGAGATGTAAAAACATACTTTTAAAATGTTATATATTAATTATATTTATGTTTGTGATAATTACAGTCTTATTTTTAGTTATTCTTTCATGAGGATTACGATTCAAATGATACCAAAGCGGTAAGGGTTTTTATAGTAGAATCTCATTGTTTATCAAGATTATTTATAATTATGTTTACAATAATAAAATATTAAGATATAACTCTAAATAAACTCAGGGATATCCTTATAATATATTTATTTATTTAAAATACATTCTTTCCTTGAATATGTTTCTCCTTAAATACTCAAGATACAAAAAATATTAATTTATGAAAGAGTGATTTTATTTATCTCATTAGATAAAAAAACATTTTCTTCCACATTTATATTTTCTAAAACTTTTTTAAATAAGATTTTAAATATTATCATATGATTTTTAGAGTTATTTTTACCCATATTTTATTTATTAATTTTTTAAGGGAATCTTCTTATCTTTTTCTGAACAATTTTTTTTTATTTTAAAAAAACTGTAAAAAGAATAAATTATTTTAACATATAAGAATTGAGAAAAATTTCCCTCCATCATGACCATTAAATACAATAAATATTACTTTAAATGTTTTTGAGAATATATTTATAGAATGTTTTTTTTCAAAATATGTTTTAAATTTAAATTTTTTGACAAGTTTTTTTTCAAAGTGGAATGGTTATTTTTCCCATGATTTTTTAATGATATTGTAATTAAATTTCTTTTCATCAAAAACCAAAAACCATTATTTAACTTATAATTTAATAGGTATGTGTTCTAAGTATACAATCATTATTTTTTATTTATATTTTTTATTTTTATGATTAAATTATTTTTATGAAACCAATTCCTTTTACACAGTTTATGATTTGATGAAATGATGATATGTTAATGAAACCCGTTTACATTCCACATGTTATGCTATGATGAAATGTCTTTGAATCCAATTTTTTTTATTTTCTTCTAATATTATGAATATATAATGATCTTGTGAAAAATATAGTTATTATTTTCATTATGTTATATATAGTATTTGAATTATATATCCCTTCAATGCATTTGGTAAATATTTGTTATCTCCTGAGATAAACAAGATTGGAATGAAGCGTGAACCCAGTCCAATAAGGGACCATATCTACAATGATAATCTTGGGAGTGAGTATTGAATATTACAATGGTTTGTGGAGGTAACCCAATCCACTATTATAGTATTGAAAAAAATCATTAACTAATATGGAAATGATTTTGAATGCTTACGTGTATGTGACAAACTCATGTCTCATGCCTATGTTATGCCCTCATGGATAATATTATTTGATTAATTTATGATGAATTTTGTAACACCCGAGACTTTTATGTTATCATCAAAGGAATCTTTTTCTACACAACACTTGCTTGGCTTGCTTTACACGCAATCGCGACCTTCCTCGATAGCTTGCGTCGTACGCAATACCGAGTTTCACTAAACAACAATATGCTATTAAAACTAGCCGTTATGAATAGTAATAACCACTTTTTGAAATTTTATAAATTTTATTTTTCAAAATGGACTTCATTTTTGGACTCAGAATATCGAAATTAGCCTAGGGTGAAATTTTGGTATTTTTCTGAAAACTTTCAATTTTTGATGAATAGTGAAACCACTAAGTGGTAGGTTAAAAACTGAATTTTGCATAAAACTTAATTTTACCGCTTCTGTGAATGGAATTTCAAAAATCCGAGAGACACGGTTAATATCAAGGACTAAAATGTGGTTCAATGAGATGAAAATAATTTTTTGGTGAATAGTAACTTTTTACTATTTTTACCGCGGTTAATAGTAAATAGGGTAACTAAGGGTAAATATGATATTAATATTACCCTAACACATGTCCTAATTCTATTGGACAAGTGTAATTCGACCAAAAACAAACTTAGGAATAAAATATGACCATTTAGGCCCACTTGGATTAGATTAGGACATTTATTATTAATTTATTTAAAGAAGGGTTAAAATAGTTAAAATCAAAGTTTAATAAGTAAATCATTTTTAATATAGGGTTATACATAAGATAAATTCGATTTTAAATATTCATTAGAAAGCTAAAGAGATTTCCTACATGATGGTATTTTATTTGTAATTTTTAGACATCAAATAATTTAATTTAATTATGACACAAAGATGATGCAGTAATTATCTTATTAATGAAATATTGAAAAAATTGATAATATAAATACCAAAATAAATGTAATTTGAGACTTTTTATGAATTCCACTAATTTTCTAAGTTACTATGATATATTATTAATGATTTAATTAACTTGGTTCGAACATATAATTCTGTTATGACTTTCACAAAAATCATATATCAAATAGTGTCAAAATTGACACAAAATAGTTTTTAAATCAAATATTATATTATTAATTGTTATTTTATTCCTAAAAATCTATGGTTCGGCCAAATGACTTAGATAAGGATATATATATTAATAATAAACAATTTGGGGTTCGTTTGGCATGTTATAGTAAGTGTATTAACCATATAGTGAAAGAAAACAAAAAGACACGGTAAAAGTTAAATTAATTAACTTAGAGTTAAATCTAATTGATAAGGTTAAAATAATACCCTAAACTTGTCTAAATCCTATTGGTTGATAGGATTTCGACCCATCCCCACTTTAGCTTCGAAATAAGACCCTTTGGAACCATTATAAACCGATTTTGACTTTAATATAAAATAATATTTTGAGATATTCCTAAGGTGCCCCTCTCCTCCCTTATAAAAGGGCACCTCCTCCCCCTCCTCCTCACACCAATTTGAGCACTCAAGCTCGGCCAACCCCTGCCATTTTCTCCTCTCCACTTCCCTAGAATAATCCTAGAGGTCCTGGTCTTCTCCAAAGACCAATCTTAGTTCCTTAAGTGGAGGATTCAAAGAGGCGTTCCAAAGAAGAGGTAATATCCATTACCGATCTTTTCAATTTCAATCTTCTTCAACTTCTTCTTCTTTAGTTGTTTCATGATAAAGTAATAACATCAGTATTACTTACATACTGATATGTTATTATAAATATGAAACAACCCTAATTCACCTTCTATCCATCCTACGGAAAAAATGAAATCACCGCGCGTGCGTACGTACGGAATACCGTCTCCACGCCGTGGTGTAATCTATTTTCCACCATCACCTTACAAGGATGGGTATAATGGTGTAATGAGTAACTATATATGATTATTATTAAGTAATATTGATACTGAAATAATATATATATATACTCCAATACAATTCCACGATCATAGGAACGATATCATCACTCGTGCGTACGTACGGAATACCGTCTCCACGATGTGATGCGACTCGTTCTACATGATCTTCATTTCATAATGATTATATAAATGAATTGAATGAAAGAATATGGTATATACTACACTAATACCATTCTGTAAATGAATTATCTATAACTTAAAGATAAGAATAAGAATTTATTCGACAAAACATGCATAAGAACAAAAAGTTATAAAGACCCGAGTAACAAGTAACAATGAAATATTACTAACAAGAAGCTAATAATATGACCATATATGATATCATATAAATATGTATGATTCTTGAATAAGTCAATAACATTATTTAAACCATTATACAGGAGCTTCAGACACGTACAAAGCAAATTGGACCTAAGGTAAGGGAAATATCACAATCTCATTTTTATCCGAGATTGTTTATTCGTAAGTATTTACTGGGGTGTATTTTATCATCCACATCCATGTTCCCTCAATATGAAATATTGTTTCCATCCACTTGCAATAGTTTAAATCCAATTTTACCCTTAGGTGAGTTTTTAGTAAAGAATATGAAAGGAATCTTTTGTCGTTTTTCCGTACGAGGTACTTTTTGACTTTTCCGACAAAAGTACGAAGAATGTTTTTTTAACTTATACGGCATGAATGGATTTTTAAAACATTACTTCAAAGAAGCTTCCTTTACAAGTTTTCAAGTTTATTTTTAATCAACTTCTTTTATTTTAAAGTTTTATGACATGTTATGAAAGGAAAATTGTTTTTGAAGAAGAAAGGATATTTTCCTCAAGAATTCAATACAAGTGTTTTATCAAAATTATTTTCCATCTAAGATAATAAAGGGTTCTGTTTCTATCCATATTTTTACATTGGTTTGACTATGTTGTGATGGAATTATGTTTATGAATTCCTTTATCATATATGAATTGATTTATGATGTCATGATGTTTCAAGAATCCCATTTTTGTTATATGTGTTATGCGATGATGTATGTTTTATGATTATGTGGCACACATAAGAAAGGATTCATTATAAGATGGGTGGGACCTATATCTCCCTCCAATGCATTGGGTAAAGATTTTATATCTCATGAGATAGGCATGGCTGGAACGGAAGGTTATTTCGGTTCAGAGATACAGGACTGAAACGAGGAGTGAACTCGGTTCAGAAAGGGACTTTGTCCACTAAGATAGTCTTGGCAATGAGTCATGACTAACAAGAAATGATTTTCCATGATTATGTGTGCATGCCACAAAGTTTCAAGTTTTATGTTATGATTTTGGGGATCTCATTTTCACTTCTATGATTTATTCCATGTTAAGATATTATGATCTCTTTTGCAGGTTTTGATCTTCATAAAGATATGATATGATTTTTATTTCCTTTATTTGCCCTTACTGAGCATTTGAGCTCACCCTTTTATGTTTTCTTTTCCCCAGGTCAGGAAGATGGATATTAAATTGAATATGCTAAAAGGGAACCTAGATATGATGAAATAAACGGGAGATACTGTAGAAGATTTATGAACCAGTTGTTTATGTTTCCCAGTTTCTAAAGACACTATACCTATACGGTCCTTTGTGGTTTTGTCATATGTTGTAATAAGTGTGCTTCAATTTTGAAGTATTAACAATGTATGTAAAGTATGGGTCGTTATTGTTGGTATCAGAGGAAAGATATGTCAACCTTTGGAAACTAGGATGTGAAAGCCTTAGTAAGAACCCAAAGGATAAGTCTAAGCATAGAACACAATCTTAGTGTTTTAGAAATGGCCTTGAATAACCTAGGATAAGACCTTAAGCATGAAAATTTTATTCTTGAATTATGTGGTTTCCTATTATAATTAGTGTTGCTCACACTATTCTTCTTGGTTTTAGTCAATGGATGGAACCCGAAGGAACCGTGTTAATGCGGAATGCGATGGGCAATGCAATGATTGTCCCCCTGAGCAACCAAACGATATGGGAGCTGGAATGCAAAATCTTGTAGCCATGCTCACACAACTTTCTCAAGCTATGAATCATGAAGGATTTCCAAACGAGCAAAGGAGGGAGCAACATTCTGTTGAATCCTTCATGAGGCAGCGTCCACCTTCTTTCAGCGGGTCTACTGATCCATTAGTTGCTGAATAATGGATTAGTACTACTGAAAAGATATTTTCAGTTCTTCAATGTTCTGAGCATGATAAAGTCATCCTAGCAGTGTATCGTTTGGAAGGAGATGCTGATCAATGGTGGAATCTTGTTAAGAATACGAGGCAAAGGGATGAAATTGAGTCTATGGAATGGGACGAGTTCAAGAACTTATTTTTCAATAAGTACTTCCCTCGTATTCTCCGAACAAAGATGGAGAAAGAGTTCCTTGAACTGAAGCAAAGGGATGATGAATCTGTTAGTACCTATGAAGCAAATTTTACAAGACTTGCAAGGTACGCTTCTGGTATTATTATCCAACCTGAGAGTAAGATCGATCGATTCTTTAGGGGCTTAAAACCAAGTCTTCGAAGGGCGTTAGCCATAAGGAACTTCAATAGCTACGAGGAAATCGTTCGATGTGCTCTCAAAGTCGAGATGGAGATTGGAGTAACCCATCAGTCACATGGGTTTGATAAGAAGAGGAAGATGGAATTCAAAGAAAAATCTAAAGAGCACACGGAAAAGAAGATGAACTTTCCCTTATGCTCAAAGTGTGGAAAGAAACATGGAGGGAGTTGTCTTAAAGGGACAAGTAAATGTTTTAAATGTGGAAAGGAAGGTCATCGGGCATTTGAATGCCGTGATAATGGGAAGAAGATGTCTAATGACGCAAACAAAGGAAGGGATACACAGAATGAACCTACAACACTTCAATGTTTCAAGTGCAAGGAGATGGGGCATTATGCCAATCAATGCCCAAATCCAAGGGTTGATGATGATGGTCGACGTCAACAAACTCTTAAGGCTAAAGACAAAGGAAAGTCACATGCAATTTCTATCAGCGAGGTGGAGTACGATAACGATGTGGTGAAAGGTACACTTACCACCCACTCTAATGTAGCAAATGTTTTATTTGATTCTGGATCCACCCACTCTTTTATTTCTGAAAAATTTTCTAAGGGTATCACCGTATTACCTCAACAATTAGATGTTGAGTTAGCTGTGACAACACCTAATGGCACATCAATCGCATCAGAAGTTTATAATTCTTCTCCGATCGAAGTTTTTGGGAAAGTGCTTCCTACAAATCTTGTGATCCTTCCTTTAGTGGAATTTGATGTGATTCTTGGCATGGATTGGCTTTATCTACATAGAGCTCATATCGATTGCCAAAGAAGGGAAGTCACATTTCATATTCCAGATCAATCTACGATCGTCTATCAATGCAAGGATGAACATAACCTTCCAGTGGAAATTTCTTCCATCTTATGGGTATTGATTCCACTAAATGAAGGTTATTTATCTCAAATGGTTGGTGAGAAACTCACGATTAAGAATATGCCCATTGTACGGGAGTTTGATGATGTCTTTCCGGAGGAATTACCGGGTCTTCCACCAAATCGTGAAGTTGAGTTTTCAATAGAACTCGTACCGGGTGCTTTGCCTATTTCAAAGACACCTTATAGAATGGCCCCAATTGAGTTGCAGGAATTGAAGAAGCAACTCCAAGAGAATCTTGATAAGGGATTCATACGCCCTAGTGCGTCACCTTGGGGAGCACCTGTTCTATTTGTTAAGAAGAAAGATGGATCAATGAGACTCTGCATTGATTATCGAGAACTTAACAAGATCACTATCAAGAACAAATATCCTCTCCCACGCATTGATGACTTATTTGACCAACTACGCGGAGCTCAATACTTTTCCAAGATTGATCTTCGTTCAGGGTATCATCAATTAAGGGTCAAAAGGGAGGATATACCAAAGACGACTTTCCGTACAAGGTATGGACACTATGAATTTATAGTGATGCCATTTGGTCTTACTAATGCCCCTGCTATCTTCATGGATCTAATGAATAGAGTCTTTAGAGACTATCTTGATCAATTTGTGGTAGTCTTTATAGACGATATTCTTGTCTATTCAAAGAGCAAGGAAGAGCATGAAGATCACTTGAGAATTATATTGAAGACCCTGAGAAAGGAGAAGCTTTATGCCAAATTTACCAAGTGTGAATTTTGGCTTCAAAAAGTTGCATTTTTGGGTCATATAATCTCAAAAGAGGGGATATCTGTGGATCCAGCAAAAACAGAGGTTATCGAAAGATGGTCAAGACCAACAACAGTAACTGAGATCCGAAGTTTTCTTGGTTTGGCTGGATATTATCGACGTTTTGTAAAAGATTTTTCACGATTATCTAATCCACTCACCAAGTTGACTTGGAAAGGAGTTAAGTTTGTCTGGACAGAGGAATGTGAAGAGAATTTCAAGGAGTTGAAAAGAAGGTTATCCAGTGCACCTGTGCTCACACTGCCTTGTAGTGGAGAAAGGTTTGTGATCTACAGTGATGCATCCAAGAAGGGATTGGGGTGTGTTCTTATGCAAAATGATATGGTGATAGCTTATGCCTCACGACAGTTGAAAATCCATGAGCAAAATTACCCAACACATGATTTGGAGTTGGCTGCGGTAATCTTTGCATTAAAGATTTTGAGGCATTACCTTTATGGTGAAAGGTGTGATATTTATACTGATCATAAAAGTTTAAAGTATATTTTCACACAAAAGGAGTTGAATATGCGTCAAAGAAGATGGTTGGAGCTGATTAAGGATTATGACTGCTCAATCCATTACCACCCTGGGAAAGCAAACAAGGTGGCAGATGCATTAAGTCGACAAGACCATGCTAGTTTATCCATGATGAGGATCACAAAAGATCCAATATTTATGGATTTACAAAGGATGGATCTTGGAATTATAATGGAAAGGGAAAAATCTTATCTTTCCCAAATGAATGTTCAACCATCTATACATGTGAAGATTAAAGAGGCACAGAAAGAAGATGTCGAGTTACAAAAGAAGGTGAGAAATGTTCCTGAATTCAACCTTGATTGTGATGGGATAATAAAGTTCAGGAATCGGGTTTGCGTTCCTCCCATCCCCGAATTAAAGAATGAGCTGCTGGATGAGGCTCATAGTTCATCATTCTCTATTCATCCTGGAAGCACGAAGATGTATAGGGACCTGAAAGAGTACTTCTGGTGGGATGGCATGAAAAGAGATGTTGCTGAATATGTCTCTCGATGCTTGATTTGTCAACAAGTTAAAGCTGAGAGACAGAAGTCTAAGGGGATGTTACAACCATTACCCATACCCGAATGGAAATGGGAAAACATCACTATGGACTTTGTCACAGGACTTCCTAAAACATCCAAAGGCAATAATGCTATCTGGGTCATAGTTGATCGTCTTACAAAGTCTGCACACTTCATTGCTATTAGAGATGATTTCTCTCTAGATCAGCTTGCCAGGATATATGTAAAGGAAGTGGTAAGATTGCATGGAGTACCACTTTCTATTATATCTGATCGAGATCCGAGATTTACCTCGAAGTTCTGGCGAAGTCTTCAGCATACTCTGGATACAGAGTTGAGTTTCAGCACTGCTTATCATCCCCAGACAGACGGTCAGTCTGAGAGAACAATTCAAACCCTAGAAGATATGTTGAGAGCTTTCTCTATGGATTTCAAAGGAGGTTGGGATCAACACCTACCTTTGGTGGAATTTTCTTATAATAATATCTTTCACTCCAGTATTCAGATGGCTCCTTATGAAGCTCTCTATGGAAAGAAATGCAGGACTCCAACTTGCTGGGATGAAGTTGGGGAAAGAAAGCTATTAGGACCTGATCTCGTTGATGAAATGGCAGAAAAGGTTAGATCTATTCAACAACACATAAGAGCAGCTCAGAGTCGACAGAAAAGTTATGCTGACAACCGAAGAAAAGACCTAGAGTTTGAAGTGGGCGATAAAGTGTTCTTACGAATATCTCCCTGGAAGAGGGTTATGAGATTTGGAAAGAAGGGGAAGTTGAGCCCTAGATATATCGGTCCTTTTGAAATACTGGATCGTGTTGGGAAGGTAGCTTACCGATTGGCGCTTCCACCGAATCTCTCTCAAGTTCACGATGTGTTCCACGTATCTCTCCTGAGAAAGTACATACCAGATCCTTCACATGTACTCAGCTCAGAAGTTGTACCGCTGGAGCAAGATCTTTCTTATGAAGAACAGCCGATAGAGATTCTAGATCGTAGCGAAAAAGTCCTACGAAACAAGACCACTCGCTTGGTGAAAGTTTTATGGAGAAACCACCAACTTGAAGAAGCTACATGGGAGCTTGAGGATATGATGAGGGAGAAGTATCCTCATTTGTTTGTTGCAAAGTGACGAATTTCGAGGGCGAAATTCTTTTTAAGGGGGGTAGAATGTAACACCCGAGACTTTTATGTTATCATCAAAGGAATCTTTTTCTACACAACACTTGCTTGGCTTGCTTTACACGCAATCGCGACCTTCCTCGATAGCTTGCGTCGTACGCAATACCGAGTTTCACTAAACAACAATATGCTATTAAAACTAGCCGTTATGAATAGTAATAACCACTTTTTGAAATTTTATAAATTTTATTTTTCAAAATGGACTTCATTTTTGGACTCAGAATATCGAAATTAGCCTAGGGTGAAATTTTGGTATTTTTCTGAAAACTTTCAATTTTTGATGAATAGTGAAACCACTAAGTGGTAGGTTAAAAACTGAATTTTGCATAAAACTTAATTTTACCGCTTCTGTGAATGGAATTTCAAAAATCCGAGAGACACGGTTAATATCAAGGACTAAAATGTGGTTCAATGAGATGAAAATAATTTTTTGGTGAATAGTAACTTTTTACTATTTTTACCGCGGTTAATAGTAAATAGGGTAACTAAGGGTAAATATGATATTAATATTACCCTAACACATGTCCTAATTCTATTGGACAAGTGTAATTCGACCAAAAACAAACTTAGGAATAAAATATGACCATTTAGGCCCACTTGGATTAGATTAGGACATTTATTATTAATTTATTTAAAGAAGGGTTAAAATAGTTAAAATCAAAGTTTAATAAGTAAATCATTTTTAATATAGGGTTATACATAAGATAAATTCGATTGTAAATATTCATTAGAAAGCTAAAAAGCTTTCCTACATGATGGTATTTTATTTGTAATTTTTAGACATCAAATAATTTAATTTAATTATGACACAAAGATGATGCAGTAATTATCTTATTAATGAAATATTGAAACAATTGATAATATAAATACCAAAATAAATGTAATTTGAGACTTTTTATGAATTCCACTAATTTTCTAGGTTACTATGATATATTAGTAATGATTTAATTAACTTGGTTCGAACATATAATTCTGTTATGACTTTCACAAAAATCATATATCAAATAGTGTCAAAATTGACACAAAATAGTTTTTAAATCAAATATTATATTATTAATTGTTATTTTATTCCTAAAAATCTATGGTTAGGCCAAAGGACTTAGATAAGGATATATATATTAATAATAAACAATTTGGGGTTCGTTTGGCATGTTATAGTAAGTTTATTAACCATATAGTGAAAGAAAACAAAAAGACACGGTAAAAGTTAAATTAATTAACTTAGAGTTAAATCTAATTGATAAGGTTAAAATAATACCCTAAACTTGTCTAAATCCTATTGGTTGATAGGATTTCGACCCATCCCCACTTTAGCTTCGAAATAAGACCCTTTGGAACCATTATAAACCGATTTTGACTTTAATATAAAATAATATTTTGAGATATTCCTAAGGTGCCCCTCTCCTCCCTTATAAAAGGGCACCTCCTCCCCCTCCTCCTCACACCAATTTGAGCACTCAAGCTCGGCCAACCCCTGCCATTTTCTCCTCTCCACTTCCCTAGAATAATCCTAGAGGTCCTGGTCTTCTCCAAAGACCAATCTTAGTTCCTTAAGTGGAGGATTCAAAGAGGCGTTCCAAAGAAGAGGTAATATCAATTACCGATCTTTTCAATTTCAATCTTCTTCAACTTCTTCTTCTTTAGTTGTTTCATGATAAAGTAATAACATCAGTATTACTTACATACTGATATGTTATTATAAATATGAAACAACCCTAATTCACCTTCTATCCATCCTACGGAAAAAATGAAATCACCGCGCGTGCGTACGTACGGAATACCGTCTCCACGCCGTGGTGTAATCTATTTTCCACCATCACCTTACAAGGATGGGTATAATGGTGTAATGAGTAACTATATATGATTATTATTAAGTAATATTGATACTGAAATAATATATATATATACTCCAATACAATTCCACGATCATAGGAACGATATCATCACTCGTGCGTACGTACGGAATACCGTCTCCACGATGTGATGCGACTCGTTCTACATGATCTTCATTTCATAATGATTATATAAATGAATTGAATGAATGAATATGGTATATACTACACTAATACCATTCTGGAAATGAATTATCTATAACCTAAAGATAATAATAAGAATTTATTCGACAAAACACGCATAAGAACAAAAAGTTATAAAGACCCGAGTAACAAGTAACAATGAAATATTACTAACAAGAAGCTAATAATATGACCATATATGATATCATATAAATATGTATGATTCTGTAATAAGTCAATAACATTATTTAAACCATTATACAGGAGCTTCGGACACGTACAAAGCAAATTGGACCTAAGGTAAGGGAAATATCACAATCTCATTTTTATCCGAGATTGTTTATTCGTAAGTATTTACTGGGGTGTATTTTATCATCCACATCCATGTTCCCTCAATATGAAATATTGTTTCCATCCACTTGCAATAGTTTAAATCCAATTTTACCCTTAGGTGAGTTTTTAGTAAAGAATATGAAAGGAATCTTTTGTCGTTTTTCCGTACGAGGTACTTTTTGACTTTTCCGACAAAAGTACGAAGAATGTTTTTTTAACTTATACGACATGAATGGATTTTTAAAACATTACTTCAAAGAAGCTTCCTTTACAAGTTTTCAAGTTTATTTTTAATCAACTTCTTTTATTTTAAAGTTTTATGACATGTTATGAATGGAAAATTGTTTTTGAAGAAGAAAGGATATTTTCCTCAAGAATTCAATACAAGTGTTTTATCAAAATTATTTTCCATCTAAGATAATAAAGGGTTCTGTTTCTATCCATATTTTTACATTGGTTTGACTATGTTGTGATGGAATTATGTTTATGAATTCCTTTATCATATATGAATTGATTTATGATGTCATGATGTTTCAAGAATCCCATTTTTGTTATATGTGTTATGCGATGATGTATGTTTTATGATTATGTGGCACACATAAGAAAGGATTCATTATAAGATGGGTGGGACCTATATCTCCCTCCAATGCATTGGGTAAAGATTTTATATCTCATGAGATAGGCATGGCTGGAACGGAAGGTTATTTCGGTTCAGAGATACAGGACTGAAACGAGGAGTGAACTCGGTTCAGAAAGGGACTTTGTCCACTAAGATAGTCTTGGCAACGAGTCATGACTAACAAGAAATGATTTTCCATGATTATGTGTTCATGCCACAAAGTTTCAAGTTTTATGTTATGATTTTGGGGATCTCATTTTCACTTCTATGATTTATTCCATGTTAAGATATTATGATCTCTTTTGCAGGTTTTGATCTTCATAAAGATATGATATGATTTTTATTTCCTTTATTTGCCCTTGCTGAGCATTTGAGCTCACCCTTTTATGTTTTCTTTTCCCCAGGTCAGGAAGATGGATATTAAATTGAATATGCTAAAAGGGACCCTAGATATGATGAAATAAACGGGAGATACTGTAGAAGATTTATGAACCAGTTGTTTATGTTTCCCAGTTTCTAAAGACACTATACCTATACGGTCCTTTGTGGTTTTGTCATATGTTGTAATAAGTGTGCTTCAATTTTGAAGTATTAACAATGTATGTAAAGTATGGGTCGTTATTAATTTAATATAAATTAACTATTTTAATTCCACGAATATATATTATATACAATGATGTATAGGGATTAGTTTTTAAATGGTATACTCGTGTTCTCATTCGCTTATTCCCTTGTTATATTTATGTGATCAATGATATCGCCCTTGTTTACCTTTACTAAGCATCAGAGCTCCGCCATTTTCATGTTTCCTTTTACTAGTTTATAAAGAAAGTTATTATGTGTGAACTTTATATCAAGGGTTCTAGTTATGAATAACTTAGTGGGAGATGATGTATTGAACTTATAAACTAGTAATTTATGTATCGATGTTTATAGAGGAACTAGAACAATACGATTACAATGTAGATCATTATGTTATGTAATATATATTAATATATTATATTCTGATATATATGTATGAAAAATATTGGTCACCATACCTACTAAATATAATTTTATTTATAAATTTCTAGTAAATTATCACCCATATTTTAGTAAATTCCTTTTATTCTTCGAAAATACTTGTTTATCAAAAATAGATTTTAGATTTTTTCATGGAAAAATTTTATAATTAATTTCTATATCTTTTAGAAATTTTATTTTATAAATAGAATATCATTTTTTTGAACCATCACATCAAAGTAAACATAGGATGATATTTTAGGATTTTTCCAAAAAATTGATTTTTTAGTGAATAGTAAAAAATACCGAATTTCAAATAGACTTAAATATTTTCATTTGTAAAGCCCCATAATGTTTCAAAATTTATGAAAAAATAATATAATCCTCCATTAGTAAAAAATAATATAATTAATTACATATTAATAAATATTATAATTTATCTTAGTATAAAATTTTTTAAACATAAAAAACCATTAGTTTTTTAGAAAATTATTTCTTTCATTGAAATTTACAAGATAATTATAAAATTATCCTATATGAAGTATAAATATTGAATTTGGTAAAATGGATTCCATATTCTATATTATCATAATTAAACAATATTACTAAGTTCATCTTTTTTTGGTCATAATAAATAATAAAAATATTAAACATTTATCACTAAGGTAAAAGTCTAAATAGGGTAATTATGTTTAAAAATAAAATGAAAATGAATAAAAATGACCATAAAACTTGAATTTATTTTATTATATGAATTTATTTCTACATTTACACAAATGTCTCAGATATATGTCCAATTGGTTCCATATTTATTTGATTTTTTCCATTAAAATATTTTAGTAAAAGATAAAGAAAAAATGTCACTTTATTTCTTTTAATAACTATCATATTTTGTGAGATAGATAAAAACATTTATGTTTTTTTTAAACATATTAATTTTAAATAAAATTATTTCTTATAATGGTAATTAATTTATAATTTTTTTAATTAATAAATTACCTTTAATTCTTATGTAATGCTGACACAATATTTATTCAATTAATGGAAAAATAAAATAAATGATTTAAAAAATATTAAAAGTAAAATGAAATGAATGAATAATTAAATTTAATGAATTTTTTAGATAAATATAATGTGTTAGTTATGCTTTAAAGAATTATATTTTAATTTTATTTCCATCATATTATTTTCAAAGTCAAATTAAATTAATAGTTTTAAAAATGACATTAATAATATTTTATAATAACTAATATTTTTTAAATGATTTAAAATTCATAAAAAACTATATTTTTTCCACATTATTGTGATATATTTTAAAATATAAAAAATTTCCATTTATTAGCCACTTTTATTTTTATAGTAACTATCTTGACCCCCAAAAAGTAAAAAATTGTTATAGCTATTATTTTCAAAAAGGATTAGCGGTGGTTAAAATAAAGGGTTAAGCATAATAATATAATATAAAGTTGAAATTTGTTTTGGATGATATAGTTTAGGATCTTAATTATCATACCATAAACTTATAACATTTTAGAGCATTTTTTCAAGGAAAAGTAATTAATATTAATTATATTTTTTAACAAATTCCAAAAGTTCACCATCCATCAATTATTAAATGCACCCCAATCCTCTTTTCTTAAAACTTAAAGAATAATTTAGTTCATATATGACCTACTCAAATGCATTTCTTACATACATTACTGTTTTATAAAGGCCTTATTTTGTTTATAAATCCCTCATAGGAAGGCTTTTGGTGTAAACCTAAAGTGGTTGTGTGAGGAAGAGGTATCATTCTTAACCAAGAATTTTTGTTTTATTTATTATTATAACTCCTTAAATTCATATTAAACCATGATGATATAATAAAATAAGTTTACACCATATAATGAGATATTATTATTAATTTTAAATAATCTAAATCCATATCATCTTCCATCAAATGGGAAAAAAACAATCGTTATTATGTACGATGGACTACCACCTCGCAAACCAATGTAATTAATTTTCCATTATCAAATCTCATGGATGTTTATGATGATAGAATTAATACACAAATATATATATATATATATATATGTATATATATGTATATTATATTTATGAAATATGATTTATTTTTTAATTTTAATATATCATATACTTTTTACCTTTCAATTCATTTAATGATCATAACATCATTCGTACCCAGATGTATATTACCGCCTCTATGAAGTGAGGTTATTTTATTTCATTATTTAATATTATGTATGGTATATATAAGTGTATTTAAAGAAATAATATGCTATTTATTTTATAATTTTGATTATATAAACTCAAAAGAAAAATTACCTTCCTTCCACTATGATCGTTGAAAAATGGAAACGTTACTCATGTTTAAATACGAACTACCAGATCCATGATTGTAACGTAGTTCATTTTTCAAAAACATATTTAATGGTATGTTTTAAAAGTATAATTGATGTATATAAATTATAATTATTTTATTATTATTATTTTGCAGATTATAAGAATATTGAAATCTATTACCATAGTCAACCAATCAACGTTATTTTGGGATTATGAAATGAATATGATCATAACATACAATGTGAAATTAATTGATTAGGTATATAAATATAAAATTTAAATAATTAAAATAAAAGAAATAATAAACATGAAAAATGTTATTATTAAAATAAATAATTAGCATAAGTTTATTATTCAGGATGTTAAACAACGTATACAATGTGTAAGACTTGAGGTAAGAGATTTAAACTCAATTTTCTTTTAGTGAGACATATTTAAATGTTATAAAACTAATTTATTTTAAATGTTTCATATTCTTCCAATTTTATATTTTGTATAATGATTTATTCATAATTTATAGAATTTTAATTTTCAATTCAAATTATTTTATGCAAGGGGATTTGACCTGAAAGATACCAAGTGGTTGATGTTTCATAACTCAGTTTTCTTTCATTGGGTTACACGACTTCTTTATTGATTATATTTTCTAAATATATTAGGTGAAATATAATATTTCTGATTTATTTTATATTTAAAATTGTTTTTTTGGATTTAAATTTGTTACATATAATCACTTCATTGATTAGTTCTCACTTTAACGTTATCATCAGTTGTAAGGGTTCTCCATCTAAAATTGTCTTCTTTGGGACATATGTTATATTATACAAATATATTTTTTATGAGGTTTATCTAATGAACATTTGATATTATATTTCATGTGTCCCATTATATTTAATCTATCTAAATATTATTTTAATTTTATTTTTTTCATGAGTATTATGATTCAAAAGTTACTAAAGAAGTAAGGTTTTATTTCACAATCTCATCATTATTCAAGATTATTTTTATATAAGTCTCCACTAAGATATTTATATGATATTTTTATCTTACACCCAATATATTTTATTATCATTCTTTTATTTTTTAAAATTGTATATTTTCCGTTCATTTTCATCTTTTAATTACTAAAAAGATAATAAAATTGTTTTCAGAAAAACAAACATTATTTCCTCTTTTCTTAGGAATATTTATCTTTAATGTCCATTTTTTTATTTTTTTTCATGATTTTTTTATTATTATTATACGATTAATTTAAGTCACTTTTAACCAAGATTGACTTTTAATTTTTTTGAAATGAATATTTATTTCATTTTATGAATATAGTACTTATTAATTTTTTACTGAAAATGTGAAATAGATATATTTTTAAAGTAATAAACATGAATGTAATTTTCTACCATCCTAAAAAATAAATTATTTTAATAATCCTTTATATGTTTCCATTTTTCTTTTCAAATAATATGTTTTTTCTAATATTTTATAATTTTTTATTTATTTTGAAAGTGAAAATAGTATTTTCCTCAAGAATGTTTTTAATAAACTATTTGTGGTATTTATATTTATCAATGAAAAAAACATTTTTTCTCTAATGGGATTATGTTGTAATGATACCATAATTATTATTTCCCTAGATGTTTTATGATTAGTTTGACTTGGGAAATTATTGTCATTTAGTATGACAGTTCATCCTATATAGACAATTTTGGAATAAGGAGATTTGATTAAGTTGACTAAATTATTCATTTAATTAATAAATTTGAGTTATTAAGTGATGTATGAGGCCCAAGAATCATATAGCCCCCTGATTCATCTACATTTATCATGACTCAAAATAGTCAGATAGACTTATTAAATGGTGTTTTATTGATTTTCTAGCCATAATTTAAACTATTTTGGACCAAGGCCTCATTAGTAAGATTTATATGTCAGACGTTATACATTCCACCATTATAAAATTGATTATTATTGACCATGAGATTATTTTGAGTAGTATCAATGGAAGAGTTTTATAATGACCCATAATTTACATACATTGTTTTTACATCATAATTGAATCAGACTTATTACAAAATATATCAAAACCTTGAAAGGACCGTATAGGTATAGTATCTTTAGAAACCGGGAAACATAAACAACTGGTTCATAAATCATCTACACTGTCTCCATTTTATTTTATCATATCTAGAGTCTCTTTTGGAATATATTACTTAATGTCCTTCTTCATGACCTGGGGAAAATAAAAGATACAAAAGGGTGAGCTCAAATATTCCGTAAGGGTAAACAAAAGAAATATCAATCACATCATATTCATAATAACATAACATTTTGGAAATCTTAACCTGCAAAAGAGATCATAATTTCATAACATGGGATAAATCATAGTAATGAAATTTAATCCCAATAATCATAACTTAAAACATGAAACTTTGTGTCATACACACATAATAATAGAGAATCATTTCTTAGTAGTCAAGATTCATTGCCAAGACTATCTTAGCAGACAAAGTCCATTTCTGAACCGAGTTCACTCCTTGTTTTAGTCCTCTTTCACTAAACCGGATTAACATTCCATTCTAGCCATGTCTATATCATGAGATATAAATCTTTACCCAATGAATTGGAGGGATATTTAGGTCCCACCCATCTCATATTGAAATCATTATTACGTGTGCCACAAAATAAACTTAAATCATTCATCATAACCCAAAGAATAAAATGGGTTTCATAAACATCATCTCATCATCAAGTAATATATAAAAAAGAAATAGATATTTCATCATTATAAAAGTGAAGCCATGTAAATCATAGATATGTTATACTTGAAACATACACATATGAAATATTGTCATCTTGGATGGAAAATGGTTTTGATAAAACATTTGAAATTAATTCTTGAGGAAAATATCCTTTCTTCTTCAAAATCATTTTCTTTTCAAAAAATGCCATGAAATTTTAAAATAAATGTATTTTGTTGAAAATAGTCATAAAATCATGTAGAGTAAGCTTCATTAAAATGAGGTGTTATGAAACTGTAAAAATTCTTTCACGCCGTATAAGTTAAAAAAACATTCTTCTTGTACTTTTTCCAGAAAAGTAAAAAAAGTACGTCGTATGGTAAAAAAGAAAGATTCCTTACATACCATGTAGTAAAAGTAAAAAATGGGTATAAAGGAAATTAATCATACATGAAACCATTTTTAGAAAATAGGGACATGGATGATAAATATAACCCCAGAAAATACTAACGTATATGCAATCTCAGATAGAAAATCAATTGAAATTGCAACATTATCCCTTACCTTAGGTCCGATTTGATTCGTACGTGTCCGAACCTCCTGTATAATGATTTAAATAATGTTATTTACTGATTAAAGAATCTTAATCCTTGTTATGATATCATATGTGGTCATATTCTAAGCTTCTTATTAGTAATATTTCATTGTTACTTGTTATTCGGGTGTTTATTACTTTTTGTTCTTATGTGTGTTTTGTAGAATAAATTCTTATTCTTATTTTAGGTTATAGATAAATCATTTAAAAAATAGTATTAGTGTAATATATATCATATTTATTCATTTAATTCATTTATATAATCATTTAGCATTGAAGATCATGTAAAACGAGTTGCATCACATCGTGGAGACGGTAGGCCGTACGTACGCATGAGCGATGATATCATTCCCATGATCATGGAATTTTATTGAAGTGTGTGTATACTATTTCAGAATAAATATAAAATTACAATAATCAGATATTTTTATTCTTTACACCATTATACCCATCCAAGTATGGTGGTGGTGGAAAACAGATTACACCACAGCGTGGAGACGGTATTCCGTACGTACGCACGCGTGGTGATTTCATTTTCTGTAGGATGGATAGAAGTTGAAATAGGGTTGTTTCAAATTTATAATAACATATCAGTATTTTAGTGATACCTATGTTATTACTTCATAATGAAACAACTAAATAATAAGAAGTATAAGAAGAAATAAAGTTGAATGAATCGGTAACGGACATTACCTCTTCTTTGAAGCGCCTCTTCTTAACCTTCTCTTAGGGCACTAAAGATGGTCCTTGAAGAGGACCAGGACCTCTAGGTTGTTTCTATGGAAGGGGAAAATAGAAATTGACAGGGTTTGGAGGAGCTTGAAGGCTCAATGTGTTGTGAAGAAGAGATGGAGGAGGTGCCCTTTTATAAGGGAGGAGAGGGGAACCTTAGGAAAAAACATAAAGTATTATTTTATTATAAAGTCATATTCGGTTTTTAATAGCTCCAAATTAGGTTATTTAGAAGCTAAGGTGGGGATGGGTCGAAATATTCTCAACCAATAGATTTTATATAGGTTTGGGTCATTATAATAACCTTATCTTTTTGTTTTAACTCTTAGTTAATTAGATTGGCATTTACCATGTCACTTTGTTTTTTCATTATTATATAGTTAATAAACATACCATATACATCCAAGCGACCCCCAAGTGGTTCATTAATGATGCACCTATCATGATATAAGTATCTTGGCCGAACCATAGATTTTTAAGAATATAATAACAATTAATAATAAAATATTTGTTTTAAAAACTATTTTATGTCAATTATGACACTATTTGGTGATTGATTTTTGTGAAACTTCTAACAGCATGATTAATTCAAAAAACGTTAATTAAATAAATACTAACATGTCATATTAACCTATAAAATTATTGGAATTCATAAAAAGTCTCAAATTACATTTATTTGGGTATTTATAACATCAATTATGTTAATATTTCATTAATATGATAATTAATGCATCCTCATTGTGTCATAAATAAATTAAATTATTTAATGAATAAAAATTATAAATAAAATATCATTATGTAATAAATATTTATATCTTTCTAATTAATATTTATAGTCGAAGTTTTCTTATGTATAACCTTATATTAAAAATGATTTAGTTATTAAACTTTAATTTTAACTATTTTAACCCTTCTTTAAATAAATTAATAATAAATGTCCTAATCTAATCCAAGTGGACCTAAATGGTCATATTTTATTCCTAAGGTTGTTTTTGGTCGAATTACATTTATCTAATAGAATTAGGACATGTTTTAGGTAAATAATAATATCATTTTTACCCTTAATTACCCTATTTACCTTTAATCGTGGTAAATAAAAGTAAAAAGTTACTATTAACCAAAAATTATTTTCATCTCATTGAATCAAATTTTAGTCCTTGATATTAACCATGTCTCAGATTTTCAAAATTCCACTCATAGAAGCGTTAAAATTAAGTTTTATGTGAATTTTCAAATTCTCTTAGGAGGTGGGTAAAAGACGGTGAAAAGTTCAATAAAATTTTTATATAACTAAAATTATTATAAAATGACTCAAATGAATTACATTGAACTTATATTGGTATTATGTATCAATTTTGACCTAAAAAAAATTTAAATAAAATAAATAATTATTTAAATAAAAAGTCGGTTTTTAAATAGTAACCTAGTGGTTTCACTATTCATCAAAAATTGAATGTTTTTAGAAAAATACCAAAATTTCACCCTAGGATAATTTCGATATTCCAAATCCAAAAATGAAGTCCATTTTGAAAGATAAAATTTATAAAATTTCAAAAAGTGGGTATTATTATTCATAACGGTTAGTTTTAATAATATTTTAATAGCATATCACAGTTTAGTGAAACTCGGTATTGCGTACAGCACAAGCTATCAGGGAAGGTTGTGATTGCGTTTAAACCAAGACAATATAGTGTTGTGTGTAGTGAAAAATTATTTTAATGATGTATATAACATAAAAACAAAATATTTCTCATAAAAGTCTCGGGTGTTACATTCTAGCCCCCTTAAAATGAATTTTGCCCTCGAAATTCATCACTTTTTAACAAACAGATGAGGATACCTCTCCCTCACCTCATCCTCAATATCCCATGTAGCTTCTTCTAATTGATGGTTCCTCCATAAAACTTTCACCAAGTGAGTGGTCTTGTTCCATAGGAATTTTTAGCTACGATCCAGAATCTCTATCGGCTGTTCTTCATAAGAAAGATCTTGCTCCATCTATACAACTTCTGAGCTTAGTACATGTGAAGGATTGGGTATGTACTTTCTCAAGAGAGATACATGGAACACATCGTGAACTTGAGAGAGATCTGGTGGAAGAGACAATCGGTAATCTACCTTCCCAACACGATCTAGTTTTACGAAAGTATCGATATACCTAGGGCTCAACTTTCACTTCTTTCATAATCTCATTACTCTCTTCCAAGGAGATATTCGTAAGAACACTTTATCACCTACTTCAAAATCTAGGTATTTTCTTCGGTTATCAGCATAACTTTTTTATCGACTCTAAGATGCTATTATTTGTTGTTGAATAGATCTAACCTTTTCTGTCATCTCATCAACAAGATCAGGTCCTAATAGCTTTCTTTCCCCAACTTCATCCCAGCAAGTTGGAGTTCGGCATTTCTTACAATAGATAGCTTCATAAGGAGCCATCTTAATACTAGAGTGAAAGCTATTATTATAATAAAATTCCACCAAAGATAGGTGTTGATCCCAAACTCCTTTGAAATCCATAGATCAAGCTCTCAGCATATCTTCTAGAGTTTGAATTGTTCTCTCAGACTGACCATCTATCTGAGGATGATATGAAGTGATAAAACTCAACTCTGTATCCAGAGTATGCTGAAGACTTCGCAAGAACTTCGAGGTAAACCTTGGATCATAATCAGATATAATGGAAAGTGGTACTCCATGAAATCTTACCACTTCCTTTACATATATCCCAGCATGTTGATCTAGAGAGAAATCCTCTCTAATAGCAATGAAGTGTGTAGACATTATAATACTATCAACTATGACCCAGATAGCATTATTACCTTTGGATGTTTTAGGAAGTCCGGTGAGAAAGTCCACATTGTTGTTTTCTCATTTCTATTTGGGTATGGGTAATAGTTGTAACATCCCCTTAGACTTATGCCTCTCAACTTTAACTTGCTGAAACACAAAGCATCGAGGGACATATTCAGCAACATCTCCTTTCATTCCATCCCACCAGAAGTACTCTTTTAGGTCCCTATACATCTTCGTGCTTCCAGGATGAATAGAGAATGAAGAACTATGGGCCTCGTCTAAAAGTTCCTTCTTTAATTCAGGGATGGGAGGAACACAAACCCGATTCCTGAACTTTATTATCCTATCACAATAAAGGTTGAATTTAGGAACATTTATCACCTTCTTTTTTAACTCTACATCTTCTTTCTGTGCCTCTTTAATATTTACTTGTATAGATGGTTGAACATTCATTTGAAAAAGATACAATTTTCCCCTTCAATTATAATTCCAAGATCCATCCTTTGTAAATCAATAAATATTGGATCTTTTGTGATCCTCATCATGGATAAGCTAGAATGGTCTTGTCGACTTAATGCATCTGCCACCTTGTTTGATTTCCCAGGGTGGTAATGAATTGAGCAGTCGTAATCCTTAATCAGCTCTAACCATCTTATTTGGTTCATATTCAGCTCCTTTTATGTGAAAATATACTTTAAACTTTTACGATCAGTATAAATATCACACCTTTCACCATAAAGATAATGCCTCCAAATCATTAATGCAAATATTAACGCAGCTAACTCCAAATCATGAGTTGGGTAATTTTGCTCATGGATTTTCAGCTGTCGTGAGGCATAAGCTATCACCATATCATTTTTCAGGAGAACACACCCTAGCCCCTTCTTGGATGCATCACTGTAGATTACAAACCTTTCTCCACTAAAAGGCAGTCTGAGCACAGGTGCACTGGATAACCTTCTTTTCAACTCCTTGAAATTCTCTTCACATTCCTCTTTCCAAACAAACTTAACTCATTTTCGAGTCAACCTGGTGTGTTGATTATATAACCATGAATAATATTTCACAAAACGTCGATAATACCCAGCCAGACCAAGAAAAATTCGGATCTCAATTACTGTTGTTGGTCTTGACCATCTTTTGATAACCTCTATCTTTGCTGGATCCACAGATATCCCCTCTTTTGAGATTATGTGACCCAAAAATGAAGCTTTTTGAAGCCAAAATTCACACTTTCTAAACTTGGCATAAAGCTTCTCCTTTCTCAGGGTCTCTAACACAATTCTCAATTGATCTTCAGGTTCTTCCTTGATCTTTGAATAGACAATAATATCATCTATAAAGACTACCAAAAACTGATCAAGATAGTCTCTAAAGACTCTATTTGTCAGATCCATGAAGATATCAGGGGCATTAGTATGACCAAATAACATCACTATAAATTCATAGTGTCCATAACTTATACGGAAATCCGTATTTGATATATCCTCTCTTTTTACCCTTAATTGATGATACCCTGAATAAAGATCAATCTTGGAAAAGTATTGAGTTCTGCGAGTTGGTCAAATAAGTCATCAATGCATGGGAGAGGATATTTGTTCTTGATAGTGATTTTGTTAAGTTATCAATAATCAATACAGAGTCTCATTAATCCATATTTCTTCTTAACAAATAGAACAGGTGCTCCCCAAGGTGATGCACTAGGGTGTATGAATCCTTTATCAAGATTCTATTGGAGTTTCTTCTTCAATTACTGCAACTCAATTGGGGCCATTATATAAGGTGTCTTTGAAATAGGTAAAGCACTCGGTAGGAGTTCTATTGGAAACTCAACTTCACGATTTGGTGGAAGACCCAACAATTCCTCCAGAAATACATCATTAAACTCCTGTAAAATAGGCATATTCTTAATCATGAGTTTCTCTCTAACCATTTGAGATAAATAACCTTCATTTAGTGGAATCAAGACCCATAAGATGGAAGAAATTTCCACTCGAAGGTTATGTTCATCCTTGCATCGATAGATGATCATAGATTGATCTGGAATATGAAATGTGACTTACCTTCTTTGTAAATTGATTTGAGCTCCATATAAAGAAATCAATTACATGCTAAGAATCACATGAAATTCTACAATAGGAAGGATAACATGATTATCAGGAATTAATTTACCACAAACTTCAATCAGAGAAGAATTATAAACTTTTGATGCTACTGTTGTGCCATTAGGGGTTGTCACAGCTAACTCAACATATAATTATTGAGGTAATACAGTGATACCCTTAGAAAATTCTTCATAACTAAAAGAGTGGGTGGATCCAGAATCAAATAAAACATTTTCAACTTTAGAGTGGATGGTAAGTGTACCTTTCACCACTTCATTATCGTACTCCACATCGCGGATAGAAATTGCATGTGACTTCCATTTGTCTTTATTCTTAAGAGTGTGTTGACATCGATCGTCACCAACAAGTCTTGGAATAGGGCATTGATTTTTATAATGACCCATTTCCTTGAACTTGTAACATTTAAGTGAAGGAGGTGCACTCTATGTAGCCTTTTCTTTTTTCGCATCACTAGACATCTTCTTCCCATCATTGCGGCATTCAAATGCCCGATGACCTTTATTTCCACATTTGAAACATTTACTTGTCCCTTTAAGAAAACTCCCTCCATGTTTCTTTCCACACTTTGAGCATAAGGGAAAAATCATCTTCTTTTCAGCGTTCTCTTTAGATTTTACTTTGAATTCCATTTTCCTATTCTTATCAAATGCATATGACTAATGGGTTACTCCAATATCCATCTCAACTTTGAGAGCACGTCGAACAATTTCATCATAGCTATTGAAGTCCCTTATGGATAATGCCCTTTGAAGACTTTGTTTTAAGCCACTAAAGAATCGATCAATCTTACTCTCAGGCTGGATAATAATCCCAGAAGCGTACCTTGCAAGTCTTGAAAAATTTGCTTCGTAGGTACCAACAGATTCATCATCCTTTCGCTTTAGTTCAAGAAACTCCTTCTCCATCTTTGTTCGAAGAATATGAGGGAAGTACTTATTGAACAATAAGTTCTTGAACTCTCCCCATTCCATTTACTCAATTTAATCTCTTTTCCTTGTATTCTCGATAAGATTCCACCATTTATCAGCTTCACCTTCCAAATGATATACTACTAAGATGACTTTATCATGTTCAGAACATTGAAGAACTGAAAATATCTTTTCAATGGTACTGATCCATTATTCAACCACTAATGGATCAATAGACCCACTGAATGAGGGTGGATTTTCTCATTTGGAAGTCCTCCATGATTCATATCTTGAGAATGTTGTGTGATCATGGCTAAAAGATTTTACATTGCAGCTCCCATAACGTTTGGTTGCTCGGGGGGACAATCATTGCATTGCCCGCCGCATTCCACTTTAACACGGTTCCTTCGGGTTCCAGCCATTGACTAAAACCAACAATAATAGTTTGAGAAACACTAATTATAATAGGAAAACCACATAATCAGGAATAAAATTTCACACTTAAGGACTTATCATAGGTTATTCATGGCCATTTCTAAAACACTAAGATTGTTCTATGCTTAGATATATCCTTAGGGTTCTTACTAAGGCTTTCACATCCTAGTTTCCCAATGTTGACTATACCTTTCCTCTGATACCAACTGTAACGACCCAAAATTTACATACATTGTTATTACATCAGAATTGAAGCACACTTATTACAACATATATCAAAACCATGAAAGGACCGTATAGGTATAATGTATTTAGAAACTGAGAAACATAAACAAGTGGTTCATAAATCATCTACTCTGTCTCCCTTTTATTTTATCATATCTAGAGTCCCTTTTGTCATATCTTACTTAATGTCCTTCTTCCTGGCCTTGGGAAAAGAAAACATACAAAAGGGTGAGCTCAAATGCTCAGTAAGTTTAAACAAAATAAATATCAATCACATCATATTCATAATCCATAACATTTTAGAAATCTTAACCTACAAAAGAGATCATAATTTCATAACATGGGATAAATCATAGTAGTGAAATGAAATCCCAATAATGATAACATAAAACATGAAACTTTGTGGAATACACACATAATCATGTAGAATCATTTCTTAGTAGTCAAGACTCATTTCCAATACTATATTAGTGGACAAAGTCCATTTCTAAATCGAGTTCACTCCTCGTTTCAGTCCTGTTTCACTGAACTGGATTAACTTTCCATTCCAGCCATGTCTATCTCATGAGATATAAATCTTTACCCAAATCATTGGAGGGAGATATAGGTACCACCCATCTTATATTGAAATCATTCTTAAGTGTGCCACAAAATAAACTTACAACATTCAACATAACCCAAAGAATAAAATTGGTTTCATAAACATCATCTCATCATCACATAATCCATATAAAAAATGGATATTTCATTATAAGAAAAGTGAAACGATGTAAATTATAGAGACATTATACTTGAAACATACGCATATGAAATACTGTCATCTTAGATGGAAAATGGTTTTGATGAAACACTTGAAATTGATTCTTGAAGAAAATAACCTTTCTTCATCAAAATCATTTTCTTTTCACAAAATGACATGAAATTTTTAAAGAAAAGTATTTTTTTGAAAATAGTCATAAAATATTGTAGAGTAAGATTCAGGAAAATGAGGCATTATGAAACCTTAAAAATATGTTCACGCCGTATAAGTTAAAAAAACATTCTTCTCGTACTTTTTCCGGAAATGTAAAAAAAGTACGTCGTATGGTAAATAAAAGAATGATTCCTTACATACCATGTAGTAAAAGTAAAAAATTGGTAAAAAGGACATTAATCATACATGAAACCATTTTTATAAAATAGGGACATGGATGATAAATATAACCCCAGTAAATATTTACGTATAAGAAATCTCAGATAGAAAACAATTGAGATTGCAACATTATCCCTTACCTTAGGTATGATTTGCTTCGTATGTGTCCGAACCTCCTGTATAATGATTTAAATAATGTTATTGACTTATTCCAGAATCGTACTGGTTGTTATGATATCTTATGTGGTCATATTCTTAGCTTCTTATTAGTAATATTTCATTGTTACTTGGTATTCGGGTGTTTATTGCTTTTTGTTCTTATGCGCGTTTTGTCGAATAAATTCTTATTATTATGTTAGGTTATAGATACCTCATTTCTAGAATGGTATTAGTTTAATATATATCATATTTATTCATTAAATTTATTTATATAATCATTAAGCATTGAAGATCATGTAAAACGAGTCGCATCACATCGTGGAGATGACAGGTCGTACGTACACATGAGTGATGATATCATTCCCATGATCATGGGATTTTATTGAAGTGTATGTATACTATTTTAGAATCAATATCACTTTACAATAATCATATATTTTTATTCCTTACACCATTATACCCATACAAGTATGGTGGTGGTGGAAAACAGATTACACCACGGCGTGGAGACGGTATTCCGAATGTACACACGCGCGGTGATTGCGTTTTCCGTAGGCTGGATAGAAGGTGAAATAGGTTCGTTTTATATTTATAATAACATATAAGTATATGAGTGATACATATGTTATTAATTCATAATGAAACAACTAAATAAGAAGAAGTATTAGAATAAATAAAGTTGAAAGAATCGGTAACAGACATTACCTCTTCTTTGAAGCGCCTCTTCCTAACCTTCTTTTAGGGCACTGAAGATAGTCTTTGAAGAAGACCAAGACCTCTAGGATGTTTCTAGAGAAGTGGATAATAGAAATTGATAGGGGTTGGCCGATCATGTTGGCTCAAAGTGGTGTGAATAAGAGAGGGAGGAGGTTCCCTTTTATAATGGAGGAGAGGGGCACCTTAGGAAAAACTTAAAGTATTATTTTATTATAAAGTCATATTCGGTTTTTAATAGCTCCAAATTGAGTTATTTCGAAGATAAGGTGGGTATGGGTCGAAATAATTTCAAAAAATTGATTTCAGACTGGTTTGGGTCATTATAGTAACCTTATATTTTAGTTTTAACTCTTAGTTAATTAGATTGACATTTACCATGTCACTTTGTTTTTTTATATTATATAGTTAATAAACTTACCATATACATCCAAGAGACCCCCCAAGTGGTCCATTAATGATACCAATATCATGATATAAGTATCTTGGCCAAAATTTAGGTTTTTTGGAATATAATAACAATTAATAATATAATATTTGTTTTAAAAACTATTTTATGTCAATTTTGACACTATTTGGTAATTTATATTTGTGAAAATTATAACTGCATGATTAGTTCGAAAAAAGTTAATTAAATCAATACTAACATGTCATGTTAACCTATAAAATTATTGGAATTCATAAAAATTCTAAAATTACATTTATTTGGGTATTTATAACATCAATTATGTTAATATTTCATTAATAAGATAATTAATGAATCATCATTGTGTCATAAATAAATTAAATTATTTAATGTCTAAAAATTATAAATAAAATACCATTATGTAGAAAGTAGTTTTATATTTCTAATGAATATTTATAGTCTAATTTATCTCATGTATAACCCTATATTAAAAATTATTTAGTTAATAAACTTTGATTTTAACTATGTTAACCCTTCTTTAAATAAATTAATAATAAATGTCCTAATCTAATCCAAGTGGACCTCAATGGTCATAGTTTATTCCTAAGGTTGATTTTGTTCGAATTACACTTATCCAATAGAATTATGACACGTGTTAGGGAAATAATAATATCATTTTTACCCTTAATTATCCTATTTTCCTTTAACCATGGTAAATAAAAGTAAAAAGTTACTATTCACCAAAAATTATTTTCATCTCATTGAACCACATTTTAGTCCTTGATATTAACCGTGTCTCTCGGATTTTCGAAATTCCACTCATAGAAGTGGTAAAATTATGTTTTATATGAATTTTTAAATTCTCCTAGGAAGTGGGTAAAAGACGGTGAAAAGTTCAATATAATTTTTATATAACTAAAATTATTATAAAATGACTCCAATGAATTACATTGAACATATATAGGTATTTTGTATCAATTTTTACCTAAAATAAATTTTAATAAAATAAATAATTATCTAAATAAAATGACGGTTATAAATAGGATATGAAAAAGGAATCATTGACTAAGATCAATGATGCATTTTATTTACATTCACAATGTTTTTTTAGTTTTATGTTTTTAAATGTAATGTGTGATTCATGTATGCATATAGTTTACTAAGGCTACTATACTATTTAGTCCACTGGGATGTGATTCAGTATATATAGTGCTAATATAATAAATTAACCAACAGCTATGGGATACTAGGGTTGGGGTATTTACCAATTGGTTAAAGATAGTTTTTTAACATCAATATAGGCACCAGATAAAGAAAAATATATATCATAGAATGTGATGGAATACAGTTTACAGAAAAGTATTGAATAATAGAGATAAGTTATAAAAGTTATATTTCACATTGGTTTGTGATTAATGAAGATTTATCATCAAAATATGAGAGGACATATTGAAAACATACTGATTAGAAGAAAAGTGAGAATTCCTTCATGTTGTGTGGTGAAAGGCTATATTGTAATTGACTATGTTTATTCATGCATACATGGAACACACATGCATGTTTTTTTTTTTGGTGTTTAAATGAAAAAATAAAGTTCAATATTTAAGAATATATATTCAAGAAAGTGTGAGAAGGATATTTTCATGATTATATAAGGATTATAAATATCATATGTTAAAATATTATATAAGGATTTTATCATCATAATATGAGAGGACATATTGAAAACATACTGATTAGATGAAAAGTGAGAATTACCTCATGTTGTGTGGTGAAAGGCTATATTGTAATTGACTTTGTTTATTCATGCATACATGGAAAACACATGCATGTTTTTTTGGAGTTTAAATGAAAAAATAAAGTTCAATATTTATGAATATATATTCAAGAAAGTATGAGAAGGATATTTTCACGATTATATAAGGATTTTAAATATCATATCTTAAAATATTTATAAAGATCATGACATGAGATATTTTATGGGGTATTTATCAACTAGTTCTAAAATGATAATCACGATACTTTGATTCAATAAGGTTTATATATTCTAAATATAGAAATAATATTCTCATGATTCAATTTAAAAAATAAATATGATGAATAGAATGTAATTTTTTAGACAGAATAACATGTTACTACATTACTGTAGAAGATTTTGATTATCCAAGAGAGGGAGATAATCGTTACTAAATACTAATAAACATCTTGTGTATGAAGGAATAAGAAGAATAGGAGTAGGTTGATAATAAAGAGTGAATTCCATCCCTATGGTATCTCTATATTTTAGAATCCAAAGAATAAGATTAAGATGAAGTGAGTAGAGTAAGACTGACACTGTCCTTATTTTTGAATGTTATTTGTGTCAAGACCCCTCAATAAGAATATTGAAATTGAGTGACCAAGGAAAATGATCGTGACCTTTAATAATGTTTGGATGATAGGATATATTATAAAATAATGCTGATGTACATACTAACATAATAAAAAAATAAATTGATAGTAATACATAGTGATGAAGAAGAAGATCTCACCAGTTGATATCATAATATCTAGAAGAATATTAGTGATATTGTTCACGTGTGATTTTGGAATTAACATTTATAACCAGTTGGATCTAGTAAAAATAACATAATTATGATATTAGGAGTTAGTGTAGATATTGTAAATTTTTTGAGAAATATATAATGGTTTTGATTGATATCCTTATGTATTCAGTATGGTAATATAGTGAATATCAACATCTCCAAATCGACCTGAACATAGAAAAGAGTTGATACCAACATTAGAATTGAACCATTTAAGAATACAATGTTCCATTATTTCTTTATTTTCTATCATGTATGCTTTTTGATTTTTTTAGGGAATTCATAAGAAGATCCATATAACGTAACTGATATTAAGATTCAAAATTTTAAATCATAATTTAAAAGAGATAGAAACCCTATAAAATCAATACAAATTGATTTTCTTAACCCATATTAGTGGGTCTACATGATCCTACCAGTGTATTTAAATTGGTATAAAATATAATATAGGTTTCCTATAACTAGATCCATTTTATATCCATGTTTTTTTAAATATTTATAGTATTTATATTTTAATATTCAGTGCTACCACATATATAGAATTCAGGTTATATCCCTTTCATTACCAATATAGAGGTTTCAGCCAAAACCTTGGTAAAAAAGAAGAAAAAATTAGTAAATTAGTGGAAGAATAATTATAATAATAAAGAGTATTTCCCATTAATGAAAGGTAATCGGAGTGGTTGTGCCTCTTCCATATCATTTTATAATGATCTTCTATAAGAATTATGTACAATATATGATGAGTATGTGTATGATGGGTAAATTAATTATTTATATTATGAAATTAAGGATTATTTTGAAATCATCATTATTGATGTTATTATGTATATATTATATTTTTTTAGGATTTATGATGAGAAATAAAAGAGAGAATTATAATATGATGTTATGGATGATTCATTGGAAGACCATTTTATAATGAATAAAACTCTCATCATAGATATCGATACCAAGGAAACAATTTTATAGTTAAATAAGGAAAATTACACCCTAGATGAAGGATATTGAAAAATATTAGTTTATGAGAAATATTAAGTAAAAAAATCAATGAATATATGGTCAATGCATTTAAAAAAATCACAAAGCTACTATTGGTGTTAAGGATTCCAAATTGTAGATCAATTCCAAAAATTTTGTTATCTTGATGATTATTTATATAAAAGTGGAAAGATATGTGAAGATCATATCCATAGGATAAAACATAAATTGGAATAAATATTGAAATAAATTTAGGATATAATTATTTATCTTTATATGATGTTTCTTCAATTGGAAGTTAAACAGGGACATGTGGAGGAGACACATGGTGAGACTTCCTAATAAACTAAGAGAAGAAAAGCTAATACTCATTATTGTGATAAGAGTCATGAATCCAAAATACAAACCATTTTTACAATATGGTCCTGAAATCATCCCTTGATACACTTATAATATGCTCTATGAAAAAGGTAACCCTTGTTTCAGAAAAATATGTTTTTATTAATTCTATCTCACATACTAGTACACATCATGATTCAAAATCATGAAAAATATTGGGGGATGAAATTTGAGATAAACCCACCACCTCATCAAGGGTGAAAGTTATAAATAATATTATAATAATCTCTAGAGTAATATCCTAAAAGGATGGCATTTATGCCAAAAAAATAAAGATAAAAAAGTTGTCCAAACCATGGTTATAAGAAAATGATCAAGGTTTAATAGTCAATGTAGTAGTTATATAAAGTTAGTTCATAAGAAAATAGAATCTTACCATAATATATCAAATTTTAGAGAATATATAATCCCTATTTCAATAAAGATAAAGGCTTATTAGAGGTAATATTAGTAGTAAATGTGAAATACATTCAGCAAGAATAGATTTGAGTGTCTTGAGAGGTTCTGTAGAAATTTTAATTCGTGTGGTTATTATGACGATGAGCGATGTTATAATACTACCAATAACTAATCATTTTTTTAAATAGATGAGTCCTCAATTAATGATATTAAATTAAATAAAAGGCGATTAATCCTTAGGGCACAAAAATGATTTTTGAGAAAAGTTTACCCTAAAAGAATGGTGAGAAGGATATGACACTAAGAAAGAGGGGATGATTCTATTATATCATAATAAGCCACATTATATACCCTTTAAAATAGAATATGGGCATAAAAGTTGAATTAATTAAGCCTATATCAATTAAAACATCATTCCAATAAATAGATGAAAGAAATAGTTTAGTAGAAGACATCTCAGAAGATGATTTTGAGAAGTTTCCATGGAAGGGTAACTTGACGGTTGCTGAGAAATTTTGCAGAAGTTATAAAATAACTAGGAAAATGTATAATAAATGAACGAAATTAATGATAGGTTAGAATAAGGTGATGGTAAAAGGAATTAAAACAACCATTGAAGTCATGTGGATAATACATGTAGGATGGACATGTTGTAAAAGAATGCATAACTATTTGGCTAGCCCAATTTGAAATGAAAAAAAGATAAAGTTAGTGAAAGAGAATACAAGTTACCTTATAGATAAGGTGAAAAGGGATATTTAACATAAGTTAAATATTAAGGTAATAATAATACAATACATTCTATCAATTATCAATTTACGAAAATTCAAGTAGGGAATGAATAGTTCTCACACTATTAGAACCGATAGAGAAAGGGTTTCAAGGTTACAGAAAAAAATGTGAGCCCTACTTATCTCATTAATAGGTATAAGAATACCCACCTTATTATTAAATATCTATTTATTTTTTAATTTATATATAGGTTATTTAAGGAGAGATATAAAAAATAGAGAACTCTAATGCCATGGAAAATGTCGAATGACAAGAGTTTTCTAACATAAAGTACATTGACTATTACCAACATGGAATATTTCAAAGAGTTATCATAACAGATATTATTGGGTTAATTTTTAAAAATAAAAATAATGATATAGATCATTGTAGTTTATCTCTAAAGGAAAAATTAGGATTAGAAAGATTATAGAATAAATTATTTTATGCAAATAATGAAATTTCGACTGTTCTTAGAAAAATATATGGTTGCGATATAAAAATCATTCTCTTATCCTTTTTTATTGAATAAAATATTATTATTAATGGGGAGAATTATTTTTAAACTTCATAGTATATTTAATGGAGTGAAACCAATTTAAATTTGAATCCTTTTTAGGTGTTTATCAAATTAATTTTGGGTGATAAAATAACTTGAAAAATCTATTTTAACAACCCCTAGATAGAAAACATTTGTCACTATCATATACGTGCTAGTTTTATGGATATATATGATATCTAGATTAATTACCCTTTTTTTCTACACCAATATAGTTCAAGTCGACATAAATCTGACTAATTTATGGCCTAATACTTAAGAAAAATGTGATGGAACCATTCTCTCAAATTGAAAAGGTTTTACTAAAGGGGGGAAGATGAAAATTCATGACATGATTAAATAATGAAATGAGTCGGACTTTTCCTTACCCTATCACCTATTCATTTATTTTCATTAATGGGGGACGTCATTAACTAGGCCAAGCTTCCATCTAATTTGACAACCGACCCATCCAATGATAGGGCCCAAGAGGCATTCTTGATCCTCCTGGTCTACAAACTAGCATCGAAAATCAAAGATATCATAGTGGGGATGATATTAAAAAAGAACAAACAACATCAAATAACCAAATAAAAGAATTCATTATAAAAATAAATAAATTCACATCTATAAATAAAAAATTGATCTAAATATTACAATTCTTGAAAAAAATAGATACTAAAAAAATGAAATAAAACCAAACTTGAAACTGACCTAATATATTTGTAAACTCTTGGCCACCACTAACCAATAAAACAGCCAGATCTAAAGGTAAAACCAAACTAGAAACCTAAACATGAAAAACAGATTAGGTTTACCGATGCTGAGTGGCACAAGTAGGGTGTGAACCTAAACATCCCAATAGGTATTCACTATAAGGTTCATACATATCCTTTCTCTCTAAATAGTACAAAAACTATAGTTTTAAATACATTTATCAAGTATGGTTTTATAATTTTAAATAAAGAAACGAAAATGTCCTTAAAGCAACACAACCCACATTATAATTTTCAAAACATATTTCTATTTTGAAACCTAATATAAAAAACCAATACTAAAAAGAGGATACCAGACCAGGTGATCAAAATAAATACCAAAAAATAATGTAAATAATATAAATTAAAAAAAATTAAACATGAAAATAAATAAAATAAATGATACATGGACAAAATAATAACATACATATTGTAATCATGGGAATTTCCTAAACATATTTAGATGAAATCCTTGGATGTAGTTGGGTTAGACTGACCTGATTTCATAGGTGTATCTTTGTAGTCAACAACCAACCTATTATATCTAAACTAGACTCACTAGTGGCACATCCCACCAAAATCATCAAACATATAGGGGGACTAACTCGACTAATTAGGGTTGATAAGAAACCATCAGTAGAACTTCAAGATGATGCCTATAAATCCCATGAAAATTGTACATGGAGAATTGATATTTCATCACACGTGTGGTACAAAATTGAAACCCAGAGATGCCACCGGGCATGACTAGACTAAACTCCGCCACCAACTATGTGACCACCATGTCATTGGAGGGACTACCATAGAGGTTACAACCACACAAAGAACCATCCAAAAGTTCCAATTGTGCCTACACAACACATGTATTTTAAGAACCATTCTAAACCACCATAAGGTACCAATAACTGGATTGATATTTCTAATTCAAATTCATTTTTAAAACCATTTACAAAATCAATTATCTATACTATATCTTTTCCCCTCCCAAAACATGTCCCACCCTCCTTCATTACTACCCTAATATGAAATCGTGTCCAACTATCCATAAAAAATGATAACTCTCATAATTTTCTATCCCTCGTCCCCACAAAATCTCATCTTCCTCACACTGACTCTCCTCCCACATCCCATCCTAAGATCTTCTATATCCCTCCTTATCCTTCCCTGTCTTTTCTTACATGCTGCCTCCTCCAATCTTCACCATTTCCTCCTCCTCATCCCCCACATTTTCCTTCACTCAGATACAGCTCCTCCTATATCTTCTCTGCATTGACCTCCTCCTCCACCTCATCCTCAACATCAGCCTCCACCTATGACTTCAAATCTACATTGTCCTTAGCCTCATCATTCACATAAATCTCCATATCCACCTCTACCTCCAATATGGTATGATTCACCCTTCTTCTTCGCATCATCTACCTCTATCTATGTGTTTCAGCCTCAGCATCTGTCTCCACCTACCGTATCAACCGCAAACCCTAATTATTTGTACACTGGCATTGAGAGACATTTCTATTTCTGAAATAACCCTATTAATCTTTAATAATTGACCAATTATTCTCTATATCTTCAATATTCTCTATCTATGTTGGCTTAATCTTCACAGTGAAACCCTTAGTGATTCACAATCTCTAGTAGAGGCTATCAATTTCACAATTTTCTAGAGTCGAGGCCATTTGTTTATTTCCAGTACAACGCCTTTCCTAAATTTTTACCCAATTATTGAAGTTCACTTATGATGTGTAATATTCTATTTTTTGGACAATTCAATTCTCAAAGTTTGATCTTTTTTTGGTACTCACTAGGAAGACCAAGCATGCTTTTGTATTATCCATCCTAGATTCTTTGTACTTTTCTGATGTTTTTTGTTTTTTTTAAGATTATAGATAACTGAAATGATTTAAAAGTTGTTTGAATCCATTGATTACAATTAGAGATTATGGGAACAGAATAAATTAATAAATAATTTGATACTGGCCACATAAACTCATAGTTATACCATGACCAGTCTGTGAAAGTCCCTATCTTAGGTCCTCTGCCAGTGTCTCAGTATATGGTCATCTAATTATGAATAATAATATCTAGCTGTTTTGTATGCACGCATGATAACACAAGTGTGTTAGTAATAAATGTGAATCATTTATTCAGTGGCATTGATTCAACACTTTTTATGATGTACTACCATGACAGTTTCCATTTGATTTACTTTAAACCATCCTTATACTACAACATGCGGAATTTGTTGTTGAGGAAGCTTTTTAGATTTCTAGTGGGAGTGATAATGGTTGGAACATGTCTGATGTCCATGTTTGGAAAATCCTATTTGTATTACATATTGAAGTCAATGGATTTAAATCCTATGAATAATACTTTTTTAGGTCTTTGATTTCATAAATATGGAATGGTCTACTCTAATACTAAATATAAGTTAAATGAAAAAAAGAAGCCATTGGATCCATAGAAACTATTACTTCCATCTTAGATCACCATTTAGTAAATGAAAAAAAAACATGTTTGAGTTTCTCGATGCCCCATCACCTATTAATCCTATTTCTTTTTGTATATGATTTAATTTTTCATGATTCCCACATGATCATAATAATTCTAATGTATATTTTCTAGAATATTAAATGGGGAATGAAACTCCTCCTCATGGGCAGGAAGAGAAAATAATACTCTAGTAGTCTTCAAGGTTTGTTTCTTTATGAAGTGTTTTACTTATCAAACCGAAATCAAGTGTTCGCATCTCTGACCATGTTCCCTAATGATTTATGACTATGTTCCTTAATAAATTACTTCTTGAAGTGCACTTCATTTATCTACAGAGACACCACCTTTGTGTTGTAGAGACCTCCAAAATTATTTCGATATTATCATTGACCAATATTTTTTCTTTTATAGGTTATCATGTGCTTCAAGATTCCAGGTTGTCTCGTTAAAAATATTTTATGTGTTTTTCTCCATATCATAAATTAATACGATCCTAGAATATATAATTATTTTTTAGCTGATATGAAATGTATGATTGATGGGAGAGTGGTAGATAAAAGTTCATGAATGTAACGAATAAGTATTTTTAGTATTTGATATCCATAATGAACCATTGGGTATACTATACTATATAATTGAGTAATGCAGTATCATCTCTTCTTTAATGTTAAAAATATTTTCCATTAATCCTTTATTAATTTATTCAGTAATTTTATTCTCTATATTTTATTTTTTGTATTCAAAGCTAAATGATTCATTTTTTAGTTCCAATACTAGTCCATTTATATATTTCTATCTATGGAGATTCAATTTTAGTCTTCCAAACATTATTTCAATGAAAAAGTTTAGTATTTAATGTTTCATTGGTACTATTTCAACCGGTGACATATTTCATGTACCTATTTAAAATCACAAAAATTTCCAAAGTTGAACTAACACTCCATGAAAGATCTTTAGATCATAGGATTATGATCAGTGTTTCATATTTCCATGTATAGTTAAATTTTACACCCTTTTTTCCTTTTCTAATATATCTACATATTTTTCCTATTATAAGCATTTTTTAATATGTTTTCATACATTGCATAGAGACAAAATTCACATAATTACCTTACATTATTAATTTTATTTTTATATTCTTACTTGTATGACCTAAATCTGTATGCATATGCCTCTTCCAAGTTTCTTTACATTGATGGATAAGATAAAGCATATTCCTTTTAATAGTGAATACTATGAGGGATGAAAAAAGGTTATGATACTATACTATCATTTAATATTGATGACGTATATAAAAAATGTAGTGTCCATTTTAATGTTTCTATATGTTATACATACATTTTTTTTTCAAAGGGTTTTATGCTTTAGTTGATGAAGGTGTAATGTTAAATGAGATATTTTCATGGGCACTACTAGATAATTGTGAGTGAGAAACTATATACACCTCTAGGATTGGTCTTTTTTTTGATATATATTGAAGAGAGTCTATGTTAACATGTTTTGCGTAGCTATATTGGTTCCGGTAATTATAAGTATTAGAAAAATCAAAGGCATATTGAATCTCTATTTTGATGTTCACCACACTTGAAAGAATATTATATTATAATTTCACTAAAATTTATTAGTTTGATAGAACTGAATGATTTCTATCTACCCCATGTGTTAAATTAATTTTCAACTAAAATATTAAAGAGACAAAAATCGCTCTTTAAAATAGTAGGCATGTGAAAAACTGAATTTCATATCCATGAATTATATCCATGAATTAAATTCAATTTTATAATCTTAGTATTATTATTCTTTTCAAAATTTCACTAAAATTTCATATTTTTATATATAAGCATTATAGTGTATGATTTCTCTAATGATATAGGCTTACTTTTTTACTGTTTTAGAAAATGATCATATTGTGTTTTCTAATATAATTATTTATTGACACACTACTAAATTGGTTTTAACTCTATATGGTTCTACTTATGAAAGAATGTCATGTGGATTTATAGTGTGACCTACATGATAACAAATATACATTCCCCCAATGTATGGGATATGGTGTGACACTATTAGGTCAATGTAGGCATTTTATTTCTTTCTGGTAAACACTTTCTGTGTTGTTAGTGTTTAAATTCATTTATTTAAATAGCCAGTAAGAATCAATATGGAGTTTTAAAGTAGTCATATGTCGTTATGAATAATTTATGTTTCCCTATGATTTTTTAACTATTTTTTGAATAATATTGGTAAAATTTACCTATGGAATGGTTTTTCATTTTTTTTATTTTAACCCTATTTTGTATAGGAGGATCCCTGATGTTTTATGAACATTATCTATCATCATTTATGTTTAGGAAATAAAACAACCTAACTATTATTAATGAGTTTAGTTAAATTCGATGATACTGATGATTGTTTTGATGTCATGTGTTTGTGATTTTTCTAGATTGATTTCTTTTATTTGTTAGAAACCATCCATGGATGGTCAGTCATTGTTCATCTAAAAGGATTCTACCCTATGATAGATTATGAATTATTCCTATCCAAATAAAATAAATTAAGTAATTATAAATTATTATAGTTAAATATTTGATTATAATTGACAATGAATAAAGACTCATGTTGGAGATTAGTGTCAAGTTTTAGAGGGGTAAGAATTGATGAAATTTGAAATAGAGGTATTTATATGAGGATAAATAAGAATTAAAACATTATATGTGTAGGTGGTATTGAGATATCCCTTGACATCTTTATGCTTTTATATGTGTATATGATTTGTGGTTATGTAGAAATAATTCATGACTGTACATTACTAGAAATTCATTTAACTTAAAATCCCTTAATTAAATAGTTTAATATTTTACAAGGGCCTTTATTGATTTGTTTTCATGTAATTATATTTACCTAGGCCACCATATATAGTTCTCCAACCTCAATGATTTGAAAGGGGGATAAAGTGAATTAATAAGAACTAATGAGATGACCATTGGAGTAGGATGGACATGAATATTGATTAATGTGTATCTAATGATGTGTAGAATGTATTCATGATCAAAGTGAATTTAATTAAATGATTTAGTGATGATGTCTAATTAAATGATAAGTTTTTTAATTATTTTTCATTTGACAATTTTCTAGTGCGATTATGATTCCATGTCTATTTAATTGAATATATGATTAAGGTTTTCATTATTATATACATTGGTGGATCATGAAAATTGCCCCAGAGATATAATAATCATGTTACTACATATTCTAGGGGACATTGGGAATTATTTCATGGATCTAGTGAGATATTTATTATTTTTGTTTGCGGACCATTGGCATAGTTCAACAGATATTTTGTGCCAATTATTATATATTGTAGTGGGTTACTTACTTTCCCTTTTTAGAAACCCGATGCATTATATCCCTATATTTTTCTAAATAATCCATCATTATCACATGTAATATGTCGTCCACTTCATGTAAAAAAGTACACATGGTCACTATAAAAGTGTCATTTTGGTTTCATATAGAAGTATGAAAATTAACTTCATTTACAATGGAATGATTAATTATAGTTTATATTGGTATAAATTTATTTTAAGATGACAATTTTTTTTATAGAAAAGTGTTTTTTTGAATATTACATAGAAAAGAAGGCTACCTAGGATTATTATTTCGAAGCATCTGTCCTTTTTGAAAAACTGGATAATTTTCATAGAATTCTATTTCAAAAATAATTTCAACTGTTATAATTTATAGTATTGTTTCTCAAGATTGAATCACCCTTTTCCTTTCTTTATGTTTGGTTTTTATGATTTATCGAGTGAAGTATTAGTTCCTTCTTAGCCTAAGGGAAAAAAGAAAATTATTTTTTTCAATCCGTCCAAAATGTTTGATACCCTCTTCAAGTTTCATGTCACTCATAACTTCTCTTATCATGATATTAGTGATATTCCTTTTTGTTTAAATCTCATGTTCAATTTCAATGAAGTTTTTTATTTTAGGTACATAGTTCTAGAATAATTTTGAGCCCAGTATGTTTGAAATGATATTTAAGTGAAATAATTCTTGAAAACAGATGACATCAATAAGTTTTTTATTAAATTAAAGTTCCATGAAAACCAATTACAATTATTATAAAAATATATATTTTTATATGAATAATGCATAGATCATATACTATTTATTCTGGATATATATATATATATATTTATCTATATTAATCATTTCTTGGAGGGTTTACACAATGATAAGGTGCAATTGTTTAAGGTTCATTGCTTTATTATTCTCCAATTTACACATGATTTTATACTTCTCATGATTTCAATATTCTCACCCATTTTTTGAGCATTCTAAAAAATTTGGTTTTGTTCTTATATATATTATACAAATAATGAATACCTAGTGCAGGGAGCATGCATGATTCCATAGAGAAAGAAGTTTATGAAACAATGCACAAAAATAAAAAGTTGTTCAACTTGCTGGAATCGAAGGAGAGGCATCACTGATTTATTTGGTAGGGAGGTGAGTAGGAGGCTACCTTGGCTGAGTGTGCTCAATTTAAAATAGGGTTTTATACCCCATGAGAGTTATAATAATTATGATTAGGTACTTTTACACATATTTCATTTATTGAATTTACTAAGTGTTAAATTGATGTGTCAATTCAGTAATATTTCATCATTATGATCATTGATGTTAGTATAGTGTTTTCATCATCTATTCCATTTGGTACATTATTTTTATTTAACATGTCTATTTAATTTTTAGATCATCCCATGTAATCCTTTTTTCATTAAATTTCTCATTTCTAGGTTAAATACATTTATATTACCAGTCTTCTTAAATAAAATATCATACAACGACTAATAACTAATATTAAATTAAAATGTATATCAACACTTCATTTATTTCTTAATCGATTTATATTCAATAATTTAATGGTATATTTATCTTCAATATTTCAATATTATGATTGATGTTACGAAATAAGAGTTAACCCACTCATAATTTATATTAAATATTTTACATCTATTATATATACTATAGGATGTGTCTCTCCCCACATGTCTCTTCCACATCGATCCTCCCATACATATCCACCTATCCTTCCCCTCCAAATCATTCTTCCTCTTACCCATTTCACCCTACTCGATATTCTTCCTCCACCCCATTTTTTCCCCTCGAACCCACCCCAAATCCCTCTTCATTCATGTAACATCATTCTTACTCCCTATTTTTCTCCTGAGATCCTTCCACCTTGTTTCAGCCCTATAGTCCACCCTAAATCCCCTTATGTGTTTAATATTCCTTAACCTCACCCAATCATTCAGTAAAAATCTCAATGTTTCAAATCTTTTAACCCAACCCTGATCCTCTTGTACATGTATCCCCATATTCTCTCTATTTTATCCCTCAGATATCGCCCCAAATTCCTCCTCTATGTGCCAGTTTGAATCCTTAGATCCATTTTCCTCTTCCAATATTAATTATCTTTCAATGAAACTGCATAGAATGCAATTAGGATTCTTACAGATACTCACCCCTGCATAATCAAAAATTCCATCAACTCACATCAAAATCAAGAAACCTTGAAAATCTCTCTAGCTTTCCTTCCATAGTTTATCGCTAGATCGCCTCTGGACTACAACTCTACCTCCAAATCCACCTTCCGTTTCATTGTTGACTTTGATCACCACCTCTCCCATTCTATCCCATTCCATCTCCATCACCACCAGTCTTTACACCATTTCCATGTCTCACGAGCAGCCCACTGACTTCATTTTTTCTTCCAATTTCCTCTCACTCTCCCAATGAGTGACACTGATTTCATAAATTATCAGAATAATTTTTTGAGGTGTATATAAAAATTTTTAATTAAATGATCACTCCATGAAAATTCATGGGTTGGGTATTAGTTTTGTTAAAAACATAAAATAGGCTTGGAAGGTACCAACAAATCCTTTATATAATTTAGTTACTATTCCACATCCCATGATGAAAAATAGGACGAGCTTCAGAAAAAAATATTAATCCAGATTTGAACTAATTAGGAAACTAAGGAACTTTTAGGAAATATTGTAGTTTTTTTAAAAACAATTGGAAAGGAAAATGGATAATGAAGGGGGAGAAATATCTTGGTGTCCATGGTTTATTGGTGAACATTTCAATAGAAAGCTATTATCATTTATGGGTTTATCCGTATGTGGACCACGTGAACATATGTAAATGACCACATTCAATAGAATAAACATATGTAACATCATAAAAATCCCCAAGCATCATGGTTAATAATAATTTACACAAGTACAAGACTATCAAAGCAAGAAAAGCACATACGAAGATCAATTTCATGAGACAACCAACTACTAAGACCACACCAAATCCAAAGTTGATCCAAACATACCCGATTTCACATTTAATGGAAAACTGTAATTTTATCGACCACTATACATGCATATATGCGTCGACATATTTAGATAAACTCTTTTCAAATAGAATTTCTACCAAATTTCTAACATGAAAACACAAAAAAAATATACAAAAAAAATCTTAAGCATGAGTATCACATTTTATAAAAAATCTTGGAAAGGTCAAGCACCAATGGTATGCTTATGAAATTATATAGATGGAAAAAACCTACATCAACAACAAGATTATGTAACAAAACCCTAAGAAAGGGATGAACTAATCCAAAGAGATGATCCACACACACTTGCATAAAAGAAAACCACCAACATTTCCCAACCCACAACCTAGGTTTCAAAAAGCGGGATCCAAGCTAATAATGAACCAATAATAAGTATATGTAGAAGGGAATAGAATTAAAAGACCAAATAATACAAAGAAACTAACCTTATAAATATTGAGGAATCACTAAAATAAGAGGATCCTAGGTGAAGGAGCTTGGGATCCCCCTTCGTGCACCTAGGCCAAATAAGAGAGAAGAGGGGAAAATTGGGATTAATATAGGGGAGCTTTAAAAAGGTAAAATATAATTTTTATGAACCTAGACAACTCACAATGTTTGGATGCATGTTTTCTAAAACCGTACGCCAACCGTGCACACTTTAATGGAGATGGGGGACATTTTCATAATCTAGACACCTAGTTAGGGAAACCATTCACCAACCATGAAAAATGGATATTTCAAATTATAGAACCACCCCACATTCATTACTCATAGTTTCTCATATTCATGTGAAAATTGTTCACCTTACATTAGACACACCAACATGATGAGTTTTAGTGGGCCTCTCACAGTTTGGGCCAATCCATAAAGAGGAACAAAAGTCACCCAGAACCTCTAAGACTCAGAAATTTTCATAGGAAACTCAACCCGAACCTAAAAAAAAATATCCAACATCTAGAAAATAATATAGAAAAATATAAACTGTGGTTAGGGTGTGACCATTCTCCCCCTAAAAAAATTTCTTCCCACATAAAGTCACACAGCCGAATGAGGTCAAATAGAACCATGAAGCTCAGTGTGACTTTTCATCTTTACATGTTACACCCAACCAAATTTAGAGAAAAAATTAGGATGACTAGAGGAAGTGAAGAGGTAAGGGGTTCTCCCAACCAAAAAAATTTATAAAGCACAAAAAAACTCTAGAAGAAATCAAAACAAATTACATGGATGGTCTTCCCATATTTCAAGAATGAACTAGCTTAGGCCATCCTTGGAACTCCTATTATGGACCAAGAAACACAAACACTAACAACTCCCAAACTAAAACATAAAATGTACCAAAACATGATTTTAAATTTATATAGTACATGAGAATATCCAAAATTAGAATAATTGGAAACCAAAACCAATCCACAGAAGGCTTCCACACACAATAATGAACAAGTAATCAAAGACTCACATTCAAAATGAAAAAACCCATATGATTTAAAGAGAACAAGACAAAAAATATATTTACAACATGGAGAGACTTAAAAAGTTCATAAAAATTTAATAGAGGATTTTAAACTATTCTCTCTCAAAGGTTCCTCACACACCCTACAATTCCGGATGTTTGAAAAGATTCACTTCAGGGAAAATGGCTGGAGCTTAGATGTATTGATGTATCTATCTCCCCATAGTAAAGAGAAAAAAAAACCAAAAAAGACATTAATTTCTGGTGATTCTCCTTGTAGAACATCTCTTGGTGACCAAAATAGCCAAATCGACGACAACCCCTCATAGGACCCTAGCAGGAAGACTATAAATTCCAAAACTGACAAAACTGGAAAACCAACTTAGTTAGAAATGCCTCATCCACTAACTTCTAAAAAATAACATTATTTGTTGATATAACATGCTCATTAATCACTGGATATAGGTCCCATATAAATACAGGATTCATCGGATGATCCTATAACACTATATTAGGTGAAAATGATATCATCTTCTTGAAATGGTCAAAAAAGAACTCCACCATCTGTTGACCCTATTGAACACCCAAGAGTTCAGCCACATTTCTTTCCTTCACATAGTTTTCTATGAAACATTATATAAAATTGGTCTTATATACTACCCATAAAATTACAACATTCATTGATGATGTGATGATCACCTTACACCACTCTAAACTTAGTCTTTTAAACAATCCCAAAACAAAACACACCCTCACAGCTTCGAAAGATCCCAATGATCTAAAAACACCTTTGAATTTCTCAAGCCACTATAAAGAACCTAATGCACCTCAATCACCCCATAATATAGGAAGAAACCAAGAAAAACTTAAATTTACAACCCCACTAGGAGTCGGAAACAATTGGGAGAGACTCACTAGAAACCTTTGGTAAATTTCTAGGTGAAATAATCTAAATAACATAATAAATAAAATAATAAGCCTACATCAAACCAAAAAAACCAAGAAAAAATAACTATCTATGACATAAAAAATAACTAATAAATAAAAAAATACAATAATAAACCAAAATTACTCTTTCAAAAACCACCAAATCCATTTAAACATCCAAAAACACCTTATCACAATGCCACTTTTCAAAATACCCAACCCACCTTCAAATTAAATTTGAGTACCAATCCAAATTTTTTAGAAAAATAAATCCTTGAAATAATCTTACATTTTGAAAAGCCATTTCCCCAAAAAATAATTTTTTATTTCAATATGCACTCACATTAACCAAAACCACATTAGGACATAAATCACACCAAACTCTAGAAATAGGGAACTAGTGGCCATGATTTACCCAACAACATGGTTAGTGGGCCATACCCAACGTGAGGACCAATCACTAGGAATATCATGACACATGCACTCAATATCCACATGGGTCACTAATACTTGTAAGACCACCATATAACATCAAATCACTTCCATTGTCTTACCCTATCCACACTAACCATACAAAAGACTCAATCCTATACTACACCTATAAACTTGAGGATCAAAATGAACAAGGGATCATGATGTCCTTCCTGTAACTACCTATTGAGCCCCAAAAATACTAATTTCTAAACTACTTGACACCCCAATTAATAAAGGGCCCCCCTAATACAATTTTTTCATGAACCATGTTAGGATGTCATCAGACCTAACACTTGACCCACCCTGTGACGTGGCCTGAGAGGCATTCCATAACCTCATGGGTTTGAGACTAGATCTTAGATTCAAATATATCATTGAAGAATGATTTAGCCAATGAACAACCAGGATCAAATAACTAATGCATATTAGAAAACATAAAAAAATGGAACATCCATAAATACAAAATTGATCTAAATACAACATTTTCAGAATAAAATAAAAACTAAAAAATGAAACTAAAGCTAAAATGAAACCCAACTAAAGCTCTATGTGACCTCCTGGTCATCCCCATACAGAAAACTAACCCACTATAAATGAAAACCCAAACAAAAAACCTAAAAAAACAAAAAATTTCAAGTATACCAATGCGAAGTGGGATTGGTAGGGTGTGAGAATAAACAAACCAGTAGGTAATAACCAAATATTTTGTACATTTCCTTTCATGAAATAGTCCAAAAACTCTGGTTTGAAATAAATTTTTAAAGTACAATTTTTTAATATTAAAGAAACAAATACAAATTTCATTTTTAAAATAACACACACCACTATCCACTTTTTAAAACATATTTCTATTTTAAAACCCAGTTTAAAAACCCAATACCAAAAAGGGGATACTAAACTAGGTGATCAAAATAAATACCATAAAATAAAATAAATAGGAAACATAAAAAATGGTAACAAAAAAAATTATATATGAAAAAAAGAACATATATATAGTAATCATGGGAATTTACTAAACATATTTAGAAGAAATCTATATACATACAAATTTTAGACACAAATGAAGACATATAGTGTAAATCCATAGTCAATAAATAACCTGGCTTCTCTAAACTAGCCTCACCAGTGGCACACCATGCGTAGTTCCTCACACATCTAGGGGGTACCAACTGATATAATAAAGGTAGATAAGAAACAATCACTTGACCCACTAGATTACACCAATGAAATACATTATAATAGTAATTGGATAATGGGTAGGTAATTTCATGCATGCCACAAAGAAGTAACCCACCAATGCTATAATGCATTCATAGACCAAACATTGACACCAACTATACAATGGCCCAATCCTCAATGGGACAACTATATTAGTTCCCGAAAAAAATCTAACCTCTCAAAAGATCCAACCGAGCCTACACATCACACATATATTTTAAGAACTAATTTCCAATGCAGAACAAGGTACCAATTAGGCCTTTGATATTTCCAATTCAAATTCATTTCTAATACCATTTCCAAAATTTAGTTAAAACAATAAAACATGCTTGGAAGGTGTTAAACAATCATTTATATCATCAAGTTACCATTCCACATCCCAGAATGAAAAATATTATAATCTGTAGAAAAAAATTAAAGCACATTTGAACTCATTATAAAAACTTGAAAATTTTAGGAAATATTGTGGTTTTATAAAAAAACTATTGGAATAGAAGAAGGAAAAGTACGAGGGAGAATGTTTTTTTAATCTAGGGTTGAAAGTAAAAATTTCAATAGAAACATATTATCATTTGTGTGCCTATCAAATTGTGTACCCCATGCACATAAGGATATGCTATCATCCAAAGATTACACATAATTAACCTCAAAAAAATTCTTAAGTTTAATGTTTAAGAAGTATAAAAGCAAAGAAACAAATGTAACTATATACCAATGTCAACTTCATGATCCAAGAAACTACCAAGACCCAATTAAATCTAATAATGATCCAAGAATACCCACTTTCACCTTTAAAGGGGACATGGAATTTTGTTAAAAACCTTACATGCACATATACAAAAAAATCTTTATAGAATAACTTTTAAAACCCCATTTTTGTTAAATTTACAACATTAAAACACTAAAGAAATAGACACAAACATGTCACAAGAATGAGTATAACAGTTTAGAAGCAATGTAGAAAATATCAAGCATCAATTGTATGCTATAGAAAGGAAATGGATAGAAACACCAACCCTAATGAAATGAAAATGAAATGAAACTCCAAGAAATGGAATAAAAAATCCCAAGAGATGATCCATACACCCAATCATCGAAGAAAACCACCCACATTATCCAACCATCACCATTGGGTTCAAGAAAGAGGGAACCAATACAAGTAAGAACCAAGAACAATAAGAAGGAAAAGATAAAAGAAGTAAAATACTAATAAATTTAAATTAAATCACCTTATAAATCTTGAGTAATTAACAACAGTGCAGGAGGAACAAAGGGGTAGGATCTTGGGATCCCCCTTCAAGCACCTAGGTTGAACAAGAGGGAGGATAGGCCAATTGGGGTTAAAATAGGGGAGAGGAAAAAAATGGCCAATCAAAATTTTAAGAAAAAAGGAAACTCATGTATTTTCCCAAACTATATGCCAACCATGTGTACTCTACTGGAAAATGAGGAATCCTACTTAGGATGAAATCATATTTTGGAAAACTGTACAACAACCATGAAAAATGTCTCTATGAAATGATAGTTCCTTCCTGCATGACTTTTTATTGGTTTCCATTAACTGTGTGCACGAAATGTACCTTACCATGGAAACACCTATAGGTTGCATGGTTTCTCCTCAGCCTCAAACAATTTGGTCCAAACCATGATCAAACTATGAACAAGGAAAAAAACTCACCCAGAACCTCTAAAACTCATATAATTTCACCGAGAACTCAATCTAAACCTCATACAAAAGATCCATCATTAAGAAAAGAATAATGTAAAAGGGAACCCCTGGCTAGGTTGTGATTGGGGAAAAATAAATTTGACTTCAATATTTTTAATTGGTATTGATAACATATTCAATGGGTGAGATTAAAGTTCTTAATTAGATTGTGAGGAAGATAACTATATTAATTATATTCGTTTACTCTATAAATAGGGGTAAAACTAAATATATAAGGATTCTAGGTGATGTTGAAGAGCCCAACGAATTAAGTGGTTGAATATTGAGTTTTATCTTTGAGTTACACTGGACTATATTTAGTGTTTTATTTCTTTTGAGTATTGGATACCCATTTATATATTGGAAATGAATACAGAGGATGAGATACTATTATTAACAATGGGAAAGGATGGTACTGATGGAAGATATTGGATAAAAAGATTTAAGTAAGACGCATAAAAATAATATGATTATAGAGATGATCTTATTGATAATCAAAGAAAATTATTTATTTAATTTGAAATAAATGCCTATATCATGTCCCTTAGGAAGTTAAAAAGCTGGATATTCCAATGACCAAGGATCATTGATTAAAGAAACACAGAGTTTCACAAGAAGAGTGATATTCCATCCTTAGATTATCAAGAATAAATTATATCATCCCATGAATATTACCTTCTCAATTACACAACTTTAAAGAAAATATCTCATCGTAATACTATATAATAGTATTTTATGTTCATATTTTTAGAAAAAACATAAAATAAAAAATCATTATATTTTTCAACTAACATACACTTTTCACACTATATGTGAAACTTCTTAATCCATTATAACTCTTAAATATCTCCCAAAAAATTCTCAATATAATATATTATTCTAAAAACATCATATATATTAATTTTCTTTTTAACCTAGGGGAATGTATTCAAATTAAAGGGTTGATCTCATATGTTCATTCAAGGTTAACATAACCGATAACAATAAATGATCAAAAGTGAGTATAAGATGAGAATAAGAGTATATTAAGATACATAATAGAGTTATAACCAAAACATAATAGATCATAAATCATGGAATAAGAAATTAAATAACATAAAAGAGAATAGTATCATATAAAAGAATCCTAAAAATGGAAATCTATCATAGCATGGAAATAAAAATTATCATATTGTAAAAGAATGTCATGAAAAAAAATTAGAGATATGGAACAACCTTAACCATAAGAAAATATTTTGATAAAACTCATTATTCCCATACCTACATGAAAAAAATAATTATGCACACATGTAAAAATGTGATCAAACTAATTATGCCCAAACATATGTGAATAAACACATTATGTCCTTGTCAGAATATCTTAAGAGATATCAACTTAATCTAATATAATAAATGTAGATATATGACCCCAACCACCATCATCTTTATATATGCGTTCAATAGAAAATAAATCATTCATCTTAAAGATCCCAATGCAATAAAATGGTTTTTATATCTCTTTTAAATTTATTTATATAATAAGAACATATATAATTCATTATATTCTTATAAAATGATATACCCAGGTAAAATAAATGGGTATAAAATGATATTTAGTAAATTTATTGGGAAATAGACTTTAATTGAGATTATATAGCATATGGTATTTATACTATATAGATAATGGGTATATAATTTAGATAATAGTTTCTATAATTAATCAATGTATGAATTCTAGGTAAAAACCCTTCAATCAAAATAATAAAGGATATAATATTCATAGAAAAAGGAATTTAATCAAAAATCCTGCCTACAAACAATGGATAAGTTATAAATAAAAAATCTATATTGTATTTATGTGAATTTAATTAACCAAAAGAAAAATCGTATGATGGTATTTAGAAGATAATCCAAGAAAAAAAAAATTAGAGAAAAAAACCAATCAATATTTGAAGAAATATGTTCGTAAAAGAAGCATTATGACTCAACTAAGGGAGTTGAGTTTATAAAACCCTGGTCAATTTTTTATATTTTGAATCAAAATATAATTCAAGATATAATGTGATATTATTATATAAATTCCTTTATATCTCATAAAAATAATGATAAAATAAATCCATGGACAATATATAAACTATAAAAATAAAATTAGTGGTGAATAATAATCATATCTTTGTGAATAAAAATTGATATGTCAAAACCCTTATGTTAATAGCAATGTAATAGTCAAAAGAAAATAAAATGGTTACCATGAAATTTAAATTAAAACATAATGAAAGGAAATATAATTATTATAATTGAAGACAACAAGGTAGTGAATATACTATATAAATAAAATAATGGTGCACAATATCAAACATATCGCATAGAATTTAAATTAATGTCAATAACCCTTATGGATTGAGTAATACATGAATCAAAATATGAATAAATAATGAAACTTGATTTTTTTTATATCCCATGACTTAACTAAAAAAATTGTACAAAACTTTCATGTGATGCAAAAAGAAAACATATAAAAAGGAAAATGGATTAAAAATATAACTTGTCTCAAAGAGATAGAATTGAGACCATGAATCCCTTGCATTTTTTTTGTAAATTTTGAGTTAAAACCCCATTAGAAAAATAAAATGGAATAAAATATTTAATATAATGAAACATAATAGAATAATGATATAAAATGTAAATGGGGTCATTAAATGCAACATAAAAAAGAAAAATGGTGTATAACATAAACATGTCTTAAGGAATTAAAATTTTAGATTGTGTGTAAAACCTAGTTTTTATAAAAATTTAGTTTCCATAAACCAAATGTTTATAATTATAAACAATTTTTTTATATTTATTCAAATGTATTTAAATATTTAGTTAACTAGTCATATAACATATAGATTCAACTAACAAGAATTTATTCTTTCATAGTAAAATTTTTCAACAACAGAACTTGAAATGAAGTATTACACATCATTGATTATTACATCCATTAAAACTAAAACAAAGTTAAAAGGGGAAATAAATCGCAAATAATAATATATTTATAACTATAATCACCAATTTACCACCAATTCCTTTAGCAATAACCATTAATATAATAAAACTGACAAATAGAAAGAATACCATGTCAGGAGAAATCATGTTGTGATATATAAAATGAAAACTAAGGAAATGGGAAGTGTTAATTAAATAATTTTAATAATTATAAATGTAAGGGAAAAAATACTAGTCTATTGGAACCAATTTATTATTTAATATATTTGTATAAGATACAAGAAATCACATCTTGATGGATAGAATAGTTTGGTAGTCTAGGTAAAGTGAATAAATTCATGATTTCTATATTATATTTTAATATAAAAAGAAAAACATAATTTTTTTAAATAATAATATTATTACCTCTCAAATATTATAGTATATCATATATAGTAAACTTAATGGATTCCTTGGAAAGGAAATAAAATAAGGGTGACCTCAAATTCTCAGTTAGGGTTACGTGTAGTGGAATCTATCATGAATCGATAAGCATAATCAATATAGAAAGTTAAACAACTAAACACACATGATATTTAATAATTATCAATACTATATTAGTGAGATAATGATTAATCAATATGGAAAGGTAGATAACTGAAAACACATTCCATTTAATCAATAAACTGAAAATGAAATTCTTTTAGAGATAATATCACTGTGAAAATTTCATGGATTCTAATAATTGAAGTATTAATGAAGAAAATTCTTAATAATTAGACTTAATATATTAGAAATATGATAAATATAAATCCATAACATTTCAAAATATGGTTTAAAACTACTTTTTAGAAACCAATTTGGTTTGGAAAACTACACCACTACTGGTAAGAACTTTCATAAGACAATTTAAAACTACTACGTAAAAACTCATAAGGTTTGACCAACTGATTTGTCTCATGAGACCCTTCAATGCATTTAAGGGATATTTATAAATTGTCCCCACCCATAACTATATGTACAAATAATTATTCATATATATAAAAATGGATTTAATTCATGAACAATTCTCCTTAAAAACTATACATATTGAGTAAAAAAATATTTTAACAATATTTACCCAATAAATCAAATAACTCCTAAAGTAAAACACAATATAGATAAATGTTATATGGTTTATGAAATAAATATATCCATGATAAATAATAATAATATTTAGTGTAAATTTAATGTCTAAAGGAAATTAAAAAATTCAAGTGAAATTTAATGACTATAATAATGAATCATGGAAGTGAAAGTCAATACTTTCCTTGGTCAAAACTATAATAAACCATCCATAAGAAGAATAAATATGATATCAATACATTATATACCCATTAGAGTAATAATAAAAGGTTGTTTTTATTTATTAGTAGAAATACTATAAAAATATATTCTAAATTTTTTTTGAGGGAACTTTCATTTTTATTTGAAAATCAATTATTTTAAACTTATAATATTTCAAAAATTATTTTATTTTGAAAATAATTAAAAATAATAATTTTAAAAATTTTAGGAAAATAAATTTCATTAAAAATATAATTGAAAACTTTTAGAAAACTCCAATTCCTTTTAATAAAGTTCCATGGTGTTTATTTCCCAAATTTGAACATGTTGAAAAATCCATCTTTACCTCTTCACTTTATCCATATTATTTTCATGCTATCCACTTCTTCTCATTCTTCCCTCCAAAAACATAATTCTTAGAGAATTATTTATCTATCTTGTTAGCTATGATACTATGTCCTCTTATGATGAGAATGTTTGAGAGACTAGTTACCTTCAAAATGTTGGCATAATCCCATTAAGTAAAAGATCATTCTTACTCTTTGGATTGAATTCATTGATGCAGTTACCATTCTGTCTACTTGGATCCATTTCTAAATGATGGAATGCACTATATTTGGTCATATCATTATTATGTATTTTTCATAATCCAAAATTCGTGAAATATTTAACACTAATTGAACAATATATGCATAGATGATCTCATAACCATAAAAGTGGCTTCATTGGGGATATATTTATTTTCAACTCCTTCATAATGGTTTGTATAGAAAATGTGTTTTATACTAATCTTATCACATTATATTGTCAAATTAGTTGCATATTAGTGTCTCTTGTCATGAACCATGTGATGATCAGGTCAATCCCAATGTTCCCTTTTTGATGTTATTAATCCTATGTACATCTGTCTAAAACCAATTCAACTTTTAGTATCAATAAATATATGTATTTAAATAATAAACCACATATTCTCAAACGTACCAAAAAATTAGATGTTATTATATACTTATCGCCAAATTTTTTTCATAAGGTTATGTACCCTAATAAATGTTTTGTTAAATATAGTTTCTACGGTTTCTACTAAACTTCATAGAAAACCAATTGTAGGGACCCCAACCCTAGTATCCCAATACTAGTTCATGCTTTAATATATTAGCATAAGATACAAGGAATCACATCCCGAAGGACTCAATTATTTCATAGTCTTGGTAAACTAGATACATACCTAATTCCCATATTATACTTTATTAAAAATATTATAACATAATTTTTTCTAGAATATCATTATTCCTTATAGAATATTCTTGAATATATTTCACAGTATACTTCATGGACTCATAGGGAAGGAAAAAAAGTAAGGGTGATATCAAATACTCAGTAAGGGTTAATTACAATAGAATATATCATTAATAAATAAGTATTATCAACATAGAAAATTAAATAACTAAACACACATTCTATTTAATCATGATCAAGACTATCATAAATGGATAAAGAATAATCAATAAAATAAGTTAAATATCTGAAAATATATTCCGTTTAATCAATAAGTTGAAAATGAAATGTATCTATAGGTAAAATAATTATGAAAATATCATGGATAATAAAAATTTAATTCTCAATGAAGGAAATGATTAATTACTGAATTTCATGTCTTCGGAACATTATAAGTCTACCACAAATACCTTTCAAAATCATTTTTAAAACTACCAGGTACAAACCAAAAAAATTTGGCATACTATACCTATATTATCAGGGCATTTAAATAGAAATTTTAAAAATAATAGGCACAAACTCATAGTAATTGTCCAAATAATTTGTCTCATGAGTCATATCGACTAATTAAGGGGCTTTGAATAAATTTTACCCACCAATAACTACATGTCAAAATAATTCCTTATATATAAAATAATTTATTTAATTCACAAACAATGTTCTTATAAAAATAAATATATGTATTGAGTAAAAGATATAGATTCATCAATATTTACTCAATCAATAAAATAACTCATCAAGTAAAAAATTTTATATAGAAATGATATATGGTTTAGGAAATAAGCATATTAATGATAAATAATATTCACATTTAGGAGAAATGCAATGTCTACAATAATGTGAATCATTCAAGGGAAAGTAAATAAATTCAAGAATTAGTCAAAGTAGTGAATATCAATACATTCCCTGATAAAAATGATCATAAATCATCTATAGGATAAATAAATTTAGTATAATTAAAATGTATACCCATTTGAGTAATAATAATGTTTTTTTGTGATTGATTAGTAGATTTACCGTGGAATTATCTTTAAAAACATTCTTTAGGAAAATATCTTTTTTATTATAAATCAATTTTTTAAAACATACACCAATTTGAAAATAATTTTATTTGAAAATTACTTTTAGAAAATAAGAATTTAAAGAATATGAAGGAAAAAATTTCATGAAAAATATCCTTGTAAACATATAGAGGATGCTTCAATGAAATGAGGGCCATGTTTGTAGGTAATTCCATACATGTTATATAAGATAAAAGGAACATCCCTTTTGTAGTGTAAAATGGTGATACAATTTCCATGTTCAAAAAAAATAAGATTAATTTAATTTTTTTATTATTAAAAATAAAAAATGGGTATAAATGGAATTAATAAATCATTCTGAAATGGTTAAAAAAATTTAATAATATTTTTTGAAAACATGGTTTTGAAATTAAAGAGATTTCCAAGTGAAGAGAGAAATAAAGTCAAATTTATTTAAAAAAAATTATCAATTATTTTAAGTACCAATGAGTGAAAAATGGTACTATTGAATAAAAATATCCTGAAAAAATTGAGGAGAAAAAAAATTAAATAGGTTTCGTTATATCAATATCATATAATTTATTTAAATTTAAATTCAAGAATTAACAATTTCAATTAGAATGAAATTTTGAAATAAACCCTTACAATGATCATAAGAATAAAGTGAGAGTTAATCAATGAATTTATTATGTCTATCAACTATAAATATTCCTCAATATTTTTTAAATAAAACAATAGATAATAAAAAGTTATTATACACAAAATGTTATAGTATCAACAACAATGAAGAAGTAATATAACCTAATGAAAAGAAATTGAGTCATGAAATACATTACCACATGAAAATTTTAAATTTAAATCCCCTCAGATTATATAATTAACATTGAAAAATAAAATATCATGAATTATTAATTAATCATTATATATCATGTAAAAGTATTATTATATAAACTATATGAAATAAATTAGGTGTATGACTTTACAATATGCCTTAATGAAATAAAATTGAGGTGAAATCCTTTACCGTAAGCTTCCATTTGGTTGAAATGTATTTAAAATCATGTATAATGGATTTTAAATTTTTATTAAATTATATTTGAACCATATTAATATTTATAACATCATATATGATCCTTTCACAACATCTTATAATGTTTTGGGTGTTAATTTCCTTATTTTATCATTCATGATCTATAATGAATGTCCTGGTAATTGTGCATATTATATAGTATCATAACATTAAAAATAATAATTATGACATAATTATCATATTCTACAATAAATTTTGATTTTAAAAAAAGTCACGAAACATGGTTATGTGAAATTAAGTACGTTATAATCATGGAGATGGTAGGCCTTACGTACGCATGTGTAATGTTTCCATTTTCCAACGATAATTATGAAATGAATCTATGTAATATATTATACTAAATGAATAATAATAGTATTATATATACAATATTATATAATTATATATATATATATCATCCATTTTGTGTGGTGATGATAAAATAGTCACATCACTTCTTGAAGGAGATGGTATACATGTACAAGAATGGTGTTATCATATTTAAGTGAGTGAAACAGTAAGAAATAAAATGATATATTTTCTTTATATATTGATAAATGTTTTATTAAAATCATAATTGTGTAATTTATATTATATATAATCATATAATTTATTCATATCACCTTACATGTAAATTGCTAGTTAAATATGAATCACATCGCTTCGCGAGGTGGTAGTCATCCATACACATGAGTGATGTTATTGTATCTCCAAAAGAATAGAAATTAAAATGGTATATATGATATAATGATTACATAGGTGTATTTATGTTATGAATATCATATATATACTTTATATCCATCATCATACCAAACCATGATACGTGGTAATGAGAAAATAAATGACATCAGTTTGTGACATGGTAGTCCACTGTACACAGGAATGGCGATTTAGTAACCCATTTGATGGAAGTGGGGATGGTTTTAGGTAATTAACTTAACGAAAAATTATATAAGTATATGTAATATATTTATGTTTTTATATAATATTTTTTAAAAATTATAATTATAGTGGGTTTATAAAGAAATAAAATAAAAACAGTCATTGATTAATGTTAACTCTTCTTTGGGTTTGCTTCTTAGGTTAGCACTAAAGCCTTCCTAGGTTGGTTTTATTCCCCAAATAAGGATTCTATAATTAGTGGATATAAATTTTTATGTGATTTTTTTAGGTATTGGTTGATCAAAATGGTATTGTATCTGTGAGGATGAGGGCATAAGAGGTGGTCATTTACATGTGAGGTGAGTGACACACATTGATTTTTTTGAAACAAGTAAATAATACCTTTGTTTTTATTATTAAAATGCCTCCAAAATAGAACATTACTAAACATAGAATATATAAGGTTGAAATAGGGACAACAAATGGGTGTTTTACAAGTAATTTGGTCATTTTATACCTTATGTTTTTATTTTAACCCCATGTAAATCCATTTTTACCTTAACCGTAGTTATTAATTTTTTATGTTTTCAATATTTATTTATGTAAAAGATTATATTAAACATATTAGTCATTATAAATTATTCAAGTTAAAAATATAGAATATATTTTTTTTAAATTTAATTCACATAAGTGAAAAATGTAATTTTAAATCAATCTCACATAGGTGATGAGAAACCATGCTTCCAAAGGGAAAATGTTCAAAAGTTTACAATGTCTTTATGTGAAAATATAAAAGTTATTCCAATGAAAAAAAATTTAATTTATTGATATAAAAATAATTTAATTTTTCTTTAAATAAAATTATAAATATAATTTTACATTATAAATAATTTAAATGAAAATAAAATTTTTAATTAAAATTTATTATTTTTCACTATTCATAAAAAAAAGTAAACTTTTTTGGAAAATTCATAAAATTCAGGATAAGAAAATTTTGATTTTAAAAATTCACAAATTATTTTCATTTAATAAATTTTTTTTCTAAAATTAGTAAAAATTATGGTTAAATTATATACGCAAAGCGTGCCAAATTCATCTTTTAGAAAAGTATGGTCTTTCAAAAAACATTTAATTTTCTTTTAAATGAATCTTATTTTACTTGTAATAAATAAAAAACAAACCAAAATTTGTAATCAATATATTTTAAAAAATCAGTTAATCCAATTCATACCACCATTCTAATAGATTGGTGATAACTATCACATTAAATAATAATATTTAAATAATATTTTAGGTTTTGTTTAAACTCACTGTTGCATGTAACATAAGATAAACTTAGTGTTGTGTGTAATGAAATATAAAATAAGTAGTACATGTTAAAAATTTGAAACATAGTATTGTGTGAAATGAAAGATATTTAATTAGTTGAATTTTTTTAAAAATAAATGTAATGTAAAGTCTTAGGGAGGTATATTTTCTTCTATGATTGGTTTTGCGTGTCACATATATTATCAAATACAATGCACTTATTTTATAATTCTAGGGACTTACATTACATATATAGAAGCAAACTATGATTGTTATAAATATAGTCATTATAAATATATTCATTGAAAATAAGGTAATTTTAAATATGGTTGTTGAAGATATAGTTATTTGTTATATATCCAATAGATTTATTGAAGTCATGTATTGCTAAGTTGAAAATTTAAGATAATAAAATAGGAAATGAAATTAAAATATGATATAAAAAATTATAATTGTATATACTTATGTGTTATGTATAAAAATTAATTGTAATATTTTTAGAATATATTATAACTATTTTAAAAAATTAAAATATATAATTTAATATCAATGGAGTAGTAAAATTTAATTTTATGGAAAAATAATCAATTATATGGTATTTTTTATAGCATGTTTAGTATGAAAGTAATATTTCTTAATCTTAAAAGAAAAATTTTGTTAAGTATTTTAAATTTTATCTTAATATATTAAACTGAAAACATTAAAATTTTTATTATATATGAACTAATATATTAAGTCTTTTTCATTTAGAAATTGATATGGAATAATATTAAGAACACTTAATGTTAGAATATAAATTTTTTTAACAAAAGAAGGTTTTTTTAAAATATTTCTTATTTAAAAAATAAATTTAAAATATTTAGTATATTAACTAGATAAAAGTAACTTCATTTTTGGAATTGTAATTTCAAAATTACCTTATAATGAATTTTTGAGTTTTTTGAAATTAATTTCTAGGTGAATTGTAAAATTTACCAATACTGCGACCTTTTATCCCATTATTAGTATATAAGTATGATTTATAAATTTATGAAAACATTTAATTTAAAAAATTTCTTTTAAAATTTAAAATATACATTTTAAAATACTAAATATTTTTTACAATCCTGTATTTGATTTTTTAAAAAATCAAGTAATTTTTTTTCTAAAATATTATTTAAAGACATTATACATTTATTATATTAAAATTAATTTCTAACAATTTTATAAATTGAATTAGAAAAATGTATTTTGAAATTTATAATTAGTGGGTCCAAATTATGTTATAAATGAATCTTTATTTATTGACATAATGATTTAGTTACCTTAGATAAAAACTACATACCAAGTCAAAAAGCTAAATTTTAAAAGTAATAATTCCAAGGGTAAAGGGAATAAAACATGTTAAAAACCTTTTTTTAATTTTTTTGTTTAGATACTATTAATATTATCTCCCTTAAACATATTTAATGTCTTTTTTTAGCCACTTTATAGTTTTAACACGTTATCCCTTTATATTTAGTTGAAATGTTTACAAAAATACCATTCTCACCATTTATAATAGGGGCCTCTCATCACCCCTTCAATACCACTCTATAAATTATGTTTTTAACGAAAATATGAAATATTTAACCCTTATATCTACAAATTTTACTATTATAAGCTCCATATCATAATATATTATGTTAAGACCATCCAATCAAAGGAATACACTAAGATAAACCCAAAGTTCCTTATGCAAGTTCAATATTTTCCCTATGATATTTTCCTTTTATTTGTAAATATAGAATTTATTTTCCAAATATTATTTTGTTAATTCATTATTTATAGTATTATGAATGTTTTTATGCTTTTTTAATAGACACTAACCACATCTCCCATTCCTCTTAAGAAAAGTAGAAATATCAATCGTGCGTATGTGAGGGCTACCACCTCTACAACATAACATGTTTCATTATCATTATTTGACATAAAATGATGGTAATAATATTAAATATAATATATATGTGTGACATTTATAACATTTTTTAGGTTGTGAAAATAATAAACCATATTACTCCTTTCTCACATTTTATGGGAAATAAATCATCATCCATGCATAGGTGCAGTCTACTGCCTACATGGTATGATATATTATATTTTCACTACCTCCTTTATGGATGATTTAAAATAATAATTTAGGATCATATATGACATATATTTGTAATTAATATCATGAATATGGTTCTTAAATCATATAAAATTAATTAATGTTATTAAGGAATCAATCAATATTGACAAATAACCCAAACTAATCCATCACCAATTTTCATCTTTACAAAACATGAAAAATATATCATATGATTTGATTATAAAATTATATATAATTATAAAACATCCGTTATTGTATATTATATTAAATAAGAATGATAAAATTGGTATCAATGAATTTGTACTAAAATCAACGTCATAAATCATGTGTGAAACAATTAAAGTTATTAACACTCGATGATGAAAATAAGTGATAAAAAACTAATATATTAAAAATAAATAACATAAATGATGTAAATAAAAGCTTAATTATTATGAATATGGTTTTTAAATAGATTATTCATATATATATGTTTGTTTTACAAGAGGTTAGGTCGTATTTTAATAATTACGAATAAAGGTATGGGTTTTCTTGAATACAATATTTTTCTTGAGTCATACTTGCTCAACTTCATTTTGTATATTTAAAGATTGAATAATTTTACCCTATAATGATTTTGTGTTGTATATATATATATTCATTTCTTGGTAAATCATGTTTCATACTCACTCCTACATTCTTGATGAATCAACTATTTAATAAAAAATATAGTTTTTCTAAGAATAATTTATATATATTTTAATGGATTTTTTAAATCCATATCTATGATTTTACTTCTTGAAACTTTTCTCCTGTACCAAGTGGAAACTCAATTGTTTTAATATTCAATGATCATTATATTTTCCACTATTCATTTCCAAAAAATTATTCATTATCCTTTTAATGATGGTTATTTTCAAGAAAGTCATTTTAAATATTCAAAATGGGTTTCCTTACTATGATCTTATATTCTTCAATTCTACATAAAAACTTATTATAAGTTTTATTTGTTTTCAAAGTAAATGTATTATAAATTTTTGATGAAATTTTTTAAGAATATTTTTCTTTATCTTAATTTTTTTTTAAAGTGACAAGAAAATCATGTCTTTTATGTTGCTATTAATAAAACTTCTTAAGGAAACATTCCTTTAGGGATTTATCTTACATTTTCTATGGATTCTTCTCAAATGAAGTAATGGTTTATAAATCACCCTATATGTTCTATTTTAAAATAATTTATTTGGGTGATCTTGTTTTTATATCAAATTATCATGTTTTTTATGTGTCACAATTTGGAAATGTTATGAACCCTATTTTCTTTCCATTGGTTATTTATGAAAAGATGAATGATTTTATTATATTTAGAACTCATATTTATGGATGATAGTGGGTGGTGTCCAATATAGACCTATAATTCATTGGTTATAGTTCTTTATCTCATGAGATAATAATGAGAATTTAATAAATAATGGTCTATATACTATGACAATCAGGTATTGATTTATGATCCAGTATATTATGTGAATCACATTGCAGTGCCCACTCCACTATAATATGAATACATATACTTATGTTTATAAAACATCTTGTTTCTATGTTATACTTTATTTCTATGAAATTCAAAATTTTTATGAAATTCCAGGTTCTAAAGACATTCTACTTTCTTAAGTTATTATTTATTCATTAAATTGATATATGCTATATGATTATAAGACATGATTTTGATGACCTATCATTATTTTTATGGTTCTATGACATAAAAATTAATGATCAATCAAGTTTTCCAATTTTCACTTATGATTTGATGATCTTTTATATAATACATGTCATGATATCATGTTTTCCCTCATGTTTATGATTTAATGGTTATGGATAGCAGATGTATTTCACTTATTGAGCATTTGATCTCATCCCATTTTTATATTTCCATTAATCTTATTATAATGGTTATTATATCATATGATATATCCAAAAGAGTTTCTATAAGATCACTGTTATGGATAAATGTTCACATTTTTTGTAAAATAAGATGTTTATTTAGCTTATTTCAAAGGAAATAAAGCATTATGTCTTTCAGTTGTGAAACTATTTGTTATATGTATTAATCAAATTTTCGTACTAGTGAATTATTCATATATGTTCATCTTGGGTTTCTATTATCAATATCAAGTATGTGTTTAGTTATTTTTGGAGATTATTTTAGTTCCCATTGGAGTTAAGGTTAAAGAACCTTAGTGAAAACCCAAGATATGGGTATTAGTAAAAGATTTTATCGTAAAATATTATTAATGTATTTAGTTGGTTATTTTCTTACAAAAACATAAATTTATGGATACTGTAAGGTTGATGTAGCTATGGAATAGATGAACATAATTTTAATCCCTCGAAAGGGGGTGGTTGTGCATTGAATCTATCTTCTCCCTATGGCATGATGAGTGGACCTAAGACTAAACACCTAAATGGACACTCTTGGGGGATATTCTTTGATTGATCACATGATCTTTATGAACCACTTTGAAGAAATGATTTTCTAGTTATATAAAGGGGTTATGTTGAGAAATATAAGAGATACCAACATAAAGTAAAAAAAGGTTAATATAATATTGATATATGTTAAACTAATGGAATTATAGGATAATGTGATTATGTAAAAGGTTTTAAGCTTGAAACCATTTTATGTTATTTGTTATGATAATCCCCTTTGATATTAAATTTTCATAACTCATGTCAAAACCATTTGGTTTTAAATATGGTTGTAACTTCAAGGAATTTATTTAACCATGGATAAAAGGGATAATGTGATGATTACCTCAAAGAAAACCCCATAAGAATGGAAAATGATGTGAGAAACCTTATGATTATGAAAAACAAACTATTGTGAAAAATTATAAACAACATAACATAATTTTAAATCTTGAGTGCACCAAATAAGATAAATATGGTGACTTAAGAAAATCTAGGTAATAAATATGAGTAAATAAAGAATACTAAACCAACTATATGTCAAAATGTGGGAAGAATAAATGATGGAATTTCTATAAGGCGACTGGAAGATTATTTAATCATGTAAGTTGCGGTCATAAATAATTAAATTATGAAGACAAACTAAAGATTTCTCTTAACATGATTGGAATAAATAAATTTTATATTAAGGAACTATTAATTATTCAATGTCTTATATGCGGTGAACTTTGGGTTTTAATCAAGTTAAGGAATTAATATATTGACTAACCAAGATATTGCGAATCACCAACCTCTTCAAAATGTAGAAAATAGAATACCTATGTAAGAAATACCTCTAAATTGTATCATGATATTTAAGGTATATGTACCATCCAATCCATATTTATACATGTCTTTTTTGAAATTGATTCTAGGAACACCATTATATGTAATATTTTTTCTAAGATCATTAAATTACTACCCTGATGATTTAATTTCTAAAGAAATATTCTAGTGGTATGATTATAGTATTCGTAGATAAATATTATAGGCATGTTCCTTGTGAAAATATTATCATTCCCCGTTGAAATAAATTTAACGCAATTTTAGTGATGGATTGGTTCCCTTCACTTAGATGGAAAAAAATTTCAAGGAAAAATGATTTCATATTAACATATGATATTCTATCAAAGAATGGAGAATAATAAATCCTGTTAGAAATAAGTTATTAACTGTGGGTCATGATAACAAACAATGATAAAATCTTGGTATAAAAACATGGAGAAAAACTCAATATAAGGGATAATCCTATTTAGAGGAAAGAAATATATATCCCATGTTTTTAAGGTTCACATATCTCATGAAATTATATCTATAATTGTATCCATAATTTGGATGTTGTTATCTATTTTCATTAGTTCAGGATAATTAAAATTTCAAGGATACAATTTATTTATGGGGGGGATGTATTATTGAATGCTTTTAGAAAAAATTTTCTTTCCATAAACTATATTTTTATAATTTTAACAATTTTTTTAATATTTTTATACGGAATTTAAATATATTAGGTAAAAATTCAAACAATATAGAGATTAAAATAACAACACTTTATTATTTAATAATAAAATATGACAATAAAATCACATGAAACTTAGTAATACACACCATAAGTTATAATATCCATTAAAACTATAAAAATTAAAATGGGTAAATAAATTGAAAAGAATAATATCACTAGAACTAGTATCTCCCCTTAACCACCATCACCTTCAAAAATAACCATCAGTATCACAAAACCAACAATGAGAAAGAATAAAACGAAAATATAAATCTTGTCATGAGATCTAAAATGGAAACTATGGAAATAAGAAGTGTGAATGGAATAAGATTGGTAAGGCTATATATATAGGAATAAAATCCTTCTACAGAAAAAATGGTCATTGAAAATATGGTAATTGAAAAAATAGTCATTTAAAACATTGTACATATATATATGGTTATTGGTCATATATCTAATAGGAATACTGATGGCATGTAATAAAATAACTAACAATGAAATAAAAATATGATATTGAAATAGTATTAATATATATACTTAAACATTATGTACAAATATTATTAATAATATTATAACAAAATATATGATGTATATATAAAATTCAAAAAAATATTTTAATATCAATGGAGTAGTGAAAATAAATTCTAAATATAAATGTTTATTTTTAATTATATTCGTTAAATCGTATTTAGTATAAAAGAAATAATTTTTTTTCAAAGAACATTTTTTTGAGTATTTTATATTTTATTTTTATTAATCAAATATTAACATATTAAAATATTATTATATATGAAAAAATATATTAACATATTTCAAAATATAAATTTATATGAAATAATATTAAGAATATATAATATATAAAATGTCACTTTTAAATAAATGCAGTTTTTATTTATATTTTCTATTTTAATTTTAAAAATAAATTTATAAAAGTTAAAATTTTAATTAGATAAAAATAAATTAATTTTTTAATTTATAATCTAAAAATTATCTTGGAACATTTTTTTGATATTTTTCTAAAAAATTGATTTTTAGGTGAATAATACATTATACCGATACAATGACTTTTTTTCAATTGTTAATATATAAGATCGACTTAGAAATTTATGAAACATTATTATTGAAAACAATGTATTTTATAGTTGAAATTAAAAAATTTAAAATATTTATTACACTTTACAAATTTATATTTGATATATTAGAACATAAGTGATTTTTTTTCTCAAGAATCATTTTAATATTTTATAAATATATTATATTAAGACTAATTTTTAAAAAAATTATAATCTAAATCATAAAAAATTGAATTAAAAATTAGATTTTTTTTCAAATTATCTAATATGGAAAATTTTTATACATAAATATTAAGTTACCTATGGTAAAATGTAGTTATAGTGGTAAAAACTGAATGGAAAAGGTAATAATTCAAGAGGGTAAAGGGGTTGAAATATGTTAAAAACGTCATTTTAATTGAGGTATTGAGATATTATTGACTTATCATCATCCTCTAACAGATTATTTTCAATTTTTGGAGTCACTACAAGCTTAAAGTTTTCTCACTTTATATTACTTTTCGATATTTTACAAAATTCCATTCTCACAACTTATAAAAGGGCCCTCTCACCACCACTTCAATAAAACTCTAAAAATATTGTTTCCTCCTAAAACTATTACATATTTCTTTACACTATAATCATATTTCACTCTAATAATATTCTTTCTATAATATATTATCCTAATACATTCCTTTCCAAGGAATCCTTTAAGAGAAACCTAATTTTCTCAACATAAGTTTAATATTTTCACTCACATCTATTCCTCTTATTATTCCGTTTGAAATATAGTTTTCCAAATATTATAATATTAAATAATTATTTATATTATAATGGTTTTTTATATTTTTATGAAAAAACACTAACCATTTCTCCCCACCCCTTTAAGAAAAATTAAAAATTCAATCATGCTTATGGCCGAACTACCACCTCCAAGACATACCATGTTTCATCATACATAAACACCTTAAAAATATGGTTTTAATAAGTAATATAATATATAAGTATTATATTTATAACATATTTTAGGTTATTAAAATAATAAACCATTTTACTACTTTATCCTGATCCATAAGAAATGAAATCATCATCCATGTGTGCATGTGAACTACCACCTCCATTGAGCGGTATATTCCAATTTCACTAAAAAATTAACAGATTTTTTTAAATTATAATTATTTATTATATAAAATATATAGGATAAATAAATTTCCTGAACATTTATCATTATGTATAGAAAAAAATTGATAATCATTATTAGGTTATCCATCAATATAGATAAATAACCCAAAACTAATTCATCACCGATTTTCATCATCATCATACATAAAAAACTCTTATATGAATGGATTATAAAATTATAGGTAATTATTAAATAACAAATCAATTATTATATTTGAACTATTAGTGATAAAATTGGTATCATATATTGGGTATCGAAATCATCATCATAATGTATGCATGATAAAATTAAAGTTACTAACAAATGATGAAACAATTAGTGATAAATAAATTATATATTAATAATAAATTATCATAGATAAATTCTATAAACGGTTAATTTATATGAATATGGGTTTTAAATAGAGTATTTATATATTTGTTTATATCATTATAGCTTAGAATTTATTCAACTAAGAATGAATAAAATAAAGGGCTTTTCTTAACTAAAATATTTTTCCTAAGTCATAATCACTCCAAATAACTTTTTTTCTTTCAAGATTGATTAATTATACCCTAGTATGATTTAATGTTGAATTTATATCTTATTTTTTGGGGAAATAATCTGTCACACCAAAGTCTTCTTCCTTGAATAATATATTTTTCATAAAAAATGTAATTTTATTATGAATAATTCCCATCTCTTTTAATATATTTTTCTTTATATACATATTTTTTACTTCCATCTAATGTTATATTTTCAATGGTTAAAAATTAAATTTATTTTATCCTATATTTTCTGTATATTACTATTTATTCATTAAAAAGGTTTCATTATCCTTTTAATAATGTGGAATTTTAATAATTGTGTTTCAAAATATTCAAAATTATTTCCCTTAATATGATATTACATTCATACCTTCTATATCAAATTTTGATGTATGTATTATTTCTTATGAATGTATTTCTAATAGATTTTGTTGAAGAATTTTTTAGGTGTTTTCAATTCATCTTAAAAAAATTCGTTTTGAAAGGCAACATTAGGATAATGTCTTTTAAGGTGATATTAAGAAAAAAAATTTATGAAAAAAATCCATTTTTTTTATCAGTATTGAAAGGATTCTTCTCAAATGATGTAATGGTTTTAAAATCCCCATATATGAGATGTTTTTAAATACTTATTTTGTGTGATCATGTTTCTCATATCAAATAATTTTTTTTTGAATGGTTTAAAATTTGAAAAATTTATAGAATTGTTTTACTTTGGTTATTTATGATAAGATGAATGATTTGATTTCATGTGGAACTCATATTACATAATAGGGATGGGTAGGGTCCAAAATCACCCTATAATGCATTTTTTAAGGCTTTATATTTCATGATATACCTAAGAGAAGTTTTTAATAAATGATCTATCCACTATGTGAAACTAGTATGAATGCCTACTCCACTATGTTATTAGAATAAAGTGGTGATTTCAAACCCACTATAATATTATTTCCAATGATTATATTTATGCCAATTTTTTCCTATGTTATGCTTTGTTTCCAAGATATTCTAAATGTATATGATATTCCATGTTCTAAAGATATTATACTGTAATATGTTATGATTTCATGTTTTGTTTGATTTTCATTATATGCTTCAACTCCATGTTTTTTATTACCATTATTTGTTATTATGTTTATATGCCATAATTTTTATATTTATATCATGTTTTATCATTTTCACTCATTATTTGATGATCTTTTTATATGACTTTTAACCCTCTCTCATGTTTTCCCACATGATTATGACGCAATGCTTATGACTAGTTGATAAGCTTCCCTTAGAAAGAATTAAATATCACCCCTTTCTTATGTTTATATTCTCTAGGATGTGAAGATGATTATATCATTTGATATTTCTAGAAGAGGGTCTGGAGGAGAACTAATATAGAGAAATTTTTACAAGTTCTAAAAAATAAGATGTTTATGTTTCTAGTATCCAAGACACTAAAACATTAGGTCCTTGTGTTGTGTGACTATTCATGATTTCCATTAATTCTGTCATGGTATAAACGTATTATTCACATATGTTTATAATTGGATTCTATATAAAGAACTATTATGACATTAAAATTTTTAAAATAAAACCCCATTAAAGGTTATTATTTCAAATGAAACATTATGTTTCATAAATAATGATAGGATCATGATACAAAAAATTAAAGGGTAATTAGATACACCATTCCAAATAAATCATGTTTTATAATAATAAATACATCTTGAGAAATTAAACTTCAAATAACAAACCCTTTCCTTGGTTTTCTAATTTTTCAAATGTAATATAATATTATCCTAAAAACATAACTATCTTAATCACATACTAAAAATATTTCTTTTTTGTTTCTATTAAATATTATGAAATTAATTTATATCTATATATTATAAATATATTACTCATTTATTATTTATTTTCATCATCTGTTCTTAGAAAATTATAATTTTTTATTTTGTACAAGTAACATAGAGGAAAGGTTGATTCTTACTTAGTGTTTTAAAGTTAACCACTCTTAGAAAATCCCAGATACTAGATTCAATGAGTTTAAATGGTACATTATATCTCATTTTAATTTAGTGAATGGTAATGGTATGGTTTGGGGAAAAGGTAATTGTGGATAACTAGTTTTATTATTTTTAATGATCAAAAGGTGATGTATTAATAAATGTATTAAATATAAATAAAAAACTTCCATAATCATTAAATAATATTAAATAATTTTTTACTCTATTATATTATAATTATATCATATTCCATAATAATTAATGAAATAAATATTATAACATCATTTATATTGTGGGTAAAACTGACCCAAACTGGTGCATGTTATGACAATTTAAGGAGTAAGGAATTTTTTACTTTTAATTATAATATATCATTAAAAATATTTATAATTTTAATTTTGTAATTTAAATACATTAAATTCATTATTATAACTATCCATGTAGAGTGGTGATGAAAAAATAAATTCACTGTTCATAGAGGCAGTATTCTGAACGTACACATGATTAACAATTCCATTTATCAATGAATTGGGTGAAATTACAGTATATGGTAAATTTTTATTATAAAATCATAATTGAGATATAGTAAACATATTAATTCCTAAAATACACCCTTTTTTAATTGATGAATGTCCGTGATGAAAAAACCACATTACTTCATGGATGCGGTAGTCCACATGTTCACACGATCGATGTTGTTTGGTTGTTATTAACAAATGTAAAGGATTGAATAATGGGTTTTTACATTGATATAATGAAATTAAAATATATTAAAAATATTTTTTAATTATATTATTGTGTATATAATAATTTTAGAGGATAAATATTAAGTGGAAAAGGTTATGGAGTTAGAAATACACGGATTGAGAACTTAAGGTTTCAATTGGAAATATCCTCAGAAATGGAGACCTTATACAAACTAACTAAGGCCATAGGCTTATGAAATTGAGAGAGGATTATATTATGAAAAAATGGTATATATTTTTGAATAAATTCTATGTAATAATGTTTTTAGGATGGGGTTGAAGCATTCCCCTTTTATATGTTTATAGAAGGATAATTTTGGGAGTACCCATTAGTTTAAATAATGGAATGATACTATTTAATGTTCTATGGTCAAAAAATAATAAAATATGAATTTAATATATTTATTTATTGTATAATCTTCAACAAATCTATATTTTGAGTCAATATGTTGTTATTTTAAAAAAATCTATTTTTTTTTACTTTTTAAAATTTACACAAATGCACTTTTACCTTGGTAATAAAATTTTAAACATGGTAATTAATTTTAATAAAAAAAATCAAAAATCACCATAATAAATAATTTTAAAAAATTTATTACATATACTAAATTAATTTTATAAAATAATATTTCAAAGGCTTAAAAAATTTAATTTTATAATTATTATACATGACATGTAAAAAAAATTTAAAGAAAAAGTGTGTTTTATACCTAAAATTTATATTTATGTTAAAATTATAATTTTTTTAATTTACATGAAATAAACTGGTCAGTTATATGATAATATAAAGTTATTTTATTTTATAAAAATCCTAAAATTAATTTAACCATAAAAATGTTTAATAAAATAAAATAACCAATATTTTTTAAAAAATTAGAATAAAATATGACCTAAGATAATAAAATTTATCATGAGTTTTATAAGTTGAAATTTATATTTAAAACACCCAATTTTCCCTTGAAATAAATAATTGTTTTGGTCAAAATCCTTCATAAATTTAAAATAATTGGTTATAAAATGATAAGTTTATAAAATTTATTATTTTAGTAAAAACTGTATTTCTCATTATTTACTTAAAAATAAAAATGTTCTAAAAAATATTAAAAATTAATCTTAATATAATATTGAAATTATTATGCAAAAAATGGACTTATATTTTCTTAAATTATAATTATAATATCTATGAATTTAAATTTTAAATAAATACTTAAAAATATTGTGACAATTGTTTTCATAGATAAACAACATTTTTAAAATATTATTCAAAACAAAATATAAATAAATAATTATTTTATTTGATTATTTATTTTTATTTAAAAATTATTATATTCTTAATATGATTTTAATATTTTATGGTTTAGTTTAGATAGGTGTTTTGTTAGTTCGTTGATGTGTTTGACATAAGCTATCAACGATAATATTAATTTAATGGATTTGAAATCTTGATTTGTTACATTCTTCCCCTTAAGTAAATTGTTCCCTTGAAATTTGAATTATTAATCTCAAATAAAAGCATATGAGGGTATTCTTAACATATTTATCATTTGGGATATAACTTACAATATGAATTATACCATACTCTATTAGGAAATATATATTTTCTTATATTTCATCAATTAACATTAATCTCTTATACAATCATATACTCAAGTATATATATATATATATCCTAATAATACATTACCCCAAATATACCTTTCCAAAAACTATCTAAATCTCTCAGACATTGAACGCTAATGAAACCACATATTCATTCTAAAATTAACAATATATTTAACCATAAATTGATATTTATTACTATATCAAAAAATCACACACTAACTAATATATACCACAATCCCAAAAATATGATGAACTTCACAAAAAAATATTATGAAAAAATTATGAAACCCTAGGTTAGCGATACTTTATAAATTATTTTTTAAAAATCAATCAACCCTTTATTATCTTAACCTCAAGTATATGTTAAACCAAATATTTATCTATACCTAAATTATGTGTTCTTCAATTATTATATAAAAAAATATAATCTTATCATAAAATAACTTTTCAAGGTTATTTATACCATTTAATATATATATTTACAAACCTCTAATGTAAAAATATTGAAGTAATATCATTTTATGTTTCACATAATACTCATAACTTTTAGAATAATCTAAAGTAACAGAAATAAATATCATTCACTAATAAAAATAGCTAGAGTATCGAGATTTATTTTCCTTTAAGGTATCAACATCACTACCTTAGGAAAGACTATGAAACCCACCACTCCACCATAACAACCATATACTAATATTCTAAAACATTTAAGTATTCTCCCTTATTTTATTATAAAACATAGTGGTTTCTAGATATATATATTTCTTAGATTCTTTTTCATGATCATATTTCAATAAAATAATAAAACCAGAATGGTTATGATAATATCCAAAATAATAATATATAAAAATCAATACAAAGATGTATTCCCCTATGAAACCATCATTTTTAACAAATGATACTTTTGGCTCAAACTATGACTCTCTTTATTCAATCCTTTTTTATCTATGATCATTTTACCATGATTTTATATAACCTAATTAGTAGAAATCATACTCAAATCCTTCATAATAGTTCATTAAAGAGAATGTGAATTTACTATATCATATCTTTTGTGAGTTTCAAACTATGTGTGTTGGTACGTCTATTTATCGTGAACCTGATGACTATTTATTTAATACCAAATTATCCCCTTTTACGGTTATTAATCTTATGAAAATATATTCTATATATTTCATCCAATTTTAGTATCCCTTCATGGATTTCATTTCTAGGAAAACCACATATAAAAAACATCATTAATATGTTAGGTTGTTATCTGACAACTAGAATTATCCATTATACTTATCCCTAGAAATTTCAAAATATTTATCTTATCCTAATCTATAAAATATTAAATATTACATCAATTAACCTAAAAGGGTTATCTATACCTTTTAAATTACAATCATCTTTAACCTATCGACCCTTAAATTATCCTCAACTAACAACCTATCCTCTAATATTATCTAAACCATTTTACGATACCAACTGTGATATCCCACAGACATTAACATCTTAATTAAATTAATTTTAAGAAAATATTACATTACAATACTTTACAAAAACATTTTAGGATTATAGTTTTAGATAAATAGGATAAAACCTTAGCTAAAAAATCATTTTCCGTTATTAACTAGCATAAATTTTCCCCAAAAATTTAAAACTGGTTAATCCATAACAATTCTTCAATATCTCCCAAAATTGTTCATACATTAGATTGTATCCCTAACACATCATACATATATATTTACTTATTAACAAGGGTAAATAAAAAGATAGGAAAAGGGTGAGAGAAGATACTCAATAAGGGTAGACATTAGTGATAATAATCAATGATCATAATTGAGAATAAGGTGAGGATATGGGTATAATTTTAAAAAATAATAAATTTGTAACCAATAACAAATTGATCATAAATTATGGAATAAGAAACAAAGTAACATAAAATTATTGAGTATCTTTAAAAATAAGAATAAACATTGAAATATAGAATAGAATATAAATGAAATGTATCATAGAATTATGGAATAACATGAATGACCACGTTGTGATATTAAAAAACATAAGCATATTGTTTTTTTAGAAAATATATTATTCCCATTACAATATGAATATTATCATTATTTACATTCCTAAAAATATGAGAAAGATCATTATCCCCATTCTCTTATGAAAAAACTCATTATTTCTTCATATGACTATATCATGAGATATTAACTTAAACCAATGTATTGGAGGGTGATATATGAGTTCTACTATCATCATTCACATATATTTATTATATATGATATTAATAATTCACTATAATGAATGCATGGAAATGAAATGTGTTTCATATCCCATAAAAAATAATTCATTAAAGAAAACATTCGTAATTCAATCAGTAATCCTAACATGATATAGATGTAATGACCTAAACATTTATAAATAACATTCCACCTATGATTTAAATTAAAATTTCTAATTAGGTATTATGGTTATAGAAAAAAATAAACATATTTGGTTTTATATTATCCTATTAGATTTAAAAGTCCTTTAAGAATATTTACTTTTTATAATATATACCTTGAACAGTGATCATAATATTAATATAAATATATGGTTTTAAAAAATTTAATTAACATAGAAAAGGGAAGTGATGGCGTCAACCAGTAAGATTGCCTAATATGAATACCACTTATTAGAGCTTATGAGGGAGACAATATCCTAATGATTCTCCCTAGACCAATACCAATTTGAGATCCAATAACTTAAGCATGAGAAAAACCATTTATGGGAGAAGTCCAAGCTCATTGAGATCATGACCCAAACTATGTATGTTGTAATACCTCATGAATGTCTCACTACTACAAACCTTACCATTATGGAAGATTATGGTGTATTAAAGGGATACATATTAAGACCACAATAATACGAATATGTATGTTGTATTTTCAATCGAATAATGCTAATATTTTTTATTATCTTTACTTCATAATTGTTTTTTATTTTTATATAATAAAAAACAAATTATATTTTTAATTAGTAAACAATTTCAATTAAAAAAATTTATTATGATGAATTAATGGATTTTTATGATAAATAACATTATAAAAAATATTATTATTAAATTTTTTTATTAATTATAAATGATCATATAATTTTTATGAAGACAATTGTAATTTTTATAATGGTTTAAAAACTATTACTGTAAATAAACCTTGCATTTCTTAATAAATTTCTATTGTTACTTTAAAATTGATAATACACATATTTATATTTTTTTGATAAAATTAATAATATTTTTGTAATCCACTCATTAAAATTATCGAATGGTAAATTTTTCATAATTTTTAAGGATGGTCAATTTTTTAGGTAAAAATTAAATACAGTAAAAATATAAAGTGTGTATTATGACATCATAATGACTAAAAAGTGATTCAATAAATACTAGAAATGGTATAAATAAAAATATATATTTTTTACTTTAAAATAATGAGATTTTATTTTTATGTAAATAATTTTATAAATCATTAATAAATCCTGTAAAACTATTAATATATTTTATGGTTCTAGAATCATTTATTAAAGAGTATGACTCACTTCTATATCAAAAATGGTATTATTTAATTATTTATGGGCCATAAACTTATAAAATAATGAGAAAAATTACCTTAGGATAAACAATGGGAAAAAACCATGCGAAGGTTCATGGTTTTTGTTAATTTTTTAAATATAGTTCAAAACCTATGTTTGTGAAATGATAAAGAATTCCCCGCTCATTTACTATATAGTGACCCCAAATGTCCCATTTATATCACTAAAAATACTTTTAGAACGTCCTTAATCTTACCTCCGATATCTAAAGTCCTCCCAATGTTCCCAAAATATCTCAATAATCTCCTCTCAATCAATTGGTGTCACACTCTCAAGGAAAGGGATCGTCTCCTTCTCCTCTTTACTCAAGTGTCTTCTTTATCTTATGTATTTTATCTTCATTTCCAAATGTTGGGAAATTTTATTCCATATCACCCTTAATTTACCATTTATGTATAATTTATTATAAACCCATTTTTCTCTCATCATTCACTTCTATGAAAATTTATACACCCCTATTATGCTGCCGAACATTCACCAAGATTTTCCATTGAAAAAATATGTGTACTGAAGAACTATACCCATTTCATATCAAGGGTGTTCAACTTTGTGAAATTATACTTATTTATATGGTAATAACATTTATATATAAAAGATCCTTTATCAGGTAATAAAATGTGATGATAAATGGTTCCATGCTTTAGGATCTATGTTACACACTTAAGAATGAGAATGACATGAAAGTGACGGGTGCACCCAAAATTATATAGAACTCTAATGAATTGGGTAATGTTATAGTCTCATGATACGTAATTCAAGGGATTAGGGAGTGAACCAAACCCATAAAAATACATTTTCCATCATGATGTCTGGGAATTTATCATTGACCTATATTTACGATGCACCATTTTATGTTTTTGCCACATTTCCCATGTTTCTTTTATGTTATCATGCTGTATCATGCATCATTGTTCATGATTATGATTCTCACCCCTTTTTTGTACCATTTCTATCCATATTGTATTTAATTTATTATTTTATTCATTTTATTTTAGGTTTAATCCCCAATAGTGCTTTATTGCTCACCCATTTCTTATGTATGTTCACAGGCTATACAATATAGTGTTAAGTATGAAGGAATATTATGAGTATGTTAAGGATGTTTTAAATAAAGATTATGTATTACATGTTTTAAGTTGTTATATAACATACCTAATTCCCAAATACACTAGACTTCAAGATCTTTTGGGATGTTTTAAGTGTAATCTTTTGTAATAAATCATGTATTAATGGAAAATAAAGAGCCAAGTTATTATAATTTGTATTAATGGAAAATTTTATTTATTTTTGGGATTATAATTATAAATATATAGTGAAATAATTAGGGATAAGACTAAGTATAAGAAAACATTTTTAAATTTTTTCAAGTATAGAGTTAGTGGTTTATCAAGAAAAAAATATTTGCCTAGATACTATAAGTGGATGTAGCATTGGCATGGATGTACATAGGGGTAAAACTAGGTAAAACCATGTTGAGATAGACTTCACAAGAGACTTGTGCAGACTAATAGGACTTGATGCAAACCTTGTTTTACATTCCCATGCTTTGGTAAATTAATAAGCTCATTATAAACCAATATGAAGGTAACAAAATATACCCATTAATGTAAATGTTAGAAATAGATCACAAATAACATAGATTGAATCCTACTAATTGATAAGTCAAGGAAATACACGTAAATTATATGTTATCTATTTAATATAATTGGATTTCCATTTATTTGATTAATAGTATAAAATTAATCATCTATAATGTTTCCTTTATTCCAGAATGTATCTGGAAATAAGAGGAATCTGATAAAAAACTAATCTGAAGGAAAATGTAATGACTTCCCTAACAACATGACCAACCTTATGGGAGAGAGAATCATGAAAATTATGACAATAATCTCATAGTTGTATCATGTTATAAATATAAACCTTTTTCATGGGGAGCACCCAAATTCTCTTAATAATGAACAAGCTAAAATTTATACTTTTCTGTGAAAAAGGCCTCCAACATTCAATGGTTCATCTAATCCCTTAATCCTAGAATAATATATTACCTCAATTTACAAGATATTATCCATCCATCACTATTTTATAAAAAGAGAAGGTTCTACTAGTTGTTTATCATATAGAGGGAGAACTTGATAAGTGGTGGATATTGGTCAAGAATATGAATCCTCATGAAGAAATTGAAGTCATGGGGTGAAAGGAATTCTAGAAACTGTTTTGGAAAATATTTTCTTCATACTATTTGAATTAAAATGGAAAGGTATTTCTATAATTCAATAAAAAAGATGATAAATCTACTAGGTCATATAAGAAAAAATACACCATACTTGAATGATACACCTACATATTTGTTTTTACCCATAAATTCATGGTTGACTACTTCTTTTGTGGGATAAAACCTAGTATATGAAAAGCCATGGTGATCTGAGAGTATGATAGTTATGAGGAAATTTTATGATGTGACCTGAAAGTCAAAATGGTGATTAGTGAATATCAAGGGTATCATGAGGATACGAAGATTAATGTGGATTTTTATTATAGTGTTTCTATGGATGAATATAATGGTGCTGATAAATTTTGATATCCCACATGTAAAATGTACAGAAAGAAGCACCCTAGAAATTATATAAAGGGGAAAATTAAATTTTTTATGTACAAGAATGAGGGACACTAAGCTAGCGATAAAAAATGGTATAAATCCACTAATAAAATTAAGGAATGGAATGCTATAGTCAACCCTTAGTGAATTTTTCATTGATTCAACTCTAAGGTACCATTTCACATTGAAAACTAATGCTCTAAGACATGTTTTTTGGAGACAACCAACAACCTCCATGGTAGTAAGGGTGACCTTTTTCTATCACAAATAATAAGCTGGATCCAAAAAATGAAGCTATGATAGGTACACTAGTTATTCATTCATGAATAGAAAACATAGTTTTTGAGTTTAGTTCTATGCATTCCTTTGTACCAAGAATGTTTCATAAATTTATTCAAAGAACACCAAAAATCATGGAAATATAGCTATGAGTGAAAACAAATATTGAGGAAATTATTACATCCCATGTATATAACTCCTCCCCTATCAAAATTTGTGGGATGAAATTCCCAAAAAAAACTTATGATACTCACTTTAGTGGATTTTTAGGAAATTATGAGCATGGATTGTATTTTATTATTTAGAGACAACCTTGATTGATGTGTGAAGGAAATCACTCTTTGTATCGTGAATCATCATACGATTCGATAAAAATGCATGAAGATAGACTAATATTCTTTATCACAAACATCTCAATAATGTTTATTATTTACCTATGAGAAAGAAAATATATATGAAATGATTGAATCTAAGTATGGTATAATCATTTAAGACATTACACTTGTGGGGGAATATACTAAAGGGTTTATAGATGAATTAACTGGTCTTCCTCCTACCCGAGAGGTTCAATTTCTAATCTCTATTATACCTGAGGCATTGGAATTATCGAAGAATCTTTATATAATGGCTATTGTGGAACAAGGAGATATAAAGAAACAACTAAAATAGAATCTGGATAAAGGGTTATTATTCTCATGTACTTCACCTTGGGGTGTACCTGTCCTCTTTATCAAGATTAAGGATGGGTTAATGTGCCTTTTCATTGATTATCCTGAGCTCAAAAAGATCATGATAAAGAAAAAGTATCATTTTCCATTGATTGATTAATTTTTCGTTCAACTATGTGTAGAATAATAGTTCTCCAAGGTGGATATGGGGTCAAAGTATTACCAAGTTAGGGTGAATGAGGATATCTTCAAGACATCTTTTTGTATAAGGTACAGTCACTATGAGTTCATAATAATTCCATTCAGACACACTAATGATCTAGAAATATTCATAGAAGAGATGAATATAGACTTTTGGGATTGCCTTGAAAAATTTGTGTGAGTATTTATATATGATATTCTAATATACTTCAAAAAAAAAAAGATCCTTAGGAGAATTTGAGCACAATTCTAAATACCATACCAATGGAGAAGATTTATACCATATAAAAAATGGGATTTTTAGTTGAAGTAAGTATCATGCTTGGGGATTATTATATTATGTAATGGGATATATAAGGACCCTTTAAAAATATAAGTAATTGAAGGATTTCTGAGGCCAACATCTATGAAAAATATATATATTTTTATTGGATTAGTTTGGTACTATCATCGATGTGGGAGAAATTTTTCATGATTTTCAAACCCTCTAACTAAGATAAATTGGAGGGGATTTAATTTTTCTTGTTATGATTATTGTGAAGAGTGATTCATGGAGTTGAAATAGAGGCTTATCAATGTACCTGTAATTATACTACCCCCAAATGAAGAACATATGTTGGTATTTAGAAATTACTTGAAGAAGGGATAAGGATACATGTTAATGAAAAATGAAAAAGTGATATCCCCTTCTTCAATGCAGTTTAATGTTCACAAATTCAACTACCTAATGCATGATCTATTGTAGGATGAAGTGATCCTCAATTTTAAAATAAGGAAAAAATTTCTATTTGGGGAGAATTTTGCAATAAATATGGATCACAAAGCCTCATGTATATATTTAGATAGAAAGAGATGAAGATGTGACAAAGAATATGGTTAGAGCTGATCAAAGACTATGAATTCTCAGTCAACTATATTCATGGAAAAAAGAATAAAGTGGAAGACACTTTAATTAGAATAGATCATACAATTATATCATTCATGATAATTTATACAGATCTGATCTGGTTATACTTTAAGTGGATGGTCATGTGAATCATAAAGGAAGGAAAATCATTAATCCCTTCACAAATGATTTCTCAAACATCTCTTTTGGAAATGGTAAAGGCTTCCAATGGAGATGATGTGGGAATTCAGAAGAAAGTGTAATCTATAAGAAAAGGGAAATCCTGAGATTTAAATGCTCATGAAGAAAGATTTGTGAGATTTGGGTTATGACTATGTGTACCATCAAACCGATGTTAAAGAAAAATATGTTGGATGATGCACATAGACCAACATTCTCCATCAATCTTGGAATCATAGATATGTATCAAGATCTTTGAGAGCACTATTGGTGGAACAATATGAATAACGAGATCACAAAATATACATCAAGATGTCTTGTATATCATCAAGTAAAGATAGAAAGGAAAAATATAATGGGATGATGAAACAATTACCCATACCTACATGTAAATGGGAAAGAATCACTATATACATTTTCACTGGTATTCTGAAGACATGAAGAGAAATAATGATATATGGGTTACAGTGTAACATATTATGAAGACTATTCACTTAAATTTAATTGGATTAGACTTCTCAATCTATCATATTTCAAGGATATACATTTGATAAGTGATGGTGGTTCATAGAACATCACTATTGATAATATCTGATCAAGAACCAAGATTTTACTCCATGTTTTGGAAGAGTCACTAACAGTCTCTAAATACTATGTTAAAATTCAGCATATATTATCACCCTCTCACTGATGGACAATTAGAGTGGAATATCTGGAAACTCAAGAAAATATTGAGAGAATTATCAATTGGCCTCAAAGGAGGATGATATCAACATCTTCCGCTAGTTGAGTTCTCATAGAACAATAGTATCCACTCAAACATCAAAATAGATCCCTAAAAATCCCTTCATGGGAAGTGGTGTATAACACCTACATTTTTAGATGATGTTTATGAAAAAAATACTAGAACCTAAAATTGCTGATGAAATAGTGGAAAATCTCAAGACCATTCAGTCTCACATCAAGGCTGCTTAGAGTTAAAAAATAGCTATGATTATAATTGTTGATGAGGAATATAGTTTATTATTGGAAACATGGTATTTCTATGCATATCTCTACAAAATAAATTTATGATATATGGGAATAAGCAAAATATTATTCCTAGATACATCAACCCCTTTTAGATCCTTCATCACATCAGAGTGCTGGAATATCGACTAGAACTCCATCCAAACCTATCTCAAGTACATGATGTATTCCATGTAACTCTCTCGAGGAAGTACATACTAAACTCCTCAAAATTACTCAATCCATATGTAGTACCATTGGAGAATGGTCTCTCATATGAGGAGAATCATGACAAAATATTAGATTATAGAGACAAAGTTCAATGAAATACGACAATGAACTTGGTGAAAGTGCTGTGGAGAAACCATGAGTTTAATGAAGTGATGTGGGAACTAGAGGAAGTGATGAAACAAAATTACCCTCATTTACTTTAATGCGGGAAAATAAAAATTTTAAGAGTACGAATTATGAAGGGGTATATTTTAATAACCCAAACATTTATAAATAAAATCCCCCTTATGATTTATATTAAATGTATTATTATATATAATGGTTACAGAAAACACAAGAACTTATTTTGTTTTATTATATTCCATATGATTTAAAATACCATTAAGAATTTTTACCATTTAGAATATATCTATTGAAAAATGATCATATCATTAGTATAAATACAGGGTTTTAACAAATTGAAATGAAACACTCAAGGAAATTGATGTCCTCAACCATTAGGATCATACCATAAAAAGAATATTTATTGGAGCTTATAAGGGTAATTCCATCACTAGAAATTTTCATTGACCATGACCAAGCTCAGATCCAATAACATTATCATGAGAAAAACTATATATGTGATAATTTTAAGCTCATCAAGATCATGAACCAAACCATGTACGCAGAACTACCACATGAAAGTCTCACCATTGCACACCTTTTAATTATGATGATTTCTAGTGTATTAAGGGAATATGTATCAATAATATAATAATATGAACATGTATATTTTATTTTCAATAGAATAATTTTTATATTTTTTTCTTATCCTTACTTCATAAATGATTTTAATTTTAATACAACAAAAAATTGTATTTTTAATATGTTTTAAATTTCAATTAAGGTGTTTATTTTAATGAATTAATGGATTTTTGAGATAAATATAGTTATAATAAAATATTATTATAAAACAATTTTTATTAAATACAAATTATTGATTAATTTTTATGAAGTCAAATGTAATTTTTATAAGGGTTCAAACACTATTATTTTTAAAAAACCCAGTATTTCTCAATAAATGTCAATTCTTATTTTAAAATTGAAAATACACATATTTATAAAATTATTCAGATAAAAATAAAATTGTTTTGGATTCGTAATGTTAAAATTATCCAACTCTTAACTTTTTATAATTCTCTTGGATGGTTGAATTGTCACGTAAAAACTAAATACCGAATAAATATACATTGTGTATTATAACATCAAAATGACCAAAAAGTGATGAAATAAATACTATAAATGGTATGCATGATGAAATATATGTTTTATATTTAAAATAATCATATTTGATGTTCATTTGAATAATTTAATGAAGCCTTTATGAATCCTCGAAAACCAATAATATATATTAAGGTTTTAAAATTATTTCATTAAGAGTATGACTCATTGAAAAAATAGTATGCGTATTATTTTATTATGTTTAGAACATGGCCTTATAAAGTAATAAAAAACTACCCCCTTTTATAAAAACCATGGAAAAAACCATGGTAAGGTTTGTGGTTTTGTTTATTATATTATATAGAGTCCCAAACCAATGTTTGAGTAATTGTAAAGAATTCCCCACTCATTTCCAATATAAACCCACCAATAATACCACTTCTCTTAACTCAAAATCTTTGGATCACATCATTCCTATACCGTCCCCTATATTGAGTCCACCCAAGCTTCCCCAAGATCTGAAAAAACTCCTTCCAAGTAGTTGACGTCAACACATCAATTGAAGTGATCCTCTCCTTATTCTCTTTATTTAATTATAATCTTTATATTATGTCTTCTATCTTCATTTATTAATGATTTGATATGGTATTACATACCCAAATTAAATTAAATTTTATGTATAAATTATGAGAAACACTTTTCACTCTCATCCACCCCTTCCATTAACATTTATACACCCCATTATACTACCAAAATTTCACCATGATATTCCATGCAAAACATTTCTGTTGTAAGTACTTGTAAAAATTTCATATTGAGGATTTTCACCTTTACGAAAAAATATGTATTTATTAGGGAAATAAATTTATGTAATAAAAATACATTGATCATGGAATAAAATTTTATGATAAATTATTCAATGTTTAAAGATCTATGTGGCACCCTTAATCATGAGAATGAAATGAAAATGATGGGTGCACTGAGAATTATATAATTATCCAACGCATTGGGTAATGTTTTAGTCTCACGAGACATCATACAAAGTATTAGGAAGTGAAACTAATACATCATGTGACTTTTTCCATCATTTTTTTTATCATATAGAATTAAAATTTGTTTATGATGTAGTGATTTAAGTTCTTTTCACATTTCCCATGTTTCCTTTATTTTACCATTCTATACCAGGCCTCATTGTCTATATTTATGATTCTCACCCATTTTATGTCCCATTAATATGCATATTGGCTAACATGTATTAATTTATTCATGTTATTCCATTTTTAGTCCCTTACCAGGCTTTATAGGTCACCCCTTTCTTATGTATGTACCTAGGTTGTCCCATGAAGTGTTAAGTAGATGGAATAATATGAGAATTTTAAATATATTTTCAACAAAGATGATGTATTCTCGGTTTTGAGTTGTTATGTAGTGCACCTAATTCCCAAAGACACTAGACATATCAATATTTAGGGTTGTTTTAAGTGTAATATTATGTAATAAATAATTTATTAATGTGACATAAAAATTATGGTTGTTATAATATATATGGAAGATAAATAAGTATCCAAATATTTCTAGTAACCTTCTTGGCAAATACCCTTCAATCCAGATATTAGAGGATATAATATTTAAAATATATAGGTAAAGGTTAATACATTAAGTCAATAATTTCACTAATAAATTGATTTATTTTATCTCGGTGAACACCCTCCAATCAGATGAATGAAGTATAAGGTATTTAAAGAAGAAGGGGTTTAATGGAATGTCATTCCTTGACATAGTGGATGAGTATATTAGAAAAGGAAGTAATGAAATTCTTCAAATTTAATCAACTAAAAGTAAATTATTATGAGATTATTTAAAATAAAATCAAAAAATCAAAAAATTAGTGTGAAATCATTCAATCTAGTAAGAAAGAGGTTCCAAAATAAGCATTATATATTAATTAAGGGAGTTGATTTAAAATATCCATTTCAAATTTGGTATATTTTAAAGTGACAGACTTTGTAATGTATAATCTGAGATGATTTTTTAAATATCATAGATTAAATAAAAATAATGATAATATAAATATATTCCAAATATTTATACCACAAAAATTATATAAGTGATGAATACACATTATATCTCAATGAAGAAAAATTGAGATAAAAAAATATTACGGTAATGGTAACATAAGAAAAAAAATAACATAAGAGGGTTTCTATAAAATAGACATTAAAATATCATGGAATGAAGGATATTCAATATACATGAAGGAAATAGAGAAGTGAATACAGTATATAAGTTTATTTATCATGCATAATATGAAACATGTCTCATAGAATTGAAAATTGGAAAAAAATAACACTTATGCATTGAGTAACACTTGAATTGGAATACACATGAACAAAAAAAATCAATTTGGCCTTGTTAGGGAAACTAATTAAATGATTTTTTTTAAAAGTGTTAGTCCCCCAAGTACTAATACCCTAAGAGGGGGGTGAATCAGGGTATGATAGATTTAAACCTCTGCCCCTCTGGATCTTGTTTTGCTGTTAAGCAAAACTCTTTTCTCTCTCTTCTTCCCGTAGCAGAGTATAAACAGAAATTAAAGCGTGAAGATGACAAAAAATGTTTTACTTGTTTCACCCTCACTGGTATACATCTAAGGAGCATACACTAGCGATATGTAGATTTAAAAAATTCACTAATAGAACACTATTTTATACAATGTTTGAAGCAGACTCAATATCCCTTCTAGTTTACAACCATTCACAATATGAAAGATTACTACTCTCTCAACTGAAGTGTGCTAACTACTTTTTCAGAATATCCACTCAACATTTAAAGACATGTAGGTCTCTTTATTATCTCTAATGAAATCTCCATCCATAACTATTAATAAATGATCTATTGATGTCCAACTTTCACCAACAAATGAATCTCTCTTTGCACCGGGTGTGCCGGGAAACCTCAAATACTTTGCACAACCCTTACTGCATCTTTCACACAACATTAATGAATTGTATGAAAAATTATACTTTTGTCGTGAAACACCCTTTCCACGCAACTTCAATCTTTCATGCAACTAAAATCTTACGCTCAACATTATTAGCCTGCACGCAACTCAAAATCCTTCACGAAACTCCCTTTGCATGAAATTCTTACGCAATCTGGGGCTCATATTTCTCTAAGTGTCGATCTATACATAATGAGGGTGGTCACTTCGTTTTTATAGGCATTCGTGACCCCTACGCGGAAGATTCAACTTTTGTCACACAAGTTGCTCTTCAAGCGCACAAAACCATGTTTGACGTCTCATTGGGCGAGGAAGTTTTGTTCACTCTACCTCCTCTTTCACGCCCATGACCATATATTTCACGCACCTCATTCCTTTTCCTTTTTTTGACATTATTCTGCCGAAACATTACTTGAATGCAGGATTCCTTTGAGTAACTCCATATTTCATGAATATCATCAAATCTTTCTCATGCAACACACCTTTTCCATTTTACAACATTCTGACCCCGAAAAATTCCTTGCGTGCAAGTTTCCAGACCATCTTATATCTTGCGTGAAACTTCCTTTTCCAAATGCAGGTTTCCCCATTTTTTGATTTTGAGGCCCAAAAATTGGGTAAACACTGGAAAACGACTCCACCTTAGATTTGTTCTTTTCATACCGCCTCCAGATCATCCATTTCATTTTCATAGTTCTTTTTCAACATAGCTTGTCAAAAATATCTATAGAACTAAAAAAATTACCATGTAAACCCCCTTTGTCAACAAAATTAACATCATGGTCTGCTCTATCAATAAACACAACATGAAGGTCCGCTTTGTCAATAAACAAAATCACTTAAAAACCGCTTCAATGATACCTTGATAAATTTTTTCCCAACAAAAAAAATATCATGTGAAGTAAATTAATTATTCACCATATATAAGGGAAAATGGTGAAAAAATATAACATGTCTCAATGATTCAAATTTGAGACCAAGAAACTCTTATAGCTTTTGAGACTTTTCTGTCAAAACTACATGAGAAAGAAATAGAATAGAACATTCCATATCATGAAATATAAAATAATCATTATATAAAAGGAGAATGATGTAGTATGGGGACCATAAAAAATAAAACTCATTGTATAACAAAAAAAATTTCTCAAGGAATTGAAATTTGCGACAAAGGACCCTTAAGACATTAAAAAAATTTGATTGAAAAAACCATGAACTATGAGATTTATATTGGGAAATTAAATATAATAAATAACGAGAGGTTTGTGATTAAAAATACTAAATGGGATATCAAAATTTTCATGAACCAAACCAACTTATCCAAAGCATATGGAACCCAAACAAGTCCTGACATAGCCTGAAGGGCATTTCGGATCCCTACGAGTTGGTGACATGCACATGGGAATCAAGAACTACCTTTAGGAATATATTTTCAAAAATGATCCTTAAAAAATTTGTTAAATAAATATAAATATCAGTATTAAAAAAATATTAAAATAATAGATACGTATAGTCAACATGAAAAATAAGTTTCAAGATACATTAAAATAACAAAAGTGCTGAAAACATGTTATGCTTTAACTCCATGTGACAAAATGCAACCTCAAAACACTCAAACCCTACTATCAATGAAACCCAATGCCACCATATAATGCCGTATCTTTACCTACATCAGATATAACCAGATCTACATACAACAAAATATGTATACAAGGAGTTAGTGAAATAAACCACTATGACCCCACCAAGTTCTTCAAAAGAAAAATTAATAAAATAAACTAATTATGGTCAAGTAAAAAAATACCTAAGATTCAGTGTAATATAAAGAATATAAATAAATTCCTCTTTCAAAATTTAAAAAATTATACCAATAAATTGGTTTATAAATAATTTTAGTACACACACCAATAAATAATTTTCAAGAAACACAACAGAAAGAATAATCCCATGAGTACAAACAATTCCAGGTCACTCAGGATCCTTATTCCATTATCATGATTAGTAGTCCACCTAGTGTGTAAATTACCCTAGATGAAAAATTATTTGGGTAAGACTATGATCTAAAGAGTATCTCCATGCTACAACTTATGTAACCTGGTACACAAATTACCCTAGAAGAATAGGTCATGGGGGAAACCTTTATCCCCAATAATGGATCCCAGTCATATCATTTATCACTGTTAATATAATCATTAAAATATCATTCAAGGGAGTTTCATATTTGAAACCACACATATTATGATTTATAAACATATTAATTAAACATACCAAGGGAAGATTCCATTTCCAAAGGCAAATTAAAAACCACCATATTTCTTCAAAATCATTTTCATTACTTTAATCAAATTTAATAGTCAATTTATATCGACAAGAAAGAATGTTTCATATCACAAATAAAAAACATGAAACCAAATTCCTTTAAATGCTTAAAATATCAACACCCATGAGTAGAAAATAATCCAAGAAGAGATGAGGGACATAGTAATTGACAATGGACCATAGAACATAAATTTGGAATCGCAAATCTCTAAATTGACATGTTATATAATTAATAAAAACAAAAAGGATCATATACCTCCAAAATTATTAATCAACACACCCTGAGGATAAAAGGCATAACTAATACCCCTAAATTCCATAAATAATCAACATGGTATTATAATAGAATAAAAAATAAAACAATTCCCATCATTTAAGAAGTCCATTTATAGAGATAACTGAGATATATTCGAAGAAGAATGAGATCCATGAATAAAACATGTATCAACATACCAAGAGAGGTGTAAGGCTTTGATCGACACTTTGATATGCCATAAAATTGATTTGAGAGATCCAGGAACACACCAAGAGACTAACCATTTTTTTAAATTGAATTAGGGTCAAATGGGACACATTAATAATTAAAATTGGCATTTAGGGTGGTGGAAATACGAAATTAGCCATCACTTCATTGACCTATAATTCCATCACTAGTTGATCTACCGGCTGGCTTATGGGATTCAATAAACTATCACGTGGGAATACTATTGGATACACTTAGTTCCATAAAACCACTAGATATACTATACCCCTCACCAACTTGATATTGAACTACCTATAGCTCTTCCAACTATAGGATCAAGTAAAAACCTAAACCAACCCCTCCATGGAACATCTTGAACTCTCACACAAGAATCAAAACCAAACTCATGACCCCTGTTTCCATCCAATTCTCACCTAAATAAGAGGAAAAATATGGAAAAGACTAATAATGGAAATAAAAATAAGAACATGAAAGGTGCAGTACCTTAAAATTACAAGAGGATGTTACAGTTACCCACAACATATTTCTTTCTTCCTTTTAAAAGCTATGTTAATGAACTATGGGCCTTAGAAAATTAAGGCCACTACTCCCTCATCAATGACTCCCACTCACATGTATTATGGGAATAAAAATCATTATTCTATAAGGAATTAAATAGAGTTATATACTTCCCATGTAGAAACTTCATTTGGGAATAAAATGCTTGAAGAAGTTTCTCAGTGAAAGAAAAATTAGGTTCTATGTTGAGGTATACCCAATTCCGAACATGACATGAGTCCATTTAATTATTTTTGAGTGGAGACACCTGGAGGACATAATGGATAAAATACCTTTTTGGTTGTAAATACAAGAAATATGACACCTTCTGAATCTATTCCATGATTTCAAATGGTCCTAAAATCTTATGAGTGGTATTCCCTTTCTTTTCAAGCCATTAGTGACCCAAACAAGGAGAGACTTTGAAGAACACCGGATCACAAACTGAAAACTCAAAATAAAAATAATTCCAATCCATATAAGACTTGTAATGGCTCTAAAACATTACCAAATACTAATTAACTAATGGTATATTATCCATTTTCATCCAATGAAACATGATCCAACTACATAATCTTCTCTTACCTCAGACCAATAAAGTGGAGAGATATAAAGGATGACCATACTGAGCTTCAAAAGTTTCTATTTTTACTGTCAAATGGTAATTTTTATTATAATAAAGTTACACCAGTCCCATACAGCTATCCCAAGAACCTTTGTAGTCTAAGAAATAAGCATGAATTATGTCTTCCAAAATCAGTTTTTAATTTTCTATCTAACCATCTTCTTAAAGAAAATATATTGTGCTCAACATAACCCGAGTGACCATTTCTATTAGAGGATCATCCAAAATTTCGAGGTAAAATGAGGTCCCTTATCTAATAGAATATGCATATAAATTCTATGTATCCCTATAATCTCTTGAAAATTAAATTTTATCAGGCCTTATACCTTAGTATTTTAACAAATCTGTATAAAATAAACAAACTTAGTCAACCAATTGATCACCACCATGATGTAATTCTTCCTTAGTGAGTTTTAGGTATCTCAATAAATAAATTCATTAAAATTTCAATCAATTTCCATGTTCTAATGAGAAGATTGTGATACAATCATGAAGGATTCTATTTTACAGCCACTATATATTGGTAGTGTAAGAAACTGTGTTTTTAGAAGAGGTCAAAATCCCAACCCTATTTAAATTTTTGACTTGATTCTGAGGAAACTAAATAAAATTGGCAGTTTCCAAAAATTTCCAGACTACACGCCATATACTTTAGGTACACTCCATGTATATGTTAAGCGAGTGTTCGGCTGCGTTCTCACAGAGTACATTCCATGTGATGATCATGTTGAAATTTCTTACTGCACGGCATGTAGTTTTGTGATAGGTCGTGTACCCCCGACTGTGTGGCGACTATACATGGCGTGTAGTCCTGTTGTCCAGGGAGAATCGTTGAAACCAAGTACATGTCGTGTTCCCCCTAGACACGTTGTGTAGTCTATCCATGTATGAGGGATATACATTGTGTGTGGGTAAGTCTTCAAGGAAGATAAGGGAAACCAAGTACATGCTGTGTACCCATAGGCACACACTGTGTACTCATGTCGGAAGGTTTGGAAAGTATGGCGGTGGAATTCAGCCATCTTATGAACAGTTAAATGACCTACACGGCATGTAGTAATGAAGAACACACCGTGTAATTTATTTTTTTCATTAAAACGAGCAGTAGCCTCATATTGAGGCAGAACCTCAATTTTGTCGCCCGGTTTCATGAACCAAGACGGCCAGAGGTATTTTCTTCTCATGGTCGTCCATCCAAGACCTGATTCGAACTCCGATTGATGCGTTGGAACCCCCTCGGTAAGGCCTCGATTCCTCTTGGGCCATTTTGTTTGATTTTCGTTCTTAAACTAGTTATAAAGGTTTGAGCGGTTTTGAATCTTTTGTAGATTTACCACGTTTTAGACTGAATTGGTAGTTTCCACCAGAGGAGTAGCATCATATGAGTCTCAGGTAGGAGGTTCATATCTCATTTTGTGTTTTCGTGGTTGTTTGTTTGACGCATACTTCGCTGCGTTTTCGGATATTTTGAGTGGGACCCGTTTTATCTGATGTTTGGTATTGAATTGATTTTTGGTCCTACGGGATGCCTTTGGGTATGCCCTGTTACCAGTTTGTGTGAGAGGGGCCGAGTGAGGGGTAGTTGCTCATTGGGGAATTTTGTCCGGGGAATGATAAAATGGTTTTAATTGAATGATGAATGTGTTAAACTGTTGAGTTTAATTTATTAAGCCTACTATAAGTTGTTAGAGGCATTATAGACCTGAGTGCTATTGTTCGATAGACGTTGGGCTGGGGAAATTCAACTGTTTAAATTTTTTTTCCTGTTATGAGTTCTGTTGAATTTCATATATTTGGAATTTATGAATTGAACATGCTGGACCTTTTCGGTTGTGTTGGGCTTGGCCCAGTAATTCTTGAGTGATGCTGATCACAGGTTGGGATTGGCCCGAGTTACATTGGGTGGTTTATACCATGTGATTGGGCATCATGGACGTCAGCTTGAGGCAGTACAACTGTCAGGTCGGGCATGGCCTGGGTTTCTAGGATGGCGATGCCATCATACTTGAGCGTCATGGTCGTAGGGACACAAGGTGTCAGATGTGTTGGTGGCTTAGGTACTATTTTGGTGATTACCTCTCACCCGGTACATTGAGTAGTGTGCACACAGAGATACTCCATAATGAGGTGGTTTTGACCACTCGTGTGGGTAGTGGACCTTATAGTTGTAGTTAGGTATTTTGGTTGGGGTTCTTTCCATAGAAAGCCACGTGGGAGGTGATCAGCCTTCAAGGGATGGCATTGAGACTATCAGGATTGTAGCTGAGGCTCACCATTATTTGAGGGCAGACATCGTTGTTCCTCTAGGATACTACTTGGGTGTGCCTTCATGACGTCGTTACATGAGACACGTGGTTTCAGGAGGCACATGTTGCGAGGTTGTTACATCTTGGGCGTGCCTTCGGGATGTAGGTACTTGAGACAGGAGGTGTGAGGAGGCAAATGGTGCCAGGTTGTTACTTCATGGGCGTGCCTTCGGGATGTCGGTACTTGAGACACGAGGTGTTAGGAGGCACATGGTGCCAGGTTGTTACTTCTTGGGCATGCCTTTGAGACGTTGGTACTTGAGACACGACGTGTCATGTGGCACATAGTGCCGGGTTACACGACCGAGATTCCGGCGTTGGCCGAAGCAGGTGACACTCCAGGGTGTCTCCTGAGCACCAGAGGAGTTAGTTTTTATTTATGCATTGTAATTCTTACAGTTGTCCTTATACTTTCATGACTGATTAAACACATATATTTGGTATGCACTGTTGTGTGGTATCCTACTGAGATTTGTCTCACACCCTACATGGGCCCTTCAGGATGCGTGTAGACTTTATGGATTTACGTGCAGGAAAGAGGCCAGCTTCAGGAGTTGGGCTATATTAGTTATTGCATGGGGATGGTATGGACCTTGAGGTCTAACCTAGTTAGAGTTTACTTTGTTTTTATTTCTCTGATATATCAGCATGCTTCCTTGTTGTAGATACAGTTGGTTATCCATTTCCTCCGTTTTTATATTCAGTTATGTATGATCTACATTAGATGCATGTTCTATTATTCAGTTGTATTTACATGTTATCGGTATGTTGTTGTGTTTCTTTCTACTGCTGTTGTTTATATTTACTTCTTATGATGTTTATCTATATTGATTATGCTTCTTGCTCTGCGGGTCTGGATCGAGTCTGCTGAGTCCTTTATTCCGCTGCATATTTATTATTATTTTCGGAAAAGTACCCTTATTATTATCCTCCGAGAGGTTATAGCCTCCCCAATATACCTAAGAGACCATAGCTTCTAGTCGGAAGCCTTTGGAATTTGGGGAGGTGTGCCAAAGGTAGTAACACCCGACCCATTTGGCAATGTTCGGGTGGCTGGCCAGGTCCGGGTCGTTACAAAGTGGTATTAGAGGAGTTCTTGATAGGGATTTATTAGCTGTGTTTTAATGTCTACTAATGAGATTGAGACTTATCTTTTATTTATTCTGGTTGACTATTTAAGATATCGTAGACTGGAGATAGGATGTTACTGTAAATTGGGTTTCTAACTTGTGCTTGGGTGACTGCAGCCCTAGGTACGAGGGGTGGACCAAGTTGCCATGGGTGGGAATTTCTGTGTTCTTTTGCTCAGATTACAGTTGATATGATTTCCACCTCGGTTGCTCACTTGATGTGTGATGTTGTTGATTGTAATATGTGACCCTTGACCTAGTGCGGTAAGGGAGAATTGGACCTTGTACCGGTATGGCAAGGCTTTGTTTCTTGGATTTTGATAGGCACATTTTAGGGTATTTCAATTTCATAATTGCACGTATTCTTTTTGAAGTGATAATTCCATGTGAAGGAAATATCAATTGTCATGAATTATATTCTTTGAAATATAAAAGGTGAAATTCCTGATATAATTTCTTGTATATTTCAATGTGTTATGTCATGCTTTGTATATACTGTAAATTTTATGTCGATGGGTATTTGGGTCTGGCTCTTATGAGAGTAAGAAGGTACTATGGCTGAGGTAGTGTAATTGTCAGGATTCGGCAACACGGTCGTCTGTTCGAGGAAACGTGAGTTGTCAGGACAGGCAGGGCCTGAGGTACTATTGATACTTGGCTCTGTTAAGGGCGGGTAAGGAGGCTGTGAGGTCGGGATGCTGAGGGCATAGGTTGCGATAGGGGAGAGTAAAAGTAGTTGTTATAAACAGCCTCATTACTACTTTCCTTATCTTTGTAGAATATATGGTTATATATATATGGGATGTCTAAATATTTATGGTATTCAGCAGGTTACTCCTTCACAACTCGATGGAGCGTCAGGCATGAGATGATACAGTGTCGCAGGATCAGGTTCATGATTCAGTACTGGAAAAGCATGAGCCGCAGGGACAATCTCAGGGATAGGAGTAGGTTCAGGATTCAGTGCAGGCAGGACAACAGTCGGGTTTGGCAGCATTCGGACCTTGCCTCGATGAGAGGCTACGAGCTAGCCTATTACATGTCTTACAGGGGATTGAAAGAGGCGCACATGGTAGAGAGCCTTCTATGGAATATCTGATGCGGGAGTTCCAGTCGCAGCACCCGCTGCCTTTTTAGGGTCAGGGTGATCTGCAAGCGGCTGAGAACTAGATAGAGAGTATGCAGATGATCTTCGAGCAGCATAAGACACCTATAGGGTGGAAAGTCAGGCTACCAACGTACATGCTGAGAGGACCGGAGAAGCGTTGGTGGGACGTACAGGTTCAAGCTCGTAGACATGAGGGACTGGCATAACAGGACTTCGAGGACAGGTTCTTTGAGAAATTCTACCCGGAGACACTGAGTGCAGAGAGAGCTCGGGATTTCTTGAGTCTTCAGTAGGTAGACATGTCCTTCATGGACTACATAGCTACTTCCGCAGAGTTTTCTCGCTTTCCACCTAGTACGGTGAGCGAGGACACGGCTAGGGTGAGGCGCTTCGAGGATGGATTATGACACGCCATTCAGGTCCAGGTGAACATCTTCCGGTTGGGTTCCTTCTCTGAGGTGGTGAATCAGACACTCTTATCCGAGGGAAACGAGAGAGGGAAGTCTCTCTTAGGCTGGGATATAGCATTAGGTGATGGTTAGGTCAGCAGGAAGCGAGGATGAGATGTGTTCCAGCAGGGCAGTCAGGCAAGGGATGCATCTAGAACACCTCGTGGTAGTTCATCAGTGATTTTATTTCAATGTGGACAGATGGGACATGTTCAAGCTCAGTGCGATAGGCCTCCGAAGGAGTGCTGGGAATGTGGACATAACGGGCATCTGGAGAGGTTTTGCAGGAAGCCTTCACAGATAGCTGGCATATAGGGACCATGACAGACTGTAGCGTCTGGAGTTTGTTCAGGTTTAGTACCTGGAGAGGGTAGTCGAGGTTCAGCTGTGTGCGGAGGTCGTGACAGAGATGGTGGGACCCAGCTGAGGGATCAATGGCCGGTGACTGGAGAAGAACCACAGGGAGGTCAGGCATCAGGCAGCCATACTTCATGCAAGGTCCACGCCGTGTACCTTCCAGAGGCTGAGCAGGCTGCTGTGCCGATGACGGTTAGAGGCACACAATAGTGTGGCTGTGATATCCATTTTTCCTTTTTTCCTTGACCTATATAGGCATGTCAGTTTTGAGTGCACATGGTTCATAGGATCTATGTGGACTGACTAGATGCTAGTTAGTGGGATTGGCACCATATCTGGTGTGGGATATAGTGTATATTTATATATATGAGATGAGTGGCATCAGGGCATCGAGGATGTGGGTTACATGAGGCGTCGTGGGCACCAGGGCATCGAGGATGTGAGTTACTTGAGGTTCCAGGCACAAGGACCTCGTAGAGGCGGACACCAATGCGGTGCAGAATACGTTGGGTGTCGGGAATGGCACAGGAGCGCAAATGTGGCGCAGGGGTGATGATGCATCATGGAAGGACTATGCATTCAGAAAACCGGTCAGTAAACCTTGGTTTTCTTTGAGGTTAGTTGGTTTGATACCGAGTTAGGTGATTCCTAAGGTGGGGAGCCCCCATGAGGAATTTAGTGGGAACTATTGAGATCGGGGAAGTCCGGGTTACTTTGATTGGGGTGGTATGTTCGGTACCATCTCTAGGTTTCATCTGATATCTCAGGGATGAGCTATGCTAAGGAGGGGAGTTTTTAAGAACTCGGGTTTTTAGAACGGGTCAAAATCCCAACCCTGTTTAAATTTTTGACTTGTTTCTGAGGAAACTAAATAAAATTGGAAGTTTCTCAAAATTTCCAAACTACACGCTATGTACTTTAGGTACACGCCGTGTATATGTTAAGCAAGTAGCCGACTGTGTGCTCACAGAGTACATGTCGTGTGATGAACGTTTATAAATTTCTTACTACACAGTGTGTAGTTTTGTGACAAGTCGTGTACCCCCGACCATGGCGGCTATACATGGGGTGTAGGCCTGTTGGCCGTGGAGAATCGTTGAAACCAAGTACATGTCATGTTCCCCTTGGACACTCCATGTAGTATATCCAGGTATGAGGGATATACATGGCGTGTGGGTAAGTCTATGAGGAAGAGAAGTGAATCAAGTACACGCCGTGTACCCATAGGTACACACTGGGTACTCATGTCGACAGGTCTAGAAAGTAAGGCGGTGAAATTCAGCCATCTTATGAATAGTAAAATATCCTACACGATGTCTAGTCATAAAGTACATGTCGTGTACTTTCTTTTTTTTTTGTTAAAATGGGCAGTAGCCTCATATTGATGCAGAACATCAATTTTGTCACCCGGTTTTGTGAACCAAGTCGGCTGGAGCTCTTTTCTTCTCCCGATCGTCCGTCCGACACCCGATTCGAACTCCGATTGATGCGTTGGACCCCCCTCAGTAAAGCCTTGATTCCTCTTGGGCCATTTTTTTTATTTTTGTTCTTGAATGAGTTAAAGGTGTTTGAGAAGTTTTGAATATTTTGTAGATTTACCACATTTTAGACCGAATTGGTGGCTTTTACCAGAGGAGTAGCATCGTACGAGTCTCTTGTAGGTGGTACATACCTCATTTTGTGTTTTCGTGGTTGTTTGGGTGGCGTGTCCTTCAGTTTTTTTTGGGTATTTTGAGCGGGACCCATTGTATCTTTTGTTTCATATTGAATTGATTATTGGATGGATGGTACGCCTTTGGGTATGCCATGTTACCAGTTTGCGTTAGCGGGGCCGGGTGAGGTGTCGTTGCTCATCGGGGCATTTGGCTGGGGAATTAAAAAATGGTTTTAATTGAAATATTAATGTGTTAAACAGTTGACTTTATTTTATTAAGCATGCTATAAGTTTTTATAGGCATTCAAGACCTCGATGTTGTTGTTCGATAGCCGTTGGTCTGGGGAAATTCAACTGTTTAAATTGATTTTCCTATTATGAGTTCTATTGAATTTGATATATATGCAATTGCTAAATTTCACATGTTGGACCCTTTGGGTTGTGTTGGGTCTTGGCCCGGTTACACTTGAGTGATGCTGATCACAGGTTGGGCTTGGCTCGGGTAACTTTGTTTGGTTTTGAACATGGGATTAGGCATCATGGATGTCGACTTGAGGTAGTACAACTGTTAGGTTGGGCATGGCCTAGGTTACTATGATGGAGATGCCATCATACTTGAGCGACATGGTCGCAGGGACATGAGGTGTCAGATGTGTTGGTGTCTTAGGTACAATTTTTTTGATTACCGCTCACCCAGGACTTTGAGTAGTGTGCACATAGAGATACTCCGTGATGAGGTGGTTTTGACCACTCGTGTGGGTAGAGGCCCCCGTAGTTGCGGTTATGTATTTTTTTGGGTGTGCTTTCCATAGAAAGCCACGTGGGAGGTGAGGAGCCTTCATAGGATAGCATTGAGACTATCGGGTTGGGGGTTGAGGCTCACCATTATTTGAGGTCAGACATCACTGTTCCTATGGGATAGTTCTTGGGCGTGCCTTCGGGAAGTCGGTACTTGAGACACGAGGTGTCAGGAGGCACATGGTGCCAGGTTGTTACTTTGTGGGCGTGCCTTCAGGACGTAGGTACTTGAGACATGAGGTGTCAGGAGGCACATGGTTCCAGGTTGTTACTTCTTGGGAATTCCTTCGGGATGTCAGTACTTGAGACACAAGGTGTCAGGAGGCACATAGTGTCAGGTTGTTACTTCTTGGGCGTGCCTTCCGAACGTCGGTACATGAGACACAAGGTTTCATGTGGCACATGGTATAGGGATACACGACAGAGATTCTGGCGTTGGCCGAAGCAAGTGACACTCCATGGTGGCTTCTGAGCACCAGAGGAGTTAGTGTTTATTTTTGCATTGTACTACATACAGTTTTACTTACACTTTCATGACTGCTTAAACACATATATTTGGTATGCACCGTTGGGTGGTATCCTACTGAGATTTGTCTCACACCCTGCACGGGCCCTTCGAGACACGTGCAGACTTTATGGATTTGCGTGCAGGAAAGAGGCCGGCTTCAGAAGCTAGGCTGCGTTAGTTGTTTCATGGGGATGGTATGTACCTTGAGGTCTGACCTAGATGGAGTTTACTTTGTTTTTCTTTCTTTGTTGTATCAATATTCTTCCTTGTTGTAGCTACAGTTGGTTAGCCATTGCCGCCCTTTTTATATTCAGTTATGTATCATCTGCTTAAGATGCATGCTCTATTTTTCAGTAGTAGTTACATGTTATCAGTAAGCTATTGTGTTTCATTCCTCTTTTGTGGTTTATATTTACTACATTCACTATTTATCTATATTGATTATGCTTCCACTCTGCAAGTTTAGTTTAAGTTTTTTGAGTCATTTATTCCGCTGCATATTTATTATTATTCTCATACCAGTACCCTTATTATTATCCTCCACGAGGGTATATCCTCCCCACTATACCTAAAAGACCGTCGCTGCTAGTCCGAAGCCTTTGGCATTTTCAGAGGTGAGCCTATGGTAGTAACACCAGACCTGTTTGGCACAGTTCGGGTGGCTGGCTGGGTCTGGGTCATTAGAGGTAGCTATAAAAATAATATATAAAGGAAAATATATCATATTTCATACCTAGAAACCAATACTAACGCTTCATTTCATAAAAAAACTATGTGTTGATAGAAATTTTATAATTTATCATTAGATGTTGATTCCTCAAAATCACCTATACAAGATTCAATTAAAAAACATGATTTTTATTGTATTTAGATCAAACCATGATTTTAACCATGAATAATAAAATAGGAGTGTCAAGATACTCATGGATGATTTGATTCACAAACACCATGAGGATAATAGGATTTTTGGTTAGGCTAAAAAACATCACAAGGTAATTGAAATGGCCATACCTTATTCTAAATGTTGTCTTAGGAATATCTGACCCCTTGATTCCAGGTGAGTGATAACCTGAAAAAAGATCAATTTTTCAAAACCACTTTTCAACTTTTAACTAGTTGAATAAATAATAAATGTCATATAAGGAATATATTTTTTGACTATTAGTCAATTAAGATTTTGATAATTAATTCATAAACAAAGAGTCCCATCAACTTTCCTAGAAAAGGTAACACGGTATAACAAAGGTGACACGCTCAAGTGTATAAAACTCGTCGATCTAAAATAATCCAACTAAATTTTATACTCTTTTAAATTAGATGGTTATGTGCAGTAATATAACATTAATATCCATTATATTCTAAACACTATGTCAATCTATAACTCTATCTCTATCTTAGAAGGTAAACCAAAGTAGTCATTTGGGAACACTAATGGAAACTCATTTACTACAAAAGAAATATTACTATTTCTCGATTCCTATTCCAACATAGATGAAATAAAAAACAACAACATACTATGATATAGAATATATTACCCAAATTGAACAGACATTGGATCCTAATATCCCTAAAAATCATAACATCTCCCTTTGAATGTTTTAAATAAAACCCACCAATCATTAAAAAAAATATGATCCTTTTGAGTGACCAACAAATATATATTTATAATCAAATATAATGGTTCTAATTATAGAACCTGTAAATCTAGAATCATTCTAAATTAAATATAAATAAAGAGTATGATTGAGCATAGAAACCCTACTCCCTCTTCTTTCCCAGAGGCTTCAACAATTTGATAAATAATTGGATGAGTTCTTTTGGAATTTTAAGAAGATCCACTAAATTAGTCAACAAAAATGAGTGACAAGAACCTATATGAAAATATTTTTTTCTACAATATAAGAAATATAGATGGTATTTATCAAAGTAGTAGGACCTACATTAACGTCAATTTGGAACTCCTTAACTTCATATAACTGCTTTATTCCAAACTATTATAGATAGAACCCTATATTATCTAAACCATCTAACTACACTAAATATCACATAGGTTCCAACACAGATGTTCCATATTGAGAAAAATAAATATTCTAAAAAATATTTTCAAGTGACCATAATACCCACATGCACTATAAACCTTTATAGGTATAAAGGGAAAAATGGTTTGTATTTATTATATGGAAATACTGGTAACATGTTAAGTATCTTTTTTATTTCGATAGATTAGGAAGCGGGTTTTAAGAACTTCCACCCCTATATCCCCCATGAAACTCACTCTAGTTTTTCTTACCCTTTAAAGAACTACCAGAGCTACCACAAAAGGTAATAAAAATGACACTCAATCCCATTTACCTTCCAGTTCATACTCCACCATCAAGTCTCTATCCACCACTTAAATATAGGTTGTCAAATTCAATATAAATCATTATGAGAATATATTATCCGAAATATTCATTAAAAACATTTGATCATTTATTTTTTCATAATATATGACCTTAAAAGAAAATATAGTGAGCTCAGTGAAGACATTTGACATACATTATCATAGATTCTGAGTATAACTACTCAGTTAAAATGGAATTAAAGTCCTTCTTAATCTAATCCCTTATGCTTTTTATTCAAGTCAATTGAGTCCCACCATATTCTACTCATACCATCCAACTTGAAAAAATACCACATTACTTTGACTGACTTATGAGACTCTAATAATTAAAAGAGACTCTCAATATTTCCAAACCAACCATATACATATTTAGGATTATCCATCCCTTATAAATATGGTGGATTTTGGAAAATTAATTCCTGGGTATAAATCCTTCCTTTATCCCCTCTAGGTTCTACATATCTATATTTAATAGGGATAGGTGACACACCTTAGTTCATAGCTTGAATAATTTATACCACCCATATGATCAAATTTTGATCCAATGGAGGGTTTTCCGACCACAAATATTTTAATAACACTCTCTAGAAACCATTTAATGGCATCATGTGGAAATAGTACAACACATAAAGAGAAAAATAAAAATAAAATCATAAGATTAAAAAATTTATTCTAGTTAAAAATTTAATATATTACCTAGATTTTTTCATAGATAAAAAAATGAAAAATGGTATTGAGTCTCTACAAATAAAAAAATCACGTTTCCCAATAACCTATGGTAACATAAGGAATGTCATGAAGAGAGATGTCCATTCAATCATGCTTAATCTATGACTTATGTTACACATTCCTATCACAAGTCTACTTAGAATTCGCAAAAAATAAGAATGAAAATGTAAATAAGTTAACTCCCATTTAACACAAATTTTTCATGAACTAACCTAGGCTACCCAAAACATCCATAATCCGAACTATTCATAAAGTAGATGGAAGGGCGTTCTCGGTCTCCACCAGATAGAAAACAGTGCATGGGTATTAGGAAATAGCATTACAAATGGTTTTCTGACAATGATCCCTAAACAAGGTGATAATTATATAGAATATTTCAGTATACCAAAAATAAGATAACAAAATATAGGTATAATAAACATTCCAAACAAGTCCCAAGATACATTAAAAAAACCAATGTAATAAAAAATATAGAGTAACAACTTTAGGTGACATGATGTCACCTCCAGACTCCCACACCCTACTATAAAAAAATACACCTCCACCCTACGATTAGTTGACCTTACCTATATCAAATATAGTAATATATATACGCACCTAAAGTTGTATACAGGGTATGAGCCAAAGATCCTAGTAGGGTCTCACTATGTGTTTCATAAGAAGACATTAAAATCCTATTATGCTCCAATAAAAAAATTAGTTATATAATGTTTAACATAATTCATGGAGAAAATACATATATCATAATATAATAAGTATACCAACAAACAATGTTTCAAATAATTCTAGTACATATAGAAATAAATCATTTCAATGACACCCAATAGAGTGAAAAATACCACGAGTATAATTAATTATATGACGTTAAGGACCTACATTCCCTTATATTGATCAGTGTTACACCTAGTGGGAACATCACCCAAGAAGAAAAAGTTTGGGGGGGGGGGTAATACTACACTCTTGGGAGAGGCTCCTTTCCCCAAATTAAGAAACATGGCCAACAAATTACTTTATAAAAAATTGGTCTAGGAGGAAATATTTCATTCTTAAGGATGACTCCTTGCCTCATCATTTATTATTAAAAGGTTTATCAAAATAATACCACTCAATGAAAATTAATATTTTAGACAAAAAAAACATACATTAAAAAAAATTCATTATAATTACCAAGGAAATATTCAATTTCAAAACCCATATTCAAACCCACCTTATTTTATGAAAAACAATTCATTAATTTAATTGAAATTTCGAATAAATTTGGAACATAAAGTGTTCTGGGTTTATAGAATTAAGAAATTACATTAAACCACCTTACTTGAAACACTTGGAATATAAACTTCCATGTGTACACAACAACTCAAGATGATCCGAGGGTCTTAATAAATGAGAAGGGATTATAGAACATGAATTCTCAATAACAAATTTACCAATTGACATGTTATAGAATGAATAAAAACCCAAAATAGCACACATCATCATAATTATAAATCAACACACTATGAGGAATGAAGATCTCAATAAGACCCCTTAATCCCATGATCAATATAAAATAAATAAGATTATAATTCTGAATTATTTAATTACCATCACGGATGAAATTTATCCCTAAATAGAACCAATATAAATTAATAGAAAAAGGAGATCCATGAATAAAATGGAGGATAACATACCAAGAGAGGTATAATGCTTTGATCGACAGTTTGATCCACTAAGTATTTGAGTTGAGAGACCTAAGAACACACAAATATAGTTTCTATATTTAATGAATCAAATTTGGATCTAAGGAGAAATATTAAGAAATAAAATCGACATCTTAGGTGAAAAAATATGAAATTACCCATCACTTTGTCATCCTAAAATGATTCCACTTCCATGTTGGTGGAGGCCACATGCTAGTTGGATATCTAGATTCCACCAAATGACTAATGTGATTTATATAGAAAACACTTATTACAAGCATGAAAACCACTATCTGAAATACGTCATTGGTTAGTCAGTGGAATACATATAGCTAATACAGATATAGTTTTATGTCTACACCAAAATATACCCCATAGAGAACCTCTAAAACTATATAATAAGAATCAAAACCTCACTTTGGAACCTTATTTATATCCGGAATACCCTAAAACACAAGGAAAGATATGAAAAAACCAAGGAAGGAAATAAAAATATGTAAATTAAATGTTTAGTTCTTAAAAATAACATAAGGATGTTACAAGATTCACTCATCAAAATAAAAAAATGTGTATAACAAGAAATATGCCTCAAGAAATTGTATTTGAGATAATAATCCCTTACAATGTTTTGAAACTTAGTTGAATATGTAATCACTAGGTATGAAAAAATATAACTATCTTAATCACCTAGTTAATAATGATTTTATATATCTATACACTTTTCTACAATTCATTTACAATCATCTAATATAAATATATTAGTCAGTTATAATTTACTTCCATCATCATGTATTTGAAAATTTGATTGTTTTTTCATACAGGTACCATGCTGACATGGTCAATTTTAACTTATTAGTTAAAAGTTCATTATTACCAAATAATTCATGATAAAAAATTCATTTTATTTCAATGATTTATTATATCCTATTTTCATTTGGATAATGATAAAGGTATGGGTTGTGAAAAAGATAATTATGAAGAATTAATTTCACTGTGTTTAATGATTGCAAGGTGATATAATAATAAATATTTTAAATATCAATAACAAAATCACATAATAAATATAAAATATAACAATGATTTACCATGACATGATAATATAATTATATAATATTCCTTAATCATTTAAGAATTAAATATAACACCATCATTCACATAGTTGCTAAAATAGACACAAACATGAGCATGTTATAATGATTTAATGAGTAAGGAATTATTTTATTTACTGATAATACAAATTTTAAATATGATTAATAATTTTATAAATATAATTTAACTTAATTAAATTAAATATTAGAAACATCCATGTAGGTTGGTGATGGGAAATAAAATTCATCAATCAGGGATGAGGTAGTTCACATGTACACACGATTAATGATTCCATTAAAAAATGGTTTAGAATGAAGGTGTATCATAAATTATCAATTAAAAATAATAATTATGAAATATTAAATAAATAAATTCATAAAATCAATATTTTTCACCAACTATGAAATGTGATGATGAAAAATGAACCACATAGCTTCATATAGGTGGTAATCTGTAGATACACGCGATCGATGTTGTTTAGTTTTTCTTAAAGGATGGAATGGATTGATTAATGGTTGTAACATTAATACAATTTATATATAGTTTATTAATAATAATGGTGTTATTATATCATGGTGGATATTAGATATTTCGAATAGAAATACTAAGAATAAAATGACAAGTATTCAGAAAAACTCTTATTGAGAAATTAATATTTCTCTTCGAAATATCCTCGAAAATTGAGGTATTAAGATAAATAATTTAGAATATAGGAATATGAAATTTTTAGATAATTCTAGGAGGAGAAAAATTGAATTTATTATGAATATATTAAAAATAATAAGGTTTCATTAAGGGGTGTAAGTGTTCTCTTTTTATAAGTGAGGAGAACATTAATTTTGTGGGTACCCATTAATTTTTAATAATGTAATGTTACTATTCAAGGGTAAATTGTTCTAAAATTGAAAAACAGGAATTGGAGATTTTTATTTTCTATATCCTCCTCTACAATACACATTTTGGGGAAAAAAGAAGTTATTCAGGGCCATTTATGTTTTACTTTTTATCTTTTACAGTAATGTATTTTATCACGATAAATTTATTTACCATGACAATTAAACATAATAACCAAAATAAAAAATTTATTTATTTATTAATTTTAAAATTATAATTTGAAATTTGAAATTTAGTTTATCGAATTAAATTTCAATTGTCTAGAAAATTTTATTTCATAATTAATACATATTTCATTTCAAAACAAAATTTTAAAAAGTGTGTTTTGAAGCTTAAAATTTATGTGTAGGTAAAATAATTATTTTGTTAATTTAAATTAACTAAATTTGATAAAGTTTTCAAAAATAAATGTTATTATTCTTTTATAGAAATCCAAAACGTAATTTTATCATAAAATCTTAAATTAAATGAAAATAATTTCTTTAAAAAAATTTGGAATAAAATGTTCCCTTTGTTTTCAAATTAAACATAGGTTTTATAAGTTGAAAATGATATTTAAAATAAAATATTATATTATTTAAATAAATTATTTATTAATTATTAGTTTTAATTAATTTATAGGTCTTTCCTATATACTGATTATGTAAAAAATTAAAATCTTAGTAAAAAATTAATTTTTCATTATTCAAATAAAAATAAACCATTTCAAAATAATACACCAAACAGTATTCCAAAAATAATATTTTCATTCTTAATGAAAAAATAATACAAATTTTTAGTAAATAAAATTATAAAATTTAAGAGTTTTAATTTAAAAGAAAACCTTAAATATAGTAAAGATTTTTTTTTCATATGAAAATAACATTTTCAAAATATTAGTTAAAAAAATTATTATTATAAATTATTATTATTTTTTTATTTTAAAATGATTATATTTTTCATTTAAATTTAGTTTTTCATAGTTCTTTTTTGTTTCATGTTTTGTATGTTTGATTTTTCACGTGACACAACCTATCAATGACAAAATTTATTTAAATGATCCAAAATCTATGGTCATTACCTGAAAGATTATGTAATAAATTAAAAAAATATCATGGAAGATTGTTGGGGAATTTAGAGTTTGAATGCATATTTTTTTGTAGTAAATTCTCATGGAAACACTCCATTGGGGTACACATATTCTACATGACACCCTGAGAATTATTTAAGTGATTAGGAGCTCATTTGATGAAGTTCATGATGTCCAAGTTAATTTTGAATATTTTAAAATATATACATATAGTTTTCCTAAAAAAATTCTGAAAAAGTTTTGGAATCTGTTATGATATTTAATAATATTAGGATGATATATAAGAAACACTTTAATTTTTAGTTGAAAATTTGAAAATATATGGATGCACAATGATACATAAGATACTTTCTATAGTGGATATAGAGATGTGGAAATTAAAAAAACCATACATTAGTATATAATATTTCATTGGAGGATACATAATAGACTTGTTGAAGTGAATTTATAAATGAAGAAAAGTAAAAATCCGTACATTAATACATAATATATCATTCTATCATACATAAGTGTCCTTTTTAAGTGCATATATAAATATTAAATAGGAAAAAATATTACGTCAAGACATAAGAGTTCATTAGAGTATACGTAAGTGACTTTTGGAAATGAAAACAAAAATAAGAAAAATGAAAAAACATTATATGGATATATAAGTGTTATCATAGCAAATGTGTAATGATACTGAGAGGGAATAAGGTATGGAAATTTTTTGAGTGAAATTGTAATATGTATAGGTAGCCAAATGAGGATACATAATGTTATTGAATAGACCCAATATTTAAAAAAAATAAAAAACCACCATATTATGATACATTATGTATTCTATTTCTTATGTTAAGGTTACTAGTTACAAAAATTATGGATTTATAGAGATAATAGTAAAATGATTTCTAACAAGTTATTTGATGAATTAAACTAGAAAATTATTCAAAGGGATGTTGTTATTCAAGATTTGTGTTGAGAATATGATATTTACACAATAGAGAATAATATTTTAGTATAATATAAGATTTATTGAACAATGGGTTAAATATGATTGTTTTTAAATTGATATATCCATGATGCAAGGAGAAATCCACACACTGGAATATGACAGAGTAATTTTTCAAGGAAGTATTTCTTTGTAGTGATAGGATATGAAAGTTATATTTCATTCTAGTTTATTCTTAATAAATAAGTCATCTTACCATATGAGAATCCATATCATAACCATGATTATCAGAAGAAAAATGATAATTCACTCACACCATGCTGTGATAGATTTCACCGAACTCTCTAGTTCATATTAATACATACATTCATGTTTTGTGAAATTTAGAGTGAATAATCCGAGGTTGATTTCTTGGGTGATATTTAAGGTATTTTTAGAATGATATTTTTAAAATTATCTTTTTATTTAAAATATAATTCTTGAAATAATTTATCAAGAATAAAACCTAAGATATTATCTTTGGAGAAAATTTTTCCAATTAAAAATAAGAATCATGCTTCTATAATCCATGTAAATTTATATATTCTAATTATATAAATTGTATTAATGTGACTATATTAATTAAATAAATTAGAAAAATATAATTTTATTAATAATAGGGAAGTACCTGATACTATAATCCTATTGAATATTTTGACTATTGAAGAGAGAGAGAGGGAGAGCGCTAATATATAATTGTATTGAATATCCTGTGTATTGAGGAGGAAGAAGAAGAGATGAAGTATTATAAGTATAATGAGTGATGTAATTCTTTATAATATAACAATATCATATATTCTAAATAATAATAATAAGTAGCGTGTTGAGAAAGGAAAACACTACTACTACTTGTGTATGTTATGTGTGGTGAGACCTATGAAGTAAACGATTGATATTTAGTGAGAAAGGCATACCATACTGATCAAAAATATAATATGAATGTCAGGATGATTGATTTAAAAATATTTATGTACATGATAATTTAACAAAAAATATATTCGTAGTTGGAGACCTTTTATAGATGAATAATGTCTCACTAGTTGATTCAGTGACATCTAGAAGCAGATTGGAGATCTTGTTTAGGAGTGAGTTTGGAAGAAACCTTTGCATAATTCTGGGATCCATCATAATGAACAAAATTGAGAGATTGTATTTGAAAACCAGGTAATGACATAAGAAATTATTTTTTTTATAAATTAGGTAATTATATTCATTATTAAAATATTTTGGAATTTTTTTAATAAAAAATGAAATAGTTTTAATTTGAATATTTTATTATAATGTATAATTGAAAATTTTAATTTCTAAAATAATGAATTTGAATTTTTAAAAATTGTTATCATTTTTTAAATCATCATATAAAAATTTACATAGTTTAATATTTTTTATTTTTCATATAATGTTGATTTTTTAGTGAATACTGAAAAATACTGATATTTATAAGAATGTAATTTATTTTCAATAAAATATTTAATGATTTTTATTTGATAGATTTAGGAGGGGAGAGCAATGCTTCGCATCCCGAAGAACTCGTCTAACCTTAGCTCGCTGATTTTCGCTCAATGTTTTGCGTCATCTCCTTGATTCGTGCTATCATGGCTGGATTCGATCCTAATTGGGAACATGCGGTGGATTTTCAAGAACAAAATGAAAGTAAAATCTCGGAGATGAAGGTTTCAGACCCGGGGAACGTTTCGCTGGATTCTGGATCTTACCCTCCAATCAGTGGGGTACCGCGAGGTACTTCATTCCTCTATGATCTTAAAGGGTCACCTGTTTCCTCTTCTTTAGGTGCAAAACCTTGCCCGACCATCAAGCGACTAGATGATGGGGGTTTTTCCGTTGAAGTCGATCCTGATGCAATCGCACAACGCCAAAATCTCTGTAATATTTCTTTAATTGGTCGTGTATCGTATGCTAAAGGAGACAAACCCTGGTCCTATATTGATCTGAAACAAAGAATTCCAATTTGCTGGGGTATCAAAAACTGGAAAATGATTCCCCTGGGAAAAGGATTTTTTCATATGCTTATGTACTCTCAAGAGGATCTTAAATCTGTATGGAAGATAGGTAATTTGTTGTTGAAGCCTGGAATTATGAGACTCTCGGATTGGAACTTCTCTTTCAATCCGAATACACAAAGAGGCAAGTCTTCTCAAATTTGGGTTAGGTTCCATAACTTAAACTGGTTTTTTGGCATCCTAGAATACTGAATGATCTAGCAGCCTGCATAGGTACCCCCCCTCAAAATTGATCAAAGAACCATTAATGCTGATTTGGGTATGTATGCTAGGGTTCTAGTGGATGTTAATCTTGAAACCATGCCTCCCAAAACAATCTCCTTTCATGCTAAAGATTACAAAACTATAATTGATCTTGAAAATGAAAATATGTCCTCTTTTGTGACTTTTGTAAGATTGTGGGTCATTCTGTCCAAATTTGTAGATTGGTTCATAGGGCCCCCAATCACCCAAAACCATATGATTGGTCTGAAGTTAGAAAAAACAAGAATTATAGAGTCCCCCCACTGATAAATCTGACTTCTCACAAATCAAACTTGGAAAATGGATTCCTAAAACTCCAAAGGAACCTGGGGTAACCTGGGCTGATCAGGTGGAGAAACAGGAGCAGGATTAAAAGGATCAATCCATTAATGAAAATCTGGAAAATGTTGATAACCTGCTTATTCATCCCCCTTTGACTGGGTCTCAATCTGACCTTGAACCCTCCCTAATTTTGGGACACGGTTCAATTCTTAAAGATCTTACTCCTATTCCCAGAGCACAGAATCATTTGGGAGAGTCTTCTTTGACCAATTGTATGATTGGATCTTCTTCTGGAACCCAGCATAAACTCCCTCTTCTTTATCCTATGTCAGCCAGTACACCTGCATGTTTTGAGGAATCATGCTCTTCTGAAAAAGAAGAATGTATCAGCTACTCTTCACCTGGTTCTATTTCCTCCGAGTCACTGGACAAAAATGATTCAACTTCTTCACTTATCCAGTCTGCTACTCCTGATAATCATCCTGCTTGGTCTGCAGATTTGTCCATCACTGTTCCCATGCACAATCCTCCAAATGTTGTGGTTGATGAAAATCCATCAACCTCCGAACCTTTTGAAGTAGATCCTACTCATCAGGGGATCTCTGTCTTGGATGGAAGACCTCCTGCTTTGTTTAGCAATTCAGTTTTAGACTTGGATCCTTTGATTCTAGGCTTAGTTCATAATTCTGTTTGTGTGCTGTCTAATTCTGAAATTAAGGCTGGATGTAACACTGCCAATCCTGAGTCTACTATGTCTAAAAAGGATAAAATCTGTTCTCCTAGCAAAACCACTTCCCCTAGGAAAACTAGAGGTCAAAATTATGGTTCTAAAAAGAAGGGGGGGGGGTCAAATACAAAGAGTAAATAATTATGCGCATTCTCTAATGGAATTGTCAGGGGATTGCAAACCCTAGAACCCTTAATGTTTTGAAGCGTTTCATTTTTACTCATCGTCCTATGCTGATTGCTATTGCTGAGCCTAAAGTTAATTTTGCTCCTAAGTTCACGCATCTGTGCAGCCTTGATTTCTCTTTCCTGGGTGCTTGTAACAATGGTCACATGAACTCTCTTTGGATTTTCTACCACTCCTCTTTGCTAAATGTTAATATCTTTATTCTCTCTGTGCAAGCTTTGACGTGCGATTATTACCATGATAGCCCTCACATCTTCAATAATTTTGTTTATGCCAAAAATAATTACCTTGATCGAAGATATCTCCGGAAAGAGATTTCTGAAATCAATATCACAATTCAAGATACCTGGGTATTGGTTGGGGAATTTAATGCTATTTTCTCACCCTCTAAAAAAATTGGCCACTCCTTCTCCTCTATTTCCTCTAGAGAATTTAAAGCTACCATAGAAAGTAATAATCTCATTGAGATCAACCTTACTAATTCTCAATTCACTTGGTACAGACACCATTACAACCGATTGGTGGCGAGTAAACTTGATAGAGATTTCACTAATGAATCTGCTCTTGATAAATATAACCAGATCTTATGTGTCACCCTTACTAAACTTTCTTCTGATCATCATCTGATCTTAGTCAGCTTTCCTCAAAACTCTCGAAAACCTTCATTTCCATTCATATTTAACATGTCCTGGTCTTCTTACTCGGATTGTGTCTCTCTTATCAATTCTTCATGGAATAATTTGTGCAACCACAAGGATCCTTTTGTATGCACCACAAAGTTGAAAAATCTGAAAAACATTCTTAAAAAATGGTGTTCTGATAAAACAGCTTTAATGGACAATGATATCCAAGATTTAGAAAAGTATCTGTCTCTCATTCAAGTTAATAACACTTCATTCAGTTTTAATTCTGACCCCCAGGATGAAATCATCATCTCTACTAAATTTATCTCTCTTCAAAACATTAAGGATAACTTAAAAAAGCAAATATTCAGAACTAAATGGCTCAATGATGGGGATAGAAACACAAAATTTTACAACTCTCTGGAATGGATTAGGAAAACTTGTAAGCCTCTCTCTTGCTTAAGAGTTGAGGGTAATATCATTGAGTCTGAGGAACAGATTGTGAATTATGTTTTCTCCTAATTCACTGACATCTTCAATGGTCATATCATTAACAAAGATATCCATCCAAAAATTATTCCTTGTATGGTTACTTCTGAGGATAACTGTTTGATTAATTGCATCCCTCTTGATTCTGAGATCAAGGACACTGTCTTTGGTCTTAACCCAGATAGTGCCCCGGGGCCCGATGGTTTCAAAAATGGTTTCTATCTAAAACATTGGGATGTCCTTCAAAATAATGTCTGTAATTTAGTTAAATCTTTCATTGAAAAAGGTGTTCTTCCACATGCTCTAAACTCTCTGTTCCTCACGTTAATCCCTAAAGTTGATAATGCGGATGAAATTCACCTCTTTCATCCCATTTCCCTCTTAAATTCTCTTTTTAAAATTATTAATAAGATTCTTGCTAATAGGCTTTCTAATATTAGCAACAAAATTGTCTCCTAGAACCAGTTTGGTTTCATTAAAGGTAGATCTATACAAGATTGTATTTTCCTCGCCTTTGAATCCACTAATTTTTTGAACAGAAATACTAGAGGTGGGAATATTGATCTTAAGTTGGACATCACTAAGGCTTTTGAAACGATTGAATGGACTTTAATTTTTAAGGTCCTCTCCAGTTTTGGCGTCAATGACTCCTTTATCAATAAAATAAAACTCATCTTCAACTCTGACAACATCTCTGTTCTTATTAATGGCTCACCTAGGGGATATTTCAAATGCTCCAAAGGTGTTAGGCAAGGAGATCCTCTTTCTGGTATCATTTTTTCTATTTACGAAGATTATCTTAGAAGACCGATCTCCCTCAATGTTGAGGGAGGCAGACTCAAACCTATCATTGCTTCTAGAAATATTCATGCTCCCTCTCACCTGATCTATGCCGATGATATTATTATTTTCCTTCAGCGAGACAAAAGAAATGTCAATAACCTCAAATCCATCATTTCTCACTATGAGGAGATTTCTGGCCAATGCATTAACTGGAAAAAATCATTCATTTACTTTGGTAAAAATTTCCCCTCTAATAGGAAAACTCATATCACCAATGTTTTAGGGGTAAAGGAAGGATCCCTTCCTTTTACCAATCTTGGTGTTCCCCTTTTCTGCAGTCGACCCAAAGCTTGTTATTTTCTTAGCATCATTGATCAGACTCTAAAGCAATTTTCTTCATGGAAAGGTAAATCCCTTTCAATGGCAGGAAGAATTTTCCTTGTTAAATCCACTATTGTCTCTAAGCTCGTCTACTCCATGATGGTCTACAAATGGCCTTTGGGGCTTATAAAAATACTGAATACAACTATCATAAATTTCATCTGGAGTGGATGTACTCTGGAAAAGAAATTGGTTACGGTTTCTTGGGCCACTTGCTATAAACCTATTGAAAATGGAGGAATCAGTATTAAGAATCTTAAAATTTTTAATGAGGCCCTTCAGGACAAACTCACATTGTCCCTCATTCATAATAACTCTCTTTCCATGAGATTCCTCAAAAACTGTTTCCTTGATAAACTTATGTCTGGCTCTTCTAATTATATGACGTCCTCTATATGGCCATCGATCAAAGCTTCTTTTCACTCTATTATGGAGAATTCTAGATGTCTTGTCAGTAAAAATTCTTCTTTAAATTTCTAGTTTGATAACTGGATTGGCTACCCTCTAGTTTCTGATATTCCTAATACTTTTCCCCCTAATAATTTAAATTTATCTATTATGGAGATGATCAATTCCCCTGATTCTCAACTTCCGAATCATATCAAGGGGATTGGGGATAATTATTATTTCACCTCTAATGAGGATCTTCTTGTTTGGGAACCTGCTCATAATGGCCTGGTAGACTCTAAAAAGTTTTATCACCATCAATTATCTAATGAGAACGAAAATTTTCATTGGCTTTCTAACTTTAATAAATCCTCGATAAAGCCTTCTCGGCTTACTCTTATGTGGCTTATTGCACATCAAAAAATTACAACTGATGTTTTCCTGCAATCCTAAGGCTTTAATCTCTTCTCTAAATGTATATTATGCAACCAACATCATGAGGACATCAATCATATTTTTCTATCGTGTGATACTGCTATGGCCCTTTGGAATTACATTTTTGACCTTTTTGGATGCATATGTCTTTTAGATACATTTATTCTCTCTCAATTGAAAAGAACGTTGGAATTCCCAAGATCTTCCCAAATCAAGAATCTCTTCCTTACGGCTGTTGCAGAGCTTATGCATATTTTATGGTATGGTAGAAATGATTATTTTTTCATTAATAATTCCTTTAATATTAATGCAGGCAAAATGAGGATTCTGCTGGATATGAAGGAAGTGGCTAGGATCCAAAAGGATTGTTGTGACAATTCTGTCATAGATTTTGAAACCCATCGCCGAATTGGAGTCAAAGGTATTTGCTCAAAACCTCGATACACTTTTGAAGTTTTCTGGCAGACACCTTCTCCTGGTTGGATTAAGGTAAATGTGGACGGAGCTTCAAAGGGAAATCCTAGTCTTGCTGGATGCGGGGGAATTTTCAGAGACCATCAGGACCGGATCCTCGGATGTTTCTTTGGAATCTGTGGAACTGCTTCTGTGCTGGAGGCCGAAATGGTTGCTACCATTCATGCTATCTCCTATGAAAAGCTCTTCAACTGGAAGAATATTTGGGTAGAGAGCAATTCCACTACCATTGTGCAAGCCATCTGGAAGGGTGACGTCCATCTGACATGGCCTCTCACCCCCAGATGGATGGATTTCCTCGCTACTCTCAACGTCCTAGACTTTGTTTCCACGCATACCTATTGGGAGGCTAATATGATCACGGATGGGCTTGCCAACATGGGAGTCTCTCATGAGATCACTTGGATGAATGAACTCCCTCTATATTTAATCCCTTTTTTTGTTAAAGACTCTAGAAAATTTCCCTCTTTCCGCCTATTGTAACTTGTTTGTGACTTTCTCTTTTTGAATAAAGCTCTATGTTCTGGTCTTTTGACTAGAACCCACCTTTAAAAAAAATAAAATAGTTAATTTAAAAGTAAAATTATGTTTTGAATACAATTTCAAGTAATATATGTATTATTTTATCATATTTAATCAATCTAAATTATTATTAATCAACTTTATATTATGTTTAAGAATATTCTGTGTGTGTTAAAAAATAAGATAAATTTAAAAAATATTTTAAAGTGCATAATATTTATCATTTTTAAATAATCAAAACAAATATTAATAATTAATAATTTAAATAGAATGAATATATTATATATAATTTTTTTAATATAAACTAATATAATTATTATTACTATTCGTGTATTTAATATAAAATAATCTTTTACTTGAAAAATAAAATTCCTGAAAAACGACTTTTTCATCGTGTATGTGGGTTTAATGTTAATTTAAATTTCATCAATTATATTAATTTAATTTGGAAATATTGATTAAATATTTGGTATCATCAAAATTTATATTATATAATAACTCCAACTTAATCATTGATCATAATTAATAGTGAAAATAGTAATAATTAATTACAACGATTAAGGTGAAAACGATTTTACCGGGGGGTGGGGGTTGGGGGCTTAAACTAAAAATATAAGGATTAAAATGAAATAAAAACATGTCTAAAATATATTTTATAGAAATATTTCTACCTTATAATTTATAATTCTCATTAATGGTTCATTTTAATTCTTTTTTCATGTGAAAAATGTGGGTACATCATTTTTCTTTCAAAAATTACAAGTATGCCAGTCACCTCACTTATAAAAGGCCACCCCTATCGTACCCTCTTCGAACATTAAAAGCCACTTTTTTAGGCCAATTACTTCCCAAATAAATTACTTAATTACCTCCCCATTAACTAGAGAACTTATTTTTCTTATAAATCCATCATAAGAATAATGTTAGTGCTTACCTGAGGAGGTTGTCTGAGGAATAGCTCTCATGCTTAACTGAGAATCTTTATTTTATTTCTTCTTCTATCTCCAGAAAATATTATTCAATTATGATTATAGAATAACACAATTATATTCCATATACTTAGATGTATTTATTTTATTTTAATATCTAAATCCATCTCCCCTTCTATTTAATGAGATACAAAATCATCATTCGTTAGTATGACAAAGTATCGTCCCATAAATCGATGTCATTTATTACCCTTAATCTCAAATCATGGCATATTATAGTTATGTATTTAAATAATATATACGATATTTTTGTCATATTTATAAATTTTGAGTTATTATATCACATATACCTTCTTACATTACATTATTTGGGGGATACAATAACGTTTCTCACGTGTAAGGTGGACTACCACCTCACAAAGTTACATGACTTTTAATTCACTAAAATTTTACAACAAAGGAAATATGGGTAAATTTAATGAATATATGTGATATAAATTAAATAATTATGAAATTAAATTCATATTTATTATTATAAAAATATAATATATCATTTTCTACTATACACTGAAGAATGATAATGTTGTTTATGCACACATGTGGACTACCGCCTCCACGCAACAATGTGACTCTTTTTCCTTAACTAAATGAAATGGATGATATATAAAATTAAATTTAAAGAAATTATATGGTATTTATTATATTATTATAATTTTGAAAAATAATTTTTTTTACAAACCTTTATTCAATAATGATCAATGAAAAATCCAAATGTTACTCATGCATACATACGACTAACTATGTCCATGTTCATAGTATGGTACATTTTTCATAACAATTTATTTTGTTTGGTTTTAAAAAGTATAATTGAATTATAAATATGTTAATTATGTAATAATTATTATTCTAGATATATTAAAATAATTAGGTCTTTGACCATATTCAACTTACCAAATTCATTTTTAACATATAAGTCAAATACTATCAAAACAACTGAAGTAAACTTAATTTGTAATGTAATTTTGTATGGTATGACAATAAGTGTAAAAAAAGGTATACTGAACATGAATTTTTTCTCAATAAAGTAAATAATTAACATATCTTTATTATTCAGAATGATAGACACACAAGTGACAAATTGGACTCACAACAAGGGACTTCATATTAATTTCCTTTCATTAAGGAATATTTTGATGTTATGAACAAATGTTATTTTATAAAGTGTATATATAGACCTATTAAATTTTATACAATCAATTTAACTATTATCATAACATTTAATGTTTTTAATTTTATTTTTTCATGGGTATTATGATTCAAATTTTTTAAAAGAGTTCTTTTTATAAAAAAATCATCTTTTAATATTTTTCATCAAACATTATTTCACTTCCATAACCATATATTTAAAAATGATTTTATAAATTTATTTATTTAGACATGATAGAATTATAAAGGATATATTTTTATTTCATTCAATATTTTTTTAAAATAAATATTTGTGTAGAATTTTTTCCTTTCATTACAAATTGAGAAAAGAATTTTTTATTTTATCGTATATGATGATAACGAATTTTCTATCCAATGTAAAACTTATTTGATATTTGGATTCATTTAAAAGATTTATTTTTTTTTCTTCATTGAAATAACTTATTCCCATTTTTCTATGTATTTTGGTATTGAAAATGGGCTTTTAAATGCAAAGGGTTTTTTGGTATTAAAAATGGGGTTTTAAAAGAAAATGGTATTTTGATATCCTGAAGTGATATGCATATGAGTTTAAAATATTTGTTCCATTGTTCTATGTTGAAAAAGTACAAGAATAAAATTTTTTATTCCTGTTGTGGTACATGATAATTATATGAGAATGTTTTGAGGCTCATAAAACTTTTATGATGGATGTACCCATAAAGTACGAGGTGAGCCCTATATAACTTATATGATGGGTGCATATAGGTAGTGTTGAGTGAGAGTGATATAGATTATAACATTGGTGTACCCATATAGTGATCCAATTCATTGTGTAACGTTCCTTATGTTGAGAGTCAAAAATGAGGGATTTTTTGGAGGGTTTCTCATATGTATTTTACTAGGATACAGTTATTTCTAACATGAGTTCAAAATTGGCTATGAATGTGATGATCTAAGTTTCCAAAAATGTTTTTGATTTTCATTATTTGGGTTTTATAGATTTTAATTTGAGAAAAATGTTTGCGTTTTTCTCATGTGGAAATTATTTATTTCTTTCTCTCAGAGAGCATTGTGATAAAGGTAAAAAATTTCACAGGTTTTCATTTTTTTAAATATACTAATGTTTTTATTTATTTTTATGTCCCATAATGAGATTTTTGTTATCATACCACACCAAAAAAATAATTTTCAAAGTGTTTATGGATTTGTAATGGAAAGGAATATGTCAATTTTAAATTCGTATAATTTTTTCATGAATATAAATCATGATTTATTTTAAATTGTTTCCATTATGGGAAAATATATACTAATAAAATGTTTTCACTTTTTATTATATGGTTATGTTTTGTATAAGTTATGACAAAATTCACTAAAACTCTGAACATGAAAATATTCTCAACGTAAATGAAATTGAATTCTTGAATAAAACTCATGATTATATTATGCTCAAGGATGGGTCCTTAGAGTTGGTATCAAAGGCCGATTTAGATAGATTTTTATGGTAGGATAATGTTAAAATAATTCCTTTGAAAGATTTTACATTGTTGTAAATTTAAAATGATATATTCATTTTAAGATTACCATATTGATTCATATAAAATATGTATATTTAAAATGTATTTCTATAGAAGAAATAGGGAAGATATAGTGGGAAAGTGATGATAGGAAAATATCCTACCAAATTAGCATCTCGAAATGGGTGGAATTTGAACAGAACAATTTTTTATAATGATGGTTTATTTAACACAAGCTATAAATGATGGTGGTATCCCTTCCAGAGAGTATCCAAATATAGTATAGAGTAACATTGAATAGTGGATTATTTCACGAGACAACATATGCCATAATTTTGTGTATCATATAACCCTGTGATAACCTAAGGATAGATTAATTCAACTGAAGAATATATTTGAACTCATGGGATATTTTCAAATTTAAAAGGAAAATATTTTAATTTATCATTTTGAAGGTTAAGATGGTTGATGGTGGTCCATAGTTATGAATATGAAAGAGAATGATGATATTTTTTTCCATGAAATTGGAAATATTTAATGATATTTTACTTGAGAAATATTTCCATATTTTTTTCAAATATATATGGACAATAATTTGTATAACTGAGGAAAAACGATAAAGATTAATAGTTTTAGAAAAATAAAACATTACAAGATTGGCCAGGTATGTGTTGGATTTTATTTGGGACACAGATAGTAAAATTAATAGGTTTTACTCGAGATTGAAATGATGTTTATAAAGAGAATGAGACACATTAAAATTTAAATGTTATGATAACATTTTTAATTATGATGAGAGTATGGGTCATTCCAACACTTGTGTTCCTCGAGATGACAATATCATGAAAAGGAAATGTGATAGGAAGTGGAGAATAAACTGGCTAATAATTCTGGTGGTAAGCCCATAAAATGTTTGCAGTGTGGTAACAAACTTAGGAATGCCAAAAAAACCCTAGAAAGAATTATGGTGTGTTCATCTTAGTCATAAGGCTTATGATTTTAAAGAAAAGATTCATAAGCACCAAAGAATATGGTAACCGATATCCATCCAATGGTGATACATTTTATTTGAAATGAATCGAGTTATTATGCTAACAAGTGTTTGATGCTAGTTCTACAAGATTCAAATTATTATGATCATAAATAGATAGGTGAAGAGAAGTCATTTTCTACTATGAGAGTTGATGTTATACCATAGAATGAGGTGGTGAAAAGAATGATACTTTTTTTATATGAATTTTTCCAACTCCATGTCTGACTCTGGATCTTCACATTCATTCATTTAACAGAATTTTTAAAGTAACATGGGAATATCACCACATGAAAATAATAAATAATATTTTGTGAAAGCTCTGGGTTGAAATATTAAAGAAACCAATATTAAAAGGAATATTCCAATTATTTTCAGTGGGATGGTATTTCCTAATAATCATATTGAACTAGTCATAGTCGAGATTGATATCATTTTTGGTATGGATGGTCTTTTAGTTTATCATGATACAGTAGATTACAGAGCTAAGAAAGTTATGTTCAATGATTTTATGCCATTGATTACTTAAAATAAGTTGAGAAATTGATCAGAGATAAAAATTAATGTTACCTAGTTCATATTGTTAACAAATATTGAAACAATTAAATCTAGTGATGTTCTATAAGTGAAGGAATACATGGATGTATTTCAAATTTATTTTCGTAGATTTTTTTCTTGATCGGGATGTTGGGATTACTGTTAACTTAGTTTATCATGATAATATTTTTTGTAAAATAACTTATCGAATGGATCAAGTAGATCTTTTTAAAATTAAAAAAATAGAGGATTTGTTGGATAAAGGTTTCATTCAACCTAGAAATTCACCGTGGGGTGATCATATATTCTTTAAAAGAATCATGGTTGAATGAGACTTTTCTTTGATTATCAAACCTTAAATAACACCACTATTAAGAATAAATATCATTTTCTAAATATTAAGGATTTTTTTGATTAGATAAAAGTGGTTATTATTTTTGGTATATTTATCTGAGGTTTGGGTACCATCAGATAAAGGTGAATGTGGATTAAATTATAGAGGAAATATTTCATATTAGATACATAAAATATTATTTCTTATTTTTGATGTTTGATGTTTGGGTTTTCTAAAACACCTTCTATATTGATGGTATTTATGAATATATTTTCACATAATTTTGAAGATAAGTTTATGTTTGTGCATATAGATGATATTTTGGTGTATTCTAAAAGTGAAGAGGATCATAAAAGGCACATGCACATTATTTTAAAGACTTTAAATGAAAATAAATTGTATGGATAATTTATTATGTTTAATATTTGTTTGAAAAAATTTAATTCCTTGGTCATATTATTTCTAAATATGGCATTGTGGTAAACCACAATAAAACCAAAGAGGATAAATAGTGGGCAATACCTACAAATATCATTAATTTTTTTAGTTTTTTTGGTTCAATATGTCAATAATAATGGTTTTTAAAAAACTATGATCTGTTCCCTAGCCCATTGACTAAGTTAACTTGAAATGGATTTTTATTCATCTATAAAGAAGATTGTGATTATTCTTTTTGGGAACTAAAATGAAGACTGGTTAGTGATCTAGTTTTGACCCTACCTTCTTGAATTGGAGAATTTTTCATCTAAAATGATGCATTATCAAAGGGACTTTATCACATCTGAATTCAAAATGAACAGGAAGTAGCTTGTGATTCATATCAAATGAACTCACATGAGTTAAAGTATCCTATACATTACCTGGAATAATTAATGTTGGTTTTTATTTTAAAATTTTAAGGCTTCATTTATATATACTGAATTATGGGATATATGATGTTAAATTTTTTTGAAGAATATATTTAATCGGAAAGAGAAAAATATGAGGAAATTAATATATATGTAACTAACCAAGGATTATAATTTCACAAATCATTAACATTATATAAAATAAAACAGATTTTTTGATGCTCTGAGATAGAAAAATAGTGCTACATTAATCATGTTTCATTTGGAACATGAATCTTTAGTTAATAATTTGATAAATTTTGTCCCAAAAGATGTGGATATAGGGAAATACACTATTTTGTTTTATGTTTAAGTGAAATATACTCCATATGAAATAATTAAACAAGATCATAAAGAGGATCACGTTATTTAGAAAAAGGTATAATCTGTTAAGAAGGATATGTTTTATGATTTTTAATGTTTCTAAATAAGGTGTTATAATTTTTGGGTAGAAATTATTTGTTCCCTATGATTATTTATTAAATAGAGAGAGAGAAAGTTATTGAGTGAAGCCCATAGTTCTCTATTTTTTTGTTCATCATGATAGTACTAACATGTACAAAGACATTTATGAGTATTACATATGGGATGGAATGAAAATATATATTGATGAATTTACAATGAAATATTTGATATGTTAGTAGGTTAAATAAAAATGAAAATTAGTGAAGGTTATACTTCAATATTTTTATGTTCTAGATTGAAAATAGGAAAATATATCCATGTGTTTCATGGTGGGACTGCCAAGGACATCATGTGGTAGCAATGATATTTAGTTTATTGTTGATGGACTGACTAAATCTATAGATTTCCTTCATATTAAAGATACCATGTCTCTAGATAAACTTTATCAAATATATATATAGTATATAATTATGTTACATGGAGTTTGACTCTCCATTGTCTCTGACCATGATCCCATGTTCACATCTAGTATTTGGAATTGACTTAAAAAGTCATTGGGTATTGAATTAAATTTTAATAAATATTTTCATCATTAATATGATATAATGTTTGAGAATATAATTTTGAACATGAAATATAAGCTTCATTATTGTTTAATAGATTACCAGGGAAGTTTGGATCATCATATTTCATTGGTTGAGTTTTCTTTTAACAATAATTTTCATTCCATTATATATATAGAACCATTTTAAGAATTATCTAGAAAGTGGTTTTAGATGTATAAAATTTGGGATGTTGTAGGATAATAGAAGTGGATTAACATACATTTGGTAGAGGAAAAGGTGAATAATGTGTAGTTGTTTCAACAAAATATTTTGATGACTCATATAAGGAAGAAAAGTTATGTGGATAACCAGTGGAAAGATATTTCTTTCGAGGTAGGTGATTAAGTTTTTCTTATAGTATATCAATGTAAAAGTGTTATGTGTTGTAGTGAAATATTAAATCTATGTCTCTGGTTAATTAAGACCTATGAAATCCTAGAGAATGTTGGATCAATTACCTACTGATTAGCGTCACCTCCGAGTTTGTCCCAGGTAAAAAATGTTTTTCTTTTCTCGATGTTAAGAAAATATGTGCCATATTCACCCCATGATTTTATACCTAAAGTAGTTTAGTTGGAAGGTAACATTTATTATGAGTTGAAAAATATTCATATTATTGACTATAAAGAAAAATATTTTCCGAATAAGGTGTTTTTCTAGGTTTTAGATTTATGGACAAATTATATGGTTGAAAAGGCAATATGGGGATATGAAAAACTATGACAGAATGACATCCCCACTAATTTAATAAGAGAATAAAATTATGAGGATGTAATTTTAAAATATGGGGGAAGAATTTAATAATCAAAACAATATTATAATAAATAATTTTCATGTTTTTAAATCTGAATTAGATAGTTTTATTCCTTATAAAAATATTATGTAAATTTTTTAAATAAAAAAGAAAATACATTTAATTAAAATATTTTATTATAAATATTTATATATAAATTTTAGAATTTAAATTAAGAAAAATTACTATCATTATTTCAATTATAATATCATAATTTACATAGGGTAATTTTTTTTCAGAAAATATTTATTTTTTAGTGAATAGTGAAAAATTCCGATTTTTACTAAAATATAATTTCATTTCAATAAATTAAGGAAAATAAAATTACCACAAAATTTTGAATAAGAATTAAATTTTAATAATTATTATTATTTATTTTTTATAAAATTAAATTATTTTGAATCCACTTTATATAGTATTTTATATTAAGTTTATTTTTTGGTTTAAAAATGGGATTTAAAAAAAACTATTTTAATGTCTATAATGTTTCTACTTTTAATTATTTAAATAATCCATAATTATGAAAGAAGAAACAGAAATTTATATACCATATATCAATTAATTTATATTTTAATTCATATAATTATTAAAAATATTCATATAGTTAATATACAACTATATTTTGGTTGAAAAAATATATTTCTTGAAATAAATATTTTTCATCACTTTGGGGGATTTATTTTAATTTTAAATTTCCAAATATTATGAATATAATTTGGTAAAATGGATTAAATATATTGAATATTTATAATTTCATTTTATCTAATATGGTCAACTTAATTTATGACCATAATGATTTGTTAAAATTGTAAGAAATAATTATCGCAGTTAAGGTGAAAATGGTTTTACTAGGGGTTAAACAAAAATGATATGGATTAAAATGACCTAAGTACATGTATATAATAATTTTTGGGCCTAATATGGTTCTTATAATATTTAATTCTTTATAAAGGTTCATTATGTGCCTTCCGACATGTTAGAAATGTTGGTATACCTTTTTTATTTTCAAAATTTAAAAGCATGCCACTAACCTCACTTATAATAGGCCAACCACTATCCTCTCCTTGTCACACCTTTAACACAATTTATCTCAGACAACACCTATCATAATACATTATTTAATTCCCTCTCTATAACAAAGATCCATTATGATGATTGTTATGTCCTCTTAAGAAGTCTTTTTCTTGCTTACCTAAGAAGGTTGTCTGAAGAAGTGGTATCATGCCTAACCGAGCATATTTATTTTATTAATGCTTCCAAAAGACTAAAATATAATTATTTTATAGTTATATAATTTATAAATTATCTCCTATATATTGAGATGTTATTATGTTAATCTAATTACCTAAATCCATCTCCTCTCCCATCAAATGGGATTTAAATTCACCATTTGTTTGTATGGAGGATTATAACCTAAGGAACTAATGTCATGTGTTTTCCATCATAGCCTCTCACAGATTGTTATAATGAAAGATTTAATGTTTATATATGATATTTTAAAAATATTTATACTTATTTAGTTATTATATCATATATATAATTTTAATTTTCATTCAATGGGGAATAAGATAATGTCGCTCGTGTGTGCGACAGACTACCACCTCATGAAGTGATTTGACTCATTTTTCAGTAAATATTTTCATGGAAGACAATAAGGATAATGTTAGTTAATATATGTGATATAAATGAAATAATTATTATATTTATGACACATTTATAATCCATAAAATCTAATATTTTATTTTATTTATTACAATAAAAAATGATAATGTTGTTCATTCGCATGTGTGGACTACCGCCTCTACGAAGGGATGTGACTATTTTATCATAACTAAATAACATAGATAATATTTATAATTAGATTTAAATAGAAATTATTTCTATGATATTATAGTATACCTTTAAACATGAAATAATACACAAATTGTTTTCATTATGATTATTCAAAAAAAGAAACGTTACTCATGCGTATGTACAACCTACCATCTCCATGATCGTATCATAGTTCTTTTTTCAGAAAAATAATTAATGAATGGTTTTATGAATTATAATTAATTTATAAATATTATAATTATATAATTATAACTATTCTATATGCGTTGAAATATGGAAAACTCTATCCATAATCAATTAACTAATCTCATTTTTGACATATAATTCCAAGACCATGAAAACATTGACAAAAAACTGAATTAATTAACTAATTCTGTATGGAATGGTAATAATTTAAATAAATGGTATATTAAACATTATAATTTTTTCAATGAACATAAACAATTTACATAAGTTTATTATTTAGTAATATAAAAACACACATGATAAGTCAGACTCATGTTAAGGGACTTCGTCTAAATTTCCATTCATTGAGGTGTATTTTGATGTTATTAACCATTATTATTTTATGAGGTGTATATATACACCATATTACTTGTTATATAATTAATTGTTTTCCTCCAATGATATTAAAATATTTTTAATGGTATTAATTCATTGTACTTACAATTTTAATTTTTCTAATGTTTTCTTTTAATAAAAAATCATCTTTTAAAGTTTTCCGTAAAAAAATTTTTATATCCCATGATCGTGTTATTAAAATGATTTATTAATTGTAAATATATGTAAATGTGAGTTTAATAATGAAATTTATTTCATTATTTTATTTTAATTTAAAAATGGAACTATTTTCTAGAATGTTTTATAGGCGTTATAAATGAAAAAAGGAATGTTCTATTTTAACGTATACAGCGGCACCAACTTTTCTTGCCTCCAGTACTATTATTTTAAGTTTATATTCTAATAGAATATTTCATGTATTCTTATAATAAAAACCCTATTACCCGTTCTTGAGAAATTTGGTGTTGAATATGGTTTTTTAAAATAAAAATCTATTTTGGTATTAAAAATTGGGTTTTAAAAGAGAAGGTAAATTTGATATCTATAAGTGACATGCATAAAATTCTAAAAAAGTTATTAAAATGTTTTATTAAAGATATATTACATTATAAATATATGAGAAATCGGTGATCTTGATACAAATTATATGATGGGTGCACCCATATTGAACTGGGTAATCCCGATACAACTTACATGTTGAGTGATGCTATATAACACTAGGTGAGACCGATATATGTTATGAAATGGGTGCACCTGAATAGATATACTATGAATTGGGTAATGTTCCTTTACTTTACATGTAATAAGAAGGGAGTAACATGATGGTTTCTCCAATGGATTTAACAATGCTTCATTTATTTCTAACATGTTTTTAAAATGGGTTATGAATTTGATTCTTTATGTTTCCAAAAGGGTGTTCGATATTATTTATATGGGTTTAATTGATTTTTGGTGAGAAAAAAGTGTGTTTTATATCCCATTTGTAAATGATATATTTCTGTCTATTAATAAAAAATTTAGATAATGGTAAAACATTTCGTGGGTATTCATGTTTTTCACTAGACTATTTGTTTTATTTATATTTTTATTTTCTGTACTAAGTTTTTTATTCTCATCCAAATTTTCAAAATGTATTTTAAAGGGTTTAAGGATGGGTATGGGAAGATAACAAGTCAATTATAAATTAATAATGATTTTATATTAAAAGGAATCAATTTTGGTTTTAAAACTATTACATTATATAAATAATGGATACGAATAGAAAGTGACCACATTATTTTATATTGTTTTTTACATATGATTTATGAACTAATTCACTAAAACACCAATCATGAAATGATCCTCGACGTAAAATAAATTTAATTCTTGACTAAAACTCAAGATTATGCTACATTCAAGGCTGGTTACTTTTAGTATAAATCATATTAGAGACTATAAATATATAAGGAAATAGTTCCGGATTTTGAGGAGATATTATTTTATATTTAATTGATTAATATAGTTTATATTTATGTCTTGTACATGGAACAAATATTTTAAAGAGTAAATAACCTCATCATAATGAAATAATATGAAAATAAATTATGTCGTTCTCTCTTTATGTTTTTAACGTATGCGGTGTGAATGTGCTAAAAAAATTCATAACCATATTCATATATCTTAACTTATATATAGGTTTTAATATTAATAGGTGAATTTAATATATATTATAATTCTGTAAAATTAGCACGAACATATTCCCCACTCCACTCTCAGTGTGACTGCAAAATCCATTTGGGTTATTTCAATAAATATACCAATCTAAGATGTATATATGACTTTTTTACATTTTAGTTTACTTAAATATTTTGTTAGGGTGTGAGTCATGATTTATAATCTATAACATTATTTAGGGATTATTTAAATTACAGTTATTTTTATTATTTTGGAAATTAAAAAGAAAATTTATGAAAATTATAGCCCCTTATGTTTCTCTTTTGATCCGTTCATGTTTTTAACTTTTCTATTAATGAGATTTAAAAACCATGAATGACATTAGTATAAATATTAAAATATTAATATCTTCCCAAGAATCAAAGTATGTTTAAATTCATGATATATATTTTGAGACAACTATGGGGGAGGTTGTGTATTCTAATATTTTTTCAAGGAATTACGTGTTGGGGAGAATTTTAATATGAAATTTATATTTAGAAAAGGTAAAATAAGGTCATAGTAATATTTGATAATTAATATCCCCTCTTATAAAAAAATAATTAATTTCATATTAAAAATAATAAAACAACAACAACAAATATGGAAGTGTAATGAACCAATTTTTGTTTACATTCTAGATATCTGAATTTATGATTGAAAAAAAAGAAAATATTTCTTTAATGAATTTGATGGAAGAAATGAATGACTTTTTTCAAAAATTATTTTAATTCATATATTGGGATTAAATGAATAAAACTACTCATTGAAACCTTTGTTTTAAAACATTTAACCACCAATATGAATCCTCAAACCAACTCATTGAAAATAAAATTGGATTAAATATATCGTTTTCTGTTTTGGGTGGAGATATAACCAAATTAAAAGTATCACTTTAAATTTCATTATGGTTATGGAATTTAATTTTAGTATGTTATAAATGTTCACCTAGTATGTTTATACTAGTAATAAATTAATTATTTTTTTTCATCTGATGGTTATATAAATAATATTTTCCATCATAATATTTCAATATCTTGTTTGTTGGATTGAGTAACTCAATATAGGGGAGAATTTAGTTCCCAGAAATATTTTTTTCTAAAAAAAGTTTAAATAAGACCCCCTTAGTAAGAAAGTACCTATCTAATCAAAGAATAGATAAATATAAGTTCTGATTCTTTAAAATATCTCTAAAATAATTATTATTTCTTAGTTCAAACAATGAATGAAAATTTATTTAACTTTTGCAATCAATTTTATCAATTAAATACTTATATAAAAACTAGTTAATATTTACTATCAAAGTAGAGATTTTGTTTATAGTATAAAACAGATTTATTTTAATGCTTTGAAATGAAAAAAACACAAAGTGGAATAAAAACAAGAGTTTCAATCTCATGCCAATACCTAATCCCCTCCACTTGAAAATCACATGTTGCGAAATAGATTATATAAATATAATATGGATACACAACCTTTATCAGGTTAACTAAAAACAATTAATGAGATGTTCAAGACATGTGAGGACCTCTTCCACAATAACCATAGGATGAAAAAAAATATGACATGTAATGGAATATTCCAAAAGCACAATGGGTATATAGATAAAAGAGAGTGAAGAAAATATCTTGTATCTTCCCCTCACTGTGCAGAAGATTGTTTGTGTAGATAAACAGGTCTAATAACACACTGCACAATATATAAATGAAAAAATAGAAAATAAAGTATAAATATGTCAAGATGGAAGTGTTTCTCAGTATCATGTTTTCTAAAATCTTGATAGTCCTCATATGTGTCTTTGAGAGGAACTTGATACAATTTTCTACAAATCACAGTAAAATAGAGCATTGTAAGATCCCTTTTTTCTGACTGTAGAAATGATTCAAATGATATATGTGTTCCATTATTTCAAAGCTATAATGTGGGTAAGAATGCTTCATGAAAGTATCTTTTGTAAGTTGAACACTTGATCATATATTCAAAAAAATCATGATTTCATGCACATACTCTTTATCTATCTCTCTTTTCTTGAAGAATACTTTTTTTAATATATGGCGCTGCATGATTGAGATTTATTTTAAGATTAATCATTATAATTATCTTCATCCTCAATCTAAATTATGAATAACATTAATGTTTCTTACAATAGTTATGAAAATTATTGTTAAATAATTATTGGCATTAATTTCATTAATATAGACATTGATATTATTTAATTCAAGTATCTATGAATAGTGAAAATTAGTCAACATGAAGAAGACTCGTGTCTGGAAATAATTCAGACTACCTATAGGTCATTTTCTAGTAGTTCATGTTCATCGATGACTTGTCTTAGAATTGAATCATTTCCAATGGTGACTCGGCTCAATGGTGACTCATCTGAATAGTGACTCATCTCATGGTAGGTTATCCTGGTGGTGAGTCATTCCAGGTGGTGACTTATCACAAAAATTTAGTTATTTATGGTGGGGAATCAACTCCAATAGTGAGTCTTTTCTGGCAGTGACTCAACTCCCATGGTGAGTCTATTATTATGGTTAATTGTTCTCAGTAGTGAGTCAATCTTTATAGTAGGTTACCTTCAATGATGACACAATTCTGATGGTGTTTCATTTTTGGATGTGATTAAATTATGACGGTAGTTATTTTTGACACTTAGAAAAAATTTCATCAATTTGTATTTAATATAAAAATCAATCATAATTCATAAAACCCATTAAAAGTATAATTAAAATGATTTTTTGATCATTAAAATAAGGGTTCCAAAAAAATTACCTTTTTTTGATGATCACAAATCATGGAATCTTAGAAACCATGTATGAAATAAAATTTTATATAAAAAAGATATGTTTAAAAAATTTATTACATATGCTTAATTATCCAAAAATATATTATAATTTTTTGATCATATATTTTAAAATTGCATAACAGAAGATTAAAAAATTATTATGGGATAATAAATATTAAATAAAATATGTATCAAAAGTATGAAATTAAAATGGTATCAAATATATAAAATTTAAAATGATATCAATGATATATAAATACTTTGGTATGAGATAATAACATAATCATAAAATTATACACACATAATTAATGAAGGAAGTATCAATGAAATTAATTAAACAATTATGGTATCAATGAATAACATAAATTATGATATATGTGCTCATGAGGAGCCTTCTCAAATAAATTACATTTGAATTATATAATTTCTGGTATCATAAAAAATCATGAAAAAATAGAGTAAATTAAGTATAGAAAAGTTGACTAAAAATAGAGATTGAACAAATGAAGAGAGTAATATGAGTACATCAAAAAATATACAAAATAGTCCTTATTTGAGATAAAGACTAATCCGAGTCACTTACCAGCCTAGGTAGATGGAAAATAGGTTCCTTTCCATAATCATAGGTAGAGAGCATAATGATAGAGGCTGACACTGAGGTAGTGGCTGGAGGGACAACACACAATGCTTTAGGAATAGAGATAGAAGATTTAATCTACCTAATGATCATTGATAGAAGTTTCTAAACATATTCCACTTGAGATAAGCTAAGAGGATGAAACTGAGTAGGTGTAAAATTATTTTGATTCTGAGTAATAGATGGACTAAAATACTTTAGAGTAGTAACTAGAGGAGTCAAATGACAAGTCACTATAATGGCCTCATGAGCTACCACTACAGTTCTAAAAACATACAGAAAATGACTGATTGGATTGATGAAGTCGATGATGATATTTTATCCTTGGAAAATGGCATGGAAACATTCCTTCTTCTCCTAAAAAAAAATCTAAAGTAGCGGTGTTAATTATTTTAATTGGCTGACTTTCTCCTTGAAATATATAGTAACTACAATCAACTTGTAACACCCTGAGATTTTATGAAAAATATTATTTTTAATTTCTTTAATGTCTTGTGTTGTATGTTACACCAAAAGGATCTTTCACAACACGCATCCTTGAGTTGCCTTGTATTACACACAATCGCGACCTTCCTCGATAGCGTGTGTAGTACGCAATACCGAGTTTCACTAAACAACGATATGATATTAAAATATTATTAAAACTATCCATTATGAATAGTAATAACCACTTTTTGAAATTTGGTAAATTTTATTTTTCAAAAATGGACATCATTTTTGGATTCAGAATATTGAAATTAACTTAGGGTGAAATTTTGGTACTTTTCGGATAACTTTCATTTTCTAATGAATAGTGAAAATTACTAAATTTTAATTAAAAACAACCTTTTTAATTGAAATAATTAATAGTGATAAATTATTAATTTTAGTGGTTGTAAAGTATATTTAGAATATATTTTTACAATTTAATACAATGTTGGTCATTGGATGTAATTTCACATTTAAACCAGACATAAACAAGTGTCAATCTTTTGATAGTTATTATCTCTTAAGAACACGCTATTTGTTTTGACGACAGGAACTAATTTTTAAATTAATTAATGCAACTAATATGTTTTTAATTTGTTAAAATATACATCATTTTTGAATTCATAATATCAAATATAGATTAGGCCTAATTTTTTGTATTTTTCTGGAAACTTTCATTTTTTGATGAATAGTGAAACCACTAAGTGGTAGTTAAAAAAACTGAATTTTTCATAAAACTTAATTTTTCCGCTTCTGTGAGTGGAATTTCGAAAATCCGAGAGACACGGTTAATATCAAGGACTAAAATGTTGTTCAATGAGTTGAAAATAATTTTTGGTAAATAGTAACTTTTTAATTTTTTTACCACTATTAAAAGTAAATAGGGTAATTAAGGGTAAAAAAGATATTATTATTACCCTAACACATGTCCTAATTCTATTGGATAAGTGTAATTCGACCAAAAACAACCTTAGGAATAAAATATGACCATTTAGGACCACTTGGATTAGAATAGGACATTTATTATTAATTTATTTAAAGACGGGTTAAAATAGTTAAAATCTATGTTTAATAACTAAATCATTTTTAATATAGGGTTATACATAAGATAAATTCGACTATAAATATTACTTTAAAAGATAAAAAGATTTCCTACATAATTGTATTTTATTTATAACTTTTAGACAATAAATAATTTAATTTATATATAACAGAAAGATGATGCAGTAATTATCTTATTAATGAAATATTGACTTAATTGATGTTATAAATACACAGATAAATATAATTTGAGACTTTTTATAAATAACACTAATTTTCTAGGTTAATATGACATAATAGTATTGATTTAGTTAACTTTTTTTGAACTAATCATTCTGTTAAGAATTTCAGAAAAATCAATTACCAAATAGTGTCAAAATTGACATAAAAAAGTTTTTAAAACAAATATTATATTAACAATTGTTTTTATTTTCCTAAAAATCTAAGGTTCGGCCAATATACTTATATCATGATAGGTGTATCATTTATGGACCACTTGGGGGTCTATTGGATGTATATGGTAATTTTATTAACTATATAATATAAAAATACAAAGTGACATGGTAAATGTCAATCTAATTAACTAAGAGTTAAAACTAAAGGTTAAGGTAAATATAATGACCTGAACTTGTCTAAATTCTATTTTATCAGATTATTTAGACTTATCCCCAACTTAGCTTATAAATAAATAAATATGGAGCTATTAAAAACCGAATATGACTTTATAGTAAAATAATATTTTTTGTTATTCCAAAGGTGCCCCTCTCCTCCCTTATAAAAGGGCACCTCCTCCCTCTCTTCCTCACACCACTTTGAGCCTTCAAGATCGGCCAACCCCTGCCAAAGTCTCTTCTCCACTTCCCTAGAAACATCATAGAGGTCCTGGTCTTATTCAAAGACCAATTTTATTTCCCTAATAGGAGTTCTCAAAGAGGCGCTTCAAAGAAAAGGTAACGTCCATTACCGATTCTTTCACCTTTATTTCTTCTTCCACTTCTTCTTCATAGGTTGTTTCATTATGAAGTAATAACATCAGTATCACTCATATAATGATATGTTATTATAAGTATTAAACAACCCTATTTCACCATCTATCCATCCTACGGAAAACGAAATCACCGCGCGTGCGTACGTACGGAATACCGTCTCCATGCTGTGGTGTAATCTATTTTACACCACCACCTTACTTGGATGGGTATAATGGTGTAAATTATAACTATATATGATTATTTTAAAGTTATATTGATTCTGTAATAGTATACATACACTCCAATAAAATTCCACAATCATGTCATCGCTCGTGCGTACGTACGAAATACCGTCTCCACGACGCGATGAGATTCATTATCAATGATTAACCATTCATAAATGATTATAAAGTATATATAATAAGTAATCATGAAATATATGACATAATAATGATACTGGATTTATATATATATATATATTTCATCCAATTAATTCCATTCAATTCAATGAGGAAACAAAAACAACGTTCATGCGTACGTACGGCCTACCATCTCCATGAACGGTGTATTTCTTTCCATTTATCGATCTATTATATATATGTATATTCTGAATATTTATTATATATAAATCATGTTTTATATTCTGTAATTAATTAATCATCATCTAAGTAATCATATAAATAATTACAAGTCAAAACACGGACGACAAATTAAACGATTTTACCAAAAACGCTCTTTAACATGGAATTTACAAAAGAACGGGTAATATGAAGTCATAAGTGAACCATATATGATATCATAAAATGAATATGATTCTATAATAAGTCAATTACATTATTTAAATCATTATACATGAGGTTCAGATATGTACAAAGCATATCTGACCTAAGGTAAGGGATAATTTTTCAAATCTCATTTTTGTTCGGGATTGCATATTCGTAAGTATTTACTGGGGTTCTTTATATCATCCATGTCCATGTTTTATAAAAGAGTTTTCCTGTATGTTTAAATTCCTTTTTACCCATTTTTTACTTTTACTTCATGGTATGTAAGGAATCTTTCTTTTGATTACGTTACGAGGTATTTTTTTTATTTTTCCGGCAAAAGTACGGGAAAAATGTTTTTTTAACTTATACAGCATGGAAGGATTTTTATGGTTTTATTAAGACTTATTTTCTTGAATCATACTCCAAAATATTTCATGACTATTTTCAACAAAATCCTCTTATTTTAAAATTGCATGACAATTTGTGAAAAGAAAATTATTTTGAAGAAAAAAGAATATTTTCCTTAAGAATTCATTTCAAGTGTTTTATCAAAACCATTTTCATCTAAGATGACATTATTTCATATGTGTACGTTTCAAGTATTATTTGTCTATGATTTACATGGTTTCACTTTTCTTATTATTAAATGATATCCATTTCGATTATATGGATTATGTGATGATGGGATGATGTTTATGAAACCCATTTTTATTCGTTGAGTTATTATGAATAATGTATGTTTATTTTGTGGCATAAGTAAGAATGATTTCATTATGAGATGGGTTGGGCCTATATATACCACCAATGCATTGGGTAAAGATTTATATCTCATGAGATAGACATGGATGGAATGGTAAGTTAATCCGGTTCAGTATTACAGGACTGGAACGAGGAGTGAACTCGATTCAAAAAGGGACTTTGTCCACTAAGATGGTCTTGGCAGCAATGCCTTGGCCACTATGGAAATCATTACATGTGCTTAATGGATGCCACAGTTACATGTTTTATTCCCATGTTATTTTATCATGATTTATGTACCATTATGATCTATTCCTTATGTAATTCCGTGTTTTAAGTTGTTTCTCAAGATTTTGATGTTTAAACATTATGTACATGTTTTTAGGTTCAAATGTGTATGGTATGTTTTATTTTATCCATGCTTACCCTTACTAAGCATTTAAGCTCACCCTTTTTATGTTATATTTTCCCCCAGGATTAAAAGAAAGGTTTTAGGTAAGTAAACAAAAATTGGATGATCTTTATGGGCGATGTTGAAGATCTTTCACCACGATTAGAAGATTACGGTCCAAGTTTCCAAAGACACTAAACTATTACGGCCCTTGTGTGTCTTTTTTTGTTATTTATTATGTATTTCTCAAAAGTAATGTAATATCTATGTACGTCAATCTTCGGGTCTCTACAGTTGGTATCAGAGTAAAGGATTAGTCAAACTTTGGAAACTAGGATTCGAAAACGTTAGTGAGATCCCTAGGGATATTTCTAAGGTATGTCTAGGGATGTCCCTAAGGATAAGTATACGTATAGGATATAGACCTAGAACTATAGTAACGATCTTATAATTTAACCTAAGATGTTAGATATTGAGGGAAATCCCCTTTTAGTATGGTTTTTTCCTTAGCATGATTTTTTCCTCTCACACTATTCTTTTTGGGTTTTCGAAAATGGATGGAAATAAGAAGATTCATGATAATGGAGGATATGACAGACAATTGAATGATATTATTTATGAGAAACCAAATGAAATGGGATCTGGAAGTCCAAACATCTTTATTATGCCTAATCAGAAATCTCATAATATGATCAATAATCTCAACTTTGGTAAGTTTCCCGACTCAGATAATAAGAGAAAGATGGAGTTTCATGATGATCATAGAGGAACGAAAGTTCAATTTCGCTCATGTAAATCATGTGGGAAGAGGCAGCAGGGATATTGTTTCAAAGGAACTGGAAGATGCTTTGAGTGTGGAAAAGAAGGACATAAATCCATTAAGTGCAGAGGAAAAGGTTCAATTAACACCATGGACAATGATAATGGTATTGCTACGATATCAAAAATGTTTAGATGTTTTAAATATGGAATGTACAGGCATTATGCAAACCAATGCCCTAATGAAAAATCTCATGAAGGGAATCAGCATGGTCATATGGGTAGTATTTATGTAGATGATGATGAGGAGACTACAAATGATATATGAGCTGAAAGAAGTGTTGAAGCTCGGTCAGTTGTTTTATGAAGGTAGTGGAATGATTGTGTGTTTATCGAGAGTTATGTTGTATAGTTAATGGGACTATGGAATAAAGAATCATCTATGGATTGTTACACTATTGTTTTTCCTAGAAGTATTTGAAAGTATATGTTGAATGGTACCAGTAACCATGGAAGGTTATTTAGATATTTTTGTAAAGTAGATGATATGCACATAATTAAGGAATAAGAAGATAATGAGATGTTTTATTGTATTCATGAGCTCATGATTGATATAAGGACTAAGTGATATCATGGTTTGAGTATATAGAATTTTGAGGATTTTGGTATATGGAAAGAGTTAACTTTTAACAGTATTCATGTTTTCAATAAGGTTCAATGGGTATTCATTCTTCAAGAGAATACATGATTAAGGTATTCACATGTTTGTAATTTTACCAACAAGATATATCTTATGATATATGGGGGATAAATGATCGCATTCACGTGATTGTTATATGACTTTTCAAGTAATCATTTTCTTTATACTATGAGCTTGGACCGAAGTATTTTAGATAAGCCTAAATATTGGAATAGATTATGTTGGACATAATTTAGTATTGTTTATGGATAGAACTTTTTCGATATTATTGATGGGATGTTATAGTAATGTAGTTTTAGAAAAAGGACAACCTGCAGGACGGGCGACCTCCCATCGCGTCAGACAAGGCTCTGGGAATCGAACCCACAACCGAAGTGCGACTGGCCTTTATCGCCTACCACTGGCCTACATGAAGTCCCTATTTAGTAGAAACTAGTTTTATTATATTAAGAAGTATTATAAATGAATTATAAGTCCATTTTAGGAACCATATATGATTAATCTCAACATAGATGGACTTATGTATATTTGATAACTTTTACTAACCTTTTTATTTGAAACAGATGGAATGACCCATCATTCTATCACATGATCTGTTAACACTTCACGAATAAAAAATTCAACTTCATTTCATTAATAGATGTAGTGGAAATTGTTCAAAGCATGAACAATAGTGAGATTGTACCAAAATCAAGCAAGTATTTCATCTAATTCAAAATTTTCAACTTTAGGGAAATGATATTGAAAACCAAAAATGTTGTCCTAGTGCTCTTATATCTGATGAATCAAATGGTACCTTAGATAATCACAAATTTATGGCTTTGTTATTGATGGATTTTTCATAGCCACGTTCTCTACCAATCTCCATCAGAACTTGATGGTTAGATTTTTTTTCCATATCCATATTTTCAATTATGTTCTCATACGTGGAAACCCAGTGATGAGTTAATTTGGGTAACCGTTACATTTCATACTTTAGTTTTTAAATCCATGTTTTGGTATTCCTTTTTACGATGTGGATTTCTTTTAAAGAAACTTTAGAGTAGCAAACCATTTATAACCCCGATGAATTTCGAGGGCAAAATTCATTTTAAGGGGGATAGAATGTAACACCCCGAGATTTTATGAAAAATATTATTTTTAATTTAATTAATGTCTTGTGTTGTATGCTACACCAAAAGGAGCTTGCACAACATGCATCCTTGACTTGCCTTTTAATTACACGCAATCGTGACCTTCTTCGATAGCACGTGTAGTACGCAATACCGAGTTTCACTAAACAACGATGTTCTATTAAAATATTATTAAAACTAGCCATTATGAATAGTAATAACCACTTTTTAAAATTTTGTAAATTTTAATTTTCAAAATGGACTTCATTGTTGGAATCGGAATATCGAAATTAGCTTAGGGTGAAATTTTGGTACTTTTCGGATAACTTTCATTTTCTGATGAATAGTGAAAATTAATAAATTTTAATTAAAAACAACCTTTTTAATAGAAATAATTAATAGTGATAAATTATTAATTTGAGTGGTTTAAAAGTATATTTAGAATATATTTTTACAATTTAATACAATTTTGGTCATTGGATGTAATTTCACATTTAAACCAGACATAAACAAGTGTCAATCTTTTGATAGTTATTATCTATTAAGAACACGCTATTTGTTTTGACGACGGGAACTAATTTTTAAATTAATTAATGCAACTGATATGTTTTGAATTTGGTAAAATAGACATCATTTTTGAATTCATGATATCAAATATATCTTATGCCTAATTTTTGGTATTTTTTTGGAAACGTTCATTTTTTGATTAATAGTGAAACCACTAAGTGGTAGTTAAAAAAACAGAATTTTTCCTAAAACATAATTTTACCGCTTCTATGAGTGGAATTTTGAAAATACGAGAGACACGGTTAATATCAAGGACTAAAATTTGGTTCAATGAGATGAAAATAATTTTTGGTGAATAGTTACTTTTTACTTTTTTTACCACTGTTAAAAGTAAATAGGGTAATTAAGGGTAAAAATGATATTATTATTACCCTAACACATGTCCTAATAATATTTAATAAGTGTAATTCGACCAAAAACAACCTTAGGAATAAAATATGACCGTTTAGGCTCACTTGGATTAGATTGGGACATTTATTATTAATTTATTTAAAGAGGGGTTAAAATAGTTAAAATCAAAGTTTAATAACTAAATAATTTTTAATATAGGGTTATACATAAGATAAATTAGACTATAAATATTAATTTGAAAGATAAGAAGATTTCCTACATAAGGGTATTTTATGTATAATTTTTAGTCATTAAATAATATAATTTTTATATAACACAAAGATGATGCAGTAATTATCTTATTAATGAAATATTGACATAATTGATGTTGCAAATACCCAAATAAGTGTAATTTGAGTCTTTTTATGAATTAAACTAATTTTTAGGTTAATATGACATATTATTATTGATTTAGTTAACTTTTTTAGAACTAATAATTCTGTTATGATTGTCAGAAAAATCAATTACCGAATAGTGTCAAAATTGACATAAAAAGGTTTTTAAAACAAATATTATATTAAAAATTGTTATTATATTTTTAAAAATCTAAGGATTGGTCAATATACATATATAATGATATGTGTATCATTAATGGACCTCTTGGGTGTCTCTTGGATGTATATGATATGTTTATTAACTATATAAGATAAAAATACAAAGTGTCATGGTAAATGTCAATATAATTAACTAAGAGTTAAAACTAAAAGTTACGGTTAATATAATGACCTAAACTTGTCTAAATTCTATTGGATGAGAGGATTTAGACCTATAACAACCTTAGCTTCTAAATAAATCAATTTTTAGCTATTGAAAATAGAATATGACTTTATAATAAAATAATATCTTTAGTTATTCCAAAGGTGCCCCTCTCCTCCCTTATAAAAGGGCACCTCCTCCCTCTCTTCCTCACTGCACATTGAGCCTTCAAGATCGTCCAACCCCTGCCAAAGTCTCTTATCCACATCCCTAGGAACATCCTAGTGGTCCTGGGCTTCTTCAAATACCAATTTTAGTGCCCTAATAGGAGGTCTCAAAGAGGCGCTTCAAAGAAGAGGAAATGTCTGTTACCGATTCTTTCACCTTTATTTCTTCTTCCACTTCTTCTTCATAGGTTGTTTCACTATGATGTAATAACATCAGTATCACTAATATACTGATATGTTATTATAAGTATGAAACAAACCTATTTAACCGTCTATCCATCCTACGGAAAACAAAATCATCGTGCGTGCGTACGTACGGAATACCGTCTCCACGCCATGGTGTAATCTATTTTCCACCACCACCTTACATGGATGGGTATAATGGTGTAAATAATAACTATATATGATTATTTTACAGTGAAATTGATTCTGTAATAGTATAAATACAATCCAATAAAATTCCTTGATCATGGGAAAGATATCATCGCTCGTGCGTACGTACGGAATACTGTCTCCACGACGCGATGAGATTCATTCTCAATGATTAACCATTCATAATTAATTATAAAGTATATATAATAAGTAATCATGAAATATATGACATAATAATGATACTGGATTTATATATATATATGTATGTCATCCAATTAATTCCATTCAATTCAATGAGGAAACGAAATCAACGTTCATGCGTACGTACGGCCTATCGTCTCCATGAACGGTGTATTTCTTTCCATTTATCGATATTATATATATATATATATATTCTGTATATTTATTATATATAAATCATGTTTTATATTATTTAATTAAGTAATCATGATCTATGTAATCATATGAATAATTACAAGTCAAAACACGGATGACAAATGAAATGATTTTACCCAAAATGCTCTTTAACATGGAATTTTCAAATGAACGGGTAATATAAAGTAATAAGTGAACCATATATGATATCATAACAATGAATATGATTCTCTAATAAGTCAATGACATTATTTAAATCATTATATAGGAGGTTCGGATACATACGAAGCATATCAGACCTAAGGTAAGGGATAATTTTACAAATCTCATTTTTGTCCGGGATTGCTTATTCGTAAGTATTTACTGGGGTTATTTATATTATCCATGTCCATGTTTTATAAAAGAGTTTTCATGTATGTTCAAATTCCTTTTTACCCATTTTTGACTTTTACTACATGGTATGTATGGAATCATTCTTTTGTTTACGTTACGAGGTACTTTTTTTTGACTTTTCCAGCAAAAGTACGAGAATAATGTTTTTTTAACTTATACAACATGAATGGATTTTTATGGTTTTAGAAAGCCTTATTTTCATGAATCTTACTCCAAAATATTTCATGACTATTTTAACCAAAATAATTTTCCTTTCAAATTGCATGACATTTTGAAAAAAGAAAATGATTTTGAAGAAAAAAGAATATTTTCCTCAAGAATTCATTTCAAGTGTTTTATCAAAACAATTTTCATCTAAGATGACATTATTTCATATGTGTATGTTTCAAGTATAATGTCTCTATGATTTACATCGTTTCACTTTTCTTATTATGAAATGATAACCATTTCTTTTATATAAATTATGTGATGATGGGATGATGTTTATGAAACCCATTTTTATTCGTTGGGTTATTATGAATGATGTATGTTTTTTTTGTGGCATAAGTAAGAATGATTTCATTATGAGATGGGTGGGAACTATATCTCCCTCCAATGCATTGGGTAAAGATATATATCTCCTGAGATAGACATGGCTGGAATGGTATGTTAATCCGGTTCAGTATTACAGGACTGGAACGAGGAGTGAACTCGATTCAGAAAGGGACTTCGTCCACTAAGTTAGTCTTGGCAGCAATGCCTTGGCTACTATGGAAATCATTACATGTGCTTAATGGATGCCACAATTAAATGTTTTATTCCCATACTATTTTATCATGATTTATGTACCATTATGATCTATGCCTTATGTACTTCCATGTTTTAAGTCGTTGCTCAAGATTTTGATGTTTAAACATTATGTTCATGTTTTTAGGTTCAAATGTGTATGGTATGTTTTATTTTATCCATGCTTACCCTTACTGAGCATTTGAGCTCACCCATTTTATGTTTTATTTTCCCCCAGGATTAAAAGAAAGGTTTTAGGTAGGGAAACAAAAATTGGATGATCTTTATGGGAGATGTTGAAGATCTTTCACCACGATTAGAAGATTACGTTCCATGATTCCAAATACACTAAACTATTACGGTCCTTGCGTGTCTGTTTTTGTTATGTATTATGTATTCCGAAAAAGTAATGTAATATCTATGTATGTCAAGCTTCGGGTCTCTACAAAACTGACACTATAGGAAAATAGTCGTTTCGCGATGGTTTTTTCACGGTGGTTTTAAAAACTGTCGCTAAATATTTTTCAGGCTGCTATTTCACGGTGGTTTTTTCACAGCGGTTCAAAAACCGCCGCGAAATGTCTTAATTTTTTTTAATTTTTTTTAATTTTTTTTTTAATTTTTACGAGAAATAGCTGTGGTTTTTTAAAAAACCGCCATGAAATTGTGGTGGTTTGGGTAAAACCACCACGAAATGAAAGGGAAAAAATAAAAATACTTGAGAATCCCGGAAATCAATAAAACGACCATAACTTTTGAACCGGGTGTTTGTTGGAGCACCACGACCAATCAAATCGATGATCATGAAGAGATATAGATGCATGTATAATCAAAACTGTTAGAAGGTATAAGGTGCGGAAGATATGTGAGTTATATGAAAGTTAAAAAAAGTTCCCCAACTTCAAATGGCCATAACATTCGCTTCGGGTGTCCGTTTGAACTCTACCACATATCAAATCGAAGCCAGTGAAGATAGTTATGCACCAGTTCGACACAAGAAAACTTTTTTTTTTTGTGTTTTTTGTCCTCAAAAACCCCCTATGAAGGCCTCCAGAACCCAATTTCCCTCACCGGTGTCCTGTCGAACTTGTCTTCAAGTAGACCTAACTTTCGATTCGCATGTCTGTTCGGACTCCTCTGCCCGCCAGATCAGAGATTGTTCCATGATCTTCAGTTTGACTGGTCGTGACGCCCACATGGACTCCTAGACAATATGTTTTGGCCATTTTAGTGGGTATTAGGTTTTTTATGTTTTTCGATGCCTCATTTCTAGCACCCGTTCCCCCACAGTTTTTTTAAAATGGTCGTAACTTCCTATCTGCCGGTCCATTCGGTCTCTTTCACCTATCACCTTGAAGATCATTTTAGGTTCTTTGATTTGACTGGTCGTAGATCTGGAACGGAGTCTCAGGTCATATGTTATCCCCGTTAATGTGAGTCCAATGTTTTTGTCACTTTTTTTTCGTTTTGACGGGTTTTAACGGTTGCTCCATTTGTTACTGTTTATTTGGGTTTCCATGACTTGTTATCTTTATCAATGGTTTTTTTGGGTTATTATAAAGATTATGTTGAATTCTAAAGGGGTTTTCTTGAGTTTTCATGAGTTTTAATGCGTTCTTAGGCTTTCTAATGCTTCATTCTTCATGCTTCTCCATATGTTTTCATGTGTTTTCATAATGTTTCATCCATTATCATGCCTTTTCATAATTTTTCATGTGTTTCATTTATTATTTATTATTTATTATTTATAATATACTTTAATTTATTTATTATCTATTACTTGTTACTAGTTATTTATTATTTATTATTTATATTTATTTATTATTTATATTTATTTATTATTTATTATATATTATATATTATATATTATTATTTATATATTATTATATATTATTAACAATAATATCTTATTTATTATATATTATATATTATATATTATATATTATATATTATATATTATATATTATTATATATTATTTATTTATTATTATTTATTGTTTATTATTTATTACTTATTATTTATTATTTATTATTTATTATTTATTGGTTATTATTTATAATTTTTTTATTTATAATTATTAATTATGTGTTATTTATTATTATTTATCATTTATTATTTATTATTTATTATTTATTATTTATTATTTATTATTATCATTTAGTATTATCATTTATTATTATTATTTATTATTTATTATTTATTATTTATTAGTAATTATTTATTATTTAATATTTATTATTTATTATATATGTATTATTATCTATTATTAATTGTTGTTTATTATTTATTATTTATTATTTATTGTCTATTTAATTATAATTATTAATTATGTTTTATTTATTATTATTCTTATTTATTATTTATTATTTATTATTAATTATTAATTATTTATTATATATTATTTATTATTTATAATTTATAATTAATAATTTGTTATTTATTATTATTTATTATTTATTGTTTATTGATTATTATTTATTATTTATTATTATTTATTATATATTATTTATTATTTGTTATTTATTATTATTTATTGTTTGTTATTTGTTATTTATTATTATTTGTTATTTATTATTTATTATTTATATTTATTATTTTTTATTTGTTTATTATTATTTATTATTTGTGATTTATTATTTATTATTGGTGATTTGTGATTTATTATTTATTATTATATATTATTTATTATTATATATTCTTTGTTATTTATTATTATATTTTATATATTATATATTATATATTATATATTATATATTATATATTATATATTATATATTATTTGTTTATTATTATTTATTATTTATTACTTATTACTTATTATTTATTTATTATTGTTTATTATTTAATATTTAATATTTTTTATTTGTTATTTATTATTATTTATAGTTTGTTATTTATTATTTATTATTATTTATTTTTTATTATTATATATTATATATTATATATTATTTGTTATTTATTATTTGTAAATATTATTTGTTATTTATTTTTTGTGATTTGTTATTTATTATTTATTATTTATTATTTATTATTTATTATTTATTATTTATTATTATTTATTATTTATTCTTATTTCATATTTCTCATTTATTATTTATTATTATTTATTATTTATTATTTATTATTTATTATTTATTATTTTTTTTTATTATTTATTATTATTTATTATTTATTATTTATTGTTTATCGTTTATTGTTTTCTATTTATTGTTTTTTATTTATTAGTTATTAATTGTTATTAATTATTAATTATTAATTATTAATTATTTAATATTTAATATTTAATATTTATTATTTATTCCTCTAATTTCATAATTTTATTATTTTATTATATTATTTTCATAATTTTATAAATTATGTAAATATCATTATAATTTATTTGTTATTTATTATAATAAATAGTAAATAATAATAAATAACTCAATAAATATCTAATAAATCAAAAATTATTAATTATAAATTATTGGTTATTAATTTTTTATTATTTTTTATTGTTTAATTATTATTGAGTTTATATCTATTAGTTTTGTATTATTTGTTTTTTCAATTAGTATATATAATTATATTAAATTCTGTTTATTAACCACATGACGAGCTTGCTAGAGTGGTAATGTTTTCGGAAAATATGCAAGAGGTTAGGTGTTCAAATCTCACCAAATGTAGTATTTCTTTATATTGCATGGGCATGTGCATGAGCATTTACATGCATGCATGGATAGGGTAAATAAAGTAATGTGAATTTAAGGAAATAAATAAAATAAATACGAAATAAATAAAATAAATATGAAATAAATAAAATAAATATGAAATAAATAAATAAAATATGAAATAAATAAATAAAATACGATATAAATAAATAAAATATGAAATAAATAAATAAAATATGAAATAAATAAATAAATAAATATGAAATAAATAAATAAATAAAATACGAAATAAATAAATAAAATAAAAACGAACTAAATAAAATAAATAAATGCGAAATTAATAAAATAAATAAATAAATAAATAAATAAATAAATAAATAAATAAATAAATAAATAAATAAATAAAAAATAAAAAATAAATAAATAAATAAATAAATAAATAAATAAATAAATAAATATAAATTTAAATAAATAAATAAATAAATACAGAAATAAATAAAAAATAAATAAAAAATAATTTAAAAAAAAATAATATTTTAAAAAAATAAAAAAAATCCAAAAACCCGCCAATAAAAAACCGCCGTGAAACATTCTACGACAGTTTTGAAAACTGCCGCGAATAGTTTCCCGACGCACAATTTAGCGGCGGTTTTTCAAAACAGTCACCAATCAAATTAGCAGTGGTTTAAACCGTCGCAAAATGGAAAAAAACCGCCGCTAAATCCGCATTTTGCCTTAGTGTGATCATTTTCAGTGTGAAACTTGAAATGAGAGTTGAGATCATGTTTGTTATAGATTCATGAATGATAATACTTGACTTCACTTTTGATAGTTTCTCAGTCATTTAAAATATCATTCATCCATACACTGGCTATCTTATAGGCATAATCACTATTATGTCTGATCTCCCTCAGACTATCCTAAGGAACATATGAAACATCACCTGAAATAGCAATAAAGTCATTCCTAACAAATGATCCAATCAAATCAACATCTAAGTAATGAGGTGGAAAACTGTAATTAGATGTTTATAAGGAAATATAATCCAAACTATCCAAAACATTATCCAAAATTTCAGAAAAGGAGGTCTTCATCCCTTCCATCATAGCCATCAAGGACTCCATCTCATTATCTACCCTTCTATTCTATATCTCCAATTCATGAATGTGATGAAACATCTTGGGCTGAATTTGGAGTATTAAAATATTTAAAATATATCTAGAATCTACCTCACAAAACATTGGGAGCATGTGAGGTGGATTAATTAAAATCCTATCATAAAACTAATTAATACATTCCCTGAAAGAATCCTAGTCAGCTCTCGTGACAACATCAATATGTACAAGAGAAATAGTAGGTAAATGTGTAGATACTCTATCAACACTAGACTTTGTTGTATCTGGTCTATAAGGAACATCTAAAAAAATATTTAAACCTCCCATAAAGAATATATCTAATCAACAATTAATCCCTTAGGATTCATCTCTACTCAAACAAGAATAGCGGGTTCACCATTCTTGGGTTGATTTATCTCATCAACATCAGAATCTAATAATTTAAAGAATGTCCTACATACCTTGTATATCTTTTGCATTCACCATATATGAGACACTCACTAAAGAAGAAGATAAAATTGTAGGATCAATAACTAAAGGCTTAATATGTTTAGGCTCAACATATAGACTACTAAGTCCTCTTGATTCCTCCCCTTCAACTGATGCCCCCAACTCATTTCTAGAAAATTCATCAACATCTTGAACTAAGCTTTCTATCTCCTTATATCTGAAAGAAATATGTAAACCAAGAGAATTAACAATTTCCTGATGTATCTCATGAACCTCGGGCCTATCATGTTAAGAATAATCTCCATCCTCACTACTATTTCCATTACCATGATCTTCAGTTCCATCATCTTTTTATTCTATGTCATTATCTTCTTATTTTTCATCACCTTCATCCCCTTCAACATTTTATTCTTCATATTCTTCGTAATAACCATTATCATCATCCTTTTCACTTATATTTTAACCATCAAAGTCATATACAACATTCTTAGAGGATTTATAAGATGACATTTTAAAATTTTCTACTCTTAATTATTCTATTTCCTCATCATCATTTTCACTCAATAGAGTATCTATAACTTGTAATGATTCAGGAGGACTACCCAGACCAAAATTAACTTTTGGAATCTTAGGTAAGTTCAGATCACTACCCTTTTTAATAGATAATCCTTCCTCATTAACATAAGAAGCATCATCCTCTTTTTACTCAAGTTATTCATATGGGAAAACAATAACATCTATGGCTCCAAGCATTGTTGAACATGATTATTAGGTCTTGAAGTGTGATCAATATGATTTAACTCTTGATAAAGCTTATAAACATCACCAAGCCATTTTATATACTAGGGGTTCAAGTTAATTTTAGTTTTCTTATAGATAACCTTGGTGAAATAGAAAACTACATAGTTCACCTCAGTTTCTTCTTCCCTATAAACAATTCTATTATCCTCTATCATAGCCAAAATGAACTTGGGATAAATTAGGGAGTTTCACCAATATGATGGTTTTCAAATCTCCATCATATGAACCATAAAATATCTGTAATTTTTTAGTTTTTTCTCCAATTTTCATAATCTATAAAAAACATGCACATTGAAAAATCCTTTTACTAACATCAACTTTACTCAAGCACACCATGTTCTAGAAAAACATGAAGACCAAATGACACTCACCATCTAAATCAGTGATAGTTGGTCTTCTTAAATCCCCATATTCTGTCAGCTCTTCTAGGGTGTTTTCAAACACAAATTAATCACTATCACTAGGGTTATATCCTTGATAATCATTTGAAAATACTTCCTGAGGTAGTTTAAGACATCTATCCTATATATTTTAATAAAATAGAACCCTATATATATATACCGTGCTAAAAACCCAATATTTATCTATCTCAATGGTAAAATTAATATTTTGATAAAACTGAAGAACTAAACTAGGATGAATGACCTCTCGTTAACCAAGAAACACTCTATACTTCCATGATATCAAATTAATTTAAGAAACAATGACTTGATCAACATCAACCCCTCAAAATTTATTTCTTTACCAGGGACGACTATTTGATTCACACGTTACAGGTTTTGCATCTCAGAAACATATATGAATGAATATACTCTTTGTTTAATTTAAGGATGAGACACATTAGTAGGAAATATAGTATAATACATAACTGTAAGTATCAAAAATGGTTTGGAAGGTTCAAATGAGGTCTGGGGAAGGTAAAAGGTCAGGAAAGATAGTCTCAGAGATTCTTGAAAGGCATATGCATGAGTGAGTGTGTCAAAATTAGATTGTTGGTCTAATTTATATCATTAAGGGATTTGGAAACAGATAATTGAAATAAATATTTAAATTTAAAAGAAAATAAATAAATAACTTATAAATAAATTTAAAAATGATGGATTAATACCAATGACAGCTTGTCTAATGGTGGGTTATCCAATGGTGGTAATTTCCAATGATGGGTAATTTGAAATGGTGGGAAATTTACAATAGTGGGTTATCTAGAATTAATGTCTAACCAACAATTATCATCTGAAATTCATGTTTTATGAATTTGAATCTATCCTAATTTGATGTCTCAGTAAAAATACCAGTTATCCAAAGTTCATTTCACATGTATTCATGATCTATATCACCGTTTTGAAAATAATCTCTAAAAAAGTTATGCATGACATCCAAATGTTTTGTTTTAGAGTGATACAAATGAATTTTATATTGTTTTATAGAACTTGTGTTGTCACAATTTATAGACTCATGTTTTAATTGATATTAATAGTATAGTATAGTGGGTTTCATCTAAAAAATTTGTGCACAACAACCACATATAGCTATATATTCACATTCAATAGTAGATAACACAACAAAATTTTGTTTCTTGCTATACCATGATACTAAAGGCATTCCTATAAGATGAAATGTTCTAGAGGTGTTCTTTTATCTATTATAAAACAACCAAAATAAACATCTAAATAACTCACAAAGTTAAATTCTTTTTCTATTGGATATACCTAAATCAGTTGTATATTTAATTTATATGAAAATTCATTTAACAACAAGTAAATGTGACTCTTTTGGGTTTTCCTGAAAATAAGAACATATATACACACTAAACATAATTTCAAGTTAGATATAAGTTATGTATAGATGAATTCCAATCATTTCTCTATAATTAGTTTTATCCACTAGCTTTCTAGCTTCATCAAGATATTTCTTATAGGTGGTACTCATAAGAGTGTCATTACTTTTAGTTCTATCCAAACCAATATGTTCTAATGTTATTGGGCCTAATTAAATTGATTAAAAATAATTCATTCTTTATTTTGAAAAATATGAAAACTGTAAAAGAATATTAGTTCATCCATTAAAATCACTTCAACTTTTCTTGCGCCAATTTTGAGAAATTAGTACATAAATCATTTTTAGCCAAATATAATATCATCTATATATATTTAAATAACTAAAACAACCATTGAATTTTTTTATAGAAATAATAGGGTTAAAAAAACTTTTGATAATTCTTTTGAAATTAGAAAATATTGGTTCTTATCATACCACAGTTTAGTAGATTTTTTTCAACCTTAAAGAACATTTTTTAAACAAAAAATATGGCCTGGAAAATGAGGATTTTAAAAACCATGGGTTTGTTCTATAAAAAACCCATCAATATAACCATTAAAGAATGGAATTTTGACATAAATTTGATATATTTTGATTTCAAAATTAGTTGGGTAAGAAATTAGTACTCTTTTTTATTCGGGTTTGGATATAGGTGAAAATGTTTCCTCATAGTCTATATCTTCTTCTTAAGTATACACTTTTGAATCTTGTATAGACTTATTTCATACCATAGTACCAGATTCATAAAACTTGTTTCTCAATAGCCATTTTTTGATAATAGATAAGGCATATTTAGGTTTATAAACATGTAACTAAACATTATTTATTTATAATTAGTTATGTTCTTATTTTATATTCATTAACCACAATTTATCATTAATTTCATTAGTCACCTTCTTAGGATTAATATATGACAAGAATGCTTATTGTTAAACATGATTTCTAAGATTTTATCTTGTGTGTGTACCAATAATTAGTAATACCACTACAACATCTATATGGTGGTATTTAAGAGTCCCGAAAACTCTAGAAAAATAAGGGTGGGTAATCTCAGGGAATTTTACAGATTCATGTTCATGTTTTGGAAGTTCCTCAAAACATGATTATTTTTTTATATGTTTTAGAGCAGCTTTAGAAATTTTTTCATTTATGTATCAAGTATAAAAATCATCCTCATGTTTTTATAATGGATTTTTAGGATCATGTGGATATTTCTCATCAAACTTGATGTGAATTGAGTCTTCCACTATCATCATTATTTTATGAACATTCTATAGGTTTATTAGTAGTTGAATAACCATGGAAAATTACATCATCTCGATTGGAACAAATATTGTGAAGAATATCCTTAGTTTTAATAATAAATACATTGAAACCAAAAAATCTAATGTAATTATCTTTATGATTTATATTATTCAAATTTTCATAATATTTTTATTTAAAAAGTGTCTGATTAAGTCTCAATTAATTATATAGTAGTCTGTATTCATAGTCTCCTCCAAAAAATAGATAGGTAAGTCATATTTATTTATTATTTTCTTATAAATATCTTAATGTGTCCTATTAATTATTTCTAAAAAACCATTCTATTGGGGGGGGAGGTGGTCCTAGGAGAAGACAAGTTATGGTCATATCTATTTTATGTGGAGAAATGATTCAAAGTGTTGGGTTTAAAACTAATGACCATGGTAAATACTTATGGTCTTAATCCCAAGTCAACCAAGGTTTTCTAACATACTATTATACGTATTAAAGAAAAATAAGGCTGCAGCTATGTGGGATAAAAATAAGACCTTCGTGTACCTAGAAAATTCATATAGATGTATATAGACACACTGATTCCGATTTAAACTATATAATCTATATGGTCTAAAAAAATGAAAGTGAACCCAATAAAGAGGTTTAGAATTCGAAACATATATATTTTATTTGGAATATATCTTTTTATATTTTCCTTTTTGGCATAAGTTACACACTTTACCTTTTAGGAATTCAAGTTTTGGTAGATCATTGTGTGACACTTTTCTAGTGATATTTTTAAGTGAGTAAATATTGTATTATCATAGTCTCCTATTCCAAAACCAATATTCTATATGAAGGGAACTAAAGTAAGGAAAATTTTCAAAAAATAATGAATCATGATTAACAACATACACATTTTTATTTATCATATTAGTAAATAATAAATAATTATTAGAATAAAAAACATCATAAGAACATTATTAACATTTCACCTAAAACCATCATCACAAAAACTATGCCATTTTAAGAATAATGTATTTTAATCCATAAAAAATTAATATAAATAGATTTTAAAACATAGTTAGAATGAACAAGTTATCCAAGGCCAGTTATTTTTCCTTTATAATTATCACCAAAGGTGACATATCCACCATAAACTGTTATCATATTTTTGAAGCTTGAGTAATCTCTATTCATATGTACTGAGAAGACACTATCCTGGTACCATATACTTCTACTAGATCTCTTCATACATGTTCCCTATAAAAATTTTCATAAAATATATTATTCTCGTACACAAATCTTATTAGATCTAGAAATGTTAGTAATTTGAGATTTAGGATCCCATATCTGGTTAATGGGTATCCTATATATTGATTGTATTATTTTTTAAATATAACTTTTATTAGGTATAGTTTAATAGATACTTTCAGTAGAATTTCTATAATTGGATTTTGGAAAAAAGTTCTTTTGATAATTCCCCTATGTCTAGGATGATATCAAATACCAGTGGTGTATTTAGGTGCAACCTATTTTCATAGTATTTGAGTGAGAGTTTCTATACCATTAATAAAAATCTATAATTATTTATTTTAAAATATCATTATACAATTTTAGTTTGGTATTTTCATTTAATAGTTGAGCATTGTTCAATTTTTATAAATCAAAACCATATTTTTTATTTGAAGATAATGCATGCTGTTTCATCAAAATTTCAAACTATCCTTTCAACACATTTAAATTATCTTCAAGAATATTACAATATTAAAGAATTTAATCATTTTTCATATTTTCATCATTATTACCCTCTTCATAATGATTTTAATTATGTTCATCAGAGACATTAGTTACCTTGGATATGTTTTCCATGAAGCACATATTTTTTCTACGATCCTTTTTCTTCATGAGTAGAGTCTGAGTAACTAGAGATGTCCTCATAGGAACTCTATTGTGTTTCATTAGTTTTTTACTTCATATACGTATCATCATGCTTATTTATTTATTTTAACTTGGGATAGTCATCCTTTACATTTTTTTTGTTTATAATCATAATATGTAATCTTATTTGAGATATTATATATTTTTCAGCATTTCATCCAATTCCCCATATTATCATAATTTCCATTAAGACTCATATTCCTAAATAATTTCTTATTCTTATTTTATTTATTAAACATTATAGAAATATAATCTATTCAATCAACACCACCAGCTATAGATTATTAATCATGGAAACTTTTAGATGAAACCTTCTTTATTCTATTTTGATGTAGCAGTCTTAAAGGATATAGATATACTCTTTGGATCATGTTCCCCTTTGTAATTAAATTTATGATATTCCTCATATATCATTATCTTTTCTATAAACTCTTTTAATGGTAGTTTTTTGATGTCACATGATTCTCTAATTGAAAATGATGTTCCCCTCCATCTCTCTAGAAGACACCTCAACAATCACATGATATGATCTATATCTAAAATTAGATTTACCAAGGAACTCATTTTATTCAGTATCTCATTGAACATCAGATACATATTATAAATAATATCATCAAGTTTTACCTTGAATGACCATATTTGATTGTATATGTTTTTTGCCTCATTTATATCACATTAGTTGTTCCTTCATGATAAAAAGGTAATATATATGAAATTTCATATTCAATTTTACAAGAAGATAATATATTAAAATTTTCATCTCCTAATAAAAAATAAATAACATTCATGGATTTATAATTATTATTATAGGATTTTTAGTAAATTATACCATGTATAGATACTAGTTGTAGGAAATTCATCTTTATAATATATCTCAGCCCATATTTCAAAGCCCAAGATCTAAATATGAATTTTCATCTATATTCTCAAATGAAATAGTTATTTCCATTAAAGAAGGGTTTTCTATTGGTAGTAGAAACATCTTTTCTATCAATAATTTAAAGAAATAAATATATAACTAACATAAATTTATGATCTTTAAAACACAACTAAAATCATAGTTGAAAGGTTTTTAAATCCTTTGACACCAAATGATAGTCAGAGTGTGTAATTCAAGAGGGGGTGAATTGAGTTACTAACTAAAATTTATATTAGAAACATTTTTGAATAAAATCCCACAAGTGAAAATTTTTCTCATCTAATAAATATAGCATATCGACTTATGTTTTAGTATTTTAAAATATTTTTTAAAGGGTGATTATTTCTAAGTTAAAAAAATGTTAGAAAATTAAATTATCTTTTGAAAGTAATTTACTCAATCAATAATTTTTACAAACACTAATTAAGATTAAATATCAATGTAATGGTTTTTTACAATATAAAACATTTTTAGTTTAATGCTTTGAAATAAAAAAAATAAAACACATAGAGGAATAAAAAAAAGATCCAGTATCAATACAAGACTTAATCCTCTCCACATAGAAATCACCCACTACCAAGATTATTATATAAATAAAATATTGATCCAAAACCTGGATCGAGTAAACAAACAATAGGTAACTAGATATCCAGGACACACACGGAAAACTTGTATAATAATAGTGGGAAGAAAACAAACACATTAAAAATAAGGACCTCTTCCAAAAACATGGTGGGTATATATATATAAAAGAGAGTGAATACGATATCGTATACTATCTATTTATGGTAGATGTGAAAATTATTTTTTTATAAAAAAGTCAGAAAGCACCCTTCTCAAAATATAATTGATACAAAATGAAAGAAATTGTATAAATATATAGATATGATAGTTTTTTTGGGTATGATATTCTCTGAAAGAATGAGACTCCTCAAATGTATATTAGATAGAAGCTCAAGTAAATTTTCTAAACAATGTAGTAAAACAAGGCATCAAATGCTATATTTTTTTTTCTGAAAGTATAATGGATTTGAATACTCTCTGTCTTATACTCCTTCGCATTCACAATGAAGGAAATAGTGCAGCATGAAAATCTATTTAGTAAGGTGAAAACTGGATTATATTTTCGCACTCCTCCAAGATTTTTTTGCAAGTAAACTATCTCTATCTCTATTTACATTATGAAGAATTATTTTTAATATATCGTGTTATAATATGGAGTTTCATTTGAGGAATAATCATTATGATCATCTAAATTCTCATAATAAAGTCTAAAATATAACTTAATGTTTCCTATAATAGTTAAGAAAATAATTATAAAATTATTCTTGGCATTTATTACGTTATTATTATCACTGGTATTATTTAATTCAAATATCCATGAATAGTAAAGGCAAGTCAAGATGATGGAAACTCATGTCTTTCGGTGAGTCAAGATAGCGGTAGGTCATCTACTGATAGGTCCTCGTCAAAGGTGACTTGTTTCAGTAGCAACTAATACTGAATGGTGACTCATCTAAATGGTGACTCACCTCAATGGAGACTTTCTTGATGGTAGGTCATCCTGACAGTGATACATTCTTGGTGTCAACTCAACTCCAACTATGAGTCTTTTCTAGCACTAAATCAACTCCAATAGTGAGTCTTTTTTTGGGGAAACCCTACTCAAATAGAGAGTCTTTTATATAAGCAACTCATTCTAAGTGGTGAGTGAATCGTGATGGTTGGTCAACTTCATTGGTGAAAAAACTCCGATGATTAATCATTCTTGGAAGTAAGTAAAATTTTATGGTAGATATTTTTAAAACTAATCCATTTTTTTCAAACCATAATATATTATAGAATTATATCATAAAACATAATACCCATTAGGAACATAATTAAAATGATTCTGTTAGAATTAAATTAAGGGTTCCAACAAATCCTAATTCTAAAAAATATTTAATCTCTAGTATGATACCAAATAAGTTTCTCCCATACAAATAGTTTAGTATCTTTTTCAATGTATATATATATAAGCTATATAAATTGAATATATATTAAATTCAAGAATTACTAGAAAACTTTGTTTAATGTATTTAGGAAATATATATATATATATATTTCATAATCAACATATATAATACCAAAAAACATTAACAAATTACTTCATTGAATAAATATTAAAATTTCACATAAAAATTTTAATACTATCAATCACCTAGTAATATACATTAATAAAGTGGTGAGATAAAAATCAAAGTAAGGGAAAAGAAATGAAAACATGGTAATAATTATTAATATAATACACTAATATATCAACAATAATTCCATTGGATTACAACATTGGACAATTATAATTCCAAGTAGAATAACATTCCATAACAGTATGGAATACCATGATATCATCCAATGGTAGGAATGATTATATATGAAGCATGCATAATTTTAATATGTAAATAATATGAATTTTTCATAAACATAATAAATAAAAATCACTATAATAAATTAAGGATTATTATCATCATCATAAAATAGGGTAAAAATATAAAAAAAATTTCCATGTATAATATAGTGGGAATTCTAACCAAATTAGGTTTATTGAAGACATAGTGAAAAAATCCAAGATCATAATTTTCTTGTATAATAATATCATGAGATTAACAGTTTGACCCAATGCATTAAAGGGTTTTGTAATTGAAGTCTCACCTGTCACATTATAATATTCTCAAAATCATGTGTTTCAAATAAATAAAATATAATATACAAATAGAAATCTTTATTTATATCATGGATTCTCAATTATAGAATGGAAATGGGTTCCATACATCAAATCATATCACCATATTGAGGAGATTTTTAGAAATAGAGCTATGTAAACAAAATGTTAAATATAATAGTATTAACATACAGGTTGTATATATACATGTTAATTTAGAATCAAATGGAGTAAAGATACCATTATTGAAGTAGATGGTCCTAAAAGTATAAATTAGAATGAGTCAAGAGGGGAATTGAAAAATGTTTCTCTTATAAAATTTAAAATATGTTGAAGTAGAAGAAATCCTTGAAATAAATTGGTAAAATACATGTAAATCCATACAAATGGTAAATAGGAAAGAATATGAGAATTTTAATAGAAAATTTTAATCACATAATCTAAAGGATGGTTGGGAAAAATAAATAGTCTCATAAATAATAAAAAACATTTTGGATAATGTCTTAGTCCAAAAACATGTGATTTTGAAAGTAAAATATTATATCGATGGAAGATAAATTAAGTAATACACATTTCATAGATATAATATAAGTCATGAATTATAAATTATGAATATAAGAAAAGTGAATCACAAATAGGAGACAATTTTTAATTATAAAACATCTTAAGTAATTTTCATTAAATGTAACATGCACAAATATTTGATATTTTAATTAAATGGTACACAAATCATCAAAAAATCATAAAAAATAAATTTTATAGTTTGATTATAAAATAAAATCAATGATTATAAATTAATGTTAGGTAAATCTAGATAATGAGAAAGAGAAATCATTGAATAATTCCCCATACATTGGGTCATGTGTTTCTTTATGAGACTTACACCTCGAATATAACTAACTTATGTTTCTTAAAAATTTGTTTCAAAATTATAATAAATTAATTTAGGGTATTATTTCATATTTCTTATCATTGAGAATTATGTATGGAAATATATAGATGATGCACTATGGAGTTTTGGTGATCATGGGTGATTGTTTGGGGGATTAGTATATGAGAAGTGTGTGTTTTCATATTTTTGATCCGAAACATTAAAGGGGGAAGAATGCGTTTTTCAATTATAGGATTCCATCTATGGAGAAAGTATTTAGTTAATATAGAAATGTGAAATAGATCGATACAAAACTCTAATTTGTGATTTCTAATCTTAAGGATTACTTAGTATCTTAACCGCAAACACCTAGGAGGATAATCAGAAAAGGGTTAGTGTACCATGTCGACACCAATCTAGATAAAGTAAATGAAAAAATATAATTCTAGGATTACTCCATTGTGGATCACCTAATTTTTTCAATCTCAGAGGATCCATGGAAACTATTAAATCTTATTAAGATTTTTTATAATATATGAGGATTATTTTCTTGGTGATTAATCACTAAATGGAATGGGTAATTACACATTGTATTTACCTCAGATGATTTGAAGATTAAATTCTATTGTTTTAACTTTATCACCCAAAAACCTAATATTCTGAATATCTAAGAATGGGTTGTTAATTTTAATATATACAATAGTAATTACGCACATTCCAAAATTAGGATCTATATTAATGGAATCAATTAGTCTACAAGAACTCAGGATTCCGAAAATACATTTCATCTTTAATTGGAACCCCTATCAAGAAAAGATAGTTATATTGGAAGGGAATGATAAGACCGCAACACTTGATTTATCATAAGGGTTTATTTTTATACTACCTTGATTGATGAGGTCATTATGAAATATTTGGTGGAAAACATAAATATTAAAATTTCTTATGAAAGGTGAAAACACTTCTGTGTGGATTTTAAATTCATTGGCAGTATGCCCATAGGACATAATAGGACCATGATCATATATAACTTTGTAATCTCAAGGTTTATTCTAAGGGTGAATATAGAAAGTTATAGTATATGAAAAATGATAAATGGAAATTTCCAATATAGACTAGTGATTTTTCTATTTCCACAATGAAGGATTATAGATCATGTTGGGTGGATAATGTTATTTTCTCTATTTTTACTAATAATGGGGATTATCCGAGGTTTCCTACCATCTCTGATCATGTCACTAGTGGTGTTTATAATGACCCATACTTTACATACATTGTTATTACTTCATAATTGAAGCACACTTATTAAAACATATAACAAAAATATGAAAGGACTGTATATGTATAGTGTATTTAGAAACTGGGAAACATAAACAACTAATTCATAAAATAAACTACATTGTCTCCCGTTTATTTCATCATATCTAGAGTAACTTTTTGGCATATCCTACTTAATATCCTTCTTCCTGATCTGGGGAAAAGAAAACATACAAATGGGTGAGCTCAAATGCTCAGTAAGGGTGAAAAAAAGAAATATCAGTCATATCATATTCATAAGAACATAACATTTTGAAAATCTTAACCTGCAAAAGAGATCATAATATCATGCAATGCGATAAATCATATTAATGAAAATTAATCCCAAAAAATAATAACTTAAAACATGAAACATTTTGGCATACACACATAATCATATAAAATCAATTCATATTAGTCATGGCTCATTGTCAAGACCATCATAGAGGACAGAGTCCACTACTGAACCGAGTTCACTCCTCGTTCCAATCCTGTATCACTAAACCGGTTTAACTTTCTGTTACAGCCATGTCCATCTCATGAGATATAAATCTTTACCCAATGCATTGGAGGGAGATATAGGTCCCACTCATCTCATAATGAAACCATTCTTATGTGTGCCACAAAATCATAAATCATACATCATAACATAACCCATGTAATAAAAATCGGATTCATAAACATCATGCCATCATTACATAATCCATAAAAGGACTTCATAAAAATAATTACATCATAACACAATGAAATCAATGTAATAATAGGGATATAAACAGAACCCTATATTATCTTAGATGAAAAATAATTTTGATAAAACACTTGAACTCCATTCTTGAGGAAATTATCCTTTCTACTTCAAATTTTTTTTTCCTTTCTTAACATGTCATAACATTTTAAACTAAAAGAAGTTAATTTAAAATAAACATGAAAACTTGTAAATTAATCTTCATAAAAATAATGTTTTATGGAATCATAAAAATCCATTCATGCCGTATAAGTTAAAAAAAACATTCTTCTCGTACTTTGGCCAGAAAAGTCAAAAAGTACCTCGTACAAAAAACGACAAAAGATTCCTTTCATATATTTTACTAAAAACTCACAAAAGGGTAAAATTTTATTTAAAATATTGTATTAGTACAGAAATAATATTACATATTGAGGAAACATGGATGTGGATGATAAAACACACCCCAGTAAATACCAAAGTATAAACAATCTCAGATAAAAATGAGATTGTGAGATTTTCCCTTACCTTAGGTCCGATATGATTTGAACGTGTCCGAACCTCCTGTATAATGATTTAAATAATGTCATTGACTTATTATAGAATCATACTCATTGTTATGATATCATATATGGTCATATTTGTATCTTCTTAGTAGTAATATCTCATTGCTACTTGTTATTCGGGTGTTTATTCCTTTATGTTATTATGCGTGTTTTGTCAAATAAATTCTTATTCCTCTTTATAGGATATAGATACATAATCTAGATAATGGTATTAGTGTAATATATATCATATTCATTCATTCAATTCATTTATATAATCATTATTCAATGAAGATCATATAGAACGAGTCACATCACATCGTGGAGATGGTAGGCCGTACGTACGCACGAGCAATGATATCTTTCCCATGATCGTGGAATTGTATTGAAGTGTATGTATAATATTTCAGAATCAATAAAAATTTACAATAATCCTATATATTTATTTATTTACACCATTATACCCATCTGAGTAAGGTCGTGGTGGAAAACATATTACACCACGGCGTGGAGACGGTATTCCGTACGTACGCACGCGTGGTGATTTTGTTTACCGTAGGATGGATAAGAGGTGAAATAGGGTTGTTTCATATTTATAATAACATATCAGTATATAAAGGATACTGATGTTATTACTTTATAATCAAACAACTAAAGAAGAGGGAGTAGAAGAAGAATGGAACTTGAAGAAAAGGGTAGAAGGTATTACCTTTTTCTCGATGTGCCTCCTTTAAACTTTATCTTAGGGCACTAGAGTTGGTATTTTGAGAATACCAGTACCTCTACTAGGTTTCTAAGGAAGTGGGGAAGTGAAATGGGCAGGTTTTTTCCGATCTTGAAGGCTCAAATTGGTGTGAGGAGGAGAGGGAGGAGGTGGCCTTTTATAAGGGATGTGAGGGGCACCTTTGGAACGTGTGAAAATATTATTTTATTATAAACTTATCTTCAGTATCAAGAGTTCCAAAACACATTAATTTAGAAGATAAGATGACTCATATTCGAAATAAAATCATTCAATAGTAATTGGACAGGTTTTGGATAATATTTTAATCATTATAATATTATTTAATTAAATCATTTATTAATGAGGTAAATACTTTATCATTATTGTGTCATATATAATTTAATATATTTGGTGTCTAAAAATTATAAAAAAAATATCATCATGTAGGAAATATTTTTATATTTCCAATGAATATTTAAAGTCGAAAATATAATTTATATAACACCTTATAAAAATTAATTACTAAAAGAGTTTTGTTAATGTCAATTTTTTATTTACATTAAATTAATTAATCCAAATTGTCATTATCACTACCAAGTGGCTCAATGGGGTCCCAAAATATAACCAAGGATTCCCATGGTCATACAATACTCATACAATAAGGTTAGGACAAGTGTCAAGGTAATTTTGAATTATTATAATATTCTTTTAAACTTGAATTACCCTATTTACCTATAACCACAGTAAATATAAATTACCGTAGTTAATATTCATAATAAAAAAAATAAAAGTAAACTATTAACATAATTTGGACCCACTGATTCCAAATATGGAATCCATTTTTCAAAATTCATAACACAAAAGTTGGAGTAATTAATTTAAAATTAACCCCATTGTTAAGCAAACGGGTTTTAAAAGTTAAAACATTGCCAAAGATTGAAATGTTTTTACCTATGAATTCAATGTAAAATTAATGATAATGACATAAATTATATTAAATGATAAAAATATATTCTATTTATACTTTAAAACCATTCAATATTATAATTTAACCATATAAATTACTGTGATGAAAAAAGTTGTTTTTAATTAAAATATAGCATGTTTTTACTATTCATCAAAATATGAAAGTTACCAGAATAATATGAAAAATTTATCCAAAGTAAATTTTTATATCCTGATTCCAAAGAAGAATTTTATTTTGTCAAATTGAACTAATAAACATGTCAAAACTAAATTTAAAATGGGTGCGCCATCAAAAGGCAGTAAAACTACATTTTTTAAAAAATACATCTTTTATCCAAAAAACTGATTTTATTTTCATACCTCATTCTATAAAATGTGTAAGATGAATTATAATGTTGTAAAATTCAAAATTCATTTAATACTATTCATAACGTCTAGTTTATAATATAATAGTATATCATTCTTTAGTGAAACTCGGTATTGTGTACTACACACGCTATCGAGGAAGGTCTCGATTGCGTGTAACACAAGCCAAGATAGTGTTGTGTGCAGTGAATGTTTCCTTTGCGTATAACATAATACATAAAAAAATATAATTCTCATAAAATATCAAGGTGTTACATTCTACCCCCCTTAAAATGAATTTCGCCTCGAAATTTGTCACTTCGTAAAAAACAGACGAGGATAACTCTCCCTCATCATATCCTCAAGCTCCCATGTAGCTTTTTCTAATCGGTGGTTCCTCCATAAAACTTTCACCAAGTGACTGGTCTTGTTCTGTAGGAATTTTTCGCTACAATCCAGAATCTCTATCAGTTGTTATTCATAAGAAATATCTTGCTCCAGCGGTACGACTTCTGAGCTGAGTACATGTGTAGGATCGGGTATGTACTTTTTTAGGAGAGATACATGGAACACATCGTGAACTTGAGAGAGATTCGGTGGAAGCGCCAATCGGTAATCTACCTTCCCAACATGATCTAGTATTTCAAAAGGACCAATATACCAAGGGCTCAACTTTCCCTTCTTTCCAAATCTCATTACTCTCTTCCAATGAGATATTCGTAAGAACACTTTATCACCCACTTCAAACTCTAAGTCTTTTCTTCGGTTGTCGGCATAACTTTTTTGTCAACTCTGAGATGCTCTTATGTGTTTTTGAATATATCTGACCATTTCTGCCATCTCATCAACAAGATCAGGTCCTAATAGCTTTCTTTCCCCAACTTCATCCCAACTAGTTGGAGTCCTGGATTTCTTTCCATAGAGATCTTCATAAGGAGCCATATGGATACTGGAGTGAAAGCTATTATTATAAGAAAATTCCACCAAAGGTAGGTGTTGATCCCAACCACATTTGAAATCCAAAAAGAAATCTCTTAAAATATCTTCTAGAGTTTGAATTGTTCTCTCAGACTGACCGTCTGTCTGAGGATGATAAGCAGTGCTGAAACTCAACTCTGTATCTAGAGTATGATGAAGACTTCGCCAGAACTTCGAGGTAAACCTTGGATCCCAATCAGATACAATGAAAAGTGGTACTCCATTCAATCTTACCACTTCCTTTACATATATCATGGCAATCAGATCTAGAGATAAATCTTCCCCAATAGCAATGAAGTGTGCCGACTTCGTATGATGATCAACTATAACCTAGATATCATTATTGCTTTTGGATGTTTTAGGAAGTATAGTGACAAATACCATAGTGATGTCTTCCCATTTCCATTCTGGTATGGGTAATGGTTGTAACAGCCCTTTAGACTTCTGTCTCCCAGCTTTAACTTGCTAAAAAACCAAGCATCAAGAGACATATTCAGCAACATCTCTTTTCATTCCATCCCACCAGAAGTACTCTTTCAAGTCTCTATACATCTTTGTGCTTCCAGGATGAATAGAGAATGAAGAACTATGAACCTCATCCAGTAGCTCCTTCTTAAATTTTGGGATGGGAGGAACACAAACCCGATTCCTGAACCTTATTATCCCATCACAATCAAGGTTGAATTCAGGAACATTTATCACCTTCTTTTGTAACTCTACATCTTCTTTTTGTGCCTCTTTAATCATCACATGTATAGATTGTTGAAAATTCATTTGAGAAAGATAATATTTTTCCCCTTCCATTATTATTCCACGATCTATCCTTTGTAAATCCATAAATATTGGATCTTTTTTGGTCCTCATCATAGATAAGCGAGCATGGTCTTATCGACATAATGCGTCTGCCACCTTGTTTGATTTCCCAGGGTGATAATGCATTGAGTAGTCATAATCCTTCATCACCTCCAACCATCTTCTTCGGTGCATATTCAGCTCCTTTTGTGTGAAAATATACTTTAAAATTTTATGATCAGTATAAATATCACACCTTTCACTATAAAGATAATGCCTCCAAATATTTAATGCAAATATTACCACAGCTAACTCCAAATCATGATTTGGGTGATTTTTCTCATGGATTTTCAACTGTCGTGAGGCATAAGCTATCACCATGTCATTTTTCATGAGAACACACCCCAATCCCTTCATGGATTCATCACTATAGATCAGAAAACATTCTCCACTACAACGCAGTGTGATCACAGCTGCACTTGATAACCTTCTTTTCAACTCTTTGAAATTCTCTTCACACTCCTCTGTCCACAAAAACATAACTCCTTTTCGAGTCAACCTGGTGAGTGGATTAGATAATCGTGAAAAATCTTTTACAAAACATCGATAATATCCAGCCAAACCATGAAATCTTCGGATCTTAGTTATTTTTGTTGGTATCGACCATCTTTCGAGAACCTCTATTTTTTCTGAATCCATAGATATCCCCTCTTTTGGGATTATGTGACCCAAAAATGCAAATTTTTTAAGCCAAAATTCACACTTGGTAAATTTGGCAGAAAGATTCTCCTTTATCAGGGTCTTCAATACAATTCTCAAGTGATCTTCATGTTCTTCCTTGCTCTTTGAATAGTCAAGAATATCGTCTATAAAGACTACCACAAACTGATCAAGATAGTATCTAAAGACTCTATTCATTAGATCCATGAAGATAGCCGGGGCATTAGTAAGACCGAATGGCATTAATATTAATTCATAGTGTCTATACATTGTACGGAATGCCGTCTTTGGTATATCCTCCCTTTTTAACCTTAATTTATGATAACCTGAATGAAGATCAATCTTGGAAAAGTATTGAGCTCCTCGTAGTTGGTCAAATAAGTCATCAATGCATGGGAGAGGATATTTTTTCTTGATAGTGATCTTGTTAAGTTCTCTATAATCAATGCAGAATCTCATTGATCCATCTTTCTTTTTAACAAATAGAACTGGTGCTCCCCAAGGTGACGCACTAGGGCGTATGAATCCTTTATCAATATTCTCTTGGAGTTACTTCTTCAATTCTTGTAACTCAATTGGGGCCATTCTATAAGGTGTCTTTGAAATGGGCATAGCACCCGATATGAGTTATATTGAAAACTCAACTTCACAATTTGGTGGAAGACCTGGAAATTCCTCTAGAAAGACATCATCAAACTCTCGTAAAATGGTTGTATTCTTAATCGTGATTTTCTCTCCAACCATTTGAGATAAATAACCTTCATTTATTGGAATCATGACCCATAAGATGGAATAAATTTCCTCTAGAAGGTTATATTCATCCTTTCATCGATAGACGATCTTAGATTGATCTAGAATATTAAATGTGATTTCCCTTATTTGGAAATTGATATGAGCTCTTTATAAAGAAATCCAATCCATGCCAAGAATCACATCAAATTACACTATAGGAAGGATCAAAAGATATGCATGAAGCACTTTCCCACAAACTTCAATCGGAGAAGAATTATAAACTTTTGATGCGACATTTGTGCCATTCGGAGTTTTCACAGCTAACTCAACATCTAATTGTTGAGGTAATACAGTGATACCCTTAGAAAATTCTTTAGAAATAGAAGAGTGGGTGGGTACAGAATCAAATAAAACAATTTCTACTTTATAGTGGATGGTAATTGTACCATTCACCACTTCGTTATCGTACTCCACATCGCCGATAGTAATTGCATGTGACTTTCCGTTATCTTTGGCTTTAAGAGTTTGTTGACGTCGATCATCATCAACAACCCTTGGATTTGGGCATTGATTGGCATAATTCCCCATCTCCTTGCACTTGAAACATTGAAATGTAAGACGTGCATTATGTGTATCCATTTCTTTGTTTGCATCATTAGAAATCTTCATCCCATTATTTCGACATTCAACCGCCCGATGACCTTCTTTTGCACACTTAAAACATTTTCTTGTCCCTTTAATACAATTCCCTCAATGTTTCTTTCCACAATTTGAGCATAAAGGAAAACTCATCTTCTTTTCAGTGTGGACTTTATATTTTCCTTTGAATTCTATTTTCCTCTTCTTATCAAACCCATATGACTGATGGGTTACTCCAATCTCCATCTCAACCTTGAGAGCACATCGAACAATTTCCTCGTACCTATTGAAGTCCCTTATGGATAACGCCCTTATAAGACTTGGTTTTATACCACTAAAAAATCGATCGATTTTAGTCTTAGGTTGGATAATAATTTCGAAATCGTACCTTGAAATTCTTGTAAAATTAGCTTCGTAGGTACCAACCGATTCATCATCCTTTTTCTTTAGTTCAAGAAACTCTTTCTCCTTCTTTGTCCGAATAATAGGAGGGAAGTACTTATTGAAAAATAAGTTCGAGAACTGGTCCCATTCCATGGAATCAATTTCATCTCTTTGCCTCGTATTCTTGATAAGATTCCACCATTGATCAGCATCACCTTCCAAAAAATACACTGTTAAGATGACTTTGTCATGTTCAGAACATTGTAGAGCTGAAAATATCTTTTCAGTGGTACTAATCCATTGTTCATCCACTAATGGATCAAATGAACCGCTGAATAAAGGTGGAATCTGCCTCATGAAGGATTCAAAAGAATGTTGCTTCTTCCTTTGCTCGTTTGGAAGTCCTACATGGTTCATAGCTTGAGAAAGTTGTGTGAGCATGGCTTCAAGATTTTTCATTCCAACTCCCATAACGTTTGGTTGCTAAGGGGGACAATCATTGCATTGTCAGTCGCATTCAGCAATAACACGGTTCCTTCGGGTTCTAGACATTCACTAAAACCAAGAAGCATAGTGTGAGCAACACTAATCTTAATTGGAAAACCACATAATCAAGAAAAAAATTTCAATCTTAAGGTCTTACCATAGGTTTTTCATGGACATTTCTAAAACATTAAGATTGTGCTCTATTCTTTGACTCATCCTTAGGGTTCATACTAGGGATTTCACATCCTAGTTTCTCAAGGTTGACTATACCTTTCCTCTGATACCAACTATAATGACCCATAATTTACATACATTGTTATTACTTCATAATTGAAGCACACTTATTACAATATATAACAAAACCATGAAAAGACCATATAGGTATAGTGTCTTTAGAATTTGGGAAACATAAAAAACTGGTTCATAAAATCAACTACATTGTCTCCCATTTATTTCATCATATCTAGAGTCCCTTTTTAGCATATCCTACTTAATATCATTTTTCCTAACCTGGGGAAAAGACAACATACAGAAGGGTGAGATCAAATGCTCAGTAAGGGTAAACAAAATAAATATCACTAATATCATATTTATAAGAACATAACATTTTGAAAATATTAACCTGCAAAATAGATCATAATATCATGTCATGGGATAAATCATAGTAATAAAAAGTAATCCCAAATAATCATAACATAAAACATGAAACTTTGTGGCATACACACATAATCATAGAAAATCATTTCATATTATTCAAGGCTCATTTCCAAGACCATCATAGAGGAAAAATTCCATTACTGAACAAAGTTCACTCCTCGTTCCAGTCCTGTATCACTGAACCGGTTTAACTTGTCGTTCCAGCCATGTCTATCTCATGAGATATAAATCTTTACCGAATGCATTGGAGAGAGATATAGGTCCCACCCATCTCATTATGAAACCATTCTTATGTGTGCCACAAAATCATAAATCAGACATCATAACATAACCCATGTAATAAAAATGGGATTCATAAACATCATGCCATCATAACATAATCCATAAAAGGACTTCATAAAAATAATTCCATCATAACAGAATGAAATCAATGTAATAATAGGGATATAAATAGAACCCTATATTATCTTAGATGGAAAATAATTTTGATAAAACACTTGAACTCCATTCTTAAGGAAAATATCCTTTATACTTCAAAAACATTTTTCTTTTTTTAACATGTCATAACATTTTAAACTAAAAGAAGTTCATTAAAAATAAACTCAAAAACTTGTAAAGGAAGCTTCATGGAAATAATTTTTTATGGAATCATAAAAATCCATTCATTCCGTATAAGTTAAAAAAACATTCTTCTGGTACTTTGGCCGGAAAAGTCAAAAAGTACCTCGTACGAAAAAAGACAAAATATTCCTTTCATATCTTTTACTAAAAACTCAACGAAGGGTAAAATTGGATTTAGAAAATTGTATTAGGATAGAAATAATATTAAATATTGAGGAAACATGGATGTGGATGATAAAACCCACCCCAGTAAATACAAAAGTATAAACAATCTCGGATAAAAATGAGATTGTGTGATTTTCCCCTACCTTAGGTCCGCTATGCTTTGTACGTGTCCGAACCTCATGTATAATGATTTAAATAATGTCATTGACTTATTCCAGAATAATAATAATTGTTATAATATCATATATGGTCATATTTGCATCTTCTTAGCAGTAATATTTCATTGCTACTTGCTATTCGGGTGTTTATTGCTTTTTGTTCTTATGATTGTTTTGTCGAATAAATTCTTATTCCGATTTATAGTATACAGATAACTCATTTACAGAATGGTATTAATGTAATATATATCATATTAATTCAATAAATTCATTTATATAATCATTATTCAATGAAGATCATATAGAACGAGTCGCATCACATTGTGGAGACGGTATGTCATACATACGCACGAGCGATGATATCATTCCCATGATCATGGATTTGAATTGAAGTGTATTTATAATATTTTAGAATAAATAAAAATTTAAAATAATCATATATAGTTATTTTTATACACCATTAGAACCATCAGAGTAAGGTGGTGGTGAAAAACATATTATACCACGGCGAGGAGACGGTATTCCGTACGTACGCACGCGCGGTGATTTTGTTTACCGTAGGATGGATAAGAGGTGAAATATGGTTGTTTCATATTAATAATAACATATCAGTATATGCGGGATACTGATGTTATTACTTCATAATGAAACAACTAAAGAATAGGGAGTAGAAGAAGAATGAAACTTGAAAAAAACGGTGGAAGGTATTACCTCTTTCTCGAAGTGCCTCCTTTAAACTTTCTCATAGGGCACTAGAGTTGGCCTTTTGAGAAGACCAGTACCTCTAGTAGGTATCTAAGGAAGTGGGGAAGTGAAATGGACAGGGTATGGATGAGCATGAAGTCTCAAAGTGGTGTGAGGGTGAGAGGGGGGAGGTGTCATTTTATAAGGGGGGAGAGGGGAACCTTTGGAAAGTGTGAAAATATTATTTTATTATAAACTTATCTTCAGTATCAAGATGTCCAAAACACATTAATGTCAAATATAAGATGACTCATATTAGAAATAAAATCATCCAATAGGAATTGTACAGGTTTTGGATAGTATTTTAATCATTATAATCTTATTTATTTAAATCATTTATTAATGAGGTAAATACTTTGTCATTATTGTGTCATAAATAATTTAATTTATTTGGTGTCGGAAAATTATAAAAAAATATCATCATATAGGAAATCTTGTTATATTCCTAATGAATATTTATAGTCTAAAATATAATTTATATAACCCTATGTAAAAATTAATTATTAAAATATTTTTGTTAATGTCAATTTTGTCTTTACATTAAATTAATTAATCCAAATTGTCATTATCACTACCAAGTGGCTCAATGGGGTCCCCAAATCGACCCAAGGATGACCATGGTTGGAAAATACTCATCCAATAAAGTTAGGAAAAGTGTCAAGGTGATTTTGAATTATTATAATATTCTTTTAACCTTGAATTACCCTATTTACCTTTAACTGCAGTAAATAAAAATTACCATAGTTACTATTCATAATAAAAAAAATAAAAGTAACCTATTAACATAATTTGGACCCATGGATTACAAATATGGAATCCATTTTTCAAAATTAAAAACACAGAAGTTGCAGTAATTAATTTAAAATTAATCCCGTTGTTAAGCAAACGGGTTTTAAAAGTTAAAACATTTCCAACGATTGAAATGTTTTTACCTATTAATTCAATGTAAAATTAATGGTAATGACCTAAATTATATTAAATGGAAAAAATATATTCTATTTATACATTAAAGCCATTAAATATTATAATTTAACCATATAAATTATTATGATGAAAAAAGTTGTTTTTAATTAAAATATAGTGTGTGTTTACTATTCATCAAAATATGAAAGTTACCAGAATAAAATGAAAAATTTATCCAAAGTAAATTTTTATATCCTGATTCTAAAGAAGAATTTTATTTTTTCAAATTTAACTAATTAACATGTCAAAAAATAGATTTAAAATGGGTGCACCATCAAAAGGCGGTAAAACTGCATTTTTTGAAAAATACTTCTTTTATTCGAAAAACTGATTTTGTTTTCATACCTCATTCAATAAAATGTGTAAGATGAATTATACTGTTATAAAATTAAAAATTCAATTAATACTATTCATAACGGCTAGTTTATAATATAATAATATATCATTGTTTAGTGAAACTCGGTATTGCGTACTACACACGCTATCGAGGAAGGTCGCGATTGCGTGTAACGCAAGCCAAGATAGTGTTGTGTGTAGTGAAAGTTTACTTTGCGTATAACATAATACATAAAAAAAATACAATTCTCATAAAATATTAGGGTGTTACAGAGTTTCTATTAAAACTTTAATGGGATGACAATATATGAGATATGAAATCTTTCTAAACATGATATTGGAGAAGTTCTTGACATGAGGGATGATAATTTACCATTGGAAAATTGAATTGAAAATGTATAGGTGAAGGATATTTAATCCCACACCCTGAATAAAGAGATCAATAGGTCTACTTAGGATTTGGTAGATGTTTATTCCTCATTTTTAGTGGTTATTGAAACTGATAAAATTTCTAGAGACCCTTTTTCGGATCCCTAAAGTTTAACATTAGTCAATGGTCAACAAAATAACTCATATAGTGCCTCACATAAGTCTAACAAGGATGAGTAACCATTCACATAGGTTCCTTAGGAATAATGTTCAAGGGGTAACAATACAAAGTATTTCCCTATTGGATGAAATTCCATCAGTAAACAATCCAAAACTCTATGTTTACATTTATGGGATGATGATGATGAGATAGAATATAATCCCTTAGAAAGGATGATTGTAATAGGGATGAGGAACCAAAAGTTCCTGATAAGATTATGGGTGAATCTAATCTAATTAAAAAAGGAAATAATGGCATAAGAAAAGAGAAAAATCCTTTCCAAGTGGTGGAAGAGGAGATTGGATCTCAATCCATTGTAAATTAATAAATAAAATTAATTCTCTTTACTAGAATTTTCAGGATTAGAATAATGTCGACACATCTTTATCCCAAAGGTAGTTTATCACACAATAACGTCTAATAATTATTTAAAATTGAAAACCCAATGTGGATATTGATTGCTTCATGATATTTGATTGGGGTAATATATAATATGAGTGGATGACTCATAAAAGTAAATCAACATCGTTTGAAATACTATGGGTCCATAAGAGGAATAATTTATAGGATTGTCTCTTTTAAATTGGTCATCAACAAATCATAATCAAGAATGACTCTATCAACTCCTCCTGCCTTGTTTATTTTTATTTATGCCTCAAATTTCTATATTAAGAGTAGAGAATTATGTGGGTATTTCCCTTTTATATCTAATAATTTTAGTGATAAATATATCTTTCTAGGATATTTTAGTTATTCATGAAATATATATGATCATATTGAGAAAAACCTTATATGGGTGGACTCAATAGAATTTCATATATTTGTGGACGTTTTACTTCACTGAGAGATAATAATTTCTGGGGATAATTACACCTGGATGTGGTTTATATTCAATGTACTAAAATATAGTAAATCTGATAGGTATTTCATTTATCATAGGGGAGGTAATTCTATACCTCCCCTATCAGGTAGGGATCTTTCAAAAGTTCATTCTGACCACTCGCTGATTATCCTCACACTGATTGGGATTGAAAAAATTAATCCTCTACCATTAGATTTTATAATGCATTGTTTTATTATGAAGACTATTAGGAAATAATTTACTCATAATGGTTCAAACATAAGTATGAGGATTCATTTTATTGGTTAAAAAATTAAAAATTCCCAGATGGACTTACAGTCTTAAAGCGAGGCCAATATTTTATCTTTGGATTCTGATATTTTCAAGGCTGGGAATAACGACCTTGATCTACATAATACAAATTAAATATATAATACTCTTTCTAATAAATATATTCAGAGTTCTCATATATTGAATATCCTTATAAGGATATGTTATAGTATTTTTAGGGAACAACTTTGTATTCAAAGTCTTTAAGAGGGGGATATAAACATCAAATTTTTTTTAACCTCACACATAGTGCGAAAAAATTGAAAAAGGATATTTTATATTTTTTCATAAATAAACATAATCTTAAAACAGTTAAAAATATTCGTTTTGGTATGGTCTCTCATTTCAAGAATTTATTCAATGAATACTCTAATATTACTACTTTCCTTCATTTTCTTGATGTTATTAGCTGCTGTATTAGTGACATGAAAATGTTTTTCTTATAACCCCTATACTTGATGATGAGATTAAATATTCTCCATTCTATCTTAATAGTTATATCACCAAAATTTTGGATGGATTTACTAATAAATTATCTATATGTCAATGGGATGTCATTAGACCTGATGTCACCTAGTTTTTTAGAGTGGCCTTAATCATGGGGTTCCTTCCACCGAGTATAAATTCTAAATTCATTAATCTTATATGAAAAATTGTGCATTAATTGACCTGAATATAATTGGAAAAATTATTTCTATCAGACATAGGAACATAGGTGATGGGGTTGTTTCACCAAAACAAGTTGATTTTATACTTGGGTGGAAGATAAAAGATTATCCATTTACTGCCTCATAAGGTGTAAAATTCCTATTGAAGAAGGATATTCTAGGGAATATTTCTCTCAAGTTGGATATTTCAAAATCCCACAACACTCTGAAACAAATTTTCATTTTTAATGTTCATCATAATTTTGGGTTTTCTTTTAAATTCATATTTTTTATTCACTCTTTTATATAGAGCTCTAAGTTGTCTATTATTATTAATGGCTCCCCTAAAGGATTATTTATCTTTTCTACAGGTTTTAAACAATGATACACTTTTTCCCCTCCACTATGGTCTAGATGAATAACATATCAATAGATTAAGTCTGAAGGATGTTGAAATAAAGAAGTCGCCTTTTATGAAGGATTCAAGGAACCTCAGTGTCCCTACTAATCTTCTAATATTGGTGGTATCCTTATCTTTAGTGAGGTTGATAAAGAATCATTTAACACCATTAATGATATTTTATCTCATTATGATTAGGTTTTTGGATCGGTCATTTCATTGAATAAATCCATAGTTATCTTTAAGAATGTATTATCTACTTATGAGTATAATGTTTCTCTTAAATCTCTTGCTTGCCAAACAAGGGCAGTTCCCCTTAACCAACTTGGGTATACCCTTATTCTCGAGAAGTTTTAGGTATATCTAGATATAAGGAACTTATAGAAAAGTTACCTCTTATCTCTCTAGTTGAAAAGGGAAGTCTCTCTTCCAAGTGGATGGAATTTTCCTTGTGAATTCTATTATTAACACCATGTTTATATACTATTTTCCAATTTATAAATGGACCCTGATCTAATAAATCATCTAGAAACTAAAATTAGATTTTTTTTAATATTCATGTTGTATATATATGAATAAAGATGTTGGTTCTATATCATGGAACAAATGTCTGAAAACTGTTGACATGGAGAGATATAGTATAAAAAACCACAGGTTTTTAAATCAATCCCTCATGGTTACTTAAACAAAGAATTTAATAAATTATATCTAGGTCTCTTCTAAAAAAATATGGATTATGATTATTAAAAAACATTATGGGGTAATAAAATCTATTTGGGATCTTATATTTATTCGTCCACTAGTGAAAAATATGAAGGTATTATGACTTAAACACAATGGTTCCCTTATAAATCGTGCATTATAAATTTCTAAACTACACTATGGATTAATTCCCTAATTTTTGATACTTTTCACCCTCTATATCACTTAATAACCTATCAACATTTGATGCACTTTATTACATTGATCTGGTAAAGTACATATTTTCATCAGATATCAAGAAAGAAGTCGACTCATTTAATTTCCAGAAGCATGCAAAAAAATTCTAGTGCCTGGCCATATCAGGAACCCCCAAACTAAAGCTATATTATATATTCCTCTATAGAACTAGAAAGGATCATCCCGGATGGATAGAATCCTTCAAGAGTACCTTCAACCCCATTTCATGTAAACTATTAATATGGGAACTGTAGAATATCTGGTATACAATGGAAACTAGAAATCAAGTGTCTTGATGATATTAAATTTGATGTTGATCTCTCTACATGGATGTAAATGATACTGTTCCACATATGTTTCTAGAATGATCCTTTTCTAGAATTATTTAGATTCATGGGGAATATATTTTATATTGAAAACATATCTATTATGTAAGTCTGGAATACATGAATATGAATTATCTAGTTTTATTTCATATCATTGGATAAAAATATTTTCTACTCTTTTTTCCTAGACCTTCATTATATATGGATAATAATAAATTTTCTATGATTTGAGAACCCATATACCAAATTAATAGATCTTATCACATGCATCTTAAATTATATTCCAATTTAATACAAGTCACATTCTAGTTGTATAAATAAATCCTTGGAATAATTTATCATAATTAAGCTTCTTGGTGTTTTTAGTGTTTCCCCAAAGCCAATCATATCAAAATTTGTTAGGTAGACCCCCTCCTATAATGGATTAATGATAACATAAATGGATCATCCTACTGTGTTCCTAATCTTGGCGGATTTGGTGTTGTTTGCAGAACCAATAGGGGTTTTATCATGGGATTATTTCAAAATTTCACTATCACCATTATTGAATTTGAAGCTGATATTTGGATAGTTATTCTTGAATTTAGCTATGCTAAACACATTGGATGGGTCAATCTATGGATTGAAATTTATTCAATGTAGGTGGTTAGTATTCTCTAAAATATCTTTAATAAAGTATGCATGAAACTATAAAATAAATGGATATCCTATTTTAAATAACATTATATTATTCACTTAGAGGCTAAAAACATATATAAGGAGTCTAACAAGGTTTCAGATGACTTTTCCAAGCATTCTATGAAGGATAAAATCTTATTATGGGCTTTTTTCCTTGGGTGATTATATTCTTCATATTCATATCTCTAATGTTAGGGAAATTGTGTACACTTAAATTTGATACTTTTTATTTAACTCCTTATTTTTATTAATAAATTTTTATGTGAATGGGTCTTTGGCCCATTTCCAAGATTATCTCGGATTGAGAATTATTTATCAACCATTAATTGAAGATGAAAAAGTTGTATTGAACAATTTGTTTTAATCAGTCCTTTTATTGATTAAATATTGAGATATTGGTCATTTTTATTTATTTATTTGGATGATTAAATATAAATTATTAATAAGAAATAAAAACAAGTACATAAATATACACATAATATATATAGATATATATATATATATATATATATTTCTAACCAATCATGAATGTAATGATATATAATTAAATAAAGACTTATTTATAGGTGGTAATACCACCCATTAATATGATGTGTCAAATGGGGGAGATATATAATATATATTAAAAATTATTTAGAACAATTATATAGTATCATAATAATAATAATAAATTAAAAATTAACTTTTAGGATGTAAACCAATCTTTATTAATAAAACATGAGAGATAATGTATAGATAATTTAAATTGATTATAATATTTATATAATAGAATAGTAAAACTGATTCCATGTATATTTTCTAATTATTTACCTTAGTAAGATTGAAATTTAGTTGATAATATGATAATAATAGAATAAGAAACCAATTTTGAACAAAATTGAGAGTTACCTCTTATTTAATAAACACTCTTATATAGAGGTACTAATTACATAAAGTCTTGTAGTTAGGTGAGAAAAGTACAACTCTAAGATTCTTAAGAGACTTATGGGTAGAGATATGCATATTCAAAACAATAAAATCAACCTTCATTGATTTTTTTTTCAAATAAGTATAGTTAAAACTATGGTAACTTTATATATTAGTGGTTTACGAAACCATTTTATATATCTCTATCATAAATTATTTAGTTATCATTCTTATAAATTTTTTAGTGGTTTATAAAAGTGTCATTTTCCACATTTAGTAGAATTTACCTATTTATTTTGTAGTGTTTTATGTTTTATAATTTTATAATATACTTAGTCGTAGTTTGATTTAACCACCGATAACCAATAAAGTGGTTGTTTTATTTAAGGGCGATTGATGCAATTCACTGCAAAAATAGAATAAACAAAGAAAATAAAATCATAGTTTTTTAATAAAAAAATATATACACTATATATAAACAATATATTATGATCATAAATACATAAAAAAATAAATACTCTAAATTACTTCAATAATTATATGTTTGAAATTTAATTTTATCATATAAGAAATATATAATCTCAAGAAACATCAACTCTCAACCCACCCCTATATTTCCACCCCTTCAATTGAATTAAAAAACCTATGTAAGATATATCTTCACACATAATACACAAAATACATGACGTCACTATTATATTAATAATAATAAAAATAATATAAAAAAAATTATCTTGATAAATATTTGTTAATGAAAAATATGTGATAATGTTTAACAAAACTTATAAAACTATAAAGAATCACGAATGTTATATGACAATTTTCATGGGTTAGAAGACTCAATACAATCCCAACCAGTTATATTTCTTACTTAACATTCCAAATTATAACATTCAAAAAAAATACCATGAAGGAAAATAAGCATAAAAATATAAAAAACATTGATAAACAACCAGAATGCACATAAAATAAAGGAAAGTATTTTAATATAAATCAAATAGGTTTAAATAAACCATATTACAATTATATTAAAATATTTTGATGAAAACGTTACCAAAAAAACATCATTAATAAAATAAAATATCCTATTTCAATGAAAAAACTATAACATAATCAAATAACCACATTCAATGAGATACAATAATGAAAAACATAAAAATAAAAAATTTCAAATCAGTCAATAAAAAATGTCATAATTAAATCTATATTTTCATAAAATAACGTACCTTAATACACCAAATATAATATATTTATAATTTATTACTCTAAACAATATAAATTCAATTGAAAAATAATTGTATTTCCTATTATAAATTTAATCTAGTCCATTAAAAAAATTATTATTAGTTTTCAAAACATACTCAAAATAATGTTTTTACTAGAGGAAAATAAATTTATTTTCATTTAACTCATAACTACAAAACTATTTAGTTAATCCTTATGAAACTATAACTATTTTCATCATTATAAAACATATTTTTAAAATAAATCGCTCAAAAATTTGTATTAGTCATCTTTAATGAAGTTTTTTGGTAAATTATATTTAAACCAATTTTTTTTAATTAATTTAATTTTACTCACAAAAAATTTAAATAACTCATAATATATTTTCCATAAATATAAAAAATAAAATTCTTATCTAAAACATAACATGTTAATAACACCATAATAGATTGTGTTTGAAATTTACATTCGTAGGATTTTCAATAAGATTAGAAATTTCATCAGACACTATAATTATCATCATGTAGAATATTAAAACTAAGGATGTTTCCATTATAGATATATCTTGATAATTTGTTATTACTAGAGGATTCATGTTCTTTAATTCTTCATTCAATTATGAAAATTATCTCAATAATTCTTGACCAATGCAACTGAAATAACCATCAATAAATAGTGTATCTATAATGGGAGACATATAACTATAAAAAATATATATCAGGTTTGGTCTAAATCCTACCCTCTAAACACTATCAAGATGCTTCTTCCCTAAATTTTATGAAACTACATATTTTTATTTAATCAACATTGATTGATAAGGAGTATTATCCCATTTTTGTTGAAATTTAGATTTTAAAAAAATTAGTAAATTTAATTATTTATTTGAAAATGATACTTGTATTGAAAATAGATTAAATTATAATATATTTTTTCCATAATATCTCTAGTAGGTTAATTCATGAGTGTTTTATCATCCTTCAAATGAGAGTGAATACACATCTCTATCAATCCCACTGATGAAAAATTTTTATTACCCTTTAAATATATATATATATATATATAAAGTTAAAAAAATCCTTTATTATATAAAATATAAATAACAATGAATAAATTTCAACCCGAATTTAACTTTTCCTATGGTAACTCTATGGAACGATGACATGAAGAATGAATTTTTTGGAATGACTCAATGTATTTTTTATACATGTCATGAAAAAGGTAAAATTAATAAAAAATAATAATTTATTCCATATATGATATTAAATTATTGTAAGAAATTATAATAACTCATCATATGCATCGCAGATGATATCAAAAAACAACATTCACTATTCACGAGACACACATTCGTGCACTTTTTCATACATTTTATGAATGCTAATAGATGTTTGATTAAACTCATTCCATATTATCTACTTAATGCCTCTTTATTCCTTAAAACAACATTAATAGCCTATTGGGATGAAATGGAGTTAGGAACATGAAAATGAAAAAACAACTATAACTAAATAATATAAAAACATATATGTATATTAAAAACATTACTCATATATTTTAAATAAATCATCAATATCTATTAAATTAATATTACATTTAATTGAAACTCGGTGAAATCATTCTCCCAATCGATGGGAATATCACTTCAATTAGTAAAATTAATGTCAATACTCATTGTATCATAATATATATTTAACTAATATTTCTATATATTATAGAGGCATCACTATTAGGAACCCCAAAATTCATTAAATAGAGAATGTTTTTTAAATTATTTAAAGTCCCATACAACTTCCATATTAATATTAATATTTATTTTTGATATTATTATCTATTTCACAAATTCCTTAAACAGTTGAAAAAATATATAGTTTTTTTTAATGGAATAACTACAATTAATGGTAATATTCAAGTATACCTTAGATAGAGGAGTTACCAACTGCTCATCCACCATAGGTGTATATGAAAGTGAACTAGAATAATTAGTTGGGGAAGCCTATAAATCAATTATGGTCTCTAACATTGATTATCCATTCAGATCCACTATGAGAGATGGTATATTTAGTGCTCTATGAGGTAATGATTTTCATGAGCCTATCCCCAAATTGTTTTACCCTAATGGTCTGGAAATGAGAGAAGAGAGATGTTGAATAACCAATTCTAGCCTCTAGTTAGACCTAACTTAATGACTAACAATGAGGTTATAATAAACATACATATGGGAGGTATTTCCTGCTAATAGAACATGTGTAAGAGAGAGATAATATGGATACACCAATCAACACATTACCAGACATATATATATATAAATACCAAGTGAAAACATTCAATAACATATTGTAATTTAAGAACGGAAAGGAAAACTATATGTACTAAAAAGTTAAATACAACAGTAACCATTAAGCATGAATAGATCCTATAGGACAATGAGATAGTAAGATCAAGCATGATCTCCAACCTACTATGGATGACCAGAAAAAAAGTTTATATATATGTGGATTGAGGGGAAAAGTATACTGAGTAGGATCCTCCCCAGAGCCTCTCATGAAAAAGATAAAAAAATCATAAACCATAGTAAAAAAATAGTGAAACTAACTCTTCACCTAAACAGGTATACCAGTTTCACAACCTCACCATTTATAACTCTCACCAAGTATCACATACAAGAAAGTATATAATGTAACAATGAAAAATCTAGTGTACCCCACACTTGCGTCCCCATGGTTTTTCTACTTTACCACAATGTCTCATGTAATGATCCATCTCTCTTCAAAATAATCTTGCATAAAAACACCTAGGAAAAACATCAAAACATGCACCTTCTACATCAAATAACCAAATAATCACATCCACATATCATTATATAGTAACCAATTATTTATAGGGACCCTCCATAGCCTACATGAATTATATCATACATTAGGTATTATACATCAAGCCATAACTACCCATACATTGAGAAACTACCTCATGCCATCATACCCTATAAATGTCATACATATAATAATCCTTTAGATACTATATAAAGAGAAAAACCTGTATGAATAACTACAAGACATGAAAACCTTATACACACATGAATGGGAAAGCTAACCACCATCCATACTATCAAAAGTAACTACCAAGAGAAGAGAGTTGGACCATAGGGGTTAGTCAACCATCCATCCTCCCATCTGGATATTGGTGAAAACACCCTCTCATTGTTCACTCAGTGTTAGTCTCCATAACCGTCAAGGGTGGGGTAGCGTATGGAATCTTAGAATGTATAAGATATAATATATCTCACAACCAAACTAAGGGCATATCCTAGTATTATACTCAGCATTAACTAACATTTCTTGGACACCTGCCATCCACCACTAAGACCAGATATCCTATAACCACACAATAATTTAAAAGAAATACATAAATTTCTTCATTATTTTTATAATATCCTTCTATTAATTAATATATTATTTATTAAATTATCCATTGAAATTATTTCAAGAAACATCCATTAACCACAATCATGAATTCCATTACCTTTAGGAATAAACCAAACAATGTCCATTGTTTATTAAGGTTAACATGTTTTTGGTATTTTCATTCCATCAACACCAAACCTATGGGTTAATAATTTTTTAGTCATTATTTTATTCATTCCAAAATAATGGTACTCTTGTAAAACTATCCTAAGATACCACCTATTAGAATAATACAACCATGCACACCTAGATACCTCAAGCATTGGGAAAAAAGAATGCATAAAAAACAAAAAACCAGACCATTGTCTATTAAATAGATTCATAAGTGAGCATCCTAGCTCTTAGCATCACATCGTTAGTTAATCCCATCTTCAACCTATTCCATCATCTCCAGTGGAATACCCAACACCTACATGCATATCCCAATGTATATATCCATTACATGAATCAATTACTAAGACAAAATCTAAACCTCCCCACCCACATCACATCATCCATTATAGGTTTAACCATCTATGTAACATATCAAATTGGGGCCTTGTTACCCCATATCAGGACACATCACTAGGATTAAATTTACATTACATCATTAATGGATTATAAAATAAATAATCACATCAAATAGGATAATCTAGGACCTAAAACAACGAATCCATCCTTCACACATAAATGAGATCTCACCCTCCAAACTCAAGGCAGTTGGCCATATCATGAATCTAGAAAACTCGATCATACAATTATATTTATCACACAACCAATTCTTATTCCATATTTAATTAACGTATTAATTATTAATAGGTTCCATATATGGGAATCCTATGTAAACAGTTGATAACTAGCTATAAAAAGATAAAGCATTCTCTTATCATCAAAACTAGTTTCAAAAAATATAGATAAGTATCATTATAACTTGAATTAATTTTCATATCAAAATAATTCACAATAATTTTCATGCTACACATTCATTACCAATTATATTATCATGGAATAAAACATTTAATTTAGTATGAAAATTTTATAAATTTGATAACAATAAAATTATAAGAAACACCATATTAGTTATAACATGAATCTTCCTTACTTATTATACCAATTAATCAATTAAATAAATCTTTAAATTCCTTACCATTTTACCACAAGAATAATATTATAATCCATAACATCTTAAGAAATGATAACAAGCATAACATAGATGTAAATCCATCTAGAAAATCAAGAGGAACCTCGTTATCATGGTAGAGAGAGAAACATGTGATCACAAAAACTAATTCTTTATTAATCTGATTCAATAAAATTTAGGTAAATTCAATTTAAATATAAAAAGATAAACCATTATGACATTATTACAACACATAAATAAATAGATGAATAAATTAATCCCCTACCTCAAAGTCATCAATGTTATTCAAACAGGAATAGACCATTACTGTATATCATGATTACCCCTCCTACAAGAGCTCAAATCATCTAGGATCAATGATTGGAAGCTGAGAATCTAAACCCATCAAAGGGATTAAAAAACCCTAGATAAAGCACTAAAAATCACAGGGGTGTCAATATAAATCCATAGGTTTTAGAGGAATCCCAAAGCACTTTAGCTTATAAAGGCGGTATGCACAATGAATTTTCACAACATGAGACCCTTCAAATCATGTAAGTATCAAGTTTTATGTTCTTACGAAAAACACATTTCCTAAAACCATTTATCCTAAAATTATATCATGCAATGTAGTATTTCATAAAAAAATCACCTAATCCATGATCATTATATTCATGGCATAAAACCCTACACATATTGAATCCTTCCAACATCTAGCTGTTAGAATAAAAACACCTCCCAACCAACTCTAAACCTTCTCTAAGCACCACGTGCTTTAGAAAAATAAAAAGGGTTGTACTAGATGGGTCCTAGACCCTACATCAGACAACACTCCTAAAATCCCCATCCTCGATAATTCAATACCAAACATGGAGAAGAAATGAAAAGGGGGTAGTCTGAATAGCCACCCAAGAAATTCCTCTCAAGGACCTCTCCATAATACGAGCTCAACAATCTCAATAAAGGTACATTAAAGAACCATGAAACCACAATAACCAGATCCTAAACACTCTATCAGGGGAGATAAATTTCAAACAAGAGAATGTTTACCAATAATAAAAAATAGGAAACCATGTCCTAACCTAGAATGGTCAACATACACAAGATGAACAACATTAAAATAGAAGAGATAATATAAAAAGGTGATGGTAATGAGTGTGAATCAGAAACTCACGTTACCATATAATCTCCTCCCTACCACTATGTTGTCACAAAACAAGATAAAATGGAATAGACTGCCTATGAAACACCTTTTGTTAGCAGTCCTGGATATCCACAAGCTACCCCACAAAGGACACATAATTTTCAAAATCGGCCTCACCCCAATTGATGAAATGAGATTTATAAGGAAGATAATGATGGATTTGAAACAATTGAAAACCTCTTGTATTATTCTCATCTATGGGAGATTTATATCCAATAAACCATGGCTCTAACATGAGACAAAACCTCAAAAGGACCAAGAAACTAGGGAGAAATTTTACTCCCTCAACCAAAACAACACTTCCCTTGATGAGTAGTAACCTTCAAGAACATTTGGTATCCATCATAAAAGTCCATAATTCTCCTCCTATGGTTGACATATGATTTATGATGATCTTGTGCTCCCTTAATCCTATCATGAATTACATATGCCATATCTATTATATTATTTAAAACTTCCAGCCTAATAAATGTTGCCTTTATAGCCCTGGTCTAACAAAAATAAAGAACAGAAAGGAATGTTGTGAAAATAATCAAATGGTTCAAAAAAATGTTGGAGTGGAAAATATTATTATAAGAACACTCATCTTACGAAAGGTGGTTCATAAAAGAAACTCAAAAATCTTGGACAAAGAAGTCCAATATGTCATCAAGAGTTTGTATGGACAATTATGTATGACTGTCCATATATTGATGAAACTAAGTTCTAGGACATAACTAAGATCCAAAATAATGTTGGACACCTCTCTATACCTTACAGGTAAAATGAGGATCTCGACCAGGGATGATCATCCTTAGGAATTCATTGAGTCACACCACCTCCCCCAAATACATCCTTAAATAAATCTTATCTGATCTTGACTCCATGATCATATAAAGTGGGATGATTTAGTTAAAGAATCCAATATCACCCATATAACATCATAGCCTCACTAAACCTGAGGTAAACTGGTAATAAAGTCAATGAATATGTACTACCTCTTATAGATGGGAACATATAATGGATTCATAAAACCACAAGGAAAACAGAGCACGAATTGCACCTTCAAATGGAACAAACTTCAAGAAACAAACTCTAAAACTACATACTTTGACCTAGTACACCAGAAGTGACATCTCAAGTACCGATAAATCTTTTTTAAAATGATATGTATCACTAAATCTATGATATAGATCTCATATAGAAATACCTCATGCATCAACTAAGGGATGAAAATAATTTCCTAGAACAACACCTAGTGTTGTACATCCTCTGACCAACCATCATGAGAATTTCAAAAAAACAATGTGGCCCCACAAAAAATCAACATTAAAATCCCTTAGATGGGACAACTCCATATAATACACCAAATATGAGTGTACCGTCATTTGGAAAAGATAACATATTCCTACAACCTCTCCCATATCCAGATACATCATTGAGATTTCTTTCACTACTCTACACTAATATATAGATTCACACAAGACATCACTATGTGACTTCCTGCTCAACACATCAACTAAAACATTTCCCTTCCCTATAATATATGAAATCACATAGTTATAGGCCTAAAATAATCCTACCCACCGATGATGAATCATGTTCAAGTAACACTGGTAGAAGACATGCCTCAGTATCTTATGATTTTTAAAAACCATCAAATTCTAACTGATAAAGCATTTTCACCACAACATCAGTGAATACACTTCTTCTATCACTTCAAGATAACAGGTTGAATATTTACACTCATTGAGAAATTAATACCAAAACCTATAAGAAAAAATCGATCTATACTACACCAGAATACATCAAAACCCAAGCCATGAAGTGTTATAGAAAACCTCACACTGAACATCTTGTATTGAAAAATAGTGTACTAGAGCGCTGCCCAAATTATACTTTAGGTACTCAAAAGATTCCTAGTAATGGGACATCTATAATAACATATGATCATTTTATTCAAATTTTGTATTAGAGTCACAACCTGAGAGATACTGGTTATGACTGTTCTATAATAGTCTTATAGACCAAAGAAATTTCGTACCTTTGCCACTATCCTTGGGTATTCCTATGAAATAACTGCCTCTATCATCAAATGATCATTAAATACCCCCTGATAGGACAAAACATTCTCCATGAAACGAACTTCACGATCCCAAAACACAAACTATTACAAATTCCCAAACAATTGCCCAAGATGATGAACTCCTAAAATGGAATTCAGATGCTCTATATGGTCCTCTTTATATGTGGAGAACACATGGATGTCTTCAATAAAAACGTCCATGAACTTACCTAGGATGTATCTGATCACTAGGTTCATCAACCCCCTGAATATGTATAGAGAGTTCGTCCCATAAAATGAATTCTCAATGAATTCGTAATTTTTATAATGAAAACTAAATGTTGTCTTCAGAAGATCCTCATAATTCACCACTATCTGATGATTTCATAACCCAAAATTTATTTTCATGGACAAACTTTTTCCATTAATTTGATCGAATAAATCATAAATTCACTAAGGAAGATAGTATCTATTCACTTTCACATACTTCATGTGATGATAATTGGTACAAATTCTACAAACTACCATCATCTTTCTTTACAAATAAAACTTGGGCACCCCAAGGTGACACACATGAACAAAACGACCTTGCGATAATGGATCATTGAACTATACTCAAAACTCTTGAAACTCATAAGGATCCATACCACACAAATACATCAAGATATGATACATGAATAAGTGTATCTCAATCCCATACTTGATATCCCTTTAAGGTTATAAATCTACAACATCCTCTAGAAATAAATTATGGTACTCTTTTATAAACATGGGAAATGCTAATTACAGAACTTATGATGAACGTAAAAATATCTATTCCATAAATAATGAGAAAGAAAAAAACACCTCCAACCCATTTGAGAGTCTCACTCACTAATAAACACTAGTGGATTTTCATTAGCATCATATAACACAATCTACCTCATGAATAAATCCATGAGATTCTGTAATGAATAAGACCAATCCATTATGAGTATGATGTAATATAGATATATCCATAAACATAGGAAGTCTCCCAAATATTGGTGCTACCCCGAAACTAGAACACTGTCTTTGTATAGATTATACATGTTAGCTCAACCTCTAAATGGGTTAGTTTACACCAAAGGGACTTGAATTCTCTCTACCTCACATCCCAAAGCATAGATAAGGGTAGGTGATATAAATGTTTGTTTCTCTCCAGAATTAAGCAAAGCATGAACCTATGTAGAAAAAAATAAAAGGGTACCTCAAACAACATCTAGATCACCTGACACTGGCTACACTAAAATATGAATCTAAAAATGACCCTACATAGAGCCTCTCTATGCTTATTAAGGACCACCTAAATGGTTACACTCTTCTCTCTAAGGATAAAGAGAATCATGGAGATTTACTTCACGTGTCTCATATCCTCATTGATGATCCCAAAATTGGAACACCTACTTTCACCTATCTCATCTAAAACATGCTCAGTAAAAGAACCTAAAGAGGAAAAGCTAGTACATGCAGACAAGTCAGAATGGTTGGCCACTCTCACTACTAATGACCTCATCCTTCATAATGAAAACATTCATGTGATCCCTTGTCATTGGTTTGAAAGCAACTGCCCATAGATAAACAAGATGATTAGGGATTGGACCAACCCCTAGCTGGAAAAAAACTCTTCTATCTAGGTAACTGGGAATCTTATAGTATATCTATGCTTCACGAGGAATCCAAATGACTCCCCTAGTATGAATATCTTATTATGTTCACTAACCTCTCAATAACTTATTCTCTCACTGACACCTCAAGATACATATTCAATAAAAAAGGGGTGACCTAGTGGTGGATATATGGATGAAAAGACACCCTGAAATGGATTGACGCAACCTATGCTTCTAGAAACAGGTCTAATATATATCGTATAAGGGTCCTGAAATCGATAAAAATATTTCACATACTGAAGATATCCTGTATAAGGGTAAGTATCTCCTCTAAACTAGACACCATTATAGTTGAAGAAAGAAATATACTTGTAATTGTTTCTCAGAAACTATCCCTTGTTTACTCCTCATGATCCCTGGGGAATGTGAATCAACACTACCTAACTACTCCACATAATAGTTTCATAGACAACGAAACACAATTCTCCTACCAAGAATGGATTGAACTAAAATCTATCTCATCCTTCTCCAATCAGTATTTTATGTCCGAATATAAAATAGATATCTCATAATTATATATAATCTTAGTGATGAAACTCTTGGAGTTTCCTCCTCTATGTGTTTTTGAAATATACCTCCACTCTATGATGATATTCGAGCACATCTCATTGAATATATTTAGTGAAAACCTAACAAGAAAGTTGAATTGAAGCGATGCCTATAAAAATTACAAACTATTAGATCTTGTAAACCTAGAATATAAAATAAATAGCCTTAATTAATTTATTATTTATTTTATTTTCTTGTTTTGGGTTTAACCTATCCAAAGGTCTACCAATTTAAAACATAAGATGAAGAATAATGATTCCTGATCCTTTCATAGGTATCTAACCTACAACCACTATCAATTCATTTAATAGAGTTTGTAAAATTAATGGTCCATGTATCATATCACATGGAGCCCTAATTTCCTACGTATCATCCAGTATCCTATGTTTAAATACCTCAATAAACTGATATAACATGGTTTCCTTACCAACCCATGGAATTTAAACTATTCCTATATCCAAAATCGATTCTATCCCTCAAATTGAACCTCTAATACCAGTTTTTCATGATCCCCTACCCCCAAAATTTACCACTCCAGGGATTAAAATGAGAGAATGGAGATGGTGACATACCCAGTACCACCCCCAGATTGACACATGTTGGCGATTAGAATTGAGGGTATAATAAATATACATATGGGAGGAATTACACTCTATAGGAACATGGGGAAGAGAGATATTTGAAAAAAAAACCAATAATAACCTACATAAACACACACACACACATAAATCCTATGCTAAAAATAAAATATCATACAATACTCTAACAACTAAATAAAAAACTACAAGTACCAAATTGGTAAATATTATAATGACCACAAAGCCAAAATAGATCCTCAAAATCCAAAAGCTATTAATATACAACCTGATCACCAACCTTATTTAGATGATCTGAAGGATGTTTTATGTATATATTGGTTGAGAATAATATTAAACATAATATGATCCTCCTTGAAGCCTCTCCTGCAAAAGATAAAAAAACATGCTAAATCCTAGGGAATAATAGTGAAGTTATTTTGTCGCCTAAACAGGTAAACTAGGTTCTCAGCCACACCAGGGATAAGTCTCACAATGTATGACATACAAGGTAGAATATAATATAATAATGAAAGATGAATGTTACTCCAATCCACTTACCTACATGTTTTATACTCTTCCCCAATGTCGAACTTCTGGATACATATCTACATAAAAATTGAAGACACCAGGGAATGGAATCACAAAAGTAACCTTATACATCACATGATCACATAATCCAACTGAAATAACTTTATATAGTAACCAAGTAGTTTCTAAGATCCACCATAGCTCGTATGATGTGTATCATACATCAGGTATTATACCTGAAGCAATCTCAACCCATACACCAAGTAAGTACATCAAGCTATTACACCCCATACACATTATACCTATAATGATCCTTTGGATACTATATCTGAAGGTACTTGTGTGTGAATAACTAAAATCCATTAAAACCATCTACACACATATGGTATAACTAATAATTGTGAATATTAGCACAAGTATTTATCATGATAAGAGAGTGGGGCTAGAGGGGGTCATTTTCCATCCATCCTATCATCGAGATGTTGGTAGAAACACCCTCACAATGTTCGGTGGGTGTCGGCATCCCAAAAAACAAGAGTGGGGTAGTGTATGAAGTCTCAAAATATACAAGATATAATATAGATCACAACCACACTATGGGAATAACCAGTTATATAATCAACTACCTATAACGACTCATAACCTCATTTCGAGCACAACTAAGACAAGATATCCTATAAGCACACAATCCTTTTAAAAGTGAAACATTAATTAATTTTTTCAATTTTATTATTTAGTTCCATTAATTTATTTAGTATCTGTCAAATTAATCATTAACATTATTTCAATGATAATTCATCAACAACCATCATGATGTCCATTCCGTCTCGGAATAATCCAAACCGAATCCACAGTTTATCATGATTAACATATTTTCAACATTTTCATTCCATAAACACCAAAAATATTGGTTAGAATCTATTTAATCATCATTAGAATCATTCCATATTCTAGGTACTATAGGAAATCCATCCGATGGTACCAAAAAGAAGAAATACATAACCAATCACACCCAGTTGTCTCAAGTAGTGGGAAATGAAATGCAGATAAAAACATGAAACACAACAATCATCAATTAAATAGATTCATATTAGAGAATACCACATCATAGAATATCATCAATGGGTAATCCCAACATCAACACATTCATTTATCTCTGGTTCCATCACTAACACCCACATGCACATCCCAATTTTGAAAGAATATTTAAATTTTTACTGTAAAAATGAAGGGGGATACAAGTCAAGGAAAACAAAAATGATGGAGTCCCAAGTAATTTACCTTAAGAATGTGGATAAAATACTTTGGAAAAGATAATATACTAAAAATAACCTGGAATCATTATTGGGACTAGTTTGGGTGGCTAAATCATCGGACACAAAGTTTCCTTCTTTCCATGTGTGCCCAAACATTGTTCCACGATCCAGAAGTCTACTCCCCTTCCGAATCAGATAATACAACCCCAATGGGGTCTACTCATTTCCATTTTTCATCCCAACCCTAACATTAGATTCAGTTTCCACTTCTTTAAGCTCAATATTATATAACATACACAACTCTATACCACTGATCATCGCTCCAACCTCCACTCAAAGAGAGTTACCTAGTCCATAGTATGCGCCGAATCCCAAGATAATTGATCCTATATCGTCCCTGACCCCCCATCATCTCATATATCCGACTATACAGGACCCACCCAAATTAAGATTCTACTTAATTTCTGGAGGATTCCCACAAATCCAAGATTCCCATAATATTTTTTATACTACATTCTGCTAAGTAAAACATTCTTGGAATAACCTTTACGAGGGAAGGGGAAGTATAACCTAATGAGTGGATAACCCCTAGATCAACCACAAGAGATATTAACCAAACTTGAATAAAGGCACACACATATTAATTTCTTTCCCTTCCTTTATTACATGCCTTCTAAATGACCCCACATACCATAGAGAAAAACATACATCTGACCTTTGACTCCTCACCACAGGTTTCCATTACCTAGAAACAGATGGATATTAAATATTCAATTGATTACCCACATCAGAATACTTTAATACTGTTTTCCATGCTAGACCATTTACCGATCACATTTCCATTCCTGAAGAATTGGTTCCAACATGATTCCTAACAGGGCCAAGAACAACATCGGCCTTAGGATTCATGCACAATTCCCTTATTCTAAATGTTCTCCTCCATCAGTTGTGCTTTGTTATGAAAACTTCATATATTAAAATTTAACTTATCTGGAATCCATATGCACCATAGGATTGAATCCCATACATTAGTTCCATATTGGAAATATATGAATTCATGAATCTCCTTGACATTAAAGCTCCCCGATTTTAAAAAGGACAAGACATATCTATTTAGATATTTTTACATCGTAATGCTATCAAACATCTCATGCTTATGAACATAGAGGGTTATTTGGATAAACCCCATGTAGCCTGAGGCTTCTTTGAACATCATATCAAGAACATGACATCTTAGGAAGAATAGAGGGTTTCCACTATAGTTTTCTCTCCCATAGCTAGTCTCACCACGCCCCACCACCCAACAAACACTATCTTCCAAAATTTCCAGAAGATCACCCATGATTCATGCCATATTTTAAGACCTATTTGTATAATAATAACACTCATTACATATCTTTCAATACATATGTTTCATAAATGTTTTCCAAATGGTCTTCCCTTCAATGATTTCTCAGATGAGTTTTTCTGGCATTGACTTCATCGTAACTGAAATATCAGGAAGAATAGGTCCCCCTTCTTCCACTGGTTTAGGCATTCTTTTCCTAATCACCCAGTGACATTTACCTATACCATTAGAATAAAAAACAAACATAGAAAAAAAAAATTCAATTTGGTCTATTGTAATTTTTGGATCTTTGAGGATGGAGAACACATGTATCATTATAGAGGATAACACACAATGTATTAGTATAATATGACCACCAAAGGATAAGAAACTATTTTTCCAGTAGTAGATGTGGATTTTATATTTCACCACCAGCTCATCAAATTATTTATTCTTGATTCTCCCATTAGAAATGGGAGCCCCCAAATACAAAAGAGGGAGATACCTCTCATTTATACCCAATTTACTTTGCATGTCCCCAGCCCAGCTAGCATCACACTTATTTGAGATATATACAATACTCTTGTCTGAGTTCACCTGCTGAAAAAAAATTTCTATATAATACCACCATTTTCTGCCATTTTTAATAGATTCTGCCTTCCATTCCTGAAAAATAGCATATAATTAGTAAACATAAAATGGTAGATGATGCTATCACCTTCACTGTTCTTAAAAGGAATAATGGACCCCTCCCCCAAGTGTTTGTTCATATTCCTTGAAATCGCATCCTAATTCCTGATAAAAATATTATGAGAAACATAATTTCCCTACCATAATCCTTGAGTTATTTTGAATAAACCAAAATTATTTCCCACGAAGGAAATGGACAACCACGAAGAGGCGACAGACCAAAAAACCAAATCACAAGATCATGCCCTGAAGCCAAAGCTTCTCAAAATTTTGATCATATATACCCACTCGAAACTATCATATACCTTTTCCATGTCTACTTTAATAATGATATTTGATCCTAGAACCTTTTTAACATTGTCCACTACCATTTCCTAGGAAATCCCCACCTCACCATGAATTCCCCATCTAAGAATGAACCCATAATGTTCCTCAAACACAATAATTGGAATAAATATATTAATCCTATTTTTTATAATTATTGAAAGGATTTTATGCACAAAATGTCATAGTAATATATGGAGGATTTGACAAATAGACTCAAGAAGATTATATTTTTTAACTAAATCAACTCTTAAGGAACAAGAATCCCTTATAAAGGCCCCCTATAAAGAAATCACACACTCCTTTATTAACATGAGACCCAATGATCTCCCAAAAATCCACATAAAATAACTAGGGAAGACATCTAGTCCAAATGCACTATCTTCTTTCATAATAAGAACAAATTCATTGATTTCCCCACCATCATCAAAACAAATATAAAATAACATAGATAATTACCATTAAAATTAATATTCCTTTTCATTTAAACATTATCCACATTCTTTATCCCAATTCACATTATTTATCAATTTCATTATCATGGAAGATCTCATTAAATTAATCATTAAAATTGTGTAAATTTTATTAACATAAAATTATTTGAAACCCTAGATTCATTATAACAATCATCTTCTTTAAATATGAATATAATTAATCAATTAATTCTGAATTTGTCTTCTTCATCATTTTCCATCAAAAAAATATTCTAATCATTAGAATAAAAAGGGAAAATATCAAGCATGACATAGATAAAAGAAAACCTAGAAAATCAATAGGCGAATTATTATAATGGTAAAAAGAAACAACTTCTGATCTCTACTACCAATTTTTTTTATTAATGAGGTTCAATCATTATTAGGTTAATTAAATTTACATAAAAAGGACTATATGATGAAAATTTTATATTTTCATATTAATAAATATGAACATAAATGAATTAATTAGCTCAAAGGCATCAGTGTTTTTCACATGATAATTCACCAGCATCATAGATCACAATCACCCCTTCCACAAGAGCTCATATAACAACACTAATTTTTATTTCACACTTAAACATAATTGATTTCATAAAAAAATTAAATTGATACAATATAGATGAATGAGAGGTCTAGTTACCTTGAAGAATAGGAACATTACATATCAACTTAGAACATAAAACACAACATCTTTATTGAAAACATCTTTTACATGACCACAACATTCTTTAGTACTTAGCATTGCATGGGATTACCCGAGAACATGCCTAAGAGCAGGGTGACCTATAAGGATCAGTAAGGGATTAAAAAAGGAATGACATGAAGAATATAGTAAATGTTTATAAATAATAATACCAATGTATAACAAGAGAAACATGAACAAAAAGGCATGCTATAGCATGATTTTCATAACATGTAAATGTGGAAACAACTTTTAACATGATTTTAGCATGACTTGAGGATCATTCCACATGAAAAATGATTAAACCCTCATTGAACTTGAATTATCACGAGTAAACCCTCATTTCAAATTATGTATCATGATATTAATCTTTACCCAATACATTGGAACGCTATCAGGGCACACCCATCTTAATCATTTCATTTCATGCATAAGGGTGCCACATGGATCATATACAATGGATTCATTAAACAACATAATTTTTCCATGAAAAAGGGATGAGGAACTCATACATGAAACTATATAATCAATAAGAAAACTTGCATAAAGTTTAATACCCTTGATAGAGAAATGGGCATGGTATTCGCTACAGAATGACTTTGGTTAGGAACATCATGGTGGAATTTTGGCAGCATAACGACATGACATAAGGATTCATAAAAATGGTTTATGAGATATAAAGGGGTATATAATCCTATTTACATGAAATGGAAAGTAAGGGGGTCATATATATACATGTAACAAAATATGTAATTGAATTTCTATGCATCATATAAAATAATCTCTTGAATATAAATGATAAGAGAGAAATTCCATATGGAATTACGTCGTGGTAACCAGTGTACATGTGGGTATAAATGAGAGGAAAATAGGTCTCTCATCATTCAAAAATGTGGAGGGAATTTTGGGGGAGGTTATAAATCATACCCAAACATTTTTAATTGAAATTAAAAGGGTGTAAAAACATTAATAAACAAGGATAATAATGGGAAAGGAAGAAATCCCTTACTAAGATGGATGAACCCACAGGCTTGGGACAAGCTTGAGAGAGGTTTCTTAGGGTTTTGGGGAACCTTGGGAGGATTATATAGAGATGATATCAGAGGATGGTCGAGATCCAAAGGCTTTTAGTGAAGATGAAGTGGGGGCTTGGTTGGTTTTATATCGGAAAATAGAGAAAATTCTTTATTATTTAAGTTTTGTACACTACACATTAAACTAATCAAAAACACAAACCAACCCATTGTTTAAACCATGTTTTTTTCCAAATGGGAGTGTAAAAAATTATTTTATAAGGATAATGTCCTATCTTATTTAAATGTTAGTTTTTATTATGTGTAGTTGAGTCACACTCTCATAGAAATCATTTTAAAATGATAAAATGTCCTATATGCCTTAGAGGGTTCACTAAGGCTTTGTAAAATAAATGAAACAAACCTAAAATAACATTATTTTAATGGTAAAACATATATTGGCCGACAACCCATTTATATTGTTTTATTACATCACTATTGGGTAATTATGATGTCATAAAACACATTATATATTAAAATGATATTTAATTTGTACCAAAAAATTCAACTATCTCAGAAAATTAAGAACAAGTATCTATTGGATAATTTTGATATCCTGATTCAAAAAATAATATTCATTTTATCTAAATAATTTTCTAAATATTTGAATTTTCACTTTTAAAATAAAAACCCACATTTATCGAAAATTAATGGGTTTGAAAAAACTGATTTCAAACCCTAATAAAAATTACAATTGTATTCATAAAAATTATATGATCATTTATATTTAATGAAAATAAATTTATTAATAATAGTTTTTTAAAATGTTATTTAATTGAAAAATCCATTAATTCATCAAAATAAAATTTTTAACTGAATATTGACTAAAAACTATTTGTTCTTTAAAAAACTATTTACAATGTAACAATAATAAAATGAGTGTATATTATTTATTCTATACAAAAATAATTCACATAATAATGGTGATAGGGTCTTGTTACATAACTAATTATAACACCTGCATAAGACCGAATGGTAAGGTGTGCGATGGTGATAGACTATCAGGGTGGCTCGGATAACATCGCTCGGGTGGTAATCTCTATCAACTTCCACTTCTCCCATAGGCAGTTCCTTTCGAGCTTAACATGTTGAAGCTCAGCTTGGGACTAGTCAAGAGAGAAGACCTATGATTCCACCTTATTTATGAACTCTAAAAAATGGGCTTCATATGGACAAATTCCACTAGATAATGCCATCACATCCTTTTTCTGAGTAAATTGAATTTATTAAAGACCTATATTTATACTAATAATGTGCTCACTGCTCAATGAAAATGTTAGAAACTGTAATAATTATTAATCGTATGTTCAAATCCACGATCATAAAACCAAAGAACTACATATGATATATAACCATATTTACATAATAATTCATTTAATCAGATCAAGATGAATTTTCATTAATAAAAATTTGGGTTGTTACAATCTTCCCCCCTTATGTAATTTCTCCCTAGAAATTTTTTCCCCACACTAAAACAGATGAGTGTAACTCTGCTTCATCACATCCTCTGATTCCCACATTTCTTCTTTAAACTTGTGGTTTCACCCCAACACCTTGACGAGGGGAATTTTCTTATTTGATAAAACTTTTTACCATCAATCTAAGATCCTCACCGGCTTCTCTTCATATGACAAGTCATTCTCCAATAATACCACCTATGGATTGAGTACATGTGATGGGTTAGGTATGTACATCCTCAAGAGTGATACATAGAATACATCGTGTACAAGAAAAAGGTTCCGTGGGATTTCTTGTCGATAGGACACTGTTCCAATGCGATCAAGGATCTCAAAAGGGCTGATGTACCTTGGAAAAATCATTCCCTTATACCCAACTCTGATAACTCTCTTCCATGATTATATGTGAAGAAATAACATCTCTCTATCATAAAACTCTCAGTCTCATCGATGATTATCCAAATAGATATTTTATTGACTATGATCATCTTTAATGTGCTGATGGATGGTCTTAACCTTATCCACCATTTCTTCGACCATTTCTGGTCCAAGGAGTTTTTTCTCCACATGTTCATAGCAACATGCTTGTGTTCTGCACCTCTTCCCATAAAGCGCTTCATAATGATACATTTGGATTCTTGAGTGGAAACTTTTGTTGTAAGATAACTCAACTAGATGAAGACGTTGATCCCATCCACCTTATAAGTCCATTGAGAAATCTCTCAACATGTCCTCAAATGATTCGATAGTTCGCTCAGATTGGATATTATTTTGAGGATGATAAGCCATACTGATTTTTAGCTCATTATTTAGAGAATATTGAAGAATCTTCCAAAACATAAAGGAGAATATTAGATCTCAATTAGATACAATAGATAGTGTTACTCCAAACATCCTTACCACATGTCTGATGTATATCAATGCCAGTTGATCCAATGAGAAATCGTCTCCAATTATAATGAAGATTGTAGTCTTTGTAAGATGATCTAAAACAACCCAGAACACATTTTTGCCTTTATATGTCTTCAAAAGTCCGGTGGAAAATTTCATGGAGATGTTATCTCTTTTCCATGCTGGTATGGGTAATGGTTGCATCATCCCCATAGACTTATGCATCTCAGCCTTCACTTTCTGACTTACCAGAAACATTGATGTATACTTAGTGATCTTCTTATTCATGTTTTCCCACCAATAATGATCTTAGAGATATAGATATATTTTTTTGTTTCGTAAGTGAATGAAGAAATTAGAACAATGTGCATCATCAAAAAGTTCATTCTTTAACTCTAGATTTGACGGAAGATATTTTCTTCACCCAAATATTACAATTCCTTCTTCATTAGAATTGAAATCAGAGGATTTCACTTTTCTGATAGTTTCCACTTTCTTATGAATTCCCACATCATCTATTTGAGCATCCACTAACCTTTCCAAAAGAGGCAGCTGAGAAATCATTTGTGAAATTATTTATTCTTTCCCTTCATTATGATTCACATATCCAACTTCATCAAATCTATAAAGATTTGATCCTTTTCAATTCTCATCATTGGTAGAATCGCTTGTTCCTTTAAACATATCGAATATGCCACCTTATTATCTTTCCTAGGGTGGTAATAGATTGATCATTCATAGTGTTTTATCATCTCTATCCATCTTTGTTGGCACATATTCAACCCTTTATGTGTGAATATATACATGAGGTTTTTGTGATCCATATATATTTCACACTTCTCCCCAAATAAGTAATATCGCCAAATTTTCAAAGGAAAGATTAATACAACCAAATCCAAATCATGTGTTGGATATTATTGCTCATAAAAATTAAATTTTCTTCATGAATAGGGAATGAATATGTCATTTTTGATCAACACATTGCCCATGAACTTCTTTTAAGAAGCACTAAATACCACAAAACGTTTTCCACTTGTGGGTAGTGTGATAACAGGAACAATGATAAGCCTCTTTTTCAAATTCTTGAATATCTATTTGTACTCATCAATCCAAGAAAACATGACTCCCTTCCAAGTTATCTTGGTAAGAGGGTTCAAAAATTGTGATAAATTTCTCACAAATTGTCGATAATATCCAGCTAACCCCAATAAGCTATGAATATCCATTACCAATGTTGGACTTAGCCATCCCTCAATAGAAATTTTCTGGGAGGGATCAAAATATATCCCATTTATTGTGATGATTTGATCTAAAAATGAGACCGAATTCAACCATAACTCACACTTTCTATACTTTTCATAGAGATTCTCATTTTGAAAAGTTTCTAGTATAGTTCTAGATGCTCCTCATGCTCCTCCTTGGTTTTGGAGTGTATTAGAATTTCACCAATAAAGACTACCACAAATTTTTCTAGGTAATATTTGAATAATTTATTCATCAATTCCATGAATATTGCTGGAGCATTAGTGAGTCTGAAAGGAATTACTATGAATTAATATTGCCCGTATCTTGTACAAAAAGAATTCTTGGGGATATCCTCCTTCTTTACCCGTACATGACAATATCCTAATCGAAGATCCAGCTTGAAGAAGTATTGTGCTCCACCTAGCTAAGTGAACAATTCATCAATTCATTGAATATGATACTTGTTCTTTATCCTGATTTGGTTGAGCTCATGATAATCAGTGAAAAGGTTCATTGACCCATCCTTCTTCTTGATGAAGAGGACTGGTGCACCCCATAGTGAAACACTTGGGCGTATAAACCCTTTATCCAGATTCTCATGTAGTTGTATATTCATCTCCAAAAATTTCTAAAAAAACCATTCTATAAAGAGCCTTTGATATTGTAAATGCCCCAGGAAAAAGATCAATTGTGTTTTCCGTATCACTTCTAAGAGGAAGACCTGATAAATCATCGGGAAACACTTCAGCGAATTCTCTCACAATAGGCATGTCTTAAAAGGTAGCTTCTTCCTTAGGCACAATCATCTAATCCAGATACGCACTCTCATAGGGAAGTAATATCTATTATCGAAATGATGGTGCTAAAAAAGATTCATCCACCTCCTTGCACTTTTAAAGAATCTAGGGTTGATTCTCCATAGGGAGAGTGATTTCCATCTCAAGGCAATTTATGTTGGATCTATATAAGGAAATCCAATCCATGATAATAATTTCATCAAATACAACCAAAGGGAGTATAAAAAGGTTTTCTAGGAATTCCAACCCAGAAATTATGAATGGGAGGAGTTATATTCATGGGATTCAATGATTACCCCATTTTCTGTTCTCATCGACATCTTTACTTCCATGATTTTTGGTGGTGCTGGGATTGTTCTACTAAATATTTAGGATATAAAAGAATTTGTAGAACCATAATAAAAAATTCATTTCACTATTCTTGAATGAAAAACTAGAATACATGTCACCACTTTGTTTTTGGGGTTCAATTCAGTGGTAGTGATGGAAAATCATTCCCTTTCTACCTTGGAGGTTGTTGGTTGCCTCTGAAAACCCATGGAATAGGACACTAGTTTCCAAAGTGCCCTAGTTCATTGTAGTTGATGCAATTAACAATGCATTGATGGTCGAACGGAGTGTTCCTCTCCACTTTCGCAGCCGTGGGTTTTTGTTGTCAGCAGATAATGGCCGGGTTCTTTTCTTCCACACCTAAAGCATTTCCTCGTCCCCTTTCAGGCAATTTTTGGGGTTCCTATTTCTGCATCTTTGGCAAGTGGCGTGCTTTATTTTCTTAGAACTATTTAATTTATCCATAAGACCATGAACATTAATGTCCACCATATGCTTTATATCCCCATGATACCCTTAATATTCTCTAATCTTCATTTCAACTTCGAGGGAACATAAGAAAAGTTTACTCATACCTCTCAAAATCATGGATTGCTAGGGCTTTCCGCAGGCCAGGTTTTAGCCCACCAAAGAAGCAGACAACCTTGAATTCAGAGGTAATGAAAAATCTTGAGGCATATAATTAATTCCTTGTAAAGTTCACCTCGTATTATCTAATGTATTTTATTCTTTTTTCTTTAGGGAAAGGAAGTCCCTTTCCTTCTTAAGTTGGAGTGTGCGAGGAAAATATTTATCGAAAAATGTTTTGTAGAAATCCTTCCATTCCAACGCCTCGATATCCTTCTCTGTCTTCATATTTTTTATCAATTCCAACCACTTATTATCTTCACCCTCCATACAACTGGCATCTAGAATAACATTCTATTGTTCAAAACATTGAAGGATGGATAAGATCTTTTCAATGGAGTTGATCTACGGTTCAGAAAATGAGGGACCAAATGATCTATAAAAAGTAGGAGGCCTTTGTCTCATTATGATCTCGATTTAAACTTATTATTTTTTCAAGAGGGGAGGGGGGGGGGGTTTAATGTTCCTCTTAACCCATGTTTCTATTCAAAACATGAGTGAACCAAGAGACCATCATGACAAAGTTCATGATTCCCACTCCCATCATATTGGGAATCTCATTAAAACAGTCATCACATTGATCTTCATGTTAGTTGTTATACTGAGTACTCTTATTTCTGGACATTGAATGGAATAAAAGGAATGTTAGGGGTAACACATAAAGGTTAATCCAAATACAAAAATGGATTACTTATAAATTATTTTGTTTCATTATCTTATGAATTTATAGGCTTCAATCTATATTATCCATGATCTATTTTCCAACATATATTAATAAGGGGTTTTTTATTCCCTTTATAATGGATCATAGTAAGCTGATTAATTTACCAAATCATATCCCCCAAGAGTGTTGTAACCCAGAGTGCAGCAAGTCTCGTTTTCATGCACTTGTTCCCTTTCGAGTCTAGCTCAAAGCGGTGTTTTTGAGTTTTACCCCTAGATACATCTATGCCAGAGCCACCTCTACCTGTTTGTATCCAGACATGGATTTATTTTCTTGATAAATCACTTACTAAATACACACCAAAGTTTAGGGATGTTTTTATTTTTCTTTGTTTTATCCCTAAGGATTTCACTAGGGTATTCTAAGCCTAATCCCAAAAATATCTAAACCTTTCCTTTTATAACAACTATAACAACCCTGCTTCTTATTTGACACTTAAATAAAAATTATTACACAAAACTATTCAATTGATAAGACATAGAAGGTAGATAGGTCTAGTGTCTTTTTGTATTATGAATATTACACAACAACTTCTAACATAAAACACAACATCTTTCTTGAAAACTTCTTTTACATGACCACAACATTCTTTCATACTTAGCATTGCATGGGATATTCTAAGGACATGCATAAGAAAAGGGTGAGCCATAAAGAATAGTATGGTAGGAAAAAAGGAATAAAATGAATAATATAGTTCATTTTAGGAAATAAGAATATTAATGGGGAATAAGAGAAACATGAACATAAAGGCATGATATTGCATGATTATCATAACATGGAAATGTGGCAACAAAATTTAACATGATTTTAGCAGGAGCCAAGGATAATTTCACATGGAGAATGAGTAAAACCTCATTGAAAATGAGTTATCATGAGTAATCCCTCATTGAATATGACATATAATGATACTAATATTTACCCAATGCACTAGAGCGCTATCAGGGAAAAACCTACTTAATCATTTCATTTCATGCATAAGTGTGGCACATGGATCATATAACCTGAATCAATTAAAAATAATCATTTGTTTCACGATAATGGAATGTGGAATTCATACATGAAACTATATAATCAATAAGTAATATTTCATAAAGGTGAATACCCTTGATAGAGAAATGGGCATGGTATTCACTGCACAATGACTTTGTCTTGGAAAATCGCAGTGCAATTTTGGCTGCATAACAATGTGACATAAGGATTCATAAAAATGGTTTCTGATAGAGAATGGGGAATCTAATCCTATTTACAAGAAATAGATAGTATTTGGTTCATATATATACATGTTTCAATATATTTAATATAATTTAGATTCATAATATAAAAGAGTTTCTTGAATGTAAATGAGAAGAGAGAAATTACATAGAGAATTTCAGCATGGTAACGAGTGTACATGGGAGAATTAATGAGAAATAAGGGGATATATAATCATTAAAACATAATGAGGGAAGTATATTGGAGGTGATAAATAATACCCCACCATTTTTAATTGAAGATAAAAGGGTATAACAACATTAAGAAACATGGATGAAAATGAGAAAAGAAGAAATCCCTTACTTGTTACGTGTGATCTCAATGGCTTGGGAGAGGCTTTAGAGTGGATTATTAAGAGATTGTGGTGCCTTGGGGGAATATATAGAGATTAGGGTAGAGGTTTGTCGAGCTCCAAAGGCTTTGAGTGAATAAGAAGTGTGATCTTGGGTGGGTTTATATAGGAAAATAGATGGAATTCTTTATTATTTAGGTTATGGAGGCTACACATTAATCTAATCAAAACCACAAAACATCCCATGGTTTTTCCCAAAGGGGAGTTTAAAGCATTATTTTATATGGAAAATGGCCTATCTTATTAAAATTTTAGGTTTTTTTATGTGGGTGTGAGTCACACTTTCAAGGAAATCATTTTAAAATGATAAAATGTTTTATATGTCTTGGAGGGTCCACTAAGGATTTGTAAAAAAACAAACAAATCTAAAATCAAATTATTTTATTTTTAAAACATATATTTTTTGATCTTCACAATTATAGTATTTTATTACATCACTATTGGGACATTATGATGTCATAAAACACATTATATATTAAAATAGTGTTTAATTTTAACACAAAAATTCAATGTCTGAGAAAATTATGAAAAATTCACCATTGGATAGTTTTTACATCTTGATTCCAAAAATATTATTAATATTATCTAAATAATTTTTTAAACATGTGAATTTTCACTTATAAAATAAAAACTGACATTTATTGAAAATTCATGGGTTTGACAAAAACCATTTTGAAACCATAATAAAAATTACAATTGTATTCATTAAAATTATATGATAATTTTTTTGATAAAAAATAATTTATTAATAATAATTTATTAAAATATTATTTAATTTAAAAATAAATTCATTCATGAAAATATATTTCATAATTGAATATTAACAAAAAATACTTTTCATGCTTTAAAAAATCTATTTACAAAGTAACAAAAATAAAATGAATGTATATTATTTTTTCTATACAAAAATAATTCACATAATCATAGTGCTAGGGTCTAGTTACATAATATCTTATAACACCCACAAAATACTGAAGGATAAGGTGTGTGATGGTGACAGACTCTTAGGGTGGCTGGGATAATATCACTCAGTTGGTAATCTCTTTCCACTTCCACTTCTCCCATAGGCGGTTAGATTCAAGCTTAACATGTTGAATATTGACTTGGGCTTGGTCAAGAGAAAATTCTAATGATGACACCACCTTTTTGAGCTCTAAAAATCAGCCTTAGTATGGAGAAATTCTACTGGATGAGGCCATCGCTTCCTTTTTCTGAGTAAATTGGATTTGTTAAAGCCCTATATTTATACTGATAATGTAATCACTACTCAAAGACTATATTAGAAATGGTAACATTTATTAACAGAACTTTAAAATCCAAAATCATAAAACTAAATAAGTACATATGTTATATAACCATTATACATAATAAGGTATTTAATTAGATCATGAGGAATTTTCATTAATAAATGTTTTGGTCATTAAAATATTCCCCCCATAAAAAATTCCACCCTAGAAATTTCCTTTTCCCATACTAAAATAGATGTGAGTAACTTGGCTTCATTAGTTCCTCTGATTCCCATATTTCTTTTTCAAACTTTTGGTTTCACTAGAACACCTTGATGAGATGCATCATCTTATTTCGTAGAAAATTTTCCCTACGATCTATAATATTCACCGGATTCTCTTTATTGGAGTGGTAATTCTAAAATGGTACCACCTCTGGATTGAGTACATGTGATGGGTCAATTATTTACTTCCTCAAGAGTGATACATGGAATACATCATGTACTTGAGATAGGTTCAGTGCGAGTGCTAGTCGATAGGCCACAACTCCAATGCGATCAAGGATCTCAAAAGGGCCGATGTACCTTGGAATAATATTTCCCTTTTTACCAAATCCAATAACTCCCTTCCATGGTGATATGTGGAAGAATACCATGTCTTTGACATCAAACTCTACATATCATCGATGATTTTCATCATAGCTCTTTTGTCAACTCTGAGCAGCTTTAATGTGCGGCTAGATGGTCTTAACATTCTCCACCATTTCATCAACCATTTATGGACCTAGGAATTTTTTCTCCCCAAATTTATCCAATCATGCCAGTGTTCTGAATCTCTTCCCATAAAAGGGATTGATAAGGATCCATTTGGATGCTTGAGTGGAAACTATTGTTGTAAGAATACTCCACTAGAGGAAGATGTTTATCTCATCCACCTTTTAAGACTATTGAAAATGATCTCAACATGTCCTCAAGGGTTTAGATAGTCTGCTCAGATTTACCATCATTTTGAGGATGCTAAGCCATATTGAAGTTTACCTCAGTATTCAGATCATGTTAAAGACACTTACAAAACATAGAGGTAAATTTAAATCTCAATGGGATACAATCTATAGTGGTACTGCATGCAGCCTTACCACATCTCTAATGTTTACCTGTTCTAGTTTATCCAATGATAAATACTCTCAAATTGAAATGAATTTTCCACTCTTTATAAGACGATCCACAACAACCTAGATAACATTGTTTCCTTTGGATGTCTTGGTATGTCCGGTGAAAATGTCTATGGTGATGTTCTCCCATTTCCCTGATGGTATGGGTAATGGTTAAATCAGCCCATTTAACTTCTGCCTCTCAACATTAACTTGATGACATACTAGGAACATTGATGTATACTCCACAATCTTCTTCTTTATTTTATCCCACCAATAATGCTCTTGGAGATCTTGATACATCATTTTGTTTTCTGAGTGAATAGAGAAATTCAAACTATGTGCATTACTAAAAATTTCTTTCTTTAACTCTTGATTCGATGGAATACATAGTCTTGAACCAAATCTCACAATTCCTTCTTTATTAACATTGAACTCGGAGGATTTCCATTCTCTGATAGTTTCCATTTCCTTTTGAATTCCCACAACATCCTTTTGAAAGTTATTTAACCTTTCCAAAAGATACAGTTGACCAATCATTTCTAAATGTATTGATGATGTTCCCTTATTTATGATTCACATGTCCATCTTCATCATATCTAAGAAGATTGGATCCTTTTCAATTCTCATCAATGACAAAATCACTGGTTCCTTTCTACTTGGAGCATCCACCACCTTGTTCACTTTCCCAGTTTGGTAATGGATTGAGAATTCATAGTCTTTGATCAGGTTTAACCATCTTCATTGGAACATATTCAACTCTTTCTGTGTGAATTTATACTCTAGGAATTTCCCATCTGTGTATATTTCACACTTCTCCCCAAAGAGGTAATGTCGCCAAATTTTCTCATCAAATATTACTATAGAAAACTTTAAATCATGTGTTGGATATTGTTTCTCATGAACTTTCAATTTACTTAAATCATAGGTAATGACTTTCTCATTTTGCATCAACACATAGCCATGCCCTTCTTCAATGAATCACTAAATATCACAAAACGTTATCCACTTTTGGGTAGTGTGAAAACAAGTGTAGTGATAAGCCTCCTTTTCAACCCCTTTAAGGTCTCTTCACATTCATCAATCGAAAAAAATATACTCCCTTCTGAGTAAGCTTTGTAAGAGGGTTTGAAAATCGTGGGAAATTTCTCACAAATCAGAAATAATATCCTGCTAAGCCCAAGAAGCCACATATATCCGTTACCGATGTTGGCCTCATACATCCCTTAATTTTAGCTATCTTAGAGGGATCCACAAATATCCCATTTCTTGTGATTATATGACCCAATAATGAGACCTACATCTACCATAACTCACACATTCTGTACATTACATAGAGATTCTACTTTCCCAAGGTCTCTAGTACAGTGTATAGAAGCTCCTCATGCTCTTTCTTGGTTTTAGAGTATATTAGAATATCATTTATAAATACTAAAACAAATTTTTCAAGGTATTATCTATAGGATTTATTAATCATGTCCATGGAGATTGTTGGAGAATTATTGAGTTCGAACGACATTACTATGAATTCATATAGACCGTATCTTGAACGAAAAGTTGTCATGGGGATATCCTCATTCACCCTTACATGATAATATACTGACAACAGATCTACCTTGGAGAAGTATTGTGCTTCCGACAGCCGATCAAAAAATTCATCAATTCGTAGAAGTGGATACTTATTATTTATAGATATTTTTTTGAGCTCACGATAATGAATGCAAAGGCACATTGACCCATCCTTCTTCTTGACGAAGAGAAATGGTTTACCCCATGGTGAGGAACATGAGCATATAAATCCTTTATTCAGATTCTAATGTAGTTGTTTCTATAGCTCCTCAAACTCCACAAAATCCATTCTATACAGATTCTTCGATATTTGAAATTTTCCATGTATAAGATCTATTGAGAATTCAACATCTCCTCTAAGAGGAAGACTAGAAAATTACTTATGAAACACTTTAGAGAATTCCCTCACACTGGGATTGTCTTCAAGGATGATTTCTTTCTAAGACTCAATCAGATGATGCAGATATGCATGCTCATAGGGTAATAATATTCTTTCTTGAGATGATGGTGCTAAAGAATATTCATCCTCATCCTTGCACTTGTAAAAAATTAGGGGTTGATTTTTTATATGGAGAGTGATTTCCGTCTCACAGAAATTTATGTGCATCTATATAAGGAAAGCCAATCCATGCCCAGAATTACATCAAATTCAACCATATGGAGTATAAAGTGGTTTCCCAATAAGTTCAATCCACAAATTATGACAGGGGGGGAGTTATGTTCATGGGATGCAATGATTCCCCCATTTTACATTCTCACTGACATCTTTACTTCCATAACTTTTGGTGCTATTGGTATTGTTCTATTAAACATTTGGGATATAAAATAATTTGTAGAAGTTGAATAAAAATGTATATTCACTTTTCATGAATGAATAACTATCATACCTGTCACCACTTATTTTACGGGGTTCACTTCGGTGGTAGTGATGAACAAATCTCTCCCTTTCTACCTTGGAGATTGTTTGTTTCATTCGAAAATGATTGTCTTAGGGAACTGGATTGCAAAGTGACCTGGTTCTTTGCAGTTGAAGTAATGAACAATCCATTGAGGGTCGAATGGATCATTCCTCTACTATTTCATGGCCACTAGTTTTTCCTGTCGGTAGTTAATGGAAAAGTGCCCTTCTCTTCGACACTGAAAAAATTTCCTCTTCCCCTTTAGGAAATTTCCGGGGTGCTTTATTCCACACCTTTGGAAAGTGGGGTGCTGGATTTTCTTAGAACTGTTGGATTTATCCATTAGATCACCAGGATTAAATTCCACCTTATACTTCTTATCCTTATGATACCCATGATATTTACCCATCTTTATTTTGACTTTGAGGGTACATTGGACAATTTCCTCACAGCTCTCAAAGTAACGGATCGGTAGGGATTTCCATAGGCTAGGTTTTTTCCCACCAAATAAGTGGTCAACCTTGCATTCATGGGTAAGAACAAACCCAGAGTCATATCGTGCATGCCTTTTGATGTTGTCCATGTGTGATCTGATGGGTTCTTTGTCTTTTTTCTTGAGGGAAAGGAAGTACCTTTCCATCTTATGTTGGAGTGTGTGAGGAAAATATTTATTGAAAAACATTTCCTGGAAATCCTTCCATTTAAACACCTAAATATCCTCATCAGGATTTATATTTTTTATCAATGTCCACCATTGATCTGATTCACCATGTATAGGACATGTAGCTAGAAGAAACATCTCTTGTTCAGAACATTAAATGATGGGGAAGATATTTTCAATGGAGTTGATCCATTGTTCGACAATTGAGGGATCAAATGATCCATTAAAAGCATGAGGAATTTATCTCATAAAGATATCAATTTATACTTGTACATTCTTAGTGGGGGTGAATTTTTTTCTTAACCCATGTTTCTTTTAAAAACTTGAGTTAACTGATAAAGTATCATGAAAAAGATTGTGATTCCCACTCCCATCAGATTGGGCATCTCATTAGAACAGTCATCACATTAATGTTCGCATAGGTTGTTAGCTCGAGTCCTCCTATTACCGAAAATTTGCTGGAATAAAAGAAATATTAGGGGTAACACATAAAGTGTAATCCAAAGACAATAATAGGTGACTGATAATTTAATTTTATTTCCTTATCATTTGAATTTATTGGCTTCAATCAATGTTATCCCTGATCTACTTTCCAACATATAATCTTAATGGTAATTTTTTATTCTCTTAATAACAGTTTTTACTAAGCTTACAAATTTACCGAATCATATCCCCAAGAGTGTCATAAAAAAGATTGAAGCAGGGCTTGTTTTCATGCACCAGTTCCCATTCGAGTCTAGCTCAAGGCGTTGTTTTCAGGTTTTACCCCTAGATTCATCTGTGCTAGAGCCACCTCTACCAGCTCGTATCTATACATGGATGTATTTTATTGATAAAACATTTATTCAATACTCACAAAATTTTATTGATGTTTTTATTATGCTTATTCTTATCCCTAAGTCTTTCACTAGGGTGTTCTAATCATAATCCCAAAAATAACTAAACATATCCTTTGATACCAACTATAACAACCATAATTTTTATTTCACACTTATGTATAATTTATTACATAATAAATTTCAATTAATAAAAAATAGAATATAGAGAGTTCAAGTTTATTTAGGGCTTAGGAACATTACATAACAACTAATAACATAAACCCCAATATCTTTATTGAAAACTTCTTTTACATGACCACAATATTCCTTCGTACTTAACATTGGATGGGATAACCTGAGGACATGCATAAGAAAAGGGAGAGATATAAAGAACAATAAGGTATTAAACAAGGAATAAAATGAATAATATAGTACATGTTAGGCAATAGACATATCAATGGAGCATAAGAGAAACATGAACAATAAGGTATGATATAGCATGATTATCATAACATGGATATGTGGAAACAACAATTAACATGATTTTATCATGAGACAAGGATCATTGCACTAGGATCATGATTAAAACATCATTTAACTTTAATTATCATGATTGAAACCTTATTTCACATTATGTATCATGATACTAATCTTTTCCCAATGAATTGGAGCATTATCAGGGCGCACCCTTCTTAATCATTTCATTTCATGCATAAGTGTGCCACATGGATCATACAACATAGATTCATTAAACATCATAATTTTTACATGAAAAGGAATGTGGAATTAATAAATGAAAATATATAATAAATATGTAAATGTTCATAAAGGTGAATACCCATGATAGAGAAATGGGTATGATATTCACTATACAATGGCTTTGGCATGAAAAATCGCAGTGCAATTTTGGCAGCATAAAGACGTGACATAATGTTTTATAATAATGGTTGATGATAGAGAAAGGGTTTTCTCATAATATGTACATGAAATTAAAATTAAGGGGCTCATATATATATATTTCCCAAGTTATGTAATCTAATTTAGATGCATAATATATATAGAATTTCTAGAATGTAAATGAGAAGAGAGAAATTCCATACATAATTTCAGCATGGTAATAGGTGTCAATGGGGGGAATTAATGAGATAGAAAAGGATATTTTATCATTAAAAAATAAGGATAATAGTATAGGAGAGGTTCAAAATCATACCCCAACATTTTTAATTGAAATTAAAATGGTATAATAACATTAAGAAACATAGATGAAAATGAGAAATAATGAAATCCCTTACTTGGAAGTGTGATTACAAATACTTATAAGAGGCTTGAGAGAGGCTTCTTAGGAGCTTGGGATGCCTTGGGAGGATTATATAAAGATTATGGAAGAGGTTAGTCAAGCTAAAAATTCTTTTAGTGAAGAGGATGTGGGAGCTTGTGTGGGTTTATAAAATAAAAAAGAGGGAATTCTTTATTATTTAGGTTTTGGACGCTTCACATTGAAGTATTCAAAACCAGAAACCCTCCCATTGTTTTTTCCAATGGTTTTTTCCAAATGGAAGTGGAAAATATTATTTTATAATTAAAATGAATGATCTTTTTGAAATATTTGGTTTGCTTATGTGGAGGTGAGTCACACTCTCGAGGAAATCATTTTAGAATGATAAAATGTTTTATATGTCTTAGAGGATCCACTAAGACTTTGTAAAATAAATCAAACAAACCTAAAATCACATTATTTTAATAGTAAAACATATATTAGCCGATAATCCAATTTATATTATTTTATTAAATAACTATTGGGTCATTATGATGTCATAAAACACATTATTTATTAAAATGGTATTAAACTGTTACCCAAAAATTTAACTATCTTAGAAAAATATGATAAATTCACCATTGGATAATTTCAACGTACTGGTTCCAAAAATAACATTAATTTTATCTAAAAAAATTTCTAAAATTTTTAATTTTCTCTTGTAAAATAAAAATATATATTTATTGAAAATTTATAGGTTTGACAGAAAGATTTTTCAAACCGTAATAAAAATTACAATTTTATTCATAAAAGTTATATGATAATTTAAATTTGATTAAAAGTAATGGATTGTTAATATTTTATTAAAGTATTATTTAATTAAAAAATCCCTTAATTCATCAAAATATATTTTTAATTGAATATTAACAATAAATACTATTGGTGCTTTAAAAGCGATCAATAAAGTAACAATAATAAACTGAATATATATTATTTATTCTATACAAAAATAATGCACATAGTCATAGTGTTAAGGTCTTGTTACAAAACCCCTTATAACAACTACATTAGACTGATGGGTAAGGTGTGCGATGGTGGAAGACTCTTGGGGTGGATCATATAACATCTATCATGTGGTAATCTCTATCAACTTCCACTTCTCTCGTAGGCGGTTCTTTTTGCTCTTAATGTGTTGATGATCAGCTTAGGTTTGGTCAAGAGTGAAATCCAATGATGATAACTCCTTCCTGAGATCTGACAAATTGGATTTTTATGGATCAATTCTTCTAGATGAGGCCATCACTTCCTTTTTCAGAGTAAATTGGATTTGTTAAAGCCCTATATTTATTCTAATCATGTGATCACTGCTCAATAGCTATATTAGCAACAGTAACAATTCATAAAGGTATTTTGAAATCCAAAATCATAAAACAAAATAATTTAATATTTTATATAACTATTTTACACGATAAGGCATTTAATTAAATCATGATGAACTTTAATTAATAAAATTTTGGGTCGTTACAGCTCAAATCACCACAAATCAAAGATAAGAAGCCGATAATCGATCCCCATTAAAGGGATTCCAAAACTCTAGGAGAGAATACCATTGATCATCTATAATTCAATGGAAATACATAGTGTTTTTAGAAAACTATAGGTGCTATAGATTATAAATGTAAACTACACTCTGGATTTTCACAGCATGGAACCCTTTCACACCATGTAAGTAACAAGTTTTATATTACGAAAAAAAATTCATCACCTTAAACCATTTAACCTCAAATTAATTCATATCATGAACCATATATTGAAGCATCTTCATACAACCCATGAAACAAAAATTCATGATGCAAAACCATTACATGATGTGAATCCTCCAAGATTGCATATTTCATCATCCAAACAACTGTAGATTCACTCTAGGCATCCTTCGAGCACAACATGCTTTAGAAACATGAAAAGGTCTAGACTAAGTGGATTCAATCCCTTACAAGGATGTTTTTGGATATTAATTTTTTTCTTCTTAGTATTCCTTTATTTAAAATGGATTAAAATATATTTAATGTTTAGAAAAAATGGATGCATCTCCAATTATTATTTTTTATTTTAATTAATAATTGAAAATATAACTTGGAATAATTATAAGATAACTAATATTATGTAGTTATAATAGTTGGTGAAAAAATGTTACAAATATTATTTTAAAAAATAAATTTGAAATGAAATTTTATTATACTAAGTCTAAGTAATGATAATACTAAGAATTAATTTATTTTTAATGATATAAAGTGATGAAATATAATTCATATGTGGTAATATACAATATTTTTTATATAAAATGACAAATATAAAAAAAATTGGTATAAAAAATTATATAATAATAGAATGGTAAAATTATAATCCATAACCTACTTAAAAATAAATTTCAAGGAGTAGTTAATATACATCAATGAATTAAAAATATTGAAATAAGGAAAACTGAAATCATTTTCATGATTAAATATTATGTTATGGCTACCAAATAGAAAAATGGAAGTTGAATTCCAAATTCATATAGAAATCTCTTTTTTCAAAAAATGTAGTATTTAATATAAAAAAACTAAATATGGAAAAAGAATCAATGATCTTATAAATTTTTATTAACTAAAAATTATATCCCTAAAATGAAAATATTAGACATCAATTTAATGAAAATATCATTGATAAAATATAGTTTATTATTTCTGAAAAAACAAGGATGACATTTTTCAGTGACACAAATGTGATGGTTATTAAATATTATTAAAAAATGGTTCACATGATCATTTAATTAAAATGAAAATAATAATTTGTCCTATTTAACTATGTAATTAGAGTTATTTATGGGGAATGACATTGAAACTATTTTTATTTAAATATATTTGATATAATATCTTCATAATACTTAAATTAGTTATAATAATATGTTTCGAATATATAATTTTGTGTGGGAAAGATATGAACAAGGGTAAAAATTAATACATGATATTTTAAAATATAATTCTCATTAATATATGAATTTATACATTAAAAATGATGTCTAAATTAAAGGTAAAAATAAATCAAGTTTAAAAAACGAGTTTACTATGTTTAATTAGGAGAATATATAATTTACTATGACATGGTTAAGAGAAATAATAGAAAATAATATGAAAATAATATTAGATATAATAAGTGTAAGAAAAATACTAACGTGGAAATATAAAATAAACATTATGTGAATTTTAAACTAAATAATAATTACTAAATATAGATACCTGATCAAGGTAAATTAATGGGATGATAAGAAAATAGGTGGAAAACAACATAGAATTGGGGACACTAATGATGAGAAGATAGGAATGGGGGATGATGATGATGGTGTATTAGGGTAGGGGGATAATAGAGATAACACTAAATCATGGATCATGGAGAGAGAGGATGTTTGGTCAATGGGAGGAGGTTTAAGGAAAAATAAAAGTTCTTTTTTTATAAAACATTTAATGGATGTTTTATGAAATTTTCTGCTAAATAAACTTTTTAGCATCATTAAATGGAAGTTTTCAGATCCATATCTAACTAATTGATAAAAATAAATGATTTATATTTTAACAATGATTATTAAAACCATAGAAAAATGATATTGTTCATACTTTTTTATAGTGAGTTTTTGGGTAGTTGGTTGAATATTTGAAGTGATTTTCCAAGTAGGCTCAACAATGTTATTTATAGTAGAGGATGAAGAGTATTTTAGCATTAAAATATTAGATATAAAATTAATTAATAACAATTACTTACAACCTTTGTTTTCTACAAGACTATGAATGGTGTTTCACACCATTTGAATGGAATAAATCCATGATTACATCGTGTATAATATTTTTTCATGATGATTCTAAAATTATAATATTATTCAATCATTACCCATATATATATATATATATTTATTTATTTTATTGTTATTGTATGAAAAATGAAAAAATTTAACCATAACCTAATTTTATACATCTTAATTCCTATTATGGAATTTATTTTATGAAAAATTATATATAAGTAGGAGAAACCAATTTTTTAAAGATATTAATATGTTAAACTTTTAGTTATTATTGAAAAAAAATCATCTCTTATTAATTTTTTTTTCCCAATAACATTTTTTCTATAAATTTTAGAAATAAAATTTAAAATTATCATATATGTTATTTATCTAATAAATTATATTATTATTTTTAGAAAATAGTATTAAATATAATGCATATTGTAATTTACTATAAATAAAATAATAAATTATTTTATAAAATTTATCTAAGTTTAAATTTATGTAATTTATATATAATGATTCATAATTTCAGAAAAATAACTTTTAAACATATCTATTTATAATTATTAAATATTATAATAAAAAATAATCTAGATAAAAACATGTTAATTTTTTTTTTCATTAGAAATACCTATGTATTTTAAAAACCAAGGAAAATTTAATATTTAATTTCACGCCTTATTAATATTCATCTACTATATTTCATATAGTTATATTCATTATATGAATAATAATTAGATTTTCAATAAAAAGGGAATAATTTTGTTTTTATTAAATTCATTTTATGTATTATACAGATTTATTTAAAATTTTAGTTTCTAATTTTAATTATATTAAATTTAAAAAATTAATGTTTTTTTTGAAATCCACATATCAAAATTATCTTAGGGTGAAATTTTGAAATTTTCATGAAAAGTTTTATTTTCATTAAATAATGAAAACTATCTATTTTTGTAAAACTATTATTAATTTTTATTAAATAATCCAATTAAAAAGTTCCAGTTAATATTGAATTATAATAATTTCCCTTTAATTATAAATAATCTAATTTATTACATAGGAACCATCACTATCCCTTATTTTCTTTTGAGTTCATTTTGGGTCTAAAAACCCATTTCTCTAAAAAAATTATGTTTTGTTTTGTGTTAAATTATTATATTAATTTATGAAATTTATGAAAATTTATTAATAAAAAATGGATTACATACTTTTAATTAAGAATTCGAAATTTTATAAATATGACCTTTTTATTTTTGGCCTTTTTGAATAATAATTTTAAACAATATTTGTTACCTCAGTAAGTTTAAATTAGGTAATTAAGACAAAAAATAATATTATAAGGGCTAAAAATAACCATATAATCCTCCATTAATGTATTTTATGAGTGATATTAAACCATAGTCATTCAATAATAGAATTTATAGAAATTTTGTGCCATTTTCCGTTGAAAATTACTTATATATTATTTGAAGTAAATATAAAGTCAAAATTATCAGTCTCATGCTTTTAATTTTTGAAATATTTTGTGTTAGGGATAAAAAAATATTATATTTGGTTATAATTTGTTATTTTAAAGATTAATATTATTTTATCATGTTAATGTTTTGTTATTAAATAATCACTTTAAATACTTACAGAATGCCAAAACAATTCTTGTGCATTTAGTTGAAAAATCAACTAAATAATTTTAAAAACAATAAAATATTATTATTTTTGTGATATTTAGGGTACCATGAATTTTATAGGTCAACATAACATATCTAGGTGTCTATAATGCGTTAGCATCTAATTCTATTGTTTAAATTCTGTTTTAAAAGTCGAAGTATATGAATAGTACAAAAAATGACTATAATGATGTTTAATAATAAAAAATATTTTATTAAATGATTCAAATTTTTAAAAAATAAGATATCCAGTCATGTTAATGGTAAATAAATTAAAATATAATTTTTTTCCATTTATTAGTCATTTGTTATAGTAACTTTATTAACCCTTAAATCATAAATGACATTGTTATCATCAGAATTGTCAAATGGTTTTACAAGGGGTTAAAATAAAGAGATACTGGTAAAAAACTAATCTAAACATATCCAAATTGTAGGTTTTTGAGATTATTTATACTAATAATATTCTTATATTCAAATTATATCAATTTAGAGAAAATATTTCATTAAAAAAAATTATATTAATTAATACTTTATATAATTCCAAAAGTGACCCTCCCCACACTTAGAAATGTAAACCTCACTTCCACTCTTCCTAAAACATTGTGATCACTCAATATTTAACAATACCTATTTAAATCCATTCATCACAATCCTCCCCGAATTCTATTATTTTGGGCATAATACTATCCACAGAGTGATTAATTTTTAATGAAAATGAGGTTGTTTAAAGAAGATATATAAATCTTAACCAAATATTTTAGTATTATTTATTAGTATACACCCTTAAAATATTATCCCAACATGATTTTATACTAATAAAAATATATCCCATATAACTATTTGTTTTTATTTTTATTTAATAACTTATATCCATCTCCTCTTCAATTGAATGGGAAGTAAAACCAACATTTCTGTGTATAGTAAACTGTCGTCGTATGAACCGATGTAATTCATTTTCCATCACTCCCACTCACAATAGGTTATAATGATGAATTTATTGTATATATGTTATATGAATTTAATAATTATTAATATTAAAAGTAAATATATCATCTATTTTCTTATGTTTCCATCCATTAAAAAACGATAATGTTGTTCATACGTACATGTGGCTTACCACATCTACAAAGTGATGAGATTGATTTTTAATAACCACACCACATGAATTCTATATAAAATTTAATTTCTGATAAAATATAATATTAATTATGTAATAATTATTAGTTAATGATAAAATAATTCTTATCTTCATTCTATCATTATTTTTGAAAAATGGAATCGTCACCCATGCATATATATGACCCACCATCTCCATGATTGTAATATAATTCATTTTTCATAACCATATTTAATGGTTGGTTTTAAAAGTATAATTGATGTATAAAAATGAAAATTGTGTCATTAATATTATTCTAGGTATGATTTCATAATGACCCCACTGATCATAGTCAGTCGATCAAAGTCATTTTGGATATATGAATCGAATACCATCGAAACATATGATATGAACTTAAATGATTATGTAATTGAATATAACATGGAAAAAACTAAAATAAATTTAATAATAAAAATTTAACAAGTTCTTCATAATGTAAATAATTAACATAATTTTATTATATAGTAATATAAATAACATACGCGATGAGTCAAAATGAATGTAAGATAATATTTTATTCAATAATTCATTTTCATTTTTATTAATGATTTATTTTTTAAATAATTTTATTTGATGTATATATTCATTAAGTAATTTAATTGATATATTTATGTATGGAAATAAATGAATTATAAAATAAATTTTATGTCTTTTTTGAATTTATTTAAATTTATTTCAATAGGATTATTTTTATATATTTTATACAGAATTTTTTGAATTTATTTTTAAAAGGTATATTGAATGTTATATTTTAACATATATGGAATCATTATTTTTTCCCTCCACCATAACCGTTATATTATGTTTGTATTCCATTATAATATTCCATTTTTTTCTTCTTAGAAAAACCCTTCATCCATTTGTTATGGGTATTTTGGTTTTGAAAATGGTGTTTTAATATGAAAGGGTATTTCGATATCGGAAAATGCATACATATAGGCTCAAAATAGTTTTTCAAGGATTTTATGATGAAACTGAACAAGAATAAAATGTTTTATCTAATAAATAGTACATTATAATTATATATGGTTAAAGGTTACCCAGAAATAACTTATATAATGGGTGATCCCAATATGGATTATACAACTGGTGACCCCAATATATCTTATACAATAGTTGAGCTTGATATACCTCTCCAATACAATGACTAATTCTACTTGTATTCATATGAAAGGGGGGGGGGAGTTATCCAGGGAGGTATATCCAATTTTTGAAATAACGTTCTATTTATTAATAACACGGGTTATGTGTAACACCCCAAAATGTTAAATGGTTAAAAGTATAAAATGTCACTACCCATGTCAACAAGGTGCACCTTTCTCTTCATGTACCTACTTGATAATTACTCCATAGTTAAAGGGATCATTCCTGGAGTAGTGATTAAAATAGGAGAAATCTAAATAATTTTCCCAGGGTGTGTACGAGAGAGTTAAAGTCACACTTTAAGGAACATGTGTGGGATTATGGGAGAATTCATTAGTCTGATGACCCGTTCGGGCACGTGGGTGGTCCTCAAGGTGGAAACACCATGTGTTTGTGGGGAAACAGGGGTGGATATGTAGAAGAACTTTTACATTGGTATTAGATGAGGAACCTAACCAAATGTGTGGTGGTACATTCTAAGATGAGAAGTAGGGTATACAATAATGATGTTATAATCTAGGGGGGTGTATGCAACACCCCAAAATGTTAAAGGGTTTGAAGGATAAAATAATAATACCCTTTTCAACACGGTGAACCATTATTTTTCAATAGAATACCTGTTTATAAATCAATAATTAAAGTTGTTTGGTATGAAGTAGTGGTCAGGACGGATAACAACTCGGGTTGTTTCTGAGGGTGTGTATGAGTGAGAAAGGACACAATTTATAGAATATAAGTCAGAATGCTGGGAAAATCAATAGTCGTATGACCCATATGGGAATTTGGGTTGTCCCCAAGGAGGAGAAAATATGTGTTTATGGGGAAATTGATCTACATGTGGGGCCCAAATGTTACGATATGAATATAAGTTGTTGGGTTTCCAGAAAGGGATTCTATTTTCTTGATATAGCTTTTAAAGGTTTTCATGGAGAACTAATTGTGTGTTATTTATATGGTTGTGATTTATTTAATATGATCAAAGAATATTATAATAAAGTTAAACATTTAATGGATTTTTATGTTTTTAACTAGAATAATAGGCTTCTTTATTTTATGTCCCTTAATGATATTTTTATGCTCATACCATGTTTGTAAATGTTTTTTTACAAGGTTTAAGGATATGTGAGAACAAATATTATATCATGATTAATATCATGAAAATTTTTTAGGAAAGGAAAAAAGTGTTTAATTTTTATTGTTTTATATTTTCATATTAATGGATACAAAGTAGAAGTTTCCCATTTATAATTTATAATATATTTTTGTATGATTTTTTATGTAATTCTATATAAATATAAATCTAAAAATCCTTTTGGAATGAAATAATGTGAATTATTGCCTAAATACAATAGATTATGTAATTATTAAGGATTAATCCTTATATTTAGTATCAATGAAAAAGTTTATATAACATATGTGGTTAAGATAATATTTATAGAGTATCTTTGAGGTATTATACTTTATGGTTATGTTGTGGTAAAATAGTATTTTAGGATTAAAATGTTTCATTATTTAATATATTTATTTTCAGAATGGTTTTCCATAGAAGAAACTAGGAAGCTTAAGTAAGAATTTATCAAGAGGATAATGCCCTTCCAAATCGGTATACTGGAGTTGTTGGAATTGGAAGTAATATTTTTTCTAGGGGATAGATCAGCGGACACAATATATAAATGGTTGTGGAATCCATGTTAGAGAGGATATAGAATCACCTTAGAGGAATATGTTAATAATTGATAATTTTATGTAGCAACTTTCCCATGATTTATGTTTAACTTCAAAATAAGTGTTAAGTGAAGGACAGATCAATTCCCTATAAAAGATATTCAAAGTCATGGAATGTTTAGAAAATTAAAATGTAACTCTTTCCATTAAGCATTTTGATGTTTTAGCTAATTAATAGTGGTCATTGTTTAAAAATACCATAGAGAGAAATGATTGAGACCCCGAAATGTGATATGTTTATGAATATTTTTCTCGATAATTACCTCCCTCTTATTGTAAGACTCTTGATTGAGAAACAATTCATTGAATTTTGGTAGGAAGAAGATTCAACAGATGCATACAAATATTTTTGTATATTATTGGTCAATTACATGGAAAATTTTATTTTGGACATTGATAGCAAAATTAATATATAAAACTAACGATTTAAATCATGTTTATAAAGATAATTGGCCTCATGAATATTTTATGTTTATGAGAAATTTATTCGTTGTGGTAAGAATGTTGATTTAGAGATTAGTGAAAATTTCCTAAAGATTAAATTAGTATGAAGTGGTCAAGGTGGATTGTAGTGGAGAATTAGTCAACTATTAAGTCTAATGGTAAGTCCCAAACATGTTCTAAACACGGTAAAAAAATATTTTTAGAAGTGGTAGAAAGGAGAAGGTATAGATATTTGGCGCGGTACGTTTGGTTATAAGGAACATGACTAAAAATAAAAGAGTCCTATTAAATCATAGAATGGATTAAAATATTTTCTTCCAAAGGTGAGATGATTAAATTTCAATGACTATGTAAATTATACTATCTTTTGAATGAAGTTAGTTACTCAAGCTGGAAATCGTCAATATTGAAATAAAAAAGTTGTAGGAAATCATTTTCAACTATTATAGTTGATGTTGGGCCATAATACGATGTTGTGAAATGTATGTTAACTACTAATTCAAGTATTCCAATAATATATCTGACCCTTGATTGTCATATTCTTTTTTTTATAATAAATTTTTCTAAAAAAATGTATTATCACCTCATGAAGAGAAGATAGAACTTTTTATGAAAACTCTAGGTGGAAGTATCAAAGAAAAAAATATTTATACGAATATTTTTATTATTATAATTTTAACACCCAGAGATTTCATATTACATTATTTTTTTCAATGTAATTCAATAACTTGCACTACAGTCGACACTGAGTCCAAACGCACCACGACTTACCAAACTAGCCATTCAAAAGCGTTTAGGAATATTATTAATTTAATCTTGAACTTTATATAATCCTTATAATTTTAGAATAAATATTATTAGTTTCTTAGACATAATTTAATAACAAATTCATTTTTTTCAGATAAAAGAAGTATTTTTCAAAAAAATGCAATTTTACCGCTTTTTAATGGGGAACCTTTTTTAAATCCAATATTTGAAACTTTTATATATTCAATTTTACAAAATAAAAATCTTATTTAGAATCATGACATAAGGATTTAGTTTAAATTGTTTTTTGGTGTTTTTATAATAACATTCATATTTTGGTGAATAGTGAAAAATACTACATTTTAACTGAAAACATCATTTTTTAATAAAAATAATTTATAGTGTTTAAATATACATTTTAATGGTTTGGATGTATAATTATATTATATTTTTACCATTTAATCTAATTATGGTCATTGTAAATAATTTCACTTTGAAATTAGACATAATCAAGTGTCAATCTTTTGATAGTTATTATTTCATAAAAATACGTTTTTTGGTTTTGACCACGAGAAATAATTTTAAATTAATAAATGAAAATTATATGCTTTTAAATTTGTAAAATAGAATTCTTTTTTGAATTTTGAATATCAAAATTATCTTAGGGTGAATTTTTTGTATTTTTCTGAAAACTTTCAATTGTTTATGAATAATGAAAAACACTAAGTTATTGTTTAAAACTGGCATTTTATTTAAATAATTATTTATTTTATTTCAATTTACTTTTGGTAAAAATAGATACATAATACATATATATGTTCAATGTAATTCATTGGAGTAAGTTTATAATAATTATATATATATAAGAACTTTATCGAACTTTTTACCGTCTTTTACCCACCTCTTAAGAGCATTTGCAAATTTACATAAAACCTAATTTTACAGCTTCTATGAATTGAATATAAAAAATAAGATAGATAAAATTGATATTATTAAGTAAAATTTGGATCAATAAGATTAAAATATTTTTTGGTGAATAGCAACTTTTGACTTTTATTTACCGCGGTTAAAGGTAAATAGGGTAATTAAGGTAAAAAGAATATTATAATAATACGAAACTACCTTCAAATTTGTCCTAACCTTACTGTATTACTCATTTATGCCCATGGGAATTCTTGGGTCGATTTTGGGACCCCATGGAGCCACTTATGAATGATAATGACACTTTATTTTAATTAACTTAAAGTAAAGCAAAAAATGACATAAAAAAATATCTTATAGTAAATAAAATTTTACATGGGGTTATATAAGTCATATTTTCGACTATAAATATTAATTGGATATTTAAAATGATTTCATACATAATGGAATTTTATTTATAATTTTTAGACATTTAATTTGTAAATTTATTTATGACACAATGATGATGAAGTAATTACAATATTAATGAAAGATTAAAATAATTGACATTATAAATATCCAAATAAACTTAATTTGAGATGTTTTATGAATCAAACTAATTTTATATGTTAATATGTCATGTTAGGGTTAGTTAAAGGAATTTTGTTCGAAGTAATAATGCTGTTATGGATTTAGAAAAAACAAAATACCAAATAGTGTCAAAATTGACATAAAAGAGTTTTTAAAACAAATATTATATTATTAATTGGTATTATATTCCTAAAAATATAAGGTTAAGACAAAAGAATTATATAATGTTAGGTGTATTATTAATTAACCACTTGAGGTTTTCTTAAATGTTTATTGTGTTTTTATTAAACATATAATATAAAAATATAAAGAGACATGTTAAATGTCAAACTATTTAACTAAGAGTTAAATTTTAAAAACAAAGTTAATATAGTGACCCAACCCTATATAAAACCTATTGGTTGAGTGGATATTGACCCATATCCACCTTAGCTTTTAAATAATTCATTTTTGAGCCATTATAAATAAAAAATGGTTTTGTTAAAAAATAATATTTCTAGCTTTTCCTAAGGTGCCCCCACCCCTCTTATAAAAGGGCACTCCTCCTTCTCTCTAATTCATAGTTTCAAAGCCATTTTTCTTAGCTAACACCTGCCCAAATACCCTATTAACTGTCCAAACGTCATCTTATAGGCCTTCCTTGAGTCAGAAATCCAAACTAAGGAGCCCTTTTGATCAAATCAAAAGGAAGAACCCGAAGATGAGGTAAATATTTCATCACCTCTTTGATGTTCCTTTCTTATTCCACTTCATCTTTCTTTATTGTCTCCATTCTAAAATAATTACTCCAATATCGTCTATATACTATGATGTTATTATAAATATGGTACAACCATATTAATTATTCTATCCATATTTTGAATGACATGTCACCATACGTGTGTACGTACAACTTACCATCTCCACGTCGTGGTGTATTGTTGTTCAATACATTATTATTTGGATGGGTGTAATAATGATGTGAAATTGATGTAAATAATAAATATAACATGATAATGATTATGTATATATGTTATACCATCCTATTATATATTATTTTAATTTCAAAATAATGATATTGTCGTTCGTGCGTACGTACGGATTACCGTCTCCACGAACGGGACGAAATTCATTCCACATCATATCCATTCAAGAATAATTTTCATTAGATGATTAAAAATAATGTTTAAAGACTTAACATAATTTTGAATACGAATAAGATACATCCTATCTATTACAAACATTACTTACGTAAAAAAGAATATAAAGGAAAACGAACCAGTTAACACCCGAAACGATGACAATACTAAGATATTATTAACAAAGAAATGTTAAAAGATTATATATGATATCATATCAATGTATATGATTATTTTATAATTTAATAACAATTATTTCACCATTATACAGGAGGTTAACCTACCCTCTACTAAGTAAAAGTACTAGGTAAGGGTTTATTCTACAATATCTTTATTATCCGAGGTTGTTTTTACATAAGTATCCAACGGGACCTCTTTATCATCCAAATCGATGTTTCAAACAAATTTATTTAATTTTTTTTTTAATATTTACTTGACAAAGATTTAATGTAATTTATAAAATTATTTGAACTTATATTTTTTTAAAGTAATCTTTCAGTGGTTTTCCTAACAATGGACTTTATGACCTTTTCAAAAAAAAGGTAATAATTTTTTTTTAACTTATACAGTAGGTGCGGTTATTCTCCGCTGGTATAACATCGTCAAAGCTTCCCTTGCCAGCTTATAAGAATATTTTCAAAATAAATGTTTTCTTTTATAATTATGTATCTCTAAATGATTTCAAAAAAATAAATAGATATTTCTCTCAAATAGTTTTGATTTCATCTATGTCAACATCCTTTGATGGATATTATACATGTTTGATGTTGATTCATTATGATGAAAACATTCCATATTGTATTGAATTTTTTGTAATGTTTTTGACTGTGGATGTGTAATTTTTAATCCATTCATGGATTATGGTCAATGTATTGACATTTAGTATGCTATTTTTAATAAGAATGGTTATGTTATATTTTAACCTTTTCATACGAGGAATGTATTGGACTTAGTAATTGATGGGTGGAGCCCGCTATAGATCCTTGATGCATTGGTAGGTCTCATAAGACAACTAGACGTGGAATTGGCTGAGGCCTTTCCGAATTTGATATATGGTTTTCCCCAAGGCCTTAATAATTTTTAGATGTCTTGGATAAGGCCTTGAAAAAATGTTTCAGAATGTACGACATTATACATTCTTTTATTATAAAAATAATATTGATGGTTCATGTGGTCATTTAACTAGTAGAATACTCATGATTATGTTTTATTTTGACATTATCTACTCATCTCATATTCCTGCCAAAAATGTATTCATTTTTATTATTGGTAAAGGCATGATGTTTCAATTATTCACCATGAATAATATTTATGTTCTCCTCTGATGTATTTCTTACCCTTACTGAGCGTTTAAGCTCACCCCTTTCTTATGTTTCATATTCCCAGGATATTAAGAAGTTAGTTATGAGTGAATTTCAGGCATAATCTAGGAGGATTCGATGTTTCTAATGGAATAAATTTCTATTTTTTTTCTTTTCAAGTTGTAAAGTTGAACTTATGTATGAATATTGTTTCCAATAATACTAAACTGATCGGTATTTCGAGACGTGATTTCCTTGTGATCATGCCAATGTTATGTAATAATTCACAGACTCTGGGTAACTAGGGTCGGGGTGTTACAGTTGGTATCAGAATAAGTCTAGTACAAACATTGGAAACTAGATTTAGACAAACTCTGATTAGAGCACATATCCCTAAGATAGACTTTGAGGATTAGTATAGAATAAATTCTTAGAATTTGGGTACTTTAGAGATTTTGTGAGTTTTCTAAGAAAATACATCCCTGTCTAGATACCAGCAGGTAGAGGCATCTTTGGAACATATGTACAAAGGGGTAAAACCCGAAGACACGAATTTGAGCTAGACTCGAATGGGAACTTGTGCACGACAACGGGCCTTACTGCACTCTTGGTTACGACCCTCCTAGGGGATATGCTTAGGATAAATCTCATTTTCTTTACAAATCAATATGAAGGATTTATGAGTATACTCCTCCTCAAAGAAAATATTTTTACGATTATGGATTATATCCATAAACTGTTCAATTTACGTTTGGTATTTTACAAGTTTGGAATTATTCATTTCAATTCATTAACTGACCTAGTGTATGACATTGTATAGAAATGGTTCCCAATAGAAGGAATGTGAACTCCAGTAATATGTTTGATCCAAAGAGTAAGAAGGATCATATCCTTCACAGTATTAATTCAACATTTAGAAGGGAAATAGTCTCCCATGTATTCTCAACATTTGAAGAAATAGTATCATGTGTTAATAAGATAAGTAAACAATTCTATGAGTCCTATGGCTTTGAAGTGAAGCAAGAGAAGAAAAGGATGGAAGAGAGAAATATGGATAAAGGGAAGAGGGAAAAGAATGATTTTCCCATATGTGATAACTATGGAAAGAATCACCTTGGTAAATTCTTGAATGGAATGGGAGTTTGTTATAATTGTGGAGAAAAAGGACACCAAGTACGTGATTGCAATAGTAAGAAAAAAGTTAATAATGTACAATGCTTCATCTGCAAGGAGTTGGGACACTACGCGAATCAATGTCCAAATCATCAGAGTATACCCCATATGATACTATTCAATAATAATAATGTTTTTATACTACTGAATTTGAAGAGGAAGGATTAGATTTATTATGTTGTTATTAAACTATTGTGTCATTTGAGTATTTTATTAATGATGTACATTTTATAAGAATTATAGAGCATATAAGGATTGTACTACAATACTTTTTCATTAAGGACTTGAGATTGTGTGGAACCAATAAAAGTGACTCAATAGTAGGTTAAATTTTTGGAAAATATGTGGTTGACCAGAATGTAATCCTTAATATGGTCCGGACAATGGGGTCGTGATTTTGGAATAAGAGATGGTTGATTTGGATAAATTATATTGAATATTCTTGACTTCTTGGAATTGATTCATAGTTGGTTTATTTCATCATTGTTGGAATATTCAATATTTTTCTATATAATGAATATATATATTATTATATAAAGGATAAAGGAGCATGAAAGTAATCCATATGGTTTTATGGTAATTCAGGGTGTTACCATGTTTTAAAATAATACATGATGAAGGTGTTCACATGTTATTACATGGAAAAAAGGATCTTTGTTGTGTTTGACTTCCTTATAAATTTTGGAATGTGAGTCTGGATAGATGTATTCTGGATATGTCATAAGGTTAGAATGGATTAAGTTTGAAATTGGATTCTATTTATTAGGTTATTTTTGGATTTTTATAAAAATGAGAACACACAGACCGTGTGACAACCCGTCGCATCAGACAAAGCTATGGGAATCTAACCCACAACCTTAGTGCGATTGGAATTTATCAACTACCATTAGACTACATGAAGTCCCTGAATTGTATAATATACTTTTTTTTGTAAAGGTATAGATAGGTGAATTATAAATTCATTTTTTTGGAACCCTATACGAATAGGATAAATAGAACATTTTGTAAGTTCTATTATCTTTTAGTGTGAAAGATGAGTTTGTGGTAGAAATTAATTAAAGGATCAAACTCTACTTGTTAAGAATATATTTTTTTCTTCACTAATTCTATAAAGAAATTAATTCCTAAAATTTATTTAATGGATCTTAAAACTAAAATTGTGTTATCCTAATACCTTAGGTTTTTTTGAACTGATGATATTTTAAATCATCATAGATTGATGGCTTTGAGGCCCTCAATTCTACAATTTTTTGTGACTGATGACTTCAACCACTTCCTAAAATATTTAAATTTTTATTCAAATTATGTGTCTTTAATTTCCACCAATTTTCTCCTAATCGAGATCAGAATATTGAGGTGACTTTTTCATTCCCCTTTTCCTCTTATTGAGACTAAATTTTTGTAACCCAATTTCTGATGTGGGTTTTCCCACAAAGGCATTTTCTATTTTCAAACTTTTATTTTCGAAGAAAAATTTCATATAGGGAGGATGCTATTTATTGAAGGAGGAAATAATGAAACACCTCAAGATTTCATAGTACTTTATTTCTTCAAAGTAATTCAATAACTTTCACTACACGCAACACTGAGTTCAGGCGCATCACGACTTACCAAACTAATAGTTCAAAAGTGGTTATGAATAGTATTAACTGAATTTTGAAAATTATAGAATCCTTATAATTTTATAATCCATATTCTGAGTTTTATAGACATATTGTAAGAATAAATTTAATTTTATAGATAAAAGAAGTATTTTTCAAAAAATGTAATTTTACCGCCTTTTAATGGAGAACCCTTTTTAAATCAAATATTTGAAACTTTTATATATTCAATTTACCAAAATAAACATATTCTCTAGAGTCGGGACATAAGAATTTAGTTTCAATAAATTTTTGGCGTTTTCTGATAAATTTCATATTTGGGTGAATAGTGAAAAATACTATATTTTAACTGAAAAAACTTTTTTTAATCAAAATAATTTATAGTGTTTAATTATAAATTTTAATGGTTTGGAAGTATAATTAGATTATATTTGTACCATTTAATCCAATGATGGTCATTGTAAATAATTTCTCGTTGAAAATGGACATAAACAATTGTCAATCTTTTGATAGTGATTAATTATTAAAAGTACCCTTTTTAGTTTTGACAACGGGAATTAATTTTAAATTAATTAATTTAACTTTTATGTTTTTAAGTTGATAAAATAGAATTCATTTCTGAATTCAGAATATCAAAATTAATTTATGGTGAATTTTTGTTATTTTTTTCAAAACATTCAATTTTTGATGAATAATGAAAAACTAAGACTTATTGTTTAAAACTGATATTTTATTTAAATAATTATTTATTTTATTTAAATTTATTTTAGGAAAAAATAGATACATAATACCTATATATGTTCAATATAATTCATTGGAGTTACTTTATAATAATTTTAGATATATAAAGCTCGGCCAAAAGACTTATATAATGATAGGTGTAACATTATTGAACCACTTGAGTTTCACTTCTAATTTTATAGTATGTTTATTAACCATATAATATAAAAATACAAAGAGACATGGTAAATGTAAAACTGTTTAACTAAGAGTTAAATCTAAAAAATATAGTTAATATAGTGACCCAAGCCCATCTAAAACCAATTGGTTGAGTGGGTTTTGACCCATACCTACCTTATCCTTTAAATAATTCATTTTCGATCCATTAGAAACTGAAAATGATTTTTTTATAAAATAATATTTCTATTGTTTCCTACGGTGCCCCTCACCCCTATAATAAAAGGGCACTCGTCCTTATCACTAATTAACACTTTCAAAGCCATTTGGATCAGCCATCCTTGACCAAATACCCTATCAACTATCATACCATAATCCTATAGACCTTACATTAGTCAGAAATCCATCCTAAGGATCCCTTTTTATCAAATCAAAAGGATGAACCCGAAGAAGAGGTAAATTTTTCATGACCTATTTCAAGTTCTCTTCTTCTTCCACTTTCTCCTTCATTATTGTTTCTATTCTAAAATAATTAATCCACTATATTCTATATAATGTTATTTTATTATAGATATTTTAAAACCATATTCATTATTCTATCCATCCTTTGAATGACATGTCACCATACGTGCGTATATACGGCTTACCGTCTTCACGTCATGGTGTATTTTTATTCAATATATTATTATTTGTATGGTTATAATAATGATGTGTAATTTATGTAAATAATAAATATAACATGATAATTATTCCATATATATGATATACCATCCAATTATATATTATTTTTATATCAAAAGAATGATATTGTCGCTCGTGCGTGCGTACGGATTACCGTCTCCACGAACACAATGAGATTATTTCCCCATCATATCCATTCAAGACTAATTTTAATTAGATGATTAAAAAATGTTTAATGAATTAATATAATTATGAATATGAATAAGAAAAATCTTATCCATACAAAAAAATTACTTACGTGACAAATAATATAAAGGAAAATGAATCAGTTAACACATGAAACGGCGATAATACAAAGATATTATTATCAAAGCAATGTTAAAAGATCATATATGACATCATATTAATGTATATGATTATTTTATAATATAATAACAATTATTTTACCATTATACAAGAGGTTAACCTACCCTTGACCAAGGAAAAGTACAAGGTAATGGTTAATTCTAAAATCTCTTAATTATCCGAGATTGTTTTTATGTAAGTATCTACTGGGACCTCTTTATCATCCACATCGATGTTTCTTAAAAATGTATTTCAATTTTTTTTACTATTTACTAGACAATAATTTAATGTCATTTATACCCTTTTTTGAACTTATATGTTCTGAATGGAATCATTCAGTTGTTTTCTAAACAAGGTACTTTACGACCTGTTCAACAAAATTCCTGTAAAAATGTTTTTTAAGTTATACGGCAGGTGCGGTTATTCCCCGCCATTATAACATCGCCAAATCTTACCTTACAGGATTATAATAATTTTTTCAAAATAAATGTTTTCTTTTATAATTATGTAACTTTAAATGATTTCAAGAAAAGAAAGATATATTTCTCTCAAATAGTTTTCATTTCATCTATGTCAGCATCCTTTGATGAATTTTATACTTGTTTGAAGTCGATTCATTATGATACAAATCTTTCATATTGTATTAAAGGTTTTGCAATATTTTTGACTGTGGATGTGTTATTTTTATACCATTCATGGTTTATGGTTAAAGTATTGAAATTTCGTATACTAGTTTTAATACAAATATTTATGTTATATTTTATCTTTTTCATATGAGGAACGTACTGGACTTAGTTAGTGATGAGTGGAGCCTGATATAGCTCCTCGATGCATCGGTAGGTATTATGAGACAACTGGATGCGGAATTGGCTCCTAATTTGATATATGGTTTTGAACAAGGCCTTAATCATTTTTAGATGTCTTGGTCGAGGCCTTGACAGAATGTTTCAGATTGTTCGACATTATACATTACCTTATTATAAAAATAATATTGATGGTTCATATGGTCATTTGACTAGTAGAATACCCATGATTATGTTTTATAATGTAATTATTTACTCAACTCATATTCCTACCAAAAAATTATTTATGTTTATTATTGGTAAAGGCATGAGGTTTCAATTATTCATCATGATTAATATTTATGTTATCTTCCACTGTATTGCTTTCCCTTACTGAGCGTTTGAGCTAACTATTTCTTATGTTTCATTTTCCCAAGATATGAAGAAGTCTGTTATGAGTCACTTCAAGGCATAATCTAGAAGGATTGGATGTTTCTAATGGAATAAATTTGTGTTGTTTTTATTTTCAAGTTGTAAAGGTGAACTTATGTATGAATCTTGTTTCCAATAATACTAAACTGATTGGTATTTCGAGATATGATTATTCTATGATCATGCCAATGTTATGTAATAATGCACTGACCCTGGGTAACTAGGGTTGGGGCGTTACAATAATTGGGATGAAATTTCCTAAAAATATTATTAAACATCCCATAACAGAGTTAGATATTATTTTGGGTATGGATTAGATTTTAATTTATCATGAATATATAGATTAAAATTTTTAAAGAGTTTTATTTAATGATTTCAAAAATTTTATAACATATTAAGAAGCTGATAAATTTAATAGATATGGATGTGAATGTTACCCAACTTATGTTATAAGAAATAATAAAATTATTAATATTAATTATGTTCTAGTAGTGAATGAATATGTAGATTTATTTTTGAATGATTTTTACGGTGGTATTCATAATTGGGAGGTTGAGTTTACTATAAAATTAGTGTCTTAGGATAAGCCAATTTCAAAAACCCTTAATCAAATTTATCAAGTAGATCTTTTTGAATTAAAAAAAGTTGAATGAGTTACTAGATAAATACTTCATTTGTTTGAGAACTTCACTATAGGGCTATCCTATCTTATTTTTTAAAAATAAATATGGTATGATGAGTTTTTTCATAGATTATAAATCTTTGAATAACTACAATATTATGAAAATATATCATTTCCCTCATATCAAGGATTTGTTTCATTATATAAAGGGATACATGTTTTTTTTGAAGATTTATCTCATTCTAGGCTACCATCAGTAGAAGGTGAAGGTGGAAGGTATCATTAATATTGAATTTCATACAATATATAAGAATTATGACTTTATGGTTAACCTTTAGGGTTTCTAATTCACTAATTGTATTTATCGATCTTATGAATTGTTTTTTCCATGGATATTTAGATAAGTTTGTAGTTGTTTTTATTAATGATATTTTGGATTATTGTAAAAGTAAAGAGGATCATGAAAGACACCTATGAATTGTTATAAAAATAATAAAATATAATAGTCTATATGAAAATATAATAAGAATGATTATTGGCTACAAAAAACTTCTTTCCAAGGACATTCTATTACTAATGATTTCATAACTATTGAAAATAATAAATGTAATGTTTTTAAAGAATGTGAAAGAGATAAAAATTATATAAATATTCATTGGTTTTTTGGATTAGTGGGTTACTAAAATTAGTTACCAGAAAACTTTTCTCAATTAACAATCTCACTGACCAAGATAACATGAAAACAAGTACAATTTATCAGGATCAAAGTGTTTGATGAGTATTTCAATGAAATAATTAGAATATTGTGTAACAATATAGTTTTGTATCTACCCTCAAGAAATAATGAATTTATCATCTTAATTATTGCTTCTTTGATGTGACATGGGTCTATTCAGATGTATAAGGAATAAGTAATTTCTTATTTATCACGTCAACTAAAACCCCATGATTTAAATTTTATTGTACATCATATAAAACTATCTTCTATGTTTTTCTCTAAAAATTATGAGGGATCATTAATATGAATTAAATTTTGAAATAAATATTAATCATAAAATTTTGAAGCATCTATTCAATCAAAAAGTGTTCAAAATGGGGTAGTGAAGATGATTGGAACTGATTAAGGATTACAACTACATGATTCATTACCATCCAAGAAAATAAAAAAAATAGATAAATCTTTGAGTCAAAAATATAATGCTATATTTACTGTGTTATGTATGAAACATTTATTGTTATAAAATAAAATGGTAAATTTTATCCAATAAACTATGGATGTAGGAACTTCCTCTATATTGTTTCATGTGTTTTAATTATTTTATTGCTAATAAAGTATTAAGCATGCTCAAAAAGAGGGTCACGATTTACATGAAAAGGAATAATTTCTTAATTAGGGTATGATTCCAATATTTAATACTAATGAATAAGGTGCTATCGTAATTAGAATGAGATTATATGAGCCTTGTGATTTTAATTTGAAGAGATAATTCTTGAGGGATTCTCATAGTTCCATGTTATCCATTCATCATAGAATTACTGAAAAATAAAGATACCTATGGGAGTTTTACTAGTGGGATAGAATTAATATAGACATTTTTATACTATACCATAAAATGTTTAACTTGTAAATCAAATTAAGAAGAATGAAAATTACTAAAGTAATTGATTAAACCTTTTCTAATTCTTCATTGGAAATGGTAAAATATATCTATTTATTTGATGGTGGGATTTACAAAGACATCTCATATTAATAATATGATTTTTGGTATTCTTTAGTGAATGAATAAATATTTACATTTACATCCCGTTTTATATATTATATATTTAGATCCAATTAATCTACTATAAATCAAGGAGGTAATTAGATTACATAGAATTTCTATCTCCATTGTATCATACCATGATCCCATGTTTAGTTATAAGTTTGGGAAAAGGCCTTTTAATGTCATTGGGTACTAAATTAAATTTTAGTGAAACTTTTCATCCTCAATTAGATAGACAATATGAGTGAATGATTTAGACCTTATAAGACATGATTCGTTTTGGGTCAATGGAATACCTGGGAAGTTGGGATCAATATATTTCAGTATTTTAATTTTATTATAACAATAGTTTTTATTCCATTATACATATGGTACCAATTGATGAATTATTTGGAAAGAGATGTCAGAATTCAGTTTATTAAGAAGATTTTTTTGAAAAGAAGATGTTAGGACCAGTGTTGGTAAAATAAATGTCTGATAAATTGAATAAGATCTAGAAACATATAAGGATTAATTAGATATAATAGAAAATTTAAATCTATATCTAGAGGAAAGATATTTCTTTCGAGGTAGGTGATCATGTGTTTCTTAAAATACCTCAATGGAAAAGTATTATATATTTTTTAAAAAGTGAAATCTTAGTCCATGGTTCATTTGACCGTATGAAATCCAATAAATTTTTTGATTATTTTCCTACTATGTGGCCCTAACTCAATGTTTTTCTTAGGTATATATTGTATTTCACGATTTATCATTGTGAAAATATATACTCGATGTATTTAATTTTTTGAGCCCTCAAGTAGTTCAAATGGAATAAAACCTTTCTTATAAGAGAAATCAATTACAAATTCTTAGCTATAGATAGAAAGTGTTGTAGAATAATGTAATTCATCAATTTATGGTTTTGAAAAAAATTAGATGGTTGATGAAGAGACATGGGAATCCGAAAATTTGATGATGGAAAAATATCCCCACTATAATGAATAAACATTTTAGGGTGAAATTTCAAAGGGGGTGGTATTTAACTACCCAGGTAAATTTAAAAAATAATTAATTATTTTACTAATATTCATTAATTATATTTCATAGAGTTATATTCATTATATAGATATTAATATTTTTTAATAAAAAAGAAAATAATTTTATTCTTATTAAATTCCTTTTCATGATTTGTTTTATTATCTTTAATATTTTATTATAATTTTAATTTTAAAAATTGGACTTCATTTTTTAACATAGTATATCACAATTTACTTACATACTCATTTTTTTAGTTTTTGTGAAATGATTAACTTTCAATAAATAATGAAAAATAGAAAATTTTAAAAAACTAACTTTTATTTTACTTAAATAAATTAATTTATAATTACCATTTTATCTTAAATTGTCATAAGAATATTTTAATTCAAGATAGTCTAATTAAGTACATAGTAATTATAATTATTCACTATTTTCATATAAGATCATTTTTGGGATTAAAGACACATTTTTCTACAAAGAATTTCTCGTTACATTTTTCACTATAATCATAAATTAATTTATTCCAATTAAATAAATTTAATGTTAAAGAATATTTTTAATAGTTAGAATTATGAGGTCATAATTTTTTAAATAGGTCATTTTTAGTTTTTATATTCAATAATAGTAGTCGTAGTAAATATTCATCACATCAGTAAGGGTAAATCGATAAATTAATGGAAAAAATAAAATGATAAGGAATAAATATAACATTAAAAAAATTAATTTTATCAATTTTATGATCTGGGTTGGAAATTAATCATAAAATATTTCTTTAAATGTAAATTTTGTGCCTTTTTCATTTGAAAATGACTTCTATATAATTTTAAGTAAATATAAAGTAAAGAATGTCACTCTCTTTGTCTTAATTTCTATTATATTTTCTTATAGGGAGAAAAAGAACTTATGTTTAGTTAAAAGTAATTATTTTTATGTTTAAAATATATATTTTATCATGATACTTTATTTTTAATAATTTATGTTTAATTAATTATCTTAAATTCCTACGCAACAACAACGTAGTAATTATGATTATACTAGAAAAATCAAGAACATAATTTTAATAACTGTAAGAGTAATATTATTTAGATGAGTTTTAGTGTCCCAAAAATTTTATATATCACCATATAATATTAGTGTGATTTTAGTGGATTATAAACTAATTCCATTTGTTATGTTTTCTTTAAATTCAAATTAAATTAATGGCCCCGAAATGAAATGAATGATATTTTATAACAATCAAAATTTCATAAAATGATTTAATATTTATAAAAATACTATATTCATCAACGTAGAAATGATATAGTTAAAAATATGAACCAAGATCCGTTTATATGTAATTTTTTATTATATAGTATCTTTTTAAACCCTAAAGAGTAAAAAACATTAATATCACATTAATTATCATAACAGTTAACGAGGGATTAAAATAAAGAGATATGGGCAAAACCAAAATATAAGATTATTAAAATTATATTTTATAAAAGTATTATTACCAATAATTATCCTATTTTATAATTATCTAAATCTAGTGACATTTTTACATGAAAATTGATTTATATTAATTTCATTCTTTAATTAATTCCCAATGATCCCCTCTCATTACTTATAAGAGGGATCATCCTCTCATCTCTTACTCACACATGTCATGAAATATTGTTCAGACCATTTATACCCAAATAAATTTATACCATACCTCCAAACATTCTATAGGTATTATTTTTTGAATAATACCAACCATAAAGGGGATTAATGTGTAAAGCAAAGGAGGATGTTTAAAGAAGATGTATATCATTTAACCAATTGTTTTAGATTTATTTATTATTATACATCCTTAAATTATTACTCATATAATATGAAATAATAATATAAATATATTTAACAAATTTATATGTTTTTATTTCTATGGAATTACTTATATACACATCCTCCTATATCAAATTTGAAATGAAACCATTGTTTGTTAGGATGAAGAATTACCACCTCACGAACTAACATAATTTATTTCTCATCACTATATGTAACAAATGGTAATAATGATGAATTTATGTATATATATAATATTAACTGCATAATTAAAATTCCTTAAATATGATATTTAATCTATTTTATTACCTATCCATCAATTGAGAAATGATTTCATCGTTCATGCATATGTGTGGATTACCACCTCGATGAAGTGATGTGATTCAATTTTCATAAACACATTACATAGATAATATATGTATATATTTCTATTGTAATATATAATATAATATTTATAAAACGATAATCCTTTATAATAGACACAATAATAGTTACCTTCTTTCCTTCTCGATCATGGAAAAATGGAAATTCTACTCATGGATCCATATGACCTATTGTCTCCATGAGTGTACGAAAATTCATTTTTCATAAAAATATTCCATGGTTTTTTTAAATTATAAATTTTATAGAAAAATGATAAATATTTTATCATTTTCATTCAATATATAATGGATTAATGACCCCATTGACCATTGTCATCCTATAAAAGACATTTTGAACATTTGAGCCAAATATCATCACAATGTTCACACGAACATAAATAAATAATTAATTGAATATAAAATGTTAATAAATAAATAATAATAATAAACATGAAAATGTTTTTTAAGAATGTATATAATTAAGATATTTTTATTATTTATAAAGATAATGAATGTTCATGGTTAGTTGGTCTCAGGTTAAGGGACACATTAAGTTAAAACCTCATTTTAAATATTTTAAAGATTTATTTTCTAAATATTTTTCTTCCATAACAATATTATTAAACATAAATTATATATATATATATATATATATATATATATATATTTATGGTCACAATTTTATTGTAAATTAAATTTTATATCTCTTTTTTTACTTTCTTTCATATTATTTCAAATATATACTTCTTACATATTTTACAAAGAATATTTTGACATTCATTACAAGGGGAAATATTTTTTACCTATTTAACCACATATAGTGTAGATAGATTTTCCCACACCAAAAAAAATTATTTTATATTATGATTCATTTAGAATATTCCATTTTTTAATCAATATAAAACCCTTATTCTCTTTTTTCTGGTCATTTTCTTTCAAAAATGTGGTTTTAAAAATAAATTTTACTTTAATATAGAATTTTTTTCATATTAGTTTAAAATAATTTTTATAGGACTTCCTCATAAAATGGTGAAATCATAAAATGATTTATTTATTTTATGGAACTTAATTATTATATATGATGAATTTTTATACCGATATAGATTATATAATGTGTGGCATCTGCATAGCTTATAAGATAGGTGAGCTTGATATAATTCTCTAATGTGTTGGATAATGTTCCGTATTTTCATAGGAAATAATGAGGGAGTAATCTTGGGAGTTTATATTATGGATTAATTAGGGAATTGGTTATTTTGTACATGATTTGTGATAATAATTATCAATGTTTCTTAAAATGGGTTTTATTCTCTCTTTATGGTTTTTACAGGTTTTCTTTAAGAAAAAAGTGTCTATTTTTCATATGGCTAGGATTTTTTTAATACTCTCATGGAATATTGGGATAAATGTAAAAATTTTACAGGGTTTCTTATTTTTTACTAGAATAATGAATTTCTTTCTTTTGTGTCAATTAATGATTTTTTTCATTTTATGTTTTAAATGTTTTTTGGTAGTGTTTAAGGACGAGTAAAAATAATGAATATGTCATGTTGAAAGTCATGAAGGTTTTTTTGGAAAATAAAACTTGTTTCATTTTAAAAGTTTTATATTATAATTTTTTTACATGTTAAAGTGTTCAATTTTTAATATATTATTTTTTTATATAAGTTTTATGATTAAATGTTTAGAAACTCTAATCCTGAAATATCTTTGGGAATAAAAGAATGTGAAATCTAGTATAAATATAGGTTATTATGTAATTTTTTAGGCTCATTCATTATATTAATAGTTTTTCTAAGTATCGTAATTGGAATTTTTATTTTATGGTATAGTAACATTTTTATTTACTTATTTTATCGATGGGGAATATTAGTTACTAATCATTTTACTATTTCAATAACTAAGTTATTATTATAATGACCAGTTTGAAATTTTTTCTATAACTACCCTAAAATTTATGTTTGAAATTTTCCATTTTAATATATATTTATTTCATATTTATAAATAATTTATAAAATAAAACACATAAACTATATAATAAAAACAAACACTTATTTATTATATAAATGTAGAAAATTATATATGGAGAATAAATACAATTAATAAAACTAAAAATAGTACAACGGGATAATAAATAATAAAAACATAAGAATTATTTGAAAATCTATATGGTTATAGTCATTGGGAAATATTACTTGCACGAATAAAATGGTAAAAAAATAAAATATTTATTATATAGTTATCATTTTGTAAATAAAAAAGAGAACATTGATGTAATACTTATTATTTAATAATGAAGAGGATAAATGGTATTTACTTGAATTATAAAGGCAATATAACTATTAAAATAGTAGTCTGGTTGACGCAATAGTAAAATGATCATGAAAATAATAACCAAAATATTTGAATATAAAATTAGATATTAGAATTGTAAAATGACACGTAGATAAAATTTTATTGGAATAAATCTAGTAAATATAAAAATTATAGTTTTATAGGGTAATTATTGAAATCATGAAACTGAAAGCGAGTACAAGTTTAAAATTTAATAAAAACAATTTTATTATGTTTTGTAAAAATAGAAATTTTTATTTTCAAATTTAAAATTTAATGATACCTAATATAATAAATTATTTTGATAAAGGGGGTTTTTTTAGAGTTAAAAAATATAAATTATCCAAGAGTGAATTTTAATATGGTTTTTGTGAAAATTAAATCGTTGAGTGAATAGTTAAAATACAGTTTTTTCACATATAGAATATTTTATAACATCATTTTATGTAATAATTTTCTAATATATTAAAAAAATATCAAACCAAAAAAAATTTAATTTCATAAATAATTTATTTAATTTGAATAAATAAAATTCATAAAACAAAAATAAACTTCCAAAATAAAAAATATAATGTGTTACCTAATTTTGGATTACAATTTTAATTTTTTGATTTTTTATAATAAAAATAATTTATTTTGGCTAATAAAATTAATGAATTTAGTTTTTATAATGGAATAAATTAGGCACCCAAGTTCCAAAAATCCAAATATGATGATAAAAACAAATTATTTAAAACTGGCTTCAATACTAAGTGATATTGACATTTACAAAAAAAATTATATTTTAATAATTTAAAAAGTACACCTCAAAAAATATTATCACAATCTTAGAATGAAAATTTTTAGTGTATTTTAAGATTATCTACGCAATAAATTTATCTTAAAATACATTTGAACATTTAACCATAGTCGCACTGTACTAGTCTTTATTATAGATTTATCATAATTTCTACCAATATTCTTAACATATGGAATGGAAGCGTATGAAAGAGGTGAGATCAAACAATTAGTAAGAGAATAAATAACAAATAATGATAATGGTTAGATCATGAAATTATGAGAAAAAAATGAATAATATAAAAATATCTTATTAAAAATATCCTGGCAACATATGTGTTAATCATAAAAATTCATCAACCATTAAGGATTGTGATATGGAAACAAAATACAACAAAAGTGTTTTCAAGGAAACATATCAATTATAACATGGATTAAAATTATAGACAAATATTCTTAAATCATGGTGGAATAACATAAGAATGTACAATATAATTGAAATATTTAACAGCATTGAAATATAGCATACCATGGAACTATACAACAAAAATAATCATTAGAAAACATCCACTTCATGAGTCAGTCAACCATACCCACACCTATAAACAAACATAATTATCTCTATGATTACTTATTTCATGAGATATATATACTTAACAAATGTATTGAAGGGAGATATAATACCCCTACCAATAATCATCCATACATATGTGTGCCACTTGAAATTAATCATTCATCATATAATAAAGAATACATGGAAAGAATCATGGGTTTTATATCAATTCTAGAAGGTTTCACCAAATTTGACCCTAAGAATGAAATCGATCAAAAATTGAAATTAAATAACCCAAAAGAAGTAGTTCATAATGTAATTCAATCAGTGGTTCATCAATCATAACTCCAAAATAGATATATATTTTTGAGTGAAAGGGTAAAATGAAATTGAAAAATAAAAGTTTTTAGAAAAAAATTATTAACTCCACTTTAAGGAAAAGATGTTATGAGATTATTTTTATGGATCTAATGTGATTTTTCATAAAAATATCTTTTATTTTTCGGAAATATATTTTTATGTTTGATTTTGGTATAAAAGTGAGAAAAAGTGTCTATAAGTAATGAATGTTTTGTTATAAATTTGATTGAATAGGTTAAGAAGTTTCCATAACATTTCTAGGAAACATTATTATAAATTCATATGATACAACATTGTTCATAATGTTCTAAACATCATGGAAGAACTCATTACGCAATATGAATTCTATAGACACATATACAATTTTGGGAAGACAAAGTGAGAGATAAAGAGTTAATAACACAATTTTATGGATAGAAGAATATTATATTTCTATACATATATCATCAGATGAAGTTGATTAGATTGAAAAAATTTGATGGAGAAGAAAAAATATATGAATTCTATGGGGAGAAATGCACGACCACATTTCTGGATAGATTTGTGCATGAAATTATTATTGATGAAATATGTATAAAACCTTAGGAGTGTAATACGAGAAATTTTTTGTAAAAAGGAATAGTCTAAGACAAAAGATGCAGAACACCATATTTATGTTCCTGAAAAAGTATTTTATGAAATCTATTTGTTATTTTTTTACAAGTATGCACAAAAGAATAACATTTTCATTTTTGATTAATAAAATTAAATTATGGATAAGTGTAAAAATGAGTGGTCAAATTTTGTGTTTTTATCAAGGAAAGTAAAAATGGGGAGAAATCAGAGAAAGTAAAAATACATATAAGTTTCATGTAATGGGATTCTTTTGAAGTTGTATTAATGTAGTCAACTATCTTTAAAGACTCATGTTTACCAGTTTTTGGAAGTTATTTTTTAGATAGATAGTTTTTACATTACAGAAGTGAAAATATTTTGTTATAGGTTGTATAACATTCTATGTGAAGAAGTTATTATGTGTTTTACTGAAGGAAGATCCCTTGGATAAAGATCTAATGGATAGAAGAACATTAAATAGAAAAACAGTATTTCACCATACAGATAATTTAGAGTAGTTATATCCAACTAAGTTAGGTATTACGAATGGTGTATGAATATTGATCTATGTAAGGGTGACCATAGAGAGTCATCTACTTGAAGAAATGTTGATAAGTTTTGTACTGAAACTAGAAGAAGGAGTTAATAAATAAGAGACTAGAACAAACCTTCCATTAGAGGATGTTTTTGAGAATATTTATGCGATATTTAAATCCCACAGGAATGATAAAGTTGTGATGTTTTTCAATTGTATTTTTATCTAGCTATGATAAATATGTTTAAACATGTTTGTTAACACTGATGTTAATGATGTTTGAAGAATTTTTTAATTGATAGAGTTATCATAAACGTTCAATGTTGTTCTAGATTTATTCTGAATGATCAAGAAACATCAATTAAATTTTAATTCAACAAGAAAAAAATGAATTCCTTCATTTAATTCTTAGATGGAATTTATATAATGGGGGTGAAAAGTATAAATGATCTTAACATAGTTCATATTTATTAATAGATAACATGATGTATTTTTTTTGTGACAATATGAGTTTCAAAATTATTTGGTTTATGAAGATAGAAACCAAATAGTGTTTTCATGGAATATTTTACAAGATAGAGTTTCGGTTCTGAGAAACCCAAAAGAGGCTTATCTAGAGGCATCTTACGGGATTAATAGACATATTATAATAAGCATATTTTATATTAGTAGATTTAGGTGAAATTGTTTTGTAGAACAGATAGAACTCATGTTATAATGAAATTATAAATTTCAGTGAGGATCAGTAAATAAAGAAAACACGATGAAGGATGGTGCACAATATATACACTTATCAGATGAATGAAATAAAATTGAGATTTTTGGATGAGTTTTATGGGATTTGATTTCACAATGATTAACATATTTTTAGTTCCATAGTTTTGTAAAAAAAATCTTTTTAAACTCAAAAGATTTATTTTCATAATTATTATAAGGAGATGGGTGGATTCTAATGAGAGTTTGATCATGTTTTATTAACTTAATATTAATATTGAATTACATTATACATACTAGAGTTTCCATAGAAATGATATAGGCTTTCACACTAAGGCTGAACACCACAAATATTTCATTCCATTTTTACTTTTCAATAATTTCATTCTATTGAGATTGTGATAAATTATTTATTATAATAATTAATCTACAATGTTATAGGTTCTAATTATAGAGAATATAAATCGTGAAAAGATCATAACTAATTAAACCCCCTATTTCATAGTGGTTCCAATTATCCTAATGAAATTTAATTGGTGTCATAGACATTGTTCCCTAGTTTAATCCTTATCAAGGAAAATATCAACTCATAAAATAATAAATGTATTCAAAAAATTTATGGAAAAAATTACCATGGTTGGAAAAAAATACCCTATCTTCAGTCTCTTATCCTATAGTTGATTTATAAAAATACAATTGGGTTTCCACCCATTTATGAGAAATATCTGATGACATTTGTTGATAAAAGGAATATGTTGGTTAATGTGAATACTTGGAATGATATTCTAATTTATTTATCAAAAATATATTTCTTGATGCTGATGGGTCTCAAAGCATTCAAAGAAGCTTAGGAAAAATTGAAAATTATCTTCGAGGGAAACTCCAATGTTAAAGAGAAAAATCTAAACACATGGAATAAATTGTTTAAATATATCTGAGTGAAAGTTATTGAAACTATTGATAATTACTTCACCAGATTTAATGAGATTTTTTTAACATCATAGGATATAGATATTTATTAGAAGATTTTACAATTTTAAAAAAACTTATAATAAACATACATGAAAGGTTTGATTCCAAATCATATATTTTCAAATAAAAAAATGATTAATATCTTTATAAATTAAATAAATTTTTATTTTATATTAGTTGAGTAAATTTACCATATTTAAAAATATGATCATGTATGAAATGGAGTTTAAAAAATGAGAAATCAAAAAACCAAAGATATTATTATTTTTGACCATTGTGATTTAGAAGATAAAGAAGATTATGAAATGAATAAATATTTCAACTACCTTATCTCAAAATTTATCAGAGTGGTATATGAAATTATGGAGGAAACCTAACACTTAAATGTTTCAAGTGTGGATTAATTTATAATTTTACAATAAATTTTAGTATGAAGAATTCGGCAGAATATGATGATAATTATAAAAGAAAGCCTCATTAGAATAATAGGAACAAAACATCCAAGGAAGATATGTATTCCACCAGAAGGAAGAAAAATTTAACAGGAAGGAAAATAAGTATACTAAGTAAGAATGTTCATTATAAATATTATGATAATAGTTTATCATAATATGAAAATATAGAGAATTATAAAATTTTATTTTCTAATATTTAAAGGAAGGAATACACTTCCAGCAGTGAAGAAGAAGAAAGTAAAGAAACACACATGGACTATCAGCTAAGATCAGAACACAATTAATGCCTTAATTAAAAAAACATAAGAAATATATAATGATATTGAAGAAGGAAAGTGAGAAGAATAAAGAATGAAGGAAATCTATCCTTAAATTGGGAGAGGAGTAATCCTATGAAATCCAAAACCTCTAACTACCTATTTTTTAACAAGGAAATATGGTGAAAGTTGTTATTAAGAAACTTATTTTTAAGGAAGATAAGGTTTATAAAACTAAATAGATGTTTCATGAAGTTAAATATACCCAAAATAATATGTGTGAAATTTTTAAAAAGTATTTATAGGTAAAGGAAATATCATATCAAGCTATTAAGAAAAATAATTTTGTGAATCTGGTGACATTTAAATATACCAGTCATAAAAGTTTATATGATTATAAGAATAATTCATGTGTTAGAATAAATATGGGGAATTCCTTGGTTGAGAACGATTTTAAGAAATAAATCCCATAAAAACAGATAAAAATAACCTCTATAATAATGTTTCCCAATGACAAGAAGAAAAAAGTACAAAAAGATGAGGTATACATCGATAAACAATCTACATGGAAAGACCCAACTTATATAGAATTAGTTCTATGGAATTTAGGGGAATAAAGATTATACTAGTTAGAAAACCATTTCTATCATGGAAAATGGGTAGAAAAATTGGTGGAAAAATAGTCAAAGAAAATCGAGTAACTTTCTTATGCCATAAGAAGAGAGAAAGGTAAATCAAAAGATGCTAGAATGTTTCTAATAAAAAATAAGCCTGGTGTTATGGTGGAAGATTGTTGAATAGGTGACCAACTAGGTCGATTTTTTGAATAATTCTTCACAAAACATTCAGAAAATCTTTCATATGATGAAAAATAAAAGTATTCCATGAATAAAATTTTGAGGAAAGATTTTTTTGACATATATTTGAAATCTAGAAAAATTAAAGAAACATTAATTCTTGTTAGTGGTTTTTCCTCACACAAGATAAGTGATATGAAAATATTGAAAAATATTGAAATAATTCAAGGAGTATGAATTAATTTCTAACACTATTGTTCTAAAAATTTTAAAGTAATATGAATAGATGAGATTATATGATAGAACAAAAATATTAGTATGTTTTTTATGTTGATGGGATCAGACACAACCTACAATGTTTCATCCGAAGTTGGCATGATGGTATAAAAGTTATCCTTAAGGAATACTATTGTATCATTAGAAGTGTGAATATAGAAAAGTTATCAGCAATATAGAAATAACCATAAAAAATATTTTTCAAATTAGTGAACTTTTTGACTCATTTTACTTGGGTTTTGATAATGAAAATAGATTGTGTAATTAAATACAAGGGAATATGTTATATAAAATTATGATCTCGCCTTCTAAGGATTATTATACAATAAACTTACAAAAATTAAATAATAAAGATGATATTATTTTTAAAACATTTCAGAATGATAATTTGATTTCTGAGAAGGATAATAAAGTTAAAATTCAATCTAATTGACCACATGATCTTACACACTTTGATATTAATGGGATAATGAGGCATCAAAAAATAGACATGGATTTTTACATTATTAATATATTTATGATTTTAATATGATGATCAATATAATGTTTACGAATATTAAATAAGAGACTGTATAAATTATCATATTTTTAAGAAGGGATGTTGAAATAGAGATGAATGTTTATATATTAAAGATGAGAATTGAGAATTTAAAGGACTACACAAACAATGATTTTTAATTCGATCATAATAATCATGCAGTGAAGAATCACTACAGTTTTCCATACACACCTCAACACAATGGAGTGGTAGAAATGAAAAACACAGGTTAGGTCAAAATGTATAGAATCGTGATAGATGTATATAAACATTCAATTTTTTATATAGAGGAGATATTACTACTAATATTCACGAATAAAAAAAGATTTATTTGGAAATAATATAAATGAATTACTATGGTATTTGGTGTATAAAAAAACCTTCAGTGAAATATTTCCTGGTTTCTGGATTTCATCTACCAATTTAAATAAGAAATTCTGATATTGAAAAATCTGATGAAAAACTAAAGGAAGAAACATTCATAGGGTATTAAAAAAATAGAAGAAGTTATAAATATTATAATAAACATTTAAAAATTTTATTAGATTTATAAGATGTGGATGTTTTTGATAATCCAACCTTATTAACAAAATTTGTTGATGAGGTTACATAAGAGAGATTTTATAATTCATATAAAAATAAAAAAGTGAATAATGTGAGAAAAAAATTAAGAAAGTGACTTGGATGAAATTTTTGATGAGGAAAGAAATACATGATGAAAAAAAATCATTCCTTATAGAAAAAGGTTTAATATCAAAGAATCATTGGAAATAAAAAAATATCATGTTTTCGTTAGAATAAATTTGAGGTTAGAGAATCAGATTTCACTTATCTAAAGAGTTGAATGAAAATTAGTTACAAAGGTAGTGGGAAACAATGAATGCATAAAATATATGAATAAATAATTTTACCCAATATTGAAAAATGACACATAAAAACTTGTTCCATGACCAATAGAAATAATATTATTGGAATAAATTGGTTGTTCACAAATAGGATGAATGAACATGGGGAAATTTAGGGAAACAAGGATTACTTTTTTTCATATGTTATTCAGAGGTGTTAGTTTTATATTTTACAAATATTTTATCCATATTGTGATATTGGAATAAGTGAAAATGTTATTGGTAGTTTCTGCACATCATTATTACAACGTTTATAAGGTTGATGTCATGTCAGATTTCGTCAAAGGAAAAATTGAACTAAAATTTTTGATTTAGCAACCCAGTGGGGTTTTACTTGATATACATTAAAAAATGTATTGAAATTTAAAGAAATTTATTTATGTGTTGAAACAAGATCCACATTCTTGTTAATAGTCATTTGATATAATTATGAAGTAGTTAATATTTTTAAAGGAAAATTTGATTGTAATTTATATGTGATAGAGATAAAATAAGGTACCATGATTATTATTGTTTATCTTTATAAAATGATTTTTATAGTGGATAAAGATCAAACATGTAAAGAGATTACTGATGAAATGCATAAAAAAATTTAAAATTTCAATACATGGAGAATTAATTTCCTTTCTCTTCTTACATGTTCAGCAATGGGAATAATAAATCATTTTATAATAAAAAAACTATAACATGGAGTTTCTAAACAAGTTTGGCATGGTTGATTCCAAAAAAATGTGTACTACTATTTTTATTGGCATGAAGAATAGTAAAGATGAAGTTGGAAAAAGTGTGAATTATGAAGACTTATAGAAGTGGAATAATGTTTTCTATATTTTATTGATTCAATTACATACATTTTTTTTGTTAAGACATTGTGTGAAATATATTAGAGATATCCAAAATAATAACATATATTGTAAGAAAAATGAATTATCAGATATATTAAAGGAACAATTTATTTTAGGGTGCGGTATAATATTCATTGTGATATTAACTTTATCTGATACACTAATGATGATTTGGTTGGTGATTGAAATGATAAAAAATCAACATCAGGTGAATGTTTTTTCCTGGGAGAATGTTCTTTGAGTTGGTATAATGTGAAAAAAACATTAGTTTACTTGAGTACAGAAGAAAAAGAATATGTTTCCACTACCCATTCTTATACATAGATGATTTGGATGAATGTTTAGCATGATGATTTAAAATTTAATGTTTTTAAACTTTGAATGATTCTTTTGGTTAATCAAAGTTCCAATGATATTACTTAAAAACTCTCTACAACACTCACGATCAGAACACATTGAGATAAAGTATCAGTTCATTTAAGGAAATATTATTGGTATAGATGTTATTCATGAGTAAATTTCAAAAAAATATCAAATTATTATTTTTTAATCAATACCAAGGGAAAGGTAGTTGGAATTGAAGATGAAACTACATTTTCAAAATGAAAAAAATACTTCTTACACGTTCTTACGGATATTACAACCACTTCACTTGACAATGTTTTGAAAAAAGGGGAGAGTATGTATAAATATATAAGGATTAGTAAACCAAATTTTTATATTAATTTGATGATGTGGTTATCATAAAAATGAGGGAGAAGAATATTTTGAGAGAAATGAAGGAGAATTTATCTTAATGTGGACACAAAATTTTTTTTCATCATGGGATGTAATTATATCAAAAAAAATTATTTATTTAGAAATTTAGTGTTAGGAAATTCTATATGAGAATGTATGTGATTTGATAAAATATCTGTAAAAGTTTTTTTAATGCGTGAGTTTTGAAAATATTTGAGTTAAAATAAATTCTCAATTATTAAAATATTTTTATGATTGTTTTCAAACAAATAAACTTGATGTCATCATTATGAAAATTTAAGGAAGTTATATCCAACTAAATCAGGTATTATGAATGGTCTATTAAGATTTATCTAAGGGTGACCACAGAGAGTCATCTATATGAAGCAATGTAGCTATGTTTAGTGTTGACACAAGAAGAAGGATTTACTAAAAAGAGACTAGAACAAACCTTCCATCCGATGATGTTTTTCAGAATATTTAAGCGATGTTTTAAATTCTATTGGAATTATAATTTTTTAATGTTTTTCAATGGGATTTTTATCTAGTTGAGATAAGGATGTTTAAATATGTTTCTTAACCCCAAAGATAACAATGTTTGTCAAATGCTATAATTTATGGAGTTATCCTAAAGGTACAATTTTGTTCTATATTTCTTCATAAGGATCAATAAGCAACAATAAAATTTTAATTAAATAGAAAAAATTAATTCCATCATTTTTTACTTAGATGGCACCTATATAAAGGGTGTAAAATGTAAAAATGAACTGAAGAAAAATCATATTTATGAAAATATAGAATGAGGTATTTATTTTAGGATAATATGAGTTTCAAAATTATTTGTTTTAAGAAGAGAGAAACCAAATAGATTTTTCTGAGATGATTTTAAGAGATAATGTTTTGGTTCTGAGTAATCAAAAAGTGTATTATCTAGTGGCATCATAAAGAGCTACCAGAGATATTATAACATGCATAGTTTTTATGAAGATATTTAGGTAAAAATGTTTTGTTTAATAGATAAAACTCATGTTATAATGAAACTATAAAATTCAATAAGGATTAGTAAATAGAGAAAATAGGATGAATGATGGTTCACAATACATACAATTATTATATGGATGAAATAAAATTATGATTTTTGGGTGAGTATTATTGGATTTGATTTCACAATGATAAATATGTTTTGAGTGCCTTAGTTTTGTAAAAAAATATTTGTAAACTGAACGAATTTATTTTCATAATTTTAATTAGGATATTGTAGGAGTCTTATTAGAGTTGGATCTTGTTTTATTCACTTAATATTAATAGTTAATTCCATTGGACCAAAGAGAGTTTCCATGGAAATTATATAGTTTTTCACACTAAGGTTGAACGTTCTTAATATTTAATTCATTTTTTAATTTTCTATAATTTCATTATTTTTTAGTTTTTATAAATTATTTAATATTATAATTACTATATAATGTTGTTGATGTTAATTATATAGAATTGAAATTGTAAAAATATCACCATTAATTAAACCCCCTATTTCATATTGGTTCTAATTATCCTAAAGAAATTTAACTGGTGTCATAGCCAAAGTTCCCTAGTTTGATCATTATTAAAGAAAATATCAACTTAGAAAATAATAAAGGTATTTAAACATTTTATGGAAAAAAATACCATGGTTGGAAAAATAAATTGATACAGTATCTTCAGTCTCTTATCCTGGAGTTGATTTATACAACAACAATTGGGTTTCCACCCATTTATAAAAAATATCCGATGACATTTTTTGATAAAACCAATATGTAGGTTAATGTGAATAATTGGAATGATATTTTAATTTATTTATCAAAAATTTATTTCTTAAATCCGATGGGTCTCAAACCATTTAAAGATGATTATCAAAAGCATGAAACTATATTTGAGGGAAACACCAATGTGAAAGAGAATAATCTAAAAACATTGAATAAAATGTTTCAACATATTACAGTGGAAGTTAATGAAATTATTGATGAATATTTTACAAGATTTAATGAATTTATTTGTAAACATCATAGGGTATAAATATTTGAGGGAAGATTTTACCATTTTAAGAAACTCATGATAAAATTCCCTAAATGGATTGATTCCAAAACATATATTTTTTAAGAAAAAATGATTTATCTATTGATGAATTACATATTGTTCTTATTTTTTATTATTTGAAGAAATCACCCATGTTGAAAAATATGATCATGTATTAAATAGAGTTTAAAGAAATGAGAAATATAAAAATCAAATGTACTGAGATTATTGACCATAGTGGTTTAAAATATATGGAAAATGGTGAAATGAATGAAAATTTCTTCTACCTTATCTCTAAAATTTATCATATTTGTAGAAGAAATTATGGAGATAAACTAACACTTAAATGTTTCATGTGTGTAAGCATTGATATTTTTACAATGAATTGTAGTAAGAAGAAAGTGGTATAATATTATGATAATTATAAAGAAGAGACCTATCAGAATAATTGGAACGAAACATCCAGGGAAGATATATATTCTACACGAAGGAAGAATCATTTTATAGGAATAAAAATACATATACTGAGTAAGAATGTTGATTATGAACATGATTATAATATTTTATCATAAAATGAAAATATATATGATTATAAAAATTTATTTTCTAATGTTGAAAGGGAGGAAGACACTTCCAATAGTGAAGAAGAAGAAGGTGAGGAAACATACATAGAGTATCCTTTGAGATCAGAACTCATTTAATGCCTTGATTAAAAAACAAAAGAAATATATCATGATATTGAAGAAGGAATGTGATAAGAATAATTAATGAAGAAAATCTATCCTTAAATTGGAATATGAGTTTACCCATGAAATAAAAAACCTCAAGATATGTATTTTTAACAATTATATATGGTGTAATATCTTATTAAAAAACTTTTTTCTAATGAAGATAAGTTTTATAAAACTAAATAGATATTTTTGGAAGTTAAATTTACCCTAAATAATATGATTGAAAATTTTAAAAAGGCTTCATATGTAAAGGCTATATCACATCAAGCTACTAAGAAAATTCATTCTCTGAATCAGGTGAAATTTACATCTACCAAACCGAAAATTGTGTATGATTATACTCACCATTCATGTTTTAGAAATAATGGGGAATTATTGGGTTGAGATAGATTTTATGAAATCAATCACATCAACGAATGATAAAAATAACCTTTGTAAGAATGTTTCCCCATGATAGGAGGAAATAAGAACAAAAAGTTGTTGTAAACCATGATAAAAATTATACATGGAATGGTCTGACATCTAAATAATTAGTGCAATTTAATTTACAGGACTAAATATTATTCTATTTAGAAAAATATTTCTGACCAGGAGAATGGGCTGGAACATAGGTGGAACAATATTAGAAGGAAAGCGAGTAAATTTCCTATTCTATAATAAGAGAGAAAGGTAAATTAAAAGATGCTAGAATGTTTCAAATAAAAATAATGCTGGTTTTATTTTGGAAGTTTGTGTAAGAAGTGACCAACCTAATCACTTTTGTGAAGAATGTTTAACAAAACATCCAGGAAATTTATCTTTTGATGAAAAATAAATGGAGGCCGAGAATAAATGTTAGAGATTTTTTTTTGAGATATCTCTGAAATCCAGAAAAAGGAATAAAACATTAATTATAGTTGGTGGTTATTCCTCACACAATATTGGTTAAATAAAAATATTTGGAAATATTGATATACATGAAGAAAGATCAATTACTTTTGAAAACAATTATTTCAAAAAGATCAAATGAATATTAATAGATGACATTGAATCTTTGAACAAAAATATGAGTTTGTTCTTTATGTTGATGGCATCAGACACCACCTACCATGTTTTTACAAAAGTTGGGGTCATGGTATGAATGTTATCTTTAGGCAATATTATTGTATCATTAGAAGTGTGAATATGGAAAATTTGTCAGCACTAGAGAAAGAACCATCAAAAATCTTTTTCAAATTAGTGAACATTTTAACTCATATTAATTATGTTTTGAGGAGAAAAATATATTTTCCAATTAAATACATGGGAATATATAATAAAAAATATGATCTCACTTTATATGGATGATTCTATAAAAAACTTACAAAAATTAAATATGAAAGTTGATATTCTTTTTAAAATATATCAGAATGAGAATATGATTTGTAAGAAGGAAAATAATGTTAAAATTTCAACTAACAGAACACATGAGCTTACAGACCTTGTTATTAATGGGATGATGAGACATCAAACAACATACAATGATTTTTTACTTTATCAATTTATTTATTATTTTACTTTGATGACCAATATAATGTTTATGAAGATTAAATCTGAGACTATATAAATGTTTATATTTTCAAGAAGGGATATTGAAAGAGAGATGTATGTTTATATATTGAAGATAATAATTGAAAATTGAAAGGAGTACACAAACAATGATTTCAAATTCAATCTTAATAATCATATAATAAAACACCATTATAGTTCTCAATACACACCTCAACACAATGGACTGGTAGAAAGAAAAAAAAGGTTGGTCAAAATGTGATGAATCATGCTAGATGTATATAAACATTTAATGTTTTTATAGACATGAGATTTCAGTACTACTATTAACTTATAAAAAATGTTTTGTGTGGAAAGAATATAAATGAATTACTATGATATTTGGTGTATAAAAAACATTCTGTGAAATATTTCAGGGTTTTTAGATGTCCTTTTCCAATCAAAATTAAAAATTTGGATATTGAGAAATATGATGAAAAAATAAACGAATGAACTATCATAGGATATTAAATCAATTGATGAAGTTATAAATATTTGAATAAACATTTAAAAAATTTAGTGGATTTATACTATGTGGATGTTATTGAAAATCCAATCTTTTTAACAACAATTGTTTTTGAGGTCACATAAGATATATTGAATAATTCATATTAAAATAACGAAAGTGAAGAATGTGAGAAAAAAATAAAGCGAGTCGCATAAATTTTGTGATGAGAAAAGAATGAAATGAGGGAAAAAATAAAATTTCATTTTCAATAGAAATAAGTTTAATATCAAAGAATAATTGGAAATAAAAAACATCCTCTTTTGGTTCGAATAAATTTTAGGTTAGAGATTTAGATTTCACTTATCTCACAAGATGAATGAAAATTAGTAATAAAGGTTATTGAAAAAAATGAATGGTTAAATTATATAAATAAATATTTAGAAATGATATTAAAAAATGACACATAGTAACTTATTCCATGGAAAATACAAATAATATTATAGGGACAAAGCACGGGTTCACAAATAGGATGAATAGATGTGGGGAAATTTGAATAAACAAAGATTCATTTTTTTCAAAGGTTATTCAGAGGTGTAAGTTTTATATTTTTACAAATATTTTACCCATATTCTGATATTGGAAACAATGAGAATGTTATTGGTTGTTTCTACACATCATTATTAAAAATCATATAATGTGGATGTGAAGTCATATATTTTAAATGGAAAAATGGAACAAATTTTTTCATTAAGAAACCCAGTGGGTTATTACTTGATATATATTTAAAAGCGGATTGATAATTAAATAAATTTATTTATGGGTTGAAACAAGATCCACGTTCTTGGTAATAAAAACATGATATAATTATTAATTAGTTGAAAATTTTTAATTGAAAAGTTTATTGTAATTTATATGTGAAGGAGATAAAATAAGGTACCATGATTTTTATAGTTTATTTTGATGACATAATTTTTATAGTGGATAAAGATAAAACTTGTAAAGAGTTTACTGATGAAATGCATAATAAATTTTAAATGTAAATACATGGAGAATTAAAATTTTTTCTTTCCTTACATGTTCAGTAATGTGAATAATATATCTTTCTATAATAATAAAATTATGTCAAAGAGCTTTTAAAAACCTTTGGCATGATAGATTCCAAAAAAATTTCTACTACTATTTATATTAGCATGAAGAAGAGTAAAGATGATGTTTGAAAAAGTGTGAATCATAAATAATTATAGAAAATGGGATATAGTTTTCTATAATTTATGTATTCAATTTCATAAATTTTATGTGTTAAGACTTTTTGTGAAATATATTATAGATATCTCAAAGAATTACATATACTGAAAGAAAAACGAATTATTAGATATATTTAACTAACAATTTATTTTGGTTTGTTGTATAAAATATATTGGGATATAAAATTTATTTGATACAATGATACTGATTTGGTTAGTGATCAAAATAATAAAAGATTGACATGAGGTGAAAATGTTTTCTTGGGAAAATGTTTTGTGAGTTGGTATAGTAAGAAAAAAACATTATTTAACATGAGTACAAGAGAAGATGAATATTTTTCCACTTCCCATTCTTGTACAAAAATCATTTGCATGAATGTTTTGCTAGAAGATTTAAAATTTAATGTTTTTAAACTTTGAATGATTATTTGTGATAATCTATGTCCCAATGATCTTTCTAAACAACAATCTACAATCCCCATGATCAGAACACATTGAGATAAAACATTAGTTAATTTAAGGTAATATTTTTGGTATAGATGTTATGCCTGAGAAAATTTAAAAAATATATCAAATTACTATATTTAAAATCTATACTTAGGGAAATGTACTTGGAATTAAATATATAACTACATTTTCAAAATTAAATAAATAATTCATAAAAGTTCTTAAGGATGTTATGACCACTTTTGTGGGATTATATTAATAAAGGGGGAGAGTTTGTAAAAAATTATAAGGACTAGTACAACAATATTTTATATGAATGTGAATATGTGGTTATCATAAATTGGAGGAGAAGAAACTTTTATGATAAAATGAGGGGGGAATTTATCTTAACATGGACATAAAATTGTTTGTCATCATGGGATGTAATTCTATCAAAAAAGATTCTTTATTTAGAAAATTGGTGTTAGAAAAATGTCTATGGAAATGTACGTGATTTGATAAAAGTTGTGAAATAGTAGTTTTAAAGAATGAGTTATGAAAATTGTTGGGCTACGATAAATGTTGAGATATTAAAAGTTATTTATAACGGTTTCCTAAAATATCCAATGGGGATATTGAAGATCCTTTGTGCTATTTTCCAAAAAAAATAGTACTTTTGACAACTTATTTTCCATCTATTTTTCAATAAAATAGTTTATAAAAAGTTTCATAAAGTTGATAAATTTTTATTATGAAGTTACTAGAGGAGGTATAGATGTTTCATTAACTTTTTTTAAAAAAAATCATGCAATGTCAGAAAATGCTATGATTTTCAATATGTTCCACACCTAATGAAAAAAATCATGATCCAGGATTAATCTTATACACACTTATAAAAAATGTGTATAATAAAATGGGGAGATCCAGAGTTACAGAAACCATTATATAAATGAAAGGAGATCAAATTAACTATAGAGATCACCAGTTCTGGATTAAAAGAAAAATATTTAAGGATGAAGAAGTAGTAGAATATGAATTCCATTCTGATAAATGCACAACAAAATTTTTGGATAGAGTTTTTAATTAATGTACCAATTATAATATTTATATAATATGTGTGTAGTAAAAGAAGATAATAGTTTTTCTAAGAAGGTGTAGATTGAGACACTAGACACAAACCACCAGAAACATTATCCGGACAAATAACTGCAAGAAATCCATATGTGGTGTTTTCCATGGGTATGAAAAAACAGCTAAATATTTCATCTTTGATAAATAAAATACTAATGGGGAGATATACAAAAATGAGATGTTTAATTTCATGTTTTTATCTATGAAAACAAGAAGTGTGATAAGTATAATAATGTAACCAAAGAGAAAATTTTCATGTGAGAGGAGTCTTTAGAAGTTTCAATAATGTAGTCAACCATATTCTAAGCCTCATGTTTACTAGTATGTCTGCATATGAGTTTTCCAGACATGAAATTTATACACTGTTAAAGTTGAAAATGTATAGTTATAGGTTATATTAAGTTTGATGTTGAGAATTTGTGAAGTTAGATCATGAAGGAAGATCTATTAGATAATTATATAATGGAAAAATGAACATCAGATCAAACAATTAAATGTCCTTGTATAGATGATTCGGAAAAATTGTATCAGATTGAATCATTTATTACAAGTAGTGTATAAAGATTGAGCTTAGGTAGGATGACCAAACAATATCTTCTAGATGAATTAAATTTGAGAAGTGAGGTTTTGACATTCGATGGAGGAGTTAATAAAAAAAGAAACTATTTAAAACATCCCACAAGATAAAGAATTCTAGAATATTTACAATACTTTCTTAATACCAAAAGAATTATGATTTTTTTCCTTTTAATTATTCTGATAAATAGTTGAGATTTAGATGTTTGAATAATCTCTTTAACACTGTAGTTAACGATTCTCAAATAAGGTTGGTATTTTTGATGTTTTCATGAAGGTTTAATATTTTTCTAAATAATCCATAATTATCATAAAGACTCAATAAAAATTTAGTTTAGGAGGTAAATAAAAATAAGTTCATTCCTATTCTACTTAGAGTGAACCTATATAAATGGTTTGGAAAGTACAACTATACATAACTCTATTCACATGTAATTTTTTTTGGAACACTGCCTTTTTTAGAAAGTATATGTTTCCAAACAATAAAAAATTTAGTTAATGAAGTTAGTAACTAGATATAGTGTTCAAAGAAATATTTACCATACAAAGTTTCGATTTAGAGAATCTTGACTAAGGATTATCTTCCAAAAATAGATTTTGTGAGTCAATATTGAGAAGAAATAGTAATGTCCAGTGGATAGAACTCAAGTTAAAAAAGAACACATTTCTTGAGGCACACCAGATAGAGAAAACAAGATGAATAAAGGCAAACCAATTGAACACATAGCAGAAAAAACACCAGATAGAGATTTTCAGGTGAACATTAAAAGAGTTGATTTCAAAAAATTCACATACTGTTTTGTCTCTATTTTTTTAGAGAATTTTTTTTATAATTATAGGAGTTAGTATAATAATTATAATAGTAATATATATGGAGTTTAACTGGATTTCGATCAAGCGGTATTCCATTTTTATTAAAAGTGAATTTTCATGGAAAAATTACCCAATTTCTAAAGCTTTTCATCCCCTATATCCCTTGATAACCTATTCAATTTCTCACATTGATCAGTTCAAACACATCTTTTCATCAGATATAAAGAAAAAAATTTACTCTTCCAATTACTAAGATAATTTTAAAACATTATGGTGGCTATCTATATCTGGAACCCTCAACCTAAATCTATACTACAAATTCCTCTATAGAATTAGAAATGATCTTCCAAGATGGATAGAATCCTTTAATAGTCCCTTCATACCTCTTTCATGGAAACTATTAATATGGGTACTCTAGAATATTTGTATTTAAATGGAATATAGACTTCATGTTTATTGATGATAGTCAACTTAATGATGATCTTTATACATGAATGACAATGATACTAGTGGAAATATGTTTCTAGAAATATCTTTTTCTTGAAATATTTAGGATCTTGGTGAATACATTTTCCACTAAAAACATAATTATAATAGAAGTATGAAAAACTTCAAGGGAATTGTCCATTGGGACTTCATCTCATAGGTGAAAAATATTCTCTACTCATTTTTTCTTAGATCTCCCTTATATTTGGATAATAATAATTTCTCTTTGTTTCGAGAACCAATAAACCAAATTAATGGATCTTCTCACATACAAATTTATGTTTATTGAAATAGAATCCATGTTATATTCTGGTTGTATGAATAAAAACATTGATGAATTTATCATCATTAAACTTATTAGTGTTTTTAGCATATCCCCAAATCCTATCATACATAAATTAATTGGGAATACCCCCTCACATCATGGATTCATGTTATCATGGATGGAGTATCCTATGGTGTGTATAGTCTTGTTGGAACTGGTATTTTTTTTATAACAATATGGGTTTTATCGAGTGATTGTTTAAAAATTACCCTATCACCATTATGGACTTTGAAGCAAAGATTTTGTTAGTTATTTATGCATTCCTCAATTATAAACACATTTTATGGCTCAATCTATGGATTAAAATTTATTCAATGCTGGTGGTTAGTCTTCTCCAAAATTGCACCCATAGAGTATACAAGAAAATATTAAATGAACGAATAGTCTATTTTATATACATCGAAATGATTCACATAAATGATAAAAACATATATATGGAGTCTAATAAGGTGGCTGAAGCCATGTCCAAACATTCTATTTATGATAAAATATAATTATGGTATTTTTCACTAGGTGATTCCTTTCATCAAATTCATATCTCTACCGTCCAGGGTGATGTGTCCTCTAAAATTTAATCCTTTTCATTTAAATATTTAATTTTATTAATAAAATTTTCTGAGAATGGGTATTTGGATCATTTCTTAAATTATATTGGATTAAAAATTATTTATTAATTTTTAAATAAGGATGGAAAAGGTGGATTCACCTGTTTGTTTAAATCATTCCATTATTGATTCAATATTGAGATATTGGTTATTTTTATTTACTTATTAGAAAAATTAAATAAAATTGGTTAATAATACAGAAAAATACATACATACATATTTACATAACTATATATATACATATACTTCTAACTAATAATGAATGTTATAGAAGATAAAGAAATGAAAATATCTTCTTAGGTGGTAAAACCAACCATTAATAAGATGTGTCAGATGAGGGAGATATATAATATATATTAAAAATAATTTATAATGATTATAGGGTATCATAATAACAATAATATATTAAAAATTCACCTGTAGGTAGTAAAATGATCTATACTAATAAAAGATGAGAGATAATGTATATATAATATAAAAACGGTGTAATATTCATATAATTGAACAATAATCTTTATTACAAGTATATTTTCCAATGAATTTCCTCAAATAGCATAAAATTTAATTAAAAATAGGAAAATATTATATTAAGAAACATATATGAATAAAATTGAGTATTAACACATTTTTAATGACCACTCTTATGTAGAGGTATTAATTACTTGATGTATGGGAGTTGGGTGAGAGTAGAACATTTCCATGATTATTAAGTGACTTAGTGAGAGATATATAGATAGTCACAAAAATTAAATAAACCTTTATTTGTTTTCATATAGCCATAGACGAAACAATAGTTACTTTATATATTAGTGGTTTATTAAACCATTGTATATATCTCTATCATAAATTATTTAAACGTGGTTCCAGTAATTTTTTTGGTGGTTTATAACAGTGGAATTTTCCACATTTAGTTGAATTTATCTATTCATTTAGTAGTGTTTTATGTTTTATAATTTCAGAAGCCAATAATTTTATGTTTTATTTAACCACCCATAACCAATTTAGGGGCTAATTCATTTAGGGGAAATTTATAAAATTCACCACAAAAATGAGGAAAATAATGAAAATAAAATAATTTTTTTTAATAATATATTATATACACCATATATAAATAACATATTCTTATTATTAATACAAAAAAAAATAAAAACATTAAACTCATTAAATAAGTATAAGTTTGAAATTCACTTATATCATATATGAAATATATATTCTCAAGAAACACCTACTAAAATCCCACATCCATCTTTCCACACCTTTAATTGCATTTGAAAACCTCTGCAAGATATATCTATACACATCATGAATAAAACCCAATGCATCACTACCATATCAAAAAGAATAAAAATAATACAAAAAAACAATCAAGATAAATATTAGTAAAATAAAATATATGATAATGTTTACCCATACTTATAAAACTATTAAGTATTATAATTGCGATATGAAAAGTGTCATGGGTAAGAAGAATTCCCTCCCAACCAACCACTTATATTTTTCACATAGAATTCCAAAATATAAAATTTATGGAGAGGATCATGAATTAAAATAAGGATAAAACACATTTATTCCAAACATTGATTAACGAGAAGAACACACTTCAAATAATGGAAAATATTTCAGTATAAATAAAATTGTTTTAAATATTACATATTATAATTAAATTATAATATTTGTATGAAACATTTATAAAAAACATAACCTTAACCAAATAACAATATCATATTTCAATTAAACCATTTTTTAAGGTAATTCCCTGGTCAGAGACCAATGAAACATTTATTAAAAAACAAACAAGGTACATACAAAAGCTTGAATGAAGGGATTTTATTACAATCTCTTACATAGAGAGGGAGAAGATCAACCAGCAGGTCATTGCACTAAATAACACTTTGGTTGATTCCTTTATTGTATATACCATCAAACACCTTGTTTTCTTCATGATAAGCATGAGTGAAATTGTATCTGAATTCCTTAAGAAAATCCAGACAGTTTATCCAATGATTGGTAAGCATCCAGGCAAGGTGGATCACCCCATTCCAAATATCTTGGACAATGGTGGTTGAGTCACTTTCAATATAGATGTCATTATAGCCCTTTATTATATCAATATCAACAGCCTGGATCACAACCATCATTTCGACTTCTAGCATAGAGGCATTACCTCAACTTCCAATGAAACAACCATGATAATGACCCAGAAAATCTCTAAAAATAGTGCCAAAGCCAGCAGGACCCAGATTTTCTTTTGGAATCTCCATGCATAATGATTTGTATCCATCCAAGAATAAGGGTTTTCCAAATCAACTCCATTGAGTGTCTCAACATTATGTATATGTCTTCAATTCTAAGATGTCGTAGGGTCATAAAGTCTCTGACTGAGTTGTCAGAAAGATTTTTTTTGAATAGAGGTGGCATCCCTGATGGAAATGAGAATTTTCATCTGACATAAATTAATATTGAGTGAGTGATTATTTTGAATAATATCATTTCTATCATACCAAGTGATATGGAGGAGATCATCAATGACAGAAAATAACAGATTCTTAATTTTCTACAAGTTATCAAGCTCTATACATCATTTTAGTTGAGAGTAAATAGAGTCAGAGGAAAGAAATCTATAGTAAAAAAAGTCAGTAATAAAGATCCAAAGAGCAAAAGCTGTAGAAGAAGATAAAAATAGGTGGTTAGCATCTTCTCTATGCACTAGTGGAGAAAACGTTTTTTGAGTCTGTTATTTTTCATTTTTTAGGTTGGTTTTTATCCAAAGTTAATATGGATGACGTTATAAATATTTTGTTTACGTTGGTTATTTAAAATCTGATGTAAAAAAAATAACATCATGGTGTTTATCACGTTGGTTATTAATTAACCGATGTGAAAAAACCAGGGGGGAGGGATTATCTTGTTAGTTCATATATAAACGACATGATAAACCAGTGTGGTGGTGTTTATCACTTCAGTTATATAATAACAGATGTGATAAACCATTTTCCAGGCCTTTATCACATTGGTTATTATATAACCGATGTGATTAACTGGGGGGGGGGGTTATCATGACGGTTATTATATAACCAACGTGATAAAACAGTTCGAGGGGTGTTTATCACATCGATTATTTAATAACAAACGTGATAAACCCCTGGGAAATGGTTTATCACATCAGTTATATAATAACCGACCTGATAAACCAGTCTGGGGGGAGGGGGGTTTATCACATCTGTTATTTAATAACTGACGGGATAAACAATTCCACATGTTTTTATCACGTCGGTTATTCAAATAACCTACGTGATAAACCATTCCCCATTCATTTATCACATCGGTTATAAAATAATAGATGTAGAAGACGAATATTTTTTTTAAAATGCAATGCAGTCCTCTGATCTCCCCAGAAACAACTAGAAATCAAATCAAGAATTAATACCACAAAAACAGAAGTAGAACAAAACAGGAACCAAAGAAAATTTAATCATTTACATTGATATCATTTAAAACTTACCCCACTTGACAGCCCCCCCCCCAAAACAGCCCCCTCACCCCACTGGACAGCCCCCACCACACCCCTGAACTACCCCAACCCCCTAGATAGCCCCAAAAATCCCGGGACAACCCCCCACCCTCATGTATACCCCCCCCCCCCCCCCCCCCACCCTGGAAAGAACTCACACACCCCTAGATAGCCCTCCCACTCCCTTCACCCCACTGGACAACCCCCACCACACCCCTGGACTACCCCCTGACCCCCTAGATATCCCAAAACACCCTTGGACAACCCCCACCCTCATGTATTCCCCTACCCCCTGGACAACACTCCCACACCCCTGGACAACCCTCCCACACCCCTGAATCAGACCAAAAAGTTACCAAAAACAAACTGGAACCCCCTCACTCCACTGGACTGCCCCCGCCACACCCTTAGACACCCCCACACCCATGGACATCATCACCACCCCTTGAAAATCCCCCACCCTCCTGTATACACCCACACCCCTGGAAAACACACCCACACCCCTAGACAACACTCCCACACCCCTAGACAACCCTCCCACACCCCTGAAACAAACCAAAAAGTTACCAAAAATTGATCAGAACCCACTCAACCCACTGGACAGCCCCCACCACAACCCTGGACACCCCACCGCACCCATAGACACCCCCACACCCCTGGACTGCCCCCACCTTACCCCCTGGATAGCCCCCAACACCCTTGGACAACCACCCCCCCCCCCCCCCACACCCCTGGAGTTCCCCACCACCCCCTCGACATCCCCCACACCCCTGGACCCCCCCCCCCACACACACCCCCCTGGACTGCCCCCCCCCCCCCCACCTTTGGATAGCCCCCAATAACCCTAGACAACCCCCCCCCCCCCCACCAGCCTGGACTGCCCCACCTCCCCTGGACAGCCCCCCCTCACCCCACTGGACAACCCCCACCACACCCCTGGACACCCCCACACCCCTGGACTGCCCCCGACCCCCTGGACAGCCCCCACACCCCTGAACATCCCCACCACCCCTGGATATCCCCCCACACCCTAGACAACCCCCACCATCTTGTATACCCCCACCCCTGGAAAACACTCCCACACCCCTGTACAGCCCTCCCACACCCCTAAAACAGAACAAAAAGTTACCAAAAAACTGACCAGAACCCCATCACCCCACTGGACTTCCCCCACCACACCCCTTGAAACCCCCACCCCTGGACAACCCCCCACCCTCCTGGAGACCCCCACCCTCCTGGACACCCCCTCGGGGGGCACGCCGCTGGAAGGTACTCATCACTCCCACATGCGAAGCTTGAGCTCTCAAAATGTTTCAGATGTAGGAGTAATGAATACCTTCTAGCGGCGTTCAGACCCCCGAGGGATGATGGCGCCTCCTCTCCCACCCCCTAGACTACCACCCCTTCCCCATGGACACAATGGACCCCCCCCCCACCACACTGAAAAACCCCACCACACTGGACACCCCTCCCACACCCCTGTAAATCCCCCTCACCCCACAGGACACCCCACACCCATGGACACCCCCTGGACAACCTTCCACTCCCCTAGACAGCCCTTCCACCCTCCTGGAAATGCTCCAACCTCCTGGACTACCCCCACTATCATGGACACCCAGGACCCCCCCAACCCACCGGACAACCCTCCCACACCCATGGACACCCCCACCCCACTGAACACCCCCCACACCCTTGGAACCCCTCCCCCCAAAGCAGAATCAATACCTGAAACCCATCATATGTAGACAAAAACAAGAAGTATAGAAAAATTAAACATTCACATATAAAACATTGAAAACATACATTTTCCACATAAAAAAACTAAATCCAACCTAAAAGACTTCCAAATAAACAATTACAATGATGATATTCAAACTTACATTTTCCACTACAAGCAACTAAAATTCAATCAAACCTGTAAAATAATTTGACCACTCAACTTGTAAGTGTTTGATGCCTTGAGTAGTATAGGGTTTAGGGTCAAAAAATAGCTACAAAAGAAAAGGATAGTAGTTAATGTGTATAATGAATAAATCAAATTGAAATATTATGTAAAAGTTTAAAAGGAAATCCTACCAAGTCAAAGTTCACAACTGTCCTAGCTGTTATCATTTCATACATAAATCTTAACATATAATATTCGCATTCGATGACTCCTTGTTGTTCATGAAAATTCTGTTTGAATGAGTGTAAATTAAATATATTATTTTTATCTAATAAATAAAAAGGCACAAATTATAAATCGATATTTACCTTTGCATTTACATATTTGAACTTTGCACTCCTTTTATTTGTGTTTTTTTGAAAGTAGACCCATCCCCTATTAGAAAATAATACGAATGGGGTAAATTTAAAATTTATTATAATTTATAAAACTATTGAGAAATTGAAACTGACTTTTCCAATATATTCCTAAAACTTTCCTACAAATCATCATGGATAGAGAATTTATAATAAAGTGTTTTCTCCCTTGGGCAAAAAACCCCTAACATCCAATGATCACTGATAAAAGAAAATTTAAGGTTAGTGGTTTTTTATTTTAAACAACAATGAACTCTTTGAGAGATATGTGTTTCATACCTCTCACAAAAAGTCATCATCCAACATTGTGTGACTATATTCCATTCAAGTCTTTTAGAAATATAAATCATTATTTGTTCCTCATGCAATGCACATACTTCAGGGGAAATAAATTGTGGGTCCATGAATCCATATACATCTGTCAGCTCATTCCTCTCACAAATGTTATAAAGATACATAATACAAAACAGACATAAGTATACATTTTTCATAAATATAACATAGGGAAAATGTGTTAAGACTTACATGGGAAAAAAATTCACCATGTTGATGCCCAACTTATCTTCAGTAACAAGCTCCATGATATCAGTTTTCATAATCCCCACAGTTATTGCACGTCCACAAACATGAGCTTCTATTGGAAACTCATAATGACCTGCCAAAAAATTTGAATACCTTGACAATCTTTCAAGACTACTAGAATCTGTATCTGATGTCATATACATTTGTCTTTTTTGATGTCTATACAAAATTTATTTATCTTTTATGTATTCATGTAAAAATAAATAGAAATAAATATTAGTTTTTAAATGATAAAACAACTTTAATAAAAAAAATAAAGATATAACATTCATACCTCTGTAGTAATGAGTCGAAGAAGTCTGGATGGCCAAATTAAAAAATGGACAATATTATGTCCAATTGTCGTCACCTCATCAGTAGGTAATGGTACTCGAGATGATCTATCTATAATATCTTGTAAAGTGACCCTATGATTCTCTACCTCTAATTGTTGATAATGAACTGTTTCTCCTATACAATATACCAACTCATATGTAACTATATGATGTTGATGATCATCAATATAAAACTCACAATAAGTAGGAAGTTGTGGTGGAGGAGTAGGATAAAAAATGGGGTCTGCAGGATGAGGTGGGGGAGTGGGAGCTACTGTTGGAGGTGGAGGATAAATAATGGGGTCTTAAGGGGGAGGTGGAGGAGTGGGAGCTATAGTCTGAAATTGTCTTTGCATGTCTACAAACATAGACTGTACCGATGCTCTAATATTTTCCTCCATCGTCGCATTAATATTATGAACTTCAGCCTCTAAGGATTCTATTTTTTTATAAACACCCTCAACGTTAGAAGTTGAAGAACGTGGCGACACTTTTCTTATCGATACACCTGCTGGATATCCTCTTACACGACCATGATGTTCAGGCTTTCCCAATGCTACAGATAAAATATCGTGCATCCATGTAGCTGTAAATGCCCCATATGAGCTCTGTTTCTCAAGAGAGTCTTGTATTAATTAATTGATCATTTTTGTAATGAGTGAAATTATATGAAGAAAATAGTTAACATAAATAAATAAAATATATATCTTACAATACTCTCAGCTACGATTATTGATTCTTCCAAAAGATATTACCTTTTTTCCCATCCAAGCTCTCTTACATTTTTCATGTCTAGATAAAGGGGATGGAGGGGCCACCTCTCCAGAGCTTGAAGACTCAGTTTTTAGTTTTTGATATTTTTCCACCATCATTTGTTCTTCCAAAAATGCATACCCTCCCCGAGATAAACTATGAGAGTATACATTTTTAGATTGGATCTCCTGATGTGCTTTCCTTTTTTTCTATAAATTAATAATAAGAAAACATTAAAAAAACATTAATAGGATCATTTATATAAGAAATCTTATAAAAGTTTACATTTCCATTACCAAAAATTACTCTTTTCTTCTACTTTCAACAAACTATGTCCATGTGTCTTCATCTATAAGAGGATATTTATGACACGGACTGTCATGACTCCTATGACCAAAAATGAAATCAGATGAGAGGGTTGATTTGAAATCCCTCCATCTCCTGGAAGCCATCGATATGCATTTCTTCCTGACTCCTCCAGTGTCAGGAATATCAAATTTCATCTGATAAAGAAGAGGTTAAACGTATTATATATACTAGAAACATTTAAAGAGTAGTCAAACAATAGAAAAATATGTTACGAAAATCGTCTCCCACAACTGAGAGATTATCACTTTATCCAGACTTCTCCAGTCAGCATACAAAATGCTTAATTTTCTCTTAGCCTGAGTTGATACAAAAATCTTAAAATCTTTTGCCTTTAGACCTCTAGGAATATCATCATCATCATACTCAATGAGTATCCTCTGATCCTTCTTACGGGAAAGTGCTAATTTTGGTAGACGTGTGCACCCACATTTACCAACTCTTGAACTATTTGTCGTAATAGGAGGACATGAGGAAGATTGGAGAACATCAAGAGGAGCATGTGAATGTTCCTCCCTAGAGGTATGACCAATAGTCTCATCTACATAATGATGTGGTTGAACAACTGAATGATCTGTCTTTATCCTTCAAATAAAAAAAACAAACATTAGTTTACAAATATACAAATTCAAATATTTTAATACTACTGTAATCAGAAAATATAAAATTGTACTAAGTTATGTAATAGTAAACATTGTTAATATGGTAAGCATGTTAAACAATGTTAAAGATGGTCAAGATGGTCAAGATGGTAAACATGGTAAACATTGTAAACCTGGTAAACCTGGTAAACATGGTAAAATAGTTGTCCCTGAACAAAAATAATAAATATATAATTCATGTAATGGTAAACATGATAAAGTAAACTAAACAATCTTAAAACAAAAAAAAACGTATACTTATTTTATTTTAATACATGTTTTAATAAATAAAAAACATACAATATCTAACATTTTATGAAAAAAATAAATGTAAACAAGAAATAAACATATGTTACCTATAATTTTAGGAATGTACAAATGGATTGTTTTTCCTAATTACTTCGTCATGATAGTTCTTTATGGTACAAACCATGTATTCAACATGATCATCATTAAGTTATATTAATCATTACATGGAAGTATGGATCTCACATAAATCATCATCTTTATCAAGTTTATCCTCACCAACATATTGTTTTTCCCTTGTAAAACAACATCCCACCGCGTATCTGATTGATCTACTACATAGAATATTTGTTTTCCATGTGTTTCTATTATAAAAGAATCAGACGTGTCTTACAATCTATTCATATTAATAAGTGTCATTACAAATTCATCATGTATGACATTTTTATTACCGATAAACCATTTACAGTTAAAAACATGAACTTTAATTTTAATGTAATCAACCTCCCATATGTCTTCAATCACTCCATAATATGCACCTGATGCAGAAATTGGGTTTTTTTCCTCAGCACTCGAAAAATGCATTGCTTCTACAAACACCAATACACCACTATTCTTAACTACACTTTTGTTATCCTGAGATTTCGTATGAAATGTATAGCCATTAATGTCATAACTGGACCATGTTATCACATTTAAACAGGGACCACCCACTATCCATTTTAATTTCTGTGATACATCTGATCTACTAAGAAAGGTCTTTTCAAACCATGAAAAAAATGTTTTTTTATGCTCATTCAAAATCCACATTTCGTTATTATTTGGATGGCATTGTTTCAAGTTATTAATATTCAATGTGATATATGGTTGAGCATCAGCTATGTTATTCAAGATGTATGATTTTAACTTCTTCTTATGTTCAGCCGACAATGATTTAACTTTCAATCCATGATTCCCCTTTCCCTCATTATTAACTCGTTCATGGAGAGATGAAGGCAAACCTATGTGTTGCGCCGCAACCAATTAGTACGTACAAAACTCTACAACCACCTCAGAAATATACTGTTCAATAATGGAGTCTTCAGGTCGATATGGATTCTTAAAATACCCCTTCAATATTTTCATATACCTTTCAAAAGGATACTTCCAATGAATATATACAGGTCCACAAAGCTTTATTTCTCGAACTAGAGGAATCATTAAATTCATCATTATATCAAAAATAGTTGGAGGAAAATACATTTCCAATTGGAAATGTATAAAAATTTCATCCGTTTCTAAAATGTTCAAAGAATTCACATGAATCTTCTTATTACAAATTGAATTTAAAAAATAACACAACTTCATTATAGTCTTTCTGACATGGATGGGGAATATTACACGCAATGAAAATTGTAGAATTTGTTGCATCATGGCGTGACAAACATGTGATTTCATACCTATCAACTTCAAGACCTTCAATGAGAATTTTTTTTTATATTTGAAGAATAACCTTGAGGAACTTTTATATCATGAAGACACTGACAAAATCTAATTTTCACCCTCTTCGATAATGTTTGAAAAACCGGGGGAAGAAATGTTAGTCTTCCTTTAGGAGTGGGAGCTAACTCCAAATGTATTCCCATTGATAGTAAGTCTAATCTTGCATTCAACCCATATTTTGTCTTTCCTTTAATATATAACAATGTTCCAATAAAAAAATAATAGATATTCTTCATCACATGCATGACAAAAATATTATGTTTAACTTCATGATATCTCCAATATGGTAGCTCAAAAATTATTGACCTTTTCTTCCAAATATGTCTATCATTACCATATTTCTGTTTCTTTCCCAATGTCACATAAAGTTTTTTCACCCTCTTAAAATACAGATCAGGGGATAATGGTTTTGCAGAAATATCAAATTCTTGTGAGCCATTGAATGCCTTTTTTAGTCTTCTATAAGGGTGATCCATAGGCAAAAACATTTAATGACCCATGTACACTATTTTCCTCCCATGATGCAATTGACAACATGACGTCTATTGTTCGAAAATTGGACATGCTTTATGCCCTTTAACACTGTATCCAGACAAATTTCTATATGCTGGGAAGTCATTTATAGTGAACAAAAGGACTGCATGCTGTTGAAAATATTCCATTTTTTTAGAATCATACACCTTAATATCATCAGCCCATAAAAGTTTAAAATCATCAATCAACGGTGACAAGTAAACATCAATATCATTGCTGGGTTGCTTCTGACCAAAGATCATTATACTCAACATGAAATATTTCTTCTTCATACAAACTTTAGGAGAGAGGTTGTAAATTACTAATAATACAGGCCATGAACTATGTGTTCTTTTGAGGGTTCTGTATGGATTCATTCCATCTATTCACAACCCTAGTCTGAGATTTCTAATTTCATTTCCAAATGTAGAATACTGCTCATCAATTTTCTTCCATTTTTGGATATTATCTGGATGACGTATTTTTCCATCACATAACCACTCATAAGCATGCCATATTAACCTTTTTTCATCATGTGAATTAGACAATAAACATTTAAAAAGATTAATTATAAGAAGATACCAAAATAATTTTGAAGGGATCTTTGTAATCTCTATATCAGTCTGTGATTTTTCTTTCACCTTATACCGTGATGTCCCACATTTAGGACACTTTGACAGAAATTCATATTCCTCCCTATATATAATACAGTCATTCGGATAGGAATGTATTTTCTTATATCCCAATCCCATCGGGCATAATATTTTCTCAGCCTTATAATGTGAATCTGGAAGATCATTATCTTTTGGAATAATGTCTTTCATCAATTGTAGAATCTCTGTAAAACTTCTGTCACTCCATCCATGTTTCACCTTTAGGTTAATCAATCTTAACACCACCGAAAAAATCGTAAAATCTGTACAACTAGGATATAATGGTTTTTCAGCATCACCATATAGACGTGAAACTGTTGGTTCTATCTCAATTTGTTCTGCTGCAATATTGCGAATCATTTCTTCAATTCCATCAGAGTTACTATCTTGAAAATCATAATCATCAGTGACATTCCGTCCAGTTTCACCATGCCAAATCCAAGGGTTGTAACTTGGATTAAAACCATGACAAAACAGATGATCTTTTATCTTTCTACTTTAAAACTTTTTTATATTCAAACATTTCAGGCATGGACAGAAACAAATGTCACTACTTGGACCATTTCGTTTAGAAATTTCCAAAAATACATCAACACCTTCCTCATATTCATTGCTCTTTCTATGTTCCATAATCCAACATCGACTCATTATTACCTATAAGAAATATCAAAATTATACTTCTTTTTAAGATAAGACAAATATATGTTTATTTGAAAAAAAATCTTAATTTGAATGTAAAACAATTCTGAAATATAAAATAAATCTATGCGTATTTAAAAAAATATTCTTGAATATGATTTTAAAAAGAAAATATAGTTAGATATAATAGTTTTAAATTCCATTGAATCAATGAAAACCATGGGGCCTCCAATGGTTGATAGAAAATTGGAGAAATGGAGTAAACCTGAGAATAAAATCAAATTTAAAATAAAAACGTGGATAGAGAAAATCACAATGTAAAGCCAATCATCATGGAACAATGGGGTAAGGATAACTATGCATATTTGAAAACCACGACATGGTCTCCCCCATAACCCATAATTTTCTCATAGTCGATGACTAGTCAAAATATATATAACCAAATAGAATCATATTGCAACACTAATACCCATGAAAAAAATACCATCATCATGTCATAATCTCGCAAACCACGATGCAGTAGTCAATCCCAAATGACACTTATCCCCCACCCCCTTGGATACCCCCTAGACACCACCATCCCCTTGGATAGCCCCTCCACCCCCTGGACACCACCCCCACCCCTTGGACACCCCTGTACACCACCACCCCCTTGGACAGCTCCCCCACCCCCTGGACACCACCTCCCACCCCCTTGGACACCCCTGGACACCACCACCCACTTGGACAGCCCCCCCCCCACCCCTAGCCACCACCCCCACCCCTAGCCACCACCCCCACCCCTTGGACACCCCCTAAACACCACCACACCCTTGGAGAGCCCCCCACCCCTCCTAGACACCCCCACTCCTCTTGGACACCACCACCCACCTCCTACCCCCTTGGACAACCCCATGGACACCACCCATCCCTCTGGAAAGCCCCCCCGAACAACCCCCAAAACTTCTGGAAAGGCCCCACCACCTTGGACAGCCCCCACCCCCTTCAACACCCCCACACCCTTGGATCTCCCCCCCCCACACACACCACTGGACTACCCCCCCCCCCCCACCTCCGTGGACACCCTGGACACCACCGACCCTCTGGACAGCCCCTGAACCCTCTGAACACCACTCCACCCCATTGGACACCCCCTAAAACACCACCACCCCCTTGGACATCCCCCACCCCTTTGGATATCCCCCCACCCCTCTCGACAGCACACCACCCCTCTTGAAGACCACCCCACCCCTACCCCCATGTACACCCCCTGGACATCCCCCAACCCTCTGGACAGCCCCCACCCCTGAACATCCCCCACCCCTCTAGACAGCACCCCCTACTCCTTCTGGACACCACCCCCACCCCTACCCCCGTGGACACCCCCTAGACCCCCCAACTCTCTGGAAACCCCCACCCCCCAGAAAACCCCCCAAACCCTCTAGATAGGCCCCCACCCCCTTGGACAACCCCCACACCCACCCACCCCCTTGGACAGCCCCCCTCCCCCTTCGACACCCCACCCCCTTGGACCCCCCCTACACACACACCCCTTGGACCCCCCCCCCCCCCCCACCTCCATGGACACCCTGGACACCCCCAACCCTCTGGATATCCCCCAAACCGCTCTGAACACCACCCCACCCCCTTGGACACCCCCTGGACACCACCACCCACTGGACAGACCCCACCCCTCTAGAGAGTACCCCCACCTCTCCTAGACACCATCCCCCACCCCTACCCCCTTGGACACACCCCTGGACACCCCCAACCCTCTAGACAACCCCCCATCCCCCCCGGAAAACCCCACAAACCCTCCCTATAGGCCCCCACCCCTTGGATATCCTACTCCACCCCCTTGGACAGCCCCCCCCCACCCCCACCCCCTTGACCCCCCCCCCCCCCCCAACACACACACACCCCTGGACTGCCCCCCCCCCACCTCCATGGACACCAAGGACAACCCCCAACCCTCTGAACAACCCCTAACCCCTTGGACAGCCACCAACCCTCTTGACAGCCCCCTAGAACCATGGGATTTTAACCTCAAGCTACTAGTTTTGGCATATCTAGGAATTTTAACCTCAAGCTGCTAGTTTTGGTATCATGCCATTATTCAAAACGAGAACCATGAACTGTATCTCCTACTAGTATAAAATGCTCTATTATGCAATGAATTGGGTTTTAATATCATATAAAGACTTATAATAGACCATGAAAATAAGCGACATAAATAGATTATGGAATGACAAAAAGTGATACCCAAAATAGAAACAACCAAGGATCCAAAACAAACATTCCACCCTAAAAACCCATATATACTTATAAAATAAATCACACCGGTACAAGTAATGGGTCTATCACAATGGTTTACATATAAATTGCAGTAATACAGGTGAATGAGATCATTAGTTGTCAATGATAACAAAAATTACCATCAATGTCGGGCATCTGCGAAATAAAAACAAACGAAATAGAAGTAGGTGAGGCTTACGTGAATACCGCGAGCCGATCTAATAGATCTGGTGATAATAAATAAGATGATGATGGAAAAATGAGGTAAGAGGGTTCGAAATCGATGAATCTTACCTAGTTTAAACAAAAAAATCGCAAAAAGTAAATATAGACTATCTGAGAAAAAATGAACAAAATAAAGTTGTGGGAGGCTTACCTGAGTGTTGTGAGTGGAGATGATAGATATGAGTAGAGTAAAGATGATAAAAGATGATGGAAAAACGAGTTTAACAAAATGAGATTGAAGATTCTATTAGGGTTTTCCACGCGAGAGAGAAAAGTCGCCGGTCTGTCGATCGGAAAATCATAAATGACCATCCACATGGAGTGTTAATTTTTTAAATGTTTTATAACATCATTTATTTAATAACCAATGTAAAAAATGGTGACGTTAAAAACATTTTCTGCACTAGTGATGGTGATGAAAAAGTTGAAATTTTGAGTAGAGTTGAATACCAAAAGACTGAAGGCAAACCTCAGTATGAATACTATTATGAGAAATATTCCAAATAAGGTTTAGTGTAGAGGGTTTAATCCATGAATTTTTGAAGTGTTTCAACTAATCTAATGTAGATTCAATGTCAGTGAAATTATGATTGGAGAAACTTTTGGAATATAAAATACCATTGTGGGCCGGTTCCCAAGTGATAAAATCATCCACTTTAGAGAAGGGGTGACTAGAAACCACCTGACTAATGGTATCCATGAGGTTAAGGTTGTGAGAGTGTATCACCTATTGAATATTTTAGTTGATGTTATCCAGAGGGGAGTTCGAAAGCAACAAGGAAATGAGGGGGGTGCCAAACTAGTTGTCAAGAAAAAATTTCATGGAAGAGTTCTTACTAACCATCCATCTAGAGTTGTTTATAATGTTGGAAAAGGAGTTTCTGAAGGATGGCCATATCGAGGAGTTAACATAGCTCAAGGATCCTTTTTTTAGTTTCTCCAAGAATATATTTCTTAGAAAATCAATGGAGTCAGAATTTGGATTTATTAATCTCCAAGTGACTCGGGCTTGAAGGGATTCATTAAAGAGATTGAGATTCTTGATGCCCAAACCACAATTTTCTAACAGTTTGCAGCAAGTAGACCAAGGGATGGTGACAAGTTTTCTTTTAAGAATGCTTACAGAATAATCAATGTTTTTGATATAGCCATTAATTATCATAATAAGATCAATTGTCCATTTGTAGACCATTTTTGAGTAAACTAGTTTAAAGATGATGGTAGACTTACCTAGGAAAATCCTACAATCCATCTAGAGGGATTTTCCATTCCTGGAAAAAATTTGGTTGTTAACCTAGTCAACAACAGAAGTGAAATACACTGATTTATGTCTTCTAGAGAATAAGGGAACACCTAAATAGGTAAAAGGAAATACACCTTCTTTGATACCAAGGTATTCAATGATGATATATTTCCTATTAGTAGTGAATCATTTTCCAAAGACATTATTGAAACCGAAGCTCTGCAGAATCTTAAAAATAATATTCCAGTCTATAGTGTCAAAGCATTTCTTAAAGTCAATCTTAATGGATATATTTCCTCTTCTTGAGGCTCTGTTAAAAGCATTGGTGCATTCTAATGCAAGGAAAATGCAATCCTGAATGGACCTGCCCTAGATAGAAGGACCATAAATATTGGTATCCAAAACGTTATTGGTATCCAAAGCGTTATTATAGGGTTTAAAATTAATAGACGAGGTCACTTATCATTTGGTAGAGGATATCAATATCTGTGGAGAAAAACTGAAATAATTATATCTATATTATCATAGTATTACATAACACAATCCACCAAATATAATTGATTACAAATTTATAACTCAAAATCAGAAACATTCATTTAAAAAATAATTTTATTTTTATTTTCAATTTACTCCAGTCAATATACAAAATTTATTATTTGTTTTCAAAATATACTCAAAAGATTGTTGTTACAAGATGAAAATAAATTTCTTTTGGTTTAAAACATAAATTAAGACCATTCCAATTAATACATATTAAAACATAACTATTTTCATTAAAAGAAAACATATTTTATATATAAATATCTTAGATATTAATACTAGTCAACTTTAATGTAAATTTTTTCATAATTTTTTTAAACCAAAAATTTCTTTAATGAATTTAATAGTACTATCAAAATTTTTTAAATATATCATATTATGTTTTCTATCAGTATAAATAATAATAAAATCACTAAAAACATAATTATCTAATAACACCATCATAGATTAAGTTTTAAATTTATCTTTTTTGGATATCTATAAGATTTTAAATTTCCCCAAGAATTATACTCATGATCATATAGAATATAAAAATAGAGGAAGTTTCCCATGTGAATTAATCTTGATATTTTGTATTCCTAGAGGATTATTTTTCTCCAATTTTTTATTCTAATTTTAAATGTATCTTGACACTTATTGATCAATGGAACTAAAAGAATAATCAATAAATATTTTATCTGTAATGGTCAACTTTGACCAATAGAATATATATATTGGGGTTGGTCTAAACTCTATCCTAAAAATACTCTTTGGATCCTCATTCCCTAAAATGGTTGCGAATACATAATTATATTAAATTTACATAGATAGATAAGAAGATTCATCACAATAAACTAGTAATTTATCTTTAAAAATATAAATAATGATAATATTTAATTATTTATTTGAACATGAAAAATAAATTTCATAATAGGTTAAATTATAATTGAAACTATTTTCTATAATATCTTTTTTAGGTAGATTCATGAAAATTTTATCATCCTGCAAATGAATGTGAAGACACATCTCCATTAATACCACTGAATAACTAAATTCATTACCTTTTAAATATATATATATATATATATGTATATGAAGTTAATAAAATTCCATTATAATATAAAATATTAATAATAATGAATAAATTACAACTATTGTTTTTTTTCCTATGATTACTCTTTATACTAATGATATGAGGAATGAATATCATTGTTAAGACTTAATGAAATTTTCTATAAATTTCATGAAAAAGTTATAATTAATAAGAATTATAAATTTATTCTATTTATGAAATAAAAATATTGTAATCTATTCTAGTAACTCATCATATGTATCCCAGTTGATATCAAAAAACAACTTCAACTAATCATGAGACACACCATCATGAATTTTTTCATAAATTTGCTGAGTGCTCAAAGATGCTTCATTAAACTCATTCCATAATCTCAACTTAATGTCCCTATATTTCTTACAAAAATTATTCTTGGCCTATTGGCGTGAAATGGAGTTAAGTGTATGAAAATGAAAAAACATCTATAAATAAATAACATAAAAAATATAATTATATTAGTATATTTACTCATGTATTTTAAATAAAACATTAATATCTTTTAAATTATTGTTAGAATTAATTGGAATTCAATGAAATCATTCTCCTAAGCCATGCGAATATCTATCCAATCATTAAAATTAATATGAATACTCATTATATCATATGAAATATGTCAAATAATATTTCTATATTTTATGGTGGTATCACTATTATGCACCCCAAAATCGTTAAATATAGATTTTTAAATAATTTTTTGTCCCATAGATCTGTAATATTAATATTTTTATATCTTTTTTCATTATTATATATTTGAAAAATCAACTAAATAGTTGAAATTTTTTTGTAGATTTTTGGTAATGAAATAATTACCAGTAATGGTAATATTCCAGTATCCCCTAGACATAGGAGTGACCAACTACTCACCCAGCAGAAGTGTACATGACCGTGAACAAACATCTCCGATTGGGAAAGCCTATGAATCGATTACATTCTCTAGAATAGTGGTATTAATCTGGTCTCCTGTAATTGATGGTATATGTGGTGTTCTATGAGATCAGGATTTTCATGAACCCATCCCTACAAATTTTCCCCGAAAAGGTCTACGAATGTGAGGAAAGAGATGATGAATAACCAATTCCAGCCTCAAATAGGCCCCAGGTTGATGACTAGCAACAAGGGTATACTAAACATACTTAAGGGAGGCATTTCCATCTAATAGAACATGTGGAAGAGAGAGATAATATATATAAACCAACAAAAAACAACACAGAACTATATATAAATAAATACCAAGTGAAAAAAATAAATTCTATATTGTACTATAGTAATAGAAAGGAAAACTACATGTACCAAAAAGGTAAAGATGATAGTGGACATGAATCCCAAACACCTCCAGTATGACCATGATATAATAATTTCCATCTTGATCTCTAACCTACTCTAAATGACTTGAATAAAAGTTTATATATTTGCGGACCGAGAAGAAAGGTATACTGATTTGGATTCTCCCTAGATCCCATCATAAAAAAGATAATGAAATCACACAAAGTCAAAGTGAACAATATTGAAACTAACTCATCACCTAAATAGGTATACTAGGTTCCCAAACTCGCCATGGATAACTCTCAACATGTATCACATAAAATAGTTAATATAATATAATAATGCAACATCCAGGGTACCCCACTCCCACTTCCCCACTAGTTTGTTTCTCTACCCCAATGTCTTAGGTGATTATCCATCTCTCTCCAAAATTAGAATGCATGAAAACACATGAGAAATATATCACAACATACTCCTTATACATCAAATTGTCACATCATCACATCCAAATATCCATATATAGTTACCATGTATTTTTAGGGAGTCGCCATAGACTTCTTGAAATGTATCATACATCAGGTATTTTACATCAAGGAATCATAGGCCATGCCCTAATAAAGTACCCCATTCCATCAAAAACCATCCATTTCATACTTATAATAATCCTTTAAAAACTATATCTAGAGAAAAATGTGTCTAAATAACCGCAAGACATCACAACCATATACGAGAAATATATGGGAAAACTAACCACCATGCATACCCATACACCTAACTTCCAAGAGAAGAGACCTGGCCCAGAGTGGTTAGTCAGCTATCCATCATCTCACCAGGATATTGGAGAAAACACCCTCCTAGAGTTCACTAGGTGTTAGTATCCATAACCGACATGGGTGGGGTAGAGTAGAAAATCTCCGAATTTATAAGATATAATATATCTCACAATGAAACTATGGGTATAACCTAGTCTTATATTCAATTTTAGATAACATAACTTAAACTCCAGACTTCCACTTCTAAGACTAGATATCCTACATTCATAGAAAAATATAAAATAACTACATTAATTACATCATTAATTTTATCATCTCCATATATATTTTTATATATTAGTAAGTAAACTAACCATTAAAATTACTTAAATATACATCATTAACCACCATCATGAAATCCATTCCATCTAGGAACAAACCAAACTAAATCCATTGTTTATTAATATTAAAATAATTTTAGCATTTTCATTCAATAAAGACTAACCCTGTGGGTCAATAATGTTATAAGCATTATTGAAATCATTCCATAATCCATGTACTCTTGGAAAACCATCATACAATACCACCCAGAAGAAAAATGAAACCAATCATACTTAGATACCATAAGAAGTAGGGAAAAGAATGCATAAAAAACAAACAACATGAAAATTAGACATTAAATAGATTCATAAGCGACCATCCCAACTCTTAGCATCACATAAATGGGTAAGCCCACCTTCAACCCATTAAATCTTCTACAGTTCCATCCTTGATACCCAAATGCATATCCTAATTCATATATCCATTACATGCATCAACTTCTACAACATCATCTGAACCTCACCACCCAAATCACATCAACTATCCTAGGTTCAACCATATTAGGATCATATAAAACTGGGGCCTCATTCCCCTATATCACATCGAATCACAAAGAAATAATCTAGTGTACAAGATGAAGGGAGTATAAAATAAATAATCATATCCAATAGGGTTATCTAGTCCCCAAAAGAGGGCATCCATTATTCACACACAAATGTTCTCTAACCCTCCAATCTGAAGGCACTCAACTATCACAACTATATAGGAATCTCAAGCCCCCAATTATCTTTATCACACAACTAGTTCTAATTAAATATCAAATTATCATATTAATTATTAACATGTTATAACTATGGGAAACCTAAGTAATCCTCCTATAATGAGATATAAAAAGATAAAACATGATCTTAGCATCAAAACTAGTTTCAAAAAACTTTGAGAAGTACAATTCTAAAAATTAGTCACAATAATTATCAAGATTCACAATTTTACCAATTCTATTATCATAGAAGAACACATTTAATTTGGAATGAATAGTTCTTTAATTTCATAATAGTCATATTAGAAGAAACACGAGATTAGTTATAACATGCCACTTGTTTTACTATCATACAATTAATCAATAAACTACAACATTACATTCCTTACCATTTTAGAATAAGAGAAACATGATAATACATAGAATCATAAAACATGATAAAAATCATAACATAGATATAAATTCATATAGAAAACTAAGAGTAAACTATTCTAATGGTAGAAAACAACTACATGTGATCACAATAACAAATTACTTTTTAATCTGGTTCAATAAAAATTAGGTTAATTGAATTCCATCCAGAAAAACAAACATAGGAAATATTATGATTTCACATAGATAAATAAGAGGGGAAATGAATACCCTACATCAATGTTGTCAATGTTATTTAAATGGGATGGGACCAATATCGTAGATCATGATAACCCATCCCATAAGAGCTAATATCACCACGGATCGAGGATGGGAATATGATAATCTACACCCATTAATGGGATTCCAAAATCCCTAGAGAGGGAACCAAAAACCACCTAGAAGTCAAGAGAAATCCCAAGGGTATGGAGAAAACCTGAAGAACATCATATTATAAAGGCGGGTTTTCCAATGTATTTTCATGACATGAAACCCTTTTACATCGTGTAATTATAATATTTAATGTTCTTAAAAAACTATATCTTAAACCCATTTAAAAAGGAATTAATTCATTCCATGAAGTATAACAGGAATCGAACTCACATAATCCATGACCTTTAGATTCCTGACATGAAACCCCTACACATTGTGAATCCTCCCTACTTATAGATCTTAGAATAAAACCACCACCAGATGCACTCAAAACCTCTTATAATCACCATAGGCTTTAGAAAAATGAAAAAGGGTTCGTGTAGATGCATTCAAAACATTACCTCAGACAACACTCAAAAAATTATCATCCTCCAGAATCCAAAACCAAACAGTTGGAGAAAATTAAAAGGGGGTAGTTATAACAACCACCCAAAGAGATTACTCTCAAGGATCTATTTTTCATATGAGCTCACCCAACTCATTAGAGGAACACTTATGAACTATGAAAAAACAATAATGAAATCCTAGACACTCTCTCGGGGGAGATACATCTCAAATGAGGACTTGGTTACCAATAAGAAAAAAGAGGGAACCATATCATAACATAGAAGGATCAAAATACACAAAAATAAAAAATATAAAAAGTGAATACATAAACATTGAAATGATCTTGGCACTGAGTGTGAATCATCAACTTATGTTCCCATATACTCTCATTCATGCCACTATGTCTCCACAAGGCATGAGAAAAGGGAATAGAATGACTACACAACACCATCTCTGGACATTCCTAGATCTCCACAAGATTATCCTCAATGGAAAAATCATGGTCAAAATCGATCTCACCCCAATTTATGAAAGGAGAGTCATCATGAAGATAATGAAAAAGATGTGACAATTGAAAAAACTCATGTATTATGCTGATATATTGGGTAATTTTTATAGAATACACCATGGCTCTAATATGATCCAATTCCTTAAAAGGACAAATAAACTAGGGATAAATATTAATCCCTCTATCAAAACATCACTTCCCATTATGAGTAGTCACCTTAAAGAAAACATTATCTCCAACATTAAACATAAAAAGTATCCTTTTATGACCAACATATGATTTATGATGATCTTTCATTCCCTTAATACTATCATGAATTACCTATACCATCTATGTTGTATTGTGTACAACTTCGGACCTAAGAATTGCTTCCTCTACAAAACTGGTCTAACACAATAGAAAACATTATGGTAAATTTTACAAATATTCAAATTGTGAAAAACCTATAGTGGATTGGAAAATATTTTTATAACAATACACAACCAATAAGTATGTTCCTCATCCAAGATCCTCAAAAATATGGGACATAAGAGTGAAAATTTCCCTTAAGAGTTTGAATAGCCTATTATGTCTGACTATTGTTCTATGGATGAAAAGATGTTCTAAGACATATCTATGATCCAAAAGAATATTGGAGACCTCTCCACACCCGGGTGGTAAAACGAGGATCCTGATCAGTAATGATCATCCTCTGGACACCTTAGAGTTGCACCACCTCCCCCAGATACAACCTAAATAAAATCTTAAATGATCTTGACTCCATGATCATTATAAAGTGGGATAATTTTGTTAAATGATCCAATATCACAAATATAACATCATAGACTCATCAATAATGTGGTAAAAAAGTAACAATGTCCATGTAGATTTACTCCCTCATATAGTTGGTAACATCTAATGGCTGGAGAAAACAACTAGGAACACATAGCTCTAACTTCACCTCCTTAGAGAACAAACATCATGAAAAAAACTGTACAACTGTGTACATCAACTTGGGACACTAAAATAGACCTCTCATGTCTCAATACATATTTTCCACACTAATATTCATCACCAATGGTGTGATCTAGAACTCATAGAGAACTATCTCATGCATATTAAAAGGGATGAAAAATACTTCCCTAGAACAAGGCCCAATGATGTATATCCTCAAAAAAATCATCATGGGAATTTCCAAAAATAACATGGTACCTCTAAAAATACACATCAGAATACCTTAGATGGGACACCTCCACCTACTACACAGAGAAAGACAACACCATTATTTCAAAAGAAAACCTCTTCATCTAACCTCTCCCATATGCAGATGCATCATTGAGCGTTCATCTATTACTATCCAATAATATCCAGATTCATGCCTGACATCAATATATGACTTCCTGCACAGTGTATAAGCTAATAAATTTCCTCTTCATGGAATACAAGAAATAAAAAATTCATAATTATGAATTAATTCCATCAACCGATGTTGACTGAAGTTGATGTAAAACTATGAGAAGACATACCTCGGGATCTTATGATTGTTAAAAACCATAAAATTATAATAAATGAGGTAATTTCCCCATAACATTAAGGAAAACTCAACATCCATCAAATCAAGATCATAAGTGAAATAGTTACACTCATATTGACATAAATCCCAAAACCCATAAGAAACAACCAATCTCTACTACACCTGAACACATCCAAACCCAAGATATGTAGCATCCTAGAAAACGTCAAGCCAAAATCCAAATATTGGAAAACAATGTACTAGAGAATAGCCCAAATTATACTTCATGTAATCGAAATATTCCCAGTATTAGTCCATCCATAAGAAAATATGATCATTTTAGTCAAATATGGTTGAGGAGTCACAACTGAAGAGAAATTGGCTATGAAAATTATATAATATTCCACAAGACTAAGGGAACTCCACAAAATTTCAACTATGTTGGGGTATGACCAAGAGATAACCAAATATTTCATCTAATGAACCCTAACTAGTTTTTTCCAGGACACAACCTATCCCTTGAAATGGACCTCATGGTCCTAAAACTCTAGCTTTGAAAAATTCCCAATTAACTACACGTGATGAAGAACTCCTAAAATGTTTGGGATATTCTCTATATGATCCCCCTCAAACATGGAGAACATAATGATATCATCGATAATAATCTCCATACAATTATATTATATTTTTATGATCAATGTTCTCATCAACCCCAAGAACATGTCTAGATCTTTCATTACACCAAATGACATCATAGTGAACTCATATTTCCCATAATGAAAACATAAATTTTTCTTATTTATATACTCATAATTCACCAACATCTGATGATATACGAACCATAAATTTTTTTTTGAAAACCATCATTATCCATTTAGTTGATCAAAAAAATAATAAATCTAAATAAGAGGATAGTACGTATTCACAATCACTTACTTCCTGTGATGATAATTGGTACAAATCCACAAACTACCATTATGTTTCTTCACAAAAAAATCCGGTGCACCCAAAGGTGACATAGTGGAAAAAACAAAATTTTGTTACAATAGATCATTGTGCTATACTCAAAACTCTTGTAACTTAGAAGGCACCATTCTATATAGATACATCAATATAGGAGACATGCCTAAATGCAGCTCAATATGAAACTTAACCTCCTTTAAAGGAGTAACTCTACAAAATACTCTAAAAAGACATCAGGTAAATCTTATATGAACATGAGAAATGATAAATACTAAACTTATAATCAAACCAGTATCATTTATTCCATCAATTTTGATAAGTAAGGAACACACCTTTGACCCATATGAGAGTTCCACTCAGTAACAAACACCACATGCTCTCCATTAGCATCCTAGAACACAATCAGCCTCATAAATAAATTCATGCTATCCTATAAGGAATACAAAAAACCATTCTAATTATGATTTCATGTAGATATATCCATAATAATAGGAAGTCTCACTAAGAGTGGTTCTTCCACAGAACTATCACATGATCATTACAAACTTCATATGAGTTATCTTGATCTCCAAATAGTGTAGTCAGTTCCAAGGGGACTTGAATTATATCTATCTCATGTCCAAAAGCATAGAGAAGGTTTGGTTATTTAATGAATCTCTTCTCCCTTTAATTAAAAAGTTTATGAACCCATGTAGAAAAAAAATATTACCTCAAACGACATCTAGATGAAACAAAAATTGAAACAGTAAAACATGAATCTGACTATGACAATCTCTATGACCTCTTTGATCCAACTAAGGACAACATAAATTGCCACTCTCTTATATCTATGGATGAGGACCATCATAGGGATGTAATCTATATGTATCATATTCTATTCTCTAATCCAAATATATGAACACCCCGATATTCCAATCTCAACTAAAAATACGTCTACAGAGGAAACTGAAGAGGAACACTTAGCACAAGAAGACTGGTCAGAATGGTTGGGCACTCTCACTACCGATGAATTAATCCTCCAGATGGAAAATATAAATATGATCCCTTATCATAGGATTCAGAACCACTACCTCGGGATAAACAATATGATTAGTGCCTGGACTTACCCCAAGATAAACAAAAACTATTCTATTTAGGTAACTAGGAAACTTATACTATAGCTCTACATCACGAGGAATCTTAATAACTCCCCTCTTTGGAATATCTTCTTCTGGGCAGTGACCTGTCAATAATGTATTCTCTCACCAACACCTCAATATACATATTCAATATAAAAGGGGTGACCTAGAACTAGATAAATGGATGAAAATCCTACTAAAAAGGCTTTAACATAACCTATTATATTGGAAAAAGGTCCAAATAATATCGTATAAGGGTCCTAACATCAATAAAAAACTACAGAATTTTGGAACTCCCCTATAAAAGGGTAACTATCACCTAGAGACTAGCTACATTTGTTGTCAAATAAAGAAACTGTGATTGGAACTAGTTTTAGAACTTGTACCATGTTCAATACTTATGATCCCTAAGAAACAAGAACCACCACTGGCTAACTACTCCACAAAAAATCATCACAACTAATGAAACCTAGTTCTCCTTATAAAAATGGATCGAACTAAAATATATCTCATCCTCCTACAACTATAATTTTTTATCCAAATCTAAAATGGTCCCCTCATACTTATATACCCTCTGGTGATGAATCTCTTAGAGTCTCAACCTTTAAGTATCTTCTACATGGACCTCCACTCTATAAAGATCTTCTGGAACATCCTGGTGAACATATTTAGTGAACACATAATAAGGATGTCGACTTGGAACCATGCCTACAAAAAGTACAAACTATTAGATATCATAAACCTAGAATATAGATTAATTAGTATTAATTAACTAACTAATTATTTTATTTTCCTATTATGGTTTTAACATATCTTATAGTCTACCTACTTCAAACACCAGCACAAAGAATAATGATTTTTTATCATTTCTAATTTCTCTAACCAACAACCTATTCCACTTAATTTAGTAGGGGTCATAAAAAAATATGTCTATGTAACAGTTCACATATGGCCCTAAATACCCATTTATCAGCTGCTCTACTATGTTAATATCATTCAAAAGACTTATTTAACAATATTTCCTCACAAACCGATGAAATATAAACTATCCCTAACTCCAAACTCTATCTAATCCCAAAAAATGAACCTCTAATACCACTCTATCAAAACCCCCCAACCCCCAAAATTTAACACTCCTAGGATGACAATGAGAGGAGGGAGATGGTGACTTCCTTAGTACCACTTTTAATGGCACTGTGTTGGCGATTATCATTGAGGGTATAGTAAATATAAATATGGGGAATAATTACCCTGAAAGAGAACCTAAGGAAGAGAGAAAGAAAAGAAAAACAAATCAATTAAAACACAAAAAGACATATATATATATATAAATAAATACCAAGGAAAAATTAAATGTTATATAGAACTATAACAACAGTATGGAAATATACAAGTACCAAAAAGGTAAATACGACGATGGCCATGAATCCCAAATAAATCATGAAAAACCATAAGATAGTATTATCCAAGCCGATCACCAATATTCTTTAGATGATCTAAAATAAATTTAATGTATTAATTGGGTGAGAATAATATTAAACATATTTCGATCCTCCTTGAAGCCTCTTCTATAAAAGATAATGAAATCATGCTATAACCAGATGAAGAATATTGAAATTAACTCATCACCTAAATAGTTATACTAGGTTCCCAGCCTCACCTGGGATAATTCTCACTATGTTTCACATACAATAGATAATATAACATAATAATGGAACATCAAGGTTACTCCACTCCCACTTAAACACAAGTTTGATACTTTTCCCCAACGTCGAACGTCTTGATCCATATCTCCCCAAAATAAACAAGGGAAATGAAACCATGTAAATGAATCACAATAAGAACATCATGCATCATATCATCACATCATCCCACCCAAATAACCTTATATAGTATCCAAGATGTTTCCAGAAGGCACCATAGACCATATTATGTGTATCATACATTTGTTATCATCCATCAAGCCATCAAAACCTATAAACCATGTATGTAACTCAAGCTATCACATCCCATACATGTTACACCTATAATAATCCATTGGATACAATATCTGAAGATACTTTTTTTTGAATAACCACAATGTATTAAATTTATCTTAACACAAATGTGATAACTAGTCTTTATGCATACTAGAAAAAATATTTACCAAGATAAGAGAGTGGGGCCAAAGGGGGTATTCTTCCATCTATCATCCCACTCAGATATTGGGGGGACACCCTCCTAGTGTATTCTGGGTGTTAGTATCCCAAAAAATGGGTGGGGCAGTGCATGAAATCATTGAATATGCAACATAAAATTTATATCACAAAAAAACTATGGGAATAACCCATTCTTATAATTTACTAACGCTAACAATGCTCATACTTGTTGATTCAATAATGCTTCCTTATGAATTTTCCATTCCTTAATGTTTTGGTAGATTGATTGGGTTAATAAGGTTTCCTTATGAATTCAGCATTTCATTATGTTTTGAAAATCATAAACACCTTATCTTAAGGAAAATTTCATTTTCCCTATGTTTTACATTCATAAGGAAATTTTCCCTTCCCTAGGGAAATTTTTCCTTACCATATTTTTTTTCATTGTTCATTTTTTCTAAGTATAAAATTCGTTTTGGTATCCAAAACCTCATAATTATATATATAATTAGATAAAAAGAATTTTGTTTTCAGGATCCAAATTCAGGTTCCGGGTTCTCTGAATTCGGACTCCGAACTCTTCTGAGTTCTGACTCCGATTTCTCTGAATTCAGACTCTAAACTTTTCTGAGTTCGGACTCAGAGTTCTTTGAATTCAGGCTCCAAACTCTTCTGAGTTCTAACTCCATGTTTTCTAAATTCAGACTCCAAACGTTGTATGTTCAGATTCTAAACTCTTATGAATTCATACTCCGAACTTTTTATGTTTAGACTCCGAACACTTATGAATTCAGACTCCGAATTCTATTGAAATCAATACTCCGAATTTCCTTAAATTCAGACTCCAGAATTCTATAGAATTGTAACTCTGAATTCTTCTGATAAAAAAAATCCTAATATCCTTGTATTATAGACTCCGAATTGTTTTTTAGACTCCGAACAATTTTTTCCTCACACTCCGAAAAATGTTTTTGGTTATGTAATCATATTTTTTCCTACACATGTTTTGGTTATAAAATGATGTCGTGCATTCAATTACTAACTAACTATTGTTTGAGTGACATGTGTACAGGTCCCTCTAAAATTCAAGGAAACATATGACCGTTAGAGGAGGGGTTCAACCATTGAAGATGTGTCTATAAATAGGATCTCAATTTAAAGATCTCAACATTGTTCTACGACTATAGAGATTACATGCTCTTGATGTGATTTCTAGAGAGAAACTCTAATGATTTGTGTGTACTGAACATCTTGTTTAGAATTGGTTTGTGTGACTCCTAATGTTGCTGAGTACATTCAAGGACTTCTGGGGATAGGAAGACAGAGGTTATGTCTACCTTAAAGTTTAAGGACTTCTTCTTTGAGGAAGAAAGAGGTGACAACTACCTTGATGTTTAGGACTTACAGGGATAGAAAGACATACTCTGATCTACGTATCAAGGGATTACCCTTGTGTGGGTGAGATAGAATTTCTTGAAAGTATAAATCAAGGGACACTTATCCACGGTTTTTGGATACCCATCTTTTTCGGTTAAAAGATTTACTACTTGTTACTTGTTTGTTTCATGTTTTTCTGCAGCATTTTGTTTGTTAAGGAATCTATAACTATCTTATACTTCCTTATACATGTATACTCTGATTTAGTAAGATTCTATACTCGTTAAGGTAGAATCATTATCTTTGTAATGTTTTGTTAAATATTTTTTCTGCAACTACTTTTTCGAAATTGCTTTCTCGAAATCATATTTCTGGATTCAAGAAAGTGTGTAGAACTAGTGGTTTTTTGAATTACCATTGTTAACCTTGTTAAACAATAGAATGGTTTCTTACTAACATTAAATGTTCCTAGATAATTTTTAAAGTATAAAATTCACCCCATCTTGTATATTGAATATCTACATTATTATTTCGATCCTACATTTGGTATCTTAGGAGAATAAAATTCTCCATACCATCTCAACAATTGGTATCAGAGTATTGGTTCAATCTGAATTAATCTCACGATTAGATTCAGAAGAGAATTTTTTTTCTTCTTCTTATTTTTGGAATCTGATTTTTGGACTCACAAGTTTGGACTCATATTTTTCTAAAGATACTCTTGTTATATATTTTCATTGTTTACAAACTTTTGTACTAACAATGTTTGTGGGGAAAGATTTTATTTAAGATGGCAGGAATTAATGTTTGTTCCATCGACAACTAAAATCCAACTAGACCACCTATTTTTTATGGGAATGATTACGAATATTGGAGAGATCATATGAAGAAATTCATTATGAATACTGGAGTAGATAATTTTGTTAGGCTTATTGGAGGATATAAAATTCATGTCAAGGAAGTTAGTTCTTTCACCAACCAAGAAAATCATGAATATCATCTGAATTATAAGGTACAAAATACATTGCTTTGTTCCATGACTAGATAAATATAAATCCAAATTTCATCTTGTGAATCAGAAAATTATATTTGGAAAAATCTTGAAGTTATACACTTTGGAACTTCTAAAGTTACTGAAACTAGAATATCCATGCTCAGAGCTGAATATCACAGTTTCTGCTTTCTTTATGGAGAACCCATATGTAAGGTGCAATAAAAAAGCTATGAATGTTGTTAATAGTTTACAATATATGTGTGAGAATGGATTAGATGATGAATCTCTTGTGGATAAAATCATAGACATCATTCCTAATGAATCCGAATCCAAGAGAACAGCTATAAATGAGAATAGAAAAGTTACTAAAATTTCTTTTGATGAGCTTCTTGGAACTCTTCTTCAACATGAGACTAGAATGAAGGGAGATGCTGAAAACATTAAGAAAAATAATGGGAATGAAAATGTTTCTTTTACTACAACTGCAAATCATATGAATGAAAAAACTCCTAATAGAGTTATTAGATCTAAATCTAATAATATTTTTATATAATCTGAATCTAGTGGAAGTGAATCTTCATAAAATTAACTAGCCAATTTTTCTAGAAGGATTAACAAGATTATGGGCCAGAAGAACTATCAATCTATATACAATAAGAAATAATGGAAAGATAAAAAATATCCATAATTCACATGTTATGAATGCAAGAGAGCTGGGCACATAAGACCTGATTGTCCTATGCTTAAGAGAAAAGAAAGAAAGGAAAATTATTTTGAGAGAAATATAAAGAAGTACTACAAATCTAAAGATAAGAATGTTTTGAAAGCTAATGACACCTGGAGTGCTACTGGTGGAGACTCTTCATATGAATCATCAGGTTATGAATCTTATAGACAAAACAATCTTGGTCTAATAGCCATACTACCTATTGAAAATCATTGCTTAATGGCTAAGGTACACAATGCTGAATACATGACCAATGTATCTTAGAATTTGAATTATAGTGATAATAATTATTATAACTCTTCTTATGAAGGATCTTCTTCTGATGAGGATAATACTTTACCTACCTATGATGAAGTTTATAGGTTTTCTAATATTCATGAGAATAAAAATTCTAAAGTTAAAAAAATATTGATTAGGAAAATTATAGGATTTATATACTTACTATGGAAATATCAGATCATTTTAAGGATCTTGATATGAAAAACATTGATTTTGAATGTATTTCAAAAATTATTGAGGAAGTAAATTCTGAGATGGATAAACTTTCTAAGGATCTAGAAAAAAAAATCTATGAAAAATGTTTTTGAGCCTTACTCAAGTGCCAATGTTTTGGAAGATTAGAACTTAGTTATTAGACTAAAGTCAAAGATATTTTCCTTGAGGAAGTATTTTTCAACTTTACAATATATAAGGAAAATTTTGATAAGAGTTATTCTCAAATCCTACCTCTAAGGAATAATTATGCTTTTGGTTATACCAGTTCTAGACCGATTTTTAGTAATAGTAATTTTGTTCTTCAAAGTGATCCTTTCTGTACTAAGTGTCAGTGTGGTTGGAATTGGGCACAAAATTGTTCCATAAACAAAACCCAGTCTTTAGGATTTCATAAATCTTATTTTTATAAGAAAATGTGGGTGCCTATAATTTTTCATTCTGAAATTTCTGGATCCAAGATAGTTTGGGATCCGAAAGTCTAACACTCTTATTTTCAGTAAAGTAAAGAAAGTACCAATAACAATACATGTTAAATGGATAGTGGATGCTCCCAGTATATGATTGGTAACAAAAACTTCTTCGAAAATATTATCAAGACAAAAGGAGAGAAAGTAACTTTATGAGATAATGCTATGAGAGAAATTATTGGTATAGGTAACATCTTTCTTCTTGGAAAAAACATTGATTTCAAATGTTTTGTTAGTTAATTGTCCTAGGAACAACTTAATTATCATAAGTAAATTATGTGATGAAGGTTACCTTGTGAAATTTATGAATGACAAGTGTTTAGCACACAATTCCAAGGAAGAGTTCATTATTTCTTCCAATAGGTAAGAGAATGTTTACACACTAAACATAGAAGACCTTAGGAGCTAAGACCTACCTTAACTTAGTGTAATGGAAGATCATTCTTGGTTATGGAATAAAATGTTTGGACATTGTAACCATAGAAACCTATGAAAAATCTCTAAGAAAAGACTAGTTAAGGATCTACTAGAGCTTAGATTTGATTCTTCAAAAGTTTGTGATCCTTGTCAATATGGAAAGAAACATAAATAATGTTTTAAATCGGTTGGTGAAGTCTCAACCACTAATTCATTACAGTTAGTGTATATGTATTTTTTTGGACTAACACAAACCGGATGCATTAGAGGAAAATATTATGCATTTTTCTTAGTTGATGATTACACTAGATTTACGTGGGTATATTTTCTATAAAATAAATCTAAAGATTTTTCTTATTTCAAAAGTTTTAGTGCCCATTTTAAAGTTGAGAAAAACCTTCCTTTGATAACTATTCATAGTGATCATGGAGGATAATTTTAAAATTCAGATTTTGAAACTTTTTTTTGTAGAAAAGGCATTACTCATAACTTCTCAGCTCCCAAAACACCTCAACAGAATGGTGTTCTTGAAATATGAAATAGAATTTTTCATGAGATAACAAGAACCATGTTGAGTGAATATTATATTGGCAAACATTTTTGGGCTGAAGCGGTATGTACTTCTTGTTATACTATAAATCAGGTTTTGGTTAGACCGTTTCTTAATAAAACCCCTTATGAGTTATGGAATGGTAGAAAACCTAGACTTTCCTACTTCAAGGTTTTTGTCTACAAGGTATTCATTTTTAATACTAAAGAAAAATTACACAAATTATCACTAAAATATGATGAAGGAATTTTCTTTGGTTATTCCACAACATCTAAGGCTTATAGATTATTTAATAAAAACACTTGTACTATTGAAGAAATAGTACATGTAAAATTTTATGAATCTAATACCTTTGTTTTTAAACAACCTCATCCTTAATCTACAGATATGTTTTCAAAAGATGATTATCAACCTTTGTTAGAAGATCTTTCTGACAAGGAAAATGTCTAAGAAGTTAATTTTGAAACATTTAACCCAGAAGATTTCCTACCCTATGTTGATGAATAGTTTTAAAAAAACCTAAATCAGTTGTTTCTTATGAATCATCCCAATGATAGTATCATTGGAGATGTAAATCAATCTATAATGACTAAAAGTTACTTAAAGAATGAAGTAGAACATCTATAATTTCTTTCCCAATTAGAACAAAAAATCACTGATGAATTTTTCAGTGATGATGATTGAATAAAAGCTATGCAAGATGAACTAAATGAATTCGAAATAAATACTGTCTAGACCTAGGTTGAAAGGCCTAAGGAAACTTCTGTTATTGTAGCAAAATGGTCCTCCATAAATAAGTGTGATGATAATGGAATCATTGGAAGAAATAAAGCTATATTGGTTGCTAAAGTCTATAATCAACAAGAAGATATAGACTATGAAGAAACCTATGCTCCAGTAGCTAGACATTAATATATTCGTATTCTACTTTCCTTTACAGCATTTTGGAACATCAAAATTTTTTAAATGGATGTGAAATGTGATTTCCTTAATGGTTATTTCAAGAGGATGTTTTTGTCGAATAACCTCCTAGTTTTGAAGATACAAAACATCCTCAACATTTTTTTTAAACATACCAAATATTTTTATGGAATTAAGCAAGCCCCTTGAGCTTGGTATGATGGAATTACAATATTTTTGCTTCAAAATAATTGTGTTATGGGAAATGCAGATCCAACCCTTTTTATAAATAATGATAAGAAAAATGTTTTTATTGTTCAAATTTATGTTGATGATATTATATTTGGTTCAACTCAGCAACCATTAAATAATTTCTTTGCAGATCTAATGAAATCTGAGTATCAAATGAGTATTATAGGAGAGTTAACATTTTTCCTTGGTTGACAAATATCTAAAAAACTGGAAGGAATCTATATATCCCAACATAAGTATATTAAAGATCTTCTTATAAAGTACGGATATGACAATACTAAGATTATTAGTACTACCATTGGTACCTCAAACACACTTGATCATTATGAAGTTGGGAAAGTAGTAGATCAAACATATTTTAAAGGTATGATAATAAGTTTACTTTACTTCACAGCTAGTCATCCAGACTTAATGTTTTCAGTATTCTTATGTGCAAGATATTAATCCAATAATAAAGAATCACATTTAAAGGCTTTGAAAATAATTTTTCGCTACTTAAAGGGAATCATGGATTTATGATTCTTTTATACATCTAGAAATGATTTTTTTCTAAATTTTTTTTCAAATGCTGACTTTGGTAGATGTAAAATGGATAGAAAGAGTACATATTGAACTTGTCATTTATTAAGAGATTCATTATTTTCTTGGTCATTTAAGAATCAATACTCAGTAGAACTTTCCACTACTGAAGTTGAATATGTAGCAGCTAGAAGTTGTTGCACTCAAGTGTTGTGGATGCAACACATACTCACAGACTATGGTATGAGTTTTACAAAAAACTCAAATTTTGTGTGATAATACTAGTACCATTGACCTATGTAAAAACCCTACACATCACTCTCGTGCAAAACACATAGGTTTTAGGCATCATTTCCTAGGGATCACACACAAAAAGGAGATATCATTCTTCAATTTATCAGAACACAAGATCAACTTTCTGATATTTTCACAAAATATTTACCCTCTGATAGATTTGAATATATTAAACAAAATTTAGGAATGATTACTATAAGGTGATCTTCCTTGTTAACATTCTGTTGAAACCAATATGCATACTGTAATAAACTCTCTTTCATAGGGGGAGTACATTTGTTTGTTAGATTTCTAAATATTTTTTTCATAGTCAAATTTTTTTTTGTAATCGGTTTTTCAAAATTTTTCGTAATGAAATTTTTTGTAATATGTTTTTCTTAAATTTTCATATTTAAATTTTCGTAATGAATATTTTTATACTTTAAATTTTCTTAATGAAAATTTTTGTACTTTAAAGTTTCTTAATGAAGATTTTTATAATGAAGTTTTTGTATTTCAATATTGGTAATGAAGACTTTTGTACTTTAAGTTTTTGTAATGAATATTTTTGTAGTTAAATGTTCATAATGAAGACTTTCTAAAAATATTCGTAGTCAGTTTTTTTAAAAATATTCGTAATAGAAATTTTTGATTCTAAAGTTATTCAAGAAGAATTTTCCTCAATACGAATAATATTCCTAGCAATACAAAAGGTATGTTTCATTTCCTAAGTTTTATTAAACATCCTTTACTTGTTGGTAGTTTCTTTTGTTTTTAAATTTTTTCAGATTCTCTTTTCCTTAAATCAAAATGTTTTTATTATAAAACTGAAAAAGATTGAATCCAAGATTTCCTTGTGGCTATCGTATTAACCATCATATCTGATCAGAAAGATTTTAAGCCATTGTATAGGGTTTTGAAGATGAACTGTCACTTCAAACACCTATATAAAGGACCCCTAATGGTTGTCCCACATCGAATCTCAAGCTATCACGTGCTGAAGTTCTGTTATTCTAGATAATATCATTCCAGATTTTCAGGGGACTCTCAATTCTAAATGTATATAGAAGAATATTCTCATAATGATATGTCTACTGTCAATCCTATTTCTGAGTGGCAGATCTATAGAAAATGGTTGGTTCATCCAAACATTTTTCAACAAGTAAGATTCTATTATCTTGAAAAACATTTAGCTGAATAGATGGGATAGCATTTCCGTATCGAATCCAGGGGCTCAAGACTTAGAGTATCTGGATTTTCTTGTTTAGTTTTATGAATCAGTCAATTTATTTAAGGATGAAGGAAGGGAGAAGTTTTCCTTCAAGTGGTATGGAATGAATTATTCTCTTTCATATAATAAGGCAGCTAATTTGGTTGGTATACCATATGAAAGGGAAGTAGAGTTCTGTTCCCATAAGTTTCCTGATGTCAAAGAAAGTTTTGTTAACAAGAAGGCTATGGAATGTCTTGGAATTTCTGATGTAAAGACTCCAAATATCACCCACTTGTCTAAAAATTATCGGATTCTTGAAGTATGGGTTCAAGGTTTCATAATTTTGATAAAAGGTGAGAAGGACACATTGAATAAAAGTTACATGTATATCTTGGAATTCTTTGTAAATCTATGGAAGATCAACTTGATTTAGCATATTCTCATTTCAATTGAGAATATCATGAATGGAAACTTGAAGTCTCAGATAATGATTTATCCAGATATTCGTTCCAAGTTAATTGATCGGTGCTTAGAATCCTTTAAAATTACTTGCACCTCAAAGCCAAGGAGTTACAATGTCATGCTGGTCAGTGAAGATACTATGAAGAGGATGAAGATTGGATTTTCTACAGACTCTGGAGAATTTTATGACCTACCTGAAGACGAAGATGAAGCTATTCTGAAAAAACAAGAAGTGGTTGAGCCATCGAAAAAGGTTCAAAATGAGATGAAGTTGAAGGAAGTTGAAGAGGAAGAAAAAACCCCAAAATCTAAGGAAGCTCAATCCGCACCTCCGAAACCTAAAAGAAAAAATCATATACAGATGAGGTTGTAGCTAGGTGGAGGGAATATTAGAAAAAACGAATGGAAGGAGAGCCATAGTTTGGCTTGGATCATGCTGTAGCAAAGGCATTGAATGAGAATAAAAGTGATGAGTTTGAAAAGAAATCTAAATAAAAGAAGTTAAATAAGATGATGATTGAAGCCGAGATAGTGCAATACCTTCTATGGGATACTAAGAAAGCATCAGAGATTATTCCAGTTCCAGAATCCTTCAAGGTAGAAGCTTTACCTGAAACTCTTGGAATGAAGTATGAGACTCCAGAAAAGGTAAAAGAAAAAGAATAATAAAAATTAGTGGAACAAGTTGAAGAATAAGAAATCAGTGATGATACCGAAAATCTGATTAAGAAAGTGGAAGACTCTCATGAGAAGGAAATCCCCTCTAAGAAGCTCTCAATCCAAACTTCTGAAGTAGAATCTTCAAAGCATTCAACACCTAAAAAAGATGAGAAAGGAGAAGAATATAAGAATGAAGAATAAGTTAATATTCTCTCAGAGTATGAATGTTCTAATCCTGACATCATTCATCCTGATGATGCTGAGGTGGGAGATGAGAAAGAAGAGATAGATGAAGATAGAATTATTCAACTGAATGAAAGTGAACATAAATATCCAGATGAGGAAGTCATTCCGAAAAATGATAAGGGTAAATAGGTGGTTGTTGTTACACCAACTAAATATGTTGTAAAGAATAAGGAAGTTGTTGGATCTTCAAAGAGGAAACTTCCTGAGCTAGAGAACGATCCCTCACCTAGCAAAGATTCAGATTCGGAATCATCATCTCTTGGACATTATTTTGTATTCCAATCTTTGAAGAAGATTTTTGGGACCATTTAAATATTTTCATGTATTGAATTGAGATCCCAAATGCTCCAACACACCTTGAATCAGAAAGCAGATTCAGTATCCAGGGTGATGGATAAATGTATAAATCTTGAGGCTGATTTCAATTTTTTTCATTAACTATGAAGCCCACAAGAGATCATGCAAGAAGATGACCACTAGGTCTACGAAAACTATATATTATATAATGATTATTGATGAGATTCAAGAAAGTGTCAAGGATTATTTTGACACCGAATATGGGAAGATCAATGGTCTCATGAATAGCTTTGAGGAAAAGCTAACTCTTGAGAAAAATTCTCAGATGCAAGAAGTGAAGGATTTGAATGGGAAACTTTATTCAGTAGCTCAAAGATGGAAGAGATAAAGAGATATCTAGATTGAAATAGAAGAAAATCATGTCAAGCAAGAAGAAGTCATAAAGGACCAGGATGATAGAATCAAAGCTTTAGATAAGAAAGCTGAGGATCAGGAATAGTTTCTAAAGTGAGCAGAAAAAGATCAGAAGGGGATCAAAAAGCTGAAGACCATTGTCCAGAAATTGATTCCCAATGAAAAGGAAGGATGATTAGACCCCATCAGATATTTTTTTGTATTTTCCTTCCTTGTATAAATTTTTCCAATCCTAATGAAATTTCGGTTGTTCTTTTTTTTGTTTGGATGTATTGTACTAATATTTTAGGTACCATATTATCTATTCCATTACCTTTATTTCTTTTTGAAAATCACAAAGGGGTAGAATGGAAAAATAATTCTATGTAAAGAAAAAATTTCCCTAAGTAAGGGGGTGTTCATCTAAGGGGGAGTTTTCATTACAAAGATATCCGTATTCAAGATAATAAAAAATATCATTCCGGAAATCTAGAATATGATTCTTAGTGTTCCAAAGCCAAAGGGGAAGGTAGTAATATTAATCTGTGCCTATGTGTTAAGGTAGATAAGTTTTACTTTCAGAGTTCAGAAAAATATTTTCTGAAGTCCTTATTTTCTTTTTCATAAGGATGTTTGTTCTCTCCAAAAAGGGGGATATTGTTGAGTAAATAAATTTTCCTTATGACTTTTCTATTCCTTCATGTTTGGGGAGATTGATTGAGTCAATAATTTTTCCTTTTGAATTTACCATTTCTTCATGTTTTGAAAATCACAAACATGTTATCTTAATGAAAATTTCATTTACCCTATCTTTTACTTTCATAAGGAAAATTTTCCTTCCCCAAGGAAATTTTTTCTCACCATATTTTTTTCACTGTAATTATGTCTAAGTATATAATTAGGTCTCATATCCAAAAAATTAGAATCATATATATACTTAGATATAACGCATTTTGTTTTGAGGATCCAAATTCAGGTTACGAGTTCTCTCAATTCAAACTTCGAACTCTTCTGAGTTCTGAATCCGAGTTCTATGAATTCAGACTCTGAACTTTCCTGAGTTCTGACTCTGAGTTCTCTGTATTCTGACTCCGAACTCTTCTGAGTTAGGACTCTGAGTTTTATGAATTTATACTTCAAACATTATATGTTTAGATTCTGATCTCTTATGAATTCAGACTCTAAAATTTGTAAGTTCAGACTCCGAACTCTTATGAATTCGTACTCTGAATTATATTGAATTCAATACTCCGAATTTCCTTGAAATTCGGACTTTGTAATTCTATATAATTTTATCTCCGAATTATTTTGATAAAAAGAATCCGGTTATCCTAGTATTATAGACTCCACATTGTTTTTGGCTAGACACCGAACAGTTTTTCCTTACACTCTGCTAAATGGTTTTGGTTATGTAATCATATTTTTTCCTACAAATGTTTTGGTTATAAAATTATGCCATGCATTTTGTTACTAACTAACCGTTGTTTGAGTGAAACGTGTATAGGTCCCTCCGAAATTTAATGAAAAATGTGATAGTTAGAGGACGGATCCGATCGTTGAAGCTTTGCCTATAAATAGGAGCTCGTTTGAAAGAGCTCAACACTGTTCTACAACTCTAGTGATTACATGCTGTAGAAGTGATTTCTAGAGAGAGACTCTCACGATTTGTGTGTATTGAACATCTTGTTTAGAATTGCATCATACGGCTTTGAGTGTTTCTGAGTACATTCGAGGACTTCAGGGGATACACAGATAGAGGTACCGACTACCTTAAAATTTGAGGAATTCCTTTCTGAGGAAGATGGAGGTGCTGACTACCTTGAAGTTGAGGGCTTGTGGGGATAGCAAGATAAACTCTGATCTTCATATCGAGGGCTTTCCCTGGTGTGGGTAAGATGAACTTCCTTGAATGTATAAATCAAGGGAACTTTATCCAAGGTTGTTGGATACCCTTATTTTTGGGTTAAAAGATGTACTACTTGTTATATGTTTGTTTCAAATTTTTCCTCTACATTTTTTTTGTTATGAAAATTATAACTATATTATACTTATAGTTGTATAATATGATTTAGTATTATTCTATATGCTTTAAGGTAAAATATTTATCTTTTTAAAATTTTGTTATGTTTATTTTTTGGAACTAATTTTCAAGAATTTCGTTCTTGAAATCATATTTCCATATTCAAGCAAATGTGTATAACTATAGGTTTTGTGAATTATTTTGTTTCACCTTGTTAAACAATAGAATGGTTTCTTAATAACATTAAAAGTTCCCAATGGATTTTTAAATTATACAATTCACCCCCTCTTGTATATTGACTATCTACGTTATTATTTTGATCTTACATTTAGTATCTTAGGATAATATCATTCCCCATACCATCTCCACAAGACTCCTTGTAGGGAACTACTTAGACCTAATTTTGTATAAGCACCCAAGAATTCAAATGAGTGACATTAATTAATTATTTCATTCCTTTAATTTATTTATTATACATTAACATAATCATTTACATTATTTCAATAAAAATTTATCAACCACCATCAAGAAGTCCATTCCCTCCATGAATAATCCAAACTGAGTCCATGGTTTTTCATGATTACCATATTTTCATCATTTTAATTCCATCAACAACAACGCCATGGTTTAAGAATTATTAAATCAATATTTGAATCATTACATTATCCATGTACTCTAGAGAACCATAATAATCTACCACCAAGAATAAATATGAAACCAATCACAGCCAACTCTCTCAAGTAGTGGGGAATGGAATGGAGATAAAAACTAGAAACCCAACCGTCAACCAACAAACATATTCAAAAGAAAGAATCACAACACTTAGAATAACATCACTGGGTAATTTCAAAATCAACACATTCCATCATCTTTATCTATATCCATGACACCCATATGAATATCCCTATTCATATTTCCATTATAAGCATCAATTAATTCCACATCATCCAGGCCCCCACCCACATCACATCAACCATCATAGGCTTAGCCATCCCAGGATCATATAACATATAGGCCTCCCTACCCCATATTAAACTACATAGTGAAGATAAAATATAGAGCACATAAAAAAACAAGTAGGAATGAATCAATCATAACTAATATAGAAATATGGGGCCCAACACAAGGAATCCAATCTTCACACAAAAACAAGCTCTTACAGCTCCAACATCAAGTCACTCAGCCTTCTCAAACTGATAGGAATCTCATGTAGTATAATTTATCTTGATGAAAAATCCAGTTTTTATTTTATCTTGAATTAATAGATTAATTTTTCATAGGTTACAACTATTGGAAACCTGATGAATCACATGATAAAAAGATTTCAATAGATAAAACATGCTATCAACATCCAAACCAAATAAAAAACTTATAGAAGTTCCATTATTTTTTACATTCATTTTTATTTCAACAATCTCTACAAGTATTATCATGCTTCACATTCTTTATCAATTTATTTATCATGGATGATCACATTTAATTAATAATACAGATTTCATCAATTTTATTAAAATAAAATTATTTTAAACCTTGGATTCATTACAATAATCATTTTCTTTAAATGTTACTCTAATTAATCAAATAATTATCAAATTACATTCTTAAACATTTTCCCTCAAGAACAATATGCTAATACTTAAAATAAAAAGACAAAATATCAAGTCTGGAATAGATATCACATAATATAGAAAATCAAGAGGCAAACCATTATGATGGTATAAAACAATAACTTGGGATCACTACAACCAATTGTTTATTAACTCAGTTCAATCATTTTTAAGTTAATTTTATTTCCATACCAAATAGTACACCATGATAAATTTTCAATTTTTCAAAAATATATAGGATAATAAATTAATCAACTACCTGAAAGGCATCAATTTTCTTCATGTGAGAATAAACCAATATCATAGATTACAATAACAACTCCCACAAGAGATTAGATCACCACAAATTAATATTGGGAAGCCGAGAATAAATCATCATCGAAGGGATTCCAAAACTCTTAGTGTGATTACTATATATCAGCTAGAAATTAAGAGAACGACATAGGGTTTGGGAAAAACCCTAGGTAGTGTAGATTACAAAGGAAATCTACACAATGTATTTTTACTACGTGAATCAATTCCACACCCTGTATGTATCATGTTTTATGTTATAAACAAAATGCATCATATCAAAAAAATTAACCTAAAATTTATTCATGTTGTAAACAATATCAGGAATCATCCTCACACAATCAATCAAACACCCATTCATGATGTGAAACCATTACACATTGTGAATACTCTACAACAATATATTTTGGAATCCAAACACTTATAGACTCACTCTAGGCCTCCTCCGAGTACTGTGGGATTTAGAAACATGCAAATGGTTAAACATGGTGGATTTGATCCCACAGAATGATCTTTTAAAAACTTAACATTTTTATTCTCAGGATTCCTACATTTTAAAATGATTTTTTTTCAATTTAGAGAAAAATGGAAGCCTCTACAATTATTATATGTTATTTTAATTAATCATTGATAAGATAACTTATAATAAAGATAAGATAAAGAATATTTGATAGTTCTAACTGTTGATAAAAAATGATAGTAATTGTTTTTAAAAAAAGTTGAAATGAATTGATTTTTTATTCTATGTCTAAGTATTGATAATCATAAGAATTAATTTATGTTTAACGAAAAGTTAATAAATATAATTTTCTACAAGGGAATAAAAAATGTCCAATATAAAAATATAAAAATATAAAATACTTAGTATAAAAACAAATAGTATAATGGAATGGTAATAAATTATTCTATAACGAAAATAAACATTAATTTAAAGGAGAATTTAATATACATCAATAAATTAACAATTATGAAAGAAGAAATAAAATGAAATCATTTTAATTAACTAATATATGATGTTTCTTAAATTTAGAAAAATAATTTTCAAAGATATCAAATTTTAATAGTTAAATAACAACATAAAAAATAATTTTTGTACAAAATAGGTTAAAAAAATCATTATTAGAAACATATACTTATTTTAACAAACAAGGTAATGTTAAAAATAAATTTCATGCCTTATTAATATTCATTAATTTTATTTCATATATTTATATTCATTATATAAATAATAATTAATTTTTCAATAAAAAATGAAATAGTTTTATTCTTTTTAAATTCAAATTAATGTACTACAAATTTTTATTCAAAAGATTAATTTATAAATGTTAGTATTATAATTTTAAAATATTATTTTTATTTTTGAAAAAAAATATTAGAATTACATTATGGTAAAATTTTGGTATTTTTATGAAAAGTTTCATTTTCATTAAATAATGAAAAATGTCAAATTTTGTAAAACTGCTATTACTTTTCAAAAAATAAAGTAATTCAAAATCCCCATTTGATCTTAAATTAAATGATTACTATTTAATTATAAATAATTTAATTAATTACATAAGAACCATCATTATACTTTATTTTGGTTTATGTTCATTATTGGGCTTAAAAACACATTTCTCTAAAAATTATTTTATGATTTGTTATTTTTAAATATTAAATAAATTCATGAAATTTGTAAAAATATAATATAAGAAAATAAAATACTTATTATTAGTTAGGTGTCCAAATTTTATTGATATGACCTTTTTATTTTGTTTTCTTTATGAATAATAACTGTAAAAAATATTCCTCAACTTGGTAATGGTAAATCAGGTAATTGAATAAAAAATAATATTATAAGGACTAAAAATAATAATAAAAGTTTTCATTAATCTATTGTATGAGTGGGACTCAACCATAGCCTTTAAATAGTTTAATTTATGGATACATTGTTCTATTTTCCTATGATAACGACATATATTATTTTGCGAAAATATAATGTCAAAATTGTCACTCTCTTGCTTCTAACATATGTAATATTTAGTGTTAGGGATAAAAAACATATATTTGGTTATAAATGGTCATTTTGAAGACAAAAATTATTTTCTCATTGAAATTTTTTTAATATTTAGTTATTAAATAAGAACCTTAAATGCTTACAGAATGTCGACACAATGCATGTGCAAGCAGTAAAAAAATACAATAAATAATTATAGAAACTATAAAATAATATTATTTTTCAAGTTTTTTATATTATAAAACGAATTTTATAGATCAAAATAACATATTAGGGTGACTTTAATTCATTATATTATAATTCTATTATTTTATTTTTTTTAAAGTCAAATAAATAAATTATTCCAAAAAACTTTAATGATATTTAATAATAAAAAATATTTTATTTAATGATTTAAAATTTATATAAACAATATTTCAATCCAAGTTAATTTTATATTGTATGAAATATCAAAATATTTATATCTATTTGACATTTTTTCTTTTATATTATCATTCTTAACTGCTAAATCGTAAAACAATTGATATCATCATAATTGTCAAAAGGGTTAACAAGGGGTTAAAATAAATAGTTATCTGTAATAAAATAATATAAACCTATAAAAATTATACCTAATGATATTATTTATAATAAAAATTTCTTATATAAAAATTATATCAATTTTTATACATTTTCCAGTAAAAATTAATTTATATTAATTCATACTTTATTTAATTCCAAAAGCGTCGCTCCCCTAAGTAATAAAAGGGAACCTCACTTGCACTATTTGAAAATCATTTTGATCACTATATATTTAAAAATAACTATTTAAATCCATTAATAATATGCCTACCCTAATTATTTATTTATTATCTTAGGCATAATACCCACCTTAGAGTGATTAATGTGTAAAGAAAAGGAGGTTGTCAGAACAAGATGTATAACTTTTAACCGAATCTGTTTAATATTTTTTATAATTAATCAACCTTAAAATATTTTTAAAAAATGATTAAATTGTAAAAAAAACTATCCCTAATACCTATTTTTTGTTTCTTCTATTGAATAAAATATGTTCCCCACCTCTTCAATCAAATGGGAAACAAAACCATTATTTCAATGTAGGATAGACTACCGCATTACGAATAAATATAATTCGTTTTCTTCACTCCCTCTTAATACTGGTTATAATGACGAATTTAATGTATATATATATATATATTTTAAATTAAATAATTATCAATATTAAAAGAAAATATATCATCTATTTTCTTAGGTTTCCATCAATTAAAAAATGATAACATTGTTCATGCATACGTGTGGCTTACCACCTCTTTGAAACGATGTGACTCGTTTTTCATAACCACTCCACATTAATACTACATATAAGTTTTTTTAAATATATAATATGATATTTATGATATAATAATCACTCTTTAAGGATAAAACAATCCTAATCTTCTTTCTATCATGATTTGTGAAAAATTGGATCATCACACATGCATATATACAACCCACCGTCTCCACGGTTGTATCAAAATTCATTTTTCATAACCACATTTAAAGGTTGGTTTTAAAAGTTAAATTTATGTATAATAATGGAAATTCTTCCATGAAAATTATTTTTTGGGTGATTATTTAATGACCTCATTTACCATAGTCAATCTATTAAAGTTATTTTGGACGTATGAGTCGAATATCATCAAAACATCTGATATGAACTTAAATGATTAAGTTATTGAATATAACATGGTAAAAATCGAAGTAAAATGAATTATAAACATGAAATAGGTTTTTAATAAAATATATAATTTACTTAATTTTATTATTTAGGAATATAAATAAATTATGTGATGATTTAGACTCAAGTTAAGGGATACTTTTACTTAAATCATCTTTTTAAAAAATTTAATCATTTATTTCCAAAATAATTTTATTCCATGTATATTATATTATTATAATTTAAGTATATATATATATATGGTTATAAATGAATTGTAAATTAAATTTCATCTTTCTTTTGACATTATTTAAAAAAATCAATAGGATTTTTTGATATATTCTTTTTTGACTTTCTTTACAAAAGAAAAATAGAATGTTCTATTTTATCATATATTTAATCATAATATTTTACCTCTACCATAACCATTATTTTTTGTTTTTATTACTTTATAATATTAAATTTATCTTCAACGAAATCCCCTTCTTCCATTTTTCTTAGGTATTTTGGATTTGAAAATTTGTTTTTAAAAGGAAAGGTTATTTTGATATATGAAAATGTTTGAATATGGATTCAAAAATAGTTTTTAAGGGTTTTTTGATGAAAATTAATAATAATAATAATAATATTTATCAATGAAATAGTACTTTATAATTTTATATTATTATAGGTTACCCTGAATGAAGTTATACGATGGGTTCTCCTGATATAGATATACAACGGGCGAAACCGTTACAGCTTATATGACAGTTGAGTTCGATATAGCTCTCCAATGCAATGGGTAATACTTGTTGTGTTCATAGAAAAGGGGGAGGGAGTTATCCATCAATGGTTTTCTAATGTGTTCAACAAGGATTCATTTATTTATAACATGGGCTATGTTTAACACCACAGAATGTTAAAGGGTAAAAAGGATAAAATGCCACTAACCTTGTCAGCAAGGTGAACCTTTCTATTTATGATTCAATATTGTTATAACTCTATAGTAAATGTGGTTTTTCTGGGATTAGTTCGTATGATACATGATCTATAGGGATTTTTCATATGGTGTGTATTATTTATTAGAAATCACACATGAAGGAACATGTGTGGGCCTATGGAGAATTCGTTAGTATGATGACCCACTTGGGCATGTGGATGGTCATCACGGAGGGAACAACAAGTTATTTCAGGGAATGTGGGGTGCCTATGAAGCCTAATTGTAACATTGGTATTAGATGAGGAACCCTACAAAAAGTGCGGTGACACATCTTAGGTTGAGATATTTGGTCTATAATAAGGATGTTGTGATTGGGGGGTATGTAACACCCCAAAATGTTAAAGGGTTTGAAGGGTAAACTTTTACTACCCATGTCAATAGGGAAATACATTTTTTTCGGAGCCAAACTAATTATATCTCAACAATTAATGTTGTTTGTAAAGGAGTTGTGGTCAAGATGGATGAGCTATTGTATTATATCCCAAGTCTTGTGCGAGTGAAAAAAAGAAACATTTGATAGAATATATTTTTGAATGTGGGGGAAATCATTAGTCTAATGATCTGTTTGGGAATGTGGGTGGTCCCTAGGGAGGGGAAAACTTGTGTTAGTAGGGAAGTTTATCTTTTTGAAGGTATGAATTGTTAAACAATGAATATAATTCACTATGTTTCTAAAAAGGGTATCTATTTTCATGATATGGGTTTTGAATGTTTTCTTTTAAAATAAATTTCCTATATTTCATATGGCTATGATATTTTAATGTGATCAAATAATATTATAAAAAAGGTTAAAAATTTATGGGTTTTTATATTTTTTAATAGAATAATATATTTATTTAATGTATGCACCTTACTAATATCTTTATGGTGATCCCATGTTTTTAAATGTTTTTACAAAGTTTAAGGATAAGTGATAGAAAATATGATGCCATGATGAAAGTCATGATGATTTGTTAGGAATGGAAAAAATATTTCTTTTTTAATGTTTTACATTAAAAAGTTAATGGATACTATGTATAAGTTTACACTTTGTAATTTATAATATTATTAAGTAATATTTATGATTTAATTCTATAAAAATGTAAACCTAAAAGAACTTTTGGAATTAAATAATGTGAATTATATTCTAAATACACATGATAATGTAATTTTTATGGCTGGATCCTTATAGAGAGTATCAGATAAATAGTTTTGATAATATAATAGAATAGGAAAATATTTATAGAGTACCCTTGAGTGATTATAATATATAGTTATGTTGATATAAAATAGTATTTGATGATCACTATGTTTCATTATTTAATTTTTTTTCATAATGGTTTTCCGTAGAGAAAACATTGAATCTTAAGTAGGAATTTGTCAAGAGTATAATGCCATTCCAAATCAGTATCTAGAAGTTATTGTAATTGGAACTAGGAATTTTTTTAAATGGATAGATTAGTTGACAATTTATAAAAGTTTTGGTGGAATCCACATTATTGAGATTCCCGACATACCACAGAGAAATGGGTTAATAGTTGATCATTTTATGAAACAAATTTCTCCTAATTTAGGTTTAGCTTAATATTCAGTGGTAGGTGAAGGATGGATCAATTCTCTAGAAAACATATTAAATGTTTTGGGATGTTAAGAACATTAAAAGGTAACTCTTTCCATTTACCATTTTGATGGAGAAGCTGATTGATGGTGGTCATTGGATTAAAATACCAGAGATATAATGGATTGATTCCATTGAATATGATATGTTTACGAATATTTTTATGGAGAGTTACCCCCTAATAGTGTCCGACTCATGATTGAGAAACAATTCATTGAATTTAGGCATGACGAGGATTCATCAAATGCATATAAAGATAATTTTTCATGATTGTTGGAGTTTATGGGAAATTTTATTTGGGGCCTTAATAGTAAAATTAATAGATTTAACTAAGGATTTAAATCATTTTTATGAAGTTAACTAGATTCATGAATATTTTAGGTTTATGATAAATTTACTCATTATAATGAGAATGTTGAGTTGGAGTCTAGTGAAAATTTCTTAAAGATGAAAAGAGTGTGAAGTGGTCAAGGTTGAATGTAGTGGGGAATTACTCCACTAATAAATTTGATGGTAAGTCTCGAACATGTTCCATGCATGGTAAAAAACATTTTAGGAAGTTTTTTAAAGGATATGTTATATATTATCAGGATGTTATGTTTGTCTATAAGGTTTGTGATTGAAAAGAAAAGAGTCCCAAACAATACCATAATGTCTTTAAAGATTTCCTACCAAAGGTAAGATGATTAAATATCAATGTTTGGGGAAATTATACTATATTTTGTATTAATATAGATACTCAAGCTAGAAATCATTATTATTGAAATAAAAAAGTTACAGGAAGTCATTTTCTACTATTAGAGAAGATGCTGGGATATATTATGAAGTAGTGAAATGTATGTTAACTATTTATTAAAATTATTCAAATGCCCTATTTCAATCAGGATTTTCATTTTTCTTAATTTATAAGAAATTTTATGAAAAAATGGGAATATGACTTCATGAAAATAAGATATAACTTTTGGTTAAAACTCTTTGTGGAAGATTCAATGAATGGAAGATTTAAATGAATCTTATTATTATTATTACAAATGGGATAGTCTTTCTGAAAAATATTATTGAACTTCCCATAATAGTGTTTGATATTATTTTGGGTATGGATTGGAATATAATTTATCATGAAAAGATAGATTGTAATTTTAAAAATTTATATTCAATGATTTCATGCCTTTGATAACATATCAACATGATGGAAACTTTAATAGAGATAGAAATGAATATTACCTAGATTATGTTTTTTAAAATAATTAAATAACTATAATTAGTGATGTTATATTAGTGAGTGAATACGCAGATTTATTTTTGGATAATTTTCCTCGTATTATTCTGAATTTGGTGGTTGAGTTTCCTATCAACTTAGTGCCTAATGCTAATCCAATTCCAATTTCCCCTTATCAAATGGCTCATGTAAAACCTTTTGAATTGAAAAATTATTTTTATGAGTTACTGGATAAATGTATTATTTTTATAGAAGCATCACCATGGGGTAATCCTGTCTTTTTGATAAAAATAAATATGGTTCGATGATACTTTTCACTAAAAATAATGCCTTTTATAACATCACTACAAATAAAGTATATCTTTTACCTTATATCAATGATTTTTTTGATCATCTATATGGTGAAAAATATTTTTTGAATATTGGTATTAGTATAGGGTACTATTAGAAAAATGTAATGGGGAAAGATATTTTATAGATATAATTTCACACTAGTTATATGATTTATGAATTTTTGGTTATGCCCTTTAGGTTTTCTAATGAACCAATTCTACTTATCGATCTTATGAACAGATTTTTCCATGACATTATGGTTGTTTTTATTAATAATATGTTTGAATATTCTAAAATTAATTAGGATCGTGAAAGAAAATTATGGATTGTTTTGAAAATAATAAAATAAAGGAATCTATATGGAAAACGTAATAAGCATGATTATTGGATACAAAAATTTCTTTCCTTTGACATATTGATACTAATGATAGAATACCTACTGAAAATACTAAGTATATTTTTTTAATTAATGTTAAAGACCTAAAAATGACATATATATTAATGGTTTTTAGGGATTGCTGGGCTATTACAATCTGTTTCTTGAAAGTTTTTCTCAATTATCAATCCCACCAAACAAGATAACTCAAAATATGAATAAAATTAATTTTGGACGAAAGAGTTTGATAACTGTTTCAATAAACTAAAAAAATATTGTGCAATTATCTATTTATTTATTTATTCTATATAAATATTGAATTTTTAATCTTAATTGATGCTTATTTAAAGGGACATGGTTCTATTATGATGCAGAATAAATAAGTAATTTATTATATCTCATATCAACTGAAACCTCAGGAGTTAAATTTTCAAACACATTATCTAAAATTATAGTCTATGATTTTTTCTCTAAAAATTCATAGGAATAATTTATGAGCCTTAATGTGTGGAAACTATATTGATCAAAAATTTTAAAGCATTTATTCACTGAAAAGGGTTGAAAATGAGACAGTGAAGATGATTGGAACTGATTAAGGATTAAAACTACAAGATTCATTACAATCCAAAAGAAATTTAAAAAATAAATAATTCTTTCAGTTGGAAATATAAATCCATATTTATCATGAGATATTTTGAATATTTCCCTTTAAATAATGAAATGATAAAGTTTAGCTTATAAATTGTAGATGCAGGAACATCTTCAATTTTGTTTCAGGTGTCAGTATTATTGTCTCTATAAGAAAGTATTAGCAGTCTCAAAAGGTGGGGCATGATTTAAAATAAATGGAATAATATTTTAAAAAGGGTAAGATTCATATGTTTAATGTTGATTAAGAAGGTGATATAAAATTTCGAATGATCTTATATGTGATTTTTTATTCCAATTTGAGGAGATAATTGTTTAGTAAATATCATAGTTACCTGTTTTCCAATCATCCTAGAAGTAATAAGATATATAGAGTCCCTTGGGAGTGTTACTGTTGGGATGGAATGAAAATAGATATTTTGGAATTTACCATGAAATTTTTGACCAATCAATATGATAAATAAGAATAAAAACTACTTAAGGAGACACCTTATCATTTTCGAATCCTAGATTTGAAATGGAAAAATATATCTATGGACTTGATGGTGGGATTGCAAAAGACACCTCAAATTAATAATGTGGTTTTGGTTATTATTGAATGAATAAATAAATATTAAAATTTACATCCCATTTGAGATATTATTTATTTAGATCCAATTTATATAGTGTAACTCAATGAGGTAATTAGATTACGAAGAGTTTCTCTCTCCATTATATATTACCCTGTTACTAGGTAAACTTATAAGTTTTAGAAAGGACTTCTAATTTAATTATCTACTGAGTTAAATTTTAGTACAACTTTTCATACATAATTAGATACAAAATCCCAGTCAATAATTTAGACCTTACAAGACAAGATTCATTCTTATTAAATAGAAAACATGGGAAGTTGGGATCAAAATATTTCATGACATTAATTTTATTATAAAAATGGTTTTCATTACATTATATAGATGGAACCAATTGAGGTATTATTTGGAAAGAGATTCTAGAATCTAGCTTGTTATGGAGATGTTGGTGAAATGATGATATTAGGACTGAAGTTTGTAAAATTAATTGATGATAAAGTGAAGATTATATAGAAACATAAGAGGTTGAATTAGATAATATTAAAACTTTTAATAGATAACTAGAGGAAAGATTTTTTGAGGTAGATGATCATGTTTTTCAGAAAATATCTCAATAGAGATGTTTTATATATTTTGGTAAAAAGTGGATTCTTAGTCCATGGTCCATCGAACCATATGAAATCCTAGATGATGTTGGATTATATTCCTACTGTGTGGCCTTGCCTTTGAGTTTATATTAGTTATAAAATGTATTTCATGTTTCATCATTATGAAAATATATACTATATGGATCCCATGTTTTGACACCTGAAGTAGTTCAGTTGGAAGAATACCTTTCTTAGGAGGATAACTTTTAAAAATTATTAACTATAGATATAAAGTTTTGTAGAATAAAGTAATTCCTAAAGTTATGTTTTTTGAGAAATCCATATGGTTGATGAAGAAACATGGGAACCACAAAATTCAATGAAAAACAATATCCCCACTTTTTGAAGTAAATAAAGAAATTATGATGATAAATTCTCAAAAGGTGGGGTGGGGAAGAATGTAACAACCCAGGTAAATTTGATAATCAATTTCTTATTTTATTAATATTCATTAATTTTATTTCATATTGTTATATTCATTATATGTATATTAACTGTTTATTAATCAAATTGGAAGTAATTTTATTCTTATTATAATCATTTTCTTGCATTATTTAGTTTTATTTAAATATATAATCACTGAATAATAGAAATTATTTTTAAAAACTGAACTTCAATTTTTGAATCTATATATCAAAATTATCTTAGGCTCAGATTTTGTTATTTTTTTGATGATAATGATTTTCAATAAATAATGAAAAATATCAATTTTTGTAAAACTATATCTTATTTTTGTTAGTAAAAGTAAATTAAAATTATCATTTGATCTTAAATTATCAAAAATATATTTTTAATTTTAAACAATCAAATTAAGTACATAGGAATCACCATTATTCATGATATTGGTATAAGATCATTTTTTATCTTAATGAAATTGTTTTCTAAACACTATTTTTCTTTACCTTTTTATTGAAATAAAAAATTAGTTTCTTAAAATTTTATAAATTTAATATTAAAAAATATATTGAATATTTGGAATTAGGAGATCATAATTTAGTAAATACGAACTTTTTTCTTTTTTTCTTTTTTAATAGTAACTGTATAAATATTCATCACATTGTTATGGGTAAATCGATAAATTAAAGGAAAAAATAATACAATAAAGAAAAAATATAACCATAAAACATGAATTTTATCTATTTTATGATCTAGTTTTGTCCATAATAAATCAATATTTGAGTTTATGGAATTGTTGTTAATTTTTTTCTTTGAAAATGATATATATATTATTTTATGTAAATATAAAGAGAAAAATGTCACTCTATTGGTCTTAATATCTATAACATTTTTATATTGGGAAGAAAATAACCAATGTTCAATTATAAATACCAATTTTAAATATAATTTTTCTAATCATGATAATTTATTTTTAATTTTTTTGTTGAAATATTTATCTTAAATGCTTATGCAACAAAAACATAGTACTGGTGTAAGTACTGGAAAATCAAGTACATAATTTTAATAACTATAAACGTAATATTTTTAGATGAGTTTTAGTAAACCAAAAATTTTATATATAAAGAAAAAATAATATGGTATTGGTAATTTATTATACACTAATTCCATTTTTTCATGTTGTCTTAAATGTCCAATTAAATAAATAGTCCTGGAATGAAATTAATGATATTTAAAAACAGTCACTATTTTAATAAATGACTTAAAATTCATAGAAATACTATATTAATAAAATATGATAAGATATTTTTAAAAATATAAATCACAATCCATTTATATGTATTTTTTACTTATATATTAGCTTTCTTAAACCCTAAAGATTAAAAACCATTAAAATCGTCATAATTGTCAAAAGGGTTAACGAGGGGTTAAAATAAATAGATAAGGGTAAAAAAAAATCTAATCCTATAAAAATTATATCAAATATTATTATTATGAACAATAAATATCTATTGTATAATTATATCAATCTGGGGACAATTTTCAAGGAAAATTAATTTATATTAATTTAATACTTTATGTAATTCCAAAAGTTATCCTCTCCTCACTTATATAAGAGATCACCCTATCCTTTCTTACTCACACATTTTGAGAACTATAGTCCAACCCATTCATACCAAAATACATTTATAAAATCACTACACACATTCTATATGTATTAGTTTTTCAATAATACCAATAATAAAAAGGCTTATGTTGTAATGAAAATGAAGTTGTTCAGAGAAGAGGTTTAACTTTTAAACAAATGTTTTAGTTTTATTGATTATTATAACTCCTTAAATAATTATTCAATCATTATGAAATAATAATATAAAAATATTTAATACATTTATATGTTGTTATTTTTATGTAATAACCTATATACACATCCTATTATATCGAATTTGAAATAAAACCATTGTTCATGTGGACGAAGGACTGCAACCTCACGAACCGATGCAATTTGTTTTCCATCACCACATATCAGAAATGGTTATTACGATGCATTTAATAGACGAAAATGATATTAATTATGTAACAATCTAATATTCTATGAGGATTATATTTTTTTATGTCTTATGTTATACGCAACATCAAAGGAATATTTCACTACACAAAACACTAGCTTGGCTTGCGTTAATATCAAGAGAAACCTTTCTCGATAGCGTGTGTTGTACGCAATATTGAGTTTCACTAAACAATGATATGTTATTAAAATATTATATAAACTAGCCATTATGAATATTAATACCCACTTTTTGAAATTTTATAAATATTATCATTCAAAATGGACTTCATTTTTGTATTTGGAATATCGAAGTTTTCCTAGGGTAAATTTTTTGTATTTTTCTGAAAACATTCAATTTTTGATGAATAGTGAAAACACTGAGTTATCGGTTTAAAACAACTTTTTATTTAAATAATATTTTTTTATTTAAATTTATTTTAGGTCAAAATAGATACATAATACCTATATAAGGTCAATTTAATTCATTGGAGTAATTTCATAATAATATAGATACATAATAATTTTATTGAACTTTTTACCGTATTTTACCCACCTCCTAGGAGCATTTGAAAATGTATATAAAATGTAATTTTTCCTCTTTTGTGAGTGTAATTTCAAAAATCCGAAAGACATGGTTAATATAAAAGATTAAAATTTGGTTCAATATGATAAAAATAATTTTTGTTGAATAGTAACTTTTTACTTTTATTTACTACGGTTAAAAGTAAATATGGTAATTAAGGGTAAAAATGATATTATTATTACCCTAACACATGTCCTAATTCTATTTTATAAGTTTAATTCGACCAAAAAACTTTAGGAATAAAATACTACCCTTTAGGTCCACTTGGAATAGATTAGGGCATTTATTATTATTTTATTTAAAGAAGTGTTAAAATAGTTAAAATCAAAGTTTAATAACTAAAAAAAATTTTAATGTAGGGTTATACATAAGATAAATTCTAATATAAATATTAATTATAAATATAAAAATATTTCCTACATAATGGTATTTTATTTATAATTTTTAGACATTTAATAATTTAATTTATTTATGACACAATGATGATGTAGTAATTACCTTATTTATGAAATATTAACACAATTGATATTATAAATACCAAAATAAATGTAATTTTAGACTTTTTATGAATTAAAATAATTTTATAGGTTAATATAACACTTTAGTATTTATTTAATTAAATTTTTTCTAACTAAACATACTGTTTTTATTTTCAAAAAAATCAATTACCAAATAGTGCAAAATTACATAAAATAGTTTTTTAAAAAATATTATATTATTAATTTTTATTTTATTCCTAAAAATCTAAGGTTCGGTCAAATGACTTAGATAAGGTCATATATATTAATAATTAACCACTTCAGGTTTTTTTCCTTTTTATAGAATGTTTATTAACCATATAGTGTAAGAAAACAAGAAGACATAGTAAAAGTTAAATTATTTAACATAGAGATAAATCTAAATGATAAGGTTAACATAGTGACATAAACTTGTCTAAAACCTATTGGATGAGATTATTTTGACCCATACCCACCTAAGCATAGAAATAAATCAATTTGGAGCTACTAAAAACCGAATATGACTTTATTATAAAATAATATTTTATGTTTTTCCAAAGGTGCCCCTCTCCTCCATTAAAAAAGGGAACCTCCTCCCTCTATTCCTTACACCATTTTGGACCTTCAATATAAGGACCCTACCTTAAAAATTAATTAAACTTGAGTTACTTAAAGAATACATGTCGATGATCTTTTCAGGTTTAGAGTTTTCAAGAATTAGATCATAAAACATGCATTACATTCCACATTTAAACAAAGTGGTTACATAAAAGATAGTACTCATTTTTCCCATCAACAGAAACATATTTAAAATAAAACATGGTTTCATTCTTGAAACTTCCTTGACACTATCATCACATCATGTACCTTTCCCTTGAACTGTGAAAAACATTTCAAAAACATGGGATGAGCATAAAAATCTCAGTAAGGGATATAAAAATATGGAAAGGAAATATGAGTACATGTATACATAAGAATAAATGAAATCATAATTTACTCATAAAACATATGCACATTAACATACCTCATCAAATCATGAATAAAACATATAAATCATAAGTCATAAAGGTATCTTGAGGCATTCATAACATTCTTACATAGGGAGTAACCCTCTTGGTTACGTTTGGAATACCCATCAAAATATATTACCTAAATCTCTTTAGAGAAACCTTAACGTTTAAATCCATCACGTTAACCAGTGAATTGGAGAGCTATATCGGGCTTACCCGCCCTCAGTTTATCATAGAACCACCCGTCTTCATAACAATCCCCAAGAACCATAACATAATCATATCACATAAAACATGCATAAAGGAAACATAACATTTCTACTTTTCAATCATGATATATCAATACAACACATTGATAAAAAAACATTATGAAAACCATTTTAAATACCAAAATAAATGAAAATTAAAACATGGTATTTATTTTTTAGTTTAAAAAAATGTTATAGCTTGTAGAGGAAGCCGAAGCTCAAATAATGGTCACGGCGGCAGAGAAGTCGTTGTCGCCGCGTACGTACGATAAAAAAACATTCCCTTTTGTCATTTAGTAAACTCTTCATATAAAAAAGATTTATTTTGCATAAATTTAAAAGTCAAAGGGGTTTATAAACTGTATAAAAGAACGTTGTGTATAAAAAAATATGCCTCAATGAAAGGAGATTGAGATGAAGTCCCATACCTCGGGTCCGACTTGACTCGATCGTTCTTTAACGTCCTGAATAATAAACTTGAGTAAATTTTTACTTTCTTAAGAAAATTTTTCAAGTTCATTATTCCTTTTATATCACTTATTACCATTTAATGAACACTATGTAATTATTTAAGTTAATAATGGTCATTTTGTCGATCATTGGTACTTGAGTCAAAAATAAACTCTTTATAATTACAAGTTGTTAATGTGGTACAATATCCATTATATCCAGAATTATATTCATAATTTAGATATCATATATGTCATATATATCCAGTATATACATGCATTTAAAATATTACATATCATTTAGAGAGAATAAATGAAATGCACCGTTCATGGAGACGGTAAGTCGTACGTACGCATGAAAGCTACTTTCATTTATATTTCATATTTAATGGAATTAAAACATAATGATACATAATATTATTATAATTCCAGTATGGTATCATATATGATATCATTAAATCTATCCTATATACGTACCACATATGGTATTAATGAATCAAATCACCTTGAGGGGGCGGTAGTCCGCACTTTCTAAAATGAAGATATCGCGTATACCCATAATGGAAGTTATAAAGGTATGCCCTAAATGAAAAATACAGAAGCTTAAGGAAACAATAAACATATTATATGCCATATATAAATATATTTACATCTTAGTGGCCTCCTTTGAAGGTATTATATTAGTGTTGAACAATCATCGTTTCGTGAGGCCGAAATTCGCCATCCACAGAAACAGTATGTTCTTTAACCATTGGATGTATTTTTGTGTAAGTGTAGCTCGAATAATTCATATAACAAAATACTAGTATATTGAAGATACTTTTTTTGTTAGAATATAAATGAGTAAAAAGAATTTAGGGGGTTGGAGAAGCAGAATAAAACCAAAGAACATTAGAGAAGTCGTTAGTTTTAAATCGGGTAACTACCTATGGTTTGAACCAAAAGGGTTTCTTAAAGAGCTTCCTGCCTATGGTAAGGGTTCTAGGATTAGTAGAGGGATGTGGAGAGACAAAATGAGCAGAGTTTGGCCGATCCAAAGGCTTTAGAGGTGTGGGTAAGGAGGTAGAGGTGGGGGCCCTTTATAAGAGGAGAGGAGGGGCACTCTTGGAAAGGTATAAAATGTTACTTTATTTCCAAATGAGTTTCGGATTTTAAAGGTCCCAAATTGATGTATTACGAGGATAAGGTGATAAGGGTTCAAAATCCACCCATAAAATAGATTTTTTACATGTTTAGGTCTTAGATTTTACATTATCTTCTCATTTTACTTAAATATTTAAATAATGAGGTAATCGCTGCATCATCATGATGTCATATATAATTTAAGTTATTTAATGTCTAAAAATTATAAAAAAACTACTATGATGCAGTAAATATTTTTATCTTTCCAATTACTAATTATAGTCCAATAGATCACTTATTTAGAAAAAATTAAAAATGTTTTACTCAGGTGATACATTCTTTTTTATATTTACTTTTTTTAAAAAATAAAAAGATAAAAAGTCATTATCACACAAAAGTGATTCCATGGGGTCTCCATGTTTGGAACAATGCATCCCATGGTCGGCCATGACACAAACAGTATTATTAGGACACTTTTTGGTGTAATTTTTTATTATTATGATATTATATTATTATCCTTAACTACCTGATTACTAATTAATCAAGATAATTAATGATAATTACCGTTGTAACTATTCACAACTTCCAAAAACAAGAGTCTTAATTACATAATTTGGAAATTATAATTCCAAATATGGAATCCATTTTACCAAATTACTGACATGGAAATTGCAATAATTAATTGAAAAATGATTCTCGTTGTCAAAACAAATAGCATGTTTTTTTGAAATAATTTCTATCAAATGTTTTACAATTGTTTATGTCCAATTTCAAAGTAAAATTAATCCCAATTACCACCATTGGATTAAATTGTAAAAATATATTCTATTTACACTTTAAAACCAATTAAAATGATAATCTAACCATATAATTAAATTAGATGAAAAAGAATTTTTGATGTAAAATGCAGTATTTTTCACTATTCATTAAAAAATGAACATTGTCAGAAAAATACCAAAAAATTATCCAATGTAAATTTCAATGTCCCAATCATAAATAATAAGTTTATTTTGAAAAATATAGCTTATAAAATTGTCAAAGTATAGATTTAAAATGGTTCTCCATCAAAAGGTGGTAAAACAATCTTTTAAAAATATTAGTGTATTCCGTGATTAAGATTCGATTTATTCTCATTTGAAGCTTCTAAAACAGTATCTAATTCATAAATAGACATAGGTAAAAATATATATTATTCATTATATACTTGGGATGCTACATCCTTCCCCCCTTTAGAAAATTTCTTCCCCACAATTTATTTACTTATCGAATAAGTGGGGGTATTTATCCCTCATTTCATTTTCAGATTCCCATGTTGCCTCTTCACTCATGTGGTTCTTCCACAAAACCTTTACATGATGAATCACCTTATTCCGAAACACTGGCTCCCTGTGGTCAAGAATCTGGACTGGTTGTTGCTCATAAGATAGATTCTCTTCCAGCTGAACTACCTCTCAACTCAAAACATGAGATGGATCTGGCATGTACTTTCTTATCATTGAAACATGAAAAACATTGTGTACCTGAGATAAACCCGGAGGTAAAGACACTCAGTATGAAACTCATCCAACTCTCTCCATAATTTCATATGGTCCAATGAACCTTGGACTCAACTTTTCTTTCTTACCAAATCTCATCACACTTTTCCATGGTGAGACTTTGAGAAAAACATGATCACCTGACTCAAAAGAGAGATCCTCCCTCCTGTTGTCTTCATAACTCTCCTGCCTGCTCTGAGCTGTTCTCATGTGTTTCTGAATCAACTGAACCTTTTCTGCCATCTATTCTACTAATTATGGTCCCATCAAATTCCTTTCACCCACTTCATCCCAGAAAGATGGAGTTCGACAATGCTTACCATATAATGCCTCAAATGGTGCCATCTGTATACTGGAATTAAAACTGTTATTATAAGGAAAATCAACCAAAGAAAGATGTTGGTACCAACTTCCCTGATAATCCATCGAACAAGCACATAGCATATCTTCCAATGTATGAATTGATTATTCTGATTTCCCATCTGATTGAGGATGAAAAGCTGTAATAAAATTTAATTCAGTACCCAACGACTTCTGAAGGCCTTTCCAAAAGTTAGAAGTGAACCTGGGATCATGGTCAGATATAATTGAGAGAGGAACTCCATGTAACCTGACTATCTTTTTAAGATACAAACGGGAAAGTTGATCTAGGTAAAAAGTATCTCATATGGCAAGGAAATGAGAAGATTTAGTCAATCGATCAACAATAACCCAGATTGCATTATTACCTCGAGGTGTCTTCGACAATCCCACAACGAAGTCCATGGATATATTCTCCCATTTCCACTCTGGTACTGGTAATGGATGAAGCATCCCTTTCAGTAACTACCACTCTCCTTTAACCTATTGAAAAGTCAAACACTTCACAGTAAAATCAGAAATATCCCTTTTCATTCCGTCCCACCAATAATACTCCCAAAGATATCTATACATCTTAGTATTTCCCGGATGAAATGAAAACGGAGAACTATGAGCATCACATAACAACTCTATCCTCAACTGTGAATCACATGGCACACACAATCTATTCCCAAATCTCAAAACACAATCATTATCAATGATGAATTCAAGAAACATACCCTTCAGAACTAGCTCTACCTTTTTCTGCAACTCACTGTCTTGCTTCTGTGCTTGCTTAATTCTGTCTGATAGAGAAGATTTCACTGATACCTGAAACAAAACAGAAAAACATCTTGCACCAACAATATCTATGCCAAAGTTCATAAAATCCTTAACCAAAGGATCACGTTCCAAACACAACATTGTTAATGAAGCATTACTTTTTCGACTCAAAGCATCAAACACTTTATTTGCTTTTCCCGGATGGTAATGAATTGTATAATCATAATCCTTGATTAATTATAGCCATCTCCACTATCTCATGTTCAATTCATTCTGAGTGAATATATAGTTTAAACTTTTTTGATCAGTATATATTTCACACTTTACTCCATACAAATGATGCCTCCAAATTTTTGAAGCGAAAAAAACAGCAGCTAATTCCAAATCATGTGTAGTGTAATTTACATCATGTGTTTTCAACTAACGTGAAGCGTAAGAAATTACCTGATCATTCTGCATTAGGACTCAACCAAGTCCATTCAATGATGCATCACTATAGATAACAAACTCACCATTCTTGGAAGGTAGTGCCAAAACTATAGAATTCACCAATCTTCTTTTCAATTCCTAAAAACAATCGTCACATTCTTTTGTCCAAATACACTTAACACCCTTCCGAGTTAGCTTAGTCATTGGACTAGATAACCGTGAAAAATTTCTAACAAACCTTCGGTAATAGCCTGCCAAACCAAGGAAGCTATGAATCTGAGTTACATTTGTGGGTCTTGGCCATTCTTCAACAACCTTTGTTTTTGTAGGATCAACAGTTATCCCATCTTTCAAAACGTTGTGACCAAGGAAAGAAATTTGTTGCAACCAAAACACACACTTGCTGAATTTCCCATACAATTTATTTTCTTTTAAGGTTTTCAAAATAACCCTTATATGTCTTTCATGCTCCTTCAACTCTAAAAGTTCGGTTTGATCCATTCGATAAGGGTGTTTTGAAATTGGATTATCATCAGGAACCAAGTCAATGGTAATTTCAACATCCTGATCAGGTATTATTCTAGGAAACTCATCAAGAAAAAACAACAGGATACTCATTTACCACTGGCACATCATTAATCTGAACAGTTCCCTTGTTTTCAACGATATGTTCCAGGTAATATTCAATTCCATCTTCTACAAGTTTCTCAGCCTCTTGATATGTTATCAACAGTAAGGGTTAATTCTTGTACACAAACTGAATGTATTTCTGAAAAGAAACTTCTTTAGCTCTATAGTCAATCTTAGTATGGTAAATAGAGAGCTCTTCCATACCCAGGATAACATCAAACTATACTATAGGTAAAACAATAAGGTTTTCAAGTAGGTTCTTTCCACGAATAAGGATAGGAAGATTCTTATAAATTATTTTTGCCTCAACATTTCCCCCAGGTGTTTTTACCACAAGTTCAGGAGTCATTTCTTGATATGGTATTCCCATTCTACTAGAAACGTTATCAGAGATGAAAGAGTGTGTAGACCCCGAATCAAACAACACACTGGCATAATCTGAAAAAACAAACAAAGTACCTGATACCACGTCATTTGATGGCCCGAAATCTTCTGAAGTAGTTTCAAAGGATTTCACCACCCCTTTCTTCTTGTAGTATAACATCTTCCCATCGCTCGAGCTCTTTTTCGGACACTCGTTTTCAAAGTGACCCATCTCATTACACATAAAACATTTCACTAACTATAAATCAAATTTGGTCTTACCATCACCCAGATCATTTTCAGTGCAATCATGAGCCTTATGTCCCATCTTACCACATCGGTAGCACTTTCCAGAATTCAGAATACATTCCCTAGCATGCCTTTTACCACATTTACCAAAAACTGGAAACCTAGTTTTCTTACAATCAGACCTTTTTGAATAATTTTTTCCTTTCTCCTTCCACCTCGGTCTCTTCTTTTGCTGGTTGTTATAGAAAAATTTATCATCAGAAAACTCCATTCCCACCTTCTCAGCACATCGAACAAGATTTTCTTAACTCTTGAACTCGCGAGAAGCTAAAGCCCTTCGATATTTTGGCTTTAATCCTGAGTGAAAACCATTGATTTTACTATCAAGGTCTCGGATAAAATTTGGATCATACCTTTCCAATCGAGTGATCCTTTCTTCATAGGCAGCCACTGAGTCATCCTCTTGCCTCAATTCCAAGAATTTCTTTCCCATCCTATGTCAAAGAGCCTTAGGAAAATACTTCTTAAGAAATATACCATTGAATTCATCCCAGTCGAGAGAATCAATCTCATCAGCATCCCTAATATTTTTAACCATCACGAACCACTGATCTGCTTCACCCTCCAAATGGTAAATATCAATACTAACCTTTTAATTGTCTGAACACCCCATGAAATCGAAAATATTCTCCAGTGCTTTAATCCACACATCAGTTAGCACAGGGTTAGATGATCCTATAAATGATGGGGGATTTTGCCTCGTGAAATATTCCACCACTGAAATGTTCCTCTATGGTTGATCTGGCTGATCTCGTGCATGGATACCACCACCATTTATCTCTTGAGTCAACTGCGCCATTACTACAACAAACTGTTAAGTTCCAATTCCAACCATCTCAGGATGCTGATTCGGAAGGTTATTTCCTTCTGTATGCCTTCCTTGCACTGCTTCCATGTTTCCTCTATGGAAACCCATTTTGAACAAACATTTCTTAAATGAAGAAGCATGGTAATCTTCAAATGCTATATCATTTCAGTTTGACCATAACAAAAAAAATTGGATAATAATTTAATAGAATTATAACTCCTAATGTTATCTAAACCGACCTTTGATTCCAACTATAAGGCCGCAGCCTTAAACATTACTTAATCTTGAGTTAATTCAAGAATACATGTTGAGGATCTTTTCAGGTTTAGAGTTTTAGAAAATTAGATCATAAAAAATGCATTACAGTACACATTTTAACAAAGTGGTTACATAAAAGATAGTACTCATTTTTCCTATCAACGGAAACATATTTAAAATAATACATGGATTCTTTCTTGACACTTTCTTGACACTATCATCACATCATGTAACTTTCCCTTGACCTGTGAAAAACATTTCAAAAACTGGGGATGAGCATAAAAAGCTTATTATGGGATATAAAAATATGAAATAGAAACATGAGTACATGTATACATAAGAATCTATGAAATCATACTTTACTCAGAAAACATAAGAACATTAACACACCTCATCAAATAATGAATAAAACATAGAAATCATAAGGCATAAAGTTAACTTGAGGCATTCATAACATTCTTACGTAGGAACTAAACCCTCTTGGTTACGTTTGGAATACCCATCATAGTATATTCCCTAAATCTCTTCGGGGAAACCTTAACGTTTAACTCATTTGCACTACCCAATGCATTGGAGAGCTATATTAGGCTCACCTGCCCTTAGTTTATCATGGAACCACCCTTCTTCATAACAATGCCCAAGAACCATAACATAATCATATCACATAAAACATACATAAATGAAACATAACATTTCAACTTTTAAATCACAAGATATCAATACAACCCATTGATATAAAAACATTATGAAAACCATTTTCAATACCAAAATAAAATAAAAGTAAAACATGGTATTTATTTTTCATTTTTAAAAAAATTTATGGCTTGTAGAGGAAGTTGAAGCTCAAATAATGGTCACGGCGGCGGAGAAGTCGTTGTCACCGCATACGTACGACAAAAAAAACGTTCCCTTTTTTTTTAGTAAACACTTCGTATAAAAAAGATTACTTTTGAATAAACGTAAAATTGAAAGGGGTTTATACACTGTATAAAAGAAAGTTGTGTATAAAACAAAATATGGCTTAATGATGGGAGATTGAGACGAAGTCCCATACCTCGGGTCCGACATGACTCGATCATTCTTTAACGTCCTGAATATTAAATTTGAGTTAATTTATACTTTCTTAAGAACATTTTTCAAGTTCATTATTCCTTTTATATCACTTATTACCATGATATGAACACTATGTAATTATTTATGTTAATAATTGTCTTTTTCTCGATCATTGTTACTTGAGTCAAAAATAAACTCTTTATAATTACAAGTTCATCATGTGTTAAATATCCATTATATCCAGAATTATATTCATGATGTAGATATCATATATGTCATATATATCCAGTATATACATGCATTTACAATATTACATAACATTTATAGGTATGAAATGAAATGCACCATTCATGGAGACAGTAAGTCGTACGTACTCATGAACGCTACTTTCATTTCTATTTCATATTTAATGGAATTAAAACATAATGATACATAATATAATTATAATTCCAGTATAGTATCATATATTATATCATTAAATCTATCCTTTATATGTACCACATATGGTATTAATGAATCAAATCACCTTGAGGTGGTGGTAGTCCGCACTTCCTAAAATGAAGATATCGCGTATACCCATAATAGAAGCCATAATGATAAGCCATAAATTAAAAATAAAAAAGCTTAAGGAAAACATGAACATATTATATATCATATATAAATATAGTGACATCTTAATGGCCACCTTTTAAGGTGTTATATGAGTGTTGAACAATCATCGTTTCGTGAGGCAGAAATTCGCCATCCACGAAAACAATATATTCTTTAACCATTAGATGTATTTGTGTGTAAGTGTAGCTAGAATAATTCATATTACAACATCCTAGTAAATTTAAAATACTGGTGTTGTTACAAAATTAATGAATAAAAAGAGTTTAGGAGGTTGGAGAAGCAAAATAAAACAAAAGAACATTTGAGAAGTCTTTACCTTGAAATCAGGTAACTCCCTTTGGTTTGAACCAAAAGGGTTTCTTGAAGAGCTTCCTGCCTAAGGTAAGGATCTTAGGATTAGGAGAGAGATGTGGATAGAAAAAAGGAGCAGAGATTGGCCGATCCAAAGTCTTGAGAGGTGTGGGTAAGGAGGTAGAGGTGGGGGCCTTTTATAAGAGGAGATGAGGGGCACTCTTGGAAAGGTATAAAATGTTACTTTGTTTTCAAATGAGTTTCGTATTTTAAAGGTCCCAAATTGATGTATTTCAAGGATAAGGTGATAAGGGTTCGAAATCCACCCATCCAATAGATTTTGGACTTGTTTAGGTCTTATATTTTACATTATCTTTTCATTTTACTTAAATCATTAAATATTGAAGTAATCGCTGCATCATCATGGTGTCATATATAATTTAATTTATTTAATGTCTAAAAATTATAACAAAATACTATGATGTAGAAAATATTTTTAGATTTACAATGAATATTTATAGTTCAATATATCATTTATGTAGACAAAATTAAACTTTTTTTACTCAGGTGATACATTCTTTGTTATATTTACTTTCTTTAGAAAATAAAAAGATAAAAAGTTATTATCACACAAAAGAGATTCCATGGGGTCCCCGAGTTTGGCACAAGGAATACCATGGTCGGACATGATACATAAATTAGTATTATGACACATTTTGGTGTCAATTTTTATTATTATGATGTTATTTTATTATCCTTAACTACCCAATTACTAATTAATCAAGATAATTAACGATAATTACCGTCTTTACTATTCACATAGTCCAAAAACAAAAAAGTCTTAATTAAATAATTTGGACCTTCTGATTACAAATATGGAATCAATTTTACCAAATTTCAAACACAAAAATTGCAATAATTAATTTAAAAATGATTCTCGTTGTCAAAACAAATAGCGGGTTTTTTTAAACAATTTCTATCAAAATTTCGACAATTGTTTATGTCCAATTTCAAAGTGAAATTAATCCCAATTACCACCATTGGATTAAATGGTAAAAATATATTCTATTTAATCATTAAAACAAATTAAAATGATAATTTAAACATATAATTAAATTAGATGAAAAAGCAGTTTTGATGTAAAATGCAGTATTTTTCTCTATTCATTAAAAAATGAACACTGTCAGAAAAATACCAAAAAATTATCCAATGTAAATTTAAATTTCCCAATCATAAAGAATAAGTTTATTCTGAAAAATAGATCTTATAAAATTGTCAAAAGATAGATTTAAAAATGGTTCTTCATCAAAAGGTGGTAAAATAATCTTTTAAAAATATTAGTGTATTCTATGCTTAAGATTGGATTTATTCTCATTTTAAGTCTCTAAAACAGTATCTAATTCATAAATAGACATAGGTGAAAATATCTATTATTTATTACTTACTTGGTATATTAAATTGAAGATCTTCCAAACCCTGCCCATTTCCCTTCTCAACTTCCCTAGAAACATACTAGAGGTTCTGTTCTTCTTCAAAGAGTAATTTTAGTGCCCTAAGAGGAGGTTTCAAAGAGGCATATCGAAGAAGAGGCAAGATCCGTCACCAATTCTTTCAAATTTTTTTCTTATTCTACTTCCCCTTAATTATTTGTTTACTTATGAAGTAATAACATCAGTATCACTTATATACTGATATGTTATTATAAATATGGAACAACCCCTTTTCACATTCTATCCATCCTATAGAAAACGAACTCATCATGCATGCGTACGTACAGAATACCGTCTCCACACCGTGGTGTAATCTGTTTTCCACCACCACCTTATATGGATGGGTATAATTGTGCAAAGAATAACTATATATGATTATTTTAAAGAGATATTGACTCTGAAATAGTATACATACACTTCAATACAATTCCATGATCATGGGAATGATATCATCACTTGTGCGTACGTAGGGCCGACCGTCTCCACGATGTGATGCGACTCATTTTACATGATATTAATTGAATAATTATTATTTAAATGAATTTAATGAATAAATATGATATATATTATACTAAGAAATTTTTTTAAATGATTTATCTATAACCTAAAGAGAATAATAAGAATTTATTCGACAAAACATGCATAAGAACATAAAGTAATAAACACCCGAATAACAATTAGAAATGAAATATTATTAATAAGAAGATAAGAATATGACCTTATATGATATCCTAATAATGAATATGATTATGTAATAAGTCAATGACATTATTTAAATCATTATACAGGAGGTTCAGATACGTACGAAGCAAATCGGACCTAAGGTAAGGGAAGATCTCAGAATCTCATTTTCATCAGAGATTGTTTATACTTAATAATATACTGGGGAATATTTATAATCTGCATCCTTGTTTCCTCAATATGTTATATTATGTCTATCCTCCTACAATTTTTTAAATCCAATTTTACTTATTGGTGAAATTTAATAAAAGATATGAAAGGAATCTTTTGTCATTTTCAGTACGAGATACTTTTTGACTACATCGGACAAAGTATGGGAAGACTATTTTTTTTAAATTATATGGCATGAATGTATTATTATGATTTCATAGAACATTATTTCCATGAATCATCCTTTAAAAGTTTTCAAGTTCATTTTTAATCAACTTCTTTTAGTTTAAAATTTTATGACATGTTAATAAAGGAAAAATGATTTTGATGTAGAAAGGATATTATCCTCAAGAATGGAGTTCAAGTGTTTTATCAAAATTATTTTCCATATAACATAATATAGGGTTCTATTTCTATCTCTATTATTACATTGATTTGATTATGTTATTATGGAATTATTTTTATGACGTCCTTTTATGGATTATGTTATGATGTCATGATGTTTATGAATCCCATTTTTATTACATGGGTTATGTTAAGATGTATGATTAATGATTCTGTGGCACACATAAGAATGGTTTCATTATGAGATGGGTTAGACCTATATCTCCCTTAAATTCATTGGGTAAATATTTATATCTCATGAGATATAAATGGCCGGAATGACAAGTTAATCAGGTTCAGTGATACAAGACTAGAATGAGGAGTGAACTCGATTCAGTAATGGACTTTGTCCGCTATGATGGTCTTGGAAATGATCCTTGACTAATATGAAATTATTTTCTATTATTATGTGCTTATGACACAATGTTTCATGTTTTATGTTATGATTATTGCGATTTATTTCACTACTATATTTTATCCCATGTTATGATATTATGATCTCTTTTACAGGTTAGGATTTTCAAAATATTATGTTCTTACGAATATGATATGATTGATATTTCTTCTATTTACCCTTACTGATTATTTGAGCTCACCCTTTTGTATGTTTTCTTTTCCCCAGGCCAGGAAGAAGGGTATTAAGTAGGATATGCCAAAAGGGACTCTAGATATGATGAAATAAACGAGAGACAATGTATATGATTCATGAACCAGTTGTTTATGTTTCCCAGTTTCTAAATACACTCTACATGTACGGTCCTATCATGGTTTTGTTGTATGTTGTAATAATTATGCTTCAATTATGAATTAATAACCATGTATGTAAATTATGGGTCGTTATAGTTGGTATCAGAGGAAAGGTATAGTCATCCTTTGGAAACTAGGAGGTTAATGCCTTAGTAATAACTCTAAGGGTATGTCTAAACATAGAACAAAATATTAGTGTTTTATAAATGGCCATGAACAACCTATGATAAGACCTAAAGTGTGAAATATTATTCTGGATTATGTGGTTTTCCTATTATGATTAGTGTTTCTCACACTATGCTTATTGATTTTAGTCAATGGATGGAACCCAAAGGAATCGTGTTAATGTTGAATGACATAGGAAATGCAATGATTGTCCCCCAGAGAAACCAAACATTATGGGAACTGGAATGAACAATCTTATAGCGATACTCACACAACTTTCTCAAGCTATGAGTCATGCAGGACTTCCAAACGAGCAATGTAAGGAGCAACATTCTATTGAATCCTTCATGAGGCAGTGTCCACCTTCATTCAGCGGGTCTTCTGATCCATTAGTCGCTGAACAATGGATCAGTACCAATGAAAAGATATTTTCAGTTCTACAATGTTCATAACATGATAAAATCATCTTAGCAGTATATCGTTTGGAAGGTGAAGCTAATCAATGGTGGAATCTTATTAAGAATACGAGAAAACGGGATGAAATTGAGTCTGTGGAATTGGACATGTTCAAGAACTTATTCTTCAATAAATGTTTCCCACGTATTCTTCAAACAAAGATGGAGAATGAGTTTCTTGAACTGAAGCAAAATGGTGATGAATCGGTTGGTACCTACGAAGAAAATTTTACAAGACTTGCAAGGTACGCTGCCGCAATTATTATCCAAACTGAGGGTAAGATCGGTTGATTCTTTAGTGGCTTAAAACCAGGTCTTCGAAGGGCGTTATACATAAGGGACTTCAATAGATATGAGGAAATTGTTCGATGTGCTCTCAATGTTGAGATGGATATTGGAGTAATCCATCTATCATTTTGGTTTGATAAGAAGAGGAAAATGGAATTCAAGGGAAAATCTAAATACCACACTAAAAAGAAGATGAGTTGTCCCTTATGCTCAAAGTGTGGAAAGAAACAAAGAGGGAATTTTCTTAAAGGGAAAAGTAAATGTTTTAAGTGTGGGAAATAAGGTCATTGGGTAGTTGAATGTCGAAATAATGGGAAGAAGATGTCTAATGATGCGAACAATGAAAGGGATACACAGAATGCACCTCCTACACTTCAATGATTCAAGTGGAAGGAAATGGGGCATTATGCCAATCAATTCCCTAATCCAAGGTTTGTTGATGATGATTGACATCAACAAACCCTTAAGTCCAATGATAAAGGAAAGTCACATGCAATTTCTATCGGCAATGTGGAGTATGATAATGAAGTGGTGAAAGGTAGTTTTACCATCCACTCTAAAGTAGAAAATGTTTTATTTGATTCTAGATCCACCCACTCATTTATTTCTGAAGAATTTTCTAAGGTTATCGCCATATTACCTCAGCAGTTAGATATTGAGTTAGCTGTGACAACACTTAATGGAACAACAGTCGCATAAAAAGTTTACAATTCTTCTCCGATTGAAGTTTGTGGGAAAGTGATTCCTGTGAATCTTGTGATCCTTCCTATAGTAGAATTTGATGTGATTCTTGGAATGGATTGGATTTATTTATATGGAGCTCATATCAATTTCCAAAAAAGATAAATCACATTTAATATTCCCGATTAATCTACTATCATCTATCGATGAAAGGAAGAATATAACCTTCCAGTGGAAATTTATTCAATCATATGGGTCTTGATTACAATAAATGAAGGTTATTTATCTCAAATGGTTGGAGATAAACTCATGATTACTAATATGCCCATTGTACGAGAGTTTGATGATGTCTTCCTAGAGGAATTTACAGGTCTTCCACCAAATCATGAAGTTGAGTTTTCAACAGAACTCATACCAGGTGATAGGCCTATTTCAATGATGCCATATAGAATGGACCCAATTGAGTTGCAAGAATTGAAGATGAAACTCCAAGATAATCATGATAAAGGATTCATAGTGCATCACCTTGGGGAGGAACTATTCTGTTTGTTTTGATGAAAGATGGATCAACGAGACTCTGCATTGATTATCGAGAACTTAACAAGATCACTATCAAGAAAAAAATATCATCTCCCAAGCATTGATGACTTATTTTACCAACTACGCGGATATTAATACTTTTCCAAGATTGATCTTCATTCAGGGTATCATCAATTAAGGGTCAAAAAGAAGGATATACCAAAGACGGCTTTTCGTACAAGGTAGGGACACTATGAATTTATAATGATGACATTGGGTCTTACTAATGCCCCTGTTATCTTCATGGATATGATTAATAGAGTCTTTAGAGACTATCTTGATCAGTTTGTGGTAGTATTTATAGAAGATATTATTGTCTATTCAATGATCAAGGAAGAACACGAAGATCACTTGAGAATTGTATTAAAGACCCTAAGAAAAGAGACGCTTTATGCGAAATTTACCAAGTGTGAATTTTGGATTCAAAAAGTTTCATTTTTGGGTCACATAATCTCAAAAGAGGGGATATCTGTGGATCTAGAAAAAACAGAGGTTATTGAATGATGGTCGAGAACAATGGCAGAAACTGAGATCCGATGTTTTCTTGGTCTGGTTGGATATTATCAAAGTTTTGTGAAATATTTTTCACGATTATCTGATCCAGTCACTAGGTTTAATCGAGAAGGAGTTATGTTCATGTGGATGGAGGAGTGTGAAGATAATTTCAAAGAGTTAAAATGAAGGTTATCCAGTGCACCTGTTCTCACACTGCCGTGTAGTGGAGAAAGGTTTGTGATCTATAGTGATGCATCCAAGAAGGGAATGGGGTGTGTTCTCATGAAAAATGATATGGTGATAGCTTATGCCTCACGACAGTTTAAAATCGATGATCAAAATTACCCAAATCATGATTTGGAGTTAGTTGCGGTAATCGTTTCATTAAAAATATGGAGGCATTATCTTTATAGTGAAAAGTGTGATATTTATACTGATCATAAATTTTTAAAGTATATTTTCACACAAAATGAGCTGAATATGTGCCAAAGAAGATAGTTGGAGCTGATTAAGGATTACGACTACTCAATTCATTATCAACCTGGGAAAGAAAACAAGGTGGCATACGCATTAAGTCGTCAAGACCATGCTAGCTTATCCATGATGAGGATCACAAAAGATCCAATATTTAAGGACTTACAAAGGATGGATCATGGGATTATAATGGAAGGGGAAAATCTTTTCTTTCTAAAATGAATGTTCAACCATATATACATGTGAAGATTAAAAAGGCACAAAAAGGATGTAGAGTTACAAAAGACGGTGCGAAATGTTCCTGAATTCAACATTGATTGTGATGGGATAATAAGGTTCAGGAATCGGGTTTGTGTTCCTCCCATCCCAGAATTAAAGAAGGAGCTGCTGGATGAGTCTCATAGTTCTTCATTCTCTATTCATCCTGGAAGAATTAAGATGTATAGGGACCTGAAAGAGTACTTATGGTGGGATGCAATGAAAATAGATGTTGCCAAATATGTCTCTCGATTCTTGGTTTGTCTTCAAGTTAAAGCTGAGAGACAGAAGTCTAAGGGGATGTTACAACCATTACCCATACCCGAATGGAAATGGGAAAACATCACTACGGACTTTGTCACTGGACTTCCAAAAACATCCAAAGGAAATAATTCTATCTGGGTCATATTTTATCGTCTTACGAAGCCGGCACACTTCCTTGTTGTTAGAGAAGATTTCTCTCTGGATCAGCTTGCCAGGATATATGTGAAGGAAGTGGTAATATTGCATGGATTACCACTTTCCATTATATCTAATAAGGATCCAAGTTTTACCTCAAAGTTCTGGAGAAGTCTTCAGCAAACTTTAGATACAGAGTTGAGTTTCAGCACTGCTTATCATCCTTAGACAGATAGTCAGTCTGAGAGAACAATTCAAACTCTAGAAGATATGTTAAGAGCTTTCTATATGAATTTAAAAGGTGGTTGGGATCAAAACCTACCTTTGGTGTAATTTTCTTATAATAATAGATTTCACTCTAGTATTTAGATGGATCCTTATGAAGCTATATATGGAAAGAAATGTAGGACTCCAACTTGCTGGGATGAAGTTGGGGAAATAAAGCAATTAGGACCTGATCTTGTTGATGAGATGAAAGAAAATGTTAGATCTGTTCAACAACACATTAGAGTAGATTAGAGTCGACAAAAAATTTATGCCGACAACTGAAGAAAATACCTAGAGCTTTATGTGGGTTATAATGTGTTCTTACGAATATCTCCTTGGAAGAGAGTAATGAGATTTGGAAAGAAGGGAAAGCTGGGCCCTAGGTATATCGGTCCTTTCAAAATACTAGATCTTGTAGGGAAGGTAGCTTACCAATTGGAGCTTCCACCGAAACGCTCTCATGTTCACGATGTGTTCCATGTATCTCTCCTGAGAAAGTACATACCAGATCCTTCACATGTACTAAGCTCAAAAGTTTTACAGCTCTAGCAAGATCTTTCTTATGAAGAACAGACGATAGAGATTCTGGATCGTAGTGAAAATGTTCTACAGAACAAGACCACTCACTTGGTGAAAGTTTTACGGAGGAACCACCAATTAGAAGAATCTACATGGGAGCTTGAGGATATGATGGGGGAGAGGTATCCTCATCTGTTTGTTAGAAAGTGATGAATTTTGAGGGTGAAACTCATTTTAAGGGGGGTTAAATGTAACACCCTGATATTTTATGAGAAGTATATTTTTTTATGTCTTATGTTATACACAACATCAATGGAATATTTCACTACAAACAACACTTTCTTGGATTGCGTTATATGCAAGAGAAACCTTTCTTGATAGCGTGTTTTGTACGCAATATCGAGTTTCACAAAACAACGATTAGTTATTAAAATATTATATAAACTAGACTTTATGAATAGTAATACCCACTTATTGAAATTTTATATATTTTTTCTTTCAAAATGGACTTCATTTTTGGATTCAGAATATCGAAATTATCCTACGGTGAATTTTTGGTATTTTTCTGAAATCTTTCAATTTTTGATTAATAGTGAAAACAATGAGTTATTCGTTTAAACTAAATTTTTATTTAAATAATTATTTTTTTATTTAAATTTATTTTAGGTCAAAATAGATATATAATACATATATATGTTCAATTTAATTCATTGGAGTAATTTTATAATAATATATATACATAAAAATTTTATTGAACTTTTTACCGTCTTTTACCCACCTCCTAGGAGCATTTGAAAGTGTACATAAAACGTAATTTTACCACTTCTGTGAGTGGGATTTTGAAAATTAGAGAGACATGGTTAATATAAAGGAGTAAAATTTGGTTCAATGAGATAAAAATAATTTTGGGGGAATAGTGACTTTTTACTTTTATTTTCCACGGTTAAAAGTAAATAGGTTAATTAAGGGTAAAAATGATATTATGATTACCCTAAAACAGATCCTAATTCTATTGTATAATTGTAATTATACCAAAAACAACCTTAGGAATAAAATACTACCCTTTAGGACCACCCATATTAGATTAGGACATTTATTATTATTTTATTTAAAGAAGTGTTAAAATAGTTAAAATCATATTTAATAACTAAAAACATTTTTAATATAGGGTTATACAAAAGATAAATTCATCTATAAATATTAATTAAAAAGATAAAAATATTTCCTACATAATGGTATTTTATTTATAATTTTTAGATATTAATTATTTTAATTTATTTATGACACAATGATGATGTAGTAATTACCTTATTTATGAAATATTAACATAACTGATATTATAAATACCCAAATAAATGTAATTTGAGACTTTTTAGGAATTAAAATAATTTTATATGTTAATATGACATGTTAGTATTTATTTAATTGACTTTTTTCTATCTAATCATTCTGTTATGATTTTCCCAAAAATCAATTACTAAATAGTAAAAAATTGAAATAAAATAGTTTAAAAAAAAAATATTATATTATTAATTGTTATTTTATTCCTCAAAATCTATGGTTCGGAAAAATGACTTAGATAAGGCTATATATATTAATAATTAACCACTTGGGGTTATTTCGGATAGTTATAGTATGTTTATTAACCATATAGTGTAAGAAAATAAGAAGACACAGTAAAAGTTAAATTATTTAACATAGATTAAAATATAAATGATAAGGTTAACATAGTAACCTAAACCTTTATAAAACCTATTGTTTGAGATTATTTCTACCCATACCCACCTAATATTCTAAATAAATAAATTTCTAGCTATTAAAAACCAAATATGTCTTTATTATAAAATAATATTTTATGTTTTTTCAAAGGTGCCCCTCTCCTCCCTTAAAAAAGGGCACCTCCTCCCTCTCTTCCTCGCACCATTTTGAGCATTCAACATCTTCAAAACCCTGCCCATTTACCTTATCAACATCCCTAGAAACATAAGACATGTTATGGTCTTCTTCAAAGAGAAACTTTAGTGCCCTAAGAGGAGGTTTCAATGAGGTGTGTCAAGAAGAGGTAATATCCTTCACTGATTCTTTCAAATTTGTTTCTTCTTCCACTTCCTCTTATTTAGTTGTTTAATTATGAAGTAATAAAATCCATATAACTCATATAATGATATTTTATCATAAATATAAAATAACCATATTTCACATTCTATCCATCCTATGAAAAACAAACTCACTACGCGTGCGTACATACAGAATACCGTCTCCACGCCATGGTGTAATCTGTTTTCCACAACCACCTTACATGGATGGTTATAATGGTGTAAAGAATAAATATGTATGATTGTTGTAAAGTTATATTTGTTCTGAAATAGTATACATATACTTCAATATAATTCCACGATCATGGGAACGATATCATTGCTCGTGCGTACGTACGGACAACCGTCTCCACGATGTGATGCGACTTGTTTTACATGATCTTTATTAAATAATGATTATATAAATGAATTGAATGAATAAATATGATACATATTATACTAATACCATTATGTAAATTATTTATCTATAACCTAAAAAAAATTTATTCGACAAAACACGCATAAGAACATTAAGAAATGAACATCGGAATAACAAGTAGCAATGAAATATTATTAATAAGAAAATAATAATATGACAATATATGATATAATAACAATGAATATGATTATGTAATAAGTCAATGACATTATTTAAATCATTATACAGGAGGTTCGGATACATACGATGCAAATCGGACCTAAGGTAAGGGAAGATCTCCCAATCTCATTTTTATATGAGATTGTTTATACTTCAGAATTTATTGGGGCATATTTATCATCCACATACATGTTTCATCAATATATAATATTATTTCTATCCTCATAAAATTTTTTAAATCGAATTTTACTTATTGGTGAATTTTAATAAAAGATATGAAGTGAATCTTTTTTCGTTTTCAGTATGAGATACTTTTTGACTACTTCAACCAAAGTACGAGAAGAATGTTTTGATTAACTTATATGGAATGAATGATTTTTTATGATTTCATAGAACATTATTTTCATGAAGCTTCCTTTACAGGTTTTGAATATCATTTTTAATCAACTTCTTTTATTTTAAAATTTTATGACATGTTAAGAAAGGTAAAAAAAATTGATGTAGAAAGGATATTTTCCTCAAGAATGGAGTTCAAGTGTTTTATCAAAATTATTTTCCATAACAGATATTATAGTGTTCTATTTCTATCCCTATTATTACATTGATTTGATTATGTTATGATTGATTTATTTTCATGAAGTCCTTTTATGGATTATGTTATGATGGACTGATGTTTATGAATCCAATTTTTATTACATGGGTTATGCTATGATGTATGATTTATGATTTTGTGGCACATATAATAATGGTTTCATCATGAGATGGGTGGGACCTATATCTCCCTCCAATGCATTGGGCAAAGATTTATATCTCATGAGATAGACATGGATAGAACAGTAAGTTAATCCTGTTCAGTGACACAAGACTAGAACGAGGAGTGAACTCAGTTCAGTAATGGACTTTTTCCACTATAATGGTCTTGGAAACGAGCCTTGAATAATATGAAATGATTTTCTATGATTATGTGTGTATGCCACAAAGTTTAATTTTTTTTGTTATGATTATTGGGATTACATTTCACTACTATGATTTATCCCATGTTATGATATTATGATCTCTTTTGCAGGTTAATATTTTCAAAATATTATGTTCTTATGAATATGATATGATTGATATTTCTTCTGTTTACCCTTACTGAGCATTTGAGCTCACCCTTTTGTATTTTTCTTTTCCCCAGGTCAGGAATAAGTTTATTAAGTAGGACATGCCAAAAGGGACTCCAGATATGATGAAATAATGGGGAGACAATGTAGATGATTTTGTAACCAGTTGTTTATGTTTCCCAGTTTCTAAAGACAATATACCTATATAGTTCTATCATGGTTTTGTTGTATGTTGTAAAAAGTATGATTAAATTCTAAATTAATAACCATGTATGTAAATTATGGTTCGTTTTCAAATACATAATTAAAATTACTTAAATATAATATATAATCTATTTTCTTACCTTTCAATACATTGAGAAATGATAACGGTTTTCGTGCATACATGTGGATTACCACCTCCAAGAAGCGATGTAATTCATTTTTTATAAGCACTCTACATAGATAATATTTATATATATGTATCTAAATATATAATATGATATTTATGAAATAATAATAAATCTTTATAGATACAATAATTCTCACCTACTTTCCATCTTGATCAATGAAAAATTGAAATGTTAGTGATTCTTCCATATGACCTACTATCTCCATGAATGCACCACGATTTATTTTAATTAAAAATTTCATGGTTTGTTTTGAAAGTATATATTATATATAAAAATGATAAATAGTCAATGATTATTATTCTAGATATAATGGATTAATGACCCTATTGACCATAGTTATCCCACATAATTCATTTTGAACATATGAGTCGAATATCATCAAAACGTCCACATGAACATAAATGATTATTTAATTGAATATAACATGTTGATAAGAAAAAATATATAATAAATTTGAAAAGGTTATTTGTAAAGAAAATAATTAATATAAGGTTATTATTTATAAAGATAATGAATGTTCATGACTATTTGAATTCAACTTAAGAGACACTTTAACCTAAAACCACATTTTAAATGTTTTAAAATATTATTATCTAAATATTTTCCTACCACCTCCATAGTCTTAAACATATTTTATGGAAATATATTTATGGTCATAATTATTATATAAATAACATTTTATATCAATTTTTTTACAATTTATCATATTATTCCAAACAGATACTTCTTATATATTTTATATAAAATTTTTTACTTTCTTTAAAAAAGGAAATATTTGTTACCTATTTTACCATATACAACATCAATGACATTTCCTACTACCACAAACATTATTTTTTGTTTTTACTCATTTAAAATATTCCATTTTTTAATAAATGTAAAACTCTTATTCTCTTTTTTTCTTTTCATTTTCTTTTTCAAAATGAGTTTTTAAATTTAATGTGTACATTGATATCCAATTTTTTTTCATATGGGTTTAAAATAATTTTTCATGCATTTTATGATGAAACAGTGAAATCATAAAATGATTAATTTATGATATGGAACATGATAATTATATATGATGAAAAGTTATCCCAATATATCTTATATGATTGGTGGGGCCGATATAGCTTACAATACAGGTGGCCTCGATATAATTCTCTAATTTTTTGGATAATGTTCCTTATATACATAGGTAAGAAGAAGAGAGTAAACTTGGGAGGTTTCTCTTATAAATTTAGTAAGTAAATGGTTATTTATGTCATGTGTTATGAATATAATTCTCTATGTTTCTAAAAAGGTTTTCTATTATCTCGTTATGTGTTTTAAAGACTTTAATTATGAAAAAATTATGTGTTTTTCATGTGGATATGATTTATTTAATACACTCAAAGAATATTTTGATAAAGGTAAACATTTAATGGGGTTTTTATATTCCAATATACTAATGAATTTTTTCTTTTATGTCTCTTACATAGAATCTTGTTCTCATACTATGTTTTTATAGGTTTTTTACTAGGGTTTAAAGATGAGTAAAAAAATGAATACTTCATGTTGAATGTTTTGAATATTTTAATAAAAGGAAAAAAAAATTCATCTTAAAAATATTATATTCTGGATAATTGGATACCAAGTGGAAGTGTTCAATTTCTAATATATGAGTTTTTCTATGTAAGATTTATGATATAATTCTCAAAAACTATAAACCTAAAATATATTTTAGAATAAAAGAATTTGAATTCCAATATAAAGATAAAATATTATGTAATGATTAAGGATGGGTCTTTATACTAATACATTGTTTGTGTAAACTAATTTGAATATCTATTTTGTGGTATAATAATATTTTTACCTACTTATTTTATCCATGGTGAATATTAGTTATTAATCATTTTACAATTTCAACACTAAAGTTATTATTATAACGATCATGTTAATATTTTTTCTATAAGTTCCCATGACTTTATATATGAAATTTTCCATTTTATTATATATGTATGTCGTATTTGTGAATAATTCATAGAATAAAACAAATGATCCATGTAATAAATATTATCACTTAATTATTCAATCAATGTAGAATCTTATATATAGAGAATAAATACATTTCCTAAAACTAAAAATAGTATAATGGAATAAAAAAAATAAACAACATATGTAGAATTTAAAAATCCACAGGTTTATTGTCACTGAGAAATACTACATGCAAGAACAAAGTGGTAAAAAAATTAATATTTCCTATATAGTTATCATCTTTTAATGTAAATAGAGAATGTTTAAGGAAAACTCTTAAATTATGAGTGAAGGGAATAAATGGTATTTACTTGAATTATAAAGCCAATATAACTATTAGAATAATAATATAGTTGTTGGAATAGTAACATGATCATCAAATTAATAAACCAAACATTTTAATAGTATATTTAATATTAGAATAGTAAAAGTAAATGTAGATTATATTTCTAAGGATGAAATCATATAAATATAAAAATTATAATGTTATAAGCTAATTATTGAAATCGTGAAACTGAAATAGTGTATACATTTATAATTTAATAATTTCTATTTTAACATGTTTTATAAGAACCCTAACATTGAATTTTAAATTTTAAATTTACATCTATATAATTTAAAAAATTATTTTGATAAAAGAGATTTTACTTTTTAAATTAGAATGATGAAATTATCTAAGAGTGTTTTTAGTATTTTTTTCGTGAAAATTAAATTATTGATTGAATAATTATAATTTTTTTCAACAATAGAATATTTTATGATTTTAAATTGATTTAATGACTTCCTAATATACAAAAAAATTATGAACCCCAAATAAATTTATTTTATAAATAAATTATTTAATTCTATAAATTCAATTTCTAAAACAAAAAATTATTTTCCAAAACATAAAAGACAATGCTTGACATTATTTTTTAATTAATTAATTTATATAATAAAAATAATTTATAATGACTAATAAAACTAATGAATTCAGTTTTTCTTATGGCTTAAATTAGGCACCCTAATTTCCAACATTCAAATTCGGTGTTGAAAACAAATTATTTACAACTGGATTTGGTACCGGGTGATATAGACAAAATATAAATAAATATATATTTTAATAATTCAAAAATGACATCTCAAAAATATTCTCACAACCCCAAACCCTAAATATTTAGTGTATTTTAAGACTAACGATTCATAAAACTTATTTTAAAAAACATGTGAACATTTATCCATAATCACACTATACTAGAATTCCTTATAGATTTCTCATATTCTATACTTATCTCCGTAACTTTTGGAATGAAAACATAAGAATGTTGTGAGCTCAAAAACATAGAAATTGAATATCTATCAGAAAATCATAATTTTTATATCATGAAATTGTGAGGGAAAATGAATAAGGGAGAAATATCATGTTAAAAATACCATGGGATCATATGTAATAGTCCAAAAAACTATTCAATCCTTATGGATCATGATATAAAAACATAAGAAAAAAAAAGTTTGTTAAGGAAGTATATCAATTATAACATGTATTGGAAGAATATATAAATATTTTTAAATCATGAGAAAATAATATAAGAATGTCGAATATTAGAGAAATAATTAATAATATAGAAATATTGAATACCAAGGAACTATATAACCAACATAATATTGGGGAACATCGACTTCATGAATCACTCAATCATACCCACACTTGTAAAAAAACTTAATTATTCCCATGATTATGTATTTCATGAGATATAAATCCACAATCAATTAATTTAGGGGAGATATATGACCCCTACCAATAATCTTCCATATATATGTGTGACACTTGAAATTAATCAATCATCATATCATAAAGAACCCATGCAATGAAACATGGGTTTTATATCATTTCTAAAATATACCACTTAATTTTACCCTAATAATTAAATCAATCGATTCACAAAATTCATTATCCCAAAAGAATTACTTTATAATGTAATTCAAAGGTTGATTTATAAATCGTAACTCCAAAAGAGATTTATATTTTTGAGTGAAATGGAAAATTTGAATTCAAAAATAAAAGAGTTTTTAGAAAAAAAAATATTACCGTCACTGTAAATAGATGATGTTATGATTCACTTTATAAGATCTATTGTGATGTTTTCAAAACAAAGTTTTGTATTTGTTGAAAATATATTTTTATGTATGTTTTTGGTATAAAATTGTGATAGAGTTTCTAGAAGATAAGATTGTTTTTTATAGTGTTTTTAGAGTAGGTTAATAAGTTTATATAACATTGTTAAGAAACATTATTAAAAATTCAGATGATACTAAGTTCATCAGAGAGTTATTTACATCATGGAAAACCTCATGATACAATCTGACTTTTATAGACATTTATGAAAAAGTGTGAAGTGAAAGGGGGAGATCAAGAGTTCATGACACAATTAGATGTATAGAAAAAGATTATATTACTATACATAAATCCGGAGATGCATTTTATCATATAGACTAATTTGATATTTAAGAAAAAATATATTAATTCTATTGGGAGAAATGTATAACAACATTTTTGGATGGAGTTTTTCATGAAATTATTATTATTTAAATTCTTATAAAATAAGCGAAGTCGAAGAAGATAAATGTATTCTAAAAACGAATAGTATGAGCCAATGTATACAGACCACCTTATAGATTTTCCAGAAAATTAATTTCCAGAAATCCATATGCTATGTTTTGTACGAGTATTCACAAAAGAAAAAAAATTTCATCTTTGATAAATAAAATAAAACCGAAGATAAGTGTTAAAAATGAGTAGTTAAATTTTGAGTTTTTATTTGTAAAAATACAAAGGAGGATAAATTATAGGAATAAACTATAAATATATCTTTCATGTAATGGGAGTCTTTAAAAGTTTCTATAAATTAGTCAACTATCTTTAAAGACTCATGTTTTCCAGCTTTTGGAAGTTGATTTTTTTAGAAAAAATAGTTTTTACATTATATAAGTGGAAATGTTATGGTTTATGTTGTATAATGTTCTATTTTGATAATTTAATAATATTTATACTGAAAGAAGATCCATCATTTGATGATATAATGGATAGAATAACTTAATGTAGAAAAAATTGATTTCATCAGATGAACAGTTTAGAGAAATTATGTCAGACTAAATCATGTATTATGATTGGTGTATATAGATTTATCTATGAATGGGTGACAAAAAAGAGTCATATAGTTGAGGAAATGTTGATAAGTTAAGTATTTACACAATATAAAGGAGTTACTAAAGAAGAGACTAGAAAAACCCATCCATAAGATGATGATTTTGAGAATATTTGTGTAATATTGTCAATATCAAAAAAATGATAATGTTGTGATGTTTTTTAGCTTTATTTTTATCTAGCTGAGATACCAATGTTTAAATATGTTCTGTAACACTGAATTTAACATAGTATGAAGATGTTTAGAATTTATTTAGTCATTATAAAGGATCGATATTGGTCTAAATTAATTTAAAAGAATAAATAAGCATCATAGAATTTTCAATTCAACAGGAAGACACGAGTTCCCTCCTTTTGTACTTAGAGTGAATCTATATGAAGGGATGTAAGTAGAAATGTAATCAAAAATTTTCATATTTATGAAAAGATATAATGATGGATTTTTATGATAGTCTGAGTTTCAAATTTATTTTTTTAAGAATAGAAAAACCAAAAATTGATTCCATAGATGATTTTAAAATATAGAATTTTCATTCATAGAAACCTGGAAGTGGATTATTTTGGGGAATCATATAGAGCTAGCTGATATATTCTAATATTAATGTTTCTATGAAGTGGTTTAGGTGAAATATTTATGTTTAATGGATAGAACATATGTTATAGAAAAAGTCAAAATTTATGTGATGCTCATAAAATAGAGAAAACTAGATGAAGTATGGTACATTATATAGAAAATTATAACATAAATGAATTCAAATGGTGATTTTTATGAGTTCTATTGGATTTAATTTCACAATGTTTAACATGTTTATAGTGAATTATATTTGTGAGAAATCTTTGTCAACTGATAGTAGTCATTATTATAATTCTTATCATGTCATAAGAGGAGTCTAATGAGAGTTGGAACATGTTGTGTTCACTTGATATTAATAGTTAATTTCATTGGACCAATAGACGTTTCCATGGAAATTACATAGTTTTTCACTCTGAGGTAGAATATTTTAAATATTTCCTTCCTTTTTTTCTTTTTAATCATTTCATTATTCTAATATTATGATAAATTACTAATAAGAATAATTAATCTATAAAATTTCAGGATTTAATTATATATAATTGACATTTTAAAAATATCACCACTAATTCAACCCCTTATTTCTTAGCAGTTCCAATGATTTTATGGAAATTTTACTGGTATCAGAGCCAATTTTTTATAGTTTGATCCTTATAATGGAAAATAGAAACCTAATAAATATTAAATGTATTTGAAAATTTTAGGTAAAAATATACCATGGTTTGAAAAATAATTGTATACCTTATCTTTAGTATATTATCTTAGAGGTAAATTATATAGCTACATTTGGGGTTACACCCATTGATAAAAAAGGTTGTATGATGTTTGCTGATAAAATGAATATTTAGGTTAATGTGAACACTTGAATTAATATTCATACAAATTTATCAAAAAATTATTTCTTGAAGGTTATGGGTCTCAAAACATTAAAATAATCTTAGGAAAAAACAAGAAATTACATTCCAAGGAAACACCAAAGTAAAGGAGGAAAATCTAAAAATTCCACATTGAATGTTTGAAAAAATCATTGTAGACGATGAAGAAACAATTTATGAGTATTTCAATAGAGTTAATGAATTTTTTTAACATCAGAGGATATAGACATATCTTTGAATATTTTACTGTTTTTATGAAATTCATGAGAAACATACTTTAATGGTTTGATTCCAAAATATATACTTTATAAGATAAAAAATATTTATCCGTTAATGATTTAAGTATCATTCTTATTTCATATTATTTGAAGAAATCTACCATATTCAAAAATAACATCACATTTGAAAAGGGGTTTGAAGTAATGATAAATATGAAAGTTAATGATATTGAGATTTTTGACCATTGTGATTCAGAAGTTAAGGAAAACAATGAAATGAATGAAAATATAATGTATATTATCTCCAAAATTTACCAGAGTAGTAGAGGAATGTATGGTGGAAAACAAAACCTTAAGACTTTCAAGTGTGTAAGAATTGATAAATTTTCCATTAATTGTAGTAAAAAAAGTTGTAGAATGTGATAATAATTATAATGAAAATCATATTTATAATAATTTGAAAAAAACATACAAGGAAGATATGTATTGTAACACCCTGAGATTTTATGAAAAATATTCTTTTAATTTCATTAATGTCTTGTGTTATATGCTACACCAAGATTACCTTGCGCTATACGCAACACCGTATTATCTTGCAGTATACGCAACACTATTCTTGGATTGTGTTACACACAATTTTGATAATAGTTATTCTACGCACCATTGATTGTATATATATATATATATATTCAATGTATAAATGAAATATGGTTGGATTCTGTTATACACAACAACAAAGGAGTCTTGCATTACACGCAACCCTGACTTTGCTTGCATTACACGCAATCGCGACCTTCCCTGATAGCGTGTGTTGTACACAATACCGGGTTTTACTAAACAAAAATATATTATTATAATCAACTAGCCATTATGAATAGTATTAACTAAATTTTTAATTTTATAACATTATTATTTATCTTACACATTTTATAGAACATGGTATAAGAACAAAATAAATTTTTCGGGTAAGATAAGTATTTTTCAAAAAATGCATTTTTCCGCCTTTTGATGGTGCACCCACTTTAAATCTAGTTTTTGAAATGTTTATATGTTCAATTTGAAAAAATAAAATTCTTCTTTTGAATCAGGAAATAAAAATTTACATTAGATAAAGTTTTGATATTTTTCCGATAACTTTCATATTTTAATGAATAGTAAAAACACGCTATATTTTAATTAAAAACAACTTTTTTCATCGTAATATCTTATGTGGTTAAATTATAATATTGAATGGTTTTAAAGTATAAATAGAATATATTTTTACCATTTAATATAATTTATGTCATTAGCATTGATTTTACCTTGAATTCGTAGGTTAAAACAATTCAATCTTTTGCAATTTTTTAAAGAAAAACATGTTTTCTTTCGGCAACAGGATTAATTTTAATTTAATTTCTGCATCTTTTGTCTATTGAATTTGAAAAAATGGATTCCATATTTGGAATCAGTGGGTCCAAATTATGTTAATAATCTACTTTTTATTTTTGGGCATTGTGAATAGTAACTACGGTAAATTTTATTTACTATAGTTAAAGGTAAATCGGGTAATTAAGGGTAAATATAAGATTATAAAATTACCCTAAAACTTGGAAAAATCCTATTGAATGGCTAAAAGTAGACCCATATAACCTAAGGGTCGGATTAGATTCATTTTATGGACTTTTGTCCATGAAAATAATTTAATTATTATTAAAACCAAAGAATGTGACAACATGTCACTTTCTTAAATATTATAAGTATAATAATTTTAATTTAGTGATAAACTTCATGAAACTTCAAAAATTAATATTCTCCAGAAGTATAATACAATTATCTACATCATAGGAATTTATTTAGAATTTTTAGGGATTAAATAATTATCATTTATTATGACACAAAGATGATGCATTAATTGTCTTATTAATGAAATATTGACATAATTGATGTTATAAATTCAAAAATAAATGTAATTTGAGACTTTGTATGACTTACATTAATTTTCTAAGTTAATATGACATGTTATTGTTGATATAAGTTACTTTTTTCGAACTTATCATTCTGTTGTGAATTTCATAAAAATCATGTACCAAATAGTGTCAAAATTGACATAAATTCGTTTTTAAAACAAATATTATATTATTAATTGTTATTTAATATCTAAAAATCTAATTTTCGGCCAAATGACTTAGATAAGGATTTATATATTAATAATAAACAACTTGGGGTTCGTTTGGATTGTTATGGTATGTTTATTAACCATATAGTGTAAGAAAACAAAAAGACACGGTAAAAGTTAAATTATTTAACTTAGAGTTAAATCTAATTGATAAGGTCAAAATAATAACATAAACTTGTATAAATCCTATTTTATGAGATTATTTCGACCCATCCCCACTTTATCTTTTAAATAAGACCCTTTATAACCATTATAAACCGAATTTTCCCTTAATATAAAATAATATTTTGAGATTTTCCTAAGGTGCCCCTCTCCTCCCTTATAAAAGGGAACCTCCTCCCTCTCCTCCTCACACCAATTTGAGCATTAAATATTGGCCAACCCCTGCCAAAATCTCTTCTCGACTTCCCTAGTATCATCCTAGAGGTCTTGGTCTTCTTCAAAGACCATCCTTAGTTCTTTAAGTGGAGGTTAAGAAAAGGCGCGTCAAAAAGTGGTAATATCCATTACCGATCTTTTTAAATTTCTTTCTTCTTCAACTTCTTCTTCTTTAGTTGTTTCATGATAAAGTAATAACATCAGTATTTCTTATATACTGATATGTTATTATAAATATGAAGCAACTCTAATTAACCTTCTATCCATCCTACGGAAAAAGGAAATCACCGCGCGTGCGTACATACGGAATACCGTCTCCACGCCGTGGTGTAATCTATTTTCCGCCACCACCTTAATTTGATGGGTATAATGGTGTAATGAGTAACTATATATGATTATTATAAAGTGATATTTATACTGAAATAGTATACAAACACTTCAACACAATTTCACGATCATGAGAACGATATCATCGCTCGTGCGTACGTACGGACTACCGTCTCCACGACGCGATGAGATTCATTCCCCATGTTAACCATTTAAGAATGATTATAAAGTATATATAAGAAATAATAATTAAATATATGACATTATAAAGCTACTTGATTTGTTTATATATGTATGTCATCTACTTACTTCCATTCAAGACAATAAGGAAAGGAAAACAGCGTTCATGCGTATGTACGGACTACCGTCTCCATAAACGGTGTGTTTCATTTCATTTATCTATCTATTATATATATATATATACTGAATATATATGATATATAAATCATTTTTTATATTCTAGAAGTAATTAAATCATGATATAAGTAATAATAATTTCAAGAACAACAACTCCAAACACCTACGATAAATGAAACGATTTTACACAAAACGCTCTTTAACATGGAATTTACAAAAGAACGGGTAATATAAAGTAATAAGTGAACCATATATGATATTATAAAAATTAATATGATTCTTTAATAAGTCAATGACATTATTTAAATCATTATACAAGAGGTTCAGACACTTACGAAGCAAATCGTACCTAAGGTAAGAAAAATATCACAATCTCATTTTTATCCGAGATTGTTTATACTTTGGGATTTACTGGGGTGTATTTCATCATCCACATCATTGATTCCTCAATATGTAATATTTATATCTCTCTACAATATTTTATATTCAATTTTACCCTTTGGTGAGTTTTTATTAAAAGATATGAAAGGAATCTTTTGTCGTTTTTCGTACGAGGTACTTTTTGACTTTTCCGACAAAAGTATGAGAAGAATGTTTTTTTAACTTATACGGCATGAATGGATTTTTAAAACATTATTTCCAAGAAGCTTCCTTTACAAGTTTTCAAGTTTATTTTTAATCAACTTCTTTTAGTTTAAAATTTTATGACATGTTAAGAAAGGAATATGTTTTTGAATTTGAAAGGATATTTTCCTCAAAAATGGAGTTCAAGTGTTTTATCAAAATTATTTTCCATCTAAGATAATATAGGGTTATGTTTATATACATATTATTACATTGATTTGATTATGTTGTGATGGAATTATTTTTCTGAATTCCTTTATCTTATATGAATTGTTTGGTGATGTCACGATGCTTAAGATTCCAATTTTTATTACATGGGTTATGCAATGATGTATGATTTATGATTTTGTGGCACACATAAGAATGGTATCATTATGAGATGGGTGGGACCTATATCTCCCTCCAATGCATTGGGATAAGATTTTATATCTCATGAGATAGACATGGCTGGAATGGTATGGTATACCGGTTCAGTGAAACATGACTGAAATGAGGGTGACTCGGTTCAGAAAGGGACTTTGTCCATTAAGATAGTCTTAGAAATGAGTCTTGACTAATAAGATGTGATTCTATATGATTATGTGTGTACGCCACAAAGTTTCATGTTTTAATTTATGATTATTGGGATTACATTTCACTACAATGATTTATCCCATGTTATAAAATTATTCTCTCTTTTGGAGGATAAGATTTCCAAAATGTTATGTTCTTATGAAAATGATGTGATTGATATTTATTTTGTTAACCCTTACTGAGCATTTGAGATCACCCTTTTATGTTTTATTTTCCCCAGGATATAAAGAAAGGTTTTAGGTAAAAAAAGAAATATCTTTATGGGAGATGTTGAAGAGCTTTCACCACGATTAGAAGATTATATTCCGAGTTTCCAAAGACACTAAACTATTACGATCCTTGTGTGTGTGTTTTTGTTATGTACTAAGTATTCCGAAAAAGTAATGTAATGTCCATGTACGTCAAGCTTCGGGTCTCTACAGTTGGTATCCGAGGAAAGGTTTAGTCAACCTTTGGAAACTAGGATGTGAGAACTTTAATGAGATCCCTAGAGATATTTCTAAGGTATATCTAGGGATGTCCCTAAGGATAAGTATACGTATAGGATACAGTCCTAGAACTTTGGTAACGATCTTAGAATTTAACCTAAGATGTTAGATATTGATGTTACTCCACCTTTATTATGATTTTTTCCTCTAACACTATTCTTTTTTGGTTTTAGAAAATGGTTGGAAACAAGATGATTCAGGATAATAGAGGATATTATGGACAATGGAATGATATGCTTCATGAGAAACCAAGTGAAATGGGATTTGGAAGTCCAACCATCATTATTATGCTGAATAATCAATCTCATAATATGATCAATAAACTCAAATTTGGTAAGTTTTCTGACTCGACTAATAAGAGAAAGATAGAGTTTCATGATGATCATAGAGGAAAGAAAGTTCAATTTCCCCTATGTAAATCATGTGGGAAGAGGCATCAAGGAGAATGTTTCAAGGGAACTAGAAGATGCTTTGGGTGTGGAAAAGAAGGACACAAAGCCAGTAAGTGCAAAGGAAAAGGATCAGTTAACACTATGGATGAGGATAATGGTATTGCTATGACATCAACAATGGTTAAATGTTTTAAATGTGGAATGTACGGGCATTATGCAAACCAATTCCCTAAGGGAAAGTCTCATAAAGAGAATCAGTACGGCCATATGAGTAGTATTTATGTTGATGATGAGGAAGAGACTACAAATGATATGTGAGTTGAAAGAATTGTTGAAGCTCAGTCAATAGTTTAAGAAGGTAGTGGAATGATTACATGTTTATCAAGTGTAATGTTGTATAAGTAATCTCATGGTACTATGGAATAAAGAGATATCTATGGATTGTTACACTGTTGTCTTTCCTTGAGTTTTGAAAGTGTATGATTAATTGTACCAGTATCCATTAAAGGATATTCAGATATTTTTGGAATATAGATGATATGTGAATAATGAAGGGATACTGAGAAAATTAAATGTTTGATAGTATTCATCAGCTCATGACTGATATAAGGATAAGGTTATGTAATGGATTGAGTATATAGAATTTTTGGATTTTGGTATGTGGAAAGTGTTAACTTTTAACTACATTCATGTTTTCACTTATGTTCAATGGGTATTCAAGAGAATTCATGATTAAGGCCTTTGAATGTTTGGAATGTGACCAACAAGACATATCTTATGATATATGGGGATCAACGATGGTATTAAATCTCTGGTAATCATTTTCGCTGTATTATGAGAGTGGACTGTAGTATTATGGATAAGCCTAAAGATTGTAATGGATTATATTGGACATAAGTTAGTACTGTTTAAGGATAGAACTTTTTTGGATATTATTGATGGGATGTTATAGTAATGTAGTTTTAGAAAAAGGACAACCTGCAGGATGGGCGACAGCCCATCGCGTCGGACAAGGCTATGGGAATCATACGCACAACCGAAGTACGACTGGCCTTTATCGCCTACCACTGGCCTACAGGAAGTCCCTAATTAGTAAAAACTAGTTTTATTTTATTACGCGGTATGATATATGAAGTATAAGTTCATTTTTGGAATCGTATACGATTAACCTCACCATAGATGGTATTATGTATTTTTGATAACTTTTCTAACCTTTTGTTTGAGATAGATATAATGACCCATCATTCTATAACATGATCTGATAACACTTCACCAATGACAAATCCAACTTCATTTCTTTAAGAGATAAAGTGGAAATTGTCCAAATAACGACCAATAGTGAGACTGTACCAAAGTCACGAAAGTATTTCTTCTAATTCCAATTTCATCAACTTTAGGGAATCGATCTTGAAAACCAAAAATATTGTCCTAGTGATCTTAATCTGATGAATCAGATGGTACCTTAGATCGTCACAAATTTATGGATTTGTGATTGCTGGCTTTTCCATAGCCATGTTCTCTACCACTCTCCATCAGAACATGATGGTTAGAGTTCTCTTCCGTATCCATATTTTCACCTATGTGGAAACCCAATGATTAGTTTATTTGGGTAACTATTACGTTTCATACTTTTGTTTTTAAAGATTGGTTTTGGTATTCCTTTTTACGATGTGGGTTTCTATCAAAGAAACTTTCGAGTAGTAAACCATTTATAACCCCGACGAATTTCGAGGGAGAAATTCATTTTAAGGGGGGGTAGAATGTAACACCCCGAGATTTTATGAAAAATATTATTTTAATTTCATTAATTTCTTGTGTTATATGCTACACCAAGATTACCTTGCGCTATAAGCAAAACTGTATTATCTTGCAGTATACGCAACACTATTCTTGGATCGTGTTACACACAATTTTGATAATAGTTATTCTACGCAACATTGAGTATATATATATATATATATATTCAATGTATAAATAAAATATGGTTGGATTCTGTTATACACAACAACAAAGGAGTTCTGCACTACACGCAACCCTGACATGGCTTGTATTACACGCAATCGCGACCTTCCCTGATAGCGTGTGTTGTATGCAATACTGGGTTTTACTAAACAACAATATATTATTATAATGAACTAGCCGTTATGAATAGTATTAACTAAATTTTTATTTTTATAACATTATTATTCATCTTACACATTTTATAGAACATGGTATAAGAACAAAATAATTTTTTCGGGTAAGATAAGTATTTTTCAAAAAATGCAGTTTTTCCGCCTTTTGATGGTGCACCCACTTTAAATCTAGTTTTTGACATGTTTATATGTTCAATTTGACAAAATGAAAATTTTCTTTTGAATCAGGATATTAAAATTTACATTAGATAAATTTTTGATATTTTTTCGATAACTTTCATATTTTAATGAATAGTAAAAACACGCTATATTTTAATTAAAAACAACTTTTTTCATCGTAATATCTTATGTGGTTAAATTATAATATTGAATGGTTTAAAAGTATAAATATAATATATTTTTACCATTTAATATAATTTATGTCATTAGCATTGATTTTATCTTGAATTCGTAGGTTAAAACAATTCAATCTTTTCCAAAGTTTTAAAGAAAAACCCGTATTCTTTCGACAACGGGATTAATTTCAATTTAATTTATGAAACTTTTGTGTATTGAATTTGGAAAAATGGATTCCATATTTGAAATCAGTGGGTCCAAATTATGTAAATAACCTACTTTTTATTTTTGGGCATTGTGAATAGTAACTACGGTAAATTTTATTTACTATAGTTAAAGGTAAATCGGGTAATTAAGGGTAAATATAAGATTATAAAATTACCCTAACACTTGGAAAAATCCTATTGGATGGATAAAAGTAGACCCATATAACCTAAGAGTTGGATTAGATTCATTTTATGGACTTTGTTCCATGAAAATAATTTAATTATTATTAAAACCAAAGAATGTGACAACATGTAACTTTCTTAAATCCTATAAGTATAATAATTTTAATTTAGTGATACACTTCATGAAACTTCGAACATGAATAGTATCCTGAAATCTAATACAATTATCTACATCATAATAATTTATTTGGAATTTTTAGGGATTAAATAAATATCATTTATTGTGACACAAAGATGATGCAGTAATTGTCTTGTTAAGAAAATATTGACATAATTGATGTTATAAATGCCCAAATAAATGTAATTTGAGACTTTTTATGACTTAAATTAATTTTCTAAGTTAATATGACATGTTATTGTTGATATAAGTAACTTGGTTTGAACTTATCATTCTGTTATGAATTTCATAAAAATCATGTACCAAATAGTGTCAAAATTGACATAAATTTGTTTTTAAAACAAATATTATATTATTAATTGTTATTTAATTCATAAAAATCTATGTTTCGGTCAAATGACTTAGATAAGGATATATATATTAATAATAAACAACTTGGGGTTATTTTGGCTTTTTTATGGTATGTTTATTAACCATATAGTGTAAGAAAACAAAAAGACACGGTAAAAGTTAAATTATTTAACTTAGAGTTAAATCTAATTTATAAGGTTAAAATAATAACCTAAACTTGTCTAAATACTATTGTATGAGAAGTTTTAGACCCCTCCCCAATTTATCTTTGAAATGAGACCATTTGGAACCATTATAAACCGAATTTGACCTTAATATAAAATAATATTTTGAGATTTTCCTAAGGTGCCCCTCTCCTCCCTTATAAAAGGTCCCCTCCTCCCTCTCCTCCTCAAACCAATTTAAGCATTCAAGATCGTCCAACTTATGCCAAAATATCTTATCCACTTCCCTAGTATCATCCTAGAGGTCCTGGTATTCTTCACAGACCATCCTTAGTTCTTTAAGTGTAGGTTAAGAAAAGGCGAGTCAAAAAGAGGTAATATCCATTACCGATCTTTTTCAATTTCTTTCTTCTTCAACTTCTTCTTATTTAGTTGTTTCATGATAAAGTAATTACATCAGTATTTATTATAAACTGATATGTTATTATAAATATGAAACAACTCTAATTAACCTTCTATCCATCCTACGGAAAAAGGAAATCACCGCACGTGCGTACGTACGGAATACCGTCTCTACGCCGTGGTGTAATCTATTTTCCGCCACCACCTTAATTGGATGGGTATAATGGTGTAATGAGTAACTATATATGATTATTATAAAGTGATATTGATACTGAAATAGTATACATACACTTCAACACAAGTTCACGATCATGAGAATGATATCATCGCTCGTGCGTACGTACGGACTACCGTCTCCACGACGCGATGAGATTCATTCTCCATGTTAACCATTTAAGAATGATTATAAAGTATATATAAGCAATAATAATGAAATATATGACATTATATAGCTACTGGATTTATGTATATATGTATTTCATCTACTTACTTCCATTCAAGAAAATAAGGAACGGAAAGCAGCGTTCATGCATACGTACGGACTACCGTCTCCATGAACGGTGTGTTTCATTTCATTTATCTATCTATTATATATATATAAATATACTAAATATATATGATATATAAATCATGTTTTATATTCTTTAAGTAAGTAAATAATGATATAAGTAATAATAATGTCAAGAACAACAATTCCAAACACCTACGATAAATGAAATGATTTTACCCAAACGCACTTTAACATGGAATTTACAAAAGAACGGGTAATGTAAAGTAATAAGTGAACCATATATGATATTATAACAATTAATATGATTCTGTAATAAGTCAATGACATTATTTAAATCATTATACAGGATGTTCAGTCACTTATGAAGAAAGTCAGACCTAAGGTAAGAAAAATATCACAATCTCATTTTTATCCGAGATTGTTTATACTTTGGTATTTACTGGGGTTTATTTTATCATCCACATAATTGTTTCCTCAATATGTAATATTTATATCCTTATACAATAGTTTATATTCAATTTTACCCTTCGGTGAGTTTTATTAAAAGATATGAAAGGAATCTTTTGTTGTTTTTCATATGAGGTACTTTTTGACTTTTTCGACAATAGTACGAGAAGAATGTTTTTTTAAACTTATACGGCATGAATAAATTTTTAAAACATTATTTCCGAGAAGATTCCTTAAAAAGTTATCAAGTTTATTTTTAATCAAATTCTTTTAGTTTAAAATTTAATGACATGTTAAGAAAGGAAAATGTTTTTGAATTTGAAAGGATATTTTCCTCAAGAATGGAGTTCAAGTGTTTTATCAAAATTATCTTCCATCTAAGATAATATAGGGTTCTGTTTATATCCATATTATTACATTTATTTGATTATGTTGTGATGGAATTATTTTTATGAATTCCTTTATCTTATATAAATTGTTTGGTGATGTCACGATGTTTAAGATTCCCATTTTTATTACATGGGTTATGCAATGATGTATGATTTATGATTTTGCGGTACACATAAGAATGGTATCATTATGAGATGGGTGGGACCAATATCTCCCTCCAATGCATTCGGTAAAGATTTTATATCTCATGAGATAGACATGGCGGGAATGGTAGGTTATACCGGTTTAGTGAAACAGGACAGAAATGGGGGTGACTCAGTTCAGAAAGGGACTTTGTCCACTAAGATAGTCTTGGCAATGAGTCTTGACTATTAAGAAATTATTCTATATGATTATGTGTGTATGCCACAAAGTTTCATGTTTGATGTTATGATTATTGGGATTACATTTCACTACTATGATTTATCCCATGTTATGAAATTATGCTCTCTTTTGCAGGTTATGATTTCCAAAATGTTATGTTCTTATGAAAATGATGTGATTGATATTTCTTTTGATTACCCTTACTGAGCATTTGAGCTCACCCTTTTATGTTTTCTTTTCCCGAGGATATAAAGAATGGTTTTAGGTAAAAAAAAGGAATATCTTTATAGGAGATGTTGAAGAGCTTTCACCACGATTAGAAGATTATATTCGGAGTTTCCAAAGACACTAAACTATTACGATCCTTGTGTGTGTGTTTTTTGTTATGTACTAAGTATTCCGCAAAAGTAATATCATGTCCATGTACGTCAAGCTTCGGGTCGCTACATGTATTCCACAATATGTATAAAAATTTATTAGGAAGAAAAATAAGTATACTAAGTAATAAAGTCATTTATAATATGATGATAATAGTTCATCATAAGATTTAAATATAGATAATTATAAATATTTATTTTCTTATGTTGAAAGGATGGAAAAAACATCTAGTAGTGAATAATAATAAGGTGATGAAATATTCATAGAGTATCATATGAGATCAAAAATCATTTAATGTATCGACTAAAAAGCATAAGAAAGTGATCAGGATACTGAATAAGGAATGTTAAACGAATAACAAATGAAGGAAATCTATCCTTAAACAGCAATATGAGTATACCTATGAAATTAAAAACCTCAAAATAAGAGTTTTTTAATAGTGAAATATGGTGGAAGATCATAGTAAGAAACTTGTTTCTTTGGAAGATAAGGTTTATTAAACTTAATCGACATTTGTTGAAGTTAAAATTACCTTAAATAAGATGAATTAAATTTTCAAGAAAGATTTAGAGTTAAAGGCTATATCATATCAAGATACTAAGAAAATTAATTCCATGAATCAGGTGATATTTAAATCCACCAACCATTAAATTTTGTATGATTATACTAACCATTCTTGTATTATAAAAAATATTGGGAATTTTTTAGTTAAGAAAGATTTCACGAAATACCTCACATCAAAAAAATATGAAAATATACTCTGTAGGAAAGTTTTCCCATGATATGAGGAAACAAGAATATAAAGATATTATAAACCTTGATAAAAATTATATAAGTAATGATCTAATATTTACATAATTGATGCTATGTGATTTATACATAGAAAGGTTATAAAAGTTATGAAAACATTTTTGTCCCAAAAAATAAGCACTAACATAGGGGGGACAATAGTGGAAGAAAAGAGAGTAACTTTCCTCGGCCACAAGAAGAGAGACAGGAAAACCCCATGATGCTATAATGTTTCAAATGAAAAATTATTTTGGTTTTATGGTTGAATTTTATGGAAGTGGTGAACGACCTAGTCACTTTCATGAAGAATTTTTAATAACATTTCCAGGAAAAGTTTCTTATGATGGAAAAGAAAAGGTAGCCAATAACAGAATGTCAAAGAACGAAATTTGTTTCTTAGGATAAATCTAAAATATAGAAAAAGGAAAAAATATTAAATCATGATATTTGATTTTCCTCACACATGATAGGTGATAGGAAAATATTGAGAAATATTGAAAAACATGAAGGCATATCAATAAATTTCAAAAATGATTGTTCCATAAAGATCATAGGAATATGAATGGTATATATTGAAGCTCAAAAAATACAATATGATTATATTCTTTATTTTGATGGGATTAGACACAACCTAATGAGTTTCATTTAACTTTGGGATGATGGTTTTAATGTTATATTTAGGAAAAAAATTTGAATCTTCAAAAGTGTAAAGATAGAAAAGTTCATACCACTAGAGAAAGAACTATAAAAAATATTTTTTAAATTGGTGATCTTTGTGACTCATGTTACTTAAGTGTTGAAGATGAAAATAGATTGTGTTATTAATGACATAGGAATGATTGAAATAAAATTATAATCTCAGTTTCTATGGATGATTCTATAAGAAACATTCCAAAATTAAATGAGAATGATAATATTTTTTTATAACTTTTCAGAATGGGAATATGATTTGTAAGAAGGATAATGATTTTACTATGTGGACCTATATAATGATTATGAAGTGTAAATAACAGACTGTATAAATGTTTACATTTTTATAAAGGGATTTTGAAAGATAGATGGGTGTTTATACATTGATGATAATAATTGATAATACAAAAAAGTACATAAACAATTATTTTTAATTCAATCTCAAGAATCATGTATAGAAACACTATTACAGTTCTCCACATAGACATTAATAAAATAGGGTGGCATAATAGGAAAACAAAAATTTGGTAGATATGTGAAAAACCATGATAGATGAATATAAATAGTAAACTATTATATATATATAAGTTATTAATACTAATATTCCTGTATAATTATGTTTTATTGCCATAATATAAATCAATTACTATGATATATGGTATATAAAAAACCAAATGTAAAATATGTCATGGTGATTGGATGTCCTTTCCTAATCATAATCAAAAACTCAAATCTTAAGAAAATTGATGGAAGACCTGGGTATGAAAATCTCATAATATATTCATTCATGGAATGACGTTATAAATGTTGGAATATACATTTAAAAATGTTAATGGATTTTTAAGATTTAGATTTCATTGAAAATAAAACCTCCATAACAAAATTTTTTGATGAGGTCATAGATGATATATTGAATAATTCAACCAAAAATTAAAAAAGTAATGAATGTCAGAAAAAACATTTCAAAATTGAGTTAGATGAATTTTTTGACGATGAAAGTAAGAAAGGAAGAAAAATTATAATATTTCATCCCATATAGAAACAGTTTGAATATGAGATAATCTTTGTAAATAAAACATTTCTATTTTTTCCTAGATGAAATTTGATGTTAGATAATCGAATATCAATTATCTCACAAGTTGAATGAAAATTAAATTCAAAGGTTTCTGAAGAAATGAATGTGTAAAATATATGAATGAATAATTAAACCTGATAATGAAAAATGACACATAAGAACTTGTTTCATGAGAAATATAAAAAAAATATTATAGGAACAAATTGGGTTTTCAAAAACAAAATAAATAGACATAGAGAAATTTTGAGAAATAAAGATTTATTTTTTTCAAAGGTTATTCATAGGTGGAAGGTTGGTATTATTTAAAATATTTTACACATATTATAATATTGGAAACAATGAGAATTGTATTGGTGATTACTTCACATCATTATTAATAGGTTTATCAGATGGATGTCAAGTAAGATTTCTTAAATGAATAAATTGAACAAAAATTTTTCATTGAGAAACTCAATGGGTTCTTACTTGAGATATATTTAACCTAGTTTTTTTAAATTAAATTAATCAATTTATGGGTTCAAACAAGATCCAAGTGTTTGGAAACAAAAAAATAATATTTTATTCAAGTAGTTGATATATTTTTAATGGAAAATTTATTGTAATTTATATGTAAAGGATATAAAACATGGTACTATGATTATTATCATTTATCATAATGACATAATTATTATAGGGGATAAAGATAAATCTTTTAAAAAGACTAATGATGAAATGAATAACAAATTTGAAACATAAATTCTTGTATAATTATCTTCCTGTTCATTCATACATTTATTGTAAGGGAAATGATATATATTTCTATCATAAGAAAAGTATGTCATGGAGTTTCTAAAAATATTTTCTGTGGTAGCTTCCAAAAAAGTTTCTAATCATATTTCTATTGGCATGAAGAAGTGTGAAGATAAATCTAGAAAAATTTTAAATCAGAAAGACTTCTTGAAGTTGAAAAAAGGTTTCTCATTTATATTAATTCAACTTCTTACATTTTTGTGTTATTACTTTTTGTGAAATATATTATATATATACAAAAGAATCGCATATTTTGGTATCAGAAAGTATTAATAGATATATTAAAGGGAAAAGTTTTTATGTAATTTTTTTTAAAATAAATTATGATATAAACTTTCTTTGATACACTGATTCTGATTGAGTTGGATATTGCAAGGATAAAAAATCGACAGCAGGTGAAAATTTTTTCTTGGGAGAATGTTGTTTGGGTTGGTATACTAAAAAAATAGTTAACTTGAGTAAAACATAATAATAATATGTTTCCTCCAACCATGATTGTACAAAAATGACATGGATGAATGTTTAGCTTGATGATTTGAAAGTGAAATTTATTATTATTTTATAGATTCTATCTGATTATAAAAGATCCATTGATATTTAAAAAAACCCTACAAAATTCTTTATCAGAACACATTGAGATAGAGTATATCTTAATTTAAGATAATTTAATTTTTAGAGATGTTATTCATGAGTAAATTTTAAAAACATATCAAATTACTGACGTTTTAATGAAATCTATTCCAAAGAAATTGTACTTGGAAATGAGGATGTAAATACATTTTCAATCTCCACTAAATCCTTATTAAATGTTTGGAAGGATTTTATGAACACTTCACTTGGGATTATATTGACAAAGGGAGAGAGTATGTAATATATTTTAAGGATTATAATAACTTTATTTTATATGAATATAAATATGCGGTTATCATAAAATGGGAATGAAAATATTTTGAGAGAATATGAAGGGGAAATTTATATAAACATGCAGATAATAATATTTTTCAACATTGGATGAAATTCCAGTAAAAAAATTTATTTTTTTATAAATTTTTTGTTAGGAACATCTCTGTGAGAATGTTTGTGATTTGATATAAGTTATGAATAATGTTTTTTTAAACATGAGTTGTGAGAAATAATTTGATTTGATAAATGTTGGGTTATTAAAAGAAGTTTTTTGAATGATTAAAATCAATCTAAGGGGGATATTAAAGATCATTTATGATGTTTTAAAACAATTTATTGTATTTTGGAAAAATTATTTCGATACGTATGTATTTATTAAACATGTGAGAAAGAGTTTCTTCAAGTTATGAAAGTTTTATTATAGAGTTTCATGAGGAGGTAAATAATTTTCATTAATTGTTTTAAGAAAAATTCTTACAACATTAGTCTATGATAAGCTATTAAATAAGGTTCTAATTTTATGGAAAAAATCATGATCCAAGACTAATATTATACACACTTATACTAAATGTGTATAGTTAAATTGGGAGATTAGGAGTTGCAAGAACAATTTTCTAAAGGTAAAAAGTTCAGATTAACTTCAAAGATCATCAGTTGTAGATGAATAGAAAAAATAAATTAGGATGAAGAAGTAGTGGTATATGACATCCATTGATATAAATATACAACAAATGTTTTGGATAGGAATTTTTAGGAAAGTATCACTGATGAAATTTATACAATATTTGTGTAGTGAAAGAATAAAAATGTTTGTAAGAAGGTGTAGTTTGAGCCACTAGACACATACCACTAGAATGATGCTTTATACGAAGAACTGTAAGAAATCAATATGCTTAGTTTTCCATGGGTATGCACAAAAGGGGAAGATTTTTATAATTGATAAATTAAATATTAATGGGTAGATGTACAAAAATGATAAGTTGGAAATCAGGTTTTTATCTATAATAACAAAAATGGTGGGAAATGTGAGGGTGGCACCAGACTGAGAATTTTCATGTGAGAATAGTCTTTTGATGTTTTAATAATGTAGCCATCCATATTAAAAGGACTAATTTTACCATTATGTTGGCATATTAGTTTTTTGGAAATAATGTTTTACCATGTTAAATTGTCCATGTTTTTTATATATTATATGACATTCGATGTTTAGATGTTATAGAGTGAACTTTTGAAATTAGATCCCTCAGATTAACTTCTAATGGATGAATTAACATCCAATGGAATAATTCAATATCATTAGAAGGATGATTCATAAAAATTGAATCATATTGAATCATGTATGACAAGTGGTGTATCAATATTGAGCTTCGGTATGATGAAAAAGTAGTGTCTTCCACATGAAATAAATTTGAGAAGTGATGTTTTGAAACTGTATGGAGGAGTTACTATAGAAGACACCATAAAAAAATTCCACCAGGTTAAGACTTTGAGGTAATATACATAACGTTGTTAATCTCATATAAATGATGATTTTTTTCTTTTTTAATTGGTTTGTGAAATAGCTGAGATAAATAATTTTGAAGAATCTCTATAACACAGAAGTTAATGATTCTTAAAGAAGATTGTTATTGCTGATGTTTTCATGAAGGTTTAATATTTTTCTAGAATAATCCATAATTATCATAAAGATTTAATAAAATATTAGTTTAGAAGGTAAATAAAAATGAGTTCATTCTTTTCTAATTATAGCGAACCTATATAAAGGGGGTGGTATGTACAACTATACAAAACACTATTAACAAGTATAAATACATGTTACACTAATTTTTTTTTAAAAGTCTATGTTTCTAAACAATTTAGTTAATGAATATAGGAACTATATAGCATGTTCAATGAAAAATTTATCATATAGAGTTTTGATTTAGAGAAGCCATACTAAGGCTTACCGAGTAGTGGATTCATATAGATAGATTCCAACGAACATATTTTCCAAGTAGATCTTGAGGAGAAATAGTTTTTTCAGTGGATAGAACTCAGGTTTAAAAACAAGAATAGTTTTAGTGAGGCAATCGAGATAAAGAAAACTAGACGGAGGAGGAAAATCAGATGAACATATTGAAGAAAAAGGAAACCATATATAGATTTCCCTGTGACTTTCTAGGATCTGATTTCACAATGTTTCAGATATTTTTAGTCACTCTTTTTTGTAGATTTTTATTTAAATTGTAGGATTTAGTATCATAATTACAATAGTGCTATATATAGAGTTTAACTCAATTTGGATCATTTTTTATTCAATTTTTATTAAAATATAATTTTCATGGACTGACGAAAGTAACAATATAAAGGACACATATTCTCACACTTAGGACAAACCTTTTAAATATCATGTTCTATTTTTTTACTTTCAAATAATTTCTTGTTTTTGAGTTTGTAATAAAATATTGTTATATATAATAATTTTATCAAGTTATAGGGTTTGACTTCATATAATTGAAATTGTAAATTGATCACAACTGATTAAACCCACCCATCTCAACGGTTTGAATCATCTTAATAAACATCAACATTGAAAATATAATTTTTATGAGCTATTGAAATGAGTGATTGTTAAAACATTAATTGGATATAATTATCAATAATGGATCCATAAAAAATAAAAAAATGTATCGAGAAGAAATATGGAGCGAAAGATAATATTTATAATAAGGAAAATAAAAACCATTTCAATATTTAGGAATTCATTTATTAAAACCCACAATATAACTAATTAACAAATTATTAATTTGAAAAAATGTGGTGGAAAATTTTAATATCACCAAAAAATATATTTATATTTGGATTTCAAAAAATTAGAGGATAACATTGTGGGGATGACATAATATTTATATGGAAGAAACAGATCTTATTTAGATAAGATATGAATTATTAATAACAACACCAAATTTTGCTTAGAAATAAAATCATCGGAGGAATGATTTAGATAGTTAAAATTTAATTACATAGAAAATGAGGAAATTAAATATAATATCACCATATGATAATGTAAAAAAATGTTTTAAAACCAGATTCATTGTTTAATAAAAATTACATGAGATAAAAATTTGAGTAAGAAAACCCATTAAAAACTTGGTAACAGTGGAATGAAAAGGAATTGAAGGAAGGATTTATGAAAATAAATTTAAATCCCATGAAATTATTTTTATAATAATAATATTATACAATGGGTTTCTATGTAAACCATAAAAAATAAGAAAAGGTTCATAAATTGAAAGCATACGTCAATGAATGAGAAATTTATTATAAAACTCTTATAAACCTCATATATTTATAGTAATAATCAATTCAAGGGGATTTATATGAAATTGAAGTTATTAATTTGTTACATATGGTAAATTATAGTATAATTAAATCACAAGGTTGAATGTACCCAATATATAAGAATAATGATCAAGAAGAATGATCATAAACTATGGAAATAAAAATAGTTAACAAAAACCCTTACCTTTACTCTTAACTACCATAAAAGTTATTTAATATCATGTATCATAAACATAATCATCTTAATAAAATATTTTGGAATCTTGTTAATATTTATCATCATTTCAAATTTTTAATTATAATCATTCATTATATGTTTATTAGATAGATAATGATTATTTTTATTATTTGATGTTCGTAACTTCGATTGTTTTACATATATTTTATAAAGGCAATGTAAAAACCCATTATTTGATTTAAATATCATCATTACCATATTAAAAATATATTTAAACAAATTTTCATTTATTTAAGCATATTTATGTTTTTTTATGGAATCTATGGTCATAGTTTTCATGAATCGAATTCATGTTGTGTTTTATTTCGGGTAATTTTCAGATATTAAGACATTACATTATGATGATGATTAATTTTTACGTTATAAACTAAAAAATATATGCATGAAATATATTTAAATTTAATATTATACATATATATTTGTCAAATATATTATAACCAGCCATGTAGGGTAGTGAAAAAAATGGAACATGTCGCTCTATTGGGACGGTTCTTCGCACATACACACACATGATGTTTTAATTTTTCACAAAGAATGAAGTTAGGACTTGATTTATCTTTTTATAATTGTAATACTGACGTAAATATAATGGAAGTTTTGTTATAAGAATAGGAATTAAAATAAAATACATTCCTAGGGATGTAAATATCATGAATTTGAAAGTGATTTTGGAATTTTAACCTTACTACTTGGAATAAATCCCTTGTAAAATAAATTCATTATTTTAAGGATGGTACATTGGGGATAAATAAACCCCTAGGAATTGGATAAGAGTGTTTGGATAGGATTTGTTAAGAGTTTTGTAAATACCAAAGGGATATTTATTTGAGTATAATTTGTTTACTGAAGGGATCCTTTTATATGTAAGATGACAAAAGTTTTGGAAACAAGTGGCATACTATTGAAGAAAAGTTTCTAAAAAAGTGAAAAATAATGGGGAAAAGAAGAGTCTTGGTCAATAAATTCCCCAAACACTAATTTGGGGAAATGTTTGGAACGTGATTTAATATTTTTACAGTTTTACCATTTTTTCTTTTACGATGAAAAATAATTTTGACCCAAGTATTTTATATTTATGCATAAAAAAATTAATTATTTTACATAATTAAGAACATCTTATTCCAAATATAAAATTCATTTTATTACATAAAATTTCTACAAGTGATAAAAATTATTCCAAATATAATAATGGTGTAATGGATTAGAAACCATTTTAGACAAAAATATATCTTAAGATATTAAATGTCAAATAAAGGTTTTTAAATTAAATTTTTTATTTTTTATAAAAATAATTTTACTTATAAAATAAATATTTGGTCAATAAAATATTTTGTAAATATTAATTTATGCTTATATCTTCATTATGTCATAAAAGTCAAGATATTTGTAAAGATGATATTTTGTAATATTCAGCTAAATATTATTTTTTATATAAACCCAAAAATTCATCCAATGATAATAGTTTTTGGATGAATCCAAAAATGACTTAATTTTTTTGAAATTAAAATTATAAAATTAATCAATTTATCTATTAAATGGGAGGAAAAAATATAATGAAATTTTTTTATATGAAAATAACTTCTTTCCAATATTAACTGTTGTTATTGTTATTTTTTTATCAATTATCATTGTTAGTATATTTATTTATAGTTTAAAATTTACATTGGAGTCATTATTTAAAATTGGTAATTTCAATTTTTTAGAAAACAATTATAAAGGTTCTTGAAAAAAATTATTTTAATACAAATTTATTGCCATTATAATGGAAATGAAATTTAATTTCTGTAACATATTTTTATACCTAAAAATGTAATTAACCTTATTAATTAATTTTAAAATTAGGATTACATATAACCAAATTAATTAATTAGATTTAATTTCTAAAAGTGATAATTTTTATTTTTAATGAAAAAATATATAAATCACACGTTTTTTTGGAATAATTTATATTATAAGCATAAAAAGAATTTATTTCTTTATTATCAATAAATATTTCATGAATGTTAACTTATTTTATTATATATATTGTCAAATAATTTTACTAAAATAATTATTTAACCCTAATATAAAACAATTCATAGTGTATAAAAAGGAAATGTTTTAGTAAAATATATTTTTAACCCTAGAATGATTGCAATAGTTATTTTTCTCCACTAGTTAAATATTATCAATCAATTAAAATAAAAATGACCATTATTTTGTTCCTATATATATTTCTAAATATTTTTACCTATTTTTATACTCTTTATCTAAATTGATATATTATAATAATTATATATTGACCAATGTAGAGACCACTACTCTGCTGTCCTCTGAGGAAAATGATTGAAGAGTTATCTTGACTGATTTATTATATAGGTCTCCATGTTGAGATGTTTTTCATGAATAGTTTAGTAATCTTTAGGATAATTCTATTCTAATATTAAACAATGATTTCACTTTCAATCAAGAAACAAGGCCCCATGTGGTGGAAGAGGAATTGGTAGGCATGGATGATCCAGTAAAATGATGGAAATCTCCTAAGAAATGGGAAAGGGGATGAAATCCATGAATTCTAGGTGGTTTCTAAGGAAGAGGGGATCAACACAAATTATGATGATTTTTGTTGGCTTCTTGCTTTGGTAATACTAATGTGTCATTTTAAGTTTTTAGAATCCATACTCTTGCACTTGTACTTTCCTTTTTTATCAATAAATATCATGGAACATGGGTTCACCCATGGTTCACACTATTTGGTTATATATTATGGTTTTTTTAGTTCATTATTAGATGAGAAAAAACTAATAAACATAATATTTATTTAAATAAAAATTGATATTAAATTATAGAGGTGTTACATTATCCTTCTTAAATAAATGACATCATCATCATTTAAATTATCATTCAATAATGAAAACATAAAAGGGTATCTATAAAATGGAAATGAATCATGATAAATTTTTTAATGAGATTTAAACCTTAATAAATTGGTCAAGATTATGAAATAGTAATGTAATATCCCTAACATTGAGTTTCTCTCTAATATTTTGTGCTAAACAACTCCCATTATTAGGTACTAAGACTTATTTAATGGAAGTAATGTTCCTTGGGAGTTCATAGTAATCCTTCTATTGATAGACGGTCAGATGTTTATTTGAAATATGAAATGTGATTTCCCCATTTATCATTTTGGAGTCTATGTGGAGATAGCCAATATAATCCCAAAAACTTATAATGTTCATCTTAAAGAAGAATTATGATATCTTCATGAATTAAATTCCCAAAAACATAAACATAAGATAAAATAAATTTTCAACTATATTTTTCTATAATAATTCAATATCAAATCATTGAGTGGGGATTTGACACTATTATAAAAATTAACTGACAAAATGGAGTAACTAAAATAAGAATCCAATAATTTATCCAAAAATATAGAGAATATGATATATGTTCCTTAATTATCATGATCAACTTCAATAGTTGTTATCTCATATGAATTCCCTTTTTCTCTTATTATAATAGGTTTTTGATTCCTATAGTCCTCATTATACAATATATTTGGACATCGATTTTCATAATGCATAAATTACATAAAATTAATAAATGAACTATAGGTGGTGAATTAGTAAGGAATATCTTATCATATATTTTATTTTTCGACCTTCTCAACACTTTGAGGTAATTAATAGCATATAATATAGTCCTCCCATACGTTAAACACCTTATCATTTTCATTAAATAGTCACATAGGCACATTATCCCACATGTTAGACATATTATTATTCAAATATTCTTTCATCCATGGTAATTATCAGTTGAAATTGCATGAAACATCATACATATCCTCTTTGATACCTTTTTGAATTATGGTAGGTTCATGTTGTTAATCATAATTCATTATAACTATTTTTGAATAATATCAACTTTCTCACCCATGATCTTATCTTCTTAAATTATTCATTGGGAAAACCATTGCATTATTCTTAGTACCTATTTTTACCTATGTTTATCGTATATACAACTATGTACTAAAATAAAAGTAATATAAGGATAACAATGTTCGATTTTATATTCTTACAAAAAGGAAAACTTTTAAAATGAAAGGAATAAATCATATCCCTCACAAGTATCGAACCAAGTGTGTTGTTATGCCCATTTTTGGTACACTAGGTGAAGACTGAGATAATACCCAATCAACCATTTATGGGTTGTTACCCCTAGGTAAATCTATTATAGCACTGAGTTTCGGGTTTTTATCCCAAAAGGATTTCATATATAAGATAATACACAATATCAACTTTACCAATATATGAGGAAGTTATCCTAAACATAGATTTATCCCTTTGTTTTTCACTAATGATATCTCATCATAATCCACAAAATAATTAAACTAGTTCCAAAAATAACTAAACCATTATCATATAACTACTATGGAACCCCAGAACCTCACTACTAGATCTGGTGGAAAAAACACATTACAATTGGTTTCAATACCAAGTGATTTTATCCAAGATAACCATACAAATATTTCAATAATTTAAATATTTCATCTCATAAGTAACATTATAATCCTAGAACCCAAAGGTTTTTTTAAAAAAATATTATGTATATAAGAAAATTATTTTACAATACCTATGAAAATTTATCCATAATCACAACAAATTATACTTCATTATAGAAAACTCATATATTATACTCATCTTCATAAATTCGTGAATGTGAACAAAATAACGGGGCGAGCACAAATGATTAGCATTGGGAAAATTATCAATTAATTATAATTATTAAATCATTAACATGTTAGAAAACTTTAAATAGTCTATAAATATTTTAATAAAAAAAATCCTTGGATCATAAGTGATAGTCAAAAAAAATTTCAGTCAAAGGGAATCATGATATAGATACATAATAGAAAAAATTGGACATCAATGAAAAAAATTATTACATGTTTTATAAGAATAATAAAATAATATAAAAACATGGGATTATAATTAAATAATGGTAAATAATAGTTAAATATATAAAAATATAGAAATTTAGCATTCCATGGAACTGTGGCACAAACATAAGAACAGACAAACACCAACATCAGGAGTCCCTGAATGACACACACACACTTTAAAACAAAATTAATCATATATGTGAATAATTATGTCATGAGATATAAATAATATACCAATTAAATGATAGAGATAAATAACCCAGTAATTCATTTTCAATAAATATATGTTCCACTAGAAATTAATCATTAATTTTACTATAAATAACCTATGGAATGGAAAATAGATTTCATAAAATTTCTAAAAGGTATAACCAAATTCGACACCAATAATCAAATTGATTGGTTACCAAAATTCAATCAATGAAAATTGTTATTTTAAAATTAGAATTAAATTGGTGATACATAAATCTTAACAAAATCAGTGATAGATATTTTGGAAATAAAGGGGAAATGGATGGGAAATTTAAAAGTGTCATTGGAAAACATTTATTAATTTCAATGCAACGAGAAGATGTTAGGAGCCACTTTTCAAAGTATAATTTTTTAGAAATTGAAATTATAAAATATTAAAAAGTTATTTAGGTATAAATATCAGAAAAAAATATCCTTAGAAAATACATAAAACTAATCCAATGAAAATGTGGAGTGGAAGATAAATTGAATGACCAGGAAAGGAAAAACATCTTTAATAACAAAAAATGTTGTTATTCAATCCCACATCATAAAAATAGAAACACATATTAAATTTCCAAATAATAAAGTATAAATTTTAAGATAACTAGGTTTAATTTATATTTTCATTAGAAAATATTGATTGATAACATTAACAAGAAGACCGAATATGGATATTGATTAAAAAAATCTTATTTGGAGCGGATGAGAATTATTCTTTAGATCACTATATTTTATAATGAAGAAAAATCCTCAAAAATGATTTATTTTTTTGTGAAAATTTTTTTACATATAAATTAATGACGAAATTAAATATAATATAACCATTTTTTTAGAATAATTTTGTTAAAACATTATTTAAATAGGTTTAATTATGACTTAGGAAGATATGTTGAGTTAAGAAAACACCTTATAATTTCTTTTAAAAAATAAATCAAAAGGAATGGAAGGATGGATTAATAAATATAATTTTAAATCACATTAAATAAACATTAATAATATAAATAAAATCCAATTGGGTAATAAGTACACTATATAAAATAAAAAAAATTATAACATTAAAACATGCCTTAATGAATGGAAATTGAGATAAAACACTTACAAACATCATATTTTTGAAGTAAGAATACATTGAAATGTATTTTATAAGTAATAAATTTAAGTAAATATAAAAATATTATATATTAAAATATAATCAAATAATAAGGTATAATATACCCAACTTATAATTATAAAGTTCAAAAAGAATGATTATTGTCTAATGAATAAAAATTGAGTTAACAAAAACCCTTACCACTACTCTAAACTTCTACAAAAGTGATTTTATATTAGGTATCATAAACATAACCATATTAATAAAATATTTCAAAGCCTTATTCATATATAATACCATTTATAATTTTTAATAATAACAATTAATCAAATCTTCATTCGCAAGTTAATCTTTTTAATTATCATATGTTGATAATTTTTATTGTTTAACATATACTTTAAATGGTAAATATAGTGAAAATTATTTGAAACCATTTAAATCCATAATAAATTAAATAATATGTTGAAATATTATTTTGATTATTTATGAATCCCCATGTTTATTTTATAGAAACAATGTGAATTGTTTTCAATATAGGAATCCATGATAAGCTTATTTCTGGTGATTTTCAAATATCAATATATTACATTATAATGCTCATTAATTTTGGTGTTATAATTTTTCAATCATTTTTATTAAATATATTAATATTTAATATCAAATATATTCATTAAATTCATATAATAACCACCCATTTGTGGTTGAGATGAAAAATAGAATGCATCCCTCCATGGATGCGGTAGTGTGCACAAACACACATATGAATTTTCCATTTTCCATATAATTGAAAAAAGGTAGAAGTTGATTTATCTTTTAAATAAATTAATAGAGTTAAAAATATAATATTCATTCACTAATTAAAAACTCTAAACCAAATATATAATGTGATCATGGAAAGTTAAATATGACTCTCAATATAGGCGGTGGCCCACACACAAGAATGATGAACAATTTAATTTTTTATAAGGAGAATCATGAAATATATATAAAAAAAATTAAAATAAATACAATAACATTTATTTATAATAATAAAAAATATTATCTTAAATTTTAATGTTATTATATAATTTAATTTAAAATAAAACTACTTAAATAAATATAAATGAAAATGAGTGGTTTGATAATTTTTAAATTACTCTTCAGAGTAACATTTTTGAAAAATATATTAAAGATTTGAGGGATATCCCTTTTAGGAGTCATAAAAACACTATGACCTCGATATGAGTGTTAATGATGTACTGGGGTAGAGTATGAACAAATAAGTGGCTTTTGGTTTGAAGAGATGTGGTGTGGTGAAGGGATTCTTTTACAAGTGAGAGGAGTCTCAATTTTGTAATAAATGGTTCAATATTCAAGGAAAGTGCACAAAAAGTATAATACATTGGATATGAGATGGGTATTGGTAATGAAATACCGCAGAAACTCATATGAAGACATATTTATACCTTATTTAAGTGTAACAACCTAGCTTGAATCACCCGGCCCATATTAGACTGGTATGTGACCTCATGTGAATTATACTATGTGAAAGAGGATTATGACTAGTGGTGAGGGCCTACATGGTACTATAGAGTGTCTATGACCATATTAATAAATAAAATCAGTGTACACATGCAATTAAAGATTCATGAAAAATAGAATAAACAATATAAAATTATATCGAAAATTCAATAATAAAAACTAAACATGCCATTGCAATATGATATACAATGCCCAATACAAGAGTCAAATGGATCCCCCAATACAAAATATATATTTACAATAATTAAAAGTAAGATACCTCTAATTTTTTTGAGATTATATTTTTGCATTTCCTTAACCAACCTACTCCTCCAGTACAATTTCCCTAATACAGGAACATTCCATCATTTGAATCCCTAACCATAAGGTCTCCATTCTCACTAATATACCCATACATGATGTGAGTATAAACCTAGTAGAACACCACTAATGAATTTAGAACTTATGTTAACCAGTTGTATATACGTTTATGAAATGGTAGAAATAAAAACATAGATAATCATATTAAATTCTTAGCCACCATGCACTATTTAGGCTTCCATGATCCTCATGCATATTTACTTCATCTCATTTCCCGAAGGTATATTATTTGAAAACATAAATACAAAAAACAACACATGGAATATGATTAATCACATAAGTCAAAACCTCATCCATCACTAAACCCATCCCCTCACACCCTCGGGAGGACACCTAAAGCACACTATACTATACTTCAGAACTATAGGTAGGTCACCACATGAACATCAACCTATCCCAACAGACTCTATGGATGTCCTATAAAAAACACATACCAGTAGAATTCGGTTAGGTCATATTAAACACACCAACCCATCCTCACAAAATCTATGAAGGTCACATAAAATAGAAGTAAAAAAACATGAATATGAGCAAAAGGTCACAAAATATTGATAAACTCAATAAATTATAAACCAACCTAAGGAATCAGTCATTATGACCACCATCATTACAATGAAACCCAACAATCACACACATGGTCATCCTGACATCACACATGAAGATAAACCATGTCAACCATGACTATAATGCATCACTATATGAACCTATTCTCATCTGCCATTATAAAACATCGATAGAAAGATAAATAATCCCCTCAAACCCATCATAATTTTCTGAATTCATTCTACCTATCTTCAAACCCAAATTGTACATTCCTGGAAAAAATACCCAAGGAGAAAACCCATACATTATCACTGATATAAGACTCTTATTTCTCAATTTAAGTTCACAAAACATCCACCCCCTATAATGGATCAAATATACTAATACATGTCTTTTCCACTCACTTTGACACAAAAATATGAGGTCTCATAGGTTTACATAAGCAACAACATGAATATAATGGCATATAATTCTTTAAAAATGCCATAGCATTGTATGGAAATCCATCCTCAAGAACAGTGAAGCTAAATCCCCATGAATATCCATAGTAACTATGATTAACATGATGAATCCGAAAATTCACCAAATATATCACTCAAATTAGTGTTCAAATCAAGATAACTAAGAATGAAATAATGACGAAAGAATTTAGGGAATGAATGGGCTTGGAATTATTTAGAGGAACGAATCACAATAAATGAAACATAAACCACCCATGAAATGAGAGGGGAGAATAAAAAACTAATAGATAGGCAGATAAAATATATCTTGGTCCATATATGAGTTGGGTGAGAAATGAGGATGGGAAATAAGGAAGGATCGAGGGATAATACATCCATACCCCTTAAAAAATCCCAATACACATTCATCATGTGATTATATAATTCTTTCAATAAACCATTATAGATAATGGATTTTTAGGGATGAATTAAATGTTTCACAATGTAAAAAATATTTCACTTTGTGAAATTCTACCCGCATCTCAAATTCTATAATATGTCCATCCAAATCATCTCTAAATTTCTAATAATCTATCATGACTACCCAAAAAATAAAAAAAAGTATGTTACACATTATTTGTCTAAAAATTAAATCATTACAACCCTTGGAAAAATGAGAGGCATTAAAGGATTCCCCTATATGGAAATAACATCCTTGAGATGTGTACCAAGGTGTTTTTTCAAAATAACTTTTACTATTCTCCAGTTTATCCAGTTCCCACTAATAGATCTCTTCCCAAAGATGTTTTTTTGGAACCACAACACCCGAGTGATAGGTATTCGCTTTCCTCCTAGCCCTTTACATACATTAATCTAAAAATGCATTGGATGATTTTAAAAGATTAACCTACTTCCAAATAATCATTCATAATATCTACCAAATGTCAATGTTCTCAGTTCTACCCAGGAATGACCACTCTATCATTTCTTGCTTCATCAAGTGTTTATGCCCCAAATGATATAAAACCGTAAGAACATAATGTTACACCAATCGAAACCACATGTGAGAAACCATGTAATATTAATAATAAATAAACTTCATGTCATTGTAATATTAATGATTATATATTATGGATTTATATTCATTATAATAATATTATGTAAATATTCAATTGAAAAAGAAATAGTCTTATTCTAACTGAAGTGTTTTCCATGTTTTATATCATTTTATTGAAAATTTAAATTTTTAAATTTTAGAGTTTAAATTCCATATAATGGAATTAAATTTTGAAATAGATATTTAAAACTAACATTAAGATAGTCATTCAGGATATTTCTAAAATGGTTAATACTAAGGTGAATAGTGAAAATATCAATATTACAAAAAACATTCATTTATTGAATTTTAATAAAAGAAACTTAAAAGTTATATTTGGTTTTGTATTTTTTTAATGGTAAATATGTTTCATCTATATAAACATAATTCAACTAATTCTATGTGAATCAACATTATATATTATTTTGGAACTAAAATATTAATATGGTGAAAACATATATTTATTCAAAAAAAAATTCATTTTGTTAAGATAACATAAAATAAAAGTAATTTTTAAAAAATATAGAAATTCAATAATGAAAAATGGATTTAATATTTTCATTCAATATGTTATAATTGAGCAATGAGGTTAATTCTAATTTTAGGGTTAATGAATGGTAACTATGGTAAAATATTGTCACCCTTCTAAAAGATAAAACAATTTAATCAAGGATATCAATTTATGATAAAGTTAAAAATAAAATATTAATTCTTATAGGATTAAAGGATTTAAAAACATATTATCCTACTTAATGAAATATGGAATTTTATGAAACTTTTTTTATTAAAAAAATTCTATATTTTTTATGTTAAGAGTAATTACATAATGCCACCCTCTATCACATATTATGTTTTCATAATATAGATATATATATAAATGATATATTAATGAATATAGATGGTAAAATTGAATATTATTAAATTATTTTTACTATATTAATTCATTTTTTATTTTCAATGATTAAATAATTACCTTGAATTCTTACACAATGAAGATTCATTGCTTTTGAAAGGAGTAAAAAAATAAAGTCAATTATTTGAAAGACATTAAACCTTTTATTTTTTGGATTAAATTTTTTCCTCCAAAAATTTATTGGATAAATATAATCTTTAATTTATTTTTAGATAGATTATATTTTAATTCCATAGTTTTCTTTATCTCTTCAAAATATTTCTTTTTTGAATTGTCCTGAATAAACTTTAAATGGTTTTTAATGATTAAAAATAAATTTGAAATCATTAAAAAATAATAAAAGTACAATATTACCTATAATATATCGACATGTTTTGAGATTATCATGAATGGTTCATTTAATTTTATCTTTTTAATTTTAAATCTACTTTCATGATCCTTAAATATTAAAAAATTTGTTAATCAGTTAAGGTTATATAGGTATTAAGAGGGGGTTAAACTAGAAGATAATATTTAAAGTGACACTTAAACATTTAAAAAATTATTTTTCAGATATAATTTGACCTTATCCTTATTATAGTCAATGATATTGAACATTGGATCTATTATAAATGATATTGATACATATTATATATTAATATTTTAGGTATTTTTATAAGATTTTAACTCCCTCACTTATAAAAGGGAACCTCTTATACTCTATTAGTGACACCTATTTTTTAATTTATCATGATGAATATATACCAAAATACCTTTATAACCTTTATCCCCACGATTTAGAGGTTTTGAGGACACAAAATTATCAACTCACAAGGCTTAATATGTATGCCAAAAGAGGTTTCTCAAATAATACATATAACTTATAACCGAGTTATTTCATGTTTATTTCTTCTTATATCTCAATTAAATACCCTATATCAATGATGATATAATAAGAAAATTATCTTAAATATACTTAAATGTCATTATGTTAATTACTCAACTATTTTCATACTATTTCTATCCCATGGGTAATGAATACATCACTCATGTGTGCGTGTGGAGTACCACATCAATGAAGAAATGTATTTTGTTTTACATCATAAGTTCATATAAATGTTTAAGATGATAGATAAAAGGTATATATATGTATGTATATATATATATATATATTAAATATTGATTATATAAATATTATTTAAAATTGATAATATGTTACTTACCTTCTTATCCATCCATCTGTTGAAAAATTAAAAGGTCACTCATGTGTACGTGTGGGCTACCACCACCACAAAGTTATGTTATTTCTTTTTCTTATACACATTACATGGATGGTTATAAATTTTTCTATAATTCATAATAATGATAATTTTTTTCATGATTATTCTTATGTAGATGATGTATCCATTATCTCTTAGACCATATTCAACCTAAAAATGTTATTTTGGACTTATAAACCAGACGTCCTCAAAACGTCAAACATGAAATTCAGAAATTTAGTAACTAAAAAAGGACAATAAAAGGAATAATAAAAATGGAATGACCATTAAATTTTAATTAATACTGTAAAATATAAATTTAATTTTATTATTCAAATGTTTTTTAATATTCAAAGCTATATATGGATTATGGTAGGGGATTTCTTGTCTTAGTTTCATTTCTTTTAGACTTATTCCATTTTCACCACATTTATTATTTTCTGTTTTGTATAAAATAGAATATTGATTTATTTTATCCTTAAATTACAAAAATTAATGTGGTTAAAAAATCTTTTTAATGTGTTATTCTTCAATCTTTTTTATATAAAAGTTACCATCAGAATATGATTCTTTTCTTTAAAACAATAGTTTAAAAGTTTTAATGTTTTTATTACATTTTTTCTCTATATCACTATTATTTATATTGTTTTGATTATGTTATTAATATATTTAAATATATCTATAAATAAATTTTACACAATATTTTACTTTTTTATATACGTTTTGAAAATAAATTTTTAACATTTTCCATACTATTTATTTTTATCATTTTTATAAAAGTGTGACAGGAAACATTTTTTAACATATATAGAATGAGTGGTATTTCTTGTGTCACACACCAATCATGATTTATTAATTATTTAACTATATATAGTTTTTTATTTAGAGTTTTGGGTCATACTGCTTTTAAATTATAATTTTTTCGGGTCTCTAGTAGAGGTGCACGGTTGGCCCAACCATGTGGAAAAATCATGCATTGTTTCTAGCCTATTGAAAAATTAAACAATATAAAAAAATAAAATAATATCAAATTACTGTTTTAATAGAAATAATAAAATTAAAATAATTTTTTAATAGTGATAATAATAATGATAATAATATAAATATTAATTATGTTATTGTTTTTTGTTGTTGTTGTAATTTGTTTGTTATTATATTTAATTTAGGTTAATGATAAAATTATTATTTTTAGGGTTTAAAAAAAACCCCAACCCCTTACCCCCTTACACCTACACGACACACACCCCTCCCACTTTCATCTCTAGCTCACGCGACCCCCATCGGTTGGATCCCTATGGTCTATCTCCTTCCCTCCTCCGACACACTACCTTCTATATGTCGGCTACCTCCTTGTGTGTTTCCCTATCCCTTCATCTCTCTAATTGTGCGACACCACCCAGTCAAAGCCCTTCAATTTTCTGTGACCCCCACCAACTGAGGCCCTCTAGAGAGCCACCTACCTCTCTCTGGTGATCATTTCTTCCACCACTCTGGTGTTCTGTCTCATTAGATGGGCCTCTTCTCCCTTCCCCTTCCCATATTTTTCCGTTTTATTTGATTTCTTGGAGTACAAAAACCTTTCCGAAACCCCAAATTGATTTTTGTGGGTTTTATTTGATGAATATCGATGATTTGGGTTCATTGTTTCATGTCAATATTAGTTCTATTTATCACAAACAAGGGGAGCGTATTCTCCACAGTTTTTGGGAAAGGGTTTTTCAATTTATTCATTGTGGATTAATTTTAATTTAGGGGATTTATGATTTTTTGAGTTTTTGATAAATTTTATAGAGATCGTTAAGTCTTGCTGAGGTAGTTTCAAGTTTCGGGTGTCACGAACACCTATATTTGCATTCAATGGGTATGTAATATATATAAAAATTCCATATTTCAACATATTCCCTCATAGAATGGGGAAAATGTGAAATATAACTAGTTTTATTTACAAATGTATGTATAAATGCATGAGGGTGTTAGTGTGAAGTGTCATTTTGGGTGATCTCCATCAAAGTGCATCATGTATGAAGTAGGTTCCCTATTTCTATGCATTTAATTTTAATCTTCTGATTTCGTGCTTCTTTTGAATACATGTTTTATATTTATCCAATATATATATGGTACGAAATCAGTTTTTGGTTTCTAGAAACGATTATTCCTTTTTTTTGGGAAATGAAATGTATTTCTAATACACATATGTTCTTAAGTGACTTTTCATAAAAATTGATTTGTTATGTGCTTTTGAATTGGTAATGAATGTTTCCAAAATCATTTTTCATTTCAAATGGCATAATTATAAAAGTGTAATGAGATGTTTGGTTTAAAAAAATCTTCAAATTGATTTCCAAATATGGTTTTTGATGTGAACTAATTTTAAAATGGTGGTTTTAATTTCAAGATATTGTTTCATCATTATAATCATGGGTTCCAGGTTGTTTTTAAATGCGTAGTACATTAGTTGTCCCGCTAAGATTTTAAATGATTTTTGAAACTTAAAAGCATTGAATGATTATGTATACTAAAATAAAAATCATTCCTTGTAAATAATTATAACCTTTTGGAACATTAAGAATGTTTTTGAAAAAGGAAACCCCTATTGAGGCATGTCCCCTTTCTATATAAAATGATGTTCATGTTGAATATGTGTCCTGTGATATATACCTAGTAAAAAAAATTGTGCATTTTTTTCTATGATGAAAAAATGGGGTATGTGCTCAAGGATGGAGACTAGTGGTCAGAGAGAGATTTTGTTTTTTAATAAAGAGAATTATATCTTCATGTTTGTTAGTTTTATGATAAATCACCCCAACCTAAAATAGAGCACATGGTAAGCCTGAGGTATCTAGGTGGCTAGATTAGGAATAGCACACTGGATGATTCGTAAGTGGTTCATCCAAGTTTTTTAAAGAAGGATGAATGATAAACCACTAAATAAATGATTATAGATGATTATGGGAGACCAATAGGTTATGGGGGTGTCCCCTACTAGTGGATTTTGCATGAGAACGCTGTTTTTCGTGGTTTCTATACCACATTTCACAGAGTTATGTGGTTCCTATGGTACCATTTATGCTCGTTACTTATAGGGATTGACCATGGTGCTCAATCATGACATGGATTTTGTAAATACCTTGAAATTACATGTAATGTTTTTAAATTATACGGAATATTATGAGTCCGAGAAAATTTACGGTGAGTGATTTCGAGGCTCGGAGTTCCCAGAATGAATTTCTGAACGTTTTTGGGGACGTTCAGTAAACATGCGAGCGGGTTTTTTTAACTTTTGAACTGGTTCCTGGAATTCAAATCCAAGGACATCGTTGAACTCACAGTGTTGGTATTCGCTTAAGGAGACCTTTACCTCGACTGCAATTGGTTGAGGGTGAAAGATAGTTTTGCACTTTTTTGTGGAAAAAAAAAATAAAAAAAAATAAACTTCTATTTTATTTTTGTTGAAACCTCCCATGTAAATGTTAATGTGGTGGGGACCACCTAAACTAAAACCCCCTATTTTGAAATTAATGGTGGGGACCACCAAAACCCTCTTAATGGGAGTAACCCCTTGAATTCCCTCATTAATGAAGAGTTAACCTATGGACATCCTCCAAATTTATTATGCCGCGTAGAACAATTAATTATTCCAATAATTAATTGTGAGAATGTAAATTAAATCGATAGACTTAATTTAATAAGTTGGAACCTCTCTTTTTTTTTCTGGGTTGGAAATTGTTGGCAAAGGGAGAAGCTTGGGAGAGCTTGGAGAAAGTCATCTCCAATGAAGAAATTATCCACCAAACGAAAATTCCATCTCCATCCAATAACATTCTTCGGAGCCAAGAAAGAGGATGATGCATGAGCCCGACTTCGGAAGCGTGTTTCAGAGGCAACGATCATTGGCACCCTCTTCGCCTTCACCATTTTCATCTCATGACACATCAACGAACCTTTGTGGTAGGGTTGTTGTTTGATTTTTCCCCTTACCTGGGCTTGAGGTTCTTTGTGATTCATGTTTCATCAAGCCGCTTTCTATGGCCCTAACACATAGGGTACGAGCCAAACAAATGTGGCACGACCTCTACACAATCCTTTGATGTTTTCTTGTTTTCTTTGCGATGGTGGAGGATAGAAATCGACACCGATGGGGAACGAAAATGGCGACCGACACACTGTTGGCCATGACAAAGGCAATTACACGACCGCAATGCCCAACCGAAGAGAACCACAACTAGAGCCAAAATGGTGAAGGGAGGATGGCTGGCTGAGTTGGCCGCCGACGAAGGCGCGGTGCGCAACCGCACCGCGGGGAGAGGATGATTGGCCATTTGTTCTACCGCAGAAGACCGCTGCACCTCCGCACCACGACGCCCCGCTGCTCAGCAGCCACCTCGCACCGCGGGCCAGGCTACCCTGCACGGGTCAGGCCAGACCTAGCATGTCAGGACTACATGAACCAGACCGGGTTGGTCTGGGCTGGGGTGGGTCGGGTGAGTCCGACCGGGTCGGACCGGACCCCGACCAGTTTCGACCCTATACGTTCTATTAGCCATAACCTTAGAACCGAGCATCCATTTGACGAACTATCTATAGCTTTGGAAACCTTGGTGTGAGACAGTCCTTTTGGAATAACATGATTTAGTTTTGGATAATGTTGGGGTACGGACGGGTTGGATCGAGTACGAATCCAACCGGGCCCTCGGAACTAAAAGGCTAATAACTTGTAGATCGGCTGTCTGATTGATGCATCGTCTATTGCTTTGAGACACCTATGACGTGGAAGTCTTTTGGTATACTTCTCCATGGGACTTCATGACAGTTGGAGTATCGACCAGTGGCTTGAGGAGTGGACCCTCCCCGAGACAAGCGATCTTAGTGCGAGAACCTTGTAGCTGGCTGTGACAATGTACTAGGATCCTATGTGGGCCTGATGACATATTGATGATGTACTAGGATCATGTGTGGTTCTGAAAATGTACTAAAAAAGTACTATGATCCTGTGTGGGTCTGACGACGTGCTGACGATGTACTAGGATCTTGTGTGGGTCTCACGACGTACTGATGCCGTACTAGGATCTTATGTGGGGTTGACGACGTACTAATGATGTACTAGGATCATGTGTGGGTTTAACGACGTACTAATGATGTACTAGGATCTAGTGTGGGTCTGACGATGTACTGATGATTTACTAGGATATTGGGTGGGTATGATGATGTATTGTTTATGTACTAGGATCTTGTGTGGGATTGACGATGTACTAATGATGTAATAGTATCATGTGTGGGGATCACAACGTACTGACGGTGTATTAGTATCCTATGTGGGTCTAACAATATACTAGGATTCTATAAGGGTATGATGAGGTAGAAGGATCATATATGGGTCTGAAGATGTACTACGACCCTCTCTGGATCTGATGATGATTTATAATCCTATGTGGGTCTACCTATTAACGGGGTAAGATTATTCAGTAGTTACATCTGATCCTATCTACTTCCATACCTATGTTATACATGGTTTGAGAAGAGTCTTTACCTTGTGGTACTTACCTCTGTGGTAATACCATGGTGGAATTATTCTATGTGGTGTACCTATGGGGTACTTAACTTCATGGTATTTCTTCCTTTTTGAAACAGTTGATCTTTTGGCTTTAGAGTTAGACCTGTGTTTCCTCAAGATTGAGATGGGTATACTTGATATCTTAGGTATATGTATGGGCATTTAACAAAGTGGGGTTTTCAGTTTATTTCATTATGTGTGGTTTACCCATTTTTGATTTTATGATACCTTGAAGGTCTCAGGGTCCCTACTGAGTATCATTATACTCACCCCTGCACGGGCTATGCCCGCACCTTGTTGTGTTTGTTGCAGATGACGGGCATCGTTGACCAAGGACGAGGGTACCGGGACTGGAGGTAGCTCTAGGTGGACCTTAGACGGGACGTACCATAGAGACGACCATTCGGGGGATGTACCTACCCTTCAGGTAGGATCCTTGGTAGGTGTTCACAGGAGATATTCCAGTTTACCTGTACTTTTCTATTTTTGTACTTTTCAGTTGGGCTTGTATCCTATCCCCTTTTACATACTATAATCACTCTATTTACTTTTCAGTTTACCTTGGGTTTGTATTGAAGATGTGTGCTTGGTTGTGTGTGTTTACATGTCGTAAACGAAATGCCTTCCCGGTTTTAGGGAATTACGCCTTTGGTGCTAGTATCCAGCCCCTGGCCTATAGAAGGTGGGATTAAGGTAGTCACGACATGGGCCTCGGGGGACGGGTCGTGACAAATTGGTATTAGAGGAGTTGGTTCTACCATAGAACATAGTACTATGATCTTTTTAACGGAAATAGTTTTATGTTTAGTGAGTGTGGTAATCAGTTTAGGGAATCCAGTGTTGGTGTGGTAGCCGATGCATCCATACAACATGACCCTGACTTCTGATTTCAGATTCAGTGCAGAAGAATACTCCTTGCGTGTGTGTTTTAAAAAGTTTTATTTGTGACCTCATTGAGTCAACTCACCCAGTATAACTTATTGACCATGGTGCACCAGTTTCTTTATAGGATGCCTCCACACAGATAACTAGATAGAGTTACAGATATAGTACGCACTGATATCCCACCGAGAAACGAGGCCTCAGGGTCGGGCCCTCTTCTAGTAGAGGCACCAATGGAGTCACCAGCGATACCATTACCCATTGGGCCACTGATGCCACCACCCCTAGCATCATAGGGAGTATGTCAATTGAGCGTGTTTCATGAGTTCTAGTGCTAGAGTCCACCCAGGTTCTGGGGAGAGACAAACCCACAAGCGGCTGAGGATTGGCTGGAGGCCATAGTGAGAGTCTTCTGACTGGTTGGAACACCAGCTGATCTCATGGTGATCCTTGTATCTAGCCTTCTATAGGAAGTAGTAGGCAGATGGTGGAGCTTGATGATCTAGGTTCATGATGAGGTGATGCTTCTCTATTCATAATTTGAGAGACTGTTTCAGGCATAGTTTGTTCCAGCGAATCTTCGCAGAGTGCACATACATGGGCTTCTTCATCTGCCGCAAGGCAGCATGACTGTGGCTCAGTACTCAGCAAGTTTCACAGACCTCCCATGCTACTCCACCAATATGGTTGGGACCCATTCTTTGGGGTCCGGACGTTCATGCATGGACTCAGGTGGGAGTCAAGGCTTCGATGATTTCTCTCAGCAATCCGACGCAGGCGGGGGGTGTTATAGCGGACCCTCTTAGTGGAGAGTTTCATTACTGAGCAGTCACCAGTAATGATACCCACCACCGAACATCACGTAGTGGATTATTCTGCAGCTGGTAGCAGATAGATGTCCCAAAAGTCTAAGAAGACTAGATCTACAACTGGAAAACCGCATAGCTTAGGGTCGGTTGGGTGGGTTACCAGGTGCAGAGCTAGTCAGGCGAGGAATAGGTAGTGCTTCACATGAGGCGAGCAGGGTCACATGTCTTGTGACTCTCCGGCCCTCTGTATGGACGATTAGAAGGTGGTCGAGGGACCACCCAGGCAGATATAGAGGTTTGACTGAGGAGGTTCGCAGTGAGACTGTGGACGTGATAGAGGAGCTAGCCGTGCAGCTGGTGGTGGGTGAGGATTTGAGATGTTACTGCCACCACCACCAGGAGGTCCACCCAAAGCGCATGGAGTAGGAGGACAGGGGCGAGCTCAGCTCCAGCTAGCTAAGGCCTATGATCACGATGCTATGGAGATGATACGAGGTACAATATTTGTCTACTCCACCTTAGCCGCACTACTTATAGACACAGGTTCTAGTCATTCATTTATTGCCACTATCATCGTTTAGAGCTCAAAGATTCCAACAGAGATGTTCGCTCGATCCTTACAACTAGAGAACCCTACAAGTATAAGATTCTATGATTATTCACTAGTGATGGAAGTGCGATATTACTCTTGGAGCCGAGAGATTCGGTTGAGATCTCCTAGTAGCAGCGTCGAGGCCTTACGACGTCATCTTGGGTATAGACTGGTTATTTACAATCCATGTTCAGATAAACACTATTAGGCACAAAGTGTAATGTTTCCACATGGATGGGACCAGTATTACCTTCACCGGTGAGAAGGTATCCTTTTCATCACAAGATGTACTTACTCAGAGGAGAGTCTAGTCGATTACACATCAATTGGCTAGCCTTACCTTCAGAGTGGTTGACATAGAGAGTCTGAGCTATCCTATAGTGGTGGTCCAGTACGCGAATGTCTTCCTTGATGATGTTAAAGGTCTACCGACTCACAGAGAGGTAGACTTTTATGTTGACTTGTACCCAATGATGAAACTTATATCTACACTAGTGTATCAGATGGCTCCCGCAGAGCTTTGTGAGCTACGGGTACAGCTGGAGGACTTACATGGAAAAGGGTTCATCCGGCCCAGTGTTTCTCCTTGGGCAGCACCAATTTTGTTCGCCAAGAAAGCAGATGGGATCTTGAGGATTTGTGTTGACTATCAGCACCTTAACTAGGTGACCATGATGAAAAATTCCCACTGCCGAAGATTGAAGACCTCTTTGATCAGTTGAAGGTAGCACATTGGTTCTTGAAGATTGACTTTATATCAGGCTATCACCAGCTCATAGTTTGAGACAAGGATGTGCAGAAGACGACTTTCAGATATTGACATGGCCATTATGAGTTTTTGTTATGCCTTTTAGCATGACCAACTCTCCTGAAGTGTTAATGGTACTCATGAATAGGATCTTTCAGCCATACCTTGATCGCTTTGTAGTGGTCTTCATCGAAGGCATTCTAATCTACTCGGCTAATGAGGTGGAGCATGCCTATCAGTTGTAGGTAGTTCTTGGACACACTCCAAGAACACCGGATTTATGGTAAACTCTCAAAGTTCCAGTTCTGGATTCGAGAGGTGCACTTTCTCAGGCACGTCATCTCAGAGGCTGTAGTTGCAGTGGATCCAGTGATGATTGAAGAAGAACTTTCTTGGGAGCCACCCAAGAGTGTGACGGAGGTACAAAGTTTCTTTGTTTTGGATGAATACTACCAGAGGCTTGTGCCATATTTATCTAGAGTTGCAGCACCTTTATCAGTTTAGACGAAGAAGGGGCAACACTTCTTGTGGTCAGAGAAATGTTAGTGGAGTAATCCGAAGCTGAGGCAGAGGCTGACTAGTGCCCACATCTTGAGGCTTATAGAGGAGGGTCTAGGGTATGTAGTCTACTGTGACACATCAATGACCGAACCCGGATGTGTCCTGATGCCGAAGTGAGAAGTGATCACATATGGTTCTTGAATGTAACGCCCCTACCCCAGTTACCCAGAGTCGGTGCATTATTACATAACATTAGCATGATCACAAGGAAATCATGTCTCGAAAGATCGATCAGTTTAGTATTATTGGAAACAATATTCATACATAAGTTCAAATTTACAACTTGAAAAGAAATAAAACATGAATTTATTCCATTGGAAACATCCAAGACTCCTAAAATGAATACACGTCACTCATAACTAACTTATTCATATCATTTGAAAATGAAACATAAGAAAGGGGTGAGATCAAACGGGCAGTAAGGGTAAGAAATATGGCAGAAGATAACATAAATATTAAGCATGGTGAATAATTGAAACCACAAGCCTTTACCAATAATAATTATGAATTCTTTTATGGAAGGAATATGAGATGAGTAAATAATTACATAATAAAACATAATCATTGGTATTCTACTAGTCATATGACCACATGAACCATCAATATTATTTTCATAATGAGGAAATGTATAATGCCAGACATTCTGAAACATTTTGTCAAGGCCTCGACCAAGACGTCTAAAAATGATTAAGGCCACGACCAAAACCATATATCAAAATTGGGAAAGGGCCTCATACAATTCCACTTTTAGTTGTCTCATGATACCTATTGATGCATTGAGGAACTATAGCGGGCTCCACCCATCACTTACTAAGTCCAATACATTCCTCATATGAAAATGTTTAAACATATCATAAACATTCATATTAAAACTAGTATATGAAATTTCAATACGTTAACCATAAACCATGAATGGTATAAAAATAACACATCCACAGTCAAACATATCACAAAACCATCAATAAAATATGAAATTTTTGTATCATAATAAATCCACTTCAAATAAACTTAAGATCCATCAAAGGATTATTACATAGATGAAATCAAAACCCTTTTTAGAGAAATACCACTTTCTATTTTGAAATCATTTAAGAGTCACATAATTATAAAGAAAATATTTATTTTGAAATTATTCTTATATGATTGTAACTTAATCATTGATGATTTTATAATGGTAGAAAATAGCTGCACTCGACGTATAAGTTAAAAAAAATTCTTACCTTAAATTTGTCAAAAAATTCAAAAAGTACCTTGTTTGGAAAATGACGGAAAGATTCCTTTAAAAACACATAAGGGTATAAATTAATTTTACCCATTGTGTAGTAAATAGTAAAAATTTTTTGAAATACATTTTTAAGAAATATGGATGTGGATGATAAAGAGGTCCCAGTAGATACTTGTGTAAAAACAACCTCGGATAATAAAGAGATTGTGAAATTAACCGTTACCAATTTGATAACATACGAAACATACACCCTATGAAAGATGTATCATACAAAGAATATGTAAATACACATAAATTAAATTTTATTTCACAAATAAAACAATTATGGGCAGTACATAAACCATGCAAATGGTAATGGTGGAAATGTTGCATGATTCTCACAGGAATAAGGTGTTAGATGAAAACCCCTTACCTTGTACTTTTCCTTGGTAGAGGGTTGGTTAACCTACTTTATAATGTCAAAATAATTGTTATTAAATTATACAATAATCATATACATTAATATGATATCATATATGATCTTTTAACATTGTTTCGTTAATAATATCTCAGTATTATCGTTGTTTCTGGTGTTAACAAATTCTTTTTCGTTTATATTCTTTGTTTTGTGAGTCATATTTGTTATTGATGGGATGTATATTATTCATATCCATAATTGTATCATGTCTTTAAATATTACATTTAATCATCCAATGAAACTTATTCTTGAATGGATATGATGGGGAATGAATCTCATCGCGTTCGTGGAGACGGTAATCTGTACGTACGCACGAGCGACAATATCATTATTTTGATATTAAAATAATATATCATTGGATGTTATATCATGTATACAGAATCATTATCATGTTATATTTATTATTTAAATTAATTACACATCATTATCATACCCATCCAAATAATAATGTTTTAAATAACAATTACACCATGACGTGGAGACGGTAAGTCGTACGTACGCACGTATGGTGAAATGTCATTCAAAAGATGGATAGAATAATGAATATGGTTGTACCATATTTATAATAACATCAAAGTATATAGAAGATACTGTATTTATTATTTTAGAATTTAAATAAAAAAGAAAAAAATAAGTGGAAAAAGAAACGAACTTGAAAGAGGGTGGTGAAATCATTACCTATTCTTCGGGTTCTTCCTTTTGATTGGATCAAAAGGGATCCTCAAGTTTACATGATGACTAATTTAAGCCCTCTAATATGATTTTAGAGAAGTTTAGAGGATATTTGGGTAGGGTTTGGACAAGTCAAAAGGCTTTTATTGTATGAATTAGAGAGAAGGGGGAGTACCCTTTTATAAGAGGAGTGAGGGGAACCTGAGGAAAAATTTAAAATATTATTTTATTATAAATTAATATTCAGTTTATAATGGCTCCAAACAAATTTATTTCAAAGATAAGTTTGGGATGGGTTGAAATCCACTGAAACAATAGGTCTTAGACAGGTTTGGGTCACTATATTAATCTTATCTTTTATATTTAACTCTTAGTTAATTAGTTTGACATATACCATGTCTCTTTGTATTTTTATATTTTTTGATTAATAAACTTACAATAAGATACCAAGAGATCCCCAAGTGGTTTATTAATGACATACCTATCATCATATAAGTCCTTTGGCCTAACCTTATATTTTTAGGAATATTATATCAATTAATAATATAATATTTGTTTTAAAAACTCCTTTATGTTAATTTTGACACTATTTAATAGTTTATTTTTGTTAAAGTCTTAAACACTATATTAATTCAAACAAAATTCCTTTAAGCAATCATAACATATCATATTAACTAATAAAATTCGTGTATGGCATAAAAACATTAAAATTACATTTATTTTAACATTTATAATACCAATTATTTGATTCTTTCATTAATAAGGAAAATACTACATCATCATTGTGTCATAAATAAATTTTATTATTCAATGTTTAAAAACTATAAATAAAATAACATTATGTTTGAAATAGTTATATATTTCTAATGAATATTTATAGTCAATAATATGACATATATAACCTTATGAAAAAATTGTTTTTCTAAATGATATATGCTTATATCATTTTTGTATTTACTTTAACTTAATTAATATAAAGTGTCATTATCAATTACAAGTGGTTCCATGGGGTCCCAAAATAGACCTAATGATTCCCATGTTCGGACATGTATGAACCAATAGGGTTTGGACACATTTTAGGGTAATTTAATATTATTATAATATTATTTTTTACCCTTATTTACAGGATTTACCCGTTAACCATGGTAAATAAAATATTTACCGAAGTAATTATTCAAAATGTCTAAAAATAAAACTTACCTATTTACACAATTTGGAACTCCAGATTCTAAATATGGAATCCATTTTTCTAAATTCAAAACACAAATGTGGAAGAAATTAATTTAAAATTAATTCCCGTTGTCAAAACAAAAAGCCTGTTTTTAAGAAATAATAACTATCAAAAGATTGACACTTACTTATGTCCAATTTAAATGTGAAATTATGTCCAATGACCAACATTGGATTAAATGGAAAAAATATAATCTAATTATACTTTAAAATCAATAATATTCATAAATTATCACTATTAATTATTTTGATTAAAAAGTTGTTTTTAATGAAAATTTAGTAATTTTCACTATTCATCAAAATATGAAAATTATAAGAAAAGTACAATGAATTAACCCTAAGATAATTTAGATATTTTGAATCCAAAAATTAAGTCCATTTTGAGAGATATAATTTATAAAATTTCAAAAAGTGGGTATTACTTTTCACAACGCCTAGTTTGATTGGTTATGGTGTGTTAGAACTCAAAGTTTCATACAACACACGCTACTGTATTATTCAAAGAGAAGCATACCATGGAATATTGGAGTGTTACATTCATACCTCCCTCATTAAATTTCATCCTCGCAATTTAAAATTGTTCTTCTAAAATAAAAGGTTGAAAATAGAAAATACCATTGGGAAAACCCACATCAGAAATTAGATTAATAAAAGTTAGTCTTAATAAGGGGAAAAGGAAAATGAAAGGGTCACCACCAAATTATGATCTTGATTAGGAGAACATTGGTGGAAATTAGTAACATATAAATGGAGGAAAACTTAAATATTTATAGGTAGTGATTGAGGTCATCAATCACAAACAAATGTAAAATTATGTGCCTTAAATTCATCAATCTATGATAATTTAAAATACCATCGGTTCAACAAAACATAAGGTATTAGGATAACAAATTTTTGGTTTTAAGGTCCCTTTACTATAGTTTAAGAATTAATTTCTTCATAGAATTAGAGAAGAAGAAAAATATATACATGAAAAGTAAAGTTCAAACCTTTAACTAATTTCTACCATAAACTCATCTTTCACTCTAAAAGATAATAGAACTTAAAAAAATATGCCACTTATCCTATTCGTATAGGTTTCCAAAAAAATGAATTTATAATTCATCTACCAGACCTTTTAAAAAAACTACATTATTCATTCCAGAACATCACGTGGGCTAGTGGTATATGATACACCATTGTCGCCCTTCGGTTGCGTGTTCAAGTCTTGTGGCATTGGCGAACATGATGGGTTGCCGCCCGACCTTTGGGTTGTCCTTTTATGGAAATCTGAAAATAATCTCAAACTAGAATTATCCAAAATACTTCTATGAAAACTCACATTCTGAAATTTATAAATAAGTTAAACACAATGAAGATCCTTTTTTCTGCGTAATAACATACGAACGCCTTCATCATGTATTCTATTAAAACACTGCAACATCCTGAATTACCATAAAACCTTATTTATTACATTAATGATCCATTATTCCTTATAGAATACTAGATATACTCTTTCTATCCAAAAATGTTGTAAACTCCTACAATTATGGAATATACAAATCATTAATCAGTTTCAAGGTATTCAAGAATATCCAATATAATTTATCCAAATCAATCATGTATTATTCTAAAATCGCTACCTCGGTATCAGAACCATATTATGGTTTATCATTCTCTCAACCATATATTTTCCAAAAATTTAACCTACTATTGAGTCACTTTTCTTGGTTCCACACAATCTCAAGTCCTTAATGAAATAGTACTGCAGTACAATCCTTATATACTCAATAATTATTTTAACCAGTACATCGTTCATACAACACTCAAATGACATAATTCTTTAATAACAACATAAGAACTCTAATCCTTCATCCTCATCTATGGTAGTATAATAACTTGATTATTATCCAATAGCATCATTTGGGGCATACTATGATGATTTTGACATTAGTTTGCGTACTGTCCCAACTCCTTGCGGATGAAGCATTGTACATTTGAAACCTTTTTCTTACCCTGTCAGTCACGTACTTGGTGTCCTTTTTTTCAACAGGAAAGATAAAATTTTACCACAACAAACACCGCCAAAGAAAGAAGGCCAGACATCGATGGATATAGGGAGCTAAACGACGGCGTACAGGCCAGGGACATGAACGACGAGGATGGACTCCGCCGCAGATCAGATCGACGACGGCCACGCAATGGAGAATCACGTACGACGCAACGGAGGGCGGAACACAAAAAAAACTCAATTCAATAAAATACAGCTGACGAGATCCGACGTCAACCATTTCCATCTCTAGTAATCTGTGGTGGGAAGCTGCGCGTGGGTCTGGGTGATGAAGCAGAGATCGTACACCGCCGCCGCGATGAGGGCGCCGATCGCCGGCCCCGCCCAGTACACCCAGTGGTGCTTCCAGGACCAGCTCACCAACGCAGGTCCGAAAGACACCGCCGGGTTCATCGACGCGCCGTCGAAGGCTCCGCCGGCCAGGATGTTGGCCCCCACGATGAAGCCGATGGCGAGTGGGGCGATCGTCCCCAGGCTCCCCTTCTTCGGATCCACCGCCGTCGCGTACACCGTGTACACCAGCCCGAACGTCATCACGATCTCCATCACAAACGCCGCCCACACCCCCTCCCCCACCGACAGAGAAAACGCCGCCGTCGGCATGCCGCCGGTGGTGAACAGAAGCAGCAGGCAGGCGACGACGGAGCCGAGGAGCTGCGCGATGATGTAGAGGATCCCACGGACGAGGGTGATGTTTCCGCCGATGAAAGCTCCGAAAGTGACCGCCGGGTTGACGTGGCCGCCGGAGATGTTGGCTCCGATGGCGACGGCGACTATCAGTGCGAAAGTGTGCCCCAGGGACGCCGCGATGAGTCCGGCGGGCGTCGTGGAGGCGCCATGGGTGAGCTTCGTGAAGGCCATGCCGGAGCCCTGCCCGGTGAATACGAAGATGAGGGTGGAGATGAACTCGGCCAGGGCGGCCTTCAGGGCCCCCGGATGAGTTGCCTCCTCCCTTTATCCATCTTTATCTCTTCCATCCTTTTCTACTCTTGCTTCCCTTAAAAGCCATAGGACTCAGAGAATTATTTACTTATCTTATTAACACATGATACTATTTATTCATATGTTGAGATTAAATGGGAGAATATTTCCCTTCTAAATTTTGGATAAATACCGTGAAAGTTATGATCCTTCTTACTCTTTGGATCATACGTATTACTGGAGTTCACATTCCTTCTACAGGGCTCCATTTCTATACAATGGAAAAAACATGGTCAGTTTATGAATTGAAATGAATAATTACAAACTTATAAAATACCTAACGTAAATTGAACTGTTTATGGGTATAATCCATAATCATAAAGATTTTTTCATTAAGGAAGTATATACTCATAAACCCTTCATAATGATTTGTAAAGAAAATTATAATTATCCTAAGCATATCCCACAGGATTGTCGTAACCAAGAGTGCAGCAAGGCCCATTGTCGTGCACCAGTTCTCATTCGAGTCTATCTCAAAGAAGTGTTTTCGGGTTTTACCCCTAGGTAAATCTTTTCCAGATCCACCTCTACCTACTCGTATCTAGACAAGGATGTATTGCTCGAAAAACTCAAAAAATCTATACAATACCAAAATTCTTGGAAGTGCTTCTATACTAATCCACAATGTCTATATTAAGGATATGTTCTCTAATCAGAGTTTATCTAAATATTGTTTCCATGGTTTGTACAAAACATCCTTTGAAACCAATTGTAATGCCCTGACCCCAGTTCCCCAGAGTCGGTGTATTATTACATATCATTGGCATGATTACAAGGAAATCATGTCTCGAAAGACCAATCAATTTAGTATTATTGGAAACAAGATTCATACATAAGTTCAACATTACAACTTGAAAAGAAATAAAACATGAATTTATTCCATTGGAAACATCCAAGCCTCCTAAAATGCCTTCAATTCACTCATAACTAACTTCTTCATATCCTTGGAAAATGAAACTTAAGAAAGGGGTGAGCTCAAACGCTCAGTAAGGGTAAGAAATACTGTGGAAGATAACATAAATATTAGGCATGGTGAATAATTGAAACCACATGCCTTTACCTATAATAATCATGAATAATTTTATTGCAGGAATATGAGATTAGTAAATAATTCTATAATAAAACCTAATCATTGGTATTCTACTAGTCAAATGACCACATGAACCATCAATATTATTTTCATAATGAGGAAATGTATAATGACAGACATTCTGAGACATTTTGTCAAGGTCTCGGCCAAGATGTCTAAAAATGATGAAGGCCTCAGCCAAAACCATATATCAAAATTGGGAAAGGACCTCGGCCAATTCCACATCTAGTTGTCTCATGAGACCTACCGATGCATCGAGGAGATAGAGAGGGTTCCACCCTTTACTTACTAAGTCCAATACATTCCTCATATGAAATGGTTTAAACATATCATAAACATTCGTAAAAAAACTAGCATAAGAAATGTCAATACTTTAACCATAAACCATAAATGGTATAAAAAAAGCACATCCACAGTCAAACATATCAAAAAACCTTCAATACAATATGAAACTGTTGTATCATAATAAATCAACTTAAAATAAACTTAAGATCCATCAAAGGATGTTGACATAGATGAAATCAAAACCATTTTTTTATGAGAAATACCTTTTTCTATATTGAAATCATTTAAGATTCACATAATTATAAAGAAAAAATATATTTAAAAATATTCTAATAAGCTTTTAAGGGAAGCTTTGATGATTTTATAATGGTGGAATGTAGCCACACCCGCCGTATAAGTTAAAAAAACATTCTTACCTTAAATTTGTCGAAAAAGTCAAAAAGTACCTTGTTTGGAAAATGACGGAAAGATTCCATTAAAAACACATAAGGGTATAAATGACATTAACCCATTATTTAGTAAATAGTAAAAATGTTTTGAAATACATATTTAAGAATCATGGATGTGAATGATAAAGAGGTCCCAATAGATACTTGCATAAAACAACCTTAGATAATAAAGAGATTGTGAAATTAACCCTTACCAATTTGGTAACTTACGAAACATACACCCAATGATAGAATTATCATACAATGAATATGTAAATACTCATAAATTAATGTGTATTAGACAAATAATACAATTATGGGCAGTACATACACCTCACAAAAGGTAATAGTGGCAATATGGCATTAATCTCACGGGAATAAGGAGTGAGATGAAAACCCATTACTTTGTACTTTTCCTTGATCGAGGGTTGGTTAAACTCCTGTATAATAGTGAAATAATTGTTATTAATTTATAAAATAATCATATACATTAATATGATATCATATATGATCTTTTAACATTGCTTCGTTAATAATATCTTAGTATTATCGTCGTTTCAGGTGTTAACAGATTCGTTTTATTTTATATTATTTGTTTTGTGAGTCATATTTGTTATGGATGGGATGTATATTATTCATATCCAGAATGATATCATGTCTTTAAATATTAAATTTAATCATCAAATTAAAATTATTCTTGAAAGGATACAATGGGGAATGAAGCTCATCGCGTTCGTGGAGACGGTAATCCGTACGTACGCACGAGGGACAATATAATTATTTTGATATTAAAATAATATATAATTAGATGTTATATCATATATACAGAATCATTATCATGTTATATTTATTATTTAAATGAATTAAAAATCATTATCATAACCATACAAATAATAATGTTCTGAATAACAATTACACCACGATGTGGAGACGGTAAGCCGTACGTACACACGTATGTTGACATGTCATTGAAAGGTTGGATAGAATACTGAATATGGTTGTACCAAATTTATAATAATATCATTGTATATATAAGACACTGGAGTTATTATTTTCTAATGTAAATAACAAAGAAAGAACAAGTTGAAAAAGAAAGGAACTTGAAAGAGGGTGGTGAAATCATTACCTCTTCTTCATATTCTTCCTTTTGATTTGATTAAAAGGGATATTTAAGTTAGATTTATGACTAATGGAATGACTCTAGGATGAATTGAGAGAATTTGAGAGGATATTATGGCAGGTTTTAGGGGAGTCAAAAGGCTTTGATGGTATGAATTAGAGAGAAGGGGGAGTACCCTTTTATAAGAGGGGTGAGGGGAACCTTAGAAAAAACGTAAAATATTATTTTATAATAAATTCATATTTTATTTATAATGGATGAAAACTGATTTATTTCGAGGATAATGTGGGGATGGGTCGAAATCCACTCAACCAATAGGTTTTATACAGGGTTGGGTCACTATATTAACATTATCTTTTAGAATTAACTCTTAGTTAATTAGTTTGACATTTACTATGTCTCTTTGTATTTTTATATTATTTGGTTAATAAAATTACTATAAGCTTCCAAGAGATCCCCAAGTGGTTCATTAATAACATACCTATAATCATATAAGTCTTTTGGCTGAGCCTTAGTTTTTTAGGAATATTATATCAATTAATAATATAATATTTTTTTTAAAAACTCCATTATGTCAATTTTGACACTATTTAATAATTTATTTTTGTTAAAGTCATAAAAACATTATTAATTCAAACCAAATTCATTTAATCAATCCTAACATGTCATATTAACCAATAAATTCTAGTATGGAATCAAAACTTTCAAATTATATTTATTTTAACATTTATAATACCGATTATTTGATTCTTTCATTAATAAGGAAAATACTGCTTCATCATTGTGTCATAAATAAATTTAATTATTAAAAGTCTAGAAATTATAAATAAAATACCATTATATATGAAATCATTTTATCTTTCTAATTAATATTTATAGTCGAACATATAACATATATAACCTTATGAAAAAATTGTTTTTCTAAAAGATATATGTTTATGTCATTTTTTCATTTACTTAAACTTAATTCATATAAAGTATCATTATCACTTACAAGTGGCTCCATAGGGTACCAAAATCTACTAAAAGATTCCAATGTTCGGACATGTATCAACCAGTAGGGTTAGGACACATTTTATGGTAATTTAATATTATTATAATATTATTTTTTTACCCTTATTTACCAGATTTACCCTTTAACAATGGTAAACAAAATATTTACCGATGTAATTATTCAAGATGTCTAAAAATAAAAGTTACATATTTACACAAGTTGGACCTCCTATTCTAAATATTGAATCAATTTTTCTGAATTCCAAATATATAAGTGTCATAAATTAACATAAAATTAATTCCCTTTGTCAAAATAAAAAGCATGTTTTTAAAAAATAATAAGTATCAAAAGATTAGCACTTGCTTATGTCCAGTTTAAATGTGAAATAATGTCCAATGAAAAACATTTGATTAAATGGTAAAAATATAATCTACTTATAATTTAAAATCACTCAAATTCATAATTTATCACTATTAATTATTTCGATTAAAAAAGTTATTTTTAATTAAAATTTAGTAATTTTCACTATTCATCAAAATATGAAAGTTATCAAAAAAGTACCAAAAATTCACTTTAAGCTAATTTTGATATAATGATTCCAAAAATTAATTCCATTATGAATTATAAAATTTATTAAATTTCAAAAAGTGGGTATTACTATTCATAACGGCTAGTTTGATTGGTTGTGGTGTGTTAGAACTCGAAGTTGCGTACAACACACGCTAATGTATTATTCAAAGAGAAGCGTACCGTGGAAGCTTGGGGTGTTACATAGACAACTGAGACAATACGAACAGAACTATGCTACCCATGACTTGGAGTTATCAGTAGTTGTCTTCACCTTGAAGATGTGGCAACATTACATGATGGGCGAGCGTTTTACAGCCTACTCGGATCACAAGAGTCTCAGGTATATCTTCTCACAAAAGGCCCCAAACCTGAGACAATGAAATTGGATTGAGTTTCTCCAAAACTATGACTTTGAGATAGTCTATACTCTTGGAAAGGGGAACGTTGTAGCAGATGCACTCGGCATGAGATATGGTCTACAGCTTCTAGACGAGGCGATGGAGCAGTTGGCCGCTTTGCAGATATCCTTTGTGGATCGAGATGGAGCACCTTTTCTTCAGTATCTTATAGTAACTCCCCCACTTCATCAGTGAGTTAGGGAGGCTCATTGTGGGGATACTGACTGTGAGTCTTGACATGCTCAGAAATCCATAGGACAAGAACCTGAGGGATTTTCTAAAGGTGGGGAGTTCGTCATTCTCTTCAGAGGATGTACCATGTTACCATTGTTGCTTTGAGGGGAAGTGTTGGGGGAGTTACACACATCCCATCTAGCAGTACATCCAGAAGTGGCGAAGATTTATCAGGACCTCTGACGACAAAACTGGTGGCCGGGAATGAAGAAATCAGTACTAGAGTTTGTCTCTCGCTGCCTCACTTGTCAGAAAGTGAGGGCAGAGCATCAAATACCATCAGGCTTGGTTCAACCTCTAGAGGTCCCAGATTTGAATTAGTATGGGATATCCATGGACTTCATGAAAGTACTTCCACGTACATCTAGAGGTTATGACTCTATCTGGGTGATCGTCGATTGACTCACCAAGTCATCCCACTTCTTACCAATCAGAGAGAAGGGTTCAGTAGAGAGCTTGAGATGCCTCAATGTGCAAGAGACTGTGAGGCTACATGACGTACCCTCAACGATTGTCTCTAATCATGATACATGTTTTACTTCCTAGATATGGAAGTTGTTTCAGGAGGATTTCGGGACATAACTTCATTTAAGCCCCACCTTCCATCCCTAGACGGATGTCCAGAATGAGCAGACCATTCAGACCCTTGAGGACATGTTCTATGCTTGTGTCCTCGACTTCAGTCACAGTAGGAAGGATCACTTTCCTTTGGTGGAGTTTTCATACAACAGCATCTATCACTCCACCATTGGGATGGCACCTTTTGAGGTATTATACGGATGATCTTGCATATCAATTTTGGGTTGGACTGACCCAGGGGAGTCAGCACTCGTGGGACCATAGATGGTACGGGCTACAACAGAGAAAGTGCAGATAATCCAAGAGTGGATGCATATTGCACAGAGCGGGTAGAAGTTATATGTCGATAAGAGACAGAGTCCTCTGGAGTTAGAGGATGGGGACAACATTTTTCAATGGGTCTCACCTCGACGGGGTTTGTGGTGATTTGGCTGGGGCATCAAGTTATCTCCGAGGTTCATTGGACCCTTCCAGGTCCTCAACAGAGTTGTGGAGGTGGCTTACCGCTTAGCACTTCCCCCTCAGTTGCACCGGGTTCGCGGTTCCTTCCATGTATCCCAGTTGATGAGATTCATGCATGATCCTACCCACGTCATCGACCATGATGAGATGGAAATCGGCGATGGGGCGACATTTACTAAGGTTTTAGTAGAGATTGAGGATCGACATGAAAGGGTCCTTCATGGGCAGTCGATACATCTGGTGCGCATTTTTTGGCATCGTGTAAACCTCTAGGAAAGCACATGGGAGCGAGAGGCTTAGATATGTGCTCAGTACCCCCACTTGTTTTCCTAGTTTTGAGTTGTTGCTTTCAGGGATGTAATGACCTAAGGTGGGCAGAATGTAAAGATCTATAAATTCCATGAATTGTTTTTAAATTATATGGAATATTACGAGTTCATGAAAATTTACGGTGTTTGATTCTGAGATCCTGAGTGCCCGTAATGAATTTATGAACTTTTTTTCAGGTACGTTCAGTAAACGTGCAAGCATGTTTTGGTAACTTTTGAACCGGTCCTCAGAATTGAAATCTGTGGGCACTGTTGAACTACCAACACCGGTATTTTCTTAAAGAGGCATTTACCTCGACTGCAGTAGGTCGAGGTTGAATGATAGTTTTTCAATTTTTCGTAAAAATAAAAATAAAATAAACTTCTATTTTATTTTTGTTGAAACCTCCCATGTGAATGTTAAAGAGGTGGGGACCACCTTAACTAAAACCCCCATTTTTAAATTAAATGTGGGGACCACCCAAACCCTCTTAATGGGAGAAACCCCTTGAACCCCCTCATTGATTAAGAGTTAACTGACGAACTTCCTTTAAATTTATTATGCCAACATAGTACAATTAATTGTTCCAACAATTAACTGTGCCAACCAAAATTAAATTGATAGAATTAATTTAATAAGTTGGAACCTCTTATTTTGGGATAGAAATTGTTGTAAAAAGGGATAAGCTTGGGAGTTCTTGGAGAAACTCATCTCCAAAGAAGAACTTCTCCTCCAAACTAAGAACAACATCTTTATCAAATAACGTTCTTTAGAGCCAAGAAAGAGGACGACGCATGACCCCGAATTCAGAAGTGTGTTGCAGAGGCGATTATAATTGGCACCCACTTCTCTTTCTACATTTTCATCTCATGACACAATAAAGAATCTTTGAGGTAGGTTAGTTTTTTGAATTTTCCCCTTACCCATGATTGATGTTCTTCATGATTCAAGTTTTATCGAGTTTCTTGCTATCGTCCCAACACGGAGGGTGCAGGACAAACAAACGTGCCCCGACCTCTCCGAAATCCTTTAAAGTTTTTTTTTTGTGTTTTTCGTGATGGTGGAGGATGAAAATCAACACTGATGGGGAACAGAAACGGTGTCCATCACACCACCGACCACGACAAAGGTGACAGTGTGACCATGCTCCCCGACAGAAGAGAACCACGACTAGTGTTGTGGTTTGGAGGGAGTAAGACCGACCAAGCCGACCACCGGTGAAGGCGCGACACGCTACCGCACCTCACGGAGAGAACGTATGTCTATATGGCCATCCACGGTGGACTGTCTCGCCACAACACCCCGAAGGCCCGTGGCTGCCCCGCCGCATCGTCGCCGCCCCACCGCACCGCGTCCGCCCCGCCACACTGCGGCCACCCCGCCGCACCACTGCCGCCCCACACCGTGGGCCGCCTGGTGTGGGGCGGCCTATCCCAAACTGGACCGGGTCAGCGCAGGCCATTTCGGGCTGGGTCGGTCTGAGCGGGTCGGACCAGACCCAGACCAGTTTCGACCATATACGTTCTTTTGGCCATAACTTTGGCACCAGTTGTCCATTTGACAAACCGTCTGTGGCACCAAAAACCACTGAGTAAGAAATTCCACATGGTATACCCACTTGAGTTTTGTATAAAGTTGGTCTATGGTCAGGTTGGATCGAGCACGAATCCAGCCAGACCATCATAACTAAAAGATAAATATCTTATAGACCGGGCGTCCGATTGATACACCGTCTATTGCGTTGAGACCCCTATGATGTGGAGGTACTTTGGGATAATTCAATATGGGACTTTATGATGGTTGGATTATCGACCAGTGGCTTGAGGAGCAGACCCTCCCAGAGACAAGCGATCATAGTGCAAGAACCATGTAGCTGGTTGTGATGATGTACTAGGATCCCGTGTGGGTATGACGACGTACTGATGATGTACTAGGATCCTGTGTGGATCTGACGACGTACATAGGATATACTATGATCTTGTGTGGGTCTAATGAATTAATGAACATGTACTAGGATCCTGTGTGGGTCTGATAATGTACTGATGATGTATTAGGATATTATGAGGGTATGACGCTGTACTAACAATGTACTAGGATCCTATGTGGGTCTGACGATGTACTAGGATCCTGTGTGGGTCTGACGATGTACTAACGATGTACTATGATCTTGTGTCGGTATGACGATGTAATAGGATCCTATGTGGGTATGATGAGGTACTAGGATCCTGTGTGGATCTAACGATGTACTAAGTCCCTCTATGGGTATGATGATGATTTAGGATTTTACATGGGTTTTCCTCTTAATGGAGTAAGATGATTCAGTAGTTATATCTAATAATCTCTACTACCGTACCTAAGTTTTACCTGATGTGATCTGAGTTTGTACCTTGTGGTAGTTACCTTTGTGGTAATGCATTGGTGGTATTCTTCTGTGTGGCGTATCTATGTGGTACTAACCTTCGTGGAATTTCTTCTTTTATGGAAAAGTTGAGCATTGGGATTTTGTGTGAGACCTGTGTTTCTATATTATTGAGATGGGTATACTTGATATCTTAGGTATATGTTTGGGCATATACCTAAGTGGGATTGTCAGTTGATTTCATGTTGTGTGGTTTACCCTTTGTGGATTTTGTGAGACCTTGAGGGTCTCAAGGTCCTTACTGAGTATCGTTATACTCACCCCTGCACGGGATATTCCCACACCTTGTTGTGTTTGGTTCAGAAGAAGGACAATACTGACTGAGGAGGAGGGTATCAGGACTGGAGGTAGCTTGAGGTGGAACTTAGATGGGGCGTACCGTGGAGACGACCATTCGAGAGTTGTACCTACCATTCAGGTAGGATCCTTTGCGGGTGTTCACAGGAGCTGTTCCAGTTTACTTGTACTTTTTAGTTTCTTGTACTTTCCAGTTGGGCATGTATCCTGGCCCCTTTTACATACTGTACTCACTCTATTTACTATTCTATTTACGCTGTGTTATTCTTCTAGCAATAATCTTGGTTGTGTGTGTTTATAGGTTATAAAGGCAATGTCTTCCTGGTTTTAGGGAATTACGCCTTCAGTGCTAGTCGCCAGCCCCTGGACTATGGAAGGAGGGATTGGGGTAGTCATGTAATGGGCCCTAGAGGATGGGTCGTGATAGGTTTTGTGAAATGATTTCCATTTTAGATACTTCAAGCTTGTTCCCCCCTTTTTGAAATATATATTTTCAATTTTAAACAGATTTTCTTCCATATTAAAATTACTTTGCAATCATATAAAGAATTTTGGAATTGTGATAAAAGGGAATGGTTTTTTTGGGAAATGGATTTCTTAAATGTGTATGAATGGTAAATATTATTCTCATGAGGTTTTATTTTCAAACTATCATTAGTTGAGTTTCCTTTTAAATGTAATGTCACAGGGATTTGTTATTCTTTGGTATTTCTACTATGAATCTTGGATCTCACAAATACTTTATCTTTTCAGTTTCAGGTTCCCCTAGTTTTGTATATATCTTAGAGAGAGTGTGGTTCTATGTTTGGTGGTGACCTATAAGGTCACATGGAGGTATGTTTAGCTGTGAAAAAATATTTTATTTACGAATCTTGTGTTTATTTGTTTTTTTCTATTTATATTTGTTTATCTATATTTTATACATGGGTCAGAATCACTCCAAACCATTTTTCATTGGTTCCAGACACTTGTTTCCAGCCCATGGGGATCGGGAAACCCCATTGGGCCTTGTCATTGGTCGAATCATGTGACTGGTTCATTTTTTACCTAGGTTGGTTCATGAGAAAATTGTATCAGAGGAGGCCCTTCATGTTTGGGTTGTCAGGAAGCATGCAGATTAGGATTTTTGGGACTCGAGAGGTAGGTGTGGGAAGAACTTCATGAACCCTTTCCTATCCCAAGCCTTGCTTTTCAAGGGGAAATCTGAGATTTGAATTTTTTTTGTTTTTCTTGGTTTCTGTGGATAATTGTTGATAAAGGATGTGATCCAGTGTTAGTCCATGATCTTTCATGGAGTAGAGACCCATGTATAGCCCAAGTTCATGGTTCAAGATACTTCATTTGGTGGATGCTTTCTCATAGCATGGTTTTCTAAGCCATGTTTGTAGGTGGAGTAGCCCCTAGTTCCTTATTTTTGGATGTTTTGATGTGAGTAATGCCTGTAATTAATTTGTGTTAGAGTGAGTGGATTTAAAAAAATGAAAATGTTTTTTATTAGAAGGGGTTTTCAAAGGAAAATTTGGTTTTTGGTTTGGTAATAAGTTTTTTGAAAGAAAAAAAGTTGTTTCTCTTAATAGAATGTGTGGTTTCAAAGGGAATGACAAAAACTATTTTGGAAATCATTTGGTTTGGGAAATAATTTTTGGAATCTGAAATGAAATTTGTTTGTGAATTTTTTTTATTTAGGTTGAATAATATGTTTTCAAAATGAGAAGTGTTTTGAATTGACCCTTATTATTCCAATGAGTGATCACTTATATAGTGGTACACATGTGACACAGGGTTAATTAAGGGTATGTGTGGATGGGTTATTGATCTAGAAGAATGATATATATATATATATGTGTGTGTGTGTGTGTGTGTGTGTTTGTGTGCATGTTAGAGACTTCATCGAATACCCAGGTTTGATATTTATGTTGTTTTTCTTGCTGAAAACGGTTTTCAAAAATTCTAATTTCAATGTTTTGGAAATTGAGTGGGAAATCGTTTAATGTTTCATTTTTGTGTTTGATATCCTTTTTCATGGGATTTCGGTTTTGGAATGCTAAGAATGTGGTCAGAAGTGTCATTTGAGTTTGATATTTTGTTTATGATGGAAGTGTGGAATTTTTAGTTATGATGCAATTTTTTTGGCTTTGTACTTCTTGTTCTTAGGTATTCTATCCCAAAAAGTCCCAGACGATTCTATTTCATCACATATAGTTTTAGGTTTTACCCAAAATCTTATAAGTGTGCTGGAATTGAGTTATTTTTAGTTTTTTTCATCTTCCATGGTGATCATGATCTATTGAAGGTAGAAAATAGGCCTGGTGAAATTGTTGGTGTTTTCAGTTTATTGGGAACCCCCAAAGCTATGAGATCTTATACTGGTTTGAATTCATTTGAAGGATGAAATTTGGATTGGGGAAGGAAATAATACTAGTTTCATTGCATGATGCAATGTCTTGGACGGTGTTTTAGACCACTTTTGTTTGATGATTTATACCCAAGGAGGAGAAGGTGAGGAAAGTGATAGAGATCGAGAGTCTCTAGTAAGTACAACGAATAATGAAGGCCTATGTTGGTAATCTGAAAGAGATGGTTCCTTTTTATCTGAAGAAAACATCGCAAGATCATTTAAAAATTATTTTGTTTGGGGTATCAGTCAATGGTTTGAGTACTGATTCCCTTTTGGTAATCAGGATGGTTCCCCATCTAGTGAAGAGAGAGAAATAGATGAACCTGTTTGTAACAAGTCTTCTTGTCAGTTACATCATTTAATAGTTTTCTACTGTCATGTTTTCTTCTGGTTCCATTGGTTTTATTATATTATTTTTCAATATTTTCTTCCTTAGAAAGAGTGACATCAGTGTTTGTTGTCATTTATTGGCTTGAAATTGTCAAAACTGAGGTGGTTATGTTTTTTGAGGAAATTGTGAATGACTTTTTCTTTGAGTGTTCTCATTGAAGCCTCTATCCATTCTATGAATTTAGTGGTGGAACTGATATATTTCTTTAATTTGGACCACACTGAAGTCTTCTTTGTTGGTCGACCACCTTCATTAGAAGAAAAATAGAAAATTTTCTATTTCGTATCAGCATTTGATAGGATTTTTTATTCTACAAGGTCGTTCGGGTTATTTTAAGGGATTATCTAAGTATCACACTAAAAATAGAAATATTATTTGATATTTTAATCTTCTATCTATGGGGTAGAAGATTCATCAAGACATCAGAGCTACAACCGTTGGTCTCAGAGTGACAATTTTCATGCATTCTGAAAATTACTAGGTGTAGAGGACCTTGGTTTTGCTTTTGTCACCAGCATAGGAATGTGGACGGTTTAAATTTATCTACTGTAGCTTCTCTGTATTTAATGGGTTTATTTTGTTGTATGTGGTTTAGAGGTATCATTTCCCCATTGCGGTCTTTTTCAATTGAATACCCCACATTGGTTGTAAGAAGGTTTGGTGATATCATTTTCTTGTAATTCTAGTGGTCGTGACTCCTCAAATGTGAGTCTTTGAATGGTTGTCTCTCTTGTGTAGTTATCAATTTTGTTGATAGTTTTTATTGTCATTATGTTCATCATAGAGATAATATTCTCTTGAAAAAATGATGAATTTTGGTTCAGTTTTTTGTTAGTATTGAGATCTTTTTGTGGACTTCCCTGTGTGTTGGAGGTTCTTGGTATGGGTTGGAAGCTCCCGTAACAGTCTGTGCTTGTTCGCATAATTTAGTTGGTTCTTAAATGTTGGGAAGATCCATAATGGATCATGTAGCGCATTTTTCATGATTTGGTTTGTGTGGGAGTTTCAGTTTGGGTTGGAAGTTTCTTCTGTCGTTAAAGTTAGCTGTCCAAGAGATAACCCGTGTTGAGAGTCTCAATATTGGATGTACTACATAGGTTTTTATAGTGGGGATAACCCTCCTCATTTCCTTATGGTTCTTCTCATTGAAAATTCACTTAGAGTAGGTCAAGTGTCAATGGTGGAGTAAAAATACACATTATGTTGGTGATTTCATTATCCTCGATCAGTTTCGAACTCGAGTTTGATTCCTCATTTTATTGAATGTCTTTCTTGGGGTAGAAAGAGTTTGTGGTGGAGAGAATTGTCACACCCCAAGAAGAATTTTTTAATTATTTAATTATATATAGTTTTATTTTGAGTTTTAGGATGAACTAGATTTAAATTTTAAATTATTGGGGTCTCTAATAGAGGCCCACTGTTGGCACATGGTTTTACTAACCCTTTAGCCAAATCATGTATGGTTTCCAGGCTTTCGAAAAAAAAAAATATGAACACAATGAAACAAAATTAAATTAAATATTTAATATTAATATTAAAACTAAAATAATGTATTAATAGTAATAATAGTAATGATAATAATATTATTTTGATTATTATTATCATTATTATTGTAATTATTGTTATTATTATTGTTGTTGTTATTATTTTAGTTATTATTATTATTATTATTATTATGTTATTAATCACATTATTATTAGTCTTTAAAAAACCCTTGACACCCCTCCCCCTTTCCCCCATGGGATGCACACCACTCCAACATCCATCTCAAGCTCGTGCAACCCCCATAGGTTGGAACCCTATGACGTAGCACCCTTCCTCCTCCAGTGTGCGACCTCCTCTCTATCATCTGCCTCCTTATGTGGCTCCCTCCCCCATTATTCTTTCTACTCGAGCGACACCCCCTGGCCAAATACCATCCCTTTTGCATGACCCCACCCACATAGTCCCTCCATTGAGCCACCTCCCTCTCTTCAGCGATCATTTCTTCCACCAATTTTCTGTGTAGTCTGCTCTGATGAGTCCCTTCTCCCTTCCCCTGACCATACATTGAAGTTTTCCTTGATTTCATGGGATTAACACACCTTTTACAAACCCAAAATTGATTTTTGGGGGATTTATTTTTTGAATATTAACGATTTGGGTTCATTGGTTCTTTTCGAGGATAGTTCTAGGAACCTTCGTTAAGGGTAGTGGATTCTCCATTGTTTTCAGGAATTTTTTTTGTCAATTTCAAAATTGTGGATTAATTTTAATTTATGGGTTTTATGAATTTTTTAGTATTTGATAGTTTTTATAGAGTGATTTGAGTCTTGTTGACGCAGTTTCAAGTTTCGGGTCTCATTAATTCCTACATGTGAATGCAAAGGTAAGGCATGTATATATAAATGCCATCATTGGACATGTTCTCTCGTGGCGTGGGGAATATGTCAAATGTAGCTAGGGGTGTTTAAATATATATGTATAAATGAATTTTTTTGTTAGTGTGATGTGTGGGTTCGAGCGATCACAATCAATGAGTAGCATGTCTGAGGTAGGTCCCTTATTCTTATGCTTTAGTATGAATACCATGATTCATTTCTTGTTTTAAAAACATGTTTCATATTTATGAAATATAAACATGCTACGAAATCTGATTGTAGTTTCTAGAAATTATTATACCTTTGTTTCCAGAAATGAAATGTATTTCTAACGCCCATTTTGTCTTAATAGATTATTCATAAAAAGTAATTTCCAATTATTTTTTGAATTAGTAATTAATATTTTCAAAGGAATTTTTAATTTTTGATGATTTAGTTCTAAAAGTGTAATGTCATTTTTATTTTCCAAAAATATCAAATGTGATTTCTGAATATGGGGTTTGGTGTGAACTTGTTTTGAAATAGTGGTTTGACTTTCTTAAAAGAGTTTCATCATTATAAGAATGATTTCAAGATTGATTTTAAATGTGTAGTACATTGGTTGTTTAATTGATATTTTAAATGATTTTAGAAACTTAAAAGTGTTGGGTGATTATGTATTCTTAAATGAAACGTATTCCATGAAAATAATTAATCTCATTAGCCACATTACGAATGGTTTGTGAAAAAGGAAAACCCCTTTTGTGGCATGCCTCCTTGTTTAAGAATAATATTTGTATGTTGAATGTGTAGATTGTGATATGTTTATAGTAATGAGGAATGTTCATTTTTTATGTGATGGAAAAAGGGGGACGTTCTCAAGGAGGGAGATCAGTGGTGAGAGGGGGAGTTTGTTTTGGAATAAAGATAATGATATGTTCACGTATATTAGTTTTATGAAAAATCACCACCCTAAGAAGCAGAGCACATTAGATGCTCGAGGTATCTAGGTGGGTGGACTAGGACTAGTATGCTGGATGATTCGATTGTCATTTATCTGAGTTTCTTCTAGAAGGATTTACGCTACAACACTAACTAAATGATTATTTATGATGATAGAAGACCAATAGGTTATGGTGGTGTCCCTTACTAGTGGATCATTCATGAGAACAATGTCGGTCATTGTTTCAATACCACATTTCACTAAGGTATGATGTTCTTAGAGTCTCATTTGTCCTAGTTGCATATAGGTATTGACCATGGTGGTCACTTATGATCTGGTGTTTGTGAAATGATTTCCTTTTTAGTTGCTTCAAGCTTGTTTCCCCCTTTGTAAAAATGTAGTTTATCAATTTTAAATAGTTTTTCATTCATTATAAAATGAATATTATGATTGTAATCAATTTTAGAAATGTGATAAAAAGGTAATGGTTTTTCTTGGAAATGGATTGCCTAAATTTTTCAGAATGGTAACTATTATTCGGATGTTGTAGTATTTTCAAAATAGCATGATTTGGGTTTTTTTTAAGGTACGGAAATAGGGCATTGTTATTCTTTTTTCATTCCCACTGAGAATCTTAGTTCTTTTTCATACTTTATATTTTTCAGTTTCAGGTTCCCTTAGTGTTGGATATCTCTTGTAGTGATCGTGGTTCTATGTTTGGTGGTGACCTATGAGGTAACATGGATGTATGTTTAGCTTTGCATCTTTATTTTCTTTATACCACAAGTGTTTATTTCTTTTTTTAGTTTATATTTATTTATATACCATTTACTTATGGGCCAATATCATTCGCAACTATTTTAAATTAGTTCATGGAAGTAGTTTTCAGCCTGTGGGGATCATAAATTCCCTTTAGACCATTTCATGGATCGACTCAGGTGACTAGTCTAGAGTTGACCCATGTTGGTTCGTGATATCCTATCATTATGAAATTTAATAATTAAGAATCTTACTATAAAAAGATTCATGTTTTTTTAAAAAAAGAATTCTCTTTGTTCTATGAAATTTTCATTCTAAGAGTTCTCAAAGAAAAATGACTTTATCCTTATTTTATTAATGCATTCAAAAAGTGATTCGATAAACATGTTTAAAATAATAATTTATGCAATTTTAGGATTACAATGATATATTCTATGTGTTCTAATTGTTTTATACTTTTATACAGTTCTTTATAATAATTGAGGTCTATATAGCTCTATAATGTATTAGGTAATGATTTCTATTTCTTTAGGGAATAATGTGGGAATTAACCAATTTGATGTTCCATTTGTAAGAGTTATTGTTATAGTGATATATATATAGGGTCTAAATGCACCTACATTAATTTTCAATCCTTTTAAATTATTTCTATGTAAGTATTTTGATTCTAATAGGAAAAATATAGAGCTTATGCATGTAAGAATATTTATTCTCTTTTTAATGGTTAAAACTATATTTTTCAAGAAACTGTCTTCATGGTACCCATTTTTTATAAGATACTATAATTATTATGATTATTTATATTAATATTTCTTATGATATTTTTTATAAAAAATTGTATGATGTGAATTTTATTTATTGAGTGGAAAAATTACTATTCTATGTTCAACCCTAATTTTATAATAGAAGAAATTTATAAATGGTTTTAGGATTTTTAAAAACAACTAACATGTTTATTTATTTTTATATACCTAACACTGATTTCTTTTTCTCATCCATTGTTTTCAAATTCTTTTCATAGTGATTAATGATTATTAATAAATATAGAATGTTATATCCATCAACTATGGGGATTCATCTTAAAATAACATAATGAGATATGAATGAAATAATTATTTAAATATAAGAATCTTGTTTTTAAGGGAACAAAATATATTGAGTGGAAGTGTCAATTTTCTGTTTTATGTGTTTGATATGTAATATTTTTTTTATAATTATACAAAAATCTAATCCTAAAAGATGAGAATTTAATAAAATTAAATCCTCTATATTAAACTCATAAATATGGATTGATTAAGGTATGATCTATTATAGTTTGTATCGTAGTAAAGTTTAAAAAACATTATAGGTTTGGATGTTATTAATAATATACATTTAAGGGTTATTAACCTATGTATTATAATATCTTGAAAAAAATTAAGGGTTTCCTGGTTGGTTCCATTAATCTATGACTATTTTAGAATAGCTTTCTATTGAGGAGACAAGAAAAATGAAGTGAAAAGGAAGTAAGAGGACAATATCTTTTTGAATTGTAAGTTATAATTTTTGTAATTTCAATATAGTAGATTATTGTAATTTTAACTCAACTATCCCAGACTATTAATGGTGGTACCAATTCTATAGATCAAACATACTCTTCGTAGATGAATATATCTATCATGGAGAATTTCATGAAAGGGAACCCTCAGAAATTTGTGAAACCTAAGATACAATGGTATCTAATGGATAAATTAATGATATGGAAAATGTATTTCATGTATTGGGTAGTTCTGAACATCAGAAAGTAATTTTTTTCATTTTATCATTTTGAAGGTGAAATGGATCAAAAGTTTTCTATAATAAATAATAACAAAGAGAAATATGAGATTGATGCAATGGATTGGTTGGTATTAAAAGATATTTTATTTGTTAATTACATTCCCATTGTAGTTAAAATAATGATATAAAGCTTATTTTTTGGTAATTGAAGCCATATTAAGAAGAATATTTTTTCACTAATGTATTTATTTTTTCTAGATTGTACAGGTTTTTAGAAAATTTCATTGTAAACTATGATAATAAAATTTGTAGGTTTTACTGATGATCTAAAATGGGGTTGTGAATACATTTTGGATCTTTTATATTTAAAAGCTATGAGAATATTTTATGGATTATTGATAAGGTTGAGATAGAAATTTTTCTACTTTTATAACAACAATGATATGAAGTTGTCCAGGTTGAATGAAATTGGAATCTTATTTTGAGGTATTAAAAATGTAAGAGGTTTAAATTTTTCTCTTGTGATATGTGTTGTAAAAATAAACATAAGGTGTGTCTTAAAAAATCTATAAGGAGTTTTTAATGTGGTATTATATGATATTTTGATTTGTATTACAAATAAAATAATCATTTTATTAGTCATAAAAAATTTGATAATACGACAATGATATGTTTGAAATATAATGAGATAAGAAATTATGGTAACAAGTGTTTAAAAAATCATGAATTATTGGAATAATCAAGAATTTAATAATGCGGGTGTAAAAATTCATTTGTGGAAACATTAGAAATTGTAGGAGTATCAAATGAAGTAATAATAAGTACATTACACATTTACTAAGATTATGAAAAGGCCTTATTTGACTTGAGGCCTACACATTCTTATCCCACTTGGTAATTTCATAGTAAAATATAAATATAACCTCAAGATATGGATATATATATATTTTAAAAATACATGTGGAATTATTATGGAAATATAGATTTATAAGAATAATCATATTATTATCAGTGGAATGGTTTTTCATAAAATATTTTTTTTATTTCTCATAATTGAGTTTAATGTTATTTTGGGGATGGATTGACTTTCATTTTATCATGATAATATATAATATAAAGATATGTATGTTATATTAAATTTTCAAATTGACATTGAATTTATATATAAGGATCAGTTCATACCAATGATAACATATCAAGAAGATGAGAAATTGATTAAATATAACAATTAATTTTATCTAGCTTATATTATTGAAAATATGGATGATGTTTTGGTTAGTGAGGTTTCAGTAGTAAAATAATATATGGATTTATTTATTATTGATTTTCCAAGTGTTATTTTTGATTGAAAGGTTGAATTCACCAATTACTTAGTTTTCTAAGATAATCAAATTTAAATCCCCACTTATAAAATGGACACATTATAGTTAATGGAATTAAATAAGTAGTTAAAAGATTTGGTTGACAAGGGTTTTATCCATATTATTTCTTCACATTGGGGTGAACCTATTTACTTTTTTAAACATGGTTTGTTATTCGAGTATTTTCATTGATTATTAAGGACTTAATAACATTATTTTTAAGAATAAGTATCTGTTTCCTCATATACACATCTTTTTTGATCAAAATTTGGGTGCATAATATTTTTCAATGACTGATCTTAGGTCCAGATATAATCATTTGAATGTTATGGGGGTATACATTATGATTATTACATTTAATAATAGGTATGATAAGTACATGTTTTTGGTTATTCCTTTCATGTTTATTAACACACCTTTTATATTAATCGATCACATGAATATATATTTCCTTGAATATTTTAATAACATTGTAGTGGTTTTCATTGAATAAATTATATTTTTTTAATTTTACGATAAAAATATGAAATAACAATTAGTTGTTCTGTGGAAAATAAAAGAAATTCATTTGAATGGAAAATATTGAAAATATTAATTTTGGTTACAATAGATTTCCTTCCTTTGGTATTTTATTTCTAAAAAATAATAACTATTGATTCTGCTAAAACTAAAGTGGTGAAACAGTGATCAATACCTTTAAATTTCACTGAGAATCGAAGCTCTCTTGGATTAGCTGGTTACTAAATATGGGTTGTTGAAAATATTTCTTGGTTATCCAGCTCACTACTATTGATAACTTGAAAAGGATTTAAATTCATTTTGAATGAAGAGTGTGATGAATGTTTCTAAAAATTAAAAAGAAGATTGGTTAATCTACCAATTTTATTATTTACATGATTTAGTAAAAAAAATTATTTTATTGATTCTTCTTTGAATAGATGTGGTTATATCTTGATGTTATATAATCAGGTAATTTCTTATGATTTATGAAAATTTAATAAATTTTAGAAGATTTACACTACACATGATTTTGAAATGGGTTGAGTAGTTTGTTCTCTAAAAATATAGATACATATTTTATATACGGAAAAATTTGAAATTTATACTGACTGTAATATTTTAATGTTTATATTTACACAAAAGGATTTAAACAGTGTAGAAATAAGATTTTTGTAACTATTAATGCATTATGGAATCATGAATCAATATCATATGGTAAATAAAAAATAGGTAGTTGATGACTTGATAAAATAATGAAAATCCATCCCTATCTATTCTATATTTGGAACATAATCTTTTGGTTAATGATTTAATGAACATTGGAGCAAAAAACAAAACATGAATGAAATATCACTCTTCTAGTTCAGATTCCATTTTAGTCAACCTTGTAAGAAACAAAAAATATGCTCAGAAGTAAGATACAGGTTTGTAATGAAGAGTAAAATTGGTTATGAAGAGTAAGTTAAATAAATTTAACATTGAAAAAGATGTTGTTATAAGCTTTGGAAAGGGGATTTTGTGGCATGTGATCACAAGACAATGAAGAAATTGTTTAGTGATGATCATAACTCTCTATTTTATGTTCATCTTAGAATCATTAAGATGTACAAATACCTATAAGAATGTTATTAGTGTGATTTGATAAAAAGGGATATTTTTTATCTTACCACGAAATGTTTGATTTTATAACCATTAAATTTATGAAACAAATATTGAAGGAGATACTTCTTCCATTTCTAGTTGATGATTTGAAATGTTAGAATATAACCATGGTTATTTTGTGGGATAACTAAATAAATATCATGGTAATAATGTTATTTTAGTTATTTTTTTACCAATGAACTAAATATAAGAATTTTATTACTATTTTAGATAATATGTATTTGGATTGGCTTTCTTAACTCTACCTTAATGTTATTACAACACTACATGAAGTCTCTCTCTATATAATATCTACTTATGATCCTTGATTTATCGCTAATTTTTTTAAAGGATATCAAAAGTAATTGGGTAATAAACTAAATTTCAATACAACTTTTCATCCTCAATCTAATGAACATTCAAAGTGAAAAATTTATATATTAGAGGATATACTTAGGGATTTACCATTTGAAAATATAGAATGTTGGGATTAATATATCTATTTAGTGATTTTTTCTTATAATAATATTTTTCATTCAATTATATGATTGAAAACATTTTAGGAATTATATTGAATTAATTTTAGGACTCAAACATGTTTTGAATAATTTTATCGCGCCCTCGGAGTGACCAGTATGATTTTGTTTTTGTTTGGTTTATTATTTGAGTAGTTCTATAGGTTTATAAGAGTTTGAGGTTGAAAAATGGATTTTTGGAGAAAAAAGTCTTGGAGAATATTTTAGGAACGAGATTAGTACTAACCTCGTAGTAATGATGTAGTATGTCATTATGAGGATTCATTGTATTTTTCACAGTTTTAGCAAGGTTAGTTAAACCATATGAAATTACAAGGAAACCATGTGGTTATTTGGTGTTTTTCTAGAGGTGTCACACATATGGAGAACAATTTTCATAAATCGTGAAACTCTTACCAACTATCCATGCACCTATAATTTTCACTGTACGGAGACCACACATGGTTGGAGTATTGTTTATTTAAACATATGGTCTAAATGTGAACCCCGTTAAAAAACTCTAAAAATTTGAAATTTATCTCTTTTACATTGATAATTATTATATCTAATCACATTTTAATCTTCACTAGCATTGAACTAAAATCCATGGTGATTTAGAGTTTTATCCCCTAACATACTTAGTGATATCCCTTTATTCTTGATGGATATATTCAATGTATGTTAGGTTTTTATATGATTTTCTCTCATATTCATAGATACTTTCAAAGAATAAAATCCCCATGTCTCATTAGAATAGAATCGGGATATAGTTTCTAGATCCAATGGTTTCGATATAAATTTTTTAATGTTTCCAATGGATATAGTTATGTGAGGTCCATATCTAATTGTTTCTAATATCTTTCCTCAAAGTAGAACTATTTCCCTACATTCTCGAGGTAGGTGAATTTATAAAAAAAATATGATTAATGAATTTATTGATGTTATATTAAATAATTGTGTTTGGTTTTATGAATTATATTATTTTCATCAATACAGTAAAAGGGATTTATAGATGCAGGTTAATTTAAAAATAGATTTATGAACACTATGTGATTGATAAAATTCCACGAACATTATTTTGATATTAAAATGGATTTTTCAGTAATGGGGGTGATGATTTTTATATTTGATAATGATTTTCAAATGGTCTTTATAAAAAATATCACATTGGGAACCTTTGGTGTATCAGGTTATGAATATATGCAACTCTAGTGAGTGTGGAACACTAGAGGTTATGTTTTTTGATATATATAGACTATAGAAGGAAAAAAATTCTGTAGGATTCATGTTATTCCTATTTTATTGTTCCTTAAGATTTATGTGTAAGTATTCCCATATTCTAGAGAGAACTTGTGCTTAGTTTTATAGACGATGGTTCATTTAATGATTTTTTTTCACTTCTTTTTCTTATTTTACATCCATAGATGGATTTTTAATTCTCCCATGTCTCTCTTTATATAGTAGTCATATTCATAGTTTATGTGAATATGATATTATATTTTTTGAAAACCAAAAGATGTTTTACATAATTATTATCTTTCAAATATACATTATAAACATTCTTTCTTATGATAATGTAAATGGTTTCATGGTATTAGACATTGTATAGATTTTTTGTGGTATTCTACTGGGATTAGTGATCGCACCCGATATTTTAATTTGGGAATTTTTAGGAATAGTTTTGGGGGTATGCGGTAAACGAAATGAATTCATGTGGACCAATAGATTTACTTATAAGATATTATATTTATTTTTCATAGTGAGGGTTGTGATAGATGGTCACATGGAGGCTTAAATTTAGTATTTTCTTATTTTAAATTGAGGTTTATCCTTTGGGAATATTATTTTATATATCACAGATGTATACTATTCTTCCATTAAATAATCTACTGGTTTATATATTTTTTATTATTCTTGAGACTAGTTTGGTTGTTTGTTTATCATCACCTTATAATACCCTATCTTAGGTGATGTGTCATGTTTACCTAGATTGGCTCATTTAAAAATGGTATTAAAGCCATTAACAATATGTAATTATTATGAAGTTGGTTGGATTTGGTTTATTATATATGGTTTTTAGGAATTAGGACCATCAATATTTTAGTAGTAAGCGTGGAACTTTTTCTATATAACTCACTTTTATATATGAACATGAGTTAATATGGGTGGTTAGGGATTCTTTAACAAGATTGAGATTTAGTGTTTGAGGTTATATAATTAAACATGATTTTGGGGTTTATTTACATGAAACTAGTTCTCATTAATTTTTTTATTCTATTTAATATATTCAACTTTTCGTTTTCTTTATATTTCATAAATGTACAAATATGTATTTGAGTTGTTATTATTTGATTATATAAATGATCTTAAGCTAATTAGTTATCGTATTTTTTGTTTGTTATAAAATTTCTCCTATAATATATTTTATGAATCCATGCTAGGAAGCTACAATACATGTTTTATAGGAAAATTCACCAGTAGACCCTTCTTTGGTGGAATCAATTATCTATAGTAGTCTGTATTTGGTTTTATTATGAATTAAAAATTAGGGATGAATTGTGGATAGTATCTCAGAATTTAAAAAGAATAATAGACCCATATTCTATGGTGATAAATGACAACAGGAAGCTGAAAATTGGCTTGAGTGGATTGAATGTATCTTCAAATCTATGAATAATATAGAGGAATATAAACTATTTTATTCCACTTACATTCTTGAAGGACCAGGAAGAAAATTATGGGACTCCATAATTAAATAAAAGCAACATGATGATCTTACCTAGACTTCTTTTAAGAATATATTCAACCATAAAATCTATCTTAAAACTGTGTATGAAGAAATGAAATTGATTTTTTTTCCCTAATCGAAATTGGAGCATTTAGTTATTGAGAACATAATTCATTTTTTATAGTTTCTTAACCTATAGCATGAGCGTATTAATAATTATTACCTTAAATATCATAGGTTTGAGATGGTTCTGATGGCTGATATTCTATCCATTTTAATTCACATAATTTTTTGAACCATTGTTGAGGAAGATGATTATGCGACCATGGATGAGGCTAACATAGATGGTAAAATATGCTTGGGTAGAGGTTCAGTTATTGGAGGAGGTAGTTGAGGTGTGACTTATGGAAATAAAATGAAATGTACGGATAAAAAGGTGACATGAGGTACAATTTTATGGACATAATTAGGGTAGCAATATGCTTTTTCTATATGTGTGGAAGGCCTAGTTATACAAATAATAACTTTTGGAAGATTCATGGACCTATCATTGTTTTACAAAATTTTCTTTCTAAGTCATTTTTTGTTGGAGAATTTACCAAGGAAACATAGAAATATATACTCTTATAAAAGTCTCAAAGGTTCATTATGATGCATCAAAGGGTGGTGGATCTCATTATCATTCCTTGTGGGATACATAGATAACAAGTAATTCATAGGGAGGATATAAGACTAAACATCTTCACACAACAATGTATGAACTAAAGAAAACTAAGGCAAGGTATATTACTATTATAAGTATGATATTTTTCTCTTCCACAATGGAAAGAAGCTCAGATGTGCCCGTAAGGTGCTCTGCGTAGTAGGGATCCCCTTGTCGCCACCTCTCCCTTCGCCCCGGGTTGGTGCGGCGTCCCTCATCGCACTCGGTGAGCTCGTGGCGGTGGATCACTTTTCACGGTGGTGTCATGTGGCTTCGCGTACTCGGCCATATCGACCTATTCTTCCGATGTTTGCTTGATCTCTTCCCCTTTCACTTTCGCCAGATAGGGTTTCCTTCAGCAGTGCGGTGACGGTCCACGACCGATCCATAGATCCTGTGGCCTGTGGGTTCCCACATCGATTCTATTGTGTGCGTTGTAAGTTACATCGTGTCTTCCACGGGCGTCCTGGTTGGCGGCGATGAGATCTGATTGTTAGCGGGGCTACCTTCCAGCGTTCGGGTGATGGTTGTATTTCTTCTATTTCACTGTCTTTTTTGATTTTGGATGTGAGTTTGCTGTTCGTGATGCTGAATTCGTGATTTCCTGATTTTATCACCGGAGACGGTTATGGTCAGTATTGTTTCTCTTTTTGATTTTTCGATTTGGTTGTGGATTTTATGTTGATTGGGGATCGGTTCCTCAGTGATTTGTTTAGTGGTGACCCAAGGATAGGTGGTCGAGGATTCGAGGCTGCCATTTTATAATTCCTACTCACTGGGGTTCCTAGTGATGGGGTGCCTTTGATTTGGATTGTTTGAGATGATATGAACTTTTTGGTTTGGTTTTTATGCTTTGATGTTTTCTGGTGTGGTGCGATTTGATCATCGAGTTGTTTGATTATTAAGGAGTTAGTGATGGATTGGCTGTGAAGTATTGAAGTACTTGCATCTGGAATATCTGCCCCAGATGATTTTCAGATCAAGAAGCTTCCACCTTTGCATGTAATTTGGATTTTAAAGTTTGAGAGGGTATGGCTCTGCCATCGTTACCGTTCCTGTGCAACTCTGCACGAGACTGCTTTCCGAGTGGTCATGTGATGGCGAAGGCTTTTATCACCAAGATGTAATCACTGGGGATGGGAAGATTATGTAGCCTTGATTTGAATTATTTGTTTATTGGTTTTTAGTTGTAATGTTGGATGTTTTGGTTTCTCACTTTTTTCCTCAAAAGTGTTTTGATAATAAAAAAATTAATTTTCAGTCAGTCAGTTTCTTCCACAATGAAAATAGATTTATTTGATATAGGTTATAATCATTCTTTTATATTGTAAATTTTAACTTACATGTTTGGATTACATTTAAAATATATTCCATTCATGTGAGATATTTACACACCATTGCTATAAGGGGAATGAAAAAGGATTTAAACGTTCTACATGTCATGAGATGATATCCAACATTGAAATCATTTGGTATTTCATAGTTCCAAATCTTCAAATCTACACCCTTACTACTCTTATTGATTACATGATCAGTGTTGAGGCCCAGATTGAGTATTATAATCATTAAGTATATATTTAATCTTCTGATGGGTTATATAATGTCTTATGGGGTGAGTTTGATTATAGATCAAGGAGGTTGGGGACTATTGTTCCTTATGTTGGAATGATCTCTTGTTCGTTTTTTGAGATCTTCATTGATTCCACTGATTCTCTCTTGGGTTACCAACTTCCTATAGTGGTGAGTTCATATCCCAAGGATTTATAGGATTAAGTTTTTTGGATTACTAAAATAGATAGAGGGAGCGTTTTCTTTTGGAAAACTCTCCAAGATTATTATCATTTCTATAAAATCATATTTCAAGGTCCCTACTATGTTAAATGATATTAACTTTCTATTTATACAACTTCAGTCTAAGGGATTTATTCATCTTATCATGTCACTTGGGAATCTCTTATACACATTTACAAAAATGTTGCTAGAAGAATCATACTTCAAATTGATTATTTTAAGCACAATTAAATGAATTTTAAGAACATGTATCCTTTTCCAAGAATTTATGACCTCTTTGATCAAGTTAGTGGAGCTCATTAGTTTAAAAAAAAAAATTTTTTTGGGCTACCATCAGTGGAGAGTCTGAGGAGAGAATACACATAATAAAATTTTTAAGAGCTATTATGGGTATTTCAAGTTTCTAGCTTTCCTTTCAGTCTCACCAACACTCCTAAGGTATTTATGGTGTAAATGAACTAGGTATTTAATCGGTTATTTGACTCATTCATTATCATGTTCAGAGATTAAATTTTGGGGAACTCCATGTTAGGGAAGGAATATAATTATCATGTGGATATCATCCTTAAATTATTTAAGTAAAATGTATTATATGGTAAGATTATAAATTTTACTTTTTGATCCAAGAGGTGAAATTCATGGGATATTTTATATCCAAGAGGGCCTTCATAGTTGATCCTAAAAACATTTAGGTGGTAATATCATGGGATCCTCCAAAAAACATATTTGAGATTCATAGACTCTTGGTCATACCTAGTTAGTATAATAATTTTGATTTGGACTTCTTGAAGATTGCATATCAAATTATATCTTTTATCCAAAAGGGTGTTATATTTGTGTGGAATGATAAATGTCATATGTCGTTCCATGAATTGAAGAAGCGGTTTACTTAATGTCCATTTCTAATTATTCTTGAACATGTTTTGGGTTACGTAGTTTTATTTGATGCTTAAAGTATTGGATTAGGGTACATATTGATGTAGGTAAAGAAGGTGGTAGAATATGGCTCCCACAATTTATACCCTCATGAGAAAAACTATCCTACCCATGAACTTGACTTATATACCATTATACACAATCCCAAAACATATAACCACTATATATCTTCGGATTAGTTTATATTATCCTCTGATCATAAGAGCTGGAATTATAATTTTACTATGAAGGTATATAAATCTTATATAGAGATGATAGGTTTGGTATCTGTATACTTTTGATTTTAATTTTATTTATACTCATGGGAATGGAAATGTGGTCACCAATGCATATAGAAGGAACGTATCGACTCATTACATGATGCAATCTGTGGAAGAAAAACATATGACGTGTTGCGTCACTAATATATTCTTGAGAGAGAAAGAGGCAAGTGGAAATATTTTATTAGATTTAGTAATGTATGAGTCGTCATTTTATGAGTGGGGTCAGATCGAGCTGGGGTTAGACACAAATTTCTATCATTTTAGTAATATATTAAACTATAATGAGACTCAAGTGTTTGGTGTCGATCTCCCATAGATTATTTATATTTCTAAGGCTAGTTAGTTGAGCCAATATCTCTATGTCATAAATTGATGGATAATATGAACTAGTCTAATTGGTCTGTAAACCATGAGACTACCAATTTGTATAATGATCTAAAGTATTGATGTTTGTGGGCAGAGATTAAGTGGTTGATTATAGGATACATTTCATGGTGCCTTGATTATAATATAATTAAGGTGGAGCACTAGAGGATAGATAGTTTTTGGAAACCTTTTCCAATTTTAGTATGGATGTGGGATGCAATTTCTTTGGACTTTATCACTGTTTCACCACAAATTCCAATTAGTAATTTTTTAATTTTGGTGATCACATATTGAATTACAAAACTAAATCATTTCCTCCAGATTATGGAGATGAAAATGGTGGAGTTACTCGATAACGTCTACATATAATAGGTTATAAGGAATCATGGAGTTTCATATGAAATACTTTTTAATAGAGACCCTTGGTTTACATCCATGGTTTTTAAAGGATTTCAATGGGTGATTAATTCCTAGTTGAAAATAAGCATGCAATATCATCTCGAGATTGATGGAAAAACTAGGTGAGATATTGAAATTATTGACTCTATGGTCTGGGTGTTCATTCTTGATTTTTTTGGTTTATGTAAAAAGATTATACCTATGATCATGTTTTTATATAACAATAGTTATTTGGATTTGATTTAAAAATTCCCTTCAAAGAATTGTATAAGTTTCCATGTTTATCTCTTTTGTGATGGGTAGAGATGGGAGAGTGGTCTTTGGTTTGACCAATCCATATTCAAGAGATGATATAGGATGTGAATATGATCTATAAGAGGTCAATGACTTATCAAAATCATCATAAGTTGTATTCGGACTATCTTCATCACTTTTTAGGAGGCATCATCATGGAATAGGGGCGTGATGTTGGTGAATGTAAGACAAGGGAACGTCAATTAGGTGTTTCCTCAGTCCCATATATTGTGAAGGTCATGAAATTCAAGAAATAAGAGAAAAAACTTTTGGTTTCTAATATCATTAGTTTAATAATGTCGGATCTGGGCGGTCCTTTTCCTTATATGAAAGTCCCATGAGGACTAGTGGGTACTGAGGTGGTATGCATTTTTGATGTTCTAGATTAGTTATCTGGACACCCAACTAAGGCCTCCCAATGTGGGGATGTTCTTGGTGGAGGTATCATCTAAGAAGTGGAGTCTCAATTGGATGATGATGGAGGTGAATTGACTCCCACGGTAGCCTCCTATGTGAATGTTGTGACTTCAGGTCATGACACCATTGAAATGGGGGGATCCTAAGATGCATATACTGATCATGTAACATTTTTTAATGTGGTAAAATAGGGTTTTCCATCAGGTGGAATGTGTCTGGATCAAGATATAGGGGGTGAGATTTCAACCAGGTCAAGCATGAGGAAGGAGTTTCCATCCATTATGCTTGGAAAGAACTTATAGGGATTTCTAAATGAATGGCTGCTATGGGATGTTGATGCAGACTAGGTAGAGATTTTGAAGGATGGGAAGGGAGGAGTGTGATGATTAATTATATGGGAAACTATCAAGAGATAGTGTATGTGTTTTACAGGTAGAGGGTTTCTTATCCTGAGGATGAGGAAGGGTCAGAATGTCTATATGAAGAGTACAAATGACTATTCTTATTTACCCCTACTAATAGAGACTAGATCAACCAATAATTTGAAATCCAAGATTCTTAAATGTGATACAAAGGTTCTTGGAAGGTTTTATCCGTATATGTTGTAGATGGAAGGGCCCTTCCCCTCGATGGAGTGATAACATGGCATCAGCTGGAGGAATTCATGGTTTCTGAGCATGATCTAAATTTTCTCATCCATTCAGATGAAGAAATGGCAGCAGAGGTTATTGGGATTAATTCTAAACAATAGAAATGTGAAAAAATGATGGGAAGACCAATAATCATGGACATTAAATATAAGAAGTGTTCCTGTATTGATATGAAATGATCATATTTTGATAAGAGGATTCAATGAAAGGAAGATCACCCAAGAGGATTACATGAATGACTATGAAAAAACGGAATTCCATAATTAATACCTCATAAAGGATGATCCAGAATTACCGGTAATCAGTATATCAATGAATTTATTTAGGTTTGAAGTTCCTTACATGATTAATTTATCTTTTAATAACATTTTGTCTCTTTTAATGTTTTTTTTCTGGTCAACCATATGTTTTATCACTATTCTCATAAAAGCGATTTTCTAAAAAAAATATGTTTTAGTTAGGTTGGTGATTGGGTATTTCTCAAATTTTCTCCTCACTTAGGACATCATCAATTTGGTAATATGGGTAAGTTGACACTGAGGATTTTTAGACCATTTTAGACCATTAAAAAATGTGGAATGGTGGATTATTTTTTAGAATTTTCATCATAATTGGCATCAATTCACGACATGTTTCATGTTTCCTAACTGAGTACGTATCAACTAGACCCTTACCATGTGATTGAATTAGAAGATTTTTATCTAAGACCAATAGATATATGGTTGAAAAATCAGACAATATTACAAATCACTAAGATAATTCATTATGTTGTAAAAATATTCCCACAGTTCGTTAATTTTGGTAGTGAAGATGAGATAACTGTAAGATTACGGAGTATGAATATTAGCTGAGGCAGTAATGGACTTTTTTTGTGAGTTCAAAATCATGGGATCTTTATAGGGAAATAATTATTTTATATTTGGTAGAATGGTGATGACCACATAGTTATATGTATTCTTTAGTTTTATCTTGGTTTATTTGTTTGGGTTTTTCTAGTGGTATCATAGACTCAGAGGTTGAAAATGTGGATTTTTGGAGAAAAAATAGAGGTGTATGATTTAGGCTCATAATTATTAATAACCATATGGTAACCCTATGGTATTACACTGGGATTCGTCAATGTAATTTAAATGGTGTGAGCTTGGTTAGTCAAACTGTGTAGCTCGATAATGAAATTGTGTGGTTGTGTTGATATTTTTATAGAGTTGTTGCATGACAGTAGGATGGTTTACACTAACAATATAGATCTTCCCAAGTAGTCGTGTGCCTAAAATATTCATAGGAATGTGGCTATACATGGTTGGCCCATGATTTATTAAATTGTATACTCTAACCATGGACCCAATATGAACCTGTACATATTTTTAATATACCTATTTTATGTCGATCATTTTTATATACATTATCCTCATAATAAATATTTTCCTCAAACTACACTTCCCTAAATGATATAGAGGCTTCTCCCCTTCCTTCTATAGTTATCTAGAATTATTATTGGGGGATATTTTCAATGTATTACAATATTTATCTTGTTTTATCTCCTCTTCTTAGATCCCTGATTGATCTCTTCCCCCCTATCATGTTAGAAACTGATTGGGCTATAGTTGTTGAATCTAATGTGTTCGGTATAGAATTATCATTATTATAATGGATCTAGTATTTTAAGGATCAGATCAACTAATTTCTAATATCCATTATATATAGAGAATTTACACCTAAGGTTATTGATATAGGTGTCTCTATACAATGGTTCTAATTCATGAATTACATTATATTCATTTCAACTCCTTTGTTTTGTTTTCTGAAATTAATTGATTAATTGTATCATGTCATAAAATGTGATTTTGAAATTTTTTTTCTTAAAAATAGAATTATTCACACTATTTGTTTGATGGAAAGCCTTAAAGGTTCATTTTACTTTAAAATGGATTTTCAAGCATGGGTGTGTTTATGCTTCCCTATTATTTTTTTTATAAATTGTGAAAATGGGTTTCAATTTCTTTATCAAACATACAAAATTAAGAACATTGGTTGTGTTGTGTTGTATAAAAATGAAACAATAGAGAGTCAGGTAACAAAATGTGTTATTTTTATTATCGATAGACTGTGGAAGTAATATATATTATTAGGATTCACATTATTTATAGCTTAATTTTTTTTCTCTGAGTATGTATTCACAAATTCTTGATCCCGCTTCTGATTGGTTTTATACATGATTTTACATTCCATGTTTGGTTTCCCACATTTTTATCTTATAGTGTATCCATGGATGATTATTATTATTCTCTCATTATTTAATACATGTGATTTTATTCTTCATGGTTTATGTGAATATGAGATACCTTTTTGAAAATTGAAGATCATTAAAAAAATATTGCTTTTTTAAATTTCATTAAAATTAATTTTTTTAAAAGATAGAACTAATAGTGACATTGTATTATAATTTCTATAGATTATTTGGTTGCATAGTACTAGGATTAATTCTCACACCCTATGTTCACATTTAAGAATTTTTGGATACGGTCTTACAACTCTCTAGTAAAAGGCAGTTCATCATGTAGTTTACCCTCTCTACATAGATATTGTAATATTTGTTATGGGTTGTCAGAGTGGTGACAAATAGTCACATGGAGACTAAAAATTATTATTATATTATTTTAATTATAGGTTTATCAATTTATATAGGTGTTTTATGTCTCAAAGAGTTGTGATAATATTCATCATTCAACTCTTTTGAATTATCTATTTTCCATTATTCATGTGACTCATTTGGTAGTTTTCTGATCTCTACTATGTTTTGGGCCATCTCAGGTGATGTTATATGTATTCCTGGGATGGTTCCCTAATTTTTTTTGAAATAATGTATTTGGAACAATATATGGTAGAATAAATGTTTGAGAAGTAAATGATTATTCAGAATCAAATGTGGGATTCTTAGGGAATATAGAAGTTTTATATATACAATAGGAGGAAATATATTTTGTTCAAGGTAGGTGATCATGTTTTTCTTCATATATATCCATAGAAAGTAATTATTATATTTGGTATAATGGTTATGTTCAATATATAGTTTAATATACAGTATAATATTATATATATATTTGGATTAATTTCTTATTGAGTAACCCCACATTAGAGTTTATATCTGGTGCATGATGTGTTTCATGTTTTTATGTTAAGGAAATATATAACTGATAAATATATTTGTTGATCCTTAAGGTGGTATAGTTGAATGGGATTATTTACTATAAGGAAAGAAAAATAAATTCGAGATCATAGAGATTAGGTGCTATAGAATATGTTGACTCAACTAGTTAATGTTTTATGGAATAATTACATGATTGAGAAAGCAATAAGGGATCCTAGAAATACCATGATGGGAAAATATTCCAACTTGTTTCAGTGATTAATAAAATTATGAAGACATAATTTATTTAATAGGGAAATAATGTGAATAAAAATTTATTGTTAATAATGAATCAATTTTATGTCTTAGTAAATTTCTTTTTTATATTTCATGGAGTCATATTCAATATTATAATTTTATGAAAATTTTCCATCAAATAAGAAATAGTTTTATTTTAACTAAATCCTTTTCCTTGTATTCTATGGTCTTATATAAAAGTTAAATTCATATTTTTTTAATTTAAATTTTAAAAAATGGACTTAATTTTTTAAATCATCAATTTAAAATAATCGTACGATTATTCCTTGGTTTTTTTTAAAAAAACGTTTACTTTTTGTTAAATAGGTATAATATCGATTTTGAAAAAAATCATCCTTATATATTTTTTAATAAAATTAATTTCAAAGATCCATTTTTTTTATTTTTTTTTTGAAATTAATACAATTTTAATTTTAATAAATATAATAAAAATAATTAAATTTAAGTCATTATTATACAAGATTTTGTTAGAAAATCCTTCTTATCCATAAAACAAGTATTTTTTTTTGCAAAATAGTTGTTTATAGTATTTTTGGAACTTATAATAAATTTTTTATAAAAATTGTGGAAAATGAATCGTGAAAATTTGATTAAAGTTTTTTAATCAAGTTGTTAAAATTTATTAATGAGGTTAATTTCATTTTTAGTAATAATGAGTAGTGACAATGATGAAAAATATTCCTTCACGGTAAAGGGTAAAATTGGTTAACTATGGTTAAAACCTTATTATAAGGGCACACAATATCTTCTAAATTCTTGTTGGATTATTTTATTTCAAAAAATATTATTAAAAATCTGAAAATATTTCATTGTAGTGACACTTGACTTTCATTACAACTTTAATAATATTTTTTAGTTAATATTAATTAAAAAATGTATCTCTCTCTCACGCACACACTTCTTATGTTCACATAATATGTATATCAATAAAAATGATATATGAATGAATCTATATGATAAAATTTAATATCAATAAATTATGTTTATTATTGTAATTTAATTTTAATTTTTAGTGATGGTATAATTTCTTTGAACTCTTATGCAACGTTGGCACAACAGTTAGGTAAGGAGCAGAAAAAAGTAAATTAGTTGAAAATAATTAAAGGTAACTTGTTTTGAACGAATTATTCTTTTATATGAACTTATTGGATACTAATAATGTATATATTGTTTTTATAGTGTTTATATTCTAATTCCATGCCTTTTTGGATGTCTTTAAAGTCCATTTTTTGAATAGTCCTCAAAATAGATTTAAATGGAATTTAATGTTTAAAAATTATTATTAAATCATTTCAAAATAATAAAATTATTCAATTAAATAAAATGGATATTAAATTTTAAATAATATCATGTATTGTTTATGTATGTTCCACTTTAAATTTTTTAATATACTTTCCCTTGAAGGTTGAAAATTTTTCATATAATGTTTAAGGTTAAACATGGTTAATGAGGGGGTAAACCAAAAGATAATGTTTAAAATAAAATTAATCATTTTATTTTTTTTATGTTTTTTAATATATTTAGACCGTATACTACTTATATTATAATATATGGAAATTTAGATCAATTTTACATGATTTATAAAAATAATATATTTTAAAATTTCATGTATTTACAGGATTTCCAACCACTTCACTCATAAAATAGTACCTCATATTCTATATTCCATTAAACTATTTATCCACTTTTACTAACTAGTATCTATCATAATTCCTTAACATCCTTTATCATCATTTAATATAGGTTCATATCTCACAAAAAGACCAACCTAGGATTCATTAGGTAAAATCCAAAATAGGATTCTCAAAAGAGAGGAATAACATTTAACAGAGTGTTTTTACAGTTATTTATACTTCAAAATTATAGAAATATTATATAAATATGGTGATATAAAAACATATCTATATAAAATATACTTTATTTTAATTATATTTATGAAACAACCACGTTTCATCTCTTTTTCCCTCCCATGAGAAATCGAAATGTTTCTCATGTGTAGGTTTTGACTGCCACATCCATGATGCAATGTATTTATTTTTTCATCACATGATTACATGGATATATAAAATAAATATATATAATATTTCGGAAATAATAAAGATAATAAAAATATAATATATTAAATACCTTATTATTCTTCTATCAGTTGGAAAAAGGTATTTTCATTTATGGATACAAGTAGACTATGACCTCCATGAAGTGTTGTGATTTATTTTTCATATCCCCCTTCCATGGATGGTTAAAATATTTTTTTAAAGTATAATAATAATAATAATATTTTGATTAATATTCTTCATATGATTTAAACATGATTCAATTAAATATAGTCAATATATCAAATTTATAAGAAACTATTTGAGAACACATGACGCTAAACAAAACATAATACAATAGATTTCTAGTCTCAATTTTCTTTACTTTAGAATTATAAAAATTTCACCAAATTTATTATTTTTTGTGTTGTATATACTTCAATATGGATGTATTTTATCATTAATTTTCAAAAGTTAATGTTTTTTACTAATCCATTTAATGTTATGTTCTTCATTTTTATTTTGATCTAAAAGTTACTCATGCGGTAAAGTATTTTTCCTTAAAACCTTCTTTTAAAATATTTAAATTTTTTATTCTATTTTCCCACCATATCTATGTAATTTATAATAAATTAGGTATTTTATCAATATAATAATGTATATCATAAAATTTATTTTAGACCATTTTTTAATTTATTTACAAAATCATATAAATAATTATTTTTATCACATTCTAAACTGGTTATTTTGACATGTTTATAAAATTACGAAATTAGCCTTTTTTTAACATGTAAGACATGGGAGGAATTTAATACAATAATGATAATTATTTTAATAAAATTTTACTCAATAAGTTCTAATATATTCTTAAAGAAAATATAATTTCCCATTATTCTGATAAAATATTGTTTTAATAGTTTTCAATGAAATATTATTTTTATCCTTATTATAAAACATAAAAGTGATATTACATATGAGTTAAAAGAAATAATTTATGGGATTGTATCATGTAAATGAAATATTCTATGCGTTATTTGTATATTATATTCCTTTTTAAATTTTCATGATGAAATATGAGGCTGATATATCTCTCCAATTAATTAGGCGGGGATTTTGTTTTCATTAGGTACTATATGATGTAATTAACTCGTAGGTTGTCCCATTTGCAAGAGTTCTTATAAAAGTGACAGTAAGTGTGATATGGATAGAATTTCTCCGGGAACCTACATGATTTATCTATTCTTGAAAATTATTTTCCCTAGAAGAACTTTAATTTCACAAGGTAAGCTAATATGATTTTTCTATAAAGGGTAATCTATTCCCATTTTAAGGGTGAAAATTATTTTTTTCATGAAAATGATTCCATGGGACCCATTTTTTATAGGAAACCAAATTGATTATGATTTTTTACTTTATTATTTATTATGAAATTCATTATGAAAATCTTGGGGAAGTGAAGTTGATTTCATGATTTAGTAAATGATTATTTGTAGTCCGAGGTTACTTATATAAAAGGAAAATTTTATATGGGATTTGTTGATTTTAAAAATTCACGAATAGGTTTATTTATTTTTTAACATCCATCACTATGATTTTTTTCTCATCCCACATATTCAAAAAAATTCATGGGGATTATGGAAGATTTTGGACAATAAAAAAGGTCTATCATTCATTTATGAGGATTCATAATAAAATAAGAAAAATTAATTTGAATGAAAAAATGATTTAAACATAATAAACATATTTTTTTGGGAACAATAGATATTTATTATATGTTACAACTTTTTATTTCATGGGGTTGATATATAAGTGTTTTTCCTAATTATCAAAAAACACTAAATCGAAAAAAGTCTTAAGAATATAATAAAATTCAATCATTTCTATGAAACTCATAATTATGATTTGATTATGTTTTTGGTATTTATACCAAAATATAATTCTTCCCTTGATTTACCCTAGGAATCATAACAAGAATCATGGTATACCCAAAAAAAGCTTTCCACTACACTAGATTTCAATGATATTCTACCCGAAAGTGCATGCTTCACTCTACTTATTCATTCCACCAACTAACACATGACCGCCTCTGACCGATACCCACACATGGGAATATATAATTTATAGATTAATCTTAGTATCTTACATGTAGATACATTTACAATTTCTCCATACCATGGGTTAGATTTATATACACCTCACTTCGAATGTGCACCTAGTAATTTCCACCATTTTATATTCACAAGCATGAATATGAGTTATTTTTAGACAAAAAGTGACTCTAAAAAGAATTTTTAACACATTATAAATATGTTTAAATTTTCTAAACCCAATTAATTCAATTAAATATTCACGTCCTCTCTCTCAAGATGAAAACTCCTGCACTCCACCTGCAATAGTCCCCATGCGTTCCTACAAAAAAACCATCAAATATTAAGGTATATAATGAATCATAATAGCGTATTCCCCATATTACTATCCATCACACTGATATAACTACCATAACATTTATTTACAGAACTATAATTTATCAACACAACACCCAATCATTGATTGCTCAAAGATCGCTCCATAGATGAGCTGGTGACCATACACACCCACAACACAATGAGTCCCTAGTCATTTTTCTAACTATTTCAAAAAGGCCCTATCTCATGAAGATTTACCCCTCGTATCACGCCAGGTTCGTTGCATGCCAGAATCACCAACATCCCGCGCTCATAATCATAGATTTGGTTGATTTCCCCAGGCCCGATTCTATCCCCCTGTGGAACCATTTCTCTAGAAATGAATCCACATAAAGGTCAGAGTATATGATAGTAGTTAATTAACCAAATAACCTCCACACAAATTTGGACCATTCACTTTCGAAGAAGATATTCTCCATGCATTCCTCCCGCTTGGTCTTACAATAGTGACAACATGAGGCGAGATTTATCCCCACCTTTTTTACATTTTCAATAGTTGGTACCGCCCTTTGTCAGATCCTCCCAATGAGAAAATTATAATTCATTGAAATCCTTCTACACCACATGATCTCATTCCAGCCATCCTAAGGATATAATGGGGATGAAATTCTGCAAGGGTCATTTATCGAGAATTTACCAGAATTAGATGGTGTGAACACATATCTATCTGGTTCCTCAACAGTGTTGATCTCATCAAAGGATTCTTTATGGTTCCTGTCCAGCATTTCCATGATGCTGGATTGATGCAAGCTCGCCACTTTGAAATAGATAGATGGGGTCAGGAACCATGGATAACTGATCACCACTCTTGCCCAGTTATGGAACCAAAAGACAATGTTACCTTCTTTTACAATCAACCTATCATTATTTTGAAGCCTCTAGACGAGGCGGTAGATCCTAGACCAGATGGGGGAGATTTCTGTGCTAAATTCCGATCGATTCCTACCCTGGTTATTGGCCATAGTCCTCCCCTATAAGGTACTATTCTCAATCACTTACCTTGCATGTTCGGTGTGCATGCATGTAATTGTACTCCCCAAAATTCATACATTAATACCACCATTTGATATATAATGATCCATCCTTTACCCAAAAACCTGGAGCCTCTTGGATTCGGACAATGCATCCCAAATAAAACCAATCAACACATTGTCAATAGCCTTGATCACCACATTCGGTATTTGGGTTGCAGCCAGCACGTGTACCATAATTGGAGATAAAACATTTTTCACCAAAGCTATGCACCCCTAAAAGAAATAATATGATTCTTCTAGTTGAGAACCTACCATGTGCTCCTACTCACCACATGGTCAAAGTCCCATATGCGCATGCGACCTAATGAAATTGGGGTGCCCAGGTATTCAAGGGGGAAAGCACCCCACTGCATGTCCATTATGATGGCAAGATGGGAGGACAGGTTATGAGAACATTTATTAGAAATATCTTGGTTTGTCTTCGCATTGTTGATTAGATTCCCACTCTAGAAGAAGTATTCCTCAAGATCCCCCATGATTCTATGCACAGATCCCTTTCTAGTGTTTGATAATATGATGGTGTCATCCACTAACATTAGGTGAGATATGGACATCATGCTCTATTTCTTCTTGTATGACATGATTCTTCCGCTCGCAATCTCGTTGTTAATCATTCAGCTGATTGTGTCTTGCATGGGTATGAAAATTCATGGAGATATAGGATCTCATTTTTGTAAGCCGCAGACCGCCTTAAAGAACCCATGTGACCTACCCATGAATATGACATTCATCCATGTATAGCTATAGTATTCTAAGAGGATATCCAGTGCCTTGGGATATATTCCCCTGAAGGTGAGAACCGTATTAATCAACCCCAATTTGACCCTATCATATCCCTTATTCATGTCAAGTTTTATTTCCATATTGGAACCTTGGGTATTGTAATTAATATCCCCCAGCATTTCATGTTCCAGTACAATCACTTTGTGAATCGACTATTCCTTCACAAAGGCATGTTGCTCGATTGATATCCACTGAGGAAGACGCATGGATCTTCTCAAATTAATGGTAAATGCTAGTATTATATAGGGGAAATTGCACATACTGATGGGTCTGAAGTGCGAGAGAAACGATGGTACCTTAACCTTTAGAATGAGCACGAGAGTCATGGCACTCACCACCCATAGTAAGTAACCCCCACGGAAGAAGTCCTGTATTGCTGCAACTATGTCACTCTTAACCGTCTCCCATGCCCCTCTATTGAACGCACCAGGGAAGCAATCAGGGCCTAGAACGCAGTCATCAATAAAGCTGACCATCGCTGTACTTATCTCTTCTTCCTTATGAATCTCCTCTAGGGTGTCATTTTACTCTAGGGATACACAAGAGGGGAAACTTCCCATAGTTCATACTCATATTTGGGTACCTCATGGGAATCCTTTAATTCGGGCCAACGAGAAGATCCTTAATGAATGATAAAGCCACACCACAAACTTCCTCTCTATCTTCTGTATAGGATCCATCATCACGCATGATTTTTGGCTTTATGGGTTGTCTTTTCTATCTGATGCATGCGTAAAAGTAATCCATATTCTTATCCCCCTCATTTATCCATTTGACCTTTGATCTCTCCTAGGCCTTATGTTCTTGTTTGAGAATAATTTCCAAAAGCTTGTTCTTCTTGTCCACAAGGTCATTGAACATGGATTCATTCCAAAGGTCTTCCAGGCTTCCTTCCATGCACTCGATATCTTGTTTCAGTGCGCCCATGTTCTGGTCAATAGGGGAAGATTTCTTGCCCAACTTTGTGGCCCCTGCTTTAGTCTCCTAAGCTTGTTACGAATAGCCACCCAAGTATGTTCCATAACCGGTTCTATCCATGAATATTAGAACATATGAATATAGTTCATATTTCCATTCCATTGGTCATGGAACCTTAATATTTCATGCTCCTCCTTCTTGGGGGATAGCTGGACCAAAAACAGAAAATGGTTAGAAATGCACCACACTAAGTGACTGAACTTTTCATTTGAGAATGTCGTGACATCGTGGATGTTCGCTAAGAATTGATCAAGTCAACTTCAACAACATCTATTCCCCTTTTGATTATTAAACCATGTGAAATGATCCACCGTATACTCCAAATCCCTCAATCCATTTCTAGCCATGAACCGGGAAAAATAAATACTAGAGCTACATGAGAACGCACCTCTTCCTTTCTTCTCAACTATTTCAGCCACAATGTTGAAGTCCCCGCAAATAAACCATGGAACCTATCCTGGGTCGAAACCACTAATCCCTTGCAACAACGGTTTCCTTCTTTTGCTATTTCAGCTCCCATACACAAAGGTCACATAAAAGTTAACCAATTCTATCCCAACCATTATAGTTATGAGTTGGTCTCCCTCATAGAAAAGATCCATTGAGACATCCCCTCTCCAGAAGATCCAGATATGATGGTTAACTGGGCCATCATGCATGGATGTGTGCATCCTTAATTTACGATCAAAATTGTTGTGTTTGGAAGGAAGCTACTTAGGTTATAGGACAACAGCAATATATGCCTTATTATTCTTGATTTCTTCCACTAAGAAGTCTGTCACTACACAAGCCTCGAGCCTGCAAGAGTTCCATAAGATCATAGGTAACATTATTCAAAGTGTAGCCAGGCGTTGGCACTAGGATCCTGGCTCCCTTTCTAGAGGAATGAATCATCCTCTTGATTCAAACGTGACATTTTATTGGACATCGACTTAGGGCATACGCTTGGTCTCAAGACCAGGGTATTAGAGATAAGTGAGGATATATGAGAGTGAACTAGGGGTAGTTTTCCACGTATTCCACATGGAGGGGACATGATCTCAGAGGGTTGAACTGAAACCCAGGATGAGGATAGAGAATGCTCATCATTCTGGGTATCCTTCCCATCTACCTTTCCTGACCATTCTTCTTGATGATGACATAGAGGATTGCCCTGTTCGCCATCCATAGACTGTAAAGACTCGTAAATTTCAAGGAAATTTTTTTCTTAATTTTATTTGTAATTTTACAAGAACGCAGTTTTAGACAGCACCTGATTCTGAGGCCTAGTGTGCCTGGAATCATTTTTCAAAGTTTTGCTCGGGTACGTTCAGTGAACGGAAGAGCGGGTTTTTCTAACATTTGAACCAGTGCTCGGAATCAAATTCTGAGGGCACCGATGGAATCGCAACGCCGATATTTTCATAGAAACGCCTCTTCCGGAGTTGCGTTTTCTCGGGTGTGGTTTTTATTTTTTTTGGGTTAAGTAAAGAAATAAAATAAAGTGTGTGAAAAATTTGTATCAGAGGAGTTCGGTTCTATCGCGGACTCTGATCTTTTCTATGTGAAGCAATACTGTTGAGTGTATTAAGTGTGGTTATCGGTCTAGGGAGTCCAATGTTGGTGCGGCGGCCGACGTATCCGTACACCAGGACCCTGACTTCTGATTTCCGACTTAATGCACGAAAACATTGATTGCATGTGTGTTTCAAGTTTTCATTGTGATTACTTGTGTCATCTCACCAGGAATACTGTTCTGACTGTGGCGCACCTATTTCATTTTCTGGATGGCCCCACGACAGCAGCCAGCTAGGGTTCCGAGAGTTGTACGTGACAACAGCCCACCCCACGGCTCCCTTTGCTCGGCCGCTCGGCCGAGCCGAGCCGAGCTGACCCGCCGGCCGGGTCGCGCCCAGGCCGGGCCAGGCCGCCCTAGCCGGGCCGGGCCGCCCTGGTCGGGCTAGGTCATGCCAAACCGGGTCGGACCCGGACCTGGGTCAGGTCGACCCGATTCGGGCCGACCCAGGGGGGTCGGTCCGGGCCCATACCCCTCGTTCCCGGACCTTTTCGGTATTTTGCTCATAACTTGAGCTACGGGCCTCCGAACAACGCACCGTTAGCGGCGATGTGATCCTTGGATAAAGACGGTCGTTTCGGTATATCACACTTAAGGATTCAGAATACTTTGGGTTTAGCCGGGTTGGCTCGTACACGAAACCAACCAGGCCCTCAGAGCGGAAACACTCATATCTTGAGCTTCAAACGTTCGATTGACGTGTCGTCAACTTTGTTGTTTTACTCTAAGTGAGATGGATCTTTTGGCATACTCCGCCCGAGGTTTGGACGCAGGTGGAGTATGGTCAGGTTGGTTTTTCCTTAAAAACCAACCGGGCCCCTGGGACGAAAAAGCCAATAACTCTCAGACCAAGGGTCCGATTGACGCGCCATCTACGACGTTGAGTTCCTATTGCCGATACAGAACTTTTGGATACATCTACTCTGGACTATGTGTCAGTTGATGTATCAGCCTCTCGGCTCGTGGAGCGGACCCTCCCGAACGAGCTTGTTGTGTGCGGGAACCCTAGAGCTGGCAGCGACCGCTACTGTGACGACAAAGACTTTGCAGAGATCCTCCGTGGATTCAATGGTGACGACTACAACACTCAGCGATCCTTTGTGGGTCAGTGCTACCGATCCTGTGTGGGTCCGATCCTGTGTGGGTCAGCGCTCAGTGGTCCTATGTGGGCCAGCGCATACAGGTCCTGTGTGGGCCCGATCTTGTGTGGGTCTTTGCGGGGGTTAGTTACCTATCGATCCTTTCTGGGTCAGATCCTTTGTGGGTCATTGCGGGGTTAGTACCTATCGATCCTTTGTGGGTACGATGGCCTAGATGAATTAGTGATCATCTCTATCATCATTCGAAGAAGTATACCTGTGTGAGCTGAAACCCTGTTTGCTTTCCATTGTGGATTGTGTTGTGCTATCCTGTGTGAATTTACGTTTTGCTTTCCCTTGTGGATTGTGTTGTGCTATCCTATGTGGATTTACGTTTTTATTTCCATTGTGGATTGTGTTGTTCTATCCTGTGTGGATTTACATTTTTCTTTCCTGTGTGGACTGGGCTGTACTTGAGCTCGGATGTTGGAACCGAGCGAGAATTGATGACTTAGGTATATGTATGGGGATATACCTAAGCCGTGTCGGATGTTACTTCTTGATTCTATCTTTCCTTTGTGGTTTATCCTTTTTGGATTCTGGGAGACCTTCAGGGGTCTCGGGGTCCCTACTGAGTAGCTTATACTCACCCCTGCACGGGCTATGCCCGCACTACATTGTGTTGGTTGCAGACGATGGACAACGTTGATCGTGGTGGAGGCTTGTAGAGCAGGACGGTGCCTGGAGGTGGACCACAGGGCGGGACGTACTCGGAGCGGTCAGCTGGACCCGAGAAGCAGTGGAGGCTATCTGTACCCACCCTTCAGGTGGGACTTTCAGTGGACGGCTCGACGTTGCAGATTTACTTTTCAGTTTCTTTTTTCCCTTTCGAGTTGTACTTTACTTTCAGTTTGAGTTTGTATTCTGGCCCACTTGCTTCCACACTTACTGTTGTACCAGCTTTTACGTAGTGTTTACTTTTTCTGCATGCTTACTCTGTGGTGCTTGTTTACTTTACAAAGGCAATGCCTTCCCTTTTTACCGGGATATATGCCTTGGTGCTAGTCGCCAGGCCCTGGCATAAGGAAGGTGGGCTTGGGGTAGTCACGGCACGGGCCCCGAGGGCGGGTCGTGACATAGACAGTTCATTATTATTTGGAAATAGTTTCCCACTATGGAAGGATATTTCCAATGATTCCTTGCATGGGGGATGCTGGAAGAGCTCCAATATGCCACCAGTAGACAAAGGTTGGTTGGGGATGAAACCTCAGGTCAAGAGGCCCTCTATCCATGAGGGGGGGACCTGCGGGCTTCTTGGAACCACCACTGGCCTTTGGTTGAAAGAACTGACATCAGGTAAAGGGTTTTCTATTTTGTGGCCTCCCACAGGATAAGGGATTTCATAGGAAACTTCCACCTCCACCGTAGACACCCCGTCTCTGCCTGCCGGTGAAGGAACACCATGCCTTAGAGAACCTATAGGAGCTTGACTGCAAGCGCTATGATTCCGGTTCCTACAGACCTGTAAAGAGTGCCCTTGGAGGAGGCAAGAAGAGATGAACCTTGGGAACATGGGATAAACGAGATCTTGGGACCATTCGACCGACCTTATACCATCATGTGGAGGGTATCTAGGGGAGGAGTTGACCAGTCGAGCTCAACATAGATCTGGGCCATAGCCACATCCCCACAGCTACTGGTGAGGTCATCCACACAGAAAAATCTACCTAGGGTGTCCCCGATATCCTTGGGAAAATCCACATTATGACTGGGGATAGGGATACCTAGAAGGTGAATCTACACTGTCGCATTGGGATTTTACAATTCTAGAATTGTTAGTTTTTCAAAAAGAAATTATGATAATGAGTATTCTGGATTAAAACATTTATTAAAAATTTAGAGTCATAATTCTGAAAATTATTTTTAGATCAAAATAATTTATAAAACTCTAAGACTCAGATATTGTCACAAAATTTTCTGTGTTATTGAAACAGTTGTGATAGGTTATTATAACTAAAATATCATAATTAGTTTATGTTAGAAACTATCATATTTAGTTTTCATTTTAAAATTAACTAAATCCAAATTTATTACCAAACTACTTTAATCTACATACAAAAACCTAGAAGATTATGTTAATAAAAAAAGATGAATCTTTCTACTCTGAATGGATTTCTTCTATTATTTTATGTTTTTTACTACTTCATTACTTTAGTTTGCAACTATTGATGTTTTTATTCAATTAGTTTTTATAAAAAATTAGTGTTGGCATTCAAAAATAAAAATTTTTTCCAATTAGATTCAATTTGAATATGATAAATGTTTTAAAATATCAAGAGTTCAGATAAATTTTTAAAAAAATCTTAGATCAATATTCTCCGTCAGATTAGAAGGGTTTTGAATCTATATCGTTGGTTATTTTATAAATATAGAACGATCAAAATTAATTCTTATATATGGGTGGGTCACCCTGTGTCCCACATCAGTTCTTTGGGATTTTCCCTCCCTAGTTGTCCAACCATCAATTCCTGGAGTCCAATTATTTCTCTTTTCGTCCAATCATTGGTCACAGATACTGATATGATAGAAAACATGGATTATTATTCTATGTGGTTTGTATTTACAGAAAGTTTGATAGATATATCATGGTCTGAAATGTATGACTCTAAACTCATGATGATTATTTCATTATAATGATGGGAGTCAGTATGCATTTAAAAGATGGATAAGAAGGTTGACTATTACTATCCCAAGGTAGTTTTCGAATTCTATGTGCCCTATCAATTGGTGAAAATGGATTTTATGGATAATTCATCTGTCAATTTTTGGTAGAAGGAAATTTTTCATATAAGAGACTTGCTGACTTTGTCATAGCACCATCAGAACTATAATCTTTCATACCCTTTAATATGTTCTAAATAGACTTGATACCTTTGATAATAATAATGATTATTATTATCTACTATCCTTTTTTATAAAGGTTTGAAAAGAGTTTCATTTGACATTAGACAATTGATTTATAGATTTTTAGATGTAAGGTTATCATATCCCAAGGAATAAAGATTGAGATACATTGAATGTATCATATGATTATTGTTCTATATTATCTATTCAATATGAGGATGATAGACCTCAGGAAGTTTATCTTTATTATGGTAGAAAATATTAAAACTTCATAAATAAATAAAAACAATTATTATTATTATGTGTTTTATATATAAAATGGTTTTAAAGTGTATAGATATATTAAATGTTAAAAATAAATAATATCCTATTAGAGAGAAGATTTACTTTATTAGTGAGGATATGAGGTTGAGAATAAATAGGGTCCTTGATTCAAAACAAAATATGTTTTTTTGAAAATTTTGATTTGGATGATTTTGATTCCCAGATATCAAAGAGGGATAAGGATGTTGAAAAGAAGGGGAAAATAATTGAATAGAGCTCTCCACTCATTAATAAAAATAAATAAAAGAAGATGCTCGATGAAGTGTTTGAAATGATGCTGGATCTTAACACAACAAAGAAGCTAGGGGATATGAAGTTCATAGTTTACACCATAGAAGCTATCGATTTGAAAATCAGAACTGTAGAAAAACATTATGAATATTGAAGTATAATGAAGAAAAAAATATTTACAAGATGAAATATTTTGTAAATTGTTGTTGAAAGGTGTAGAAAGAGCTTTTAAAAATCAACTAAATCCAATATTTCCCACGAATCAGATAAATCCAAATGTTGGATTACTTTTGAAAAAACCATTAGTTGTGAATACTGATATTCCTTCTGTTCATGAAAATTGTATGGGTAAGGTAATTTTTAGAGAAATGACTCCACATATAATGGAGAATGATTGACTCCATGAAAAAAAATCAAAACCAAAGGTATCCTGAAGTGGAATCTTAAGAACAACAAGACATCTAGAAGAAGAACTTCATAAAGAAGTTGACAATGAACTAGTACAAGAAGAAAAAGGATAAGAAGTTTAATGAAAACATGAAGATAAAGAATAATATGAAAAATTATAATAATAGTCAGATGTTTAAGTTGAAGAATAATTAAGGAAGAAGAGGATGGTGAAGAAACTTGGTCAGGAAAGGATTCCTCATAATCATCCTCATCTTCATCAAGTTTATCATCATATTTTGGAAAGAATGAAAAATGTCAAATTACTAAGGAAGAAAAACCTTCATCAGAAAAGGTATAAGAGTCATCATCAAAGAATGAAGAAGAATATCAACCATCAAATTTGAAAGTATCTAAAGAAAATTAATATGATAAATATGTGAAAATTATAGAAATAAAAGATGAGAAGAAATCCTTAAATAAAGATAATAATAAATGTATGGAATTTGATATCAAGAGGATAATAATAAAACCTAACAATCTTTCCCGTGTCTCATCATATTTAGATGCAACAATAGCACAAAATCCTTGGATTACATCTGTCATTCCATAAAGAGGTTAGAAACTACAATTCTATAACAACCCAAACTTTTATCATTGATAATTCCATTATTAAAATTATTTCACATATTATAAACCACATAAAATCACATATATAACACAATACAAACTATATAAATGATGAATTAATGAAATAAGAGTCATTTCTAAAAAATAAGGAACCTATTCTGATGGAATACTAATTTGATTGTTTGGATAGTTATATAATCACAAAAAGTGGTAATATTACCAATAAAATAGTAACATAACAAACGAAAGTGTAAATTTATTTTTGGTATATGATAAATAAAAATATGATATATTTATATCCTGGTATAATTAAATAGTTTTTTAAAAAAAATTGATAAATTAAGTGTTGGTATTTTTTAAAGTGTATATGTTTATTTGAAATTTTTTAATTAAAATAATGTTTTAAATGAAATTTTATTTTGGAAAAATAGATTAAAAAATTAATAGTTTTTTTATTATGATTATAAGACATTTTTAAGAGACCTTATTTAATTTTTCAATATGTCATAAAATTGGTTATAATATTAAAATCAATATTTTTTAAATGAATGATGATTTTAACTGAAAATTAAATTTTTAATATTTAGGAAAATATTTTTATAAAAGGATTACATTTTTTAAATATATACATTTGAAAAATGTTCGGGTGATTTTTTTTTATTTTTATAATATAGTTGAATTTTTGGGGAATAGTGAAGTACAATAATTTAGAGTATATAACATTATAAGTTAAATTCACCATTTATTGACTCATCTATGATGTAAGAACCATAATATATAAATATATTTTATTATTAAATATATTTAGTGATATGGTTCAATACTATTTATATTCTGCATAAAAATAATAAACTAATGAATAAAATAATTAGAAATCACCCCTATCCTCTACTATAAATACCACCCCTCATAACCTCTTCTCCTCACACCTAAAAAGCCTTAAATCTTATCCTAATTATTCTGAACCTTCTTCCTAATTCATCCCTCCATTTCGGAAATACGTTTTTTGCAACCGAAGGTTGAAACCAATCTCCCTAGGGAGGTTCTCATGGAGAAGAAGTTCAAGAAGAAAAATCCACATCATGTTCTTTTAATTTTTTTAATTTATTTTCATTTATTATCATCTCCTCGACTAGCTATCCATAATTGGATAATTATTCTATTATATTTTATATGTTTGAATGTTATTTTTTTAATTAAATAATCCATCATTAAATATATTCCATATTTTTGTTATTCTAAAAACCAAAACATCGTTCATGATGTGTCGATTTACTACCATCGTGGACATTGCATTTTCATTTTCCATTACCACCTTCATGTCTAGTCATAAAACCATTTTTATAGATACAAAATTATTTTATATATTTAATAAATCTTATTTAATTTTATTATTCTAGTATATATTCATAATATTAAATAATATAACAGAACTAGTTAGTGATGACCAAAAATTCACCCAAAAAAACTAGCTTTCACCATTTACATTTTATCTAATAAATACTTATAATTTTATTAAAAAATATATTTACAATTTAATTTTGTTAGTAGAATAAATATCATATAATTATACTTGTATTGTTTTTCATCCATTTGGAATTAACTCCCATAAATAAACTCAAAGGAACCAATCATAACATCATGGAACGAACACTCCCAAAATGAAGAAATTGAATCTTTTAACTCATCATAAAGGATATAAATGATCTTAATAAAATTATAATAAATCTAATACATGTTTAATAGGTTCTAAATTTAATTATTAATGAATCTAATTTCATTATCTGGGATATTAAGTACAAGCGTAGAACACTTTCGTACATAAGGTAAGGGATTCTCTCTGAACCCTCATTTATTCCACAAGGTTACACTTCCTGTCACAATAATAAAATATAATTCTAAATTATTATTATTTAACCCTCATAAGATCCATATTTTAGTTCCAAAAATATTACACTAGATCAATTATTATTTATTTTATGGTGAAATACATGTTTTAAAAAGTTCCTTTCTCAATTCCCCCCCATAAACATTCCCAATTAAAGTGAACTTTCCTATTTCTTACTGATTTTCAAGTAAAATACATAATATATTTTAAGAAACAAATATTGTTTCTAAATATAACTCACTTTATCATGAAATAATATCTATTTCTATTTTTGGTTTTATGAAAAAATAGTACATTTTCCAGCTTTAAAGACTCTTATATTTTCCCTTAAACTACATCAAAGTGGATCATTTTTAATGTTTCTTAAACAATATTTTTTACAGGTTTTCAATTTATTTGGACATAATTTATCATAATATATAGCTAATTAATGCCCATGTATGTTTTGAATCCATTATTTCATCAACATTATTATGATACACCCATTGTTTATTCCATGTCTTATGATTATGATACCCATTTCTCTACTTTGGTATCCCATTTGTTTATGTTTGTTTATTTATTTGGAACACATATACTACAACATGTAATGATGGGTGTTCCCAAATAGAACTCCAATCCATTGGGTTATTTTTAGTCTCATGAGACGTCATTTTGGGATAGAGAGTGAACGAGGTTCATTTATGATACTTTGTCTTCCATGTGAAATGGTCATATCCGTTAGATTTGAATCATTATTATTTCATGTTTTATGTTGTTTAGACATTCTTATTATTATATTATTACATGATCCCATGTTATGATTACTTATGTTTATTCATGTTTCAGTCCATTGTATGTCATCATGTTATGTCTTCTTAATCATGTGCTATGCTTTAATCCTCCGTTTATTCCCTTACCACGGTTTTTAGATCATCCATATTTTCATGTATTCCCCAGGTTATCCTATGTATATTTAAAATCTAAAAGGATGTTAGGATCACTTTATAGAGATTAAATAAATTGTTTTTTTTTGTTTTATTATTTCTATTTATGTACGTAATCATGCAAGGATAATAAAATTTACAATCCTTAGATTGTAATTGATGGTTAGTTATTATTAATATGATGTAATAATATATATAAAAGGCTAGGGACATTATATTTCGTATTAGAACAAATTATAGTTATATTTTTAGATTTTTACAAGAAAACTCTAGTAAGAACCCTAGAGAAAATTCTATTACCATGGATAACCTAGATTGAAACATACAGAATGAAAATATTAGATACACGTTCAATTAACTTTTTTATACACTCATATTAAATATTTAATTTATATATATTTACTAGATAAGTATTGAATCCCCCACAATTGTGCTTTAGTTTTATTAGTTAATGGATAAAAATAGGAAAACCTATTACAACAATCCATGAAATAATAAATGTGACACTTTCCCTAATAAAAAGTCAAATATAATGATAATAATACCTATTTAATGAATGAAATTTCTCAACAAGATATTGTTTTGAATAATAACTTGAATCTTATTGAACACCCTCAATATCCTAAGAAAGGGAAAGTGGCAGTCAAATATTTCATGTAACAAAACATTAGATCTTTTTTGAATCTTTTGATCCCATCATCACTGAAAAATTGATTAACTCCATTGAGAATATATTTTATATAATTAATTGTTCTGAAGAAGAGAAATTCTTAATGAAAGTATATCATTTTTATGGGGAAGAAGATAAATGGTGGAAAATAATAAAAAACACAATGTCTATGGATGAAATTGATTCCATGGAAGGAGAGGATTTCACGAAAATATTTTCCAACAAATATTTTCCCTAAACTCTCCATATTAAGTTGGAAAGTGAGTACCTTGGACTTAATGAAAAGAAAGCTGAGTCTATTTGAGAGAACTAGGTAAACATTACAAGGATTCCACAATACTCTTATTCCTTTTTCATTAAAATTAAAATCAAGGCATATTGATTATTTAGTAGACTAAATAAAAGTCTATAAAAATCATTGGCGATTTGAGACATTGAAAGCTATGATGAGAGTGTACATTGTTCACTTGTATTTGAAATGAATATTAGAGACTCTTAGTGGGATTATGGACTCCTAGAAAAAATTGGAGTTTAATATAGAAGGATAAATAGATAAATCCCATTATGGAATTAAAATACCACATCCCATGCATCAAAAGCATGGGAATAAACATCTTGAGAGCTATCTAAAGGGAACCAATAGATGCTTCAAATGTGGAATAAAGGGGAATCTGGATAATAATTATTAAAGGAAGATGAATAATAACATAAGTGTCTAATAATAAAGGAAATTTTAGTTCAAAATTAATCTTTTAATTCAGTGTTTCAATTGCAAGAAACATGGGAAATATGCGATGAATTTACTTAAGATTAATGTTTTTAGAGGCAATCAAAAACAACAAACTCCACGAAAACAAGGAAGGGAATATTCTTTCACTACAAATAAGGGGGATCCTAGAAATGATGTGTCATAAATTTTGATTAATAAAATTGATGGAAAGTAATTTATATGTTACCATAATGTAACTCAAAAATAAAATAAAATTTTAAAAATATAAAACATCATATTTATAATGGAATACTAATATTGAATAATTCAAAAACTGAAAGAAGATATTGAAAAGGAAAATAAGAAACTATTAATGCATAGATACGTACCTTTATTGAAATTAAGAAAAACCATAGATAACATAGTAGTTCTAGAAATAGGACCTTTCTAAATCCTATAGAGGAGGAGTATAAATCCATAAAGGGGAAGAGCGTAGAATGTTAGGAAACCATATCTTTTTTGTAGATATAAACAAAGAAATTATTAAAAAATATAAAATGATGTCACAAACATTCTATATTTTCCTTAGTTTCTAGAGAATCACTAATGATTGAAGAAGAGTTTCGTGAAATATTCTAGGGTTCATGTGATTAAAAATAGGGGTAGGTGGGGATGGAAATTAAGAGTCACACATATATGGAAATGGGGAGTTGTGTATATATAATTTACTTAAATAAATGGACGTGTCATAAATTCTCAACAATAAGATTGATTAAAAGTAATTTTTATGTTCCAATAATATTATTCAAAGTTAAAGATAATTTAAAATTTTAAAACGTCTTATTTGTAAAATAATTGAATCATTGAAGAAGTCACAAACTAGAAAAAGTGATAGAAACAGAATATAAATAAATTATCTATGCGCAGAGATGTACCTGTCTTGAAATTAAGATTAATCGTAGAAAACATTGTAGACCTAGAAATAGGCCCATTATTAAATCCCATGGAGGAGTAGTAGAAAACCCAAAAGGGGAAGAGTGTCGAATTTCAGGAAACCATATATGTCGTGTTGAGATAATCAAATAAATTGTCAAGAAATATAAAACGTTGGACATATTAATTGAATTTGAAACAGTTAAACATGAGTTTTTTATACACAATACATTCATGGGTATCCCTTAGTAAAGAAGAATTTAAATATAATAATCAAATGTAAAAAATATAGTGGAACAAATCAAACAAATTTTCATTGTTATAATATTAACATATTATAATGGAAACAATCAGAGGAAATCTTGTGTAAATGTGAACTGGTGAATGAAAAATTGAAAATGATGTTTGCGCAGGTTTACCTATAAAATTTTTTCAAGTTAATGAAATCATTTTTTAGTGAATTAAAAATAAAAAATGATTGTATGACTAATATAAACTGGTATATGAAAAATTTAAAATTATTGTTTCCATTATATTAGCATAAGTAAATAAATAAAGAATATAAGAATGTTTTATAATGTTGTTTAAAATGTATAATTAAACAATAAAGGGAATAACATAACATATACCATTGGGTAAAGATATTTCTTTATTATATTCATGTATTCAATTTTCATGGAAATTTCTTATGAATAGTTACCATGTTGGGGGAAACAAAATAATAATAATGTTATGTAATGTGAAAATGAAGGGTTTGGATATGTAAGAGAAATTGATGGCCTCGACTATCTACCAATGCCCCAAAACAAAATGTTTGAAACCACCTGATGTCAGTCTAAACCTGGTAAACCTAACCATTCATAATATCTCTATATTTTTTTCTATAAAATTATGTGCTTTCAACTATCTACTCTCCAATATAGGTAAAAATTAAATAATGATTTCAGCCAGTCCTGTCAATTTTCATAAAAAAATCATTTTTTTATATACTGTTAAAATAAAAGGGTGGTCCATATAATAAGTAGCCTCATGTGTGTTTAAATATTTAAGATTATAATATAAAACAACCATAAAAAATTTAACATGGGATAAACAATTTCATATAGAAAAAAAATTTTAAAATCAAAATACTTAACTCATTTGATAAAGAACAATATTATGAAATTAGGAATGACTATATAATATTTAAAGAATGATGTTTAATATTTCTATGATAGTTAAATGTTCCTTTATGATTATATTAGTATCCTTATCATGTTTAAAAAATATAAATGAGTATTTTAACTATCACAAACTATAGAAGAATCATTTAGAGCATTAAATAGTAAACATAAGATATAATTTTGTACACCGGTTAATTCATTATAAATACCTTCTCATACAGTTTATGAAACAACACATTAAGATATAAGGAATCATATAAAGATATGACACAATACCCACACCTTTTATAGAGTGACATAGGCTTTACATAAAATGATATTACATCATTTTAGATTAATATTCAATACATTATAAAAATATATGCATGAGGAACATAATAGTTTTGTGTCCATGGAAACATGAAACAAAATCTTCTATCTTGGTGAAGGCATTCAACATTTACCATAAGTATCTACACATATATAACTTTAACCTAAAATATTTCATCATAACCTGAGGAAAGTAAACATAAAAAAGGGGTGAGCTAAGATTCCCATTAAGGGTAAATAAAGGAAATGTGAAATCATAACATGAAAAAAGGTTATAGAACTTGACGATAACAAATAAAGATCATACCCTCCATATTAGAGGCCATAATAAATATTTTATGTTCATAAGACATGAATAATATGGAAATAGATAACATAATTCATGAATGTATAAAATAATAATAAAACATGGAATTGTGGAAAACTAATAAACATATAATAACTATATGTCAATGTGGATAACCAATATTTTAATAACATGTTAAGCTATGGATATGAATCGTTTACCATTTATAGGATTGGAATAACAACCCGTGTACCCTTTTACTTTTAGGCTTAGACTACAACCCATTCACCTTCTTGTTTTCAAGCCTGTTCTATAAGCCGTGTACCATATTTCTCTTAGGCTTTGGCTACAACCCAAGCACCTTATTTTTTTTGTGCATATTCTAAAACCCATGCACCCTATTTCTTTTAGGATTGGTCTACAACCCATGAACCAGCTTTTTACCAAGTATGGTCTATAACTCATATACCCATTTATCTCCTATAGAAAGTATCATTACCCAATGCATTGGAGGGAGATATAGGTCCCACCCATTTCATAATGAAATCATACATATATGTGACACAATGTTATAAATATTATATCACAATGCACGAAGTGAAATGGGTGTCATAATTGTGTATAAAAATCATGACCTGTAGAAAAATATACAGTTTCCTAACCATTTCATCTAAATCTTAACTCATGAAAGATAAATATATTTAATAAACATATAACCCATAAAATAGAAACATATTTTATAATCATTTAACCCATGAAATAGAAACGTATTTCATAAACATACTACCCATGAAATGGAAATGGGATTAATAAACATATAACCCATGAAATTAAAATGAGTTTGATAAAGACCATTATATTAAGCATAAAAAATTAATAGAAAGAGTATGAATGGAACCATTAGATTATTTTCTAAATTTTAATGAGAAACATCAATAGATGTTATCATAGATAGACTTAATATTGAATATATTTCAAAAAATATTTCCTAAGAAAAAAATCAATTAATTTAAAAGATTTTTTAATATATAAACCATTTGAAAATAATTTTTATATAAAAAGCCATGAAAAACTGTAAATAAGACGTGAATTCATTTAGAAAACATTCCCCCTTGAAAACATAAAAATAAAGATTCAATACAATTTAAAAACCATTTTCATTGGCAATAATTGAAAACTTATAAAGATAGATTAAAATGTTTTGAAAAACTTTTTACATTAAAACATATGAAATAGGCATTAAAATGTTTTGAAAACCATTTCATTGAAAATAATTTGAAAAATTACAAATGAGTTTTGAAATAACATTTAAAACCACTTTCTTTGAAAACTTATGAAAGAAGTATAAAAACAATTGGAAAAAAATTTCCTTGATAACTTCTAAAAGAATCTAGATATTTTTTTGAAAACCAATTATTTAGGAATATATTTTAAAATATCTTTATTAAAAATTATTATTTAAACATGAAAGTAATTCTTCTAAGGATTGATAGTGGATAAATTTGTACATGTCATACAAGGGAAAAAGAACATTCCATTTTCATGATAAATTGGTGAAGAAAATTCCTAGTTATAAAAGTGACAAGAAGATTAATTTTATAATATAGTAAAAAGATGAAAAGGGTAAAAAATTCTTTTAATGATCATTTGATAATATAAGAATATTATTCAAAAACGTTTTTGGAAAACATGACATTAAAGGAACCCATATTTTTTTACCTAAGTGAGGGTCAAGTTGGGATTTCTTAAAAATACTTTCTTAACTATATTATATCTTAAAGAATATAAATATGGTACTAATACACAATTATATCATGAATTACTAGAGTATAATATATTTTATTAATTTTCAAGAGAGATGGATTAGAATACTTCACCACATGAATCATAAACATAAACCATATCTAAAAGCAATGATATTGTATTAGTACACTCTTATAACTTGGAAACATGGGATAATTATATCCATGTATAAAATGGAAATGAAAAGAAAAACAAAATATCATTAAAATAATGAAATTAGGCATAAAACATGTAAAATAGATGTATATACACCACAAAATATTATTTAGGTGCATAACAAAACACGAGTCTCAAAGAAGGAAAATTGAGAAAAAACTATTTCATCGATTCAGAACTTTTGAATCTTAATCCCCATGAAATAAAGATCATAAAATTGTTACGTGAATACCTATAAATTTTTTATAAGATTCATAGAATAAAATCTGGGGAAGTATATACAACACACAAATGGAAAGAGTGGTGAACATAACTTGTATCTCACAGAAATAAAAAGTGAGATGAAACCCCCTTACCTTGTCTCTTTGATTTCATTGTACATGCTCAAAAAAACTGAATAATAAATATAAATTTATAATAAATCTTTTAAAAAACCATATTATTATACATATGTTTTGATTATGACCATATATTACCAACATTTTAAAAATCATATGTTAAGGTTTCACTACGGGTAATATTTCCTTTATTTCTCTCATGTGTCGTAATTTGTTATATCATTAGTCTTTATACTTTATATAATGATTTAATGAATTTAAAGCATGATACAAATATCATTTATATAAATTTTATGTTTATTATAATAATATATAGAATATATAAGTATGAAATAAAGTATGACATTCATGGAAATGGTAGGTCATACATATGTTTGAATGATATTTCTGTTTAATTATCGTGATGAAATAAAGAATGTAAAAGGAATATATATATATAATTATTAAATTAAATTTCTGATATAATATATTTCTTCTATATTCATTAAAACAATTCTTAATACATTTAATGTAGTGAATGAACGAATCAATATCTTTGAGGGGTTGCAGTCCACACTTCCCCAAACAAAATTATCATGTTAACACCAAATGGGAAGTAAAAATATGTGTGTTTTAGAAAGAATAAATAATCTTAAATATATAATAAATATAATATATAATATATATAAACATAGTGTCTATCATAATTAACACCATGAGAGGTGTTAAGGAAAATAGAACAATCATCATTTAGTGAGGTGGTAGTTCACCGGACACAAAAACTAGATGATCGTTATCCATTAGATGGTGGTGTGTGTATGTGTAGGTTAAAACACTACATTAAAAAATCATAGTATATTTCGTATACTATTTTTGTTATAAAATAATGTAAAAAAATAATGTGGATAAGGTGGAAATAGAAAATAAAAAGAAAGGGTTTGAGAGAAGAAATTACATCTTAATTGGGTAACCCCTTTTGGTTTGTTCCAAAAGAATTCCTTGGACAACCTTACACCCAAATAAAAGATTCTATAAGAAAGGGAGAGATTTTTGGAAACAGATTTGGATGATATTGGATGAAACTAATAGGTTTGAGCTGTATTCAGATGTGGGATAGGTGGTGGCTTCTTATAGAGAAATGAAATGACTCGCATGAAATTTTTGGAAACAACTTAGGTGTACACATGTTGTAACCTAAAAAAGTGACACCAAACTGAAATAAATCAACAATTAAATGTTTATGGACAACATTTGGCTAGAAAATCGGTTTTTTACAAGTTGATAGCTCATTTTGGATCCTAATATTAAGGTTTTGTCCCTAAATAAACCTAATTTAACATTAATTGCTCTGATTAATTTTAATCAATTATACTAATCATTTTTTGTCAAAAATAAACATCATATAAGTACAATAAAAGTATTATACTAATTAAAATGGTATATTTTTATTATTTTATATTCTATTCATTGAAGTGGTAAAATTAAGACTAATGAAAATCCCACATATGGGATGAAATTATGGATTTTAAATTAGAAAGAAGTTCAAAAGTTTATTATTATTTTATATTCAGATTCAAATAGAATGTGATTATAATGACATAAATTTTATTAATATTTATATAATTGATCTAAATATACCATAAAATATACTTAAAATAAAATTTAACATTAATAATTATTTAATCCAAAATGTGGGTTTTAACTAAAAAATTGAATTATCACTATTCATCAAAAATAAGGTTTCTTAGAAAAATTCCAAAATGCACCCTAATATAATTTTTAAAATATCAATTTAAAAATTATTTTCATATTATCCAATTAAATTTCATAATGTTTATAAAATTAATTTTACGATTAAAAACGATTCATTCGAGAAAATGACATTTTTAAACACAAAAGAACATTACCAAAAATGAAATATTTTTTTACCAATGTGTTTTATAAATTAAAATATTATAAATAATATCAGAAAATTATTTAATACCATTCATATAACTAATTATAACAGCTAGTTTATAACTACCTCATTTAAATTATTATAACAACAATATATTATTTTGTAGAAGCATATCTTTTGAATGTATGGTATGCCAAGTCAGTATTGTGGGTAATGAAAGAAAAGTCAGTATTACATATAGCGTAACCCAGGTTAGTATTTCATGTAGCACTAGCTAGGTCAGTGTCGTGTGAACCAAATATTTGAATGAATGTTTTAATTTATATATATGTATATATTTATATATAACTATTTATATTGTCTCGTGAAATAAAAAATATGAAAAAAATAAATTAATTCAAAATATAATCCAAAAAATCTCTGGTGTTATATTCTACCCTCCTTAAAATGAATTTCTCCCTCAAAATTAATCTTGGTTATCAGTGGTTTAATACTTTAAAGTTATATTCATAGAACACCACATTATAAAATTAATAATAAAACATCCCATAAAATAGAATTTTGGGACCCTAATGGTTACCCAAAGTAATATACAATTGGTTTTCCACAAAAGGTAAAATAGGTTAGTAGTGAAGATTGGACATAGAGGAGATGCATAAATATTTATAGGGAGTTATTGATGTCACCAATCATAAAAAAGTTGAGGGCCTCAAAGTCATAAATATGTGATGATTTAAAAGGCTATCAGTTCAGAAAATGAAGGTATTAGAATAACACATTTTCTTTTGATCATTATCCTACCATTAAGTACTTATTTTATTGAACAAGAATACAAGGAAATATATATACATTCCCTTTTACTAGAAACAAAATTTTATTCTCTAGTGGTGATTAAATCAATTTGTAATTCATCAATTACTTCATATAATGGATGCCCAGAAATTAAATTTTATACCTGAAGTGATAAAATAGACTTTTAGAAGATCATAAGTCTCATAATAAAATTAAATGTATAACTATTTATCTATAACTATTCATAAAAAATAATATGAAAAGTAACGCTATTATTTCATCATAAATAATTATTCCTCCAAAATAATTATACATTAATAAGGACATTGTGTAGAATTGTGGTTGGCATGAAAACCTGATCATCCTTCTATCATGGGTTCAAGACCCACAACCTTTCTAGACATGATTAGTTTTTACCTTCTATACATGGTGTCGTTTTATAAAAACATACTAATATAATTTCCAAGATTTTATGGACATCCTTGAAATATGGATAATTAATAAATATCCTTTATCCAAGGTTTTAAATAAAATATTAATACATAAATACTTATTCTAACATTTAACATTGGATATTTTGGAATGGATAACCTTATAACCCTTATAATAGATGAAAAACCAAAACTATATAATGTATGTGACAAAACCAAATTTACATTGACCAACCATATATCACAAAGTAGTTCATGGTTTTTATATTCCGAACATGTGAATACCCTAATGGTAAATTCTCTTAAAACTTGGTATTGATATGAATTAAAATAAATCCTTTTGGGAAACATGTATGCTTCTTTATTTCATATATTACAATATATATTCCATAAATCCATGAATTTTTAATCTTCATCCATGATAACAAGACCAACTTGTTAATATGCCCTTAAATAGTTCCAAGGTAGTCATTACCATCTAATTTACGTATTCATAACAACATTATCATAACTTAAAGAACATATTAAGGGTTACCTTCCCTTAGTCAAAATATCACCTTGTCATTAAATGACTTCACTAGTCCATCAGGACCATTTAACATTCTATTGTAAATAATAAGGGAAAAAAGTAGAATGATCATTATTTATTTCATTATTAATGATTTTTGATTCTAGGAACATACAGAAATTGATTATTCTACATCATCATTATTCCATTAGAAAGGATACATATCTTATTACACACTACTTCTATCCATTCACATTTCATCTATAGTATCTTCATCATGATAAATTTAACCATTACTTGCACTACCTTGTTTGTTCCATTCAAGATATTTCATATTTACATTGAGTTGAATAGTGACTATATACTCCACACTTAAAACATGTAACCTTAGATGATTTCTTAGGGAGGCCAACATTCTCATACATTTCATTAACTGAACTACTCATTTTTCACTTACAGTTACTATCTTTGTGTTTTTATTTTCTACATTCAAAACTACCTTTTGTACTTTAAATACATTAACCTAGTTGATTCTTTCCAAAACATTGAAACAAAGGAAACAAAATCTTCTTTCCTCCATGGTCTTCGTTACCTGAACTCTTAGTAGACTTGTTCTTTCTATTACTTGGTTATTCTGATAGTTAGTTATTTCATACATTGTCAATCATGTTTCGTGGATACATATTAGGCATGATCACAATATCTTTCACTCAAGTGATCATCCCACCTAACATCTCATCAAAAAATCATATATCACATTCAATTTTAATCTAGTTACTTCTACATCCATCCATTAACTAAAACTATAATAATATTGTGAGAATTATTTATCATAAGATAAAACCATATAGATATGAAATTAATTACTTATAGTATGTCTAAATCATGATATCTTCCTTAATCTTTGATACCCTAGGTTCATCCTAGGTTATTAATACCCAAATAATATTTAAATCCTTCATGGTGATTCGTGAAGATTTTGGGAATTCCAAAATTATATCCCTATGAGTGTCAAACCATATGGGAATCAAGGCCCATTTGCATGTACTTTATTACCTAGAGTCAGTCCTAAAACACCATGTCAATGTTTATACCCCTAGGTATATCTATTCTATAGCCACATCCAATTATAGTGTCAAGATAAGAATGTATTACTAAGACACCACGCACTCTATTATTTACCAAAATTCCAGGACATTTTTCTAAAAATTAACTTATCCTTACACTTATCCTTAAAGACACGGCTAAAAATATCCTTATAAGTATAACTAGGGATCTCACTAAGGGTTTATCATCCAAGTTTCCAAATGTTTACTAATCCTTTCCATTAATACGAACTATATTAACCATGTTATAAAAAATTTGATATTACATAATTTTAGTTGAATATTCACTACATTACAAAAATACATGCATAAAGACCGTAATAGTATAGTGTCTTTGGAATCTTGGAAGAAAAATCTTACATTTTGTTGGGCGATCTTCAACTTCCGCCTTAATGATCTCCAACTTTAGAACTTCTGCCTAAAACCATTCATCATATCATGGGGAAATGAAATATAATAAATGTGTGATCTCATATGATTAGTAAGGGTAAATAAAAAAATGTGTACGAATAACATGGAATGAAGGTTATGGAACTTTAAAATAATATTTAAAGATCATACCCTACATATTATAGATCATAATAACGATTGGAAGTTCATAATACATGAATAATAATGAAATAGAGAACCTAATCTATGGAATAATAACATAGTATTAAATCATGGAATTGTGGAAAACAAATAAGAATATAATAACTCTAGGTCAAAGTGGCCCACCAATACCATTATAACATTTTTGGATTGGTCTATGATGCAGTCTTGGGTTAAAAATTCAGGTACCCTCTTACTTTTTGTCTTATTCTACAACCCATGCACCTTCTTGTTTTTGGGATTGGGATACAAACCATGTACCATATTTCTTTTAGGCTTGGGATACAACCCATACAACTTATTGTTTTTGTGGTTGGGTTACAACCCATGTACAATCTTTATTTTAGGCCTAGGATACATCCCATACACCTTGTTTTTAGGGATGTTCTACAACCCATGTACCCATTTGAGCTCATATACAACATATCATTACCCAATTCAATGAAGTGAGATATATGTCCCAACCTTCTCATAATGAAATAATACATACATGTTCCACAATATCATAAACAATTATTTGATAAACCATTGATGAAATGGGAATCATAAACTTGTAAATATATCATAACATGTGGAAAGAAAGACATGTTTCATAACTATTTCATCTAAAGCATAACTCATGAAAGAGAAATATATTTCATGAATATATAACATTTGAAATGGAAATAAGTTTCAAAAACATATAACCCAGGAAAGAGAAACCTATTTCATAAAAAATAAACCATTAAAGAGAAATGGGTTTCATTAACATATAACTCCTGAATGAGAAACAAGTGTGATAAATTTTATGATATTAAAAATAACCAATTTATAGAAATAGTTTTAATAGAACCTTTAGATAATTTCTTATAAAGTCATGAGTAATGTCAACCAATGACATTTTATATGGAAAATAATTTTGAAATATCATTAAAAAATTTCTTGAGGAAAATTTAATTTTCTAAAAAAATTTAATACATAAAACTATTTTAAAATCAGTTTCATAGAAACTGCCATAAAAAACGTGTAAATAATAGTTGAAATCTTTCTGAGAAAAATTTCCCTCAAAACTTATAAAATAATCTTCAAAAAAAATTTAAAATTTTTTTATTTGAAAATAATTTAAAACATATAAATAATTATTGAAAAATATTTGAAAAACACATCTTTTAGAAAATTATAAACACATATAATTAAGTATTGAAATTTATTTTGAAAACTTTCTTCCTTGAAAAATTATCAACAAAGATTGAAAACATTATAAAAACAATTTTCCTAGAAAATTTATAAAATAATACTCATTGTTTTTTTTCAAAACCATTTCATTGAAAATATCTTTTAAAATTTATCATTTAGACATGAAAATAAATCATCAAATGATTTATATTAGATAAATATGAACATGTTGTATGATGGAAAAAGAACAATCCATTTAAATGATAAAAAAGTTTAGAAAATTTCATTATTTAGAAATTGAAAATAATATTCCATGGAGAATAATTTAAAAATAAAAAATGGTAAATATATATTTTAATTATCATAGGATAATAATATAATATTATTTTAAACCATTTTTGTAATGCATGATGTTAAATGAACACAAATTTCCAACCGAAGATAGGGTAAAGACGGTATTTCTTAAAAATAATTTCTTAACTATCTTATATAACAAAGAGTAAAAAGATATAAACAATACGTGAATATATCATGAATAACCATAGTAGAATAAATTTCATGAATTATCTTGAGATATGGATTATAAGATTTCATCAATGGAAGAAAAAACATAAATAATCTCAAAAAGTGATGGGATTGCCTCGGTATACACATATAACTCGGTAAATTGGGATCACAATTTCAATGTAAGAAAAAGAAATTACATGAAACTTCAAATATCCTGAAAATAATGATATTAATTACATAACATGGAAAAGGTATGTATATAAAACTTTAAAGATAAATTAGGTGCATAACAAAACATGAGTCTCAAATAAGAAAAATTCATAAGAAAACTTTTTCAATGATTTGGTAACATTTGAAACATAATAACCTTGAAATAAAGATCAAAAAATAGATATTTGAATACCCATAAATATATGTTTAAGATATATATAATGAATTACTGGTCTGTACATACACCTCCCAAAAGGACAGAGTCTCGAACGTAGAATGTATCTCATTGAAATAAAAGGTGAGATGACACCCCCTTACCTTGTGTCTTGACTCTCATCATACTCATTCAAAACATATGTATAATAAATATAAATTTAATATAAATATTTTAGATAAACATATTATTATATATATGGTTTTATTATGACATTATATTACCCACTTTCAAATAATCATATCTTAAGGTTTCCCTTCGGGTAATATTCGCTTTATTTTTCACATATGTCTTAATTTGTTTTATATTTTTTATTTATACTTTATATTATAGTTTAAGGAATTTAAAACATGATATAAATATCATTTACATATATTATATTAATGCTATAATAATATATATAATATGTATGTAGGAACCGTAATACACTGTTCATGGAGATGGTAGGTCGCACGTACGTATAAACACTATTTCTGTTTAGTTTTTGTGTCGAAATAAACATAGAAAAAGATATATATGTATATATAAATGTACATATCCTTATTAATTTTGATTTATGATATCATATATGTCATATATATTAACTAAAATTATCTTTAATACAATCCAAGTAGTTTATGAACGAATCATATCGTTTTGAGGGGGAGATAGTCTACACATCCTCAAAAAAATTATCATATTAGCAACAAATGAAAAGTAAAAAGATATGAGTTGTATAGAAATATATAAGTTTAAATAAATAATAAATATAACAAATAAAATATATAAATATTTTTTCTATCATTATTTCTACCATCATAGGTAGTAATAAGTATTGAACAATCGTTGTTTAGTGTGGTGGCAGTTCACTATACACATAAACAGTATATTCAATATCCATTAGATGGTGGTTTTTGTATGCATAAATTGAAACCATAGTATAAAAACATCATAGTATGTTTAATATACTATTTTTTATAAAATCATGATTAAAATAATGTGGATATGGTGGTAGAAAAAAAATAATAGAAAGGACTTGAGAAAAGACATTACCTCTTAATCAGGTAACGCCCATTGAATTATGCCAAAAGGATTCCTTGGATTCTCTTATACCCAAAGAAATTATTATAGTAGGAATTGTGAAATTATAAGAAGTGTATTGGGTAGATATTTTCCTAACCTAAGAGGTTTGAGAGGAGTGAGGATGTGGGAGAGGTGGTGGGATTTTATAGAAAAGGGAAATGACTCACTTGGAATTTTTGGAAACAAGTTAGGTGTACACAAGTTATTACATAAAATTAATCATAAAAACAAACATAAATCAACAGATAAAGGTTTATTTCCAAAATATCTCAATGAAATTGGTTTTTTAAAAGTTGATAGGTCATCTGGTCTCATAAGATTAAGGTTTAGTGCCTAAATTAACCTAATTTGACCTTAATCATTTTGATTAATTTTAATCAATTTTACTAATGATTTTGATGAAAAATCAATTTGAACTAATTAGACTTTAAATATTATACTTATTAAAATTTTGTATGTCTATTTTTTTAATTCAATTCATGTAAGCAACAAAATAATGATTAATTCAAATCTCATAAACCAGACAAAATTATTGGTTTTTAAAGTAGAAAGAGTTTTAAAAGTTTATTATGGTTTTATAATCAATTTCCAAGTGAATGTAATTATAATGATATAATTTGTATTAATATTTTCATAAATGATCTAATTTGACTGTAAAATTTTAAATTATTTTTTAACATTAACAATTTTATAAACAGAAAAGCAGTTTTTAACTAAAAAGAATTAGTTTCATTATTAATCAAAAAATGATATTTCTCAGAAAAACCCAAAAATTCACCACAAGATAACATAAAAACTATAAATTCAAAAATGAAGTTTATTTTATCAAATTTGTAAGAACCCGGTTCTTACTTTAGAGGCACGGACTTCTTCTTTTCCTTTTCCTTAAGTGTTTTTGGGAAAATATGGAAAATTGGGAAAAATCCTAAATTTTGGAACTACATGCTGTGTACTTTATCCACACGCCATGTACATTTTCCCGTGTTGGGATGAGTACCCGGGGCGTGTAGCCATGCCGGTGACGAAGGGTGTATGAACCGACTATACGACGTGTAGTGGTACCTTACACGCTGTGTAGTCAGTCGGCAGGCTTAAACAGAAAGGTGGTGGTGTCGCCCCCAGCTGGGCAGCAGTACACGCCGTGTACTCATGTCGATAGATTAACATTGTGGAGGTTCCGCCAGAGGAACAGTTAAATGAAGGGAGTACACGCCGTGTACATGGAAGTACATGTCGTGTACTTTGTTTTTTCGGCTTAAAACAGGCAGTAGCCTCCTCATTTGGAAGAGGAGACACTTGAGCCGTTTTGGAGCCAAAGGAGGAGACCGGATCTTTGAGGATCCACCGGGAATTCGTCTGGAATCCGATTCGGCTTCGGACGATTTTGTTGGAACCGCTCGGGTAATCCCTCTCCTCTCCTAGTACCATTCTTACAAATTCTTCTCCTAACATAATTTATTTAGGTTTGAATGAGTTTTTTTCTTCGTTAGATCTACGCCGTTCTTGGGCGTTTCTGGAGTCGGTGTTCAGGTATAGCGTTCGTTGGCATATAAGGTAGGTGGCTTTGTGTTTAGTTTTCCAACTGTTGTGTGTTTTGTGCATTTTTGTGCCACGAACCCATGTTGGGGTGGCGTGTGGCTGAGGTTGTTGCTATATTTAATACCTAGAATTGATTAGGTATTTAATTATGATAATAAAATGCTGGTTGGGATCGTTTCATGGATCTGGAACCACCCCCGGGGTGTGTTTCTCTGTTTAGTCGTTTGGCCAGAATACCCGAGGGTATTCCTTTAAAGTAGTAATTGTAGAATTGCCTTGAGAGGAATTGCTTGTTACTACTTGTTTACTTGTTGGGAATGGCCTGGTTACCTGTTTAGCCTGAGGGCGTTGTTGTGATTAGCCTGTGGGCACTGTACTGTTTTAGCATGAGGGTTGTCGTTATTCCACCTAATGGAAACCTTTCGTGCCTGAGGGCTTGACTTTTGTGCCTGAGGGCGACACTTCATATTCTTGAGGGCGAGAATTTCTGTTACGCCTGAGGGAAATACCTGCGGGTTGGATTCTGTATGTCCTGAGGGAAAGCCTGAGTGCGTGGTTACTATTTTATCCTAAGGGAAAGATTCTGGTTGGCCTGAGGGTTTGGTGCTGCTGAGAACAATAATGTAACTAAGTTGAATGAATTAAATGGATAATAAAATTGAAATATAACTGGTAATTATTTACTTTTGAGTACTGCTTACTTTATTGCATTTTACTACTGCACACTGTTGTTGCAAGCTTACACGTAGTTGGGAACGGGCCTTTGGTGGGTGCCTACTGAGATATATTTCTCACACCCTGTTTTGGTCCTGTTTTTTGGCACAAACAGACTACGTTTCTGCAGGCGTGGATAGCGGAAAGAGTCTCTATACAGGTACTTGACTGTTGCTGTAGAGTAGGAGGGCATGGGACCGAGCCTAGCCTCGCGATGCCGCTGCCATCTGTTTGCTTGTTTCGCTGTACTCTGTTTTCTGCTATACTGTATTGATGTATAACATGTTCTGGCTTTTTTCTTAGAACATGAAACATGTAGCATCATCACTTATATACTATTGGTTATATCCACTGTTGTAGTTATTTTAGTTGTATATGTTTACTGCTTCCGCTATTTGTTGTATGTTTATTTGGTATTCCGCTGTGCTACACTTTGAAAAATGAGGGAATAGTTTCCCCACTATCAGACCTGGGCCCTCAATGCTCGTCTGCATCCTCTGGCATTTGGGGAAATGTGCTTGAGGTCACGTGGCGAACCAGGCTCGGGGAACCCATTGCGTGGCACCCGGGTCTGGGATGTTACAAAGTAGTATCAGAGGAGTTTCTTTTCTTTACTTACTATTTGGAGCCGTAGTCAGGGTTTGGACGAACGGTAGTTGGTAATAATCTATGTTCGGGGGTAGCTAACCTGTGTACAGGGAAAATCCAGTCTACCTCGTACATTGCATTCTTTTGATCATCCAATTTTACGGTTGATATGTTTTCACCATTGGGTGACGCACTTGGATTGTGCTGTTTATATTTTATCTGTGGGTTCTATTAAGTTGCAACCCGATGAGATGAGGGTATGTCGTCTCATGCATCATATAGGCACATTCTAGATATCACATGTCATGCATAGTTTCCATTCCATGTAGGTGCATTAGAATTTGCATGTTGTTGTGATGGTTGTTGTGATAATAATGCATGCTGTTGTAATAGCTGCTTGATAAATACATGCCTTGTGATATGGTATGTTTGTTTGAGCTGGTTTATAGAATGGACGCCAAACATTGGTTTTTGGGGATTATGGGCCCCCATTGACTAGAATTTGGTGGGTCATTGACTGTTTATTGGTTATAACACAGATAAGATGTGAAACATTCATTCGGGGAGAGTATGGGCCCTCACGGATCGGATTTTGACACTTAGGTGTTGGTTTTTAGTATTTTCTGGGTTCCGGGGAAGTTTCTGAGGCATACTATCCGGAAAAACCAGAATACACGCTGTGTAAGACCTCATACATGTCGTGTGTGTTCTTCTATTTGGGAAGAAAAATGAACTTTTTGGGTACACGCCGTATACCCCGAGTACACACCGTGTAGTCTCTTCCCGTGTCACAAACCGTGCGGGCGGCGCCACGGGTTAGGGAAGGTATTGGGTAAACCACGTCATGTCATTTTGTGCACGTCGTGTAGTGTGACCTGGAGTCCGGCCATGTAACTAACAACACGGGTTGGTGAACTCCTTGACAGAACACGCCGTGTCAGTTATAGACACGCCGTGTAGTGTGACCTGGGGACTCAGCCGTGTAACTAACAACACGGGTCGGTGTCACCTCTCCCAGAACACGCCATGTAACTTTGGGACATGTCGTGTAGTCTTGTACGACGATAGACCAAGTGGAGTTAGCCGTGTGGCTGGGAAACGGGGTGTTGTAAACGCCGTGTACGGGTGTAACACACCGTGTGAAGTAAAGATGGGTAGTCGGACGTGTCATAGACGACACAGGTAGTTGTAGAATAACACCGTAAACGTCATGTATATATTATACATGCTGTGTAGTCTTGTTTTGAACATTTTTAAATGCCTTCTTCCTCTTGTTCCTTTGTGGTTCCTTCATTTCGGTCTTAATATTCTTAAATCTGAGGTGTGGTTTTGACCTTGTAGAGTCATTCCGCCTAGAAGACCACGATTTGTTCGCCAGGAGAGTGGTGACGATTATACTCCGGAGATGGTGGGCCATGGGCTACTAGTTGATCCACCAGCAGAGCCAGATGCAGCACCATCTGTTATACCAGACACAGGCGCAGAGGTGCAGTTCCGTGAAGGCTTATTGCAGTTCATGCAGACCATTCGGGAAGCACCACAGGCTGCCACATCTATGGCCGAGCTGAAGCGTATCTTTCAGCAGCAGCATCCACCTACGTTTTCGGGGGATGGAGGACCATAGGCTGCAGAGTCTTGGCTAGGATCGATGCAGACTATTTTCGAGCATCTTGAGACACCTCCAGGGTGGAGGGTCAATCTCGCGATATATATGCTACGTGATTCCACCAAGAGGTGGTGGGATGTTACCACCCAGTCAGAGCATCACAGGGATATGTCATGGGAAGATTTTCAGGCAGTCTTCTATGACTTATTCTTTCCCGAGACGCTGAGGGCAGATAGATCTTGAGAGTTCATGATCTATAGTAGGGCGTTATGTCGGTGATAGACTACTCTGCTCGTTTTACAGAGCTTCAGCATTTTTCACCCATGCTGGTGGGTGATGAGACGTTGAGAGCCAGACGTTTTGAGGATGGTCTTCGGTATTACATCTGAGCGCTGGTGAATGTTTTCAGGTTGCCTACTGTACACGTGATTGTGAACCAGGCGCTGATTACAGAGAGGAACCTGCGGGAAGCTAGTGGTATGGGCCAGGGCGGTTCTGTAACATCCCAAGTAAGTAATGAGTAATAGATATTTTTATCTATGTCTATTAATGAATTAAATAGTGTTTTAGAGGCTTAAAATTATAATAAATCCAATCTTAAGCATGGAATACACTAATATTTTTTAAAATATTGTTTTAATGCCTTTTGATGGCAAACCATTTTTAAATATATCTTATGACAATTTTATAAGCTATGTTTGTCAAAATATACTTATTCATTATGATTGGGACATCAAAATTTACTTTGTGTGAATTTTTGGAATTTCTCTGACAATGTTCATTTTTTAATGAATAGTGTAAAATACTGCATTTTACATCAAAACTGCTTTTTAATCTAACTTATTTATATGATTAGATTATTTTTGAATTTGTTTTAAAGTTAAATTAGAATATATTTTTACCATTTAATCCAATGGTGGTCATTAGGATTAATTTCACTTTGGAATTGGGCATAATCTAATGCCAAACTTTTCATAGATATTGTTTCAAAAAAGCCCGCTATTTGTTTTGACGATGGGAATTATTTTTAAATCAATTATTGAAATTTCTGTGTTTGGAATTTGGTAAAATGAATTACAAATTTGGAATCAGAAGGTCCAAATTATGTAATCAAGACTCTTTTGTTTTTGGACATTATGAATAGTAATGACGATAATTATCTTTAATTATCTTGATTAATGAGTAATCGGGTAGTTAAAGATAATAAAATAATATCATTATAATTAACAAATGACACCAACATGTGTCCTAATTCTACTGGTTGTCTCATGGACGGTCATGGGATGTCTTGTTCCAAACTTGTGGACCCCATAGAATCACTTTTGTGGAAAGTGACTTGTTATCTTTTTATTTTTTTTAAAGAAACTAAATATAACAAGAATGTATCACCTGATTAAAACATTTTTAATTTTGTCTAAATAGATGATATTTTAGACTATAAATATTCATTGGAAATCTGAAAATATTTCCGACATCATAGTATTTTTTCATAATTTTTAGACATTAAATAAATTATGTTATTTATGACATCATGATGATGCAGCGATTACCTCATTAATAAAGGATTTAAATAAATTGAAATTATAATGTAAAATCTATGACCTAAACATGTCCAAAACCTATTGGATGGGAGGATTTAGAACCCTTATCACCTTACCCTCTAATAATATCAATGTGGGACCTTTTGAATCCGAAAATAATTTTCAAATAAAGTAACATTTCTTTACTTTCCAAGAGTGCCCCTCCTCTCCTCTTATAAAAGGCCCCCACATCTACCTCCTTAACCACACTCCCAAAGCCTTTGGCTCGGCCAACCCCTGCCCATTGTGTCTCTCCACTTCCCTATATTACTCCTTGAAGCCTCAATTTGGGAATAAGTCTTCCCAAGGAAGCCTTTGTGCTCAAACTAAAGGGAGTTACCCGATTTTAAGGTAATGTCTTAACTTGAGTCCGTTTGTTTTATTTTGCTTCTCCAACCCCCTAAACTCTTTCTATTCATTTCTTTTGTAACAAATCCAGTATATTTAGTATACTAGGATGTTTTTATAAGAAGGATTCTAGCTACAGCTACACACACCTACATCTAATGGTTAAATAACATATTGTTTCCGTGGATGGCGAATTTCTGCCTCCCGAAACGATGATTGTTCAACATTCTTTTAACACCTTTAAAGGTGGCCATAAATATGACACTATATTTATATATGAGATATAATATGTTTATGTTTTCCTTAAGCTTTTGTATTTTCCATTTTGGGCATACCTTTATGGTTTCCATTATGGGTAAACACGATATCTTCATTTAAGGAAGTGAAGACTACCGCCCCCTCAAAGTGATTTGATTCGTTAATACCATATGTGGGACGTATAAAGGATGATGTTATGATATTATATAGGATATTATATATTATATTACACTGGAATTATAATATACCTTTACATCATTTTGATTCCATTCTATAAAATACGAAATAGAAATGAAAGTAGCGTTCATGCGTACGTACGGCTTACCGTCTCCATGAACGGTGCATTTCATTTCTTACCTCCAAATGATTATGTAATATGATAAATGAATGTATATACTGGATATATATGATATATATGATATATACATCATGATTATAATTCTGTATATAATGGATACATGGACAACTTGTAATTATAAAGGGTTTATTTTTGACTCAAGCACCAATGATCGTTAAAACGACCGTTATTAGCTTAAATAATTACATATTGTTCATTACATGGAAATAAGTGATATAAAAGGAATAATGAACATTAAAAAGGTTCTTAAACAATTATAAATTAACTCGAGTTTATTATTCATGAGATTAAAGAACGACCGAGTCAATTCTGACTCGAGGTATGGGACTTCGTCTCAATCTCCTTTCATTGGGGCATATTTTGTTTTATACACAACCTTTTTTTATACGGTGTATAAAACCATTTGTCTTTTACGTTTATCCAAAAGTAATATTTTTTATATGATACGTTTTACTAATCGACAAAAGGGAATGTTTTTGTCGTACGTATGCGGCGACAACGACTTCTCCGTCGCCTTGACCATTATTTGAGTTTCGGCTTCCTCTACAAGCCATACCTTTTTTAAAAGAAAAGTAAATGCCATGTTTTACTTTTCTTTTATTTTGGTATTTAAAATGGTTTTCATAATGTTTTTATATCAATGTGTTGTATTTATATCTTGTGATTGAAAGGTGGAAATGTTATCTTTCCTTTATGCATGTTTTATGTGATACGATTATGTTGAGGTTCTTGGGCATTATTATGAAGACGGGTGGTTCTGTGATAAACTAAGGGCGGGTGAGCCCGATATAGCTCTCCAATGCATTGGGTAACGTGAAGGAGTGAAACGATAAGGTTTCTCCGAAGAGATTTAGATAATATACTATGATGGGTATTCCAAACGTAACCAAGAGGGTTACTCCCTACGTAAGAATGTTATTAATGCCTCAAGTTACCTTTATGTCTTATGATTTATATGATTTATTCATGATTTGATGAGGTATATTAAAGTGCTTATGTTTTATGGGTAAAGTATGATTTCATTCTTATGTATATATGTACCCATGTTTCCTTTCCATATTTTTATATCCCTTACTGATCTTTTTATGCTCATCCCATGTTTTTTGAAATGTTTTTCACATGTCAAGGGAAAGGTACAAGATATGATGATAGTGTCAAGGAAGTTTCAAGAAAGAATCCATGTTTTATTTTAAATATGTTTCCATTGATGGTAAAGAATAATACTATCTTTATGTAACCCCTTTGTTTATATGTGGAATGTAATGAACGTTTTATGATCTAATTCTCTAAAACTCTAAACCCGAAAAGATCCGCAATGTGTAATCTTTTAATAACTCAATATTAAGTAAGGTTTAAGGCTGGGGCCTTATAGTTGGTATCAGAGGGAGGTTTAGATAACTTTAGGAGTTAGAATTCTATTAAATGATTATCCAAAAATATTTTTTTTGGTCAAATTGAAGTTATATAGTATTTGAAGATTACCATGTTGCTTCATCTAAGACATGTTTGTTCAGAATGTTTTTCCGCAGAGGAAACAGGGAAGCAGTTCTAGGAAGGCATGCAGAAGGAAATAACCTTCCGAATCAGCATCCTGAGATGGTCGGAATTGGAACTAAACAGTTTGTTGCAGTAATGGCGTAGTTGACTCAAGCGATAAATGGCGGTGGTATCCATACACGATATCAGTCAGATCAACCGCAGATGAACATGTCAGTGGTGGAACATTTAATGAGGCAACATCCCCCATCATTCAGAGTATCATCTGACCCTATGCTAGATGAAGGGTGGATTAAAGCACTAGAGAATATTTTCGAGGTCATGGGGTGTTCAGACAATCAAAAGGTTAGTCTTGCTATTTACCGTTTTGAGGGTGAAGCAGATCAGTGGTGGTTGATGGTTAAAAATATCAGGGACGCTGATGGGATTGATGCTCTCGATTGGGATGAATTCAAAGGTATGTTTCTTGAAAAGTATTTTCCTATGGCTGTTCAACTTAGGATGGAAAACAATTCTTGGAATTGAGGCAAGAGGAAGACTCAGTGGCTACCTATGATGAAAGGTTCACTCGATTGGCATGGTATGCTCCAAATTTTATCCGAGACCATGATAGTAAAATCAATCATTTTTACTCAGGATTAAAGCCAAAATATCGAAGGTCATTAGCTTCTCGTGAGATTAAAAGTTATGAAAATCTTTTTCGATGTGCTGAGAAGGTGCAAATGGAGTTTTCCGATGATCAAGTGTTCTATAACAACCAGGAGAAAAAGATGCCAAGGTGGCAGGAGAAAGGGAAGAATTCTTCAAATAAGTCTGATGGTAAGAAATCTAAGTTTCCAGTTTGTGATAAATGTGGCAAAAGGCATGCTGGGGAATGTCTTCTGAATTCTGGAAAGTGCTGCTGATGTGGTAAGATGGGATTTAAGGCTCGTGATTGCACTGAAAAAGATCAAGGTGAAGGTAAGACCAAAATTGATTTATATTTAGTGAAATGTTTTGAGTGAAATGAGTTGGGTCACTATGCAAACGAGTGTCCGAAAAAGAGCTTGAGTGATGGGAAGCAGTTAGAATACAAGTACAAAGGGGTGGTGAAATCCTTTGAAACTACTTCAGCAGATGTCGGGCCATCAAATGAAGTTGTATCAGGTACTTTGTTTTTTCAGATTATGCCAATGTGTTGTTTGATTCAGGGTCTACACATTCTTTCATCTCTGAAAACTTTTCTAGTAAAATGGGAATACCATCTCAAGAAATGACTCCTAAACTTTTGGTAAAAACACCTGGGGGAAATGTTGAGGCAAAAATAATTTATAAGAATCTTCCTATCCTTATCTGTGGAAAGAACCTACTTGCAAACCTTATTATTCTACCTCTAGTAGAGTATGATGTTATCCTGGGTATGGATTGGATCTCTATTTACCATGCTAAGATTGAATGTAGAGCTAAAAAAGTATCTTTTCAGAAAGACATTCAGTTTGTGTACAAGAATTAACCCTTACTGTTGATAACATATGAAGAGGCCAAGAAACTTGTAAAAGTTGGAAATGAATGTTACCTTGCACACATCGTTGAAAATAAAGGAACTGTTCAGATTAATGATGTGCCAGTGGTAAATGAGTATCCTAATGTTTTTCCTGATGAGTTGCCTAGAATAATACCAGATCGGGAAGTTGAGTTTACTATTGACTTAGTTCCTGATGCTAAGCCAATTTCAAAACCCCCTTATCGAATGGCTCAAATTGAACTTTTAGAGATAAAGGAGCAATTGAAATATTTATTAGAGAAAGGTTTCATTCGACCTATCACATCACCATGGGGTGATCCTGTTTTATTTGTTAAAAAGAAAGATGGTTCAATGAGACTTTTCATTGATTATAGAGCATTGAATAACATCACTGTTAAGAACAAATATCTTTTCCCTCATATCAATGATTTGTTTGATCAGCTCTAGGGAGCTCTGTATTTTTCAAAGATTGACTTGAGATCAGGGTACCATCAGCTGAAGGTAAAGAAAGCAGATGTTCCAAAGACCACGTTCCGTACAAGATATGGCCATTATGAATTTGTAGTAATGCCTTTTTGGCTAACCAATGCACCTGCTGTATTCATGGACTTAATGAATAGAATTTTCCATGAGTTCTTGGATAAGTTTGTTGTGGTTTTTATTGATGATATTTTGGTGTTTTCTAAAAGTAAAGAGGAGAATGAAAGACATTTAAGGGTTATCTTGCAAACCTTAAAAGAAAAAAAACTGTATGGAAAATTCAGAAAGTGTGAGTTTTGGTTGAAACAAATTTCTTTCCTTGGTCACATTGTTTCTAAATATGGGATAACTGTTGATCCTGAAAAAACAAAATTTGTGTAAGACTAGCCAAGACCCACAAATGTAACTGAGATTAGTAGCTTCCTTGGTTTGGCAGGCTATTACCGATGGTTTGTTAGAAATTTTTCACGGTTATCTAGTCCAATGACTAAGCTAACTCGGAAGGGTGTTATGTTTATCTGGACAAAAGAATGTGATGATTGTTTTCAGGAATTGAAAAGAAGATTGGTGAATGCTCTAGTTTTGGCACTATCTTCCAAGAATGGTGAGTTTCTTATATACAGTGGTTCTTTATTGAAAGGACTTGGTTGCGTCCTAATGCAGAATGATCAGGTAATTGCTTATGCTTCACGACAGTTGAAAACTCATGAGGTAAATTAACCTACACATGATTTGGAATTAGCTGCTGTTGTTTTCACTTTAAAAATTTGGAGGCATCATTTTTATGGAGTAAAGTGTGAAATATATACTGATCACAAAAGTTTAAAGTATATATTTACTCAGAAATAGTTAAACATGAGACAGAGGAGATGGCTGGAATTAATCAAGGATTATGATTGTCTAATTCATTACCATCCGGGAAAAGAAAATAAAGTGGCTGATGATTTAAGTCAAAAAAGTAATGCTTCATTAGCAACGTTGTGTTTGGAACGTGATCCTTTGGTTAAGGATTTGATGAACTTTGGCATAGAGGTTTTTGGTGCAGGAATTTATTCTGTTTTGTTTCAGGTATCAGTGAGATCATCTCTATCAGATAGAATCAAGCAAGCACAGAAGCAAGACAGTGAGTTACAGGAAAAGGTAGAGCTAGTTCAGAAAGGTAAGTTGCGTGAATTCAACATTGATAATGATTGCGTTTTGAGATTTGGGAAGAGATTGTGTGTGCCTTGTGATTCACAGTTGAAGAGAGAGTTATTATGTGAATCTCATAGTTCTCCGTTTTCAGTTTATCCTGGTAGTACTAAGATTTACAGAGATCTGCGGGAGTATTACTGGTGGGATGGAATGAAAAGAGATATTGCTGATTTTACTATGATGTGTTTGACATGTCAACAGGTTAAAGCAGAGCGGCAGTTACCGAAAGGGACGCTTCATCCTTTACCAGTGCCAGAGTGGAAATGGGAGAATATATCCATGGACTTTTTTGTGGGATTACCGAAGACATATCGAGGTAATAAAGCAATCTGGGTTATTGTTGATCTCTTGACTAAATCTTCTCATTTCCTTGCTATACGAGATACATTTTCCCAAGATCAACTTTCCCATTTGTATCTTAAAGTGATAGTCAGGTTACATGGAGTTCCTCTCTCCATTGTATCTGATCGTGATCCTAGGTTCACTTCTAACTTTTGGCAGGCCTTCAGAAGTCGTTGGGTAATGAATTAAATTTTAGTACAACATTTCATCCTCAATCAGATGGGAAGTCAGAACAAAAAATTCAGACCTTGGAGGATATGCTACGAGCTTGTTCGATGGATTATCAGGGAAGTTGGGACCAACATCTTTCTTTGGTTTAATTTTCATATAATAATAGTTTTAATTCCAGTATACAGATGGCACCATTTGAGGTGTTATATGGGAAGTAGTGTCGAACTCCAGCTTTCTGGGATAAAGTGGGGGAAAGGAAGTTGATGGGACCAGAATTGGTAGAAGAGACGGTAGAAAAAGTTCATCTGATTCAGAAACACATGAGAACTGCTCAGAGTAGGCAGAAGAGTTATGCAGACAATATGAGGAAGGATCTAACTTTTGAGGTAGGTGATCATGTTTTTCTCAAAGTCTCACCATGGAAAAGCGTGATGCGATTTGGTAAGAAAGGAAAGATGAGTCCAAGGTTCATTGGACCATATGAAAATCTGGAGAGAGTTGGATCAGTTGCATACCAGGTGGCTTTACCTCCGAGTTTATCTCAGGTACACAATGTTTTTCACGTTTCGATGTTGAGAAAGTATATGCCAGATCCATCTAATGTTTTGAGTCCAGAGGTAGTTCAGATGGAAGAGATCCTATCTTATGAGGAACAACCGGTCCAGATTCTTGACCACATGGAGAAAGTGTTATGAAATAAGGTGATTAATCAGGTAAAGGTTTTGTGGAAAAACAACATGATTGAAGAGGCAACATGGGAATCTGAAAATGCAATGAGGGATATGTACCCCCATTTCTTCGATAAGTAAATAAATTGTGGGGACGCAATTTTCTAAAGGGGGGAAGGATGTAACATCCCAAGTAAGTAACGAATAATAGATATTTTTATCTATTTCTATTAATGAATTAGATAGTGTTTTAGAGGCTTAAAATGAAAATAAATCCAATCTTAAGCATGGAATACACTAATATTTTTTAAAATATTGTTTTACCGCCTTTTGATGGCAAACCATTTTTAAATCTATCTTTTGAAAATTTTATAAGTTATGTTTGTAAAAATAAACTTATTCTTTATGATTGGGACATCAAAATTTTCTTTGTGTGAATTTTTGGTATTTTTCTGACAATGTTCATTTTTTAATGAATAGTGAAAAATACTGTATTTTACATCAAAAGCTGCTTTTTAATCTAATTTATTTATATAATTAGATTATCTTTTGAATTGGTTTTAAAGTTAAATTAGAATATATTTTTACCATTTAATCTAATGGTGGTCATTAGGATTAATTTCACTTTGGAATTGGGCATAAACTAATGCCAAACTTTTCATAGATATTGTTTCAAAAAAACCCATTGTTTGTTTTGACAACAGGAATTATTTTTAAATCAATTATTGCAATTTCTGTGTTTGGAATTTGGTAAAATGGATTACATATTTGAAATCATAAGGTCCAAATTATGTAATCAAGACTCTTTTGTTTTTGGACATTATGAATAGTAACGACGGTAATTATCTTTAATTATCTTGATTAATGAGTAATCGGGTAGTTAAGGACAATAAAATAATATCATAATAATAAAAAAATGACACCAACATGTGTCCTAGTTCTTTCTGTTGTCTCATGGCTGACCATGGGATGTCTTGTGCCAAACTTGGGGACCCCATGGAATCACTTTTGTGGAAAGTGACCTGTTATCTTTTTTTTAAGAAATTAAATATAACAAAAATGTATCACCTGATTAAAACATTTTTAATTTTGTCTACATAGATGATATTTTAGACTATAAATATTCATTGGAAATCTAAAAATATTTCCTACATCATAGTATTTTTTTCATAATTTTTAGACATTAAATAAATTAAATTATTTATGACATCATGATGATGCAGCGATTACCACATATATAAAGGATTTAAATAAAATGAAATGATAATGTAAAATATATGAGCTACACATGTCCAAAACCTATTTAATGGGTGGATTTAGAGCCCTTATCACCTTAACCTCGAATTATATCAATGTGGGACCTTTTTAATCCGAAAATCATTTTCAAATAAAGTAACATTTCTTTACTTTCCAAGAGTGCCCCTCCTCTCCTCTTATAAAAGGCCCCCACCTCTACCTCCTTACCCACACTCCCAAAGCCTTCGGCTCGGCCAACCCCTACCCATTTTGTCTCTCCACTTCCTTCTATTACTCCTTGAACCCTCACTTTGTGCAGAAGTCTTCCCAAGTAAGCCTTTGAGCTCAAACCAAAGGGAGTTACCCGATTTTAAGGTAATGTCTTCACTTGAGTCCGTTTGATTTATTTTGCTTCTCCAACCCCCTAACCTATTTTTATTCATTTATTTTGTAACAACTACAGTATCTTAAATATACTAGTATTTTGTTATAAAAATTATTCGAGCTACACCTTCACACAACTACATCTAATGGTTAAAGAACATACTGTTTCCGTGGATGGCGAATTTCTGCCTCCTGAAACGATGATTGTTCAACATTCTATTAACACCTTCAAAGGTGGCCATTATGATGAAAATATATTTATATATGACATATAATATGTTTATGTTTTCCTTATGCTTCTGTATTTTTCATTTCGGGCATACCTTTATGGTTTCCATTATGGGTAAACACGATATCTTCATTTAAGGAAGTGCGGACTACCGCCCCTCTCAAAGTGATTTGATTCGTTAATACCATTTGTGGGACGTATAAAGGATGAAGTTTTGATATTATATATGATATTATATATGATATTACACTGGAATTATAATATACCTTTATATCATTATGATACCATTCTATAAAATACGAAATAGAAATGAAAGAAGCGTTCATGCGTACGTACGGCTTACCGTCTCCATGAACGGTGCATTTCATTTATTACCACTAAATGATTATGTAATATTATAAATGCATGTATATAATGGATATATATGATATATATGATATATACATCATGATTATAATTCTGGATATAATGGATACATGGACAACTTGTAATTATAAAGGGTTTATTTTTGACTCAAGCACCAATGATCGTTAAAACGACCGTTATTAACTTAAATAATTACACAGTGTTAATGAAATGGAAATAAAAGATAATCAAGGAATAATGAACATTAAAATGTTCTTAAACAAGTAGAAATTAACTCAAGTTTATTATTCAGGAGATTAAAGAATGACCGAGTCAAGTCGGACCCGAGGTATGGGACTTCGTCTCAATATCCTTTCATTGAGGCATATTTTGTTTTATACACAACCTTCTTTTATACGTTGTATAAACTCATTTGACCTTTACGTTTACCCAAAAGGAATCTTTTTTATACAAAGCGTTTTACTAAATGACAAAAGGGAATGTATTTGTCGTACGTAAGCGGCGACAACGACTTCTCCGCCGCCATGACCATTATTTGAGTTTCAGATTCCTCTACAAGACATACCATTTTTTAAAGGAAAAATAAATACCATGTCCAACTTTTCATTTATTTTGGTATTGAAAATGGTTTACATAATGTTTTTATATCAATTTTTTGTATTGATATCTTGTGATTGAGTGGTGGAAATGTTATGTTTCCTTTATGCATGTTTTATGTGATACGATTATGTTGAGGTTCTTGGGCATTATTATGAAGACGAGTGGTTCCGTGATAAACTAAGGGTTGGTGATCCCGATATAGATCTCCAATGCATTGGGTAACATGAAGGATTGAAACATTAAGGTTTCCCTGAAGAGATTTAGGGAATATACTGTGATGGGTATTCCAAACGTAACCAAGAGGGTTACTCCCTACATAAGAATGTTATGAATGCCTCAAGTTACCTTTATGTCTTATGATTTTATGATTTATTCATGATTTGATGAGGAATGTTAAAGTGATTATTTTTTTTGGGTAAATTATGATTTCATTCTTATGTATATGTGTACCCATGTTTCCTTTCCATATTTTTATATCCCTTACTGAGCTTTTTATGCTCATCCCATGTTTTTTGAAATGTTTTTCACATGTCAAGAGAAAGGTACATGATATGATGATAGTTTCAAGGAAGTGTCAGGAAAGAATCCATGTTTTATTTTAAATATGTTTCCCTTGATCGGAAAGAAGAATACTATCTTTATGTAACCACTTTGTTTATATGTGGAATGTAATGCAAGTTTTATGATCTAATTATCTAAAACTCTAAACCTGAAAAGATCCTCAAAGTGTAATCTTGTAATAACTCAAGATTAAGTAAGGTTTAAGGGTGGGGGATTATAGGTTCAGCACCAGTTACTGGTACTATTTCTACTGGCAAGAGGAAGAGACAGATGGACTTCTCTTAGGCCGGTAGTACCAGCCAGGAAGCTTCTTCAGGTGGCCCGATCAGGTGCAACCAGTGTGGTAGAGAGGGGAACAAGAGACCACAGTGTCCACGAGACCCAGTGGAGTGCCGAGCTTGCAGCAATATGGGTCATCTGCAGCGCTTTTGCAGGGAGTTTCTACTAGTGGCTAGTGAGAGGGGTTCTGTGAAGACACCGCATGCAGGATCAGGACCATTGGCTTATTTCCAGTCAGGGAACTCGAATATGTCAGGGCGTGTAGGAAGAGATGGTGGTCGTGGCCATGGTATCCAAACACCAAGATCTCAGAGGAAATAGGGCGGGACAACTCAGGGTAGCCAGGCTATGTCGCAGGGCTGCGGCACTGGACAGGCATATGCAGTGCAACAGACCCAGCAGGATCAGGATCCCGGACCATCGACAGTCAAAGGTACTTTTATAGTAGCTTTTGTCTTGTCTTCAGTACTTTTTGATACGGGTGCTACACATAGTTATATATCTGTACCCGCTGTGGAGATCATTGGGATCAGTGTTTCTGCTTCTTATGATATCTTGACACTAGATACTCTGTTGGGGACTAGGACGGTTGGTGTGCGTTAGTGTAAGGAGTACCCCCTTGAGGTTGGTGGGTGTCACTTTCTATGGGACCTCTGTGTCCTAGAGATGACGAGCTATGATGTTATTCTTGGGGTGGTCTGGTTGGTTCCCTTTCGAGCCTTTGTAGACTGCTATCATCGCAGGGTGTGTTTCACATCACCAGAGGGAGGGGAGTTTCTATACAAGGGCAAGTGGGATGTTCAGGCGAGTCGAGCTGGACCAGAGCATCATGGCCGAGGTGGAGTCACAACCCAGATTGCGAGCTTCTATCTGGATGATCAGGGGACTTTTCAGACAGATTTCCCTCCAGTTGTTGATCGTTTCCGGGATGTCTTCCCGGACGACTTTTCAGGTCTACCTCCGGTGTGTGAGGTGGATTTCTCTATCGAGCTTGTTCCAGGAGCATCATCAGTGTCCATTCCTCCTTATAGGATGGCCACGCCTGAGTTGCAGGATCTCAAGAGGCAGTTAGAGGAGTTACAGGAAAAGGGTTTTATCCGACCCAGTACTTCTCCTTGGGGTTCTCCGGTCCTTTTTGCGAAGAAGGAGGATGGTACCCTTAGACATTGTGTGGATTATCGGAAGGTGAACCAGTTGACGGTTAAGAACCGATATCCCTTGTCGAGGATAGATGATCTGTTTAATCAGCTTCGTGGAGCACGAGTGTTCTCGATGATTGACTTGAGATCTGGATATCATCAGCTGTGCGTTAGACCATCTGATATACCTCTCACAGCTTTTAGGAGTAGGTATGGTCTATATGAGTATACGGTTATGCCGTTCGGAATCACGAACATGCCAGCAGTTTTCATGGCTCTGATGAATCATGTGTTCCATCTGTATCTTGATTCATTTGTGGTAGTATTCATGGACGACATCTTGGTGTACTCTCACACTTGACACGACCATGCCACCCATCTTGAGATCGTATTGAGTACACTGAGAGAGCATAGTCTATATGCTAAGCTCTAAAAGTGCCACTTTTGGATGGACAAGATTCACTTCCTGGGTCATATCATCTCAGAAGAAAGAGTTGCAGTAGACCTAGAGAAGGTGAGAGCGGTAGTTTCCTGGGAGCGGCCCAAGAATGTGTTTGAGATAGGGAGTTTCTTAGGGCTGGATGGTTACTATAGACGCTTCATACAAGACTTCTCCCTCTTAGCAGCAACGTTGACAGGTCTGACTAAGAAGGGTGTGAAGTTCGTTTGGTCAGAAGCTTGTGAGACAGCTTTTCAGGACCTGAAGGGAAGGCTGACATCAGCACCGATCCTGATACTCCAAGAGTAGGGGAAGAGCTATACAGTTTAATTTGATGCATCAGGGATAGGTTTGGGGGCCGTTTTGATGTAGGGAGACAGAGTTGTTGCATATGGGTCTCGGCAGTTGAGGCCACATGAGATGAATTACCCGACGCACGATCATGAGTTGGATGTAGTTGTTCATGTGTTGCGGTTTTGGAGACATTACCTATTGAGAGAGCATTTCGTGGTTTTCACCGACAACAAAATCCTCAAGTATATCTTTACTCAGCATGACCTGAATCTGAGGCAGAGAATGTGGGTCTAGTACCTACAGTCCTTCAATTTTGAGCTTGCCTATACACCTGGTAAAGGTAATGTAGTAGCCGATGCACTGAGTAGGAAGACTCAGATACAGGCAGTACAGGAGGCCAGTGGTGAGTGCCATCTTATGGATTTGTTCTCTGAGATGCATCTGGAGGTGCATGACAGCCAGGGGCAGACTTATATTTCCTCGTTAGCTGTGACTTCTACCCTCTTGGACAGAGTGAGGATGAGGTAGCTATCAGATTCAGAAGGCCTAGTTCTACGGGAGTCGGTGGCAAGTGAGGACCATCCTCCTGGTTGGATGATAGGAGATGATGAGGTTTTGCATTACCATGGACGTGTATGGGTTCCAGGGGATATACGCGAGGAGCTGATTCGGGAGTTTCATGCTTCATCTTGGGTAGTTCATCCTGGGGTTACCAAGATGTACTGTGACTTGAGACGTCAGTACTGGTGGCCGAGTATGAAGAGGGAGATAGCTGGTGTTGTTATGAGGTGTTCCACCTGTCATCAGCTGAAGGAAGAGCATTAGAGTCCAGATGGGCTATTATACCAGTTGCCCATTCCAGAGTGGAAATGAGATGATGTTGCGATGGATTTCGTGACGGGATTTCCGAGGTCACCTCGAGGCAATGGCGTCGTGTGGGTTGTTGTGGACAGAGTCACGAAGGTAGCTCACTTCTTGCCGATCAAGGAGACCTTTGGTGTGGATGATCTCGGAAGGCTGTATATCCGAGAGATCGTACGTCTGCGTGGGGTCCCTCTTTCCATCGTTTCAGATAGGGACTCTCGCTTTACGTCTCGTTTCTGGAGGAGTTTTCAGAGGGCGCTGTGTACACAGGTGCTTTTGAGCACAACATACCACCCTCAGACAGATGAAAAGTCAGAGTGGATGATAGAGGTGCTAGAGGACATGTTGCGTGCATGCATCCTAGACTTTGGGGTCTCTTGGGAGAAGAATATACCCTTAGTCGAGTTTACCTATAAAAATAGTTTTTAGGCAACTATTGAGATGGCACCAAACGAGGCTTTATATGGTAGGCCATGCCGATCACCTTTGTGCTAGTTAGAGGAAGGTGAGGCAGCTTTACTGGGGCCACAACTCGTGCATGAGACATCTGAGCAGGTCTAGTTTATTCGGAAGCGGATGGCTACCACGCAGTCTCGTCAGAAGTCTTATACTGATTGCCACAGATGACCTTTGGAGTTTGTGGTCAGGGATCAGGTTTTCTTGCGTGTTTCGCCAAGGATGGGACACAAACAGATCAGGAGACAGGGTAATATTTCACCGAGGTATGTGGGACCATTTGAGATTCTGGAGAGAGTCGGGCTGGTTGCCTATCGGTTGCAGTTACCGCACCGGTACCGAACCATGCACGATCTCTTCCACATGTCTCAATTGCATCGCTACTATTCAGACCCGTCTCACACCTTTCAGCCAGAGGAGGTTGAGATTCAGAATGATGAAACCTTTGAGGAGAATCCAATCCGTATCGTTGACAGGAGCATGAAGGTTCTCCGAGGCTGGTTAGTTCCTCTCGTATGGGTGCTATGGGAGCATGGCCGAGTGCAGGACAAGACCTGGGAGCGGGAGGCCGACATACATGCTCAGTGGCCAGAGCTGTTCTGAGCTTATTCTTCACCACCCTTGGAAGGTAAATTCGGGGACGAATTTCTATAATGGGGGAAGTTTGTAAGAACCCGGTTCTTATTTTAGAGGTACGGGCTTCTTCTTTTCCTTTTCCTTAAGTGTTTTTGGGAAAATATGGAAAATGGGGAAAAATCCTAAATTTTGGAACTACACGACGTGTACTTTATCAACACGCCATGTACTTTTGGCCGTGTCGGGACGAGTACACGGGGCGCGTAGCCATGCCGGCGACGAAGGGTGTAGGAACCGACTACACGTTGTGTAGTGGTACCTTATACGCCATGTAGTCAGTCGGCGGGCTTAAATAGAAAGGTGGTGGCGTCGCCGCCAGCTAGGCAGCAGTACACACCATATACTCAGGAGTACATTCCACGTACTCATGTCGAGGGATGAACAGTGTGGCGGTGCCTCCAGAGGAATAATTAAATGAAGGGAGTACATGTCGTGTAATTTAAAGTACACGCCGTGTACTTTTTTCATCTTAAAACAGGTAGTAGCCTCCTCATTTGGAAGAGGAGACACTTGATCCATTTTGGAGCAAAAGGAGGAGGCCAGATCTTTGAAGATCCACCAGGCATTCGTCTGGAATCCGATTCAGCTTCGGACAATTTCATTGGAACCGCACGGGTAATCCCTCTCCTCTCCTGGTACCATTATTACCAATTCTTCTCCTTACTTATGTTATTTACATTTTAATGAGTTTTGTTCTTCGTCAGATCTATGCCGTTCTTGGGTGTTTCTGGAGTCGGCGTTCGCGTATAGCGTTCGTTGGCGTATAAGGTAGGTGGCTTTGTGTTTAGTTTTCCAGTTGTTGTGTGTTTTGTGCATATTTGTGCCACGAACCCATGTTGGGGTGGCGTGTGGCTGAGTCTGTTTCTATATTCAATACCTAGAATTGATTAGGTATTTAATTGTGATAATAAAATGCTGGTTGGGATCGTTGTTTGGATCCAGAACCACCCCCGGGGTGTGTTTCTCTATTTAGCTGTTTGGCCAGGATACCCGAGGGTATGCCTTTAAAATAGTAATTGTAGAATTTCTGTGAGAGGAATTTCTTATTACTACTTACTTACTTGTTGGGCATGGACCGGTTACCTATTTAGCCTGAGGGCATTGTTGTGATTAGCCTGTGGGCACTGTACTATTTTAGCCTGAGGGCTGTCGTTATTCCGCCTGAGGGAAACCTTTCATGCCTGAGGAATTAACTTCTGTGCCTGAGGGAGACACTTCATATGCCTGAGGGAAATAATTTCTATTACGCCTGAGGTAAATACCTTCGGGTTGGATTTGGTATGGCCTGAGGGCAAGCCTGAGGGCGTGGTTACTATTTTAGCCTAAGGGAAAGCTTCTAGTTAGCCTGAGGGCTTGGTGCTGTTGTGCACAAGAATGTTACTAAGTTGAATGAATTAAATGGATAATAAAATGACAATATAACTGGTAATTAGTTACTTTTGAGTACTACTTACTTTATTGAATTTTACTACTGCACACTGTTGTTGAAAGCTTACATGCAGTTGGGCACGGGCCATTGGTGGGTGCCTACTGAGATATATTTCTCGCACCCTATTTGGGTCATGATTTTCCGCCCAAACAGACTACATTTCTGCAGGTGTGGATAGGGGAAAGAGTCCATATACAGGTACATGACTGTTGTTGTATAGTAGGAAGGCATGGAACCGAGCCTAGGCTCGTGATGCCGCTGCCATCTGTTTGCTTGTTTTTCTGTACTCTGTTTTCTACTATACTGTATTGATGTATAACATGTTTTAGCTATTTTCTTAGAACTTGAAACATGTAGCATCATCACTTATATATTGTTGGTTATATCCACTGTTGTAGTTATTTCATTTGTGTATGTTTACTGCTTACTTTGTTTTTTGTATGTTTATTTGGTATTCGGCTGTGCTACACTTTGACAAATGAGGGCATAGTTTCCCCACTATCAGACCTGGGCCCTCGCAGCTAGTCGACATCCTCTGGCATTTGGGGAAATGCGCTGGAGGTCACGTGGCGAACCGGGCTCAGGGCACCCGTTGCGTGGCACCCGGGTCTGGGAATTTACAAAGTTGAATTTCTAGATGTTTATCAAATTAAAATTATTATTAAAAGGAGTTTATTAGAGAAAATGATATTATTTAATATAAAATGAAATCACAAAAAATCATATATTTAATTACCAATATGTTTTATCTATATAAAAAATTATAAATAATAATTAAAAATTGGTTACTACTATTAATATTGATCATTATAAATTCTAGGTTATCATTATCTCATTTAAATAAATATATCAATAAAATAATGTTTCGTAGAAACACATGTGTTGCATGTAAGGTACAGCTAGTCGGTGTTGCGGGTAGTGCACACCCAGTCAGTATTGCATGTAGCACAAGACATGTTGTAAGTTCATGTAGCACAAGACAAGTCAGTGCTAGGTTAATGGAATGTTTGACATAATATATATATATATATGAAGAACTATTTCTAGTTCCTCATGAAATGGAAAATATCCAAAAGATAAATTAATTCTAAATAAATTATTCACAAAATCTAGGGGTAATATATTTTAATTTAAATAAATACATTAATATGATATATAATAGTGTTCAAACACCCTATAATATAGTAAAAAACCTATGAATCAATGTATTAAAAATACATGCCAATCAATTTTTGTCATCATGCATAAAATCTATCGACAAAAAACCGAAACTGCTATAAAAAATAGAGCATGAGATAAAAAATATCATAGAGATAGAACTGAAAGAATCAATATTCAATATTAATAAATAATCAGGATGAATTTTGATTTGGTGAAATGGATCTGAGGAAGGTGGCATGGATCTAATAAATTTTAACAATATTGAAACAAATTAGGATTGGATGTGTTGACGGTACCTTAAAAATCCAGTGGTCTTATGACAATGACTTGGAATTCTAGCAGTATTTCCATGAATCCTTCGATAGTATATTATATAGATGATTCCCATTGATGATAGAGTGATTTTTTGAAGGAATAAGTTCATCAATCCTTGTTCAACAGTGAGATGGAACTATTTTTAGAAAAAAACTACTACAACATATAAAATTTTCAATATCCCAATGATGTCATATAAATTTAATCATAAATCGATGATTACATTTATATTCAGTGGTTGTTCAATGATTACATGGAGAATGGTTTCGTTAGATGGGTTTTTACTATGATAGAGAGCATATTTTTAGGACATAGGTTTGTAGGATGTATTCTATGTAGATATGAAACCGATACCAGGGATGGGAAATGAAGAGGATGAGTTAAGGAATGAGATATAATATATAGTTTTGGGGAATGGGTGAAAGGAGATAAATTTTTGAATAAGGGGATGTCATTGTAGTTGAGGGAGATGGGATTGTGGAATATATTTTTACAGAGCTCTAACTGGTTGAAGGGGAATTTCTTGATTTTGAGGAATTGTTAGTTTTGAGAGTGTGGAATAGTAGGTTATAATTTGTGTGGGTATTGAAAGATGCAGGGGGGAAACCAATGTAAGAAAATGAAGGTGGTGTATATATGTGGATATGAGGGGGTGTTATTTAGTATAGATAATGGATAATGGATTTATGATACTATTTTACAACATCAAAACCCATTATATAACTTCAAACAACTCCTGGAAGTAGTATACACTAAAAAAACATAGAAAAATCTCAATAATTAATCTTGGAAATGAAAACTAAACACATGGGTTGTTGTTAGATTCAATGAAACATAAAATAAATCAATGTATGATCGATCAACTTAATACTCTTAAAATTATCTTGTAAAAAAATGTACAGATTCCTTAAACTAGTCGAAAAAAACTATATAAGAAAGATCATGAATTAGTTACATTATATAAAGTATAAAAAAATAATAAAGGTAAATGTAATATACCAGAGTATTGAAGTTTTATGGTGTTACCATCAAGACACAAGTACAACTTCCTGATAATAGAGTTCTCAAAACCAAGCATGATCTGAAGACATTGTGCAAGATATGATACTCCTAAAACCCAAAAAACAATAGATTTCAAAGTAATCTATTCCGTATATGGATTTAAAAATAACCAAATACACATTGTCTTAGACGTATGTTCTTAGTTCTGGTCGGATATTAGGGTTTTTTACATAGTGTCCACCTTCAAGAACGATGAGGAGGTTGAATCCATGTATCCCCTTCCCACATCACCCAATACCCCCACCTTCTCGATCAATACATTCCCCCAACAGATGATCTACCTCCCCAATCAAATTTAGACATAGTGTCCATTATGTAGGGGGATACAGAGGATGAGGCAATGTTAGAGGTGAAGGTGAAGGCGGAGGTAGAGGCAGTGGCCATTGGTAGGAGGAGAAAAATATTGGGAAAGAGATCAGAGTATAGGGATGGAATGATGATAGTGATAAATATAATTTGATGGAAATCATTAGGGATGGGGTGTGGTTTAGTTTATAAAGGAACTAGTGGAGGATGAGTGATGAGGTGATGAAAATCCTAGTGAGGAATTAGAGGAAAATGAAAAGGTAGAGGTAGAGGCATGAAGGGGGATGGGGTGGGGGAAGGGGGTGAGAGGGATTGGTAATGGGCGAAGGTGGGGACAAACATATGATAGGGGAGATTGAGATAGGGTTGGGGGAGGAGAGTCGTGGGGAGTCAGTATTGAGGGTGGCAAGGAATTCCAGGGTGAGGGTGAAGAGTATAGAGGATAAGGAATCATGGAGATGAAGAGATTGAAATGATATCAGGGATGTGAATAGGGATGAAGAAGTCAGAATTCACAGAGAGAAGAGCATGTGAGTGAAATCAGTATGGTGTCGACACGTACATAGATAATTGATAGCCTTTAGTATAGATAATGTATATACATCTTAAATTAGGAAGAGAAATGTGTGACTAAATCTAAATTATTATAAATGATTTACTAAATTATCATACATGAATTTAAGGAGTTACAAACTAGGTATAATAATTGAATGACTTCTCTTCTAACCTATATTTGGGATTTATTACCTGGTGATATGAAATTAATAAGATAATTATAATTTACACATACTAGGTAGTATGATTGTGAGGAAATTAAATTCACAATTGAGTAAAGTATTATTGGTAAAGGATCTTTGGTTATAGAAACTCAATGGCCTAGAGGCTTATAAAATGTCTAGAAATGTTGGGGTTGGAACCATATCACTATATACCTACTCTTATGTAAATTATCTATTAAATTAAATATAAGAAATTATATAATGTGGTTTCACACATATTATGCATTGGATATATTTTTATATGTGTTAATATAATTGAATTTTAATTTTGGTTAGTACTATAAGATATATGTTGTAAAAAGAGTTACAAATCAATATGGTTTGAACATATTGATTTTTTGTAAAGAAAATGGATTAAAAAATATATTATTTAAAGCATGGAAAAGTTTGAAAAAAATAACATAAGATACTATTATGAGATTAAATCCATTTGATATACTAAGTGTTGTATTCCATCCAAAGAAAAGAATCCAGAACTCAATCATAGAAAAAGGTAGGTATTATAGAATCTAGTAGCCCCTTGATTATATTGTGAATGGAATAAATGTAATAAGGTTACCCAAACCATTTTGTTCCTAATTATTTGTTGTAGGAATTAGGTTACACTTTGGTGGGAAACTGTAACTAGTGGGATAATAGATGAATGGAGTTTATATAACCCATACGATACATCAGGAATGGAGTTTTAAACTCAGCTATCCAAGAGTCATATATGATATTATTGACATGATTATTAACCAAATATAGTTTATCATGTTATGATATTAGATGGTATAACTCATGGTGAAATAAATATACTCTCAATTAAATGGATATAGTTTCGTTAAGGAGGTATTGATTTTAACAAGAGAAAATTTAATTAACTACCTGAAATGTATGTAATGCCTGATCTTACATTCCTAAGAGATCCAATTATTGAAAAAATTACATTCATCACCATTAAAATGATATTGAGATCAATATTTTAGAGAAATAATCTTAGTGGAAATATTTATTTTATATTGGAACATAAACTATGAAATTTTATTAAGATAAAAGCAAAACTATATGTGTTAATGATTTATATTCCTTGGAAACCGAACATTTAAATTATTTAACATGTGGATGTAGATGACTATATGAATCATTAATGAATTCACTTATGATATTAAATAAATTAGATGAAAAATAACCTAAGTAACTATATTCCCCACTCATATAATCAGTAATATTGGATACATTAATGACTAACAAAGGCATATGGTTTCTTTTTCGGCTTGTTCTAGATGAGGAATATATTTTTTAATATTTGTTATAAATTTCTTGATAATGTTAATGAGTTCAATAAAATATTTTATTGTTTTATCTATGTATTGAGTATAAGTGAACAGAACATGATATGTCCTGATTTTAGACTAATAATAATGATACAATTGACAAAAAGTTAAAACTAGTGGAAGAAAATATAGTTGTAAAATCCAAGAAATGTTTCTTTGAGTATGTAATCATGGTCATTAAAAAATGAATATGGTTTCAAGAAGGTAATTGTTTCAATATTTTAGATCTTTCCATGACACCATAGGTACTTTAAGGAACTCCATTAAGATTATATGTTACGTATCAGTGTTATTGAATTAATTAATAAATTTTTAATTATACATGATACTAAATTTAATTTTTATAACTAAATTAAATATATAGTAGATTGAAATAAAGGTAATGAGTGATAGAGGTTATATTTTTTTATAAAATTATGAACAACAGGGTTGTCTCGAGTTTTAATTTAATGGAATATTTCTTGATCAAATTGATTTATATAATGTATGTCTGTAGTTATCTTATTTCAAAATTAATATAAAAAATATATATATTATGGAGTTATATGAATAAATGAGATGATACACATGGTTTATTATTCATCAAACACTATTGTATGACTAAAAACAAGACATAGATTAATGATTTTTTTATCAATAATAAATGATATTATCTAATATATTTGAATATAATTTATTTATATTGAAAAAATGTTTTTATAGTTGAACATACCTTCTAGATAACACCATATTATATATATTACACATTTTAAAAATAAAAGTGTGACATGTTTGACATTTAGAAGAATAAAAAAATATAAATGTAATAATTTTATCCAGGTGGACCCAAAAGGAAATATACTATATAATTTTATGATTATAGTCATTATGTAATCATATAATAATATTTATGAATTATTCAAGGGCATTTTAGGGAACATTCCATTTTTATTTGTAACCTAACTTACCTGATTTACGCTTTACTGTGGTAAATGTAATGCCCCGACCCTAGAAGCCTAGAGTCGGTGCATTATTATGTATCATTGGCATGATCACAAAACATCATGACTCGAAAGATAGGTGAGTGTAGTAGCCTTGAAGGTACTAGATACATTCATAAGGTTTAAATTACATCATAAAATGGAAAACAACAACAACATTGTTTCCATATAAAACACTAAGACCCCATAGAATATCCCTGTAGGTCAGTCATAATATACCTTTTTGCATCCTGGGAAAAATTAATCATAGAAAGGGGTGAGCTCATATTCTTAGTAAGGATAACAATATAGTGGAAGCTTTCTAAAATAAGCATAAACATTTAAGGCAATGTATAAAACTAAATCAAAAGACTTTTCCACATAAATTTCATCATAATATGGAAAATATAAATCAAAATAAGGCCATTTAAATACTCACATGGATAATCTACTAGTAGAATAATCACATGCAATATCAATATCCACTTTCATAATGATGGAATGCATAATGCCAGACTACAAAACCACATAGTCAAGGCCTCCTTCCAAGACTACAAAATGCCACTTACTAAGTCCATGCATTCCTCATATAAAAAGTTTTATACATAACATAAACATTCGTATTAAAAACTAGCATAAAAAATGTCAATACTTTATCCATAAACCATGAATGGTATAAAAATAACACATCCACAACCAAACATATCACAAAACCTTCAATAAAATATAGATGTTTTGTTTCATAATAAATCAACTTCAAATAAACTTAAAATCCATCAAATGATGGTGTAATAGATGAAATCATAAACTTCAATATAGAAATAGCTCTTTAAATTTTGAAATATTTTAATAGTCATATTATTATAAATGAAAATATTTATTTTGAAAATATTTATATAAGCTTGTAAGGGAAGCTTTGATGACGTTATAACGAAGGAAAATAACTGCACCCACCGTATAAGTTAAAAAACATTCTTACCTTAATTTTGTTGTTAAGGTCATAAGGTACCTTGTTAGGAAAATGATGGAAAGATTCCATTCAACCCATTTATAAAAATTAAAATAAGGGTATAAATGACTTTAAACCATATTCTAGTAAATAGTACAAATGTTTTGGAATACATATTTTAGAGACATCGATGTGGATGATAAAGAGGTCCCAGTAGTACTTATGTAAAAACATCCTCGGATAATAAATAGATTGTGAAATTAACCATTACCTTGTAATTTTTCTTGGTCTAGGGTAGGTTAACCTCCTGTATAATAGTTATATATCTGTTATAAAATTATAATATAACTATATACATAAATATGATATCATATATGATCTTCCAATATTGTTTTGTTAATGATATTTTCGTAGTATCATCGTTTCAGGTTTTAATAGATTCGCTTTCCATTATATTCTTTGTTACGTAAGTAATTTTTGTTATGGATAGGATGTATCTTATTAATATTCATAATGTTATTAAGTATTTAAAAATTATTTTTAATCAAAAAATGAAAATTAGTCTTTAATGGATACGATAGGGAATGAATGTCATCACATTCGGGGAGACGGTAATCCGTACGTACGCACGAGCGACAATATCATTCTTTTGTAATAAAAATAATAAGTAAATGGATGTTTTATCATAAATAAAGAAAAATTAACATGTTATATATATTATTTACATAAATTTTACATCATTATTATAACCATCCAAATAATGATTTATTGAATAACAACTACACCACAACGTGGAGACGGTAAGTCATACGTACGCACGTATGATGACATATTATTTATAGGATGGATAACATAATGAATATGGTTGTAATATTTTTATAATAACATCACAATATATTTAAGATACTGGAGTTATTATTTTATAATGGAAATAACAAAGAAATAGGAAGTGGAAGAAGAAAATAACTTGAAAGAGGTGGTGAGATATTTACCTCTTCTTCAGGTTCTTCCTTCTGATTGGATCAAAAGGACTTCTTAGGATGGATTTATGATCAAACTGTGGCCTCTAAGATAAAGGTATGATAGTTTTGAGGATATTTGGGCAGGGTTTGGCCGATCCAAATGGATTTTAAGGTGTAAATTTGAGAGATGGGGAAGTTCCCTTTTATAAGAGGGGTGAGGGGCACCTTAGGAACATATTGAAATATTATTTTATAATAAAATAATGTTCGGTTTATAATGGCACAAAAATGAATTATTTTAAGGATAAGGTGGTTATGGGTCGAAAACCACTCAACCAATAGGTTTTAGATAGGTTTGGGTCACTATATTAACCTTTTTTTTAGATTTAACACTTAGATAAATAGTTTGACATTTACAATGTCTCTTTGTATTTTTATATTATATTTTTAATAAACATTCTGTAAACTTCTAAAAGAACCCAAAGTGGTTCATTAATGACATATATAATAGTATTTAATCCCTTTGGCCAAACCATAGATTTTTAGGAATAGTATACCAATTAATAATATAATATTTGTTTTAAAAACTCTTTTATGTCAATTTTGACACTATTTGGAATTTTGTTTTTTCTAAATTCATTACAAGATTATTACTTCAAAAAAAATTCATTTAATCAACCCTTAAATGTCATATTAACTTATAAAATTAGTTTAATTCATAAAAAGTCACAAATTACATTTATTTGGGTATTTATAATATAAATTATTTTAGTATTTTATTAATAAGGTAATTACTGAATTATCATTATGTCATAAATAAATTAACTTATTTAATATGTAAAAATTATAAATAAAATACGATTATGTTGGAAATAATTTTAGCTTTCTAATTAATATTTATAGTCGAATTTATCTTATGTATAACCCTAAATTAAAAATGGTTTATTTATTAAATGTTGATTTTAACACTTTTAACTCTTCTATGAATTAAATAATAATAAATTTCCTAATTTAATCTAAGTGTACCTAAAGGATCATGTTTTATTCCTAAGGTTTTTTTAATTAAAATCTAGTATTTTCACTATTCATCAAAAATTGAATGTTTTCAGAAAAATAAAAAAAATTCAACCTAAGTTAATTTCGATATTCTAAATCCAAAAAATGATGTCCATTTTGAAAGATAAAATTTATAAAATTCCAGAAAGTGGGTATTACTATTCATAATGGTTAGTTTGATTCATCGCGGTGTGTTATAACCCAATGTTTGGTACAACACATGTTATTTTATTGTTCAAAGAGAATCGTTTCGTGGAAGCTTGGGATGTTACATTCTCCCCTCCTTCAAATAATTTCATCCTCAAAATTTCTAGAATATTACTTCATAGAAAGACTCGTGTGGTTCTTCATCATAAGTTTCTCGGGTTCCCATGTTTCCTCTTTCATCTTATGGTTTATCCATAGAACTTTTACTAGATGAGTCATCTAGTTTCTCAGCACTTGTTCTCTTGAAACAAGAACCTTTACTGGCTCTTCATAATAAGACAGATCGGGTTCCAGTTCTAATTTATCATAGGTGAGTACATGATTTGATTAAGGCATGTACTTTATCAACAGTGATACATGGAACACATCGTGAAATTTGGAGATACTTGGTGGCATTGCTAAATGTTAAGCTATTTCTCTAATTCATTCTAGAATATCGAATTGTCTGATGTACCTGGGACTTAATTTTCCCTTCTTACTGAAACATATAACACCCTTCCATGGAGATACCTTCAAGAAAAGATGATATCCTACCTAAAATTTCAAATACTTCCTTCGGTTATCAGCATAGCTCTTCTACCTACTTTGATATTCTTTGATGTTGGTTTGGATTACCATCATCTTTTCCATTGTTTCCTCCACAAGTTCTGGCCCTATGAGTTTTCTTTCACCAACATCATCCTAACAGGTTGGTGTGAGACATCTCTTTCCTTATAACGCTTCATATGGTGCCATATAAATACTTGAATGGAAGCTATTATTATAGGAAAAGTTTACCAGAGGTAAATATTTATTCCACATGCCTTGAATGTCATGTGATCATGATCTCAACATGTATTCTTAGGATTGAATAGTTTGTTCTGATTTTCCATTAGTTTGGGGGTGGTGGGCAGTGCTCAAATGAAGTTCAGTATCTAGGGATTTCTGAAGACATTTCCATAATCTTGATGTAAAATGTGGATCATGATCAAAAACAATCGATAGGGGTACTCCATGAAGTGTCACAACATCATTAATATATAATCTTATTATATGTTCAAGTGTTAAATATTCTCTTATATCAAGAAAATGTGATGACTTGGTAATACAATAAAAAATGACTGATATTGAATCGTTCCTTCTAGGATTCTTTGGTAGTTCCTTGAAAAAGTCGATCGTAATATTATCCCATTTACACTAAGGTATGGGAAGAGTTTGCATGACTCCTCCAGGCTATTGCCTTCCAGTATTCACTAGTTGACAAACCATACATCTTGAAACAAAATCAGTAATACCCCACTTTATTTTGTCCCACCAAAAATGTTCCTTCAAATCATTATACATCTTAGTGCTACTAGGGTGTATAGAGAAATTGGAACTATGAGAATCAACCAATAATTCTCTTTTTAGATCGGGTATTTCAGGAACACAAAGTCTCTTCCCAAATTTCAAAATTCCATCTTCATACACAAAGTCACTCAATCTCCCATCATTCACAGGTTTAATCTTCTTTTGAAACTCTTCATCATCAGTATGAGAACTCGTTATCCTTTCCAGTGAAGATGGTTTGGTATCCATTTGAAAAAGTTTTGATGTTTCACCTTCCATGGTTATCCCCATGTCCAACATTACAGGATCCTTGTATATAAGATCCTTTTCAACTCTAATCTTGTTTAAAACTCCATGATATTTTCTGATCAAATCATTTTCCACTTTATTTGCCTTCCCCGGGTTGTAGTTTATGGTGAAATCCTAATCCTTCAATAGTTCATGCCATCTCCTTTGACTCGTGTTGAGTTATTTCTGTGAGAAAATATACTTCAAACTCTTGGGATCAGTAAATATATCACATTTTCACCATAGAGATAATGTATTTATATCATCAAAGTAAATATTACAGCTTCTATCTCAAGATCATGAGTAGGATAGTTTTTCTCATTAATTTTTAGCTGTCATGATGCATAGGAAATTACCCTATCATTCTTCATAAGGACACAACCAAGTCCTTTCTTTCATGCACCACTATAAATAACAAACCCATCAATCCACGATTGTAGAGTCAAGATATAAAAATTGACTAATATTCTCTTCAATTACTCAAAACATTCTTTACACTGTTTTGTCCAAACAACTTTAACACCTTTACGTGTGATCTTTGTTAATGGGATAGCAAATCTGGAAAAATTCTTGACGAAACCCCGATAATAACCTGCTAAACCAAAAAAAAACTATGTACCTTAGTTATACTCGTTGGTGTTGGCCATTCTTGGATTTCCTTGTTCATAGAAGGATCAACAGAGATTCCATCCTTAGAGACAATATGTCCAAGAAAAGAAATATCATGAAGCCAGAATTCACACTTGATAAAATTCACATATAATTCATGCATTCTAAGAGACTTTAGGATAACGCGCAAGTGATTTTCCTGATCTTTCTAGATTTTGGAGTATACAAAAATATCATCAACAAATACTAGTACAAATTCATAAATATATTCCTTGAAAACTCTATACATTAGATCCAAGAAGACATGGGCTGCATTTTTCAATCCAAAAGGCATTGTTGTAAACACGTAATGCCTGCACCTAGTTCGAAATGCTGTTTTCAGAATTTCTTCCTTCTTCACAGAGAACTGATGATATCTAGAACGAAGGTCAATATTTGAAGAGTATAGATATCCATGATGTTGGTCGAATAGATCATAAATTCACAGTAGGGGATACTTTTTATTAATTATTATATCATTGATCTCCCTTTAGTCAATTCACAACCTCATAGATCTAACTTTCTTCATTACAAAATGAACAGGGGCTCCCCATGGAGAAACCCTAGGGTGAATAAATAACTTATTACTCAATTCCTCTTATGGTTTCTTTATTTACACTACTTCTATAGTGTCCATTCTATAAGGGTTCTTCGATATGGGCCGTGAACCAGAAATTAAGTCAATGGATAACTCAATTTCTCATTCTGGAGGATGTCCAGGTAAATCTTCTGGAAAAAAATCAACATATTATTTTACAATAGGTACATCCTCAATTAGAAAATTTTTTTCCCCACCAATAGTTATTTCATTCTCTTCCTCCCCAATAATTGAATTTAGTTGAGCTACTGGGGGTGGATCTAGATAAGAATTATGTGGGGAAGTTTTTTCTCTAAAGAAAAGGATTTCTTTATCATCATCTTCAAAAATTGTATTCTAGTTCTTCTTATAATAAATATTCACATTATGGTCTGAAATAAAATCCATACCGAGGATTATATCAAATTCAATCATGGGTATGATGATGAGATCAGCAGATAAATAACGTTCATATGCCTTAATGGGGACTAATTCACAAAACGTTTTGCAATGATACGTCCCTTAGGCATTTTTACTGACAAAACCCTTATTAAATCAAATTGGAAATATCTTATTTTATTAGCAAACTGGGAAGATATAAAACAATTTGATGATTTAGAATCAAATAAATCATTGGCTAAACTTGAAGAGACCATTAAATTACCCATCACTGCATCTTTCGGAGCTTCAACCACAGCAGTAGTGATAGCATAAGACTGGCCTTGATCCCTTGGCCTTTTCTAAGGTAAGTTCCCCTGATAGTTAGGAAATTAATTTTTATAATTTCCCCTTTCTCTACAATTGTATCATTCAACATAAACAAGCTCTTTCTTCCCTTGCAATCAATAACTTGGTGGCCTTTTTCACCACAATTGTAACAGACTTCCATTACCTTCAGACAAGTACCAGGGTGTTTCTTCCCACATTTACTACAGGATGGATAATCAACATTTCCCTTCTTCCCCTTATTTCCATTTCTAGATTGTTCAGTAGATCTCTTCTTCCCTTGCTTTTTATTAAAGTCATAAGAATTAGAGAATTCTTTTTCTGTCCTGAAATAACATGAGACAATATCTTCGTATGACAAGAAGGATTGTGAGACTAATGCTCGATGTTGAAATGGTTTTAAACCATAAAATAAATGATCAATATTAATTCTTGCGTTACATATATAATCTATAGCATTCCTCGCTAACCTTGTGACTTTAGCTTCATACATTGAGACATTCTCATCCTCCTTTTGCCTTAGACTCAAGAATTGTCTTTCCATATCCGCTCGAGGGTCACGAGGAATGTATTTTTCTACGGAAATTTATTTAAACTCCCTCTATTCCATATTTGATACTTCATCATCTTCTTTTGTGTTTTGAATCAATGACCACCATTGATCAGCATCTCCAGTGAGGCGGTAAACTGTCATGACAAATTTTTCTCTTTCGCTACTCCTCAAGGCATGAAATATTTTCTCTAAGTAATTTATCCATTTCTCAGCAACTAATGGATTTTTAAACCCATTTAAAATTGGTGGTTGTTACCTCATGAAGAGATCTAACATCGATCTTCCACATTGCGGATTAAGGTTCTCTATACGGGTAAGGTTATTATTTATAACCTGAGTGAGTTGACCCAGTATAGTGATAAGCTAATCAGCACCAGTTGTATCCCCACCTCCACTATAATTAACTTGATCAGGAGGGAAGTATCTACATGGAGTGCATTCATTGATAAGGTTTCAATTCCTTCCACTAGGCACCATTTCTAAACAATGTCATACACTAGATTAGTTTATGAATCACAATACATAAATCCAGACTTGTAAAACACTTAACATAACTTGAACTGTTTATGGATATAATCCATAATCATAAAGATGTTTTCCTTGAGGAAGTATATACTCATAAACCATTAATAATGGTTTGTAATGAAAATGAGAATTATCCTATGCATATCCCCTGGGTTTGTCGTAACCAAGAGTGCAGCAAGGCCCGTTGTCATGCACCAGTTCGCGTTCGAGTCTAGCTCAAATTAGTGTTTTTGGGTTTTAACCCTAGGTACATATGTGCCCGAGCCGCCTCTACCTACTTGTATCTATACATGGATGTAATTCTTGGAAAAATCACAAAATCTATACAATACCAAAATTCTTGTAAGTTCTTCTATACTAATCCTCAAAGTCTATCTAAGGATAATGTGATCTAATCAGATTTTTTCTAAATCTAGCTTCCATGGTTTATACTAAACTTCCTCTGATACCAACTGTAATGCCCTGACCCTAGAATCCCAGATTCGGTGCATTATTAAGTAGCATTGGCATGATAAAAAAAGATCATCTCTCGAAATACTGATTAGTTTAGTATCCTTGGAAGTACTAGATACATTTATAAGATTAACATTACATCATAAAATAGAAGACTACAAAAACATTGTTTCCATATACAACACTGAGATCCTATAGACTATCCCTACATATCAGTCATAATATACTTCTTCGCATCCTGGGAAAAATAAAACATAGAAATGGGTGTGCTCAGATGCACAGTGAGGATAACAATATAGCAGAAAATTTCAAATATAAGCATAAACATTTAAGGAAATGTATAAAACTAATGAAAACGACTTTTCAACATAAAATTCATCATAATATGTAAAATATAAAGCAAAATAATTCCATTTACTTACTCACATGGATATTCAACTAGTCTAATAATCACATGAAATATCAATAGCCACTTTCATAATGATCGAATGCCTAATGACAGACTTCATAACCACATAGTCAAGGCTTTGTGCCAAGACTACAAATAAGATTTTTTCAAGGCCTTGTGCTGAGACACTAGTTTGTCTTAGGAGACCTACCAATGCATTGAGGATCTATAGCAGGCTCTACCCGTCACTTACTAAGTCCAATGGATTCCTTATATGAAAAGGTTTATACATAACATAAACATTTGTATTAAAAACTAGCATACGAAATGTCAATAATTTATTCATAAACCATGAATGGTATAAAAATAACACATCCACAGTCAAACATATCACAAAACCTTCAATACAATATGGATTTTTTGTATCATAATATATCAATTTCAAATAAACTTAAAATCTATCAAAGGATGTTGACATATATGAAATCATAACCTTTTTTAGATAAATATATCATTCTATTTTGAAATCATTTAAAATTCATATAATTATAAAAGAAAAAATTTATTTTGAAAATATTAATATAATTTTGTAATTGATGCTTCGACGATGTTATAATAATGGAAAATATCTGCACCCTCCATATATGCTAAAAAACATTCTTACCTTAATTTTGTTCGAAATGTAATAAGGTACCTTGTTTGGAAAATGATGGAAAGATTCCATTCAACCCATTTATAAAAAGTCAAACAAGGGTATAAATGATTTTAACCTATAGTATATTAAATAATACAAATGTTTTGGAATAAATTTTTAAGAAACATGGATGTAGATGATAAAGAGGTCCTAGTAGATACTTATGTAAAAACAACCTCCGATAATAAAGAGATTGTGAAATTAAAACTTACCTTGTACTTTTCCTTGGTTGAGGGTAGGTTAAAATCATGTATAATAGTTAAATCATTGTTATTAAATTATAAAAGAACTATATACATAAATATTTTATCATATATGATCTTCCAAAATTTCTTTGTTAATGATTTTTCAGTAGTGTCATCGTTTCGAGTGTTAACTGATTCATTTTACATTATATGATTTATTATGTGAGTAATGTTTGTTATGGATAGGGTGTATCTTATTCATATTCAGAATTATATTACGTATTTAAAAATTATTTTTAATCAAAAAATGAAAATTAGTTTCGAATGAATACGATAGAGAATAAATATCCTCACGTTTTTGGAGACGGTATTCCGTACGTACGCACGAGTGACAATATCATTCATTTGTATTTAAAATTATAATTAATGGATGGTATATCATATATAAAGAATCATTAAAATGTTATATCTATTATTTACATCAATTATACATCATTATAATACCCATCCAAATAATAATGTATTGAATAACAACTACACAACGATGTGGAGACAGTAAGCTGTACGTACGCACGTATGGTGACATGTTATTCATAGGATGGATAACATAATGAATATGGTTGTACTATTTTTATAATAACATCAAAGTATATAGAATATACTAGATTTATTATTCAATAATGGAAACAACAAACAAAAAGGAAGTGGAAGATGAAAATAACTTTAAAGTGGTGGTGAGATATTTACCTCTTCTTTGGGTTCTTCATTTTGATTTGATCAAAAGGAATCCATATGTTGGATTTCTGATCAAACTAATGCCTCTAGGATAAATGGAGGATACTTGGGAAGATATTTTGGTTGGTTTTCTCTAATCCAAATGGCTTTTATGGTGTTAATTTGAGAGTAGGGGGACTTCCCTTTTAGAAGAGGGGTGAGGGGAACCTTAGGAAAAGATTGAAGTATTATTTTATAATAAAATCATGTTCGGTTTCTAATGTCTTAAAAATGAATTATTTAATGTCTAAGATGTGTATGGGTTGAAAACCACTCAACCAATAGGTTTTAGACTGGTTTGGGTCCCTATATTAACCTTATCTTTTATATTTAACTCTTAGTTTAATAGTTTGACCATTACAATGTCTCTTTGCATTTTTATATTATATTGTTAATAAAGTTACTATAAACTTATAAGAGAACCCCAAGTGGTTCATTAATGACATATATAATATTATTTAATTCCTTTTTTCAGACATTATATTTTTAGAAATAGAATACAAATTAATAATATAATATCTGTTTTGAAAACTCTTTTATGTCAATTTTGACACTATTTTGTATTTTGTTTTTTATAAATTTATAAAAGAATTATTACTTCGAATAAAATTAATCTAATAAACCCTAACATGTCATATAAACCTAGAAATTTACTTGAATTCATAAAAAGTCTCAAATTAAATTTTTTTGGGTATTTATTGTATAAATTATTTTAATATTTCATTAATAAGGTAATTACTACATCATCATTGTGTCATAAATAAATTAAATTATATAATTTATTAAAATTATAAATAATATACTAGTATGTAGGAATTTGTTTAGCTTTCTAATGAATATTTATAGTCAAATTTATCTTATATATAACCCTATATTAAAAATGGATAAGTTATTAAACTTTGATTTTAACAATTTTGACTCTTATTTGAATTAAATAATAATAAATGTCCTAATCTAACAAAATTGGACCTAAATGATCATATTTTATTACAATTTTTGTTTTTAATTAATATTTATTGTTTTCACTATTCATCAAAAATTGAATGTTTTCAGAAAAATACCAAAAATTTACCATTATCTAATTTCGATATTCAGAATCCAAAAATGAAGTCTATTTTGAAAGATAAAATTTATAAAATTCCAAAAAGATGGTATTACTATTCATAACGGCTAGTTTGAGTGGTTTTGGTGTGTTAGAACTTGAAGTTGCGTACAACACATGCTTTTGTATTATTCAAAGAGAAGCGTGCCATGGAAGCTTGAGGTGTTATAGTAACCGGAATTAATAGTTAATATTCATATTGATAGAAAATATAAGGAAATATTTTCTAAATTTGAACATACTGATTAAAATTATGGAATCAATTTTAAAAATTTCAAAACAAAAGGTGTTATAATATAATTCAGAATTCGTCTTGTAAATCACAATGAATTTTTTTTCTAGAAATATGCATTTTAATCCCAAAAATGAACTTATAGAAAAATAAGATTTTATGATGATTAAAATTTAATTTATAATATAATATCTATGTATATATTAATTTAATTAATTATAGATAAAATTAAAATCATAAATTTACTTTTAATCTAAATAAAAGGACAACTTTATAATAATTAGTTTTTTTCACTATTCACTAAAAAATTAATCTCTTTAGAAATTTCTAAAAAATTCATCATTAGATAATTTTGATATTCTAAATCCAAAAGTAAATTCATTTTGAAAAAAACAATTCTAAAAAATAAAAAAATTATAATATTCAATCACTAAAATCAATGTAGACAATATTTGATGAAAAAATATTTTAAAAGAATAAAATTACCTTGCTACAACTTTTGAGTGAATTTTTACAATGGATTAGTTAATAAATTATAAATGATTATAACCATTATATATTTTGTAATATCATTAATAGTTTTGATTTCCTCGTTTTAACATCTAGGTTATAATAGTCACATTTAAATAATAATATGTTGTCGTTTTTTAAGCTCAATATAGCATATATTGTACATTATCGAACATAATGTTTATTTTAAAAATATCCAGAATTCACAGTATCTACACTTTAAGGACTTTCATACTCTTAATTTAAACATTGGTTTTGTGACTAGGTACTGATTCCAAAATACCATTGTTCAATTCCCACATCATAAAATATTTTTACGAAACATGCACTTGATATTAGAGAAAATGAATGTTTGAAGGTCATGTGGAGTTAGGGAAACTAGATTTCCATGTAGGATAACATAAGTGGGAAGTGAAGAAATGGATATTTATGAGAAAACTATCTCATATGTACTGATAGAGAGTGATATAGAATATGGTCCTTAGAATATTATCAATTACAGAACTATAAATCTTTGATGGGTTAAAAGGAGAATGATATCTCGGTAAGAAAAATAAACAGATATTTTTTCTGGTTTATAAATAAATATCCTTGTAAAATCTCAAGTAAAGAAAGAAATAATACATTTTAATTTTTATTAATATTTGTAAATTAAATATTAATTTTACTTTAAAGGGGTTCTATGTTTGATGGCTTAACTGATACGCAATAACGGGTTTCTTTGAAATCTTACGTTACAAACTAATAATATAATATTATTAGTTTAAATGGTAGGTAATTCCTAGTCATGGTATTAGTGGGAATGAATATAAATAAATACAATATGTTTATACATGTTTTTAAATGATTTTACATTTATCCAAAAAAATTAGAAGCTTAAAATGTGAATGAATCTAATTTTAAGCATAAATACTCTAATATTTTTAAAAGGATGGTTTACCGCTTTTTGATGAAGATCCCTCTTTAAATATAGTTTTGGTCACTTTTTTATATTACATTTTACAAAATAAATTTTTTCTTTCGATTCGGGCCCTCAAAATTTACTTTTGGTAAATTTTTGGTATTTTTCTGATAAAATTCATTTTTTATAAATAGTGAAAAATACGGTATTTTATTTCGGAAGTTCCTTTTAATCTAATTTATTTATATGGTTAGATTATCTTTTTATTTGTTTTTAAAGTGTAATTAGATTATATTTTTACCATTTAATCCAATTATGATCATTGGAATTAATTTTTCTTTAAAATTAGACATAAACAAGTATCAATATTTTGATAGTTATTGTTTCTTAAAAAACTGCTATTCGTTTTGACAACGAGAATTAATTTTAAATTAAATAATAAAAATTCAATGTTTTGAATTTGGTAAAATATAAATGATTTTTTAATTTGAAATATAAAATATATCTTAGGCTGAATTTTTGGTATTTTTCTGAAAAACATCATTTATTAATGAATAGTGAAACCACTTAGTAGTAGTCAAATAAACTGACTTTTTCATTTAAATAAATTTTTACCGCTTCTGGAAATTAAATTTTTAAAATTCAACATAAATGGTTGTTATTAGAAAGTAAAATGTGGTTCAATATGATGAAAATAATTTTAGGTGAATAGTAACTTTTTGCTTTTATTTACCGTGGTTAAAGGTAAATATGGTAATTCAAGGTAAGAAGAATATTATAATAATAAAAAATTACCTTGACACGTGTCCTAACCTTATTGGATTAGTCATCTACGACCATGGAAATATGTTTGTCAATTTTTTGACCCCATGGAGCCACTTAAGAGTGATAATGACACTTTATTTTAAATAACTTAAAGGCAAAATGACATAACCAAATAACTTTTTATAAATTATTTTTTACATGGGGTTATATAAGTCATTATTTCAACTATAAATATTCTTTGGAAAGATAAAAATATTTCCTACATCATAGTAGTTTTTAATAATATTTAGACATCAAATAAATTATATTATTTATGACACAATAATGATGGAGTATTTGCCTCATTAATAAATGATTTAAATAAATAAGATTATAAATATTAAAAAAATATCCAAAACCTGTCCAATTATTATTGGATGATTTTATTTCAACCGTTATACATATAATAATAGACTTTAATTAGTTTTGGATCTTCAAAAAACTGAATATCATTATATAAAAAAATAATATTTTCACACTTTCCTAAAGAACCCCTACCGCCTTATAAAAGCCCCCACTTCTAACACATTCCACACACCTGTCAAGCCCCTGGGATCATCCAAACCCTGACCAAATAATCTCTCAAGGTCAATCTATTCCACTTAGAATCCTTAACATAGTCATAAGAAACTTCAAAAATTCTTTTTGGGTCAAACCAAAGGGAGTTACATTAATTAAAGGTAACCGTTTCTCTTAACTTATTTTCTTTTATTTTACTTCTCCAGCCCCTAAACTCTTTTTATTAATTTATTTTATAACAGCACAAGTATACTCAACATACTAGGGTGTTTTTATGAGATTTATTCAAACTACACTTACAAACACCTCTATCTAATGGGTGAAGAACATACTATTTCTGTGGTTAACAAACTAACGCCTCACAAAATGACGATTGTTCAATTATTTCCTACCACATCTCATCGTGGCCATTAAGATGGAACTATATTTATATATGATATGTAATATGTTTATGTTTTGGTTATTCTTCAATGTTTTACATTTATATCCTACCTTTATGGTTTCCATAATGGGTAAATGTGATAATTTCATTTAAGGAAGTGCAGACTACCACCCCCACAAAGTGATATGACTTGTTAATGACATATGTGGGATATATAAATGATGGAGTTAATGATATTATATATGTTATTATACTAGAATTATAATATACCTATTTATCATTATTTTTTCTTTCCATTAAAATATTAAATAGAAATGAAAGTAGCATTTATGCGTAAGTACGACTTACCGTCTCCATGAAAGGTGAATTTCATGTCTTATATCCAAATGATATGTACTATTAAAAATAAATAAATATAATATATATATACGATATATATGATATCTAAATAATTAATATTATTCTGGAGATAATGGACTGTTGACCACATGGACAACTTGTAAATATAAGGTGTTCATTTTTGACTCAAGTACCAAATATCGACAAAACGAACATTATTAACTTAAATGATTGAATAATGTTAATAACATTGTAATAAGGGATATAAAAGGAATAATAAACATGAAAAAGGTTCTTAGTCAATTAGAAATTAACATTAGTTTATTATTCAGAAGATTAAAGAACAAACGGGTCAAGTCGGACATGAGGTAAGGTACTTCGTCTCAATCTCTATTCAATGAGGCATATTTTGTTTTAATACACGACTTACTTTTAAACGTTGTATAAAAACCATTGAATTTTCATTTCATTCAAAGGGAATATTTTTCTATGAATAATTTTACTAAATGACCAAAAATAATGTTTCTTTTTATTGTAAGCGATGACAATGACCTTTCCACCACCATGAGTATTATTTGATCTTTGGATTCCTTGAAAAGCCGTGGTGTTTTTTCAAAAAGAAAATAAATAATATATACCCATTTTACGTATTTTGGTATTGAAAATGGTTTTGAGAATGAATTGATTATTTCAATATCTTGAAATGATATATGGTTATTGAAATGTGGAAATGTTATCTTTCTATTATGCTTGTTTTATGTGTTATGGTTCTTGGGAATTGTTTACGTATATGGGTGTTTCTATGATAAAATTAGGGAAGGTGAGCTAGAGATATATCTCTAATGCCTTGGGTAATGTGACGGAGGTAAACATGAATGTTTCTCCTAAGATATTTAGGGAATATAATTTTATGGTTATTCCAAATGTGACTCCCTACGTAGCTATGAAAGCTACAATGTAAGTATGTTATATAAGCCATAGTTACCTTTATTATTTGTGATTACTATGTGTTATTCATAATTCTTATGTATTCATGAGGTTTTTAAAAGAGTTTATGTTTGGTATGTATTTATGGTCTAATGATATATTTCTTTATTTTATAACACTTTCTGAGGTTTTTATGCCCATCCCAAGTTTTGAAATGTTTTTTAAATGACTTAAAGATGAATAGATTCAAAGATGTTATCATAGAAAAGTCATGCTGTCTAAAACCTGGAACTAGGCATGGCACTTTTTTTCAAATTGTTTTTATTTTGTGAAAAAAATGGAAACTGAGTAGAAGTGTATACTTTTTATTTTTTGAGATGTAATTTAATAGTTATGGCCTAATTATATAAAACTCTAAACCTAAAAAAGATCCACAATGTGAATTATTCATTTAATTATATATTATGAAATGTTTATGGTTAAGTCCTTATAGTTGGTATCAGGGTTCAGTTTAGACAACTTTAGGAGTTAGAATATAATTAAATTAATAGCCATAAAATAATTTTAGTTTAAGTTATAATTGAAATGATATAGAATTTACAGATTACCATGTTGCTTCGCATAACATATTTCTGTTTTTAGAATGGTTTTTCCCCGAGGAAATAGGAAAACAATGTTGGGATGACATTAGGAGGGAGACAAACATCCAAATCAGCAACCTAAGATGGTTGGAAACAGAACTGAACAGTTTGTTGTAGTGATGGAACTGTTGAATCAGGTTATAAATGGTGATGGTATCAATGCACTAGATCATCCATATCAACCACAGAGGAAACTGTCAATAGTAGACCATTTCCTGAGGCAAAATCTCCCATCATTCAGAGGATCATCTGATCATGTGCTAGCAGAAGGGTGGATTAAAGCGCTGGAGAAATTTTTTAATGTCATGGGGTGTTCAGAACATCAAAAGGATAGTTTTTTTGTTTACCATTTTGAAGTTGAAACTACTTTGTGGTGGTATATGGTGAAAAATATCAGGGATAATGAAAATATTTCTTCTCTTTATTGGGATGAATTAAAAGGTATGTTTCTTGAGAAATATTTTTCTAAGGTGGTTCATCTTAGGATGGAAAAACAATTCCAAGAATTGGGATAGGAGGATGACCTAGTGGATACTTATGAACCAAAATTCACTTGACTAGCAATCTATGCTTTAAAATTCATACGAGATTTCTATAGTAAAATCAACCGTTTTTACTGAGGGTTAAATCCAAATTATCAAAGGGCTTTAGCTTCTCATGAGTTTAAAAGTTTTGAAAAACATGTTCATTGTACGAAGAAGGTAGAAATGGAGTTCTTTGATGATCAGGTGTTCTTTGAAAAACAATAGAATAAGAGGTCGAGGTGGTCGGGAAAAGGGAAGAAGTCTTCAACAAAAACTCTGATGGTATGAAACTTATGTTTTCAGTTTGTGAAAATTGTTGTAAAAAGCAAGCTGGGGAATGTCTTTTGAATTTTGGTAAGTGCTACCGATGTGGTAAAAGGGGACATAAGGATAGTAATTTCACTGAAAAAGATCAAGGTAATGGTAAGATAAAATATGATTTACAGTCAGTAAAATGTTTTAAGTGAAATTAAATGGGTTATTATGCAGATGAGTGTCCAATAAATAACTCAACTGAGAGAAAGCGGTCAGACTACAAGAAGAAAGGGGTATTGAAATCCTTTGTAACTACTTTAGTAGATGTTGGGACATCAAATAAAGTAGTATTAGGTACACTATATATTTTCTAAGATTATTCTTATGTGTTTTTTGATTCAGGGTCTACACACTCATTCATTTCTGATAAGTTTTCTAGTAAACTGGGAAATCCATCTCAAGATATGAATACAAAACTTATAGCAAAAACACCTGGAATAAATTTTGAGAAAAAAAACATAAGAACTTTCTTGTCCTTTTGTGTGGGAAGAATCTACCTTCAAACCTTATTATTTTCCTCTAGTAGAGTTTGATTTTATTTCGGGTATGGATTGGCTTTATATTTATCATGCTAAGATTGACTACAGAGCTAAAGAGGTTTCTTTTTAGAAATATTTTCACATTGTGTACAAGAATGAACCCTTTCTTTTGATAACATATCTGGAAGCCGAGAAACTAGTAAAAGATGGAAATGAATGTTACCTTGAATATATTGTTTTAAATAAAGGAATTGTTGAGATTAATAATGTGTTAGTGGTAAATGAGTACCTTTATTTTTTTCTTAATGAGTTTCCTGGTATTAATCCTAATCGGGAATTTGAATTTACTGTTCACTTAATTCCTGATGCTAAGACAATTTCAAAACCCCCTTATCGAATGGCTCAAATTGAACTTTTAGAGTTAAATAATCAATTGTAGAAGTTATTAGAAAAAGGTTTCATTCGACCTTGCACATCACCATGGTGTGATCCTATCTTATTTTTTAAATATAATGATGGTTCAAGGAAAATTTTCATTGATTATAGAGCATTTAATAACATCAGGGTTAAAAAAATTATCCTTTGCCTCATATCAATGATTTGTTTGATCAGCTCCAGGGAGCTCAGTATTTTTCGATGATTTATTTGAGGTTGGGGTACCATAAGTTGAAATTAATGGGGGAATATATATCTAAGACCGCATTTCGTACTAGATATGGCCATTATGAATTTGTTGTTATGCCTTTTGGGTTAACCAATGCACCTACTGTATTCAGGGATCTTATGAATAGTGTTTTCTGTGAGTTCTTGGATATGTTTGTGGTTGTGTTTATTGATGAAATGTTGGTTTATTCTTAAAGTAAAAAAGATGTATGAAATTCATTTAAGGGTTGTCTTGAAAACCTTTAAAGAAAAGAAACTGAATGGGAAATTTAGAAAGTGTGAGTTTTTGTTATAACAAATTTCTTCCCTTGGTCACATTCTTTCAAAAAATGACATAACTGTTGATCCTGTAAAAAAAGTTATTGAAGAATGGCCAATACCCACAAATATAACCGAGATCCATTGTTTTCTTGGTTTTTTAGGTTATTACAAGAGGATTTTTTAAAAAAATTCACAGTTATCTACCCTATTAACTAAGTTAACTCGAAAAGGTTTTAAGTTTATTTGGACAAAAGAGTGTAATTATTATTTTCAATAATATAAAATAAAATTAGTGAATGATTCAGTTTTGGCACTGCCTTCTATAAATGGTGACTTTCATATTTATAGTGATGCTTCATTAAAAGGACTTGGTTGTGTCTTTATGCAGAATGATCAGGTAATTTATTATGCTTCATGTCAGTATAAACCTCATGAGTTAAATTACCCTAAACATGATTTGGAATTAGCTACATTTGTTTTTTCTTTAAAAATCAAGAGGCATCATTTGTAATGAGTAAAATGTGAAATATATACTGACCACAAGAGTTTATTGTATATATTTACTCAGATATAATTGAACATGAGACATAAGAGATGGCTGGAATTAATCAAGGATTATTATTGCACGATCCTTTACCATTTAGGAAAAGAAAATAAAGTGGTTGATGGTTTGAGTCGGAAAAGTAATACCACATTAACCATGTTATGTTTGGAATGGGATCCTTTGGTTTTTGATTTGATAAACTTTATCATATTAATTTTTAGTGTAGGAAACTATTTTGTTTTGTTTTAGGTGTCTGTGAAATCATCTCTATCAGGTAGAATTAAGCAAGTGGAGAAGGAAGATAGTGAGTTACAGAAAAAGGTAGAGTTGGTTTAGAAGGGTATTTTTCCTAATTTTAATATTGATAATGATTGTGTTTTGAGGTTTGGGAAATGATTATGTGTGCCTTCTGATTCACATTTGAAGAATGAGTTGTTATGTAAAGCTCATAGTTCCCCATTTTCAGTTCATCCTGGCAGTAAAAGGAAATACAAAGATTTTTGGGAATATTACATGTGGGATGGAATGAAAAGAGATATTGTAGATTTTACTGTGAAGTTTTTTATTTTTCATTTGGATAAAGTAGTGAGACAGTTACTGAAAGGGATGCTTCAATCCTTACCTATTCCAGAATGTAAATGGAAAAAAATATATCCATGGACGTCATTGTGGGATTACTAAATACATGACGAGGTAATAATGCAATCTTGGATATTTTTGATCAGTTGACTAAATCTGCTAATTTACTTCCTATTCGAGATACTTTGTCTCTATATCATCTTTCTCGATTGTATGTTAAAGAGATAATTAGGTTGCATGGAGTTCCCCTCTGCATTGTATCTGATCGCAATACCAGGTTTACTTCTAACTTTTGGAAAGACCTTCAGATGTCGTTGGGTACTAATTTAATTTGTGTACATATTTTCATCCTCAATCCGATGGGCAGTCAAAATGAACAATCCAGACCTTGGAGGATATGTTACGTTCTTGTTCACTCGATTAATAGGGAAGTTGGGATCAACATCTTTCTTTGGTTGAATTTTCATATAATAACAGTTTTTATTCCAGTATACAGATGGCTCATTTGATGAATTATATGGAAATCATTGGCGAACTCCATATTTTTGGGATGAAGTAGGTGAAAGGAAGCTGATGGGACCAGAATTGGTTGAAGATATGGCAGAAAAGGTTTATCTGATTTAGAAGAACACGAGAACTGCTCAGAGTACGTAGAAATGTTATTTGGATAACCAGAGGATGGATCTCTCTTTTGTGGTAGGTGATAATGTCATTCTCAATGTTTCTTCATAGAAAAGTGTTATGCATTTTTGTAAGAAGGGAAAGTTGAGTCCGAGGATCATTTGACCTTAAGAGATCCTTGAGAAAATTGGATCAGTTTCATACAAAGTGGATTTACCTCCATGTTTATCCCAGGTACACAATGTTTTTCATATTTCGATTTTGAGAATGTGTATGCGAGAGACACCTCATATTTTTAACCTACTGTTATTTCAGTTGGAAGAGAATCTCTCTTATAAGGAACAACCTGTCGAGATTATTTGACCATAGAGAGCAAGTGTTGCAGAATAAAGTAATTTACCAGGTAAAGGTTTTATGGAAAACCCATATGTTTGAATAGGCAATGTGGAAAACTGAAAATGCTATGAGGGATAAATACCCCAATTTATTTGATAAGGGAATAAAAATTGCGAGGACACAATTTCGAAAAGGGGGAAAGGATGTAACATCCCAAGTAAATAAAGAAATAATACATTTTATTTTTTATTAATATTTTTAAATTAAATGTTAATTTTACTTTAAAGGGGTTTCTATGTTTTATGGCATACTCGATACACAACAACATGTTTCGTTGAAATTTTACGTTGCACAATAATAATTTAATATTATTTTTTTAAATGGTAGTTAACACATAACCTTTGTATTGGAGGTTATGAATATAACTAACTAAAATATTATTATACATGTTTTTTAAATGTATTTACATTTATCCAATAAAATTTAGTTGCTTAAAATTTTAATGAATCCAATTTTAACCATAAATACTCTAACATACTTTTAAATGTCAATTTACCACCTTTTGATGGTGAACCCTATTTAAATATAGTTTTGATCACTTTTATAGGTTCTATTTGAAAAAATACAATTCTTTTTTAGATTCAGGACATCATATTTTACAATGGGTAAATTTTTCGTATTTTTTTTGATAAAATTCATTTTGTATGAATAGTGAAAAATACTGTATTTTATTTCAAAAGTTACTTTTAATCTATTTTTATATGGTTTTATTATCATTTTAATTGGATTAAATTTTTAATTAGATTATATTTTTACAAATTAATCAAATGTTAGTCATTGGAATTAATTTCACTTTGAAATTGGAAATAAACAAGTGTCAATCTTTTGATAGTTATTGTTTCTTAAAAACACTCTATTTGTTTTGACAATGGGAATTAATTTTCAATTAAATAATGAAAATTATATGTTTTTAATTTGGTAAAATATACATCATTTTTTAATTTAGAATATCGAATATATCTTAGGCTGAATTTTTGGTATTTTTCTAAAAACATCAATTTTTCATGAATAGTGAAATCACATAGTAGTAGTTAAAAAAACTGACATTTTAATTTCAATGAAATTTTACCACTTTTGTGAATTGAATTTTAAAAATCTCATATACATGGTTGTTATTGATAAGAAAAATTTGGTTCAATAAGATGAAAATAATATTTTGTGAATAGTAAGTTGTGACTTTTATTTACCGCAGTTAAAGGTAAATAGGGTAATTCAAAGTAAAAAGAATATTATAATAATAATAAATTACCTTAACATTTTTCCTAACATTATTGGTTGATTCACATACGACATTTTCATATTTGGGTCGATTTTGGGACCCCATGGAGCCATTTAAGAGTGATAATGACACTTTATTTTAAATAACTTATAGTAAAGGGAAAAATGACATAAACAAATATCTTTTTGTAAATTAAATATTATATGGGGTTATATAAGTCATTGTTTCGACTATAAATATTCATTGGAAATATAAAAAGATTTCTTACATCATGGTATTTTTTTTTATAATTCGTACACATCATATAAATGAAATTATTTATGACTCAATAATGATGTAATATTTACCTCATTAATAAATGATTTTAATAAAAAATATTATAAATATTAAAAAATATATCCAAAACCTATCCAAATACTATTTTATGATTTTATTTAAGCTATTAGTTATCTTATATTTAAATTTAATTAGTTTTGGACCTTTATAAACCAAATATCACTATATAATAAAATAATATTTCACACATTCCTAAAGATCCCCTCCTCCCCTTATAAAAAGCCCTCATTTCTAACTCATCACACACACCTCTCAAGCCAATTGGCTTGTCCAAAGACTGAACAAATAATCTCTCAAGATCCCTCTCTTCCACCTAGAAGCCTTACCTTAGGCAAAAGGCACTTCAAAAAGTCCTTTTGGTTCAAACAAAATGGAGTTACCCAAATTAAAGGCAACCGTTTCTCTTAACTTCTTTTCTTTTATTTTACTTCTCCAACCCCTAAATTTTTTTATTACTTTATTTTATAACAACAACAGTATCCCAAATATTTTAAAATGTTTTTATGATATGTATTTGAACAAAAATTACACACACCTACATCAAATGGGTGAAGAACGTACTCTTTCTACTGATGGAAAACTAACACCTCATGAAACGATGATTGTTCGATTATCTCATACCTCCTCTCATGGTGGCCATTAATATGGAACTATATTTATATATGATATATATTATGTTTATGTTTTCTTTATTCTTTGATTTTTTTACATTTATATCCTACCTTTTGTGTTTCCATATTGGGTAAATGTGATAATTTCATTTGAGGAAGTGCAGACCACCACCCCTCAAAGTGATATGAATCGTTAATTCCATATGTGGGATGTATAAAGAATTAAGTTAATGATATTTTATATGATATTATAATAGAATTATAATATACCTATGTATTATTATGTTTTCATTCCATTAAAATACCAAATAGAAATGAAAGTAGCATTCATGCATACGTAGGACTTACCGTCTCCATGAATGGTGCATTTCATTTCTTATCTCCAAATGATATGTAATACTATAAATACATATATATAATGAATATATATGATATAAATGATATATAAATAATTAATATCATACTTGAGATAATGGAAAACTAACCACATGGACAACTTTTAAATATAAGGTGTTTATTTTTTACTCAAGTACCAAATATCGACAAAACGACCGTTATTAACTTAAATGATTGCATAATGTTTATAAAATGGAAATAAGTGATATAAAAAGAATAATAAACATGAAAAATCTTTTTAAACAAGTGGAAATTAATTGTAGTTTATTATTTAGGAGATTAAAGAAGAAACGGGTCAAGTCAAACACGGGGTAAGGGACTTCGTCTCAATCTCCTTTCATTGAGGCATATTTTGTTTTAATACATGACTTTATTCTATACGAAATATAAACACCTTTTAATTTTCATTTAATTAAAAGGAAATATTTTTCTATGTATTTTTTTTCTAAATGACAAAAAATAATGTTTCTTCTTAACATAAGCGGTGCCAACGACCTTTCCTCCGCTGCAGGTATTATTTGATCATTAGCACCCTTAATAATCCGTGGTGTTTTTTTAAAGGAAAATAAATATTATATAATCTTTTTATGTAATTGGGTATTGAAAATGGTTTTTAGATAGAATTTATTATTTCAATATCTTTAAATTATACATTGTGATTGAAATGTGGAAATGTTATCTTTCCATTATGCTTGTTTTATGTGTTATGGTTCTCGGGAATTGTTTACGTATACAGGTGGTTCCGTGATAAATCTATGGTGGGTGAGCTCGAGATATCTCTCCAATGCATTGGGTAACGTGATAGAGGTAAACATGAATGTTTCTGCAAATATATTTAGGGAATATACTATGATGGGTATTCCAAATGTGACACCATATTTAGCTACAAAAGCTACTACGTAAGTATGTTGTGGATGCCAAAAGTTACCATTATTATTTTTGATTACTATGTGTTATTCATAAATCTTACATTTTTAAAGGCTATGTAAAAGAGTTTATTTTTTGTATGTATTGATGGACTAATGATTTCTTTCTTTATTTTATAACCCTTAGTGAGATTTTTATGCTCATCCCATGTTTTGAAATGCTTTTCACAGGAGATAAATTGAATATGGTCAATGATGTGATCAAGGAAAATTCATGCTGTCTAAAATGTGGAACTAGACATGATACTTTTTTTAAAAGAGTTTTTATTTCGTGAATAAAATGGAAACTGGGTAAAAGTTTCTACTTTGTATTTTTTGAGATGTAATGTAATAGTTATGGCCTAATTCTCTAAAACTCTAAACCTGAAAAGTTCATCAATGTGAATTATTTATTTAATTAAATATTATGTAATGTTTAAGGTCGAGTCCTTATAATTATATAGTCTAGTAATTATTTTATATACTTTTATAAGAACATATATATATATCCTTACTTTACAAGAATAATTTCATCCTTTAATAAATTTCCACCACAAAATCGTGTTTTTATCTGAAGGATCAATAATCAATATGAACATTTGATGCCTTAACCTATAGAATCAACTTCTAGGGATGAAAAAATCCATAAAAGAATAAATATATATTCCTATTATATTTTCTAATTAAACAAAATCAAAATGGTTTTTAAAATTTAATATAAATCCCATAATTAATAAATATTAAAAAAAATAAAACTACTTTTAATCTAAAAAATAAATATTAAATACCCAAAGTTCAACATAAGTCATTAAATAAATAATTATCCTTAAAATTCCTAAAAAAATTCCAAAATAAGATGAGACAAAAAGAATCTGAATCATTTGACCATAGAGTTTTCCAATATAAATTTAAATTTTATCCCCCAAATTAGTAACATTCACTATTAATTTCTCATACCAAGAATGTAACTTACCAAATCCTATAATCTCTAAGGTATGCTTAACATTTCTATAAATAATATAAATAAAAATAAATACACAGTAAAATTATTTTCAATTCCAAAATAAAATTGAACCTTTATCTCTCAAATAAAATCCCATAATATTCTATATATGTTTACCCTATAATGTTCCCGCCAAAAAATTTAGTGATATTTCTCTAAAATAATATTAATCACATAATCATCAAATCTTTTTCCAATCAAATGATGTTTTTTTGATAAAACATATGTTCCAAAAATAAACATAACCTTTAATCATTAGACCAATAAAATAAAATAAAATAATTTCATACTAACAAGGAAAACACATAGGCCATCAGTAGGAATTTCATCCTTATCACCATTCATTTGAGAGTTCAAACCCTACTATCTTACCGGACATAATAGGTTGATGTAAGACCTACATTTTATCATTTTTCTTAAACAATATTCCTTATTACATTTATAAAATATTTATAAACCACATAAATATATCCAGAATATATTTAACACTAAAATATTTTTTAACCTCAAAGGTTATCATATACATTTCATTCTTCATTCTAAAATTCAATAACCTAAAATTACACGAAAAATAAATGCCTCCAAAAATATCATTTTTCACCTTAAAATTTCATAACTCAAATTATAAATATGGTTTTAAGAAAAGTTTAACTTAGGATAATCCTTAAATTGTAAAAAAATTATGGTATCTATCAGGATTAAGATAAACTCTCATGAAAACATCATAATCTCAATATTTTTATAAATTCTTTATTTATACCAAGAGTAAGTAAAACAATTAAATCATCACTTATTCTATTATCACAGAGATAGAATTTAATTTTATATAATATGTAGGATCTATTTTATTTTATTTTTCTGATTTATTCCATACTATTAGTTAGTAAACCCATACATTACAAGTGGATACTTATACTATGTATCCATTTTTCACACCAAACCAAATTTTAAAAAAAAATGTTTTTTAATGATAAATCATCAAAATTTTAATATTAACCTCAATCATGTTCGTAATATTTCATAAAACTCATTAAATACATTATAAAAATATGAGATGAGTAAGTAAAATTCATTAAGGGACATAGAATAAATATAACCAATAGTTTAGTAGAAAACATAAAACCCATGTGTTCTTTACCTTTATCATCAATGGTCATTAAGCATATGAAATAAAAAAATTCCAAATGAAACACACACACACACACTTTTTTCTCAATTAAGACCTTTAAAACCATACAAAGTAAATAAAAAACCTTTTTTACAACATATAAAATCACATTCATAAAACCCTTTTAAGACTATTATAATTGGAAAAACCGTACAACTGACTTCTGATAAATTTTATTAGATAAAATATTCATTACCTAATTAATTTGATAGAAATAATGGGGATCACTATTTTCTATAATCTATATCAAGATCATCAGTGATCTATAATGGTTTGCAACCATTTATATAAGTTTTATTGGTCTCACCAATGAGCCATAAGGAGAATCAACCTTTCCTATAAGCTCTGTTTGTCTCACTCATATAATATAATTTTAATGTACCATATCTTGAAAAAAACATTTTATGACTTCACCTTTTAATAACAAAGAATTTTTAAAACACTTTAAAACCCAAATAAAAACACTTTTGGACATCAGAATACCATTTTATTTTAAAAACCACATTTAGTATCTAAAAACTGTGCACGTAATAAAGAAAAATTTTATTAGAAATGAGCCATCAAAAATTATAAAGGAAACATAAATTAATTTAGGAATTTTGATAGTGGTATTATAATATCAATATGTATATGTTAATAAGAGTATATTCCATTAAATAATCATTATTTTAATAAATTAATTATACATTCAACTTCATCCATTACATATGGTTGTGAAAAATTAATTGTGTTACAATCATGGATTTGGTTGGACATATTTATGCATGAATAATGTTTCCATTTTTCAATGATCGATACAGATATAAAATAAGTAGCATTTTATGTTTCTAGAATTACTATAATTTATTATATTTCATATTTATTCTTTTAATATACTTATATATATAGAATGCATTTGATATGGTGATAAAAAAAATCACATCACTTGGTGGAGTTTGTAGACCACTCATATGCCCGAATGACGTTTTCATTTTCTAGTGCATAGAAAGGGAAGAAGATAAATGTTATATTATCTTTTAATAATGATGAATATTTCATTAATATCACATATAACATTATTATATCATTACCTTTGAGATGGTAATGAAAAATAATTACATCGGTTCACGAGATGGTAGTCCTCTATACTAATGGAAGATGATTTAGATTCCCATTTTTATAGAAGAGGAGATAAATATAGAAAATTAAAAAATATAAAAAATATCATTATATAAAGGAAATTGTATTTATAATTTTATCAAGGATTATTAAGGTTTTATGGTTTTTTTAAAATGAAATAACAAATTAGGTAGATAAAAGCTATACCTTTTCTTTGAAAAACAACTTTTTCGAAACACATTATGAAATATAATACTAGTACAATTCCTAAAAAAGTATATATATAATGTAGGGATTAATTTACATATTGTATTTGGAATGGTGTTTTCTAAATTTTTTTATGTTTCATGAAATGAGAATATGAGGTTCCCATTTATAGGAAAGGGGATTTGAACACATAACATTTCTCAAAATATTAAATTAATAAAATTTATTTTCAATTGAAAATGGCTCAAAACCAAGTTATATCAAATAAACAATGATTATTTTTCACAATAACCAAATCCAAAAATAAATTTTATATGTTTTTACTATATTTCTACCCATAACTTTTGGTTTTCAACTATATTTTACCTCATTAAGTTTTACAATGACAACATTAATATGTACTCTTTAAGGGTTAAAATATTTTGTAAAAAATGGAAAATATCAACAAATAGACCACGATATAAATTTTAAACCCTATCATAATAACTTTTTATAATTTAATAATTTTATGAATTTTATATCTTTTAATTAAATATTATCTATTATAAAATATCAACAATGTCAATTTGTAGAATTATGCATGACTTGGCCACTAATAATATCACTATATGAAATATAATTTGAACCAACCATATTATTATGTTGATAAAATTTTGAGGTGTTATATAAAATTTATTTATCACATTATTTATCTCAAATTATTTTTTTAGTGTTTTTAATTTCAGTTATTTTATTATTAGAATAATTTAATAATTTCTATATTATTGTTGTGAAATCATTTTTTGTAATTAATTCATCCCAAAAAAATTAAAATAAATTAAAATGATGAATGTAAATACTTGGTTTTAAAAAAAATTAGACAAATATATCCTCTTTAAAACTTCATATTAAAAATATTACACTCACTAAAAATTAAAGTGTGGCATGTTTTCTATTTCATTAAATAAAAAACTATAAAGTTTATAGAATTATCCTAGTTCCACCCAAAGTTACAAAATCATCCCTAGTATTTTTAGGGTCTTTATATAATCATAAAATATTATTTAGGAATTTTTATAGGTTTTTAATGGTTCATAACATTTTATTTGTAACCAAAATTATATGATTTACCATTTAATATGGTAACCAAAATTACTAAAGTTACAAATTATATTGACCAAAAATAAATGGTATCTAATAAATAAATTATAATTCACTAATTAAAAACATTTATTCTATTTTTAAAAAATCATAACATAGATTTGGTTTAATTTAATTTAATAATAATCTCACAAAATGCAACGACATACATTATTCTTAACCACAATGCATTTTAATGTCAAAATTTTACTTATACAACTATAATGTATAAAGTGGATTAAAATATAATTAAAAATGTTTTATATAACTAAATAATAATTAAATTACATTATGATAAAACTAAAATCATCAAGGTACTTTTTAATAAAATAAATATAACAGTTTAAAAAATCAGTATTTTTCACTACTGACTAGAAAATAAATCTCTTCTAAAAATTATAAATTATTCATCATAACAAAATTTTGAATTGATGAATATACAATATAATTAAATTTTGAAAAATATACTGTAAAAAACATCAAAAAAATTAAAATAATATCCCCTATAAAACAAGAAAACCCATTTTAAAGAAAATGTATTTTAAAAAAGTTAAATTACAATACTAAAAAGTTGAGTGATTATTTATAAATAATTAAATAATATATTATAAATTGGTATTAATGTTATATAAATTAAATATTTATTAATACTATTCATTCTTTCTTTTTAATTTCATGGTTATAATAGTCACCTTTATATAATAATAATTTTTTGTTCTTTTAAACTCAGTGCAGAAAATCTTATACACTATTGAAAATAATGTTTTGTTCTAAAATATTTGGATGTTAAAATAAATCCAAAATAGACATCAAACAATTAAAAATATCTGAAGAATTAATTATCAAACAATAAAATTTAGATCCAAATTATAAAATAAAAATTAACCGCTCAACCAAACAAATAATTAACACGATCCTATAGCTAAACCTTCCATGATTCCCACTTAAAATGTTAATAACACATAAATTATAAAACAAGTCATTAAAAATGGTCATAAATGGTAATAATAAGAAATACTTACCTAATATTTGGTATTAATGAAGTGGTTATACTATCACTACTATTCAGGTAGAGCAATAGAATGATGTGGTGAAAGGTACACATACTATTTTCTCAAGAATGGTGAAAGATTTGTTTTATTCTAGATTAATTCATTCATTAATATCCTAGATAATTTCTAGAAATATTTAATTATCACTAATATTTCTTTTATTATATAAATCTATGAAAATAGTTTGTGGTGAAATTATTGTGAGTATCCGAATTATAGAGACTTAGCTCTGATACCAATTATTGGATCGAAATATATATAAAGATGATAAAATACTAGGGGGTAATGGTATTTAAAAAATGTTATACTTTGATAAAACATCGATTAATATAATTAAAATTAACCATATTCATATACCACTTATGTAACTAAACAATAACTACGCAGGGCCTTAGGTCTTGTGGAAAAATCATCGTAATAAGTTGGTTATGATAACTATTCCGTATGTCATATTTGAAATTAATTATATTCAGAAAGAAAATGATTTAATTAGAGTAATTGTAATATGGATTGTAATTATAATGGTTATGAAAAATATAGTGAGACAATTAATCATTCTATCATAAATCATATTGAGTAAATGATGTTATGGTAATCACAGAAATTATAATTATAGAGATCGTAATCACATAATAATGAATATAAAATGAATATATAATAAAATTAAATTTTTACTAAAATAGATTAGAAATTTCAAATGAGAAAAAAATAAAATTCATTGAACCCAAATAGAAGAGTATCCAATATCATTGGATAGAGGTCGATTGATTTATACTTTCATGATAGTCTCTCTTACCCACACTAGGGTAAGCCCTGGATATGATGATCGACCTCTATATTTCTATCCCCAAAATCCTTTAGAAAAGTAGGTTATTAAAACCTATGTCTTCCTAGACATAGAATCCCTTGATCTAAATAGGATCAGCACTACTATGTTCCTATCCATGGAATCCCTTAATCAAAATCACAAATATGGTCATCACACGAAGAAAAACAAATACTCTTGAGAGTCACAAGTAAATGGAATAATAAGTTAAAAACATGTAGAAATTATGGTATTCATACATATTAGTAATTTTTAAGAGCCAATATAGAGTTTCAAAAATTAGTAGCAACAACACCAACCTACACTCATAAAAATGATCTGGAATATATAAGAATTTCTCCAAATGGTCATCTAGTCCCCCAACATTTAGATTTTATCCTAAAATATCAGAGGGACCCAGACACATGGAACTCCATCATTCATATTTTAATAGAAACAAAAACATTGGTTTAAATTTATATTGAATGAGAATACGAAACATCATTTTGATTTAATGGTTTTCCTTTCATTACAATACATTTTTCTAGGATTTTTGTAACAAGAGACATTATGATTTTTCTCATTGAAAAAAGTATAGTTAACATGAAACACATGACAGTGTGTATAATAAAATCATATTCATTATGCATGATATAAATCGTTTCTAGGCTCATTACGATAATCATGAAAAGAATAATTTTTTAAAAACTCATGAGTATGATCATTTATTTTTTCCATATGAAAAAAATCATATTGATAAAATATTAATCAAACGTCTTAATGAAAGTATGGTAGAAGGATATATGATTCTATTCTAAAATGACTTCTAATATAATAGAGTTAGACATTAGGTATTTAAGAAATAGTTTGTGATTTCCAAAACAAAAGTAATAGATAAGTTTAGAGAATAATTTAGACTAAAAATATCCCCCTTTTGGAAAGTACAAACCAAAAGTATAAAAGGAAAAATTACTGTGTAAAAAATTATTTTAAAAGATATTTAGAGGACTATAATATTTAGAAGTAAATACTTATACTTACCTTCCTTCAAGTTTTAAAAATCTTTTGATTATGATATAGAATATGGCATACTCTCCCTTATAATAACAATCCCTAAGTATCGTATTCTCTTTCAAAATCAAATGACCCCCTTACTAAATTCATTTCCACCTATTATTACCATTATACCATTCTCCCCTAAACAAAACCATTTCCCCCCATTAAAAACATTCTATCCCATTTTGATTTAAAAAAGGAATCATTAACGTATTGTAATACCTGTAAAAGGGTTAGAGTGAAAAAAATTCATGAAGTAATAAATAATTTGATCATGTAGAATAAGTGAAAGAAAATTATTCCAAAAAAAGAAAAAATTAAATTAAAATATTTGTAGATGTTAAACTCTTTCATTTATATTTCAAAAAAGAATAAAAAAAGTATTATAACAAAATTATTTCTTATCCCTTTCTATCTCATTTTTAAATAGATATAATATTAGTGTCTTCGTCTTTTGAAATTCCTTCCTATTATCTGTCATATTATCAAGGTATTAATTTATGTGTTTGAAAATCATCTTCCTATTCTTCAAACAACTAGTCATGGGTACGATGATTTTTCTCATGTGATAACAAATTTCTTCTAGAGTACAAATATTGTCTTTCTGGATTTGATTTTTTTATCCTGAGCATCATTTATATCAACTAAAAAGACATTTTATTTTTTAAATAGATTATCTCATCTTTGTAAAACATCAACATTGATAATTTAGATTGAATAACTTTTATTTTTATTTTAATCTCTTTTAATTCACCGGATTGAGAGTCATCTAGGATTTCAATGTTTTCAATTTTAAATGTTGTAACAGTATCTAGTTTTTTGAATGCCACTATAACATCTTTCACATGACTTATAATATATTCCACTAAATATTCATGACGTTTTATACTTGAATCAGTATTATCTGACCACTTCACCACTTTATTACAATCCCCCTGTGTTCTTTCAAACATTCATCAATCATTTTCAAATTTTCCTCAAGACTTACTAGTCTTTGTCAAGGAATCTTGATGGAGTTCGATCTTTTGTTTTGGTTATCCATAACGAAATCAAATTTCCATTAAATCCTTGGGAGATATGAAATTTTATTTTCAATTATCTGTAGGGTTTGAAAAATGTACTAATATCTTTTCAAATAAGTTTTAGTTTTTTGAATTAGTCTCTTCTTCATAATCAATAATCTATCTAGAATGAGATTCGGAGTTATCTTCTTCTATTTCTTGATTAAAAACTTCATCACTATTAGTCACTTCATATTTATCTTAAATATGAATGAGTTTATCTACATGGGTTTTTTGTGAATCATTATTCAAAGAATCTATTAAAGGGGTTGTTAATTTGAAATAAGTAGCTTCCTAAGATCTTACTGGCATTTTATCGGATTGGGTTTTTTTATTTCTGACCAGCATCCTCATCATTTCCACCTTTCTCTTCATTCTTGAATTCCTTAGTTTCATCATCTTATTTTTATTATTTTTTCACCTATTCATTTTTTTATTCCTATTCACTTAGATACTCATATATCTCTTTCAATTATTTGACTTCTTTTTCTATTAAGAATTATTTTCGTGTATCATTTAGTAGAGCTGATTCTTTACACACTTTTTGATTGTTCTTTTCCATGTCTTGGACAGAGGGAGTGAATTTTTCTTTTTTTCATAGTTTCCCTAATGATTATTCTATCACTCACCTTTTAAATTCTTTTCTATATCTTATGAACATAAAAAAATAATATTTTATCTTTTTCAACATCTTTTTCTTCTATTCATTTTTTATAATTTCTTGATTCTGGATTTTTTCAGTTAGGGATTCATCTTGATCAAGACCAAAATATGGTTATCATTGTTTTATATAGGCTTTTCTTTTTCTCCATTGATCAAAAACATTATCAAAATTAACCTTTTTCTTATTTGTTTTTATTTTTGAGTTACAATTAGCAATCTTATATTTCTCAAAAATAATCGGCACTAATTGTTTTGAAATATCTTGACATCCTCTAACTATTTCTTTGGAACTTCAACTACCACTTCTTTAAAAAAAAGATTTGATTATGAATTGAAATTTAATTTTAACCTCTTTAACATATCATCACTAATCCAATGAATTTTTAAATTTCTTGGAAATGATGTGAGTGAAAGATTATAGGGTTTCAAACATCAAAAAATCAACACACTCAAAATCACTATAAACATAATCAGTTGAGGCATAATTGCTCCTAACTTTTGAATATTTATGGTTAGGAAAATTAAACTCATTAAATTTAGTTTCCTCATATTAACCAAATAATCAAGGATATGGTCATCCAAAACCCTCAATGTTTCTCTATCACCATTTGTAAGAATTCGAAATATTTTCATATAGAGTGTTTTAAGTCGATTTTCCTTTAATATAGGAGTAATTTTACTTTTGAATTTATGAATCTCAAAAAGAGAATATTCAGCCCTTTCTTTATTGAAGGCTCATTTTACATTCACGAGATTTTGAGAGAAAAAAATCTCCTTCTAATGCTACCCCAATAAAATCTGTGTCTTGAGTTACTGATATAGTAATATCTCTATTATACATTAAAAAGGTTTCATTTAAATCACTATACACATTCAAAAAACTTTAACATTGTCTGACTTCATAATCTATAATAATAACTTAATGATTTTTGGGTTTCTCTACACAAAAATATCCCCATCATTTTAATTGAATAATTATATTCAATGGGGAATCATATTTATCAAAAAACTCTTTATTAATAAACCTTTCTTTGAAAAACTTCATTGATAAAAAATATTTCAAGGAAACAAGATTATTTACTATCTAATACAAAATGCGAGAAGTTTAATTTGTTTCTTACATGAGTATGAAGAAAAAAATTAGAGATGAATAAATTTAGACTCATTTACTTAAAGGGAAACATAGGTTAATCACAATGTAGAGATAAATGATGTGAGATAGGGTATGGGTTACCTTTATATAGGTGATGAAATAATGACCAATGAGATTATACTACTGATATTAGATCAAAAAATATCCAATGGTTGAAATTTTTTTAACTCTTTAGGTTTTTATTAAAATAAAAAAATAGATTTATTATATTCATCATGAATTTGATGAAGTTTTAAAATAAAATAAAAAAGTTGTAATAAAAAATATTATAATTGAAAAATAAAATAAAATATAAGTTATTTCACCCTTCGGAGATTTAGATTGGATTTAATGTTTGTGATTTATTTTCTTTGAAAAAAAATGTGAGTTTGAAAATAAACTCAATATAAAAATTTATGACTATAAAATTTTGAGTACCAAAATTTCAGTATTAAAATTTATTAATATGATAAAATTATGAGTACAAAAAATTGATGTAAAAAAATTTCTGAGTATAAAACTTTTTTTAGAAAAAAAATAGAAAAAAATTCCATCATATATACTCCACCTAAAAAAGGAGTATCTTAATTTATGAAGATGGTTTAAATAAAAGTAAATGTGAATGATTACTTTACGATGAACATTTTAATATTCTTTTTAATTTATTCAAATCTATCATATGGTAATGGTTTTATAAAAATATAATTATGTTGTTCTTTCATTTCGACTAATTGAAAAATGATATCTCCTTTAAGTGTGTGACCCCTGAGAATGTTTTTCTTATTATCTATTTGTTTTAAATATGAGTGATGTACAAGTATTTTAATTAAAACTTCAACACTAGTATTAACTCAAAGTATTTGAGTTTTTTGTAAAACTAATTCCATAATCAGTGACTTTATGTTGCATCCACAACACTTGAGCACAATTTCCAGCTGCCACATGTTTAGCTTCTGTAGTGGAATGTGCTACTGAGTGTTGTTTCCTACAAGACCCAGAAACCAATACATCACTTAAGAAAAAAAAGTTCAAGATTTTCATTTTTTATCCATTCTACTACCACCAAATTAATCATCTGAAAATATTTTCAAAACAAAATCATTTCTATAAGAATACAAATTTCATAAGTTTATAGATCCCATTAAATAACAAAAAATTGTTTTTACAAATTTTAAATTGTATTACATGTTATATTCTTGATATATAGCACATAATCATGCTAAAAACATTATGTATTGAATACTAGATGTTAAGTATAGTCAAATTCATATCATACCTCTAAAAGTTGTTCTATTTACTAGTTATCAAGCTTCATCAATTTCAAGAGTATTTGAGGTACTGATTGGAGTACTAATAATATTTATATTGTAATATCCATACATTTAAAAAGATATTTAATATTCTTATGTTGGGAAATATAAGTCCCTTCATGTTTTTGAGATATTTGAAAACCACGAATGAATGTTAACCCACGCATCAAACTCATTTCAAACTCACATTTCTCAATATTTTGAAAATAATATATTTAGGATGGGTGAGTTGATCCAAATATAATTTCATCATCATTAATCTGAACAATAAAAACCTTTCCTATTAATTTATTTATGAAAATGGTTGGATCAACAGTTCTCCTAAAAAAACTTGTCACAAAAAACTTTTTATATATCATAGCACACTCTAGGGGGGTGTTTAAGTCCCTATAAAGATTTAATAAGTTTGGAAACATAATCAGGTTGTTTTTTTCTTCAAAACCAGAAGTATTCTCAATTAAAACATCCTATTGAACATTTCTGTTAAGGAAAGAACACAATACATACATTTGAAAGTTTCTAAAATTAAATAATTATACAAAGTATAATATGATTTGAATAGATTCCAGTCTAGCTACTATAGAACATGTTTTTTCATAATTGATTCTATCTTGTGGATTATAACATATAGAAACCAGTATTTCTTTATTTATACCAAAAATTCCTTTTTCATCACATTTATTTTTTTTAAAACCCATTATACTATAATTATAGAGGTTTCTTTAGGTCTTTCAACCAAGTTCCAGACCGTTTTCCTTTTCTAAATCATTTAGTTCATCTTGCAATACTTTAATCTAAAATTTTCACATAAATATTCATTAGAACATTTGGGTTTGAATTGCGAAATAAATTCCTAATGTTCTAATTCATTTTCAAATAACATCCAGTCTATAGTGGTTGATCTACATCAGCCATGATACAATCAATAAGATGATTATTAGGAGACAACTCACTTACGTTTTGTAAATCCTTTTCATTTACATAGGATAGAAAGCCATTTGTGGCAAATATTTCAGTGAAAATATCTAGATAATTCTCTATATTAGAAGAGTCTTCGATCAATGGTTGATAATTAGTTTTTGAAAACATATTAGAAGATATAGGTTTTTGATTTTTTAAAAACAAAGGGTTCCGTTTCATTAAAATTGACATTTACTATTTCCTCAACATTACAAAGAGTTTTTATTGAAAATTATATATTCCATAGAAGTTTTTGAATTGATTAGGAAAATATTTTCATCGAATTTGGGTGAAAAATTAGGTATATTATCTTTTGTATTCCAGATTATTACTTTTCATTTGAATAGATTGAAGTATGAAACATTTGGTTTTTAGCCCTTCTATTACTCATAGGGTTTTTTATTTTGAAATGGTCTAATTAAAATGTGATTTATATTATAGAAATCATTAATCACAGCTTAATCCCAAAAGTGTTTAAAAATTGAGTATTCACTCAAAATGGTTCTTGTTATCTCTTAAGGAATTAGATTTCTTGTTTAAACAACACCTATTTTAGGAGTTATATGAGATAATAAATTATGAGTAACTCCTTTATAACTATAAAAAGTTTCAATATATGAATTTACAAATTCTCCATCACAATAACTATGAATTGTTGTCAATAGAAGGGTTTTCTAATTTTTAACATTGACTACAATAGTTTTAAAATAAAATTAGGCTTTAAATTTCATTACTAGAAAATAGACACATGTTTATCTTTTGTAATCATCAACTAAAACAAATACATAATACTTTCCTCCAATAATTCTAATTTCTGTAGGAACAAATAAGTTCATATGAACTAACTATAAAGTATTACTAGTTAACACATAACTAATTGATTTAAATCTTGGCATAAGTTTCTTTACATATTGACAAGGGTCACAAACTTTTGAAGTATCAAATCATTATACTATTAGATCCTTAGAAAGTGTTTTCTTAGAAAAAATTCACAAGTTCTTAAGGTTACAATGTTCAAAACTTCTATTCCATACCAATGAGTGATAATTCATTTCACTAGGGAAAGTTATGTATTAGATCCTAAGGTCCTATAAGTTATTTTTATAAACATTATCATACTAATGGAAAAAAAGAATGTCTTTGTCCTTGGAATTATGTAAAACACAGTTATTATTCCTAACCTTCACCAGGAATCCCTCATCACATAATTTTAATATTCTTATAAGGCTGTGATTAAGATATTTTACAAATAAAACAATTGAAATCAATGTTTTTCCATGAAAAGAAAGACTATATGGAGCAACAATATTTCCTTCATAATTGTCTCTGAAGGTAACTCTTCCACCTTTAATTTCAATAATTTTTCAAATAAGTCTTTTATTCCAGTCATATACTGGGTACGTCCACTATCGTTGTACCATATATTATTTTTGTGGGTACTTCCTTTGTTTTCTTGAAAAAAAAATTAGTCTTTTGGAATCTAAACTTTCTTTGATCTAGAAATGTTAGAATGTAAAATTTTCTAAATCAATGTTTTTTTGAAAAATGTTTTTTTGGAACACTAATGATACATTTTCATTTAAGGAATAATTTTTATTCAAATTACCTTCACATTGAAATTTTGTAGAAAAGGTTTAATTTTCAAGAATAATGTAATTGTTTGTAAAAATAGGGTTTGAAAGAGTATATCCCATTCTTAATCTACTACCTTTTGGGTAAAGTTTTTTAAACATTTTATCAAATCCTTCCTTAGCTATGGTAAAGTTTTATAAAATATTCATTAGTGAAAATATTCTAGACTTTAGTTTTATAACTAAATTCATATCCACATTAGTATTAGTTTTTTAATTAAGTTTCTTTCCAATTTTTTTAATAGGAATTACTTTTTCAACATCTTTAGAATTCTTATATATTTTATAATTAGTTTCCTCATGGTTTTTAGAAGTAGAATAATTTTAAATGTTTTTCTTATCATGATCTTTTGAATTATATGATGCTTCTGTAGTCAAGAAATTTATACTAGTATTTCTTTTTCCAGTTTATTACTGACCTTAAAGTTTTTATTTTCAATTAAATTTGAAAATATAGAATCATTTTCATATATAGGTAAAGTATTATTATCACTGGATAAAGATGATTCTTCATTCAATGATATAGAATTATTTTCATCAGAATAATTATCATTTAAATACATATTTTTTAAATAATAAAAATTGTGTATCATATACATAATACATTGACCTTCATAAGTTATTCTAGCATAAAATCCAATATTCTTGTGTATTTTTCATTGTCCAATAATTAATTAAAATAACCCCCTCCATTAGAACTTCATGAGTCTTTAGATTTCAAGTCATTATTTCCAATTGTTTTGTAATACTTTTTATGATTTCTATCAAGATTCCTTTCCTTTCTATTTTTTCTTTTATGTTTTAGAAAATATGGTCTGATGTGTCAATCTCTTTTACATTTATAATAGGTAACATCAATGTCTTTCTTATCATTCCTTTCATTGTTACATTTCATATACTGATATTAAAAATCCTTTTTACTAACAATCATGTTAATCCTTTAAGAAATATTGGATAAGTAATTCTTAGAATGTTTTGAATCACTTATGTTTGGTGGAACAATAGCCTTCACTATTTTTTATTATTTAATAACCTTTTTAAAAGTATGAGATTTAATTTTATTTTATTAGATGTTAATGAAACTCCACCATTCTTATTTTTTGACATTCTTAGCATCACTTTTCGACCTAAATTTATTCAATAAGTTAGTTACAAATAAATAACTAATTATAAATTCATATATTGTTATTCCCTTTGTTTCTCATACACATGGAATAATGTTTATAATCTTTACCAAAAGTATCTCATCACCTAATTCCTTTTCCCCAATATCTGGTAAACTATTCACATTTTTCATAAAACTTTGTACTATATTAACAATAGGTTCTAAATAGGGTAATTTGAAATAATAGTAGTCTTCTATTAGAATTGATCTTGTAGTTTCTACAACTTTAGATATACCAAATGTTTTAATCTCTAGTTTTTTCTAAAAACATTTTCCTACTTCCCAAGATAAAATCGGTCTATATATATTTCTTATCATAGTAAAATATAATTTATTTCTTACCTTAAAATTCAATTGATATTACTATTTCCCATGATTGGTAAATATTCTATCTTATTTATCTATAATTTTATAGTCACTTGTGAACAAATAATGTTATCATTTATAGTGTTGGTCAAATAGGAAATCATTCTATCTCTATAATATTCATAATAATTTCCACCAAAAAATGATGGTATTGTGGGATTTAAATTTTCTATTAATCGAAAATTTAGTCCTACAAGCTTTAAAAAATACAAAAAATTAATTTTCAATAATACAAATTAGTGTTAGAAGTATTTATAAACAGAGAGTTTATAACATAAATTTAACTAACATGTAAAAGAAAAGAAAATAATCAATAAGTAAAAATATTGGAATATTTATCAAATATCGAATGTGCATATCAGTGTTATAGTGTCTTGAATCTGATTCAAATTATAGGATCTATATGTCTATTTATATGAAAAAATACAGGAGGGGGTTGAATTTTATTTTAAAAAACATTTATTTTTATACATAGAAAAAAATTAGTTTAATATAATTATACAAATCATATTGAAAAACTACTTTTGTATCTATAAAATAACCGTACAGGGCCCTGGGTATGATGGAAAAATTATTGTCTTCAGTAGGTTACGATAATTATTCCATAGGTAATATTTGAAATTAATCTTTTATAGTAAGAAAATGATTTATATAGAATAAGAGGAATGCGGATAATAATTACATTAGTGATGATAAATATTGTAAAAAAATTAATGATTCTATCATAATGTGTATAAAATATAATCTATTAGATGAATTTATGGTAATCATAGAAATTTTAATTACAATAATAGTAATCACAAAATAAAGAATAAAAAAATGAATATATAAATCAATTCACTTTCTATTACAATGCAACTAAAATTTTAAATGAGAAAAAGAATAAAATTATTTTAAATAAGAAAGAAGGGTATCTAATAACCTTATAAAGAGGTCCCATGATTTATACATTCATGTGTGTTTTTCTTACTCACAAAAGGATAATCCGCACATGTGATGATCCACATATCTTTTCCTATCCTTGAAAGCCCTCGATGAATAAGGTGGTCAAAAACTTTGTCTTCTATTCCTCATAATCCCTCAATCCACAAAAGATCAATATAGTTGTCTTCATATCCATAGAAACCCTCAATCATAATCAAAATTTCTGGTGTCTCAATAAGTGAAATGAAAACTCTTTAGAGTCAAAAATAAATGGAACAAGTAGTTAAAAACATATAGACTTCAAGGTTATCATACACAGTAGAAATTTGGATGTGCTCTTGATGAGTTTCAAAATTTAGGGCAATCACACCAACTCGAGCTCATACAAATGATCTGGTATTTACAAGAATGTTTCCCAATGGTCATATTGGCATCCAACAGTCGTATTTTTTCCTAAAATCGTAGAGGGTCATGGAAACATTATTCTATAATGATAATATTATAACTGAAATAATGAAATCATTTTAAATGTATATTAAAATAGGATACATGACATCATTATGATTTAATTGTTTTCCTTTCATTATGATACCATTTTTAAGATATAGAAAACTAAATGTAAAAGGGTCTAATGATTTTCGATATGAGAGATAGTACGATTTTTATCTTTATGAAAAGTATTGTTAGTACAAAATTCTATAAAATTTTTATGATAAAATCATATTCGGTGTGTATGATAGAAATCCTAACCAAACTCATTATGATAATCATTTAATGGATCATTTATACAGAACTCATGCATATGATTATTATCATATTCATTATAAATAAAATTATATTGATAAAATATGAATCAAATTCCTTAATAAAAGTATGGTAATACAATATATGATTATATTCTTAAACTACTATGAATATAAATAAGTTACAGATTATGTATTTGAGAAAGTGTTTGTGACTTGAAAAACAAAATTAATAGAGAAGTAAAAAATGAAGAATTTTGACATGATAATTCTTTCAACTATGTGTTGGTATCTTCACCAATTATATGTATTGTGATGATTTATCTAGAAAATATCAAAATTATTTTATTGGAAAATTTGTAAACAATACTATTAATGGATTAAACCTCATTATATAGATTTCATATCATATAGCTTGATGAATAAATTTCAATCCATTTCCAAAACTATCTCAGTATTTTATAAAAATGAATATGGGATCATGAATAATATTTTGAAAACCATTTAATGGTATGTGTATTAATACCGAATGAAGATGAATATCTAGACCATATGGTTAATATAGAATAAATTTTAAACCTTTAATACTTTACCATTTAAAAATAATATACTAATCTATTCCTCGAAGAGTGGTCTAGTATTCACTAGGATCCTAATATAATGTTCTCAGATAAACTTATAGATGATGCATCACTCATATCTAAGATCCCCTATAGGAAAGAACTAACATAACTAGAGGAATAAACGAAGAAAATCTAAAAATATTTTTATAAATGGTTTATATTCCATCGTGTAACACCTTGGGGTGCACAATTTATCTTTATCAATAATAAGGATAGGTTAATGTAGACATTCATTTATTATCGAGATCTCAACAAGATCACACTTAAGTGATTTAATGATTTTTTAATCAACTTTGATGAAATAAAATACTTATTGATATTGTATATTCATAAAAAATATCATCAAATGAAGGTAAATATTTAATATATCAAAAATTAAGATATCCATGAAATATATTGACAATTTTTGTTCATAGTGATGCCTTTTAGAATAAAAAATTCCCAATTAATCATAATGGCAATAAATAATAAATTATTTAAAGATAATATAAATATATTTTTGGTTGTATTTATTAATAATATTCTCATATACTCAAAAAAAAATTAATGACTTGAAGAACATAATTTTATCGTGAGGAAGACATTATGGAAGGATTATTTTTATGTTAATTTCTTCAAGTGTGATTTTTTAGGTATTTGGTTAAACTCTTTGGTAATGGAATAGAACGTGAGGGAATATTATGGTTTAATTTAATGAAATAAGTGTTTGAAGAATTTCCAATAATTGTACATTTCATAGATATTCATAGTTTTCATGTATTTGGAAGGTACTACCAAGGATTTGGGATAAGGTTATCTTTATTTTTATGCACAATATCTAATATAACAAGGAAGGGAAGACATTATTTTTTTGATGAATGAATGTGAAGATGGATTTATGGATATAAATATGTGGGTATTTTACATACCTATACTAACACTACCCTCATGCAGATATGGTTCTATAATACCAAATGATGCTTAAATGAAGGTAATTGGTTGTATACTCATGAAAAATGATTAAATGACATTCCATTTATAAAAGAAAATACATGACTACAATTATAATAAAGAAATTGATGATAGAGATTTATCTTCCTTGATATATTCAATGACGGTTTAAATAGATTTCCTATAAAGAGATAGATGTGACATATATACCAAATAATGGAGTTTAAAGTATATTTTCACATATGAGGATATAAGAAAGGATTAATAATTATGGTTTGAGTTAATAAAAAAGTACAAATAATTAATAAACATCCATCTTGGTAATATAGATAATTAAATTGAAGCTCAAAAAAGATAGTAAATTATAACCCTATCCTTGTTGGAAAATTAGAAAAACCATATCCTCATGGATGGATTGGAAAATAATAAATTTAGGGAAGACATAATACCTTACCCAAACTATTTCAGGAAAATATATCTAATATAAAATCATTAATATATAAATAAATGATTTAGATCTTCAAATGATGGTGATATATATAAAATAAGTGCACCTTAAATAATTGAAAATTGATAATGTTATATTCATTTAGTTTAGAATAACACATTATTCACCATTTACAAGATAGATAACATAAGATCCATCGTACAATGTTTATATCCCATATTTCTATATCCAGCCCAAAATGTATCAAGATGTACCTTGATTTTTGAGGTATCTTATTGTGAGACAATATGAAAAAGGTGATTACAGAGTTCAAATCAAAGTGATGGGTTTACTAGAAATTTAATTAAGAGAATCATAAATTTAATGTGATTAAGTAACAATTACCCATGAAAACATTGAAATTAGATAATATCATCAAATAGTTTATCACAGACCTTCCAAATACATTTAAAGTACACAATTCCATTTGATATTTAACTAATCAACATACCACGACTTATAACTTTATTATCATTGATAAATGTTTTCATATAATAAACATCCTATGAAATATGTTAAGTAAGTGGTGGCCATATATATGGAACTATATTTGATCTAAGTGGATCAAGATCCATGTTTTACCAGTATGTTTTTAAGGATCCTTCAATATACCATAAATAAAATGCTGATCGTCATTATGGAATATCACTATATGGAAAATGGTCAATATTAAAGGTATATTGATGCACATGAAATAAAAATTGATATTAATTAATGGAATTTAATGAATCATGAGATCAATATATTCACTTATTTTAGTTTTAATACAAAAATATTTTCTACTGGTGTATTTAGATTGTCTTATACAAATACCTATATTGGATGATATTAATAACTGAATGTTCTGGGATAAAGTTAGTAAATAGAATATTCTGAAAAAACATAAATTATTTAAAAATTATTATGCAAGGTTGAAAAACATAATTAACAGATTAAAGTATGACAAATTAGATATAATATCAATTTTTAAATTCTAAACAAGCCTCTGGGTTGGATTGTGTATATAATGTGTTCTTCTGAATATCACCACATAAGAGAGTAATGAAATTTTGAAAGAAATGAAATATTGTTCCTAAGTACATTGGACCCATAGGGTTCTTTTACCATTTATGACATATGAGCTATCAAATAACACTTCCACTAAATATAGCTCAATTGCATATTGTGTTCCTTGAATCTCTCTAGATGATATACATAACTGACCACTAACATATAATGAAGTTGAAGGTGGTAAAAAAAGATAATGAAATCTATTATGAGGGGAATTTTCTAAAGATTTTGTGTCATAGAGATAAATCTATATTCATGGGGAAAATCCCATTTTCAAAGTTTGTAGGAAAAACCATTAGTATGAAGTGTACCCCTGGGAAGCTGAGGAAAAAATTAAATATATTTATCCTTATCTATTACTAATCAAGGATATGTGTTGAAATTTAAAGTATGAAATTTATATTATTATCAATATATTGAAAAAATTTAAAAGAAAAAAAAATAGAGATAAAACTAGAATTTTATAGAGGACATAAATAACCTGGAAGGAAAACTAATCCATTAGAGAATAATGGGAATAAAGGGTATTTATAATAAGAATAGAGGTAATATTATCATCAAAATAGTATTATTACCATTGCAATTGTTATTTTAACACTGAATTATTAAATTGAATATTATAACACTAGATTTAATTTTTTATGTAACAACTAGGCCCCACTGACAACACATACACCCCTGTTTAACATGGTCACCTGATTCTAGTTCACCGGGCACTACCAATTGGCCAAAAAACATGTGTTGTACCCTCTCTAGTTACCACCCATGTTCTTGGATGGGTTATTAGAATAATAAATATCAACATAAGAAAACACATGTTTTTTTAGGGTGTCTTTTACACACTCACACAAAGCTTGGGAACGTTACAAGGAGATCACACATCTTGACTACTACACGATAAAAAATCTATTTAAGTATAGAGTTCTAATCAAGTAAGATTCTAGAAAAATGGAACACCTTATTTAAATGGATATTAAAATTTATCCTTTAAATAATTTTACATTATGGGGTGTTTTATTCACCCCCTTTCACAGTGAAACATCCTCATTGTGAACCCTACTTCTTAACCCAGATATCATTGTCACACTTCTGACTAAATTCTTCCTTTGATACCAATATAAAAACTAAGACCTGCTGATTGCAAAGAAACCCAAAATTATGATAACCCTTATATCAAATACTATTATTTACCACTATTTAACCCAATGACACATATCTTTCCTCTTATAGGCCCACTACATGATTGAATGGCCCATTAGACTAATGAATGTCCCCATAAGACCACACATGTTCTTTTAGTGTATTTTTTCTTCACTTATACACACACTAAGAAATATACTAAGAGTTCACCCATCCTGATCACAAGTCTAGAGAAAATCACATTAATAGTGGAGTTTGAATTAGTAGGTATCTTGGAATGAAATGTAAACTTTTTTACATGGGTAGTAATATTTATCGTTTTAACACATTAAAATTCTAGGGGTGATACAATAGAAATTGTAAAATGATTTGTAAAAAATAATTAATTTGAATAAATCATGTAAATTAATTTTTTTATAAAAAATATTTAAATAAAAAATCAAATTAGGAAACTCAATGAGAGTATAAGTGTATAATTTAATATTGTTTATGTTTATATGTTTTGTAAAAACCATATTTTTAATGTGGAAATTTGAAAATTAAAACTACTTGTGTTAGAAAATTATTTTGATAAAATAAAAATCAATTTTTAAATTTAATCTTATAAATCATCATAGTGTAATTTTTTGGTGACTTTAGTTTTAGAATCATTAGCAACCAGGTGATTGCAAAAAAACAATTTATCAAATACAACATGTTTTATAACAAAATATTGGAATAAAATTACATATTTTATTATAATATGATTCCTTACCCAAAAAATTAATTTTCATAGGTAAATATTATATTTAAAAACAATAAATTCATTTCTACAAACCTAATATATAATTTCAAATGTCTAAAAAGTTAAATTAATCCATTTAAATGTATTTAAACGTTTTTTTCTTTTATTTTTTGTAAACATTTTTTTTGAATCGTGTAAAATTCATGAAATTATTTATTTTAAATAACATAATATCAAATGTCTCATATAATATCTCTATTACATCTCTTGTTCTTGAAATAATATTTTATTCATTATTTTGACCTAAAATACCGATATTGTTCTTGTAAACATACCACCACTCATAAAAAACAAAGAACATCCCAAATCCATCCTATTTAGAATCATTTTTCCAATTAGATTCAACGAATAAAAATTATATCTTTGGATATGTTCTATTGTCACCCTACAAAAATACTTCAAGCAATCTATTGCCTTGTTAAAGGAGCAACATCATCGAAGAGGTAACATTCCTCAAATTCCCTTTCATTTTCCTTATCCTATATTTCTATTACCATTTAAAATTATACTATAATCATTCCAAAATTTCCTAATTATTACATTCAAAATTTATGTATAAATACATTTATATATGGTTAGAAAAGATTAAATATATATATAAATATATATAATTTTTGGATTATAAAGGTATATTTATTATAAATATTTTATAATTTATTCATATATTATATTTATATATATATATTTGTCCCTCTTTTGACAAAGTCCGATTATATAATGGTTTACCACCAACAAGGATGATTTCAATTCATTAATTCTCACAACATTTATGTATGGATAGTTTATCCCATATATAATGTATAAATATATAATTTATCTTATTATATCTATTTTGGGATTAATTTTATTTATTAATAGATAGTAATTTTCAAAAACAACAATTTTATAATTTTAAATAGAAAACATTTAAAAAAATAGGAAATTCCCCAGTGAATTGTTGATGAGTATTGTTTAATTTTTTGGTCAATATATAATAAGGAATAAATAGTTAATGAAAAATGAAGTCTTCTATTTTAAGTGATTAATCATTGAATGTGAAATATGGACTGATTTTGTGAAATTTTCAAGAAGGCTTGTGGTGATTCTTGGAGAATTATAATGGATTACTTGGATCTCATTTAATCTGAAAGTTATCAATTTTTGATATGATGATACATGGAGAAGAATTATGGACCCATTTTTTCACTTGTAAAAACAATTTTCAATGTTTAGTGATAATTCATAGAGTATTTTTATGTGATAATTTAATTTCATTAAAGGTAATGGATGAAAAATTATCCACAATTAAGTCTGATAATTTTGAAACCGTTCTCATTTCCTATGTTATGTGGAAGATATTATTAGATTTATAATTATTACCTAATTTTTATAAATAAGTGATGTCCATGAAAAATTCATGAGGAATTTCTATGATGACCAGGAAAAATATATATAGATAATGAATAAGGAATTGAGTAATTATTAAAGAAGATACATCCATTGGTGTTTCTGATTAAATGATGTTTCAAGAAGTTAAATAAAAGCCATGAAATACCTCATTACTTTATGAGAATAATTCATAAGATCATGAAAACAATAGGACTACTTTTATATAGTTTTTATAGTGGAAATGTTTTAGGATGTCATGAAATTATGTACTTGGAGTAATTACAATTATTTTATGGTGGGTATTATATAAAAAATAGTCCATCCATGCAGGACCCAAGGGGTTATATGATTTAAAACATATATATAGGATAGTTATCAACCACAATGGAGAGCCATCCCCAAACCAATATTCCTGAAGACATTAGTCAAGTGCTTGCAGGCATGCATATGAAGAGAGAACAGATATAATCTATATCATGCAAGCTACATGAAGACATTGTGTAATATAGGTCATCCCATCTCATATAAGTGTGTTTTATTTAACCGGGTGACAACCCTAGGTCCATATTAGGATGTGAAAGGGAGGATGTGTATTATTAAGTAGCCACAGAATGAACAAATGTCCCATGTGGAATACTAGGGTGGAAAAGACATTGTTCCTCAACTAAAAATTATAAACATAACTTGTTCCACCTATTAAATGATGCAATTCCTCTTGGTTAATACAATATCATATTCAACATCTCATATCCTTTTAAATAAATAAAATTAAGTATTGAGAACTGATAAATCCCATGAAATTTGATGACCATATCAACTGATTAGTCAAATAGGATGAAGATTTTACCGATCATGAAAATTCAAGCATTCAACTACGTCTTGCATGAATTCCGTCATTTGATGTCCTGATTTGACTAAGGAAAATCCATGTTTTTTCAAATTCCAATTCATGATGTGACCACATGGTGATCAATGGAGAACATGACCAATTTAAGAATTGAAAACAGGCATCTCTATGTCGTAAGAAGCCTTCATGTGAATAAATGAAAATTCACTGATGCATCGCATGAACATTGATCCATCACATGATGCCATCAAAAGAGTACAAACACAAGTTTCTATCAAATAAATTTTAATCATTAACGAAATTTACCATATGAATATTATTGATGGTTTTCGAGAATCCTTCCACAAGGAGTCACATGATTAATGGAGTGATCATACGAAAATATAACAAGAGTCTTTTGATCACTCCAACATCACTTATTGAATCCAAAATCATCATGAGAATTTTATATCCCTGGATCACCATTTATATCAGACATGAAACATTTATCAAAGGCGAGAGAGTGTATCCTCCTCTATAATTACCAAATATTTAACCCTGGAGGATGTTACTGTAATATTGAGATATTGAGATAGAAATCTATCATACCAAAAAATAGTTCATTAGCATGAGATATTTATGAAAAGGCAGTAAGTTCTCACATGATCTAGACATGTGAAGGAGAACCCACAAACTACTCTTGTCCCATGAAGATGAAAATCATGTTTCATGATTCATCATGTAAGGTTAGTTATATCACATAAACATTTTCACATGAAAGATAACCCAAAAGTATCTTATTTTACATTTATGAAAAAAATAGATCCAACAGAAAATTATTGTCATGATAAGAAATCCATGAAACAATCATTCTCATATAAAGTAGAATGAGAATTTCTCTAATCACATAAAGAATCCCACAAACTACCCTTGCATCATGAATATGTAGCACAAGAGCCTTTTAAGTTTCATGATGGAAAGGAGAAGATATCCATGATCCATACATGGATTTCTTGAAGGGAGGTAGTGATCTCACTCACATTACATGTGACCCTAACATATATTGTGGTGCATGAATTGTTTGAGGATACATATAAATTTGAAACATATAAGATATAGAAAATTTTCACATGATTAAGTCATGTTAGTCATTTAAATAAATCCTTTATGTGAAGTGAGTTCATGTGATGAAAACTTTGTTTTATTTCTGCATGATCGCATGAATGTGAAGATGAATACTAGGATTCTATTCATTGGTTCATGTCTACAGTGTGAAGGTGTACTGAATATTTGAGGAAGATGTCATGTGTGATATTATGAAAATAAATTCAGTTATGAAACACATTCACATAACTTGAAGATACCCATGAAAGACTTTTTTGAATTGTTTTGACATAAAATATACATTAATAATGATAAAATTAGTTACATGCTAGTTGAGTATTTATGATGATTAATTTGAGATCGTGGGAAATATTTCTCTTTTTTAAAATAATATAGAATACATTTTGTGCATGACTTGAACATATATAATTTAGGCTAGGAACATCATCATAGTAGGAGTATCTACCCAAGAATTTGATAAATTGTGAAAGAATACAACATGCAATGTATTTAAATAATCTTCATTATATCATTATAAAAAGATAATTAGTTGAAGTGGATGTTGTATCTTCCACTTATTGAGGAGTACTAAGTGTACTCACATAGAATATTTTCATTTTTTTAGTAGTCTAAGTCTTTAATAGAGGAACCATATTACAGAGTTGGTGAAAAGGAATTCAATATAGTAGAGATATCTTGTTCTATGTGTTTATTGAATATATTTGAAAAACTGTTGGTGATAGTATAAAAAACATCATTAAAGATGATTTGTACTATTATAAATAATTCCACTAACCTAGGAATATTTGTGATTTTCTATATGTTTTTTTTGCCAATGCTATTCATTTTTAATCATTATAATGTTATAATGATAATATAATCCTTGGGATAATAAAAAGTTGAACAAAACAAGGAGAAGGTATTTTTACAAAATCATTAAAAAATATTTCTCCAATTTTTTTATTATATTCATTTAATGAGAATGTAATTTTCTAGAGTTTACAACAGATCTGTTCCCCATAACTAGAGAAGATGTTCGATAGTAAAAGGGACCAATTGAAAATAAAATATAATCTTAGTAAAAATATGGATAAACTAATTCACCCATTATTACTCTTCCAAAACAATCAATTTGGTCTTTATATGCACTTATAATCATAAAATCTCAATAATTTATGCTTATCTTAAAAGCATCAAGGAATATAATGGGATTATCTACCGATATCACTCATTGGTATTATCCCACTTTGTGTAATACTCTTTAAAATGATTAATATTTTTTTTGATATATTTACCAAATTCATCTTCCTATTTTCTTTAATTTAAATTTTTAATAATTTTAACATCAATCATTTATCATCATATAACATGACACAATAATCACATGTGGTTTTTTATCCCAGTCATATATATTAAGTAAATCCCCCAAATTTATGATATAATATCTTCAAGTATTATTAAATAATAACAGGTGAAACAATCCATACACCTTTCCATATTATTTATTTAGGTTTACATATATATTCCATTTTCTCCCATTTATTGATCAATTCTTGTTATATTAATAATTATATGAAGAATTTATCTCACAAACTTACTCAATGAAATTTTAACACTTTATCTAATCCTATTTATAAATTTATTTATGTATTTCATAAAGAAAATATATAATTAAACTTACTATTGATCTTTATCTGGATTTATATGCATATACATTGAATCCCAAACAAATATTCCCATGTGAAATCATATATTAGTCACAAGGGGACTCTATAACTGAATAATACTTTTAGGTGTTTAAATGATTTTTATCTTATTCTATTTTAATCAAACAAAATACATTCTAAATGTATTTTATTTAACATTAAAATTATTTATTCAAGGAATATCAATGTCCTTATTTCATTAGGAAAATATATGACCATCCATAATTTTTATACACCTTAATTAATGATTTATTACATAAAGATGCACTTAATACAATCACATAATATTTTGAGCCATAGTTTCACTGGGTAATTGCATACATAACATTACTACTAGAAAATAATTACAATGGAATATATTTTAACTCCTTAACATTGCATTCAATTAACTTAATTCTTATAAAATCCATTGGATAACATAGGGATATACATAAAGGTGTGAGAAATAAATACTAGTGAAGGAATAATAAAATAATAACATGATGAGTGAAATTCATGTGAGATAATATGTTTATTAATATGAAAAAATGGGTGAGAATCATTATCTTGAACAATGAGGAATGCTATAACATGACAACAACAAGGAAATATATAAATGTGGCGACAACATAAAACATGAAATAAGAATAAGCCAAGGATAACTGCTACGAAAAAATCACTTGGTGGAAAAGTTCCCCAAATAGATTATTTCCACTCCATAATCCCATATATAAGATATAATTTAACAAAAGCAATACCCTTGTTTTTTGGAGGGCTATATAATTATGGGCCCACCCATCACATTCATATCATGTATATAGATATGTGTGGATCATAGATCATATGAAATGTGGATGTATTTCATAACTTTAGACCCATGATTAATAAGTGAAAGATACATAAATTTATTTACCCAATAAATTAAGGATATATACTGATAGGTTAGAAACCTTGAGTGGAAATCCATATGGGAATTCTGTACACATTTTTTTGGAATAAAAAACTAGTGGATAATTTTCGGCAGTATAAAAAAGGTGCATAATGATTCGTATATGGAATTAATGATTCTGAAAATGATCTCAATTAACTTGAAAATAATAGGTAATTTAATCCAGATGTTTAAGAACATATACCAACATGAACTATTGAAAAAATAAAAGCATAATATAAATAAGGTGATTGAATAACGAGTACAAGGAGATGATATCTTACCTCATGAGGGTTCTTCTTAAAGATCAGGAGGAGATTATTAAGAGATTCATAGAAACATAGGAGGACTCCACAGAGGGAATGGAATATTTTTGTCCTATTCCAAGAGTTTTGAGTAAAGAGAAATGTGATGTTGGATGGGTCAACATGGAAAAATATAGAGGAATTCTATATTAATTTGTAAATATAAAATTTGGACTCTACGTGATAAATTAATCTAAACCACAAACCTTACCATAGTTTTCACATGATTTCATCAAAATAGGTGTGTTTTTTATTATTGTATAATTATAGGAACATAAAAAATTGAAGTAATTTCCTGGGTGATACAAAAGAGAGAAATGTTTATAAATAATTGATTTTTTAAAAATAAAATATAATATTGGTTCTAGAGGATTAATTAAGTGTTTATAAAATTTATCAAAAAACATAAAAATTAATATATTAAAGGGAAACAAAAATTTGTTCATGGATACTATTTATAGTATTAATTACACTAGTTTTTTGATTTTATGATGTCATGATACATACTGTATAATTATAAAATATTTAATTTTTACATAAAAAATTAGGCTATCTCATAAAATTATTAAAAATTCATAATTGGATAATTTTAAAATAATGATTTCAATAATAATACTTATTTTATTAAAATGGTTCTCAAAATAATAGAATATACAATTTTAAATAAAAATTCTTATTTAATGAAAAATACTTGGTTTTTGACAATCATAGTTTTCTATCCCTAATAAAAAATAAATTTGAATTTTTAAAACTATATTATAATTTATATTTAATAGATAGAATTTAATAATAATATTTTATTAATATTTAAAAATAAATTCTTGAATTCCACAAGAATAGTGACATGTTTGAAACTATATATTTTCCAAAAATATAATTTATGTTTTATGCTATGAGAATAAATTTTAATCAAAATCATTATTTAATAATTTGAAAATTAATATTATAAATGTAAAAATATAATTACTATTTTAATGAAATAATATATAAATATTCATAATATGATATTCTAGATACATATCCCTTTATTTCACTAGTTAATTCTTTAAGGATATGGTGTTCGATGATTACATTTTCTTGGGGTTGTTCGACCAATCTGTTTTGATAAATGATCACAGTGAGCTTAAAATTATCCAATTGTTTTATTGTTTGAATCTCATTATGGAATTGGTATAGGGAGAATACCAATGATGTTATCACTTACATAAGATATAATAAAATCACTTCATAGGGTTCAATCCTACTGTTCAAGGCCATCACTACTTTTGTCTCTGTCAATTGGATTTATTATAAACCTTAAAATATAAAAATAATAATTATCATGATACAATGACTATATAATCAATGGTTTTGTTGTGTAATATTCATTTAAATATGATATTATATAACTCTTAATGGCCAAAAAACAAAAAAAAAAGTATTTCATGTGTTTTATATAATTTATTTAGCAAGGATTTTATTTATTTGAAATGGGAATTTCACTTTAAAAAAACATGTCTTTACATTATTCCCCATATCAAAATATTTCCCCTTCAAATTTTCATTTCATACACTTATAAAAATGAGGGTACATCTTTTTCATCCCATCTTTGGGTTACCAAGTCTCTTCTTTATGCTTGTAGTTCTGTGAGAACATTTTGACAAGGTGAGTTATCTTATTTCATAAAACGTCATATCTATGATCTCAGATATTCAATGTCTTTTCCACGTTTGAAGATTTATTTGAAAGTAGTACCAACTCTGGATTCAATATATACACGGTGCTTTATAATTACTTCTTTAAGAGTGATACATGGTACACATCATGTATTTGAGATACGTTATGTGGGAGTTCTAGTCGCAAGACCACCACTCTGATTCAATAAAAGATCTAAATTAGGTCAATATATCTAGGAATAATATTTACCATTTCCCCCAACATCATGAATTTATTTCATGGTGATATTTGATAGAAACAATTATCACTGTTCTCAAAATATAAGTTTTATTGATTATTATCTATAAATATTTTCTATCAACATTGTGTGGATTTCATATATCAATGATTAGTTTAAATATTCTCACTAATTTCTTTGATAATATTGGATCCCATTAGCTTCTACTTTACAATAGGATTTGAGCATATCATAACCTGACTCCTCTTCCCAAAAAAACTCATAAGGTTTTATTTTATTTATAGAATGGAATCTTTTGTTATATAAGACCTCCATTAGGAGAAGGTTCTAGTCCCTATATACATGAAATCCATTTAACATTATTTCAACATATTTAATATAATCTGAATGGTCCTTTCACATTGACTATCCGTATGAGGGTGCTAATAATTTTTAAACCTCACTTTTGTATCTAATTCTTATATAATACTTATTTAAAACCATTAGGCAATCATCAAATATAGATAATATATAATAGATATTGGAACTCCATATATTCTTACCACTTCACTTTTTTATATCATGGAATGTTGATCAAGATAGTAATCTTCATTGATAAAAATGAAATGTGATGAATTTGTAAGGAAATTAAATTTCACCCATATAGTTTTAAAACCATTAAGTGATCTAGGTAATATTAGGACCAAATCAATGGTTATTTTTTCCCATTTATATAATGGTATGAGAAATGGATTCATCGTGCCCGTATACTTCTATAATTCTTCCTTGACTTATTGGCATACCAAGAATCAAGTTATAAAGTCTTCAATATCACTCTTTATGTTATCCAACTAGATGGTTTTCTTGAGATCTTTATAAATGTTAGTGCTTCATGGATAATTAGAGAAGTATTGGATATGCACATCATTCATAAATTTCCACTTCCACTCTATTCTTATGAGACTCATATATGGGTTCAAATATACTTAACTCCATATTCAACATAGGTAAACATTAGAATATTTGATACATTCTTATATAGTAACACATAAAATTTCTTGGAAACCCTAATATTATTAATAATGGATGTGTGATATTTTATTTTAGGAATATAGGATATGGTACGTATATTATTTTCATATCCATCCTTTGAATGTCTATGTAGATTGAATCCATTTTATTCCTCATCATGGATAGGTTTATGAGATCATTTACACATGGAGCATGTGACACTTCGTTTTACATAGAAAGATGGTGATATATTGAACAATCATAATCCTTGGTAAAATCTAACCACAATTTGTAGTGAAAATTATGTTCCACTTGTGTAAATATATACTTTATTCTTTTTTTATCCTTATATATGTAAGAACATTATCTATGAAGATAATATTTCTAAATCATCAATCTAAATACCATTGTTTCCAATTCTAGATCCGGTGTTTGGTAGTTTTACACACACATATATTAAATTGGTGGGAGAAATTTTTTATCAATTTTTTATCTTTTATGAGTAAATAACCCAATAAATTTTCGGACTCATCACTATAGGTAAAAAATCATACCCCGTTAATGGGTGATGTTATAACATGTGTAGTGATCAACATCTACATGAGATATTTAAATATTTTTTTACCTTTAATATGCCACAAATTAATGAATCCAATAAATTATTTATTTTTAATTTTTCTTTTAAATCATTAGATATTTCCGATAAATAAATTGTTTTATTATTTTAATCAATGGAAGAAATAGATTTACATCATATATGTTGTTCTAGGCCATCCTTTTTTTTCTGCTATTTTTGAAAAATCCAAAAATATCTATTTTTGGTAATAAAATAACCCATGAAAGTAAATTTCTCCAACCCAAATTCACATTTACATTAAATTTTATAGAACGTTTCCTTTACATATGGTTTTTAATATAGTATTTAAATTCTCCCAATGATTCCCTTTCATTTGGAGTAGATAAGAATATCATTAATAAATATATCTATAAAATTTTCAATGTTTTCACTAAATATTATATTCATCATATCCATTATGATTTATAGATAATTTTTTAGTAAAAATAGTCTCACTATGAAAATGTAGTTATTATACCTTATATTAAGAGAAGTCTTGGGGATACCCTCTTTTGTTTCCTTTACATGGTAATATCCTGACTGAATATCCACCTTGGAGAAGTTATTACCTCCTTCTAATTAATGAAGAAGTCATCCATACATGGTAGATGATAAGTTTACATTATTATGATCTTATTTAGATAAATATAATCTATACATATTCTCATTGATCTATATATCTTCATGAAAAAAATGATCAGTGCACCGAATAGTGAAGAACATGGGAACTTAAAACCTTTATCCATATTTTCATATAATTTTTTTTAATCTTCTAGGGTTCAAAAAGAGATATTCAATATAGTGTCTCATTTATTAGAAGTTATCTAGGTATAAGTTTGGTTGATAAATCAACCTATTGGTATAGTGACCCAGGCTTGACATACCATGATATTATAATAATTGTTTTTGAATATTCAGTATATTACAAAAGTATATGCATAAGGACCGTAATAGTAAACTATCTTTGGAAACATATAACACATTAATCATATTTTTTGAATTATCATCAACCCCTCTATTAAATATATTACCCTTTATTACTCATACATATTTTTTTATAACCTATGGAAAGGGAACATAAGACGGTGGTGAAATAGAATTCTCCATAATGAAAAACTATGGAAATATATAAGCATGACATGGACATAAAGGCTTTTACAAAATGATCATAAAATTTTAAGACCATTCCCTAAATTAAAAGATCAAAATAATGAGATATGAACTAAATATTTTCTTTTCATAATACAGGAATCATAATATAATAAAAACATAAACCATGTGAGCATATCAAAGGCATAAGACATTGAATTTGTATAAGATACATAAATGATAGGTCCACAGGGATGAATACACTGATAGGAGGAGTGAATCAGGGTATGACTAATTTAAAATTAAATCCCATTTGGATCTTGTTTCACTATTAAGAAAAACACTCTTATATCTCTTTCTTATTGCACAATATAAATAGAAAGTAAAGTATGCACATGACACAACAATTTTTACTTGGTTCACCCTCACTAGGTTATGTCCAAGGAGCATACATTGGAAATGTTCCGATGTACCAAATCCACTATAAGCACACTGCTATTTACAAGGTTCATGATAGATCGCTTTTATTCCCATGCTCACTGCCTTTACAAGGTTTAGGGTTAGGTCACTGCTTTCCCAAGGGTCCCTCCCTATTTCTCTCTCTCTCTGGCTGACTGTCGGTGGAGAGGATCACCCTCTTCCTCTTACATTTCTCACTACTCTGGAAAGGATCCACTCAATGTTTATAGACATGTAGGTCTCTTCATTATAACTAATAAATGCATCCTCCTTTGTATGTATATGCTCTGTTGAAGTTCAACCTTCACCCGTAGATTAATCTCTCTTTGCACCGAAGGTATCAAGCAATCTTTCACCTTTCACGCAGATCAGAGTCTCTACTGTGAATCATCCTTACTTGGAGCCCTTCTCTAATCTAGCATGCAAGTCTTGGTGCGCAAGTCAAAACTAGCGCAAAATTCCACCTCAACCACTTGCACAACACATGCTTCTGCGACTCCAAACTTCTGCAACACACAACCTTTTACACCCAATGCAATTTTGGCGTGCAACCAACAAATTTTGCGCTTCTTCAAAATCAAGCGCGTAAGTGTCACCAAACCACTTGTGCAAAACTTCTTTCCTTAACTCAGAACCTGTGCGACTCTCTTCCTTCCGCGCCTATAACACCTTGGGCGCACAACAATCACCTGGCGCGCAGCCTTTACTTGTGCTACCACACACCACTTGCGTGACCACCACACCTACGTGACGAGAGCTCTAATTTTTCTAATTATTGAACTCTCTACCGAATAAATAGAGGTACACCTGTATTTATATGAATTCGGACACCCTTCGCGATGGAGAGCAAGTATCCCCTTGGCGTGCAAGTTTCGACGTGCAAGTCTCTACCATGCAACTCACTTGCACGACCAAACATGAAACTTGCACTACCCTTCTTCCATTGACATATTTTGATGTGATAACCTTGAAAAACATATGGTGCACAAGTTTCCTCTCCTTCAAGTACATGGCGCACAAGTTCCTTTGACAAAAACCACATTTCTTCATTTGTCAATTTTCAGGCCCAAAAATTTGGCAAACACTGGAAAACAGTGCCACCTTTTCTCTACTCTTTTTGTACCGCCTCTAGATCATCCATTCCTTTGTCGACATTCTTGAATCAAACATGGATCGTTATCCACAACCAATGAACTCGTCATGCCACTATGAAATCCCTTTTGTAAACAAATTTTATGTCATGGTTTGCTATGTCAACAATCACAACACATATGTCCACTTTTTCAACAAACACAATCACCTAAAAAATGCTTCCATGAAACCTTGATGGATTTTTCCCTAACAATATCCCCCTTTTGGATTGTTTAAAACTCTTCCATAAAAAGATCCATCGTTAATTCTTCAGCCCCCATTCAACTTTTTCAATTCTATTAGTGATCAAAGATTTACTCAACACATACTCTAATCCCACATGAGAAATGCTCGGCGTGATAAACAAGAGTAAATGAAAAGTTAATAAATAAATCACATCATATCTAACAGTCACTGTTGACACCAAACTGATACAAATTTTACCAAACTGATACCAATTTTTGGAAATATTTTTACCACATTCCAACACCACTCTTCTGCTTTCATCACGATCCTCATCTGTCGTGATATCCATTATTTGATTGATCACTTCTAGAATCGTCAGATTTAAAACGCTCCCCCTTTCTCGTTGCTCATAGATTTAACTCTTTTTAGTTGGAAATCCTCTTTAGCACTATTACATGTTTTGTCCAAGATAACCTCTGGCTATGCAATTTGAACCAGCTTCAACTCCCCCCTATCTGGCTGCTCCACCTCTCAGCTTCACCCCCAATCTCTCATGATTTCTCAAATAGCCACACCGTCCCCCCCTTGAACAATCACTATTTTTACCCCTTTTTAAATGAACTCAAAGGTCACTTCTTTCCAGTCTGTAATGGAGTAGAGAACACATACCATCACATTAGAGAAAAAACACTTCATACCTCGGGGGAGGGTGGTTGTTCCAACATCCACACTCTTTTAAGTGAGGGGAGTCGACTGAACTCCCAAATCCAGTAGATGCCTCTCAAAAGCTTCTTTGGGTAAGGCCTTTGTAAAAATTTCTGCAACCTGTAGCTCTATAGGCACATACTCTAACATCACGATTCCTTGCTCCACTTTCTCCTTGATAAAATGTTACTTTATCACAATGGGATTTTTCCTTGAGTGAGGGACGAGTTTTTTTCTGAGATTTATAGCACTTGAGGTATCACACTGGATTCTGATTGGAGACTTCACTTCAACTCCCATATCTTCAAGTTGCTGCTTCATCTACAATAATTGTGTGCATGCTTGAGTGTCCGTAATATACTCAACTTCCTCGGTGCTCAATGAAATGAAATCTCGCTTCTTGTTTAGCCAAGAAATACACAATCCACCAAGGTAAAATGCACCACCTACATTGATTTTCTATCATCCGCTGAACTGGACCAGTCTGCATCAGTATATCCCAATAACTCTGTCTGATATTTGTCATTATATGTCAAGCCAAAATCCACTGTGCCCTTGATATACCGACGTATTCATTTCACTGCAAGCATGTGGCTTTCCTTGTGATTACTCTGATATCATGCTGCTTGGAATGTGGAGAAAACAATTTCATTCCTTGTTTTAGTTTAGTACAATAGACTTCCAATGATTTTCTTGTATTCTATGATATTAACTGCCTTGCCATCCTTATCTTTTGGTAATTTCATCCAGGTAGCCATCGAAGTCTTCATCACCTTGGAATTTTCCATTACAAACTTTCTTAAAACCTAGTTGGCATATTTTTAATGAGAGATGAATGTTCCATTCATTCCTTATATCAGCTGAAGACCAAGGAAAAATGTTAGATCTCCAATCAATGACATTTCAAAATCATTGTTCATGAATTCAGAAAACCATCTGCACTAAGCTTCATTTGATCCACCAAATATTATGTCATCATCATAAATCAACTCCATCATCCTTTGATTGCTATCATTGATGAAATAATGATTGTAATCCACTACCCCATACTGGAAACCAATATTATTCATGTATTAATCAAGCCTTGAGTACCATGCTCTTGGTGCTTGTTTCAGCCCATACAATGCCTTCCTCATCCTGCAAACTTTGTTCTCATCCTAATGAATGAGAAAACCATCCGGCTGCTCAATGTACACCTCTTCTTCCATAACCCCATTTAGAAATTCAGATTTAAAGTCCATCTGTAACACTTTGATATTTCATTGCACTGCTATGGATAAAAATAATCAGATTGTCTCTAGCCTTGCAACTGGTGCAAATGTCTCATCAACATCAATACCCTCTATTTGGGAGTATCCTTTGCACACCAGTCGTGCTTTGTTTCGAATCACTCTTCGATCTTCATTTATCTTGTGGGGAATGGCCCATTTAGTCCAGATGGTGTTCTTATATTCTGGCCTCAAAACAATCTCCCATGTATGATTCTTCTCAATCCGGTCTAATTCTTCATTCATAGCCTGATCCCAGTACTCATCTTCAGCTACATCGAAAAAACATTTCGGCTCCACCTAAGATAAAAATGATGTTTGCTGTGATGATTTCATTCTTCAAGTCTGAACTGGAGCAGGCCGATCACTAATGATATTTTGCCTATCAATTTCAGCTCGACTCTTTGGCTTCTTAGTAGATTCAGATTTTGTTTCCTCTTGCTCATCATCAGTATCCTTTTTTGAGTCAGCCTCTGCCACTACTAATCCCCATGTGTTTCTTACCTCCTCATCACTTTACTCCATAAACTGTTCATTGGGTCATTGATTATTCTGTTCATTATCAACTATAGTGACATCATTGCTGTCAACAATTTTTACCAGCCTTTTGTTGAAGCATTTATATGCTTTTCATTTCCCTGAGTAGCTAAGGAATATCTCCTCATCTCCTCGTGACTCAAATTTCCTGTGATTTTCTTTGTTGTGAATGAAGCACCTAGTTCCAAAGATTTGAAAGTATTTCAACCTTGGATTCTCTCCATACCACATTTCATATGGAGTCTTTCCTTCCTTCGGACACAACAGAGACCTGTTCGAAATATATACTGATATCAGAAAATCTTCCTTCCAAATTTCTCAGGTAGGTCCGTTTCAAAAAGCATCATTATTCCCATGTTGTTGTTGATCTGATTTCTTTTTTCAACCACTCCTTTATATTGGGGAGTTCTCACTGATGAAGCATGATGCCTTATCCCATGTTTCAAGAGATAGTCTTCAACTTGACTATTTTTGAATTCTATACTATTATCAGTACGAAACATTAGAATTTTCTACTCAAGCATCTTTTCTGATTCCCTTCTATTCTCTTTTATGCAACTGAACACCTCTGTCTTATGGGTATTGACAAATACCCAGGCCATTCTATTATAATCATAAATGAAAAGAACATAGTACCATTGCCCATTTATAGCTCGTTGTGAGATAGTTACACATACATGAGCATACACTAATTCGAGCACTCTGGTTGATTTCTATTCCTTTGGCTTGTATGTCTTTTTTATTATCTTCCCTTGTTGGAAAGCATCACATGTATGAGTATGATTACGTGATAGTTTGGGAAGGTCTCTAGCAGCATCACACATTACCAGATATTCTATGTATGGTTGGCATAGATGTCCAAGTCGCTTATTCCACAGCTGGTTTTCTTCTTCTCTAGATAAAAGGCATGTATCTTCTTCCCCACTTACAAGGTAAAGATTTCCCTTTGTCCCTTTTCCCTGTAGAACAACTGATCCATCATTTCTTTTCACAACACACATCTTATTGGTAAATTGGATACAGTGCCCAGAGTCACATAGTTGACTGACACATAGAAAGTTATGACTAAGATCCTATACTACCAAGACATCAACACGTCTCATTTCTTTTCCCCCAAACTTGGCCTTTTCTGAGCTAACAATCTTCAGGCCTTCATCGTTTCCAAATTTGAAAACTCCTTTTTTGTCATATTTTATCCCTACAACAAGATGTTTATTTCCTGTCACATGAGATGTGCTACCACTATCAAGGATCCACACACCAGAGCTATTTGATACCTTAAGGGCAATTTCTGTCACCACTTCCTTCTCATTCTTCTTTTTCTTGGTCCATATTTTTTCCTTCACACTCGGAATGGATTGAGACTCCTATTATTTCTCAAAGTATGATGGAACAGCTTCAACATGCAAAGCCGAAAAGATATTCTAAATTTCTAACTCACCTATTGGTTTATTGATTGGTTTCTTGTGAATGTTTTGATTTTGCTTTGGAACATTACTCTGTTTGGTCGAAGTGAAGTACCTAGCCATGTGCCCAAATCCTCCGCACCAAAAATAGTGTCCTTAGAAATATGTTTTGGAAAACCATTCTCTTTTTGGCTTCCACCTCTGTTCTTATTCCCTTTGATATCTATTGGCTATGGAACACACATACTGTGAATGTCACATATTTCCACAACAATAACACCTGATATAAGATGCATTCCTTCTTTTTTACTTCAGCACTATGAGTTTCCCTTTGTGATCATTGAATATTACGATTCTGTTTTCTTCCCAAATCAACCTTCAATCTTGGAGTGGATGATTGCGGTCTGACATCATAATTTATAGCTTTTTGTTTTTGAACAAACACCAATTCATCCTTGGCATCCGAGCTCAATTTCTAATTCATTCCTGCGGAACTACTAGACTCCTCTGTCATCCTTTCTATCTTCTGAATGGCCTACTTTTCTGATATCACTTTGGGGGTCAAGTGTTTTTCTTAATCCTTCATTTTTCATCGGATACTGAAAAATTATTATTCAAGCTCTTTGATACACTTGACTTGATCTTTCACTTTTCTATTCAAGCCATCTATCTCCCTTTTCTGTTCTTCAATCTTGATCTTATACTCACTAAAAGATTCTGAGTTCTCTGGTGTTGATAACTTGAGTTTCTCAATTTCTTCCATTAACTTAGACTTCTATTCTTCATCCTGCTGCATATAGAGTTTGGCATCATGAACAACATTGTTAGCTTTCTTTTTTTTGGCTCTCCAAACATCTATCTCCTCAAGAGCAGCCTCTAACTCAGCTTGCATATCTATTCTTCCTTCAACTTATTCTTCTTCATCGTTACCTTAGGTCTCGTTCTTCTCTTGAGAACTACCGACGACTTCCACCATAGCATTTTCTCTACGATCTTTTCAATTTTAAATCTCCTCCACCTCTTCAACCTCAAACTTATCTGAACTGTCTATTTATTATGAAAGAATATTCTTCATCTTGAATAAATTTCTCTTGAACTGCTTCTTCCCTTTCACATAGGCTGAAGATCTCTTCTTGGTAATTTCAACAACATCTTCATCATTTTCTTCCTGAAATGTTTTGGGGCACCTTGCAGCAAGATGAATAACTTTTCCACATATAAAACAAGAAAGTGGTAGTTTCAATTTGAACTTTCCTTTTCCACTTTGAAGATTTGAGGAGAGGAATGACATTACCTCGTCCGTTTCTTCATCCTCCTGAGAATTTTCAATAGTGAGATTCTTCAGGGCCTTAAATGCCACCTCTTTCGATTTCCCCTTTTCCACAACCTCATTATCATCCTTTCTCATTTCATATTCAACAAGGGTGTTGTGCTGGTTATCCAATCTCTGCTCTTTCGGGTCTTTATCTTCCAAAACAGAAACTTGTGGATTGAACCGAGGTGGATGTTTTATCAGGATGCACTTCAAAAAAATTTATCTTCAATAACTTCTCAAAGACCTCTCATGTCCTCCACTACAATATTTACCCAGTCAAGGAATACATCAATAGATTCATTCGGGTTCATTCTCAGATCTTCATACTTGTTCCACAACACATGCAGGATTACCTCTCTGACCTTTGTATCCCCTTCATATATATTCAATAACTTTTCCCACATGGAATGTGATGTTTTTCAATGCATCACCTTTGCATTTATATTATTTGATAGGGATCCCCCTAAGGCATTGATTAATTTTGAATCAGCATCCAACTCTCTACGCTCAGCTTCTAATAATGCACCACTATTAATATCAGTTGTTATGCCATGCATTGCTGCTGTGAATATATATATTCCCAAAGATTGGAAGTAGTGTTTCATAAGATTCTTCCATAGATGAAAATTGTTCCCATCGATGATCGGAATCCCTTTATGATTGGTTACCTCCATTGAGAGAAGAAAAAATATCAACCTTCCCCTCAGATACCAATTGTTAAGTCCATAAGGCCGAATACTCTCAGTGTGTGTGGGGGGGGGGGGGGTGAATCATGGAATAACTAATTTAAAATTAAAGCTCGTTATGATCTTGTTTTACTATTAAGAAAAACACTCTTCTCTCTCTTTCCCATTGCACAATATAAACAGAAAGTAAAGCATGTACATGACACAACAATTTTTACTTGGTTCACCCTCATTGGGCTACTTCCAAGGAGCATACACAGAAAATGTGCTGATGATCCAAATCCACTATAAGAACAATGCTGTTTACAAGGTGTGGGATATATCACTTCTATTCCCAGGATCACTGCCTTTACAAGGTTTAGGGTCAGCTCATTGCTTTCCCAAGGGTCACTGCCCGTTTCTCTCTCTCTGGATTACGGCCGGTGGACAGGATCACCCTCTTCATCTTCCTTTGCTCACTGCTCTGGAAAGGATCCACTCATAGTTTACATACCTATAGGTCTCTTCATTATCCCTAACGAATGTATCCTCCATTTTATGTAGATGCTCTGTTGATGTTATACCTTCACCCGTAGAAGAATCTCTCTTTGACCCGAAGGTATCGGAAAATCTTTCAACTTTCACACAGCCCTGAATCTCTTCTGTGAATCAACCTTACTTGGTGCCCTTCTCTAAGTTGGCATGCAAGTCTCGGCACACAATTCTAAACTAGCGTGCATGTCCACCTCAACCACTTGCACGAAACTAGCTTATGCTACTCCAAACTTGCGCGACGCACAACATTTTACACCCAATCCAATTTTGTTGCGCAACCAACAAATTTTGTGCTTCATCAAAATTTGGCATGCAAGTGTCACCAAACCACTTGTGTGACAGTTCCTTCCTTAACTCCAAACCTGTGAAACTCTCTTCCTTCCTCTCCCATACCACCTTGGGCGCAAAACAATCACCTGGCGCGCATCCTCTACTTGCGCGACCACACACCAGTTGCACGAACACCACACCTACACAACGAGAGCTCTTATTTTTCTAGGTTTTGAACTCTCTACCTAATGAAGATGGGCCGACTTGTATTTATAGGCATTTGGACATCATGCGCGACGATTCGAAAGTCTCCCCTCTGCGTGAAAGTTTCAGCGCACAAGTCTCTACCGCGCAACTCACTTGTGCGGCCAAACATAAAACTTGCGCGACCCTTCTTCATTTTCCATATTTGGATGTCCTGACCTTGAAAAACATATGGCGCACAAGTTTCCTCTCCTTCAAGTACACTTAGCGCAATTCCCTTTTCCAAAAAACACTTTTCTTCATTTGTCAGTTTTCAGGCCCAAAAATTTGGAAAACATTAGAAAACGACGCCACCTTGTATCTACTATTATTGTACTGCCTCTAGATCATCCATTCCTTTTTTGATGTTCTTCAATCAAACATAGATTGTTATCCATAACCCTTTAACTCGACATGCCACTATGAAATACCATTTTTCAACAAATTTGTATGTCATGGTTCGCTTTGTTAACAATCACAACACAGATGCCCACTTTGTCGACAAACACAATCACCTAAAAAATGCTTCAATGAAACCTGGAGGGATTTTCTCAAAACAATAAATATGTACCATCATTACCTATAAGTTAAGGATTGTTTAAAAACACATATCAATGAACTTCATGGGGACTATACCTACTAGGAATGACACAACACTATCCCCATTCATAGTCCATCCCATGTAATGGATCAGGTGTCCTATCTTCCCATAGTGGATTTGGTTTCCCCGTAATCCCATAGTGGATCAAGTTTACCCATTTTCAATAATGTATTAAGCCCATCGAGATGATTACCATAATTAACTCATGAAATATAAGTCATTACACAATGAATTGAGGGTGATATCAGCCCCACTAATCTCAAAATTAAATCATACATACATGTTCAAAAAATTCATAAACAATAATATCATAACCCATGATATGAAATGAGTGTCATAAGCATTTAATAATATCTTATCATATGGAATAAGATATATTTCATAATCATTCCATCAAATCATAACTCAAGAAATGAATTAGGTTTTAAAAGAATATTACTCATGAATGTGTAATGGGAATCAAAAAAATCAATCCATGAAAAATGAAACCATTCCAAGAAGTAATATGAATGGTTTCCATGGATCATATCCCTATTAAAGCCTAAAATATAACAAAGGAATTCATCTTATATGGAGAAGGATTAGGAAATATCATTTTCTCACATTCTACAACATATAAAATTTTGAAAACACTTTTATTTGAATCTTAATTTGAAAACATATAATGGAATCCTGGAAAATCATTAGAAAACAGTTTTTGAGGGACATATATTTTTTGTATAGAAAATAATGCACCTTAAAACATATAAATTTTTTAAAAACTTTTTCTATTAAAATATATTATAAAAAATATAATGGATTCCTAAAAACATCCTTAAAACCTTATTCCTATAAAAATAATAAAATAACCTTGAAAACAATTTAAAATAATTTTTAATCATAGATCATTATGGAAAATGTTTTCATTGAAAATTGATTTGAAAACCATTAAAAGAATCTTTGAAAATCATTTTACACACTTATGGAATATAAAACATTTTTGAGAACATTTTTATATGAAAATATATTCAAAATAATATAATGTAATCATTAATACCATTAAAATAATTTTCTCTAAAAAAACCTTTTGAAATCATATTATTGATTTTCTTTAAATTATTTAAAAATGTTTTAACTGTTAAAATAAATTTTGAAAAACATTTTTAATTGAAAGAAATTATAAAATAAAAAAAATTGGAGAATATTTGGGAAATTTGTTTCTAAAACAATAACCTTTTTAACTTATAAATGAAGAATCATGGTAATAATGATCATGATGTTGGGTAAGTCTATACATGATTAATATTCCATTTATACAGAAAATTTTCATAAAGTTCTCTGGTCGTAAAATGAAAATAATATTCATTTTAAATTTATTAAAAATGAAATAAATGGGTAAAAATTTTATTTTAATCATAATAGGATAATAATAAATCATTTTTGATAACATTTTTAGAAACCCTGATTTTGAAAGAACAGAGTTTTCCTTCCTAATGTAGAAATAAAGTAGGATTTTCATAATTTTTTTACTTGAATATCATAATTACCAAAAAATTTACAAATTATACCATTAATTGGATATAAAATTAATAAAAATATTTTATGAAAATTAATTAGAGTTATTGATATATGGGTCATAATATTTAATTAATGGAATTATAATCATAAATAATCTCGATAAACGATGTGATTGTAGAAAAACACTACTACCACTTTGGTAACATCGAATCATAATATAATGGAATGAATAATATTAAATGAATAAAAAAATATCATGAAATGAAGGTAATTTTGGATATGACATGTAAAAGGTATTATATATACCTCATAGAAATATATAGGTGAATAACATATCATATGTCTCGCGTAACGAAAATTGAGACACAATTACATTACTGATTTAGTAGCTTTTGAAATATAAATCCCACGAAAATAAGGTAATTAAATGGATATTTTAATACCCATAAATATAATTATAATAATAATAGAATAAATCCTTGGGAATTATACCTACCACATATATGAAATAAGAGTTAAACATGGCTTGTGTCTCACAGAAAAAAAAGATAGACGAGAAAACCCTTTCTGCTTGAGTAACTTTTAAATCATGATCCTCATGAAATAATAAAAATAATTGAAACTTATAATGGGATTAGATAAAGAAAATTAATTATAAAAAATTTCATCGGGATGTATATAAACCACATAATAGAAGCGAGTGGTTAATATTTCTTGTATCTAATTGAAATAAAAAGTGAGAATAAATACTCTTATATTAAGTCTTGTATGTATTCATACACATTAAACCCTCCAGTATAACAAATATATGTTTATTTTATATCTAAAATATACCTACATAATTATATATAATACCATATATGATTTTATTATAACTTTATATTACCCATTTATTAATATTTTCATGTTGACGTTACGTTTCAATAAAATCCATGTTGTTTTTAGTCTATATTTTGACTTGTTGCTATCGATTGTCTTACATTGATAATGATTTAATTACTTAAATAATGTAAAAAATATTTTATATATAATACATATTATGTATGTAATTATTTATAATAATAAAAATAATATATAATTGAAATGGAATACACCGTCCACAGAGACAATAGGTCGTACGTACGCTTGAACATTGTTTCAATTTTCTAGTTGTATTGAATGAAAAAAAGTAATATATATATATATATATATATAATCCTTAAAGTATAATAATTATTTAATATATGATATATAATTTCACTTGATTCTTCCTTAAAATAATCCATGTAATGTGTGAACAAATCACATCGCTTAGAGAAGGTTGTAGTCCACATGTCCATAAATGTTGTTATGATATTTAAACAAAAAGGGAAAGTATGAAGTTATGTTTTGATATAATAATTAAAAAATCACAAGAAAATCATAAATATAATATAAAAATAGAGAGTACGTCATAAATATTTACATTTATAGGTGGTAAAGGAGAAAACCAACAACATCGTTTTATGAGGTGGTAGATCGTCAATCAGCAGAAGAGTAAGATTTTTACCCAATAAATTGAATTATGTGTAAGTGAAGGTCCTGACATTAGAAAAAAAATTCATTATATTTTGGATACATATTTTATTATATAATCATGGAATAATATTTTTTTTTCGGATAATGAAAATAAAACAATGGATCTTGATAAATGATGTTACTCTTCTTTGGGTTACTCTTTTTAGTTTTCACCAAAGGGCTTACATAGTTGGATTTATTCCCAAATTGAGTAATATAGAATTAATAGAGGGATTTTTTGGGACTATTTGTGATGATTTTGGGAGATTAAAATGGATATATAGGTTTGAATAATTGGTATGGATGATTGATTGTTTTATAGTAGAGGAGTGGCATTCTTGTACATTTTTGAAAAAGGAATTCCACCCAAGAATTCCCCATTAAAGGTGTCTCCAATAATGGTCCCCTAATAAGAAAAGGGAGGATATGGTCTATATGTGAACATAAAATGGATTTTGCAAAATTTTAAAGGTTATTTTGGGACTTGTGATTAAGGTTGAGTTATTTTACAAGTTAATTATTCTCTTAATCACTGTAATTCATTTTCATCTTGTTCTCTAATATTCTTAGTGAAATAAAATTTGACTTCATTATGAAGTATAAGTTATTATTATTCCAACTATGGAATCCATTTTTTCAAATTCCAATCACATAAGTGGAAGAAATTAATCTCGTAGAATTATGATGACAAAGGGTTTTTAAGGAAAACATTTATAAGGTTCTGATGCTTTTATATCCAATTTCAATTAGAATTTTTTAATGATCTAATTTTTGTCAATTTTAGTATAGTTGATATAATTAATATTTATAAACCAATTAAAAAATAATTTAACTATATATATAATGTTGACTAAAAACATTTTTGAATTAAAATTTTGTGTTTTAACTCTATTAAAAATAAAAATTCTCAAAAAAATACAAAAAATTCACCCAAAGTAAATTTTGATATTATGTTTCCAAAAATAAATTTTATTTTTTTAGATAAAAATTATAAAAGCATCAAAAATTAAATTTAAAAACGGTTCACCATTAAAAGGCAGAAAAATTTCCATTTATAAACATAAATCTTGTTATTTACAAAATTGGGTTTATTCTTATCTTATACCTATAAAATATATTGGATGAGTAAAGAGAATATTTACTGAATATATAACATATAAATATTATTAAAAATATTACTCAAATCTATTTTTTATTTTATTTAGATAAAATTGTATTTTTATATTGAAAAATAATGTTTTATAAGTGAAATTTATTTATTTTCAAATAGTTCATAAGTTCAATTGGACTAATTGATAACCAAATGAGTCATTTTATTTAAAATTTTAAATATTATTTTTACAATTTATTTAAAATTATTTTTAACATTAATTCTAGTGACTAGGTGGTAGCTATAATAATATTTTAAAAATAATATTAATAGAATTTGTAGTTCGGTAAAACTCGACCATCCATTCAACTGAATCTATTGAAGGAACTCAGAATTGTGTATAATACAAGACAAAAAATAGTGTTTTGTGTACCGAAAACTAATCTATTTATTGCATGTATCATAATATTTAATTGGTGTTGCATATAAAAAAAATCCAAAAATAGTGATTTATTATAAAAAATTATATATTTAGTGTTTTGTGAAATATAAAATTTCGAAATATTAAAATGATTAAAAAAAATTCAAAACATCTCGAGATGTTACATTATTCACCCCTTAAAATGTATTTCATCATCGAAATTTGTCTAGGTTATCAATGTTCTTGTACTTAAATGTTCCTTTCTTAGAAACCCAAACTATAAAAAGGAATACAAAAACTTCCTTTAAAAATGGAATGTTAGAAACCTAAAAATAACAAAAATAATCACATAACTTGGTTTACATGTAGGTGAAAATTGGTGGTAAGTAAAAATATGGACATGAACGGGGAATATAACTATCAATATCTAATGCAGAGTGATATAAAATATGATTAAGATAAATATAATGATCACCAAGCTATAAAACATTTGATAATCTAATTCGCCATTTGATTCATCAGTAACGAAGGTACTAGTATAATTATTTTGGCTTCAAGATATTTTTTTACTAAAGTTGAATAATTTTAATGATAAAACATACTTACATGATTTTAGGACATCCTCACACACTGTTTATCCTTGATCAATTTCCACTTCATCACATATTCCAACAAATGTGTGTGAGTTTTTCATTCTTGAAGCATTATAATATGATGAGTTCCATAAATATAATGATAGGACAATACATCTATATTTATTTAAAATGAAAAAAAATTGTTAGAAAAATTTATATCATATGAATTAATCCTCAAATGGTGATATAATGTTGTAGTCTATAAAACCTCATCCAAAACTTTCCATAAACCATTCCATAAATGATCAACCTTATATCCCTTCCGAAAGATGAAAAATCCAAAACATTAAAAATAAGTTAACTGAATTACATTAATATTGGTACACAATATATCATTAAGTATCTCTTGGTTTTCACATGCCAAACATGTGAATACCTTCATTACGTATTCTCTTAAAATAGGGTAATAACCTGAATTACAATAAATCCTTATTGAAAACATGCATGTTTTATTATTCCAAAGATTGTTGGATATACTACCTGAATAATGATTTTTGAAATTCATCAGTGATAGAAAAAAACCAATTGTCAAAAAACCATTATCATTTTTGAGATAATCTGTACCATCCAATTTACTTTTCCATATCCAACACATCATTATCAAAACATAATTTTCTCAAAATTAGAAACTTATGAAGGGGGAAGTTTTCTTTAATCATTTGTTTCCCATGAACATCATCATACTATTAAATCAAATTTCTAGTCCATTATATCATCTCAACATAGTCTTATAAATCCTTAGTGAAATACATTTATTATGAGATCCTATATAATTAAAAATTCATAATTCGTTAATATAAATACATAAGCAATTAAATTATTATACTTCATGCATAAGACATTATCACGTATACCTTATCTTATTAATTAATACTTATTTATGTTCACTTTTTATTGATACTCTCATCATCATTTTCAATATAACCATTTCTCATACCACTATGCGGATTCTCCTCAATAGATTTATATATCATACATCAATTTGAATAATTACTATTCATTACACACTTATAGAAGATAACATTTCATGATGTATTGGGGAGGCCAATATTCCCATACATTGAATTACCCATAATATTAACTTTTCTGTTGTAGTTACTTGATTTTTATCTTTATTTTACACAGTCAAAACATCTTCTTTTTCCTCTATGAAATTCACTTTGGTGAATTCTTCCACATTATTGAAATGAAGGAAGCTGAATCCTAATTTTTCCAGGGTCTCCATTACTTGAACTCTCTAGTAACTCCTTTAATATATTCTTTGGTGAGTTCTATAGTTGGTTAAGGTATACATTGTCAATCATATTCTATGAAAATGGATTAGGCATGATCACAACATCCTTAACTCGAGTGATCAACCTATTGGACAACTCATCAACAAATTCTACCTGGAATTCAACATAAATCCAGTTATTTTTTTCCATTCCATTGAATAAAACCATAAATCATATTTCATGAATCAATTATCATAGTTAAAAACCACATAATCATGGAAAACATTACTTATAGGAGTCTAAATCATAAAAATTACTTATTTAATCTATGTAACCTTAGTTTTATACTAGTTTATTTATAGTAATACTCTATTTAAATCCATAATTATGGTTAATAAAAAGTTTGTGACCTCCCAAAAGATATCCCCCGGGAGTGTCTAACCATGTATTCCACAATTCCCAATTTCGTGCACCAGTTCCTGATTGAGTCTAAATCAATACTGTGTTTTCAGGATTCTTACCCCTATGTACATCTATTCTATAGCCACATACACTAGTAGTATCTAGATCAAGATGTATTTATAGTAAACCACTCATTATATCCCTTAATAAAATTCTATTTCATTATCCTATACTTTATATTATATTATACTTATCCTTAGATATATCCATAGACATATCCTTAGAAATATTTTTAGTCATATCACTAATGGATTCCCATCATAGTTCCCAAAGGATGACTAAACCATTATTTTTATACTAGCTATAGTGACCATTGATTAACATAATTTTCTATGAAATTATTTTTATGAAAATTATTTATAATAAATTTTTACATGCCCTAAGATCTTAATAGTATAGTGTATTTGAAAAAATAGAACATGTTATTATAGTTTGGTGAAATTTATTCAATATTTCCCTAAAATAACTAAATATTGAGTAATCCTATTTAAAACCTTTTTTCATAACATAGGAAAATGAAACAAAATATAGTGGTGAGTTTGAATTCTTATTAATGGTAAACAAACAAAATTCACAGTCATAACATGGACACAAGGGTATGAAAACATGAGAATAAAATTTTAAGATCATACCCTACATAAAAAGATCATAATCATGAGACATGAAATAAATATTAAATGTTTTAAATATATGATGCACAGGATAATCATGGACCTAAACCATGGAATAATATCAAAGGCATTTAAAAAATTTGTGGTAGATACATAAACATGTAACGTTATTCCCTATAAGTGATGTCTTGTATCAAAAAACATATTAGGAAACCTTATGGGGACTACACCTACTAGGAGGGACACACCACCATACCAAGTAACAATACTTTAATTCTAAAGGATCAGGTTACCCCATATTCCCATAGTAGATCGGGTTTCCCCACGTTCCCATATTGGATTAGGTTTCTTCATATTTCATAGTGGATCCAGCCTGTTAAATTGATTCCCATCATTATATTTTAGGATATAAAGATTTATCCAATTAATTGAAAGGATATTTATGTCCCAACCATTTAATAATGGAATCATATATATATGTGCCACAAATTCATAAACAATCATATACTAACCCACTAAATGAAAAGTGTATTATAAACATGTGATAATATCTTAACCTATGGAAAATGATATGTTAGATAATAATTTTATTAATCAATAACCCCTAAAATTAATTGGGTTTCAAAAGTAAATAACCCAACATAAGGAAACATGTTTCATAAAAATGATTATATAAAAACATAAATCATTCATATAAGTAATATTGATGGTGTCTCCAAATCATATCCCTAGTAAATCATAAACTATTACTAAGGATGTCATATTATATGGAGAAATAATTTAAAAATTAACATGGAACATCACTTTACAAAACATCTATAATCATTAAAATATTTTTCTTTGAAATCAATTTGAAAACATATAAAGGAACTATGAAAAATAATTTCATAACATTTATTGAGAGAAATATCTTTCCCAAATTGGAAAAATTATTTTAAAATATAAATAATCTTGAAAAATACATTAATTTAAAATGTACTTTGAAACATATAATGGAATTTTGAAAACATCTTGAGGACATTTTAACTTTAATACTTATAAAAAAATCTGATAAGCATTAAAACACTTTTAAACATAAAATATTTTTTAATTTGTTTTATTTGAAAATGTATTTCAAAATCATTAAAGTAATATTTGAAAATCAAATAAAACTCATATCATCATAAAAAAATTTGAATAAAAATTTAATTGAAAATATTTTTGAAAATTTATTATTTAATATTTGAGATCATTAAAATCCTTTTCCTTTAAAATACCATTTTGAACACATATAAAAGATTCTTAAAAATTTATTAAAAACACTTTTTAAACGTGGAATTTTATGAAAAACATTTTTATTTTATTTTTTTAAAATAATTTTTTTAGAGTATTAGTAAAATAATTTTATTTAAAAAAACATTTTAAACATGAAATGGGTGCATCAAGGTAACGATTGTGATGATAGTGGGTAAGTCCGTACATGCCGAACTTTCATTTTTCACCTTAAAAGTTTAAAAAAGTGAATTGATTAGAAAATGAAAAGAATATAACTTTTAAAAAAATTTGTAAAAATTTATTACATGGGTAAAACATTTCATAGTGATCATATGATAATAATAAAACATCTTTTAAATAATTTTTAGGAAACACAATAATGAAAGTAATCATATTTTTTAGTGAAAGGAGAAATAAATTTGCATTTTTAAAAAGTCTTTTTCTTAATTATGTTAAGAAACAAAGAGTGTAAAAATGGTTATATTACTTGTATATAACATGAATAACTAGAGTTTAATAAAATTCATGATATTTTTTGAAATATTTATTATAATATTTCACTAATGGAAGAATACTCATAAACATTCTCGATAAACAATGAGATTGTAGCAATAAACAGTTACAACTTTAGTAACACTGAATCTTAATACAATGGAAAGAATAAAATTTAATTAAGCATATAATACAATTAAAATATGTATATTAATGTTAATACATTTTAATTTTAGTATATTTACTTCATATATAAATATAGCTATAAAAATGGCATGTTTTTATCAAAGAAGGAAAATTGAGACAAAATTACATTATTTATTTGGTAACTTTTGAAACATAAACCTAATGAAATAAAGGACATAAATGGAAATGTAAATACTATTAATGTTATGTACACAAACAAAATAATACATCCCTATGTTTTATAAGCACCACATATTGGAAATAAGAGGTGAACATGGCTTATGTCTCATGGAAAAAAGGGAGATGAGAAAACCCTTACTACTTGAGAGTAAAATTTGAATTGGGATCCCCATAAAATAATAAAATCAATTGAGAAATATAATATCATTAAATAAATGAAATTAATTATAAAACATGTTATATGGAACTATATAAACCACACAATAGAAGCATGTGGTGAATATGACATGTAGCTCATAGAAATAAAAAAGGAGTTGGGATTCCATAACTTTAAGTCCTGAATTTCCTCGTACTTGTTCATCCCTCATGTATAATAAATATAAGTTTATTATAAGTCTAAATGAGAACCATATATTTATATATAATTCCCCATATTATTTTATTATGAATTTATACTACCCATTTTTTAATAATTCCATTTTCTTGCTACATTTGGGTAACATCCACATTACTTTTCCTATATGTTTTGACTTGTTATTCTTGATCCTATTACATAGAAAATGATTTAATTGTGTATATTGTTTAAATAAAAATATTTATATCATAAATATTATGTATATAACTTTTTATAGTAATTTATAAAATATTGATATATGAAATATAATACACCATCCATGGAGATGATATGTCATACATAGGCATGAACATTATTTATATTCTCTTGGTTTATTGAAGGAAATATAGTAATTGAAATATATATATATATATATAATAATTAATGTATAGTTATTATATAATATATATCATATATTTTCACTAATCCCATATGTGATTTATTCCTTGTAACTTGTGAATGAATCACATCTCTTTGAGGTGGAAATAGTCCACCCATACAAAAACAAAGCTATCATATTTATAAAAAATTGGAAAATGAAGGTATGTTTTTTTATAATAATTCCAAAAAAAGTAAATACATAATAAATAAAATATATATTATATAAAAATATATTTTCATTCATAATGATCAACCATGAGTGGTGGTAAAGGAAAAATAAATATCATCATTTCGTGAGGTGATAGTTCTCCATACAAATGAATGAAGACTTTATTACCTATTAGATGGATGTGAGTGTAAGTGAACATAAATTAATATTAATTTAAACATATAAGAATATTTAGGATACCAATTTTATTATATAATTATATAATAATAATACTTTATGGGATGTAGAATGAAAATAAAACTATGTAACTCAAGGAAGGATGTTACCTCTTATTCGTGTAACTCCTATTGGATTCCTCCAAATGGATTCCTTGGTTAGATATATGTGAAAAGAGAGGTTCATAATATTAAGGGAATGATTTTTTGATATTATTTTATTATATTTTGGGAGAGACAATGGTTTATATATATCTGAATAAGTAGTATGGTTGAGTACCTTTTCATATTGGTGGATTGACAATCATGTACTTTTTTTTAAAGAGAATTCCAACCACATTTTACCCTTAAAATGTTTCTCAAATAATGGTATGAAAACTATATAATGGAACATAGGATTTAAATATGAACATAAAATGGCCTTTGGAATTATTATAGGACACTTTAGGCCTTAATATTATGGTTTTTTTGTTGTGAAGCTAATTTTTTCTCTTGTTAACTATAATTAATTATAATCACATTCACAAGTATTTTTATTAAATAACCATGTTAACTTATCCTATTTTATAATTTATGTTTATTAAAAATATGTACTCAATTTTTCCAAATTAAAATCTTATAAGTGGGAAAAGGTAATTTAAACTAATCCTGTAGACTTGCCGTGATAGCTGCGTTTTTTAAGTAAAGGTTTGTAAATGTTTTGGGTGTTTTTATATCCAATCTTTATGTGAAATTTGTTAATAAGAAATAAATTGGATAAAATTATGTATAATTTATCTAATTTAATTCTAAAAACAAATGAAAACATAATTGTACTATATAAATAAATTAGATGAAAAAATAGTATTGAATTAAAATTTAATGTTTTGACTATTAATCAGAAAATGAATCCTCTCATAAAATACCAAAAATTAACCCAATTTAAATTTTGATATTACAAGTAAAAAATGAAATTTTATTTTATAAAAAAATATTAATGTTTAAAAACCATATTTAAAATAGGTTCACTATTAAAATATGGTAAAATTTCCATTTAGAAAAATAAATCTTTTTATTAATAAAATCTGATTTATTCTACCCTTATACCTATAAAATATATTATATGAATATCAAAAAAAATTCCTAAATATATAAAATATATATTATTATTGAAAACATTAATTATATTGGGTGTTTTTAATTTATTAATATTAAATTATATTTCCACATTGAGAAATAGTATTATTAAAAAGGTAATTTATTTATTTTCAAATATTTCTTTTGTTCACTTATATGAATTGATAAAAAATGATTATGTCTACAAATAAGTTTAAATAATATTTTGATAATTTACTTATACATATTCCTAACTTCCATTCTAACAACAACGTGGTATCTATAATAATATTTTACAAGTAATATTAGTAGTATCTTGTAGTTAAATAAATCTCAAAATTGTTTGTAACAAAAGCTATTGAAGGGAATCACAATTATGTGTAATACTATCTAAAAATAGTGTTCGATGTACCATAATCTAATATATGTATTTCTTGTAGTGAAATATTGGAATGGTTTTTCATATAACTCAATCCACACATAGTTCTTTAGTATAACAAAAAATATATTCAATGTTGCATGAAATGTAAAATATCAAAATATTAAATTAATTTAGAAAACATTATTCACAAATCCTTGGTTGTTACACTACGCTAGGGGAAAGATTATGGAATTAATTAATAAAAACATATATTAATTCCCATACAATGGGTATATTATTATGTATGATAATTTTTTAGTATTTATCAGTTGAGATAGATATTATTTCTTTCAATGAAATAATATCCATTCTTGAGATATTGGTACCAAATAAAATTCATCCACCTCCTTGAATTTGTACAGAATCATAGGGAAATGTGGGATATAATGGGTAACATAATTTTTTAACAAAATTTTGTTGGATATATACATTGAATACCTATCTCCTCACATAACAAAATTGAATTCTAAAAAGTAGGGTATCATAAGGTTTTCTATAAAATTATTCCAACAAATTTGGATAGGGGATGAGTCGTAATCTTTTGATGTAAGAATTTACCTATTTATTATCATCACTGATAAATTGAATTACATGTTTTGAGGTGGTATTTTAATAGTTCTTCTAAAACAAAAGGATATGAAATAACATATATAACTATAACAGAATAGTATACATTTTATTCTTGATTGACTTAGAAGAATATGATTTTCCACTTCATTTTCAGGATCCACCTTAGCTGTAGTGATAGAATAATACCACCCTTTCTGTCAAGGAGGTTGTGATTATTTTAATTATATTTTATTCAAACCCCTTAGATTAGTGCAATGATTCAGATTATCCCTATTCCTTACAATTTAAAAATTAGAAAATATGATTGAGGGTTTACTAAATAATATCATTCTTCCATCACATTGGTGGGTTTGTCGTGAATGTAATTTATAGCTAGGTAGCCTTCATTCTAGAACCAAAATATTTTTTTATAACCTTAAAGAAATTTCTCATATTCTTTTTTCCACACTTTTTAAAAGATTTATGGTGGAGTTTATTACCCCCATTACATTTTCCCTTCACACAGTAAAAATTCAAATCCATTTTCTACTCATTTTCCCCATTTTAAAGAGAACCATGAGATTTTAATTTCTACATTTAAAATTTGAGTGAAAATTAGGTAATTTACTAATATCTAGGAAATTCTTGAATATAAAATACCTTTAATTTATTGATTTTTATCCAACAAGAAAAACAATAAACATTACTTTTAGTGGTTAATGTCAAATTTGAAGGTATATTATGAAAGTCTTGTAAATTTTTCCTCACACACAGATGGAATTTCAATCATGTTTCTTGAGGATAAAAAAATAAATATCCATTTTAGGTCATACAGTGTGAGTAACATATCTATTGAAATTATTTTTGGGAATTCTTTCCATTCCATAGTTTATATCTCCTCCTCATGCTTTGTATTTTTAGCCAACATCCACCATTGATCTGATTTACTCTCGATATGAAAAACATCTAGAATAAAATTTATTTCTAAAACAATAAAAGGATTGATAATATCATTTCAATTTAGTTGAAATATTTTTCAATGGTAATGGAATTATAAGAATCACTGATATTTGGAGGAATTTATTTCCTGAAGGTCTCAATTGAAACTTGTTATTTCATAGGGGGATTTTTTTAATTCTTTCAGATTTAGGGTTATATTTAATAATTGATTCAATTTAGAATTTATTATAATGATTTGATGATTCCATATCCCATTTGTAAGTATATTTGATTTGGAAAAGTATCATTATGCCCCTCACATTGTTTATTGACACAATTCTTCATATTTTTTTATATTGGCGATGAATAATAAGAACTAGAGGGGATAGAATTTTTTATTTCATAATGATTTAAAATAGAAACTATTATAATCAATTGGATAACTCATAAATTACATATATTCATTAACCTATGAATTTATAGGTTTAAATATAAGTTTTTTCTAATCAATTTCCTAATATAATATATTATAGAAATTATTATTCCCTTAATAATAGTTCATATGAAGCTTCTGAATTTTATAAATCATATACCCTGAGAGTGTCAAAATAAGTGTGTATCAAGGCACACATTAATGCACCTGGTAAAGATCAACTCCATATCAATTAACCCTTTTCATGGTTATTACCCCTTGGTACAACTGTTCCAAAGCTACACCAACATAAAATATATAGAAAATGATTCATTTTCTTTGAAACCACAATATCATTACTACACAAAATATTAATGGATTTTTTCTTATGTTAAGTATTATACATTAGTTTTTTACTACATTTTTATAATACCAATCCTAAAAAATAACTAAAACTTTATATGATACCAATTATGAAATCCCATAATTTTAAAACACCTTAATTCATGATTTATTATATAAATAAAAACTTAATACAACCCTAAAAGGTCATGAGTAGTAGCGTGTTTTTTTGTAATTAGTTACATAACATACCATATATAAAATATTTACTATTATATATACATATACTCTATAATGTTCCCTTATATTATGTTGATACTTCAAAAAACTGTAAGGGATAACCCAGGGACGTACATAAGGAAGGATTAGTTATAAAACCCAGTAATGGAGTAATCAAATCATTAAATAATTAAATAAATACATAAGATTCAATAGGTATATTAGTATGAAATAAAATTGATGACATTACTTATCTTGAATAATGAGTCATTATATAACATGATTACATCACAAAAACATAGGAATTTGGAAAACAACATAAAACATGACATAAGATAAAGTCTAGGATAATAGCCAAGAAAAAATCACATGGATAACTGTTTATTTTAATGGATTATGTTAACTCCCTAATACCATTAATAATATCTCATTAGAAAACCGAATTACCCAATTCCATAGAGAGAAATTTATATTTTGGACCCACCTGTTACATTCAAATCATGTACATGTATAAGTGTGACACATATATCAAACAACTTATGGATGTAATCCATAAATTTTAAACCCATGATTAAGAAATGTGAGATATATAAATGGAGGTACCCCTTAAATGAAAGATAAGTGTCTCTATATGAATACACATGATTGGAAATTGGGATGTGTATTCACTACACAATTATTTTGAATGAAAAATAAAACATTCATAGAAGGGATTATTGAGAGTGAAAATCATATATCATCACTTTTAAATCATAAGTATAGTAAGATGGATGTGAAATAACATATTCCAACATGAGAAATTGGAAATTAAAATGTACAATATAAATAACCGACTTGAATAAAGTAGAGAAGGTGAGGTTTCGCTACATTGAGAGGCTGCTTCTTAATGCTTCATATGATCTTATTAAGAGCTTGAAGGAACCTTTGTAGGACTATATAGATAGAGAAATATGAAATTCATGCTTTATGAGTTTTTAGTAGATGTGAATGGAAGGTTTGGTGTGTTTATATAGAAAAAATAGAGTATAATTCTTTATTAATTTATAAACAGTTGTTTTGGACTCTATATGATAATGTAATGAAAATCACAAACCATACAATGTTTTCTTCCCAATATTTCTACAAAAGATCCATGGTTTTCATTATTTTATCTGGATAGTAATAAAAAACATTAAAATTATTCCCTTGGTTATGTGGAAGTGAGTCATGTTTATAAAGAATTGACATTATAACCTTAAAATATAATATATGTTTTGGAATATTCCTTTAGAGTTTATAAAATGGATAAAATAACTTCCAAAAACATTATTTTAAATGGTAAAACTAATATTAATTTTTTATACTATTTATATTACTTATTAAATAATTTATGGCCATTTATGAAGTCATAATACATATCATATTATTATAGAGTATTTACTTTTTACACAAAATTTTAGATATCTCAGAAAATTATGAAATAATAACTGTTGGATAATTTTAATGTGATGATTTAAAAAATGATATTTATTTAATTGAAATAATTTTCTAGATATGAGAAATATCACTATTATATAAAAAATGCATATTTATTAAAAAAATGCTAGGTTTTTAATAATAAATGTTTTCTAATCCCTATAAAAACTACATTTGACATGAAACATTTTATTATCATTTATATATAACAAATATTATATAATAATAATATTTTATAAAGAACAATTTATTTAAAAAACAATCAAATTAATCCAAAATATTTTCATTATTAAAACTTTTTTTTTGAAAAACTGCTTTTTTTGTTTCATCATATCAAAATATAATTTTTAATAAACAAATTATTTAATAAATTAAAAATAAATATAAAAGGGGATAAATAAAATAAATATTTTATCAAATTAAAATATAAAAAATCCTACTGTTAGGGTGTATATACATACCCATTTATTACACTAGTGAATTTCCCACCGATTATTTGGGCGATAGTGATAGTTTTTTGGGGTGGTTCAATGAACATGGTTTGGGACATTATCTATATGATCTTGAAATTCTATCATAAATAGTTTTTATCATGATTTAATTCATGAATCTCTGCTTGGTATTGGTCATTATGAAATCCTAGTGATGTCATATCCTACGTATTGTTTGAATATTGGAATTCTATGGTATGATTCTACTAGTTGAGGTCACCTATTCATTTGTTTGTGTCAATTGGATTTGTCATAACCAGCATATTATACTAATCACAATGATTACTTTACAAAAGCTATATTATCAATTGTTGTGATGTTTTGTAGTAATTTAAATATTATAATATATAAGTTATAATGGTATGAAATTAACCAATGTATTACATTTGTTTTTTATCACTGATTTAATAAAGATTTTATTCTTTTGAAAATTGGAATTTCATTTAGAAAACTTCAGGTCGTTATATAATATCATAGCCACCATAATTCATATTGATAAATCATTTATTTCCAAAACATTAATAGAAATATCTTATGTTTACTCTTCATATATTCATGATATTTTATTTTGTAAATTATAACCTCAAATGTCAAATTTTCCCTTGTTTTTTGGGTACCGATGTGTTTATTTTTAGACTTGTCATTAAAAACATTGTTATGAAACCCATTATTTTCATAGTACTTTATTTCATGTTTATTCATAATGTATCTTACATTTTTGTGTGGTATTAATTATTGTGAGTTTATTATGATCTCATGGTTGATCTCATAATTATACATCCCTCTAATTCTATTTGAAATGTATTATATATCTTGATATCATTATTTGTAGAAATGATGAAGTTTAATTATTGTACTATATAATTTATGAATATAATCAATTTATGTTTTTCTTTAATGTCATGATTTCTTGAAATTGATCCTTGAATAACTATTATTTTTTTATATTATATATTCCTTTTATATTCCAAATGATTTCTATAATCACGTGATAATGATCCAATCCTTTTGTTATGATGGTGATTGTTATGCTCATTAATATATTCACATTTATTCATGCCTAATGATATTTCCATTACCCTTCCCTTATTGGGATTTAAACTCATTCATTATCTAAGACAATTCATTAGGTATTCACATGTTCTAATAAAATTACGAAATAATATAGGAGTATGAAAAAATTATTTAAATATTGATTATTTTTTTATTTGTTTTCATGTTTTATGAACATAATTTTACCAACACTGAACCCATTTATTTTGTTATTTTTAATAATTTTGAATATTTTTCTTAGAAATTATGTAATAATAATGTATATAAGGTATGAGTTACTATTATAATGGTTATATAATCCTTATACATCATATAATTACATATTATTCATATAAGTCATTATTAATTTTTTTTAATTTTTTTATACTTCATTTTGAAAATGCCCATTTTAATGGGAAAACAAAATATATATTATTTATAAAAAAATAAATTAATTTAAAATACTTTTTGTGTTATTTAATTTTGTTTATTATGCCATTATAATAATTTTTATTTTATGAAATTTATTTATCCTTTTAATTTAATGATTAATATTGATGAAATGACATATTGTTTATTTTATTTCAGGGTGAATGTGATTTATTTATTGTATAATTTATTCTAAAATTATTATATTTCAGACATATATCGAATCAATTCATAGAAAAATATTATTTAAATAAAAATATAGATTAATTTGATCAAAATAAATGAATATAATATTTATAAAAATATGTTATTGGAGAAATTTTAAAATATAAATAAAAACATTATGTTGTTATAATATTGATGGAAAACATTCCTTATCCACTCTACAATGATATTAAGATATGGAGAATGTGTTATTGATACTAGAGTAAGGATTTTAATGATATTATACAGAAGACATGTACATGTTTTGGTAGATATATAAGATGTTGGATTTTAGGTATTATGGTAATAAGTTAGTTAGAGAATGGTCGATAGAGTTTGAGTTGATATATTTTTGGGTGAGTTATAATATATATATATATATATATAATATTTTATTTAGTTTGTTTTTTAACAATGAGATAGGTGATAGAAGTATTATTGTGGAAATATCAAGGGATAAATGGTTGTTTGTTATGTATTATCTACTTAATCATGGATTCATTTGTATACTATTTCCACATTGAAACATTAGAGTTTAGTGGAAAAATAAACTATTTATAGTTATTTTCACACCCTCACTTAAAAGGTTCATTTTTCATATTTTCATAACAGGGTTGGAGGTGGAATTGGGTGAACATTTCCCATCAATGGAAGCACCTCTTATGTTTTCCCTTTATTTTATTGAGGTGTATTTTTTAAATATATATTATATTTTTTTCATAAATCATAACATGGTTGTTATATTATTATATTATGTTGAAATGATTTATTATATATTATTACAATGATTCAATATTAGGATATGAATTTGATATAACTTATAGTTATATTAAGTTTCCTTTGAAAAAGATCAATTATCCCAATTAATGTGACAATACTCTTGATGTTGTTAATCAACCTATGGAAACTAGATAATTTTATTTGAGTTATATATCTTGGTTTCATGATAGGCCTGGAAGGAGTTTTAGTGTTTTTGGTTCATGATAATGTGGTATAAAATTAATTATTTCAAATGGATTTTATAGTGCGAAATGAAGAATATTTCAATGTTTTGGTAATATAGTAGTATTCATAAAATTATTCTGTGAGTTATAGTTAAGAAAGTATATGTAGGTACATATTAAAATTTAGATTCGATGAAAGTAATTTATTTATTTTGGATCATTACTAAAGGATAGTGTAATAATTATATTGTATATTTGAATAAATGGGTTTATGAATCACGTATAATCAATTCATGGTGATTAAATGAAAAAAAGTTGGAAAAATGGTTCATATGAGGTGATATATGACATTCCATTAATAAATAATACCTTATATTCTAATGGTAATGATATCATACGTTCTTCTAGTTTCGTTGTGTCAAAATCATTATCGATGACTTAAAGTAGAAAATGTGTAATGATTACTTGATTTATTGTGTCAAATAAAAGATTTTTAAGTAAGGAAGGCTTAGATTATGAAATTAAAACTATCATTAATCATTATATTTAAAATTATTTATAATTATTGAAATATGGTTCTAGTAAATTAATATACGGAATAAGTGACATATTTACATTGTAGTGGGTCTATTTGAATATTTATCATAACGGTGGTAAAATCTATTCTATAGGGATTGAGATGTGTTGAAAATTGAGCAGAATCAGTTCAACTATATTTTCAATTGAAACATATGATTTGAGACTCTAGGTATTGATATAAAATAAGATCTATTAGGTGTTTATATAGAGATTCCATATTTTATTTTATTCATTGTGGGATACATATGGCCATTTCATTACCACCCAGTTTTCATTACTGATGAGATATTAAGAGCCCATCATTTTAGAATATTTTTATGGATAGATATTCGAAGACAATTGGGGTTCATTGCTCCAATTTCTTCTATTATGTTTTCAATGAACTGTAATAATGTGATTACATTGTTACATGTCCCCACATTTTTTTTACAAATTGCTTATTTAATTTCTTTAGGTTTATTTTGTATGATTTTATTTATATAGTCAGTGATTCCATTCTAAAAGTTTTATTTATATGGATAAAAAATTTAATTATTTTTGTAGTTTTGATGTAAATCAATATATATATATATATTTTAAATTTTATAATTTTTTATTTCATTTATTTTTAAAATTTTATTGGAATAAATTTTTTATTTATAATTGTTTATTATTTTTTAGATAAGTTAATATATTATTCATGATGTGATTTTGAATGATTTTATTTCCATTGTATATAAGGATTTCTTTAGATAGATGTGCTGACTAAAAACTATTCTTTTATACGGAAATATAATCTAATTTTTAGGTGATATACTCATATTAATATGAATTTTTAAAAAAATGTTTATAGGAAATGAAAAACTAAATATGCGTTAGTTTCTTTAATTATAATATATGTAAAAAATTTTAAATTTATCTAGGTAAAATCACAAATAAAACTAATAATGCATAGTGTATCAAAAAATTTAGATAAAAAAATGAGGAAGACTATAATCGTTAAAAATAGGATTTACCTACCAATTATTTACCAAAATAAAAATTTTACAAAGTACCATAATTATAAGTTTCATCTGATAGATTAATTCTTAACCTAAATAGTGGAAAACCTTTTGATACCCGAAAAATAATTTTCATTCATTAAACCCTAAAACATGTATAAACAATAAAACAATGTAACTATGTACCTTATATCATTGGACTCTTTATTCCTCTTTATTTGACCTCTATGATTGATAAAAATTTCTAAATAGGAATTCAAAGGCCATCCATTCTTTGATTTGTATCCACTAGTAGAAAGAATCAACTTAATATTTTGACTCAGACTCTCATTCCATCATGTTTTTCTAATGCCTCTCCTGTAGAAGAAGAAAAAATGACATAGTTATTATAATAAAAGGAGTTATAAAATTTTTATTCAAGAGTATATCCCCCCCATAAAATGGGTACTTATTCCTTATATTATTGATTAAATAACACCTGGGCTATTTCATGAGTTTATCCATGTGTTTCATAAATGATAAAGTAAATAACTACTGTTACAACTCACTTATAACCACTTAGCAATAATAATTTCCTCAAGTGTTACATAATATAAAATGCTTCATTTATGATTTCTAGCATAGAAATATCTGAATGAAATAAAAAATCATTATGTATTATAATATTATCACATATAATTATTTTTTATAATATCCCTTTTGAGTGAGAAATATAGAATTAATTAGTTCATGAATTTCATACTATATGACTTACATCCATTTTAATGTATTATATAGCCAAATTCATAGGATTTAGGGAATATATTCTTCAATCTATAACATTCAACAAATAATCATATACTTTTTTCCATTTAAACTTAAAATATATTATATAAAATAAATTATGGAAAAAATATGAAACACCTGATGCAGAGATGTAAATTACAATGTGGCCTCTCAAAATATATCAATGCGTCTATATCTATAAAATAATTTTTCATGATCACCATAAAATGCATATATCCCTATAACCTTTACACTACTTACATAATATGAAAGAATGAATTTTTTTTGTGACACTTTTTCCAGGACACAAAAGTACTATAAGACAAAAATTATGACAAATATAGACAACTAATACTATAACACCTCATTATGTTTTTCAAATAATCCTTTGTTTATGATTTTTTATCATCCCACTTTGGTTATATTTACAGGATTCTCAGGAATATAGATCCTTTACTAGGGAAAATGAACTAATATTTATAGATGTATGTTTTTTGATATAATGGAGTTATAGTATAATTATATCAAAATACATGCAATTTTATCTTAGAGTTTAGAGAATGAAAAAGTTGATTTTCAGACTTTTGTGCATAATTTAGGAAAAATAATGTTTGTTTGGGAGTTTTCACACTATATAATGTGATTTCGCACCATATAATGGTCTCCAAACAAATAAGGTAAAACTTTATAGGAAATAAAAGTTATAAAAAGAGTTTATTTTGAATTTTCATCACACAAAGGTTAAAATCATGTTTTTATAAAAAAAAATGCATTTTTCTGAATTTTTAACCTTTGTATAATTCACATCATGTATTGGGATTACAAGATTTTTAAATCTCCTGATTTTTGGTTTTTAGGGTGTGTAAAATTGACATACATTTCATTCGACCCCAATGCCTCCCTATCTTGATACAGATATCTTCTGAGATGATTTTTGAGATCTATTCTCTTTCTGAATCATTTGTTTAATGATCAGTCTTCTGGTTTTTTGGGGTGTGCCTATCTTGGTATGTGTTCCATCTGGTTATTCATTACATTACACTTGAACACTATTTTGGCGGTGTTTAATGTTCATATTCATGATTATATAGTATTTTTTATCAATACCTTTCATTTTCTTGAAATGCCTCATATTTCGAACGCAAAAATCTATGATTCAAATCACTATTGACGAAGGAGATTGCATTTATAAAATTTTTCTGATAGTATTTCAAAAAAATGGTTAAATTTAATGAAATAATTGATATTCTTGATGAATTAGTTTATCTTGATTATTGAGTTGATGTGACTTTTGGTTTTAATGGATATTGTGGAATGATATGGGTTTTTAATGGCATATTCTTTAAAAATGAATTTGATTTTATTTGGAAATTGGGTTTTTAGTCACTGAATATGATCTTATTTTATTTGAAAAAAATTTTTTATAAAGGATGGTCATGGGTTTTAAACTTATTTTCAAATGTCTCAGATATTGGGAACCTTTACAGTGTCCGGAAATAGACATAAATAACTATAGTGTGTGCGGAACCACTAGTAGTGATTTTTCTAATATTGATTGACTATTTCAAGACTCAATATTGTTTTGATAAAATTCCTAGCATGTTCTTGGTCTATATTTATGTATTTTATGTATTGTCACATAGTTTGGAGCCAAATTTTTTGTGTACATTTTAATTTATAGATTTTGATCACATGGTATATTTTATCATGGATTTTTGAAAACTAGTTTTTATATGAGGATGTATCACTTGACTATCTATGATAGTATTTCATGGATATGGGTTCAATTTATTTCATCTTGATGTATGTCTTGGATTTCATATTTTATCTATTATAGTTTTTATATCTATGAATTTATGAATACTAAATGTTATTATATAAAATCAGAGGGAAAATTATTTACAAATGGATTTGTATTTATGAAAATACTTAGTAAATAGTTTTTGAAATAAATGTGGGAACTATTAAATTATTGATATTAGAAATTTTATGGAATATTTTTTGGTATCCTAATATGATTTTTACACATAGCCTACTTTTAAAATAGTTTAGTTTTTTATGTTGAATTTGAGGATATAGGTAATAGGAAGGGAATCATGTAGCATGTAAACTTCACTATTTTCATTTCCTTCGTATGAGGGAAGTTTTGAGGATACTATTGGTAACATGGATATTATTCATAATTAGTTTTTTAAACTATTTTTGTCTTGTATTTTAGGATTTTAATGTATATTTTTCTCTATTTGTACACTGGTTGTTTGTCTAGTTTTGTAAATATTAAAGACCCATTTCAATTATCATGGTTTCACCAAACCAAGTTATGAAAAATATGGGTTAATGGTTTAGATTCCCCAGGTTGTTCTTTTATAATTTGGTATTGGTGGGAAATCTCATTCAGAATATTGTTAACACTACAAGAATGTAGTTTTTTTTGTATACACATGAGTTAAAACCATTTGAATTTAGATTGTATGCATAGAAAAGGGACCTAGCCACCTCACTTCTGTGACTAAAACATAGTTAACTTGGCTATTTATTGACTTTTATCAGTTTTGAGACTTTTAGTTTATGTAATTTAAATGATCTGTATGGGTTGTTTTTCTCTATTGACTTATTACTTTATAAAAAATTATTTAACTGTTATAATTCATGATTTCATTAAATTATTTCAACATTAATACATTGTTTTGAATTTTTGAAGTTGTCATAATATTTTTGAAAGTGATAATGGATTAATTTTTTATTTTCATATGTTTTTTATGCATGCCTATGAGAAGATATCTTCCAAATATGAAAGAGGATAGTGTGACATGGGTTCCATAAGTGAACCCTCTAGTGGACCCTTCCTTAGTCAAATAAGTAATATTTACTATTAAAAATCTAAGTCAAGATGGTGTGAGGAACACATGAAATATGATTGATCATGTATATATGTTCACTAATCAGCATTCACCTATATTCCATGGTGATACGGGATATCATGAATCTATGGAGTGAATTGATTAGATTGATTGTACTCTCAACTTCTTGAATACTCCAGAAGACACTAAGGTGGGTTGTGACACATTTATTCTTGAGGATTTGGGAAGGATATGGTGGGACAAGATGGTACAATCTATGTTTCATGAGGTTATTTCCTTATATTCATTCATTAAAATCCTTAATATACATTTTTCCTAAGAATTTATGTGCGGTGAAGACCCAAGAGTTTCTGATGATGGTTTAGGGGAACATTTTTTCAAAAGTTTCTATCCCTTTTACTGATCATGTGCATATTGAACTGGATCCTATCAGTAATTAGTACCAAAAGACTTGGAGGTTTGAGTTAATACGAATTCTTGACAATCAGTCGATGTTGATATTGATGTGAATTATGAAAATTATAATGGTTGTTGAAATGTGTATTTTTTTGAGGAATAAATATTGGGAAAAACTATTGGATGGATATTCATATGGTGTCGTTGTTATCCAGGGTGTACCTTATGGACAAGAAAGTATTTGAAAAGTGTTTCTAGTTTTATTTATTACTAGTTTTGAGGGCCTCATCAGGATAGATGAATATTTTTTTTCTAATAGTGTCAGTGTCCTAGTCATACCAAGACAAATTGCGTGGAGGTTCCCAAGATTTTTAATATTTTTGGATGATTTGGCCATCAGAAACATTTTTGTGATATGATATACCAAGTAAGTATGATATGATCCACTCTCACCAAGGGTTCACAAGTTTGTACTTATCGCTACAAGGACGGGGGGTCATATCCTATGGATAATGGGGTATTATTATTATCATGAAATCTTATATAGAAGCTGATACCACACTTATTCTTTTAGTGGAGTATGCACCAATTGAATCAGAAGCATGAATGACTACAGTTGGAGGTATAATACTTATTTCATCTTATAGGGTGATAGATTTTTTGGATATTGGTGATAAAAATTATTTTATATCATCAATGGTAGTTAAAATGTTAGGATTGTGTTTGGATCATATTATATTCTTCTGGTATCTTTCAATGCCTTTGGGAAAGAGATTTGAACAAGGTTACATATGTCCAAGGTATCAGGGAATGATAGAGTACTTTGATGTATAGTGGTGCATATTTGTGCTTTATCATGAAATCTCTAACATGATTAATGACATGGATAAGACGATCATGTTATAATCCTAATGAACTATTACCACCATTGAGTATGACTCTTTTCTATTGATGTGGTAACTCGTGTTTTTCATAGAGAATGGTACTGTAGATCGAAAAGGGAATTTCATGTTGTTCCTTATGATGGGGTATTCATATTTTGGGTTTTTAGATATGTTTCTGGATGAAGTTGATCATTTTTTGGGTGGTTGGATTATTCCAGTGGTGTGTGTATACCCTTAATTATTTCTAGATGATTTTTATGTTTAATACCCTAGAGAAAGGTAGGTTTTACTATTGACCTGCTCTGTTGTATAATCCCCATTTCTATGCATCTTATCAAATGGAACATAAGGAGTTGGTGGAACATAAGGTCCAACATAGGGACATAGAGGCTAAATATTTTTTTGTCATATTATGTCACCATGGGATTTATATATCCTATTTTCTAAAAATAAAAGAGTATCCTTTGATTTTTTGCTAACTATCAAAATTTGAATTAGTTGAGTGTTAATAAAAAATATCTTTTTCCAATGATTGATGAACTTCTTGACCAACTTTGAGGGAAATGTTTGTATAAAAATATTTAACTACAAGAATGGTACCACTAGTTCAGGTTCTGAGAAGAGGATATACATAAGATAGAGCTTAAGAAAAATATATGAATTTCATGTTTCTAGTATTTCCATTTTGTCTAACTAACATTCCTGTAGTGTTTATGAATATAATAAACAATATATTTTTGTTTATTCTTGGAATATTTTGTTTTTGTGTTTATGAATGATATTTAGGGATAATCCTAGTCAAAGGAGGATTATTTGCACCATTTTGATATCATTATTTGAAATATGAAAGAACATCATATATATGGAAAATTTTATAAATATGAGTTTTTGACATGGGATGTGAAATTTTAGGGATATTTGATATTCAAGTAGATAATCTCAGTGGATCCTTAAATGGTACATGCTGTTATATCCTATGAACATGAAAATTAATTTGAGATATAAAGATTATGGGTTTTGGACGGTTACTTTAGATGGTCTGTTTAATATTTCTCCCTGGTCTTATTTTTGACAATAACTTTAACCCTAAAGGGGGTAATGTTTGAACAGAAGGAAAAATTTTACATATATTTTGAGGATACGAAGGAGAGGTTAACATCAAAAAAGCTATGATTCTTACCGAACTATGTTTGCGTTATGATATTTTCTAGGATTCTTATGGATGTGTTTGAGATGTTTCATGATATAGGAGAAATAGGCGATGTCCAATGGATCATGCTAGTTCTTTCATTTGAATAATAATTATCCTACAAAAAATAAAGGGTAGACAATAGTTGTGCATTAACTCAAAATGTGGCAAAAATAACTCTTTGGGGGAGCAACTAACTATGTATTCTAATTATAAGCACATGAATTATATTTTTCTCTAAGGGATTTAAACATGTTATAGAGAAGCTTAGTAGATTATTGTTAGAAACATTATATTAATATGATATACCCTCTTGGGAAAGGGAATGTGGTTTCTGATGTGTTAAGAAAAAAATTACCCACAGATGTTGTGAATAAATCCATTAATTAGTGGTATCTGAAGAGTTTGTTTGGTGATAAGATCATGGATATAGAAGATGTTGGTGGAAACGTGTTACCAAAGTATATGACTGTCTAAACATTTTTCATGAGTGATTTTTTATTGATAATGTAATAGAATCTGCGTTACAATGCATGGGTAAAAGGATTTTGGGTGGGGAGACATCAGGTGGGTGTTCTCAGTCTTCTAGTGATTAATTTTTCTTCTATTGTAGTTTGGTAGTTTGGTTTTAGATGAGGAAAGAGTTGATGGAAAATGTAAAATTTCTTTGTCAGTAGATTCACCATGGGGATACCAATATGTATCATGATTTATGTTTCCATTATTGCTGGGTGGGTATGAGATGGATAGTTTTGGATTTTGTATCGTGATGTCTTACTAGTCAGTGAATTAAGGCTAAACATGAGAGAGATACTAGTTTATTGTGTGTCTTACGCCTTCTAGTATGAAAGTGGCATGATATTTCTTTGGATTTCACCATTGTATTTTGATGGAATACTTGTTGGAAGTATGTGATTTTCATGATCATTAATGAACTCAAAAAATAGTAACATTTCATCAATATTATGGAGTAATGAAGGTGGAATAGATTGGGTACCTGTATATTTGAGAGACTGTGATACATCATGGAGTTCCCTCTGTGAGTTTTTCTGAAAGGGATATTAGGTATACATCCTGGTTATGGAAAGTATATAAGTGTAAATGGATTCCCTAGTGAAATTTAAAATATCTTATCATCCACATATTTTTTCAAATATGGAGATGGCTATTCTGCTACTTGAGGATATGATCCAAGGCATACATGCTTGATATTGGTAGATCTTGGGTAAATAATTTGCCTTTTATTGATTTTTACTATAAAAAAAATATGAGGATCTAATAAAGTTGGTTCCCATTGAGGATATGTATGGGTGGCCATGTAGGTCTCCCTTATCTTGGGAATTTTTGGAATATCGGTCCAAGGTTGGGCCAAGTCTTATTCAAGTGATGATAGAGATAGTACAGTTGATCTATAGGAGATTGATCACAACACATATTCATCAAAAATATAGTGGAGAAATTCATAATTGGCTGCTATATTTTGAAGTTTTTAAGAGTTTTTTATTATAGTTTTAACTCTATTGGGACATCATCGATTGAGTGGGAGTGTTATGTCGTCATTGAGGTTTGTGGTCCCCTTATAGATCTTTGGACGACATTGAATGGTGGCTCATCAGTTTGAATTTTCATCTACTTTGAATTCTATTCATGAAATGTTTCATGTTTTCCAAATAAGGAGTTATATACCAGATCCTTACCATTTGATTGGATGAGAAGATATAGATATTAGGATAGACACCACTATGGCTGACCATCCAGTTCAAATTATGGATCATCAAGAGATTGTAATACATGGTTGAACAATTCCTCTATCTTAGGTACTATGAAAGTGTAGATGTTGATAGGCATGAAATTTAGGGGAGAGAATTATTTATAAGGCCCTAGTATCCATTAAATTTTACAAGTCCATTAATCTAGGGACTTTTTGGAGGAAGAAAGAATTTACAGATGTTGATTGTGACACCATATTATGTTTTCAGGTACCCCCTTGTCTATTCTTGGTTTATCATCACTTTTTGGGTGAATTTTTGGGCTCTTGATAAATGTAGTTATTTTTGTGTGTGGAACATAACCTAAATTATAGTTATGTATGTTTGGTTGAATTAACAGAGTATTGGTATATTTATGTCAGAGGCATTATAGGGTTCTCACCAATTTTAGAGAATTCCAAATGTGGTTTTGTAGATTTTGTGCATAGTCTTGGTGAAACATTGTTTGATGGGAATTTAAACATAGTTTAAATGGAATTAGTTTCATTTAATGGTATTTAGATAGATCTCATGAAAAATTAATGGGATTGTAATTTTTATATGTCATGTATATGGAATTAACATAATGTGATGGCTAAATTTTATTTTTTAGAAAAGTGATGTGTTTTAAATCATTTTTGGACTTCGTCGAATTTATGTAGATTAATGGGATTACATGATATGTAAATATCATTAGTTTTTGTTTTTATGTAACTATACGAGTGAATTACATTTCATTCAACCATGAAGCCTCCCTCTCTCAATCTAGAGGTCTCCCATGGTGATTTTAGATATCTCTACTCATTTTAGATATTTCTTTCGATGATAAATCGTCCGGGTTGCTGCAGTGTTCCTTTCAAAGTAAAACTTGTTTGAAGTTATTCTATCCTATGATCATTGATATTATGTTGGAAATTTTATGGTTTAGTTTTAGGATTAGATAGTGTTTTATATAATCTCTTTGTTTCTTTTTGACGTACCTTTTCTTTCGAGGGATAATATTTTGGATTCCAATCACCGTTATCAAAGGAGGAGAGTTTTATTCCCTTTAGAGGTAGTTGTTTCTAAAAAATGGGTTATTTAAGTGAATTTTTTATTGTTATTGATAAATTATATTGGGTTTTCATTGAAATGAGGTGATTTTTGGTTTCAAGAGATATCCTGGAAATGCAATTTTTTAAAGGGGTTTTCATAAAGATAAATTTAATTTGATTTGGATATGGGACTTTCAAAAACTAAATTATATTGGAATGGATTTTTTAAATGTTTTATAACTAGTGAAAATATTTTGAAATTTATTTTTATAATATTATCCCTTCGTGATCCGTGGGTACATCAGTAAATATACATTGGAAGCCATAGTGTATGTGGAACCACTAGTGGTTGTTTTCTTGATATTAAAATACTATAGTAGGAATCAATATCATTTCGATCTTATTTTTTATCTATATTAAGTCTCCGTTTATATGAGGTTGTATTATATTTCTTCATATGATGATGTTTCATGGATATGTGTTTACATTCATGAATAATTACCTATGGATTAGATTTCTCATTTTATCATTTTTACACATCATATTTATTTCTTCGAGAATATGATATGTTTTTATGAATAACCAAAAAGAATAGGATTTTCAAATGGGTTTTTATATATAATAATTTATTTTTAATAATTTATTTTAAAATGTAGTGCTATTTCATTATTGATATTAAACCTTGTGTAGACAATGTGGTGGTATCCTAGAAAGATTAGTTTTTCACACCCTAATTATTTCATTGTGAGGTTCTAATGTTGTATTGAAGGATATGGGTAAAGGGAAGGGAATATTATATCATTTATACTTCTATTTTTTCATTTCCTCCATAATAGGGTGGTTTGGATGTTACTATTGGACACATGTAGGTTTTCCATACTTTCTAGTTTAGATTATTTTTATTGAATTTTATGATTTTTTTTGTATCTATTTTATTCCATTTTTTAATTTCATCATATATATTTTTATCATAATATTAAAGACATATTTTAGTTATTTTTGTTTCACTTCACAATGTCATTTTCATCTTGAGTGTATAGTTTGGTTTAATTAGGTTGGTCTGTTATAAATAAACTCTCGATTATTCAATTATTGAATAACCAGTTTGAAGAATACATTTATGGACACACACATTTATAGATCAATAAATCTCATTCCTCTTACTCAATTGAAAATCTCATATTATGAAATATATAGGTATCATTATACAATTTTCAAAATTTATCTCACTCAAGGACCTTGATGTCGTACTCATTATATGAGATGAAAAATATTATCCTGGTTAATCTCCAAAAAATTACCTGAACAAATACATACCCAACAACCTGCAATTTTTTATGGATCAACATTATATAATATATTTATCAAAGTATAATGGTTTTAATAATGATCTGCAGAGTTACAATTTAAATTTTTATAGGCAATTTAAATTAATAGTCCTTGAGAAAAGTGTATTTCAAGAATCATTATTTAGAATGAAATTCTAATACTCTTAAAATATAAAATAGAAAATTATTATGTTGTTATAGGCTCAATAGTGGTTTTTTAGCATCGAGGAATATTCGATTGGGGTAAAGGAAAATGTTTCCTTAAATATTTATATAAGTGGTTCATCACATTATGAAAAGTGGGTAGTATATTATGAAAAGTAGTTGGTTGATGGATCATGCCACAACCAATGGATTCATGATGTTGTTCATACCATGTAGGAGAGGGGTGGTTTCGTTGTAGTAGGGGTTCTACCACATGGAGTCTTATATTTGTGGAGGACATGATGAAATAATAAAAACATTCAACTTATGGATCTCATTATGTGGAAGCCTCATGGTATGACCATAAGGGACACAATTTAAGGGTGGTCTACGGGGGATGAGAGCCTCTAACTTTTGGGAGATGGTTGTTCCATAATAAGAAAGGTCACTTCACAAAATGTCTTGTAATGGAGGCATTATAACATGAAAATCATGGTAAATCCAAGACCAAGTGCATGCAATATTTTATAATAGAGGTGGAACTATCATTTTGGGGTTAGAATGATTTGGATTTATGAAGAGTGAGGCATCAAGAGAGGGAATTTATTATTTCTCTCTAACATCCTCTTCATATATTCAATCATCATTTCAAATAGAGTATTTTTGGATGATTGCATGATATATTCATGGTGATGTATTACTATTCCTATATTTTTTCTACTTTGTGTCTCTTTTATCTTTTTTTCAGGGTTATGTCAAGGGTTTTGGTATCTGTTTCACTAAAGGATAGAAGAAATTGTCTATGATGATAAGGATTTTTTCTCAACTTGTATTTAGATTTTCCCATGAGGTTGAATGTTCCAAATTATTTTTGTTATTATACATCATCTAAAAATTATTATAGGGATTTTAATTATATTTTATGTAAATAAATATTGAATGGGTCCCATATGAAAGGATTTTGTATATGGATATACCTTGGGAATTCTAGGGGGAATTATCATTATATCACATGATGTTTTGATGAGTAGACATAATTTTATTTCTACCAATATTCATTTTTAATTAAATTAAATAAAAAATTATTAAAGGTTATAATTTTGTATTTTGGATATTGAATCGCGGTATAAAATCATTGGTGTTTATAATAGATTTGAAGAGGCATAGATTAGCATTGATATTTATTAGTGATGTGTCATCGTAATGATAAGTTCATTTTTTAGGTAGGGGGACCATTTAATAAAAAACCACATTATTATCTATGAATTAGTGTGAATGAATAGATTAATTCATTTAACTGAGTAAATGTATAAGGATAGAGAGTTCCCTAGTTAATGATATCATATAACATTGTGCCCCATGATTTTGAACATGTACACCCTTACACCATGGATTATTTAAGATATAATTATGATTAAAAATAATTCATATAATATAAAAATAAAAATAACCTTACATTACTCAATCATAATGCATAATTACAGAAAATGTACATGACACCAAGTATTTAATTCCATGGAATATTACATTCCAAGGATGATTATATCTTTTAAAATAAATAATATAAAATAGGATAGTAAATAGAAATTAATAATATTTTAAATCTCAAAAACCCATTGGATGATCTTCATCATTAAGAATCACCATTATTTGAAAAAAATTATAATGAGAAAAACATCATGATAAGAGAAAGTGGGTAATACAACCAAAACATTGAACTATATGAATGGGAATTTTTATTTTTGAATTTATATGAGAATGAATTTATATGATGAAATGAGGGCAGTAGAACAATTATATTACCATTTGTAATGGGTATATAGTCAATGGATATAGTACTAATAATCACTTTAAAAGTTTAGAAATAATTGGTTATAGTTAATATAAATAATTATTATTTAGATGTTAAATATATAGATTTTAATTGTGAATAATTTATTTGAAATAAAATAAATGATTTCAATGTATAACCAAATTAGTATAATTCACATGGGAAAATACTATTGATTTTAAAGAAACTGTTCTTATCAATTCTGTAATTTTTTATAATGTTATTAAATTTAAAAAATGATATTAAAAATGTAATGATAAAATTAAAGTAATTAGTATTTAAATAAATTAATAATGTCAAATAAATAATTAAGTAACATTAAGGAATATTAATATAATTATTCATGGATAATATAATATTTTATTTATAGACAATATTTTTATTATATATATGTTATTATTTAAGAGTTAAATTTATCTTTTATGGATTATAAAATTTAATGAAATTTACTGTTTATATATATATATAAATTAATAAAAATTCGTAAATTAAATTTCAATTTGTTATAATTTATAATAAAATTATTTAATGATTAAAATGATACTTTTACATAAATTGTTTTTTGTGCTATGTATATCTATTCAAAAAACTATTTAAATTAAATCAAAATTATTATATAAATAAAATATATTGGTTGTATTTATAATTTTCATTATTTAGACTCTAAAAATTATTATTAATGGATATAAAATAATAAAAAAATATAATGTTTAGAATGTTATTTTACAATAATTATTTTCCTTATATAATAATTTCCCATTTAAAATTTAACTTTAAAATATTTACAAGTTTAATTTGAATAAATGGAGTCAAAAATTAGATTCATCACATAAAAACTAGTTAATAGTTGTCATCTTATATTTTATTTAAAAAATAATTACCATGGTAAATAATTATTAGAGGGAAAAAATATAAAAAAGACCTAAAATGGAATGGCCCAAATTTTGGGTAATCAAAATGATATTTAGACACTATAGAAGTATTTTTTAGGTAATATAGTCAATACTACATGCCTCACCAACATTTATTACCTAACCCAAAAAACTCACTTCTGATTCCACCTTTTCCATTCAGCCAACATAAGTTTAAAATGAAATGTCCCTCATTTTCCCATATAAAAGGAGATATCCTCCACCCATGACAAAAAACATATATACTGAAGTGTTATATTGAATAAATTGCCAAAAGATATTTAATAAATTACTATCTGTTTTTTGGTGACCCTTTGTTATAAGGAGTCATAAGTCATTCATTTTTATGGATTATGTGGGGAAAGGTTCAATTCCTTCAAAGGAGTTAGAGCACATATAACTAAGAATAAATGTTAGGTAACTATTTTTTATCTCAATTTTTATTCATTGAGATATAATTCATATTTATAAATTTATTATTTTATGTGGTGTATATAATTCCAACAAAATTATTTTATAATATTTTCCCTATAATTCATGTAAATTTAAAGTGTATCTAAGGTTATCTATTTTAATGGTTATTAAATCAAAAGTTCTTAATTCCTTAAGTATTTTTTCCTAGTCTCTGATTAAAATAGATATTTTTATGCATAAAATTTTATTTAGAGATATTATATGTTATTTAAATATAAAACCCCATATAATTTCTTCTCCAATGGTAATTTCTAGGGTTTACTTGTATTCATACTAATCCCCCTTCAGTTCAGAACTCAACTAAAAGAATGCATATTTGTGAGGTTGAAATTATCTCATCTATTCATTTAGGAATAATTATTCTACAAGTAAATATTATTTATTTAATTTTATAGTTGTTTTTTTCAGATATTTATAATATTTCTGAAGGTGTTTTTATATTTTCATTTCTTCATTTATAAAATAAACATTGAATATATTTTTAATATCTTTCTCATGGGTTAATTTTTATTTTTTAGACTATAATGGGTTCAATGAAATGTTTGAACATCTTATTCATGAATTTATTTTTACGCTCTATTTTTTATTTTTATTTAATATAATTCATTTCTATGTTTTAATTCCTTTTTCATGTGATTTGAATCCTCATTATTTTATAAAAAAACTTTATTCAATTAAAATTTATTAAAACTGTAATGGTTATTTATTATTGTTTTGTAAAGTAATTTTCTAATTATAATATATTTTTTTTCATGTATATAAATATCCTTTATTTATTTTTATTCTTTATAAGTTATATTATCTGTTAATACCATCAAACATCTTTCACTAGAATACATATGATCATGTTTTGTGTAAATAATCTAGAAACTCATTTATTTCTCATAGGTTAATTACAAAATGATAAAATATGGATTATTTTCATTATTATGGGAAAGAGTTTTTCATTGTTTTATGGATTTTAGGAATCAAAGGTTTGAGAAGGTATGGCATTCTCCATCAGGACCAGGCCTATGCTCTTTAGCACAAGACAATTTTTCATGTTGCGATGAGAAAAATAGAAGCTAGTTTTAATGTTATTGTTACTGGGAGGAGCTGATATCTTATAGTGAAAGTAGTTTTTGATCATGAGTTTTGGTCCGTTGGGGTCTAGTTTGTTGTTTAAGTCCTGATGTCATGGGTTTTCCCTTTTATTCCCTTAAAAGGGGGCTTTATCATAATAAAAAAATTGAAGGCCATCAGGCTGCTGGATGGATGGATCTAGATCAAATATGTATGGTTTGGTAATATGTATCCATTTCATTTGGTAAAGATTTTTATGTCATCATATCATGATGAGAATTGGGTGGTTTGGCCCAGTACAAATGTCATTAATATATAGAAAAGTATCATTTCTTTAAAATGTTATGGGGCATAAATAGTTATACCAAGTTTATAAGGATTTGGGTGAAAATGTGGTTATCCCATGTCCCAATGTTTTTGGGGTTGTGGATGGTTAGTTGAATTTCAAATGGTTATTGGTCTTGGGTTTTTAGTTTAATCTATACTGGTAATGATTTTTTTTATCCAAATTCGAAAATAATATGGTATATAGGTTTTTAGATGAATTTAAAAATGTTTTTCTGGAATAGGTTGTCAGAAAAAATACAAAAGGTCATGGGAGTGAATGGTTATCCCATATACAAAACATTATGGGTTGTTGGTGGATACCCCAAGTCTACTATGTTATTAGTATTTGATTAGCCCATTACATTATGATATAATTGTATTGGTTGGTAATTTTTACAAATGTTTCAAATTTTATTATTATGTATCCACCAAATTATTATATTATTAAATTCACCAATTTAATTTTCTCATGAATCCTAATTATCGACTTGTGTTTCCATACTCCTATGATTCATTTCTTTGTTATGATAAAATTCTTATTTTATGAATAATTATCTATTTTCTATGTTCTATTGGGTTTTATTTTTTAATTTATGTTCATGAAACCTAATTATGTTCTCAAATCCATATATTCAACTTACTCTCACTTATCCTCATTGATGTTTATCTATTATGATTACCCTTTTAGAGAATATGATGTCACCACTTTCTTACGTTTCCACTCCATAGAATTTAAAAGAACAATACAACATATGATATGTCTAATAGGCAGTATAGTGTGTTATGTTTATGGATACATGTACAATGTTAAAAAATAAGTTGTTTAGTTATCTAATCACTAAATACACGAATCCTATAGGTTTGGTGTGTGATTTATTATTATGTGTAATTAATATTCCTCTAAAATGATGTAATATGTATATATTTAAGGTTGGATAATATTAGTTTGTACCAATGTGGGGTTTAATGATTTTTAGTACTAAATTATGAAGAATAAAAGGATTTAACATAAAATAACAAATTAGTAACAAATAGATATATAAGATAAAATTAAAATGTCACAAGTTTAAATGAAGGCGTTATAATTTATAACAACCAAGGATTTATTTTAATTATCACATGATTACATACTCTAGAAATAATTGCTTTATACTCTTGACAGCCATTTTTGTAATACTGAATCATGATATTAGGGTGTTGACTAGTATACTCAATATTGAAACCATCTTATTTGAGCCTAGTTTTAGGAGTTCTTTAATTTATTAAAAATTCTATAAAATATTTAATTTGTATCCATAATGGATATATGTGGAATAATAAATGAAAACTTCATAGTGGTTTGCTGACTTCATCCCATTGCTAAAACACCAATATCATAGAAGTTTGTGGGATGTATTTTATAATATATTATTATTCCTCTGTTTGTAAAATATGATATGATTTTTGTAATGTATTTAATGTCTCTACATGGATACCATATCAATTTATAGAATAATTAAATAGCCTTTTGTACCCCAATAAACTTATGATCATCTATCATAGAAATAATTACATTGAAAACACTATGTAAATTACATTAATTATATATATGTCAATATTAAATCATTAGGTGTTTTTAGCTCAAATTATTGGGGGGAAACTAGAAATTGATGATATAAAGATTTTGAATAAAAACATTAACATGTTTACAGAAGATTTTCATGGTCTTCATCTAGACCGTGAAGTTTATTTTTCAATAGATTTAAAACATAGGTTTATTCATATATCAAATATTTACTATAGAATAACCTCGATTAAATTGTTTTAATTGAATAAGAAACTATTAAATAAAATGGTTTTGGGTTTTATATTCCCTTATGCTTCACCACAGAATGCACCATTCCACTTATATAAGAAATAAGTCAGATCAATTATCTTCTTCTTTGATTAAACTAAACCAGAAAATATCATGATAAAGAAAATGTATCCTCGTACATGTACCGGTGACTTTTATAATCAACTATAATTGGATCCATACCACTCGAATATTTAAATTTGATTTAGATATCATCAATTAAGGGTGAAAACCGATGTTATACCTAAGAAAACATTTGATAAATGATATAAGGATGATGAATTCATAATGTTTCTACTTGGACTTATCAACACACCCGTTATTTACATAGATATAATTAAAAGAGTCTTTATATATTTCCCCAAACAATTTGTGATAGTCTTTAAAGATGATATTTTCATATATTTAATGGGAAAGGAAGAACAATGTGATCAATTTAGGATTGTGATGCAGATCTTTAGAGAGTAAAAATTATATTCTAAAATTATCAAGTGTGAATTATGGATATATAAATTATACTTTTTGTGTCATGTAATCAAAATAAAGGGTATTTGAGTGGATACTTCAAAGATATAGGTGACTAAATAATGTAATATATGATTCACTATAATATGGATCCATAGTTTTTATATATTTATGGGATACTATTGATTTCTTATGATAAATTTATACTAAGTATAAAATAAACTAACCAAATAACTTAGAATGGATTCATGTTCCATTAGATATATGAATGTGAAGACAATTTTAGTGGCCATAAGTGCAGGTTGGTCACTATTCTTGTACTCAAACAACCCTACAATATAATAGAGTTTGTGATATATAGTGAGTCATCGAAGAATGAAGAGAGTTGTGTACTCCTAAAAAATAAAATATTTGTAGAATATTCATCCAGTTGACTGATGAGTCAAGAGAAAAATTACATAACACATGATTTATATTGAGGAATGAAAGTATTTTCATTTATAAAATGATGTTATATTTGGAATGAATGGTTGTGAAAAATTAAAATGTAATCAATTTATATTATGAAGGAAACCATGAGTTTCTTATAAAAAAAGAACATGATACCAAGTATATTATACCCAAGTCTATTACATACCATGGACTATTACATCCCTTAAAAGTTAATAAATTAAAATGGAGTAATAAATATAAATGAATAATGTTTTTAAAACTTTTAAGTTCCCTATATCATCATCACCCTAATAATCACTATTAATAGAACAAAACATATAAGAATAATAACATATTGTAAGGATAAAGTAGGTTATGAAATTCATAATTAAAACTACAGGGGTATGAATTTTTATTTGTGATGTTAGAATGGAATGAATTTATATGATTTAATGGGGTAATATTACCATTTTAAACCCATTATTGAAGTGTATATAAATGTTAGGTGTAAAATTATTAAACATGTTATCTATTATGTAATTAATAATATAATTTTGATATATATAAGGGTCACATGTATATGAAATATATAAATTTACATTATAATTTTTATTTTAACTAAAGTATAAGATTTTTTAAATTAACTAAATGTTATAATTTCACTTGGGAAAATTATTGATCATAAAAATAATTTTTTAGGATTTTTGTATTTATTGTTAAGATTATTACTTTCAATGATTTATATCAACAAAATAAATTGACGAAATTCAATGGATTATTATTTAAATAAATTAATATTATAAATTAAAATACTAAATATCTATATAGAATACTAATATAATTATACATGGTTAAATTAAAATGTATTATTTAAATCAATATTTATGTGATATTTATTTATTAAAATGATAAATTTATCATATTTCGGTAATGAAATATAAGGAAATTTATTATATATATATATATAACAACATAATAGTTTTTTAAATTAATTAATAATTAGTTATAATTAATAATAAAATAATTTATTATTTAAAACAATACTTTGATAATCTTTTTTTATAAAAGTGTTAGGCATTGTAATTTCAATAAAAAATACAATGTGGTTAAATGATGAGTTTATAAAAACATAATGTTTATATGTACAAAAAGTATTTTTAAACTCATTTAATATTTTTAATTGATATAAAAAAGAATAATAAAATTTAATGATTAAAATTTCATATTTTTATATAAACTTTTTTCCACCATATTATACATTTTCATTTAATGTTAAATTTTACATATTTATAATTTTAATTTAATGAAATGGTGTAGAATTTTAGAAGCATAAAAAAATTAGCAAATAGGGGAACTCGTATAGTTAAATGTTAAAAAAAATTCAACAGTAAATAATTTAACATTGTAAAGGGGTAAAAAGGGTAAAAATTACATCGCTCGAATTTCATGTCATTAGATTGGAATGTAGACATTTTGAAATTATTATTTTTACATTTCAGGGTCAATAATATAATTATAAAAACATTTATTACATAACTTTCCTATATCCTATGTGATTTCATCATTACTATAACCTAACATTTTCTTCCAATGAAATGTCCCACATTTTCACCTGTAAACGGATCTCCCAACCACCAACTCCAAGACAATTTTACGTTTATATTTCTACTCAATACCTACCTAAAATAAATATATAAAGGTATTATCCCATATGCAGTATCCTTTATTTAAGCAAAGGTGGCCTAATTTTATCATTCTGAATGAAGACATATGAAAATGAGTGATTCAGTCAAAGGAGATAGATCATTTCATCCAATAAGTATGGGGTATAGGTTTTCACCTATCAATTCTAATACATTGACATATTCATCATATTCACTATATTTTGATTTTATGTGGTGTATATATTTATGATTTATTTCGTTTGTAATCAATTTTATATAACAAAAGGAAATTAAAAATCCATATAATATTCTCCCAATTAAGGGGTTTTAATTTGAAAGTTTCCATAGTTTAAAGGGTTCCACTCTAAACATACATTAAAAGAAAAATAATTTATAATTAAATTTATTTTGGAATAATTTTATTATATTTATATCTAAAACACAATCTATTTTATTCTCCACCTTTTATTTCTTGGTTTTACATGTATTCTTACAATTTCACCTCCCTTTGGTCAGAAATAAACCAAAAGGTTTAATGTATATTGATTTGACCTCGAATCATTTTTTTAGTAAATAATATTTCTACTTAAATTTCCTCTTCGCATTTTCCTACCGAGGAGATTGCTGATATTTTACGGGAAGGACGCTCTTCGACGAACATCATCTTAAGGGTAAGTTCTAACATGTTTTTATTCCTTCATCGATATCCTCTTTCTGTTCCTCCTTTCCATGCTATGACAAGTGACACCTTAGACCTTAATAGAGTCTCTCTTGGTTGTTAGTGTGGTCGTGCCGCAGCGTCCATGGGAGGACGTATTCGTCAGAAGGAGTGATCAAAATCCTCGTGGTGGTTGTTCTCACAGAAGGACATCAAAACCTATTCAGGTGGAGATACTACCTTCGTCTCTCTCTCTTTTATGCATCATGCGGGGTGGGTATCCTCTTGTTTTCGTGAGATACGGTTGAACCAGTAAATAATGATAATAACTGGTTAAAGAACAGGTTTTGGGAAATTTTTGTTGATATTGTTGTTTTATTTTCCATCAATGCTTATCCTTGTATTATGTTGTGAATTGAATAGGCTTATGCCTACTAATAATCACGGCCGTTGGGGGCCATTTCTTGCGCAATTAAATGTTTCCATGTTTTTCTGGAGTCTTTTGTGGATGGAATTTAATAGAATGTGGAAATTGGTTAATCATGTAAAGTTGGATGATTAAATGAATACATGGAACCCTTGTATGATCACTCTGTTTAAACTAAATGACAAAATAAATTATTTGGGTGCTGGTTGGGGTTTAATTATGTGAAGGGGTGTTTCATGGGTTTTAGTGGAATGGGTGAGAAGCGGGGCTACAGTTGGCTTGGTTGTGCGTTGGCGTGTATGATATGGTTGTGATGGGCAGTAGAGCTGCGATAAATGGTATCAAAGGTATGATGATGTAGTACGAGTATTGTTTCCAATATGTTTATGGTTATGGTGGTTGGAAGCAGGGCTGTAGGGATGGGTTGTTCATATGAATAAAAGTGTAAGAGTTAAATAATGAATTGTGGGGCATGGTAGTTGATTAAATACGGAAAATCAATGGAATTGATTGGCTGATAAAATAAAATGGTATTGTGTTTCTTGTGTTTCCCTAACATTATTTGTGGTTGGTAGGGATATGTTTTATGAAGGATTGATCTGGTTTGGTTGTTGTTAGTTTCTCAGTAGTTAAGGAACTGATAAATTAAAACTGTTAAAACATGAAAATATTAATGCGGTTTGGGGCTGTTTATTGTGTGCATACTCTCGAGGTAGCAGTGTCGAGGCATGTGCCCCGATCTTTTGTGTAGAAGCTTTAGGATGGGATGAGTGTTTGATAAAATTATATAAATATGTACATTTTATGTTTCTTTATGCACCCCACCCATGTTGAGCACTACGTGCCGAACACCCATGGGACGGGGGGGTGAGATTCTCAAACATCTAAAGGATGGCTGGTTACTGTTCTTCCATGTGCTCTATCTTCCTGGTTCTATAGCCCAAGATCCTTCGGGCAGGTTACGATAGATGTTTCCCAAGAGTCTTCGGGATGATAATGTGATATGTTCCCCGGTGTCTCTGGGATGAGATGTGATGTGGTTCCCATGTGTCATCGGGATGATATGTGGTTATGGCCAAGGATTGAGTGTCGACGAGATACTATGAGCTTCGTATGTCCAGGTTGCGGCACTAGCTCGAGATTTGTAAGGCCAGGTTGTGGCACTAGCTCAGGAAGAGGGGGAAGCATCAGAGCATTAGGCATGAGGTCTTGAGAAGTATTTAGTGGGAAGGTGGTGAGGGGTACCCATACTTTGATAATATTACTATACTACTCTATTGACTTGCAATATTTGGTGAGTGTGGCTTGTAAGGTTGGGTGGATAGATTCCTTGATAGGCATTGGTTCCTTCTGTTTTCCCACGGGGCATTAGGATGTCTCCCCACCTGGGCATTAGAGCTTTAGGTTTTCCTACTGAGTATACTTTTATGCTCACCCTACATTTACTTTCAGGTTTTCAGGAGGACTTCAGGGACTGTGCGGGACCTTTCTTTTTGTGCATTGGAGTTTGTTGGATACTGTTTTTGCTTTCTTTTTATTTGGTATCGTACTTTGGAGATTTTCTTGTACATGTACATTGGTTTCAATATTGTATAAAACATGTATATTGGTTTTGTTTTGGGTTTATTTTCATTTACCTGTTCCTTTTTCTTTTGGTGTTTGACTCATCCTATTTCCCGATCTTAAATAATAAAAACGGTAATGCCTCTCATATTTGTGAAAACTCATACCCTTGGTGCTAATCGCCACTCTGGGGCCTATTGGAGGTGGGACTCGGGGTTAATTATCTCCCTTTCACCATTTCCATCTCAGGAGTGGAATATTTGGTGGGAGGGGGTTGTGACAAAATTTTATCAGAGGGTGATGGTTGAGTGATAGGATAGAGTCTGGAGTTAGGCATACTGAGGATTGCATGGGATGGTAGGGAAAAAATGTTGGCTAATCTTGGTGTGTGACATAGGCCATGAATGACCGGCTAGGACACAGGATTTTAGGTCCCCCCGTGATCCGATGCAAGGACTCTGAGCTTACCGAATGACCAGGTAAGACTACATTGATTACAGGGTAGATACCCTAGGAAAGGTACATGCATCATCATGATTTGTGCTTTACTGGATTTGGGTGTTCTGTTAAAGAAATTGAAATAAAATGATAAAATGAAACCTTGAGGAAATTTCCTTGCTACTTGGGCTTAGGTGTTCCTTGTTTACTGAATAGCTATGGCACCAGGACGTCAATAAAAAGTCTGAGGAGTGGGACACGGATAGTTGCACGCAACAGAAGCGACCACCCTAGCAAGGCCAGATATCAAGAGATATGTTTTTGGTTTTACTTAAATGTTCTCGTTTATGTTTTGTTTAAATTCAAGAGCATCACGCTCCTTTTTTGAAACTCATTCTTGCCCATAATTTGGGCCTGGACATTATTTTTCATGAGTCACTAATGCTAAGTTTTTTCCCTCTTTCCTTTAAATGTGTGTGAAGAGTCCTAACATGTGGGTAGAGGAGGACCTGATCCCTAATGAAGACACATTAATGTGGATGTGATTAGACTCATGCGGTCAAGTTAGTACCACCCAAAGCGGATATTATCATGACATGGGAGAAGGAATTCCCCAATCCATGTGTTAGGGCAGCGTGTTTCTTGTTTTGTACGGTGTTGGGGGTAGTGTGTGTATGAGAAACCCTAAATTATAGGGGTGGGATGACCTAATCCCTAGTCGAGATGCATTAATGTGGATGTGATTAAACCAGTGTAGGTGAGTCAGTTCCGCCTAAAGTGGATAATATCTCGACATGGGGGAAGGAATTCCCCGGCTCTTATAATTAGGATAGTGGTTGGAGTCCTGTTATGACAAGATCCATGAGAGGTATCTTGTGGGGAGGTTGTTCAGACCTTTCCCCTTTTTATGGGTTGGTTTTTAATTCTAGAGGATGAGAATGTTTTAAAAGGTATCTCATGTAATGTCCCAGACCTCTCTGGTCCATTACTTTGTAAAAATTTGATGTTGTCAAACATGACGCGTGTTATAATAATAATTGATAAGGGTGACGTGAAAATATTTTATGTTAATTAGACTAAATGGTTTATTTTTTATTTATTTAAATTTTTATTAATAATAAATTATGTGTGTAATGGAAATATAATGGGAGGTGCGTGTAATAAATTATAAAGGATTTAAATGCATGGGGTGCATGGGCGTGACCTTGTACAGGAGGCGTTGTGAGGTGTTCCACAATTAAAGTTGGAATTGTGAAAAAAACATTAGAAGGGTATTATTATATAATAATAATAATAATAATAACATTAAGAGGCGTAAGAAAGGGGTTCCCAACCCGTGTGTGAATATCATGTGATGGGAGAGAGGGATTAATTATAACATAATAATTGGGCATCAATAATAAAAATAATAATTAATGATAATGATGGAGACCTGTTGATGAAATTGAAAAATGATTTATTACTATTGTATTAAATAATAATAATAATGGTGAAACAACTATGTGTGTTATTGGTAAATGAAATTAAATGGGTTAAATTTTTGGTTAGTCAATTAAATGATTTGAATTTAATTAAATGAATTGGTTTTAATTTAATATGAGAATAACCATGGTAAACTAATTTAATGGGATTAAATTAGAACGTTAATGATGGGTGTTATTAATATTAATTTTTATTAATAATAACATTGAATAAAGAAAGTAGATTGGAGAGAGATTACAAAGTGATGAAATAATAAAGAAAATGGGAGGAGCCACTTTTTGGGGCGTGATAAAATTGTGGAAGAAAGGAAGAATATTATAGAGAGAAACATGTTGAAAGGAAATTAAATTTATAGAAAATTGAATATAAGAGAGAGGTGCCATGTGTAACCCACCTAAACAAATGATATACCTTTGTTCTTTAATCTCAAGAGAGATTGGAGATAGAATGTGAGAATTTATGGAATTAAATTAAATAATATAATATAATAACGTAATTATTATTTTCATTGGGAAAACTGAATTTTGATGATATCTTCCTCGTGCGACCTTCGTTTTACGAACCGTCCGCGGCAGCGTGACCCTGAAATTATGACGGTCATTTTAAGACCAGTGATGAATAACTTTTTATGAATCATGTCTCTGGCCAATAATACACCTATTATTAATTGATGTTATTATTATCATTAAACGCATGGAAACTGTGTGACGTGTTGTATGTTGACCAGTCAAACAACTTAATAGTTTTACGGTCACGTTGTGTATTCATTAATACCTGTTGCATAGCGTTTTACCTTTTCATTGCCTATATAAGAGAGGGTCACATATTATTTACGGATCCCTCTTTTTCTCTGAACGGCGATGCTTTTGGATGACCTAGAAGCCTTCCTCCTATATTCCTCATCTGGACTCCGATCGTTGATCTGTCGGTGGATGCGGAATCGTGTCGACAAGGTGAAAATCATGCTCCTCGTTCCATTCCCTCTTCTTCGACTTCCTATTTTCATTTTTCTATTGAGGAGATTGCTGATATTTGATGGGAACGACACTCTTTGACAAACGTCATCTTAATGGTATGTTAAACCGCATTCATATTTCTTCCTTGATCTCCTCTTTCTGTTCCTCCTTTCCATGCTATGACAAGTGACACCTTAAACCTTAATGCAGTCTCTCTTGGTTGTTAGTGCAGTCGTGCCGCAACATCCACGAGAGGACGTAGTCCTAGGGAGGAGTGATCGAAATCCTCATGGTGGTTGTTCTCGCAGAAGGACATCAAAACCTGTTCAAGTAGGGATCTTACCTTCGTCTCTCTCTCTTTTATGTATCATGTGGGGTGGGTATCCTCTTGCTTTCTTGAGATACAGTCGAACCAGTAAATAAAGATAATAACTGGTTAAATAATGGGTTTGGGGAATTTTTTTTGATATTGTTGTTTTATTTTCCATCGATGCTTATCGTTGGATTATGTTTTGAATTGAATAGTCTTATGCCTACTAAAAGTTAGGGACATTGGGGGCCATTTATTGCGAAATTAAATGTTTCCTTGTTTTTCTATATTTTTTTATGGATTAAATTTCATAGAATGTGGAAATTGGTTAATCATGTAAAGTTGGATGATTAAATGAATACCTGGAACCCTTATATGATCACCCCGGTTAAACTAAATGAAAGAATAAATTTTGTGGGTGATGTTTGGTGTTTAATTATGTGAAGGGTTGTTTTGTGGGTTGTTTTGGAATGGGTGAGCAGCGGGGCTGCGGTTTTCTTAGTTGTGGGTTGGCGTTTATGATATGGTTGTGATGGGCAGTGGAGCTACGGTAAATGGTATCAAAGGGATGATGATGTGGTATAGGTATTGTTTCCAATGTGTTTGTGGTTATGGTGGTTGGAAGCAAGGCTGTAGGGATGGGTTGTGCATATGAATATAAGTGGAAGAGTTAACTAATGAATTTTGGGTCATGGTAGTTGATTAAATACGGGAAGTCAATGGAATTGATTGGCTGATAAAAGAAAATGGTATTGTGTTGCTTGTGTTTCTCTAACGTTATTTGTAGTTGGCAAGGATATGTTTTACCAACGATTGATCTGGTTTGGTTGTTGTTAGTTGCTCGGTAGTTAAGGAACTGATAAACTAAAACTGTTGAAACATAAAAAGCGGAATGGGGTTTGGGGCTGTTTATTGTGTGCATACTTTCGAGGTAGCAGTGCTGAGGCATGTTGTAACACCCGAGACATTTATGTTATATAAATCATCAAAGGAATCTTTTTCTACACAACACTAGCTTGGCTTTCTTTACACGAAATCACGACCTTCCTCGATAGCTTGAATCGTACGCAATATCGGGTTTCACTAAACAACGATATGCTATTAAAATATTATTAAAACTAGCCGTTATGAATAGTAATAACCACTTTTTGAAATTTTATAAATTTTATTTTTCTAAATGGACTTCATTGTTGGATTCAGAATATCGAAATTAGCCTAGGGTGAAATTTTGGTATTTTTCTGAAAACTTTCAATTTTTGATGAATAGTGAAACCACTAAGTGGTAGTTAAAAAACTGAATTTTTCATAAAAAGTAATTTTAACGCTTCTGTGAGTGGAATTTCAAAAATCCGAGAGACACGGTTGATGTCAGTAAGTAAAATGTGGTTCAATGAGATGAAAATAATTTTTTTGGTGAATAGTAACTTTTTACTTTTTTTTACCAAGGTTAAAAGTAAATAGGGTAATTAATGGTAAAAATGATATTATTATTACCCAAACACATGTTCTAATTTTATTGGACAAGTGTAATTCGACCAAAAACAATCTTAGGAATAAAATATGACCATTTAGGCCCACATAGATTACATTAGGACATTTATTATTAATTTATTTAAAGAAGGGTTAAAATAGTTAAAATCAAAGTTTAATAAGTAAATAATTTTTAATATAATGTTATACATAAGTTAAATTCGACTATAAATATTAATTAGAAAGATAAAAAGATTTCCTACATAATGATATTTTATTTGTAATTTTTAGACATTAAATAATTTAATTTATTTATGACACAATGATGATGCAGTAATTATCTTATTAATGAAATATTGACATAATTGATGTTATAAACACCAAAATAAATGTAATTAGAAACTTTTTATGAATTAAAATAATTTTCTAGGTTAATATGACATGTTAGTATTTATTTAATTAACTTGGTTCGAAATAATAATTCTGTTATGATTTACACAAAAATCAATTACTAAAGAGTGTCAAAATTGACATAAAATAGTTTTTAAAACAAATATTATATTAGTAATTGTTATTTTATTCCTAAAAAACTAAAGTTCTGCCAAATGACATAGATAAGGTTATATATATTAATAATAAACAACTTGGGGTTCGTTTGGCTGCTTATAGTACGTTTATTAACCTTATAGTATAAGAACACAAGAAGACACGATAAAAGTAATCTTATTTAACTTAAGGTTAAATCTAAATGATAAGGTTAAAATAGGAACCTAAACTTGTATAAATTTTATTGGATGAGAGGATTTCGACCCATACCAACCTTAGCTTCGAAATATATCAATTTGGAGCTATTTAAAACCGAACATGACTTTATAATAAAATAATATTTTTAGTTTTCCCAAAGGTGCCCCTCTCCTCCTTTATAAAAGGGCACCTCCTCCCCCTCTTCCTCACACCACTTTGAGCCTTCTAGCTCGGCCAGACCCTGCCAATTCCTCCTCTCTACTTCCCTAGAGACATCCCAGAGGTCCTGGTCTTCTTCAAAGACCAATTTTAGTGCCCTAAAAGAAGGTCTCAAAGAAGAACTTCAAAGAAGAGGTAATGTCTGTTACCGATTCTTTCATCTTTATTTCTTCTTCCACTTCTTCTTCTTTAGTTGTTTCATTATGAAGTAATAACATCAGTATCACTAATATACTGATATGTTATTATAAGTATGAAACAACCTTATTTCACCATCTACCATCCTACGGAAAATGAAATCACCGCGCGTGTGTACGTACGAAATACTGTCTCCACGCTGTGGTGTAATCTATTTTCCACCACCACCTTACTTGGATGGGTATAATGGAGTAAATAATGACTATATATGACTATTATAAAGTGATACTGATTCTGAAATAGTATACATACACTCCAATACAATTCCACAATCATAGGAACGATATCATCACTTGTGCGTACGTGCGGAATATCGTCTCCACGATGTGATGTGACTCCTTCTACATGATCTTCATTTCATAATGATTATATAAATGAATTGAATGAATAAATATGATATATATTAGACTAATAACATTCTGGAAATGAGTTATATATAACCTAAATATAATAATAAGAATTTATTCGACAAAACACGCATAAGAACAAAAAGTTATAAACACCCGAATAACAAGTAGCAATGAAATATTACTACTAAGAAGATAAGGAAATGACCATATATGATATCATAAAAATAAGTATGATTCTGGAATAAGTCAATAACATTATTTAAATCATTATACAAGAGGTTCGGACACTTACGAAGCAAAACGGACCTAAGGTAAGGGAAATATCACAATCTCATTTTTATCCGAGATTGTTTATACTTTGGTATTTACTCGGGTGTATTTTATCATCCACATTTATCTTTCCTCGATATGTAATATTGTTTCCATCCACCTAAAATTGTTTAAATCCAATTTTACCCTTCGGTGAGTTTTTAGTAAAAGATATGAAAGTAATATTTTGTCGTTTTTTTGTACAAGGTACTTTTTGACTTTTCCGACAAAAGTACGTGAAGAATGTTTTTTTAACTTATATGGCATGAATGTATTTTTAAAACATTATTTCCAAGAAGCTTCCTTTACAAGTTTTCATGTTTATTTTTAATCTACTCCTTTTGGTTTATAATTGTACGACATGTTAAGAAAGGAAAAGTGTTTTGAAGCAGAAAGGATATTTTCCTCAGGAATGGAGTTCAAGTGTTTTATCAAAATTATTTTCCATCTAAGATAATAAAGGGTTAGGTTTTTATCCCTATTATTAAATTGATTTGATTATGTTGTGATGGAATTGTATTTTTATGAATTCCTTTATCATATATGAATTGTTTTATGATGTCACGATGTTTAAGATTCCCATTTTTATTACATGGGTTATGAAATGATGTATGATTTATGATTTTGTGGCACACATAAGAATGGTATCATTAAGAGATGGGTGGGACATATATCTACCTCTAATTCATTGGGTAAAGATTTTATATCGCATGAGATAGACATGGTTGGAACGGTAGGTTATACCGATTCAGTGAAATAGGACTGAAACGAGGAGTGAACTCGGTTCAGAAATGGACTTTGTCCACTAAGATAGTCTTGGCAATGAGACTTGACTAATAAGAAATGATTCTCTATGATTATGTGTGTATGCCACAAAGTTTCATGTTTTAAGTTATGATTATTGTGATTACATTTCACTTCCATGATTTATCCCATGTTATGAAATTATGATCTCTTTTGTAGGTTAAGATTTCAAAAAGTTATGTGCTTATGTATATGATGTGATTGATATTTCTTTTGTATACCCTTACTGAGCATTTGAGCTCACCCTTTTGTATGTTTTCTGTCCCCAGGTCAGGAAGACGGTTATTAAGTAAGATATGCCAAAAGGGACTATAGATATGATGAAATAAATGGGAGATAGTGTAGACGCTTTATGAACCAGTTGTTTATGTTTCCCAGTTTCTAAAGACACTATACCTATACGGTCCTTTCGTGGTATTGTTATATGTTGTAATAAGTATGCTTCAATTTTGAAGTATTAACAACATATGTAAAGTATGGGTCGTTATACATGTGCTCAGATCTTTTGTGTAGAAGCCTTAGTATGGGCTGAGTGGTTGATATAATTATATAAATATGTACGTTTTCTGTTTCTTTATGCACCCCACCCATGTTGAGCACTACCTGACGAACACCCGTGGGATGGGGGTTGAGATTCTTAAACATCTAATGGATGGCTGGTTACTGTTCTTTCCTATGCTCTCTCTTCTATGTTCTATAGCCCAAGATCCTTCGGGTAGGTTACAACAGATGTTTCCCAAGACTCCTCGAGATGAGGATGTGATATATTCCCAGGTGTCTTCGGGATGAGATGTGATGTGGTTCCTAGGTGACTTCAGGTTGAGATGTGGATATGGCCGAGGATTGAGTGTCGGCAGGACACTATGAGCTTCGTATTGCTAGGTTGCAGCACTATCTCGAGCTTCATATAGCCAGGTTGTGGCACTAGCTCAGGAAGAGGAGGAAGCATAAGAGTGTTAGGCATGATGTTTTGAGCAATATTCGTTGGGAAGGTGGTGTCGAGTACCCATACTTTGATAATATTACTATACTACTCTATTGACTTGTGATATTTGGTGAGTGAGGCTTGTAAGGTTGGGTGGGTAGATTCCTTGATAGGATTTGGTTCCTTCTGTTTTCTCAAGGGGCATTAGGATGTCCCCCCACTTGTGCATGAGAGCTTTAGGTTTTCCTACTAGGTATACTTGTATTCTCACCCTAGGTTTACTTTCAGGTTTTCGGGAGGACTTTAGTGACCGTGCGAGAGCTTTCTTGTTCGACGTTGGAGTTTGTTGGTTTCGGTTTTTGCTTTTTTTTTTGTATTATACTTTGGACCTTTTCTTGTACTTGTACTTTTTTTCAATTTTGTATAAAACAAGCTTATGGGATTGGTTTTGGGTTTGTTTTCATTTACCTGTTCTATTTTCTTTTGGTGTTTGACTCATCTTATTTCCCGATATTAAATAATAAATAAGGGTAATGCCTCCCATATTTGTGAAAACTCATACCTTTGGTGTTAGTTTCCACTCTTGGGCCTATTAGAGATGGGACTCGGGGGTCATTATCTCCCTTTCACCATTGCCATCTCAGGAGGGGAAACTTTGGTGGGAGGGGGTTGTGACATAAAATATGTTATTTATTTATCCAATCTTTATATACATTTAACCTATATATTTTTTGAGTGTGATATAAAATGATATTTAATAAATATTCATGTAATGTGATGTAATATGTATGCATATTAAGGATTATTATTATCAAGATTATCTAGAGTTTCTATAAGAATACAGAGGAATTTTTGAAATATTGGACTAGTTCATGATTGAATAGAACCATCATGATTATTTGGTGATTTTACTATATGATATGTGTTATATATTTTCTATTGGATATATGTGACTAGTTTTTCGTAGTCTAGATAATTCAACTGATTGATATTTCATACATTAAGTGAGACGATTGTGGTCTAGATATATAGATGATGTGGTTGGATATTAATGGATGACCTCCCATGTAGAATTTGATATGGTTAATGCATTATTTTATCCTTCATTGAGGGTGTTGGTGGAGGTTCTATTATACAACATGTGATGAGTGATGAGGGATGAAAAGGGTACTTTTTGTGTGTTTTAAAAGATCGATAATTCTGAAAGAGTATATTTTATTTTATAGAATATAAACTATTGATATTTGTTTATAAAAATTTAATATGTTATATATAATTCAATTAATTCCATACAAAGTTATCTTATATCTCAGGTAATAATTACTTTCTTCAATGTCTTTTATTACACACAAGAAACAGTTTTAACAAACAATAAATATTATTACAATATTAATTTTAATACAATAAGTTATAACCAAGACATTAAATAAGTTTTTATTAATATTATTATCTCTCTTTTGAAAATATATGGTTTACAAAAAAAATATAATATGAATTCACTGGTTACCGATTAATTAGAAATAAGAATATAAACTATTGAATATAAAGGATATATTTTTATGATCACAAAGAAGTTTTATCCTAATAAATTAAATTAATTGTTAGTAATGAATGATATTAATTAAATTTATATATAATATATTTAATAAAATAATTTTTACTTTTTTCCAATATATTTGATAGGTATATGATAAGAACAAACCAAATGTTATCCCTAAAAGCAGTATGTTTCTTGAGGAAATTTTTGAGTCTTTTAATGGAACAATAGTTTTAATGCCCATGTTTTCCACTTTTATAAATCATCTTTGTCATATAAATCATAATTTTTGAATTTGTAATGTTAAAAATAGGTTATAAGGATTTTTTGTTATTTTTATAAGAAGTTTAATTTTTTATGAATAGGGAAAATACATAATTTTTATGAAAACCTGCTTATTTCCTACCTAATTTATAATGATAAATTGTAAATATAATTATTCATTAATTAAAATTAGATCAATTTTAAATCTCATAATACAATTTAGGTCATTGGAAAAAATTTGACATTGAAATTAGATATAAAAACATATCAATCTTGTGAACATTTTAACTTTAAAAACTGCCTTCTAATCATGTGTGCATGATTTATTTTAAATTAACTTATACCACTTATTGGATTGGAATTTAGAAAAATGTACTCAAAATATTTAATCATCATAATTTTAAATTCATAATATATTAAAACTAATTTTAGACCAAAAATACAAGTGAATGTAATTGAAATTAATTATAATGATTAAGAGAAAAATTGGATTAAAAATGGACTAAACCATAATCTTAAGGAAATAATGAACTAAAAACATGTCCAAAACCAATTATTTAGACATATTTATACCAGATCCTCCATTTTATCTAATATCATTCATTATTGGTGGTATTTGATGTAAGGGATACCTCTCACTAGTGTTTATCTTTATATATTTACAAGAATTCCACTCCTCTTCAACTATAAATAGGAATTCACCACTCCCAATTATTCACACATATAAAGCAGTTTGTATCATAAAAACAAGAAATAAATAACCACTAAACGACCCTAAACTTATCTTAGAAGACTAAACATGGGTAAAAAACCATACAAGGAATACTTTTTGCATAATCTAGATGGAGTTATGTGGAAAAGAGTTAACATTCTTCAATGACAACTTTTGTTTCATTTCATTATACACCTATTAAATTATTAATATATATTTTTTATATAATGAAATTAATAGCCTAATTATACTGTAATTGGTTTTATTTCAAGGGTTACCTACACTCACTCACACTTCCATCAAATGGGATACACAATCACTATTCGTGTGTTTGGCAGACTACCTCCTAAGGAACCAACATCATTCGTTTTTCAATTAACACATTTCAGAGTTGGGAATAATTTTGGATGTATAGTTTATATATGATATAAATGATATTTATTATGTATTTATGATTCTTTAATTTTTATATAACACATATAATTATTATATACTTTTTAGGGAATATGATAACATCATTTGTGGATGTGTGGACTACCACCTCAACAAAGCTATGTGATTCATTTTTCGATAAAAATGTAAGGAATTATGAATGGTTTAACTTAAAATTTCTGAACTAAATGACATAAATGTAGTAATATAATTATAATATACACATATATATATATCACTTACTTTTGAAAATGAAAATGGAAGTAGCATTCATTTGTATGTACGACCTACTGTCTCCATGAACGGAGGATTTAATTGTCTATCTCCAAATATTAGGGATTATTATAAAAAAAATATATTATAAAAATATATGATCTTTAATTCATGATTTGTAATCTGGATATTATTATATAATAATCTAATTAATAGTTACAATAATAATAAGTAATGACATATTCAAAAAACAAGGAAAATAACACCTAAAATGATGAAAATGTTGAAATATTATTAATGAATGGGTAATAATATGTTAAAAAGGACAATATATAATATTTTAGATATAAATATGGTTATATTATAATGTAATAACATTGTTAAATTCATTATACAAGTGTTTCATTATTATTAAACCAAAAAGAAGCGTAATGTCGGGGATTTTCATCTCACTTCTTAAATCTGTGAGTTAAATTTCATATTCACCACTAAATTATTTATTTTTGTGCACATGTTTCCTCTTTTGATATATTATATCCTGAATTATTTAATATTTATATATTATAAATTATTCTGTTTCTGTGGTTAATTTTTGGTACTTTTGATTTAGATGTTACCATAATTGTAAGAGATTTCATCTCAATTTATATTCCATTGAGATATATTTCTTATTATACACCAATTATAATTACTTTTGTGTATATAGTGAATGTTTTTAAATTAAAATCATGATTCAATAATACTTCATGGTATTTTTCTCACTTTAAACTATCTATTCCAGGGGGTTTTGAAAAAAATTACCATGTAGTAAATGTTATCATTACAATATTACTTTTTTTGGGGATTGTTAATTTTCTCATAGAAAAATAAATTTTTTGTGATAATTTTTAATGTAAATTAAATTATTATTAAATATAAATATTACCATGAAATTGATATTATTATTTACTGAAATTTATAAAATTTTAAATACGATTTTATCTTTGATAATAATTTTATAAATTGGGGAATTATTGATAAATTCATATCTTTTATTCAAAATGGATTTTGAATAAGGAAAATTGTTTATGATTTATGTTTATTATTTTAATATACATGTAATGATTTTTAATTTTTCTATATGGTTTGGAAACGAGTTAATGAAGACCCTCAATTCATTGGTAGTCTCATGAGATGAATCAGTTAACCAAACCAGGGCAGTTTAAACTATCTTGAGAATAAATCTTGATAGTAAAGGTATCATGATCCATAGAAAAGTTACATACAATAATTAAGAATTATATTTTATTATAAAGAAGATTTTATTATATTCCATGTGATTTTTTTGGAAGTTATCTATTGATGCATTTCATTATCAATTTATTGATTAAATGGAATTTTTTTATGTTATCGAAAATTATATATTATTATGACATGTCCAAATATTTATAAGATATGTGATCATAGTTATTTACATTTCCATGATGATTATTATCATTGGTTTATTATTTCTTACACTGTGCATGTTGTTTATAATAATTTCATATCACCCATATTTTGTTTTTTATCCCAAGGATATAAAGATGAAATCATTGAATGAGCTTTCAAGGATGCAGTTAATTTCATTTTATTATGTATCATGATTTATTATCTATTTCCTAGTATATTATGGATATCATTTAAGTAATATAGTTTTCCAAAACATCTAAATTAATAAGTAAATTGGGATTTGATTCCTTGTAATCATGCCAATGTAATAATTTGAGGTACCCACTATGGGATTTTGGGGTCAGGTCATTACAGTCTGTATCAAAGGATGTTTATTAGACACCATGGAAACTAGATTTAGAGAAACATATATTAAAGAACATAACCATAAGATAGAAATTTAGGCTATGTATAGAATAACATCCTTGAATTTTGGTAATTTTAAAATTATCCTGTTATTCCTAAAAATACATCCATATCTAGATACTACATGTTTAAATAGTTTTAGAATAATTCATAATTTCCTTAAATTCATTATGAAGGATTTGATTTTAAAGATATATCTAAATAATCCATGTTTATTTTTATGGGATTATTTATGATTTTTTCAAGTTATGATATGTGTTTCACTAATTTATGGATTATACATTATGTAACATAATGTAATGATATAATCCAGTATATTCCATTATTTAGAAATGCCGCATGGAATAAAGAATCTATCAATACTTGTGGATAATGTAAAGGTTTCCCTATAGATAAAGTTGATATAGATGGTATTGGAACTGAAAAAGTTGTGAATATATTATATATGATTAATCATGTTATGTATCATAACTTTTTATGGATGGAGAAACCTATACAAAAAGGATATTCATATATGTTGGATCACATTATGCAATATAAGTCCACATCATTTACTGGGACTATTAATCAAATGGAAGATGAATAATAGATTATGGATTTGGAGAAGATATTTGAGTCACTAAAATGTATTTAAAAGGTAGACATTACACTTGAATTTTATTGTCTCAATGGAGATATTGATCAATGGTGTTTATTGATCAAAAATACTAGGGAGGAATAAAATAAATAAACCATGAAATATATATAATTTGAAAAGTAACTTTTTGAAAAATATTATCCCATGAGAAAAACACTGAGTTGAAGATAATCTTACCTAGTTAAAATAAGAAATATGAAAAAATGTGTTATAGATTATGAAGATACCTTTAAAAGGATTGAATTTTTTTTTCTACAAATTTCATTTTCAACAGAGAGTGTATGATTGATCACATCTATGAAGATCTTATGCCAAGTCATTGAATGAAATTGGTGTCTCAATCCTTTTCTTTATACGATGAAATAGTTTTCTATTCTATCAAGAATGTGTAATAATTCACCATGTATTATGGTTTGGAAGGGAAGAAATAGATGGAGATAAATAATTATAAAATAATATATAAAGGGAATATGGGAATAATAGATTTTCACACATGCAGTAATTGTGTAAAGAATCAAAATGGTAAATGCTTGAATGTATTGGGATTCTTTTACATGTGAAAAGAAAAAGGTCACCAAGAAAAAGAATTCAAACGGAATAATGAAAATTCTGATATTTAGTGTTAATACTTCAAGGAGATGGATTAATCTATAAACGAATTACTGATAAATCAATAGAATAAATCTCAGAAGAAGATAAGGGATAAAATTCAACCATACATTATTGACATGACCCAAGTGGATTTATTAATGTTTTTATTTTTTTGGACATAAAAAATATGTTCTATAATTATTTTATACTCAATGTTATCACCATATGATATATGAAATATATGAGGATTGTAGTACATTGAATTTTTACAAAATATTTGAGATCATATGTGGAATGGTACAAAGAAAAGTGATTCGGTTTGCGAGTTATTTTTTTGGAAAACATAAGTTTGGGTAAAATATCATCCTAAATATGTTACTAATGATTAGAAAATTATTTCTATAAAGATGTCATTTATATGGATAAATTAAATTGGGCACTACTAACTATATTTTAAATGATTCCAATGTGTTGGATCATAATACTTTAGAAAAGTTACCCATTTATTTAAAGTTTATGTTGATCATTGGATGATGTTTTAGAGGCTAATGTATTACTACACCATATGATGAAAATTTTGATAAGAATATAAGTATAAATATTTAAATTCACAACCAAAGTATATTTTTTTTATTAATTAGATATGTATGTTAAATTATATTCAAAGAGAGTGAAATAATTTATCAACTCTTGGAAAAATGGGTTTGGATGAATTTTTTTTCTATTATCATCATTTTTATGATATCAATGCTTTTTTCATATATTTGTTTTAAGGATTTGTGGTCATAAAATTTAAACTGAACATTTTCTCTATGACTCTCCATCAAGACATGAAAGCTAAATTTCTCTTCCAGGTCCAAGTTTTCATGAATGTTCTCTTTTTTGAAGGCATAATATTCTAGTGACCATCAAATTTTCCATAATATATTATTATGTGGAAAAATTTATTAAAAAACTTATGATGTGGGATTTTCAATATATTTATTCTCAAATATTAAACCATTGATTTCCAAAATCTAGTTTAAATTATTATTATGAAATTTATTTAAGGTGCAGAGAATGTAAAACCTCAAAAATTATAAAAGAGTAACTTTTTCTCATAGCATATAATCTTTTTTATATTTAATGGTACATTTAATATCATAAAAAAGTATTATATTATATAGCTTATAATGGATGCAATACTGAGTTTTCTTCTATTATAAACAACATCAACCTTCTTTTATGACTTTCGTTACATGCATGCCCCAATTTTACTAAACAGAAATATATTATAATATTATTATTATTTAATATAAAAAGATATAAAATAGATGTTAAATTTTATGTTATTAAATTTATCATCTGAATTATTAAAATATATGTTTTACTAAATTATATGATGAATTAATTGAGTAAAAATTTAATTTGAAACAAAAATATAAATGAATTGAATATAAAAGAAATATTTTTATGATCACAAAGGTGTGTTATTCTAATAAATAAAATTAAATAATATAAATTTATTATATTAATTAAATTTATTTAATATATATTCAATATATTTTTTTAAAAAAAATTTGAAATAGCTTTTATATAAATACAATATGAACGAACCCATTTTTATGTATAAAAACCTATATTTTTATTAAGGTTATATTGCCAAATTTTATTGGCGCACGAGTTTTAAAATCAACTTTTTCCACTTATATACTTTTTATTTATAGAAATATAGTTCATTTTTTAAATATGAATGTTAAAATTATCTTATAGTGATTTTTTTAGTATTTTACTGAGATGTTTCATTTTTTGATGAATAGTGAAAATATTGAATTTTAATTCTAAGATGCCTTTTTGTATAATATATAAATGGGTGAATTATATTTTAAATTGGTTTTATAGTCATATTAGATAAATTATACGTAAATGGAACCAATATGGGTCATTTGAATCAATTTCACATTGATATTTTATATACAAACATATCAAACATTAGAAATATGAGAATTTTGTGGGGCTCACGGGTTTCCTCCTCGATGGACCCTCCCTGCCGGTGACGATGGGGGACTTTGCACCGGATCCTCCCCCCTCACTGGGGGAGGGGGAATCGTTGTATCCTGGGAGAGCCAAGCCTTTCCAACCCTTCTCAAATCCAGAGTTTCTTTCCACATTTCCAAAGTATTCTTTAAACCCTAAAGCTTCGTATTTATTTGATGCTTTTCTGAATCTGAAACTTTCCTCTTATGAGTTTTTGGAAGCATTGGCCTTGTTGAATCTCACCCTAGTGGTTCAGTTCAAGCACATGAGGCCTTCATTTGATGATTTCGACCAATTTTTCTTCGGAGCATGGGACCTTCAAGAAAGAGAGGTGGTTGGTCTACTGGACAAAAAGAAAATCATGATTAGGTTCGAGTCAGAGGAAGACCTCATCTGAGCTTGGTCGAGGGAGCCTTGAAGTTTCAATGGATCTCGTTTTCTACTCTTGTGTTAGTATTTTGGTCTTCATATGAACCATGATTCGTCTTCCATTGCGGTTTGGGTATGTTTCCCTTCCCTTCCATTACCATTTCAAAGCCCCTTAATTATTCTCATGTTGGATAATCTACTAGGTAGATATCTTTGTTCTGATAGTCGTAGCAAGGCGGTTTGACATCCGGTAAACCCCCGACTATGCGTTGAAGTGGATGTATCTTTCATAACCTTTGATTTTGTTTGGATCACAATCGACGAGGAATACCGATGTAAACAGAAATGCGTTTACGAGAACTGGACGGAGTTTTGTGGATCTTGTAAGATATTAAGCCATTCAGTTGAGGTTTTTAGAAGCGAACGCCAGTCACGGTTGAAGCAGCCTCATGGTAATAGGATTTTTACTGCTGTAAGCACCGAGGATGGCACTAGAAGTGGTGTTAAGGTGGGTCTGGTTTCAAGATCTGTGGAATAGAATGACCCAAGAAGGGGACCCCGTGGGTCTGGTGCTGCTGGGGCTATTAATTCATCGAGACCTCGTAAGGTGTCCTTTGAGGAAGACCCGGTCCCCGAAGATTCTTGTGTTAAGGCTTGCAGGATAATACGATGGTGTTTGAGGTTTTCCAAAGGCTAAGGAGGGACATGGGAGTACCTACTTCTTCCATGGAAGGTCTGGGGTCAGAGCAGAGTGGGGAAGGAAGAGAGGCTAGTGTTGCGGAGGATTTCACCGTGAGTTCTAAGGCTTCTAACAGCCTTGATCCCTTGGATAAACCATTCATAGCTTTGAGTAACAGATTTGAAGGGCTATCTGAAGACTTGATGGACGCGGGTCTGGAGGTGGTTGTTGTGGTAGTAGGTGATGATGGTGAGGAGACCTTGGATGACCAGCAGGTTGAACATAGGGTGCATTATCCAGCTTCGGTTGGTGAGGAGGCCAGGGATGATCAGCAAGTCAAACGTTTGGGACATGAAGCATGTACCAGGATGGTGGATAACAATCACAATGGGGCAAGGCACAGTCCTTTGGTGGAGAGTACGGACCAGAGGCTGGGGGACAATGTCGATCCTTTTGTGGATAATGCTACTACTGAGGATAGGTGCCTCCCTTTGATGGAGTGTAATAATCCAGTCCAGAGGCCGGGGAAAAAACCAGAGTTTGCTGTTGCTGCATTGAGGGAGCGAGCTGGAATTAGAAGAGAGGATTATAGGGGAGGGAAAGAGAATGTGAGCGGTGCAGTTGGTCGTTCATTCAGTGATGTGGTAAAAAGTGGGAATCAGATGATGGATACAGCTGACGGACCTTTGTCTGCTACACCAAAAAGAAGACTGATGAAGGAATACTCATTTATTCTGAGGTTGATGTGGAATAGATCTTCATCAAAGAGGAATAACGAGGTGACTTTGGATTTTAAAAAGGGCAGTGTGACCAAGAAGGCACATCCAGATCAATCTGTTCTAGATCAGCTTAGGAGTCGAGTTCAAAGTGGATGCTTTTGGAGGCATCCAAGATGGGAATCAGCTACTGGTGAAGAGGACTCATGCTTGGGATGCGAAGATGAATCTGGTTATTATTATGTGAAAGTATTTGTTGGTTTAGGTTGTCTGACATGTCATTGGTTGTATGTTGGGGTACTGGGAACCCTTAAACAGGCTTCTGGAAATGAAAAAAAATGATTTTCTGCTGCTACTATATAAACAATCATTCTTATCCTGTCTGTAGAATTAATTTTAAATTAATTTTTCCACTTATCTAATTTGAATTTAAGAAAATGGATTTCATATTTTAAATTATATTATTTTATAATTAATTGTTAGGTAAAATTATTTTTACCAAAAAATTTAGTGAATGTAATCGATATTATTTATAATGATTTAGAGATAAATTTGCTTAAAAAGAGACTAAACCTCAACCATAAATGGTTAAATGACCTAAAATCACTTTCAAATCCTATTATATTGAAATATAAAGATCATATTTTACATTTTAATAGAATTTGATTATTATTGGAGTCACATGATGTAAGGGATACCTTTAAATACTGTTAACCTTTTTATATTTACAATAATGCCACTCCACATCCACTATAAAAAGGCACTCACCCCCCCCCCCCACTTATCCAAATATCTCAAGTCCTTTGTCTCATAAAAACCCTAAAATAATAATCTTCCATATTCATTACCCTCATACTATTAGCCTTACTTTCAGTATAAATCAATACAAGGAAGTCATTTGGTGTAAACCAAAAGCAGTTACCCAAAAAAGAGGTAATTTTCTTCAATGATCACTTTTTTTTTATTTCATTATCAACCTGTTAAATTATTATTATATCATTTTTATGTAAATAAATATTTATCATAAATATAATTTAATATTTTTATTCTAATGGTATGACCTACAATAATATATACCTTCATCAAATAGGATACACAATCATTGTTCGAGTGTATGATAGACTACCGTTTCACGAGCTGATATCGTTCATTATTCAATTACAACATTACAAGATTGGGGAAAATGATATATTTATAGTTTATATATGATATATATGATATTTAAAATGTATTTATTCTCTTGAAATTCTTATATAACACATACTATTGTGAATTACATTTTGTGGGATTATGATAACTTTGTTTGTGGACATGTTGACTATTGCCTCCTTTAAGAGAAGTAATTCATTCACGCTATAAATGAAGTGTAGTGAGAATGGTTTTAATAAACATATTTTAAATATAAGTTATAAATATGATACTATAATGATAAGATATATACATATATATATATATATTAATTTTTTTAATTAGAAGAGTGTGTGTAGTGTTTATCCATACATATGAAATGCCTTTATTATGAATGATAAATTTCATATTATATTTCCAAAATTTAAGAATCATTACAAATAAATATATACTAAATATATGTAATATTTAAATCATGATTTAAATTTTGTATATTATTAAATAATTACCTAATTAATATGAACAAAAATTACTCGTCAAGACATTGTTGAAAAATAAGGCAATTAACACCCAAAATGATGAAAATGTTGAATGATTATTAATGAATATGTTATAATAAGATATAAATGGAATATATATGATATAAAATATATTAATGTGGTTCATTTGTAAGTTATTAACGTTATAAAAACAATTATACATGAGGTGAAATAGAATCCAAAATATAGGATGTATAAGGTAAGGGATTTTCATCTCACTTTTTAATTATGTGTGATAAAATTCATATTTACCATATAATTATATTATGTTTTGTATATAATAAAAAATTTGAAATATTAAATAATGAATTATTTTATATTCATAGAATTTAAATTTTTCATTTGGTGATGATTTATTTTGGTGTTTCTGATTCATATGTTCCCACAACTGTAAGTGATCTGGTCTCAATTTACATTCCATTGAGACATATTTGTTATTATAAAAAATTCTAATTAATATGTAATATTTACATCAAATATTACATTTAATATCATGATTCACTCATAAATCATGGTGTTTTATTTTTCACTATGAACTATCCCATCCAAGGGGATTTGTCTTAAAAACTTCCAAGTGGAAAAAGTTATCTTTACTATATTACTTTCTTTTGGGATTGTTATATTCCTCTTGAAAAAATCACTTCCATATGTTAACTTTTATTATAAATTAAATTTATATTATATTTCGTTATTTCATGGAATGGATATTTTTATTTTCTAAACCATATCACATGATTACATATGATGTTAAATTTGATAATTATTTGATTAACTGAGAATTATTGATAAATCCATATCCCTTTTTCAAAACAGATATTTGGTAAGGCACATTATTTATGATTAAATTTTATTATTTAATTACATGAGGAATTATTTGGACATGAACTAGAGATATTCGGGACTGGTTAATACAATGTGTTTGATGCTTGAATATTCTCATGAGACAAATCTTCAAGGTAATGTATAGTATTTTAAACTATCTTGAGATTAGATCTTCATGATAAAGGAATCGTGTTCCTGGATAACCTTAAATCCAATAATTATTCATTTTTATTGAAAATTAAATTGTTATTATTATCCATTATATTTTTTAATTTTAAATAATATATGGATTCAAACCATTTTTAGTTTATTGATGAAATGAAATGTGTTTCACTTATCTATAGTGACTTATTTATTATTCCTTATCAATATATTTATATGAAATGTGTGCTATGATATTTACCAAACTATAATTATTATTCTCCTTGATTCATTATTTCTTCCATTGAACTAACTTTTACTGACTAGTTCACACTTATTTTGTTTCCTCTCCCATGGATTTTAAGAATAGATCATTGATTGGCATTTCAAGGATGCCTTTCATTTCATTTATTATGCATCATGTTTTATTTTCAATTACCCAATGTAATATGGGTATTAGGTAAGTAAAAAAGTTTTCCATAATGGATAAACAGATTGGTCATTTGGGATTTTATTCCTTGTAATAATGCCACTTTAATTATTTAAGGAGCTAACATTTGTAATGTCTCGGATTTTCCATAAATTATTCTTAAAAATAAAGGGAATTATTTCGAGACCAGGCTCTGAGACTGCGGGCAGTTCCGAGGCCCGGTGAGCCGAAAAAATGTTTGAATTTAATTTAAAAATTAAATTACGCACGCGTGCAGTTTTCCTAAAAAAGTGGAATAACTCCCGGACGTGTGCTCCGATCAGAAATCCGAGGGCAGTGTTGCGTTCAGAACATCGATTTTACCTTAGGTGAGTCCTAACATCAGTTGGTGCATGTCGGTGGCAAAATCTAGTTTTTGGACATAACCGTAATAAAATATTTAATTTAAAATATTTTATTATATATATTGCAGTGGATATATTTATCCTTTTTAAATAAAGGCTATCACAGGGGTCCAGGGTTACAAACCTCATAACCCTGAAACCCTTGGCGGCTCTGGAGGCTCCGGCGAAAACCTCCCAATGCGGTGACGACGTTCCTGACGATTTTCGTCAGGGACGACGACGCGACGACCAGATCTTCGCCAATGAAGGCCATAAAATCTAGGTAGCACGTTTAAATTGGGATTTATTCCTTGTTCTTGATTTCTACGATGAAGGTGGGCTAATCCACGAATAGATTAGTCCGCAGATCTATCGTTCTTGCGGGATGGGCTTTTGCGGGGATTTTGGGAGATTTAATCCATGTTGATCTTTCGTTGTTGATTTTTTTGCTCCGTTTAATTCTATAAATTGGATTAGATCAATGATGTGACGAACGAAGGTGGAGGTTCGTTCCTCAAATTTGTTTCATTAGATTTATCCCCTTTCTCTTCTTTGCGTTCTTCGCTTTCTTCGCGGGGCGATGAGAAATGGATCGTTGTGCATCTGTTCTGCGATGCAACGATCCCAAATTGTAGATCCAAACCCGGAGTGATGTCATGGAGGTGTGACGACAGTTTTGGCATACGATTCAAAGTGGAACTAGAGATATGATTTTTCGGGCGTTTTTTTGGATGTATCATTTGAGGTTTGTGTTCTGATTTGAGGACAGAAACCACTAGTTATGGTATTCGTATGATGAAACGAACCAACCCCTGGAGTATCAAGATGAACGGATGAGAGATCGCGGATCCGGAAGTTCAGCCGAAGCGCGAGGAAGAAGCCGACATTTCTAGAAAAATCCCAACTACTAGGAGTGTGGTATGGGCTACACGGCGTGTGTTCTTCGGCGGATTTACCAAGAATGTACTCCGGGAGTACACGGACACGGCTTGGGTACATGGCCAAGGACACGACGTGTATACCCCTCCCCTGCCAGACCCGGCCAGATACACGGGATACCACGTGTACTAGTACATGGGTAGGCGACACGGACACGGACATAGACTGTGTACGGGCACATGGCCAGCGTACACGGAGCGAGCCTAGGTGCTCGGACACGGCGTTTGAGTCTTCTACACCCCTTGTAGTTACCTTCTATCCGAGAAACCGAAATACAATGGCTGTTTACATGGGTAGTACCTGGAGTCAAGTAACAAGGTGTGTGATCCTTCTACACGCTGTGGAGTTGTGTTTTACATAGCTTGAGAAGATCACATGGGCTGTTTACATGGGCAGTACCCGGGGTCAAGGAACACGGCGTGTAACCATACTACACGCCGTGTAACCAATTATTCATGGATTGAGCCACTTTTCTTCTGTGACATGGACTAGTTTTCTTTGGGTTCATACCCTTGGTCTTTTCCCTAAAGGTTCTGGCATCATTTCCTATACACAAAAGTATGATCCCATCATCAGGACTTCCTAAATAGAGTTGTTGGAATCCCCTTTGTGAGACTTAGATTCAGATCCTCTATTAATTCCTAGAACACTAGGTAGAGTTCTTGGTATCAACATGACCAAATTTACCCAGGCGCCGATCCTCTTCTTAGCGGATTAGTTTAGACGGCGTTGTTGAAATAACCCCATGGCTATTGGTTGTGATCCTTATTTTAGTATCATGTTCTCAAGTACTTGTGGAGTGTGTTCTCCCGGAACGAGTACTTCGTGTCTCCCTCTCTTCAGTCCTAGGACTATGTTCTCCTTGTTACTTGCTTAGTAGAATCTTTGAGCTGAATCTTAGTGGTGGTTTTGCGATGGTCGATTGTGTATGATTATATCTGGATATTCTTGTTATATGTTCTGTAGACATATACTGTGTGAATCTGACTATATATTTCCTTTGCGTTATTTATCTTGTTGTATTTCCTTTGTGGTTTTGGGGTGTCCTACTGGGTATTGATATACTCACCCCTTCACAGGCTTTGCTCGCACGTGTCGTGTCTTGTGCAGACGAACGAGCCTTTGACAACATTCTAGTTGGACCAGGACCGGATTGTGCTCAGTGAGATCCGGTGGGCCGAGGTGTGTTCCTACGACTACAGATTGCAGTCCCAGTACCTTTCCTTATAGGTTGGACTTGTTATAGACTTTCTTTTGGTGGACTTGTACTTTTGGACCAGGGAATTACACTTGTTGTACATTACTTTCCTTTCGTGCTTTGTTGGTTGAGATTTTTAGTGTATGTATGCATTTCCATTTTTAGTAGTTCTTAATTTTCAGATTTATAGGCTTGGAGATGTGTGTGTGTGTATGTACAGGTTTATAGGAAATTCATCCCATGTTAGTATCATGCCTACTCGGTGCTAGTCACCACCCCCTGGACTATTGGAGGCAGGCTTGGAGAGTTGCAGCTTGGGCCCCACTGGGATGGGTCGTGATAGAGTGGTATCAGAGGTGGTCGGTTCTACCTTAGGATTGAGAGTCTGTGAGTTGGTTTGGGGAAACTGTATTAAGTGTTTCAAGTTCTTCCTTCAGGCCAGGGACCCCCGTGTTGGTGCGGGCGGCCGACGTATCCATACACCAGGACTCTGATAACTTTCTTTTCGACTCAGAACACTAAAACACCAATTATAATGGAAAATAATGGTACATACATCATATAGTAATGGGTTGTGGTTTCCGTGTCCTTCTCGTGTCAGCTCTCCAGATATACTCACTAGTTACGATACATCTTTTTTTATTACAGGATGCCTCGGCGACGTGCACCCACTAGGATCCAGCAGCTCGATCACGAGGATGACCTCCTTAGTGATGAAGCTTGGATTCAGGGACCAGATCCCCCAGTTTTACCATCGGGTGGTCTGGCATTTATCCCACCACCTATGGAGCAGTGTTTAGTGCCTATTGTACCAATAGATGAGGAGAGAAGGCTGAGCGCACTCCAAGAGTTTCAGAGACAGAGACCCCTCAGGTTTAGAGGCGTGCCTGACCCTCAGGCAGTAGAAGACTATCTTAAGGCTATGACTAGAGTCTTCCATTTAGTCAGGACACCATCTGACCAGACGGTGATCCTGGCAGCGAGCGTTCTATAGGGCTCGGCAGGACTATGGTAGAGTTCGGTTATTCAGACTCATGACGAGGCGACTCATACATGGTCGGAGTTTGAGTATCTCTTCAGAGAGAAGTTTTCACCGGTTACCCTGAGAGTAGTAGGTATACAGGAGCTTACTCAGCTCCAGCAGGGAACCATGACGGTGGATGAATATTCATCAAGGTTTACCGACCTCTCGTGGTACTCGATGGATATGGTCAAAGATCAGTACTTCAGAGCTCAGACTTTCGAGCAGGGCTTGCGCAGAGATATTCGAGCTAAAATCATCCCTATGAGAATCCCTACTTTTGATGGGGTGCTCGAGTGGGATTTGGTGGTTGAGAGATTCTTGGCATAGCAGAGACATCCGGCAGTTGTCAGTAGTGGGTGAGCTGGAGCATAGACCTTGATGGCAGGGAGCTGACGTCAGAGACCTAGGCATGGGATAAATTTTCAAAGGAGATCCCAGTACAAGGGATCTTACATACATGGTTCACATGGCGCATCCATCCAGCCTCGAGATAGGCGATGCTACTCATGTGATGTCATCGGACATCTCGCTTGAGATTTTCCAACCCGTCGTACTACTGACACGGTAGAAATGGATGGACCACCGAGGAAGAGGCGACGTGTGGAGAAGACAGATCCATGGGGCATCGGATGTGGTAGAGGAGCTGGGAGAGTAGTTGGAGGTGGTCGGTGTTTTGACCATTTACCACCACCACCCCTAGGAGGTCCACCCCAGGCTCAAGGAGCTGGTGGAAAGAGGTAGGGACAGTTTCAGGCGGTAGAGGTGTATGACCCAAGTACTCCCAGAATGATTAGAGGTACAATCTTTGTCTTTCCTACTTTGGATGTTGTACTGATAGACATGGGTTCTAGTCATTCATTTCTGGCTACTTATCATGTTCGAGACCTTGAGATTCCAGTTGAGTCATTGACTCGACCCTTATGCTTAGAAACACCGACTGGAGAAAATTCAGAAATCACACACCATTGTAGACAGTGTGACCTGGCCCTTGGAGGTGAGAGTTCCAGTTGTAACCTCTTGGTGGTAGCATCGCAACCTTACGATATCATTATTTGTGTGGACTGGCTATCCACAGTTCATGCCCAGATCGACTGTTTTAGGTGAAGGGTACGGTGTGTCCGCCGTGATGGAACGAGGTTCTCTTTTGTAGGTGAAAGAGAGACCCATGCAGCACAGGATGGACTCGTGCGTAAGAAAGTGTAACCTATATCATATAAGTTGGACAACCTATCCCTTGGAACAACAGATGTTACGAGTTTCCAGTTTCCGGCAGTAGTGGCTAAGTACGAGGACGTCTTTCAGGTGGATGTCCTCTGACTACCTCCCCGTTAGAAGATAGATTTCTGAATTGAGTTGCAACCTGAGATGACACCGATATCAGCATAAACATATCAGATGGCTCTTGCAGAGCTTCGTGAGATGAGGGTGTAGCTGGATGACTTGAAAAAGAAGGGATTTGTATGGCCTAGCATTTCACCCTAGGCGGCCCCAGTGCTATTTTCCAAGAAGGCAGATGGGAGCTTGAGGATATGTGTGGATTACTGGTGCTTGAATCAGGTGACCGTGAAGAACCGGTATCCACTACTGAGGATCGATGACCTCTTCGAACAGTTGAGAAGGGCACGATGGTTCTTGAATGTTGATCTATGATCAGGGTATCATCAGTTTCGAGTTCGTGATGAGGATATACCGAATATGGCTTTCATATGTCTTTACAATCACTATGAGTACTTGGTGATTCCATTTGGCATGGCGAACGCCCTGGTAGTGTTTAGGGGAATCATGAACCGGATATTTCAGCCCTATCTAGATCGGTTCATAGTGGTCTTCATCAATGATATCCTTGTGTACTCTGTGTCTGAAGAGGAGCATGCGAGACACCTAAGGATGGTTCTGGACACACTCCGAGAGCACCGGTTGTATGGGAAAATCTCTAGGTGTCAGTTCTGGATACAGCAGGTCCACTTTCTGGGACACGTTATCTCAAAAGATGGTGTAGCAGTGGACCCAGACAAGGTAGAGGTGGTACTAGCATGGGAACCACCCCGGAGCATGACGTAGGTGAGAAGTTTCCTTAGGTTGGCAGGATACTATCGTAGATTCATTCTTGATTTCTTCTGGATTTCAGTACCCATGACAGCTTTGACCCGAACAGGGAAGCCTTTCGTGTGGAGCGAGAGATTCCAGTAGGATTTCCAGCAGTTGAGATAGAGTCTGACGAGTGCCACAATCTTGATATTACCATAGGAGGGTGTCTTGTACATAGTGTTCTACGACGCATCAGGAACTGGGCTTGGTTGTGTCCTGATTCAGATGAATGTGGTGATTGCCTATGTCCCATTCCAGTTGAGGCCCCATGAGCAGAACTACACAACCCATGATCTTGAGTTGGCAGCGGTAGTCTTCGCATTGAAGATATGGCGGCACTACCTGATAGGCGAGTGCTTTACTGTCTAATCTAATAACAGGAGTCTCGGATATATCATTTCTCAGAAGTATCTAAATTTGAGACAAAGGAAATGGCTTGAGTTCTTCAAGGATTAAGACTTTGAGATCCTTTACACACCAGGGAAGGGGAACGTTGTGGCAGATGCTCTCAGTAGGAAATCCATTTCGCAGTTGCTGGATGAGGTGATGAGGTAGTTGGCCTCCTTACAACTATCCTTAATGGATGTATATGAGGGATCTTACCTTCAATCGATGGTTTTTATCCCTCCACTCTTATAGCGAGTCAGTGAAGCACAGTGCGGGGATGCTAGTTGTGAGACTCTACGTGCTATGATATTCACGGGTGATACTGTCGATGGATATTCAACTGGTGGGGAGCATGTTGTTATTTTCAGAGGGCATACAGTAGTACTAGTGACGTTTCAAGAGGAGGTTCTAAGGTAGTTCCATACATCTCCTTTGGTGGGGCATCCAGGCATGGAAAAGATGTACCAAGACCACCGACGTCTGTTCTGGTGACCAGGAATGAAGAAAAGTGCGGCAGAGTTTGTTTCTCGGTGTCTTACTTGTCATCAAGTAAAGGCTAAGCACCAGGCACCAGCAGGTTTGACTCATCCCCTTGAGGTTCCAGAGTGGAAGTGGGATGGGATATCCATGGATTTCGTGATGGTTTTACCACGTACGTCCAGGGGAGACGATGTCATCTGGGTGATCGTTGATCGACTGACCAAGTCGGCCCACTTCCTAGCCATACGGGAGTAGAGTTCAGTAGAGAGCTTGGGAAACCTCTACGTACATGATATTTTTAGACTTCATGGAGTGCCATCCACGATCGTCTCAGATTGTGATGCTTGTTTCACATCCCTGTTGTGGAAGGGATTGCAGGAAGATTTTGGGACTCAGTTACGCTTGAGCACAGCGTTTCATCCTCAAACTGATGGTCAGACGGAGAGGACCATCCAGGTTCTGGAGGATATTCTATGAGCTTGCATACTTGACATCAGTCATAGATGGGAGGATCACCTACCACTGGTGGAATTTTCTTATAACATTATTTATCATTCCGCTATTGGTATGGCACCATTCCAGGCTTTTTACGGGCGGCCTTGCAGGTCACCACTTTGCTAGACTGACCCAGGAGAGTCAGCACTCATGGGCCCAGAGATGGTGAGATCTACTACAGAGAAGTTTCAGGTCATCCAGGAGCAGATGAAGACTACACAGAGTCGGAAAAAGTATTATGCCAATAGGAGGCGGAGACCCTTGGAGTTCAAGGAGGGAGACCATGTGTTCCTTTGTGTATCACCTCAACAGGGATGGAAGAGATTTGGCTGAGGCAACAAGCTATCTCTGAGGTTCATTGGCCCTTTTCAGATTCTGAGTAGAGTTGGCGAGGTGGTGTATCGATTGGCTCTACCTCCTCAGATGGATCGTGTACACAACGTCTTCCATGTGTCGCAGCTACAGAGGTACCTGCATGATCCCTCGCACGTCATCGACTGGGGCGAACTGGACATCGATGATGGAGCGACCTTTTCTGATTACCCAGTGGAGATCGAGGATCAGCAGGAGAAGATCTTTTGTGGGTGGTTGATTCCCTTGGTGCGTGTCCGATGGCAGCACGAGAATCTCCCAGAAATCATTTGGTAGCAGAAGGCTCAGATTCGCGTGCAGTACCCACATCTTTTTGAGTAGCCTTTGTTTTGGATTTTCAGGGAAGTAAAAGCCCTAAGGTGGGTGTGATGTAATTTCTCGGATTATCAATACATTATTCATAAAAATAAGGGGAATTATTTCGAGACCAGGCTCTAAGACGGCGTGCAGTTCTGAGGCCCGGTGAGCCCGGAACAAATGTTTGAATTTAATTTAATAATTAAATTATGTGCATGTGCAGTTTTCCTGAAAAAGTAGAATAACTCCAGAACGGGTGCTCAGATCATAAATCTGAGGGCACCGTTGTGTTTAGAACAACGATTTTACCTTAGCCGAGGCCTAACATCAACTGGAGCTGGTCGGTGGCGAAATATGGTTTTTGGACGTAACCGTAATAAAATATTTTATTAAATCTGTTGTAGTGGATATCTTTATCCTTTTTAAACAAAGGCTAGCGTAGGTTTCCAAGGTTACAAACCTCATAACCCTAAAACCCTTCATGGCTCTGGAGGCTCTGGAGAAAACCTCCCAATGTGGGGACGACTTTCCATACGATTTTTGCCAGCGACGAGGACGCGACGACCGGATCTTCTCCAACAAACACCGCGAAACCCATGTAGAATGTTTAAATTGTGATTCATTCCCCGTTCTAGATTTCTATGACAGACGCTGGATAATCCACGAATATATTAGTCTATGGATCGATTGTTCTTGCGGGATGGGATTTTGTGGTGATTTTGGGAGATTGAATCCATGTTGATCTTTCATTGTTGATTTTTCTGCTATTTTTAATCCAATTAACGGGGGCGGATCAGTGCCACGATGAATGACGACAGAGGTTCGTTCCTCAAATTTGTTTCATTGGATTTCTCCCCTTTCCCTTCTTCGCATTCTCCGTGTTCTTCGCGGGGCGATGAACAATGGATCATTGTGCATCTGTTCTATGATGCAACGAGCACAAATTTTAGGTCCAACCCCAGAGCGATGTCACAGAGGTACGACGATGGTTTCGGTGGACGATTCAGATCGGATCGAGAGATATGAGTTTTCATGCATTTTTCTTCGGATGGATCACTTGAGGTTTGTGATCCTATTTGAGGACAGAAAACACCCATTACGGTGTTATTATGATGAAACGAACCAACCCCTTGAGTATCAGGACAAACAGATGAGAGATCGCGGATTTGGAAGTTTGGCCGAAGCACGAGGAAGAAGACGACGTTTCTGGAAAAATCCCAACTACACGACATGTAGTATGGGCTACACGGCGTGTGTTCATCGGCGGATTTACCTGGTGTGTACTTTGGGAGTTCATGGACATGGGTTGGGTACATGGCCAAGGACACGGTGTGTATACCCCTCCCCGGCCAACCCTGACCAGATACATGGGATACCACGTGTACTGGTACACGGGCAGGCGGCACAGACATGGACATAGACTGTGTACGGGCACATGGCCAGCGTACACGGAGCGAGCCATGTTCTCAGATACATCGTGTGATTCTTCTACACGCAGTGTATTTCCCTTCTATCTGAAAACCCGAATGACTCGGTACGTTTACACGGGCAGTACCCGGAGTCAAGGAACACGACGTGTGATCCTTTTACACGTCGTGTAGTTGTGTTTCACACAGCATGAGTAGATGACACGGGCAATTTACACGGGCTGTTCCTGGGGTCAAGGAACCCATCGTGTAACTATAATACACGTTGTGTAACCAATTCTTCATGGACTGAGACACTTGTATTTTGTGACTTGGACTAGTTTTCTTAGGGTTCGTACCGTTGGTCCTTTCCCTGAAGGTTCTGGCATCATATCCTATAAACAGAAGTATGATCCCTTCAATAGGACTTCCTGAATAGAGTTGTTGGAATCCCCTCTATGAGACTTAGAGCCAGATCCTCTATTCCTTCCTGGAACCCTAGGTAGAGTTCTTGGTATCGACATTACCAACTTTACCCGGGTGCTGATCTTCAGCTTAGTAGATTAGTTCAGACTGAGTTGTTGGAATCACCCCATGGCTATTGGTTGTGATCCTCATCTGAGCATCATGTTCTCAAGTACTTGAGGTGTGTGTTCTCCCGGAATGATTACTTCATGTCTCTCTCTCTTCAGACCTAGGAGTGTGTTCTCCTTGTTACATGATTAGTGGAATCTTTGAGCTGGATCTTAGTGTTGGTTTCGCGATAGTCAATCGTGTATGAGTTTATCAGGAAATTCTTGTTATATGTTCTGTATAAATATACTACGTGGAGCTGACTATATCTTTCCTTTGTGGTATTTCCCTTGTTTTATTTCATTTGTGGTTTCTGGGTGTCCTACTGGGTATCGTTATACTCACCCATGCACAGGCTTTTCCCACACGTGTCGTGCCTTGTGCAGACGAGCGAGCCTTTGACAGGATTCTAGGTGGACCAGGACCGGACGGTGCTCTGTGAGATCAGGCGGGCTATGGTGTTTTCCTACGACTACAAATTCTAGTCCCAATACCATTACTTACAGTTTGGACTTGTTACTGACTTTCTTTTGGTGGGCTTGTACTTTTGGCCCAGGGATTTACAGTTGTTGTAATTTACTTTTGTGTCGTACTCTGTTGGTTGAGATTTTGAGTGTATGCATGAATTTACATTTTTATTAGTTCTTATTTTTCAGATTTTTGGGCATGGAGATGTGTGTGAGTGTGTACAGGTCTATAGGTAATTCATCCCATGTTAGTAGCATGCCTACTCAGTACTAGTCATCAGTCCCTGGCCTATTGGAGGCGGGCTTGGGGAGTTGTGGCTCGGGCCCCACTGGGACGGGTCGTGACAAAATTGGACTTTTAGGGTAGGGGAAATATCTCATGTTAGTATATATAGACTATGTAAAATAATGAGATAGCTTCTGAGTGATAGATGTAGACTAAGGTACTATTTTACTATATCTTCTATGAGTAGGGATGACTAGGATACTATTATATGACATTCTTTGAGGGGGTATTACCAGGGTACTATTGTAATGTATCTCTTATGAGAAAGGATGAATAGGGTACTATTATATAGTTTTCCCCAATAGATAATAACCACGTAAAAATAATTAAGAATATCTATAACACCCTATGAATTTAATGGAACATTATATTTTATAGTTTATATAATATACAACACAAATATTTAATGAACCAAAAAATTTCATTAATTTATAACCATTAAAATATAGTGGTTAAATTTCTTAGTATGAATAAATGTAATTGAGTTATAAAATATATATAAAGTTCATAATCAATAAAAACATGTTAAAGAATTCTTCAGAAAAAAGAACTTCATTTTGGGTAAAGTCGTTTTATTTTTTAAAATACTTTTTCATCAAAAAATGGTTTTTATTGTGAAATAATATTAAAATAAATTTATGATAATATTAAAATTATTTTACCAAAAATAATATAATATTTTAATCATTATTTCAATTTTATCTTTGAGGGATTTTCATGATAATTTTTTTGAAAACATTTATATTTAAATGAATAGTAAAATGTTATTTTTCAATAAAAACTAGATTTTTTGTTTTATGATTTTAAAAAGAACCATTTTTATGTTTTTGATGAAATATTAGTACTATTATATTTTGAATAATCCAATTAAGTTCATTGAAATCAATTTTATGGTTGAATTTGGAATAAAATAATTTTTATACTTAAAAAACATATTTCCGAAATAATAATTTTCATAACATGTAAACATTTAATTTTCAATTAAATTTTAGAAAATATATTAATTTAAGTTTATAAATTGGATTCCATATTTTCAATCATAATTATTTATATTAGGTAATAAGGTATATATAAATATTGGTCAACATGAATAATAAATATTGTATAATTTCGTTACCATGGTAATGGAAAAATGGTTAAATTATGGAAATAACTAATTTTAAAAGGAGTAAATTCAATAATAAACTTGAATTTATTTCATTTTATGATTATATATCATCCAAAAACAATAAAAATTGAACATATTATTTTTTATTGTCATTCTGATTTGATTTTTACATTCACAATATTTAAGTAAACTATTATGTTTAAAATGATATCTAAACCGGTAAAAATTTGATTCGATGATTATATTTGGAAAATATATATCTTTTATTTTAATCCATTTAATATTTGAATCATTTTACATGATTTATAAGCATTTTATATTATAATATTTCATAACTTTTCAATAATTAATTTAATGATAAAATTTAATAAAAAAAATATTTTATTAAATGGTTTAAATTAAATTAAAATATTATATTCTTTAAATTGAATTTTATATTCCTTAAAAACATTGTATGGTATATATTATTTTCATTTTCCCTTTTATAGTAATATTTTTGACCAAAAAGATAAAAAAAATCATTGATATCGTTGAAATTGTCAAAATGGTTAATGAGGCTTAAAACAAATGGATAAGTGTCATAACATAAATGAAACATGTAAAAATATTATTTTATGAGATTATTTAGACTCATAATAATACTATATTTTAATTATAACAAATTTTATCAATATTAAATTCAAATTTAATTTATATTGATTTAATAATCTTAAAAATTCCTTATTTTCCCCTCCCCTCACTTATAAAACGACACATTCTCTGATTTATTTCTCACACCTTTTCAGTATTATATATCAGAAGATATCTTAAAAAATTCCTTTATTACACCACCACCCACATTTTAGAGGGTTTTTTAGGAAAAATTATTTCATTTTTAGTCATATGGTGTGAGTAAAATGGGGGTTTTTTGAAGACAAAGTAAACCTTTTAACTAAATGTTTTAGATTTATTTCTTTTTAAAGCTACATAAAATATTATTCAAACATTATAAATAATAAAAACGGTATATTTTATATACTTTTATGTTTTTTATTATTGAAATAACCTATATCTATATAATTCTTCCACCAAATGGGAAATGAATCCATTTTTTATACGTACGATGGACTACATTCTCACGAACCGATGCAATTTGTTTTCCATCATCACTTCTCACAGATAATTATAATGATGTATTTAGTGTAAACATAAGATAGTAATGAATTAACTATCCTTGTATAAAGATATATTACATCATATCTTATAGTTCCATCCATTGAAAAATGAAAATGTTGTTCGTGCATACAGGTGGATTACCACATCCATGGAGCAATGTTATTTTTTTCATCACCAGATCACATAGATGGTATATATAAATTGTTCAAAGAGATAATAGAATATTTATGACATAATTATAAATATATATAGATAAAATATATTTTCCATCTCTCTATCATGTTCATTGAAAGGTGGAAATGTTATTCATGGGTACGTATGACATACCATCTCTATGATTGTAGTATAGTTCATTTTTCATAGCCATATTTCATGTCCTATTTTAAAAGTATAATTTATTCATCAAAAATATTTTTATTTCATTATTATTACTATATATATTATGTTAAAATTATTATTCTAACCATGATCAACATACCAATTACATTTTGGAACTATGAACTGAACATCATTAAAACACACGATGTTGTCTTAATAGATTCAGAAATCATATATGTCATTAAAATAAAAGATTTTAATGACAAGTCATTAAAATGTCAATTTTTATTATAATATAAAATAATTAATATATGTTTATTGTATATTTTTTAGTGAACATATGTATAATGTATAGACTCAATGTAAGGAAGGTCATCTCAATTTCTCTATATTAGGGAATATTTTAATGTTATTCACATAATTTATTTTATACGATTTATATAAAATACGTTATATATTTTATTTAATGATTCCTTTATATTTCATGGTATTTTAAATTATAATTCAAATTACTTCATTGAAATAGATTTTACCTGAAAGATACCATGTGGTAACAAATTTATAAACATAATTCCTTTCATTGGATTATAACTCTTATTAATTGACAATGCTATTCCTTAATTATATTGGATTGATATCAAAATTATTTAATTATGTATTTAATTTTATTGTGTGTATTTATATTTTTTACAAATAATATCTCTATTAACTAATTCTGAAATCAGTGATATTATATTTATAAGTGTTATTCATCATAAGTTTTCTATATTGGAAACATATGTATTTTATGCACTTATAATAAAATATCATGTTTATATTCTTACCTTCAGCAAGTTATATCATGTATCTCAATATTTTCATTATATTTCATGTTTCATTTAACGATATTATTTAAAGGTTATTATGACTAAATTGTTTCCAATGTGGGAAGTGGTTTTTGTTTCAATGCCACTTTAATTGGGATTGCTTATGTTTGAATGTTTATTGAAGAAATTATATGATACTTATTATATAAAACCATTTAAATTTTATTATCCAATTGATGAATATATAATTTTTTTGTTAATTTACCACTTATCTATCTTTGGTATATAAATGGTTCAAAAAAAGTTTTTAAGAAAATTAGACCTTATTTGTCATCATTCGGCCAGAAAGACTTTTTCTCCCTTAACTATGTGTTATAAAAAATTTCCGAGAATGTTATTCTAAAAACATAAATGTTTTAGTAATTTTATTTTGCATGCTTTTCATCTTATATAATTTTTTAATAGAAATTCACGAACGGTTTCTACATGGGTCACTTTTAACTCCCTTTAGAAAATACATAAAAATAATTTTAAGGTTTATAATGTGAAATGTTTTTCCTGTCGTAATAAGAAATATTTTGTTTGAATCCTACAATATATTTTTCCGATAAAAATTTCAATAAAAATTAATTTCCAAATATTTCATGAATTTTTTTTTAAAAAGAAATTTTAAAAATAAAAAGTAAATTTTTCTTAAGAGTGATTTTAATAATATTTTAATGGTATTTCAATTCAAAAGTGAAAACAAACCATGTTATTACTTTTTATTTAATATAGATATTTTTTAATGATTCAATCCTAATTCATTATCTAGATTCACTACTATCTTTAAAAATTTATTTTCATTGATCCCATTACATTTCCATTAGTTAATCATTTTATGAATGGAATAAATGTTATCTACTTTTTATAATAAATTAATGATTTTTATACATTATTCATGTTACAGTTCCTGAAAATGGTTCATTATGATGGGAGGTTCCATTATAAACCAATGTGTGTTTTTATTATAAACCAAGGAAAGGATATTAAAGTCTAAAACATAGATGATTGGGTCCATTATATCCCTCTTATATATTACGTAATTAAACAGAGTTAACTGGTAATATTTTAATCCTAATATATTACAGGATTCTACCATGATGGTTACTACATTTAGAAGAGTTATATTATGAGTGATATGATAATAGTGATCAATGATAGAAACTATTTTTATTTATTCATGATATGATTTTATAATGGTTCTATTAATAAATATTGATATCACATGGATCATGCTTATTGATTCCAATGAATATTACATTTTCTAAATTATTATGATATTTCTCATGTTTTAGGATTAATGTTTTTATAGGTTTAAATTCTCTTATGTTGTGATCATCTAATTTTATTATGTAATTATACATATATACTCATCCTATACTCACTGATGAAATTCTATTATTAGTTCTTATGTTTATCTTACTGACCATTTGAGTTCAACCTCATTATGTTTCTTTTTCCCCAGGTTGTGAAGAATAATTTTAAGTGTTTTATTCCCAAGGAGGTAACTATATGTAATAAAAACAGTGGGAAATGACATGGAATTTTATGAAATAGTGTTTTACACATCCCTATTATTTTGTATGACTATTCCATAATTCCCTAAAATTATGAGCCTAAAAGGTTCTCTTATTTTTAACTGATAAAACATATTATTTTGACGTTATTTGGTAAATATTTTGAAATTTTGGTATAGTTTATTAGTATCAAATCCCAATATATAGAGATGTTTTAGTAAAACCATATCATGATGTTTGGGTTTGGTGTAGTTATATTTGGTAACAGTTAAGGGTTTAGATAACTTTGGATATTATTATGTTTTCATGTAATGTTATATTAATGGTTATGGATATGATCAGGGGTTTATAAGATTAATGTTAATCAAAAGTTAAATTTACATGACTCCCCATTTGAGGTAAAAAGTGATGATATTTTGAAGTGATAAAATATATTTTAGGCAGACATTTAACTAGGTTATGTTTCACATATCCATTAGGTGTATCATGTTGTTTAACTTTATAGATTATTTGGGAAGAATTATCTTAAATTTATTAGGACATTATCTGAATTGTATGATATAATATTTGAGGTTAATTTTTTTAAATTTTTAGTTTATTGTGGTAATTTGTGATATAGGATCATTTATTTATTGAATTATCTATGTTTCAGATTTTGGGATATGGTGGAAAATTTGGATTAAACTATATTATTTCTTCATATGAATTTTTTTACATTTTGGATATTATCTTAACTTGTGATACAATTTTATTTTTATGTGTATATTTAAATTTATAAAGAATATATTTTTATCCTTTGTTATTTTATGTGATCTATTAGAACTGGATTTTAGGGAATAAGTAATTAATAATTCATCTTGAATACTAAACATTCATAGGAAAAGATTAGAGTGTTATGTAAATTTATTAAATGATGAAATCATACTTGTAATGTATGTTTCTATCCTTAATATTCTAGTATAGATGGTAAATGAATTACTCAAAACTATGTAAGGTATCTTGAAACTAAAATTCCATCATATTACATTTATTTATAGTAAATATATGGTTCTTTTCATAACTTATTCATTTATGGTTTTGTTTTCATTGACTTTCTCATGATATTTCACTATTTTATGATCAATGTTATATTGCAATATCCATCATTGATGGGAAATTACCTTTTCATAAATTTCTATATTTTTACATCCCACTATTGTTATACTATATAGAATCTTAGTTATATATTAATCCACATGACCTTTAATTAGTTTTCGTACTTTCAAAAGGATGTTTTATAAAATGTATTTATGATGTGAGATTTAAAAAAATGTATTTTCAAATTTGAAACCCTTGATTATCAATATCTAGTACATATCTAAAGAAAAAAATTTATGAAATTTGTGGTGGGATAATGTAAAACCCTATGATTTTAAAATAGAACTATATTTGATACCATACACAACACATACACTGATCATAAATGAAACAAAAAATATTATTATTTCAGGATTATTATAAAATAGATGAGGAATTAGAAGGTATGGATAAACATAAAAGAATTATGAAATATATATATAAATTTCCTTGTTAAAAGTAATGTGATAAGTCATATAATTCAGTAAAAAACTTTTTTTTATTTCATTTTATGAGTCTTTATTATCCATAATCATGAAATGATCAAAAATATGACATTTTCTCCCATTTGGATTTTATTTTTTACATTTATAATATATAAGTAAAAGGAAAAGATTAAAATGATATATAAACAAATCAAAATTTTATTGGATGATAATATTAAAAAACATTAATCCATATATTTTAATATATTTACGTTTGGTACCATTTTACTAGAGTTTTACACATATTATATAATTATATTTTTTATATTTACAAAAATGAAATTAATTATACTTTATAAAAATAATAATTTTTTAAATGATTTAAAATTAATTAAAAACCTATCTTTATCCTAGTGAAAGGGTTATTATTGAAAATATAAAAACATATCAATTTATAGACTATTTTTTCTATTATATATCTTTTCATGACCCATAAAGAGTAACACTGTTGATGTCATGGTAATTATAAAAAGGATTAACATGGGTTAATACAAATAGATGAGGGTGAAAACATAATTCAAACTTCTCCAGATTTTTTTGGATGAGATTATTTCATAAAATTATAATACTATATTTGAATTGTATCAACTATGTTTCACATGATGTAAAGACCCTGAATTTCCATGTAATTGTTTTTAAATAAGTGATAATTTTACGAGTCCGCAGAAATTAAAGGCACACGATTTCGAGGCCCAGAGTGCCCAGAATGAATTTCTGAACGTTTTTTTGGGTAAGTTCTATAAACGTGCGAGCAGGTTTTTCTAACTTTTTAACTGGTGCTCGGAATTGAAATCTGAGGGCAGTGTTGACCTCGTAGTACTGGTATTCGCTTAAAGAGACATTCACCTTGACGACAGATGGTCGAGGGTGAAAATTAGTTTTTTGTTTTTTCGTGTAAGAATAAAATAAAAAATAAAAGTATGTGACTTTTTATTTTTATTTTCGACACCCATTTGGGTGTTGGGAGGAGGGGTCCACTAGAACTAAACCTCCATGTGGAAGTTGAGAAGTGGAGACCACCCAAACCTAACCTCCCATTAGATGCTATGGTGGTGGGGACCACCCGAGGCCTAAACCTCTTGAACTCCCATCATTATGGAGAAAACCCTCTCAACCCCACTCATTAATTTAGAGTATCCTCTTAAATTCATCCACATTAATTGTTCCAACACACATACTATTAAAATGCCAACCTAGTTAATTGATTAGGATAATTTGAATTTGTGCCAATGAACAAAATAGGGAACATAATCTATTAACCTTGGATTCTTTGGTTGAATTGGGAAGAAGGAGCTCTTGGGGGTAAGCTCTTCCATGAAGAACACTCCACCAAAGAAGAACGCCGACCCCCTTCGACCTTCTTCCTTGGGACTTCTTCTGACGTGAGACTTCCTCATCTACGGAGAATCGGCGACTGTACTACCTTCTTGCACCAACGTCATTAAGAGAACGAGGTAGGGGTTTATAGATTATCACTTCAATGTTCTCCCCTTCTAATTCTTTCACGGGATTTGGGAATATAGATTGACAAGGGTTGTGGGAAATGATGTTTTAAAATATCTTCCAAACACGTTCATGCTCCGTTCTTTGTGAACCGCTTTCTATAACTCAAAATGTGAAGGGTGCAGGCCAAACGAACAGAACCCGACCCCTCCACTATTATTTTTTGATGTGTAATTTGTAATTGAGGATGGTGACAAAGATGAACAAGGAAACAGTGCTGCCAACCGTGGCACTTTGCCTCTCCGACCGAACCTTCCCCACTCCGGCTGCGCCACCCGCATCCGGACCGAGTCGCCACGCCGCCCCGGTCCGAACGACTCTGACATGATGGGTCGTAATGCAAATTTTCCGCTCCTCCCTGGTCCAAACCCCCTTGCGACAATGCTGTCGTGTCAAGCCGCCGCTCCACCACTATCCGCTATGCCGAGATGTCGCGCCGCCGCCATCCTCCAAGATGCGCCACCATCTGCCGAGTCACACCACTATCCGGGTGGAGCCGAGCCATGCCGTCTCTATGCAGAACTGCTATCTAGGCCGAGCTAGGCAACACCGCCGCCACATCTGTGTCCTTTTCACTTCCCTCCGAGCCACCCAGGCCACCCTTGCCACGACCTTGCGAGCAGCTGCAAGCAGAGCCAACCCGCGACCGAGCCATTCCGTGGCTGAGCCTCCCTCGTGGAACCCTCCAAGGCCGACCCGCCTTCGCAGCCCCTCACGGCTGTCGAGCCAAACCCAATGGGCCAGGCTGCCTAGCGGTCCGGGCCGGACCCAGCGAGTCAGGTCGGGTCGGTCCGACTGGGTCAGACCAGACCCTGGCCCACTACCCCCCTTTTGTGCTCTTTTGGCCATAACATTGGCACCAGACGTCCGTTTGACGAACCGTCAGTGGTGATGGAAATCATAGATAGAAACGGTTCCTTTGAGTATATGTCAATAAGATTTGGTTTGATACGAGGAATAGTCCGGTTGGATCGGGAACGAATCCAACCGGGTCCCTGGGACTAAAAGGCTAATAACTCACAGACCGGGTGTCTGATTGACACACTGTCTGTTACGTTGAGACCTCTATGAAGTGTTGGACCTATGAGATATTTATTCATGGGACATAATGGAATTTGGAGTTTTGATTTGTGGCTTGGAATGCGGTTTCCCCAAGAACGATATGTATGCAACCTTGCGAATGGCTGAGACTTGACGACTACTGACCGTTTCCATTCAGAGTGTCTCGACGGGCCCAGTGGGGAGCACCTTGGTGACGAAGTAGACCCACAGTGGGGAGAGCCATTGTGACATGGCAGACCCATGGTACTCGACAATAATAGTACCTCAATATTCCAAGGATAGTGGGGAGCACCTCTGTGTGACGCGGTAGGCCGACTGTACTTGATAGAGGAGGAGTTCTCCAACTATCGAGGTGTTTGAGGTTGTGACTCGGATTGTTACTTGATACTATGCCTAGAATAAATCCCGGTGTGAGATGAGTCAGTACCTTTGTGTTTTCCTCTTGATTGATATGGATTACATGATAAATTAAGTATATGTATGGGTATATACCTATGTAAGGTTATCTATTGATTTCATACTTTTTTTTATCCTTGTCGGATTTTTTGAGAGCTAGAAGGTCTCAGTGTCCCTACTGAGTATCATTATACTCACCTCTGCACGTGTTATGCCTGCACCTTGTTTTATTTGATTCAGACGATGGACAGTGCTGACTGAGACTGAGAGTACCAGTACTGGACAGTACCCAGAGGTGAACCATATGACGAGTCGATAGACAAAGGAGATGGAAAGACAAGGAGTTCTGAGGAGGCGATCTGTACCTACCCTTCAGGTAGGAACCTAGAGAACTACCCAGTAGCTACTTTTCTTTATCTTTCTTTAGTTGTATTGTTTTTTAGTTGTACTTGTACCATTACTGTTGGGCTTGTATTTCGGCCCCTTTTACTTTCCTCACTGTTTAGTTATATATTTTACTCATGTTCATATATTGTTGTGTGCTTCGGTGTGTGTGTTTACAGGTTATGAAGGCAATTCCTTCCTAGTTTTAGGGAACTACGCCTTTGGTGCTAGTCTCCAGCCCTGGCCTATGGAAGGCGGGCGTGGGGTAGTCACGACATGGGCCCCAGGGGACGGGTCGTGACAAATTGGTATTAGAGGAGTCAGTTCTACCATATAACTAGGACTCTGATGTTTTCTGTGAAGCAATAGTGTTAAGGGTAATGAATGCAGTTTTCTAGTTCAGGGAGTCTAGTGCTGTTGTGGCAGCCGACGTATCCATACCCCAGGTCCCTGAATTCAGATTTCAAACTTAGCGCAAAAAAACACAAATTGTGTGTGTGTTTTCAAGAGTCTTCTTTATGTACTCTTTGAGTCTGCTCACCAGGTCAACTCACTAGGTATAACTTTTTGACCGTAGAAGACCTGTTTTATTTCAAGATGCCTCCATGCAGACAACCATATATAGTTCCAAGGGTTGTACGCATTGATAGCCCACTTGGCGTTGAGGCCTCGGTGCAGGGCCCTCTTCCAGTAGAGGCACCAGCATAGGCACCAGCGGTACCATTCCCCATTGGTCCACTGATGCAACTAGCCCCAGTAGCAGATGGTTCACACCTCTTGAGCGTGTTGCACGAGTTCTAGCGCCAGAGGCCACCCAGGATTAGGGGAGATATAGACCTGTAGGCAGCTCAGGATTGGATGGAGGCTGTGATGAGAGTCTTCCGACTCGTAGGGACACAAGGAATTCTCAGGGTGCTCTTTTCTACTAGCCTTCTACACGCATCAGCAGGCAGGTGTTGTAGCTTGATGTTCCGGGTTCACGACCAGGTGACACTTCTCTGGGTAGACTTTGAGAGCTTGTTTCGGGAAGAGTTTGTCTGAGTGACTCTTCACGTAGTGCGCATTCAGGAGATACTTCATCTGCACCAGTGCAACATGAACGTAGATCAGTACTCAGTGAGGTTCACCGACCTCTCATGCTACTCCACGGATATGGTGTGTGACCCATTCATCAGGGCCCACACCTTCGAACAGGGGCTCAGGCGAGAGATTAGAGCTTTGATGGTCTCACTCAGCTTCCTAACACAGGCGGGGGTGTTAGAGAGAGCCCTATAAGTGGAGAGTTTCTTTGTTGAGCAGTCACCAACAGCGAGACCAACTACGAGTCATCACATAGTAGAGTCATATGTAGCTGGTAGCAGATAGTCATCACAACGGTTCAATAGGACCAGATATACAGGTGGACGACTGCATGACTCAGTATTTGTTGTGCAGAGCACCCAAATCGGAACCAATAAGGCAAGGAGCGGGGTAGTGTTTCACATGTGGAGGCTAGGGTCACATGGCTCGTGACTATCCGAACTGTCGTTCAGATGATCGATAGATGGTCAAAGGACTGCCCAGACAGAGACAGAGGTTCGACCAAAGAGGTATATAGGGAGTATGGTGACGTGGCAGAGGAGCTGGTTGTGCAGTTGGCAGTGGGCGACGATTCGAGATGTTACCGCCAGCACAACTAGAATGTCCACCCCAACCATAGGGAGAAGGTGGATAGAAGAGAGCTCAGCTTCAGGAATCCTATGTCTATGATCACAGCACTCTGAAGATGATATGAGGTACGATTTGTGTCTACTCCACCTTATATGCAGTACTTATAGACACAGGTGTCATAAACCCCTCACACCAATGATGCCCCTCTGGAGCTGGAAATGGTGAAAGGGAGATAATGACCCCTGAGTCCCGCCTCCAGTAGGCCTCGAAGTGGATACTAGAACCAAGGGAATGAGTTTTCAAAAATATGGCAGGTATTACCCTTTTTATTATTTAAGATCGAGAAATAGGATGATTCAAACACCAAAATAAAAAAGAACAAGTAAATGAAAATGAACCCAAACCAATCCCACATGCTTGTTTAATCAATTCTGAAACAAGGTACAAGTACAAGAAAGCTCAAAAAGTATAATACCAAATGAAAAAAGAGTACAACAACTACAACAAATCCAATTGTCCCAACTTGTAGGGTCCCGCATGGCCCTGGTAGTCCTCCTGGAAACCAGAAAGTAAACATAGGGTGAGCATACAAGTATACTCAGTTGGGAAACCTAAAGCTCTCGTGCACAGGTGAGGAGACATCCTAATGTCCCATGAAAATAACAGAAGAAACCAAAACCTAGCAAGGAATTCTATCCACCCAACCTCACCAGCCACGCTCACCAAAAGAAACAAACAAACAGGTAGTAGTATATAAGCATAAGAATATTGGGTACCCCGCACAATTTTCCCCACTAGCTAGCTACTCTTCCTAACGGCGAACGTCCCGACACTACCACACTCTTTCTTCCCGCACACACCTGGGCCTCCCAAGCCACATATCTCACCCGGACACACTTGGGCCTCACAACCACATATCCCTCTTGCACACACCTAGGCCTCACAACCACATATCCCGCTCGCACACACCTGGGCCTCATCCCGAAGATTATTGGGAACAGTAAACCTACCCGAAGAGTCTTGGGATAAAACCACCCCAATTGAAACCTACCCGAAGAGTCATGGGTGTAAGGTCACCTCAAGCCATCACAACTTATGGAAGAAGGACTAGGAAGGATCTAGTAACTAAGGGGAGAACACCCTCTCGCAAGAAATGGGAGTGTTCGGCGCTACGTGCACAACATAGGTGGGGTGCAACAAAACCCAAAGATACATATATGTATACCAAACAAACAGCCCAACCTATGGATTCTAAATAGAGAAACTGAGCACGTGCCTCGGTACTGCTACTACGAAGCATGCATACAATAAACAATCCCAACCCCATTTATTTTTTCACATTCCAACAGTATTAGTTTGTTAGTTCCTTAACTACTAGGAAAAAACCACAACCAACCATATCAAATGTTCGTAAACCATATCCCTGCCAACCACAAATCAAGTTATATAAAACACAAGAAACACAAACCAACATTTTTATCATCAATCATACCCCATTGATTGATCCCATGTTTAATTCATTATTGTTCCCCACAGTTCATTTATCAACATTCCACTTTCTTTTATCCTCACAATCCATTACTACCGCCCTGCTGCCATTATAACCACATCTCCACAATTGTATCACAAAACAAGGCTCATACCACATCATTTCCCCTTTAATATCATTTATCACAACCCCACTGCACATCTTAACTGTAAAAACATAGAATTCACCCCCCCCCCCTTTCGCACACAACGTAACCAAACCAAAACCCACATGTTCATTATTCCATTTTGTTCAACCGGGGTGATCACACAAGGGTTCCATATTTTAATCAGCCAACTCTATGTGATTAACCAATATCCATATTCCACAAAGTTTCGATCCACAAATCAGTCTATAAATATGGGGAAACTTTTAATTGTGCAAGAAAAGGCCCCCAATAACCGTGATTTTCAGTAGGCATAAGCCTATTAAATTCGTAACATAACAATAGGATAAACAAAAATAAACATAACAACTTCCATTCCCCGTTCTTTAACCAGTTATTATCTTTATTTATTGGTTCAACTGTATGTCACGAAATCAAGAAGACACCCATCTCGCATGATTCACAAATTAGAGAGACGAAGGTAAAATCCCTACCTCAAAGGTTTTTTTGACGGAAACCGCAACGGTCAAGGAACGCTCATGGAACCCAGGTCGATTATCTGAAACCCCACCTCAGATCTCTCCTTCTAGAAAGATCAAGACCAAGAATCAACATAAACGACATCCACAAACTTAGATCTACCCATAATGGGCGTAGATCTAAGATCCTGAGAGAAGATGAGGAGTAGATCTTCATAGATCTAAGAAACCAAACAAAAGGATCACATACCTCGAGAAACCAGCTTCGATTCACGAAGAGAAGCTTCCGGATCACCCTCAAAATTCATGGGATCAGTTCTTCTATCTCCAAGGAAAGTTAATCCTGAGTTATGGCCGTTTAAGGGCTTAAACAAGGGGATTAATGAAAAAATGAGTTAGATCCACAATTTTAGGATCTAACTTTAAGTCCCTGCACGGTTAGTCTGCACAGTTTAACAAACTGTGTGCTAAGCATTTGTTAGCTTCTACCTCAACAACAATCCTTGCATGGTTAGGATGCACAGTTTTTCCTAACCGTGTGCCTCTCGTGCGAAGGATACTGCCTCCAACACCAACCTCACACGGTTTGGCCACACGGTTTGAAAAACCGTGCGCCTCCCGTGCGAAGGCCATTACTCCTTTAGTTTTCCTTAAAGGTCCACCCAAATGCACCCCCAAGTCACCTTGATTTTCCGAAACACCTCTAGACCCACATTTTTACAAATGAATGGACCAGAGAGGTCTGGTCCATTACATCAGATACCTTTTAAAACATTCTCATCCTCGAGAATTCAAAACCAACCAGAGGAACCCAACAAGATACCTCTTAGTGCTCTCGTTATAACAGGAACCCAACCAACAACCCTAATCATATGTGTTAGGAATTCCTTCTCCTATGCTGAGATGTTATCCTCTTTATACGGCACTGACTCACCTGCATGTGTTTAACCGCATATGCATTAATGCATCTCGATTAAGAATTAGGTCTTCCCACTTCCATATATTAGGATTTTTCAACTCACACTGCCCCCAACACCATACAACCAACACACTTCCCGAACACGTGGCTTGGGGGAATTCCTTCTCCCATGTTGAGATATTATATGATTTAGGAGGCACTGACTCACCTGCATGGGTTTAATTGCAACCTTATTAATGCATCTCGATTAAGGATCAGGTTTTTCCAATTCCCCACTCATCCGGACATGTTACACACTTCCAGAGGACAAGGAAACAAAACATCTCACAACCGACAAGCCAAAACATCCATAAATAAAAGGTACAGTGTATAACATCAAAACGAAGCTCATAAGAACAAATACAAACACAATTCAAAACATCTCTAGGTACTGAGTGTGAATCTGGGCCTCACACTCCCAAGTGCTATCCTCGAGGCCGCCATGCCTCCACAACACACAAACCAAGGCAATGGCATCCACGGAGCACCTTCTCTTTACGATCCTTGATTCTGAATAGTTGTTCCTCAATGTTCGCATCGTCTCCCATATCTAACTCTCCCCAGTTGATAATGTGAGATTCTTTGTGTATGTACCGATGAAGCTGGGATACGTGGAAGAAGTCATGAACCTTTTCCAACTAAGGTGGTAGGGCCATCTGATATGCCACCTCGCTGACTCGCTTCAGTACCTCAAAAGTTCTGATGAACCTAGGAGAGAGGGTACTCCCCTTCCCAAACCTCCGCTGCCCCTGTTGAGGGGAAACCTTCAAGAACACATGATCTCCCACCTCAAAATCCAAGGGCCTCCTCCGATGATCATAATAAGACTTTTGTCGGTCTTGATCCGCCTTCATCCTCTCACGCACAAGAAGAAATTTCTCTGTGGTGCTCTGTACTACCTTTGGCCCAAGAGCACCTATCTCACCAATCTCTGCCCAGAAAATGGGTGAATGACATGGTCTTCGATACAAAGCCTCAAACGGTGCCATGCCAATAGTAGAGTGGGAGCTGTTGTTGTAAGAAGAATTTACTAAAGGCAAGTGTCACACCCATGATCCTCTGAAATGTAGAACGCATGCTCGCAACATGTCCTCCAACGTATGGATAGTCCGCTCTATCTGCCCATCGGTCTGGGGGTGGAAAGCAGTGCTAAGGCATAGCTGGGTGCCAAAAGCATGTTGTAACCCCCTCCAGACTCGTGAGGTAAACCAAGTATCCCGATATGAGATGATATTCTTTGGAACTCCATGAAAATGTGCCACCTCGTCTATGTACCTCTGTGCTAAGGTACTCACCAGGCCTGACTCCTTAATTGCTAAGAAGTGAGATGATTTCGTCAGTCGATCCACCACTACCCAGATAGCATCATAACCACCCTAAGCTATGGGTATTCCTTTGAAGATTTCCATTGATATGTCATCCCACTTCCACTCGGGGACATCTAGAGGATGCAATAAACCAATGGGAACACAGTGTTCAGCTTTTACTTTCTGACACACTAGGCACTTAGCCACAAACTCTGCCACTGATCGTTTCACCCCGTTCCACCAAAACTGTTCCCTCAGGCCTCGATACATTTTTGAAACTCCCGGATGCCCCGCCAAGGCTGAGATATGGAACTCACAGAGGTCTCCCTAGTGCATCGCCTCCGGAAAAAACATCCTTCCATGAAAAAACATCTGATGTCGTCTGTCCTCTGACCATCTATCTAGAGCATTCACCTAATCGACACGATCCCACATTACTTCCACCTAGGAGTCTCCCCACTAAGACTCTTCCACCTGCTGCCAGAAGGAGGATTGCACCGTCATCTAAAACAAACAGCATCTAACACCCTCTACCCTTGCATCCATGTGTGAGGCAGCCAACTCTCCCATTGCTTTCCAAGAATCAGCGGATTCCCGAACCACTTCCTTATGTGACATCCTGCTCAGGGCATCAGCCACAACGTTTCACTTACCTTTAGTGTAAGAGATCTCGAAGTCATAGTCTTGGAGAAACTCAACCCATCTCCATTGTCTCAAGTTCAGGTCACGCTGGGAGAAGATATAATGTAAGCTATTATGATCTGAGAAGACCATAAAGTGCTTCCCAAAGAGGTAATATCGCCACAACTTTAGTTCTAACACTAATGCTGCAAGGTCTAGGTCATGGGTGGAATAGTTACGCTCGTGAGGGCGCAACTTCCTAGACCCATAACAGATCACACCCTTTTTCTGCATCAGTAGGCACCCCAAACCAAGGCCAGAAGCATCACAAAACACCTCATACAACATCAATTCCTCTGGAAACCTGAGTACTGGAGTGCTGACCAACTTCTCTTTTACGTAGTTGAAATATTTCTAGCACTGGTCGCTTCTTATGAAGACCTGGTTCTTCCTAGTCAAATCTGTTGATGGAGTAGATACCCGAGAGAAGTCCGAAACGAACCTCCGATAAAAACCTTCCAACCCCAGGAAACTATGATCTTCTTCCACTCTCTTGTGTGCTACCCAAGAAAAAACTGCCTCCACCTTCGACGGGTCCACTGACAGTCCATGCAGAGACACCACGTGCCCACATAAGTTTACTTCTTGCGTCAAGAACATACACTTCGAGAATTTCCCATAAAGATGGTGGTGTCGAAGGACTTCCAAGACTGCCCTGAGATGCTCAACGTGCTCCTCCTCTGATCATGATTAGATCAGGATGTCATCGATAAACACAATGACGAATCTGTCCAGAAACTCCCGGAAGACAAGGTTTATAAGTCCCATGAACACAGTTGGTTCATTCATAACCTCAAACAGCATCACTACAAACTCGAAGTGCCCATACCTGCACCTGAAAGCTGTCTTCAAGATGTCACTATCCTTTACCCGCAACTGATGATAGCCAGATCGTAGATCAATCTTAGAAAACCAACCTGCTCTCCTCAGCTGGTCGAAAAGATCATCTATCCTTGGAAGGGGGTAATGGTTGTTGACCGTTACCTAATTCAACCTTCGGTAGTCTATACATTTCCTTAGACCACCATCTTCCTTCTTCACGAAAAAACTGGAGAACCCCATGGCGACAAACTGGGTCGATCAAAACCCTTCTCCATTAGATCGTCAATCTGAATCCGCAACTCCCGCAACATTGAAGGTTCCATTCGATAAGCGGCCATCAAAATTGGATGGGAACCAGGCTGTAAGTCTATTCCTAACTCAACGTCATGTCGAGGGGGGGGGGGGGGTAGAGTCACAAACCCCTCAGAAAAAACATCAAGGAACTCCCCAACAACCTCTGGGACATCCATCATCTTTGTATCAGCTGAAACCACTGATAACCCGCCTAACAAGGAAAGGAGAGACTTCACATGCATGCTTTCCACCTGATAGCTCCTCTCGCCAACAAAAGCTACACGCTGTCCATCCACGTCCGAGAACACGACTCTTCTTCGGAAGCAGTCGATAACGACACAAACAGAAAATAGCCAGTTGATGCCGAGGATGACATCGTATGGCTGCATCTGTAGTAAAAGAAGATCCCCACTAGATCGATGTGGTCCCAATGTCAGCCCACGTCCCCGGAAAACACAAGATACACTGGTCTGACCTCCAACTTGTGTTCTCAGTACCAGGGGTATGGAAAGTCTCTCTATGTCTAGACCCAATGAATGGGTTAGACCGGGTGCAACAAAGGAGTGTGAATCTCCTAAATCGAACAAAGCATAAATTAGACTTCTAAACAAACAAATCATACCTCGCACCACCACTGGTCCTGCTGGAGTTGCCAACTCTGATGTATGCAACTGTCCAAGCTTATCTTCTCTGCCTCTCGGATATCAGACACCTCCATGACCATGCCCTGGTCGAGGTCCCTGAGGAGCACCCTGAGGTCAACCTCCTCATACAAAGTCTGCCCTCAGAGGAGCAGGGTCCTGCTAGTGCTGGAAGGGCCTCGCCGACAACTGGTGCTGCTGAGGTGGGCGCTGAACCTGCCCACCTCCACCGTACTGTGTTGGGTCGGGCTACAACTATGAATGTGCCCAAAACCTCCACAAGAGAAAAAATTTGGTCCTGGGATTGCGAAAAAGGGACGAGGACCCAAAGATCTGAACTAGAACTGCTGGGGCCTACTTCCTACTAGCCAGAATCTGTATGGTCCTGTCACAAGAGACCTACAGCTGACTGCTTTCCCCTTCGACGAATCCAGCCGGATCCCCTCTCGTGGTGCACCTCCCTACTAGATCATCCTCTCTACAACCTACGACTTCTTATGTACATCCTTGTACGACTAAAGGGTGATGGGTGTGACATCATACTGGAGTGAAGGATGAAGCACCTCTTCCAACCGTCTCACCCGAGGCTCCTCATCCGGAAAGAGATCTGGAGAAAATCGTAGGAGATCCTTCAACTTGATCCCCAATTCTCGTACTGACATACTCCCCTGCAGAAGGGAGAGTAACTCCTGCCGCTTCTCTTCATTGATCATGGAAGAAAGGAATTCCTCTCGGAACTCCTACTCAAAGTCATCCCACAGAACCTCTACCTCTGACCTCTTCCCGAGGTAGAGCACCCACCACTGACGTGCCGCACCTCTTAGCTGACTGACTGCTAGGGGAACCCAGTACTCCCTCGGAGCACGGATCAAAGTAAAATCAATCCTTATCTCCTCAAGCCACCCCTTCGTCTCTATATCCGAAGTACTACCCTCGTACTTCTTGATGGTTTGTTGCTGGAATGAATGGAAAGTCTTCTACTACTGATCATCTTCCTCCTATCGGTCAATCCTCAACTGATCGACTGCCTGAATCTGCTGGGCCTTTGCTGTTTGAGTCACCCGGGGAAGATGTCCAAGTGCCATAGCTGTACGGTAAACAAAGATCACTTAATCCCAAGTAGTAAGGAAATTTCTCAAGGTTTCATTTTATCACATTATTTCAATTTCTTTCCCATAACACCCAAATCAAGTAAAACACAAACATGATGATGCATGTACCTTCCCTAGTGTCTCTACCCTACAATCAATGTAGTCTCACTTGGTCGTTCAGTAGGCTCAAAGTCCTTACATCGGATCACGGGGGCCCTAAAACCCCGTTTCCAAGCCGGTCTTCCCTGGCCTATGTCATGCGCCAAGAACAACCAACAATATTTCCCTACCATCCCATGCAATTCTCACTATTCCTAAATCCAGACTCCATCCAATCTCTCAACCATCACCTTTGATACCATTCTGTCACGACCCCCTCCCACCAAAGATGACCCTCCTGAGTTGGTAATGTTGAAAGGAAGATAATGTCCCCCGAGTCCCGCCTCTAGTAGGCCACAGAGTTGCGACTAGCACCAAGGGAATGATTTTTCACAAATATCGGAGGCATTAACATTTTTATTATTTATGATCTGGAAATAGGATGAGTCAAACACCAAAAGAAAAAACAACAAGTAAATGAAAATGAAGCCAAACCAATCCCACATGCCTGTTTAAACAATTCTGAAATAAGGTAAAAGTACAAGAAAGCCCAAAAATTACAATACCAAAAGAAACAAGAGTAAAAAACTGTAACAACTCCAACTGTCCCAACTAGTAGGGTCCTGCACGACCCTAGTAGTCCTCCTGGAAACTCGAAAGTAAATGTAGGGTGAGCATAAAAGTATAATCAGTAGGGAAACCTAAAGCTCTCGTGCAAAGGTGGGGAGACATCCTAATGTCCTGTGAGAAAAACAGAAGAAACCAAAACCGAGCAATGAATTCTATCCACCCAACTTCACCAGCCACGCTCACCAAAAAAACACAAAAAATCAGGTAGTAGTATATAAGCACAAGAATATTGGGTACCCCGCACCATTTCCCCCACTAGCTAATTAGCTGCCCTTCCTAATGGCGAACGTCCGGACGCTACCACACTCTTCCTCCCCGCACACACTTGGGCATCACAAACCACATATCCCGCCCGCACACACCTGGGCCTGACAACCACATACCCCGCCCACACACACCTGGGCCTCACAACCACATATCACACCCGCACACACCTGGGATTCACAACCACATATCTCTCCCGCACACACTTGGGCCACACAACCACAATTACATCCCCGCCAGAACAGACCTGGGCCTCATCCCGAAGATTCTTGGGAAGAGTAAACCTGCCTAAAGATTCTTGGGCTAAAACCACCCCAAACGAAACCTACACAAAGATTCTTGGGTGTAAGGTCACCTCAAGCCATCACAGCCTATGGAAGAAGGATCAGGAATGAGCTAGTAAGAAAGGGTAAAACACCCTCTTCCATGAAATGGGAGTGTTCGGCACTACGTTCTCAACATGGGTGGGGGTGACAAAACAAAAAGATACATATATGTATACCAAACACACATCCCAACCTATGTCTTCTAAAAAGAGAAACTGTGCACGTTCTTCAGAACTACTACTACGAAGCATGCATACAACAAATAATCCCAACCCGATTTAGGTTTTTACGTTCTAACAGTATTAGTTTGGTAGTTACTTAACTACTGGGAAAAAACCACAACCAAAAATATCAAACGTTCATAAAAAATATCCCTTCCAACCACAAATCATGTTAGATAAATCACAAGTAACACAAACCAACCTTTTTATCATCAATCATACCACATTGATTATTCCCGCGTTTAATTCATTATCGTTCCCCACAGTTCATTTATCAACATTCCACTTTCTTTTAACCTCACAACCCATTACGGCATCCCTACTACCATTATAACCACATCTCTACAACTGTATCACAAAACAAGGCTCGTACCACATCATTGCCCCTATAATATCGTTTACCGTAGCCCCACTAACCATATTACTTGTAAAAACCCAAGATTCACCCCCCCCCCTTTCACACACAATGTAACAAAACCAAAACCCACATGTTCATTATTCCATTTTGTTCAACCTGGGTGATCACACAAGGGTTTCAGATTTTAATCAGCCAACTCTATGTGATTAACCAATTTCCATATTCCACAAAGTTTACATCCACAAAATGGTCTAGAAAGATAGGGCAACATTTAATTGCGCAAGAAAAGGCCCCCAACGACCATGATTTTCAGTAGGCATAATCCTATTCAATTCATAACATAACAATAGGATAAACAAGGACAGGCATAACAACTTCCCCTTCCCCATTCTTTAACCTGTTATTATATTTATTTATTGGTTCAACCGTATCTCACAAAAGCAAGAGGACACCCATCACACATGATTCACAAATTAGACAGATGAAGGTAAAATCCCTACCTCAAAGGTTTTTTTGACCGAAACCACAACGGTCAAGGAATGCTCATGAAACCCCAGTTCATTCTCTGAAACCCCGCCTTAGATCTCTCCTCCTAGCAAGATAAAAACCAAGACTCATCATAAAGGACATCCACACACTTAGACATACCCATAATGGGCGTAGATCTAGGATCTCAAGAGAAGAGGAGGAGTAGATCTTTGTAGATCTAAGAAAACAAACAAAAGGATCACATACCTCAAGAAACCTGCTTCGATTCACGAAGAGAAACCTCCAGATCTCCTCCAAAACGCTTGAGAGAGGTTCTTCTACCTCCAAGAAATGGTTATCCGGATTTATAGCTGATTTGGGGCTTAAACGAGGTGATTAAAGGCAAAACAAGATAGATCCACAATTTTAGGATCTAACATTATGTGCCCGCATGGTTAGTCCGCACGATTTAACAAACCGTGTGCTAACCATGTGTTAGCTTCTTCCTCGACGAAAATCCTCGCATGGTTAGGCCACATGGTTTTTCCTAACTCTGCTCCTCTTGTGTGAATTCTACTTCCTCCAACACCAACCTCACACGGTTTGACAAACTGTGCACCTCCCTTGCGAAGTCCATTACCCCTTTAGTTTTCCTTAAAGGTCCACCCAAACTCACCCCAAGTCACCTTTATTTCCCCAAACACCTCTTTCCCTACATTTTCACAATAGAATGGACCGGAGAGGTCTGGGCCATTACAACAGGTGTCTGTCACTCTTTTATTACCACTGCCCTCATTCAGAGCTTGGGGATTATGACGGAGCCGTTGGCTCAATCATTACGGCTAGAGACTCCTACGGGAGTGGATTCGATGATTATGCACGGGTGCCTACCATGAGAGCTTCTTCTAGGAGGCGATAGCTTCAGCTAGGATCTCTTAGTAGAGGCGTTGTGACCTTACAATGTCATCTTGGGTATGGACTAGTAATCTACAGTCAATGCTCTGATTGACTGTATTAGGTGCAATGTGTGGTGTGTCTGTATGGATGGGACTAGTTTTACAATAATCTTTGAGAAAGGAGCCTATGCAGCACATGATGGACTTACCCAGAAGAGGGTACAACCAATTACTCATCAGTTAGCTAGCCTTACCCTCGGAGTGGTTGAAGTAGAGATTCTGAGCTATCTTGTAGTGGTGGACCAGTACGTAGATGTCATTCTTGATGGTGTTCCGAGTTTTCCTCCTCACAAAGAGGTGGACTTTGAAATTGACTTGTACCCCGGGATGGCACCAATATCTACACCAGTGTATCAGATGGCTCCCATAGAGCTTCGTGAGCTACGGGTACAGCTAGAGGACGTGGAGGGGAAGGGATTCATTTGGACTAGTGTTTCTCCTTAGGCATCCCCAATTTTGTTCACCAAGAAGGTGGATGGGAGCTTGAGGCTTTGTGTTGACTATCGGTGCTAGAACAAAGTGACCGTGAAGAACAAGTACCCACTCTCAAGGATTGATGACCTCTTTGATCAACTGAATATAGCACGGTGGTTCTCAAAGATAGACCTGAGATCAGGCTATCACCAGCTTAGAGTATGAGAAGAGGATGTGGAGAAGACGACTTCAGGTGTCGGTATGGACACTGCAAATTTTTGGTTATGAAATTCTTTGTAACAAATGTTGCAGCAGTTTTCATGGGACTCATGAACTGGATCTTTCAACCATACCATGATCGCTTTGTAGTGGTCTTAATCGATGACATTATGTTCTAACCGACTACTGAGGAGGAAAGTGCCTTTCATATGTGAGTAGTACTGGACACACTCCGAGAGCACCGGCTTTATGGTAAGCTCTATAATTTCTAGTTTTGGATCTGAGAGGTTCACTTTCTAGGACATGTCATATCAAAGGTTGGAGTTGTAGTTGATCTAGCGAAGATTGAGGTGGTACTTCCTTGGGATCCACCAAGAGTGTGACGGAGGTACAAAGTTTTCTGGGTTTTGATGGATATTACTAGAGGTTTGTGCTATGCTTCTCCAGAGTTGTTGCACCAATTTTAGCATTGAAGAAGAAGGGGAAACCCTTTGTGTGGTGGGAGATACGTCAAAGAAGTTTTCAAAAGCTGAGGCAGAGGATGAATAGTGCCCCATCTTGAGGCTTCCAGAAGAAGGTGTAGGGTACGTAGTCTACTACAACACATCAGGGACCAGACTCGAATGTGTCCTGATACAGGAGGAAGAATTGATCGCATATGGTTCTCGATAGCTAAGAAAAAATGAGTAGAACTACGCTACCCATGACCTGAAGTTAGCAGCATTGGTCTTCACCATGAATATGTGGCGACACTATCTGATGGGAGAGTGTATTTTCGTGTACTTTGATCATAAGACTCTCATGTAAATATTATCTCAGAAGGACATAAACATGAGACAATGATGTTGTCTTGAGTTCCTATAGGACTATGACTTCGAGATAGTCTATACTCCCAGGAAGGAATTTTTTTTTGTAGATGCAATCAGCAAAAGATCTGGTATACAGCTGCTATGCGAGGTGACGGAGCAGCTGGCCGCTTAGGAGATATCCTATGTGGATAGAGATAGGGCAGATTTTCTTCAGTCACTTAAAGTCTCTCCCCCACTTCTTCAACGAGTCTGGGAGGCACAACATGGGAACACTGACTGCAAGGATACACGTGCTCATATATCCACATGGCAGGAACCTGATTGATTTGCTGAAGGTGGGGAGAATGTCATCCTCTTCAGAGGACGTACCACGGTACCAGTGTCACTTTTGGAGGAAGTGTTGAGGGAGTTCCACACATCCCCTCTATCGGTACATCCAGGAGTGGCAAAGATGTACCAGGATCTCCGATGATAGCACTGGTGGCTGGGAATGAAGAAAGCAGTTGCATAGTTTGTCTCTCAACGCCTCACTTGTCAGAAAGTGAAGGCAGAGCATCTGGTACCAGCAGGCTTGGATCAGCCTTTAGAGGTCTCAGAGAGGAAGTGGGATGAAATATCCATGGACTTCGTGATAGGGAATCCATGAACATTCAGGTGTCATGACTCGATTTGGGTGATCATCGACCGACTCACCATGTTGGCCCACTTCCTACCGATCAGATAGAAGGGTTCAGTAGAGATCTTCAGACACCCCTATGTGTAGAAGATTGTGTGGATACAAGGAGTACCCATGACAATTGTCTCCGATCATGATGAAAGATTTACTTCCCAGCTATGGAAGGGGTTGTAGGAGGCTTTTGGGATGCAGCTTCGTTTGAGCACCACCTTTCATTCGTAGATGGATGGTCAGACTAAGCAGACTATTCATACCCTCAAGGAAATGCTGAGTGATTATGTCCTCACCTTTAGTTGTAGCTGGGAGGATCACGTTTATTTGACTTTTCATACAACAACAGCTATCAATCCACCATAGGAATGACACCTTTCTAGGCGTTATACGGGCGACCATGTAGATCACCTTTGTGCTAGATTGACCCAAGGGAGTCAGCAGTCATGGGACTTGAGACGGTTTGGGCTACCACAGAGAAGGTTCATATCATCTAGGAGTGGATGAAGACTGAACAGAGCAGGCAAGAGTCGTATGCCGACATGAGACGAAGACCTCTAGAGTTCAAGGATGGCAACCACGTCTTTCTATGGGCCTCACCTCGACAAGGATTACTGAGATTCGGCTAAGGCGGAAAGTTATCTCTATGATTAGTCGGACCTTTTTAGGTCCTCATCAGAGTTGGAGAGGTGGCTTACTGACTAGCTCTTCCACCTCAGTTTAACCGGGTGCACAACGTCTTCCACGTATCCCATTTGAGGAGATACTTGCACGACCCTTCTCATATAATTGACCATGGGGAGCGGGATGACGACGATATGGAGAATTGTACTGAGGTTTCAGTAGAGATTGAGGACTGAAAAGAGTGGGTCCTATGTGGATGGTCGATACCCTTGGTGCGCACTTGCTGGAAGCACGGGAACCTCCAAGAGAGAACATGGGAGTGGGAATATCAGATGCATGCTCAGTACCCCCAATTGTTTACCCAGTTTGAGTTGTGGATTACGGGGATGTAGAGACCTAAGGTGGGGAGAATTTAAAGACCCAGAATTTCCTTATAATTTTTTTAAAATAAGTTGGAATTTTTCGAGTTCGTGGAAATTGACGGCACGTGATTCCGAGGCCCAAATTGCCTTGAATGAATTTCTAAACTTTTGTTGGGTTACATTCAGTAAACGTGCGAGCGGGTTTTTCTAAATTTTAAACTGGTGCTCGAAATTGAAATATGAGGGAACCGTTGAACTCGCAGCATCATTATTCCCTTTAAGGAGACTTTCACCTCAATGGTAGATGGTCGAGGGTGAATGTTAGTTTTTGGGTTTTTCGTGTAAGAATAAAATAAAAATAAAAGTTTGTGACTTTTTATTTGTATTTGCAACACCCATGTCGGTGTTGGGAGGTGGGGTTGACTGAAACTAAACCTCCATGAGGATGTTGAGAAGTGGGGACCACCCGAACCTGACCTCCAATGAGAGGTTATGGTGGTGGGGACCACCCAAGACCTAACCCTCTTGAACTCCCCTCATTATGGAGAAAAACCTCTAAATCCACCTCATTATTGTAGAGGAGCTGCTTGACTTCCTCCACATTAATTGTGCCAACGCACATACCATTAATATGCCAACCTAGTTAATTGATTAGGCTAATTTGAATTTGTGTCAACAAACTATATAGAGAAATTAATCTTTTATCCATGGAATCTTCGGTGGAATTGGGAGGAAGGATATCTTGCGAGTAAGATCTTCCAAGAAGAACGCTCCACCGATGAAGAATGCTCTGCCAATGAAGAACGCCAACCCCTTTCATCCTTCTTCCTCAGGGCTTATTTCGACGTGAGACATCATCATATACAGAAAATCGGCGACCATACTACCGTCTTTCTCCAACTTCATTAAGATCATGAGGTAGGAATTTATTGATTATCACTTCCATGTTCTCCCCTTCTAATTCTCTTGTGGTATTTAGGAATTGATATTAACGAAGGTTGTGGGAAGTGATGTTTTAAAATATCTTCCATACACGTTCATGCTTCGTTCTTTGTGAACCGCTTGCTATCACTCTAAACATGGAGGGTGCAGTCCAAACGAACATGGCCTGACCCCTCCACCATTCTTCTTTGATGTGTACATCGAAATGGAAGAAGACAACAAATGCGATGAAGGCAACGTCACTGCCACATGGGGCCTCTGCAACTTGCGCCGCCCCACGACACTTCTCCCTCCCAGCTGAAGTGGCCCTGCATCGGCCGAGCCACCCGCGTCTGGAATGAGCTGTCACACCGACCTAAAGTGAACCCACCCCCCCCCCCCCCCCGCCATGCCGAGACGTCATGCCAAGCTGAGCCTCTATGCCAACATCGTGCCGAGCCATCACGCCGGCATATACCGAACCCCCTCATCGCGCCGCTGTAGTCCGTCGGGCCGTGCCACCATCCACTGAGTCGCGCCGCTGTCCGGCCCGAGCCGAGCTACGCAGCCTCCGTGTCGAACCACTATCCAGGACAAGCCAAGCTGCACCACCTCTGCCGTCATGTCCTCTCTGCGGCCCTCCGAGCCACGTCGAGCCGAGCTGACCCGCAAACAAGCCGTTCCGCAGCTGAGCCGCCCTCGCAGTACCCTTCGAGGACGAGCCGCCTCCGCGACCCATCACGACCATCGGGCTGAACCCAACGGGCCAGGATGGATAGGACCCGGTCCCAATACCCCCTTTTATTCTCTTTGGCCATAACTTTGGCACCCGTAGTCCATTTGATGAACCGTTAGTAGCGCCAAAAATCGTGGAGCGAAACCATCCCTTTGAGTATACCCCACTGAGATTTGATTTGAGATGGAGATCAGTCGGGTTGGATCGAGCACGAATCCAACCGGGCCCCCTAGAAAAAAAGGATAATAACTCACAAACAATGAATCCAATTGAAGCATCTTATATTAAATTGAGACCCCTATGATGTGGTAGACCATTCAGATACTTCTTCGTGGGACTTTGGGGGAAGTTAGAGTTTTGATCTGTGGATTGGGAAGAATTTTCCCCAAGCGCAATACGTACAGAACCCTGCGACTGGCTGAGACATGACTACTGCTGACCATTACAACTCGGAGTGACTTGACTGGCCTAGTGGAGAGTGCCTTGGTGATGCGGCAGACCCACGGTGGGGAGCGCCTTGGTGATGCGGCAGACCCACGATACTCGACAGGAGGAGTACCTCAACAGGACACGAGGGGGAGCACCTTCGTGATACGGCGGACCCACGGTGGGGAGTGACTTGGTGAGATGGTAGACCCATGGTACACGATAGGAGGTGTGGCTCAGTAGTCCATGGTTAGTCGGAAGCACCTTTGTGTAACGTGGCAGGACTATTGTACTCGATAGAGGAGGAGTTCTTCAGCAATCGAGGTGTTCGACGTTGTGACTGGGAATGTTACTTGATACTACCCCAAGAATAAATCCTGGTGTGAGCTGAGTCAGTACCTCTATGTTTTACTCATGATTGATATGGATTACATGATAACTTAGGTATATGTATGTGCATATAACTATGTAAGGTTATCTATTGATTTTCATACTTTGTGATTTATCCTTGTTGGATTTTGTGAGACCTAGAGGGTCTCGGGGTCCCTATAGAGTATCGTTATACTCACCCCTGCATAGGCTATGCCCACACCTTGTTGTGTTGGATGTAGGTGACAGACATTGTTAACTGAGAGTGAGAGTACTAGTACTGGATAGTACCTGGAGGTGGACCTTACGTCGTGTTGGTACACGAAGGTGACAGACAGATGAGGAGTGCTGAGGATGCTATATGTACCTACCCTTCAGGTAGGAACCCGGAGGATGACCTAGTAGCTGCTTTTCTTTCTCTTTCTCTTGTTGTATTGTTTTTCATTTGTACTTGTACCTTTAGTGTTGGGATTATATTCCAGCCCCTTTTACTTTCAGCACTCCTTTGGATATATAGTTTACTCATGTTTGTATCTTACTAGGTGCTTGGTTTTTTGTGTTTACAGGTTATAAAGGCAATGTCTTCCATGTTTTAGGGAATTACGCCTTTGGTACAAGTCTCCAGCCCCTAGCCTATGGAAGGCAGGCTTTGGGTAGTCATGGAACGGGCCCCAGGGGACGGGTCATGACACTTGAACAAAAAAATTAATTTATATCAATGTAATGCATTATTATATTATAAGAATGTTCCTCCAATAACTTATAAAAGGAAACCTCATATGCTCTCTTTTTCACACCATTTATGAACTCTATATGTGAAAATAAACACCAAAATAACATCCTAACATCACAACCTATCTTATAGTGGTCCTAGTTTTGATAGAATACCGTCCTCAAAAGGATTAAGATGTAAATAAAATGAGGTTTTCTGAAGCATATGTACATATTTTAAATAAATGTTTAGTATTATTTATTATTACAACTCTTTAAAATATTTTTCCAAAACAATGAAATAATAACACCTATTTACTCAATATACATAGATATTTTTATATTAATGTTGAAACCTCTATCAATAACATTCTTCCATCAAATGGAAAATGAATCCATCTTCAGTGTGTAAGTTGGACTACTTCCTCACAAAATAATGTAATTTATTTACCGTCACCACCTCTTCGTGAGGGTAAAATCAATAGACATTAGGAATATATAAGATATCAATGACATATTTTTCAATATAAAATGATAATATATTATATATTTTCTTACCATTACTTCTATTGAAAAATAATAATGTCGTTCATGAGTATGTGTGGATTACCACCCCCATGAAAAGATATGATTTATTTTTTGTCACCGTATCACATAGATAGAATATAGAAATTATTTATAGATATAATATTATATTTCTGATGTAATAATAATTCTTAAAAGATAAAATAATATTTTCATTCTATCTTTTATGTTCATTGAAAAGTTAAATTGTTACTCATGCGTACGTATGACTAGCCATCACCTTGGTTTTAAAATAGTTCATTTTTCATAACCATATATCAAGTTATATTTTAGAATTATAATTGATGTATAAATTTTAAAATTATGTTATTATTATTATTGAGATGACAAAACAAGTAACATTTTGACTGCGGTCAACATAATGAAATCATTTTTTTAATTATGACCCAAACATCCTCAAAACACATGACATGTTATTAAATTATTATTTAATAAAATATGTAATAAAAAATAAAAAAATAGGTTTACCTATTTTCTAAAACTAAACACAATAATAAATATGTTGGGGGAATTATGTACATTAAATATTTCTTCACATATAAAATTTTCAATCTCTTTTTTTACGGATCTATGTTCTTTTCTTCGTAAAATCATATAATGGAAATAAATGTATAAAAATAAATAGATATAAACTTATTTATAGTGGTTGAGGTAACATAATTCCCCTATTCCACTCTATCATCACCCATCTCTATGAATGTGATGATTTTCACTAGACTTGTTCTTTTTTTAGGGGCTACATTTCCTTTTTCCATGGACAACCAATCCTTTCTATTGGGACTCCATGACTGAGTGAAAGTTGTTGACACTTGGAACATGCACAGACGATTTAAAATAGTCTCCAAAAACGATTTTTAAGAAACAAACTTCAATGGTAATTTTACATGGAATGTATAAAAATAAAGATAATAAAATAAGGAGTTTACACATTTTAACTTACTACAATCTGAAATAGTTATATAAAAAAGAAATATCTCCAAGATAAATAATATTAAGAGTAAGAAGATCTTTGAAAGTATTCTAAACATATAAAAAACTGATAATGAAACATAAAATATAATGTGAAGCTTCTTTTTTGTGTTTAGATATAGTAATAGGGTATCTTCTAAGAACTGTTGAGAATGGAATTATCTATATATATTGTATTCACTTATGAACATACATGATCAAGCATAAGTCTAATTTTACACACCACTTATTCTTTTTTTAAATGAATTAAATAATTATTATTTAAACACACACAACATGATCCATAAAAAAAATTTAGAAACAGATATTTATCCTTAAAAATATTTGGCCACAAAAAAAAATAAAAAAAATTAAATTCCTTGTCTTCTGTCTCGATACCTAGATCTTATTTTAGTTTATTTTATCATAAAACAAAAATCAATAATTTAATGATTTTATAAAAGAATTATATAATCTAGTCAAATACTTCAATGGTAATAAATTCTAAGAAGTATCACAATGTAGACAGTTTGTAGAATTGAATCCACATAGAAAAATTAGTGAACTGAAACCATGTAGACGATTTGAATATTTGAATCTATATAGTTGATTTTTCTTCACAAAGCCATATCAAGTCACACATCCATTTCATTCAGGTATCCAAATAATATGTAATAGATTGAAATGATATATAAAGTATCTTCCACATAGTTGATTCACTGAAGTTAGTGTAACTGATTAAAGAAACAAAACCAATTCCACTGTAAAGTTGGTCAACATAACCAATTTTTCAAATAATTGATTTATGTATCTAATTAATCAAGTTGAATATTTCTCAATTAGGTTATCTTTGTAATATAATAAATTTATACATAAGAGATTTCATGTTGTACGTGTTTTGTCTTAGAAATTTTTATCATGTAAGAGATTATTCGATATAGAAATTTTCACAAAGTAGCCACAACAGTTACAGATCCAATTCTCAAAACAATGAATCATTGCATCCAAAACCTATAGATTCCATACATAGAAAACTTTACCACCAAATAAATAGGAATAAAAACTGAAAAAAACACTTTGAAAAAATGTTTTCAATAATTTATAAAGGGTATTTGAGATCTTAAATTCCTAAATTACATGAGATATGTTGGTTCAAGATTAACAGTATAATAATCTCCCACATTTATGATAAAAAACCCATAAAACTCATAAATAAACTCATATATTCTAGTATATAAAAAATAATGAACATAAAAAGGGTTGAAAAAACATTTCAAGTTAGAATATATAATAGTGCTCAATATTTAGTGTTCTCTACGTTAATTTTTAACTTACTAACCTTTAAATAAGAAAAAACTTCTCCCATTTTGAAAATAATTATCCCCCTTATTAAAATATCTTTTGAAGTGATAACACTTCTCACCATTTTGTGTAATTATAAATAACGAATGAATGATAAAAAAGAGATTTTAATATAGCAATTTAGAGTTAAGAACTCTTATGTGTGTTAGAAAAAATGATTATGGAGTTATGAAATTATTGAGTTTTATTAAGAAAAATAAAGAGATAAATAACATAAAATGAAAAAAATCACCAAGAAACAAATGATAAACTAAAAATAACGAAATTTTGGATTAGTTTATTTGAAAAATAAAAAAATATGATAATAACGGTAAAAATATCAGTCATGGAACCCATTTTGGGTTTCTTAAATGTTTTTTTAAGGTAAAACATGTTTTGGAGGTAGGTGGTGCAGGAATGAATGGTGATGAAGGGTCATAAATAACTTTTAGTCACTAACTAGTTTGATGAGACATATTACCAGGATCTAGACCAAGTGGTATCCATTATCTCATCTCAAACAAGGATTCATAGCACATGTTGATCTAGGGAATAACTCAGACATACAAAATTCAATTATCAAAATAGGTGTTTTCTTATATATTTTAGAAAATAATACTATTCCATTTCTAAAAAACATCGTAAGATGCTATAAATTCCCTGAAGATAAACATCCAAATGAATTAATAATAGAAGGTTGAAGCAATAGAGTAATTTCTAAAGCTATTATACTAGACGACATAGTCATAAGAACCTTTTAAAAACATGTTAAAATATTACTACACATCAATTATCCAACCATTCAGTGATTTTAAATTACATTCCATGTTTTTTTCATCAATAGAATATTTTGGAAAACTTCTTTAATATCCTTGATAAAAGACTTAAAACTTCATCACTAATATCCTATTGGGGTTCAAAAAATCGTGGAACTATAGAAGGTTTGAACACAACAAACTCTCTGCCTATAGTTGTATCAAACTCCTTTGAGGATTTTTATCAGGACTTATTTGATTATTTGTCTGGATTTGAATATGTTTCTTACCATTTATACATTATTAAAAAAATTAATGGATTGCATTCTTATGTTTGAAAAACATTTGAGAGTTTTTATTATTTACTTCAACAAAGTGGTCAAGTAAACCACTTGTTTCCTTTGAAAAACTCAATGTTTCTTTAACTACACCCCTAATATATTTCTCTACATGACCAATATGGCCATTCATGAACATATACATTCCAATACTAAGATTTATAATAGATTCATTGGTTTCATGAAAATGACAAAAAAAATTATATTCCATCTCATACAACAACACTATAGAAGGAATATTATCTTGGAGACACTAAATCAGATAAGAAAAAATGTAAATCACTAAATATATTACAAACTCCATTCTATAAATTTGGAAGAATTTTAATTTCTAAGATATTATTATAAAATGGTTCATAAATCATTATATAATTTAATTGAATTAACACAACACCTTTTATATTATTAATTTTCTCTTTCACTTCATATTTAAAATTTTCATTTCATCAACCACTTCGTGAGATAAATCTGATTGAATTGATGCATAATGCAGGGACACATGATTTTGAGAGGAATTTGAAGAAATAAAATCACAAAACTCATCCGTTGAAGGGAAAACATATTTTAAACCACTTATTAATTCTTCTAGTTCCTCATGTTCTTTAGAAATTATGATTGAACTAGATTGAATCATATATGGATATGTTCAAAGACTAATAATTATTTCGAATTCAGAATTAACCATTTTAACAAAACAATTAAAATTTATTTGGATATAGTGGACTCATTTAGTTATATGAACTCATCTTTTTTTGAACATAGCCCTAATATTAATTCATGATAATTTATTTTTAGGATTTTACAATTCATAAATAATATATTATAAAATAATTCATTTTACATGATTTAAGAACTCTTACTAAGATAAGGTGTTACTTCATTGCCAGCTGTGGTGAATATGGAAATAATTGTGTATGGGAATGGTTTCCAAATTCATAAACCACAACAACATCAGTTCTTATATCAACTGGTGATTCGTGATGAATTTTATATTCTTCTTCATATGCTTCCATTGAATCTAGAATTATATGAACATCAGAACATATGGGCCCTCTATGAGATGTATTATCTTTAGAAAATGACAATTGTTTTCAACAACTATATCATCACACTGAAAATCCTTATTAGACACATTATCTTCACATATAGATTATCTTTGAGAATCCACAACATCCTGAATTGGGAAAGTCTCATTAACTGCATGACTGGTAAATAGAACTAATGAATCAGATATTACTAATGCTATCTCTTATACACCCCAAACATAAACCATCTGAAAAGGTGTTTCATCATTAGGTATTGAGGTTTGAGCGGAATTCATCTAATTTTAACCCTCATGACCAACTACCATAAAATAATTCGAAACTGATTCCTAGTAATATCCAATAACCTATAACAAAACTGATAATAGGTTATTAATTTTTTGACACTTAATCAAATCACCTTCATTTGAATCATATTCATTCTTTTTCAGACATAAGAAGATTAATCTATAATATGTATATTTTTTTGGATTCCTTTTTCCTTCAAAACAATATTGAAGGAATCCCACCATGTATCTTGGTAAACTCAAGTTTACATTATTAATATAGAAATACAAAAAATACATATCGCAAAAAATATATTTATCTATGTGTCCATCTATTTTTGTTATTCCTCTCTAAAAAACATATATAAAATATTTAATTCAATAGGAATATATTCACATGATTAGTTTAAAAAATAAATGATGAAAAAAAAGACATGAACACATCAATTATACCTATTGAACATGACCCATTAAGTGTTCGGCTAACATAAAACCCATCCTCTTGAGAACAATTAAAGATATAATAAATTTAAATTGAAGAAACTACCAATTTATTTCCATTATAATTCAATGATATAATATACTCTATTTGATAAAATATAAAAATTACATTCATAAAGAACTCATTAACTTCTTCTTCAAAACAATGACATACTTATTATCATTAATCAAAAAATAAAACCCTTGAAACTCGGTAACTTTCTTTAGAATTATTTAAGTTTTCATCAACTATTTCATATCTATCAGTTTTATTTTATGAACTCTTCTTCTACTTTTCTTTTATTTCATAGACAAACCTATGCTTCCATTATCATCATACTTAGACTATTTCATTTTAATAGGTCATTTGAAGGTAGAATAGGGATCAAGTGGTTACAAACAATGGTTCAACATCAAAAATATGTTATGTATAAAAATAAAAAAAGTGTTATAATCCTATTTTCTATTTGGCCATGTACCCAAATCCCAACATTCTTATGTACGTAATTTTAATTTAGGGTTACTTTCAATTGATAAATAAAAAAACATAAACACTTAGTTAAATAAAAAGATATATATTACTATTAAATAAATATATAAAATTAATAAGAATAATATTAATATAAAATTGAACTAAATAACTGACCACTTGGTTTTAAATTTCAACAATAATAAAGACAATAAATTTAATCAAATAATAATAAATAAAAGACACTAAACATATTTAAAATCGAATAATCCCAATTTGATTTTAATAAAATAATAACATTAGTACATAAGGGGGTTAGTAAAAATATATACTATCTAATTCATTAAAGAGATAAAATCAAGAGTAATATAAAATTTTTTAGATTGATCTCCAAGGAAATGATGACTTAAGTCTATATTCATTTTTATTGAATGATTTATTATATTCTTATAAGTGGTGATATCACTACTATTATAAAATTTAATTGAATCTTCATTATAATTGAATCTAAAGTCAATTAGGATGTGATTCATCCACATCACTTGTACATAATAACTAACAAAAACAATATAATAATCTTCTATTGTATATAATGAATCTGAGGTATTGTCTTACAACATAAAGAAAATATATATTTTTCTAGAAATTTAAAATTCAAGAAGTACTATTCCTATTTAGTCTACAACCACCAATGTAAACATATGAATATGATATTAAATAAATATTATATGTTTTTTTTAAACTATGAATAGGGAAATTGTTATGTTAAAATATATGAAGATCATTTTGGCTTATTTTTAATGTTATTTGTTTAGATTATCTTGAAATCCAACATAATGATATGCTAAAAACATAATATCTAATATACTAGTAGTCAAATAAAATAAACTCTTTATTATTACACAATAAATATTAATTTAAATTATTTTCTTTACATTATCCAAGTCAATTTTTTCATTAAAACTCGTACTAGTATTAGAAACTTTAAAACATTCAAGTAAAAATATTTTACTTTAGTCAAGTTTGTATTTTATTTTCTTTAAAGCATTATGAAAGCCTTTTAGATAAATTTTAAAACCATTAAAATCATTTATATCACCCATAATTCTAATTTTAAATTTATTTTTTAGGAGTTTTCAAAACTCATTATATAGTATTTTTAATTATAGAGCCAAAAATTACATCATAAACATATATTTTAAATAACAAGATACTTAAAGATAATGATTTCTTAAGTAATATCGGATCATCCATACCTAATAAAAAACAATATGAGAATAGAAATGATTTTAAAATTTCATAAGATGATATAGGTTATTTTTTAGACTATAAAGTGCATTATTATATTTAAAACTCATTTAAGAAAATGGAGATTATAAAAAATAAGAGGTCATTGAACATAAATGTCCTGCATTATAAAACAATTCATAAAAATAGATTTTACTTCCATGTAAATTAATTTGAAATTTATATATGATGATTAGGATAAATTAATACTGATAGATTCTATTCTAGATACTAGGAAAAATATATACTCAAAGAAAATACTTACTTCATGATTATATAATTTCACTATAGATTATAAATCCATCCCCACCAGTGGGTATGGTTTGCGAAGGTGTATTGATTAACCTTTTAATTAACCCTTTAAATCTCTCCATGTATAAATCAGGATAAAAAACTTCAGAATCTTCTTTATTAGCTTAGATAATTGTATTAACAATTATGATAATTTTATCACTAATTGAAAATAGTACCCAGATAATCAAAGTAAACTTTATATATCCTTTAATGTTGTTTGTTTGGGATATATTTAAATTTCCTCTATTTTTAGGGATTAAATAATACCCCTTATGGTGATAAAAATTCCCATAAATGATCTTTTATCCATATATAAAATTTAATTTTATACATATAGCATTTAACATTTAATTTCTCAAGTCATTTTGTACATCATTAAAATGATCCTCATGTTTCTCCTTTATTTTAGAGTAGATAGGAATATCATCTATAAATTCCACCACAACCTTAACATGATAATATCTAAATACTATTTTATTTCAGCCGATAGTGATTACTAGAGAATTGGGGAATTAAAATGGAATCACAATGAACTCAAAATGTTTAATACATGAATGAAAAGTAGAATATGGAATACCATTCATCACATTTTCTTGATAATACCCTAACTGAATATGCATCATAGAGAAGTATGCAACTTGATGTAGTGGACTAAACAAGCCATCAATCTATGGATTAAGTTACTTTTTCTTTATAATCGCCTCATTAAGCTCATAATAATCAATGGGAAGGCATAATTATCCATACATCTTCTTGATGAAAATGACTAGTGAAACCTATATTAGACAACCTATGCATACAAAAACTATTTCCATATTATCCCATAGATTATTATTTAGCTCTTCATGTTCAACAATGATAATTGTATATAGATTCATGGATATTAGAAAATATCAATTTCTACGTTCAACTGAGAACTCATCATCTCATATAGGAGGAAGACCATGAAACTATTTTTGAAATATATCACAATATTACCTCACAATGTCCACATCATCAAAGGATAATATTTTCCTTTTGCTTAATCATTTGATCTTGATACACTTTCTTATATGAAAATAGTATCCATGGTTGAGATGATGATTCCAAAGTAGATTCATAGATAATGTAAAAATTGTATCTAATCATAGGGTGATTTGAAAAAAAATTGATGATTTCCTTGTCTAGAAAATGTATGTTTTCTATATATAATGACATCCAATCCATACATAGAGTAGAATTGAATTTTAAAAAAAGGAGTACCATAAGGTTCACTATGAAATTAACCAAAAAATATTTATTGTGGATTAGATATATCATTGTGAAGAAATAATTTTACCATTTTACTTTTTATAGATAGATCTATTTCTATATTTTTCTATGTTATTTGATAGTTCTACTAATCTAGTGCGATTTTAATAAACATGTGAAACCATAGTTGATAAGAATTCCTTCCACAATTTTATTCTAGTTTTAATATTTTACCATGTATAAAATAATCTTAATGATAATAATTTTAATAATATGAAGCACACAAAAGGGATACCATGATAATTAATGGGATAACAATCAAATGACATATATCCCTCAACATATGATTTTATAGGTTTCAGTATAGGTTATCCGTGATCTATTTTGTAATATAAAATATCAAAGTAATTTCTATTCCCTTAACAGTCTTTTTTATAAATTTTGAATTTACTAAAACATAACTATTTGGAGTGTTAAACTAGGTGTAGAACAAGGCCACTTTTCATGTAATAATTGATGATCAATTTAATAACCAATTTTCCCTTTCTGTAGGGATTTCCCCTAAGTATAACTATTATAGAACCATATCAACTTTTAGTATGGTAACATGGATTTTGTTTCTTGGAAACCACTTATACTATACATTACCAATATTTAAGGATGTTTTCTAATGTTTAGTATTATCCATGAGGATTCCACTGAAACATTCAAATCTTATTCTATAAAAATAAGTAGACCTTTCTCCAATACCAAACATGAAAATTTATATTTTTTATACACTTCATCTCATCATTTATTCCATAAAGAAAGAAATCATTCCATCCAAAAATATCTAATTCCTATGATCTATTGGTTATTAGATACATATTACAATAATTTTAAATAAGGAAACAATGTCTTTATTTTAAAAATCCATAACATTCACCCAAATTCACTTGATCTTCCAATACTACATATGATGACATGGGGACAAACATAATAAATGAGGGATCTATACGACTTAGTAATATAATAATCAAAGAAAAACATGATGACATTAACATGTGTGTGTAAATACAAATATTATGGTGATATAAATGAGTGAGGATCAGAAACATGAACATGAAGCACGATATGAGTTGATAAAAAAAATAAAACATATGAATTTAGAAACAATATAAAATAGCACATAATAAGTATAAGAAAATCCTAACTAGAGAGATAAAATATTATATTATGATTAGTATAACCTATTATGAACCATAAATGGTATCGCTTGTGATAAAAACATCACTGAATTAATTAGAGTGTAATATAATTATGGGCCCACCCATTAAATTCATATTATGTACATTAAATTATCTTCTACATAGATCATGTGAGAATATAATGTATTTAAAAACATTTAATCCCATGATTAACGAGTATGATTTAAATAAATTTAATCCCCTGATAAATGGAATATAGTTTCATCTAGGTGAATACCCATGAGTGGAAATAGGCATGGGTACTCACAACACTAATTATGGAATGAAAATTCATGGGTTACTATTGGCAGAAAAACAAGACAAAATAATGGCTCATAGAGGGAATTAATTGGAATGAAATATGATGTATCATTAATTGTTCATCATAATAAATCTAATGGTATGTGAAAAAACAAATTATAATATGAGAAATTGTTAATCAAAAGTCATAGTACTAAGAAAACACTTAAAATAAAAAGAAAGATAAGGGGAACACTTGTGATGAGAGGGAGCCTCTTAAATATATTGAGGAGCTTCTTATTTTCATAGGAACACATTGGTAATGCCTTAGAAAGTGATATGGAGATATAATTCATAACTAATGGTGTTTTAATAAAGACTAAAGTGATGTTCTGTGGGTATTAATAGAATAAGAGTTTATAACTATTTATTAATTTCAAAACCATGGTTTTTGACTCTGTATGATAAAATTTTCAAAACAACAGCCCTTAGCTTGGATTTTACCATGATTTCTAGAAATTGACTATGTTTTTCAAATATTCATAAAAAAAATGAACAAAAAATATTAAAATAACACCATTGTTAATGTCTAATTTAGCCATTCTTATAAATAATCAATTTCAAAACCATAAACATATAATATAGGTTTTAAGGAATAATTAATTATTTATAATATTAATCAAATAACTTAAAAAAACATTTCTTAAAGGTAATGTAAATATATTACTTTGGATTCCTTTTATATAATTTATTACCTCACTTTTATGATATTATTATTTTATAATATCATTCTTATATTTATACCGTATTTAATTTTTACAAAAAATATCTATATATAAAAATCATGGAAAGATTCTCATTGGATATTTGAAATGATTTAATTTCAAAAAGAATATTTATTTTACAAAATAATTTAATGAATATAATAATTTATAATTTTAAATTAAAATCTTCATTTACTCTAAAACAATAGTTTTTATATCATTGAAAACTTAATAAACCCTATAAAAATTACATTATAGTTTATTAAATTATATTAACATTTTTATTTAAATAAATAATAGTTTATAAGTAAATTTTGTTAAAATACAATTTGTTTAAATAAAATTAAATTATCAAAATATTTTTTTAATTTAAACTATATATTTCCCATTAATAAAATTTTCTTTTCATCATAATAAATTTTATCTTTTATGACATTTCATATAAAAATTTATAAAGTAATAATTAAAATGGATAACTATAATCATTATTTTTAGAAGAAAATATATAAATTTAATCCAATAGGGTATAGATACATATATCTTAATTACATCAACGTAAAACCTAAGGGTATAATTTGTGATGGTGGTGGTTTAGTAGGTTGGTTTGGTCAACATGGGTTGGGTTGTCATCTTGATAATATTGAACTTATCCCATAAACTTGTTTTTTTGATCTTTAGTAATTAAATCATAGATTAGGATTGGTCAAAGGAATATATGAGTCATGAAATCTCCAAAAGAATCTCTGATAAATGGGATTCATAGGGTATGGTCCTACTGGCCAAGGATGTCACTTCTTTCATCTATGTCAATTTGACATTATCATGAAAATTAATATTTAATAAACATAATGGTTACTAAAAATGGATATATTATAACTTTTTATGTTTAATAAAGGTATTTTAAATTTGAAATGCTTTATTTTATAACTACCTAAAATAAATAAATTAGTTCATGTGTTTTCTATTACTATATTACATAATAAAAAATTTATTGATTTAAAAATGGATTTTCATTTATAAATGTTTTTTCATTAAACTGACCTTTTTTTAGGAAAATTATGTAATTTTGTTGTTGTTTATGTTGTTGGATGGTGTTTTAATTTATTATATTGTATTATTTATTTAGATGGTTTATTTGAAAATTTGTTTTGTGTGATGTAAAAATTTATTTTTGAATCTAAATTGATATTTCATAGGGTGATTTTATTTGAAACCCAATTTAGAGATGGAAAAAAATTTATTTTAATGGTTGGGAAATTTTTTAAATGAGGATTGTTTTCTTTTTTCATATTAATTTGGAGAATTTTGTTTCAAAATGAAAGTAATAATAGTATTAATAATCATGGTTTTTTATGAGCTTGTTTCAAAATGTGTTTCAAAAATTGTTTTTGGATAATTAAGATTATTTTATACGTGGTTGATTTAATTATGAAAATTTAGAATATATTTTAATATTAATAAGGATTATATTAAATGAAAAATATAATTTTTTTTAATATTAGTTTTTCAAGGATATGGGTGTGTTTTTGGACACATTTATAAATGTGGTTGTTTTAAGGAATGGGATTTTAGAAATTATCATGAAAAAATAAAGTGGTTTTATTGGAATATAGATTTGAAACTCCATAATTTTGGAGAGTGGTTTATAGAAAATAGGGGTTTCGAATATTTGTTTATGTATTTTCCTCATTGTCTTGTATTTTTATTTTTACCCATTGTGTGCATTGAGAATTTTTGAATTGGATGGGAAATATGAGTAGGTAAGGTTCATGTTGTGTTTTTATTGATTATTCCACTCGTAAATATTTGAAAGTATGATGATATTCATTTGATGGGGGATAATACTAAAGAAAAAGATTATTTTAATTTGGTGTATCGAATTTGGTTGTTTTCTTTTCTTATAATATACAGTGAATGATAGAATATACATAATCATTTTATAATACTTATTGTATCATAATCCTTCTTTACCATTAGAGATAAACATACATTTTTGGTTATATACGAGTTTATCAATTTTATATAAATCAAATTTGATGGGTTTTTAGGTTTTGTTTTGAGTTAATATAGAATATTTTGGGTTGGTTCTCCATGGTTTTAGACCAAATTGTGTTTTTTAGTTAGGCAATGTTAGATTTGATCCGTTTTACTATTGTTGTTACACTTGTAGATTTTTTTTATTAATTGATTTTGTTCTCATTCCATAGTGTTTGATTTTTTTTCTTGATGTTTTCATGTATTGCTTACTCTAGTTCAATGTTCTCTGGATTAGATATGGGTGATTCATAGGTGTGTAGATCAAGTGACTAGGATAGAAACAGAAATAGGTGAGATGTTGAACTAGGTAATTTTGTAATAGATATTGATAGTTATTATATGGTATGATGATATGAGTGTGATATACTAGGACTCCCCTTCTATAAATTCTTATCAGTAATGGTTACAACTCATGTTATTTTTAGAATACGGCATTTTTTGAGACATTTCTCCCTTTTTGTGATGTATAAATTTTTCATATTATGGTACCATTATTTGAAATAGTTATAGCTCCTCATGTTTGGGATATTTTTAATATTTTAGATAGTTTCATGGTAATTATTTGTTTTCTAGTGAAGTTTGTTGTTCTTTTGTAGATGTTCAGGGAATTGTGTTTTCTTGGACAAAACTCTATATTTTGTTTTCTTGGATGAATTGTTCATTATTTCCACTATTTTAAAAGGTTTATAAATAGTGGGGAGACCTATAATAGTTCTTTATACTTTGACATAATTGTTTCCATTATGATTAGCTATTTATTCACAAAGGTTTTCATGGATATTGAGGATTCTTATTCCAGTTTTTTATGGAAATGATTTTGTATAGTGTTTTCCTTATCATAAAATTGTTTTGAGTTTCACCCAACCATCCCACCTATTGATTGGGTGAAAAAAATGTATTCCTAAAATATATAAATCATATAATTTATTTGAATTCATTTATGTGGATTCATATTGTTCATAGTTTTATAAATTATATTATATTTTTTTAATCAAAAAAATAAAAGTTTTATTTAGATAAATTATTTTTCAATGTATTACATAGTTTTAATTAAATGATAAAATATTAATTTTTAATTTTTAATTTTTAAAAAAGTATTTCATATTTGGATGCAATATATTTATTTTTAATTAGTGTGAATTTATTGGATTTTTTAGAAGATTCATTTATGGGTGAATAGTAATAAAACATATTTTCATAAAAACTGTCCTTTTTTCAATTTATTAGAAAATTTAAATTGTATGTTGAATTTAATTTTATGTTAAATTAATTATATTTTATAAATAATAACCCAATTAATTCTATAGTGAAGTTCATTATAATGTATTTTCTCATAAAATCATTTTTTTACTTAAAATGAGTATTTTTCTCCAAACTGTTTTCATTATAGTTTGTGTGTTTATACTAAAACAAATGTTTAACAATTATGGAATATTAATATGGTAAAATTCATTTCATATTTGGAATTAAGTTGTTATAATTTTTAAAAATATCAATTTTAATTTTATACATTTTCAACATCAACTATTATAAGACGTTTTCACCATGGCAACGGTTAAAAGAGTTAACAAGTGGGTTGGAACAAAAAGATAATATTTATAATATCATATTTTATTGAAATTTTATTTTATTATTATATTTACACTTATTATCATACATTTTAAATATTTAATTTTTCTTAAGTTTCCTTTGTGAATGATATATTTTTCTTTTTATGAAATTTAAATATTTACAAGTGTGCCACACCAAACACTTATAAAAGGGAAACTTATCTCCTCACTTCTTAAAACACATTTAGCACTATATAAAAGAAAATACAAACCAAATACCTTCCCAAATCTCCTTAACATGTATTATAGGTCTTTCAATCACCTATAAAACCACCCTTATATGATTTAAGATTTATTCCAAGAGAGGTTTTTAAAATGAAGAAGTAGGATACATAATCGAGTGTTTCTTGTTTATTTCATATTCTACCTCCTTAATATATTTTTTAAACACACTAATATTATGGAATAAGAATTAAAATATAAATAATTTTTTTGATTTTCTAGGAAAATCCTCTTTCCATATCATTTTACATATTATGGTATATCAAAAAATCGCTCATATATATGTGTGAACTACCAATTCCATGAAGCAATGCGTTTAGTTTTTCATCACATGATCATATGGATGGTTAAAGTTATGAATCAAATAAATGTATACAATATTTACGAAATCATTAAAAAATTTAAATATAATATATTACTTACCTTTCTACGCTTCCTTCTTGTATAAAATACTAGCATCGCTTATGCGTTTGTGTAGACCACCACCTCCATAAAGCAACATGATTCCTTTTTTATTTCTATAATAGTAGAAAGATTATAAAGAAAAATAAAATGTTTAAGTATGAAATATAAGATAGATTTATTATTTTTTTAACAGTAAAATATTTTATACATTATTTTTTTCCATTTAGTAGAAAATAACAATATCATTTAGGCCTTCGTATAGACTACCATCTCCATGAAATGAAGAAATTGATTTTTCATGAACGCATTAAATGGTAGTTTTTAATGATTATTTAATATAGGTATTTTATAAATATTAAAATATTAATATAATGGATTTAATGTAACTATAACCCCTTTGACCAAGTTCAACACATTGATATTGTCTTCAGGTTATAAAATGAACGACCCCAAAACATCCAATGTAAACACAACCATTTTAATAAATATGTAAAAAATATAACTAAATGAAATAAATGTAACAATAATAATGGAATTAACATTACAAACCATATTTATAATGTAAGAAACTAATATAATTTTTTATAAAGGATTTTGAGAATGTGTGAAGCTAGACTATACATAATGTAAGAGAATTTATTTTAAAAAAATTATTTTGATGTTTTCATTCCAACTATTTTTATTCCATGTAAAATTATATTTAAATGTTTCATGAAGAATATAATTTAGGATTAAAAGGATTATAAAAGAAATTTATTAATATAGTTAATTTTATTTATAATGTTCTAAAAAGAAAACTTTTTAATATTTTAAACATGAGTTATTTTTGACTTTTTACAAAAGAATAAAAACAATTATATTTAACATATATAGATTGAACACATTTTCCTATCATCATATCCATTATTTATTTTCAAACATACTCCATATATAAACATAATATTTAAAACTATATCATATTCAATCTCTTAAGATGATTCATAAATATTATGTGCTTTCAAAGAAATATGATATTTCACCTTTTTATTTTGTGAAAATAGAAAGTGTTTTTCCAACGAGTTCAAATGGTATTTTCAAGAGTTATATGATGAAAAAGAGGAGTATTATAAAAAATTTGTTCATGTAATGGAAGTTTTCCAATATATATCATGATTAGTGATCCTGATATAAATATTTATGTTGGGTGAGCCAGATATAACTCCCCAATGCATTGGGTTTTGATTTAGTCTTCAATAGAGAAAAATTGGGGATATAATCAGGTTTGTTACTCCTATGGAATTAACTAGAATTTAGTTATTCTAAAAATGGAAAATAAATTTCTAACATAGTTTAGGAATACTATTCTAAAATACTCATATATTATTCTTCAAGAAAGTTATTTCTTAGATATATTTTTATTTCATGTTGTAAGGGAAGATTTTGAACTTTTAAAGGTGAAAGAATTCATTTTAAATGAAGTGTTTCCATGAGTCCCTATATGCCTCAAGATACCATATGGAATTTAATATGCTTAATAATGGGTTCTAAAATATTCTATTTATGATTAAGTTGATATTAATATGTGGAATTTTTTTATTTTTGAGGTTAATGTTTTATTGGTAAAAAAATAAAATTTTCATGAGTTTCAATGTTTTCACTGGAATAGTAAGATTCTGTTATTTTATGGTATTTTAATAGGATGTTTTTTGTTCATCCCATTTTCCAATGCCTTTTATAGGATCAATGGATGATTATGAACTATAATATGTTCAAAATAACTTTTTTAAATAATCATAATAAAAGAAAAAATTCGTAAATGATGTAGGGATGTAATAATAATCCCATATTTTTGTGGAAGTGTCCACATTGATATGCACTATTTTTATGAAATCTATAAAAATATAAATCCGAAATATGAAAAGAAATTAATAATGGGAAATAATTTTTTTTAAACCCATATTTTTTTGTTGTTATAGTAATGATTCATTATAATTGGTATTAGAAAAATATTTAGATACCATTAGAGGTTATGAGAATATTAAATTTCACACATATGATATTCCACTTTATGTTTATTTTATCATCGTATTGATGTTGAAGATATACACGATTATTCATTTAACCCATGTCTGTTCAGAATGGTGTTATGTATTCAAAATATGGGATATTATGTAGGAATGATTCAAGAGAATAATATCCTTCCAAATAATTCACTTCGAATAATGGGAATATAATAGTTTTTGGATTTATTATCTTAGTTTACTCGGGATTATTAATGATGACATCCATTAAATAGAAAAAATGACTTCTCTATAGTAAAATATGTCTATAAAATATTATTTCATGAAACATTCCCTTCCATATCTTGGTGGATCTTCAAACCAGATAAAAGGTGACAGATGAATAAATATTATAAATATGATATTCAATGTGTAAGAGTGTTTGGAAAATTAAAAGGTAATTCTTTAAATATATCATTTTGAAGGTAGATCTAATTAGTGGTGGTCTATGACTATAAATAATAAAGAAAATTATGAGATTGATTCCATGTAGTAGACTATCTTTCAAGATACTTTTCTTAAGATATACTTTTTGAATATTCATTGTCTGAGAATATGAATAAAATTTCTAGAGTTAAAGAGAAAATAAGAAAAACTAGTGGCTGACTATGAAGTAAATTTTAATATATCTTCTAGGTAAAAAAAATCTATTTTGGAATATGTGATTAAAATTGATAGATCATACATAGGACTGAAATAATTTATAGGAAGATCATTTTAATCTCATCAATTGAAATGTTAAGAGGATTTTTTTCATTGTTCTTAGAAAGTTATGATGAAGTGTTCCAACAAGTACAAACATCATGAGAAAATAGACTAATATATAGCCTATGTGGAAGGAAATAAATAATTAATCCCCTAAAAAATATATAAGTAATCCCCAAAAAATTTACAAATTTCGTAAGGGAATTTTTATTCAATTTTTTATGATTATATAAGTGTTACTAATGTGTTAACCCCATTCATTTTGTTCATGAATACATGGAAAAGAGTTCTATTCAGAAAAATGAGATGAAAATGGATACTATTTAGGAAGTTTGATTTATAAATTTCAATTATATTGTAAAATTATGGTAATTCTTTTTTAGTGATAGTTACTCATGGTGGGAGACATCAGGATCATAAATATTAATGTTAAGGAGAATATTCTTTATTACTATGGTACAAGAGGGACATTCAAATGATGTGATAATAGATACATTACATGTTTATTATTATTATTCCAATGTATTTCATGATTTACAATCCACACATTATTTTATATTTTGGAAATTTACATTTATAATAGAAATACCATTTAATAAATTATTTAATAACTTTTGTTAAAAACTATAGGGGGTAGTATAAAAAAAATAAAAATTTATAGAGTTCTTCTTATTATCATTCATGGAATGTTTTTTTCCTGAAAACCATACTTTCATTCCCTTTTTTGTGTCTGATATTATTCTAGGAATATATTTTCTTTCATTTTATCATTCTTTGATAGATTCTATATCTAAATATTTTCTTTTTTATAAAGAGTTTTGGTTTTCATATAAGATCTCATGAATTTGATAACATATCATGAACTGATAATCTAATTAAATATAGAAGTTAATTTCATCTTATAAATATTATTTAAAATAATGGAAATGTTAAAATTAGTGGTATTCTTGTAGTAAATGACTATATGGACTTATTTATTAATAATTTTCCTTGAGTTATTCCAGATTGGGAGGTTGAATTTACTATTTAATTCACTCCTAATTAAAATACAATTTCCAAACTGTCCTATCATATGTCTCTATTAAAACAATCTATAATTGAAAAAGACGGTACTAGAGTTTCTTAATAAGGGTTTTATCCACCATAACATTTCTCTTTGGGGTGCCCCTAGTTTTGATTGTTAAAAAATAGGATGGTGCCATGAGACTTTATATTGATTATAGAGCACTACATAATATCATTGTTAAGAACATTTATCAATTTCACCATATCCATGAGTTGTTTGATCAAATCCGGGAAGCTCCAATTTTTTTGAAGAATGAAAAATGTTTTGAATATCACCAAATAAAGGTAAAATACAAATAAATTATAAGGATGACGTTGCATACTAGGCATGAAAATTTCGAGTTTCAGGATAAGAATTTCATGTTAAAAAATTCCCTACTATATTTATGGATCTCATTAATAGATGTTTTCATTATTATTTTGATAATTTGTTGTAGTTTTCCTTACTAAAAATACATTACATTGTAAAATTTATAAGTATCATGAATGGAATATAATTATTTTTATATATGCTTTAAAACAAAATAATTTTCATGGAAAATTTAGAAAATGTGTGTTTTTATTTAAATTGATTATATTCCATGGCAATATTGTTTCTAATTATGGGATAAACATTCATCTTATTAAAACTAATGTGGTGGAATACTAGCCAAGACCTCAATATTTCACTGATACTTGACGTTTTCTATGACTAAAGGGTTATTGTCGATGGTTTATAGAAAATGTAATATGTTAACTAGACCACATACTAAGTTGGCATGAAATTATTTAAATTAATCCATAAATAATTTGATATGACTAATTTTATTAATTGAAATAAGGATATTTTAACATTTATGTTTTAGCCTTTCCAATATGAAATAGTAAATTTTCTATTTACAATGATACTTTTTAATGTAATTTTTTTTCTTGATGTATTGTGATTGGATAATTGTATATGATTCACAACAATTGAAACACTATGATAATAATTACACTAAAACGATACTGATCTTGATGTAGTTATTTTAGATTTAATAATATTTTTTAATCTTTTAAATGGTGTAAAATTTGATATATATATATATATATAATCCATAAAAGTTATAAGTATATATTTATTAAAAAAGATTTAAATATGAGGTATATCAGATTTTTAGAATTGGTAAAGTGATATTATTTCATGAATCACTATGATCCATGTAAATAAAAAATGATTCCAATTCCTCAATTTGGAAAAAAATGAATCATTAACCATTATTTATTTGTAACATTATACTCTTGGTTATTATTTAATAAATTTTGACCAGGAAATTGTGAATGTAAAAACTCACCCTCCTTTTTATTTTGGTGTAAATGTAGTAATATTTTCAAAATATAGCTAAGCATTCGTAGATAGAAGATATTTATTTTAATGAAATGATTGAATTAGAAATGAAGTGTATGATTCCTAAATTTAACATTGATAATGATTATATTATGAAGTTCAGAAAGAGGTTGTCTTTTCCAAGAGATTCCATGTTAAATAAAAAATTATTATGTAAAGATCATGGATCTATATTTTATATTCATTCATGCTATAGTAAAATATTTAGGGACCTTAATGATTTTTTTTGGGGACTGAAAAAAGATATTATATATTTTACTGTGAAGATTTTCACTTATCAATATGTCAAATCTAAATAGAAAACTAATAATGGAAATTTATTAGCCAATTTTGGTACCAAAACTTAATGGGAGAACATATCACATCATATTTAATTGAGATCCCATATTCAGATTACATGGTATCACTCTCTCCATTGTACATTATTTATATCCCATATTCACATTTAAATTTTTAAAAGGATATAAAATTATATTGGGTATATAATTAAATCATAGTATATCATTCCATCATCAATATAATAGATATTCATAGTGAAAGATTTAGTCTTTTTAATGTATAATCATTGATTTACCTATATACTATAAGGTATATTGTGATCAACAACATTAATTAGTCTAATTTTCTTATAATAATATTTTTCATTCTTTTAAAAATATTGAACCTTTTGAAGAATTATATTGACATCAATATAGAACTCCATTATACTGGAATGATGATTTTTAAAAGAATATATTGGGACCACAGTTGAAAGCAGAGATGAATGAGAAGGTAAATATTATTTAAAATTCTAATAGGGAGCTCAAAGAAGGAATAAAACTTTTGGAGATATCCAGAGAGAATATATCTCATCTATTGTTGGAGAATATGTTTTTATTAAAACATAACCTTGTAAAATTGTCATAATTTTTTTTAAAAGGAAATTTTATGTTTTTAATTTATTAGAACAAATTAAATTATAAAAATAGTGGGATCAATTTCATATCAAGTAGACTTAACATTGAGTTTATATTTGGTACATGATGTGTTTTATGTTTAATCGAGAATGAAATATAACTATGATAAATCCCCTTCTTCAATCCTAAAGGTACAATATTTGGTAGAGAATTATTTTGTTTGACGAAAATATGATTCCATTTTTTGATTGATGAGAGCAGGTAATATCATATAAGGTGGTTCACTAACTTAAGGTTGTATAGATGAATTACATGATCAAGGAAGCAATATAAAAATAAAAAAATCTAAGTTAGAATTACGCGCATATGTTTATGTAAAGAATAAAATTGAGAGAAAAATATTTCATAAAGAGGGAATATTGAAGAAACCCTATTAATCTAAGAGAGAAATAAATTTTATTATTTTTACATTTTAATTTTTATTGATTCATATTTATCATAGTTTTACAAATGACGATATAATTTTTCATTCAACAGTGGAATAATTTTAATAAACTAACTTATTTTCTATGTATTAAATTTTTTTAATTAAAATATAAATGTATAATTTTTTTTATTTTATTTTTTTAGAAGATAATTCATATTTGGATTCACCACATCAATTTATATTTGATGAGTTTTTTGAATTTTGATGAATATTGATTTTCTGGAAAGTAGGAAAATATACTAAGGTTTATTTAAACGATTATTAATTATAACATATTTAACAACAATTTTAATATTTTATACTTAATGTAAATTTAAATTAGTCAAAATTGAATAAAAATAAAACATTTAATACCATATTGATCAACATTACACTTTTTTTGTTTGAAATAATAATTATGAAAAAAATATAAATTTTTAAATAAAGTTTTCATTGAAATTTTCATGAAATTAATTTTTACCTCCTCTAGAAATAGAATACTATAATATGTATTTTATATTTGAAATCTTAAGGGTATGAGATTTTAATATAATAATTTTAAATAATTTTTATTACGAATAAAAACCTCACAAAAACGTTTTCACCATGATAATGGTTAAATGAGATTACGAGGGAGATACAACTAATATATAAGGCTTAAAATATCATTGAAACTTGATTAAATTTGATCAATGAGTGTATTTATAATCATACTCGTTATATATTTGAAATATTTAAATTCTTCTGACATTACATTATGAAATAAATATAATATATTTTATATTTTATATTTTTACATGTACTCTACTCCCCTCACTTATAAATGGATCACCATATCCCAAATTTTTGTAACATGTTGAAAAATATATATTATAAATAAACAAAGAAAATAAATATTCATCAAAACTCCCCACATCCTATAGGTTTTTTTCTCCAAAACATTACAACCTATGAAGGCTTATGGTGTCGATGAAAAGAGATTTTTAAAAGAAGAGGTATAATTCTCAACCGAGTGATTCATTATTTTATTCCTCCAACCGACAAAAAATTATTATTTAACCATGTGGATATTATATAATATTGATATTAAATATACCAAAATTTATTATGATAATGTATAAATCCTTTATCACATTCTTTCTTCTCACGTGGTATGTGAAAACATCACTCATGCATACATGTGGACTGCCATATGAAGGAAGTGTCATGATTCACTTTTCATCATAGGATTATATATATTGGCAGAATTATGGACCAAATAAATATATATTATATTAATGAAATTATTTTTATTATATAAATATAATATATTACTTAACTTTATAACCTTCTATCAATTGAAAAAAGATAACGTCTCTCATGTGTATGTGTGCACTACCACCTCCACTAAGTGATGCGATTCATTTGTCATTTACACCATAAAATGTTTGTCTTAAGGATGAAAATAATGAATAAATATGAAATTTATAAAATATATATTATTTTAAAAAATTAATATTTTCTCTACATTAATGTATTCACCTAGTTCAAAAATTAAAACATCATCCATGCATATGAACGGATTACCTTCTCAAAGAAATGATGTGATTCATTTTTCATGACCATATTAAATTGTTGGATTTAGAATTATATTTTCTATATAAATATTATAAATATAAATTTTTTATTATTATTTATGTAATTACACCATATCCCCATTGACTATGGTCAAGGTACCGATGTTTTTCTAATGTTACAAATCGAATGACCCCAAACCATCAAATGTGACCTTACCCATTTTAATAACTAAATATACATGGTAATAAATAAAATAAATGAAAAAATGTTATTATAATTAGTAGTAAAAAGATTTTATCTATGTAAATGATTAATATTTTTTTATTCAAAAATTATAGAATTTAAAAATTTATATGATAATAAGGAAAGAGATGTTCTTTTAATAAAATTATTTTAAAAATTTCTTTTCAAACATGTTTTCATCGATATTGAGGTTATTTTAAATGCCTATAAAATTTTATTTTTTATTATTAAAAGTTCAATAAAGGTATTTTAAATATTTTATTTTATTTTAAACTTTTTAAAATAATTTCCTTTCAACATTTTTTATATGGTTTATTTATGACTTTTTACAAAAGTGAAAAAACGTTTTTTAAAATACGGATTGACTGCCTTATCTTGTCATCATATTTGATATTAATTTACAAGAGAAATCTATCATTAGAAATTTTATTTCAATTTAACTCATTTTCCCACTCTTCATAGAATTGTTTTAAAAAAATTGAATTAAAATATACATTTATCCATATGATTATTCCAAAATGGAAAGTTGTTTTTTATTGGTTCAAATGAGGTTTTGAGGTGTTATATAGTGAGAATGTGTATCATTAATTTTTTTTATTCATTATTTATTACATGATATTTATATATGGTTTTTATTGAGCCATATAACACTAATGAAGATGGGTGAGAAGAATATATATCTTTAATGAACTGAGTGTTGACTTATTCTTTGAAGGTTACAAATGATAAAGATAACCGGTTTGTGTACACATACATAATCAATTAGTATATAATTAGTCATGGATTATTTAAATAAATATTAATATGTTTTATAAATATTAAACCCAAGGATACCTATATTATTATTAAAAAATGGGTTTTATGGAAATATTCATACTTCATGATGTAAGGAAAGTTAATATAATTATAAAGGTGAAATGTTTGTTTCCAGGAGAAATATTTTCATGAGTTCTCATAAAACTAAAGATTATTTCATGGTTTTTCAATTCATAGTAACATGTTATAAAATGGTTTATTTATGTTTTTTATGTTTTATTTGGAAAAAGAACTCAATTTAGGGGATTTCATTTTTTTACTAGACTAATTAGATTCCATTATTTTTATGTCCCTTAGAAATATTTTTGTACTAATACATTATTTTAATTTTTTAATAGGATATAATGATATTTTGGATTATATGATGTTAAATATTTCACTTTTGGATCATTTTAAGGAATAAATAGAGTCTCGAATAAAAGTTGCATGAAAACATATAACACAATTTTTATTGAACAATATGTACAATGTGTGGCATTGTCTACTTTGTTAGGTAATGGATTTATTAATTATCAAAAAATATAAACCCAAAATATCATGGGAGTGTAAAAATGTGAAATCCTTGATGTTAAACACCTATTTATGGGTTATTAAGGTAACTGGTCATTATAGAGTATGAATTGATGTTTATGGTTTTCTCTTACTTCTCTTATTCTTAATGACTTTATATTAGAAGAAAGAGGAATAGTGAGCATAATAGTTACACACACATATTTCTATTATTTATTGTTTTTTTAATTTATCTTATATTGGGGTTTTTATAATTTTTACCAAGTTTTATTTAAAATCATAAAATTATAGAAATTTCCTTTTATTGCTTGGTATGACTATATAGGCTAGGAGGAACCACATGAGGTCTTGATATAATATACCTTTCCAGTTAATTTTTAATGTGAATGGTTTTTACTATTTGAGTATAACCCAATTGAAATGAAATAACATGAGTTTAAGGAGACATCATGTGAGGTGCTGAAGTTATTAATAGATATATTTTTTATAGTTAGTACATGAATATTTATAAGGATATAACCATAAAAATTACATATTTTAGCAAATCAAAACTATAATAAGTTTATTTGATTCCCAAATATATTTTAGTTTTAGTGATTAAAGAGTTAATTAATAAATATCACATGAAATATATATAAATTATAAGATAGAAGCGAATAATTATATCTATTTTGTAAAAATATAAATCTTTTAAAATGAATCAAAGTTTATTTTCATTAAAAATAATCATTAATTTTGACTTGACATCATCTATCTTCATACCCATCCTTAATCACTATAAAAAAACTTTTTCAAAACATGTGATTAGAACAAAGAAATTAGTATGGGATGTATAAATAATAAATCATTTAGTTTACTAAAAAACATGAATAAATCATAGAGTACTTACTATTATAAAATTATTTTTTGAAAATATAAAATAAATTATTTCCACAAGGAAAACACAAACTTTTTTCTAAATGAAAACATAAAAACTCATCGAAATAAAATTGAATCTCATTATAGGAAATATAGATAATAATATTCTTAACCTATTTTAAATACATGTTAGAATTTATTGGAGTCCAGTTAAATAAATATGATCAATCACGCTAGTTAACTACCTATTTATTTTCATAGAAGATATGTAACATTCCAAATGAATTAGAGAGATAAAGTGGAGGATCACCATAAAAATAATATATATCAAGATCACCCATATTAATGAGCTATAACAAGGACCATGATATCATATAAGCTGTATCAAGCCCCCTATTCTCATATAAAACGTTCATGTATCATATCACAAATAAAAAAAAATTCTTGCATATTTTTATCATAAAACCCATTAATAAAAAATATTTTAACTCCATATAAAAACAAATTTTAGATATTGAATTACCTTTTCTTTTGAAACCTAATTTATGAATAAAAGATATACAAAATTCAGAGAATATTTGTTTTTTTAAGAAGAAATTAAATCTTGTAATGGAATACAAAAAATAAAATAATAAAAATGTTAGTATGATGTCAAAATAGAACACAAATTTTTTCATTTCTAAAGAAATCTAAAACATTATTAAAAAATATTCATTTTGATAAATTTTTCAATAAATTAAAAATTGAAAAAAAATTCCCACTATATTTAATTTATTTACATATAAATATATTAAAATGAAATTGTAAAAAATATAGACATGGAGTAATAATTTTGGGAAACAAAACATTAAAAGAGGGTTTTAAAAATAAATTCTTTTACTATGATTACAGCTCATAATGTATATTCATTATCTTCAAAAATATTAACATTATGTTAACAATTTACATTAATTATATAAATTCTATATTTTATTATTCTTTTTCACATTATTAATTACCATGTTACATTAAACTACACAATCATTTGAGTTTATGTTAGTCATTTTGATTATATCTGGCACATATGTAATAAACTAATTGAGCACGTTTTCTAATGGAAAAGAGGTCCTTATTCCATATTCAATATAATAATAGTCATGATATAATTATCATTTTTAAAAATAAATTATATATTTAAAATAAACAATTAAATATTTTTATGAATATTGAATTTTGATACATTCATGGAAATGGTAAGCAGTATATACACTTGATTAACATTTCCATCTTTCAATGATCATTATGGAAAAAGATAATTATTATTATATCATAACATAATTATTATTATATAATAAATAGCATATTATTTTGGTACATATACTTATATATATAATTCCTGACATTTGGTGATGAAAAATGAATCACATCGCTTCGTGGTGGTGGTGGTCGATATGTACACAGGAACAACATTATAATTTTTTCATTAAATTAAATGGTAATAATTTAAATGATATATTATCTTTTAAGAATTAAAATTATTTCATGAGTATCATATATATAAATTAAAACCATTATTACAATCAACCATAAGAGGATGAGATGGAAAACGAAATACACTGGTCTATAAGGTAGTAAACCATCAAACACACGAATGAAGAATTTATTTCCCATTTTATAGAAGAGAAGAAAGATAATATTTGAATCTAATATGAGGGTGAGTGTACTACACTCATACAATAAAATATTGAAATTTTTACGCAATTTTTCACCCTTATCTTTTAGTTTCACCTCGTGTTTACCCCTTTTGACAATTACCTTGATAAAGACGTTTTAACTCTATAGGGTCAAATATAGTTATTATAAAAGAAAAATTATACCATAAATAGAACATGGTTGTTATTATAAAACATATACTGTTAAAATTTCAAAATAAAAAATTTCTCTGGAGTTTCAAATCATTTAATAAAATATTTTTCACAACAAAATAACATCAATGTCAATTTTAGAAAAAACCACTTAATTTGAAATTTAAAACTACTTGAAAATAATTTTTTTAAAATTTAAAGAATGAAAACCTATCAACTTTGTAATTTTTATATAAAAACGTAATTTAACACAAAAATCATTAAAATAATGTTAATTTTAGTGTTAGTCAAACATTTTATTTTTTCAATTAATTTAGAAAATACTTTTCCTACGTTGTGTAGTAATTTATATTTATAATTCCATTAGTAAAAATTATGATTAAGTTACCATGATAAATAAAAATAATTTATATTTAAAATTAAAATCTATAAATATATATATCTTTTTTTATCCTTATGTAAAAAATTTAAAGGTAATAAAGGAAATTGAAAGTCATTTTTGAGTTTATTGTGTATAAAATATTATAACGGTCAAAATAAAAAACAAATGATAAAAATTGACGTATAATCTAATATTTGACTATTATGGGTGAAATATAAAGCTAAAATAAAATTAATTCATGTGTACGGACACTTTAAAGTCTTTATAACATTATTTGTAACCGAAAATAAATAATTTCACATTTACCATAGTAACAAAATTTACTATGATTACTATTTATAATGACTAAAAATAAAAGAAATTTATTTATGAAAATTTTAAATACGAATTGAAAAAATGGAATTAATTTATCAATATTCAAAAAAAATTAAGATGTGAATAATTTTATTTAAAAGGAATCATTCAAAATGAGAATGGAAGTCAGTTTTTTAGAAAAATTCTCATTTTAATACTTTTGTTTACTAAATTCAGGTATACATTTTATTCTAAAGATTAAAATTAGATTTTGTTTCATCAAAATGAACTATTAAAATATTAAAATTAATCAATAATATAATTTTACTTTATAAATAATTTAACATAATATATATTTTTCCACAAAAATCAGTATTTTCTTTATTCATTAAAAAATTAAATTTCTCCTAAAAATAAAAACAAAATCACTAGAATGAAATTTTGATCTGATGATTTAAAAAATGATATCAATTTTATGATATAAAATTTATAAAATTTTCTAGAATTCGTTATTATATGCACTCATAGAAAGAAATAAATACCATTTTTTATGTAAACATATTTATAAAGAATGGAAATCCATTTCTAAAAGTTGAGTGATTATTTACAATGAATTAATCTATAAAATTTTACTGATTAAGACCTTTATATATATATTATAATATTTTCAATATTATTCATACCTTCCAATTAAACATCTATGTTATAATTTTTATATTTTAATAATAATATTTCATGGTTCATTTAAGTTTAGTGTTATATATTGTCCATGTTATCTATTGTACTATTCTTTTCTTGAAATATCAAGGTGTTACATTCTACCCCATTTGACAAAAAAATTCCCATTAAAGTTGATATTAATAACAACAATCAATGGTTTTCAATATGAGAATGAATTATTTAAAATACCACATTGTAAAAAGTGTTCATAAAACATTCTCCAAAAAAGTGGGAATCAGAAATACAAAGGTCATCTGGAATAACACATTACTAAGATTCCAAATATAAAAAAAATAATGTGATGTGAAAATATGGATATGGAAGAAAAGAATAATGTATAAATTATGATAGGGAGGGACATAGATCATTGATCACAAGAAATCTATGGATAATGAAAATTATAATGACCACACAACAACTAACCAAATAAGTGTGAAAAGACTATCAATCCCTTGGTAATGAATGAATTAGGATAAATTTTATGTTTTATTATATTTATCCTTATATTGGGAAATTATATTTTTATGTGGAATAATAACATAAAGAAATATATTTAATTGAAAATAATAATTTCATCCTTTAAAAAATTTCGACCACAATCTCATATTTTTCACCATAATGATGAGAATAAAATATGATTTTTTTATTCGAAATGCACTAAAATCAATTTCAATTACATCATATAATTTCATAAAATGATAAAAACTAATATCATAGATTTTTAAATTAACCAAAACTAAAATTATAATCACTATAAATAATATTTCAAAAAATGAATAGACTTCCATGATAATAAATAATATATTTATCTCCAAAAATTCAATAATATCAGTAGAGGTTCAACATTGATAGTTTAATTAATAAATATATTTAGATTTCATCAAAATTTACCTAACTAATATTGAGACCCAAATATTATAATGATTTTATCACACATTCTTCCATGATAAATTTAACATCTATCTCTATGTAATATTAATCATCCTAAAAGACTCATACCAATAAAATATTTCATATAGTGGTATAATCTTAGAGATATGATAATTATTTATATAAAACACATGATTCATTATAATCCATCTAAAAGATCATTTATCTTTTATTTATAAATAAAATACATTATTATAAAAAAATCATTTTAACATAATCATATAAGGATACACAAATATTGTACATCATTCAAAAATAAAATAAATCACTTAATTTTCAGGTCACCTTTCAATTCCATGATTATATATAGGATAAAATAAAATTTTCAACATAAAAAAATTATTATTTCCACTTTTGTTTTTTGTAATGTGATACTAACTAGGTTATCATGTAGGAAAGTTCTTGGTTTCTCACTATTAACTCCATTTTTCATTTGTTTTATCCCTATGACAAGGATGGATGTATTGCCTTATCTCTCATCCCATGGGTTTTACTTTTACTTAAAATATTTTATATTATTCCCAAAACATTCAAAAAAATATAGAAAACATCCTAAAACATTTCATTATTCATCAAATCATTGATTATCCTATAAGATTTTCTATATAGATCAAATTTTGTAAAAAAAATCTTAATTGACTATTATTTTCTTTGACATCACGAAAATTTTATACCAAAGTTTTAATTATCCATTTATCATATATCCTAAATTTAATGTCTCTAACAATATTCACCTTTCTTCTACACAATGTTTCAATTGTGTCTATTCAATCTAACATATGTTTGAATTTTTTTAAATAAAAATATACTATAGAATTATCATTATGTGTGTAATGATTATACTATTATTTAGAAAATATTATAATATAATTTATAAACACATCATTAATTAAACATCTTTTATCTACATTTAACCATTATTTTTTATCTTATTCCTTAATAATTTATTCCTAAAAATAAATTTTCTCAAATAGGTTCTTATGATTCCTCCATAACAAAATAATCATGTCTCATAATTAGTAGAGAATGAACAAATTCATTACATAAATCTAATCAGAAGATTATTTTTTCTACTAATTATATCCCCTTTATCATTCATCATAAATTCCATATCCCTATAAAATAAATAGAAAAGTATTGGGTGGTATTTACCTTACTAAATGAGATATATTATTTGAGATTTAGAAATTATATAATTAAAATTACATGTCCCAAAACATTTTTATATGTGAAAAGGTGTTTGACAGATCAAATTGTTTCTTGCAAGTGATTTTGATTTTTAAAAAGACTTAAAATTAATTTTAAAAAATATTTTACCATAGTAGTGATGATTTAATTATATAGAAGGGACAAAAAGGTTTTGTGAGATAAATTTACTTTCATATTTAACGAAATATTTGATCTTCAGAAAATAAAATTATAAAAACATAAAATGAATTATTAAATTGTAAGATGAAAATAATCCTTGATAATTAAACACCAATAAAAATAATATTGTACTATTAACATTCAAATCCTCATAAATAATATTAAAATTTTCAAAACTTAGGAATGTTTCCATTAAAAAGATTACCTCATACAATTATTCTTATATTCTATAAAATATAATATAATTATTCCTAAAAACAATGGACATTAAACCTATGGTTTACATATATTTGAAGAAAAAAAATGGCAAAAAATATATCACTAATTACCATAAAATACAATTACATAAATCCTCAAAAGTTTCTTTAGACATTAACCTTATGAAAAAACATAATCACATAAACCCATGATGGAATCCATAACACTTAAGATAAAATCTCAAGAAAATATCATAACCTATAAAGTTATCGATGCCATTATTTGATACCATCAATAAGGAACCGAACATAAAAAAATACATATTATAATGACTCTAAACTAGACTTCACATCCTTTCATTAAAAAATATATTTTAGGTTAATAGTTTTATAGTGTAGGGTCATAACTATTACATAACAAAACAATAAATTACAATTTGGAATAATATTCCCAATATCCATTTTTATAAAATATAAAACTGATAAAATGGGAAAAAATTTATTTTCATGATGAATATTTATGATTTCAAATATTAATTATTTTTTGTTCTTACCCATGCCAAAAAATTGTGATAAATCTTTTAAAAACAAGTGATGTGAAAAAAATATCAACAATATATATAAAAATAAATAAATATATTTTTTAGTGAAAAACATGAATGAAAATAAAATACAAACCATTATCATTTTATTCTTTTCAAAAATTAATTATATAATTTACCTAAAAAATAAACACTTTTTTTTAAATAAAACATCAAAACTCATATCAAGAAAATAGAAACCCATTTTTTGGAAATAATGATAATTATATTCATAACATATTTTAAAAATGATTCATAAATAACTGGTGACCCGTTAAATATGTTGGATAAACGACATAGGATAAATCCTTCATTGTTTCCTTTTAATATAAGTAACACTACCAGATTTTTTGGAGAGCTATAATTGTTCCCACTACTAATTTAATCTATATCATGCTCACCTGTCTTCAAGAACTATAATCATGATTAACTTGTCGCATAAGATATATCAGGATAACTCATTCACATATATAATTACTAAGTATAATACTATGTATAAAATTTTTTATTCTTTCATTTTTTTATCATAAAATCCTACGAAAAACTCTTTTTAACTCCCATATAAAACAATTTAAAATTTTGAAATAATGACTCTTCATAAATCCATTTTTTAAAAAATAAAGTAACCAATATGAAATGAAATAGTTTTTTTATTTAAATATAAAATGAGTCCTTGGAAGGGAATCAAAATAATTAAATAATATTTATAGCTTTATGAAAAGTCCTTATCGCTGTAAATGTTAAAATAAAATATTCTTTTTATCATTTGTAAATAAACATATGTATTTATATCAAAATATTTCCCCTAAAATAAAATGATAGAAACATAAAATAGACATGAAATAAAATTTATAATACTGTTATTTACATATAAATAAATATTTATTATATTTTCAAAAATATGGAAAATGAAGGAAAAGAGCTGGGCATGATACATTAAAAAGGGTTTTTTTAAAAGAATGTCCACTACATTGATTACGAATCATCACATACTTTCATTATCATGCTGAATAATAAACTTATATAAATTATATAACTTACTAAGAACCTTTTTAATATTTATTTTTACTTTTTATCTTATATTCACCAAGATATATTCACCAACTTAACCATTTGAGTTTATATTGGATGTTTAAATGATATTAAGATCATATATCCAAAATGACATTGATAAGTTGAATATGGTAAAATATTTTGTTATTCTACCTTGTCCAAAATAGGAATCGTGATATAATTATCATTTTTATACATCCATTATACTTTTTAAACCATCTATGAAATTATTTTATGAATATTGAACTTCATTACAATAATGAAGACGGTAGGTCTTGCGTATTCAAGAGTAACATTACTATTTTTCAACTATCATTATAGAAAAAATTATATTATATTTTTTATTTTCATAATGATAAATATATCATAAATACCATATTATTTCAGTAAACAAGCTTATATATATATCATCCTAGTGATGTGGTTATTTAAAATGAGTGACATCGATTCGTGGAGATGGTAGTACACCTGTACGCATGAACGACATTATCATTTTTTAATGTATAGAAAAGTAATAAATTAAACAACATAATATATTTTTAAAGTGGTAAATATGTAAATGAATATAGTATATATACATTGAATTCATCATTAAAAATATTTATATTAGGATGTTATAGAAAATGAATTACATCAGTTTGAAAAGTGGTGGTCTATTGTACAAATTAATGACAATTTAATTTCCCATTTAATGTAAATGGATATTTATATAGCTTGTGACATTAAGAAAAATATCACTATAATAGAGATAATTTTTATATTATTTCATCATTTGGAAGAATATATTAATTAGGTATAAAAAATAAAACTAAAACATTCAGTCAAAAGTTATACCTCTTATTCTGACAACCATGTTGTTTTTATCCATTAATCCTCTATGGTTTGTATTCTGACCCAAATAAGAAATCTAGAATTTTAGATAGGATTATATAAATTTATTTTTGTAGGTATTGGATGAAATAAATTTTATATGATGTGTGAAAAAATATGAGAGTTTGTTTACTTTTATAAGAGAGGGGCGGGGAGCTCTTGAAATTTCTTAAAATATAGAATTAGTATAAAATAATTTTCATATTAAAGTGGATCAAAATATAAAATACATGAAAAAAGATGGGTTTTAGTATATATAATTCAAATAAAAATTGGAAAAGTTTATGTGATTTTCCTACAATTATATTTATGCTTTAACCCATGTTAACGCTTTTTAGACAATTAAAGTGATAATGAAGTTTCCAATATTTAGGGTTCAATATAGTTACTATAAAATGATAACCATATCATAAATTTAAAATGGTTTATATTTCATATCATATCCAAATAACTTGGCAAAAACTTTTATTATATGAATTTTAAATTCATTTCAAAAAATATTATTTATTATAATATAACATTGATGCAAATTTTTGAACAATTCATTTAATTTAAAATTTAAAATTACCTGAAAAAAATGGAATTAAGATATATGGTCTTAACACATATATAATCTATCATTTTTATCTAAGAAAAATCATAGAACATATTAAATCCTTATAATCTTATAACTCATAGAATATATAATATCATTTATTTTATTTTTCAATTAATTGAATAAACTCTATATCGGTGTAACATGAGCATTTAGGGTAATTATTTCACTACTAAATAATTGAAAAAAATTACCATGATTAGGAAAAATAATATTTATTTAAAATTAATAATTAAAAATTCTATAACTTATATTTATCCATATAAAAAATAATTTTAATAAAACAAAGAAAACTCATTTTTTTACTTTTCATTACATAAAATATTATAAAAGTCAAAATAATGATTTTCTGAAAATAAAAAGTTGTATATTTGAATTTATAGTGATTATGGGGAAGATATAATCATGAAGTAAAATTAAGTCAATTGTTAGGGTTATATTATAATGCTCATCACATTATTTATATGCTTAATTAACCTATTTTACATTTATCATGTTAACAAAATTTATTTTGATTGAAATTCATAATGAAAAAAAATTAAAAGTGAAATATTTTAAAAAATTGCCTCTTTATTCTAAATATTGAAAAAAATTCAATATTAAAAATAGATAACTCACATTATTTTCTTTACAATTTAACCCAAAAAACAATTAAATATAGTTTTTTAAATAAATCCTTAATGAAAATGATTTTATAATAAATTCTAGTAAAACATAAATTACCAACACTATAACTGTATTACTTTTTATTAAAAATAATTAATTAATATATAATATTAATACAAAATTAATTTTACATTCTAATTACTTTAAAATAAAATATATAATTCAATAAAAAATCAGCACTTTTCACAATTTATTGAAAGATCATACATTTATGAAAAATATAAAAATTTGTCCATAAGATAATTTTGATATGATAATTTGAAAATAATATCATTTTTTCTAAAATAATATTTTTAAAAAATTTCGAAAGTTAATTATAATACCTGCTAACAAAAACTACTAAATAACATTTTTCAAGAGAATAATTTTTTCAAGAATATAATGTATTTTCAAATAAAATAGTTATTATTTATTAATACTATATAAGAAAATTTGTATTCAATTGTAAATGTATATATATATATATATCCTAATGTGGTTAATTCTATTCATCTCTACCAACACAATGGTAGGGTTATAATTGGCGTATTTAAATAACAATATTTCATGGTTGGTTGAAGCTCATTATTGCATATCATACACGTTATTGAAAATAATGTACTTTAAAAAAATGGTGTTCTATTAGAAATATATTCTACCAAACAATTCGTGGTATTATTTTTAAGAAAATTCCATCTTTTCAGTAGGCATTTTGTTTTGAAATCCATGTTGTTTCCATATATTTCATAAAAGCTTAAAAATATCATTTTTCTCTTATGACACATAAAGGGGGAAAACTGTTTTATTATCATATTGGGTCAGATGACTTAGTTGTATTAGGGGAGGCTTGTGGTCTCCCTTCTTTCATCAATTTATAATCTCTTCCATGATTAATCCGTGGGGGTTCTATCTATAATCTATATTTCCTCATGATTTATATTATGTTTCAAACTTTCTATCAGTTATTTATGTTCGGTTGTCTATCATATACCCTAATATGGATTTCTATCCACATATATGATTTATAGTTAGTTCTAATCGTTTTTTTTTTCTGGAATATAGAGGGAGTTTCATCTCATTATTGAGCATTCCCAGTCATAGGCGGCAGAATTCAAAATGGTTTTTCTTAATTTGGGGTAGTTATTTTTGAATATTTCCTTTAAATTCCTAACCATTTAATGATTGGTAGTTTTAAATGCATTTTTTCTATTTAATTATCCTTATATGTTATAGTTATTATGGATCTTAAATTTATTTTATTGGTGGGGTCACTTAGAATAAATGTTATAAATGAGTTTTTTTGGTTTCTAATTTTTTTTAATTCCAAGTGTTTTTAAAAATACTAAGGAAGTCTTTTTAGAATGTATTTTAGTAGTTAACGTCATTTGAAACTGATTGGGTCCTAAAGGGGTTAAATTAGGTCAGTTTTAATAAAATTTATTAATTTCTTAAATTTTTTCCAATGTGAATAGAAATTATTTGTTTTAATGGAAATTTAAAATTATATTTAACATAGTTGATAAATGTGGAAAAATGTATTAGCGTCACAAGAATAAATTTTAAAGGCATGTTATGAACATTTATAGAGTTTTGTCAAATTATTATGTCCTTTAATTGAGACCATTAATATTTTTATTGTTCTAGATTGATAACCCTAGAGGAAATGTTTATATATTTTTTAATTGTTTCTCGTGTATGGGATATTAAAGGGTTTGTTTCATGAAAGAGTGTTGGAGGTGATATGTGAGATTATATATATATATATATATATCTAGAAAATATTTCTTATATTTTTTACTTGTCACCACCACCATGAATTATTGTGGGAACCTAAGTAGCTAATTGATATCATGGATTCATGTTACACTACTGTGTCAGTTATCACTATCTAGTGCCCTGGGAAATTTTCACCCCCAAAAGGGGTTTATTGTTCTTGATAACCCTTGATATGCTTCCATATGATTATTTTCGTGATTTAACTAGGGATACGTAATTAGATGCTTTTAATGATACACAGTTAAATGTAATTATAGTTAAAGACATTTGAGTTTCCCAAGATTCTAGATCCTTTTATAGATGATTTAAGAGAATTTGTTTTAAAATTCAGTTCCATCTTTGACCAATTAATTATTTGTTGAAATTACTTCTTTGGTAGGTCACATAAGAATATATTATTAATAAGTGTGTTTCTATGTTAAATGATTCTATTTTTAATATTTTTTTGATTACTTTTCATATTAGTATTTTAAATTATTTATGATTTTTTTTCAAATGAAAGAGTTATGTGTTTTACTAAAATGAGTTTTTGATATATGCTTTCATGTGATTATTTTCATTTTCAGAAAAATGAAAAAAGAGAAAAATTATATAATTGTAATATATGTGACTTTGGGTTTTATATACATAGATATGGAAAATTTATTTTCTATTTATAATTAAAAGTATTCTTAATGAAATGGTCTATGAAATGATATTGTAAAAAATATGAAATGGATTCATACTGAGCATGATTTTCTCAAAACCAACATACACAACAGAATTTATGAAACAATTATGTATTTATTTCTTGTTATACTGTTATGGTTTTGTATTTTGGATTTTTAATTTGGGGGATATCATGATGGTTATATTGGATCATGGTGAGTGACTATTGGTCAAAATGACACTTATGTTTAATAGATTGGTTGCCTTTATTTTGTGATCTCCATTTATCATCCTCCTAGGCCTAAATATTATTTTGGTTTATTATATACATATATATATATATATTGATTTCAAATATATATTCAGTTTATGTTTGATTCCATTTGTAGATTTTCATTATTATTTATTGATTACATGAGTACTCTATTTTTTTGTTTCTTTTATATTTTATTTATTTGTTCTGATGGATAGTACTCTTAAATATGGATGGTTCATTCTATATTTTCAGATGGGCTCCTCGTTTGTTTAATTTTCTTTAATGGGTGAAATTATTCCTTTGGTTTTTCTTGGATACCGAATCACTAGTTACTACCTCATAGGGTTCATGAATTCCATTTGGGACCAGTTTTGGGCAGAGATAGGTACCAGTTTATGTGGAATCCTAGGTATGTTCATTACAAGGTAAGGATTAAATAGAGACTACGGGGTATGATAAATCTATGGAGTAATTGGTAGAATTTGATTCAGATGATAAGAGTTTGGGATGAGTCTAAAGTGCCTTAGTGGAATCCCTGAGGAGAAATATGTGAATGTCAAGTTGCTTGAAATGCTATAATCGTTTGAATAGGATCAGTTAAGAAGAGTAACTAGAGTTTCTAGATGGTTTCTGAGGCAATATTGAGACATGGGGCATGGTCTTATTTCACCATCATCCCAGTGAATAGGGGGTGCGATTTTGGGATGTGTTGTATTCCATAATTTATAGTTCATGTGTATCTTATGTTGTCTATATGCTAGTTAGAGAGTCTGATTGATTGTACCTATCTTGACTGGGAAGGTAGTAGTCAAGATGTGTTTAAAATGCGACTAAATTCTTACAGAAGTCATTCCCTTTAAAAGGCATGATGTTTTGATCCATTATTTGTAGATGTAATTGGGGTTAGGTGGAGGTAATATTGTGAAGCATCTCTTAATTAATAGGGTTTTACCGAGGTAATTATTTTTATGAAGCTTCAAAGTGAAAATGGATTTCTAGAGTATTATTTTTTTGAACATCCTATTAGAATTCATGGACATGGTACTATTTATTGTCATCCCTTGAGTGATAGGGGATGAACTTGGATTTATTTTGTGGTATTTCCTATGAGTATGGATGAAAATATATTATTATGTTACATTCCCTAAGGGAAGATGCACAAGGTATTATTGTGTGACATCTCTTAAGAATATGGACGAATTAGATATTGTTTTATGATATTCCATGAGGTGGAACATCAAAGATTCAATTTTTAAAACATCTCATATGATTAGATATGACATGGGTACTTGATATGGACCATACATGGATGATAAGAGTAGAGGTTGAGTCATGAAATGGAACCGTACCCTACATATTCATGTATTTTTCAATAAATGTGGAATGTGTTTAATAATCTATATCATAGGGAAAAGAACATTTTTCAAGGTGTCGTGGTGGCTTAGTTAACAAAAAATGACTCAACATGCATTTTATTTATTTTCTTAATTTATTCATAAACATGGATATGAGGGTCTATATTAGGGTAATTTTGTGAGACCATAAAATTATGTATTCATAAAACCCTTAATGGGAACTCTGGTTAACATTATGATATTATAGTTATTTTATAGTTCAATGTATAAGTAATATAGTAGATTGGGTTGTGGATCCTTGGCAGAGTTTTAGAGATGGTGATTTTGGTGAGGATAAGAGTTGATAATTATGTGTTTTAGGTATTTTTATTCTTTAGTATATTCTATATATGTGACCTTTTATATGGGTGTTAATTTGATGTATGACCGTATGGTTCTCAATTTTATTTAATATAGAATGGTTTTTATTAATATATAATGAATAATATGACAATTATTGTCCATGATGTTTAGTTTTTTGTTTATTTTTAATGGTTATGTTATCTATTGAATAGTATAGTCAATGTATGAATTAGGAATTCCATACTAGTTGGAATCCTATTACATATAAGGATTCATGCTTGAGTCCATAGGGAAGATTTGATAGGACATTGAGTAGTTTTTCTAGAATGAGGTTTCACAGTTCTTATCCAAGGTATCTAGAATGAATCAGGTAATGAAGACTACAAATATTTACTATACACTTATATTATACTAATTCAATGGTATATAACACCTCATGTGGTATACATTAGGGTTCATCCAATGCATAAAACCCATTTTACACATCAATTGAATAATTTATATCAAGAAACAAGAACCATATTCATGATAACCATACCATTTTGTTACAAAGTGTAATACTCTATGATTAAAATTACTTAGGAATAACTCAAAGCCATAAATTGTGAGGATAGTAATCATTACACTTTAGGAAAATTATATCAATATATATGTAGGATCCTACCCAGAATTGAGTAACCTGTGCACCGACACGGTTGGCAACCAGGCCTCAAACATGCCTCCCCATATTCCAATGGATGTTGACTAGCATGGTGGGACAAGGGTTTATTCATGGGGATTTTATAACCTAATGAGTTAGAGTGTAGCATAATATTAAATAAAAAATGTGAAAAAGGAGGAAGTATTAATAAATAAGAATCATCAGAATTGGAATAATAAATCGTCCAATATAATAAAATAGGAGGAATAAGAAACATAAATACATAAAAAATGGTGATGATCATGTCATGTATCTATAAAAAATATAGTATATGGGATATTAGGGAAACATTCATATATTATATTCTATACAAAAATAAAAAATTCCAAAATTTTATACTACTATTATCATGAGAATGGCCTAATTCTTCTACTCTTGTACTCCATCCCAACATGGAGAATCAAACATCCCAAGTTGGCGTCTTCCATTTATCTAATCCTAAAATCATAAAGTCTTTCTAGGATAACAAGTAATTCCTAATACGGGTGGGAGATATACTAAGTAGGATGCAACCAATGGTGTGTATAACAATTCAATATATGAATATAAAATAAATAGTGTGTAGGTATATAATAAAAGTGAGGAAATAAATAAATAAAACATTTTCTTTCTAGTTTCTCGTGGATACTCAACTGGTACTATTTGCTTCATCCTAAACCATAGTTCTCTAAAACAAGGTGAATATGTACATGTATGATATGATGCATAAATGTGTAATTAACATCAAAAAAAATAATCATTAATTCATCCCTTTAATAAGGTATGTATCTAGTATAGACCAAACCCAATAATAGTAGTAATACCATTACCCAACACTATAAGCGTTTGTCAATGTTGATCAAAAAATTCTTCCCATGTATTTCTCTCGGCATGGGGTAATACATAACCCTATAAACCCATCCCAGGTATATGAAAAAGATAACAATGTATCTCCCATGGATGGTGAAACCATATTTCCCTCCAAGACAATCTAAGGCATATCTCATAGGGAACTAGTATCTCTCATAGTTAGGTAAGTAATTCACCTAGTGAGCCTGTATAATGAAATTCATAAAAAGGATCCAAGTATCACTCCTGACATAATGGTAATCATTCTCATTTCCAATTATAAATCATGATGAACCCACCCAAGTCACCATTAATGTAGTAAACTTCTATCACCGACATCTTGAATGTTAAGGGAAGTTAATGGGTAACAGTAACTCATACTATACCCCAAAGAATTAACTACAAGCTGGTCAATACCTTCAAATAAAAAAATTAAAACTATGACTTAAGTATAGTGCCCTAACTAATTGAAAAAAAAATTCATTTGATTGTTTCACATTTACATAATTATTTCGCACAAAATTTCATACATATTAATATGTGGTTTAATAGCTTATGGGAAACTGGAATTTTGGCCCTTATGGAATTCCATACCAATAGGGGTGGCTCAGATTGAGGTAAAAGCCTCATGGAGTTGATTCACACGAATATGGAGTCTCATTAAACATAGTAATAAAATTTAGTTTAATTAATTAAAAAATATGGATGAATATCTAGAAGGGAGGAAACATGGCACAAAACACATGATTAAATTGAAACAACACTTTGAGGTTAAAGAACTAGATCACCAACCTTAAACCCATAACACTCTCCTTGCTCATTTTCAACCCCTAAACCAAGAAAAACTTGGAGAAATCCTAATAATATATAGAAACCCAAAAAATAGATAATAAGATCTCACAAAAAAAATTATAGATGATAGAGAGATCAATGACTAAAATAAAATTAGATGGTGAAGGAGCATACCATGATAGATCCAATGCAACTAACTACAATGAAAATAGAGCTGAGGGGGAGGACATCCAATATTACCTTTAGTAGGTTTGAAGGGTGTGCTCTCATAAAAACTCATTAGATATATGAGGGGATTCTATAAAAAATATCCCATATCCCCTTAAAAAAACAGGACATACTTTTTACACAGTATGTAATTTTTACATTCTATATAATGATAAATATTTTCCCCCATGTGGAAAACCCAATTCAGGACATGCAAGGGTTATGGGTAACCCATCACATTTCATGTAATTAATAGAAATTGTGTATTTAAAATAAACGCTATGTATTTTTCCAATATCTAGACTCTATCCCACCTATAATATTTCCATGAAAAAGAAAACTAGCACACCCTTAGGTGCAGTTTCATTGTCTAACCAAAAATAAAAAGAAGATTTAAATTGCTGAAAACATAGGAAATTACATCCTTCCCTCATTAAAAAACCCATCCACTAGTTTACCATTTTATGGTGGTAAAGAATCACTTAAGAATAGTTTCTTCCACAGAGATCAAACATCAACCTCTCACTCCTAGGTCTAATGTTGAAAAATACTATATTTTCATAGCAGCCTTACTAGAGGAACTGACCTACCTTAGAGAGACTCGGTGCTTTAATTAATGAAACATATTAAAATCTATTAAAAGGAATCATCTTCCTCCAAATGAGTATCCTCAGGAGAAAATGAGTGAGGTAGGTCGATGTGGTAATAGTGAAGTTGTGATATGTGGAAGATGTTGTGATTGTCCCATTACATCTATGGTAATGCTAACCAATATGATACCTGACCGATTCTCTCCACAATCTCATAAGTTCTGATGTAATGAATTTATAGTTTTCCCTATAATTGAATATATTTTTGACCTAATCTAAGATAAACTCATATATATTTTTGATGTACCACCTAGAACTCCAGACATCTACAGTGGCGATCAGTATAAGACATCTACCTAGATTTATCTGTAAACATATGTTTCTAATTCAACTAAACCAATTATGAATTGTCCTAAATGATATAAGGATTAAGTAGTGACAACTCACCGGCCTCTATCAGGCACATGGTTAAATAGAACCGCCTACTATAAAATGCCTCATAGGGATCCCTTTAAACTGTTTCTAGAATGTTGTTATTATTGTAAAACAATCAAGGAGGTATATATTTTCCTAATAAACACTAAAATCATGGACACAGTTAAAAAATAATATACTATAACACTTTTATTGTCCACTATGAATTCCCTTTAGTCTAAGGGTGATAAGTCGTTCCCATGACCACCTGCGAACCCTAGGCATTTTGTGACCCCTATAAGAATTGCGATGTAAAATGGTCATATCTATTGGATATGATAGAATGTGAAACATCATGAATGCATAAAATTTCATAAATATAATAAATCTTAATATCATCAACTGAGAAGGTCTTATGAATTATTAGGATGTTTTTAACCATGGTCAACCAATCAAAGATCAATCATACCACATCACTGCCTAGAGGTGAACTCAATAAAGACAACACAAAATCTATAGTGAAATCATCCCAATTCCACTAAAGAATATATAAAGGATGTACAAGTCCAACTAATTATTATTGTTCATATTATAACTATCGATAGGTTTAACATAAAATGATAAAAACCAAAATCTTCCCCTTCATTCCGACCACCAATATTGATGGTGTATGTCTCAGTACATTCTGGTAAGCCCAGGGTGTACTTCCAGAATAGTAGAATGAGATTCTCACAGAAAGTATTCGTGTGTATATATAGTCACCCGTACACACCCACATAAGTGCATTATTAATTTCTCATCAACAAACCAACCATGTTATGGGATGTCATTTGTGAAACTCTCACTCAGGACAAGCTCCTAAGGGTGTGAAAGTTATCTCATCCACACCCATTCTCAAAGGGATGATTTCCATACTAAAGCTGATGACATAGGTTTCCATTGAAATTATTGAACCTCCAAGTGAATCTTAGAAAATATTATCATCAACTACAGATCAATATTGGCCTTATATACTTCTCATGTCTAAACCTTCCGGCCTAGGGTGTCAACAATTGCATTTCCCATTCTAGGTGAATAAGAAAGATTAATGTCAAATATTTGTAGGTACTCTACCAACCTATGATGCATGAGATTCATGTATCATTGTGTGAATATTTATTCGAGACTTTTATTAACCATTTAGATAGAAAAACAATAAACCAATTGGTAATTACTCCTAAAATATAAAGAATGAACCCCATCAACTATATAATATTATTTCAATGGGTAATTACAGTCATTAGATCTAAACTGGCGGGACTCATACGCTAAAACATGATCACACTATATCATAACTTCTCTTAGCTCAATTTATGAAGCATCATAGTAAACCATATAGCTTCTGATCTACTCTAGAATAATTGGGATTGATTCTAAAGTGAGTCTCCATTTGAACTCTTGAATGTTTGTCTCTCAGTCATCATACCACAAAAGAAAGTTACACCCTTTTAAATAAATATGTGAGAGGTTATACTATATGTGATAAGTCATTTATTAATAAGCTTCAATTTATATCCATCTCTATGAAATTTTATACACAAAATACATTCTTGGCATTCTTCTAGGAAACTACGACTCTCACTTTCTATAGGATGATAGATACTTCAACCTATGAAATAAAATAACCCAATAAGTGAACTTTATTGATCCAGAAGAGGCATTTGGTGTTCATTTCATACAAATGATTCTCTATTAGCATTTTTAGTATTATATCAAGATTCTTTTCATGATAGTTTTAGTTATGATAATACACCAACATATCATCCAAAATGAACTCCATTAATGAATCCATGCATGGGTGGAAATGTAGATTAATCAATGTCATGAAAATAGAGGGTATGTTTATAAGGAAGAATGACATAAATAGATACTTCTATAAGATTTATCTTCTTCTAAATTTTGTATGTGGTATTTCGGATGGTCCCACACACACCAAATGATATGTTGACATCAAATAAATCAAATAGAAAATCGCCACTCCCCCAAGTGGGCTAAAGTGTTTTTCTATATGAGAAAGTGGATAACAGTTTTATACAATAATTTGATTCAACCATCGGTAATCCACAAATCATATGAGGGTAACATATTTCTTATTGTGGAAAAATAATTTTTTACCCAATAGAGAAGTACTGGTTCATATAAAACCATTTACCCATAAGTATTAATACTACTTCTTTAGTTCCTAGAGCTCTATGGGTTCATTCTATAAGAACGAATATATATTAGTGTTTCACTAGAACTAGGTCAATGGTATACTCGACATCTCATACAAGTGGTATACTAGATATTTAATTGGGGAAAATACAGAAAATGAACCACCATATGGGGGATTCCTTATTATGTGTTCCCTAATTGCTTAAAAAGAGATTAGCCACTTGGGATGTCACCACACTAATACTAAGATGCTAAGGTTCATATAAACTTTTATGGACCCCCATTATCCCTAATGAATTTAAGAACTAACCTTGATGTATGTAAATGACACTCTTAAGTGATATTAATCATCATGAAAATGGTAAGGAACTTTCCAGTCCACTTTCAGAATGATGTCGAAGTTTGTAATATTTAAGACAATGGAATTCTACAAGAAATGATACCCACCAATATCAAGGTAACTACTTTAACTATAATATACTCTCTGATATATAACCTAATAGTTTTTAAAGATTCAACATTCCACAAATGTACTACATCTCTAGGACCAGACATTCCATAATCATCATAGATTTAAAATAGTGTGATTCACATGTATCAAACAAGGAAGATTCTAAAGTAGAGGCTACCAGGATAATGAAATTTATAGTAGAAGGCCTTAGACTCTTCTCTATGGGAGTATGATTAATTTAATTTTTATGGCCTGATCCATAGACATCAGAAGCAAATAGACTAACATGGTTAGGTCTGATGTACTGGAACTAAGCCTCTAATGTCTGAAAAAATAATCCATGATGACCTCCTCGCCCTTCTTAATGGGTAAAACACAAAATACCAGCATTTCATGGAGATACTAATTAATATTCTGAATTTGGTTTCTTTATATATCCCTTATCACTTGGTACATGAGGGACGTTCCAGCAAAAATGCTGAAGGTAAACCATCCTTCTACAACCTCATCACTAGATCGGGTTCGACACACACTGGGATTTCATATAGTATGTCCTAACACAATGGTAAAAAACAAAATAATTAGTTTAAAATGCCATCTATATTTCACTACACCGACGTGCAACATAAATGAGAATTTTCATACTTCTATATGAACTGTATCACTTTATCAGAACTAAAACACCCTGGATAAAATTACCAAATTCTATTAGGTTTCTCTATGTAATGAAGGCCTAGTTACCAATATTTGAAATAATTTTCACTCAAAAAACATTTAACTATAATAAAATGGTCACATGAGCCCATTCGCTAAATTCCTCAAAGTATTCTGATTGTCAGTTGTAAGAGTTGGTAAAAAAAATAATCTCTTTGAAAAGAGTTGAATAATCCATCACAGTTATTTAACCCATTGTAGATCCATGAACTCCCTAGCATGGCCTGCTCTATGACCTATAATTCTTGTTTCATTTCCTCCACAATAGGGTAAGGTCACATATCTATCTATATATAAAGGATGAAACAATGAAAGATATCACTAAAATGGGAATCCGTTCATAGTGTAAGATTGATATGAGGTGAATCATGTCGAACTATAAGAGGTAATATGAGTGCCATGGACCCCACAACCTATAGAGCATGGTTGTCTTCACCCTCCTCAAGAATGAATTGATTATTTCAAAGAGGTATATATTTATAAATTTCATGTACATTCCTCCAATAAGATTTAATACTAGATAAGAAACCACAAAAACATGAAGGGACATGTACACGTCCTTTCTATAGATGATTCAAACCTCTATTCCTTACCCTATAACTAGATCTAAAAGATAAAATTGATCAAAATGGATCATATGAGACACTACCTACTTCCCACTACTATGTTTGGGTCAGTGTTATGTTCTCACACATAGATGTGGTTCTTGTATATAGAGTATCAATTGCAAGGTATAGAGAGAAACACCATTTACTTTGAAACTGGAATCCACATGTAGAGGGAACCATTTCACATTAAATTTGAATTTATTAATATAATTTATTATTTTATTCATATAAATGTAAAATTCAAGATAGATTCATGACCATTCCTAGTTTATCAAGGCATATACTTTTTAGAAATTACAATTGGCACATAATATAACTGAAACTTGACCTTTATGTCCAATATCATGATGTAACAAGTCATGTATATTTATTTGATTAAATAAACTAAGATTCAAAATTTATATAAGTGTGTGATTAATATATTCCAATTGTAATTCAACAAAAAATAATCTAATATTCCATCCAATAGAACCATTAATTCATTGCTCAAATGTGGCATAATTGGTAGGTTATGGTGTCATCATCCATCTATGATGAAAAACACCTTATATATTGATATAATAACTTCAATAAATCCAATTATGTTATCCATACATGAAACATTATATCATGTCACATATAATTGACTAGGAAGTAACTATTTTTTATTGTAAATGCAAGTAGAAAGTGAATGTGGTATGAACAATTGTGTGATATATAAGTCCAAAGTCCCTAGTATGATCATGAAATGATACCTCCCTATTATAAACCTAAAAGAGAAAAATCCAATGATATTAATAATAATAATAATAAGATCACAAAACATGTGTGTCAACCAATGGTTAAATTAGTACAACCGTAATAGGAACAAGTAGAAATCGTAATATCCCATCACATGTAATTTGGTTTTCCATGGAACATGGATTAAATGATCCCAGTGATGGGATAATGACCATATTATGGTAGATAATATTCTACTATCCAATGAAAAAAAATTATTACAAAAAGAATTAGATTTTATGATACCAATTTGTTGCATTCCACCTTAGATTCCACTAAGTGATTCCTGGAGACTGTTGGCCACATGTCCTTAATTTCACCTCCCCAGATGTTGTAGTATTTTGACTAGTAGTGAGAGACAAGAGTGTGTTTATGGGGATAATATTACCTCATTAGTTAGAGTGTATAAGATCATAAAATAAAAAATGAGACAAGTGGTAGTATTAATAAGTAAATTTTTACAAGATAAGATTAATAAATCATCCAACGTAAATGAATAGGTGGAAGTAGAATAAAAATAAATAAAAATTTATGATGATTATGTTGTGTAGATATTCAAAAATGTAGTGCATTAGTTACCAAGGAAACATTCATATATCACATGCTAAAAATAAAAATAAACACTAACAGATTCTACTACCATCATCATGATAAATGGCTCGGTCCTCTAGTTATGTACTCTATCCCAATAAATAGAATCAGACATCAGAATCTGGATGCATACATTAATATATACCTGTAGTAAAAATTTATTCTTGGGTATGAAGGGTAGCCCAGTCATTGTGTGAAATATACTCAATAGACAAATTCTAATGGTTTTTAGAAAAATCAAGTCTGTGAATTTAAAATGATTAGTGTACATGTATATAATTAATGTGTGGAAGTAAATAAATAATACAAATATATCCAGATTCCTCATGGATACTAAACTTATTCTACCTACTTAATCCTGGTCTAGATGTATCTGAAACAAATCAAATCTATAGAAGAATGATATAGTGTATAAATTGGTACCTTCATTACATATAATAATTAATAACTGAGCTCATCAATAAGGTATGTATCAAGTATGGAAAAAACCTCTGAATGTGATTTTTTTGGTGGATGCATCCTTTATTTTAAACGATTAACATATCTAAAATTTTAAAAAAGGAATCCCTAGAATTTAACAAAGTAGCATTCTAGGCCTGTCTAATGGGAACTATAAAATGTAACCCTGGTATCTCACCAGGTGCAATACCAATACCCAAATCCTTAATAGTCTTTCCAAGGTGATCTAAAAAATAGTCCCATGTATCACATTAATCATGATGTAAAGCATTACCCTCTGATCCCTTACCATGTATCTATCATTGGGGAGAAATTATTTCCCATTGATGGTTTAACTATATCACCCTTCAATCCTATCCAAGGTATATTTCCATGGGAACCAGTATCTATCATAGACAAGTATGTAATCAAGTCGATAAGCCCATCTAAGGAAAATTGTAAAAAGGATCCCACACATTGATATTTGTTCATCTGTAGTTTTGTTTCTTTAAAGGGATTTTGTTGTGCTCTAATGTAGAATGGTTTGTTAATTTGTACCACTTCATGAAAACAGAAACCTCATGAGTTAAATTATCTCAAGCATGACTTGGAAATAAAATCTATGGTTTTTTCTTTAAATGTTTGGATAAATCATTCATATTGAGTAAAATGAGAAATATATACTAATCATATTGGTTTTAAGTATATATTTACTCAGATATAATTGAACATGGTAAAAAGATCATATCTATAACTGATAAAGGATTATGATCGTAGGATCAATTACCATCCTTGAAAAGAAAAAAATGGGGAATATTAATTAAGTTGAAAACATTATTCTATATTAACCAATGTTACATTTGGTACATTACCCTTTAGTTAATTATTTTAGGATTTTTGGAATGGATGTTGTTGGAGAAAGAAATTCCACTATTTTGTTTCAAGTTTCAAAAAAATAATCAATAATAGAAAAAAATTAAGAAAGTGTACAGGGAATATTATGAGTTACTGAAAAATCTATAATTTGTTAAAAAGGGTATGTTTTGGGAATTTAACATTGCTAAATATTGTGTTTTCAGATTTTTGAACATATTATGTGTTCCTTGTGATTCACAGTTCAAGAAAGACATATCAATTTAAGCTCATAGTTTTATGTTTTCAGTTCATCCTGAGGGCACTATGATGTATCCAGTGTTTTAAGAGTATTACTGGTGGGATAGAATAAAAAGAGATATTACTGACATTAAAGTGGGATTTTTTACTTTTCAACAACTAAAATAAAATGAAAATTATAGAAGTGGATGCTTCAACCTTTTCAAATGACTGAGTAGAAATTTGAATGTATATCCATGGATTCCATATTGGTATTAAAAAGCTCTTGGTGTAAAAATGTGATTTGGATTATTATTGATTGTTTGACTAAAGATGCACATTTTCTTCTTATTTAAGATACAATATAATTAGATTAGTTTTTTAGACTATAAATCAATGAGATAGTAGGGTTACATGGTGTTCCACTCCCCATTATATCTAATTGTGATCCTTCGTTAACTTTTATCTTTTTTTATGGGACTTCCAATTTCATTGGGAACTGAATTAAATTTTGAACAATACTTTTCATCCTCAATCTCATGGACAATCAGAATGAAAAATTCATATTTTGGATGATATTCTTCAAGAATATTCAATGGATTACTAGGGAAGTTAGGATAATCAGCAGTCATTAGTTTATTTTTCTTATAATAACAGTTTTCATTCTTGTATAAATATAGTGACACAACTAGAAAATTTCCCTATAACCACAACTATATTTCCACATTTTTTTATAATCATGGTCATAGGTAGCCTATACCCATAGTGTGTCTAAAATATTGCTATATTACAATATATAGACACACTTATGTGAGAATATGGTTGTAAGACCCCAGGTAAATAAAGAATATGACATTTTTATATTTATCCATATTTGTGAATAAAATATTAATATTACTTTAAAGGGGATTCTATGCTCGATGGCGTACCCAATACGCAACAACTAGTTTCATGGGAATCTTACATTACACTCTAATAATAAAATAATATTATTTTAAATGGTAGTTAACGCCTAGTCGTTGTAATGACGGGAATGAACAGAACTAACTACAAAATGATTATATATGTTTTTCAAATATTTTTACTTTTTACAATAAATGTTATAACATTAAAAATGTTAATGAATTCAATTTTTAAGCGTAAACATTCTAATGTTCTTTAGAAGGTCGATTACCCTCCTTTTGATGGAGAACCTCTTTTAAATCCACTTTTTGAAAATTTTATGTGTTATATTTGTCAAAATAAAATTCTTCTTTAGAATAGAGACATCAAAATTTACTTTGTGTAAATTTTTGGTATCTTTCCGATAAAGATCATTTTTTAATAAATAGTGAAAAATGTTGTATTTTAATTCAAAACCACTTTTTAATCTCATTTATTTATATGATTAGATTATATTTTGAATTGTTTTTAATGTAAAATTAGAATATATTTTTACCATTTAATCTAATATTGGTCATTGTAATTAATTTCACTTTGAAATTGGACTTAAACTAGTGTCAATCTTTTAATAGATATTGTTTCATAAAAACATGTTATTTGTTTTGACAGCGGGAAATAATTATTAAATTAATTAATGAAACATATATGTTTTGAATTTTGTAAAATAGAAATCATTTTTGAGTTTGGAATATCAAATATAACTTAGGGTGAATTTTTGATACTTTTCTGAAAAACATCAATTTTTGATGAATAGTGAAACCACTAAGTGGTAGTTAAAGAAACTGATTTTTTGTTTAAATGAAAATTCTCCACCTCTGTGTTTTGAATTTCAAAAAACTGACATACATGGTTGTCATTAGAATGTAGAATGTGGTTCAATGTGATTAAAATAATTTTTTGGTGAATAGTAACTTTTATGTTCTTAATCGCGATTAGAGGTAACTAGTGTAATTGAAGGTAAAAATAATGTTTTAATAATGTGAAATGACCTAGACACATGTCCTACCCTCATTGGATGTTTCATGGCCGACCAATACAATCAATGGGCCAACTTGGGGACCACATGGATCCACTTTGGTTGGAAAATGACATAAATAACTTTTTATTTAATGTTAAAATAAAAATGTCACAAGCATGAGATGTTTCACTAAAACAATTTTTAAATGGGGTTATACAAGTAATATATTTGACTATAAATATTCATTGTAAATATAAAAATATTTCCTACATCATGTTATTTTTTTTATAATTTTTAGACATTAAATAAATAAAATTATTTATGACATCATTATGATGCAGTGATTACCTCATTAATAAAGGATTTAAATAAAATGAAAGGATAATGTAAAATCTATGACCTACAAATGTCCAAAACCTATTGGATTTTTGGATTTAGAAACCCTATCACCTTATCCTCGAATTATATCAATGTGGGACCTTTTAATTCCGAAACTCATTTTCAAATAAAGCAACATTTCTTTACTTTCCAAGGGTGCCCCTCCTCTCCTCTTATAAAAGGCCCCCACCCCTACCTCCTTACCCACACCTCTAAAGCCTTTTGCTCAGCCAAAACCTGATCATTTTGCCTCTCTAAATCACTCTCTTACTCCTAGAAGCCTCACTTTGGGCAGAAGTCTTCACAAGGAAGCCTTTGAGCTCAAATCAAAAAGAGTTACCCGATTTTAAGGTAATGTCTTCACTTATGTTATTTTGTTTTATTTTGCTTCTGCAACCCCCTAAACTCTTTTTATTCATTTCTATTGTAACGACTAAAGTATATTAAATATACTAGGATTTTTTTATAAGAAGAATTCTATCTACAATTACACACACCTACATCAAATGGTTAAAGAACATACTGTTTCTGTGGATGGAGAGTTTCTCCCTCACGAAATGATGATTGTTAAACACTCATATAACACCTTAAAAGGTGGCCATTAAGTTGTCACTATACTTATATATATGATGTATAATATGTTTATGTTTTACTTAATCTTGTGTATTTTTCTTTTGTGGCATATCTTTATGGTTTCCATTGTGGGTAATCACGATAATTTCATTTTAGGAAGTGTGGACTACCGCCCCCTCAAAGTGATTTGATTCGTTAATGCCGTATGTGGGATGTATAAAGGATGGATTTAAAGTTATTATATATGATTTATGTTACATGTAAATGATTAATATAATTCTGGAATTAAAATATACATACCTCTCATTTAGTTTTAATTCCATTAATATGACATAGAAATGAAAGTAGCGTTCATGCGTACGTACAGCTTACCGTCTCCATTAACGGTGCATTTCATTTCTTACCTCTAAATGATTATGTAATATTATAAATACATGTATATTCTGGATATATATGATATATATGATATCCAAATCATGAATATCATTCTGGATATAATGAAACTTTGACTGCACGAACAACATGTAATTGAAAGAAGTCCACTTTCGACTTAAGAACCAAATATCAACAAAACAAACATTATTAACTTAAATGATTAAATAATATTTATAACATGGAAATATGTGATATAAAAGGAATAATGAACTCGAAAAAGGTTCTTAATCAAGTATAAATTGACTCAAGTTTATTATCCAGGATGTTAAAGAACGATCGAGTCAAGTCGGACCTGAGGTAAGGGGTCCTACTCCTCTCTTTCTTTTTAAGTACACTCTTTTATGTCATTCCTTTTAAGCTCATATTTATGGTGATTGGGATGTTATTTTATATTAATCTTACTGTAATTTTTATTTTCATATGATGAGAGACCCTATTCTCTCTCATCAGTCCATTTTGGAAGTTTTCAGTGGTGCCGTTAGGCTGCCGAATTTTCATAAGAGATCTAACCTCTCTCTTTCTTTTTAAGTACTCTCCTTTATGTCACTTATTTTATGCTCCTATTGGTTATGATGGGGGATGTTCTTTTATATTCCTATTTCTGTATATTTTATTTTAATATGATGAGAGACCCTATTTGATCTCATCAAACCATTTTCAGATGTTTTAAGTGGCGTCGTTAGGCTGCCGAGTTTTCATAAGGGATTTTTCATCTCACTTTTATTCCCATGAGATTTATGCTATATTTTACACAATTTCCTTTGAGTGGTGTAAGTACTGCACATTATTTTACTCATTGTGTAATATAATTTCATTTATGAGTATTTATATCAATGTTGTATTGTCCTTCTTTCACAGGGTGTATGTTTCGAAAGATACCCATGTTGGTAAGGGAACCTTTCACCCTCCACTTTTTAAAAGACTTATTTTGTTATGTCTTTTAATTCACATAAAATTATGTTGGGATATGTTATTATATATCCTTAGTGATTTAAATTTTATGTCCAAGTGATGAGATACCATTTTTATCTCTCATAAACTCATTTTATGAATTTTGTAGTGACGCTGTTAGGCTGTCAAATTTTTGCAAGGGAACTTCTTAACCCAATTTTGATTCTTTGGGATAATCTTGTACTCCTTGAATATGTTGTTCTATGAATATGTGTGAATAACCTCTAATTTTTTTTCACATAATATCCACTTATATTTGGTGTATTAGTTTGTCATACATAATTATGTAATTGTTTTATCCTTAATCCAAGGATACCATCTTTGTAGGGGACTTCGTCTCAATCTCCTTTTATTGAGGCATATTTTGTTTTATACACAACCTTTGTTTATACGGTGTATAAACCCCTTTCAATTTTACATTTGTATGAAAGGAATCTTTTTTATACAAAGCATTTAACTAAACGATAAAAGAGAATGTTTTTGTCGTACGTATGCGGCGACAATGACTTCTCTGCCGCCGTGACCATTATTTGAGTTTCGGCTTCCTCTACAAGCCATACATTTTTTTAAAAGAAAAATAAATACCATGTTTTACTTTTCTTTTATTTTGGTATTGAAAATGGTTTTCATAATGTTTTTATATCAATGTGTTGTATTGATATCTTTTGATTGAAAAGTGGAAATGTTATGTTTCCTTTATGCATGTTTTATGTGATACGATTATGTTATGGTTCTGGGAAATTAATATGAAGATGGGTGGTTCCGTGATAAACTAAGGGCGGGTGAGCCCGATATAGCTCTCCAATGCATTGGGTAACGCAAAGGGGTTAAACGTTAAGGTTTCTCCGAAGATATTTAGGGAATATACTGTGATGGGTATTCCAAATGTAACCAAGAGGGTTACTCCCTACGTAAGAATGTTATGAATGCCTCATGTTACATTTATGTCTTATGATTTCTATGATTTATTCATGATTTTATGAGGTATGTTAAAGTGCTTATGTTTTATGGGTAAAGTATGATTTCATTCTTATGTATACATATACTCATGTTTCCTTTCCATATTTTTATATCCCTTACTGAGATTTTTATGCTCATCCCATGTTTTTGAAATGTTTTTCACAGGTCAAGGGAAGGGTACATGATATGATGATAGTGTCAAGGAAGTGTCAAGAAAGAATCCATGTTTTATTTTAAATATGTTTCCGTTGATGGGAAAAATGAATACTATCTTTTATGTAACCAATTTGTTTAAATGTGGAATGTAATGAAAGTTTTATGATCTAATTCTCTAAAACTCTAAACCTAAAAAGATCCTGAATGTGTAATCTTGTAATAACTCAAGATTAAGTAAGATTTAAGGTTGGGGCCTTATAGTTGGTATCAAAAGTCGGTTTAGATAACTTTAGAGGTTAGGGTATTCTCTAAGCACAAGTGACATTACCATAATTGTTAGGATTTCAGAAATAGTACTAGTTTTAGATAAAGTGAATGCGTAAGTATATCTTAGTGTTTATCTTCCTCTTTAGTACATGATGGTTTTGTCGATATACTCACACTGACATTTCTGTTTTTAGTGAAGGGATGGATCTAGCATGCACAACAGTGACAATAGGTTTGAAGGAAACTGTGGTGGTTCTCTGATTAAGATACTAGATAAAATGGGGGATTCAATGAGTAAACTTGTGGTTGTTATAAACCAACTATCAAGGAGTCATGATCAACCACTTGAACCTTGGTATGATCTGTAATGCATCATGTACGAGATGACCAATTGATGTGGATGTTCAGGTAATAATTATAAAGGTAACCATTAGAGTTTATATGATCCTTACTTTTGAGTTAATTATGGGTTATTATATGTTATGATGGAAAATGAAAGGCATGAGATAAACTTGAGGTTAAAATATGTTATGATCATTTTGGAAGATTTTATCTCGTTTTGTGAAATGTTTTAAGAATTATATAGTTCTGGAAAAAGGACAACACGCAGACCGTGTGACAACCCGTCGCGTCGGACCAAGCTGCGGGAATCGAAACCACAACCAAAGTGCGACTGGTATTTATCGCCTACCAATGGACTGCGTGAAGTCCCTGGTTAGTTTGACTAATTCTATTTAGTTAGATGATTTTAGGAATCAAGAGTAAGTTTATTTTTGGTTATCTATGGAAATGATTAACCTATCATCGAGGATATGTGATTAGTTTAATTACTTTTCAATATGAGAATTTAAGAGCAACTGATGTTATTTGGAAATAAAAGTTAATTTGTACCTTGGAAGACTATGTGACTAAATCCTTCAAATATTTGGGTTTCAATCTTATTTTGGTTTACTTTGAAGAATTTTATGTACAAATTCTTTATCAAATGGTCCTCATTGAACTTTGGGTTTTGTTGGAAAAATTTTGGAGATTAAGAATAGATTTTCTTTTTATAAAGGATTATACTTTTGTGGATTCTCTGACCTCATACTAACAATTTTGGGTTCCGATTTTTCCTAAAGACATGGGAAATATATAGTTCTCTATTGTGGATTAGGTGATTCTCAAGAAGTTGATTATAGTACTCTTAATGTGAACAAGTCTTCCTAAATACTCGTCTTTTGGAGAAAATATGAGTTTGATTAAGGAATCTAGTAAATGTTGAAAGTCTAAGTGACAAGTAAGTATGTTTAATCATGATTTAGGTAAGCTCAAAAATAAATTCCTCAATGAAGAGTAACTTAAAACAAAAATGTTTTCTGTTAAATTTTCCTAATGGGGAATCGAATACCATTTAACCCACCACCAGTCTGTGATTTTCTTATGGTTAACTTTCTCCTAGACATGTTTACTATCACTCTCCCTCAGAACATGACCCTTTATTTTTTCTTCCATGTCCATGTTTTCCTACATGGAATCCTATTATGGGTTAACTCGGGTGACCTTTGTAATTCTCTTTATTTATTTTAAAGTGATAGTTTTACTGACTCTTATTCCGATGTGGGATTTTCAATGATGTTTCCAAGCCCAATTTGAAAAATAGCAAGGATGCAATTCCCAAAAGGGGGGAAGGATGTAACACCGCAGGTAAATAAATAATATGAAATATTTATATTTATCCATATTTGTGAATAAAATATTAATATTACTTTAAAGGATACGCTTTGCTCGATGGCGGACCCAATACGCAACAACGAGTTTCTTGAGAATCTTACGTTGCACTCTAATAATAAAATAATATTATTTTAAAAGGTGGTTAACGCCTAGCCATTGTAATGGTGGGAATGAACATAACTACCTACAAAATTATTATATATTTTTGTCAAATATTTTTACTTTTTACAATAAATGTTAGACGATTAAAAATGTAAATGAATTCAATTTTTAAGCGTAAACATTCTAATGATCTTTAGAAGGTCGATTAACCGACTTTTGATGGCGAACCTCTATTAAATCCACTTTTTGACAATTTTATGTGTTATATTGGAAAAAAAATTCTTCTTTAGAATAGAGACATCAAAATTTACTTTGTGTAAATTTTTGGTATCTTTCCGATAAAGTTTATTTTTTAATGAATAGTGAAAAATGTTGTATTTTAATTCAAAACCTCTTTTTAATCTAATTTATTTATATGATTAGATTATATTTTGAATTGTTTTTAATGTAAAATTAGAATATATTTTTACCATTTAATCCAATAGTGGTCATTGGAATTAATTTCACTTTGAAATTGGACTTAAACTAGTGTCAATCTTTTAATAGATATTGTTTCATAAAAACATGCTATTTGTTTTGACAGCGGGAATTAATTGTTAAATTAATTAATGAAACTTATATGTTTTGAATTTTTTAAAATAGAAATAATTTTTGAGTTCGGAATATCAAATATAGATTAGGGTGAATTTTTGGTATTTTTCTGAAAAACTTCAATTTTTGATGAATAGTGAAACCACTAAGTGGTAGTTAAAGAAACTGATTTTTTGTTTAAATGAAACTTTGACACCTCTGTGTTTTGAATTTCAAAAATCTGACATACATGGTTTTCATTAAGAAGTAAAATGTGGTTCAATGGGATTAAAATAATTTTTTGGTGAATAGTAACTTTTATGTTCTTAATCGCGATTAGAGGTAATTAGTGTAATTTAAGGTAAAAATAATGTTTTAATAATGTGAAATGACCTAGACACATGTCCTACCCTAATTGGATGTGTCATGGCCGACCAAGACAATCCATGGGTCAACTTGGGGACCCCATGGAGCCACTTTGGTTGGAAAATGATATAAATAACTTTTTATTTAAAGTTAAAATAAAAATGTCACAAGCATGAGATGTTTCACTAAAACAATTTTTAAATGGGGATATAACAGTCACATATTTGACTATAAATATTCATGGGAAAGATAAAAATATTTCCTACATCATGATATGTTTTTATAATTTTTAGACATTAAATAAGTAAAATTATTTATGACATCATAATGATGCAGCGATTACCTCATTAATAAAGGATTTAAATAAAATGAAAAGATAATGAAACATCTATGACCTACACATGTCCAAAACCTATTGGATTGGTGGATTTCGAAACCCTATCACCTTATCCTATAAGTATATCAATGTGGGACCTTTTAAATCCGAAACTCATTTTCAAATAAAGTAACATTTCTTTACTTTCCAAGAGTGCCCCTCCTCTCCTCTTATAAAAGGCCCCCACCCCTACCTCCTTACCCACACCTCTCAAGCCTTTTGCTCGGTCAACCCCTACTCATTTTTCCTCTCCACATCTCTATCTTACTCTTATAACCATAACTTTGGGTAGAAGTCTTCCCAAGGAAGCCTTTGAGATCAAATCAAAAATAGTTACCCGATTTTAAGGTAATGTATTCACTTGTGTTCTTTTGTTTTATTTTCCTTCTACAACCCCATAAACACTTTTTATTCATTTCTTTTGTAACAACTACCGTATATTAAATATACTTTTATTTTTTTATAAGAATCATTCGAGCTACACTTACACACACATACATCAAATTGTTAAAGAACATACTGTTTCTGTGGATGGTGAGTTTCTGCCTCACGAAACGATGATTGTTCAACACTCATATAACACCATAAAAGGTGGCCATTAAGATGTCACTATACTTATATATGATATATAATATGTTTATGTTTTACTTAAGATTCTTTATTTTTCTTTTGTGGCATACCTTTATGGTTTCCATTGTGGGTAAACACGATAATTTCATTTTAGGAAGTGCGGACTACCGCCCCCTCAAAGTTATTTGATTCGTTAATGCCATATGTGGGATGTATAAAGGATGGATTTAAAGTTATTATATATTATGTATGTTACATAAAAATTATTAATATAATTCTGGAATTAAAATATACATACCTCTCATTTAGTTTTAAATCCATTAATATGACATAGAAATGAAAGTAGCGTTGATGCGTACATACGGCTTACCGTCTCCATGAACGGTGCATTTCATTTCTTACCTCTAAATGATTATGTAATATTATAAATACATGTATTTTATTGATATATATTATATATGTGATATCAAAATCATGAATATCTTTCTTGATATAGTGAACCTTTGACCACACGAACAACATGTAATTGTAAGAAGTCCACTTTCGACTTAAGAACCAAATATCGACAAAAAAATCATTATTAACTTAAATGATTAAATCATGTTTATAACATGGAAATAAGTGATATAAAAGGAATAATTAACTTGAAAAAGGTTCTTAATCAAGTATAAATTAACTAATGTTTATTATCCAGGACGTTAAAGAACGATCGAGTCAAGTCGGACCCGAGGTAAGGGATCCTACTCCTCTCTTTCTTTTTAAGTACACTCTTTTATGTCATTCCTTTTATGCTCATATTTCTTGTGATTGTGATGTTATTTTATATTACTCTTACTGTAATTTTTATTTTCATATAATGAGAGACCCTATTCTCTCTCATCAATCCATTTTGGAAGTTTTGAGTGGCACCGGTAGGCTGCCGAATTTTCGTAAGAGATCTAACCTGTCTCTTTCTTTTTAAGTACTCTCCTTTATGTCACTTATTTTAAGATCCTCTTTGTTATGATGGGGGATGTTATTTTATATTAATCTTTCTGTACATTTTATTGTAATATGATGAGAGACCCTATTTGATCTCATCAATCCATTTTTGGAAGTTTTAAGTGTCGTCGTTAGGCTGCCGAGTTTTCATAGGGGATTTTTCATCTCACTTTTATTCCCGTGAGATTTATGCTACATTTACCACAATTTCCTTTGATTGGTGTATGTACTGCCCATTATTTTACTCATTGTGTAATATACTTTCATTTATGAGTATTTACATCAATGTTGTACTGTCTTTCTTTCACAGGGTGTATGTTTCGAAAGATACCCATGTCAGTAAGGGAACCTTTCACCCTCCTCTTTTTAAAATACTTCTTTTGATATGTCTTTTAATTCACATAACATTATGTTGGGATATGTTATTATATATCCTTATTGATTTAAATTTTATTTCCAAGTGATGATATACCCTTTTTATCTCTCATCAACTCATTTTCTGAATTTTGTAGTGATGTCGTTAGGCTGTCAAATTTTTTGCAAGGGAACTTCTTAACCAAATTTTGATTCTTTGGTATAAGCTTGTACTCCTTGAATATGTCGTTATATGAATATGGGTGAATAACCTCTGATTGTTTTTCACTTAATATCAACTTAAATTGTGTGTATTAGTTTTTCACACATAATTATGTAATTGATTTATCCTTAATCCAAGGATACCGTCATTGTATGGGACTTCGTCTCAATCTACATTCATTGAGGCATGTTTTGTTTTATACACAACCTTCTTTTATACAATGTATAAACCCCTTTGACTTTTATGTTTATCCGAAAGAAATCTTTTTTATACAAAATGTTTTAGTAAATGACAAAAGGGATTGTTTTTGTCGTACGTATGCGGCGACAATGACTTCTCTGCCGCCGTGACCATTTTTGAGTTTCAGCTTCCTCTACAAGCCATACCTTTTTTCAAGAGAAAAATAAATACCATGTTTTACTTATCTTTTATTTTGGTATTGAAAATTTTTTTCATAATGTTTTTATATCAATGTGTTGTATTGATATCTTGTGATTGAAATGTGGAAATGTTATGTTTCCTTTATACATGTTTTATGAGATACAATTATGTTATGGTTCTTGGGCATTATTATGAAGACGGGTGGTTCCGTGATAAACTAAGGGTGGGTGAGCTCGATATATCTCTCCAATGCATTGGGTAACGCAAAGGGGTTAAACATTAAGGTTTCTCCGAAGAGATTTAGGGAATATACTGTGATGGGTATTCCAAACATTACCAAGAGGGTTACTCCCTACGTAAGAATGTTATGAATGCCTCATGTTACCTTTATGTCTTATGATTTCTATGATTTATTCATGATTTTATGAGGTATGTTAAAGTGATTATGTTTTATGGGTAAAGTATGATTTCATTCTTATGTATACATGTACTCATGTTTCCTTTCCATATTTTTATATCCCTTACTGAGCTTTTTATGCTCATCCCATGTTTTTGAAATGTTTTTCACAGGTCAAGGGAAGGGTACATGATATGATGATAGTGTCAAGGAGGTGTCAAGAAAGAATCCATGTTTTATTTTAAATATGTTTCTGTTGATGGGAAAAATGAATACTATCTTTTATGTAACCACTTTGTTTAAACGTGGAATGTAATGCAAGTTTTATGATCTAATTATATAAAACTCTAAACCTGAAAAGATCCTCAATGTGTAATCTTGTAATAACTCAAGATTAAGTAAGGTTTAAGGCTGGGGCCTTATAGTTGGTATCAAAAGTCAGTTTAGATAACTTTAGAGGTTAGGGTATTCTCTAAGCACAAGTGACATTACCATAATGGTTAGGATTTCAGAAAGAGTCCTAGTTTTAGATAAATTGAATGAGTAAGTATATCTTAGTTTTTATCTTACTCTTTAGTACATGATGGTTTTGTTGATATAATCACACTGACATTTCTGTTTTTAGTGAATGGATGGATCTAGTAGGCACCAAAGTGACAATAGGTTTGAAGGAAACTGTGGTGGTTCTCTGATTAAGATACTAGATAAAATGGGGGATTCAATGAGGAAACTCGTTGTTGTTCTAAACCAACTATCAAGGAGTCATGATCAACCACTTGAACCTTGGTATGATCTATAATGAATCATGTACAATATGATCAATCAATGTGGATGTTTAGGTAATAATTATAAAGGTAACCGTTAGAGTTTATATGATCCTTACTTTTGAGGTAATTATGGGTTATTATATGTTATGATGGAAAATGAAAGGCATGAGATAAACTTGAGGTTAAAATCTGATATGATCATTTTTGAAGATTTTATCTCATTTTGGGGAAAGTTTTATGAATTATATGGTTTTGGGAAAAGGACAACACACAGACCGTGTGACAACCCGTCGTGTCGGACAATGCTGCGGGAATCGAACCCACAACCAAAGTGCGACTGCTATTTATCACCTACCACTGGACTATGTGAAGTCCCTGGTTAGATTGACTAATTCTTTTTAGTTATATGATTTTAGGAATCAATAGTAAGTTTATTTTGGGTTATCTATGGAAATGATTAACCTATCATCGAGGATATGTGATTAGGTTAATTACTTTTCAATATGAGAATTTAAGAGCAACTGATGTTATTTGGAGATAAAAGTTAATTTGTACCTTGGAAGAATATGTGACTAAATCCTTCAAATATTTGGGTTTAAATCTTTGTTTGGTTTACATTGAATAATTTTATCGACAAATTTTTTATCAAATGGTCCTCGTTGAACTTTGGGTTTTGTTGGACAAATTTTGGAGATTAAGAATTGATTTTCTTTTTATAAAGGATTATACTTTTGTAGATTCTCTGACCTCATACTAAAAATTTTGGTTTTGGATTTTGTCTAAAGACATGGAAAATATATAGTTCTCTTTTGTGGATTAGGTGATTCTCAAGAAGTTGATTATAATACTCTTAATGTGAACATGTCTTCCTAAATACTCGTCTTTTGGAGAAAATATGAGTTTGATTAAGGAATCTAGTAAAAGTTGAATGTCTACGTGACAAGTAAGTATGTTTCATTATGATTTAGTTAAGCTCAAAAATAAATTCCTCAATGAAGAGTAACTTAAAACAAAAATGTTGTCTATTAAATTTCCTACTGGGGAATCGAATACCATTTAACCCACCACAAGTTTGTGATTTTCTTATGGTAAACTTTATCCTAGACATGTTTACTATCACTCTCCCTCAGAACATGACCCTTTGTTTTTTCTTCCATGTCCATGTATTCCTACAAGGAATCCTAGTATGGGTTAACTCGGGTGACCTTTGTAATTATATTTCTTTATTTTAAAGTGATAGTTTTACTGACTCTTGTTCCGATGTGGGATTTTCAATGAAGTTTCCATGACCAATTTTAAAAATTGCGAGGACGCAATTCCCAAAAGGGTGGAAGGATGTAAAACCTCAGGTAAATAAAGAATATGAAAATTTTATATTTATCCATATTTGTGAATAAAATATTAATATTACTTTAAAGTGGATGCTATGCTCGATGGCGTACCCAATACACAACATTGAGTTTTTTGGGAATCTTACGTTGCACTCTAATAATAAAATAATATTATTTTAAATGGTAGTTAAAGCCTAGCCGTTGTAATGGCGAGAATGAACAGAACTAACTACAAAATGATTATATATGTTTGTCAAATATTTTTACTTTTTACAATAAATGTTAGAGGATTAAAAATGTAAATGAATTCAATTTTTAAGCGTAAACATTCTAATGTTCTATAAAAGGTCGATTAACCGCCTTTTGATGGAGAACCTCTTTTAAATCCACTTTTTGACAATTTTATGTGTTATATTTGACAAAATAAAATTCTTCTTTAGTATAGAGACATCAAAATTTACTTTGTGTAAATTTTTGGTATCTTTCTGATAAAGTTCATTTTTTAATGAATAGTAAAAAATGTTGTATTTTAATTCAAAAACACATTTTAATCTAATTTATTAATATGATTAGATTATCTTTTGAAATGTTTTTAAAGTAAAATTAGAATATATTTTTACCATTTAATCCAATAGTGGTCATTGGAATTAATTTCACTTTGAAATTTGACTTAAACTAGTGTCAATCTTTTAATAGATATTGTTTCATAAAAACACGCTATTTGTTTTGAAAACGGAAATTAATTATTAAATTAATTAATGAAACTTATATGTTTTGAATTTTGTAAAATAGAAATCATTTTTGAGTTCGGAATATCAAATATATCTTAGTGTGAATTTTTGGTATTTTTCTGAAAAACATCAATTTTTTGATGAATAGCGAAACCATTAAGTGGTAGTTAAAGAAACTGATTTTTTGTTTAAATGAAACTTTTCCAACACTGTGTTTTGAATTTCAAAAATCCGACATACATGTTTATCATTAGTAAGTAAAATGTGGTTCATTGGGATTAAAATAATTTTTTGGTGAATAGTAACTTTTATGTTCTTAATCGTGATTAGAGGTAATTAGTATAATTTAAGGTAAAAATAATGTTTTAATAATGTGAAATGACCTAGACACATGAACTAACCTCATTGGATGTGTCATGGACGACCAAGACAATCCATGGATCAACTTGGGGACCCCATGGAGCCACTTTGTTTGGAAAATGACATAAATAACTTTATATTTAAAGTTAAAATAAAAATGTCACAAGCATGAGATGTTTCACTAAAACAATTTTTAAATGGGGTTATACAAGTCATATATTTGACTATAAATATTATTTGGAAATCTAAAAATATTTCCTACATCATGATATTTTTTATATAATTTTTAGACATTACATAAATAAAATTATTTATGACATCATAATGATGCAGTGATTACCTCATTAATAAATGATTTAAATAAAATGAAACGATAATGTAAAATATATGACCTACACATGTCCAAAACCTATTGAATTGGTGGATTTCAAAACCCTATCACCTTATCCTCGAATTATATCAATGTGGGACCTTTTAAATCCAAAACGCATTTTCAAATAAAGTATCCTTTCTTTACCTTCCAAGAGTGCCCTTCCTATCCTCTTATAAAAGGCCCCCACCCCTACCTCCTTACCCACAACTCTCAAGCCTTTGGCTCGGCCAAACCCTGCTCATTTTGCCTCTACACATCCCTCTTTTACTCCTAGAAGCCCGACTTTGGGCAGATGTCTTCCCAAGGAAGCCTTTGAGCTCAAATCAAAATGAGTTACCTGATTTTAAGGTAATGTCTTCACTTGTGTTATTTTGTTTTATTTTGCTTCTCCAAACCCCAAAACTCTTTTTATTCATTTCTTTTGTAACAACTCCAGTATCTTAAATATACTAGGATGTTGTTATAAGAATAATTCTAGCTACACTTACACACACCTACATCAAATGGTTAAAGAACATACTATTTCTGTGGATGGCGAGTTTCTGCCTCACGAAATGATGATTGTTCAGCACTCATATAACAGCTTAAAAGGTGGCCATTAAGATGTCAATATACTTATATATGATATATAATATGTTTATGTTTTACTTAAGCTTCTGTATTTTTCTTTTCTGGCATTCCATTATGGTTTCCACTCTGGGTAAACATGATAATTTCATTTTAGGAAGTGCAGACTACCGCCCCCTCAAAGTGATTTGATTCGTTAATGGAATATGTGGGATGTATAAAGGATGGATTTAAAGTTATTATATATGATTTATGTTATATATAAATGATGAATATAATTCTGGAATTAAAATATACATAACTCTCATTTAGGTTTAATTCCATTAATATGACATAGAAATGAAAGTAGCGTTCATGCGTACGTACGGCTTACCGTCTCCATGAACGGTGCATTTCATTTATTACCTCTAAATGATTATGTAATATTATAAATACATTTATATTATGGATATATATGATATATATTATATCCAAATCATGAATATCATTCTGGATATAATTAACCTTTGACCACACGAACAACATGTAATTGTAAGGAGTCCACTTTCGACTTAAGAACCAAATATCAACAAAACAAACATTATTAACTTAAATGATTACATAATGTTTATAACATGGAAATAAGTGATATAAAATGAATAATGAACATGAAAAAGGTTCTTAATCAAGTATAAATTAACTCAATTTTTTTATTCAGGATGTTAAAGAACGATCGAGTCAAGTCGGACCCAAGGTTAGGGATCATACTCCTCTCTTTCTTTTTAAGTACACTCTTTTATGTAATTTCTTTTAAGCTCATCTTTCTTGTGATTCGGATGTTCTTTTATATTACTCTTACTGTAATTTTTATTTTTATAGGATGAGAGACCCTATTCTCTCTCGTCAATCCATTTTGGAAGTTTTGAGTGGCGCCGTTAGGCTACCGAATTTTCGTAAGAGATCTAACCTCTCTCTTTCTTTTTAAGTACTCTCCTTTATGTCACTTCTTTTAAGATCCTCTTTGTTATGATGGGGGATGTTATTTTATATTCCTATTACTGTAAATTTTATTGTAATATTATGAGAGACCCTATTTGATCTGATCAATCCATTTTTGGTTGTTTTAAGTGGCGTCGTTAGGCTGCCGAGTTTTCATAAGGGATTTTTCATCTCACATTTATTCCCGTGAGATTTATGCTACATTTTCCACAATTTAATTTGAGTGGTGTATGTACTGCCCATTATTTTACTCATTGTGTAATATACTTTCATTTATGAGTATTTACATCAATGTTGTATTTTCCTTCTTTCACGGGGTGTATGTTTCAAAAGATACCCATGTCGGTAAGGGAACCTTTCACCCTCTTCTTTTTAAAAGACTTCTTTTGTTATGTCTTTTAATTCACATAACATTATATTGGGATATGTTCTTCTATATCCTTAGTGATTTAAATTTTATATACAAGTGATGATATACCCTTTTTACCTCTCATTAACTCATTTTCTGAATTTTGTAGTGACGCCGTTAGGCTGTAAAATTTTTGCAAGGGAACTTCTTTACCCAATTTTGATTCTTTGGGATAAGCTTGTACTCCTTGTATATGTCGTTCTATGAATATGTGTGAATAACCTCTGATTGTTTTACACTTAATATCCACTTAAATTTGGTGTATTAGTTTGTCACACATAATTATGTAATTGATTTATCCTTAATCCAAGGATACCATCTTTGTATGGGACTTTGTCTCAATCTCCTTTCATTGAGGCATATTTTATTTTATACACAACCTTCTTTTATACGGTGTATAAAACCCTTTTACTTTTACGTTTATCGGAAAGGAATCTTTTTTATACAAATCGTTTTACTAAATGACAAAAGGGAATGTTATTGTCGTACGTATGCGACGACAATGACTTCTCCACCGCCATGACCATTATTTGAGTTTCGGCTTCCTCTACAAGCCATACCATTTTTAAAAGAAAATTAAATACCATGTTTTACTTTTCATTTATTTTGGTAATGAAAATGGTTTTCATAATGTTTTTATATCAATGTGTGGTATTGATATCTTGTAATTGAAAAGTGGAAATGTTATGTTTCCTTTATGCATGTTTTATGTGATACGATTATGTTATGGTTCTTGGGAATTATTATGAAGACGGGTGGTTCCGTGATAAACTAAGGGAGGGTGAGCCCGATATATCTCTCCAATGCCTTGGGTAACGCGAAGGGGTTAAAGGTTATGGTTTCTCCGAAGAGATTTAGGGAACATACTGTGATGGGTATACCAAACATAACCAAGAGGGTTACTCCCTATGTAAGAATGTTATGAATGCCTCAAATTACCTTTATGTCTTATTATTTCTATGATTTATTCATGATTTTATGAGGTATGTTAAAGTGATTATGTTTTATGGGTAAAGTATGATTTCATTCTTATGTATACATGTACTCATGTTTCCTTTCCATATTTTTATATCCCTTACTGAGCTTTTTATGCTCATCCCAAGTTTTTGAAATGTTTTTCACAGGTCAAGGTAAGGGTACTTGATATGATGATAGTGTCAAGGAAGTGTCAAGAAATAATCCATGTTTTATTTTAAATATGTTTTCGTTGATGGGAAAAATGAATACTATCTTTTATGTAACCACTTTGTTTAAATGTGGAATGTAATGCAAGTTTTATGTTCTAATTCTCTAAAACTCTAAACCTGAAAAGATCATCAATGTGTAATCTTGTAATAACTCAATATTAAGTAAGGTTTAAGGTTGGGGCCTTAAAGTGGTGGTAGGGTTCATAGAATCACCTAAAAACCCAAGAAATTGGTGTTAAAGTAGTACTCCCACTGTTTAGTAAATCGTGGCCATATCCACCAATGACTACATTTTAAATTGTAGATATAACCACCTAATACAGTGGTTTAAATAGTGTCTATATACACCAATTTCTATAGTTTAAACCATTTCCATCAACACATAATCCCATAGTATAAATTGTGGTTATATCCACCTATTTCCATGGTTTAAACTGTGGTTATTACCATATAAGTCTATAGTTTAAACTGTGGATATAAAAACTTATTTTCAGAACTTGATATGTTTCAATATGTTGTTCTATAACTGTAGTTTCTATAAACCATGGCTATATTGAAATATAATAGTGTTTATCATAGTGTTAAATAGTTGGTAAGATTGTATAAGATGTTTTAGTATCAAAACATGATGAAATCATTTATTTTTTTAATGCTACTACCACAATTTCTAACCATGGACATTTCAAATTAAGGTCATAGTTTGAAATGGTGTCCAAATCAACCTAAGGCCATAGTTCAAAATCCAAACCATAGCCACCTAAAACTATGGTTTGAAATTGTGTCCATAGCCACCCAAGTCCATGTTTTAAAACTATTTCCATAGCTACCTAAGTACATGGTATAAATATTTCACCTTGAAACGTAATGTCATGGTTTGAACTATGTCCATAAAAATATATTTCCATGGTTTAAAACACGGATATAGACACCTAAGGCCACTATTTTATCCATGGTTATAGGATGGAACCTATTGTAATGGATATAGAGGCCATAATTGACATATACTGTGGAAATAATCTATAGCCATAGTTTTAAATGGGGAAATAGGCTGATTGAGTTTTGTTCCTTTTAAATAATTATTTGTAAAGTGGAATTGAAATCCCTCATTTTTGGATGATGTGGGTGAAAATTTTTGAAGGGATTATAATTTTAAGATGTAACGATAGAAAAATTTTAGATGCTTCAACAACACTTGAGGACATCATAGAAAATCTAGAAAATTTATGTTGAAAACTGGAAGAAGGATACTTATTTCATTGTAGTTAATTACGTCTATCTTAAAATTTTCCATTGAAACGTGTGGTTCCTTTTAGAAACAATGGGATTTTGAGTCCATAGATTATTAGGCCCCCTGAAATATTGGAGAAAGGAGGATCAGTTTCATACCAAGTAGATTTTCCTCTGAGATTTCCCTAGGTACACAATATTATTTTTCATGTTTCAATATTAATAAAGTATGTTCCAAATTCATATCTTGTTCCAAGCCTTGATAGTTTTCATTTGGAATAAAACCTTTTATTTAATAAAAATACTATTCAGATTCTTGATTATACAGATAATGTATTGGCGAATAAGGTAATTAACAATGTTAGAGTTTTGTGGATAAACAACATGATTGGAGACGAAACAAGAGAATCTGAAAATTATATGAGGTAATGTTATCTTGACTTGTTTAATAGGAGAATTAAAATTCTAGTACAAAATTTATATAAGGGGGGATGTAAAAACCGTGATACTTATAGAATAATATGTTTTGAATATAGAAATAAATAGTTAAGTTCATTATAAATTTAAAGAGAAAAGAAGTTGTATTTATATACATTAAAAAATATATAATAATATAATAGTAACACCTCCTATGAAAGTGTTAATAAAATTTATCTATCTTATTAGTGAAAAATATATATTTTTACCATTAAATAGGTGAATAAATGATTTTAAATATGATAGATTAAGTGTTGATAGTTTTCTAAAATGTAAATATTTATTTACAATTTTATAATTAATATAATAATTTCATTGAAAATTTGATTTTATAAAAAAGATTCATAAATTCATAATTTTTTTATTTATAATTATAATATAACTTTTTAAGAGCCTAATTTATTTTTTAAGAGTCGTAAATGTAGTTATAATATTAAAATAATTAATTTTTGAAAAAAAATATTATTTTGATAAAAACTTATTATATATAAAAAAATATTTTCAAAAAACTGATTTCATTATTGAATTCTATATTTAAAAAATTATTAGGGTGAATTATTTTGATTTTTTAAAAGAGTTTTTCGTTTGGTGAACAGTGAAATATAGTAATATATAGTACAAAGAAATAATAGTATTTTTTACACTTGGTTGATGTATTGATGAGATGTTAACCCATTAAATTGAAGTCAAATGCACTAGTTATAGTAATAATTCACATGAATATACATTATTGGTATTCTTCAAGAAAAATAATAAACAAATATATAAAATAATAAAAACACCCCTCTCATCTCTATATAAATACCACCCATCACCAAACTGTCTCATTATACCACCAAAGCCTTGTAGCTTGCCTAAATTCTACCCAAATCTCTTCAGAGGCACATTTTTCAGTTCTAGTACCTATTGACCTTCACAAAAGAGTAAAAATAGGTTTTTTGGGAGGTTCTCAAGGATAAAACATTTGAGAGGTAAAATCCTTTGTTTTTCTCTTTTGAATTCTTTCTTTTTTACTTTATTTCTACAATATCCTCACCTACACTATCAAAATTGACATGATAAATCTACTATCATAAATATAGTAGATATTTTTTTGTGTTAATTTAGTATCCAAAATAAAACTATTTTATTTTCCTCTTATACTAAAAAAATAAAAACATCGTCTATGATGTGTCGATTCACCGCCTTTGTGGATGATGATCTTCAATTTTCATTTACTTCCTACAAATCAGGTCATAAAACCCTTATTTTGGTTAAAATATATTTTAAATGTGTATTAGAACATTTTTTATGTTATAGTACTAATTTATATACACAATAATTGTAACACCCCAAGATTTCATAGTCTCTTATATTTTCAAAGTATTTCAATAACTTGCGCTACATGCAATACTGAGATCAAGCGCACCACAACTTACCAAACTAGCCATTAAAAAAAGTTTATGAGTATTATTAACATTATTTTAAATATTATATATCCTATATAATTTTAAAATTCATTTTCTATGTTTCTTTGATATAATATAATAAAAATTCATTTTTTAAGATAAAAGAGGCATTTTAAAAAAATGCAGTTTTGTGCCTTTTAATGGAGAACCATTTTTAAATAAATATTTTACCTTTTTATATATTAGATTTAGTGAAATTAAATTCATCTTTATAATAGGGACATAAAAATTTAGTTTGGATAAATTTTTGGTACTTTTCTGAAAACTTTTATATTTTAATGAATAGTGAAAATTCTAATTTTTAATTAAAAACATATTTTTTAATCAAAATAATTTATGTCGTTAAATTATAAATTTTAATGGTTTTAAAGAATAATTAGAGTATATTCTAAACATTTAATATAATTCAAATCATTATATGTAAATTTACATTTAAATTTGATATAAACAAGTTTCAATCATTTGATAGTGATTATTTCTTAAAAACATGATTTTTTTGACAAGAGGAATTAATTTTAAATTAATTAATTCCACATCTATGTTTTGAATTTGGATAAATGTATTCCATATTTTTAATCAGGAGGTCCAAATTGTGTAAATAGATAACTTTTATTTTTATCCATTATGAATAATTACTTCGATAATTATTTTATTTAACATGGTGAAAGGGTAAATCTGGTAAATATGGGTAAAGAAATAATATTAAAATAAAATAAATTTTAACTAAAATGTGTCCTATTCCTATTTTTTGATACATTTCCTATCACGGACATCCTTGGGTTTATTTTGGGACCACTTTGTGCCACATGAGAGTGATAATTACACTTTATATCAATAAATTTAAAGTGAAGACAAAAATGACATAAACATATATCTTTTAGTAAAAAAATTATTACAAGGTGTTATATAAATTATATTTTAGACTATAAATTTTCATTATAAATATAAAATAAATTCCTAGGTAATTTTATTTTATTTATAATTTTTAGACATTATATAATCAAATTTATTTATAACACAATGATGATGCAGTAATTACCTTATTAATGAAATAATAATATAGATGGTATTATAAACATTAACATAAATATAATTTCAAATTTTTTATGACCTCCACAAATTTTCAAGGTGAATATTACTTTTTATAATTGATTAAATTATATTTTTTAGAATTAGTAAGGCTGTTATGACATCAAAAAAACAAAATATCAAATAGTGTCAAAATTGAAGTAAATTAGTTTAAAAAAATTCTATATTATAAATTAATATAATAGTCTTAAAATCTAAGGCTCGGAAAAAACACTTATATAATAATATATATGTCTTTAATCAACTACTTGGGGTTCACTTGGAAATATATAGTATCTTAATTAACCATATAATATAAAAATACAAGGTGACACGATAAACGTTATACTATTTAACTAAGAGTTAAATCCAAAGGATAAGGTTAAAATAGTAACCTAAACATGTATAAAACCAATTGAATGGGAGGATAGAGAATCATAACCACCTAAGGCATGAAATAAATTCTTTTGGATCCATTATAAACCTAAAATTATTTTATTATAAAATAATATTTCAATCTTTTCCTAACGTGACCCTCACCCCCCTTATAAAAGGTCACATCCCCTTCTCTTAATTTCACACCTCCAAAGCCATTTTTCTCGGCCAAACCCTGCCGAAATACCTTCTCAAATATCCTAAATTCAACCTAGAGGCCTCTCTTTGATCATAAAGCCAACCTAATGAGCATTTTTGATCAACTCAAAAGGATACACCCGAAGAAGAGGTAATAACATCACCACCCACTTTCAAGATATTTTCTTTTCCACTTCCCCTTTAATTGTTGTTTCAATACCATAATAATAACTTTAGTACCTCCTACATACTGTGATGTTATTATAAATATGTTACAACCAGATTATTCATTCTATCTAACCTATAATGACAAATTCACCATACGTGCTTATGTACGGCTTACCGTCTCCACGTCGTGGTGTAGTTTGTTATTCAAATACATCATTATTTGTATGGGTATAATAATTATCATAACTGATCTAAATAATAAATATAAAATATTAATGATTCATTATATATGATATACCATCCAATTACATACTATTTCACCATCAATATAATGATATTGTCGCACGTGCGTACGTACGGATTACCATCTCCACGACGTGATGAGATTCATTTCCACACTCACCAGTCAATGATGATTATAAAAATATATATTATTAATAAGTATGTAATATAATACATAATAATTCTATTGGATATATATATACTTACATATATTTTATTCACTTACTTCATTTCAATATGATATGAAAATGAAAACAACGTTTATGCGTACATACGGCCTACCATCTCCATAAATGGTGTTTTCCATTTCATATATCTATCTACAATACATATTTATATTCTAAATATATATTATATATAAATTATGTTTTATATTCTAGAAGTATTTAAATCATGATCTAAATGATACAATCAATAATAACAATTTAAAACATGTACGATAAAGAAAATGATTATTACCCAAAATGTTAATTTATCATGGAAATCAGTATTAAATGGGTAGGATGAAGTCATAAATGAATCATTTATGATATAATAAATGTGAATATGGTTCTGGTATATTTTAATAACATACTACGGTCATTATACAGGAGGATAAACATACCATTGACTAAAGGAAAGTGCAAGGTAAGGGTTATTTCCTCAATCTCATTATTATCTGAGATTTTTTATGTGAAAGTATTTTATTTGGAAATTTTTATCATAGATACCCATATTTAATAAAATTGTTTTTAAAAGGAATATTTTATGTTTTTATGGGAGGGAATATTTTATTAGATCATCTTTTTAAATGTTTTAAAGACTTTTCTTTCTAAATAAATATAATTAATGTTCATGTTTTCAAAATGACTTTAAGGATTTATTTATCTAAACATGAATGTTTTGAAATGATAATTCATTTCAAAAGATTCAAAGTAGTATGGGACAATTTCATTCAAAAATATCATTTAAATTACTTCCTTTAAAAATGTGTTACTTTAAAATGTTTTCATGGAAAAGGGATATTTCTCTCAAAGAGTTTTACAAATCATTTTCATCTATGTCAAAATCATTTACGGGATATTATTCTTGATCGAGGTAGATTTAATATGATAAATATATTCCATATTGTATGGATGGTTTTGTGATATATTTCAGTATGGATGTTTTATTTTTATAACATTCATGGTTTAGGGTTAAATTATTGACATTTCATATGCTAGTTTTAATAGGAATGTTTATGTTATGTTTCAACCTTTTCATATGAGGAATGTATTGGACTTAGTAAGTGATTGGTGGAGCCTACTATAACTCATCGGTGAATCAGTAGGTCTCATGAGACAATTATATATGGAATTGGCTGAGTCCTTTCCCAAATTTGATATATAGTTTTGGCTGAGCCCTTAATCATTTTTAGACATCTTGGTAAAGGCCTTGAAAAAATGTTTCAGAATGTCTGACATTATAAATTACCTCATTATGAAAATAATATTGATGGTTCAGGTGGTTATTCCACTAGTAGAATAACCATGACTATGTTTTATTATAGAATTTTACTCATATTATATTCCCACAATAATGTGTATAGGATTATTATTTGTAAAGGCATGTGTTTTCAATTATTCACCATGCCTAATGTTTATGTTATCTTCCGTTGTGTTGCTTACATTTACTTGGAGTTTGAGCACACCCACATATTATGTTTTATTTTCCAAGGATTCCAAGAAGTGTATTATTATTGATAAAAAGGTTTAAGCTAGGGGATTAATGGAGTTCTCAAAAGATCATTTATGTAGTGTTTTATTAATATAATGTGTAATGTAATGTTCATGTATGTAATCTATTTTTGAAGACTGCTAAACTGATTGGTCCTTCGGGAATTGATTCCGTGTAATCATGCCAATGTATTAAAATAATTCACCGTCTCTACGCTTCTATGGTCGGGGCATTAAAATTGGTATTAGAGGATGTTTAGTACGAACAATAGAAACTATATTTAGAAAAACTCTGCTTAGAGAACACTACAATAAGATATACATTGAGGATTAGTATAGAATAACATCCTAAAATTTTGGTATTGTTGATATTTTCTGAGTTTTATTAACAATACATCGCTGTCTGGATTAGAGCACGTAGAGGCAGCTCTGGTACAGATGTACCTATGGTTAAAACCTAAAAACACTGCTTTTAGCTAGACTCGAATGGGAGCTGGTGCACGACAACGGGCCTTGGTGCACTCTTGGTTATGACACTCCTGAGAGATCTGATTAGGATAATTCACATTTTAATTACAAGCCATTATGAAGGATTTAAGAGTAAATACTTCTTCATGGAAAACATTTTTATGATTATGGATTATATCCATAAACTGTTCAATTTATGTTAGGTATTTTACAAGTTTTGAATTATGAATTGCGATTCATAAACTGACCTAGTGTATTCCATTGTATATAAATGGCCCCCTATAGAAGGAATGAGAACTCCAGAAATATGTATGATCCAAAGAGTAAGAAGAATCGTATCTTTCATGGTATTAAGCCACCATTTATAAGGGAAATAGTCTCCCACGTATTCTCAACATATGAAGAAATATTATAATGTGTTAATAAGATAAGTAAATAATTATCTCAGTCATATGGATTTAGAGGGAAGTAAGATAAGAAAAGGATAGTAGAGATAAATATGGATAAAGGGAACAGGGAAAAGAAGGATTTTCCCAGATGTGATAATTGTGGAATAAATCACCTTGGTAAATGCATCAAGGGAATGTGAGTTTGTTATAAGTGTGGATAAAAAGGACACGAATTACATTATTGCAAGGTTAAGAAAAAGGTTTCAAATAAAAAATGCTTCATCTGCAAAGAGTTGCGACACTACGCGAATAAATTTCCCAGTCATCAGCGTATTCCAAAAATGATGCTATTGGATAATAATCAAATTATTATAATTCCACAGATGAAGAGGAATGACTAGTTTGTTTATGTTATTATTAACGAATTATGTCATTTCAGTGTTGTATCGATGATATACTAGTTATATGAATTATGGAAAAAAATAAGGATTATATTGCAGTACTATTTCATTAAATGTTTAAGATTATATGGTACTAAGAAAAGTGACTCAACATCGAGTTAAAATTTTTGAAAAATACATGGTTTAAGAAAAGATAAACCATAATATGGTCTTAATACTAAGGTACTGATTTTTTAATAAGAGACGGTTTAGTTAGATAATATATATTGGGTATTCTTGACTTCCTTGGAACTGATTAATGATTTTTTTATTCCATCATTGCTGGAGTATTCAAGATTTTTTGGATATGTAGAATATATTTAGTATTCTATAAGAATTTAGGGCGAATTAATGTAATCAATAAGGTTTTATGGTAATTCTGGGTGTTACTATGTTTTAATAGAATTCGTGATGAAGGAACTCACCAGTTATTATGTTGGAAAAAAAGATCTTCATTATGTTATGTTGACCATCTATATAAATTTTGGACTATGAGTTTAGAAACAAGTATTTTTGATATGTCTGAAGATTGTAATGGATTATGTTGGGCATTGGATACTATGGTTTAAAGTTAAAACATTTCTTAAGATATTTTTGTATTTTTTTATAAAAAGGACAACCCGAAGGTCGGGTGACAACCCATCACATCCGTCAAGGCCGCAAGACTTGAACCCACAACCGAAGGGCGAAAAGGGTGCATCACCTACCACTAGCCTACATGATTTCCTAGTTTTTATAATTTGGTTTATTTAAATAATTTTACAAATGAATTATAAATTCATTATTTTTGGAACGCTATACAATTTTGATACATATAATATTTTTGTATTCTATTATCTTTTGGACTGAGAGATGAGTTTGTGGTGGGAATTAGTTGAAGGATGAAAATCTACTGGTCAAATATATTTTTTCCCAATTATTATATAAATAAATTAATTCTTAAACTTTAGGGAAGTGATCATAAAACCAAAAATGTGCTATTCTAATACCATATGTTTTGTTTAACTGGTGATATTTTAAATAATCATAGATTGATGGCTGTGAAGCCCTCAATTTTAAACATGTTTGGGATTAATAACCTCGATCACTCCCTATAAATATTTATGTTTTCCATCCAATTATGTATCTTTAATTTCCACCAATGTTCTCTTAATCGAGATCATAATTTGGAAATTTCATTTCCCTTTCTCTATTATTAAGACTAAATTTTATTAACCCAATTTCAGATGTTGGTTTTCCACAAAATTATTTCTCTATTTTAACAATTTATTTAAAAAAAAACAATTTCAAATTATTTGGATTCAATTTATTTAATTAGGGTAGAATGTAAAACCCCAATATTTCAAAGTATGTTATCTCTTCAATGTATTTCAATAAGTTGCGCTACATGCAACATCGAGTTCGAGCACACCACGACATACCAAACTAGCCATTAAAAATATATGATATTAATTATGATAACCACATTTTAAATTTTATATATCCTATATAATTTTAACATTAATATTTTATGTTTTTTAGACATGATATATGAAAATTTTAAATTTTAAGATAAAAGAGGTATTTTTAGAAAAATGTAGTTTTATGCCATTTAATGGAGAACCATTTTTAAATCCCATATTTGACACTTATATATATATAATTTAGTGAACTTAAATTCTTCTTTATAATTGGGACATAAAAATTTAGTTTGGATAATTTTTTGTTACTTTTCTGATAATTTTTATATTTTTATTAATAGTAGAAAATTGTAAATTTTAATTAAAAACAAATTTTTAAATCGATATAATTTATAGTGTTAAATTATAACTTTGCATGGGATTTATGTATCATTACAATATTTTTTTATTATTTAATATAATTTAAGTCATTTGATGTAATTTGACATTTAAATTGGACATAAACAAGTGTCAATCTTATGATAGTTATTATTTCATAAAAACATGATTTTTGTTTTGAAAACAGGGAATTAATTTTTACCACTTCTAAATTTTGAATTTGGAAAAATGAATTTAATATTTGGAATCAAGAGGTCTAAAATGTGTAAGTAGGTAACCTTTATTTTTAGAAATTATGAATAATTACTTCGGTAAATATTTTATTTACCATGGTTAAAGGGTAAATTCAGTAAATGTAGGTAAAGAATAATATTAAAAATATATAAAAGTACTATAACATGTGTACTATTTTAATTGGTTGATACATGTCCGACCATGGGCATATTTGGGTTGATTTTGGTACCACATTGAGCAACTTGAGAGTGATAATGACAATTTATACTAATTAATTTAAAGTAAAGACAAAAATGACATAAACATAAATCTTTTAGTAAAACAATTATTACAATAAGTTATAAAATTTATATGTTTTACTATAAATATAACTTATATATCTAAAACAATTTCCTACATAATTTTATTTTATTTATAATTTTTAGACGTTAAATAAATAAATTTATTTATTACACAATGATGATGCAGTAATTACTTTATTAATGAAGGAATCATAAAAATAGTATTATAAATATTAAAATAAATATAATTTCAAAGTTTTTATGACATCTAAAAAATTTTTAGGTGAATAATAAATGTTACTATTTATTCAATTAATTTTTCTCAATGTAATAATGTTGTTATGACTTCAACAAAAACCTAATACCAAATAGTGTCAAAATTGACATAAATTAGTTTTTTAAAAAATAATATATTATTAATTAATATAAAAGTCATAAAAATATAAGGTTCAAGAAAAGGACATATATAATAATATAAATGTCATTAATGAAGAACAAGGGGTTCAATTTTCATTTTATTGTATTTTTATTTACCATATAATATAAAAATACAAAGAGATAGGATAAAAGTTAGACTATTTAACTAAGAGTTAAATCCAAAAGATAAGGATAAGATTGTAACCTAAACATGTATAAAACCTATTTAATGAGAGTATTGAGACCCATAACCACTTAATTCACATAAAAAATCCTTTTGGATCCATTATATATCAAATATGATTTTATTATAAAATAATAATTCAAGTTTTCCCTAAAGTGACCCTGACCCCCTTATAAAAGGGAACATCCACTTTTCTTAATTACAAACCTCCAATACCATTTGAATCAGCCAAAAACCACTCAAATACCTTCTCAACTATCCTATATTCAACCTAGAGGCCTTAAAGTGATCATAAATCCATCCTACAATGCCTTTTTTATCAACTCAAAAGTAAACACCCGAAGAAGAGGTAATAATTTAACCACCCTCTTTCAAGTTCTTTTCTTCTTCCTCTTCCTATTTCTTTGTTGTTTCCATAACAAAATAATAAATCAAGTACCTCCTACATACTGTGATGTTATTATAAATATGGTACAACCATATTCGTTATTCTATCCATCTTATAATGACAAAGTCACCATACGTGCGTACGTACGACTCACCATCTCCACGTCGTGGTGTAGTTTGTTATTAAATAACTTCATTATTTGGATGGGTATAACAATGAGTATAACTAATGTAAATAATAAATATGACATGTCCATTATTCTGTATATATGATATAACATTCAATTACATACTATTTCATCATCAATATAATGATATTTCCGCTCATGTGTTTGTAGGGATTACCTTCTCCACGACGCAATGAGATTCATTTCAACGTTTACCATTCAAAAATGATTATAAAAATATATATTATTAATAATTATGTAATATATGTAAAAATAATTCTACTGGATATATATATATATATGTGTTTGTGTGTGTGTGTTTACATAGTAACATATATGTTATTCACTTACTTCTCTTCAATACAATATGAAAACAGAAATAATGTTTATGCGTATGTACAACCTATCGTCCCCATAAATGGTGTTTTAAATTTCATATATATATCTCTTATAATTATTTATATTCTAAATATATATTATATATAAATCATGTTTAATATTTAAGAATTATTTAAATCATGATGTAAATAATATGATCAATAATAACAAGTTAAAACACGTACGATAAAGAAAGCGATTATTACACGAAATGTTAATTTAAAATGGAAATCATTATTAAATGGGTAGTATAATGTCATAAATGAATCACGTATGATATAATAAATATGAATGTGGTTCTAGTATAATTTAATAACATACTATGACCATTATACAGAAGGTTAAACGTACCCTCGACTAAAGAAGATTGTTAGGTAAAGGTTATTTATTCAATCTCATTATTATCCAAGATTGCAAATGTGTAAGTATTTACTGAGGCATATTTTTCGTTGATACCCATATTTCATTAAAATGTATTCAAAAGGAATCTTTTATGGTTTTATGGGATGGAATATTTAACTAGATCATCATTTGAAATGTTTTAAAGATTTATATTTCTAAATCCTTTTAATTAATGTCCATGTTTTCAAATTGATTTTAAGGATTTATTTATATAAACATGAATGTTTGGAAATGATAATTATTTTCAAAAGTTTTAAAGTGGTATATGGAATTTTAATTAAAAAATCTTATTTCAATTACTTCCTTTATAAATGTGTTACTTTTAAATTTTTCCATGAAAAAGGGGTATTTCTCTCAAAGAGTTTTAAAAATCATTTTCATCTATGTCAACATATTTTACGGGATATTATTCTTGATCGAGGTTGATTTAATATGATACAAATCATCCATATTTTACTGATGTTTTTTTTAATATTTTGTATTTTGGATGTATTATTTTTATACCATACATGGTTTAGGGTTGAAGTAATTACATTTTGTATGCTCGTTTTAATGCGAATGTTTATGTTATGTTTCAACCTTTTCATATGAGGAATGTATAGGACTTATTAATTGATTGGTGGTGCCCGCTATATCTCTTCGGTGCATTGGTAGGTCACATGGGACAGTTAGACATGATATTTTCCAAGGCCTTTCGTAAATTTGATATATGGTTTTGGCCAAGGCCTTAATCATTTTTAGACATCTTGGTCATGGCCTTGAAAAAATGATTTAGAATGTCCGACATTATACATTTTCACATTATAAAAATAATATTGATGGTTCTTGTGTTTATTATTCTAGTAGAATACCCATGACTACGTTTTATTATTTCATTATTTACTCATCTTATATTCCCTCCATAAACTGTACATGTTTATTATTCATAAAGGCATGCGTTTTCAATTATTCACCATGCCTAATGTTTATGTTATCTTCCACTGTATTGATTACCATTACTGATCATTTGTGCTCACCCATTTCATATGTTTTATTTTCCCAAGATTCTGAGAAGTGTATTATGATTGATAAGCAGGGTTAATCTAAGATATTAATGGCGTTCTTAAAGGATAATTTATGTTGTGTTTTATTTTTCTGATGTGTAATGTAATGTTCATATATGTAATCTACTTTCCTAGACTTCTAAACTGATCGGTCCTTCCAGACATGATTCTTTGTTATCATTCCAATTTATTAAAATAATTCACCAACTTTAGGCTTCTGGGGTCGGGGAATTATAATACATAAATAAAAAAAGACAATTATGTGATAGTCGGAAAAAACACTAAAAACAAACCAAACATTTATAATTAATGATTTATCTAATGATTCACCCTTGTAGCAGAATACAAAAATGATATATTGGATAATTTAATATTTTGGAAACATATTAATGCAATTTGATTACACTTATAGAATTTTTCTTCCATTTTACAATAACTCTAAAAATTATACTTAATGGAACCAACTAAAAAGGAATGAAACAAACGCTCCTAAAATGATGATTATGATATTTTTGACTCATAAAATGTGTTATATGTGGAATTAATAAAATAATGATAAATAAAATATATGTGTGAAAGGTTTTGGATAAATTAATTAAGGAAAATAATTCAATTATCCGTGATTTTATGTATAATTTAATAAAACTTTTGAACATAAGGTAATGGACTTTATTTTTAAAAGTCCACTTTTAATGTCATAACTCCTTTATTAATGAATTTTTTATTTATACCGTATAGTAAGAGTTTCCATATTTTATTATTTTTTATTTATTTTAATTTTTCAATTATATTTTTACATGTTTATTTTAAAATATAATGTTTTCATTTATAATTGAATGACATCTTAAAAATGAAATTTCAATTCAAAATGGAAAATTAATTTTCTTCAAGAATGTCTCTTTTATGCATGATTTATGTGTTATTATTATGTTATGGTTATTGTGATTTTTTAAAATAATGGGTGGTTTTATGATTAATTGAGTGTATGTGAGACCCTTAGATTGGTCCAACAAAATGGTTAAAGGGTTAGAGTTAATTTATTAGGTTTCACCTAAGTGATTATGGGAATATACTGCAATGGTTATTTCAAGCGTATCCATGATTGTTACCCCCAATGTAGTTGAGAGAGATACGTTATATATAAGAGTGACATAAAAATGAATTAACATGTTACATTTTTATTATTCATGTATGATTTCTATGGTTTTATATGAAACATATTATTTCATAAGATAAGCTAAAGATATTATGTTTTGTGTGTGAAAGTTATAAATTTATGAAAATGTTTTCATTCATGGACTAACTTCTTCTTTCTCCTTTTTTATATCCCTTAAAGAGATTTAAAAACCTCCAATTTTTTTAATTATATGAAGGAGAATAAAAGTCAAAAAAAGGAATTGGTATTAATGTAATACAGTATATCTTTTATTAACAACATTCTAATTAATTCAATTGGAATCAATATAATATTTTATTTATTTTTTTGACCATTTTGATGCTTAAAATTTTAAAAAATATTTTTATTGTACATTACACACATATAAAAATATTAATTTCTTATTTTTTTCAAATTGAATCATTACAAATTTATTTTATATATTTCATTTTAAGGTTAAATGATACTGTTAATTTTAATTTCATTAATTATTATTATAAATTATGACACTGTTAATAAAGTTGTCATCATTAAAAAGGTGTAAAACTCATTAATTAAGGGTATAATCTTAAGTTAAGGTCACAAAATCTAACATTAATTAGTAATGAATGAATTGGTTTCTACCATTACCAAATTATATTTTTTTAAATGTAGTTTTAGTACCCTTCTGAGATAGAGTAAGACACATGTCATGTTTAAATTTTAATTGTAATAACAACTTTTCTACTCCCATCACATTAAAAGGGTACCTTGTATCTTATATTTTTTACACTTAATGAGAACACTATATTTTTAATGACATCCCGAAAACACTCATTAATAATACTCCCCATGTCTTGGAGGTAATTTTATCCTCAAATTGAAACTGAATAATTATTATATTGTAGTCCATATGATATTTTCCAAAAAAGAGGTATAACTCTTAAACGAGTTCTATCATGTTTATTTAAAATTTAAAAACATTAAAACATATCATAAAAAATATTTTATAATAAAATTATTCTATAAAATTTAATTAAAATTTATTAATTTTATGGTAAAAACGTTTTTCATCTCCATCCATTAGTTAGAAAATTTGAAATTCGATTCTGCATATGTTTGGAATACCACCAACACAAATAAATATGAATAATTTTTTATTTAAACCTTCTATATATGGTAATAAAGATAAATTTAGTAAAAAATTATTATATTTAAAATATTTTTAATATTATTTACAAGTAAACCATAATCTATTTTTTTCTTTCCATACATTTTAAAAAAGTCAAGACCATTTATTGGTACATACAAAATACATTATCTATGAAACTATGTGGTTCATGTTTAATAACCGTATTTAATGGTTGAAACTAACATAATAATTAATTTATAAAATTGAGAAATATAATTTTTTAGGAATTTATAGATTATTAGAAAAAGGAATGGGATAAAATACTAAAACATTTCACTAAAACATGCATGGAAAAAGGAATGTTTGACACTAAAAATTTGTTTTAAGTAAAAACAATTAATCATATAAAAGAACAATGTATAATTATATTTTATAGTAAATCAAAATACATGTATTATACATATTTCAGATAATTATAAATTTATTGTACATGTGATTAGAAATTTTCTAAAAAAATGTGTAAAGTAAGGAATTATTATACAATTTAATTTTTATTTTAGATTGTTTATGTTTAAATTCTCAATTGATGATTTAAATTTTCTTTTAATCCTAAAAATGTTTATTTTATTATAATATGTCCATTTATGTGGTGTCCATGTTTTTCTTTAACCTTTCCTCTATTTTTTACTCATAACAGTCAAGAAAAACTTTTTATGAAAAGTAATCCTTATTTCATCTTTAGTCAATGAACCTTTTCTTATGTTTCTATTCACATTAAAATGATTTCATTAATGCAATTTTTTTATAATAGAGATATTATTTAAAGTATTTTCGAACCATTTTTAAAATTTATTTTTAAATTATTAAAAAGAATTTTGAAAATTCTTTTGAAAATAAAGCATTTTAAAAAAAATCAAAAAAAATTTATGAATAATTTTTTCAACATTTATCACACAAACATCCTATCACACATTCAGAAATTTTAATTTATTTAAATATTTATTTTATGGTTTCCATGGTTATTTTCATATAAAATAATTTTCCAAATATTCAAGTATTTTTTATTCAAAATGTAATCAAAAGAACATATTTTTTTCATGTTTTCAAATAATGGTTTAAATGTTCAATTAAAGGTAGTTTTCATCAATGTAAAAAACCATTATATATTATTATTAATCATAGGGTTTATAAATTAAGGATACCATCTACCTTATTCCTTTGGATGGATTATGTTTATGTATTTATATTTTTTGATTGATAAAAATGATGAATATTTATAAGATGTAAATCAATACAAATGTTTATATTGATTATTTATTTTATTGTTATTGATCTTTCTTCATATGTTGAATGAATTAGACTTGTAATGTATTATTTGGGGAAAAATATAGCCAAAACATGTATTGATAGGTCTCATGAGACAATCTTGTTTGGGTAATTTTCATATCAATTTCCAAGTAATGTATTATGTCTTAGCACAAGGCGTTGATGGATGTGTTATAATGCACTAACTATTCAATTTTTTCATAATAAAAAAATTATTATTTTTCATGTGATTATTTATGCTATTATGTTATACAAATATATATTCTCCTCTTATGATATTGGTTTCTAGTATATTTTTTATTTTTCTATGATATATTTTTATCAATTTTTTTATAATATGAATGATTTTGATGTATGCTTCCCCTTACTGATCATTTGAGCTAATAATTTAGTATGTTTTTATTTTTCTAGGTTAATTTGAATGATTTAATGGATATAAAAGACGAAATAATAAATTTAATATTGCAATTTTATATTTTATTTATTATTTTAGATTATAATGTCAGAATATTTAATCTATTTTTTATCCAAATACTACTAAACTATTTAATATCCTATGATTCAGTATATTCTATTTTTTAAAATATATAAAGATAACCACTAAATCAATGTTAATAACTTTGAAGCATAATAGTTTTTATTAGAGGTAGATTAGTAGGAAACATGGTAAATAGATACAGAAGAACATAATAGAACATAATGAACATATTATGATAATACATTACTATATGACAGAAATTCATATACAATATTTTACTTCCATAAGAATTACATTTTATTATTCAAAATTCATGATGTTATGAGATAATTCAGTATATTCCATTATTATGAAATGATGGAAAACTGAAGCAAAGAAAACCATATCAATTAACATAATCTTGGTAGGGATTTTTTTATGGGAAAGACTATAAAGCTGGAGGTAGTGGGTGAAAAATTATAACTATATTAAGAAAGATAAATTAGGTTATACAAAATAACATTTCTTGTATAGTATAGAAAACAGATCCACAAAAGTGGAAAATAGTGTTGGGATACTTCATAAAACCACAAATGTCATCATCTAATATAACTACAAATCCATTAGTATATGATCAATGGATAAAGTCCCTGGAAAAGATATTTTTGAATATAAAAAGTAGCTAATGAACGAAAATTATCATGGATGTTTGTTATCTAAAAGAAGATGTTGATACATGGTTTTAATTCATCTTGATCACTAAGGAATAATAGAAAATAAATAGTATGTATTGGAATAAATATAAGTATATACTCATCAAAAAAATTATTTCTTCAAGAGAAGAAATATGATTTAGAGAGGAAAATATTCAATTGAATGTAAATGGAAGGCGAAATTGATACTAAATACATGGATAAATTTAAAATGTTTTTATATCATTATATAAATTAATTATGATATATAATACATAATTTTGTTGAAATAATTGATGGGATAAACCCTATAACTAGAAGAGAGTTCGTATCTTAAAAAATTTTAGCAGATGAGGATATAAAATCAACATCCATAAATCCATAAAAATTATTATCAATGTTTTATGCTTTCCATATAAATAATGAAAATTAGAGAACTTTAGAGCTCTCTATTAAAATAAAAATTACAAAGGGTAGAAGGTTAGGGAGAAATTTTAAATCATATATTTGTTTTGTTACATAACATCACAAAACATGCATGATTGTAATAGGAGTTTACTTGATGTGTGGTGTGAAAGATCGTCAATCTCATTACTCCAATAGAATGAAAGACTATACCAATGTATAATTCTTAAAATGAATGGACATGAGGCAATATTTAGTATATTTCCCCATGAATCAATGGAATTTACCTAAAAATGACAAGGGATACATTCAAATTGTATTCGATCACTAAAATTGTGGTTGAAGTCTCAATTGATGTGATAATAGGAAAATTGGTCATAAACTCAATGTTAGTGAATTATTTATTTAAATATTTTTCTATGACATGTTTTATATCATTTATGTATTATAATATAATTAAATCAACATTTATGAATCTAAATCATGGGAATCTAATCAATTCACCGAATGAGAATTTGATTACAAAATGGATATATAGAAAAGTATCTATTTCGATGCATAAATATTACCATGATGGAGAGTTGATTTTTATTAGTATTATTTACCTAAAATAATCCTTAATATATATTATAATTAAAAATATAAGGAAATAATTTATTTCTGGAGAAATAAGGTTACTATTTTTTGAAGGGGACATAGAATCCATTTTTTATGGGAGAAACTACATTATTTGATTATTTTATAGATCAAACTCCATTAGTTCACCTTAATTATAATTTTGGATAAAATGAAGAGAAAAAAATATGTTTAAATGAAGAAAAAATCCTCAGGATAAAGTATATATCCATTGTATGTGAGTTCATTTATATATTTCCACAATACTGACCAGAAAATACACCTGAGTATGATGTTTAGTTTTCTATTAAACGTATCCTTAATTACAAACCAATATACAAGACTTCCTATATAATAGGAGAAGTGGAATTCGTAGTGTTGAAGAAATTACTACAGGAGTTCTGTGATAAAGGTCTTATAAACCCTAGTGTTTCACCATATGGAAAAAAAGTCTAGTTTTTTATATAGATATATGGGTCTATTAGGTTGTGCATAGATCATACGGAGATCAATTATATTACTATAATGAATAAGTATCTATTTCCACATAATTAACTGGGATACTAAGACCCATAATCAGGGATATGGTGCTAAAAACAATATAATTTACATAGTAGATCTGATACACATCCGTAATTTAATGTTAATACAAATTTTACAATAGAATGAACTTGTTAGAATTAGAATTTTAGACAATTAGTCCAAATATTTATCTAGTATTTCTTATATAATTTTTATCAAATGATAAATCCTCAAACTATATAAGAAAAAATATAATAAAAAATAGCCTTCAAAATATCCCATCAATCCTACACAAAATATACTTTCCTAGACATATACTATGTATTAAATTCATTCATAACTCAAGGAAATATAAAAAAGGAAATGGGTGATATTGGATTCCTCATAAGGTTAAACATAAGAGATAACATTCAAATATCAAAATTGACCATGTGTTTAGCATATGGGAAAATCATGACACATGAGAATGTTTTACATAAATTATCATAAATAATAAACCATTGAATATGTCTTGGAATAAGATAATAAATTAATTAAAATTGTGTGGAAGAACAATTCAATAAACATGAGATATGATAGAGTAACATTTTCATGAAAATATGCATAACACTATGGCATTTTTCAAATATGGAACAAACATTAGCATAGGGGAACATTAAATTCATAATCGACACCATCAGTTCCCACACTTGTGAGAAACTAGTATGTATTGAAAAATACTTATCTCAAGAGATATAATAATTTAACTAAACCATTAGAGACAAATATTGTACCCCAACCATCTTTATCAATACATATGTGGTCCACTTGAAAATCATTCACTTATCACTTCATAAAGAACCCATAAAAATAAAATGTGTTTAATAAAATATCCAAATGAAAATTATTCAATTTTTATGGTTTAACGAACCCATGTAAATTAAATTGGATTCATATAATCCTCAAATGGAATCACATAAATAAATCATTAATAATTTATATAATAATCATAACATGATAAATACATGGGTAATAAATGGGTATCTAATGACATCAAATGACATTATAGTGAAACACCATTCTATCCTATTGATATGGAATATGATAGTTACACCACATATATAAAGGGTGTATATATATATATATGAAAAAAATTTCCACAAATAACTTGTTGAATAAAATCTCATTGAACAACCTTATAAATGACTAATAATAAATAAAATATTCACATAAAAAAGGAATTATAAGGGCAATTATGGGTATACTCAAAAGATAATCCTAGAAAAAAAATTAAATAATAGACCATTGATCCAAAATAGAATAAATTTATAAAAGGAATCTAGATAAATTATTTAGATAGTTATACATGAGTAATATCCTTGATCAATCATATGATATTTCAAAGTACGAAGGTTTAGATGAAAAATAGTTTTTGGGAGTTTTTGATACCTGACATTAAAAAAAGTATCCTTGATCTTTTGAATTTAATTTAAATGAAATATTTTAATGATATTTTATAAAATTAATTTATTTTCATTGTAATTAATATATATATATATATACAACCCATTATATTAAACAATAATAGGGAAAAAGTGGTGTTTATTATTATAAGGTTTATTGAGAATATTCTAACATTTTGATGAAAATAATCTATATGTAAAATATCAAAATTTTCATTATAACTTTTAAAAGAAGGTAATGTTGTATTAAACTACATTAATCAGTCATTATGGATAATATAAAGAAATTATAAAAATAATACAAAGAATATATACTTGAAGAAAGGGAGTTTTACACCAAAAATAAAAGGTAAGGTCAGATTCCTTAAAACTAGTAAGTCCTGCACCAAAGGGGAAATTTTAAAGACGTAAAACACAAGAAAAACTATAAGAATGGAGAGAGTAGAATAAATTTATCAGATATTTAAGGATAATTAATTATAAATTCATCATTTGAGATATCCTTTGAGTGAAATATCTATTTAAAATGATATTGAAAATGAAACCCTCATGGTATGGGTAACCTAGAAATAAATGTAGCGTGATAGGTAGAATAGGAGATTAATATTAAAATATCATAAAATAGAATGTATATATATATAAGACATAAAAATAATTGGTAAGTGAATGAATGATATATATTAAATATTAGTGTGCAATATCAAAAATTTCTCAGGAAGTAAATATGATATAAATAAATATTAGAAACATTTTAACATTTTGATCCAAAACCCACATATAAATATAATTCTAAAGAAAAAATTTAATACTAAAAATATTTATAGGTTCATGATAATAATAATAATAATTGGGTATTAGATACACCATTCTATAGAATTCAATGAATATAATATGATTCATGTTTCAAGTGGTGAAAATTTGAGACAAGAAGCCCTTACTTTCATTCCTCATCATTTTCCTCATCTAACTATCTTTGTGAATAATCATATTAAATTTTTTAGATAAATTATATGGCTACTTATTAATATGTATTTCACCTAATATATACAATTTATTATAATATGCTACTAATGTATTCTATATTTTTTCCACATGTTTGTGTGAAAATTGAAATGATGTCAAATTATTTCAATAATTATAGCTATCAAGGATGAAATTTTAATAATAATTTAAATAATTAATATAAAATTTATAAAACCACAAACCAGTTATGATTTTATTTTTAAATTGTAATAATATTATTATCTATATTACCATATTCATATGTGACAGAGTTCTATATTGTTATTCATATAGGATGTTAATCCAACCCAAATATGGACATGATACATCCCGATGGGTTAGTAGGGTTATGGATGTATGTAACATCATTATGAATAAATAATAAGAATATTAGTTATATTTTTATGCTACCGAGTAAAATTTTAAAAGATATTTATTAATAATTCAAATCAATATGAAAAATGAAAAAAATATTAATTCGGGTAGGCGGTACTCTAAACAATGAAAAATTAAGGTTTTTTATTCTTAGTGGAAGGAAATGATTTAAAATTAGTTTTAAATTAATATAATAACACATAAATATAATAATAATAGTTAGGTAAGTGTATTACTATGTATACAATATTTTTTGAATAACATTATTAAAAACAAAATGAAAGTATTGGTAATACTTACTTTGGTACCCTGAACCTTATCATAAAAGAATCCTTGATATTAATGGATTAAGATAAAATATGGCTACAATAGGATAATTAAATTGAGATATATATATATATATATATATATATATATAAGAGGATAAAAAATAGATGTTTTTAATAATAAATTTTATATAAGGGGTATAGAGTAATGTGTTTGAAGTCACCCCTTTTATCAGTGAAGAAAATGGATATTTTGGGGATTCTAATTTCGTTTCAAAGATATCATTACATAATTCATTAGTCAAAGAATCCAAATGCATGAAATAATAGATTTTTCAGGGATGTTGGGAAATTAATTCTTTAAAATAATAGTTCTATACATGTTTTAAATAATTTTGATGTTATTTTCCCTTATATTGTATCTTATATCATTTTCGGTGATGTTGGGCAATTAATTATTTAACATAATAGTTCTGTCTCATCCCTTTTCGGCTAGAATTTGTGTGGAAAATGGACCTCTCAAGATTTCCGCTGGAGATTTTCTGGATTCTAGTTGAAGAAGAGTACAGGTATGCACAGTCGATAGTCTATGAATCATGGACCCCATTCTGTTCATTTTTTTCCGGCAGGGGCATGATGGACACAGTTGTCAAAGGAGTTCTAGGGGCGTCCAAAGGTCTGAGGTTCTAGCTGTGCTAGCAGATGTTCCCTTGAGAGAGGGTGTGATCACCTTTAGTGCTGAGCAAGGTAGTGATCAGACATCACCTTCAGGCCTGCATCAAGTTTGTCATAGCCCTTCAAAATAAATTGGGGTTGTTGATTCGATGGCTCAGGGGGGGCCTTCAGGGAAGGTGGAGGATCCTTTGCCCATTACTAATTTGGAAGATAAGAGACAGAATTCTATCAATCTGTGTACAAACTTAGGAGTACAGGTGGAAGCGAATGAGGTAAGGAGGAAGGATATCATGACTGGAGCTGTGGTGGCTACCCCTCCAGAGGACTCTAAAACAGCCAAAAGGGAGAATGGTAACTCTAATGGCTTGAGCCTTGATGTAATTAGTCATGTCAGGGACATGGATGGGGCCAGTAATCTTCAGTATATGGGCAGGGGGCTTGAGCACCTACAGGACTATGGTGAGCCTGCGATTCTAGTCCAGAACACTTCAACCAGTCTGAGTAAGGTCAGGGTGGATGATTTTATACCATGCTCCCTAAACCGATTTGTTGTACTGGAAAATTCAGTTGTTGGAGTGGCCCATGCGAGGGAAGATGAAAAAACCCCTTGCCATCAACATAATGAAGGTGATATACCAAACGGTGGTTATTCTTATGGAATGATTTCTGGATAGCTGGGTGGTGGTGAGGCTGATCCGGAGGGAGTCAACATTGTTGCTTTGGATCAGGTGACAGAGGAGGTTCCAACTCAAAAGAACTGTGTGAGTTGTAAAAAGATGAAGGGGAAAAAAGATTACTCCTTGCTTCCCCCCCCCCCTTTGGAGACCCGCTCTTGGAAGAAACCACTGGTGCCTCTTCTCAACGCGGTGAAAGAGGATCCTCAGGCTTTAACCAAGGGGAACTTCAATGAAATGGGAAGTTCTACTGGGAAGGTAAGGACGGGAAAGGAACCTATCCTTTGTTCCAAGGAGGATATGGTTGAGGAATTTCTATATGTTGATATTCCACAGGAAGAAGCAGATATGATGGGAAGAGCTGTAAGAGTGGAGGTCGACCACAAATAGGCAAAGTGGATTGACAAGCAAGATTTGATCTTAATGAGAGGATTCAACGACAAGAAAATCAGAAAAGAAGAATATATCCGAACTTGGGATAAAATGGTGAACCGTTTGGAAGACGTTATTGGAGATGATCCTAACGCTAAGGTATGGCTAATGCATTGGAATATCTATAGGGAAGAAAGCAATAATAGGCTAAGGCTGTGTTTTGGTAACATTTCCTTTTCCTATGAGGCTTTGCCTCCTGTCTGATTTGTGAAGTGTAGTCTGGACCTCCTCTTCGGGCTAGAGCACTCTACCATTTACATTGCAGGTCATTTGGGATATGGCTGATTTGGAGGGATGGCAACATCGGGAGGGACCATGCTTGCATGGGATCGCCAAGTGACCAGCTTTGGGATGATGGTTGGTGTTGTTGCGTGTATGTGGTAGTTACTGTTCTTTCCGGTTTTTGTTTGGGTTTGTTTAGAAATCTTGTTGGACCAGTTGGTTTCTCACTTTTTCCACAAAAGTGTTTATTTAATAAAAAAAATAATTGTTAGGACATAACATACCAAATTGGGGTGTTTTAAACATACATTTAATTTCCATTTAATATCATTCGTCTTATAAATAAAAGAAAATTAACTTTTAAATTAATACCTATTATATATAGAATTTTGATTGTATAATATTTTTGCTTTTACAATTAAGTGTTGTTAGTATAATTTAGTACTGATTACCGAGTAAATGAGTGATAATAAATATTTATTTTTATTTGAAAATTATATTAAATTATTTTTTATATGAAATTAATTTACTAACTCGAATAAAATTACACAGTATTAATTAATTAATTTTTTTGAATATAAAATAAATATTTGTTACAGATAAGAAAAAATAAAATATAAAATCATGGTGGAAAAAATAAATAATGATAATTGAGTCTTAAGAGAAAATATAGTTTAAAACAAGGGGTAGGGATCCTTGTAATGAGAAGATAGTTATGGGGAAACAAATATCTTTAAAAATAGCTATGATGTTCATCACTTTGTTACCTTCACACTAGGTGTGTTGGAACATTACATTATGGAGAAGTTTTTTTGAATATTTTAGTGGTATATGAAATAAATATTGGAAGGAATAAAAATCATTCATGAAGGTAAATATCAAATAATGATACATTTCAACAATTTATTGAGAGATACCTCTGGCATAATGATTTTCGAGGCAGTCAAGAAGATTGTTGGATTTTGTGATGATTGAGTTACCTTCACCATCAAAGGTCTATAAATATAACACAACCAATATAGTATGATCAGGAAAAATAACCCCATCAACCAAATTTTAATTTTAACATGAGCTCTCTATATTCATCTTCAAACAATATTTAGGAGGAGTATATGAAATCCAGCATAAAAAAATATATATTGTTATCTACTAGGTTCTTTCAAAACTGAAGAAGCTTATCCATTTCATAGAACCATTCATCTATAAAACAATATATGAAATCATTGGGAGATCCTTAGTTCTAATATATTGGTTATTTCATTGCATTATATTGAATTATATTTCATTCTGGTCATCCGGTAGAGTCCAAAAACTAGTTGTTACGAAAACCTTTTGTTGAATATTGATTCACTAGAGAACTTACAAACAGTAATAAAAATAACTGATTAAATGAGTCAAAAAATGTTTGTCACGACCCGTCCTCAGAGCCCGTGTCGTGACTACCCCAAGCCCACCTTCCATAGGCCAGGGGCTGGCGACTAGCACAAAGGCGTAAATCCCAACAAAAAGGGAAGGCATTGCCTTTGAAAAGTAAACAAGCACCACAGACTAAGCAAGAGGAACAGTAAACACTATGTAAAAATTGTAACAAGCTGTGCTGAAAGTAAAAGGGTCCAGAAATACAAGCCCAACTGTAAAGTACACCTGAAGGGAAAAACAGCAACTGAAAAGAAAAGCCGCAGCATCGAGCTGTCATCTGGAATTCCCACCTAAAAGGTGGGTACAGATAGCCTCTACTGCTCCTCGGGTCCACCAGACTGCTCCGAGTACGTCCTGCCCAGTGGTCCACCTCCAGGTACCGTCCTACTCCGCAAGCCTCCACCACGATCAGTAATGTCCGTCATCTGCAACCAACACAACGAAGTGTGGGCATAGCCCGTGCAGGGGTGAGTATAAGCTACTCAGTAGGGACCCCGAGACCCCGAAGGTCTCCTGAAATCCACAAAGGATAAACCACAAGGAAAGAGAAAATCATGAAGTAACATCTGACACTGCTTAGGTATATGCCCATATATATACCTAACTCATCAATTCCCGCTCGGCTCCAACGTTCGAGCTCAAGCACAACCCAGTCCACACAGGAAAGAAAAACGTATACCCACACAGGATAGCTCAACACACTCCACAAGGAAGAGTAAAATAGTAAATCCACACAGGATAGTTCAACACAATCCACAAAGGATAGTAAACAGTAAATCCACACAGGATAGTTCAACACAATCCACAAAGGAGAGTAAACAGTAAATCCACATAGGATAGTTCAACACAATCGACAAAGGAGAGTAAACACTAAATCCACACAGGATAGTTCAACAAAATCCACAAAGGAGAGTAAAACAGGATTCAGCTCACACGGGTATACCTCGTCGAAAATGTGAAAGGGATGATTAGATATAGATACTGAATCATCTAAGCTGGGACCCACATAGGATAGAAGACCAGCACGGTTGTAACCCACATAGGATACAAGACCAGCACAGCTGGGACCCACATAGGATACAAGACCAGCACAGTTGGGACCCACATAGGATACAAGACCAGCACTCAGTCATCTAAGATGGGACCCACATAGGATACAAAACCAGCACAGCTGGGACCCACATAGGATACAAGACCAACACTCTTCATTGATTCATCTATGCTGGGACCCACATAGGATACAAGACCAGCCCTGAATCATCAAAGCTGGGACCCATATAGGATACAAGACCAGCACGGCTGGGACCCACATAGGATACAAGACCAGAAATCTTCATTGATTCATCTATCCTGGGACCCACATAGGATACAAGACCAGTACTCTTCATCGTCACAGTCCACTGAGGATCTCTGCATAGTCGTCGTCGTCGAAGTCGCAGCCAGCACTAGGGTTCCCGCACAGAGCAAGCTCATTCGGGAGGGTCCGCTCCACGAGCCGAGAGGCTGATACATCAAGGGACACAAGGTCCATAGTTGATGTATCCAAAAGTTCCGTATCGTCAACAGGAACTCAACGTCGCAGACGACGTGTCAATCAGACGCCCGGTCTGAGAGTTATTGGCTTTTTCGTCCCAGGGGCCCGGTTGGTTTTTTAAGAAACACCAACCTGACCGCACTCCACCTGTGTCCAAACCTTGGGCGGATTATTCCAAAAGCTTCGTCTCACTTAGAGGAATCCACCAAATTTCACAGCACGTCAATCGGATGACTGAAACTCAAGATATGAGCATTTCCGCTCTGAGGGCCCGGTTGGCTTCGTGTACGAACCAACCCGGCCGAACCCAAAGTTCTCAAAAACCATGAGTTTAATATATCGAAACGACCGGCTCGATCCAAGCATCATGTTGCCGCTGACGGCACATCTTTTGGAGGTATAAAACTCAAGATATGGGCATTTGACCGAAAGTTGTCTGAAAACGGGGGGTCCGGGTCCCGGCCGACCCGGCTGGCCCGGCCCGGCCCGGCCAGGGCGCGGCCCGGACCGACTTGGCCGAGCGGCCGAGCGGCGCGCGGGGAGCCACGGGGCGCTGCCCCCGCGGTCGGGAGATGTCGCGGCCAGTGAGTGGGCCGCGCTGGGACAACGGACGCGGCATGCTGCCACGTCCCGTGCACGCGAGCCGGACCCGCGTGCCGCGAGTCCGTTGGCCGTCGCCGCCACGGCTCAGCCGCGGCGGCCCTGTCCGGTGGCGCGCCGGGGCACCGTCGCCTCCAGCCGCCCGCGCCGCTGGCGACTTCTGCGGGCCACCGGAGTCTCTCCGGTGGTCCGTTTTTCTTCCCGTCTGCGCCGCTGCTCATCCCGAGATCAGTTCTTTACTGTGGGAACACCAAATCGCCTCTGCGGCGCGTTTTGTCGTCGCCCGCCAAATTCATACAACAACGAAGAACTGCGGAGGGTTTCCGGCCGTGTTCGTTTGGCCCGCACCCTCCGCGTTAGATAGAAACAACGGGAGAAATATATTCAACACATGAATCAACAAATTTAATGAATTAAAATTGTTCTTATTATCCAGGTTCTTCACTTTTAAAAGAAACGATCACAGGAAAAAGGAATTATTCACAACAACCCCTACCTCGTAGTCATCGTCGTACGCACGTTCTTTTCGGATTTGTTCGTCGTGGAAGGAGGCGATCGTCGTGTCGTGGAAGGGCGTCACGTCGTCGCGGAAAACGGTGTCGCGTCGATGAACTCCGGGGTTCGAGAACATACATATTTAATTAATAAAAATTTAATCCATATCGTTGTTATAAACCACAAATAAGTTTTAAAGAAGACCCAAAATCTCCTACCTCAAGCGGTTGGTGATCGGAGATCGGGGTGGGGAAGAACGTCTCGGATTAGAGTGTCGTCAAACTCTGAGGGTGACGGCGTTCTTCGCGTTCTTCGCGAAGGAGGATGAAGGCACAAGAATTCTGTCAAACCCTCTCAACGTGCAATCTTTCAAAAGTCGTGTTGGTCTTATTTTATTATTACGCCAACAAATGAAAAAGATGTAAGTAACGACCCATTAATTCATATAATTAAATCAACGAAAGAAACTGTCCATTTAATTCACGAATAAAACCGCCCAATTAAATGGTGCGTTAAGAATTTAAGAAAACGCGTCAGTTGACTTCATAATGACGGGTTTTCGCGGGTGCGTTACTTAGCAAAAAAGAAACGGTAGGGCTCGTGCGGGCCCCACCCCACAAATATCCTACCAAGGGGTAGGATATTTTTGGATAGCACCCTATCCATTTCAACTCAGCTTATGCCGCTTTTAAGTGGCTTCAAGTGGCTTCCAAGTGGCTTAAGTGAAATAAAATAAAGTTTGATGAACAATTTATTTTATTTCTTAACTTTAACCCCAAAAATTAAAAACCACAACCGAGCAAATGCAACTCTGGAAGAGGCGTTTCTAAGCAAATACCGGCACTGCGATTTCATCGGTGCCCTCAGAATTCGATTCCGGGCACCGGTTCAAAAGTTAGAAAAACCCGCTCGTCAGTTCACTGAATGTACCCGAGCCAAACTTTGGAAAATGATTTCGGGCACACCGGGCCTCGGAATCAGGTGCCGTCAAGAACTGCTCTCTTGTAAAATTCCAAAGAAAATTAAGAAAAAGAAATTTCCTTGAAATGTATGGGTCTTTACATTACTCCCACCTCAGGGCTTTACGTCCCCGTAAAGCTTCACTACAAACTTAGGGATACAAAGGCGGTACTGAGTACGCATTTGAGCCTCCTGCTCCCAAGTGCTCTCCTGGAGGTTCCCGTGCTGCCATCTGATGCGCACAAGAGGAATCGATCGCCCACATAGGACCCGCTCCTGTCGATCCTCTATCACCACCGGGACCTCCGTAAAAGTCGCCCCATCATCCACGTATAACTCCCCATAGTCAAAGATGTGCGTCGGGTCGTGCACGTATCTCTTCAGCTGAGATACGTGGAAGACGTCATGCACCTGGTGCAACTGAGGTGGTAGAGCCAGGCGATAATCCACCTCGCCAATCCTACTGAGGACCTGGAAGGGTCCGATGAAGCGTGGAGAAAACTTTCCGCCTCGGCCAAATCTCCACAATCCACGTCGAGGTGAGACACGCAAGAAGACGTGGTCGCCATCCTTGAACTCTAATGGCCTCTACCTCCTGTCAGCATATGACTTCTGCTGACTCTGAGCTCTCTTTATCCGCTCCTGGATGACCTGGACCTTCTCTATCGTGGCCTGGACCACCTCTGGTCCCACAAGAGCTGCTATGATTTCTTCTTTGCTGATAAGAGAAATCCGGTCTCATCCCTTGGATGAACCACGTTCTTTGCCTAATACCGTCAATCCCGAAATGGATGATACTAATCCATACCAAGGATGACGTCGTAAGGCCTCGACGATTCTACCAAAAGATCCAACGGTTACTCTCGCCTCCAAGGGTTGAGTCACACGGTCGGCATCCGTGTGTGGTAACTGGGTCTCCTCCAGTAGATGTCTCACAAGTGAGGGTCAAGTCAACAGTCAAAACTGGAACCTCTTAGTAACAACACAAAAGAGGACGGAATGAAAACATCACAAAGGCATGCATCTTTAATTATTGAAGATCATAATACAAGATGCTACACAATAGCAACAAGGAGCCAGAAGTACAAGGACGTATCCACTAGTTCTGCTCCTGTCCATTTGCTCCCAGAGCTCCATGATCAAAGGCCTCAGCTTCCTGAAGCTGAGCACCCGCATGTCCACCAACTCCCTGCGGTCGGGGTGGACCTCCTAGTGGTGGTGGTGGCAACACCTCGAAGTGTCACCCACCATCTGCTACTCGGCCAGCTCCTCCGCCTCGTCCGCCTGCACCCTGCGGACCACCGTGGCCGAACCACTGTCTGGGAGGTCCCTCTACCACCTGCTGCTCATCTGTAAGACGATTCGGGTAGTCTCAAGCCATGTGACCTCGCCCGCTGCATGCGTAGCAATGCTTGCCCCTCGTGTAGCTGGCTCTCCTTAGGGTGCCCCGCACAACCAAATCTTCATCCTGAGACTGCCCATCTGATGGTCTGGCCCGTTTGGACCTCTGCGTCAACTGTCTACTGCCAGCTGCAGAAGACCCTACTACGGGCCGTCCTGCGGAGGGTCCTGTCACTGGAGCCTGCTCGGCGAGAAAACTCTCCACTAGAAGGGCCCTCTCCAACACCTCTGCCTGTGTCGGAATGTTGAGGGAGATCATCGAAGCCCTGATCTCATGCCTCAGTCCCTGTTCGAAGGTCCGGGCTCGGAAGAACAGGTCTCGTACCATATCTGTGGAGTAGAGCGAGAGATCAGTAAATCTCGCTGAGTACTAGGCCACTGTCAAGCTGCCCTGCCGCAGCTGAAGAAGCTCCTGTATGCGTACCGCACGGAGGGTGGCTGGGATGAACTTGGAGTGGAAGATGCTCTCAAAGTCTGTCCAGAGGAGAGATGCCTCGTCGTGCACCTGGAGCATCAAATCCACCATCTGCCTGCTGCCGCGTGCAGGAGGCTCGCTGCGAGGATCACCATGAGGTCTCTTGGTGTCCTCACTAATCTGAAAACCCGTACAACTGCCTCCAGCCAGTCTTCGGCGGCCTGAGGGTCCGTCTCCCCGCGGAACCTGGGTGGTCGCTGGCGCTGGAACTCATGCAGTACACAAAGGGGAAGTGCATCGTCAGAGGCTGGGGCTGGTAGCATCGGTGGCTCTGCGGGTAAAGGTACCGCTGGTGCCTCTGCTGACAAGGAGCCCTGCACCGAGGCCTCGTCGCTCGGTGGGCTGTCATCACGCTCAACTCTCGGAACCCTAGCTGGCTGCCATCGTGGGGCCATCCTGAAATAGAAATAGGTGTGCCATGGTCAAAACAGTATACCTGGTGAGCTGTTACAAGTAATCACAAAGAAACTTGAACACACACGCAATCAATGTTTTCGTGCATTAAGTCGGAAATCAGAAGTCAGGGTCCTGGTGTACGGATACGTCGGCCACCGCACCAACACTGGACTCCCTGGACTGACAACCACACCCAATAGGCTAAACACTATTGATTCACATAGAAGAAATATCAGAGTCTGCGGTAGAACCGACCACCTCTGATAACAATTTGTCACGACCCGTCCTCAGAGCCCGTGCCGTGACTACCCCAATCCCACCTTCCATAGGCCAGGGGCTGGCGACTAGCACCAAGGCGTAAATCCCAACAAAAAGGGAAGGCATTGCCTTTGAAAATTAAACAAGCACCACAGAGTAAGCAAGAAGAAAAGTAAACACTAAGTAAAAATTGTAACAAGCTGTGCTAAAAGTAAAAGGGGCCGGAAATACAAGCCCAACTGTAAAGTACAACTGAAGGGAAAAACATAAAATGAAAAGAAAAGCCGCAGCATCGAGCCGTCGTCTGGAAGTCCCACCTGAAGGGTGGGTACAGATATCCTCTACTGCTCCTCGGGTCCACCTGACTGCTCCGAGTACGTCCCGCCCAGTGGTCCACCTCCAGGTACCGTCCTACTCCGCAAGCCTCCACCACGATCAGTGTTGTCCGTCGTCTGCAACCAACACAACGATGTACAGGCATAGCCCGTGCAGGGGTGAGTATAAGCTACTCAGTAGGGACCTCGAGACCCCGAAGTTATCCCGAAATCCACAAAGGATAAACCACAAGGAAAGAGACAATCACGAAGTAACATCTGACACTGCTTAGGTATATGCCCATACATATACCTAAGTCATCAATTCCTGCTCGGCTCCAACGTCCGAGATCAAGCACAACCCAGTCCACACAGGAATGAAAAACGTATACCCACACAGGATAGCTCAACACACTCCACAAGGGAGAGTAAAACAGTAAATCCACACAGGATAGTTCAACACAATCCACAAAGGAGATTAAACAGTAAATCCACACAGGATAGTTCAACACAATCCACAAAGGAGAGTAAACAGTAAATCCACATAGGATAGTTCAACACAATCCACAAAGGAGAGTAAACAATAAATCCACACAGGATAGTTCAACAAAATCCACAAAGGAGAGTAAAACGGGATTCATCTCACACAGGTATACCTCGTCGAAAAGGTGAAAGGGATGATCAGATATAGATACTGAATCATCTAAGCTGGGACCCACATAGGATACAAGACCAACACGGCTGGGACTCACATAGGATACAAGACCAGCACAGTTGGGACCCACATAGGATACAAGACCAGCACAGCTGGGACCCACATAGGATACAAGACCAACACTCTTCATTGATTCATCTATGCTGGGACCCACATAGGATACAAGACTAGCACTGAATCATCTAAGCTGAGACCCACATAGGATAAAAGACCAGCACGGGTGGGACCCACATAGGATACAAGACCAGCACTCTTCATTGATTCATCTATCCTGGGACCCTCATAGGATACAAGACCAGCACTGAATCATCTAATCTGAGACCCACATAGGATACAAGACCAGCACGGCTGGGACCCACATAGGATACAAGACCAGCACTCTTCATCGTCACAGTCCACTGAGGATCTCTGCACAGTCGTCGTCGTCGAAGTCGCAGCCAGCACTAGGGTTCCCGCACACAGCAAGCTCGTTCGGGAGGGTCCGCTCCACGAGCCGAGAGGCTGATACATCAACTGACACAAGGTACAGAGTTGATGTATCCAAAAGTTCCATATCGTCAACATGAACTCAACGTCGCAGACGACGCGTCAATCGGACGCCCGGTCTGAGAGTTATTGTCTTTTTCATCCCAGGGGCCCGGTTGGTTTTTAAGGAAAAACAATCCCGACCACACTCCACCTATGTCCAAACCTTGGGAGGAGTATGCCAAAAGATCCTTCTCACTTAGAGGAATCCACGAATGTTCACGGCACGTCAATCGGACGACCGGAACTCAAGATATGAGCGTTTCCGCTCCGAGGGCCCGGTTGGCTTCCTGTACGAACCAACCCGGATGAACCCAAAGTTATCCAAAACCATGAGTGTAATATACCGAAACGACCGCCTCGATCCAAGGATCACGTTTCCGCTGACGACACGTCGTTTGGAGGTCTAAAACTCAAGATATGGGAATTTGACCGAAAGTGGTCCGAAAACGGGGGGTCCGGGTCCAGGCCGACCCAGCTGGCCCGGCCCGGCCCGGCTCGACCGAGCGGCCGAGCGACGCGCGGGGAGCCGCGGGGCACTGCCCCCGCGGTCGGGAGATGTCGCGGCCCACGAGCGGGCCGCGCTGGGACAACGGACGCGGCATGCTGCCGCCTCCCGTGCGCGCGAGCTGGACCTGCGTGTCGCGGGTCCGTTGGCCGCCGCCGCCGAGGCTCAGCCGCGACGGCCCTATCCGGCGGCGCGCCGGGGCGCCGCCGGCAACTTTCGCGGGCCACCGGATTCACTCCGGTGGTCCGTTTGTCTTCCCGTCTGTGCCGCTGCTCATCCCGGGATCAGTTCTTTACTGCGGGAACACCAAATCGCCTTTGCGGTGCATTTCGTCGTTGCCCGCCAAATTCGTACAACAACGAAGAACTGCGGAGGGTTGCCGGCCATGTTCGTTTGGCCCACACCCTCCGTGTTAGATAGAAACAACGAGAGAAATATATTCAACACATGAATCAACAATTTTAATGAATTAAAATTGTTCTTATTGTCCAGGTTCTTCACTTTTAAAAGAAACGATCACGGGAAAAAGGAATTGTTCACAACAACCCCTACCTCGTAGTCATCGTCGTACGCACGATCTTCGCGGATTTGTTCGTCGCGGAAGGAGGCGATCGTCGCGTCGTGGAAGGGCGTCGCGTCGTCGCGGAAAACGGTGTCGCGTCGATGAACTCCGAGGTTCAAGAACATACATATTTAATTAATAAAAATTAAATCCATATCGTTGTTATAAAACACAAAGGAGTTTTAAAGAAAACCCAAAATCTCCTTCCTCAAGCGGTTGGTGATCGGAGATCGGGGCGGGGAAGAACGTCTCGGATTGGAGCGTCGTCAAACTCCGAGGGTGACGGCGTTCTTCGCATTCTTCGTGAAGGAGTGTGAAGGCACAATAATTCTGTCAAAACCTCTCAACGTGCAATCCTTCATAAGTCGTGTTGGTCTTATTTTATTATTACGCCAACAAACGAAAAAGTGGTAAGTAATGACCCATTAATTCGTATAATTAAATCAACAAAAGAAACGTTCCATTTAATTCACGAATAAAACTGCCAAATTAAATGGTGCGTTTAGAATTTAAGAAACGCGTCAGTTGACTTAATAATGACGGGTTTTCACGGGTGCGTTACTTAGCGGAAAAGAAATGGTGGGGCTCGTGCGGGCCCCACCCCACAAATATCCTACCAAGGGGTAGGATATTTTTGGATAGAACCCTATCTGTTTCAACTCCTCTTAAGCCGCTTTTAAGTGGCTTCAAGTGGCTTCCAAGTGTCTTAAGTGAAATAAAATAACGTTTGTTGAACAATTTATTTTATTTCATAACTTTAAGCCCAAAAATTAAAAACCACAACCGAGCAAATGAAACTCCGGAAGAGGCGTTTCAAAGAAAATACCGGCACAACGATTTCATCGATGCCATCAGAATTCGATTCCGGGCACCGGTTCAAAAGTTAGAAAAACCCGCTCGTCCGTTCACTGAACGTACCCAAGCCAAACTTCGGAAAATGATTTCGGACACACCGGGCCTCAGAATCAGGTGCCTTCAGAAACTGCGCTCTTGTAAAATTCCAAAGAAAATTAAGAAAAAGAAATTTCCTTGAAATTTATGGTTCTTTAAAATGTTATAACAAAATATACTCCCAAGAAATTATATACAAAATTCACCAATTCACTATTGAAGAACTTATGAGTAGTTTTTTCTGAATGGTGTATAGTGTAATAATGGAATTTGGAAATAAATTGAATCCCCTTTAATTGGACTAGATTATAAGATGGAATAGGGAATTGTTGATGTCTATTGATAAGAAAATTTAACATAGCTGGAAAGGATTATTACCAACATAGATATCCCATTAAATATTATTTGGTTGAATTATTTATAATATTGTTTTAATCCTTTTCATTAAGAAGACTCTAGTTAACTATAGTAAAATAACACATATCATCTTAATTAATTAGTAAAATGTTTTCAAGGATAGATAATTTTTCATAATAAAGAGTAATATTAGTTAAACCAATGAATGTTGTAGATGTTATTAAATTTTTAGTCGAAGTGGGGAAGTAAGGGAATAAAATATATCTATTATAGTAATTTTCCTTCAAAAAACCATCACTATACTCGACCACGCACCAAGAGTGCTAAAGGGGTAGTTGAATACAAAATTTGAAGCGCAATTACTCAAAAGTGGAGAGTATTATTATTTTACTAATAGAATCTAGAATATAAAATTACTTTCTCATGTTGTAAATAGACTACAAAGAGTTTCCCATGATGAAATCCCCTCAATGCTTTGCTTGTATACCTAGCATGTATTTTTCAAGGATTATGGTATCAACCCCTCCACCAATAGTGGTTATATCAATCCTCATGGGGAATATAATCGTAGTGTTTTCATTCTATATGGGATTCCAATATAATGTCTCTAATTGAATTACCAATTTAGATAAGGGACCCTTTTAGGACATGGAAGAATGTCATTATGTGCATGGTAATGGAGGTCATTATAGAGTTGATGATAGAGATGAACCAACTAATGGAAAGAAATCATATATTTATGATGATGATCCCACCTATGATACATTTAATGAGAAAAAGATTCATAATCTTAACCCTTTTGGAAGACATCATAGCTCTAGGATATTCCATCGGGTAAATACGATGACTAATCCATAACATTTCAGATATGGTTTTAGATCATCTAGGAGAACATGATCAAGAAACATACACAATACTTTTGAAGCTTCTACACTTCTACCCACATTATTTCTCAAAATCATCCAATTTTTTTGAGTCATTTATTAATATATATCTTCTATTTTAAAATTATAGAATCATGTCAGATAAATAAGTGTGAGATCCCGATAGAGATATACATTCATTAGTAATTTGACATCGAGAATTAAGAAACCACATTATCCATGTTGTTTTTGAGTGAATCTTAAGCTAGGAAAATAAGGAATTAGAGATAGGGTCTCCATAGCGTAACCCATTGGTAAATTTAAAGATTCTAAATTTCTATCATGAAAAATATATAGAAAACCAGGTGGGGGAAAATATAGAAGAAATGGTCATATAATATCTCTAAAAACACAAATGAAACATAAATTTTATAATGAACCTATATTGAATAATTGAATAGGCATTCTCAATGTAAACATTCACCATGATTTAGGCTCCAAATAACGTTGTATTTTTGATAGATATCATATCTTACTTGAGGGAAATAACATGATATATATTCCAATTTTTCTGAAAAATAATTTTTTCTCTTAACTCTATTTTGGGGGATGTTAAATATTATTTCATTGGTAATCTTCGATATTTCATTGAGATATATATTGAAAAAAAACACAGTTTAAAACTAATAAAAATTCAAGGAATATATAACCTTTGAATGAGGAAAAGGTAGTTGGAACAAAAATCTCTCAGTAAGTGACCCCGTGATATGTATTGAAGAATATATTTATTTATTCCCTCTTTAATATTTTACATCAATTATAAAAGTAACATCATCTATTATAATTTTTTTGTTCCCAAAAAACACTTATCTTCGATGCGTGTGTGGAAACGGTGGAGTTCCTATCACATTCTTTAATCCAAAATATCTAAGATATTTCTATAGAATTTTTCTTTTAGACCAAACATAAGTTGGATAAGAAATTATGGTCTTATTAGAGGGAATGAAAGTATCATCACAATATCATTCATTAATTTAATCTAAAAATTCCTAATATCCTTTTTTTGGTCACTGATTCTATGGAAGTTATTATCATGTAGTAAGGATGAATTTTTTAGATCACTTTTGAGGTGTTTTAGTTTTTTTATGCATAAAATCCCAAGGTTGTTCTTAAATGGGACCATCCAATTATTATTTCCCCAAATGTAGGAATTACTCTACCGATGTCTCGAATTTATAGATGGACAAGCTGTAGGACTGATCATCATCACCTCATAGAGAAATAAAGAGAGGAGAATGGTCTGGAATAAATCATTAATGTTGGGAGACTGTTACCATAGGGAATCTTGAAATACCCTGAAGGATTGGTAAACAAATATCAACATGGTCCCATATCATGTTTTTTTCTTGATTATTATTACACAAGGTGTATTTATCCTTAGAAAATACCATGTTTATAAGATTACTTTGGGGTAAAAATTGTTAAATATGAACATGGAATTACATGACTATATTCACCATCCTTTCTTCTCTCATATATCCAAAAAAAATTAATTCCCCTCCAACACACCACATAAGTGGTTTAGGGTTGAAGTTCAAAATTTCAACCCTTAGGGATTCATATTATCTAGCCTCACACATTGCATAAATAAATGGGACTATCATAGGATACTTTTAAAGAGACAAATTGATATTAATAAATTGGGAATATGGGCTAATAAGTTCTATGATGTCATTTTTCGTCTAAAAAATCATGGTATGGACATTTTATGGGATTTCATGCTTGATGTTCATAACCATGGGATTCTAAGAGTAATATTTCATTATTATAGGTTTCTTTTTTGGTTCTAGGATATCCAAAAATGATATATTATAGGAATTAACTTATTTGAGAATTGATTAACATTTCACATGAAATCATAATTAAATGGCATTATAGATGATAAGAGAAATGATATTTTGAGTAAAAATGTGTTTCAGAGGTCTTGAAACTGAGCTATAGAAGAAGATATGTCACATCTTTTGATATTAATTTAAAATTTTTCTATTGATACACAAGATGAAGAAGAAATGACATGTTTTTTTATTTATCTTGATATTTTTAGATGGAGGTGTATGGGGTTGACCATCTGAACCATATTTCAAATCAACCACAATGTATGGAGCACCAGAAGATGGTCCAAATGAATGTAAGGAATCAGGGAGAGACCTAAGGGATCCAATAGGATTTCTAATGTAGATGACCTACTACTCATTTCAGGTGAACACACAACTATAAATATTAAGGGTAACTAATCCATGAATTTAATTCTAGGGTCGAGTATCCACCACTAGATGTATAAATACTCATGGATAGATGAGATCATGTGGTGTGGATGACCTAAGTAAATCCTTATTAATATGGGACTATATCCAGAGAGAGAAAATCAACCATAATCTCAGAAAATATGATATGAGAAACTCTATACTCATCATGTTTGGGATTTGATAATGTTGAGAAATTTGAAGAAAATTTACCCAGAGTATCTAAGATCAATGATTTTTGAAGGTGAAAATAATGTAATAATGATTCTCTATGATGCTGGTGAGCCTGATGATGATAGTCTGATACCTGAGGAGCTAGAGAAAGAGATTTTTTTCATAGAATAAAATGAGGTAGGAGTGGAAATATTCCATATCATGTAGATAGTTAGGGAGTAGCCTTATAGTGTAAAATGTTGATTGAGACATTAATAAGAATAATGAGTCATTTTAAAATGAAATATTAGATCCCTCCCAAGAAAAATATATAGGGGAAATTTTAGTATAAGTCCATATTTATGCATATCATTTACACCATCATATTCAACATCATTAAATCATCATAATCCATGAAAGGAAACATCCAAAATGAGTCATGAATACCTTTGAGAGTTTATTATTTGTGATATGGAAGAGTGATACCTAGAAGTAGAACCTGTACTGCTACAAATTATGACTCTCAACGTATCTTAACATCCATGAAGCATCATAATAAAAATAACTTAATGAATGTCCCATGAATTTCCTTACAAATACCAGACATCAAAAAAATCATCTTGCTGGAAGAGATTCACATAAAAAGAGAGGAGATTTATTATTGTGATGAAAAATATAAAGGATCAAGACCATATGAAAAACCCTGCCCCCAATTACCTAGATTTGGTGCATTATTATATAACATTGGCATGATACAAGGAATAATTTCCAAAAAGACTGATCCGTTCAGTATTCTTAAAATTACTAGCTACATATATAAGTTTTACATTACATTATGAATTAAAAAACAACATTGTGTCTCCAAAGAAAAAGCTCATATCCCTTAGGCTATCCCTGTAGGTTAGTCAAAATATAATTATTCACATCCTGGGAAAAATAAAACACAAGAAAGGGGTGAGATCAGTTTCTCAGTAAAGATAACAATATAGAGAAAACATTCATAAATAAGCATAAAAATTTAAGACTATTTATAAGACAAAAAAACAAGCATTTTAAAAATAAATTTCATCAAAATATGGAAAAGATAAATCAAATAATTCCATTTACTTATTTATATGGATATTATATTAGTCAAATAATCACATGTAATATCAATAAAAAATTTCATTATGATGAAATGCATAATGTTGGACATCATAACCACATAGTTAAGGCCTTGTGCCAAGACTATAAATATGATATTTTCAAGGCCTTATTAGAAGTCACTAGTTTGTATCATGAGACCTACCGATACATCGAGGAGCTATACCGGGGTCCAAACATCACTTACTAAGTCCAATGCATTCCTTATATGAAAATGTTGAAACATAAGATAAATATTCATATTAAAAATAGCTTATGAAATGTTAATAATTTTACCACAAACCATGAACGGTATAAAAATAACACATCCATAGTCAAACATATCACAAAACCTTCAATACAATATTGAATATTTTATAATAATAAATCAACTTCAAACATGTGTAAAACCCATAAACAGATGTTGACATTGTGGAAATAAAAACTATTTGATAGAAATATTTATTTCTCTTTAGAAATCATTTTAAATGTCACATAATTATAAAAGACAAAAATTAGTTTGAAAATATTCTTATAATCTTTTAAGGGAAGATTATAAGGTGTTATAACGGTAGAAAATATTCGCACCTGCCGTATAATTTAAAAAACATTCTTACCACAATTTTTCAGAATGGTCATAAAGCACCTTATATGGAAAACGACGGAAAGATTCATTTCAAAACATTTTATAAAAATCCAAACAAAAGAATAAATGACTTTAAACCATACTATAGTAAATAGTAAAAATTATTTGTAATTCATTTTTAAGAAACCTGGATGTGGATGATAAAGAGGTCCTAGTAGATACTTATGTATAAACAACCACTGATAATGAAGAGATTGTAAAATTAACCCTTACCTTGTACCTTTCATTGGTCCAGAGTATACTGACCTCCTGTATAATATTAAAATCATTATTATTAAATTATACAAGACCACATACATAAATATTATATCATATATGATCATATAATATTTCTTTGTTAATAATATTTTAGTAGTATCATTGTTTCAGGTGTTAACTAATTCGTTTTTCGTTTATATGTTTTGTTATGTAGGTCAGGTTTGTTATGGATATGATGTATTTGATTCATACCATGAATTATATTATGTTCTTAAACATTATTTTTAAATCTCCAAAGGAAAATTATTATTGAATGGTTACGATGGGGAATAGGTCTTATCGCGTTCGTGGAGACGGTAATCCGTACGTACGCACGAGCGACAATATTATTCTATTGATGGTAAAATATTATGTAATTGGACATTATATAATATATACAGAATTATTAATATGTTCTATTTATTATTTTCATAAATTATAATCATTATTATACCCATCCAAATAATGAAATGTTGAATAACCAACTAGACCACGACGTGAAGACGGTAAGCCTTACGTACGCACGTATGGTGACTTTTCCATTCACAACATGGATAGAATAATGAATATGATTGTACCATATTTATAATAACATAAAAGTTTTTAGAAGGTACTGGAGTTATTATTTTGGTTTGGAAACAACAAATAAAGAAGAATTGGAAGAAGAAATGATATTTGATAGAGGTGATGAAATTATTACCTCTTCTTCAGGTGCTTCCTTTTGATTTGAAAAAAATTGCTCCATAAGATGGCTTTTACACCCATGTAAGTACTCTAAGTTTAAGTGAGGGTAGTTGGGAGCATATTTGAGTAGTCTTTGGCTGATGCAAATGGCTTTGGAGGTGTGAAATTAAGAGAATGGGGAGTACCCTATTATAAGAGAGGTGAAGGTCACTTTAGAAAAATATTGATATATTAAATTATTATACAATAATATTCAGATTATAATGGATAAAAATGATTTATTTCAAAGATAAGGTTGGTATGGGTATAAAAAATCTCAACCAATAGGTTTTAGACAAGTTTATGTCACCATATTAACCTTATATTTCAGATTTAACTCCTAGTTAAATAGTTTAACTTTTACCATGTCTTCTTGTGTAATTATAATAAATAGTTAATAAACATACTATACAAATCCAAGAGACCCAAAAGTGGTTCATTAATCATATATCTAACTTTATCTATGTTATTTTTCTGAACAATAGTTTTTAAAAAATATTATATCATTTAATAAAATAGTATTTTTTTTAAAAACTCATTTATGACAATTTTGACACTGTTTAGTGTTTGTTTTTTTGAAAGTCATAAAAAAATTAATACTGAGAAAATAATTTATTTAATCAACCCTAAAATATCATATTAACCTATTAATTTTTTTTAATGAATCAAAAGTCTCAATTTACATTTAATTTAATATTTAAAATATCAATTATTTTAATCTTTCATTAATAAGGTAATTACTGCACCATCATTGTTTCATAAATAAATTTTAATTATTTAATGTCTAAAATTTATAAATAAGATACCTTTATGTAGAAAATATTTTTATCTTTATAATGAATATTTATAGTCGAATTTATCTTATGTATAACCCTGTATTAAAAATGTCTTAGTTATTAAAAATTCAATTTAACACTTTTAACTCTTCTTTAAATAAAATACAATAAAAGTCCTAGTCTAATTCAAGTGTTTCCAAAAGGATCATATTTTATTCCTAAGGTTTATTTTGTTCAAAATACACTTATCCAATAAAATTAGTACACGTGTTATCATAATTATAATAGCAATTTTTCCTTTAATTACCCTATTTACTTTTAACAGTGGTAAATAAAATCCAAAAGTTTGTATTCACCGAAAATAATTTTTATCCTATTCAACCATATTTTACCCAATGATATCAAATGTGCCTCTTAAATTTTTTAAATTCAATCCACAAAATCAGTAAAATTATATTTTATGCAAATTTGCAATTGTTTCTAAAAGGTAGGTAAAAGACGATAAAAAATTAAATAAAATTTTATATATCTAATCATATTATAAAATGACTTTAATTAATTACATTAGACTTATAGAGGTATGATGTATCTATTTATACATTAAAATAAATTTAAAAAAAATTAATAATTATTTCAATAAAATTCAATTTAAAACAATAACTTTGTGCTTTATCTATTCATCAAAAATTGAATGTTTTTAGAAAAATACGAAAAATTCACCCTAAGATAATTTTGATATTCCGAATCTAAAAATGAAGTCCATTTTAAAATAAAATTTTAAAAATTTCAAAAAGTGGGTATTACTATTCATAACTACTTCTAAAATGGCTAGTTTGATTTTTCGTGGTCTGCTAGAACTCGATGTTGCATACAATGCCAGCTATTGTATTATTCATAGGAAAATGTACAGTGGAATCTTTGGGTGTCACATTCATCCCTCCTTAAAATAATTTCTCCCTTTAAATTTCTTGAATATTACTGCATAAAATGATTCAGGTTGTTCTTCATCATAAGTTCCCCAGGTTCTTACATTTTCTCTTACATTTTATGGTTTCTCCAAAGAACTTTTACCATAGGAGTCGTCCGGTTTCTCAACACTTGTTCCCTAGTATCAAGAATTATGACAGGCTCCTCACAATAAGACATATCAGGTTCTAGTTATATTTCTTCAAAGACGAGTACATGCATTGATCACACATGTATTCTCTCAATAGTGATATGTGTAACACATCCTGAACGTTGGAGAGACTTGGTGATATTTCCAAATGGTAAGTTACAACTCCAATTTGTTCTAGAATTTCGAAAGGTCTGATGTACATGGGACTCAATTTACCCTTCTTACCGAATTGTTTAACTCTCTTCAATGGAGATACATTCAAGAAAACATGATCTCCTGCTTGAAATTCCAAATCCTTACTTTGGTTATCATCATTTCCCTTTTTCCAACTTTGAGCTTCTTTGATGTGGGTTGGGATAATATTCACTTTTTCAATAGTTTCCTCAACATGTTCTAGGCCTACGAGTTTTATTTCACCAACATCATCCCAACAAGTTGGTGTGCGACATATCTTTCCATGTAAATCATTATATGGTTCTATCTGAATACTTGAATGGAAGCAATTATTATAGAAAAATTCTATCATTGTTAAATAATGATCCCACATACCTTCAAAGTCATGTGAGAAAGATCTCAACATGTCTTCTATGGTTTGATAGTCCATTATGATTGTCCGCTAGTTTGAGGGTTGTAGGAAGTTCTAAAATTAAGTTTAGTATCTACTGATTTTTGAATACTTATCATAATCATGATTTAAAATGGGGATCAATATCAGAATAAATCGATATAGGTACACCATCAAGTCTTACAACATATTTAATATATAGTCTTTCTAAACATTCAAGTGGTAAATCTTCTCTTATAGAATGAAAATGTGTTGACTTGGTTTGATGATCAACAATGATCCACATTTCATCATTTCTTCTAGGAGTCTTTGGTAGCCCCCTGACAAAGTAAATCATAATATCATCCCATTTCCACTCATGTATGGGATTAGGTTGCATGACTCCTCCAGGATGTTGTTTTCCAACCTTCACCGATTGACAAACCATATATCTTTACACATAATCAGGAATCAATCTCTTCATGTTTTCCCACATAAAATTTAAATTCAAATATATATACTTCTTAGTGATACTATGGTGTATATTGAAATTGGAGTTTGGGCATCATCCAATAATTCCCTTTTTAGATCAGGTATATCGGGAACACAAATTCTCTTCCCGAATTTACAATTCTATAATCATATACGAATTCGATCAGTCTACCATCATTCACCGCTTTAATTTTCTTTTGAAAGTCCTCATCATCAGTCTGATAACTTTTTATCCTTTTAAGTATTGGTGTATTGGAAACCATTTGAAAAAGTATCATTGTTTCACCTTCCATGATTATTCACATATCCATCTTTACTAGATCCCTGAACATAGGATCCCTTTCAACTCTCATATTGTTCAAAACTTCATGATCCTTTCTTCTCAAAACATATTCCACCTTATTTTACTTCCATGGGTTGTAGTTTATAGTGCAATCATAATACTTGAGTTGTTCAAGCCATCTCTTTTTCCTTATGTTGAGTTATTTTTGTGAGAAAATATATTTAAAACTCTTTTGATCGGTATATATACCACATTTTAACCATATATAGTGTGTATTCATGTCATCAATGAAAATATTACAGTTGGTAACTCAATATAATCAGTAGGATAGTTTTTTTTATGAATTTTTAGCTTTCTTGATGCATAAGAAGTAACTTTATCTTTCTGTATAAGGACACAACCAAGTCCTTTCTTTAAAGAATCACTATAAATAAAAAACCCATCATTCCCTGATGGTAGATTCAAGATAATACCATTGACTAATCTTCTCTTCAGTTCTTCAAAACATTATTCATTATCATTTTTCCAAAAAAATTCAACCCCTTTACATGTGAGCTTGGTTAAAGGGTTAGCCAATCCAGAAAAACTCTGGACAAAACGATGATAATAACCTTATAAACCAATAATACATCATACCTTGGTTATACTCTTCAGTGCTAGTCATTCATGTATTGGTCTTGTCATAGAAGGATCAATAGAGATTTCATCCTTAGAGACAATATGTCTATGAAAAGAAATCTCGTGAATCCAGAATTCAAACTTTCTAAACCTACCATACAATTCATTTCATCTAAGAGTCTTTAGAATAGTGCACAAGTTATTTTCACGATCTTAACAGATTTTTGATTATACCAAGATATCATTAATAAATACCACTACAAAGTCATCAAAATATTCCTTGAAAACTATATTCATTATATCCATGAAGACATAGGGTGAATTAGTTGGTCCATAAGGCATTACTGTAAACTCGTATTGCCTATAACTATTACGAAATGCTGTATTCCAAATGTATTCCTGCTTCACGCACAACTAAAGATATCTAGATTAAAGGTCAATCTATGAAAAATAATGAGCTAATTGAATATGATCAAATAAATCACCAATGTGAGGTAGGGGATACTTGTTTTTATTTTTATAACCATTATCTCCCTATAGTCAATGCACAACCTCATAGATCCATCTTTTGTCTTAAAAAAGAATAGGGTCTCTCCTTGGAGAAACACTAGGGAGAATATATCCTTTATTAAAAAATTAATATATTTGTTTCTTTAGTTCCACTAATTATATAGTGTCCATTTTATAATGGGTCTATGGGACTTTAAGTCGGAATTAAATCAATAGAAAACTCAATTTCTCATTCTGGAGGATGTCTAGGTAAATCCTTTGGAAACACATCAACATATTCTTAAACAATATGTACATCCTCTATTTGAACATTCCTTTCCCCAAATATAGTTATTTCACTCACTTCCTCTAAAATAATTAAATTTAGTAGAGCTACTAGGGGTGGATCTAGATAAGAATCTGATGGTGACGTTTCTTCTCTAAAGATAAGGTATTCCTTATCATCATAACAAAATTTCAACCTCCTTCTTCTTACAATAAATTTTCTAATCATGATCCGAAATCCAATCCATGAAAAGGATTATATAAAATTAAATCATGGGTATGACAATAAGAGTAATAGATAAAGCACGTTTATATGCCATAATAGCAAATGATTGGAAAAATTGTGTTCCAATGATACTTCCCATAGGATATTTTACTGACAAATCCCTTGTAAAGTCAAATTGAAAATATATAATTTTTTTAGTGAACTAAGAATATATAAAATAATGTGATGATACTGAATCAAATAAAAAATTGGATAAATTTGAGGAAACCATTAAATTACCTACCACGATAATATTCGGAGCTTCAACTTCAGCAGTACTGATCAAATAAGATTATCCTTTCTCCCTTGGCCTTTTCGAAGGTAAGTTTTCTTGGATCTTAGAAAATTCATTTGGATAATTCCCCATTTATATACAATTTTAGCATTCCCTATTGATAGCCTCTTTCTTCCCCTTGCAATCGTGATCTTGGTGGAATTTTTCTACACACTTGTAACAGACTCTCATTTCGTTCAAGAAAGTACCAAGGTATTTCATCCCACATTTACTGCTGGGTGGAAATTTAACCTTTCCCTTATTCCCATTATTTCCATTTTTAGACTGTTCATTAGATCACTTCTTCACTTGCTTGGCTTTAAAGTCGTAAGACTTAGAGATTTCATTTTCTGTTTTGAGAGAACGTGAGATTATATCTTCATACAACAAGAAGGATGGTGATACTAATGCTTGATGGAGAAATTGTTTTAACCCATCAAAGAATTGATCAATTTTACTCCTTGGGTTACATATATAATCTGTATCATCCCTTGATTACCTTGTAAAGTTAGCCTCATATGACATTCTCATCATCCTTTTTCCTTATAATTATATATTGTGTTTCCATATCCAATCTATGGTCATGAGAAAATTATTTTTCTATAAAAAGATATTTAAACTCCCCCCATTCCATAATTGATACTTATTCATCCTCCATTGTCTTTTTAATTATTGACTACCATTGATCTGCATCTCCCATGAGGTGATAAACTGCCATGAAATCTTTCCCCCTTTCGCTACTCCCCAAAGCATGAAATATTGTTTCTAAGGAACTTATCCATTAATCAACTACAAATGGATTTGTAGTCCCATTGAATTTTTGTGGTTGTTACCTCATGAAGTGGTATAGCATTGATCCTCCGTGTTGTGGATCAGAGTGCTCTATAAGGGTAAGGTTATTATTCACAACCATAGTGAGTAGTCCCAATATGGTTATAATTTGTTCTGCACCAGTTTCATCACCAACTCCACTATAATTATCTTGATTAGGAGGGAAATCCATACATGGATTATGTGTGTTGATATGGTTTCCATTCATTGCACAATGCTCCATTTATAAAGAATGGAATACACTAGATTAGTTTATGAATCTCAATACATAATTCTAAACTAGTAAAATAACTAACATAAATTGAATAGTTTATGTATATAATTCGTAATCATAAAAATGATTTCATTGAGGATGTATTTACTCATAAATCCTTCATAATGGATTATAATGAAAATGTGAATTATCGTAAGAATATCTCCTAAGATTTTCATAACAAAGAGTGGAGCAATGACTATTTCCGTGTACATTGATACCATGGGTCAAACTGAAACTCCTTGTCTGAGTTTTCTCTCCTAGGTACATATGTTCCAGAGTCACCTCAACTTGATTATATCCAAACATGGATATATTTCTTGGAAAATTCACAATCCTTATATTTCCTAAATTCAAGGATGTTATTCTATACTAATCCTAAAATTATATCTTAGGGTAATGTCCTCAAATGAAATATTTTCTAAATCTATATTCTATGTTTTCTACTAAACATCCATTGATACCAATTGTAATGCCCCAACCTGAGTTACCTAGATTTTATGCATTATTACATAACATTGACATGATACAATGAATAAAATCCTGAAAGACCAGTTAGTTTAGTAGCCTTGGATGTACTAGATATATAAAAAAGTTTTACAATAAATTATGAATTAAAAATACAACATTGTGCCTCTGTAGAACACACCCATATCCCTTAGCCTATCCCTATAAGTCAGTCATAATATTCTTATTCACATATTGGGAAAAATAAAACATAAAAATTCGTGAGTTCAGATGCTCAGTAAGGATAACAATATAACAGAAACATTCCTAAATAAGTATTAACATTTAAGGCGACATATAAGACTAAAAAACCATTTAAACTTAAATGTCAACATAATATGGAAAATATAAATAAAATAAATCCATTTAATTATGCATGGATATTTTACTAGTCGAATAATACCATGTAATATCAATAGTTAATTTCGTAATGTTAGAATGTGTAATGTCAGACATCATAACCATATAGTCAAGGACTCGGGCCAAGACTACATATAAGATTTTGTCAAGGCCTTGTTCCAAGACACTCCTTTGTCTCATGAGACCTACCGATTCATTGAGGAGCTATAGTGGGCTCCACTAGTCACTTACTAAGTCTAATTCATTCCTTATATGAAAAGGTTGAAACATAACATAAACATTTGTATTAAAACTATCATATGAAATGTTAATACTTTAACCATAAACCATGAATAGTATAAAAAAACACTTCCACTATCAAACATATCTCAAAATCTTCAATACAATATGGAATATTGTATCCTAATAATTCAACTTCAATCAAGTGTAAAATCAATCAAAGGATGTTAACATGGATGAAATCAAAACTATTTGAGAGAAATATCTCTTTCTATTTTCATATCTTTTAAAAGTCATTTAATTATGAAAGTAAATGTTTATTTTGAAAATATTATTATAATCTTTTAAAAGAAGCTTCTAAGGTGTTATAATGGTAGAAAATAACCACAACCACTGTATAAGTTAAAAAAACATTCATACCATAATTGTTTTAGAAGGTCATAAAGTACGTTGTTTTGAAAATGACGATAAGATTCCTTTCAAAACATTTTCTAACAAGTCAAACAAGGTTATAAATGAATTTAACCCATATTCTAAGAAATAGTAATTTTTTTTGAAATACACTTTTAAGAAACATGGATGTGGATGACAAAGAGGTCTAAGTAGATACTTACGTATAAACAACCACAAATAATGAAGAGATTTTAAAATTAACCCTTACATTGTAATTTTCCTTGGTAGAGGGTACCTTAATCTCCTGTAAAATAGATATTCCATTTTTATTAAATTATACAAGAACCACATACATAAATATGATATCTTATATGATCTTCTAATTTTTATTTTTTTAATAATATTTTAGTAGTATCTTTGATTCAGGTGTTAACTGATTCATTCTTCTTTTATATGTTTTGTTACGCGATTCATTCATGTTATGGATAGGATGTGTTTAATTCAAATACATAGTGATATAATGTTTTTAAAAATTATTTTTAAATCATAAAATGAAAATTATTCTTGAATAGTTACGATGGGGAATGAGTCTTATCACGTTCGTGAAGACGATAATCTGTACGTACGCACGAGTGATAATATCATTCTATTGATGGTAAAATAGTACATAATTGGATATTATATCATATAAAATGAACCATTAAAAAGTTATATTTATTATTTACATCAATTATACTCATTATTATACCCATCCAAATAATTAAGTGTTGAATAACGAACTACACCATGACGTGGAGACGGTAAGTCGTACTTACCCATGTTTGGTGACTCTGTCATTCATAGGATGGATAGAATAATGAATTTGGTTATACTATATTTATAATAACATCAAATTATGTATAATTACTAGAGTTATGATTTTTTTATGGAAAAAATAAATAAAGAGGTTGTGGAAGAAGAAAAGAACTTTGAAAGAGATGATGAAATTATTACCTCTTCATCGAGTGCTTCCTTTTGATTTGAAAAAAGGGCTCCTTAGGTTGGATTTATGATCAATGTAATGAAAATAAGATTAAGGGATGGTAGTTGGTAGTATATTTGAGCAGAGTTTAGGCGAACCAGATGGTTTTGGAGTTGTGAAATTAAGAGAAGGGGAAGTACACTTTTATAAGAGAGGTGAGGGCCACTTTAGGGAAATCATGAAATATTAATTTATTATACAATATTATTTGGTTTATAATAAGCTCCAAAAGGATTTATTTCAAGGATAAGTTGGGTATAAGTTAAAAAACTCTCATCCAATAGGTTTTAGACAAGTTTCTGTCAATATATTAACCATATCCTTTAGATTTAACTCTTAGTTAAATGGTTTAACTTTTTCTGTAGCTTCCTATATTATTATAATAAATGGTTAATAAACATACAATAAAAACCAAGAGAACCCCAAGTGGTTAATTATTGATATATCTAACCTTATCAAAGTACTTTGGCTGAGACTTAGTATTTGAGGAATATTATGTCATTTAATAAAATTGTATTTATTTTAAAAACTCATTTATGTCAATTTTGACACTATTTAGTATTTAGTTTTTTTAAAAGTTTTAAATACATTATTACTTTGAAAAAAAAATTAATCAACTATAACATGTCATATTAACCTCTAAAATTCTTTTAATGCATCAAAAGTCTAAATATAGATTTATTTCAATATTTAAAATATCTCTTATTTTAATCTTTCATTAATAAGGTAATTATTGCACCAACATTGTGACATAAATTTTTTTAATTATTTAATGTCTAAAAATTAAAAATAAAATAAATTTATGTGTGAAATAATTTTATATTTCTAATGAATAATTATAGTTGAATTTATCTTATGTATAACCCTATATTAAAAATGTTTTAGTTATTAAAATTTTAATTTAACACTTTTAAATCTTCTTTATATAAAATATAATAAATGTCATATTATAATTCAAGTGGATAAAAAAGGATCATATTTGATTCCTAAGGATGATTTTGGTCGAAATACACTTATACAATAGAATTAGTACTTTTGTTACGGTAATTATAATATCATTTTTACCTTTAATTATCCTATTTATTTTTAACCGTGGAAAATAAAATCCAAAAGTTACTATTAACCAAAAATTATTTTCATTCTATTGAAGCACATTTTACTTACTGATATCAACTATGTATCATGTATTTTTGAAATTAAATTCATAGAAGTGGTAAAATTATGTTTTATGCAAATTCACAAATGTGCCTAGAAGGTGGGTAAAAGACGGTAAAAAGTTAAATAAAATTTTATATATGTTATCTTATTATAAAATTACATCAAATAATTAAATTGGACTAATATAGGTATTATTTATATACATTGAATTTAAAATAAATTTAAATAAATATAGAAATTATTTAAATAAAAGCCAATTTTAAATAATAACGCAGTGTTTTTCACTATTCATCAAAAAATGAATGTTTTCAGAAAAATTACAAAAATTCACCCTAAGATATTTTGATATTTCAAATCCAAAAATTAATTTCATTTTGAAAATAAAATTTAAAAAAATTTGAAAAGAGGCTATTACAATTCATAACTGATTTTGAAATGGCTAGTTTGATTTGTCGTGGGTTGTAAGAACTCTATGTTGCGTACAATGCATGATATTGTATTATTCAAAGGGAAAAAACAATGTAAAATTGGGTTTCTACATCAAATATTTTAAAATTATATATTTTTTATGAAAAAAAAATTTCATGTCATTCAATCCATTGGAAAATGATAATCTCGCTCGTTTGTACTTGTGAACTGCCATTTTCATGAAGAGATGTTATTCATTTTTCATTTCTAACTTAAATGAATTTAAAAAAGTGTGTATTTAATTATTAAATATGTAATTTATAATTTTTTATGATTATTTAAAAATTAACCTCTATCAACTTAATTTCATTTTCATCCATTAGAAAAATGAAAACATTGTTCATGTGTGCATATGGACTATCGTCTCGATAAAATGATGTGATCCATTTTTCAACACCTCTATTCATGGTCGGTTATAACATGTTATTTAATATATAATAATTGTACTTAGAAACTTTTTATGATTATGTAGATGGTGGAAACATGAAATATTTTAAAGGACATAAATTGTCTAACTGAATGATATATGTGAAACAGAAAAGTTCATATTCACAAATTCATTTTAAAAAAAAACAATATTAATAAATTGAAAAAAGAAATAATATTATCTAGAATGATAAATTTTAATATGTTAATGATATATATTTATAATAAGTATAAATTTATTATATAGTAGATTAGTATAAGTTTGGCCAGGTGATATTCTGAGGCGAGGGTGTATTCTGCAGTCTGATTTTTATGTACGATATTTTATGTTTAAATTATAATTTGGATAATTTCACAATATTTCCCTAAAACACATATATTTTCTTAGAATATATTTATTATAATTGTTTCCTTGTTTATTTTCTAAAATTAACTATATTTTTTTGATAAAAAATGTAGAGAAAATATTTTAGAGTAAAGTCCACCTTATTTCCTCTTCTATTGGTGAAATTTTTCATCCATGTCCATGTTCATTAGAATCACATCAAGAATGTTATTTTATAAAATAAAATGAATATTTAATATGGGTTTCAACCATATTTTAATTTCTTTTCTACTAATAAGAAATGAATTTTTATAATATTTTTTGATGTAGTTTATTTATTACATTTAACCAATGTTTGAAATGAAAATTTCTTTAAAAATTTCAACAAGAATGACTTCTCCAACCACCATGACCATTTTTTATTTGAATTATAGAATAATGTTTCCATGGATATTTTTATGGAAAATAATATATTGTATTATGTTAATTCTTTCCCACAATGAGCATGTAAGCTCAAACATTATAATGTTTTCCTTCCTATATGACACCATGAAGAAAACTTTGAATTATTTATTAGATATATTCAAAGAAATAATAATGTTTTCTTTCTGATTTGAGGATGTATTCCATGTTTTATAGTTTAATGTGAGAATAATATATGTAACATGGTTAATAATAAAACTAAACTATTTTATAATGTGGGATGAGATATCTTGTATTTTATAGCATTGTGGTAACTTATCCACCATATCTGGGTTACTGGAGTCAAGGTGTTACTATTATAATGTTATTATCTATAAAAAAGATTTTATCATATGATTATCATGTTTTACATATATATTTAATGGGTCCTTTTATTAAATTGTCTCACACTAAAATCATGGAACATATTAAATTCTTCATATCTACTCATGGTAGAAGATAATTATTTCACAAAAAAATGGTTTACTCTTGTATTTCTCCCATCATCTTGTCTGGTTTTTTAACAATTAATTATTTGAATTATATCACATCATGTTTATTTTTGTATTGATGAATTATGTGTTATATATTAAAATTTATTCTTTAATGATAAATATCAAAAATTTCCTAACTATAAGATAGGTCATAAAGTCAATAATTGAACATGTGAAGAAACACAATTGATTGTATGAACAAAAGACAGAGTGAGTGTAATATATGTGGAAATTATTTAAGGACTAGATTAACTATTAGAAGAATTTGACGAACCACCAGAATCAATCTATAAATAATCCAATTTTTTTAAAGTATTGAAGAGGCTTCACCGTCATGTGGATTGACCATATTACTAATTGATCAAATTCGGTTGATATTTTTTATAATCCTCAAGTGACCATAAGAGAAACTAGTCGACCTCAAGAAAAAATGATGAGATTTCATGATATGTTTCTTTGACCATGAGATAAACTAATTGACTACTTGTTGTAACGAATATACTTTATGATAAATTTAGAATTTTGTAAAATTAATGAAGATGTCGTTATAATCATGTAAAATATTTATAGTCACATAATTATATTATTCATATTGGATAATAGGTTAGAATATAATATCCAAATTAGTCACATTGGATAATTAGTAAAAAATACATTACAGAATGATTAACATAGGTGAATTTTCATAACCACATATCTAAATGATTCACGTAGGTGAATTTCATTGAACTAAAAACCATAAAATATGTCAATAAAAACATATTACTATTCAAGAGAATCAATAATATTTTTTTCCTGAGTGTTGAATTGACTATGAGGTATCAAAATGAGGTGATAGAATTAAATTGATATTGTCTGAAAAGCATTGTATTTAATTAATATTTTATAATGGTCAACCCTAAATAATTATAAGAAGATGCAAAGAATTTAATACATTTAAAATTAAGGTTGAATATAATGATATTTATTATTCTTTAATAAATATTATTTGGAAAAATATGCTATATTTAAAATGATAAACATATTAATGGTAATAGTAATAGTGATAATGAGAACACACAGGATATTTATTTTTACAAAAAACCTATGAATCATTTTTATTGGAAATTCATTGAAAGATAAATAGGAAAAAATTAGATCATTACTTTAGAACTTAACATAGAGGAAATTTATAATGATATAAAGAAACCACTCTTAAACAACCGAAAAAATGTTCAAAGTCAAAGCTAAGTCAATAATAATATCTTCCTTTCTCAGTGTTTTACATTAAATTTATGTGTTCCATTGATTATTTTTTATATTTGACAGACACATACTTCATTACAACATTAAAGAGTACTCTGTTACTATTTCTTTTATTTTCTTTAATTTTTTGTCCCCGTAAAAAGTAAAAGAATATATTTTATGTATTGTATAACCCTTTGATATGTTGTAACATGAATACATAATCTAGTAACTATATTTTCATTCGTAGTTTAAAAAACGTGATCGAATGGGGGTTACTATCATGTGGAGAGGACTAGGTACCGACAGGAGATTGATCCTCTTATTTATTATTTCCAGTATGTGATTATGTAATATTTTCTTACTCTATTAAAATTATTATTTTCTAAAATTACAATTTAAAAATGATAATTTGATAGATAATTTTTACCTGTGATATGTCAATTATTTGATTTGAGTAATGTAATATCACTTTATTAGGATAATTTAATGTTATTCTAATTGTGTTTTGATCAACACCTTGAGAGGTTATTAAAAAACATAAATTTAATTATGAATACAACATTGTTTAATTGCATGTATTATAAATTGTTGGATTTTTTATGACAATCTTTTTTAAAAAAATTATTGATATTCAATTAATCCCCCTCTCGAGCATTGCACTATATCCCACATTTGGTATGAAGGGTAGTTTTATTTTTTTCATTTTTGTTTTTTTAATGACCCAAATCAAGTAACCTAAAAATGATATCTACATTATTTTATAAATATACATAAGTAATTGTGAAAAAATCTACATTTTATGGTCATTATATTAAAATAGAACCTTATTTTAATAGTTAAATAATTTTCCATTGGAATTTAAATTTAAGATTCATCATAAGAATCATCTATTTTTATACATAGACTATAGTAGAGGATCAACCTGAAAACCCCCAAAAGATCTTATAGCTGACTAAAGTGATGGAAATAAGGATACTTATGACTATAAATATAAACAATAACTACATTATATTATTCTTTTAAAGAGGTTAAAGTTAATAGAATATCATTTCATGATAATAATTTTAAAATATGGGATACACATTCTATATCATAGTATGGAACATCATAATGTATATAAATGATATTGAATACTTATAAAATAATTTATGATACATTAAATATAGAACCTAATGAATATACATATAATATGTATATCAGGTAAAATTATTTCATTAATAACAGGTTTTATCTAGGATAAAAGTGGATGTAAAATATGAAGTATTGAGGATGTTGTGATGCTTACCGAATCGCTGGATAGGAAATGTTGTCTTTATTAGATAAACCTATGACATTAGTAGATATTCTATCATTGAACTTATATAAAAAAATAATGAGCATGAATTAAATTTAATCCCTAGTGTAAATATTGAATTTAAAAGTTATATATCTTTTAAAGGATCTTAATAAAAATCAAAAGATGTTATAGAAGCTTATAGTATCAATATGAGTAAATCTAATTCAGATAGTAAATAATAAATTTATCATATCTCTGTAAGGTTTAAAAAGTATTATAGGAAGAAAATGTTTTATAGAAAATATAAATATATGGGAATGTATAGTAAGAAATGATTCTAGAATAATGATGATAATATTATTGAAGTTACTTATTATTAGAGAAAAAATACTCATCAAAGCTATTTGTGAAAAATTCAAATAAAATATATTTCATGAATATTGAAGAATGAATTTCAAGAAATCAATGAAGTCAACATGTAGTTATTTGGTGGAATAAGAAAGTGATTCAAAATCATCTAGAAATGATTCTATATTAATGTAAAATATATGCTTTATGGTAATTCATCCTAAGGTAACACACTAATTATTTATTCCTTCTGATTTTTTTTATTAATCTAACATGTCTATAGAATATTTATTATTATAATGAAACATGATAGAAAAACCTCAAATATGAAATAAAATATTAATTAAAAAATATAATGAATAGTCATTGTTTTTCTTCAAATTTTAAATATGATCGTGGTATTAATAAAGCTAATAATGATGTGATGTGAATGAAAAATAATTAAAAAAAATTATATTATTAACAACTAAAGAAGGACCATAAAATGTTTACCCATGGGAGATAAAAATGAACTATGATTCTTTTTAAACAACTTATGTAACAACCCAAATAATTAATAGAAAATAATTTTTATTTATTTTTAATATTAATTTGAATGATTATATTTATTTATATTTATCATGATAACATTGGGTAATTTTTCAATAAAAAGGAAAATGATTTATTTGAGAAAAATGGGTTTATAACTCATAAGAAGGTTTTATTTAAAAAAAAATTCCAAAATATATTATTTTAATTTTAAATAATGTTCTTCATTATTTAAATCATTACATCAAATTTATCATCGTCTTTTTTTTTAAATTTCTTGAAAATTCTTATTTTTCAGTGAATAGTTATAAATATTGTTTTTATTGTAAATATATTTTATTTTCATGTATTTAAAATTTAGAAATCTATTTAGGATTACTTTTTAAATTTATTTTTTTCAATTTGATTAAAAATAATCCAATTAATGTTATTAGAATCATAATTATAATTGATTTTGGTATGAAAATATTTATATACTTAACATGAATTTTTCCAAAAACCCATTTTCATCATGTTTCGTTTTAGTAATTTTAAATTAAATTCTCATAGATATGTTGATTTAATTTTTTATAATGTATCCCATATTTTTTATTTTTAGTTTCAAATTTTCTAAATAAATCACTTTTACTTTTATTTAATAAGAATTGTAATCATAGTACACATGTGTTTCCTCGGTAACAGTTTACAAGGTAATTGAAGTTAACAGTAATATTATAAGGAATGAAAATAAAAATAAAATGTTCACTTAATATACTTTATGTGTGGAATTATAGAATCCTCATCCCATATTACATGTTCTGGGATTTTTTTACAATTATTATTTTAATGAATTTTAAATATTATTTTATGTAATAAAATAAAAAAAAATATCACACTCTTAATTTTGAATTTCTATTATATATCTACTTAGGGATAAAATAATTTTTTGGATGGATTTTAAATGTTATTTTTGGAATATATTTCTTTACAATTATAATTTATTTTGATTTTTTAATGATTAAGTAGTTTTCTTAAATTCTTACGCAATGACGACATAGTGATTGTGCGAGTATTAGAAAATTAAGGTTAAAGATTTTTAATATGATAAAAATTATTTCATTTCGGATTAATTGTTTAATAACACAAATTTTATAGGAAATAAAGAAAATATTGATAGAAAAATGGATTCTATTTGAATTTCGTTTTCTTCAAGTTGTTTTTAAATTCAAATTATGTGAATAGTTTTTTAAAAATAATAATAATATTTAATTTTTAATATATATATAGTTATTATTATATAAAAAAAGTTAAAACATTTAAAGAGGAAAATTTGGATAAAAAATATCCCTGAATTTTATATCTTTGACATTTATAAGAAATATCTTCACTTAGATGTAAATTTATAGCCACTTATATTGAAAAAATTGTTACAATGGATATGTTTAAAAATGGTTGACATAAGTGTTAATCCAGAAGATATTGTTCAAAATGATATGAACGCCTATTGAAATTTATTTGTATTATAATTTTAACATAATAGAATTATTATTTTATAATTCATATCCTTTTTTGAACCATCCAAAATTACCTATACACATATAACATTTCAATATTTCTTATATTTATTAAATTGACCCTACAATCACTTATAAAAGGAAAATCATATCCACTTTTCATCACATAATTTGATTACTCTATCCTAGATAGTTACCAATGAAACCCCTTTATGTAATACCTCTCCCTATGATATAGGTCCTATTTTGGGCATAATAACAAAGTTATAGGGAATATGGTTTAATGAAAATGAGATTTTCTAAAAATATATATATAACTTTTAATCAAATGTTTTAGTTTTATTTCTTCTTATTCCATATTCAAATATTATTTAACCATTTTAAAATATTAATTCATTATTTAAAATATATTGAGACGTTATTATATATATTTCATAACCTATATGGAGATATTAATCCATACAATGGTAAATAAAACCATCGTGAGTTTGTATGATAGTATACCACCTCAAGAACAGATGTCATTCATTTTCCATCAATGAAAATTACTGCTAGATATAATGATGTGTTAAATGAAATATATATATATATATATATATATATTATAAACTAATGAGAATAATAAATAGGTAATGTGTCATCTATATTCTTACATTTAAATCCATTTGAAAAATGATAACGTAATCCATGCATATGTGTGGATTATCACATCAACAAAAATTGTAATTTTTTTATCATCAACGAATTAGATGAATGATATATATAATGTATTTAAGGACATAATTTTATAATTATAAAATTATAAAAATATTTAATGATAATATAATGTATTTAAAGATATAATTCTGGTGTTCAAAATTCATGGAGCGCAGGTACTATAGAAGCGGCAAACTGTAGCATCAGCGACACTGTAACGGTGGTGGGAACTGTAGTAAGAACTATAGTGGTAAAAGAACTATAGTGAGTACTATTACAGCCTAGTTACTATATCATCACTATTAATCGGTGGCTATTTGGTTCAAAATTATGTGTCTACAGTATATGTAATGGGATTCATGACGATTCATCCTACATTCAATGTATTGAATTTATAAAGGCTTGATTGGTAGGCTATCTCTTAGGAGGGATATGGCTTTCCATTCCAGTCTATGTGTGTGGTGTGTGTGTTCAATTATAATAGTATCCTAAGAACCTAATATATATATATATATATAATGGTTGTTTTACTCATTCTTTTGTATGACCTATAGTCCACATTATTGTAACATAATTCATTTCTGTAACGATATTTCATGGATCACTTTGAAATTATAAGAATTTTATGAAAATATAATTATTTAATTATTATTAATCTATATATTTAATAAAAGGTACATTTTTACCACAATGAACATAAAAATGTAATTTCAAAATTATGAATTGAATATCTTCAAAACACTTTAGGTTTATTAACTTATTATGTAATTGTAAATGAAATTAATATTAATAAAATAAACAATCTATCAGTAAGGGATTAATCCGGGAAACATTGTTTCCGAAATAATATAATTTATATAATTTTATTCTACATGAGGTAAAGGATATACATGGAAATAATGACACAGAGTATGGTATTTCATTTCAACATCCTCACATTGAGGCATTTATTACTTTTATACACCTAGTTTCTTTTTTACGATATACAAAATTTCTATTTTAAATGTTGTATCATGAAACCATAACAATTTATTCTATATTATGTTGAATTTAAAAATATTTTATCAAAGGGGATTTTAAATTAAGGATACAAAAAAGTAAGGGGTTTCAAAACCCAATTTTCTGTCATTGGGTTACATCACATATTCATTGATTATATTATAAAAAATTATATATGAAATGGTATTTTAATGATTTATGATGTACTTAAAAATTACGATTATGCATTCATATTTGTTACACAAAATTGATCCCTTGATTAATTTTCAATTAAATAATGTAAAAATTATAAGGGATATTTTCCTCAAATTTTCTTTTTTGGGACCTATGTTTATATTATGCATATATCAACCTTTATTGTGTGTATATACTACCATTTGAAATTTTTATATCAAGAATATTCATATATTCATGATATTTATAGTTTAATTTTATGTTATTTTTTATAGTATTATGATTAATATGTTATAAAAATGTTATGTATTTTTATAAAACAATCTCATCTTATTTTTTGGATTTTATTTGTTCAAAGATAGTTTGGGGGAACATATAATTTTATTTTCCTCAACTATATATTTTTTCCCTTATAATTCATATGAATATTTTTACAAGTTTTGTTTCTATTTCATCCCTTATTTATAAATAAAAATCAATAAAGTTGATTGTAAGTGATACCTATCATGTATCATCTTTTTGATACAGAGAATATCTCTTACAAATCCATGTTTTTTAAGAAGTTTCTAATAATGTTATTATATAATCATATATTATTCACTAAAATTATATTACCTGATCATTGAAATAATTTTAAAATATTTTAAAATGGGAATTTCATATCATTTTCTACATGTTTCACTATCAACTCTCTTTTGAAAAGTTTCACTAGAATTCCATTTTTAACATTAATAACATTAATGGATTTTTTTGACATCATGGAAATTATTTTCATTGAATATTATTTTATAATTATAGAAGTTTATTCCAAAAATTATTTACTTATAATACTGGACTTTTTTATTTTTTAACTGCGATTTCTAAAGTGAAATGGGTATTTAACCCTAGAATGTTTTTAAAAATATTTTTATGGTATTTATTTTAATCAATAAAAAGTTCCATATATTTTAGTTATTATACAAGATAGATTTGTTGTAATGATTCTATAATTATTTATTCTCAATATGGATTATGATTAATTCAATGAGATTTGAATGGAACCCATTTCTCTTCCATGGATAAATAAATATATCAAAGAACAATTGTTATTTCTATATTGAATATTGAAAGATTTATTGTGTTATTTTTATGTTATAGATCTTGTAGATTTTTTATGATGAAGGTTGAGCCTATTATATTTCATGACTATGGGTGATCCCTATATAGTTCTTTGATCCATTAGGAAAATAGTTTGAGTTGACATGTTATAGGATTATTCTAATATATTATTTTAATTTATATAGTAGGTTATTTCTTTTAAAATAGTGCTTGTAAGAGTGATATAAAAACAGTCTTACAAGTTATGAATATGTATTATCTAAGATTTCATGAATTTATAATGGATTATTTTCTCAAGTATTTATTTCACATGGATAATTATTGTTTATATATATGACTCTTTTATTATATTAAATCTTTATTCCATGTTTCATGATTTATGAGCCATGTTTTTCTAGGTAAAATATATCTTAAGATAGGATCATGAACTTTTATTATGTCATCATATATTTATTCTAATATTACTATCCCTGATGAAATTGAATGTAGAGTGCTTGTGTTTTCTTTTAGAGATAATTTGTTCTCAGCCATCTTATGTTGTCGTTTTCCCCAGGTTATGAAGATTGATGTAAAATGAATTCTGTCTAAAATGGTTTTATGTGTGATGAATATTTTAGGATCAGTTAAAGACATAATATGGAATAGAAAAAGTAGTGTATAATTGGAAAAATAAACTTTTGGGGACGTGGGTATTGTTATGTATGAGTTTTTCCTAATTATATATAACAATAAAACTAAAATTTCTTTATCTATATAAGTGATCCTATATTTCATTTTTATGTTTTAAATTTTGTATCATTGACATTCGGTCAAATGTATTAGTGTGAATGTCATAAATGTAAAGTTTGTGCATTAGGAGCTAAATTCTGAGATTACAGGTTTGTGGTTTTTTTAGTTAGTATTATAGTGTGGTTTAGATAAATTTGTAGAAATGGATGTTTTAGTACGAGGTTTAATTAATTATAACAGATACAATAATTTTTTATTTGATTATGGATGGTCATAAGTTCCACATATTAGACACGCCTTTTTAGATTTTTTTGGGTGGTATTAAAAAATGATCAATGTTATAATGGGAGATGTTTTATTAGGTTATGTTATACACCACCCTTGGTTTTAAAAAGGTGTTTTATTTTGGATGAATAATAACACTTTTTGGGGGTTTTAAGATAAAACTTACAAGATTACCAATGAGATTAAATCTTATTTAATGTTTATGTTTTTGAGTTAATTTTTTATATATGATATTTTATTTTATGGAATGATATAGGATGAACCTAAAGTGTTATTCTAAATTTTTTTATGTTAAATGAATTATTTCTGTATATGAAGGTTTGTAAATTCGGATATAATATTACCTTTGCAATACATTTAGTTTTGGTTAATATCTATTGTTATCAGAATTTTCTTGTTATAATTTTATGAATTATATGATCCGTTAGATATTGATTTTTGTGCATTAGGTATGAATAATTAAACTTGATTGCTCATTGTTTGGTGTAAAGGATGATATTATGGTTTAAATTGATTAGAGGATTAAATTATATTTGTAATGTTGGTACAATTATTTATATTCTGAGTCTGTATGATATATTAATTTTTCAACACTGGTAAAATGATTGTAAAATAATAATATTATTCTATTAAAATACATTATGATCAATCAATGGTATTTTTCACACTGCATTGATTAACGATTTTATAAACATTTGATTTCACATTATCATTCACAATATTAAGATCAATTTTCTTTATCACTCTTTATTATTATACCAACATTACATCTTTACTCAATGTCTATATTTTCACTTCCCACTAAATATTCTCTTTTTTGGAAACCATGATATGAGTTATTCAAGATGAGCATCATATTTATAATAACATATTTTCATAAGGATGAATTATAATCCATTTTAATGATGTATTTTTTCCATGAAGTTGTTTTTAAATATTAAAAAAATACTTTAACGTTCAAATATTTTTTCTTCCACTTCTAGGAATTGATTTATTAAATATTTGAAACCCCTTCAATCGAGAAAGGGAAACAATAGGGGGGACTCAATTCCAAAAATGGTTGAATAATGTAATAACCATGTTAGTGTTAAGATAAATATTTTTATATTCATATAAATATTAATTATTTATATTTTATATAGTTATATTCATTATATAAGTATAAAGTAATTTTTTATTAAAATGAGAATGGATTTTTTTTAACTAATTATGCTTTTAGAAATTATATAGTTTAAATTAAAATCATGATTAAAAAATTATATAACTTTTCATTGATAAAATGAAGTTAAACTTTGAAATAAACATTTAAGAATTTTAATATGATATATTTTTTAGAATTTCCTAAAATTGTTTATTTCTTAATAAATAATGATAATTCTTATTTTTATTGAAAAAAATTATTTTCATTACATGTAATAATAATTTTCACAATATATTTTAGATTAATTTTAATATTTTATTAGTTCCATTTGATTAAAAATAATTGAATAAATTTTACTCTAATGATCATTATATTTAAAGTTGATATAAAAAAAATTTATACTTAAACGACATTTTTCAAAAAGTTGTTCTTATCATGTTTTCTAGGTTTGACATTAAATTAAATTATTCCAGATATTGGAATTTAATTAGATAAAATGAATCCCATATTTTGAATAAATAGTTTCAAAATATTTAAATAATTGAAATTTTTATCATTATGAATAGTATCTATGGTAAAAATTTGTCACCTCGGTAATGGTAAATCATGTAATTATGCTTAAAAAATATAATAACTACTCAGAATAACCCTAAAACATAACATAAATATATTTTATGAGTGGGGTTCAACAATCTAAATAAAATATTCTATGTTATAGACATTATTTTTCATTTCTTGATGAAAATGAATTAGATATTTTTTAATAAAAATAAATAAATAATGTCAGTCTTTTTCTTTAAAATTTAAATGATATGTCCAAATAAGGATAAAATACTGCTAATGAATATTATTTTTTTTAATTACAATAACAAATTTTATGATTATGATAATTTATTTTTAATTTTTATTGATGAACTAGTCACCTTAAATTCTTATGAATCATCGACATAGTTCGTTTTCATGCGGTAGAAAATAAAAGTACGAAAATATATATAAAAGCATAAAAAATATTATTTGGATAAATTATTGTTTAAAATTATTTTTATTTTTAATAAAAATGTATAATTAATATTTAAAATTATTATATTGTAATTAAATTGTATTCAAGTGGTTTTCCAAGTCAAATTATTTTAATAGTTCTTAAAATGACATTAAAAGTATTTTATTTTAAATATATTTTAAAAAACAATTTTAACATTATAAAAAAATAAGAGGAAAGGTATGAGGAAAAAGTGTCACTAATTTCATCACATTTACATTTAGTATTCCATCCCTAATTTATAATTAAATTTATAATTCTTTATATTTAAAAATATATTACCATTATTGTGGTTAAAAAATGTTAATGAAAGGGTCGATCCAAATGAAAATTTTAAAACGATATATGTAAATGTAAAAATATTGTTACATGACTATATTTAGACCATTTCCCCTTTATCTTCATATTATTTTCATTTTGGATCCCGTTTACAAGAACTAGACACATATTACATTATAATATTTCAGGTATTTTCCATAGTGACCCAATACTTAGTATAAAAGGAAACCCACTCTACACTCTTCCTAAAAAATTTATCACTCCATATCAAGAAATATGTAATGGTCCGGACCTCTCTGGGCCATTCCTTTGTCAAAAAGAAAGTCAAGAAGTGTTCTGGAGGGTATAATGGACTTTTCCCACACTTTCCAGAATTTTGAAACTACACACCATGTAGTTTGAGTACACACCGTGTACCCCCTTTCCAGATATACCCCATGTTGCAGGTCGTGTCCTCGCTGTATGAAATAATGGGTGCACGCCGTGTTCCCAGTTCTACACACCGTGTAGTCCTTCCCTGCGTACGCGTTACCAGTCAATGGTCGTGTACCATGTTGGAGTCGTGTCCTTTCTATGTGCAATAAATGAGTACACGCCGTGTGTCTAAACTACATGTCGTGTAGTCCTTCCCCGTGTATGAGTTACCCTCAAACTGTGTGTTGACCAGTCAACGGCCGCGGAGCCGTGTTGAAAGCCGTGTGGAGACCGTGTAAAATAACCAAGTACACGTCGTGTACCCTAAAGTACACGCCGTGTACTTTTACTTTTCTCGCCTATAAAATGAGGGGTCCCCTCCTCCTTTCAACTCACCCCCTCTCCTCCCCTCTCCTCTGAGTAGAGCTCTTTCAAGAGACTTGAAGGCTCTTCCTACCATAACTTCTTCGTCCGAGCTCCGATTTATGATCCGTCAGTGGCCACGGGATCGTAACGACGAGGCGGAGCTTCCGAGCTTGGATCCGTTGTCTTTCCTTCGGCCTTTTCTTTCCTACCTCCACCCGAGGAGGTTTTTCTGGGACACCGACAGAAGTCTTCTAAGGTTGGTCTGGGGGAGTGTTGCGATCAAGAACCTGTTGAAGTAGGGATCTTACATTTGTCTCTTTAATTTGTGCATCATGAAGGGTGGGTGTTCTATTATTTATGTGAAACACTTTTGAACTAGTTTAATAAAGATAATAACTGGCTTATATAACGGGGATGGGAAGTTGTGTTTGCTGTTACTTTTTATATCCTATGATATTATGTTGTAAATTGAATGACCTTCTGCCTACGGAAAATCATGGTCATTGGGGGGATTTTCTTACACAATTAAATGTTTCCCTCTCCTTATGGATTTTCTTATGGGTGGAAACCTTGTGGAATGTGGAAATTGGTTAATCACGTAAAGTTGGTTGATTAAATGAAAATATGGAAACCTTGTGTGATCACCCCGGTTAAACAAAACGTAATAATGAACATATGGGTGTTGGTTTCGATACATGGCTTGTGATGGGGGTGTTTTGTGGGTTGTTGTGGATCGGGTGAGTAGGGGGGCTATGGTTGGATTGGTTGTGGGTTGGTGTGAGTGTTGTGTTGGTGAAGGGCAGCGGGGCTGCAATAAATGGTATTAAAGAGGTGATGATGTACGGTACGGTTGTGGTTATGGTGGATGGAAGCGGGGCTACAGGGCTGGGTTTAAATATGAACTGGTTGTGGGTTGTGAATAATAAATAAAATGTGGAAGAGTTAATGAATGGTGGGAAATGTTTGTGGAATGGGAATAATAGTAAATGAGGTTGGTTGTTTGGTAAGAAGGGATTGGTTGTGTTGCTTGTGTTTTCCTTACATGATTTGTGGATGGCAGGGATATGTTTTACGAACGTTTGGTGTGGTTGGTTGTGGATAGTTCCCCAGTAGTTAAAGAACTAAATAAATTAATTCTGCTGAAACGTGAAAACCTAAATGAGGTTGGGGTTGTTTGTTGTATGCATGCTTCATAGTAGCAGTGTCGAGGCACGTGCTCAGTTTCTCTGTTTAAAATCCATAGGTTGGGCTGTGTGTTTGGTATGTATATATATATATATCTGTATCTTTTGTGTTTTATCGCACCCCACCTATGTTGAGCACTTAGTTCCGAACACTCCCATTTTATGGGAGAGGGTGTTTTCCCCTTAGTTACTAGCTCCTTCCTGCTCCTTCTCCCCAAGGTTGTGATGGCTTGAGGCGACCTTACACCTAAGACTCTTCGGGTAGGTTTCAATTGGGGTGGTTTTAGCCCAAGTCTCTTCGGGTAGGTTCCACTGTTCCCAAGAATCTTCGGGATGAGGCCCAGGTGTGTGCGGGCGGGATACGTGGTTTTGAGGCCCATGTGTGTGCGGGCGGTATGCATGGTTGTGAGACCCAGGTGTGTGCGGGCGGGATCCGTGGTTGTGAGGCCCAGGTGTGTGCAGGCAAGATGCATGGTTGTGAGGCCCAGGTGTGTGCGGGCGGGATGCGTGGTGGTGAGGCCCATGTGTGTGCAGGTAGGGAGAGTGTTGCAGCATCAGGACGTTATTCGTTAGGAAGAGCAGCTATCTAAAGGTAAATGGTGTGGGGTACCCAATACTCTTGTTTCTGATATACTACTACTTGTTGTGCTTGTGTTTTTCGTGAGTGTGGCTGGTGAGGTTGGGTGGATAGAATTCCTTGCTAGATTTATTTTGTTGTTCTCACGGGACATTAGGACGTATCCCCACTTATGCATGAGAGTTTTAGGTTTCCTTACTGAGTATACTTGTATGCTCACCCTACGTTTGCTTTCAGGTTTCCAGGAGGACTACCAGGGCCATGCGGGACCCTACTAGTCGGACAGTTGGAGTTGATGCAGTTTTTGTTCTCTTGTTTTCTTTTGGTATTGTTCTTTGAGATTTCTTGTACCTTGTTAAAAAATTATTTAAACATGCATGTGGGATTGGTTTGGGTTTATTTCTATACACTTGTTCTTTTTTCCTTTTGGTGGTTGACTTGTCCTATTTCCTGATCCTAAATAAATAAAAAAGGGTAATGCCTCCCATATTTGTGAAAATTCATACCCTTGGTGCTAGTCGCCACCTCGGGGCCTACTGGAGGCGGGACTCGGGGGTTATTATCTTTCTTTCACCATTGCCAGCTCATAAGGGGCATCTTTGGTGGGAGGGGCTCATGATAGAATGGTATCAAAGGTGATGGATGAGAGATAGGATGGATTCTGGAGTTAGACATAGTGAGGATTTCATGGGATGGTAGGGAAACAGTGTTAGTTAATCTTGGTGCATGACATAGGCCAGGGAAGACCGGCTAGGACACGAGATTTTTGGGCCCCCCCGTGATCTGATGCAAGGAATCTAAGCCTACCTAACGACAAAGTGAGACTACATTGATTGCAGGGTAGAGACCCTAGAGAAGGTACATGCATCATCATGATTGTTTTTTACTTGATTTGGGTGTTCTGGGAAAGAAATTGAAATAAAATGATAAAATGAAACCTTGAGTTTTTCCTTACTACTTGGGCTTAGGCGATCCATGTTTACCGTACAGCTATGGCACCTGGACGTCATTTCCGGGTGGCTCAGATAGCTGAGGCCCAGCAGATTCAGGCGGTCGATCATTTGAGGATTGATCGAGAGGAGGAAGATAGCCAGTTGCAGAAGACACTTCGTTCTTTCCAGCGGCATACCCTCAAGAAGTATGAGGGTAGTACTTCGGATACGGAGACAGAGGGGTGGCTTGAGGAGCTAGGGATCACTTTTACCTTGATCCGTGCTCCGAGGGAGTACTGGGTCCCCCTAGCAGTCAGTCAGCTAAGAGATGTGGCACGACAGTAGTGGAAGTTCTACCACAGAGAGAGGATAGAGGCAGAGGTTCCATGGGCAGAATTTGAGAAGGAATTCTAAGAGGAATTCCTTTCTTCCATGATCAAGGTGGAGAAGCAGCAGGAGTTACTCTCCCTTCAGTAGGGGAGTATGTCGGTACGAGAGCTGGGGATCAAGTTCAAGGATCTACCTCACTTTGCTCCAGATCTCTTTCCAGATGAGGAGTCTCAGGCGAGACGTTTGGAGGAGGTGCTCCGTCCTTCACTCCAGTATGTTGTCACCCCCTTCACCCTTCCGACATACTTAGCAGTACAAAAGAAGGCAGAGGTTGTAGAGAGGATGAACTCGCTGGGAGGTGCACCCTGAGAGGGGATCCAGCCAGGCTCGTCGAAGGGGAAGGCAGTCAGCAGTAGGTCTCCTGCGACAGGACCATCTAGGTTCAAGACAGTGGGGAGTAGGCCCCAGCAGTTCCAGTTCAGATCTTCGGGTCCTCGTCCCTTTTTCACGAGCCCGAGACCGAGGTGTGTTTATTGTGGTGGTTTCGGGCACGTTCAGAGTCGGTGCCCGACCCAAGCTCAGTACGGTGGAGGTGGACAGGTTCAGCGGCCACCCCAGCAGCACCAGTTGCCGGCGAGGCCCTTCCAGTAGCAGCAGAACCATGCTCCTCTGAGGGCAGACTTTGCAGCATGAGGCTGACCTCAGGGTGCTCCTCAGGGACCTCGACAAGGGAATGGTCGAGGAGCTGGACGACATTAGAGAGTCATAGGAGCTAGGCATGGACAGTTTCACGCGGCACAGTTGGCAGCTCCAGCGGGACTAGCGGTGGTACGAGGTACGATTTGTTTGTTCAGCACTCTTGTTTCTTATTTGTTTGATTCGGGAGCCTCACACTCTTTTGTTGCACCTAGTCTAGTCCATGCTTTGGGACTAGACATAGAGAGACTTTTCGTACCACTGGTAATGAGTACACCAGTTGGAGGCTAGACTAGCGTATCTTGTGTTTGTCGGGGATGCGGGCTGATGTTGGGACGCCATCGATCTAGTGGGGACCTTCTTCTGTTACAGATGCAGCCATACGATGTCATCCTAGGCATCGACTGGTTGTTTTCTTTTGGTGCCGTTATCGGCTACTTTCAGAGAAGAGTCATGTTCTCCGATGTGGATGGGCAGTGCGTATCTTTTGTTGGCGAGAGGAGCTATCAGGTGGGATGTCGGCGTGTGGAGCCTCTCCTTTCCTTGTTAGGCGGGGTATCATTGGTTCCAACTGATACAAATATGATGGATGTCCCAGAGGTTGTTAGGGAGTTCCTCGATGTTTTTCCTGAGGAGTATGTGACTCTACAACCCACCCCCCGATGTGACGTTGAGTTTGGGATAGGCTTGCAGCCTGGTGCCCGTCCGATTTTGATGGCCCCTTATTGGATAACACCTTCAGAGTTGCAGGAGTTGCGGATTCAGATTGACGATCTGATGGAGAAGGGTTTTGTTCAACCCAGTGTGTCGCCATGGGGTGCTCTAGTTTTGTTCATAAAGAAGGCAAATGGTGGTCTCATGCTATGCATAGACTACCGAAGGTTGAACCAGGTAACAGTCAAGAACCGTTACCCCCTCCCAAGGGTAGATGATCTCATCGACCAACTGAGGGGAGAAGGTTGGTTTTCCAAGATTGATCTATGATCTGGATATCATCAGTTGATGGTGAAGGATAGTGACATCTCGAAGACAGCTTTCAGGTGCAGGTATGAGCACTTCGAGTTTGTAGTGATGCCGTTTGGAGTTACGAATGCACCGACTGTGTTCATGGGACTCATGAACCTTGTCTTCTGAGAGTTTCTAGACCGGTTTGTGATTGTGTTTATTGACGACATCGTAATCTACTCAAGATCAGAGGAGGAGCACGTTGAGAATCTCAGGGTAGTCTTGGAAGTCCTTCAACACCACCGGCTTTATGGGAAATTGTCGAAGTGTATGTTCATGACACAAGATGTACACTTCCATGGGCACGTGGTGTCTCAGCATGGAGTGTCAGTGGACCCGTCGAAGGTGGAGGCAGTTGTTTCTTGGGTAGCACCCAAGAGTATGGCGGATGTTCGTAGTTTCCTGGGGTTAGCAGGTTACTATCAGAGGTTCGTTTCAGACTTCTCTCGAGTTGCTGCTCCTTTGACAGCTTTGACGAGGAAGAACCAGGTCTTCCTGTGGAGCGACCAGTGCCATAAAGATTTTTACTACCAGAAGGAGAAGTTGTTCAGTGCTCTCGTACTCAGGTTTCCAGAGGAAGGGTTGTTGTATGATGTGTTTTGTGATGCTTCTGGCCTTGGTCTGGGGTGCGTGCTGATGCAGAAGAAGGGAGTGATCTGTTATGGGTATAGGAAGTTACGCCCTCATGAGCATAACTATGCCACCCATAACCTGGAGCTTGCAGCAGTAGTGTTCGCACTATAGTCGTGGAGACATTACCTCTTTGGGGAGTGATTTGTGGTCTTCTCAGATCACAAGAGCCTGCATTATATCTTCTCTCAGCCTGACCTGAACTTACGGCAACGGAGATGGGCCGAGTTTCTCCAAGACTATGACATTGAGATCTCTTACACTGAATGTAAGGGAAAAGTTGTGGCTGATTCCCTGAGCAGGAAGTCACATCAGGAAGTGGTTCGGGAATCTGCTGATGCTTGGAAGGTGATGGGAGAGTTGGATGCCTTGCACTTGGATGTCAGGGTAGAAGGTGTTAGAGGCTGTTTGTTTCAGATGACGGTGCAGTCCTCCTTGTTGCAGCAGGTGGAAGAGTCCCAGTGGGGGGACTCTGAGGCAGAAGTGATGCGGGATCATGTCGATCAGGGAAACGCTCCAGAGGGATGGTCAGAGGATGAATGCGGCTCAGGACTGGCAGAATTCTTATGCTGATTGTCGGAGGAGGCCCTTGGAGTTCGAGGTAGAGGATCATGTGTTCTTGAAGGTTTCCCCTCGACGGGGGTAGTGTAGGTTTGGGAAGGGGAGAAAGCTCTCACCCAGGCTCAATGGACCTTTTAAGGTGTTGAGGCGAGTCGGCGAGGTGGCATATCAGCTGGCCCTGCCACCTCAGTTGGAGAAGGTTCAAGATATCTTCCACGTCTCCCATATTCGTCGGTACTTACACGATGACTCCCACGTTATTGACTGGGGAGAGATAGATACGAGAGACGATGCAACTTTTGAGGAACGACCAATCAGAATCGATGATCGTAAAGAGAAGGTGCTACATGGATGAACCATTCCCTTGGTTCGTGTGTTGTGAAGGCATGGCGGCCTCGAGGAGAGCACTTGAGAGAGGGAGACCCAGATGCACGCTCAGTACCCGGAGTTGTTTTGACATGTGTTTTCCCTTGTTCTTCTGATCTTTGTGTTGATGTTGTACTATGTACCTTTAATATATGGAATTCTTGGCTTGTCAGTTGTGAGAACTTTTGTTTCTTTGTTCCCTGGTAATGTGTAACATGTCCGGATGTATGGGAAAGGGAAAAACCTAACACTTAATCGAGACGCAATAATGCGAATGTGATTGAACCCGTGCGGGCGAGTCAGTGCCACCTAAAGCGGATAGTATCTCGACATAGGAGAAAGAATTTCCCAAACACACATGTTCAGGCAGTGTGTTGGTTGTGTGGTGTTGGGGGTAGTGCGAGTTGAAAAATCCTAATGTATGAAAGTGGGAAGACCCAATTCTTAATCGAGATGCATTAATGAGGATGCGATTAAACCCGTACAGGCGAGTCAGTACCGCCTAATGTGTATAATATCTCGACATAGGAGAAGGAATTACTAACACATATGATTAGGGTTGTTGGTTGGGTTCCTGTTATAACGAGAACCCTAAGAGGTATCTGGTTGGGTTCCTCTGGGTTGGTTTTTGAATTCTCGAGGACAAGAATGTTTTAAGAGGTATCTGATGTCATGGCCCGGACCTCTCCGTCCCATTCCTTTGTCAAAAAGAAGGTCAAAAAGTGTTCTAGAGGGTAAAATGGACTTTTCCCACACTTTCCAGAATTTTGAAACTATATGCCGTGTAGTTTGAGTACACGCCGTGTACCCCCTTTCCGGATATACCCTGTGTTGCAGGCCGTGTCCTCGCTGTATGAAATAATCGGTGCACGTCGTGTTTCCAGTTCTACATGCCGTGTAGTCCTTCCTCGCGTATGTGTTACCAGTCAAAGGCCGTGTATCGTGTTAGAGCTGTGTCCTTTCCGTGTGCAATAAATTAGTACATGCTGTGTGTCTAAACTACATGCTATGTAGTCCTTCCCCGCGTATGCATTACCCTCAAACTGTGTGTTGACCAGTCAACGGCCACAGAGCCGTGTTGGAAGCCGCATGGAGACCATGTAAAATAACCAAGTACACGCCATGTATCCTAAAGTACACACCGTGTACTTTTCCTTTTCTCACCTATAAAAGGAGAGGTCCCCTCCTCCTTTCAACTCACCCCCTCTCCTCCCCTCTCCTCTGAGCTGAGCACTCTCAAGAGACTTGAAGGCTCTTCCTACCATAACTTCTTCGTCCGAGCTCCGATTTACGATCCGTCAGCGGTCACGGGATCATAATGATGAGGCAGAGCTTCCGAGCTTGGAACCGTTGTCTTTCCTTCGGCCTTTCCTTTCCGACCTCCACCCGAGGAGGTTTTTCTGGGACGTCGACAGAAATCTTCTAAGGTTGATCCTGGGGAGAGTTGTGATCAAGAACCTGTTGAAGTAGGGATCATACCTTCATCTATTTAATTTTTGCATCATTCAGGGTGGTTGTTCCACTGTTTACGTGAAACACTTTTGAACCGGTTTAATAAAGATAATAAATGGATTATATAACGGGGATGGAAAGGTGTCTTTACTGTTACTTTTTATATCCTGTGATATTATGTTGTGAATTGAATGAGCTTCTGCCTACGAAAAATCACAGTCGTTGGGGGCCTTTTCTTACGCAATTAAATGTTTCCCTTTCCTTCTAGATTTTCTTATGGGTGGAAACCTTGAGGAATGTGGAAATTGGTTAATCACGTAAAGTTGGCTGATTAATTGAAAATCTATAACCCTTGTGTGATCACCCCGATTGAACAAAATGTAATAATGAACATGTGGGTGTTGGCTTGGATACGTGGCTTTTGATGGGGGTGTTTTGTGGGTTTTTGTGGATCGAGTGAGCAGCGGGGCTACGGTTGGCTTGGTTGTGGGTTGGTGTGAGTGTTGTGTTGGTGACGGGCAGTGGGGCTTTAATAAATGGAATTAAAGAGGTCATGATGTACGGTACGGTTGTGGTTATGGTGGATGGAAGCGGGGCGGCAGGGCTAGGTTTAAATTTGAATAGGCTATGGTTTGTGAATAATAAATAAAATGTGGAAGAGTTAATGAATGTTGGGAAATGGTTGTGGAATGGGAATAATAGTACATGAGGTTGGCTATTTGGTAAGAAGGGCTTTGTTGTGTAGCTTGTGTTTTCCTAACTTGATTTGTGGATGGCAGGGATATGTTTTACGAACGTTTGGTGTGGTTGATTGTGGATAGTTTCCCAGTATTTAAGGAACTAAATAAATTAATTCTGCTGAAATGTGAAAACCTAAATGAGTTTGGGGTTCTTTGTTGTATGCATGATTCGTAGAAGCAGTGCCGAGGCACGTGCTCAGTTTCTCTGTTTATAATCCATAGGTTGGGCTGTGTGTTTGGTATGTGTATATATATATATATATCTATATCTTTTTTGTTTTATCTCACCCCACCCATGTTGAGCACTTAGTGCCGAACACACCCATTTTATGGGAAAGGGTGTTTTCCCTTATTTACTAGCTCCTTCCTGCTCCTTCTCCCCTAGGCTGTGATGGCTTGATGCGATCTTAAACATAAGACTCTTCGGGTAGGTTTTGATTGGGGTGGTTTTAGCTCAAGTCTCTTCGGGCAGGTTCTACTGTTTCCCAAGAATCTTTGGGATGAGGCCGAGGTGTGTGCAGACGGGATACGTGGTTGTGAGGCCCAGGTGTGTGCCGGCGGGATGCGTGGTTGTGAGGCCCAGTTGTGTGCGGTCGGGATGCGTGGTTGTGAGGCCCAGGTGTGTGTGGTCGGGATGCATGGTTGTGAGGCCCAGGTGTGTCTGGGCGGGATGCGTGGTTGTGAGGCCTAGGTGTGTGCGGGCGGGGAGAGTGTGGCAGCGTCAGGACGTTTGTCGTTAGGAAGAGCAGCTAACTAAATGGAAATGGTGCAGGGTACCCAATACTCTTATTTCTGATATACTAGTACCTGTTGTGCATGTGTTTTTGGTGAGTGTGGCTGGTGAGGTTGGGTGGATAGAATTACTTGCTAGATTTCTTCTGTTGTTCTCACGGGACATTAGGATGTCTCCCCACTTGTGCACGAGAGCTTTAGGTTTCCCTACTAAGTATACTTGTATGATCACCCTACGTTTACTTTCAGGTTTCATAGAGGATAACCAGGGCCATGTGGGACCCTACTAGTCTGACAGTTGGAGTTGTTGTAGTTGTTGTTCTCTTGTTTTCTTTTGGTATTGTACTTTGTGCTTTCTTGTACCTTGTTATAAAATTATTTAAACATGCATGTGGGCTTGGTTTTGGTTTATTTCTATACACATGTTCTTTTTTCCTTTTTGTGGTTGACTTGTCCTATTTCCCGATCCTAAATAAATAAAAAAGGATAATGCCTCCCATATTTGTGAAAATTCATACCCTTGGTGCTAGTCGCCACCCCGGGGCCTACTGGAGGCGGGACTCGGGGGGTATTATCTCCCTTTCACCATTTCCAGCTCAGGAGGGGCATCTTTGGTGGGAGGGGGTCGTGACAAAATACAACCCGAATTTCCTTCCTAGAAACCCTCACAACATCCAAGAAGTATTATTTATGAAAAATAATGCCTTCTAAGTCTTATGGTTTAAAGTAAGAGAGGTTGTCTGAAGAACAGGTATAAATCATAATCGAATGTTCCAGAATTTATTTTTTTATTAAATCCATAAGAAACATATTCAAACATAATGAAATATTAAAATAAAAATTATTACATATACTTATATGTTATTATATTCATTTAAAACTCTATATTAATCTCCAATTATATGAAATGTGAAATGAAACCATCGTTAATATTTAAAGTAGACCAATATATCATGAACTGATGCAATTCATTTTCCATCTAGAAATATTATGAACGGTTAAAATAATTAATTTAATATATATATATATATATATATGATATTGATGAAATAATTTTCATTCTATAAATTAAATATATTATCTATTTTCATACAATTCCAACATTTGAAAAATAGTGACATTGTTTGTGATTTTGTGTAGATTGATGCCTCCACAAAGCAATGTGAATATTTTTTCATCACTCTATAGCATGGATGGTATATTTATTGTATTTAAAGATATAGTAGGATATCTATGATATAATAATAATTTTTTAAATATAATATAATACTTACAAATTTTATTTCATGCTCTTGAAAAATGTAATCATTACTCATCCGTACGTATAACCTGCCAAATTAGTGATTGTAATAAAATTCATTTTACATTACCATATTTATTTGTTGGTGTTAAATATATATTTAATGTAAAAACTTATTATTATTTAATTATTTATTTTTAGGTGTTGATCGGATAATTACCACTTTTACCACATTCAACATACTGAATTCATTTCAAAAATATAAACTCGACATTCTCAAATGAATAAAGTGGGATTAACTGATTTACTGATTAAATAATTCATTAAAGTAAATGAAATCAATTATCTCAGGATAAATTATTAAACATTTATTAATTTATTAATTAATAAAATAATTGATATAATTTTATTATACTTTAGTTAAAGGACATACATTCAATGTCTGGACTTGATGTATGGGACATCATCTCAATTTTCTTTCATTATGTATTTTTTTAATGTTATACACCTAATTTATTTTATATTGTGAATATATATACCCTTATACAAATTTTCTCATGAATAATTTTTATATCATTGTATTTTACATTATCATTGAAATTATTTCATCATATGATATTTGACATGAAAGTTACAATCCAATTAGTGGTTTCTTAATCTAATTTCCTTTCATAGTGTAATGTAACGTGTTCATCGATTATATTTGGATATGATTTTATACAGAATTAGCAGTTTTTTATTTATGTTTTTTTAAGAATTATTTTTTCGATTTTAATTTTTTAAACAAAGTATCTCCAATTATTAATTCTCAATTTAATGATAATATCCTTTTAAGTATTATTAATCTAAAATTTATAATTTTTGGGGGATTATTTATATTCTATGAACATGTATTATTTTATTAGTTGTATATATTACCGAATAGAATGTTATAACATAGATATTTATATATTCATGGTATCTAATGTTTCATTTTATGTCATTTATTTCAGGGGCTTGAGATTCAAAAGCTTCCAAAAATAGTAAGAATTTTAATGATTCAATCTAATCTTATTTCAAGATTTTTTATTTTCAAAGATATATTAGAAGAGATTATATGATATTATATTCATGAGAGATATAAAATCTCTTCTCCTTCTATTATGAATTTTTTTACAGGTTTATTTTCCCTTCACTCCCTCATTTATTAATGAAACATCAAAAATGTTGTTTATATTTTATTCTAATAATGTATCATCCTTTATATCCAAAATATTTCCCTTTGATATACATTTTTTCAGAAAAACATTCAATAATACTATATTTTTAACATAAATTATTTTATACTATTATTTTACATGACATTTGACCTACTCATAAAAGGATCAAAAAATGAAATTTCTTAATGTTTTACACATGGGTCACTTTTCAATTTTCAAAAAGAAAATGTGTTTTTTAATATTTAAAACATGAATGGACTTTATTATTTGCATTGATGTGTTTTTAATTGGGGAATATATTATTATTTTACAAGGTTATTTTTAAAAAATAATGTTCATATTATTTGTATATTTATTATTTTGTAACGGTTCTTTTAAAACATGAAAGGGTATTTTATAGAAGATTATTTTAAATTATATTTTATGGTAAATTTATTCCATAATAAAAACTATGAGTTTTTATGAATATATTTTTTCAAATAAATTTAATTTCATCCACTACTTTCATTGGACATAACATCTAGTTTAAACGAAGTGTGAGATACTCTGAAATTGTAATTATCACCTAGCCATTGTATTAGAGTGTATAAATATTAATGAATTAGTATTGGAAAATATATATACAAATATTTATAAATTTATTTATTTGGTATCGATTAATTATACAAAATTTAATAATCATTTGAAATTAAAAGTGATATTTTTTGGAAACCTATTTTTATACACATGATGTATTGTTATCTTAATAAATTGAATTATTAAATATTATATAATGATTTAAATTAATTTTTTGTATTATATTTTCAATAAAATGTTTTAATAGTCATTTAATATTTTTAGGCTTGAGATATGAATAAAAAAAATTATGCTTAAATTTTATTTTTCAAATATGTTCTTTTTCATCGTGTGATTCACAAATATTTTAAATTTTTTCTCCACATGAAAAAATTGAATATGATAAAAAGAATTTAATATTTTGAATCAATAGGTTCATATTTGGTAAGTATGTCACATTTCGTTTTGGTCAATATGAATATTAACCATGGTAAACTTTATCAACTTGGTAAAGGTAAAATCAATTTAATCTAGGTTAAATATTAGTGACATGACCATATATTTTCATAATAATTCTTATTGAAATAAAGGAATTCAAACTTTATCACTTAAGTCGTTAAATAGTGTTTTTAATAGAAAATTTTCCTTGAAAATGACTTATTAGTATCTACATTGATATTAATATAAATATTTTCATTTAATAATTTTATATCTAATTTTTAGTAATTATAAAATAACTATAAACACTTACGAATCAAATATGTGATATTTCAACGATTAAAAAAATATAGTAATTGATTTTAAAAATATTAAAATTAATATAATTTAATTCTTACACAGAATTGTATAGATTAATATGTCATATTAGTGTTATTTTAAATATTTAGATTCTAATCTCTTCCTTGAATTTATTTCTTTTACGTAAACACAAATGAATACTCTATAAATTATAAATCATAATGTTTTATAAAAATAATTTCGTATTAAATTAAATAAAAGTCATAAAAATATTAAAATAGGATAATGGTGAGAATATATAGCCTAAATGGAAACTCGTTTTCATTTATATTCAATTTAGAACTGCTTTTCTTGAGAATAACTTTTGTCAAGATTTATATTTTATGAAATTTCAATTCTGCCCCTCCCCTCAATTATAATATAACACCCCTCCTTTATATTCCTCACAAAACATGGTGAATATTTGAACCACCATACTCTTTTGAGTTCTATTTAATACTCTCCTAAAAAAATTATAGAGGTGATGTACTTCTAGAAGACAACCCTAGAGCCCTTAGGCTGAGATCTAAAGGTGTTATTTCAAAGAAGAGTAAATTGAATTAATTGATCATTATTTAATTATTTTTTTCCTCCCAAAAATAAATGTTATTGAAAATAGAAAAGTAAATTCATAATCCAAAAATATAAAAAAAATTAAAATTAATATACCATTTTTATTCGCCATTCTCTATTAAATGGTATGTGAAAATATCACTTGTGCATTTGTATGGCTTACCATCTCCACATAAAGATACAATTAATTTCTCATTAAAATATTTTATTGATGGTTATTACGATGGTTATATAGTTTTTATATTATTTTTATGAAATAATTTCAATTTTGGAATGATAATATCATATATAACGTATTACCTTCTAAACCATTGGAAAACAATAATGTCAATCGTGCACACGTGTCGACTACAACCACTAAGAAGCAGTTTATTTTTTTCAATTTCTAGTTTACATTGTTGGTAATAAGGATTTATATTATGAATAATTATGACATATAATATATAATAAATATTTTTTAATGATGAGTTATTGTTTAACTCTTTTATTTCCATTCATCGAAAAAAATAAAACAGCCTTCATTTGTATGTATAGCCTACTATATCGATGAATGGTGTAGTTCATTTCACTATATATAATATTATAAATAAATATATAAATTTATATATTAAATATGTTATATATTTCTTGTCATGATTAAAATTATTAATATTATGTAACAATGATCATCATATAGGGGCCACAATTACTAAACTAAACCATACATGGAAAATGAAGAAAATATCTCCCAGAAAATTGCCTTAAATAAATGACTTTTAATAAATCTTTGATTAATGGTTATAAGTAAATAATATATGGTATTATATAAATATATATATTATTTTTCTATAATATATTAATAATAAATATTTTTTTTGAAATAGATTCTAATGCATATAATGGATTTCAAACCTAATGAAAGAGATTTTTATCCCACATTTATTTCCATGAGACACATACGATATTCACCAATAGTATCATTTGTTTTTTCATATAATTTCCATGAATTAATTTATTAAGGATTATTATTAAATTTTGAGGCATATAAATATTCATCTATGATTATTTCATTCATGGGGATTACGATTTAAACAACACCAATGTGGTAAGAGTTTTATATTTCAACATAATTATTTATCATGATTGTTTATAATAAGTCATGATTATAAAATATAAGAATACATATTCCATGAATATTGTAACATCCCAGATCCAGAAGCCACCCAAAGGAACCCCGTACTCGGTTGGTCACATGGCCTCAAGAACATTTCCCCAAACTCCAGAGGCTGCCGACTAGTAGCGAGGGCCTTGGGTGTGATAGTGGGGAAACTATGCCCTCATTAGCAGAGTACACAGTGGAAGTAAATAAAACATGAAATAACGGAAGAAGTAAATGTAACACCCTGAGCTTTTATAAGATATATTCATTTTAATTTATTTCATATCTTCTTTTGTCTGCTACACCAAGATTATCTTTCACTATACGCAACACCGTATTAGCTTGCAGTATACGCAACACTAATCTTGGATCGTGTTATACACAATTTCAAGTTTGTTTGATAGTAGTTATTCTACAAAACATTGAGTGTATATATATATATATATTCAATTTATAAATTAAATATGGTTGTATTTTTTTATACTAAACAACAAATGAGTCTTTCACTACACGCAACCCTGACTTGGCTTGCATTACACGCAATCACGACCTTCCTCGATAGCGTGTGTTGTACGCAATACTGGGCTTCACTAAACAACGATATATTGTTATAATATTCTTATGGACTATCCTTTATGAATAGTATTAACTACATTTTTAATTTTATAACATTATTATTCATCTTACACATTTTCTAGAACATGATATAGGAACAAAATAAATTTTTCAGGTAAAATATGTGTTTTTCAAAAAATGTAGTTTTTCCGCCTTTTGATGGTGCACCCACTTTAAATCTAGTTTTTGACATGTTTATAAGTTCAATTTTACAAAATAAACTTCTTATTCTGAATCAAAATATAATAATTTACATTGGATAATTTTTTGATATTTTTCTGATAACTTTCATATTTTAATGAATAGTAAAAACACGCTATATTTTAATTAAAAACAACTTTTTTCATCGTAATAATTTATATGGTTAAATTATAATATTGAATGGTTTTATAGTATAAATATAATATATTTTTACCATTTAATATAATGTATGTAATTATCATTGATTTTACATTGAATTCGTAGGTTAAATCAATTCAATCTTTTGCAATGTTTTAAACCAAAACTCGTTTTCTTTCGACAAGGAGATAAATTTTAATTTAATTTTTGAAACTTCATTGTATTGAATTTAAAAAATGGACTCAATATTTGGAATCATTGGGTCCAAATTATGTTAATAGGCTACTTCTTATTTTTGGGAATTATGAATAGTAACTATGGTAAATTTTATTTACCATAATTAAAGGTAAATCGGGTAATTAAGGGTAAATATAATATTATAAAATTACCCTAACACCTTCCAAAACACTATTGGATGAATAAATGTCGACCCATATCACCTAAGGGTTGGAATTGATTAATTTCATGTACTTTTGACCATGAAAAAGACATAATTATTAATAAAACCAAAGAAAGTGACAATATGTCACTCTCTTAAATCTTATAAGTATAATAACGTTAATTTAGTGATGAATTTCATGAAATTTCAAACATGAAAAGTCTCCAGAAAGCTAATAAAATTATCTACATCATGAGAATTTATTTATAATTTTTAGGGATTAAATGATTATCATTAATGTTGACACAATAGTGATGTTGAAATTATTTTATTGATTGAAATATCAAATAAATAGTTTTAAAAAATATTAAAATAAATATTATATGAAATATTTAATGTTATCCACTAATTTTATAGGTAAATTTGACATGTTTATGAAGTTATTAAATATTTTAGTTCGAACATATCTTCTATGTGGATTTTATTTAAATTCAAGTAAATGAATAGTGTCAAAATTGACACAATTGTTATTTTATAAAAGTAACATTGTTTAAAAATAAAAAAATATATTTAAACAGATTTTATATGGTCAAAAAATGTCATAAATTATCCAATTATGAAAAATTCACAACCCATAAGTAATTATTTATAACAATTTAAAATTTAGAATCTTATTACCACAAACAAAGTTAAATAGATTAAATAAGGATAAATCAAGTTGATAATGTTTAAAATAAATTCTCAACATGTCTAAATTTTATTGGTTGATGAGATTACAACCCTATCTCATCTAATATTCGAATATGAGTCATTTTTTGAGGTTTTTAAGTGGGGTTTCAATTTATTATAAATTAATATTTCTTATATTTCCAATGGTGCCCCTCTCCTCCCTTATAAAAGGGTACCTCCTCCCTCTCCTCCTCACACCATTTTGAGCCTTGAAGTTCGGCCAATGTAGTGGCCCGGACCACTCCGGCCCATTCCTTTGTCAAAAAGAAGGTAACGAAGTGTTCTAGAGGGTAAAATGGACTTTTCCCACACTTTCTAGAATTCTGATTCTACACGCCGTGTACCCCCTCACCAGGTATACCCCATTTTCAAGGCTGTGTCCTTATCATGTGAAATAAATGGGTACACATCGTGTGTCCAATACTACACGCCGTGTAGTCCCTCCCCGCGTATGCATTACCGTGTGTTGACTAGTCAATGGTCGTGAGCCGTGTTGGAGCCGTGTGAAATAAATGGGTACACGCCGTGTATCCAATACTACACGTCGTGTAGTCCCTCCCCGCATATGTGTTACCTTTCTCGTCGTGTGTTGACCAGTCAACGGTCGCGTTCCGCAGTGAAGGCCGCGTTGGAAGCCGCGTGGTGACCATGTGAAACAGCCGAGTACACGTTGTGTACCATAAATTACACGCCGTGTACTTTTTCTTTTCTCTCCTATAAAAGGAGGGGTCCCATTCTCCTTTTCAACTCACCCCTCTCCTCCCATTTCCACTGAGCAGAGCTCTCCCAAGAGACTCAAAGGATCCTTTTCTTCCATAACTTCTTTGTCTGAGCTCTAATTTACGATCCATCAGCGGCCACAGTATTGTAACGACAAGGCAGAACTTCTGAGCATGGATCCGTTGTATTTCCTTTTGCCTTTCCTTTCCGAATTTCACCCGAGGAGGTTTTTCCGGGACTCGACGGAAGTTACGGATGCCGACAGATGTCTTCTAAAGTTGATCCGGGGGAGAATTGTGATCAGAACCTGTTGAGGTAGGGATCTTACCTTCGTCTCTCCAATTTTTGCATCATATGGGGTGGGTATCCACTTGTTTTCATGAGAAACCGTTGAACCAATAAACGAAGATAATAACTGGTTAATGAATGGGGATGGGGAAGTTGTTGTGTTTATCTTTATATCCTGTGATATTATGTTGTGAATTGAATCAGATTCTGCCTACTGAAAATAACGGTCATTGGGGGCCTTTTCTTGCACAATTAAATGTTTCCCTATCTTTCTAGACCGTTTTTGTGGATGGAAACTTCGTTGAATGTGGAAATTTTGTTAATCGCATAATGTTGGATGATTAAAATCTGGAACCCTTGTGTGATCACCCCGTTTGAACAAAATGGAATAATGAACATGTGGGTGTTGGCTTGGACACGTGGCATGTGATGGGGGTGTTTTGTGGGTTGTTGTGGATTGGGTGAGCAGCGGGGTTGCGGTTGACTTGGTTGTGGGTTGGTATGAATGTTATGTTGGTGACGGGCAGTGGGGTTGCGATAAATGGTATTAAAGGGATAGTGATGTACGGGTTTCGGTGTGATTGTGGTTATGGTGGTTGGAATTGGGGCTGTAGGGATAGGATTAATGAGAACAAAATATGGGTTGTGAATAATAAATAAAAATCGGTGGGTCATGGTAATGGAACGAGAATAATAATTAATGGGTTGTTTGGTTAATAAGAAGGGTTTTGTGGTGCTTGTGTTTTCCTAACTTGATTTGTGGATGGCAGGGATATGCTTTACGAACGATCAATGTGTTTGGTTGTTGATAGTTGCCCAGTAGTTAAGGAGCTAATAAACTAATTCTGCTGAAATGTGAAAACCTAAATGGGGTTGGGGTTGTTTATTGTATGCATGCTTCGTAGTAGCAGTGCCGAGGAACGTGCTCAGTTTCTCTGTTTAGAAGCCATAGGTTGGGCCGTGTGTTTGGTAAACATATACATATATATATATGTGTGTATATTTTTTGTTTTATAGCACCCCACCCATGTTGAGCACTTAGTGTCGAACACTCCCATTTCATGGGAGAGGGTGGTTTCCCCTTAGTTACTAGCTCATTCCTTCTCTTTCTTCCTTAGGTTGTGGTGGATTGAGGGGACCTTACACCTAAGACTCGTCAAGTAGGTTTCGATTGGGGTGGTTTTAGCCCAAGAATCTTCGGTCAGGTTCTAATATTTCCCAAGAATCTTTGAGATGAGGCCCAGGTGTGTACGGGCAGGATACGTGGTTGTGAGGCCCAGGTGTGTGCGGGCGGGATACGTGGTTGTGAGGCCCAGGTGTGTGGGGGCGGGATACCTGGTTTTGAGGCCCAGGTGTGTGCGGGCGGGAAGAGTGCGGTAGCGTCAGGATGTTCTCCATTAGGAAGAGCAGCTATCTAATGAAAAATGGTGTGGGGGTACCCAATACTCTTGTTCTTATATACTACTACTACCTGTTGTGATTGTGTTTTGGTGAGTGTGGCTGGTGAGGTTGGGTGGATAGAATTCCTTGCTAGGTTTCTTCTGTTGTTCTCACGGGACATTAGGATGTCTCCCCACTTGTGTGCGAGACCTTTAGGTTTCCCTACTGAGTATAATTGTATGCTCACCCTACGTTTACTTTCAGGTTTCTAGGAGGACTACCAGGGTCGTGCGGGACCCTACTAGTCAGACAGTTGGAGTTGTTGCAGTTGTTGTACTCTTGTTTACTTTTGGTATTGTACTTCGAGCATTCTTCTACTTTCACCTTGTTATAAAATTTTTTAAACATGCATGTGGGATTGGTTTATTTCTATACACTTGTTCCTTTCCTTTTTGGTGGTTGACTTGTCTTATTTCCCCATATTAAAATAATAAAAAGGGTAATGCCTCCCATATTTGTGAAAACCCATACCCTTGGTTCTAGTCGCCACCCCTGGGCCTACTGGAGGTGGGACTCAGGGGTCATTATCTCCCTTTCACAATTTCCTGCTCAGGAGGGTCATATTTGGTGGGAGGGGTACGTGACATCCAAACTCTGCCCATTTCACTTCCCCACTTCCCTAGAATCCTTATAGTGGTACTGGTCTTCTCAAAATACCAACTCTAGTACCCTAAGAGGATGTTCAAAGGAGGCACTTCGAGAAAGAAGTAATACCTTCTACCGATTCATTCAAGTTTGTTTCTTCTTATAATTACTCTTCTTTAGTGGTTTCATCATGAAGTAATAAAATCAGTATCCCTCATATACTGATATGTTATTATAAATATGAAAAAACCTATTCCACCTTATATCCATCCTATGGAAAATGAAATCATCGCACGTGCGTACGTACAGAATATCGTCTCCATGCCGTGGTGTTATCTGTTTTTCCACCACCACCTTACTTGGATTGGTATAATGGTGTAAAGAATAACTACATATGATTATTATAACATCATACTTATTTTAAGATATTATATCATTCACTCCAATTCCATTCAATAAATATGGGAATGATATCATCGCTCGTGCGTACGTATAGATTACCGTCTCCACGACGCGATGTGATTCATTTTCCATGTTAACAATTTAAGAATGATTATAAAGTGTATATAATAAGTAATCATGAAATATATGAAATAATAATGATACTGGATTTATGTATATATATATGTATGTCATCTTCTTAATTCCATTCAATTCAATAAGGAAACGAAAACAGCGTTCATGTGTACGTACGGCCTACCGTCTCCATAAACTGTGTATTTCTTTCCATTTATCAATCTATTATATAGATGTATATTCTGAATATATATTATATATAAATATTGTTTTATATTATTCAATTATGTAATAATGATCTAAGTAATCATATTAATAATTACAAGTCAAAACACGGACGATAAATAAAACAATTTTACCCAAAACGCTACTTTAACATCAATTTACAAAAGAACGGGTAATATAAAGTCATAAGTGAACCATATATGATATCATAACAATTAAGATGATTCTTTAATAATTCAATGACATTATTTAAATCATTATACAGGAGGTTCGGATATGTACAAATCATGTCAGACTTAAGGTAAGGGATAACCTTTCCAATCTCGTTCTTATCCAAGATTGTTTAGTCGTAAGTATTTACTGGGGATATTGTTATCATCCATGTCCATGTTTTATAAAAGTTTTTTATGTATGTTTGAAGTCCTTTTTACCCATTTTCTACTTTTACTACATGGTATGTAAAGAATCTTTCTTGTGCTTACTATACGAGGAACTTTTTGTCTTTTCCGACAAAAGTACTAGGAGAATGGTTTTTTAACTTATACGGAATGAACAGATTTTTATGGTTTTATAACGCCTTATTTTCATGAAGATTACTCAACAATATTTCTTGACTATTTTCAAAAAAATCATTTTCTCTTAAAATTTCCTGGCATTTTGTGAAAAGAAAATGATTTTGAAGAAGAAAGGATATTCTCTTCAAGAATTCATTTCAAGTGTTTTATCAAAACCATTTTCTATATAAGATGGAATTATTTCATATGTGTATGTTTGAAGTATAATGTCTCTATGATTTACATGGTTTCACTTTTCTTATGATGAAATGATATCAATTTTTTTATGGATTATGTTATGATGGGATGATGTTTAGGAAACCCATTTTATTCTCTGGGTAATGATGAATGATTTATGTTCATGATGTGGAACACGTAATAATTATTTCATTATGAGATGGGTGAGACCTATATCTCCCTCCAATGAATTGGGTAAAGATTTATATCTCATGAGATAGAAATGGCTGAAATGGAAAGTAAATCTGGTTCAGTAATACAGGGCTGGAATGACAAGTAAACCCGATTTAGTAAGGAACTTTGTCCACTAATATGGTCTTGGCAGCAATGCCTTCGCTACTATGGAAATCATATCATGTGCTTAATGTTTTTCCACAATTACAAGTTTTATTCCCATTCTATTTTATCATTATTGATGTTCTTTTATGAATATTCCTTATGTACTTCCAAGATTTATGTCTTTGCTCACGATTTTGATGTTTAGATTTTATGTTCAAGTTTTTGCATTCAAATGTTTATGGATTGTTTTATGTTATCTATGTTTTCCCTTACTAAGCATTTGAGTTCACCCTTTATATGTTTTCTTTTCCCTATGATATAAATAAAGGTTTTAGGTAAAAAAAAGGGAAGATCTTTATGGGAGATGTTGAAGATCTTTCACCAAGATTAGAAGATTATGTTCCGAGTTTCCAAAGACACTAAACTATTATGGTCCTTTGGTGTCTGTTTTTGTTATGTATTAAGTATTCCGTAAAAGTAATGTAATGTCCATGTACGTCAAGCTATGGGTATCTACAGTTGGTATCATAGGAAAGGTTTAGTTAACCTTTGGAAACTAGTATGCAAAAACATAAGTGATATTCCTAGAGATATTTCTAAGGTTTGTCTAGGGATGTCCCTAAGGTTTAGTATAACTATAGGTTACAATACTAGAATTATGTTGACGATCATAAATAACCTAGGGTGAACCTAAGGTGTCATGGATTAAAGAATGTGTGATAAGGTAGAAATACCATAAGTGAATTTTTATGATTATGTGGTTCCTCATTATTTTAAATATTTCTTACGCATTGGTTTTTTGTTTTAGTCAATGGAGGAACCTAGAAGGAATTGTGTTAACATTGAATCTGATGGAAAAATTGGTGACCATGAGCAACGAAATTGTGTAATGCCTAGAGAGAAAGATATTGTGATTATGTGAAATCCATCATCTCGATATATGATTAACAAGGTGAAATTTAGGTGTATTCCTAAGTCATCAAATAATAGGAAGATGGAATTTTTTCCATTTTCACATGGTGAGGAGCATAGAGAAAGGAAGATTGATATTTCTAAAGAAGGGATGAAGAACCTTGAAAAATACCTCAAATGGCCAAACCATTTTTTCCATTTTCTGATACCCAGTTTAAGGGTTTCTGGTACCCCAAACATCCATCCAAATCACACAGTCAAACATGCACAACATCCCACTTTCAAAGTAAAAAAATTCAACATTCAAAAAAAAATGCCGCTCGCCACCTCGATCCACGAACCCACGCCACGACCTTAAAGCACGGGACCCCTCGAAACCTGCAACACCTCGAACCACAGTCATCCTCGAAACCACTGTGACGATTGAAGAATCCACAACAAAACACCGACAAGCTTCACTGGTGTTCCTCATCACCGTCACAGAGGAAGAGGTTCACAACATCACTCAAGCCGATATCCAGAAATCACCCTCGACCCCATCTGAAGTGGCCACTGCTCATCGGACTGCGCACCAACCCAGGCCATGCCTCGATGCAAGAATCTTCACAACGCGCCAACATTCAACGCAAAATCCAACCTTATGCCACTGGTGAGACTCCGGACTGACCACCGTCAATCAGCATCGAATCGTCGAACGCACACCACCTTCACTGGCGTTCCTCGCAATTTTCGTCATCAAACAGAGCATTGAAAATCAACCGAGAAAACCCCACTGCAGCCACCCCAACCACTAAAGAAACCCTCATAGATCCTCAGAGTACTCAGCCGCCGCAAATCAGGTGACGACCTCCACATGCTGAGGACAACAACCCAGAACCGGGAGAAAACCCTTGAACGCTCTGTAAAGTATGTCGTTGAACAAACCGGTATTACGCCTACAGGTCAGACCAGCAATTTCGAAGCCTGAAGAGTTCCACCACAATATGGAGGTCAAATCCCAAGACCATTGCGAAGAACACCCGAGGCATCCGATGAAGTTCCACCACAGGGATGAGGCGACGGAAAGAAAAACCAAGCACGACCAGCTTCAAATGGAACCGCTAAGAGAAAATCATCAAAACTAAAAACAAGATAGGAAAATATGAAATGAGAACGAACCCCCCCCCCTCCCTAGGCCACTCCAGATCCGTCGTCAACCTCTATGAAAATATCACCTCCACACAATCCAATCCCTACACATGCCGAAATCGTCGTGCCGAGCCAACCAATCCGCGTGGAGGAGACGATTCAACGAAAGTTGAATGAGGGCGAGATGGCCAGAGAGGGGAGGAGCGGGCGTACAGGGGAGAAACCCTAGTCACCGCGGGAGAGAAAGAGAAGCTGCTCCGATGCAAGGGTTAGGAATTTTTCCTCCAGATAATATACCTCAAATGGAGGGGAAGGTGTTATCTATGTGGGGAAAAGGGTCACAGAGTGACAGACTATCGTGGAGTTCAATGTCTTATTTGTGGAGAACACGGTCATTACCCAACTCAATGCCTAGACCTAAGAGGTTACTTCTAAATCAAGGAAGGACATATTCCATGAAAATCATTGAAGAGAATGGATTGAAGTGTTTATGTATTGGTATTCATGAATAATGTTTTTGAGGTACTTTCATGAAATATTGGAATATCTCTGTATTGGTTAATTCTAGTTTTCAATAATTATATGGTACCGGTAACCATGAAAAGTGTTTGAAATATTTTTGGAAAGCAGATGATATCCGTATAATTAAGGGATAAAGAGAAAATAATATGTTTGGTAGTATTCATGAGCTCAAGATTGATATAAGGACAACGTGATATCATGGTTTGAGTATATAGAATTTTCGGGATTTTTTGTATGTGGAAAGAGTTAACTTTTGACATAATTCATGTTTTCATTAAGGTTCAATGGGTATTCATTTTTCAATAGAATACATGATTAAGGTATTCACGTGATTGGAATGTGACCAACAAGATATATCGGGGATAAATGATGGTATTCACATGCTCGGTAGATGAAATTTCTAGTAATTGTTTTCTTTATACTATGAGCTTGGACATAAGTATTTTGGATAAGCCTAAAGATTTGAAATGGATTATGTTGGACATAAGTTAGTTTAAGGCTATAACTATTTTCGATATTATTGATGGAATGCTAAAATTATGTAGTTTTAGAAAAAGGACAACCTGCAGGATGGGCGAAAACCCGTTGCGTCGGACAAGGCTGTGGGAATCGAACCCACAACTGAAGTGCGACATGCCTTTATCTCCTACCACTAGCCTAGAGTAAGTCCCTGGTTAGTAGAAACTAGTTTTATTTTATTAAGAGATATGATAGATTAAGTATAATTCCATTTTAGGAGCCATATATGATTAATCTCAGCATAGATAGACTTATGTATATTTAATAACTTGTGATAGAGGTAGATGGAATGACCTATCTTTCTATCTCATGATCTTCTAACACTTAGAGAATGACAAATTCAACTTCATTTCTTTAAATAAGAGATGAAGTGTAAATTGTTCATAGGATGACCAACAATGATATTACACTGAAATCAAGTAAGTATTTCTTCTATTTCAAAATTTTCAACTTTAGGGAAATTATATTGAAAAAAAAATGATGTCCTAGTGCTCTTATCTCTGATAAATCAGATGATACCATAGATCATCACAAATTTATGGCTTTGTGATTGTTGGTTTTTTATAGCAATGTTCTCCACCACTCTCCATGAGAACTTGATGGTTAGATGTCTCTTCCATATCCATATTTTCACCTATGTTCTCATATGTGGAAACCCAGTGATTAGTTAATCTGGGTAACCGTTACGTTTCATAATTTAGTTTTTAAAGTTATTTTTTGGTATTCCATTTTACGATGTGGGTTTCGATGAAAGAAACTCTCTTGTAATAAACCATATATAACCCCGACGAATTTCAAGGTTGAAATTCATTTTAAGGGGGTAGAATGTAACACCCTGATATTTTATAAGATATATTCTTTTTAATTTATTTCATATCGTCTGTTGTATCCTACACCAAGATTATCATGCACTCTACGCAACACCGTATTAGCTTGCAGTATATGCAACACTAATCTTGGATAGTGTTACACACAATTTCATGTTTTTTTGATAGTAGTTATTCTACGTAACATTGAGTGTGTGTATATATATATATATTCAATGTGTAAATGAAATATGGTTGGTTTTTGTTATACGTAACAACAAATGAGTCTTTCACTACATGCAACCCTGACTTGGCTTGCATTACACGCAATCACGGCCTTCCTCGATAGCGTGTGTTGTACGCAATACCTGGCTTCACTAAACAACGATATATTGTTATAATATTATTATGGACTAGTCTTTATGAATGGTATTAACTAAATTTTGAATTTTATAACATTATTATTTATCTTACACATTTTCTAGAACATGGTATCAGAACAAAATAAAATTTTTAGGTAAAATATGTATTTTTCAAAAAAATGCAATTTTGCCGCCTCTTGATGGTGCACCCACATTGAATATTATTTTTGACATGTTTATAAGTTCAATTTTACAAAATAAAATTCTTATTCTGAATTAGGATATAAAAATTTACATTGGAGAAAGTTTTTATATTTTTCTAATAACTTTCATATTTTAATGAATAGTAAAACACGCTATATTTTAATTAAAAACAACTTTTTTCATCGTAATAATTTATATGGTTAAATTATAATATTTAATGGTTTTAAAGTATATATAGAATATATTTTTACCATTTCATATAATTTATGTCATTATAATTGATTTTACATTGAATTCGTAGGTTAAATCAATTCAATCTTTTGCAATGTTTTAAACCAAAACCCATTTTCTTTCAACAATGGGATTAATTTTAATTTCATTTCTTCAACTTATGTGTATTTTATTTTAAAAAATGGATTCCATATTTGGAATCAGTGGGTCCTAATTATGTTAATAGGCTACTTCTTATTATTGGGAATTATGAATAGTAACTACGGTAAATTTTATTTACCATAGTTAAAGGTAAATCATGTAATTAAGGGTAAATATAATATTATAAAATTACCCTAAAACATTCCAAAACTCTATTGGATGAATAAAAGTAAAACCATATCACCTAAGGTTCGGAATTTATTAATTTCATGGACTTTTGACAATGAAAATGACATAATTATTAATAAAATACACATAAGTTGACAATATGTTACTCTCTTAAATCTTATAAGTATAATAATTTTAATTTAGTGACAAACTTCATGAAATTTCAAACATGAATAGTCTCCAGAAATATAATAAATGTATCTACATCATGTGAATTTATTTATAATTTTTAGGGATTAAATAATTGTCATTAAAGGTGACACAATAGTGATGTTGAAATTATTTTATTTATTGAAATATCAAATGAATGGTTTAAAAAATATTAAAATAAATATTATATGAAATATTTAATTTTCTACACGAATTTTATAGATAAATATGACATGTTATGAAGCTTTTAAATATTTTATTTCGAACATATCTTCTGTGGGGATTTTATTTAAATTCAAGTAAATGAATAGTGTCAAAATTGACACAATTGTTATTTTATAAAACTAACAGAGATTAAAAATCACAAAAATATTTAAAAAAATTTATATGATCGACAATGTCATAAATTATCCAATTATGGACAATTCAAAACCCATAATTAATTATTTATGACAATTTAAAATTTATAATCTTATTACCACAAATAAAGTGAAATAGATTAAATAAGGATAAATCAAGTTGATAATGTTTAAAATAAATTCTCAACATGTCTAAATTTTATTGGTTGATGATATTACAACCATATATCATCTAATATTCGAATATGAGTCATTTTTGGTGGTTTTTAAGTGGGGTTTTAATTTATTATAAGTTAATATTTCTTATATTTCCAAAGGTGCCCCTCTCCTCCCTTATAAAAGGGAACCTCCTCCCTCTCCTCCTCACACCATTTTGAGCCTTGAAGCTCGGCCAACATCAGCCCATTTCACTTCCCCGCTTCCCTATATACCTTATAGAGGTACCGGTCTTCTCAAAAGACCAACTCTAGTGCCCTAAGAGGAAGTTCAAATGAGGCACTTTGAGAAAGAGTTAATACCTTCTACCGATTCATTCAGGTTTCTTTCTTCTTATACTTCCTCTTATTTAGTGGTTTCATAATTAAGTAATAACACCAGTATCCCTCATATACTGATATGTTATTATAAATATGAAACAGCCCTATTCCACCTTTTATCAATCCTAACGAAAACTAAATCATCGCACGTGCGTACATACGGAATACCGTCTCCAGGCCGTGGTGTAATTTATTTTTCCACCACCACCTTACTTGGATGGGTATAATGGTGTAAAGATTAAATACATATGATTATTATAACATCATACTGATTCTAAGATATTATATCATTCTCTCCAATTCCATTCAATAAATATGGGAACAATATCATCGTCTGTGCGTACATACAGATTACCGTCTCCACGACGCGATGAGATTCATTTTCCATGTTAACAATTCAAGAATGATTATATAGTATATATAATAAGTAATCATGAAATATATGAAATAATAATGATACTGGATTTATGTATATATATATGTATGTCATCTACTTAATTCCATTCAATTCAATAAGGAAACGAAAAGAGCGTTCATGCGTACGTACGACCTACCATCTCCATGAACGGTGTATTTCTTTCCATTTGTCAATATATTATATATATGTATATTCAGAATATATATTATATATAAATCATGTTTTATATTCTATAATTATGTAATCAGGATCTAATTAATCATATTAATAATTACAAGTCAAAACAGGGACGATAAATGAAACAATTTTACCCAAAACGCTACTTTAACATGAATTTACAAAAGAATGGGTAATATAAAGTCATAAGTGAACCATATATGATATCATAACAATGAAGATTATTATTTAATAATTCAATGAAATTATTTAAATCGTTATACAGGAGGTTCAGATACGTACGAAGTATATCAGACCTAAGGTAAAGAATAACCTTTCCAATATCGTTCTTATCTAAGATTGTTTATTAGTAAGTATTTTCTGGGTATATTGTTATCATCCATGTCCATGTTTTCTAAAACTGTTTTTATGTATGTTTGAAGTCTGTTTTTCCCATTTTTTACTTTTACTACATGGTATGTGAAGAATATTTCTTTTGTTTACCATACGAGGAACTTTTTTACTTTTCCGACAAAAGTACTAGGAGACTGTTTTTTTAACTTATACGACATGAACATATTTTTAGGGTTTTATAAGGCCTTATTTTCATGAATCTTACTCTACAAGATTTCATAACTATTTTCAAGAAAATCATTTTCTTTTAAAATTTCATGTAATTTTGTGAATAGAAAATGATTTTCAAGAAGAAAGGATATTTTCCTCAAGAATTCATTTCAAGTGTTTTATCAAAACCATTTTCCATATAAGATGGTATTATTTCATATGTATATGTTTCAAGTATAATGTCTCTATGATTTACATGGTTTAACTTTTCTTATGATTAAATGATATCCATTTTTTATGGATTATGTTATGATGGGATGATGTTTATGAAACCCATTTTATTCACTAGGTAATGAAGAATGATTTATGTTCATGGTGTGGCACACATAAGAATGATTTCATTATGAGATGGGTGGGACCTATATCTCCCTCCAATTAATTGGATAAAGATTTATATCTCATGTGATAGACATGGCTGAAACGACAAGTAAATCTGGTTCATTAATACAGGGCTGGAACGGCAAGTAAACCCGGTTCAGTAAGGGACTTTGTCCACTAAGATGTTTTTGGAAGCAATGCCTTGGATACTATGGAAATAATATCATGTGCTTAATGTTTTTTCACAATTACAAGTTTTATTCCCATGCTATTTTATCATGAGTGATGTTGTTTTATGATATATTCTTTATGTACTTCCAAGATTTATGTCTTTGCTCACGATTTTCATGTATAGATTTTATATTCACATTTTTTAATCCAAATGTTTATGGATTGTTTTATGTTCTCTATGTTTTACCTTACTGAGCATTTTAGCTCACCCTTTATTTGTTTTCTTTTCCCCAGGATATAAAGGAAGGTTTTAGGTAAAAAAAGGGAAGATATTTCTGGGAGATGTTGAAGATCATTTACCAAGATTAGAAGATTATGTTCCGAGTTTCCAAAGATACTAAACTATTACGGTCCTTTGGTGTCTGTTTTTGTTATGTATTAAGTATTCCGAAAAGGTAATGTAATTTCCATGTACGTCATGCTTTAGGTCTCTATAGTAAATATCCAACAACAATGCATAAGAAAACAGCGTAAGACTAAAACAATAAACCACTGGAGCACATATGTATATATGAAATGATGCATGATACATATATAAGAAAACAGACAAACAGGTTACAATGCTGGATATAAAACCAGTACCAAAACAAGTACAAAAGAAACAACAAACATCTCCTCAGCATCGCAAGCCTATGCTTGGTCCCATGCTCTCCTGATCCAAAGAAATAAAGTACTAGAAGTCGCAGGGCACTTGCCCTAATCTATACTTGCAACAACATAGTCTGTTTGGACCGAAAAGCATGTCCCAAACATGGTGTGAGACTAAATCCCAGTAGGAAACCACTCGAAAATCTGTGCCTAATAGTCAGTGAGCATATGGCAGGTAATAGTACAGTAAGCAGTAAACAGTAATAGTAAACAGCAGGCAGTAATTAGAAAGTAGTAACATGATGATATACAACAGTAATCATTCCACAGATCAATAAGCTTTAGTGAAGCAAACAGTTAAGCACAACAGGAACCCCTCTGGGAAGTACTCGCAGCCAACCCCTCTGGTCCTATCCAAGAAGTACCAATAACCCTCTGGGTAGGGAACTCAGCCTAACCCCTCTAGTTTGGTCATACTAAATTATAAGACTCTTTGGGGAAGCTCTCTCGGTCAATTCCCCTTATAGTCTAGGGTAGTAAGGGACTCTCTGAGGATGATCACACGGACTAACCCTCTTATAGACCCAAGGTCTAGAAACTCTATGAGTAAACTCACTCAGTCAATTCCTCCTATAGTCTTAGGTCTATCACAGACTCTCTGAGGAATCTCACTCGGTTAATTCCTCCTCTAGCATTGAATGGTTTATGGAAATTTAAACAAGTAAAGACTCTCTGATGAATCTCACTCAGTCTACCCTCCTGTGGTCTATAATATCCATGTCTCTCAGAGAAGCTCACTCAATCTATCCCCTATAGTCTATAATAACCAAGACTCTCTGAGAAAGCTCGCTCGGTCTACCCTTCTAAATTCTATAATATCTGAGACTCTCTAGGAAGATCACTCGATCTATCCCTTATAGTCTATAGCACCAAGTTATCACAGCCCCGTACCAGTCATTGCATAATAATTCTATAAGGCCAAAGTACACCTATTGAGCTACTTGGATAACCATTCTACAGAACAACAAGCATGTCAAGAATATAATTCCTTCCTATGGTCACAAGGCATGGAAAACAGGTATAACGACCAATGGATAACAAAAACCAAAGGTCATAACAAGAATAAGGCATGGGAAAAACATCCAAGCATAGAAATTATCCTCAAACATGATAAAATTACCTATACACAAACATTTAAGCATGGAAGGAAAACAATAGGGGAAAAACAGTAAACACGCAATACCCCGTTAACAGGTATTTGTGGAAATTTGCACATAAAACTAAAATACTTCGAAAGGTAATGCACAAACCACCTACCTTGGTGCTAGAAGATAAATATACTTTAACCAAAAGGATTGATTCTCTTTAAAACTGTGTAGATATAAGAAAACACAAAAAACGTTCAACCCATGATATCTCTAGAAAGAAGGAAAATCAAGGAATAAGACTCAAGAAGAAGGAAGAGCTCACCGATGTGGTTCCAAAGCAATCGACGGATGTTGATTTGGAAAACGTACGGAGGCTCGGGGGCTTGGAAGATGTTTGCGACTATACAGATGATCCCGGTCGGAGAACTTGGAGAAGAAGGTGTTTCTGTTGATTAGGCGCGACCCATGTCCGTTTAATAAAAAACATACACAGTGTGTACTTCTGGAGTACACTGCGTGTAGTTGGATTTTCCATACTTCGCTGTAAGAGGCCTCCACATCGTCCCTACACACTGTGTGTGTGGCCCGGACACGGCCAGCACACGGCCCTGCGTGGCATCAATGTACATGGCGTGTACTTATAATGTACACCCTGTGTACTTTGGAAATTTACAGATTTTCCTCTTTTTCTCAAAAACGGCCAAAAAGAAATGAAATACCTAAAACGAATATCCGGGATCTTACAAACTTCCCCCCTTAAAGAAATATTTCCTCGAATTTCCCTATAGAGGCATAGAGGAGGATTCCCCGAACAACTCCGGCCACTGCGATCGTACATCGGCCTCCCTCTCCAAGGACTCGTCCTGTACTAGCATGTGCTTCCATAGAACCCATACCAGAGGAACAGACCAGCCACAGAGAACCTTCATATTGTGATCAACAATCTAGATAAGATGCCTCTCAAACAATACATTTGCTTCAAGCTCAACCTCCTCAGGTTGAAAGAAATGAGACGGTTCTGAAAAGTAATGTCAGAGCTGAGAGACATGGAAGATGTCGTGCATAGCCTAGTACCTCTAAGGTAACTACAACTGATAAGAAACTCGCCCAACTCTCTCCAACACCTCAAACGACCTGATGTACCACGGTGAAAGCTTACCCTATCTCTGAATCGTATTGTGTCCCAACCTCTGTGAGTCATAAAGGAAAACATAATCCTCGACCTCAAACTACAGAGGTCGTCTCCGCTGATTAGAATAAGATTTCTTTCGAGACTTTTCTGTAGCCATCCACTTCTAAGTCAACTCTATCTGCTCTGAGGTCTTCTGAACAAGACGAGGTCCTAGAAAGGCTACCTATCCTTCCTCCAACCAGCACAAAGGTGATCGTTATGGCCTATAGTACAAAGCCTCATAAGGTGTCATATGAATAGTCTCCTGAAAACTGTTGTTATAGGAAAACTGCAAAAGAGGAATATGCTTCTCCCAAGAACCACCATAGAATAGAATGCAAGCTTGGAGCATATCCTCAAGCACCTGGATCGTACGCTCGGACTAGCCATATATCTGGGGATGGTATGATGTACTCAAAATTACCTATGTACCCAAAGCCTTCTGAAGCCCCTGCCAGAACCAAGAAGTAAAACGTGCATCCCTGTCTGAAAAAATGGAGTGTGGAAATCCATGAAGACATACAATCTCTCGGATGTACAACCGTCCCAGCTCATCAACACTAAAGGTCTCCTTGATCGGCAAGAAATGAGAAACCTTCATAAGCCTATCGACGACAACCCAAACAACATCACTCACTCGAGTCGACCTCGGTAACCTGGTCATGAATCCCATCACGACATTGTTCCACTTACACTCAGGAATGGGTAACTACTGTAAAAGCTCTACTGGCCGATGATGCTCCGCTTTCACCTGCTGACAGGTAGAACATCTCATGATGAACCCAGCAACATCTCTCTTCATACCTAGCCACCAGTACTGGTGGTGTAGATCACAATACATCTTGGTGATGCCAGGATGATCTTCCCAAACTGAGGAATGGAAATCCCGCATTAGCTCCTCATGTATTTCTACTGGAACCTATACGCATCCCTAGAAACACAAGATCTCATCCTCATCCACTTTCTATCCAAGAAGATGGTCCTCTCCTAACACACTCTCTCGTAGGACTAGGCCTTCTGAGTCTGATAGCTGCCTCATTCGTACCTGATCAAGAAGGGTAGATGTAACAGCTATAGAAGATAGAAAATTCTGCCCCTGTTTGTCGTGCACCTCCAAATGCATCTCATAGAATAGATCCATGAGCTTCCACTCACATCTGGCCTCCTGAAATGCCTAAATCTGAGTACTTCTGTTCAAAGCATCATCCACTGTGTTTCCCTTTCCCGGCATATAGACATGCTCAAAGTCGAAGGACTGAAGATACTCGACCCACCTATGCTATCTCAGATTGAGATCATGCTGAGTGAAGATGTACTTGAGACTTTTGTGGTCGGTGAAAAAGACAAAGTGCTCTCCCAAAAGATAGTGTCTCCAACATCGTAAGGCATGAATAATAGCTGCTAACTCCAGATCGTGATTCAGGTAGTTCTTCTCATGTGGCCTCAACTACCGAGACTCATACACCACAACTCTATCTCCCTGCATAAGGACAGCTCCTATCCCGATACCCGAAGAATCATAGTAAACGGTATATCTCTTGCCCTACTCTGGCAAGACAAGAATCTGTGCTGACCTCAACCTCCCTTTTAGCTCATGAAAGGATGACTCACAAGAATATAACCTTAAGAACATCACCCCTTTCTTGGTCAGACATGTCAACGGTGCTGCAAGGCATGAAAAGTCATGTATGAAACTCTTGTAGTATCCATCCAGCCCTAGGAAACTCTGCACCTCAATGACATTCTTCAGCTGCTCCCAGGAAACTACAACTCTCACTTTCTCTAGTTCTACTGATACTTCTATCTCTGAGATAACGTGAACCAAGAAGTGAATCTGATCCATCCAAAAGTGTCATTTTGAGAGCTTAGCATATAAAGGATTCTCTCTCAGTGTACTTAGAACCATCTCAAGATGGGTAGCATAGTCATGTCGAGTGTGAGATTACACCAAGATATCGTCCACGAAGACCACCACGAAAGAGTCCAAGTATGGATGGAATAATCGGTTCATCAGTTCCATAAAAGCTATTGGCGCATTCGTGAGTCTGAATGGGATGATTGTATACTCGTATAGACCATACCTTCTCCTGAAGGCTGTGACAGGTATATCTGATGGTCTATCGTGCAACTGATGATAACCGGACCTCAAATCGATCTTCGAGAACACTCGGGCTCCTTGAATCTGATCAAATAGGTCATCGATCCTCCGCAAGGGATATAGATTCTTGGCCATCAACTGGTTCAGTTTTCTATAATCCATGAAAATCCTAAGGGTGACGTATTCCTTCTTCGCAAATAGGACAGGAGAACGCCAAAGAGAAGTACTAGGTCGGATGAATCCCTTTTCATGCAATGCCTCCAACTGCTTCTTGAGATCCTACAATAATGGACACCGGTGCCACTCCTGGCACGAGCTCAGTAGAAACGTCTAACTCACAATCCTGAGGCAAACCTAAAAAGTTCTCTGGAAAGACATACTTGATAAGATCCACCGCTGGAGGAAAGTCTAACTATGAAGTCCCCTGGTCATCCAGATAAAACACTGGAAATATGGGTAGTAACTCCTCCTAGCCCATGATGCTCTGGTCCTGCTCTACCTGCCTGGAAATCCCACTCGCCTCTATGGAGAAAAGATCTGCCCCCTGGTGATACGGAACTCACCCTACAGCGATAGCAATCGACAACTGCCTGGAAGGGAACTAACGAGTCCTTACTGAGAATGAAATCATAGCCTGTCATCTCTAGGACATAGAGGTACCATAAGAAGTGACACCCTGCAATTTCAAGAGGGCACTCTCTGCACTAACGTACACTAGGCATCCTCATTCCCAATGGTGTTTCAGGATTCAACATGTTGGCAGATGAAAAGATATAGAGCCCAAGGCTATCCACACCAGCAATAGAGATAAAACTATATGAAGCACCAGTATCGAAAAGATATGATGATAAAACTGAGGCTACTAAGATCATACCTCAAACTATAGAAAGGCAAGGATCCTAATTTCGATGGGTCTACTCCATAGAGAAAGTCTAGCCTATACTGTGGCCCTACGCCCCTGGATGACCACTCTGAGCTGATCCACTCTTCTGTCATTGGAAACTTGGTTACTGACCACCACTGTTGCGACCTCCACCTCGGTTCGAATGGCCGGAAGAACTCCAGTTCCCAAACTGGTGAGAAACTGGCGATACATCTCTTGTACGCGGGTTCATAGAAGAACCCCTACCACCATCTGTAGGTGAGAAGATCTGACAAAAATAATGAAGATGGCCCATCATGCTGCAAGATTGACACTTCATCAGGTCTCTATAGAACTGAGACCTAGTATGCCCGCTCCTCCCACACTGATAGCATACAACATGGATGATCGAAAATACATTCCGCTTACTCTGATCTCCTTGATCAGACTCTCTGTGGTGCTTTCTGCTATTAGTAGGAGGAACACTGACTCTGGATGTTGAACTTCCCAGGCTCACTGCTCCAAAATCCATTAGATTGTGCTATGTGATCAGCACCTGGTTGATGATAGAGGATATCAAATTCAACCTGAAGATATTCACCTAGTATTGGATCTCCTGCCTGAGATAGTCCACAAACATTCTAGCAAAGAACAACTCATCACCTGCTGGAATCGTCGTGCAGCGCTGCAGCTCGGTAAAATGAGACGAGTATTCCATAACAGAAAGAGTACCATGCTCGAGACTCATAAACTCCTAGGATTGATCGGCCCTCAAGGTCTCTGGATAGAAGTAATCATATAATATGCATCGAAACTCATCCCAAGTCATACTCTGCTGGCACCCTGACTGTGAGATCACCTCCCACCACCTCTTGGCGGTGTCTCGGAGCATATAAGTTTCCAGCTTTACCCTTTTTTCTAGAGGTATTTCCTGATTCTCAAAGATCATCAGTGTGGCCTCTAGCCATGACTCTGCAGCCTAGGGTCCTCCATTCCCTAAGAATTTAAGAGGAGGATGCTACGGTAAATCTTTCATCAACTCATCCATCGACGGGGTAGGAGGCGGTGCTCCCTGAAAGATATGCATCATCCTAAGGAAGTCCTCCCCGAACTGCGCATCAGCGCCTGTAACGGGTATAACCACTGGTGCCAAGGATGGTACAATAGGAGGATCTGTAGGAGGTCCCTGATCGGCCATATCCAGTGTCTGATCACTGTCTGGCAGCTGACATATGACCGGAGGATGCCTCGGAGGCATAGCTCTGAAAGATCAAAAGTACACCTTAGATCAGGATTATCAAGGACAGAGAACACAAGAGTACAAAATAGGAACAGGGGAAGAAACACTCAAGTTTCACTAAACATGACTACACGGCGTGTATAAAACTACATGGCGTGCTCTTTAAGGCCATTCACAAGGGTGTGTACTTCTGCCACCTTTGGTCGTGTAACACCCCAGAATACACGGTGTGTTGTCCCTACACACGACGTGTACTTCATCTCTATTCCCCCGGTCGAGTCTCTTTACACAGCTAACTCACAAGGTCCTTTTAACCCTAGACCACACGATGTGTCCACTAAGAACACTTCATGTACTAGAAAAGGTTTCGGTGACCCATGTTGTCTGTTACACAGCCAGCTACACGGCTGACCCTTACACGGCGTGTTCCAAAAAAACAGGACGTACATAGGAGAGATAACATCATCCTATGTTGTTCATGACACAGTCGGGTACCTAGAACAAGACTAAATGGCATGTTCATCCCAACACGGCGTGTACTACAGAAGCCTCCCCGACCCGTGTTGTTAGTGACATGGCCGGGTACACGACTCACTACTACACGGTGTGTAACGACTATACATGGCGTGTTTCTGATAACTTTTTCACCACCCCTTGTTTCTGCTCACATAGTCAGTGACACGGTTTAAAACTACACGGCGTGTAGTCAAGTACACGTCGTGTATTCTGGTTTTTTCTGGGAAGTAGCTAAGAAACTGCACTGAATCCTAGAAAACATGAAGGTGCCAAATTCTGATCCATGAGGGCCCATACTCCCCGCGAACCAAAGCTTAGAATATCCTACATATCATATACAAGGGAAACAAGTCAATGATCCACCAAGTTCCAATTCATGAGGGCCCATAACACCTCAAGAACCAAAATTTTGCATTCATTTAAGCAAGGCCCAATACAAACAATTCCTCTATCAAACTACAACGGTTCTATCAAAGCATCTATCACAACAGCATGCATAATCTACACAACTTCTATCACAACATCATGCAATCGCTAATGCACCCTAGATGGCATGGAAAGAATGCATGGAATGTGATTTCTATATGATGCGTGAGATGGCATACCCTCATCTCATCAGGTTGTGATAGAAATAGGACCACACTAGCACAACAATAACAACACGAGGCATGTGAATCACTCTAGGTGAAATCATATCAATGGTAAAATCTCCAACCAGAAAACTACAATAACGATGTAGATTTTCTTGTCCCTATACACGGATTAGCTACTCCTGTGCACAACTTATTACCAAGTACCAAATCCATACTATCCCTGGATAAAGGCTCCAAATAGTATATCAAGAGAAAATAATCCCTCTAATACCACTTTGTAACGTCCCCGATCCGGAATCCACCCAGAGGCACCCCGTACCCGGTTGGTCACAATGGATCAAGCACATTCCCCAAACGCCAGAGGCTTCTGACTAGCAGTGAGGGCCTTGGGTGTGATAGTGGGGAAACTATGCCCTCATTGGTAGAGTACACAGTGGAAGTAAACAAAACATGAAATAGTGGAAGCATTAAATATCCGACAATAATGCACAAGTAAACAACAGAAGACTAAAACAACATACCACTGGAGCACATATGTATATATGAAAGGATGAATGATACATATCTAGGAAAATATCCAAACATGTCACAATGTTGGAAATAAAAACAGTAACAAAACAAGTACAAAAGAAAAGATAAACAGCTCCTCAGCATCGCATGCCTAAGCTTGGTCCCAAGCTCTCCTGCTCCAAAGAAATCATGTACCAGAAGTCTAAGGGCGCTTTCTCTTGTCTATACAAGCAACAACATAGTCTATTTGGGGCCAAAATCATGGCCCAAACATGGTGTGATACTAAATCCTAGTAGGCAATCACTCGATGGTCTGTGACTAACAGTTAGTGAGAATATGGAAGTTAACAGTACAGTAAGCAGTAAATAGTAACAGTAACCAGAAGACAGTGATCAGCAAGCAGTAACATGATGATATAAAATGGTAATCAGTCCACAAAACAAAAAGTAGCAGTGAAGTAAACAGCTAACCACAACAGGAACCCCTCTGTGAAGTACTTGCATCCAACCCCTCTGGTCCTATCCAAGATGTACTAACAACCCTATGGGCAGTGCACTCAGTATAACCCCTCTGTTTTGGTCATAAGAAATTATAAGACTCTATAGAGAAGCTCTCTCGGTCAATTCCACTTATAGTCTAGGGTAGTCGGGGACTCTTTGAGGAAGATCACATGGTCTAACCCTCTTATAGACCCAAGGTCTAGAAACTATCTGAGTAAGCTCACTCGTTCAATTCCTCCTATAGTCTCAGGTCTATCACAGACTCTCTGAGGAAGCTCGCTCAGTCAATTCCTCCTCTAGCCTGGAATGTTTTAAGGAAATTAAAACAAGTAAAGACTCTTAGATGAATCTCACATGGTCTACCCTCATGTAGTCTATAATATCCAAGACTCTTTGGGAAGCTCACTCAGTCTATCCCCTGTATTATATAATAACCAAGACTATCTGAGAAAGCTCACTCGGTCGACCCTCCTGTAGTCCATAATATCCAAGACTCTTTGGGAAGCTCACTCGGTCTATCCCTTTTATTTTATAGAACCAGGTTCTCACAGTCTCGTGCTAGTTTGTGCATAATAATGCTATAAGGCCAAAGTAAACCTATAGAGATACTTGGATAACAATTCGACAAAACAATAAGCATATCAAGAATATCATTCCATCCTACGGTCACAAGGCATGGAAAACAGGTATAACGGCCAAATGCTAACAAAACACAAAGTTTATAATAAGAACAAGGCCTGGGAAAAACATCCAAGCATAGAAATTATCCTCAAACATGATCAAAATACCTATAGACAAGCATAAAAGCAAGGTAAGAAAACAAAAGAGGAAAAACGGTAAACACCCAATACCCCGTTCATGGGTATTGGTGGAAATTTGCGCATAAAACTCAAAGAATTAGAAAGCTAAGGCAGAAACCACCTACCTTGGTGCTAGGAGATCAGTATACTTGAACCACGAGGTTTGATTCTCCTTAAAACGACATAGATCTATGAAAACACACAAAACATTCAACCCAAGATATCTCTAGAAAGAGGGAAAATCAAGGAATGAAACTCAAGAAGACGTAAGAGCTCACCACTACGGTTCCAATGCAATCGACAGTGGTCGATTCAGCAAATAGACGGAGGCTCAGGGGCTCAGAAGATGTTCATAGTCGTACAGACGCTCCTAGTTGAAGAACTTGGAAAAGAAGGTGTTACTATCGATTAGGCACAACCCCGATCCGTTTAATGAAAAAAATAAAGTACATGGCTTTTACTTCTGGATTACATGGTACGTACTTGGCTTTTCCATACTCCGCTTTAAGCGGCCTCCACATCAACCGTACACACCGTGTGTGTGTGTCCCGGACACGGACAACACACAACCTCACGCGGAATCAAAGTACACGGCATGTACTTATAAAGTACATGGCGTGTACTTTAGAAATTTCCAAATTTTCCTATTTTTCTCAAAAAAGACCAGAAAAGGAAATACATACTTGAAACGAAGATCCGGGTTCTTACAAATATCATTAATTATATTCTCACAGTTTTGTTTATATAGAATTTATTTGTTCCTTTTTTCCCACTCTTTATCTATTCATTTCATAGTAAGAATTTTTTTAAATGAAATATATTTTCTCTCTATCTTTAGTTAACAGAATTGTTCGATTTCCATGTTTTCTAAAAATGTTTTAAATAAGGTTTTAAATATTTTATATAGATTTGTTAAATTAATTTTCCCATATTTTAATTTTTAATAAAGAGTTCAAAATGAATCTTCATATAATTTTTTCAAATATGGTATTTTTTTTATTTTTTAAAATGGTTTAAAATAATTGTTTTTTTAACCTATAATACATGAAAAGAATTTACCACCGTCATCACCAATCAATGATTTAAATTTTTCATTAAATTTTTCAAAGTTTATTTAAATAAATTAAATAATATTTTGGAATTATTTATATTTAAATGATGATATTTTAAAATGGAGAGGTTATTGTACTAAATAACTTTTTAATTAACATTTAATGGTATTTCAATTCATCAATGATTGAAACCCATTATTTCACATATTTTTTATGAGGGATAATATCTTTAGATACCATCCTTATTCTTTCTTTAAATGGTTTATGTTTTTTATGAAAAACAATTATGTAAAACATTCCCTTTCTATATGATATGTTATTATGAATTGATGAAAAGTTTATGAAGCACGTTTATTTTCAAAGGGTTATTATGTAATGAAATTTCTAAAAAATCAATTTATTTTCATGGGTTCTATAATGATAAATATTAACTTTTGGCACACATATGTATGTTTGTCAATATTAGAAGGGTGGGATCTATTTATCCCTATAATTCATTGGGTAAGGATTGATATCTCCTGAAGTTAACATGATATGAAAGGGGAGTGGGCCTAGTTTAATAATAAAATCTCTCTATTTTGATAGTCTCCAGTGTGATCATTGAGTACTATGATTATTTGGGGAGTTTTCCCATTCAACTATGAAAATCATGATGGTAACCTTACCTACTAATGAAATGATTTTCTATTAGTATATGTTTTTAGAAAATTTATTTCTTATGAAAATTTTAGTTTATCATTGATCATGTTATTTTAATCCCTCATGAATCATTTCTAAGAACTACCAACTAATATTCAAGGAATGAAGATTATAGTATATGATATTCATGGTATTGTTTTAAAATGTTATTTTCTTGTTATCATGCCCTTATGTTCATGATATTATAAAGTGATTATTGAAATCTAACATGTTTAACTTTACTTATCATCTGTTATTTCCCTTATTAATTTTTCCCTTCCCCATTTAATGAAGAGTGATACCATGTATAATATTTTCAATAAGGGTTATGGTTCTAATGAAGTTAGTGGTAGATAATATTGATTATTTATTAACCTGTTATTAATGCATCTAGGTTACCAATGGAACTATTCTTATAATATTATGGTGTGTATTTTTATGTTTTACAATGAATATTCATCTATTAAGATGTAATATCTATGTATAAAAAGTATGGGTAATTATATTTTTTATCAGATAAATGTTTAGTTATCCTTTCTAAAATATGATGTGAAAACCAATGTGACAGCCCCTAGGATAAGACTATTTATACAATTAAATCCTAATGATTTATTAATGATCTCAAAAGGCCAACATTAAACCTATGGTTTCATAGATTGAAAAGAAGGTATATTTATTTAGAAATAAAATAAATTATTTTTCTTGACTATATGATTTTACAATATGATTATTGTTTCTCGGAGTGTTTTTTTGTTTTAGTCAATGGATGTAAATTGAAGGAATATTTCTAATGATGAATACAATTGACAATGTCAATATTTTTACCTTATGAAACTAATTATTGTAGAAGCTGGAATGAAAAATATTATTTTTATTCCCACACAATATTATCAAGTAATGAATAATGCTTAGATCACAAAGAGAAATGAAGGGCACAATGTTCTATTAATTCTTTTATATAGAAATATCCACCATATTTTAGTGTATATACTAATATACTATTTGTTGATAAATTCATCACTAAAATAAAAAATATACTTCCCATTCACCAGTGTTTATAACATGAATAAGTTATTTTGGTTTATTTTTTTGGAAAGTGAAATAGAAAAATGGGAAAATCATGTTAAGAATGCGTATGAATACAAATAAATTTAATCTATGGTGTGTAATGTTCTTACAAGTTTATTTATCAATATGAAATTTCTAAATATTCTTATCAGAAAATGAATAAGGAATTCCTTGATATCAAATAGAATTAAGATGAATCTATTGGTACATATGAGGAAAATTTTCAAAATTGACAAGGGACACTTCTTGTATTATCACACAAATAGAATGTAAGGTTGATCGATTATTCAATGGACAAAAATTTAGCCTTTGATTGGATTTATCTATAAGGGAAATCAATAACTATGAATAAATTATTTGATGCGCGATAATGTTGGAAATAAATATTATAATTACTCATCAATCCCATGGTTTTGATTAAAATATAAAGGTTAAATTCAAAAAAAAATTCTTAAAACCACATAGTGAAGAAGATGATTTTTTATGACTAATATGTGGAAATAATCTTGGAATTTTCATAAGTTAATTGGTTAATGTTTCAGGTGGGAAAAAAATCATTGGAAAATTCAACGCTGATATGATGGAAAGAAGTTAGATAAGGTTGAAAAAATAGATAAATCAATACATATTAAACCACCCACACATAAATATTTAAAGTTCAAGGATTATGGGAATTATTTCAACCATCTCTAAAAACTATACTCTAATGATAACGATCAATGTTGGAAATCAATTAACCCCATAAACAAATAAAAATATCATGTGATCATTATTTCTGATGAGTGGTCGGATGAAACCATGGAGAGATGTAAACATAAAACCCTCTCTAGTATAACAAATTTATTATTTGGTTATAGATATTCCCATTATTTTATAACCCAATTTTTATCTAACTGTATGAACATATAACCTGAGAGATTAGATTTTCAATTTTTAGTAGAAACCCTAATGCAATGATGATCACATCTCGAGTATATCATTCTTCACTGGTAAAGGTATGTGGGAATTTTCATCCTTTAAATCTTTTTATTACTTCCCTAGTTGAGTTAAATATTATTTTGAGAATGTATTGGATATATCTACATAAAGACCAAATCATATTTTCGGGATCGGATGTCACATTTGATAATATAAATGACTTACGATCATCTATCAATGTGATGATAAATATGAACTTTTAATGAAATTAAAAGCCATTGAATGGGTCTTGATTCATGTTAAAAATATATTTTTCTCTCATATGGTTATGAAGAAACTATAAATCAAATATTTTCCAATCATATGGGAGTTTTTTGATTTCCTTCCAGAATGATTTATAGGTTTTCTATGTAATTGTGATCTTGGGTCTTGATATTACTCATACCATGTTTTATATCAATTTAAAATACTCTAAATATAATATCCTTGATTTAGTTACAGGTAATGAAGAATAAATTTCAACAGAATTATGATATGAGAATCATTCAGACGATAGTATCATCATTGGGTGAACCCGTTCTTTTTGTTAAGAATAAAAATGAATTCGGGAGACTAATATCTTATTATCGAGAACTAAATAAATTCACTATCAAGAAAAAGTTTCGTGTACCCTATATTAATGAATTATTTGATCTAATGAATATATCACAATACATTTATATGATTATACATCATTCTGGATATACAAAATTGATGGTCAAAAAGGAGGATATTCTCATGACAACATTCTGTACAAGTTATGGAAACTATGAATTCATATTGACATTATTTCTTTTTAATAATTACCCAGTAATATTAATGGATTTAATGAATAGTCCCATTAAAGATTACTTTTATACATTTTTGGTTTAATTCATAGATAAAACCTTATTTATTCAAAGATCGTGGAAGAACATGATAATTATTTGATAATTGTGATGAAGAACTTTAGGAAGAATAATATTCATTAAATAATTACCAATTGTGACATTTACAATTGGGTAATTTCATTCAAAGGATATTTAATCTCATGTGAGGTTATATCATATGATCCTTCAAAATAATAAGTTTTTAAAAATTATCCCATAATAACCACTATGAATAAGATCCATTTTTTTGGTTTGAAAGGATACTATCATCCCTTTGTTGATAATTTAATATTAATTCTAATTCCACTCACCATTTTCACTTGAAAAGAATTAATGTTATTTTGAATAGATTAATGTGAAGAAAATATTAGAGAACTAATGAGAAGTGTAGTCAGTGCACCTGTTCTTACTGTACCTTATAGTGGAGATGGGTATTATATATACAATGATGCATAATAGGAGGTATTTTAATGATTTATCATATAAAATTGCCCGGTATATCTTATTCCTCATGCCAATTAATGGATTTTTATAAAAATTAACCAAATAATAATATTTTTGTTATCTATGGTAAAATTTTATTTAAATATATGGAAGCAACATCTTTATGGAGAGGGGTGTGACATATACATTGATTATAAGAGTTTAATGTTTATTTTCACATAGAAAGAGTTGAATATGCACCAGATAAGGTGGTTGGCGATGCTTAAATAATATGAATGCTTAGTATATTTCCAATATATATATGGAAAAAATGTGGAATGTGCATTGGGTCAAAATGATCATTCTAGTTTACCAATTAAGATGATAAAAAAAGATCTAATATTTAGTGATTTTTAAAGGATGGATCTCGAAATCTTGTTAGAAGGAGAGAAACCATATCATATTCCAATGTGTGTCAACCTGTCTTTTAATGTCCTGGAATTTAATTTTTTTTTAATTATATATAATTATTTCAATACCGCAAAGTCTGACAGTGCGGGATTCTGAGGCGTGGAGTGTCTGGAATGATCTATCTAAGTTTTTTAAACCTCAAATAGCACCCATAATTAGATTTCTTAAAAAATTGGAATAAATCATAAATGGTTGCCCAAATAAGAATTCTGAGGGCACTGTTGTCCTCAAGATGGCATGTTTACTCTTGGAATGACTTATGTTTAGTCATTATGGGCCTCTTATGAGAAAACCCAAAAATGGAATAACCATAAATAAAATTATTAAATAAAATTATTTTATTTTTTTCAAATGCTTATAACACTCAAACTGTAACTCGGATAAAAAATCCGAGACCACCGCTGAACTCTTGAGGGTATTCTCTCTTTAGGTGGATACTAACATTGGCCGGTGCGGGCCATCAGTGAATGTTAGTTTTTGGCCGTAAATAAAATAATTAAGTGACAATTATTTTTTGGTAAAATACATATATTTTATATGGTAAATAATATTGGAAATACGAGAGTACAGTTGGGTTTGTTGGGGCATGTTTCATTTAGGCAGAGCCTAACCTCGACCGGTGTGAGTCGAGTCTGACTGTTAATAATTTTCCAAAAAAAATTTCAGGTACCTTAGTAAACACGCGAGTGGTGTTTTCTAACTTTTGAATCGGTGATCGGATTTAAAAATCTGAGAGCAGCGTTAAATCTGCAATGTCAAGATTCACATAAGGAAGTCTTTACTTTGAACGCAGTAGGTCGGGAAAAAAACTTACGATAAACTTTTAAAAGAAATGAAATAAAATAATTTTGTTATTTTATTTCATAACCTCCAGCGGACCAATTAAATAGTGGGGTCAGTAGTGTTTCATGCCATTAAAAGGATTGACCTACCAACCTTAGGTAACAATGACGTTGGGGAAATTTAGAAAACTTCCTAACTAATGAGCCCCATTATTTCCCCACACCATTACTTTCTCTCCCCCTCCCCTATATATATGGAAATAAGGAAGGGGTATCAGAGAGCTTCACCATGTAGAAATGTGATAAAAGAACACCGCGATTCCAGACCCTTAGAAGATGAAGTCGGCTTAGCGGGAGGTGACAAACGACGTCGAACCAAAGGACGACGCGCATGTGGCATCTTTGGGAACCAATCGTGGGGACAAAGAAAATGATCCAACTTCAAGCACAGATGTTTCACAGACGTTTATAGGTAGGGGTTAATTCATTTAAGCTTTTTGAATGATTTCCTCTTCCCCGTTCTTGAACAACCTGAAGAAGGCGGGTCAACCGACTAATGGGTTGACCCGAAATTCATTCGTCATTGCGGGAGGATTGTTGTGGGGAATCTTGGTGGGGTTTATATTGTTGTTTAATTCAACTGATTATTCAACCCCTTAATAACCTCTATAATATGAGCTAATGCGGAGTGTGCAGGATTAACGAACCCGGCCCGAACCATTCCCTATCTAGCTATCCTTGCACCACCATAGAAGACAACAATGACAACAACGCATCCTGCAAGAGGAAGGTCACGACTCATCCATCATGGCGAACGGAGGTTGCGGCCGGCGTGATGGAAGACCATTGGAAGTGAGGTGGTGCGACCGTCGCACCGCCGGTGAACAGAAGCCACGACCAAAGCTGTGGCGTAGGCCGAACCCACCTCTTGCGGGCGGTATTGCGGTGACCGAGCAGTGCCCTCGCGGTGCCGCCTCCTCACCAACCAAATGGCCTTCAGACTGTTCAAGAATCCGGGAGACCGTGATGTTACACCACCCATCCCCCCCCACGTCGTACCAAACCGGGCCGCCGCCCTCACGTCGCGCAGCTGCCCTCGGACTGGGCCCCCACCCTTGAGTCGGGATGCCGCCCAAGGACGGGGCCACCACCCTCGGAGCGGGCCACTTCCCTTGAAGCAGGCCGCTGCCCCAAAGTCCTATCGCTTCCCTAAGACCGGGCCACTGCCCCAGTGGGCCGCCTCCCCTGGGCCAGGACACCACCCCACACAGTCTGGGTCTCCCCTTGTGGGTTGCCCGATACGGGTCGGGCCGCCCTTGCGGACCGCCCCTTTGTGCAGGCCAGGCCGGACATCGGCCCCACAGCCTGAGTCTGCCACGGCCCAGCCCTGACCGGGTCGGGATGGGTCAGTAATACCTAGACGGATCGAACCCAGGCCCCACCGAGCCTAAAAACAAATAAAGGGCCTTATCTAAAGAATCAGATGTGCGTTTGATGAACCGTCTACAGTGTTGAGATCCTTGGAGTGAGACGATCCTCTTAACTTACACTATGAGTGTTTTGGAGAATCTTGGAGTACTGCCTGTTTGGATCGCACCTGAATCCAACCAGACCCTCGGCACATAGATGCCAATAACGCACAGACCGGGCATCCGGTTGACATCTCATCTGTTGTGTTGAACCCATGTTACATGATGGATCATTAGGTTACTTGTTTGTGAGAATTTTTTCTCATTGAAATATGAACGATGTCTTGGCAAGCAGTTCTCCCAAGTGCACTACATACGGGACCCTGCGACTGGCTGAGACCGGACGACTGCTGACTTTTCGACTCAGTGTGACTCGACGGCCATAATACGCGATGAGGAGGAGTACCTTAGAAGACCACGATGGGGGTGGGTGGTTCTGTGTGACTTGATGGGATACAGTGGGGAGAAGTAACGTTACACTATGGGGAGGAGTACCTTTGAAGACCACGATAGGGGTGGGTGGCTCTGTATGGCATGACAAACCCACAATACGCAATGGGAGGAGTACCTCAATAGTTATAGGTTAGGGGGAAGTGGCTCGGAGTGACCCGACAGACCCACTGTACTTGATAGAGGAGGATTTCTCTATCATTCGAGGCATTAGACGTTGTGACTGGGTATTTTACTTGTAACTAACCCTAGAATAAATCCTGGTGTGCGCTCTCTCTACTTTGTGCATGTGATTGAGGTTATACTATGGGGTACTTTATCTGTGTGGTACTTTACCTTCATGGTGTTACCCTGTGGTTTTTCTTTGTGGATTTCTAGGAGACCCTTGGGGTCTTATGGTCCATACTGGGTATCGTTATACTAACCCCTACAGGGGATTCACCCACACCTTGTTGTGTCTTGTGCAGAAGATGAGCAGTTGGGAAGATGTTTGATGGAATAAGGACCTGGTGGTACGTGGAGGAGATAGACAGATGTGGAGTGCTGAGGAGGCGATCAATACCTACCCTTTAGGTAGGATCTAGGGTAGAAAGTTTGGTGTGACGCGACATAGGGACTACTTATTTTGATATGTACCTACTGTTTAGGTAGGATCAGTGGTGGATGATCTAGGAGCTGCTTTTCACCTTTTCAACTATTTTGTACTTTTCACTTGTACTTGTACTCTTACAGTTGGTCGTGTATTCCGGCCCATTTACTTTCATCACACTTTTGCTATAGCAGTTTACTTCACAGACCCTTCTGTTTTATAGAATACTCTGTTCGGTTCTAGTCTCCAAACCCTGGCCTATGGATGGTGGGCTTGGTGTAGTCACGAAACGGGCCCCGAGGGATGAGTCATGACAAAGTGGTATCATAGGAGTTCGTTTCAACCGATGAACTAGGACTCTGATATTTTCTATGAGGCAATAGTTATAAGTGTGATGAGTGGGGTTTTCAGTTTGAGAAATCCAATGTTGGTGTGGCGGCTGACGTATCCATACACCCGAACCCTGAATTCTAATTTCCATCTCAGCGGATGAAAACACTGATTGCATGTGTTTTTGAAATTTTTTGTCTCTTTTTATTTCTTTGGAGTAAGCTCAACAGGTATAACTTAATGACTGTAGTGAACTTGTTCTTTATCAGTAATTCACTTATTAGACATCCGATTAGGATTCCCTAGAGAGTCTGCGACGACGGCCCACTAAGAGATGAGTCCTCGGTTCAGGGCTCTCTTACGGTGTTAGAACCTTCAGGTTGTGTACCAACAGCACCGCTACCCATTGGGAAGCCGTTTCGACCAGCCCACTAGTAGAGGGTGCACACAGACTAAGTGTGTTGCACTAGTTTCAGTGGTAGTGACATCCGAGGTTTCGAGGTGTGACGGGCCCGCATGTGGATAAGTACTGGATGGAGCCTATGGCTAGAGTTTTTCTTCCTAGTTGAGACACTAGTCGAGTTTATGGTGATCTAATCTTCAATTATATTCCAATTAGTGACCATGAGCATGGTTCGCATAGTGATGAGGCTTTGGTGTGTGAATCAATGCCTAAGATAGTACCTTCGGGTAGTGTGTCGGCTATATTACTACTCGTTGGTCGGTAGTTACAACCGGTGGTACCAGTATAGTACACATGGAGGCTTAGTGCCTTACACTTGTTTCAGCATTAGATACCCATAAGGTTCTGGGGCGAGCCTGACTCACATACAACTGAGTACTAGCTTGAAGAGGTGGCCAAGTTACCATCTAGCTAGGGAACCATTCCATTAGATGGAGGTCATGGTAAAGAGCCATCTATCTAGCTCCGCAGAACGATGACATGGTTTAGATTACCCTAATCTTACAATTACTTGACTTTTTCTGTGGAAAATCTTCAGAACCTTCCTCGGAGAAGGGGGTACCTTTCCATAAAGATCTAAGGGATGAGTGTTCCCTAGAGCTTCTACAGCTTTGGCAGGATGACATGTCGGTAGTTGAGTATTCATCGAGGCATATCGACCATCCCAGGTACTCAATGAAAACAGAAAGGTTAGTGATTCAGGGATCAGACCTCCGAGTGAGGTGTGTTAAGGGACATCTGATCCAACACTATTCTTTTATGCATTCCTACTTATGTTAGGGTGATAGAGAGAACATTTTTGGTTGAATGTTTCTTGGTTGAGTGAATACAGCCAGTGAAAGTTAGTAGTATGAAAGTAGAAAACTAACACAAGTCTCGGAGACTTGGCCATGTAAAATGTTTCAGGAAGAAATAGTGATAGGGATAGATGAATCTGTAGGGTAGTAGATGTGTATGTGAAGTTAGGAGAGGAGTGTGAGGTGGTATAAATTTTGACATGTTACAACCACCACCTCAATGTGGTCCCCACTAGGCTCAGGGAGCCGAAGGATTGGGGAAGGGATTAGCTGTATGCGGTCAAGAAGTGTGACCCAAGGACTCTATGAATGATTAGAGGTATGGTATGTGTCTACTACTAGCTGTCGTATCAATATAATTAGGTATTAATCATTCCTTCCTTCCATGAATTTTGTCCAAGACCTAGAGTTTCCGGTTAAATCTTTTAGTTAGCCCTCACGTATGGAGATACCTTTGGGAGGATACTCAATAATCGCACTTACGTCGATGGTGTGATCTGGACCTTGAGGGGAGATTTTCAGTTAGAACCTATTGGTGGAAGCGTTGAGGCCTTGTGAAGTTAGTTTGGGTATTGACTAAGAATCCACAGTTCATACTCAGATTTACTGTATTAGGAAAAAAGGTTGTGGTTTATCTACAATGTGGGAATGGGGTTTTTATTGTTTGGTGAAAATGGAAACCCAGGCCGCACAAGATAAAATTTTGCATTGGAGGGTGCATCCAATCACTCTTGAGTCATCCAGACATACCCTCATGGCAGCATGAGTTTTTAGTTTTTAGTTCCAAACATGAGTATCAGAGCATGGGGACATATTTTCAAAAGATGTTTCCAAGATTACCTCCCCAAAGGGAGAGGGGAGACTGCTTTGGATAGGTACTACCAGTGATTTGTACCAGAAGTTTCTAGTGTATAGGCACCCTTATCAGCTTTGACAAAAAACGGTGACCATTTCCTTTGGATGGAGAAGTGTCAGCAGAGCTTTCAAGAGCTGAGATAGAGACTGAAAAGTAGAACTACACTACCCATGACATAGAGTTAGCATCAATGGTCATTACGTAGAAGATGTGGTGGAACTATTGATGGGTGAACGATTTACTATTTACTTTGATCAAAATAATCTCAGTTGTATCTTCTTACAGAATGGCCTAAACCAGAGACGTCGATGATGGATAGAGTTCATCGAAGACTATGACCGTGAGATAGTCTGTACTCATGGGAAGGAAAACATGGTACCTGATGCACTCAGCAGGAGGTAAGGTCTACAACTACTAAGTGAGGAGTCATAGAAACTAGTCGCGCTGCAAATATCCTATGTGGATAATGATGGAGAAGCTTACCTCTAGTCTATGACTGTCACTCCCCCAATTCATCATCAAATTTGGGGGGGGCACATCTTGAGACATTGACTGTGAGGCCTGATTTTCTCAGATATCCTCAGGACGGTCTCCTGAAAGATTTTATGAAGGTGGGGAGCACGTCATCCTTTTCAGAGGATACAACATGGTTCCAGTGACGTTTGGAAAGAGTTTTTATGGGAGATTCATACATCCACTTGAAAGGTACATCCTAGAGGGACAAGGATGTATCAAGACCTCCGACATCAGTGCTGGTTTCTTGGGATAAATGAAGTTGTGCCAGAGTTAGTATCAAGATGCCTCACTTGTTAGCAAGTGACGACAGTACAGAGATGGACAAACCGGTGTTCATGAGATGGAGACCCTTGGAGTTCGAGGAGTAGTCTACGCTTATCGTTGATTGAAGTTATATGCGTCCCAAATTAATTACCCGTTCTTAGAACTTGAGTATAGCATCAGTTCGGGGTCGATCCACAGGGAATTGTGGAGTTCATGAATTTAATTGAGTTAATACTTAATTAGGTGACGTATGCAAAATTTAGAAATGATTGGGTTGATTTTTGGGTTTTGATTAGAACTAAACAGATTTACTTTGAAGAATGGATATAGTTTGAAAGAAAAGAATGGGTAATTTTAAAGAGTTCATAGAAATGGAAAGAAAAGACGTGTCAGGGCTGTGGTGAATAAGGAGTTCTTATGCAGGTTGTTTATATGGTTGTGTTGTTCAAAATAATTCACTCATTCAAGATTTCATTTTGTTACAAGATTTCCTTGGTCTGATTCCTCTTGTTTGGAATTAGAGCAGTTGACTCCTTGGTCCGGTAGTCAATTTCCTTAATTCTTTATTACGTCCATTCCATTACTTGAATCGGTTAAAACCTTCCAATGGTCATGGATGTTTTCACCGTTACTTTTCTTTTGTATCGCTGAGAATCCTTCCCTTGGTCCGGCTAAGAATTCTCAGTTATATTAGACAGTGGTTTAAGAAGAGTAAGATGAATTACAACGATTCAAATGCAACTATTTAAAACAATATACAAATTATGATCCCATCATCCACAGCCCCAATATGAGGGGTTTAGTTACACATTAAATTTAGGAGAGAAACGACACACGTGATACCTGGCAGATTCATCGTGTAAGCGTTGAGGTAGAGTATTGGAAGGTGGAATGACGGAATAGCGGAATGACAGAACCTCGGTGGTTTTTGGAATGGTGGTAGTAGAGATTCTCTCTCCTCCAATGATTTTAAACCCCTTAAATTCTTAGGTCAAGGCCTCATTTTATATAAAAATAAAGTACACAGCGTGTATAGAAAGTACACGTCGTGTACTTTTCGTCAATGCGTATTGGCGCCATTTTCTCCGCTGGCAGGTGGCCGAGCACGCCGTTCTTGACTTTTGCACATGGCTCTGCCTGCAAGTTGAGTGAACACGGTGTATAGATCCTCCATACACGGCATGTATCACTTCCAGCCCCTTCTATAATAGCATACACGGTGTGTAAAAGTTCAAACACACTGTGTCTTCATTAACGGCCACATGGTCGTGTGGAATTTTTTCCGTAACCACTACTTCTAGAAAGTGGTACACCGCGTGTAGCGCCGACCCACACGGTGTGCATCTCTTCCTGGAGACATGGGCGTGTACTAACTACTTTTGTCTGTGTCCTTGTCTGGATGTACACGGCGTGTATAGAAAGTACACGTCGTGAAGTTTCAAAAATTTCACAAACTTCCCTTGATCTGTGTATTAAGCCAGAAAGCTCCTGCAAGTAAACAGATTCACCAAAATCAAAGAATATGTTCATGAAACCACAGATATTTTCTGAAAACATGCTTTTATCTTCAATTATATATATGGAAATGTATACAAAAATTGGGTGCATTAAATTTCCCCACACTTAGTCAGTTGCTTTCCCTCAAGCAAAATCTCAACATCTAATTAAGAGAGCCTATGCTTTGAAAAGGAAAGCATTTAGTTAGTCAAATGTATAACAGATAAATTTACGGAGGAAAAATTCTAAAAGGCACAAACAAATTCAATTCATAAGATATTAAAATCATGCCTCATATATAATGTAATTAACTACTCTCATCCTCTTTCAACACATTGTTCAACCTTTCAAAAATAAGCAGGCCACTTGATGATTTACCTTACCAGTTAAAATCACACTCCACACTCAAGATGTTTTTAATCGAAGTTATGCTCAATCCAAGGCATATACATTCTATCCATAGGTTTTCAAGATATCTTGTTCTCCACTTCAGAAAAATTGAATTACAAAAATCATGACGGCTTTGTCAATAATGTTTAGATGTTTCTGTGGCTAAGGGTTGGTAGGTTCAGATGTGAAAATAAATTTTGAGGCTTGAAAATGGATGGCTAATTCCTTTAAACAACATTTCATGATATTCAAAGTAAAGCTCATTGAAAATACATCCTTCAAAAGCTCAGTTAAATTCTTTTGTAATCGTTACCAACTCCCTTAGGTAAGTAGGGTTTATGGGCAAATAAGTATAAGTTCCCCTTGTTGTTTGTTTGTTGCTGTTGTTGTTTTTTTTTACAACAAAACACAAGGGTGTGACTTATGAATACAATGAGTACATGTTTGGAACCCATTCTTCCCCAAATAATCAAGATGCACTCCCCCATACTCTATTTCATGGCTGTACAATAAAATATGTCATGTATTTCCAACTCCCTATTTAAAGTTTAATTGAATAATCATGCAATGTTTAAAAATAAATAGGGTAGGAAGGGAAATAGGCTTGTAATGTGGCTTCCAATAAAGGTTGTTCATTGCTTTAATGGGCTTAAAGAAGATTAAATGTAGGGTAGGTCCCAAGATAAAGGGGTTGAAACAATCTAATACCTCAATCATGTTAAAGTAATTCAAAAATTTCTTCATGTTTTGAAAAGAAAAACTTACAAATTTTGGAAGAGATGCATATCCTAAGAATCTCTCAAGAAAAAGGGTATTATAAAATAAATACAAAAAAGGGTTTGGAATACCTCTCATGAGTGGAAAATAATAAAGGGACAATCAGGTCATGACATGCATATAAATGATTGGCCTAATTAATGTAATTTAATCAAGGATGAAAGATTGTAATTCAAACTATATCAGCAATCATTTTAAAATACTTAAAAAAACGAAAAAGCATGTATCCTTTCCAAAAGTTCCTACTGATAACTCTATCATTTATAATATTGATTAAAAAAATTTCTTTACATTTACAAATATAGAGTCTAATAATGATGTCTCCTAGGTTTGTTTAAGGGAAAATACTAAGGTGAAATATATATATGTGCCCCCAAACTTAACAATGCACATCTTCCACCAAGTGAAACACCAAGGGAATGGGTAGTCAGTGGGGAGAAATGGGGGACAAAATGAGGGAAAGTAGTAGAAGAAGGAAATCCAAAAAGAAAGAAAAAATAAATGGAAAAAAATACTCCCCTTGTGAAAAAGTGATACCCAAAGCGCTCCATGCCTGTACCTGTGACTATCGAGGAAAAAAACTAAAAACATGCATAACATCACAACACAGAAAATGACAGAAGAGATATATAAGATAAAAGAAAAATGTCACTATCATGGGGTCACCTCAGGAGAGGCATCATCCTGTACAGAAATGGCTGGGAGAGACGGCGCAAGAGACGTGGATGGGTGAGGCTCTGGCTCGGCATCGGGAAATGTAGCTGAAGAAGTAGGAGTCGCAGGTTCTAGACTCGGGATCAGAAGCACAGTAGTAGGCCCTGGCCCAGTAGAAGTGGCAGTATTAGAGCTCACCATAGTCATCGGAACGGAATCGGTGGCCGGTGCAAGAGAAGGTGATGGAGCAGAAACAGAAGGGCCTGGAACGGAGGCAAGGGCTGGTGGCTGAGGCAGTGGAACACCAAGATGCTGAGCAATATGTACCAACAGATGCTCCATCCGGTCCTGGTGGCCGTCCACACGAATCAAATGGCGTGCAATGGTGTCTTGGCGGCTAATTATACGGTCTAACTTCGGCTCCATCGTGGCTAGGCAGAGGGAAATGACAGGATCGACCGAGGATGCGGGGGTAGGTGGGATGGGAGATGGGACAGAAGAAGGAAGGTCAGAAGAAGTGGGGTCTGTAGGAGGTGGGTGAGGTGGAGAAGCAGGAGGGGGTGGGGAAGGAGGTGTAGGGTCAGCAGGTGGGGTCGGGTTTGCAGGTGGCGGGGCTCGAGCCTGAGCAAGGAAGTATGCACCCCCTGCTTCCGGACCAATCCCATGCGAATGAGCATGAGGAAGTCAATCTGCTAGGGTGAACCTAACATGTCATGAGGTAATGAGGGTTCGAATACCCCCCAAGTGGTGGGAAAGACTGGTGGTGTAAAACCCTCCATTCAAGTTTCCCTGACGGCCGATAAACATGGAGTAAAAATAGGAGGTAGCAAGAAAGGGGAGGTCCGGGTAGGTGTGCCGGATGACACAGGTAAGAAGCTCCATGTCACAGCCGGTCACGGCCCCCATATCATCATGGAGGGGGAAGAGTATGGCGCTGAAGCACCGGTGGGTGAAGTGAAGGGCGTGGTTGGCTATAAGATTGCTCTTCTGAGAAGTGGGGGAGTACCGGTGGTCAGGCCCAGCGATCTCCCGCCACATGGCAATGAGGTCAGAGCGCTCAGGCCGGGTCAAGTCAGAAATGGGGGGTGGGGTGAAAGGATGGGGGTAGAAGCCGCACCCTCGGCCGAACTCTGTCATTGTCAGAGAAAAACGTCGGCCGCCTAGCCGGAACCGAACTACGGGTACCGCATCACCAGGCGTCTCTCGGTACTCCGCTCCATCGAACTCAAAGGAGGCTGCAAACTCCAAAAATAAATCTCAGAACACAAGAGTGATGACCTGGAAAATCTCGAGGAGTGCGGTGTGCCCGAGAAGTACCTCCAACTCCTTCCAAATACTGAGCCGCTGCGGAATGCTGCTGTCAAGGTACCGGCCGCACAATGGTATCGGACGACGAGAAAAGCGTCGGTGCCTGTCGTTTGCGAGGTCGGTGACCAGGAATACTGTGCAGGGATAGGGAGCACCTGCAGGTCCCGGCCCAGGTGCTGGTGCAGCAGCAGCATCTGGCTCTGGAGGTGGATCTGCTGAAGAAGAATGTGGCTCGATGGAAGGGGTGCTCGAAGGGGGACCATCTACTTAGGATGATGGTACAGTGAAAGTGGCAGCTGGTGCAGCAGAAGGAGGCCCCGCCTCATCGGAGGGAGTGAGTGGCGGCAGAATAGCCAATGGAGGGAGCTCAAAGACCGGAGCGTCGGGGTCCGGTTGAGTAGGTGGTCGGAGTCGGATCTGACGATAACTGGATTCCTCACTCTCAGTGGCGGAGGCTGGCCGCTTTCCGCATGAGTGATCATGATCTGCCATATCCTGAAATAGAAAGAAAAATAAAAAGAAAACAAAAAAAAAGAAGAAAATAAAACAAAAAAAAAGTGAGAAAACTGGAAAATAAAATTACACGGCATGTACTCCAGAGTACACGGCATGTAGTCAGAAATGGAGAGTATCTCGTGTTCTCTGGAAAGACACGATGTGGGTGGAAAGAGACAATGTAAAAGAACACGGCGTGTACCGAACATACACGCCATGTTCACATCAATGTGTAGGTGGTCGTGTAATAAATGGCATGACCATGTTTTTATCAGTTCAGAGAAAACAATACACACCGTGTAGTTTCTGGACACGGCGTGGACTGCACACGAAGAACATGGTCGTGCAGAGGGGGAGACACGGGTTGGCCACAGATATTAATGACACGGCGTGTACTGAACAGACACGCCATGTTCTGGAACATGGGGTGACAGTCCGTGTTATGTGCCACACACGAAGGGGACAACACAAACAATGGACATGGTGTGTAACAAAAACACACGCTGTGTAAATGAAAATGGTGTGTCAGACCGTGTGAAAAGGTGTACTCAAGCACGACGAAACGGACATGGTGTATACCGAACATACACACCGTGTATATTCAAATTTCTGAAAATTCATTCTGAGGTCGTGTTCGGAAGTACACGGCGTGTGTTCTTCATTTTGTGGTCGTGTACTGCCGGAAGCCGAATGGTCGGCCAATCCGAAAAACACCCTAAACGAGTCTAAAAATTTGAAACAGAGGGCATAAAATGGTGTACCTGGATCGAGGATCACAATGTGAGAGGAATCAGAACCTGAAACGCCCCAAATTGACGGATTTGGAAAAAAGGGGCTCAGATGGCGTGTGGGAGAAGAAACGGGAAGAAGGGATGAATGGGGTGGCCGTGCAACATGGCCTCAAGCCAGGTGGCCCACAGCTTATATATCCTAGGTACACGCCGTGTATATAAAGTACACGCCCTGTATACTGTTTTTTTTGTTATAAAATATAATTATTATAGTAAACTATATAATAATTATTATTAAAAATAGAAATATTGAAAAATTCTATTATACATAAGCCTATACACGACGTATATTGGGAAATACATGTCGTGTATTTTAAAATAAGAAAAAGAGTAGTACAACCGTTGGTCCGGTGCTTGGGGTAGGATTCGAACCGGTGATCGGCTGATTTGAACGGACGCCCTCACCCACTGGAGCAATGGTTGTTCTGTTGTTCATATTTATTTTATTTATATATTTATTCTATACGGCCTATACACATGGAAAGAAAGAAAAGCACGACGTGTGGTTTTTATTTAGGAAAGGATGGGGGTGAAGCGGGGAGATTAGCGCGATTCGAAACTGGGTCTTGTAAACCTGGTGTCGTGACTTTTCCAATCCGCCAACTTCACCCACATGTAATTTCTTATTTTTTAAAATGTTTTCATTTATATTTGAAGAATCATGGAACACACGGCGTATATCGGAGTACACATCGTGTGGTTTTATTAAAAGAACAAATGATGGAAGTGGGACGGTTGTCTGGATTCGAACCCAGGTCTTTTGAAACCGGATTAGGATTTTAGCCAACCGGCTCATCCCCATCATGGGTTTTATTAAACACATTTATATATATATATATATAGATTAAAAATACCAAAAACGTCCTGTAATTAAAAGGAAGAACCTCGTGTCGATGGTAGGTCAGGAGGATTCGAACCGAGGACGGCTCGAATAAATTCCAGTGACTTTGCCATCGGCACCGGAATCATCCCTGGTTAGTTATTTGTTATTCTATAGATTTATACTATTAAGTTTACAAATTAAAAATGTTTAGTTCACGCCGTGTAGATAAGTGGGACATGGCGTGTAACCTCTAGGTTACCTCCTAGGAAGCGCCTTTGTTTTAGGTCGTTGGCTCGACCTACTTACCTTGCTTACTAGAGGAGTATGGTGGACAACGTTCACACCATGTTTTCTATAGGATGGTAAGCTTTCAAGCGCTACCCGTTTACCTTGAATGGTTGACCATCTTCTCCATAAATTTCTACTGCTCCGTGATGGAATATGCAGATAACGTGGAATGGTCCCAACCAGCGTGACTTTAACTTCCCTGGAAATAAGCGAAGAAAAGAATTGAAGAGACGTACCTGATCACCGGGTTGGAAAGATTTTCATGATATCATCCGGTCGTGAATGGCTCTTGTCCTCTCCTTGTACAACTTGGCATTCTCGTATACCTCTAATCGAATCTCATCTAGTTCCGACAGTTGGAACTTCCGTTTCTCGTCAGCTGCCTTTAGATCAAAATTCAGGGCTTTGATGGCCCAGTAGGATTTGTGTTCCAATTCTACTGGAAAATGGAAGGGCTTGCCATAAACGAGGCGGAACAGGGACATTCCCAGTGGTGTTTTGAAAGCAGTCTGAAATGCCCACAAGGCATCATTTAACTTCTTGGACCAGTCCTTCCGTGAAGTGTTCACTGTTTTTTCTAGGATCTGCATGAGCTCTCGATTGGAGAGCTCTACCTTTCCACTAGACTGGGGATGATATGGTGTCCCCATCTGATGCTTTACTCCCTACTTCGACAGTATTCCTCTCATCAGTGTGTTCTCAAAGTGGGTCCCTCTATCGCTGATCAGTACTCGTGGAACTCCAAATCTGCTAAAGATATTTTTCTTTAAGAAATTTATGACTACCTTGGCTATGTCGTGAGCTGTAGCAGTAGCTTCCACCCATTTGGAGACGTAGTCGACGCAGACCAGTATGTAAGTGTTCCCAAAAGATGGGGGGAAAGGACCCATGAAATCTATTCCCCAGACATCGAAAATCTCGACCTCCATGATGAGGTGCTGAGGAATCTCGGCTCTACGTCTCACATTACCTATCCTATGGAACCGATCGCAACAGAAAACAACAGCCCGGGCATCTCTATGCATGGTGCGCCAGAAAAATCCAGACTGTAGGATCTTAGCTATGGTGCGGTCCGGGCCATGATGTCCTCCTACTAGTGAGGCGTGACTGAACTCCAGGACACTGTGAACTTCATTCTCCGGGATGTAACGACGAATCACTCCATCTACACAGGATCAGAATAGCAGAGGATCCTCCCAGAAGTACCTTTTCACATCAGAGAAAAAACTTTTCCTTTCCTGGAAGGAGAGGTCAAGATGAATGAAACATGTAACCAGAAAATTAGCGATATCAGCATACCATGGTCGAGGTGTTTCACAGATCGAAAAGAAATTCTCATCAGGAAAATCCTCCCTGATCTCCCGATCTTCTTATATCTCCAAGTGAGGCAGCTCAAGGCAGGAGAGATGGTCTGCAATTAAGTTCTCACTCCCTTTCTTATCCTGGATCTCAAAATCAAATTCTTTTAGGAGGAGTACCCAGCAGATCAATCGGGGCTTCGCGTCTTTCTTGTTGAGTAGGTACTTTAGTGCTGCATGGTCAGTATAAACAATAACTTCAGACAACACTAAGTAAGAACAAAACCTGTCAAATGAAAAAACCACTACAAGCATCTCTTTTTCTATGGTGGTGTAGTTAATCTGTGCCTCGTTGAGCATCCTTCTGGCATAATAGATAGGTCGGAAAATCCGGTCAAGTCACTGGACCAAGACTGCTCCCACTGCGTAGTCGCTCGCATCGCACATCACCTCAAAGTGTTCCTCCCAGTTGGTAGAAATCATAACTGGAGCTTCTGCAAGGTGCTGCTTTAGATGCTCAAAAGATCTGACATAATGGTCATCGAACTCAAATATCACATCCTTGGTTAGAAGATTGGTGAGGGGTTGGGCTATTTTGGAGAAGTTGCTGACAAACCGCCTGTAAAATCCTGCATGCCCCAGGAAGTTGTGGTTGGTGTGGACGGAAGTCGGTATTGGTAGTCGTGAAATGACCTCGATATTTGCCGGGTCAACCTCTATCCCCTTTGCTGAAATTCTGTGGCCAAGGACTATGCCACTTTTCACCATAAAATGAAACTTTTCCCAGTTCCAGACTAGGTTAGTGTGCTCACATCTTTCCAAAACAAGCTCTAGGTGTCGTAAACAAATGGTAAATGATTTCCCATAAATGGAAAAATCACCCATGAAAACCTCCAGGATTCGTTCCTCTATGTCGTGGAAGATGGCCAGCATACAGCGCTGGAAGGTTGCGGGGGCATTTCACATGCCGAAAGACATCCTTCGATAAGAAAATTTATCGTAGGGGCAAGTGAATGTGCTCTTTTCCTGATCCTCTGAAGCAATGGATATTTGGTTATAACTGGAAAAACCATCGAGGAAGTAATAGTAATTGTGCCCTGCTAGCCTCTCTAGCATTTGATCCATGAATGGCAAGCGGAAGTGATCTTTTCTTGTTGCATCGTTCAACTTCCGGTAATCCACACAGACTCGCCAGCCCGTGATAGTGCGTGTAGAGATGAGCTCATTCTTTTCATTTAAAATCACAGTGATACCCCCCTTTTTGGGTACCACATGAAGAGGACTCACCCACAGACTATCTGAGATGGGATAGATGATGCATGCATCCAATAATTTGATCACATCCTTCTTTACAACTTCCTTCATGGGAGGATTCAAGCGCCGTTGTGGTTGCCGAGATTGCTTGGAACCCTCTTCAAGTAGCACCTTGTGAGTGCAAATGGTAGGGCTGATGCTGTTCAGATCAGCGACTGTCCACCCAATAGTATGCTTCCTCTATTTGAGAACCTGCAGAAGTTCATCTTCCTACTCCTGTGATAGTTCTGCATTAAGTATAACATGCAAAGTTTGATTGGGTCCTAAATACCCATACTTGAGAGAACATGGAAGAGGCTTCAGTTCAAGATCAGGTGACTTTAAAATCGAAGGAACAAGTGGCTGCACGTTGTCCCGTTCCAAACTATCAGGAACAAATGCATGCTGCCAATAGTGGCCACCCTAGCCTTCTATGAATTAGAAGTCTTCTGGTGCTTCTTCTAATAGAATATCTGGATCAGTTGAATTATTCGAAATAAAAGAACATACCAGTTCATCCCCTATGTCGCTAAAATGATTATCCATGGTGGACAATGCATAACAGTCCTCGTGCTCTGACAAGGAAGCACATTTGACGTCTTTGAGGATGTTATACGAAACTCTTTCATCACCTACCCGGAAATCAACTCTCCTTGGTGCACATCGATCAGTACCTTCCCAGTTGCCAAGAAAGGCCTTCCAAGTATAATAGGTGCTTCTTGGTCATCCCCCATGTCGAGGATGATGAAATCTGCAGGGAAAATCAGCCTTCACTATGACCAGTACGTCCTCTAGTAGTCCCTTCGGGTGCTTGATGGATCGATCAGCAAGTTGAAGGGCGACGCGGGTAGGCTTGAGCTCGTGGAGTCCCAGCTTCTTGAAAACTCCGAGGGGAATAAGTTTCACACTAGCCCTAAAGTCATAGAGGGCCTTCCCAAACTCACAGGATCCAGTAGTATAAGGAATGGTGAAACTACCTGGATCATGGAGTTTGGGTGGAATGGAATGTTGAACCACCATAGAGCACTCATTCTTTAGTGCAATAACACCCAAATCCTCCATCTTCCTCTTATTCGAGAGGATTTCCTTCATAAATTTGGCGTATGTTGGCATTTGTGTCAGGGCTTCCACAAATGGTATGTTGATATGTAGCTTCTTAAAAACATCCATAAATTTTCTAAATTGATGGTCCAGCTTCCTCTGCTTCAATCTTTCTGGAAAGGGTAAGGTAGGATGGAATGGTTGGATTACTTCCTTTTATTTATTTTGTAAAGACTCCTTCTGTGGGATATTGGATGAGTAGGGGTCGGTATTGGTACCTTTTTCTTAAACAATGGGTGTGGATGTACCTTTTTGTGCTGATTGGTTCTGGTGGACCTCTTTTCCACTCCGGAGCATGATAAGATTGGCCTCCTCCCTTGGATTCTTTTTGGTGTTCCCCGGTAGTGTACCGGGATTCCTCCCTGAGAGTTGATTTTCTAGATGTCCAATCTGATTCTCTAAGCCTCGAATCTAATATTCCTGATTCTTGAACTGAGTCTCAATAGTAGATATGAATTTAGTCATCAGATCCTCTAACCTTGAGGTGTTCTCCTGCTGAAGTGGTTGTTGAGCCGGTGTAGGAAGTGGCTGTCGTGGCTGCTGTGGATGAGGGTTTTGATACCCTTGTTTCTGATAAGGACCCTGCTGGGGTTGTTGTGGCCTTTGGAATTGGTTCTGATATGGAGGTTCATTATAGTTGGGTGGTCGCTGGGGCGGAGGATTCTGCTGTTGTTGGCCCCAGCCTGTGTTCTATTGATCTCGCCATTCCGGGTTCCGGTACTGGTTAGGCCCTCGATTTTGGGAAAAATAACTCACCTCACTCGTCGAGGGGTCTCCAGCAGATCCCAGACATTCTCCCATGATGTGGATATCACCACATTCACCCCATGCTGGATGGTGCGCCACATGAACTTGAGATTCTCCTTTGAGGTTCAACGCGTCGATTTTCTTGGACACAGCGTCCAACTGATCCGCTAACATAGTGGTAGCATCAATGTTGTGAATACCTCGCTTTTGAGTCCCCTGCTCGGAGTGACACTGGAAACTATTGGCTAACATGTCTTTCAGTAGTTCAAATAGTTCTTTGGGGGACTTCTGCATCACCGTACCTCCAGCCGCAGCGTCCACCACGGACTTGGTATTCGTGGTAAGTCATCCATAGAAGGTCTGGACTTGCATCTAGAGTGGGTGTCTGTGATGGGGGAATTTTCATAACATCTCTTTGAAGCGTTCCTAGGACTCGTACAACGACTCAGAGTCGTGCTGTTGGAAGTTATGAATCTCATTTCGGAGTGTCACCGTCTTGAATGGTGGGAAGTATTTGGACAAGAATGCCTGGGATAGCTCCTCCCAGGTGAGGATAGATCATTGCGGCAACCCCTTGATCCAATCCTTTGCCTTATACCGTAGAAAAAAGGGGAATAGGCAAAGACGGATGGCGTCCTTGGACACGCCATGGTACTGAAAGGTGTCGCATATCTCTAGAAAATTGGAGAGATGGGTGTTTGGGTCCTCACTGGCCAGGCCTCCAAATTGGATGGTGTTCTGGATCATCTGCATGATAGCAGGCTTGATATCAAAGTGATGGGCCTTGACCGGAGGACGAACAATGCCCATATCAGCTCTGTGAATCGATGGAATTTCGTACTCCATAAGGGTACGTCTTGGAGGTTGTTGTTGATGGGGTGGAGCTTGCATGAACTGTTCCTGAGGGGCAAAGAATGGTCGTGGGAAGAGTTTCTGCGGCGACCGTTGGTAATCCCTTGGGAGGAATTCCATGAAGGCTCTAGGAGGTTGCTCAGGTAGACCAGCAGCATGAGGCTGCTGATCCTGGTACTGATGCTCAGTCGCAGCATCTATAGCTGGTGCTCCCCCTTCCTTGTTCCCCATGGGTTGTGGTTGATGGTTGTGAGTTTCTGTCCATGTACGCCGATGATGAAGCAAGGTCCGTTCGATTTTCCGGGTCAAACAGAACTATTTCCGAAGACTCGGCACTTATGGATCGTGTAAAGCATCGAAACATACACTTGAACTGCTGCACAACACAAAAACAAAAACTAGGCGTAAAAGGGAAAAATAAAAGAAAATTTGAAATGGGATTAGAAAAGAGATTTTTGAATTTTTTTTTTCACTTTAATCAATTATTAACACAATTTAAATCTTAGCACTAAAACCAAATGGTGTCCCCAACAACGGCGCCAAAATATGGTCTACTCTTATCGTTGACTGAAGTTATATGCGTCCCAAATTAAATACCCGTTCTTAGAACTTTATTATAGCATAAGTTCAGGGTCGATCCACAGGGAACTGTGGTGTGCATGAATTTAATTGAGTTAATACTTAATTAGGTGAAGTATGAAAAATTTAGAAATGATTGGGTTGATTTTTGGATTTTGATTAAAACTAAACTGATTTACTTTGAAGAATGGATACAGTTTGAAAGAAAACAACGGGTAAATTTGATGAGTTATTAGAAATGGAAAGAAAAGACATGTCGGGGCTGTGGTGAATAAGGAGTTCTTATGAAGATTGTTTAAATGGTTGTGTTGTTCAAAATAATTCAATAATTCCGGATTTCATTTTGTTACAAGATTTCCTTGGTCCGGTTCCTCTTGTTTGGAATTAGAGGCAGTTGACTCCTTGGTCTGGTAGTCAATGTAATTAATTCTTTATTACATCCAGTCCATTACTTGAATTGGTGAAAACCTTCCAATGGTCATGGATGTTTTCACCGTTACTTTTCTTTTTTACCACTGAGAATCCTTCCCTTTGTCCGGCTAAGAATTCTCAGTTATATGAGACAGTGGTTTATGAAGAGTAAGATAAATTACAAAGATTCAAACGCAACTATTTAAAACAATATACAAAGTATGATCCCATCATCCACAACCCCAACACGAGGGGTTTAGTTACACATAGAATTTAGGAGAGAAACGACACACGTGATACCTGACGGATTCATCGTGTAGGCATTGAGGAAGAGTATCAGAAGGTGGAATGACGGAATAGCGGAATGACGGTAACTCGGTGGTTTCGGTAATGGTGGTAGCAGATCTTCTATCTCCTCCAATGGTTCTGAATCCCTTAAATCCCTAGGCCAAGGCCTCATTTTATAGAAAAATAAAGTACACGGTGTGTATAGAAAGTACACGCAGTGTACTTTTCGTCAACGCGTATTGGCGCCATTTTCTCCGCTGTCAGGTGGCCGAGCACGCCATTCTTGACTTTTGCAATCGGCGCCGCCTACAAGTTGAGTGAACATGGTGTATAGAGCCTCCATACAGGGCATGTATCGCCGTCAGAACCTTCTAGAATAGCAGACATGGCGTGTAAAAGTTCAAACACGCCGTGTCTTCATCAATGACCACATGGTCTTGTGGACTTTTCTCCGTAACCACTGCTTCTAGAAAGTGGTACACAACGTGTAGCACCGACCCACACGGCGTGAATCTCTGCCTGGAGACATGGGCGTGTACTCCCTGCTTTGGTTTTTTTCCTTTTCTGGATGTACATGGCGTTTATAGAAAGTACACGCCGTCTAGTTTCAAAAATTTCACAAACTTCCCTTGATCCGTGTATTAAGCCAGAAAGCTCCGGCAAGTAAACAGATTCACCAAAATGAAAGAATATGTTCATGAAACCACAGATATTTTCTGAAAAAATGCTTTTATCTTAAATTATATATATGGAAATGTATACAAAAATTGGGTGCATCAAGGAGGGATACCATGTCTTCCTATAGATATTTGGTTGAGGTAGAAAGTTATCACCAAGGTTTATCGGGCCATTTCTGATACATCGGAGGATATGTGAGTTGGCATAACACTCGGCACTTCCACCACAGTTAGAGAGGGTGTACGATTTCTTCAAAGTATCCCAGTTGAGGAGATACATGCAGGACCCATCTCACATCATCAACTATGGAGAGATAGACTTAAACGATGGGCCAATTCTTACGAAGGTTCCAGTAGAGATTGAAGATCGGTATGAGTGAGTATTTCATGGGAGATAGATATTAATGGTGTTCGTTCTTTGGTATCACAGGAATATCCAAGAGAGCACTAGGGAGGGCAAGGCTCAGATTAATGCTCAGTACCCCTATTTGTTTTCTTTTCCTTTGTTTTAGATTTCGAGGACATAAATTCCTAAGGTGGGAAGAATGTAATGTCTCAGAAGTTCTATATAATTTTTTTTAATTATATGGAATTATTTTGAGACCATGAAATCTAAAGGTGTGAGATTCCGAGGCCCAGTGTTCCTGGAATGATCTGTCTAAATTTTGTTAATCTTTAAATAGTGTGCGTAAGCATTTTTCCTAAAAAATTGGAATAACTCTTAAACGGTTTCCCATATTAGAAATCTGAGGCGTCGTTGTGCTTATGATGGTGGGTTTACCCTAGGAACGACAAAAGTTTAGTCGGTTCGGGCATGTTGTTATAAAACCCAAAAATGGCATAACCATAAATAAAATTATTAAATAAAATTATTTTATTTTTTTCAAACGCTTATAACTCACGAATGGTAACTCTAATTAACAATCCAAGACAACAACTGAAATTGTGAGGGGATGTTCTCTTTAGGCAGATACTGACATTGTGCGGTATGGGTCACCAGTGAAAGTTAGTTTTTGGTAGTAAATAAAATAATTAAATTACAATTATTTTATTATAAAATTCATAACTTTTAAATGGTAACTCAGATTGGAAATATGAGAGTACCGTTGAGTTCCTTCGGGCGTTTTTCACTTAGGCAGAGCCTAACCTTGACTGACGCAGGTCGAGGGTGACTGCTAATAATTTTATGAACTTTTTTTCTGGTATGTTCATTAAATGTGCAAGCAGCATTTTCTTACTTTTGAACTGGTGCATGGATTAAAATTCCGACGGCACTATTGAATCCGCCGTGCTAGGATTCGCTTAAGGAAGGATTTACATTGACCGTAGTAGGTCGAGAGATAAAGATATGTTTTTAAACTCTGAAAAGAAATGAAATAAAGTAATTTTGTTATATTATTTCAAAACCTCTAACGGACCAATTAAATGTTGGGGTCGGTGGTGTTTCAAGCCATTAAATTGCTTGAACTTCCAACCTTATGAATCGACGACATTGGGGAAAATTAGGAAGCTTCCTAAATAATGAGCCCCATTATTTCCCCAAGCCATTACATTCTCTCCCCCTATCCTATATATATGGAGTTAGAAAAGGGGTATTAGAGAGCATCACCAAGCATTGAAGTGATAAAGGAACACCGAGACGCCAGACCCTTAGAAGATGAAGCCGACCTAGCAGGAGGTGATGGATGACATCGAACCAAAGGACGATGTGCGTGTGGGGTCTTTGGAAACTGGTCCTGGGAAGGAAGAACATAATCCACCACCAAGCACATACGTTTCCCAAACGTTTCAAGGTATGGGTTAATTCCTTTACACTTTCTGAATGATTTCCTCTTTCTTGTTCTTGAATAATATGATGAACGCGGGTCAATAGACTAATGGGTTGACATGTGGTTCATTCACCATTGCGGGAGGATTGTTGCGGGGAATCTTTGTGTGGTTTATGTTATTGTTTAATTCAATTGATTATTAAACCCCTGAATATCCTCCATAATACGAGCTAACATGAAGGTCACAGGCCAAACGAACCCATCCAGAACACTCCTCTACCTTTCAATCCTTGTGCCACCTTGGAAGTCTGCGAGCACATTGACGCATGCTACAAGAGGAGGGTCGCGACTCATCAGCCATGGCGAAAGGAGGAGGCGGCCGACACGATGGCCGACTGTAGGAAGGGATGAAGTGCAAGAATCGTACCTCTAGAAAATGTAAGTCTTGGCCGAAGCTACGATGAAGGCCGGACCCACCTCTGGTGGGTTCTGCAGCACCGCCGCCACACCAACCAAACAGCCTTCAGGCCATTCAGGAATCCGAGAGACCGGGGGGTTACACTCCCTGCATTGGACCAAACTTGGCTTTCTCCCTCAAGATGGTCCACCACCTCAGGCCAGGACTCTTCCCTCTGATTGGGCCGCCACCCTCGAGCCGGGCCACCACCCTCAGACTAGGTTGCCGCCCCAGCAGGCCGCAGCCCCCGTGCCGGTCCACCGCCCAGAGGGCCGCCCTATACGAGCTGAGCCACCCTTAAGAACCTCCCCTTTTTGCGAAACAGATCGGACCTCGTCCAAGAGGGATGATTCCACCATGGCCCAGCCCAGACCGGGTCGGTCTGAGTCAGTCCGACCAGGTTAGATTGGACCCGGGCCAGATCGGGCGTAGAAACACTTAAAGGGCCTTATCTCGAGAATCAGACGTCCGTTTGAAGAATTGTCTAGAGCGTTAAACTCCTTGGAGAGAGACGGTCCTTTTGACTTACTCCATTATAGTTTTAGAGAAACTTAGAGTATGGCCGAGTTGGATCGTACCCAAATCCAACCAGGCCCTCAACACTAAAATCCAATAACCCACAGAGCAGGCATTCAGTTGACATGATTTCTGTTGCGTTGGAACTCTTGTGACACGATTTGCGATAATTTGTGCTGGTTGGAATACGAATAATGGATTGGGGAGCGGTTATCCCAAGTGTACTACGTATGGAACCCTACAACTGGCTGAGACCTGATGACTGTTGACTTTTCAAATCAGAGTTACCCGACGGCCACGGTACGCAATGGGGAGGAGTACCTTAGTAGACCGAGATGGGGGTGGGTGGTTTTGTGTGACCTGGCAGGCCACGGTGGGGAGCGGCTACGGTAATCGACGAGGAGGAGCACCTTAGAAAACCATGATGGGGTGGGTGGCTCTATGTGGCCAAGCAGACCCACAGTATGCGATGGGGAGGAGTACCTCAGCAGGTCAAGATTAGTGGGAAGTGGCTTAGAGTGACCTGGTAGGCCCACTTTACTCGATAGAGGAGGAGTTATACAAAAGCTGAGGCATTCTATGTTGTGACTAGGGATGTTATTTGTTATTACCCCTTGAAAAAGTCCTGGTGTGATTTGTCTTTACTTTGTGATTGGGATTGAGGTTATGTTATGAGGTACTTTACCTGTGTGGTACTTTACCTTTGTGGTGTTACCCTTTGGTTTTTCTTTGTGAAATTCTAGGAGACCTTCAGGGTCTTGGGGTCCCTACTAAGTATCGTTATACTCACTCATACATGGGCTTCTCCCGCACATTGATGTGTCTTGTGTAGATGATGAGGAGTTGGGCTGAGGTTTGAGGGATCTAATATCTGGTGGTATGCAGAGGAGATAGACGAATGTGGAGTGGTAAGGAGGAAATCTATACTAACCCTTCTAGTAGGATCTGGGGTGGACCATTTGGTGTGACGCAATATAGGGACTGCTGATCGTGAGCTGTACTTACTCTTTCAGGTAGGATCTATGGTGAATGATCCAAGAGACGCTTTTCACATTTTCAGTTATTTTGTAGTTTTCAGTTTTACTTTTACTCTTCTAATTGGGCTTGTATTACGACCCCTTTACTTTCAGCACACCTTTGATATAGGAGTTTACATCACAGTTGTTTCTTGTTGTGTTCTAGGAATATGTGTTTGTACATGTTTAAAGGAAATGCCTTCCCATTTTAGGGAATAAACCTTTTGGTGCTATTATCCAACCCCTGGCCTAGGGAAGGTGGGATTTGGGTAGTCATGGCATGGGGCCCGGGGGATGGGTCCTGACATATCTATGCAAGTGAAAATTGAAGAGGTGCAAAAGGAAGATATTAATCTTGAAAAGAAGATGATAATTTTTTTCTAATTCATCTCGATTGTGATTGAATGGTATGCTCTAGGAACTATGTATGTGTTCCATCCATATGATAATTGAAGAAGGAGCTATTGGATTTAGCTCATAGTTCAATATTTTCTCTTTATCTTGGATGTAAATAGATATATAGAAATCATAAAGAGTGTTTGTAGAGAGACAATAAGAAGATAAATATTTTTAATATAATATCTCTATTATTTCTATGTTATCATTTTATGTATGAGATAAATAATTATATGAGGATGTTATAACCATTATCTATACCATAATTGAAATGGGAAAACATTACAAAATATTTTTTCATTAGAATCCAAAACAATCTAAGGGCCATAATGTTACATGGGTTGTAGATGACCTCCTAACAAAATAATAACACTTCATCTATATCAATGAATATTTATATCTCTATCATCAATAAAGGATATACATTAAATAAGTTGTAAGTTTTCATAGAGTTCCACATTATATAACATCTGATTGGGATACAACAATTAGCATGAAGTTCAAGATAAATTTTCAATATTATTTGGATACAGAGTTATGTTTCAACATATCTTATCATCCTTGGAAATATGGTCAATATTAGGGAAAAATATAAACCCATTATAACATGTGTATATCTTATTCTAGGGATTTCCAATGAGGTTGACCTAAGCACCTTCATCTAGATGATTTTTTGTACAAATATATATTTTAATCGAGCATTTAGATGGATTAATATGAATCTATCATTAGAATGAAGAGTAGAACTACAACATAATGGTATGAAGGTGGATAATGGAAGCTGTTAGTACTAATGGTGGATAAGGTAATGGTGGATAAAGTTAAATCCATTCAACAACACATCAAGGAATCATAGAGTTGACTAAAATTTTACATAGACAATGGTCAGCGATATATACATTTTGAAGTTGGTGAGAAGGTTTTTTTATGAATTTATCTATATAATAAGGTTATTATATTTTATTAGAATGTAAATTTAATCCCTATGTATATTTTTCTTTTCAAGATTCTTGGTTGATAAAGGAAAATTAATAATCACTCGGCATATACAAAAAAATTTATCTTAATTCCAAGAATAGGTATAATCTAATTTATCAAGTGTAATGAACTCATAAGTTGTATCTCTAACGAATGATCATTATTATATAGTAAAACTGATATATATATATGATCATGGAGATAATGTGCTATAGAACAAGACAACCCACCCATTTAATGCTCTTTAGAGAAATAATGAATTCGAAGAAGCTTTATGGGAACACAGGAATGTAATACAATAATATATCCTCATTTTTTATATCAAAAGTGATGAATACCATGGGAGAAATTCATTTTAAATGGTTTTGAAAACATCACCTAATGATTTTATTTAATATTTCTTAAAATTAGTTTATTTTCTTTTATATATTACGTTACACACATCACTGTGTTTAAATGAACTGTGATAAACAATTAAATTAATTTTATAACATAGCCATTAGATTTATGGGTGTGAATATAGAAAACTAAATTATGAAAAATGTATATTTATTTATGTATAAAATGAAATATATTAGTATCAATTAATTTGATGTAAAAATAAAAATCATTTGAAAGTAAACAAACAGTTTTTATGAAAAGTTTCTTTTATGCACAAAATGTATTTCTGTCATAATAAATTAAATTAATAACTCTTTGTGAAGAACTTTAATAAAATGTATAAATTACATATTAAATTAATTTGTTTTAAATTCATTAAATAATTTTATACCAGATGTAAGAATAAACCATAATTATTTTCATAAGAATGTATTTTTTACAAAGTGGATCTCATATCATGTTTCAAATTTATTATAAAACTATCTTTTTTAAGTTATAGAAATTGAATTTGATAAAATGGATTACATATTAACAGTAATTTGTTTCAAATTTTATAAATAAGTCCACAATAATTTTATCAATAATAATAATAATTGTGGGAAATTTTATCACCATGAATAAGGTTCCATTCGGATAACAAAGGTAAGAAATAACTAATAAGGCAATAAATTTTCATCATAATTCTTATTAAATGAATATAATTCTACCCCTATCACCTTATGCTCAGATTGTTTTTTTAATGAACACTTTCCCATTAAAATTACCTATAAAATATTTAAATCAAAAAATGTTACAAATTTCGGCTCTCTTAGATTTAAAAATTACATACCTACCCACATAAGGAAAACTAAAATTTATGAAAGAATATAAGTTTATTTTTAAAACATATTGAATTATATTAATTATAAAAATTTATTACTAATTTTTATAAATCATATAATGACATTAATTACATAGGGAACCCGGATGCATTGTTTATCCAATTAATAATAAATATAATAACTGATTTTAAAAATATTTAATGTAATATAATTTAATCCATTGAACATTTAACAATTATTTTTAGATTAATGTGAAATATTATAGTTGTTTTAAATAATTATATTCAGATTACAACCTTCTCATTATGCCTTTCAAGTCAAATTAAATGAATAGTGTCTAAATTAAAAGTAGATATATATTATGAAAATAATATTTTATGACATCACCTAAAATAATTAAAATATCAAAATTGAAATATGAGGATATTATATAGTGTAACATTTCACCCCTTATCCATTTATATTCCATTTTGAACTGTATTTATTAGGAATGACTTTAATATGTTTTAATCTTCTAAGAAATTTTGAGGAATACCCACCCATAATTTATAAAATAGAACCCCTCTATTATCTTATTGACACCTCATTGATCCTTATAGGTTAACCTATATAATCCAAGTTCTCTTATATACTACATTTAACAAATTAAAGAGTTTATATTCTTCTAGAAAGTCCAATCTTATGGCTCGTAGGAGAATATATCAAGTTATTTCAATCATGATGTAATAACCATAATCGATGACATTATTTTTAATTATTACTTCAACTCTTATAAATATATTTTATAATTTATAAGATAATAAAATCCATATTTTTATACTTTTAAGTGTTATTTTTATTGTTAAAAAACATTTATTCACCCTCTTTCTATCAAATGGGATGCAGAATTATAACTCGTGCATACACAAGGCATACCTTCTACAAGTATCCATATAATTATTTTCTAATAAAATTTTTTTATAGATTGGTATAATGATGGTTTTAACATTAATATATGATAATTAGTAAAAAAATATACATTTGTAATTATAATATCATATATAACTTTTTACCATCCAAACTGTTGGAAAATGATAATGTCGATTATGGTACAAGTGCACTACCGCCTCCACAAAGTGATCTAAATCACTAGTATTTTCTCTTATAAATGGATGGTAATAATATATATATATATATAATGAATATATATTATTTATATGATATAATATTAATTTTAAATGGTTATTTAATATTTACTTTATATATATTCTTCCATAGAAAAAATGAAAATAAATCTCTTTCGTACGTATGACATACCACCTTTATAAAGGGTGAAGTTGATGATTCTATATCAAATACTATGAATGGTTATAAAAATATATATAATGAGTATTTAGGAAATTTATATCAGTATAAATATTATGTAAATTATGTAACCATGATGAAATATGAGGTCCAAAACTACAGAAGCAAAACATACATGAAAAACGAAGTAGATATCACCCCGAATTGTAATTTTAATAAATAATTCTAAATAAATAGGTGATAAAAGGTTATAAGTAAAAAATATATAAAAATATATATATTATTTTGTATTTTAATTACATTAATAATATATTTATATTAATTATACCATAACTTCCAACATATACAAAGGAAGACTAACATAAGGTAAGGGATATTCATCTCACTTTTGTTTCTGTGGGATACATTCCATTTTCACCACCTATTTATTTTATGTGAAACATTTATTTCCCATTAATTACTTATATTATGATTCTTCTATATTTTATTGAGATATAAATATTAATCTCATGTTATTTCTTCCATGAGGCTTATGATTCAAATGTAACCAAATTAGTAAGGGTGTTATGTTATAATATCATATTATCATGATTATATATGATTATGTTTTTGTTATAAAATCATATAATACACCTTTTAATAATATTATTAAGTGTATTATCATGTTTTTATTTATATTTAATAGATTTATTCCTTTTATTTCCTCTCTTTAATCAGGAAAGAGACTGAAAGAATGTTTTTACTAAAATTTGACATTATTTCTCATTTCGGTAAAACACCTTTTTCATAGATATCTATGTTCTTTATAAATTTTCCAAAAAGGGGTTTTAATATTATAATATTAGTTTTAAATTAAATTTACCTATTTTTACTTATTATAAAATGGATAAAAATTAATCTTCTTATCATTTTCCAAATAATGTATTTTTTTTAAAAAAAAATTAAAAAAAGTGTATACGGAATGTTTTGTTTTTACTTAAATGGAATGAATAAAATATTCCAAAATCAAGAAAAAACAATAATTTAATGATTAATTTATATAATTCCCTTTTGATTTTATAAGAAAATATTTTCTATAATATTTTGGGCATTTTTATATTTTCAATAAGTGATTTAACAATTTGAAATGTTATTTTTCTTATGAATAGTTTAAAGATATTTTAATAGTATTTATATTTACCAATGAAAATAACCATTGATTTCACATAATTAGTATTGGGGATACAATCCAATGATACCACCCATATTATTTATCTTTATGGTTTATGTTTATGATGATTAAATTTTAATGAAACCAATTTCTATTCATTTAAAAATGATATGTTTAAATGAAGAAATATTTATAAAACCCATTCCTTTAAAAAAAAGTTATATTGTGATTAAATTTTTATGAATCCCACAACAATTAATGGGTTCAATTATTATATATATTATCTTTAGGAACACATATTAATTATTTTCATTATGTAGTGGGTTGTAAAGACCCGTAAAATTCAAGGGAAAGTTTTTCTTAATTTTCTTTGGGATTTTACAAGAACGCGGTTTCTGACGGCACCTGATTCCGAGGCCCGGTGTGCCCGGAATTTTTATCCGAAGTTTAGCTCAGGTATGTTCAGTGAACGAATGAGCGGGATTTTCTAAATATTAGACCGGTGCTCTGAATCGAATTCCTAGGGTGCCGATGGAACCGCAGCGCCGGTAATTGCTTAGGAACACCTTTTCCGGAGTTGCGTTTATACGGGAGAAGTTGTTAAAAATTGTGGAAGTTAAAAATAAAATTGAGCTACAAATTATATTTTTACTAAGTGGTTAAACTTTGGGTGGAAGTTGGGGTAACCACCCAAGTGAGGTTATGAAGGCGGTGGGGCACACACGAACCCCACCCCTTCATTTTCCCTGACCCCCCTTAACCCTCCATTTAATGACTTAGGATTAATTACTTAAGTTAATTCTTAATTTGAATTTCAAACGGATGACATGGGTAATAAAATAAGAGAAACATTTATTTTATTATGTTGTTAGCTTGTTGATAGGATTTTGGAAAAATCTCAAAGGCTTGAAGATCTTCTACTTCTACCTTGAAGAATGCGAAGAACGCCGGTCTCCGATGAAGAACGTCGAATCCTCGGAGATCGACAACGCGACGCCGTGTACCAAGATGCCGTCAATTCTTCTCTCCGCGACGGAGAGAGAAGCCTTCCTCGGAGATCAACAAACGCCTACGATCCTCTTATTCTGCGACGATCAAATCCGCGACGTCCCTTTCCGCAACAAATCTCGTTCGTCGACAACGCTTGAGGTAAGGGATTTATTGTTGTTGTTATTCGTGAATCCTTCCGTCGTCGTTCCTCGTTTCAAATTGGACCGCTTGTTATCGATTAATGGGAGGGGGTCGGACCGCACAAACATGGCCGAACCTATAGAGACCCGAAGCTTAATGTACATGGAAATTACATTACTTTTGCGGAATACTTAATACATAACAAAAACAGACACACAAGGACCGTAATAGTTTAGTGTCTTTGGAAACTTGGAATGTAATATTCTAATCGTGGTGAAAGATCTTCAACATCTCCCATAAAGATCTTCTTCTTTTTTACCTAAAATCTTTCTTTATATCCTGGGGAAAATAAAACATAAAATGGTGAGCTCAAATGCTTAGTAAGGGTAAACAAAATAAATGTCATTCACATCATATCCATAAGAACATAACTTTTGGAAATCTTAACCTACAAAAGAAATCATAATTTCATAACATGGGATAAATCATAGTAGCGAAATGTAAACCCTAATAATCATAACATAAAACATGAAACTTTTTTGAATACACACATAATCATAGAGAATCATTTCTTGTTAGTCAAGACTCATTGCCAATACTATCTTAGTGGACAAAGTCCATTTCTGAACCGAGTTCACTCCTCGTTTCAGTCTTGTTTCACTGAACCGGTTTAACATGTCGTTCCAGCCAGGTCTATCTCATGAGATATAAAATCTTTACCCAATGAATTGGAGGGAGATATAGGTCCCACCCATCTCATAAAGATACCATTCATATGTGTGCCACAAAATCATAAATCATACATAATTGCATAACCCATGTAGTAAAAATGGGATTCTTAAACAACATGACATCATAAAACAATTCATATAAGATAAAGGAATTCATAAAAATATTTCCATCACAACATAATCAAATCCATGTAATAATAGAGATAGAAATAGAACCCTATATTATCTTAGATGGAAAATAATTTTGATAAAATAGTTGAACTCCATTCTTGAGGAAAATATCCTTTCTACTTCAAAAACACTTTTCCTTTCTTAACATGTCATTCAATTCTAAACTAAGAGAAGTTGATTAAAAATAAACATGAAAACTTGTAAAGGAAGCTTCTTGTAATTAATGTTTTAAAAATTCATTCATGTCGTATAAGTTAAAAAAACATTCTTTTCGTACTTTTGTCAGAAAAGTCAAAAAGTACCTCGTATGAAAAACGACAAAAGATTCCTTTCATATCTTTTACTAAAAACTTACCGAAGGGTAAAATTGGAATTAAACAATTGTAGGTGGATGGAAATAATATTAAATATTGAGGAAACATGGATGTGGATGATAAAATACACCCCAGTAAATAACAAAGTATAAACAATCTCGGATAAAAATGAGATTGTGATATTTCCCTTACCTTAGATCCGATTCACTTCGTATGTGTCAGAACCTCCTCTATAATGATTTAAATAATGTCATTGACTTATTACAGAATCATATTCATTGCTATTATATCATATATGGTTCACTTATGACTTTATATTACCCGTTCTTTTTTAAATTCAAGTTAAAGTAGTGTTTTGGGTAAAATTGTCTCATTTTTCATTCGTGTTTTAACTTGTAATTATTCATATGATTACTTAGATCATGATTAATTAAATCCAGAATTTAAAAAATGATTTATATATTATATATATTCATAATATACATATATATAATGGATCGACAAATGGAAAGAAATACACCGTTCATGGAGACGGTAGGCCGTACGTACGCATGAACGCTGTTTTCGTTTCTTTATTGAATTGAGTGGAATTAAGTAGAGGACATAAATATATATATACATAAATCCAGTATCATTATTATGTCATATATTTCATTATTATTCATTATATATTCTTTATGATCATTCATGTATGTTTAACATGGAGAATGAATCTCATCGCGTCTTGGAGACGGTAGTCCATACGTACGCACGAGCGATGATATCATTCCCATAATTATTGAATAGAATTGGAGTGGATGGTATAATATATCAGAATCAGTATGATGTTATAATAACCATATATAGTTATTCTTTACACCATTATACCCATCCATGTAAGGTGTTGGTGGAAAAACAGATTTCACCACGGCGTGGAGACAGTATTCCGTACGTACGCACACGTGGTGATTTCGTTTTCCCTAGGATGAATAGATGGTGAAATAGGGTTGTTTAATACTTATAATAAAATATCAGTATATTATTGATACTGATGTTATTACTTCATAATGAAACAACCTTAGAAGAAGAAGTGGAAGAAGAAATAAAGTTGAAAGAATCGGTAACGGACATTACCTCTTCTTTGAAGCGCCTCTTTGAGATCTCCTTTTAGGGCACTAAAATTTGTATTTGAGGAAGATAAAAACCTCTAGGATGTTTCTAGGGAAGTGTAGAAGAGAATTTGGCAGGTTTTGGACGAGATTTAAGGCTCAAAGTGGTGTGAGGAAGAGGGGGAAGAGGTGCCATTTTATAAGGGAGGAGAGGGGCTCCTTTGGAAAACTAAAAATATTATTTTGTTATAAAGTAATATTAGGTTATAACTAGCTCCAAATTGATTAAATTCTAAGCTAAGGTGGGGATGGATTGAAATCCTCTCATCCAATAGAATTTATACAAGTTTATGTTCCTATTTTAACCTTATCATTTAGATTTAACATTACCTTAAATAATTTTACTTTTACCGTGTCTTGTTGTGTTCTTACCCTATAAGGTTAATAAACTTACTATATCAAGACAAACTAACACCAAGTTGTTTATTATTAATATATATAACCGTATCTAAGTCATTTGGCCGAACCTTATATTTTTAGGATAAAATACAAATTAATAATATAATATTTGTTTTAAGACCTATTTTATGTCAATTTTGACACTATTTAGTAATTGATTTTTGTGAAAATCATAACAGAATTTTTAGTTCGAAAAACTTTAATTAAATCAATATTAACATGTCATAATAACCTATAAAATTAGTGTAATTCGTAAAAAGTCTCAAATTACATTTATTTGGGTATTTATAACATCAATTATGTCAATATTTCATTAATAAGATAATTACTGCATCATCTTTGTGTCAAAAATAAATTATATTATTTAATGTCTAAAAATTACAAATAAAATACTATTATGTAGGAAATATATTTATATTTCTAATTAATATTTATAGTCTAATTTATCATATGTATAACCCTATATTATAAATGTTTTAGTAAATAAACATTGATTTTAACTCTTTTAACTCTTCTTTGAATTAAATAATAATAAATGTCCTAATCTAATCCAAGTGGGGCTAAATGGTCATATTTTATTCCTAAGGTTGTTTGTGGTCGAATTAATCTTATACAATAGAATTAGGACATGTGTTAGGATAATAATAATATCATTTTTACCCTTAATTACCCTATTTACTTTTAACCGTGGTAAAAAAAGTAAAAAGTTACTATTCACCAAAAATTATTTTCATCTCATTGAACAACATTTTACTTACTGACATCAACCATGTCTCTCGGAGTATTGAAATTCCACTCACAGAAGCGGTAAAATTATGTTTTATGAAAAATTCATTTTTTTAACTACCACTTTGTGGTTTTACTATTCATCAAAAAATGAAAGTTTCCAGAAAAATACCAAAAATTAGGACTAAGATATATTTCATATTATCAACTCAAAAATGATGTCTATTTTACCAAATTCAAAACATATCATTTGCATTAATTAATTTAAAAATCAATTCCCGTCGTCAACACAAATAGCGTGTTCTTAAGAGATAATAACTATCAAAAGATTGACACTTGTTTATGACTGGTTTAAATGTGAAATTACATCCAATGAACAAAATTGTATTAAATTGTAAGAATATATTCTAAATATACTTTAAAACCACTAAAATTAATAATTTATCACTATTAATTATTTCGATTAAAAAGTTGTTTTTAATTAAAATTTAGTAATTTTCACTATTCATCAGAATATGAAAGTTATCCGAAAAGTACCAAAATTTCACCCTAAGCTAATTTCGATATTCCGAATCAAAAAATGAAGTCCATTTGGAAAAATAAAATTTACAAATTTTCAAAAATTGGTTATTACTATTCATAACGGCTGGTTTTAATAATAGCATATCGTTGTTTAGTGAAACTGAGTATTGCGTACTACACACGCTATCGAGGAAGGTCGTGATCGTGTGTAATGCATGGCAAGTCAAGGATGTGTGTTGTGCAAGATCCTTTCGGTGTAGCGTACAACACAATACATTAATGAAATTAAAAAGAATATTTTTCATAAAATCTCCGGGTGTTACATTCTACTCCCCTTAAAATGAATTTCGCCCTCGAAATTCGTCGGGGTTATAAATGGTTTACTATTTGAAAGTTTCTTTGATAGAAACCCACATCGTAAAAAGGAATACCAAAACCAATCTTTAAAAACAAAAGTATGAAACATAATAGTTACCCAAATAAACTAATCACTGGGTTTCCACATAGGTGAAAATATGGATATGGAAGAGAAATCTAACCATCATGTTCTGATGGAGAGTGGTAGAGAACATGGATATGGAAATCCAGCAATCATAAAGCCATAAATTTGTGACGATCTAAGGTACCATCTGATTCATCAGATATAATATCACTAGGACAACCTTTTTGGTTTTCAAGATCATTTCTCTAAAGTTGAGGAAATTGGAATTAGAAGAAATACTTTCGTGATTTTGGTATAGTTTCACCGTTTGTCGTTCTTTGGAAAATTTCCACTTCATCTCTTAAATAAATGAAGTTGAATTTGTCATTCGTGTTGTGTTAGAAGATCATGTCATAGAATGATGGGTCATTCCATCTGTCTCAAACAAAAGGTTAGAAAAGTTATCAAAAAATTACATAAGTCCATCTATAGTGAGGTTAATCATATATGGTTCTTAAAATGGACTTATACTTCATATATAATACTGGTTAATATAATAAAACTAGTTTCTACTAAACTGAGACTTCATGTAGGCCAGTGGTAGGCGATAAAGGACAGTCGCACTTTGGTTGTGGGTTCGATTCCCACAGCCTTGTCCGACGTGATGGGTTGTTGCCCGTCCTGTAGGTTGTCCTTTTTCTAAAACTATATTACTATAACATCCCATCAATAATATCTAAAAAACTTCTATCCTTAAACAATACTAATTTATTTCCAACATCATCCATTCCAATCTTTTGGCTTATCCATAATACTGCAGTCCACTCTCATAATATAGTGAAAACGTTTACCAGAGATTTAATACCATCGTTGATCCCCGTATATCATAAGATATGTCTTGTTGTTCACATTCCAAACATTCTAAGGCCTTAATCATGTATTCTCTTGAATACCCATTGAACCTTAGTGAAAACATAAATGCAGTCAAAAGTTAACTCTTTCCACATACCAAAATCCAAAAATTCTATATACTCAAACCATGATATAACCTTCTCCTTATATTAGTCATGAGCTCATGAATATGGTTAAACATTTCATTTTCTTGTTTTCCTTTCATTATGCGCATATCATCTTTTTTTCCAAAAATATCTCAATCACATTCCATGGTTACCGGTACCATTGAAAACCATAATATACCAATACATAAATATTCCAATATTCCATGATACTATATACAACATTATTTTGGAATCCCATTACATAAACACTTAATCATTCCACCACATTGTTGTCATATTCAACATCGCCAATAGTGATCACATGTGACTTTCATTTGTCCTTTGCCTTAGGTGGTTGCTCATGTCGATCATAACTAACCCTTAGATTAGGGCATTTATTAGCATAACTCCCCATTTCCTTGCACTTGAAGCATTGAAGTGTAGTAGGTTCATTCTGTGTATACCATACTTTGTTTGCATCATTAGACATCTTCTTCCCATCATTGCGGCATTCAAATGCCTGATGACCTTCCTTTCCACATTTGAAACATTTACATGTCCCTTTAAGACAATCTCCACCTTGCTTCTTTCCACACTTTGAGCATAAGGAAACATTCATCTTCTTTTCACCATTATTCTGAGATTTCTCCTTGAACTCCAAGTTTCGTTTCTTGTCAAAACTATGAGATGGATATGTAACACCAACTTTCATTTCTACCTTGATAGCACAACGCACAATTTCTTCATAGCTACTGAAGTCTCTTATAGCTAATGCCCTTCGAAATTTGGTTTTAAGCCACTAAAGAATCGATCAACTTTACTTTCAGGTTGGATGATAAATCCAGATGCATACCGGAAAGCCTTGTAAAATTCGCTTCGTATATACCAACAGATTCATCATCATTTTGGTTTAGTTCAAGAAACTCCTTCTACATCTTTGTTCGAAGAATACGAGGGAAGTACTTATTGAAAAATAAGATCTTGAACCTGTCCCATTTCATGGACTCAATTTCATCTCTTTGCCTTGTATTCTTGATAAGATTCTACCATTGATCAGCTTCACCTTCCAAATGATATACTGCTAAGATGACATTATCATGTTCAGAACATTTAAGAACTGAAAATATCATTTCAGTGGTACTGATCCATTGTTCAGTAACAAGTGGATCAGAAGACCCACTGAAAGAAGGTGGACGCTGCCTCATGAAGGACTCAATAGAATATTGTTCCCTTCTCTGCTCATTTGGAAGTCCAGAATGATTCATAGCTTGTGTAAGTATAGCAATAAGATTTTTCACTCCATCTCCCATAACATTTTTTTGTTCAGGAGGACAATCATTACATTGTCCATTTCATTGATCAACACGGTTCCTTTGGGTTCCAACCATCATCTAAAACCCAAAAAGAATAGTGTGAGAGGCAAAAATCATGCTAGGGAAAACAACATAATAAAGGGGGAGTACCTTCAATATCTAACATCTTAGTTTTAATTCTAATATCGTTAGTGCAATTCTAGGACTATAACCTATACTTATACTTAACCTTAGGGACATCCCTAGACATACCTTAGAAATATCTCTAGGGGTCTCACTAATGTTTCCGCATCCTAGTTTCCAAATGTTGACTAAACCTTTCCTCTGATACCAACTGTAGAGACCCAAAGCTTAACGTACATGGACATTACATTACTTTTGCGGAATACTTAATACATAACAAAAACAGACACACAAGGACCGTAATAGTTTAGTGTCTTTGGAAACTTGGAACGTAATCTTCTAATCGTGGTGAAAGATCTTCAACATCTCCCATAAAGATCTTCTTTTTTTACCTAAAACCTTTCTTTATATCCTGGGAAAAAGAAAACATAAATGGGTGAGCTCAAATTCTCAGTAAGGGTAAACAAAATAAATGTCATTCACATCATATACATAAGAAGATAACTTTTGGAAATCTTAACCTGTAAAAGAAATCATAATTTCATAACATGAGATAAATCATAGTAGTGAAATGGAAACCCCAATAATCATAACATAAAACATGAAACTTTGTGGCATACACACATAATCATAGAGAATCATTTCTTGTTAGTCAAGACTCATTTCCAAGACTATCTTAGTGGACAAAGTCCATTTCTGAACCGAGTTCACTCCTCGTTTCAGTCCTGTTTCGCTGAACCGGTTTAACCTGCCGTTCTAGCCATGCCTATCTCATGAGATAAAAAATCTTTACCCAATGCATTGGAGATATATATAGGTCCCACCCATCTCATAATGATACCATTCATATGTGGGCCACAAAATCAGAAATCATACATCATTATATAACCCATGTAGTAAAAATGGGATTCTTAAACAACATGACATCATAAAAAAATTCATATAATATAAAGGAATTCATAAAAATATTTCCATCACAACATAATAAAATCCATGTTATAATAGGGATAGAAACAGAACCCTATATTATCTTAGATGGAAAATAATTTTGATAAAACACTTGAACTCCATTCTTGAGGAAAATATCCTTTCTACTTCAAAAACACTTTTCCTTTCTTAACATGTCATACAATTCTAAACTAAGAGAAGTTGATTAAAAATAAACATGAAAACTTGCAAAGGAAGCTTCTTGGAAATAATTTTTTAAAAATCTATTCATGCCGTATAAGTTAAAAATACATTCTTTTCATACTTTTGTCGGAAAAGTCAAAAAGTACCTCGTATGAAAAACGAAAAAAGATTCCTTTCATATCTTTTAATAAAAACTTACCTAAGGGTAAAATTGGATTTAAAAAATTGTAGGTGGATGGAAATAATATTACATATTGAGGAAACATGGATGTGGATGATAAAATACACCCCAGTAAATACCAAAGTATAAACAATCTCGGATAAAAATGAGATTGTGATATTTTCCTTACCTTAGGTCCGATTCGCTTCGTAAGTGTCCGAACCTCCTGTATAATGATTTAAATAATGTAATTTAATTATTACAGAATCATATTAATTGTTATTATATCATATATGGTTCACTTATGACTTTATATTATCCGTTCTTTTGTAAATTCATGTTAAAGTAGCGTTTTGGGTAAAATCGTCCCATTTGTCGTTCGTGTTTTAACTTGTAATTATTCATATGATTACTTAGATCATGATTAATTAAATCCAGAATGTAAAAAATGATTTATATATAATATATATTCAGAATATACATATATATAATGGATCGATAAATGGAAAGAAATACACCGTTCATGGAGACGGTAGGCCGTACGTACGCATGAACGTTGTTTTCGTTTCTTTATTGAATTGAGTGGAATTAAGTAGATGACATAAATATATATATACATAAATCCAGTATCATTATTATGTCATATATTTCATTATTATTCATTATATATACTTTATGATCATTCATGTATGGTTAACATGGAGAATGAATCTCATCACGTCGTGGAGACGGTAGTCCGTACGTACGCACGAGCGATGATATCATTCACATAATTATTGAATAGAATTGGAGTGGATGGTATAATATATCAGAATCCGTATGATGTTATAATAACCATATATAGTTATTATTTACACCATTATACCCATCCATGTAAGCTGTTGGTGGAAAAACAGATTTCACCACGGCGTGGAGACGGTATTCCGTACGTACGCACGCGTGGTGATTTTGTTTTCCGTAGGATGGATAGATGGTGAAATAGGGTTGTTTAATACTAATAATAACATATCAGTATATTAGTGATACTGATTTTATTACTTAATAATGAAACAACCTTAGAAGAAGAAGTGGAAGAAAAAATAAAGTTGAAAGAATCGGTAACGGACATTACCTCTTCTTTGAAGCGCCTCTTTGAGATCTCCTTTTAGGGCACTAAAATTTGTCATTGAGGAAGATCAGAACCTCTAGGATGTTTCCAGGAAAGTGGATAAGAGAATTTGGTAGGGGTTGGCCGAGCATGAAGGCTCAAAGTGGTGTGAGTAAGAGGGGGAGGAGGTGCCCTTTTATAAGGGAGGAGAGGGGCTCCTTTGGAAAACTAAAAATATTATTTTATTATAAAGTCATATTCGGTTTTAAATAGCTCCAAATTGATTTATTTCAAAGATAAGGTGGGGATGGATTGATATCCACTCATCCAATAGAATTTAGACAAGTTTATGTTCCTATTTTAACCTTATCATTTAGATTTAACATTACGTTAAATAATTTTACTTTTACCGTGTCTTCTTGTGTTCTTACACTATAAGGTTAATAAACTTACTATAACAAGCCAAAAGAACCCCAAGTTGTTTATTATTAATATATATAACCTTATATATGTCTTTTGGCCGAACCTTAGATTTTTAGGAATAAAATAACAATTAATAATATAATATTTGTTTTAAAACCTATTTTATGTCAATTTTGACACTATTTAGTAATTGATTTTTGTGAAAATCATAACAGAATGATTAGTTATAAAAAAGTTAATAACATAAATACTAACATGTCATAATAACCTATAAAATTAATGGAATTCATAAAGAGTCTCAAATTACATTTATTTGGGTATTTATAACATCAATTATGTCAATATTTCATTAATAAGATAATTACGGCATCATCTTTGTGTCATAAATAAATTAAATGATATAATGTATAAAAATTACAAATAAAATACCATTATGTAGGAAATATTTTTTTCTTTATAATTAATATTTATAGTCTAATTTATCCTATGTATAACCCTATATTAAAAATGTTTTAGTAAATACACTTTGATTCTAACTCTTTTAACTTTTCTTTGAATTAAATAATAATAAATGTCCTAATCTAATCCAAGTGGGCCTAAATGGTCATATTTTATTCCTAAGGTTTTGTTTTGGTCTAATTTAGCTTATCCAATAGAATTAGGACATGTGTTAGGGTAATAATAATATCATTTTTACCCTTAATTACCCTATTTACTTTTAACCGTGGTAAAAAAAGTAAAAAGTTACTATTCGCCAAAAATTATTTTCATCTCATTGAACGATATTTTACTTACTGAAATCAACCGTGTCTCTCAGATTTTTGAAATTACACTCACACAAGTCGTAAAATTAAGTTTTATGAAAAATTCATTTTTTTAACTACCACTTAGTGGTTTCACTATTCATCAAAATATGAAAGTTTCCAGAAAAATACCAAAAATTAGGCCTAAGATATATTTGATATTATGAACTCAAAAATGATGTCTGTTTTACCAAATTCAAAACATATCAGTTTCATTAATTAATTTAAAAATTAATTCCCGTCGTCAACACAAATAGCGTGTTCTTAAGAGATAATAACTATCAAAAGATTGACACTTGTTTATCTCTAGTTTAAATTTGAAATTACATCCAGTGACCAACATTGTATTAAATTGTAAAAATATATTCAAAATATATACTTTAAAACCACTAAAATTAAGAATTTATCACTATTAATTATATTGATTAAAAAAGTTGTTTTTAATTAAAATTTAGTAATTTTCACTATTCATCAGAATATGAAAGTTAACCGAAAAGTACCAAAATTTCACCCTATGCTAATTTCGATATTCCGAATCCAAACATGAAGTCCATTTTGAAAAATAAAATTTACAAAATTTCAAAAAGTTGTTATTACTATTCATAATGGCTAGTTTTAAAAATAGCATATCGTTGTTTAGTAAAACTCGTTATTGCGTACTACACACGCTATCGAGGAAGGTCGCGATTGCGTGTAATGCAAGGCAAGTTAAGGATGCGTGTTGTGCAAGCTCCTTTTGGTGTAGCGTACTACACAAGACATTAATGAAATTAAAAAGAATATTTTTCATAAAATCATGAGGTGTTACATACCCTCCTCCCTTATCTTTGTGTTGTAGCGGTTCAAAGGAAAGTGACGCGGTGCCGTCGCACCACGCGGGATCATACAGCAAGGATACGCGGTGCCGTCGTGCCGCACCCTTGAATTCGAATAAGGTCACGGCGCCGTCGCGCTGCGCTGGACGGACCAAGGCCGCAGCCTTAGGCCATAGTGGAGTAGGGAGTGGCGGCCGATTTCTGGCCGCCAGCATCAGAGCAGGGGGACTGGACCAGCTGGTCCTGTGGCGGCAGCAGCCGGCCGGCCGGAGTGGTTCGGCCGGTCAGGGGAGATGCCGGGTGTTCGTAACCCCCGGCTGGCCGAACAGAAGCGGCCCCCATGTAGGGGGGCCACCCCCCTCCCCTTGACCGCCCATCTCGGTTACACCGAGCTGGCCAGCGGACCGCCAGCACGTCGGCGCACCAGGCCATGTCGCACCCAGGCTGGGCCGGGATGCACCCAAGCGTGTCGGACCTGGACCCGATTCGGGCCGACCCAGGGGGTCTCTGGCCGGGTCGGTTCGGGCCGGAAACCCCCATTTTCGGACCTCTTACGGTCTTTTTCCCATAAAATAGGATACAGACCTTTGATTGATGCACCGTCAGCTAAGATGTGATCCTTGGATCGAGACGGTCGTTTCAGTATTTTACATTCAATGTTTCGGAGTACTTTGGGTTCGGCCGAGTTGGTTCGAGCACGAAACCAACCAGGCCCTCGGAGCGGGAACCCTTATAACTTGAGCTCCGGACGTCTGATTGACGTGCTGTCGACTTTGTTGGATTCCTCTTAGTGAGATGGACCTTTTGGCTTACTCCACTCGAGGTTTGGATGCAGTTGGAGTACGGTCGAGTTGGTTTTGACTTAAAAAACAATAGGGCCCCTAGGACGAAAAAGCCAATAACTCTCAGACTGGGCATCTGATTGACGCGCCGTCTGTGACGTTGAGTTCCTGTTGACAATACAGAACTTTTGGATACATAAACTCCAGAATTCATGTCATTTAATGTGTCATCCCCTCAGCTCGTGGAGCGGACCCTCCAGAATGAGCTTGCTGTGTGCGGGAACCCTAGAGCTGGCTGCGACTGCGATGACAATGACGACTGTAAAGAAATCATCCTTGGATTTGACGGAGAAGACTACAACACTCAGCGATCCTACGTGGATCAGTGCTACCGATCCTGTGTGGGTCAGATCCTGTGTGGGTCAGCGCTCAGCGGTCTTGTGTGGGCCAGCGGCTACCGATCCTGTGTGGGTCAGATCTTGTGTGGAACATTGCGGGGGTTAGTTACCTATCGATCCTTTGTGGGTCATTGCGGGGGTTATTTACCTATCGATCCTTCGTGGGTCACTGCGGAGGTTAGTACCTATCGATCTTATGTGGGTCCAACAGCTTAGATGAATCATTGGATACATCTGATCATCTCTATCGTCTTACGAAAAAGTATATCCCGTGTGAGATGAGCCTTGACTTTCAGTCCTTATCTTTGATAATATTGACTTGATATCCTGTGTGGATTACGTTATGCTATCCTATTTGGATTGGGTTATGTTTTCCTATGTGGACTGGTTTGTACTTGAGCTCGGATGTTGGAGCTGAATTGATGGCTTAGGTATATGTATGGGCATATACCTAAGTAGTATCAGATGTTACTATGTGATTGTATCTTTACTTTGTGGATTATCCTTTGTGGATTCTGGGAGACCTTCGGGGGTCTCAGAGTCCCTACTGAGTAGCTTATAATCACCCCTGCACAAGATATGCCTGAACTACGTTGTGTTGGTTGCAGACGACAGACAGCGCTGATCGTGGTTGAGGTTTGCGGAGCAGGTCGATACCTGGAGGTGGACCACTGGGCGGGACATACACAGAGCGGACGGTTGGACCCGTGTGTCTATGGAGACTATCTGTACCCACCCTTCTGGTGGGACTTCCAGTGGATGGCTCGACATTGAGGCTTTACTTTTAGTTGTTGTATTTCCTTTCCAGTTGTACATTACTTTAAGTTTGGGTTTGTATTCTGTCCCACTTACTTTTTCCGCACTTACTTTGTACCCAGTTTTTACTTAGTGTTTACTTATACTGCTTACTCTGTGGTGTTTGTTTACTATACAAAGTAAATGCCTTCCCTTTTTATCTGTAATTACGCCTTGGTGCTAGTTACCAGCCCCTAGCCTATGGAAGGCAGGCTTGGGGTAGTCACGGCACAGGCCCCAAGGACGGTTCGTGAGAAATTGGTATTAGAGGAGTTCAGTTCTACCGCAGAACTCCGGACACTGATCTTTTTTTTATGTGAAGCAATGGTGTTAAGTGTATTGAGTGTGGTTATTAGTCCATGGAGTCTAGTTTTGATGCGGCGACCGACGTATCCGTACACCAGGACCCTGACTTATGATTTCTGACTTAATGCACGAAAACATTGATTTAATATGTGTTTCAAGTTTTCTTTGTGATTACTTTGTGTCAGCTCACCATGTATACTGTTTTAACCGTGGCGTACATGTTTCTTTTCAGGATGGCCCCACGATGGCAGCCAGCTAGGGATCCGAGTTTTGTACGTGACGACAGCCCATCGAGCGATGAGGACTCGGTGCAGGGCCCTATTACTGTGGAGGCACTGGCGGTACCACTACCTGACGAGCCACCAATGCTACTAGCCCCATACGCTGAGAGTGAATGTCGCCTTGGAGCACTGCATGAGTTTTAGCGTCAGCGACCGCCCAGGTTCCGTGGGGAGACAAACCCTCATGTAGCTGAGGATTGGTTGGAGGTAGTTGTACGAGTTTTTCGTTTGGTAGGGACACCAACAGACCTCATGGTTATCCTTACAATGAGTCTCCTACACGCGACAGCAGGAAAATGGTGGATCTTGATGCTCCAGGTACACGACGAGGCATCTCTCCTCTGGACGGACTTTGAGAGCCTCTTCCGCTCAGATTTCATCCCAGCCACCCTCCGTGTGGTGCGCATCTAGGAGCTTCTACAGCTGTGGCAGGGAAGCTTGACAGTCACCCAGTACTCGGTGAGATTTACCGATCTCTCGCTCTACATGACGGATATGTTACGGGACCCATTCTTCTGGGCTCGTACCTTCGAGCAGGTACTAAGGCATGATATCAGGGCATCGCTGATCTCCCTCAGCATTCCGACACAAGCTGGGGTACTAGAGCGAGCCCTTCTCATCGAGAGATTTCTTGCTGAGTCTCCACCAGCGGTGAGACCTACCGCAGGGCGGCACATAGCAGAGTCTTCTGCAGCTGGCAGTCGACGGATGACACATGGGTCCAAGCGGACCAGACCCTCAGGTGGAAGACCTCAGGACACTGGCTCAGAAGTGCGGGGAACTCAGCGTAGAGCCAGTCTTTCGAGAGGCAGACAGTGCTACGCATGCGGCGGGCAGGGCCACATGGCTTGTGACTGCCCGACCCGTCGTGCGGAGGATCAGCAGACGGTTGAGGGACCACCCAGGCAGAGGCAGAGGGTCGACCGTGGTGGTCCGCATGGAGTAGGAGGACGAGGCAGAGGAGCTGGCTGGGCAACAGGTGGTGGGCGACACTTTGAGGCTCTACCACCACCACCACCACTAGGAGGCCCACCCCAACCATTGGGAGATGGCGGGCAGAGGCAGGCACAGCTTCAGGCAGCGGAGGCCTATGACCATGGCGCGCCCGAAATGATTCGAGGTACTATCTGTGTCTAGTCCACCCTTTCTATAGTTCTTATAGAAACATGAGTGATTCATTCATTCATTTCCCCTACCCTTGTTCGGAGCTCAGAGATTCTGACGGAGTCGTTGGCTCGATCCTTACGACTAGAGACTCCTATGGGAGCAGACTCAACGATTTCGCACTGGTGACAGTAGTGTGAGCTTACTCTAGGAGGTGAGAGCTTCTGCTGGGATCTTCTTGTAGTGGCGTCAAGGCCTTATGACGTCATCTTGGGCATGGATTGGTTATCTATAGTCCACATTCAGATTGACTGCATTAGGAAGAAGGTGCGATGTGTTCGCACCGATGGGAGTAGGTTCACCTTCATCGGCGAGAAGGGAACCTTTGCAACATAGGATGGACTCACACAGAGGATAGGATATCCCATCACTCACAAGTTGGCTAGCCTCATCCTAGGAGTAGTTGACGTGAAGAGTCCGAGCTTACCAGTAGTGGTGGATCAGTATGCGGGCGTTTTTCCCGATGACGTTCCAGGACTACCTCCTCGCAGAGAGGTAGGAATTTATATTGACCTGTACCCCGGGACAACCCTGATATCCACTCCATCATATCAGATGTCCCCCGTTGAGCTTCGAGAGCTACAGGTATAGTTGGAGGACTTGCAGGGCAAGGGATTCATCCGACCCAGTGTTTCACCCTGGGCTTCCCCGATTTTGTTCGTCAAGAAGGCGGACGGGATCTTGAGACTTTGTGTCGACTATCATTGCCTGAACCAGCTGATCATGAGGAACAAGTATCCGCTACCAAGGATTGACGACTTCTTCGATCAGCTCAAGGGAGCATGGTGGTTCTCGAAGATAGACCTCAAGTCAGGCTATCATTTGCTCAGAGTTCGGGACGAGGACGTGTAGAAGATGGCCTTCAGATGTCGGTATGGCCACAATGAGCTCTTGGTTATGCCATTCGGCATAATCAATGATCCAACAGTGTTCATGGGCCTCATGAATAGGATCTTTCAGCCTTACCTTGATCGATTTGTCATGGTCGTCATCGACGACATTTTGATATACTCGATGACAAAGGAGGAGCACGCCTACCACTTGCGGGTTGTACTGGACACACTCCGAGAGCACCAGCTTTATGGTAAGCTATCGAAGTGTCAGTTCTGGATACGTGAGGTCCACTTCTTGGGACACGTCATCTCTAAGGTGGGATTTTTGGTGGATCCTGCGATGATCGAGGCAGTGCTATCCTGGGATCAACCTAGGAGCGTGGCGGAGGTGCAGTGTTTCTTGGGACTAGCCAGGTACTACCGGAGATTTGTGCCAGACTTCTCCAGAGTTGCGGCACCACTTTCAGATTTGACGAAGAAGTGGAAACCCTTCATCTGGTCAGACAGATGTCAGCAGAGCTTCCAGGAGATGAGACAGAGATTGACCAGCGCACCTATCTTGAGGCTACCGGAGGAGGGATTAGGGTACGTAGTTTACTATGATGCATCATGGACCAGACTCGGATGTGGCCTGATGTAGGAGCGGGCCGTGATCTCCTATGGATCACGTCAGTTGAGGCAGCATGAGCAGAACTAAGCTACCCATGACCTGGAGTTAGCAGCAGTGGTCTTCGCTCTGAAGATGTGTCGACACTATCTGATGGGCGAGTGCTTTATAGTCTATTCTGACCACCATAGTCTTAGGAACATCTTCTCGCAGAAGGACCTGAACCTGAGACAGTGGCGATGGCTCGAGTTCCTCTAGGATTATGACTTTGAGATAGTCTAAACTCCTATAAAGAGGAACGTAGTAGCTGATTCCCTCAGCAGGAGGACGAGCATTCAGCTACTTGGGGAGGCTACAGAGTAGCTAGCTGCTATGCAGATATCCTTCGTGGATAGTGATGGAGCAGCCTTTCTATAGTCACTCACAGTCACTCCTCCACTTCAACTACGGGTCAGAGAGGAAAAACATGGGGATGATGACTGTGAGACGCAGCGTGCACATAAATCCTCAAGACAGGCACCTGATGTATTCTCTGTGGGAGGAGAGCACGTCATCCTTTTCAGAGGACTTACCATGGTACCAGCTGCTTTGCAGGAGTAGGTTCTGAGGGAGTTCCACACTTCCCCTATAGCGGTACATCCAGGAGTGGCAAAGATGTACCAGGACCTTAGACGATTGCACTGGTGGTTGGGTATGAAGAAGGTTGTGCCAGAGTTCGTTTCTCGATGCCTCACCTGCCAGCAGGTGAAGGTGGAGCACCAGGTACTAGCAGGATTGGTACAGCCCTTGGAGGTTCCAAAGTGGAAGTGGGATAGGATATCTATGGACTTCGTGACTGGACTTCCATGCACTTCCAGAGGTCACGACTCCATTTGGGTGATTGTCGACTGACTCGCCAAGTTGGCCCACTTCTTACCCATCATAGAGCAGGGCTCAGCAGAGAGCTTGGGACGCCTCTACGTTCTGTAGATTGTACGGATTCATGGTGTGCCATCATCCATCATCTCCGATTGAGATGCACAATTTACTTCCCAGCTTTGGAAGGGGTTGTAGGAGGCATTCGGGGCACATCTACGTCTGAGCACCGCCTTTCACCCTCAGACAGATGGTCAAATGGAGCAGACCATTCAAACTCTCGAGGACATGCTCTGTTCATGTTTCCTCATCATTTGTCACAGATGGGAGGATCACCTACCCTTAGTGGAGATTGTGTACAACAACAGCTACCACTCCACCATCGGGATGACACTATACGAGGCGTTGTACGGTCGGCCTTGCAGATCACCTATGTGCTGGACAGACCCTAGGGAGTCAGCACTTGTGGGACCAGAGATGGTCCAGGCCACGATAGAGATGGTCCAGGTCATCCAGGAGCGGATGAGGATAGCTCAGAGCTGGCAGAAGTCTTATGCTGATAGGAGGCGAAGGCCACTGGAGTTCGAGGATGGAGACCACGTCTTCTTGTGGGTCTCACCTCGACGTGGATTACAGATATTTGGCTGAGGCGGAAAGTTATCTATGCGCTTCATCGGACTGTTCCAAGTCCTCAGCAGGATAGTCGAGGTGGCTTATCACCTGGCTCTACCACCTCAGTCGCACCGAGTGCATGATGTCTTCCATGTATCTCAACTGAGGGGATACGTGCACGACCCGATGCATATCATTGACCATGGGAAGATGGACTTTGATGATGGGGTGACTTTTACAAAGGTCCCAGTGGAGATCGAGGATTGACAGGATCGGGTCCTACGTGGATGGTCCATTCCTCTAGTGCACATCAGATGGTAGCCCGGGACCCTCCAGGAGAGCACTTGGGAGCGGGAGGCTCAGATGCGTGCACATTACCCACATTTTTTCCCTAGTTTATGATGTATCATTATGGGGACGTAAATTCCTGAGGTGGGAGTAATGTAAAGACTTGTAAAATTCAAGGGAAATTTTTTCTTAATTTTCTTTCAGATTTTAGAAGAACGCGGTTTCTGATGACACCTGATTCCGAGGCCCGGTGTGCCCGAAATTTTTATCCTATGTTTAGCTCGGGTACGTTCAGTGAACGAACGAGCGAGATTTTCTAACTTTTAGACCGGTTCTTGGAATCAAATTCTGAGGGTGTCGATGGAACTGCAGCATCAGTAATTGCTTAGGAACACCTTTTCTGGAGTTGCGTTTAAATGGGAGAAGTTGTTAAAAATTGTGGAAGTTAAAAATAAAATTGAGCTACAAATTTTATTTTTACTAAGTGGTTAACCTTTGGGTGGAAGTTGGGGTAACCACCCATGTGAGGTTATGAAGGCGGTGGGGCCCACATGAACCCCACCCCTTCATTTTCCCTAACCCCCCTTAACCCTCTATTTAATGACTTAGGTTTAATTACATAAGTTAATTCTTTATTTTAATTTCAAATGCATGACATGGGTAATAAAATAATAGAAACACTTATTTTATTATGTTGTTAGCTTGTTGAGAGGGTTTTAGAAAAATCTCTAAGGCTTGAAGATCTTCGTCTTCTTCGTTGAAGAACGCGAAGAACGTCAGTCTCCGGTGAAGAACGCCGAAACCTCTGAGATCGACTACGCGACACCGTCAATTCTCCTCTCCGTGATGGCGAGAGATGCCTTCCTCAGAGATCAAAAAATGCCAACGATCCTCTTCTTCCGCGACGATCAAATTTGCGACGTCCCTTTCCGCGACAAATCTCGTTCGACGACAACACTTGAGGTAGGGGATTTATTGTTGTTGTTATTTGTGAATCCTTCCATCGCCGTTCCTCGTTTCAAATTGGACAACTTGCTATCGATTAACAGGAGGGGTCCGGACCGCACAAACACGGACGACCCTCCTCCCTTATCCTTGTGATGTTGCGGTTCAAAGGAAAGTGACGCGGTGCCGTCGCACCGCGCGGGATCATACGGAAAGGATGCGCGGCGCCGTCGCGCCGCGCCATTGAAGTCGAAGAAGGTTGTGGAGCCGTCGCGCCGCGCTAGAGAATCATGAAAAATCCACGGCCAGAGCGGGACCGCGGCAGAGGGGCACAACGCCGTCGTGCCGCGCTGGACGGACCAAGGCCGAGGCCTTAGGCCGCGACGGAGCAGGGAGCAGCGGCCGATTTCCGGCCGCCGGAGTCGGAGCAGGGGGACAGGACCTGCCAGTCCTGTGGCGGAAGCAGCCAGCCAGCCGGAGCGGGCTGACCGATCAGGGGAGAAGCCAGGGGTTCGTAACCCCTGGCTCACCGAATAGCAGCGGCCCCCACGTGGGGGGGGGGCATTTAATTGAACAGGGTGGCACCACCCCCCTTGACCGCCCAACTCGGTTACACCGAGCTGGCCAGTGAACCGTCATCACGTCGGGCCGGGCAGTGACAGCCGGGCCGCGCCGCGCCCAAGCGGGCCGGACCCAGACCCGGTTCGGGTCTCCTAGTTTGGACCGACCCAGGGGGTGTCGGGCCGGGTCGGTCTAGGCCCGAAACACCCATTTTGAACCTCTTACGGTCTTTTTCCAATAACTTGGGCTATATACCTCCGAATGACGCACCATCAGCTACGATGCGATCCTTGGATCGAGACGGTCGTTTCGGTATTTTACACTAAATGTTTCGGAGTACTTTGGGTTCGGCCGAGTTGGTTCGAGCACGAAACCAACCGGGCCCTCAGAGCGGAAACGCTTATAACTTGAGCTCCGTACGTCTGATTGACGTGCCGTCAACATTGTTGCATTCCTCGTAGTGAGAAGGACATTTTGGCTTACTCCTCTTGAGGTTTGGACACAGTTGGTGTACGTTCGGGTTGGTTTTGATTTAAAAAAAACCGGGCCCCTGGGACGAAAAATCCAATAACTCTCGGACCGGGCGCCCGACTGACGCGCCGTCTGTGACGTTGAGTTCCTGTTGACAATACGAAACTTTGGGATACATCATCTCCAGACTTTATGTCAGTTGATGTATCAGCCCCTCGGCTCGTGGAGCGGACCCTCCTGAACGATCTTGTTGTGTGCGGGAACCCTAGAGCTGGCTGTGACTACAACGACGATGATGATTGTAAAGAAATCCTCCATGGATTTGACGGCAATGACTACAGCACTCAATGATCCTACGTGGATCAGTTCTACCGATCCTGTGTGGGTAAGATCATGTGTGGGTCAGCGCTCAGCAGTCCTGTGTGGGCCAGCACCTACCGATCCTGTTTGGGTCAGATACTGTGTGGGTCGTTGCGTGGGTTATTTACCTATCGATCCTTTGTGGGTCATTATGGGGGTTAGTTACCTATCGATCCTTCATGGGTCATTGTGGGGGTTAGTACCTATCGATCCCGTGTGGGTCTGACGGCTTAGATGAATCAGTGGATACATATGATCATCTCTACCATCTTACGAAGAAGTATATCCTGTGTGAGCTGAGTCTTGACTTTCAATCGTTACCTTCGATAAGATTGACTTGATATCCTATATGGATTACGTTATGCTATCCTGTGTGGATCGGGTTATGTTTTCCTGTGTGGACTGTGTTGTACATGATCTCCGATGTTGGATCTAAATTGATGACTTAGGTATATGTATTGGCATATACCTAAGTAGTGTCGGATTTTACTTCGTGATTGTATCTTTGCTCTGTGGATTATCCTTTGTGGATTCTGGGAGACCTTCGGGGGTCTCGGGGTCCCTACTGAGTAGCTTATACTCACCCCTGCACGGTCTATGCTCGCACTATGTTGTGTTGGTTGCAGACAACGGACAAAGCTGATCGCGGTTGAGGTTTGCGGAGCAGGTCGGTACCTGGAGGTGGACCACTGGGCGGGACATACACAGAGCGGACAGCTGGAACCGTGGAGCTATGGAGACTATATGTACCCACCCTTCAGGTGGGACTTCCAATGGACGGCTCGACGTTGCGGATTTACTTTCAGTTGTTGTATTTCATTTCCAATTGTACTTTACTTTCAGTTTGTGTTTGTATTTTGGCCCACTTACTTTTTCCGCACTTACTTTGTACCCAGTTTTTACTTAGTGTTTACTTCTAATGCTTACTCTGTGGTGTTTGTTTACTTTACAAAGGCAATTTCTTCCCTTTTTATCATAAATTACTCCTTGGTGCTAGTGACCAGCCCCTGGCCTATGGAAGGCGGGCTTGGGGTAGTCACGGCACGGGCCCCGAGGACGGGTCGTGACATGGGTGGGAATGATATATCCCTCAAATGCTTTGGGTAAAAAATGATATCTCACAAGATAAATAGGACTAGAATTGGGAGTAAACCCAGTAAAATAAGAGATTATAACCACTATGACAGTATTGGGAGTGAACCTTGAATACTATAGTTTTATAAGGAGTTAACCCATTCCACTATGGTAACTGTGGAAGTAATCCTTAACTTCTAAGGAAACGAATTTATATTCTTATATGTATTCCATTAACTTATAACTTATTCTAATGTAATTATCTCATGGATCATGTTATTTGATTCAATTATGATTCATATCCCTTGAACTGCATTATTTTATGCTTTTACAGATGACCATGATCTATGATATGCATGGTATGATTTCCAAATACTTCAATCATGTTGGAATGAAATTTTTTTTAAATTATTCTCATGTGATCATTGATATCACCCATGTTTACCCATACAGAGCTTATTAGCTCACCATTTTTTATTTTCCCTTTCCCTAGGTTATAAATATTGATACTACGTATGATATATATAAATAGTTTTATAGTTATGATGAAATTAGTGGGAAAAGATAAAGATATTTTTGGAACTGGTTGTTTATGTGTCCATGTTTCCAAATTAACTAGAACTATACGATTATTGTGTGGATAGTTATGTAATGTAATGAATTTTAATCCATTATGATGTTATATATATTATATATGGTTTTTATAATAAACAAAAAAACATGATTTTATTTATTCTCTACTAGAGATATATTATAAGGATACCATCTTTATTCTTTCTCAAGAATATTTATAATTGTTTTGAAGAGATTTCTAAGGATCTCGTTTATTTTTAATGGGTTAATCTAGATATGAGAGAATAATTACTATTCATTTTGTTGAAAAATTAAAGAAATCATTTTTTTATTCAACACTTTTAGAATTTTTTTGGTGAAATGTGATCCAAATTTACATCATGATGATTGTTGAGCCTGATATAGCCTTCCAATTCCTCGGGTAATGGGATATAGTTTCTAGTTACAAGTTTCACTTATGAGATTATTTAAAAAAACAATGTAGTTTATTCCATTTGTAAGAGAGATTATAATAATTATATTAAAAAGGATGTTTCATGTGTCCAATGAATTTTTTTATTCATGCCTCTAAATCCTTATAAATGGTTCACATTGATTTTTTGGATCATATAAATTCATTAGTTTAGTAGGAATGAATTATTATTATATTATTTCTGATGATTTTTTATAATTTAAATTGGTAAAACTTCTGGCTCAGGGAAGTGAATATTTTAAATGTTTTTAAAAATACTGTTAGCCTGTAAAAACCATTATTGACGTAAAATCAAGAATGTGTGAAGTTATAATGTTCATTAGTTTAATAATAAAGACATTGATAACATATCATCAAAACATGTTTATAATCAAAATTTACCTACTCATATTACTCCTTAATGAAATATATTGGTCAAATGTAGAAATAGGCATGTTCATAAAATTTCATATATAATTATTAATGTGTATGACTTACCTATCTACTTTAAGAATAAACATATCAATAAAACTTTCTATATTATCAATAGGGTTTTTATCAAAATAGGTTAAATGAATAATCCCTATTAATAATGGAATAGTGTAAAATCTAAAGTAAATTACTATACATTTATTAGTTGTAAAGTATTTTTTAAAAATAGAAAAGATAATATGGAAATATTTTCTCTAAAGATTGATGAAGGAATTATCTTTGTTTATTAAACTAATAAATAATCATACAATGTCTTAAATAAATGAACCATAATTTTGGAAGAATATATAGGTGCAACCTTTGGTGAAACTGATCTACATTATCCTATAACATCTCTATAATACCATGTGTATGATATATAAAATATGTATATCAATAAACCCTTAAATACTCCTAACTAATCTATATATTTTCTTGGAAATTTTCAAAACATATAAAATGTAGACCAAAAAAATCCAATATGATCACAAGGAATACATGGATTAACCATGTAATTTTATTCATAAAACCATTGAAACTCATATATACCATCATTTAGTGAAATAACCCATGTAAATATAGAATAATTTGTTTTCCTATTGGAATTAAATAGTTAAATTAGTTATAAATATATAATGAAATAAGTGAAATAAATAGAAATTAAGGAATATATAATAATAGAATAATAACCTCAACAATGAAATTTTAAGTAAAATTTGTGTATCTTATATGTGTAAATATGATATATTTATATCATGGAATAAGTAAATAAATGTATTTCAACATAATAAATTAAGTGTTGGTATCTTTGTAAAATGTAAATGTTTCTTTATAGTTTTATAATTAATATAATTATTTAAATGAAAAAAATATTTTTATAAACTAGATTCATAATTTAATATATTTTTTATTATAATTATTAGATAATTTGGTGATACCGTAATTAGTTAATTGGAGTTTCATAAAATTAATAATAATATTAAAATTGATATTTATCGAATAAATGCCTATTTTAATTTAAAATTAATTTTATCATATTTAGAATGTTATTTTAGAAACATTGAGTCCATTTTTTAATTATACACATCAAAAAATAGTTAGGGTGGATTTGTTTTCGAATTTTCTTAAATAGATGAATATTTTGTGAAATATGGAATATGGTATTTCGTGGTATAATTAAATAAATATATTACAGAGTCATAGATGATGTATTGATGAGGTAAGAATACATAATATTGACATCACATGAACATTTTATTTTAATTATTCACAAGAATTAATATTGTTGACAATATTGAGGCAAAAAAACAAAAAAATGAATAATATAATAAAAAAACCACACCTCTCCTTATAAATACTACCGCTCACCATCATGTCTCGTCACACCAAAAAAGAATTCTATATTGTCTCAATTCGTACCAATTCTCTTACCAAGACTCTTTACTACATCCAAGATGTTATTTTATCTCCAAAATACAAAATCCAAGTTTCTTAAAGATGTTCTCAAGGAGACAACATTTGAAAGGCCAAATCCTCCGTCCTTTCTCTTTTAATTTCAATATTTCCATATTTCATTCTACTATTTCCAATCCAACCTTATTAAAAGTGAAACGCTAAATTTAGTATCCTAAATATACTAAGAGTTTTAATATGTTAATGGAATGTCCATCATCAAACATATTTAATTCTGTTATTATTATAAAAAAATGAAAACATTATCCCAGACATATCGATTCAACACTTTCCAGAAGGTTAATTTTTCATATTCTATTTACAACTTCAAGGCTAGCCATAAGAGAATTATTATGGTTAATGAAACATATAATACGTATATAAGAAATTTTTTAATGTTCTTCAGATAATTTATATAGATAATAAATTGTTAAAACAAAACTGGATTGTGATGGTTGAAAACCCACAAAAAAATTATCATTAATGTTTTATCTAATGAATCATCCACATATCAGAATAAAAAATAATATACATGGTAATTAAAAACTATAGATAAATATTAATACTATATATCTAATCATCTAGTGTTTTTATACCATTTTAGAATAACATCCATAATTATACTCAATGGAACCGACCAAAAATTCATCATATGTTTGCTCTGAGAATGACAATTCAGATAATTATCCCTCTTCTAAATGGACATAGAAGAACATAATAAAAAGTAGCTAAATAAAATATATGTGGAAAAGGTTCTTAATTAAGTAATTAACTAATCTAATTATATTATCTAGGATAACAAATACAATTGAAAAATTCTATTAGACCTAAGTTAAGTGGTATTCTTTTTAAAAATCTAAATTTGAAGTTAAAAGTATTTTATAAATGAATTATTTTTTACTTATTTTGAAAAATCAAATTTTTATGTTTTTATGAAGCCTTATTTGTTTTAAGTATAATTTAAATTTTTAGATTTTTATTTTCAATCAATATCTTTTCATTTTAAAGTGTGAAATTTTATAAAAATGAAATGTAATTTTAAAATTGAAAGTTGTTTTTCCCCATGAATGTTTCTTTTATGAAAATTATATCTATCGTGATCATGTTTTGGTTCCAGTAAATTGTAATTATGATGGGTGGTTCCCTAATATAATGAGGACATGTGACCCCACTATTTCTCTATAATAATTTGGGTAATGGTATGGAGTTAATTGGTTCTGTTTTGCCTATGATATTATGGAAATATATTTTGTTGGGTATTCCAAGTGCAACCATACTAGTTACACCCTATGTAGCTATGAGAGATAAATTATATATAATAGTGATATAAAAATAAATCCACAAGTTTCCTTCTGATATTTATATGTTGTTTCAATGGTTTTACATTAAAATTATGGTTTTATAGGGTAATATTTAGAGATTATGTTTTATGTGTAAAAGTTGTGAAATTTTGAAATAGTTTTCATTCAGGACTAACATTTAATTTAATCATTTTTATGTCCCTTAATGAGACTGTTTTTTCTTATAATATTTTTTAAAAATGTTTTACCAAGTTTTATATATAGGTAATGTAAGAGGAGAATTCAATATTAATGTTTTGAAGGTTTGTTATGGAAGTAAATCATTGTTTGTTTAAACTGTTTTATATTGATAAAAATTTATATATAGAGTAGGAGTGACTAATTTATAATATAAGAGTTTTTTGTATATATGTTTATGACATAATTCTATAATAATAGAATCCTAAATGATCTATTGGAATGTGTAGGCATCAATTCTAGTTGATTTAACTAGATTATGTAATGTTTAAGGCGGGGTCCATATAGTTGGTATAATGGCATGGTTAAGATAACTTTTGGGCCCAGGATGATGTTAATAGAATACCCATAATGGATTTTTAAATAATGGTTATGATGATATGAAATTGAATTTAAAGATTACAATTTTTATTAATCTTTTTTAGGTCTGTTGAAAATGATTTCCCTAATCAAAAACAAGGAAGATAAAGTAGTAAGGCATCGGGAGGATGATATCATTTCAAATATATAAACTAGATTGGTGGGAATTGGAAACAAGTAGTTTTTTATTATAATAGATTAGTTGATCTAGGACATAAATGGAAGTGGAATCTATTAATGAGCTCAGATAGAACAACCTTAGATAAATATGTCAGTGGTGTACCTTTTAATGTGGAAATGCCCTCCTATATTTAGTGGATCATTTGATTAAGTGTTAGTTAAAGGGTGTACTAAAGACCTATATATGATTTTTGATTTCATGGGGAGTTCAAAAAATAAATTTTTTAGTCTTTTTATTTATCATTTTGATAGTGAACTCTACTGGTGGTGGTTTATGGTCTAGAATATCAGGGATACTGATGAGATTTATGATTTGTAATGCAATGATTTCAAATATATTTCCCTCAAGAAATATTTTCCTAAGCCGACATGACCTTGGATGGAACAAAAATTATTGGAATTGATATATAATTATGGTGAAATGGACACTTATGAAGTAATATTAACTAGATTGGAATGGTACACATAAATTTTTATCCCTGATCGAGGTACAAAAATAATTCATTTTTACTACTGATTGAATCCAAAATAATGAATGAAATTGGATTCTAGTGAATTGAAAATTTTTAAAAACTATATTCAATTTTCATTGATGGTGTAAATAGTGTTTTTTGATTATCATTTGTTGTTTGAAAACTAACATAAAAAGATTCCGATGTTGTTGGAAAAAGTAATGAATGCATCAATGGAGTTTGATAGTAAGAAAATTATTTTTTATGTTTGTGAGAATTATCATAAAAAACTAGGGAATGCCTTTTAATGTTTGGAATGAGTTTCTGATGTGGTATGTTTGGGAATATGGCTCTTAATATTTATGAAAAAGATCAGGGTGGAGGAATAAACAATTCAGATATACATAAAAAAAATTAATGAGATGGGTCAATATGCAAATGAGTGTCCGAACTGGAACTCAAATGATGGAAAGAAGAAAAATTATAAGTATAAAGGTGTTGTGAAATCCTTTTCAAATATATTAGATAATATTGGTACATTGAATGAAGGTGTATTATGTACATTTTTTATTTACACAAATTTTTATAATGTCTTATTTGATTCAGTGTCTACACATTCTCTCTTATCTGAAAATGTTTATAGTATATTGGAAATTTCACCTCATGAAATAGAACTATAACTTTTGGTAAAACCACCAAGGGAAATATTAATGAAAATGAAATTATTATAATCTACATATCAATTCCTATATAAATAATTTTCTTGAATTCTGGTTGTCTCGCCCCTGGTATAATTTTATATTATATTGGTTAGGAATTGACTTTATATTTACCATGCTAAGATTGATTGTAGATCTAAAGATGTTGTTTTTCAAAAAGATTTTCAGTTACTATGAAACAATGAACCCATACCATTGATAACATATCAAGAAATAGAGAATGTCTTAAAATTTGAAATTGAATTTTATGTTGCACACAATGTTACAAATAAGGGAATTGTTAAAATTAATGAATTTATGGTGTTAAAAGAGTATGTAATTGTTTTTCCTAATGAGATCTGTGTTATTATTAATGATCAGGAGGTTGAGTTTATAATGGATTTAGTCCATGATGATAAACCAATTTCAAATCATCATTATAAATTTGATCATGTAGACCTTTTATAATTGAAAAGGTTGTTTTGTGAGTTTATAGATAAAAGTTTCATCCATCTGAGTACTTTACATTTTATTTATCATGTTTTGTTTATTAAAAAGAAATATGGTTTCTTTGGGATTTATATTTATTATAGATCATTTAATAACATCAATGTTAAGAATATGTATCATTTTCCATATATCGATGACTTTTTTTGAACAAAATTTGGGAGCTCAATATTTTTCAAAGATTGACATGAGAACCTGGTACCATCAGTATAAAGGTAAAGGATGATGACATTCCGAAAATAACATTCTAAACTAGATATGTGTATTTTGAGTGTTTAGTTATTCCCTTTGGTTATAAAATGATTCTTTGTGTTTATGGATCGTATGAACATGATCTTCCATGAATATTTGGATATGATTTTTTATTGATGATATTTTGTTTTATTAAAAAATTTAGAAGATTATAAAAAACATATAAGTATTTTTAAGAAAACCCTAAAATAAAATAATATATATGAAAAATTTTGTAAATGTTTATTTTGGTTACAATGGATTTATTTTAATGGGAACATTGTAAATAATTATGGAAAAACAGTTGATTATTCCAAATCAAAAGTGATTACTGAATGGAATATAACTACAAATGTTACTGAGATTTTTAGTTTTTTTAGATTACAAGGCTACTACTAAAGGTTTATAAAAAAAACGTTTCATAGTCTTATAGCCTGCTAAATAAGCTAACCTAAAAATGGTTAAATTTATTTAGAGATAATAATGTGATGTTTTTATCAAGAACTAAAAATGGGATTGGTGAATGCACCAGTTTTGGCCCTACCTTATAGAAATGGTGGGGTTTTTATGTACAATGATGCTTATTTAAATGGACTTGGTTGTGTTCTTATGTACACTAGTCTGGTAATTTATTACACATCATGATAACTAAATCATAGTTGATTAAATTATCCCAAACATGATTTTGAATTATAATCTATGGTTTTATTTTTAAAAATTTGGAGACCTAAATTATATGAAGCAATATGTAAAATATATACTAACAATAAAATTCGAAGTATATATTTACTCAATGGTAATTGAACATGAGTCCAAGAAGATGGATTGAGTGATTGAACAATATGATTTCATTATCAATTACATTCTTGAAAATTAAAACAACGTGCAGTATTATTTCAGTTGTAATCATCATCTATATTTACCATGTTACATTTAGAACCTGACCCCTTATTTAATTAATTGATGAATTTTGGATTGGATGTTGATGGCACAGGAAATTACTTTGTTCTCTTTTAGGATTAAGTGAAATCATTTCAAAAATAAATAATTAATAATACATATAAGGAAGAGTGTGAGTTACAAAAAAAAATATAATTGGTTCAAAAGGGTATGATTAAAAAATTTACCACTAATAAATATTATTTTTTGAGACTTTGGAACAGATTATGCATGCCTTGTGATTAATGGTAAAATAAAGAGTTACTAAGTTAAGAATATAGTTCTCCATATTCATCTCATCTTCGAAAACCAATATATATATAGTTTATTAAGAGTATTAATAGTGGGATAGAATGAAAAAATATATTACTGAATTTACCATGAGATTTCTGAATTTTCAATCGGTAAAAGAAGAATGAAAATTACCAAATCTATTATTTATAATATAACAATTCCTTAGTGGAAATTTGAAATTATATCCTTAAATTTTATATTAGGATTACCAAAAACATCTGGAGGTAGTAATTTGATTTGGTTTATTGTTGATCAACAAACTATATCTACCCATTTTCTTCATATTCGAGATATTATGTCTTTAGATTAGTTTTCTCGACTATACCTCAATGTTATATTAAGGTTACATTGAATTCCTCCCTCAACATTCAGCCTCCAATCTCCCTCTTCTTTCCTTAGACACCCATTTTAAGAGGATTTGGTGGGGAAACATCCATATCTTTCAAGTAAGTGAGTTTTTACATGTCTTGTTCTTTCTTGTTAGAGTTTCTTCCCACATTTCATGGGGATCTATTTTTATAGTATATGGTGTTTCGTTCCTTGTGATTTTCCATGAGTTTTTGGGTTCTATCATCATGAGTTGGGTTTTTTTGATTTATTATGGTGCAGTTGAGGGACAATTGGAAATTTGCACCAATGTTTGGGGATTTTAACACCAAACGTAGTTGGTTACATGTATAAACATTATTTGGTGAATTTACTTTTCTTTCTTGAATAATTTAGTGTATTCCATGATTATTTTTATTTGTTTGAATGTAGTTGTTTATAGTATTACATATGAATTTGGTTTTAAAGTGTCATTATTATGTGGAATTGAGTTTTTTTCGGGAGTATTACATTGATGTGTCACTCGGTTGTGTTTTATAAATTGTGAAATTGATTTATTAAAGTATACAATTTCTTCGAATCATATTTTAATATGGGATTGGCGTGAGGTTAACTATAAATGATGATTTGGGCGAATTTATTATGTAAAATCAATTTAGTTATTCTTAAAAAATTTTAATGAATTGTTTAAATATATATTAAATTACTTAATAGTTGAGGATAATATTTGTATTTTTTTGTACATATGATTTTGAAATGGAATTTGAGTGTGTAAGAGGTGTCATGTGATGTGTAATGCCTTTTTTGGTTGATTAAATGTACCCATTGTGTTATGTCACATGTGAAACTTTATTGAGAACAAAGGGGAAGACCATGTATCTTGATGGGAGGGCTAGGACTCGTATTCTAGTGATTTTGATGTGGCTATAGCCAAATTTCACTTATTAGGATTGATAAAGAAAATGATAACTAAACATGGATGACCATTTCATGCCACTGGAATTTTGGATGTTGGTCCTCTCTAGAGGTTCGTGTATGAGAAATATGTCGTTCATGGATTTTATACCACAATTATCCAAGATACGAGGTACCTTGGGTCTCATTTCTAGCCAATTCCAAGAGGTATTTCCTGTGAATTGTGTTCATTAGATATGTCGCACTTACTGTCAGCATATAGGTAACTTCAGAAGAAAGTGTTTTTCTTTAATGTTCCTTTCTTTAATAATTTTACACATTTAATGGTTCTTTCTTTAAATCTGTTTCTCATTAACTAATGATTTTTTTTAAAATGTTTATAACATCTCCTTTTAAAAAAAAACTGTAATCTTTTTTTTATAATGTTTAGATCATGGAATATTATATTGGATGGAATCTTACTAGGATTATTCTCACACACTACATACACCTTTTGGTGTAATTAGACTTGGTAATGTTTGATATAGGTAAGGGAAGGTCCATTGGAGACATTTGATAGGGTTGTTATAGGTTCTTCTTGGTGCGGTGTTGAGGAGATGAATTCAGGGTGGCGCCCCGAGGCATGTAGTTGTTTTTTATAGACATGTTATTTTTTTTCATTGTAGCCTTTTTTGTTTTTAACCTGATTCTTTTTACTCAACTCTAAAAATTTCTTATGGTATGTTTGGTTTGAATTCTCATATTTGGTTTATTGATTATTGTTTTTTTTTGTAACACCTAGATTTTTTTAATGAAATATTTTTTATAAATAATTTTATTCTTCAGTAGCATGATTTTCATGAAATATTGAGTTTAAATGATCCACAAGATTCCCTTATTATAAAATTACTTTTATAGCCTAACCGTTAGGCTAACGGGTATAATTATAACAAACTTATAACAATGCATTGTGAATTCATTGACTATCAATTATTTATGAAAAATATAAATCAATTATATATTCATATTTTAAAGTTATTTAATTTTAGTATTTAAATTAACATTATATATACATGTTATATCATTAATAAAATATTTATTTTATTCATCCAATGGATATTTTACTCACAAGGTACGAATAAAATCCTATTTGATGTATGCAAACCTATTTTTTAATGTTTAATTTTACTCATTTGAATATAGGACCCCTTTTGAATCAAGATTTTGACACATTAAAAATTTTTATATGAAAACATAAAAATGTTACTTTTATGGAGTATATAAAAATTTACATTGGATAATGTATTGATATATTTTTGATAACATTTATGTTTTGATGAATAATAAAAATATGTTAAATTTTAATTGAAAATAACTTTTTACATTGAAAAAATTTCAATGGTTAAATTATATTATTGAATGTTTTAAAATTATAAATAGATTAAATTTATACCATTTAAAATAATTTAAGTAATTGGAATTATTTTTATATTAAACTTTGATGTAAAAACATTTCAATCTTTTGAAATATTTTATCTTTTAAAACCTGTTTTCTAATTTCAACAAGATGATTAATTTTAATTAATTACTACAACTTCTATGTTTTGAAATTTGAAAAATGTATTATATATTTGGAATTAGTTGGTATAAATTATTTTAACAGTATATTTTTATTCTTTGGCCATCATGAATATAAACCCTGGTAATTATTTTTATTAACATGGTTAAATGTAAATCTAGAAATTAAAGAAAAAATAATATTTAAAAATTACATTAACATCTATAAAAATTATATTTGATGAAAAAATTATACTCTTATCATCTATATTTTTTATTTGAAAAACATAATGGCCACTTACATATGAATTTGACATGGATATAATAAAAATTAATGAATGTGACAAAATATCACAATCTCATTTAATATAAGTATATTCATTTTAATATATAGATTACTAGAAGATAATATCTAATCTAGATAGTGTATATAAATAAAAAATAATTACCTACATCATGTGAATTTATTTTTAATTTTTAGACATTAAATAATTATCATTAATGATGAACCAATAGTGTTGTAGATATTACTTTAATAATATAAATATAAAACAAAATTGTTTCAAAAATATTAAAATAAATATCATATGAACTAATTAATGTTCTACACAAATTTTATAGGTGACTATGAAATTTTATGAGTGTATTGAATTTTTTAGTTTTATTTATCCTATGTGTGGATTTTACTAAAAGTTAAATAAATGAATAGTGTCCAAATTGACTATATTGATATTTGATAAAAATAAAATAAAATTTTATTATTTAAAAATTACAAAAAAAAAATTAAAATTAAAAAGCGAGGATTTTAAGGTCTAAAATTTCATAAAATATCCATTTATGGTCAATTAACACTACATAAGTAAATATTTATAACAATTAAATATTTAGAATTTTTTACCACAATTAAAATTAAATAGATTAACTAAGTGTTAATTAAAAAGATATGGTTTAAATTGAAAAATAACATACACCAAATTTATTAGTTGATGAGATTACATCCCTATATCATCTCGTCTTAGAAATTGTGACATTTTTTATGTTTTTAGGTGGGGTTTTATTTTAATATAGATGATAATTTATTGACTTTACAAAAGTGCCCCTCACCTCAATTGTTAAAGGGAACCTCCTCCCCCCCCCCCTCTTCACTTCATTTCGAGCCTTCAATCTTGAAAATCCCCAGAACTTTTTCCTTATTAACTTCCCTATTTTAATTATAGTGATTCAGGTCATCTTCAAATACCAACTCTAGTGCTCTAAGAAAGTATTTAGAGGAAGCACCTCGAGGAAAAGGTAATCTCTTCAACTGATTCTATCTAACTTCTTTCTTCTTCTACATTCTCTTAATTATTTATTTAATTATTAATTAGTAACCTAAGTATCTATCATATACTTATATGTTATTATAAATATAAAACAACCATATTCCATCTTCTATCCATCCTAGGAAAAAAATGAAATCACCGTGCATGTGTATGTAAGGCTTACCATCTCCCCGCATTGGTGTAATCTTTTTTTCACCACCACATTACATGGATGGATATAAATGTAAGAGCCCAAGATTTGATAAAAAAAATATTCTTTTTAATTTTATTAAAGTCTTGTGTTGTACTCTACACCAAAAGGAGCTTGCACAACACACATCCTTGACTTGCCTTGCATTACACGCAATCACGACCTTCCTCGATAGCGTGTGTAATACGCAATACCGAGTTTCACTAAACAACGATATGCTATTAAAATATTATTAAAACTAGCCGTTATGAATAGTAATAACCACTCTTCAAAACTCTGTAAATCTTATTTTTCAAAATGAACTTCATTTTTGGATTCGGAGTATCGAATTTAGCCTAAGGTGAAATTTTGGTACTTTTCGGATAACTTTCATATTCTGATGAATAGTGAAAATTACTAAATTATAATTAAAAACAACTTTTTTAATCGAAATAATTAATAGTGATAAATTATTAATTTGAGTGGTTTTAATGTATATTTAGAATATATTTTTACAATTTAATACAATGTTGGTCATTGGATGTAATTTCACATTTAAACCAGACATAATCAAGTGTCAATCTTTTGATAGATATTGTTTCTTAAAAACACACTATTTGTTTTAACAGCAGGATTTAATTATAAAATTAATTAATGCAAATTCAATGATATGAATTTGGTAAAATAGACTTCATTTTTGAATTCGGAATATGAAATATAGCTTAGGATGAAATTTTGGCATTGTTCTGAAAAACATCAATTTTTGATGAATACTGAAACTACTAAGTGGTAGTTAAAAAATTAATTTCTTCATAAATCTTAATTTTACCGCTTCTGTGAATGGAATTTCAAAAATCCGAGAGACACGGTTGATGTCAGTAAGTAAAATGTGGTTCAATGAGATGAAAATAATTTTTGGTAAATAGTAACTTTTTACTTTTTTTTTACCACGGTTAATAGTAAATAGGGTAACTAAGGGTAAATATGATACTACTATTACCCTAACACATGTCCTAATTCTATAGAATAAGTTTAATTCGACCAAAAACAACCATATTAATATAATATGACCATTTAGGTCCACTTGGATTAGATTATGACATTTAATATTATATTATTTAATGAATAGTTAAAATAGTTAAAATCAAAGTTTAATAACTAAAACATTTTTAATATGGGGTTATACATAAGATAAATTCGACTATAAATATTCATTAGAAATATAAAAAGATTTCCTACATAATTATATTTTATTTATAATTTTTAGACTTTAAATAAATTAATTTATTTATGACACAACGATGATGCAGTAATTACCCTTTTAAGGAAATATTAACATAATTGATGTTATAAATGCTGAAATGAATGTAATTTGAGTTTTTTATGAATTCCACAAATTTTCTAGGTTACTATGATATATTAGTGTTGATTTAATCAACTTGGTTCGAACATATAATTCTGTAATGACTTTCACAAAAATCATATATCAAATAGTGTCAAAATTGACACAAAATAGTTTTTAAATCAAATATTATATTATTAATTGATATTTTATTCCTAAAAATCTAAGGTTCGGCCAAATGACTTAGATAAGGATATATATATTAATAATAAAAAATTTGGGGTTCGTTTGGCATGTTATAGTAAGTGTATTAACCATATAGTGAAAGAAAACAAAAAGACACGGTAAAAGTTAAATTAATTAACTTATAGTTAAATCTAATTGATAAGGTTAAAATAATACCCTAAACTTGTCTAAATCCTATTGGTTGATAGGATTTCGACCCATCCCCACTTTAGCTTCGAAATAAGACCCTTTGGAACCATTATAAACCGATTTTGACTTTAATATAAAATAATATTTTGAGATATTCCTAAGGTGCCCCTCTCCTCCCTTATAAAAGGGCACCTCCTCCCCCTCCTCCTCACACCAATTTGAGCACTCAAGCTCGGCCAAACCCTGCCATTTTCTCCTCTCCACTTCCCTAGAATAATCCTAGAGGTCCTGGTCTTCTCCAAAGACCAATTTTAGTTCCTTAAGTGGAGGATTCAAAGAGGCGTTCCAAAGAAGAGGTAATATCCATTACCGATCTTTTCAATTTCTTTCTTCTTCAACTTCTTCTTCTTTAGTTGTTTCATGATAAAGTAATAACATCAGTATTACTTACATACTGATATGTTATTATAAAATATGAAACAACCCTAATTCACCTTCTATCCATCCTACGGAAAAATGAAATCACCGCGCGTGCGTACGTACGGAATACCGTCTCCACGCCGTGGTGTAATCTATTTTTCCACCATCACCTTACAAGGATGGGTATAATGGTGTAATGAGTAACTATATATGATTATTATGAAGTAATATTGATACTGAAATAATATATATATATATACTCCAATACAATTCCACGATCATAGGAACGATATCATCACTCGTACGTACGTACGGAATACCGTCTCCACGATGTGATGCGACTCGTTCTACATGATCTTCATTTCATAATGATTATATAAATGAATTGAATGAATGAATATGGTATATACTACACTAATACCATTCTGTAAATGAATTATCTATAACCTAAAGATAAGAATAAGAATTTATTCGACAAAACACGCATAAGAACAAAAAGTTATAAAGACCCGAGTAACAAGTAACAATGAAATATTACTAACAAGAAGCTAATAATATGACCATATATGATACCATATCAATATTTATGATTCTGGAATAAGTCAATAACATTATTTAAACCATTATACAGGAGCTTCGGACACGAACAAAGTAAATCGGACCTAAGGTAAGGGAAATATCACAATCTCATTTTTATCCGAGATTGTTTATTCGTAAGTATTCACTGGGGTGTATTTTATCATCCACATCCATGTTTACTCAATATGTAATATTATTTCCATCCACCTAAAATTGTTTAAATCCATTTTTACCCTTCGGTGAGTTTTTAGTAATACGAATGAAAGGAATCTTTTGTCGTTTTTCGTACGAGGTACTTTTTGACTTTTCCGAAAAAAGTACGAAGAATGTTTTTTTTAACTTATACGGCACGAACGGATTTCTACTGTTTTATAAAGCCTTATTTTCATGAAGCTTCCTCCAAAAGATTTCATGACTATTTTCAATAAAATATCTTTCTTTTAAAATTTCATGACGTTTTGTGAAAAGAAATTTATTTTGAAGAAGAAAGGATATTTTCATCAAGAATTCATTTCAAGTGTTTTATCAAAATTATTTTCCATATAAGATAACATAGGGTTCTGTTTTTATCCCTATTATTACATTTATTTGATTATGTTGTGATGGAATTATTTTTATGAATCCCTTTATCGTATATGAATTGTTTTATGATGTCATGTTGTTTAAGAATCCCATTTTTATTACATGGGTTATGAAATGATGTATGATTTATGATTTTGTGGCACACATAAGAAAGGATTCATTATGAGATGGGTGGGACCTATATCTCCCTCCAATGCATTGGGTAAAGATTTTATTTCTCATGAGATAGACATGGCTGGAATGGTAGGTTATACCGGTTCAGTGAAACAGGACTGAAACGAGGGTTACTCGATTCAGAAAGGGACTTTGTCCAGTAAGATAGTCTTGGAAATGAGTCTTGACTAAAAAGAAATGATTCTCTATGATTATGTGAATGCCACAAAGTTTCATGTTTTATGTTATGATTATTGTGATTTCATTTCACTACTATGATTTATCCCATGTTATGAAATTATGCTCTCTTTTGCAGGTTAAGATTTCCAAAAGTTATGTTCTTATGAATATGATGTGATTGATTTTTCTTTTGTTTACCCTTACTGAGCATTTGAGCTCACCCTTTTAGGTTTTCTTTTCCCCAGGATATAAAGAAAGGTTCTAGGTAAAAAAAGGGGAAGATCTTTATGGGAGATATTGAAGATCTTTCACCACGATTAGAAGATTACGTTCCGAGTTTCCAAAGACACTAAACTATTACGATCCTTGTGTGTGTGTTTTTGTTATGTACTAAGTATTCCGCAAAAGTAATGTAATGTCAATGTACGTCAAGATACGGGTCTCTACAGTTGGTATCAGCGGAAAGGTTTAGTCAACCTTTGGAAACTAGGATGCGAAAACGTTAGTGAGATCCCTAGAGATATTTCTAAGGTATGTCTAGGGATGTCTCTAAGGTTAAGTATACGTATATGTTATAGTCCTAGAATTGCGCTAACGATCTTATAATTTAACCTAAGATGTTAGATATTGAGGTTACTACCCCTTTATTATGTTGTTTTCCCTACCATGATTTTTGCCTCTCATACTATTCTTTTGGGGTTTTAGACGATGCCCGGAACCCGAAGGAACCGTGTTAATGCGGAATGTGATGGGCAATGCAATGATTGTCCCCCTGAGCAACCAAACGATATGGGAGCCGGAATGCAAAATCTTGTAGCCATGCTCACACAACTTTCTCAAGCTATGAATCATGAAGGACTTCCAAACGAGCAAAGGAAGGAGCAACATTCTGTTGAATCCTTCATGAGGCAGCGTCCACCTTCTTTCAGTGGGTCTACTGATCCATTAGTTGCGGAACAATGGATTAGTACTACTGAAAAGATATTTTCAGTTCTTCAATGTTCTGAACATGATAAAGTCATCCTAGCAGTGTATCGTTTGGAAGGAGATGCTGATCAATGGTGGAATCTTATTAAGAATACGAGGCAAAGGGATGAAATTGAGTGTATGGAATGGGACGAGTTCAAGAACTTATTTTTCAATAAGTACTTCCCTCGTATTCTCCGAACAAAAATGGAGAAAGAGTTTCTTGAACTGAAGCAAAGGGATGATGAATCTGTTGGTACCTATGAAGCGAATTTTACAAGACTTGCAAGGTACGCTTCTGGTATTATCATCCAACCTGAAAGTAAAGTTGATCGATTTTTCAGTGGCTTAAAACCAAGTCTTCGAAAGGCATTAGCTATAAGAGACTTCAGTAGCTATAAAGAAATTGTGTGTTGTGCTATCAAGGTAGAAATGGAAGTTGGTGTTACATATCCATCTCATGGGTTTGACAAGAAACGAAAGATTGAGTTCAAGGAGAAAACTCAGAATAATGGTGAAAAGAAGATTAATGTTTCCTTATGCACAAAGTATGGAAAGAAGCATGGTGCAGATTGTCTTAAAGGGACTAGAAAATGTTTTAAGTGTGGAAAAGAAGGTCATCGAGCAGCTGAGTGTCGAAGTAATGGAAAAAGGGATTCTAATGAAGTGAATAAAGCAAACACTGCAGAGAACGCACAACCAACACTTCAATGCTTCAAGTGCAAGGAGATGGGACATTATGCCAATAAATGCCCTAATCCAAGGGTTAGTGATGATCGACATGAGCAACCGCTTAAGGCAAAGGACAAAGGGAAGTCACATGCGATCACTATTGGCAATGTTGAATATGACAACGATGTGGTGGAATGATTAAGTTTTTATGTAATGGGATTCCAAAATAATGTTGTATCTTGGAATATTGGAATATTTATGTTTTGGTCTAATGTGGTATTCAAAGTGATTGAGATATTATGCGCATAATGAAGGGAAAACGAGAAAATGAAATGTTTAACAGTATTCATGAGCTCATGATTGATATAAGGACTAAGTTTGTGTATATAGAATTTTGAGGATTTTGGTATGTGAAAAGTGTTAACTTTTAAATGCATTCATGTATTCACTAAGGTATTCAAGAGAATACATGATTAAGGACTTTGAATGTTTGGAATGTGACCAACAAAACATATCTTATGATATATGGGGTTTGACGATGGTGTTAAATCTCTGGTAATCGTTTTCACTATGTTATGAGAGTGGACTGCAGTATTATGGATAAGCCTAAAGATTGGAATGGAATAGGTTGGACATAAGTTAGTATTGTTTAAGGATTGAATTTTTCTCGATATTATTGATGGGATGTTATAGTAATATAGTTTTAGAAAAAGGACAACCTGCAGGACGGGCGACAGCCCATCGCGTCGGACAAGGATGTGGGAATCAAACCCAAAACCGAAGTGCGACTGGCCTTTATCGCCTACCACTGGCCTACAGGAAGTCCCTGTTTAGTAGAAACTAGTTTTATTATATTAAGAAGTATGATATATGAAGTATAAGTCCATTTTAGGAACTATATATGATTAATCTCACTATAGATCGACTTATGTATATAATTTTTGCTAACATTTTGTTTGAGACAGATGGAATGACCCGTCATTCTATCACATGATCTGCTAACACTTCACGAATAACAAATTCAACTTCATTTATTTAAGAGATGAAGTGGAAATTGTTCTAGGCACGAACAATAGTGAGATTGTACCAAAATAAAGAAAGTATTTATTCCAATTAAAATTTTCATCTTTAGGGAAATGATCTTGAAAACCAAAAATGTTGTCCTAGTGATCTTATACCTGATGAATCGGATGGTACCTTAGATCGTCACAAATTTATGGATTTGTGATTATTGGCTTTTCCATAGCCATGTTCTCTACCACTCTCCATCAGAACATGATGGTTAGATTTCTCTTCCATATCCATATTTTCACCTATGTGGAAACCCAATGATTAGTTTATTTGGGTAACCGTTACGTTTCATACTTTTGTTTTTAAAGATTGGTTTTGATATTCCTTTTTACGATGTGGGTTTCTATTAAAGAAACTATTGAATAGTAAACCATTTATAACCCCGACGAATTTCGAGGGCGAAATTCATTTTAAGGGGGGTAGAATTTAACAGCCCAAGATTTTATTAAAAAATATTCTTTTTAATTTTATTAAAGTCTTGTGTTGTACGCTACACCAAAAGGAGCTTGCACAACACGCATCCTTGACTTGCCTTGCATTACACGCAATCACGACCTTCCTCGATAGCGTGTGTAATACGTAATACCGAGTTTCACTAAACAACGATATGCTATTAAAATATTATTAAAACTAGCCGTTATGAATAGTAATAACCACTTTTTAAAACTCTTTAAATCTTATTTTTCAAAATGAACTTTATTTTTGGATTCGGAGTATCGAATTTAGCCTAAGGTGAAATTTTGGTACTTTTTGGATAACTTTCATATTCTGATGAATAGTGAAAATTACTAAATTATAATTAAAAACAACTTTTTTAATCGAAATAATTAATAGTGATAAATTATTAATTTGAGTGGTTTTAAAGTATATTTAGAATATATTTTTACAATTTAATACAATGTTGGTCATTGGATGTAATTTCACATTTAAACCAGACATAATCAAGTGTCAATCTTTTGATAGATATTGTTTCTTAAAAACATGCTATTTGTTTTAACAGCGGGATTTAATTATAAAATTAGTTAATGCAAATTATATGATATGAATTTGGTAAAATAGACTTCATTTTTGAATTCTGAATATGAAATATAGCTTAGGATGAAATTTTGGCATTGTTCTGAAAAACATCAATTTTTGATGAAAAGTGAAACTACTAAGTGGTAGTTAAAAAATTAATTTCTTCATAAATCTTAATTTTACCGCTTCTGTGAATGGAATTTCAAAAATCCGAGAGACACGGTTGATGTCAGTAAGTAAAATGTGGTTCAATGAGATGAAAATAATTTTTGGTGAATAGTAACTTTTTACTTTTTTTTACCACGGTATATAGTAAATAGGGTAACTAAGGGTAAATATGATATTACTATTACCCTAACACATGTCCTAATTCTATTGGATAAGTGTAATTCGACCAAAAACAACCTTGTGAATATAATATGACCATTTAGGTCCACTTGGATTAGATTATGACATTTAATATTATATTATTTAATGAATAGTTAAAATAGTTAAAATCAAAGTTTAATAACTAAAACATTTTTAATATGGGGTTATACATAAGATAAATTCGACTCTAAATATTAATTAGAAAGCTAGAAAGATTGCCTACATAATTATATTTTATTTATAATTTTTAGACTTTAAATAAATTAATTTATTTATGACACAACGATGATGCAGTAATTACCCTTTTAAGGAAATATTAACATAATTAATGTTATAAATGCTGAAATGAATGTAATTTGAGACTTTTTATGAATTCCACTAATTTTATAGGTTACTATGATATATTAGTGTTGATTTAATCAACTTGTTTCGAACATATAATTCTTTTATGACTTTCACAAAAATCATATATCAAATAGTGTCAAAATTGACACAAAATAGTTTTTAAATCAAATATTATATTATTAATTGTTATTTTATTCCTAAAAATCTAAGGTTCGGCCAAATGACTTAGATAAGGATATATATATTAATAATAAAAAATTTGGGGTTCGTTTGGCATGTTATAGTAAGTGTATTAACCATATAGTGAAAGAAAACAAAAAGACACGGTAAAAGTTAAATTAATTAACTTAGAGTTAAATCTAATTGATAAGGTTAAAATAATACCCTAAACTTGTCTAAATCCTATTGGTTTATAGGATTTCGACCCATCCCCACTTTAGCTTCGAAATAAGACCCTTTGGAACCATTATAAACCGATTTTTACTTTAATATAAAATAATATTTTGAGATATTCCTAAGGTGCCCCTCTCCTCCCTTATAAAAGGGCACCTCCTCCCCCTCCTCCTCACACCAATTTGAGCACTCAAGCTCGGCCAACCCCTGCCATTTTCTCCTCTCCACTTCCCTAGAATAATCCTAGAGGTCCTGGTATTCTCCAAAGACCAATCTTAGTTCCTTAAGTGGAGGATTCAAAGAGGCGTTCCAAAGAAGAGGTAATATCCATTACCGATCTTTTCAATTTCTTTCTTCTTCAACTTCTTCTTCTTTAGTTGTTTCATGATAAAGTAATAACATCAGTATTACTTACATACTGATATGTTATTATAAAATATGAAACAACCCTAATTCACCTTCTATCCATCCTACGGAAAAATGAAATCACCGCGCGTGCGTACGTACGGAATACCGTCTCCACGCCGTGGTGTAATCTATTTTTCCACCATCACCTTACAAGGATGGGTATAATGGTGTAATGAGTAACTATATATGATTATTATGAAGTAATATTGATACTGAAATAATATATATATATACTCCAATACAATTCCACGATCATAGGAACGATATCATCACTCGTGCGTACGTACGGAATACCGTCTCCACGATGTGATGCGACTCGTTCTACATGATCTTCATTTCATAACGATTATATAAATGAATTGAATGAATGAATATGGTATATACTACACTAATACCATTCTGTAAATGAATTATCTATAACCTAAAGATAAGAATAAGAATTTATTCGACAAAACACGCATAAGAACAAAAAGTTATAAAGACCCGAGTAACAAGTAACAATGAAATATTACTAACAAGAAGCTAATAATATGACCATATATGATATCATATAAATATGTATGATTCTGGAATAAGTCAATAACATTATTTAAACCATTATACAGGAGCTTCGGACACGAACAAGGAAAATCGGACCTAAGGTAAGAGAAATATCACAATCTCATTTTTATCCGAGATTGTTTATTCTTAAGTATTTATTGGGGTGTATTTTATCATCCAAATCCATGTTTACTCAATATGTAATATTATTTCCATCCACCTAAAATTGTTTAAATCCATTTTTACCCTTCGGTGAGTTTTTAGTAATACGTATGAAAGGAATCTTTTGTCGCTTTTGGTACGAGGTACTTTTTGACTTTTCCGACAAAAGTACGAAGAATGTTTTTTTTAACTTATACGGCACGAACGGATTTCTACTGTTTTATAAAGCCTTATTTTCATGAAGCTTCCTCCAAAAGAATTCATGAATATTTTCAATAAAATATCTTTCTTTTAAAATTTCATGATGTTTTGTGAAAAGAAATTTATTTTGAAGAAGAAATGATATTTTCATCAAGAATTCATTTCAAGTGTTTTATCAAAATTATTTTCCATCTAAGATAACATAGGGTTCTGTTTTTATCCCTATTATTACATTGATTTGATTATGTTATGATGGAATTATTTTTATGAATCCCTTTATTGTATATGAATTGTTTTATGATGTCATGTTGTTTAAGAATCCCATTTTTATTACATGGGTTATGAAATGATGTATGATTTATGATTTTGTGGCACACATAAGAAAGGATTCATTATGAGATGGGTGGGACCTATATCTCCCTCCAATGCATTGGGTAAAGATTTTATATCTCATGAGATAGACATGGCTGGAATGGTAGGTAATACCGGTTCAGTGAAATAGGACTGAAACGAGGGTTACTCGATTCAGAAAGGGACTTTGTCCACTAAGATAGTCTTGGCAATGAGTCTTGACTAACAAGAAATGATTCTCTATGATTATGTGAATGCCACAAAGTTTCATGTTTTATGTTATGATTATTGTGATTTAATTTCACTACTATGATTTATCCCATGTTATGAAATTATGCTCTCTTTTGCAGGTTAAGATTTCCAAAAGTTATGTTCTTATGAATATGATGTGATTGATTTTTCTTTTGTTTACCCTTACTGAGCATTTGAGCTCACCCTTTTATGTTTTCTTTTCCCCAGGATATAAAGAAAGGTTCTAGGTAAAAAAAAGGGGAAGATCTTTATGGGAGATATTGAAGATCTTTCACCACGATTAGAAGATTACGTTCCGAGTTTCCAAAGGCACTAAACTATTACGATCCTTGTGTGTGTGTTTTTGTTATGTACTAAGTATTCCGCAAAAGTAATGTAATGTCAATGTACGTCAAGATACAGGTCTCTACAATAATGATGTAAATAATAACTATATATGATTATTATAAGATGTTAAAATTATGAAATATTATCCACTTTAATACCATTCAACAATTTTTGGAATGATATTATCGCTCGTGTGTATGTATGACCTACCATCTCCACAATGCGATGTGATTCATTTTATAGGATATACATTGAGACATAATTATATACCTGAATTCAATAAATAAATATGATATATATTATATAAATAACTTTTTGTAAATTATTTAAAAATAACCTAAGAATTGTAATATGAGCTTATTTGACAAATTTTGCATAAGAACATAATGTAGTTAATATTTGAATAATGAGTGACAGTTAAATGATAGCAACCGACAAATGAAAATATAATCATATATAATATCATAAAAAGGTTTAGGATTCTATAATAACTCAATCAAATTATTTAAATCATCATACAGAATGTTCATATACATTCAACATATATCGGACCTAAGGTAGTGGATAATTTTTAAATCTCATTATTTTTCGAGATTGATTATATGTAAGAATTTTCTAGGGGTATCTTTATCATAATTTACATGTTTTATAAAAATGTTTTCATAAAAGTTTACTATTGTTATATGTATTCTAAATGTCACTTTTACCCATTCATGACTTTTACTGCATGGTTTGGAAGCAATATTTTTTTATTTACCATACAAGTTACTTTTTGAGGTTTTTTTGGTAAAAGTACTAGGAGAATGTCTTTTAAATGATATGGAATGAATGGATTATTATAGTATCATGAAACCTTATTCATATAAATATTACTTTACAATATTTAAAGTTTATTTTCAATTAAATTCATTTCATTTAAAATTATGTGGCATTTTGATGAAATAAAATGTTTTTGAATAAGAATTGATATTTTACTCAAGAATTAATTTCATGTGTTTTATATAAATTATTTTCCATCTTTGATGACACTATTTAAAAATGGTTATATTTTTATCCCGATTTTTACCATGATTTTATTGTTTTTATGATGAAATTTTATTTATAAAGTCTATTTTTTTTATATTAATTACGATGGAATGATGTTTAAGATAACCATTTTATTTCATGGGATATGATATGTTGAATGTTTTTATGTTTTTCTAGCACACATAATGATGGATTCATTATTATATGGGTAAGAACTATATGTCCTTAAATTCATTGGGTAATGATTTATATCCAATGAGATAGATATGACTGGAATGACATATAAATTGAGTTTAGTAATATAGGGTTGGAACGATGAGTGAACTTGGTTCAGTAATGGAATTTTTCTACTATAATGGTCTTGGAAATGAGCCTTGAATAATGTGAAATTATTTTCTATGTTTATGTGTTTATGAAATGAAATTTTAGGTCTTATTATATGACTATTTGGATTACAATATTTTTATGATTTATCCCATTACATGATATTCTGATGTTTTATATGAATGATAAGATTTTAAAATGTTATGTTCTTATTGATATTTCCATTTTTTTTATTACTGAGAATTTGATCTCACCAATTCATATGTTTTTTTCACCAGGTAATAAAGAAGGTTATTTAGTAAGATATGTCAAAAATGATTCATGTTTTTTATAAATAAGTGAGAGATAATATTGATGTTTTAGGAACCAGTTGTTTATGTTTCCAAATTTCTAAAAACACTAATCCTATATGGTCCAAGAGTGGTGTTTGTTATGTTATATAATAACTATTCTTCAATTTTGATGAAATATCTACATTTAATGTATGTGTCATTATTGTTTGTAAATTTATATAAATTCATCTAAACAATTCCCACGCATTTTTTAAGATGCCTTGGCACTTGTGACAGCTAGTGGGGATAAGGAAGGCCCTTCGTGCCTCTCACCAGACCATGTTGAGCGATTTTTTGATGATGACCTAGCTTGGTTCCTAAAAAAATGGTATCAGAGATAATTTTATATCTTTGGGTCATTTAATTTTAGATGATTCTGGATAGAAAATAGATAGGACTATCAGGGCTTGGAGTTCTGGTTTCGAGTAGGGTGTTTGTCTAGCACACCTCATAAAAAATCTCAAGTTACCATGAGATGATAGGATTTTTGATTGAATTCTCTTTCACGTGGGATTTGTAGGCTATAGAATGCATGTGGAAATTTGGTGGGGGTGAAGTGGTTTTTTCATTTCATTGTTTTGATAAGTTTTAACTAATTATATTTGATGTTATTATAGATATTTCTTAGAAAAGTCGTACTAATGTTTTCTCTTATGACTGATACTTTCTATAGCAACATGTCCCCATGGAGAACTCCCATACAACCACGGTAGGAATCCAGATAGAGTTCCATGGCCCCAAATGATTATCAGTTGGTGGAATATTTGGTCCATGATATTCATTTTCTAGGTAAAGGATCAGGTCCTCCTCCTACTCCAGTTAGGGAAGATGAATTTGGTCCTAAGAAGGGAAAACCTCCAGATTTTCTCAAGAAAAAACCACCTACTTTATGAGGTAGCACAGAGCTTCAGGAAGAAAAGGAGTTCCATGAGAAAAAATAGTGCATGTCTGAGTTTATTGATACACCCAAGGAAGTTAGTTTAAAATGTGCCTCATTCTTAGTATAGGGTGCCCATCGAAGGTGGTGGGAATCAGTTATTCAAATTGGGAAGTGTGAGAAGATGAGATGGAAGGACGTCAATGCTATCTTAAAATACCAATATTGTCTTAGGTCACAGCTTATGGTAGATCATGGGAGATTATGGATATTATTGAGTGGGACCATTAAATGGTGGTGTGTGCTAATGAATTTACTAAGTTAGTATTATATGCACCTGAAATAGTCACCAATGAGAAGAGGAAGACTCAAATGGTTGAAAAGGGATTGTGGTCGGAGATCTATTCTCATGTGTCCCGGTTCAATATGATGACCAATACTGAGATAGTCAATCGTGATTTTAAGGTGGAGATTGGCCACAAGGGAAGGTATGGTACTTTTGCGACAATGTCAGTGATGGGTAGTTTTAGTTCATATGAGAAGAAGAGGAAGCAGGATGATAAGGGGAAGAAGGGAGGTAGTCATTCAGGCCATCCTTCCAGGCATTCATCATCTATAACTTTTGATGCAGGGTTTTTTTTGTTTCATAATTGTGGGAAGATATGGTACATCTAACAGGAATGTTTATCTCATTTTTCGTCTTGTCACTAATTTGGGGTTATGGGACACTTCCATCATTTTCTTAGTGTGACATGCCCATAATAGAGTGGGGAAAATCTATATCTTTTATGGGAGTGTCAATTTAGTCAAGGCTATCCAAGATGATAGGATCTTAGTTTGGTGGTCATGGAGGTAGGACTAGTTCATCTTTAGGGTAGATCCATGTCACGGCCCGTCCCCCGGGGCCCATTCCGTGACTACCCCAATCCCGCCTTCCATAGGCCATGGATTGGAGACTAGCTCTGAAAGGCATATTCCCTTAAATCGAGAATGCATTTCCATCATATCCTGTAAACACACACAACCCATCACATAGAAAGATACAAACACAAGTAAACTGTATACTAAAAAGGAGTGTGTACAATAAGAAAAAAGGGCCAGAATACAATCCAAGCCTGAAAGTACATGTAAACTAGAATAGATATAGTGAACTCCCACCAAGGATCCTACCTGAAGGGTAGGTATTTCTCTCGAATGGTTGTCTCTATGGTACGCCTCGTCTAATGTCCACCTCCGAGCTACCTCCAGCCCTAGAACTCTCATTATTAGTCAGCACTTCATGTCGTCTACACCAAACACAATAGGGTGTGAGCGTAGCCCATGTATGTGTGAGTATAAATATACTCAATAGGGAACCTGATACCCCAAAAGGTCTCTCAAAATCTATTAAGGATAAACTACAAATCATGGAAACAACAGTCAACCCTACTTAGGTATATTCCCAAACATATAACTAACTTATCAAGTATGCCCATCTCATTCATGAGGAAACACAAGGCCCAAATCATTAGCTCAAAGCTCAAATGTTCCATGAAGGAAAGAATACCATGAAGGTAAAAGCACAAAGGTAACGCCACACAGAAGAATACCACAAAGGTATCACCATGAAGTAAAGTACCACACAGGTTCGCCACACATAAGAATACCGCCAAGGTATCACTATGAAGGAAAGTACCACACAGGTACGCCACAGAGAAGAATACCACAATGGTAATCACCACTAGGGAAAGTACCACACAGGTTCACCACACAGAAGAATACCACGATGGTATCACCAAGAAGGAAAGTACCACAAAGGTACGCCACACATAAGAATACCACAAAGGTAATCACCATGAAGGAAAGCACCACACATGGACGCCACATAGAAGAATACCACAAAGGTAAGGACTCAGCTCACACCAGTTATAACTTCAGTACAATAGTAGAGATTATTAGGTGTAACTACTAATTCATCTCACTATATTAAGAGACCGAACCACGAAAGATCCTAAATCATCATCATACCCACCGAGGATCGTAGTGAATCATCAGACCAAACCAGGATCCTAGTACCTCGTCAGACCCACACAGGATCCTAGTACATCGTCAGACCCGCAAAGTATCCTAGTACATCGTCAGTACATCGTCATACCCACACAGGATCCTAATACATCATCCATACTTCTTCATACCCACACAGGATCCTAGTACATCGTTAGTACATCGTCAGAACCACATAGGATCCTAGTACATCATCAGTACATCATCAGATCCAGTTATAGGGTTCCCGCACTAAGCTAACTTGTCTCCAAGAGGGTCTACTTCTCATGCCACTGGCCGATAATCCAACTATCCTGAAATCCCACGAAGAAGAATCTCAAAGGACCTCCACAACATAGGGGTCTCAAACCAACATACAATGCGTCAATTGGACGCCTATTTTGAATGTTATTGGCCTTTTAGTCCTGAGGGACCGGTTGGATTCATGCTCGATTCAACCCTACAATACACCAAATTTACCCGAATTTATATTGGGGTATATCAAAGGGACCGTCTCTCTCTAAGGTTTCCAGCACCAAAGACCATTCGTCCAATGGATGCTCGGTGCCAAAGTTATGGAGAAATGTATGGAATGGGTCGAAAATGGTCTCGGTCCAGTCCAACCCGGTCAGAATGACCCGACCTAACCCACTGGGCCAACAATTTTTGGGTCAAACCGGCCCGGCCTGCACTGGATGGTCTAGGTCGTCTGCGGTGTGGCGGGTTGGTGAGGCGCCGCAGTAGGGAGGGGCATCGCGGTGCGGCGGGGTGGCCGCGGTGCGGCGGTCTGGCGTGGCTAGCCGGATGGCCAACTGTCCTCTCCTCGTAGCATGGTCGCGTGTCGCGCCTTCACTGGTGGCCGACAGGGAGCCGGTCTCCCTTCCATCACCTCCGTGGTACAAGGCTGTGATTTTCTTCGGTCGGGAGGTGCAGTTGCACCGTCAACTTCATCGCGGAAGGTCGTGGTGTCAGCCGCCATTCTCATGCCCCACCGGTGTCAGTTGTCGTCCTCCTCCATCGTGATGAACACACAAACCATGGAGGATGGTGGAGGGATCAGACTGTGTTTGTTTCTCTGACTCCCTCCACATTAGTTCGATAGCAGGTGGATCAAGATGATTAATTCGACGTAAAACACAAACAATAACAAAACCCCTACCTTGAATGTTCTAAGGGAGGAGGTGCGAGGAAGAATATGACGCCGTTGAAGAACTCCAGCGTTCAGAATCTCCACAAGGTGCTTCCGATCTAGGTACAGGGTTGGTTTCTTGTTCTTCGATTCGTGGTTCGGGGTCGCTCATCACCACCCGTCGAAACAGGCTCCATCATCCATGTGTAGGACATTGCGGCACTATACCAGAGCATCGTCGCATGGTGAAGTTGTGCCAATTCTTCCCCCCAAGATCCATATAAATAAAATAGGGGAGGGTAAGTAACTATCATGGAATTTATGATGGTTCATTTAATATGAACCTTTCTAAATTCTTATGACGTTGTTACCTAGAATTTGAAAGATCATGCTAATTAATTTACGTTTGCACAATTAACTGAGACAATTTAATTTCATTGCGTTGGCACAATTTAATTGCAGTGCGTTGGCACAATTTAATTGCATTGCATTGGCACAATTTAAATGGTAGGATTCTAAGGGACATCCCCCACATTAATGAGGGTTTATGTGTTCCCCAATTTTGAATTTTAATTGGGAGGATTAAACATTTTGTGGTCCCCACCTCCGTAACCCATGTAGAGAGGTTTCAAAAATAAAATAAATTGTTGTTCTTTATTTTATTTTCATTCCTATGAAAATCACAAAAACTAACTATCACCCTCGGCCAACTGCGGTCAAGGTAAAAGTATCATTAAGTTAATACTAGTGCTTCATGTTCAACGGTGTCCTCATATTTCAATTTTGAGCACCTGTTCACATGTTATATAACGCCACTCATGCTTTTACTGAACGTACCCAAAAAAATGTTCAGAAAAATTATAACAGTCAACCTTGACCCACGTCGGTTAAGGTTAGGCTTTGGCTAAGTGAAACACTCCCCCAAAAAACCTAATGGTACTCTCGTATTTTCAATCCGAGTTACCATTTTTATGTTATGAATTTTACAACAAAATAATTTTCACTTAATTATTTTATTTACGGGAAAAAACTAACTTTTACTGGTGGCCCGTGTCGACCAATGTAAGTATCTACCTAAATATAGATTACCCTCCCAAGATCAGTTGTGGTCTCAGATTTTCAACCCGAGTTATTATTTTTTCGTTATAATCATTTGAAAAATAAAATAATTTCTTTAATTATTTTATTCACGGTTATGCCATTTTTGGGTTTTCTCACAGGAGGCCCACACTGACTAAACATAAGTCACATCTAGGGTAAAACTGCCATCCTGAACGCAACAGTGTCCTTGGATTTCTTATCTGAGTTACCATGTAAGAGTTATTCCAATTTTTTAAGAAAGTTGTTTATGCGCCCTAATTAAAACTTAACCAAACCTCGATGGATCATTCTGGGCACTCCGGACCTCGAAATCGCGCGTCGTAAAATTTCGAGGTCTCGAAATAATTACATATAATTAATAAATATTACATAGAATTTATGGGACATTACATTCTCCCCAACTTAGGTATTTACCTCCCCAAAAGGCACAACAAAGGCAAAACAACCAAAATAGGGTACTAATCACGAATCTGATCCTCCAGCTCCCATGTGCTCTCTTGGAGGTTCTTGTGCTACCAGAGTACGCACAATAGAGGTATCTACCTCCCATGAAGTACCCAACAATGTTGGTCCTCAATCTCCACTGGAACCTCTGAAAACGTCGCCCCATCCTCGAAGTCCACCTCATCGTGGTCGATGATGTGAGATGGGTCGTGCACATATCTCCTCGGCTGGGATACATTGAAGAAGTCGTGCATCTTCTCCAACTGTGGTGGAAGGGATAGGTGATATTCCATATCTCCAACTCAACTAAGGACCTGAAAGGGTCCAATGAACCTCAGAGATAACTTCCAGCCCCGTCCAAATCTCCTCAAACCTCGTCGGGGTGAGACACGTAGAAAGGTGTGGTCACCATCCTCGAACCCCATAGCTCTCTGTCTCCTGTCGGCATAAGACTTCTGACTACTCTGTGCAGTATTCATTCACTATTGGATGATCTTCACCTTCTCCGTGATAGCCAGTAATGTATCTGGTCCCCTGAGTACTGAATCCCCTAGGCCAGTCCAACATAAAGGGGATCTGCAAGGTTGGTCATACAATGCCTTGGATAGTTCCATTCTAATGGTTGAGTGATAGCTGTTGTTGTATGGAAACTCGTCCAAGGGCATGTGATCCTCTCAACTGCGACCAAAGTCAAGGACCCAAGCACAAAGCATTTCCTTGAGGGTCTGAATTGTCCCGTCAGTCTGGCCATTCGTTTGAGGATGAACGACGGTTCTCAAGCAAAGATGTATCCTGAAAGCCTACTGAAACCCCTTCCATATATGAAAAGTGAAATTTGAATCATGATCGGAAACAATCATCGAGGGTACTAAATGTAGCCGCACAATCTCTTGAAAATAGAGGCATCCCATGCTCTCTGATAGGTAAGAAGTGAGATGACTTGGTGAGTCGGTAAACAATCACCCAGATAGAATTATAACCCATGGATGTACATGGAAGTATTGTCACGATGTCCATGGATATCCCATCCCACTTCCACTTTGGGACCTCTAAAGGGTAATCTAAGCCTACTGGTACCTGATGTTCCACCTTCACTTGATAACAAGTGAGGCACCGAGAGACAAACTCTGCTAATGCATTGTTCATTCCCAACAACCAGTGCGGACACCGGAGGTCCTGGTATGTTTTCTCCACACCTTGATGTGCCGCTAGAGGGGACATATGGAGCTCCCTCAACAATTCCCCGTGTTTCACCACCGGTACTATATTACGTCCCATGAAGACGATGACGTGCTCCCCAGCTTCATAAAATCAATCAGGTGCATGTCCTATTGTTCTCAGAGCACATCAATCCTCATAGTCAGTGTCCCCACACTGCGACACCCTGAATCGTTAAAGAAGTGGGGGAGTGAGTGTAAGAGACTGAAGATAAGCTGATTCACCTCGATCCCTATAGGATATCCGTAATGTGGCTAGCTACTCTTTCACCTCACTCAGTAGTTGTAGGCCAGACTTCCTCCTGAGTGCATATGCTACTATGTTCCCCTTACCAGGAGTATAGACTATCTCAAAGTCATAGTTTTGATGGAACTCTATCCACTCCCATTGGGAACTGAAATCTCAAAACTCATACTGCCAAAAAGGTAAGGCTGGCCAACTCAAGAGTGATCGGCTGCACCCTGCTATGAATGATTTTATATTGTGCTACCTGAGTTTCCTTTTTCTCCTATTAAGGAAAACCTCATCCCAATGTTGTAGATAAAACACAACATTTTTTCCAAATAAATTCAATCTGATTATGAACTGTGGATTCCCAGTCCATACCCAAACTAATATCATAAGGCCTTGACGCTGCACCAAGAGGTTCCAACCAAAAATTTAGCCTCAAGGGTTAGATCACATCATCGGCGTAACTGTGATTATCGATTCTCCTTCCAAAGGTATCTCAAGACGTGAGGGTCAAGTCAATGGTTTAATCGAAAACTCTAGGTCTTTGACAAGATTCATGGAAAGAATGAATGATCAGTACCTATATATATTGATACGGTAGATTATAGTAGACACAGACCGTACCTTGAATCATTCCCATAGCCCTTGGGTCGCACTCTTTGACCGCATACAACTACTCTCTTCTCTTGTCCTCTAGCTCTCTGAGCCAGGTGAGGACCACAATATGGGGTGGTTGTAACATGTCAAAATGTACACCACCTCATATTGCTCCCTTAGCAATGCATCTACCTCTGCAGCCCTACAGACTCATCTGTCCTTAACACTTCCTCTTCCCAAAACATTTTTACACATGCATGTCTCTGAGACTGGTGCCAATTTTCTGTTTTCCCACTACTAACATTCACTGGTTTTATTTGCTCAACCAAAGAACATTCAACCACAATGGTACTCTCTATAACCAGAACATAAGTATGAATGCATAAAAGAATAGTGATGGATCAGACGTCTTTAAACGCACTGTGCTTGAAATTCTGAGACCCAAAGCACTGTTGTATTGTATTCATAGAGTACTAATAATGCTCGGTACTCCTTGATGAATAATCAGCTACCAACATGTCATCCTGCCGAAGTCGTAGAAGCTCTAGAGAATTCTCAGCCACCTCTTCAAGCCAGTCCTCAGCCACATGTGAGTCAGGCTCACCTCAGAACCTGAGGGGTATCTGATGTTGAATCACACGTAAGGAACTAATCCTATATGTGTCCTCTACCGGCACCACCAGTTGTAAGAGGTGACCAACGAGCAATGATATAGTTGACACACTACCCGAAGGTACTATCTCGAGTAATGGTCCACATATCGAAGCCTCGTCACTATGAGAACCATCCTCATGGTCACTCACAAAAAAATACATATAGATATGATTACCATCTTCTCTACTGGTGTCTCAACTAGGCGGAAAACTCTAGCAAATGCCTCCAGCCAGCCCTCAACTACGTGGGAATCTGTCTCATCTCGAAACTTCAGAGGCCTTTGCTATTGGAACTCGTGTAATGAACTTGGTTGGTGTGCATCGTCTGTCAGTGCGGCTAGTGGTAACTACCACCCAAAAAGTTTTGGTGGTGCTGGTACCCCACCTGAAGGTGCCAACATAGTCATAGGGCCTTGCAGCAGAGCTCTGTCGCTCGGTGGGCCGTCATCGTGTACTCTATCGGGTATCCTCGATGGCCGTCTAAGAAGTGTAATCCTGATAAGGAAAAGTTTTTTCATTGTAATTAAGTTATAAAAGGTGAGATTACTCAAGAAAACCCAAGAAAACATTTCAAAACCGTCACTGAATCAGTGTTTTCATGCACTATGTCAGAAATCAGAAGTCAGGGTCTAGTTGTAAGGATACGTCGGCCACCACACCAACACTGAATTCTCTAAACTGATAACCACACTCAATAAACTTATCACTATTTCCATTAAAAAGATCAGAGTCCAATGTTATATGGTAGAAATGACTCCTCTGATACCAATTTGTCACGACCCGTAACTCGGGTCTCGTTCCGTGACTAACCCAAGCCCGCCTTCCATAGGCCAGGGGCTGGTGACTAGCATCGAAAGGCGTATTCCATAAAACCAGGAAGGAATTTCAATTATATCCTGTAAACACACACAACCATTCATGCAACTTGATACGAAAAAATGTAAACTGTATAGTAAAATAGACTGTGTACTTTAAGAAAAAGGGGCCAGAATACAATCCCAACTGGAAAGTACAAGAAAACTAAAAAGTACAAGTAAACTGAAACAGCTCTTGTGAACACCCGCAAAGGATCCTACCTGAAGGGTATGTATAGCTCTTAAATGACCGTCTCTACGGTATGCCTCATCTAATGTCCACATCCGAGATACCTCCAGTCCTAGTACTCCCGTCCTAAGTCCGCATTGTCTGTAGTCTTCCCCAAACACAACATGGTGCGGGCATCGCCCGTGCAGGGGTGAGTATAACGATACCCATTAGGGACCTCGAGACCCCTGAAGGACTCTCAAAATCCAAAAAGGATAAATTACAAAGCATGGAAACAATATTCAACCCTACTTAGGTATATGCTTAGACATATACCTATGTTATCATGTATGCCCATCTCATTCATGAGGAAACACAAGGCCCAAATCATTAGCTCAAAGATCAACAGTTCCACGAAGGAAATAATACCATTAAGGTAACAACAAAAAGGTATGTTTCACAAAGTTAATTCTGGATAGAAGAATACCACAAAGGTATCACCATGAAGGAATGTACAACACAGGTTCTCCACACAGAAGAATACCACCATGGTATCACCACGAAGGAAAGTACCACACAGGTATGCCACACAGAAGAATACCACCAAGGTAATCACCAGGAAGGAAATTACCACACAGGTTCACCACACAGAAGAATACAGCCAAGGTATCACCATGAAGGAAATTACCACAAAGGTATGCCACATAGAAGAATACTACAATGGTAATCACTATGAAGGAAAGTACCACATAGGTATGCCACACATAAGAATACAACTAAGGTAAGGACTCAACTCACACCAGGTATAACTTAGGTATAGTAGTAGATATTATTAAGTGTAACTACTAATTCATCTTACTCTATTAAGAGGCAGACCCACGAAGGATCCTAAATCATCATCAGACCCACAGAGGATCGTAGTACATCGTAAGACCCACAAAGGATCCCCGTACCTCGTCAGACCCACACAAGATCCTAGTACATCTACAGACCCACATAGTATCCTTTTACATCATCATCACATCGCTTTACCCACACAAGATTCGAGTACATCGTCAGTGCGTCGTCAGACACAAATAGGATCCTAGTACAACATCAGTACGTCGTCAGACCCACACAGGATTCTAGTACATCGTAAGTACATCATCACAGCCAGATACAAGGTTCCCACACTGAGCTAGATTGTCTCAGGGAGGGTCAACTCCTCAATCCACTGGTCAATACTCCAACTATCACTAAGTCCCATGAATAAGTATCCCAGAGGACCCACACGTCATAGGGGACTCAATGCAACACATGGTGCCTCAATCGGACACCCGGTCTGTAAGTAATTGGCTTTTTAGTCCCGAGGACCCGGTTAGATTCGTGCTCGATCCAACCCAACCATACCCCAACTTTATCCAAATCTCTATTGCGTTATACCAAAGGGACCATCTTTCTCCATGTTTTCCAGCGCTGTAGACGATTCATCAAACAGATGCCCGATGCCAAAGTTATGGCCAAAAGTATGGAATGGGTCGAAAATGGAATGGGTCCGGTCTGACCCGAATGAGCTGACCTGACCCCGACCACGGTGGGATTCTCAGCCCACACTGGGTGGTCTGGCCTTCCGGATGGCCCGACCTAGGCGGCCTGCGTTGCGACGGGGCTCCGTGGTGTGGTGGGGCGGCAGGGGGTGGCATGGAGCCTGCGGGGCAGCAGGGCGGCCATGGTATGGCGGGGCGTCGTTGGCCGGTGGGTCAGTCGTGAGGTGGAGAGGCGCCGCGATGTGGTGGGGCAACGACAGCATGGCAGACCGCCACTGTGATGTGGGGCGTCCATGGTGTGGCGGTTTACCTGGGCTGACCAGATGGCCATTCATCCTCTCCCCGCAGCACGGTTGCGAGGTGTGCCTGCATCAGTTGTCGGTAGTGAGCCGACTGCCCTTTCCTCGCCACCGCAGCACAAAATAATGGTTCTATTATATCAAGCGGTGTGGTCGCACCGTGTTTTTAATCGCGGTCATTTGTGGTGTCAGTCTTTGTTCTTGTGCCACACCTCTGTCGGTTGTCGTCCTCTTCCATCGCGATGAACACACCAACCATGAAGGATGGAGGAGGGATCAAACCTTGTTTGTTTAGCCCACTCACTCAGCATTGTTTTGGTAGCAGGCAGATCAAGATGATTAATTCGATGTAAAATAGGAAGAATAACAAGACACCTACCATGAAGGTTTCGAAGGAGGAGTCGTGAGAAAGAAGATGTAGTCGTTGAAGAAAGTCGACGTTCGACATCTCTACAAGGTGCTTCCGATCCGAGATTGTGGTTGTTTTCTCGTTATTAGATTCATGATTCACGTTCACTCATCACCGCTCACTGGAACCGGCTCCATCCACCAAGAGTTGGGCGTCGCGACACTTTACCAGAGTTTCGTCGCTTGGTGAAGCCATGAAAATTCCTACCCCCAAGTTCCATATAAATAGAAGAGGGGGAGGGTAAGTCACAATCATGGAATTTATGAAGGTTCATTTAATAAGAGCCTTCCTAAAATCCAATGATGTAGTTACTTTGCATTTGAAAGGTCAATCTAATTAATTGACGTCGGCGCAATTAAATGGCATAATTTAATGTCATGGCATTGGAACAATTTAATATCATCGCATTGGCACAATTTAATTGAATTACATTGGCACAATTTAAATGGGAGGATTTCAAGGGAATTACCCCACATTAATGAGGGGTTTGGGGTCCCCACCATTGAATTCTAATTTGGAGGATTAATGCTTTTGTGGTCCCCATCTTCGTAACTCATGTATAGAGGTTTCAAAAATAAAATAAAAAGTTTTTCATTATTTTAATTTTTTGCCCACATAAAACACAAAAACTAACATTCACCCACTACTAACTACGGTCGAGGTGAAAGACTCCTTAAGTGAAAACCGACGCTTCGAGTTCTACTGTGTCCTCATATTTTAATTCTGATCCCCGATTCAAAAGTTATATAATGCCGCTCAGGGGTTTACTGAACTTACCCAAAAAAAATGTTCGAACAAATTATAACAATCACCCTTGACCCGCGCCAGTCGTGATTAGTCTCTACCTAAGTGAAACACACCCCAACGAACCTAAAAGTACGCTCATATTTTCAATCCGAGTTATCTTTTAGATGTTATGAATTTTAAAATAAAATAATTTTCACTTAATTATATTATTTATGGCAAAAAACGGACTATTAATGGTGGCACGTGCTGACCAATGTTAGTATCTGTCTAAAGAGTGAATACCTTCACGAGTTCAGAAGTAGTCTCAGATTTTCAATCCAAGTTACCGTTTGTGAGTTATATGTATTTGAAAAATAAAAAAATATTTATTTATTTTATTCACGTTTATGCCATTTTTGGGTTTTCTCACAAGAGGCTTGTGCTGACTAAACATAAGTCGTGCCTTGGGTAAACCTTCTATCCTTAATTCAACGTTGCCCTGAGATTTATAATCCAAGTTATCATTTAAGTGTCATTCCACTTTTTCAGGAAAACTACTTAATCACGCTAATTAAAACTAAACCAAACTTCGACGAATCATTCTTGGCCCTCCAGGCCTCAGAAGCACGTGCCGTTAGATTTCGTGGTCTCGAAATAATTCTATATAATTAAAAAAAATACACGGAATTTCTGGGACATTACAATCTAGTTCAGGGCAGAGATGTTGTAGAGCACTCGTTCTCATGATGAGACACAACATCTTCATGTAGGGGATCATGCAGTAGCGGGACATGATGTCGGGTCCTTGACAGATTGAGGTACTATTCTATTTGGATATTTTATATAAGCTATTTTATTTTATACTGGTGTGTATTATTCTTTTTTCTCTTCCCATCCTATGAATAATTTGAAATTTCCAACTGAGATGATGTCTTTTTCAATGGAGTTGGCAACGTCATTGGGTAAGAAGAAGGACCAGGGGTTCAGGTGCCCATCTTGTGTTCTCTATGAGTATGTGTTCTAGATTGAGTGGGATTTCTATGTATTGGATATGGACTCTTTCTATTTAATCCATGCAATGGATTGACTAGAGCACTTCCATGTACATATCCATTGCTGTAGGTGATGGGTGGGTTTCGTGGAACCTGATGAGAGTCTTTGGGTATTTCTTGGGGAATGGGATCCTCGGTCAGGTAGTGCTATACCTCATATTTTAGAATTGGGAAATATTGTTTTTGGTTATTATTGCTCGTGTTGGAGGATGAGGGTGGTGCACCTATTTTTGAATTACCTAATTCGGTGGATGAGTTTCCAGAGGTACTTCTAGAATAATTTTAGGGCTTACCCCCTGAGTGAGATATAGAGTAATTGATTGATTTTTTTACTGGGAACGAAACCTATATCTCTTCCCTCATATTACATGGCCCCCACTTATACGAGGGAATTAAACATATAGATGGAATATTTGGAATCAAATTTTTTCATAATCCTGAATGTCACTCCTTGGGCCTCTCCTATTATATTTATGAAGTAAGATGAAGGATCTATCAATTTAGGCATCGATTACCCAATGTTGAATTTGGTAACCATCAACAACAAGTATCATTTTCCTATAATTGATGACTTGTTCGATCAAATTAAAGGGTTACACTAGTTTTCTATGGTAGAATTGCATTCGGGATACCACCATTTTCAAGTGAGAGAGGTTAATATCGTAAAAATGGTATTCCAAAATAGGTTCGGCCACTTCACATATTTGGTCATGCATTTCAATGGAAAGTAGATCTGGTGGTCATTATCACACTCAAGAATAGGGTGTTCTACCAGTATCTTGAATCCTTCATTGTGACATTTTTGGATTAAATCCCAATTTATTATTGATATGAGAGTGAGAATGAATATCACTTACAAATTGTTTTCAGTACTCTGTGATAGCATCACATTTATGCAATGTTTTCATAGTTAACATTTTAGATAAAAATGGTAATGTTTCTTAGTCATGTCATTTCAGAGAAGGGGGTTTCGATGGACTGCAGGGTGATCAGTGCAGTTATGTCATAGGAGAAGTTAAAGAATGTGTTTGTGATTATGAGTTTTCATGGTAGGTAATATTATTACTGACATTTCTATTGGGATTTATCTAGGCATTCCTCATCAATGACTGCATTCACCTGAAAATAAATTATGCTTTAATAGATCTAGGATTGATAGACATCCATTGATGATTTGAAGTGGTTACTGAATACCAAATCTATATTGATCTTTCCATAATTTGGGAAGGGCTATGTTGTTAATTTTGATGCTTTAGGAGAGGCCTCGGGTGTGTGATCATGTAATATGGTCATGTTATAGAATACGGTTCTCGCTAACTCAGACCGCAAGAAAATAATTAACTTATTCGTGACATGGAATTAGAAGTTATGATTTATTTTCTAAAGACATGGAATCATTATCTTTTTTGTGAGAAATTTTTGGTCTATTATAATAATAAAAGTGTTTCCTAAATTTTCTACCAAACATATTTGAACATGAGGTAGCACCATTGGATCATGAATTTTTATGGGTTGAATTTTGATATCATATATATCCTTATATAGGGTAATGTGGGGGCTAATGACTTGAGTAGAAAATTAGTATTGAAGGCTTTGAAGTAGTCCACTGATGAGTGGACCTTGATGGTGTTATTTTCTTGGATTCACATGGAGACCAAGGAGAATAGTGGTGGTGAATTCTTTGAAATTCTTCAGTGGACTCCTTATTTTATGAAGTTGATTGAGTAGGAGAATCCTAGTGATTATCCATGTAAACAGTCTATATAGTTTCTTCACGGTTTAGAGACAACTTCTGATTGTTCTTCATATCCTGAGTGACTCTTTTTCATTAATGGTCATTTCATGGTGTCATTATCTCAAAGAAAGGTGGTGATGTTGGATAACTACCAGTATCATTGGTCCATTCATCCTAGGGGTACCATAATGTATTATGATTTTCATTATAAATTTCAGTGGAAAGACAAGAGGTGATCCATAACTGAGATCGTATTGAGGTTCTATACATGTCAGTAGGTAATGGCAGAGAATCAAGGACCTACAGTTTTCTTTAACCATTATCAATTGATACCTAGAAGTGGGATGAGTTCATCGTGTATTTCATTGTTGGGATTCCTCATACACCTTTTGGAAAGAATTTCATCTATGTGGTAGTTGAATAATTCACAAAATCATCACATTTCATTCCGATAAGAGATTCAGTTAAAGTTGATGAGATGGTCCAGTTGTATGTTCCGTAGGTGGTAAGGCTTCATGGTATTTCATCAGTAATTTTTTAAATAGATACCCCAATTTTACCTCTTCATTCTAGGAAAGAAATAAAAAGAAATTATGGTTATAGATTACGATAAATATTTCATACCGTCCTTAAACGGATGGTCAGACATAGCGGGAAGATCAGGTCCTGGAAAAGATCGTTCATGCATGTGTTTTATATTTTTGGGGATTGTGGAATAGCCATTTGGGTTTGTTGATTTTTTTTACAATAACAGTTTCCAATCATCAATATAAATGGCCTCGTTTAAGGAAATTTATGGTGTTCTATGTCAGTCTGCGATATATTGGGTTGAGGTTGGCGAGATGCCACTTTTGGAACTCAGCCTTATGCATGAGACATTTGAGAATTTCATGTTGATTAAGCAGTGATTATTGATATCTGAGAGTCACCACCTAGAAAATAATGATCATAAGTTTAGAGAAATTTACTTTTCCATGGGTGACCTGGTGTTCTTGAAAGTGTCACCTCGCTTAGGCCATTGTCAGTTGGGAACGTTGGGGAAGCTAACATTGAGGTATTTCAGACCTTTTGAAATCACTGAGTGGATTGTTAACATGGAATAAAGATTAGCTTTAACATTTCAATTGACATCAATTCACATTATATTTCATGTCTCCCAACTAAATATGTATAATATGGATTTGTATCATGTGTTGAATTTTGAAGAGTTAGAGATAGATCTTGATTTAATAGTGTTTGAACAGCTGGTGTGAATAGTGGATTTCCAAGAGAAGGTGATTCAAGAGAAGTCTATTCTGTTGGTTCATGATCATTGGGATAATGGTATTTTTGTGCATGAGACTTAGGGGCGAATGTCATGGGTTGAAAAAGTTTATCTATTTTTAATTTCTGATCAAGCTTCGAGTTGACTATCCAAGGGAAAATAGTCCTCATAGTGGGGTGAATTGTCACATAAATGTATTTCATTTCATGTATTTTTTCTAATTTTTCCTATCTTTTACCCAAATTTCCCTTTTGAATTATAAAGAAAATGGATGTTTTTTGGAGGGAAGACCATGTGCATAGTTGGCACATGGTTAGTGAGATCTATTCACCTAACATAGGTTTTCATGTGTAAGGTGGCATAACCTACCACACAGCCACCACACGACCATGCACCAAATACTAGAATAGTGTGTCTAGACAAATCTTGCAGCATGGTTTTCCTTGTGGTTTATTAAAATATATGGACACACCATGCGCACTATCCATCTCATTAAAAATGAATTATTACCATTTTTTCCTTTTAGAATTTAACCCCATTTCCACATATCTTCTTCCCCACTTGAGGTTTTTATCCATATGAGGCCTACTTACAACCTATTACTCCCTTGGAAACCAATTTTTAATGATTTTTTCTGGAAAAAATCATGATATTTAATTTAAGTGATTTATTCCATGTTTTCTTCCCTTTTTTTACAATTTCTTCCCTCTTTTCTGGGGGTTCTAATTTTTCCAGCAGCTATGGTTTTGTTCTTAGGGTTTGATCCTAATTTTTTGGGTTCAATCTTCATGATTAGAAATTCTTTTTGATTTCTTGTGGCGAGGCTAAGGTTCAGTTGGATATTCTCACAAATTATTGGGGATTTTGACAAAAAAGTTAGGTGGTTCCACGTATAAACATTATTCATTAATTTTTTTTCTTGAGTAATATAGTGTGAGCCTTGATTATTTTCAATGGTTTAAAAGTGGTTTTTGATTGGATTAAATATGTGTTTGGTTTTAAAGTGGTTCTTATTTTGAATGGGGTCTGTTTCATGTGTAAAACATTATTGTGTCCCATGGCAGTGTTTCATAAATTGTGAAATTGGTTTATTAAATTATGTAAGGGCTGAAAATCCTGTTTTGATATGGTGTTGGTGTGTGGTTAAATTTCAAAGATTATTTTTGGTGAATTTTTTCTCTAAAATATTGGTACTTATTCTTATTTTATAAATTGTTTAAAAGATCTATTAAATTAGGTAAGAGTTGTAAAACTTATTTGGAAAAGTTTTTGGTGTGTTTAGGATTTGAAATTTGAATTTGGATGTGCAATTGGTGGCATGATATGTGTAATGCCTTGTTTGGTTGATGAAATGTAGAAGAAGTGTTATATAATTGTTGAAACATGATTGAGAACAAAAGGGAAGCCTAGGTATCCTGGTGGGAGGACTATGAAGAGTATTATAGTGATTCAGAAGTGGTTATATCCCAGTTTCACTTAGAGGTATTTATGATGAAAACACTTACAAAAAATGGATGATGATTGGAGACCACTAAATTTTTTGATGTTTCTTCTCTCTACTGTCATGTACATGAGAAAGTTATTGGTGAGGTTTTTTATGCCACATTTCACTAAGATACAAGGTACATAGGTTCCCATTGTTATATATTTCATAGGGGTATTTCCCCTGACTAAAGCTCATTTGATATATCACATTAATCATTAGAAAGCAGCATGTTTGATTGGTAACTTCAAAAGAAAGTTTATTTTCTTTAATGTTTCTTTCTTTAAAGTTCTTTCTCATTAAATGTTTATTTCCTTAAAAATTTATTAATAGATTCTAATTTTTATAAAAACATGCATGCTATTTTTCTTATAATGTTAATAGCATGGAATCATCTTTTTGGTGGAAAACTACTGGGATTTGGCTCACAACCTACTTACAACATTTGGTGTAAGTAGACTTGCTAATGTTTGTCACAGGTATGGGAAAAGACTTTGAGATGGTGGTTTAAGTTGGTAGAGGGTCATCTTGGTATGGCGTTGTGGAGATGTCTTATGGGTGGTTCCAATTTCCAGTTGGTGGTTTTTGTGATAGATTAATTGTTCATTTTGTTTTAGCCTTGGTTGGTGTCGACCTATACCTTGTAACTAAATTCTGAAAATTGTTTAGGGTTTCTTTTCTTTGAATTTTCTGATTTGTTTTATTTATTATTATTGGTTTTTAATGTATAAAAAATTTGGTAAATCATTCCCAATCATTATTTATGATACTTGAGAACTTGTGACAGCCAATTGAGCTAGGGAACGATCTTCAGGCATTTCCATGGATTGAGCCAGGAAGAGGTTTGGATGATGACATGGATAAGTTAATTACAGGATAAAATCCTATACAAATGGTTTGGGTGGTAGTTAGCTTGTCTGACATTGGTATAGGTGGGATATTGCAATGGTTTACCAACCATTGTTATAGGTAAAATTAAATACATGTACAAACCTTTTTGAAAACAACTAGTACCGTTTATTCAAAAAAAATTGGCTTGTTTTGATCTCCGCACCACTGAATCATACTTCATTGACTTAACCAATAAGCAAAAATGTTTTTTAAACATAATATGTTAAATATGTGTGTGTATTTATAATTAAATTAAAATTTTATTTATTTTGTGTTATTTGATAAACAAATTCATTAAAAATAAGAAAAACTTATACCAATAGTGTGGAAAACTGTTTGTATAAACCTATATTAATGGTTTTCCAAACCATTGGTATATATATTTTTAATTTTGGGTCCTATAGAAATAGGTTTTGAAAAACCATTGGTATAGAATATTTTAATGGTGGCTATACCAATATATTAATCCAAACCATTGGTATAGACACCACCTATCACAATGGTTTTGGAAAAAACATTTATATAGGGTATTTAAATGGAGGCTATACTAATGGTTTTAGATAATAAATTGGTATATCCATCACCAATACCAACGATTTTAGAAAAACTGTCGGTATATGGTCTTTAAATAAAGGATATGACAATATTTTAGTCAAATAATTTGTATATCTATCACTTATACCCATAGTTTTGGAAAAACAATTGATATATGCTCATTTTATTGAAGTTATAGTAATGGGTTCTCAATTATAATTGGAATCTCTATGTACCATACCAATGTTTTTGGAAAAACATGGGTATAAGATCATATTATGCTAACTATACCAATTTTTTTGCCAAACTATTGGTTTAGGGGAATTTTATGATTCCTATACTTATGGTCTATCCAAAACTATTGGTATAGGTCTTTTGGTATGTTTCCCATTTCTAGTAGTGATATCCATCGTTCTTGAGCCTATTAGAACAGTTTTAAATGATAAAAATTAACCAATTTAGTAGTTATGATTCGAAGCATTATATGGAAATTGGTGATGAACTACAACATTTTGGGATAAACTAGGTGATATAAAGTGTATGAGACCATAATTAGTATATGAGTCAATAGATAAAGTTCATATGATTCAGTGAAACTTCATGATATCTTAGATAGGGTAGAAAGGTTATGTTGATAACCAAAGGAATGATCTTTCTTTCGATGTAGGTGATCATGTCTTTCTCAAATTTTCTTTATAGAAAAGTGTGATTTGTTTTGGAAAGATGGGGATGCTGAGTCTATAGTTTATTAGACCCCATGAAATCCTAGGAAAATTTGGATCATTTTCCTATGAAGTGGCTTTGCCTTTGAGTTTTTCATAGGTACACAATGATTTTCATGATTTGATGGTAAGAAAATATGTGCTGAATTCATATTAGGTTAAGATCGTTGATATTGTACTTATAAGGTACACTTTTATATATAGAAAATCTTATTCAGATTCTTGATCATAAGGAGAATGTATTTGGGAATAAGTTAATTCATTATATTACGGTTTAGTGGAGATATCACATTGTTGAAGAAGCAACAAGAATTTTTAAAATTATATGAGGGAATGATATCCCTAATTATTTAATAAGTGAATATAATTACAAGGAATCAATTTTTTGAAGGGGCTAGGGGAGAGTGTTACAATCCATGTACTAATAAAAAAATTTATCTTCATTTTGCAATAAAATAGTTAAATTCGTCATAAATGTATAATGAAATATGTTGTATTTATAGAAATTAAGGAATATATACTAATAAAATAGTTACCAAACCTATGAAAATATAAATAATATTTATGTATCTTATAAGTGAAAATATGAGTTATTTATATCATTGAATAATTGAACAAATATTTTAAAATTAGTAAATTGAGTGTTGGTAATTTATTTGTAAAACAAAAAAGATTATTTACAATTTTATAAATAAGAAATTTATTTAAAATAAAATTTTATTTTCATAAAATATATCATAAATTAATATTTTTTGGAATTATACTTATCTAATAATTATTTAGACCTTAATTAATGTTTATATGTGTCATAAAATCGATTATAGTTTTAAAATCCATATTTATCGAATAAATGATGATCTTGATTAAAAAAATTATCATATTTATAAAATTATTATAAAAATTTATAGTTAATTTTTTATTCCTAAATGTTGAAAAATTGTTATGGTGAATTTTTGGGATTTTTCTAAAATAGATGAAATTCTAGTGAATAGTGAAATATGATAATTTATGGTATAATTAAACAAATGAATTATTAACTCACTAATAATGTATTGATGAGATAATAACATGTTAGTTTTAACTCACATACACAAGTTACTATAATTATTCATACAAATCAACACTGTTGATAATTTTTATCCCATGTAACAAACAAGTGAATAAAATAATAAAACTACCCATCCCCTCTCCTTATACATACTGCCCATAACCAACCCTTATCCTCAAACCAAAAAAGCATTTCTGATTTTTAAAATTCTTCCCAATTCACTTACCAAGACATTTCCCCTCGTCCATGACCTAGTGGTCTCACCAAAAGACAAAATCTAATTACATTAAGGAGTTTATCAATGAGAAAACATTTAGGCGGTAAATTCATCCTTTCTTTCTCATTTAAATAGTTCCATTATTTATTTCTTTCTACATTATCCTCACCTCCTATATCCAAAGTGACATTATAAAAATTTTATCAAACATCTATTGTAATTTTATTTTTTTGATGGATTTTCAATCATCAAACCTATTCTCTTCTCCCCCAATTCTAAAAAACGGAATACATCATTTGTCACATATTAATTCACCACCTTCATGGACAATGATTTTTTACTTTCCTTTTTTCCTTTCCAAGTTAGGTTATAAAACCATTATTATGGTTGAAATGGATTTTTAAATGTATATAATTTTTTTAATGTTTTGAAACTAATTTATATACATAATAATTTAATATAATTAAAGTAGTTTGTAATGGTCAGAAAAAAATCCATAAACAAACAATATATTAATCAAAAATGTTTTTACTGGTGAATAATTTTCATATAAAATTTTAAAAATGATATATGGAATTATTTAAAGCTGTGTAAACACATTAATAAAATTTTCATCCTATTATGATTTTTTATTCCATTTTTAAATAACTCTCAAAATTGTACTCAAGGGAACTGACCAAAAATCAATGAAATCAACTCTCATAGAGTTATGATTCCAATATTTAAAACTCATCCAAATGACCAAAAATTTATATCATAAAATTATATTAAATAAAATATATGTGGAAAAGGATTTGGATTAATTAATTAATTAACCTAATTTGATTATCCATGACATTAAATATAACTACAGAACTCTTTTATACATAACATAAGGGACCTTATTTTTAAAAATATTCTATTCATGTTACAAATCATTTATTAGAGAAATTTTTTACTTATATGAAATAAAAATATTTTAAATCTTTCATTATAACATATTGATTTTATTTTTCTATTACAATTTTATAAGTTTATTTCCAAATAAAATGTTTTCATTTATAAGTGCATAATTTCTTAAAAAAAGTCATGTGAGTTCAGAATGGAAAATTTATTTTCCTCAGGAATGATTATTTTATATAGGATTTATGTTTTATGATCATGTTATAGTTATTTGTAATTTTTATGATGATGGATGGTTCCATGATAAAATGAGGGCGGCTGATCCCATTATAGCTCTCCAATGCATTGGGTATGGAGTCAAATTAAACTAGTTAGGTTTCACCTAAGAGATTATGGGAATATACTATGATGGATATTCCAAGTGTAACCATGATGGAAAATCCATATATTCCTAGGAGATCTACTTATATATAAGTGTGATATGAAAATGAATCCACATGTTACCTTATATGATTTATGTATTTTTACTATGGTTTTACATGAAACTTATGATTTCATAAGTTATGCTAAAGTTATTTTGTTTTAATTGTAAAAGTTATTAATTTATAGAAAATTTTTAATTCATGGACTCAATTATTCTATATTACTTTTCATGTCCCTTAATGAGATTATTTGTGCTTATTCCAAGTTTTAAAAATGTTTTTATAGGGTTTATGATTGGTTAAAGGAGGAGGAGAATTCATTTTTAAAGTCGTGATGTTATTTATGGAAATAAATCATGTTTTGTTTTAAAAGATTTATATTGAGAAAAAATGTGCATTGATTTGAAGTTTCTATGTTGTAATATAGGCGGTTCTATAAATGATGTTATGAGACAATTCTCTAAAACTCCAAACCTAAAATATCTTAGGTAATTTATGAATTTAAATTATAGTTGAATTAACATTATTATATAATGTTTATGTTTGTGTCAGTACCATTAGATACTATTGTTGGAGACCTAGATAAAGGTACTCAGAATGGGGATTCTCTTAGAAACCTGGTTGAAGATCAAGCTTTCCTGTAATAAAATGAACCTAAAAACAACAGTGATGAAATTTATGATGAATTTTGGGTCATGGCCATACACAAATTGTTAAATCAGTTTAAAATGAATAAAATCTAGAATCTACTATAACGACCAAGTGACTAACTAATCATTAACACTAAATGGTTGTTTTTAAACAAGATTGATATATATAGTGCTATAGTTATAAATAAATATAGACTAGTTTTATAAGGGTATTTTTGTGAATAAGTAATTTAAAATTTTGAAACCTCATCACATGTTTCTAGGATTTTATCCATTGTAATAGTCCAATCTTATTAAATGTATCTTATTTTTAAACTATTTCAAAGATATGTCATGTGTGATTTATTTAATGTTTACATTATTGAGGATATTTTTTCTTACCAAACCCCAAAATTTCAATAACCTACTTTCCAAAATTCTATTATTAATAATTAAAAATAACTTTAGGGATTAATATTGGCACCTAGAACATGGAATGACAAACTCCAATCTTTCTAAATATCAAATGGGTTTTCCAAAAGACTATTTTTTCTTACCATATTTATAAGTAGGATTTGAAAATTTGCTTTAGTAGTTCAAATATATATAAAATATATTTTTTAGGTCATCAAAAACTTTTTATGTGTTGAATCTTATAAAGTGATAGAAAATTAATTATAAATGATTTTAATTAGTGAGTTAAAATTCATCATTTGTTTTTAAATATTCAAAAATAATGATTTATTTTAAATAAAAATAACTGCACAGAAAATCAATAAATTTTGTTTGGAATAAATAATATATATGGAAGTGAAAATAATTTGATTAAAACAAATAAATTGTATTTTAATGAAACTAGAAGGCTAGTGGAAAAAATAAGTTATAGCAGTATGATTGGATGATTATTATACATTACTGCTCTTCATTGTGATATATTTTATATTATTTGTGTGTGGTCTTGATCATGAGAATAACTTGTGGAATATTTTCTGAATTAACTTAAAAGTATTTTTAAATACATATATAATAAGCCTATTTTTGGACTATTTAATTTTAGAGGACATTCATTGGAATCAGTTAGTTATTCTAATGATGATTTTGGTTTCTATAATAAAGACTCGAAAAGAACCATAGGAATTTGTCACTTTTTGGTTAATGTATATTGTATATTGGTATAATAAAAAGTTGTAAACTATTTTTTATCCATTGATGTCATTGAATAAATAGTTGATGGATGTTTCTGTGCATGAATTCATTATATAAATCACACATAGATATACTATGGATATCAATTTAGACATTTACCTATAAATTATGAAAAAAGTGACATTAATTCATAATAATCTTGTATCTTATTAAAGGAATAAACATATTGATATATGAAATCAATTTTTCCGATATCATTTTTCAAAAAAGGGATATAACTCTTGAATTCCTTGGCAGTGAACATAAGATTCTGAACATCTCTACAAATCGTTAAATTTTTCTGATATTGACTTATATCATAAATAAATTAGGAATGATTAAATGTGTATATTTTTTTATTCTTAATTTGATATAATTTATTTTTATTATTTTAATTAGTATATGGTATTATATTTATTTCATTCATCTAATGACTTTTGGTAATTTATATTTAATATATACTTCTTGATTATTTTTAGCTTAACTCGGAAAAGTATTTAAATGGTATATTGTATTTTTGAATGTAAGGTTTATTAAATTACATACCGTTACTTTTTATAATTTCAAAAAAAATCATTCAAATATAAATTATTTTTAAATAAAATAGAGTTTATACTATTTTATGTCTAATTTATTCAATTCTCACAATTTATGGTTTATAATTATCTAAACGAGTTTTCAAATAATCCCAAATATAATATAAAAAATATCTCTTCTATGAAAACATAAGCCCAGTTTTCTTTTCCACCAAACCTTTTTTATTGTACCCTAACCTTATAATCATCATATCGTTGTCGAGAATAGTTAGAGTTATGAAATATCATTAGGATTTACCTCTGAAAGCTTCGGGTGATTCTAAAATATCAAAACCTAGCCCCATTTTAACAATGAGACCCTTAAATCCATACTTATTTATTCATGAATTCATTCCCAAAAATAATATGGATTTAAAATTTATTATGTAACACTTAGATATTTTATAAAATAAAACTATTCTAGATATCATATCTGATAGGAAAAACTGATCTTAAATGATCCATGAAATATGTAACAGTTATAACCTAACTATCAAATTTGATAATATAAATTTTAGTAACTACATTTATATATATATATATTTATATATATATTACAAATAGAATATAAATTTTTGGTAAATTTTTAGTAAATGATCAATCAATTTTTTAGTAAAGTAATTTAATCCCAAAAACATATGTTTTCCTCGAAAATGTTTCCATATTAATTAAATGAAAAATATTTTAATTATTTTTGGGAATTTTAGAAAATTAAATTGATAAAATTAACTTCTATTTTTAAATCATAATTTAAAATTTTAATTTTTTTAATTATTTTGAAAACAATTTCTTACCAGTCGTGAGAAATTCAGAATTTTATAATATTGTCAATTTTTAAAGAAATACTGACATTTAAAAGTACTGTTATTTTTTAAATATTATTCTATGTAACATAGATATTATTTATTAATATTTATTCTACTTATTTTATTTTAATTGAAATTCATATTGCATTTTAATATAAGGTTGTCTTTGTGATTGAAAGTGGGGGTTTTCATTAAAATGATTCAAGTAAATAATGTTTCGTCTTTTTAATTATTTACCAAGACCCATAATGAGGATGATTTAAAATATTTTTCTATACTATATATCAAAAAATAATTATTATGATTCATAAAATTATTATTATTATTTGATAAAGTAAATATAATTGCATCTTATTCTTGAAATTTACACTTCATGAAAACAAGGTTTTTCATTGCGTCTATGGGTTTAATTTTAAACTATATTATAAATAATTTGAGAATTGAATATTTTAAAATGTGATTAATATTTCTAATCATAATAATTATATTATATGATATTTTGAATTTAATTTTTGATCAAAATGATTTCTAAAAACAATAGAAATTATATTCCATGGTTAATGTAAAAATTGGTTTACTAGTGGGTTAAACTAAATATTTAAAGGTTAAAATGACCTAAAAACATATCTAAATTTTATTGTAAGTAAATATGTAGATCATATATTATAAAAAAGGCACGAATACCACATTTTCTACCCTTTTGGTATGTGAAAGAATGTGGGTACATTGTTTCATTAAAAAATTACAAATGTGCCACTCACCTCACTTATAAAAGGCCACCACCTATCTTCTCCTCTTCACACTATCAAACCCATTTGGTTCTTCCAATACATAACAAATTCAGTTAAAAAATTCTCTAATATCAACATATAGTCTTTATTTTGGTCATAAATTGAACATATTAAGAATTTTTGTGCAAACATATGAAGCTTACCCAAAGATGACACAACATTCTTCAACAAGAGTTTTTATTTTATTTATTCCTCCCCCTCCTTGAATTATTTATACCACATGATGATATGATAAGATAAATATATTCCATATACCTAGATATTTGGATTTTTTTGATATAAACTACAACCATATCTAGTTCCATCGAATGGGTTACAAAATCATCATTCTTTTGTACGGTGGACTTCCACCTCACGAACTGATGTCAGTCATTTTTTGTTACCACCTCTCACAGTTGGGTTTGACGATGGATATAAATAGTGTATTTTATACTGATAGAATAATAATTTATATAGATTAATTATAAAATATATACATTTTTTACATTCTAGTTTATATAGGATATGATAACATCACTCGTGTGTATGAAGAACTATCGCCTCATGAAGAGAAGTGATTCATTTTTCAATAATGATTTACATTGAAGATAATAAGGATATATTTAATGACTATATGTGGTATAAATTAAATAATTATTATATTCATGGCATATTTTTCATTATTAAAATTAAATATATCATTTTCTTTCTTACTGTTCATAAGGCCTTGACCTTAAACATTACATAATATTGTGATAAGTCTACCATTGAATTTAATTCACTTCGAGTATCTTTTCCGGATTGTGTTTTAGAGAATTATGATATAACTCAAACATAGATACTTAAATATTACAAGTATAAACTTCTAATCACTATCCATTTTTTTCATAAAATAAATACACTTTAAAAATATTCATGGTATCATTTTATGTTTTTAACAGCACAACTTTTCCTTAGTCCCATCCTTGACATTATTCTTCTTTGTGTCATGTAAAAAATATTTCAAAACATAGGATGATCATAAAAATCTCAGTAAGGGATACACAAAGAAGAAAAATATTTATTGTTGGGATATCATGAGAACCATAAATTCATTTTCATAATGTAAAAATTTTTATCTTTAAGAAGTAAAAAATATACTTCAAAAAATATAAGCTCATTTCTTACACTTTTGTAACCAGAAGATTACCATAAATCCCATAGAAAGCAACATATACCATATAATGGCAACATGGGACATAAACACACCTAAATAGAATAACCATATGGTCGACTTCCAAAAATATCACTAAATGGAATTGCAATATCCCCGAATTCCATACCCAATGCATTGGGGGTTATAACATAACCACCAATCCTTGGTTTATCATGGAACCACTCATCTTTGATATATCACATAACCACCCATATTTGGTTTATCATGTAACCACAGGTCAATTGTCCACGTACCATTATAAAATAATAACACATTAAATATTTCATTTATAATTATTTAAATCATAAAATTTCATTCACAATCAAAAGAAATCATTTCCAGATATTGAAATATATAATCCATTTAAAAACCCATTTAAAACATTTAACAAAAATGAATTTTGAAGAAAAGTGTCCCATTCTAGTTTAAAACTTTTTGAATATATTTATATTTTAAAACATTAATATATATATAAGTAAATTTGAAAAAATGGTCATGAAATATAAATTTTAAGAACAATAAATATTTAAATCATTTAAAACAATGTTTTAGTTTAAGAGCCCCTTGCCACATGAGAAACACTTGAATAAAAATCATTAAGGAATAACATTTAACAAAAAATTTAAATATCATGAGAATATACTAATACATGATATAATATTTTTAAAGGGTTTTATATACACCTTTCATGATAATAAAGAAGCATAAAATCATGATATGCCTTAATGAATGGAGATTGAGTTGAAATCCCTTACATATATCATATCATTAGATTAAGGATAAAAAAATGATATAATTATGTGTAAAAAATATAAATACACAAAATATAAGTTTATATTCAGTGTAAAACAATCATAGTTCATTCACAAATATTATTGGAAAAAGAAAACTAATGAAATGGATATTTAACTCAATGAATGGAGATTGAGTTACGTATTCCCTTACCTTGGGCCTGACTCATCACATTCCATTGTTATGTTCTGGAATATTAAACTTAGAATAATATATAATTTCTTGAGAAAATTATTCATGTTTATTATTCTTTTTCTATCACTTATTTCCCTGTTTTAAAAATTATATAATTATTTAAGGTCATATTGTTCATTTTTCGATATTTGGTACTTGAGTTGAAAATGACCATGTTTTGATGTAACATCTCCATGTAGTCAGAAGCACATAATACACAAAATATTATTATTCATGATTTAATTTTAATATATATCCAGTATATATGTATTTATTATGTCCATATTATTTGGATAGAAGAAATGAAATGCATCATTCCTGGAGACGGTAGTTCGCACATACGCAAGAATGATACTTTCATTTCATTTTCATACTGAATGAATGAAAACTAAATGATACATATGTATATTTTAATTTTATTAGAATATATATGTTATATATGTTACATAATTTCATTAACTCCACGTTTTATACAATCCATGTATGGCATGAATGAGTCACCTAACTTTGAGGGGCAGTAGACTACACTTCCCCAAACGAAATTATCATATTTACACATTATGTAAATAATAAAGGTGTGTTTTAAATATAAATTACTGAAGAGTAGAGATAATATAAATATAATATATATCATATATAAATATAGTTCCATCATAATTTCCACCATGATATTTGGTAAACACTCATCATTTCATAAGGCATCAGTTCATCGTACACCGAAACACCATGTTTGTATCCATTAGATGGAGGTGTGTATAAGTGTAGATAGAATAATTTTAATAACAAAATCCTTATATATTTTGGATACTATTGTTTTTATTTAATCATATAATAAAAATATTATGGGTAGTGGAGAATTAAATTAAAGTAAAGGAGCTTGAAAGAATATTCTACCTCTAAATCAAAAAACTCCTTTTGATTTGAGCCAACTTGATTTCTTGAATTCCCTTCCTCCTAAGTTAAGTATTCTGTGATGAAATCAGAGATGTTGGGAGATTATTTGATAATAATTTTGTCTATCCAAGAGGATTGAGAGGTGATAGTATGTGGGTATAAGTGGAGTCCTTTTATAAGAGGGATGAGGGGCTCTTTAGGAAGGTATTGGAATATTATTTTGTAAAAACATGATTTTTAAATTATAATAGTTTCAAAGTGATATATTTAGAGGGTAAGATGAGGAATTATCGAAATAATCTCAACTAATAGTGTTTAGAAAAGTTATTCCTCAAATTTAACCTTATATTTTAGCTTTAACAATTAATTAAAAACATTAACTTTTACCATGACTTATTATATTCTCATGTCAGTACAGTTACTATAAAAATCTAATCAACCAAAAATTGGGTCATTAATTACATTTTTAACATTATATATTTCATTTGGTATAATATTAGTTCGATAAGACTTTTATATCCTTTATTAAAATTGTATTTGTTTTAAAAACTCATTTATTCCAATTTTGACTCTATTTATAAATTGATATTTGTTAAAGTCATAAAAATATGATTGCTTGGAACCAAAGGAATTAACTCATCCCTCTCATTTCAATATCATCTAAATGTTTCCTGAATGACATTTAAAATGTTCAAATTACATTTATATTAATTTCTATAATATCATTTATTTGAATACTTCATTAATAAGTTAATAACTACATTATCATTATGTGATAAATAAATTTATTGATTTAATGTATAAATATTATTAATAAAATACCATGAAATATGAAAAAATATTAACTTTATAATTAATATTTATATTCCTAGTGATAAATTATATAACCCAAATTATTTTTTTTAATTAAAAGGATATATATTTTTTGTTATATTTCACTTTACTATAAATTAATTCTTATAACAAGTCATTTTCATAACCAAGTGGCTTCGAAATGCCAAAATATTGGCCTAAGTATTGTTTATCTCTCCAATGATTCATCCAATAATATTAGGATATGTGTTTGGGTAGTCTTTTATTATTATAATATTATTTTTAGCCTTTTTTCCTAATTTACCCTTTAACCATGGTTAAAAGAATAATTACTAAAGTTACTGTTCATAATGTACAAAATAAAATGGAACTATTCACACAATTTTGAACTTATAATTAAAAATTTGGAATCAATTTTTCCAAAATCAAACACAAAAACTATAGTAATAAATTTAAAATTAATTCCCATTATGAAAACCAGAAAGCGAGTTTTGTGATTTAAAAACTATCAAAAGATTGACATATGTTTTTGTCCAATTTAATTTTGAAATTACATCCAATGAACACCATTGGATTAAATAAAAAAAATCTAATGACACTTTAAAACCAAAAAAAATTAAAATCTAACTATATAAAAAATAGATGAAAAAGGAAGTTTTGAATTAAAATGCAATATTATTTACTATAAATTAAAATATATATTTTATCAAAAAAGTACCACAATTTCAAGAAAAGTAAAATTTGATGTCTTGATTCTAAATAAGAAGTTTATTTTTTCATTTATAACTTATAAAAATGAACGAAACCATATTTAAAAATTCTTCTCAATCAAAAGGTGGTAAAATGAACTTTGAAAAATATTAGAATATTTTAGGCTTAAAATTGGATTTGTTCTCATTTTAAACCTCTAATTTTTTTGTATTAATGTAAAAACATTTAATAAACATGTGTAATCATATTGTGGTTATTTATATTCATTCCTACCAATACAATTTCTAGGTGTTAATTACCATTAAAAATAATATTATTATTTTTGTATTATTTTTGGTATAACTCAATGTTATGTGGAACGTAAGATTTCAGAGAAACCCATTATTGTGTGTCAAGTACGCTATCAGAAAAAGTATCCCCTTTAATGTAAAATTAATATCTTATTCATAAATATTAATAGATATGAAAAATTATTATTCTATAAATACCTGGGATGTTACATCATTCCCCCCATTTTGAAATTATGTTCTTTCAATTTTAAATTTTCCTTCATAGCTTCATTGAAAATCCCACATTGGAAAATGAGTCAATAAAACTACAACATTAAATGAAAGAAATAAAAGTAATAAGTTCACCAGAGATAACACATACTATGATTTAATGTAGTAAATTCTAGATACAGATGAAAACTAACCATGTTGATCTAATGGAGAGTGATATAAAACAAGATCAGGAAAAAGTTAACCACCAAAAAACCACAAACATGTGATGGGTTAAATATTCATTGATTTCACATTAGGAAACATTAATAGAAATAGTTTTTTAATATCCTTTTCATAAATTTTAGGAATTATTTTACTGCATATGATATGAACATAAGGAAATATAATTACTTGACAATTAGAGTTTCATCCATTAATAAATTTATACCATACACTCATCCTTTCACCAAACGATGAGTATTCTGAAGGTCATGGTCACACCTAAAGTACAAGAATTAACATCTAAAAAATCACACAATCCAAAAAAGATAAACTATATATTTCTTCCATCTTAAGAAATTTACCAAAAACAAAATTGTTAGCACAAGATTAGATAATCCTCCAAAAATAATAATCCTTTTTAAGGAGAATGACTAATTTTAATGTCAAAAATTCAATAGTAATACCCAAGTTCTACATAGAACATTCAAAAAACAAAAGTCCTTAAAATTTCCCAAAATAATCCAGATAATATTGAAACCAAAAACATAAAATAATTTTATCAAAAAATTTTCCAAGATAAATGTAAATATTTATCACAAAATAACATCAGCCAATCTAAATGTCTTATACCAAAAACTAATTAATTGAATGAAATTTTTCCCAAGATAGTTTAATCATTTCCAAAAATAACCCAAATATACATATGTCCACAATAAAAATATAGATTCTTCCAAAATAAAATTCAACCATTACACTCAAATGAAATCACAATGTATTCTATTTTTATTAGGCATATATTGTTCCAAACAGAGATAATGTCTTCCAACAGAACATTTCTCAATTAATCACCAAATTATTTTCCTATACTAATGATATCAATTTGATAAAACATAAGTTCAAAAAATAAACTTATTATAAATATATAAAATTACTTAACTAAGGATAATACTACGTACTAACCAAGGAATTCACATAACCAAGTGGTAGGCGATGCACTATTGGCACCCTTTGGTTGTGAGTTCCATTACTATGGCCTTGCCAGATGGGATGGGTTGTCACCCATATAGGGGGTTATCCTTTTTCTAAAACTATATAATTATTATAATATTCCAAAAACAAGATAAAATCATCAAAATAATTGTAGCAAAATTTAACTTGAAGATTATCTAATGCCTTTAATTTTTCATTTCAAAATGTAATAACCCGTAATTGCCTCAAAATCAAGGATCATATAAATCATATAGGTTCTTTATAACTACATATACAAAAGAAAAAATAATTCTTTCCAATTTGGACAAAACAAACATAAGGGCTAAATATACAATAATTATTACAAAGTAACCCCATAATTAATAAATTTTTACATATCATCATCCATAGATCAAACATATCCCTTAAATTACTATTATATAGGCATATTAATAATCGAACATTATTCTTGATCCTTTTTCCATGTTTTTTCATATTATTCTTTAACAATTCTTTCCTTCAAAAAAATCTTTCATAATGTCCTTAGATTCAATAATTTCAAAACATTAACCAAGAAATAATCCATACCATTCATTGGTCATTTTTAGTTTCCTCATCTTCAATTTAAATGACATTGGGTATTGGTAAACATATATATGCATGGTCCTTATGATCCCATTCTTGAACCTTCTTCATACGACATCTATTTCTGTAATGACCCTGCACACCACATTTAAAACATTAAATTAATCATTCTAAATGAAATTATTTCCCTTTCTTGTAGTGAACTGAATGATTCCTTTTTTTAATGGAAGGTTATTACATTATTACGTTCATTACCACATCTGTAACATCTTTCCATCCCTTTGAAACATTTTCATTTGTGTTTATTTCGACATCCTTGAAACAAAGGTTGTTGAATGTACTTACCTTTATTATTATTACCAAAACATATATAAGGATTTATTTCTCACATATATGATTCCATAGAAAAATCACCAAGGATCAAGTGGTAAACCATTACTCCATATTGTTGGTTTAGAATAACCACAAGATTTCTCATTGCATATCCCATTTCATTCAGATGTTCAGAAAAACACCACAGTTTTCTTCCCATCCATTTTTACTTTGGTTCTTCCTAGTTCCATCCATTAATTAAAACTGAAAATGGTCAGTGTGAGTATATCAAAAATATCATCATATATTATCATATAAGGAGGATAAACACTAATATATTCTTATTATTGTTATCTCAAAGTCATACAATTTATCATCAATAACTATGACTCTTTCTAAGATGATAACCATTATTGTTAAAGAAAACATGTCACTTGTGATTAAATAACACCATAACCTCTAAAGTTATCTAAACTGACCTCGGATAACAACTATAAGGCCTTTACCTTAAACATTATGTAATCTTGTGATAATTCAACAATTAAATTTAATTAACTTTGAATATATTTTCATGTTTATATTTTCAGAAAATTAGGCTAGAAATCATACATAGAAATTAAATATTTCAAGTAGAAACTTCTACCAACTATACATTTTTTTCATAAAATGAAATATCTTTAAAAAGAAACATGGAATCATTCCATTTTTTAACAGCATAACTTTTCATTGATCCCATCCTTGAATCTATTATTCTTTATGTCCTGTGAAAAGAATTTTAAAATAAGGGATGATCATAAAAAGATCAGTAAGAGATACACAAAGAAAAAAATACCAATAGTCTTAGGATAAAATAAAAACCATGAATACTTTATCATAAATTAATAAATTTCACCATTAATAAGTAGTTAATATGGTTTACTGAATATAGGCCCAGTACATACCCTTTTTCTGACCAAATGATTACCATAATGCCCATCGAAAGAAACATATAACATATAAAGGAATCATGGGACATAAAAATATTTTAGTGGAATAACTATATGGATGACTTCAAATCATATCACTAAATGGAATATACATACATTCAGCTTCAATACCTAATGTATTGGTTTTCATAACATAACCAACCATCCTTGTTTATCACAGAACCACCCGTCTTTGGTTTATCATGTAACCACCCGTCTTTGGTTTATCACATAACCACCCATCTTTGGTTTATCATGTAACCACCCTTCACATGTAAAAGTACTATTATATAATAATAACACATAAAATATTTCAATTTTAAACATTTCAATCATACTGTTTAATTTTCAATCACAAAAAAAATTAAAGATATTGAAACATTCATTTCATTTAAAAACACATTTAAAACATTTAATAATAAAATTATTTTGAATCAATGTGTCACATAAAAAATTGAAACATTTGATGTAAATTTTTATTTTAAAACATTCACTTCCATATAAATAATTTCTAAAAAACCATTTTGAAATTTTTTTCATCAAATACAAGATTTTTGAAAAATAAATCATTAAATCATTTAAAATTGTGTTTTAGTTAAGGAGTCCCTTGCCACTTGAGAAAAAATTGAATTAAAATTATTAAGGAATAATATTAAACAAAACATTAAATATTATAAGAATATACTAATTCATGATATAACAAGTCAAAATAATTTTAAATACACTTTATTAGACAATAAATTTTATTAACATAAAGATATACCTCAATGAAAGGATATTGAGACGAAATCCATTAAAAAGATCATATCATTTGATTGAGGATAAATTAATGAAATAATTATGTGTAAAAAAAATAAATATGACTTATATAAGTCGATATTAAGTGTAAAACAATCATAGTTCATTCACACATATTCATGAAAAAATAAAACCAACGACATTGATATTTAACTCAATAAATGGAGAGTGAGTTATGATTTCCCTTACCTTGAGCCTGACTCATCGCGTTCAATCATTATGTTCCTAAATAATAAACATAGGTTAATTTATACATTCTTGAGAAAATTATTATTCATGGTATTAATATCATATATATCCATTATATATGTATTTATTATTTCCTTAATATTTAGAGATAAGAAATGAAATGCACAGTTCATGGAGACGATAGGTTGTACATACACATGAAAATTAATTTCATTTATTTTTCATATTAGAGGAATTAAAAATAAAATATAAATTGGAATATTTTAATTATAGTATAATATTTATGTTATATATGTTATATAAGTTCATTAACACCATCCTTTATAAATTCCATGTACGGTATGAACGAGTTATATCACTTTGGGGGGGGGGGGGTAGTCCACACTTCCTCAAATGATATTTTCGCATTTACATATTTTGGAAAGCATAAAGGTATATTGTAAATAAAAATTAAAGAAGAATATCAAAAATATAAATATAATATTTATCATATATAAATAAAGTGCTACTATAATGGACACCATAAGATGTGGTAGGAGAAAATTGAACTATCATTGTTTCGTGAGGTAATAGTTCTCCGTAAAAAGAAACAATATATTTGCATCCATTAGATGAAGGTGTGTGTATGTGTAGTTATAATAATTAAAATAAATATATACTAGTAAATTGAGGATACTGGTTTTTTTATAATATTATAAGAAGATCATAGGTAGTAGAGAATAAAAATAAAGGAAAAGAGCTTGAGAGAAGACACTACCTCTAAATCCAGTAACTCATTTTTATTTGATCTTAAAGGATTTCATGAAATACCTTCTTCCCATGGTAAGTATTCTAGGAGTAAATTTGATATTTTGGGAGCATATTTTAGTATAATTTTTACTATCCAAGATGCTTCAGAGTTTTGAGTATGTGGATAGAAGTAGTAGGATTTTATAATAAGTAGGAGGGCCACTTTAGGAATGTCTTGAATTAGTATTTTATTAAAAAATGTAAATACCTGTAAATTTCAAGGAAATTTTTTTTCTTAAATTCTCTGGAATTTTGTGAGTACACAATTTCTAACGACACCTAATTCTGAGGCCCGGTGTGCCCGGAATAATTTTCTGAATTTTTGTTAAGATTAAATTAATGCGCGTAAGTAGTTTTCCTAAAAAAGTGGAATAACTCTTAAACGGTAACTCAAATCAGAAATCTGAGGACACTGTTGTGCTCGGGATTGTGGGTTTAACCATGGCGTGACTTAGGATTAGTCGGTGTAGGCCTCCTGTGAGAAAACCCAAAAATGGCATAACCGTAAATAAAATAATTAAATAAAGTTATTTTATTTTCCAAATGCTTATAACCCACAAACGGTAACTCGGGTTAAAAATATGAGACCACCACTGAACTCATGAAGGTATGCTTCCTTTAAGAAGATACTAACTTGGGCCGGTGCGAGCCACCTGAGAAAGTTATATTTTGGACGTAAATAAAACAATTAAGTGACAATTATTTTATTGTAAAATTCATAACTTCTAAATAGTAACTCGAATTGAAAATCTGAGTGTACCTTTTGAGTTCCTTGGGGAGTGTTTCTCCTAGTCAGAGCCTAACCTTGACTGCAGTGGGTTGAGGGTGACTGATAATTATTTTCCAAACTTTTTTTCGGGTACGTTAAGTAAACGTACGAGCGGCGTTTTATAACTTTTGAACCGGTGCTCGAAATCGAATTTTGAGGCCACAGTTGAACTCGTAGTGCCGATATTCGCTTAAGAAGACTTTCACCTCAACAGCAGATGATCAGGTATGAAAGCTAGTTTTTGGGGTTTTACGTGGGTTAAGAAAATAAAATAAGTGAATAATTTATTTTATTTTGTTAAACACATGCAGTGCGGATAAAGTGGTTAGATGCTCGATTTGGGAGTTGGTGGTGGAACCGTCACACCCTAATATCCCATTTAATTGGTAGGGAGAGGAAACCTCTCAACCCCCCCCCCCCATCAATTAATTTTATATGTCGACGTAAAATTAATTGCACTCAATTAATTTTATGGGTCGACGTAAAATTAACTGTTGTCAGTTAATTTTATGTGTCGACATAAAATTAATTGCTCTCAATTAATTTTATGAGTTGAGATAAAATTAATTTTTTTCAGTTAATATTATGGGTCGACGTAAAAATTAATTACTGTGACTTAATTTTATTTGTCGATGTGAAATTAATTGATGTAAATTAATTTTATGTGTCAACATAAAATTGATTCGTGTCATATGTTTTGAAGCAGGCTATGTGTGGAAAACTTCTTGGAATCCTCCACTCTTAAGTAGTGCCAACGCACATCTTAAATTGTGCCAATGCAATTTAATTCGTCTGACCCCGTTTTTAAATTATGTAACCATATCGTTGTAATTTAGGAAGGTTCCAAATAAATGAACCGTCATAAATTCCACGATGGTTACATACCTCTCCCCCGCTCCTATATATAGGGATCTTGGGAGAACGTTTTGGGATGGATTCACCAAACGACAAAGCGCTGGTAAAGTATTGCGACACCCAAGACCTGGGAAAATCATATCCTCTCCAACGAAGAACGTGAAGAACGCCAACGACGATCTTCCATGCGATTCTTCTTTGACCATCCTTCCCCAGAAATCTATCCTACGCAACATCGTCAACGAACCGATGCAGCTCAGAATTGGGGACGTGTGGCGGATACGATGAACGGCGGTCTTCATTGTCTTCCTTCTGCAACTCCGCCAACGAGCGACGAGCAAGAGGTAGGGGTTTGATTTTATGTTCGTGAATATTTGGGCATTCATCGTTAATCTTTTAGCCGCTTGCTATCGATTAAAGGGAGGGGGAAGGACCACACAAACATGGCCGAGCCTCCTCCCTTTTTTCTTTTATCCTTCATTGTGGATTGGAACGGAGACGGGGCAGTGTCGTCGCACCGCGTAGAAACAAGGGAACCGCAGCGAAAGAGCGTGGCGCCGTCACGCCGTGCCGTTAAGGCGGAAAGGGTCCGCGGCCGGAGCAGGGGCCGCGGCTGAGGGGCATAGTGCCAACGCGCTGTGCTAGTCGAAGAAGGGCTGCGGCCTAAGGCTGCAGCGGTCACCGACAGGGGGCGGCAGGACTCCCCGGCCGCCGGAGCATCAAGAGCCACAACACTTTGACAGCCGCGGAAGACCTGGAGGCGGCTGCATAAACCGGTCTCTGACACTTTGGGGGCGGGACAGCGAGGTCCCGCGGCGGCGCCACTGGCCAGCCAACCGGGCCGACCATTCAAAATTCTAGGGGTCGTAACCCCCAGTGGTGGACAGGCGGTCCCCCCACGTGGGGCCGCCATTACAAGGCGAGGGGGCAACCCCCCCCCCCCCCTCACGTCGCTCGGGCGCAGACCAAGCGCCCAGCCAAGCTGGGCCGGGCCACCCGCTGGGCCGGGCCATGCCCAAGTGGGCCAGACCTGGACCCGGGTCGGGTCGACCCGGTTCGGGCCGACCTAGGGGGTCTTGGGCAGGGTCGATCCGGTCTCTAACCCCCCTAAAAGCAGGCAGATTCATTGAAATGCCTGTAACATTGGCTATATACCTCCGATTGGCGCACTGTTAGTTGCAACGTGATCCTTGGATCGAGAAGGTATTTTTGATATATTACAGTCATGGTTTTGGAGAACTTTGGGTATGGCCGGGTTGGTTCAAACCCGAAACCAACCGGGCCCTCGGAGCGGAAATGATTATAGCTTGAGTTCTGGATGTCTGAATGACGTGCCGTAAAATTTTTTGGATTCTTTTCGGTGAGACGGATCTTTCGTTATACACCACCTGATCTTTGGACGCAGTTGGAGTATGGCCGGGTTGGATTGTACCCGAAATCCAACGGGGCCTATAGAACGGAAAAGCCGATAACTTTCAGACCAGACGTCCTTTTGACAAACCGTCAGCGGCGTTGGTGATCACGTTGAGAAAAGGTCCCTATGAGTATACCTTATGTGAGTTTGGGGTACAGTCAAGATACATTCGGGATGGTTCGTACACGAAACCAACAGGGTCCCTAGGACGAAAATCTAATTACTCACAGACCGAGCGTCCGATTGACGCGCCGTCTGCTGTGTTGATACCCCTATGACTAGGCGGTCCATTGGGATACTTCTTCGTGAGAATTTGTGATACTTGGTGTATCGACCTATAGCTCGTGGAGTAGACCCTCCCGGAGACGAGCGTAGGGAGTACGAAGACCGTGTAGTTGGCTGAGACCTGATGACTGCTTGTTCGATTTGATTCAGAGTTACTTGTATAGCCCAGTGGGGAGCACTACTTTGTGAGGTGGCGGACCCATGGTGGAGGAGAACTACTTTGTGAGGTGGAAGACCCACGATACTCGACCAGAGGATTACCTATGTAGGCTATGAGGGGGAGAACTACTATGTGAAGTGGCAGACCCATGGCGGAGGAGCACTACTTTGTGAGGTAGCTGACCCGCGGTACTCGACAGGAGGAGTACCTCAACAGTCTTAGGTTAGTGAGTAGTACCTTGGATTCGTGACAGGATCATTGTACTCATCAGAGACGGAGGTCTTCAGCAGTTACAGTTTCGATAATGAAAATCCTGGTTTTAGCTGAGTCATCGACCTTTGTGTTTTCCTCTTGATTGAGATGGGTTACTAGATAACTTACGTATATGTATGGGCGTATACCTAAGTAGTGGTTATCCGTCGACTTCATATCTGTGTGATACCTCGTGGTTGAGATGGGTTACTTGGTAACTTAGGTATAAGTATGGGCTTATACCTAAGTAAGGGTTATCTTTTGAGAACTTTCTTTGTGATTATCATTGTTGGATTTAGTGAGACCTTGAGGGTCTCGGGGTCCCTACTAAGTTTCGTATACTCACCATTGCACCGGCTTTGACCGCACCTCGTTGTGTTGGTTCCATACGATAGACATCACTGATCGTGGTTGAGGCTTGTAGAGCTAGACAGTACCCGGAGGTGGATCTCACGATGATTCAGTACCCGGAGGTGGATCTCACGACGAGTTGGTACCCGGAGGTGGATCTCACGATGAGTCGGTATCCGGAGGAGACGGACAGACTTGGAGTGCGGAGGAGGACATATGTACCTACCCTTTAGGTAGGAACCCGGAGGACGATCCAGGAGCTTCTTTTCACCTTTCAGCTGTTGTCCTTTGAGTTGTACTTTACTTTCATTTATAGCTGTATCTTTCTTTTGGGCTTTTATTTCCGGACCCTCGTACTTTTAGCACGTTTGTTATAATGCTTTACTTAGTGTAGCTTCTGCTTGTACTCTGTTTGTGTGTCATTTCGTTTCTTAAAGGCAATGCCTTCCCTTTTTTGGGGGTTTACGCCTTTGGTGCTAGTCGCCAGCCCCTGGCCTATGGAAGGAGGGATTGGGGCAGTCACGGCACGTGCCCCGAGGATAGGTTGTGACAAATTGGTATCAGAGTAGTCGGTTCTACCGTAGAACTTATAACTCGGATATTTCTTTTCTATTAAGCAATAGTGTTAAGATTATCGAGTGTGGTATTCAGTTCAGGGAGTCCAGTAATGGTGCGGGCAGCCAACGTATCCATACACCAGGACCCTGACCTCTGATTTCCGACTCAGTGCACGAAAACACTAATTGGATGTGTGTCATCAAATGTTTTCCCCTTAAAACAGCTCAAACCAGGTCAGCTCACCAGGTATAATCGTTTGACCATGTCACTTATGTTTCTTTTAGGATGTATTTCCATGGATGGCCAGTTAGATCCCAAAGGGATGTACGTACTGATAGCCTACCGAGCGACGAGGCCTCGGAACATGTCCCTCTTATAGTTGAGGCACCGGTAGAGGTACCAGTGATACTACCATACGTTGGGCCACCGATGCCACTAGCCCTAGCAGTAGAGGATGCACACCACTTGAGCGCGTTGCATGAGTTCCAATGCCAGAGGCCACCCAGGTTTCGAGGAGAGATGGACCCACAAGCAGCTAAGGATTGAATAGAGGCTATGGTGGGTGTTTTCAGGATAGTGAGTACACCAGCAGACTTCATGGCGATCTTTTCTGCCAGCCTCCTTCAGACAGCAGCAAGCAGATGGTGGAGCCAGATGCTCCAGTTTTGTGATGAGATGACCTTCACATGGTGAGACTTAAAGATCTTATTCAGTGTGGAGTTCATACCAGTGACTCTACACTCTGAGCATGCTCAGGAGCTTCTTCTTTTGTCGTTGGATTTTTCATCAGCATCCGAGTCATCTATAGGCAGTAGACAGATGATGCAGGGGTCCAAGAGGACCAGACCAATAGGTGGGCGACCTCGGGATACATGTTTCGTTGTGTGAGATACATGAAACAGATCCACCCATGTGAGAAGCTGGAAGTGTTATGAATGTGGTAGGAAGGTTCACCTGGCGCGTGACTGTCCGACCCCCCCCCCCCCCCCCCCGCACAGTAGATCCACAGGCATTGGAAGAGCCACCAAGATAGAAGCAATGGCGGGTGCTTGAGCAACAGCCGAGAAGTGTACAATGTCGTAGAGCTCCATAAGCAGGTGGACATGAGCGGAACTAGTGGATTCATTTTTTGTCTCTTGTACTTCTAGTTCCATGTTGTTGTTGCATTTGTGTCTTTGTACATTGATCTGCAGTAATAAAGGACACTTATCTTTCTGATTTTTGCTTTCATGTCCATCTGTTGGGTTGATTCTGAGAGGTCCCTGTTAAAAACCGTTGGCTTGACAGTCACTTGTAAGATACCTACTGGAGGAGACCTAGTGACCACACACTGATTCCGACAGTGTGACTCAACCCTTGGAGGCGAGAGTAACGGTTGGATCTCTTGGTAGTAGCGTCGAGGCCTTACGACGTCATCCTTGGTATGGATTAGTATCATCCATGTAGGGATTGACTATATTAGGAAAAGAACGTGGTTCATGCAGGGGATGAGGCCAGATTTCTCTTATCGGCAAAGAAGAAATATTAGCAGCTCTTGTAGGACCAGAGAAGGTTCAGGACATCCATGATGCAGAGACCACCAGAGTACGAGGATGTCGACCACGTTTTCTTACGGGTATCACCTCGATGTGGATTAAGGAGTTTTGGCCGGGGCGGAAAGTTATCTCTGCGCTTCATCAGAACCTTCTAGGTCCTCAATAGGGTAGGCGAGGTGGTTTACCGCTTGACTCATCCACCTCAATTTCACCACATCATGACATTTTTCCACATATCTCAGCTGAGGACATACGTGCACGACCCGATGCATATCATCGACCATGGGGAGCTGAACATCGAGGACGGGGTGACTTTTGTGGAGGTCCCAGTGGAGATAGAGGATCGACAAGAGTAGGTCCTACGTGTACGGTAGATTCCTCTAGTGCGCATCAAATGGTAGCACGAGAACCTCTAAGAGAGTACATGGGAGTGGGAGGCTCAGATGTGTGCACAATACCCCCTTTTTTCCCCTAGTTTGTGTTGTAGCTTTACGTGGACGTAAAGCCCTGAGGTTGGAGTAATTTAATGACCTATAAATTTCAAGGAAATTTTTTTCCTTAAATTATTTTGAATTTTACAAGTACACAGTTTCTGACGGCACCTAATTCTGAGGCCCAGTGTGCCCAGAATAATTTTATGAAGTTTTGTTAAGCTTAAATTAACACACTTAAGCAGTTTTCCTGAAAAATTGGAACAACTATTAAACGGTTACTCGGATAAGAAATATGAGGACGCCGTTGTGCTCAGGATGGTGGGTTTACCCTAGGCGTGACTTAGGTTTAGTCAGCGCAGGCCACCTGTGAGAAAACCCAAAAATGGAATAACCGTAAATAAAATAATTAAATAAAGTTATTTTATTTTTCAAATGATTATAACTCACAAATGGTAACTCGGATTAAAAATCTAAAACCTCCAATGAAATCTTGAGGGTATGATTCATTTAACAAGATACTAACATTGGCTGGCGCAAGCCACCTGAAAAAGTTATTTTTTGGCCGTAAATAAAATAATTATGTGACAATTAATTTATTATAAAATTCATAACTTCTATATGGTAACTCGAATTGAAAATCCGAGTGTACCATTGAGTTCCTTGTGGCGTGTTTCTCCTAGACAGAGCCTAACCTTGACCGCAGTGGGTCGAGGGTGACTGATAGTAATTTTCGGAACTTTTTTTCGGGTACATTCAGTAAACGTACGAGTGGTGTTTTATAACTTTTGAACCGGTGCTCAGAATCGAATTCTGAGGGCACCGTTGAACTCACAATGCCGATATTCACTTAAGAAGACTTTCACCTCAACAGGGGATGATTAGGTATGAAAGTTAGTTTTTGGGGCTTTTCATGGGTTAATAAAATAAAATAAGTGAATAATTTACTTTATTTTTTTAAACACATGCAGTGCAGATAAAGTGGTTAGAAGCTTCACTTGGGAGTTGGTGGTGGAACCGCCACACCCTAACCTCCCATTTAATGGAGAGGGAGAGGAAACCTATCAAACCCCCCATCAATTAATTTTATATGTCGATGAAAAATTAATTGCACTCAATTAATTTTATGGGTTGATGTAAAATTAATTGTTATCAGTTAATTTTATGTGTCGACCTAAAATTAATTTCTCTCAATTAATTTTATGAGTTGATGTAAAATTAATTGTTGCCAGTTAATTTTATGGATCGATGTAAAAATTAATTATTGTGATTTAATTTTATGTGTTGACGTGAAATTAATTGATGTCAATTAATTTTATGTGTCAACATAAAATTGATTTGTGTCATATGTTTTGACGCAGGCTATGTGTGGGAAACTTTTCGGCATCCTCCACTCTTAAGTAGTGCCAACAAACCTCTTAAATTGCACCAACGAAATTTAATTCTCCTGACCACCTTTCTAAATTAAGTGACCGCATCGTTGGAATTTAGTAAAGTTCCAAATAAATAAACTGTCATAAATTCCACGATGGGTACATACCTATCCCCCTCTCCTATATATAGGGAGCTAGGGAGAAGGTTTTGGGATGGCTTCACCAAGCGACGAAGCGCTGGTAAAGTATTGCGATGCCCAACACTTGGGGAAATCATATCCTCTCCAATGAAGAATGTGAATAACGCCAACGACGATCTTCCATGTGATTCTTCTTCGACCTTCCTTCCCCAAAAACCAATCCTCTACAACATCGTCAACGAACCGACGCAGGTCGGAATTGGGGACGTGTGGCGGACGTGACAAATGACGGTCTTCATCATCTTCCTTCTGCGACTCTGCCAATGAGCGACAAGCAAGAGGTAGGGGATTGATTTTATGTTCGTGAATATTTGGGCGTTCATCGTTAATCTTTTAGCCGCTTGCTATCTATTAATGGGAGGGGGATGGACCGCACAAACACGACCGACCCTCCTCCCTTTTTACTGTTGTCCTTCGTTGTGGATTGGAACGGAGACAGCGCATTATCGTTGCACCGCGAGGAAATGAGGGAACCACGGCGAAGGAGCGTGGCGCCGTCGCGCCGCACCGTTAAGGCCGAAAGAGGCCGCAGACAGAGCAGGAGCTGCGGTGGAGGGGCACGGCGCTGTCGCGCCGCACCGGTCGAAGAAGGGTCGTGGCCTAAGGCCGCGACGGTCACCGATAGGGGGCGGCCGGAATCCTCGGTTGCTAGAGCATCAAGAGTTGTATCCCTTTTGCCGCGGCAGAAGACCTGGAGGCGGCTGGATAAACTGGCCGCTGACACAGTGGGGGCGAGACCGCAGTGTCCCGCGGCGGCGGCACGGGCCTGCCAACCGGGCCGGCCGTTAAGAATTTCGGGGGTCGTAACCCCCGGTGGTGGACAGGCGATCCCCCCACTTGGGGCTGCTGTTACAAGGTGAGGGGCAGCACCCCCCCTTCACGCCGCTCAGTCGCAGGCCGAGCGCCCAGTCGAGCCGGGCCACTCGCGCTGGGCCAGGGCGCCCAGCCGCGGGGTCGGGCCGCCCGCTGGGCCGGGCCGCGCCCGCTGGGCTGGGCCGCACCACTAGGCCGAGCCGCGCCACGGGGTCGGGCCGCACCCATGTGGGCTGGACCCAGGCCCGGGTGGGGTCGCCCGGTTCGGGCCGACCCAGGGGGTCTTGGGCAGGGTCGGTCCGGGCCCAAACCCCCCCTAATAGCGGGCAGATTCGTTCAAACGCCCGTAACTTTGACTATGTACCTCCGATTGGTGCATTGTCAGTTGCGATGCGATCCTTGGATCGAGACGGCCGTTTCAGTATATTACAATCAATGTTTTGGAGAACTTTGGGTATGTCCGGGTTGGTTCGAACCCGAAACCAACCGGGCCCTCGGAGCGGAAACGCTTATAGCTTGAGTTCCGGACGTCCGAATGACGTGCTGTCACATTTGTTGGATTCCTTACAGTGAGACGAATCCTTTGGTATACATCACCTGTGATTTGGACGCAGTTGGAGTATGGCCAAGTTGGATTGTACCCGAAATCCAACCGGGCCCCTCGAACGGAAAAACTGATAACATTCAGACCGGACATCCGTTTGATGAACCGGCAGCGGAATTGGGGATCACGTTGAGAAACGGTCCCAATGAGTATACCCTATGTGAGTTCGGGGTACAGTTGAGATATGGTCGGGTTGGTTCGTACACAAAACCAACCGGGCCCCTGGGACGAAAAGGCTAATAACTCACAGACCGAGCATCTGATTGACGCGTCGTCTTCTGCGTTGAGACCCCTTTGACGAGGCGGTCCTTTGAGATATTTATTCATGGGACTTTGTGATACATGGAGTATCAACCTGTATCTCGTGGAGCAGACCCTCCCGGAGATGAGCGTACGGAGTACGGAGACCGTGTAGCTGGCTGAGACCTGATGACTGATTGTCCGATTTGATTCGGAGTGACTTGCATAGTCCACTGGGGAGGACTACTTTGTGAGGTGGCAGAGCCATGTTGGAGGATCACTACTTTGTGAGGTGGCAGACCCGCGGTACTCGATAGGTGGAGTACCTCTATAGCTATGAGGGGGAGCACTACTCTGTGAGGTGGCAGATCCATGGTAGAGGACCACTACTTTGTGAGGTGGCTGACCCGTGGTACTCGACAGGAGGAGTACCTTAGCAGTCTTATGTTAGTGAGCAGTACCTCGGAGTCGTGATAGGATCACTGTACTCATCAGAGACGGAGCTCTTCAGTAGTTACGGTTTTGATAATGAAAATCCTGGTTTGAGCAGAGTCATTGACCTTTGTATTTTCCTAATGATTGAGATGGATTACTAGGAAACTTACATATATGTATAGTCATATACCTAAGTAGTGGTTATCTGTCGGGTTCATATCTATGTGATACCTCATGGCTGAGATGGGTTACTTGGTAACTTAGGTATAAGTACGGGCTTATACCTAAGTAAGGGTTATCTATTGAGAACTTTCATTGTGATTATACTTATTGGATTAAGTGAGACCTTGAGGGTCTCGGGGTCCCTACTGAGTATCGTATACTCACCCCTGCACGGGCATTGCCCACACCTCGTTGTGTTGGTTGCAGACAACGGAAATCACTGATCGTGGTTGAGGCTTGTAGAGCTGGACGGTACCTGGAGGTGGATATCATGACGAGTCAGTACCTGGAGGTGGATCTCACAACGAGTCGGTACCCGGAGGTGGATCTCACGACGATTCGGTACCCAAAGGAGATGGACAGACGTGGAGTGCTGAAGAGGATATCTATACCTACCCTTCAGGTAGGAACCTGTAGGACGATCTAGGAGCCTCTTGTCACCTTTCAGCTGTTGTCCTTTGAGTTGTACTTTACTTTCAGTTGTAGTTGTATCTTTCTTTTGGGATTGTATTTCTGTCCCCTCATACTTTCAACAAGTTTTCTATAATACTTCACTTAGTGTATCTTCTGATTGTACTATGTTTTTGTGTGCTTTCGTTTCGTAAAGGCAATGCCTTCCTTTTTTTTTGGATTTATGCCTTTGGTGCTAGTCGCCAGCCCATGGCCTATGGAAGGCGGGCTTGGGGTAGTCACGACACGGGCCCTGAGGACAGGTCATGAAAAAACAAAATTTTAGAATTATAATAGTTAAACAGTTATATATTTTAAGGATAATATGATTATGTTTTCAATTACTCTAAACTAATAGGTTTTAGACAAGTTTAGTTTACAAAATTAACTCTATCTTTTTTCCTTTAACCCTTAGATAAAAATATTAACTCTTACAATGCCTTCTTGTATTTTTATGTTACTATAGTTACTATAAAATTCCAATCGAACAAAAACCGGGTCATAAATTAAATTATTAACATTATATAAGTTTTTTGGATGAATATTAAATTTTTAGTACTATTATATCATTTAATAATATAGTATTTGTTTTTCAAACTCATTTTTGTCAATTTTGACACTATTTAGTATTTTATTTTTGTTAAAATAATATCAACTTGATTCCATCAAACCAAAGAAATTAAATCATCCCAAACATGTAAATATCTTCCTAAAAATAATTTTATGGTATGAAAATGTTCAAATTACAATTATTTTAATATTTATAATATTAACTATTTGAATCATTCTTTAATAAGATAATCACTACATGATCATTGTGTGATAAATAAATTTATATATTTAATGTCTAAAAATTTTAAATAAATATGATGATGTAGGAAATCTTTTTATCTTTCTAATGATTATTTATAATTGACGATATAAATTATTTATCCCCACCATAAAATTTTTTTAGTAAAAAGATAAATGTTTGTGTTATATTTCTCTTTATATTAAATTAATTATTATAACATTTAATTTTTATTTAATACGATTAGGAAATGCGTTAGGGTAGTTTTATAGTATTATAATACTATTTTTACCCTTATTTACATAACTTACCCTTTAATTTTTCTAAATAAAAAAAATTCTAAAGGTACTATTCATAATGTCCAAAAATAAAAGTTACCAATTTACACAATTTGGAAATTATGATTCCAAATATGGAATCCATTTTTCAAAAGTCAAATACAAGAAATTTAATAATTAATTTAAAATTCATTTCAGCTGTCAAAACTAGAATACAGGTTGTTATGAAATAAATACTATCAAAAAATCAACATGTGTTTATGTTCAATTTAAATTTGAAATTACTTCCAATGACCAACATTGGATTATAAGATAAAAACTTAATCCAATTACAACTTAAAACTAATTAAAAGGATAATATATCTACATAAATAAAATATATAATAAGGAAGTTTTGAATTAAAATGGGGTAGTTTTTAAAATTCATTAAAATATATATTTTATCAGAAAAATACTAAATGTTCTACCAAAGTAAAATTTGATGTCCCACTTCTAAAGAAAAAAATTTATTTTTTCAAATAGAATATATAAAAGTGACAAAAACTATATTTAAAATTTTTTCTCTATAAAAATCCAGAAAAATGATCTTTTAAAAATATTATAGTATCTTATGCTTAAAATTGGATTCATTCTCATTTTAAGCCCCTAAAATTTATTGTATAAATTTAAAAACATTTTACAAACATGTGTAATAATATTTTTCAGAGTCATATTTATTCTCTCCAATAAAATGACTAGGCATTAACTAACATTTAAAATAATAATAATATTATTGTATTATTTTTTGATATAACTCAATGTTGTGTAAAATGAAAGATTTCAGGGAAACCTGTTGTTTCATGTTTAGTATGTTATCGAAAAAAGAGTCCCCCATCAACATAAAACTAATATATTATACATAATTATTAATTGATATGAAAAATTATTATTCTATAAATACCTATGATGTTATACCATTTCACCCACTGAATGATGAAATTGGAGTTCCTGTACGTATTGACTACCACCTTCATGAAGCGGTATAAATCCCTATTTTCATCATAAAACAATATAGATTACTTTTACAACTATATTTCATGAAATTAAATTTATTTATTATATTATTGTTATTCTTTAAATAGAAAATATTATTTTCATTCTTTCTATAATGATCATTGAATATTGGAACCATTACTCATGCATACATAAAAAATACCATCCCCATGACTGTAAAATACTTCAATAATAAAAAAACATCCTGAATTATTGTTCATAAAATTATAATTAATTTTAAAATATGAAAATTATATCACTATTAATATTCTGGAGATGATGGAACAATGTTCAATATAATAGGATAGAAAATATCAAATCAAAACATATATAAAAATAAAAACATAATATAGAAAAACTTATATTTTAATATGATAAATATTTCATTATTATTATTAAAATTATAGAACAAAGTTCAAAACCATATGACCAAAACGATCAAATCAAAACACTTATGAAAAATAATCTTATAACCCAAAACGTGATTTTGAAAAGGAACTGGTATTAAATGGATAATAAGTGATCATAATGAAATAATATATGTTATAATATATATATTTATAGTTATATAATATATATAAAATAAAATTATATTTATTACAATACAGGTCTACAAATTTATGAAGTAGATACATAAGGAAATTGATTTCTAGTATCTCTTTTATGTCTAAGAGACACACACAAATTTACCCCTCATTTCAGTTGTGTGGTGTATATAATTCCCATTTTCCATGTCATATAAGTAATATCTACCATTACATGATATTAATGGTTTCAATTTGTTTTATTCTTTATTTTGTCTTATAATTCCTAATATTTCTAAACCGGTAAGGGATTTATGCCACACTTTTTTACTTATTTGAGACACATTCCATATTCACCACCTTTTATTTTTTTTGGTGTATATAATTAATATCAATGTATTTTATGCTTCCAATCAATAAATTTATGGGGATTACATATAAATTATAGCATATATCTTCTATGGGTTTTATGTTTAAAATATTACTAATGTTTGAATAGATTTATTTTATAATATGATCGGTTATCAGGATTTTTTATGCTTATGATTATAATGATAACTCTTGATGATATATCATTAAATAAACTATTTAATTTTAATCAACTCAAGTTATGAGACTAGAAATCATTTTCCCAAATATTTTTCTCTATTTATGTACTCATGATTTTGAAATAATTTTTTTATAAAAAATAAGCTCTCTTTTCTCCTATGGTTGAATAACATTATTCTTTGAAAACCTTGTTATCTAAAAATATTTTTAAAAACGTATGTAACCATCATCAAATGATTTATTAAGGAAATTTATATTTTAATTTTAATTATTATAAAATATTTTGAACATAATTTCCATGCATTTTAACAAAAAATCCCCCCATTGTATTTTACAAAAAACGTAAATGGAATATTTCTTTTATGTTTTATGACATAAAAAATTATATTGTCTTGGTCGTTATTTTATTTGTAACTAAATTTATAATATATCATGTCTATTTTGAAATAAATTTATTTTCAAAATGTTTAAATTTTTAAGAATTGTTTTGGAAAATGGAAATTATATGATACTGAAGAAAAAATTTCAATGATTTTTAAAGCTTCATTTACATGTTTCCAAGTTAAATTTCAATGAAATGGATTTTCAAAATGTTTTATGCTTTAATTTTTTTTCTCAAAATGAAAATTTTATTTTTATACAATTACATTAAATATTATTTTACGTCTATTCTCATACATTAACTTCAAAAACTCTTCTTGTTACTTATTATAAAATGAGTATGTTTTGTAATGATAAAATCCTCATTCTTGGTCTAGATGGATTAATATTGTTTTAAAGATTTTTTTTTGAAACATTTTTTTTTTCAAGGTTTTATTCATGATACAAAGTGATTATAATGCAACCAATTTCATTTTAATGGGTTAACAATGTTCTGAAAATAAAAAAGTTCTATTTATGAGTATTATAATAGAATATAATCTCCATATGGGTTATTCATGTTGTGGTTCATAAATAATATGTGTGATTGGTGAACCCAGATTTCACTGAATGATCCTAATATAGATTATATGATGGGTTCACCTAGATTTAACTCAAATTAATTTGTTAATGATTATATTATCTAGATTATTATATTGAAGGTCATCCATATGATTATTCAAATTATAAGGGTTCTATAAGGGTTATATGGTGATGATGAGGTTCTATAATATCCACAAGTTTCTTCTTTGATTTACATGGGTTTAAAATGTTTGATTTGATCAATATTGAAATCACAAAGCATTTTATTATTGATTATTATGAACCATTATTTTTTAAAGCCTTGTGCCATGATTTAATGATTAATAAATAATCTATTGATGGGCATGATTTATTTTTTTATTCTCCCTTACACTTTGATTATGTCATCAAAACCTTATTAACATTTTATTATCATTGATTACTTTCAGTTGTAAATGTTATTTTTTACCCTTATAAAGATTTTTATTTCTCTATTATTATATTTTACTTTCCCATATTTATAATGAATGATGTTGACTGAATTATGTATAGAAGAATTTAATATGTATGATGATGATTAATTAATGTGAAATGAGAAAATTTGTGTTAATTGGTATAAATTATAATTTAAAGAGATGGGTATTTTTTATATAATAGTTTATCCTAATTATTCAAAACAAAAAACCTAAAAGGTCCTTGAGAATTTATGTAATTAAATATATACTTTTGAAATTTTATGATTCCGATATAAAAAATAAGTCCACCTTCCTTGCTATTAATTCTATAAATGTGATGTTTATGATTTCCACAACAGATCAGGGAGATTGAGTTTGAGTTTTTATAGATGGAATCTAAAGAAATGATTAGATAAAATTATAGATTATGATTTTTTAGGTGAAGATTTATTATATGAAGTATGAATTTAAATATAATTGAAATAAAATATAATAAATTGATAATCATTAAGGATTATATGATCTGAAATATTGGGGAAATTATGGGAAAGATGTTTTATTATATAGATAAGAATAGGACTGAAAATTTATTTGGTGACTAAGTTATTAATGTTATTTAAAAAGAAGATATCCATGTTTTTATTCTTATAACATGAACGGTATAAGATAACCTTTTATTCTAAAAACACTTTAATGTTTATTTTATTAATGATATTGGGGATATAAGGTTATTTATTTATTGAATTATTTAGTTTTATCATTGTGTATTACTATTTAATTTTATATATAAATGTATTATATCATTATATAATGGTTTATTCATCATGAGAAATATCATACCATGTGACAAACATTTTTTGGTTAATTTATATATACATATGAAATAGCTTAATTATATATTTTAGGGTTATATATTCTTTAATTTTTTAAGTAATTTATAAAAGAGAAATTCTTCTTGATTACTCATCTTTGGGAAACAAATATGAGATTATGGGAGGAATTCACTAAAGGGTGAAATTATACTTATCACGTAAGGATATTTGACTTTCATTTTAGTAAATATGGGGAATGAATTACTCAAAACATGGAAAATATATTGAAACCAAAATGTTATCGTATCACCTTTATTTTTGATGAAGATATGGCCTTTTCAATTATTAATGATTTATCGTTTTAAGGTCTTTAATATTATATTGATAATTAAATTTGATATGATCAATAATCTCTACCACTATCCATAATTATTTATTATTTTATTAAATGTCTTTATCCTCACTTCCAATATACGCTCTCATATTATGAAACCTATTAGGTGTTATTCAATATGACATTTTATTCTATTTTCTCTCTTATTAATATAATACTATATTAACCCTTATTAATATGTGGGTTTCAAAAAAATAGGGTGATTTAAAATTTTCAATATTTTATTATCGAGATAATTATAAAATTTAAATGATAAAATTAATTAATGAGGGTGGGTAGGATGTAACACCAAAGGATTTAATACATGAAAATTTTGTTTGATAGAATATTCAACACACAACACCAAAAATAAACAGCCCATGAAATATATAATTGTTCTAATAGATCCATTAATTTGGATGGTATGAATAGTTTTTATTTATTTATTTAATATATATATTTCATACTCAATATAAAGTATTTAAAAAAATTAGTAAACAATCAATATATTTTTTAGTAATATAATTTTACCCTTCAAAAATAGGTTTTCTTCAAAAATGATCTTTTTTCAATTTATGAAACAAATATTATAAAAAATTTATGAAAATATAGAAATTTATTTTTTAATACTAAATTCATTTTTTAAATTTCAATATTAAAAAATAAATTTAGTGAAATATTTGTATTTTTTTGGAAAATATTGTTTTTTAGGGAATAGTTGAAAGTAAAAATTTCTCAAAAAAGAAAATTTAATTTGTATAAATTAAGAAAATTTAATTTGTATAAATTAAGAAAATTTAATTAATATAAATTAAGAAATTTAATAATACCTTTATGTTATTAATGTGAATTTCAGTAAAATAATTTTTATTTAGTTATATTTAATACAATTAATTTCTTTTTAATGATCTTTGAGTTTATAATATGTTTTCCTTTGTGTAAAAAATAGGAATTTTCTAAAAACATTTTTAAAGTGCATAATGTAACTTCATTTTCTCAAATTTAAAAAATATATTGAAGAGTCATTAAAATTAAATTTATAGATTATATATAAATAAATATAAATATAAATTCATTTAATTATTATTATTTATCATAGATTTAATATTAAATAATATTTTCCTAGAAAAATATAATTCTTGAAAACCGGATTTTTCATATCATCTATGGGTTTAACTTTAATTTAAAATTAAAAAATGATGTGAATTTAATTACATAAAATAGATTCCATATTTATAATCATCATATTATATATTATATAATAACTTAAACTTTAGGTTTTTAAAAAATGACTAGTGAAACTAGTAACAGTTAATTACCGTAGTTTAGGTAAAATGGGTTTCCAGAGTAGTTAAACTAAAATGATAAGAATTGATATGACCAAAACATTTCTATGAAATATATTCAATGGAAAAATTTAAATACAAAAATTTATAAGTGTATTTAATAATCAATTTTTACCCTTTTCTATGTTAAAGGAGTTGTTAAATATTTTTCTTCTGAAAAATTCAAATAGCACATCTTACATCACTAATAATAGGCCATCCCCTCTCCTCACAAATAGACACCATAATACTCTTTTTGATTGGAAAATACATTAAAAACTCATTTAACAAAATCCCTATTATAATCATATTTTTTTTTAATAAATCCAACCTAAGAAGGTTTTTGAGGAAACCTAATGAGGTTACCCAAAGATCTGGTAACGTTTTCCAACGAGCATTTTAATTTTATTACACCGTCCATCTATTTATGTTCCTATAAAACCATGATTATATAATAAAATAAATATCATAAATACACTAATATTTTGATACTTTGTTTTCATGACCTTTAACCCTCTCCACTTCTATAAATGGGTTACGAAATTCCCATTTTTGTGTTAGGTGAACAACCTCCACACAAATTGTTGCCATTCATTTTTTCATTACTACCTATCACAATTCAGTATGATGATTGATAAATGTTTTAAATTCTATATTTTAACCTAATTATACTTCTTGAGTCGTTTTATCATGTATAAAGTTTTAATTTACATTCCCTAGGCAGTACAATAATTTCACTCATGTGTACGGCGGACTACCGCCTCACAAAGTGATGCGATCTGTTTTTCATAAATAATTTATATAGATGATAATATGGATAAATTTAATGAATATATGTTATATAAATTAAATAATTATTAAATTAAATAATTATTTATCATTATGAAATGATAATATATCATTTAAATTCTTACATTCTCAGTCACTAAAAGAAGAAAATGTCGTTCATGTTTATGTGGACTACTGCTTTAACGAAGCGATGTGAGTCTCTCTTCTGTCACCACACAATATGGATGATATTAAAAAGTATATTTAAATAAATAATATTTTATCTATGATATCATTATAATTTTAGAAATAAAAAATATCACTATCCTTCTTTTAATAAAGATCATTAAAAATGGAAATGTTACTCATGTGTGTGTGTGACTTGCCATCTCCATCATCATAATGTAATTAATTTATCAAAAAAATATTTAATGATTGGTATTTAAATGTATAATATATATATATATTATAAGTATTTCAAATTATTATTTTGGAGATTATATAACCATTTTCATAGTAAGAGGACCTAATATAATAAGTAAAAACATATTTGGAAGAAGTAGTTATTATACATAACATGATTTTTAGAAAGAATTTGTAGTAAATGAGATATAAATGGTCATAAGTAAATAACATATGGTATAATATATTTTAAAATGGATCTATAATATATTTAAAGTAAACTTATATTAATTATAAATGGGGATTGAATGTGTATAAAAGAAGCTGAAATTTAAGGTCAGTTATTGATAATGTCACTTTTATTACTAGAATATATAAGAAAATAAATCACTCATTTCCCTTTAGTGAAATATATAATACTAAATTGACATGTTATATCATGAATATACTTATTTCAATTATATTTAGTGTCTCATTTTATTTTATTATTATTTTCTCTTATGAATTAAAATATTATTAAAGCGGTATGATATTTCTATATTATTTTTTACTTTTATGAGACAAATTACATATCAACCACATATTTCATTAATTTTGGTATATAATACCCATGAATTTTTTATGGTAATTCTCCAAAAAAAATTTTTCATTAAATATCCATTTTTGGATATCTCTTTCAAGGGGATTATGTTTCCAATGTTACTAAATAGGTAATAGATTTATGTTAGAATATCATCATTTATTTGAATTTCATATGATTATGTTTTTGATAATAAAATATTATGATCCATATATTAACAATATCATGAATTTTCTTATCCTCTAGTCATGACATAGGAATAAATTATTTCCCTTCATTTTCCTCGCTTTATATACACAATAGTTAAAAATAATTATTTCATGAAAAAACCATATTTATTTCACTCTTTGATCGAAAACTCTTTTTAATCCAAAACCATGTTTTTTAAAAGTAGTTTAAAAAATATTTTTATACTTGTTAAAATTATTTATTAATTAAAATTTTCCCCATGTTTGAATTGTTTCAATTTTTTTTGAAAGAAATATTCATATAATTATCCAAAAAATCGAATTTTATTTCAACTAAAAATGTGAATATAATAATTGTCTTATAGTGAAAAAAATGAGAAAAATATATTATCTCCATGAAATTTTTTTGATATGAAGCATCCCTTATAAATTTTAAATTTTGTTTTCAAATTTTTTTTATTTTTAAAACGTTTTTTTCAAAATTCAAACGATATTGTCTGTAGAAAATGTTTTAAATGCTTTTTAAATTTTTGTTTATATATTTTAATGTTTATTTTCTGAGAAAATAATTTTTAAAAATGTTTTATGGTTTAATTGTTTTTAATTACAAATTGCATTTTCCTAAAAATATATCTAATGTTCATTTAATGGTACTATCATTCATCAATGACATCAAATCCTATTGGTACATATTATTTATTGAGGATATTCTGTAATTATACCACCCTCTTTATTTATCTATATGGATTACGATTGGTTCAAAGAGATTAATATGGAACACATTCTATTTCCACAAGTTAGTCATGATTTGAAAAGAATAAAGGTGTCTTTTGAGTTTTATGATAAAATTAATGCACTATGTATGTTATTCATGTTGTGGTTGTTAGACATTATATTAAAAGATTTTTCCTAGATAATACCTTGTGAGATTGATATAACATATATGATAGTTGAACTGAGATAACACTCTATTTAATTGGAAAATTATTATGTTATCTAGATAAATATGTTGGAAGTCAAGTGTATGGTTATTCTAATTATAAGGGTGTTGTAAGAGTTCATTCATGATGGTGTTCCAGGATACCAACACATTTTTATCCATGAATTCCATGGACATATAACATATCATTTTATCTAGATTGATATCACATGGCTTGTTATTATTTATTGTTACGACTCTTTCCATTTATAAATCCTTGTTCAATTTTTTTATTGGTGATTCTAGTATTTATGGGTATTAGTTCTCATTTGATTCTCTAATGAGCCCTAATAATTTCATCATACCCTTATTTACATCATATTCTTAATGATTAATTTCAACTATTAATGATTATGATTACCCTTAGTGTGCATTTGTATTAATCCTTCTTATGTTTCCTTTTCTAAAATTTATGAATAATTATGATGAAAGATTCTTTTAGAATGATTCCATATGTATGATGATAGAGAATTAATGTGAAATAATAAAAGTTATGTTTAGTGAGGGAAATTATCATTTAAATAAATGGGTATTATTTATGTATGATTTTTTCCTATTTCTCTAAAATTATATACTGAAAAGGTCACTGAGAATATAAGTGGTCTTATATTTCCTTTTTATATTTTATTCTTTGGATGGATAAAATTAGGTTATATTCATTATTTTCAAATCCATAAATGAAATGTTTATGATTTCTACACCTTATCTAAGAGTATGTGTTCAGAGCAGTTTGTGTATAGATCAATTAAATCCTCAGTCTGCAGAGTTGTGAGACAATAAGGAATAAATAAGTGTTACATTGTTAGTGGTATATCCTAATATCCCTGATTTGTAAATGTGTTCTTTGCAAATATGATTTTTGAATCTATTGACACATGGGATCACATTATAATTATTATTAATAATAAAGAGCATGTATTTTTTTCAACATTATACATTGTATGTTTATAAGTACAACATCAAGCTAGGTATGGTTAATGTAAAATTCATTAAATAGATCATAATAATCATTTATGTATAAAAGAGACTTTGAAGATAAAACTAGAAAATAGATGTTGAATTGAGAAAAAAAATCTATTGAGTTTAGTGGTTAGTGAAAGTCATTTCTTATGTTTTTTCAACATGTTATTTTTTTAGAAAAGTAAATGATATTATTATAAAATATTAAGACATTTTCATTACATATCTAAGGATTAATGGAATTTATATAATTGTGCCTATATTTTATTTGTGTAATATGGATTAATTAAGAAAGAATTATTTTCAATTCAATTATCTGCATTATTCGATGCACATATCATCAATAATAGTGTTAAAGGGACTTTATCTATAGAGGGAATAAGTTATACTACATCAAGGAGAAATATTATGAATCAAAACCCCCATAAGAGAATTAATATTTTATATAATACTTAGAAGAAGAAGATGATTGAGGATGAAAATAAATTTCATGAGTACTATAATCCAACAAATCATCTAATCGGACCAAAGAAAATAATTGTTGTTTGTTTAGAATGTGATCAAGTGATTGGAGTTGAATATTATTCTAATAATTGTGAATTAGATTATGGTGTTGATCTTATTAAAGAATAATTTAGGGATTATTAAGAATGAATTATTGTCACGACCCGTCCAAGGGGCACATGCCGTGACAACCTCAAGCCCGCCTTCCATAGTCCAGGGGATAACGACTAGAACCAAAGGCATAAATCCTGATAAAAGGGAAGGCATTTCCTTTATATAAGTAAACAAACACAACAGAGTATTCAAGCTAAAGAAAACACTATTTAATATGAGTACAAAGGTAGGTGCTGGAAAGTAAATGGGCCAGAATACAAACCCAATTGAATGTACAGTACAACAGTAAAGAAAGAACAGCTGTAGTAAAGTAAAACAGCAACCATTGAGTCGTCCTCCAGATATCCCACATGAAGGGTGGGTACAGATGGTATCCTCAGGTCCTCGAGTCCAGCCGTCCGCTCCATGAATGTCCCGCCATGTGGTCCACCTCGAGGTACTGTCCCGCTCCACTAGGCTCCACCTCGATCAGTGTTGTCTGACGTCTGTATCCAACACAACATAGTACGAGCATAGCCCGTTCAAGGGTGAGTATACGATACTCAGTAGGGACCCCGAGACCCCCGAAGGACTCCTAGAATCCACAAAGGATAAACAACAAAGGAATGATACAACACATAGTATCAACCGAATATACTTAGGTATATGCCCATACATATACCTAAGTCATCAATTCCAGTTCGCCTCCAACTCCCGAGCCCAAGTACAACCCAGTCCACACAGGAAATCACAACCCAATCCACACAGGAAAGCAAGTCAATCATATAGATGAAAATGATTGAAATTCAAGACTCAGCTCACACAGGTATACTACTCATGAATTGGGGAGGAGATGATAGATGTAGCCTCTGAATCATCTCCCCTGCCGAACCCACTTAGGATCCAAGTACAGAAGTCGTCAATGCCGATCCCACATAGGATCCTAGTATAGTAACCATCACTGTTGAACCCACGTAGGATCCAAATACAGTCATCCTTGCTGCCAAACCCACATAGGATCCAAGTACAGTCATCCTCACTGCCGAACCCACGTAGGATCCAAGTACTTTCGTCATCATAGTCGTAGTCGCAGCCAGCTCTAAGGTTCCTGCACACAGCACGCTCGATTTCGGGAGGTTCTGCTTCTCGAGCCAAGAGGGTCGATACATCAACTGTCACAAAGTCTAGATTTGATGTATCCTGAAGTTCTGTCTCATCAAAAGAAACTCAACGCAACAGATGGCGCGTCAATCGGACGCCCGGTCTGAGAGAAATAGGCTTTTCCGGCCAAGGGGCCCAGTTAGAAATATGCTCGTTTCTAACCCAGCGATATCCAAAATCGCTCGAAACTCACTTATAGTATTGAAAATGGATCGTCTTGTCGAAAGAGTCCTAGTGCTGCAGACGGCGCGTCGATCAGACGTGCAGTCTTTAAGTTAACATCATTTTAAGTGATTAACAGGCCCGACCCAATAGCCCAGTGGGCCGACGGGTCGGGTTGACCTAGTTTGATGGGTCTGACCCAGCAGGGTTTCGGTCTGGTCCGAAGGGTTACACAAGTCGGCCCCGCAGGGCGCGGCCCGACCTGGACCGGCCTGGCGCGGCCCGACCCGGCGCAGCCCGGCTGTCTCGGCCGAAGCCAAACGGTTCCAAGGGGGGTGGCCCCCCCAGGTTTTTCCACACTAGTGGTGCCAGGCGGCGCCGCCCTTCCCCAAACCGGCCCACTAGACCGGCCGGTCTTTGCACACGCGGCCCGTATGGGCGGGCCGCCGGTCCTCCAGCACGGCGCCCTCCTGGCGCCCTGGTCTAACACTGCCCGGTCGGCCGATGGGCCAGCAGGTTATTTCGCCGAAGCGGCCCACATTGCGGGCCGCGGTTCGTTCCGCACAACTGGAGCGATAGCGCCGGTTCCCTTCATCACGATCCTGGCATAGCGCGACGGCGCCGTGTTTTTCCTCCACCTCTGGTTGCCAATTCCAAAGGAATAAAGTTCCAGTGGAGGGTTGTCGGGTCGTGTTCGTTCGGCCCGCACCCTCTGGGTTAGATGGTATCACATGGCCAAGAATGCACAAGGTTCAAAAAACTCAATAAACAATTTTATTCTCAATAAAATTGAATCAGCTCACCCAACCTTGAAAAGATGACGAAAGTTGGCCTCACGGTTGACGGCGTCCCGAGATGAGGGTTGGTAGACGTCGACGGAGAGCATCCAAGGAGGAAGCGGTGTCTCCCTTTTTTTTCATGGAGAGATGATTGAAAGGCGTGATGTCATTGGCGAGTACCCGCGTTGGTGTCTCCTCCCTTGTCGTGGAGGAAGAAGATGATGGAGAAACCGAGATCGCCAAGTTGGTGTTCTTCGTCAAAGAGTTGACGTTATTCGTTGAGGATTATGTTCTTCCAATAAAACTAGAGCTCTCTCCCCAAAATCTCAACACAACATGCCAACCCCAAAAATAAAATAAGGCTTCCCTTATTTTATTAAATCATTCCATGCATTCAAATTTACAAAATTCAAACACTTAATTAATTAATGAAGAGTTTCAATTAATTAATTAATGTGTTTGTTAGCATGAAATAAAGAGGAAGAGAGAGAGAGTTACTTAATTAAATGGAGTTAACAAGTTTTAAAGGGGGAGTTTATGAGAGTTATAGAAATGTGAAGGGTTGGGGCATGTGTGGGCCCCACCTCACATTTATCCTCACATGGGTAGTTAGGATGTTAGTGGGTCCCACCCTAACTTCCCCATGTAGGTTATAACCACATAAGATTTAAAAATAACATTTTTCCACAATTTTATTCACCTCTCCATTAATCAACAAAAAATTAACTTCTTCCCTCGTGCAAACGCATCTTCGGTTAAGGTCCTCTTAAGCAATTACCGGTGTTGTGAGTTCACCGGTGCCCTCAGATTTTAATTCCGAGCACTGGTTCAAAAGATAGAAAAACCCGCTCGTTTGTTCACTGAACATACCCGAGCTAATCTTCGGAAAATTATTTCGGGCACTCCGGGCACACCGTGCCTTGAAATCATGTTCTGTTAGAAACTGCGTACTCGTAAAATCCAAAATAATTTAAAAAAAATTCCTTGAAATTTACAGGTCTTTACATTACTCCCACCTCAGGGCTTTACATCCCCATAAAGCTAGATCATAAACTAGGGAAACAAATGAGGGTAATGTGCACACATCTGAGCCTCCCGCTCCCATGTTCTCTCCTAGAGGTTCCTGTGCTGCCAAAAAATGTGCACAAGAGGAATCGACCATCCACGTAGGACCCGCTTCTGTCTATCATCAATCTCCAATGAGACCTCAACAAAAGTCTCCCTGTCATCGATGTCCAGCTCCCCGTGATCAATGATGTGTGTCGGGTCATGCACGTATCTCCTCAGCTGAGATACGTGGAAGACGTCGTGCACTCGGTGCAACTGAGGTGGAAGGGCTAGTCAATAATCCACCTCACCTACCCTATTGAGAACCTAGAATGGTTTGATTAAGCATGGAGATAACTTGCCGCCCCGACCAAATCTTCATAGTCCACGTCGAGGTGAGACGCAAAAGAAAACGTGGTCGCCATCCTCAAACTCTAGTGGTCTCCGTCTCCTATCAGTGTAGGACTTCTGTCAGCTCTGTGCAGTCCTCATCCACTCCGGGATGATCTGCACCTTCTTCGCCATAGCCTGGACCATCACTGGTCCTACGAGTGCTGATTCCCCAGGGTCAGTCCATCACAGAGGTGATCTGCATGGTCGACCGTACAATGCCTCGTATGGTGCCATCCTGATGGTGGAGTGGTAGTTGTTGTTGTACACAAACTCTACCAAGGGTATGTGATCCTCCCAGCTGTGAAAAAAGTCAAGGACACATGCACGGAGCATGTACTCAAGAGTCTGAATGGTCCTCTCCATCTGTCCATCCGTCTGAGGATGAAAGGTGGTGCTCAAGTGTAGCTGCGTCCCAAACGCCTCCTGCAACCCCTTCCAATGCCGGGAAGTAAAGCGAGCATCTTGATCGGAGATGATAGAAGATGGCACACCATGAAGTCATACGATCTTTTGAACATGGAGAAATCCTAATCTACCTACTAAGACCTTCTCTCTAATAGGTAGTAAGTGGGCCGACTTGGTGAGTCGATCTACGATCACCCAAATAGAGTCGTGTCCTCTGGAAGTACGTGGAAGCCCCATCACCAAATCCATTGATATATTGTCCCACTTTCACTCCGGGACCTCTAAGGGCTGCACCAAGCCTGCCGGTACCTGGTGCTCCGCCTTCACCTACTAGCATGTGAGGCATTGTGAAACGAACTCTACCACAACCTTCTTCATACCCATCCATGAGTGCTATTGTCTATGGTCATGGTACATCTTCTCTACTCTAGGATGTACCGTTAGAGGGGAAGTGTGAAACTCCCTCAGCACCTCCTCCTGTAATGGAACTGGTACCATGGTACGTCCCCTGAAGAGGATGATGTGCTCTCCTCCTATAGAAAAACCATCAGGTGCCTGCCCTGTGGAAATCTGAGCACGCCACGTCTCATAGTGAACGTCCCCACACTGTTCCTCTCTGACCCGCTGTAGTAGTAGAGGAGTGACTGTGAGAGACTATAGAAAGGCTTCTCCATCTCTATCCACAAAGGATATCTGCAACGTGGCTAGCTTCTCTGTCGCCTCTCCAAGTATCTGAATGCCTGATCTCCTACTGAGAGCATCAACTAATACATTCCCCTTCCCATGAGTATAGACTATCTCAAAGTCATAGTCCTGGAAAAACTCGATCCATCACTGCTATCTCAGGTTCAGGTCCTTCTTTGAGAAGATGTACTTGAGACTCTGGTGGTTAGAATATACTGTAAAGCGCTCACCCATCAGATAGTGCCGCCACATCTTCAAGGCGAAGACCACTCCTGCTAACTCCAGGTCATGGGTAGCGTAGTTCTACTCGTTCTTCCTCAACTTTCATGAACCATAGGCAATCACTGCCCACTCTTTCATTAGTACACACCCGAGTACGATCCCTGATGCATCATAGTAAACTATGTACCCTACGCCCTCCTTCGGGAGCCTCAAGATGGGTGCACAGGTCAATCTCTACCTCAACTCCTGGAAGATCCGTTGACATCTATCTGACCAAACGAAGGGTTTCCCCTTCTTCCTCAAAGCTGAAAGTGGTGCTGCAACTCTAGAGATGTCTGGAACAAATATCTGATAGTACCCAGCCAGACCTAGAAAACTCTGCACCTCTATCACGCTCCTAGGTGGCTCCCAAGGAAATACTTCCTCAATCGTCGAAGGATCCACAGCAACTCCCACCTCAGAGATGACGTGCCCCATGAAGTGGACCTATTGAATCCCGAACTGACACTTCGAGAGCTTACCATAAAGCTGGTGCTCTCATAGTGTATCCAGTAAAACCCGAACGTGGTAGGAGGGCTCCTCCTTAGTAGTAGAGTAAATTAGTATGTTGTTGATAAAGACTATGACAAATCGATCGAGGTAAGGCTAGAAGATCATGTTCATGAAAGTAATGAAAACATCTAGAGCATTGTTTATGCCGAAAGGCATAACCAAGAACTCGTAGTGTCCATACTGTCATCTGAAGGCTGTCTTCTGCACATCCTCGTCTCGAACTCTTAGCTGATGATATCCTGACCTGAGGTATATCTACAAGAACCATCGTACTCCCTTGAGCTGATCAAAGAGGTCGTCAATCCTCGGGAGTGGATACTTTTTCTTTAAGGTCACCTAATTCAGGCGATGGTAGTCGACACATAGGCGTAAGCTCCCATCCACCTTATTGGCGAACAAAATCGGAGAAGCCCAGGGTGAAACACTGGGCCAAATGAATCCCTTCCCCTGCAAGTCCTCCAGCTGTACCCGCAGCTCATGAAGTTCAGTATGAGCCATCCGATATGCTGGTGTAGATATCGGGGCTATCCCTGGGTATAGGTCAATGTAGAAATCTACCTCTCTACGAGGAGGTGGTCTTGGAACGTCGTCACGAAAAACGTCCGCAAACTGATCCACCACAATAGGAAAACTCAGACTCCACACATCAACTGCTCCTAGGATGAGACCAGCGAACTGATGTGTGATCGGCTGCCCTCTCCTCTTCGTAAGTCCATCCTGTGCTGCAATGGCTCCCCTCTCGCCGGTGAAGGTGAACCTGCTCCCATATGTGTGGACACACCACACTTTGTGCCTAATACAGTCGATCTAAGCATGGACTGTAGATAACCAATCCAAGTCCAAGATGACATCATAAGGCCTCGACGCTGCTACAAGAAGATCCCAGCTGAAGTTCTTGCCTTTTATAGTAAGCTCACACTACCGGAACCAGTGCGTAATTTTCGAGTCCACTACCATAGGAGTCTCTAGCCATAAGGATCGAGCCAACGGATCCATCGGAATCACCGAGCTCCGAACAAGGGCAGTGGCAATGAAAGAATGACTCGCTCCTGTGTCTATAAGAACTCCAGAAAGGGTAGAGTAGACACAGATTGTAACGACCCAAAGTTTCATTAATGGAAATACCTCTTGATCTAATTAAATGTCTCTTTATGTTTATATAAAATGTCAACTTCTTTGGTTTTATGTTATGAATTTTGACCATTGCTAATATAGTTATTGAACAGTGATCACTTGATTAGTATAAATATAGGGCTTTAACAAATCCAATTTAGTCAAACAAAGGATGTGATGGCTTCATCCAGTAGAATTTCCCCATACGAAGCCCATTTTTCAGAGCTTGGAAAAGAGGTGGCATCCTTGGGCTTCGCTCTTGACCCAACCCAAGCCGAGCTTCATCATTTCAAGCTCGAACGGGACCGTCTACAGGAAAAGTGGAAGTTGATATATATTACCACTCGAGCAATGTTATCCAAGCCACCCCAAGAGTCTGTCACCATCACACACCTTACCCTTAGGTCTTATGTGGCTGTTTTAAGGGGTTATGTATCAAATATCAAGTACTATGTTCATGTATATTATTTTTGTATATAATAATGAATAAACCTCCTTGTCATTTTTTGATACATTGTAACTAGTTTTAAAGTACAAATAGTGTTTTTAGTTATTATTTAATTAAGAATTTTATGTTTTTAAATTAAGGGATTTTTGAATTAAATAATATTTTAGTAAAATATTATTATTATTAAATTAATTTTTATTAAATATAAATGATCTTATAATTTAAAAAATGCAATTATAATTTTTATTACGGTTTGAAAGCCATTCCTGTCAAAACCCGTGAATTTTCGATAAATGTCAGTTTTTATTTTAAAAGTGAAAATTAACATATTTATAAAATTATTTAGATAAAATGAATGTTATTTCTGGAATCAGGACGTTGAAATTATCCAATGGTGACTTTTTCAAAATTTTCTAAGAGAGTCGAATTTTTGGGTAAAAATTAAATTCTATTTAAATATATAATGTGTTTTATGACATCATAATGACCCAATATTGATGTAATAAAATACTATAATCCTTTTTTAGTCCAATATATGTTTTACCAATAAAATAATGTGATTTTGGGTTTTTTGACTTACTTTTCAATGCATTATTGGACCGCTCAAGACTTATTGAACACCTTGTCTTTTTAAATTATTTTTCATGGGAGTGTGACTCACCTCCACCAAAGAAAACCTATTATTTTAAGAAGTTCGGACTATGGCCTTATAAAATATTTTTTTCCTATTCCCTTTTCTAAAAACCATGGGAAAAACCATCAGATGGTTTGTGGTTTGGATTAATTTAATATAAGGTGTCCCAAACCTAAATATTAAAGAATTCCTTCAGCTTTCCTATATAAACCCACCCAAACTCCAACATCCTCCTCACTAAAAGCCTTTTTAGTTCAAGAAAACATTACCCTACTATCTCTATAATACTCCCAAGGTGCCCCAAGATCCCAAGAAGCCTCTCACAATCCTCTCTCTATCCTTTGGAAGCATACTTCCAAGTAAGGGTTTTTTCTTCCTTTCTCATTTTTGTCCAATTTTCTTTAAGTTGTTTTGACCTTTTTATTTCAATTATGAATATTGGGGTATGGTTTTTCACCTCCCTCATACTTCCCTATTATTTATTTAATGATGGTAGACCACTTTATCTCTCATTAAATTCCTCCCATGTACACTCATTACTATACCGAAATTCGGAAAGGAACTTCTCTCTCCTCTTTTACATTCAAGAAATATTTTTGTATAATGAATCTAAATTCAATTAAAATTGTTTGGAAATGTATCTATATGAACCCCTTACTGTCTTTTTCATGTAAATATTATGAGACACCCCTTTCTCTCTCATCAACCATTTTTATGAATTCTTATGTCACGCGGTTATGCTGCCGAAATTACACCGATTTTCTAAGCCAATGCCATTGTATAGTGAATACCATGCCCATTTCTCCATCAAGGGTATTCACCTTTATGCACATTTACTTATTCATTATAATGTTTAATGTATTAATTCCACATTCCTTTATTGTGGAATAAATGATTATGTTTTATGAATCAATGTTTTATGATCCATGTGGAACACTTATGCATGAAAAGAAATGTTTAAGAAGGGTGTGCCCTTATAGAACTCCAATGAATTGGGTAATGTATAGTATCATGATACGTCATGTGAAATGAGTATTTAATCATTCTAATTCAAGTGCAACAAGGGTTTACTCGTACTTTATGTGCAATGAGTTTTTACTCATGCTCCATGTGCAATGACCCTTAACTCATGCTAATTCCATGTTAAGTGTTGTTGCCACATTTCCATGTTATGATTATCATGATTTATCATGCCTTTATGTTCATGTTTCTCTTGTTCTCTACTGATATTCCAAATGTCTAACATTTATTGTACTCCTCATGTTATTCCATGTGTATTCCCTTAATGGGATTTATATCTCACCCTTTTCTTATGCATGTCCTCAGGTTATCCCATGCAATGCTAAGTACGAGGGAATGTAGTGGTCATGTAAAGGAAGCTTTCAATAAAGTTGTTTTATTTCATGTTTTATGTTTTTATGTAATTATCATAATCCCCAAAGACACTAAACCACTCGATCTTCTTGTTGTATCAAGTGAATTTTTATGTAATAAATCATGTTAAAGTTTGTAATAAAAGATGGGTTGTCATAGTTGGTATCAGAGGATGGGTTTATTTATTTTTGGGATTAGGATTATAAAACCCTAGTAAAGACTTAAAGACAAGACTAAGTATAATAAAAACATACCTATGTTTTGGTAAGTACTGAGTAAGTGGTTTATCAGGAAAATACATCCCTGTCTAGATACGAGCAGGTAGAGGCAGCTCTGGCACAGATGTATCCTAGGGGTAAAACCCGAAAACACCGCTTTGAGCTAGACTCAAATGGGAACTGGTGCACGACAACAGTCCTTGATGCACTCTTGGTTACGACACTCCCGGGGGATATGTTTTTAAAAATTAACAAGATTAGTATGAACCCTTATTAAGCGAATTAAAAAAAATTCCCCCAAAAATATATGTTAGAAAGTAGATCATGAAAAGCCTAGATTGAAGCCTAAAGACTCACGAGTTAAGGAAATAAAAGTTTATTTATAAGTCATCGACTTCTGTATTTATATTACCCTTTATGTTCTACCCCTTACTTTCCTTTTATTACAGCCAATGACCGGTAATAGGAGGACTCGGGCTGACAACCGTTTCAAAGATCAGTGTGATGACTGTACTAATGAGATGCCCAATCCAATAGGAGTGGGAATAGCGAACTTTGTCATGATTCTCTCTCAACTAACTCAAGTTTTGAATAGAAACACGGGTCAAGAGGAATGTTCAACCCCCCCTAATAAAGAACAAGTCGTTATAGAGAGCTTCATGAGATAAAGGCCTCCTACTTTTAGTGGATCATCCGATCCCACGATCACAGAACAATGGATCAACTCCATTGAAAATATCTTCTTCATCCTTCAATGTTCTGAAAAAGAGAGGGTTCTCCTGGCGTCTTATCGTATGGAGGGTGAAGCTGATAAATGGTGGATGTTGATCAAAAATATGAAGCCTGAGGAGGAGAACAAGGCATTGGAATGAAAGGATTTCCGGAAGATGTTTTTCGATAAATATTTTCTGCACACCCTTCGGCTTAAGATGGAAAGGAACTTCCTTTCCCTCGAGAAAAAATATGAATAATATGTTGGAGTATACGAGGAAAAATTCACAAGGCTTTCATGATACGCTTCTGGCTTTTTCGTTACCCCCGAATGCAATGTTGACTGCTTATTTTGTGGGATGAAGCCTAGCCTGCAGAAAGCATTGGAAATCCATGACTTCGACAGCTATGAGGAAATTGTCCAATGTTCCCTCAAGGTCGAAATGGAGATCATAGAATCATAGGGGTATCATGGGGATAAGAAGAATAAGGTGGACTTCAATGCTGGTGGTCCTATGGATAAATCCAATGGTGCTAAGAAGATCCAGCACCCCACTTTCCAATAGTGCAGAAAGAAGCACCCTGGAAATTGCCTTAAGGGGACGAGTAAATGCTTCAGGTGTGGAAGAGAAGGGCACCTAGCTGTTAACTATCAGAAAGAAAGACCCGCGACTGTGACAGAGGAGAGGAACGCTCCGTTCGAACCTCAATGCGTTGTTCAATGCTACAAATGGAAATAACCGAGGCATTTTTCAAATCAGTGCCCTACTCCAAGGGTTTTCAGAGGCAACCAACAACCTCCAAGGATGCAAGGAAGAGCTTTTTCTATCACTTCTGCCGAAGTGAACCCCGACAATGAAGTGGTGACAGGTATGCTAGGTATTCATTCAAGAATAGAGAATGTAATTTTTGATTCAGGTTCTACACATTCCTTTATATCTCGAAAGTTTAGTATAAAAATCCCAGCAGCACCAAAAATCATGGAAGTGAAGATGAAGGTGAGTACAGAAACTGGGGCAATCATTGCATCCCATGAATATAAGTCCTCCCCTATTATAATATCTGGATTGAATTTACTGGAGAACCTCGTCATACTACCTCTGGTGGAGTTTGATGCAATTCTTGGCATTTATTGGCTTTCCTTATATAGATCCAACATAAATTGTCAGGAGAGGGAAATCACACTCCATTTGGAGAATAGACCCCCGATTCTTTACAAGTGTAAGGAGTAAGATGAATCCCCTTTAGATCCATCCTCTCAAGAATGGATATTACTGCCCTATGAGCACACATATCTTGCTTAGATGATTGAGTCCAAGGAAGAAACCATCATTGAAGAAATGCCTATTGTGAGGAAATTTGCGGAAATGTTTCCCGAGGAAATGCCTGGTCTTCCTCCTAGAAGAGATGTTGAATTCTCAATTGAACATATACCCAGGGCATTACCAATTTCCAAGACTCCATGTAGAATGGCTGTTGTATAGCTTGAAGAGTTGAAGAAACAACTACAAGAGAATCTGGATAAAGGGTTTATACGCCCAGGTGCTTCACCATGGGGTGCACCAGTCCTCTTCCTCAAGAAGAAGGATGGGTCAATGCAGCTTTTCATAGATTATCACAAGCTCAAAAAAATCATGATAAAGAAAAAGTATCCTCTCCCACGAATTGATGACTTGTTCGATCAGTTTCGTGGAGCACAATACTTCTCGAAGTTGTACTTGCAGTCAGGTTATTATCAAGTAATGGTGAAGAAGGAAGATATCCCCAAGACTACGTTTCGCACAAGATACGGGCACTATGAATTCATAGTAATGCCTTTTGGACTCACTAATACTCCAGAAATCTTCATGAAATTAATGAATAGAGTCTTTAGAGATTGCCTCGACAAATTTGTGGTAGTCTTTATATATGATATTCTAATAAACTCCAAAACCAAGGAGGATCATGAGGAGCATTTAAGAACTGTACTAGAGTATTTGTGCAAGGATAAGCTCTATGAAAAGTATAGGAAGTGTGAGTTCTGGTTGAAGGAGATCTCATTCCTGGGCCATATCATCACAAGCAATGGGATATCTATGGCTCCCTCCCAAACAGATGAAATTGAGGGATGACCAAGGCCAAAATCGATAACGGATATCCATAGCTTCTTGGTGTTAGCTTGATATTATCGACGATTTGTGAGGAATTTCTCATGATTTTCCAACTCTCTTACCAAGCTAACTCGTAAGGGAGTGAATTATTCTTGGATTGATGAATGTAAAGAATGCTTCAAGGAGTTGAAAACGAGGCTTATCATTGTGCCTGTGCTCACTTTACCCACAAGTGGGGAACCTTTTGTGGTTTTTAGCGATGCTTCGAAGAAGGTCTTAGGCTGTGTGCTGATGAAGAATGATAAATTGATATCTTATGCCTCAAGGTAGTTGAAAATTCATGAGAGAAACTATCCAACACAGATCTGGAGTTAGTGGCGGTGATCTTTTCCATGAAAATCTGGCGGCATTATCTCTATGGGGAGAAATGTGAGATATATACTGACCAAAAGAGTCTTAAATATATATTCAAACATAAAGAGATTAATATGCGCTAGAGAAGATGGATATATATCATCAAGGATTATGACTGTTCAATACATTACCACCTTGGGAAAGAGAACAAGGTGGTAGATGCCCTAAGTAGAAAGGACCCAATGATTCTATCAACGATGAGAATTGAGAAGGATCCAATCTTCTTAGACTTGATGAAGATAGACATGAGAATCATAAATAAGGGAATAGCATCAAACCTTTCACAAATGATTTCTCAACCATCTCTTTTGGAAAGTTTAATGGAGGCTCAAAAGGATGATGTGGGAATTCAGGAAAAAGTGGAAGCTATCAAAAAAGGGAAATCCTTGGAGTTTAATGTTAATGAAGAAGGAATTGTGCGATTTGGGAAAATACTATGTGTTCCATCGAGTATGGAGCTGAAGAAGCAACTTTTGGATGATGCACATAGTTAAAATTTCTCTATTCACCCAGGGAGCACAAAGATGTATCGCGATCTCAGAGAAAACTTTGGGTGGGATAATATGAAGAAGTTGATCGCTGAATATACATTAAAGTGTCTGGTGTGCCAGCAAGTGAATCCCGAGAGGTAGGAGTCTAAGGGGATCATGAAACCATTCCCCATACCAGAATGGAAATGGGAGAACATCACTATGGACTTTGTCACTGGACTTCCTAGGACATCCAAAGACAACAATGCAATCGGAGTTGTTGTGGATCGTCTTACAAAGACTGCACACTTCATTGCTATTCGGGAGGACTTCTCATTGGATCATCTGGCACAGATATATATTATGGAAGTGGTAATGGTTCATGGAGTACCACTATCTATTGTGTCTGATTGAGATCCAAGATTCACCTCTATGTTTTGGAAGAGTCTTCAATATGCTCTGAATACTGAACTGGTATTTAGTACGGATTATCATCCTCAAACTGATGACCAATCCCAGTGGACTATCCAAACACTTGAGGACATGTTGAGAGCATTCTCAATGGAATTTAAAGGAGGATGGGATCAACATATTCCTCTAGTTTAGTTCTCTTATAATAATACTTTCCACTCGACCTTCCAAATGGAACCATATAAAGCCCTATATGGGAAAAAGGTGTAGAACACCAGCATGTTGGGATGAGGTCGGTGAACGTAAGCTTCTTAGATAGAATTTGTCGAGGAAATGGTGGAGAAGGTGAAAACCATTCAGCATCATATCAAGGTAGCGACAGAAGAGTTATGCAGATAATTGTTGATGAGACCTTGAGTTTAAAGTTAGAGACATGGTGTTTCTACGCATATCTCTATGGAAGAAGGTCCTAAGGTTTTGAAAGAAAGGGGAGTTAAGTCCAAGGTACATCAGCCCCTTTGATATTCTTGATCGTGTTGGGTTTGTGGACTATCGACTAGCACTTCCAACTACCATGGACAAAGTACATAATGTCTTTCATGTATCCACTACTGGATAAAAGACCTATACCCACGGTTCAAAACCGTGGGTATAGCCCCCAAAACCGTGGGTATAGCCTATACCCACGGTTTTGGGAACCGTGGGCTGGAATGGCGTCGGTATAGGGGTCTCAGCCTATACCCACGGTTTTGGAGAACCATGGGTATAGAGGGGTCAAAGTGTGTCACACTGTTGTTCCAGCATGGCACACAATAAACCCCACGGTTTTTCAAACCGTGGGGTAATTGAATTCAAAAAATTGTGCTGGAAAGGAATCGATCCCGCAACCGCACAGCACCCAAATCCCGCGCCGCACCGAGTGACCAACTGATCTAACGCCGCTACTGATATATAATGATAATTTTATTTTAATATGTTAATATAACAATTATAATTGAAAAGAAAAGACCGGGTTTCGATCCCGCGCCTCCCGTTCGCTGCCCAGTCAGCGCGACCAACCGAGGCGCCAATCCAATTGTTATATAATTATACTTTTTTATTCTTATATTAATATATCTGCTATAATTAAAATATATAACCCGCCGTTTCTCGAACCCACGACCTATGCTGAGACATGTGAGGGACGGACCAACTAACCTAAACATATTATACGATATAATATTTCGTATCTATATATTTATATTATTTAAGATCGTCTTTTCATCAAAAAAAAAATTCCGTCCGGCGGAATTTTTTGTTCCCGCCATAACGTGGGAACTCTATACCCACGGTTTTGAAAAACCGTGGGTATAGGTCTTCGAAAAATATAACACCTATACCCACGGTTTTTGAAAACCGTGGGTATAGGTCTGCCAAACAACACCTATACCCACGGTTTTGCCAAAACCGTGGGTATAGGTCTTCAAAAAATTCTTATACCCACGGTTTTGCCATGAACCGTGGGTATAGGGGACCTATACCCACGGTTCTCCAAAACCGTGGGTATAGGTCTCGATACTATCCCTATACCCACGGTTTCCCAAACCGTGGGTATAGGGGGGGCCTATACCCACGGTTTTACACAAAACTGTGGGTATAGACCCATTTTCCAGTAGTGATCCCTCTTAAGAAAGTACATACTGGACCCTTCACATGTACTCTCTTCTGAGGTGGTACAATTGGAAGATGATATTTCTTATGAGGAGAAACCAGTGAAGATCTTAGATCATAGAGAAAAAGTTCTATGAAATAAGACAATGCCCCTTGTCAAGGTGTTATGGCGAAATCACATGTTTGAAGAAGCAACTTGAGAATCAGATGAAATGATGAAGCTATGTTACCCACATCTATTTTATTGTGGGAAAAGGAAAATTTCGAGGGTGAAATTTCTTAAGGGGGGAATATTGTAACGACCAAAAGTTTCATTAATGGAAATCCCTATTGATCTAATTAAATGTCTCTTTATTTTTATATAAAATGTCCACTTCATTGGTTTTATGTTATGAATTTTTACCGTTTCTAATATAGTCGTTGAATAGTGATCACATGATTAGTATAAATATAGGGCTTTAACAAATCCAATTTACTTAGACAAAGGAAGCAATGGTCTCATCCTGTAGAATTTCCCTATATGAAGCCCATTTGTCGGAGCTCGAAAAAGAGGTGGCATCCTTGGGCTTCACTCATGACCAATCCCAAGCCGAGCTTCATCATGTCAAGCTCGAACGAGACCGTCTACGGGAAAAGTGAAAGTTGATAGAGATTACCACTCGAGCGATGTTATCCGAGCCACCCCAATAGTCTGTCACCATCGCACACCTTACCCTTAGGTCTTATGCGGCTGTTTTAAGGGGTTATGTAAAAAATCGCTAGTACTATATTCATGTATATTATTTTTGAATATAATAATGAATATACCTCCTTGTCATTTTTTTGATACATTGTAAATAGTTTAATGTACAAATAGTGTTTTTAGTTATTATTTAATTAAGAATTCTATTTTATAAATTAAAGGATTTTTGAATTAAATAATATTTTAATAAATTATTATTATTATTATTAAATTATTTTTTATTAAATATAAATTATATTATAATTTTATGAATGCAATTATAATTTTTATTAAGGTTTGAAAGCCATTTCTGTCAAAACCTGTGAATTTTCGATAAATGTCAGTTTTTATATTAAAAGTGAAAATTAACATATTTAGAAAATTATTTAGAAAAAATAAATGATATATTTGGAATCATGATTTCAAAATTATCCAATGGTGATTTTTTCATAATTTTCTGATACAGTCAAATTTTTGGATAAAAATTAAATACCGTTTAAATATATAATGTGTTTTATGACATCATAATGACCCAATAGTGATGTAATAAAATACTATAATCTTTATATTTGGACAATTTATTTTTTACCATTAAAATATTTTGATTTTGGTTTTGTTTGACTTACTTTTCAAAGCATTAATGGACCCCTCAAGACTTATTAAACACCATGTCTTTTTAAATTATTTTCCATGGGAGTGTGACTCACCTCCACATAAGCAACCCTATTATTTTAAGAATTTCGGAATTTGGCCTTATAAAATATTGTTTTCATCTTCCATTTTCCAAAAACCATGGGGAAAAACAATGGGTTTTTTTGTGGTTTGGATTAATTTAATATAAGGGGTCCCAAACCTATATAATAAAGAATTCCTTCAACTTTCCTATATAAACCCACCCAAGATCCCACTTACTCCTCACTCAAAGCCTTTGGAGTTCGTCCATCCTCTTCCCAACTCTCTCTAGAATCCTCACAAGGTGACCCAAGCTCCCAAGAAGCCTCTCACAAGCCTCTCTCTAGCCTTTGGAATCACACTTCCAAGTAAGGGATTTTTCTTCCATTCTCATTTATGTCCAATTTTCTTTAAGTTGGTTTGCCCTTTTTATTTCAATTATGAATGTTGGGGTATGGTTTCGCACCCCCATAATACTTCCCTTTAATTGTTTGAATGATGGGATACCCCTTTCTCTCTCATTAAATGCCTCCCATGTACACCCGTTACTAAGCCGAAATTCCGAAAGGAACTTCTCTCTCCTGTTTTACCTTCAAGAAATACTTTTGTATCATGAATCTAAATTCTATTAAATTTTTTTGGACATGTATATATGACACTCTTAATTTCCATTTTCATGTAAATATGATGAGATACCCCTTTCTCTCTCATCAACCATTTTTATGAATTCTTATGTCACGCTGTTACACTGCCGAAATTACACCGATTTTCTAAGCCAATGGCATTGTGTAGTGAATACCATGCCCATTTCTCCATCAAGGGTATTCACCTTTATGCACATTTAATTATTGATTATAAAGTTTCATGTATTAATTCCACATTCCTTTATCATTGAATTAATGATTATGTTTTATGAATCAATGTTTTATGATCCATGTGGCACACTTATGCATGAAATGAAATGTTTATGAAGGGTGTGCCCTTATAGTGCTCCAATGCATTGGGGAAAGTATATAATCATGATATGTCATGTGAAATGAGTATTTAATCATGATAAATCAAGTACAATTAGTTTTTACTCGTGCTTCATGTGCAATGAGGATTTACTCATGCTCCATCTGCAATGATCCTTAGCTTATGCTAATTCCATGTTAAGTGTTGTTCCCACATTTCCATGTTATGATTATCATGCTTTATCATTCCTTTATGTTCATGTTTCTCTCGTTCTCTATTGATATGAATAATGTCTAACATGTATTTTACTCTTCATGTTATTCCATGTGTATTCCTTTACTGGTCTTTATAGATCACCCTTTTCTTATGCATGTCCTCAGGTTATCCCATGCAATGCTAATTACGAGGGAATGCAGTGGTCATGTAAAGGAAGTTTTCAATAAAGATGTTGTAGTTCATGTTTTAAGTTTTTATGTAATGATCTTAATCCCGAAAGACACTAAAACTCTTGATCTTCTTGTTGTATCCAGTGATGTTTTATGTAATAAATCATGTTTATGTTTGTAATAAAAGCAGGGTTGTCATACAGATAGTACCTCGAATCATCACAGGTGCGCCGTGGTCATAGGTATCCACTGCCTGGAGATGAGCCTGCCTTTGTCTGCCAGCTCCCTATGGTCGAGGTGGACCTCCTTGTGGTGGTGGTGGTAGAGCCTCAAAGTGTCACCTACCACCCGCTGCTCGGCCAGCTCCTCGGCCTCGTCTGCCTGCTCCCTGCGGACCGCCACGGTCGAACCTCTGCCTCTGCCTGGGTGGTCCCTCAACCGTATACTCCTCCTATGCATGGAGGGCTGGGAAGTCACAAGCCATGTGGCCCTGCCTGCCGCATGCATTGCACTACCTACCTCTCGTATAACTGGATCTACTTCGTGTGTCCCGCACATCCGAACCAGTATCCTCAGGTCTCCAACCTGATGGCCTAGTCCACTTGGACATCTACGAAATCTGTCTTCTACCAGCTGCAGAAGACTTCACTACGTGTCGCCCAATGGTAGGCCTCGCTACTAGCGTAGGCTCAGCAAGGAAGCTCTCCACAAGAAGGGATCACTCTAGTACTCCTGCCTGCGTTGGAATGCTGAGGGAGATAATCAGAGCCCAGATCTCATGCCTCAGTCCTTGCTCGAAGGTCTGGGCCTGAAAGAATGGGTCCCGTACCATGTCTGTGGAGTAGCGCAAGAGGTCGGTAAATCTCATTAAGTACTGGGCTAATATCATGCTGCCCTGCCACATCGGTAGTAACTCCTGGATGCACACTGCATGGAGGGTGGAAAGAACGAACTCTGAGTAGAAGAGGATCTTGAAGTCCTTCCAAACAAGAGATGCCTAGTTGTGCACCTGAAGCATCATGCTCCACCATATACCTGCTGCTGCGTGTAGGAGACTCGCAAAAAGGATCACCATAAGATCTGGTAGTGTCCCTACTAATATGAAGACTCGGACAACACCCTCTAGCCAATCCTTGGTTACCTGAGGGTCCGTCTCACCGCGAAATCGGGGCGGCCTCTATCGCAGAAACTCATGCAGTGCACTCAAGCTGCGTGCACTCTCCGCTGCTGGGTCCACTGGTATCGGTGACCCAACGGGTAGAGGTACCGCTGGTGCCTCCGCTGTAATGGGGCCCTACACTGAGGCCTCATCGTTCAGTGGGCTTCCATCTTGCACGTAACTGGGAACCCTAGCGGGCTGCCGTCGTGGGGTCATCCTGAAAATAAATAGATGCGCCACGGTTAATACAGTATACCTGGTGAGCTGACACAATGTAATCATAAATAAAACTTTTGAAACACACATGAAATCAATGTTTTCGAGCACTGAGTCAGAAATCAGAAGTCAGGGTCCTGGTGTACGGATACATCGGCCACCGCACTAACACATGACTCTCTGGACTGATAACCACACTCAATATTCTAAACATTATTGCTTTAGAGATTAATTATCAGAGTCCTGAGTTCTGCAGTAGAACTGACTGATCTGATACAAATTTGTCACTACCCGTCCTCGGGGCCCATGCCGTGACTAACCCAAGCCCGCCTTCCATAGTCCAGAGACTGGGGAATAGCACCAAAGGCATAAATTCCAATAAAAGGGAAGCCATTGCCTTTATATAATTAAACAAACACAATAGAGTACGCAAGATGAAGAAAACACTAAGTAATTTGAGTATAAAAGTATGCGCTGGAAAGTAAATGGGCCCGAATACAAACCCAATTAAATGTACAGTACAATAGTAAAGAAATAACAGCTGCAGAAAATTAAACCATCAACCACTAAGTCGTCCTCCTGATATCCCAACTGAAGGGTGGGTACAGATGGTCTCCTCATCTCCTTGGGTCTGGTCGTCCGGTCTGTGTATGTCCTGCCAAGTGGTCCACCTCCAGGTACCATCCTCCTCCACTAGGCTCCACCTCGATCAGTGCTGTCTGTCATCTGCATCCAACACAACGTAGTGCGAGGTTAGCCCATGCAGGGGTGAGTATAGGATACTTAGTAGGAACCTCGAGACCCCCTAATGTCTCCTAGAATCCACAAAGGATAAACCACAAAGGAAAGATACAACACATAGTATCAACCAACTCTACTTAGGTATATTTCCATACATATACATAAGTCATAAATTCCAGTTTTGCTCCAACACCTGAGCATAAGTAAAACCTAGTCAACACAGGAAAGCACAACCCAGTCCACACAGGAATGAAATTCAATTATATTGGTGATAATAATTGAAATTCAAGACTCAGATCACACATGTATACTACTCACGAAGAGGGGTGGAGATGATAGATGTAGCCTCTGAATCATCTCCCCTACCGAACCCACGTGGGATCCAAGTACAGTATTCCTCATTGTCGAACCAACGTAGGATCCAAATACAGTTTTCCTCGCTGCCGAACCCACGTAGGATCCAAGTACAGTCGTCATCGTCATCGTAGTCGCAGCCAACTCTAGGGTTCCCACACATAGCATGCTCGACTAGAGGAGGGCCCGGTCCACGATCCAAGAGGTTCGATACATCAACTCTCACAAATTCTTGATTTTATGTATCCTATAGTTTTGTATCGTCAAAAGGAACTCAACGCAAAAGATGGTGCATAAATCAGACACCTGGTCTGAGAGGTATAGGCTTTTCCATCCTAGGGGTCTGGTTATAAATATGCTCGTTTCTAACCCGGCCGATATCCAAAATCGTCCGAAAAAAACTTAGAGTTTCGAAAAGGTATAGTCCCATCGAAAGAGTCCTAGTGCCGCAAACAGTGCATCGATCAGATGCGCGGTCTTTAAGTTATCCTCGTTTAAGTGATTAACAGGCGAGACCCGTTTTGCCTAGTGGGCCGACGGGTCGGGTTGACCCAGTAGGGGGTTGGTCCAGTCCGAAGGGTTACACAAATCAGACCGGCAGGGTGCGGCCCGACCCGACCTGGAGCGGCCCAGCTCTGCCTGGCCCGGTGCGGCCCAGCATGGCCCGGCCTGGCGCAACCCGACTGGGCGTGTGACCCTGCGTGCTCGGCCGGCTCGCCGAGCGGCTCGTCCGAAGCCGAGCGGTTCCATGGGGGGGGGGGTTTCCGCACCGGCAGGGCCAGAGGGCACCACCCTTCCCCAAACCGGTCGGCTAGACTGGTCGGTCTTTGCACACGCGGCCCGCTTGGGTGGGCCGCCGGTCCTCTAGCGCGGCGCCCTCCTGGCGTCGTGGTTCAGCATAACCCGAACAGTCGATGGGCCGACCTGTCCTTAAACGCGGCGCCCTCCTGGGGCCGTGGATCCTCTTCTCCCGACCGGCCGACGGGCCGGCTGGTTCTTCCACCGAAGTGGCCCACATTACGGGTTGCAGTTCATTGCACACAACCGGCGTGACGGCGCTGGTTCCCTTCGTCACGATCCCGACATGGCGCGATGGCACCATGTTTTTCCTCCACCTCCAGTTTCCAATTCCAAAGGAATAATGTTGCAGCGGAGGGTTGTCGGGCCATGTTCGATCGGCCTGTGTCCTCCACGTTAGACGGTATCATATGGCCAGAAATGCACATCATTCAAGAACCTCAACGAACAATTTTATTCTTAATAAAATTGAATCAACACACCCTACCTCGAAAAAATGATGAGGGTTGGTGTCGTGGTTGATGGAGTCACGAGATGAGGGTTCGTAGACATCGACGGAAAGCATCCGAGGAGGAAGCGATGTATCCCCTTTTTTCATGGAGAGAATATTGAAAGGCGTGACATCGTTGGCGAGTACCCACTTCGGTGTCTCCTCCCTTGTCGCGGAGGAAGAAGAGGACAGAGAAACTGGGATCGCCGAGTCGATGTTCTTCGTCGAAGAGTTGACGTTCTTTGTTGAGGATGAAGTTATTCAAATAAAACTAGAGCTCTCTCCCCAAAATATAAACACAACATGCCAACCCCAAAAATAAAATAAGTCTTCCCTTATTTTATTAAATCATTCCATGGATTGAAATTTACAAAATTCAGACACTTAATTAATTAATGAAGACTTTCAATTAATTAATTAATGTGTGTGTTGGCATGCAATAAAGAGGGAGAGGGGGGGGGGGAGTTACTTAAATAAAGGGAGTTAACAAGTTTTAATGGGGGAGTTTATGAGAGTTATGAAAATGTGAAGGGTTGGGGCTCATAGGGCCCCACCTCACCTTTATCCTCACATGGGTAGTTAGGATGTTAGTGGGTCTCACCCTAACTTCCCCATGTAGGTTATAACCATATAAGATATAAAAATAAAATTTTTCCATAATTTTATTCACCTCTCAAATTATCCACAAAAAATTAACATCTTCTCCTGTGAAAACACATCTTCAGTAAAGGTCCTCTAAAGCAATTACTGGTGCTGCAAGTTCACCGGTGCCCTCAGATTTCAATTCCGAGCACTGGTTCAAAAGATAGAAAAACACGCTCGTTCGTTCACTAAACTTACCCGAGCTAAACTTTGAAAAATTATTCCGGGCACATCGGGCCTCTCAATTAGGTGCTGTTAGAAACTGTGTATTAGTAAAGTCCCAAAGAATTTAAGAAAAATATTTCCTTGAAATTTACGAGTCTTTACAATTATTATCTCTATAGTGGTTACAAAAGATATAGGACCCATGGAAGGAGTAGCATCTCATGAGAAGGAGAGGAATCCAAGTTCTTATCTTGTCAAACTAAATCACAGTAATTCAAGAATTGATTACAATGGGCCTCCAATTGCCGATTTTATTACTATGTTTGAGATATAGGGAACACCATTCCTTCATTTTATACCTCCTAGAAAAGATAAATATCCAGAAACTACTATTATTGACTTTTATCTTTCTTCTTGAGACAATGATGGTGGGGGTGATCCTAACTATGGAAGTACACCTAAACCCGATCGACATGCCGTAAATCATTTACCCCGAGTTCCATTAATTGTTGAACATTCTCCCTCTTATTCCATTCTTGTGGAACAATGCAGGAAAGACCACTTAGTTGGACATATTTTTCAGAATATGTTCAATTAAAATCCAAGAGATCTAGCAAATAATAATTTTATATTTAATGACTCAGTTGTATCAATACAATGCGATCCAATTTATGAATATTCTCCAAATATAGATTTTATAATAGTGAAATATTATGATAGTTTTATTTAGGAGAATAAGATACCTAATTTTGGCTCGTCAGATAATAAAGTATCTATGTTTTGACCCCTAGATTTTGTTTTCAGTGAATTCATTCCTAGCCCTATTCCATATCAACTAGCTAATTCTCCTACATTACATTTATCTACTAGATTTTTTTAGTTTATGAATGAATTATTGGATGTTATGAAATAAATCATTTTAGGTCTGTATTGTTTTGTTGAGTATGGTACAAATCATGATATATCTTTTATAATTTCTTATGTTGTTTCTCATATTTATTAAAATATATTTATCAATGTAGATCAAATGGGTCATGAAATCAAAATATTTATAGTAGAATTTGAATCCATTTAATTGGATTTGAAATATATTTTAATTATTTTGGACCATAGATATCTCAATTCATTCTAAAGTTAGTCTAGAACTCCTCATTCTACTCCTCCAACACCAGTGTCTATTGAAAAGTTCTCATTCAATGGAATTTAGATGATGAGATTAAGATTATTTTGTATTGTTTGAAAGAATATAATAATTTTATGCATGTGAACCTATCTACATATGGTAAAAAAAATTATATGATTCAAAATAATATAGTTATGATTAACAAGGATAAATAAATTATAACTTTAGTGATCAAGTATTATGTAAATTATATTTTTACCAAGCTATTTAGAAAGAATTTTTTAATTTCATTTCATATATATGGAAGGATGAATCATTTAACATATTCCTTTTTGTACATTGTAGAAAATATATTGCTTATGGCCACTATATTGTGTTATTTCATGACTGACAGGGATAAATACTTGAATATTATAGATAATGGTTCAAGGTATGTGTCTAATATCACTCGAAATTTTATTCATGGTTTTAGCTCCTTCGGATCATCCTCTAGAAATTTTTTTAATTACTACAACTATAGATTCAATAGCTCTTATAAATCATATTGGTCTTATACATCCTTATAAAATACAATATATCATATAGATCAAAAAAGTTTTTAAAATTATATAATCTTATATTTTCCCCAATATCAATCTACTCCGACTACACTATCTATAGAGTTTGGGAAATATCTAATTGATCCATCAATAATTTGAGATCCAATAGAATCAGAATTGGAATTTGGAAATTGATATAATTTTTGTAATTATTTAACTCTTTTTGAATTTAATGAAATCAACAGTATTCGTTATTATCTCCTGGTATATTTAATTGTATGTTTATTTATAACCTCTTCTAATACCTTATTGATGTCAACATCAGCATTAAAAAACACCATACTACAATCTCTATTTTAATCCATAATGGTAGAGTAATTACAGATATAGGAAAATGTTTTATTAAAATGATTTATGATTTTACATTCATTCTTTATTTATTCCATTTTAATCATTCGAAAAATATATTGTTCTCTTAGTGTAAAAATTTCTTATTTTAGTGATCTCAAATAATTTTTATATAATTATTAATGAATTATATTTTTTTTCTTGAAAAAATTTATTTTATAGATAAATATAAAAATTTTCCCCTATGTTAGAGAAAACATGATTCTAGTAGGTTACAAGAAGAGGAAACCTAGCTGACTTCATGAAAAAACATCTGAATGTATATCTGATAAGTGAAAATTCATTAATTATTAGATTAAACATAAGAAGTTATTAATAGACACATAATAAGTAATTTGGAACTTAATTTGTTTTTTAAAGGTAGGAAATGACCACATGGTCATGTGGATCAAATTTATTCCTAATTGATCTACCATTCGACAAATATCACAAAAACCACACAAGAAAGCATGTGGAACTAATTTATCATATGAAGAAATGACTTCACCCCAAGTTATGTTCAATAAAATTCGACAGTAACTTATTTACCATATTTTGAGCCCAATAAAATAAAATATACAATTAGGAATCCACATGAAATATTTCAAAATTTGTAAAAGTAATAAAGTCAACTATACAAGTATGTGAATTGGTAATAACCATGTGAAAAACTATTCAATTATGTAATTTGGTTAGAACCACATTCCTAGGATTCAATTAGGATAATTTTTCAGAACTACATAGCTGAATAAATCACATAAGAAAATTGGTTAGAACCAAAAAACTAAATAATTAAAATAGATGAATTCAATAGGAGCTGTGGTCACATAATCTATCTATAAAAGTTCAAAACTAATCAAGGTAATCAATCATAGTTTTTGAATAAGTGTTTAATCGGCCATGAGGTATAAAATGGATATGGAAAACAAGAATTGATAGTGTGTGACTAGAATTATATTTCTATATTATTGATCATCCCGAAAGAATTAAATTCAATGTAAAAGTATTTAATAAGTTTAAATTTCATATTGAATATGAGTATTAATAACTATTTTTCATCAATTGATATTTCTAGGAATAAATTTCACTATTTAAAAGGATCAATAATTTAATGGGAATGGTTATCATGAAAAAAAGAACACACATGCTTTTTATTTGTTTCAAAAAACGTAGATGCACTATTTTATAAATATTATTCACTGAATGATTTTATAGATAATTTTTAATAACAGTATATTCTCTAATAATAGAAGGAAAATTTTGAAAGATAAAAGAAAACTACTAAACTACTGAACCTAAATCGGTTTGAATGATTCATTGAACTTCATCCCATTCTATATCTCCGTTTTACATTAATTTTGATTTTTTAGTTATTTTTGTATACATGAAAAGAGAATAAAATTGTAAAACATTATAGATGAATCTAATAATATTTAATTTTTTTCATTCATTTTTATATCTCTATGATCAACTGTAGAAGAGGGTTTATGACAACCTCAATAACTATATGAATTTTTGTAACTTGTATACCTAATCTAGGTTCTAGGTCATCCTCATTAATTAATAAAGGTTATCGACAGTGTATTACAATAAATTGTAGATGAATATGGATTATCCTTAGAAAAACATAATATTATTAATTATTATTTTTGATTATATTTTATTTTGTTATTCGGTTTTAATTTTTTTTCAAATCACAATTGAAAAAAATTCTTTTATAGCTCACTTGTCCAAGTGATATATCAATTTCCTAATTTATGTAGAGTAATCTTGAATGAATAGGATAATCTAAATGTATTCAAGCTATGTTTTGATCAAGACATTATGAGGTATTTTAAGAATATCATCTTAGTTATATGTAATGTATTGTTTAATTGGGTATTTTCAAAATTGGAGGATTTTGTTTTTATATTTTTTTAAAATATATATTTTTGGATATACTATTAACCTCCCTCATGATCACTCAAATATGACCAAAAAAATTATTTTTTAAGAAATTATTCTAAAAATAACATATATTACTCTTTTATATTTATGTTGATAAAGCTCCATTTAATTGATTGTATTGATAAACTCAATAATATTTAAGATAGATCGAAACACATACACCAGGATCTGATGGTAAAAACATAATTCTTGCAGACTGTTTTTGAAACAAACTAAAGCGACTCATAATTAAAAATCTATAATTATAATACTAATATCTAAAATTGAGTCAGAAACAAAGGTAATAACTTTTAGGTTTGGTGTTGTATATAGTTAATAACACCCCATAACATAGCAAAGCCATGTGTTTGTCAAAAAATTAAAATTTCTCAAAATACACCTAAAAGTTCATATTCTATTATATGTCTTCCAAATTTCCAAAACAATTATCCACATACGTGACACTTTTATTCATATTGTATATAATATAATTATTCATAACATTTGGAAATTTAATCATAATAAAGGGTGATCTTAAGATGCACATTAAGGGTAAAAATGTTAGATATCAATTGATGATCATACACGAGAATAAGATTTGTTTAAGGGAATGAGAACATGATCATTACATATAAAAATATATGGATACTTTTATATAAAAAATAATAGGAATTACGAAATATTCAAAAATATATAAAATTATTTCATTAGTCAATGATCAATACCAAGTCCATCATTATATAGTGAAACATTTCCCATAATGGATTGTGTTCACTCTAAAAACTTTTTTCATTCTTTGAATGGGTTTAATCCCAATTCTATTTTTAATTATCTTATGAGATATCAATCATTAACCAATTAATTTGAGGGATATATAAATCGTTTTCCACCTATCAAAAAATGAAAACCCTACATATGTGTGCCACAAAAACATAAAAACATTCATCAAGTTATCATTTCATAACCCTTAGAAAATAATTGAGATTCACAAAAATATCATATGCACATAATAATTAGTATTCTAGAGAAATAAAATTTATTTTAACATTGAATAATATCCCTATTGAATACTAAGAAATGTTAAATGATGTTTATATATGAAGAATACATTGAAAATAACATTTGAACCTTTATTTAAAAACATGTTAAGAATATCCTTTTCTTTTGATAATATATTATATTAAAAATCATATAATATTGATTAAATTATTTCAGACAAAAAAAAGAAAATCTTAGATAAATATTAAAATAAAATAATAGTTATGGTGATATTAAAAGTCATTTAAGCAATGTATTTTAAAATATAATGTTATTTTCACGCTTTTTTAAAAACTCATATGTGACTCGTGTGAAAAACCATTGAGAATATACATTTTGATTAGTTGTAATGAAATTAAGTAGTAATAAAAATGAAAAGTTTAAAATATTAATTAATATTAAATAAATTATAAAAATATTTTTAAAAACATTGACATGGATGAAAATTTTCTTTGACCAAAGTTGAAATAATATTGGATTTTCATTAAACTATTTTCCCAATTATTTAACTACCATAGAGAGGAGAATGAAAGGAAACCTAGAAATACCCAAAAATAACCATAATATAAGAAAAATATATAGTTTATAATTAATAAATAACTTATAATTACCCTAAATTAGATTCAATTATATACAATCTTAATTAAAAATGATATTTCAAGATAAAGCATTTCATAAGGTCTTGGATATCTTCATACATGATCTTCAGCTCATTTATGAAAAATTTAGGTTTATTATTTGTCTATAAAGGAAAAATATTCATACTAATATTACAAGATATCATTACAATATAATTTTTAATTAAATATTTATTAACAATTATTCAATAAAATCAATTATTAAGTGTTAATTGTTTTATTTCCCATGAATATGTTGGATCGAAAGTTCCAGTACATTCACAGTGGTCATGGTTTCATCAAATAATAAATATTAATCAATATATAAGAATAAAATTTTATTCATCGCTTACACTTTTATAACCGTTAATAAACATTATTGTTGAAAAATGAATTACATCACATCATGGACATGGTTTTCCATACGTATACGTGAGTGATGGTTTTATTTTCCAAAAAAGATAGAAAGAGAAAAAAGTAATTAATAATTTATTTTCATAGAATAATATAAATAGCATAAATTTTTTACATATTCAATATATTTTTAGTTATTACAATCCATGTTAATAATAATTAAAAATGAATCACATCTCAGTGAAGAAATCATAGTCCATATGTATGCACAAGCGATGTTATAGTCTTTTAACGGATGTAATCACAAAAATTTATATAATATTTTATCATTAAATATCATTATAACTTATAAAAGTCATATATAATAATTAAATACATCTATATAATCATCCATGAGATGTGGTGGTGAAAAATAATAGATGTCAGGTATATAGACTATAGTCAATACATACAAATGATGACATTTAAATTTTACATTGGGATTGATGATAAATAAGTAAATGTTAATATGCTAACATAATATAATTCCATTATGAAAATTTTACTAATTTAAAAATGTTAATTTTTTAAAATTATAGCTTTAGGAGGTAGAATACGAAATATAAATAAAAGGATTTGGTGAATATGATTACATATTATTTGAGAAAACTCTTTTTATATCTTATTAAGACAACTTTGTTGTGTTTTTAGGAATTATTGAACTTATATAACATGGTTGAAAATATTAGAAGTGATTTTGGTAGGGGTTTTTATATATTTGGTGCTCTAGAAAGTGTCAACAAGAAAAGATATTTTGTTCTATTTTGTATGTAAGGGGAGTCCCACACTCGTAATTATCTGAATCATTCAAATAATATAAGTTCAATTTCATGAAAATATGTCTCCAAATTGGTTGAAATTAGAATGTGGGATGATATAGAGTCTAATACATCTAAAAAACTAGTAATGTTCTAAGTTTATTTTAACCCTTACCACATTATTGTATCCTCTCATTAACCCTTTTAACCCATACCATTGTAAAAAAATACTTATTCATTAATGGTAAATAATATCATTCTAAAATGGATGGTGGATAATATGTTGAAAATGTTTGATGTTGTAGAATATTTAACATTTATTTTCAAAATTATAATATTTTTCTCATTTTTGTAAAAATCTAATATTTTTTAACATAAATTATCATAAAAACCATTTTCCCAAATATGATCATAATGTATATTTTAATTATAATGACTACTATTGAGTTTTAATTTGAATATTTAGAAAATTACATAACATTAATTTTGATAAATAATAATAATTTATAAATTAACTAATCCGAAACTCATCACTTGTAATATTGTAAAACTATTTCCATTGATTTTCAGATGATTTAAAAAGAACTGTATTGGTCATGCAAATGAATATTAGGTATAATTATCAATATGGAAAATTAAAAAAAAATTATGTAATAATAATAATAGATATAATAATTTATTAATATTCCAAATAACCATTTATTACCATTCGTTACATCTTTTTATTATTATAAAAACCTATTAATGTTTTTTTAAAAATAAACTTTCATTTTTTTACTTATTCATTACATACATTTTTTGGGGTAATGCCTCAGTCAAAGACCGAAGCACCATTTATTAATAAAAGTAACAAAAGTTTACATGAAACGAAAGGAAGGAATTTTATTACAATCTCTTTCAAAGAGATGAAGAAAATCAGCTGGCAGCGCATCCAGCCAAGTCATGTTCTGGTGGAAACCTTTATTGGCAAGGGCATCAGCGACTGTATTTGCTTCACGGAAGACATGTGTAGCAATGTAGTCGATCTCCTGAAGCGAATTGAAGCAGTTCATCCAACGCATAGTAAGCGGCCAGGCAAGATGAATAACTCCGTTCCAAATAGCTTGAACAATGGTGGTAGAATCACTTTCAATCCACAGTTTACGCCAACCACTTTGTAGCGCAAATTCAACAGCATGGATGACTCCAAGCATCTCCGCTTAAATGGAAGAGGCGATACCACACCCACCGTAAAAGCAACCATGACAATGGTCATCAGAGTCTCTGAAAATGGCCCCACAACTGGCAGGTCCAGGATTGCCTTTTGAGGCGCCGTCGACATTCACTTTAATCCAACCCGGCATCAGAGGTTTCCAGAATACTTCAAAGGGTTTCTTGATCTTCGGGAAAATACCCGGGACACGGATACGTCTGAGGATCTTGAAGTCTCCAATATCATTACATAAAATGATATAAAAGTCATTACCAAATGAAATGGAATAAAATTTCCATATTGTAAATAGTACAATGTGATTGGTAAAATTTATGTTATATAATTAATTAAATTCATCTTTTTAGTGATTTTGGGATAATATCCCATAGTTTTAACACTAATTAACCAATTTTACTCTTTACTATGGTGTTTAGAAAATTTAATGGTTAATATTCATTATGAAAAAATAGAATTTAAAATATTGCAAAATTAAAAAGACTTTATGAAAAAATATGTAATTAATTTTCAATAATTCAATTACAAAAATTTGAAAAAACAACATTTAATCAAGGTTGGTACAATTAAATGAAAAAAAGTTTTCAATAAAATGTATTTTTTTTCATAATAAATGAAATTATAGAAACAATGTCGCAATTCCCTTTCCCTAAATGTACCCCTCCTTGGTTAGAAGAGAGATAAGTGAGATAATGACCCATGGATCCCACCTTTAACTGGCCATGAGTTGTCCATAATCATTAAGGAAATAAAATATATACATATGAGAGGCATTGTCCTAAAAAATAAATAATAGGAATGATAGATATTAATTGCACACCAATCAACTTGTACTATAATATAATAAATATAATCCTACATAAACAGATGTAATTTTATATGAAGCTAAAACAACATAAGATTTTAATTTCATGAACCATTAGATATTCTTTGTAGTGACCTTGTATCTCCATAATCTCTTAAACAACCACAAGATATCAATATCTATAATGATCTCAATCCATTTTCTACATGTCTAAAAATAGTTTACATAATCATATGTTGAGTATAAAAAGTTTACTCTGAAGGATCCTCCTAGGATCCTCTCATCTAGCTGATAATGAAAATGTACTTAAATCCAATGAACAACTCGTGAAACTAACTCATCACCTATATAAATATAAAAATTTTCCAACCTCGCCATGTATATCTCTCCCCAAGTAACACATATAAAATGTCATTAATTTTATTAATAAAAACATGTTTATCCCAATACTATTTCCTTATAAGTTTTTTTATCTCTTAGAATATCGCACATCTAAATCCATCTATCTTCAAATGATGTTATCCCGAAGAAACATGTGCTTTGTTTCATATCATGTATGTAACACATCACATAATCAAAGAGTACTATACGAACTTACATATAGTAATCGATGAGTTTATGGAGTCCAACACATCCCATAAGTCATGTATCACACATAGGGTATTGTAAATTAATCTATCATAACCCATATGCCATGTAATGTTCCTCAATACATTAAAACCCATGTAAAACATACCCATATAAACCATATGGATACTATCTACAAATATATTTTTGGAAAAAAACTATAATTCATTACAACCTTATATACACATATACGGGTAAATATATCCTCTATAAATTCTACCAAATAAATATACTGGGAGAATAGAGTGGTGTTAGAGTGGGTAGTCATCCATCCATTCCTCGCCAACCTACATGTTGGGGAAAAACTCTCCCAAATTCCAATAGGTTTCAATCACCATACCTAAATGGGTGGGGTAGTGAGTTAAATTGCAAAAGATATGGGATATAATATAACGCACAACCACTCTATGGGAATTAATAGTCTTATGAAAGTATAACACTATCATCTCTTGAACTGTAGACTTGCATCGTTATAAACTAGATATCCTATAAGCACACAAAACCCAAGGAGCATCCTTGAATTAATTTTTTTCCATTTCACTTCATATTATTTACATCATTATTAATTAATTAAAATTAATTTATCCCTATATTTATTAACCTCACACATATCCCATTCCCTCCATGTGTAATGTTACCAAGCCTATGGTTTCTCATGATTAACTACATTTAAATTACAACAATAAGCATCCCCATGGGATAAAACATTTATTATTATTTTATCCTTACATAATTCTATTTACTCAAGGAAAAATATAATGCTAATATAAAAGAGATGCATAAACAAGAACAACATGTTGCTTCATGCATGTTGATTCAAAATGTGTTTCGACATTCCCATTGATCTTTTTGTTTTGGATGTCACAAATTACTTCATGTTTCACATATATGTTGTTTTCCATCGTATTCATATATGTTGTTTTATATCATAATAATTTATGTTGTTTTGCATCATATACATATATGGTGTTTTCCATCATAATCATATATATTGTTTTGCATCGTATTCATATAAGTTGTTTCCATCAAAATCATATATGTTGTTTTCCATCATAACAAGATATGTTGTTTTCCATCGTAACCATATATGTTGTTTTCCATTGTAACTATATATGTTGTTTTCCATCGTAATCATATATGTTATTTTCAATCGTAATAACATATGTTGTTTCTCTTTATAATCATATATGTTTATTCTCATTGTAACCACATTACACATCATGATCATGTTATGCATTGTGTCCATGATTATTTATCATAATCACATCACGCATCATATTATTGTTTCTCATTATAACCATGTTATGTATTGTAATCACGTTACACATCGTAATAATATTTCTCATAATAATCATCTTATAAATTGTGATAATGATATGAATCATATTCTTGTTATACATAATAACCACGAATCGTATCCAATATATACATTTTAAATACATTACACATCATAATTATGTTATGCATCAAAACCATGTATCATATATGTGATATGCATCGTAATTATGTTATGCACCATAATCACATTATGCATCAGAACCAATCTATGTATCATACTAATGATATACATCATAACCAGGTTATGTATCATATTCATGTAATGCGTTTCACTCATGTATTACTCCAATACCGAATATATGTTTTACATTATAATTCATCTTAATAATTCTTTCATTCTACTATACTTATTTTTTTCTAACCAAAATAATGTTGTTGAGTGAGTTATATACTAACAAAATGATTTTGTGTATTCTGTTTTTTTTACCGTTATAGTGCCAGGTTTCCAAGTCCCACCGAGTTTTCTATAGATATATGATTGTTGGAAAGGATTCCTATAAATAAGGGGACATTTGATCAAGAGAAGAAAATACTTGGATGATTAAACATACGATACACTATTGTGATTCTAGAGATAGAATGTGTAACCTCTCTCTTGCATCATTTTAAGAGCCTTTAAGATACATGAAATTAACATCTTGTTCCTAGTTCTTGTATTTCAATAATTTTTTTTGTATTTCTATGTGTGACCGATCCTTGTGATAATGATCGAGGGCTTTTGGGGATTAAAAGTTGGTGATGCTGATCATTGTATCAAGGGATATCAAGTATTTTAATGGCAGAGGTGTCCATTTCCTTATTTATTGAGGGCTTCTATGGATAAGATGATAGAGGTTCTGATCGTCGTATTGAGGGCTTACCTAGGTGGCGGTAAGATATAAATTTTATCCTTGGTTAAAGGATACCTTACTCTTTGGGATAAAAGAATGGTAATACCCCTTTACTTTTCAGCCACTATTTGTAATAGAAATGGAATCATTCGAGATCATCTTTCTATTCATATTATTTTCTATTGTAATTTTTTTAATTACGATACTTTCTTTTACATTAAATTTTATATTGAGAAATTCTATACACTATATGGTAGAATCATTTAAATTTGTAATACACTGATCATTTAATTCAATTCAAATACAATTTTTTTAGTAACCTATGGTATCATATTATCCATTAGATATACGAATGGTCAGATCATTTTTTTTGTTTCATAAGTGGATTTGGGAATCACATTAGTTTATGATCTCTTAAACTATAATTCTTCTAAAGATATTAAATACAAAACTTTTAAATCTTAAATCCACCCCCCTCTTTTGGTGTACCATCTCATATACATTTACATATATATTTCGATCTTACAATTGGTATCATGGTTTGTTTCCAATGATTTGTTTTACATTCTTTATATATTTCTATAATATGGTTATATTTTTATTATAAACCCTTTGTTTATAATTGCATACTACATTAACTTGTTGACTGGAAAAGTGTTTCTTTATAATATGGTAGGAATGAATATTGAATCAATTGATAATCTAAACCTAACTACACCACCTATTTTTGATGGAAATTATTATAATTACTTGATATACTGAATGAAGGAATTTTTTATTTATACTGGAGTAGATAATTTTGTGTCGCTCACTGGAGATTACAAAATTCTAGGAAAGGAAGTCATAACCTTCACCAATAAAGAGAAAAAATAGTATCAACTAAATTAAAGGGTATGAAACACTCTTTTATGTTCCATGACCAGGAATATATATAGTCAGATATCATCTTGTGAAGCAGCCAACTATATTTGGAAGAAACTAGAAGTCACAAATCCTGAAACTTATTAAGTTATAGAAACTAGAAGAGCTATGTTTAGAGCATAATATCATGGATTTTTAATTCCACATGGAGAACCGGTTTGAAAAGTGAAACAAAGATTCATGAACATAATCAACATTCTTCAATCTGTGGGAGAAAAGTGACTTGATGATGATGTTATTATGGACAGGATTATAAATATCATGCCCAATGAGTGGGAGTCAAAAAGGATAGCTATTGATGAGAACATGAATGTTACTCAAATCACTCTTGATGAATTATTTTGTACTCTATTACAACATGATACAAGAATAAAAAAATAAGTATATTTCAATAATAAGAAGAATGGTAAAGGAATCATAGATCTTACGAAAACATATAAAGCCAAGACATCAAACAGGGTGAAAATAAATAATTCTAAGAAAACCATTGTTATATCTGAATCTAGTGAAATTGATCATTCAAAAATGAACTATCCATTCTTGCTCAAATAATGATCAAGATTTTGGGAAATACATTTTTTCATTACAGATTCAAAAATAAAGATATAAAGGACAAGAAAGAATCAGAAATAACTTTTAATGAATATAAAAGAGTAGGTCACATCGGACCTGATTGTCTTATTCTTAAGAGAAAACTAATAAAGGATGCATATTATGAATGAAATAAAAAAAAGTATTACATGTCATAAAATAAAATTTAATTGAATTAAAATGATACAAGGAGTACCAGCAGTGGTGATTCTTTAGATGAATCTTATGAATATGAATCTTCTGGTCAGAATAATATTGAACTTATAGCCAGACTACGTATTGAAAATAATTTTCTCATGGATAAGGTACACATGGAAGGATATCTTACAAATGTATCATTAAATTCAAATTATATATATTAGAATTATTCTAACTCATTGGATGAATAATCTTCCTCATCATAGGATAATTTACCTTGTTTTGAAGAAGTGTCCAGATTTTCTAAACTACATGAGAATGAGAATTTAAAAATCAATAAAAACCTTGATAACGAAAAATTCTAGAATATGTATCCTCACAAAATAAGTATTATATATTTCAAAATATCTTAATCAGAAAACTCTTGAATTAGGAAATTTTTCAAAAAACTTTATGGAAGTAAATGCTGATAAGGATAAACATAATAAGGATTTTGAAAAATTGTCTTAGAGAAAAAAAATTTGAAACAAAAACCAAATACAAAAAAAACTCTTGTAAAAATGAAAATTAATTCATTAGACTAAAATATAATATTTTTTCCTTAAATAAAATTTTTTTCAATTGTTTTTTTGTTAAATGTTTTAAGAATAACCTTATAAGCATAATTCAATTATGTGATAAAAGTTACGCTGTGAATTTTAGGAATGATAAATGTTTAGTTCAAAATTCCAAAGATGAATTCATTCTCTATCCCCATAGTCATAATAATGTATACACACACATAACATAGAAGACCTTATAATCAAAGAAATACCTTTCTTAAAATCAATGGAAGACTAATTTTGGTTATGGAATAGAATTCTAGGATACTGTAACCTTAGAAACCTTTGCTAAATCTCAATGAAAAAAGTTGTTAAGAATCTATCAGATCTCAAAATTGATTCATCAAAAGTTTATGACCCTTATCAATATGGATCGAAATATAGAACAAGATTTAAATCAATTAATGATGTTTCAAATACTGTTTCATTACTGTTAGTGCACATGGATCATTTTGGTCCTACAGAAAATGGAAGTATTAGTGGAAAATAGTATTTATTTATTTTAGTTGATGACTACACCATATTTAAATGGGTTTATTTTCTTGTAATGAAATATAAAGCCTTTTTCTATTTCAAAAATTTTATATCCTATGTTAAAAATGAGAAAAACCTACCACTAATAAATTTTAAAGTAATCATAGTGGAGAATTTCAATATTCGGATTTTGAAACATTTTGTAGAAAGAAAGGTATTACTCAAAACATTTATGCTCCAAGAACCCCTCAATAAAATAGTTTTCTTGAAATAAGAAATTTTATTCTTCAAAAAATGATAAGAACCATGTTGAGTGAATACTCAATTGCTATGAATTTCTTGGCTAAAGCTGTAAGTACTTCACATTACACTAAAAATCAAGTTTAAACTACAAAAGTCTTAATAAAACACCTTTTGAATTATGGACTGGCCGAAAACCTAAATTTTCTTAGTTCATAGTATTTGGATGTAAAGTATTCAGTTTTGATACTAAATATAACATACAAAAAAATTCGCCCAAATCTGATGAATTAATATTTTTATCTTATTCCACTACTTCTAAGGATTATAGATAATTTAAAAAAAACTCTTATAATATTAAGGAAACAGTTCATTTAAAATTTGATGAAATAGATCCCTTTGTTTTTAAACTACCCCTATTTATATCTATGGATTTGTTTTTACAAACTTATTATCAACCTTTGATTGAAGACTCTTATAAAAAGGGAGATAATCAAGAGAAGTATTCTAAAATATTTACCCCAGAAGGAATTCTATCTTATGTAGATGAACATGTTTTCCAAAACCCAAATCAATTGTTTATTAGAAATCATCTAACTGATAATATCATTGTTGTTGTAAATAAACCTGTAAGGACTAGAAAATACTTGATAAATGAAATAGAACATCTTTATTTTCTATCCCAATTTTAACATAAAACATATAATGAGCCCATATGTGATGAGGATTGGATTAAAATAATACAAGATTAACTAAATGAATTTTAAATGAATATTCTGGACCTTCATTGAAAGACCAGAAGAAACAACTGATATTGGGGTAAAATGGGTTTTTTGAAATAAATGTTATGAAAATGGATTCATTAAAATAAAGAATGAAAGACTTGTTGTCAAAGGCTATAATCAACATAAGGGAGTAGACTATGAAGAAACCTATGCTTCAGTAACTAGACTTGAATCTATTCATATTCTTTTAGCATTTTTATAATTCCTTAACATAAAACATTTCCAAATGGATGTAAATTGTGCTTTATTTAATGGATATGTACATGGAAAAGTTTTTGTAAAACAACCACCTAATTTTTTAGACTCAAAACATCTTGGTCAGGTTTTTGAACTTACCAAATCCTTATATGGTCTGAAACAATCCAATAGAGCTTGGTATGATAGACTAACAAGATTTATTTTACAGAAAAATTATGCTAAAAGAACTTCACATCCAACTCTTTTTATAAAGGTGGAAAACAAAAATATTTTTTTTGTTAAGATTTATATTGGTGAAATTATATAATATTATCAACTCAAAAATCCCTAACTTATTCTTTTGTGAATCTCTTGAAATCTGAGTTTGAAATGAGTATAATGGGTGAGTTAAAATTGATTTTATGTTTTCAAATCTCTCATAACCCAAAATGGACCTATATATCCCAACATAAGTATATCAAATATTTACTTAAATAGTATGGATATAAAAACACTAAAAGTATAAGCACTCTAATTAGTACCTCAAATTCAATTGATCTTGATGAAGCTGGGAAACTAGTAGATAAAACATCTCTTAGAGGTATAACAGGAAGTTTGTTATACATAATATATAGTCATCTAGACATTCAGTTTTCAGTATGATTATGTGCAAGATTTCAATCTAATTAAAATTAATCTTATTTAAAAAAAGTAAAATGATTTTTTTTCTAATTAATGGGAACCATGGATTTAGAAACATTTTATTCATCTAGAAATTCTTTTTTAAAATGCTTTTTAGATGCTGACTTTGGGGGTTGCATAATGGAGAAAAAAATTACATCTGTAACATGTCATTTATTACGAGATTCATCAGTCTCTTGGTCATGAAAAAACAACATTTAGTAACAATTTCCACTACTAAAGCTAAATATGTAGTAGCTGATGTTTTTATGCTCGAGTGTTGTGGATGCAACACACACTCAGTGACTGTGGCATGAGTTTTCCAAATCTTAAATATTATGTGATAATACTAGTTCCATAGCTCTGAGAAAAAACTGGGAATATCATGAACCTAAAAAACACAGAGATATTAGGCATAACTTTCTTAGTTACCACACACTAAAAAGATATATTACTTTACAATTCATTGAAACGTAAGAACTACATCCTGAAATTTTTACAAAACCATTATATTCTGATAGATTTGAATACATTAAAAAAATCTAGAAAGGATCACTATAATGTAATCATTTACTTCTACTTATTTTTTAAAACAACTCTTTACATTAAGATACTCCTTTTTAAATGGGAATTATACATTTTGTTTATCAGTTTCACATTTTATTGGTTTTATATTTTATCAGTTTTGTAAAGACCCGTAAAATTCAAGGGAAATTTTTTCTTAATTTTCTTTAGAATTTTACAAGAGCGCGGTTTCTGACGGCACCTGATTCCGAGGCCCGGAGTGCCCGGAATTAATTTCCGAAGTTTAGCTCGGGTACGTTCAGTGAACGAACGAGCGGGATTTCCTAACTTTTGATCCGGTGCTCGGAATTGAAATCCGAGGACACCGATGAACTCATAGCGCCGATATTCGCTTAAAGAGACCTTTTCGGAAGTTGCATTTGTTGCGGGTTGAAAGTTAGTTTTGGGGATTAAAAGATAAGTAAAATAAAATTTTGTGTGTGAATTTTATTTTAATTCATGGTTGTTAGACTCTCTCATGGGAAGTTGTTGGTGGGGCCCACAACCACCCAACTTCTCATGTGTGGTTATGAGGGAGGTGGGGCCCACACGAGCCCCCACCTTTTCATTTTTCCTAACTCCTCATTAAACTCCACTTTATTAATTTGAAAACTTGTGTAATTTATTACATGAGTTAGTTTTATTTTCAAACTCTTGGAATTCAAGAGTCATGTGGAGTTAAGGTTGGAAACTCAATAAACTTAAGTTATAACTTAAGATTTAAATGAGGAGAATTAAATGAAGTGGTTTAGATTTCAAGCCTTTGAAATTCCAAACCCTTCTATTTAATTCATGGTTTAGTTTCCTTTGTTTTGGCATTTGGGTTTTGCTGTGCGGAGAGGAAAAGAGGGAGGCTTCTTGTGAGTTCTTCCTCCAAGATGAAGAACGCGGCGACCTTCTTCCACGACGTCGGACTGCAACGCGTTGGATTTCCTCCACGACGCTGCAACGCATCCTTTCCGCGACGTGCCTCTCACGGCGAACCCACGTCCGTCTACCGCGACGCCATAACCGCGATGCCGACGACGTCTTCCTCCGTGACGTCCGACTTCCGCGACACTCATCTCCCGCGGCCGTTGACGAACGCCGAGTTGTTAATTGAGGTAGGGGTTGTACCTTATTTCATGATTTAATTTACGCCTTCGTAAATAAATTATTGGACCGCTTGTTATCATTAACATGGGAGGGGATCGGACCGCACAAACACGGTCGATCCTCCTCCCAAACCTTGTTGTTGGATTTTTACTCGTGGTTCGAAGAAGAGGCGGAGCGGTGCCGTGACACTGCGCTTGGACGCAAGGGGTTCATGGGAGTGCGCAAGATTGACGCGTCACTCCGGACGTCGAGGGCCGTGGTGGTCTCCCACGGCCGGATTGACCAAGCCGCCGGAGCAATGAGGCGCGGCCCGTTGGCCGCGGCGGAGTAAAGGAAGTGCAACCGTTGGATGCAACGCCTCCGTGCCGCATCGGAGGAGAAAACAAAGGCGCCGCGGCCGGAGCGGGGCCGCGGCGAAAGCGCGCGGTGCCGTCGCACCGCGCCAGACGACGAATACCGCGGCCGGTTCCGGGTCGCGGCGGGATGAGGAGACCGCGGCCGGTTCCGGGCCGCGGCGGAAGAGAAGACCGGCGGCCGGGCCGCCGGCATCGGAAGCCGAAGGGGGGGGGGGACCGGAATTTCCGGTCCGGTTTGAGAAAAACCGGCCGGCCAGCTGGCCGGCTGGATGTCTTAAAAACCGGGGGAATTAATCCCCCGGCCAACCCATAAACCCCCCCCCTTAAAGAGGGGGGGGGGTTCTTTGAAGGAGGGGGGCAGCCGGCCCCCCCGTTTCCGCACCAGCAGGCCCCCCACGTGAGGGGGGCGTTTTTTAAAAAAATATATAATAACGGCGCGGCATAGCCGCGCCGCCCCTTCAATCAAGCCCCCCACGTAGGGGGGGCGGTTTTTTTTCAAACAGGCGCGGCTAATTGCCGCGCCGTCCTCCAGCAAAGCGGGGGCTTGCCCCCCGCAAGCCGACCGCGTGCGGCCCCTCGCGGCGCCAGGCCGCCGCGGCCCGCCGCGCCGCCGCGCCGCCGCCGGCCGCCACCGCCCCGGGGGGGGGGGGGGGGGGGGTCGGGCCGGGTCGGCCCGGACCCGGACCCCCCCGTTTCGAACCTGATTTGGTTTTTGGCCCATAACATGAGCCTCGGACCTCCGAATGACGAACCGTCTGCGGAAACGCGATCCTTGGATCGAGACGGTCGTTTCGGTATATCGCACTCAAGGTTTCGGGTTATTTCGAGTTCGGCCGGGTTGGTTCGTTCACGAAACCAACCGGGCCTTCGGAGCGGAAACGCTCATATCTTGAGCTTCGAACGTCCGACTGACGCGCCGTCAGTCGCGTTGTGTTCCTCTTAGTGAGACGGATCTTTTGGCATACTCCGCCCGAGGTTTGGACGCAGGTGGAGTATGGCCGGGTTGGTTCGTTCACGAAACCAACCGGGCCCTCGGAGCGGAAACGCTCATATCTTGAGTTCCGGACGTCCGATTGACGTGCCGTCGACTTTGATGAAATCCTCTAAGTGAGACGGATCTTTTGGCATACTCCGCCCGAGGTTTGGACGCAGGTGGAGTACGGTCCGGGTTGGTTTTGCCTTAAAAACCAACCGGGCCCCGGAAACGAAAATGCCAATAACTCTCAGACCGGACGTCCGATCGACGCGCTGTCTGTTGCGTTGAGTTCCTGTTGACGATACGGAACTTTTGGATACATCAACTCTGCTCTTTGTGACAGTTGATGTATCAGCCTCTCGGCTCGTGGAGCGGATCCTCCGAACGAGCTTTCTGTGTGCGGAAACCCTAGTACTGGCTGCGACTGTTACTGTGACGACTGCTACGACAGCTACTGTGACTGCGACGACGACAGTACAGAGATCCTGTGTGGATTCGACGACGACGACAACAACACTCAGCGATCCTACGTGGAACAGTGCTACCGAACTTGTGTGAGCTGAATCTTCAGTTTACCTTGGGCGGTGGAGCGCTTGGGTGTAGCGGCGGACCCGTGGTACTTGACAGTGGTGGTGCGCTTGGATGCAGCAGCAGACCCTTGGCGGTGGAGCGCTTGGTTGTAGCGGCAGACCCGCGATACTCTACGGAGTGTATGCGCTTGGTTGTAGCGACAGACCCGCGATGGTGGAGGCGTGCGTGCGGAGTACGGAGACCGTGTAGCCGACTGAGACCTGATGACTGCTTGACCGACTCGACTTGGAGTGAGTCGACTAGCCCAGTGGACGGAGCGCCCGGTATTTGGCGGCAGACCCACGGCGGACGGAGCGCCTAGTAGTTGGCAGCAAACCCGCGGTACTCATCAGGAGGAGTACCTCAGTAGGCTATCTGGGTGAGCACCCGGTATTTGGCGACAGACCCTCAGCGGACGGAGCGCCCGGTAGTTGGCCGCAAACCCGCAGTACTCGACAGGAGGAGTACTTCAGCAGTCTTAGGTTAGTGAGCGGCGGCCTCGGAGTCGTGACAGGACCACTGTACACTCTAGAGACGGAGCTCTTCAGTAGCTACGGTTTCGATAATGAAAATCCTGGTTTGAGCTGAGTCAATGATCTTTGTGTTTCCTCATGAATGAGATGGGTCGCTTGATAACTTAGGTATATGTATGGGCATATACCTGGGTAATAGTTATCCGTTGATTTCATAAACTTGTTATAAACTGTGTGAACTTGTACTGTTATCCTGTGTGGATTTTACTGTTTACTCTTCTTTGTGGATTGGGTTGTTCTTGGGCTCGGTGTTGGAGCCGAACGGAAATTGGTGACATAGGTATATGTTTGGGCATATACCTAATCAATACTGGATGTTACTTCGTGATTGTTACTTTTCTTCGTGGTTTATCCTTTGTGGATTTGAGAGACCTTCAGGGGTCTCGGGGTCCCTACTGAGTATCTTATACTCACCCCTGCACGGGCTATGCCCGCACTTCGTTGTGTTGGTTGCAGACGACGGACAGCGCTGACTGCGATTGAGGCTTACGGAGTAGGTCGGTACCCGGAGGAGGACCACTGAGCGGGTCATGCTCGGAGCGGACAGTTGGACCGAGAAGTTGTGGAGCTATCTGTACCTACCCTTCAGGTAGGATCCGTGGTGGACGATCCAGGAGCTGAGCCATCTGTACCTACCCTTCAGGTAGGAATCGAGGAGGACGTCCCAGGAGCCGCTTGTACTTCAGTTGCTGTTTTCCCTTTCGAGTTGTACTTTACTTTACAGTTGGGCTTGTATTTCCGGCCCCTTTACTTCAGCACAGTTGTTCTAGTTCTGTGTACTGCTTTACTTATGCTTGTTACTCTGAGGTGCTTGTTTACTTTATTAAGGCAATGCCTTCCCTTTTTACTGGGATTTTACGCCTTGGTGCTAGTCGCCAGCCCCTGGCCTATGGAAGGCGGGCTTGGGGTAGTCACGGCACGGGCCCCGAGGGCGGGTCGTGACAAATTGGTATCAAAGGAGTTCGGTTCTACCGCGAACTCTGATCTTTTCTATGTGAAGCAATAGTGTTTAGTGTATTGAGTGTGGTTATCAGTCCAGGGAGTCCAGTGTTGGTGCGGCGGCCGACGTATCCGTACACCAGGACCCTGACTTCTGATTTCCGACTTAATGCACGAAAACACTGATTGCGTGTGTGTTTCCCAAAAGGTTTAAAGTCAGCTCAAACCAGGTCAGCTCACCAGGTATAAATCGTTGACCGTGACACAACTGTTCAGAATGTCACCATGCTGATAGTTAGCTGGAGTTCCGAGAGAGTTCTCGATGATGGCCCACCGAGCAGCGAGATTCCGGTGCAGGCCCCTTTTTCAGTGTTGGCACCTTCGGGTGGTGTACCAGCAGCACCACCACCCGTTAGGCAGCAGATGCCACTAGCTGACAGTGCACGCTAGCAGAGCGCGATGCACGAGTTCCAGCAGTAGAGGCCTCTGAGGATACGAGGTGAGACAGTTTTCCCAGGCAGCAGTGGACTGGATGGAGGCGGTTGCTAGAGTTCTACGCCTAGCTTGGATACTAGTAATGAGGCTTCGGTACGCGAACCGATACCTGGAATAGTACCTACGGGTAGTGTGCCAGCTATGTCACTACCTGTTGGTCAGTAGACACTACCAGCGGTACCGGTAGCAGAGAATCACAGGCTTAGTTCCTTACATATGTTTTAGTAGCAGATATCCCTCAAGTTTCGAGGTGAGCCTGACTCGTAGGCGGCTGAGGACTGGCTTGAGGAGGTGGTTGTGAGTTTTCTGGAGCTAATACAGCTTCGACAGTACGACATGTCGGAAGCAGAGCACTCAACGTGGCTTACCAATCAATCTTGGTACTCGTTGGTTACGTTGTGATCAGTTCTTTAGACTCGAACTTCTGAGCGAAGTGTGTCTAAAGGACATCTGAACCATTACTTTTCCTCTATGCATTCCTACCTATGCTAGGATGCTAGAGAGAACCTTTGTGGTTGTGAACGTTAGCAGTGAAAGGCATGAAACTAGCGCCAGTCTAAGAGACTCGGGCGTGTAAAATGTTTCAGGAGGAGGAAGTGCTAAGGACAGATGAATCTTCAGGGTAGCAGACGTGGAAGCGGAGCTTGGAGAGCAGCATGTGGTGGTGTACATTTCAACATGTTACGACCACCCGACTTAGTAGTCCCCGCCAGGCTCAGGGAGCAGGAGGGCTGGGGAGGAGAGTAGCTGCATTGCGGTCAAGGAGTGTGACCCAGGAGCTCTAAGAATGATTCGGGGTACGAATTATGTCTACTACGAGCTGCCATATCTATAGACGTAGGAACCAATCATTCTACCCTTCCACGAATCATGTCCCAGACCTAGAGGTTCCGGGTAAGCCGTAGACTTGACCCTCACGTCTGGAGATACCTTTGGGAGGAGACTCGATAATCACACTTACGCCGACGGTGTGATTTGACCTCGAGGAGAGAGTTTCGGTTGGAATCTCTTGGTGGCAGTGTAGAGGCCTTACGACGTTGATCTGGGTATGGTTTTGATTCACAAATCATACCCCGGTTGACTGTTTTAGGCAAACGTCGGAATGGGTTTTCCTTGGTCGGCGAAAAGGAAACCCTGGGCAGCACATGTTAAACTCAGGCATAAGTGGGTGTGACCGATCACTCTTGAGTTGGTCAACCCCACCCTTGTGGCAGCAGGAGTTTTGAGTTTCAGTTCTATCCTAAAAAGGGAAACCTCTTGAATTTGAGGGTGACGAACACGTTTCTTATACGGTCTCAACCCGATGAGGTTTCGGAGATGTGGCCGAAGCGGCATGTTATCTCCGAAGTTCAATGGACCCTTTTTGATCTTCAGCAGGGTAGGCGAAGAGGTTACCGCTTGACCCTACCACCTCAGTCGCACCGGGTGCATAATGTCCACCACGTGTCTCAGCTGTGGAGATACGTGTATGTTTCTTCACACGTCATCGACCTCGGGGAGTTGGACGTCGATGACAGGGCGACAAGCACAGAGGTTCTAGTAGAGATCGAGGATCGACAGGAGCAGGTTCTACGTGAACGGTTGCTTCCTCTGGGGTGCTTCTCGGGTAGCACGAGATCTTCAGGTGAGCATATGGGAGCGTAAAGCTCAGTTGCGTGCTCAGTACTACTTAGTTTCCCTTAAGTATGAGTTGAAGCTTTACGGGGACGTAAAGCCCTGAGGTGGGAGTTATGTAAAGACCCGTAAAATTCAAGGGAAATTTTTTCTTAATTTTCTTTAGAATTTTACAAGAGCGCGGTTTCTGACGGCACCTGATTCCGAGGCCCGGAGTTCCCGTAATTAATTTCCGAAGTTTAGCTCGGGTACGTTCAGTGAACGAACGAGCGGGATTTCCTAACTTTTGATCCAGTGCTCGGAATTGAAATCCGAGGACACCGATGAACTCGTAGCGCCGATATTCGCTTAAAGAGACCTTTTCGGAAGTTGCGTTTGTTGCGGGTTGAAAGTTAGTTTTGGGGATTAAAAGATAAGTAAAATAAAATTTTGTGTGTGAATTTTATTTTAATTCATGGTTGTTAGACTCTCTCATGGGAAGTTGTTGGTGGGGCCCACAACCACCCAACTTCCCATGTGTGGTTATGAGGGAGGTGGGGCCCACACGAGCCCCCACCTTTTCATTTTTCCTAACTCCTCATTAAACTCCACTTTATTAATTTGACAACTTGTGTAATTTATTACATGAGTTAGTTTTATTTTCAAACTCTTGGAATTCAAGAGTCATGTGGAGTTAAGGTTGGAAACTCAATAAACTTAAGTTATAACTTAAGATTTAAATGAGGAGAATTAAATGAAGTGGTTTGGATTTCAAACCTTTGAAATTCCAAACCCTTCTATTTAATTCATGGTTTAGTTTCCTTTGTTTTGGTTTTTGGGTTTTGCTGTGCGGAGAGGAAAAGAGGGAGGCTTCTTGTGAGTTCTTCCTCCAAGACGAAGAAAACGGCGACCTTCTTCCACGACGTCGGACTGCAACGCGTTGGATTTCCTCCACGACGCCGCAACGCATCCTTTCCGCGACGTGCCTCTCGCGGCGAACCCACGTCCGTCTACCGCGACGCCATAACCGCGGTGCCGACGACGTCTTCCTCCGTGACGTCCGACTTCCGCGACACTCATCTCCCGCGGCCGTTGACGAACGCCGAGTTGTTAATTGAGGTAGGGGTTGTACCTTATTTCATGATTTAATTTACGCCTTCGTAAATAAATTATTGGACCGCTTGTTATCATTAACATGGGAGGGGATCGGACCGCACAAACACGGTCGATCCTCCTCCCAAACCTTGTTGTTGGATTTTTACTCGTGGTTCGAAGAAGAGGCGGAGCGGTGCCGTGACACCGCGCTTGGACGCAAGGGGTTCATGGGAGTGCGCAAGATTGACGCGTCACTCCGGACGTCGAGGGCCGTGGTGGTCTCCCACGGTCGGATTGACCAAGCCGCCGGAGCAATGAGGCGCGGCCCGTTGGCCGCGGCGGAGTAAAGGAAGTGCGACCGTTGGATGCAACGCCGCCGCGCCGCATCGGAGGAGAAAACAAAGGCGCCGCGGCCGGAGCGGGGCCGCGGCGAAAGCGCGCGGTGCCGTCGCACCGCGCCAGACGACGAATACCGCGGCCGGTTCCGGGCCGCGGCAGGACGAGGAGACCGCGGCCGGTTCCGGGCCGCGGCGGAAGAGAAGACCGGCGGCCGGGCCGCCGGCATCGGAAGCCGAAGGGGGGGGGGGACCGGAATTTCCGGTCCCGTTTGAGAAAAACCGGCCGGCCAGCTGGCCGGCCGGATGTCTTAAAAACCGGGGGAATTAATCCCCCGGCCAACCCATAAACCCCCCCCCCCTTAAAGAGGGGGGGGGGGCGGTTCTTTGAAGGAGGGGGGCAGCCGGCCCCCCGTTTCCGCACCAGCAGGCCCCCCACGTGAGGGGGGCGTTTTTAAAAAAAAAATATATAATAACGGCACGGCATAGCCGCGCCGCCCCTTCAATCAGGCCCCCCACGTAGGGGGGGCGGTTTTTTTCAAACAGGCGCGGCTAATTGCCGCGCCGTCCTCCAGCAAAGCGGGGGCTTGCCCCCCGCAAGCCGACCGCGTGCGGCCCCTCGCGGCGCCAGGCCGCCGCGGCCCGCCGCGCCGCCCCGGGGGGGGGGGGGGGGGGGTCGGGCCGGGTCGGCCCGGACCCCCCCGTTTCGAACCAGATTTGGTTTTTGGCCCATAACATGAGCCTCGGACCTCCGAATGACGAACCGTCTGCGGCAACGCGATCCTTGGATCGAGACGGTCGTTTCGGTATATCGCACTCAAGGTTTCGGGTTACTTCGAGTTCAGCCGGGTTGGTTCGTTCACGAAACCAACCGGGCCTTCGGAGCGGAAACGCTCATATCTTGAGCTTCGAACGTCCGACTGACGCGCCGTCAGTCGCGTTGTGTTCCTATTAGTGAGACGGATCTTTTGGCATACTCTGCCCGAGGTTTGGACGCAGGTGGAGTATGGCCGGGTTGGTTCGTTCACGAAACCAACCGGGCCCTCGGAGCGGAAACGCTCATATCTTGAGTTCCGGACGTCCGATTGACGTGCCGTCGACTTTGATGAAATCCTCTAAGTGAGACAGATCTTTTGGCGTACTCCGCCCGAGGTTTGGACGCAGGTGGAGTACGGTCGGGTTGGTTTTGCCTTAAAAACCAACCGGGCCCCGGAAACGAAAATGCCAATAACTCTCAGACTGGACGTCCGATCGACGCGCTGTCTGTTGCGTTGAGTTCCTGTTGACGATACGGAACTTTTGGATACATCAACTCTGGTCTTTGTGACAGTTGATGTATCAGCCTCTCGGCTCATGGAGCGGATCCTCCGAACGAGCTTTCTGTGTGCGGAAACCCTAGTACTGGCTGCGACTGTTACTGTGACGACCGCTACGACAGCTACTGTGACTGCGACGACGACAGTACAGAGATCCTGTGTGGATTCGACGACGACGACAACAGCACTCAGCGATCCTACGTGGAACAGTGCTACCGAACCTGTGTGAGCTGAATCTTCAGTTTACCTTGGGCGGTGGAGCGCTTGGGTGTAGCGGCGGACCCGTGGTACTTGACAGTGGTGGTGCGCTTGGATGCAGCAGCAGACCCTTGGCGGTGGAGCGCTTGGTTGTAGCGGCAGACCCGCGATACTCTACGGAGTGTATGCGCTTGGTTGTAGCGACAGACCCGCGACGGTGGAGGCGTGCGTGCGGAGTAGGGAGACCGTGTAGCCGACTGAGACCTGATGACTGCTTGACCGACTCGACTTGGAGTGAGTCGACTAGCCCAGTGGACGGAGCGCCCGGTATTTGGCGGCAGACCCACGGCGGACGGAGCGCCTAGTAGTTGGCAGCAAACCCGCGGTACTCATCAGGAGGAGTACCTCAGTAGGCTATCTGGGTGAGCGCCCGGTATTTGGCGACAGACCCTCAGCGGACGGAGCGCCCGGTAGTTGGCCGCAAACCCGCAGTACTCGACAGGAGGAGTACTTCAGCAGTCTTAGGTTAGTGAGCGGCGGCCTCGGAGTCGTGACAGGACCACTGTACACTCTAGAGACGGAGCTCTTCAGTAGCTACGGTTTCGATATTGAAAATCCTGGTTTGAGCTGAGTCAATGATCTTTGTGTTTCCTCATGAATGAGATGGGTCTCTTGATAACTTAGGTATATGTATGGGCATATACCTGGGTAATAGTTATCCGTTGATTTCATAAACTTGTTATAAACTGTGTAAACTTGTACTGTTATCCTGTGTGGATTTTACTGTTTACTCTTCTTTGTGGATTGGGTTGTTCTTGGGCTCGGTGTTGGAGCCGAACGGAAATTGGTGACATAGGTATATGTTTGGGAATATACCTAATCAATACTAGATGTTACTTCGTGATTGTTACCTTTCTTCGTGGTTTATCCTTTGTGGATTTGAGAGACCTTCAGGGGTCTCGGGGTCCCTACTGAGTATTTCTTATACTCACCCCTGCACCGGCTATGCCCTCACTTCGTTGTGTTGGTTGCAGACGACGGACAGCACTGACTGCGATTGAGGCTTACGGAGTAGGTCGGTACCCGGAGGAGGACCACTGAGCGGGTCATGCTCGGAGAGAACAGTTGGACCGAGAATTTGTGGAGCTATCTGTACCTACCCTTCAGGTAGGATCCGTGGTGGACGATCCAGGAGCTGAGCCATCTGTACCTACCCTTCAGGTAGGAATCGAGGAGGACGTCCCAGGAGCCGCTTGTACTTCAGTTGCTGTTTTCCCTTTCGAGTTGTACTTTACTTTAAAGTTGGGCTTGTATTTCCGGCCCCTTTACTTCAGCACAGTTGTTCTAGTTCTGTGTACTGCTTTACTTCTGCTTGTTACTCTGAGGTGCTTGTTTACTTTATTAAGGCAATGCCTTCCCTTTTTACTGGGATTTTACGCCTTGGTGCTAGTCGCCAGCCCCTGGCCTATGGAAGGCGGGCTTGGTGTAGTCACGGCACGGGCCCCGAGGGCGGGTCGTGACAAGTTTCACATTCTATCGGTTTTACATCTTATCAGTTTTAAATTTTACTAGATGTACATTATATATATTTTTACATTTTATCAGTTTTACATTTTATCGGTTTTACATTTTATCAGTTTTACATTTTATAAGTTTTACAAGTTTATTGGTTCTTAATTTTATCGGTTTTTCATTTTATCAGTTTCATGATTATCAGTTTCATTTTTATCAGTTTCGTGGTTCTTAGTTTCATGTTTTATCAGTATTAGAATATTTTATTGATTTTAGAATTTGTATTAGTTTCATATGGTTATTAGTTTTACAATATATTTAGTACTTATGTTTTGGTAAGAACAATATACGGAAACCAATTTATATATCCTAATACTCTGATAAGTACAATTTATAAAACCTTACATTGTCCATTTTATTTCCAATTGTTGGAATTTCATCTCTTACTTTTAACCCGTAATCGAATTCATTCTGAATAAGATTTTTTTTTTAAAAAACTCAATAGTTCAAATTCATTCTAAACCGTTGAATCTTTTCGATCTAATCTTGACCATCAATTTATTTTTAAAAGAACCCCTTACCCATCCCACATAGAAGTCCTTCTACTTTTCTCCAATGTTTTTATGCTCAATAAATAGCCAACATAGTTCATAATTAGAGAGTACCTCAATTTTCGTAATCACAAAAGTCCTCAGCTTTCGAAACCAAAAAAACCTCAGTGTTTGAGATTTTTTTTCAAGTCTTTAATGTCTGATTCAACTACTTCATATCTTAAACAAATTTCTCAAAAATATTTCTATTCTATTACCTTACAAGGTTAATGGTTTTTTTCTCAGGATTTTTATGAGACTTATGATTCTTCGTTGAAAATGATAATAAATTTCCTAGGACGGGAATATATGTGTTTTGAAAGACTGGAATCAGATCAATATCAAGTGTTTTTTGAGGAAGTCCTATAATTATATAAAACAATGGAGATAGATTATGGACTGAAGTTATCATTTATGATGTATGATAATAAATACACAACCTAAATAAAATTGAAGCTTCATTCCTAGGAGTTACATCAGAGGGATTTGTTATTTTTCAATCTAAAAATTACCCGAACAAGATGGTACTTTTGATAAAAGGAGTGAAAATGAATATCTTTTTGAGATTCATGTTGATTTGACGAAGGTAAATCATCTATTCGCCGATAATAGTCTCATTTCCATTTGAATTCAAGGTTTCCTAGTACTATGAAGGGGTGATAAGGAAGCTATGAATGTCTATGATGTCTATGTGTTTTACTATATGAGAAATATGAAAAAGTTCAATCTTGTGGGTATTATTTTCTTGAAAAAATAGAAACATATATCTGATGCAATCATGTCTTAGCTGGTCATGTTTCCCACCATCCTGAGAATGTTTTTGAAACAATTCCTATGCTTTTTTCATTGTTTTAATTAAATCAGAGTCGATAACATTCAAGGATCACCTCATCAGTACAGATATGATCAGGAGACTCAAATTATGATTCAATCCCAAATCTAAAAAGTTTGAAAATGATCTAGAAGTTGAGAAAGTAAATGAAATAGCTGAAGGGAGTGAAAAATTTCAAATCCATCCAAATCAAAATCAATAAAAAGAAATATATCTAAGGATAAAACCCCAAGAAATCAAAGAAACAAAAAATTTTATCAGATGAGGTTGTGGAAGAGTTGAGGAAGAAAAAGTATGGAAGGAATGAATGTGATCCGCAACTCGATTTGGACCTACCTGAATATCTAGTTGAAAAAATAAGAACTGAAGAAACCTAAAAATAAGAAGAAATGAATAAGATAATGAAGAAGAGAAAGGCCTAATATATCGATATTGATAGTCTTATAAAGATATCTGAAGAAGCCAAAACTAAAATTTTCATAAGGGAACAAGCTGTTCACACTCAACTGGATCCATAGAGAAAGAGAAAGGGAAACAGACATACAAAAAATTGGCTACATAAATTCTCAACTAGGAAACTGAATAAGAAGAAGAAGAATAAGAACAAGGACTAGAAGAAGTGGAAGATAGTGAAGTTGGAAACAAGAAAAATCATTTAACATAATCATCATAAGCCCTATCTTTAAAGTTTCCATATCATAATCATTATCCGTAATAATGTTTATCTCAAATGAATACATCAAATAATGTTATTCAAGCCTTAGATAAAGAAGAAGAAGCATCCAATAAGAATTGGAATCAAACTGCAGAAATTATTATCACTAAAACTCAATTTAGAGATCTTCATAAATTCAATGAAGATATAGCTTGATAAAAGACAATCACTGTGAAAGGAATTCAATACATTGAACAATCCTTGAACGGATTGGAAAAGATTATCTCCTTCCTTCCAAAAATTTAAGCAATGCTAGATATCATTTATGATAGTCATAATGAAAGCACAGATTTAGTCAAGACTCTGATGGACATGTTTTTGAATCTTGAAGCTGATTTTAATTTATTCAAAGAACATGTTGTTGAGGATAGCATATCTTGTAACATGGTTGTTAAATAGTCTTACAACATTGATGTGAATCTCAAGTATCATGTGAACAATATTGATGAATTAGTGTAGCATGTAAATAATCTCAATTTAATCTACCAAAATTTGGTCACTGATTTGAATGAAAAAGTATAAGCCTTTCAGAGACAGAGTACCTCAAAATTATTATCATCTAAAGAGCTTGAACATCTAAAGATAAAATTTTAAAACTGATGTAATGAAGTTTTTTTTCTCTCAAATAGTGTTTTAATCTTAGAGAAGGCCTACAGAGTAAGATTGGGGGATTAAAATTATCAGGAAGTAAGGATCAAATCATATGAAATAGTCAACCAACTTCATAAAGAAAGGCTCCAGAAACAAGATAGGAATATTTCAAAACATTATGTGAATCTAAAGGCTTGTAAATAATCTCTTTACAAATTTATGGAGGATAGAAAAGAGTTCAAGAAGATGAAGCTCTCAGTGTTCAATATCTTTGAAAACCAAAAGGAGAAATAATTATTTTTTGAACTCTTATTTTAATAAAAACTTATTAGATTTCAATTAATTTATTTTGTTTTGTATACTTTTTTTTCTACAGCTACTCTATAAAAAATAATGTTTTCACTTATTCATTTTTAAAATCACAAAGGTGGTGAATAATTTGGAAAAGAAGGAAATTCATTATGCAGAATATTTTTTTTAAAAAAAGGTAAATGGGTAAATACATTATGAAGGGGAAGAACATATATGTAAAAGCTAAGAGAATATGATCCTTATTGTATTTTTATACTAAGGTGCAATTATTCATATACTCTATTACCATCAGAAGAGTTACTAAACCCAATGCAAGATAAGCCTTTATTGTTTGTTTTTTTTTGTTTTTTTATTTCAAAAAAGGGGGAGATTGTTGAGTCAAAATGTTTTTCGAATTTTACATTGATCTTTTTGTTTTAGAAACCAAAAATTACTTCTTGTTTTCCATATATTTTTATTTTCATAATATTCATATATGTTGTTTTCCATCATAATCATATATGTTGTTTTGTGTTGTATTTATATATGTTTTTTCCATCGTAATCATATATGTTGTTTTCCATCATAACCATATATTTTGTTTTACATCATAACCATATTTGTTGTTTTCCAATGTAACCATATATATTCTTTAATATCATAATCATATATGATTTTTTCCATCATAATCACATATGTTGTTTCTCATCTTAATCACATATGTTGTTTCTCATCGTAACCACATTGTGCATCATGATAATGTCAAACATCATATACAAGATTATGTATCGTAATCAAATCATGCATTGTAATCATATTTCCCATCGTAATTATGTTATCTATTTTAATAATGTTACACATTTTAATCATGTTTCAAAGCATAACAATGTTATACATTGTAATAATGATATGCATTATATTCATGTTATGCATCGTAACCATGTATCGTATCCATGATATACATCATAATTACAGTATGCATCATAATAATGTTATTTATCGTAACCATGTATTGTATCCATGATATAAATCGTAATTACTTTACTCATTGTAATCTCATTATGTATTAGAAAGACACTATGTATCTTATCCATGATATACATCGTAACCATGTTATGTATCATACTCATGTAATCTGTTGCACACATGTCTTACTCAAATACTACATACATGGTTTATATTATAATTAATCTTAATCCTTCGTTCATATAACTATAATTATTGTTTTCTAACCAAAACGATTTCATTGGGTGAGTTATATACTAATCAAAATGAAGTCATGTTTTCTATTTTGTTTTGACCATTATAGTTCTAGGTGTATAAGTCCCTCTGAGTTTTACGGATAAATATGACCATTGAAAACAAATATGAGCATTGGACAGGAGGCCTATAAATAGGAGTTCACTTGATCCATTGAAGACAAGAAATGAATGATTGGACATAAAATACACTATTGTGGTGCTAGAGAGAGATGGTGTAACCACTCTTTTACATCGTATGAAAAACCTTGAAGATACAAGATGTGAATGACTTGTTCCAAGCTCTTGTATTTTAATAAATTATTTGTATTCCATTGTGTTCCCAATCATTTTGTTAACAATCGAGGGATTATGGGGATAGGAATATGGTGTTGTCGATTTTTGTATCGAGGGAGTTCAATTATTTTAATGATAGAGGTGTCGATTACCTTCCAAATTGAGGGATTTCTTGGATAAGAAGACATACTTTCTGATCATCATATCTAGGTCTTTCCTGGGTGGTAGAAAGACATACCTTTTATCCTATATGAAAGTATTCCCTACTCTTTGGGATAAAATACTTGTAATACCCATTTAATTTTTTTGCTGAAATTTGTAATATAATAGGAATAATTTTATTTCATCTCTCTATTAATATTCATTTATATTATAATTCTTTTAATTATGATACACTCATTTACATTAAATATTGTACTAAAAGATTATATACTCTATATGGTAGATTAATTTACATTTGTTATACTCTGATCATTATATTCAATTCAAATACAATTGTTTTTAATAACCTGTGGTATAATATTATCCATCAGATCTAGGACCAGTACAATTATTTGTTTTGTTTCATAAGAGGTTTTGTGAATCATATTAGTTTATGCTCTCTTAAAAAATGTTTCTTCTTAAGAGTTTGAATACCAAACTTTAAAATCTACAATTCACCCCCCCCCCACACCTCTTGTATTGTGCCATCTCAGATACATTTACATCAATATTTCAATGCTACAATGTAGTGGGGGAAAGGAATACATATTAAAAAGGAACCCATCCATATGACCATAATAAAAATATATTTACACCCAAGATTCTGTCTTTCATCATAATAAAAGTAATGTACAACATCAACTATTTAATTAATCTCACTGTCATCTGTAATATTATGATGCATTTCCTTATGCATCACACCATCAAATGGGTCAACTGATTCCATGAAATTCAGTCCCCCCAACAATGTAGCATTATCCAACAACCATCCCAGCCTCACATCAAATTATAAAGAAAAACTCACATTTATATTAATACATAAGGCAGTAAGAGACAAACAAAGTCAATATGGAAACTAGGCCCTAAAACAAATTATTTATCCATTACATGCACTCCAACTCAATCATCCCCATACATTTATCTTTATCAAATAACAAGTTCATATTCCATCTTGAAATAACTGATAAATTTATTATAGGTTTCAACAATAGGTAACCTATAGAATCATTTATGAGAAGTTATTATTTATCATAAAATGTTCTGTAGAATATTTTTTAGTTCACCACTTTACAAAAGAAAAATTCGCATTAACAAATATTTTTATTTTTAAAATCAGTAGTAATTTCCTGATTTGTAATCCTTATCTAATTCTATTTACATATAAAAGATCATATTTTTTAATTAGGTGTTAAAAATCAATTATATTTTTATCAAATTATAAGAACCAGTGGATTTTCTTTTTATCAGTCACTTATGGTTTTAATGTTGTAGTCCCATGGATTTAATGGTATCAATTATGAAACAATTATCCCTAAATTTTTAGTTATATTAAGTAACTTGATATAGTAAATATGACATCATTAACGGCGATGTTAAAAAACTCAAAAATATATTCAATTAAATTTTTAAAGGAAATAGAATAAAACACATTATTCCTTGCTTTAATGGAATCATGTACCAAAATTAGAAGAAATATTATGAAGATTATTAGTAGCTTAATCCTAATTCTCTAAATGAATATTATTAACACACAATAGTAATTTTAAATATATAATATATTTATTGGATATTATAATTTTTCCACAATCTAGAATGAGAAAAAATATTTAGAATAAAGGATATCTTTGAGAGAATAGCAAAAACTTGAGTGCATTGGATGATTATAATGTATGTAAATGTATATTTCCAAGCCACCCAATCCTCTATTTAAGTCCTTAAATTACATTGGTAATGTTTTAGACTCATTCGGGCATTACTATATTGAAGATATCCAATTTTGATAAAACTATACTACCATAAATTTCAGTATCTGATTAAAATACTCAACCACTTTATATTAAATTAACATAGAATAGACAAAGAAATCATTTGGAAGTTCAAATTCAAAATAATAATAATAATTTTCCAGAATTACAAAATTGAGAGGAAGAAAGAGAGAAGCTAATTTTCAATAATACTATCATTTGAGATTGAAAATATTTGAACAATTAAAAATTACAGAAAATAACTAGTTTGATATTTTTAAACAATTCCAAAATAAATTTTCAATGATAACACAAAAATATAACACATAATAAAATTGAAATATTAATATTTTTAATTTATTATTTTATTCCACATTTAAAATATTATAATATCGAACCAAAATGATATTACATAAAAACTAAATATTAAGTTTGAATAAATTAATTATAAATAAAATATAATTTTGAAACATTAAAAAATCATCTCAAATAATCAAATAATAATTTTTGATTTTCAGACTATATATATATGGGTTGATGAAGAAAAAAGTTAAACTTCTTAAAAATTGGTTTAAAAACCTATAAGAATACATCATATATGTTATCTATGAGTAATAATAATTTATATAACCATTAAAAAATTTAAACACTTGCAATAAAAATTCTGAATATAAATATATAAATAAATTATGGAAACAAATTAAACATGAAAATTTGATTTACATATGGGTAAACGTCAAGAATCCATAAATTTAATATGAAATGTTAATAAAAATAGTTAGGGTAAAAATATTTTTCTAATGTTTTCATAATGTTTTGTAGTTGGTTTCCCAAAATATGTAAATGTATAATAAAATTTATATAGCATACTGAAGGGTAAGGAACATTATATATATATATATATATATATATATATAACATAAGGGTAAACTTCATTTTTTAAAAGTATGCAGGTATGTTCATATTCTATGTAATGTAAAAATTATTTTAAACAAGTTGTGTATTGGTATAAGTAATGAAGCATAATGGTAGAATCAAACACTCCAAATCTTATGTAATGGGCTAAATAAAACTTAAATAAAGGAAATACAATGTTTAAAAAACATATATAATGATAAATAGAACTTCGTAACAGGGTATATAAAAAATAACACGGTGTATGGAAGTGTAAACCAATCTCAGGTAAGGGTAATTCAAATGTTTTGTAATGGTAAATTTCATGATATAAATGAAACGTAATTGTAAGTAAATTGACAAGAAATTAAATTTTTCACAAGACTTAAACAAAAATAATAGTAAATAATTAAATGAATAAAAATAGTAAAAAATCATTAACAATTAATGAAAATTTAATAATCATTTCAAAAAAATTTAATAAAACATAAAAATATAATTATCCAAAAAATAAAGTTATGAAATATTTTATATTTTAATTATCAAAACATAAATTAATAAAAATTGAATGGAGTGACTCCAACATGACTATCACATAATGAAATCCATATATATTTTTTCCATAAGATCATAAAAAAATTATTAATTAATGAGATAATAACCCCTAAAAACAAATTTTATAAATATTTCAACATTAAGTAATCATAATCCAACAAAAGAAAGAACATTGATTATATCATGAGATCATAACCCCAATAAATCAAAATAAATATCAAATGATGCTGACATATATAAAAATTATATTTAAAAGAACATAGAAATCTTAATTTTTAAACATAATAATCATGTCCTTTTCTTATGAAAATATTTTAAATAAAAAATTCATTTATTATTGGGAAAATTATTTTCATTTAAAATAATTATAGAACAATTTAATGTATGATTCAAATAATTTAATATTATTTATGTAAGGAAAATTCATTCGTATTATAAATGATAAAAGAGAACATTTTCTAACACTTTTCTAAAAACACGATAGTGAGTCATACTAAAAACAGTTGAAAAATTTATTATCAATAATTTGTAAAGAATACTAATGCATGAAAAAATGAAAATTCTAAAACCATTAATTATTGGTAAAAAATCCATAATATATGGTAATAATATAGATTTAGATGAAAAAGTTCACTGACCAAAGATAAAATAAGGTTTCATTTTCTTTAAAAAAAGTGTCCTGACCATATTAAGTAGCATATAGTGGATAATAAAATTGAATAAAATAAAGAACCAAAAAATTTAAAGAGAATAAGAAAATATATAGGGTATAAAATATAACAAATATATAATTCCACAAAAATATAATTAATTATAAAAATCATTATAAAAGTGATATTACAATATAAATCCTTACCAGATGTCATGAAATTCCATATACACAATCTTAAACTCATGTATGCTAAATTTAGATTTATTTTGTATCTATAAAAATATATATTCATATTTTTATTGGAATATATCCTTAAATTAGAATTTCTTATTTCCTATTTATTAAAAATTATTCATTAAAAACAACATTTGTGTTATAACTATTTCATTTCCTATGTGTGTTTTGGGTTGATGGTTTCAGTCCTTGAACAATGTACATGGTTTTATCATATCCATAATCTTAATCATATTATAAGTATAATATATATTCTTTCATATACACTTTTATAACCATTCACAGAAGGTGATGATAAAAAATTATTAGCATCACTTCATGGAGATGATAATCGGTACACTACAAGAATATCAACATTTATTGACACCTTTTATAACTATTGATAAATAATGAATTATAGTATTTCTAGTAGTATTTTTATAACAAATACAAGAAAATAATAATAAAGATGTTAATTTTATATTTTTTTGTATTTTATCTCTAGTTTTAAAAAACCATGACTTAATTTATTATTTTTTTTGAAAATTTATATAAAAAATTATTTTTACATATATATGTATACATATATATTGAAAAAAAATCAGTAAAATAATTAATATTTATACATTATTAAATAGTGAGTGCTTCTTATTAATTATATAAGTGAATATTCAAATTAGACTTCATCAACAAAATATTATAATATTAGATCTAGGTGTCCTTTTTGGCTCAAAGACCTATGAAATACAATGATGTTAAAAACAAATAAAAATACAATATAATAAATTGATAGTAATTAATAATAAAAAATACAGTAATACTATAATTGAAATGGATAATCAAACATCAAATTAAATAAACCATAACATTTGATCTGGGTGTCTATTTGGACTCTTCATGTTGTCAAATTAAAGCATTAATCTAGCTATATATTGTTTAAACTAGGGTGCCTGATACAAAATATTTCAAAGTTGATAAAGTATTAAAAGCCTCCAAAACTGAATTTTCATTCAAGATATCCATAGTTTTAAACATTCAATGACATTTTATCTTCAATTAAGAATGTCTTATAATTCTTTTTGGGTCATCTATGATTTTATTCTTTGGTTTTATATTACGATCGGTATGAAGGTGTTGTAATTGTAGTGGACTTCAATCTTTTGGTGATTTATTATTATATATATATATGTGTGTGTGCTTGTGTGTGTCTATTTCAATATATATTTTTTATATTCATTTATAATTTACATATATTTATTTATATATTTTTATAATTATATATAATTGTATATATTTTTAGATATTTATATGTATTTATGTATATATATATATACAAAAATATTGTTATGTATTTATGTGTATATAAATTTATACATGTTATTTGGGTATATGATTAAATATATATATTTGTTTATGTATAATTATATTTAGTCATATTTACATGTGTTTATATATGTACAATTGTATGTAATTATATATATGTTTGTGTATATATATATTTTAACTTTTTTCTTATTTATATATTTATATATATATTTATAGATATCAATATATATTAATGTATATTTATATAAATTAATATATATATATATATATATATTTTGTGGCTATACATATCTGTGTTATTATTTATATAAATTAATGTAAATTTAGGTAAATTTAAAAATTAATATAAAAAATCTATATATATAATTGTGTTTAAAAAAATATATGTAATTAAATTTATTATTTATATATCAATTATTTATTATTTACTTACATTTAATTTATTAATATATTTATTATTTAGTACTTATTCATCGATTTATTATTTATTATTAATTAATTTATTAATTATTTAATTACTCATTATCAATTTATTATTTATCATTTATTTATCATTAATTATTTGTTAATTTATAAATTATAAATTATTGATTATTATATATTAAATATCTGTTATCCATTATATATTTATTTTTAATATTTTGGTTATTTTTTTATTTATCATTTATTATCTTTTTTTGTTTAATATTTATTAATTTATTATTTTTTTATTAAATATTGTATATTTATTATATATTTTTTATAAATTATTTATTTGATATATAATTATTATTTATCAATTATACATTATTATTTATTTTTCATTTATTTCTTGTTATTTTTAATCATTTAATTATTGAATATATTTTATTAGTCATTTATTAGATTTTTATATTTTTATTTTTTATTTCATCATTATTTATTTCTCATTATTATTTTATTTATTATTTATTAATTTTTCATTATTTATTTAGTATTTATTGATTATTTATTTTTTAATAATAATTTAGTTATTTATTATTATTAAATATTTAGTTATTCTTTAGTTATTCTTTATTTATTTTATAATTATTCATTACACATTATTTGTTTATTATTATTCAATATTTATATATTATTATTAATTATTGATTACTTTTCATTTATTAGTATTTATATATTATACATTATATATTATTTATCACTTATTTTATTTATGTTTTATTTTAATTATTTATTAACTATTTTTTTTTAATAAATAAAAAATAATTATATGTATTAATATATATTTACATATATTTATTTATATATATACATAAGTATATTAAAGTGTGTTTAGTCAAGACATAAAGAGCTTATTGCAGAAGTAAAGTCCTTACAAAATAACTAAGATGTTGTGGGTCCAAATCTCACCCTACACACATATATATATTCCCAAATTCTACATGGCCACATAAATAAATATTTAATTAAATAAATATGTAAATAGTGAATAAAAAAATAAGTAAATAAATTCATATATACTAAACAAATTATTAAAAATTAAAAAAATAACACATGGAGACTGAAAGCCATCATGAAATATAAATCAATTGTGACAAAAAATATATCTAATTAATTAGTGATATATGGAATCAAGATTGTTTCTAGAAATCAAGGAATAACATTTTGGGATGGTTTAAACAACTTCTAAATGTGAAACTAGTGTTCCTAAATAGTATTTTTGACTTAATGATACATACACAAAAGTACTGTTTTTATTTTATAAAGAAATAAAATAAAGAAATGTAACTAATAATAAATATTTCTCAAATCATAATTATATGATATATATCATATATATTCATTGATCCAACCCATATTATAGTTCATGTAAAGTGGAAATGGATATTTTCACCTCACTTCGTTGAGGTGGTTGTGCGCGCGTAGGAATCATTGGCGTCATCATCTTCAAAAAAGGGGGGATATAAAGTAGTTAATATTATATCTTTATGGAATCATCATAATTTAATAAACATGTTATATAATCATTAAATCTTTTTATACAACCATCCTTGAGAGGTGGTGATGAAAATAATATGTCGGTTGGGGAGTAGACATTCCATACATAAGCCCGATGACTATTTCATTTCCCATTAGGATGGATGATAAATAGAATTTTTTTTTGTTAACATACTAATATTTTAGTAATAAAATGTTTCTGATGTCACTATGTTAAAATGAATAAATAAGTTTTTTGAAAATGTGGAAGAGGAAATTAATATAAAAGGATTCAGAGATTATTATTATGTCATGACCCCCACCCCCAATGGCACCCCTCCTGAGCTAGCAATGATATAAGGGAGATAATGCTCCCCAATGACCACCTCTAATAGGCCATGGGGTAGCATAAAGCATTGAGGGAAAATGATATAGATATATGGGATACATTACTCTTTAATATAAGGGCAAAGATAGATACTATTTAAAAAACAACAACTCTTACCCAAGATAAATGATAAAAAATACCATGTACATGAATCTAATTTTAAATATCAAAATAAATGTAATACAAAAAATGTACCCAATGATATCATTAGCAATGCCCATGAAACAAAAATAGTTTCAGAATAATCTCCATGAGCTAGTATTGTATATCCCAATTACAAACACGCTTTTTCATAGTTGAATATTTGTTTATAATGATATACAGTGAGCATAACATGTATACTAAGAAGGATTCTCCCCATAGACCATGAATTAAATGAAATGAAAGAATACAAAGCCTAGAGGAAAAAAATAAAAACTAACTCAACACTTAAAAAGGCACAATATATTCCCAGCGTCACCAGGTATATTTATCCTGAAGTATCAAATACAATAGATAATATAATATAATATCAATAGAATTAACCACACTTCCACATTCCCACTTATTTCCCACATTATCCCATAATCTCACATACTGAGTTATCTATCTCCAAAATAAGATTTCCTGGAGAGAATTGGGTTAGATATACCCCTCATTCATTCAATGCATCACATCATCTCATTACAAAAAGTTCACCATGTGCATCAAATAATCTCATCAACCCATGAAACATCTCCATATTGTAAACCAATAGTTTCCAGGAGTCACAATTTCCAACATATCGGGTATTATACCTTAAGACATCACATCCCACACTTTTAATGCCTATAATAATCCATATAAAACAATATTTGTACATACATGTGCCCAAAATATCCATAAGTGGGTAAATCCCAATACACACATATATGGGGAAGGTAACCATATTTTATAACATCACATTATACTTCTTAGAGAATTAAACCATTCATGAGGGGTAGTCGTCTTTTCAATCCACATCAACCTAGATATTGGTGAAAACAACAACCCTTATTCCACTGTCTGTCATTATCCCAATCGAAATATGCGGTGTATCATATAAAAACATAGAACATACATTATATAATATAGCATAAAACCAGACTATTGGCATCGAACCAATCTTAGTATAAACTATAACTATAATTAAAATAACACAAAACTTCCACTACCATAGACTATATATCCTATAGAAAACAATAATTCAAGAAGAATTAAATTATTTAATTCCCTTAATAATTCTCTATTATTTTTATTATTTCAATGTATCATTAACATTTCATTATCATTATATTAATAGTATCATCATCTGCATTTTATTCCCTCTGGGAATAAATAAACCAATCCACACTTTCAAAATATTATCATCATTTTAATAATTCCATTAATGACCACCATTGTGGGTTAAAAAAATTATTATTCATAAACATTTCTTAATTCAAGGTACACTAGGACTCATGTTGTGATACCTAAAAAGAAATTTTCAAAACCACGGACTAACAGGTGAGTCAAATAGTGTTTAATGTAAAAGGTAGACAAGAAATACGACCATATATCATTTAAATTAGAACATTATCAAACAAGAATCCCAAAATTTATAAAAAAATGGAAAATCCCATCTCCAACTAGTTCTTTTAGTCTGGGTTCCATATTAGAAAAAACTATACATGTCACCAACCATATCACAATGCATCATTCCATCTCAAGTGTCAATTTCTATAACAAACCAGAGCCTTCCTATCCATGTATTTTCAATCATAATCAATCCTAGGCTTACACTATATAAAATAAGAAGACATGAATCCATATAGAACACATAAGTCATGTATAAAATAAAAAAATAGTAGGAAATATATTCCCTAAAAGCAAGACAACCAAACAATAAAAGAAAAAAAATCAGTCAGCCATAAAAATTGTCTTTATATAATAACCAATTTTGTACCATCACGGATTATTCAATTAATTTCAAAGAGCTTTTAAACACATGTACCCAAATATATAGCTATTATGAACTATAAATTATTTAATCATTAATCCAATAACAAATTCTAGTTTAAATAATTTTTAATGACAAAAATTTAATTAAAACTTTTACATATTTTATTTCATAAAAAATAACAATAACTTCTCATTCATTAGTCAATTCCATTACAATAACAAAAAACTTTTCTATTTCAACATGTGTCAAGAATTATTTTATTTCTAAAAAAAATTTAGAATAATTGTTACATTCTAACATTACCCTTTAATTCATTTGATAATAACTTTTTTTGAATCTACAATCTTTACCCAATTCCGTAAAAATAACATGATAAACCAAACTATAAAGACAGATAACACCTTACATAAAAAATAATAGGTAAACAATTATCATGGTGGAAGAATATATGATCCCAACTATATCAAACATTGTTCATTAATTAATATTTTTTAATATTTATTATGGTTACTTCCACTATCACCCAAGGTGATTAAGCATGATTCCATTACAATTATACCAGAAAAGGAAAATCATTGTATCCCCTTCCTCATGGATTTCAAAAATTTTCAAATAAAAATAAAACAATAACATAGATATCCAACATCCATTCTAGTATGGAATTCATATGCAAAATCCCTTGTTTTTTGACCAGATGGATTTCTGAGGGAATTAGAACTTTTGTGTTTACAGGATGGACCAATTTACAATCTATGTCTTGGAATGATCTTACAACTGTTGGAACAGTTTGATGTTTTGTTTTTGGACTTGGGTAGAGTCCCAAAAAATTTCGTGGTGTCAAAAGGCGTTTCAGGAGAATCAAAACCTGAAAACACGTTTTAAAGGGGTTGACACATGGAACACAATTTGTCTATATCCCTCTAGCTTTTAGCAGCAAACTGTGTGACCATCATCATGTGGAAAAAGTTGGTGTGCTTGGGTTGCGATGGTTTCCCAAACCATGCACATATCCCACACTATTATTGGAAAAATGTTATTACCTCAATGCAATTCACCACAAGTTTGGAACACAATTTTCAAACCGTGTGGCCAACCCATACGGGGTGATCTAGGATCCTAATAAAGGGAACACTTTTTTCCAAAAATGTGCGGCCCAATATTTGAAGAGTGTCTTATTTTATGAAATTTAATTGATATATTTAAAATAGAAATAATATAAATTAAAATATAATTTATTACCCTCCCCCTCTTGGATATCAATGCACCCCCCTTGGGATCTCACTTTGGCTATGTACTCGCACCGCCCCATAGATCGTACTATTTTTATTGATTTTACAACAATATTTTATGATTCTATGTTAGGGCCTCAAGGTATGTCTTCTCCACCCTCCTCTTTCTCTCCTCCAATCATATTTATCTCTTCCCATTTCCTATTGAGGTTTTCCCAAACCCTCGATCAAGGGGTAATCTGTATTTGTTTCTTTTCCATTGATGTTAGAATGAGTGAAAGGCTTCTTGGGTCAGCTTGGTTATGTTTTTGTGGTCTATGCCGAAGGCGATGAGTTAGTTCCCTTTTCATTTTTTCATCTTCATATAAGGTAACAGTTTTCATCTGCTATTTGCTCTCAACCAATTAAATTTGGTTCCTTTGGTCTTTTAGGGACCCTAGTATTTTTTGTAGCGAATTTGAAGACACCATTAATGGTTTCACTCATATACATTAGTATATATATATATATTCATTATATATATTCCCTCATGGATTTAGGACTATGTGAATTGGATGTGGGGATATATATATATATATATATAGGAATGTCTGTGCATGTAGGTGGGGTGCGATCTTTATCAAAAACGTCAAGTGCCAATGTATTCACCTTGGTTCTTCTTTGAGGTAAGATCCATATCCTTTACCTTGAATTTAAGAATGCATTAGTTTCCTACATAATTATTCATTGATAAATGGAATTGGGATTCTTGAATGGGATTCATAATATGATAAATGATTTTTTGAGAAATAAGTTCTTGTTTTTATAATAAAACCCCTCCAATAGAGGTGCCATGTATTCTAATCTAAATGTTATTGATTAGTTGTTTAATATTTTTTTGGAATAATGCTTCTATTTTACCCTTTTCTAGATGGAATTGTTTTAAATAAGGTATGACTAGGACATGACCTCTAATGGTGTTAGGAAGTTGATATTTTCCCTTATGAAAATTTATGGAACCATTGAACCTTCTAATTCCCATCTTTTCCTTTTCATTTGAGTTGTTATAGCTAGTTTGTACCACCCAAGGGGTGTGTTATTATTATTTCCTAAATGTAAAAAGACTAATTTAAATTTAATAGTATTATATTTAGAGTTATGAGTTATTTTCCTCCCTTAGAATGTGATTCCCTTGACATTAAGGCTTATATAAACATGAATTTATTTAATGGTTATTTAGAAAATGTGATTTGTGATGAATGGGAAGGTATAGTCATGACATATTAAAAAATTTAAAGGGTAATAAATGTGTGGGTATATCGATGTGACATGATTTAATATAATTTAAAAAAATGATGCGTAACGAGTCGGTATACTCATTAAATGCCTTGAATGGGAAATGATAAATGAGTGGGTATAATCATTGTTTTCCTTGGTTATGAAATGTAATAAATGTGTGGGTATACAATTTTCATGGATTTGAATGTAATTGGTTATAAATGAGTCAGTATACTCATATAGATCTAAATTATAACTGATATGAAATAGATGAATGATTTTATAGTTCCATGGATAACCCTCCTTAGATCTCGAACATGGTAGTGTAGGCCCTGGGTTGAGTATGCCCCTCTGGTATTAATTCCATAGGATTACTTAGTCCTTTTAAGCCCTTGGATATGGTTTTCTTTTACTCTCCTAAGACATGTTTAGTATACATTCTCATAGGACTCCCAATAGTTCATTTACCGAGTTTCTATCAATATTCTCATGGGTCTCGATGAGGATGACATGGTCTTCGACGCCTTGGATTCAGCCTTTCATGGACTGATGCATTGACATTCAGACTGTCCATGACGAATATCATTTTTTTGATTAAATGGATTGGAGTAGGTAAATTATGGCATGTGTAATTATATGGCTCTACCATGAATGTTTTGAATATTATGGTTGTATATAAAGGCCCTAATTGGAATGTAACTTGGTATACATGGCAAGGTCATGGTGGTATTACTTGGTTGGATGAATGAAAATGCATAGTTGTTTATTTTTGATATATTTCTTATTTCCTTTTTATAAAAGAATGAACATATTTTAAAGGGATCCTTGAGAAAATATCAATATTTCCAATTTAGTTGTTTACATTCCATGGGAATCTATTCATTAATTTACTTCTTATCTATTTATCTTCATACTACCTTAAATTTTATCAAAATGAATATATTGGGAAAGACACACTGGGTGGTAGCCTACTAAAATTTTATCTCACACCAGGCTTGGGTACCATTTGTACCCAAGTATAAGTTCTTGTTTTTTGGACTATGGACCTTGGATTTTTCTTAATGTTTCATTTCTTTTACCTGTGGAGTTAGGATCCCATGGTTGAGCTAGAGATTAGGATGCTCATAGAGATTTCCCTTGATATTTTTTGTTATTTTATTTCCCTTATTCCTATATTGATAGCATGATGTATGTTTATTGATTCATATTATTTATCATCAACTAGAAAATCATAATTTTTATAAACTGGCATTGGACAATTTAACTCAGTTTACTATTATTTGTCCTCTACTCTTTTTTCATTCTTTATATACTTTTTCCACTAAACTAAATTTATTAAAGTATCTTTTTTACCACTATGTTACTCTTAGTATGAGGTTATATTACCTTCACTAGACTACATTTACATCATCACTGCTATTAGAAAGTTTCTATCATATGGGATGACGCCCTTAATGTCATGTGGTGACCGGTTCAGCTATTTGTTTAGTGGTCAGTCAGGATAGGACATTACAAAGTTGCATCGGAAGTATTTTTTATCTTCTATCTTAATATTTTGGATTTGTAGAAATATGAATAGGAATACATTAGAACATGTTATATAGTAATTATTTGGACTTATTACCCCATGTACGAGAAATGACAAAGTGTCTAGGGTTGGGAATTTCTGTTTATATTGTTTGATGTTACAGTTGAAATGATTTCACCAAGGGTGATGGGTGTATTTTCCACTACTTATGATATATGAAGTTATGAAAATTTTCAATTATACTAATATAAAAGGGATTAAACATTTCATGCATCAATATAGGTATATAAAAAATTCACATTCCATGCATATACCATGAGATGTAGTTTCATTAGTAGGTTTCCTCCAAATCGTGGTTGCATGATTTTGTGTTATACCATGCTTTGTTGTACATATTTAGGTATCTTTAATCATTCCTTATGTTATAACATGTAATGGTGATTATATTCCATACTTCCTTTTCTTTTTTAATGTTATCTACTTCCATTCTTACAGAGTTACATGCCATGTTGGCTATTTATTTAGCATGTGTTGCCTATTGGTGTGTTAAGCTTCTGTGTTTATGAAATGATTGGGTCAGGATGTTCCCTGATTATGTACCTATCCGCATGATTTATATAATTATTTATCTTTCTCAAAGGCCTAGTTTAGATATAAATATGTTATTCATTTCATGGGATATAATTGTTGATTTCCATTATGATGGGGGACTGTTTTTAGTTGTAATGTGTATGGGTGCCTTACAACTGGGAAAAGGTAACCAATGTATCCAAACCATTTTTCAGGGATGCTAAATTAAATGTGTTAATGTATATTATTTGTGATTAATGGGATCAAATTTTCAATTTATGATGTGTACAGGCACTTAATGAATTTTGAAATGGAACCCCATATTAAATTTAAGGGAATTATGGGTTTTTAAATGGTTTATTGTGAAAGATATTGTTTTATGAACTTAAATGGATTTTTAAAATTTAAAAATGATGAACTGGAATCATGTAGGTTGGTTGGGGATTTTTTTTCATGAGATGAACCTTTACTTTTTTTACTTCATTCTATAGTTAAACCACATTTATTGGATTTCCATTTGAATAACCCAGGTTGGATTATATGGAACCTCATAGGTCTCTATTTTAGATAAAAGAAAATTTTATAGTAAATTAATTATTTATGAAGGAATGAAAATGTTTGTTAAATGATTAAAAAGGATGTTGATGATACATACCACTTTTTTCCTTGTGTTTTTAGCTAAATTGGATATCACATGCCTTGTTTTATAAAATGGCACATTATTTTTTGTTTTAAATTCATCAAAAATCATTTATGGGTTGATGTGAATTAATGAAATGAGATTTACATTATACCTATAAATATTTCCTTCGTTAAATCCCCTGTGTAAGTGTAATTTATATGTTTCATGTGGTATCACTTAGAATGGAGATGTGAATGTTTATCTTTAGGATAATTCTTGTTCGCCTCATATTAAATGAAAGGGGATATAAATCTAAGTGAAACATATTATGCATGACCTATTGATAGGATCGATGCTTATGATTTATAAGGGGATTTACCATTTCAAGTATAACCCGTAGAGATCGATTCCTTCCTTTCTTTTGTGATATTTTCGATGTTTGGTTATGTTCAGGTGACATTGTCTCTAGTAGGATTTTGTATTCAAAAATGAATACCTTGTTCAGATGTCTTATCATTGCATCTGAAATGATGATATGGGAATGAGCCTTGAGGGATATCAGTTTAGAAGTTCAGATATTCTCTAGGAATGTATAACTTCTTAGGATGGTGTATGAACCTATATTTTCTTCAGTGATGAATGACTCAACATGTCATCGTCTGAGTTAATGGTCGTATGAGATGATGTGCTTTTCATCCTGTTTTTGCATGAGCCATCAGATTATTGATTGCATTGGGTGGATAGCCTATGTATAGTACTCAGGATGTGACATTTGATTATGTATACTCGGGATAGTATCTATTTTTATATTTGGTACCCATTGAATGTTAAATGATAAAATTAACTGGTGGAGTTCATTTAATTTTTTATGACTTAAATTTTTGAGGGATTTATTAGGCCATCTATGGAGTAGATTACCTGAACATTATATAATTATGTTCATCGCACTGATGAGGATGACTATTTGAAACTTAGGTGTTTTGACATGTCAGTTGGTTCCGATTTTGGCTTTCATACCAAATTCTTTGACACGGTGATCATGGTTTTGGGAATGTCACATGTGTGTTTAATGTTAATGTGATACATATTGTTTCTGAGGGGATAGTCTATCTATCCATTCTTTTGAGGACTAGCACAGTCCTAAATTAGGGAGATTCACATTAGTTCTATTAAATTTTTTATTCTAGGTACAAGGAACACTATTAAGAAATACCATTAAAATGGTTAATTCTATTTCAAACGCCTCATAGGATTTGATGTTTTTAATTTCTTCAGTGCTTGCGTGGAAGAATGAAGTTGATTTGGTGGTCTATTTAAGAAATCATTGGAAGACCAATTCTCCTTGGAGGGAATTTAGTGGTTAATGTTGAGGGATCACATGATTCCTTGGGTGGTAACAGTCTATGATCTGTTACATGTCATGCATCATCTTGTGAATATGAGATTATTACAAACTGATTTGACTAGTAATGGTTTGACTGGCCTTCATGGTGACCTTTTTTTATTGAGTTTACTCCTCTAAAATATATGATCATTTCCCCTATCTTGAAATCATCTTGAATTCACTAAGAGAGCATCTGTTTTACGTCACTCTAATGTTTTAAAAGATGTAGGGATGATCAGAGACCTCTATACGTGTTGTACACTAGATGCATGGTTTTTTGTGGCTTGGTTAGTTAGAAGTGATACTTGGGTTCTCATGTTGGAATGCTTTGGATAAACTCTTGGACAACATCCATTCCCGTAACACGACTACTAGGATGATTATAACGACCCGTACATTACATACATTGTTACTACATCAGAACTGAAGCATACTTATTACGAAATATAACAAAACCATGGTAGGACTGTATAGGTATAATGTCTTTAGAAACTGGGAAACATAAACAACTGGTTTATAAAGCATCTAAATTGTCTCCCATTTATTTCATCATATCAAGAGTCCCTTTTAGAATATCCTACTTACTACTCTTCTTCCTGACCTAGGGAAAACAAAACATACAAAAGGGTGAGCTCAAATGCTCTGTAAGGGTAAACAAAATAAATATCAATCATATCATATTCATAAGAAAATAACATTTTGAAAATCTTAACCTGCAAAAGAGATCATAATATCATAACAGTGGATAAATCATAGTAGTGAGATGTAATCCCAATGATCATAACTTAAAACATGAAACTTTTAGTCATACACACATAATCATAGAAAATCATTTCATATTTGTCAAGGCTCTTTTCCAAGACCATCGTAGCAGACAAAGTCCATTACTGAACCGAGTTCACTCCTCGTTCCAGTCCTGTATCACTGAACTGGATTAACATGTCGTTCCAGTCATGTCTATCTCATGAGATATAAATATTTACCCAATGCATTGGAGGGAGATATAGGTCCCACCCATCTCATAATGAAACCATTCTTATGTGTGCCACAAAATCATAAATCATAGCATAACACATGTAATAAAAATGTGATTCTTAAACATCATCCCATCATAACATAATCCATAAAAGATAAAAGGACATCATAAAACTAATTCTATCATAACATAACCAAATCAATGTAAAAATAGGGATAGAAACAGATCCCTATATTATCTAATATGGAAACTAATTTTGATAAAACACTTGAACTCCATTTTTGAGGAAAATATCCTTTCTACTTCAAAAACATTATACCTTTCTTATCATGTCATTCAATTTTAAACTAAAATAAGTTTATTAAACATAAACATGAAAACTTTAAAAGGAAGCTTCATGGAAATAATTTTCTATGAAATCATAAAAATTCATTCATGCCGTATAAGTTTAAAAAAATATTCTTCTCATACTTTGGCCAGAAAAGTCAACAGGTACCTCGTACTAAAAATGAAAAATGATTTCATTCATATATTTTACTCACCAAAGGGTAAAATTGGATTTAAAAAATTTTATGAGGATTGAAATAATATTACAAATTGAGGAAACATGGATATGGATGATAAATATTCCCCAGTAAATTCTGAAGTATAAAAAATATCGGATAAAAATGAGATTGAGAGATTTTCCCTTACCTTAGGTCCGATTTGCTTCATACATATCTAAACCTCTTGTATAATGATTTAAATAATGTCATTGAATTATTATAGAATCATACTCATTGTTATGATATCATATATGGTCATGTTCTTATCTTCTTATTAGTAATATTTCAATGTTACTTGTTATTTGGGTGTTCATTGTTTTATGTTCTTATGCATATTTTGTCGAATAAATTCATATTCTTCTTTTTATGATATAGATAACTCATTTAAATAATGGTATTAGTGTAATATATATCATATTTATTCATTCAATTCATTTATATAATCATTATTCAATGAAGATCATGTAGAACGAGTCGCATCACATCGTGGAGACGGTAGACCATACGTACGCACGAGCGATGATATCGTTCCCATGATCGTGGAATTGTATTGAAGTGTATGTATAATATTTCAGAATCAATATTAATTTACAATAATTATATATAGTTATTCATTACACCATTATACCCATCCAAGTAAGGTGGTGGTGGAAGACAGATTACACCACGGTGTGGAGACTTTATTACGTACGTACTCACACGCGGTGATTTCATTTCCCATAGGATGGATAAAAGGTGAAATAGGGTTGTTTAATATTAATAATAACATATCTTTATATGAGTGATATTGATGTTATTACTTCATAATTAAACAACTAAATAATAGGATGTAGAAGAAGAAATAAATTTGAATGGATCGGTAACGGATATTACCTCTTCTTCAACACGCATGTTTGAAACCTCATCTTAGGGAACTAATGATAGACATTGAAGAAGACCATGACCTATATAATATTAATAGGGGAGTTTATAAGAGTAATGGGAAGGGGTTGGCCGAACGTGAAGGCTCAAAGTTGTGTAAAGAGGAGAGGGAGGAGGTGCCCTTTTATAAGTGAGGAGAGGGGCACCTTTGGAAAGTGTGAAAATATTATTTTATTATAAACTTATCTTCGGTTTCAAAAGGTCAAAAAATCATTATATATTAAGATAAGATGACTCATGGTCGAAATAAAAAATCCATTCAGAATTGGACATGTTTTGGATAATATTTTAATCATTATAATCTTTTTTATTTAAATCATTTATTAATGAGGTAAATACTGCATCATTATTGTGTCATAAATAATTTAATTTATATGATCTCTAAAAATAATAAAAAACCACCACCATGTTGAAAATAATTTTATCTTTCCAATGAATATTTATAATCGAAAATAAAATTTATATAACCCCTTATAAAAATTAATTACTAAATATTTTTGTTAATGTCAATTTTGTCTTTACATTAAATTAATTAATCAAAATTCTCATTATCACTACCAAGTGGCTCAATGGGGTCCCAAAATCGACCCATGGATTCCCATGGTCGTTCACTACTCATCCAATAAGGTTAGGATATGTTTTAAGGTAATTTTGAATTATTATAATATTCTTTTAACCATGAATTACCCTATTTACCTTTAACCGTGGTAAATACAAGTCAAAAGTTACTAATCACCAAAAAATATTTTCAGATTATTGAACCAAATTTTACTTCTTTATAACAACCATGTATGTAGAATTTTTGAAATAAAATTCACAGAAGTGGTAAAATTTCATTTAAATGAAAGAGTAAGTTTTTTTAACTTCCACTAAGTGGTTTCACTATTCATCATAAATTGATGTTTTTTAGAAAAATACCAAAAATTAAGCCTAATATATTTTTGATAATCAGAATTCAAAAATTATGTCTATTTTTACATATTCAAAACATAGAAGTGATATTAATTAATTTTAAAATTAAATCACGTTATCAAAACAAATAGCGTGTTTTTAAGAAACAATAACTATAAAAAGATTGACACTTGTTTATGTCCAAATTTAATGTGAAATTAATTACAATGGCCAAAATTGGATTAAATTGTAAAAATATAATCTAATTAAACTTTAAAACCAATTAAAAATATAATCTAACCATATAAATTATTGCGATGAAAAAAGTTGTTTTTAATTAAAATATCACGTGTTTTACTATTCATTAAAATATGAAAGTTATCAAAATAATATGAATAATTTATCCAAAATAAATTTTTATATCCTGATTCAAAGGAATAATTATATTTTGTTAAATTTAACTTATAAACATGTCAAAAACTAGATTTAAAGTGGGTGCGCCATCAAAAGGCGGCAAAACTGCATTTTTTGAAAAATACTTCTTTTACCCGAAATGGTTATTTTGTTCTCATACCATGTTCTAGAAAATATGTAAGATGAATAATAATGTTATGAAATTTAATATTTAGTTAATACTATTCATAACAGTTAGTCCCTATTATAACAATATATCATTGTTTAGTGAAACCCGGTATTGCATACTACACACGCTATCGAGGAAGGTCGCGATTACGTGTAACGGAAACCATGCTAGTGTTGTGTGTTGTGAAAGATTCCTTTGATGTTGCGTATAACATAATACATAAAAAAATATACTTCTCATAAAATAATAGGGTGTTACATTCTACCCCCCTTAAAATGATTTTCGCCCTCGAAATTCGTCACTTCGTAACAAACAGATGAGGATACCTCTCCCCCATCATATCCTCAAGCTCCCATGTAGCTTTTTATATTTGGTGGTTCCTCCATAAAACATTCACCAAGAGAGTGTTCTTGTTCCGTATAACTTTTTCGCTATGATCCAGAATCTCTATCGATTGTTCTTAATAAGAAAGATCTTGCTCCAGCGGTACAAATTCTGCGCTGAGTACATGTGAAGGATTGGGTGTGTACTTTTTCAGGAGAGATACATAGAACACATCGTGAACTTGAGAGAGATTCGGTGGAAGTTACAATCGGTAAGATACCTTCCCAACACGATCTAGTATTTCGAAAGGACCGATATACCTAGGGATCAGCTTTCCCTTCTTTCCAAATCTCATTACTCTCTTCCAAGGAGATATTTGTAAGAACACTTTACCACCCACTTCAAAATCTAGGTCTTTTCTTTGGTTATCGGCATAACTTTTTTGTCGACTCTGAGATGGTCTTATGTGTTGTTGAATAGATCTGAACTTTTCTGCCATCTCATCAACAAGATCAGGTCCTAATAGCTTTATTTCCCTAACCTCATCCCAGTAACTTGGAGTCCTGCATTTCTTTCCATAGAGAGTTTCATAAGGATCCATCTGAATACTAGAGTGAAAGCTATTATTATTAGAAAATTCCACAAAAGGTAGATATTGATCTCAACCACCTCTGAAATCCATAGAGCAAGCTCTTAACATATCTTCTAGAGTTTGAATTGTTCTATCAGACTGACCATCTATTTGAGGATGATAAGCAGTGTTGAAACTCAACTCTGTATCTAATGTATATTGAATACTTTTCCATAATTTTGAGGTAAACCTTGAATCCCGATCAGATATAATGGAATGTGGTACTCCATGAAATCTTACCACTTCCTCCACATATATCCTGGAAAGCTGATCCAGAGGGAAATCTTCTCTAATAGTAATGAAGTGTGCCGACATCGTAAGATGATAAACTATAACCCAGATAGCATTATTGAATTTTTATGTTTTAGTAAGTCTAGTGACAAAGTCCATAGTGATGTTTTCCCATTTCCATTCAGGTATGGGTAATGGTTGTAACATGCCCTTAGACTTATGTCTCTCAGCTTTAACTTGCTGACAAACCAAGCATCGAGAGACATATTCAACAACATCTCTTTTCATAACATCCCACCAGAAGTACTCTTTCAGGTCCCTATACATATTCATGCTTCCAAGATGAATAGATAATGAAGAACTATGGGCCTCATCCAGTAGCTCCTTCTTTAATTTTGGGATGGGAGGAACACAAACCCAATTCCTGAACCTTATTATCCCATCACAATCAAGGTTGAATTCAGGAACATCTCTCACCTTCTTTAGTAACTATACATCTTATTTTTGTGCCTCTTTAATTTTCACATGTATAGATGGTTGAACATTCAATTGAGAAAGATAATATTTTTCCCCTTCCATTATAATTCCAAGATCCATTCGTTGTAAATCCATAAATATTGGATCTTTTTTGATCCTCATCATGGATAAGCTAGCATGGTCTTGTCAAATTAATGTGTCTGCCACCTTGTTTGCTTTCCCATGGCGGTAATAAATTGAGCATCCGTAATCCTTAATCAGCTCCAACCATCTTCTTTGGTGCATATTCAGCTCGTTTTGTGTGAATATGTACTTTAAACTTTTATGATAAGTATAAATATCACACTTTTCACCAAAAAGATAATGCCTCTAAATCTTTAATGCAAAGATTACTGTTGATAACTCCAAATCATGAGTTGGGTAATTTTTCTCATGCATTTTCAAATGTCGTGAGGTATTATCTATCACCATATCTTTTTGCATGAGAACACACCCCAATCCCTTCTTGGATGTATCACTGTAGATCGCAAACCTTTCTCCACTACAAGGAAGTGTGAGCACAGGTGCACTGGATAACCTTCTTTTCAACTCCTTGAAATTCCCTTCACACTCCTCCATCCACACGAACTTAACTCCTTTTCGAGTCAACCTGGTGACTGGATTAGATAATCATGAAAAATATTTCAAAAAACGTCGATAATATCTATCCAAACGAGGAAAACTTTGGATCTCAGTTACTATTTTTGGTCTCGACCATCTTTTGATAACCTCTGTTGTTTCTTGATCCACAAATATTTCATCTTTGGAGATTATGTGACCCAAAAATGAAACTTTTTGAAGCCAAAATTCACACTTGGTAAATTTAGAATAAATATTATCCTTTTTAGGGACTTAAATACATTTTACAAGTGATATAAATGTTCTTCATTTCTCTTTGTATAGACAATAATATCATTTACAAAGACTACCACAAACTGATCAAGATGGTTTCTAAAGAATCTATTCATTAGATCCATGAATATAGCAGGGGAATTAGTAAGACCAAATGGCATCACTATAAATTCATAGTGTCCAAAACTTGTACGAAAATTCATCTTTGGTATATCCTCCTTTTTTACCTTTAATTAATGATACCCTGAACAAAGATCAATCTTGGAAAAGTATTGAGTCCGCGTAGTTGTTCAAATAAGTCATCAATGCATGGGAGATGATATTTTTTCTTGATAGTGATCTTGTTAAGTTCTTGATAATCAATGTAGAGTCTCATTGATCCATACTTCTTCTTAACAAATAGAACAGGTGCTCCCCAAGGTAATGTGCTAGGGAATATGAATCCCTTATCAAGATTCTCTTGGAGTTTCTTCTTCAATTCCTACAACTCAATTGGGGCCATTCTATAAGGTGTCTTTGTAATAGGTAAAGCACCCGGTACAAGTTCTATTGAAAACTCAACTTCACGATTTGGTGGAAGACCTGGAAATTCTTCCGGAAAGACATCATCAAACTCTCATACAATGGAAATATTCATAATCGTGAGTTTCTCTCTAGCCATTTGAGATAAATAACCTTCCCTTATTTTTATCAAGACCCATAATATGGAAGAAATTTCCACTGGAAGGTTATATTCATCCTTGCATCGATAGATGATAATAGATTGATCAGGAATATTAAAAGTGATTTCCCTACATTGGAAATTAATTTGATCTCTGTATAAAGAAATACAATCCATGCTAAGAATCACATCAAATTTCACTATAGGAAGGATCACAAGATTTCTAGGAAGCACTTTCCCACAAACCTCAGTTGGAGAAGAATTATAAACTTCTGATGAAACCATTGTGCCATTAAGAGTTGTCACAGCTAACTCGACATCTAATTATTGAGGTAGTACAATGATACCCTTAGAAAATTCTTCAGAAATAAAAGAATGGGTGGATCCAGAATCAAATAAAACATTTTATACTTTAGAGTGGATGGTAAGTGTACCTTTCACCACTTCGTTATCATACTCCACATCGCTGATAGAAATTACATGTGAATTTCCTTTGTCTTTGGCCTTAAGAGTTTGTTGATGCCAATCATCATCAACAACCCTTGGATTAGGGCATTGATTGTCATAATTCCCCATTTCCTTGCACTTAAAACATTGAAGTGTAGTAGGTGCATTCTGTGTATCGCTTTCTTTGTTCGCATCATTTGACATCTTCTTCCCATTATTTCGACATTCAACTGCCCGATGACCTTCTTTTCCGCACATAAAACATTTACTTGTCCCTTTAAGACAATCCCCTCCGTGTTTCATTCTATACTTTGAGCATAAGGGAAAACTCATCTTATTTTCATTACGGTCTTTAGATTTCCCTTTGAATTCCATTTTCCTCTTCTTATCAAACCCATATGACTGATGGCTTACTCCAATCTCCATCTCAACCTTGAGAGCACATCAAACAATTTCCTTTTAGCTATTGAAGTCCCTTATGGATAATGCCCATCGAATACTTGGTCTTAAGCCATTAAAGAATTGATCGATCATACTCTCAGGTTGGATAATAATCCCAGAAGTGTACCTTGAAATCCTTGTTAAATTTGCTTCGTAGATACCAACAGATTCATTATCCTTTTGCTTTAGTTCAAGAAACTCCTTCACCATCTTTGTTCGAACAATACGAGGGAAGTACTTATTGAAAAATAAGTTCTTGAACTTGTACCATTCCATGGACTCAATTTCATCCCTTTGCCTCGTATTATTAATAAGATTCCACCATTTATCAGCTTCACCTTCCAAATGATATGCTGCTAATATGAATTTATCATGTTCAGAACATTGAAGAACTGAAAATATATTTTTAGTGGCACTGATCCATTGTTCAACTACTAATGGACCAGTAGGCCTGCTGAATGAGGGTGGACGCAGACTCAGGAAAGATTCAACAGAATGTTGCTCCTTTCTTTGCTCGTTTGGAAGTCATGTATGATTAATAGCTTGAGAATGTTATGTGAGCATGGATACAAGATTTTTCATTCCAGCTCCCATAATGTTTGGTTGCTCAGGGGGATGATCATTTCATTTCCTGTCGCATTCAACATTGAAACAGTTCCTTCGGGTTCCATCCATTAACTAAAACCAAGAAGCATAGTGTGAGAAAAACTAATCATAATAGGAAAACCACATAATCAAGAATAAAGTTTCACACTTTAGGTATTATCATAGGGTTTTCATGGCCATTTCTAAAATACTAAGATTCTGTTCTATACTTAGACTTATCCTTAGGGTTCTTACTAAGGCTTTCACATCCTAGTTTCCAAAGGCTGACTATACCATTCATCTAAAACCAACTATAATGACCCGTACTTTACATACATTGTTACAAATTCAGAATTGAAGCATACTTATTACAACATATAACAAAACCATGGTAGGACCGTATAGGTATAGTGTATTTAGAAACTGGGAAACATAAACAACTGGTTCATAAAGCATCTACATTGTCTCCCGTTTATTTCATCACATCTAGAGTCACTTTTGGCATATCCTACTTAATACCCTTCTTCCTAACCTGGGGAAAATAAAACATACAAAAGGGTGAGCTCAAATGCTCAGTAAGGGTAAACAAAAGAAATATCAATCATATCATATTCATAAGAACATAACATTTTGATAATCTTAACCAGCAAAAGAGATCATAATACCATAACATGGGATAAATCATAATAGTGAGATGTAATCCAAATAATTATAACTTAAACATGAAAATTTCTTTCATACACACATATTCATATAAAATCATTTCTTATTAGTCAAGTCTCTTTTCCAAGACCATCATAGCGGACAAATTCCATTACTGAACCGAGTTCACTCCTCGTTCTAGTCCTGTATCACTGAACCGAATTAACTTGTTGTGACGACCATGTCTATCTCATGAGATATAAATATTTATCCAATGAATTTTAGGGAGATATAGGTCCCACCAATCTCATTATGAAACCATTATTATGTGTGCCACAAAATAAAAAATCATAGCATAACCCATGTAATAAAAATGGGATTCTTAAACATCATGCCATCATAACATAATCCATATAAGATAAAAAGACATCATAAAATTAATTCCATCATAAAATAATCAAATCAATGTAAAAATAGGGATAGAAACAGAACCCTATATCATCTTAGATGGAATTTTTTTTTGATAAAACACTTGAACTCCATTCTTGAGGAAAATATCCTTTCTACTTCAAAAATATTTTACCTTTTTAACATGTCATAAAATTTTAAAATAAAAGAATTTGATTAAAAATAAACTTTAAAACTTTTAAAGGAAGCTTCATGGAAATAATGTTCTATGAAATAAAAAAAATCTATTCATGTCTTATAAGTTTAAAAAAAGATTCTTCTCATACTTTGGCCAGAAAAGTCAAAAAGTACCTTGTACTAAAAATGAAAAAAGATTCCTTTCATATCTTTTACTCAAAAAAAGTTAAAATTGGATTTAAACAGTTGTAGGAGGATAGAAATAATATTACATATTGAGGAAACATGTAAGTGGATGATAAATATTCCCCAGTAAATTCTTAAGTATAATCAATCTCGGATAAAAATGAGATTACGAGATTTTCCCTTACCTTTGGTCTGATTTGCTTCGTACGTATCTGAAACTCCTGTATAATGATTTCAATAATTTCATTGACCTATTACAGAATCATATTAATTATTTTGATATCATATATGGTCATGTTCTTATCATCTTATTAGTAATATTTTATTGCTACTTGTTATTCGAGTGTTCATTATTTTATGTTATTATGCATGTTTTGTCGAATAAATTCTTATTATTCCTTTTAGGTTATAGAAACCTCATTTACATAATGGTATTAGTGTAATATATATCACATTTATTCATTAAATTAATTTATATAATAATTATTCAATGAATATCATGTAGAACGAGTTGCATCACATCGTGGAGACGGTAGGTCGTACGTACGCACGAGCGATGATATCGTTCCCATGAACGTAGAATCGTATTGAAGTGTATATATACTATTTAAGAATCAATATAACTTTAATATAATAATATACAGTTATTCTTTACACCAGTATACCCATCCATGTAAGGTGGTGGTGGAAAAAAGATTACACCACGGCGTGGAGACGATATTCAGTACGTACACACGAGCGGTGATTTTGTTTTTTGTAGGATGGATAGAAGGTGAAATAGGTTTGTTTCATATTTATAATAACATATCAGTATATTAGTGATACTTGTGATATTACTTTATAATTAAACAACTAAATAAGAGGAAGTAGAAGAAGAAATAAATTTGAAATAATTGGTAATGGATATTACCTCTTCTTCGACACGCCTCTTTAAAACCTCCTCTTAGGGAACTAATGTTGGTCTTCTAAGAAGGCCGGGACCTCTAGAATATTAATATGGGAGTTGATAAGAGTAATGGGATGGGTTTTTTCCGAGAATGATGGCTCAAAGTTGTGTAAAGAGGAGAGGAAGGGGGTGCCCTTTTATAAGGGACGAGAGGGGCACCTTTGGAAAGCGTGAAAATATTATTTTATTATAAACATATCTTTGGATTCAAAAGGTAAAAAAATCATTAAATATGAAGATAATATGACTCATGGTTGAAATAAAATCATCCAATCATAATTGGGAATTTTTTGGATAATATTTTAATAATTATAATCTTATTTATTTAAATCATTTATTGATGAGCTAAATACTACATCATTATTGTGTCATAAATAATTTAATTTATTTGATGTCTAAAAATTATAAAAAAACACCACCACGTAGGAAATAATTTTATATTTCCAATGAATATTTATAGTCAAAATGATAATTTATATAACCCCTTTTAAAAATTAATTACTAAAAGATTTTTGTTAATGTCAATTTTGTCTTTACATTAAATTAATTATTCCAAATTGTCATTATCACTAACAAGTGACTCAATGGGGTCCCAAAATCGACCGAAGGATTCCCATGGTCGGCCACTAATCATCCAATAATGTTAGGACAAGTGTTAAGGTAATTTTTAATTATTATAATATTCTTTTAACCTTGAATTACCCTATTTACCTTTAACCGCAGTAAATACAAGTTAAAAGTTACTAGTCACCAAAAATTATTTTCATATTATTGAACCATATTTTACTTATTTATAACAACCATGTATGTTGGATTTTTGATATTCAATTCATATACGTGGTAAAACATCATTTAAATGAAAGGGTCAGTTTTTTTAACTATCACTAAGTGGTTTCACTATTCATCAAAAATTGAAGTTTTTTAGAAAAAATACCAAAATTCAGCCTAAGATATATTTGATATTGTGAATAAAAAATGATATATATTTTTTCAAATTGAAAACATAGAAGTTTAATTAATTAATTTTAAAATTAATTCTCATTATCAAAACAAATAGCGTGTTTTTAAGAAACAATAACTATCAAAAGATCGACACTTGTTTATGTCCAAATTCAAAAGTGAAATTAATTTCATTTCACAACATTGGATTAAATGGTAAAAATATATTATAATTAAACTATAAAACAAATTAAAAATATAATCTAACCATATAAATTATTACGATGAAAAAATTTGTTTTTAATTAAAATATAGCATGTTTTTACTATTCATTATAATATGAAAGTTAGCAGAATAATATGAAAATTTTATCCAAATTAAATTTTTATTTCTTGATTCAAAGGAAGAATTATATTTTGTCAAATAGAACTTATAAACATGTCAAAAACTTGATTTAAAGTTGGAGGGCCATCAAAAGGCTGCAAAACTGTATTTTTTTAAAAATACTTATTTAACCGAAAAATTTATTTTGTTCTCATACCATGTTCTAGAAAATATGTAAGATGAATAATAATGTTATAAAATTAAAAATGTATTTAATACTATTCATAATGTCTAGTCCATATTATAACAATATATCTTTGTTTAGTGAAACCTGATATTTCATACTACACACGCTATCGAGCCAGACCGCGATTGCATGTAATGCAAGCCAAAATAGTGTTGTGTGTAGTGAAAGATTACTTTGATTTTGCATATAACATAAGAAATAAAAAATATATATATATTCTCATAAAATATCAGGGTGTTACAATGATTCCTCCATGGGGTTGGTCAATGTTCTTATGTGGATGTTTGGATTTTCACCAACATCACAATTATAATTTGGAGTAACTAATATGGTGTACATGCTTGTGTTAACTACCAGATGCCTTGGGGGAGGAATTTTTGTTCAGTTGGAAATGTTTAGACCATTGTTTTCAAGATTCATTTAGATAAGATGACTAGGGTGGATCAACATGTTATCATTTTCGCTAAAGGTATATGGTTTTTAAAGAAAATGTTTAAAAAAATGTCTCTAGATTAAGAGGATTGTATTGAAAGGTTTGGCATTGTCTTCTGGATGCTCGCAATATGTTTTTTGTTTGGTTGATTGGGATTTGAAATTTCCTCTCATATTAGGTCTTTGATATGACCGAAGGTGTAATCATGTTCACCCAGTTAAATAAATCACATGAGAAGTGTCACAACAACTCTCAGGACGTACCCTCTTTATAAATTACAATGGTGGAGGATTCATTTATTGGAATTAGTCGTTAAATTCTAAGACCTTTGGTGGGGATAACTAATAAGATATTGTTTAAAGAGAAGACAGAGAGGTCATGTCACGAGTTAAGTAGGATAAGATAAGTGCATCTTTGATGTTTCAGATAGAAATTGATCATTGGCTACAATTTTGATGGCTTAAATTACATAGGCTTGTGAAATGCATTATCAGATGTTTTGAATTTTGAGACACATCACAACCATTTGAATGAAAAATCCAAACACATTTAGTTTGGGTGATGTTTTTTCCCCAATGGATTCGTAAGGATGATATTTTCTAATATGGGGAGATTTTAGGTGCCATTGTTTTTTGACTAGATGTATTTATGAGGGAATTTATACTATAGAGTTTATTGGATGATCTATTTTTCAAACTGAGATTCAGAATATAATTATGAGATTCATAACACATTAACATGTTTTATGGAGTTAGGTTAAGACATTAAAAGTTTATCGGGGGTCTCTAAAATTTTTAGGAGTAACAGACTTGAAAAATCAGGTTTTAAAGGGGTCAGCATGGGGTGTATAGTTTGTCTGAAAATGTGCAGCCCTTAGCAGCAAACCCTTCCACCATTGGTAGGTGGAAAACGATGGTGTGAATAGGTTGTTCATAGTTTCCCATACCGCACACCTAGATCACATAGTTAGTGGAAAGTGGGATGTACCTCAACATTATTCACCACATGGCTAGCGCATGGTTTTCAAACCTTGTGGCCAGCCCATGCGGGGTGCTCTATGTGCACAATATAGGGCACATCGTTGGCAGATGATTTGGAAAATAGTCTATCTAAAACCATGGATTGTGGCCTAATTAATAAAATTGAATTTATTTAAATAAATTATAAATAAATTAAATTAAAACCTATGTTGCTACCCCTCCCCCACTAATGAATCATGACGCACACCCTTTGGTTTCACACTTATTCCACCACCCATCTCCCTCTCGGTTCATCAATTTCATGCCGATCATACATGATTCTAGGTTAAGGTATCGATGTATGTCTTATCCTACCTCCTATTCCAATATTTTGATCATATTTCCCTATTCCTATCACCCAAAGAGGATTGGAAACCCTAGGTCAAGAGGTCATCCAGATTTTTGGTTATCTTTCACTGCTAGGGTGTGTAAAAGGATTCTCGGGTCGGCTAGGGTATGTTTTTTTGTTTGTCACTGAAGGTGATGCATTTCAGTCCTATTTTTATTTATTGCCTACATCTGATGTAAGGTAATGCATCCACTGTTTGGTTTAACCAAATTTATTTTCAGTCCTTTAGTGATTGAGGACCCTAGAATTTTTTGTAGAGTCATTGACGACTCTGTGAAGTATTTCACTCATATATATATATATATATATATATTCCTTTTAGATATACCCTCATGGAGAGGGGAATATGTGAATTTGATTAAAATATATATATATATATAGGAATGTATGTATGTCCAAGTGTGGAGAGATCTTTATAAAAACATTAAGTTTAAAAGTATCTGGAATTGTTCCACCTTAAAGTAGGATCCCTATCATTTCCCTTTAATTTAAAAATTCAATAATTGTCCTATTAATTCTTCTATTATAAATGGAATTGTGATTCTTGTACAAAATTATTTGTATGATAAATGATTTGTTTGAAAAAGAGTGTCTTTATTTTATAAAAACGATCTATGATACATAATGTATAATATATATATACATGTTATGCAACAATAATACCTTCTTATATTCTATATACATATTCATATTATCACGATAAATAATGTATGATGATTTGTGTGTTTTTTTTTTCTGAAAACTCCTTATAAAAATCTTTTATAATTGGGAAACATACTCTGTTATAGAACTTTACAATTTAATCACAATCATGGATGAACATTGGAACATTTCTAACATTATTTTACATATCTAAATCATCCTTCTATGCATATTCACTCTTCACATGGATAGATAGTGAAAATCTCATTCGATTAGGATAATATTTATCACCTTCATTAAATATTTCATAGTCTGTCCTTTGAAAATCCATAATTATTTGATTGTCTATGATCCCAATCATAGGTAAGATATAATGATCCTTTTTATTTAAATAATCAACAACATTTTTTCATTCCTAGGTAGGTAATTCATTGATCATTTTTAGTATTTAATAAATACTAAACATCTTCCTTGGAATATATTCATCTATTTCTGGGAAAATATACTCATTAAAATTTTATGATAAGTTCTATATAAATCTTGAGATAATTATTCTAAGGATTCTTTAATTTATGAGAGTAATAATATACGACCTTGTAATTATCTATAATAACCCATCACAGTCCCTTCCTTAATAAATCACAAAAGATCACAAACCCCTCTCCACAACTGAGTAATGTGAGTACAAGTTCACTAATCAACCTTCTCCTTAACTCACTGATGTATATATCACATTCATTAGTCCAAAAGAACATTACATTTTTTCCATGTTAATATTGCGAGATTATTATAATATGACGATACATTATTCACATGAAATTGATAATATCCATCCAATGTAAGAATGATATGGATCAAACTGACAATGGGAAATCAGAGATAATTTTTAAATACTTCCCTCATATAAGGATCAAATGACATACCCTTGATTTTAATCATGTGTACTAAGAATAATAATTTATCTTACCATAAGTCCCACTTCCCGAATTTGGTATAATGATACTACTTCTTCATGTCCTCTAAAACAATTTTCAGGTTATCCTCATTTTATTATATTCTCTTGGAGTATATAAGAATATCATCTAAAAGGGTTACCATAAATGGACTAAGGTAGTATATAAAGACTATATTTATTAAATTCATAATGATAATGGGGGAATTAGATAGTATAAGTAAAATAAAAATAAATTCATAGTATCAAAACTTCATATGGTTGTATTTCTTTGTTATATCATCACTTTATTCATTTATTGAGAATATCCATAATGATGGTCAACCTTATAAATGTATTGATCTCCTCACTATTGATCAAAACATTATCTATATTAGGTAGGGGATATTTTTTATAGTGAATTGGTTAAGGTGTTGATAATCAATGAATATTATGATTGTTCTAAAATTATTCTTTGTGAAAGGAATAGGTGCACTCCCAAGTGAATAACCAGGATAGATGAATCCCTTAGTTGGATTCTCTTAGAGTTTCCTTTTCAATTCCTATAACTCAATCAGGATCATTCTATATGTAGTCTTTGAAATTAGTGTAACACCAGTTCTCTGTTTTATTGGAAATTCAACATTATGATTTTGATGAAGACTATGTATTTTTTTATAAAATACATCATCATATTCCAAAAAAAAGTCATATTTTCAATGATGTCGATCACCTATACAATTTGCAGTAAATATCCATCCTAAATAGGTAGTAAGACCCCTAAAATGGAAGAAATTTATATTAGAAGTTCATGTTCTTCATCATTATTATAGAGGACCATTGGTTGATTCGCAATATATAATGTGTTCTACTTACTGTATAAATTTATAAGGTATTTTTATATAAAGAGATAATAAATGTTCAAATTCACATTAAATCCCAACAAATGACGAATAATTATATTTTCATATGGAAAATTATCCAAAAAATTAACATGAAACCCCATACACAATAACAGAAGATTTGTTGACAATGATTATCATGATATATTTAAGTGTTTAAAATAAGATAGACCCTTCCCTTGTCTAATAGTTAGCCCATGGATTTAGGAAATGACTAAGATAATGCACAAGTGCCCCACACATAGGACATAAAATTATAAAAGTTACCTTAGGATGTACTTCATTTACCTATATCGAACTCTTCATATTTCATCAACAATTAATTTCTTTATGTCATTATTTTCCACACATAAAACATCCTCATGTTCCATTAAGATAGATCTCCAAATTATTATTCCAACATTCTTGACATATTGAAAGAAAAATATTCTTTCCACTACAGTCTTCATTAGATAAACTCACATGCAATAGTATCTATCTCTTATTAGGTGTGGTAGGAAAATCACATATATTGAGGTTTTTATTCATATATCAACATATATATTAAGTCATGATCACAATATTTCTTATTAAAAAACCTTATTATTTGGTTTTCATGATGATGGTCATCGAAAAGGTCACCAAATTTGTTGTTCACATGATACTTCATTATTATATCCATTATCTAAAAAATGATTATGAGTATCATACGCCAATAATAAATGTTGGAATTTATATTTTAATGTAAATCATTCTTATAATGTGCTTAATTATGATGCCAAATTACAACCCATTGTACGTTTAGTTTATCTTTTATCATTGTATATTATAATAATTTTTCATAGATTCAATATTCTCATTGATCATAATGGTCCATAAAGAAAATTTGAATAAACCAAATTATATCACTTGGGAGATTCTATCATAGTATACTATAATGACCCATTCTTTCTTGGACTGAATAATTGAGCAGATAGTGTATTTCTTTCACTAAAATTCTTAGAAGGGGCAAAACAGTCATTTTACCCAAATTAAAGAAGTTACATAATTTTTATTACCACTTTTTGGGTATTGTAATATAGTTTTTACCCTAAGATCAGATTTTTCTGGAATTCTAAACCACTCAAATTTTCATGGAATAATTAGTAATTGGTAATTAGTAATTAATTAATAAAATAATAATTTATTCGCATACATTAGTTTGGATATATCATATGAATGGAGAAAAAATCTAATAGTAAATAACCTTTTTGAGTCTAGAAAGTGATTTTCTCCTTATTGAAGCATAAAATGGTATTTTTCACTAGTGTTGTGGTCGTTCCCCTTTTTCTATTTTTATTATTTACCACCTTTTCTTTTCCCCTTTTCTTTTATTTTTCTTCCCCTTATCTTCTTGTGTATATCCCCATGAATTACTCATATGCCCCACAACATATAGATAAAGGGAGAGGGGAGAGAGAGATAAAATAAGGGTGGTAGTGTTGCAAAGCACAGGAGGGGCGAAATCATCATGTGGAAGCCATGGATTTCCGAAATGGGTGGTGCTTCAGTGAATTACACCCAAAGGTAAAACAATTATATGTTTTCCATAAATCCATGTTGATTAAATATTTTCCTTTTTTTAATCCCCTATTCTGAATTCTTACATCCCCATGAGGTTGATTTGTTGATTATTGAGAGAAAATAAGTTTTCTGCTCAATTTAAGGGTTTCCCTTTTATAAACCCAGATCACACAACATTTAGTTCAAGAATACATGCATTTTGTTCTTATAGTTTGTGGAAAATGATCATTTTAAAAGAACACATTCTATAGGAAGTATAAAAAATTTTACGTTGAGTCATCCTTATAGACTAATTTGTGGAAAGATATTCTGTAACGGGGAACATGGTAGTTTAGGGTAGCTGGCCATACCTTATTCTGGTTGTACATTGAGATGAATTACACAATAATTCTGTATACATATCCAATACATGTGAGGTTCATATTTTTGTCAAATTTGTGTTGTAAATTCTGTGTACATTAGATTTGACGCATAATATTTAGTTATGGTACTGATTAGTCACTAAAAGTGGCTAATATTCATTGTTAAGATTTTAATATTAATGTGTTTAAAAGTGCATAAACATAAATTTTAGTCCAATTAATAAATTGAACTTCATTTCGCATCATTGTGCAATTCATGCTTAAAGTGTCAATTTGGGCCCACTCGATAATTTTCTTGTGTAAATTACAATATTCATCATTTTAATTTGATATTTTTTTATATTATTAATAACTTTATTAGAAACATTTTTTCTTTTAGGTCTGATGGATGAATCAGAAGGGAATACGACGATTTTTTCACTTGAATGCAGAAACTTTCCAGAAAAAGAATAATGGCCCAAAGGCCAATCAAACAAATGTGGGGCCCAAAAAACAATCCCAATGAAGCTAAAATTTAGACAGCAGAAAGATAAAAATATGAGGATCATTTTATTCAACTGTGTTTGCAGCTAATTCGGATGTTTTCATGATGATAAAGGGATCTGAAGTTGAGATTTAATTGGTGGACCCGACATTAATGCACATAAAGCCGTCCCAACATTTCGACCATAACTTCCAAAAGGCTGATCAAAATTTCCTGAAATTTTTACATCTCATAGATAACATATGGAAGAATATATTTCAATGTTACGACCCCTCCAGATGCTGCCTTCTTCAATTACGAATTCACATGTCAATATGGTGGACGAATCTGAAAACTTTTCAGGGTCAACTTCAAAACGTCAATTTCCTTTTGATTATTCACCCTCCTTTTGACTCTATTAATTTTTTGGGGGTGCATTTATTGTGGGTGGAAGATATAAGGCTCATAATATTCCTATATAAGGAGATTGTGGTGAAAGGAATAGGATCGGATATTTTTCTTATCATCTTTTGTTGCTTGTTTCATTGTAAGGTTATGCTGCAAAAGTTCCTTTATAATGTTTTCAATTTCCATGTAAGTTTCTTTTTTTGTTCTTAATCAACACCTTTCTATTCTATATTTTCCATTCATTTATTAAAACAAAATTTTCACAAATCACAGTGATATCTCTGCGTCGTGGTGAATTTGGTCACATATAGGTGTGAATTTCATTCACACACACGAAGGAGTGCTCGTTATTTCCACGCTTTTAATTTTTTCAATCCAATTCTTGTAATCCATATTCCTCCCACCATTGAGAGTATACCATCAAATGAGGGCTAACCCTTTAATGTGTTGATCATAGGAGGATTAAAATGCTGGATTGAATGTTATTTTATGAACGAATTGTTGTTAATTGGATAATTAATTTAAGACATCCATTCTTCAGTTATTTCTACTCTTCATATTTACTGTGTTTGAGAAAACTAAATTCAATTAATAAATGACCATATACCTTGGATAGATCATTAATTTGGTTCTATAAGTGTATAGTGGATTATTAATTGTGTTTAGTAACCACTAAACCAAAAAATGATGAAATTAGTGTTATTTTTGAAGAATGGATTCATCAAGAATTAATAAAACCAAAATTGTCTAAAGAAGTAAAATTCATTCAATCCACCCCGACCATAATCCTAAAATCAACCAATTTTATTTTAATTTAATTCAAATAGGTTTCTTAGTGTTCTTTAAAACCATCCAAATTCAAAACCAAAGTTGGATACTTCATAGCCCATCCTTCACTAAATCATAGCGTCTCAAGGTACTTCTTCAGTCCCTGTGGACTCGACCCCTACATGTACTACATCGACGGATTTTTACCAGTAGGGTAAATTTGGGCACAACCAAATTTTGGCACCATTTTTGGGGACCCACGTAAGTTTACTTAGACACTCACCATCTATTCTCACCTAACTTCTCTTTTCTCACCTATATTTCACTTTTCTTTTCCCCTTTCTGTTTTCGTGTGTCCAAAAAAATCCAAATCCAAATTTCATTCAACTCAAATGGATTATCCTCCAAAATACCCCTTCATAAAAAATTTCTATAATCAAGTTGGAAATCAATATTTGGAAACACCTCACATAGGTTATTTCATTGACCAAACCTTAATTGAATACACCACACCAGATGAGATGTACAATCAATGGGATGCTGAATGTTTAAAAGTTAAATTTCCATACCTATCAATAATGATTGAAAAGATAAATAATTAAGAATTCCATGATGTACAAACATATATCAACCCTAATCCTGAAAATATTCTTGAACAATTGAGTGAACGAATGGACAAAATGAATTCAGAAGTTTCATCTTTCAGATTAGAATTAGAAACCTTTAAGACTTTTGAGGAACCCGTTCCCACTCAAGATGTTCTTTCCTCATCATTTATAGATGAATCTTTTATCCCAAAAACCTCCAAGGAATTGAAAAAAGAACTAACCTTTGTATATGGGATAATTTAAAAAGATCAAGGAAATTTTGAAGTGTATTTAAATTAGGAGGAAATTAATTTTTTGGATTCACAAGGGGAAAATTTGTCTTCATGGATTGAGTGTTCAGAATATTGCTCCAATAACATTTTAGTAGAATCACCGATCATTGAACCATTGGGAGATATAATGAATAGTGAGTACATACCCACTCATGACATTCAAATGAAAAATTTTGTGGATGAATCATATTTTCAAAAGGAACAAATTCTTTCAAAATGTTTTGTAAAAGAAACAAATTTGGATTCGAATTTCCATTCATCTTTGGGAAAATGCAATGAAACTGAACTCAACATTATAATCCTTCCATCCCCACTCAAGAATCCCTATATTTATGAAAACCTAGACTATTAAATTATCATCCATTTTAATCAATAATCTCACAAAGTAGGAATGAACCTTTAAATCGTAGGAAATACTCCAAATGAAATTCAATCAACCATTACCGAAATTCCTTGGACTTTCACACTCATTGTTAACAATGGGATTTCACATGGAAAAAATTCTAAAAATGACTTAATCTAAATCTTGTTGATGTGGATAAAAATGGGGTCCTAAAAATGTTGAGAGTGGGAATTGGATAATTTTGGGGGTTCATGTCAAGCTAACGACATTAAACAAAAGTGCTGCATGAGAGGAAACCCATGGTTTTATGTTTCCAATCATTTTCAATAATTTTTTACCATTAAAAAAATTACCATAAGTTGTTTACCTGTTCTTCTTTTATGATCAAGGATAAGTATGAAATGAAAGTGTCATATTCATCTGTGTCACGTGGTGTGATCTCTGAGTAATACCTTACCCAGAAAATATAAAGAATACAATGTATCATCAGTTTATTTTGTTTTGTTTTATTTTTATGTTTTTATAGGTTAAAAATATAAATGGACATGTCATAAGTCATAAGGAAAATTCATTCACCACCATCCAAGCCGTTGAGACTCAAATCCAGGATAGAAGGTAGACTATGGAATGAATTATCATCATCAACCACCAGGTGACTTCATTCCATGATTATCATTTTAAATTTCTTCTTTGAACAACTCCCCCACACCCCCATCTATGTTTTCTTTAAACACTGGGGATAGTGTTATTCTAAGTTAGGGGGAGATAAAAAATGATTTTTTTTGTTAATAAAAACATTCATGGAAAGAAAAAGTCCATTAACCTTGAACATGATAACACACATTGAAAACTCTAAAATTGGATATCAAATAATTTGTTATGCCTTGATTCTGATTTTAATGCAAGTTTATGTTCATGAGCATAGTTTTTGGAAAGTGTGGTTGTCCGATGTGATTTTTTCAAAGTTTACATTTTCATCCTATTAATAAAAATTCCACAATTCACATATACTGGATCATGGGTGTAAATTTGAGTTCTTGGGTCTCTTTCATTATAGAATAGTGTTCTGGGGTCACTTTTAGTTTAATTTGAGTATTCAAAAAAACAAAAAAACAAAAAAAAATTGAAAAATAATAATAATGACCACATAGAGCTATGTTTTGTCCAAATTCATGGCGTCTGACACTTGGGGATCGTGACTCCATAGTTGTCTTGCCCAGATTTAGGCTTTATATCTCTATTTTAGAGCATGGAATTGACAATATGCGTGGAATCTGGCACTTGGGGATCATGACTCCATAGTTGTCTTGCGTAGAGTTAGTCTTTTCATATCTATTGTGGTTAAAAAAACTAAAAAATAAAAACAAATAAAAAATAAAAAAAAGGATACTCATCTTAAGGTTTAATGTGATTCCCACCTAGCTCTTCCATTTTTTCCCCTTGAACAATAAAATGGGCCCCATATCTTTTGTGATGCATAACACTTTATCATACTTAATTGAAATTGGATGAAATGTGGCGATAAATTTGAACAAAGGAATGGGCTTGGGGTTGGGATATGCTTATTAACATAGCTTGTTTTAAATGATTTTGATGGGTTTCATAATTTTTTTTGGTATGAGGTCTTTGGGTGAGCAATGTGTATTAAAATGTTTTTGGAAAAGGGCATTTGAATTTCATATTTGTAATATATTTTGCTCTGGACTAGAAATACTAATGTTGGGGGGTGTGACTAGTCACTGAAAGTGGATAATATTCATTGTTAATATCTTAATATTAATGTGTTTAAAAGTGAATAAACATCAATTTTAGTCCAATTCATAAATTGAATTTAATTTCCCATCATTGTGCAAATTCCTACTTAAAGTGTCAATTTGGTCCCACTCAATAATTTTCTTGTGGAAATCAAAATATTCATAATTTTAATTTTATATTTTTTATAAGATTCATCACTTTATTTGGAACATTTTTTCTTTTAAATTTGATGGATGAATCAGAAGGGAAGATGGAGATTTTTGTACCTAAATGCAGAAATTTGCTGGAAAAAGAATAACGGGCCTAAGGCCCTTTAAAAAAATGTGGGGCCAATAAACCAAGCCCAATGAAGCTAAAATTTATACAGTAGAAATATAGAAATATGAGGATTATTTTATTCAACTGTTTCTAGAGCTAATTCTGATGTTTTCATGATGATAAAGGGATCTGAAGTTGAGATTTAAATGGTGGACCCAACATTAATGCACATAAATCCATCCCACTATTTCGACCATAACTTCTAAATGGATGAGCCCAATTTCCTGAAATTTTTACAGATCATAGAGTTCATATGGAAGAAGATATTTCTCTTCTACTACCCCTCTGGATTTGACCTTCTGAAATTATGAATTCACACGTCAATATGGTGGACGAATCTCGACAGTTTTCTGGGTCAACTTTGAAACACCAATTTACTTTTGATTATTCACCCTCCTTTTGAACCTATTAATTTTTTGGGGGTGAATTTATTGTTGGGGGAGGATATAAGGCTCCTAATATGCCTATATAGGGAGCTAGTGGTAAAGGTAATAGGATCAGATATTTTTTTATCATCTTTTGTTGCTTGTTTCATTGTAAGGTTATGCTGCAAAAGTTCCTTTGTAATGTTTTCAATTTCCATGTAAGATTCTTGTTTTTGTTCTTAATCCACACCTTTATCTACTATATTTTACATTCATTTATTAAAACTAAATTTTCACAGAGCACAGTGATATCTCTACGTTGTGGTGAATTATTTCACACATAGGTGTGAATTTCATTCACACACACGGAGGAGTGCTCGTTATTTCCGCGGTTTTAATTTATTTAATCCAATTATTGTAAGCAATATTCCTCCCACCATTGAGAGTATACCATCAATGGAGGGCTTCCCATTTAATGGGTTGATATTAGGACGATGAAAAGGCTGGATTGAATGTTATTTTATGAACAAATTGTTGTTAATTGGATAATTAATTTAAGACATCAATTCTTCAGTTATTTCTTCTCTTCATCTTTACTGTGTTTTAGCAAACTAAATTCAATTACTAAATGCCCATATACCTTGGAGAGATCATGAATTAGGTTCTCTAATTGTATAGGGGATTAGTAATTGTGTTTAGTAAGCACCAATCTAGAAAATGATTAAGGTAGTGTTATTTTTGAAGAATGGATTCATCAAGTATTAATAAAACCAAAATTGTCTAAAGAAGTAAAATTTATTCAATCCGCCTTGAGAATAACCCTATGATCAACACATTTTCTATGAATTGTATTCAATTAGGTTTCTTAGTGTTCCTTAAAACCATCCAAAATCAAAACCAAAGTTGGCTACTTCATATCCCATCCTTCACCAAATCATAGCGTCTCAAGGTTACTTCTTCGGTCCCTGTGGACTCGACCCCAACATGTACTACATCAACCGCTTTTTACCAGTAGGGTAAATATGGGCACAACCAGGTACACACCCAAGTGGTGCATTGGTATAACACACCGTATACTAGGTATAGACATTGTGTACTTTCAATTTCCTACCTTTTGAGAGGTTTTCATATCATGAGACCTAGGATTTAGATTTCGAAATGGGATTAGTCCATTATCGAAATTTTTCTACATAGTTTATGATGGTTCTTAAAATCGGGTGGTTTTAGGAATCATAATAGGAATATTAGGTTTTTTAATATATAGATAGGTTCATTCTGGGGTAATTAAATTCTTCTATTTTTTGAGAGTGATAACCTTTGATCTAAGAAAATCCGTGATAAATATATCTTGAACATTTATTCATATATCTTGATTTTAGAAATTATCACTTGTGAGATGTGACCTACTATCCTATAAGGATATGTGTTTAGTTGTTTTTTAGGATTGAATATAGGATTCCTCTAACTTATTAATATTAAAAATGGTCTGTCATGGGAAGCCTTTTCATACATGATGACTAGAGGAATGACATGTAGGATCCCTTTACATATTCACAATTCTGAGGATACTATAAAGGATTTGATTTTTTACTTACTATTATGGATAAGATATAGGATTCCTCTTTTTACTTGATATATTAGGATCTTGAGTAAGATACCTTTTCATATGGGTAGGCCTCGAGAATCCCATGTTGGATGCCTCTTCTATTTCATGATAAGAGGGACCTAGTGGATTACACAATACTTGACCGACCCTTAGCTGGAGATGGTAGAATGTGTTACCTTTGAACCTATTTCAATCATTTTATCCTATTAAGAAGTAGAAGTGGTAGTGGTTTTAGGTATTCAACCACCCTCACTCTTTTATGTATGCATTCACATGTTTACATAAGATGTAGTGTTGATTTTTAGAGGTTCATCCTGGTATATGGCCAATGATCCTAATGTAATGTGAATCTCATTTGGGTGCCCTGATGTGCTCCTAGGTACTCATATTATTATGAAATTAATCTATTTATTTGGAGTTCTCATATATACTCCCTGGGACCCGGATTACAAGATTTTTTATTTGATTATTATATTATCAAGATACTTATATATACATCATGGGATCCAGAACATGATCCCATTGATTTTTATTTTTTTGAATATCATCCATAATTATTATATAGACATGGAAGATTATGCTTACTCGTGTGATGGGGATGGTTATCCTCCCCCAGATTGATTACATGACAATGGTGTTGGATATAGTGCTCTACATAATTTATTGGATAATAATGGATGATCATTCTCTATTGAGTGATGGAGATGATTACACTCTCTCTAATTTATTAATTGATCAAGGTCCTAGACATGAATCTCCTCACCATTGATGTGAAATATACATGATGATTGATTACACTCCCATTCAGAAATTCCTAGGATGCTTACCTAGTTTGGGTGGATATACCATTACTACATCACCTATATTTACAATTGAGGCATGCATCTCTTTATCTTCTTATATGAATGGATACCAATATTTTTCATGGATTAGGAGAGTATTCCTTGTACAGATCACATCGGGGTTTCCCCATAAGGGATCATCTGTGTTCCAATGTCTTAACCACCAAAAGACCAAGACCATAGGATTAAATGTCAGATTGGATTTACATGTCTTGATTGGAATGGCATCCATCTAAAAGACCATTCATGTGATATCTAGTTATCTACTATAATACTTCATTATAATTATTGGATGAGAGAGCAGCTGAACCTTGGTTTAGAACATGTATCCACGTGTGGTGATGTAGCTTTACTATAGACATTTTTGATGTGGGTAGAAGTAGGTATTTTCCATTGAGATTACAGACCTAGGGATAGGATTAATAATACAAATCATGAGTAGTATTAAATCTAGCACAATTTATTATTCACAGGATCTACAGACGATCATGATTATATACCCAAGGACCAAATACTATTTTTTATTTTATTTTTTACCTTAATCATGTTTATAATATATATATATATATGTATATTTGGGAATATATATAAATATACATGATCGAATCTTTCCCACTTGACCATGACTATAGACCTAGAGATCGACTATGGTCTCACATTTTTTTATTTTTCCTTTCCAGTTATGTCATGCCTAAGATGAGTATATTTCATGGGCAAGAAGTTATGATAAAATATTTAGAGTTTCATTATTGTGGAAGCTGATTGAGATTATTCCTTACCCCTATGTGATAACATTGGGGTGCATGCAGACCTTATTTATTTTTTTAGGTTGAGCACTGATTTCATGTTGGATATGGATGAGGATCAAGGTTTCATGATCAAGAAGATCCTATCATGTGGATTATTTTTTTTAGTTTGGTGTATCTCAACTGTGTCTTGGAGTCTAGATATTTGTTCTAGATCAGTGTTAGTATTAGTGCCCCATGAATTTATTTCAATTTTTTTCTCTTAAATGTATATTCTACCTAGCGGGTGAACAATATTGTATATATGACATGGCTATTTGGTATTTTATAAAATTTAATTTATTTAAAATCAAGATTATATTTTAGTAATTTACATCTTCCAAAATATATTTATTTACTTTGTTTGATGATATCTAGTTATTTATGCTATTTTTTTAACATTGACATAAGGGAATATTTTCTCCACATACAAACCCAAGGCCCTCACTGTATGTCGGTTTCCTCTTCTATATAGATATGTGTGCTCGATGCCTTGTTGTGAAGTAGATCAGAGAACATATTTAGTTTCATCTAGGTCTGGACATAACAATGTGGCACCATAGGTGTTAATTTTGATTCAATTTATAATTTAGGATATAGTAGAAAAGAGTATTATGGATGTCTCGGATCCTGTGATTGATATCAAACTATTGCATCATGACAATCGATTCGGATAAGATTTATTAGTGTTATAGTCTATGATGTTACATTTTTTATAATTTTCTTTCTATGTGATTCACATGTTGTTGGGATGTTTTGATTGATTACATATTTCTAACTCTAGAACCATCAACAAGAGGTGAAGGATTGGTTTTGACTCATGGCTAGAAAGAATAAAAATCAACACATGTATCATATTTTGAATGTAGGATTTATATGTTATAGGCCTTGTAGTTTGTGATTTTATGGATACTAGAGCCAAATATTTAAAATTGTCAAAAAAACCTAAACGATGTTATCCAAATTAGTTTTTTGGTAGAATTGTACTCAATTGGGTTGAATTTCATATATATTTCCTTCTGATTATAGGTTATATGGATCTATGGTCAAACATTTAATAGTGAGGATGATCACATCGTTCATATGCATGGGAGGTGCAATGAAACTATTAGGTTCATAGGGAACATGATATCCATGTTTTTAACCTATTATAGAGTGTCGTTACTATGTTTTAATTATTCAATGTTTCTTTAGTAACCTATAATATTGTTTTCTATAAAAAAATGTAATTAAATTATACATAAACTGGAATAATTTTTGGTTATCTAGTCAAATCACTGAGTATGAAGCTGACTGTCACCCAGATATTTCAAGTGAACTATACTGTGAGGGGGTGTTTTCGTATATTGATTTTCAGTAATATTAAGTTCATTATCACTTCTTTGTTTTATCATAAAATCCATTAAAAATATTCTTATTTGGATACATATAGAAGATCAAGTCTCAAGTAGGATGATGTTGATAGTTTTGACCCTCATTTGTCAGTGTTATCCTTACCTAATTTTTAGATATTTGATATTATGTGCTAGGTGGTTATAACTTAAAATTAGGTTATGAGACTTTATTATTATGGCTATGTGGGAGACCTAGAGGCCCTTAATTTTGAATCAAACCATTGTAGTTAAATCTTTTCTATGATCAATAGAAACCTGTGAGTAGGGTTGGACTGTGTTTATGGACTCTCTTTTTGGAAATTAATTTGGTTGTATGGTTGTTCTTAGACAGATGCATGGTTAGTAATTGGGTTTTCCGATATATGAATATTGAAGCAATTGTACATTAATGAAGCACTTGGGGTTATTTTTTAATAATAATGGCATCGATGTGAATGATTTTTTTGGTATACTCACCTTGTTAACCATTATTTATTCTATTTATAATTTAGAAAACGAATGGGTATATACTTCTAACATGAATGAAGTCGGGTGATAGGTGGTCATTGAATAAATTGTGGCCCCAATGAGGTGCCCAATTTTGAAATGAAGTACCAAGAATGAATGTAGAATAATGATACTAACATTATGTGTAACATAGTTAGATTGGTTTTAATATATGACAACATGTAGTGGTATATGTCATGTGATAAACTTACACACCATTTTCACATAATGTCAATTAAATCATTAATTAGTAAGTCTCTATATTCAAGTTGAGGATTGATAATTTTAAAAATCTATATTGGATTTATTTGCCATTTGTTATGGGTAAAATAATAATTATCCATCCCTAGTAGTGGAGACGTTAGAAATGAATCATGTTTTGTGGGAAACAAGACCCATGGATGGACTTGGACATTAATTTTTAAGAGACATGGTTTACTGAGTTGGTAATATAAAGTTATAGCATTTTTCGATTTAATAATTGATCAGTAAGAGTTATACGTGACTTTATATATAAACTTAGTGTTTTTATGATATATATGATACTAATATTTCTTGAGATCATTTGGATTACTTTGAGAGACAGCCCGCTCTACACTGACATTTTTTCATATAAAATATCTTTCATTGTTGGTGACAGAACCTATTGAGGTTGCACTTGAGGACAAGTATAATGTAAGTGTTATATTGGGGATACAAAATTGATTTTTGAGGGTAGGTACCATCATTTTTAGTTGACATCAGTGATGGATGGATCATGGGATGTTAATATTGATACCCACTCCTTTAATTTTGAATACTCCCCTTCCAGGAAAGGTGAAGATGTGTGCGGTATGCCACATGTTTTTTGTGTATAGATTATCATGTTTGGATGAGTCCACTTTCCTACTATAGGTAGAAAAGACTTTAAGATAAGTTAAACATCCAACCATTTCATTCTCCTTGAGTTTGGATGTATTTAATCCACTCTCTTGTTGGGCTGGCATCACTCTTTTATTGTACATTGTTCCACCTACTCTTTTCTATTTCTATGACATATCATACTAGTCCCCCTTCTTCCAAAATCAGCCTACTAGGTATGTTTATACTCACCCATGCATAGGATTTTCCCTCACATACCGTGCCTTATATAGACAATGAATAGTTCGGATCATGACGTCCTGGAGTTTAGGGATATAGGTTATTAGAAAACATATAGTGTCCATAGAATTGATTCCAGGAGTGTGGATCTATCAGCTAATTTCCTTTTCCCAAATTTTTGTCTGGTTGGGATACATTTTTATTGGGTGTGTTTTTTCCATTTTTGTTTTAGTTTACATTAATACACTAGTATTTTTTAGCATTTCATGCATGTCTTTTTACATTCAGTAGTGTTGTATCTTTTATTTTCATTCATATTGTACTTTTTCATCATTTTGGTTTTGTGCATGTGTACGCATACTTAAAAAAGTCCTCCCCAAGTTTATTGTGCCTTTAGAACTTGTCGCCACCCCCAAGACAATAGATCCAGACTTGGGGTAGTTGCAGCTCAAGCCCCAACATGTGTTGCGTCAAGGAAAATTAGTATCAGAGCATGGTTCAACCCTTGGAATGTTGATAGTATTTTTTCTTAAAAAATTCTTAGTTGGTTTTAGGGAAACAATGTAAATGTATCTCGAGATTGGATCTCAATAAAGGGAGTCAAGTGAAAGTATGGTAGGCTGACATATCCATTCACTAGGACCATGATTACTTGCTTTTAGACTCAGCACCATGAGACATATGTTATTGGGAACAATGGTATGTGTGACATATAGAATGGATTCCATGAATATCCTTTTTGAGTCACCTCCCCTTTTTATTGACAGAAATATATTCTCATCTGATCACAGTACTCTATGATAACTTTCAGGATTCTTCTATTATGACAACCTACCAGTATTCCAACACCCCTCCGTGATGACAACCCAATTAGTGAAAAAGCATCAATTTTGGGTTCATCATGCAATCTACTTACACCTGGTGGGACAGTGGCAGCACCTCCACCTACTGAGTAGTAGATAGTTCTAGTTAAGCTGGATGAGGATGTGTGCAGGCTAGGCGAACATCATAATTTTTAGAGGCCGAGACCCCTAAGTTTTCACAGTGAGCCAGATCCTCAGGCAGCTAATGATTGGTTGGACTTAGTGATCTGCCTCTTTAGGATTGTATAGACAGTAATGAATCACATTGTGGATTTAAAAGAAATTCATTTCACAGGATGGTTGAAAATTGGTGGGGCTTAGTTTCTCATATGCACTATGAGTCGGCACTCTCATGGGACGAGTTTTAGAAGTTATTCCATGAGTATTAATACCCCTCATTTTTTGCACCATTTAAATTTTTGAGCTTTTGGAGCTTCGACAAGGTGGGATGGCATTGGATGATTACTTGGTTAGGTACACAAACCTAACTCAGTACTCTATGGTTATGATCTAAAATGGCTAATTCTGGGAAAAAATTTTATACCAAGGACTCCATAGTGAGATTTGGGCCATCATAATACATTTTTTATCCCTACCTATGCCAGGGTACTAGAGATAGAACTTGTGATAGAAATATTTCAGTTAGTGGGGAATCAGTTGGTTGGGATTGTAAGTGGATACTACAGATCTGAGAATTATGTGGTAGTTAGATGAAGTTATTTGACAGGGCCATGATGATGAAGATCTTCTCCGGATAAGACTTGGGAACGTGGCTATGCAACACTAGGGAATCATAGAGGACCAGGTCAGCCCACAGAGGGACAATGCTATGATTGTGATGGGAGAGGTTACATGATGTGAGACTGCCTGACCAGACATGTAGAACATCCTAGGTATCTAGTAGTAGGATCACCACAGATGAGATGACACTATGATCATGGATCCCCCATACGAGAATATGGGTGGTCCCCAAAGGGTGATCCTGCCAGAGGAGGAACATGAATTGCAGGTGGGGGTGACTCTATGAGGTTCTCTCACCGCCACCATTGGGCGGCCCATGACAGGCTTAGAGAGTTGGCATCATGTCCATGGACAACTGCAAGCTATTGAAATCCATGATCCCACAACACATGATATCATCTGAGGTACAATATGGGTTTATTATAATTACGAGTCATTACTAGTTTAAATAGGCTCCAACCACTCTTTTATCTCATTACTCATGGCATGAGAGTTGGAGATACCATTAGAGGAATGATAACAACATATGTTTCTCGACATTCTTACAGGGAGCGATTAATCTTTGTATTTCATCTTCTGGTGGTGCAAGCTATCACTTATAGAGAGTGTTTCACGTGATACCAACTAATCATCATGATGGAACCCTATGAGGTCATATTGGGCATGCATTTTATTTCTATGGTTCGAGCCCAGATTGAATGTAATCACAGACAAGTCAGATGCCTACGTAGTGATGGGATGAGTTTCTCCTTTCTCAATGAATGAGTCCTCATAGCAGAAAAGTAATGTGTTGTTATCCGGAGGATACAACCTTTTACCCACCAGTTGGTGAGTATAACCCCTAGTTTATTAGACTCTTCATGCATCAGGTTTCCTTCAATGGTGGAGTACTATATGGATGTTCACCTAGAAGACATTCCATGACTACCTCAAAGGTGGGAATTAGAGTTTTCCTTGATTTCCCACCAAGGGATACCCCAATATATTCTATAGCATACCAGATGGAACCCACTAAGCTCTAGGAGCTACATCTGTAGTTATAGGACCTTTGGGAGAAAGGTTTCATCAAACCAAGGTGTCCCCATGGGAAGCTCTAGTTCTATTCATGAAGAAGTTATATGGGAGCATACAAATTTGTGTAGATTATCGTCACTTGAAGCAGGCCACGATAAAGAACATGTACCCTCTATCTAGAATTGATGACATATATGTCCATTTGCGAGGTGAAATATGGTTCTCTAAGATTGATCTAAGGCTCGGCTACCATCAGTTATGAATTATCAAGGTTTTTATTAGGAATTTTTCATTTCTATGTCACTATTGGAACTACGAGTTCCTAGTTATTCCCATTGGTGTTAAAAAATACTCCTCCGTATTAATGGCATTGATGAACCAGATCATCCAACCATACATCCACCAGTTTGTTATTGTCATCAATGAGGACATACTCTTTGAATCTGCAATAGTGGATGAGCAAGCAGATCCCATAAGGATGGTTCTATATTTACATCAAGAGAACCAAAATTATGGAATTCTCTCAAAATTATATTTCTAGATACATGAGGTCCAATTTAGGGGGAATTTCATCTCTGATCAAGCTTTATCCATTGATCCAAAAAATATAAAAGCAGCGCATTCTTTGTAGACACCCAAGAATGTGTCAGACGTACAAGGATTTATTGGGGTAGCAGTGTACTACCGTAGATTTTTGGAAGACTTCTCTAGGATCACATCCCATGTTTCCACTCTGATGTGGAAGGGACAACTGTTTATCTAGTCTGATTAGTGACAGAAGTCCTTTGAGTTGTTGAGGATGATTTTGATGAGTACTCTAGTTTTGAGACTACCCATGGAGGGTGTTGAGTTCATAGTGTGTTTTGAGGCCTCGGGATTTGGGTTCAGTTTCATATTGATTCAATAGTAGGTATTCATTGTGTATGAGTAGAGGTAGTTAAGACCCCAAGAGAATAAATATTTGACTCTTGAACTAGAGCTAGTAGCGATAGTCTTTTCCCAAAGGATGTGGAGGTACAATCTTCTAGGAGAGTGCTTTTTTGTTTACTCTGACCCCCAGAGCCTTAGCTATATCTTCATCCAGTGACCTCATCATTAGGTAGAAATTCTCGTTGGAGTTCATAAAACACTACAATTTTTAGATATTATATAATATAGGGAAGGGAATTTTTGTTGATGATTCCCTTAGTAAGAAGTCCCATGATCACCTAGTGAAGGATGATTTAGAGTAGTTGGATTCAGTGCATCTAACCCTAGTAGAGCAGGAGGGTACAATTTTTCTATAATAGATGGTGTTGAATCGTTCTATACATGATTTTGTGGGAGAACCCCAGCTGAGAGATATTTATTGTGAAGTGTTGTGTGATTATATATCCATAAGCAACACACAATATTGATATTATTATATAGGGAATCACAAGATCATATTCCAGGGGAAACATGTGGTCCTAGTCACGATACTGGAGGAAGTGATTTAGGAGTTTCACACTATTCCCCTAGCTATAAATCCTAAAGTTGGGAAGATTTATCGAGATATTTAGTGGTAATTTTGGTGGTCTGGAATGTGGTAAAGTGTAACTGAGTTCATCTCATGATTCCTCACCTATCTGTAGGTGAAGGCAGAACATCAGGTTCTGGTGGGTCTGTTGTAGCCTCTTTAGATTATATAGTGGAAATGGGATGAAATATTTATGGACTTTATCATATGGATTCCACACATAGTGAAGTTCCATGACGCCATCAGGGTGATGGTGTACCAACTCACGAAGTTGGGACACTTTTTATCTATCAATGAGTACATTATGGTGGAGTGTTTTTGGTAGTTGTACGTTTGAAAGATCATCCAACATCTCAGGGTACCCTCAATGATTGACTCCAATCATGATGTTTATTTTACTTCATAATTATACCCTTCAACCACATGATTAATGGGAAGACAATGTGTACAATCCAGGTACTGGAGGTCATGTTGAGGTCTTGCATGCTAGATTTTATCTAGAGCTGGGAGGATCACCTACCTTTGGTAGAGTTTGCATACAATAACAGATACTAATGTGATATCATCATGGAACCTTTTGAGGCCCAATATTGGATTTCTTGTAGATAACATTTGTTCTGTAAGAAGGTTGGAGATTCATCCCTCATGGGCCAAGAGTTAGTGCAAGTGACGATAGAGAAAGTTCAGATCATCCATGAATGGATGAAGACACTCCATAACAGAAAAAATCCTGTGTCGATGGCCATCATATTTCCTTGGAGTTTGAGTTGGGAGACCATGTATTCTTGAGGGTCTCCCCAATTTACTAGATGTAGTGGTTCGAACTATGAGGAAAGCTATCCCCAAGGTTCATAATGTAGTTCGAGATCATGTAAAGGGTTGGCGAGGTTTCCTACCACCTTTGCCTGCCCCTACAACAGGAGCGGGTGCACGACGTGTAATGACCCGCATTTTGAACCGGGTTAAAAATGGGGGAAATTGATGTTTTTCAATTACTCAACTGATCATTTTTAGAATCGGGCTTCAGAACGAGGTTCTAAAGGTTTGAACCCTTCTTTCTAATGTTTTTGGGGTTGGCCGAAGGCCCGAGAAGTTTCCTGAGTGTCTCGAGGTGTTTCAGGTGCATCGTACCTGAAGGAGGCTAGTTTTTAAATAATAACAGAAGGTTCATAGTTGGTGCACGATTTCCCAAACTATTCAGCACAAACCGTGTGGCTTAAAATAGGGAGGCAGAGGAGTCTGCATGGCCTACGCACGGTTTCCACAAACCGTGCGGCCAGCCCATTCGGGGTACATTGGGTGTCCAGTGGGGGATGCACGGTTGGCACACGGTTTCCAAACCGTGTGTCCCAAGCCATGCGCTGTACCCTGTTTTGGGTTTTTGAAATATTTAAAATGAATTTAAAATAAAAAGATATTAAAAATAAAACCTAAACTTAAATGAGGACTCTCCCCTCTTCCCTCAGCCTGACCCGTACGAACCCCCACCTCTCATGGCGCCTCGGCCTCGCGTGATCCCTCCCTCGGCCGGACCTACTATCCCTTGTTTTCCTTGGTTATTCCTCCTATTATCTCCTTGGTAAGTCTCCTCCCTCCTTTTTCATCCATTATTGGCTTATTTTATGGCTTCCCTTGCCTTATTTTTTGTTCGGTCGAACCCCCATGTTTAGGGTTTGTGGTTTGATTCATTTTGTTCTTGTTTCTCCTTTTGTAAAGGGGTGTGAAAGTTACCTCAAGTCCTCGTTGGTGTGCGTATGATGTCTGCTGCCGAAGGCGAGGCGGATCGCGGTTGTTTCGGTCCGCCGTGTTTTTTCTGAGGTAAGGGTTTTGCCTATTTATTTTTTTGCATCCTCTAAATTAATGTCTTAGGTTGTTAAAGAGCTCCTGGTATGTTTATCCTAGTGCGTTAGGCCTTTGGAATGGTTTTTCTTTGACGGAGCTTAGATGGCTTGCCTGTGTAGGCATAAGTCATATGTAAAATCACATATGCCTCGTGGGGGAGCAGCAGCGACTCTTAGTTAGAATGCTCCAAGAGCCGGAGTGGACGGATGGATCCACCTTGAGGTAAGATCCATCTCCTTGCCTTTAATTTAAAGTGAAGTGTTAATGAGTTATTTCTGTAGAGCTTTAGTATGTTAATTATGCAAGTTTAGTTTCAATTGAATGATTATGTGCAAAGATTTTGAATTGTAGGGACAAGATTAAAATGGTTTCTTGGTCACTAAACTAACGATTTAATAATAAAACCCCTCAGTCAGAGGTGCGCTGTCTTCAAGATAAAAGTAGTAAGTGGATCCTTATGCTTTCCTGCAAAATTCTTGTTATGATTTCGTGTTAATTGATGATGTCATGTTTCCTTTGAATTGTACCAAATGGTTAAATCATGATTGTTGCGATCTTGCAATGAAATGGGTAAACTTGAATAGATCTAGTGAATGGGACTTACCAAGGAGGGGTAGTCTATTGCACCTTTTTATGATTTATAAATCCCTGTATGCCTTTGAAATGATATAAAAGGAATGGAGAGTGAATTGGGGGTTATCCATTACCGTACATGAGTGGGTTTCCTCATGTACCATATATAAATGTGATGAAATTGATAATGTCTTGATATGGATAATTAAGAGATGTTTCCTTAGGTATAAATACATTGAATATGATAAATGATGTGATTGTGATACTTGAGAATATTTTCTTTAAGTATATTTCTATGAATGTGATTATAACCATTTATGTGGATATGGGCTATATGTTTGATGGTGATTGTGATATTATTCTTAGAATACTTATGAGGTAATTCCATAAGTAGTATCGAATAGACATAATTGTTTTGTGAGTGCACACATGCTGATGGAACATAAATGAATAATAATAACGGTGAGTGCATGCTGAGGCCACCTAGTGGCACATACGTGTTTGGATGGGAGGTAGTTATACCCCATGCCAGTGTGATAGTACATGTATGGATGGGATTAGTTCTTACCCCTTTCCAGTTGACTTCTAGTGTGACATTACATGTCTGGAAGGGAGGAATTCTTACCCCTTGATAGTTGACGTCTAGTGATGATTTATGTCTTTGGATGGGAGGCAGTTATACCCCATGCCAGTATTATGAATGTGACGGATGGGAGGAATTTATACCCCATGATGGTTGAATGAACGTGATGGAAGGGAGGAATTATTACCCCTTGCCAGTGTCTTCTAGGGACGAGAGGCATTCTTACATCGTGCCCGCTATCTTCAGATAATGGGTGGAATGCATGCTTACCCCCACACTATCTTTTATAAATATTTACATATGTAACTGTATTGGCATGAATAGACTGATATCCTGGCAACGAGCCAAAGATGGTATAGCCGTCAGGTTTCCTTTGGGAAACCTGGACGGGTGTTGTTATTTTATGTTGACCTTCTTGTTGAATCATGATTTGACTGCTAACTATTTAATTACATAAACACTTTCTGTATTGGGTTAAACACTGGTGGTGTCGACCAACTGAGATTTATATCACACACCCTACTTGGGCTTCCATTGTACTGGGGTACCTGAGTAGACCTTCTTTCTTGCATGATCTAGGTCATATGTTGTGTTGTTTGTACCTGAGTTAGGAGAAAAGGACCAAGCGGGAGCTTGGGATGCACAGGAGATCACCTGCCAGGCCTTGCTGTCTTTTATTTTTTTCTTTTACATTTTATTGTTTTCATGCTGTATTGTTTTCTGTTTTCACATTGTATCATTCATTATCCTTGTATCGTGTAAATTGGCTTTGACCGCCTTTTATGAAAATGATCACTATTTATCATCTACTATTGTTTGTTCATTGTTTATCTATTATTGATTCTGCTATTGAATGTTATTTACTCCAATATAACACTGTTAAAATATGATAAGAGGGTATAATATCCCCACTATCACCTCCCGAGACCATCGCTGGTAGTCGGTAGCCTCTGGTGTACGGGGAGACGCACTTGAGGCCATGTGGCGACCGGTCCCGCCACTGGTTTGATCGTCACCTAGGCCGGGACATTACACGATGTCTTCTATGTCTCACAACTAATGAGATACATGAATTATACTACAAATGTCATCGATTTGGGTGAGATGGACATCGAATATAGAGACACCTTAGTAGAGACATTAGTCGTGATTGAGGATTGAGGGGAGAAAAACTTACATGGATGAACCATACCTTTGGTTTGTGTGCTATTGTTTCTTGGAAAGTGTAAGAGAGTTCTTGGGAATAGGAAATACATATGCATGATTTGTATCCCTATATGTGTCCCCTGATTACATTTTTGGGAATAAAAATCTTGTTGCATAGAAGGATATGGAAACCTGTTAGGTCCACAAGGATGAATACCCTGAGAGGGGGGGGGGTTGAATCTGGGTATGACGAATTTAAAATTAAAGCATGTTCTGATCTTGATTCATTATTAAGAAAACAATCTTCTATCTCTTTCCTATTTCACAATATAAACAGAATGTAAATCATGCACAGGACACAACAATTTTACTTGGTTCACCGCTAAGGGCTATGTCCAAGGAGCATATGCCGACGGGTTGTCGGTCATACCAAATTCCACTAAACTTTACTAGATTTAGATTACAAAGTTCGGGCTAGATCACTTATATTCCTAGGATCACTGCCTTTACAATGTTTAGGGTCATCTCACTACTTTCCCAAAGGTCACTACCTGTTGCTCTCTCTCTAGCTCACTGCCAGTGGAGAGGATCACCATCTTTCTCTTCCTTTTCTCACTGCTCCGGAAAGGATCTAATCACAGTTTTTAGATCTGTAGGTCTCTTCATTATCACAAATGAATACATCCTCTCTTGTATGTAGATGCTCTGTTGAAGCTCAACCTTCACCCGTAGATGAATTTCTCTTTTCACCAAAGGTATTGGGAAATCCCCCAGCTTCCACACAGCCCTGAATCACTACCGGAAATCAACCTTACTTGGCACCCTACTCTATGGTGGCGCACAAGTCTCGGTGTGCAAGTCACCACTGGTGCGCAAGTATTTCTCAACACTTGCGTGAATCAAGCTTAAGCTTCTCCAAACTTGTGTGACACACTTTCTTTGCTGCCCAAACTACCTTAGGCGCACAACAAATAAATGGTGCGCGACTTCAACACTAGCGCACAAGTCCCTACTTGCGCGACCACACAACACTTGCGCAAATTCCACACTTGCACGACAGAATCATTGATTTTTCTAAGTATTGAACTCCGTGGGAAATGAGGAGGGGTGGTCCAGTATTTATAGTCATTTGAACTACCTGTGCGATAGCGTGGAAGTCCCCTTCTGGCGCCCAAGTCTCGGCGCATATCTCAACCGCCCTGTCCTCTGTTGCGCTACTCACTTGCACGACCAAACCAATACTTGCGCGACCCACCTTCATTTTCCGTATTTTGAAGTTCTGACCCTAAAAAACGACAGGTGCACAAGTTCCCAAGCTTCCTAATCACCGGTGCGCAAGTCTCTTCACAGCGCGCAAGTCACTTGCGCGACCAACTCAATACTTGCGTGACCCTTGTCCCTTTGCCATATTTTGATGATTTGATCTTGAAAAACATATGGCGCGCATGTTTCCAAGCCTTCAAGTAAATGGCGCGCAAGTCCCATTTCCAAAAACCAGTTTTCTTCATTTGACGATTTTCAGGCCCAAAAATTTGGCAAACACTGGAAAACGATGCCACCTTGTATCTATTCTTTTTATGCCGCCTCCAGATCATCCATTCCTTTGTCGATGTTTTTGAATCAAACATGGATCATTGACCACAGATCTTGAACTCGACATTCCCCCATGAATTTCCCTTTGTCAACAAAATTGTATGTCATGGTTTTCTTTTTCAACAATCACAGCACATATGTCCACTTTGTCAACAAACACAATCACCTCAAAAATACTTCAATGATTCCTTGAGGGATATTTCCCAACAATATCCCTCTTTGGGTTTGTTGACAAATCTTACATAAAATGATACATCGTTAAGTCTTCATCCACCATTCGCCTTTTTCGATTCTGATAGCGATCAAGGATTTACTCAACACAAAATCTAAGCCCACATGAGCAATTCTTGACGTGAGAAACAAGAGTAAATGAAAAGTTTATCAACGAATCACTTCATCTCTGACACCCACTTTTGACACCAAACTGATACCAATTTTTACTAAACTAATACCTATTGTTGGAGGACTTGTTGGAAGACCAATTTTTTGTTTGGAAATATTCTTACCGCATTCCAACACTACTCTTCTACTTTTATCATGATCCTCAGCCGTCGTGATATCTATTCTTTGATCGATCACTTCTAGCATCGTCAAATTTAAAACGATCCCCCTTTCTCAATGATCCCCCTATCTCGCTACTCCACCTATAATATTATCCCCAAAGCATCCATGATTTATCAAATATCCACATTGTCTCTCCCTTGAACAATCACTATTTTCTACCCCTTTGTGAATGAACCCAAAGGGAACTCCTTCATGGTCTGTAACAGAGTAGAGAAACCATATCAGTATGTTAGAGAAAAACACATCATACCTCGGGGAGAGGGGGTTGGTTCCACATCCACACAATTTTTAATGTGCGGGGAGTCGACTGAACTCCCAGAGCCAGTCGATGCCTTTTAAATGCTTCCTTGGGTAAGGCCTTTGTCAGAATGTATGCAACCTGTAGTTCTGTAGGAACATACTCCAACATCACGATTCCATGATCAACTTTCTCCTTGATAAAATGGTACTTTATCTCAATGTGATTTGTCCTCGAGTGATGAAGTGGATTTTTGATAAGATTGATATCACTTGAGTTATCACACTGGATTCTGATCAGAGACTTCACTTCAACTCCCATATCTTCAAGCTGTTGTTTCATCCACAATAACTGTGAGCATGCTTGAGTGGCCACAATATACTCATCTTCTGTGGTGCTTAATTAAATGAAATCCTTATTCTTGATTAACCAAGAAATACATAGTCCACAAATATAGAATGCACCTCCAGATGTTGATTTCCTATCATTCGCTGAACCGGACCAATCAACATCAGTATATCCCAATAACTCTGTCTGAGATTTTTCAGTATATGTCAAGCTGCAATCCACTATGCCCTGGATATACCAAAGTATTCTATTCACTAAAAGCATGTGGATTTACTTGGGATTACTCTGATATCTCACTGCTTGGCATTTGGTGAAATCAATACCAGGCCTTGTTGCGGTTAAGTACAATAGAATTCCAATAATTTTCCTGTATTCTATGATATTAACTGCCTTTCCATCTTTATCTTTTGATAATTTCATCTAGGTAGCAACTAGAATCTTCATCTCCTTGGAATTTTCCATTCCAAACCTACATAAAACTTCCTTTGAATATTTGGATTGAGAAATGAATGTTTCATTCCTTCCTTGTGTCACTTGTAGACCAAGGAAAAACGTTAGCTCTCCAATCGTTGAAATTTCAAACTCATTTTTCATGAACTCAGAAAATTGTCTGCACTAATCTTCATCTAATCCACCAAATATTATTTCATCGACATAAACAAACACCATAATAATTTGATTACTATTGTTGCTGAAATAGATATTGTAATCCACTCCTCCACATTGAAAACCCGGCTTCTTCAAATACTGATCAAGCCTTGAGTACCATTCCCTTAGTGCTTGTTTCAGCCCATACAACGCCTTATTCAGCCGAAAAACTTTACTTTCATCTTCATGAATGAGAAAACCATCTGGCTACTCAATATACACTTATTCTTCTAGAACCCCATTCAGGAATGCAGATTTTACATCCATCTGGAAGACTTTGAACTTCCGTTGCACTGCAATGGTGAAAAATAATGTGATTGTCTCCAGCCTTGAAACCGGTGGAAATGTCTCATCAAAATCAATTCCCTCTATCTGGGAGTACCCTTTGCACACTAGACGTGCTTTTTTTCAAACTACTGCACCATCTTCATTCATCATGTTGCGATAGACCCATCTAGTTCCGATGACATTTTTATCTGCAGGTCTCGAAACAATCTCTCACGTCTGGTTCTTCTCAATATGATCAAGCTCTTCATTAATATCCTGAACCTAGTTTTCATCTTCAGTTGCATCAGAAAAGAATTTTGGCTCCACCTGAGATAGAAACGATGTTTGTTGTAATGATTTCATTCTTCGAGTATTAACCGGAGCTATCTGATCACCAATGATATTCTGCCGGTCAATATCATCTCGACTCGTTGGTTTCCTTGGAGACACAGACTTGACACTTTCTTGTTCATCATCAGTATCTTCTTCTGAGTCAGCCTTGGCCACTTCTGTTCCCCCTGTGTTGCTTACCTCATCATCACTTTCATCCAGAAACTGTTCATTGGGTCCTTGAGTATTATATTTATTTTCAACAAAAGTGAAATCATTTCTCTCAACAATTTTTCCCAGCCTCTTGTTGAAACATTTATATACATTGCTTTTCCCTGAGTATCCAAGTAATATCCCCTCATCTCTTCACGACTCAAACTTCCTGTGATTTTCTTTGTTGACAATGATGCACTTACTACCAAATATTCGAATGTATTTCATCATTGTCTTCTTTCCATACCACATTTTATACGGAGTCTTCCCTTGCTTCAGAATCAAAAGAGACATGTTCGAAATATAGACTGATGTTAAAACTGCTTCCTTCCAAATTTTCTCTGGTAGGTCCTTTTCAATAAGCATTGTTCTGGCCATGTTGTTGATGATCCTATTTCTCCTCTCAACCACTCCATTCTATTGGGGATTTCTCACTGATAAAACTTGATGCCTTATACCGTGTTTCTTGAGATAGTCTTCAACTTGACAGTTTTTGAATTTTGTACCGTTATCAGTATGAAACTTCATAATTTTCTACCCAAGCATCCTTTCTGATTCCCCCTTGTACTGCTTTATACAACTGAACACATCTTTCTTATGTGTAATGACAAATACGCAGGCCATTCTGCTATAATCATCAATGAAAAAAATAGTACTTTTTCCCATCTATAGCTCATGGTGAGATAGGTCCACATACATCAGCATGCACTAATTCAAGCACTACAGTTGATTTCTGTTCCTTTGGCCTGTATGTTTTTCTAATTATTTTCCCTTGTTGGCTAGCATCACACGTATGAGTGAGATCACGTGATAGTTTGGGAAGGTCTCTAACAGCATCACACTTCACCAGATCTTCCATGGATGGTTGGAATAGATGACCAAGTCTCTTATTCCATAGCTGGGTTCTTCCTCTCTGGATAAAAGGCACATATCTTCTTCCCCACCTATAAGATAAATATTTACCTTTGTCCGTTTTCCCTACAGAACAACTACTCCATATATTCCTTTCACAACACACATCTTCTTGGTAAATCGGATAGAATGCCCAGAGTCACACAGTTGACTGACACTGAGCAAGTTATGATTAAGACCCTCTACTACCAAGAAATCAGCACGTTTCATTTCTTTGCCCCCAAATTTGGCTTTCCCTGAGCCAAAAATCTTCAAGCCTTCATCGTTTCCAAATTTGACAACTCCTCTTTTGTCATATTTTATGCCTGTAAAAGATCCTTATTGCCTGACATGTGAGATGTGCAACCACTATCAAGGATCCATACACCTGAACGATCTGACGCTTTAAAGGAAATATCTTCCACCACGGCCTTCTTATTTTTCTTCTTCTTGGTCCACACTTTTCTTTCACACTCAGCATGGATTGAGACTTCTGTTCTTTCTCAGAGTATGATGGACCAGCTTCATCTTGCAAAGACGCAAATCTATTCTGCATTTTTAACTCACCTTTCTGTTTATTGATCTGCTTCTTGAGAATGTTTTGATTCTGCTTTGGCACATTTCTCTGAATGGTCGAAGTGCAGTACCTAGCCATGGGCCCAAATCCTCCGCACCAAAAACAGTATCCTTCAAAATATGTTCTGGAAAACCGTTCATTGTTTGTCTGCCACCTATGTTCTTGTTCTATCACATACATGACTTATTTTGAAGTTAAATTTCATTTATTTTCCATTAATTCTTATTTGGAGGGTTTCCAAAGGTTTTATGGATGAATAGATTAGTTTTTATGAATGGGGCCAAACCGTGAGCCCAATTCCAGATTTAAAAATAATTTTTTTTCCTATATAACATTTTAATTTTTTAATATTTTTCACCCATTCCAATTTCTAAATTTTCTCCTCTGACCTATTAACACCAAAATTTAAATTTGGAGCCTTTAGAAATCCATAATCATGGAGGATTTGGGTTTTTATTTAAGAATTGGTCCAACCCGAAATCCCATTTTCCACTTTTAAAATGTTTCTTTAATTTTTAATATATTATTAAATATAATGGATTTTTAAGTGATTCCACATCCCTCTCGACCCTATGAAATCCAGGCGTGCTCCCATTGCCTTTAATCCCTCCTTGGACCTCTTTGAAATCGCGACATAGGGATGAACTTCATAGGGTGTCTCAAATCTGCCAGAATTGAGGAGGTAACTTCATCTCTACTTAACTCTTAATCTTTTCCATCCATTTCAGTTCCTAAATTACCTCCTAAATCTTGTTCGAACAACCCCTGAATTTTGGCTGTTTTCAACTTCAGAAACTATTGTTTTTGGAGTGATTAATTTAGGATACTTCAAGTAAGTGAGTCCATTTCTTTCCTCTTTCAAATTGCTTAGGGTTGATTCCCTAAATCCTGAATTATAAAAAGTCCAGAAGTTAGGTTTCATGCCTAGGTTCTAACTTACTGTATTTTGGGTGAAATATTGAGGTTTTAGGTTTCTTTTAACATCCTTGCGGTTCGGAGGTCGTGTGGTTGATGTTTCACCCCAATATTTTAGGGGTTCAACACATTCGGTAGGTGATTCCGTGAGTAACGATTTAATGATGAGTTAGTTTGCTTGATTAAATCATTTTTCATGTTCCATATATGCTGTTCATTATGAAAAAACCATTTTTGGTAGAAATAGTAAAGCATTTGGTATTAAAGTTAAATTTTTGTTTGAAGTGTGTATTTTTCAAATGTATTTCATGTGTTATCTGTTGTGGTAATTTTGTAAAATGTGGAAGTGATTTATTAGTTGTTGAACGAGGCTTCCAATTTTGGTTGGGTAATGATATAGTGTCATGTAGGCCTAAAAAGGAGGGTATTTGAATGGTTTTTATGTGTGTAACCCTGTTATACACCTTGAAAGTGTTTTATGGATTTGTGTGTTCTCATGGGTATCTTTTGCGATATTGTTCAAGGTGATTATATATCATTTTAAAGTGGTTTATTACATATTTATTGGGATTCCAATTCTGTTTTGGTAGGATATTGGTGTGATTTTGGCTTAAAAATAGGATTTTGAAATGGGTTTTGTGTGCAAGACATATTTACACCACTTGGGTTCTTTTTATGAAAATTGTAAATGTTTTAGTTGGTTAAACAAAGTGGGAAAAGAGTGTATATGTACTGTTTGGTATGTGTGTTCACCTATTATGGGGTTCTTAAATGTTAAGCGATGTTTTTAGATGTCAAATATTTTTATAATGTTCTATAAATTTCTGAAATGTTTTATTAAATTGTGATGTTGGAGCGAAACTTGTTTGTGGGTTGTTTCATGCAAGTTTGATGATAAAATGATTTTGAAGGTAAAAAGGGTGTTATGTAACAAGTGAGTGGTCTGTTATGAATATTTTAATATATTGGAATGGTTTATAAAATGGTTTAATGGGTCTGTGTAAGTGTTAAAGAAATATGAAAAGTGTTGTGGGCTATTTTGGTGTGAGTCGGATTTCAAAATCAATTTGAATGAAAAGTGGAATTGTGTGACTTGTGTTGTATACATGTGGGATGTTTGGTGAATTTATGATATAGAAATGATATTTTCTTGTGAATATTATATTCATTAACTTGTTGAACTTGTTTGACCACAAAGGGAAAACCCGAGTATCTAGGTGGGTGGACGTGTACTAGTATGCTAGTGAATCTGTGGGGTTTGGCCTTAGTTTCACTTAGCAATATTGAATCTTACAACTCTAACTAAATTATGATGGTGATGATTGGGGACCACTAGGTTATGGGTATGTTCCCTACTAGTGGCTCGTTCACGAGAATGGATATCTGTGATAGTTACTCTCACCGAGATACAAGGTACCTCGGACCCACAGCTAGCTAGTGCCTAGGGGTTATTTCCCATTGCTTGTGCTCACTAGATATTTTTTGCTTATCATCGGCATACGGTATGAGTGGCTGGAAAATTCAGTATCCTTGGTATTTATTTTAAAAGTGTTTATTCTTTAAATTAGCCCACTTGAAAACTGAATTTTTTTAAGTTGCTTCTTTTTGAAATTGTAACTAGAAATTACATGTTTTTGAAAACTTGTATTCCTTTCGTATTTGATTCTTTATCACATGGAATATCTTTGTGGTGGTATCCTACTGGGAATTGGCTCACACCCTACTTACACCTTTGGGTGTAAGTAGACTTGGTTATTTTTTTTGTCGCAGGTTGGTTACAATTTGTTTTGTTCTAGTGGTTCGGGTTTCTAGCAGGTCCTTGGTGGTGAAGTCTTGTGAAGATGGCTTGAGGGTGGTGCCCCATGCCTTGAGGGTTCTTGTGCTGTTTCATTTTGGTTTTTACCTTTGGTATAGTCTTTTTGAGTTGTTTTAAGCAATGTAATTCAGTTCTGATTTTTTTGTAAAAGATTGTTTGGTTTGAAATATCCATATTCGTTTTATTGGATTCTTTTGATGTTTTAAGTTTATAAACTCGGGTAAATCATTCCCAATTCTCATTTTATGATACCCCGACACTTGTTCCAGCCAATGGGGATCAAGAACGCCCTTCGGTCCTTTTCATGAGCCAGGTTTGGCACTGGTTTCGGTGGTGACCATATTTGGTTCGTGACAAAATGGTATCAAAGGGTGGTTCCCTCTCTTTGGGTCATGATATTTGGGGATCAATCAGGATAATCTGAAGTTAGGATTTTTGGGACTTTGGATTTCAGTTATGAGTAGTGTGGCTGATCACCACACCTCATGACAAGATTCACGTCTCCAGGGGAAGTTGGGACCTTTCAGAGTCCTTTGGTTTTCTTGGTTTAATGATGATTAGGGGAAATGAAAAGAGAGTTGGGTTAATGGTCTTAGTAAGCTCGCTGGGTCTGGAAAGCCATGTGGAACTAGGGATATTACCAAGAACACACTTTGTGATAGTGAAGTGATTGGAATATGGCTGACAACCATATGTCCAAGTAACCCACTGAAACTAGTTTCCTCTCACATTGTCTTGTGTTCTTTAGTTTTGAAATCTTGGAACTTTGGATTTAAAGTGACTTGGTTTTAAAAAGTGTAAAGTTTTTGTGAAATTATTTTCAAATAAATATGGAATGGTTTGATTTATGAAATATTGGAATTGAATATTCAGAATTATTTTGAAATGGAAAATGGTGTTCTTATACCTCTTTTGAAAGCAGAAACTATACTGAAGTTGGTTTTGAAAAAGTGTTTCCAATAGAGTTTTCTAAACTATCATAGGGTGTTTTGTTGGGATGAGATGTTTTGAAATTGATGTGAGTAAAATGAAATTGAGTTCTTGTATAAATGTTTGTGTCTTTATGAGAATTTTAGTAATATTTGAAATGGGATTTGGATCTCTTGGTTAATAGTGTTGAGAAAAAGGATATGTTGGTTGACTGTTTTGGTTTTGAAAAGTGGAAATATTTTTTTTAAACATTGGTATTTCCATGAGTGACCACATGCCTGAGGTTATATGGGATGATGGATGGTTGATGGCATGACTGGATGACTTCCGGGACGGATATGAGGAGGGTGCCCGGTGTGGCACAAAAACATGGATGTGTGAGGCCCATGGGTACCATTGGTGGATACGCTTACTGCTAAACCGTTTGTTTTCAAAGAATTGATTTTAAAATAAAATCATGATGTCTTAATGAATATTTTTTGTATGGTTTGTATTATGGGTTTTTGAAAATGTTGATGTTGTGGGATGTTTTGAGTCTGATAACCCCTTCTGTTTGAACTGTGTTTTGGGTTTGTGTTTGGTTAGTAAGTTGTGTTTTAGGGACGGTTAGTGGTCTCTTTTGAAAAATGTTTTGGGATGCCTTTACGGTGGTTCCCTTCATGTGTTTGGATCTGGTTTATGGATTGTTTTTACCAATGGACCAGATTGGTTGGGTCCTTGGGATCTCTCATTGGAGAAGGTACGCCCCCATTAAAGGTTAATGCATAACTGAAGTGCGACACAGATTGTTTCTCCATTAAAAAATCCTCAAGTTGATCAATATAAGGAATCTTTTTCTTGATCTTTTTATATTGAGTATACACCCTTTCCTTTATTAGTTTTTTGTATCCTCTTATAGTGGGAGATTGATCATGGATGATTGAATGTGACCTTAGCATCTTAATTTTCCTAATTTTTCGAAGGTGGAAGTGTTCTGGGGTTGTTAGCATGGATTAGTATTTGGATAGTGTCTAAGAGGAACTCTTGGTCCTTCATAGTCTCTTGGAAGAATGAGTACATGTTAAACTACCAGTGTGGGAGATCTGGTCATGAGAGGATATTGTGGCCACTTTCTAGAATTGTGTGTTGTTTGGAGTTGTTGTACAAGTTCCCTCTCTATGAATTGTTTATATCAGTCGCAATGGTCATGGTCGGTGATGCCTTGTGATTTCATGTGCTCGATTGACCATAATGGTGAAAGTTGTGAAATCATCTGAGAGTCCCTATTATGTTGGGAGAATGTCTCCCTTGGAAAAACATAAAAAATATTCCATTTTAGAGGAAGGTGAGTATAAGTGTTCTTTACTCCTATTGTTTCTCACCCGAACAAACAAGGTGTGATGTGTGTATATCTTCTAAGCCCTTGTTTCAGTGAAATATCGAGTTAGGGTAAAGTGAGTTTGGAATATGTTATGTCTTGGAAAAACTTAGCGGGGATTGCGTTGTAGTTTTTATTTCCAATGAAAGAAGAATTCTCATTCAGGGGGTTTCTAAAGCCTAGCTGCGAGATCGAAGATGCTTCAATCATTTGAGCACCAGCCATAGGTCTCAGAGAGAAGCTGGCCCGTAGTCAGGGGAAATCATGGGGTCATTTAAACCCTTGTGCAAATTCATATCCTCAGTATGAAAGATAAGAAGAGTTTAAACCTATGGTGTCATCATATTTCTTCTATTGTTCATGTTTGGGGGAAATAGATGGAGGGCCTTGTACCCTTGTCATCACCCAATGTTATTCCCTCCCCCTTTGGTTTCCATTGAGTCTTTAGAGAAAGGTATGAAGTTTGGCTAGACAGGTTGATCACACGATTTGCACTTGGTTAGTAGTGACCATGCCCCAAAAAACCATGTAGATAGAAGAATCCCCACTTTTAGTTCATGGTTTCCCAAACCGTGCAGACTAACCATATGGTCATCCCAACACTTTATATTTTGGGGTTTTTCTGTACCGGTGCATGCTAGTCAATTAAGATGGTTGGTTCTTATAGTGGGGAGCATATTTTTTTCCCCCGTACCAATAAATTAGTCTTATCCATGGTCTTGGATTTGTGGTAGGTAGTCTCGTTCAGATCTATCAAGCTACCTAAATCTTCCTTGGGTAACTATTGAGATTGGAGAGTGCCCAATGGTTTTGTTATCGTAAGGTAAGTGTAACCTTGTTCGATGTCGTTGTTCATTTGGGTGAATTGCTTGAGTCTTGTTCAGATAGTGTTTGAAGAGTTTTCCTTTGGGATAAAGCCTGAATGTGATTGATTGTTTTAGGAAAGTCGTGTATGTTTTTGTTGTGAATTATTCCTTACTTAATTGATCACTGGAGGTTTTTTGGCCTTTGGGGGCGAAACCTGGCAAGGGAGTACATCTTGGTTTATCAGTTGGGTTTGGTTTTCGTATCTGGCATTTCTGTATCTTTCCGGTGACGGAAAGTTTTAATGGTGGGGAGAATTTTCACATACATGACTTATTTTGAAGTTAAATTTCATTTATTTTCCATTCATGATTTGTTTTGGAGGGTTTCGAATGGTTTTATGGAGGAATAGATGAGTTTTTATGAATTGGGCCAAACCGTGAGCCCAATTCCAGATTTAAAAATAAATTCTGTTTCTTTTATAACCTTTTCATTTTTCATATTTTTCACCCATTCAAATTCCTAAATTGTATCCTATGACCTATTAACACCAAAATTTAAATTTGGAGCCTTTATAAATCCATAATCATGGAGGATTTGGGTTTTTATTTAAGAATTGGGCCAACCTGAATGCCCATTTTCCAGTTTTAAAATGTTTCTTTAATTTTTTAATATATTATTAAATATAATGGATATTTCGGTGATTCTACCTCCCTATCGACCATAAGAACCCTAAGCGCGCTCCCATTGCCTTTCCCCCCATCCTTGGAGCTCTTGGAAATCGCAAATTGGGGATGAACTTCATAGGATGTCTCAAATAGACCAGAATTGAAGAGGTAACTTCATCTCATCTTAACTCTCTCAAATATTACTCTTTTCCCTCCATTACAGTTCCTAAATTACATCCTTATTGTTTTTCTAACGACCCCTAAATTTTTGCTGTTTTCAATTTTAGAAACTATTGTTTTTGGAGTGATTAATCCAGGATACTTCAAGTAAGTGAGTCCATTTCTTTCCTCTTTCAAATTGCTTAGGGTTTCTTCCCTAATTCTTGAATTATAAAAAGTCCAGAAGTTAGGGTTCGTGTCTTGGTTCTAACTTAATATATATTGGGTGAAATATTGAGGTTTTAGGTTTCTTTTAACTTCCTTGAGAGGCGACGGTCGTGCGGTTGATGTTTCGCCCCAATATTTGAGGGTGTCGACACATTCGGTAGGTGATTCCTTGGGTAACGATTTAATGATGAGTTAGTTTGATTGATTAAATAATTTTTCATGTTCCTTATATGCTGTTCATTATTTGAAAACCATTTTTGCTTGAAATAGTAAAGCATTTGGTATTAAAGTTACATTTTTGTTTGAAGTGTTTATTTTTCAAATGTATTTCATGTGTTATCTCTTGTGGTAGTTTTTTAAAACATGGAAGTGATTTATTAGTTATTGAACGAGGCTGCCAATTTTGGTTGGGTAATGATATAGTGTCATGTGGGCCTAAAAAGGAGGGTCTTTGAATGGGTTTTATGTGTGTAACCTTGTTATACTCTTTGAAAGTTTTTTATGGATTTGTGTGTTCTCATGGGTATCTTTTGCGATATTGTTCAAGGTAATTATATAACATTTGAAAGTGGTTTATAACATGTTGATTGGGTTGAAAATTATGTTTTGGTAGGATATTGGTGTGATTTTGGCTGAAAAATAGGATTTTGAAATGGGTTTTGTGTGCAAGACATATTTACACCACTTGGGCTCTTTTTATGAAAATTTTAAATGTTTTAGTTGGTTAAACAAAGTGGGAAAAGGGTGAATATGTACTGTTTGGTACGTGTGTTCACCTATTATGGGGTTTTTAAAGGTGAAGTGTTGTTTTAAGATGTCAAATATTTTTATAATGTTTTGTAAATTTTTGAAATGGTTTATTAAATTGTGATGTTGGAGAAAAACTTGTTTGTGGGTTGTTCTGTGTAAGTTTGATGATAAAATGATTTTGAAGGTAAAAAGGGTGTTATGTAACAATTGAGTGGTCTCTTATGAGAGTTTTAATATATTGGAATGGTTTTATAAATTTGTTTAATGAATTTGTGGAAGTGTTAAAGAAATGTGAAAAGTGTTGTGGGCTATTTTGGTGTGAGTCGGATTTCAATATCAATTTGAATGAAAAGTGGAATTTTGTGACTTTTTTTGTATACATGTGGGGTGTTTGGTGAATTTATGATATAGAAATGATATTTTCTTGTGAATATTATATTCATTGACTTGTTGAACTTGTTTGAGCACAATGGGAAAACCCGAGTATCTAGGTGGGTGGACGTGTACTAGTATGCTAGTGAATCTGTGGGGTTTGGCCTCAGTTTAACTTAGCAAGATTGACGCTTACAACTATAACTAAATTATGATGATTATGATTGGGGACCACTAGGTTATGGATATGTTCCCTACTAGTGGCTCGTGCACGAGAACAGATATTTGTGATGGTTACTCTCACCGAGATACGAGGTACTTGGAACCCACAACTAGCTAGTGCCTAGGGGTTATTTCCCATTGCTTGTGCTCACTAGATATTTTGTGATTATCATCGGCATACAGTATGAGTGGCTAGTAAATTCAGTATCCTTGGTATTTATTTTAAAAGTTTTTATTCTTTAAATTAGCCCATTTGAAAACTGAATTTTTTAAAGTTGCATCTTTTTTAAATTGTAACTAGAAATTACATGTTTTTGAAAACATGATTGCTTTTCGTCTTTGAATGTTTATCTCATGGAATCTATTAGTGGTGGTATCCTACTAGGAATTTTCTCAAACCCTACGTACACCTTCGGGTGTAAGTAGACTTGGTAATTTTTGTTGTTGTAGGTTGGTTTCAATTTGTTTTGTTCCAGTGGTTCGGGTTTCTAGCAGTTCCTTGGTGGTGAAGTCTTGTGAAGATGGCTTGAGGGAGGTGCCCCATGCCTTGAGGGTTCTTGGGATGTTTCATTTTGGTTGTTTACCATTGGTATAGTCTTTTTGAGTTGTTTTAGGCTATGCAATTCAGTTCTAAATTTTTTTAAAAGATTGTTTGGTTTGAAAAATCCAGATTCGTTTTATTGGATACTTTTGTTGTTTTAAGTTTATAAACTCGAGTAAATCATTCCCAATTCTCATTTTATGATACCTGGGCACTTGTAATAGCCTGTGAGGATCAGGAACACCATTCAGGCCTTGTCCCGGGCTAGGTTTGGCACTGGTTTCAGTGGTGACCAGATTTGGTTCGTGACACGTTCCCTTTGATATCTCTTGGCTATGGAAGTCACAAACTGTGAATGTCCCATATTCCCGAAACAATAACACCTGATATATGGTGCATTCCTTCGTAACACTTCAGAACTCCATGTTTCCCCTTGGGATCTTTGAATATTCTGATTTTTCTTTGTGCCCAAATCAATATTCAATCTCGGGACGGGTGCTTGCGGTCTGACTTCAATTTCCACAGATTTCTTCTTCTGATCAAGACCTAAATCAGGATTAACATTTGAGAACAACTGCTGGTTCTTTCCTGCTGAACTGTTGGACTCCTCTTTCATCTTTTCAGTATTCGTAATGATCTACTTTCCCCAGAATGTATTGAGAATCAAGGGTTTTTCTTGGTCTTTATCTTTTCTTTGTAGACCAACAACTTCTTCTTCAAGCCCTTTGATACGCTTGACGCGATATTTCACTTTTCTGTTCAAGCCATCGATCTCCCTTTTCTGTTATTCAATCATGAGATTATACTCACTAACTGATTCTGAGTTCTCTGGTGTGGATAACTTGTGTTTTTCAATTTCTTCCATCAACTCAAACTTCTCATCTTCCTGCTGCTGCATATAGAGTTTGGCATCATGAACAACTTTGTTGGCTTTCTTCGTTTTTGCTCTCCAAAATTTTATCTCCTCAAGAGACACTTCCAATTCAGCTTCCATATCAACTCTTCCTTCAACTTCTTTTTCTTCTTCTCCAACGTCAGTTTCTTTCTTTTCGTCATAACTACTAATGACTACCACCATAACATTTTTTCCAGGATCTTTACAATTTTTAAACTCCTCAACCTCTTCATCCTCAGACTCATCTGAACTGTCTATTTCTTGTGAAATAATATTCTTCTTCTTGAATAAATTTCTCTTGAACCGCTTCTTCCCTTTCACATAGGACGAAGATTTCTTCTTGAGAGTTTCAACTTCATCTTCATCATTTTCTTCTTGAAACTTTTTGGGGCATCATGCAGCAAGTTGATCAACTTTTCCACATCGAAAGCTTGCTAGTGGAAGTTTCCCTTTTAAAATTTCCTTTTCCTCTTTGAATATTTGAATAAAAAAATGAAATCACCTCATATGTCTCTTCTTCCTCCTGATAATCATCAATAGTGAGCTTCTTCAGGGCCTTAAATACCACCACTTTGGATTTCCCCTTTTCCACAACATCGTTATCATCATTTCTCATTTCATATGCAACAAGAGTGCTATGCAGGTTATCCAATGTCATCTCTTTCAGGTCTTTATCTTCCAAAACAAAATCTTTCGGATTGAACCGAAGTGGATGTTTTCTCAAGATGCGCTTTAAAATTTTAATGTCTTTGATAATCTCATCAAGACCTCACATTTCTTCTACCACAGCATTTACCATATCAATGAATGCATCAACAGACTCATTCGGGTTCATTCTCAGATCATCATACTTATTCCACAACACTTGCAGCTTTGCCTCTCTGACCTTTGTATCCCCTTCATAAATATTCAAAAGCTTTTCACACATTGAATGTGAAATTTTTCATGACATCACCTTTGTATAGATGGGATTGGAAAGGGATCCCCCTAAGGTATTGATTGCTTTGGCATCAGCATCCAACTCTCTATGCTCAGCTTCCAATAATTAACCACTATTAATATCAGTTGTGATACCATGCATAGCTGCTGAAAACACATCTATTCCCAAAGATCGGAAATAGTGTTGCATTAGATTCTTCCATATCTGAAAATTACATCCGTCAAAGATCGGAATTCTTCTATGATTAGTGACCTCCATTGAGAGAAGAAAAAATATCAAACCTGGCTCTGATACCAATTTTTAGGTCCACAAGACTGAATACCCTAAGAGGGGGGGGGGTGAATCAGGGTGTGACTAATTTAAAATTAAAACATGTTCTAATCTTGTTTCGCTATTAAGAAAACCACTCTTCTCTCTCTTTCATGTTGCACAATATAAACTGAAATTAAAGCATGCACATGACACAACAATTTTACTTGGTTCACCGCTAAGGGCTACGTCCAAGGAGCATACACTGACGGGTTGTCGGTCATACCAAATTCCACTAAACTTCACTAGATGTGGATTACAATGTTCGGGCTAGATCACTTCTATGCCCAGGATCACTGCCTTTACAATGTTTAGGGTCAGCTCACTGCTTTCCGAAGGGTCACTCCTTGTTTCTCTCTCTCTGGCTCACTGCCGGTGGTAAGGATCACCTTCTTTCTCCTCCTTTTCTCACTGCTCCAGAAAGGATCCACTCACAGTTTATAGAACTATAGGTCTCTTCATTATCACAAATGAATACATCCTCTCTTTTATGTATATGATCTGTTGAAGCTCAACCTTCACCCGTATCTGAATTTCTCTTTGCACTGAAGGTATCAGGAAATCCCCCAGCTTCTACGCAGCCCTGAATCACTGTCGGAAATCAACCTTACTTGGATCCCTTCTCTAAGGTGGCGTGCAAGTCTCGGTGCAAAATTCACCACTGGCGCGCAAGTATTTCTTAACACTTGCGTGACTCAAGCTTAAGCTACTCCAAACTTGCGCGATGCACTTCCTTTGCGGCCCAAACCACCTTAGGCTTACAACAAATAGATGGTGCGCGACTTCAACCCTAGCGTGTAATTCCCTACTTGCGTGACCACACACCAATTGCGTGTCTTCCACACCTATGCAACGGGAGATCTGATTTTTCTATGTATTGAACTCCATGAGAAATGAGGAAAGGTGTTCTAGTATTTATAGACATTTGAACTACCTGCGCGATGGCATGCAAGTCCCCCTCCAGCGTGCAAGTCTCGGTGCGTAGCTCAACCGCCCTGGCATCTGTCGCGCTACTCACTTGCGCAACCAAACCAATACTTGCGTGACCCACCTTCCTTTGCTATATTTTGATATTCTGATCCTGAAAAACAATAAGCGCTCAAGTTCCCAAGCCTCCAAATCACCGACGCGCAAGTCACTTGCGCGACCAACTCAATTCTTGCGCGACCCTTGTCCCTTTTCCATATTTTTATGATCTTATCTTGAAAAACATATGGCGCACAAGTTTTCGAGCCTTAATGTAAACAAAACGCAAGTCCCTTTTCCAAAAACCACTTTTCTTCATTTAACGATTTTCAGGCCCAAAAATTTGGCAAACATTGGAAAATGGTGCCACCTTGTATCTGTTCTTTTTATGTCACCTCCAGATATTCCATTACTTTGTCGATGTTCTTGAATAAAACATTGATCGTTGACCATAGCTCTTGAACTTGACATTCCACCATGAATTCTCCTTAGTCAAAAAAATTGTATGTCATGGTTTTCTTTGTCAATAATCACAGCACAGATGTCCACTTTGTCAACAAACACAATCACCTCAAAAATACTTCAATGATGCCTTGAGGGATTTTTCCCCAACAAAACCCCATTTTCTCATTTTTTTTACTTTGATATATTTTTATATATATATATTTCCAAAGTTAGGCATGATGTTGGAAATCAATTATATGGCCTGGTGTGCCCGGAAAAAGTTTTATTAAATATTAAGTATATTTTATACTATAAATGTGAAGGAAACTAGATAAATCTTAAATGGTAGTCCATATTAGAACTCATAGGGAATACTTGATTCCAAAACATACCATTTACCCTGGTGGGACATAACTTTCCACTCTTTGGTTCTTCTGTAGAAAAATGAACTGAGGGTAATACCATAAAAAAATAATTAAGTTTAATTATTTTATCTCAGAAAACATATCATATATCCTTTGAAAGGGGGATCAGAACAAAAATCATTGACCATCATTGAGTTCAAATTGAGGTGCTTTTTCAGAAGCACAACATAAAATGAAATGGCCTGAGAGGTTCAGATTCTAGGACCGCTGGTGCGTGTTTCATTTTTTTTCAATATATAAGAGGTTAAGATATTTAAATAACGTTTCCCCCTTTTCTCATCACCATGATCATAATCTCTCATTTTCCATTCATAATTTCTAAAATCAAGAACAACCTTTGACATAATTTCGATGATTTGAAAAAAATGCAAGGCGCGCAAATCGTCAATGAAAAATGGATAAAATCGAGGTAGGATTCTTCCTCTTTTAATTTTGATTTTAAATTATTAATTAAAAATCCATTTGTTTAAAATTTAATTCATCGTTTGATTTTAAATCCTTAATGGCCGAACTAACAGGGATATCTATCCATGCTTAAAATCTTTTTAAGTTTTCGTTCTTCATCCATTATTTTTGAATATCTTATTCTACTATTGTATGCGATGAATATCTGAGGGATCATTGATCGAAGCTCGGTTCAGAGAATCTATCGGTGCTTGGATCCCTAATATACTTTCAGATTTTTGATTGGGGAACGAGAGGTGGTCAAGAGGTCCAAAAAAGGGACCACTAGTGAGCCACTGCTGGTGTCAACCAACTGAGGCGCACAGTGAAAAATGCTCCGAGACGGCGGCACAATGGTGCGGTGGGTTTTTGGGGTGTGACCGAGGTGGCGACCACCACTAGAAAACGTGGATAGTTGATGGTCTTAATGATATAGGATGGTGACCAGCTAGTTGGCTAGGCTGGGATAGTGGCAGTGGGCCGTTCTTCGGGCACATCTTTAAATCCCAATATCTCATAAATTAGGCATCTATTTCACATGCTCTCTATAGCAACGTGATCTTCCATTTGAGGTAGAATTTTTATGATTGGTTTGAAAATTTTATATTTTGGGATCATTGATCAGTTGCATGAATCACCAAAATACTATAATAATAATAATATAATTATAATTATTGAGGATTTTTTTATCTGGTTTAACTAGTGTATATGATGTTTGATCAACATGCCATCAGTGGAATTGAGACCCTGAAATTGAGGTTGATGTTTGAAGACTAATTTTGGGTGCTTAAACTGAAATTGAGGTGTGGGACCCATGAGGCCCGATTTGGGCATTTGTGGTGAAATGTTACTTGTTCATCAGGTGTCTGGTTTGGAATAATGAATAGACGACCCCATGTGTTTTACCATAAGGATAGAAAGGATTATATCCACATGATGTGCTCAAGGATAGAGATGCAGAGCCCATTACATATCGTTTGGGCATATCATGGTGAAAAGTTCCATTTTCACTAGTTATCCACTTTGGACATTTTAATAACCTATCATGCATGTTTATACATGTATAATATGATGGTAACCTCAGATATAGATCTTGGTATATTATGTGATGTGTTTTGAACATGATTCTCTTTCTAACAGTGTTCAGCGACAACAACAGTTATGTGATGACATCAAATATTTTCAAGTGACACCCTCCAACTGGTCTGGGCATTGGTCTATAACGAAAATATAGTGGAACTCTCAAGAAATGATGGGAAAGGGTCCTCGATGACACTAGAGTGGAACCCTACTGTTAGGATGGGCGTGGTTATTTAACCTAAAGACACAATCTCTCAACTATGCAGATAAGTGACGATATGTACTTTGATGTAACTTTGGACTCCAAGTAAGCTGAGTGCTTTCCCCACTAAGACACATCCTTGTGACGCGGCCTAAAACCAGAAGGGAATGTCAATACCACCAAAAGAGGATAGTATCAATGTTTGGTGATTGAGCCCCATTAACATGAATGTTCAGGGAAGAGTGAGTGATGTTGGGAATTGTTGGTGGGTACTCCAAGAAGTTTTGGAGACTCTTGTTATTGGTACGAGGAGTGATATTGATATCCCCTTACTCTCTCTTTTGGGATCCTTTAACTAAGCATATATATATATATATATCATATTTCTCTACCCACTCATTTGGTTTTGAATACCCTCTTTCCAAGAGAGGCGAATACATGTAGGGTATTCCACAAGCCTTCCATGTCTAGATTCACATGGTGAGACGAGTCTACTCTCCATCTATAGGTATTGAAGACTTGAAAATAAGTACACCTTCTCCCTATCTATATCTATTTGAGTTTGGATGAGTTTACCTCACTCTCTTATTGTCTTGTGGTACACTCTTTTACTATAATATATTCCATCTATTTTTTTCCTTCCACAAGGAATCTCTTACTGATATCCCTAATTCTTGGGGTTTCTTACTGAGTATATTTATACTCACACATGAATGGAATTTTCTATCACATATCATCCCTTATGAAGAATATAGATATGTTTGATCATAACATCAGAGAGCAAAGGGATACAGGTTCTTGGACTGCATACAGTGGTCATAGATTAGATTCTAGGAGTGAGGATCTCTCATCTTTTTTACTTTTTCCAAATTTCACTGAGGTTTGGAAAGTCTTTATTTGGCCATGTATTTTTCACCTTTTTCTTTCAATTTTAATTATTTAAAGAGTATTGTTTAGTTTTCCATGCATGTTTGGTTTACTTTCAGTAGTGTTGTATCATTTATTTTATTTCCCTCTGTACCTTTACATCTAGTTGGTTGTGTGTGTAGGTACTTAGGAAAAGACCTCCCAGAGTTTGTTGTGCCTTCAGCACTTGTGGGCATCCCTAGACAATGAAGGTGGGCTTGGGTTTGTTGCAGCTCAATCCCCGACATTGGTTTGGCCGAGACATATATATTACCCCTTGTACATGTTATATATTGAAGCTATTTATTTTCTTTATATTTAATTTTTCATTTCCTGATAAAATTCCATTGGGATTATGATTTAAAAGTTACCAAATTTGAAAATGATTTATGTTAAAATATCCTTTTAGGAACTGTTTATGATCATGTTTTCTAGGGTGGAAATCATATTCTATTATGTAATTTAATAATATATATTTTATTATACACTTATTATAAATTTTATCGACATTTTTAATTTCCAATTCCTCTTATATTTATTATATATTCATCAAGAATGTTTTGTGTAAGTGATACTCATATTGTGACTGATTTTAGATCATGAATTTTTATTTTCTGTATCATTGTTTTCTAAAATATTTTAATAAGTATTCTTTTCAAAACATAAATTATTTCCAAAATCTATTTCACACCACCATTAACCATATTTTAAAAGGTTTTAGAATGAAAATTTTTTAACATTTTCTAAATGTTTACTTTGGAAACCTTTTACTAAATGTTTGAAAATAATGATATTTTTTAATATTTCCATCACAAATAAATATTTCCACTGCCAGGACCATTATTGTAATGCCTTGACCCTAGTTACCTAGAGTCGGTGCATTATTATATAACATTGGCATGATACAAGGAATCATGTCCCGAATGACCGATCAGTTTAGTATCCTTGGAAGTACAAGATACATTCATAAGTTTTACATTACATCATGAAATAAAAACATCAACAACAGTTTGTCCCCATTTTAACACACTTATATCCTTAGCCTATCCTTGCAGGTCAACCATAAAATACTTCTCCACATCTTGGGAAGAAATATAACATAGAAAGGGGTGTGTTCAGATGCTCATTAAGGATAACAATATAGGGGAAACTTTCATAAATAAGCATAAACATTTAAGGCAATGTATAAGACTAAAAAAATCCTTTTAAACATAAACATCAGTATAATATTGAAAAGGTAAAATAAAATAATTCCATTTACTTATTCACATGGATATTTTACTACTAGAATAATCACGTTCAATATCAATATCCACTTTCATAATTATAAAATGCATTGTGCCAAACTTCATAACCATATAATCATGGACTTGTGCTAAGACTACAAATAAGATTATGTCAAGGCCTTGTTCCAAGACCCATTCTTGTCTCATGAAACCTACCGATGCATGGAGGAGCTATAGAGGGCTCCACCCATTACTTACTATGTCTAATACATTCCTCATATGAAAAGGTTTAAACACAACATAAACATTCCTATTAAAACTAGCATACGAAATGTCAATACATTATCCATAAAAAATGTATGGTGTAAAAAAACAGATCCATAGTAAATAGAACATTCAATATAATATGTATGTTTTTTATCATAATAAATAAACTTCAAATAATTTTAAAATTCATCAAAGGATGTTGACAAAGAAGAAATCATATCCTTCTGAGTGAAATATATCATTCTATATTAAAATAATTTAGAATTCTTGTAATTATAAAAGAAAAAAATTATTTTGAAAATATTCTTATAATATTTTAGGGGAAGATTATAAGGTGTTATAATGATGAAAAATAGTCTCACCTTCCCAATAAGTTAAAAAAACATTCTTTCCATAATTTTGTCGAAAAGGTCGTAAAGGAACTTGTTTAGAAAACAAAAGAAAGTTTACTTTATAAACATTTTATAAAAATTAAAAAAAAGGTATAAATAACTTTAACCTATAGTCTATGAACTAGTAAAAAAATGTTTTGAAGTATATTTTTAAGAAACATGGATGTGGATGATAAAGAGGTCCTGGTAGATACTTACATAAAAACAACCTGAGATAATAAAGAGATTGTGAAATTCACCCTTACATTGTACTTTTCCTTAGTCGATAGTATGTTAACCTCCTGTATAGTAGTTAAAAAATTGTTATTAAATTATACAACAAACATATACATAAATATGATATCATATATGTTCCTCTAATATTTCATTGTTTAAAATATTTCCGTAGTATCATCATTTCGGGTGTTAACTGATTTGTTTTCCTTTACATTCTTGGTTACATAAGCCATGTTTGTTATGGATAGGATGTATTTTATTCATATCCAGAATTATATTAAGTTTTTAAACATTATTTTTCATCATAAAATGATAATTATTCTTGAATGATTACGATGGGGAATGAATCTCATCGAGTTCATGGAGACCGTAATCCGTACGTACGAACGAGGGAGAATATAATTATATTGCTGGTGAAATCATATTTAATTGGATGGTATATCTTATATACAGAATCATTAACATGTTATATTTATTATTTACATTTGTTATACTCATTATTATACCCATCCAAGTAATGAAGTGTTTGAATAACAAACTACACGACGACGTGGAGAAGGTAAGTCGTACGTACGCACGTAAGGTGACTTTGTCATTCATATGATACATAGAATAATGAATATGGTTTTACCATTTTTATAATAACATAATAGTATATAGAAGATACTAGATTTATTATTTTATAGTAGAAACAACAAATAAAGACGATGTGGAAGAAGATAAGAACTTGAAAGAGGTGATGAAATATTTACCTTTTTTTGGGTTCATCTTATTTATTTGATCAAAGGGCTCCATATGATAGCTTTCTGAACAAAGGAATGCCTCTAGGATGATGTTATGGGAGTAGGGAGAATATTTGGGCAGGGTTTGGACCATCTAAAATGCTTTGGAGCTGTGAAATTAATAGAAGGGGAAGTTCCCTTTTATAAGAGAGATGAGGGCCACTTTAGGAAAATCTTGAAATATAATTTTATAATAAATTATTTTTCAGTTTCTAATGGATCAAAAATGAATTATTTAGATTCTAAGGTAGGTATGGGTCAAAAAACTCTCAACCAATAAGTCTTGGACAGGATTAGGTCATCATATTAACCTTACCTTTTATATTTAACTCTTAGTTAAATAGATTGACATTTACCATGTCTCTTTGTATTTTTATATAATATGGTTCATAAACCTACTATAACAAGCCAAGAGAACATCATGTGGTTCATTATTAATATATATAACATTATCTAAGTCCTTCAACAGAAATTTAGATTTTTAAGAATATTATACCAATTAATAATATAGGATCTGTTTTAAAAACTCAATTATGTCAATTTTGACACTATTTAGTATTTGATTTTTTTCGAAATCAATAAAAACTTTATCACTTCGAATAAAATTTATTTTACCAACCCAAACATGTCATGCTAACGTATAAAATTAGTTAATTCATCAGAAGTCTAAATTTACATTTATTTAGATATTTATAATATAAATTATTTTAATATTTCATTAATAAAGTAATTACTGCATCATCATTGTGTCATAAATAAATTAAATTATCTAATGTCTAAAAATTATAAATAAAATAATATTATGTAGGAAATATTTTTATCTTTATAGGTAATATTTATAGTTGAATTTATATTGTGTGTAACCCTATATTAAAAATGTTTTAGTTATAAAACATTGAATTTAACTCTTTTAACACTTCATTAAATAAAATAATAATAATTGTCCTTATCAAATCTATGTGGACCAACTGGGATAATATTTTATTACTAAGGTTGTTTTTGGTCGAATTATACTTATTTAATAGAATTAGTACATGTGTTAGGGTAATTATGATATCATTTTTACCCTTAATGACCCTATTTATTTTTAACCGTGGTAAATAAAAGTCCAAAGTTACTATTCAACCAAAATTATTTTCATCTTATTGAACAACATTTTACTTTATGATATTAACTGTAAGTCTCAGATTTTTGAAATTACACTCACAGAAGCGGTAAAATTATGTTTTATTCAAATTTTCAAATGCTTTTAGGAGTTGGCTAAAAGACGATAAAAAGTTCAATAAAATTTTTATATATCTAAAAACATTATAAAATGACTCCAAGGAATTTCATTGAACTTATATAGGTATTATCTATCTATTTTGACATAAAATATATTTAAATAAATTAAATAATTAATTAAATAAAAAGTCGGTATTAAACAATAACTCAATGTTTTCATTATTCATAAAAAAATGAATGTTTTCAGAAAAATAAAATAATTAACCCTAAGATAATTTCGATATTCTGAATCAAAAAATGATGTCCATTTGGAAAGATAAAATTTATAAAATTTCAAAAAGTGGGTACTACTATTCATAATGGCTAGTTTGATTGGTTGCGGTGTGTTAGAATCTCAAAGTTGTATACAATGCAAGATATTACATTATTCAAAGGGAAACATACCATGGAACCATGGGGTGTTACATTATCCCCTCCTTAAAATAATTTCATCCTCAAAATTTCTTGAATATTACTGCATAAAAATATTCGGGTGGTTTTTCATCATAAGTTTCTTGGGTTCCCACGTTGCCTCTACCATCTTATAGTTTATCCATAGAACTTTTACCAGACGAGTCATATGGTTTCTCAGAACTTGTTCTCTTATATCAAGAATCTTGACAGGCTATTCACAATAAGAAAGATCAGGTTCCAGTTCAATTTCCTCATAGATTAGTAGATGCGTTAGGTCAGGCATGTATTTTCCCAACAGTGATACGTGGAAAACATCGTGAAATTTGGAGAAACTTGGAAGCATTTCCAAACGATAATCTACAACCCCAATTAGTTCTAGAATTTTGAATGTTCTGATGTACCTGGGACTTAGTTTAGCCTTCTTACTGAATCGTATAACTCCCTTACATGAAGATACCTTCATGAAAACATGATCTCCTATCTGAAATTCCAAATCCTTCTTTTTGTTATCGGCATAGCTTTTCTGCCTACATTGAGCTCCATTGATGTGGGTTTGGATAACCACAACCTTTTCCATCATTTACTCAACAATTTCTAGGCCTACGAGTTTTCATTCACCAACATCATCATAAAAAGTTGGTGTGTGACATCTCTTTCTGTATAATTCTTAATATGGTGCCATATGAATACTTAAATGGAAGCTATTTTTATAGGAATATTCTTCTAGAGGTCAATATTGTTCCCACATAACTTTAAAGTCAAGTGAGCATGATCTCAACATGTATTCTAAGGTTTGAATAGTCCATTCTGATTTTCCATCAATTTGAGGGTGGTAGGAAGTGATCAAACGAAGTTCAGTATACAGGGCTTTCTAAATACTTTTCCAGAATCTTGATGTAAAATGGGGATCATGATCAGAAACAATCGATAGGGGTAATCCATGACTTCTTACAACTTCATTAATATACAGTATTGCAAAACTTTCACGTGGAAAATCTTATCTTATAGCAAGAAAATGTGATGACTTGGTAATACTATCAACAAGGACCCATATTTCATCATTCCTTCTAGGAGTCTTTGGAATCCCCATGAAAAATTCCATCATAATATTATCTCATTTCCACTAAGGTGTGGGAAGAGGTTTCATGAATCATCCAGGTTGTTGCCTTGCATATTTCACTTGTATAAAAACCATACATATTGACACAAAATCAACAATCTCCCTCTTCATGTTTTTCCTACAAAAATGTTTTTTCATATTTTTATACATCTTGGTGCTCTCAGGGTGTATAGTGAAATTAGAGCTATGAGAATCATCCAATAATTCCCTTTTTAAATCAGGTATGTAAAGAACACAAAGTCCCTTCCCAAATTTAAAAATTCAATATTCATATATGAAGTCAATCAATATCCCATCATACAAAGATTTAAAATTCTTTTGATAATCCTAATCATCAGTCTAAGAACTCTTTATATTTTCTAGTAATGATGGTTTGGAAACCATTTGAAAAACAATTCATGTTTCACCTTCCATGGTTATTCCTATATCAATATTTATGAGAACCTGGAAAATAGGATCCCTTTCAAATCTCATCTTGTTTAAAACTTCATGATCCTTTCTACTCAAAGCATCTACCAACTTATTTTCCTTTCATGGGTGGTAGTGTATTGTACAATCATAATCCTTGAGTAGTTAAAGACATCCCCTTTTCCTCATGTTGAGTTCTATATGTGAGAAAATATACATCAAACTCTTGTGATCAGTATAAATCTCACAGTTTCCCCATACAGATAGTGTCTCCATATCTTCAGAGCAAAGATTACTGTTGTTAACTCATGATCTTGAGTATGATAGTTTTTCTCAAGAATTTTTAGCTTCTATGATGCATATCCAATAACTCTATCATTCTGCATAAGGACACAACCAATTACTTTCTTTAAAGCATCACTATAAATAACAAACCCATCGTTCCCTGTTGGTAGAGTCAAGATTGGAGGATTGACAAATCTTCTCTTCTGTTCTTCAAAACATTCTTCACACTATTTTTTCTAAACAAATTTAACCCCTTTATGTGTGAGCTTGGTTAAAGGGTTATCCAACTGGGAAAATTATTGAAGAAACGTCGATAATAATCAACTACACCAATAAAACTGTGTACCTTAGTTATACTTGTCGGTGATAACCATTCTTAGATTGCCTTTGTCTTTGAAGGATCAATAGAGATTCCATCCATAAAGACAATATGTCCAAGAAAAGAAATATCAGGAAGCCAGAATTCACACTTACTAAATTTCACATATAATTCAATTAGTATAAGAGTCCTTAGGATAATGCGGAATTTATTTTCATGATCTTCATAGCTTTTTGAGTATACTGAAATATCATCAATAAATACCACAACATAGTCATCAATATATTCCTTGAAAACTATATTTATTAGATCTATGAAGACAGAGGGTGCATTAGTCGTTCCAAAAGGCACTACTGTAAACTCATAATGCCTATCCCTGTTTCGAAATGTTGTTTTCGAAATGTCTTCATTTCTCACACACAACTGATGATATCCAGATCGAAGTTCAATCTTTAAAAAATATTGAGCTCCATAAATTTGGTTGAATAAATCATAAATGTGAGTTAGGGGATACTTTTTCTTTATTGTTATAGCACTGATCTCCCTATTGTCAATGCACAACCTCATAGATCCATCTTTTTTCTTAACAAACACAACAGGGGATCCCCATAGAGAGACACTAGGGAGAATAAATCCCTTATTACTCAATTATTCTAGTTTTTTATTTAGTTCCACAAGTTCCACAGTGGCCATTTTATAAGGGGTCTTCTATATGGCCCTTGAACCAGGGATTAAATCAATGGAAAACTAAATTTCTCATTCTGGAGGATATCCAAGTAAATCCTATAGAAACACATCAACATATTTTTTCACAATAGGTACATCCTCTATTTGAACATTCCATTCTTCACCAATAGTTATTTCATTATATTATTCTCTAATAATTGAATTTAGTTGAGCTACTGGGGGTGGATCTAGATAATAATTAGGTGGTGATATTTCTGCTTTAAAGATAAGGTACTCCTTATCATCGACAAAAATTGTAACCTCTTACTTATTACAATAAATTTTCACATCATGCTCTGAAATCCAATACATTCCGAGGATTATATCAAATTCAATTATGGGTATGATGATGATATCAATAGATAAAGAACATTTTTATTCCCTGATGGGAACTAATTCACAAAACTTTGTTGCGATGATATTACCCTTAGGTGTTTTGACTGACTACTCCCTTATTAAATAAAATATGAAATATCTAATTTTCATTGAAAATAGGGACGATATGAAACAATGTGATGATCCATAATCAAATAAAGCATTGGATAAACTTGAGGAAACCATTAAATTACATGCCACCACGTCTTTCAGAGCTTGAAACTCAGTAGTAGTGTTCGCATAAGCTTAGCCTTGCTCCCTTGCCCTTTTATAGGGTATGTTTCCTTGGAGCATAGGACATTTGTTTTCATAATTACCCTTTTATCTACAATTTTATCATTCTACACAGACAACCTCTTTATTCTCCTTGCAATAACAAGATTGGTGGCCTTTTTACTACACTATTAACAGAATCCCATTCCCTTCAGGAAAGAACAATGGTGTTTCGTCCCACATTTTCTACATTATAGATTTTAAAATTTTCCCTTCTTCCCATTATTTCCATTTCCAAAGTGTTCTGCAGATCTCTTCTTCTCTTACATTGCTTTAAAGTTGTAAGACTTAGAGAATTATTTTTCTGTCTTGATAGCACATGAGACAAAATATTTGTATGATAAGAAGGATTATGAGAATAATTCTCACTAGAGAAATGGGTTTAACCCATAAAATAATCAATAAATCTTACTCCTTGGGTTATGTATATAATCTACAGTATTCCTTGCTAACCTTGTAAAGTTAGCCTCATATTTTGTGACATTCTCATCCTTATTTTGTCCCAGACTCAAAAATTACCTTTCCATATCCACTCGACGGTCACACAGAAAATATTTTTCTAATAAAATATCTTTAAACTCCCTCTATTCCATATTTGATACCTCATAATATTCCTTTGTGTTTTGAATCAATGACCACCATTGATCTGCATCTCCCATGAGACGATAAACTGCCATGACAACTTTTTCCCTATCGCTACTCCCAAAAGCATGAAATATTTTCCCTAAGGAAATTATCCATTGCTCTGCTACAAAGGGATATATTTGTAGTCACATTGAATGATGGTATTTCATGCCTCATTAATTGTTCTAACATTGATCTTCCACGTTGTGGATCGGGGTGCTCCATACGGGTAAGGTTATTATTCATAACCTGAGTGAGTTGTCCCAGTATGGTGATAAGCTGATGAGAAAAAGTTACATCACTAACTCCACTATAATTATCTTGAGTAGGGGGGAAATACCTACATGGATTATGTATATTGATACAGTTTCCATTCCTTCCACTAGGCACTATTTCTAAACCACGGAATACAGTGGATTAGTTTATGAAACTCAATACATAATTCTAAACTTGTAAAACACATAGCATAAATTGAACAGTTTATGGATATAATCCATAATAAAAAAAATGTTTTATTTGAATACATATATACTCATAAACACTTTATAATGTTTTTTAAGGAAAATAATAATTATCCTAAGAAAATCCCCCGAGAGAGTCATAACCAAGAGTGCAGAAAGGTCCGGTGTCGTGAACTAGTTCCAATTCAAGTCTATCTAAATACAGTGTTTTCAGGGTTTACCCTGAGGTACATCTGGTACAGATCCACCACTATCTGCTCGTATCTAGGTAGGGATTTATTTCTTGGAAAAATCAAAAAATCCCAACAATACCAAAATTCTAGGAAGTTCTTCTATACTAATCCTCAAATTCTATCTTAGGGTAATGTTATCTAGTAAGTGTTTTTATAAATCTAGCTTCCAAGGTTTGCACTAAACATAATTTGATACCAACTGTAAATCCCTGACACTAGTTACCTAGATTCGGTGCATTATTACATAACATTGGCATGATATAGGTAATCATGTTTTGAAATAAGGATCCCTTTAGTATCCTTGGATGTACTAGATACATTCATAAGTTTTACTTTACATCATGAAATAAAAACATCAACAACATTTTTCCCCTTTTGGACACACTTATATCCTTAGCCTATACTTTTAGGTCAACCATAAAATATTTCTTCACATCCTGGGAAAAATTAAAACATAGAAAGGGGTGAGCTCAGATGCTCATTAAGGATAACAATATAGTAAAAACATTCATAAATAAGAATAAACATTTAAGCAAATGTATAAGACTAAATCAAAAGCCTTTTAAACATAAAATTAAGCATAATATGGACGAAATAAAACAGAATAATTCCATTTACTTATTCACAAGGATATTTTACTAGTCAAATAGTCAAATGCAATACCAATAGCCACTTTTATAATAATGGAATGTATAATGCTAGAATTCATAACCACATAGTCAAGGAATTGTGCCAAGACTACAAATAATATTTTTTCAAGTGCTTGTACCAAGACATGATTTTGTCTCATTAGACCTACCTATGCATCAAGGAGATATATCGGGCTCCACCCATCACTTACTAAGTCCAATGCATTCCTCATATGAAAAGGTTTAAACATAACATAAACATTCGTATTAAAACTTGCATAAAAAAAGTCAATACTTTATCCATAAACCATGAATGGTGTAAAAATAACACATCCATAGTCAAACATATCACAAAACCTTCAATTCAATATTGAATATTTTTAGCTTAATAAATCAACATAAAACAAGTTTAAAATCAATCAAAGGATATTGACATAGATGAAATCAAAACTTTTTGAGAGAAATATATCCTTCAATTTTGAAATCATTTAGAAGACATGTAATTATAAAAGAAAACATTTATTTTTAAAATATTCTTATAATTTTGTATGTGACGCTTCAAATGTGTTATAATAGTGGAAATAGTTACACCCGCTGTATAATTTTAAAAACCATTCTTTCCTTAATTTTGTCAAAAATGTTGTAAACGACCTTGTTTAGAAAATGAAAAAAATATTCCTTTATAAAAATTTTATGAAAAGTAAAAAAAGGGTATAAATTAATATAACCTATAGTCTATAAAATAGTAAAAAAATGATTTCAAATATATTAAACATGGATGTGTATGATAAAGAGGTCCCAGTAGATAGTTATGTAAAAACAACCTTGGATAATAAAGAGATTGTGAAGGTAACCCTTACTTTGTACTTGTATTTATTAGATGGTATGTTAAACTCTTGTATAATAGTTAAAATATTGTTATTAAACTATAAAATAACCATATACATAAATATTATATCATATATGATCTTCTAATATTGCTTTGTTAATAATATTTTAATAGTATCCTCATTTCGGGTGTTAACTGATTCTTTTTCCTTTATATACTTGGTTATGTAAGCCATATTTTAATGGATATAATGTATTTTATTCATGTATAGAATGATATTAAGTTTTTAAACATTATTTTTAATAAAAAAATGAAAATTATTCTTCAATGATTACGATGGGGAATGAATCTCATCAAGTTCGTGGAGACGATAATCCATACGTACGCACGAGCGACAATATCCTTATATTGATGGTGAAATAGTATGTAATTGGATGATATATCATATATACAGAATTTTTAACAAGTTATATTTATGAATTACATTATTTATACTCATTATTATACCCATCCAAATAATGAAGTGTTTGAATAACATACCATACCATGACGTGGAGACGGTAAGTCGTACGTACGAACGTATGGTGACTTTGTCATTCCTATGATGAATAAAATATTGGATATGGTTCTAACATTTTCATAATAACATCACAGTATATATAATATACTAGTGTTATTATTTTAGATTGAAAACAACAAATAAAGATGAAGTGGAAGAAGAAAATAACTTGAAAGAGGTGATGAAATATTTACCTCTACTTCAGGTTATTCCTTTTGATTTGATCAAAAGGGCTCCTTAAGTTGGATTTATGACAATATTAATGCCTATAAGTTGATTTTATGGGAGTTGGGAGGATATTTTGTCAGGTTTTGGCTAAGGCAAAAGGCTTTGTAGGTGTGAAATTAAGAGAAGGGGAAGTTCCCTTTTATAAGAGAGGTGAGGGTCACTTTAGGAAAAGTATGAAATATTATTTTATAATAAAATAATTTTCTATTTCTAATGGCTCCAAAATGAGTTATTTTGAGGATAAGGTAGGGAAGGGTCGAAAAAATCTCAACCAGTAGGTTTTAGATAGGTTTTGGTCAACATAGTAATCTAATATTTTATATTTAACTCTTAGTTAAATAGTTTGACATTTACCATGTCTCTTTGTATTTTTATATTATATGGTTAATAAACATACTATAACAAGCCAAGAGGACCCCTTTTTGTTCATTATGAATATATATATCCTTATATAATTACTTTGTATGAACCTTATATTTTTAGGAATATTATATCAATGAAGAATATTGTATTTGTTTTAAAAACTCAATTATGTCAATTTTGAAACTATTTAGTATTTGATTTTTAAAAATGGAATAAAAACTTTATCCCTTAGAATAAAATTTATTTAACCAACCCTGAGATGTCATATTAACCAATAAAATTATTTTAATTCATCATAAGTCTCAAATTACATTTATATGGATATTTATAATATCAGTTATTTTAATATTTCATTAATAAGGTAATTACTGCATCATCATTATGTCATAAATAAATAAAATTATATAATATCTAAAAATTATAAATAAAACTCCATTATGTATAAAATAGCTTTATATTTCTATGGAATATTTATAGTTGAATTTATATTGTGTGTAACCCTATATTAAAAATAGATTAGTTATTAAACTTTGAATTTAACTCTTTTAACTCTTATTTAAATAAAATAATAAGTATTGTCCAAATATAATCCAAGTGGACCAAAGGGGATCATATTTTATTCATAAGGGTTTTTTTTTCTAATTTTACATATCCAGTAGAATTATGAAATTGTTAGGGTAATTATGATATCATTTTTACCCTTAATTACCCAATTTACTTTTAACTGTGGTAAATAAAAGTCCAAAGTTACAATTGAACAAAAATTATTCTCCTCTCATTGAACCAAATTTTACTTAATTATATTTACTTTTTCTATCATATTTTTGAAATTCAACTGACAGAAATGATAAAATTATGTTTTAGGAAAATTTGCAAATGCTCCTTGGAGGTGGGTAAAACACTGTAAAATGTTCAATAAAATTTTTATATATCTAAACTCATTATAGAATGAATCCAATGAATTAATTAGAACTTATATAGGTATTATGTATCAATTTTTACCTAAAATAAATTTGATAAAATAAATATTTATTTAAATAAAAAGTCAATTTAAAACAATAACTCAGTGTTTTTCACTATTCATAAATAATTAAAGGTTTTTAGAAAAATACCAAAAAATCACCCTAACCTAATTTTGATCTTCTGAATCCAAAAATTAAGTCCATTTTGAATGATAAAATTTATAAAATTTCAAAAAAAAGGTTATACTATTCATAATGGCTAGTTTGATTGGTCGCGGTGTGTTAGAATCTCAAAGTTGCGTACATTGCAAGCTATTGCATTATTCAAAGGGAAACATACTGTGGAAGCATGGGGTGTTAAAATTATATTCCATGAATATTCCTTTATATGTTTCCATGTTTATTTTTAATGAAAAGTATATTTATAATAATTTATAAATTATTAGTGTTCAAAAATTATGTTCAAAATGAAATGGGTATTTTCTAATCAATGTATTTAATGATGTAATTAAGGATTTTCCCATTCTATAATGAAAATAACCCCTTATATCAAATATTCCCTAATTGGGATATTTTGTAATTAATCATTCCCTATTATTTATCTAAATGGATCATATTTTTTTGAACGATATCATCATGGATAAAATTCATTTTCCATTTGTTAATAATGTTATAGAATGAATAATGGTTGTACCTATGAATTTTAGGATTAAATTCATTCTATATATACATTATTCATATTAATATTCTTTGAAATTATTTTTCATAATGGGTGGTCCCTTTATAAACCATGGATGGGTGGTTATTTTATAAACCAGTGATGAGTGGTCAAATTATAATCCATGGATGGGTCGGTCAATGATAACACTCCAATGCTTTCATTATAGAAGTTGGCCATATAGTTATTCTAACTGTAAGGGTTCTATGAAGAATGTATTCCATGATATGAATAGTTTTAACGTGGGTCTTCTATTGGTAATAAATATTTTGTTTGATCAAGGTTGGCATCCTATGGATCTTTACTATAGATTATTTGGACTTTTGTCTTTGACAATAATTTGTTACATAATTCATGTAATTATTTGTATAAATTATCCAATGATATATTTATTAACATTAATTATTAAAAAAAACTATAATTAAATTGTATTTATCATTGATCACATTCAATTTTTAATGATAATTTTCACCCTTTATGAGAATTTAATCTCAACCATATTTTGTTTCCTTTTCCCCAGGTTATAAAGATTGATATCAAATTATTTGCATTCAGAAATGAATCAATTGTGAAGAATTTTGTGTGATTTAATGAAGGAATAATATGAGTAATAAATATATTAGTATATTTTAAAAATACTAACTTGGAATCATGAGTGTTTTTTCAGTAATATTTTATCCCAATTCTCTAAATCGTGGAACCAAAAACATTATTGGGTGTAAAATATTATTCAATAAATAATTTAAATGTTCTATGTTTTGGTTGAAAAAAATAGGTCCCATTTATCATTATCAATGATAGAAATTTAATTTTTATATTATTTGTACCAAATCCAGGAGTGTGGGTTCAGGGTTTTTAAATATCCACCCTCTATTTAATCAAATGGTAAGTGAATGTATTACCTTTGCATATGTACAGCTTACCATATCAATGTAGTGATACAAGTCATTTTTAGCACCATTTTTTATGGATGTGTATTAAGATGTTTTTAATGTTTATATATGATATTTATTATGTAATCATTATTATTTTACGGTAATATATTATTAACTTTTTTACCTTAAAATCTATTGAAAAATGATAATGTCGCTTGTGCATACGTGTGAACTATCACCTGCATGAAGAAATGTGATTCATTTTTAGATTCCAATTTATATAGATTAAAATAAGGTTCTACCTGATGAATAAATTTGATTTATTTTATATAATAATGATTTTGGTAATTTGAATTATTTTATACCTTTATTTTATTCCATCAGTCAAAAAGTTAAAATAAATATCTTGGGTACATACAATCTATCACCTGCATGAATAGGGTAATTACTTTTTACCTATCTAGTTTTGTAAAGGAATATAAATATAAATATATATGTTTAGTATATATTAAATTTTAATCATTATTAACAATATAGAGATGGAGGAACCATGATCACTGTATAGTGACCAAACCTTCAAATCAAAAACATACAAGAACAATGAAGCATTTATTGCCTAGAATAGCAATTTTAATAAGGAATTTTTAATTAAATATTTTTAAAAGGATAGAAGTATATAATATTTGGTTCCATATACATGATTATAGTTTGGAACAAATATATATTAAATATATGTATTTATTATACTATATTTTCTATTGACTATGAAGAAAGACTAGACCTGATATAAGGGTTTATCAGCTCAAATTGTTTTATTGGGTACATATGTTAGGTTATGAACCTATATTAATTTATGTGGTATATATAAAATCATATTTAAATGCTAAATAATAAATATCATTATGATCAATATATTTAATGTTTCATTTAATTTTATTTTTTTATGGGTATTAAGATTCAAAAGCATCCAAAAAGGCACGAGTTTTATATTAAATTATCGTTGTTTATTGGTATTGTTCGTTAATAAGTTCCATTGATGAAATATTATGGTATACATATCAAAGAAAACATTAATTTTATTATCCTATGGATATTTATTGAGATTTCATATTTTTATTCCTTCTCCCCACTTTAGTAACTCAAGATACTAAATGAAATTTTTTAAAGAATTTAATCTTTATTTAATTGTTCGTTCAAAAATAATATATCCTCCAAGAAAATGTTTTCTAAAAAATGTTTTCAAGAATTTTATTAAAATTATCATATTATTTATTAAATAAATTTTTACCCATGATTTATTTCATTACAATTTTTTTAGAAAAATAATTTTATTATATTCTTTCAAAAGTGGTACTATTATGGCACTGGAAAAAGTTTTAATGAAATGTTTTCATTTATATTTATACTTTGTGACTAAATTAATTAAATTAATTTATACTCAGTTATTTGAAGCTGCCATTAAATTTATTAATGGTTATTTTCAAAGAATTTTTTGTCACTATTTTTTTCTGAAATTTTTATATTTTAAATTAAAGATTTGAAACTGAAAAGAAATTTCTCAAAAAAAATCGAAGGTAACTTTTTAAATGTATTTTTCATTTAAGATTTCATAATTATATATATCCTAATATTTACTAGAGATATAATCCTATGAGACCATAATTTTTATTTATCTATATGGTTTATTATTATTATTGAAATATTTTTATAAAACCCATTTCTTTCTCATGGTTTATGATATGATGAATGGTTTATGAACTTGATATTCAAATATGAACGGTTTTGGTTATGTGATGGATGGTCCTATAATTATATTTCCCTCTATTTCACTGGTTAATGATTGATATCTCCTGAGATAAAAGGAAATATAATAGGGATGAACCCAGTTTAGTAAGGGACTCTGTCCAACGTGATAGTCTTTGAAGTGAACCTTGACTAATACAATGGTTTTGGGAAGTTAACCAAATCCAAAATGATATTATTGGTATTTAATCCAACGTACTAGAAAAATTAATTTCTAGGATAATCTATATCCTAAAAACATATGTTTTTTCCAATATTATGCTCTCATGAATCATGTTTATTGATTCATTTACAACACATTTTTATAAACTTCAATGATTTATTCCATTATTCACGATAATGAGAAAATATAGGAAAGGTATGGCTTTAAACATTTGTGTTCATGTATTAATAATCTTATAGGGATTTTATGTTTATCTGATCACTGATATCTCCCTTTTTAACCCTTATTGAGAATTAGAGATCACCATTTCTTAGGTTTCGTTTCCCCAGGTTATGATGAGTGGTTTTAGGAATAAGATATCTATGAATTGTAAAATTTATGTAGAAATAAGTTGGATATTATGTAGATATCTTATAAACTAGTTATTTATGAATACAAGCTTCCATGATACTATACCTATAAAATTACAACATGTAAATTTTTTTATTTAATAAATATACATATAATAATATGTAATATTAATTAATGAAAATGTTGTCCCTATATAGTTAGTATCTAAGTATGGTTTGATTAAAATTGTAATGTATGATCATAAACCATTAGTTATATGGCTGTGGTATTTCTTATTTATAGTATGAGATCAAAAATATTTTCTAACTATAATGGATAACCATGGTTAATCCTATTTTTCATATATTTGAATGATGATGTATTTATTTAGAGGACAAATAAATTATTTGACATGATTATGTGGTTTTTGAGTATGATTATTATTAGAATCACTATAATTGTTGTTTCATTAAATGACTGAAACATGAAGAAATCATGTTATTTCTAAATATGACAGAAATTGAACATATTTAAATCCAATGAAACTAAATGTTATTAGAGTTGAAATGAAAAATATCATTGTTATTATTATGAACCATTATCATGCTATGAATTATGAAGATCAAAAAAATGAGAAAAGGAAGGAATAATGGTTTGTTGATTCATTCATGAGGGAACACCCAACTTGTTTTAGTGGTTATTCTGATCCACTAGTTATTGAGAAATGGATTCATACTCTTGAAATATATATTTTCAATTCTATTTTTTTTAATATGAAAAATGTATTCTAATTTTTTATCATTTTGAAGGAAATGTAGATCAATGGTGGAATATTATGAAGAATATGAGGGAATATTCTAAAATTTACTATATAAAGTTGAATAAGTCTGGGAGATTTGTTTTCAATAATTACCATCCAAATATTATTTATAATAAAATGGAATATCAATTCCTTGTGAGAAAGTATAAGAATATTGAATTTGTTAGTATTCACTTGGAAAATGTTACATGTCCTATGATGTATACTTATCATAATATAATTCAACATCAATATAAGGTTGATCAATTACCCAATGTTACAAAAAAAATTCATTGAAATGTGTTAACCATAATATATTTAGTATTTATGAAGAAATCATTTGTTATAATTTCAAGGTGGAAATAGATATTGGTGTTTCATATCTGTCTTATAGGTTTGACAAGAAATGAAATATGAAATCCAAATGAAAAATTAAAAATCATTGATAGAAAAATATATGATTTCATTTGTGTTTGATTTGTGGAATATCATTTATGGAAATATCATAAATTTGATAATTTGTTGAAAAATATTGAAAAAACATATCTTCCAACAAATTTCTCATTGATTAAGAGAAACATAATAATAATGTATACCGATCCTGAGTGTTGGACAAGATTTTTAGAATGTTCAATTTCACTTTGATTATCACAATATATCTTCAGTTGTGTAAAAACATCAACATTAAAATCTTCCAACTAAAATTTAATCAAGAACATTTGATTACAAGTTTGGGTAGAAACAACAAATTCTGATTCTTCTCAACCCAAAATTACTATAAAATGTTTTTTTACTGTTATAAATCATACAACTTTCTCCCAAGAAAACATTTTCCTCCAATATTATACTTTATTCCATTACAATATCCATCCCAGTACGCATTATAATAACCATGAATTCTCATACAGAAACATATTTTTATATAAACACATATGGTAAAATTAATGTAACAAATCATAGAATTATATTTTCCTCTAAAATATGATATTATTTTTTATCACTCTGATATCAAGTACATTATTTTAAAAAATAAAAAGTCATGAAACTTTTAGATTAATAAAAAATCCTATCAATTTTAAACAATCATTCAAATAATATCTTTTTTATAACAATATTTAATCATATATATCCAAACTAAAATAATAGTAGATATATGTTTTGTGTCTTTCTTATCATGATTTTGTAACAATTCCCTAGAATTACATTATTCAGATAAAAAATTGTAATTTTCTTTGTTTTGAACTTTTAAACCCATTAAAAACATTACTTATACCAATAATAAAATATTAAAACTATCCATTATTTCATTAGAAAATTCATTAAAATAATTTTCTCTATCTGTATAAAAAATTATTTTATCTTCTTATAAAATTAAACTCATGGTGGTTGAGTTAACTACTTTCATATATAAGTGTCTCTTAACTATTCCTTTAGAAAAATAAAACAATCCAAAAAAAATTATCATATTTGTAATATCATGCATGTGAGAATTATTTCAACACAGTCATGGAATTATTAATCCAGGGATATTTCATCCATCTTTATCATGTAAAAATCCACAATGATTCTTGATGTATAATTCTTTAATATCACCATTAAAGAATCTGACATTATATCCATCTAATAAACATTGTAACTTCAATGTGAAGACTCTACTATAAACATTATGATAGTTTTAAATATTGAAATGGGAAAACATTTTCCATAAAAATACACACTATCATGATGTGAGTATAATAAAAAAATATTACATTATTTCTTGAAACATATTCATTTTTATTCAACTTGTTTCATTACATTCATTTTTTTATAATAACACTTTTATCTACTAGTTTTCAAATAAGTTATCAAATTTTAGTTTTCTCATATTTATCCAACTCTTAATTCATTTAATTCTCTCATTAACAATGTTTTACTACTTCTAAAACTAATTCAATTTCAATTAGTGAAATGAGTGATGCTGAATTTCTAATATCAAACTTCATCTAGTATGAATTAGAGGTTTCTCATTTCTATTTATATTTTTAGTTTCAAAATGTCTCTATATGGTAGTATATTTTAATTTTTATCTTCCAACATCACTTTCCTTATTAGGTTATTCTTCTATGTATTGATATATCTATTTAGAATCACATTAAATTTCATTTGAAAATTTATGTTAGAATTGAATAACCTTTTTAAAATTGATTATTTAAGAATTTTTATTTTCAATAACATTCACATCCTAAGAATCCACAACCATTTTTAAATGATTTTCCGAACATTTTTAACATATTTAGTTGATTGAATATCCCTTGAAAATACACTCCCTATATTTTTCATCAAATTTATTGATATCTGGATTTTTATTTTTTAGTATGCATGTACTTGAAAATAACATGAAATATTTCACAAATGGTTTTTTATTATTCCACATTTAAAATAATGACTTGTTTGATTTTATAATTTGGAAAAATATATTTTTAATGTATATAATCACTCCAAGATTCTATCTAGTAGAACATTTATTTTCTTGTATTCCACTAACATGTTCCTTCCCATTTCCACCGAGCTACTATTTTTTCCCTACTATATTTTTTAGGGTGTTTGGGGCACTACACTAATGATAGAGTCCCATATTGTTTCATAAATTAAAAATCATTTCATGTAAATTATGTACCATTATATTCTTTAAACTTCATTATATAATCCTCTATATTCCAATAAAAAATTATTTTGAAATATCTAAACATTTCCACAGACACTAAAATGTGTTTTATAGACATGATGTTGTCCATTTAAGTGAAATCAATAATAAAATTTATAAAGTAAAAATTTCTTCTTTTTTGTTATTTATTTATCAACATTCTATAATGATCTAAATGAATACTTTCAATTGTTCTGGTGAAAAAAAACCCAACATTATTATGGATTTTAGTAATCATTTTCACTTTCTAACATGTTATGGAAATGTAATATTCTCATATTTTCATAGCTGTATAATTTCATATAGAAACAAATTTATAAATTAACTTCATTCTGTTCATTAAAATATTCTCAAGTCTACGATTCCAAAATTTATTTTTCTCTTAAACACCTAGATAATAGTAGTCACAATGTCTCCTATCTTGAGAATATATATACTGGTTCTCATAACTAGAAAATATCACAATATACATGGTTTTCCAAATAAATGTGTCTATATATAATGATATTTTTAAAATTTTAGAAAACAATGGAGATGTGTATTTTTTAGAGTCTATAAGCACACTTCTCTAAAATGATTTATATAGAGAACACTTATAGATAATTGTTTGGTAAAAAATTGATATTGGATTTATATACATTCTTGGGGAAATATATTTTCAGTGGGACGGGTGCGGGAAAAAATATTACTTTGGTTTGAATGCAATTTCCACAGTTTATAAAAATATATATAAGAATATATATACATATATATATAAATTATTATTGGTTTTTAGAGCATCAATTAAGTGTTTGGTTTTATATAGTAGAGGTCTTGGGATAAAATCTATCTAGTCCCATTTTTAGAGCCTATATCCACCATTTAAAAGTGATATAACCAAGATTGTCCACCTTGGCAATAGAACTATAGACACTATTTGAATTGATGGAAATAAAGAATGTACATGGTGTAAAAATGACATGGATATTTACATTGTTCTAAAATAGTGGAAAAAAATTTATTTCTATTGTGGAAAAACAATTCTATTGGGATATTTTCATGGTAGAAAATAGTTGTTATAACATAATTCCCATGATTACAAAACATTGGAAATAGGTCTATTTCTACAGTGGAAAACAATGGCTATAGATCCTATAAAGCATATATATATCTCAACCCTATATCTATTCCAATAATAGTGGTGTCAAGCTTGATCACAATGATAGACTATATTTATAGTTTTTACCTCAATATCCATGTTTTTGTACCATAAGTATAAGTGTTTTTTCACGTTTTTCTTTCCAATTTAGCTATAACTATTCCATATCTGACATTTTTACGATACAAGAATATTTTTTGATGATCATTTCATTACCATTATAAAAAAATATACTTCAAATAATTATGTTGAATTTTTTTCCATAAAAATAGCACTTACTTATATTTAAACATATCTTCATCAATCTCCGATTTTCCAATTTTACTAATTTTTATAGAACATTCACTTCTGAATGTATAAATTCTCCAATCATGATTTTTAAAAAGTTTCTATATTTTCAGTTATCTATTCATGTGTGAAGAAAAACCACTATCAATAATCTAGGGTTTTTTCCTTTTAGTTGCTTTTAAGGTTGTCTCAATAATAAGAAATCTTTCGAAGACTTTCTTCTTTCTATCTTCATTTTTTTAACTATAAAAACTTTTTCAAGGATTAATTTTTTTACATTCATCACCATGGTGGAAACCTAGTCACAACTTCAACATATATCTTATAGATAATAAAATTTTATTTCCATGGGGATTTTTTTAACATCATGATTTTTCCAATTTCAAATAATCATTATTTAATAAATGTAAATCAATTTGTTTCCACCATTTCTTACTTAGTTAACAATTAATTCCGGAATTGAATGACGGTATCAAATGTAATATTCCATATTCCCATAGTTTCTATATGACTCAAAAAATCATAATATCATGGTTTTCTATTGATGTATGACATTCTCTGTAGATATTTTGTCAAGGATCAAAAAATCTTTTTACTCTAACATTATTTCTCTATACGCCATATTTCATATAGAGTTAATTCTAAACAATTTTTGATGTGATAGATTTTTCACAACCCCTTTCAAACCATGTTATCCCAAACTATTTCCAAGTAAATTATATTCTCGAAAACCAAATATGGAATTTTATTTTTTTAAGTAAAATAATTCACATGTTTCATGGAATTTGATTTTTCTACAACTTTATTTGATTTAGATTTCATTTTTGATGGTATGATGAAATTTTAATTTTGCATCATGAAGGTACATTCATCCTCAAGGAGATTTGATTGTATATTGTTAACTTTATCATCCTTTTCTACCAAATTTTTATTGATGTCATCAACCATCCTTTCTTATCTAACTATTCATAGTTTGAAGCCTATGATCTCCTAGATATATTAATCTTATTTTATATGAATAGATATTCTTACTTTATCCACTTTTTAAATATCATTATTATGGAATATTATTTCTTTAATGGGAGTTTTGTTATAATAAATTCATGAAACTAGTTATAACTTAAGATGATACTCCATATAAAAATATTTACCTACTTATTTTTAAAATATTTGATAAATATTTCTTTTTCTTAAAATTTTAATAGATGATTCTGATTAATTCTGAAAATTCATCTTCTGATGAATCAATATCATCTATGTTAAATTTTACATTCTTATTTATCATGATTCTATTTTTTTGGTGAAATTCACTCCACTACTATACATACATTGTGGCATTTTTATCAAAAATTATCCAACTATTATTTCACTTTAGAATGATATTCACATTCACTATCATTATTTTTGGGGAAATTCATATAAAATTCCCTATTCCATAAAAATAAAAATATTTGGGAGGTATTTTTCCCTCATAATTTATTCTTCCTCTTAAAAATTTCATGGAGATACGAGGCATTATTTTTTTCATTCATCTTATCATCCTCTTTATCTTCAAAATCAAAATGATAAACATCTTCAACATCATAAATTTTCATCATTTTTATAACATGAAAAGTAATTTCATATTTGGTATTTTTTTTAAATGTTGGATCTTTTCCCATTTCTTAGGAATCAAGAATATTATTTAATTCATCAAGAATTAAATATTCTCCTTATAATAATGCAATGATTTTATAATGAAACATGCCTAGATTGTTTTTCAAGAGTTTCTTAAAAAATTTAGAATATTATTTGGCATGTCTAAAACGTATTTTGTTTCAACCAAATTTATTCACCCCCATGAGGAACTCCTCGTAATTTTTCTTGTATCTTATTATTATGTATTAAATAATGTTATTCCAATTATTTTGTTTCACTTCCTTTATACTATTATTTTCTTCAAAAATACATTCCTGCATGTCCCACATAGTATTTTCTATTTTGATACCCATTACCATAATATAAAAATTATATGATAGAGAAAAAATAATAGAAATTCAAGCATCTCTATAAAATATAATATTTACCTTATAATAAATATTCATAGAAGAATCATTCTCAATAGGTGGAAACTAAATTATAGCAGCATTAACAACTTCAAGTCTTAATGAAAGAAGATATTGATCTTTATGATATTCAAGCATGATAATTTTTTTTGTTTAAGGTACATATACCTCTATTGTTGACATAATTTTTATTTTCTTTAATAATGATATAAGATGGTAATCCAAACTCTAATAAAACCTAGAGCTCCTACAGATCATTGAATCACTAAGAAAGATGGACTTAATTAGTAATTTTATTTTATAAATATCAGTATTAAGAATCTTACCCCTTGTATCCTGTTAGAGTTTCATCCTTATCATTTTTTTGTACATTAAATTAATTGTAATTTAATTTTTTTAAAAGGCCGGGGCCGAAGCCTCAATTATTATTAAAGGAAATCAAATACCTCTTTAACTAGGTATAGGGAGACCCATTACATATCCCGAAGGCCCGGTGGAATTTAGTCCATTACATGGCCCGTAGGCCCAATATTTTGGCCCAAATCCCATTCTTTGAATTGTACTCCTACATTACCTGCACTGCTCAGTGTGATAACATATATTCTTTCCATTTCCACTCTAATAAGTTTATATAAATTCACAATTATGAAGAAGTTAATAATTTTTTTTTAAATCCAATTAGAATTTATCCATCTCCAAATATGAAGGATTATAATGACTCCCATCAGTTTGGGAATTTCTCCTACATGTTTTTGAGGCACCCTAGAATATGAATCATTATGTAAATGCCTCCAAATTTGGTTTTTCAAGAAACACTATCTAATCAGAGCATGTATGATTAGCCTACTATTGAAGAAATTCGTCTAATGCACAATTTATAAACCTTTTTTTGTTAAAAAAATCATTTCTATTGTGTGATTAAAAGAACTCAATGCCTTACAAAATTCGTCCCAAAACTCATTCAGATCTTCACTATTCTTTTACCTTATATCACATCATCTAAACATTGTTCTATCTAATTGTATGATTGAAAACTCCTTCTAGAAACCTCCTCTAAAAAAACATTTTTCAACTATTTTCTCTCTAAATAGTGATCATTTATATTGTATTATACACCTCTATATATAGGTTTTATTATGAATAGAAATGGATGGAACCCTAAAAAAAATTCCAACTCACCCAAGTCCATATATAGGAATTTATCAAATATTAGAAAATTATGTGAATAGTTTTCAAATATTCTCATCTAATATAGTTTCTTATATAATATTATCTAATTCTCAAGAACATAATAACTCTAATAATTACATGAATAATAACATTTAAATGTTCTTCCAAACATTTTCTCTAGAAATTTATATTTTAGAACATCTATATCTAGACATAAATTTGAAACTGTATGTATCTTTATGGGTTTCTCAAACCACTAAAGTTCAAAAAACTGATTCAATGTGGTATTTAATACATAGTTCAAAATCAATAACATCATAATAATTAAAACATTATATATATTTTTTAAAAAACCATGATCATCAAATATAATATAATTTATCTATCTAATTACACATCTCCTTCCTTTCTATGATCCTCCATATTAATATGATGATGGTGACTAAATTTTTTCAACATCTAGATATTCCAATTTATTATTTCATATCTAATTGGTAGATAATTCAACTCATCTGACTATTTATCTATATCAAGCCTCTATGTGATAAATAACATCTAGTCACTCAATAATACTACTTCCAATAATGGAATTTCGGATAATGATGTCCGATTATAATATTTATTTATACATTTCCTTTTCTAATTTATTGAAATATAATTTCTTATGTTGACTTTAATTTATTCCACAAAATTTAAAACTGAGAAAAACCTACAAACAACAATGTTATAGATTCTTTCAATTTTATGTCACAAAAATTATGTCATGTGATTCTACTTTGTACAATCTAATACCTATCAATAGGTTCATTAAATATAGTTCATTATTATGGTAATGTCAGCCAGAAACCAGAAGTTTCAACATTAAATAGTTTTATAAAAATCATTAACTTATTGGCCTAACAAAAAACTAGAATTATCTACTTCTCATTTTTTTTCATTAACTAAGTTATTTTAAAAAATTATACACTATATCAGAAAAAATATATGATCAGTATAAAATTTGACCGTCATTGAACTTTAGAAACATCAAACTTCTCAACCTCTTGTAGTTTATTTTTCAAGATGTTTTGTTTCCAGAACAATCTATCCAAAAAACATCATCATTTTAATAAAAAAAATTTCTACTTCTCTATCAATAATATTACATCTGAAACCACTATGTTTGAAAAAATATACTTACATTTCATAAAAAATAGATCCTAAAATATTTTAATGATGTTTAGAATCATTTGAATAGAGTTTGAGCATCATCTACTTTTGGGTGGTAGAAATATGTAAATATATATGTTATTTATTTTCATACTACTTTTACCAATTTATATTTTTTACTTTATCCACATATGAATAATATTAAACAATTTCTAGCTAATTTGTTTTTCTTATTTCATAAAAAAAATTCATTGATAAATACATAGTTTCAAAATATACAAAGAAATTTTCAAATAAATACATAATAGAGGATCTCCAATAGTGTTGGAAGTTATACTTGAATAGTACAAATAATTAGTGAGTGAAACCAATCTACTGTGATAATTTTGGAAATGATAATTCACTACTAAAAAAATTATTTTTTATACATAGTTTTATAATAAAAATATATTACCTATGTCAATGGGTTTCTCTTATTGATCATGTAGCAATGCAACCCTAAAAGTCTTGGAGATGATGTCTACTAACATTACATTTTCAGGATTAAAAATAATCAAATCCTAAACTACTGAAGAAATTTTAGTCTTGGTAAAGTAGATACATACATGTGTATTGTTTTACAAATAGATACATTAATTAAAACATATAATTTTTCTTCTATAAACAATTGGATATGTTTATTACCCCTAGAGAAACCTTGCATATCATTATTAGTACACCTCATAAAATCCTAGAGAAAGATAAAAAATAAGGGTGAGATCAAATTCTCATTAAGGGTCAAGCATAGTAGAAGAAATAATGAATCTATGAGAATAGTCAGTATGGTATGGTAATAACTGATAACACATTCTGTATAATAAATAAATTAAGAAGGAAGACTATAAAAAATAAGTAAAAGTAATTAACTAAGAATATGTTCCATTAAATTAACTTGATATAGTAATATAAAAATGGAATGGTAAAAAATTAGTAACATATGCAATTTAATAAATAAATAGAAAATGTAATTCATCCATAATTTTTTTATACTGAAAATACACTTGATAATAAAAACAGAATAAAAATTGTAGCAATTATAAATTATTATAAATAATGTTTGAGTAATATTAAAACCAATATTTTCAATTCAATTCAATATAGGGATTAAAACAACATGTAGAAACCAATTTAATTTGTGCTACTAATTTTTCTCCAGATAACATGTTAATGCATCAATGGGATATATAATGTCTGGGACTGATCCTCCATTTCCAGTCCAAATAATTCCTCATAATGAATAATTGAATTAATTAATTTTTCTTATTAAAAATCTGTATTGAATAAAGAATAGATATTTATCAATATTTCAACAGTTAATAAAATAAAAAAAAAGTAAATACTATATGTATAAAAAGTATACAGTTTTGGAAATAAACATTTCCATGATAAATTATATAGATAAATGGGGTAAATACAAAGACTATTGATGATATGAAACTAAATATTTCAAGGATATGAAAAATAAATAATGTTAATTTCAAAACAATCCTTATCCAAATCAATCATAAACCATCCATTAATGAAGATAGATGGTATAAATATAAAATATCCCAATGGTGTAAAATTAATTTTGGTTGTCATTTATGAATAAAACATCTATAAAAATATTATTTAATGCATTATTGAGAAAAATATGCTTTTTAGTTGGATATTGAATTCAATAAACATCGTAATAGAAAATAAATTTTGAAAAAAATTATATATAATTTTTTTAAACATGAAAATTATGCTTTCAGGGAATGATGGAAGCTAAATTCGTACTTTTTGTAAAAGGTAAAAACATTCCTCTTTATGAGTAAAAGGATAGAAAATTTTATTGTTCTGAAAGAGGCAATATGATTCCATTGAAAACATTTATAAAAGATAAATGGGGTCAAAATTTATTTACTAAATCATTATTTACTGGTAAAAAACATTTTTTACATCCTTTTTAGTAATAATTATTTTTGAAGAAAACATTTTATTTGACTGAGGAGATAAATGAAGTTGGGTTTTCTCAGAAATTATTTAATAACAACATTTATTTAAGAAAAAAATGAAAAATTGGTACTATGAAATTATAATATTCATGAATTACCAAAGTATAATAAAATGAAAACTTTTTAATAAACAATGATTGAATAATTTCCTTTGATGGAATTTAATGTACAAAAAATCACAAAAATTTAGACTATATATTAAACAATAGAAATTATTACAAATTTGATGTGAGAATCCATAAATAAATAGATTATGTGTGTCAAATCTAAATCCAAATAAAACATATGGATAAAAAAACTAGATATTTTAAATTATTTGAAATATAATCTTTCAATATTAATGACAATGAGGATGTAATATAACCCAATGAAAAAAATTGGTTATGAAAATGTTCTCCACTTATAAATTTTAACTGAAATCCTAATAATATAATTGAATAAAATTGAAAATCAAAATAAAATGAATTTAAAATAATATATAATATAATATATCACAATTTCCAAAAAATACAAAACATAGAAGTTGTATGTGGGGGATGTTACATTTATCTTACAGATGTAAAAAAGTCAGATTAGAATCCATAACTGTGTTTTTTTCTTTCAAGTGAACATTTTTTAAATTAATTTATAATGGTTTTAAACGTGTCAATAACTTACCAAAGAACCATATTATTATTATTTATGTATTCAGATACGATCTTATTATAATATCTTATTAATCATTTGTTAGTAATATTTAATTATTTTTACTATTTCAGTTATTAATTTACAAGTTTCTCATGTATGTTGTGAATTATTACATGGTATTCCTATCATGGTTTAATCATCTCAAGAATGAAATAAATTATTTAAATATCATATATATTCACTATATTTTTATTTATAATAACCCATAATATTTGGAGACAATAAATGGAATGCATCATTCATGGAGACATTAGGCCATATATACGCATGAACACTAATTTCATTTATTTTTCATATTAAAAAAAGAAAATTAATATATATATATATATTAATTTAAGTGTCATATTTATGTCATATATTTCATATAGTTTTATTATAATCATCCTATCTACATTCCATGTATAGCATGGATGAATCACAATACTTTGAGGAGGTGGTAGTCCACATATCCACAAATGATGTTATCCTATTTACAGAAAATAGAAAGCATAAATGTATTTTTAATATAAAAATTATATAATAATAATGAAATTATAAATATCATATATATCATATATAATTATTGTTTCCATTATAATCCCCGACCATGAGAGGTTGTAAAAGAAAAATGAATGGCATCATGTTGTGAGTTGGTAGTTCGGTGTAAACATAAATGGTATGTTAGTTACCCATTAGATAGAAGTATGTGTATTTTCAGGTCTAAATCATATAATAACTAAAATTAATTATATATATATATATGGTACTGGTGTTATAATTTAATAATGTAATAATAATATTTGATGGGTTAGACAATGAAAATAAAATAAAATACCTTGAGAAACGATGTTTCTTCTTATTCGGGTAACTTCATTAGGATTTCACCAAATGGATTCAATGGATTCATTTTATCCAAAAGTGAGGATTCTAGTATTATGTTATATAAGGACCTAGCCTTAAACCTTACTTAATCTTGAGTTATTACAATATTACACATTGAGGATCTTTTCAGGTTTAGATTTTTAGAGAATTAGATCATAAAACATGCATTACATTCCACATTTAAACAAAGTGGTTACATAAAAGATAGTATTCATTTTCCCCATCAATGGAAAAATATTTTAAATAAGACATGGATTCATTCTTGACACTTCCTTGACACTAGTTTCATATCATGTACCCTTCCCTTGACCTGTGAAAAACATTTCAAAAACTTGGGATGAGCATAAAAAGCTCAGTAAGGGATATAAAAATATAGAAATGAAACATGAGTACATGTATACATAAGAATGAAATCAGACTTTACCCATAATTCATAATCACATTAACATACCCCATAAAATCATGAATAAATCATATAAATCATAAGTCATAAAGGTAACTTGAGGCATTCATAACATTCTTACGTAGGTAGTAACCCTCTTGGTTACGTTTGGAAAACCCACCATAGTATATTCCCTAAATCTCTTTGGAGAAACCATAACATTTCAATCCTTCGCATTACCCAATGCATTGGAGAGCTATATTGGGCTCACCTGACCTTAGTTTATCACGGAACCACCCGTCTTCATAACAATTCCCAAGTACCATAACATAATCTTATCACATAAAACATGCATAAAGGAAACATAACATTTCCACCTTTCAGTAACAAGATATCAATACAACACATTGATATAAAAACATTATGAAAATCATTTTCAATACCAAAATAAAAGAAATGTAAAACATGGTATTTATTCTTATTTTAAAAAGAAGGTACGGCTTGTAGAGGAAGTCAAAACTCAAATAATGGTCACAGCGGCGGAGAAGTCATTGTCGCCGCATACGTACAACAAAAACATTCCTTTTTGTCGTTTAGTAAAATGCTTTGTATAAAAAAGATTACTTTCGGATAAATTTATAATTCAAAGGGGTTTATAGACCGTATAAAAGAAGGTTGTGTATAAAACAAAATATGCCTCAATGAAAGGAGATTCAGACGAAGTCCCAAACAAAGACGATATCCTTGGATTAAGGATAAATCAATTACATAATTATGTGTGACAAACTAATACACCAAATATAAGTGGATATTAAGTGTAAAAAAATCAGAGGTTTTTCACACATATTCATAGAATTACATATTCAATGAGTAAAATCTTATCCCAAAAAAAATCAAAATTGGGTTAAGAAGTTCCCTTGCAAAAATTTGAGAGCCTAACGACGTCACTACAAAATTCAGAAAATCAGTTGATGAGAGAGTGAATGGTATCTCATAACTTGGACATAAACTTTACATAAATAGGGATATATAAGAGCATATCCCAATATACTAATATGTAAATTAAAAGACATAACAAAATAAGTCTTTTAAAAAGATGAGGGTGAAAGGTTTCCTTACCGATTTGGGCAACTTTCGAAACGTCCACCCCATGAAATAAGGGTCATTCAACATTGATGTAAATACTCATAAACGAAAGTATATTAGAAAAATAGTATAATAATGGATAGTAAATACACCACTCAAATGAAATTGTGGAAAATGTAGCATAAATCTCACGGGAATAAAAGTGAGATGAAAAATCCCTTACGAAAACTCGGCAGCCTAACGACGCCACTTAAAACTTCCAAAAATGGATTGATGAGATCAAATAGGGTCTCTCATCATATTACAATAAAATTTACAGAAATAGGAATATAAAAGACCATCCCCCATATTAACAAAGAGGATCTTAAAAGAAGTTACATAAAGGAGAGTACTTAAAAAGAAAGAGGGAGGTTAGATCTCTTATGAAAATTCGGCAGCCCAACGGCGCCACTCAAAACATCCAAAATGGATTGATGAGAGAGAATAGGGTCTCCCATAATATGAACATACAAATTAAAGTAATATTAATATAAAATAACATCCCAATCACAAGAAATATGAGCTTAAAAGGAATGACATAAAAGAGTGTACTTAAAAAGAAATAGAGGAGTAGGATCCCTTACCTCGGGTCCGACTTGACTCGATCGTTCTTTAATCTCCTGAATAATAAACTTGAGTTAATTTCTACTTCCTTAAGAACCTTTTTCAAGTTCATTATTCCTTTTTATCACTTATTACCATGTCATGAACACTATGTTATTATTTAAGCTAATAACGGTTGTTTTAACGATCATTGGTACTTGAGTCAAAAATTGAACTTGTTGGAAAATAATTTTCCATGTAGTTATAGGTACATAATATCCAGAATACTATTGATGTTTTAAATATCATATATAACCCATATATATTCATTTTATACTATTACATATCATTTGGAGATAAAAAATTAAAATCACCGTTCATGGAGACGGTAGGCCGTACGTACGCATGAATGCTACTTTCATTTTTTGTCATATTAATAGAATTAAAACAAAATGAGATATATATATATATATGTTATAATTCCAGAATGATATCCATAATTTAGATGTAATATATTTCATATATATACATTATATATATGTACTTATAATAGTATATAACATTTTGAGATAAGAAATGAAATGTATCGTTCATGGAGACGGTAAGCCGTACGTACGCATGAACGCTACTTCCATTTCTATTTCATATTTAATGGAAATAAAACATAATGATACATAATAGTTTTTTAAGTCCAGTATGTTATCATATATAATATCATTAAATATATCCTTTATACGTACCACATATGGTATTAACGAATCAAATCACTTTGAGGGGGCGGTAGTCCGCACTTCCTTAAATGAAGATATCGCGTTTACCCATAATGGAAACCTTAAAGGTATGCCATAAATGAAAAATAAATAAGCTTAAGTAAAACATAAACATTTTATATATCGTATATAAATATAATGTCATATTAATGGCCACCTTTGAAGGTGTTAGAAGAATGTTGAACAATCATCGTTTCGTGAGGCCGAAATTTTCCATCCACAGAAACAGTATGTTCTTTAACCATTAGATGTAGGTGTGTGTAAGTGTAGATATAATGATTCTCATAACAACATCATATTATATTGAAGATAATGGAGTTTTTACAAAAGAAATTAATAAAAAAAGTTTAGGGGGTTGGAGAAGCAAAATAAAACAAAAGAACACAAGTGAAGAAATTACCTTCAAATCGGGTAACTCTTTTTGATTTGAGCTCAAAGGCTTCCTTGGGAATACTTCTGCCAAATGTGAGGCTTCAAGGAGTTATAGATGGATGTGGAGAGACAAAATGGGCAGGGTTTGGCCGATCCAAAGGCTTTGTAAATGTGGGTAAAGAGGTCGAGGTGGGGCCTTTTATAAGAGGAGAGGAGGGGCACTCTTGGAAAGTAAAGAAAAGTTACTTTATTTTAGAATGAGTTTCAGATTTTAGTGGTCCCACATTGATTTGTTTCGAGGATAAGGTGATAAGGGTTCTAAATCCACCCATCCAATAGGTTTATTATATGTGTAGCTTTTAGATTTTACATTATCTTTTCATTTTATTTAAATCCTTTATTAATGAGGTAATCGCTGCATCATCATTATGTCATAAATAATTTAATATATTTAATGTCTAAAAATTTAAAAAAAATATCATGATTTATGAAATAATTTTAGATTTCTAATTAATATTAATAGTAAAAAAATATTACTTGTATAACCTTATGTAAAAATTGTTTTATTAAAACTACTCATGTTTGTGTCATTTTTACTTTAACATTAAATAAAAACGTATTTATTTCATTTTCCAACCAAAGTGGCTCCATGGGGTCTCCAAGTTGACCCATGGAATTTCATGGTCGGCCATGACTCATCCAATGAGGGTAGGACATGTGTATAGGTCATTTCATTTTATTAAAACATTATTCTTACCGTAAACTACACTAATTACCTCTGATCGTGATTAAAAACTTAATAAGTTACTATTCACCAAAAAACTATTTTAATCACATTGAACCACATTTTACTTCTTAATGACAACCATTTATGTCGGATTTTTAAAATTCAAAACACAAAGATGACAAAATTTCATTTAAATGGAAAATCAGTTTTTATAAGTGCCACTTAGTGGTTTCACTATTCATCAAAAATTGAAGTTTTCCAGAAAATTTCCAAAAACTCAGCCTACGCTATATTTGATATTCCGAATTCAAAAATGATGTCTATTTTACAAAATTCAAAACATATAAGTTGCATTAATTAATTTAATAATTAATTCCCGCTGTCAAAACAAATAGCGTGTTTTTATTATACAAAATGTATCAAAACATTGACACTAGTTTTAGTCTGATTTCAAAGTGAAATTAAATCCAATGACCACTATTGGATTAAATGGTAAAAATATATTCTAATTTCACTTTAAAACTAATTGAACATATAATCTAATCATATAAATAAATTAGATTAAAAATAGGTTTTGAATTAAAATACAACATTTTTCACTATTCATTAAAAATTGATTTTTTTGGAAAAATACCAAAAATTTACACAAAGTAAATTTTGATGTCCCGATTCTAAAGAAAGGTTTTATGTTGTCAAATATAACACATAAAATTGTCCAAAAGTGGATTTAAAAGAGGTTCGCCATCAAAATGTGGTTAATCGACCTTTTAAAGTATATTAGAATGTTTATGCTTAGAATTGGATTCATTCGCATTTTTAATCCTATAACATTTATTATAAAAAGTAAAAATATTTGAAAAACATATATAATCATTTTGTAGTTAGTTCTATTCATTCCCACCATCACAACAGTTATGCGTTAACTACCATTTAAAATATTATTATTTTATTATTAGAGTGGAATGTAAGATTTCAAAGGAACTCGTTGTTGTGTATTGGGTAAGCCACCGAGCATAGTGTTTCCTTTAAATTAATATTGACATTTTATTCACAAATAGGGAAAATATTAAAATGTCATATTCTCTATTAACCTTGGGTGTTACATTCTTCCCCCCTTTTGGGAATTGCGTCCTCGCAATTTTTTAAAATTGGGCTTGGAAACATCAATGAAAATCCCACATCGGAACAAGAGTCAGTTAAAAAATTACTTCAAAATAAAGAAAGATAAGTACAAAGGTCACCCGAGTAAACCCATACTAGGATTCCAAGTATGAAAATATGGACATGGAGGAAAAAAAACAAACGGTTATTTTCTGATGGAGAGTGATAGTAAACATGTCTTGGAGAAAGTTAACCATAAGAAAATCACAAACCTATGATGGGTTAAACGGTATTTGATTCACCAGTAGGAAAAGTTAACAGTCAACATTTTTGTTTTAAGTTACTTTTCATTGAGGAATTTATTTATGAGCTTAACTAAAACACATGGAAGCATACTTAATTTCCATGTTGACTTTCAACTTTTACTAGATTTCTTACATGAACTCATATTTTCTCCAAAAGACGAGTATTTAGGAAGTCTTGTTCACATTAAGAGTATTATAATCAACTTCTAGAGAATAACCTAATCGAAAAAATAGAACTATATACTTCCCATGTCTTTAGACTTTAACCAAAACCAAAACCAAAAAGGTTAGTACAAGATCAGATAATCCATAAAAGGATAACCCTTTATAAAAAGAAAATATATTCTTTATCTCCAAAATTTGTTCAACAAAACCCAAAGTTCAACGAAGACCATTCGATAAACAAATTGTCCATAAAATACTTCAAAGTAAAAAAAATAAGATTGAAACCCAAATATTTGAAGGATTTAGTCACATAGTCTTCCAAGTTAAATCGTAACATTTTTCTCCAAACAACATCAGTTGCTCCTAAAGTCTCGTATTGAAAAGTAATTAACCTAATCACATGTCCTCCATGATAGGTTAATAATTTCCATAGATAACCCAAAATCAACTTACTCTTAATTCATAAAATCATCTAACTAAAAAGAATAAGTCAAACTAACCCGGGACTTCACACAGTACAGTGGTAGGTGATAAATACCAGTTGCACTTTGGTTGTGGGTTCGATTTCCGCAGCTTTGTCCGACGCGACGGGTTGTCACACGGTCTGCATGTTTTCCTTTTTTCAAAACTATATAATTCTTAAAACATTCCCCAAAACGAGCTAAAATCGTCAAAAATAATCATAACATATTTTAACCTTAAGTTTATCTCATGCCTTTCATTTTCCATCATATCATATAATAACCCATAATTACCTCAAAAGTAAGGATCATATAAACTCTAATGGTTACCTTTATAATTATTACCTGAACTTCCACATCGATTGGTCATCTTGTACATGATGCATTATAGTCATACCAAGGTTCAAGTGGTTGATCATGACTCCTTGATAGTTGGTTGAGGATAAACACAAGATTTCTCATTCCAACTCCCATATCATTCAGTTGCTTGCTCAAAAAACTGTCACAGTTTCCTTCACATCCACTGTTACTTTGGTACCTGCTAGATCCAACCATTTAATAAAACCAAAAAGGTCAGTGTGAGTATATCAACAAAACCATCATGTACTAATGATGAAGATAAACACTAAGATATAATTACTCATTCACTTTATCTAAATCTAGGACTCTTTCTGAAATCCTAACCATTATGGTAATGTCAGTTATGCTTAAAGAATTCCCTAAACTCTAAAGTTATCTAAACCGACCTTTGATACCAACTATAAGGCCCCAGCCTTAAACCTTACTTAATCTTGAGTTATTACAAGATTACACATTGAGTATCTTTTCAGGTTTAGTGTTTTAGAGAATTAGATCATAAAACTTTCATTACATTCCACATTTAAACAATGTGGTTACATAAAAGATAGTATTAATTTCTCTCATCAATGGAAACATATTTAAAATAAAACATGGATTCATTCTTGACACATCCTTGACACTATCATCATATCATGTACACTTCCCTTGACCTGTGAAAAACATTTCAAAAACATGGGATGAGCATAAAAAGATCAGTAAGGGATATAAAAATATGGAAAGGAAACATGAGTACATGTATACATAAGAATGAAATCAGACTTTACCCATAAAACATAAGCACTTCAACATACCCCATAAAATCATGAATAAATCATAGAAATCATAATACATAAAGGTAACTTGAGGCAATAATAACATTCTTACGTAGGGAGTAACCCTCTTGGTTACGTTTGGAATACCCACCACAGTATATTCCCTAAATCTCTTTGGAGAAATCTTAACGTTTCACTCCTTCGCGTTACCCAATGCATTGGAGAGCTATATTGGGCTCACCCGACCTTAGTTTATCACAGAACCACTCGTCTTCATAACAATTCCCAAGTACCATAACATAATCTTATCACATAAAACATGCATAAAGGAAACATAACATTTCCACCTTTCAATAACAAGATATCAATAAAACACATTGATATAAAAACATTATGAAAACCATTTTCAATACCAAAATAAAAGAAATGTAAAACATGGTATTTATTCTTCTTTTAAAAAGAAGGTATGGCTTGTAGAGGAAGCCGGAACTCAAATAATGGTCACGGCGGCAGAGAAGTCGTTGTCGCCGCATACGTACAACAAAAACATTCCCTTTTGTCGTTTAGTAAAACTATTTGTATAAAAAAAATTCCTTTCGGATAAACTTAGAAGTCAAAGGGGTTTATACAACGTATAAAATAAGGTTGTGTATAAAACAAAATATGCCTCAATGAAAGGAGATTGAGACGAAGTCCCACACAAAGACGATATCCTTGGATTAAGGATAAATCAATTACATAATTACGTGTGACAAACTAATACACCAAATATAAGTGGATATTAAGTGTAAAAAAATCAGAGGGTTTTCACACATATTCATAGAATGACATATTCAAGGAGTACAAGCTTATCCCACAAAAATCAAAATTGGGTTAAGAAGTTCCCTTGCAAAAATTTGACAGCCTAACGACGTCACTAAAAAATTCAGAAAATCAGTTGATGAGAGAGTGAATGGTATCTCATCACGTGGACATAAACTTTACATCAATAGGGATATAGAATAACATATCCAAACATAATAATATGTAAATTAAAAGACATAACAAAAGAAGTCTTTTAAAAAGAGGAGGGTGAAAGGTTCCCTTACCGATCTGGGAAACTTTCGAAACGTACACCCCATGAAGTAAGGGTCATACAACATTGATGTAAATACTCATAAACGAAATTATATTACACAAAGAGTAGAATAATGGATATTAAATACACCACTCAAAGGAAATTGTGGCAAATGTAGCATAAATCTCATGGGAATAAAAGTGAGATGAAAAATCCCTTACGAAAACTCTACAGCCTAACGACGCCACTTAAAACTTCCAAAAATGGATTGATGAGATCAAATAGGGTCTCTCATCATATTAAAATAAAATTTACATAAAGAGGAATATAAAATAACATCCCCCATCATAACAAATAGGAGCTTAAAAGAAGTGACATAAAGGAGAGTACTTAAAAAGAAAGAGAGAGGTTAGATCTCTTACGAAAATTCGGCAGCCTAACGGCGCCACTCAAAACATCCAAAATGGATTGATGAGAGAGAATAGGGTCTCTCATCATATGAACATACAAATTACAGTAAGAGTAACATAAAATAACATCCCAATCATAAGAAATATGAGCTTAAATGGAATGATATAAAAGAGTGTACTTAAAAAGAAAGAGAGGAGTAGGATCCCTTACCTCGGGTCCGACTTGACTCGATCATTCTTTAATCTCCTGAATAATAAACTTGAGTTAATTTATAATTCCTTAAGGACCTTTTTCAAGTTCATTATTACTTTTTTATCACTAATTACAATGTCATGAACACTATGTTATTATTTAAGCTAATAATGGTCATTTTAACGATCATTGGTACTTGAGTCAAAAATTGAACTTGTTGGAAAATAATTTTCCATGTAGTTATAGGTACATCATATCCAGAATAGTATTTATGTTTTAAATATCATATATATCCAGTATATATTCATTTTATACTATTCCATATCATTTGGAGTTAAAAAACTAAAAGCACCGTTCCTGGAGACGGTAGGCCGTATGTACGCATGAATGCTACTTTCATTTTTTGTCATATTAATGGAATTAAAACAAAATGAGATATATATATATATATGTTATAATTCCAGAATGATATCCATAATTTAGATGTAATATATTTCATATATATCCATTATATATATGTACTTATAATAGTACATAAAATTTTGAGATAAGAAATGAAATGTGCGGTTCATGGAGACGGTAAGTCGTATGTACGCATGAATGCTACTTCCATTTCTATTTCATATTTAATGGAAATAAAACATAATGATACATAATAGTATTTTAATTCCGGTATGGTATCATATATAATATCATTAAATATATCCTTTTTGCGTACCACATATGGTATTAATGAATCAAATCACTTTGAGGGGGCGGTAGTCCGCACTTCCTTAAATGAAGATATCGTGTTTACCCATAATGGAAAACATAATGGTATGCCATAAATGAAAAATAAAGAAGCTTAAGTAAAACATAAACATATTATATATCATATATAAATATATTTTCATCTTAATGTCCACCTTTTAAGGTGTTAGAAGAATTTTGAACAATCATAGTTTCGTGAGGCAGAAATTCGCCATCCACAGAAACAGTATGTTCTTTAACAATTAGATGTAGGTGTGTGTAAGTGTAGCTAGAATTATTCTAATAACAACATCCTAGTATATTTAAGATACTAGATGTTTTACAAAATAAATTAATAAAAAAAGTTTAGGGGGTTGGAGAATCAAAATAAAATAAAAGAACACAAAGGAAGACATTACCTTAAAATCGGGTAACTCTTTTTGATTTGAGCTCAAAGGATTCCTTGGGAGGGCTTCTGCCCAAAGTGAGGCTTCAATGAGTTATAAAGGGATGTGGATAGACAAAATGGGCAGGGTTTGGCAGAGCCAAAGCCTTTGGAAGTGTGGGTAAAGAGGTAGAGGTGGGGGCCTTTTATAAGAGGAGAGGAGGGGCACTCTTGGAAAGTAAAGAAAAGTTACTTTATTTTAGAACGACTTTAGGATTTTAGTGGTCCCACATTGATTTGTTTCGAGTATAAGGTGATAAGTGTTCGAAATCCACCCATCCAATAGGTTTCTCACATGTGTAGGTCTTAGATTTTACATTATCTGTTCATTTTATTTAAATCCTTTATTAATGAGGTAATCGCTGCATCATCATTATGTCATAAATAATTTACTATATTTAATGTCTAAAAGTTATAAAACAAATATCATTATGTAGGAAAATTTTTTTAGCTTTATAATGAATATTTATAGTCAAAAATATGACTTGTCTAACCTTATGTAAAAATTGTTTTAGGAAAACAACTCATTTTTGTGTCATTTTTACTTGAACATTAAATAAAAAGGTATTTATGTCATTTTCCAACCAAAGGGCTCCATGGGGTTCCCAAGTTGACCCATGGATTGTCTTGGTCGTCCAAGACTCATACAATTAGGGTAGGACATGTGTCTAGGTCATTTTAGTTTATTAAAACATTATTCTTACCTTAAACTACACTAATTACCTCTAATCGCGATTAAAAACTTAATAAGTTACTATTCACCAAAAAATTATTTTAATCCCATTGAACCACATTTTACTTCTTAATGAAAACCATTTATGTTGGATTTTTTAAATTAAAAACACAAAGATGAAAAAATTTCATTTAAATGGAAAATCAGTTTTTATAAGTACTACTTAGTGGTTTCACTATTCATCAAAAATTGAAGTTTTTCAGAAAATTTCCAAAAATTCACCCTAAGCTATATTTGATATTCCAAATTCAAAAATGATGTCTATTTTAAAAAATTCAGAAAATATAAGTTGAATTAATTAATTTAAGAATTAATTCCCGCTGTCAAAACAAATAGCGTGTTTTTATGAAACAAAATGTATCAAAAGATTGACACGAGTTTTAGTCCGATTTCAAAGTGAAATTAAATCCAACGACCACTATTGGATTAAATGGTAATAATATATTCTAATTTCAATTTAAAACCAATACAAAAGATAATCTAATAATATAAATAAATTAGATTAAAAAGAGGTTTTGAATTAAAATACAACATTTTTCACTATTCATTAAAAATTGAACTTTTTCGGAAAAATACCAAAAATTTACACAAAGTAAATTTTGATGTCCCGATTCTAAAGGAGAGTTTTATTTTGTCAAATATGACACATACAATTGTAAAAAAGTGGATTTAAAAGAGGTTCACCATCAAAAGGTGGTTAATCAACATTTTTATGAATATTAAAATGTTTACGCTTACAATTGGATTCATTTGGATTTTTAATCCTCTAACATTTATTGTAAAAAGTAAAAATATTTGAAAAACATATATAATCATTTTGTAGTTAGTTATATTCATTCCCTCCATCACAACAGATAGGCGTTAACTACCATTTAAAATAATATTATTTTATTATTAGAGTGCAATGTAAGATTTCAAAGGAACTCGTTGTTGTGTATTGGGTAAGCCATCGATCATAGAGTTCCGTTTAAATTAATATTGACATTTTATTCACAAATAGGGATATATATAAAAATGTCATATTCTTTATTTACCTAGGGTGTTACATGGGAGGTTTGTTTAGGATCTATATGGTATGATCTTGGTTGATCAAATGTGTCTTGATTGGTGTGAGTAAGCAGGAGATGTCAGTGCCTTTTTATAGTAGAGGAGTGGCATTTATTTAAATTGGTGAAAAGGGAATTCCACTCACATTTTACCATTGAATAATGGATCCAATAATGAAAAAAATTAAATAAAAGTTATGAGTGGATATAAATATGTAATTCTTATTTCTTTTAGACAAGTTTCGAGGTTTTTGTTCTGTTGAGATTATGGTATTGTCCCCTATTAAGCTAATTTTTCTCCTAATCACAAAAATTATTTCCAATCACATTTTCTCATATAATTTTATAAAAAACTATGATGAAATTATTATTAATTATAAATTATTATGATTCTAAATATTTAATCCAATTTTACAAATTATATTCAAATAATTGGTAGAAATTAATATAAATTTAATTCTATAAACGGGAGAACATTGTGTGTTTCTAAAGTAAGATGATCAAAAGTTCTCAATGTTTTTATATATAGTTTCAAAGTAAAATGGTTTCTAATAAACTAAATCGGATTAATTAATATAAAATTTAAATAATTAAACTATAAAACCAATAAAAAAATTAATTTAAAATTATAAATAAATTTGATAAAAAACTAGTTTAGAATTAAAATTCAACATTTTTTCATTATTAATAAAAAATGATACATCATCGAAAAATACCAAAATATAACACTAAGATTTTTTTTTCATATTTTCGTTTTAAATGTGTTTTTTATTTTGACATATAAAATTATACAAGTTCCAAAAACAAGATTTATTATAGGTTCTCCATTGAAAGGAGGTTAAACTGCCATTAGGAAAATATTGTTTTTTATGCAAAATTTTGGGTTTTCGTGTATCTTGTGAAAATAAAATATATTTGATTAATGTTAACAATATTTTATTGAATATAATATATATATATATATATATATACCATTAATATCACTCACCATTTTTAATTAATTTGATTTATTAGGGTAAAACATCCTTTTGGGAATACAAATAGTTTTGTATAAAAACATTCCCTTTGTACTCAATTAGTTCTTATATTCATTTCTAATTAATTTTTATCGAATGAATTAAATTTATATTGTTTTAATACATATGTTTTAATAATTCTGTTAATACTACTCATAAACACTAAATTAATGGCTTGGTTTTATCTTATTTAAAAAAAAAATTAATATATTCTTTCTCAGAAAAACCCATTCATGTGTGTGACATAGGATATAGAAGAAAGTCCTCATTTCATGTAACACATTCTTAATCAGCATTTTTTTCATATCAACATATATATTTATTTTATTTAAAATATTAATTACACTGTAAATTCTAATGATATTATATTCCCTTATGAGCTAGGTGTCACGTCTCATACGTGCTATCGAATAATGTGTTCTTACATTAGAATCTTGTGATGTCACATTATACCAAATATAAAAACATTAATTCTTTTAAATTTTAATCTTAATATTGGTAGAAGATTTTATGATATTTCTTATGTTAAAATGCACCATCGTGTGAAGGGTTCAAAAAACATACCCTATAAATGAGTGAATAGAAAGTATGATGGCCCCATTGAAAAACATATAAATAGGTCTCTATGTAAGATAATATTAGTGTAATGTAAAGATACATACATGGAGGAAAATTGTAAATATTTATAGGGATTAATTGAGGCCATAAATCAAAAAACATGTGAAGGAAAAATATAATGCTGAGGGCCTAAAATCCATAAATCATGGATGATTTAAAAGAGCATCGTTTCAACAAAAATTAAGGTATAATGACAAATTTTTTTTAAAATTCTCAAAATGTTGAGTAATTATTTTAGTTCCTAAAAATATGAGGACATATAATTACTTGAAATATTTATATAAACACATTTTTCATCCATTTTTTTATTTACCAATTTTCAATTCATCCAATAGTTAATGAAATGAATATTCAAAAAATTTCTTATTTTATTGAAGAAAAAAATACACTTTCTAAAGGTCATAAGTCCCATAAAAGACTGAAAAGTCTGACAATTTGCCACTAACTATTATCAAAAGAAATTAATACATTAATATATAAACTAGAAAATTGATAATCTTGGTTCATCATTAATATTTATTCATTAAATTATTCAATTTTAAACAATGACATTTTATCAATGAAATTTCATAGGTTAGTGGTTATCCTTAAATCCTTATTGTCCTTTGGTCAGGGGTTCAAGTCTCACAACCTTGTTGGATTTGATGGGTTTTCACTCAAAATATAGGTTGTCCTTTTCATAAACCATATTAATAAATATGATGAAATCCTTTCAATTTATTCATTAAATAACCTTTAAACTAAACTTTTAAATACAACCCAATACATAAATATTTTATCTATTTTTTCTACATAGATAATTCCTTGGTCCCCAGTTTATGCTTTTAAAGAGGAAAATGACATGGGTATTTCCCATTTTAATTTCCTTAATTTAAGGAAACGGAATATAAATGGATCCTTAGGGTTAGATTTATTTAATTCTTTCTTAGTATTCATTTTTTCTCGGTAATTATTTTCTTATATCCATATTTCCCACACATAATGAATTTCACCATTCCATTGAGACAGTTTCTTTGGTACATTATTCAAAGTTTTATGCATTATGAAAATCAAACAATCTTCTCTCCATGGTCTCTACCACTTTATCTCTTATAAAAATCTATCCACGTCTTCTTTGGTGAGTTTGTTTTTTAGTTAAGGTATATGTTATTTAATTTTTTTGGGAAAGATGATGGGTCATAAACACTACATCTTCCACACTTGTGAACACCACATTTTATTACTCATTTTCATAACATTTTCTTTATTTTTTTATGTTAACATGACTCTTTAAGGTTCCATCCATTAACTAAAACTAGAAATAATAGTGTGATTAACAGTAGTACTAGTGATACAATTATATGATCATTTATAGGATATTTAAATCATGACACCTTATTTTCAATTAAAAAATCCTTAGGTATGACCTATCTCATTCATTTTCATCTTAAATTAAAATAATTAATAATGAATTTTATATATTATTTAAAAAATCATAAGAATTTCACCTTAAATTTTCAACCAATGTGCATGGTAATGTCTGTTGTTTTGTACCAGGTTACGCTCGAGTCACACCATGTCAGAGTTGTTATCCCCAGATAAATATATTCTAAAATCATATCAACCTTTATAATCCTTACATTGATGTATTTATTTTAGATACCACATAATATTTATCATATAAAAACATTAGGATGTTCTTATATACATATCTTTAAATTCAACCTTATAGTTATGACCTCTAATCCATGTTTTCTTAAAGAGATTTCCTAATTTTTCTACTAAACATCCTCCAAAACCAATTGTAGTGACCCAACCTGAGAAAGAATGAATCCAGTTTCAACTACCATTAAATTGGAATTATTACAAGAAATAAAATATCTATGTACATGATATTTCAGTAATCTTGGTAAAACAGATACATAGATGAGTCTTTTTTTTAAATATTAATACATTAATTACTATATTTTTGCTGTCGAAGATAATAGGATAACGTTTTTCCATCTAGAGTATTATTTGATAAAATTCTAATAACACTTCATGGAATCCTAGAGAAATAAACAAAATAAAGGTGATCTAAAATTCTTAGTAAGGGTCCAGAATATAAGTGTAAATAATTAATCAATGAGAATAGTCTATGTAGCAAGGTAACAACTGATGACATATTCCATGCATTCAATATACTGATAAAGAAGTGCATAAAAATATAGAAAGGTAAATAACTTGAAAAAAGTTCCTTTAATATTTCTAGATAAGTTAATATCAATATGGAATGGTGTAAAAATGAGAACATATTCCATTTAATCAATAAACATAAAATAGAATGCATCCAAAAAAATTCATTGTGAAAATATATTGGATAATAAATATTGCATCAAAATAAAGTCAATGCTTAAGAATTAGACATCATGTTTGAGGCATGTGAAAACCTATACCATCAAGATGTTTCTAAATTTGGTAAAAACTACATGTAGTAAACTATTGAATTTACACAACTAATTTGCCTTAGGAGATTATGTCGTTGCATCGACGGGCTGTATAAAGTCTAGAACCCATCCATCACTATGAGTGAAAATAATTCCTTATATATAATAAATGAATTAAATAATGTTCCTAATAAAATATCTGTATTGAATAATGAATACATATTTATCAATATTTAACAACATAATAAAATAAATATCAAATAAATATTGTATTTTGAAATGGAATATGGTTTTGGAAATAAACATATCCATGATAAATTATATGAATAATTATTGTAAATTAAATATGTAATGATCATAAAAAACTCAATATTTCTAAGGAGAAAAAAAATAAACGAAGTGAAATTAAATATAATACATGTGAAAATAATTCATAAACCATCCATAGGAAAAATAAGGATGGAATCTACACAAAATATACCAAGTGGAGTAAAACGAAGGGTTTCTATAATTGATGAATATAAATCCTATAAAATATATTTTAAATGATTATTGAGAAAAATATTTTGAAAATACATTTCAATGAAAATTACTTCTGAAATAATTTTATTTAATATATTTTTTTATAGTATCAGAGTAATCATCAAAGTAATGAATGTGGGTAAATATGTACATGTCATAGTTGGTAAAAAAACATTTCTTTTAAATGGTAAAAGGGTAGAAAAAAGATTTTTAGGAAAGGCACAAAAATATTACTATGAAAAATTTTGTAAATAGAGATAAATGGGTAAAAATATTCTTTAATAAATCAGTTTGGATAGGTTAAAAATATTTTTGAAAACATTTTTAAAAAATAGTTCTTTATAAGGAAACAATTTCTCCGACAAAAGAGAAAAATGTTGTAGGGGTTTTTGAAAATATTTTCCAAATTTTTTTAAGTAAGATAAACTAAAAATTAAAAATAATACTTTAAAAAGGAAAAAAATAAATAGAGTATATGAAAATGAAGAGGGTTTATTGAACAATTATCTAATAATTTACTTTGATGGAAATTCAGGTATAAACAATCGTGAAAAAAATTAAATTGAGAAGTAAACTCTTAAAATACCATAATATTAAAGAGATATTCAAACAATAAATAGATTATATGTGTCACATGTAAATTAATGTAAAAAGAAGATGTATAATAATATATAGTAAACATTTATTACACACATTATCTAATAATATTAATGACAACGGAGAAGTAATATAACCCAATTAAAAATAATTTTGTTTTGAAATTTTGGTCCAATTTGTAAATTTTAACTCAAATACACATTAAAATAAATATTTAAAATTGAAAAAAAGTAACTTAAATATTAAATAAATCATTATATAATATATAGAAATGGTAATTAGGGACACCACACAAAATAATTAGGTGTTGAATGTGACATTTAGCTCATTATTGTAAAAAGTTTGATGAAAATCTATAACCTTAGATTTCATTTCAGGTTAAAGTCCATTAAATTCAATAATAATTATTTTAAACCTATTAATAAATTATTATAGAATCATATTAATATTTATATCATATATAAATTATTATGATATCCTATTACTCATTTTTTAGTAATAATTCATTATTTTAACTATTTCAGGTGTTAATTTCCAAGTTTCTCAACTATTCTTTGGCTTTTCAATTGCTGTTCCTATCACAATTCAATCATAAAAATAATTTAAAACAAGATATAATTATTATATATATTCAAAATATATGTATTTATAATAATCTATAATATTTGGATATATGAATTTTATTGTACCACTCGTGGAGACGGTAGGTTGGTTGTACGTATCAATACTACATTCATTTATTTTTCATATTAATAGAATGGAAGGTAAATTATATATATATTTATATTATATTTACATTATCATATTTATGTAATATATTTAATATATCTATATTAAGTCCATACTTTATACATTTCATTTATAGCTTGAATCAATCACATCACTTTGAGGAAGTGTAAGTCCACACTCCAAAAAATATGTTATCACATTTACACAAATTGGTAAGAATATGGGTATATGTTATATTAAAATTAAATTGGAATACATAAATTATAAATATCATATATATATATAATATATTCATTTTATCCATCATAATTCCCATCCATGAGTGGTTGTACCATAAAAACAAATGACATTGTTTTGTGAGGCAGTAGTTCGTCGTAAACATAAATAATAATATCATTACCCATTAGATGGAATATTGTTAAGGTGTAGTAATAACCATAAGAATAAAATTTTCATAGTATATTTATTATACTTATGTTGTAATATAATAATTTAAAATTAATATGTTAGGTGGTAAAGAATGAATAAAAAGATCTTGAGGAAGGATGTCACATATTATTCAAAAAAATGCCATTTTGATTGCACCAAAGGGCCACCATGGATGGATTCATTCCCAAAGAGAGACTTATATGGTGATGGGAGGTATATTTATAACATATTTGGGTTGATATTGATCAAACCAAGGTGTCTTGAGAGGTGTGAGTCAGATTCAGGGGTGAGTGCCTTTTTATAATGGAGGAGTGACTTTCTTATAAATTTTTTAAAATGGAATTCTACACATGTTCTCCACAGAAAATTAGCTCCAATAATAATCCTTATTATATTAATGGTATTATAGTGACAATATATGGCTATAAAATGAATATTTTACTATTTTATAGGTCATTTTGGCCCTTATGTTTAAGGTTTAGTCCCTTCTTAAGCTAATTTTTCCCTTAATCACTGTAATTTTTTTAATCCATTTCACTAATATTTTTTTTCTAAAAAACTATGTTTAAGCTATTATAAATTATAAATTATTGTTATTAAAAATATTTAATACGTTTTTAAAAATTCCAATTATTTATGTGGTAGAAATTAATTTATATTTAATCTCGTAGATGACATGACAAAACATGTTTTTAAATTGTGATTATCATAGGTGTCCTATGTTTTTCTATTAAATTTAAATGTTAATTTTTTTTCAATGGAAAAAATTAGAATAATTGATTTATAATTTATCTAATTGAACTTTATATCCAAACAAGAATATTATTTAATCTTGTAAATAAATTAGATGAAAAATAATTTTGGAATTGAAATTTAGTATTTTTCTATATTCATCAAAAAATAAAACAACATATAAAATAATAAAAATAACCCAAATATACTTTTATGATTCAATTTTCAAAAATTAAATTTTAATTTCATAATAAAATTTAAAAAATCTACAAAAAAATTTATCGAATATAGGTCCTCCATTAAAATTCTGTTAAAGTGCCTTTAAAAAATATTGATTTTTATGCCAAATATCAGGTTTTCACTTATGTTATGACTATCGAATCTATTATATGAGTGTCAAAAATATTTTTTTGAATAATATATATATATATATATCATTAATATCAGTCACTATTATAATTCATTTAATTTATTAGGGAAATACACCATTGTTTTCATAAAAATGACTTTCTATAAAAACATTCCCTTTATATTCAATTGGTTCTTATAGTCATTTAAATTAATTTATAAACTATGAATTAATTTTATATTTATGTATAGAATATATTTTATTATTTAATTTTATACTATTAGTAATATCCAATTTACAGGGAATGTTATATCTTATTATAAATAATAAATTTTTTAATAGTATATTGTTGCTCTATAAAACTTAGTCGAGCGTGTAATGAAAGCTATTTAAGAAATATTTTGTTGCCTGTAACACAATATTACTCGGAATTTCATGAATTGTAATATATATAGTGAATTTATTTAAAATATTAATTAAATTCTAAATTCATTGGATATTATAGTCTTTTACACCATTTAGTGTTCCATGTCATACATGCTATCAAATACATTGTTCTTACTTTAGACTTTCGGGGTATCACCGATCATGTTATTTGATTCTTTTATCAATATTGTCTTGTGAACTATTAATATTTATGCCAATATTAAATATTATTATCTATGATATGTAGGGTATGGATTTTAAATTTTATTCTCATATTCACATACTGTTATGATAATGTTTTGTTTATGTGGTCAAATATATCTATTTTTTTACTCTTAATGATAATCTGAGATCAACCATTATTACAATTCATTTCTCTGTGAAATGATGAAATATTTTATGAGTTATATTCCATATAAGGGCTCTAGTTAAGATGAAATATGTGCGAGATAATGTTGATATCTTATAAACCTCTTCATTCTGTATCCCTATTTCCAAATGATATTAGACAAATATCATTCTAGCATAGATAATTAAATTATGTAATGAATATTCATCTAATCATATACAATATATATATATATATATATTCTGGGTCATTATACCGTTATTTACCATAAAAAAAGATTTTATCATTTATATAGTATTCTTCTAAGGATTCATAATTATGTTTTTTAATCATAGTCTCTAAAAATCCTAAACCATCTATAATCAAAATTGAAGTGAAATGAGACTTACATAAAAATATGCATAATTTTTTTATAATAAATAAATTTTACAAAAATACATGTTTGATAATAGTAAATTTTTATTATATTTCAATACTAGATGAATAACAAAAAAAAATTCATTGAAATCATCAAAAAATCCTAAAATGTTCTTTTAACATGGAATCGGTAATTGATATACCATATATAAAACCTTTATTCTTTTCCTTGGAAAATGGAAAATTTTGAAATAGAGAGCTCATATAATTTTTAATTGTAAAAAGGTGAGTTATTTTTCATTTCTAATACGTTTTTATTACGTGATCATAACTGTATGAGAATATGAGTTTAAAATTTGGAAATAAAACCTAGAAATTCATAGATGATAATATTTGTACAAGGATTCATTGTTCATAATAAAAGAATCATAAAATAATCAATTATCATGAGTTATGATATCATATCATAAGAATAAAAATATTTCATCACGTGCATCATAAAAAATGTTTCAAATTTATAATAATATAAATAATTTTTCAAGGATAACTACAAATATGTTAATCACATATTGTTCTTCTACAGACCACTAGTGTACCTTCTTTTGAGACTATTAAAACATTCGATGTACCCCCACCCATGATGGAAGACCCCCCATGCACCTTTTTAGCATGTAAACATTAAACATTACCCAATACAATGGTGTATTATAATGTACCTACCCAACCAATGATCATAATCAATTCATGTGTATTCCACAAGATCGAGAACACAATTATCATTTCATCATGCATTAACTTATGAAGAAATAGATGTCATCCATATTTCATCATCATTATTATAACCCATTAATAGAATAAATAAGGATGGAATAATTATATCATATACCTAAGGAATCATAAGAAACACAAAATGGTGTTGTTACAGATCAAAATACAATAAAAAGACTATTGAAACTTTTCATGAGGACAACAACCATTACATTTTTAAATAATTTATTTAAAATCAAAAAAATTATTGATTAAAAATAATAAAAATTATTCAAAATAACCACAAAAACATGTAATGGTAGTTTAAAAAAATATTCATGATGATGGGAAAATCCTTTCATAGGGTATATGTTGAATTCAAAATTCTCTTCACAAGTTTGGAAAAAAATCCATCATTTATAAAACAATAAAAGAAATTCAATTTTAAAAATTTTATATAAATTAAAACATGTTTAAAAATAAATTTAATCAATCTTAGGTGAGTATTAAAAGTATTTTTTGATTAATTTATGGAAATACAGACATATAAGAAAATGATTTCTGACTAAAGGGAAACATATAACATATAGAAATAACCCTAGTTTAGGAATATAAAAAATATTTTTATTATATATATATTTTTAAATTTCTTCGTCATATATTTAAACATAATATCTCTTTTTAAAAAAGTTATATTTTTACATAAAACACTTACATGAATTATATTTTTTTCATAATAACTGTAACATCCTATAAAATAATGTTAAATTTATTATAATTTTAAAAAATCACCTCATTAAAACATATAATATAATAAATTTTTTACTTATACAATCATTTTATCAATTAATTAATAATATGTAATTACCATCATCACCATTCAATATGTTATCTACTTTATTACTTATTTATGTTTCAGTTTGGTAATTATTTTTCATACATTGTGATCAATGTTGCATCTTTTTTTATATTTTAAATCATGAAAAAAATATCATATATATAAATTATATTCATATTTATTACCACCTATAAAATGTTGATATGGAATAATAAATTATAATATTCCAAGATAAAGTATTCCATACATTAGCAAGAATAAAATTTTCATTTTCTAATAAAAATATTGAAATAAATACAAATAATATTTTTCCATTCAATAAATATAATTATATCTTAAATATTATGTATATTTATTATACCTACCATTATAAATAACCATTATATGGGTTTATAGAAAATTAATCATTTCATAATGTGGAGGTGGTATCCAATAAGTACGCTTGGGCATTACTTTATTTTCCCATTTGATTGAAATGAAGTGTTAAGTGGTTTTTCCATAATAATTAAAAAATATAAGTATATTTTTGATACTAGAGTCATTATTTAATTATTGATATAGTATATTTAGACTAATTATATATTTAAATAAATTCTGAATGAATCGGGTAAGAAGATCACCTCTTCATTGAGTGACATCCTCTGCTTTAAACCATAATCCTTCATAGGACAGTCTTATCGAAAGACTAGTATATCAAGAACTAATTAAAGTGAGATATGGTTGTTTTTATATTCTGTTTTGACCAATCTAGAGGGATAAAATTGTTTTTATAATGGAAGATGAGAAGTTCCCTTTTATATCTTAGTAGAGGGACACATATGGAATTAAATAAATGATATAAATGACCTCAAGTCATTTTCCATTTATATGAATCAAAATGGCGAGTATAATGATGTTAAGATAATAGGATGTGTAAATATATTCTAATAACAAGGTTTATACATAATATTATTGATTTTTTTCCTTGTATCATATGTTAACCTCATCAGTAAGAAATTTTTAACCATGGCCATGGTAAGAAACTATAACTATTTTTTCTATTTATTATAGAACCAGATGAAAGTGGTATAAACACCAATAAACAAACCTAATTATTCAAAATATTTAATTCATTTTATAAAATTCATTTTTTATTATTAGTATTCATTAATTTTAAAATAATATAAAAAATTGAAAGCCTGTTTAATGAAAAATATATTTTAAATCACAATACAAAATTTATAATAATTACATTTCTAGTAAAAACTATTATATAAATATTAAAATATTTTATTGAATAGAGTTTATATATATTTCATTAATATCATTAATAAATGGTGGTTTATTTAATTTATTAACGAAAAAAACATTGTAGACATAGAAATAGTTTTCTACGAAATATATATTCTTACCTTCAAATTATTTTCTCTTCATTCCATAACATTATAAAACCATTATATGAATGATTTTAAAAAAAAAAAAAATAATCATTCAATAAAATTATATTTTTAATAGTGATAAATATATTTGTGTATAAATAAATTCAAAACAAAGAGGAAAATATATTTCAGGATAAAAATAAGTCGTTTCATGATTGAATGATTTTATTAAAATTTAATAGTATCTTATTATGAATTAATTAATATTTTTTTATTTAGTAAAAAATCCTTTTCACTTCATAATTTTATTAATATTATTCAAACCTTCTAATCCAAAGACTTGGATATAATTCCCATAATATACCATGGTTTATAGAGACTTTATGTTGCATGGAATGTATCTCTTGACTCAAAATTTTTGATAGGCCCAAGAATGTGCACTGTTTAGAAAACCTAAGTCATATTAGGAATCTACAGACAATTTTGCAACTCCTGAGGGAGTTTCACCAAATATGTATGAGTTGTGCACAAGATTGGGAATGGCATGCAAACTCTTGTATGCCCAATGAGATATCAAAGGGATACTTCCACAACAACCTTCCAAAAACTAGGAAAGTCAATGGCATGATGGAATATTTCCTCGCCCGTAATATTTCCATAGGTGCGCAAACTCATGTGTTCCCAATGAGAGGTCAATGGGAGCCTTCGATGGAGACCATCTTAAATCTAGCCAAGTTAATGGCATGAAGGAAGATTTTCCAATGCACAAGATTTCCAGAGGCGCATAAACTCTTCCACGCCCAATGTGATGTCAAACAACCTGTTGCACACATCTCTTCTTGCATGCCGCCTCCGATGTTTCGGGCTATAAATATAAGGGTACCCCCACCCTTTGAGGTATGGTTATGGAAGATGAACAAATGCTCCTCCATTCCAAATACACCACTTCCATGATGGCATGAAAGACATGAACTCAAGGTATAATATCTTGTGTGAAATTTCTCCAAATGGTACTCATTTAGGTGGTCCCACTAGGGCATGATTGTAACACCCGACCCCTACCTCTTTGGCTTGAGGAGGCAGTGAGGGCTACTTGGCCTTAAACGATGTTCCCAAGATTTCAAAGGCTTGAAATAAATGCTGATGGATTCAAGATCAAGTTGGGGAATGATTTTACCTTAATACAAAACCAACCAAACCAACAGCTAATGATGCAAGCACCTTCAAACCCAACATGTATTCCCAAATGACAACTAAGTTGTTCGACAACACAACTCAAAACCAATACAACTAGACATGTCCACACAACATCAGAGTACACTGCGGAAACTAAAAAACCAAACACCACAATACATGACACCACCACAGTACCACGCCAAGCTCCAAGCTCCAAGCTCCACCAAGGGATCACAATGCTTCACTAATGGAGGGTGATGCATTTCCTTTTCCCACGTCACGGTACATGACATTTGAAAAGACACCAAAGTTCCAAATCATGGCGTGAGTACTAAAAATCAGTAGGATTTCCCCAAATGACTTTCCTGGGCACGCCACTAGGATAAAGCCATTAGCACATTTATATAAAACAATTTATATAAAATAAATCACAAGTGAAACCATTTTCATAAGCCAAACATGCCCTTACCAAGCCATCACACCCAAACCAAGAAATCAAGGGAAATCCAACCAAACATGTCACAAGTAATTTCATCATTTCACATTAGCACGACAATTTCCATCTTGGAAAGAAATTCACATCAAAACAACAAAACAACCAAACAGTGGAGCTTCCGTCCAACCCGTTCACCAATTCACAACTAGTGGCTCTTTCTTCCCACTTATCCTTTGATGGTGGCCATTCCATCAACTATCCATCCCTTTTTTATAGTGGTACTTCTCTCCACTTACACAAGACATTATAACCAATCACAACCAAGTAAATAACCCATCATGGTCACAACAACATGCAATCAACCAATTCCATTTCATATCAATCCACTTCAATAAATCACCCATTTATTGAAAAGAATTTTCCATGCCAACCAACATTTCAATAAAACAACATTTTTATTGAAAACCATTCCATCAATAATTTTCACAAATCAACCATAGCATCCAATTTTAAAATCTCCATTTTAAAATCCACTACAATAGCATTTCACCACAAAACCCTCTTTTTACCAAAAATCCCCAAAAAATCACCCAAAGTATTTTCAACCAATTTCACACATAAAAACACAATTAATTTCAAGAACAATAAATTAATTGTAACCAAAACCATTAGCTCTAACCATTTGGAGTCGAGAGAGAAGCCACCTACCTTTAGGGTTCCTGAGAAATCGACCCACGAACAACCGTGTCTCAAATTTGGAGAACGCACCACCGAAACCTCTACAGATCCCATTCCCTAACATTCACAAGCCTTAAAATCATCATCCAAGGCAACGAAGACCCTATATATACACAAAATAAGTGTATATCTAGAATACCAGGAAAGAGGGAAGAGCATATCTAGAGGAAAACACAAAGAAACCATTACAAAAGACTCACCTGGGAGAAATCACCATCAAAACACCATGAACCCTCTTCAAGACGCTTCCAAATTGAGTGGGAACACTCCTCCACCCACTGAGAACTGAATAACCCGAGTGAGCCACAAGTGGGAGGATGTTTGGAGTAAAATAGGTTAAGCCCGAGGGAGCCCGAAACATATAACCCTATTTTTAAATGGTTTAACGGTTAGTCTTCATGGTTTGGCTAACCCTGCGCTAACCATGCACTAACCGTGCGCACGCTACTGCCTTGGGAGCAAGGGTCCACATGGTTTCCTCATACTATTTCGCAAATCATGCATAGTCCATGCGAAGACTACTTTCTCCCCTCCACAGTTTCTTGGAGAATCCATACAGTTTACACTAACTGTGCTCAAACCGTGCACCCCTTTAAAAGCATCCAAACTCATCCAAAACCATTCCAAACTCTCCTAACCTCTTCCCAACTCATTTCATGGACATAAAATACATCAAAAGCATTAAAAATCCACATAACTTAAACCTGGGGTACTACATTCTACCCACCATTGGACTTTCCGTCCCTGGAAAGTAGTGAACCCTCCCTTTTCTGAAAGAGATTGGGCCACTTATCGACCATTTCTTTCTCCCGTTCCCAAGTCTCCTCTTGAATCTTAACATGCTGCCACAAAACATGAACTAAAATGATTCTTTTAACATTAAATACATTCTCTTGCCTATCCACAACCCGCACTGGTACGTGCACCAACAAAGCATCTGTTTTTATCTCAACATGGTCCCATTGAATCACATGGTCACAATCCGGGTGATACTTTTTCAACTGCGACACATGAAACACATTGTGCAACGTACTATACCTAGGTGTAAAATCCAACCGATAAGCCACCTCACCAACCTGGTCAAGAATCTCAAAAGGTCCAATATACCTTGGAGATAACTTTCCCTGCTTTCCAAACCAACGATGTCCCAACCTAGGACAGATCCTCAAGAAAACATGATCACTCACCTCGAACGACAACGACCGTCGACGATGATCTGCATACGATTTCTGATGACTCTGAGGTGTCTCCATTCTCTTCATGATCATCTTGATCTTCTCCATAGTATCCTAGGCAAGGCTCGGTCCAACCAACAAGGACTCACCACTTTCCACCCAACATAGTGGACAACAACATGACCTCCCATAGAACGCTTCAAACAGAGCCATATATATGGATAACTGATAACTGTTATTGTTTGAGAACTTAACCAACGACAAGTGATCATCCCACGATCCACTAAAATCCATGAGACAAGCCCTAAACATATCCTCCAGAGTTTGTATCGTCCTCTCAGATTAACCATCTGTCTGAGGGTGATATGCCGTAATCATTGTCAACTGTGTCCCAAGGGCTTGCTGTAAGGATTTCTAGAACCAAGATGTAAAACTCAGATCTCTATTTTATATAATTGAAACTGGAACACAATGACTCTCTACCACCTCATGGATATAGATTTTGCACAGATCCACCATCGTATGAGATTCACGAATCGGGATGAAACGGGGAATCTTTGTTAGCCAATCCACTATCACCCAAATGGCATCGTTATTTCTAACCATTCTTGGGAGACTTATGACTAAATCCATCACTATTTTCTCCCATTTCTAAACAGGGATTGATAAAGACTGCAACATTCCTCCTGGCCTCTGATGCTCTACCTTGACCTGCTAACTAGTCAAACATCTCGAAACAAACTCTTCCAAACTTATTTTCATACCAGTTCACCAGAACTACACTTTCAACACTTTATACATTTTCTGAATTCCAAGATGAACAACCCACCTGGAATGATGATACACCTTGAGAATACCCTCTTGAAAAGCAACTAGTACAACCATCCAATTATAAAAACACAAAACTGAATCTCCCTTCAGTTGCCAACCCTCAATGTTCTCCCCACCATTGAGTCTCTACCCCATGGTCGCACACTCAGAATCATATATCTTTACCTTTCTAACTAGGCCAAACAAGTCAGGAATCAACAAAATCGGAAAGAAGACCGCTCTATTTCCCTGATCCTCACATTCCAACCACATGTCAGCTATAACTGACATCAACTACCACTGGTCCAATGCCTGTTTCACCAAACCAGCATATGATTTTCTACTTAATGCATCCACCACCGAATTTCCCTTACCCAGTGTGTACGCCACGTCAAAATTAAACATCTTTAGATATTCCATCCACATCCTTTTCCTCATCTTCAAATCCATTTGTGAGAAAATGTGCTTCAAGCTCTTATGATTTGTATAAACTGTGAATTTATCGCTGAAGAGATAATAACGCCATACTTTCAAAGCATGGACCACTACTTAAAACTCCAAATCATGAATTGGGTAGTTCTTCTCATTCACCCTCAACTGTTGTGAGCCATATGCAACCACATGATTCGCTTTCATGAGAACGCACGGCAACCTTGATCCTGATGCATCGCAAAACACCACGTACCCTTTTCCTGATTCGGGAAAAACCAAGATCGATGATGATGTAATACGACCCTTTAGCTCTTTGGAATACTGTTGACATACCTCATTCTACTAGAATGGAACATTCTTCCTACTTAAATCAGTCATCGGTGAAGCCAAACATGAAAAATCACGAACAAAACTCCTATAATACCCATCTAGACCAAGGAAACTCTGTATCTTAAACACATTCTTTGGTGGTTTCCATGATATAACAACCTCTATCTTTTATGGATCCACTTAAAAACCTCTTTCAGAAATCACACGGCCAAGAAAATGAACTTCCTGTATCCAAAAGTCACACTTTGACAATTTGGCATACAACCGATGATCCATCAAGATACCTATCACTGTCACCAAGTGCTAGTCATGCTCCACCCTTGTTTTTGAATACACCAAAATATCATCTATAAAGACCACCACAAATGAATCCAGATATCTCTGAAATATATGATTCATAAATTCCATAATCAATGCTCATGCATTCGTTAGACAAAAGTGAATTACCACATATTCATAACAGCCATATCTAATTCTGAAAGTTGTTTTAGGAATATCCTCATTCCTCACCCACAATTGATGATATCCCGACCTCACGTCGGTCTTGGAGAACCACTGGGCTCCCCTCAACTGGTCAAACAAATCATCAATTCGTGGAAGCGGATATCTATTTTTTTGTAATTTGGTTAAGTCTACCATAATCAACACGTAGCCTCAATGTTCCATCATCCTTTTCCACAAACAACATCGGTACTGCCCATGGAGACGTGCTAGGCTAGAAAAACCCTTTATTTTCTAACTCTTCCATCTAGACATTCAATTCCCGCAATTCAGCTGGTTCCATTCGATAATACGGAAGTAAGATAGTACTTGTCCCCAGAAGGAGATCAATCATAATCTCCCCTTCTCTTATTGGTGGTAACCCAGAGAATTCTTTAAGAAAAACATCCATGAATAGATCTACCACTACTGGAAGAGCATTCTTCTCAACACCATCTACCGATTCCAACGACAACACGGCCAACTAATACGATAACGTACCCACTACTGGTGCCAACAAACCTGTTTCACCCTTTCTTTCATGCCTTTCTCCTCTAAAGAGATGTCTAACACCATCGTGTGTTGTAAAATCCACGGTTTGCGCATCACAATCAATGTGGGCCTTAAACGCCACTAGCCAATCCATTCTTGGGATTACATCATCCCCATCCATCTCAATCATTGAGAAATTCCATATCAGCTCAACCTTTCCCACAATGATACAACATGCTCTACACAAGAAGGGTCAACACTCTCTTAGACCCAGAGGAGTTTGAAGTTTTAAAACCGAGGGAATCATTTCTACCCATAAACCCAGTAAATCAACCACACGTGCATCAATAAAAGAGTGTGAATCACCCGTATCAAACAACACTTGCATCAAGGTAGAATTTAAAAGAATAGTACCTCGCACCGTGGATGGTCCCGACTAATCATCCACCATAACCTTCTCAGCTCTAAAAACATGTTTTCTTGCCACACTCTGCTCTTTATTGCCCTGATGAGGCATCGTGGTATTCCAAGAATCACCATGACCCACTTTACTCTGCTGACGAGGGGTGTGATACTATCCCCGTCCAGTCAAAGTATATGTCATCTGTGATCCCTGAGAATTATCACGCACACTCGACCTCAGAGCATTCTGATGATAACGCTGCAGATGCCCCATCTGCTTACAATTATGACATGATCAAGTTTGTGTCATAAAATCCCGCTTGATGTGGCTCATAGAACCACACTGAAAACATCCCAGCTTGCTTTGGGGCTTCGGAGGAAGATTAATCAATCCTGTCGTCGGATTATGTGCCATATTCCCACCCTCGGAATAAGTGTCCCTCCTCCGCTTGAACTCATTGTTAGAGTTCCCACTATTCCACATGGGTACCACCCTGCTTCCTCTACCCGGAGCACCCAACAGATCCTGCTTAGCCACCGAGGCTCTATTCACCATCTCTGTGTAATCATCTATACATAGCACTGCTATATTTGAATGGATTTCTTGCCTTAACCCCGATTCAAATACCCTTGCCTTCAATGATGTGATACCCACCACCTCGGGTGCAAACCTCACTATGTTCAGAAACGTAACTGCATACTTCGTCACCAACATAAGATCTTTCTTCAAACTAAAGTAATCAGTAGTACACTGAATCTTGAACGTATGTGGGTAGAATTGTTTATTAAACAATTCCTCAAAGCCTTCCCAAATCATACCATGGTCTGCCCCCGCTTGGACTACCAACTCCCACCACTGAATGTCAAGATCTTCCAACATATACGTGGCCAACTTCACTTTCAACACTAGAGACATTCCAAAGAACTCAAAGATCATGTTCATTCTATTCAACCATGATTCTTCCCTCTCCGGATCTGAATCACCCCTAAAGATGGTTGGATTCTGCTTTTGAAACTGAACCACCTGATCCACATTCCTTAGTTCATCCACTTTGTTCCCACTTCCCACAGCTTGTAAAGCTTTCACTATGCTTTGCACTAGATGTTGGTTCACCTGAGGCTCAGGTGCTACCTCATCCTCAGCAGCCTCCTCTGGTTGGTCTCTACAATACCTACCCGGTGCCATTTCTATAAACACAAAACAAACAACCATGAGTCTCACTTCCGTAGACAACACAAAATCCCATTTCAAATCACTATCACAACAAGGCTTTCCACCCTTTTCCACATATGCCCTGTTTCACCATTTTGAAAAACAAACCATTTTAAAAATACCAAATTTATTCAAATTACAATTTCACACATTCATATCACATCATAAATAATTATACAGCAATGAAATATGCATCCTAGTGGGAAGTAATTTCTACCATGCACGTCATGCTCATCTCATTGGATAAACCCACAAAAATGAGATATTCAATGCCTATAAGTGTCTACAAAACACTTATGTACCCAAATCCCATGTAACATGAATTTCAGCAGAAAAGGGTTAGCTACGTCCTTTTATGTTATACATTCCATGTTTCGACATTCCTATGACTTGCTACCATCCCGACTCATAGAATTTTCCACAACGAATGTCAACACCAAATCCGAGAATCAACTCCAAAGGACCAAACAAACTAATACCACTTGTAACACCCCGCCCCTACTTTATTGTATTAAGGAGGCAGTGAGGCCTACATGGCCTTAAGATACATTCCCAAGACGCTAAAGGCTAAAAATAAATGCTGAGGGATTCAAGATCATGTTTGTGAATGATTTTACCTTAAGACAAAACAAACCAAACCAACAGCTAATGATGCATGAACTTTCAAACCCATCATTTATTCCCAAACGACAACCAAGTTGTTCCACAACACAACTCAAAACCAATACAACTAGAAATGTCCACACAACATCAGATTACACTGTGGAAACTAAAAAACCAAACACCACAAGCCATGCCACCACCACAGTTCCATACCAAGCTCCAAGCTCCATGCTCCACCAAGGGATCACAATGCTCCACTAAAGGAGGGTGATGCCTTAACTTTTCCCACGTCATAGTAAATGACATCTGAAAAGACACCACCGTGCCAAAGTAGAGGGTGAGCACTAAAACCAAGTAGGATTTTCCCAAATTACTTTCCTACACACGTCACTAGGATAAAACCGTTAGCAAATTTATCTAAAACAGTTTATATAAATTAAATCACAAGTGCAACCATTTTCATAAGCCAAACATTCCCTTACCAGGCCATCACACCCAAAACAAGAAATCAAGGTAAATCCAACCAAACATGCCACAAGTCATTTCATCATTTCACATTAGCACCCCAATTTCTATCTTGCAAAGAAATTCACAACAAAACAACAAAACAACCAAACAGTGGAGCTTCCGTCCAACCTGTTCACCCATTCAAAACTAGTGGCTCCTCCCGTCCACTTATCCTTTGATGGGGGCCTTTCCATCCACTATACATCCCCTTTTTATAGTGGTACTTCTCATAAATTCCACACAACATTCCAACCAATCACAACCAAGTAAATAACCCTCATGGTCACAACAACATGCAATAAACCAATTCCATTACATATCAATACACTTCAATAAGTCACCCATTTATTTAAAATCATTTTCCAAGGAAAACAAAATTTCAATAAAACAACCCTTTTATTGAAAACCATTACATTAATCATTTTCACAAATCAACCATAGAATCCCATTTTAAAATCCACTACAATTGAATTTCCCCATAAAACCCTCTTTTTCCCAAAAATCAACAAAACATCACCCAAGGTATTATCAAAAAATTTCACACATAAAAAAATAATTAATTTCAAGCAAAAAAAATTAATTTTAACCAAAACTATTAGCTCTAACCAAGTGGAGTCGAGAGAGAAGCCACCTACCTTTAGGTTTCCCGAGAAATCGACCCACGAACAACCGCGCCTCAAATCTAGAGGACGCACCACCGAAACCTCTATAGATCCCCTTACCTAACATTAACAAGCCTTAAAATCATTATCCAAGGCAACCAAAACCCTATATCTACACACAACAAGTGTAGATCTAGAAAACCAAGTAAAAGGGAAGCACAGATCTAGTGGAAAACACAAAGAAATCATTAGAGAAGACTTACCCGGGAAAATTGTCCATCAAACCACCACGAATACTCTTCAAAACACATCCAAAATGAGAGGTAAAGCTCCTCCAGACCCTGAGAACCAAAGAACCTGAGTGAGACACGAGTGGGAGGATGTTTGGTGTGAAATAGGTTAAGCCCGAGGGAGCCCAAAACTTATAACCCTATTTTTAAGTGGCAGCACGGTTAGTCTGCACGGTTTGGAAAACCATGCACTAACTGTGCACACACTACTGCCTTTGGAGAAAGGGGCTGCTAGGTTACCTCACATGGTTTGGCAAACTATGCACAAGCAGTGCGAATCCTATTGTCTCCCCTGCACGGTTTTCTGGAGAATCTGCACGGTTTCCACTAACCGTGCACCCTTTTAAAAGCCTCCAAACTCATCCAAAACCATTCCAAACTCTCCCAATCTCTTCTCAACTCATTACATGAACTTTAAATACATCAAAACGCATAAACAAAGGCCACATACCTCAAACTGGGGTACTAAATTGATCATTATCCATTTATTTTTAATCTAAGTCATTTTCATGCAAATTAATCTTATTGTGTGTAGGATTTCCCTCATATCATAACAATCATGCATGTATCTACTCGATTTGTGTGCAACCACACCCTCTTGAATGCACCACCTCCATATTCCACGCTCCTTGCCTTGTGTTCTCCATGTTCCATCCTTACGCTAAGGCACCATGTATAAGCCCCTCTTAAGCATGACCCCTCTGTCATGTGCATACATATCACGTACGAACTTCCAGGTTTGTACAAAGTGATTTCAAGGACCCTTGGGTGGTGATTCATATTTCGTTGCTCAACCTCATGCTTCTTTACATAAACATGTTAACGATTATTGCTTCTTCTCATAGCCACACTTATAGGATCCCCTCAATGGGTCACTCCAAAACCCCTTCTCTATACGGCATTGCTGGTGCCTTCCCTTCACAAAGGGTTAAAGCACGTAGGCTCTATAAAACCTAGGGTGGGGTGTGAATCCTCATCATACAAGGTATAGGACATTAAACTACCAAGTATCATAGTCCCCAGTACATGAAATTAAATTGTAACCTCCCACCATGCGATATACATGGGGTGCCCCACCTCATACATTTTCCACACGCACTAGTCTCCATGGGAGTGATATCTTTCTAAAATTGAACTAGATACTCCTTGCATGGAATGAAATCTAGCTGTGGGGAAGGGAAAATATAATGGTGTATTCCCATAGCCTTTCTTCTAGGAGGTATCACCCTTGATCCTCCTCTTTTCTTCACTCCGCAAAGGCAATAGGAGATATGGGAACAGTGGACTGTCAATACCCCATCCCTCCCCCTTTCCCCTTTATTTATATTTGGGTCACCATCCTAGACTAAATCCAAATATAAATATCCTTGGGACTATAACCACACATAAGTACCACTATATTCCTCACAGTCTCACCTATCATGGCGTGATCGTATGGTATTTGTTGCATCTTGTTTCTCACATCAAGTATGACTCATGTGGGATTACAGTAAAGATAGACCATGGAATCCTCTTCATTCTACCTTAGTTCATTAACCCCATCCCTTATCTTACCGAACTACATAGAGTTTGACACATTCCTTCTATATAATCAAGGTTTGTAGGAAGCCACCCTGAGGTTCAAGACCATCACCTATTGACCCCAACCACTTCACGTCGGTTCACCATCTTCCTGCATGATGTCAAACTATATGCCATTTTTTATCCTGCATGACGCTAAAATGTATGCTTTAATTTATGTGGGTATTGATCTTTATCTCATAGATAGGTTATGTAGGAATATTCCCTCAGGTTCAACCCCAAACACTGGTAGAACTATTAAAAATACGTGGGTTTTTATGCTTTTCTTCTATATAAGTTATGTAGGAAGCCTCCCTGAGGTTCAACCCCAAACACTAGTAAACATTTATGTCCCCTTTGCTAGGACCCACAACTTTGGTCCATCCCTTAGTGGTGTCAGACCAACTCTTGCGCCAGTAACCACCTGTAACCCCCAACATGTTGTTAGGTCTTTGTATTTATCATACACCCTGATTTCATGCCCCACATTCATAACTATGATGAATTTGATTCCCTACCATAGGGATATGTAAGAAACCTCCCTAAGGGTCAATCCCACCACTCATGTCTCTTTCTAGTCTCTCCCTTGAGCCTTTGAGTCTCAATAAGCTCATTCCCAAACCCATAGGTTCTACTTTCTTCGGGTCCCATTTATGTGTCCATTCTCATGGGCCAATAACTTTGGTGTCTCATAACCCCACCAAACTACATTGACATTGATTCCCCACCATAGGGTTATGTAGAAAGCCTCTTTTAAGTTGAATCCCAACATCACCATAATCTTGACATCTGTTCCATCCCCACTCACTCAATCATTCAATCAACCATCCATCATACATCCAGATTCTAACCAAGGACTCAACCTCCCAATAAGATCATGCTATATATTTGGGCTTATAAACATGAATAATCCCCAAAAAAATCATAAACATCCAGACAAGAGTGTACTTATTGTGATGGGCCGCTATCCATGGATAAGCCCCATCATTTCTCCTAGTCATTGTCCTTTGTGTATAACCCGATTTCAAGCATCACCCATTTGATAAACGTGAGTGTTTATCCATGTTTTCTACCCAGGGTATGTAGGAAACCTCAATGAGGTTCAATCACCACCAATAGTAATCCATGGTGTTCCCCTTTATGGGGTGCACTTCCCCAGATCCTTCTTCAATGGTGTCCAGAATAGCCTTCACTGTGTGATATCTTCGATCTATGGGACACACCACCTCATATCTGTCCTCATTGGGAGTTCTGATCCATACATATATTAAACCTTCCAGGTTATCCATCATAGGAATGTACCATTCTGATCCATCTCTATTGGATGTCATGATCACTCCAATTCTGTCTCTATAAGACATTAAACTCATGGATTACCTCATGTTCAACATGAGATACTTGAGGAAAACCAATAAAGACATGCCTCTATCATAACTGTCCATACTTGATGTTAAACTCATGGAATACCATGTGTTAAACATGTCAAGCTAAGGAATACCTCCGGGGCTTGCCTATGGAATATAATTACATGCACTAGATATGGGATGCCTCAGGCTTTTGCGCCCTCAAGAAGGCCTATCATAAGAAGATGAAACCAAGGAACATCAGTGTTTTAGCATCCAGACACACCAGTGATGTACAATGTGACTACCCCCATGATAGAATCATTCTACCCTGACATGACCCCTAATAATTTCCTAATAGAAGTATTGTAATTAACTAGAATCAATGATGATATGGCAGCAAAGAAGAGTTTCACGAATATCATCTTAATCATTAAAGAATACCCATATTAGGAAACAAATTATATGGAGGAATCCATGGTAGGAGACACCAACAGCCTATCACCCCATTTCGATCAAGGATAAAATGTCCATGAATAAGTGACAGTGCTACCCACCATTAGAAAGTGGGAATGTGGGGGAATAGCCCGAGCGTCTTAGTACGATAGTGCATTACCCTGTGAAAATGTTAGAAATATAAATGGTAATCCCAATGTTAATGATTTATCATTAACATAGATATATGTATCACTACAAACAACATTAGATAAGCATATAATTGGATCCATCTATCTGGAACTAGGTCGCGATAAGAAAATGGTGGTCCTGGCATGAAACTCACCATAGATTGGGGAATTTTAATGTTGGACACCCCGATATGTGACATTGTCAACATGGATAATTTTTAATAATTGTGGGAGAAAGAGTGATGATGGGGTACTGGACGTCTCTTTCCTCATTTCAGTGATAATGGTTGAATGTTCCAACTTTTTCGGACCCAAGATGCTATGTTAAGAAAACGATAACCACCCACCCACAAACACAGGGGCCAGGGAAACACCAATGCAACAACCCCAAATGGATCCATGTCTTCTATGAAGGCCATCACATCCATGGCTATTGGGCACCCACACCCTGCCTCACCATCTGAACTTGTTTTGAGGAGGGCGATCAACACCCTCGTCCAATGGTAAGAGGAAGAAGGGATTATCCCATCTCAGGACATGGCTCATCAGGACCTACAGTCTTTTGTGCCCCACCGTCGCTTCCACCCCCAAGGGCCACACAGGGATCCACTGATCCCAACTATAACCTACAACCATTTCTGGAGTCTATCCCTATAAATATTTGATGACTCGATCCCATACACCAATGTGGTAATGGATGTTCGGGCTAGCCCAACTGTGATCCATTCCTAAGGGATGTCAAGTAGGGTTCCCACCAGGCTGTGTCAGTGCCACCAGTCAGTTCGATAGGCTGGGGAGCAGGTGAGTTATACACCCTTAGTCCTAACCCCGGACTGGTTAACCTGACGCCAACATCAGGTGCCAGCTAAGAAGGACACCCAACAGGGAACATCATCATCAAAAGCTACAGTGTCCCGTGCCACCACCGATGCATACTATAATTAACCCATTTATACTGAATATGGGGACTTATATTCCAGAACCAAATCAAGGACCCAACCGCCAACGAGAAGGTGGGGATGACTCTCTTGTTCAATGGCACATGTAGTACCCGTCACAGGTCGCCCATGATAATGAAATCCCGCACAAATATCCTCCTCATGCCACCCTCAATTAGAGTGAATGCCCTCCCCACTCCCATGAATGGCATGGAGGTCCTCCCCGAACCACCATTAGTCTGGGAAAAGTCCATCCCCACCACACAAACATCCAGCACTAAGGATTCTTTTGCACCTGTGATCCCATGTATAGATCCATTCCTCCTGTCGCAGGTCACCAATGAAAATATCCTCCTCACCTGGTCAACCATAAGCATGGAGGTCTTCTCCATCTTCTGATAATATTTGAAGAATGTCATCCTCATCCCAGAAATTAGAGAAGTGGAGGTCTACCCTTCTTAATTTGCATCCAAAGAGGAGGACTTCCCCATGTTCGGTTTTACCAGTACAAATGATCCCCTCATATTGTCACCCCCAAGGGAAACAAAAATATAGGTACTTCCCATTCTCCCACAAGCTCTAGTGGAGGTCTGAACCACTATAACACCTCCCATAGAGCCCCCCCCCCCGCACGTCAGCTAGTGGATATGAAGGACCTCTCGTGTTCCTTTTGACATTTTTCCATGTGCTCCTCACACCCCAAATCACCCAGAAAGAAGTCCTCTCCACCCCAGTACCAGTTTGAACGAAAGTCCTCCTCATGTAAAAAACCTACCCTATCTTGAAAAACCATCATAGGGCATGAGGGTGGGTCACCACCACCAAAAAATGAATACTGAGAAGTTTGAAAATGAAATTATACCCATCAAAATTTCAGACTCTAAGACGAAGTGTGATTAGGTGATGGAACCATCACCCTGATCTGTTGTGTTGGTGGATGAGGCAGAAACAAGGCATATAAGAATAATCATTCCATAAATACAAGTCCATTGGATTTCTTCTTCCCTCTAAAGATATATCCATGTGGAGGAATATTTGGCATTTTTTAGGACCTGACCATGCAATTCTTCTTATCCTCAGTAGGGTCATTCTCTACCTCAACCAGAGATCATGGATAATTGTTCTAGGGACCAATAGAGTATAAGAAACTTCAAGTTCCATAAACAGTAATAGAAAACCCCATGCAGTAAGTTTTGGTTTCTAGTTCTTCTTATTGGGATGTGGTGGCTAAGTCATTTCATTCTTCGGATGACATCCCATGATGCGGTGTCTTGTCAGCCCACACGCTGTATTCTCCACCTTCCAGTCTACCATCATAATAGTCCATTTAATTTTTTTAACGGTCTCTTAGACACCCCTAGTCGATGAATGGGGAAAATAATGGCCGTATACCAAGTCTGAGAAGAGGATCTTGTGGGACATCCTTGCAGTGGACAAGTTCCAAGAATATTCTGGCCCATTGCAACATCAGGGTTTAGTATTCTTAAATATATTACCTATGAGGAGGTCTGGTGCTTCCACCAAACTCTCAGGGAAGTACAATTATGTCTCTTTCATCAATGGGTGGATTACCCCAAGATTCAAGAGAACTTTGACAAAATTGGACATCAATGTTGCATGGTCGATTTGGTTACCCTCCCTATGTCTCAATTTCCTGAGTTTCCCTATCGCCATTAGGCCCTCCAACAACGATGCATCCAGAGTTTTATAGTGCTCCTCCAAATTAATATGGAGGATTCCACCCCCCCCCCCCATGTTCATATTTTTGGTTGGGGTCAGTATGTAACCCTCAATTTATGTTTTGTCCAATGCCCGCTCGACTTTCCAGGTGATGTTGAGAATATTCCTTCAGGTACAGTCGTATTTGACATGGACAACCTATCAGAGGAAGAGGTCAAGCTACTACTCCTTGAAGAGAACATATCCCTTGGGGTGGTTCCACACCTGTTTGATCCTTTAGGTAGGGTTACTCACCATCAAATAAATTTATTGGGTGTTCCTATACATTCAGACTCATTATCCCTCAGTATGAACACCAATAAGAGAAAAGATCATGTTTGGACCATCAAACACTCTGATTCGTCTGGCTCAGTGAAAAATACGTAAGATGACCACAAAAAGGATGGTTTGTGATAACAACTCACAGAACATAAAAACTATGTTTTATGGACTTATCAATAAATGTATTGTGTAATGACGACTAGACAATAGTAATACTCAACTGAGGCTGTAGGGGAAGGTACAGCCTCCCTCGGGCAAGTTTCCTTTGGGTGAACTTGAAAATGTCTCCCATATAGAGAGTGTAGATTAAAGATTTTATAGAAAAAAGTCATGATATGCATCCCCAAATCTAACTCATTTGCATGATAACACTCCTCAAGACCCAATTCTGGTTCCCCCATCCGCTCTGCAAGTCATTCCCCTGATAGTTCCCCAAGTCATCCAATCAGCTGCTCTACAAGCCACTGGGCATGCTTATCATGTTAAAGAAATTACCAACAAATTTGTGGTCATAGATCTTCATCAAGATATGAATCCCCACCAAGAGGATCTAATGGACACTCTCATTGCCCACCTTGAGGTCCTAGAAACTCTACCGGTGTAAATCTCTACTTATGGAAGGCCATATTCGGCATGGGTAGATGATATGCCAGTAACCCCAGGTTTTAGAAATCCTTCCTTCTCCCCAATTAATGGGACTTCCAACCCACTACATCAACATTCCCACTTTATTTCAAGGTTTTTATCCATGATGGTAACTCCAACATTGCAGGAGGTTTACATGCTTTTGTGTTTTGTACAGTCACTAGAAGGGCCCGTGTTTGTCTAGAACAACCAGTTACCCATTGGGTCAGTAACCGGTTTGGAGGTTCTTCATTGGAAGTTTATTTATCAGTTTAGTTCCAACACCTAGAAGATGGGTATTTCTATCCTCTTCAAGGGAAAGAAGAGACTTGACAAGTGCATCGCAGACTTTCTCGCAAAGTAGAAAGGCCTCACATATTCCCTTGATATGTCGTTGAATCAGAAAAAAACTACTAAAAATGTGTTTGTAGAATGTCAAAACTAAGTTGGTCCCTTCTCTAGTCACTCAGAACTACCTAGGGGGATTTTGGTATTTCTATGTCAAAGCCCATCCGCTGGAGGAATCCTTACAGGTGGACAAGAAGGCATGTCCATTTCCTCTTGTAGTTCCTATGAGAAGAGCCACTAATGCCAAGTCCAATGTGGTATCACAAATAGAGGCCCCCATGAAGTTGGAGTTATTACCAGTGGAGCCACCTCCACAACCTCTCTAATGGCGCACAACCTTAGGAATAGTATTATACCCAACATCGCCCACCTCAGAATTAGCAGGCACCCCCGTGTATTGTGCTGCCCCCGCCTAAATGAGATAATTAGGTTCCACTTTTTTCAATAGGCTCCTCCTGCACCTCATTAGGTCTAGGATCCTAGAGTCCCCATCTAGGGAAGAAGGAAATGTACCAAATTATTTAATGAGTCTTAGGTCCCTGGTTATTTCTGAAGCACCTAGGACCAGGGAATCTGATAGTTGCCGGAATACAGGACGTCCAATGAGGTGGATCTCAATGATCTCCCCAATTACTGCCCCTATCACTGGATCCTTGAGAACACATTGATTTAGTGCTATGTGTTTAAAAATTGGTTCTAATAACAGTTCAATAATAAGATATTCATCTTAGGTCCATTCTTGGCTAAGGTGGCATGTGTGTTTATAAAGCCTGATAGTGACAGTGACATTGAAAGTGAGTGGTAGTAGGTTCCTAACTGTCGGGCCCAAAAATACGATGAACAGATGACTTGCAAGGCAACTTCCCATTACTATGGTATTATTCATTCATGTTTGAACCATCCCAATATAGTATAAGTCTCTATGTTACCCACAACCAGTACTCAGTCTTCCTCTTCCTAGAAGGGAAAGCATCAATGACACCAGGTAAAGAAACGTCCACCACCGATGACATCGTCATCACATACTCTCGGTGATTTAATGCCACCAGAGATGAAAATCACCATCAGACCCCCCCCCAAATGGAGGATTCTCCAAAAAAGTGACCAATGGTACACTTTATTTTACACTGTGGAGCTGGTGAACCCCTACATGGTTCTTAATAACAAATATCATTGGGCAGATCCTCCCAATATTCCCAGTCGACACCACCATCGATGGAACCTTGGTTATGTGAGTTGATAAACTTATTTTTTTCATGATTCATCCAATATGTGCATACCACTAATACCAAACATGAGGCCTAGTGCAGAGCTCAACATGTGCAGCCTTCTCATCTTGTTTCATCATATTTGTCTCCACCACTTTTTTGTGCTTCATGATCAGGAAGATCCACCATAATCATGCTACCATCAACCACATTATATTGTGGATAGGACTAAATCATCTATCCATCATCTTGTAGTCACTCTATGAATTTCTACAAGTGAGCAATGGGACATTCTTAGCACCGGTCAGCTGACGGTTCAACTAGAATAGCATGTCATACCTCCTTCCATGGAGCAACCTACTGTTAGTAGAAGTTCACACCTGGCACGGAAATATGATATTTTCAAGAATAATTCCATCATTCCTACAAATATATATACCCTTTAGGCTCTTCTCCTATAATCAGATATGCTTGATTCCCTTGCATAGGCTTTAAGAAGCCCCCTCTAGTTTGAGACGGAGGTAGCAGCTGCATAGGCCTTACTTTATAAGGCAATCGAGCAAGTAGATTGCGAGGACATTATCTATTTATTTGGATAATATGAAGGCTCCCCTATACAGGGTAACATTCTACCACTTTTCATCACAAGACATTTCAATGTCATGGAGGTTTGTCAAAGTTCTGTCGACACAATCTCTGAGTTCAACCTTATCCCTACCCAGACACTCTAAAAGATGTGGCTATCTGAGGAAAATTGAGTCCCTCTGACCTGCAAATTCAAGGATATGAGAGGATGTAACAGAAACCAGTTGGTAAGATCTACCTAAATAACCTATTTTGTGGCATAGTTTCTAGCACCTAGTTTTTGGTTTTCTAATAAGACACCGCCTACAATGCATTTTTGGTTAGGGAATGACTCCACTTGAATGAATTGGTCCCTTCTTCATATCACCAATGCCTAAATTAATTCTTTAATGGTCGGGTAGGAATACTCCAAGGGTATTTGTCTCCCTTCACCTCTTGGTAATCCCACAACATTGATTTCGACTATTACAAGAGAAAGGAAATGAAGATTCAGGCTAATGAGGTTGAACATGGTACATCTATGACCGGCCCATTGATAGATCTGGATGATGCCTACATTTTTCCAATCCACTGATTGGAACCCATGAACCCAGACATGGGAAAATGTTTTTTCATCTCTATAATAAAGGGTAAGTGTATTCCCAAGTGTAAGGAATTCCATAAGATCATCTAGTACACTAATACAAATAAGAACGAGGTGATCCTGGAGACCCCTACTCCAAAAAGGTATTAGGATGTCTGCCCTATTGAAATGGAAATACATTGTACTTGTTTGTTTCATTGTGCTGGGATAAAATGTCTCATGATAATGCACCATTATTTCTTTGGTATCATCTTATGTGTTCCCCTAGGTTGAAGGCCAGACAGGATCAGGTTGAAATCTTGCATCATCATGGTTTCAGTAGAGCATGAGTTCCCTAATGAGGTGTCCACCACCACCTAGGCTGGAGCCAGTTCCTGTCAGGGTTTGTCAACATAGAGAGCTGACTTCCACTAACGGTCCCTCTCCCATGGCTAAAAAATAGGATTTCGAGGATGATACTCCCACATTCGAAGAGGGTGTCTCTACCAATGTCGATGAATTGGTATAGCTGAACCTCGGTGATGAGACAGATCTGAAACCAATGTCGATCAGTTCTATTATTCCTGTCAAAGAGATACAAAAATACATAGATTTCCTGAATTAGCATCATGATGTATTCTCTTGGAGTTATTAATAGATTCTAGGGAAATATCCTATGGGCACTGTCCACCATCTTAGTCATCCAGCAAATCATCGTGGGTTTGAATAGCCTCCCAGAAAGATGAACCCTTATCACGGTGTTATGGTCGAGGCCAAGGATGATAAGATCATAAAGGAAAAATTCATCAGGGAGGTACAATACCCCATATGGTTAGGAAATATTTTGTTCATAAGGAAGAAAATGGATAGATAAGATCTTGCATCAACTTTGGGGATCTCAACAATCACTGTCTGAAGGATAATTTTACCATTATGAAAACAGAACTGTTGATTGATGCTACTGTTGTCTTCCAATATCGCTCCTTCATGTATATTTATTCCAGATATAGTCAAATCTTAATGTCCCCTGAGTATGAAGATTATACCACCTTCAGGGAACCACAAGTCAATTTCTACTTCAAAGTAATGCCTTTCGGTTTAAAGAATAGAGGTGCCACCTATCAGCGTTCCATGAACCTCATATTCAAGCCGATCCTAAGAGAATTGGGGGAATGATATATGGGGGATCTTGTGGTAAAATATCAAAATCATCAGGACCATCTCAAAGATATTGATAAAGTGTATGTCTTCTTATGTTACCACCATCTGAAGATGAACCACCTAAAGTGTTCTTTCAGGGTCATCCTCAGAAAGTTTCATAGATTTTCTGTTAGATATAAAGGCATTGAGATTGACCTAGATAATATCAAGGCAATCAGTCAGATGCCTCCTTCGAGCCACATTTGGGAGCTCCAACAATTTTAAGGCCAATTATCCTACATACACCAATTCATCACAAAACTGGCTGGAAAGTGTAATTCCTTTTTTGAACTCATGAATAAATGTGTCGATTATTAGTGGGATGAAGAGTATTAGAGTGATTTTTAGGAAATCATTTATTACTTGCTACGTCCACCAATTATGATTCCACCCCTTTTCAGAAATCCACTGGCCCTTTATGTGTCCACTCAAGAATGATCTCTCAACACCCTTCTCTCCCAAAATAATAGTGAGGGAACAAGGAACAATTTATACTATATATGTTGCATGCTCTTCAATACGGAGATGAGATACTCCTCTATCAATAAGAGATGCCTGACACTAGTATTCACAGTGCATAAATTGTGACATTACTTGTAGCACCATGAAATATAGTTGGTTCCTTGAATGGATCTGCTGAAGTAAATTCCGAACTGTCGCATGTTCAATGGTTTTCTATCCTGGGGGGAAGAGATCCTTCAATAGTTTGACATCTTATTTTTTTCCCAGAAGTATATCAAGCGATAGGAATTGGTGGACTTCCTTTCCTCCCATCTATCTCCTACAGAAAAGTCTATGGATCACGATTTCTCTATGAGGAAATCCTTACAATAGATCATGCCATTCCTTGTTAGAAAATTCACTTTAATGGTGCTTCCCAAAGCACTACTGATAGAATACTCAATGATCCCATACTCAACAGAGTGGGCATAGGTATCAATTTCATCACACTGACACAATATTTTCATCCATATTCATTCTTGTTGTCCAACGGTTGTAACAACAATGAGGTGGAGTATCAGGCTCTCATCACTGGTCTCGAGCTGGCCCTCGATATTGAAGTTCCCCACATACATGTGAAACTGGACTCTGAACTAATCATCAAGCTGGTCAATGTTGACTATATCATTAGGAAACTAGATCTCATACCAATGATATAGTGTACCTTCCCATTGGTGGCCTAGATCACTTCTTGGCCAGAAATTACTCATGTCCCTCGAACTCAGAATGGCTAATCTGACGCCTTGTCCAATCTGGATACATCTCTTGGTGAGCCCAACTAGTATGATTTGACTATCCATGTGGAACATCGAAGTGTAATATCTCCTATCACTCTAGATGGTTATGATTTCCCATATGTAATCCACCTTATAGCCAGTGCCTCCAAATCAGGTCATCAAGCCCCCCCAGTTAGGGTATTAGAAGTGACCCCTGATTGGATGCCCCCTTTATCTAGTATCTTCGGCACAATAATATCCTAGAATATTGAGATGAACATGAACGAGTCTATGATCACGCAATATAGTTCACCCTCAATAGTGGTCCTAGTCTTGATTATATCCTCTACAGATGAAGGTTTTATGGGATTCTCCTCCATTACATTCCTGGAGGTGATATTTTCTTAGGTCATGCAAAAGTTTCATGCTAGTTCTTATAGGGATTATCAGACCGGCCTTAAAATCTCTCATAAGATCCATATATTGGGGCATTTTTGGCCAACCATGACCTATTACTGTATCAGGTTCACCAAGAGTTTACATTCATTCAAAATAATTTATAATTTTAGGCATCGGCCTCCAGAACCTCTCCACACTACCTTGTACTCTTGGCCCTTTGTGGTCTAGGGACTCGATGTCTTTGGACCATATCCACCGACGATGACTCTCTAGTGTAGGTTCATCCAGAACACTGCATATTTCTTTTCAAAGTGGGAAGAGGCTTTACTGCTCAAGGTTTTCAAGGATTTTTCTATCATTTATTTTGTGAGCTCCAATATCATATACGGATTCCGAGTCACTCTAGTTTTCCTCAGCGAAAATGACACCAAATTCCAAGCTGATGTTCTGATGAATTTTTATGCCAAGAACAAAATCTGTTATAATCATACCTATATATATAATGCTTAAGAAAATAGGAATACTGATGTGTTCAAAAAAAACCTCTCCATCATTTTTCATAAGATGGTTAGTCAGAACCAGAAAAGTTGGCTAGGAAAACATCCCAATGCTCTCTCGGCTTATCGGGCGATGAGTCATAATTCAACATGGGTGGCCCCATAATCCCTAGTTTATGGAATGTAGGCATTCATATTGATTGAGATTTAGTTTACTTCATTACATATATCCATAAATGATCAGCCGAAACCAGGAAAAGTCGATGAAATCTATTTGGCTGAACTGGAAGCGCTTGACGAGAACATGCTTTATGCCCTACACAATCTAGAAAGGCATAAGAACAAGATATCCAGAGCTTTCGATAAGAAGGTTTGCCTATGATTTTTCGTATAAGGTGACATGAGTTTTTTCATGAGAATGACAATTATACTTGGAAGGAAGACACCAATGTTGGTGCCCAAATGTTAGGGACCATATATCATTCACTATGTTTACTCAAATGGTGCATACACCCTGGTCAACATGTATGGTGATCATATTACTCCTCCCAGCAATGTTAAATTCCCTAGGAAGTATTTCTCTTAGTAGTTCCACGTGACTTTAAACTATTCTGTCTTCACCGCATGATCCGTCCAGGCTGGAGAACAAAAAGGTAACAACCCAATCATTTATTAATGAAAATTCCACTTGATTTAATTAAATGTATTATTATGTAAAATGGATATATAAAACATTTAAACATACTTAGTTTTATGTATTTTTATTTTAAAATACCATTAAGAATTATTAATGTTTCTTATATAGTCATTGAACAGTGACCACATGATTTGACTGAATATAGGGATTTAACAAATCCGATTTACTCCAAAAAAGGAAGCGATGGCATCATCCAGTAGTATTTCTACACATGAATCCCATTTTTTAGACCCTGTAAAGGGGGTGGAACCACTAGGATTCAATCTTGACCAATCCCATTTCGAGATTCAACACGATAAGTTTTAACGTAATCGCCTATGGGAGAAGTTGAAGTTAATAGAGATTACGACTCGAGTGATGTTAACTGAGCCGCCCTATGTGTTTTTCACCATCGCAAACCTTACCCTTAGATATTACATGGGTGTTATAAGGGTTATGTAACAATACCCTAGCACTATGATTTTGTGATATAGTTTTTTTATAAAAAATATGCATTCATTTTATTATTGTTACTTTGTAAATTATTTTTAAAGAACAAATAATATTTTTAGTTAATATTTAAATTAAATTAAGATATCTATTTTGATGAATTAATGGATTTTTAAGTTAAATAATATTTTAATAAAATATTATCACTAAATTACCTTTTATTAAATATAAATAATCGTATAATTTTTATGAATACAACTATAATTTTTTTAAGGTTTGAAAACTCTTTTTGTAATAACCAATGAATTTTTTATAAATATTGGTTTTTATTTTTAAAGTAAAAATTCAAATATTTAGAAAATTATTTAGATAAAATGAATATTATTTTTTGATTCAGGACATCGAAATTATATAATGGTGAACTTTTCATAGTTTTCTAGGACAGTCAAATTTTTGGGTAAAAATTAAATACCATTTAAATATATAATGTGTTTTATAACATAATAGTGACTCAAAAGTGATTTAATAAAATAATATATAAGTTATATTCATCCAATATATGTTTTAATTTTAATATAATGTGATATTATATTTTGTTGATTAATTTCACAATGCCATAGTGGAGCCTCCAAGACTTATAAAACATTTTAACATTTTAAAAATATTTCCTTGAGAGTGTGACTCACCCCCACATAAGCAAGACTAATATTATAATAAGTTTGGCCAATCAAATTATAAAATAATGTTTTCCGCTCCCCTTTTCCCAAAACCATGGTATGGTTTGTGGTTTTGATTTGTTTAATGTGTAGTGCCCAAAACCGAAATAATAAAGAAATCCCTCCCCTTTCTTATATAAACCCACTCAATCTCCCATTTATATTCACTGAAACCATTTTGAGATCTACCAAAAACTTCTATATTCTCTATATAATACTCCAAAGGTTCCCCAAGCTCCCATGAAGCCTCTCTCAAGACTCTCTAAATCCTTTGGGATTACACTTCCACGTAAGGGATTTCATCCTTTATCATTTTTTTCCAAGTTTCTTTATGTCGTTATACCCTTTTATTTTCAATTAAAAATGTTGGGGTATGTTTTTTTACCTCCCCTATACTTCCCTCCTTATGTTTTAATGATTATAGACCCATTTATCTCTTAATAATTCCTCCCATGTTCACTCGTTACCATGCCAAAATTCCATAAGGTGTTTCTATCTCCTCATTTACATTCAAGAAATTATTTTATATTATGCATCTATATTCCATTACACATGTTGGGATATTATTTTCCATGACCCCCTTACCATATAAATTATTAGATACCCCTTCTATATCATCAACCCATTTTACAATTTCTATTTTATTTCATTATGCGTCCGAAGTTGCACAAAAATTTCCATGCCAAAATCATCATGTAATTGAATACCATACCCATTTCTCTACCATGGGTATTACCATTTATGAACATTTACATGTTGATTGAAGGATTAGATTTTTGTATTCCACATGTCTTATTCAGGGAATAAATTATGGTGTTTAATGAATCCATTTTTTATGATCCATGTGGCACACTTATGCATGAAATGAAATGTTTAAAAAGGGTGTGCCCTGATAACACTCCAATGCATAGGGTAATGATTTGTATAATGATTTGTGAAGTGAAATAAGGGTTTAATAATGATAATTCATGTTCAATGAGGGTTTACTCATGATATTTAAAGTTAAATGAGGGTTTACTCATGCTCTATGTGAAATGAGCCTTGGCACATGCTAATATTATATTAAATGTTATTGTCACAATTTCGTGTTATGATAATCATGCTATATCATGCCTTTATGTTGATGTTTATATTATTCTCCATTGATATGTATAATGACTAAGAGGTATTTTATTCTTCATTTTATTCCTGGTTTACTCCCATAGTGGGATTTATAGCTCACACATTTCACATGTATGTCCTCAGGTTATCCCATACAATGCTAAGTACAAGGGAATGTTGTGGTCGTGTAAATGAAGTTTTCAATAAAGATGTTGTTTTTATGTCTTAAGATTTCACGTAGTGTCCCTAATTTTCTAATACACTAGACCTATCAATCATTGTATTTGTCCTAAGTGAAAGTTTATGTAATAACTCAGGTTAATGTGTGTAATAAAGTGCAAGGTTTTTTAGTGGGTACCATAATATATGTCTAGTTATTTATGGGGTCAGGATTAAGAAACCCTAGTGAAAGCGTTTGGGAAAAGAATATGTATAATAAAAACATCTGTAAATTTGGTAGAGTATATAGTAGGTGGCTTATCAAAAAAATACATCCCTTTTTGGATACGAACAAGTAGAGGCGGCTTTGGCACAAATGTATCTCGGGGTAAAACCAAAAAACATAGCTTTGAGCAAGACTCGAATGAAAACTGGTGAACGAAAACGGGCCCTGCTGTACTCTTGGTTATGAAACTCTTGAGGGTTATTTTTGGGAAAAGTAATAATCTTAGTATAAACCATTATTAAGGGAATAAGTAATGCCTCTATGAATATATGTTGGGAAATAGTCCATGGATAACATATATTAAAGCGTATAAATTAATATGTTGTGGAAATAAATAAAATTTATAAGGTATCCCTTTTTGTCTTCAGATTAACCTTTAGTTGTTACCCCTATCTTTCCTTTAATTCCAGGTAGTGGTCGATAATAGGATGACTCGGGCTAACAACTACGGTAAAGATCAATGTGATGACTATTCTAATGAGATACCCAATCTGATGGGATAGGGAATCACAAACATTGTCACGATACTCTCTCAGTTAACTCATGTTTTTAATACAAACATGGTTCATGAAGATCGTCCACCCCCCCCCCCCCCGGAAAGAACACGCCGCAATCGAGAGCTTCACAAGACAAAAGCCTCCTACTTTTAATGGATCATTTGATTCCTCAATCGCCGAAAAATGGATGAACTCCATTAAAAACATCTTATCCATCATTGAATGTTCCGATCAAGAGAATGTTTATACGGTTTCCTATAATATGGAGGGTGAATCTAATAAATGGTGGAAAGTGATAAAAAATAATAATCCTGAGGAATATATCGAGGAATTGGAATAGAAGGATTTATAAAAAATTCTTTTCAATAAATATTTTACTCGCACCCACCGACTTTAGATAGAAAGGGACTTCCTTTCCCTCAAGAAAAAAGAATATGAATAAATCAGAGCATACGAGGAAAACAACACAAGGATTTCATGATATGCCTCTAGCTTTGTCATTACCCTTGAATGCATGGTTGACCACTTCTTTGGTGGGATAAATCATATCCTACGGAAATCCCTGGCTATTTGTGACATTGATAGCTATGAAGAAATTATTCTATGTGACCTCAATGTCTAAATGGAGATTGGAAAATCTATGGGGTGTCATGGGGATAAGAAGAAGAAAGTGGACTTTAATTATGGCAGTGCTATGGATAAATCAAATGGTTCTTAGAAAATCTAGCACCCCACTTGCCAAAGGTGCGGAAACAAAAACTATAGAAAGTTCTTGAAGGGGATGGAAAAATGCTTTAGGTGTGGAAGAGAAGGTCACCTAGCCATTAATTATAGGCAAGAAAAACCTGCTACTGCAATAGAAGATAGGAATGCTCCGTTATATCCTTAACAAACTATTCATTTCTTCAACTAAAATAAACCAGGGCACTTTGCAAACCAACACCCTAAAACAAGGGTTTTCAGAGGGAACCAACAACCTCCAAGGCAGCAATGACGAGATTTTGTCATCACAACGACCATAGAAAAAACCTCAACAATTAAGTGGTGATAGGTACACTAGTTATTCATTTAATAATAGTGAACATACTTTTTGATTTTGGATAAACACATTTTTTTATATCCCTAAATTTTAGTAGAACAATCCCACTACAACCACTAATCATGGAAGTAAATATGTAGGTTAGACCAACAAATGGGTCAATCAATTCATCCCGTGAATATAACTCCTCCAATATCATAATTTCTGGACTGAAATTCCTGGAAAACCTAATTATACTCCCTTTTGTAAAATTAAATGCATTTACTAGCATGGATTAGATTTCCTTTTATAGATCCAAAATAAATTGTCGTGAGAGGGAAATCAATCTCTCTATGGAAAATCGACCCCCAATTCTTTAAAAGTGCAAGGAGGATGATGAATCTTCTTTAGTGTCGTCGTATCAATTGTAGATATTATTACCCTATGAGCACATGCATCTTACTCAGATGATTGAGTCTAAGGAAGCAACCATCCTTGAAGACATGCCTATTATGAGTGAAATCACAGAAGTGTTTTCTTAGTAATTTTATAGTATTCATCTTAGAAGAGATGTTGATTTCTCTATTGATATTATATATTGGGAATTTCCAATTTCCAAGACTCCATATATAATAGATGTTGTAAATATTTTGGTGTTTAAGATACAACTAAAGGAGAATCTGGATAAAGGGTTTATATTCTCAAGTGCTTCACCATGGGGTGAACCATTCCTCTTTGTCACAAAAAAGGATGGGTCAATGTGCCTTTGAATTGATTATCATGAGCTCAAAAAAATCATGATAAAGAACAAGTATCCTCTTCCACGAATTGATGACTTGTTCGATAATCAACATAGAGAACTATACTTATCCAAGGTGGATTTGTAGTTGGGATATTACCAAGGAAGTGTTAAGAAGGAGGATATCCCCAAGAATTCTTTTCATACAAGATATGGGCACTATGAATTCATAGTAATGCCTTCCAGACTCTCTAATGCTCCAGAAATCTTCATGGACTTGATTAATAGAGTCTTTAGATATTACATCAACAAATTTTTGGTTGTATTTATAGATGATATTCTTATACACTCCAAAACCAAGGAGTAACAAGAGGATCATCTAAGAACTATACTATAGACCTTGCTAAAGGAGAATATATTTTCAAATTATATCAAGTGTGAGTTTTGGTTGAAGGATGTATCATTATTGGGTTATATCATCACAAGAAATGGGATATCTATGAAGCCCTCCAAGATAGCTGTAATCGAGGGATGGTTGAAGCCATCATCAGTGATAGATATCTATAGCTTCCTGGGGTTAGCAAGATTGTATCAACGATTTGTGAGAAATTTCCCACTATTTTCAAACCCTCTTACAAAGAAATATTAGAATGGAGTCATGTTTTATTTGAGTGATGAATGTGAAGATAACATCATGGAATTGAAAAATAGGCTTATCACTATGCACATTCTCACACTACCCACAAGTGGAGATTTTTTTGTGGTATTTAGTGATTATTAGATGAAGGGAATGGACTATGTGTAGATGAAAAATGACAATGTAATTTCTTTTGCTTCTAGGAAATTGAAAGTTTATGAGTAAAACTATCCAACACATGATCTGGAGTTGGCTTTAGTAATCTTCACTTTGAAAATTTGGTTACATTACATCTTTGGGTAGAATTGTAAAATATATATGGATATAAAAAGCCTCAATTATATATTCACACATAAAGAGTTGAACAAGCTCCAATGAAGATAGTTAGAGCTGATCAAAGACTACGACTACTCAATCCATTACCAGCCTGGGAAAGCGAACAAGGTGCTATAAGCTCTAAGAATAAAGGACCCAGTGATTCTATCACGAATGAGAATTTAGAAGGATCCAATCTTCTTATATTTGATGACTATGTACATAGGAATCATAAAGAAGGAAACATCATCAGTCCTTTCAAAAATGATTGCTTAACCATCTATTTTGGAAAGGATAAAGGATGCTCAAAAGGCAGATGTTGGAATTCAGAAGAAAGTGGAAACAATCAGAAAAGGTAAATCCTCATAGTTTAATGTTAATTAAGAAGGAATTTTGATATTTGGGTCAGGACTAGGTGTTCCATAAAATACATAGTTAAATAATGATCTTTTGGATGACGAATATAATTCAAATTTTTTCATTCACAAAAGAAATACAAAGATGTATCGAGATCTCTGAGAGAATTATTGGTTGGATAACATGAAGAGGAAGATTGATGAGTATAAATCAAAGTTACTAGTATGTCAGCAAGTGAAGTATGAGAGGCAGATGTCTAAGGGGATGATACAACCATTACCCATACCAACATGGAAATGGAATAACATCACCATGGACTTTATCACCAGTATTTTGAATACATCCAAAGGAAACAATGCTATCTGAGTTGTTTTGGATCGTCTTACAATGAATGGAAACCTCATTTCAATTAAAGATGATTTCTAATTAGAATGACTGGCACAGAAATACATCAGAGAAGATGTAAGTCTGAATGGAGTACAATGTTTTATTGTGTCCGATCGAGATACATGATTCACCTCTATGTTTTGGAAGAATCTACAACACGCTCTGAATAATGAGCATAACTTTAGTATGGATTATCATATTAAAACTAATGTCCAATATTAGAGGAATATATCCAAACAATTGAGGAAAATTTGAGATCATGCTCAATGGTCTTCAAATAAGGATGGGATCAACATCTTCCTCTGGTTGAGTTCTCTTATAATAATAGTTTCCATTCAAGAATCCAATTGGATTCTTATGAAGCCTTTTTTTGGAAAAGGTATAGAACACCAACATGTTAGGATGAAGTTGGGGAGTGAAAACTCATAGATCCAAAAATGGTGGAAGAAATGGTTTAAGAAATGGTGGAGAAGGTTAAGACCATTCAGCAGCACATTAAAGCTGCTCAGAGTCAAAAAAGATCTATGCTGATAATCATAGATTACACCTAGAGTTTTGAAGTTAGAGACATTTTATTCCTCCACATATCACTGTTCAAGAGAGTTATGAGATTTGGGAAGAAGGGAATTATAATTCCAACGTACATCATCAATTTTTAGATCCTTGATCACATTGGTGCAGTGGCCTATCAACTAGAACTCCCACCGAACCAATCTCAAGTACATGATATATTCCATGTATCACTCATCGGGAAGTACATACCTAACACATCACATGTACTCAATCCAGAGTTGGTTTCATTGGAGAATTACCTCTATTTTGAAGAGAATTCGGTGAAGATATTATATCATAAAGAAAAGGTACTACAAAATAGACAATTCCCCTCATTGAGTTTTTTTAGAAAAATGATATGTTTGAAGAGGAAACGTTGGAATAGGAGGAAGTGATGTTGTAGAGTTACCCACATATGTTTTAGTGTGGTAACATGAAATTTTTACGGTGAAATTTCATAAGGCGGGAAAGTTGTAATGACCCAAACTTTTATTAATGAAAATTTCTCTTGATCTAATTAAACTTCCTATTATGTAAAATGGATATATAAAACATATCTACTCCAATGGTTTTATGTTTTTGGATTTTAAAATACTATTATGAATTGTTATCGTCAATAATATATCATTTGAATAGTGACCACATGATTAGTATAAATATAGGACTTTAAAAAATCCAATTTACTCAGGAAAACAAAGTGATGACCTCATCCTATATAATTTCTCCATACGATGCCCTTTTTTAGTTCTTGGAATAGATTTGGCATCACTAGGCTTCTCTCTTGACAAAACCCAAACCGAGATTTAACACGTTAAGGTGGAAAGCAATCACCTACTGGTGGAGTGGAAGTTAATAGATATTACTACTCAAGGGATGTTATCCGAGATGCCCCAAGAGTTTGTCACCATCGTGCACCATACAATTAGGTCTTATGAAAGTGTTATAATGGGTTATGTAACAATACCCTAGCACTATGATTATATGATTTAATTTTTTTACAAATAATATAAATTCATTTTATTATTGTTACTTTGTAAATGATTTTTAAAGAAATATATTATTTTTAGTTAATATTTAAATTCAAATAAGATGTCTATTTAGATGTATTAATGAATTTTTAAATTAAATAATATTTTATTAACATATTATTACTAAACATTATTTTAAAAATATAAATGATCATATACTTTTTATGAATAAAACTAAAATTTTTATTAAGGCTTGAAAACTGTTTTTTTCAAAACAGACAAATTTCCGATAAATGGTGGTTTTTATTTTAAAAGTAAAAATAAACATATTTAGAAAATTATTTATATAAAATGTATATTATTTTTGGATCCAATACATTGAAATTATCTAATGGTTAATTTTTCATAATTTTCTGAGACGGTCAAATTTTTGGGTAAATATTAAATACATTTCAAATATATATTGTGTTTCATGAAATCATAATGACTCAATAGTGATTTAATAAAATACTATAAAATATATATTTGGTAAACATATTTTTTAACTTTAAGATTATGTGATTTTATAATGGTTTGATTAATTTTATAATGCCTTAGTGAACCTTCCAAAAATTATAAAACATTTTAACATTTTAAAATGATTTCCTGGAGAGTGTGACTCACATCTACATAAGTGAACTTATTATTTTAATATGTTCTTCCATTTTCCTTATAAAAGAATTTTTTTACACTTCCATTTGGCTACAGCCATTGTAAAATCCATGGTATGGTTTTTGGTTTTTATTAGATTAATGTGTTGTGTCCAAACCTAAAAAATAAAGAATTCTATCTCCTTTCCTATATGAACCCACTCAATCTCCCATTTTTATTCACTCAAACCATTTGTTTCTCGACCAAACCCTTCCCTAAAATATCTAGATTCTACCCAAGTCACCCCAATCTCCCAAGAAGCCTCTCTCAAACCTCTCCCAGGCCGTTGGGATCACACTTCATTGTAAGGGATTTCTTCCTTTCACATTTTTGTCCAAGTTTTTTTTACGTTTTTATACACAATTTATATTCAATTAAAAATGTTGGGGTATAATTTCATACCTCCTCAATACATCCACCATTATGTTTTAATGATGATATTCCCCTTTCTCTCTAATTAATGTGTCCCATGTACACCCATTACCATGCTGAAATTTTGTAAGGGATTTATCTCTCCTTGTTTACATTCATGAAATTCTTTTATATTATTCATCAAAATTCCATTAAAACTGTTGTTATATTATGTTTCATGAACCCCTTAGAGTCTAAATTATGAGAAACCCCTTTATCTCTCATCAACCCTTTTTACGATTTCTATTTGATGTCGTTTTGCTGCTGAAGTTACCCCAAAATTTCTATGCCGAAATCATCATGTAAGTGAATACCATACCCATTTATATATCAAGGGTATTCAACATTATACACTTTTACATGTTGATGGAGGACGTACATTTATGTATTCCAAATCTCATATTCATGTAATAAACAATTTTGTTTAATGAATCCATGTTTTATGATCTATGTGGCACACTAATGCATGCAATAAAATGGTTATAAAGGGTGTGCCCTAATCGCACTCCATTGCATTGGGTAAATATTAGTATCCTGAGATTTCAAATGAAATGAGGGTTTAATAATTGTAATTAATGTTCAATGAGGGGTTAATCATGATCCATGTGCAATGAGCCTTGTCTCATGATAATATCATGGTAAATGTTGTTGTCACATTTCCATGTTTTGATAATCATGCTATATCATGCGTTTATGTTCATGTTTCTATTATGATCCATTCATATTCATAATGAATAAAATTTATTTTATTATTAATTTAATGCCTTGTTTACTCCCTTACTAGGCTTTATAGCTCACCCTTTTACCAATTTTTTCATCAGGTTATCCCATACAGTGCTAAGTATGAGGGAATATTGTGGTCATGTAAATGATGTTTTCAATAAATATGGTGTTCTTCATGTATTAACTTTTCATGTAATGCCCCTAATTTCCCAAGACACTAGGATTGTTGATACTCAAATTTATATTAATTTCATGGTAATGTAATAAATCATTTTAATGTTTGTAATAAAGAGTGGGGTTGTTTTTTGTCACGAAGTAGCCCGAGTCGACCCTGAACCGGTCACACAGGCTAGCCCATGATAAGTCCCGAGAGGCATTCCCGATCCTCTATAGATTGTGACAAGCACTTAGGGAATCATTAGATTACACAACGTAATTATTTCACCCAAATATAAAAAATAAAATAAATAGAGGAAATAAATGGATATCCCAAAATACATTAACCTAAAAATTTAACTAAACATTATTTTTACAAGAAACTGAAATTACAACTAAACAAAAAACTCAACTGACCAAAACTTCTAACCAATTAACTCCATGTGACCCCCAGGTCACTCTCCAACATAATGATCACATTTCTCCAAAGGCGATCAAACTCAAGTTGAAACCTGCACAAGGGATAAAAATATAAGAATACTATATGCGTGAGTATTAAAACTCAGTAGGTTAGCCCAATATTCAATTCCCAATGCACATCATTTAAAATAAAAGTAACATCAATTTCATGTTTTAAATAAAAGATATAAAGGTATTTTTTCTAAATGAGGTCCCATTCTATAAAAAAAATTTCCAAAAATAATCTTCCAAGTGTTATAAACAAGAATGCTAGTAAAAAATTTCAAAGAGGTGGAACTTCAAAATGAAACTAGTTTTCAAGAGGGATTCTTTAAAGAATGTACACATTTAAATAAATCAAACAAACTGCTTAATTTACCAACCAAACACACCATATGTCTATGGTGATTAAAAACTATCCAATGAGATCAATTCACGGAAACAACCCTAAGCACTAGTTAGTTGTGAGCCCCATGTACCTCATATCACGGTGAAAGTAACCATAATAAATATCTATTATCATGCACACAAGACACTAGTAGAGAGAATACCCATATCCAAGTGTTCCCCCATATCCTCATCATCATATTTTAGTTATTTTTTTCATCATCAAACATTCTACATGAAACAAGGGCCAAATCCCATGCGATCACAAGCATACTAGTACTCGTCCGCCCACCTAGATACCTAAGATTCCCTTTAGTGATCAATCAAGTTACACTTATTAAAAAATCCACATTTCACATCATAATTCCATTCCCAATCCATAAACACACAAACATCTCACAAACTTTATTCACATTTCTTTCACAAATCAATAAATCATTAATTTTTTTCGTTAAACACTTTCAAGTAGTGTATTGAGGCTTTGCACATAAAAATCATTCAAATCACTCTTTTATGTATAAAAACACAAAAAAAACATACCCAAACATATTTGTAAGCCCTAAAAACATTTAATAAAATCTTTTAATGGTCCATAAAATAATCCCAATTAACACAACATGGTATAAACTTGTAAAACACTCATTCTTCATTTTTAGGAAAGGCCAAATGGGCCTTTTAACCTTTTTTCAAAACTAATATTTGTCAAAGTTATGCATTAAAATTTTATTAAGGAGGTGTATGTAGACCATTTATATTAGAAAAATACATTAATAAAACCTTTAAAACACTCAGGTTACATATTTAAAACACAACCATTTTCATAAGATTGTGAAACGGGCCGTTTTTTGACAACTCGGGCCAAAACATGTTGAAAACTAGAACACATTTATCTGTAAAACCAAATAAAAATAGGAAATAAATAAAAGGATACCGAAACATTTTTTTTCATTCTGAAAATTTATTTATAAATCCAAATGAATAATTTTAAATCGCATGAGACACATAAAATCCAATCGGTCAATTTACCCATCACATGGCATGCACTCTTTAACAAAACAACTTATTTTAAGAACTTAAAAGGGGTAAATTACCATTTTCATGCAATAAATTTATTAAATATCCTGAAACATATTCAAACTACCATCAAACAAGTGTGAAATATCATGTAAAATTTTATCAAACAAGAAGAGTGCACATTTATACCAAAACAACTATATTTTTATCAAAATAAGGTATAAAACATCATTTGCACACAAAAAAACTAAAACCAATGTTTTACAGCAGCAAATATCATATAAATAATGTTATAAAATCATTATAATAACAGAAAATAAATGAAAAAGTCCTTTTCAAGAGATATCCAACCTCAAATCCTTGGCGCAATGAAAATGCACACCCAATATCACCGTCCGAGGGTTTATAAACCTTAAACCTATGACGACCGGCCCCAAACAAACCAAAAACCCAATTAAAATTCATGGAATAACATAACCATAAGTCTAATATGACTAGGTTATAATATAAAACTAATAAATAATTAAATGAGGAGGAAGATGGAGGAGAAAGGAGAAGGAATCTTACCTTTCCACATAGAAAACACTTTGTCTTCCATTAGATATTTACCCTTAGAGAAAAGGGAATGGCATGGAACTTCTTGTAGAGGATAATAATGTCTAGAAAACACATGGAAGGAATATTTTTGGGAAATAGAGTATGAATTAAATGATTTATTGATGAACCAATTTACCTTCTCAATTCTGGACGATTTCAGGAAACCTGAGAACATTCGCCCAAATATGCAATGAATATGAGCTCGAAAAAGGTAAAATCGATAATTTGGTTGAGTCTAGGTATTTTGGATACTAAAGGGAGGTGAAATCGCCAAAAAATATTAAAAAATAAATAAATATATATATATATATGTAAGAAACAATTTTTTTTGTTAAAATGTAAATGAGCCCACAGTCTGGCCCTAATACCTCAATAAGTAACCCAAAATTACCATGATTATGAATTTTTAAGGGGTACAAAAGGATATAGTAGTTTTAATATGTCAGTGAAGGCTTTGTAGAAAGTGTAATTAATGAAAAATATTAAAAAATGAAGGAGTTATAAAAGAAACAATTTTGGTTTTTAAATATGGAAATGAGCACACGGTTGGCCCAAATCATGAAATAACGATGATTTCTTCAAAAACTCTAAAACAGACAATGGAGAACCCAAATTAGGGTGATTAAAAATATATGAAACTTAATAACTCAACATAAATCTCACACAAGACGCATGAAAAGGATAGGGATTTCCAATGAACCGAGTCAAAACAATGACATGAAAAACTAGGTGTGACAATTCTCCCAACTATTAATGTTCTCCGCACATAGAAAGCCACAACACATTCCAGAGGATCGATAAAAAACTAAGGATTATTTATCAATATGTTCCATCCTACGAATACAATGAAACACCATCCACAATTAATGGAACTTAATCCTCTTACCTCAACCAAAACACCAACTCTCAACCACTTACCGAGAACCAACCAAAAGATCGAGTCGCTGTCTCCAAAACCAAACCAAGAACCCATTTATTGGGCCTTCTACTAATGAACCCAAAAATATCCCAAACCAAAGAGAACACATAAAAAAATCTTCTAGTGGATTACCGAATGGAATCCACACCATTAAGAAAAAACTAGATCTAGATAAGTTCTTAGGATGAAAAATCAACGAGACCCGTGGTGGGTCTCCCCAACATTAAAACCCAATGAGCAATGAACAAACAAGAATTCAACATTAACTATAATTTGTCCTCATTTACACAAGTCAACCAACTCTCTCCAATAATAACCTACCAACCCTTGTTATGAGGGTTATAACATGAACATTTAAACCACCCACTCTTGAGCAGAGGGTACACGAACAAGGCCCACACTTTTGCCACGGATCAAAACCACCACCACTTGGGACATGGAGAGAAGGGGACCCAATAATTAGGCCAATAAAACCACTAAATAAATATATTAACCACCCAATACCCTCCATATATGAATAGTTAATTTCAAGAACACAACTGATTTACATCGGTGGTCCACATAGGGACATTGATCAGAAACCCACATCCATTAAGGCATAACCATAGATACTGTGTGATGGGTAAGTCCACCACGATCGTTGCAACAAGAGGAAATTCACAGTGATGAGGAACCACAATGGAGTCGAAACTACCTTACAAAAATGGTAGAGGATGGAGCCTAGTCGAGCACTCCACACCTCTGGAAATTTCCTGACTGTGTGGAAAGCTTCACCCTAAGGCCTATGGTTGGACCCCTGATTCATGAAGCATCTGCTGCACCACAATCAAGTGCTAAGGAACACACCTCTAAAAAACTCACGTTATAAAAAAACGCCTTCATATAAATATTAACTCATAGATAGATATCAAAATTAACTCTCACTCTGAACGAGGATCACAATGGACAAGGAATACGATGAGACACATCAACATCACCGAACAAAATTTCTATGACCAAAAGAATTATCACGATGAGGAAGAACTTTAAATCGATCCAAAAAAGATATCTATTCCAAAAAATGGGATGAGGCATCATATGAAGATGTGGATTTAACATTTTAAATGAATTCTTATGTTGAAAAAATGAAAATATTTCCAATGAAAAACTATCCATGGCCACATCACAACATACTACACATCTTTAGAAACCCACTAATCATTACTCAAAAAAAAAAAGCCACCGACAAGGTCTCATCTCAAGACACAACAATAGAATGACTTATATGTCACAAGGAATAATAATGAAAAAAAATTCTTCTAAGACATAGAAAAAAATAGCCATATAACCATCAGTTTATAAACAAATGCTAAAATTTTTCAACTCAAAACACTTTTGAGGGAAAAAAATAACTTGGTGGGATTCCACATTCACCAATTGGGTTTCATCAAGCATAACCCACACGCACACTTCAATTCCACATCAGGAATCCAACCATCATTCCATATAGACCATACTTCCAGATATCAATAAAACCATGCATGTGAGCACCCATGAAAACACCAAAGGCTAAAACAAAACAACATCATTCCAAAAATCATGTACATTCAAAAGGAACACTAACCACCAAGTCCAAATCCTTTTCAGATTTCAAAAAAACCCACACATCATCAAGAACAATTTTCATAAAAACCCACCCCTTTTCATTTTTATCAACATTAAAAACAACCATGTTACTCCAAACAACCCATTATAATTTTCTAAAATTTAGAAAGGCATATTTTTATAATATGATGGAAATTGTGACCAATACCCTTTCTATGAAAACACCAACTGCTCAAAACAAATTTCCGAAATCAATTCATCATTTCAAACACTTTTCAAAACATTTTTTTTTCTGAAAATCCATTAGATTATATTATGCATAATCTAATCCCGTTAAATCATTTCCACTTCCTCCTATTTTTTTTCACAAAAACATAACCTTCCAAAACTATTATTATATTTAATTTTTGAAATACCCTTTTCCACTTTTCTAAATACTAACCTTCCATTAAAACCCATTTCCAAAATTCTCATATAAGGATTTTCAAAACAAAAATTCATAATTCAAGAAAGGTTCAAGAGACCCCAAAAAGGGAACTAGTGTAGGTGGGTGACTTGACCATATGGTTGGCGACCATATGTCAAACAGAACACCAACACATAGAGATTTATTAAAACCATGCCCCGAATCTACATGGATTTCCATGCCCCGCAAGCTCACAGAGGCCATTAGTTTCACTCCCCATGTCATATCCCAACACTAAACAGTCAACAATAACAAATGACACTAATAAAACCGGAAATCCCATGGAAACCCGAGGATCAGAATGAGAAAGAGTTTGTGACGCTCGTCCTACACTTTTCCCTTATGTCCCAAAAATCCTACTTCATCTAATATGACATCCCCCAAATAAAAAGAGTGATCTAAAAAAAGGTCTTCTAAGAGCCAACCTCTTCTCATACCATTTTGTCATGATCTATCCCGAGTCTTCCCTGAACCGGTCACCCAGTCCAGCCCGCAACAAGTCCCGAGATGTGTTCCCGATCCTCCTGGGATGTCGACAAGCACCGAGGGAATCAGTAGAGTACACAATGGAACAATGTTTCCCAAATATAAACAATCTAAATAACACCATAAAGAAATGGACAACCCAAAATAAATTTACATAAAAACTGAACTGACCATTATTTGTACAAGGAACTGAAATTACAAATAAACCAAAAAATCAAATGAACAACCCTAATAACCAAATAACCCAATATGAACCCTCTAATAACTCTCCAACACAATGATCACATGTCGTCCCAATAAATTGAACATAATTTGAAACATGCCCAAGGGCTAAAAATAGAAGACTATAGGCATGATTATTAAAACTCGGTAGGTTAGCCCGATATTCTATTCCTAATGAACATCCTTTAAAATAAAAGAAACATCATTTTAAATATTTAAATAAAATATATAAAGTTATGTTTTCCAAATGAAGTACCATTCTATAAAAAAATTTCCATACAGAATCTTGTGTGTTTTATAAACAAGAATGCTAGTAACAATTTTCAAAGAGGTGCAAATTCAAAACCAAACTAGTTTTCAAGAGGGATGATTTAAAGAATGTAAACATTTAAATAAATCACACACATTGATTAATTTAACAACCAAACAAATAGTATGATGACAATGTGTAAAAAATAGCCAATGATCAGAAGTCATGGGAACACCCCTAGGCACTTGTCGGTTGTGACCCTAGGTACCTCGTATCTCGGTGAAAGTAACCATAATAAATATCCATTCTCGTGAACAAGAGCCAATAGTAGTGAGCATACTCATAACTTAGTGGTACCACAAAAAAATCATCATCATATTTTAGTTAGTGTTGTCATCATCAAACTTTCTATGTGAAATAGGGGAAAACCCCACGGGATCACTAGAATACAAGTACATGTCCACCCACCTAGATACCCAAGATTCCCTTTTGTGCTCAATTGAGTTACAGTTATTATCAAATACATATTTCACATAAAATTACATTCCCAAACCATTAACACACAAGCATCCAAAAAACATTCTTCACATTTCTTTCACGAATCAATAAACCACTAAAAAGTTTTGTAAAACAACTTCAAGGAGTGTTTTGAGGCTTTACACATAAAACTTATTTAAAACACTCTTTTAAGTATAAACACATAACAAAACCAAAACCAACCATATTTGGAATCCATAAAAAAATTTAATAAAATTATTTCATGGACCATAAAACAATCCTAGTTTACACAACATGGTATATACATGTAAAACACTCTTTCTTCATTTTTAGGAAAGGCCAAACTAGCCTTTAAACATTTTTTCAAAACTAACATTTGAAAAAGTTGTGCATTTAAATTTTATTGAGGATGTGTAATAACACCATTTAGAGTACAAAATCACATTCATTAATCCATTAAAACACTCCAGGTTCATATTCAAAACACAACCATTTTCATAAGGATGTGAAACATGCCGTTTTCCAGCAACTCGGGCCAAAACATGTTGTAAACCAAAACCCATTTGTTTGTAAATCCAAATATAAATTGGAAAGACATAAAAGGATCCCAAAATATTTTCTTTCACGCTTCTAATGTATTTATAAATACGAACAAATCATTTTAAATCGAACTAGACACATAACAGCCAACTGAGCAATTTACCGAACACATGGCACACACTCTTTAACAAAAACACTTATTTTACGCACTCAAAAAGATATAAAATACCATTTTCATGCCATAAATTTATTCAAGACACTGATCATATTCAATATACAATAAAATAATTTTGAAATCTCATGGAATAATTTATCAAACAGGAGGAGTTCACATTTATACCAAAACAACTATATTCATACCAGAATAAGAAATTAAACATCATTTGCACACCAATAAATTAAAAAAAATGCATCAAAACAGAACATATCATATAAATAATGTTATAATAGAATTATAATTATAAAAATTAAATGATAAAGTCTTGTTCAAGGTATATCCTACCTCAAATCCCTAGCGTAATGAAAATGCACACTCAATATCACCATCCGAGGGTTTATAAACCCTAAACCTATGACGAACATCCCCAAACGAACAAAAAACCCCCTCAAAAATCATGGTATAACAGAACCCTATGTTTTAATTGACTAGGTGACAATAGAAAACCAAGAAATAATGAATGGAGGAGGAAGATTAAGGATAAATGAGAATGAATCTCAACTTTCCACCTAGGAAACTATTCGTCTTCCATTAGATCTGCACCCTTAGATAAATGGGAATGCCTTAGAACTTCTTGGAGAGGCTCCTATGGTCTGGAAGAACCCGTGAAAGAATATTTGGGGGAAAAGAGTACGAATTGAATGATTTATGGATAAAAAATGTACCTTCTCAATTCCGAATGATTTGAGGAAACCTGAGAACTTTCTCTCTAATATGCAATGAAAATGAGCTCCGAAAAGGTAAAATATATAATGTGGGTGAGTCTAGAAATTTTTTCTTCAAATAGGATGTGGAATAACTGAAATATATTAAAAAAAGATATATATATAAAATAAATAATTTTTTTTAATAGTGGAAATGGGCCCACGAGCAGGCCCATTACCTAAACAAGTAACCCAAATTCACCATGCTTATGAATTTATAAGGGGTAAAAAAGGATATGGATTCAAAATCCCTTTTTCCATACCCACGTTGGCTTTTCAAAATCCATCCTATGTACATATCTTTTAAGATACCTAAATCCCCATTTCCTCCACTCATCTTCTCGAGTCGTCTACTCTCAAATTGGGTAACTCAACCCTCTTTGGAGGTTTACTAATGTGCCTAGATTCACCATGGTTTGGGACCTAGAGTGTTAGGTATTTCATAGATATGTTTTCATCCATTTCCATGCTTCACATTACCCTATATTTATGATTTCATCATCTTTCATATCTGAAAGGACCCCCAAACGGCATGGATGCTAGGCCTCAGTGCTCTCCTACCATCTTGGGCCAACGCCTTGGAGGATTTCAAACGATAATTTGGCACAAGTACCACTTTACGAATACGGTTAGCTGTGTACGCTAATTTGTTCTTTCATAATTCAGATCACATGATATGGATGTTGTGTTTAGAATATGATCAAATTTTATCCTCCATCGCTACGCTTTACCCAATAAGAAATAGATATTGGTTGTGTTATTCAAATGTCTCTCCACTCCATCATGTCTAAGTGGAATTTCAACACCTTTGGTGTTATTCCTTAGTGCGCATTAAGAGGACTAATCCACAACATGGTGTCATTTGAGGCTTTGCGCCATTTCCCATATTCTATGTATTCCACATGTTGTGAAGATATTCTCTGCCCTTGTTTCCCACATTAGGCATAGCTCATGTGGGCTTAGGGACTTGCTCAAGGTTTACACCATAATGAAAGAACATCTCTTTTTTCAGTCTGAGCTCTACTACTATAAAATAAGATCCCCTCATCCTTATCGTATGATGTTAAACTGCATGAATTTTGAGAAATGTGTGTGGCATGATTCCCATCATTTTGGGATATGTAAGAATTCCTAGAGGTTTATTGTTTGAGTCTATCATAGGATGCACTAATTATCTCTTCTGTTTGGCCTTTTGGCCCTAACTCATATAGGATTGTGTGGTGTGGCATATGTAGACTTCTTCCCTCATTTATGTCAGGTCTATAATATCCTAACTACATAATCCCCCTTTAAGAGATGGTCTCTCTTATCCCCATACTTGTCGCAATATATTAAACTTCATGACATATTCCAGAACTTTGTATGGCTTGATTACCATCCTCATGGGATATGTAGGATCGCCAAAACATTTTTTCCTTTGGGTCCACCGCCATAACCTATGATATTTTCTAGCACCATGGCAGGTGGTTACCCCCTTTGGGGTTTTGCGCAATGTGGTGTGGAATGATTTCCTCATTCGCATCGGGTATGATTTATCACACCTTACGCATTCCCCCTAGAACCTCATTCTTCTAGGGGAACCCAAGCCATAAGATGTTAAACTATGTTGGATCAATAGATATAATAGATATGATACAGATTGTAGTATCAAACTATGATGCAGATACTCAATATACAAGAGGGGGTGAATTGTATACTTAAAAAAATTCCTTTGGATCTTTTAAATATGATTATGTTTAATAAGGTTAAACAAGGTAATTCAAAAAACCTCTAGATTCTAATAACGTCCTTGATTTCGGAAAAGTGATTCCAAAAATGAAACTTAACAAAAGTTTACAACAACTAAGATTATACCTTAAATCATATATAATCTTATATAATCAGAGTACAAGTGTAAGTATGTATAAGAAAGATATATGTTCCTTAAAATCAAAATTACAGCAGAAAACAAAACTAAAACACAAAAAAAACAAGTAGTAACTCTTTTAACCCAAAGAGAAGGGTATCCAACAACCCTGGAAAAAGGTCCCTTGATTTATACTTTTATGAAAGTCTGTCTTACCCAAACCTAGGTAATCCCTCAATCCAAAGATAGGTATCTTTCTTGGTGTCCCTGCAAGCCCTCGATTTGTAAATAAATCCAAACCTCTAACTTCTCAACCTAAAGTCTCTGATTTCAAGGAAATCACACCTCTACACAAAGAAAATCTGCACGAAGCAAATTTGAACAATTCATTCAAACATTCTACACAAAGCATGCGTGTTTATAAGAGCCTCCCTCTCTAGAAATCAATTCAGATCAATAGTTGTCTAAAAGTTGTCCATAAAGTTGTAAGCTCTTTTAAATGACCTTCTATTTATATGCACAACACCAATGGTTGGCTTCCTCCTCCAACGATCATTTTTTTCCTTGAATTTCGAAGGTACTTATACACATGTCACTCAATCAATGGTTAGTTAGTAACTAAATTCATGACATCGTTTTATAATAAAAACAATTATATGCAAAAAATATGGTTACATAACTAAAATCCAATATTCAGAATGTAAGGAAATATGAAAGTTTGAAGTCTTACCAAAATTGAATTCAGAGTCTATAATACAAGGATATTCGGATTCTGTTTTCTAGGAATTCAAAACCTAAACTCTATAGAATTCCGGAGTCTGAATTTTAAGGAAATTCAAAATCTGGATTCACAATAATTCGGAATCAGAACTTACAATGTTCGGAGTCAGAGTTCATGAGAATTCGAAGTCAGAACTCATAAGAGTTAGAAGTTTGTATTCCGAGAACTCAGAGTCAGAACTTGGAAAAGTTCATAATCAAAATTCATATTCAGAATTCAGAGTCGGAACTTTAGAAAAGTTTGTAACTCGAATTCGTAATCAGAATTCTGAGAATTTGGATCCTAAAACATAATTCTTCATATTTAGGTAATTATAGGATTTAAAGGTTTTGGTTTCAAATAGAATATTATAGTTATAAAAATTATAATATGAACAATGAAAACAAGGTAAGGATAAATTTTCTTAGGGATGGAAATTTTTCCTTATAGAAGTAAAACACATGGTAAAATGAAATTTTCCTTGAGATAAGGTGTTTGTGATTTTAAAAACAAGAAGGAATGGTAAAGTCATAAACAAACCTTATTGTCTTAACAATCACCCCAAGTATAAAGGAATGTAAAAGTCATAAGGAAAACCTTATTGACTCAACAATCTCCCCTATTTTGTAAAGTACAAACATCCTAACGAAAAAAATAAAAGGACTTTGAAAAATTTCTGATACATTAAAGTAAAACTTATCTCCTATTTCACATTGGAAAAGATGAATACGACTAAATCCCCCTTAGGATTTGGAACACTAAGGATCATATTATAGATTTTCAGAATGAGATTATTTATTATCTTGAGTACAGAAATATCAGTATAACCCCCCCCCCCCCTTAGATAAACTCCCCCTTACTTAGGGATATTTCTTCTTTACTTAGAATTTTTTCCCTCCTCCCCCTTTGTGATTTTCAAAAATAATTTGAGGGAATAGAAAATAAATATGATTCCTGAAAAATTATTAAAAACATCCAAACAAAATCAAGCAACCACTATTTCATTAAGGTTGAAATAATTTTTATAAGGAAATATAATACAACAAAAGATCAGATTTATTTTCCTTCCTTTTCTTTGGGTATAAATTTCTTGATAATGGTTTTCTTCTTCATTAACTCCTTGTGATCTTCCTATGCTTGCTTCTCTAAGGCTTTGATCCTATCATATTGAGTCTTCCGAGCATCTGATTGAACCTTCAACAAGTCATATTTCTTTACTATATTTTCTTCAATTTGAATCCGTAGATCCCTTTATCTTTTCCATCTTTGAACAACAAAGTTCAGCTTCCCATTCAGATCCCTAACCTCCTGAATCTGATTATTTTGCTCAAGATTTAGCTTGTCCTCAAATATTTTTGTGAGATCCTTGATTTTTCTAACTTGTGTATCAAAAGTTTCCTTAACATAATCTTAGAACTCATAAAGATCTCTCAAATATTTAACTATATTCTTTGACCAGCTGACCACTTTCTTACAAGATTTTATATGGGCATTGTAGTTGATAAGAAAGTTCTTGTGATCATACTCAATCTTTATTCATTTATATATCACCGTGGATATAGAATAAGATTTATGATTCATGCTATGTTGAAGCATCAGACATCTGGAGTCTATGGTTGGAAAGATCGGAATTGTGTCAACAAGATTTTTCAGAGATTTAATGACAAAATCATGTCCCAGAGTTGTTGATTCAAAATCTGACACTTTGCAAGGTAGTGCTTCTTCCTCTAGCTCAACCAGATTCCTCTTAGAAGATTTACCAACTTCCTTATTCCTCACAACAACTTTAGAAGGTGTATCCTCAGCTACCTTTTTCCCCTAATTGGTTCTTAGAATAGCTTCTTCCTCTGGAGACTCATTCTCACTTTCAGAAAACTAAAAAATATTATCTTCATCAATTTTTTCTTTCTTGTCTCCTGCCTCAATATCCTCAGGGTGTATGAAGTCATGATTATGACCATCTTCCTCAGATAATTTGTTCAATTCCTCTTCATCTTTTTCATCAACCGTAGGAGTAGAAAGCCTTGAAGATCCATCTTGAAAAGTCTGGATTGACAATTTCTCATAAGCACTATCCTTCTCATGAAAATATACAAGTTGTCGTATAGATCTTCTTTATCCGCACTGCTTTTAGCTTCTACACATACTTCTTTGGCAGCTTGTTTTTCAACATCCTTCTCTTATGATTTTTCCAGAGTCATGATCTTCTTCCCTGGTGTCTCTGGTAAAGGTTCAACCAAGAAATATTTTGGTACATGAATTTGTTCGGATTCTATTTCAGTATCCCTCAGAAAGGATTGCACAATCTTAGCTTCTGAAATCTTCTACCTTGTATTCTTCTCTTTGACTTGCTTCTCATGCTCTTCAGCAGTCTTTTCTTTTAATGCCATTGCTTCTGCAGGGTCTAACCCAAACTGTGGCTCCCCTTCCTTTCGATTCTTTTTATCCTCCCTCCATTTTTCTACGACCTCATCCACATAGACTTTCTGTTTCTTGGGATTTGGAGGTGCGTTTTCAGCTTCCTTATCTTTAGTGGTTTCACCATCAGCTTCTAATTCCTTCAATTTTCTTTTCTTTTCATCCTTCTTCGATGGTTCATCCACTTCTGCATTTTTTAGAATGGATTCTGCTTCTTCCACTAGTAGATCATAAAACTCTCCTGACTATTTAGAAAAGCCAACATTCATTCTTTTCAAAGTTTCATCACTAACTAACATAACTTTGCAATTCCTCGGCTCGGAACTGCCAGGAATCTTGAAGGGATCAAGACATCGAACAATCAACATGGATAGTAGGATAGGATACATGATTATCTGTGCTCTCAAATTCCCATTCATGATATTCTCTATCGTAATGAAAATATGCTTCATCATATTGATCTTCCATAGATTTACCAAAAAAATCCAAGATATACATATCACTTTTCTTGAGCGTGTCCTTGTCACCCTTTCTCGGTAAGATAAAACCTTGAACCCATAACTCAAGGATATAATTGTTGGTAGAAAACTGAGAATTCTTTGTGGTCTTGACATCTATAAGTCCAAGGCATTCCATAGAATTTACCTTTACAAAACTTCCTTGAACTTCTGGCAGCTTTTGGGAATAGAACTCAGCTTCCCCATCATAAGACAGTCCCACCAAGCTAGAAGCCTTGATGTAAGAAAGGGCATAGGTTTTTTGTAACACCCCAAGTTTCAACGGTATGTTTCCCTTTGAATAATTCAATATCTTGCATTGTACGCAACTTCGAGACTCTAACACAGTACGACTAATCAAAGTAGCCATTATGAATAGTAATACCCACTTTTTGAAATTTTATAAATTTTATTATTCAAATTGGACTTCATTTTTTGATTCAGAATATCAAGATTATCCTAGAGTGAAATTTTGGTACTTTTTGGATCAATTTTATATTTTTATGAATAGTGAAAATTACTAAATTTTAATTAAAAACAACTTTATTAATAAAAATAGTTAACAGTGATAAAATTTGAATTTGAGTGGTGTTAGAGTATATTTAGAATATATTTTTACAATTTAATATGATGTTGGTCATTAGACATAATTTCACAATTAAACCGTACATAAACAAGTCTCAATCTGTTAATAGTTATTATCTCTTAAAAACAAGCTTTTGGTTTTAACGACGGGAATTAATTTTAAATTAATTTATGCCACTTATGTGTTTTAAATTTGGAAAAATGGATTTCATATTTGGAATCAGGATGTCTAAATTTTGAAAATAGGTAACATTTATTTTAGACATTTCGAATAATTACTTCGGTAAATATTTTATTTATCATGGTTAAAGGGTAAATCTGGTAAATAAGGGTAACAAAATAATATTATAATAATAATAAATTACCCTGAAACGTTTCTTAAACTTATTGGTTGATACATGTCCGACCATGAACATCTTTGGGGCGATTTTGGGACCCCATGGAGCCACTTTTAGGTGATACGGACACTTTATATTAATTAAGTTAAAATAAATACAAAAATGGCATAAGAAAATATCTTTTAGATAACCAATTTTTACACAGGGTTATTTATGTTGGATTTTCGACTATATATATTCATTAGAAAGAAAAAACGATATCCTACATGATGGTATTTTATTTATAATTTTTCAACATTTAATAATTAAATTTATTTATGACACAATAATGATGCATTATTTTCATTATTAATGAAAGAATAAAATAATTGGTATTATAAATGTTAAAATAAATATAATTTGAAAGTGTTTATGACATCTACTGATTTTATTGGTTAATATGACATGTTAGTATTGGTTAGATGAATTTTTTTCGATTTAATAAAGTTGTTAAGACTTTAATAAATATCAATTATTGAATAGTTTTAAAATGACATAAAAGTGTTTTTAAAACAAATATTATATTATTAATTGATATTCAATTCCTAAAAATCTAAAGTTCGGCCAGACTCTTATATAATGATAGTTGTATCATTAATGGACCACTTGGGGGTCTTTTATATGTATATAGTAAGTTTATTAACTATATATTATAAAAATACAAAGTGACATGGTAAGTGTTAAACTAATTAACCAAGAGTTAAAACTAAAAGATAAGGTTAATATAATGACCCAAACCTATCTAAAATCTATTGGTTGAAATAATTTCGACCCATACCCACCTTATACTTTGAATAATCCTCTTTTAAGTCATTAGAAACTGAATATGAAATTATTATAAATTAATACTTTAATTTTTTCCTAAATAGCCCCTCCTCCCCCTTATAAAAGGACACCACTTCTAACCAATTATTCACACCTTAAAAGCCTTTTGGTTCGGCCAAAAACTGACCAAATACTCTCTCAACTTCCCTCACTTAAACCTAGAGGCCTTCGTTTGATCAGAAAGCCATCCTAAGGAGCCCTTTTGATCAAATTAGAAGGAAGAACCCAAAGAAGAGGTGATGTTTTCACCACCCTTTTCCGGTTCCTTTCTTCTTCAACTTCTTCTTTCTCTGTTATTTCCTTTATAAAATAATAACTCCAGTATCTTATATATAATGTGATTTTATTATAAATATAGTACAACCATATTCATTATTCTATCCATCCTTTGAATGACATGTCACCATACTTGCGTACGTACGGATTACCGTCTCCACGTCGTGGTGTAACTGTTATTCAATACATTATTATTTGGATGGGTTTAATAATGATGTTTAATTCATGTAAATAATAAATATAACATGATAATGATTCTGTATATATGATATACCATCCAATTATATATTATTTTAACATCAAAAGAATGATATTGTCGCTCGTGCGTACGTACGGACTACCGTCTCCACGAACGCGATGAGATTCATTCCCCATCATATCCATTTAAGAATAATTATCATTTGATTATTAAAAGTAATGATTAAGAACATTATATCTTTCTATATATGAGTAATATACAACCTATCCATAACAAAGACGACTTATGTAACAAAACAAATAAAAGAAAACGAGTAAGTTAACACCCAAAACGACGATAATACTAAAATATTACTAACAAAGCATTATTAGAAGATCATATCTGATATCATAATTATGTATATGGTTATTGTATAATTTAATAACAATGTTTTATCTATTATACAAGATTTTCACATACCATCGACTAAGTAAAAGTACAAGGTATAGGTTTATTTCACAATCTCTTCATTATCCGAGGTTGTTTATACGAAATTATCTACTGGGACCTCTTTATCATCCACATCCATGTTTCTTAAAAATATATTTCAAAAAGAATTTACTATTTACTAGAAAATGTGTTAAAGTCATTTATACCCTTATGTGTTTTTAAAGGAATCATACCGTCATTTTTAAAACAAGGTACTTTTTGACCTTTTCGACAAATTTAAGATACAAATGTTTTTTTAACTTATACGGAGGGTGCGGATATTTTCCGCCGTTATAACATCATCAAAGCTTCCCTTATAATATTATAATTATATTTTCAAAATAAATGTTTTCTTTATAATTATGTTACTTTTAAATGATTTCAAAATGAATATTTTAAGAATTTTTGAAAGATACTCTTTATCAAGATCAGAATTTTAAATGTTTTAAAGATTTATGTTTCTAAATATTTTTAACTAATGTCAATGTTTTCAAAATAATTTTAAGGATTTATTTATATGGAAATTAATGTTTTGAAATTATATTTTTTTTCAAAAGCTTCAAAGTGGTATGGGACACATTTATTCAATAATATTTTTTAAATTACTTCTTTTATAAATGCGTGACTTTTAAATGATTTCAAAAAATAGATATTTCTCTCAAATAGTTTTGATTTCATATACGTAAACATCCTTTGATTTATTTTAATTTGATTTATTATGATACAAATTTTACATATTGTATTGAAGGTTTTGTGATAATTTTGAGTGTGGATGTGTTATTTTTATACCATTCATGGTTTATTGAGAAAGTATTGACATTTCGTATGATAATTTTAATATGAATGTTTATGTTATGTTTAAACCTTTTCATATGAGGAATGTATTGGACTTAATAAGTGATGGGTGGAGCCCGCTATAGCTCCTTGATGCATCAGTAGGTCTCATGTGACAACTAGAGGTGGAATTGGCCGAGGCCATTTCCTAATTTGATTTATGGTTTTTCCAGAGGCCTTAATCATTTTAAGATGTCTTGGCCGAGGCCTTGACAAAATTTTTTAGAATATCCAGCATTATACATTCCCTCATTATGGAAATAATATTGTTGTTTCATGTGGTCATTCGACTAGTAGAATACCCATGATTATGTTTTATTATGGAATTATTTACTTAGCTCATAATCTTTCCATTAAAGTATTCATTTTTATTATTGGTAAAGGAATTTGGTTTCAATTATTTACCATGCTTCATATTTTGAAAATTTTCTGCTGTATTACTTACCCTTACTGAGCGTTTGATCTCACCCCTTTCTATGTTTTATTTTTCCCAGGATTCCAAGAAAATTATTGTGATTGATATGCAGGGTTAAGCCAAGGGAATAATGGCATTCATAAAGATTATTTATGTTGTTTTGTATGTCCTAAAGTGCAATGTAACATTTGTGTATGTAATATATTTTCCTAGTCTGTTAAACTGATCGGTCCTTCGGGACTTGATTCCTTGTAATCATGCCAATGTATTAAAATAATGCACCGACTCTGGGTAACTAGGGTCGGGGCATTATAGTTGGTAGCATAGAAGGTTTAGCAATAACCGTGGAAGCTAGATTTAGATAAACTCTTATTAGAGCACATAGACCTAAGATGGACTTTGAGGATTAATATAGAAGAACTTCCTAGAATTTTGGTATTGTAGAGATTTTTTGAGTTTTCTGAGCAATACATCCCTGTCTGGATACAAGTAGGTAGAGGTGGCTCTGGCACATATGTACCTAGGGGTAAAACATGAAAACACCGCTTTGAGCTAGACTCTAACGGGAACTGGTGCACGACAATGAGCCTTGTTGCACTCTTGGTTACGACACTCCCAGGGGATATGATTAGGATAATTCTAATTTTCTTTTTTAATCATTATGAACGGTTTATGAGTATATAACTCCTCAAAGAAAACATTTTTTTTATGATTATGAATTATATCCATAAATAGTTCAATTTATGTTAAGTGTTTTACAAGTATGGAATTATGTATTTTGATTCATAATCTAATATAGTTTATGCCATTGTTTAGAAATGGTGCCTTGTGGAAGGAATGGAAAACATATCAATGCACACACTCCATTTAGGGATTTCCCTCCTTCTCAAGATAATTATAGTGGAGCTGGTGATGCAACTGGTGCTGATCAGCTAATCACCATACTGGGACAACTCACTCAGGTTATGAATAATAACCTTACCCATATGGAGCACCCTGATCCGCAGTATGGAGGATCAATGTTAGATAGATTCCTGAGGAAACAAACACCAACATTCAATGGGAGTACAAATCCATTAGTAGGTGAGAAATGGATAAGTTCCCTAGAGAAAATAATTGAGGCTTTGGGGAGTAGTGAAAGGAAAAATGTTTTCATGGTCGTTTACCATCTCACTAGAGATACTGATTAAGGGTGGTCATTGATTCAAAATACAAAGGAATATGAAGAAGTATTTATTATGGAATGGAGGGAGTTTAAAGGCATTTTATTAGAAAAATATGTTCCTCATGACCATCGAGCGGATATGGAAAGACAATTTCTGAGTCTGAGGCAAAAGGAGGATGAGAAAGTCGTAAAGTATGAGGCTACCTTTACAAGGTTAGCAAGACATGCTGTAGATTATATACGTAACCCAAGAAGTATGATCGATCGTTTCTTTGATGGGTTAAAACCAATTCTTTGTCGAGAATTAGTCTCACAATCCTTCTCTTAGTATGAAGATATTGTCTCGTGTGCTATCAAGACATAAAAGGAATTCTCTAAGTCGTATGACAAAAAAGTAAAGAAAGAGAAGAAGAGAACGGTGGAGAAAAAGAAAGATAACGCGAAAAAGGGAATGAAGGATTTTCAATTATACGATAATTGTGGGAAGAATCACCCCGGTACAAGCCTAAAAGGAATGGGAGTTTGTAATAAATGTGGAGAAAAAGGTCATCGGGCTCATGATTGCAAGGGAAAGAAAGAGGTTGTCAATGTTGAATGCAACAATTGTAGAGAAATGGGTCATTATGAAAATGAATGCCCTAAACGCCAAGGGAACTTACCTCAGAAAAGTCCAAGGGATCAAGGCCAAGCTTACGCTGTTACTACAGTTGAAGAGGAATAATTAAGTTATTTGTGAATTTGGACTCAAGGATTATATTATAGTTATGAGAACAATGTGATATATATATAAGGATTGTACTATAGTACTTGTTTTTTTTCATTAAGGTTTTAATATGACTAATGTAATAATATTTTCAGTATGTGACAATAAGAGAAACTTTACTTTGGGGGAATCTGATGTTACAGTTAATTTTGGAATTTAGATACCTTTTACAGAGAGTCTGGACAAAGGTAAATTGGATAACTATAATGTTTGAAATGGATTAAGTTGAACATTGGATAGCACTTTCTAAGGTTAAAACATTTCTTATGATTATTTTTGGAATATTATGATACTATAGTTGTATGAAAAAGGAAACATGTAGGCCGGACGATAACCCGTCTCATTGGACAAAGCTGTAAGAATCGAACCCACAACCATATTGCGACATGACTTTATTACCTACCACTAGCCTACAAGAAGTCCCTAGTTATTAAAAAATATTTTTCATCATTATAATGGTATGTGTTAACATTTGGAACCTTATATAATTAGGATAAATATAATATTTTATAGTTCTGTTATCCTTTGGAGTGAAAGATGAGTTTTTGGTAGAAATTAGTTGAAGGATGAAACTCTACTTGTCAAGTATATATATATATATATATCACTTAATATTTGAAGAAATTAATTCTTAAACTTTAGGGATAGTATATTAAAACCAAAAATGTATTATCTTAATAACTTATATTTTTTTGAACTGGTGATATTTTAAATCATCATAGATTGAGGGATTTGAGGCCCTAAATTTTAAACTTGTTTATAATTGATGACCTAAATCACTCCCTAAAAATATTTATGTTTTTCCTCTAATTACATGTCTATAATTTCCACCAATGTTATCCTATTTGAAACCCTTATTTGTTCGTGAAATTCTCATTTCCCATTCCCTCTTATTAAAACTAAATTTTATTAACCCTATTTTCGATATGGGTTTTCCAAAAAAGAATTTTCTATTTCCAACCTTTTATTTTCGAAAAACAATTTCAAATTGAGAGGAATCAATTTATTGAATGAGGGGAGAATGTAACACCCCAAGATTCCACGGTACGTTTCCCTTTTAATAATGAAATATATTGCATTGTACGCAACTTCGAGACTCTAACACACTACGGCTAATCAAAGTAGCTGTTATGAATAGTAATACCCACTTTTTGAAATTTTCTAAATTTTATTATTCAAATTGGACTTCATTTTTTGATTTGGAATATCAGAATTAGCCTAGAGTGAAATTTTGGTACTTTTTGGACAACTTTTATATTTTTATGAATAGTGAAAATTACTAAATTTTAATTAAAAACAACATTTTTAATCGAAATAGTTAACAGTGATAAAATATGAATTTAAGTGGTTTTAGAGTATATTTAGAATATATTTTTGCCATTTAATACGATTTTGGTCATTGGACATAATTTCACAATTAAACCAGAAATAAACCAGTGTCAATCATTTGATAGTTATTATCTCTTAAAAATAGGCTTTTTGTTTTAACGACGGGAATTAATTTTAAATTAATTTCTGCCACTTATATGTTTTGAATTTGGAAAAATGGATTCCATATTTGGAATCAGGATGTCCAAATTGTGTAAATAGGTAACTTTTGTTTTTAAACATTTTGAATAATTACTTCGGTAAATATTTATTTACCTTGGTAAAAGGGTAAATCCGATAAATAAGGGTAAAACTATAATATTACAATAATAATAATAAATTACCCTAAAACATGTCCTAACCATATTTGTTGATACATTTCCGACCATGGGAATCTTTGTGTCGATTTTGGGACCCCATGGAGCTCTTGTAGGTGATAAGGACACTTTATATTAATTAAGTTAAAAGAAATACAAAAATGGCATAAGCAAATATCTTTTCGAAAAACTATTTTTAAATAGGGTTATATATGTTGGATTTTTGACTACAAATATTAATTTGAATGATAAAAATATTTACTACATAATGGTATTTTATTTATAATTTTTATACATTTAATAATAGAATTTATTTATGACACAATAATGATGTAGTATTTTCCTTATTAATGAAAGCATAAAGTAATTGTTATTATAAATGTTAAAATAAATAAACATTGAAAGTTTTTATGACATAAAATACTTTTATTGGTTAATATTACATGTTATTATTGGTTAAATGAATTTTCATTTAATTAATAAAGTTTTTAAGACTTTAATATAAATCAATTATTTAATAGTGTTAAAATTGACATATAAGAGTTTTTAAAAAAAATATTACATTATTAATTGATATTAAATTCGTAAAAATCTAAAGTTCGGCCAAGAGACTTATATCATGATAGGTGTATCATTAATGGACCACTTTTGTGTCGTTTGGATGTATATAGTAAGTTTATTAACTATATATTATAAAAATACAAAGTGACATGGTAAGTGTTAAACTAATTAACCAAGAGTTAAAACTAAAAAATAACGTTAATGTAATGACCCAAATCTATCTAAAATCTTTTTGTTGAAAGTATTTAGACACATACCCATCTTATACTTTTAATAATCCACTTTTGAGCCATTATAAATCCAATATTAATTTATTATAAATTAATACTTTAAGTTTTTCTTAAATAGCCTCTCCTCCCCCTTATAAAAGTACACCACTTCAAACCAATTATTCACACCTTCATAGCCTTTTGGTTCGGCCAAAAACTACCCAAATACTCTCTAAGCATCCCTCACTTCAACCTGGAGGCCTTAGTTTGATCATAAATCCATCCTAATGAGCCCTTTTGATCAAATCAAAAGGAAGAACCCAAAGAAGAGGTAATGTTTTCACCACCCTTTTTCAAGTTCATTTCTTCTTCAACTTTTTCATTCATTGTTATTTACTTTATAAAATAATATCTCCAGTATCTTATATATATTGTGATGTTATTATAAATATATTAAAACCATATTCAGTATTCTATCCATCCTTTGAATTACATGTCACCATACGTGTGTAAGTACGGATTACCATCTCCACGTCGCGGTGTAATTGTTATTCAACACATTATTATTTGGATGGGTATAATAATGATGTTTAATTAAAGTAATTAATAAATATAACATGATAATGATTCTTTATATATTATATACCATCCAATTATATATTATTTTATCATCAAAAGAATGATATTGTCACTCGTGCGTACGTACGGACTACCGTCTCTACGAACGCGATGAGATTCATTCCCCATAATATCGATTTAAGTATAATTATCATTTGATGATTAAAAGTAATGTTTAAAAACTTTATATCATTTGGTATATGAGTAATATAAAACCTATCCATAACAAAGACAACTTATGTAACAAAACATATAAAAGAAAACGAGTAAGTTAACACCCAAAACAACAATAATACTAAAATATTATTAAAAAAGAATTATTAGAAGATCATATATGATATCATAATTATATATATTGTTCTTGTATAATTTAATAACAAATTTTTAACTATTTTACAGGAGGTTAACATACCATCGACTAAGGAAAAGTACAAGGTAAGGGTTTATTTCACAATCTCTTCATTATCCGAGGTTGTTTATACGAAATTATCTACTGGGACCTCTTTATCATCCACATCCATGTTTCTTAAAAATATATTTCAAAACATTTTTACTATTTTCTAGACAATGGTATAAATTCATTTATACCCTTATGTGTTTTGAATGTAATCTTACCGTCATTTTCAAAACAAGGTACTTTTGACCTTTTCGGCAAATTTAAGATAAGAATGTTTTTTTAACTTATACGACGGGTGCGGCTATTTTCGGCCGTTATAACATCATCAAAGCTTACCTTATAATCCTATAAGAATATTTTCAAAATAAATGTTTTCTTTATAATTATTTGACTTTTAAATGATTTCAAAATGAATATTTTAAGAATTTTTGAAAGATACTCTTTATCAAGATCATAATTTTAAATGTTTTAAAGATTTATCTTTCTAAATATTTTTAATTAATGTCAATGGTTTCAAAATGATTTTAAGGATTTATTTATATGGAAATGAATGTTTTGAAATGATATTTCTTTTCAAAAGCTTCAAAATGGTATGGGAAACTTTGACTCAAAAATCTCTTTTAAATTACTTCTTTTATAAATGTGTTACTTTTAAATGATTTCAAAAAAGAGATATTTCTCTCAGTTAGTTTTGATTTCATATATGTCAACATCCATTGATTTATTTTAAGTTGATTTATTATGATAAAAATTTTACATATTGTATTGAATGTTTTCTGATATGTTTGATTTTGGATGTGTTATTTTTATACCATTCATGGTTTATGGAGAAACTATTGACATTTCATATGACAATTTTAATAAGAATGTTTATTTTATGTTTAAACTTTTTCATATGAGGAATGTATTGGACTTAGTAAGTGATGGGTGGAGCCCGCTATAGCTCCTCGATGCATCGGTATGTCTCATGAGACAACTAGACGTGGAATTGGATGAGGCCCTTTCCCAATTTGATTTATGGTTTTGCCCGAGGCCTTAATCATTTTTAAATGTCTTGGCTGAGGCCTTGACAAAATGTTTTAGAATTTCCGACATAATATATTCCCTCATTATGGAAATAATATTGATGTTTCATGTGGTCATTCGACTAGTATAATACCCATGATTATGTTTTATTATGGAATTATTTACTCAGCTCGTAATCTTTCCATAAAAGTATTCATTTTTATTATTGGTAAAGTCATGTGGTTTCAATTATTTACCATGCTTAATATTTTGAAAATTTTCCGCTGTATTACTTACCCTTACTGAGCGTTTCAGCTCACCCATTTCTATGTTTTATTTTTCCCAGGATTCCAAGAATTGTATTGTGATTGATATGCAGAGTTAAGCCAAGGGAATAATGACATTCATAAAGATTATTTATGTAGTTTTGTGTGTCTTAGAGTGAAATGTAACATTTTTGTATGTAATCTATTTTCCATGTCTGCTAAACCGATCGGTCCTTCGGGACTTGATTCCTTGTAATCATGCCAATGTATTAAAATAATGCACCAACTCTGGGTAACCAGGGTCGGGGTGTTACATTTTTTCATAACTCTTGAATGAAACCTTATCTATCCCTTCTTCTTTAAAGAATCTTATTGATTCATAAAAATCAATAAGGGGATCCGGATACACCAAGTCTTGTGATCCTGACTTTAAGATACAAACTCTTTCCCATCCATTAAGCTTGATGTTTTTGGAGAATATGGAGTCATACTTGCTGAAGAAATTCAGATGCACTATCCTTTCTCTGTATACTTTCCACTCCGCAATCATCTTGATAGAAGCATATCTTGAGAAGGAACTTCAACAGGCATTCAGAATTGAGAAACCTTTGAAAATCCAGAATGGGTATTTCAAGTGGGGCAGAGCTTCGACACACAAAAGCTTTGAAAACTGATGTGGAACAACTATCGAGAGTCCCCTTAATATAGGTGTTGATGTGATGGTTCATCTTCCCATATGAATATAGTTTCTAATAATTCTTCTTATCATATCTCATGGTTTAAATGATAACCGCAAGGAAAAATTTGGTAGGATCTGATTTTTTGAGGTTTTTAAATGAAACAATTCAGATTTAAGGAAACTTGTCAGAACCCATCCTCGGGGCCCGTGCCGTGACTACCCCAAGCCCGCCTTCTATAGGCCAGAGGCTGACATCTAGCACCAAAGGCATAAATCCCAATAAAAAGAAAAGGAATTTCCTTTATTAAAAGAAAAAAAACAAAACCAGAGTATAAGTGGAAGAAAACACTAAGTAAAACTGAAGACAAAAGTAGTTCTGAAAGTAAGCGGCCGGAAATACAAGCCCAACTGTAAAGTACAAGGTAATAGACAAAATAGCTGGAAGGTGACAAGAAGCTATTGGTTCGTCCACCACAGATCCTACCTAAAGGGTGGGTACAAATAGCGTAGCTCCTAGATCGTCCACCACGGATACTACCTGAAGGGTAGGTACAGATAGCGCATCTCCTAGATCGTCCTACATGGATCCTACTAGAAGGGTAGGTACAGATAGCCCACTCAGCACCCTCATGTGTCAATCCTCCTCTGGATACCAACTCGTCGTGAGGTCCACCTCTAGGTACCGTCCAGTCCTCATACACTCGGCCTCCGTTAGCACTGTCTGTTGTCTGCATCCAACAAAACGAGGTGCGGGGGTGAGTATAACGATACTTAGTAGGGACCCTGAGACCCTCAAGGTCTCACTAAATCCAACAAGGATAAACCACTAATAAAGATCTCAACAGATAAAATTTACATAGGTATATTCCCATATATATACCTAAGTTATCAAATAACCCATCTCAATCATGAGTAAAACACAAAGGTCATTGACTCATCTCAAACCCGGATTTTTATTCATGATGACGAAAACACGGCTGCTGGAGAACTCCTCCTCTGTCGAGCACAGCTGTCCTGTCACGACTCTGAGGTGCTACTCACTAACCCTAGATTGATGAGGTACTCTTCCATTGTCGAGTACCACGGGTCTGCCACCCCAACACAGTAGTGCTCCCCGCCATGGGTCTGCCACCCCAACACAGTAGTGCTCCCCACTGGGCTAGTCAAGTCATTCCGATACAAATCGAACAAGCAGTAATCAAGTCTCAACCAGCTACATGGTCACCGTACTCCATATTCTCATCTCCGGGAGGTTCCGCTCCCTGAAATGTTGTTTGAAACTCCATGTTTCACGAAGTTCCAAGAAGAAGTATCTCAAAGAACTGCCTCGTCATAGGGGTCTCAACACAATAGATGGCGCGTCAATAGGACGCTCGGTCTGTGAGTTATTAGCATTTTCGTTCCTGGGGCCCGGTTGGATTTCAGGTACAATCCAAACTGACCATACTCAAACTATGTCTAAACCTCAGGTTAATTAAGCCAAAAGAACCATCTCGTCAAGAGGAAACCATCGTGGTCGACGTCACATCAATCGGATGTCCGGTCCTCATGTTATAAGCGTTTTCGCTCGGAGGGCCCGGTTGGTTATGAGTTCGAACCAACCTGGTCATACCCAAAAATCGCATAAACCTTGAGTTAAATATACTTAAACAACCGTCTCGATCCATTAAATCCTACTCAACTGATGGTGAGTTGATCAGAGGTCTTTAGCTCATGTTTTTTCCATTTCACCGACAACGATCCGAAAATAGGGGGTTTGTGACCGGTCTGACCCGGCCCAACACCCCCTGGGTCGGCCTGAACCGGGTCAACCCGACTCAGGTCCATGTCCGGCTAGGTTGAGCACGGCCCGGTGCATGTGGCCCATGCGGCTGGCCGACCAGGGGGGCTGGCGGCGCCCAGTGGGGCCCACCCTAGCCGCTGGTCTTGGGCGGGGGGGTGGGGGGGGGGGGGGGGTTACACACCACGATTTCCTCGAAATGGCCAGCCATTATGGCCAAAAATTTGGTAACTATGGGACCCCCTTGGGTGCTGCCTCTTGGTGGCACCCGCGACCGATATAACAGGCTGCCCTTCCAGATCCATTGTTGCCTTATGCCGTAGCTTTGTTCAACCAGCGCGGCGCGGCGGCACCGCGCCCCACTGCCACGGTCCACCCTGGCCCCAGCCCTTGTAGCTATGACTCCATGTAACAGTGACGCGCCCCTCCGCCGCAGCCCGACTAGGCCGTGGTCTCGCTCTACTCCGCACAGCTCGACTGTGCCGCACCTTTGCGGTGACCCGACAATCATGCACTGAGGATCCACTCATGGTCGGCCCGACGCAGGCCTGTTTTTCTCTGTCCACCTCCATCATCCACAAAAAACAAACGAGAGGGGAAGGGTGAGACCATGTTCGTGCGGTCCGAGCCCTTCCTTGTCAAGATGGTATCAAGCAGCCAAACGAAACGGAAGAATTGATGAACGATAATGAACGATATTAAAACTTGAACATAACAACCCCTACTTCATGGTACGCCGTTCGTTGAAGATTTCGCGAAAGGGTGGACGTCGGCTCGTTGACGTCGTCGCAAGGGAGGAGATGAAGGTGACGACTATCATTGGCATTCGTCTCTTCCGCAAGGTCCATTGATCCCGACTCAAGCGTCATTCGTTGGAGATCCGTCATAAGGAGAACTGTTCTTTGTGGAGGGAGGGAGCTCTTCTATTTCTCCATGGATTCTCCACACAATATTTTCCCAGCCCAAATATTAAAATGGGATTTTCCCCAATATTAACAAACATTCCATCTCAATTAAATTTAATTCAAATTCATTAATTAATTGAATAGATGACAAAAATTAAATGATGAGAGAGAGATGGAAAGTGGAGAGGCTCCACACCAATAAATGAGTGGAGTTGTCATGTATTAAACAAGGGGTGAGTTATGGGGAGGTCAAGGGAGTTATGGGAAGGTCAAGGGGGTTATGGGGGAGGTGAGGAGTTATGGTCTCATGTGGGCCCCACCACACTAAACTCTAAGATGGGAGGTTAGGTGGTAGTGGAACCCACCTCTAGCTCTCCCTTTGTAGGATAATAACCACCCTCCACAAATAAAAATACCAAACACATATTTTTATTTATTCCTTAAAAACAAACTGAAAATTAACCTCTTCTCCTGTCAAAACCCAATTTCGGTAAAAGTACCCTTAAGAAATTAACAGTGTTGCGAGTTCATCAGTGCCCTCATATTTCAATTCCAAGCATCGATTAAAAATATAGAAAAACCCACTCATTTGTTTACTGATCGTACCCGAGATAAACTTCGAAAATTGATTCTGGGCACACTGGGTCTCAGAATCATGTGTCGTCAGAAGCCATAGACTCGTAAAATTCCAAAGAAATTAGGAAAAAAAAAATCTTGAAATTTATGGGTCTTTAAATTACTCCCACATCCGGGCTTTACATCCTCGTAAAGGTACAACACAAACTAGGAAAACTAAAGGAGGTACCGAACACGCATCTGAGCCTCCCGCTCCCATGTGCCCTCATGGAGGATTATGTGTTGCCAGCAAAAGCGAACAAGAGGAATCGACCATCCTCATAGGACCCACTTCTGTCGATCCTCAACCTCTACTGGAACCCTGTGAAAGTTTCCTCGTCATCGATGTCCTGCTCTCTGTTTCAATGATGATGGATAGTTCTTGCACACATCTCCTCAGCTGAGATACGTGGATGACGTCGTGCACCCGGTGCAACTGAGGTGGAAAGGCCATAGGACAAGACACCTCGCAAACTCTACTGGGGACATGGAAAGGTCTAATGAAACACGGAGAAAAATTGCCGCCTCGTCCAAAACTCTGAATACCTCATCGAGGTGAGACCCGTATAAAGGTGTGGTCGCCATCGTCGAACTCCTATGGTCTCGTCTCCTATCATCATAGGACTTCTGTCTGCTCTGTGCAGTCTTCATCTGCTCCTGGATGATCTAAACCTTATCCATTGTACCCTAAACCATCTCTGGTTTTACTGGTGCTAACTCCATCACTATCCACAAAGGATATCTGAAATGCGCACACCTGCTGTCTCGCCACTCCTAACAGTTGAATGCCTGATATCCTACTAAGAGCATTTGTTACAACGTTCCCCTTCCTAGGTGTATAGACTATCTCAAAGTCATAGTCCTAGAGGAACTCAATCCATTACTACTATCTCAGGTTTAGGTCCTTATGAGAGAAGATACACCTTATACTATTGAGTTGGAGAGAACCGTAAATCATTCGCTCAAAGAACAATGAGTGAGACTTGCCAAAAATAAGAACTCATCTCCACCATCCTTCATCTACGTTCTACCAAAGAGCTGCTGAGATTCATCCTCTACCGAAAAGTGAAACCTGGTCTCATTCCCTAGATGAACCACGTTCTTTTCTTAATACAGTCGTTCCTAACCTAAACGGTACAATTCATGTTTTGAATGGCGTCATAAGGCCTCGACGCTACTACTAAGAGATCCAACTATTACTCTCGCCTCCAAGGGTTGAGTCACACTATCGACATCAGTTCATGGTTACTGGGTCTCCTCCAGTAAGAATCTCTCAATTGAGGGTCAAGTCAACAGTTTTAACCAAAACCTCTTAGTTTCAACCATACAAAAATTAAATGAAAGTAAATGTCACAACGATAAGTGTCTTTTATTACTACAGATCAAAGTACAAAGACACAAAGCAAACACAACAACAACAACATAGAAATTAGATCACCAAGAACAAAGGCCTCCATGCCTTGAACTAGTCTCGCTCTTATCCACCTGCTTCGGAAGCTCCAGGGTCATATGCTTCATCTGCCTGAAGCTATGCTCTCCCATATCCACCCATTCCCTACGGTCGGGGTGGACCTCCTAGTGGTGGTGGAAAATCCTCGAAACATCGTACACCACTGGATGTACGACCATCTCCTCTACCCCGGTCTAGTAGGTTCCTCTACTACCTAATGCACATCTGCTGGATAGGTCGAGCAGTCTTGAGCCAAATGATCCTTCTTTCCACATGCATAGCACTTCCTGCTCCTCGTATGGCTGGCTCTGTTTCGTTTTCCTCGCACAACCGAACCTATAACCCGTGGTCTCCCACATGTTGTCTTGGTCCTCTTGGACCTCTGCATCATCAGTCTTTTGCCTATAGATGACTCGGATACTGACGGAAAACTTTGTGGCAAGGGCAGCATCTCCTGAGCATTCTGAGAGTGTAGAGTCACTGATAAAAACTACGCTCGGAAAAAAGTCTCGAAGTCTCCCCAGGTGAAGGTCATCTCGTCGCAAAACTAGAGCATCTGGCTCCACCACTTCTCAGCTTCTCTCTAAAAGAGGCTAACATCTAGGTACACCATCAAGTATATGGATGTCCAAGCTGTGTGGAAAGCTCGTGCTACAAACGCCAGCCAGTGCCCAGCTATCTGAAAATCCGACTCTCCTTGAAACATTGGAGGCCTCTATCGCTGGAACTCATGAAACGCACTCAAGCGGCGTGCACTCTCTGCCAATGTCTCAACTAGAAGAGGGACCTGTACTGAGGACTCGTTGCTCGGTAAGCTATCATCGAACTCTCCACTCGGTACCCATGCTGACTGACTGGGTGAAGACATCCTGAAACAAACAGATGTGACACTTTCAAAAGACTATACCTAGTGAGCTGACCTGGTTTGAGCAGATTTAAAATAAACTTTTGAAAACACACACGCAATCAGTGTTTTTGTGCCCTGAGTCGGAAATAAGAAGTCAAGGTTCAGGTGTATGGATACGTCGGCCGCCCGCACCAACACAGGACTCCCTGAACTGAAGACCACATTTAGTACCCTTAACACTATTTCCTCACAGAAAGAAATATCAGAGTCCTAAGTTCTACGGCAGAACCGACTCCTCTGACACCAATTTGTCACGACCCGTCCTTGGGGCCCATGTCGTGACTACCCCAAGCCCGTATTCCATAGGTCAGTGGCTAGAGACTAGCACCAAAGGCATAAATCCTGATAAAAAGGGAAGGCATTGACTTTATGAACTGTAAAAAAACACAACCAGAGTACAAGCGGAAGAAAACACTATGTAAAACTGAAAGCAAAAGTAGTGCTGAAAGTAAGGGTCCAGAAATACAAGCCCAACTGTAAAGTACAAGGTAAAAGACAAAACAACTGGAAGGTGACAAGCAGCTCCTGGATCGTCCACCACGGATCCTACCTGAAAGGTAGGTACAGATAGCGCAGCTCCTAGATCATCCATCACAGATCCTACCTGAAGGGTAGGTACAGATAGCGCAACTCCTAGATTGTCCACCATGGATCTTACCTAAAGGGTAGGTGCAGATATCCCCCTCAGCACCCTCATCCGTCAATCCTCCTCTGGGTACCAACTCTACGTGAGGTCCACCTCCAGGTACCGTCCAGTCCTCATACTCTCGGCCTCCGTTAGTGATGTCCGTCGTCTGCATCCAACAAATGAGGTGCAGGCATATCCCGTACAGGGGAGAGTATAATGATACTCAGTAAGGACCCAGATACCCTCAAGGTCTCACTAAATCCAACAAGGATAAACAAAAATGAAATATCTCAACAGATAAGCTTTACTTAGGTATATGCCCATGCATATAACTAAGTTATCAAGTAACCCATCTCAATCATGAGGAAAACACAAAGGTCATTGACTCAACTCAAACCAGGATTTTTATTCACGATGATGAAAACATGGCTACTGGGGAACTCCTCCTCTTTCGAGTGCAGTAGTCTTGTCACGACTCCGAGGTGCTACTCACTAACCTTAGACTGCTGAGGTACTCCACCACTGTCGAGTACCTCGGGTCTGCCACCCCAACACAGTAGTGCTCCCCCTACTAGCCTACAGAGGTAATCCTCCTATCGAGTACCGCAGGTCTGCCACCCCAACACAGTAGTGCTCCCCACCATGGTGCTTCCACCCAAACACAGAAGTGCTCCCCACTGGGCTTGTCATGTCATTCAGATACGAATCAGACAAGCAGTCGTCAGGTCTCAACCAGCTACATGGTCACCGTACTCCGTATGCTCGTCTTCGAGAGGATCTTCTCCACGAGCTACTTTTTGACACTCCAAGTGTCACTAATTTCTAGGAAGAAGTATCTCAAAGATCCACCTCGTCATAGGGGTCTCAACGCAACAAAAAACGCGTTAATCGAACGCCCGGTCTGTGAGTTATTAGCATTTCTGTTCTAGGGGCCCGGTTGGATTTCAGGTACAATCCAACCCAGCCATACTACAAATACGTCCAAACCTCAGGTGAAATATGCCAAAAGAACCTTCTCATCAAGGGAAAACCATCATGGTCGACGACACGTCAATCAGACGTCCGGTCCTCAACTTGTAAGCGTTTCCGCTCCGAGGGCCCGGATGGTTACAAGTTTGAACCCACACATCCATACCAAAAATTCACCAAAACCTTGAGTGTAATATACCGAAACAACTGTCTCGATTCAAGAAATTCTACACAACTGATGGTGTGTCGATCGGAGGTCCGTAGCTCAAGTAATGACCGTTTAACAAAAAATGATCCAGAAATAGGGGATCTAGGCCCGGTCTGACCCGACCCAACACCCCCTGGGTCGACCCGAATTGGGTCGACCCGACTTTGGTCCGAGTCTGGCCCGATTGGGCGCGGCCCAGGCCGGCCCAGCCTGCTCAGCCCAACGCACATGGCCCACATGGCTGGCCGACCAGGGGGGCTGGCGGTGCCTAGTGGGGCCCGCCCTAGCCGCTGGTCTTAGGGGGAGGGGGGGGGGGGTTACACCCCCCGATTTCATCGAAACGGTCGGTCGTGATGGCCGAGCCTTGGGTAACCACAGGACCCCCTTGGGCCCCGCATCATGGTGGAACCGGCGGCCAGAACAGCCGTCCGCCCTTCCAGATCCGTCGTGGCCTTAGGCCGCGGCTTTGTTCAACCGGCGCGGCGCGGCAGCCCTGCGCCCCACCGCCGCAGCCCACCCCGGTCGCGGCCCCTGTCGCTCTGGCGCGGCACGACGGCACCCTACCCCTCCCACATGGCCTGACTATTCTGCGGTCTGGCTCTACTCCACAGGGCACGACGGCTTCACGCCTTTGCGGTGAATCGACAATCATGTGCTGATGATCCACTCGTGGTCGGCATGATGCATGCTGTTTCTTCGCAGCCCGCCTCCATCGTCCACAAACAACAAACGAGGGGGGAAGGGTCGGACTGTGTTCGTGCGGTCTGAGCCCTTCCTTTTCAAGATGTTTTCGATTGGCCAAACGAAACTCAAGAATTGAAGAACTATGATGAACAATATTAAAACATGAACATAACAACCCCTACTTCAAGCTTCACCATTCATTGAAGATATCGCGAAAGGGTGGACGTCGGCTCGTTGACATCGTCTCAAGGGAGGAGATGAAGGTGATGATGATTGTTGGATTTCTTCTCTTCCGAAAAGGCCTTTGATCCCGACTCGAGTGTCATTCGTTGGAGAACCATCGGAAGGAGAACCGTTCTTCGTGGAGGGATGAAGCTCTTCTATTTCTCCTGGGATTCTCCACACAATATTTTCCCAGACCAAATATTAAAATTGGATTTTCCCCCATCTTAACAAACTTTCCATCTCAATTCAATTTAATTCAAACTCATTAATTAATTGAATAGTTGGAAAAAATTAAATAATGAGAGAGAGAGGGAAGTAGAGAGGATCCACTCCAATAAATGAGTGGAGTTGTCATGTATTAAACAAGGGCTGAGTTATGGGGAGGTCAAGGGGGTTATGGGGGAGGTGAGGAGTTAGGGTCTCGTGTGGGCTCCACCACACTAAACTCCCCCATGGGAGGTTAGGTGGGTGTGGGCCCCACCTTTAACCCCCCTTTGTAGGATAATAACCACCCTCCACATATAAAAATAACAAACACATATTTTTATTTATTCATTAAAAACCGGAAATCGACCTCTTCTCCTGTCAAAACGCAATTATGGTGAAGGTCCCCTTAATAAATTAATGGCGTTGCGAGTTCATTAGTGCCCTCAGATTTCAATTTCGAGCACCGGTTCAAAATATAGAAAAAAAACGGCTCGTTTTTTTACTGAACATACCCGAGCTAAACTTCGGAAATTGATTCCGGGCACATCGGGCCTCTGAATCAAGTGTCGTCAGAATCCACAGACAAGTAAAATTCTAAATAAATTATGAAAAAAAATTTCCTTGAAATTTCCTCGTCTTTACAAAGCTATAATCCAAAAAGTTTAAAAAAACAAAAGAAACTACCTGTAAGTAATAGGTGAATACGAAAACTCAAGAAATAGTCATACCTTTCGGATTACCAGGATGATTATTCGTAATAGGTAATACTCCTCTTAAAAAAATTTAGGAAAAAACAACTATCAACACATCCATTACGCAAACCATCATTACCAAAATCTTCATTACAAAAATCTTCATTACAAAAATCATCATTACAAAAATCATCATTACGAAAAACATGAAAAACAAACTTCATTACGAAAAACATGAAAAACATCATTACGAAAAAAGTATGAAAACACAATCAAATGTACTCCCCCTATGAAAAAGAGTTTATTACTATAAATAGATTGATTTCAACAGAAATTTAATAAGGAGGATTACCTTACAGTTATCATTCCAAAATTTTGTTTAATGTATACAAATCTATCAAAGAGTAAAAATTTTGTAAAAATATCAGCAAGTTGATCTTGCATTCCGATAAATTGAAGAATGATATCTCCTTTTTATGTGTGATCCCTAAGAAAGTGATTCCTAATATCTATGTGTTTTACACAAGATTTATGTGAATGGTTTTTACTAAGGGCAATGGCACTCGTATTATCACAAAAAATGTGTGTTTTGGTAAAACTCGTACCATAGTCTGTGAGTGTGTGTTGCATCCACAACACTTGAGAACAACAATTTCCAACTGCTACAAATTTATCTTCAGTAGTGGAAAGTGCTATTGAGTGTTGCTTCTTGAAAGACCAAGAAACTAAGGAATCTCTTAAGAAATGACTGGTTCCAGATGTACTCTTTCTATGTATTCTAAATCCACTAAATTCAGCATCTGAAAAACATTTAAAAATAAAATCATTTCCAGAAGTATAAAAGAGTCATAAATCCATGGTTCCCTTTAAGTAGAAAAAATTTATTTTCTCTGCCTTTAAGTGGGATTCCTTAGGGTTGCATTGATATATTACACATAAGCATACTGAAATCATTAAGTCTGGACAACTAGATTTCATGTAAAGTAGACTATCTATCATACCTCTAAAAGATGTTTGATCTATTGGTTTCCCAGCTTCATCAAGTCAATAGTGTTTGAGGTACCAATATGAGTACTAATACTCTTTGTGTTGTCATATCCATACTTTTTAAGAAAATATTTAATATTCTTATGATGGGATATATATATTCATTCTAGTTTTTGAGAAATTTGAAAACAAAGAAAATTTTTTAACTCACCCATCATACTCATTTCAAACTCAGATTTCATTAGATTCGTAATGGAATCCGTTAAGGATTGCTGAGTTAAACCAAATATAATGTCATCAACATAAATTTTATCAATCAAAAAAAATTTCTTATCTTTCTTTATAAAAAGTCTTGGATTTGAATTTCCCTTAACATAATTATTTTGAAGAAAAAATCTTGTATTTCTATCATACCAGGCTCGAGGGTCTTTCTAATGTCCATACAAAGCATTGGTAAGTCTAAAAACATGATCAGGATGTTTTGTATCTTCAAAACCATGAGGTTGTTCAACAAAAACATCCTCTTGAACATAACCATTAAGAAAAGCACATTTCACATCCATTTGAAAATGTTTTAAATTGAATAATGCTGCAAATATGAGTAAAATATGAATTGATTCAAGTCTAGATACAGCAGCATAGGTTTCTTCATATTCTATTCCCTCTTGTTGATTATAGCCTTTAGCAAACAATATAGCTTTATTTATTACTATGATTCCATTTTCATCACACTTATTTCTGAAAACCCATTTTACTCCAATTACAGAAATTTCCTTAGGTCTTTCAACCAAGGACCAGACTTTATTCCTTTTGAATTCATTTATCTTATCTTGCATAGATTTTATCTAATCATTATCACTTAAAGCATCATTATTTCTTTTTGGTTCTAATTTGGAATGAAATGATAGATTTTCTACTTCATTTCTTAAGGAACTTCTAGTCCTTGCAGGTTGATTCACATCACCAATTATACTATCACTAGGATGATCCTTAGAAACAACTGATTTGGGTTTTGTAAATCTTGTTCATCAACATAGGGTATAAAATCTTCTGGGGTAAATGTCTCAGAATAATCTTCTTGGACATTTTCCTTATCAGAAGGATCTTATAACAATGGATGATAACCAGTTTTTTAAAACATATTCAAAGATGTAGGTTGGGGTTGTTTAAAAACAAAAGGATCAGTTTCATCAAATTTAACATGCGCTGTCTCTTAAACAGTACAAGTGTTTTTGTTGAAAACTCTACAGGCCTTAGAAGTTGTCGAATATCCTAGAAAACTTATTTCGTCAGATTTTGGTGTGAATTTATGTATATTATCTTTAGTATTCATGATGAAGACTTTGCAACTAAAAACCTTAAATTAAGAAAGTCTAGTTTTTATACCATTCCATAACTCATAAAAATTTTTCTTAAGAAAAGGTCTAACCAAAACTCAGTTTATAGTATAACAAGAAGTACGTACAGTTTCAACCCAAAAATTTTTGGTGATAGAATACTCACTCGACATGGTTCTTATTATCTCTTGAAGAATTCTATTTCTTTTTTCAACAAAACCATTCTGTCGAGGTATTCTAGGTGATGAGAAGTTATGAGTAATGTGTTTTCTACTACAAAAAGATTCAAAATCATAATTTTGAAATTCTCTTCCATGATCACTTTGGATAGTTATCAAAGGAAGGTTTTTATCATTTTTGACATGGGCTCTAAAACTTTTTAAATACGAAAAATCTTCAGGTTTCTTTGCTAGATAATAGACCCATGTAAATCCAGTGTAATCATTAACTAAGACAAATACATAATATTTACCTCCAATTCTTCCAGTTTGTGTTGGTCCAAAAAGATCCATATGCACCAACTATAATGCATCAGTAGTTGAGACTTCACCAATTTAATTAGAACTAGATTTATGTTGCTTTCTATATTGACAAGGATCACAAAATTTTGAAGAATCAAATCTATGCTCTAGTAGATCCTTAACTAGTCCTTTCTTATAGAGTTTTCGTAAGTTCCTAAGGTCACAGTGACCTAACCTTCTATACCATAACCAAGAATGATCTTCCATTTCACTAAGTCAAGGTAGATCTTGGCTCCTACGGTCTTCTAAGTTAAGTGTGTATACATTCTCTTGCCAATGGGTAGAAAAAAATACTCTTCCTTGGAATTGTGTACTAAGAACTTTTCATTCCTAAAATTCACAAGGTAGCCTTCATCACATAATTGGCTTATGCTAATGAGGTTGTGATATAGACCCTTAAAAAATAAAACATTTTAAATAAATGTTTTTCCAAGAAGAACGATGTTACATATACCTATTATTTCTCCCTTAGAATTATCTCTGAAAGTTACTTTTCCTCCTTTAGCCTTGATAATATTTTCAAAGAAGTTTTTGTTATAATACATATTCTAGGAACATCCACTATCCACGTACCAATTATTGCTATTGGTAGCTTCTTTATTTTCCTTAAAATAATAATGTTAGACTTTCTAAATCCAAACTTCCTTTGATCGTAAATTTTTAGACAACAAAATAATGGGTATCCACATTTGTTTAGTGAAATAATCTTTATGAAACCCAAGATATTGAACATTATTCAAAGATCAATTTTTCATCCAATGTCCACCACTTTGACCTTTAGTACAAAAAGGGGCTCTAGAAGGAATAAAATAATTGTTTTTGAAAATAGGTTTTCGGTGAGTATAACCTACTCCGGTAGTATTTCCTAGAGGTTTTATTTGAGAATACATCTTGTCAATATTTTCCTTGATAGAAGTAAAGTTTTCAATAATGTTATTAAGGGAATATATCTCAGATTTTAGTCTGATGACTAAATTACTATCCTTAGGAATTATTTTTTTAGAGTTATATTTTTCCTCAAAAATATTCAATTTTTAAATAGCATTATTAAGATATTTTGAAAGTTTTTCCTTTTTAGAATTTACTTCCTTAAGGTCTTTAGAATGTTTTTCTAGAATCCCGTCCTTATCTCTATGATCTCTAGAGAGGTTTGAAATATCTTTTCTAAGAATTTCTTCTCTAGTATTTTCCTTGTCCAATTTCATAGAAATTTTACAATTTTTTGCTTCTAACAACTTGGAAAATCTAGATACTTCTTCATACGAAGGTATCTCTTCATTATCTGAAGATTAAGTATCTTTATTATAAGTAATATCTCCAGAATAGTAATTCTTATCAAGAGAAAAATTTGTTAAAGCCTCGGAAAAGCGTACTTTGGCCATAAGACATATATTAGGGAAAGAAGTTGTAGCCATGAATCTGATAATTTTTTGTACTGATGATTCAAATTCTGAAGATTCAATTTCTGAAGAGTCTCCACATCTATCACTCCAATTATCATTTTCTTTAAGACTTTTCTTATGCTTTGAGTGATATAACTTCTTCCTGTTCCTTTCTGAATTCATTTCCTTCATTTCCTTCTTTCTCAAAAGAGGGAAATCATGTCTGATATGACCTGTTATTCTACACACATAACAAGTAACTTCCCCATATTTCTTCTCATTGTAGTCTCTCTTCTTGAATTTATTTTGATAGTTCTTTTGAGCCACTATCTTGTTCATTCTCCAAGCAAGATTAGCTAATTCATTCTCAGACTTCTCTGTATCACTATATTATGACAGAATAGTAACTGTATTTGACTTAGATCTAGTAACTCCTTCTGGAGTCTTGGATTTCATATGCTTAGAAGTGGTTGTAAAATCAACTCCTCCATTCCCATTTTTCTTTTTGACATTATCAGCATCTCTCTTTATTCTAGTACAATGCTGAAGAAGATTTCCAAACAATTAATCTATGGAAATCTAGGAATGTTTTCTATTCTCATAAATTGCTATCATCTTGGACTCCCACTAATTTGGAATAATGTCTATAATTTTATATACAATAGCCTCATCAAACAAGCCTTTTTCTACCATAGACTGTAATCTATTCATGATAGTCATAAACATTTTCTAAACATTGCTTGTAGGTTCTCCATAAGGAAAGTTAAATCCATGGTATTCAGCTCTCAACATATCTCTTCTTGTCCCTAAAACTTACATGTACCAAAATGTGTAACTTTAAGTTTCTTTCAGATACTATTTGCAACTTCACATGAAGATATTTTAATATAGATGTTCCTAGTCATAGAACACATCAAAGTATTTCTGACTCTGAAATTTGCTTGATATTCTGATTTCTCCTGATTAGTAAAAGTTCTCAACTCCTGATCAAGAATCTTATAGTCCCATGTCAGAATTAGGTAGTTATCAACTCCAATGTTAATAACTAAGGTCTTCATCCTATCTATATATTAGTCATAATCATTTACATCAAAAATATGAGGTCTGGTAGGATTTAGATTGTCGATAGAACCAACATTTAAACCTACCATCTTAAGGAAAAACATGGCAACCAAACATGTTAGTAATAAGAGTTTGTAAACAAGGAATATATTCCTCATTAAGAAAAATTATAAAACTAGAGTATCTATAAGAAAAAAATGAATCCAAACTTATGAATCCGAAAAAGTTAATCCAAAAAACTGATTCCAGAAAAATGAAGAAGAATATTTTTCTTCTACAGAAAGGAAAATTTATATGTGAATACATGTATTTTAGAGTCCTCCTCTGATACCAATTGTTGGATCGATAGATAAGATAGATATGAAACTGATTGTAGTATCAAAATATGATGCATATACTCAATATACAAGAGGGGAGTGAATTTTATACTTAAAAAAATTCCTTTGGAACTTTTAAAGATGATTATATCTAACAAAGATAAACAATGTAATTCACAAAACCTCTAGATTCTAATAACATGCTTGATTCTGGAAAAGTGATTCCAGAAATGAAACATAACAAAAGTTTACAAAAAATTAGATTTTAACTTAAAGGATATAAAATTCTTTATAATAACAGTACAAGGTTAAGGAAGTATAAGAAAGATATACTTTCCTTAACAATCAAAATTACAGTGAAAAAAAACCTAAAACACTACAAGAAACAAGTAGTAACTCTTTTAAACTAAAGAAAAGGGTATCCAACAACCTTGGATAAAGGTCCCTTGAATTATACTTTCAAGAAAGTCTATCTTACCCAAACCCAGGTAAGCCCTCAATCAAAAGATCAGTATCTGTCTTGCTATATTCACAAGCCCTCGATTTGTAAGTAAATCGACACCTCTGACTTCACAACCCGAAGTCTATGATTTCAAGGAAATCACACCTCTGCACAAAGAAAATATATACGATTAAAAGTTCGAACAATCCGTTCAAACTTCTTCACAATGCTTGAGAGTTTATGAGAGTCTCTCTCTAGTAATCACTTCAGATCAACAGTTGTCTAAAAGTTGTCCAAAAAGTTGGAAGCTCTTTCAAATGAGCTTTTATTTATAGGCACAAAACCAACGGTCAACTTCCTCCTCCAATGGTCATATTTTTCTTTGATTTTCAGCGGGACCTATACTTGTGTCACTCAAACAACGGTTAGTTAGTAACCGAATACATGAAATTTTTTTATAACAAAAACATGGGCAAGAAAAAAATATGGTTACATAACTAAAATCCAATATTCGGAATGTAAAAAAATATGAAAGTTCAGAGTCTTAACAAAATTGAATTAGGAGTCTATAATACAAGGATATTAGGATTATATTTTCTAGAAATTCATAACCTAAATGCTATAGAATTCCAAAGTCAGAATTTCAAGGAAATTCGGAATCTAGATTCACAAGAATTTGGAATCAGAACTTACAAAGTTTGGAGTCAGAGTTCATGAGAATTCGAAGTCAGAACTCATAAGAGTTTGGAGTCTGTATTCAGAGAACTCGGAGTCAGAACATGGAAATTTTCGTAACCAGAATTCATATTCAGAATTCAAAGTCATAATATTAGAAGAGTTTGTAACCAGAATTCGTAATCAGAATTCTGAGAATTCAGATCCAAAAACAGAATGCTTCATATCTAGGTAATTATAGGATTTCTAGGTTTTGGTTTCAAACTAAATTTTATACTTAGAAAAATTATCTTATGAACAATGAAAACAAGGTAAGGATAAATTTTATTGGGGAAGGTAATTTTTCCTTGTAGAAGTAAGACACAGGGTAAAATGAAATTTTCCTTGAGATAAGGTGTTTGTGATTTTCAAAATAAGAAGCAATGGTAAAGTCATAAGGAAACATTATTGTCTTAACAATCTCCCCCAAGTAAGAAGGAATGGAAAATTCATAAGGAAAAAATTATTGACTCAAAAAACAATACTACCTGGTCGGACATGACTTTATATTGTTTCATATTATTGGAATAACATTAAAATACAAGGGTTGGTCTTATCATACGACCCTAAACTATAAAACTATCATCCTAGACACATGATAAAAAATGGCATCACATTGTCGTGTCCTCACTCGAGGGGACATCATTCTTGGTATCTATTATGCACCATTCCATTTCTCAAATCCTAAATATGGCTTGATTCATATAGGAACTCCTGTATTCTTCGTTATAGGGTCGTTGCTTCACCGAAAAACACATCCACCCTAAAGAACAAACAAGATCTATCCAATGTTGCTTATTTTGGTGCATGGTTAGACCTGCATAACAATATTTCCCTTAGAATTTTTATCCCACTATGCCATCATTTATATCTATGTGTGGCTTGATTATCATACACATGGAATATGTAGTAACGCCCTGACATTTTTTCTTTAGGTCTAGCCCTAGGTACCTAAAATCCTACCCTCTTTCCGGCCCCTTGGCCAAAACTATACCGAAATCATGTGTTGTGGTGAGTAGCTCTTGGGTATTCTTTAATTATGGGTTTATGATAGACATGGAATGTATTCCCCTTAGGGGATCTTTCTTACATTATCCTACATCCTTGTCACAGAATGATAAACTGCAAAAATCTTTCCAAAACAACATATGGATTGATTTCCATCTTCATGGGATAGTTAGGAACTTCTAAACAAATCATCTCGGTCCCAGCCCAAATTCCACATTTGGTCCCCCAACCTATGGTTTCCATAGAGAGCACGTGGTATAGTATGGATTTATACTATCCTTAATCATTTCGAATTTTTCAAAATCTGCACCATGTATCTCCCTTGTCTCTTCTCAGCCTCGCCTATGTTCTACGACCATTAGAGAATATCCTCCCATGAGAACTACATATTGCCTGATTCCCTTCCTCATGGGATACTTAGGAATTCCTGAATGTTTAGTATTGAAATGCAGCCCAGATACTTTTTTTTTAAATTTTTCCACACACATAATGTTAAAATGCATACCCCTGTCCAAGCATCATGACTTTAAACTCTGTGCGAGGTTTCATTTGGAATGTGTCATAAGAGGGGAGGCCTCTTCGGTTTTCATCAATGTAAGGTTTTTCTAGTTCTCCACCCTGCAGACACTCCATTAAACCAAGTCCCCTATCGATGGTCCACTCTATGTCTTTCAGTTAAGAGTTTTTATCCCAAAGATCATTTTCTTTTGAAAGGGATTTGAAACCCTCTATTTGACACATCTCATTGGAATACTCAAATTTTCCGTGGTGTATATCCCAATGTTTTAGATTACACATTGAAATTCATTCATTTTATTTCAATACATCATGAGCCCTTTATTTGGATCTCCATCCTCTTCCATGTTTGAAGGGAAACCATTTCCGGTCTGGTCTCATGTGACATGGGCTGACCGACCATCTTGGGCCAATGCCCCGAAAGTCCTCAGATGACATTTTTTGATGGGTCCCATGTTTCGAACATAGTCACAGGTCAAACCTGAATTGTCCATCCCCACACCAGAAAAACATGAAATAGATGTAGTATTGGGAACATGGTAAATTGTTATCCTCCATCCTCACACCACTATAATTATGATCCAGATATCGGGCATAATGGATCACATCATTCCACTTCCTTATGTGTAAGTGGAATTCTAACACACTCCATTTTACCCCTCTTTGCATCCATGTGCATTAAGTTGGAAGGTTAGAATTATTGGGATGCCACTCACCTATAGTTTAATTTCCCCTAATGTGTGACCCCTTACAAGGAAAATCCCATCACAACTATTTCTTTCCCACATCAAGCGTGACTCACGGGGGATAATTGGTTTTGGTAGGATGTGTACTGGTGTAGCCGAACCATACATGTGTTTCGTCCCACTTGATGTGAAACTGCACACTAATAACTATGTATAGCTTGATTCCCATCCTCATGGGATGCGTTGAAATGCCCAAATATATTTTTAGTCCCATCCCAAATTTTACCATATTCGGTCTATAGACATAAGATTTCATTGGGGATTACATGGTTTGGTGTGGGATTATGTTCTCATTCACTTCGGGATACGTACCACACCGCGCATTGCCATTCTGGGTAACCTCATCCTCACCGTATGACATTAAACTACATATCTATCACCCTCACCAATGATGAAAAATTGTAGACCATTAGAGGTACTCGCCTAAGAGGTCCCTCCTAGAAGTAGGTCTGATCTCGGTTCAGGATGATACGGTCACCCCATGTACTTTCGTCACGGTGGAATAAATCCAAGAGTGTTGGAATTCATTTGAACAGCCATCACACCACCCCATGATTATGTTCCCTTATTCAGATCCATTTCATCTCACATCTGAAAGAACCCCCTAATGGTTAGGATGCTCGGTCATAAGGCTCACCTACCATCCTGGGCCAACACTCCAAAAGGCAGTGGACAACACTTTTAGTTTGGCCGCGTGTTTTGAATACGGTCAGTGGTTGGCCCTCATTTTTTTATTTTCATTTCAGGATAACATGATATAGATGTTTTGTTTTGAATTTGGTTAGTAGCGATCATCTGTCATCATGATATCACCACTACATCCCGAATTTGGGGAATCATAATTGACATTATTCATTCCCCTTTGATTGGATTTATTCCAACACTCCGGGTGTCATCCCTCTCATACACTAGAGTGTATGGGAAAGAGTGCATTGGCTAATATGAGGACCATAATCCTCTATCAATATCCCCCGAAAAATTTTAAAAAATAGTGGTGGTAATTCACACCCCATGTTTTCAAAAGTTAAGTCAGCACTCTCATACACAAAGTGACCAATTATGTAGTCTTCCCTTGTTTCTCACACTGGGCTTGACCCATGTGAGCTTAGGGATATATCTCTAATTACTTCATAGTTATGGTCTAAATGCACTAAAATAATAAAGGAACCAAATAATTAGTACATGCACACAGTTTGGAAATGGAATGTAAATAAAGGGAGATAAGTTTATGAGTTCGGCCAACATAGGGCTCTATTGGATCAACACCTTTGATGGATTCCTCCAATGTTTCAACTTTATAGGTCATAGCCTCCAGGGTTTCTTTCTACTACTTGAGATCCCCCTCTTCATTAGCAGCTATATATTGGAACTCAATAGCTATGGACTACACTTGCACCTTCTCAGCTTGGAGCTAAATCATTTGGAGACTCGTCCGCACTACCTACTATTGGGAATTCGCCAACTGGGTCCTCAACTATTCAATGAGCTCATAATGGATCGTGATAAGTTCTTCTATTCAGTTTTCTTTCTCTTCAAGGCATTAGACTTCTTACTGAGCCTTAAGGAAATTATGGTTATTCTTTGACTCCTTCTGACACCATGAAATATCGGAGCATTTCCTACCCTCCAGTATTTTCTCATCCATATAATCATGGGTCATTATATAAATATGGTGAGCATCCACCCCTATGGCAAAAAAAGTGTATCCAGGTGCGAAGTGACCCCATCCAGCTCATCTATTCTACTTATGACTGACTGAGAAAGTGTTTGATGCAATTACATGCCTTATGATACATCATATGACTCTATTTAGTTGCGTCTGAATCAGAGTCATCCATTTCCTCATGATATGAATGCATATACTCCTGGTAAATAGCCAGGAGTTCGACGACAGGGTCCTCTTATGGCATTCTTTCCTCTTCAGTGACCTCACCCTCACTGGCCTAGAGATTATCCCTATATGAATTATCACCCATGATCACAACTTCTTGTTCACCAGATATTCGGAAAAGACAAGCTTGAATATTTGGCTCCCTAAGAGCTGGTGCAACCACTGGTAGGGCACTTGCAAAAGTTTTAAACTAAATGGTTTTACAAGCCTCCATCCATGCGATCACTACATTGGGAATCAATATCATGGTCATCCAAGATTCCTAAAAAAGAAAGGATGAGAGACAATTAAGGTAAATACTTACAAGAGTCAAGCACGACATATCCAGTGCATGTGTCACGGTGGGAGCCACCACCATAGAAGATCCCTCGACACCTATTGTTTGATCAACAATACCGGGTCCTTCTAAATGATAGAAATAGATTGAGACTCAGAGGATGTCATTTCATCCCTTCATTCTAGTTCATCGCTTCCCACATCAACCATGGATGGTTCCCCACAATTATCGACCCCAAATTTTGGGTAACGAGGATGTTATTTCACATCCATGGGTACATCTTCATCCCCAACATGGAATGCTTCCTTTCTACCATTTTCAATGTGTTCCTAAATAGGATAGAGTTTTTTTGTAGATTTGAGTTGCAATAAAAGAAAGGCCACTAGAGATAAGAGTTAAAACTTGCCTCGAGTAGTTCGTGTAGTTGTGTGTCCGAGCCTACAATTTTTCCCACTCACGTGGGCTACTCTGGTGGACAACTATTTCTGGGAGTCCCTCTTCTTTGAGACCTTCACCCGCTTCCTCCCCCACTCCTATTTCCCTCATCCCTCTTCCTCTATATATTATTTTGTTTTCTTCTTCGGATTCATCTTCTTCGTCCTCTTCATTTTCACCCTAAGTTGGAATATTTTTTGGGTCATGATCATGGATAGGAATCAATTTCACCAAGAGATGCGGCTGTTGATACCACCCTTGTTAAAATGAATACATATCCATGGCTATCAGGTATGCATTCTAGTTAGGAATTTTTACCCTATCTGCCACCTGGATGTGGAGTATGTATGGTAAGTCGAGCCTGGTAGGCACCAGTCTCCGCCGTAGCTCTTAGGTGGACATAGATTATTGCAACATCATCTAGTAAATCAATTGATATGGGATGATAGCACCATCGGTCGGCTTTAGTATATGACTTATTTGCTTCCCAGGGAGTTCCCAAGATGGGTCATGAGGCCTCTCTAGGACCACCCCTCTTCAGAAGGTAGAAGCGCATTCTCACCTTGGAAAGATTCTACAGATAATGTTCCAGCCCATGCCATTCAAACCACATATCATATTCTTCATCTCATCTCAACAGAAGATCCTCATCTAACTCTCCTCTCTCTGGAATCCATGGTAGTTTCCTTCATTAACCAGATTCATTTATGTAAGAATTTCCTATGGGTATATCTTTTTTCCAATGCTAAATATACTCTATTGATAGGTTGAAATTGACATGGGTATGGAGGAGGGTGAGGATTTCATCCAAGCTTGAAATCGTGAACATGATCCACAGTTGCCAAAGAATTCATGGGTGTTGCTCTTCTCGAACCTCTATGTATAGTTTCTTTATAATCCGATGCATGCACCCAAACTATCTGGAAAACCTTGTCGGCACATACAGTTCATAGAATATTTTTCCATCAATTTGGGCTACAAGCACACCTCCCACGATGCTTTGAAAGTACTCCCTCTTATCCAATAGGGCTCGGCCATCATCTACCATCTTACCAATAGGGTTCTAGAATATATGAATGTGGGAGTTGGTATAGATTATAATCATTAAATTGATCCCTTATTCTCTAAGAATATGTGGGCATATTCCAGTAATATTAAGGATTGATGGTTTTAGACCAGCACATGAAGGGAGAATGGAATTTCGGAAGTCATACACATTGTAGTGAGCTAAAACCCATCCATGAAAAATATGGAACAACCCACATATCCTTGTGAGTGTACTTCCCCCCAACATGCGTCCTAGAATGCTATATAGTCTGGCTAGTAATGGCACCACTAGATTCACCGTATTCATCACCTCCCTGATTTCGGCCATCACTAGCATTCTTGGGTGAACCCCTATCCTCATGACCCTCGATGGAAGTAGCCACCCACTCATAAATGCAGTAAGGAACCTGATATATCGTGCATTTTGGTCCCAACTCTAATTTATACATAATCCCTAGGAATGGTACTCTCTTGCTTCTAGGACTATCCGGTATGATCCCGCATCCCCCCTTTGTGATGTGTTCGGGAACTGATTCCCTCGACCTACTGTCTTCACTACCTTGTCCTATGTCAGATATATACTGAACCATACTGAATAAGATATTTCTATTAGGATGTAATTGATTGGTAACTTCTCTATATCCAGCTCCAAGATATTCCATGTTAGAATAGGGTTGCACATCCTATTCCCCCAAATGTTCTCTGTTGGGAGAAGCTCTTCATATTGGTACCCCTCCCATGAAATTAACCCAATGTAATGGAAGTGCGAAAAATAGATGTCTACCTCCATGTGGTGGAGGTGGAAGGTGTTAGTGTCCGGGGACCATGATCTAAACAGTTCTGGTACCAGGTCTTGCTGACTGTAGAAGTGAAACTGCTATGCCCACATAGCTTAAAAAAATATATAGACCGTAACTTTTACCCGAACTCCTCGCATGTATGGCGTGCCCAGTACTCCCTTTCCCATCCACTTGAGAAATATCCCCCGAACCTGAAGTACCATTCTTTCCAATAGTTTGATTCATCATTAATACTGCTACGGAATGTGCTCTCTTAATGATCAAGAGATTTTTCAGGAACCGGATCACTTCTTACAATAGTATGTGTCTTCATATTCATGACATAGATGGTTGTGTTCTATTTTTACTTTTGTGGGATGAGTATTGTTCGTCATGTAGAATAGTAGAAGGATATCTTTGCGTTTTCCCATGACTATGTTGTATCAAAATGAAATCCTAGAATCAACACCTCCTCCAAAATATTGAAGTTCCTTATCGGTATAATGTCACTTAGGATGTAATCCTTCTGAGCATGTGTCATCATACCAAAAAGAATTTGATTATTTGAAGCGACTCTTCTTGAATGAAGGATATGAGGGTTTGTGATCATTTAATTCCTCTTTGAAGCTAAGGTAGCCACTCTCTCAGCATCAGTTTGTTGAGCATCCATTTTTTGTAAGGTTTTAAAATTCACAATGGATTTGTGTGAATGAACATGGTCAGTGTGAAAGAAATCCTATTGCGCACAAGATAATCCTTGGTCACTCAATAATACCTCTAAAATGGGTGAAAAAAAGAAGGGATGATGGCATAAAAGAGTCTATGAGTGAATGCAAAACTCATATCAGCTACGATAACATTCGCACAGAAATGAAATATTTTCACACATGAGAGAAAAATCTCTTGTCATATAGAAAAGTCTAAGTGGGGACCAAGAGAGCCCCTCAGCACATTTAAAGGCACGGACTGGCCCTTTTTCATGTGTGGATGTGGTTTTCATTCCGAATGACCATTTTTTCAGGCACCAATGGTCAATTTCTCTAATTTTTAGTGTAAACCTCAGAATCCGACCTTTGGGCCCCCCTTCGGCTCTGATTCCGATGGGGGCATATGTTGACGCTGGATTTTGGATAGGGATATGAATGTGAACTATTGAAAAAACCTATGGCATATTGGAAATCGACGAACAATTCTATATTTCTTGAGGGAGGTTCTTGAATGATTTAAGAGTTGCGTGTAAGATTGTAAATGGCTCTTAGATGTTTGCGAGACCAATGTTATGTCAAAGGGAGCCTTACTTGACAACCATCCTAAAATCAATCAAGTAAATGGAACAAAAGAATGATTCCCTGGTGTGAAATATTTCAATAGGCGCGCAAACTGATGCACGCCAAATGTGACTTCAATAGGAGCCTGCCATGATGGCCATCCGAAAACCAGCCAAGTCAATGGCGTGAAGGCAGATTTCCTGGCGTGAAATATTTCTATAGGCATGAAAACTCTTGTGTGACCAATATGACATCAAATGGCCTCTTGTGCATAGTTCCCCATTTGTGTCTCCACTAATGTTTCTAGCTACAAATAAAAGCGTAACCCACACCCTTTGGTGGACGATTACAAAATATGAACCGACACATTGATGCGCGAAAGAAACCACTTCCGAGACCATGGGAAAGGCATGGACCCAAGGTATATGATCTTGGTAAATAGGTCTCCTAGGGGTCCTCCTTTGGGTGGGCCCACTTGGGCTCGATCCTCATCCATTTCCTTTTACACTAAATAATTTTCGTGAAAAATATTCCTCTATCATGCATGTTTTCCCTTATATCGTAACAATCCTGTGCACATCTAATCAATTCGAGCACAACAACCACATCTTGCACGAACCCCCTCAATCTTCTGTGTTCCCCACCTTGTGTTCTCCATGTGTCATCCTTTCCCTAAGGCACTATGTATGTACCCATATTACATGCGACACCTATGTCATGTGCATACTTCTCTTGTACATGACTCTATGTTTGAATGAATTGATTTCAAGGTCCCTTGTTCAGTGGTTCATATTGTTTTTCTTAGCCTCATGGTTCTTCACATAGGCACAATAACATCTATTTCTTCATTTCATAGCCACACTAATGTGATCCCATAAATGGATCACTCTGAAACCCCGTCTCCATATGGAATTACCCTTTAATACCCTTCACCTATGGTTAAAGCACGCCGGTTATGTAAGTACTATGGGTGGAAAGAGAATCATCATCGTCTAAGATACATGATGTTAAAATTCCAAGCATCATCGTCCCCAGTACATGATGTTAAACTATAGGCATTCCCCATGCGATATACTTGGGGTGCACCACCTCAGACATTTTCCACTCCCACTAGTCTCCATAGGAGTGAGATATTCCTCACATGATATGATACCCTCCTTGCATGGAATGACATCTATCCATAGGGAAGGGAAACCATCCGGGTGTAAACCCCTATCCATTCTTGTAGGATGTAGTACCCTTTCTCTTATTCTATTCTTTCATGCATAGAGACCAGAGGAGGGATGAAAGCATGGGACACTCGATACCCATCTATATCCCTCTAGGATTTATCACCATTTGGGCCTCTTTCATAGAGTACGTTCTAATCTCCATCTCCCTGGGCCACTAATCATGAGTAGGCCCTACTATATTTCTTGTGGATTCACCTTTCATGACGTGATTGTCAGGTCTTTGTTGCCTCTAGTTTCTCACACATTGCATGAATCACATGGTCTTAGAGTAATCATTGACCATGGAAGCCTCTCTGGGACAACTTAGTGCGTAATACCCATCCCCCATCCAACCAAACTATGTGGATTTTTATCCTTTTCCCCCTTTCTAAGTAAGGTATGTAGAAAGAATCCATGAGGTTCAAGCCCATCACACATCAACCCGGACCACTTCACGTTAGTTCACCCTCATCCAACACAATGTTAAACTATATGTTTTCTTCTTACAACAAGAATATAAACTATATTATTTCTATATTAGTGTGTTTTTATACATGTCTCCAAGATTGGGTATTTTGTAATCCTCCCCGAGGTTCAACCCCGAACATTAGTAGACCTATTAGAACTATGTGTGTTTTGAACCTTGTCTTATAGACAAGGTATGTAGGAAGCCTCCCTGAGTTTAAACCCCAAACACTGGTAAACAGCAGTGTCCCCCTTTTCTGGGACATACTTCCATGGTCCGTACCATAGTGTCATCAGACCAAATCTTGGGCCGCTAACCACACGTAACCTATAGCATGTTGTCGGGTCACTATCCTTTGTGTACGCCTCGATTCCATGCCCCACTTCCTAAAGTATGTTGAATTTGATTCCCTACCACAAGGATTTATAGGAAGCCTACCTAAGGTTCAATCCCACCACTCATGTCTCATCCAAGTCTCTCCTTGGATCCTTTTTCTGTCTGGAAGGTCATGACCCAACAAAGAGGTTCTACTTCCTTCGGGTCTCATCCATGCATCCATTCTCATGGGCCGCTTCCTCAAGTGTCCCATCACCCCACAGATCTATAGGAAGATTGATTCCCCACCAACAGGATATGTAGGATTACTCTATGAGGTTCAAGAACAACATCATCATCATATGCATGTCGGTTACATCCCAATTCATGCCATCCTTCACTCAACCATCCATCATACATAATGATTCTTAACTGGGCGACCACGTCCTGGTGGGAACATGCCATCCATTTGGGAAACTGACCTTGCATAATCCCCACACAATCCATAACCATCCAACCAATTGTGTCTCTTTTTCTATGGGCCTCTATTCGTGAATAAGCCCCAGCATGTCTCTTGGTCATTTTACTTTGTGTAAACCCCAATTTCAAGCATCACCAATTCAAAATATGTGGGTTTTGTTCACTATTGAATACACAGGGTACGTTGGTAACATCCATGAGGTTCAATCCAAACCAATGGTAAAACATTGTATTCCATTTTCTGGGGTGGAATTCCCCCGATCTTCCCTCAGTGGTGTCTAGATTAGCCTTCACGATGTGATATCTTCCCTCTATGGGACACACCACCTCAGATCCGTCCCCATTGGGCATTCTAATCCATTAATCTGAAAAAACATCCAGGTGATCCCTCATAAAGATATCCCAATATGATCTTTCTTTATGGGATTTTCTGATCACTCTTATTCAGTCTTCGCAAGAATTTAAACTTACGGATTACCTCGTGTTCAACATGAGATTCTTGAGGAAAAACTTGGAAGACACGCCTTTGGAATAACTGTCTTCGCTAGACGTTATCCTCGTGGAATACCCTATGATAAACATGGGAAGCTGAGGAAATCCATAAGAAAATTCCTATGCAATATATTTCCCTGCACTCGACTTGGGATTCCATGAGATTCTGCGCCCTAGAAAATCCATATCATAAGGGTAAGAAACCCAGGGACATATATGTTTGAGAATCCAGACACGCCAGTGATTTCCAATGTGACTAATCCCCTAATTTTAGGTTGTTTCCCTGACTTGACCCCTTGGAATGTCCTGAAAATAGTAGTTTAATTAACTGGCATCCATGAAGATATGTCATTAGGGGAGAGTTTTTGGAACATTGTCTTAATCATTAAGGGAGACCTAGACTAGGTGAAGAATTATGAGGAGAATCCCACATAAGGAGAGACCGACATCCCATCATCACATTTCGTTCAAGGATAAAACATCCTAGAAATGCAGGGTAATAACAAGCATGTTGTATCACGAGAGCGTGTGCCCCAATGAAAGCATTAGAAATAGTATCATATTAAAATTATAAATGTATTTCAAAGGAATTCATATAACATCTTGGGAGTTATATCAATATAGCGTGTTTACCAGAGTACCGTATAATAATGTAATTCTAGTTTGAAAAAGGTAAACATACCTTAATATATTGGTATACATACATCCTTTATCAACCATCAATTATCAAAGTATCCTTTAATCACTATCATGATGCGACGAGATCATTTTAACATACTATTTTTTTTGTTTGGAGTAATTAATAATTATACGCCATCATTATAAAGGTGATAAATAATATGATATATAATGTTACATATCAATTTCTAGGTTATATCCTGCACATTACCTATCTAGAAACATCAACAAAACACACACACACACACACACTTATGAAATTCAGAAGTGTGTCATAAACTCATTTTCATTGGTAGATTCTATATCCATAAAAAATTTCATATTATTCCCATAAAACTAATTGTTTTATTAGTTCTTATAATATTTATCTATTCTATGGTGAGAAGGAATTTTTATGGATAATTGAATCTGTTTGGATCATCATAATCCATAATAAGACCTCAATAGTTTATCATGGTTCATTTTATTCTCCATCCTTATTTCCATATTTATGAGATAATCCCGGAATATGTTATTTCAATGTATCACTTCCAAAACAACTCAATATAGACCTTCCTTAATATATTAATTGATCCATACAAGGTGTAGCATCTTGCCATGAGATACACTGAATTAATCCCCGAGATGGTGATCCACATGACCTCATGTGTGTCTCCCCAAATTCTGGATGCCTCTGACTATCAAAATGGGACTTAGGAAAGTCTATAGGGAGACTATTTCCTTAGAGGATATGGTATAACATATCAAAAAACAATATATGAAATGTATCATAAGCATATGGTATAAACAGAAAGCATCATAAGAAGATAAATGGCCCAAAAAAATAAATAACATCTGTAGAAATTGAATAGTCATAATATATACTAGAACGATGTCAATGTATGATACCAATTAAAAATAATAAAAGTTAAAGGATTTTGGGTACAAGAATAGATAGTATACTAAAAAAACTACCAAAAGACCAAAAAATGCCACATGAAATGCCAATAATAGGCTTGATCTTTTTCCCTTATGCTCTATGAAAAATATAAATGTAATCAAGCATCAAAAGAAGCATGCTCCCTTAAATCTAAACCTCCAAACATAAAGTCTACTTGGGTACCAAACGATGACCAACCAGGGAGTGAGATATAATCTTAGTAGACTGGAAACCACTATTTCTAGACTATTCCATTTATTGTTTTATAAAAATAGTAGCGTGACATATTTATAATAAAAAAAATCATGATATATAAATATAAATAACTATAACTTGGTCTGGGTTCCCATGCAGACAACCATCTCATACCACCTACTTCGACCTTAGCCAAATGTCTGAATGAGATTTCTGGTATATCACAATATATATATCTTTCAAAGAAAAAAGTCATATTATACACCAAAGAAAAGGGAATACCCCCATGCTTCTTCTTTGGCTTGGGGTCTAATCCATAAGTCAAACTATGTTCACTAAAGGTGCATAAGAGTTATCACAAAGCAAAAGTAAACTCTATGAACTATCAATAAACACATCTCACAGATTTCTATTGAAACTAATATTTTTTTTGTGGTGGAGTCTGATCCCGCCCTGAAGGTATTGTTAATGTACACCCATTTAATTATATCTGATTCCATGATCCCCTTTGAGGAAATCCTTCCGAAAGTTCATGTATCACTTGTGGATGGTAACTATGAGTCCATATAATGTATTGCACATAAGGGATCGAGAATCAACCAAGGCTTGGTGAATCCATTTTGCTAATGGATCCAACCCTCGTTTCCCTTAGGGACCCGATGTCACCAATTAGTATAGTAAAAGGACGAGGTAAATCCATTTCCTGGTGAAGCTAAAACATCACTTTCCTGATGTGTTTTGTTGTAACTTATTATGCATGGAGAGTACAATTGTGGTTACTTAATTTGTGACCCATGTTCTCTCCCCATTCTGAGTTTATTTAAAACAACAAGAGATTCATATATATATATATTGGGGTAGCATTAATGATTGTAGCTATATAATTAACCATTTCATACCACTAATAAAAATATTTCAAGCCTAACTATCACGACTATTAATATTAACATAACATTAAACAGAACTAGAACTTATTAGTGAAAGTAGAGACAATTGTGTTTACTAAAGGTGAAACATGACAAGTATTATAGTGATAATTATGTAGGCATCAACTTCCTGGAAATCAAAATTCATTATTTATGATTCACTATATATTATCTTATTCAATTCAAAACCTCAACCTAAATTTATTATACATGAAAATATAATTGATTATTTAAAGGATGAATGAAAATTATAAATATGCCTATTATGTTGGAGCACCCAACGGGATTTATGATGGCATAAAAAAATTTCATAAATATCTAGGATAAATAGTTTAATTAAATTAATATGTTTTATTTGAGATTCACTAGTGGCCACTAATGAGAATCACAACATTGAAAATTGAATAGAGAAAAAAACGGGAAATATCATAGACACCCTACCTCATAGTCATAGTATATCCTACACCCCATGAAATTTTATGATTTGACCTAAAATAGATGAAATCATAGGATTAAATTTTTTTTGTTAAAAACCCTTTTACGTCAAATTGTGTGATAGATAATGGATTAAACTCAATGATTCTTGGTTTTAAAGAGTATCTTACTAAGTGTTTCACTACGCTTTTGACGGTGATTAAAATTGGGAAATGGCGGTTGTCTAATGGTGATCCAACGTAGGATGAAGGGGGAGGCATGCCAAATGGTTAGGGGTCGCAGCACATAAGAGAGGGAGAGGGAGAAAAGAGAGGAGAGAAAAAAAGAAAAGAAATAAAAAAAATAAAGAAACAAGAAAATAAAATAAAATAAAATAAAATAATTAAAAAAGGGTGGGAGAAAGGAAAAATAATTCTAAAAATGGGTTAAATCCATTTTAATTATTTTTACATTTTTCCAACTAATTTTATTTTATTGTTTATTTTTACCCCTTTTTCATTTCATTAAATTTCCTTAAAATTATTTTTTTATTTTTAATACTTTTAATTATTTATAACCCAAAACATTACAGTAGGTTATAACATATGATTTTACATAAATCTAGTGAAACCATTTAAATAAATTAATAGCTTCCCGGGACACGCAATAGGTCATAGGGGTGTGCGCCCCGAGTCCCTTTAAATAATAGTAGTTAAAAACTAATAAATGGTTTGTACATTGAATTAAGTCAAAAAGATACAATCTCCCATGTATAATAAAACTTGTCACTGAGTTTCCCTTTCAAGGGTAGGGGTATGTCTCCTGAGAAAAGTTCTCACCACTGAGCATGCACATGATTTTCCCACTCCTTGGTCTCTTCTTGAACATGGTCATATTTCCATAACACTAGAACCAGAGGAACTGACCTCCATCACAAAACCTTCATGCTATAGTTGATGACACTAATTGTATTCTCCTCAATGGATCCATCCACATCAAGATCGATTTATTCAACACTAAACGAATGAGATAGGTCTGGCTGATACTATTGAAGAAGAGAGATGTGGAAGAAATCATGGATGGAACTATATATCTCAGGTAACAACAATTCTTAATCCACCATCCCATCCCACCCCACTAACTGTCCGACATATCTTCGTGATAACTTTCCTTGTATCCCAATTTTCTGATGACCCAATCTCGGTGAAACACACATAATGAATAGATGTACCACCTCAAATCCCAGAGGACTAAGATGATGATTAGTATAATAATTTTGTCTAGACATAGCTATAGTTATATGCTTCTGAATAAAATGACTATGCTTAGAAGACTCTTGAATGAGAATTTTACCCATAAGAGATAACTCAGCTTCTTTGATCTATCACAGATGTGAATGATGCGACCTACAACAAAGGGCCTCATATGGCTCTATTTGAATTGTTTATTGAAACTACCCATCATTATGGGAGTGATGTGCACTAACCAAAAGTAACTCTGAACTAAGTTCCTTCTATAACCCTTGATAGAATCGTGATTTTAAACATGAATCTTGGAATGAAATGCTAGAACATGGAACACCATGAAGTAGAACTATATTTTGAATATTAATCCTCCCCAGCTCATCAAAAGAGAAGGTCTCCTAGATAGGTATAAAGTGAACAACTTTTTCTAACCAATCAATGAACACCAATACTGTATCTATTCCATGAGTAGATTATGGTAATCCTATAATGGAATCCATGATGATTTCATTCCATTTCCACTTTTAAAGGGAAAGAGTCTATAGGATCCCAGCACATCACAGGTTCTATTCCTTAACCTACTGATAAGTGGAGCACCGATTAATAAAACCATCTATTTTCTTCTTCATACCTAGACACCAGTTCTGACGATGCATATCTCTATACATCTTGGTACGTCCAGGTTGAACTAACTAAACAAAGGCATGTGATTCCCTCATGAACTCTTCTTGAATATCATAAGGGACCCATACATGTCTATAATAGTGCATAGTTTCACTATTATCAACAACCCAACTTGGGGGCAAGGTTCTCTCCTAGGAAGCTTCCCCTCAAAATGATCCACTCTGGATCTGATAACTATCGCATGCATAATCACTCCAGAAGAGAGGATGTCACTACAAGAGCTTCAAGAAATAGTTCCTTGATCTATTCTTGGACTTCCTATGAACCTCAAATAAAATCTATCTCCTTCCACTCACTTTTGGATGCCCGAATGGATTTTGTCTGTTTCTTGTGGATCAAAGTGTCATCCATAGAATTAAGCTTTTTCGGGGTATAAGAAATCTCAAAGTCGATCGACTGCAGTTATCTGACCAACCTACAAATAATCATTGTGTGGAGATATATTTTAAGATGATATGATTTTTGTAAATTAATAAACTTTCCCCCAACCACTAGTGTCTCTAGTAGTGTAAATCTTGAACCACAGATAAAATTTGATATCATCTGTAGGATAAATATACTCATGAGGCCTCAGTTGGTGGGATCCATAAGCCACAACTCAATCACCCTTCATCAGAACTGCACCCAATATGGATCTTGAAGAATCACATTAAATAGTATAACATCTCCCTAGCTTCGGAAGAATCAAGATCGAAGTTGCTGTGAGTCATCCATTTAACTCTTGAAAATATTTCTCATAAAAATCTGACCAGATGAACTGGACAACCTTCTTTTTCAGGGATGTAAGAGGAACTTCTAAGTGGGATAAATCCTATATTAATCTTATATAATAGATATCCATCCCTAATAATATTTTTATGTTAATCACATAGATGGGTTCTCCCATGAAACTACTGTGATCACTTATTCCGAGTCAACAAATATGCCTTCCTCAAGTACATATATGAACTAAGAAGTGTAACTTATCGATCCAAAAGTGGAATTTAATAATCTTTACATATAATTGGTTTTATTTTAGCGTTATTATCTCAATATCAAGATGGTTTTTATGGTCGTGTATTGAGTGTGAATATTCCATGATGTTTTCTACGAAGACTACCACAAAGGAATCAAGGTATGGTTGGAAAACTTGATTCATTAGATCCATGAAAATTACTAGTGCATTCATCAGACCAAATGACATTAACAAGAACACATACATTCCTTACCTACATCACAATGATATATGTTATCTATCCTATGTTTTTGCACATACCAAATGATAACCCGACCATAGATCGAACTTGGAGAAAATAGTTTCCCCTAAGATATATATTAAGAGGTCATTTATATGTGGTAAAAAATATCTATTCATTACCATAAGTTGGTAGAGTCGATGGTAATACATACACAATATGAGGGTACCATCCACCATATTACTAAAAAAAATACTAGTGAACCCCGTGGTGAGAAACTAGGTCTAATGAAACCATTCACCTCAAGATCTTTATGATGCTTCTTGAGTTCATGTAGGACTTTTGGTGACATTTTATATAGAGGAATGGACACTGCTACCACACTAGGAAGTGGAATGATAGTGAACTCAACATACCTCACAGGATGAAATCTGGAGATATTGTTAGGGAATACATCCTTGAAATGATCCACAATAGGAGGTAAATTAACTTATTGTAGTCTCTGATCACTCAAAAAGAGACTTTCTTATTGAGATGTCTCTCTGCCCAGCCCAAAATGCATAGTTCAAGATCGATCATCATGGATATCAAATTATCCCATGGGTAAATACATTCTTCCCTTGGGTGTTTTGAAATACTCTCGACAACTATTTTAGTCCACTTGGGCACGATAAAAGATGATCCAATCAATACTGAGAATGATATAAAATCCAGTGATCTTGAGGAATAATAAATTACATAAAAAAAATACCCACCTATCATAAGGGGAACTCTTGGAACTGGTGTTTTCCCTCTGTTATAGACCCTAAAGTAGTTTTAAGAGACATAATTTCATAGAAGTAATTGATGGAAAAACCAAAACTCTCAACATTTGTATCAGACATGAAAGAGTGTGAAGAACAAGTATCAGAAAAGGAAAAACTAACCTAGAGGATACAAGGATAGTAACTCTAACCGTAGAGGTCCCTGAAATCTACTCTAGAAACATTGGATACACTGTATACATATGTCATGAAACTCAGCCTTGAGGTGTCGCCTGACCGGTGTTGAGAATGCCCACTCTGCTAATGCTGGTGTTCTAGGATATTGTTTTTTGACCATATCCTCCACCACCTTTACCTGATTGGATTATGGAAAATTCAATCCTTTCCTGATGTGGATCCATAGATCCCATACTTTATGAAGGCACTTGAACAAATCCTCTTCCACAAGATTCTAAAGGAATAGAATGGTAGAAAGGCTGAAGGTGACCCATCTTGCCAAAAACTCATCACTCCATCTGTCCTCATGCACTATGGTTTCTTATGGTAGATCCTACCAAACTGATGAAATATGATAGTTCATTTGGTACATGTCATTTCACTGGAATAACCCGTATGTGCACCCTCAAAACAGACTTTCTTACTACCAAATGAACCCCTACCCTACTTCATAACTGAACCAGCATGGCTCACATGATCAACTTCTCTAGGATATTGGTATGTAATTAGGGCCTGATTGACGATCTCTATAATGGTTAAAAAATGATACATGTTCACCTACAAGCAGATTAGATATATCAGTACATCCATAAAATGTCTCACAATCATCTGTGTGTCACTTGTCCGAGATGGAGAAAAACATTGTAGCTCATTGAAATTAGTATAATACACTAACACATTCATAAATCCATACATAAAATATAAGAACACTGGGGAATGATCTTCTCTCAGAGTCTATGGGATGATGTGAGCCTAGAAGGCTTTCTAGAAGTCTTCCCAAACCATGTATTGGGGTTGATCTTCTTGAAAAATGACATCCCACCAATGCTTGGAATAGTTATTATGAATAATGCCACAAAGTTTGAAACTTCTCTTTGGAATCATATCAAGATGATAAAATATGGATTTCATGGCTTCTATCCATGACTCTGAAGCATTGGTACCACCATCCATTGAGAATGTGGGAGGATCCTATCAGATAATGTCCTTCATAAGCTCTATCATAGTTTGGGCAGGTGTGGGATCACTCTGAACTGACTGTATAAACCTGAGAAGATTATCCCTGAACTAGGAATCGACTCCCAAAGGAATATCAGGAGGAGGTTACCCGACAGGCACTATAGGTGATTCCAGACCCACCAACATCGAAATGTGATAATCTCTACTCTCCTGGTGTATGACCTGAAGACGTTATGGTTTCATTGCTCTATCGTTTCAAAATTCACACCTTATACTAGATTCTATTATAGAAGAGGTAAAAAAGTAAAAGAGTAGTAATGAAAAGGGTAGGTGCAAGGCCTCCCTGAACATGGAAATGCATGTAAGGACAATAAATAAAAATGTGGTAGGTATATATATTTCATCTGAGTTTCTCACCACAGGAATCCTCCTCTAAGATTTGGGTATATGTAGAATTAAAAAAGGTCTTATAAAGACATCTAATACACACACACAATTTATATTTATTACCAAAAAAACTATAAGATATTATAACTAAACAGAACTACACTCACATGAAAACACACAGATTCGTGATGAAAGTTGGCCTGACATGGAAATATGTATGTCATTTTAATATCTATAGGGACTAATAAGATGCATGTAAATGAAATGACCTCATTTAATCAGGATACACTAGTCAAAATAATCATCTCAATAATACCAATACTAATAATATTATAAAGAAATTTTGTTACCCAATAGGGAAGTCGTATCAATAATAAATGTCATAATCAATAACTAAAATCCCAAACCCAAAAAATTTGGGTTTTCCCTGTACATTGGTTAGCTACTTCCAAGAACATATTACATTCCAAATTCTTATTTCCAAGTCTCTTTTCTAACCCAAATAGTAAGAAAAAATGATAAATAAACCTCTCTGTTAACACTTTTTAGCATCCCGCCTGAGTGTCGCTGAAATGGTCCCTAAGACGGTGGGACACAAGACCTCAAACACATCTCCCAAAATAACAGAGGCTGTCAACTAGCATCAAGGGCCTTGGGTATGCCTATGGGGAGACTATTCATTCATAGGGTAATTTATAACATAGAGGAAAAAATATATGACAAGTAGATGAAGAATAAGGAATATGAAGACATAAACTGAAGAAGATAAATGACCCAACAAAATAAATAATAATTGTAGAATTTCAATAGTCATAACAGATACCATAATGTTTCAATATATGATTCCAAATAAAAATAATAAAACTATAGGGATACAGGGTACAAGAATAAACAACGTGCTTACAAAAACTACCAAAAGACCAAAAAAATCCACACAACATCCCGATTATAGGCTCTGTCCACTTCCCCCAAGCTCCTTCCAAAATAGTAAATCAATCAAGAATCTGATGTGGAACATGTACAAGAATCCATACCAATTAACAAAAATTTTACTATGTTACTTAACTACTTTCGAACATGGAGTGAGATATAATCTTAGTAGGCTAGCACCCACAGTGTCTAGACCATTCTATTTCATTCTATATCCAAATAAAAGTATTATATATATATATAATATATTCAAGAAAATTAAATAAATAAAAGTAATTTTATCTTGTTCTGGGTTCCCATGTGGACACCCATCCCATACAACCTTCTTTGGGCTAAGATAGAAATATGAATGAGAAACTTGGTAAAGCAGAATATATATATTTATAAAGGATAGAATAATATTAATAAAAAAGGAAAAGGGCATACCCCTAGGATGATTATTTGGATTAGGGTTTAATACCTAATTCAAACTAGGCACACTATAGTCACATAATAGGTTTCACAAATCTTAATTAAACATTATGATGTATTAATAAAATAAACACATGAATTTATATTAAAAAAAAATAGATGTGAAGTCTGATCCCAGCCCGAAGGTATCCCTACGCTACATCCAATCAATTATATCCAATTCCACAAGCCCATCTAAGGAAATATTTTTGAAAGTCGAGGAATCACGTGTGTATGGTAACTATGAGTTTGTCCCGAGAATCACATGTAAGGGATTGAGTATCAGCTATGGCTAAGAGAATCCATTTTTTCAATGGGTTCTTCCACTGTTTCCCCTTAGGTAACTAATGTCACCCCTTAGTATAGTAAAAATCTGAGGGAAATCCCCTTTCTGGAAATTGTAGAACATTAATTTCCTATTTCACTGTGTTGTAACCTATCAATCACAGAGTTTCCTATTGTGGGTTCTTAATAGTCACAATTATTAATATTAACACAAAATTAAATAGAATTAGAACATTTCAGTGAAGGTAGTGGAAAAAAAAATTAATTATGCTGAAACATGACAAGTTTTATAGAAACAATTATTTATGGATCAACTTCAAGGAAAAATAAATTCATGGTCTATGATTCATCCTAAATAATTTTATTCAATTCAAAACATCGTCCTAAATTTATTGCACATTAACATGTAATTGATAATTTAATGGATTGAAGTTAATGGTAAATATTCCTATTATGTCAGAACACCCAAAGGGGTGTCCAATGGTATGGAAACAACCTAGGAAGGGGTTATCTCTAAAAAAGGTCACAAAGATCAAGGCTAAACATTTTAATTAATTTAATATACAATATTTTAGATTCACCAGTATGAACCAATGAGGAACACAACAGTGAAAATTGAATAGATAATCAAAATTATTAGTTATATTATAGAATCATTGCCTTGTATTCATATTATATCACATTCCAGGTGGTTATGTTTTATTTGAACTAAAATTGATGAAATCATAAGATTTTAGAAAAATCCAAAATTTCGGGTAAAACGTTTTACTATAGATTATTCAATAGAGAGTGGATGAAACTCAATTATTATTGGTATAAAATATTAACCTTACTGAGATCTTCACTTTACTTAAGATAACATTGAAAATAAAGGAGAGATTAAGGTGAATCAGTGATCCGATGGAGGAGGAAGGGGAAGGTGAACCACCTGGCTAGGGGGAGGTACACACAAGAGATGAAGTGGGAGAAAAAATAGAGGAAAAAATAAAACATGAAATGAAAAAAAAAAACAAAAAAAAACAATAATATTAAAAAAGAGAAGCAGAAAAGAAAGTAATTATAAAAATGGTTAAATCCTGTTTTAATTATTTTTATTTTTCATCAGATACATTTATTTTATTTTTTTTGACCTTTTTCATTTATTTTATTTTTTTTAAAATATTTTTTTTTACTTTTTAGTCTTTTTAATTATTTTTAACCCAAAACATTGCATTGGGGAATGACTTATTATTTTACATAAATTCTGTACAAGCTTTTTAATAAATTAATATATACTCGAGACCCACAACAGGCCACACAGGCACATGCCCATGGATTTTTTAAGGAATTTTAGTTAAATAAAAAAATAAAATGTTTAAAGTCAGGGCATTACATAAGGTATATTAAAAACATTAAAATCTAACTTGATATTTTTGGAAAACATGGAATCATTATTCATATTCCTCCTATATAGGAAGCATTAATATCCAATTATCTAAATTTAATGTAAATATTCACTTAGTATAACACCAATGTTTCTTGTGATGGCATACAATATTCTTGTCCATCATATAAATATCCATCAAGTCATGAATATCCCCATGAAAATAAAAATCATATCAATATCTCTATGATTATCTATCACTTGAATGTCATTCAAACAGTAAATACTTGATCATCAATAGTACATGTTCATTGAAAAATAATTTCACATTAAAAAACAACATGCCATAATAAGACATGTATATTCTTCATCATTTGGGATTTAATGGAAACATCAATGATAAGAGGGGAGATTTTCTTTTATATTTTTATCATTAATGGGGTAATGATTAAAATAATGTGGATACGTGCCAATAATTTACTTTTATATTTTATAATAGTAATAATAAATGGATTTTATTTTAGGGTACAAATAAATGTTATATGACAGATTCTTGAAACCAAATTAGGTAAGAATTATATTACTCTATAGTACTAATATATCATTTTGAACCCACCCAAACAAAATTTATTCTTTTTTTCATGTATATTACCAATTTAATGGTTTCATATTCCCATCCTAAAGTGATCTCTTGGGATTCCAAGATATAATTATTTATAATCATCCATATATTACGAAAATTAATTATGTATTTTTTTTTAAATCATAATGATTCAAATTACTTCTAATATAAATTATTTTATTTTTAATTCTATAAAAAACTCCATGTATAAAATAAATATGTCTATTATGTATCTTTTATAAAGTATAAAACTTAAAATTATTAATTTATTTCATGACAACATAACCGATATTAACGATTATTCAAAATAATTAGTATCTAAATGTCAATATATAGAAATATAAGATGATATTTTCCAAAAAAATATCACCATATAAATGAAAAAATAAATTATTTTTCTCTCTTTTGTTTTCCATAGTTATATTAATTTTTGAGACACCATTGATTTCTATGAATCTTATGATTTTCATGTTTTTCTTCTCTATTATACCAAATAACAATATTAAATATTTATAACTATAATTATGTTTGAATTTTTCACTGGGAATAATTTTCTATAATAATTAATATTGAACTATTGTAATAATATCCATTTAAATGTAAATGAGATTAATTATACATTTAAGATTTTTACTGTTTAGGGTCCTTAACAAAATAAAATTACTCACATAATAATTTTTCAGTTATTAGTGATCAATATTGGAGTTAATTTTTTCCCTCTCAAATTTAAATGTGTGGTTATTGATTTTAAAAAAAATTAAAAAAATAATAGTTATCTTACTTCTTTAGGATAATTGAATAAAAATAAAAATAAAATTGGTAAATGAAAAAAAATTTAGTTATATACTCAATAAAAATAACATTGTACTATAATACTCAAAGAGTTAATATATTTTTTTTTTCAAAATAATTAAATTAAGATACATTTTTTATGAATCCTATTAGTTTAGATTTAGTATTCTTAAATTTTATATCTATATAAATATAGACTCTAACATAATCAATGTACTATTTTAGTAAAATATTATCATAATAATAAATACATCCATGAATATTTTGTTAATTTCATACCAAAGGGGTAGAATAGTAATTTTAGATTAGTAAATGACTATATATAAAAGTTTTGGTGCATCCTACAAATTTTTTAGGAAATATTATCCCATGGGTGAGAGTTAATATAAATTCTAAGTATTTGTTGTTTTCATATTTTTATTTAAAATTAATTATTCAAGTAATGTGTTTCATTTCAAAATTTTGTTTGAAATTAATAATATCACTTAAAAAATCATGTAATTGAAATTTTAAATGAAATGTATTACTCAAGAATTATTATTTTATTTGGTGATGTGTAAAATTAATTAAGGGATTGGGATCCGTCTCAAGATTGATTTTATATAAATATATAATTAAAAAATAATCCTCACATTATACATGAATCAAGATAATAATTTAATATTATTATATAGAAGTATAAATGAAAAGGTAATGTTATTTAAAAATTATTTTTCTGGTGGTTCATTGAGAGAAAATAAAAGAATAGTAATATCCAGGTCATCCGGGATAAAGAAATATAAATATATAGAGGATTATAGGATGAGGTTTTTTGAGTGACCTGAGGGATATATATTACGCATATTCAAAATTATTGGCCTTAAATTCATGAATTAAGATAGTTCACTAGATATGGGATGAATTCTTATAATAATATTCCATGATGATGCATGATGGTGAGTATTTTGTTATTTTCTTTGGTCATCATAATTTTTACTAAACTAGATCGGTGAAAAGATGTTTTTTATTTATATGTAGTTGCAGTAATCACTGGTGATATAGTTTTTATTATTGTACAAGATAATGGATGATTTAAATTATTCTAATACATGTTTGAGTATAATTCTTCTTAAGGTGTGCGACTAAAATATATGATTTTTGGTCTCTATAGAGTCTAGTGTGGGGACATTGGCCCAGGATAATCTAGAGAGAGAAATTTTAAACTAAGTGGGGGATAATCATGTGGTAAAGAAATATTATGTTATATTTATTGTAAAATATATTTTTTAGAGTGTGTGTGCATTCAAAAATAATTAGAAAATATAGGTATTTATAAAATTATATACAAATGATAAATAAATGTTATATTTTTCTACTTTTTGTATATAATTATTGTTGGTGTTGTTTTTAATTCTTTTTGTGATCATTTAATATATGATTTTGAATTGGAAATAATTACACATTGAAATTGATAGTGATTTTTCATGGAGAAATTTCAATGGCAACATTTTATTCATTTCAAAAACTGATCATAATTTCTTTATATTTTTCATTATATAATTTTTTGGGATAGTATAATTTTTTAAATATAATATTTGTAAAATATGTTTATAAACATAATCTGATTAAAACTGTAGTAATGATATGGTATAATGGTATCCTTATTGGGAATAAAAACTTGGGTAAGACTAAGATTATCCTATTGGATTAATGATCCATCACGACATGATGTTTTGATGGTATTATGTTTAATGGGATGGTGAATAATCATTAATGTGTTTTAAATATACAAAAAAATTATAATAATTAGTTCTAAATAAATAGTTATTATAGACTCTTGAGTTGGGAAAGGTGATTTGATATATAGTCAATGTTATGATACTGATACAATTATATATATATATATCTCTCTCTATTTGTAAGTATTGTATATTTTTTATCTAAGGTAGGTGGATGATCCTTAAATGATTAAGTATGTATTATGAGAAGGTAAAATGATTTTGGTTAACACTAGTTTATTTGTTATTGACTATATTTTTTGTACTATATAGAACTAACATGTCGAGTTCTATATTTAATTATATTAAATTTTTTGGAATGAATATATTTAATTTTTTTCATTTTGAAATATTATACCCCCAGAATTAATCTCATATTGGTTTCCATGTGATCCATACGAACTTGATAGAAAGTATTAATAACTTGAGACCCCATTGGGATGTGAAACCTGAAATATTGACGGATACAATATGATATATGAGGACATACCAAATGGTGTAATTTTGATTTATATTCATGAATCAATTATGGTAATTTGGATTGAGTGGGTAGTTATTTGTTTTATTTTTAGGATATTGTATTGATAGGAGTATAATTCTTTATATATCTACCACATTATGGTTGAATTTAAATTTCTGAACCACGATCCTGTTAGGGAGAAATTTTACTAGATACATAGTTGAGTAATATTTATCTCTCCCTATAAGTTTATATATATTGGAAATGTTGAAAATTTCTTATTTTTGTAACTGTGATGTGATTAAGGTAGTGTATTTATGGAATGATTGGAAATTTATGGTATATATTTTAAGGCGATGGAGTTTTCTAGAAGGGTCTCATTATATATTTTATGTTATGGTTTATATTTTATAAATCTATTATTTTTAGAGATATTATAGTATTGACCTTAGGAATTAAATACTTTCAAGAACTACACATATTTACAATGTCTAATAAACATCGAAAATGAGTGTCAGTCATGTGTAGTGTCTTTTATGGATTGTGGGTGAGATAATATCAATTCTAATACATGGATATTCCCCCCCCCCTTCGATGGATTGATATATGTTGTCATGAAATTATATTATGATTCCATATTAATATATTATTTTATATGCAAGACATTAAGATTTTTGTTTCATAACACATGGTATAGCCTACTAGGTCATTATAGTCAACCTTTTATAATAACATTTATATACACACTCTTAGATATTCTAGAATTTTAATATTATAGGAGTACATGATGATGTGTATTTTTTAATGATGACTTTTTTAGGTGGAATATATTATTATCATTTATGGTGTCTAGATAGAGTATTTTTTATGGACATAGTGATACTATAAAACTATTTAGTGGGGATGGATATGTAATTAAAATATAAAATGTTGAGTGATGAGATTATAAAGATGTATCAATCTGATTATTAGTTAGTGGAGGATCTCATGTGATGAAATCAATATTTAACTTACTTTGAGGACTCATTATAGAAAATCGTTATTAGGATCATTTCAATAGTGTAGGGATTTACAATACCATACCAAATATATAATCATAATAGATATTTTTTATTTAGTAATGAATTTTTTATCTCAATTTATATTTAGATATATGGATGAAAAACACCAATTAATAAAAACTATTTTTTTAGGATGTTATGTTTGGAGCTTTAACCCACACTATATGAAGGGTAGTCTACTTAATGATTGAATATTATGTGTTAAAACAACCAAAACATTATTTCTAGTAAATATAAAAGATGGAAATAGGAAAAATATACCCATTGGGGTATATGGTTGGTCATTTTATTTTATGTGATCATGAAATTCATTCAATCATGATAGAATAACTTCAAAAATGATTTAATTCAATTTTAGTTGGGGGGTCATTGTAATTGAATAATATTTCCTAGTTTTTAGGAAAAAATATTTTTTTTATACTGGAAACCATGTAATTACCGAAACTATTGGAGTCTTACGAAATATGAAATGAACTAAACTGTTGTCTAATTATAGTTATGATGAAGGTGAATTCTACATTTAGACTTATTTATTGGGGTGTTAAAATTAATAATAAAATTATTTTAATTTTATATTTGTTTTGAGGGAATTTAGATCCCTACAAAAGGGAATATTTGAGGCTAATATTAGTGTTATTGGAAACAAGTACTACAAAGAACCTAATGTAAGTAAACTAAGAACCTAGCTTGAACTGGTAGATATGAAAAAACACATTTGATTTCTTCAAGAACTTGATAGTGGGATATTATGTAATAAATTTTGTTTCCATGATATTTAATGATGTTATATTTCCAATTGGGTGCACAATCCGGATTCATTAGGTACTTATGACTATAAAACATTTTTTAAACTTGGTGGAACTATAATAATTTTTTATACCCCGCTAGTTTAATAGTGAAATGGTAATATGAAATGATCCATTTCAGCATTCTCATACACTATTTTATTCCACCACAAGTCTTCATTTGTTTTTGGATGTTTTTTATATTGTAAATTGTGAATTGTGGTATAATTCTTCCTCAATCTCTTCTTTTCTTCATCCTCATCCTCCTCCTCTATTTGATTGATGTAAATGATTTGTAGTAGGTTAAAATTCAATTCAATCATGGAGGAACCATTCCATAAAAAGGTATTTTCATGTTTATTGCATAGATAATGATAATGGTGGTCATATTCACATCTTTTCACATGATATCTCTTTAGTTTCATAGTTTTTTTATTATTGAACTACTTAATTTTAAATTTCAATTATATAAATATCAAATTTAAATAGATTATAATTTATAAAAAGAATATAATTAATTATTTAATAATTGTTTTCACATAGTAAATTGTTAGTATAACGATTTTTTAATATATTATTGGGTTTTTCCCATGAAAATCATATTTGACGGACGAATGAGGTCGAGAAAATGGATAAATTAATGTTCTGAGGGTTAGTTATGAATATTTAACCATTTTGTAGCATGAAATATTGTCAAATTGTTTTAATATTTTGATGAGTATTAGTGATAACCCATTCTCCCTTACTTAATTAGAGGATAGGTGTTAAAAATTCAACTTGTTTGTGGCTATAATGACACATCATTCTACACCGTTATAATACTATTTATTCACCATTCACCAGGATATATTATTTTTGCGATACATAATTTTCAATTTTATTTATTTTAATCTATCACTTACTAATGGTGAAATATTATTTATATAGTGTGTTTATTAGTGAAAATTTTTAGTTTATATGGGTTTTATTTTATTTTTAATGCCTCATTAATCAAGGATCTCAATTATTGGTGATTCTATGTTCTCTTATTTTAGTTACTTATCAATAATTGTTTTTAGTATTAATATTATAAAATTTACTACATTGGATATATGTTGGTGATAACTTATTCACCTTGGGATAACGTTATAGTGGTAACATGTTAACCCTTATCGATAACATTGAATGATCATTCAACATTATTTAATATTATGGTCATATAATATTCCAATGGATTTTTTGTTTCTGGTGAATTATTAATGGTAGATAATAACCTATTCCCTATATTTGTTTTTATTATAGGTGGTAACCCAATCACAATATTAGTTTTCATCATAAAATTTCAATATAATCTCATTATAACATAGGCTAAATGACATACTATTAATCCATTATGGTAAATTGATGGCTACATTGATAAATGAACGATGTATGATTGTATTTTTATTACTGTGAAATTTAATTTTTTATATGCATAAACATATATAAATTTTCTTATTAGGGACACCATTGATTATATCCTATTGTGTTATATGTTCTTACCACATGCATGAATCTTCATAAATATATATAAAATATGATTCGTTTATAAGTTAGTTAATAAATCCATTTTATAAGGAAGTGGGTTGGAGGATCATAGTTGGGTTTTGGAGATATTATCAATGATATTTTGGAGAAAATTTGTGGTTCTCCATATAATTTTATTTAAAATTTTATTATTACAATGTAAAAGATCATCCCATTAAGTGATCATTATTTTATGTATAAATTTATTTTTGATATGAGTTGACATATGTTATAAAAGTGATATGTTATTTATTTTTTCATTCCATTCATTTTAATTCGATTTTATATATTCTATTGATTATCTTGTTAGTTATTTATATGTTAATATTTGATATCTATGAAATGATACTTAGGGTATACTGTCCCCATATTGTTTTATCTGAACCTTATCACTAGCTTAGAACATATAACACAAATGGAGGCTCACATGATGTATATACTACTTTAAATGATCTATATATGTGGATGTAGTATTAGAAAAATGTTTTTATGAATATAATATTTGAGGCAATATTATTGTAGATATAAAATGACAAAAAAATTTATGGATTTATTATTGTCTAAATAAATTTATAATATTAATACAATTTTTCCCAGGAGTTTGGATTTTAATTGATTATTTTCACTATTTTAGTTGATTTGAATTTGATAAATATTATTTTATTGTTTATATTTTTATTCATGGCCTAGGGTTTTAGGATTAATGTGACCATGAATCATCCTTGGATAATAGGATCGTATAAAACATTTATACTTATGTGTTATTGAGAAACAAATTTTAAATAGATAAAAGAGGCTTCATTAATTTGAAAAACTAAATAATCATTTGAATATTTTTTATATATAATTTTATTTTTGTATTTTACCTAAACAAAATGATTAGGAATACATTATTATATGAAATTTTTATAGTGAAATAATCCTAATTTACACGTGTTCAATGGAAATAACCCCATAGTGGGTAGCATGTGTATGTGGATACCCAAAATATATGAAATCCGTAGAGAGATTATATTAGAATACAGATATCAATATTATATTTTGAAAAGAAGAATCATTTTTTTGTGACCTACCTGGGATAATTGTCAATATACTATGTATTGGATCCCCAAGATGAATACAAGAAAAAATGATATTGGTGATTTTTCTACATTTGTTGGAGAACAATGTATTTTTCACTATTATTCTTTAGATGAGTAACAATTCTTATTGTAGGTGCGTGTTAGGGACTATGACATTACCTTATATTTCTTCAAATGACAGGAATGTAAATATTATTTTTTTGGTGGGAATAAAAAATGAATGGTTTGTGATCAAGTGGATTTCACCACCAAAGAGAGATTCACTTGGTATAAATGATATAAAACAATAAGAACGGTATCCTCTAATAGATTTTTATAAGATAAAGGTGATGTATAAAATGATATTTGAATAGGAATGTGTGAGACTTAGAAGAAAGGGTTATAACTCACAATGACTTTATTTAGGTTGGATGGAAGGGTTTCACATTAGTGTATTCTTACATAGGTATGAGAGTCGATAAAAAAGTAGTAACTATTCTATATTTTAAAAGGGTTTTGATGACATCTCTCTCACTTTATAAGGGAAAAGGGAGTGGGGATTTTAACTACATAGGTGGAATATGTGATAATATAACCTAAGATCAACCTGGTGTAAATGATATTATTTATTAATATGGAATGAAAAATCATTGGTAATTAATGATGTATGTTAATGAGTTTAAATTTAAAAAAATACTAGTTGGAGGAATATTTACCATGAGGGTCATGTGACTCCTTAAGAAAGGTAATGTTTTATGTAATATTGTTCATTTTGTAATTAGTTGATTATAGGAAATCAATAGGTGTATGTATGTTTTATTAGACACATGGAGCTCATAAATACTAGAATACATGGAGTGAAATCATAGGATTATATGAAGATTAAATGAATATTCATTATTGGGAGGTGGATGGGGGATTTACTATTTAAGGAAGTTATGAAACACTATATTTTGAGTTGATATAGATTAGAGTGTTTCATTTATAATGTTATATCCTATTTAATAATGATAGAAAATGTAGAAACTATAACACCTATATCCAAGAGTTGGTGTTTTAATTATTATATTATTATAAGATACATGGGATCTCACCATTCATGATCGATTCACATGGTAGTATTGAAGAACATGATACATAAATTATTGCTATATAACAATAGAAATATAAAATATTAAGTATAAAAGAAATTATTAGGTAATTGATATTATAAATAAAATCCATCTTCATATCCTGTGGAAAAGATAAAAAATAATGGGTGAGACCAGATTCTTAGTATGTTTTAGGTACAGTAGGTAGTACTATGAATCACTAGGGAATAATCAACATGGAAAGATATATAACTGAAGAAACATTTCATTAAACTAAAAACTTGTGAAAGAAATGATCCCATGGATAATATCAATATATCAAACTCATTGATAATAATAACTAAATTATAAATGAACTAAATGATTAATATTTGATGTAATGATATTAAATTACATGATATATATATCATTAATGACATGTACCAATATATTTTAAATGATGTGTAGGTATATAATATACATCCATTTAAATTTTATTCAGATTTGTCTCGCCAGAATAGTCAACGCATCAAAGAGATATAGATAATATGGCCCACCCATCACAATATGTATAGTGTGTTCCTCGTAAATTTATACATCAATTTAATTTATAAATAATATTCTTTATGAAAAAATGAATTTACTGAGAAAAGAGTACGTATTATAATTTTTCCCAAGTTTATAAAATAAATTGTAAAGTAAAAAACTTCATATAGAATTGATATATGGTTTTGGAAATAATCACATCAATAATAAAATAATATTGATATTTTACAAAAGTTTATTTTCCAATGATCAGAATATGGTGAATGATTTTGAGGAATATTAATGACTACAAAATTAATAAGAGATAAAATATGACCCTAAATTTATTAGAAATATAATAACTGAAATAAAATCATATCTTTCAGGGAATAAATGAAAATTTAATAATGAAATTAATATAATATATCACTAAATAGTTTTCTATTTAAAAAAATTGAAAAATAGCATAATAATATTAATATAATTAAATTGTTATGGTGGTAGAATTTTTTTAAATTGTGTATGTTATAAGAAAAATTCCTTTCGGCCTTTTATAATGAATGACAATGATAACCATTCATGAAAATTTTAGAAATAATATATTCAAAAATTGTAAAAATTCATGGTTAATAGAAAAATCATTTTAAATTAGTTTAGTAAAAAAAATTATTTTTTAAAACCAATTTTATAAAATATGGACATGAATGAAAAATATACCCAATAAAAAAGATAAATAACACCATCATTAATTTTAAATAATTACCTGCTTGATTAAAATTAAAAATAGAGGAAAAGTTATAATAAAATATAGTAACTCCTTAAATATCTAAAGGATTAGAGAATAAATGGATTTTTTTGAAATATATATTAAAATATTCCATTAATAAAAAATAAAATCAACCCCAATAAATGAAATTGTAAAAAATTCACACCACTTTAAAGAAATTCGTACTATAATCACATGATATATTAAAAATTAATTTAATCTCTAATAATAATAAATAAAGTATAATTATTGTAAAAAACAAAATAGGGGTATTATATTTATCACATAAATAAAATTGGTCCATATTAGCAAATATGCCTCAATAAAGTCAAAATTTAGATAAACTTCCTTACCTAAAATTCAAATTGTCTTGTAAATAAACTAACTTTATTTATAATAAATAAAAAACTTATGATAAATACGTAATATCAAAATAATACTATCTATAATATGAAATTTTATCTATTTAAAATATTTTATCACCATATTTTTAACAATATTTTATTATTATCATTAATTAGAGTGTTAAATTCATTGTTTTTATTGAAAATGTTTATTTGGTTTACTACATCATTGAATATTTATCATGGTTCCATAATATAAATAATTTTATTAAGGATATAAATATAAAATATTTTATATATATAGATATTTAGAGTCATCCATGAATAATAGATACAGAATAATGGATTGTAGTATTCATGAAAAAGATAGGTCGTACGTACACAAGAATGATATTTTCACCTTTTGATGGATGATAGAAATGAAGGGTAAGTAATAATTCTCTTTTATAAGATAATATATATATATTTATATATATTATATTCATTAAATATATTTTAATTACCATCAATGCCAATTGGAAATGAAAATGGATCACAATGCATCGTGGAGGTCATTGTCCGCACGTAAGCACGGGAGAAATCATCATCTTCTAATGAATTTAAAAGTAAATAGATATATATATTATATTATAATTTCATACCCATAAATATGTCAAAAATATAATATATATTCATTATTTCCATCATTATTGTTATCCATGTGAGGTAGTCATAGAAAAGAAAAATACATCAATTGGTGTTGTGGTAGTCTGTCGTAGACATGAGTGATTGTTTTTTAACTCTTGATGGTGAAGGATTTGGATTGATATTATAAAACGTAAAAAAAATATAGTTAAAAATAAGATATTTCTTTTATTATATTGTACTTTTATGGACATAATTTAAGGGGGTAAAAGAGAAAGTAAACATGAAATATCGTGACTGTGATGATTAGCTTCTTTTAGAGAAACCTCTATTGGATGACTTCATGGGTAATATATGGTTGAACTATTGTGGAAAATCAATTATAATGTCTATAGGGATGTTAGGAAGAAAATCCTTCAGGGTTTTATTGAGATATATTTCACTAAGTGGTGTAAATATAAGAGATAAGGTGGTTCCTTTTATAAGTGTGGGTAGAAAAATTTAAACTGTTTTTCAAATCCAAATGGATATATATTATTATGAATAAAATATAATATGAAATTGAGTAATTTATCTCATAAAATAAACATTTTACAGGTTTAGGTGTTGTTTTTGAACTTATCTCTTTGTTTTTACCCTCGTTAACCCTGTTGATAATTATCTTGATAACAATGATTTTACAGTATAAAAGTTAAGAATGTTTCAATAAAAGGAAAATTGGAAAGTAAATAGAAAATAAAGAATTTATTGAATATATCATATCGACCCTATCATAAGGGAATATTTTATTTATTCTCAATAATTTAATAAGTATTTATTTTATAAAATACCATTAATTTTATTTTTGATACTAATTATATAATTTGACATTAAAAACATCAAAAAAATTGATATTCAACTTTAATCCTTTAAAACATAAAAACATGTTATATATATATATCTATAAATTTATTGAATACAATTATTTATCCAAAATTGTATAACATTCAATATTTTTAGTATCATTAATATTTTTATATTCATGAAATAAATATTATACGAGTGTTGCCTAAGAATATAATGAAATTTTCTAGTTTCTAAAAATTAAAGGTAAATTAACTTTGTAAAAAATCATAAATATATAAAATAACTATTTATAATAAATTAATATGTCATTTTAATCCCAGTCAAAAATTATTATATATATTAAATTAAAGATAGTGAAATTTTTGACATTATCCTTTATTTAAACCTTATAAAAGTCAAAATCAAAGATAAAGGTTACAAAGGGGTCATAAATTAAATGTTTCATGATTATGGATGAAATATACTCATCCAACTAAATAAATAAAAGTTTGGGATATATTCTTAATACCTTATAAAATTATATTAATCCTTAATTGACTAATTTACCAATAAAAAATGTGATATATTTTACCATAGTTACTATTCAAATGTTAGAAAATACAAAGGAAAATTAAAAAATGTTAACATCACTATTCAAATTATATTAACCATTTTATCTAATTATATTATTATTTTTTGAAGAAATAAATTTAAAAAAACCTACAAAAAAAGGTAAAAATGCTTTGTAGAAAAAAGTTTGATTTGCCTAAAAATAATCACATATAAATATTTTAAAAATTGATGATACTTATTTAAATAAAATGGAACATATAAAAATTTAATTGAAAATTTTGAAAATATATTTTTATTATGTTACTCGATTTAATGATTAGGAATTAATATTTTAGAAGAATAATTGTTTCTATTATTTACTCAAAAATAAATATTAAAAAAAAACGAAAATCCTCAATGTAAGTTTATTTTTACCTGATGATTTAAAAAGGATATAACTTACAAATCTTAATATATTTTAATGGTTTTTAAACTTTTTGTTTCATATAAATAAATATCTCAATTAAATTTATTTAATTAGAGATATTTCATAAAATCATTGGCTCTTATAGTGAATTATCTTGGAATTAATAAATATAAATTATCTAGTGTGAATCAATAGACCATGTTATTTTAAGTTCATGAGAAATGGTATTTGGTGAATTTTTTTTATAGGACTTACAACTAATAAGAAATAGTGTATAACTAGGATAGTAAACTTAATTTTGGGATGAGGTTTTACCATTTATGAACTTGAGATGTTGTTTGATGAACAATAGGTTATATAAAATACTAGAAACATATGTGGTTTATTAAAAGTATTTATGAACATGGAGAGTTACTCAATTTTTTGGTGTGGGCACCGAAGGAAGTTTATAATTTCTAGAGGGTCGGTATAGTGCCCATATTATATTGGAATGTGATTGGAATATAATATCAAGTCAGTTAATTTACCATGATACATATCTTTCTGGTCTTAGGATTTAAGAAAATAGATAGTTAACGAATTTGGAATGTGTATAATAGAGTATCGTTTTATCATATTTTAAATAGAGGAATAATTTGGATTTATATTTTATGATATAATTAATGTCTATTAGTGTTTGGATAGGGGTGGAGTATAATCATGTCAATTATGATGGATTTGGAATAAAGGAAACATTATTTTAGGAAGCACACCATATATATATATATAGGAAAATATTATTCCTTATTAAATAATTTAAAATTTTAAAATTCATTTTTTTCTCCTATTATCTTACAACATATTTTCAAATTTATTTTTTGATTATTTTTTATTCTTTGAATAGTCATTTTGATTTCCCCATCCTTAATAAGAATTACCATTACAAGTGTATGTTTATTAAAAGGAAATATGTAAGTATGTTTTGTTTATTCTATATTTATTTTATTAAAATAAGTGTTTTAGGTTAATTTTCATTATATATATTTTCTAGAATCTTTTTGGTAGTTGTGTTGTACAACTTCATTTGTAGTGACATAATAATTGTAAATTTGACATAAGATATTACCATTTCTTGCAAAATAGTTAAAATAAAACCCAATATTTTTTTAAAATAAAAAAATTCTAGTTAATTATAAAATTAATTTTACAAAATGAATTAAATGCATTAGGTGAAATAATATATGATGATGAAATACTTTAGATGGTTTTTTATTATTTAAAGTGTCAAACTTATCCTTTCCTTGAGTTCTTTCATTTTTAATTTTTTTATGAGTTTTTCTCATAGGATAGTCCATGTGTGAGGTAATATTATGAATGTTATTAATAATTATTCATTTTTTGGTCAATATTATGATTTTTTTGATCGATGGATCATGTGTTTAATGAGACATATTTCATTCCGATAAGGTGAGATTAAGGGATTTTGGATAGAAGAAAAAAATTTATAACGCCCCATGATATTAAAATAAGAAATCATCATTGATAGAATATATGAAATGAAAAATAATTATTATAATTTAATTTAACAAATTATATATTCATGATAAATTTAATTTTAAGTAAATTCATTCTCTTCGATAGATTACACTCTACGCAATACCTGGTTTAAATGAAACACAATACTCTATGAAAATATTATTATTTAAATATGAACATAATAACATGGATGTTATGTTGGTGGTTATGAATATGACTAAATAAATTATAATAATAATTTTTTTTATACATGTATAAAATTAATTCAATTTTTATATAGTGATTATAAATAATATATCAATCATCTGAATGAAAAAAATATTTTATAAAAAACATTATTTTTCTAAACAGCGGTTTTGTCATGATTTTCAAGCATAATTTAAAATTATTTTTTGTAAAAATAAATATCATTTTTAATTTTTTATATCAAAATTTATATTTGGTGTTTTTTATTTAACTATAATGAATAATTTTTTGATGAATAGTGAAATAATCAAATTTTTTATTGAAAATCTCATTTTTGTTATAATTTCTTAAATGTATATATATTATATTTTAGTTTTTTTAAGGAAAATAAGTTCAATTATATTAATTTTAACTAATTTAGGCATGAGAATCAATTTCAAAGTGAATTATGATATAATTTTTTTAAACTGTTGAAATTATTTCTTATAGAAACCCATTTTTGCACCCATTTATGGGTTTCATATTAAATATAACTGTGTAACTTATATGAATTAAATTTGGGAAAATGGTTCCATATTTTTAATAAAAATAATTTCTATCATCTAATATTTTAAAATTAATTTTTTACTTTAATATATATTAGAAATAATAAAATATAAATACCGCAGTTAAGGTATTAATGGGTTTACCTTGGTGTTATACTTTGTAAGAACCATGACCTTCTTTCCAGGTATGTTTTTCTTTTTCTAGTCGTTTTTGGGAAAAAGAGAAAAATCTAATTTTTTTTTAAGTACATGCCATGTACTTGGCTGCCACTCGAGGCTATGTGATGGTCGTGTCATGGCCACACACACGGACATGTAGGGGTAATGTGGAGGCTTCCTAATTCGGAGTACATAAAATCCTAGTACACGTCCTGTAATCCAAAAGTATACGCCATGTACATTCTTTTTTTTTCATTAAAAGCACCAGGGTCGCATCTAAACCCCGAAAACAACTTCTTCTCCAGATTCTTCGACAGAGAAAAAGGGTATGACTACAGATCTTATCTGATCCACCGATCCGTCACCATTTATCCGAATTGAATGTCGTCAGTTGCAATAGAATCGCAGCGGTGAGTTCTTGGTTCTCCCTTGGCAACATATCATGATTCTTTCTCTCATGCGATTTATCTGAGGTTGAACTTTTTTGGTGTTTTTGCAGATCTACTCCATTCTAGGATGATTCACGAGCCGAGGTTCAAGTATATTGATCTCTAAGGATCGAGGTAGGTGGTTTGTTGCATTACGTTGAATGTATTTTTGTTTTTGTGCAAAAGTGCCAGATACCCATGTATCAGGTATCTCAGGTTAGGGTTTTTATCCTGCATTATTATCTGCCTTAGATTTCTTGTTTTCTTGTGGCTATTAGATGAATAATGATTTCTTGTTAGTATGTTTGTGGATCACCCCATGGGCATTTCCCTTATTTTGGCTATTTATCACCGTTTAGCTTTGGTATCCTGTGAGGAAGACCTTATTGCTTATATTGCCTACAGTTTATATACTTTTGATGCATTGTAGCTATTATCCATGTAGTTTTTGAACTTACTTAGGGCTGTTGATAGTTGATTACAGACGACATGACTGCCGAGGGTTGTGTGAAGCTGGTGTGGTAGACTAAAGAGGGAATTGATGATTAAGGGCTTCCCTAGAGAGTCAGTTATAAATTTTTATCATTCGTAGGACCTACGAGAATTGAACTTTGTGATTCCTCAGGGTGTCATTAGATACGTATCAAGACTACAGAGAGAATTAAACATAAGTGCTTCCTCAGAAAGTCTTTAGCTATCGTTGCAAGACTGTAGGGGAATTGACGGTGAGAGGTTCCCAAAGTGTCGGTTCCCTTATATGATTATTTGACTAGAGGGGGCTGCTATTATGAGCCACCCAGAGAGTCAGTGTGAATATTGTTTGGTTGGTTGTGATGAGTCCACCAAGGCAAAGAACAAGCTTGGGTTTTGTACTTCTTGTTGTTTTGGTAGTCTGCTGAGATACATGTTGTGTTACTTACTATGCTTTGGGATTTTAGAGCTATTTTCTAGATTCCTTGGTTGATAAATAAATGATTAAATTGAATTAATAAATAAATGTGAATGGAGATTTGTAGGATTGTATACTTTAGTGTACTCTGGTTTTTCTGTTGCATTTATTTCCTTTACATTAGCTATATTTCTCACTCTCAATAGGGCATAGATCTTGTGGTGGTTGCCTGCTGGGATTAGTCTCAAACCCTGTTTGGGTTCTGCTTTTCGGCCCAAATAGGTTATATGGTTGCAGGTGTGTATAGGGATTGTGGCCCTTCTACATCAGGTACATGATTTTTGGTTGGATCTGGAGAGCATAGGACCGAGCTTAGGCTTGCGATGCTACTGGAGTTGTTATTTGCTTTTTTTTACTTTTCTTCTCAGTTTTATTTTAGAATTTTGTTGTGTTTACTGCTTTCCATAGATACTTTTACCTACTGCATCATTATCATCATTATTATATATTCATTACATCAGTTGTTTAGTTCAGTTGTTGTATGATGTTTACTGCTTCTTTTATTGACAGATATTTCCTTTCCCTTGTATACCTTACCAAATGAAGGCAAGTTTCCCTAATGTCTCACCAAGGCCCTCACTACTCGTCGGCAGCCTCTGGCATTTGAGAAAATGTGCTTGAGTTCATGTGGCGAACTGGGTACGAGGCACCAGTTGAGTTCCTCCGGATTCGGTTCTTTACAAAGTGGTATTAGAGGAGGTTCTTTTCTTTATATTGACTTACTATTTAGCGACATTAGACATGGATTGGATGGAATATTTTAATGGAAAATAGTTGTTCCTGGGAGTTCTAGAACCCGTGTATAGGGAAAATCCAGGTAACCTCGAATATTTCAATTTTCGAGTTTTTCAAATGTTACAGTTTAATTGATTTCACCGTTGGGTGGTGCACTTTTTTTGTATTGTTACTATTTATATGATTGTGCTTCTATTTTGTTGCAACCCGATGAGATGAGGGTATGCCATATCATGCATCATATAGGAACTTGTTAGAAAATCACATGTCATGCATTTTTCCATGCCATCTAAATTGCATTACAAGTTGCATGCTATTGTGATAGAATTTCTGATAGACTATGCATGCTGTTGTGATAGCTTCTATGATAGAATACCTGCTATGTTGGTAGGGTATCTTTTGTTTATAGATTATTCATCATGGATGACAAACTTTGGTCTTAGAGGTGCTATGGGCCCTCAAGGATTGGAATTATGTGGATTGTGAGTTTGTGATACTGTTTACTTGTTATATGCACTATTATGATATCAATATTTGATTCGCGGGGAATATGGGCCCCCACGGATTGGAATTTGGCACCTTAATGCTTGTTTTTCTGTGTTTCTAGGCTCCAGGGCAGTTTTTGAGTCTACTGTCTGAAAAAACCTAGAATACAAGGTGTGTACTTTATGGTTACACGCCATGTAGTTTATAACCGTCTCACTGATCGTGCGAGCAAGGAACTGGGGTTCTGGAAAAATCTTGTAGGAACATGCCGTGTACTAGTTTAGCATGCCATGTAGTATGAAATAGGTACCCCGACCGTGTCACGAACAACATGGGTCATGTTGTCTGTTCACATACACGCCGTGTCTGAATTGTACACACTGTTTCGTTGATTTAGGTGCTCTGTCGTGTCATGAACAACACGGGTCGGTGTTATCCTTTCTCTTACACGTCGTGTGCTTCTGAATCATGCTGTGTAGTGTCAGCCGTGTAGCCATCCGTGTGTCTAACCAACACAGTCTGTTAGGATTACTTCGTATACGCCGTGTCTTTCTGGAACACGCCGTGTAATGTGACCTGGGCACACAGGTCGTGCCACTAACAACACGGGCCAGGTAAAGCTTGCTGAGTACACAAGATGTGTTCCTTGAACACGCCATGTAGTGTTGTCTTAGGAGTGTCGTGTGTCTTAACCATGTATAAGGACTCAGATAGGGAATGGAATTAAAGTATATGTCGTGTTTTTGAACAACAAGCCGTGTATTTGGGGTGTTACACGACCAGTTATGTAAACGTACACGCCTATGTAAATGACTTAAGATAACACACCGTGTAGTCTTTATACACGCCATGTAATCAGGTTTTGTTTTTATTTTGAATGATTCCTTCCCTTTTTCCCTTCTTATGATCCTAGTTTCAGTTCCTGGTAATGTGATCTGTGGTGTACTTTTTACCTTTTAGAGTCATGGCACTGAGACATCCTCCCGTTGTCCGTCAGGAACCAGGCAGCGACCGTACGCCTGATATGACCGATCAGGGACTACCTATAGTTCCGCCTATCATCCCAGACATGGAACCTATAGTGATTCCAGACACTGGTGCCGACACTCAGTTCAGAAAAGGTTTAATGAGATTCATGAAGACCTTCCAGGGAGCCCAGTACCTTGACCCATCTATGGTAGAGCTGATGCAGGATTTTCAGCAGCAGCATCCTCCCACGTTCAGAGGGGATGGAGGGCCACAGGCTATGGAGTCATGTCTAGAAGACATGTTGTCCATCTTAGAAAAACTGGAGATGCCTACGGAGAAGAGAGTGAATCTCACGACTTATATGCAGCGAGAATCATCCAAGAGATGGTGGGGTGAGGTTTCGAAGGCAGGGCTCCAACATGCTATGGCTTGGGACGAGTTCAGCGTACATTCTACAACTACTTCTACCCAGGAACGCTGAGGTCTGACAGAGCCAGAGAGTTCACGAACCTGCAGCAGGGTACTCTCATAGTTATGGAGTATTCCTCTCTCTTTACAGAGTTATGGCATTTCACTACCGTTATGGGAAATGAAGAGCTGTTTTTAGTGAGGTAGTTTGTGGAAGGCCTCATACCAGACATCATATAATAGGTGAACGTCTTTCAGTTGACTTCTATTACTCTAATAGTAAACCAGGCGCTTATCACAGAGAGAAATCTGAGGGAGACTGGAGCTGTAGACCGGGGTGGTTCATCATCCAAGGCTCATTCATTTCATATAGACAGCAGGAAGCACAACCTTGAGTATAAAAGAGGTGACCCGAGGAAGTGAGGTATTCCTTTTGGTATATGGGATCTTCCTTCTGGCAACCAAGTGGTGTGATATCAGTGTGGAAGAAGTGTCCATAAGAAGACTCAGTGCCTGATAGACCCAGTGGAGTGCCGATATTGTGGCATGATGGGTCATCTGTATCGTTTCTGCAATGTTCCCCTTCCAGTGGCTAGTGAAGGAGGATTTGTTTCGATCCCACGTACAGGAGTAGAGTTACCAGTTCCGCAGCAGACTAGGGGCTGGAGTTATTCAGGTCGTTCAGGACAGGGTAGAGGCCATGGACACAGCGGTCAGGATCAGTGAGGGTTAGATCAGGGATTTCAGGCTGTTACACAGGGCTGCGGTGTAGGCCAGACTTTTGTGGTAGAGCATATTCATCAGGAGGAGGATCCTGGGCATTCCACAGTTCGAGGTACGATTTTACAAGCCTCAGTTTTATCCTCTGCACTTTTCGATACAATAGCTTCTCATAGTTTTATTGCTGTGCACACTGCGAAAAGCCTTAGACTTACTGTTTATGATTCTGAGGATATGATGACGCTAGACACTCCCTTGGATATTAGAACTACTATCATGCGTTAGTGCTTAGACTTCCCCCTTGAGGATGGTGGGAGTCATTTTTCATGGAGTCTATATGTTTTGGAGATGACAGGCTATGATGTCATTCTCGGGATGGATTGGTTAGTTCCCTTCTAGGATTTTGTCGATTGCTATCGTCGTAGGGTGAGATTTACATCACTAGAGGGTGAATCATTTTTTCACAAGGGCGAATGGGATGTCCAGGCGAGCAGATATGGACTAGAGCATCATGGTCTAGGAAGAGTTACAGCTCAGATAGCCAATCTGCAACACCCCGAGATTTTAAGAAAAATATTCTTTTTAATTTTATCAATGTCTTGTGTTGTACGCTACACCAAAACAATCTTGCACAACACACATCCCTGACTTGGATTGCATGCAAGTGCGACCTTCCACGATAGCGTGTGTTGTACGCAATACCGAGTTTCGCTAAACAACGATATGTTATATAAACTAGCCGTTATGAATAGTAATACCCACTTTTTGAAATTTTCTAAATTTTATCTTTCAAAATGGACTTCATTTTTGGATTTAGAATATCAAAATTATCCTAGGGTGAATTTTTTGTTTTTTTCTAAAAACTTTCAATTTTTGATCAATAGTGAAAACACTAGGATACTATTCAAAAAACCGACTTTTTATTTAAATAATTATTTATTTTATTTAAATTTAATTTAGGTCAAAATTGATACATAATACCTATATAAGTTCAATTTAAGTCATTGGAGTCATTTTATAATAATTTTAGATATATAAAAATTTTATTGAACATTTCACCGTCTTTTACCCACCTCCTTGGAGAATTTTCAAATTCACATAAAACTTAATTTTACCACTTCTGTGCGTGGAATTTGGAAAATCTGAGAGACACGGTTAATATCAAGTACTAAAATGTGGTTCAATGAGATGAAAATAATTTTTGGTTAATAATAATTGTATACTTTTTTTACCACGGTGAAAAGTAAATAGGGTAATTAAGGGTAAAATTGATATTATTATTACCCTAACACATGTCCTAATTCTATTGGATAAGTGTAATTTGACCAAAAAAACCTTATGAATAAAATATGACCATTTAGGCCCACTTGGATTAGATTCGGACATTTATTATTAATTTATTTTAAGAAGGGTTAAAATAGTTAAAATCAATGTTTAATAACTAAATCATTTTTAATATAGGGTTACACATAAGATAAATTCAACTATAAATATTCTTTAGAAAGCTAAAAATATTTCCTACATAATGGTGCTTTATTTATAATTTTTTAGACATTAAATAATTTAATTTATATATGACACAATGATGATGCAGTAATTATCTTATTAATGAAATATTGTGATAATTGATGTTATAAATACCCAATGAAATGTAATTTGAGACTTTTTATGAATTCCACTCATTTTTTAGGTTAATATTAAATGTTATTATTGATTTAGTTATCTTTTTTATAACTTATAATTCTGTTATGATTTTAAAAAAAATCAATTACCAAATAGGATCAAAATTAACATAAAATAGTTTTTAAAACAATATTATATTATTAGCTGTTATTTTATTCTTAAAAATCTAAGGTTCGGCCAAATGACTTATATACGGTTATATAAATTAATAATAAACAACTTGGGATTCGTTTGGCTTGTTATAGTAAGTTTATTAACCTTATCATGTAAGAAAACAAGAAGACACGGTAAAAGTTAAATTATCTAACGAAAAGTTAAATCTAAATGATAAGGTTAAAATAGATACCTAAACTTGTCTAAATTCTATTGGATGAGAGGATTTCAACCCATACCCACCTTAGCTTCGAAATAAATCAATTTGGAGTTACTAAAAACCGAATATGACTCTATAATAAAATAATAGTTTTAGTTTTTCCAAAGGTGCCCATCTTCTCCCTTATAAAAGGGAACCTCCTCCCTCTCTTCCTCACACCACTTTGAGCCTTCAATCTCGGCCAAACTCTGCCAAATTCTCTTCTCCACTTACCTATAAACATTATAGAGGTCCTGGTCTTCTTCAGAGACCAATTTTAGTGCCCTAAAAGGAGTTCTCAAAGAGGCGCTTCAAAGAAGAGGAAATGTCCGTTACTGATTCTTTCAACTTTATTTCTTCTTCCACTTCTTATTATTTAGTTGTTTCATTATGAAGTAATAAAATCAGAATCAATCATATACTGATATGTTATTATAAGTATGAAACAACCCTATTTCACCATCTATCCATCCTATGGAAAACAAAATCACCGCGTGTGCGTACATATGGAATACCGTCTCCACGCTGTGGTGTAATCTATTTTCCACCACCACCTTACTTGGATGTGTATAATGGTGTAAATAATAACTATATATGATTATTGTAAAGTGATATTGATTATTCAATAGTATACATACACTAAAATACAATTCCACGATCATGGGAATGATATCATCACTCGTGCGTACGTACGAAATACCGTCTCCACGATGCTATGAGATTCACTCTCCATGATAACCATTCAAGAATGATTATAAAGTATATATAATAAGTAATCATGAAATATATGACATAATAAGGCTACTAGATTTATGTATATATATATTTATGTCATCTACTTAGTTCCATTCAATTCAATAAAGAAACGAAAACAGCGTTCATGCGTACATACGACATATCGTCTCCATGAATGGTGTATTTCATTCCATTTATCGATCCATTATATATATGTATATTATGAATATATATTATATATAAATCATGTTTTACATTCTGGATGTAAGTAATCATGATCTAAGTAATCATATGAATAATTAAAAGTTAAAACATGAACGACGAATGAAATGGTTTTACCCAAAACACTACTTTAACATGAAACCGGGAAATATAAAGTCATAAGTGAAACATATATGATATAATAACAATGAATATGATTATATAATAAGTAAATTACATTATTTAAATCATTATACAGATGGTTTGGATACGTACGAAGCATATTGGACCTAAGGTAAGGGATAATTTTTCAAATCTCATTTTTATCTGAGATTACTTACTCGTAAGTATTTACTAGGGTTATTGTTATCTTCCATGTACATGTTTTCTAAACGTTTTTTTATGTATTTTTAATTTCCTTTTTACCCATTTTGACTTTTACTACATGGTATTTAAGGAATCTTTCTTTTGTTTATGTTACGAGGTACTTTTTGAATTTTCCGAAAAAAGTACGAGGAGAATGTTTTTTCAACTTATACGGCATGAAAGGATTTTTACGGTTTTATAAAGCCTTATTTTCATGAAGCTTCCTCCAAAATATTTCATGACTATTTTAAACAAAATCTTTTTCTTTTAAAATTGCATGATGTTTTCTAAAAAGAAATTTATTTTGAAGAAGAAATGATATTTTTCTCAAGAATTTATTTCAAGTGTTTTATCAAAACCATTTTTCCATCTAAGGTGACATTATTTCATATGTGTATGTTTCAAGTTTAATGTCTCTATGATTTACATGGTTTCAATTTTTTTATGATGAAATGTCCATTTATTTTATATGGATTATGAGATGATGGGATGATGTTTATGAAACCCAATTTATTCTTTGGGTTATGTTGAATGTTATAAGTTTATTTTGTGGCACAAGTAAAAATGATTTCATTATGAGATGGGTGGGACCAATATCTCCCTCCAATGCATTGGGTAAAGATTTATATCTCATGACATAGACATGGTTGTAATGGTAAGTTAATCTGGTTCAGTGTTACAGGACTGAAACGTGGAGTGAACTCGATTCAGAAAGGGACTTTGTCCACTAAGATGGTCTTGGTAGCAATGCCTTGGCTACTATAGAAATAATGACATGAGTTGAATGGTTTCCACAATTACATGTTTTATTCCCATTATATTTTATCATGGTTGATGTTCCATTATGATATATGCCTTAAGTACTTCCACGATTTATGTCTTTGCTCATGATTTTGATGTTTAAATTTAATGTTGAAGTTTTTGATTTCAAATGTTTATGGATTGTTTTATGTTCTCTATGTTTGCCCTTAATAAGCATTTGAGCTCACCCTTTTTATGTTTTCTTTTCCCCCAGGATTAAAAGAAAGATTTTAGGTAAGGAAACAAAAAGGGGAAGATATTTATGGGAGATGTTGAAGATCTTTCACCACGATTAGAAGAACATTTTTCTGAGTTTCCAAAGACACTAAACTGTTACGGTCCTTGTGTGTCTATTTTTGTTATGTACTATGTATTCCACAAGAGTTATGTAATGTCCATGTACGTAATGCTTTGGGTCTCTACAGTTGGTATTAGAGGAAAGGTTTAGTCAACCTTTGGAAACTAGGATGCGAGAACTTTAGTGAGATCCCTATAGATATTTCTAAGGTATGTCTAGGGATGTCCCTAAGGTTTAGTATAAGTATAGGTTATAGTCCTAGAATTATGGTAACGATCTTAGAATTAAAACTAAGATGTTAGATATTAAAGGTACTCCCTTTTTATTATGTTGTTTTCCCTAGCATGATTTTTGCCTCTCACACTATTCTTTTTGGGTTTTCGACGATGGCTGGAACCCAAAGGAATCGTGTTGATCAATGTAATGGACAATGCAATGATTGTCCTCTTGATTAAACAAATGTTATGGGAGATGGAGTGAAAAATCATGTTTCTATACTTACACAAGCTATTAATCATTCTGGACTTCCAAATGAGCAGTGAAGGGAACAATATTCAATTAAGTCCTTCATGAGGCAACGTCCACCTTCTATCAGTGGGTCTTCTGATCCACTTGTTTTCGTTCAATGGATTAGTACCATTGAAATGATATTTTTAGTTCATCAATGTTCTGAACATGATAAAGTCATCTTAGCAGTATATCGTTCGGAAGGTGAAGCTGATCAATGGTGGAATCTTATCAAGAATATGAGGCCAAGAGATGAAATTGAGTCCGTGGAATGGGATGAGTTCAAGAACTTATTTTTCATTAATTACTTCCCTCGTATTCTTCAAACAAAGATAGAGAAGGATTTTCTTGAACTAAAGAAAAAGGATGATGAATCTGTTGGTATATAAGAAAATAATTTTACAAGGATTGCAAGGTATGCATCTAGCTTTATCATCCAACCTGAAAGTAAAGTTGATCGATTCTTCAGTGGCTTAAAACCAAATATTCGAAGGGAATTTGTTATAAAAGACATCAGTAGATATGAAGAAATTGTGCATTGTGCTATCAAGGTAGAAATGGAAATTGGGGTTACATATCAATCTCATGGTTTTGACAAGAAATGAAAGATGGAGTTCAAGGAGAAATCTCAGAATAATGGTGAAAAGAATATGAATGTTTCCTTATGCTCAAAGTGTGGAAAGAAGCATGGTGGAGATTGTCTTAAAGGGACTAGAAAATGTTTTAAGTGTGGAAAAGAAGGTCATCGAGTAGCTTAGTGTCGAAGTAATGGAAAAAGGGTTGCTAATGATGTGAATAAATAAAAGACCACAGAGAACGCACCACCAACACTTCAACGCTTCAAGTGCAATGAAATGGGGCATTATGCTAATCAATTCCCTAATCCAAGGGTTAATGATGATCGACATGAGAAACCAATTAAGGAAAAGGACAAAGGGAAGTCACATGAGATCACTATTGGCGATGTTGAATGTGAAAATGATGTGGTGGAATGATTAAGTGTTTATGTAATGGGATTCCAAAATAATTTTGTATATAGTATCGTGGAATATTAGAATATTTATGTATTGGTCTGTTGTGGTTTTCAATAATTTTATGGTACCAGTAACTATGGAAAGTGATTTAGATATTTTTGGAAAGAAGATGATATGCGCATAATGAAGGGATAAGGAGAAAATGAAATTTTTGATAGTATTCATGAACTCATGACTGATATAAGGAAATAGTTATATCATGGTTTGAGTATAGAGAATTTTGGGGTTTTGGTATGTGGAAAGAGTTAACTTTTGACAGCACTCATGTTTTCACTAAGATTCAATGGGTATTCATTCTTCAAGAGAATACATGATTAAGGAATTCACATGATTGGAATGTGATCAACAAGATATATCGGGGATAAATGATGGTATTCACATGCTCGGTGGATGACATTTCTAGTAATTGTTTCCTTTATACTATAAGCTTGGACAGAAGTATTTTGGATAAGCCTAAATATTTGAAATGGATTATGTTGAACATAAGTTAGTTTAAGGCTAGAACTGTTTTCGATATTTTCGATGGAATGTCATAATGATGTAATTTTAGAAAAAGGACAACCTGCAGGACGGGCGACAACTCGTCGCGTCGGACAAAGCTGTGGGAATCGAACCCACAACCGAAGTGCGAAATGCCTTTATTTTCTACCACTGGCCTACAGGAAGTCCCTGGTTAGTAGAAACTAGTTTTATTTTGTTATGCGGTATGATATATGAAGTATAAGTTCATTTTTGGAATTGTATATGATTAACCACACCATAGATTGACTTATGTATATTTGATAACTTTTTATAACCTTTTGTTTGAAACAGATTGAATGACCCATCATTCTATCACAAGATCTGTTAAAACTTCACGAATAAAAAATTCAACTTCATTTATTAAAGAGATGAAGTGAAAATTGTTCAAGGCATGAACAACGGTGATATTATACCAAAATAAAGAAAGTATTTATTCTAATTCAAATTCTTCAACTTTAGGGAAATGATCTTAACAACCAAAAATTTTGTCCTAGTTCCCTTATATCAGATGAATCAGATGGTACCCTATATCATCACAAATTTATGGCTTTGTGATTGTTGTATTTTTCATAGCCATGTTCTTTACCACTCTCCATCAGAACATGACAGTTAGATTTCTCTTCCATATCCATAGTTTCACCTATGTTCTCTTATGTGGAAACCCACTGATTAGTTAATTTGGGTAACCATTACATTTCATACAGTAGTTTTTAAAGCCATGTTTTGGTATTCCTTTTTACGATGTGGGTTTCTGTTAAAGAAACTTTCGAGTAGTAAACCATTTATAACCCCGATGAATTTCGAGGGAGAAATTCATTTTAAGGGGGGTAGAATGTAACACCCCGAGATTTTATGAAAAATATTCTTTTTAATTTCATTAATGTATTGTGTTGTACGCTACACCAAAAGGATCTTGCACAACACGCATCCCTGACTTGTCTTGCACGCAAGCGCGACCTTCCACGACAGCGTGTGTTGTAAGCAATACCGAGTTTCGCTAAACAACGATATATTATATAAACTAGCCATTATGAATAGTAATACCCACTTTATGAAGTTTTATAAATTATCATTCAAAATGTACTTCATTTTTGGATTCAGAATATCGAAATAATCCTAGGGTGAATTTTTGGTATTTTTCTGAAAACTTTCAATTTTTGATGAATAGTGAAAACACTCGGTTATTATTCAAAAAACCAAATTTTTATTTAAATAATTATTTATTCTATTTAAATTTATTTTAGGTCAAAATTGATACATAATACCTATATAAGTTCAATTTAAGTCATTGGAGTCATTTTAAAATAATTTTAGATATATAAAAACTTTATTGAATTTTTCACCGTCTTTTACCCACCTCCTAGGAGAATTAGAAAATTCACATAAAACTTAATTTTTCCACTTCTGTGAGTGGAATTTCGAAAATCCAAAAGACATGGTTAATATCATGACTAAAATTTGGTTCAATGAGATGAAAATATTTTTTGGTGAATAGTAACTTTTTACTTTTTTTACCATGATTAAAAGTAAATAGGGTAATTAAGGGTAAAATTGCTATTCTAATTACCCTAATATATGTCCTAATTCTATAGGATAAGTGTAATTAGACCAAAAACAACCTTAGGAATAAAATATTACCATTTAGGCCCACATGGATTAGATTAGGACATTTATTATTAATTTATTTTAAGAAGGGTTAAAATAGTTAAAAATCAAAGTTTAATAACTAAATAATTTTTAATATAGGGTTATACATAAGATAAATTCGACTATAAATATTATTTAGAAATATAACAAGATTTCGTACATAATGGTGTTTTATTTATAATTTTTGAGACATTATATAATTTAACTTATATATGTCACAATGATGATGCAGTAGTTATCTTATTAGTGTAATATTGACATAATTGATGTTATAAATATCCAAATAAATGTAATTTGAGACTTTTTTTTGCATTAAACTAATTTTCAAGGTTAATATGACATGTTAGTATATATTTAGTTAACTTTTTTGGAACTAATAATTCTTTTATGATTTTAACAAAAATCAATTACCAAATAGTGTCAAAATTGACATAAAATAGTTTTTAAAACAAATATTATATTAGTAATTGTTATTTTATTACTAAATATCTATGGTTCGGTAAAATGACTTAGATAAGGTTATATATATTAATAATAAACAACTTGTGGTTCGTTTGGCTTGTTATAGTAAGTTTATTAACCTTATAGTGTAAGAAAACAAGAAGACACGGTAAAAGTTAAATTATCTATCTTAAAGTTAGATCTAAATGATAAGGTTAAAATAGATACCTAAACATGTATAAATTCTATTGGATGAGATGATTTAAACCCATACCCACCTTAGATTTCAAATAAATCTATTTGGAGCTATTAAAAACCGAATATGACTTTATAATTAAATAATATTTTTAGTTTTTCCAAAGGTGCCCCTCTCCTCCCTTATAAAAGGGAACCTCCTCCCTCTCTTCCTCACACCACTTTGAGCCTTCAAGAACGGCCAAACCCTGACAAATTCTCCTCTCCAATTCCCTAGAAACAACCTAGAGGTCCTGGTCTTCTTCAGAGACAAATTTTAGTGGCCTAAAAGGAGTTCTCAAAGAGGCGCTTCAAAGAAGAGGTAATGTCCGTTACCGATTCATTCAAATTTATTTCTTCTTCCACTTAGTCTTCATTAGTTGTTTAATTATGTAGTAATAACATCATTATCACTCATAAAATGATATGTTATTATAAGTATGAAACAAACCTATTTCACCATATATCCATCCTACGGAAAACGAAATTACCGCGCGTGCGTACGTACTGACTACCATCTCTACGCTGTGGTGTAATCTATTTTCCACCACCACCTTACTTGGATGGTTATAATGGTTTAAATAATAACTATATATTATTATTGTACAATGATATTGATTCTGAAATAGTATACATACACTCCAATACAATTCAATGATCATGGGAATGATATCAACGCTCGTGTGCATGTACGGAATACTGTCTCCATGACGCGATGAGATTCACTCTCCATGATAACCATTCAAGAATGATTATAAAGTATATATAATTAGTAATCATTAAATATATGACATAATAATTCTACTTAATTTATGTATATATATATTTATGTCATCTACTTAGTTCCATTCAATTCAATAAGGAAACGAGAACAGCGTTCATGCGTACGCATGACCTACCGTCTCCATGAATGGTGTATTTCTTTCCATTTATCGATCCATTATATATATGTATATTCTGAATATATATTATATATAAATCATGTTTTACATTCTAGATGTAATTAATCATGATCTAAGTAATCATATGAATAATTACAAGTTAAAACACGAATGAAAAATGAAACGATTTTACCCAAAACGCTATTTTAACATGAAAACGGGTAATATAAAGTCATAAGTGAACCATATATGATATAATAACAATTATTATGATTCTTTAATAAGTCAATGACATTATTTGAATCATTATACAGGAGGGTTGGATACGTACGAAGCATATCAGACCTAAGGTAAGAGATAATTTTGCAAATCTCATTTTTATCCGAGATTGCTTACTCGTAAGTAATTACTGGGGTTATTGTTATCTTCCATGTACATGTTTTCTAAAAGTGTTTTTATGTATGTTTAAAGTCATTTTTACCCATTTTGACTTTTACTACATGGTATGAAAGGAATCTTTCTTTTGTTTACATTACGAGGTACTTTTTGACTTTTCCAAGAAAAGTATGAGGAGAATGTTTTTTTAACTTATACGGCATGAACGGATTTTTACGGTTTCATAAAGCCTTATTTTCATGAAGCTTCCTCCAAAAGATTTCATGACTATTTTAAACAAAATCGTTTTCTATTAAAATTTCATGACGTTTTGGGAAAAGAAATTGATTTTGAAGAAGAATGGATATTTTCCTCAAGACTCCATTTCAAGTGTTTTATCAAAACCATTTTTCCATATTAGGTGACATTATTTCAAATGTGTATGTTTCAAGTTTAATTTCTATATGATTTACATGGTTTCACTTTTTTTATGATGAAATGTCCATTTATTTTATGTGGACTATGAGATGATGGGATGAAGTTTATGAAACCCATTTTATTCTTTGGGTTATGACGAATGTTTTAAGTTTATTTTGTGGAAAGAGCAAGAATGATTTCATTATGAGATTGTTGGGACCTATATCTCCCTCCAATGCATTGGGTAAAGATTCATATCTCATGAGACAGACACAGATGAAACACTAAGTTAATCTGGTTCAGTGTTACAGGACTAAAATGAGGAGCGAACTCAATTCAAAAAGGGACTTTGACCACTAAGATGGTCTTGGTAGCAATGCCTTGGCTACTATAGAAATCATGACATGTGCTGAATGGTTTCCACAATTAAATGTTTTATTACCATTATATTTTATCATGTCTGATGTTCCATTATGATATATGCCTTAAGTACTTCCATGATTTATGTCTTTGCTCAAGATTTTGATGTTTAAATTTCATGTTCAAGTTTTTTCATTAAAATGTTTATGGATTGTTTTGTGTTCTCTATGTTTGTCCTTACTGAGCATTTGAGCTCACCCTTTTTATGTTTTCTTTTCCCCCAGGATTAAAAGAAATATTTTAGGTAAGGAATCAAAAATTGGAAGATATTTATGGGAGATTTTGAAGATCTTTCACCATGATTGGAAGATTATTTTTCCGAGGTTCCAAAGACACTAAACTATTATGGTCCTTGTGTGTCTGTTTTTGTTATGTACTAAGTATTCCGAAAAAGTAATGTAATGTCCATGTACATCATGCTTTGGGTCTCTACACAGTCTGTATCTGAATGACCAGAGGACTTCACAGAAAGATTTTCCTCCAGTGGTTTATCTCTTTCCAGATGTCTATCCAGAAGAACTTTCAGGTTTGCCTCCAGAGCGAGAGGTAGACTTATATATTGAGCTTGTTCAAGGAGTATCATCGGTATCCATTCCTCCTTATAGGATGGCTACACCTGAGTTACAAGAGCTCAAGAAGTAGTTTGAGGAGTTGCAGGAAAAGGGTTTTATCCGACCCGGTACTTCTCCTTGGGGTTCGCCCGTTCTGTTTGCAAAGAAGATGGATGGTACCTTACGGATTTGTGTGGATTATGAGGAGCTAAACCAGTTGACGATCAAGAACCGATATCCATTTCCACAGATTGATTATCTCGTTTATCATCTTCAAGGAGCCATGGTGTTCTCAAAGATCGACTTGAGATCCGACTATCATCAGTTGCGTGCCAGACCATCTGATATACCTCTTCCAGCCTTTCGGAGCATGTATGGTCTGTATGGGTATTTGGTTATGTTGTTCAGCCTCACGCAAACGCCTGTAGTTTTCATGGAACTGATGAATAGTGTTTTCCATCCTTACTTGTATTCTTTCATGGTTGTTTTTGTGGATGATATCTTGGTGTACTCTCACACTCGACACGACCATGCTACCCATCTTGAGATCATTTTGAGTACACTGAGGGAGAATTAGTTATATGCTAAGCTCTAAAAGTTCCACTTTTGGATAGGCGATATTCACTTCCTAGGTCTTATCATCTTAGGGACAAGAGTTTCAGTTGACCTAGAGAAGGTGAGAGCAGTAGTTACCTGGGAGCAGCCGAAGAATGTCTTCGAGGTATGAAGTTTCTTAGGGATGGCTGGTTACTACAGGAGATTTATACAGGACTTTTCTCACATAGAAGCACCATTTATGGGCTTGACTAATAAGGGGGTGAAGTATGTTTGGTCAGAAGCCTTTCATTCAGCCTTTTAGAAGCTGAAGGGGAGATTGACATCAGCATCGATTCTAGTTTTTCTGGAGCCGGGCAAGAGTTATACAGTTTTCTGTGATGCATCACGCATCGGGCTTGAAATAGTGCTTATGCAGGAGGATCATGTCATTGAATATGGATCTCAGCAGTTGAGGCCACATGAGAGTAACTATCCTACGCACGACCTAGAGTTGGATGCAGTTGTTCATGCTTTGCATATTTGGAGGCATTATCTTCTGAAAGAGCATTTTGGGGTATATACTGACCAAAAGTGCCTCAAGTACATCTTCACGCAGTGTGACTTGAATCTGAGACAGCAGAGGTGGGTTGAGTACCTACAGTCTTTCAATTTTGAGCTTTCTTATATGCCTAGGAAAGGCAACGCTGTGGCAGACACACTGAGTAGGAGGACACAGATACAGGCAGTTCAAGAGGCCAGCACCGAGTGGCAGCTTATGGATCTATTCTTTAAAATGCATTTGGAGGTACACGATAGACATGATAAGACTTTTCTTTCTTCTGTAGCTATTAACTCTACCCTTCTTGATCTAGGTAGAATGAGGTAGCTATCAGATTCTGAAGGCCTATACCTACAGAAAAGCGTGTCAGGAGAGGACCCTCTTCCTAGATGGACCGTAGGTGAGGGTGATATCTTTCATTTCTGGGGACGCATATGGGTGCTAGCAGATATACGTGAGGAGCTGATGAGAGACTTTCATTCCTCAGTTTGGGTAGTTCATCTTGGCGTTACCAAGATGTATTGTGATCTACATCGCTAGTATTGTTAGCCAGGTATGAATAGAGATGTTGATATTTTTGTCATGAGGTGTTCCACTTGTCAGTAGTTAAAGGCGGAGCACCAGTGGCCAGCAGGGATTTTACAGCAGATACCCATTCCCAAGTGGAAGTGGAATGATGTCGTGATGGACTTCGTGACCGTGTTATCGAGATCGCCTCGATGGAATAATGCGGTGTAGGTTGTTATTGATAGGCTCATGAAGTTTGCTCACTTCCTGCCGATTAAGGAGACCTTCGGTGTTGATGAGCATAGACAGTTGTACATCCATGAGATTTTATGCTTGCATGGGGTTCTGAGTACTATCATTTCAAAAGTGGATGCCCTCTTTACATATCATTATGGCAAGGTTTATAGAGGTCTTTGGGTACACAGGTACTTCTGAGTATATGTTACCATCCCAATATAGATGGTTAGTTAGAGTGCACAATTTTGGTGCTTAAGGACATTCTACGAGCATGCTTCCTTGATTTTGGAGGTTCTTTGGAGAGACATATACCTCTATTGGATTTTTACAACAATAATATTTTTCAAGAAACTATTCAGATGGAACCATACGATGATTTTACAGTAGGCTATACCGATCACCCTTGTGTTTGCTGGAGGTAGTATAGGCAGTTATGCTGGGACCTTGTCTTGTTCAGGAAGCCACAGAACAAGTGGAGTTGATTCAGAAAAGGATGGCTACTGCACAGTCTCGATAGAAATCTTATGCTGATCAGTAGAGACGACCTTTAGAGTTTAAGGACGGAGATCAGGTCTTCATAGGTGTTACCCTGAGGTTAGGACACAAGAGGATCAGGAGACAGGGTAAACTTTCTCCGAGATACGTTACGTCGTCTGAGGTTATGAAGATAATCGGGCTGGTTTCTTATAGTTTTCAATTACCTCAGAGGTACCAGGATATGCAGGACGTCTTCCATGTTTCTCAGCTTCGACGCCACTTCTCAGACCCGTCTCATGTCTTTAAACCCAAGGAGGTTGAGCTGGATCAGGATGCATCGTTCGAGGAGTATCTTACCAGGATTGTTGATTGTTGTGCAAAGGTACTTTGTGGCTGGTATGTTCCTCTGGTATGGGTGCTATGGCAGCACGACCGTGTATAGGACGAGACATGGGAGAGGGAGTCTGATGTGTGATCACAGTGGCCAGAGTTGATCATGGTTTCTTCTTCGCCACCTTGATAGAGAAATTCAGGGACAAATTTCTTTAAGGGGGTAAGTTTTTAGAATCATGGACCTTCTTTCCAGGTATGTTTTTCCTTTTCTGGTCTTTTTTCGAAAAAAGAGGAAAATCATGAAATTTTCTATGTACATGCCGTGTAATTTATAGGTACACATCGTGTACTTGGCTACCACTCAAGTTCGTGTTCTGGCTATGTCCTGGCCACACACACAGCTATGTCGGGGTGATGTGGAGGTCGGTTAATTCAGAGTACAGAGAAGCATAGTACACACCGTGTAATCCAAAAGTACATGCCGTGTACTTTCTTTTTTTTCATTAAACGGACCGTGGTCGCATCTTAACCCTTCAAACGTCTTCTTCTCCAGCTTCATCGACCAAGAGCGAGGGTAAGGTTGTGGATCTTCTCTGATCCACTGATCCATCACTGGTTATCCGAATCTAACACCGTTGGTTGCAATAGAATCACAGCGGTGAGTTCTTGGTTCTCCCTTGGAAATGTTTCCCGATTCTTTCTCTCATGTGAGTTATATGAGTTTGAACGTTTTAGGCATTTTTGAAGATCTACTCTATTTTATGTCTATTCATGGGGCGAGATTCAAGTATATCGATCTCCTAGGATTGAGATAGGTGGTTTGTTTCCTTACGTGGAATGTCTTTGAGTTTTTGTGAAAAAGTGTCGGATACCCATGTATCGGGTATCTAGGGTTAGGGTTTTTATCCTACATTATTATCTGCTTTATATTGCTTGAATGATTGTGGCTATTAGATTAATAAGTATTTCTTGTTGGCATGTTTGAGGTTCACCCCATGGGGTTTTCCCTTGTTTTGGCTGTTTATCACCGTTTGGATTAGGTTGCCTGGGAGGAAGACCATTTTGCATGTATTGCCTACTTTTTAAATAATTTTGATGCATTATATCTATCAGCCAAGTAGTTGTTGAAATTTTTTAGAACTGATGATAGTCGATTATGCATGACCTGACTGCTCAGGGCTGTGCGAACCTGGTGCGGTAGACTAAAGAAAAAATTGACGATAAAGGGATTCCCTAGAGAGTCAGTTATAAATTAGTATCGTTCGCAGGACCTATGGGAATTGGACTTTGTGCTTCCTTAGGGAATTATTAGTTACGTATCGGGACTATAGGGGGAATTAGATATAAGTTCTTCCTCCGATAGTCTTTAACTATCGTTGCAAGACCGTAGAGGAATTGACGGTTAGAGCTTCCCAGAGTGTCTATGCCCATGTATGATTATGTGACTAGAGGGGTCTGCTAGTATGAGTCGCCCAGAGAGTCAGTGTGAATATTGTTTGGTTGGTTGTGATGAGTCCACCAAGCCAAAGAACAAGCTTGGGTTTTGTAGTTCTTATTACTTAGGTAGTCTGCTGAGATACTTATGGTGTTACTTGCTATGATTTGTGTTTTTAGAGCTTTTCTCTAGATTCCTTGGTTGATAACTAAATGATTAAACTGAGTTAATAAATAAATGTGAATTGAGATTTTTAGGATTGTTTACTTTAGTGTACTTTGGTTTCTCTGTTGCATTTATTTCCTTTACTTTTTTTATATTTCTCACTGACAGTAGGGAACAGATCTTGTGGTGGTTGCCTATTGGTATTAGTCTCACACCCTGTTTGGGTCCTGATTTTCGGCCCAAACAGGTTATATGGTTGCAGGTGTGGATAAATATTGTTCCCCTTCTATATCTGGTACATGATTGCTGGTTGGAGCTGGAGAGCATAGGAACGAGCTTAGGCTTGTGATGCTGCTAAAGTTGCTGTTTACTTTCATACTTTGTTTCTCAATTGTATTTCAGCACATTGTTGTGTTTGCTTCTTTCCTTAGATACATGTACCTGCTGCATCATTATCATCATTATTATGTATTCATTGCTTTCACTATTTATTTCAGTTGATGTATGATGTTTACTGCTTCCACTACTGACTGATATTTCCATTCCCTTGTATACCTTACCAAATGAGGGCATAGTTTCCTCAATGTCTCACCAAGGCCCTCGCTGCTAGTCGGCAGCCTCTAGTGTTTGGGTAAATGCGCTTGAGGTCATGTGGCGAACCGGGTACAGGGCACCAACTGAGTGGCTCCGGATTCGGGTCATTACATACTTAGAAGATAATAGATTAAAAATAAATAAAACATTTTAAAGACATTTTCAGTCATATATAGACTTTATAAACTATAAGAGTCGATAATTATTAATTTTGGTTTATTATTTCATGATAAAAACATGGTTATCACTTTATTTTTTCCAAAATTTTATCTATGTCCTCTCCCACTCTTATAAAGGGCCTACTCATATTTTCCAATATTCACATATCCAAACCTATTTGAATTATATAAGACATAAAAAAGTTTATTACATAAATGAATAACCACATATTATATGTCTTATTTGTATTATTAATCCCTCTAGATGAAAAACATAGGGATAAACCTAATTTGGATCCCGGAAGAAGAGTTAAAATTCATAAACATATGTATTTTTTATTTATTTATTATACTTAAACCATGAAATAATAAAATATGATAATCTAAAATCCCAATAATACCATATATAATTATATTTTAATATTTTAATTTAATAACCTATATCTATACCCAATTCAATCAAATGTGAAATGAAACCGTCAATATTATATACATTAGACTACTACCTCGGGAACAAAGGTAATTCAATTTCCATCCCCACCATTCAAGGTTCGATAAAATGACAGATTTAAATTTTTTACTATATTTATTACATTATTATACTTCTTGAGTTATTATATCTCATATAATTTATTACTTTACATTATTTGGGGGATATGATAACGTCCCTCATGTAAACTAAGGACTACCACCACATAAGGTGATGTAATTGTTTTTCTCATACAGTTTACATTAAATGTATTACGTATAAAATTAATTCATATATATTATAAACATATACATATAAATATAGTATAACATATAACTTATTACCATTCAAAGATGATGTAAAAACTAACATCGCTCATGAGTACTTGTGTAGTACCACCACTACATAGTGATGTTCAATATTTTAAATTTTATTTTTACATAGATGTTAATAAATATGTATTTGATTCATATAAATGACTTATATGAAATAATAATAATTTTTAAAAGGTTAATTAATATTTTTTTAGTCATTCAATCCAATTGGAAAAATGGAAACAATATTAACACGTACGTACGCCCCACCATATCTGAGAATAGTGTAATCCATTTTTTATATCATACTTTTGTAGATTACTATAAATACGTATATAATGAATATATATGATATTTAAACATTTTTTACATTATGTAGATGATGTAAACATGATCAATGTGAATGATCTAAAATGATTGAGAGAAAAAATAAATGAAAAATAAAACAAATTATCACACAAAACATTGATTTTAACAAATAATTTTTAATAAACGAATCATAAAAGAATAAATTTATATCATATATGTGATTAAATATTTTTTTTATGACTCATTAATATATCTATAATAAATATGTGTTTATTATATGGGAGTTGTAGACACATATGAAGGAAATATAACAATAGGTAAGGGTTTCTCGTCTTACTTTTACTTCCGTGAGACGTATTCCATATTAACCACTTAGTTATTTTATTAGGGTGTATATGATATCCATTTGATATGATATATCTAGAATACCATTAAATTAATTTTATTTATTGTTCCAAATTATGTTATTTCATTAATGGTGCTAGTGATTTTAATGTTACAAAAGTATTAATCTTTAAATTTACAATCTCATTATTTGACATGATTAATTTTGATTAATTTTCCAATGATGATATATTATGATATATCACTCATGAAATTAATGATTTTTGTTTTCATATAGGAATTCATGAAGATTTCACTTAACATTACCATTTTCATCTCTTAAAAAATTAATATTACTGTGAAACATTAAATGAAAATTTGAATTTATTTTGATATACAGTCAAAAATCTATTTTCTTGTTAATTTTTTAATGTTTTTTATATTAAAAAATTATTTATTAATGGTATTTTTACCCTTTTAGGATTTTTTTGTGAAAAATTATTGAATTGAATCTTCGTGTCAATCTCTAAAAAAAGGACACTTTGGATTTTACTTTAAATGAGAAAATAATTTTTATTATAATATGTAAAACATGTAATTAATTTCCCACCATCATGAAAAGCCATGTTTTAAATATTACTGAAAATATTTCAATGTATATTTTTAAATAATTTTATTTTAAAAATATTTTTTATAAAATATTTTTTATAAATTATTTTCAATGGGAAATGATATTTTCCACTTGAATTTTTTTAATTTTATTTCAATGATATTTATATTCATAAAATACATCAACCACTGGTTTTACTTATGATCTATTAAGAATGTGATTTAATGATACCATAAATAATATTTAATTGGATTTTTTATGATCAATTTAGTGGAAAAACTATTTCAATACTATTTTCCATATTACATTGAATGCTTCTTAAAATTGTTTATTGATTCCAAAAAAGTGTTAACATTTCATTTCCAAGATTATCCAATATGATTTTATTTATTGATTATATTTCACTATTTTCCTACAAGGAATCCATTGGACCTAATAAGTAATGTTTGGGTCCCTCGATAACATCTGGATTCATCATTACTTCCCTTGATAAAAACACACATTGGTTTTTTTTCCAATGCCTTACCCATTTATTTATGTTGTCTTGACATGATACCTTAACAGTGTGGTTTTGATGACTAACATTATGAATTATGTCATTTAGGGAATATTTATTGATGTTCCATGTGATTATTTCATTATTTATAATATAAATGGTTAGGTATAAAAATATCATGATTTTTTATATTACATTATTTGATATACACTTATTCTTGAAGTATTATATTGATGTAATTGATTGGATGTAATATGTTTTAGTTATTTACCTTGACATATTGATTATTATTATTTATTTTTCATATAATATATTATTCACATACTCTTATTGAGCATTAGAGATCACCCATGCACTGTGTTTCCTTTAACTAGGATACCATGAAGTTTTTTTATATATTTGTATGGAGATGCTAAATAGAATAGTGGCGTACTCAATGAAAAAACCAAGTCTATTTTATTTTTAAAAATTTAATCTGAAATTTATTCTTGTACCTAGTTTACAAGTAAAACTAAAAAAATATGTACATCATGACGTGACTCAATGTATCTTATAATAATATAATAATGTGACCAATAACTTTTTCATAATAGGGTTGGATTATTTACGTTTTTTATTTGAGGGAAGTTCAATAGAAATATTTAGAACAAGAGTTATGAAATATTTTATTAGGGAATATAAACCTATAATATACATTAAGGATAAGAATTTAAGAACATATTAATGTTTTTAATGGAATATATTATGTGTTTTCCAAAAAAATACATTAATATATGGATACTACATGTGGATGTGGTTATTAAAAAGGCGAACCTAGGGGTAAGAACTCTAAAAAAGACATGCCTAGTTTGGAAGAAGCATTAAATGGTACAAGACAACTTTCCTTACTATACACCTAGTTTGAGACTCATAGGGCATATTCATTTTATAATTATCATTTTCATTACAAAAAATTCTAATAAATTTGAATTCATCCATAAAATGAATGAAATAGGTTAAATCTGATGTGTATTTGATTAATGAAATGGTTTCATAATTTAGACATCCCATAAATAACTATATTTTTTCACTATGATTACTATTTGATAAAAATGATTATTATCATTGTTCAATAGATGGAACCTAATTGAATACTCTTACAACATAATATGATGGAATATTTTGTGACTATGAATAACTAAATGGTATGGTTTCTAGAGTGAATTATTTCATGGTTATTCATAATTAGAAATTATGAAATAAGATAAATAACTTGTACCATAAAAATCTATTAGGAATTCCAAATAAATGAAGTATGTAGTTCACTATGAGCTCTAGTTTTCAAGACCATGGGCAATATCAGTATTTATTTCCTTCATTTCAGAAATGTGGAAAGAGGCTTAAAGTAATTTGACTCAAAGGCATCAAAAATTTTTTATTTTTAAAAATTAAAGTCATAGAGAAATGAGTTGTCAATAATAAATGAAGTGTAAGATTGAAGGAAATAAATTTTATACTGGGTAACCATTTGTAGTTCATCCTCATAAATTTGGTGAACCTGTAAATTATACACGTTATTTACCTCTTATAAAGGATAACCCCTTAAACTACGGAGGACCTAAGTTTGAATAAAAATATTAAAGTATTTCATTAATAAATACAAAGAATAAAATTTTATAAGTATTTTTACCAAAGTTATATTGGTTATCATAATCAAAAATATATTTTGGATTTTTTTCAATATTAGAAGATTATTTGACTTTATTAACATAAGAGTTATGGATACCATCATGGGTTAATGATTTTATCACTAGTCATATATTAAATGTCTTAAAAACACTTTTTATGTTCGATATGATGGGATTATACCAAGAGTAAGGATATTTTGAATGAAATTTATGGAAATGAAACCCATTGGTTTAGTATATGTTTTCGTAAAAAATTTATTTAACGAAGAATAACCATTAATTTTAAGGAAATATGTTTAAAGTTAATGGAAATGTTTAGAGTTTACCTTATCTTCAATGATTATATAATTATTGTTTAAAAATTTTTGGAGCCTTTAAGAAATTATATAAATAATAGTTTAGAAAAAGGACAACCCTAATGTTGGGTGAGAACCCATCTCATCTGGAAAGGAAACGAGACATGAACCCACAACCGAAGGGCGAAAACAGATCATTTCGTACTACTAGACTATGTGGTGTTTTAAATGATATTACATTTATTAAAAGATTTTTTGTAAAAATACTTATGAAATTGGAAGTTACTGTTGATGTTTATATATTAATTTATTATACTGGGTTACTTATTCTACACATTTTGGTTTTCAAAAATATTTCGGGACATATAAAATTACTTTATAATATTTTATTGATATTGCAAGTAGTAAAATGTAATTTTGGTACTTCTAGAATAAAATAATTAATTAATTGATATATATATCATTGATTAAGTGATAAAGAAGAAATTGAATAAAACTCAACTAGTGGATGATATATTTCTTAAAAAATAGAAATATAATGGGTATCTATATTTCCTTATATTCCTAGAAAGTAAAAAAATTCTTTAACATTTGGAAAAGGATCATGAAACAAAAATTTAATCATATTACCATTATATTCTATGAATAAAATATTATTTTAGATAATCATAGAAGTATAGTTTTGGAGGTCCTTAAAAATCTATTTACAATTAAAATTATTTTGATGAATTATACTTATCTCTCTCTATTATTATTTATGCATTTGTTTCATGTCCATATATTCACTTCCCACTAATCTTCTCAAACTTTGATACCTAGTTATGTGTCAATCTAGATTACCATTGTACATATATATATATATATATTATTAAGTAGGTGTTTTACTAATAATTTTTACACTGTGGTTTCCCCAAAATGTTATTTTCAAATTTCAAACCCTTTATTTTCATGATCAAGAAAATATTTGGGGTATTCAATTTATATAAGGGGGTATAATGTAACACCTAGAGATTTTAAAAGAGGAACATTATCTTTGATTTCATATAGGAGATGAAATACCATATTTAGAAGAGAATGTAACTAATAGAGCCTTTACTAGATATTTAATATTAAATAAATTCAATCTATTTTATTTCTTTTAATTCATGCAATAACAGGTTTAAATGAAACACTATACTCTATAAAGATATTACTATTTAAACATGAAAATTATAACCTATTTGTTATGTTGAAGAGATTAAATATGAATAAATGAATTATTATAATTATATGTTTTAAAAATGTATTATATAAATTCAATAGTTATCAATTTAATATATAAAAAATTATAATATTTCAAAAGAAAAAGAAATGTTTTTTAGAAGCTGTATTTTTCAAAAGGATTGTTTAGTCATTAGTTGTAAAAATAATTTAAAATTTAATTTTTCCAAATTTAGAAAATTAATTTGAAAAATATAATATATTTTTGAATTATATATTAAATAATCATCTTAGGTTTTTATTTGTATTTTTGAAAAATGATTTATTTTTTTTATGAATAGTGAAAAATACTTATTTTTATAGAAAAATGAATTTTCATTTAAATTATTTACAAGGTAAAATTATATTTTAAATTAGTTTTAAGTTAATATTAATTAAATTATATTAAAAGTTAACTAATTTATATCACTGTAATTTAATTCTTTTTGAATGCTGGTATAAAAACATTTTAACCTTTTTAAGGATTTTCTTTGGAAAATCCCTTATTTTGAGGTGTTTCTGTGTTTAATTTTAAAATAAATTTAGCCTATTATAGGAATTGAATTTAGAAAAACTGAGACCATATTTGGAATAATATTATTTTAAATTATCTAATTAGTTAAAGTTAATTTCTCACCAAAATTATTAGTGAAAACAGAAAAAATTCATTACTATATTTATGGTAAAAATGGGATTACAAGGGGATAAAGTAAACAATATAATGTTTAGAAATGACATAAAAATTCTCCAATACACATTTAAGGACATATATTGACCTTATATTCTATGAGGGTAATTAAGTTATAATAATTTTTGAAATTATAATGAGAAAAGATAGGTATAACTTTATATTGTCAAAACATCAATGTGTGTCCCCTCACCCACTTATAAAAAGCCACACACTCTACACACATATTCATGATTCTAAAACCATTTGGATTAGAAAATATATAATAAATTCCCTATATAATTATATAACCACAACCTAGATTCCATATTTTTTTATTATTCCCTCCAATATTGGAATTAGGGATAAACATTAAGAGGTTCTGTGAAGAAGAGGTAAAATTATTAAACATGTGTATTTGTATTATTTATACATCCACCTCATTATGATAATATTAAAATATGATAATATAATAAAGACATTATATCATATATAATGATATGATATTATTTTAATTTCATATCCAAGATCCATATCCACTTTTATTAAATAGAAAATGAAACCACCGATACTGTGGACGACACACAATCATTTCACAAATCGATGTTATTCTCTTCCCATCACCACCTTTAAAGGATAGATATAATAATGTATTTAATGTTTACTTATTATATTTGGGATATTGTTATTCTTATATTATTATTAAATAAAAGATATGTAATACCCCGACCCTAGTTACCAAGAGTCGGTGCATTATTTTAATACATTGGCTTGATTACAAGGAATCAAGTCCTGAAGGACCGATCAGTTTAGCAGTCTTGGAAAATAGATTACATACACTAATGTTACATTACACTTCATAACATATGATACAACATAAATAATCATTCACGAACGTCATTATTCCCTTGGCTTAACCCTGAATATCAATCACAATACACTTCTTGGAATTCTGGGAAAAATAAAACAAAGAAAGGGGTGACCTCATATGCTCATTAAAGATAACAATATAGCGGAACCCTTTATAAATAATTATAAACATTTAAGTCAATGTATAACTAAAATAAAAGCCTTTTAAAATTGAACTCCAGCATAATATGGAAAAAATAATATGAAGTAATTCTATTGACTTGTTCACATGGATATTCTACTAGTAGAATAATCACATGTAATATCACTAACCACTTTCATAATGATGGAATGCATAATTCCAAAACTTAATTTCTGTGTTAAGGCCTCGTGCCAGGACCTAAGGTCTAACTGAAACCGGAACCCAACCCGGAGAGCCTCTGTAACCAGACTCCAACCCGGAGTGCCTCTAATAACCGGACACTAACCATGAGTGCCTCTAATAACCGGACACCAACCCGGAGTGCCTCTAATAACTGGAAATAAACCCTGAGTGCCTCTAACAACCGAACACCAACCCAGAGGGTCTTCTGTAACCAGACCCCAACCCGGAACATACTAGTCCAAAACATTCATCTTAAGAAATGGTTGAAATGTAACATAAACATTCGTATTAAAACTAACTTAGGAAATGTCAATACATTAACCATAAACCATAAATGACATAAAAATAACTCATCCAAAGTCAAAAATATCACAAAACCTTCAATACAATATGGATGTTTTGTATCATAATAAATCAACTTCAAATAAGCTTAAAATCCATCAACAGATGTTGACATAGATGAAATCAAAACTATTTGGGATAAATATCTATTTTTTTGAAATCATTTAAAAGTCACAAAATATTTAAAGGAAGACATTTAAATAAATTTTTGAATCAAAGTGTCCCATAACACTTTGAATCTTTTGAAATTAATTAACATTTTAAAACATTCATGTCCATTTAAATAAATATTTAAACCCATTTTGAAAACATGGACATTAATGAGAATAGTTTAGAAGAATAAATCTTGAAAAAAATTTTAAATGATGTTTTAGTAAAAATTCCCATTAAATAATCCCTTTGAAAACTATTTTATGTAACATGGACCTGGATAATAAACAGGTCCTAGTAGATACTTACGTAAAAACAACCTCGGATAATAATGATATTGTGAAATTAACCCTCGCCAATTTGGTTACTTATGAAACATACACCTCATGAAAAAAGTATCATACAATGAATATGTAAATACACAAAATTTAATGTGTATTACAGAAAGAATATAATTATGTGAAGTACATACACCACAAAAATGGTAATAGTTGCAATATGGAATGAATCTCACGTGAATAAGTAGTGAGATGAAAACCCCTTACCTTGCACTTTCCTTTAGTCGAGGGGACATTTAACCTCATGTATGAAGACTATAATATTTTCTTAAATTATTAAATAAACATATTAATATTTATTATATCATACATTTTTCATTTATGACTTTATACTACCCATTAAATAATAATTTCCTTGTTATATTAATATTTCGGGTAATATTCGCTTTCTTTATCGTACGTTTTTAACTTGTTACTCTTGATTGTATCACTTAGATCATGATTTAAATAATACCAGAATATAAAACATGATTTATATATCATATATATTAAGGATATAAATATGTATAATATACGTATATATGAAATGGAAAACACCGTTTATGGAGACGGTAGTTCGTACGTACGCATAAACGTTGTTTCCGTTTTCATATAGTATTGAAGGGAAGTCCGTGAATAAGATATATGTATGTATATAAATTCTTATATATATAAATATATATATCTACAGTAGTATTATTATGTCATATATTACATACTTATTATTAATGTATATTTTTATAATCATTGATGAATGGTGAACTTAGAAATGAATCTCATCGCGTCGTGGAGACGGTAATCTGTACGTAAGTATGAGAAAAAAAATCATTCTTTTGATATTAAAAAAATATTTAATTGGATGTTATATCATATATAAATAATCCTTATCATGTTATATTTTTTATTTACAAGAAATACACATCATTATTATACCCATCCAAATAATAATGTATTGAATAACAATTACACCATGACGTGGAGACGGTAAGTCGTACGTACGCACGTATGGTGACATGTCATTAAAAGGGTGGATAGAATAATGAATATGGTTGTACCATATTTATAATAACATCAAAGTATATATAATATAATTGAGTTATTATTTTATAACGGAAATAACAAAGAAATAATAATTTGAAGAAGAAAGAAACTTGAAAAAGGGTGAAAACATTACCTCTTCTTCGGGTTCTTCATTTTGATTTGATAAAAATAGCTCCATAGGTTGGCTTTCTGATCAAACTAAATCCACTAGGTTGATGTGAGAGAAGTTGAGAGAGTATTTGGGAAGGGTTTGGCCGAGCCAAAAGGCTTTGAAGGTGTGAATAATTGGTTAGAAGTGGTGTCCTTTTATAAGAGGGAGGATGGGCTCTTTAGAAAAAACATAAAGTATTATTTTATAATAAATTAATATTCAGTTTCTAATGGCGCCAAAGTGGATTATTTAAAGTCTAAGTTGGGTATTGGTATAAATACATTCAACCAATAGATTTTAGACATGTTTGGGTTATTATATTAACCTTATATTTTAGTTTTAACTCTTAGTTAATTAGTTTTACATTTACCTTGTCACTTTGTATTTTTATATTATATACTTAATAAAATTACTATAAACTTCAAATAGACCCCCAAGTGGTGCATTAATGATACTAATATCATGATATAAGTACTTTGGCCAAACCTTAGATTTTTAGGAATTTTATATCAACAAATAATAAAGTATTTGTTTTAAATATTAATTTATGTCAATTTTGACACTATTTGATATTTCGTTTTTGTGAAAGTCATCACAACTTTATTACATAGAACAAGATACATTTAATCAGTCCTAACATGTCATAGTCACCTATAAAATTCGTTTATGCCATAAAAACTTTGAAATTATATTTATTTTAATATTTATAATACCATTTATTTGATTCTTTCATTAACAAGGTAATTACTGCATCATCATTTTGTCATAAATAACATTAATTATATAATGTCTAAAAATTATAAATAAAATACCATTATGTAGGAAATAGTTTTATATTTATAATGAATATTTATAATCTAATTTATATTATGTATAACACCATATTAAAAATGTTTTAGTTATTAAACTTTGATTTTAACTCTTTTAACTCTTCTTTGAATTAAATAATAATAAATGTCCTAATCTAATCCAAGTGGACCTAAATGATAATATTTTATTCCTAAGGTTGTTTGTGGTCGAGAAAAACTTTTCCAATAGAATTAGGACATGTTTAAGGGTAATATTAATATCATTTTTACCCTTAATTACTCTATTTACTTCTAACGGTGGTAAATAAAAGTAAAAAGTTACTATTCACCAAAAAATTATTTTAAACTTATTGAACCACATTTTTCTCCTTGATATTACCCTTTTCTATAGGATTTTTGAAATTCCACTCACAGAAGCGGTAAAATTATGCTTTACGTGAATTTCCAAATTCTCCTAGGAGGTGGGTAAAAGACGTTGAAATGATCAATAAATTTTTTATATATCTAAAATTATTCAAAACTAACTTCAATGAATTACATTGAACTTATATAGGTATTATGTATCTATTTTTCCCTTAATTAAATTTATTTAAAATAAATAATTATTTAAATAAAATTTCGTTTTTAAACTATAACTCAGTGTTTTTTCACTATTCATCAAAAATTGAATGTTTTTTGAAAAATACCAAAAATTCACCCTAGGCTAATTTCGATATTACGAATCCAAATATGAAGTCTGTTTTGAAATATAAAATTTATAAAATTTCAAAAAGTGTGTATTACTATTCATAACGGCTATTTTGATTGGTTGTGGTGTGTGTTAGAACTCGAAGTTGCGTACAATACAAGCTATTGCATTATTCAATGGGAAACGTACCGTGGAAGCTTGGGGTGTTACATTATCCCATCCTTCAAATAATTGTGTCCTTGCAATTTTAAATTGTTCTTTAAAAATAAAAGGTTGAAAATAGAAAATACCTTTGTGGAAAACCCATATCGAAAATAGGGTTAATAAAATTTATTTTTAATAAGAGGGAAAGGGAAATGATAATGTCACCACCAAATTAAGGTTTCGAATATGATAACATTGGTGGAAATTATAGACACGTAATTAGAGGGAAAAAATAAATATTTATAGGGAGTGATTGAGGTCATCAATCACAAACAAGTGTAGAATTGAGGGCCTCAAATCCATCAATCTATGATAATTTAAAATACCATCAGTTCAACAAAACATAAGGTATTAGGATAACAGATTTTTGGTCTTAATATCCCTTCACTAAATTTCAATAATTTATTTAATCATAGAATAAGATAAATATATATATAAATCTTCATAAGTAGAGTTTTCATCCTTCAACTAATTTCTACCACAAACTCATCTTTCACTCCAAAAGATAATAGAACTCAAAAATATTATATTTATGCTAATAGTATAAGGTTCCAAACATTAACACATACCATTATAATGAAAAAAATATGTTTTGTAATAACCAGGGACTTCCTTTAGGCTAGTGGTAGGTAATAAAGGTATGTCGCACTATGGTTGTCGGTTTGATTTATGCAGCTTTTTCCAATGCGACGTGTTATCGCCCGACCTGCTGGTTGTCCTTTTCCTAAAACTATAGTATCATAATATTCCAAAAATAATCATAATAAATGTTTTATCCTTGAACAATACTACTGAAAGTTCAACTAAATACATTCCAAAACATTATAGTTATCCAAAGTCCCTCTATCCAGACTCTCTGTAAGTGGTATCTAAATTCCAAAATCAATCGCAACATCAGATTCTCCAAATAGAGTAATGTTTCTCTTATTGTCACATATTGAAAATATGATTACCTTAGTCATATTAAAACCTTAACGAAAACAACAATTACTGCAGTACAATCCTCATATATATCACATTATTCTCATAACCAGAATATAATCCTTGAGTCCAAAAACACAAATACATTAATTATTCCTCTTCAACTGTAGTAACAACATAAGCTTGGCCATGATCCCCTTGCCTTTTATGAGGTAATTTTTCCTGATGCTTAGGAAATTCATTTGCATAATTCCCCATTTCTCTACAATTGTAGCATTCCACATTGAAAACCTCCTTCTTTCCCTTGCAATCACGAGTCTGGTGACCTTTTTCTCCACATTTGTAACAAACTCCCATTCCTTTTGGGCAAGTATCGGGGTGTTTCTTCCCACAATTTTCACATAATGGAAAACCCTTCTTTCCCTTTTTCCCTTTATCTGTCTCTTGCTCTATCGTTTCATTCTTCTCTTGATTTACTGTATTGTCATAAGACTTAAGGAATTCCTTTTCTATCTTGATAGCACATGAGACAATGTCTTCGTACGACGAGAAGGATTGTGAGACTAATGCTCGATAGAGAAATGGTTTTAACCCATCAAAGAAAAAATCAATATTACTTCTTGGGTTACATATATAATCTCCAGCATACCTTGCTAACCTTGTAAAGTCAGCCTCATACTTTGCGACATTCTCATCCTCCTTTTTTCTTAGACTCATAAATTGCCTATCCATATCTGCTCGATGGTCACGAGGAAAGTATTTTTCTAAGAAAATATCCTTGACCTCCCTCCATTACATATTTTATACTTTATCATCTTCCTTTTTTTTTGAATGAATGACCACCATTGATCAGTATCTCCAGTGAGGCAGTAAACTGCCCTGATTACGTTTTCCCTTTCACTTTTCCCCAAGGCATGGGATATTTTCTATAGGGAACATATCCATTGCTCAGCTACTAATGGATTTTTACTACCATTGAGTGTTGGTGGTTGTTGCCTCACGAAGTGATCTAACACTGATCCTCCACACTACGGACCAGGGTACTCCATATGGGTAAGATTATTATTCATAACCTGAGTGAGTTGTCCCAGTATGGTGATTAGCTGATCATCACCAGTTGAATCACCAGCTCCACTATAATTATCTTGAGCAGGAGCTCAATCCATACATGGAGTGCATGCATTGATACAGTTTCCATTTCTTCCACTAGGCTCCATTTCTAAACAATGGAAAAAACTAGATCAGTTTATGAATTAAAATACATAATTCCATACTTGTAAAACAGTTAACATAAATTGAACAGTTTATGGATATAATCCATAATCATAAAAAGGTCTTATTTGAGGATGTATATACTCCTAAACCCTTCATAATGCTTTGTAAAGAAAATGAGAATTATCCTAAGCATATCCCTCGGAAGTGTCGTAACCAAGATTACAGCAAGGCACATTGTCGTGCACCAATTCCCGCTTGAGTCTAGGTCAAAGCGGTGTTTTCGGGTTTTACTCCTAGGTACATCTGTTCCATAGCCGCCTCTACCTGCTCATATCCAGATATGGATGTATTTCTCGGAAAACTCACAAAATCTCTACAATATCAAAATTCTAAGAAGTTCTTCTATACTAATCCTCAATGTCTATCTTAGGGCTATGTTCTCTAATCAGAGTTTATCTAAATCTATCTACCAAGTTTATTGCTAAACTTCCACTGATACCAAATGTAATTCCCTGACCATAGTTACCTAGATTCAGTGCATTATTTTAATTAATTAGCATGATTACAAGGAATCAAGTCCTGAAGGACGATCAGTTTAGCTGTCTTGGAAAATATATTACATACATGAAGGTTACATTACACTTCATAACATACAAAACAACATAAATAATCCTTCACAAACTTCATTATTTCCTTGGCTTAACCCTGCATATGAATCACAGTACACTTCTTGGAATCCTGGGAAAAATAAAACATAGAAAGGGGTGAGCTCAGATGCTCAGTAAAGATAGAAATACAGCAGAAACCTTCAAAAATAATCATAAACATTAAAGGCAATTCATAACTAAAACAAAAGCCTTTTAAACTTGAACTTCATCATAATATGGAAAAAATAAAATTAAGTAATGCCATTTACTTGTTCACATGGATATTTTACTAGTCGAATAATCACATGAAATATCACTAACCACTTTCATAATGATGTAGTGCATAATGCTGAAACATAATTTCTGTGTCAAGGCCTCATGACAAGACCTAAGGGCTAACTGTAACCAGAACCCAACCTAGAGAGCCTCTGTAAACGGACTCCAACCCAGAGTGCCTCTAATAACCAGACACCAACACAGAGTGTCTCTAATAACCAGACACTAACCCGAAGTGCCTCTAATAACCGGACAACAACCCGAATGGTCTTCTATAACTGGACCCAAAACCGGAACATACTAGTCTAACACATTCATATTAAGAAAATGTTGAAATGTCACATAAACATTCATATTAAAACTAACTTACAAAATGTCAATACTATAACCATAAACCATGAATGACATAAAAATAACTCATCCATAGTCAAACATATGACAAAACCTTCAATACAGTATGGAAGTTTTGTATCATAATAAATCAACTTCAAATAAGCTTAAAATCCATCAAAGGATGATAACATAGATGAAATCAAAACTTTTTGTGAGAAATATCTCTTTTTTTGAAATCATTTAAAATTAAAAAAATTTTGAAAGGAAGAAATTTAAATATATTTTTGATTCAAAGTGTCCCATACCACTTTGAAACATTTGAAAGTAATTAATGTTTTAAAAAATTCATGTCCATTTAAATAAATCCTTAAAACCATTTTGAATACATGGACATTAATGAGAATGGTTTAGAAGAATAAATATTTAAAACATTTTAAATGATGTTTTAGTAAAAAGTACCTTAAAATAATCCCTTTGAAAACTATTTTATGAAACATGGAGCTGGATAATAAATATTTCCCAGTAGATACATAAGTAAAAACAACATCGGATAATAAAAAGATTGTGAAATTAACCCTTACCAATTTGGTAACTTACGAAACATACTCCCCATGAAATAAGTATCACACAATGAATATGTAAATACACATGAATTAAAATGTATTACACAAAGAATACAATTATTTGCAGTACATACACCACACAAAAGATAATAGTTGCAATATGTAATGAATCTCACGGGAATAAGGAGTGAGATGAAAACCCCTTACCTTGCACTTTCCTTTAGTCGAGGGTACGTTTAACCTCCTGTTTGAAGACTATAGTATGTTATTAAATTATTAAATAACCATATTAATATTTATGATATCATACATTATTCATTTATTACTTTATACTACCAATTTAATAATAAATTCCATGTTATAATAATATTTCATGTAATTATCGCTTTCTTTATCGTACGTTTTTTAACTTGTTACTCTTGATTGTATCACATAGATCATGATTTAAATAATTCCAGAATAAGAAAAATGATTTACATATCATATATATTTAGGATATAAATATGTATAATAGATGTATATATGAAATGAAAACATCATTTATGGAGATGGTAGTCCGTCTGTATGCATAAACATTGTTTCTGTTTTCATATAATATTGAAAGAAAGTAAGTGAATAAGATATATGTAAGTACATATATACTTATATATATAAATATATATATATATATATATCCAGTAGTATTATTATATCATATATTACATACTTATTAGTAATATATATTTTTATAATCGTCGATGAATGGTGAACTTGGAAATGAATCTCATCGCGTCGTGGAAACGGTAATCCGTAAGTACGCACGAGCGAAAATATCATTCTTTTGATATTAAAAAAATATATAATTGGATGGTATATCATATATACAGAATCCTTATCATGTTATATTTATTATTTACATGAAATACACATCATTATTATACGCATCCAAATAATAATGTATTGAATAACAATTACACCATGACGTGGAGACGGTAAGCCGTAAGTACGCACGTATGGTGGCATGTCATCAAAGTGTGGATAGAATAATGAATATGGTTGTACCATATTTATAATAACATCACAGTACATATAATATACTTGAGTTACTATTTTATATAGTAAATAACAAAGAAAGAAGAAGTTGAATAAGAAATAAACTTGAAAAAGGGTGGTGAAAACATTACCTCTTCTCCGGGTTCTTCTTTTTGATTTGATCAAAAGGGATCCTTAGGTTGGATTTATAATAAAAATAAAGTCCCTAGGTTGAAGTGAGGGAATGTGAGAGAGTATTTGGGCAGGGGTTGTCCTAGAAAAAGTATTTTATGGTGTGAAGAATTGGTTTGAAGTTGTGTCCTTTTATAAGGGGGTGGAGGGGTTCTTTTGAAAAAACTTAAGGTATTATTTAATAATAAATTCATATTCGGTTTCTAATGGCTCAAAAGTGGATTTTTTAAAGTATAATGTGGGGATGGGTCGAAATAATTTCAACCAATATATTTTAGACATGTTTGGGTCATTATATTAACCTTATCTTTTAGTTTTAACTCTGTTAATTAGTTTGACATTTACCATGTCACTTTGTATTTTTATATTATATACTTAATAAACATACTCTAAACTTACAATAGACCCCAAAATGGTCCATTAATTATTCAAATATCATGATATAAGTCTTTTGGACGAACAATAGATTTTTAGGAATATTATATCAACCAATAATATAGTATTTATTTTAAATATTAATTTATGGAAATTTCGACACTATTTGGTATTTTGATTTTGTGAAAGTCATCACAACTTGATTACTTAGAAAACGATACATTGAATCAGCCCTAACATGTCATAGTCACCTAGAAAATTCGTTTATTTCATAAAAACTTTGAAATTATATTTATTTTAATATTTATAATACCATTTATTTGATTATTTCATTAATAAGGTAATTACTGCATCATCATTGTATCATAAATAACTCTAATTATATAATGTCTATAAATTATAAATAAAATACTGTTATGTAGGAAATATCTTTAGATTTCTAATTAATATTTATAATCGAATTTATCTTATTTATAACCATATATTAAAAATGTTTTACTTATTAAACTTTGATTTTAACTCTTTTAACTCTTCTTTGAATTAAATAATAATAAATGTCCTAATATAATACAAGTGGCTCTAAATGATAATATTTTATTCCTAATGTTGTTTTTGGTCGAGATACACCTGTCCAATAGAATTAGTACATGTGTTAGGGTAATATCAATATCATTTTTACCCTTAATTACCTTATTTACTTTTAACGGTGGTAAATATAAGTAAAAAGTTACTATTCACAAAAAATTATTTTCATCTTATTGAACCACATTTTACTCCATAATATTAACCATGTCTCTCGGATTTTCGAAATTCCACTCACATAAGCGGTAAAATTAAGTTTTACGTGAATTTCCAAATTCTCCTAGGAGGTGGGTACAAGACGGTGAAAAGTTCAATAAAATTTTAATATATCTAAAATTATTCTAAACTAAGTTCAATTAATTACATTGAACTTATATAGGTATTATGTATCTATTTTGACCTTAATTAAATTTAATTAAAATAAATAAGAATTTAAATAAAATTTCATTTTTTAACTATAACTCAGTGTTTTTTCACTATTCATCAAAAATTGAAAGTTTTTAGAAAAATACCAAAAATTCACCCTAGGCTAATTTTGATATTCTGAATTCAAAATATAAATTCCATTTTGAAACATAAAATTTATAAAATTTCAAAAAGTGTGTATTACTATTCATAACGGCTATTTTGATTGGTTGTGGTGTGTGTTAGAACTCGAAGTTGCGTACAATGCAAGCTATTGCATTATTCAACGGGAAAGGTACCATGGAAGTTTGGGGTGTTACAAGATATATTCATACATTCTATTTCATGGGGTATAAAATAATATTTCTCGCATGAACGAAGGACAACCACCTCATGAAGCGATGTGATTTTTTTTATGCTTAAATAGAACGTAGTAACAATAATATTATGGAATATATGATATATTTATGGCCTAAAATTACTATTTAAATTTAATATCACCTCTAACTTCATACTTTCAAAATTAATTGTATGACAATAACGTTCACTCCATGATATATGTGAACTACCCTCTCCATGCAGTGATGATAATTGTATTTATTTTTATTTTCACATGGATGCTAATAAAGATATATTTGATTAACTTAAATTATATATATAACATGATAATTATTTAATAATTGTGAATTAGTATTTGTGATTATTTTCTTCCACCGATTAAGTAAAACAGAAAAAACATTAATGTGTATGTATGTCCTACCTTCTCTATGAACGGTGAAATCCATTTTCCATCTCTATATTTTATTGATTACTCTAAATATGTATATGATGAATATTTATGATAACTAAATCATTTTTGTAAAATATTTTTATGATTTAACTATGATAATAGTAAAAGGACTAAATTTTTCAAACCAAAACATTTATGAAAAATAATGAAATTAACATTAGAAATAGTGATTTCAACAATGAGTTGTTAAACGATAGGTCATAAAAGGCTATTAGAATATCAAATAAGGTATTAAATATATGATTATGGTTATGTAAAATATGTATAATAAATATGTATTTTTTATATAGGAGGTAAGGTCATGTAATTAGGAACTTTTTTATACGGAAATGTTTTCTTGCCTCACTATTACTTCAGTGAGACTTATTCCATATTCACTAAATTTTTTTGTGGTCTATATACATACCACATGATTTTTTATATAATTAAACCATTTATATTAATTTTATTTAATATTCATGTAATGTCCTGGAATTTTCGTATAATTGTTTTAATTATATGGAATTATTTCGATATCACGAAATTTGATGGCACGTCATTCCAAGACCCGTAGTTCTTTGAATTATCCCTCGGTGTTTTGTTAAACTTTAAATAGTGTGTGTACAAAGTTTTCTTGAAAAAGTGGAGTAACTCTTCAATAGTTTTTGGGATCAAAAATTTGAGAACACCATTGTGTTCAGGATGGCGGGTTTACCCTTTGTGAGACTTAAGTTTAGTTGGCGTGTGCCTCCTGTGAGAAAACCCAAAAATGGAATAACAGTAATAAAATAATTATAGAAAATTATTTTATCTTTCCAATGCTTATAACTACTAAATGGTCACTCAAAATGAAAATCTGAGACCACCGCTGAACACGTGAGGGTATTCTTTCATAAGGATGAAACTAAAATTGGCCGACGCAGGCCACCAGTGAAAGTTAGATTTTGGAAGTAAATAAAATAATTAAGTTGAAATTGTTTTATTTTAAAATCCATAACATCTAAATGTTAACTCAATAAAAAATCCCAGATTACTGTTGACCGGCACGAGTCGAGGGTGAACGTAATTAATTTATTGAACTATGTTTTGGGTACATTCACTAAACAGGAGCACAACATTTTATAATAATTGAACTGGTGCTCGAATTAAAAATATGAGGGCAACGTTGAATCCACAGTATTGTGATTCTCTTAAGAGAGACTTTACTTTGACCATAGTAGGTCTGGAGAAAAAGTTACATTTTGTGACTTTTTAAAATAAATGAAATAAAATTATTTTATTATTTTATTTTTCATTCATATACTCCCACAGACAAGAAAAGGGTGGTTCCAAAGAAGATTCAAGACAATGAATGGCTTGACCTGCCAATCCTATGTAATGATTTTATTGGATAATCAGGTAGGTTCTTAATTTATGAGCTCCCATTAATTCTCCACGTCGTTACATACCCTCCCCCTCTTCTATATATGTGGTGATTCGGGAGGGGTATCAGCACATATTCTACATGAAATGAATTGATGAAGGAGAAGAGTGATGCCAGACCCTTAGATGATAGAGCAGATCCTAGTGGGAGTTGAAGGGAGACACCGAACCACGTAACGAAAGACGACGTGCGAGTGCCTTCGTTGGGAACCGGTTGCGGGAACGAATAACACAACCCACATTCAAGCACGGATGTTCTCTAATGGGTTTACAAGGTATGGGGTTTATTTGGTTAGGAATTTTAAACGATTTCCACTTCCCCATTCTTTAATAATATGAAGAGCGTGGACCAACCGACTAACAGGTTTCTCCGTGATTCATTTGTTATTTTGATAGTATGTTGGGGGTATCTTTGTAGGGTTTTGATTTGTGTTAGTTCAATTGATTATTAAACCATTGATCCCCCTCATGTTTTCAAGCTAACGCAAAGGGCGCGGGACTAATGAACCTCTCCCAAACCCTCTAATATATTGTAGTTTTTGCCCCTCCATGGAAGACTGCCAGTGTGGCGACACAGATCGGCTACGCTGGGAATAATGCGTCGATGCACGCCGCAAGAGGATGATGTGACCTGATGTCATGGAGGTCATCGGAATGGCCGGCACCAGCCGACCGCGGAGGAGGTGCGGGGAGCCAGCGGACGCCGCTGGTGACCAATCGATCGCGGCTCGTCATCCGCGACAAACGAAGGGGGTGGCTGGCAGGCCGGCTAGCTGCGGATGGAGTGGTGGTGCGACCAACATGTCACCGGAGAGCATGAGGTGGTGCTAAAAGAGGGCCTCTAGAGGACATGAAGCCACAGCTGAAGCCGCAGCAGAGGCCAAACTCACTCCCTCGACAAGTTCTGCAGTGACCGAGTGGCGCCCACGCGCCACCGCCACTTCATAAAACGAAGGGCCTCCAGACCATTCGGTAGTTCAGGAGACTGTGGCTTTTCTCTCCTAGTGGCAGCTAGGGTAGACCCACTTTTTGGTCGCACCTCATGTGGTCGGGCCTCCACCCTAGCGTGTCACTTCCCATCCTTTTCGTCACCCAACCGGGTTGCCGCCCTCCCGGGCCATTGCCCTACAAAGCCGCCCCTAGGCGAGCCGCCCTCTATGGGCCGGGCTTCCCTTGCAATACAACCCTTATGGGATAGGCCATACCTTCGCCCAGTGGGCCAGGTCTGCTACGGCACAGTCCATACCGGGTTAGTCCGTTCGGGTTGGACCGGACCTGGGCCCAAAATCACATAAAGGGACATATCTTGAGAACTGGATGTCCGTTTGAAGAACTGTCTGCAGAGTTGGGATGCATGGATTGAGAAAATATTTTAGAATTACTCTATGATAGTTTTTGAGAAAACATCGAGTAAATCTGGGTTGGATCACAACCGAATATAACCAGGCCCTCGGTATTGAAATGCCAATAATGCACAGATCGGGCATCTGATTAACGTTCCATCTGTTGTAGTGGAACCCTTATGACGTGATGGATCATCGAGTTAATTTTTCATGGAGGACCATTCTGGTTAAAATAAAAATGATGGATTGAGGAGCATTTCTCCCCATCACACTATGTATGGAACCTTGCGGTTGGCTGAGACCTAAAGACTGCTTGGCGACTGCTGATTTTTCGACTCTGTGTGACTCGACGGACCAGTGGGGATACCCTTTGCAAGACCTGGCAGACCCATGGTGGGGAGTGCCTATGTGTGGTGTGATAGACCCATGAAACTCAATAGGAGGAGTACCTCAGTAGGCCACGGTGGGAAACACCTATGTGTGACGCGGCAGACCCACAATACTCCTCAACAAGACACGGTGGGGAGTTCCTCAATGTGACATGGAAGTCCCACGATAATTGATGGGATGAGTACCTCAGCAATCCATGATTAGTGGGAAGGACCTCTGTGTGACACGTAATTCCCAATGTACTCGATAGAGAAGGATTTCCCCCCACAACCGAGGTGTTCGACGTTTGTGACTGACAATGCTATGATTACTACCATATAATATGCCTGGGGTGAGCTGAGTCATTTACCTTTGTTATGATATCTTCATAATTATACCTATGTGGTTCTTCTACCTTCAAGGAGTTACCTTTTTTGATATTCTTCCCTCATTTATGAGATGAATATATCTTGATAACATAGGTATATGTGTCAGCATATACCTAGGTAGAGTTGTCGACTACTTATTGTTTTTTTATTGAGGTCTTGCTTTGTGGTATTTCCTTTGTGAAACTCTGGGAGACCTTCTAGGGACTCGGGGTCCCTACTGAGTATTGTTATACTCACCCATACACGGGCTACGCCTGCACCTTGTTGTGTCTTGTGAAAATGACAAGCAGCAGGGCTGAGACTTGAGGGAGCTTGGACGAGGTGGTACACGGAGGAGATGGGCTGACGTGGAGTGGTGTGGAGTTGATATGTACCTACCCTTCAAGTAGGATACTTGATGGATGATCTGAGAGAAATATTTTTACATTTTAGTTGTATTTATACCTTTCACTTGTACTTGTACTTTATAGTTGGGATTTTATATCCATCTGCATTACATTTAGCACTCTTTTCACTATAGCAGTTGCATTGTGGATACATTCTTGTTGTGTTCTAGTCTACGTGGTTTCTTCTTCTTGTTTTTTTGGATTGTGTGTCTGTATATTTTAAAAAGGAAATGTATTCCCATTTTAGGGATATTCCTTTCTGGTACTAGTTGTCAGCCCTTGGCCTATAGAAGTTGGGCTTGGGTAGTCACGACACGGGCCCCAAGGGATGGGTCATGAAAAAGTGGTATAATAGGATTCAGTTCGACCGAAGAACTAGGAATCTAATATTTTCAATGTAGCAATAGTGTTAAGTGTTATGAGTTTGATTTTTAGTTCAGGGAGTCCAATGTTGGTGTTGTGGCTGACGTATCCATACACAAGGACCCTGAATTCTTATTTCCAACTCAGTGCATGGAAATAGTAGTTATGTGTGTTTTTGAAAAGTTTTTTATTTAATTTATTTGGAGTCAGAACAATAGGTATAACATAATGACCTTGGTGCCCCTGTTCAATATCAGGATGTCACCGCGTAGATAGCCAGCTTGGATTCCAAAGAGAGTATACGATGATGTCCCACTGACTAACGAGGCTTCGATGCAGGGCCCTCTTACTGTGTTGGCACCTTCAGGTGGTGTACCAGTAGCACAACCACCCATTGCGTAGCAGTTACCACCAGCCGCACTATAAGACAGTGCACGCAGACGGAGCATGTTGATGAGTTCCAGGGGCAGAGGCCTCCGATGATTCGAGGCGATACAGATTCATAGGTAGCTGAGGACTGGCTGAAGGTTGTGGAAAGATTTTACCACCTAGTTCAGACACCAGTTGAGTAGATGGTGATCCTAGCTTCTTTTATTTTTCAGTATGTGACAATGATGATAGTCTGTAGGGTAATGAGGCTTCAGTACATGGACCGTTTCCCAAGATTGAACCCTTGAGTAGTGTTCCATCTATAACACTGCCTGTTGGTCAGCAGTTACAACCGTCAGTACTGGTATAGGACACATGTAGGATTATTTCCTTACATGTGTTACAACATTAGATACCCCTTAGGTTCTGTGGCAAGCCCAACTCACAGATGGTTATCGACTAGCTTGAAAAGGTGGTCGAGTTTCCAACTAGCCATGGCACCATTCGATCAGATGGTAGTCCTAGTAGAGATCATTCTATGTGTCTCAATACGATGATGACATGGTTTATATTACCCTGATCGTGCGAAGAGGTGACTTTTTATGTTGACAAGATTGAGAGCACTCATTAGAGAAGGGGGTCTCCTATCCTAAACAGATATGGGATGAGAGTTCTCTGGTGCTTCTACAGCTTCAGCAGGATGACATGTCGGTAGCTGAGTATTAATCGAGGCATACAGACTATTCCAGGTACTTGATGAATATAGTATGGTTAGTGATTCAGGGCTTGTACCACCAAGTGCGGTGTGTTTAGGAACATCCAGGCTAACAATATTCCTCTATGCATTATTACTTATGTTTGGGTGTTAGAGATAACAGTTGTGGTTGAATGTTATTTGGATGAGGAGATGCAGCTAGTGAATATTTATAGTGGGAAATTCGGAAAATGACGCCAGTCTCTAAGACCCAGGCATGTAAAATGTTTTTGGAAGAGGAAGTGATAGGGACAGATGAATCTTCAGGGTAACATATGTGGAAGTAGAGTTAGGAGAGAAGCATGAGGTGGTGTACACTTCAACATGTTACAACCTCCTCCTCAATGTGGTCTATACCAGGATCATGGAGCTGGAGGATAGGGGAAGGGAGTAGTTGCATGTTTTCAAGGAGTGCGACCCAAGGGATACAAAAGTTATTTGTGGTATGGTATGTGTCTACTACTAGCTGTTGTATTAATAGACATAAGTACCAATCATTACTTCCTACCATGAATCTTGTTCAAGAGCTTGAGATTCTGGTTAAATCGAAGACTTGACCCTTACATATGGATACACCATTGGTAGGAGACTCAATAGTCACACTTATGGTGATGGTCTGATCTGACCTTATAGGATAGAGTTTCGGTTGGAACCTCTTGGTTGCAGCGTCGAGGCATTACGATGTTAGTTTGGGTATAGACTGGACATCAACCGTTCATACATAGATTGAATGTGTTAGGAAAAAAGGTTGGGGTTTATCTACAATGTTGGAATGGGGTTTTCTTGGGTTGGAAAAAAGGAAACCTAGGAAGAAAAAGATAAACTCATGCATAGGAGAGTCCAGCCGATCACCCTTGAGTCAACCAGCCTTAAAGTCGTGGCAGCGGGAGTTTGGGGTTTTCAATTCCCAACAAGAGTGATAGAGTGTAGGTACATCCTTTTAAAAAATGGATCGAGGGTTACCCCCTCAAAGGGAGAGGGACTTATGCTTTAGCTTGGTACTACCTGAGTTTTGAACCAGACATCTCTAGGGTGGAGGAACCCTTGTCATCTTTGATGAAGAAGGGAGATCCTTTCTTGTGGATGGAGAAGTGTCAGCAAGAATTTATGGAGTTGAGAAATAGACTTTCAAGAATAACTATGCTACCCATGACCTAGATTTAGCACTAGTGGTCATTGCGCTAAATATGGGATGACACTACCTAATGGGTGAATAGTTTAATGTTTCATCTGATCAAAAGATTCTCACTTGTATTTTCTCATATAAGTACCAGAACTTTATACATCGACAATGGATAGAAATCATCTATGACTATGACCATGAGATATTATAAACTCTAGGGAAAGGGAAAATGGTAGCAGATGCACTCTATAGGTGTTCTGGTCTACAATTTCCATGTGAAGTGCCAGAGCAGCAAGTCGCACTATGGATATCCTTCTTGGATAATGATATAGCAGCTTACCTCTTGTCTATGACTGTCACTCCCCCAATTTTTTAAAAAATTTTGGGGTGGGCATAGCTTGAGACATTGATTGTGAGGCCATATATGCTTAGATATCCTCAGGATGGCCTCTTGAAGGATTTTCTAAAGGTGGGGAGCACACTATCCTTTTCAGAGGAAGCACCGTGGTTCCAGTGAAGCTTCAGGAGGAGTTGTTGGGGGAGATCCATACATCTCCTTTAACGGTACATCCTGGAGTGATGAAGATGTACCTGGTCTTCCGGTGTCTGAACTGGTGTCCAGGAATGAAGGAAGTAGTGGCAGAGCTTGTATCACGATGCCTCAATTTTCAGCAAGTGAAGACTTCACAGAGCTAGCATAAGTCTTATGACAATAGGAGATAGAGATCCTTGGGGTTAAAAGAGGGAGACCATGTATTCCTATGTAGATTTTTCCAAGGGGGAAATTTATCAACAAGGATTATCACACCATTCCAGATACTTCGGAAGATAGGTGAGTTTGCGTACCACTTGGCACTCATACTGTAGTTGGAGAGGTTGCATGATGTCTTTCACGTATCCTAGCTGAGTAGATGCGTGAATGACCAATATCACGTCATCGACTGCGGAGAGATAGACATAGACATTAGGGAGATGTTTAAAGAGGTTCCAGTAGAGATTTAGGATCGACCAGAGCAAGTCCTTCGGGGGAGATCTATGCCTCTGATGGGCTTTTGTTGGAAGCACGAGATCCTCCAAGAGATCACATAGGAGTGTGAGGCTCAGAATCGTGCTCAGTACCCCCATTTTTTTCCATAATATGTGTTTTGGATTTCAGGGAAGAAAATATCTAAGGTGGGAAGAATGTAATGTCCTGTAATTTCTGTATAATATTTTTAATTATATGGAATTATTTTGAGACTGTGAAATCTGACAGCGCGTGATTCTGAGGCTCCGAGTTTTTGGAATGATCCGTAGAAGATTTGTTAAACATTAAATAGCGTGTGTAATAAGTTTTCCTGAAAAAGTGGAATAACTCTTAAACGGTTTCCCGGTTCAGAAATCTGAATACACCATTGCAATCAAGATGGCGGGTTTACCCTAGGCATGTCTTAAGTTTAGTCGGCATGGGTCTCCTGTGAGAAAATCCGATTACAGTATAACCATAAATAAAATTATTAAATAAAGTTATTTTATCTTTCAAAATGATTATAACACAAAAATGATAACTTAGATTAATAATACGAGACCACCGCTAAAATCATGAGCGTATGATTTACTTAGGCTAATAATAAGATTGGCCATCATAGGCCCTAGTGAATGTTAGTTTTTGGCTGTAAATAAAATAATCAAGTGGAAATTATTTTATTGTAAAATCTATAACTTCTAAACGATAACTCGGTTTGAAAATCCCTGAGTACCGTTGAGTTTTTTCGGGTGTATTCTCCATAGGTGAAGCCCAACCTCAACAGACATAGGTCGAGGGTGAATGTAATTAATTTATTGAATTTTTTTGGGTACGTTCAGTAAACACGCGAGTGACACTTTCTAACATTGGAACTGATGCTCAGATTAATAATATGAGGGTACCATTGAATCTACTATGCTAGGATTCACTTAAGGGAGATGTTATTTTAACTGCAATTGGTCTGGAGAAAAAGTAATATTTTGTCACTTTTTTAAAGAATTGAAATAAAATTATTTTATTATTTTATTTTTCTTTTATATCCTCCAACAAGAAAGAAAAGGGAGGGGCCAACGATTTGACAAGCCAATGAATGGCTTGACCTGCAAATCCTAAGTAACGATGTCATTGGGGAATTAGGAAGGTTCCAAATTTATGAGCCCACAATAATTCCCCACGTCATTACTTTCACCCCCCTATCCTATATATATGATTCTTCAGGAGGGGTATTGGAAAAGATTCACCAAGGAACGAAGTGCTGATGGATCACCGCGACGTTGAACCCTTAGATGATAGAGACAATCCCAATGGGAGGTGACGGGGGACACCGAACCACGAATCGAAGGACGACATGCAAGTGTTGTCGTTAGGAACCGGTTACGGGAATGAATAACATGACCCACCTTCAAGTGCAGACGTTCTCCAACAAGTTTATGAGGTAGGGGATTTATTCGTTTATACATTTTCAATGATTTCATCTTCCCCATTCTGTAATAATAAGAAAAATGCAGACCAACCGACTAACCGGTTGATCCATAGTTCATTCATTTTTGTGGGAGGTTGTTGTGGGGTATCTTTTTAGGGTTTTGATTTTTGTTAATTAAGTTGATTATTAAACCCTTGATCCCCCTCATGTTTTTGAGCTAACGCGGAGGGCGCGTGCCTAACAAACCCGGCAAGAACCCTCCGCTATCTTGCTATTATTTCACTTCAATAGAAGACCGCTAGTGCAACGACACCGATCGAATACATTGGGAATAGTAAATCGATGAACGCCGTAAGAGGAAGCTGCGACATAATGCTGTGATGGTCATCAGAACGGCTGGCACTGGCAAGCTGCGAAGGAGGTGTGGTGCGATGTTGCGTGTCGCTAGTGATGCAGATGCCACGGCTCGTCAGCCGCGGAGAATGAAGGAGGCAGCCAGCATAACGGTCAACCTCCAATGTAGCAGCGACACAACCAACATGTTGCCGGTGGACAAGAAGCTATGGCCAAATCCATGGTAGAGGCTAAACTTGTGCCACCGGCAGGTTCCGCCGCAAATTTACAACACCCACGCGGTGCTGCCGCTTCGCAAATTGAACGGTCTCCGGGCCTCTCGAGAGTTCAGGAGACCGGGGGTTCGCTCCCCCAGTGGTGGCTAGGGAAGACCCCCTTACGGGTTGTGCCTCATGCGGCCGAGTCGTGGCCCAACAGGGCCACTGCCCCACTGGGCCATCGCCCTACCGGGATACCCCCTATCGGGAAGCCTCCCTACCTAGCCGCCCTTTAGTGGGCCTCCCTCAATGGGCTAGGACACCCCCATGTAGGACAGAATAGACCTCAGACTACCGGGCCGAGTCTGCCGTGGTCCAGCACAGACTGGGTCTAGCTAGGTCAGTCTGACCGGGTCGGACTGGACCCAAGACCGACCGGGCCCAGAATCACATAAAGGGTCATATGATGAGAACAATATGTATATTTGATGAAGCATCTTTGTAGTTAGGATACCTAGATCAATACCGTCATTTATACTTACTCCATTAGAGATATTAAGAAAACATAGAGTGCGGCCCGGTTGGATCACACATGAATCCAACAGGGCCCTCGGTACTAAAATTCAAATAACGCACAGATCGGGTGTCCGATTGACATGTCGTCTATTGCGTTGGAACCCTTATGATGTGAAAAATCATCGAGGTAATTCATTGTGGATCTCCATGATAGTTAAAATATGATCATTGGCTTGATGAGCGGTTCTCCCAAGCGCACTATGTATAGAATTCTATGGTTGGATGAGACCTGAAGACAACTTGACGACTGTTGTTTTTTTCGAATTTGTTTGACTCAAAGGCCTTGTGCGGAGTTCCTATGTGTGATGTGGTAAACCCATGGTGGGGAGCGCCTCTGTGTGATGTAGCAAACCCGTGGTACATGATAGGATGAGTACCTTAGTAGGCCACGGTGGGGAGCGCCTCTGTGTGACATGGCAGACCCATAGTACTCGATAGGAGGAGTACCTCCACAGCACACAGTGGGGAGTGCCTCTGTGTGATGTGGAATACCCACAATAATCAATAGTAGGAGTACCTCAGTAGTCCAAGGTTAGAAGGAAGCACTTTTGTGTGATGCGGCAGACCCACTGTACTTGATAGACGAGGAGTTCTCCAGCAGGCAAGGTGTTCGATGTTTGTGACTGAAGATGCTACAGTTACTAACCTAGAAAATGTTTGTTGTGATATGGGTCGTTTAAATTCATGGTGATATATTCCTGTTGATACCTGTGTGGTACTTTTACCTTCGCTGTGTTAGCTTTGTGATATTTTTCTCTTATTTATGAGACGAGTATATTTTGATAACTTAGGTATATGAATGGGCATATACCTAAGTAGAGTTGTTGACTTCTTCTTGCTTTGTGATTGACGTATTTCTTTGTGGTCATTCCTTTTTTGGAACTCTTGGAGACATTTGGGGGCTCGGGGTCCCTACTGAGTACTATTATACTCACACCTGCATGGGCTACGCCCCCACCTTATTGTTTCTTATGCAGATGACGAACAGCTGATCTGAGACATAAGGGAGCCAAGATCAGGTGGTACACAGAAGAGACGAGCTGACGTGGAGTTGTGTAGAGATTATCTATACGTACCCCTCAGGTAGGATCCTTGGTGGATGTTCTAGGAGCTATTAAGTACTTTTTAGTTGTATTTTTACCTTTCAGTTGTACTTATACTTTACAGTTTGTCTAATACTTCCAGCCCCTTTACTTTCATCACTCTTTTCACTACAATAGTTACTTTGTGGTTACATCCTTTTTGTGTTCTAGTTTTTGTGGTTTCTTCTTTTTGTTCTATTGGGTTGTGTGTCCGTACAGGTTAAAAAGTAAATTCCTTCCCTTTTTAGGGATATGCCTTTCTGTTGATAGTCTCCATCCCCTGGCCTATAGAAGGAAGGCTTAGGGTAGTCACGGAACGGGCCCGGAGGGATGTATCTTGACAGTTCATTTTGAAATTATTTCATTTAGGGGGATTATTATGAAAATGTATCCAAAGTGGGAATGGTTTATTTTTCAATATCATCATTTATCATAATTTATTCTCATTTAATTTTTATTGAAGAAATATTATGATCTATCCCTCAAGAAACTCATTAATTTTATTAAAATAATTCTATTCATGATCATTTAAATTAATTGTATGATTTTCATCTCTTTAATAAATAAGATTACTTAGAAAATATTTTTATGAGAATATGGATTTATTTCTGTCTTTAGTTGAAAATTATTTTACTACCAAAACCATGTTTGCTAAAAATGTTTCCAAAATTGATTTTAAAATACAAAAAATAAATTTTTAATTACATTTTTATCTGTGTTGTAATTTTTTTTGAAAAATTTGATATTTATATTCATGTTTTTTTTGAAACAATGCCTGTTTGGTTTTAACCAAAAAAGTGAAAGGAAATTTTTTTAATGTTTTCATCATGTTTCAAATTTCCTACCATCATGAAAAATTAATGTTTCAAATATTGATTTATATTGATTTATTTTATTTTTAAATAAATATATATTAAATATATTTTGTAAACATATGGTTTTAAAAACAATTTTAATGTTCAAATGATATTTTCCACAGGATTGTTTTTAATGGATTTTTTATTTTATTTCTATTCATCAACAATATCAAACACATCTTGTACATGAGATACATTGGTAATATATTTTTAAAATAAAATCCATTTTATTTATATATATTTATTATTATTTTTTGATTATTATTTTCAATTTTGATACCATTCACTATTTTACTTAGAATGGTTGATGATTATGGTTATTGATTTGGGAATGTATTAACATTTTTGAGCAGTTTTTTAAAATACGAATGTTTATACTAATTTTGTTTCTCCCATTTCATATGAAAAATTAAATGATCTTATTATGTTATTGTTGGGGTCCTCTATAACACCTTGATGCATTGGTAGATCTCATGAAAAAAAGTTGCTTCAGTTTTTTTCCAATGCCTTAAGAAGTATTATAAGATGTCTTGGAATGAACCCTTGATAGTATGATTATGATGTCTTAAATTATGTTTTTTACCATTAAAATATTTGTAAATTATGTTTCAGGAGTTTATTAAAATATTTATAATATCCATGGTTATATTTTAATATATTTTGATTACTTATATATCATTACTTGATCATCATTTATTATCTTCACAATATTGTCATGTTATTTATTGAGTGACATGTGTTTTAGTTATTTGAGTTTTCATATTAATTATTCTTATTTATTAATTATATACTTTTTGTGTACTCATAACCGTAAAAATATTTATATCTAATCTTTTTCTAATGTTTCTTTTCCATCAGATGCCATGAAGTGTTTTATGATTGATATGCACAGATGTACTAAAAGGAATAATAGTATATAAAAACAAAAATATTTATGTTTTAAAATATATTCTGACTTTAAAGTATATATATAATTTTTTATGTCTACTAAACTATTCCATCCTTTTGGATGACATTTCTTGTATCTTATTTTATTATAATAAAGTAACAATTATCTCTTGTCTACTAGGGACGATGTGTTGAAAAAATTTATTCATAGTAGGTTGATTAAGGGTTCAAGGGTATTGGAATATAGAATTGTAGATTGGATTATCATTAGGGACACCTAAATTATTTCCTATACAATTCATTACAATTTTCAGTTATTTTGAATAAGTTACTATGTTCTGGATTTCTATATTTCACCAATTGACTTATATTCCTATTTATATTTTACATATGTATTGTTTTCTACTATTTATACCTTTCTAATTATATAAAGTTTCTTAATTGTAATTTATTTACTACTATCAATCATAGGTCATTTTATTTATTTATAGAACCATATTATAATCAATATTTACTTATTATTTTTCTTCATTCATTGTACAAGAGATTTAATTTTTTATAGTATTAAAAAAAATCACTCCCTATTATAGTATATCAATCATACATCATGGGTTTTGTCTCTTAGGATATACTAAATGGGTTTCATAAGTTTCTACACTTTATTGATGTGGGAGTATATGTTATTCACTAATAATTGATCGGTAATATATGAAATTCTATATTGGGAAATACATTCTGGAAGAACTCAGTCCATGGGCCTTGTTGTCACATTATTTTTGTGAATTATATTAAGGAAATGTGTGATGGAAGCAATATCAATAGTGGTTGGGTTTCATTGTCAAAATTTATAATAAAAAAATGATATTGTCAGCTAAGAAAAACTATATTTGGATGTGTTTTTTTAATCTTCAAGGTGGTTATATTTATTAACTTATTAAGTGTGAGATTTATGAGATTGATGTATATATATTTGGATTTATGTATTATAGAAATTATGACGGTGCCTCGGTTGATTTTGAAATAGATTATTGATATATATTGTAAAAAGAGTCTTAGGTGAGGGAGTTTTAGTTTTAATGATTAATAATTTGGATAATGTAAGATGTAGTGTTGAGTGATTAATAATATGGTAAATAATAGTGACATAAAACCATAAAATACTATATCGGTTATTGTGGATTTCATGAATGCCCCAAGAATTGATACATCATATATTAGTGAAATTATTCAGTACCATAGTGAATGGGGGTATCAATGATTTAGAGAGAAATGATGTAGTGGGGGAAAGCCTATTTCATTTCAAAGGCTATCAACTATGTTGGGATATAAATGGTTTCGAATTAATGTTATAGGAATTAAGGTATTTTATTTTGGGATATAATATAATGTATTTAGTGGATTAATAGTTTAACTCATTTAATTACACTTTTAAGATGTTCAAAAAATATATGACACTAGACGTGAAGAGTATATAATAGGTGTTAATGACCAGTGTAGGTCCTGATTGATTCATGAGATGATTTACTAAAAATAATTTGAAATATTATAGAGAGTTTATAATGAACTTTACCATTGGAGGACATATATTTCAAAAATGAATTAGACTCATGTGGGATAAGAAACCTATTGAATTCAATTTTTTAATTCAGATTTATTTTTTAGTTAGTAATGATGGAATATGGAATGTGTTTTAATATATATGACCATTTTATAAAAAATTAAAATCCATGGGTGAAGAAATAGGTAAATGTGTTATTACTACCATAGGTAAAAAAGTATCACATGGCACCTGGTCGTAGGGTACTGGACACCAAATATGGTTTACTGGATCTATATAAAAACCACAGGGTCTACGGGATTCATGATGTGGGTGCTGATACCATGATTTAGTAACATTTGATTTTGGATTCATTAAAATATATAAATTATTCTATAACTTATTTCATGTAGTATATAATTTTTTTTAAAAAAATATTAATAGGAAATTGTCTGTAAATACATAAAAAAAAGTATGCTAGTAGACCATTAATATCCATTTACTTTACCGGATAAATAAATAATTAAAGGTAAAATTTATAAAGATTCTAATAAAATTTATTTTCCTTAAAATGTAAATTATTTTTTAAATTATAATTAAAATTTTTAAATTTTAAAATTGATGAAATAAAAATAATTTGTGATCCCCTCTCACATAGTATTAAATATTTTACTTTCTATATAATGATTGTTTTTTAGTTGAAGATGTGTTTTTTCTTAAAAATTTATGATTTTTATGGTTTTATCACTGTAATATTTTATCCTAGAAGTTAAAAAATTCTTTAATAAACTATTTTTATAATTAATAAAATTATTCATTTTAATATAATTTTTATGCTTAAAAATAACATATCCAACATTATTAGAACTAAAAAAATTGTTATATTAATTGAAATTTTTTTTAGTCTTTTAATTATAATATATATTATCAAGGAAATAATTTTTTAGTTCCCTTTAATGAATACTAAATTTAGTTAGATTTATAACAAATAGTTTTAGTTCATTAAAATATGTAAAGCTTATTTTTTATTTTAAATATAAATTTAATTATGGAAAACATCATTTTTCTAAAAAAACTATTTTTAGATGATTAAGTTTATTTATTGTTAAATTTGAATTTCAAACATTTAAAAATATTATATGGGAAAATGTTTTTTAAATTTATAATTAAGAATTTTAAATGACATAATGAGGCCATTTTTAATTTTAGTTATAATATTTTTAACAAATAATAACACTAGTAAAAATTTGAAAATTTAAATAGTTTTTTACTATAGGTAAATAAGGATTAAATTTTAAAACAATATTTAAATTGATTTTTTGAGATGCATTTATCATTTATATTATCCCACCCACCTAATTAGTCCATTTTTGATCCACTGAATAAAGAATTTTGACATGATATTATTAAGAAAAGGATTTCTGTTTCTAAATGATAGTTTTTCTTCTCTTATAAAAGGATATATAATCCACTTGTCAAATAATCCCTTCATAACTATAAATCTCTCGTTAAAACATCCCAAATTTTTTATTATTGACTTTCTTTAAATTCCCCAATTCCCATTTTCATCATAAATTATTTTAATACCCTCAAAATTAATTCCATAATCCATAGCCACTTCAAGGTATCAAAATCAGTATCACAAATAACATAATGTTTGTTTATTATTATTTACATTAAAAAATTATAACCATAATTAAATAATACAAAAAAATAATCATCGTTATTTTAATTAATTATAATAATGATAAAACTATTTTTTATTATCTTCTATTTACTAAAAAAACAAGAATCATTGTTAGTGTTTAAGCGGGGAATATAGCCACCATGAAGTGACACATTCAGTTTTCCATTACCACCCATCAAGGATGGTATTGATAATGTAATTGATGAATAAATATTTATTTTATAATATATTTATTTATATTAAATATGAATTTAGTTTCCAAATTGATGTAATATAAATCATTGAGAAAAATGGATGATATATGTGCATATGTGATGACTCCTACCTCCATGATAAAACATTTTTTATTTTCATAATGATTTCCATGAATTATCTAAAAAAATACTTCAGAATGATAAAAATAATAATATAATTATTATTATTATGATATAATAACATTATGTGAAATGAAACATCTACATGACCATACTCACCTATTGAGATAAAACATGTTCATGTTTTGAACAGTTTAACTATCTAAAATAATGATGATTTAAAATATGATCACGGTTCAATATGAGAAATAATACTTATATTATGGGGTTTAAATAATCTATTAATCATTAATATATTTTTTAGGTAATGTTATATAATTTACATAATTTTATTTTACAAATAATCTTCAATTTTCTAAAAAACTACTAAAATAAGTTGTTTCCAATTCTGTTTTTACCCTACGCATCCAAAACAATTTTGGAATTTGTAAAATATATTTTTAATTAATTATAGGATATATGTTAATTAATATTTAATCATATATAAATGATGGTATACGTAACCTATTATGTAAAATGTTATCTCAATTATAAAAAAATACACAAATATGTTAAATTTATTAATACCCAGTTGTCAAAATACACTATAACTTCTTATTGTAAACAAGAAAACTAATTATGAATGAAAAAATTAAATGAATAATATTTTCGAATAAGGTCCAAAAATATTTTATGAATTTGTCTATTTTTATTGGACTTTATTTTTTCTTCAATTGATCAAGGTAATAAGGTAAGTGTTTCATTGTCTAAAATTTGAACCCCTTGATATAGTGTTTATAAATAAACCATGTTTTCTTTTTAATGGTGTAAATTATTACATATTTCAATTTTTTTATCATTATTCACTTATATTTGATGATATTACATGCTTTATTTAATGTTAAACCTCTAATTTTGTTTTTATTCAAATATAAAACATGTTTAGGTGACAATTAATGATTCAATTGTTTTTATTGGGTAATAAAAATTTATACAAAAATATAAACTCCACAATTTCTTTGATCTTTAGAGTTATTCTATTTTATATAGTATTTATTTTTTTCTATATATAAATAACTTATATTTATCAATATATAATTAAATATTATTATGTTTCCCATAAAAGTGTATACATATTATTAATAACTCTCATTATTAACAATGAATAATTTTTTCCATGTCTATATTTTATTTCATATAAATGTTATCCTCCCCTTTTAGAAATATTATATAGATTAGTTTAGATTATTTTAATATTTATTACTCATTTTTAATTATTAAATTTAATACACTTATAATGATTTATTTTTTCAATATTTGGTTTTTAAATTTTAAAAGTGTTCTTCCATCATTTAAAAATAAATATTTTTAATATCCACTCCACAAATTCAAATGATTACCCTTATGTCATTGTCAAGATTTCAATAATAAATAATCTAATTATAAGAATAAAATTTTAAATTTATCTTAACTTCCCCTGTATTAAAACATTATTCCTATTTCATGCCTCTATTATTAAATATTACTCTAAATGTGTATCTTTAAATGTATTTTAATTTATCCTTTTTGAAACCATTATGTAATCTCAACGATCATTTGGAATGTTTTATTATTAGATTTTTAAAAATTCATCTCTTTCCAGTGATCCATGAATTATGAAATCTGTAATGGACTTGGTAACTCCAAATACTTTCATTGAGTTATATAATTTAATACATGAATATTTATTTTCAAATCCATTCCATTTTAAATGATGTTCCCTTTTTCACTTCATTCGAAAAATTATTCTTTGAAACAATTTCATTTCCATGAATAGTTTTTTTCATTTTTCTTAAAAATAAATGACACTTTTTATATAGATCCACAGAACTATGAATTTACAACGATTTATGAAATACATTTAAAAAAATATTTCATTATCTTTTTGTTATCTTCAATATAATCAACCTCCAATGAATATATGTTTCACATTTTAAACTTTTTTTATTATAAGATTATTTTTATCATGACTTTGGTATCAATAAATTTATTCCATGTTGTTATTTAGATGTTTTATGAAAAATTATTTATTTCTAGTGGTTTGTTTATTTTATTTTTTAATTTTCATGAAAACCATTTTCTCTAATGGTGTTATTTTATAATGTGAATATTTTCCTCAAGTGGAATTGAAATTAATATATTATGTGAATTTTTGGGCCAATATCTCTCTCTAATTCATTGTAAATGGATTATTTGACATGAGGTGGACCTATTATGTTTGAAGGTTATAAAATTATTACATTCATATATAATGAGTGGGGTGTAATTTATCTCTACTAATAATTTTTATGAGTGAACAATTTGGTTGGTGGCTTGGATAAAAATGAAAATTTTACTATGTTTGTGATTATAACACATATAATTATAATATTCTAGGGATTCTGTTATATTTTTAATGTATTATGTTCTCATGAAATGAAAAATATGTTATTATTTGTGATTTTATTCTTTTTATTAACACATAATGAATTATTTTCATTTAAATAAGATGCATTTCAATAGTAAATATTCTCCATATGTAATATTCTAACTATTATTGCATTTTTTATAACAATTAATGAGAATTTTATATCACCCCTTTTTATGTTTTCATATCCCTAGGATTTGAAGATCATTATGTGTTCTAAAATTTATTTGAGCGTATTTATATTGTGGATAAATAATCACAACAAGTAAAATAAGTTGTTTTATCATTATATTCTTAAATATAGTGAAACATTATTTCATTGGGTTATGAGACTATTTTTTCATGAAATAAGTAAACAATTTAATCAATTTATTATTTAAGTATGTTTATATTTGGTAGCTATAGTTGGAATCAGATATGTGTATAATTATATTGGAGAGTATTTTAGTTTTTTTTTATTTTTTCCTTTATTTATGGGATTCTTTAAAAGAACTATAGTAAAGAATCCTAGACATTAGTCTATGTATAAAATGATATCATGGAGTATTAGTGATTTCTTGAGTAGATTGTATTAATTAGAAATAAATTCATATTTAGATACAACATGTTGATGAAATATATGACATAGTGTTACCTATGTGTAATAACATCAATGATGGAATACATGGTTTTAAATCGATCATCAACTTGTGACGAATTATTGAATTCCACCTATTAATTCTTTAAAGGTATGATGTTATGATAATATGTATAATGGCACTCATGTTGAATCTTCAAACATGGCACTTTTTTAATTTTTGATTGTTTTTAATTGATCATTAGAAGGGGGTTTATTTTTATAGATTAATTAATCTTTTTTATAAATGAAGTTTGAATTTTGAATTTTCTAAAGATTTTTGTGAGTTCATTATTGGGGATTTAATCTTAGGTATTCCTTAGTCTTGGAGTGATATTAAATTAAATTAATACCCACTTCATGTGATCATTTTATTAAAAATTCTCTAGTTTTGAGATATTAATACAAGGCCCAACTTAACATTATTCTTCACTATTCACGTGTGTGTTCAGGGCACAACAATTTTCTTATCCCGTTATTTTCCTTACCTTCATTACTCATCACCATATCCATAATAAACCATATAATAATAATCATAATAAATGGTTAATTAATCTATTGAGTTGAGTTGTAATTATAGGATTTGAATTGGTTGATATATTTTTTGGTTAAATATACATTAGGTTAACATTGTGTATAGTGAACCTAAATGATATTTAGAGGCCATTGTTTTATTATAGTGAATGTTATGGTTGTTTTTCAAAACATTGTGATGTTTTCCATTTTTATCCAAATATTTCCAAAGGCCACAATGTGTATTGTTTTAAGACCATGAATATTCCCTAAAATTTGAACAATTTTTTTAATATGTAAGGAAGCTATATCTGAAATTTCTATAAAAAATATCATACCAATTCGATGATTTTATTGAGAAAAATTTAATGAATTGGGGTCTATTTAAAAATCCCAGATAGAATTTTGGGCTAGAAACTTAGGAATCAATTGGGATCATTATTGGTTGAGTTGTGAAATTAAATTTTAATCCATGTTTTAATGTATGGCCCCTTTAATTTTGTGTGGAATCAATGAAATTGGACTCCTAGTTTGATCCCAGGAAATATAGCATCATAGTTGGTTAAGATTAATTGACAAATTCTTTGGGCCATTTGTGTGGTCCATATGACCCTTTAGATGTTAAAATTATCCAATTTTTCATTTAAAATATATTTTTTCAATTTAATTATAACCTATAAAAAACAATAATAAAGATTTTGGATAAGTAGTTTGAATGTTATGATTAAAATATTAAAAAAACTCAAATCTAGATTAATTAAAATATGGCTCAGAAATTATATTTAAAATTAAAACCTTGATATTTCACTACAATTATTTATTTTTCCCTGAAAATAAATAAATGGAGTAGGTAAAAATTTATGAGTAAATGAATATGATCAACTCCCCCACAAGTTGGAATGTTAATGATCTCATGTACATTAAATATAAAAACATATCAGAAATATTAATACTCAACAAAAAATATTATATTTTTTTCTTTAATCATGAGGACTCGGGCTGTTCTCTCCTCTATAAATAATTATTCCAAAAACTTTTACAACATAAATGTTTAAAAAAAATTCATTTTTCTTGATAAAAACTATAAATAAAACTGTTATCACTTATAATTCACTCCTCTCTAGATGATAAAAATTTATTTACAGAGGTTCACTCAATCACCATGAAAAAGTCAAATCATAAATTAGATCACTCAGCTTTCATTTCCTATTTGAAAGTACACAATAAACAAGAGGTAATTTTTGGGGGATTTCAGTGAAACTATTATAGTCGGAATACAATGTCCAAATGAGAGAAAAATTGGGGTAAAACCCCAACATTGAAAAAGAAATGCATAGTTTTTTTTGAAATGAGAGATGGGGGAAAATAAAAACACATATTTAACAGGGAAAAAATGTGCGAAGAAAGGATAGAGATAAAGAAATTTTAATGGAGATAAAATGATATAATATGTATAAAATCAAAATTTTTCTGAAATATAGAAGAAAGGATTATACAAGAGTTTTTTTCATTTTAATAATTTTTTTGTTTTATTCCGAAGTTTAACATGGAAAAAATCTAACACTGATCTCCCATTCCATGTTTTATCTCCTAAGGAAAATAATTTAAATAGTATTAATAAGATAAATGGATGATGAATAGTGATTTTTGACCTAAGTAAGACACAATCAATTTTTTTGTTATTTTTTTGAACACTTTTCAATAACATGTAAAAAATTACACAAATGTGAATATATTCCCAAAATACATAGAATGGAAACCTCTTGCCTATAATTGAATGTATGATTTCCCTTAAGAATATGATAATAAAGAAAAAATAAAGAAAATTGTAAAAAAAATTAATTACAGTCCTACAAACATTAATTTCAATAATCGATGCATTTAAAATCCATGTAAATTTTTATTTGGACATGATTATGGGATTAAAATATGTCTACAAAAGGGATCTCATAGGCTCGAAGGGGTCTTCAGATGGATCATCAATGTAATGGTATTGAGAGGATATTTTTATTTTTAGATTCATATATGGATTTGAAAAGGCCTCTACCATATTAATGTATTATATAGTAGGAAATTAATTTTGAAATAAAAAAAAACTCAACACTCACAATCGAGGTTGGAAAACACACACTATGAAAATATGGCCTTAAGTGACCTTTGCATGAAAGGTAATGTTTTTCCTCATGGTTGGGGAAGAATCATTTTCCAAATGAAAAATGAAAAATTTGTTATTTATTTTCATGATAGAAAATTCATTATACAATTTTATGAAAAAAATAATAAACTTTTTGGATGAAAAATTTATTTAGAATCCCCAAAATATATGGAAAAACTAAAATTTTCTGGTGAGTAATTGTGAGTATTTTTTGTTTGTGTTTTATTTAGTATTTTGTTTCTTATTAAAATACACACCCACCCAAAAGAGAACGATGGAAAAAATATTTGAATAAGAATGTGGAAAAACATTCTGATAATGAGAGAGGAATAAGTTAATGGTATAATGTGAGAGAGAGTGTGGGGGATAGAAGAGGATGAAAAAGAGAAGAGAGTTAGTTAAATAAAAGAGGTTTCCATAGTTTGTATTTTGTGGGTCTCTCTATAAATATAAAAGTGGGTATACTATAGAAATTTCTGATCTAGTGGAAGTCAATGTAGTTCATGAGGTGTATTTCCTCTCATGGTGATGCTTTAACCAGTTCCAATTACCTGTAAATTTTTATTTGGAAGAAGGTTCTTGATCATGCACTACAAAAAATGGGAAAACATTAGTTCAAATAAAAGGACCTTCACACTAAGAATTAATCATAGATGGGTGAATCAAAAATAGATAATTAAAAAAAATTACATTTTCAGCTTTATGGAATAACATTCAAATGATGTCATTATCATAGAGCAACATAGACTCTTTTTTTATAGATTGTAAATCTCAAAATAATCGAGTCTAAAGTCCTCTAGTTAATTCTCCAATATATATTTTTCATCACTACACTTTTCAAAATAAAAATAAACTATTTTGATAGCCTAAAATAAATTATGTTTTATTTAAACTAGTAAATGACATGCTTTATAAAAACAAGACCAAAAGGAGACATCCTAATGGCTTTTTATTTTCATTTCAGAAAGACCAATGTTCTTCTCTATGTATGTGAGGCCATTCATTTCTTAAAGGATTACCAATTATCATAACAATTGTTTTCACTTCTATATAAGAAAGTTCATCGATTCAATCTGTTTGGGGGTGATATAAAGATATATTTTTATGTATAACCCTATTATTTTTCAAAATAGATTCCATGGCATGACTACAGAAATGAGTTCTAAAGTCACTTACAAAGGAATGTGAAGTTCCAAATTAATGGAAGATGTGGTTTTTTAAGAACTCACTAATAGTATTCTCCTCAACCTTTCTAGCGGGTTTAACCTCAACCCACCTAGAAACATAGTTGACCAATATAATATTATAAGAGTATGTACTTGAATGGGGGAATGGTCCCATGACATTGGTGGCCAAAAAATCAATGATCTAAAAAAAGATTAAAGGAAATTGGGGAATTTGATTTATTTTGAAATATGGGATTAACTTTCAGAATGTGGTACATGATTAATAGAAATCCTATGCATCCATGATGAGTGAAGGAAAGATAAAACCTGATTCAAGGAATTTTTGGGAGGCCTTTTGTGGTTTATAGATTCCACCAATATGCATCGAGTAATATAAGTATATGATTTAGGAATATCCATCTTCATCAACAAATCATGTTGTTTCTATGTCATTTTTACTTTTCAAATTATTATTATCTAATGAAAAATAAAATTTTGAATCAATTTTATACATATTATTTGTTCTTTAAAATATACTTTAGGGAAAATGCTAGTAACCATGTAATTTATAATTTGTAAACATCATGGTATCATTTGAGTGAGATATGAGAGGTGTTAAGTGTAAAATTCAGGATCAATCACTCTATAATGATAAGAATTAAAAATTACACATAAGTAACCATCCACAAGGTTTTGTTTTCCTGGTGAATCATTGATCCCAATTTTAAAAACTTAGAGAATTTGGATCTATCTTATTTAGCCATGGGATGAAATAAATTTTATTGAATAATTACATTAATTATTAGTGGTTTGTAAAGATGATGATATGGGAACCTAAGAGAGAGGGTGAAAATTTATCCAAGAAAAAAAATATATAAAAGTACATTTTTAGTGAATATGTAACTGCATTGAGTTTCATCAATTTTTTATGAGGCATAGTATGTGACATCAAGAATTGTTTCTATTCACTGACCAAGAATGGACCCAATGGACTTATAGAAGCATCACACATCAATTTAAATGGAAAGGAAGAATATGGTAGTTTAATTAAGTGGGGAATATATAAGAACAAAATTTAGTTCAACAATGTATCTCTTGAAAGCCACATAAAAATGAAATATAAAATAATTCTGGAGTAGATGAGTGAGTTGGAGGTATATTATTCTTATGTTCTGGATCAATTGCTAATAGAATCCAGAATGAAATAGGAAAGAATTTATGTCTTGAACTAATGTTGGTTTAGTATGTGACAAGATCACCTCAATTTCCTCATGATTAGCTTAAATACCCTCTTGTGAAATCTTATTCTCTTCAATAACCCCATTTTTAACCCTAAAGTGTGATTTTTTAAAATTAAACATAATATTACATTTGATATAATTTTTCATGACTATAGAGAGTGAATGAAAGTAGGATTCAAATTACTCAACATAAATGGTAATGTCATTCATGATGAACTCCATGAAATGATTAAGGAATTCAAAAAATACACTCATCATAATGTTCTTGAATGTTAGAAGAGAATTATAAATACCCAAATGCATTATCCTATATACATTTGTTCAAAAGGGAAATAGAATTTAGTCTTTTCTTGGTCCTAAATTTTTATTTGGATTTTTATGTAGCTATAGTTTTCATCAAGAATGAAATAATATGAATTTTTTTCTACTCATTATAGAATTTTATTTATGAAAGGACAAGGGTAGTGATCTTTTCAAGTTTCAACATTCAATTTCTGATAATCGTTTCACAAAATCCATATGTTTTTCAAAATAAAATTACCACATATCTACATCTATTAATGAAAATATTTATCCCACCCATCATATATATAACATTAGTCAAACTAACACATTAACTATCAAAAATTTGGTAAAAAATACCATCTTGATGAATCTAGGTAATCACTTCCCTAACTACCCCATGTAAGAGAGGATAGATTCTTTTTTTAGGTTGTATGATTGGTGTGAATGATTATTTTATATGGATTAGATGATTGAAAATGGAAGTTTTGATACATGTTATATCATATAGGGTACAACATATGGCCTTTTTTCCTCTAACACATGAACAAGTTTGGACGGATTAGTTTCAGTAAGTGCATTATAGACAATGAAGGGATACATGTGATCATGTAAAAGGAATGATTATATTAGGTACGTATGAAGGGGTCTTAGATTGGTTTCATCCTTCATATCTTGACCAAAAATCATAGGAACTAAGGAAGGGAATTTAGTTTATTTTGATTCTTTTTCCTTATCATTTTCCGAAGGCGTAACAGTAGGGAATAGATCTTATATTGGATTATATAATGTTTTTAGGATCCTTTAGATTGATGGTGTCTATGGAAGAAAGTTCAATATAAACTTCTCCATTTACATCTTGGTACATCATTTTAAAAATATCACAAACTCTTCTCTTATTTGAACAAGATGAACATGATTCAATGGGGGTGCATCCACTATAAAATGTTTCCTTGGAATCATGGATAGAGAAAGAAATATGATCCTATCAACATGTTTCATTTTGGAATCTATTTTGATGTATTTTTTTGTCTTGAATTTACCTCTTTGTTTTCCAATGAGTTTTTGGTGAAAATAGATTTTTTGGGTTGGTAAATGTTTAGGGGAAACACTATTCCCTTCTCTATGTAATCAAGATTCCAAATTACTATTTGGTTAGTGGTGACCACATTGTTATGTATATGTTATCAAACCATGAACCCTATCAGTTTCCTTAAAAATTGGTAAATTACCATTGTACCCTCTTCAATTTTAACCCCATTTCCTCTTCTTTCAACCCCATTTGTGTTTCATCAAACTATGTGCCTCTTCCCCTCATCGTTGGTCTCTTGAACCCAAACTTTTGTGGTGTATTTAGTGTGGTTTATTTATGATTCCCCATGTAAGTTATCATATCCCTTTATTTGTCCTTTTTTTTGGTTTCACATACCTATTTCTTGATATCCTATTATCTATTGGGTTATATGAATTAATTATATTATAATCCTATGAATTGGGGTGAAATGGGGATTATTAATGTCAAATCATGCCTTTAGAGGGTTTTGTGGTGGTACGGTTATGGTTTCACACTGATTCCCATATACTTACAAGTGTGATGTTAGTGGTTCCATTATTTTACATAATTAAATGACTTTAATATACTTCCTTGGATACTTAAATGGATTATATGGAATATTTTTTGGTGAAAAATATTGTTTTGAAATGTTTTGGCATGGATATTTGATGTAAGTTAGATTTGAAAAGATATTTCTTTTATTCAATGTGAAATTTTTTGTGATTTATCATAAATATATTTTATGTATAGGTTCAATGGTCAGCAATACTATTTCAAACAAATTTAAATAAAAGGGGGTTTTCTAAATGAAATGGGTTTTGTTGTATGTTGGATTATTTTTTGTGAATATTCATTACATCATTTAATTATGAATCATCTTATCAAAATGGTTTTGATGTGAATATGATAATAAAAATGGAATTTACCATAAAAATGATTTGATTCCATATGTGATCATTCTTTTTGTGTTTCAAAATTTCCTTTAATCACCAAAAATGTGATGTGAAATGTAATTACAAATGGTTTTGATGTTAAATTGTGGAAATGTTAGTGTGATGATTTCTTTGAGTGATTATGATTCTATGAATCTGTATGTAAATGTGATGGTTTATGTAATATGGGTGGGAAAAAATTATTCAAGGTGTCCCCTAGGAATGTTTTTGCTGTGATTGTGTTTTTTGAAAAAACCAGATGACTACAAATGAGAATTATTGGTGCTTTCTGATGATAGTTTTTTAAGGTGGCGTTGTTTCCCAGTGTTTGCCAACATATAGGGCCTTAAAATCTAAAATTTTTGTCAATAATGGTGAACAAAATCTGCAAAAGAAGAGGAATGAGGATCCTGGGACATGGATCACATACCATGTCTGAGAAGGGTATGCGGCCGCATACCATGAAGTGGGATTGGTACGTGGATGCGGTTCACAAAACTGAAAATTGTTTGCAGTGGATGGTGGTACGGTATGTGGATGGCCTGTCAACAACATAGGAAATCGACCACATAGGAGAATAGATGGTACATGGAGCATGTAAGAAAATGGTTTGCGGATGGGTTGAAGTTCACGGTGGCGGAATATTCGGTACGCGGTGGGGGAAATATCAAATCAAGATTTTTTAAATCATGATTTAGCGGCTTAAACAAATGCCTTTTACAATATAAGAATTGATAATCCCACTGATTAATGAAGATATAGAACATCATTAGAAATCATATTTTTCTCCTGGAATTCAGCGAAGATCGAAGGTAGTTCGCGAAGGTAGGATCGTGATGGCTGAAGTGGTTCGCATGGAAGGAATTCTACCGAAGGTGCTTGCGGGGTTTTTTAACCCACAATGGTTGTCTCAATATGTGGAGGAGGAATATACAATATGTGAGAGGGAGAGTTCCTCTTGTAGTACGTACAGGGGAAACTCTGTACACAGAAGCAAAGGCAGTCCGCGAACAAATAACAGTTCGCAGATAAGAGGGGTTTCGTAGAGGAGGTTCACAAAGTCGGTACGCAGTAGCTATATGTGATAGCGAAGGTGGAGGCAGTCCATGGATAGAGTAGGTTCATAGAAGAGGTAGTCTACGGATAGAGAGGGTTCACAGAAGAGGTAGTTCATGAATATGTATGGTTCTTGGAATAGGTAGTAGTACACGGAGAAGGCGGATTGCGTACCAAACCCGGAACTCAGCACGCTGAAGAGGAAAGTGGTTTACAATCTTCATTGAAATCTTGAAAAAGATTCAATTAAGTTTGAAAAAGAAATTTCCAGTGCCTAACAGTACTCGGGAAGGAGGAATTCATCTTTCGGTGAAAATAGAACTTCAATAGAGCATCTACATATAGTTGAGGATGCAGGAATTCTTGAAAATAAAGAGACCTACATATCCATAAACTTGGTTTGACCTGCAAGTTGATAAACTGTTAGTGAATTATTTTCCAAAAGTAGTGAGAGAAGTAGGAGGAAGATGATGATGCTTTCCACTGACAGTGAACCAGGGAAATAGGTATAGGGAGTGACCCTTGGGAATGCATTGAGTAGAACTTAAACCTTGTAAAGCCAGTGAGCCTGGTCATAGAAGATCTAGCCCGAACATTTTAGTCATTCTTGGAAGTGAGCCCTAGTAAATTTGGTACATCGTCGAATTTTCGTTGTTTCCTACATGGACCTAGCCTAGTTAGGGTGAACCATGAAAAATTATTTGTGTTCTAGTGCATGTTATACTACTATACTTTTAGTGAATCATCATCCGATAAAATTGTAAGGGACATTAACATTAGTGAGGATAACAAGTGACCCTTGTAGTAAAGAGGTTAAGATACCATGGGGAAAATAATTTTGAGAATAATATTCATACCCCGATTCACCCCACTATTAGGGTATCAAGGCCCCTTTTAGACCAAACAATTGGTATCATAGGTAAGGTTTCGTTTATTAGGATTTGTGTGAACCAACATGGTTCAGTCAATTTTAAATTTAATGATTCAATATTCTCTAATATTTGTGATCCATGAAAAGGAATGAACTATAATGAAGAAACATAAGTCAGGTGGTATCCTTCAGTGTGTAAGTGTATATGGAAAATTTGTGATTGAGTTTAAGGAATCCAACAGTTTACTGAATAAAAGGTTTTGTTGAATCAGACATGAAAGAGACAGACTCACCCAATTATGTTGTAGGAATGAGTGATGAACATGAAATACCAAGTTATGATAAAACTACTGAAGATTAAAAAACTCCAAGAAGTCTAGAAGAAAATGATCTCCATGAGACAAAGAAATTGGATCAACAAAATGGTCAAGAAATTACATATAATGATATCTGAATCCAAGCACTAAATATTGAGATCGACAAGCTAAGAGGATTAAATAAATGGCTCATTGTTTGGCTACTGAGCTTTGGGAGAACAATGATAATTAAGGTAAATATCTTCAAATTTTTTCTTCAATGATAGAAAAACTCAAAGTTAATGAAAAGGAAAATAATATGAACTCAGAAGAAATTGAGAATCTGAAATCATAAATAATGATCTTGGTACACAACAATCTAAACTAGATCAAAAGAATCAAAGGCCATAAAAACATAATGCGTCCTTCATTAATTATTTTGCTCAAGACGAATTGAAAATGAAGGAGCAAGGTGATATAGTAGACAAGCTCACACGAGAACTAGAAGATGAGATGTGTAGAGGAAGGAATATCAGAAGAGATCCCAATGCACAAATTGGATCAAGGGATAAGAAGATTTAGCAACTGGAGGAAGAGATTGAATTAGTCAATAATGAAATGGAGAAATCAAATGAAAATGGAAATCCTAAGTTAAATGATTCACTACACTTATTATTTGGTTTTCCTTTCGCATGTGGTGATGAAATAAATGCCAAATATGATACTTCAAAGAAGAAGCATGAAAGGATAATTTTATCCCAAAGACCATCCATTTTGGAAAAAATGGAATTGGATTTGATGATCATACTCTTATTCATGATAGTAAGATATTAGTGAAAAGTTCCATAGATAAGAATAACCTTGTAGTAGCTGAAGATAGACCTATAAAGGATTTAACGAAAAATCAATGAAAAATGTGCTATTTCTATAGGATTAATTATCATACATGAAGCATTTGTTTAGAGGATCATGAATACATTTCATGATATAAATATATATGATTTAGTAAATCTAAGAATAAGAAGATGTTTAATGAGAAATCAGAAAGAGAAGTCTCTCATAAGAAATAATTCCATATATGCTATTACTGAGGATGAATGGGACACACCATAAGTATGTGTCAGGAAGCTCAGGGGCTCAATTTCAGAATAAGAACTCATGTTGAATCAACATCTCGACTGAGACATGATTAAATGAGGTATTTATTTCATGTAAAATGGTTTATATGTTCTGATTGTTGGAATGTATCAAGACATTGCACCATGAAGAAAGATGGAAAGGAAAAGGAACTCAAAAGGAGATTATCGACTCTGGTGGTATATAATGAGAAATCCTACACTGTAAGAGAAAGTGGTAAACTAAAAAATAGATTTACTACCTCATAGAATATGACAATAAGAGATATTTATAATCAAATAAGGAATCAAGGGGAATGGAATTTCGGTGGGTCATCAAATAAGGAAATGTGTACCATTGGGTTTAAGCCCTAAATTGTGAGAAAGTCCAAGCATGTAGAATCTTAATATCATAAAAAGACTTATCATGTGGGTAATGGATGCCTAGTCATATTTCTAGAGTAGAAAGAGAAGTTGATGTTGGCTAGGTAGCTAGAAGATCCAAGGAAGGAGTGTAATGCTCTGCAAGAAATAATCAAAGGGTTGACCCATCTGGATCAACCACAATCCTCACGTTGAGGATTCCAAAATTTTCCCACTCCCTGTGTTTATAAATGCTATTAAATGATGTTAATGTGTTTCAGGTTCAAATGGAGAAATGATCCATGCAGAAGTGGCATAAAACGATACAATGTATTGATGTGATGAGACCCATAATTTCAACTGATTCAAATCAGTTACCAGTGTTGGAGAAGGAGAAGAAGAATTTTTTTGGGTCTAAAAAATAGGCCTTATAACTGGAAGAGATGGAAATCATATGTGGAGCTTTCTACAATGTAATAAGACTCAACACAACATTTCTATTATCCAAATCATAATGAGAAGGATGCGTGCTATGGAAAGAAGAGATGACATGATGAAGAGTCTATGTTGAAACTGAAGAGTTTTCAAAGTAATACACGGATTACCCAGTGGCTCTGAGTTGCATTGAATATATATCCATTGGTATCATTCCATGTCTCTGGTGTTAGTCATATGCTGAGAGAAGACAGATTACTGTGAAGAAACAACAATCATGCACTCAATGATTATGAATTATGTTTTAACAATGTGGTCTCAGCAGACAGTTTTCAGGATACTAAGGAGCTGTAAAAGAATATCAAAAATGTGTCAACATGATTTTTATCAAAAGTGATGAATTGGAAAGATAATCAAGATAATAATATGTGAAAATGTTGATTTATAATAAGACTCAGATGATGAGAAAAAATCTTTGTTCTCCTAGAGACCAGCAAGAATAGATGAAATTGATAGGTAGAATATAATTGGTGATCAAATAGCACTAGTAAATACAAAAAAAATTAAGACTCTAAAAAAAGAATTATACTTATCACAAGTGGAGCATAAATGATTTGGGGTAGCGTCTAAAGATGATAATTGGGTTTAGTAAATGAATAAAGATCTTGAACAATTTGAGAAGAATCAATGGTGGGAGATTTTTTTGAGACCCGCAGACAAGAATGTCATTATGACAAAATGAGTCTTTCACAAAAAATGAATGAAAACAGTAATGCGATTCGAAACAAAGAATGAATGGTGTGTAAAGTGTACTCTCAGAAATAGTGTATTGATTTTGATGAGACATTTGAACCTTTTTCATGGCTATATACAATCATATTATTCTTGGCCATAGTTGTGCAAAGAAAGTTTAAGGTTTTCTAAATGGATGTCAAGTCGGAAATTCGGAATGGATTACTAGAAGAAGAAGTATACATTGAGAAACAAAATGGTTTTTTATTCATGAAGATGATAACAGAGTTTTTCGGCGGAAGAATGTGTTATATGGCTTGAACCAAGCACCAATAACATTGTATTCTAGGCTTGATAAGTTTCTAAAAAATCATCGATTCCAGCGTGGTGGAGTTGATTACAATCTGTATTTCATCAATAATAATAGTCACAAGATGATGGTACTGGTTTTCTTTGATGACATAAAATTTGTTCAATCAGATGGAGCACAATGTAGATAGTTTTCTGAAGTCATGAAATGTGAGTTCGAGTTGTCGATGATTGGTGTGCTGATATTTTTTCGGGCCTTTCAAGTGTCACAAGGAAGGAATGGAACTTTTATTTCTCAATCTAAATATGACAAAGAGTTTTTGAGAAGGTTTGGAATGGATAATTCTAAATAGATGAAGACTCTTATTAATACTCAGTTTTAAATATCACGAGATGATGAAGGCAGGCCAATTAATATCATAGAATATAAAAAATCATTAGATGTCTGTTGTACCTGACCGCAACAGGGCCTGATATTGTATTTTCTATAAGCCAAGCAACGAGGTATCAATGTATTCCCATGGAGAGCCACATGACTATAGTAAAAATAATTATTCATTATATCAATGGCACAATTGATTTTGGACTAATGTATAATGAGAAACTCAGCTAGAGTTAATGGGATACACAAATGAAGAATGGGCCGGTTCACAAGATGATAGGAAATCAACATCAAAAGGTTCCTTTTATCTTATATGGTTTTATATTTTATGGTTAAGCAAGAAATAGGATTGCATTTCATTAAGCACCCCAGAAGATGAATACATTGCGGCTACTCAAGCTTTCATGTAGCTATTATGGATGAAGAAATAATTTGATGATATGTGAATTGAATTGAAATCTCTAATCCAAATCCATTTTGATAATTCAAGTTCTATAAATCTGAGAAAAAATATAGTCCATCACTCAAGGGCAATACACATTGAAATCAAATATGATTTTATAAAAGATAACTAATACCAAGGGCTTGTGAAGTTTTAGTATGTTCCTACATAACAAAAAGTTGTAGATATTCTTACAATGAATTTACCCAAAAAAGAATTTGGAAGGCATTGAAAATATTTGGGAGTTTAGTTGACTTCCCACACATGGAAAAAGGGTGGATGTGGGTCCCCCTCTTCTAGAGGTATGGTGTGTATTTCCCTAATGTGATGATATATGTTCTTTACCCTATTTTAGACAACCTTGAAGTGCCCTTGGAGTTCATTTACAAAGGGGGAGGAAGTGTGACTTCCAAGGGGAGGAATGAAATGGCGAGAAGTTGTTAAGTGAAGTAGTGAGATAAGGGGAGTTGAAGCTGAGGTGAAGCTATTGTAGGAGCTATAACATAGGGGTTGCATTAAATCTAATGATTCTATAAGTGATCGATCAAAGAATAGATTTCATTACAACTGAGGATCCTGATAAAAGTATATTAATGATGTTGGAATGGTTTTAGAAGGTTCCTGATACTTAGTAATTGGTATCAGTTTGGTATCAACAATTGGTGACAGAAATGAAATGATTCTTTGATGAACATATAATTTACTCTTTTTTATCACATCAATAATTTCTCATGTGGGGTTAGAGTATGTGTCTAGTAAATCCTTGATCACAATATTAATCGCATGCTATAAATAATGGCTGAAGACTATACGAGCTTTAACGAGATATCAAAATGCAAAGAATTGTTTTGAGAAAAGTTGTCAACAAATCCAAAGTGGGAGATTGTGGGGAAGAAATCCCTAAAGGTGTCCCCAAATAATGTTTTGGGTGTGATTATGTTTGTTGAAAAATCCAGATGACTACAAATGAGAATGGTTGGTGTTTTCTGATGACAGGTTTTTAAGGTGGCATAGTTTCCCAGTGTTTTCAAAATTTTGGGGCCTCAAAATCAAGAAATTTTGAGAATAATGGTTAATGAAATCAGCAAAGGAATAGGAATGGTTTGTGGTGGATGGAGGTTCAGTACACGGATGGTGTGTCAATGGAGGAGGAAACCAACTACGTAAGAGAAAAGATGTTACATGAAGCGCGTATGAAAATGGTTTGAAAATGGGTTTTTCTTCGCGGTGGATGAAGATTCGGCACGTGGTGGGGGCTGTATCGAATCACGATTGGGTAAATCTTGATTTAGAGAATTACACAGATATCTTCTCCATTATAATAATTTCTAATAACACCTATTAAAATGGATATGGAACCTCATTAGAATTCATATTTTTCTATGAGAATTCGACGAAGACTGAAGGTAGTTCACGAAGGGAGGATTGCAAAGGATGATGTGGTTCGCGAAAATAGCATTCCTCCGAAGGTGTTTTCATGGTTTCATAATGAAAAAAGGTTGTCTCGGTATGTGGAGGAGCAATATACGGTACACAAGAGGGAGATTTCCGCAATTAGTACGCAGAGGGGGAACTCTAGTATGCGGAAGTGAAGGTAGTCAGTGAATAAAGAACAGTTCAAGGACAAGCGGGGGTTTCACAGATGAGGTTCGTGAAGTCAGTACGCGGTAGCTATACGCTATAGAGAAGGTGGAGGTAGTATAAAGATAGAGGAGGTTTGTGGATGAGATAGTCTACTGATAGAGGAGGTCCACAGAAGAAGGAGTCCATGGATATTGGAGGTTCACGGAAGAGGCAACAGTACACGGAGAAGGTGGTTCACACAAAAAATCCAGTACTCAGTATGCAGGAGAGGAAAGGGGTTCACGATCGTCACAGTAAGTTTGAAAAGGAATAAATTCAGTTTGAGAATATATTTTTTCATACCTACAAGTACTCAGGAAGGTGGAATTAATATATGGGGGAAAATTAACCTCAATAGATCATCTACCTAGAGTTGAGGATGCAAGAATTCTAGCAAATGAAGGGACCTACATGTCCATAAATGGTGTTTTACATACAAGTCGATAAACTGAGAGTGGATTCCTTTCTATGTACAGTGAGAGAAGGAAGAAGAATATGGTGAACTTTTCCAATAGTAGTGAGCTAGATAAAGAGACATAAACATGACCCTTGAAAACGTAGTGAGCAAACCCTAAACATTGTAAAGGCAGTGAGCCTGGGCATAGAAAATCTAGCCCGAACATTGTAATTGTTATTGGCAGTGAGCCTTATTGAATTTTTTACATTGGGACATTATCATTGTATGCTCCTTGGACATATCCCAGTGAAGGTCAACCAAGAAAAAATGAGTGTTTACTTGTTCATGATTTACTACTTTACTTTCGTTGCATCATTATCAGACAAAATTGGAAAGGAAATTAACATTAGAGAGAATAATAAGTGAGCCTTATAATAAAGAGGTCAAGATCCCATGGGGTAAAAAGAATTTTTAGAAGAATATTCATACTATGATACCCCCTCTCAGAGTATCTTATCCCCTTTTGGACTTAACATAATGTGAAATATAATTTTAGAACAACCAGAATCTTGGGAATTATAGGTGGGTGAACAAGAACTAGTAAGCTTGTTGAATTGGAAGTTGTGGAAGGCTAGATTCTTCTTGTGATATTGATGATTTAAACAATAACTAAACATGTGATATAATCAGAGACCATTAGAAAATTATATGAGATCCTATGTAATGGCTTGTTCATGGAGATGATGTTGGACCACTAGAACATTGGATGAGATATTATCTAGTTTCTCATTCATGATAATGGTGTTGGTAGTTATGTTTGAGGATTTTGATCACTTAGGTATGAGGTTCATAGTGTACCACTTATGATAGTAACCTATAAATATTTGACCATGGCTGTCTCTTATGAAATTATTCTTATGGGATATAGTGAAAGTTTTCAGTATAAAATATACATTGTATACATTTTCATTACAAGAAATATTATTTGTGAAAAATAATTTTCATTGAAATGTTCTTCTTGATGATGTTTTCACAAAACTTATTTCTTGAAAATGATTTAAATATTCTTATGAAAGTGTTCATGTTGATTTTTCTTCTAATGTTATAGAATGGAATCCTCTCTTTCAATTGGAATCATACCCACCTTTCTCTTACACCCTACATGAACTTTTTGGTATATGTAGACTTTGTGATGGACAACCCTTGTAAAGGAATGATGTATCATGGTGATGGTGGATTAGGTTGCTACTGTTCTATTATTTGTAGCTGTGGATGGATGATGCTTGAAGGTAAAGCCTCTCTTATTGCAAATTGTTTTTAGGATAGTTTTTTTTCACATTCAATTATTTTACTATTGTATTTTTTGGTTAAAATTCAAGACCAAAAATCAGAAAATTATTTTACCTCATACGGTTATGGTAATTAGTTATTGTTATGGTTATATAGTTTTGTTTTTTATGACTATATAAATGGATGAAATCATTCCCAAATAATATTTTTCATACCCAGTCATTAGTTTCCATCACATGGAAATCTGGAACACCCTTCGGGACATTGAATTCCTCGGGTTGAGTGTCTGCTTGAATGGAATCCTAAATTAGTTCAGGAAAAAATTTTATTATAGAAGTGAACAATCTTCTTGGTTTATACTATCTGGGAGATTATATATTGATGGGAGATTGGTTTTTTGGGACTTGAGGTTATAGTTTTTAGTGGGGTTTCTGGCCAAAACACCTCGTGACAAAACTCAAGGTCCCATGGGACATTGAGATTTGGTTTGACTTCTTCGCAAGGTGAGGAATATAGATTGTAGACTATATATGGACACTAGGTGGTGGTGGAGCAGTTTCGATGTTATGTTATACTGAAAAATTTGGTTATGTTTTTATTTATGGAGGTTTTTGAAATTTTCTCTTATTACTAAAAAGTTTTAGAACATGTTTTGATTGTTCATTCATTTGTTTGTTTGTTATTGTGAAATTATTCCTCCCTAATGACCTCCTTTGCAGCCATGAAAAGAGGCCAAAGAGAGTACACAATCACAATTTGATGAGAGTTTAGCATAATTCGTTCATTGGGTTATCCAATCATTCGGACAATGATAAGGATCTAGTCCTTCTTAGGCCAGATAAGCCAAAAAAGGTCTTGGAAATGACAAGGATCAGAAGTTCCTCAAGAACAATAATCCTTATATTATAGGTATCACAGAACCTCAGTAATTCTAGGAGTAGATTGAAAAGATTATAGGGTGTTTTATTTTCTTGATAACCCTGATGTGGTCAGAATTTAATGTGATTCATTAATTATGAAAGGTCTTAGTCAGATGTGGTGTGACTTAGTGGAGCAATCTGGAAAGCACGAGTAGATTGTATGGAAAGACATCAAGGTCATTTTCAATGAGAAGAATTGTCATAATATATTGGTCGTTTCCAGATCCGAAGAGTTTATGGAACTTGTCCAAGGAATCCAGTCTATGATGAATTATGCTATGAAATTTTTAGAGTTAGTTTTGTACGTGACCAAGATTGATACCAGTGAGTAGACAAAGGATCACAACATCAAAATGGGATTGCAGTTAGAAATTTGATATAATGTTCTATTTTTCAAGGAGAAAACTTATGCCTCAGTGGTTGATCACCCCATGATGATATAAATTGATAATGAATCAAGTCAAATTTTTATGGGGTAGTATCACAAGTAGTTAGTAGAAATTAATTTGAGAAAAAGATAATGCAGGATGAGTAGGGGAATAAGGTAAGTGAGAGCTCAAGATTACCTTCCTAGCAGTCTTCGTTTATGGATTCCAAAGCGGCGACATCCTAATCAGAACCATCCAAGATTGTGGGTTATTGATTTGGAGGTCATGGATGTATGGATAGATCATCATCTGGGTAGAGTAATCAGAGAATATATCCATAGGACAAATGGTTTTTCTCATGCTCAAGATAAGACTAGGAAACATAATGCGTTGGATCAAGTGTTTGTGGAATCAAATGCAACGCTTGTGATATTTCAGGGTACTGTTATTATTACATCATATTTTTTTATTTTAATCATTGATATTAGTGATTTATATTTTATTTATTTATAAATTTATTTTTTATGTCTTAATATAACAAACCAAGATGGTGACATGTGCGATAGAGTTGGTAACGTTGCATGGTATGATGCGAGAGTAGGGTTTCGTGGGCCTATCTTGTGCACTCACCATGTCAGAGGTCAAGGTAGAATTATATTTTCTATTTTAAGAGATGTTCTACTTAAACATGATCCTTGGTTTGGATTGAATGGGTTGTTTTTAAGTGCATATTGATTTATATCAATGACGAGTAAGATTTGCGGCATCTGATGGTTGTATGAATGTTTTCCTTGGTGAATGAGATCCTCGATCCGGATGTGCTGGACCTCCACTTAAAGAATTGGGAAAAATAGTTTTTTAGTTCTTGTCACTTACATTAGAGGATGGTGATGGTACTTTTGGGGGTGGATTACCAACTACGGTGGATTAGTTCCCATAAGGTTTTCAAGAGGTTTTCTCATGTTTGCACCTGGAGAAGGACATGTAGCTAACTATTTTCTTTGAACCTGGTACACAGTCGATATCTATTCTCTCATACTTTATGGACCCACCTAGTTGATGGAATTAAATGTATTGTTGGATGATTTAGAATCCAAAGGATTCATTCCCCGGAGTATCTCATCTTGGGTCACCATAGTTATTGTTGGGAAGAAGGCCGGTGGATCTATCTTGTTGTACATTGATTAACTAATGTTGAATAAGGAAATGATGAAGAATAAATACCATTTTACCTATATTGACAAACATTTTGATCACCTTAATGAGAAAATTTTGTTCTCTCTGATCGATTTAGGATTGGGGTATCATCATGTCAGAGTTTGAGAGGGGGATGTTCTGAAAATAGCCTTCCTAATCTGGTATGTCCATTTAGAGTATTTTTAATTCCTTTCAAGTTAAAAAATTATCTGGAGTTCATTCTGAAACTTATGAATAGATTGATCCATCAGTATCTCTACTTGTTTGTCGTGGTATTTTTTGATTAAATCCTAGTCTATTATAGGACCATAGAGGGGCACAAGAGACATTTTTTATTTTACTAGGAACCCTTTGGGATCATTTTACATATCATATGTTCTTTTAATGAACATTATGTATTAGAGAGGTTATTGTTTTGCACCATGTGTTCTCAGAACAAGGGATTTCAGTGGATCCAGATAAGTTAAATGTATATATTTCATGGGAAAAGCGATATAATATTTTTGAAATTAGGAACATTTTTTTCTAGTAGGGTATTATATGTGGTTAATTCAAGATTTCTCTCAGATTACATCTTCCATTAAAGAGATTACCCAGAAATGGGTAATGTTTTATTACCTACTAGAGTGTTGAGTGTCCTTGGAGGATCACAAGAGTCAGTTTAACAATACCCCAATTTTGATCTTTCTAGAATCTGGAAAGGGTTATGTGATATAGTTTTATATATCAGGTATAGGTCTTGTGTTTTTAGTGATGTCAGATGACCATGTGGAGGCATATGGTTCTTCCCAACTCTGTCAAAATGAAATGAATAATCCAACCCCTGAACTAGAATTTAATGTGGTTATGCATGCCTAAATAGATGGTTCCATTGTCTTTTTTAGGATAATCTTCTAGTTTATTTATATCATAACAGTTTGGACTACATTTTCTCCCAAAAACATATGAAATTTTGGTATCATCGTTGTGTTGAGTATCTTCAGGGGATCGAATTTAATATATTATACAATCCATAAAATGGTAACATGGTGGAATATTCTATGATAATGATAGTGTTAGTGCATGAGTTAAAAATATTCTAGTGATGAGTGGATGCTGATTGGTCTTTTTTCTCATATGTATCTTGAGACCAAGGATCGTAGTGGAGGTGCGTTCTTGGGAAGTGTTTAGATGAATCCTTCCCTTATTGAATTGATTCAGTAGGAGAACCATAGTAATGAGTTGTTTCATTATTTTAAGCTGTTTCTAAATGATGGAAGATGTTCATTTTAAATTATTATTGTCTCGTGAGGGAGTTTTATGATTCAAGGGTCTCTACTTGGTTCTATTGTTGGTAAGGAATGTGTGGACGCAGGATACCAAAAATCTCATTGGGCCCTTCATTATGGTTCTATAAAGATGTAAAGTGACAAGCACATATAGTTATGGTGGCCATGTTTAAGGAATTATATAGATGAAATCATGTCGTAGTGTTATACATGACATCATGTTAAGGTAGGATGCTAAATACCCCCAGTTTTCTTCATCAATTACATCTTCCAATATAGAAGTGGGATGAGATCAACATGGATTTTTTTTTAGCTTAACTCGTACACCACGGGGGAGGAATTTCAATTTGTCAGTGATTGACTAATTTACCACATCCTCCAACTTCATTCCAATCAAATATTCATCCAAAGTGGATTAGTGGGGTTGGATGTATATTTAAGAGGTTGTAAGGCTTTAGGGTGCATTTCTTGGAATTATTTCTGATAAGTACCACCATTTTACCATTCATTTTTGAGAAGTAATTTAGAAATAAATAGGGTCACATGTCATATTGATCATGAACTACCATCCTCAAATAGATGGTTCAATAGAGTGAGTGAATCATATTTTGCAATACATGATATAGGCATTTGTTATTGATTTTAGAAGTTCATGGGGTAATCATTCGGGATTGGATAAGTTTTCATAAATCAATAATTACCGATCCATGATTACAAAGGATCCATTTATGAAACTTTATAGTCAGTCGTTTCGATCCCCTTTGTGTTGGGATGAGTTGGGTGAGACCATGTATTTGGTACTACGCCTTGTGAAAGAAACTTCTACCAAAGGTAATTTGATCATGCAGCAAGTATTTATTGCATAATGTTTTCATATTTCTTATATTGAGTAGAGATGATGATCGTTGGATCTTTCTATGGCTGATCGGGTGTTCCTAATATCATCACCTTTCTTGAGTCATTGTTGTTTGAATATGTAATGTAAATTATCACCACCATCTGTTGGACAACATGAAATTACTGATTGGATAGGTAAGGTAACATATAGGTTAGAATTTCCTTCTTGATTGAGATCAATTAATGACATCATTCATTTCTATTAAAAGAAAAATTATATTTTGGATCTTTCCCATGTGTTGAATTGCGAGGAGTTGGATTTGGAGCATGATCTATCTATTTTTGAGTGGCCAGTGAGGATTTTGGATTCTCAAGAGAAAGTGAGTCATGTGAAGTATATTCCATTTGTTAAGTTTCATCAGTAACCTTGAAGTTATAAGCATGAGACATTTGATAGGATGTCTTGGGTTATAGAACAATATCTATTTTTGTTTTATGATCATGCTTTGATTTTACTCTCCAGGCATTGAAATATTTCATGGTTGGGAGATTTATCACATCTACTATTTTATTTTGGGTTATTAATTTTTTTTATTTTATTATTATATTTAACCCATTTCTTTACCTATTATTTATAGAGAAAATTGATGTTTTGGTATAGATAAAAAGTGGTTCCTGGTTAGTGCATGGTTAGGGGAAACCACGCACGCTTCTCCATGTAATCATGCGGCCAAATTTCTTTTTGTATTATGCTGATTGCACGATTGGTGCATGGTTAATAGAACCTTGTGGTATTGCTATGTGTGTTGTTCTTATTTGATAGTGAAGGACACATGATTTCTACACATTTTTGAAATCCCTATGGGAATACCAAGTGCCTTCTCTAGGTTATTAAATAGTGGTAAAGTACTTTTGTGCCCTTTTTGATTTAAACAACATTTCTTCCACTTTATCCCTTATTCGAGATTCATTGCCATATGAACCACCTCACCTCCTCTTTCCTCCATTAGACCCTTAATTTTGGGGTGGATTTGGTGTGCTTTCATCAAGAATATTCAAGTAAGTGCCCTTCTCCATTGATTTCTACTTCTTTTTAGGGTTTCACTTCAATATTTCTTGAGTTCTAATTTTTCCATGGGTTGTATGACTTAATCATTGTATGATATTATAATGTGGGGTGAAATCATTGTGAATAATGTTTAATTTTTTCTTTTTGAGGTCTTATGGTGGTGTGGGTGTGGTTTCACTTATATCTACAGATGTTTCGAAGTGTGAGGTAGGTGGTTTCATAATTATACATTATTAGATGATTTTGATAGGCTTGAATGGTTTCTTAAATGTGTTATATGTATTATTTATGTCACTAAAAATATGTTTTTGAAATGTATTGGCTAGAACAATTGAAGGAAGTTGGGTTTTGAAAAGAAATTGTTTAAATTTCATGTGTTTAACATTATGGTACCTCTTAAATATATTTTATTCCATAGTTTAATGAAGAGAAATGTGTTTTAAATGATATTAAAAGGTGAATATGTGAAAATATTGGTTTCCCAAATAAAATGGGTTTTTTGAATGATGGATTTTTTTTGTGCATCTTAATATTATCTTTGAATTTTGAATAATTATATAAAAACGGTTTTAGAATGAATTATATTTTAAAAGGGAGATTTTCTCAAAGAAGGTGATTGGATTTTATATGTGATTGTTCATATTGTGTTCCAAAATGGGATTTAAGAACCATGAATGTGATGAGAAATGTATTTCTAAATGGTTATGAGGTGAAAATGTGAAAATGTCAAAATGAGAGAGAGATGATTCCCTTATGTTCTTGTGATGCTTGGTATGTGTATGTGAAAGTGATGATTTATCCACTATGTCAAATTATATTTACAAAAACCTATTTCATTCTATGAATGGTTTATTTTTTTAGTGTAATTATATTTATGAAACATATTTCATTTCTATGAGTTAGGTTTTGGTGAAGTGTTTATGAATCTCATAGATTTACATGGGTTTTGATGTGACTAATGATGTATTGTTCTATAGAAAATGTATTTATAGAGTTCATTAAGTTATTGGTGGGAAATATCCCTCTGTAAAAATAATTTTATTATTAATAATATCTACTTATATAGATAATAAAATAGTCTATGTGTTTGATCTATTAAAGAAAATATGAAATAAGGCATGATCTGATAGTTTTGGAAGTTAACCATAACATATGAAATTGTTTTCTATACATAAAATGATTTGAAACACATTTATAAAAGAACAAATGGTTCAAGAATGAGTTATGATGATTTTTCAATCTGATGGTTCATGTTATTGTTTAATGCCTTAACTCGGGATTATGATCCATGACAGGCTACGTATGAACATTATATATTCTTCTTATGATCACATATCCATATTTCTTATATTATGATTTCATATTATAAAAATTGATATCATGAATGTTTACCATTGTTAAGCATTTGAGCTCACCCTTTTTCTCATGTTTCCATTCCACATGATATGAACAATAGTTTTAAATGTGTTATTCTAAATAGTAACAAATTGTAATGAAATAAGTGGGAGATTATTTTCATATTTTATGAACATGTTTTTAATATATCCTTGTTGAAAAATCTGTAAGGCCTTTACGATCCTATGATGTGTACTTTTTATAAGGAATGGAATATTCATCTAAATAGATGTAATATATATATATATATCAAAAGATTATTTCATTATAAGTTTCATGGTTATATTCTATAAATTATGTAATTTTTTGGATATAGAATCCTCACACTTATCAAATTAGTGATCATGAATAAATATGTGTGAAAACATCCTTACAGCATATTCCAAACATGACTCATCAATATCTCATTAGGTATAATCATGTCAACCTAGTTATTTGTTACACTTATTATCATCAATTATTTTCTAGTGGATCAAGATCAATTTTTTGTCCTAAATAATCCACTAACTACCCAATATCACATGTGCTAAATCAATTAACACGTAATGTGTAAATCATTTCATTTGAAATAACATCATCAATTACAATTCAATATCCAAATTTTTATTTTCAATATTATAATTAAAATTTAAAACCAAAACATGGGTTTTTTTCTAATTTCATTCCATTAAAATAAAAACCCAATTATTGGTTTTCATTAATTCAATTTACGACTCTTTTATCAAAACTCAATTGCATTATTTTCAAAATTCACCCAAAAATTGTAATTCTATTAAAATTAGAGGGTTTTTTTCAATATCTATGTTATTTAAAATTTATATTTGAAATCATATAAAATCAGGATTTTATAAATACATTTATAGTAATTATAAATAATAAATGGAAATAACAGTTTTATTTACATAGAAAATATCAAATTGAACCAACTCCTATTTAATCATGAAAATCAAATGAAAAAACTACATTGGGAATTCCAATGATGATATTATATGATAATGATCTATAAATCAGTTGTAAAATATAGATACAAAAATATAATTATAATATTTGTTGTAACAAAAAATTAGATCCATAAAAAATATGAAGATATAATACTCTCTGAGGAGACAAAGAGAGATGAGATGAAACCACATGAGAGGAGATATTATTTATCTTATAATATCGATTGAGAAATTTTCCATTAGATCAATTGTGGAATGGTTTTGGAGGATTAAAAATGGCCTCTAAAGAGCCTCTAAAGAATAATAAATCATGTTAGGGTCAATTGTGGTGCTTAATTCAAATAAATTTGTGGGCTACAAAATTTTCATAATTTTTAGGGGAGTTAATTTCCATGCACATGTTTCCTTATGAAGGGCTACACAATTACAAAAACATTTCTCATTAACCATGAAACCCATTTTTAATCACTATCCATGGGTGTATGGTTTCCCATATGTGGGAATATAGTTTGGAGAACCATGTACCAACAAAGAAAATTCCCATTACCCGAGGCCACACAATTTTATAACCATTATAAAATTTCTATTAAATTGGTGGGTATAAATAGTCTAAAATACATTATGATATATATATATATATATAAATTTATTAATAAACTAAAATTGATGATAAAATCATATTAAATAATTGTTGAATTTTTAGAAAAGTTGTTATATTCTTCAAAAATGTGTTTTCTTAAAAAACGGTTTTTATTTATTTTTGTGAGTAAATATAATAATTAATTCTTTCAAATTAATTAGTTTATTTATTTAATTAATTTTTTTTTTGAAATTAGTAAATTAAAATTATCTTAGGGTTACTTTTTCATTGTTGGAAAATATTGATTTTTAGTGAATAATTGAAAATATCCATTTTTGTATGACTATAATTATTTAAAAAATAATAATTTCAAATTAATATTTTAAGTTAATATTATTTAATGGTACACATTTATTATTTATATATATTTAACCCATATAATTACATATATATCATTATTATATTATATTTTAGTAGAATATTATTTTTAGGTATAAAAGCATGATTTTTCTAAATTTTGTATTCAAGTGCATATTATTTCACAATTAAAATAAATTTAAAAAACCCCTTATGAGGAATTTTTTAAATGAAATTTATATCTTTTATATGTTTTTTTAAATGTGGGTGATGAGTCCACAATTATTATATAAAAAAACCCAAGCAGGAGAGTACTAAGTACAGCCAAATTCAAAGGACAGTAATTTCAAGTGCCTCCTTCCGGATGGCCAATCATCTTTCTAATTTTATCAGTGATTAACTGCTCTTTGTCCCGTAACACATTCCATAGTTTGACATCAATGTTCCCGCATACCCTCCATCCTATCCCTCCACTGTATCAGTGTTCTAATTCCTGCTCTTGGTGATGTCGACATTCCAGATCTTCAACTGAACAATCGTCCTGTGCCACCTCTTTCTTATTCTCTTCTTCAATTATTTCAGCATGTTTCTTTTGGCTGTGGGTTCTAACCTATTTCCATGGGAAAAATTTTATGTATTCAGTATTATTATCTTGTTTAGTGTTCTTAACCACTCCCCGATGCTCCATTTCATGATGTTTTTTGGGTGCTACGACCTGCACACTTAAGGGTGGAGTGTGAGAAATAATCCTACCCAAAGGAGCACTCACCTGTTGTCCAATGGCCATCTGGATAGTGGACTCTGTCTCGGCCAAATAAGTAACACCATGGATAGAAAGAGAAGCCTCCACACTGTCCAGCTTCTTTGTTTCAGGGGTTTCAGAAGAAGCATTAATGTCCTGCACAGAACTTGTTGTAGAAGAAGCAATCATGTCCTACACTTCTTAAAACATGATTTTTCATAACATCTATAGATATAATTTTATAATTAAATGTCTCCATTTATTTAAATTTAATATGTTAAATTTATTCAATATTTTGAATCATAATAATATATATTATCTAATAACTTAAAAATATGTTTTGGCCAAAATGAATTGTGAACATAGTAAAAATTTAATTTACATGGCTAAAGTGAAAATTTTATTACAAGGGTGTTATACTAAACTAATAAATATTAAAATGACATCAAAAGATGTACCATAAAATATATATGTGGATATATAGAATATATAAAATCTAACTATTTATAATTTTCCACTTTTAAAGATTTTTGGAATGTGAAATAATTCGGTACACCTTTATCTTTTAAAAAATTAAATGTTTGCCACTCCTGTCACATATAAAAAAGGAAACCCTTATCCATTTCACTTAACACCATTAATTCCATTTGGATCAGACTAGAACTACCCAGATATCTCCCAAAATTATTTATCCATGTCTTAGAGCCATTATTTTTATTAGAAACCCATCCTATAAAGTATTTTGGAGCATACCTTTTAAGATTTTCCGATGAAGAGGTATCGTGTTTAACTGTGTATTTTTATTTTATTATTTTATTCCACAAAATTAATATATTCAGAACTTATTATTATATAAAAATAACATTATTACCAAAAAGAAAATATTTTATTATATTAATGAAAAAATTTAAATCATTTTCCTTTACAATAAAATTGGATACCAAATCATCATTTTTATATACAGAGAACTACCACCTTGCAAACTGATGTCCTGAGTTTTCCATCATCTCCTATCACATATTTTTATAATTATATATTATATATATATATAACATATTTATAATTAGGGATTTATTATATCACATATACCTTCTTATATTCCTTTATGTGGTGGATACGATAATGTTTCTCTTGTATATGTCATAATACCCCCTAACGAATGGATGTGATATGTTTTTTTTAATAAACCATTACATGGAAGTCAAAAATGATAATGTTAATTAATTTATGTTATATAAATGAAATAATTATGTTATTAATGGACTTTTTCTCATTCTTAAATGTTAATATATCATTTTAATTATTACACTACAAATTGATAACATTGTTTGTGTGTATGTATGGACTACCTTCTCCATAAAGTGATGTGATTATTCTTTCATCACCATGTCACATTTATTATATATATATTTGTATATATGAATAAATAATATATTATTAATGATATAATAAAAATTATTTAAAGATAAAATATTAATTATCTTCTCTAAAAAATGATCATTGAAAGCAGAGATGTTACTCTTGTGTACGTAAGACCTACTATCTCAATGATTGTATCATAGTTAACTATTAATAAAAAGTTTCACAATTCTTTATAAAATACTATTTGATATAAAAATATGATAATTATTCTTTATATTTTTAATTAATGACCACTTTTTCCATGATCAAAAAAACAATTTTTTTGAGATAATGAAATGAAAGCCCTCAAAACACCTGATGCAGACTTAAATAATTATGTATTTAAATATGTATTCAAAAAATTAAAGAAATAATTTAATTATAAGGTATAATCCCCAAAATATTTTAGTACTAAATCAGATAATTGAGAAAATTTTACTAGAAAAGCGGTTCGAACATATACAAGGATTTTGGCCATCGGTAAAGGTATCTCACCTCACATTTATTTCTGTGAGACATATTCCTTATTCACCACTTATTTTTATGTGTGATGTGTATACAAACAATGAATTTATATTATTATTATTTTCATGAATATAATTTTAATTTAAAAAACCATATTATGTTCTCCCTTCTATGAGGTTTTGATCATGTGAATACCAAACCAGAATGGAACATCGTCTCAATTTTCCTTTATCGATGAATATTTTAATGTTATGAACTTAATTTATTTTATATAGTTTATATAATTCCACCTTTACATGTAATATTTTAATTATTCATAGATACATGTTTTTTATATAACAATTTTAATTATTTCATCCAAGGGTTTTGACATGAAATTTACCAACTGATAATGAATTTCATAACTCAATTTATTTTCCTTCGGTAACATTACATAATAATTTTACTTGATATTTTAAAATTATTTTTTAATTAACATTTAATGTATTATGTAGTATTCCAAATTATTATATGTGGATTTACATTTTATACACATAATGGATTTATTAATTAATTCTCATTTGTAATTGTAAGATATTTTATGGGTTATTCATATCAATTTCTATTTATTTGAGATATAAATTTTTGATATGAAGCTATATTCATTTTTTAGGTGTATATACATCTCTTATGATATGTTATGCCATAAATATACTTATTTTTATGATATTTAATTTTGAATTTTATTTTTTTTCATGAGGATTATAATTCAAGAGTAACTTAATATTAAAAGGACTAATGTTATAATATCCTTTATTTAATGATTGTCTGTATTCAAGGTTAGTTTTCAAAAATAATGTGAATTTCAATGTTTAAAACATTAAAAAAAATTCCCACCATAATTTCAATTATTTTTTTAAAAAATATTCATATAAAATTTCTATGTTTTTATAGAAATGATTTTAACAAATAATTTGTGAATTATTAGTTTTTAGAAGTGATCATCAAAGTAAAAAAAGGATATCTTCCTTAACAATATTTTTAATTACCTTTTAATGGTATCTTTTTTCATCAATGGAAAAAACCATGATATTATTTTTCACTACACTAGGGATATGTGGTAATAATTACATACTTTTTATTTTTCTAGAAGGATTATTTATTCTAATGGACCCCATTTATTATCTATGGGATAATCAGGAGGAAAGCAATAATGATTGTTGTTGTATAGAAAATTGAATGATTATATATGTTTCATTCATGAATGGTACATTGACATTATTGATAATAATGGGTAATATTAATATATCTTATAGGTTTGGTGAGCCGAGATGGCATCAGGTTATCCTAATAAAGGTTATATGATGGGTCTCCCAGATACCATTGGGTGAATCTGAAATACCATATACTATATGTATTCCCAGATAGTGCTATAATGAATTGGGTAATATTATTTTTTTTCTTAGGGGAAAGCAAGAGGTATCTACTAGAGGGTTTCTCATATGGATATAACTAGGATATTTTTATTTATTACATGGGTTTAAAATGGGTTATGAAAATAATATCAACATATAGAAATATTTCTTCCCTATGCTGGATATTGTTATAAATGTTTTTTTTAATGAAGATTGATATCAAATTTCTCATGATTATTGATTTTCATGAATATTTCATTTTATAAAGACTTAGGCCATGTTTTCATGTGTAATGATCTGTGCATTTATGGATATGGATATTATTATATTGTGCTCATGATATTTTATTATTTTATCATATCCTTATTGTCATCTTATAATAACTAATAACATTCGATTTTAAATGATTATTTTTTCACATAATAAAAATTTAAGCTCCGCCTAATTAAATTTTCTTTTATAAGGTTTACATGAATCATATAAAATGATTTATTTCTAGAATGGTTTTATAAGTATAATTATATTTACCTAATATTTTATATGAAAATATGGGTATAATGGAAAATAATTTTCACCTTTGTGAAATTTTTTTTAATGAATTCATGATGTTAGGATTTTTGTCTTATTTTTATAAAAATATAAACCTAAAAGGCAATTGATAATGTAATTGAACCAATTTTTTTTGTTTTTGATGGTGAAAAATTGGGTCACCTTTTTTGGTATCAAATAAAAATTCGTAAATTTTATGACTTTAGAACCAGATCAGGGAGTGGAGGTTCATGACTTTTATAGTTGATATCTATGAAAAGGTTTACATAATATTGGATATTAATATATTTTATTATGATGTTATGTAAATATTTATATATACCATAATTGGTGTATAAGATTTAGATAGATCATAAGTTCACTGTCTTAGACACCCCTTTTGAGGTTTTAATTGATGACATCTTAACTTGATTAATGAAACATTAGTAGAAGTTTTATTTTTTGATTTATATGAAAATATTAAGAGTAATGAGAAATATTATAATAATTTTTTTGGATATATATATTAGGTTATTTTTATCCTTTTGGGTTAATGTGATATTGAAAATTGATGTATTTTCTAAAACACATTTTTTATCATATAGATTATCATGGGTATGAAATGTGATTTGAGGACTATGTGATTATTGTTAATACAAAATAGTATCTCTATATTTTTCATGTAATATGATAGGGATGAGATAACCATTGATGATAAAACACTCTTTAAATTTGTTTTTATTGTGGTCATTTTGGATATATGATTATTTAGTTATGGAATGATATTCTTTCAAAAGGGGTAATACTGTTAAATTTTTTTGATTAATGCATTATTTCATCACATAATAGTTTATTCATTTTGAGAATAATATAACAATTTAAAAACTATTTGGCATCTTATCATTTCAAAATATAGATTGAGTAGAATTAATATCACTATTAATTTAATTTTATCCTTTAAAAGATTATTTTAGTGTATCTCGATTGGAAAAAAACTTATTGAATACCCATCATTTGGACAAAAATATGATATTGTGGTGGAAATTGATTAATTGGGGAAAGTATATTCATTAATAAAGTATATTTCCCTATACTATTAGTCTATAGGGTAATGTTAGTACTAATATCTTGGAAAAGTATCTTGAAACCAAATTTTGTCTTCTTACAATCATTTTTGATAATATCAATGATCTTTTTTACACCACTCTGGTTTATATTTTTTTGACTGTTGATTTTCTCATGATCATTCACATTTTTGTGATCAATGATATCTGTAAAAATTCCATTTTTTTTGGAAATCATTGTTTTCATCCTTGTATAAAACCCAATAAACACAAATTTTCACCTATTTTCGAACCCATTATGTGTTATTATAGATGACCATTATATTTATTTTTCTCTCTTATCATGATTTTGTTTTATTAATTCTTTTTGTGATGTGAATTTCCAGCATAAAAATTATATTTCAAATATAATCCTTTTTTAGAAACTATATATCAAAAAATTTATTACAGGATTTATTAAATTAATTGTGGATTTAACATCCTAATATTTTTCAAGAAGAGAACAATGTTCGACAGCATATTCGACACCCAACATTGAGCTTAAATGTCTAAAAATATATGAAACCAATATAACATAGAAGTTGAATTTGTGGGTATGAATATTGCATATTAATTTATGAAATATATATATATAAATACTTCTTAATATATAATTTTTATAAATTATCAGTAAATAATCAATCAATTTTTATTAAGGTGATTTTATTCATTACAAATATATTCTCTTCAAAAAATAGTTTCATCTATTTTTCTAATAAAATATCATAATTAATATTTTGAATATTTTGAAAATATTTTTAAAAATTACATTAATTTTTTAAATTAAAATATAAAAAATTATCTGATGGTAAAATTTTGGAATTTATTAAAAAATATTGATTTTTCAGTGAATAGTGAAAAATACCATTATTTGTAAAATTATTATTTTCATTAAATAATTAATGTAATTTCAAATATAACTTATATATTAAACCTAAATTCATGTAACCTTAGTTTTATTTCATTATAAATATTTCCCTATATTAGTTTTCCATCATCCTCATATGGAATTTTTGTTTAAGATTTTTTTTCTAAAAAATGTGATTTTTCTAAAAACATTCTAAGATTCATAATATTTCATAATTTAAAATAATTAAGAAAACCCAATTATGGAATGTTTAAAATGAAATTAATTTATTATATATAAATTAATGTTAAATTTTATTCATAAAATTATTATTATAAGTCATTTATTTCATATGAAATCATATTTCCCTATCAAAATATGGTTCTTTAAAACAAGCTTCTTCATAGCATATACATGCTTAATTTTTTGATTGAATTATTAAAATTATATAATTTACATTTGGTAAAATGGATTCCATATTTTTGATCAAAAAAATTTACATAATATAATATGTTCAACAATTATTTGAATATAATGAATAGTAAAAATAGTAACATATTAATTATCACGACTAAGGTTAAAACAAATTTATCAGGATATCAAACTAAAATGATATATATTAAAATTATATAATGATTGTATAAAAAATATTTTATCGATTTATTTTAACCTTATACTATAAAATAATTAAGAAATACATATTTTGGAGCCTTGTGTTATGTTAAAAACATGGGTAGACTTTTCCTTTTCAAAAGATACTTGTGTGCCACTCACCTTCCATACATAAGTAATCCCACACTCCAATCCTAGTCACACCCTAAAATACGTTTGAATAATCAATTTTATTCTGAATATCATCCTAATTTCTTTAACAAATACTTATATCCCTTATTTTTATCATAACCCCATCTTATGAAGGGGGTTTTTCTTACATAAGGAGTTGTTTTGAGAAAGTGGTATCATATATAATCATGAGTTTTTTATTTTATTTAATCTAACAACTCCAAAAAATATTCTAAAATTATTATGATATGGTAAAATAATTTTATGCCATATAATAATAATTTATTATGTTCATTTTACTACAAAAATCAATCTCTACCTCCATAAAATTGAATGTGAAGCCTTCATTCGTGTGCATGATAGACTACCACCTCACAATCTATTTTCATTAATTTTACATTATACCATATAATGGATTTTTATAATGATTTTATTAATGTATATATATTATATTTGACACATATTTAAACCTCATGAGTTTTGATATCACATATAACGTCTTACAATCTATTCCATAGGGTATAATGTAATGTAATTCTCCTAGACGATAGACCACCCCCTTGTGAAGTGATGTGATTCATTTTTCACTAACAATTTACATGGAAGGTAACAAGGATATTTTTAATGGGTATATGTGATATTTATGAAATAATTATGATATTAATGACATATATCTTTCTGAAAATATGATATATCATTCTATTTCTTACACTGAAAAATGATAACATTATTCGTGCATAGATTTTTATTATCTCCTACATGAAGCAATGTTATTATTTTTTATTCACCATAACACATGGAATATATATATATATATATATAAGTATACATAATAAAATAATATAGTATTTATGATATTATGATAACTCTATAAATAAATATTATTACTTATCTTCTTTTTGTAACATTCGTTATAAAAATAGAAATGTTACTCATGGATATGTATGCTATACCATCTCCATGATGTATCATTTGGTGAGGCATATATGTAGGAAAGCCAATTTCTCAACATATTCTCTTGCTCGTTTAGGAAATCTGAACAAAACTCCTATTATTTTTGACAGTTTGGGTTCTCTGCCTCTAGAATGTAAAAGTTTTTTCCTAGGGGATGCCCTGGGACTCCACAATTTTAGACCTCCTTGATGCTTTCTCTACCTCTGGAAAGTAAAAGTTTTTTCCAAGTGATTTTTCACTTGATTTATTTCGAAATTCATTTTATAAAAATAATTGATTAATTTATTAATTTTCAATTTTAATGTGATCATATTTGTATGGGTTATTCATCTCAAATTCTATTTCATTTTTTTGGTTTATATAATTACCTTTTTACATGTTATATCATTAATCTCATTATTTCAATTATATTTAATGATTCATTTGATGTTATTATTTCTCGGGGATAACAATTTAAGAGTTACCAAATTAGAAACGGCTTTATGTTACAATCTTCTTTTATTCGTGATAGATTATTTTTAATGTTCTTGTGGAAAAAATAATATGATTATATTTTATTGAACAAATAATATTTATTCATTCTAGGTTATGTATGTAGATAAAATATTTAATTAATATTTATGCCCTTAATGATTTAGGAAACATCTAGAATAGTTTTTTATGTTATTTTGATCTTATATTTTCTTTTATATTGTGTATCATTCTCTTCCATATCCATGTTTTTGAAAAAAATCACCTTTTTTAAAAATACCAATGATTTTATATAGATATTTTAAAATATATTTTTTCATATTTATTATGGAATTAAAAATGATATTTATTAAAATTTTCTAAATAAGCCACTTTTTCTCCCTTTAGAAATTTTTCAAAAAAGAATTCTTATTTTAAAATTTTCTCCATGAATGAAATTTCCAATAATTATTTTTGTTATTTTAATTAATTCATCTTTTATATTTTATCAATTTTTCTAATAAAATTATTATTACATATTAACTGTAAATTTTTAGTTTTATTATATTATATTCAAAATTAAAAGGTTATTTTCAATAAGAATTATTATAATGAAATATTAATGGTATTTGAATTAATTAATTTCAAAAAACCCTTGATACTAAAAACACAACACAATGGATATCTTGTATTGATTCAATCTTTATTCTTCCTCAGTATGGATTATGATATTGGCATTGAATTGATTTCTTTTCCTCAGGTGAATCAATCAATTAAAGAAAAATGTTTGTTGTTATTTCAAAAAGTGAATAATTCTAAATGTTTTATTCCTGAATTGTATATAGAAATTATTAATGATAACAGATGAGACATATATAGCTTATAATTCTGATATTCACAAATATTTATGGATGATACCATAATATCATATATGATGGTTTAACATAGATTTCTCCTTATGAACATGATATATCATATGAAATGGTTGCACCCAGATAGACCTATAACTAACATAGTAATGTACATTTTCCTTAGGGGATATAAGGAGGAACTTATTAAAGGGTCCCCTTATGGATTTAACTAGGTTGTAGTTATTTCTTACATGGGTTCACAGTGGGCTATGATTATTATATACATAGAAACTAATACATTTTCATTACGATTTATATTTTAATAAATATATCATTTGATCATTATTAATATCACAAGGTTAATGATTATTGTTTCTAATGAATCTTTCCTTCGTTAAATATTTATCCCCTGTTTTCATTTTTTCATGATCTTGGTTTTGATGGCTATGAAGATCCCTATTTAAGGGTCTTTCACTTTGATTATTCCATCATACTTATATAATCACCTTATAATCACTAATGATATTAAATTATCAATGCTAATGTTTACCCTTACTAAGAAAGTGAGAACACCTTCCTTGTGTTCTATATTCTGCATGTTTTTAATAATGATGTAAAATAAATTATCTATAGGAGGATTTCATATGGATGATGATGATGAGATAATGTGTTATATGAAAACTGGGTATAGTGGTAGATGATGTCTATCTTTATAAACCAATTGTCTATAAATACATGATGTTAATTATCTATAATATTAACCCTAAATATTTCTTTAAAATGTAAGTGATGAAATATTTCATTTCAATTTTGTTTCAATTGGATGGTGAAAATTTCGTTCAACATTGTCTATATCAAATATATAAATGTAATTTTTATGATTTTGGCACTAGATCTTGGAGTACGTGTTCAATGCTATTATAGTCTCAATGTAGGTATCACAAATTTCAAAATATGTATTTATTAATCATTCCATTTTGAAGGAAAATTAACGTAGTATAATAATAAAATTATAAAAATTATTTTATTGAGAAAATGTTATAATAATGATTAATCCATTATTTATTACCTTAAATCATTAAAATATAACAAGAATTCACGTTAGTGTTAGTGTGTAGATTACTGCCTCTGTGAAAAGATGATTTCAGTGTTTTATCAACACACCTCATAGATGGTATTAATAATTGTATTATCTAATAAATATTATTTTATAATCTATTTTTGATTCTTGAATATAAATTTAATATTCACCTTTAACCATCTCACGAATTATGATGTGGGGACACTGAGCGCTCATACATGGGGACTCCTGCCTATATGATGAAACTTTTTTTATGTATATTATAAAATATCATATAAATATCTTTATATACAGAACAAAACCAGACAATCATAAAAAATATCATCCCCAAACTGGTGGGCTATCCGAGTGGACCATTCAGGTGTTAGCGGGTATGTTGTAGGCATGCATCCTTGATTTTGGAGGCTCTTGGGAGAAATACATCCCATTATTTTAGTTTTCCTATAATAAAATCTTCCAAGACACAATTAAAATAGATCCATATGAGACCCTCTATGGAATCCCATGTCATTCACCATTATGCTAGCTCAAAGATGGTGATGCAACTCTTTTAGTTTATTAGCACGTTCAGGAGAATTCTAATCATGTCCACCTAATTCAAAAGAATATGTCTATAGATCAGTCTAGACAGATGACTTATACCGATTGTCATCAAATACCTCTAGAGTTTGAGGTGGGACATCGGGTCTTTCTGTGTGTTTAGATGAGGTTTGGTCATATGCAAATCAGGATACATAGAAATATATCACCGATATATATTGGGTCATTTTAGATATTGGAGAGAGTTGGGCCGGTGGACTATTGATTATCGTTACCTTAGAGGTACTATTCCGTGCATGATATCTTCCATGTATCTTATCTTCAACTTTATCATCCAGATCCATCTCATTCATTTGATCCTTATGATATCAAGATTGAGGCAGATGCATGCTTTTAGGAGAATTTGATTCATATTGTGGACCAAAGCATAAAGGTTCTCTGAGGTAGGTCATTTCCTCTGGTCCGCATGTTATGGAAACACAGACACGTTCAGGATGAGACCTAGGAGAGGGAGATAGATGAAGGCACATAGTGGAGAGGACTCTTCTTAGAAAACGTTCCACTACCCATGAAATGGAATCTCTAGGATGAGTTGTCTTTATGTGGGGAGGTTGTAATGTCCTGACTTAAATCCACGTGTGAACGATTTTTTTTCCAAATTCTTAAAGAGTCCCAGGGTGAACGCCCATGTAGCCTTTTGCGGATCCCGATAGGCTATTAAATTAATTATATAGTTTCACGTTTTTATGTAAAATAATAGACCAGGACCAGGCATAGTGTTTAGGTTAAAAATAATTTAAAGGGGTTAAAAAGAATAAAAAAATAATTTTACAGAAATAAAAAAATGATATAGGGATAAAAATAAATATAAAAATAATAGTGTTTGGATAAGTGTAAAATAATTAAAATAGGTTTAACCCATTTTTATAATTATTTTCTTTCTACCTCCCTTTTAAATTTTATTATTTTATTTTACTTAATTCATTATTATTCCCTTTACTTTTTCCCTATTCTTTTTATTTTCTTCTCTTTTTTTCTCTCCTCTCTTCTCTCCCTCTCCATCTTGGTGAATCGTAGCATCTGACTAGGTTGGGCACACCACCATCCTCCTCCTTTAGAAGCCCACTACCACTCTGATTTTTCTATATTTCTTATGTCTTTAGAACAAATATTAATCTCTTAATAAGGATAACCTACCCCACCAAGAATCATTGTATTTCAGCCACTCCACATCATGCAATCTTCTAAAAAATGTTTCTACCCAATATTGGGGTCTTTCCAAATTCATCTAATTTATTTCTTTTTAGGTCAAATCGAAGGTTTTCACGAGTTGTGGGAGATAATAATACTATAATGTAGGTATTCTTTGATCATTCCCACCATTTAATTATGTAATTAAAATTTCACCATTAGGACACATGTCGGTGCCTACTACAAAACATCAATTAAATCCTATTAATTTACATTAACTACTTATCCTTGATCATTTCGACCATGGCTCAATTTTAACCTTTAATAAGTTTTATCCATGCATTTGGACACCCCTTCTAAAGTGAAAACATAATCAACCTTCTTTTACCATTATCCTTGATTGTTTAAATTACCAGCTTCGCATGTTTTTGTGATACCTTAAGTTAAATTGAATATAAATATTTAGGGTGAATTGTTTGCATACATAATTTTATTATAAGTTTTTTTGTGTCTTGATTTTATTTTAATATTGTTTCCTCCACTCATGCTGATAAAATCTCGGTTATTTTTATCCTAATTTATGATGTTGGAATTTATTGGTTACTTAAATGGTTGCAATTATGAATTATTTTTCTGGGATATAATTATATATATCTGTTTGTGTGTGTGTGTCTGTGCCGCCAATTTTTTCATTTTATGGTAATAAGAACTATGAGTGACATTGGTTCCAAATTAAGAACTGACAATGGACTCACCATGCTTGACATGTTAAATCACAATGTGTTAGGGAAGTGATGTTTTATGATTTCAAGTTATGGGATCCCATGTGATTTTCGTATACTATTGAGTGACAGAAGTTCCCTAATGTTAAACTGAGGAAGGTTTATTTAGCATAATGACTACACCAAGTCTCAGTTCCGAATTGGTCCACTTGGTTGATACTCAGTACAGAATCATGGTTACCACACCACAAGCGATACTTGGGATCCCGAATGGATCACCATAGATGGGCTTTGTGGCATTGGATAATTGATTGAACATACTGTAGCGATACCTTAGAGATGAGCTCAGAGTCCACCTTTTAAATATACAATTTTAATATATTTACTTGGATGATTTTATTTGTACAAGATATATTTCCTTATGCCTTGTGATATTTTCTCATGCCTTTAGTGTGTTTGCTTTTGACATATGGATTAGACCAAAAGACAAAGCACAATCTTGGAGTGTTTAACTTTTATGTGGCTATTATGTCACTTAGGACATGCTATATATATTCTGTTTTATCAGGTATCTTGAACAGAAATCAGGAACACGATGAAGCTGGTGATATGGGATGGGTGTATCCTTGGGAACCTGGACCATGTTACCATTATTTTTTTAATTAATCTTCTTGAAATCATTATACATTGGCATGCTAATATTTTTTTAACTATATGAAATAGAAATTTCTAGATACATTTGGTGTCGCCCTACTAAGAATACATATCACACCCTGCCCAAGGAACCATTTGGTACCGGATTAGACTTTATGTTTGGAGGTATGGATATAGGGAAGCGTACTGCTTCCAATACTTTAGTGTTTTTCTATTTTGGATGCAGCTTTGGGGCAGAAGAGTGAGCGATGCTTGAGATTCCATGTGGGATTTTCTTTTTGGTCTTTTGAGTCCTTGTTAACATGAAGTCTGTGGTTGTAACCCATACCCCACCATTTCTATTTATTTACGATTTGTATCATACTTTGACATCATCATTTTATTAGTTATGACATTTCCGCTTCTGCATTTATTATATTTTTTGTGGTCATTTATCTGCTTCAACTATTTTCTGTTTGTTTCCGTATTTCTTTCACTACTTTCTTGATTATATCATTTACTTCTTCAATGATATAACTTTTCCGATGAAGGCATAATTTAATGATAGAATTACCAAATTCCCTCAATACTAGTCCACATCTTCTATAATTTATGGATATGAACTTGAGTTTTTGTGGACCACTGTCTCAGGGCTCGTTTTCAAAGGCACTTGAGGCGGGTTGCTACAAATTAATTGTGAAATTTAATGGAAATATATTAGAAAGGGTTATTCACCTCGAATTATCTTTCCATGAGACAACTATTTATAGTACTCATTTATATTCATTTTTTACATGAGTATACTTTAATTTTACATTTTATATAATTAATATCCTTATGTTCGTTATATTTAATGTTTCATTTTAATTTATTATTTCATGGGGGTTAATATTAAAGAGTTACAAAATTGGAAAAAGGTTTATATAACAATCTCCTTTTTTGATACAGTTTATGTTGAATTTTATTTTGGAGGAAATAATATGATATTATTTTAATGAACCACATATCCTTATTATTCACTAGTATTGAATGTGGTTAACATGTTTTATTTCATATACCTATATTTCTAATTGTTGAATCATCAAGAAAATAATTTTTATGTGATACTGATCTTATATTTTATTTTAGATAGTGTATCTTTCTCTTTCATATATGCATTTTCTAAAATATTTGAAAAATTATCTTTGAAAATCTAAATAATATAATATATATATTTTACAAGGTATTTCACCATATAATATTTTTTTTAAATATAATTTCTTAACATTTTTTAAATGGGCCACTTCTAATCACTTAATAAATTGTTCAAAAATGATATTTATTTTATCATTCGCAACATGAATGGAATTTATTTTCATCATGTATATTATTTTCATATATTATTATTTAATATAATTAACTTTTCTTAAAAAAAATATAACAAATATTTTTTGTGAAATTTTGTTTTTATTTTTTTTAAATTAAAAGTTGTTATTTTTCATTTTAATGTTTCTAATTTTATTTCCATTCATAAATGAAAAAAAAAATTGTTGTTATATACACAACACTATGGACATGCGTTTTTGATACCATCTTTATTCAATCTTTTGACGGATAATGATATTGGCATGGACCTATTTTTTTTCCTAGGTGAATAATGAAATGAAATAACATTGATTGTTGTTATGTCAAAAGGGGAATGATTCTAAATGTTTTGTTCATGAAGAGTACATGGATATCATTAATGCCAATGGGTATGCTTGATATTTCTTGTAATTTGGATGTTCGCATATATTTATGGGTGATTGTGTTATATCTCATATGATAGGAGAACCCAGATAGTTCCAAATGTTTCTAATATAGCTTACACAATGGGTTCACATAGATATCCCTCAAATTGACATGGTATTATTACTTTTCTTTAGGGGAAAGAAGGCGGGAGTTACTTGTGGGTTTCTTATATTGATTTAACTAGGATCTAGATATTCTTATCATGGATTTAAAATGGGTTTTGATTATTATTTTCTAAGTCACCAATACATTTTCATTTCTATTTCTATGGTTAAAAATATTTTATATGATCATGATTGATATCACATGGCTCATAACTATTTATTCGGACGACCCTTTCATTTGTTAAATTATTTTACCATGTTTTAGTATTTGATGATCAAGGTATTGATTGGTATAAGTATTCTTATGTTTTTCTCTTCCACATTGATAATTACATCATACTATTATGATCATATTATTCTCACTAATGATATTAAATAGTTAATTCTTATGTTTAACCATAATGAGATTTTGAGATTACCATTCTTATATTTGATTTTACAATTATTATGATAAATGATATAAAATTAATTATATCTTAATGGTATTAATATGTTTGATGATGTGAACTAATATGGAATATGAAAACTAGGTATAGAAGGAGATGATGTTCATCTTTATGAACCAGTTGTTTCAAAATATGTGATGTTAAGAGTTTGTAATAATTTTCTATGACACTGAACCTAAGCATTTCTTGAGAATGTAAGTTATCCAATATTTCATTTTAATGTTTTATGTTTTTTATGTTGAAAAATTGGGTCCCCTTTATTGGTATTAATTCTAGAAATGAGATGTTTTTAATTTTAGAACCGAATCCAAGAGTGTGGGGTTGATTCTTGTTATAGTATCAAAATAGGTATCACATCTTTCTTAATCGTCATTTCTTATTATTTACATAATATAAAATGACTATAGTTTAATAGTTATATAATAATCATTCATTTTTTTGAGTTTTTATAACATTATTAAAACCATTATTTATTCAATTACATCTACAAAAAATAGAAAACATCATAATTATTGTTTATGTATATATTACTTCCTCGACAAAGGGACATTTTTTTCATTCATCACCACACCTCATAAATGGTATTAATGATGGTATTATTTAATAAATATGATTTACATAATTTATTTATGGTTCTATAATATCAGTTTAATATCCACTCTTACCCCTCTCAACCAATATGATTCGAGAACACTAATTTCTCACACATGAAGACTCCTTCCTTCTTGAGGAAACAATTTTATTTTTTTGTCTAAATTCTATTAAATTATTTAAAAATATTAAATTATCGTTAAAAATGATATATAAAAAATATAATTATAGTTATGAAATTAAAATACCGTTCTAAAATAATTATCTACATTACCATACTGACCCATTGAGATAAAGCATGCTCAGGTGTTGGACTATCTAACAAATGGCATAAAAGATACATCAAAATATGATCATGGATGATTAAGGGAAAAATAATAATATTTTAATATTTTAAAAATTTATTAATCAATATAATATAGTTATGGTAATGTTTCATTAGTTAGAAAAATCAAATTTAAAATATCATATTTTTTCATTAAGAATGATATCAATATAAGTTGTTACCAATTCGGTTTTCACACTATGTATTCAATTCCCTAAATATTAAATAAATTCATAAATATATAATGGATATAAATTAAAATATCATAAGGTATATATTAATGATGATCTTGGTATCAAATTATGTGTAGTGATATCAACATTTTCAAAAATAGAAAATGTTGTTAATGTTGTTAACACCGAATATTAAAAAAACACATTAAATAATTAATTTACACGTGATAAATAATTGTGAATAATTATTAGAAAATTAAATATTTATGAATTAGTTCTTGAAATATGATATTAATGTACATATGATATTTTACATGAGGTTATAGTATCATTAACTATGTTGTTAAACAAGAATTGACATTCTAAGTGCCAAGCTTGAATCCCCTAAGACATGTTTATGATATAAAAAATGTTTACATATTCAATGGTGTGAATTGTTGATTTTTTTAATTTATATCTTGTTCTCCTTATATTTCATGATATTCCATGTACATTTAATTATTATACTTCTCAAGAGGGTTTTGGTTAAAATGTTACAAATGTTTCATGGAGTTTTTGAGGATCAATTCTTTTAATTGGTTTTTAGTATTTCTTATAATAATATAATTTTCAATATTTCATGTTTCCTACCCATTAACATATTTTATCTACAATTTCCTTTTTTTATATATGTAAATTAGTCTTATTTATCAATATAAAATTAATAGATAAATATTTTTCCTTGAATTAATGTGTACCATTAAAATAACTCCCTTTATTCCCATTAGATCATTTCTTTCATGTACATATATTCATTATTATTAATGTTATACTCCATTTCTATAATTATAACATGGATTATTTCTTATTATTTTCATAATCAATTACCACTTTTCAAAATAAAAAATTTAATACTCTTTTAATTATTTGGATAAACTATATAAAGTTTTTTTAATAAACATTTTAATGGTTCATCAATCAATTAAAAATATAATGTTTTAAAATCCACTAATTATTTTAATTTGATAAACCATATATCTTTTTCAAGATTCAATTACATAAGAATATTTTTAAATATAAATCTTTACAATGTATTTTCATATCTACATTTTTATAACATTATGTATTCTTCATGTCTCCATTATTAATTATTCAAATTTAATTTAATCATTTTCAATTTATTTTCATTCAAATTTTTGAAACAATTTTGTATTATAAAGAAATTTCATTAGGAAATTTTTATAATAATTTTTTTAAAAGAATTATCATATTCTTTATCTGTGAATTATGAAGTATGTATGGGGCATGATAACTAAAACTCCAATTATAGAGTTATAAGATTACTTGTGTGAACATAATTTTTATAATATATTTCCTTTTAAATTATGTTATATTTTTTTATTATGAGGAAAATGATTTTTTGAAGAAATTACATTACAATAAAATGTTCTCTTGTTTTTTGTATCACAGAATTTAATTCACGGTGTTATTTAAATTGTTTATTAAACCAATTTTATTTCTATTTTTTCTTTATATGATAATTTGAAAATGTCCTTAGACCCATTTTTATGGGTTCTATTATGATGTGATGATTATCATACTGTGTCAAACAAATTTATGGATTATTAATATTTGGGGACCCATATATATCTCTAATTGATTGGATAATACATATATCTCATGATATAGAAATATAATGTTAATAGGTTTATTAGTAGCGAGGTTTAGAAAGGCCGATTGTGATGGAATTTAGTTATAATCAATATTTTATAAGATAATAAGTTTGTGGGTGTCTAATATCGCAAAGCTAAGACATACTATATTTATGATTGTGCCAATTTCATTCCTAGTTTCCATGTCACATGCATGATTTGAGTTTGAGGAAATATTTTTTCTATTTTAGGAAAAATATTTATCATTTTTTCCTTATAAGTAATTTATTGTGAAAATAGAGTTTATGGACATGACATCAGGAAGTGCATGGTTGGTGCATAGTTGAGGGAAACAATGTGATATCCCATAAGAAACGATGAACCCTAAAAATTATATTATCCAGGCCTCATAGAAAGCCACACATTCATGCCCCTTTCTAATGAAAACCATGTAGCTGGTGTCATATTGGACAGAGGAGACCAAATAGTCTTTAAATGGTTTGGAAAACCGTGTGGACAAACTATGAAGCATTTCTATGTCAATAAAAAATGATTATAATACCAATATACCCTACCATTATTTTAACCCCAATTCTACCTATATATTCCCCCACATGGTATTTCTAGACCTAGGTTCCTCTCCCTCTCCTTTGGGCTCCTTTAGATCTCCAAATTCGGGGAGGTTTTGGCCATAGATCTTCAAGAAAATTTAATTATGTTCCGCATTTCATTATTTTTTCCTGATATTCTATTTTCTTTCTTCATGGGTTCATCTCTCTCCAATGGGATAGTTTCCCTAGAATGGGTTGGAATTTGGTTCTCTGGTTTTCATCTTGGTGTTTATTATTTTATCTTTTTTTATTACGTCCTCATGGGGTGTGGGGTTGGTTTTCCACAAAATTCTATATTATTCCACTATTGGGGTAGGTGGATCTATGATTTAGCATTATTATATGACTTTGGTATGACTTACTTGTTTCTTTAATGCTCTATATAAATTTTTTGGGGGTTTTATATCATATTTTTTGTAGGATATTTGTGTGTGTATGTGTTAAGAGATTATTTTCCAAAATAAATTGGTTGTTTTCTAGGGATGACTCAATGTTGTACATGTGGGTGTTTTTTATGGGGTTTTGAAATGTCTTCCCTACTAAATATCATTGATTTTATTGGGTGATATTTATGATTGAAGTTTTTTGTGAATAATGGTTGATTTTTTATGTGTTCTATATTATGTGAATGGGTAATGGGTGTTGTATGTTCCACATGAAATGTAGTTTTAGATCAATGGGAATAATAGGTATATAGGTATGTAGATTAGGACTAGTACTCTAGTAGGATCGGTGGGGCTAAGGATCTATTCCCTCTAATTGTATTGACGCTACAACACTGAAACTATTTTGATGATTATATGGCATAGACATGTAGTATGCATTCCCCTCTAGTGGATCGATCATGATTAAACTGTCTGTATAATTTCATTTTGATGTTACATCTAGTTATAAGGATACTAGGGTCCCATTAGTTATAGTTCATTTAGGAATTAATTGTGGTTCCCTTGTTATTTTTTTCTTTCCATCAGTATATGGTGGACCTTGATTCCTTTTTAATTCGAAAAAATTATTTTCTTAAAAATATTTCCCTAAATGTTTTTATAATTTTTTTCCAAACCCCTTTCCTTTGAGAACATGTATATTTATATATATATTAATTTTATTCAATGGAATATATTTTTATTGAAAACCTACTAGGAATTAAATAAACCCTACATACACCCTCAGGAGTGTGCATACCTTTTAATATTTTACCTAGATAAAGGAAAGATGTTCTATGGTGGTGATGGTGGATCTGGTTTCAAGTGTCCCAATACTTGTTGGTGTTAGGGGAGGTGGATTTGAGAGTGATGGACCTTTGGTAGATTGGTGGTTCAAGGGTTGGGGTCTACATGGTGCCCCTTCCAACATTGTTGTTTTGGTTTCGGTTTAAAAGATGTAAAATATTTAAATTGTGGTAGTGGAATTTCATTTGTATATGGTTTTTGGTCCTGTGATGGTTAATTAAGGATTGATATTTATGGATATTTATTATGAAATATATCATTCCCAAATGTAATATTTGATACCCAAGCACATGTTTCTAGCCTATAGATATTTGTAATGCCCTTCGATCTGTGTCACGGGCTACGCCTAGTGTTGGGTTGGTTGGAATCCTCAGGAAAGTTCTTGAAAAATGGTATCAGCACATTTTTCTCATATCTTTGGTTCATGTTATTTGGTATAGTATGGATAGACAGTATCTAGGACTACTGAGTTTTTAGATTCTAGTTATGTTTGGTTTGTCTGGATAACACACCTAATGAAAGACCTTGAGTTTCCATGGGATGTTGGGAAGTTTGTTTGACAAATCATCTGGGTGAGATATATTGGATGCAAGCTCTAAATGGACACCCGGAGGGGATGAGGTGGGTTGGAATGATGTTGAAATTTTTATGTTATTTTATTGAGTTATGGAATTTTTTGGAATTTTTTTTGTTGTTGAAAATTTTCATAATGTTATATTGAAGATGTTATTGATGGTTAACTTGTGTTTTTCAGTTGTTGTACCAAGATACCTCCCCAGAGACATCCTGTGAAATAATGGGAATATGCCTAATATAGTTCTCCCTCACCACATGAGTAGAAACTATAGGAATTAGTGGATTGGGATGTCTTATACTTGGGTAATATATATTGCCTTTGTACTGCTCAAGTTTGGGATTCCAAACTAAGTCCAGAAATGGGAATATCCCAGAAGTATCCAAAGAACAAACCTCCTACATTTGAAGGTAGCATTGATCGCTCAAAATACAACGTTTTGATTTAGATGATTGAAATGACGAACAGGTTCCATGAAACTCCTGGGGTAGTAAAAGTGAAGTGTAATCCGATCTTGATGGAAGGTCCCAAACGAAGGTGTTGGGACTCAATGGTTCAGGTCAGAAAGCATTAGAAAATTGGCTGGAAAGATTTAAAGGTTATATTTAATGATTGTCAATTCCTAGAATACTTATCATTCACAAAAAACTATGAGTTTTTTGATCTCTACTAGGGGTATTAGATAAGGTTAGAGTATGCCAACTGGTTCACTATGTTAGTTTGGTTCTCACCCCCAATCGAATTCAATGAGTCACTGAAGGTAAAATAGTTTGAAATGGGGTTGCACTGATATAATTTATCATATTCCATATAATTCATGTTTAATATGTATTTGTAGGTGGTTGACCATGATTTTATTGTATATATTGATTGATTTTAAAAATACGTTTTTTCGAGGACAACTTTAGTTGTGGGATAGGGTAGTAGAAGTTCATCTGAATGGAAGTGGAAGAGAGATGAGGATGAAAAGAGGAGAGGATGTAATATAGGTCGACCTTCCCAACCGATTTAATCTACATCATCATAATATGGATCAGTTCACTACCATTATTGTGCAAATCCATGAAATATATGTTCCTTGTGTTCAGATCCACCAAGACCCTACCATCAGTGTAGAACTATGGTTCACTTGTAGTGTTTTTTGAAATGTGGCACACCCATATTAGGGTGGTGTAGGTTCTTTATCTTCCAAGGGAATAACATCCCATTCAGATTCATAAGGGATAGTGGGATCTTAGTTTTGTGGTCATGAAGGTTGGGATAGATATTCATATATCCATAGCCATCTTAAAGCAGATCCACATGTCAGTGGTGTTTCTCAATATTAGTAAGAATCAAGGCTTAATCATGGTATGTATCAATAACTTGTGGAATCAGATAGAGGAAATTCCACAGTACAAGGTACGATACTTATTACATCATCTATATATGTTATTCTATAAGGAAGAGGTTCTTCTATTTCTTTAATTTATACTTGTCTTGTGGATGTATTTAAATTAACAACTGAGCTCAAATCCTATGTGACTGAGTTAGTGGAATCAGTTGGAAAGAAGTGGGAGAAGGTTATCTAGTGTCCATCTTGTTCTATCAGTGTGTGAGGTTTCACGATGGAGTTGGATTTTTAGTTCTAGATATGGACCTCTTTGAAAAGTGCATCGGTTTGGATTTAATGGTACGTTTTTAGGAACACATATATTTCTATTGACGACGAGTGAGCTTTGTGGAACTAGATGGAAGTACCGAGGCTTTTCATGGTGAATGGGATCCTAGGTCGGGACATGATAGAACTCCTCTTCTATATTTTACAAATATCGTTTTTTTGTTCTCATCAATCATTATGAAAAATAGTGAGAGTGATGAGGATTGATTACCTCATATGATTGATGAGTATCCATAGTTACTTCCAAATGATTTATCAGGGTTTTTTCCTAAGAGAGATAGAGTGTTTACTATCAATTTGGTATAAAAAATACAACAAATATCTCTTACCTCATTCCCTATAACCCACACTAATTTAAGAGAATTAAAAATTTAGATAGAAGATTTAGAATAAAATGGATTCATTCACCTGAGCATATCACCTTGGGTTCCCTGTTATTTTATGTAGAGAAGGTCGATGTATCTCTCCAGTTATTTATTCATTATAAGAATTTCAATAATGTGAATATTAAGAAAAAATATATTCATTTACAATTATTTTTCAGCTTTCGGATTATATAAAAGGAGAAAGGCAGATCTCTATGGTTTATTTGCTTTTTGGGTGTCACCAGGCTAGATTCAGAGTGGCCGATGTCTATCAAATATAAATACGAAGTAGGTAAGAAAACATAAATTATTTGGACATTCCATTCAGGTTGAATAAAAATCAAATGGTTTTCATGGAACTCATGAACAAGGTGTAACATTATTATTTAAACTCTTTTTTAATTATGATTGTGGTTGAAATCTTGGTCTACTCTTGAACTATGGAGTTAAATGATCATTATATGAGGATTGTGTTGGGAACTCTTTGAGATAAATGCATCTATATTAAGTTACCCAAGTGTAGCTTATGGATTTGGGATGTGATGTTCTTGGGTAATGTGATCATGGAATTAGGGGTTTTATTAGACCCTTAGAATATCGTTATGGTGATTTCATTTGATAAACTAAGGAATGTTTTGAAAATCATGATATTAATTGTCCTAGAAGGGTATTACAGGTGGTTCGTTAGAGATTTCCCAAAGCACATTATTTCCATTATTTCTCTTTCCCATAAATGGGAAAAGTTTGAGTAGAGGCTAGAATCGTTTGTGCCTTTTAGGAGACTAATCAGTAGTTAACCAAAAACCCTCTGTTGATTCTACTAGAAATCTTCAAAGGAATTGGTGGTATACTTTATTTCCTCAGGTATTAGTCTTTGGTGTGTGTTGATGTTGGATGAGAAAGTGGTAGAGGATTGTTCTCCTCATCTCCAACCAAATTAAAAGAATTATGTTACCAATTACTTGGAGTTAGTGGTACTGAATAATTCCTTAATGATGTGGCATCATTAAATATTTAGGGAGAATTTTTTACTCTATTCTGATGATAATATTTTAGCTTATATTTTCCCCCATAAGGATTTTAATCTAAGGTAGCACTGTTGGGTTGATTACCTTTCGGGGGTTGATTTTGAAATTATTTATACTCCAGGAAAATTTAATGTAGTATGGGATTCATTGAGTACAAATATTCTAGTGCATTCTTTGAAGAGTCCATTTATGAGTGGACTTTGATGGGGATTTTTTCATAGATAAATATGAAGAACATGGATCATGGTGGAGGTGTGTTATTGTCCAATGTTAAGGTGAAAAATTATTTTATAGAGTTGATTCGGATTGAGAATACTAGTTTTGAGTTTTTCCAATATACTATGCAATTCATAAATGGAGGGGAGGTTCCCATCGAATGGTATTACTCTTCATATAGGGTTATTTTCTTCAAGGGCCATGTTGAGGTGTTCTTTTCACTATTTAATGTGGTGATTCTGTATATCCAACAGTCTAAGTGGTTCATTTATCCTAGGAACATAGTTTTTTTATGTCTGTAAATAATTCTGGTGGTCAGGCATGAGACGAAATATATGTGACCTCATATATAAGAATTATGTTCTTCATCAGGTTACAACAAAACCCCAAAGTGCATTCTTTTTTCTTTTTCCCATACCCATTCATACCCAAAATTTGGATAATTACTAAATGGATGTCATTATTGGATTGACCCAAAAACCATAGGGATGGAATTCCATATGGGTAGTAATTAACCATCTAACCAAATTAGATCATTTCATTCTGAGTAGGGACTCTGCCAAAGAAAATGAATTTGGTCTGTTGTATTTTTAGGAGGTAGTAAGGATTCATGGTGTACTATAAGTGATTGTATTAAAGAGGGTCCCCCATATTATCTGTAAGACCCTGACCCCAAAAGCCCAGAGTTGGTGTATTGTTACGTATCATTGGCATGATCACAAAAGATCAAATCTTGAAAGACCTATTGTTTAGTATCCTTGGAAACACTAGATACATTCATAAGTCTTACATTACATCATAAAGTTAAAAACTACAACAACATTGTCCCCATAGACCAAAATCATATCCCCTCTGAATATCCCTACAGGTCAGTCATAAAATAATTATTCACATCCTGGGAAAAATAAAACATAGAAAGTGGTGAGCTCAGTTGCTCAGTAAGGATAACAATATAGTGGACACTTTCATAAATAAGCATAAACATTTAAAGAAATGTATAACTAAAAAAAATCCATTTATACATTTAAATTCATCGATATATGGAAAATATAGAGTCAAATAATAAAATTTACTTATTCACATGGATATTCTACTAGTTGAATAATCACATGCAATATCAATAACCACTTTCATAATGATGGAATGCATAATGATAGACTATAATAACCACATAGTCAAGGCCTTGTTCTAATACTACAAATAAGATTTTTCAAGGCCTTGTACAAAGACAATAGTTTCTTTCATTAGACCTACCGATGCATCGAGGAGCTATAACGGGCTCCACCTGTCACTTATTAAGTCCAATGCATTTCTCATATGAACAGGTTTAAACATAACATAAACATTTGTATTAAAAATAGCATACAAAAAATGCATAACCATGAATGGTATAAAATAACACATCCATAGTCAAACATATCAAAAAACCTTCAATAAAATATGGATGTTTTTTATCATAATTAATCAACTTCAAATAAGATTAAAATCCATTAAAGGATGTTGACATAGATAAAAACAAAACTATTTCGGAGAAAAATTTCATTTTTTTAATCATTTAAAAGTAACATAATTATAAAAGGAAACATTTACTTTTAAAATATTCTTATAAGCTTGTAAGGGAAGCTTCGATGATTTTATAATGGCATAAAATAGCCGAACCCTCCGTATAAGTTAAAAAAAAGACACTCTTACCTTAATTCTGTCGAAATGGTTAAAAATTACCTTGTTAGAAAAATGAAAGAAAGATTCCTTTATAAACATCTTATAAAAAGTCAAACAAGGGTATAAATTAAATTAACCCATAGTCTGTAAAATAGTAAGGATTATTTTAAATACATTTTGAAGAAACATGGATGTGGATGATAAAGAGGTCTCAGTAGATAATTATGTATAAAAATCCTCGGATAATGAAGAGATTGTGAATTAATCATTACCTTTTACTTTTCCTTGGTCGAGGGTAGTTTAAAATTATGTATAATTGTGAAATAATTGTTATTAAATTATATAAGAATCATATACATTAATATGATATCATATATGATCTTTTAACATTGCTTTGTTAATAATATCTTAGTATTATTGTCGTTTCGAGTGTTAACTTACTCATTTTATTTTATATGTTTTGTTACATAAGTTGTGTTTGTTATGGATATGGTGTATCTTATTCATATCCATAATTATATCAATTCCTTAAATATTATTTTTAATCCTCAAATGAGAATTAGACTTGAATGGATATGATGGGGAATGAATTTCATCGCGTTCGTGGAGACGGTAGTCCGTACACACGGGTGAAAATGTCATTCTTTTGATATTAAAATAATATATAATTGGATGGTATATCATATATAAAGAATCATTATAATGTTATATTAATTATTTAAATCAATTAAACAACATTATCATATCCATCCAAATAATAATGTTTTGAATAACAATTACACCACGATGTGGAGACGGTAAGTCGTACGCACACAAGTATGGTGACATGTCATTCAAAGGACGGATAGAATACTGAATATGGTTGTACCATATTTATAATAATATCACAGTATATATAAGATATTGGAGTTATTATTTTATAATGGAAACAACAAAGAAAAAGGAAGTGGAAGAAGAAAAGAACTTGAAAGAGGTGATGAAATATTTACCTCTTCTTTGGGTTCGTCTTTTTGATTTGATCAAAAGGGCTCCTTAGGTAGAATTTATGACGATAAGAAGACATTTAGGATTAATTGAGGGAAGTTGAGAGGATATTTGGGCAGGGTTTGGCCGAACCAAAATGCTTTGAAGGTATGAATTAGAGAGTATAGGGAGTAACCTTTTATAAGAGAGGTGAGGGGCACCTTAGGAAAAGCTAGAAATATTATTTTATAATAAAATTATTTTCGGTTTCTAATGGATCAAAAATGGATTATTTAAATTCTATGGTGGGTATGGGTCGAATACCACTCATCCAATAGGTTTTAGACACGTTAGGGTCACTATATTAACTTTATATTTTAGATTTAATGCTTAGTTAAATAGTTTGACATTTACCATGTCCCTTTGTATTTTTATATTATTTTGTTAATAAACATACTATATACTTATAAGAGAACCCCAAGTGGTTAATTAATGAAACACCTATTATTATATAAGTCCATTGGCCGAACCTTTTATTTTTAGGAATATAATATCAATTAATTATATAATATTTAAAAAAAACTCTTTTATGTCAATTTTGACACTATTTGGTATTTTGTTTTTTCTAAATTCATAACAGCATTATTACTTCGAAAAAAATAACTATAACCGACCCTAATATTCTATATTAACCTAGAAAAGTATTTTAATTCATAAAAATTCTCAAATCACATTTATTTGAATATTTAAAATATCAATTATTTTCGTATTTAATTAATTAGGTAATTACTACATCACCATTGTGTCATAAATAAATTAAATTATTTAATGTATAAAAATTATAAATAAAATACCATTATGGAGGAAATATATTTATCTTTATAATGAATATTTATAATAGAATTTATCATTTGTATAACACTATATTAAAAAATATTTAGTTATTAAACTTTGATTTTAACTCTTTTAACTCTTCTTTGAATTAAATAATAATAAATGTTCTAATCTAATAGAAGTGGACCTAAGAGGTTCATATTTTATTCATAAGGTTGTTTTTGGTAGAATTATACTTAGAAAATAGAATTAGAACATGTGTTAGGGTAATTATAATATAATTTTTAACCTTAATTACCCTATTTACTTTTAACTGTGATAAATAAAAGTAAAAAGTTAATATTCACCAAAAAAATATTTTCATCGCATTTAACCACATTTTACATATAGATATTAACCATGTCTCTCAGATTTTTAAAATTCCACTCACAGAATCTGTAAAATTATGTTTTATGTGAATTTTCAAATTCTCCTAGGTAGTGGGTAAAAGACAGTGAAAAGTTCAATAAAATTTTTATATATGTAAATTTATTATAAAATGACTCCAATTAATTACATTGATCTTATATAGGTATTATTTATCTATTTTGACCTAAAATAAATTTAAATAAAATAACTAATTATTTAAATAAAAAAATCACTTTTAACCAATAACTCAGTGTTCTATTCATCAAAAATTTAAGGTGTTCAGAAAAATACCATAAATTCACCCTAAGCTAATTTCGATATTCCGAATCCAAAAATGAAGTCCATTTTTAAAGATAAAATTTATAAAATTTTAAAAAGTGGGTATTACTATTTATAACGGCTAATTTGATTGGTTGTGGTGTGTTAGATCCTCCAGGTTGCATACAACACACGCTACTGTATTATTCAAAGAGAAGAGTACTGTGGAAGCTTGGGGTGTTACATTCTCCCCACCTTCAAAGAATTTCATCCTCGAAATTTCTAGAATACTACTACATAACAATACTTGGGTGGTTCTTCATCATACGTTCCTCTGGTTCCCACGTTTCCTTTTCTATCTTATGGTTTCACCATATAACTTTTACTAGACGAGTCATCCGGTTTCTCAGTACTTGTTATCTAGTATCAAGAATCATGATGGGATCTTCGCAATAAGACAGATCGGGTTCCGGTTCTAATTCCTCATAGGTGAGTTCATGCGTTGGGTCAGACATGTATTTTCTCAATAGTGATATGTGGAACACATCGTGAACTTTGTAGAGACTTAACGGCATTTCCAACCGGTAAGCTACATCCCCAATTCGTTCTAGAATTTTGAAAGGTCCGATGTACCTGGGACTCAATTTTACCTTCTTACCAAAATGTATAACACCCTTCCATGGAGATACCTTCAAGAAAACATGATATCCTACCTGAAATTCAAAATCCTTCCTTCGGTTATCAGCATAGATCTTATGCCTGCTTTTAACTGCTTTGATGTGGGTTTGGATTACCTTCACCTTTTCCATCGTTTCCTCCACCAGTTTTGGGCCTATGAGTTTTCTTTCACCAACATCATCCCAAAAGGTTGGTGTGTGACATCTCTTTTCGTATAATTCTTCATATGGTGCCATCCAAACACTTGAATGGAAGCTATTGTTATAGGAAAATTATACCAGAGGTAAATATTGATCCCACATACCCTGAAAGTCATGTGAGCATGATATCAACATGTGTTTTAAGGTTGGAATAGTCCGTTCTGATTTTTCATCTATTTGAGGGTGGTAAGCAGTGCTCAAACGAAGTTCAGTATCCAAAGCTTTCTAAAGACTTTTCTAGAATCTTGAAGTAAAGCATGGATCACAATCAGAAACAATCGATAGGGGTACTCCATGAAGTCTCACAGCTTCATTAATATATAGTATTGCTAGACGTTTAAGTGGTAAATCTTCCCATATAGCAAGAAAATGTGTTGACTTGGTAAGATGATCAACAAGGACCCATATTTCATCATTCCTTCTAGGAGTCTTTGGTAGTCCCATGACAAAGTCCATCATGATATTATCGCATTTCCACTTAGGTATTGGAAGAGGTTTCATGACTCCTCTAGGTTATTGCCTTCCAGCTTTCACGTGATGATAAACCATACATCTTGACACAAAATCAGAAATCTCATTCTTCATGTTGTCCCACAAAAAATGTTCCTTTTAATTATCTATACATTTTGGTGCTCTCAGGATTTATAGAGAAATTGGAACTATGACCATCATACAACAATTCCCTTTTTAGATCAGGTATATCGGGAACACAAAGTCTCTTCCCAAATTTCAAAATTCCATATTTATACACAATGTCACTCAATCTCCCATCATTCACAGCTTTAATCTTCTTTTGAAATTATTCATCATCGGTCTGAGAACACTTTATATTTTCTAGTAAAGATATTTTGGAAACCATTTGAAAAAGTATCGATGTTTCACCTTCCATGGTTTTTCCCATATCCTACTTTACTAGATCCATGTATATAGGATCCATTTTAACTCTCATCTTGTTCAAAACTCCATGATCCTTTCTACTCAAAGCATATTACACCTTATTTTACTTCCCCAAGTGGTATTGTATCATGCAATCAAAATCCTTGATTAATTCAAGCCATCTCCTTTACCTCATGTTGAGTTCTTTCGGTGAGATAATATATTTCAAAATCTTTTGATCAGTATAAATCTCACATTTTTTACCATAAAGGTTCTGTCTCCAAATATTCAAAGAGGGTATTGCAGCTACTAATTCACGATCATGAGTAGGATAGTTTTTCTCATGAATTTTTAGCTGTCATGATGCATAGGCAATAACCCTATCATTCTGCATAAGGACACGACCAAGTCCTTTATTCGATGCATCACTATAAATAACAAACCCGTCATTCCCCAATGGTAGAGTCAATATACAATCATTTACTAATCTTCTATTCTGTTCTACAAATCATTTTCACACTCTCTTGAACAAACAAATTTAACACCTTTATTTGTGAGCTTTGTTAAAGGGTTATCCAATCGGGAAAAATTCTTGATGAAACTTCTATAATAACAGGATAATCCAATAAAACTGTGTACCTCAGTTATACACGTCAGTGCTGACCACTCTTAGATTGATATTGTCTTAGAAGGATCAATAGAGATTCCATCCTTAGAGACAATATGGCCAAGAAAAGAAATCTCATGAAGCCAAGATTCACCCTTCCTAAACTTCCCATATAATTCATGTCTTCTAAGAGTCTTCAAGATAATGCGCAAGTGATTTTCATGATCTTCATAGATTTTTTAGTATACCAATATTTCATAAATAAATACCACTACAAAATCATCGAGATATATCTTTTAAAATATGTTTATTAGATCCATGAATACAGATAATGCATTAGACAATTCAAAAGGAATTACTGTAAACTTCTAATGCCTGTACATTGTTCAAAATGCTGTTTTTGAAATGTCTTCCTTCTTCACACACAACTGATGGTATTCAGATCAAAGGTCAATCTTTGAAAAGTATTGAGCTCCATTTTGTTGGTTAAATATATCATCAATGTGAGGTAGGAGATACTAGTTGTTTATTGTTATAGCATTGATTTCATTGTTGTCGATACATAACCTCATAGATCTATCTTTCTTCTTAACAAAAAGGACAGGGGCTCCCCATAGAGAAACACTAGGGAGAATAAATACCTTATTAGTCAATTACTCTAGTTGTTTCTTTAGTTCAACTAATTACATAGTGTCCATTTTATAAGGGGTCTTTGATATGGGACTTGAACCCGAAATTAAATCAATGGAAAACTCAATTTCTCGTTTTGGAGGATTTATAGGTAAATCTTCCAGAAACAAATATACATATTTCTCACAATAGGTATATCCTCTATTTGAACATTCATTTCCTTACCCACAGTTATTCCATTCTCTTCCTCCCTAATAATTTAATTTAGTTGAGCTACTAGGGGTGAATCTGGGTAAGAATTAGGTGGTGATGATTCTTCTCTAAAGATAAGGTGTTCCTTATCATCATCATCAAAAATCATAACCTCCTTCTTCATACAATAAATCTTTGAATAATGGTCCAAAATCCAATCCATACAAAAGGATTATATCAAATTAAATCATGGGTATAACGATGAGATCAGTATATAAAGAACATTTATGTGCTCTAATGGGGACTGATTCACAAAACATTGTTTCAATGATACTTTTTTAAGAGTTTTTACTGACAAATGCCTTGTCAAATCAAATTGGAAATATCTAATTTTCTTAGAAAACTGGGAATATATGAAACAATGTGATGATCCAGAATCAAATAAAGAATTGGCTAAACATGATGAAACCATTAAATTACCTACCGCTACATCTTTCGGAGATTCAACCTCAGCAGTAGTGATCGGATAAGGTTGGCCTTGATCCCTTGGCCTTTTATTAGGTAAGTTTCCTTGAATCTTAGGACATTCATTTTCATAATTTCCCATATCCTTGGAATTGTATCACTGAACTTCGGTAGCTTCTTTCTTCCCCTTGCAATCACGAGCTTGGTGGATTTTTTCACCGCACTTGGAATAGACTCCCATTCCCTTAAAGAAAGTACCAGGGTGTTTCTGCCCACATTTACTATAGGATGGATATAAAACTTTTCCATTCATCCACTTATTTCCATTTCCAGAGTGATCATCAGATCTCTTCTTCTCTTGTTTTGATTTAAAGTCATAAGACTTAGAGAATTTATTTTCTGTCTTGATAGAAAATGAGACAATATATTTGTACGATGAGAAGGATTGTGAGGATAATCCTCGAGAGAGAAATGGTTTTAACCCATAAATTAAATGATCAATATTACTTCTTGGGTTACGTATATAATCTGCAACATGCATTGCTAACCTTGTAATGTTAGACTCATACTTTGCAACATTATTTTCCTCCTTTTGTCTCAGACTCAGAAATTGTCTTTCCATATATGCACGATGGTCATAAGGAAAGTATTTTGCTAAGAAAATATCTTTAAACTCCCTCTATTCCATATTTGATAGTTCATCATCTTACTTCATGTTTTGAATCAATGATAGCCATTGATCAATGTCTCCAGTGAGGCTGTAAACTGCCATGAAAACTTTTTCCCTTTCACTACTCCCCAAGGCATGGAATATTTTCTCTAAGGAATTTATCCATTTCTAAAGTACTAGTGTATTTGTACCCCCATTGAATTTTGGTGGTTATTGCCTTAGGAAGAGATCTAACATTGATCCTCCATGCTGTGGATCAGGGTGCTCCATACGGGTAAGGTTATTATTAATAACCTGAGTGAGTTTCCCCAGTATGGTGATTAGCTGATCAGCACCAGTTACATCACCAGCCCCACTATAATTATCTTGAGAAGGAGGTAAATCCCTACATGGAGTGCATGCATTGATACAATTTCCATTCCTTCCACTAGGCTCCATTTCTAAACAATGGCATAAACTAGATTAGTTTATGAACCGAAATACATAAATCCAAACTTGTAAAACACTTAACATAAATTGAACAGTTTATAGATATAATCCTTAATCATAAAAATGTATTTTTTGAGGAAGTATATACTCATAAACCCTTCATAATGGTTTGTAAAGAAAATGAGAATTATCCTAAGAATATCCCCCAAGAGTGTCATAAGCAAGAGTGTAGTAAGGCCTGTTGTCGTGCACTAGTTCTCGTTCAAGTCTAGCTCAAAGCGGTGTTTTTGGGTTTTACCCCTAGGTATATCTATTCCAGAGCTACCTCTACCTGCTCGTATCTAGACAGAGATGTATTTCTTGGAAAACTCACAAAATCTATACAATAACAAAATTCTAAGAAGTTTTTTAATACTAATCCTAAAATTCTATCTTATTTATATGTGCTCTAATCAGAGTTTATCTAAATCCATATTCTAAGGTTTGTACTAAACTTCCTCGAAAACCAACTGTAACACCCCGACCCTAGAAGCCCAGAGTCGGTGCATTATTATGAATCATTGGCATGATCATAAAAGATCAAATCTCAAAAGATCGATTTTTTAGTAGCCTTAGAAACACTAGATACATTAATAAGTCTTACATTACATCATAAAGTGAAAAAATACAACATCATAGTCTCCATAAACCACACTCATATCCCCTCTAACTATCCCTGTAGTTCATTCATAAAATACTTCTTCAAATCCTGGGAAAAATAAAACATAGAAAGGGGTGATCTCAGATGCTCGGTAAGGATAACAATATAGCAGAAACTTTCATAAATAAGTATAATCATTTAAGGAAATCTATAACTAAAACAAAATCCTTTTAAACTTTTAACTTCATCAATATATGGAAAAGATAAAGTCAAATAATTTCATTTACATATTCACATGGATATTCTACTAGTTGAATAATCACAAGCAATATCAATAACCACTTTCATAATGATGGAATGCATAATTCCAGACTATCATAACCACATAGTAAAGGCCTTGTGCCAAGACTACAAATAATATTTTTTCAAGGCCTTTTGATAAGACACTAGTTTGTCTCATGAGACCTACCTATGCATCGAGGAGCTATAGCGGGCTCCACCCGTCACTTATTAAGTCCAATTCATTCCTCATATGAACAGGTTTATGCATAACATAAACATTCGTTTTAAAACTAGCATAAGAAATTTCAATAATTTCTCCATAAATCATGAATGGTATAAAATAACACATCCACAGTCAAACATATCAAAAAACCTTCAATACAATATGGATGTTTTGTATCATAATAAATCAACTTCAAATAAGCTTAAAATCCAATAAAGGATGTTGACATAGATGAAAACATAACTATTTGAGAGAAATATCAATTTTTTAAATCATTTAAAAGTCACATAATTATAAAAGGAAACATTTACTTTGAAAATATTCTTATAAGCTTGTAAGAGAAGGTTAGATTATTTTATAATGGCAGAAAATAGCCGCACGCTCCGTATAAGTCAAAAAAAATACATTCTTACCAATTTTTTTTGAAAAAGTTAAAAAGGACCTTGTTTGGAAAATGACAGAAATATTCCTTTATAAACATATTATAAAAATTAAAACAAGGGTATAAATTACTTTAACCCATTGTCTATAAAATAGTAAGAATTATTTGAAATAAATTTTTAAGAAACATGGATGTGGGTGATATAGAGGTCCTAGTAGATATTTACATGTAAACAACCTCGGATAATGAATAGATTGTGAAATAAACCCTTACCTTGTACTTTTCCTTGGTCGAGGGTAGTTTAACCTCCTATATAATGGTGAAATAATTTTTATTAAATTATACAAGAATGATATATATTTATATTATATCATATATGATTTTTTAACATTTCTTTGTTAATAATATCTTAGTATTATCATCGTTTCACGTGTTAACTTACTCATTTTCTATTATATGTTTTGTTACATAAGCCATGTTTGTTATGGATAGGTTGTATCTTATTCATATCCATAGTTATATAAAGTACTTAAACGTTGTTTTTAATCATCAAATAGTAATTATACTTGAATAGATATGACGGGGAATGAATCTCATCGTGTTTGTGGAGACGGTAGTCCGTACGTTCGAGCGACAATATCATTATTTTTATATTAAATTAATATATAATTGTATGGTATATCATATATATATATATAATAATTATAATTCTATATTTATTATTTACTTCAATTACACTTCATTATCATACCCATCCAAATAATAATGTCTTGATTAACAATTACACCATGATGTGGAGACGGTAATCCGTACGAACGCACGTATAGTGACATGTTATTCAAAGGAGGGATAAAATAATGAATATGGTTGTACCATAGTTATAATAACATCAAATTATATAGAATTTACTGGAGTTATTATTTTATAATGGAAACAACAAAGAAAAAAAAGTGGAAGAAGAAAGGAACTTGAAAGAGGTGGTGAAATATTTACCTCTTATTCAGGTTCTTCCTTTTGATTTTATCAAAAGGGCTCATTAGGTTGGATTTCTGACTAAAGGAAGGATTTTAGGATGAATATGGGGAAGGTAAGAGGATATTTCGGCAGGGTTTGGCTGAACCAAAAGGCTCTAAAGGTATGAATTAGAGAGAGGGGGGAGTGCCCTTTTTATAAGAGGGGTGAGGGGAACCTTAGAAAAAGATACAAATATTATTTTATAATAAAATAATTTTAGGTTTCTAATTTCTCAAAAGTGAATTATTTAATATATATGGTGGGGATGGGTAGAATAACACTCATCCAATAGGTTTTAGATAGGTTTGGGTCATAATATTAGCTTTATATTTTAGATTTAACTCTTAGATAAATAGTGTGACATTTACCATGTCTCTTTGTATTTTTATATTATATGGTTAATGAACATACTATATACTTAAAATAGAATACCAAGTGGTTCATTAATGATACACATATCATTATATAAGTCCTTTTTCCTATCCTTATATTTTTAGGAATAGATGATCAATTAATAATATAATATTTGTCTTAAAAACTTTTTTATGTCAATTTGGAAACTATTTGGAATTTTGTTTTTCTGAATTGATAACAACATTATTACTTCAAAACAAAATCCATCTAACCAACCCTAATATTTCATATTAACCTATAAATTATATTAATTCATAAAAAGTCTCAAATTACATTTATTTAGATATTTATAATATCAATTATTTTAATATATCATTAACTAGGTAATTACTGCATCACCATTGTGTCATAAATAAATTAACTTATTTAATGTCTAAAAATTATAAATAAAATACCATTATGTAGGAATTTATTTTAGATTTCTAATGAAATTTTATAATCGAATTTATCTTATGTATAACCCTATATTAAAAATATTTTAGTTATTAAACTTTGATTTTAACTCTTAACACTTCTTTGAATTAAATAATTATATATGTCCTAATCTAATCCTAGTGGACCAAATAAGTTCAGATTTTATTCCTAAGGTTGTTTTTTGGTCGAATTATACTTAGAAAATATAATTAGTACTTGTGTTAGACTAATAATAATATCATGTTTAACCTTAATTACCCTATTTATTTTTAACCGTGGTAAATAAATGTAAAAAGTTACTATTCACCAAAAATTATTTTCATCTCATTGAACCACTTTTTACATACTAATATCAACCATGTCTCTAGGATTTTTGAAATTACACTCACATATGCGGTAAAATTATGTTTTATGTGAATTTGCAAATTCTCCTAGGAGGTGGGTAAAAGACGGTGAAAAGTTCAATAAATTTTTTTATATCTAAACTTATTATAAAATGACTCCAATGAATTAAATTGAACATATATAGGTATTATTTATCTATTTTTACCTAAAATAAATTTAAATAAAATAATTAATTAATTAAATAAAAATTCGGTTTTAACCAATAACTTATTGTTTTTCACTATTCATCAAACATTGATGGTTTTTTAGAAAAATACCAAAAATTCACCCTAAGATAATTTCAATAGTCTAAATCCAAAAAATGATGTCCATTTTGAATGATAAAATTTATAAAATTTTAAAAAGTGGGAATTACTATTCATAACATCTAGTTTGATTGGCTGTGGTGTGTTAGAACCTCGAAGTTGCATACAACACACGCTACTGTATTATTCAAATAGAAACATACCGTGGAAGCTTGGGGTGTTACATTATCTCTCTATATTTTTAATTGATTCAAAATTTAATGGGGTTACAGGTCATGTTGTTCATGGAATACCATCCTCAAAAGGATGGTAAGACAGTTTGGGAAAAAATAAATCTTAGAAGTTATTCTTTGTTCATGTGTGTAGGATTTTAGAGGATCATGCGATATACATTTATTTTTTGTTGATTGTGTGTGTAATAATAGTTACCTATCCTTGATACGAATGGAACCTTTCATGGTTCGTTATGGGTGGTCGTGTCGGTCACACTTGTGTTAGGCTGAGGTGGGTGATCTCTCCATGTTGGAACTGATCCATGTATATGAGACATTAGGTAAATTCATGTTGATCCGGAATCATTTTTTAAAAGAAAAAATATACCACAATTCTGATAATGATCATAGGTGTTGAGTCTTGGAATTACTTATTGGTGATTGATTGTTTCTAAAAGTGGCCCCTCTTTTTGGTCACCATCATCTTGCTAAGAAAGGAAATATAATGATGATGTATGTCAGACCTTTATATATTACCGAGGAAATTGGTATGTTGTCATATAATTTAATGTTTTTTTCATTGTTGACATAAATTCATGATTTCTTCCATGTCTCTCAGTTAATGAAGTGTAATCCAGACCAATATCATGTGCTGAATTGGGAATAATTAGATCTTGAATCTGATTTTTATGTATTTTAATGGATAATGAGGATTGTATATTCCCAAGATAATGTTACATAGATAATTTATATACCATTGGAAGGAGATATTTTACATCACATGAATGATGATCATGAGTCATTGGAGCAGAAATATCAGGTTGAAAAGAAGTACTTGTTTTTTTCTCACTGAGCAGACATGAAGTTGACTTTATGAGGATGGGATGTTTTCTTAGAATATAGAATTATCACATCCTTGATTTTATTTTGAGGTATTATGTTTTTTATTTTGGATCCTGTATTGATCTCTTGTCATTCCCATATTTTTTGGTGAAAATAGTTTTTATTGAGCTAACAACAGCTAGATCATCATTTGTGCACGTTTTGGGGAAACTCTATAGTATCCCAAAAGAAACTGTGTTCCCATGATGGTGCAATAGTCTTGGACACATGTGAATGTAACATTCGCAAGAATATAGTGTGGATATATTCCTCTTGTGTAGAGGAGTTTGAACGATTTTCTCATAGTTTATAAAACCTTGCTGCTAAACTATATGACCTTTCTAGAACATTAAAATCTCCATTTTACCATACCCCCATGATATTAACCCTCTCTCCACCCATTTATTCCCCCATCTACATATTTCCATCCCTATGAACCTCTTTCAATCAAATTGGATCCCTTGGATCTCCATATTTGGGTGATTTTGATGTGGTGTCTTCATGAATCATTATGCAAGATCCTCCTTTCTTCATTATCTTATTCTTTTTGACTTCTGTCTTCTTCCATCATGGGTTCTTCTCTCTCTAGAAAACTATTTTTTCTAAAATGAATTGAATCATGTTTAATTGGATTAAACCTTGGTTTTTATGGTTTGAGAATTCTTTTATAGTTTTTACTTCTAGTGCGGTTGTAGTTTTCTATCGGATTATCGATCATTCCAATATTTAGGTATGTTGTTCCATACATTAGAATTATTTGATGATTTTCCAAGGATTTATATATTTCAAAAATGACTTTTATGAATTATATGGGGGTTTGTGTCATGTATTTGAAGTATTTTTGGTGTGTATAGGGGTTGAAATATAATATAGTCAAAGAAAATGGTTGTTTTTCATCAATGTTCAAATGTTGGACATGTTGGTGTGTGTATGGGGTTTGGAAAATGAATTTCCTATTAAAAATTGTTTACTATCTGGGTTGATTTAAGACATGAATGTTTTTAGAACAATGGTGAGTTTTTTTGTGTTCTCTATTATGTGAATAATGAACCGTCTCTTTATGTGACATGAAAAATGTAAATTGAGAACAAAGGTAATATAAGGTATCAAGGTGGGAGGACTATACTATTCTTCTAGTTAGATCGATGGGGGGCCGACGGGGTTCTCAATGTCAGTATTAAAACTACAACACTAAATAATCTATGATAATGATTGGAAACCACTAGAACATTATTTGGTCATACACAAGGATGGTTGGTGTAATTATTTATATACCATGTTTCACAATTTTGTAATGTTTCTTGGATCCCAACAGTGCTAGAGCCTTTTAGAAATTTTCATGGTTCTCTTGTCATGTTGTTCTTACCAGCAGAATACAGTTGACCTTTCTTTCATTTTAATCCCAAATCCTGATTTATCTAAAAAATTCATAAATTTTTTAATTAAAAATGATTTGAAACCTCTTCCAATTTAAGATATTCATAATGATTTATCAAATAATGTTATTGAATTTAATATCTTTTGGGTTGTATCATATAGGGAATTGAAACACACCTTACATACAACATTGGTTATATATAGACCACATTATTATTAACTAATATATACACACCATATTTTTTGGCAGTGGTGGTTGATCCAATTCATAGTGTCCCACTTCTTTCAGGCATTGGTGGAGGTGGTTTGAGTGTCATGGTTGTCTTATAGCATAGAGGTTTTTGGGTTGTGGTCTACTTGGTTCCCTATCCTTATTTGATGTTTTGGTTGTTTTGAAAAGTTTTAAAATGTTTAAATTGTGATATTTGTATTTATTTTGAATGTGGTTGTTGATTATTTTTTGGTTTATTATTGCATGGTGTTCATAGATATTTATTATGGGAGACATTATTTCAAATGTGATATTTGATTCCTAGAAACTAGTTTACAATGTAATGGGATTGGGAACACCATTTGGGCTATTTCATGGGATTGATCCAGTGTTGGGTTGGATGGAATCCCCAGGCTTATTTGTGACATTCCATGTCTTATGTTATAAGCATCATGTTATCCTTTATTATTCAATGTTAAAAGTGTTATAGTTTTTGATGTAATGATTATGATTTACAATTGATGATTTATATAATTTTAAATTTAATATTCTTACATAATCATTCTTTGACATATGATTATGTTCTAACCATTATGGATTTTTTATGTTATATCTTTCTGAGTGCTTTAGATTTACCATTTTAATGATTTTCCTTCAATAATATTTTGATAGGATTATGTACCATTTAATTTATAAGAGTGGATTTATATTATGGAGAAATTTTCACATAATTTTAAATATGTCTTTTTTTATTTTTATATTCTCCATGAGACTAAACATTTAGGTACCTACATGGTGTGAATATTTACATATGAAATAATTAAAGAATGTAATCAATTAATTTTTTATCTATTCTTATATTAGATTGATGATGGGGTGTCTAAGAGGTGTAATTAATATATATAGGCCATAAGGTACCAGGTAATGTTGTATATGTTACCTTGTTGTCCATTACAACTTTATATAAACATGTTTTTCAACTTATTTTCCATGGTTATCCTCATATGATTTTATATAGGGGGATTTGGGGGGGTTTATTTGGGTTATCTCTTCCCCTCACCCCATAAATCTCTTTTTTGGCAGGGATTATTTAAGGGATTTTTATCGATGGGAAATTTTGTAATAAAAAATAACTTTTTAATTGAATATTATTTATTAACCTCCTATATTATTTAATTGGTGAATGTATAATTATTTTATTATTATTCCACTAAATCAAAGGAAAATAATTCTGGAATTTTTTTTCGCTTTGGTTAAATGATGAGGATATTGAAGGATTGAATATCCTAGTTTCACACTCTTTTCTCAAGGTATGATAATTAGTGATTGTTAATCAATTTTTTATTTTATGGAATAAATTTAATTACATTTTATGTGTTTACATTATGAATTTTTCAGGTTAAGGTTCTGTATGCATTTCAACAATTGATCACACATTTTTTTCATTGAGTTTTGATGTTATTTGTCTCACTGAAATATTTATAGTCATAATTAATTTAATTAACTATGAATTAATTGTGTAATTTATTTGAGAAAGGAATAAAATTAACTCAATTGTATCCATGCTTATGATATTTTCTCATGAAGTTGAATATCAATTAAATTTGGCATAGTTGACTATAGAGTGGACTTGTTAAATAAATATTAGAATAGTTTTTGGAATATGGTTACTAATATTACGTCATTAAATATAATTTTAATGTATTTATTGATACATATGTTTCATTATGATGGTGAAAAAACCCAATATAGTACTGTGGTGGATTTTCTATTGTGAGTTATGGCTAGTGATTTTGTCCTAGCTCATAATGACTCCTCTATTTGTTATAAATTAATGTATAGGTATTTATGTTCAATTTTATGTTAAATTTGAATTGGATCCCAATAGGATATATAACTATGAGTGATGAATCAATAATTATATAGAGTAATTATATTTTTTCATGAGGATTTGAGCTAGGGTATTGGTCTAAATGTGATCCTAGTGAATAGTTAACATAGAAACCATATAACGTGTGGTTATTCCGTGAGGTAAGTGTGCATGTGTTTTAAATTTATGTAATTTAGAATTTCCATGAGAGTATATGTCTTAATATAAATGATGTTCCATTGATTATGGATTACAAAAAAAATACCATACAATAATGATTTTTCTCTGTGGAAATATCATCCAGTGGGTTTTTAGTTAGCATTATTTATTACACATTATATGAGAGGTTAGTTATGATATAGAAGTTTGTTAATTTTAGGAACTGAGGGTATTATAATTGTATTTTAAGTGGTAACATAATGAGGTTATATTAATAATATGATTTTATATTATAATCCAATTTATAACCTTATTTTATAAATTTTTATTAATATCACATGAGACTAAAACACCTGGGAGGGAGTTTCCACAAGGATGGTCAAATTCAAGGATAGTTAACCCCTTATGTGTAAGGAACCATATATATTCTAATAATGTGGGTATAGATTTTTACTAAGGAATAGATTTTGGGAAGGTCAAATCATATTATTTCAATTATCCTGGTACTTATATTGTTGAGATATAGAGATTGACTCGAGCTATATATGTATACTATGCCTCCTATTTTTTTGACTCTAACAATATATAAGAACCAGTGAAAACACATTCACTTGTGCCTTATTTTATTATTTAGGATATCATTTGTATCTTTTTTATGACAACGGTGATACATTTTTCACATTTTATATTATATTCCTGATGAATCATTGAACATGGATTATTATATTAGTGAAAATTATTTCACAATAATATTTTTAATGATTTATCATTAACCTTAACTGAATTTTAAATTATCCTGGATATCTATTCATAGTTATATATCATTCAACATTTATTTTTATTCTTAGTGATTCTTAGTATACCCAGGTTATTTAATATTTTGGATTTTTGATCTATTTTTTTATCATAGAAATGATCCATAATTATAATTATGGGGAACATTCATCAACTATTGGTTATTTTTAGGGGGTTAATTCATTTACCATGGTTTAAAGTTATGGTTATTAATCATTGAACCTTATATATTATGGAGATATATTTCTCAAAATTTATTCTAACTATATATATATATATCATTAAAATTTTATTGTTATTTTTTATGAAGTATTTAATATAGGTGATATATCAGTCACCATTGTAAATATTCTTATAGGTGATATCATGTTCAACACTTTATTATGAGCATACATTGATAACATCATCTCATTCAAAAATTGGTTGAAAATGGTATGACTCATACATTAAGGTGAATTCTCATGTACCCCACACATATATGGTTGTATTCATTTGAATCTTATGGAATTAATTTCAGTTCATCCAATACATGTATGAAAAAATATATATTCTATTATAATAGACTTCATTGTTTAGGGATAACTTAGTTTTATACTAACCCTGTGCACAAGCACCTTAGTGGACATGTCGAACTAAAAACTGGCATATAGGTTCGGTCATAGTCCCTTTATAAAAAAGTTAACCAGAAGAGCTTAATTTAATTTAAAAGAAAATCTAATTGGAATAATTATTTAATCTATTACTATATATTCTACATTATCCTCATTTGGTTATTTAATAGTGATATTATTTCTTATTCTTTTTCTTTCACTGTAATGGAATGATTTTTACTCTAATATTTATATTTTTATGCATTTTGACATTATTAAATTGATATATTTATGATAGTAATGAGGGTTGAATCTCCCCATATTGGGTTTTCTATCCTTAGACAATAATTTATAATCTCTAGATATAGGGATTAATGCTTTATGAATTTAGAACTATAAATTAAAATTTTAATGTTTTGATTGGGTTTATAAAATTAAAAGTGATACAGTTCTTACATTATATTATGATAGTATGGGTTACTAGTTATTTACCCACTTAACTATATTGGACACTTGTGCATAATATGATAGTTATGATGTCATTTTATTTTAGTCTTTTATATATTCTCTGTAACAAAATCTCCAAGATAAATAATAACTATTAAAAATTAGTTATTTTATTACTTATAATATATGATTGGAATATTACTTTTCCCATGATATATGATGAATCTACATCGAGTATGTTTTAGTGGGTTAGATTATATGAATTTATGGTGTAATTTAGATAGATAAAATCATATTTCTTAGATTAATGTGTTATTTATAAGGTAAGTAAAATAAAATTAAAATGAAATTGGATTTAGATAAATCCTCACCATGGTGGTTTTTTTGTATAGAATTATGTACATAGGAATATTATTTGTACAATAAAATAAGTAACAATATTATCTCTTTGTATAGTATATGTCTGAAAATTTACTTAACCATGTTGATGATGGTGATTTTCATTTTTATAAATAAGGATATGGATCTATAAATTTTATATATCCATAATGAGTCATCTAACACAATGATACTAATTTAAATAATTAAATATTTTTATTTTCTCATAATACTATATTTGTACAACATAAGACCTTGAAACTAAGTGGTATAATTTTTTTATTTTAGTAATGGGTCATTAAATTGGGACGACATATTATTTTATGGTCCATCCAAGTGTTATGAGGGTTTACTATAAGTTTTGGTGATAATATTATTGATATGAAAATAGATAAATATCTATTTCATCATGAAAATATTGAAATTAAATTTATTTTCTGGGGTAATCATCCATATAAAAAATAAATCATTATAATAAAGTAAAATAAAAAATTTCAGGATAAACAAATTGATTTTCAATGATTTGTTTTCTAATAATATTCAAATAGAATCCATGAATTTTAAAACATTTCCTGAAATATATATGAGTAAGGCAATGTGACTTACCAACTTTTATTTTGATCTCTATTCATCTATTTCACTGAATAATTATATATAAATATCAAACATCAAAAGAAATATTTTACCACCAAGTCAAAATCTGTATGAGGGGATAATTATTTTTGGTAACAATATAAATAAAAATAAATAAAACATAGATCCATTGAAGAAATATGTTATAATACTAATTATTGGAATTTTTCACAAATATAATAATGTATTCTAGATCCTACATATGTGTGTGTTATCATTAACTATTCCCATGTTATATTTTGTTATTATGGTGTTTATATATAGATCAATAACTTTTCGTATATTGAGATAGTGTGGTCATTAAAAATTCTATTAATATTTTTGAATGATCTCAAAAAAAATTTATCTTTGGTTGAGGTGGAAGTTTGGATAGAATTTGGGACCCTAGTACATTTTATATTTTTCTATTAAAGACTAATGAGAATGAAAATTGATCAAATGAAACTTTAGATGATGTGTTAGGAATGTGAGGTGATGATTTTCAATATTTTATAGTTAGAGAACCTAATCATGATATAGATGAAATCAAATATCCTTTAACCATTGGTATGGATTCATTATAGAAATTTTGTAGTGACATGATATATTTAAATTGTATTGGGATAAATTTTTAGTGTTTCATATCAGTATTTTGGGCCTAGGGAAAAGTGGATGTGAAATATATTTAGGATTGTAAAACAATAATAAAAATGTGATGAAATACATTTATAGATCACCGAAGGAGATATCAATAACATTAGGTTGATGATCATGACATTATAATGTTTTCTCCATGGATTGGATAATGGTGGTTTCACATGAAAATTATGATATATTATTGGTTTGAGGGAACCTTTAACATCATTCATCTAGTTTGTAAGTGTTATATTATAAGAGTTACTTATTAAGTTTATACATTTTTCTTCTCATGGGGTTAGGTATAATTAATTAGATTAATATTTATTTTGAAAATCATTGAGAAAAAAATAGATATTTTGAAATTTTTAGATAATTTCCTTGGAGTATGGGTGACTATATTAGTTTGATGGTGTAATATAAGATTATAGGTGAGAACCTAAGAATGAGAGTCCCATTTGATAGAATAAAACCATAATTTTGCTTAAATTTTTACTCGTTTTTATATTCGTTGACCATGATGTTGTGTTAATTAGTAATTTTTATGGAACAATAAGGGAAATTTGATAGAGGTACAATATTAAGGGTGGGGAGGGTTTAGTGTCAATAAATTTATGAAACACATTCATATTTACCAGAATAACCATGAAACACTCATTTCTCTAACTGATCAGCAAATTAATATCTAGTAGCGTCACTCTAGATTTCACATATTATGTGATGATCTTATTAACTAGTTTAGTTATCTTAACCATAATCAGATAATATTTATGATGTATCAATCCACATGAATTTATTATTATCCTATATTATATAAGAAAAAAATCAATAGGAAAAAAATAATTGTACTTGGATCAACCGCATTGTGATATATCTAAGTTTCACACATAAATGTAATGTCCATGTGCCAAAATACACTAATAAACTTTCATTTGTGGATTTAGTGTGGGTCACTAATATGAATAGAATCAATACCCTAATAATATTATGGTTTTTATCACAACCACCAATGGTTTAATGCATTTCCTACTAACTTTTTTCACTATATAGGGAGAAAATTTCTTCTGGAACACTTGATAATGCACAACCTCCCAGTTTAATAAATGTTTCATTAACTAGATCTATTTGATCATCACACTATTCATTAACTACATCATTATTAACATCACCATAGTAGATTAATATTATTATTTGAACTTCTCTCTAAAGAATATGTTCTTTGGAAAGGATTGATAAAATTTCAAATCATCTTCTATACTATTTAACCAATGTGAATACCAAATACTCACTTTTATATAATAGTTCACTTTTTTTAAACTCATGAAATTTCATGAAACATATTATATATAGTGAAACTATTACATGAATAAAAATTTCCTGATGTTAAAAACCCAAAAAAATTCATGAAACATTCTATAGTTCATGAAACTCCCAATTTTTTTGAGAAATTCAGTATTTGTAAAATCTCACAAAGTCTATATAGATTGAAGTTATTTTTTTCTCACTCATGATGTTTTTTTTACAACATCATGATAGATAAACACTCAAAAAACTCTTTTAGACATTCTAAGACTTCATATTTTAGTTTATTCTAGCTCTGACAAATTGGGGGTGATTCCTTCTATTTATAGTTGTGGTTGACCATTCGTACAACTTCCATTCACTCCACTGAACCTGTGCACAACAATCCTAGTTTGTTGGAAGTTAATGATTGGGGTTCATCTTCAACATGAAACTCTTTGTCACCATAAAAAACTTATTTTTATTTCATGAGTTTATATATCCTTTCATATATCACATAACATTTACTTGGGTGGAACATCAACTTTAATAACTCTTAACACATTCACAAAAATATTTTTCACAATTATAAAAAATAAATCATCAAAAAAAATTTCTAAAACACTTTTTATTTTTTGGATAGTTTTACTCCTTATGAAATTTTATTTTCAACTAAATTACATTGATGATTTTGACGTTACTATCATAAATATTTGTTTTTATTAAACCACTTGAAACACGTTCTTTCATTATCATACCTTTTTCAATTTTGAAAAAAATCATTTCTCAACTATTTATATTGTGTTGGTCTTGAATCAAACTATTCATAAAAATTCTTATTTTCATAAATATAGTTCATTTTCACCATTTTCCAATGAAAAATTCTAAAAAAAACTCAATATATTTATATATATACATTCAATCACGAATATATGACCGACTCCATGGTTCTTGGACTTCTCTATGAACTTTTTATGATTCATCCTTGTAGGGGTTCTCTTATTTCATTGAAATATTCAACTGATCTTACTATTTTATGATGATATAAATTACATTCTTGGATATTGATTCTTGAAATACACCACTTTCCCTTTCATGGAAACACCGTCATCACATAAAACTATCATCATGTTCCCATTATCGACATTACTTAATATAATCTTCCACATTCTCTTAATGAGAAAACATCATTATTATAAAATAGTGAACTTGGTGAAGAAAAAATACAACATGCTCTACCACATGATGTATATAGTCAAATTGGATCCACCACACACACATTCTTGGGTTAACAATGATTGGGTTTAAAACTAATGTGAAAAACAATAGATAGAAACATAAATTCTCATTAGTTTCTAATAATCTTACCGTTTATATTTTTCGACCACATATTCATGAATCCATTTCCACTATCTCAATTAAACCTAATAAAACTTTTTCAATACAATGTTCCAAGAATACTAATAAAAATTATTGATTTATTTTGGTGATCAATATCGATAATTTGAAAACGTGAGACACCCCTGAAGACTACTTCTATAACCCCACTGGAAAATTTTGTTTATCAAAAATTTATTTTTTTAATTTATCTTAAAAAAAGGAAACTTTAAAATCATCAGATTTAAATCATTCACTTATTACTCCCCTAATATATGGATGGTAAGGAATAAAGAAGGATCCATGATCCATACTTTAACAAACCAAAATATCACATAGATATATATTTCTTTTATATCTACCTATTGACATAAAATAAAGAATATAATTTATAGTTCGTGGATGAGATATAGAATATGAATAAAAATCGAACCTTGAGAATCATGGATACCATCATTTAAAACTGTATCATTCTCCCTGATTTACATTATGTTATACACAATAAGATTCAATACTTTAAACCCAATGAGACCAATTGTCATGTTATAGAACTATGTATCCATTATAATGGACTTTCATCAAGGTATTTAGTATTCCCCCCATTTCTTATCATTGACCATGTATCTGATAAAGAGAGACAAATCTCCCACTATGATAATAAAATTGTTATCTTGTTATAAAAACTCTTAATATCTATAAATTAAATTGTTTGTTTAAAAATTTATCACATATGATTGTAGGTTTTATTGATATTTGCATCTAAAAACATATTTATCATGTAGATAAATTTTACATTATTTTCAGTTGATGGACGTACCACTTACAAAAAAGATAGATCTACCAAACAACTAATCTTATTGATTCAAGTCTCATTATAGAAAATATGGGACAATATTAATAACACAATAAATATTCATTACAGTCACTTATTTCCATACCTCCTAATAATCCATATAACATTGGATTCTTCAATTTAATTCATCTAGATTTATTCTTCATCTCTAGACACAATGTTGATACCAATTCTTGAAACTGATACAAAATCTCACCCATGCCAACATGACTTATTATACCATTGTTAAATTATTCTTGATAATTAATATTGAAATTATTACTTGTTTGGTCATTTTTAAAGACAACTTAATGAAATTTACATGGTTACTAATTTGTTCTGTTATCCATAAGATTCATTTATTTTCTACTTGTGATACTATCTATTATATAATTATTTCAAAACACCACATTAAATTATCATTATTTCACTGAATGTTGAGCTAAAATTCATCATGAGAGTTATACATCTATATCATCCCCTAATATCAAGGTAGAATTTCGATTATATTTCATGTTAGATGAAAAATAAGTAAAACATTATATCTTTTTTCATTCGAATTACCCTTTTTTCTATCTTGAATATTTAAATTTAGAATGATTAGGTTATATTTACCTAAAAACTTTATGTGTTGTGATATCCTTTTACATCAATTAAAATATTATCATTAGATCCTTGATTCCAATCATTAAAACTATTAATTAGTATTAATATTCTTAATCAGTTTACATTTATTATGTTTTTTAAAACAAAAAAACATTATCTCATACTAATTTAAAATAGTTTATACTATGGAGAACTTCAAAACAATACTTATCATCCTTTTATAAAACATACCTATGAATAATATACCCCCTAAAACCATAAAAAATTCAATAACTTTCAGTATAATTTAAATCAATAGTGGGGGGGAAAGTTTCATATCCTCAACTTGAGGAATGAGGTAGGTTTTGGTATACCACCCCTTTAGTATCACTCATTACTTTTCCACTTTTTAGATTCTATGAAAGGAATGTCATCCCCTCATACATGTCATCTTAATATTGATCATTATTCATGGTGAGCTTATTTAGTTAACAGAAATTATCTCTCTTTTGAGTGACCCAATATAGAAAAACATCGTTCTAGATGTTTGATTTGGAAATGGACTATTGTATCTTGGGAATTTTATTTTATTTATTGTCCAACTCAAGAACTCATAGTCCAATGGTACTTATACTTAATAGGATCTCCTCACATGTAACTGATTGCATCCTTTTCCAATGTTTTCTTATAGATCTATTTTACCCTACTTGATTTATCACCATTAATAACATAATAATTATTTTAAGACATCTCATTCATATTAGTGGCTTTACAGTTCTTTTAGTTTTATAATTTATTATTATTTTATTCCCGTGCATCCGCATATTCAATGATTTTTTGAACTTGTTTTTATATCATTTTTTTAATTTTCCTAGGAACTCCCATAGTTCTTTTTATCTCTTTCCCTGTGTAAAATTTCATAAAACTATCTAGTAATTCCTATTGAATGTTATCTTTAACATAAAGTATAACTTCTTTAGAAATTTTCATCCATGTAGAATGTTTATTTGTTATCTCATCTATCATGTTCTTAAATGGAGTAATTTCCTTCTTTATTCCTCTAGATTTTCATTCTTTCTTTCTAGGAGGGATTCTGTGAGTAAACTAATTTTGGTGATTAATTCACCTTTCAATAATATCAATTACTTTCATATAGTATAGTAAATTTTTCCCCATAAAAACAAATTATCTTTCACTAAAAAATTTCATTATATTAGTTATAGGAATGATGGAATTATATATGACACTTTATGTTTTATTTTTTCTATATTTCATAGCCATATGACTAGGTTTTTCATAGATAAAAACTCCCATTAAAACTACACCTTATATTTCCACACCTTATTTGATATAATATTTTATCAAAAACTACTATTTCTTTAATCCCTTGGTATTCTAGGAAAACACTCACTGTATGTCTTATGATTCAATAATAGTATCACTTTGTGGTTACCTTTCTTCGAGAATTTTCTTTTTTGGATTATCAAATATGCTACTTCTTACTTTTTGCCTTCATATTTACATATTTTTGGATTCCATTTGTTGATTCACCCATATAAGGAATCATTGTCCTCTCATACTGTTTTTTAACCCTCTTTACACGATCATTGATCTTCATATCCTTCTTCTTCAATTTGGACATCATCTTCCTAAGACTAATGCTTTCTATAAACCCCGTGTCTAGTAACCTAGAGAATGTGTATACTTAATGAAATTGGTATAATATAAAAACGAAATAATTTTAATGGAGAGTTCAGTTTTGTTGTGTGGATGAATGGTAGACATACATGAATCCCGTGTTAAATTAAATATATAAAATACATTACATAAAAAATATGATGTCATTCTTTATAATTATAATATCCTTCTTCATTTCACACGAAAAGTAAAAAATAATGGGGTATATCACATTATCATAAAGAGTATCAAAAACTATAAACAATCATGAGTAAATAAGGTATAAACAATATGAAAAGGTAAATAATTAAAAACACATTAAATCTAATTAGTAACATGAGAAATAATTGCATCTTTGGTTAATATAAATGTAGTAATATTAGGGAGAGAAAAAATTTACCAATGAATGAAATTCATCATATTGGATGTCATGATCTTATAAATCAAGATATATTTACCAAAAAATACTTGTGATGTGACAGTTTAATTGATGGGTTAGTATACACCAAGACCCCCTCTAATTAATTCATCCAACTAAATTGACTCATGAGACCCATCGATGCATTGAGTAGTAATCTATAACATCGATTTACCCATCACAATATGTCAAATGGAATCCCTATATATTGAATGATAAATTTAATTCTTTTAAAAAATTCCATTTCAAAAAATATATTTATTTAGTAAATTGCTTGGAATATTAATATTTCTCAAGTCAGTAAAATAAAAGTCACATAAAAACACTATATGAAAAAAATGGTATATGTCCTAAAAATAGTCATATTCATGATAAAAAATATGGTTATTTATGGTAAATTAAATTACTTATAAGAAGTTATCATAATAAACTAAATGTTTCAAGATAATGTTGAGAAAATAAAAATTAATAAGATATAAAATATGATTATCAATTAATCATAAATATTGGTTTCAAAAAAAATTATTTGAGAATATAAAAAAATTAAATAAAAATATTTATATATTAATTCATTAATGAGTATTCCTTGGAAGTCCATTTAAATCTTATAGAATAATTTAATTATCTAAAATGGTTTTGGTGAATAGAAAATCCATAAACAATGTCTAAATTATGAACATTCCTTATGATTTTTTGTAATGAATGTTGAAAAATAACTTAATGGGAAACATTAGATAGATTTCCCTAAATATGTTAAATTTAAAAAATAATATAAATTTTTTAATAAATCATTTTATTATGCAAAAAAACAGTTTTAAATAAAAAAATATGGATATGGAAGAAAAATATACCTGATCAAAAAGAGAATGTGTTGCACCACAACTTTTTAGTTTATTTTTATTTTATTATTTATTGGCTTCGTGTTTATCTTCCAATGTCTGGGTTAGGTCCTAACTTAAATTTTTTTTTGTCATTTAATAATTTTCGGCGGTTTTGGACTCGTGCATGGTCACTGCACAGTGTGTGGTAGCTGCATAGTCAGCATGGGATCCCACGCAAAGGTATAACGAATATAATAAACAATATTTTATGCAAACAAGGAAAGATAAATTTTTAAATGGTTATAATAATAATATTATTATTTAATTAATAACATTATTATTACTAAAGTGTTTTTATTTTCATTATTTATATTGTTATTAATTTTTATCATTATTATTTTTATTATTTTTATTTTTATTATTATCAAATTTTGTGTTATAATTATTATTACTTTTATTAATATTATTATTATTGTAATAACATTATTATTATAAGAATGAAAAAAAAACAAAACAAAACAAAACCCTAACTACCTACATCACCCCCTTTTTCCCATTTCCTGCCTTTCCCCCTGCACGAGCCACCCCTGTGCTCACCGCCCTCTGAATTCACCTCGTACCTCACCACCATCACACTCCCTAACCTCTCTTCCTGCATGTCTTATGTTACAGTCCTTGATGCTCTCCCTGGGCCTCACCCTCTCTCATCACTGCTCGTTTCCCCCACAAGCCATTCACTACCACCGGCCTCGCCCTGCCTCATGTTGGCCTTGCCCGGACCCCCAGTGCCGACCTCACCTTCTCCCACTCATGTCAGATAAGTCCCTCTTTCTATTCTTGCTCTGGACCCCGCCTATCTCGCCGCACAAGCCTCGCCACACCCAACCTCACCCTGTGCTCTAGTAGTTGCTTTTTCCTCCCATTATGGTATTTTACGGGGATTTTTATTTCAATTTTTTGGGGTTTTACTTAATTTAGTTAAACCCTATCATCTTGGGATTCTTTTTCACATTTTTCGTATTGCCAATTGTGTAAGAGAGGTCTCTGGGGTGTTTTTCCTTATTCCGTCGATGTTTTGCTCCGTCTGCCCTAGACTTTAGGTAGGTATTTTCCAAAATTTTCCTTTTCTATGTGATCTACGATGCTTGTGTATTTTAAATTAATTTCTAAATACCATTCGCACCTCCATAAGTATATTAGATAATTCATTGCGGTGTTTCTATTATTTAAAAATTGTTAAAATAGATTTTTAAAGTATAATCTCATTATGTGTAGGTTGTTTTTCATATAAACATTATTGATAAATGATTTATCCTATCTAATTAATTTTACATATTCTTTAGTTAAATTAACTAGTGAAAACATAGTTTTCAAAGATATTTAATATGGGTGATTTATCCTTGTTTCATGTTGTGTGATATGAATTCATTGTTTTATGAAAACACATAGTGTGTCCTCTACTAGTGTTTTAATGAACCGTGCAATTAGTTTATTTAACTCTGAAAGGTCTGCAAACTATGTTTTGGTGTGACGTCGATGTGTATTTAGTCATAAAAGAATATTTTAGTATGTTTTTGTGTTTTAGGCCATGTGTTACATCTTAAAGTTGTTTAATTATTTTTATATTAGTTTATTTGATGGGGAAAGTGTTTTCATTAATTGTGAAATTGGTTTTTTGGTTGTTCAAGTGGTGAAAGTTAGTTTTTTAAAGGTCTAAAAGTATTTCTGCTGAAGCATTTTGGTAAAAATTTTATTTTAAAATAGAATTTGCATGTGAAATTGGTGAGATCACGATGCAAGACTTTTTTTCCTTTTTGAAATGTTTTACTAAATGAGTTAATGATTTATTAAATGATGTTTGACATGTGAATAATGATTGAAAAGTGTTTTTTTTGTGTTAGGGTTTTATTATAAAATGAAGTGGTGAGTTTGTGAAAATGATTCTTTCTTTTTATATGACATTGGGTTATTTCTGTTGTTTCTGAAATGGTTTGAAATAAAATCATTGAGCATATTCCTGTTAGTCTTTGTAATGGAAAAAGTGGTGTTTGTGTTATGTTATGGGTAATAGTTTTAGACATGTTGAGTTAAAGTCTCATTTTTGACTTTTAACCAAAGGTTAATGTTTGTACTATATTTTAATGGAGAATGAGTTTTAGAGAAATTGTATGACCTGTTGGAAACATTAATCATTTTGTGAAATATTTTAAATGTTAAATGGTATGGCGGCTTGGTTGGAACCTTAGATTATATGATATATATATATATATGAGGGAACTTTATAGGGGATATGCCTTATGGGTCAACGTATGGATTGTCTATGTTTGGGGTAGGCAAGTGCAGTGAGATGTTTCATGCATGTGGGGGCCTCCTACTTACACAATATTATTATATTCACTGTTGGTTCCTAGGCGTCTTGTAGATGATTGAGTGATGGTTTCTGATCAACCCCGATTATATGGGTTGGTACCCCATGTATTGGATGTTAGGAAAAGTGGGATTTTCCATTGGATTGGTCAGTTATAGGGTGGACAGTTGGTTATAGACATAGTAGTATCACTGTATGCAGGTTGGTGGTTCCGAAATAGAGTAATTCCATTGGAATTTTAGGGACGTTTTGGATCACCCATGTTTGCTCATTTATTTAAATTTATTTTTTTACTTTATGTATTACTAGTTTATTTCAATCTTTCCTTGTTTACCTATATTATTTTATCCCATCTTTGGTATCGTTTGTTTTGGTTTTTTTTATAAAATGAAAAATGGTTTTATTTAAATAGAATGGAGAATCTGCAAGATTTCTGAATGAGAAAATTATATTGCTTGTTTTAAAATGTGAAACCATACTTTTATAATTATATTTAAAACTTGTTTTATTGGATTTTTTTGGGAGTGAGATTCTTGAATTTTGTAGCTCATCATGGCAACCCCACTAAGCATTTTTAATGCCCATGACTATTTTATGATTTCCATCACAAGTTCCCTTTACTCAGGTTCTCTTGGATGAGTTTCTTATCATTGGATCAAGGTTGGTCTTTGGTTAGGAAGTGATCTAGAAGGTCATGTGAAGGTATGTTGATTTGTTTTGTTTATTTTTTTTCTTATGCTAGAGTTTAGTTTTATTGTTTTGTATATTAACGTTTATTTATTTATCTTTTATGGGACAAATCATTCTTAGATATTAAATTTTGATGCCCGAAACCGGTTTCCATCTCATGGGGATCAGGAATGCCCTTCGGGGAATGTCGCGGACTAGCTCAGGAGACCGGTTTAGGGCTGACCTAGGTCGGTTCATGAAAAAATGGTATCAAAGGAAGTCCTTGTTATTTGGGGTGTCTGGTAGATGGATATTAGGACTGACGGGACTCAAGAGTTAGGTACGAGAAGGACATCATGAACCCTCGCCCGTTCTGGTCCTCATGTCGCCAGGGGTAGTCTGGGAATTGAGTCATTGTATAGTTCTGGTTTGTTTTAGATTGGGGGAAGAAAACATTGGCAAGAAGATGTTACATCATGATTTTACATAGAGTGGTAGACCATGTAGAGTATGAGTACACAATTTAAGTTCCTCCTAGTTGTTGATGTTAACTTGGGGCATGGCCCACTACCATGTCTCCTGGTTAAGCGTGACTACTAGTCACTCACTCTGGTAGTTTGATGCAGGTTGAGTGTCATCTTGGTTCTAGTTGGTGTAAGTGTGCTTTTGAAAATGAAAAAGGGGCTTTGAAATTAAAATTATTTCATTTAAATTAAATTAAATTAATTAATTTTGCTTTAAAACTGGAAGATCCTGATCTAAAAAATGGTGCTTACTGTGAAGTGGTCAGAAAAAGGTTTGGGTGCAACCTCGGGTACTCTTTATGAACGTTTTCACATGTGAGGGAATGCATGAAAAGTGTGTGTTGGTGCATATGGATGAAATTGGATGAATTCATGTGCAATGGTTCATGGAATTACTAGGGTGTGTACTTGCAATTAAAGACGTGACCATGTTTTTCAAAAGTGATTTTTGAAATGGGGAAATGAATTTTGAAATTGAGCTTGGATTGAAAAGTGGTTTTGGTATTTGGATAGAGTCCTTGGAAGAAGATATTTATTAAATCTAAAATGAAATGGGGATTTTGAGAAGATAATTTTGGTTCGTGTTTGTATTAGATTGGTTTTTTAGACGATTTTTTTTGGGATGAAGGATCTATCATTGATGTTTCTTCGTCTTGATATTGGTTATGAATCTGCTCTTTATATGTTGTTTAGAAAATGCCTCTAAAAAAAGGTCCTGAAGGATTCTGATATGTCTTGCCTAGTTTTCAGTCCTTCACAAACATTGACTATCCTTCACAGCGATCAAGGTCCGTTAGAGGCTGTAGAGTGTCTTGAGGAGGTCTAGAGCATATTCTAGGTATTGTAAACTTCTGAAGGTATTGAAGTGCATGCCGTTTTGGGTCTATTTGAAGGTCCAACTCTGAAAAAATTGGAGTTGTTCACCCCACCATCACTACAAGTTGGGATGACATGGGATGTATTTAAATTTGACTTTATTCGAGGGTTTATTCCTAGAGAGTTGAATATGAAGAAAAGGGATGATCTCATGTGTATTCAATAAGTCCAACGGATGGTTAATGCGTATGTTGACCATTTCATGGAACATGTGTCCATTTTTCTAGAGGTTTCATCGCATGATTTGATAATGACTTTTCTTTTCATCATGGGTATTCATCCAGAGATCATGGAGAGAGTCATCCTTTCTATAGACCATTGTTTTGAGAAGCTGGTGGATGAGGCGATCTTAGCTGAGTTGGTCCTTGAAGCACAGATGTTTGGAAATCAGGCGTATGCAGTTGCTCATAAAGGTTCCCCATCTGATGAGAAGGTTGTTCTAGAGGGACTTGTTTCTTAAAGAGTCCTCTGTAATTATTTTGGCTTCCATTTTTTCAGAACATTAAGTGGCGTTCCACCAGTGTACTCGGTTTGGGCACAAGAAGCCATCATGACGCATCCCTTCGAATACGTGTCATCATTGTGACAATCTGGGGAACATGGAGATGTTTTTCTAGAAGTGTCAATTGAATAAGACAATAGGATCAGGGAATTTTAGTGCCTGACAATGAGGCAGTAGTTGCTTCATCCATCAGAGCCCCATCCACAGATCTTGTGGTGAAGTTCACACACAGTCAGAAGTTGTCGGGGGTGTGAAGCCTCAGTTCGGGTTTTGTAATCAGTGTTGGTAGTTGAACATTTAATGTCCTTCTATAATGTTTTTCAATAATTAATGTTTTTATGATGTAAGTTCATTATTTTTTCATGAATTTATGATCGACTCATCCTCTTATAATCCAATTAGTCTTTTTGTGTGTGTACATGGTTTTCTAAATCATTTTTTTTCTTAAAAGTGTGTTTGGACTTTTTAAGGGTCGATCTCAGTTTAGCTGGGCTCATTTGGAGATGTAACCTCCTATGGAATAATGGATTTTTTTGATTATGATCACGTTAACTATTTGGGTTATGTTTTTCTTGGATGTTTTTGTCTAGTTTTTGGGGTTTTTGGTCTGGGTTGAGAGTTCTTAGTTTTAACATTGTTGTTGTTTCGCTCGCACAATAGAAAATAGTTTGGATCTATTCGGAGTTACCCCCCTCATGTGGTGGTATTTTTGGCAGTTAAATTTCAGCTATAATTTAGTTTTTGTGGTGGGGAGAACACTATCGTGTTCTTCATTTTTTTCTTATGTTGTAAATTCTTTTGGTTTCATTCAGGCAAGGACTCGTGTTTTTTTATTGATCAGCTAGGTGACTTTCTATGGGCACAATGTGTCTGTGGTGGGGAGAATTGTCACACCACGACTTTTTAATTTATTTTTATTTTATTATTTCATGGCTCTGGGTTCTTGCGCCATGGTCTGGGATGGGTCCGAACATAATTTTCATTGTCGTTCAATAATTTTAGTGGGTTTCAGACCTGTTCCCTGTCACCACAAAATGTGTAATAGCCATGTGGTCATCCTAGGTGCCCGCATAAAGGACTAACGATTAAAATAAATAAATATTTATATAAATAAAGTGACTTAATGTTTAAATTGTAATAATAAAATTAATATTATTTAATTAATGATATTATTATTATTAAGGTGTTATTATTGTTATTATTTTTTTTAATTTTTTTTATTATTATCATTTTTTGTTATTATTATTATTATTATTATTATTATTACTATTATTATTATTACTATTATTATTATCATTTCTTTTATTATTATTATTATTATTATTTTTGTAATAACATAATTATTATAATTATGAAGAAAACAAATCCAACCCCCAACAACCCACAACGCCCCCTTTTTCCCCTTCCCTACCTGTAAAGACCCGTAAAATTCAAGGAAAATTTTTCATAATTTTCTTTGGGATTTTACATGAACGCAGTTTCTGACGGCACTTGATTCTGAGGCCCGGTGTGCCCGGAATTTCTATCTGAAGTTTAGCTCAGGTACGTTCAGTGAACGAATGAGCGAGAATTTCGAACATTTGAACTGGTGCTCAGAATCTAATTTTGAGGGAACCGATGGAACCGCAACACCGGTAATTGCTTAGAAACACCTTTTCCGGAGTTTCGTTTTCACGAGAGAGGTTGATAAAAATTGTGGAAGTTAAAATAAAAATTTATCTACAGTTTTTATTTTTCTAAGTGGATTTAAGCTTTGGGTGGAAGTTGGGTAACTACCCAACATCCCATGGAAGGTTATGAGGGTGGTGGGGCCCACACGAACCCCACCCCTTTACATTCCTTAACTCCCTCAACTCACAATTTAATTTGATAACTTATGTATTAATAACTTATGTTATTAATGAAGAGTGAGTTTAATGTGTGTGTTTGAAATTCAAACTAATATCTAGTTAGTAATTAAGTGTGGGCTTAATTTATTTTTTTTGGGTTAGTTTTTTGTGGTGGAGTCTTTGGGAGAAAAGGGCTAAGGACTTGATGAACTTCTTCGTCTTTGACGAAGAACGCGAAGAACACATCGGTCTCCGACGAAGAACGCCGAGTTCTCGGAAACCAATTACGCGACGCCGTGTACCGTGACGCCGTCAACATCTTCTTTCACTGCGTCTTTTCCCACGACGAATCCTCGTTCAACAATCCTCCGTTCAAGCTCGTATGAGGTAGGGGTTTATGCGGTTTCTTTTTGTTATTTACTCCCGTTCATTATCCACGTATAATTGGACCGCATGCTATCAATTAACGGGAGGAGGCCGGACCGCTCAAACATGGCCGACCCCCCTCCCTTTTATTTTTTTTGTTGTTGTGGTACGACGGGAAGTGATGCGGTGTCGTCGCACCGCGTGGGAACGAACGGAAAGAATGTGTGATGTCGACACGCCATGTTTTTTAAAAGATATGAACCATGTCGCGGCGCCGTCACGCCACGCCAGAGAACCGAAAAATCATCGCGGCCAGAGCGGGGCTGTGGCGGAGGGGTGCGGCGCCGTCGTGCCGCACTGGACGAATGATGGCCGCGGCCAGTACTGGGCCGCGGCGAAGCGTGGGAATCACCATCCAGAAACGGGCCGCTGGCGTCGGAGCAGGGAGGGGACCGGCCGTCACCGGTCCCGTGGTGGCAGAAACCGGCCGGCCGGGGCGGGACGGCCGGACAGGAGTGAAGACGGGGGGTTCAAACCCTCGGTCGGCCAGCTAGCGGCCCCCATTAAGGGGGCACAGTTACAAAACACGGGGGGGGGGGGGGGGGGGGGGCAGCCCCCCCCCCCCCCCCCCCGCAAACAGAACGGCTCGGTCGTTCTGCCGAGCCAGCTGGCGCCACGCGCTAGCGCGCCAGGTCGCCAGGGCGGTCTGGACCGCCGGGCTGGGCCGCGCCCTGCCGGGCCGGCCCGGACCGGCTCGAGCGGGCCTGAGACCCCCGTTTTCGGACCCTTTTCGGTCTTTTTCCTGTACCGTGGGATACGGACCTTCGATCAACGCACCGTCAGCGGCGATGTGATCCTTGGATCGAGACGGTCCTTTTGAAATATTACACTCATTGTTTCGGAGAACTTTGGGTTCGGCCAGGTTGGTTCGTACACGAAACCAACCGGGCCCTCGGAGCGGAAACGCTTATAACTTGAGCTCCGGGCGTCCGAATGACGTTCCGTCGACTTTGATGGATTCCTCTAAGTGAGACAGATCTTTTTCCTTACTCCGCCCAAGGTTTGGACACAGTTGGAGTACGGTCGGGTTGGTTTTGACTTAAAAACCAACCGGGCCCCTGGGACGAAAAAGCCTATAACTCTCAGACCGAGTGTCCGATTGACGCTTCGTCTGTGACGTTGAGTTCTTGTTGACGATACGAAACTTTTGGATACATCAACTCTGGATTATCTGTCAGTTGATGTATCATCCCCTCAGCTCGTGAAGCGGACCCTCCCGAACATGCTTGCTGTGTATGGGAACCCTAGAGCTGGTTGCGTCTACGATGACAATGAAGAGAGTACGAGAATCCTCTGTGGGTTCGGTAGTGACCACTACGGTACTTTTTGGGATACATCAACTCCGGACTACATGTCAGTTGATGCATCGACCTCTTGGCTCGTGGAGTGGACCCTCCCGGAACGAGCATGCTGTGTGTGGAAACCCTAGAGCCGGTTGAGACTTGACGACTGCTGATCGAACAACTCGGTGTGTTACGGATAGCCCAGTGGGGAGCGCTTGGTTGTAGCAGCAGACCCACGGTGGAGGAGTGCTTGGTTGTAGCGGCAGACCCGCGGTACTCAACAGAAGGAGTACCTCTAGAGGCTATGAGGGGGAGCGCTTGGTTGTAGCGGCAGACCCACGACGGAGGAGCGCTTGGTTATAGCGGCAGACCTATGACAGAGGATCGCTTGGTTGTAGTAGCACGAGGGAGCGCTTGGTTGTAGCAGCAGACCCACGATAGAGGAGCGCTTGGTTGTAGCGGCAGACCCGTGGTACTCAACAGAAGGAGTACCTCTAGAGGCTATGAGGGGGAGCGCTTGGTTGTAGCGGCAGACCCATGGTGGAAAGCTCTGGGTTGTAGCAGCAGGCCCACAGTAGTCGATAGGTGGAGTACTACAGTAGTCCATGGTTAGAGGGAAGTGCTTGGTTGTAGCGGCATACCCACTATAAATGATGGAGAAGGAGTTTCCCAATATCTATGGTTTCAACTTCATGATCGATCCTATGTGGGTCATTGCGGGGGTTACTACCTATCGATCCTTTGTGGGTCCGACAACTTAGATGAATCAGTGGCTATATCTGATCATCTTTATCATCATACGAAGAAGTACACCTGTGTGAGCTGAATCTTGTTTTGATTTCATTTGTGGATTGTGTTGTGCTATCTTATGTGGATTACATTTTTCTTTCCTGTGTGGACTGGGTTGCACTTGGGCTCGGATGTCGGAGCCGAACGAGAATTGATGACTTAGGTATATGTATGGGAATATACCTAAGCAATGTCAGATGTTACTTCGTGATTGTATCTTTCCTTTGTGGATTATCCTTTGTGGATTCTGGGAGAGCTTCGAGGGTCTCGGGGTCCCTACTGAGTAGCTTATACTCACCCCTGCATGGGCTATTCCCGCACTACATTGTGTTGGTTGCAGACGACGGACAACGCTGATCGTGGTTGACGCTTGCGGAGCAGGACGGTACCAGGAGGTGGACCACTGGGCGGGACGTACTCGGAGCGGTCGGCTGGACCCAAGGAGCAGTGGAGGCTATCTGTACCCACCCTTCAGGTGGGATTTCTAGTGGACAGATCGGCGTTGCGACTTTACTTTTCAGTTGCTGTTTTCCCTTCCAGTTGTACTTTACTTCCAGTTTGGGTTTGTATACTGGCCCACTAACTTTCCACACTTACTGTTGTACTCAGTTTTTTCATAGTGTTTACTTCTATTGCTTGCTTTCTTTGTGCTGTTTGTTTACATTACAAAGGCAACGCCTTCCCTTTTTACCGGGATTAACGCCTTGGTACTAGTCGCCAGCCCATGGCCTATGGAAGGCGGGCTTGGGGTAGTCACGGCACGGGCCCCAAGGATGGGTCATGACAAATTGGTTTCAGAGGAGTTCGGTTTTACCACAGAACATGGTACTCTGATCTTTTTCTATGTGATGCAATAATGTTAAGCGTATTGGGTGTGGTTATCAGTCCAGGGAGTCCAGTGTTGGTGTGGCAGCCGACGTATCCGTACACCAGGACCCTGACTTCTGATTTCCGACTTAATGTGTGAAAACATTGATTGAATTTGTGTTTCATGTTTTCTTTATGATTACGTTGTGTCAGCTCACCAGGTATATTGTTCTGACTGTGGCGCACCTGTTTCCTTTTCAGGATGGCACCACGATGGCAGCCAGGTAGGGTTCCGAGAGTTGAGCTTGATGACAGCCCACCAAGCGGCGATGCCTCAGTACGGGACCCTTTTACAACTGAGGCACCGGCGGTACCTTTACCCGCCGAGCCACCGATGCTTCCAACCCCAGCTGCTGATGATGCACGTCGCCTTAGTGCACTGAACGAGTTCCAAATCCAGCGACCACCCAGGTACTGCGGGGAGACGGACCCCTAGGTAGCCGAGGACTGGCTGGAGGGAGTGGTACAAGTTTTGAGGTTAATGAGGACACCAGCAGACCTCATAGTGATCTTCACAGCGAGCCTACTGCACGCTGCAGCGGGACTATGGTGAAGCTTGATGCTCCAGGTGCACAACGAGGCATATCTCCTTTGGACGGACTTTGATAGCCTTTTTTGCTCAGAATTCGTCCCAGCCACCCTCCTAGCGGTGCGCATCCAGGAGCTACTACAGCTGTGGCAGGGCAGCATGACAGTAGCCCAGTACGCGGAGAGGTTTACCGATCTCTCACGCTATTCGACAGACATGGTACGGGACCCATTCTTCAGGGCCCGAACCTTCGAGCAGGGGCTCAGGCGAGAGATCAGAGCTTCAGCTGTTTCTCACAGCTTTCCGACACAGACATGAGTGTTGGAGCGAGGCCTCTTAGTGGAGAGTTTCCTTGCTGAGAAGTCTTCACCAGCAGGACCCACCACTAGCCAATATGCAGCAGAGTCTTCTGTAGTGGGCACCAGACAGATGACGCAGGGGTCCAAGAGGACTAGACCTACAGGTGGTCGACCGCATAAAACAGGATCGTTTTTTGCGAGGCACCTGGGGTGGAGAGAGACTTACCATGTGCGGGAAGTGTTACTCCTGCGGCGGGGTTGGTCACATGGCTCGTGACTGTCCAACTCTCCATACAGATGACCAGCACATGAACGAAGTACCTCCCAGGAATAGGCAGAGGTTCGATCAAGGTGGACTGCATGGCGTAGGGGACCATGGCAGGGGAGCTGGCCCTGCAGCTGGAGGTGGACGACGCTTCGTGGTGTTGGCACCACCACCACCAGGAGGTCCACCCCGACCGCAGGGAACAGGTGGACGTGGGAGAGCTCAGCTGCAGGCAGCTGAGGCCTACGATCATGGAGCTCCGGGAGAATATGGACAGGAGCGGGACTAGCTCCAGACCTGGAGACTTTTGTTCAAGTTGCTTCCAGCTCTGTTGTCGTTTGTTTTTTTGTTGTTGCTTTGTGTCTTTGAGCTGCAGTAATAAAAAGACACCTCTCTTTTGGCGTTTACATTCCTTCCCTCTCTTTATGTTGTTACTAAGAGGTTCCGGTTTAAAAACTGTTGACTTGACCCTCACTTTGAGATACCTACTGGAGGAGACCCAGTGACCACACACTGATTCCGACAGTGTGACTCAACCCTTGGAGGTGAGAGTAACGGTTGGATCTCTTGGTAGTAGCGTTGAGGCCTTATGACATCATCCTTGGTATGGGTTAGTATCATCCATGATGGGATTGACTATATTAGGCGAAGAACGTGGTTCATCCAGGGGATGAGACCGGATTTTTATTCTCGGCAAAGAAGAAATCTCAGCAGCTCGTGTAGGACCAGAAGGGTCCAAGTCATCCAAGAGCGGATGAGGAAAACTCAGAGCTGACAAAAGCCTTGTGCTGACAGGAGGCGGAGACCACTAGAGTTCGAGGATGGTGACCATGTTTCCCTATGGGTCTCACCTCGACGTGTGTTACAGAGATGTGACTGAGGCGAAAAGTTATCTCCGAGGTTCAACGGACCTTTCTAGGTCCTTGGTAGGGTAGGCGAGGTGGTTTACCACTTGACCCACCCATCTCAGTTGCACCAGGTGCACGATGACTTCCACGTATCTCAACTGAGGAGATACGTGCACGACCCGACACACATCATTGACCATGGGGAGTTGGAAGTTGATGATGGGGCAACTTTTGCGGAGGTTCTGGTGGAGATTGAGGATCGACAGGAGCAGGCCCTACGTGGACGGTCGATTCCTCTAGTGCGCATCAGATGGCAGCACGAGAACCTCCAGGACAGCACTTCAGAGCGGGAGGCTCAGATGCATGCTTAGTACCCACATTTGTTTCCCTAGTTTATGATGTACCTTTACGGGGACGTAAAGCCATGAGGTGGGAGTAATGTAAAGACCCATAAAATTCAAAGAATTTTTTTTCCTAATTTTATTTGGGATTTACATGAACTCAGTTTCTGACGGCACTTGATTCTGAGGCCTGGTGTGCCCGGAATTTCTATCCGAAGTTTAGCTCGGGTACGTTCAGTGAACGAACGAGAGGGAATTTCTAACTTTTGAACCGGTGCTTGGAATCAAATTCTGAGGGCACCGATCGAACCGCAGCACCGGTAATTGCTTAGAAACACCTTTTCCGGAGTTGCGTTTTCATGAGAGAGATTGATAAAAATTGTGGAAGTTAAAATGAAAATTTAAATACAATTTTTATTTTTCTAAGTGGATTTAAGATTTGGGTGGAAGTTGGGTAACTACCCAACTTCCCAAGGAAGGTTATGCGGGTGGTGGGGCCCACACGAACCACACCCCTTCACATTCATTAACTCCCTAAACTCACAATTTAATATCATAACTTATGTATTAATAACTTATGTTATTAATGAAGAGTGAGTTTAATGTGTGTGTTTGAAATTCAAACTAATGTCTAGTTAATAATTAAGTGTGGGCTAAATTTATTTATTTTTTGTTAGTTTTTTATGGTGGAGTCTTTGGGAGAAAAGGGCTAAGGACTTGATGAACTTCTTCGTCTTCAACAATGAACGCGAAGAACACATCGGTCTCCGACGATGAATGCCGAGTTCTCAGAAACTGATTACGCGATGCCGTGTACCGCGACGTCGTCAACGTCTTCTTTCACGAGGACTCATCCCACGATGAATCCTCATTCGACGAACCTCCGTTCAAGCTCGCACGAGGTAGGGGTTTATGTGATTTCTTTTCGTGATTTACTCCCGTTCATTATCCACGTATAATTGGACCGCATTCAATCAATTAATGGGAGGAGGCCGGACTGCGCAAACACGGCCAACCCCCCTCCCTTTTATTTTTCTTGTTGTTGCGGTATGACGGGAAGTGACGCAGTGCTGTCGCACCGCGTGGGAATGAACGGAAAGAATGTGCGATGCTGATATGCAGCGTTTTTTCAAAAATATGAACCAAGTCGCGGCGCCATCGCGCCGTGCCAGAGATCTGTAAAAGCATCGCGGCCGGTACCGGGCCATGGCGAAGCGTGGGAACCGTAGGCCGGAAACGGGTCGCCGACGTCGGAGCAGGGAGGGGACCGGCTGTAGCCGGTCCCGTGGCGGCAGAAACCGGCCGGCCGGGGGCGGGCCATCCAGACTGGAGAGAAGCCTGGGGTTCAAACCCCCAGCCGGCCAGCTCGCAGCCCCCATTAGGGGTGGCCGCAGTTACAAAACATGGGGGGGGGGGGGGGCAGCGCCACCCCCCCCCCCCCCCCCCCCCCCCCGCAAACCGAACGGATCGGCCGTTCGTCCGAGACAGCTGGCGTCGTGCGCCAGCGTGCTGGGTCACCAGGCCGGGCCACGCCCAGGGCGGGCCACGCCCATGCGGGCCGTCCCGGACCCGGGTCGGTCCAGGCCCGAAAACCCCGTTTTCAAACCCTGTTCGGTCTTTTGCCCGTATCTTCGGATACGAACCTCCGATAGACACACCGTCAGCAGCGATGTGATCCTTGGATCGAGACGGTCGTTTTGAAATATTACACTCATGGTTTCGGAGAACTTTGGGTTCGGCCGGGTTGGTTCGTACACGAAACCAACCGGGCGCTCGGAGCGGAAACACTTATAACTTGACCTCCGGACGTCTGAATGACATGCCATCAAATTTTTTGGATTCCTATAAGTGATATGGATCTTTTGTCATACTCCGCCCGAGGTTTGGATGCAGTTGGAGTACGGTCGGGTTGGTTTTGACTTAAAAACCAACCGGGCCCCTGGGACAAAAAAGCCTATAACTCTTAGACTGGGCGTCCGATTGACGCGCCGTCTATGACGTTGAGTTCATGTTGATGATACGAAACTTTTGGATAAATCAACTCCGGATTATGTGTCAGTTGATGTATCATCCCCTCAGCTCGTGGAGCAGACCTTCCCAAACTAGCTTGTTCTGGGTGGGAACCCTAGAGCTGGGTGCGTCTGCGACGAAAATGAAGACAGTACGGGAATCCTCCGTGGGTTCGGTAGTGACCACTACGGTACTTTTTGGGATATATCAACTCTAGGCTACATATCAGTTGATGCATCGACCTCTTGGATCATGGAGTGGACCCTCCTGGAATGAGCATGTTGTGTGCGGAAACCCTAGAGCCGGTTGAGACTTGACGACTACAGATCGAACGACTCAGTGTGTTACAGATAGCCCAGTGGGAAGCGCTTGGTTGTAGCAGCAGACCCATGGCAGAGGAGCGCTTGGTTGTAGCGGCAGACCTGCGATACTCAACAGAAGGAGTACCTCTGGAGGCTATGAGGGAGAGCGCTTGGTTGTAGCAGCAGACCCACGATGGAGGAGCGCATGGCTGTAGCGGCAGACCTACGATGGCAGAACGCTTGGTTGTAGCAGCACGGGGGAGCGCTTGGTTGTAGCAGCAGACCCACGACAGTGGAGCCCTTGGTTGTAGTGGCAGACTTTTGGTACTCACCAGAAGATGTACCTCTAGAGGCTATGAGGGGGAGCGCTTGGTTGTAGCGGTAGACCCATGGTGGAAAGCGCTTGGTTGAAGCATCAGGCCCACAGTACTCGATAGGTGGAGTACTACAGCAGTCCAAGGTTAGAGGGAAGCGCTTGGTTGTAGCGGCATACCCACTGTACTTGATGGAGAAGGAGTTTCCCAATAGCTATGGTTTCAACTTCATGATCGATCCTATGTGGGTCATTGCGGGGGTTAGTACCTATCGATCCTTTGTGGGTCCGACGACTTAGATGAATCAGTGGATATATCTGATCATCTCTATCGTCATACGAAGAAGTACACCTGAGTGAGCTGAATCCTGTTTTTCGTTCCTTTGTGGATTGTATTGTGCTATCTTGTGTGGATTAAGTTTTGCTTTCCTGTGTGGACTGGGTTGCACTTGGGCTCGGATGTTGGAGCTGAACAAGAATTGATGACTTAGGTATATGTATGGTCATATAACTAAGAAATGTCAGATGTTACTTCGTGATTGTATCTTTCCTTTGTAGATTATCCTTTGTGGATTGTGGGAGACCTTCGGGGGTCTCAGGGTCCCTACTGAGTAGCTTATACTCACCCCTGCACGGGCTATGCCCGTACTATGTTGTGTTGGTTGCATACGACGGACAACGCTAATTGCGGTTGAGGCTTGGGGAGTAGGTCGGTACCAGGAGGTGGACCACTGGTCGGGACATACTCGGAGCAGTCGGCTGGACCCGAGGAGCAGTGGAGGCTATCTGTACCCACCCTTGAGATGGGATTTCCAGTGGAAAGCTCGGCGTTGTGGCTTTACTTTTCAGTTGTTTTTTCCCTTCCAGTTGTACTTCACTTCCCGTTTGGGTTTGTATACTGGCCCACTTACTTTCCGCACTTACTGTTGTACTCTGTTTTTGCATAGTGTTTACTTCTACTGCATTCTTGCTCTGTGGTGTTTGTTTACTTTTCAAAGGCAATGCCTTCCCTTTTTATAGGGATTTACGCCTTGGTGCTAGTCGCCAACCCCTGGCCTATGGAAGGAGGGCTTGGGGTAGTCACGCCACGGGCCCCGAGGACGGGTCGTGACACTTCCTTTCCTATACATGAGTTCCCCTATGCTCACCCCCCTCTATGTCCACCTCACCCCTCACATGTCACGACCCGTCCTCGGGGCCCGTGCCATGACTACCGCAAGCCCGCCTTCCATAGGCCAGGGGCTGGTGACTAGCACCAAGGCGTAATTCCTAGTAAAAAAGGGAAGGCATTTCCTTTGTAAAGTAAACAAACACCATAGAGCTAGCAAACAGTATAAGTAAACCCTAAGTAAAAACTGAGTACAACAGTAAGTGCGGAAAAGTAAGTGGGCCAGTATACATACCCAAACTGAAAGTAAAGTACAACTGGAATGGAAAACAACAACTGAAAAGTAAATCCGCAACGTCGAGTTGTCCACTAGAAATCCCACATGAACGGTGAATACAGATAGCCTCCACAACTCCTCGAGTCCAGCCATCCGCTCCGAGAACATCTCATCCAGTGGTCCACCTCCAAGTATCATCCTGCTCCGCAAGCCTCAACCACGATCAGCGATGTCTGTCATCTACAACCAACACAACGTAGTGCGGGCATCGCCCATGCAGGGGTGAGTATAAGCTACTCAGTAGGGACCCCGAGACCCCCGAAGGTCTCCCAGAATCCACAAAGGATATTCCACAAAGGAAAGATACAATCATGAAGTAACATTCGACACTGCTTAGGTATATGCCCATACATATACCTAAGTTATCAATTCTCAATCGGCTCCAACATCTGAGCCCAAGTACAACCCAGTCCACACAGGAAAGAAAAACATAAATCCACACAGGATAGCACAACACAATCCACATAGGAAAGAAAAACAGGATTCAGCTCACACAGGTAAACTTCTTCGTAAGACGATAGAGATGATCAGATATATCCACTGATTCATCTAAGCCGTCGAACCCACAAAGGGTCGAAAGGTACTAACCCCTGCAATGACCCACAAAGGATCTGGCCCACACATGATCGATAGATAACTAACCCCCACAATGACCCACAAAGGATCTAACCCACAAAGGATCGATAGGTAACTAACCCCTACAATGACCAACAAAGGATCTGACCCACACAGGATCGATAGGTAACTAACCCCCGCAAAGACCCACACAGGATCTGTAGGCGCTGGCCCACACAGGACTACTGAGCGCTGACCCACAGAGGATCAGACCCATTGAGGATCTATAGCACCGATCCATGTAGGATCGCTGAGTGCTTTAGTCGTCGCCATCAAATCCACTGAGGATCTTTGTACAGTCGTCGTCGTAGTCGCAGTCGCAGCCAGCTCTAGGGTTCCCGCACACAGCAAGCTCATTCGGGAGGGTCTGCTCCACGAGCCGAGAGGCTGATACATCAACTGACACATAGTATAGTGTTGATGTATCCGAAAGTTCCGTATCGTCAACAGGAACTCAACGCCATAGATGGTGCGTCAAACAGATGCCCGGTCTGAGAGTTATTGGCTTTTTTGTCCTAGGGGCCCGGTTGGTTTTTTAAGTCAAAACCAACCCGACCTTACTCCACCTACATCCAAAATCGAGAGGAATAAGCCAAAAGTTCCGTCTCAATTAGAGGAATCTATCAAAGTCGACGGCACGTCAATCGGACGTCCAGAGCATAAGTTATGAGTGTTTCCGCTCCGAGGTCCCAGATGGTTTCGTGTACGAACCAACCCGGCCGAACCCAAAGTATTTCGAAACCTCGAGTGCGATATACCAAAAAGACTTCCTCTATCCAAGGATCGCATCGCAACTGTCGGTGTGTCGATCGGAGGCCCGTAGCTTAGGTTATGGGCGACAGACCAAAAATGGTTCGGTAAAAGGAGGTTCGGGCCTGGTCCGACCCGACCCGATACCCGAGGGTCAGCCCAAACTAGGTCTAGGTCCGGCCAGCTTGGGCGCGGCCCACCCCGGCTGGGCATGGCCCAGCCCGGCGGTCTGATTCGGCGGACCGGACCGGGGAGCCGCTCGGCGCGCAGTGCGCTGGCACACCGCCAGGGGTTCGTCCGAACGACCGAACCGTTTCGGGGAGGGGGGGCACTACCCCCGCGTGAAGTAAACCGTGGACCCTTTAATGGGGCCGCTCAGCGGGCCAGCCGGGGGTTACGACCCCCGACGCTCTCCTCGAACCGGCCGGCCCGGCTGGTCGGCCCGCTGCCGCCATCACAGGACCGGCAGGGGCCGGTCCCTTGGCTCTGACGCCGGCGGCCTGGAACCGGCCGCCGGTTCCCCTGCTCCGCCGTGGCCTGGAACCGACCGCGGCCTTCATCCGTCCGGCGCAGCACGACGGCACTGCTCCCCTCCACGATGGCCCCGCTCTGGCCGCGGTGCTTCTGAGGTCCTCCGGCGTGGCGCGATGGTGCCACGTCCTTTGTTCATCTTCTACGGTGCGGCGTGACGGCGCCACGGATTTGTTGCTTTCCACGACACGGTGCGACGATGCCGCGTTTCTCCGCTCTCCCTTTTACAATTTCTGTGCGGTGCTTTAGCACCACGTAGCCTTTTTTGCCGCATCAAAAATCCACAATCAAAAGGGGGAGGAGTGTCGGTCATGTTCGTGCGGTCCGACCTCCTCCCGTTAATGCAATAACAGGTGGTTCAATTGAAAGGGGGAAACGATGGAAGAAAAACACAAAATAGAAACGCATAAAAACCCCTACCTCAACACTGTCGTAGAATGAGCGTTCGTCGCGGAATTAACCGTCGCGGAAGAGGAGGTTTGTCACGAAAGAAGAGGATCGCTGCAGAAGAAGAGGTTCATCGTTGGTGTTGGGTGATCTCCGAGGAAGGCGTCTCTCGCCATCGGAGGTCGGCATTCTTCGTTGGCGGTAGAGCGTTCTTCGCGTTCTTCGTCAAAGAATGAAGAATCCTCTCTTTGTTCTCCCAAAGGTTTAACACAACACAAACCCCCAAAAATAATAAAATATGTCTTATTATTTTATTATCAACTTAAGAATTTGAAAATCAAAAGATTAGAAACTAACAATTAATTCGAAGAATTAATTGTAACAATTTAACTGCCAAATTTAATGGGGTGTTTCTTAAACAGAAAAACGAATGGTTGACTTTCATTAAAGAGGGGGTTTCCGGGTGCGTTACTTAGGAGGGAAGAAACAGTGGGCCTCGTGCGGGCCCCACCTCAAAAATATCCTACCAAGTGGGTAGGATATTTTGGGTTCCACCCTATCCTCTTAACATGGCTTAAGTGGCTTTAAGTGAAATAAAATAAAGTTGTCTCACCACTTTATTTTATTTCTTAACTTAACCCCAAAAATTAAAAACCAAACCCGAGCAAACGCAACTCTGGAAAAGGCGTTTCTAAGAAAATACCAGCGTTGTGATTCCATCGGTGCCCTCAGAATTTGATTCTGAGCACCAGTTCAAAATTTAGAAAACCCCACTCGTTCGTTCACTGAACATACCCGAGCTAAACTTCGGAAAATGATTCCGGCCACACCAGGCCTCGGAATCCGGTGTCGTCAGAAACTGCGTTCTTGTAAAATTCCTAAGAAAATTAAGAAAAAAATTTCCCTGAATTTTACAGGTCTTTACATCACTCCCACCTTAGGTCTTTATGTCGCCGTAAAGATATATCAAAACTAGGGGAAAAAACTGTGTACTGAGCACGCATCTGAGCCTCCTGTTCCCAAGTGCTCTCCTGGAGGTTCCCGTGCTGCCATCTGATGCACACTAGAGGAAGCGACCGTCCACGTAGGACCCGCTCCTGTCGATCCTCGATCTCCAGCGGACTTTCCGCAAAAGTCGTCCCATCATCCACGTCCAGCTCTCTATGGTCAATGATATGCAATGGGTCGTGCACGTATCTCCTTAGCTAAGATACGTGGAAAATGTCGTGCACCCGGTGCAACTGAGGTGGTAGAGCCAGGTGATAAGCCACCTCGCCAATCCTACTGAGGACCTGGAATGGTCCAATGAAGCGTGGAGACAACTTTCTGCCTCGTCCAAATCTCCGTAATCCACGTCGAGGTGAGACACGCAAGAAGACGTGGTCACCATCCTCGAACTCCAGTGGCCTCTGCCTCCTGTCAGCATAAGACTTCTGCCAGCTATGAGCTGTCCTCATCCGCTCCTGGATGACCTGGGCCTTCTCTGCTGTGGCCTGGACCATCTTCGGTCCCACAAGTGCTGACTCCCCAGGGTCTGTCCAGCACAAAGGAGATCTGCAAGGTCGGCTGTACAACGCCTTGTATGGTGTCATCCCGATGGTGGAGTGGTAGTTGTTGTTGTATGAAAACTCCACCAAGGGTAGGTGGTCCTCCCAGCTGCGACCAAAGTCGAGGAAACATGCACATAGCATGTCCTTGAGAGTCTGTATGGTCCTCTCCGTCTGACCATCTACCTGAGAGTGAAAGGTGGTGCTAATACGTAGCTGCATCCCGAATGCCTCCTGCAACCCCTTCCAAATCCGGAAAGTAAAGCAAGCATCTTGATCGGAGACGATTGGCACACCGTGAAGCCGTAAAATCTCTTAAACGTAGAGACATCCCAAGCTCTCCACTAAGCCCTGCTCTCTGATCGGTAAGAAGTGAGTCGACTTGGTGAGTCGGTCGACAATCACCCAAATGGAGTCGTGACCTTTGGAAGTGCGTGGAAGTCCAGTCACAAAATCCATAGATATTCTGTCCCGCTTCCACTACGGGACCTCCAAGGGTTGTACCAAGCCTGCTAGTACCTGATGCTCTGCATTCACCTGCTGGAAGGTGAGGCACTGAGAAAAGAACTCTGCCACAACCTTCTTCATGCCCGGCCACTAGTGCTGATATCATCGGCTACCAAATTCCCCTTTCTAGGAGTATAGACTATCTCAAAGTCATAGTCCTAGAGGAACTTGAGCCATCGCCGCTGTCTCAGGTTCAGTTCCTTCTACGAGAAGATGTACCTGAGACTCTGATGGTCAGAATATACTGTAAAGCGCTCGCCCATCAGATAGTGTTGCCACATTTTCAGAGCGAAGACCACTGTTGCGAATTCCAGTTCATGGGTAGTGTAGTTCTTCTCATGCTGCCTCAACTGATGTGATCCATAGGCGATCACGGCCCGCTCCTGCATCAGGACAGATCCGAGTCTGGTCCCTGATGCATCGCAGTAAACTATGTACTCTACTCCCTCCTCCGGCAACCTCAAGATATGCGCGCTGGTCAATCTTTGTCTCAGCTATTGGAAGCTCTGCTGACATCTGTATGACCACATGAAGGGTTTCCTCTTCCTCCTTAACATTCTGCAAAGCTGCAAAGATTTATCCTTTTCCGAAAAGGGAAATCCAGTCTCATCCCCTGTATGAACCACGTTTCTTGCCTAATATAGTCAATCCCGTCATGATTAGTTAATTCATGTCATGGATTACGTTGTAAGGCCTCGACGTTGCTACCAAAATATCCAACAGTTACTCTTGCCTCCAAGGGTTGAGTCACACTGTCGGCATCAGTGTGTGGTCACTGGGTCTCCTCCAGTAAGAATCTTGCAAGTGAGGGTCAAGTCAACAGTTTTTTACTGGCACCTCTTAGTATTAACTAACAAAAGACAAAAAAATCAAACGTCACTAATGCAAGCGTCTTTTATTACTTCAACTCAAAGTACAAGGACACAAGGAAACACAATAAACAATGATATAGGCATAATGGGAAAAGGCCTCTATTCCTGGAGCTAGACCCGCACTTTTCCACCTGCTTCTGGAGCTCCATGATCATAAGCTCCAGCTGCCTGAAGCTGTGCTCTCCCTTGAGGTCGGGGTGGACCTCCTGGTGGTGGTGGTGGTAGAGCCTCAAAGCATCTCCCACCACCTACTACTCGGCCAGCTCCTCTGACTCGTCTGAATGCTCCCTGTGGACCACCACGGTCGAACCTCTGACTCTGCCTAGGTGGTTCCTCAACCGTCTACTGGTCCTCTACATGGTGGTTCGGGTAGTCACGAGCCATGTGGCCCTGCCCGCCGCATGCATAGCACTGTCTTCCACTCATAGGACTGGTTCTCCTGTGTGTGCCCCGCACCTCCGAGCTAGTATCCTGTGGTCGTCCACCCGATGGTCTTGCCCGCTTGGACCTCTCCGACATCTGTCTACTGCCGACTGCAGAAGACTTTGCCACGTGTCGCACTGCGGTAGGTCTCGCCGCAGGTGTAGACACAACAAGAAAGCTCTCGATGAGAAGAGCTCGCTCCAGTACTCCTGCCTGAGTCAGAATGCTGAGGGAGATCAGCGATGCCCTGATCTCATGCCTCAATCCCTGCTCAATGGTCCGGGTCCGGAAGAATGGGTACCGTACCATGTCTTTCGAGTAACACGAGAGATCAGTAAATCTCTCCGAGTACTGGGAGACCGTCAAGCTGCCCTGCCACAGCTGTAGAAGCTCCTAGATGCGCACCGCACGGAGGGTGGCTGGGATGAACTCTGAGCGAAAGAGTCTCTCAAAGTCTGTCCAGAGAAGAGATGCCTCATCGTGCACCTGGAGCATCAAGCTCCACCATCGGCCCGCTACCGCGTGCAGTAGGCTCGCTGCGAGGATCCACATGAGGTCTGCTGGTGTCCTCACTAACCTGAAAACTCATACCACTACCTCCAGCCAATCCTTGTCTGCCTGGGGGTCCGTCTCCCCGCGGAAGCTGGGCAGTCGCTGGCACTGGAACTCGTGCAGTGCAATAAGGCGACATGCATCGTCAGCAGCTGGGGCTGGAAGCATCGGTGGCTCGGCGGGTAAAGTTACCGCCGGTGCCTCAGCTATCAAAGGGCCCTGTACCGAGGCCTCATCGCTCGATGGGTTGTTGTCACGCACAACACTCGGAACCCTAGCTGGCTGCCGTCGTGGGGACATCTTGAAATGAAACAGGTGTGCCACGGTCAAACAGTATACCTGGTGAGCTGACACAAAGGAATCACAAAGAAAACTTGAAACACACATGCAATCAATGTTTTCTTGCATTAAGTCGGAAATCAGAAGTCAGGGTCCTGATGTATGGATAAATCGGTCGCCGCACCAACACTGGACTCCCTCGACTGATAACCATACTCAATACTCTGAATACTATTGCTTCACATTGAAAACGATCAGAGTCCTGAGTTCTACGGTAGAACTGATCTCTTCTAATACCAATTTGTCATTACCCATCCTCGGGGCCCATGCCATGACTACCCCAAGCCTACCTTCCATAGGCCAGGGGCTGGCGACTAGCACCAAGGCGTAATTCCCGGTAAAAAGGGAAGGAATTGCCATTGTAAAGTAAACAAACACCACAGAGAAAGAAAGTAGTAGATCTAAACACTAAGTAAAAACTGAGTACAACAGTAATTGTGGAAAAGTAAGTGGGCCAGTATACAATCCCAAACTGAAAGTAAAGTACAACTGGAAGGGAAAACAGCAACTGAAAAGTAATGCCGCAACATCGAGCTGTCCACTGGAAATCCCACCTAAAAGGTGAGTACAGATAGCCTCCACAGCTCCTTGGGTCCATCCGTCCGCTCCGAGAATGTCCCGTCTAGTGGTCCACCTCCAAGTATCGTCCTGCTCCGCAAGCCTCAACCACGATCAGCGTTTTCCATCGTCTACAACCAACACAACGTAGTGCGGGCATAGCCCATGCAGGGGTGAGTATAAGCTACTCAGTAGGGACCCCGAGACCCCCGAAGGTCTCCCAGAATCCATAAAAGATAATCCACAAAGGAAAGATACAATAACTAAGTAACATTCGACACTGCTTAGGTATATTCCCATATATATACTTAAGTCATCAATTCTCGTTCGACTACAACATCCGATCCCAAGTACAACCCAGTCCACACAAGAAAAAAAACGTAAATCCACACAGGATAGCACAACACAATCCACATGGAAAAGAAAAACAGGATTCAGCTCACATAGGTAAACTTCTTCGTAAGACGATAGAGATGATCAGATATATCCACTAATTCATCTAAGCCGTCGGACCCACAGAGGATCGAATGGTACTAACCCCCGCAATGACCCACAAAGGATCTTACCCACACAGGATTGATAGATAACTAACCCCCGCAATGAACCACAAAGGATTTGACCCACAAAGGATTGATAGGTAACTAACCACCCCACAATGACCCACAAAGGATCTGACCCACCCAGGATCGATGGGTAACTAACCCCCGCAATGACCCACATAGGATCGGACCCACACATGATCTGTAGCACTGATCCACGTAGGATTGCTGAGTGTTGTAGTCATCGCCATCGAATCCATTGAGGATCTATGTACAGTTGTCGTCATATTCACAGTCGCAGCCAGCTCTAGGGTCCCCGCACACAGCAAGCTCGTTCGGGAGGGTCCGCTCCATGAGCCGAGAGGCTGATACATCAACTGACACATATTCCAGAGTTGATGTATCCAAAAGTTCCTTATCATCAACAAGAACTCAATGCCATAGACGATGCCTCAAACGGACGCTCGATCTGAGAGTTATTGGCTTTTTCATCCCAGGGGCCTGGTTGGTTTTTTAAGTCAAAACCAACCCGAACGTACTCCACCTGGGTCCAAACCTTGTGCATAGTAATCCAAATATCCGTTTCACTTAGAGGAATCCATCAAATTTGACGGCACATCAATCGGACGTCCGGAGCTTAAGTTATGACTGTTTCCGCTCCGAGGGCCCAGTTGGTTTCGTGTACGAACCAACCCAGCCGAACCCAAAGTATTCCGAAACCTCGAGTGCGATATACCGAAATGACTGTCACGATCCAAATATCGCATCGCAACTGACGGTGTGTCAATCTGAGGCTCTTAGCTCATGTTATTTGCGACAGACCGAAAATGGTTCGGTAAAAGGAGGTTCCGGCCCGGTCCGACCCGGCCCGATACCCCCATGGTGGGCCCGAACCGGGTCCGGGTCCGGCCCACATGGGCGCGGCCCGGATTGGCCCGGCCTGGGTGCGGCCCAGCCTGGCGGTTCGGTTCGGCAGACCGGCCAGGGCAGCTACCCGGTGCGCGGCGCGCTGGTACGTCGCCAGGGGTTCGGCTGAACGGTCGAACCGTTTCGGGGTTGGGCTGAGGGTTACGACCCCCGGTGCTCTCCTCGTACCGGCCGGTCCGGCTGGCCGGCTGGCTGCCGCCATCACGGGACCGGTAGGGGCCGATCCCTTTGCTCTGACACCGACGGCCCAGAATCGGCCACCGGTTCCCCTGCTCCTCCGTGGCCCGGAACCGGCCGCGGCCTTCGTCCGTCCGGTGCGGAACGATGGCATCACGCCCCTCTGACACGGCCCCGCTAAGGACGCGGTGCTTCTGAGGTCCTCCGGCGTGGCGTGATGGTTCCGTGTCCTTTTTTCATATTCTATGGCGTGGCGCGACGGCGCCGCCGATTTGTTGCTTCCCACGACGTAGTGCGGCAGCGCCGCGTTTCTCCGCTCTCCCTTTTACAATTTCCACGCGGTGCTTCGGCACCGCATTACCATGTTCGCCACATCAAAAATACACAACCAAAAAGTGGAGGAGTGTCGGCCGTGTTCGTTCGGTCCGACCTCCTCCCGTTAATGTGACAATAGGCATTTCAATTGAAAGGGGAAAAACGACGGAAGAAAAAAACAAAATAGAAACGCATAAAAACCCCTACATCAACGCTGTCGTCGAACGAGCGTTTGTCTCGGAATTAACCATCGTGGAAGAAGAGGTTTGTCGTGGAAGAATATGATCGCCATAGAAGAAGAGGTTCGCCGTTGGCATTGGGTGATCTCCGAGGAAGGCGTCTCTCGCCGTCGGAGGATGGCATTCTTCGTTGGCGGTAGAGCATTCTTCGCATTCTTTGTCGAAGCACAAAGAATCCATTCTTTGTTCTCCCAAAGTTTTAACACAACACAAACCCCCAAAAATAATAAAATAAGTCCTCTTCTTATTTTATTATCAACTTAAGAATTTTAAAATCAAAAGATAAGACACGAACAATTAATTCTAAGAATTAATTGTAACAATTTTACTACCCAATTTAATGGGGCGTTTCTTGACCAGAAAAACGCACGGTTGACTTTAATTAAAGAGGGGGTTGCGGGTGTGTTACTTAGGAGGAAAGAAACAGTGGGGCCCGTGCAGGCCCCACCTCAAAAATATCCTACAATGTGGGTAGGATATTTTGGGTTCCACCCTATCCGCTTACCTTGGATTAAGTGGATTTATGTGAAATAAAATAAAGTTGTCGCACCACCTTATTTTATTTTTTAACTTAAACTCAAAAATTAAAAACCAAACCCGAGAAAACACAACTCCGGAAAAGGCGTTTCTAAGAAAATTCCGGCACTGCAATTCCATCGGTGCCCCCAGAATTTGATTCTTAGCACCGGTTCAAATGTTAGAAAACCTCGCTCGTTCGTTCATTGAACGTACCCGAGCTAAACTTCGGAAAATGATTCCGGCCACACCGGGCCTCAGAATCAGGTGCCGTCAGAATCTATGTTCTTGAAAAATTCCCAATAAAATTAAGAAAAAAATGTCCTTGAATTTTACAGGTGTTTACATCACAACCCTCACACTCCCCAACCTCTCCTCCTGCGGGTCCAGCAGTATGACCCTCTATGCTGGTCCTGAGTCTTGCACATTCCTAGCACTGCTCGCCCTTCACTCCCACTCACCTCACTCAGCCTCATGTTGGCCTTGCCTCATCCCCCAACGTCGGCCTCACCTTCTCCCACTCCGGCTGGCTGACTACCCCTTTCCCTCCTTGTTTTGAACCCTATCGGTCTCACCGCACCAGCCTCGCTGCCCCCATTTTTGCCCTCCGTATTGACAGTAGTCGCCGCATCCCTCGTCGATATCTTCCGGTGATTTTATTTTCATTTTGGGGGTTTTCCTTTTTTAGTTAAAACCGAACATCTCAGGTTTGTTTATCACATTATTCTTATTTTTATGGTGTGTGAAAGGTCTGCGGGCGTCGTTCCTTCTTTCATCAATGTTTTTCTCCGTCCACACGAGATTTGAGGTAGGTGTTTTAAGAATGTTTCATTTCTCACATGATCTATGACACGTGAGTGTTTAAAATTAATTTTTAAATACCATTCAAACCACCATAAGTATTGTAGATAGTTTATTGGGGTGTTCTTATTAGATAAAAATTGATAAAAATATATTTTGAAATAAATATATCATTATGTGTAGGAAGTTTTGCATATAATCATTATTGATAAATTATTTTTTATCAAATTAATTTATCATTTTCTTTAGTTAATTTATCTAGTGTAAACATAGTTTTGAAGGAAGTCAAATTTGGGTGATTTATCCTTGTATCATATTGTCTGACATGAAGTGCATTATTCTATGAAAACCCATAGTGTGCCCTATACTAGTGTTTTTATGAACTGTGAAAGTAGTGTATGTTACTCTTCACTAATTGAAATCTATGTTTTGGTGTGGAATCAATGTGTATTTAGTTACAAAAGAATATTTGAGTAAGTTTTTGTGTTTTAGTCCATGGGTTTCTTATTAAGGTTTTTTAATGACTTTTCATATTTTTTTAATGATTTTTCATATTTTTTTTAATGGTAAAAGTGTTTTCATTAATTGTGAAAATTGTTATTAAGGTTTTTCAAGTGGTGTGAGTTGGTTTTTGACAGGGGAGAAAGTAAATCTACTTATGTGTTTGGGTATATGTTTTATTTTGAAATGGAATTTTCATCTGAACTTGGTGAGATCATGATGTAAGACTCTGTTTGGTCATTTTGAAATTTTTTAATAAATGATTGAATAATTTATTAAATGATTTTTGACATAAAAATCATGAGTGAAAGGTGTTTCGGTATGTTTTTGGGATTTTTTTGAAAAGGGAGTGGTAATTTTTGTGAAAATTATTCTTTCTTTTTAAATGACTTTAGATTCTTTGTGTGATTTATGAAATAGTTTAAAATGAAATATTTGAGAATATTCACATTTGGATTTATAAAGTAAAAAAGTGGTTTTTGTGTGATGTTTTGGGTAATACATTTATAAATGTTGATTTAAAGGCATGTTTGGCACTTTTAAGAAAAGGGTAATGTTTGTACTAACTTTTAAAGAAGATTGGGTTTTGGAAAAATGTATGCCTAGTTGGAAACTTGGAACAATTTATGAAATGACATAAATATTAATGGGTGTGGTGTCATGGTTGGAACCTTTTATGAAATGGTGTATATATATTTTTCAGGAACATATATAGGGGGATATTCATTGTGGGTTATCATATAGAGTGTCCGTGTTTTGGGTAGGCAAATGTAGTGTGATGTGTAATGCATGCGAGAGCCTCATACTAACACAAAATTATTATAATCACCATGGGTTTCTAGGTGTCTTGTAGATGATGGAGTGATGATTGTTGATCAACCCCAATTAGAAGATTCGGTACCCCCTTGATTGGTAGTTAGGACAAGTGGGATTTTCCACTAGATTGGTTAGTTATAGGGAGTTCAGTTGGTTATATACATAAGAGCTTCACCATACGCCGACAAGTGGTTCTAAAAATAAGTATGTCCAGGGACTTCTAGGTATGTTTAGGATCACCAATGGTTACCCATTTATATACATTTCTTGATTACTTTATGTTATACTATTTTATTTCCAACTTTACATGTTTACCATCATTATTTAAGCCCATCCTTGGTATCTTTTCTTTCAGTATTTGGTTATAAATTGAAATATGGTATTAGTGAAATATCATGTAGCATCTACTGGATTTGTGAATGGGAAAATCATGTTTCTTATTTTAAAATGTGAAAACCCTACTTTTATAATTGTATATCAAACTTGTGTCATTTTATTTTTTTGGGATGTGAGATTCTTTCTGTGGCATATCTTTGAAGCCCTATTGAGAATTTTTAATGCTCACGCATATTTTATCATTTTAGTCAAATGTTTCCTTTACTTAGGTTCACTTGTTCGAGTTTCTCCTCATTGGAGCAAGGCTGTTCTTTGGCTGGGGGGTGACCTAGAAGGTCCTATTGAGTTATTTTGATCTTTTCTGTTTTTTTTATTTTTCCAATGCTAGATTTTAGTTTTTCATGTTCTATTTATTCCTATTTATTTATTTATCTTTTATGGGAAAAATCATTCCCAATGATTAAATTTTAATGCTTGGCACTGGTTGTCATCCCGTGGTGATCGAGAATTCCTTTTGGGACATGTCGCGGACCAGATCAGGTGACCGGTTTAGGGTCAACTTAGGTTTTTTCATGACAAAATGAATATCATAATTTCAATTAAAAGTTTATTTTCATGATTTATGTTTAAATTTAATTAATATTTTGGATAAAATATGGAAAATATATTAATATCCATAGAATTATTTTATTTTAGTGTTTTATATGTCATATATTATAATATTTTAGTAATTAACATATGAGTAATCCTAAAAAAGAGATTGTAAACTAAAACACAATAGCATTGGTAACTTTTAAATCAAAAAAATTCAATATTATACCATAAATTTAAAATTTATAAATTTTTAATAAATATATATTAATCTAAAATAAATCAAAGGGGGATGTATATAAACCAAATAAGAGTAAATAGGTGCATAATAACAAATATGACTCAGTAGAGTTGAAAATAAAATGAAATCTCATTTGTCATGTTTGACATCCAGTGACCTCCGTCATAACATATTTATATTTTGTCATAACAATATACAAAAATGATATAAATATCTATAATATCATATATGATCTATTTATATCATATTATCCCAGGGTTTTTAATAATATTTTATTATTTTTATTTGTTTGGGTGTCAAGTGCTTCTCATTTCATGTATCATTTCATTCAAGAGTTATGATCCTTGTACATCGATTATGGATAAATCATATCCATTATTTTAATCATGATATTAATATTATATATATTACACACATATATATAGTGTCACAAAAAAGTGTTGATATATAAAATTCAACTATACTATTCATGGAGACGGTAGTTAGCACGTATGAATGAACGCTGATTTCAATTTTCGAATGATGGGAAAAAATTAAAAAAATAAATTATAATTAAAAAATAATTTTCATAACATATAAATCATATATATATTCATAAAATGTATAATTTTTATCATCCATGGTAATTATAAAATAAAAAATAATCACTTCACTTCATGGAGGTCGTAATCCACAGATATGCTTGAGTGACATTATAATTTTCTACCGAATAGGAATGAAATATTATATATATAATAATTAAATTATAATAGGTTGATTATTTCGTAAATATCATATATATTCCCTAATTATATCATTATAACAAGTCATGTGAGGATTTAATATAAAAAATATTAGATCAGTTCGTGAGGTGGTAGTCTGTTGTAATCATGAGCAATGTTTTTGTTTCTAATTATATAGATAAGGGTAAGGATACATATCATTAAAAAAACATAATAAAATCTCCTTATATGGTATATAATAGTACAATTAGTTTCTAATGGTTTGGAAGTTATGTAATGTGATAAAAGAAGAAAAAAAATAAAGTTCTCAGTGAAAATGATTACGCCATCATTGAGTGAGAACCTTTATGATCTCATCCTGTGGAACCTTGTGTTAAAATTTTGAGAATACCAACAGAAGAAATACATGTATAAGGTTTATTTAAAGTTTATTTTGTATGGTTTGGTCAATATTTATGTCTCAATGAGGTGGAAATAAATGATATATGTGGTTTCATTTAATAAGTGAGGGAAGATGAATTTTGGAAATTTATGAAATATTACAATATAATATGTCTCCAACTAAGGTAAATTGCTTCCAAAATAAAATATAATAAATTAAAAGGTGAATATTGGATTTATAAAATTTTCCAATACAATATGTAAAGGTATGTATACCATTTTAAAACATATCATTTGGATTAACCCATTTTATAAGCAATTTTAAGATAAATATTGGTTATGAATATTTATTTATTAAATGGTTATACTTTTACTTATATCGTGAAAAGAGGCTCATAAATGTAAAAGGAATAAACATTTTATTTATCTTTTCCCTTATTTCATCTTTCATATTTTAATAATTTTCAAATAATTTAATAAAATTTTTCTTCAATAAAATTTCAATAATTTTATTTTTTACGCCATTCATTTAATTTGACAATATATACATAAATACCAAGATAAAATTAAAATATAATATTTTAACATGTCTTCAATTAGACACATTCATATATAAAAGTCATGTAATATAATAATACATCTAATTTATATTAGTTTTAATATTTTAAATTCCTTATTTTTGTTTTTGTATTTATTAAATATTTCTAATGCCGGTGTTGTATAAGAACATATGGTAAATATTAATAAAAAAATAAATAAATAAATAAGATTAGAATAAATTAATTAATATTTTAAATTACAATTTAAAAATGAAAAAATCCACTTATTTTATTTACGGGAAAATATTAAATTTATTGACATCAAAAGTTTTATATTTTTTTTATTTTTCTGTTAATATAAATATAAAGATAGATATCAAAGAAAAATGGAACCAAGTGACCTTATTTTCAAGAAATATATTATAATTGTCAAACTAAACTCAAAACATAAGATATAGGAATGTGTTGTAGAAATTTTAAAGCCTTATCATGTAAAAACATATCTTTTTATAAAATATGTTTTTCAAATAAATGTAATTTCATTGGTTGCTTGTGATACACATAACATCGAGCCTTAACTAATCATGACACACTATCAAACTATAATGTGTTTATATGACAATAATTTCCAAAATACAATATGGATGGTTTAAATAGGATTACATATATTATGAAAATATATTTTTTACAAACTTTTAAAATATGAATTATTTTGTGACAAATTAATTAAATATGTAAATATGAACCATTTGAATATAGAGGACATGTTTTAGTAAAAAATATTTTTATCGATACAAAGACACATTTTTCCCTAATAAATTAAAAAATAAATTTTGGGTAATGAATTTAATGAAATATGTATATTATATATTCAATTAAAATTTTAAGGTACATCCTCTTTGTTTTCTAAACATGTGATAATATAAAATTCAATATAAGGCTTCAAAATTGTATTTTTCTAAATAATAGGTTTTTCACATTTGTACCCATATATTAGAATTAATTTCTGAACATAGAGAATTCTTTATAAAAATAATTATAATACATGAAATTATATAATCAAAATTATCTTGGAGTGAATCTTTTTAAATTGTATGAAAATTTTATTTTATTATAAAATAGTGAAGATACTGGTATAAATTAAAAAATTAATTTTCATTCTATACATTATCCAGAAAAATTTTAGTTTTATATTGTTTTAATGTTAATAATTTTTCAATTTTATATTTAATTATTTAATATACTTAATTGGAAATATTTCATATTTAATTTTTATATATAACATTTTAATCATTTGAAAATCTTCACAATAGAAAATATTTATTTTGTCTTGTCTACAGGTAAAATGTTAAATTATATTTTGAAACATAAAAAAATTAACTTTTTAAAAATAGATTGATTCTTTGGAACCATAATTATGTATATAATATAATATTTTCAACATAATTGTTTTCTAAATGAATTGAAAAAATATTCAAATTTAATTATGACGACCAAGGATAAAATAGTTTTACTAGGGGTAAAAATGATAAGGGGTAAACTAACCTATAATAATTTAAAAAACATATTTTATACATAAACATTGACCATATAACTTATAAGGTTTTAAAATTACCCATTTCCTATTATTTTTATTTTTTAAAACAAATATATACTTCGTTATTTTAAAAATTCTATGTGTTTAATCTCCCCTAATTATAAAAGGAGATGAACTATCATATCATATTCACACATAGAAAGCCCTTGTTTGGAAAATACCCAACTAAATATATTACTTAAATACATAAACACATCATACTAGAATAATATTAATTAATAAGCCTTATTATAGAGGATTTAGGTGTAACCATAATGAGTTTCTCAAAATAAGAGGTATAGTCCTTAAACTTATGTTTTCGTTTTATATCATCATCTACCTCCTTAAAATATTTAACAAATTTTATGAAATTATAACACCATTATTTAACTATAATAAAATTTTTTTATAATAATTGAATAACCTATATCAATCCAATATTCCATAAAATTATAAATGAAACCATCAATTTTGTGTACACCACTTCACGAACTGATGTCATTTGTTTTCCATCACCACCTCTCATATATCGATATACTGACTTATTTATTGTTTATAAGAAACATTAATGATATTATTATTATTTTTTAATAACAATATCACATATAAAATCTTACCATACAACATTTTGGAATACAATAATGGTGCTCGGGTGTAAGGTGAACAATTGGCTCACAAACCGATGATATGTTTTTTTCTATTTTAGTTTCATAGAAATTGGGTTATATTAAATTAATAAATACGATATTTATAACATAATTATACTTCATTAATTATCACATCACATATAACTTCTAACATTCCATTATGTGTGAGATATAAAAATGTTGCTTGTATTTATAGAGAACAAATTCGTCACAAATCATTGTGATTTGTTTTGAACTAATTATTTGAATGGAAGGTAAGAATGATAAATTTGTTAAATATATTACAAATATATATTTAATTATAATTAATAGTTAATGTTATATTGTTATTTATGCTTATTTTTATTCATTAATAATAAATTGAAGCATCATTCATGTATAGGTATACCCCCAACATCTCTACAAACATTATATTTCATTATATATATATATTATGAATTACTATATTTTTATTCAATATATGTTATATTTATATGCAATGTAAAAGTATTTATATGATTTGACTTTGATAAAAAAATAAATTAATGAATATAACAAACAATAAATATATATGAAAACAATGTAGTTATTACTTACAACATTATTTCAACAAGGAATTATTAATAAAATGTTAATAAATGGTCATAAGAAAATCGTATATGGTAAGATATATATAATTATGGTCATATAATATATTTATAATAAACGTAGATTTATTATAATGGTGGTTATATTGTGTATGAAGGAAGTTGAGATAGAAAGAAATAGATTTCTGTCTCACTTTTATATTCTATGAGATACACTCCATATTAACCCTGTGCTTATTTTATGTTGTGTATATATATTCATGAATGTATTTTATTATTATCATCATGATTAATATTTTTAGTTGCATATCCATTTTAGTTTATTAATATCATTGTGTTTATAATTTAAAATATAATATAGCAGTAGTGGATTTTCGACTCAATTCTCTTTCTTTGACACGTATGTTACGTTATGATCCTATTATATTTTATGTAGTGTATATAATACCCATTATAAATTTTATCTCATGAATATAATTACATTAATTTTATTATATAATAATTTTAACTTATTCTTAATAATGTCTTATGGATCAATAGTTACCAATGTGGTTAGTGTTTGAAGTTTCAATATCATCTTTTATCAGGATTGTTTATGTTTATTCTTCCGATGATAAAATTTTATAATCGATATTCAATAAAATAATAAAAATTTATTATCCTAAATTTATTACATTAAAATAATTATTTTCCTTTAATTTTATTCTACTAGGTTCTAATGATTATATAATAATGTTTTTTTACAAAAATAATGAATATTTCTATCTTCTGTCAAATACCTATTTTTCGACCTTATACATGTATTTTACAAATGTTTTGAAAAATATTTTTTCATTCAACAAATGAATTATTATATAAATTTTTACTTATTATTTAGCTTATATATAATTTTTAAAAGTAATATTATTGTATTATTTCCTAATAGGGAATGTTTTAATTTTACAGAAAATGTGAAATCAATATTTTTTTAATACGCATGGTATAAACAGAATTTACCAGCACTATAGACACATAATTTTTAAATAACAAAATATTATTTTCTAAGGATATTTTCAAATAATTTTTTATTTATTTTTCTAGAATTTATTTTAAAAATAAAAATTCTATTATCCTCATACCATGTTTTAGATGGTCATTAATCCACATTATAGGATTATATGGTAATTTTAAAATAAAATGATATTAAAATAGATTTTTTTAGGAAAATTATATTTAATGGATATTTCCCTCATTAAATTCTCCATGTGATCTTTTCAAAATCATTTTCCATCCCGGATGACACATTTTAATGGAACTAATTATTTAGTGGGGATATGATATAATGATATCATTCATATTATTTTTATGAATTATTTATGTTATGATTATATTATTTTTCTGAAACTATTTCCTTTGTAAGGGATATATAATGATTAAAGTCTTTTAAAACCATTTTTTACAATATGTTATGTTATGATGTAATGATGAAATTTTTGGGATGTCTATTTATTTTCAGCATGTAATTTTCTGATGAAATGTTTACGAAGCCATTTATTTTCTTTTGTTTTTATATGATGAAATATTTATGATCTTATTGCACATGAATGAATCAAATTTTTTATTTGATAGCTGTGACCTATATTTCCCTCTAAATCATTTGGTGAAGATTAAGATCACTTGACATAAAAAGGACTATAATGGGGAGTGATACCAGTTTATTAATGGAATTTTTCCACTATGATAGTCTTGGTAGTGATCCATGACTAATATTATGGGTTAGGGAGTGAACCCACTCTACTATGATTTATTTTTCTATGATAAATGGATATTATGTACATTATTTTCTATGGTTATTTTTATTCCATAATTCTATTTCCAATGTCATTGTTTTATCTCATGGCTCATATTCTTCAATTTCCTTTTGATTCATGTGTTTTAAACAACCAATATTTATTCCATGGCTCAATATTTTATTCATTGACATAAATCTTATAGATCTAATATGTAATTATAGTTTTTTTCATAATCTTTTGGTCAAGTTTTTTTATATATTTCATTTTTTACCCTTAATAAGTATTCGAGATCACCCATTATTTTGTTTATATTCCTCAGTTAATGATGATTGGCATTACGTGTGATATGTCTAAGATGGATGCTAGTTATGAGTACCTAAATGGGAGATGATTTGTAACTCTTATAAACTAGTTGTTTGTGTCTATTTGTTTCTAAAGGCACTATAACATTATGATCCCTATGTGTGATTTTTTATAATGTAATAAATTTTTATAAAACAATATGAATTATATATACATAAAATCATGGGTCTATATAGTTGGTATTAGAGGATATGTTTATTTTACTTTTGGAAACTTGGATGGAAACCATAGTTGGATCCCTAGGGACATATCAGAGGATATTTTCATTAATTTTTTTTAAATTACATGTATTTATCAGAACTTTTTACTAATTATTACTAATTATAAATAATTTTTACTAGTTAACCCAAATTTTAATATTTTTTTAACAAATTATTACTAATTATAACACATTTTTTCTAATTTTCTCTAATTTTTTTTTTTCTAATTTTCAATAATTATTCATAATTATCAACAATTATTAATAATTTTCAATAATTTATACTAATTATCACTAATTATCAATAGTTATTACAAATTACCAATAATTATACCTATCTATAGTTAATTATTACTAATTAAAACTAATTAGCACCAGTTACAAGTAATTATTACTAATTAAAAATAGTTGTAACTATGTATATCTAAATATTACTAATTACAGCTTATTATTACTAATGACAACTAATTGGTACTAATTACAGCTACTTATTAATAATTTCCCGTAATTATGACAAGTTTTACAAATTATTACAGATTACCACAAATTATTACTCATTATAGGCAATTCTTACTAATTACATATATTTTTTTACAAATTATTGTTAATTATTACTAATTACACATAAGTATAACTAATTAACGCTAATTATTATTAATTACAACTAATTATAATTTTTTTAAACATTATTAACAATTAAAACCATTTATTACTAGTTATTACTACATACAACTAATTATTACAAATTATTACTAATTAATACTAAATATTACTAATTACCCCTAATTGTTACTAGTTTTTATGAAATAAACCAATATTATTACAATTTGTTACAAAGTAGTGCTAATTAAAAATAATTATTATTAATTATTTCTAATTTGTACTAATTAAAACTAATTATTTCTAGTTACCCCGAATTATTAATAATTACCATTAATTTTTAGTAATTATTACAAATCCTTGCTAATTTTTATAAATTCCTGATAATTTTTATTATTTACCACTAATTATTACTAATTCCTACTAATTTTTATTAATTAACACTAATTAATAGTAATTATCGATATATATTACTAAATGTTACTATTTATTGCTAATTTTTACTAATTATTAGAAATAATTACTAATTTAAACTAATTATTAATAATTATCAATATTCATTACTAATTTTTACTAATAATTATTAAAATTTGTGAATTATTACTAATTATTACTAGTATTTACTAATTATTAATAATTAATTTTAGTAATTAAGAATAATAGCTAATTATTACTATTTTTTTGTAAATTTTAACTAATTATTAATGCATTTACTAATATTTACTAATTCTTACTAATTAATACAAAACATTAATAATTTTTACTAAATTATACTAATTAGTACTAATTATTAAAAAATATATACTAATTATTACTAATTATATTATATTATCACTAATTTTTATTAATATTTACAAATTTTTAATAACTTTTACTAATTATGACTAATAATTATTACTTTTTACTAATTATTACTTATTGTATACATATATTTACTAATATTTACTAATTTATATTATTTGTTACTAAATATTAACAATTTTTACTAATATTTTATAATTATCACTACTTATTACTAATTATTAGTAATTACACCTAGTTATTTCTAATTACATGTAATTATTACTAATTACCACTAATAATATCAACATTTTATGAATTATTACTAATTATTATAATTTTTTAATAATCCTTACAACTTTTCTACTAATTATTACTAGTTACCATTAATTATTCCTTTTTACCACAAAATATTACTAATTTATAATAATTATTTCTATGTTTTGCTAATTATTACTAGTTATTACTAATTACAGACATTTATTATTAATTATAGCTAATTATTACGTATTTTTATTAATTATTACTATTTTTTTAATATTTTCAAATTATTACTAATTATTTGTCATTACATGGAATTATTAATAACTATAGATAATTATTACTAATTACAATTAATTAAAACATTTTTTACTATCTATTAGTAATTATAAATAATTATAACTATTTTTAATAATTTTTACTAATAATTACTAATTTTTAATAATTACTAATAATTTAAAAAAAAAATTAAAAATTATTTTTTATTTTTACTAATTACCAATAAGTTTAACTTTTTTATAATAATTTATTAGTAATTTTTAAAATTTATTACTAATAAATACTAATTACATGTAAATATTTCTAATTCTTATTAGTTTATAACAAATTATTACTATATTTTAGTATTTACAGCTAATCAGTACTAATTACCTCGAAATATAAATTTTTTTTACTAACTATTACTAATAAATACCATTTATTAAAAATTTTAAATATTTTTTTAATAATTTATAATTAACAATACTTATTAAAAATTGCCACTAATTATTAATAATTATTGATAATTATTATTAATGGTCGCTAATTATTACTAACTACAACTTCTTTGTACTAATTAGTGCTAATTATTATTTATTGCACATAATTATTATTATTTATAACTAATTATTATAAATTACAAATAATTAAAACAAATTATTGAAAATTATAACTATTTAATTTTAATTAAAAACATTACTACACCATAAAATTAAATTTTGCTAAAAATTACTAATGAAATAAGAGACTAATTTCAAATACAATTAATTACACCTAATAAATAATAATTATTACCATTATAAAGTAAAATAAATCATTATAAAATAAAAATATTAAATAAATACCTTCAAACTGAATCTTTTAGCGGATGGAAAGCTCAAAAGATGCTCTCCTATAAACATTACAACATTGAATATTTTAAATTGAAGAAAATGTGAGTGTAGAAGGATAAGAGTATTTATTAAGTTACAAAATGAAAAAAAATCGAGAGGGGGAGATAGGTTAGATTATATTCGATAGGAGCATTTGCGATAGGACCCCATCATCAATAATAGATTTTGCGTTGAGAGTCATCACAAATAGTGTGGATGACTATAATTATGATAATAATTAAAAAAAATATTGGTGATGGGTCCCATTGAAAATGACATATGTTAATAGTTTATTTGTGAATGAACTTGATCCCATAATAAATCAAATAAAATGGTAAAATGTATTTGCAACTGGTCTCGTCACAAATACATTCCTGCAGACATAGCATTTACGAAGATAGTAAAATCCCGTCCCAAATAACTAAAATGACAGAAGACAATTTGTGATGGTGGTACATTCCCATCTCAAATAATCTTCCTACATTTTGGTGTGTGATGTGGATAAAAGGTATTAGTGACATGGAGATATTTACATTGAAAATAGTCCTTTGAAGTTGTCTATTTGCAACATGATAACATTCCCGTCACATATACTCTCTCTCGACAACCTATTTGCGATGGGTAGCTGACTCATCACAAATAACCCATCACAAAATGTTGTTTTCCCTATGTGAATTCGCTTAAAAATAGTTGAATAATTTCCACAATGGACTAGGTTTTCTCCCAATTCCATTTCATATTATCTCAATATATATCAAGGTTTACCAAATTCATTAGAGTGATATGTAATTATGGTCCCACAAATCACATAATGAAAATCAAATATTTGTGTTCTGCAATATTAATAAAAATATTCATCATTTCATCATATCCTAATTAACCAGTGAAAAATAAACATTTTTATAAAAACATCCTTCAAAAAAATCAACATAATAAATTAATATTAAGAAATTTAATGTCATCATTAGATAATATATCCAATATAATATAATATTCCATAAAGGATATTGACATTTAAGAAAAATATTTTTATAAAATCATTAGCCATTTTCTGTGAAAAACAAAACAAAACATATTTTTCTTTTTTTTGTAGCTTTTCAAAACTAAAAAATCAAAAAGATAGTCGGAATATTATTTTTCTAAACAATTATTTATTTTAAAACAATCTTCATAAAAAAAATTAATGTGGAAAAATTAATTCAATTTCTTAAATGTTAAAAAAATATTATTTTCACACTTTCGTAAAGAAATAAATTAATGTATTGTTCATAATATTATAAGAAGAGTCCTTTAACTAACTTTTCAAGAAAGTAAAATATATTTAAAAATAAATTTAGAAACCATTTAAAAGTATATAATCTCATTTAAAAAATAGTTCAAGACATGGATATGGAGTAAAATGATTCCCAACAAAAAAATGAAAAATATGTTTGGATTTTCATAAAAATATTATTTCATCATTTTTTGTTTACCAAAAAAGGAAAAATAGAATGAATATTTAAACCTATAAAGACAAATAGATTATAAAAAAATGGACGGGGTTAAGAGATAAATAAAATATTGTTTTCTGTAAGGGAAATTGAGACATAATTTATCTTAATAAAAATTGATATTCAACATAATCCCTTGCAAAATTAGAATTATTTAAGATATATGTCCTGAAAAAACAAATATGGAATGGTAAATACCACAAATTTTTATGAAAAGTATCATATAATTCATTCATGGGTAGTATATACACAAAATAAAATTAATAATGGCATGTATTTAAAATATATCCCAATAATGGGAGATTGAGATGGGGATACCCTTACATCATTTGTATCTCTTAAATAGAAATACACTGAAAATATAACTTTAAATGGATTTTTGAATTGATTTAATTTTATAAATTTATGATAAAATTCTATGGGGAATTATATACACAAAAAAATATTAAACATGTGCTGAATATGACATATGTCTCAATTAAATAAAATAGAGACAAGAAACGGTTACATTAACTCTTGGATTCCATGAATGCATCATAACCTCATGTTAAATAAAAATAATTATATTAATGAATTATTTCGAATCCTTACTCATATTTATCACTTTTTACATTCTACCAATATAATCATTAAATACTCATGTATTAGTCAGTTAATATTTATTTTCATCATCGAGTGTTAGTAATTTCAATTGTCATGTGCATGTATTGTAATACTAATGTCAGGCCTCATTCATATATACCAAGTTTATCATCTCAAATTATTTATAGTTTAATAATAGATATTCCATGATGATTAATAATGTTTTAATTTCATTCAATTTCATTTTTAGTTACCATTATTTAAGAGGAAAATGGCGATGAGTTTGTTTTTGGAGTAATTTTATATTATCAATGCGTTAATTTATAATTATCATTAATTATTGTGTTATACTCACTAAATATTATTAAGGTAAAAAATAGTCATTTATATAATATATATTCATTAAATTTTTTTACTGGGCACATAAGACGGTGATAAAAAATTAATTACATAACTTTATAGAGGTGGTAATTTACAAGTACATACAGGCGATGTTTTAATTTTTTAATCGATATAAAGGATGGAAGTTAAATAGTAATTTATGTCTAAATAATCATAATTATTTTATGAATATAATATTTATTCAATAAATCTATCTATATTTTAATCCATTACATATGATGATGAAAAGTGAAATGCATCACTTCGTAGAGGCGGAAGTCCTCACGAACATAAGAGTGATTTTTTTTCATTTCCCCTTAAATGTAATGTAAAGAGACAATTCTTGTACCATTAACCTAAAAACATTTAATTATTATAAATTTTCTTATTTTATAATTTTATGATGTATATAGAAGATACTAATTAGGTATGAGAATAAATAACCCTAAAAGAGTTTGGTAAAAACAAATACCTCTTATTTGGATAATATACTTTGAAAAACACTTTTGGTCTACATTGATGGGTCATTTGTGAATAAAGGCACAAATAGTTTTTTGATAATAGTATTGGAAAGTTATTTTCATATATCCTATTTGAGATAATTTTTTCATGTTGTCTTTATAAATGATATGAAGAGGTTCCCTTTTATAAGTGAGGAGAGTAGCACCCTAAAATACCAATTAATTTAAAATAATATAAGTAATTTTCAATTTAAAGATGAAAAAAATGGAAATAGACACAATTATAGTATAATTTATGGTTCAAATCCACTCAAAAATTAAATTTATACATGTTTATGTTATAATTGAATATTTATCTCTTATTTTGACCCCCTGTTAAACCTGTTTACCCTTACCATGGTGCTAAAATTTTCACTATCGTAACTTTTTATTATGGATAATACCAAAATGGGACTAATTACATAACATGAGTGTTTTTATTCCAAATATGGAATTCATTTTTAATGTCTCATTTATTATAGGATGATAAATTGATTTCAATATAATTACATAAAATAAAATGAAAAACCTTTTTTTATAAATATGTATTTTAAGAATAAAAAATAATATTTACCATAACCATGAATAAAATTGATTCTATTGCTATTTAATAGTTTATAATTTATTATTAGTTGTTTATATGAGTTTAAAACCAACTCAATATTGAATCTATGTTTCTTATTACTTAACTAATGTAGAGGATAAAAAAAATTCTTTTAATAGAATTAAACATCACTTACATATTAAAATGTAAATCATAGGACTCTAATTTCATTAACAAAATATTAAATTTTTTATTTTATTGATAAATATATATTATTTCTGTAAAAACTATTTTACAAATATTCAAGGCTTTATTATACAATAATTAATTCATAAATTTTATAACAATTGTAAAAACAGTCTTTTTGATTATTCACCTAAAAATAAACCTTTTTAGAAAGATCCCAAAGTTTCACACTAAGCTAATTTTGATGTGATAAATCCAAATATGGTCATTTTTTCCCATTAAATTTAAAAACATTAAAAAAATTAAATTTTAGTAAAAAAATAAAATACAATGAAAAAACTATTTTTATATAGACTAAGAATTTGTAGTAATTAATTATTCTGAGCCTTAGTTCATATAAATAAATAATTATGTGATTGATGTGAATTATATTTTTTTAAATTTTTATCTTAAAATAGATATATATAATATATGAGAACATAAATATTTTATTTCATTCCATTTCATAAGAATTTGTTCCCCTTTGGTTGGTTTTGAGCTTCTTTCCACCTCTATATATTCACAAATTCTAATCAATAAAAAATACTAACGATTATTTCATTCTTGTGCACTAATATTAACATTAAATGGATTATATAATCAATAAAAGTAAATACATATTAATTTTAATATCACTATCCAATTTTTAAATCCAAAAATGGTTTTTACATATAATTATAGTACCTTATGAAATATGAACAAACTTTCATATTAAGAAAAAGTACATTAATCTCCAAATCCTCAACAACAACACCCAAAGTTAATCATAAATCATTTAATTATTAATTAATCCAAAAAATTACAAAAATATACCTGAATAAATAAAAAAACTAAAAAATTACAATTATCTAATCACATATTATTCAAAAAATCAACATAACCATTATATTTTTGATTAATTAACCATAATAATTATTAAAAATATTCCAAAATTTATTGAAATCTATGCTCCTAGATTTATATAATCTAATCCCCAAAATAAAATTATTCACTATGATAATGAATTACTCTTTAATCCTTAAGGTTAACTATATTTCTTAAATTATATTATGAACATTAAATAACTTATTTTCCCCCATTGACCATTACTCCAGATTATGAATCTTATTATTTTTATACGGACATAAAAATTATTTTTAAGTAACCATATATATTTTACAATACCAAACTTTTATAATTTTTTCATATAGATAAACTTATCTATAGGTTTTTCCATAATGTATTCTCCCGGAAATTATTAAACAATATAAAATCCGATATCAATTAGTATTATATCAAAATTAAATAAAATAAAAAACAAAAGTGGTATCTATACCTCAATAATGTCCTATAATATCATAAATCACCTTAAAATATATTCACATTATACCTTAAAAATTTATAAATTTATTTTGGATCCAGATCAATCAAAACATTATTATCCCATGATGGTATCTGAATTCCATAAATTATCATCATCGGGTAATTTACAAATATATAAATTCATCTAAACCCTTTTTTAGTACCATCTATAATGTCTCAGAACCGTACATCCAAATATGGTGCTAGAAACACAATATTTATACAGTAGCTTTAATATTGACTATAATTGATGATAATTTCACCATTCACAAATAAAATATCAATAACCAACATTTAGTCACCTATATATGAATAAATTTTTTAATGTTTATAGCTGTAGATAATTAGAAAAAACATTAACTTTGAAAAATAGTTTTCTATCTCATCAAGTGGATATTATTCTTGTTATACCACGATTATTTTATTTTATAGTAAGTATTCAACTTCTCTTATAAATCACTTCTCACATATAATGCTTCTTAGATATATCTTGTTTAATATAATTTGTTTCAAATTTTGGAAAATAGAAACCTAAAAAGGCACCATCTTAGACATTTATCATGGGTAAACATGGTAGATAATTACCAAATATCATAAATGAGGATAATATAATAATAAATGTAAGATAAAATAATCATAAGTTACAAAAACATTCCCAAAAAGTCCTAAAATAGAAATCAAGAGTCATGAGATAAACATATGTAATAAAAAACACATGAGTATTAAGAGTGTAAAACCATCAATATTCAATCATGATATAGTAGAATATATCATGAAAATAAGATATTAGTTGTTGACACATACCTAAGAAAATAAAATAATATCCAAGATCAATGTTGATAACCAATACAGATCATAATTAACTATAACTTATAGTGGATTGGATTCAATCCCCATTATATTTCATAATATCTCATGAAATATCAAGTTTTACCCATTTAATTATGGGGTATATAATTCTTATACCACCTGGTTCATAATGAAAACACAAAATATGATCTTACAATATTTAAAAAATATTAATCATTTCATCATAGAAATATATAATTTTAGAAAATAAAAATTCTTCATAAAAACTGAAATATAACATAATCATCCAAATCCTCTACGGGAAATTATGTGGACGATATCATTAGATAATATACCCAGTGAAAAATAGGATTCCATAAACCATGTTGAAATATATGAAAGATAAGTTCAGATAATCAATTGAAATATTCACTGATAAATAATAGAAAATTTTCCTTTCCTTTTGGTGTCATTTAAAAAATAAAGAATCAGAAGACATTGAGAATATGATTTTTTTTAATAACCTATAATATCATATAAATTAATATTTCTATAAAAGAAATAACATAGATAAGGTAAAATATATTCATGTCTTTAATGTTAAAAAATATTATTTTAATGCTTTTGTTATGAAATATAAAAAATTAGACCATTTAGAAAATGACTAAATTATTTCTTCAAAACATTGGTAAAGAGAGTAAAATATTTAATACAAATAAAATTAACAATAATGTAAAATTAGATGAGAAAATTTATAAAATAATTTTTTATAATAGTGAAATGTATGAAAAATACAGCTAACCAATAATGAGAAATAACATTGGAATTTCATAGAAAATTTGTTTAGTTTTTTAAAACAAATAGAGGATAATATAAAGAAAACTAGAAAACCCATAAAATAACAATAGTAAATTAAAATGTATCTATATATTATTAATTACATAAGTCTATTTAAACATATAACAATCCATCATTAACAATTTTTCTCCATAACATTTTCACTCCTTCTCATAGGCTTTCATCACATATTTTTCAATATTAGGTTTTATCTACAATAGTTGCATTCCCTTGTCTCCTCCTCACACTCACCTTTTCATCCTTTCACTCTCATGTGACCCTACCATATATATGCACTACGATGTCACTTCATCTTTATCTCCATGCCTTCTTGAACCACCATTCTTACAATGATTTTTTATATTCACTGCTCTCTCATGTCTCACTCCCGACTTCCTCATACTATAAATCCACTAATAACCATCTCTCAATATCACATTTTCGGGTTTCTAGTCCAAGATTTCATTAATATGAAAAACTTTCAATTTCATTGATTTATACTCATATATTTAATAATATCTGTCACAATTACACTGTATTGTTTTTATCATCAGTAGAAATTCATGCATCCCCCTATGTGAAATGTTATCTCAAAATACTCATAAACCTACTACATTTATGTCCTTTATTTAAATATATACAAACCTAATATATTTTTGGTATATTATATACAATTTCATCAGTTTATAAAAATATTTTTTTATATAATGTTGAATATATACCATTTTTAGGATACCTACAATTCTAATTTTTAAGCCCTATGGTTTTCAATAATCATTCAATATATTCTAAATATATGAATTATTTTTTTTAATATTAAGTATGTATACTCTATTAATATTAGGTTTTAATATATGTAATATAAAATATGATTTTTTTATTGATATGAAATATTATTAAATATAATATGAATTATGTCTGTAATATATAAAATTCTTAGATTCAATATGTATTTTTGGCTTAATATACAACATCAATTTTGATGAATTTACCTTAAAATACACTATTGGAACTAAAACTCATTCTTATGATTTCATATCATTTATTTTAACACTCTAATGTATAATCTCGTACACCTAATTTATTACTCATAAATTTTATTTTATATTTACTTATACATAAATTAGATTTCTTTGATAGCATTCTTCACGTGTAACATTGTGTTTAAATATACTGTATTATACTATTGAAATATTAATATTTTTTGGTTGTTATTTTCAGCCATTGAATTAGTGGTAATTAATAAGAATAAATAAATTATTAAAAATTAATTTTTACACATATAAAAACGTTCATCGGTCATCAATTTATTTGGAATAAAAATAATATCATTTGAATGTAAAAGTGGTGTTTTAATAAAAACTATTTTGATATTCACAATTTTGTTTATATTAATAAAATAAATTAATCACTAACTATAAATAATTAAAATGAAATTTAAATATTATATATTTAAAAACATTAATATTTTTATAATAGCTTCAATTAATAATTTAATAAGAATATATCTATTACAAATCTTAAAATTAATTTTCCAAAAATTTGATTTTTCATCGCATTTGGAGTGTTTATTTTATTATAAAAGTTTTCAACTTGTTGAAATTGAATATTAATAATTTTATTCCATATTTTTAATCATGAGTATTAAATTTGGAAAATAGGTCACTTTTATTTTTTTTCATTAGGAATAGTAACCATGGTAAATATTTGACCCCTCAAAAATGGTATAAGGGGTAAAATAAGGGGAAAATTGAGATAAGTTGCAAAAAAATTTCTTACACTCAAATTTATATTATTTGATGCGTTTTATTTTATAAATTTACATATGTGTTTCAAAAATATTGAAACATTTATTAATTTTAATTTATTTTTTACTTTTATATAATTTTAAGAAAATGATTAATTTAAAATGTATGTCTCTTATCATTAAACCCTATATTATTTTTTCATAAAAAAGATTAATTTAACAAAAAATAAGTTTATTTTATCATAGTAATTTTCATTTAATTTTAATTTATTTAATAATTACCCTTAATTCTTATTCAATTCTGAAAAATATTAATTTAATTAATAGAAAAATAAATCAAATGATTTTAAAAATAAAAAATATATTCCATCTTAGTTAATTATTGGGTAACACAAATATTTTAGATAAATATAATTTATTAATGGTTTTTTAAAGGTTCATATTATAAATATTTTTCTATCATGATTACATTAATTTCAATGAAAATTAATAGTTTTAGAAATGAATCTAATGATATTTGATAATAAAAAATATCTTATTAAGTGATTTAAAATTATTAAATATCTTTTTTCAAAAATTCAATGGTATATTGTTTAAAATAGTACTCATTTTCCATTTTTGGTTCAATGTTTTTTATAATAACATTCACGACCCTTAAATAGTAAAAAACACTGATATTTTTGTCACTATAAAAATGGATAATACGGTGTTAAAACTATGATATTAGGGTTTCAACATCACCTAAACTTGTAAAAGTATTAATTCATGTGAAAATGTATACATAAAATTATTTTATATTCAAAATATATCTATCTGAAGCCAATTTATTATAAAAACTAATTTATATTAATTTAATAAGTTAATTAATTCCAAGGGTGCCCTACCCCACCTTCAAAAAAGGGAACCTCCACTCCTTCATTAGTCAATTGTTTCAATATTTCTACCTTAGAAAACACATACTGTGATATAATAGTATATTACTTATACAGACACTAGAGCTTTGTTTCATTTAAAAATACCATCCTTTAAATGGTATATATGGAATCTAAAAGTGATTTTTCAATGAAGAGGTATAACTCTTAACCGAGTTTTTTTAATTTTATTTTTCTCTTACCTCCACTAAAACCATGTTATTGATTATAAAATAATTAATTCAGTGTCAAAAATATATTTAATTGTTATTATTATTATTTAACATGCATTATCCACTGTCTTTTCATCCTATGGAAAGAGGAAACATCGCTCTTGCATATGTACGTATGGATTAACATCTCCACATAGTTATGTAATTCATATTTATTCACAAAATTATTTAGATTTTATTATTCTAGATTTAATAAGTATATATGTCATTTTTTATATTATTGTGATTATATAATAATAATAATATAATTTTTATGTTTCTTTCCTTATTTTCATTAGAAATTGAAAACATTGATCATGCGTACCTATGACCTACCATCACCCTGAACAATGTAAATAATTTTTCTATCCCTAAATTTTAAGGATTATTATGAATATGTATATAATGAATATATATGAAATATATAATTAAAAACATTATTTATGTTATGGAAACAAGATCATGTTATAAGTACTGGGACTACCAAACCAAATCATAGATGAAATACATTTTAGTTATCACATGGAATAATGATTTTTATAACAAATTATTAACAAAATGGTGATAAGATGTTATAATTAAAAAATATATTGTATTATATATAATTGTGTAGTTATAGAATAAATTTATAATAAATAAATATTTTTTATACATAATTTTCTAAATATTAAATGAAAATATGAAACTTCAAGTAAAGGATTTATATTTCAAACCCATTTTTATTAATAATGTTTGTGTTTGAAATTTAATTGACAAAATTTTATTATACTTATATGATATATCCATTCAATTTTCCTCATATATGTTTATTCATGGATTTTCTATTAATGGTACTATTTCCTCTCTCTGGTCCTTACAATGAGTGGTAATATATTTTTGATAAAAAGCATACCTTCTTTCATCTTTGGTAAAGATTTTTTTCTTCCATGTCTTTGTTTTATTTAGAATTATTTCAAGAATGTTATATTATTTTATTATGAATAATTAATTTTAATTTTACCCATATTTTAATTTTTATTAAAAAAATTCAAAAGAATATTCATTTCAGTTTATAAACATGTTACTTTTGACATTATAGAAAAAATGTAAATAGAATATTTGATTAAACATACACGACAAGAAGAAAATTTCATACAATAATAATAAATAATATATTTGAATCATGCATTATAATTTTCTATGGTTATTTTCAAATAATAATTCTCCATAATATTTTGGAAATTTTTATATTTTAGGGATGTGATTTTAAAATGAAAATTTTATTTTCCTCATGAAATATTTAGGTGATATTTTAGAGAAACATACTTCTATGATAATAACCTTTGATGTTAACTGTGAATTACTTGAAATATGATCAAATTACACCATAATTACTATTTTTATTAATGTAGTAATATTATTATTATGATATTTTTATGAAATCAAATTATTTTCCATGGGTCATGATGAAATATTTATAATACTCATTTTCTTTCTATGGGTTATGTTATGATGATATAATGAAGTTTTTATGATCCTATTGCACCCAAATGTATAGTATTATTTGTGTGATGGTTAGGCCCGAAATTTTATAGCCCTCCAATTAATTTTAAAAATATTTATATCTCATTATATAATTATGGGAAGTAAGTTTATTTTCTTGAACCCCTATAAGAAACATGTAGGGATGTTTTATCAATAATTGGAAATTAGTTTTGATTCCTGATATTTTGTGATATTGAAAACATGTTAAAATGTGTGATCCATTGTGATATGGGAAATAGTTGTTAATTTGTGATCCAAAATGATTTGGTGTTCTTAGTAGATGAACATGACATGTGATATTTTTTATTTTCCTCTATAAAAGTCACACTTTTATGACATGTTTTATGGTTATGATTTGACATCATAGTTGATGAATGATTTTATTGATTAGTCACTGTTATGATTCATGTAATTCAAAAGATAAATATTTATGACATGGTTCTTGGTTAGTGTCACGATCCATCCTAGTGGGGCCTGGCTGTGACTCTCCAAGCCCACCACTAATAGGCCAGGGGATGGTGACTAGCACTGAGTAGGCATATTACTACATTTGAGGCATTTTCTATAAACCTGTACGCATGCACATATCTCCAAGCCCACAAATGATGAAAATTAAAAACCACTATGGAACATAAATGCATGGATACAACTAAACCCAACCATCTGAGTATGACAGAATGTAAAGTATTGAAAGTGAAATGGGCCAGAATACAATCCCACCAAAAACAAGAGTCTTAAAAACAGAAAATTCCAACCTAAAAATAGATATAGGTACTTGGACTGCTGCTCGTAGCTGAAGGAATGCCTTGGCATGTAGGGAACTCTGAAAGCTCGGTCCTGTCCTGGTCCACCCTGGACTCTGTCAAAAGACTGCTCATCTGCACAAGACACGACACATGCAGGAAAAGCCCGTACCGGGGTGAGTATAACAATACTCAGTAGGGGACCCTGAAAACCACAAAGAAATACACAATGTAAAGTTACAACCATCTCTACACTGTATATGTCTACAGAGTATATAGCAAGTGAAACACAATCCTGATATCCTCGAAACCCAGACCTGCAGTCTAGAGGCAAGTCACACAACTGAATACACCCACTAGGGATTCATATCAATGGTTCCATGATGCACTCATTCTGGGAGAACACACTCTACGAGTCTGGTGGCTCTGATGATGTTCATAAGAGAAGTACTGTTCGTCGAGAAACTCCACGAGAGGTAGATACACTCATTACCGGAGACACACTTATTGAGTGGGTAGATCATGATAGATAGATACACTCATTATGGGAACACACTCCTGAGTGGGAAAGATCATGATACACATATGAGGATCAGTACCAGTGCCGTAGGGGATACTGGGACTCATCCAGATTCACCATCTAGGTGATTCACTAGCTTGGTATAGGATCAACACCCCGTAGAGTTGGTCATGTCGATGCCTGACCCTACCTAGGGTCATTAATGGATAGAGGATATCTCTCCGGGCCTCCCGGAGAGATGTTGACTATATAACAGAAAGTATTGCTGAAGGAATCATACTCTTGTAGAAGGAAACGATTCCAGACCATCAGGGAAATGAGGAGAAATGGAACTAACCCAAAAAAAAGATGTCCAAGATATGGTGAACAAGATGACCATGCAATTTTACACAAAGTACACGGAGTGTAGAAAAGTTACACGTTGTGTTGTCTAACCCTGGGTACTACCCATGTACAACGACCCATTTCATAAGTCTGGTCGTGTAGAAAAGTTAGTACCTGACATGCAGTATGGTGTAGACAACGTGTCCGAGTGATTGGGGTTGGCTCCGTGTACGGTGGCCATGTGCCCATACACGGTTATCAACCCGTGTGATCGGTACACGGGGTGACCCATGTTACTGGCCTCGCCTAGCCATGTGATGGAGTACATGGTCATGTACTTTATTCTATGTCCGTGTATCCCTAGGATACAGGCAGAGTCCAGCGTAGTCGCTTATGTCATGCGGGATAGAGAGTACACGTTATGTCGTCTCAAGCCATGTATTCCATCCCATGTATGTGTATTTACAAAAATACACATCGAGATTTAGGGAAAGTCCAAAACATCATGTAACCCGGTTCACATTCCATGTGATTTCTCTCTGACCCTCAAAACCCTAGCCGCCGCTGCCAGTACTACACGGTGTGTTCTTTGGAAGTACACGTCGTGTATTCTGAAAATTTATAGAAACATGAACTTTCGTTGTTGCGCCTTTGGTGGTGCCCCATCCATTAATCCGGTCATCCTATCACCATGAAACTCCTAGGTTTTGGTCGCTTAGATGCCACGAAGCTGCTTTCGGTGTTTTCAGACCTCTGATCGGCTCCGAAAACAAGTTTTCATCCTCCCGCATGAAGAATGCTCGAAGAATGACATCTTCTGATCCAAGCCTATTCATCATCCTTCATGATCATCACACCTACATAGGGTTGTTGCGATGTTGGATCTCTATATTGGGATTGTTTCATTTCAAGATGGGTGCGCAACAATCCATTGTTGATTTCCCTGTGAAGAACACAAAGAACGCGAAGAACACGTGAGAAGGAATAGGGGAAAGAAAATCCAATGAAACAATTTGACGAACGAACCGCCACATTCGTTCTTCCTGGTATTGATCCACTCCCGTTAGTAGGATTAAACTGAGTAGAAAGCAACAACAATAATCAAAATGCATTAATTACCCAGAATTATCCCAATGAAACCCTCCCGCAAGAACGTATGAATCCGCGGATCAACTTGTACCTGGTTGATCAACGTTCATCATTTAAATACAAAGAGGGGGAAAGAGGAATGAAATAACAAAACCGAACACACGAGGTGATCGATTGTTGATGAAGGTTTGCACTGCCATTATCATCAAGATCCTTCAACTTCGTTGGCATAGAGATTCGCGGCTTCGATGCATCGTCGTTTGTCGCCGAGAGTTTTCTCCAATGCACCCCAGATTTTCCCAAGAGTTTTCTCTAAATCTTCCACCAACGATTTTCATTCGATTATCCCAATAAAAAGGAAAACATGTTTGGAATTCAATTACGTTGCGGAATTAAAGGGCCAGTGTTTCTGTTTCTGAGTCATTGTGACATGACATTTAATATTGAAACAGCTGCCATGTCACTACACTGTAGTGGATGTTTCCAAAATAAAAAAATAAAATAAACAACGCAAATTATATTATTTTATTTTACTAAAAACATCCGAAAATTTAATTTTTTCCTTGACTTGTTCTGGTCGAGGTTAGACCTGTTCATAGGTAAAGTCGTCATTCTGGACGCAATAGTGCCCTCAAATTTTTAATCCGGGAATCTATTTGGAAACTGCCTCAACTGCGCACATGTGCTGACTCACTTAACTTAGAAAAGTTCAAACCACCATTCTAGGATCACCGGGCCTCGAAATGATGTGTCGTCTTTATGCATAGTCTCGTAATAAGTCCATATAGAATTTAAAAATAATAAACTGAAAAATATGATACACTACATTCTTCCCACCTTGGGGCTTTGCGTCCCCGGAATGTCTGAAAAAATCTACTCAAAAGATGTGGGTACTGGGTACAGATTTGAGCCTCCCGCTCGCACATGCTCTTCTGAAGATTCTTGTGCTGCCAATGAACGTGCACCAAGGGAATCGATCACCCACAAAGTATCCTCTAATGCCAATCCTCGATCTCCACCGGGTACTCAGCAAAGTTCACTCCATCCTCGATGTCCAACTTTCCCCAATTGATGACATGTGATGGGTCATGAACGTACCTGCTCAGCTGCAACACGTGAAAGTCATCATGTACTCGATGCAACTGTGGCGGTAGAGCTAGGTGGTACGCCACCTCGCCAACTCTGCACAGTATTTGGAAAGGTCCGATGAACCTCGGAGATAGCTTACCGCCTTTGCCAAATCTTCGTAACCCTCGTCGAGTTGAGACCCAAAGAATGATGTGGTCTCCCTCCTCAAACTCCTGATCTCTCCATCTTCTATCATCAAAATACTTCTACCAGCTCTGTACACTCTTCATCTACTCTCTGAGGATTTACACCTTCTCGATGGTGGCTCTCACCTACTCTGGACCCATGAGTTCTGACTCTCCGGGGTTGGTCCAGCAAAGTGGTGACCGGAAATGTCTCTCATACAAAGCCTCAAATGGTGCCATATAAATGGCAGAGTAGTAGCTATTATTATACGAAAACTCCACCAGCAGTAGGTGGTTCTCCGAACTACGACCAAAGTCCAACATACAGACCCACAACATATCCTCTAGAACATGAATGGCCTTCTCCATCTGGCCATTGGTCTTGGGATGGAACATCATGCTTAAACGTAGTTATTCTACAAAGGCCTCTTGCAATCCCTTCCACAACTAAGATGTAAATTAGGAATCTCGGTCTGAGACTATAATCGAAGAGACGCCATGAAGCCGAACTATCTCTTGCACGTAGAGTCGTCCCAAGATCTCTATGGAACTATGCTCCATGATGGCTAGAAAGTGGTTTGACTTGGTGAGTCAGTCAACAATCACCCAGATGAAATCATGCACTATGGGAATCTGTGGTAATCCTGTCAAGATGTACATCGATATACCATCCCACTTACACTCTGGAAACTCCAGGGGTTGAGCTAATCCCACTAGAACCTGGTGCTCAGGCTTCACCTACTGGCATGTGAGGCATCAAGAGACGAACTCTGCCACTGCCCTCTTCAAGCCTAACCACCAGAACTGTCGTCGATGATCCTGGTACATTTTTACACTCCAAGATGTACCATCAAAGGGGAAATATGAGACTCTCTTAGGGCTTCCTCCTGCAACACCACTATCACAACAGTGCGTCCTCTAAAAATAAGTATGTGCTCCCTACCTTGTGAATAACAATCAGGAGCATATCTTGTGGATAACTGAGCACGTAAATCCACAAAATCAACATCTCCATGCTGTGCCTTACTACCCATTGTAAGAGTGTAGGAGAAACAACCATCGACTGTAGGTAAGTCATATCCTCTCTGTCCATGAAGGATAACTGTAACACATCTAATTTCTCTGTCGCCTCACTAAACAACTACGAGCTCGACCTTCTTCTAAGAGAATCTGCCACATTGTTTCCCTTCCCAAGAGTATAGATGATCTGAAAATAATAATCATAGAGGAACTATAGCCAATTCCTCTATCTCAGATTCAGATCCTTCTTTGAGAAGATGTACTTGAGGCTTTTTTGGTCAGAGTAGACAATGAACCACACGCCCATAAGGTAGTGTTTCCACATTTTCAATGCAAAGACTACTGCAGCCAACTCGAGATCATGGGTCGCATAGTTCTACTCATGTTGCCTAAGCTGTCATGAACCATAATAAATCACTTCATTCCTTTGCATCCGGACACAACCAAGCCTGGTCCCTGATGCGTCTCAGAAAACTACGTACTTTACACCCTCCTCCGACAATCTCAAGATTGGGGTGCTCGTCAATCTCTGTCTCAACTACTCAAAAGCCTGTTGGCACTTCTCTATCCACATGAAGGGTTTCCACTTCATGGTCAAGGCTGTCATCGGTGCTGATATTTGGGATATATCAGGAATGAACCTTTGCTAATATTCCGCAAACCCAAGGAAGCTTCACACCTCTGTCATGCTCCGAGGTGGCGCCCATGCTAACACTGACTCAACCTTAGCTTGGTCCACAGCTAATCCAGCTGCTGAGATGACATGTCCCAGAAAGTGGACCTCCTGAATATAGAATTGTAACTTCGAGGAATTCCCATAAATATGGTGCTCTCGGAGTATATCTAGAACTACCCACATGTGTCTCGCATGCTCCTCCTCTGAACCTGAGTACCCAAGGATGTCATCGATGAATACCACTACAAACCGGTCCAAATACAGCTAGAAGATCTGGTTCACCAGACCCACGAATAATACGGGGGCATTTGTCACACCAAAAGGCATCAACAAGTACTCAGAGTGACCATAGCGACATCTGAAAGTCATCTTCGGTATATCATCATCCCATACTCATAAAAGGGGATAACCTGATCGACGGGCAATCTTCGAGAACCACCATGCCCCTCTTAGCTGATCGAACAAGTCATTAATTCTCAGCAGTGGATACCTGTTTTTCACCACCACCTAGTTCAGGAATTGGTAATCCACGCACAACCTCAAACTCCCATATGCCTTCTTGGAAAATAGGACTCGGGCCGCCAAGGGTGAAACGCTGGGTCTTACGAAACCCTTACTCTTCCAATGCTCCAACTACACCCTCATTTCGCGATTCCTGTGAGATCCATCCTATATGCTGGTGAAAAAATCAGTTCCATCTCGGGGTGTATGTCGAAGCAGAAGTCGATTTCCCAGTGGGGAGGTAGTCTTGGAACATCTTCGGGAAAGGTGTCCTCGTACTCTGCCACTACTGCTAGGAACTGGGAACCCATCACATCTACTGCTCTGAGGGCTAGGCTAGAAAAATCATGAGTGAATGGATACACCCTCTTATACATGACCATGTTTTGTGCTACATGGGTCTCCTTTTCTTCAACAACGGAAAACCTTGTCCTATCACTGTGGGCACAATGCACTCTTCGCCTAAAATAATCAATATGGGCATGGAACAAAATAAACAATCCATACCAAGAGTAACATTGAAAGGCCTTGAAGCTACCACCAGGAGGTTCCAAATGAAACTATTTACTCCAAGTGTAATATCACATTATCTGCAATGGTGTGTGATTGTCGAGACTCCTCTCGTAGGTGTTTCCAAAAATAAGGATTGAGTAAACGATTCAACCAGAATCTCAAGGTTTCACACAAGACATGTGGCGATGAAAGAATAACTGAACCCAATGTCTAAAATTATGGCAGCTAAGGTAATGAAGACACGGATCATACCTCGGATCATTATTGGAGCCCATGAGTCATACACCTCAACCGTGTGTAGCTGTCCTTCACCCCTATCCCCCAGCTCCCTGTACTTGGTAAGGACCTGCTAGGGGTGGTGATGGAAGTAAGTCGAAGTGTCTCCCATCACCTACAGCTCTCCCTGATCCTCTGCCACATCTGTCGCCTGGTGGGTCAGTCTTCTCCACTCTCGGCCTTTTCCCCGGTGGTCCATCCACCGCTTCCCAGTTAGTAGCTCAAGGAGTCAGACAATCTCTAGAGAGATGTCCCCTATCATCTCACGCATAGCACTGCTTCTCCATAGGGTGACTAGATCCAGCCTGAGATCCCTAGATCGTCAATCCCCTATCCTAGGTCTTCCTCTGATGTCTCTCATGTCCTGATCCCAGTGTCTGACGTCATCTCCCCATTATTGAGGTATCCAGACCTATCTGCCTACTACTGACTGCCGTTGGTTGTATCTGCTCCGCCAAGAAGATCTCGATCACCAAGGCCCGCTTGAGCACTCCAGCATAAATCGAAATCCATAGAGGCACGACACTAGATCGGATGTCACGTCATTGACCTCACTCAAATGTTCAAGCTCTGATGTACTGATCTCTGACCATATCAATCGAGTACCTGGCGTGGTTGGTGAACCTAGATGAATATTAAGCTACCTTCATACTTCCCAACTGAATATAAATAAGCTCATGGGTGCGTACCGATCTCATCGTAACCAGAGAGAACTCGTCCGTAATGAGTCACTCAAACTCCGTCCATGAAATATTCTCTTCAAAATGAGTCTGTGTGGTTAGAATCCACCATTTTCCTACTGAACCCTGAAGAAGTCTCACCCCTAGGATCACCATCTGGCCTTCTAGTATCCTCATTAGACGAAAAACTCTGGTCACTGCCTCGAGCCAGTCCTCAGCCACCTGAGGGTCGGGCTCACCTCATAACCTAAAGGGCCACTATCTCTAGAACTCATGGAGCGTGGTTAGCCTGCGCTCCTTATCGGTTGGTACTGCAGGTTCCATGGATGCTCCACTGGTGGTCGAATAGTTGTTGTACCACCTGGTGGTAACTCCTGGGGAACTGGTCCCTGTATCTAAGCCTCGTCACTAAGGGGGTCATCCTCATGATCGCGCTGCTGCATCCTAGTGGGTATGCGTCGTGGAGGCATCCTGTCAGGAAACATGATGTACCAGGTTCAATGAGTATATTGGGATAGCTGACACAAAGGATATGAAAAACACAAGACATTATTATATGATGCATGTACCATTCTTTTATTTCCTCACAACTTGTGTTTTCATGTACCGAGTCAAGATGCAAGTTATCAGAGTCCTGTTGTATGGATACGTCGGCCGCCACACCAACACTAGTGTCCCTACCCTGAAAGCCGAGCTCAAAACAATGAAAATTGTTTCCCCAAACCAATATCATAGACTCTTGGTCCTATGGTAGAACTGACCACCTCAAATACCACTCTATCACGACCCGTCCCAGTGGGGCCCACACTGTGAATCCCCAAGCTCGACTCATATAGTCCAGGGGCTAGTGACTAGCACCGAGTAGGAATATTACTACATGGGAGGAATTTCTTAAGAACCTTTACACACTCACACATATCCAAGACCAAGAATTGTGAAAAGTAAAAACCTCTATGGAACAAAAATTCATGCATACAACTAAACCCAACGAAAAGAGTACGACGGAGAGTAAAGTACTGAAAGTGAACTCGGCGAAAATACAAGCCCACCGAAAACAAGAGTTTGAAAAACTACAAAGTCCAACCTGAAAACACGAAGAGGTAATGGGGCAGATGCTCATAGCCGAAGGAATGCCTCAGCCTGTAGGGAACTCAGAACGATTGGTCATGTCCTATTCCACCCAATACTCTTTCAAAAGAATGCTCATCTGCACAAGACACGACACGTGCGTAAAATCTCGTGTAGGGGTGAGTATAACAATACTCAGTAGAGGAACTCGAAAACCACAAAGAAATGCACAATGTAAAGGTACAGTAAGATCTACATAGTAAATGTCTACAGAACATATGGCAAGTGAAAGACAATCTAGATATACTCGAAACCCAGACCCGTAGTCTAGAGGAAAGTCACACAACCACATACCCCCACTAGGGATTCAGTTCGAAGGTTCCATGAAGCACTCGTTCCGGGAGAACACACTCCACGAGTCTGGTAGCTCTGATGAAGTCCATCCAAGATGTATTGTTCGTCAAAAAATTCCACAAGAGGTAGATACACACATTACGGGAGACACACTCCTCTGTGGGTAGATCACGATATATAGATACACTCATTAAGAGAGACACACTCTTGAATGATGGATAGATTCACTCATTATGGGAGACACAATCCAGAGTTTGAAAGATCACGATACACATATGAGGATCACATCCAGGGCCATGGCGGATACCATGACTCATCCGGATTCACCAGCTAGGTAGAGGATCAATGCTCGGTAGAGTTTGTCACATCGATGCCTGACTCTACCTAGGGTCAGTAATGGATAGAAGATCTCGCTCTAGGCCTCTCGGAGGGATGCCAACTCTATTACAGAAAGTCCTACTGAAGGGATCATAATCTTGTAGAAGGAAACGATGCCTAGCCATGAGAGAAATGAGGATAATGGGAACTAATCCAAATGAAAGATTTCCAAGATACAGTAAACAGGAGGACCATGCCATTTTCCAAAAAGTACACAGCGTGTTGAAAAGTTACATGTCATGTTGTCAGACCCCGGGTACTGCCCATGTACAATAGCCTGTTTCATAAGTATGGTCGCATAGAAATGTTAGTATAGGGCATGTAGTACGGTGTACACACCGTGTCTGGGTGACTGGGGTTGGCTTCATGTACGCTAGCCATGTTCTCATACACGGTTATCAATCTATATACTTAAACCCGTGTGATCGGTACATGGGGTGACCCGTGTTACTGGCCTCTCCTGGCTGTGTGATTGACTACATGGTCGTGTACTCCATTCTGTGTCCATGTATCCTCAGGATACACACCAAGTCCCACGTATCCACTTCTGTCATGCCGTGTAGAGGGTACATGTTATGTCGTCTGAAGCTGTGTATTCCATCTCGTGTCTATTTATTTACCAAAATACACACTGAGATTCGTAGAAAGTCCAACATTCCATGTGACAGGGTCATACGCCATGTGATTCCACTCTGACCCCCGAAGCCCTAGCCACCGCTTTCAGTACGACACATCGTGTTCTTCAGAAGTACATGCCTTGTATTCTGGAAATTTTCAAAAACACGAACCTCCACCGTCATTCTTCACAGCGTTGATCCGCTCCAATTAGTAGTCTTAAATGGAGAAGAAATCAACAACAATAATCCACTTGGATTAATTCCTCAGAATCATTCGAATAAAACCCTCCCCCAAGAACGTACGAATCCGCGGATCAACTTGTTCATGGTTGATCAGTGTTCATCATTTAAATACAAAAACAGGGAAATAGGAATGAAATAACAACCCCTAACTCACAAAGTGATTGATTGATTATGAAGGATCATGCTTCCATTTTCGTATAGATCCTTCAACTTCGTTGGCACAACGATTCACAACATTGATCTGTCATCGTTCGTCACCGAGAGTTTTCTCGAAAGCGCCAAATATTTTCTACAGATTTTTCTCTCAATCTTCTACCAACAATCGACGTTTGATTATCCTAATAAAAAGTAAAACGTGTTTGGAATTCAATTATACTATGACATTAAAGGGTCAACATTTCTCGTTCCGAGTCATTATGACATGACATTTAATATTGAAATAGCCCCCATGTCGCTACACTACAGCAGGTGTTTCCAAAATAAAAAAATAAAATAAAAATCGCAAATTATTTTATTTTATTTTATTAAAACATTCTTAAAATTAACTTTTAGCCTTGACCTGTGTCGGTCGAGGTTGGACCGGTTCTTAGGTAAAGTTGACATTTCGGACACAACGGTGCCCTAAAATTTTTACTCTGGGCATCCTTTTCGAAACTGTCACAACTGTGCTCATGTGCCAACTCACTTAACCTAGATAATTTCATACCACCATTCTGGGATCATCGGGCCTTAGAATAATGTGTAGTCTCTGTACCTGGTCTCATAATAATTCCATATATCATTTTAAAATAATACAGGGAAAATCCGAGACACTATAATTAAAATCCAAGATAAATTTGGTATGAACTTTGTATGTTATGATAAATATCTCATGCCATTAATCCTATATTATGTTTTCATATGATCCTAGATTGATATCTCCTTTGTTCACCTTACTGAGAATTTGAGCTCACCCTTTCATATGTTTCCTTTTACTGGGTGATAAAAATAGGTGTTAAGCAGGTTATATATATTTGGTTAAAAAGTGATAAGATCATTATGATGATTCATGTAAAATATACCTATAGGATATGTTTATGTAAATAGTATCTAAACACACTAAACTATTATAGTTATGGCATGGATCATAATGTGTTTTATTGAATATTAATATAACAAGAAGAAATATCATTATTTGAATAGCTCAGAACACCTCATTTAGTATCAAGGTGGGGTTTTTTAAATAACTATATATTAGGATTAGAAATATTTATTGAAACCCTTTTAGGAAAAAACATTATAGGATAACAAAAAATGTTATTATAAGATAGATTTTATGTGGTTTTTATATCAATACATCCTTATTTTTATACTATAAGTGGAAGTGGTTAGAAAACAAATGGATCTAGGGGTAAAATTCCCAAAATGATTTCTCTAAGTAAATATCATTCATCACTATAGTGCAAGATTATTGTTTCCCTATGGCATACATGTTTTGACACTCATGGAATATTTTACTTGGATAACTCACATTCTCATTTTGAACTATTTGAAGGATTTGAATAGAGAGTGAACATGGATGGACTAAGATAAACCAAAAGTTACATAGATTGAAAAAAGGTGTCATGAATAGGAAATATGAAAAATAATTTTTCATGATTATATAGTTTATCCCTATGAAAATTGTTTCTCACGCAATAATTTTTTGTTATACTCAATTGATGAAAACTGAAGGAACCTTGTTAATTAAAGACATGGTTAAATATGAAATGATTTCCCTCATAAGAAAACAAATTATATGGGATATAGAATGGAAAATATTATTTATATTCCTAAAAAACATTGTCAATCTATGAATCAAGTTTATCTTTGAAATAAGAAAAAGAGGGAACAACTTACTTTTATTTCTTTCATAAGGACACATCTACCATCAATTAGTGGTTCATATGATCAACAATTTGTTAAGAGATGAATCAATACCACTAAGAAATCATATTCTATTCATTATTTCCTAGAATATAAAAAATTGGTCATATTCAATTATTGTTTCAATGAAAAAGTTGATCTGTAGTGGAATCCTATTGAGAATGTGATATAAGATGATGAAATTGACTCCACGGAATGGAATTTTTTTTAATTGGATATCTTTTAGTAAGTACATAAATTTTATTCTACATAGAAAAATAGAGATCTAGTTTTATGAGTTTCAATAGCTAGATAGAGAATCCATTTGTACTTATAAAGATAATATTAAATGTCTTGCCTGATATGTTTATTTCTTAATCATTATCCCCAATGTAAAAGTTGATTTCTTCATTAGTGTCTTAAAAATGTGTTTCTAAATTTTGATATATTAAATAAAATTTAGTTCCTACAAAGAAATAATTTAATTTTCAATCAATGTGGAAATGAAAATTTGAAATTCTCACCATTCTCATGGTTTTAATAAGAAAATAAAGAAACATTCTCATTGAAAATTGATCAAATCACATGTGGGAAAAAAATTTAATCAATATAAATGCTTGAAATATGACATGAAAGATCGAGTAAATTTCTTGAGTAGAATATGGAAGTGATTTTAAATGTGGAAAATCTTTTCATAATTCTTGTGAATGTCTAATAATGGTTAATAGGACTATTATTGGAATGAGGGAATATAAGATGAATACATACGCACCACCCAAACTCTAATTCTTCAAATGTATGGAGTATAGTAATTACTCTAAATAGTTCACAAACCCAAAGTTTTATTATCATTATCATAGTTGAATACCTATTAATCAAAAATAAAATATGAAAAGTTGTGCGATCATGACTGCAAAAGTTTTTTATTAGAATGATTTCATGAAAGGTACACTTATCATCTACTCTATAATATAAAATTCAATATTATTTTTAGTATATATCCACTCTTTTATATCTATTTAATTTTCTAAGGGTATATAACAACCACATAAATTATTATATATTTAGTTTGTGGAAAAAACATTTAATGATTTAATGGTAACATTTAAAGTCTAATGTTCCTTTCAAATTGAATTTTGTGCAAATGTTCTTCCCCTAAAAATTTTAATTCCCCCATTAGTTTAATTTGAGATGATTCTAGGAATGGTTTTTATTTCTATATATAGTACCCATACCAATTTTCAAGGAATGTAAGTCAAATTCAAATATTTAATGAACCTACAATCATTTATTACTACAAGGATTAATATGATATTGTAATGAAAATTATTTCTATCTTTTGGGTCTTAATTCATATACTTGAAGGATATATATAGAATATGGTTTTAAATAAAATAAATATTGATGATATTAATTTTTTTTGGATTTTATTGATGTATTTTTGGAAGAATCTCCCAGCCTATCTCAGAATTATTATATTGGTTTTTTATAGAACTTATACATATAGCTACACCTATTTCTAAAACGACTTTTAAAATACACTTAATTGAGTGAAATGAAATGAATAAAAAACTGTAATAGAATCTTGATGAAAGATTCATGCACCATATAACATAATAATGGGATAAACTAGTTATTATTTTATGATGAAAGATTTGTCAATGTGTATTTTCAATTGTTATATTGAACATAGAAGATTAAAATCATGAAAATGTAACCTATAATACATATCAATGATTTTTTGATCAATTAAAATTATCTCAATAATTTGACAATATTTATATTTATTCTAGATATAATCAATTAATGGTTGATAAGGCTGATATACCAAATAAAACATTCCATTTTATTTTTGACAATTATTAATTTATAGTAATTCCATTTAGACGTCCTAATTCTCATGTTATCTTCATTGAATTGAGTCTTTTGAGATTACCTGAATCAGTTTTTAATAGTCTTTATGGTTGAAATTAATACATAATTATATTGTATAGAAGATCATGAAGATCATTTAGGAATTGTTTTGAATAATAAAATGAAGGATAAGTGTTATAATAAATGAACCATGTGGGAATTTTTCTATTAAATGTTTCATTACTATGTTATATAATCTCATGTTAGGGTATATCAATGGATCTTTTAGTGTCTATTTTTATTATCTAATGGATAAGACAAACCATGTTAAATGAAATTCATATTTTTTTGGGTTATATGGATCCTATCGATATTTTGTGAATGATTTCACATGACTATTTAATCCACTCAACATGATGACTCAGAAGATGGTTAAGTTGTTTCGTATAGATGAATGTGATGAGAATTTCAAGAAACTAATGAGAAGGTTGTTTAATGAACATGTTCAAATACTACCATGTAGTGGAGAAGGGTTGTTAATATATATTGATTCATAAAATAAAATATTGGGAGGTGTAATCATGTAGAATGATATGGGGATAGAGTATTCCCCACCCCAATTGAAAATATATGAGCATAATTTCCTGACTCGTGATTTGGAGTTTTAAATTTTACTTTTTTTCATTAGATATATTGAGGCATTATATTTATAGTAAAATTTGTGAAATATATATAGATCAAAAAATATTCATGTATATATCAACATATAAATAATTTAATATGTTCTAAATAATATGGTTAACTTTAATTAATGATTATGACTACTCAATACATTATCATTATGGTAAGAAAACAATGTGGATGATGATCTTAGTTAAAAGACCATACCAGTATAAAAATGTTGAGGATAAAAAGGGATTAAATAAATACGGATTTTATGAAGATAAACTACTAAGTTCTGAAGAAAGGGGACAAATCCTACTATTCTCAGATGAATGTTCAATTATCTATCCATGCGATGATTAAAGAGGTGCAAAATGAAGATGTAGAAATACAGAAGGATGTCATAAAAATTCATGGGGGTTTTTATGGTTATGCATGAAATAATAGGTTTAGGAATATAAAATGTTTTATATAAATAACATAATTTATGATGGAACTATTAGATAATTATCACCGTTTATCATTTTATATACATCTTCTGAGTACAAAGATGTATAGTGTTGTGAAAGAATATTTATTGTGGAAAAGAATAAAGAGAGATGTCACATAATATGTATCATAGTTACTACTATATCATCATGTTAAGGATGATATATATAACTATACGAGAATTCTATAACAAATACCCATACTAGAATAGAAATGGAAAAACATCACCTTGTATTTTCTCTTTGGACTCCACAAAACATATTAAGGGAAAATTCTATTTGGGTTGTAGTCGACCACCATGAAAATTTATTTCACTTAATTAACATAAAAGAATATATCCATATTGACCATAGTTACATGGTATAAGTCATGGAAGTGGTGAGATTTCATGGAGTACCACTCATAATTTTATCTAATCTTTATCAATGGTTTGCCTCGAATTTTTGGATAATTGTTTTTAGGATCTCGATACAGAGTTTTGGTACAATACAACATATCATCCATAGATCATTTATCAGTAAAAAATAATAATTAAATCCATATAATATATGTTTAAGGAATGTTATACTTATTTTAAATTCTATAAGTATCAAAAAATTTCTATTGTCGACTTTTATTTCAAAATAATTCTCAATCAATTATTCAGATGACCTCATATGAATCCCTCTTTGGAAAAAATTGTATAACTCTAAAATATTGGGAAGTAGTTGGAGAAAAAAATATTTTTGGGATATAAGGTAGCTAATAAGATGGAAATGAATTTTAGATACCTTTAACATCACGTAAGGATAACACAGAGTCGATGGAAATGTTATGATAATATTTATCAGTGAGATATAGAGTTAAAAGTTGGTGACAATGTATTCCTACAAAAATATCCTTGGAAAATGGTTTTCAGATTTTGAAATAATGGAAAATATATATATATATATATATAATTCATTTTGAAACTCATCATCATATTAGGATGATGTATTATCTATTTGAACTTCCACAAATTCACTCTCAGGCTCATGATATGTTCCATGTATCTCTTCTCATGATGGAAATACTAAAACCATCACATATAATAACCTTAGAGGTCATACCGATGAAGAATAACTCTTTTATGAGGAAAAAATGATGCATATATTTAGATCTTATAGAGAAAGTACTGAAAAACAATACCACTAACCTGGTCAATTTTTTGTGGATAAGTCATAAATTCAAGGATGTTATGTAGGAATGCAATGATGTTATGAAGAAAAAATATTCACAATTTTTTTAAAATAATGATAAAATTTTGAGAGATAAATTATAATAAGGGTGTAGAATGTAGCATCATAAAATTTTATGATACATTTATATACTCATAAAATTGATTTCATTGAAATAATTCTTTAATGGAAACACTATGTTTAAAAAAATAGTGATTATTTATTAAAATATTATTATTTAATTGTAAAGTAGTTCCCTATTTATTAAATTTTTTTATATAATAGAAATAAATATATTATGAAAAATTTATGGTTTTAAAATTTATGAAATTAATTAATTGTTTATGAATTGGGTAGAAATAAAAAAAATATCATTTGGATGTAAAAAAAGATGTTTTATGCAAAATAATATACACCCAATGTGTTTTTATATTAATAAATTATATTAATTATTATTGATAAATAATTTTATTGAAATTTAAATATTAAATATTCAATAAAACGTGTTAATGATCATCTAATGGATTTTATTTTTTATATAATAATAATAAATCCATTTTTATTCAGAAAAATGTATTTTTCAAAAAATAGTTTACATCATATTTTTCAAAAATATTTTAAAATTAATTCTCTCAACTTATAGAACTGTAATTTGAAAATTGATCGTATATTTGCAATCAGAGGTATAAAATATGACAAATATTTCTCGTTTTTATTGGTTATTATGAATAGTAATGTTTGTAAATATATTTAACCATGATATGGGTAAAATTGGTAAAATAATGCTAAAACATTGGGATAAGGATAAAAATTTACAATAAAAAATTATTATATACCATTTCATGAGTTTAGATTTTATATTTATATACATGATTAAAAAATATGGTAACTTTGTACCATTTTCCTTTAATTTTGAATTTCATATTTTTTAGGGAATGATAAATAAAAAATGTCAGACTCTAATTTTAATACCTATAATATTTTTTCACAAGGATAAAGAGTGGTTATGTTTAATAATTAATGTATATCAGAAATTTAAATTAATTAATTTTTTATTTGAGTATTTTATTTATTTTAGGTGATTGATTAGTTATCTTCAATGTGTTTGTAATGCTTCCATAATATTTATTAAAATAATTGAAATTAAAATAAATTATTTTATAAATATTAAATGTATTCCTTTGGGATGAATTATTTTATTCCATGAAATTTTTAGATAAATATAACCTATTAGGGTTAACTTAAAGGTTTATATTTAAATTACATAATTTTTTTGATGACTTTAATGTCAAAGTAAATGAAAAATTCCTAAAACGACCTTATTAATATTTTATAACATATCATATTTTATTTTGTAATTTAATGTTTATTAAAATAATATTTTTCAAGAAGTGAATTAGGCATTCTTTAAAATATCAATCATGTTACATTAATGGGGATCTTGTCATTTATAGTAACATTATTGACCCATAATTAGTAAACAACTTTGATATTTTGTTAATTGGAAAGAGGGGTAATAATGGTTTAAAACATAGAGATACTGGTTAAAACATCACATAAACAAGTAAAAATATTACTAGATATTAAGTCATACACTCATCCTATCTATTAAATAAATAAATTGTTATCTACTTGATTAAAAAATTTTATTTATATTAATTTAATACTCTATATAATTCTTTAGGTTTCACTACCCTCACATATAAATGGAATCCTCATCTACTTCATTATTAACAATTTTTAGCTTTTTAGATTTCCCTATACCATCTTTAATATTGTCCAATGTTGATTCAATATATCCTTGAGATTATAATCTTTCCAAAAGACCATAATTTTGGGGATTAATGAAAATCTAAAACAATCTTCTCAGTGAATATGTATAACTCTTAACTGGTCATTTTCAATTTTATTTTATCTTTTACCTCCTATAAATAATTTTAAACAATTATAAAATAATGACATAATTATCTTTAGTATACTTAATTGTTTTTATTATTATGAAAAAAGACTTATCCCCTTTCTTTTTGTCCTAAATAAAGTGGAATCATTGTTCGTACGTACATATGAATTATCATCTCCACATAACAATGTAATTTTTATTACATCAACACATTCCATTGATGGTTATTATTATGGATATAATAAATAAGTATTTTAATTATTATAGAAATGTTTTTATTTAAGTATTAAATAATATTTATCTTTCTTCAATTCATTTTGTTAGAAAATGATCATTCATTGGTATGTATGACCTACCGTCTCTATGAATAGTGTAAATCGTTTTCATATCATCCTTTACGAATGATTATAAGTATGTATATAATGAAAATATATGACATTTATATCATTAATTATATTATTAATATGTTGTAATTTTGATTAATGTATAAGTAAAGGGATAAAAAAACTGAAACATTTATGAAAAATGAAACAGTTAACACTCAGAATAATGATTTTAATTTTATATTATTAATCAATTCTTGATAAGACGATATAATTTAAAAATATATTTTATTATATATATATGGGTGTGTATATTATTATATAATTCATTTAAAATAAATATATAATTATTATACTTGTGTTAATAATGTATAAAGAAAATGATATAACTTGAGGTAATGGAATTATGTTTCAGTCCCATTTAAATCAAAATTGTTTATGTTTGAATTTATATTGACAAAAAATCATGATCATTAACTGATAAATGTATTTAATTTAAATATCATATAGTTAATAATTTTTTTCATGTAATAGTTTTATTTTCTTTAATTTGGTATTTAAAATAATTCAGAAATTATTCTTTGAGAAAAAAAGTATTTATTTCTTCTTTAGGCAGGAATCCTTTTCGTCAACATAATTTTTTTATTTAAGATGTTTTCAAGAATATTTTATTATTGTAAAAGATGTTTTTTTCATTTCTACACTTTTTTTTAATTTTTATAAAAAATTTCAATAGGATATTATTTTAGTTTTCCTAATGAGTCACTTTTGACTTTGACAGAAAATATGTAAGGAATTTTTGTTTTAATATACAAGTAATGAATAAAATTTCCAACATCATCACCACTAAAATATTTAAATATTAGTTTAAATATTTCCATGGTTATTTTCAAGGAACATTTTTCCGATATATTTTTAAATCTTTTATTTTTTAAATAATTTCGTTAAAAAATAAAATTGTATTTTTCTCTATAAATATTACACATATCTTTTAAAGGAATTTTCAAAAATGATAACATATGTATATTTTAATTATGATTTATAGGGGTTAGAATCAAATAATAACACACATATTTTTTATCTAAATGTTTTATTATTATTATGATAATATTTTTATAAAACTGATTTATTTTCCAAGGGTTAAGATGAATTTTTTTTGAAAATATTTTTCTTTCCATGGGATAGGTTATTATGATATAATTAATGTTTTATGACTGTATGGAAACCATATATATGGAAATCACTATTTCATTGGTGGGATCAAATTTATATATCCTTCTAATTCTTTAGTTAAAGCATTATATCTCATGAGATAATTATGAGATACAAGTTGATGTGCTCAATTCTATTTGGGAAAAAGGTAGGGATCTAATATCAACTAAAGGAAACTCATAGTGATTCCTAATACATTATTATATCGGAAAAATGTTTTTATATCAAATATACTAGGATTTAATATTCTCGGTAATTAACCTTCACATATGAAATGGTTTTAATGCCTGTGATAGTTCAATATCATTATAATAGGTTTAAATTCTTATGATTTGAACTTTTGGTTCCTAATAGATTGGTAATTATTTATCACACTTTTGAATCATGTACTTCAAATGTATAAGATTTATGTCATGATTACTAATTATTATATATGATAAATTAGGTATGAACTTTTTATGTTATGATCATAATAACATATCCTTATTCTTAACTTATTCTTGTATATAACCATAAATTAAAATTTCTCTTTTTACCCTTATTGAGCATCTGATCTCACCCATCCTGATTTTTCCTTTCCCAAAGTATTGAACAGATGATTTAATTAAGGTATCTCAAGAATGGTTAAAAGTAAGAATATCACTATGATGGATGATTAAGAAAGTACCTAAATAATATATCTAGGTCTCTAGTATACAAAGAAAATTAACCATTACATTTATAAAGTTGATAATACTTTTAGGTATTGAATATTTGTATCATAAGATATTATATTTAAGTATGAAAATATTGGGATTCTTTAATAATTATTTTTTAGATAAATTCAATGTATAAGACAAATTTTATTTTGGAAAATTCCCAAGACTACTATTTAGTCTAATAGCACTCCCAAAAATATATTTTCAATGAATCATAGTTTCATCATATGTTATATCCATGCTTATTTATATTAAGTATTTGGAACAAATATTTAAACTCTCATCATATAATAAATACTATATTCATTAATTTTCTACATTGGTTTTATTTTTTAGTCTTTTCTAATCAATAAATGACAACATCTGATAAAACCTAAAGGAAATTTTTTTATATATTTTCCTTCCCAATGGTTTCCCACATGAGATATATTTTTTTGCAGTAAACATTTTTTGACATCATGATACCTAAATGTCTAGTTTTATTTAATTTTTTTTATTTCATGCTTCATTGTTCAATTTTTATTAATTTAAAAATTGTAGGCGATCTTCAATAATTATTTTTAAATGTTACATATTATAATAAGACATGATAAAAATAAATGTAATTCCATTTTTATGATAATATTTTTAAATTAAGAATATATAATATTAATTTTTTATGTTGTTTTATCTATTTTAAAAGAAAATTATACTGCATATTTTAATGAATATAGGATTTGTATTATTTTAATACTTATTTTATTAGGCTTGGTTAATATTTTTTGATAGATAATAGGTGGTATCTTAGTTTAACATTACTATGTTATTAGTTTACAAGGTTTTTATTGGGTACATAATTAGTGATGTTTGGCCTTTTGGGGAGGTCAATAAATTCAAATCATCTTCTTACTCCATTATATGTTTTTTTAAATTATTACCTCATTGATTATTTTAAATAATTAAAGTATGGATGAATATTAATCAATTATTTATCGCTATTTTTATTTTTCTGGCATCAATGGTACTGATTAATCAATCATCTATTTATTGTAATAACATTGCATTTGTTTTTTGATTGGTTCATTTATTTCTATCACAAAATTTTTTACCTATTCATTTTATTTTATATGTATTTTTATAAATTATAAATTTTACTCTATATTATTTGGTATAAAATCATAAATACCATCAATATATAGAATTTAATATTTAGATGGAAATTATTTGTACAATTTATAGAGTTGTTGTGGATAATAAACAGGATAAGAATATTACATGATGGCATCTAAGTGGTATGATTTTAATTCTTCTAGAACATATAAAATTACTTTTTTTATTGGTATATGCATTCTCAATATAAATATTATTAATTTTACCATGAAATTACTTTTCATTAGTATATTTTGTTAATTCAATATACTCTTTTCATTAATTTTTAATTTCTTTTATCTTGTGAAAACATATGTTAAAATCTAATATAATTCATTAAAATTTATTTGAAATATATATTAATATTTAATATTATAATATATTATATAAATGTATTTGTTATTTTTAATATGTGGAATTTTATTTATTACACAGATCATGGAGAATATTATATGTTCCACGTGTAGGTAGCGCATTTTGTTGAAAAAGAGAGAATTTATCTTATTTCAACTAAAAATGGTTTCTCAACCCGCATGCTAATGTACATTATACTAATTATAGTTGATTAAATTTTAATTAAATATTTAATCTATTATATTATTTTTATTATATTACATTATAAATAAATATGCACTTTCTTTTTTATGGGTATATTAATCAGTGGAATACCACACACAATGAATTTTTTAAACATTTGTTTAGTATTTCAAAAATATTAAGACAACAATATTTATCCTTTAGTGCTTCTATTAAATATTAGTAATCATTTTTATATTTAAATTATTTTTTATGATAATGCTAATATTTTCTTATAAATATTTTATGTACTCATAAGAACATAAATATCATAGACTATAAAGGAATGGTGAGGATTGATTATTTAGTATTGATGGAAATAATTTAGAAGCATATTGTACTATAGACACGAACCATCCATGTGTGAGGTGTTTAGAATATAAATTCAAAATTAATTTTCCATACATAAATTGTAATAATTGAAATATTAGTATATTCTCTACATGTTGTGTTTTAGGTATTACCTTCTTTATAAAATGAGAATGTGGCACAAATGTCTATATTTAAAAATACAAATCTTAAAGTTTTATGAATTTAACTTCACATGTGTCAATACTTCATTGTATAATTTCAATAAAAAAATTTTGTAATGATTTATAATTTCTCTCCCCCAAACTCTACTTGCCACCAAAATTTCACTTCCATGACTATCTTCGTCTCTCACCCTTAATCTGATTATTTCTTCCTCTACCTATAACTACACCACCTCCACACCATCTTCTCTACCTCTCATCAACCCATCTCCCCAATCTCACATCCTCATGTATCTCTACCTCCTCTTTGTTCTCCTCAACCTATAACTCCCCTCCAACCTAAATCACCTATCTCTTTCTTATGATAACTATTTCATCAATATCATCCCTGGATATTATAATATTTTTCTTACTCATGAATTATATTTCCACTCATTCCTCATCCACTCACAATGTATCTTTCATCAACACTAAACCTTTTCATTATGTGATGTATCTCTGATCGGTATGATCCTTATGAATTTCCATCTTTGTGACACATGAATCTTATTAATTATCTCCTTCTATTCCCAGAAACACACAAGTTCCATCCAATTTTTTTAACCCTAATTAACGTTTCTATTAAAATATATATTATAAATATATTGAAAAACTAATTTAATTTATTCTACTTTGTAGGTGAATTTTTCTAATATCACCATATCACTAATTTTTTTTATAGGTTTTTTCATATTACATTCAAATAATTTTTCTCAACCACACCATGCTTGGAATGAATAATTGTGTTTAATTTCTGTACATATTGTCCCTGTTTAAGGTAAAATACCCAAATACATGGTATCCGTATTTTTTATAGTATTACATTAAATTATTCATATTCAAAATATATATATAATATTTACAATTTATCAGTAACAACCAATAATGTAATAGTTAAATGTGACTTGTTTTAAACACCTTCAATATTCTTGCATATAACTATGTAGTTTTACTAATTAATCAACAACGTTTTTTAAATAAAATAAATAAAAATGATCGTAACTATATAGTTACACTATGACTATCAATAAAATTCCAATATGCATTCAATTTGGATGAGTCATTATAACAATCATTTAAAAAATTATTGGAAAATGGATTCATTAGACTTTTAATTTATATATTCCAATGTTATTATGCACTCTCAATCATCCCATTTACAAATAGTCTACAATATTATAAAACTAAATCTTTTTATAATCCACTGTTTTAATTAAATTATATATAATATTTCTTATTTTCTATAATAAATAGTTTAAAACTATCTACTTTTCTAACATAGGCATTCCATATGAACTAAATCTTCTTTTCAAACAAATTTTAGTTTTAATAACCTACCTTCTTATGTGTATTATAAAAAATACAAATGAAATTTAATTTCTTCAAAATTCAATTCAAAATCATTTATATATACAATTTAATTGAAATTACATTCCTAAAATTTAATATCATTTTAATTATTTATACTTATATTTTCATATTTAACACTAACACATCATCAAAAATAAATCAATTATTTACTAAAAATTGATATAACTATTTATACTAAAGGATTAAAATTATTATATTAACCTCCAATGAAACTTAAATATTTTTTATTTATATATCTATGAAATTGATTAGTGGTTCTCTGTGTTACACTATATTTATTTATCTTTTTATGTAAATAATTTTTTAAACTATATATTTTCATTATTTAATCATAAACTTATGTCATTATTTTAGTGAAAATTTTGTTTAATGAAAGACATATCTTAAATAATGTTTTATTCAAACTATTCGTAGAGTGTTTGATGGTATGAAAAATAGGCCTCTGTTTAATCATTCTGATCTGATATGTCTCTATTTTTAATCAAAAAAAGTTTATTTATATTATTTATATGACGTATTCACATTCCCATTTTTACAGTATTTATTTTTACCTCATTTAAATTTGATACTGGAACAAGGAAAAAATAGATATATCATGTTAGGGAATTTTCTCAATGTAAAGTAACACATTGATATTCAATAAATATTAACATTATTAAATGTTTTTGATTTATTAATATTTCATAATTTTTAAATGACTTATCATAAAACCTTTTGTAATTTTATATCATATAATTAACATGGTAGTTTTTAGGGATAATGTTCTCCTGCTTGATTTTTGGGAACTGGTTGATAGTATAAATGTGCAGGTATCCCCGAAGTAATGTAGGAATGGTTTATTTTCATCCAATATATTGTTTTTTAATCATATTAATGAAGATTTATAATTTTAATTTGTAAAAAATATCCCTAAAAACATTCAATAGGAATATAATTTTTTTAAAATTCTCCAAATTTTTTTATTAGGTAGTTCTTACTTTGAGTATGTCAATCCCCTTGATGTAAATTTTTCATCCACATTTCCCCAATCTACTCTTATTTTTCCTTATAAATATATCATAATAGGTATAGATTTCATTATTGGTTATATGTCATGATTTCTTATGGTGGTAATCATTATTGAAATTAATTGATGATCTATATATTATTTTAGTATTCATTTAAAATAATAAAAATTTCCACATTCATTGTTTTTTATAAATTATTTGTCCTCACTTACCAAATTATTTTTCTATTTTTCTAATTAGAATCATTCATGGTAGGATCATATTTCATTATTATTTTTATGGAATGAACTTATTTTGGAGGCAGTCATTATTAGAATTAATATATCCTTCATATATTAAATATTGGTTTGAAATTTATTATAATTATTTGAAATACCCACATTTGTCATATTTTTCATACATCCCTAATACCACTGGTCTATTATTCAAAATTATTGATTGTTTTCTAGAGTATTTACTTAATTCATTGATATTATTTCCTTTAATTTTTTTTTTTATTTATAAAATTAATATATTATACGTAGTTATATATAATTTAATAATTATAAATTATGTGGAATTAGTTGTAGTTAATAAATGTGATTATTTCACATCTTAATATATTTATTAATTTCTTCATCCTTATAGATATGGATTTCCTAAAAATTTTCATATAATTTATTTATAGGGACTCTATGAACTTTCTTAAATGTTTGTATCTAATTTATTTCATACATTTTAACACTATAAATTTTATATTTAATGTCACTTCTCTTACGTCAACTGTATGTTGTAATATTTAAAAAGGATTTTTTTTCATATGTTTTCTATTTTTTTACTCTATGTGTTAAATGATTTTATAATTATTCCATAAGATATATTTTCACCTATTTCGATATATAACATGTTAAAATTATTATTCTACAAATTAATTTTATTTTATACCTTTTGATATATAAATTGAAATAAGTTTTGAATGTCGTCTAGATGAAACCTAATGTGTTGAAATACAATCTGAAAACATGAAAATAAAAAAAAAATTGATCTAAGGCCATTATTTCAGGGTGTTAATTTTATTGATATTAGTGTTTGTCACTAAATGTCAGTTGTCTTCATTTCCAATGAACACTAGGTTTTTTTAAAATATACATTTTTTTAATAATTATTATCTGCATGTTTGAATAATTCATGCCTCTATATTAAATGATAATAAATTTTCCCCTCAAGGAATAACTATGATCTACCATCCACATCATTTGATTCTTAACATGATTAGATCCATTAATGAAGATAACCCATTTGGCACAAAAAATGGTGAGTCTGATATTCAGGTGGTGGGAATTATGTTGTTGATAGAACAAATATGGAAATTCAATTTTGGGTTTTGGAATTTTTACTATTTTTATTCTATAAAAATTTATTCACCAATTTTTTTTATAGCGGGTGAAAAAAATAAATCATGTTATTTATATATTTTTTTGGGTGAAAACTTGTTCTTTCCCCTTAGTTATTTCATTTTCATTTTCATTTTAATAGTTTTTTTTACTTTCTTATTCTCACCCATTATATTATCATAGTAGTTACATACTTGTAGAGTAATATATAAGGTTTTATGGTGTTTGGATTTGTGTTAGGCCAAAATTATATCCATACTATATTATGTGTCCATTATTCTATCCTGATTAAGTTACTGGATTTGAAATTTAGTATATCCTAATTCATTTATTTTTTATTTATACATTCATGTGATATATTTATAAATTTTTTTTATGAATTTATTAATAATATAACTAGATTAATAAGTATTTAATTAATTATTTTTCATATAATATCACATTCATTGTTTAATAGTATCATTTTATAATAATTGGATTGTATTAGCATCTTCAATTTGGTATCTTACTTATTTTTGTAATGCCCACCCATTTCGAAAAATTAACCCAAAATTATTTTCATTGGTTACCCGTTTTTTAGTGCTTCTTTACATTATTGTTTCATCAATTGTAAACATTTATTGTGGTTTTTAATTTAACAACTAATTTTTATCTCTCTTAAAAAAAATTTAGTTTTAACTGAAAATGATGATTACTATAATTTTTTAACTCATCCATAATTTCAAAAATATTTTCACAATATATATATATATATATCAATAAGATAAAAGATAATATTATATATTTTCTTTTGTATCTATATTATGTTTTTTTTTATAATTTTTAATTTAAACACATAAATTAAAATTTTCTATTTTCATTTGATTCAAATAAATGTTTCATTTAATTTACTCTTCTTGGTTTGGTTTTTTAAATAAAACTTTTTATGTTATTATATTAAACATAATAGTTCATTATTTTAGGAAACTCAAAGGTTATATTCCTGTAATTTTTGTATTCCTTTTTTAGATTAATAGTATGATTTAATGTTATTTTAAAAATTCATATGAATAATCATTTAGTTCAATAATTTTATGGTTAGGACATTCTATAACTATTTTGGCCCAACTTATTTGAACTGAGTATGTTCTAAACATTCATTGACATGATTTTTTTATTAAAGCTAAGTGTTTTGTAAATAGTTCTTATAGTGAATAAAACTATATTATTTCTTATTGTAACATAAATATGATTATTTAATTGTATATATGAAAAAACCATTGATGAATAGAAAATTCCATGAACATCTATTGATTTACCAAAACAAAACTATCCAATACAGCAACAATAGTGCATATACGTAGTACATGAAAGTGAAATAATGTTAGTAAAATGTTTTTTTCTTTAAATTTACTATTCCCTAACATGGCCAATTGACTACTAGAAATTAGCATTCATGATTCTCAAATTGATCCATTTCAAGACATCCATTTTATTTTACATTCCATCTCAACCATTTCATGATTATACAAACCACCTTAATTACCTCAATACACACAACTCATTATCCTCTTTGAAAATCTTCACCTTTAATTAAATTATTTTATTTATTTATATATATTAGATATTATTCATAGTAGATAAATATAAATAGATTCCTCTAGTGTGATATTAATAATATTTCTTTTAAAATAGTTTTTGTACAGTATGCCTTTGGTGGTGTGCAAGTTTCATATTTCAAATTATTGTTTTTTCATCGCATACAAAGTTTTCAAATTGAAATTTTTATTTTATTAATAATTTGTGAAATAGAAAATTGATTTTGTTATCCAAAAATTAAAATTCTTCTTTAAAAACAATGAAATGACATTCTTTTTATTTATTCTTTTTTTCATAGATAAATTTTCATTCAAATTTCATTTTTGAATATGATACTAATTTGATGAACAACACATCACATTCACATTAAATACTTTTTAATCAATGTGAATTCCCATAAAAAATTTACTCACTATCAAATGTAAAAATGTGGACTAAAAAATTGTGTAGTGGTATTAGATTAAAACATTAAATTATATTATCAACATTTTTATTATAAAATCATATTTTTTGTTATATTTTGTTGTACTTTAATATAGAGTGTTTCAATATATATATTTCTTACAATAATATTTTCCCCTTATTTTATTAAGGGATTAATTGCTGAGATTATATTGATGTTATGGATTATAGGTGATGATACCAGTGGGTGTTCGATGTCCCTTATTGTAGGGAATTTATTTTGTCCTCACTTGATTTTTTGCAATGACTATTTAGTGTTCAATATTTCTATTATTTTAATTATTGTGGATACATGAGAAGATTTATTACTCATTTTTTTGTTTTTCTCATATATTAATAGATTCTAATTTCTGTTTGTTTGATGACAATTTTTTTCCTATTAAATTTGTGGTGTTTGATGACTACATATTTTAATTTTAAGCCATTATAGTGTTTATTATTGTTTATTTATTATATTAGTCCCTTGAAATACACATAAATTTTTGTGGAAATATATTAAAATGGGTGGAACAGTACTGTGTTATAATATATGAACAAAATAAAATTTATTTCCAATGAAATTGAAACATAAACAACCCTAATAAAATTTCGGATTACACTTAAAACATTACAACTTTGGAATCCATTGAATTAAAACCTTATGAAAGAGGGAACATTATATATATTATTAAATACAAATAATTTTCATTAAATTTTTTCATAAAATAAATTCTTGTGTTTTATATATTATACACAATTGAATTATGGTGGTGAATATAGAAAAAATCTCAACAAAAGAAAATTAAGATTAGTAAACCATTACAACATTGATATCTCTTAAATTGAAATCCCTTGAAAGATATTACATTTTATGAATTTAAAAAACCATTAATTTAATTATTTTCTGATGAAATTTTACAATTTTTATTATATATGCCACAAAATATTAAAAATTAATGAACTGTTATGTCTCTCAACGAAATAAAAGTGGGACGAGAAATTACCGCATTAACTCTCAGCTTCCATGAAGGAACATTAAAAACATATATAATAATTAAAATTATATTAATGAATTTTTTAATAACCTTATTAATATCTATTAAGTTTTATATTAATCCATTATAATCATTTAATACACATGTATTTGTTATTTATTGTTTGTTTTCATTATCAGGTGTTAGAAATTCTTATTATTTTTCACATGTTTTTTAATAGTGATATCAGACTCCATTCATTAATATAAAGTTTATTATTCCCAAATATTTTAGGTTAATAGAATATATGTTCTGTTAATATTAGTAATTTTTAAAGATTTTTTCAATAGTGTTTTAGTTATGATTCATTAATATGAATGCAGTGATGAGATTGCCTTTGGTTAATTTCCCAATATCAACAGTCTAATTTATATTGACAGTTATTTATAGTTTTATCCATAAATAATTATAATAATGAAATATATATCTCATTATTATAATATATATATTCATAAAATTAATTTTTAAAACCATACATGTATGTAAATGATGAAACATGAATTACATTGGTTTGTGGAGGCAATAGTCCACCCTTACACACAAGTGGTGTTATCATTTATTTTAATGGATTAATAGAGTGGAAGGTGAATAATAATTTATCTTTCTAAAATAATAATAATGTTATAAATATCATATATATTCATTAAATACATATAGATAACCATTTATGAGAGAAAATTATGGAAAATTAAATACATCACTTCATGGAAGAATACGTCCATGCTTATGCATTGGAGACATTTTCATTTTTCATTAGTTGTAAATGAGAGATATTATAGTTTAATAATTAACCTGAAAAAAAAATAATTATAGTAAATAAACATAACTAATTACACTAATATGGTTATATAATATTTCTATGAGGTATAAGAAGAATGAAACTTGATAAAGTTTGGTAAAAACATATACGTATACCTTGGATAATCACCTTTAATAAAACCTTATGGATTCATATACATGAATTTCTAGAAAAAGAGAACCTCTTGGTCAAATATAATGGGGTTTTAAATATTTTTTCTTTAAATTGGTCTAGATAAGGTCCTTAAGATGCATCCATATGTTATAAGAGGAGTTACCCTTTTATAAGTGATGTGAGTGGCACCCCTGCAAATACCCATAACATTAAAATAATATTAAGTCATTTATAGTGGAAATTGGAACCAAATTGAAAAGTTTCATATAATAAGATAATTTATGTCTAGAATCCACTCAAACAATTAAATTTAGAATGGTTTTACTGATAATTGTATAATTATCTCGTAGTATGACACCTCGTTAACCATTTTACCTCGTATGATTATGGAAAATGTATTACCATTGTAATTAGACATTATGAATAAAAAATGATACATATTAAAAAAAGTGAACCTGAATATTCCAAACATATAATCCATTTTACATGATATAATTATTAGATATAGGGAAAATTAATTTTAATATAATCACGATAAACAGATGGGAAATAGTTTTTTTAGAAAAATGCGTCATTAGGTATAAAAATGAATATTTTCCATGATAATGTATAGAATTGATTCTCATGGAATTTATTAGATTTTTAAAATTTAATATAATTTTATTTTAAAACCAACTCAAAATCCAAAATAAAATTGTAATAACATTATTATATAATAGGATCAAAACAAGTTGTCTTATTTAAATGATACATCACTTATGTTTTAAAATGTAAAAAATGGGTCTATAAATTATATATATTATTTCTAAATTATCTATTTTACTTATTTTATATATGTATATATTTAGTGGTCATAAATTTTTTTAGAAACATTGAACGTATTATAAAACTATAATGATTTCATAAATGTGAAAATATGTGTAAAACAATATTTTTCCAATTTCATCTAAAAATTAATATTTTTAGGGAATTAAAAAATTTCACCCTAGGATAATTTTTCAGATGATGAACGAAATAATGGATTTTATCTTTTCCAATAAAAATTGATGAATTTTTAAATTTAACTTTTATATAAATCATAAAATATAATGAAAAAATATTTTTATTTAATTTTTTTAAAACATTGATTTTTCTTGACCATATTTCCTATAAATTAATAATCATATTTTTGTTGAGAAATATATTATTATTTTTTAATTTATTACCAAAAATATATTCTAACTAGATTTAAATATACCTAAAAACTATATATATAACTATTATATATAAAATGATTATAATTCCAACAAACCACATTCCAGTCGTATATATAACCTCCCATGATTCATTAAAGTCTATTCATCTTATTAATTTACTTCTCTCTCAACAAGCCTATTATATTTCTATTTTCCCTATATTAACATTGTTTTCACTGTTGTTGTGATCTTCATAGACAAAAATGAAGGTAAATATTTTATGGTCATGGTATTATAATATTCATGTAAATTTATTCCACTTATACTTTTGTTAATAATATATCATGTTATAAAAACATAAAGTATTGGTATTAATCTTCAATTATTATATTTTACCTCAATAAAATGAATCATGGTTCATTTGACTTTGATGTTTCATGTATAAAAATACATCATACATAATGGATTAATTTAAAGGAAAATTACATTTTGAACTCTCAATTAGTTTTAATTGAGAACTAAATAATATTATTACTAAGAATAAGTATATGTATCGTGTTATTGATGGATTATTTAATCTGGACCTATGTTCTTAGTATTTTTCAACAATTGACCTTGGGTCTAGATACCATCAACTAAAGGTATAATAAGAAGTCATTTTTAGTGTGGAATTCCAAACTAATGATAACTATTTAGAGTTTTTGGTTATTCCCTTTGGGTAATCAAATACACCCATTCAATTGATGGATTTAATGAATAGTGTTTTCAAGGATTATTTGGATAATTTGTTTTATATTAATCAATGATATTATATTATATTCTATTTATTTTCTAGATCATGAGAAACATTTAAGGTTTTTTAACAAAACCTAAAATAAATGAAGATGATTGAAATATTGAGTCATTGTGAATTTTGGTCATAGAAGATTTCCTTCCTTTGGAATATTATAAATATAGAAGGAATAATAGTTTATCCTACTAAAACTATAGTGCTGAAATATTTTAAAATAATATTTATATTTCCAATATGGGATGTTTTCCTATAGTAAAGGGTTATTATTAATGATTTTTTTAAAACATTTCTCTATTAGATAACCCACTAATCATGTCTACTCGAATGGGAGTTACATTCATTTAGATAATGGAATGTAATGACTATTTTTGGGAATTAAAAATAAGATTTATTAATTCTATAGTTTTATAATTAACATCAATAAAAATGGAATTATTTATTTATTTTAATTCTTTTCTAAAGGTACATTGTTTTATTTTTATGAATAATGGTCATGTAATAGCATATACATCACGAAAATTGAAACCCTATGACAAAAATTATCCAATGCATGATCATTAACCAATGGTGGTAATTTTTTCTTTAGGAAAATTTAAAATTATTTTTATGGGGATAAATATGATTTATATAAGGATCATTAAAGTTCAAAGTATATATTTACTCAAAAACAGTTAATTATGGCACAAAGAAGATGGTTGTAAGTGAGAATGGGTTATTATCATATGATTCACTACCATCTAGAAAAATAAAACATTATTGCATTTGGATTTATTTGAAAGGATAGTTCATCATTAACAATGATATATATGAACCATTTTCCTATATTTAATTATTTAATGACCCTAAACTTATAAGTTGGGTACATGAAAATCCTTTTTCTTTTGGTTTAATTATGATTACATTAATCCTTTTCAAAAATAATTTAGTTTTCTTTAAGAGTGTTTCATGGATTAAAAATAAATATATAACTAATTATGGATGGAATGTTTTACAATATTAAAATTTGAAAATAAGGAGTTATAAATATTTTAAAATGGTTTTTTGTATTGAGATATTAATAAGTGAAAAACATAATTACTTAGAAATTATCACACATCAATATTTCTTATTCATCCAAGTAGAAGTGATATATATAGTGATTTTATGATTGTTATTAGTCAGAAGGAATGAAGAAAGAGATTTATGATTATAAATTGAAATTTTTTACTTATAAACTTATTAATGATGAATGATAAAAATGTGGATTCCTCAATCACTTTTAATTCAAGAATGTAAATTGGACCATCTATCTATGGATTGCATGGTGGGATTACCAATGAAAAATTGAGATAAAAAATAAATATGTGTTACTAATAATAATTAAAACAAATTCTCATTTTCATCCAATTCTATATTATTTGTATTTGGATCAGCTTTCTTGGACATTATCTTAATGTGACATTCATGTTAGATGTTGTTTTTTCATTATTTTATTTGATTGTGATCCAAGGTTTACATACAATTTTGGAAATAGAATTCAAATATCATTAAGTACTAAGATTAGTTTCAGTAAAGATTTTAATTCTCAATATGATGTAAAATCTCAGAAAAAAATTCAATCTTTAGAGGATATTATTTATTCTATATCATTTGATTGTTAGGGATGTTGTGATTACAACATTTCATTAGTGATATTTTTATTATAATTATTGTTTCCATTTAAGTATTCAGATTTAACAATTTGATGCATTATATGAAATTTGATGTTACAATTCAGTATGTTTTCATGATTGGTGGGAGAGAATGTTTTTTGGAATATAATTTTTAGAAGATATTGTAAAAAATAGAAATGTTATTCTGTTACATTTTTGGGTATCTTAATGTAAGAAGAGGTGATATGAAAAAAACTAGTGGACATATTTTTGTTTTAGGTGAGAGCCTATGTTTTCATTGAAATATATCCATTGAATGATGTATGTGTTTTTGAAAAAAATGAAAAATTATTCACTTGGTTTACTCTTCCATATGAAATTCCAGACAAAGTTGGATTGGTTTCTCACCTATTAGCCTTACATATGAGTTTATGTGAGGCCCAAATTCCTCGATCATCTATTTATGGGGGAGAAAGATGTATAGGAATTTGTGTGAGGGATAGATTTCCTTATAATATTCCTCATTTGGTGGATGATAAGGATAATGAACACTTGTAATTAATTACTAGTGACATAAAGATTAGAGATTCTATATATAGTATTAATTCAAAAAGTGTGTGTAGACCAAATGAATTTTTGATTCATTTTATTTGGATACTTGGGATTTTATATAAACCCGGTCATCAAAGAGGTGAATGATTTCTTCAAAGGGGAGTGCTTAATACAGTGGTTTGTTCTTCCATAGTTTTCTTGATACCAAATGTGAATGTTTATACAATTCTCAACCAATATAGACCCATTCATCTCTATTATATAAAGTATAAAATTATTACTTCCATCATGAGAAAAAAGGCTAAAAACTGCCTTTGTGTGGCTTGTTTTTAGGAACAATGCATATTTATACAAGGTCAATGTATCCAAGGGGAGTTGGTATTTCAAAGTAGTTAGTGTATGACCAGAACATTATGACTATTAATAATAAAATTATGATAATGTATGATATTATTAAATCAAACGATTAAATGGAGTGGCATTTCATTGTGAATATGATGAGATTTGTTTGCTTTATAGAATGGATTTTTTTATTTTTTTCCTTAGATGATATAATTCTCCCTTGATTTGTATTTGAATTTTGTGGAAGGGTTTTGGTTTTTTCAAAGCCATGGTTGGTCTTAGATAGTGATACCCTATTTCACATAGCCTCTTCATTTAAGAACATGGGCATCTTTATCGAAATGTGAAATATGGAATTATAGATGGAAGGAAAGTACAATTCATAGGCACTTTAGGGGCCAAAGTGGTGTCTCATATCATGTATTTATATGATATTTTTTTATCAATGAAAGGATGAAATCTATAGATGTATTCATCAATATTATAGATAATTAAGAAACAAATAGTAGAAAGGCAATCAGTCATGGAAGGATAAATGTTTTCCATTAAATTATTTTCAATTTAGTCACTAGAAGAATGTCTAGGTCATGCTGGTGATTCAGAAACATATTGATGAAGTACCTCAAAGAACCAACAAAAAATATTAGAATTATAATGGTTTTCATTAATGATATTATCAGTAGAATCATAGGGAATATTTTTAGTCATAATAAACATTTTTTATCCTTTTGGGTCTGAAATACACTTGTGAACATGATTTCTATATCTATCCCCTTTTATATTCATTCTAACATCAAGGAACACAAGGATACCATTAAATAGAAAGAGAAATTTATGAGGGCCTTTATATTGGATGCTAACTAAAGAGTTAAATTCTATTGCAATTCCTAGGTGAGGCAAGAATAGATTATCAATGATGGAGAACTCGCTTGAAGAGTGTGTTGAAACCATGCACTTCTTATTAGTGATACTGAAATTGGTCATCATTGATGGTAAATATCTATGGGATATATTCTTAAAAGGAATGTACATGGCTGATTATATTATGTGGATAGATAAATTGGGATAGAATTTGAGAATTTCACATTACAATATATACCAAATATTTATTCTTAAGGAGAAGGTGTGGTGGGTTATGGGATGTGGATATATCAATTTCTAGAATAATAATTGGGTTGGAAAGTCATTATTCTTCCTAGGGTGATAGTGCTGGAGTCACCCCCTTTAAAAAGTAATCATTTCCTTAAACTTATTAACATTATTCATAATGAGGAGAAGAATCCATTTTTTGGGATATATAATTTTCTAATTAACCCATGTTTTGGGTTTTCTTGAACATATCAACCAGAAGTTTCACCATTATGATGATCTTGAATGGATCCATGCATACAATATATATGATGTTTGAGAAATCATGCTTTGGTACAAGGTTGAATCATAAAAAATTAACATCGTCATTTTGCATTTGAGGAATATGGATATCCCCATGGATGAAAATACTCAAAGGAATCATATTTCACAAGCATCCCTCAACTTATACTGTGAGATTCCATGTTTGGAGTTAATGTGGATCATCTTTTTCAAACGATAGTGGTTCCATAGAATTGATTAATTTATTAGATTGTTAATGCGGATCATGGTGGGTGGAGACCTTAGACCTGAATTAGTTGTGTCCTGGTTATAAGGTAAAAGGTATAAGGGAATGGAGATTAAAGTATGTGGAGTTGTTTTTGAAACAATGTATTGGGTTATTTGGGATGACATGAAAAGGGTGACAGAATATGGTTGTTTTTATCAATGATTTATTCATGTTCAGGCAGGGTCACTGGTGGCCGACCATGCATCTCATACTCCAAATGGGGAAAAATAAATTTATCTCAGGGGCTTGCTTCCTAATATGATGTGGCCAATAGAGGATACGACCAATGATATTCAAGGATGATGGGTTCGATGGAACCCACATGATAATTGGTTGAAGATTAAATATTACATATCTAGTGTGTCAGGAGAGATTCAAATAGGATGTATCTTTTGGTATTGTTGGGGCTTGATTATTTTTTTTGTTTTTGATCTATTTATGTACTGGGAAATTTTATCAGAGTAGAGTATCATTCTATGTATAGTGGACTCACATTATGCAATCTTCTCAGTATTAATCTCTCCACAGTGGAATTTGACACCTTGATTTTGGTTAACCTCCTTCCTTCCATTTAAATAACTCTACGGGATATGACCTACATTATCAATAAGTGTAAGATATTTCCAAACTAGTGTATTGAGGTGATCCACACCTGGAGATAATATAATTATGTTGTGGATAGTTTGACAAGTAAAAGGACTGGTTGTCATAGAATCATTATGAATAACTACATTGGGTCCTTACCTCAGGATTGTAATTTATTTATTAGAGGTGATGAACTTGGAAAACATAATTTTCGTCTATATTCATCCTCACATAACAATATTATTACATGTAATAAATGGTTACTTTTGGCGGAGTAAATGTTTTAATTTTTAGAAAAATAGTGGAAAATATCACGTTCTCAATTACCATAACATTTTCAATGATTAATTTTTCACGAGGTACCAATATAATGTGGATTCGGATAAAAGTCAATGAATTTCCATTTTTATTCATAATATAATATATTTCAATGTAATAAATTTTATACATTATTTTTATGAAAATTCAGTTTCACGCAAAAAAAAAACATATATTTTTAGAAAACATTTTGCACTGTGTTTAGTGTATTTATATTGAATTTTTTTCTAGTAAAAGAGAATGAATATTTTAAAATGGTTATTATATTTTAAGAAAAAATAAAATTATTTAATAAGTTTCCTTTCAAATTTATTTATATAAATATTTTATCACTGTAAATGTTTTTCACCATGATAAAAGATAAAATGGGACAAAAAGGGTTAAAAATAAATGATAAGGCTACCAATCTCTCTAAATATTTAGTATAATTTGATTGGAAAATTTTATAACAAACTATATTATCCTTTACATAAATTTTTATTTACATGGTGACACATGGAATTGATAATGATGCCTATTTTATTTTAATGTTCATTAAATTTACAATGGTGTCACTCCTTTCATTTATAAAAGGACCCCTTCACCACCTAACATCTCCACACTTTTTGACCAAATTATCTTGGAATATTTCTATATAAGTACCTAAAAAATATATTTACCATGTCCTATAGGTTATATTATTTCCAAGATACCAATCCAAAAATGTTTAAGGAGAGGCTTAAAAAAGGATATACAAAGAAGAATTAATTATCTTTACTGAGATATTTCAAGTTTATATGTCCATACACATCCAAAAATGACTAAAAACCAGAAAAATGTAATCAAATTATTTTATTAAGTATGCTATTTTTCTTAGAAAACATCATTTACCTTCATCCCATCACTTTAAAAATGAAAACATCACTCCAGTTACAAGCGAACCACCACCATTATGAATGACATACTTTATTTTTCATTACCACATTATATAGATTATTTTACATTATAAATAAATAAATATTATATATATAAAATAATTATGATATTTTAATGATAAATTTCCCATTATATTAAATTTATTGACAATAATATTGTCATCTTTAGATTTAAATGCCTACAATTATCATTCTTAGAGATGTTGTTTGTAATAAATTTAGACCATTCTATTTCATTTATTATATTCATATATCTCTTATAGAATATTATTTGTTTAATTAATAAAATGTTATTTAAGTCATTAATCTTTTGTAAAAGTTATATTATTAATATATAATTATATTTTAATACTCATTTTTTTGTATAACTAGTTATTTATTGGTTCAGTTTTACAACGTATATGAAAAATATTATAATTTTTATTTATTTAATGATTAAAGAAACATAAATAGTAGTAAAAATAATTTAAAAATGATTAATTTTAGTTGTATTAGTAATTATATAATGGTGAAACATCCATAGTTACAATATAAATAAAATTGAACAATACATTTTGACATTAAATCGTAAAAAACTATTATCAAGAAAGATTCATGTTAACTTAACTATATCATAAACGTTTTAACTCCTTTTTGGGAATGATAAAAACCCAATAAATTCAAAAAAATAGACATTTTGGAATATTTTTAAAATTAATTTTATCATTATAATGGTACCAAAGGCATTTTGAGTATTATGAATGAAACCACCCAAAAAAAACTAACATTAAATGATCTGATTTAGAAAATAAATAAAACATGCTAATAAATTAAAACAATAGAATAATAAATAAGTAATATATAGTAATATGGGTTTAAATAATTAAAAAATTAATATAATTTAATTATATTGAATCTTAGGTTTCGTATAAAGTAATTCAAGACACAAGGTATGATTTTTTAAACATTATTTTAAATGTTTTGAAGTTTTTATTTCAACACTATCTATTACATATAAATATTATTTCAATAATTTTTTATATACACATAAATGCATTTTTAATTTTATTTTTATTATCTTTTAATTTCATTATAAATGTAAAAAAATTATCTTTTTCTTCCTCTTACATTTTTGAATTTCTTACAAATTTTCTAAATAAAAGTTTTTGAAAACATTTACAACATGGAAGACCTTTCCCTCCATCGTATCCATTATTAATTTGAAGAATTGTTTATTCATAATTTTATAAATTAAATTCAATTACCATTGTTCTGTGAATATTTTATTTTAAATATTGTTCAAATAAATTGATATTTACTTTAATTTTAGTGGAATAAATATTTCTGTTTATGATTATGGAATTAAAAAAATGTTTTTTTGAGTTTGATGGTGAAAATGAAATATTACTTATTATTTTAAAATGTTATGGTACTTTTTAATTGTATAATATTATGTGTGAGTAGTAGATATGTCTCTCTAATTAATTGGGTTATTATTTAGTCTCTCAATACAAAATGTGGCATGTAACCAAATAAGATATTCTGATTGAAAGGGTAATATTAAGGGGTGGTTTGAAGTTGGTGATGAATATGATTTCCCAAAATAACATCACGGGTTTTTGTTGATTTTTATTTGTTTAATTAGTTTTATTGAAAAGAAAATTTATTTCATATGTGATTATGATTTGGAAGATTATTATGTTATAAGAAAAATGATTTCATGGATTATTATATTTCAAAATGTACTAACAGGTTTCCTTTATTTTTATGTCCCCTACTAAGATTATGTTCTAATACCACATTTTGAAATTATTTTATATGATTTAAGGGTGTGTATGTATTCTATAATGGTAAATATTAATGTTTGGGAGACTCATATTGAACGAAGAAAGTTTTTCATTTATAAAACAAGAGTGAAAATTTAAGGACCTATTTTGTGGAAAAAATATTCACTATGTATAATTTCTCACTTTTTAATGTAGTGGTTTTTTCTAATTATCTAATAATATAAACCTAAAAGATCATAGGAATTTATGGAAATGAAATATATAAAACAAATATTGTAATTGTTAGTTTATTTCATAAAATGTGTTATATTATCCGTCTCATTGTAGAAAAAAATTGATTAATTTTGACATCAATGTTGTTTGAAAAATGTTATACCAAATAACACTTTTAAAATATATTTAGGAAGAAAGTGATACAAGATAATTTCTAAATAGATCCAATAACCACTCAAAAGACACATTAAAATACTACACCCACACATAGAGATAATTATCTTCCTAAGTATATTATATCTCCTCATTAAAAGAAACATTAATTTCATATAGTAGGAAACCAAATTATATCATACACTAGTGACAGGAAGTTGGTTTCACTCACATTTACTACTATAATTTCCTAAAGGGATTAATTTTCAGTTTTTTAGTGAGTATATCATCATTAAGTTCTTTAGATGGAATAAATTACCTCATTAGGATTCCTTTGACCACCATATCATTTATGAAATGATATTTTATATAAATATCAATAGATTTCTAAAAAAGTGTCATATTTTTAGATTGATTAATGGCCCTCTATTTGTTATAGACTATAACAGGAGGATATTCAAATTCAAAATTAATGTATTATAAATTTTCCTTTCTACAAATTATTTTTTAGCATCTTATGATGCATACAAATATTTGGATTTAGTGTTGATCAATGTAATAGATCTTTTCTTTTTGAGTATCATGATAATAGAATTTTATTGATGGAAAATAATCAACTAGATATGGTTTTTTTACCATCATAGAACCTTCCTCATTATCATTAGTAAACCCTTTCAAATTTATCTCACCATTATACTTATCAATCGACCCTTCATCGAATTTATTTGAAATGTATCTTAAAATATTACTTATCTCAAAAATATGTGACTCATTAGGAGTATATTGATATCTAAAACAAATATTGATAGCATATACAACATCAGTCATGGATGTTTTAAAGTACATGAGAATCCCAATTAAAATTATATACAGTTTCTCATTAACTAATTTTACTTATTCATCCTTTCTCATTTTCATTTACTCTTTTATTTTTCATTACATCCCTCTATATTAATTCATGTATAACATACTCATGATCTCATTAGTATCATTTAAATGTGAAATAAATTTACAATATCCTACTTTGGTAATCAATAAACCCTTGAAAATAACTTTCATCCCTAAATTAACATTTCAAATATTTTTCTCATACTCCATTAGAGTTATTTTAATTTAGTCTCTTTATTTCTATAAAAAATAATTTCAGAAATATACACAATCATAAAAAAGTGAGGTGGTCTTATTTTTCATCATATAATTTTTTAATACATTTCATTTCATGAACTCCATACTACTTAAATATTCATCAAAAATTAAAATATAAATCTCAAGAAAATTTATTCTATCCATAGATATCCTTCCTCATTATAAACACCTTAATACCAGTTGTGTCTAATATTAAACCCTTTCCTTGTTCCACGTATGCTTCTTCATCAAGATCACCATTTAAAAATGATGACTTAACATCCATTTAAAATATGTTAAAGATAAATATATATATATATAATCAAGAATGATTTTAATGGTTTCAATTCTAGGTGTTAGTATAAATGGTACACCAAAAATAAACCACTACAATTTGTAAATACCCGTTCCATACCAACTTGGAATTATTTATAGCTGTAACGACCCAAAATTTTATTAATAAAAATTCCTCTTAATCTAATTAAATGTATAATTATGTAAAATTTTTATATAATACATATGATCTTCCTTGGTTTTATGTTTTTTGATTTTAAAATACCATTAAAAAATTTATCGTCGCTAATATAGCCGTTGAACAGTTGATCCCATGATTTGTATAAATAGAATGCTTTAGCAAATCCAATTTACTCAGACAAAGGAAGAGATGGACTCATCCAGTAGAATTGACCCATACGAATCCCATTTTCCGATGCACAAAAAGGAGATAGCGTCACTGGGATTGCTCTTAAACAAGCCCAAGCCGATCTTCAACACGTCAAGCATGAAAATAATCACTTGTGGGATAAGTTGAAGATAATAGATATTACAACTCGAGTGATGTAATCTGAGATCCCAAACAGTCTTTCACCACTACACACCTTAAACTTAAGTATTATGTAGGTTTTATAAGGGTTTATATAACAACACACTAGAATTATTATTATCTACATTAGTTGTGAATAGAATAATGAATATACATTCATTTTATTATTTGTACTTTGTAAATTGTTATTGAAGAAAAAATAATATTTTTAGTTAATATTCAATTAAGAAATATATCTTAAAAAATTAATGGATTTATGAATTAAATAAGATTTTAATAAAATACTATTAATAAATTAGGTATTATTAAATATAGATGATCGTATAATTTTTATAGAATTGTAATTTTTATAATGGTTTGAAAGCTATTTTTGCCAAAACCCATGAATTTTTTATAAATGTCTGTTTTTTTAAAAGTAATAATTCAAACTTTTAGAAAATTATTTATTTAAAGTGAATATTATTTTTGGAATAATAATGTGGAATTTATCTAATAGTAATGATTTCATAATTTTTTGAGACGGTGTAACTTTTAGGTAAACATTAAATACCATTTAAATATATAATGTGATTTATGACATAATAATTGCCCAATAGTGATGTAATAAATTACAATAATAGTTATATTCAGACAATATAAGTTTTACCTTTGAAATAATGTGATTTTATATTTGTTTTATAAATTTTTTAGTGCCTTAGTGGACCCTCCAAGACTTATAAAATATTTTAACATTTTAAAATGATTTCTTTGAGAGTGTGACTCACCTCTACATAAGAAAGCCTAATATTTTAATAAGTTCAGAAATTAGACATATAAAATAATTTTTTCCACTCTCATTTGGCAAAAACCATGGTATAAAACCATGGGATCATTTTTGTTCATTAATATTTAATTATATATATTCTGAATCCTATGTTTGTAAAATATTAATGAATTTCCCTCTAATTTCATATATAAACCCACACAAGCTCGCACTTCTCCTCACTAAAAACCATTGAATAACGTCCCTACTATTTCCTCCTCTATCTATAATCCTTCGAATTTTCCCCATGAAATCATGAATCCACTCCTCAAGCTCTTGAAGTGACACACTTCCAAGTAAGGGATCCTCACTTTCCTTCCTTCTTTATTTATGTCCAAGTTTACTTATATTGTTATTCACTTTTATTTTCATTTAAAAATATTGGGGTATTATTTCACACCTACACTATATTATCCTCCTTATGTTTTAATGATTAGAGACCCATTTATCTCTCATTAATGCCTCCCATTTACACCCGTTACCATGCCAAAATTCAATAAGGAATTTCTCTCTCTTCATTTACATTCATGAAATTATTTTATATTATTCATCTAAATTCCATTACACATTTTAGGATATTATGTTCCATAACCCTCATAATTTCAATTTCATGTATAAATGATGATAGACCCATTTCTCTCTCATCAACCCATTTTACGATTTCTATTTGACGTCATTATACTATTGAAGTTACACCAAAATTTCCCATGGAAAAATCATTGTGTACGTGAATACCATACCCATTTCCCTATCAAGTGTATTAACCATTATGAACATGTACTTTTTTATTAAGGAATTAATTTTATGTATTCCAAATATCTTATTCTTGGAATAAATTATTATATTTAACAAATCAATGTTGTTTGATCTATATGGAACCCTTATGCATGAAATGAAATAATTAAGAAGGATGTTCCCTAATAGCACTCCATTGCATTGAGAAAAGAATAGTATCATGATATGTCTTGTGAAATTAGTGTTGATTCATTATAATTCATTTGAAATGATAGTTTACTCGAGCTATTTCAAGTGAAATGATGGTTTACTCATGCTCCATGTGCAATAAGCCTTGGCTCATGCTAATATCATGTTAAATGTTGTCTCCATATCTCCATGTTTTGATAATCATGCTATGTCATTATTTTATGTTCATGTTTCTCTTATGCTCCATTAATATCCCTATTTCCTAACATGTATTGTATTCTTCATGTTATTTCTTGTTTACTCCCTTACCGAGCTTTATAGCTCACCCTTTTCTTATGTATTTCCTCAGGTTATCCCATGTAATGATAAGTACGAAAGAATGTTGTGGACATGTAAAATATGATTTCAATAAAGATGTTGTATTTTATTTCTTATGTTGTCATGTAATGTTCTTAATTTTTCAAGACACTAGACCTCTCTATCCATAGAGTTTTCATATGTCTAATTTTAAGTAATAAATCATTTTAAAGTGTGTAATAAAGATTAGGGTTCTTATAGTTGTTATAAAATAACATGTGTAGTTATTTTAGGGATTAATATTAGAAAACCCTACTCAAAGCCTTACAGATAATAATAAGTATAATAAGAACATTCATAAATTTTGGTGAGTATAAGGTAAGTGGTTTATCATGAATATATATCCCTATTTGGATACTAACAAGTGGAGGTAGCCCTAGCATATATGTATCTAGGGGTAAAACCAAAAAATACCACTTTTAGAAAGACTCAAAGAAGAACCGGTACCCAACAATGGGCCTTGCTGTAGTCTTGGTTCGACACTCTCGATGGGTATACTTTTTTAAATTCAGAATCTTAGTGTGAAGCATTATTAATAGAAAAAAAATTCCCCCAAGAATATATTTTTTGAATTATGTCACGTAGAGCATATATTGAAGCCTATAAATTCATATGTTAAGGAAACAAATGTAATTTATAACCTATCCATTTTTTCATTGAATTATTTTTTCTGTGTTACCCATAAGTTTCCTTTTTCCTACCAATGGCCAGTAATAGGAGGGATCAAGCTTACAACCGATGTGAAGTTCAATGTGATGACTGTTCTAATGAGATAACCAATCTAATAATAGCGGGAATTGAAAACTTTGTCATGGTAATCTCTTATTTAACTCAACTATTTAATAGAAACATGGGTCAATAGGAACGTTCACCCACCCCCTTAGAATGAACAAGCAGAAATCAAGATCTTTAATAGAAAAAGGAATCCTATATTCAATGGATCTTCTGATCCCTCAATATCTGAACAATGGATCGACTCCATTGGGATGATCTTCTCCATCCATCAATATTTCGAATAAGAGATGGTTATTCTATATGCTTATCATATGGATGGTGAATCTGATCCATAGTGGAAATTTATAAAAAATTATAAAGCATGGGGATGAGATTGAGTCATTGGACTTGATGGATTTCTAAAAAATGTTTTTTGATAAATATTTTATGTGAACCCTCTGACTTAATTTGGAAAAGGACTTCCTTTCCCTCAAGTAAACATATGAAGAATCCATCTAAGCATATGAGGAAAACATCACCAGGCTTGCACGATACACCTACACCTTTATCGTGACCCCAGAATTCAAGGTTGACCGCTTCTTTGGTGGGATAAAACCTAGACTACGGAAAGCCCTAGAGATCTGTGACTTTGACTGCTATGATGAAATAGTCTGATATACCCTCAATGTAAAAATGGTGATCATCGAATATCAAGCGTATCATTGGGATAAGAAGAATAAATTGGATTTCAAGTCATGAAATTCAACGGATAAATCCAATGGTGCTAGGAAATTTCATCACCCCACTTACCAAAGGCGCGGAAAGAAGAACCATAGAAATTTCATTAAGGGTACAAGGAAGTGGTTAAGATTTGGAAGATAAGGGAACCTTTCCATTAATTACCGATAAGAAAAACCTACTACTCTGACAGAGGATAAGAACACTTAATTCGACCCTCAAAGAATTGTTCATTACTTCAACTACATAGAACTATGGAACATTGAAAACCAGTTCCCTTGACCAAGGGTTTTCAGTGAAAACCAACAACATCCAAGGCAGCAAGGGTGATCTTTTTTCATTACTACCTCCGATGAGAACCCTGACAACTAAGTGGAGATAGGTATGCAAGTTATTCATTAAAAAATAGAGAACATGCTTTTTTATTATGGTTCTATGCATTCTTTTGTATCCATAAAGTTTAGTAGAATAATTCCATTACCAAGAAAAATTATCGAAGTAGACATGTCGGTGAGAACAAAAAATGGGGCAATTATTTCATCCTATTAATATAACTCATCCCCTTTCAAAATTTGGGGATTTAACTTCCCAATCAAACCTCATCATACTCCCTATGGTGGAATTTGATGCAATTATTAGAATGGATTGGCTTTCCCTATATAGAGACAACATAGACTTCCCTGAGAGGGAAATCAATCTCTATATAGAGAATCGACCCCCGATTCTGTACAAGTGAAAGGATAACGATGAATATTCTATAGAACCATCTTCTCAAGTGTGTATAATATTACCCTATGATAATGTGTATCATGATTATATGATTGAGTCTATGGAAGAAACCATCCTTGAAGACATTCCTATTGTGACGGAATTCACTAAAGTGTTTCCTAGGGAATTTTTTGGTCTTCCTCCAAGAAGAGATATTGAATTCTCCATTTATCTTATAGATGGGGATTATCCAATATCCAAAACTCCATATAGATTTGATATATTGGAGCTTGAAGAGCTAAAGAAACAAAAATAGGATAATCTGAATAATGGTTTTATATGGAAAAGTGCATCACCAAGGGGTGCACCATTTCTATTCATCAAGTAGAAGGGTGGGTAAATTCACCATTGTATTTATTATTGTGAGCTCAAAAAATCACAATAATGAACATGTATTGTCTACCACGAATTGATGACTTGTTCGATCAGCTATGTAGGGCACAATACTTCTCCAAGGTGGATCTGCAGTCAGGATATTTCCAAGTAAGGGAGAAAAAGGAGGATATCCCCAAGTCTGCTTTTTGTATAAGGTACAGGAACTATCACAACCCGTTCTCGGGGCCCGTGCCGTGACTACCCCAAGCCCGCCTTCCATAGGCCAGGGGCTAGCGACTAGAACCAAAGGCGAAAATACCGACAAAAAGGGGAAGGCATTGGCTTTGTAAAGTAAACAAACACCACAGAGTAAGCCAGTAGAAGTAAACAATAAGTAAACTGAGTACAATTATGTTCAGAAAAGTAAGCGGTCCAGAATACAAACCCAAACTGAAAGTAAAGTACAACTGGAAAGGAAGTACAAAAGCTGAAAAGTAAAGCAGCAACGTCGAGTTGTCCACTGGAAATCCCACCTGAAGGGTGGTTACATATAGCCTCCTCAACTCCTTGGGTCCTGCCGTCTGCCCCGTGTACGTTCTGCTTAGTGGTCCCCCTCCAGGTACTGACTCATCCTGATATCCACCTCCGGGCACCGACTCGTCATGAGTTCCACCTCCGGGAACCGCCTAGATCTACAAGCCTCAACCTTGTTCAGGGATGTGTGTCATCTGCAACAAACATAATGTAGTGCAGGTGAAGCCCATGAAGGGGTGAGTATATGATACTCAGTAAGTACCCCGAGACCCCCGAAGGTCTCCCAGTATCCACAAAGGATAATCCAGAAGGAAAGATACCATAACGAAGTAACATCCAACACTACTTAGGTATATGCCCATACATATGCCTAAGTAATCAATTCTAGTACGACTCCAACATCCGAGCCCAAGTTCGATCATGTCCCCACAGGATAGTATAACCCAATCCACACAAGAAATGACAACTCAATCCACATAGGAAAACAAGTCAATCATATCGAAGATAATGATTGAAAGTCAAGACTCAGCTCACACAGGTATAATTATTTGTATGGTGATAGAGAGGATCAGATGTAGCCACTGATTCATCTAAGCTGGGACCCACATAGGATACAAGTAGTGTAGTCGTCACTGCCGAACCCATGGAGGATTCCAGTACGAAAGTCTTTACTGTCGAACCCAAGGAGGATTCTAATATGAAAGTCTTCACTGTCGAACCCATAGCTGCTGGGGAACTCCTCCTCTATCGAGTACAATGGTTCTACCACTACAACCAAGCGTTTCCCACTAACCTTGGACTGCTGTAGTACTCCACCTATCGAGTATTGTGGGCCTGCTGCTACAACCAAGCACTTCCCACCATGGGTCTGCCGCTAAAACCAAGTTCTCCCCCTTCAAGTATTGTAGGACTGCTGCTACAACCAAGTGCTTCCCACCATGGGTCTGCCGCTACAACCAAGCACTCCCCCTCATAGTACTCTGGGCCTACTGCTACAACCAAGCGCTTCCCACCATGGGTCTTCCGCTACAACCAAGCGCTCCCCTCATAGTACTGTGGGCCTGCTGCTACAACCAAGCGCTTCCCACCATGGGTCTGCCGCTACAACCAAGCACTCCCCCTCATAGACTACAGAGGTACTCCTTCTGTTGAGTACCGCGGGTCTGTCGCTACAACCGAGCACTCCTCTTCCGTGGGTCTGCTGCAACAACCAAGCGCTCCCCACTAGGCTATTGAAACAATCTGAGTCGATCAATTAGCAGTCATCAAGTCTCAGCCGGCTTTAGGGATTCTGCACACAGCATGCTCGTTCCGGGAGGGTCCGCTCCACGAGCCAAGAGGTCGATACATCAACTGTCACGTAGTCCAGAGTTTATGTACCCCAAATTTCTGTCTCGATAAAAGAAACTCAACGTGAGAGATGACACGTGAATCAGATACCCGGTCTGAGAGTTATTGGATTCTTCGTTCCAGGGGCCCAGTTGATTTTTATGTCAAACCCAACCCGACCGCACTCCAACTGCATCCAAACCTCGAGAATAGTAATCCAAAAGGTTCTTCTCACTAAGAGGAATCCAACAAAGTCGAAGGAACGTCAATCGGATGCCCGACGATCAAGTTATAAGCGTTTCCGTTCCGAGGGCCCGATTGGTTTCGTGTTCGAACCATCCCGGACATATCCAAAGTTCTCCAAAACCTCAAGTGTAATATAACTAAATTAACAACGTGATCCAAGGATCCCAACGCAACTGACGGTGCATCGATCAGACGTCTGAAGCTCACGATATGGGCAAATGACTGAAAATAGTCCGAAATGGGGGCTTGGGCCTGGCTCGACCCCCCTGGGTCGGCCCGAACTGGTTCGACTGGACTCGGGTCCAGGTCCGGCCTGGCGGGGTGCAGCCCGACCCGGTCCGCGCGACCTACCCCGGCCCGGACGGGGGGGGGGGGTGCGATAGCGCGGCCAGCGGCCGAGCAGGTGGGACGCTCTTCCCCCACTTGCGCCCCACAGACGCGGCAGGTGCCGCGTCCTCCTCCTCCGGATCCCGCACGGCTATGGGATCTAGTCACCTGCCGCCGTGGCTTCAGCCGGAGAAGTTCCCTGTGGCGGCGCGCCGGGCGCCGCCTCCGGCCGCAGGCGCCGCTGTGCCGGCGTGGTGCGCCGACCGCGTCTTCCGTGGACCACCGGACGTGCTCTGGTGGTCTGTTTTGCCCGCCGTCTACACCTGTGGCTCTTCCGGGACCAGTAGATTCCTGCGAAGGGTTCAAAACGACTTTGCGGCCCACTTCATCGTCGCCCGTCAATCTACACATCAATAAACAAACTGAAGAGGGTTTTCAGGCCGTGTTTGTTCGGCCCGCACCCTCCGCGTTAGGTGTTATAAATTGGAAATCATAAAAACACATGCTTTTAATCCTTGACGAGGGTATAATTCATGTAAAATAAATTATACAAAGACCCTTCAATAATAATAAAAACTCATGCACGAGGGGATAATTCACATATACACTTTATTTGAAAACCCCCTACCTTGATGAAGTTGTTGAAAGAGGTTCGTCGCGGGAAAAGGACGTCATGGAAGACGGGGTCGCGGAAGACGGCATCGCGGATCAAGGCTCCGTAAGCATCGTCGGTGCTCGCCCGAAGAAGGATTCGGCACTTCGTCACATTCTTCGATGCTGGAAGAAGGTGCAAAGATGGTATGGCGTTCTTCTTCGAAGCTTCGACGTTCTTTGCGAGGAAGACGATGTTCTTCAAGACCGTGAAAGCTCTCTTCTTGATTCTGCACAACGAATCCTCCCCAAAAAATAAGACCTTGTCTTGTTTTATTCACACACATAAGTGTCAAATAAAATTTGAAATTAAAAATGAATTCACCAAATTAATTAACGCGCGTTGCCCAATTAATTATGCGTTTTATTGGCTTGTATTTAATGTGGAAGAAAAACTGCTTGAGTTGACTTGACATTAAAACGGGGGAGCGGGTGAGTTACGAATTTAAAAGTGATAGGGTGATTAATGGGTTGTTAGAGAATTGAAAGGTGGGGTCTTGTGTGGGCCCCACCCCAACTCCCTCACATAGTTTTTATCCACAAGGTAGAAAGAAATTAAGTTGTGACATAAATTAATTTCACTTAAACCGCTTAGTAAAGAAATAAAAATAAAACAATTATATTTTTATTCCTCACTTTTTTTAACATCACCACCCATGAAAACGCACCTTCATAAAAGGTATTCCGAAGAAATTACCGGTGTTGCGGTTTCATCGATGCCCTCATATTTCGATTCCGAGCACCAGTTCAAAAGTAAGGAAAACCCGCTCGTTCGTTCACGGAACTTACCCGAGATAAACTTCGGAAATTGATTCCGGGAACACCTGGCCTCAGAATCAGGTGCCGTAAAAAATAGCGCACTCGTAAAATCCCAAGGAAAATTAAGAGAAAATTTACCTTCAAATTTACGGGTCTTTAAATTACTCCCCCCTCAGGGCTTTACATCCCCGTAAAGTTATAACAAAAACTAGGGAAACAAAAGTTGGTACTGAGCACGAATTAGAGCCCCCTGCTCCCAAGTGCTCTCCTGGAGGTTCCTGTGCTGCCATATGATGCGCACTAAAGTAATCAACCGCCCACATAGGACCCGCTCCTGTCGATCCTTGATCTCCACCGGGTCCTCCGCAAAAGTCACCCCATCGTCAAAGTCTAGCTCCCCATGGTCGATGATATGCATCGGGTTAAGCACGTTTCTCCTCAGTTGAGATACGTGGAATTCGTCGTGCACCTAGTGCAACTAAGGTGGATGGGTCAAGTGGTAAACCACCTAGCCTAACCCGTTGAGGACCTAGAAGGGTCCAATGAAGCGCGGATATAACTTGCCGCCCCGGCCAAACTCCGTAATCCATGTCGAGGTGAGACTTTCAAGAAGATGTGGTCGCCACCCCCGAACTCTAGTGGTCTCCACCTCCTGCCAGCATAAGCCTTTTGTTGGCTCTAAGCTTTCCTCATCCACTCCTGGATGACTTGGACCTTTTTTGGTCCTATAAGAGCTGCTGAGATTTCTTCTTTGCCGATAAGAGAAATCTGGTCTCATCTCCTGGATTAACCACATTCTTTTCCTAATACAGTCAATCCTAGTATGGATGATACCAATCCATACCTTGGATGACATCGTAAGGCCTCAACGCTACTACCAAGATATCCCAGCATTACTCTCGCCTCCAAGGGTTGAGTCACACTATCGGCATCAGTGTGTGGTCACTGGGTCTCCACCAGTAGGTATCTCATAAGTGAGAGTCAAGTCACCGGTTTTTAAACTGAAACCTCTTAGTAACAACATAAAGAGAGGACAAGAATGTAAACGCCACAAATAAAGGTGTCTTTTATTACTGTAGCTCAAAGTACAAGACACATACAACCACAACATCAATAAGAAGAAAGCTAGAAGCACCAACAACAAGGCCTCCATGACTGGAACTGGTTTCGCTCCTGTCCGCCATCTTCCGGAGCTCCATAGTCAAAAGCCTCATCTTCCTGAGGCTGAGCTCTCCCATGTCCACATGTTCCCCGTGGTCGGGGTGGACCTCCTGGTGGTGGTGGTGGCAACACCTCGAAGTGTCGTCCACCTCCAGCTGCATGGACAGCTCCTCTGCCTTGGTCTCCAGCTCCATGGGATCCGCCCTGATCGAACCTCTACCTATGTCTGGGAGGTCCTTCATTTATCCACTGGTCATCTGTATGGTGGGTCGGATAGTCGCGTGGCATGTGATCAACCCCGCCGCAGGAGTAACACTGTCCGCTCCTGGTAAGTCGTTCTCCACCCCGGGTGCCTCGCACACACGATCTTGTGTCATGCGGTCGATCACCTGTAGGTCTGGTCCTCTTGGACCTCACCGTCATCTTTCTACTCCCCGCTGTAGAAGACTCGGCCGCATTCCGTCTAGTGGTGGGTCCTACTGTTGGAGACTGCTCAACAAGGAAACTCTCTACTAAGAGGACACGCTATAACACCCCTGTCTACGTCAGAATGTTGAGGGAGATCATCAAAGCCCTGATCTCATGCCTCAGTCCCTACTCAAAGGTCCAGGCCCAGAAGAATGGGTCCCGTACCATGTCCGTCAAATAGTGCAAGTGATCGGTAAATCTCACCGTGTACTAGGCTATAGTCATACTACCCTGCCGAAGCTGTAGTAGCTCTTGTATGGGCACCGCTCGAAGGGTGGCTGGTAAAAACTCTGCCCGGAACAGGCTCTTGAAGTCTTCCCACAGAAGGGTTTCCTCGTCGTGAACCTGGAGCATCACGCTCCACCATCTGCCTGCTGCCGCGTGCAGGAGGCTCACTGAAAGGATCACCATGAGGCCAGCTGGTGTCCCCACTAACCTGAAAACTCGAACTACAGACTCTAGCCAATCCTCGACTGCCTGAGGGTCTGTCTCCCTGCGGAACCTGGGCAGTCTCTGACGCTGAGACTCATGAAGTGCGCTAAGGCGACGTGCACTCTCAGTGGCTAGGGCTGGTGGAATCAGTGGCTCGGCGGGTAGAGGTACCGTCGGTGCCTCTGCTGAAAAAGGGCCCTGCACCAAGGCCTAATCGCTCGGTGGGCTATCGTCTCGCACAAAGCTCTAAACCCTAGCTGGCTGCCATCGTGGGGCCATCCTGAAAGGAAACAGGTGTGCCACGGTCAAAAAAATATACCTGGTGAGTTGACACAAAGTAATCACAAAGAAAACTTTGAAACACACGTGCAATCAATGTTTTCGTGCATTGAGTCAGAAATCAGAATTCAGGGTCCGGGTTTATGGATACGTCGGCCGCCGCACCAACACTGGACTCCCTGGACTGATAACCACACTCAATACCCTTAACACTATTGCTTCACATAGAAGAAAGATCAGAGTCCTGAGTTCTGCGGTAGAACTGAACTCCTCTGATACCAATTTGTCATGACCCGTCCTTGGGGACCGTGCCGTGACTACCCCAAGCCCACCTTCCATAGGCCAGGGGCTGGTGAATAGCACCAAAGGCGAAAATCCCGACAAAAAGGGGAAGGCATTGCCTTTGTAAAGTAAACAAACACCACCTAGTAAGCCATCAGAAGTAAACCCTATGTAAACTGAGTACAAGTAAGTGTGGAAAAGTAAGTGGGCCAAAATACAAACCCAAACTGAAAGTAAAGTACAACTGGAAAGGAAGTACAACAACTGAAAAGTAAAGTAGCAACGCCGAGATGTCCACTGGAAATCCCACCTGAAGGGTGGGTACAGATAGCCTCCTCAGCTCCTCGGGTCCTGTCGTCCGCCCCGTGTATGTTCCTCTCAGTGGTCCACCTCCAGGTACCTACTCGTCATGATATCCACCTTCGGGAACCGACTCGTCGTGAGGTCCACCTCTGGGAACTGCCCAGATCTACAAGCCTCAACCACGTTTAGTGACGTCCGTCGTCTGCAACCAACACAGTGTAGTGCGGGCGAAGCCCGTGCAGGGGTGAGTATACGATACTCAGTAGGGACCCCGAGACACTCGAAGGTCTCCCAGAATCCACAAAGGATAATCCACAAGGAAAGATACAATCATGAAGTAACATCCAACACTGCTTAGGTATATTCCCATACATATGCCTAAGTCATAAATTCTAGTACGGCTCCAACATCCGAGCCCAAGTTCAATCACGTCCACAGAGGATTGTTCAACCCAATCCACACAATAAAGCACAACTCAATCCACATAGGAAAACAATTCAATCATATCGAAGATAATGATTGAATGTCAAGACTCAGTTCACACAGGTATACTTCTTCGTAAGGTGATAAAGATGATCAGATGTAGCCACTGATTCATCTAAGCTGGGACCCACGTAGGATACAAGTAGTGTAGTCGTCAACACCGAACCCATGGAGGATTCCAGTACGAAAGTCTTTACAGTCGAACCCACAGTAGATTTCAATATGAATGTCTTCACCGTCGAACCCATATCTGTTGGGGAACTCATGCTCTATCGAGTACAGTGGGTCTACCGCTACAACAAAGCGCTTCCCACTACCCTTGGACTGCTGCAGTACTCCACCTGTCGAGTTTTATGGGCCTGCAGCTACAACCAAGCGCTTCCCACCATGGGTCTGCCGCTACAACCAAGAGCTCCCCCTTCAAGTACTCTGGGCCTGCTGCTACAACCAAGGGATTCCCACCATGGGTCTCCGCTACAACCAAGAGCTCCCCCTCATAGTACTATGGGCCTGCTGCTACAACCAAGCACTTCCCACCATGGGTCTGCCGCTACAACCAAGCGCTCCCCCTCATAGTATTGTGGGCCTGCTGCTACAACCAAGCGCTTCCCACCATGGGTCTGCCACTACAACCAATCGCTCTCCCTCATAGCCTACAGAGGTACTTCTTCTGTTGAGTACTGTGGGTCTGCCGCTACATCCTAGCGCTCCTCTGCTGTGGGTCTGCCACTACAACCAAGCGTTCCCCACTGGGCTATCGAAACAATCCGAGTCGATCGATCAGCAGTCGTCAAGTCTCAGCCAGCTCTAGGGTTTCCACACACAGCATGCTCGTTCTGGTAGGGTTTGCTCCACGAGCCAAGAGGTCGATACATCAACTTTCACGTAGTCCGGAGTTGATGTACCCCAATGTTCCTTCTCGATAAAAAAACTCAACGTGAGAGACGACGCGCCAATTGGATCCCCGGTCTGAGAGTTATTGGCTTTTTTGTTCCAGGGGACCGGTTGGTTTTTAAGTCAAAACCAACCCGATCGCACTCTAACTACATCCAAACCTCAAGCGGAGTAATCCAAAAGATCCTTCTCACTAATAGGAATCCAACAATGTCGATGGCACGTCAATTAGACGTCTGAAGCTCATGTTATAAGTGTTTCCGCTCCGAGGGCCCGGTTGGTTTTTTGTTAGAACCAACCAGGCCGTACACAAAGTTCTCTGAAACCTCAAGTGTAATATACCTAAACGACCGTCTCGATCCAAAGATCCCAACAAAACTGATGATGCATCGATCAGAGGTCATAATCCCTTGATATGGGAAAATGACTGAAAGCAGTCCGAAATGGGTGTCTAGGCCGGGCCCGGCGCGGCCCAACCCCCCTGGGTCGGCCCGAACTGGGTCGACCCGACCCGGGTCTGGGTCCGGCCCGGTCCGCATGACCTGCTTTGGCCCGGATAGGGGGGGGGGTGTGCTGGCTCGGCCAGAGGCTGAGCAGGGGGTACGTGCTTCCCCCCCTTGCGCCCCAAGGACGCGGCAGGTGCCGCGTCCTCCTCCTCCGGATCCCGCATGGCCGCAAGATCCGGTCGCCTTCCGCCACGACTTCAGCCACGGTGTTTCCCCATGGAGTCACGCTGGGCACTTCCTCCAGCCGCCGGTGCCCCCATGCCGGCATGGCGCGCCGACGACGTCTTCCGCGGACCACCCAAAGCGCTCCGGTGGTCCGTTTTGCCCGTCGTCTATGCATGCTGCTCTCCCGGGACTAGTAGATTACTTCGAAGGGTTCAAAATGCCTTTGCGGCCTGATTTGTCAATGCCCGTCAATCCGCACATCAATAAACACCCTGTAGAGGGTTGTCGAGTTGTGTTTGTTCGGCTCGCGCCCTCCGCGTTAGGTGTTATCAATTTGCAATCATAAAAACACATGCTTTTAATCATTGATGAGGGTATAATTTATTTCAAATAAGTTATACAAACACCCTTCAATAACAATAAAAAACTCATGCATGGGGGGATAATTCACATATACACTTTATTCAAAAACCACCTACCTCGATGAAGTCATCGAAAGAAGTTCGTCCCAGGAAAAGGATGTCGCGGAAGACAGCATCGTGGAAGATGGCGTCGCGGAAGACGTCATCGCAGATGGAGGCTCTGTAAGCATCATCGGCATTCGCCCGAAGAAGGATGTGGTTCTTCGTCGCTTTCTTAGATGCTGGAAGAATGTGCAAAGATGGTACGACATTCTTCGTCGAAGCTTCGGCATTCCTTACGAGGAAGACGAAGTTCTTCAACACCATGAGAGTTCTCTTCTTGATTCCGCAAAACGAATCCACCCCCAAAAAATAAGACCTTGTCTTATTTTATTCACACAAATATGTGTCAACTTAAATTTGAAATTCAAAATGAATTCATCAAATTAATTAACGCGTGTTTCCCAATTAATTAGGGGTTTTATTGGCATGTATTTAATGTGGAAGAAAAACTGCTTGAGTTGACATGACATTAAAATGGGGGAGCGGGTGAGTTATGAAATTAAAAGTGATAGGGTGATTAATGGGAGTTAGAGAATTGAAAGGTGGGGGATTGTGTGGGACCCACCCCAAATCCCTCACATGGATGTTATCCACAAGGTAGAGATAAATTAAGTTGTGACATAACATAATTTCTCTTAAAAAGCTTAGTAATTAAATAAAAATAAAACAATTATATTTCTATTCTTCGCTTTTTTTTAACTTCACCACCCGAGCAAACGCACCTTCGGAAAAGGTATTCCTAATCAATTACTGGGACTGCGGTTTCATCTGTGCCCTCAGATATCGATTCCGAGAACCGGTTCAAAATTTAGGAAAACCCTCTCATTTTTTCACTAAACGTACCCGAGCTAAACTTCCGAAATTACTTTCGGGAACACCTGGCCTCAGAATCAGGTGCCGTCAGAAACTGCACAATCGTAAAATCCCAAAGAAAATTAAAAAAAACTTCCCTTGAAATTTACGGGTCATTACAGGAACTATGGTTTCATTTTATTTCCTTTTAGACTCAATAATTTTCTATAAATAATCATGGAATTCATGAATAGAGTCTTGAAAAATTACCTTGAATTTTTTTTCTAGTCTTTAGAGACGATATTCTATTATACACCAAAACCAAGGAAGAGTATGAGGAGCATCTAAGAACTATACCGGAGACCATGAAAAAGGATAATATATATGAAAAGTACAAAAAGTTTAAGTTCGGGTTAAAGGAAGTCTCATTCTTGGGTCATATCATCATAGGAAATGAGATATATATGGATCCCTCCGAGAAAAATGAAATTGTGGGGTGGTTGAAGCCAACATCTATGATGGATATCCATAGATTCTTTGGTTTGATGGATATTATCAAAGATTAGGGATAAATTTCTCATGATTTTCAAACCCTTTTACCAAGATAACATTTAAGGTAGCCATGTTTTCTTAGAGTGATGAATTCAAAGATATATTCAAGGAGTTGAAAAGGAGGCTTATCATTATGCACATGATCACAATACCCACAGGTGGAAAACTTTTGGTGGTATTTAGTGATTTTTTAAAGAAGTTAATGGGTTATTTGATGATAAAAAATGAAAAATTCATTTCCTATGCATCAAAGAAAATTGAATGTTTACGAGTAGAACTATCCAACACAAGATCTAGATTTAGCTGTAGTAATATCTACTTTAAAATTTTTCCAGCATTATCTCTTTGTGGAGAAGTTTGAAATATATACGGATCAAAAAATCCTAATGTATATATTCACACAGAAAGGGATGATTGTGAACCAACAAATATGATTAGATATGATCAAAGACAATGACTTCTCAATTCACTACCATCTAGGGAAAGAGAATAAAATGGCCGATTCTCTAAGTAGAAATAACCCACTGATTCAATCATTGATGAAAATTAAAAAGGATATAATCATATTATATTTTATTAAGATAAAAATGGGAATCATAAAGAAGGTAACATCATAAATCCTTTCACAAATTATTACTCAATTTTTTATTTTGGAAATGTTAAAGGATGCACAAAAGGATGATGTTGGAATTTAAAAGAAAGTGGAAACTATCAAAAAAGGGAAATAATTGTTGTCCAATGTTAATGAAGAAAGAGTTGTAATATTTTGGTCAAGACTATGTGTTCCATCAAATCCCGAGTTAAAGAATGATTTTTTGGATGATTCACAAATTTCAAATTTCTCCATTCACCTAGGAAAGAAAAATATGAATCAAGATCTCTGAGAGCATTTTTAGTGGGATAACATAAAGAAGAAGATCATTGAGTATACATCAATGTGCCTTGTATGTCATTAGGTGAAGGCTGAGTGGAATATGTTTTAAGGGATGATGCAACCATTACCCATACCAGCATTGAAATGGGAAAAAATCACCATGGAATTTGTCATCGGACTTCCAATGAAATCCAAAGGAAACAATGATATATGGTTTTTCAAGGATATCCTTACAAAGAATAGACACATCATTTCAATTTGGGAGGATTTATCATTGGATAAAATGACACATATATACAATAGATAAGTTTTAAGGCTGCATAGAGTTCCACTATCAATTGTATTCAATCAAGATACAAGATTCACCTCTATGTTCTGGAAGAGTCTCCAACATGCTCTAAATACTGAGCTGAACATCAATACATATTATCATCCTCAAACAGATTTCAATCAAATCAGACTATCCAAAAACATGAGGAAAAGTTGAAATAAATCACAATTGACTTTAATGGATAATGAGATCAACATATTTCTATGGTTATGTTCTCTTAGAATAATAGTTTCCACTCAAGCATCCAAATGGATTTTTATGAATATCATTACGGGAAGAGATGTAGAACACCAGAATGTTGGGATGATGTTAGGAATCGAAAACTCCTAGGTCCAAAAATGGTCAAAGAAATGTTGGAGAAGGTCAAGACCATCAAACAACACATTAAAACTGCTCAAAGTCGACAAAAGAGATAAGCTGATAATCATCGATGATGCCTATATTTTGATGTTAGAGACATGTTATTCCTCTGCATATAACCGTGGAAGAGAGTTATGAGATTTGGGAAGAAGGGAATGATTAGTCCAAGGTACATCATCTCTTTTAAGATCCTTGATCACATTGGAGAAGTGGCTTATCGACTATCACTCCTACCAAACATATCTTAAGTACATTATGTATTCTATGTATCACTCTTGAGGAGGTACATACCTAGCCCATCACATGTACTCTATACAGAGGTGGTACCATTGGAGATTGACCTCTTCTAAGAAGATAATATGATTGAGATCATAGATCATAGGAAAAACGTTTTATGAAATAAGATAATGCCCATTGTGATGGTGTTGTGGTGAAACCACAAGTTTGAAGCAGAAACATCGGAATCAGAGGAAGTTATGAAGAAGAGTTACCCTAATATCTCTTAGTGCGGGAAAAGGAATTTTCAAGGGTGAAATTTCTTAAGGGGAGAAGATTTTAATGACCCAAACTTATATTTTTGAAAATTACTATTCATCTAATAAAATGTATTATTACGTAATATGGTTATTTAAAACATATGAACTTCATTGGTTTTATGTTTTTTGGATTATAAAACTACCATTATGAATTGTTACAATTTTTAATATAGTCATTGAATAATGATAATATTATTAGTATAAATATATGTCGTTAACAAATCCAATTTACTTAGACAAAGGAACCAATTACCTCATCCAGTATAATTTCTCCATACGAAGCCCATTTGTCAGAGCATGGAATGGAGGTAGTGTCACTGGGAATCTCTCTTGACTGAGCCCAAGCTGAGCTTCAACACATGAAGCTTGAATGAAATATCTTATAGGAGAAGTGGAAGTTAACCGAGATTACCACCCGAGTGATGTCATCCGAGCAACCCCAAGAGTTTGTCACCATCACACACCATACCCTTAGGTCTTATGAAAGTGTTATAAAGGGTTATGTAACAAGACACACGAATTATTATTATGTTCATTTTTTTATAGAATAAATAATATATATTCATTTTATTATTGTTACATTATAAATAGTTTTTAAAATAGAAATAATATTTTACGTTAATATGAAATTAAAAAATATATTTTGATGAATTAATGAATTTTTTATTTAAATTATATTTAAGTAAAATATTATGACTAAATTAAAATTTATTAAATATAAACGATCATATAATTTTTATACAATTGCAATTTTTTTAAGGGTTGAAATCTATTTTTGTCAAACCCCATGAATTTTTGAAAAATATCAATTTTCATTTTAAAAATTAAAATTCACATATTTATAAAAAAATTTATATATAATTAATATTATTTTTAAATTCCGGATGTTGAAATTATCTAATGGTAAATTTTTCATAATTTTCTAAGACAGTCAATTCTTTGGGTAAAAATAAAATATCGTTTAAATATCTAATGTGATTTATGACATGATAATGACCCAATAGTGATGTAATGAAATACTATAAAAGGTATATTCGGCCAATATATGTTTCAAATTTAAAATAATAAGATTTTAGATTTGTTTGATTAATTTTATGGTGCCAAAGTGGACCCTCCAAGTCTTATAATATATTTTAAAATTTTAAAATGATTTCATTGAGAGTGTGACTCACCTCACATAAAAAACCCAAATATTTTAATAACTACATCCATTGGACATATAAATTAATGTCTCCCAATATCCTATGGAAAAAATCATGGGCAAAAACCATTGTATGGTTTGTGGTTTTGAATATATAATTATATAAGTTCCAAAACCTATGTTTGTGAAATATTTACGAATTTCCCTCTCATTTCCTATATAAACCCACCCAAGAGCCCACTTATATTCACTCAAAACCCTTTAAGACCATCACTAATATTCCATCCTCTCTCTATAATCCTACCAAGGTTCCCCATGAACTCATTAATCCCCTCCTCAATCTCTTAATGTTACACACTTCCAAGTAAGGGTTCTTCCCTATCCTTCTTTATTTATGTCCATGTTTCCTTATATTATTATACCCTTTTATTTTAAATTAAAAATATAGGGATATGATTTCACACCTCCCATATACTACCCTTTATATTTTTGAATGAATAGATACCCTTTTATCTCTTACTAATGCCACCAATTCACACTTGTTACCATGCCAAAATTCTGTAAGATTTTTCTCTCTTCCCATTTACGTTCAAGAAATTCATTTATATTATACATCTATATTTCATTACACATGTTAGGATATTATGTTCCATGAACCCCATATGATCCATTTCATGTAAAAATAATGATTTACCCCTATCTCTCACATTAATCTATTTGAAGATTTCAATTTGATGTCGTTATACTGTCAAAGTTAAACCAAAATTTCCCATCTCAAAATCATCTTATAAATGAATACCATTCCCATTTCTCTATCAAGGGTATTAAAATTTCTTAACATGTACTTTTTTTGAGGACATTCATTTATGTATTCACCATATATTATTCTTGGAAAAAATTATGATTTTTAATGAATCCATGTTTAATGATCTATGTGGCACACTTATGCATGAAATGGAATGATTAAGAATGATGCACCCTGATAGCGCTCTAATGCATTTGGTATAGAATAGTACCATGATACGTCATACGAAATGAGTGTTGACTCATTCTAATTAATGTGTAATGATGTTTTAATTATTATAATTTATGTGCATTGAGGGTTTACTCATGTTCTATGTGGAATGAGCCTTGGATCATGCTAATATCTGGTTAAATGTTGTTTCCACATCTCCATGTTATGATAATCCTTTTATGTCATGCCTTTATGTTCATGTTTATATTATGCTCCATTGATATACCTATTTCCAGAAATGTATTGTTTTCTTCATGTTATTACCTATTTAATCCCTTACTAGGATTTATAGCTCACCCTTTTCTTATGATTGTACTCAGGTTATCCTATGCAATTCTAAGTATGAATGAATGTTGTGGTCATGTAAAAGAATTTTTCAACAAAGATATTGTATTATATGTCTTATGTTGTCATGTAATGTTCTTAATTCCCCAAGACACTATACCTCTAGATCCTCATAATTTTATTAAGTTATTGTTTATGTAATAAATCATGTTAAAGTGTGTAATAAAGAGAAGAGTAATTATAATGGCCACATTACATTTTTTATCAAACTTATTCCTTAAAACCGAATTTTATTTAATAAAATTATTTTCTTTGGATCTTTGAATATGTAACCATATATCATTATTATCAATCTGTTCCATTTATTAATTCATATTATTAACCCACTCATTATGATCAAATGTGTCTACAAATGTTGGGGCATATTTTTTGATAGAAAACTAGTGTGACTAGTTTCCATGATTATTATATTATTCTTCATACCTTATTTATAATCATAAATAATGTTTTAAACATTTTCATGTTTCCTCAACCTAATATTTTGTTAATTTTACCTCTAGTTATTATTATCATCACTATAAAATGAATATTCTATATCTTTAAATTTAATCTCTATACATTAATTAGGTTCTTCAATAGGTTGAGAGTTGATAACATAATCCTCATCATCTTCCAGGATATTTTTCATGATTTACTATTCATTTCCAAAAACAATAAAATCCTAAAAATCATTAATAATATCGTAATTTGTTTTATAACATATTTAGAAACATCATATTTTTTATTACCAATGAAAATTTAATATTAATCTTTTTTCATCAAATTTCCCTCCATTTTTTCCTTATTCATAGTCATTCAGGATCTCCAATACACCCTTTGATTTTAGAAATTTGGATTTCGATTGAACCACATCTCATAGAGAGCCATGTTTGAATAGATTTTTAGGAGACTCTTTTAATCAATTATTCTTGTCACTTTATGATCATGTGACCAATAAAACATTGAAATTTCCTGATATGGAAGCATAGTTATAGACATATAATCAAAAATATTATTTTTCCTTTCAGCCACTCCATGTTTTTGATGATTTTATTGAAAAAATAACTCCAGAAATATTTCTTATATATCAACATATTTTGTTAATTTTTTTCATGAATATTTACTTCTACTACCTATTCTCTATCTCTTCGATGATTGGTAAGATTTTTTCTACAAATATTCTAATTTTTAATTGAATTTTTTTAAGTCATGTTTTTTTTGAAACATGAACATAATTCATCTAATTATTGAGAATTTATATATGAATCTGACAATGTATCATTAACTAATTATTTAATTCATTAACATAGGTCAACAAAAATAAAATTAAATTATCTCAAGAGGTTTTTTTTGTTTGATTTACTACTCATTTGTGAGTTTTATAAAATATTTTCCTCTTTTTACAGTTTATAAATATATTATGTTTATCTTATGAAGGACCCCAAAACACCCTAAGAGGGGAGGGATGAATTAGGATGACTACTTTTTCCTCAAAAGTGAAGGATCATATTCCCTTATTGGTTGGACCCATTAAACCTGTCGAAAGGGAATTCTTAATAAAAAACTATCATATACAAAGAGTCGACACAATAATTTTACTTGGTTCACCATTAAGGGATAATCAATAGAGCATATGTTGAAAGTGTGCCATTTTTACTAGAATCCACTAATATTGACTGGTTGTAGAGTACAAAAGTTTAGGCATTTCCACTTTGTTCCAGAAAAACTTCATTTATAATGTGTTAGGCATAGCTCTCTACATCCCTATAAACAATTCCATTGAATCCCTCTTGTTCAACATGTTAGGGAGGATCCAAAACAATTTATAGACTTCTAATCCCCTTAATTTTCATTGAAGCATGCATCCTTAACACTAGTTAGATGCTCTATTGGTGTCCAATTTTTACCCATAGTTGTAATCCACTTTTTTGTTCCATGTTAACTAACAAAACATTCATCAATGAACTACACGCCTCTGTGAACCACCTCTATATACTGCCTATACAAACATTGACCATGTACTACCTTTGCAAACCACGTCCTCTTACTACTTCTTCTCTATGAACCAACTCCTCCTTCATGAACTCTCTTTTGCAAACAGTCTTCTATAAACTATTTTATGGAAACCATCTTCCACGAACTTTCTTCCACATACCATTCTGGACTTTACAAAATTAATCCTTGATTTCTATTCTCAGTTCCACCTCTTAATGAATGGATTATTGATCCTTATATAAGAAAATATATACACATAATCTTCAAAACCAATATTTATGAAAACATCAATATGCCATCGATTTTACCATGTATTGTGCATCTTTTGTGATATATTTTCCCTATGCAATCTGTATAGTGCCAAATATACTTCGTTGTGACCGAACTCATCTATGAACTGATCTCTAGCACATTTTAGCCAATGAAAATCAATCCCAAAAACCATTTTCTATTTCCATAGTATAAACCTTCCCATGAATCATATCCATCCTGGTAACCATTTTTCCTTAATGATCCATGTACCTCTTTTGTAGTATGAGAACTGTCCTTCACAGTCCAAAAAACAGGCTATGCAGACTCCTTTGTATAAATCCTTAATTATCCAAAATAATAAACTACCAATTATGAGGCCCAAAAAATTGATAAGCTCTATGAAATTAGAGCATTTTAAACATCTAATTCAGCTTACACAATAGGAATCCTTGTATTTAAAACCCTTTATAAACCCAATGTTGATTGAAAGAAAACACAAACCGTACTCTAGTTTCCTTGATAACACCCTTGGGTCCAAAATCTTCTTCCAAAATAGAAATATTCTTCAAATACTCATCCCTATAATATTCTTCATGCTCTTTTGGTCTCAGGGGAAATTTCTTTAATTCCATAAAATATTTTTACATTACTAACATAAATAAAATATTTTACACACTTACAATGCATGGAGAAAATTTCTTTGGTTTCTCAAGAATATTTTTTTATAACATTACCATTTATAAGTATCTTGACTACTTACCCATTTCTATTAAATATCATGTTATTTAAATCATCACATAACTATAACACAATAAATAATTTTTTCATTATTCTATAAAAAACAAATCATTATGTGACCAAATAAATTACCCCAATACTTTTAGTTTTGAATTCATAGATCATTAGAGATATTTTGTTCAAAAATGTCACTAATAATCCGTTATATTACACATAAAGTTTCATATCTTTATGACCACATATTATATGAAATGAAGAAACACTACCCATGATTTAATGTTTTTCAAATTATAGTGCTTTTATTTTATTTTAATAGTATTAATTTTTTCTATGATTTGGATTTGATTTTAATAATTTACCAATATTTGAAATATATTTAACATTTTTAGAATAAATGAAAAACATACATATGAGTTGTGCGCTTATTTATCACACCTTCATGAACATTCTTTTTCTTGATAATGGTTTATTATAACCTTCACCCATTTCAATAATAGGTATATTCCAATACCATTTTGCACATTTTTTATATTCAATTTCAGTTATCTTATAATCGAATTTTCAACTTCTTTATCACCAATAATAATGTTAAAATTCATAATATTATAAATTTTTTATTTTAGAACTAGCATGTTTCAAATTTTCAATTTTTTTGACTAGATTGTCCTTATTAAATGATAGTTGAAATTTTTTTCTAAACATCCTTTCATCAAGATATTATCTCTCATCCACACTTTTTTCTAGAAAACATTTTTATTTACCTTCTTATACTATATTCTATTTTTCTCTTTTATCTTAACCATATTGACTATCGATAAGAGATTCAACCTATAATGAGTTTACTTATTTCTCTTCTAGAGAAACTAGATTCATTTGATTAAAATATTTAGTTGATTTTACATACTTATATTTTTTCCCTAATTATAAACCTTCTTTATATTTTATAAATTTACTTTGAAACAAATAATGTTGAATTTTAATCTTTCTCATTGACTGAAATTTCATTTAAGAATATCTCTATTTAGTGAATTTCTCGATAGCTTCATCATCTTCATGTTATCCTCTAATTATCATGATAAAATATTTGGATAAATTTATAGTCTTTCCAAAATTAAAATATTTGAAATGTAATATAGCTCTACACATACGTATTCTAGATGATAATTCTCTTAAAATTGAAGAGAATTTTATAGAAAATAAGTAATGCTCTTATTGGACCCAAAATTTTTCATTTATTGTAAATGATGTGTCTATATTTGTTTTTTTAGTTAAGATGGAGTAGTGATGATTATATAATTTTTATGGAAACATTTTTGGGTATTTTATGTCATTTGTGGACATTTCAACATGAAAGAATATTAAATTAATGAACGAGTCATTAATATCAATTTCTTGTGTTAATGGTGGAAAATTTTGTACAAAAATATGATGAAGAGGAGATTATTATTTCCATGAAAAATACAATTATTTTATGAGTAGTAAAAAAGGCACAATAAATATATATTTTCACATTTTTCATTATAATATGGAATTTACAATATATTTTTACAACTATAACTAACAAAATTTTCCAACCATTGAGATAGGAATCAACTCAATCTTCTAAATTGTGGGAGAGTACATCAACCACACATGGTAGACATATTAATGAGAAAACAAGGTAGTAAAAGGTAATGAGTGCATATATAGTCTTCCTTGATCACACATGAGATGAACATGGACTTCACATGTAGGTGACCCGGTGGACCACAACTAGGTGTGGCCTAGCCTGTGAGGGACTTTTTTGTAGTGTTATAGGTGATAAAACCTAGTACCGTCATAAAAAATGGGAAATATATTAAAGATTATGCACATTCATGGGAAATAAATAATGGAAGTGTGAATGGGGATGCATAGGGACAACATGATCAAGATCATGTAGGAGTTCATTGGAGTGGTTAGGTGGTCTAGTGCAGGTGAGGTGTGACATATGAAGACCATGAATGAAGAGTGTTGCATGTTCTATCTTGAATCATTGATGGAATATGGAGAAATACCTTGGAGAACTAACTAATGTGATTTTCTACGTAAGACATGGGTTGTCTAAACACTATATATTTGCTAAAAATAATGCTGTAATATCATCATTAGTCAATATAATGCATGTGATATACTTGATCAACCATTGGGAATCATATTCCTTGAACTAAATCTTTCACTCATCCTTTTTTTGGTTTAGTTCATGATAATCTTACAGTGCACAAACACCAAATTAAGAACCAAATCCACATCAAAATTTAATATGGTTTCATCAACCTCCTTCAACTAAGGAAAGCCTGAATTAAACAATGTATAAGATATTCATGCATCATCCATTCATGAATGGAAGATCCTTGAGTGGTTATATCACCTATTGAAGTAGATCTTTGGAATGATATATAATTTTACATATGCATGTGTAAGATCAAAATTATATTCACATGGATTTAGTTACACTACCATGCATGTAAATTGAATTAAAATATATGGAAGAGATATCCAGGTTCATCTGGAGCCTTTCATATTCCATGAGATCCATATACATGTTATTTATGTGAATGTATTCCATGTTACATTCTGGAATATGACATATTAAAGATCTTGATTCATGCTTACATTCCATGATTAAAAGTTCCTATGATGAGTTGTTAAGAAATTGTTATTTAAAAATAAATATGTTGTGTAATGAAGAAAGAGAGAATAATTCTTTTTGGAATTTTAAAAGTGATCAAATGTAGGAGTCGTGATGTGAGATAATGATTTATTTCTCAGGAATAAATATGAAAAATTATTAATTCAGATGAATAAAATTTCACTCCATACTACCTGCATGATGACATGCCATGTGGATAATGAGTAACATAATGAAGGATAATGACTACATATATTTATTGAGTATTAAGAGGGAGTAAATATAATATAAAAATATTTTGTAGTTATTTATATTTAAAATGAAGAAAGTTAAGTATCTTATTCATAAAAAAATTTAAATAAAAGAATTAAATGAGAAAATAATCAGTGATTTTAAAATCATTTAATAAATGAGATATTATGACATGAACAATAATTTTTTTGTGGATAAATTTTCACATCCTTTTGGTGGAAAATGTTGATAACGTATTTATGAATCCAATAGAAATTATACTAGAGAATTTTGAGAACCCAATAAAAATAATCTACTGAAGAAATAGGGTGATATAATTATAAGAGTCTATGAAGAAGACATACCTAATTATTGGGAGAGGCCTAAGAGATTCTAGATTCTGCCAAATATGGAATTGATTCTTGATACTGGTATTTGTACAGAATTTCATGAGGAAGTACACAAGTAAAGGGAAATCAATATTTCATATGAAGGATGGCCATATATGAAGAAGATATGTTTATATTTGGATAACCATGAAATTAGAATCTTGCATCTGTGTTTTATATGCAGCTAATGGAATCTTGGGATTGGGGGGGGGGGGGGCTAACCAATCCATAAAGAGGGACATTGGGATGCCTAACCAACAACTGAGAGATTAAAACTGGTGTCTCTATCAGTTGTATTCACTTCAAGTAGTAGTGAATAATTCATGATGGGGTGTCTAACTAATATTTAAAGGAGTGTAATTTTATTTTGAATGTTGTAAATACTCTGTGATACTCCCTTTATCATTAAAACAACAAAATCTTTGAGACTGAGATATAATATTGAGTGGACCTGGAATCTAAAAAATGTTCAAGAAGTTGTATTTACAATGAAGAAAATTTTGTAAAACAATGGTACCATTGATTCAACCCCACCTTAGTGGTATCTAACTTGTCCTTTGATTATATAATTGGTATCAATGGGTAGTTACCTTTATATATCCATGATGGTTTGATGATGTAATTTGATAAATAGTTTAATGAGATCATTTCCTTCATTTTAAAAAATTCAAAAGGGTAATGTTAAAAATAAAGGCAGAAGGAATAAACTTGATTCATCCTTGTCATACTTATATAGAGATGAAATAAATATCCTTTACTTTATGAAAAAAATATTAAGAATAATGTGTATGTCAAGATGTAGGAAAAATACATTCAAGATATCAAGAAATGAGAGCTAAGAGAAGAATAACGAGAGAATATTATCTTTGATCTCAGGGAGAAGATAGATGCAATGGGAGAATAACATTCTCACAAAAATTGAATAGGTATACTAGTTTAAAATCACTTAAAAATAATATATAATATACTTCACCAATTTAGAAAAATAATAAATATGATTCCCCTCTAGATGGTGAGAAGAAATGTCTAATAGAATAATTTAATTTTTTCTATAGATATTGATTTAAAACCAAATTTGATGTATTTTGGGCGATGAAATAAGATATGAATTCTTCTATGTAAAAGGGAAATGATATCAATCCAATAATATTAGAACAACCCATTCAATAAAAGGATTATTTCGGAGCAAGGCTGTAGGAATAGGAAAATGAAAATATTTGGAATCAAACTAGGAATTTAACTTTCAATGGGTTTTTCTAATATTAGATAATGTATGGACACATATCCGAATATTTATTTTTTAAATATTTATTTTCTAGGTTAGTGTAATGAACCAAGGTGGTGTAATAGTTAGTAACTAAGAACCAAAATATAGAGGTACTAATCAATGGTCAAAACTCCATCAAATAAAACAGAGTGTTAAATGTCTTACAAAAAAATATACTAAGAGAGGATCCATGTGTTATAAAAGGGAATAATATTCCAATGCAATCCATTGGTATGTCATGAAATATTCAAAAGTATGCGATGGAGAAATAAACTCTACATTAAGAACCAATTTATGAAAAGAAAATGCGTGCCCAATACATGAAGAATATCAATAATAAAGTATGAACATCCCTTAATGAGATTGGGAGGAAGAATAAAATAAGGATATTAGGAAACTATCTCCCCATGTTTTTCTTATAAATAAAGAAGTGGTGCCTCCTAATTCCATGTTATTATTTTTTGTGTTATAAACTTACATGTATGTAATTGAATAATAATTTTTAGTCCTCAAATTCTGGATCACATGAAGCAATTTCTTATTGTGGAGACTTCTGACTTCCATGAAATGAAATCGAGGAGTTCATCCCTTTAGTGAAAATCTAAATGAGTTTGAGGTTTTCCAACCACACTATAATACCTAATTATATTATTTATTTAATTGTATTTGTTAAGGTGGTGATTGATTAATGAAAATATGAGACTAAGGGATTTATTCTTGTGGATATGAAATTTATAATGTGTTTTTAATGTGTGTATAAGAATTTTGATTTCATTGATAAATTTTAACCCTATATTGATAATTGAGGGTTTTCATCATATTATCACATGTGATTTTGTATAGTCTTATTTAACTATATTAGTTATCTATATATATTTTTCTACTAAGATGTATCCCCTATAGTCTTGGGGTTGATTACACAATAGATCTTTGACAAGAACCACATGGTATCATCCCTCTATTTTAGGTTTTCAATGAATATTAATATAATGGATGAGAAAATGGTTTTGAGAAGATTCCTGATATATGGGGACTCTATTTATCCATTGAATTTGATTTTCAATAAGGGGGATAATTATTGGATTACAAATATTTCTTTTAATAATGTAAAGATATAATGAAAAAAATTAAAAAGGGGGTATTTTGGAACCCATGTGTTGAATTTGTTGGCAAGGATGTTTCCAAAAAAATTTAGTGAGTTAATATGAACTGTTTATTCCAAGATAATTGTAATGAATTCAACATATAGAATATGATTTCATGTTTTGACCATTATCCTTGAAAAAATGTTACATTTTATGAATTGATATTTAATTATAAATATTTGTTGTTGAAGACAAATTGTGTAAAACAATATGAATTACATGATTTGAAGAGTGCCAAATAAAATTAAATTACCTCATTAGGATTATTTAGTCAATGAAAAATATAAGAAATGAAATTTGTTTTTATATTATGTAATTTACAAAATAATTATCTATGTATTACCTAAAAATTTTCTAACCATTGAGTAATGATCCAACTCAATCAAATAAATTGTGGGAGGAGGACATAAACCAGATTGGAGCCCCAACTCATTGAACCCACATGGTAGATGGAGGTTGATAGAGTCTATATAGCTTGGTTGGAGAATTCATGGGTTGCGTATATTGTGTGTAAATAGGTTACTAGGGGACCACATAAAGGTGTGGTGTGGCTCATGAGGGGTGTATGGTTAGTGTCTGTGGTATAAGTCCTTGTTTATGGATTAAAATTTTGATGGAACAAATATAAATATATTGGGGAGTGAGATCCTAACTAAATATGAAGGTAGGTAGGTGTGTGGGTGGAAACATGGTACCAGTAAAAGCATGCTCAAGTACGAATGTTTGGGAGTGGGCAGCCGGGCCAAAGCTTGTGAGTCGTAACCAATTAATCTCATTGGTGTAGGTAGTAACAGGTTCTAAACCAAACTACCATCAAAAAATACTAATGAAACATGGATCAATATATGACTGCTCATCTGACTAAATATTTTCTATGGGATGTGGGAGGAATTCACACAGTATCTCCAAAACAAAATATTTATATCAACATCATTTGATTATTTAAATGCGAGTCATTCATTCAATCTGTGAGCATCATCTTCATCACACGAAATTTCTTTATCAACCTTTACATATTTAGATCATGTTATTATAGGAGTTCATATCCCTTGGATCAAGAACTAATGTTGTATCCACATATAAAAGGCTGAATGAACCTTTTAAGATCCACAGGAGTCCAAATTAAACATCAAAAATAGTATTCTGTCACCTTCCATGAATGAATATATAGACCCCGTGCATTATTATGACCTAATTAAAGACAAGATTTTGAATGTAACTGAATATTATAAATTCATTTTTTTTGTTTTAATATAAATGGACATGCATGTAGTTTCACTTTCACGCATTTAGATCAAATGAAAATGGATGGAAGATATATCCAAGTTCATCATGAGACATTCATACATCATGAAGTATATGTACATGATATTTCCAAGGAACTGAAGCATGATACATTATTAAATATGTGCTATTGAAGATCATAAGTCATCATACTATGAATTATAATGAACCCACATGATGATATGCGAAGATTCGAGTATTCCAAAAAGAATATATTGTGTCAAGAGAAAAGAGATTCTGAATATGTCTGGTATTTTAAAAGAGATCAAATACAATATGGATGAGGTGTGATATTTATTTACTCAATGTAATGAAATAAGAATTCTGATTCCTTTATGTGAATAAAGATATAGGCCATACTACCTATATGATGAGATATTTCATGAATAATTAGTTTCATTAAGAAGAATAATTCCCACATATAATAATCGGGCATTGAAGGTGAGTATGTATAAAACCAAAATTTATTGTCGGTATTTATAATTAGAAATAAGAAATAAAAATAAGTTATTCATAAAAACATTACAATGAATGGTTTAAAATGTGAAAATGAGGAGGGATTTTAAATCACGGAATAAATAAGATATTATGAAATCCAAAATATTTTTTTAGGATAAATGTGGGAATCCATGTGGTCCAAAATGTAGATAAACTACTTATTTATCTTCCAATAATTGTTCTAGGTCAATTAAGAACCCAATACACCAAATTATCGAATGAATAATTAAATCCACATCCTTTATTCCTTGAAGAAGACATATGAGTGTATTTAAATAGAATAAGGGGAATCTAGATTATAAAAAATCTATATATGAGTGTCGAGGAGAGTAGTAATGTGAAAATTACAGATGATTTACACATTTAAAGGGTAATAAAACATTATTTTAGAGTAATGTCATCTATGAAAAATATATTCTTAGATATGGATCATCACTGAAGAAGAATCTTATAGTAGGGGTGTTTAACTAACTACTAGAGTTATGTAATTTCTGTGTCAAACCAATCATAGAAGTATATCATTTGGGTTTTCTAACAAAATAATGAGAGATTGTAATGAGGGTGTCTAACTAGTTGAGTTGACTTGGTGTTATAATGAAGAATCAATAAAGTCGTGTAATACCAACATGGAAAGTAGTTGTATTTTATAACAAAAATTAAAAATACTTTATGTTTATTTCTCTATAATTACAAATGCACATGAGGTGATATTGAGAGATAATATTTTTTGGATAATGATTTGAAAAAATGTTCAAGAGGATTAATTTAAAAATGAAAAAAAACTCACAAAATATGTTACCATAGATCCAATCCCTCTGAGTGGTATTTAACGATAACTGAAATTTTACTTATTTGGTCTTAATCTAAACACTCAGGATGCTATTCAGCATTATAATATCTAAAGGCATTAAATAAATTTTCAAATTGATTATTTACCTTTTAAATTATATGTTTCTCCTCATATTATCTCATATTTTAAAATATTTTTTTAGATTCCATCAATGGTGAATTCATTGAGATACCAATCCTCAGTAGCTGAGATCATGAAAAAAAAATTCTCTTTTAAGATTCTCATCAGCTACATAAATAAGGGTTTTCCTTCAATATTTTCTTGAAACAGTTTAATGGTACTTGAATGTGGAAAAAAATAGTAATTAATTCATTAATTATCCCATATTCATACTTAATAATATATTATACTTATTTTTATACATTAACATGTTATCTTATTTCACTCTTTAATTTACCTCACGGTTATTATTTAGATTCTTATAAATAAAATTATCTATTCTATGACCCAAAACATTTTACAAATCTTTCATGGAAAAATAAAACAATACTAAATTAAATTATTTTTCTTTCCTTTCAATAATTTTATTATCACAATGATACCACTTTTAGGTCTGACATAGAACTATAAATTCATATTGGACTCAATCAAGTACATCAATACCAAGAGAGAAAATGTAAGATAAAATTATCTCTTTCAATATGTGAAATCGCTTTCTATCAAAAAATGGTATTTATTTGTTGTTAACATATTTTTGATAATCCTTATAAAACACTTGAGGTAAACACTAGAGAGTTTTCCTACCACAAATACAAATTTATAGGATCCTGAGAAGGGTTAAACACTATGGTGGTGAACCTATGTTTAAATATTTTCACTATTCCACTGAAATATGTATAATTTTCAAAAAACATCACGAAAAATAATCACTAATGAAGCAATGTAATGACCATTAATCATTATTCAATAGTATTCACCTACATTAAGGATGAATACATCTCTATTGTGTTATTATTTTCTTCTAAAAACACATTTATCTATTTATTAAGAAGAAAGACTCTAAAAAGGGTGTGGACATGGAAATATTACATTGTATGGTTAAACCAAATAGAAATTCTATGTCAACAAAATAAATATCTCCGAAAAAATAATGATAAACATGGAATATTAAATCTTTTAAATAGGCCTAAAATATAATGGATCATCTTCCTCATTAACAATCCATCTGATAATCAAAAAAATTATGTATTGATTTGATGTAAAGGATATTGTTTTTTAGTATTGTACAAGCTTCACATATTAATTATCTATTAGTTTATTCTTCTTCATTTTTCTATATTACATTCTGAATATTTTTCTATTATTGTTTCCTTAAAAGATTATGAAAACTAATTTAATTTTTATAATTCGGTATATTCCAAATCAAAGATAAATAACATCTCCAAAAAATATATCATGATTAAACTCAATTAAATATTAGTCAAATTCCATTCATGATCTTATTGTAAATCATCTTTAAGACTTGGTATATTTAAATCATTAATATTTTACCATAAGATATTATATATTTATGATGTTTGAAATATCCATCCACATGTTCATGGATCCATGTAGTTATAACATGGAATATTTTCTTACAATATGTAATTATTATAAAATAATTATCAGATATAAAAATGATCCACTAAAATAATAATGATGTATGAATCCATCAATATCAATGAAAATCATCTTCTGATTTAATTTATTTATCCAATATTATTTATTCTACAAATATCAGATGTTATAAAAGTAACGTATCTTCCACAGAAGATGAATAACATACATGGTCTTAGTATAATATTTGGTATTAATTTCACACACATGTGTAAAATAATTCATTTCCCATATATCTTAAATGTCTCAAAGGTTCATACATGACCCAAATATCTTATTAAAATAGCTGAGAAGTATCTTAAACAGTAATTTAGTATCTTATATGTTCATCAAATGTGTTAAAAAATGACCTAGTATCTTATGTATATGATGTGTGTGTGTGTATAAATATATATATATTTCTCATTTAATGCATTCATAGTTTCAGCAATATAAATATCATGCATGATTTATTAGAGTCTTACATGATGGGAAAATCTTATTTTATTTAAGATAACATATTCCTAGAATAAAATATATTACGAGATAACCAAAAAATTATTACATGTGTGATATATTCCATTTCTAGTATTCAACTCCAAATCCAAAAAACATAATTCCATTCAATAAGATTATAGTCTCTTCAGTTATTCTCATGGAAATATCAAACATTTCAATTTAATTTTATTCTCTTTTAACATGTTTCAAAAATTCTATCGTCATCATTTGATACTTCTCTTAAATTTCTATGAATGTTCAGCTAAAAAATCATTAGATATAAGAATGTATTGAAAAAAAGTAAAACATCATCCTCAATAGGATTCAATCGATATGACATTCTTAGTGCATCCCCTAAGGATTAATTTACCTTATTCTTAAATATATATTACATTTTATACCTTTTTTAAATTAAAAAAATCTCTCTATAACAAATTTTTTTACTTTTATGACTTTATATTTATTTAATTATGGGGTGTTTCGAAAATATTTAGGGGTTTTTGAGTCTTTTTGTAAAACAATTAATAGATTTTTTTGTTAAAAGGTATGGGAATGGTTATTAGAAACCATATAGTAATAGTTAAATAGATGCTATTGATTTGAGAGTGTAATATTTTATCACTGGTGCATGATTAATTGATGCATTCATTGCTTTCAAGTGTAATATTTTTCTTTTTTTTATATGGGGTGACCTGCACAATTTGAACAAGGTTATTATTTTTTGTGTGGTGAAATTTTTCTAGTCCTTGGTGCTTTCCCAATTATTTTCCCATAGTTGGCCAAAATTTAGAAAATCATGAAATAGTCCTAGGTTCTAAAAATGTGAATTTTTATCTTTTATTCTCTAAATTTATAAATTCTCTTGGTATCCTTTACCCACCAAATAACCATCCATCATTTTTGGTACACAAATAAATACTCTTACATCACTTTTTATTGACTTTTAGGTCCTCCATCTAGAGTTTCATGAGGTGTGTTCAAGATAACTCATCATTTCACCCAATAATCTCTTACCCTCCAATTATTCTTCTATTTCCCTTCATGTTATCATTTAATTAAGAAACCGAGTCATTATCATATTTTATGTTGGTGTTTAGGATGACACGAACTTGGGAGTTCTTATTTGTTAGGGATTATATAAGGTATTCATTTTTTGAGTTCCCTCTTTTAAAGAAGACATGCTATGGATTTAATTCCACTATTTTGATATAGGTGATTTTATTCCATATAATTTTTAAGAAATTTATTGGTTCCCATTTGTTATGAAGATGTTTTAAATTATTGGTTAACCATATATTATGTTTTAATTATAATATAAATGGTTTCTTTGGAAATTATTTCTTAAAATAAAGGGGTTGTTCTTGGGAATTCATGTTTTATCTTGAATCATATTTTTTCATGTACATATAATCCTAGAAATAAATTTAATGAGATTTGTAAAGAAGTTTTAGTGTTAAATTATTTTTTTGGGATTGTTTTTGGTTTTCAATGAATGTTTCCATTTTTCAAAATAAATTTATTTGGTTCAAAAATTAATGTTAACTCTAGTGCTTATAATCATTTTAAAAAATGAGTTCATAATGAAAATAAAATGATTCATCCTCTCAAGTTAGATTTCATGTGAAGTATGATTTGGATTATTATAATATAAATGATAAATTTTGTGTGATACCCTCAAAATTTCCTGATTTTTTGTTTTACCTATAAGGGTTTATTAACCATTTATTATGGATATATGATGCAAAAAAATTCTATATGAGGGTGACAGTGGTAAAGTGTGATAAATTCCTATACAATTATTATGTAAATATAATGATTTCATTTTAACCCCCATATTTTTTAGTCATGGTAATCTTGTAAAACTATATATATTCCTAGATTAGTTAAACTCCAAGTGTATATTATGTTATATATAGATTTAGGTTGAAATGGATTTTGAATTCCCTTATGACTAATAGTGTGACCCATGGTTTCTTCAAACTCTCAGGATGGTTTCAGGGACTGACTAGTTCAATAAGACTATGATGATAGATATGTTATTGATAGTCAACCTAGGTTTATAGTCTCTAGTTTGGGTATGTATTGCCTTTTTACCAAGGGTGCATATCATGGAATTTTTTCCTTTATTTGTGGTTTTTTAGGAGATTTATATTTTTTTAATAATTATTCCCTTTATGGTTGTTTCTTGTGGAACCACATTCAATGATTGTTTTTTGGAACTAAATTTATGTGGTTTTTTCATTATTATTCTGACTAATTCATTAGTGATTTAATTTTTTTATCAAAATGTTTTGAAAGATGATTTTTTTTAAAATGAAATGGTTTTAATGTTTTTTTAGAATTTCCTTTAAAGGGGAAGGATTATTTGTTTAAAATTAACTTTTTTGTAATGGTTTTTGAAATTGATCCTAAAATGGGGTATACATAATTTAATAAAATGGAATATATTCATGATTTTTTCATATTGATTTTATATCCATTGGTTTTAATGGAATGAGGTTATATTCATTAAGGAAATAAAGCGTGATTTTTTTTATAGAATCATGGGATATAATAACTTATTTTGATTATTTTATTTCAAACCAATATTCATGGTATGTTTAATTAATTTTATTTTAATGAATTTTCGGTGGGATCCTACTGGGACTTTTTTCTTACACCCTAATAAAATACCTCAAAAATTGGATGTATCTAGTCTCCATTATTTCATAAAAATTACAACTATCCTTTTCATTGTTTATTTTATTTTTTAGTCAATGATGGGGAGTTGTGATATGGTTATAAACTCATGTTGCATGTATTTTTTTATAGGGAATGCTTTAGTTTTTGATTTTTTATACTATAATATATTGATATATTTTTATAAGATGGCCTTCCATTTTTATACTCATTTTTTATGCTAATATATTTGATTATTTCGTTTTTATTGGATGTTTGTTTTTTTTAAATTATATGACTCTTACTTATGAAATAGTTAAAATATTTATTAGTCATAAACCAATCCAAAAAATTGTTTCTTTTATGTTATTTTATTTATTTGAAATTTCATATAAATAAAATGTATTGATGGTTCATGATGAACATTCTATAAATGTTTTAATGTGTTTTTACTCTGATTTGACATAAAAGCCCTCACAAAGTGTGTCCTTAATTCTTAGAGACTGGTTTATACCCCAAGGGGGTAAGGAACGCCCTTCGTGCCCAATGGCGGGATGGGTCTGGTGAGGTTTCATGTCATACCTATCCAATTCTCTAGAAATTTTTTTATATCATATGTTTTAGATGGCCTAATTTCATGAAAATATTACATTGGCATTGTAAATTTCATTAGTATGTAGATATGAGTGTTGGGATTGAAGAGGTAGGTGTGGGTAGAGACTAACTAGATAAATATTTTTAAGATCCTTATGTTTCTAATAGTACTCAAGAATTTTGATTTGGATATTGATATAGTTCTTATATAGATGGGTTTTAAATAATTTTTTACTAAAAGTAATTGAATCCTTGAAGAGTTATGAAATTTAATTTTAGGGTTATTTTGTGGTTTTAAGATCAATTTCATGATGAAATGGAGTTGTGTAATTAGCTCTCATGGTCAGGTAATATATGTAGAGACAATAAATAATGGTTAAAATTAAATTATTTATTTTATTTTATAATTAGTACAAACCCTATAAAATATTTAACGGCTATAAATCCATTCATTTTTATCAACTTCTAATGGTCATTTATTTCATCAAAAGAGGTTCACGATTGTTAGATACAGATTAAATCTTTTCTTGGTGTTTTAATTCTTTTAATGTGGAATTTTTTTAATGTATGATTAAATTTTTTCTTTTTATTTATTATTTTAAGATTCATCCTATGTCAGAAAAATGCTATTTAAAGAATTGTTTTTTAAACCATTTTTTATATTATTTGAAAATGTAGATAATTAATTGATATGCCCAATTTTAAAATTTGATTAATATTGTTATGGTATTAGGAGAAATGTTTTAAATTGAATGAGAAATTTTAGGTAAATGATTTAAACCATGCCTCATTAATTTTGGACTGAATTAAAATTTTAATAAAATTATGAAATTACTATATTTTCATTAAAATGGTTTAGAGAAATTTACAAAAATCATATTATATTAAATTGAACAAGGGTTTTTATTTTCTAAAAATTCATGCATTGGTAGAAAGCAATTTTTAAATTATTTCTTGATATCATTAATTTCTATGAAAATAAGTTCGTGAAATGTAATTATTGTACTATATTGTAAAATGTTTATTTCTTTTAATATTACCCTTATTTTTTATAAGACAAATTTTATTTGAATTGATAAGTACAAATTGATTTGATTAATTTCATGTGATAGTTAGAGTTTGCCACCCAGAATGTTGATGAATTAATGTGGAGCTATTATCTCCAAGGATGATGCTCTTTTTTTCGGAATTTTTCCTTTCTATTTTCAACTCCACTAAAACCTCAAAAAGTGTGGTTAACCCAGTACCTTATCGCCCCAGACACTTTTTTGTAAGTTTCTGAAGGATTTTTTCATTTAGTGTTTCTAATATGAAAATGTGAATGCAGATATAGATCTATAGTTTAAGTTCCTTTACAATAGTAAAATAATTGTGGAGGAATTGTAGATTATTTCTTTTATTGGTATTGTTTAATTCTAAGAAGGATCAAAATGGATCTTTTAATGATAATTTTGAAGAAAGAAGTATTCATTTATGCCTTATATTCATAATGGGTGGTTTTTCCATCAATTGTTTAATTTTTTCATCTGGGAAGATGGAAACATGTTGTTGTGATTGAGTATGATTTGTATTACAATAGTTTTATTTATTATTTTCCAATTAGTGTATTTGGGATCATATTTGGAGATTTTGTGAGTGATTTTAGTGATAATTTTCTCAAGGTGGCATTTTTTAGGATGTTCCATTGTGTTTATTATTTTCTTTTGTGAAATTAAATCTATTTGGGAATTGAGCTTCATCTGTTTACTATTTCTTTGAGTGCCTCCCTTATCATTTACAGAATAATGGTTCTTTTTTACATATAAATTTTTTTTGTAAATATTTTTTCATTAAGTTTCATTTTGTTTTGTATTTTGGTATTTTGAGGATATATCTTCATTGTAAAGGATGGGGGATTCTTTTGTGTTTTCTATTAGGTGACTATAATGGTGGTTTCATTCAGTTATGCACATGAGGGTGGTGAATTTTTTATAGGATCATCATGAGGTCGTGTTCAATAATTGACGTCCTATTTTGTCATATGATGGGTGTTTTCCCAAGTCTAAAAACCAAATTAGTTTTAATTATGAATTTTTGGGTATATGCTCCCATTTTCTTCAAGGTTATATATTTTCGATAGTTTCGTGATAGGTTTTATTTGTTGATATTTATTAGTTGCAACTGTGTTTCTTTAGATTTTTGATCAATTTATCTTGCAATGTTTTTTAGTTGCTGAATAATTTTCTTCTTTTGGGTTCCCTATAATAGAAATTTCATTTTTCTCAGTTTTTTCTTCTTATAATTGTGTCCTCCAATATCCCCATTTGATAATAATTATAAAATGATGAGGTGACCTATGATGGGTCTACATATCATTATGGATTTGGGTTTGAGTTATTTAGTGGTTTTTAGGGATTAGTTTTCTCCATTTTGATGGTCATTGTTGGATGATCTTGATGGTGAATCATGTTACTGATTCCTGCTATTAGGAATTTTATGAGCCTTCATTGACCCACCCTAATTTTGATTGAGGCCTTGTAGTTTCATCTTTTGTGACCTTCTATTTTCGATAAATGTATTTATAGTTGAATAAATTGTTATATTCTAGAGATTGTAACACAGTGCGTTACTACTTTGTATTTATATTTAATTTTTTTTTTAAAAATTTTAAGGTATTTTAGAGTTATTATAAAATTTTGTAAATTATATTGGTGTTTTATCATTTTCGCATGGTAACTAAAAATCATGTGGTAACCGTGAAACAAGACCATTAGACTAACCAGTGATAATTTTCATAGATGGGGAAAGGTTAATTAAACAATGTAGATATCTCTATCCAACCATTTGAAAAAAATATTTATTGGTTGACTAGAAAGGAATGTAAATTATTATCAGTAACCATGTGGCTAAACTGTGTTTTTGCCTTGTGCTTTTCAATTTCCTGCGACATGGGTAATGCATAGTTTACCAAACTATAAATCCTAACCATGAAATCTACTGAGGTTCTTAATATATGAGTTTGTATCATTTCCCCTCTTTTTTTCAGTAATTAGAAATATATATTGAGATATATGTTTTTTTAATAATGTTATATAAAAATGAAGTACTTTCTTGATCATATTCGATGAAGATGTGGGGAATTATTTTTCTCAGATAAATTAGGAAAAAAATAAATAAGGTTATTTTTTTAATTCTACTAGAGTTAAGTGGTTGATTCAAAAATAATATCTTAATATTATTGTATTTTAGTCATGTTAGTAAGTTGAAAAAAGAAATGGATATCATGGGATCACTTTTATATGATCTTGTTCAGTAAAATGAGGGGGAACGTTCCACTGGTCTTATAAAATAATTTCAATAAGAAATGTATAGAAAATATATTTCTGTGATTTAAGAATATAAATATACCTAAGAGATATATAATATAACAATAAAATCTATATATTTTACATAATATTTCTTTTTAAAAAAAAATTCAGTGTTCAATAGCTTTATTGACACACAACACTGATATTTAAGAAAAATGTTATATACTATAAAAATTATAATATTTAAATGTTACCATTGCAACCTAACTATTAATTTTGTTAGTATAAATATTAATAAACAAATAATTAAAGAATACGTATAATGATTTAATACAATTCAATTTCATTTATCGATGAATAAAAAATAAGTACACAACATTTAGTATATTCATTTTATGCATCAAAAATACGTTTTCTTCAAATGTAGGTTTCATAAAATATTCTTTCATGAATATTATTAATAATTTCATTCATTATTAGAAATTTTATTTGTGAAAAATTATACCAATTTTTAATCGAAATATAAATATTATCCATCCATGATTTTTCTGGATTTTCCAACAAAAAATTAGTGAATAGTGAAACTATATATATTCTTTAAAACAATCATTTATTTTCATTAAACCAAGTTATTTAAATTTTTCATTATGTTTTTAATTTTTATACTAAGTTAAATTAAGTATCATTTAATTATATATAATCTAATTAATAAAATAGGAATCAGTATTTTGATATATTTTTGTGTAAATCCAATTTTATCCCTAAAACACATTCCTCAAAAAAGTGGTTGTCATTAGTATTTACGTATTATTATTATAGTTAATTTATACCAATTATAGAAATGTGATTTTAAAAAAAGAGATTCTATATATAGAATTTGGATTTTCAAATTTGGTAAATATTCCCCTATTATTTTTGGACATTTGGAATAGTAATCGTAGTAAATATTTGTCTCCTCAATAAGGTTAAATAATAGTTGAAACTATACGATAAAGCCTATAAATATAAAAAAACTACATTTACATGTCTTATTTAAGTATTTTTTATCCATTTTTATAAAATATGGAACCATGGTTAAATTTTTCATTAATGATGACCATTATATTATTTTATGTTAATGTAAATTTTAAAATGTGACTCTTTTGATTTTAATTTATCTTATATGATTACATAGGGATAAAAAAATATTATTAATTAATATTAATGTTTATTTCGATTATTATTTATTTATTTCTATTATGTTAATTTATTTTTAATTTTTTGTGTCGTAATGATTACCTTAAATACATACACAACGCTGACACAATATTTGTGCAAGTAGTAGAATAATAAAATGAAATGATTTCAAAGACATCCAAATTAATATTTTTTAGATTAATTACAGTGTTAAGTGAATTTTATTGTTAATAATAATTTATATATTATACTTAAAGAGTTAATATTCCAATTAAAAACCATTATTGTTGTCCGTAATGTCAAAATATGTGAATAGTTATTAAAATGATTTTAAAGACATTTTATTTTAAATAACATAATATTAAATGATTTAAAAATCATAAAAATAATAAAAGATGAAATTAGGGGTGGGATATCGTTGAAAATTTCATCCTACTACCATTTGTGTTCTAATTTTTATCTTATATGTAAATTTATAACCATGGTAAAGGATTAAATTGAGTAATAAAGGGGTTAACCCACAAGATATGGTTTAACATGCCACATCAACCTTTTCAAATTTTATTTTTCAAAGTTATTTCCACAATAAAAAATATTATCTTCTAAGTTCTTTCAAATTGGTTCAATTTTCAAATTAAAAATAACCTATTAGAGTAATAGTAATTATAATTGTGTAATTTTCTTTACTATAAAAGGATTCTAATAGGTCAATGTTTCATTGAAGCTTTGAAATGGGAATCTGAGTGTTAAAAGGACTCTAAATAATGGTTTTAGATTTTTTTGAGGCTTTTAAGGCGGATTATAGGTCTTGAGAGCATCATGGGGATCAACAGTTGAAAGTGGAGTTTTTGACAGGTGCATCCAATGTTGCACGGTTGAAACATTGGTTGTTCTAACTGAGTGGAAAAACTATATAGGCCATTTTATATAGGTATATGATTGAAGAATATGTGTGGTAGGCTAGGTGATAACATGTGTGGGTTTATAATTATTTATAGAAATGATTCATGATTATAGTTTGGATTAAATAATTGTTGACTGAAATCATGCATGGTGGAGGTGTATCGGGGTAGTAGCACCGAATGATTGGTGTATGGATTTCAAAACAATGATAACTGACCATTTCCTTGTTGGGAAAAATACCTCAAGGTAACATTGTAGTATTTTTGGGTTGATTGTGTTTGTTGACAAAGCAGGTTTCCATGGAGAATTGTCAAGTTCTCGAGAAGTTGTTGACAATACATGTTGACAAAGAACGATGAAAAAGGAATGGATGATTTGGAGGTGGTACAAAAGATCAGTACAAGGTGGTTCCATTTCCCAGTGATTGCTAAATTTTAGGGGTCCAAAATTTGGAGGTTGGTGAGAATCGCAAAAAGAGGATATTCTTGAATATCATATTTTTATATGGAAAAGGCGTGAGTTTCACGATGATGGGATGCATGGATTTGATTTCACTAAGACCAGAAAAATGGAGGCGGTGATGCTTCATGATTACGACGAGCTTCGCGAATGGATGTGTTGAAAGGAAATGTGAGGGAGCTTCGCGGCGGCGGCGCGAAGTAATTGATGGGATTCTCCGCAATTATGACAAGCTCCGCGATCGGAAATTTGGCGTGGTGCTTCACGATTTTGACAGAATTCCGGCAGAAACTTTTGAGCTTTGCGATTGGTGATGACGTGGCACGGACTTCGTGTGGAAGGGTCGAGGGTCGGTGGAATCACCTATAAATACAGGTCGACCCCCTCGAGAGAAGTAGAGATAATTTTCAAAGAATATCATTCACTCTCGTTTTGCGAAGTTAGTTCACGTAGCCTGTGTGATTCGTGAAAGAAGAGCTTCGCGGTGGCTATTGTAGCTCTGTGAAAGTTTCACGCTCCGCATTGTATCAGTGAGCTTCGCGAGGGAAGTTTCTCTGCAATGAATTGAGCTTCGTGATAGTGCTTCACGAGAGTGATTCGCGAAAATTCAGGAGCTTCGCGAAGGAATTTTTGAGCTTCGCGAAATTGGGAGCCTTGTAAAGTAGGTTGCTTTGTGAAGGATTTTCCAAAGTAATTACCTAGTGTTTAGGGGAAAAGGGTTATTCATCAGTGGATGAAATTTATACTTTAACAGAGCGTCTATCAATAGTTGAGTATGCATTCTTTAATGAAAATGAAAAGACCTACAGGTCTATAAACTTTGAGTGGATCTTATGAAGAAGCAGTGAGCTCACTTCAGTTGAGAGAGCAGTGAGTTCTCAAATTGTGAGTGGTTGTAAACCAGGAGGGACAATGAGTCCGCTTCGAACTTGTAAACAAAAGTGCGATTATAGTGGAATTGGTACATCGGCACACTTCCGGTGTATGCTCCTTGGAGGTAGCCGAGTGAGGGTGAACCAAGTAAAAATAAATGTGTCCTGTTCATGCTTTAAAGTTTTCTCATACTCTGCATCGGAAAGGAGAGAGAATAAGGTTTTGTCTAACAGAAAAACAAGATCAAAAGGGGAAGTTGTTTTAATCTGTTATACCCTGATTCACCCCCCCCCCTCTCAGGGTATCTACCCTAGTGGACCTAAAAATTGGTATCAGAGCGAAAGGTTAATATCGGTGTTTCTATCTCAAATGGAGGTCACTAATCATAAAGGGATTCCGATCTTCGATGGGAACAATTTCCATCTATGGAAGAATCGGATGCAACACTACTTCCGATCATTATGAATGGATGTTTTCATAGAATTAATGCATGGCATAATAGCAGATATTAATAGTGGTGCATTATTAGAAGCTGAGCATAGAGAGTTGGATGCTGATGCCAAATAAAAAAATGCCTTATGGGGCACCCTATCCAATCCTATATATACAAAGGTTATGTCTTTAGAAAAATAACATGCCATGTGGGAAAAGTTATTGAAAATATATGAAGGAGATACAAAGGTCAGAGAGGCAAAGCTTCTAGTGTTGTGGAACAAGTACGAAGATTTAAAAATAAACCCGAATGATACTTTTGATGCATTATTTGACATGGTAAATGTTGTAGTGGAAGACATGTGAGGTCTTAGAGAAGTTATTGATGAAATTAAAATTGTGAAGCTAATCTTGTCGAAACTTCCACCTCGGTTCAATCCGAAAGTTTCAGTTTTGGAATATAAGGACCTAAAAGAGCTGACATTAAACAACTTACACAGCACCCTTATTGCATATGAAATGAGAAATGATGATAACGATGTTGTGGAAAAGGGGAAATCCAAAGAGGTGGAATTCAAGGCCATGAATAATCTCACCATTGAATAATCTCGGGAAAAAGAAGAGACAGATAAAGTGATGTCATTCCTCTCCTCAATCCTTCAAAAACGAAATGGAATGTTTAAAGGGAAACTTCCACTTGCATTTTTTTAGTTTGGAAAGGTTGGACATCTTACGGCATGGTGTCCCAAAAAGTTCTAAGAGGATGATGATTTCGATGAAATTGAAATTCCCAAGAAGAAGTCTTCAGCCTATGGGAAAGGAAAGAAACAATTCCAGAGAAATTTATTTAAGAAAAAGAACCTTCTTTCAAAAGAATATGACAGTTCAGATGAGCTTGAGATTGAAGAGGTTGAAGAGATAGATAACTGAAAAGAATGAGGAGAAAATGCTATGGTGGCAGTTGTCGACAGTTCTCATAATAATAATGAAACCGATGCTAATGATGAAGAAGAAGAAGTTGAGGGAAGAGTTGATATGCAAGAAGAGTTAGAGGATGCTCTTGAAGAGATAGATGTTTGGAGATCCAAAACAAAGAAAGCCAATAAAGTTGTTCATGACGCCAAACTCTAAATGCAGTTGTAGGAAGAAGAGAAGTCTGAGTTGATGGAAGAAATCGAGAAACTCAAGTTATCAAGACCAGAGGACTCAGAATTAGTTAGTGAGTATAAAATAAAAATTGAAGAACAGAAAAGGGAGATCGATAGCTTGAATAAAACAAGTAAAGAACAAAGCAATCGTATTTAAGAACTTGAATGAGATGTTGTTGGTCTGCGGACAAAAGTTAAAGATCAAGAAAATCTCTTGACTCTTACTGGGTCATCAGGAAAGTAGATCACTCAGAAAACCAAGAATCTAAAAGTGGAGAATAGTTATTCGGAAGAAAAGAAGAATCAACTTTTTCAGATGCTATGACTAATGAAGGGATTGATCGAAAACAGAAAGTTATGAAAGTTGAGGTCAGATTGCAAGCACCCACTCTGAGACTGAAGGTGGATTTGGGCACAAGGAAGAATCATATTATTCAGAGATCCCAAAGGAAAACTAGCAGTGCAGAAGTAACACGATGGAATGCGCCTTATATCAGGTGTTATTATTGTGAAAAAATGGGACATTCACAATATGTGTGTTCCATATACAAGAGATATCTAAGGGCACAAGAACAGAGGTGACAACCAAATAGAGAAAGGTTATCTAGAACATATTTCAAAGGGCACTATTTTTGGTGCGGAGGATTTGGCCACATGGAAAGGTATTGAACTTCGACCATACAAGGGAATATGTGAAAGAAAAACCCAAATGTTCATAGACAGAAAATCAATGAACCAATAGGTGAGTCGAAAACACAAAATAGATTTGCACCTTTGAAGGATGAAGAAGGTCCATCATACTCTGAGAAATATGAGAAGTCACAAACCATCTCAAGTATGAAGGCAAGAATATGGTCCAAGAAGAGAATGGATGTGAAGGCAGTGGTGGCGGAAATTTCCCTTAAAGCATCAGATCGCTCTGGTGTGTGGATCTTTGACAGCGGTTGCACATCTCCCATGAAAGGTAATAAGGATCTTGTCACAGGCGTAAAATATGACAAAGAGGGAGTTGTCAAGTTTGGAAATGATGAAGGCCTGAAGATAATTGGTTCAGGAAAGGCCAAGTTTGGGGGAAAAGAGATGAGACGTGCTGATGTCTTAGTAGTAGAAGGCCTCAGTCACAATTTGCTCAGCGTTATTCAAATATGTGACTCAGGACATTCTATAAGGTTTACTAAGAATGTGTGTATCATCAAAGAAAGAGACGGGGCTGTAGTTCTACAGGGAAAAAGGAAAAATGGAAATCTCTACCTGGTAAGTGGAGAAGAAGATATGTACATTCTGTCTAGAGAGGAAGAAAACAAGTTGTGGCATAAACGGCTAGGTCATCTATTCCAACCATCCCTGGAAGATCTGGTAATGTGTGATGCCGCAAGAGACCTACCCAAGATATCACGTGATCGTAATCACACATGCGATGGATGTCAACAAGGGATGCTCGTCAGAAAAATGTATAAGGGAAAAGAAAAGAAGTCAACAAGAGTGCTCGAGTTGGTGCTTGCAGATGTTTGTGGACCTATCACACTAAGAGCGATTGGCGAAAAGAGGTACTATGATCTTTTAATTGATGACTATAGGAGAATGGAATGGGTATTTGTTATTGCCCATAAGTCTGATGTGTTCACTGCTTAAAACAGTACCGCAGGGAGTGTGAATGGATGCTTTGACAGAAAATTCTAAAGTTTCGTACTGACAATGGTACAAAATTCAAAAATAGTCAGGTGGAAGATTATCTTGAGAAACATGGGATAAGGAATCAAGTTTCTTCAGTAAAAACTCTCGAACAGAATGGAGTGGTTGGAAGGAGAAATCAGATCATCAATAACATGGCCAGAATGAAGCTCATTGAAAAGGACCTACCAGAGAAATTTTTGAAGGAAGTAGTTTTAACATCGGTCTACATTTCTAACAGGGATCTGTTGTGTCCGAAGGAAGGAAAGACTCTATATGAAATGTGGTATTGAAAGAAGCCGATGGTGAAATACTTCCGAATATTTTGAAGTAATTTCTTTATCCTCAACAAGGAAAAACATAGGAAATATGAGTCTCGAGGAGATGATGGGATATTCCTTGGATACTCAGGAAAAAGGAAGGCATATAAATGCATTAACAAAAGGCTGGGAAAAGTAGTTGAGAGCATTGATGTCACTATAGTGGAGAATAAGGAGATCATTCAACAACGTAGTGAACAATTTCCTGATGAGAGTGAAGAGGAAGAAAGCAACGCAGGGGAAGCAGAAGTGGATGATGTTGATTCTGAAGAAGATACAGATGATGAGCATGAGGAATTAAAGTTTGTATCTGCACAAAAGCCAAGGAGTCGAGCTGAAATTGATAGGTAGAATATAATTGGAGATCAGTCTGCTCCGGTTCAGACTAGGAGAATGAAATCACTGCAGCAGACATCTTTCCTATCTCAGGTTGAGCCAAAATTCTTTGCTGATGCAGCTGAAGATGAAAACTGGATTCAGGAAATGAATGAAGAGCTAGATCAGATTGAGAAGAATCAAACATGGGAGATTGATTCGAGGCCAGCAGATAAGAATGTCATCGGGACTAAATGGGTCTATCTCAATAAGATGAATGAACATGGCATAGTGATTCAGAATAAATCATGACAAGTGTGCAAGGGGTACTCCCAGATCGAAGGAATAGATGTTGATGCAACATTTGCACCGGTTGCAAGGCTGGAGACAATCTGATTATTCCTAGCCATCGCAGTGAAAAGGAAGTTCAAAGTGTTCCAGATGGATGTCAAATATGCATTTTTGAATGGGGTTCTAGAGGAAGAGGTGTATATTGAGCAGCCAGATGGTTTTATCATTCATGAGGATGAAAACAAGGTTTGCAGGCTAAATAATGCGATGTATGGGTTGAAACAAGCACCAAGAGCATGGTACTCAAGGCTTGATCAGTACTTGAAGAAGCTTGGTTTCCAGCATGGGGGAGTTGATTACAATCTCTATTTCAACAACAACAGTAATCAAAGGATTAAGTTCTTGGTTTATGTCGATGGCATAATATTTGGCGGATCAGATGAAGCTCAGTGCAAACAGTTTTCTGAATTCATGAAAAATGAGTTTGAAATGTCAATGTTTGGAGAGATAAAATTTTTCCTTGGTCTATAGGTGACACAAGGAAGGAATGGAACATTCATTTCACAATCAAAATATGCCAAAGAGGTTTTGAAAATATATGGAATGGAACATTCCAAGGAGATGAAGACTCTGGTAGCTACCCGGATGAAATTATCCTAAGATAAGGATGGAAAGGTAGTTAATATCACAGAATACAGGCAAATCATTGGTAGTTTGTTGTTCTTGACCGCAACACGGTCTGATATTGTTTTCCCCACATACCAAGCAATGAGATATCAGAGTAATCGCAAGGAAATCCACATGCTTGCAGTGAAAAAAATTCTTTGGTATATCAAGGGCACAATGGATTTCAGCTAGACATATAATGAAAAATCACTGACAGAGTTATTGGGATATACTGATGCAGATTGGGCCGGGTTAGTAGATGAAAGAAAATCAACGTCAGGAGGTGCATTCTATCTTGGTGGATTGGGTATTTCTTGGATAAGAAAGAAGAAAGATTGCATTTCATTAAGCACTGTAGAAGCTGATTATATTGCATCCACTCAAGCTTGCACACAGTTATTGTGGATGAAACAACAGCTTGAAGATATGGGAGTTGAAGTAAAGTCTCCAGTTGGAATCCAGTGTGATAACTCAAGTGATATAAATCTTAGAAAAAAATCTCGTACATCACTCAAGGAAAAAACACATTTAGATAAAGTATAATTTTATCAAGGAGAAGGTTGAGCAGGGAATCATGAAGTTGTAGTATGTGCCTACATAGCTACAGGTTGCAGACATTCTGTCAAAGGCCTTACCCAAGGGAGCTTTTGAGAGACATCGACTGGTTCTGTCAGTTCAGTCGACTCCCCGCACTTGAAAGAGTTTGGATGTGGAAACCCCCCCTCTCCCTGAGGTATGATGTGTTTTCCCTAATGTGCTGATATGCGTTCTCTACTCTATTACAAACTACAAAGGAGTGACCTTAAGGTTCATTGAAAAAGGGGGAGAAAATAGTGATTGTTCAAGGGGGAGACCGTGTGGCAATTTGATAAATCATGAATGATATGGGGAGAAGCTGACAGGTGGAGCAGTGAGATAGGGGGAAAAATAAGATATGGGGAGCGTTTTAAATCTGACGATGCTAGAAGTGATCGATCAAATCATAGATATCACGACAGCTGAGGATCATGATAAACCCAGAAGGGTGATGTTGGAATTGTGAGAGAAGGTTTCTAGAAATCATTAATTGGTATCAGTGTGGTTCAATAATTGGTATCAATTTAGAAATTGGCATCAGTTTGGAATTGACAATTGGGGTATGACATGAAGTGATTCATTGATGAAATTTTCATACTACTCTTGTTTCTCACGCTGAGCATTGCTTATGTGGGCTTATAGTACGTGTTTTGTGAGTCCTTGAATGCTATCATAATCGCATGAGGCGAATGGTGGTAGCAGCTGGAAGAAGACTCAGTGAGGTATCAACGTGAAGAAAATCATTCTGAGAAGAGTTATGAAGAGTTGTCAACAAACCCAAAGGGGGCGATTGTTGGTAAAAATCCCTCATGGTAACATTGTAGTATTTTTGGGTTGATTGCGTTTGTTGACAAAGCAGGCTTGCAAATAGAATTGTCGAGTTCTCGAGAAGTTGTTGAAAATCCATGTTGGCAAAGAACGATGACAAAGAAATGGATGATCTAGAGGTGGTACAAAAGAGCAGTACAAGGTGGCACCATTTCCCAGTGTTTGCCAACTTTTTGGGGTCCAAAATTTGGAGGTTGGTGAGCATCACGAAAAGAGGATATTCTTGAAGATAATATTTTTATATGGCAATGCCATGAGTTTCGCGAAGATGGGATGCATGGATTAAATTTCGTGAAGACCAGAAAAATGGAGGCGTTGATTCTTTGCAATTACGGCGAGCTTCGCGAATGACAATGTTGAAAGAAAATGTGAGGGAGCATCGTGGCAGTGGTGCGAAGTAATTTACGGGATGCTCCGCAATTACGATGAGCTCCACGATCGGAAAATTTCTATGGTGCTTGGCGATTTTGACAGAATTCCGGCAGAAACATCAGACCTTCGCGATTGGCGATGACGTGGCACTGACTTCGCATGGAGGGTCGAGGGTCGGCAGAATTTCTTATAAATACAGGTCCACCCCCTCTAGAGAAGTAGAGAGAATTTTCGAAGAATATATTTCGCTCTCATTTCGCGAAGATAGTTCATGTAGCCCATGTGCATCACGAAAGAAGAGCTTCACGACGGCTATTGTAGCTCCGTGAAAGTTGCACGCTCCGCATTGGCTCAGTGAGCTTCCCGAGGGATGTTTCTCTGCAATGACTTGATCTTCGTGATAGTGGTTCGCGAGAGTGCTTCGTGAAAAGTCAAGAGCTTCGTGAAGGCTTGTTTGAGCTTTGAAAAATTGGGAGCCTTGTAATGTAGGGTTCTTTGCGAAGGTTTTTCAAAAGGAATTGCCCAGTGTTCAGGGGAAAAGGGTTATTCATCATTGGATGAAATTTTAACTTCAACAGAGCATCTATCAACAGTTTATGATGCATTCTTTCAAGAAAATTAAGAGACCTACAGGTATATAAACTATGAGTGGATATTTTGAAGAAGCAGTGAGATCACTTCAGTTGAGAGAGTAGTGAGTTCTCTAATTGTGAGTAGTTGTAAACCAGGAGGGACAGTGAGTCCGCTTCAAACTTGTAAACAGTAGTGCACTTATAGTGGAATTGGTACATCAGCACACTACCGGTGTCTGCTCCTTGGATGTAGCCCAGTGAGGGTGAACCAAGTAAAAATTGCTGTGTCTTGTGCATGCTTTAATGTTTTCTCATACTCTGGATCGTAAAGGAGAGAGAAGAGGGTTTTGTCTAACAGAAAAACAAGATCAAAAGGGGCAGTTTTTTTAATCTGTTATACCCTGATTCACCCCACTCTTAGGGTATCTATCCTAGTGGACCTAATAGTTCTTTATTAAAATAGTTAATATTACCATTTTCCCCTCCTCCCATTAAGATATTTCAATCCTAATTTCTCTTCATTTTATCCCATGAGCTTTCCCACATGTTCCATCCTTTTTCCCCTTCCTCCATAGGAGTTATTCCTTGTTTTTGGTAGAAATAGAACATTTCTAGGTGCGTTGGAAACCATTAGGTGTGAAAATTACTCCATACTACTCTATTATGTTATTTAACTTATTATACTATGTTTGGATTCCCTATATATATTTTTTCTTCCAAATTCCACTGGATCATGATGAAATCAGATATTGATGGTATGGATTTTTCTCTACCTAGGAAGAGGATTACCCGAGATGACGCATGCAATTCATTGTATGTTGTTTTGTTATGGTATGTAACTGAAGTGATTTTATAATTTTTTAACACCTAAATAAAATTAGTTTTATAGTTTTTTATTCTATTTGTTATATATTATTTCTATCAAGTGGTTGTTATTATATTTAAATATTTTATAAAGAACATGGTTTTCTTTCTAATATGAAGAGATCAGCTATTGAGGTTTCAAGATTTATGCATTTTTAAATGCACTTAATTTAATTATTATAGTTTTATAGGGAAATTAATTAATTAAAAGGTAATTATAATTTATTAATATATAATGGTTTCAATAGGAGAAATTACTTTGATATGTCTCATATGATCTTAGATAGGTTGTAGAAACTATGTCCAGCCCTTGTAAATTAAATGGAAAGATTTATAATGGTCGGTGGTCGATAATCCCTACTATATGGTATTTATGCATGCTTTTGGTAGCATGTGTATCTTTTGTAGTTTACATGAGTGTGATTCCTCATGTTACAATTAGTATTTTTAACTATTACACTACATGTGTTTAGCTGGTAAATATGGATGAATGCTAGGGGACACAATCAACTCATGCATGCGAGATTCATTCCTCAAACCAAATACTATGCCTGGGACCTTGGATCCTGCATTGGATTACTAGGATGCATCTAGTTTATTAATCATTGGGAGTATCACAATATGGATTCCCTTACTTATGTACTGACACAGTGGATCAAAATAGGAATACCTCCATCTAAAGTTGAACATTGAGGATCCCATGTAGAATTCATCCCCTGAGAACTAGCTTAGGGGATCTAGTCAGTGGACTATTGTTCTACTAACCCTAAGTTAGTACATCATGGGTTTAGGTAGATATGGTGTAACGTTTTACCTAAAAACCTATACCAACTATGTGAGCTTTAGAGGGTATGGAATTAGTGGTCGGTTTATGAATTTTATCTCCCTCACTCTTTAATTTATACATTCACATGATTACTCTTATTACAATTATGAGATAGAGGTGATTCCAATAATTTTGTGTCGGTGAGCCTGAAATAGTGAGATATATAAAAAGAATACCCATAGTTACATAATAAGATCCATATTTTTTTCTTTTATTGATTTTGATAAGATTGGGATGCATATACATACTTACTTGGACCCAACCATTGAGCTATCTTGGTTATTGAAATACCTAACCATACATCCAAGGATCTAAGATTTGGGAATTTATATTTGTTGGGATGGTGATGTATACTTCTTGAGATCAATATTATTATGAATTGAGAGATACTAGGGTAATATATATGGAATTCCGTGGAAAAGCTCATATGATATATGAAATTATATTACGCCATAAGTGATTCTTGGATTCCTGGAAAAAATTCCTCTGACCAAATCATAGGGATAATGAATTATGTTACACATTGATTGATACATGGGTTCATAATTTGAAATTACTTAAATGAGCTCATTGTTCATGTGAGATTATATTACAGCATTATCAATACATGATTTCCTCAAATGGAATGTACTAGTTAGGGTTAGAGGTTAAATGAATTATATTACACCTTGAGGGATACATGGATTCATGTGATGAAAGTTATTCAATGGAATAAAGGGGAAGATGAATTATATTTTTCATCAACTGAAATGTGGATTCCCATTTAAAAATTCCTTGGATATAATCATAAGGAAAATATAATTACAAGACTCCTTCATAAGTAAATGGATTATAGATACTAAATTTTATAGACAAGGTTATAGGATAAATTAAAATTATTCATGATTGATTATCATTATGACATTGATGCATTGTTATAGTACCTAACGTCCCAGATTTATTTGTAGAAATTAAAAGTTCCATGTCGGTAGGATATCTAGTATTGATATAAAATCCATAATTATAGTGGTTGGAGGTGAGAAAAGTTGATCCTAAGGATAATACATGTATCCAACTATGGTGATTTAGATTTAATAGATATATTTATGATGATATATGAAGCATGTCTCATCAATTAGGATTACAGACCCAATTATTAAATTGAATTATACATGCCTTTTTTGGTATTATATCCGGATTAATTCCTTATTAATAAGATGTCCAGTAAATTAGGATTACAGACCGAATGATTGACTGTGGGTTTAGAATATTATTTTTTTTCTTATTATGCCTCATTTAAGATATGTATATTAAATTATCTTTCCTTAAAAATTTAATTCCTTGGAATGGACATTTATTTTTATTTTAACTATAATAGATAGTTTTCATTGTTATTATTTTTATTTATATGAGTAGCTCATAAACATATATACTATATTTACTGAGTATTTAAGAACCTATGATGGTGGTGTATTAATAATTTTATTTAAAACAACAAATTCAATATTCCATTACCTTGAGGTAGCTAAGGAGACATTCACTTGGATGCATTCATAGGTGTGTATAATGTCGAGGGTTGATCGTGTATGATTGTTCAAATTTGCACATGGACCTGGGTATGTTATATGGATTGGTGTGGGTAGTAAATCACGTAATTATTTTCTATTTCATTTACATTTACTCATGTATATGTGATAATAATTTCGGGTACTTATTTTTATAAGTATGGCATGGCTGTTTTAGATTTTAATGCATTCCATTTATGATTACATCATGATCCTATTTTAGTTTATTTATGGATATCAAACACTAATTATTACCCCCATGGATGTTTTTTAGCAATTTAAATTATTTTCATACCCTAATATAATGTTATAATATCCTTTATATTCCTCCTTTAGAGCCACACCTCTACTCTTAACCCATTGGTGTATGGAGAGGAACACTTCAGGCATTATAGAGAACTAACTCGAGGCATCAATTTAGCTTCATCTGGGCTAGGAAGTTACACTTCACATGACTTTGATCCACTAACCTCAACCAAACCCTACAAAAACCTATTTTATGAATCTTTATAAATGTTCTTGAGGTTCTTTTATCCTCAAAATATCATCCCTAGGGTCATTTAGAAGTGATCTAAATGAGGTTTCTAGTAGAAGTGGAAATGATCATAACTGATATCTTCCATTTTAATTCTTTTTTTACCTCATTTAATCCTACCCTAACTATTATAATATAATTAACGAATTATCTCCCATTTAATATTACATTTTTATATTAAATTTATTACCTTAATTCACATCATTTACATAATGTGGAAAATGAATGTATTACGCATGGGTACATCTGGACTACCACCTCCACATAGCGATATGATTCAGTTTCTATCATTATATTTAATGTTTGGTTATTATAATTGATTTAATATTTATAAATTCAATTTATGACATAATTATTCTTCTATAATTATAATATATTTTCTATATTCTTATCTTTCCGTCCATTAAAAAACTACAACATTGCTCATCTATATGTGTGGAATACCACTTGATGAAGTGATCTAATTCTATTTTAATTTCCACTTTAAATAAATGATAATGATTATATATTTATTAATATATATTATATATATTATATAATAATGATTTTGTAATATTTTTACTATTTACAACCTATTATTTCCATCCATCAAAAATTAGAAACATTACCCATTCGTATGTATGGACCACTATCTCCAACATGTGTTGTAGATCCTTCTTCATCTATTCTTTAAGTGAATGATTATATAATTGAATGAGATAGATAAATATGATAATAATTTTTTGGTAATATTTGGGATACGATGAAATCATGACAACGATTCATTTAATGGAACCATTGAACTGAAACCCGTGTGGAAAACTGACCAATTTTCACCCGAATGTTCATTTAAAAAATGAAATAGTAAAAAAATTAACTGTGAATTATAAACGAATGAGACATAGTTTTTTATGTATGAATATGGATATATTATATTTTTATAGTAAATTTATATTTTTGATATAGGATTTAAGAAAATGTACGAATCAATATGGGACTTGAGGTAAGGGGTTTTGTCTCCCTTTTTTTTCTCTGAGACATATGTTATATTCACCATTTTGTTAATGAATGTGGAATATATAATATCACATTGATATGATATATCATGAATATATTTAAATTTATGGTATTTATTTTTTTATTTGATTTTATTTCATTCATGTTGGTTTTGATTCATATGTTACCAAAGTGGTAAGGGGTTTGTTTTAAAATGTCTTTTCATTTTGGATTTATCTTTTCCATATTTTATTTAATTAAAATTATATATATTATTTAATTTAAACACCAATTATTTTAGTATCCTCTAGATATTATTTTTATATTTTTTAATTAGTTCCATTTTACCTCTTTGGTATATAAAATTATCAAGATTATATTTTTAATAAAAATATGATCTCATTTCTGCTTTAATAGTCAAACTTTTTTTCCATGTTTATAATCATCAAAATTATATTATAAAAGTTACTAAATTAATTAAAATGATTTAAAAAGTATATTTTCCATTCGTTTAACATTATTTTAAAATAATAAAAGATGAATATTCTTAAGGAAACAATTTCTGAATAGGTTTTTCATTAATTTTTATAAAGTATGAAGGGAATGTTTTTTTCTATCCTAGACATCATGAACATATTTTCTACTATCAGTAATATTATTTTATTTGAATATTAATTTATATTTTTACATGTTTATAGTTAGAAGATGTAATTTTTTCAATACTATTGGAATTTATAATTAAAATTTTATGAAAAGAAATTCATATTTTTAACATGTTTTTAATAAATGGTTTTAATGTTATTTTAATGATATTTTTCATCAATGTAAATATCCTTTTTGTCATGATTCACAAGGGATATGATATTTTGATATAATAAAACTTCTTTCCCAATATGGATTATTTTGAAATGATGAAATGATATTTAAATCTTCTTCTTTCATATAGATTATTATATGATTAAATGATCAAGTTATTGTCTATTTTATTTTATTTCAATAATTTATTCTAAGATAGAATAAGATATGATTTTTTAACTTTTGGCACGCATATATAAGGGTTATGATTAATTTAAATGTGAGACCAGTATAAATCATGATGCTGGATGGGTCTGTTATAACGCAACACTACATTTGGTAATGGTAACAGGGGTGAGAAACTCTTAATAGACCAATGAGTTAGTAATATCCTATAAGATGTTAGAGTTAAAAAAATGGATTTTTATCATAAGGGGGTTTTGGAATTTATTGGGTAGGAATTTTCTTTGTGCTATTTTGTATGAAATTATAGTATTGGAAGTCAAAAATAACATTGGATGTAATTCTATACACTTATATATATTCTAAAAGCATATACCTTATGAATATAATATTTTATAATATCTCGTAATTGATTATTAATTATTCTAAACTCTTATGTATTAATTATTTTGTCATGAACAAGACTTATACTATAATTTATGATTATTTATTGTTGAATAATTAGTATTTATTATCATAAGTTATAATCATATTCACATAACCTTATACTGATATTATTCTCACATATGATCCTTGAATAGTATATCATATGTTTCCCCATACTATGAAACTATTTTGACCCTTTATTATGATTTAGTTTCCCCTATGTTAGGAGGAGGGGAACTAAATATGACGAGAATATAATGGAAATTTTTTAATGAAATATTCTTGACCTGATATATATATTTTATTAATAATATGTTTATGTATCCATTCTCCAATAATTTTTTTTATGATTTTAAGGAATTTTTATTAGGGATATATATTTAATATTAATAAAAATATGTAATATAAATGTATGTTATGAATGATTCACTATAGGAAATATTCATAATGAAAAATAGGACCTCTATAAGAAGTAATTAATCTTTTAAATAGAAGATGAAAGGTCTCAATGTAGTTCTGAAGAAGAATAAGCATTTTTTATTAATCAAAAATAAAAAGTTTCCCATGATATATCCAAATATATTACTGACATGATCGACAGTGGTGGATAATAAGTTAAATACAAGTGTTACTATATATTTAGAAAGATTGAGGTCAACAAAGCTAGTAAACATATTCAAATAATTATTTTGGAACTGATCTTTATATTAGATTACAATATTCATGATTCTATTGTTGAATATCAAAAGGTAGTAAACATCTCTATGTAGAGGAATCATATTTGGATGGTTGATGTTGTGAAATATAAAGAATTTTTAATATGTACTTAAAAAGGTTATATGATTTTATAATCAATTTAGCTACACAAAATACATAGGATGTTTTATGATATATATCGTCCATTGTTTAACATCGTGAAAAATCACATGTGATATATGGAGAGAATGTTTTCAGCATAAAACATTCACTATCCAATTTTAATTTATGATAAATTAATAGTGGGAAATATTTTTATCAATATAAAAATTGATCACAATAAAGGTCAGGTTTCCCACATTGATGACGAAACATGTAAAAAAATTGTGTATTTATATTCATTCATATTATACAATTCAATTTTTTTTTGTTAAATTCAATAGATCCATTTGTACAAATTAGAATCATATGTTCAAATACTATTTTGGGTATGATAGATAAATAATATATTAGAATTTTTTATAATCTTAAGGAACTCCTAATTTACACCTCTCTCATTTTACCACACCCATTCATTGAAAATATAAGCGGTACCAAATCATAAAGTTCCCTATGATTAGATCTATATATTTCCCCCCATGAATTTTTATCATAATATAACAAGTTGAAATTTGAATATATTTCTAAATTCCATTATATGGAAAACTTTTTTAATATTTCTATTATTATAAATTTCCATTTTTAAGATAATTATTGCAAAAATATAAGAATAAATAGAGCCAAGATGTTGATAAAGGACTCAAAATTTTATAAGGATTAACCACTATATAATTAAAAATAGAGTTATACTTATATTATTTAAAAAATTTTCTAATATAAATAAAAATCAAGTAAAAAATAATATAAGGAGTATATAAATAATTAATCTATTATTGATTTTTATTTTGAAGTTAGGTATTATAATTATAATGCCCATATTGATGTTTTAACATATATTAATTCACATATTAACCGAGTACATGATGAAATATCATATCTAAAATAAGAAGTTTATTAAATTTAATATACATTAACTTAAAAAGTGAGTAGTCTAAACACTCTCACAAAACTGGTTATAGTTAAGGAAGAATCTATCATAATTTAAAATGAAATAAATTCCTTAGATGATGATGAATTTAAAATATATTTTTTGGTAATATTTTATGTTATAAGGTTTTTATATAAGTAATCCATCCATTAGATAAATTATAAATTTTCTATGAATGTCATGGATTCTCAGCTATAAGTTTAGAGAAAGTGAATAAAAGATCTAGATATGTATTTTGTAAAGACAGGTCAAGTACAAAAACATCACATTAAAACCTGAATATTAGATAAGAATAATGGTTGAAAATGGTTTTATAAGATATTTATATTACCAATATAAAATAACATGATTTGGATTTGATGCTTAGTCATATGGAAAACACCCATGAAAAATCTTCACAAGTTTCATTAAGGGGATGATCTTCTTGTACAAGCTTCTGAAAGGATTATTAGAAAAAATAATGCCTAAAATGGTGTGAAATATATTAAGACCATCTTAATATATTTGAAATAATTTTTAAGGAAAGAGGTAACCCATATTTCTGTTAATTAAGGTTTTAAAAATAATTTTTTATGGATAATTCATGATTCCTCATAAAATATAGACAAAATGGTTCAATAAGAATTATAAAGAATAGAAAAATGTATCAAGTGTAGATTTTAGAGTATCCAAGAAGTTAATATCACAATAGAGTTTCCAAAATAATTTTGAAACAATCAAAAAAATAAGATCAAAATTTTTTCTAGAAATTATCTAATAACAAGTAAAAAAATAAGTTTTTAGGATACTGACTGTTCTTTTAGTGATTTTGGGGGAATTATATTAAATATTGGAACAATATTCTTATAAATAGTGATAATAGAACGCATAAACTTATGATGATCAATGTGAATTTATTGAATTGGTTTATTATATAAAATTAAATCTCACATAAGATAATAAATATATAATAAAAATAGATACTATTGTAATGATATTTTTTTGAGACCTACAAAAAAAGATTATTGTGATGAAATTTTGTTATAAAAAACAAACATTTCATAAATCCTCTATAATTTTTATGGAAATAATACAATATAAATTATATTATATGATAATGAATGATACTTCTACATTGAGAACTATTAAAAAAATGTTGAGTCAACTACTCCAAGGAAGTCAGTAAAGAATGTTTATTTGGATGTATATACAACCAAAATATGAATCTATTACGTTAATTGGGGATATATCATAGAAATTATATGTTTACAATAGATATAAAATAAAAATATATTACTATAGAATCAATAAAAAATAATCAGTCCAATAATGGGATAATAATATTGGTTTCATTGTTGTATCCCAAGCGAATAGTTTGAGAAGATATCCAATAAGGGTAACATAAAAGATAAAGATGAGTTTCCTGGAAGGTTTAATATCATGAAAAATATTATATTAAGCTCATGAATGTTACACCTACATATTTTCTAAATTTATTTTTTAAAATTAATTTAATCGTTTAGTTATTTTTCATTATATATTGCATCGAGTGTAGCTTATGTTATATGAAACATTGAGTAAAAAAATACGATTTAAATATTGTTATATGGTAGTTATCACCTATCAGTTTGAGTAGAGGGTATGAATAGGATTATCTAAATTATGATATTATATGTTTTAAACCTTTATGTAAAATCAATTATTTAGTGACCAACTTTTTAGAAATGGATATAAAAACTATTTGGAAAAAAGGAAATCTTTTTTGTTAAAACTATTTTTATGAAAACAAACTCGTTTTAACTTAATAAAATAAATGAAACATTTTAATTGAATAATTTTAATGAAATTTATATATTATATATTCATTCCAATTTTTAACATTCTTCTTATGTGTTTTATAGATATAAGATAAGAACAAATCTAATTTTATGCATAAAAACAATATTTTTCAAAAATTAAGTTCGGTCACCTTGAAAAATAAATATTTCATGTTTTTTGGAAAAATTTAGAAAATTTATATTAAATAAAAAAAGATAATTTTTTAAATCAACCGTTAAAAATTATCTTAGGGTGATTTTTTAAATTTTATAAGAATATATATATTTTTATTAATAGCGAACAATACAAGTTTATTATGAATTTTAATTTCATATATGGTTAAAAAAAACATAGAACATGTTTTAAAATTTTTATAAAATAAAAATAATTTCAATAATAATTCTATTAGTAAATTTCAATAATTTTAAAATTTTACATTATTATTTTTTCTAAAAAAACAATATAATCTTTTGACTATTTTCTCGGTGAAACCCTGCCTTCTTGTAGACTCTATGTGATTAATTTTAAATTATAATTTTACACTTCTATGAATTTATTTTGGGATAAGTTATTACATATATTTAATAATAATAAATTATATTATCTAATAATTTCAAATTATTTGTTACCGTAATTAATTGTAAAATTAATAAAAAAATTCAACGGTTATGATAAATTTGTGTTTACCAAGGGAGTTAAACTAAAAGCATAATAGTTAAAAATAATCCAAAACTTATCCAAAACCAATTGGAGGGATATATTTAGACCTTATCTCTTATATTTTATATAACTAATCATTTCTAATACTTGTATCATGTAAACCCATGGGTACACATTTATCTTGTCAAAGAATTACAAATGTGCTAGTCACCTCACCTTAAAAATTCCACCCTCTGTCCTCTCATATTAACATCCAAAAACCCATTTGGATTAGGAACTTACTACCTAAATAACGTAATTACTACCATCCTCTCATCCTTGAATTATTATTTTGGTTATAGATCCAACCTAGTAGGCCTATTTGTGCAAACCAAAAGAAGTTTTCAGAAGAAGGGGTAACACCCCTAACCAAGTGTTTTATTTTATTTCCTCCGACGCATTGTTAATTTTTTATTAAATAATTATTATATAATAAAATATGTATATTAATATGATTATTATTTTTATGTTGTGGTAATAACCTACAACAATCTCCTCTTTAATCAAATTGGATATGAAATAAACATTCGGGTGTCTGACAAACTACCGCCCAGCAAATTGATATTATTCATTTTATATAACCACATCATAAGGATAGATTTGATAATGTATTAAATCATTATATATTATATGTATGATATTATTATACTTATGAAATTATTATACCACATATACCTTCGTACTCTTCATTCTGTTGTAATATGATAACATCATGTGTGTGTGTGTACAGAAGACTATAACCTCACAAAGCGATGTGATTCATTTAAGAATTAAATTAAAAGGTAATAAAGATTATTTTAATGAAAATATATAAAATATATGACATAAAAATTATTTTTATTGGTAATATAATATTTAACATTATTTATTTCCTTTGGGACAATGAAAACAACATTCTTACGTATGAGCGACCAACAGTTTCTAGGAACAATGTATTTTATCTTACATCTAAAAATTTAAAGGATCAATAAAAATAAATATATAATGAATTTATATGATATTTATGTCAATTTTAATGTTTTTCAGATGACGGAATAAAGATCAATGTAAGAGGACTACAAAATTTCAAAATAGACATGAAAAACAAAGTAGTTATTGCCCAAAACATGAGATTAACATTGAATTGTTAATAAATGTTTTATAAAAGGACATAATTAAGATATATATTTTATGTCATATTTATTCATATGAATTTTTATTTAATATATTTATAATAAATTTATAATTATTATAGAGGAGTTTAAAATGTGTATGAAGGGATTCGAGACTTATGGCAGGGGATTTCCATCTCATTATTTACATCAATGAGACACATACCATATTCACCACATATTTCATCTATGTGGTGTATATAATTTCTTTTAATATATTTTATTATAATTCTCTAGAAAATTATTCTTATTTGAATATCAATTTATGTATCTCTATTTTTTTGGTTTTATGGTTAAAAAGTTACCAAACCAGGAAATGTATTTTAGTCACAAATAGCTTTCTTTGGGACATATGTTACGTTATGCACCATTATTATACTATGAATTTTATGTAATTTATCTTTTTCATGTTATTTCATGAATATTATTATTTTCATTATATTTTATAATCCATTTAATGTTATTATTTTCTAGGGATTATGATTCAAAGTTATCAAAGTTGTGAGAGATTCATGTTACAATCTCATCATTTATCATGATTATTTAATATTATGCTTTAAATAATGAAATATTATGATATGTATTTCAAGAAACACATGAATGTTTTTATAAATTTTCTATTCAATGATACTAAATTTTTCCTATTCATTTTCTGCTCTTTATGTACTCTATAGTTCAAATTTATTTTTAAAGAAAATCACCATTCCTTTTCTCTTCAATCAAAAACACCTTTTTTATAAAACCATGTTTCTATGATTGGTTATAAATATTTTTTTATAATTCTTTAAATAATTATTAATGACATTTTTTCCCATGTTTTAATTTTTTTAAAAATGTTTTTATGGGGATTTCAATTCCTTTTCCAAAAAATTATCATTTTGATTTTACTAAAAATGTAAGTGGAAAATTAGTTTAAGCATGTCATCCATGAATAAACTTTCCCACCGTAATAAAAATTATTTTCATTAAATATTTCCTATTAATATTTTTGGTTTTTTTCTTAATGTAAATTAGTTTTAAAAAAGTAATTTTTTTCAATGTTGAAAGTATATTTTAATTTAAAAAATGTTTTCAATGGATTTTAAAGCATACTTTATAAGTTTCCAAGGTTATATTTAAATAACTATATTTTGAAATTATTTTGATGATTTCAAACATTTTTCTTAAATGGAAATAATATATCCATCATGAAATTTATTCAATACATATTTCAAAATCATTTTCCACAAAGAGTTCTTCCTTTGAAATTATTTATTCGTTACAACAGATAATATATAATTACAACATCCATATAATTTCTCTAGATGGATAATTTTTATATTGATAAAATGTTTAAGAATCTAATTTATTTTCCCTGGGTTGTAATATGGTGAGATGAGTAAATTTTTGTGATACTCATTTACATTACATGTGTTATGATGGGATTGTGTGGTGAATTTTATTATATTTTGTTACACATAAGTATGTTATTCATTATGAGATTGGTGAGAAATGTATCTAATTCCAATTCATTGGGTAAATATTTACATATCATTATATAAAATGGGAAAATGATTAATGGGTTTGATCCACTATAGTAAATAAGGGAGTCTGAATCCACTATGGGAGACAGGTGCATCCTGATCCACAATGGGAAATAGGTGATAATTCTTAATCCACTATATTGATGATCATAGCAGTAAACATTGACATATGAAATGGTTTTCTATATTTAATAGACTTCCCCACTATTATTAAACGATATTATAGTTGCTGATTTATTTATGATCATTTTTGACTGTTATGGACCATGTTTTCTGAAATGATAATGTTTTATGCAATGAATCATGTTTGTTATCTATGATAGGTTGGGTATGAACTTACTATGTTATATTCATGATCACATATACTTATGTTTATATTATTATTTCATATTATCATAGTTAGATATCTCCTATTTTTACCCTTACTAGGCATCTGAGCTCACCCTTTCTTATGTTTCATTCCCTATGTTATAATGAAAGGTTTATGTAAGGTATTTATAGGTGGAGTACTATGTTATAATATATTTATGTGAGATGTTGAATATTATTCATGAAATAAGTATATATTTTTTTCATTCTCCAAATACAAGAAATTATTATGGTCCTCAGGCTTGTATTTAAGAAAGGCATTGAATATTCATCTAAAAAGCTGTGATATTTATATATCAAATCATGGGTATCTAATTTTTGTATCAAATAAAATGTTCTTTTTGTACATCAAAAACTAGGATGATAAAACTATAGTTTACTACCTAGGGTTATTTATAAATATAAATATATATATAAATATATATATATATATATATGGGGGGGTTTATCTAAGGATATGTCTAAATATGAGTAAAAGTGTAGGAAAATGTCATGGAATTTTTGTAAAGGATAGATCATGTAGTTTTTAAGTAATTAAATCCCTTTATGTATAATAAAAGTGGATATGACACTTGAAAGTAGGTACCTATGGGTAACAACTCTAAAATGGGTCCACTGAATTGGACTTGATCATCACCTATTACATAAAATCATGACTTGTTTCACACATGGTATGAATATCCTGGGGGATGTGATTTGAAAATTCAAAAACTCTTTTGAAAACATTATTAAGGGTTTATGTAATAAACATGAATGATCAAGGATAAGACTAAGGTTTCATATATTAAAAATAAGGTATCATGATTTATCCATCCTATAAGTACATTTTCATGATTATGTGGTTTCCCGATTTAAATTTTTTTACTCACAATATCTATTTTGGCTATCATAAATGGTTTGAACCATAATGAACTCGATCATTGTTGAATGTGATAGACAATGTGTTCATGAGAAAATAATTGGGATGATGACTGGAGAGTTGGATATTGCGATTATGCCTAATCTTCTATCATCATATATGATTAATAACATTCACCTTATCAAACTCCCAGACTCACAAAAAAAGATATAAATATAATTTTATGATAGTTTTGGTGGTTTTTACCATAATTAAAAGATTATTTATTTTCATAAATGTTGAGTATATGGTATGAAGAATCCAAGTGGATGTCATGGATGATTAAAAAGATGTTTTGAGTATGAAAAGCAAGGAAACCCATAAATTAATTTTAGAGAAAAAAATGAAAAGTTTGATTAGAAAAATGGATGTGAATAATTGTCTCCATAAGACATCATCGATGCATGAAGGTTTCAAATGAAGAAAGTATAAGAATTATGAAAACTTATGTCGTAAAGAGACAAACCAAGAAGATAATCAGAAAGGTGGTATGAGTAATTATTATATTGCTGATGATGAGGAGACTATAAATCAATGATAAACGATGTGTGTGGTTATAATAGTATTTTTATGTTAAATGTGAGAAACATGATTAAATCGATGTTGTTGAATGTTGATATGTGATTCATATTTCATATTGTAGGAAATAGTTATTTATGAATATGTTTATGAATCCTAGAAATTGTTTTGGGTAGGATGTTGGATTATTGAAGTGATTATATATTTTAATTCAATAATTATGTAATATGAATAATGAAATATATAAGGATTGTTCAGTATAATATTTTTTGGTATGGATTTTCAAAAATATATTGAATTGTGTTAAGAAATGGAAAATTGATATAATGGTAAGGTTATATTTTCATTAAGGTCATATAACCTTTAATATGTTCATGATGTTTAATTAATGGTTATTAGTTTGGACAAAAGGATGTTTGATTAGAATAAAGCAGATTAGATTGTATTGATGACCATGGACTAGATAAATGATTTAAGGGAAAATTTGATAATTTTTTCATTGATTTACTTCTCATAATTATTTTATCTATGTAATAAATTTAAAAATATGTGTTTTTATTCAAGGACCAAGGAATTATGTATATTTAAATTAATGTTTTATAGTAATAACGGTTATTCCCATGATTTAAGACAAAATATGAATACAGTATTCACATAATTTGAAGGTAATAATCAAGAGGTAATTTAGGATATTTGGGTGGTTAATTTTTGGTTAAATTAAAAAAATTACCACCTTAATATAAATTTTAAATTTTGGAAGGGTTATATGATTAACCATTTATTGAATGGATTAAGTAGAATTGTTGATGAGGTTTTAAGGATTAATTTATTATATCACTATCTGAATATTTATACATAGTATGTGCTAACCATTATGTTTTTTATAATAACTAAAGATATAAATAATCACTTATCATTTTTTATGGATCTTATTTAGTGATTGAGAAATGCACAATTCATCCTTTAGAGTAAGAAATGAAGAGGAAATTTATTATGGAATAATAAAAGGATGATATTAAGCTTATGAAATATAATGAAATCATGTAAGTATATTTTCAAATGAACATTTCAAAAAATTTAGAAAATGAGCATGAAAAAAATTTGTGTCCTATTATAATATTTTTAAAGACGTCAATGACCTTCTTCACACCTCTTTGGTTTATGTCTTTGTATTTCTAACTTTCGCTTGATCAAGTTCTCTATTAATCTCTCTCATTATTTAGGTGCTATATTTTTATTCTATGTCTCTGTTTTCACTTACCACTACTTTTATCCTATCTATAAACTGTTTATGTATTATTACAGATGAAATTTGAGCATCCATTTAACTTTTTTTGAGAGGAAGTTTGATTAATCTGTTTTATTATATTTTTTTCCATTAATGGGATTTATAAATACAGAACACTGGATTATAGAACACATGTTCATAGTTAGAGGATGTAAATTTTTAAGCTGTATAATTTAATTATACAATATTTTATGAATTTTTTTTCAAATGAATTTTACCTTTTAATTATTTTTCATCACATGAAACACTGAGTGTTTCTTTAATTACATGAAACACTGAGTGTATCTTGTGTTACATGTAAAACTTTGTTTCAAATAATTGTGACATGATATTAAATTACTATTATATAAAAGTTATCACATATCCATTGGAATTAATCATATGAATAGGATTAAATAAATTATGAAAATATTTGGTTTTCAAATTTATATAAAATGAGTTATCGTGGGAAAAATTAATTATAAATTAAAGTAAAAACTATTTAAAAATAAAGGATTATTTTCTGGAAAACAATTTTTATAGAAAAAACATGTTTAACCAAAATAAATCAATCTAACCATTTTATGTGATTTCTTTTAATTAAAATTTATTTATTATATATTCTATTAATTATTTAACATTAATCTTATGTGTTTTTTATATAATAGTTATGAATAGATACATTTTTATTCTTCAAAACTGATTTTTAAAAATAAGTTTTGTTAAAATTTCTCACTAATTATATCTAAAAAAATAGAAAATTTTAGATATATATTTTAAATAATAAAATTCTATTTTAATATTAGTAATTCATAAATATCTTAGGGTGAATTTTTAAGAATTTTCGGAGAAGTTTCATTTTTTAAGGAATAGATAAAATTATAAGTTTTTTTTAAGAATGATAATTTCTTTTAATGATTTTTCAAACGTAAAAAATAAAATACTTTTGTTTAAAAAACCCATTTAATTCAATTATATTAAAATTAATTCAATTTTTTTACATTTGAATCATTTCAATATCTAATTTTTACTTATAAACTTTTTAAAATTTTGATCATTTTCCCGTTGAATACTCGTTTCTTGTTGTGAAAACATGATTAATTTTACATTAAAATTTTCTTCTTAAATGAATGGAATTTTGAAAAATAAATTAATTTTTTTTATTTTTTATAGCATTTATTATATAATAATATGAAATTAATTTGTAACAATCATTAATTGTAAAAATAGTAAAAATTATTTACCATGGTTAAGGAAAATGGGTTTTCTAGGGGGTTAAACTAAAAAGATAAGGGTTTAAATGACCCAAAACATGTAAAAACACATTTTATGGACATATTTGGAAATTAGGTCATCTTATATTGAGAATTTATCATTTTGGAACATTTTGTCTAATGAAAAACATGGGTTTATCTTTTTTTTTTATAAAAAACATACAAGTGTGCCACTCACCTCAACTACAAAAGACCACCACTTCTCTTCTCCTTATCACATTTAATAAAAAAATTACCTAAAAATTACTCCTAAAATAAAATCTTTAATCCTCTAATCCAATCCTATAATATATTTTTATTAGGGATCCATCCTATGAAGCCTTTTTCGACAAACCAAAAGAAGTTGTCAAAAGAACAGGCAACACCCATAACAGAGTGTCTTATTTTATTTCATCACAGACCTAATTAAATTAATATTAAAATATGATAATATAAAAACCATAGTATTATATATATATATACTGAAATTTTTTATGTTAATTTAATTATGTATAACCATCTTCTATTCCATCAAATGCGATATGAAATCATGATTTCTGTGTATGAAAGACTACCGCCTCATGAACCGATGTTATTCATTTTCTGTCACCACCTCCCATGGTAGAATGTATTGATAAATAAAATGTAAATATATGATATTTTTTATATAATTGTAATATTTTAGTTATTATATAACATATACCTTTCATAATTTACATTCTATTGGAATACACTTTCGTTGTTTTTGTGTACGGAGGAATACTACCTCACGAAGTAATGTGGTTCTTTCACACTTTACAGGGAAGGTAATAAGTATGAGTTTAAAGAAAATATTTCACATATATGAACTAAAAATATTATATAATATTAATAATGTATTTAACATTATTTATTTATTTATTTCAAAATACCAAAAGAACATTCATAAATACGTACTACCTACCATCTCCATGAACAATGTATTTCATTCTCTACATCTAACTTTTAAGGATCACTATACATACTTTTGTTCTAAATATATATTATATTTATAACATGGTTAATATTATGTAGATAATGTAACCACAATCAATTAAACTAGATAGCAAATTGAAAATCAACACACACACAAAACAAAGGAGTTATTTTTTGAAACGTGACTTTAACATTGAATTGTAATTTACATGGTAATAAAAGGTCATAATAAAATAATATTTGTTATGATATATATATATATATATATATATTAATATATTATTTTAAAATATAATTATAATAAACATCTATTTATTATACATGTGGTTCGAACATGTATGATGTAATTTGAGACTTATAGAAGGAGTGTTTCATCTCACATTTTGCTGCTATGAGACACAAACCATATTCCCCTCAAATTTATATTATGTGGTGTATATACATACCAATATTTTGTTTTATGATTATTATCCTGAAAATTATTGGGATTTAAAAATCTATTTTAGTGTCACTATTTAATGGTGTTTAATTTTAAAAATATTCCAAATCTATATGTTTTTTTTCTAAAATTTCTTTTTTGGGAAAGAAGTTATTCTATGAACCTATATTCTTACATGCGGTGTGTATAGTGCCTAATTTATGTGTTATATAATAAATATCCTTATATTGATGATATAATATTTTTCATTTATTGGTATTAAATCATGGGTATTATGACTCAAATTTTTTAATTTGGTAAGAGTTCTATGTTACAATCTCATATTTTACCATGATTATTTATGATTCTTCTTCCAATGATGAAATATTATGATATAAATCTCAACAAAATTATGAATTATATTATCCTCTGGTTATTTCAAGAGACTAAATGTTTTCCATTCATTTTTATCACTTTATTTTCTCAGGAGTTTAGTATAATGTATTCAAGAAAAATATTCTATAGTTCTATATCCGACTAAGAACCCTTTTTCATAAGAAAAAATAATTTCTAAAAAATTTTTGAAAAATGTTTTTAAAATTATTGAAATTATTTATTAAAAAAACTAACCATTTTTTAATTTTTTGAATTTTTTTGAATGTAATCTTCATCCCAATTTCCAAAAAATCCATCTTTTTGTTATAAAAAAAATTAAACAGAATAATTGTATCAATGGGTACTGTATGACCAAAATTTCACATTGTCATGAAAATCATTTTCATTGAGAAGTCATTTATAATATTTCACAGTTATTTTCAATGAATTGTATTTTAAAAATGTTTTATTCTACAAAAAATATAATATGAACTGATATATTCCGAAGAATTGTTTTTTCAAATACTAATAATGATTCCATTATAAATTTCCATGGTTATTTTTTAAAAAAATATATTAGTTTTTTTTTTGATTTAAATAGTGTATTTTAAAATTTTAATTATATATTCCTTATGAAATGTTTTATGTGATCTTTCAAAATAACATTCCATCAACAAGTATTTAGTTTGTTGTTACATATGTTTTACTAAGGATAATATTGAGGGATACCATCCTTATTGTTTCTCTATATGTTTAAGGTTTATGTTTGTGAAATTTTTAGGAAACCCATTTCATTATCATGGGATATGATGTAGTGAATTGACGAAATGTTTATGAAACATGTGTTCGTTACATGGGTAATGATATGATTTTATCATCAATTATTTAGGATATTTTGACACAGATAAGTATTTTTTTCATTATGAGATAGATGGGAACTATATTTCCATTAGATTAATTTTGTAAACATTTATATCTAATGAGATAACTATAGGAAAAAAGTCTATGGGAAAGATTCAATAAGGGAAACAGATGAGTCTTGGTATACTATAGGAAACAGGTGCATCCTGATCTACAATGAGAAATAGATGATAATTCTTAATCCTTGTTGTTAATAGTATTGGTTGTGAACAATGAAATATGAAATATTTTTCTATATTTATGATGGTGACACACGTTTATGAAATTATATTATGTGGAATGATTTGTTTATGATGATTTATCAGTCTTAGGGGACATGTTTTATGAAATAATAATTTTTTATACCATGAATCATGATTACGATATATGAAATGATGGGTATTTACTTACTAATTTATATTCATGATCAGAAAATATTATTTTTATCATATGATTTCATATGATAAAAGATGTATATCCCCTTTTTTACACTTAGTAAGAATTTGTGATCACCCACTGTTATGTTTCCTTCCTCAGGTTATAATGAAAATTTTATGTATTTCATATCTAAGAGTACTATCTGAAAAAATATTTTTGGTAGTTATGTAAAATCATTCAAGAAATAAAAATATTTTGTTTCTAGTCTCCAAAAAAACTAAACTATTATGGTCATCATATATGGGTTTATGAAATGTTTTTAATATTAATATAAAAATATGTTATATTTATGTATAAAATATTAGGTCTATATAATGGAAAAACTTCTAGAAAAAGATAAATTATTGAATATGAAGGGTAGATATCCAATGATAGTAGGTTCCATGATATCTATTTCTATAAGGGAGTCATTTCAAAATAATAAGACTGGTCATATCCTGAAATAATGCATTAATGTATAGCGTATCATTCAGAAATGACAATGAAGATGGATTAAGATAAAAAAGAATTATTGTGAATTTATTATTGATGTAATGAATTTTTTTCCGAATAAGATGAATAATAAAAAGTAAAAAAATGCCATGTATCAAAAAGATAAAAAATTTTATTAAATCAACAGAGAATATAAAATTAAGTGTTAATTACATTTTAGATATATATAGAAAATATTTTCAAGATTGAGAAACAAATCTCAACCGTATTTGTATCATTAAGAAACTAATAGTAACTCACCATATTCCTATCTGTGACTATTTTTGTACTTTTTCTTATGATTTTATAGTAATTTACTAAATAGAGGATAATTTTTTTTGTTATTTAAATAAAACATGAATAAACAATACATCATGGATAAATTCAACTAGTATCTTGGTTTTTTATTCAAGCACACAATATATAACATATCAATTGGTATTTGACTTTAAATTGTATCATAAATTCTTGGATTTTATTCTTGAAAATGTAATCCCTAATGAAGACTATTGAATAGAATCCCTTTTAGATAATCTATATTAGAAGTGAACCTTCTATATTTTATATATTTAAATAAATCTATAATTCTGGATAAAATTTAAATTAACTAAATATTGAGGTATAATGGTTGATTTTCTCATCCTATTATATCTCATGGATTTCCTAATTATCATGGGGCGATTTTTCTAACAAAATGGGTGATAAAAATAAACATTAAAATGAATATTTTTTATATTTTTAATAATTTCTAGTTCATTTTTTGAATTTTTTGAAAAATATTCTTAAATACTGTTATTATGTTTTTCAAAAGTTGGTTTCACATTCTATAAATTATATGGATAGATTTTTCTCCAAAATTGATGTCCTTTAATTTATACACTAGGCTATCCAAAATGTAATTTTAAATGATTATTTGATGGAATATTGCTATGAATTATGTGGTACCACCCTTATTCTGGGGGAAATTGACTTATTATATAAATTAGGGGAAGAAAAAAGAAACATTATGGATATGATAGGAGAATATGTTTTAATTGGGATAGTGTATGTGATGTGAACACCTACCCTTATGCATATAGTATCAAAAATCAGTAGAATCTTCTCCCCTTTATATGTATTTTAAATATGGGATATATGGAAATATATGTTCTCATGAAGGAATATTGACATTTATTTCAAGTGAGGTTGATCAATGGTGTTGGAAAACAAATAAAAAGTTTATAATAAAGATGCCAACGAGATTTTATAGTTTTATTTTCTATAAAGAATTGTAAACATATTTTTGTTAGGGTGATTGGTGATGGATAAAGTGTCCACCTAAGAAATAAGAAAAAGATATTGACCATACATTTATGTGTAATAGAGAATAGATATATTGTCCCTGAATGTATGTCTTGATATATTTAGGATTATAGTTAAACAAAAATCATAGTTTTATTGAGTTTGTTTTTAAAAAAGTAATTTATAGTGTTACTGTTAGATAAATGAATTTACTATAATAGTTTATAATGATGGTTAGAGATTATTCATGTTAAACTTGGTGATGAACATTTTGAATAACTTTTCTTAAAACGGAGTTTTAGGGATATTCAAATTTTAGAGACAAGAAAACCATTAACAGAGTTATTGATAATGGTTTAAAGATCAAGAAGATATGAATAAACCTCATAGGTTTTATTGAGAACAAAGTCTAACTGAAAAATGGGCGAAATACACTTGAGTGATGGTTTGAGGAAGTTGAAATTAAGTTTAAATATTCAGTAAGTAATGATATAATGAAATATTAACAATTAGGGATTTAAATTTTTAAAATTACATTAGAAACAATATTATTTATTTTGTAATTTTTTATTTCTCTATTTATTTTATGCTATTTTGAGGTGATCTAATGTTTTTTTAATGTCCCAGTGTTGATTTTTTGGTGTTCTAAATTGATTATAAGAATTATAGAAGATCTATTTTCATACTAAAAAAATAGTTAATTTGGAAAATATTAATATGATAAATTTCATAAATTGATAATGTAAATTAATCATTTTATTAATCTACGAAATATAGGAAAATTAATAACAGTAGTAATCATATGGTTTATTTGGAATATTTATAAGGTTTTCTTCGAATCAAAGTCTATAAAAGTTATAATGTTATGAACTATGTATGGTTTCTTATACACTTAATAATGTTGATTATAGATTTTATATGGTTCCTGAGAATACTTGGAAATGTTATATAAGACTTTATAATACTTATGCTAATATGTTTAATGTTTATTTAAACCATTATAAGGTTCTCTAAATAATTCCTTAATGTTCACCTATACTTTTAAATGGTCATCTTTAGAATTCTCAAAATCTCCCAAGGTTCACTCTATGAAACTATTTTGGTTTACTTAATTTTTTAAAGAAATTTATCAAATGAAATTTATATTATATTTCATCATCGTATGGATCAATCAAAAACATTATATGGTTCATGAATTTTTAAAAATTTGAGGATTTTTGAAATATGGAATGTTTAATATTTCCAAAATATTAAATATTTTGATGAGTTAATCAAACCATTTGATTATTGAATTATTATTCACTAATACTTAATATCCCAAACATTTTTATGGATTGTGATTAAATTTAAATATTGTTTGAGAAATGGATCTTCAAATTGTGTATAAGAAGATCAAAGTAGGATGACATTGTGAGAAATTTAAATGTCCTGAAATGAATAAAATATAAAAAAAATAAATTTATAAAATTGATCTGATGATGTTGAAATTTATATTTATTAGTTTAAATATACAAAAAATATTTTTAGATTAAGATAAATGATGATAAATATGAATAGTGATTTTAATTGAAAATAAAATTAAATATTTTTCTTAAACTGAAATTGAGATACTTCCATACCCAAAAAAATGACCCACCTAAGAAATTAATTATATATTTTACATTTATATGGTTGCGATTCTTTTTAAATATGTTTGGGAATATTTTTAGGATGGTAATCATTTTCATTTTTTATGAATAAATGGATATTTATTTAATTAGTATTATAATGATAAATAAATGAATATGTATAAAAATCTTACTAGATGAATATATGGAAGATTATTTTATTAGGATAATATTAGAAAGGAAATTAGATTGGGTATTTATAAAAAAAATCTTGATAATAGAAGTCGAGGAAAAATGAATATCATGACCTCTTATGAGTACACCATTGAAAAATTATTTAGGAATGAAATAAATATCATCTGAGTACACCAATGTTATTTCATTGAGTAAAATTCAATGAGAATGTCACATCAAGATTGTAGAATAATTTCATTATGAAATATATAAAAAATATAATCTAGTGATCTTAGAATATAAAATATGAGAAGTGAGAGGAAATATAAACCTTTTATGTGAAGAATATAACCCCATAAGAAAACCATAGATTCTCAAGGAGAGAATTGATAATAACCTAATATAGTTATATGAAATAAAATAAAATTGGTATCAATGAAAAAATAAGAGATTAATTATGATATATTTTTTAAACCTGGTCTATATAGTCAATGGAGAAAAATAGGAAGAGGGAAAATTGAGTTACTCTGTATTTTAGATGTATGTGGTTAGTGATGTTAGTGAATAGATTATGAGAAAGATATGGGAACTGACCTATATAGTAGAGGCTGAGTTGAATGTTTCTATTAATGATGAAAAAAATATAGTCCAATGAATTATTCTTAAGAAGTATAACTAAAATTTTAATATAGTGATATCATTTGTAGATTGAATACATAATTCAAAAAGTAATATATATTTTTAATAGCATTCATGAGAAAAAAGTTTGTGGGATGTATTATAAATATCTATTCACATGTGTAATATTTTAATAACCCACCTAATTAATACGAGGATAATGGGATCAAGTTGAATCCTTTTAAAACCAATCAAAATTGATAGGAAATTTTTTGTGGGATATAAAGAGCTCGGGTTCACAACCAATCATAGTAAGTAGCAGGTTTCCCACATTGGGGATGAACCTTGTAAAAGGCATGGTGTTCTTATAGTCACTTATATTTGTAATTACATATGTGTGACTCATGTTGGTAATATTTAATAGATCTATTTGTGTGAACTAGAAATAGTTATTAAATTACTAATGAGAAGGAAACAAAAATAATTTTAAATTTAAATTTGTAAAATATTAAAGATCACCAAATTCACCTCACTCTTAGGTTACTCCACTCATTATTTAGTAAAAAATTAAATCTTTCTAATGTAATCATGAAATAGTCACATTGATAGTAACTCCCTTTTGTAGGAATACATATTACATAATTTCTATAATATAAAAAAATCCATTTCAATAATGTTATAGATCATTTCACTAAATAAATCAACATTAAATCATCATAATATTTCAATTATTATTTCTTATAAATAAATTTTTTAAATTGTAAAAGATGATTTAAATTATAAATTTTTAAGAATAATATTAAATTCAAACACATATAATGAAATAATTTTTAAATTTATACATATGTTAGATGATCATTAACCAAACCTACAATGATTGACGAACAAAAATCTTATCTATATTATCAACCGTGAGTACACATATAATCATTCAAAAAAATAACTTACAAGACATTTTCCAAACTCTTGGGTTTTAAGAACTACCAGGTATATTTATATTCACTATAAATATTATAGCTAGACCATTTTACAATATCATTTCCACTTATGACCATCTTATAAACAAACCTACCAAAAACATCCCAAAATTAAATAAATATCATTCAGCGAAATCAATTTTTAATGAATCAACTGTGATAATCATCATAAACACTAAGATGAGGTTTCATAAGGATTCTATTATGCTCACTGATTAATAGATAAAAGAAGAATGTATTGAGTTATAAAAAATCCTTGGTGGTTGATTTTATCTAGTCATTATAAATTCAAAGAGAAATATTAATTGAAATTTTTAGAAGTAATAATTAAAAATAAAATGATATAAAATTATGATTACAGTGTAAACTCTCATGGATTTTATTTTAAGAGAAACATATTGTCTACGAATAATATAGCACAAAAAAAATAATTTATTCAATTGAACTAACATAATGGGAGAACTAAACACGTTGAGGGAATTTTTATTTAATTGATGGGTATATGATGATTTTATAGTATGTAAATAGGATATATATACATTATATAACCATGGGTATAATAACCATTGGTAAAATAAAAATTTTCTATTTTCTATTAGAATATCAAAATTTTAATACAGGTGATATCACATGTTAATTTTTATATACGGAAGAGTTATTTATTAATCTAATAGGATCATCTATTTTCAATTTAATTTATCTAATATTATGAAAGATATAGTATGACTAGTTTTTCCTCCTAAATAGAATTCATCCAAAATTAATAAATTGATGTTCAAATAAAATCATATACAGGGGAAATTCAACATCCTAAAACCTCTAAGAGATTACTATTGGTCAAAACCGCACATAAAATCTATCATCTCACGCCCTACTCAAAGGGAATATAATGGTTCAACAATGGGTTATCTTTCAAGTAGTTAAAGTGATGATAAAATGTAAGAGTTTTGTTTAAAAAAGGGATTTTCCCTAATATTATATTTTTTCTATCATATATTATCTTTATTTAAAAGGTAAATTTATCATTATTATAATTTGAATTTGATAAAATTGATTAATTTTTTTGAATAAGGATATAAAAATTATTTGAAACTTGAAATTTTATAATTTTTAGTATAAAATGTAATATAAAATAAAAATAATCAAATAAAATTGAATATATTATTATAACATCATGAATATACATGAATGAAATGGATCATATAATGATAATTTTCTCATTAATTTATATATAAAAATTATATTAGAGAACATAATGGTGTATTAGAGAATTAAGGGGTATAATGAATCCCTTGGTAAATGATAAAATTAGATATATAATTATTTATTCAAGAACATTCAGTCACCAAACCTATAAATACCTAACCATTATCTTTTTTTCATCACACTAATCTCAAGTTTCTTCTTCATTGATAGCTCGAGGATTTTATTCCAAATATATCTATTCAATTTTATTTGTTATTGTAGGTACATGGGGTAATTTATAAACTAGGAAACATAGGTGAGGTATGGGTTTCTATCAACACTATTCATTTCATATTATAATTCATATATTATAATAATAACTTAATAACCCTTTCCTATGAATTTATAGTTCTGTTTTTGAGTTAGATAAAGCGGTGTTTTTAAAAAAAATTATTTCTAAAAACAATATCAGGCAATTTATCATGAGAATAAATAAAATAATATGATAAGGGCAATTAATTCAAGGATTGTGTTCGAAATTAAATTTTATCCTACTCTAAAATTTAATCATTTATTTATTTTATTACTAAATAATTGATAAGATCCATGATCACATACCCTCACCATCAGTTTAATGGTGTCGGTGAAAATGTTATATACTAAATTATCCGAATATTCTACCATCCTTTCTATTTGGGGTATATTTTCAAAGAATAAACCGAATTGAATTAAGAAATAAATAAATGGTTAATTTTCATCCAAAATAATAAGGAGTTCCAACATCCAATTTTACACATACTAATAATCACCATGTACATCACTACTTATAAATGTTTTATTCCATCATATATTGATCAGAACTCCATAGAGGGAGATGATTTATATTTAACAAAAGAAAAAAAATCATAGATTTAATTAAAAACCCAAATGAAATACGATATTAAGAACTGATACTGAGTATTTAAACTAGTTCACAAGATAGTGATATAATGTTTTAATTAATTTGGGAAAAAACATTCATCATAAATGGTAATCCTCTATAATGGATGTGGTGACACATATTTTCAATATAGAAGTGTGGATAATTCCCCCCCATAATATTTGGGTATAAAATTAAAATTATTTATTCTAAATAGAAGTCCAAATCAGAATATATTGTCTCCCAAAAGTTAGTTCTCCTTTTTCAAGAATTGAACACCTAGAAATATAATTTTTTTAGAAATATGTGTCAAATATGGTGTTCAATTTTCTAAATGGAAAATATTTATTGAAATATAGACTAGTTAGTTACCTCCAAATTGATGAGAAAATCATAAGTTTAATTTTTTTTATTTTCAACATCATTTAATTTTAATGTACTTTTATGATTACTCTTTGATTTAAAACTTCAATCACAACATTTGGTCTCTTGTATCTCAGGATATGCATCATTTATTATGATTTGGTAAACTATATCCTCTAAATTTTTTTCTAATATGAAAAAATTATTTTCTCCTCATATGGTTTGAATTAGATCTTGGGCTTGTGGGTGTAATTTAATCCAAATAAATATATAATTCATAATATATATATTTTAGACATTGATTAGTAGGTAAATGGTACAACAAAAATATCTAAATGGCAAAATAACATAATAATATATAAATAAACCATTTTCAAAATATAACTCAAAACATACTTGAAAACATTAATATCCATAATTATATTCCAAAACGATAAAATGATGGGGTTTTAATAATTCCAATAGGCATAAAAATTATTGAAAATATTATTTCTTTCATTATTATATTGAAATAGTCTCATACCATTGGAAACACATTCTTTATCTAGTTCCATATGTTTATCGTGTATTTTTTGTATAATGGATTTGATGTTCCTATATGGGGGAATCAATAAATTTTGAGTTAATAATTCACTATTTCATTCATTATAGTTCCTTGAATAATATGTTTTCTCTTATTTTCACAAATAAACCTTTAGTATTAGTGAAGCTAATACATATAGTTCATTTTGGATGGGTTTTATGCCCTGATGAGTATCAAAAATATGAGTAATATATTTTTATTTTCAAATATTAATTTATTTATCATTTTATTTACTTTAATTTGTTATAATAATTTCTATATTATTTACTATTCATAAAGATATATTTTCTATAAATTCCATTCCATATACTAATTTTATAGGACAACACATTATTCATAGAAATCATCATATCACCATGTGGAGGAAAGTTATGGTTTATGTGTAAAAATTAAATTTTTCATAATTTTTCTGTCACATAGACAATTTATCTTGACATGTAATGATAAAAATCTATATTTATTCTCTATTAGGCCTGTTCTTTTGTAAATTCTCAAGGATTTTGTAAAGCGGTTACACTTTAGGTTGATACCTTGTAAATCATTTCAAAAAATCATTTATAATAACTTTGAATATCTAATAATTAATTATTCAAATTTATGGATCTTTAGTTATATTTTCATATTATTCAATTGATGGCGGGAAAATATTTACATTTTCCTATATTAAAAGATTATATATGGGAAACCATTGAAATATAATACATATAATATATTACTATAAGTACATAAATTTTTATCTATTGAAAATTATGACTAGTATTATGTATTTTATTTTAATCTACAATAGATATCATTAAGTTATATATGATCTAGTAAGAAATAAATATTATATATTTTCATGATTCGTCCCAGAGATTCTCATGATTTGACTACCCCAAGTCCACCACCAATAGCCCAGGGGCGGGTGTCTAGAACCGAGTAGGCATATCCCTTATATGAGAGGAATTAGCCTAATTTACATGTACCCATGCACACATCTCCAATCCACATATATAGAATTGTAAAAACACTATGTAAAAAATGCATGAAAACCACTATATTCCACAGCCAAAGTACATTAGTGAATGTAATAGGAAGTAAACAAGGCCAAATAAAATAACACCAAAAATAGTCTGTAACCACAAGTCCGACTTGTAAGAAAAGAGGTACTAGGACTGCTGTCTAAAAATATATAGGAACAAACATTGATTTATCTAGTCTCACAAAGAACTGCATGGTATTGAGGTACCTAGGACTCCATCGATCTTATGCTTATGACACGATACATGTAGGAAATTCTCATATAGGGTTGAGTATAAAAATACACAGTATGACAGCCCGAAACCAGAAAGGAATACAATGAATAAATTCGAAAAAATAAAATATAGTCAACTCTATACCAATAAATGACTACACAACATATAACGATAAAATCTAGATATACTCAATCTATGACACAATGTTGAGAGGTAAGATTCAACTAATTAGCAGCCATAAAATTTTTATTGAAGAACACTCTTTCTAGGAAAACTCACTCCGCAAGCCATGATATCATCAAAGACACTCACAAATAGGTCTAGTTCATTTGGAAACTACATAAATGAGAATCAATTAAGATTAACATGAATGGAGAGGGGATCCTTCCCAATCAGAATGGATAATACCACTAATCTAATATAGATGAATTTGCAACATAAAAGATTATTACCAGTCAAACTGGGGAACAAAAATTACCCTACTAGTGTGAACTACTAGATATAAGACCAATTCTGTGCTCTCGAAGGTTATTTAGATTCAACAAAAGTCCACTATGGGTGAAAGAGGATCTATCCAATTCCAAATATGAATACCATAATAGTATCCAAGACTTGACCACTAGAGGGGACTACAATCCTTTAATATCAAAGTAATTCCATAACGAACCCTCCTGGAAAGGACCAAGGGACCTCAATCAACCTATATTGGTCCAAAATAGGAAAAAAATAGCCTCAATCACTTTTAATGGGAGTACACAGCATGTCCCATGGGCTACACGATGTGTCTATATATCCTAAGTCTTTCAAATGTTCAACACCTCACACGACATGTAGTCTCCATATACAAAGCATGTATAATGGTATGCACATTATGTAGATAAAAATTGTATCATGTCTATATAGCATGTATGTGTCAACGTGGGAGTACACGACGTGCCTCATTATGTATGGAATTTCCCATGTCTTGGTCTGTAAAAGACCTCACAAACATGTGGGGATAATTTTTGGCACAAATTCATAAAATATAATTCCACCAATATGGATCTTCAAAAGTTCTCATATTTCCAAAATGATCACACCATTGTGATCCTTGAGAGAAAAATTCTTGAAATAGACTATCCACATACCCCAAATAGACCCCTGGTGAAAATTTAACATTTCAGCATATAACTCCTGGAAGGTAATTTATGGGGGCCATTTCTTGATCCTGAATTAAAATATAAAGATCTCATTTTTTTATCCTTGTGGAAAAATGCACCAGACCAACTATTCATTTCTCCAAATTGGAATTGCGGTGAAAAAGTTTCATTTCACTACAATACACCTGAACTACGATTCATGGACCCCACACATTGATCTTGATTTAAGTACCCAAAATTGGTATCAAAATATTCACCTCAAAAATAGGGCCACAACATCAACGATAGTTTGTCATTCTGACACTATGTGGGAGAGATATATGGGATACGAGATCCGGAAAAAATATTAATTTTATTATATGATGTTTCTTTGACCTGTGGAACAAGTCCAAATAAATATATCCAATATCAATCTTAGAATTATCATCTCAATTATAGGATCATGTTATTGTAGACAAGTTTTTGATCGGAGATCGTACAAAGGATAACCATTATTTATTTATTTTATATCACATTTATTATTATTATTATTAATAGTCATCACCATTATTGTTGTCTTTAATAATAATAAATAGCATATGTTATTATTTTTAAAAATAACTTTATCACGAACCACCCACAATAGCCAATAAGAAATTGGATTATGGTCGTTTTTCACTAGAGACCCATCCACATCAAAAAAGTAGAAACCACATGGCCCCTGTCATTCCTCCTACACACCTAAACTTCGATCCTGATAACCCTTCGGAGAGTTCTGCTCAACCTAAATTGCAAACCATTGATACCCAATCCATAGTATGATCCCCATCATAATTTTCACACATCTCTCACATCTCAAAATTCCAAATATGAATTCATGATAGTGATCTACTGTGTCAATGAATGAACAAAAATTGATTGGTACTTTTGGATATCATCGAATCCCTTGTCAAAAGAATACAGATAATGAACACATGTAGAATGGTTAGAGAAAATAATGAAACACAAACATGAGTAATAAACCTTATCCATTATTTTTATTGACCATAAATATATTTCATAGGTTTTCAAAAAAATTTAAATAAGTAATAAGAATGAATATTAATTCCAACACTATTGGAAGATAAAGAAATTACCCAAAAGTGATCGATCCACGAATTAATTTGTTAGGTGATTAATTCATGTTGGTCATAGGTAATGAAAATAGGGATAAATCCCCAAAAAAAATTCCAAACATGAATTTTATTGATTATTTGCGAAGAACACATTCTCTACGGATGAATATGATCTCCTTTATCTACCACCTATTGATTCACCTTGACCCGGTCACCTGTCATCTAGTATCAAAACCATTCAACCCTGAAAAATCACAAACCAAGAAAAAAGGTGGAGATGCTTCCCCCCCCCCCCACCCACTAGCTCTCCATCTCCCATTTTCTCTCATGGAGATTCTCTTGGTACCACTAAATGTGCACAGATGGAATAAATCACCCTTAATGAATCCTCTCATACTGACCCTCAATATCCACTAAATGTATTGTTAAGGGAAAATAACATCCTCATCATTTATTAGACGTCCTTACTAGAGTCACCATTCATTCCTAGAAAATGGATGATGTGATTCCCTCCTACAATGAATTCCCACTAGGGATGTATCCAGTAGATATCTGGCCGCAAAATATCTCACAATAAATATCTCTAAGTTGTAACTCCCTGGTACTATAGAGAAGTAGAGGGGTGAAAATAATTGATTGGAGTTAAACCACATCATCTTCAGGCATCTTGGATTATCCTCCTTAAATATATAAAACACTAGGATTTAATTGATATAGACCACCATGAACTGTTATAAGTGAGACTAAAAGATCTAGTTTATGAGTCCCCTATATATTTTTGTGGCATTATCCAGGCCAAACAGATTCACTAAGACCACATAGTGATTTTATCTACATTTGATGGTCACATTTGAAATACTTTTATCATGTTCTTGTAACTGTTGATAACCAGATCAAAATTCAATATTTGATAACTGTCGTACCTCTTTCAACTGATTAGAGAGGACATCAATACTCAATAGTGGATAATTGTTCTCCATGATCACTTAGTTTAAGTACCAATAATCCACACGTAACCTCTATCTCCCATATTCCAACTTGGAAAATAAAACATAGGTCACCCAGGGTGAAACACTGTGTCTGACAAATCCCTTCCTATAAAAGTATTCTAACTTTATCCTAAGCTTACGAAGCTCTGTGGGATCTATTCAATATGTAGGTGTAATTATCAAGCCATCCCGGGGTGGATATCAAAGAAGAAGTCTTTCAACTAGTTGGGAGAAAAACCTATTTCATCATTGCGAAAAGACATACTCATACTCTTCCACCGCTGTAGGAAATTATGGACTTATATCATTCACTGCACGGAGGGTGGGGCTAGCCAACTGCTGAGTAATCAGTTTCTCCACCTATGTGTGAGTCCATCCTATGCTCCATGTATTTCCTTTTCACAAATAAAAAATACTTTGTTGCATCACTATGAAAGAACCTCACTCTTCACCTAAAACACTCATTCTGAGCATGATTATCGTATATGAAGTCTATAACAAGAATGATTTCATAAGGTCTCAACACCAGTACCAAGAGATCACAATCGAAACTGTAACCTCTATGATATAGGGAACACTGTCAGTAATAGTTTCTTAACATCAAGTCTCTTCCAGTAGGAGTCTCCAATACTATGATTTGAGTCAATGGTTTAACTAGAATCTCTAACTCCTAGACAAGGTTCATGGAAAGAAATTAATGACTGGTGTATGTTTCTATCAAAATTGAAACTAATGTGGAAAAGACACATATAATTCCTTATATCATTTCTAGATCTCGTAGATTATAATCATCCATCACCTATATATAGCCTCATCGCTTCCCACTTGCAGCCTAAGCCTGGTGTGGACCACCTGGGGTGGTTATGGTAATAGGTAAAACATCTGACAACGTTATATTTCTATTCCCACACCTCAGCCACATCCGTTGCCCTATGGACCACCCTCCCCATATCACTGCCTCTACCTTAGTGGTCCATACATAGTCTCTATATCGGTAGTACAATGGGGTGGACAATCATGGGTAAGATTTATCATGTCATCACTTGGATAGAATAAACTCTCTCTCTAATGAATAGACCCACCTTGTATTCCCTGAACTAGAAATCATATATCCTTGTACATCTTATTAAAAAATATCACCAGTTTATGTCCCTAAGACTGATGTCAGCTCCCTACTTCTTATGCCTCTCCTCCTACTTTCCCACTGCTGATAATCAATGGCATTATCCGCTTAGCCAAGAAAAAGTTTACCACTAAATCATTGTCAAATTCCCCATGATAAGTAATAATTTCCAAAGGGATAACACATGATAGGATTTCCCAATGTAGACCTTTCTCAAAGGTTTGATCCATGAAGTACTAATTCTATATCTTATCCATAAAGTACCCTGAGAGGATGGTATGCCTCAATTAATACTCAGACATTGACATGTCATACTACTGAGGCTATAGAATCTCATGGATACACATAGACCTTATCTTATGAGGTTATAACTCCTCTCTGAAATGGATGTCAAAATTTATTCAGGGAAGAGTCGCCTCTTTATAAGATCAGGTAACTAAACTACACCATCACCCTGATGAACCGTGTTGAAGGCTCGATGTTAGGAAAACCATCTAATGTTTTGGTGTCTCAAATAGATAGAAAACTTGGGGCACCTCATCAATCCAATCCTCATACCCTTATGTGTGGGGTTTTCCTCAGAACATGAGGGATCTATGCTGATGAAGCTTGTGAAGTGCGATCTACCTGTGCACTTTATCCGTAGGTACTACGGGTATCTTTTTTTTCTTTATAGCAGGTTTTATGGCTGGTACACTACATGGAGGTTCTATCTCGAGTAAAAATCCTTCTACCGCTATCTCCTCACCCAGGGGATCATCCTTGTGATCACTTTATGGAATTCTAGTTGGATATCTACAATGATACATCTTGTAATAAAACAAGATGTACCATATTCAATTGAGTATATCTGGAGAGCTAACTTAATAACGACATGGAAAACACAACCATTCCAATGTGATACATGTACCATTTTTTCCTAACAAACATTTTCTCATGTACTGAGTTTGTTTCTAGTGACTAGAGTCCTTTTGAATGGATACATCGGTTTCCACACCAACACTGGACTCACTGGCCTAAAATCCTAACTCAAAAAACATAACATGGTTTCCCCAAACCATTCTCACACATGACCCAGAAAGAAATAATGAAATGTAAAAAAAAACTATGTAAACAATGCATGTAAACCAATATATCCCACAATCATAGTATAATAGTGAATGTTCTAGAATGTAAATAGGGCCAAATGCAAGCTAACCAAATAGAGTCTATAACAACAAGTCCAACCTACAAGAAAGGGGGTACGAGGACTACTGTATTAATATCCATAGGAACACACCTCGGTCTATCTAGTCTCACAACGCATTGCCTCTACCTGGTCTTCCTGGGACTCCGTTGAACATCCTATTGTTTTTATAAAAAGTAACGTGTGTGGTAAAAGCCCATGCATGGGTGAGTATAACAATATGAAATAAGACACCCCAAAACCAAAATAAATATAACATGAAGAAATACCATAAAGGAAAATATAGTCATATCTACCTTGGTATATTTCTACAACACATTTAACAAGAACATCCGGATATAATCAATCAAATAAAAAATGTTTATAGGTATCTATAACCAATGACCATCCATAGGATTCAGCTTGAAGCACCCTTATTCCAGGATAATTCACTCCTCTGACCATGATATCATTGGAGACACTCATGAAGAGGTATATCCCATTTAATTCCTTCCCAAAATAGAATGTATTGGTCAAGGAATATAATAATACACAAATAGGATATCACACACAGTTACACTAGGGAATACCACTAACCCAATATGGATTAATTTCAAACATATATGATCATGCCTAGTCAAACTAGGTAATACCATTAACCCAACTAATGAATCCCACCAGATGAAGGACCAACACCCTTCTCTCATAGGTTATGTCGATTCCACAAAATTCCCCTAGGGTGATAGAGGAATTCCCCAGTGTCACATAGGGATACCGTAACTCTATCTTGGACTCCACCTCTATAAGGGACTACAATCCAGTAATGTGGATGAAATTCCATAATGAACACTCATTTAAAGGACCAAGGCAACACACTCAACCTATACTAGTCCAAAATTAGAAAATTAAGAGTCTCAAGAACTCTTGATGGGAGTACACATCGTGTCTTAGGGGGTGCATAGTGTATACTCCTATCCCAAGTCTTGCTCATATGGAAAACCTCACATGACATAGAGTCTCTATATACACAACATGTAGAATTATATATATGTTTTGTAGAGACACATGGTATCCTATCAATGTAGCATGTATGTGTCAATGTGGGAGTATAAGATATGTCTCATCATGTTTGGCACTACTCATGTTTGGATTTGGAAAAGGCCTAAGGAACACTCAGGGATCATCTTTGACCTAACAGGATAAAATGTAATTCCCCTAATATGCCTCTTAAAATGATCTCATATTTCTAAAATGATCATGATGTTCTGATCCTTGTGAAAAAATGATCTAAATTGACTATTAAAATGCCCCAAACATACACCCAATAGAAAATTCACCTTTCACAACATAACGCATGAACGGTAATTCATGGAGCCCACATATCATTTTCTAAATGAAATATATGGATCACATAATTATGGTCCTCATGGAATGATACATGGGATAAACTATTCATTTTTCCAAATCGGTCTCCTGGTGTCAAAGTCACATTTCACAAAAATACTCATGTACTGGGATTTGTGGGGTCCACACCTTGATCTCGATTTAAATAGCCAAAATTGATATCAAAATAATCACCTCAAAATGAGGGTCACAACATCATAGATAGTTCGTCATTCTAACACCGTATGAGAGAGATAAATTTTAGATACAAGATCCAACAATATTACTAATTTTATTATTATTGGTTGTTTCATTGACCCGATGAATGAGTCTAAAAAGGTATCCAACATAGGTCTTAAAATGAGTGGCTCAACTCCAGGATCATGTTATAACTGATGGTTCATCGATATGAGATCATACGGAGAAGTTACGACCGAATTATGGTTTTAAAAATAATAATAATCATAATAATAATAAATTTTTGTTATTATTATACCATTTTAACCTCTATTTTCTTCCCAAATATCCCACACTCAAACTCCCCATCACGCGACACACATGTGGTGTAGAAGGGGCCCCCTCTTTTTTTACTTAACCACATTAATTATTTTCAAATTAATTAATAAAAATACTTATTAAATCAAAATAACCCCATATTTCTCATAAACAGTTCTCCAAGGGATGGGGAGTTCAAAACTCACACTATAATTTTAATTAACTTCCATTATTTATTTTCCACCCACATAGATCACCTTAATTTACTAATTTTATTTCACATTTACTATTTTCATTAATAATAATACATATCTATTGTTATTATTATTCAAAATAATAATAACATGAACCACCCTCCATGGCTAGTTGGGAATTGGATTTCATCCATTCTTTTCCAGAAAACCATCCACATCAATCTGTATCAACCACATGTCCCCATTTGCGCCTCCCATGCACCTAACGTTTGATCCAGACGTCCCTACGAAGAGATCTTCACAACATGAATCACAAACCATTGATACCCAATCTAAAGTAAGGTTTCAATGGTCATTTTCACCCCTCCATTGCATATCCAAATTACGAATATGAATTCATGATTTCTATATGTTTTTTTAAATAATGAACACATAATGATAGATACTCTCAGATATCATCAAATCACATTTCAAAAGAATACCAATAATGAACGCATGTATAATAGAGAGAGAAAATCATGATATACAAACATGAGGAACAAACCTCAGTCAATATTTATATTCTCCTTGATTAATTTTTGGTGGAAGGAAAAAATAACTAATTTAATGGAATACCAATTCTAATTCCATAAGAAGATAAAGTAATTACGCAAATAAAACGATCAATCTGTGAATTAATTCATTAGGTGATTAATTCATGTTCATATTAGGTAATGATGATGGGGATAAATCAAAAAAAAGTATCCTACCTTAATTTTGATCAACTGTTGTTGAAGAATGCATTCTCTAGCAATGAAGTTGATCTGTTGTGTCGGCCGCCTGTCGATTCACATTGATATTATCACCAGTCATCATCTGGTCTCAATCCACCAATGGAGAGGGGCTGAAAGATCCTCTCAATGATCCATGAGTTATGAAACTAACCCTATTGATTTTCTATAATAGATTATTTAAATAAGAAACCTGTTTATATCATTTAATTTTAAAAAAAAATTATTTATTTATTTCAACTAAACACACAAGCTAACTTTTTCATCATCCAAACATCTCACGCCGGCTAACTTTAGGTCTTGGCTAGGGAAAAAATCACATTCCAAACTCAATGCTGGTCTCCGATTTCTAATTCATGACCATGTTCATGATTTATTTACATTAGAGATAAAAATTAATTTAAATTATTTAATTATTTTATTTACAGTTACATCCTCCAAGACGATTTCTATATATGACTGACACTAACAAAAGTTTGTCATACCTAGGGTAAATGTCACATTCCAGAATCAACCATTCCCCCAGATTTATGATCCAAAATTCTATATTAGAGATATTAAATTATTTTATAGAAACTACTTGAAAATTTAAAATATATTTTATATTTTTATAAAATAAATTTTAGGAATACCTGGCCCTAAAATTGTGTGTCGTCTCAGTGCTTGGCTTTGAAAATATTCCTAGATTTATTCCAATGTCTTATATGTAATAACTAGTGTCTTTATATATATCCCCTTGGTGCACTATTAGGTCTCTATAGATAGGTATGATAATATTTTAAGATTTTCCATAATCGTTATGTAAGATATCGTAGAACAAGTCCTTGGTGGTATAATTATGATGTATTATATTATGAATTCTCATCATTATATTATTCATTATCCATGATCAATATTTATTTATTATAATATATCCATTTATTAATTTATATTTATATATTTTTATTATATGTTCCTTTTGTGTTGAGTATCTCATGGTAATTTAAATATTTTGTTTTTTTATCCCTTACCAATTTCTTATATTTCCATATTTCTCCAATTAATGAAAAAAATACAATTTATTTTGTACTATTACAAACATAAACATTGAATGATGATGTATTCTATATTAAATACTCAATATTTTTAATGTTACACAATTTTTTGTCTATGTATCAAATCAATTTAGAAAGATTGAAATTGGGATCTTTGATATGTAATCTCTAGTAAAATGATCTCCATGTAATAAATAACCACTATATATAGATAAAAAAATTCAGGGTTACTATATTAAGTATATAATAAATGATTACATCAAACCTTAGGAACTAGATTTTCAAGAACAAAGGTAAAAAATGTATATTTTACCCTCAGGAATTTCTAGAAAATATTGTATAATGGGTCTGATATGAATCTTATATAAAATCTATTTGATGTTAATGTGGTATTACATGATATAAGAATCGTTTTCGTATATTATTACTTTATATTATTACTAACTAACATTTTCCACCTCTTATACAATGGTTCCAACAAGAATGAATTGGATGTATTCCAATAACTGAGGAAACTAGGGAAATTATTTGATGAGTAAGATAGTGGGGATAATATTGGTTCTAAGAAAACTATTACATTTATTTGTAAATTAAATAATATTATTAAAATTAACCTTTTATTCATGGTGGAACCATTCTCCATTCAATAATGATGAACAAATGTAAATTTCTTTATAAGGAAACGACCTCTACCATTAAGTTAACTCACTAGTCTAATGATCGAGGTGAATAAATAATGTATATATATAATATATTTATAGAAATTTTATAGAAATAAAAAGGATATAATTATTTTATAATTTATAAGAGGAGATTTCGAAAAATAGTGGTCACTAATTCAAAATACCATAAAGGTATATGATAGAAATTACAAGGATTATAATGCATATAAGGCCATTTTTTTGAAAAAATTATTTCTTTGGGAGAAATTAAATGACATGGAAAGACAATTATTAAAATTAGGATATAAGGAATAATATTTAATGATTAAGTATTAGTCTAATTTTACATGTTTATAAAGGTAGGATGTAGATTATATATAGCCTAGAAAGTAATATTAATCACTTCTTCGATGGATTAAATAAAATATTGCAAAGATTTATAGCCTCTCAAACATTTTCAATATATATGGATATTGTGAAATGTGTTATCATGACTAAGAAAGAGTTATAAAAATAAAATATTTACAAATAAAAACCATATAAGAAAGTATGGTTCAGTACTACATGGATTGAAAAATTGAGAAATTAATTATTATAAGTGTGGATTTCCTTATATGAAATAATAATAGGATGAAACACCTATGAGATTGCCTAAAATTATTGAGTGTGTGCTATAAATTTTGATATAATAGCCTCTATTCTCATTATTTAAAAGGATGGAGGGAATTCACTATTGTAGAATGTTTCAACTCTAATAATATGGGGTATTAATCTAATAAATTCCCTTAGAATCAATGGAATATTCCAAAGAAGTGACATTAGGATAAAGGAAAAGACTATGCAATTACAATAGAAGAAATATAATCTCTAAATGACTTGATAATAGGTAATTTGATTATACATACTAGAAATTAGATAATACAGCATTGGATTTTCATATTTATTAATTTTTTTATATCATGAAAATTTTAGAGTAATTTCCAATAACCCCGTGATAAATTAGAGAAGTCGGTATTAGTTAAATAAAATAAGTGGTTCGTTAATTAAATATTGGTATATTAGGATTTAGATGTAAAATTAATTGGTCTTTTTTAGTTGAAAATAAATTTTTCATTTCAACGATGTATTTCAATATAATTTAGGAGATTAACAAGGGAAGGGATTATAAAAATTCATTATAGAGATAAAGAAGTTATTATTTTCGAATTAGGTATTGATTATTTTTATTGGGAATATTTATGTTCCAAAATCATATCTGTAACTACCCTATTTGAAACATATTTTTGTGATACTCATTGAATTTTTTTACTAAATACAATTTTAAAAGTATTATATTATTATAAGAATATAAAATGCACCAGTTTTTAAGTAATTATTTTTTATATTTTCTCATAATTTACATATATTTACCCCTGTTCATGACTTCAATGTCCTTACTTAACTCCTCATTGATACAAAACCCAAATGAATGAAACATATAAAATAGATAAAATAGAATTACTTTGATTAAATAATAACCATGAAATTTATGTGATATGGGATTCATTCATACACATGTTTCACTATTGGGACAACATTATTGGTTTATAAAAAAAAGAATGGGACATTGTGTTTATTAATTGGATATAGGAATCAAATGGATTAAATATAAATAAAAAAATTATTAATTTCCACATATTGGTGACATATGTGATCTAATTAAAGGGTCCTAGTAATTTTTATATATTGATCTCTATTATAGTTATCATTGAATAAAGGTTAAGAAACATGATACACCAAGTGCAAATTTTTATATGAGGTATAAACATTATGATTCCACAGTCATCCCAAAAAATACACCCAAAATGATTATAGATATTTGGAATATAGTTTTTAATGATTATCTTGATAATATTTGGGTTGTATTTTCCAAATATATTTATTTATACATTAATATTTATGTTGATAAAGATTATTATTTATGAATTATTTTTGAAACATTGATATAAAATTGGTAATATGGTAAATTTAATAAATGTTAATTTTTTATTCAATATGTTTCCTAATGTTATAATAATTTACAATCTTATATAATATATTTTAAATATTCAAAACTGATGTTTTTCATGGAATGGACATAGACCATAAATGTAACTAAAGTATAATGTTTAATTTGTTTATCTAGAAACCATTTGTAGTTTCTGAAATTATTTTTTCAATTATATAATACATTAATAAATTAAATACATTAGATGATAAAAATCACAAAGACAATTGAATGATATTGTTTCTTTGAGAAATTTTAGAGTGCATCAGTAAATGAGCTAATAATAAACATTTTATCTAGAAAATAAGTGTTTTTTTTCATTTATAGTGATACATGAATGAAATTATTGGATGTTTTATAAATCAAAATGATTTAATTTTGGAATATTCATCGTGATAGTTAATGAACAACGAAAAATATTTTCCAAATTTGACATCAAGTTGTAAGTAGTGATGTTTCCACTAATGATATGGAGAATTTATCTCTATAGAAAGAAATTAAATATATTTATTAGTCATAAGTGATAGAAATATATATTAACTCATAGTAATATAAACACAATCCAAAGGATATACATGATGTTAATAAATTATTTTTATTAATATACACATTATCCTCTATAAAAGTAAATACAACAGCATATAAATTGAGTATAAAATACAATGGTGATGTATCCACGATGAGGGTATTAAATGATCCAATTATTAATGATTTGGTAAACATATGCCTAATTATTTTAATAAAAAGTGAAACACTATACCTTTTCCATAAAGAAGATTAATAAGTATTGATAATACAATGAGACCTTATAAAAGAACACATATGCATTTAAAAAAAATAAAAAGATTAATATTTTTAAAGATGAAGTATTAAGTTTTTTTAAGAGGTTATCTAAAACATCAATATAAGATGTAAATAAGGACTTATTATATGGATATCATTGATATAATTTCTCTATACATTTTTTGTTATCACAAAAAATGAATAAGGGTATCTGAGAGAAATTTAGGGGGAAAATACAAAGTGACAGATTGTGGTCTATACTATAAGATACATGGAATATCAAAAACTGAAAGTTAAAATACCTCTACCCAAAGGTGTTATAAAAACATTACCTATACTGAAGTGTAACTAGTAAAACATTTCAATGGACTACATAAATAGGAATCCAAATACATTAAAATTGAATAAGGTATTATGCCCTATCATATATAGTATAAATATTTCAACTAATGTGTAATAAATTTGAAAATATTTTTCACTTGTTATTCGTTTGAAGATGTATATAAATATGATATGTGATCTTATGGTCATCTTTATCAATATAATTGATGATGATCAATGTCCTTTATAAAAAAATTTAATTGGTATTTAAAATTATTTAAATATATAGGTTGATCTTATAACAACCTATCACCCTAAAATGGATTAGAAGTCTAAATTGACCATCTAAAAATTATATGACTTTCTAAAAAAAATTAATCAACTTATAATAATTTTTTGTTTATTATTTATCTATATTTTAGTGTTCATAAAGTATAATTTTCCACTAAGATATTTTAATTCCACTTTATGAAGCAATTTATTGGATGTTTTTTGGGATCCAACATGTTGGGATGAATTTTTAAAATGAATTTATTTGGTTGAGAGATTACATAAAAGACATCAAAGAATTTAATATCTATATAAAATTATATTAAGTTGTAATAGAATAGGTGAAAAAAATTACTCAATTCTTGAATAAGGAACTTGAATTCTAAGTGTAGGGCCTCATCATTTTTAAGATATCAATGTGGAAATTAATTATGATATTTATAATTAATATAATGTAAATTATATGGTTCATTAAGAAACTTAATGTATAGTAGAATATATGAGGGTGGAATATCATCTAGATATTCTACCCAACCACTATCGTGAGTAAGAAATCTTCAATATATTTCTTTTTAAAACTTATATGCCTGACCCATAAAGTATTCTTAGTATAGATCATGGTCAATTGAATCCTAACATACAATATAATAAGGATATAATTTAGAGTGTTGATACAAGTGTTAATGTATTTATAAATCTAATATATAAACATGGGAAGGATATTTAAATGAATCACCAACTAAAAGTGTACAATTGGGAACCTGAGGATTCAATGATAATGATTATCCTCATTTTTTCATCTATTGAGTTACAATTTCAAGGAAGACACATTTTTAGGGTATAGAAAATTTAATAATCTTGAAATTAATGTAATAAAATTAGTATTTTATTACTATATCAATGATATATAATAATATTTAATATGAATATTAATTATAAATTTATAATTAATAATGGATAATAGAGAAATTAGAATAATGAAAGTCAAAATGGAAAGTCAACAATCTAGATTTCTACAACAAAAATCATAGTTATAATACTATCTAAAATAAAAATATAATCTAAAAAGATGTATATTATTGGATAAATGAAGTTTATAATGGGTTTTTTAATTTAATATATTATTATGGAAGTAATTTAATGAATTAATTGGGATATATATATTCATTATATGAACAATGTTTTTAAATAAGTTATAAATATTCCATTATAATTTTTGTATTTTAATTAACAAAATGAAATAAGTAAAAAAATTTGAATGTGAATATCATGGATTTGAAACGTCTAAACATATTTTCTAAAGTATATTTATCCAATCTTGGTAAGAATTAATAATCACTAGGTTTTTCATATAACTAATCATAAACCAAACAACAATAAATGAGGTTTGGATTTTATCCTATATATTTTAAGTCCATGATAGTGTAAATCATAATGAGACGAATATTGGATAAACCAACATATAAAAGTAACACCTTTTTTATATTAATATAATGGATTATGATATTATAATTGTTTAATATTTTTGAAAATTAAATTGAATATACTTCAATATTTTAATTTTGATATAATCTATAATCCTTTTTTAAATGAAAATTTTCTCATAAGTAAAAGATTAATTTTATAATGAAAGTTATATTTTACATTAAAAAAATTTATTTAGGTATGGATTGAAATTTCAAAAGAAATTAAATAATGTAAAATAAAGTAAAAATGTAGAAAGAAATGAGAATATAGTAAAAAATAAATCAAATAATAGGTAAAAATGACTATGAAGATAGTTCTCTTAGAATAAATATATCACAATCCATTATTATAGAGACGTGATTGGAGTAATTTATAACTATAAAGTGTACAGGATCACTTGGGATAATTATAACATAATATATTAAATTTTTCATTCCATAATTTCTACTCACCATTCCTATAAATACACATCTTTGCTTTATTTATAATCACAAAAATATGAAATTCCATATTTATATCTCTTTTAAAGAGTCTAGACCATATATTTATCTATAATTTTTTGGATTTTTAAAGGCTATATGGTTTGGTTTTACACTAGGATACTAAAGTGAGGTAGGGGTTCATAATACTCTCTATTTATTTCATATTTCAGTTCTTATGGTATAATATATTCTAAATTGACTTTTCATATTAAAATATATGTATCCATTTTATGATCCTTTTTTTATATTATGAATGATATATTAAATTGAAAATCTTGTTATATTAATTTCATAATTAATTATTTTGATGAATTAATATCATGATTCCTAAAATTCTACCATGTTCCACTATCTAATTCCTTATGTATGACATGTATTTGTACTATTACGGATGGTAGATTATGAATTTTGAGACTCTATCTATATAGGATGAATATATATCTAGTAATTCATTTATTTGGACACGAACTATGTGATTTCTTATATTATAGAAGGTTGACTTTAGTGTCAAATGCACAAGTACCATGAGTTCATTTTTGAGTAGTTTTGTATCCTCAATGAGAATATAATATATCATTTAAATAAGCATATTTCTATATTGGATTTAATTATCAATGGAATTTTCTTTATTTTTTATAATTATTCTTAAATTATAGTCCACTTATAATGATAATCTTTCAATATATAACTTTAAATTTAGTATTTTGCAAAATAGAAACATTTATTCATGAAAATAATTATATTATACTATATAAGGAAGTTATGGAACTGTAATAATAATTTAATTTTTCATAAGTGAGTTGTCAGGAAACCACCATGTATTTCTTTTCCAAGATCACATGTCATGATCATTATCAACCAATTCCTCTTTTAAGGGAGCATTCTGGAATTTTCCTTCAATGGTGATATGTTTGATTGATTCTATGAAAATAATTACATAAAATTATTTATAAAAACACTATATACCATATACATAATCATTTTAATTGAAATATATTCACTTAATTTTACACTTCTTTTTTTTAGAATGACTAATTTTATCTTGTACAATGATTTTTTGGTAAATGATTTAAATTTCTTGAAACATGAAAGAGGTGTACAGGAGGTAAAAATTTAAAAGGGGTTGGTATGGTTTGTCTTGTTGTAGAATAAAAATTTATATAATCTTCAATAGCGCACCTATGAGCCCCATTTAATAGACACAAGTTTTTTGGGCTGAAGTGATTATGCCCACCATCCACTAGCTCATCAGTGGAATCATTAATATCCTAGTGGTCACATTGATTTTTAACGATTTTTTCTTAAAATATTACCCCCTCTATATTTTACTCATTATATATGGTCTCCTTGAACCCCCAGTTCCCAATGTTCTCTCTTTTAGTGATTCCATGACCTCTTTTCTAAATATGTCTCCTATGTTTGATGCTTGGAAAATAGCTTGATTATACATTATTTGTCAAATGAGTTAATTATCAATCTAGTTCAATTAAATTCTATTCTTATTAGTCAAACCCACTTATATTTTCAATTTCATTATCAATGTTAAGGGTTTTAGAATGATATAACATTTTATTTTTTTATTATTGATATAATCATAAACCTAAGTCAGGGAATTCACATATGTGCATCATTTAGACCTAAAATGATGATGAAAATAGATATTCTCGGGAAATTGTGGGTTTTTCTTATGTTATGGGGTGTGGTATTATACTCAATATAAATTTATAACAATAGTTGTGTTGGATCTGGAATGTTTCTTGGATTCAGTGAGGTTCAATTGATCGTGGGCTTCAACCCCTATCATGAGTGTCATTGCACCTATTGTAAGTGGTCCTTATCATTAGAACAATCTTATATGGGTTCTTGAATTGATTTTTTTCCATCCATGTTTATCCTATGAGTCCTATGATTGATAATTTATCATAGTAGGTGTGCGTGTGTATCCATATAGAAATATGATTCATGTTTTATCACATATGAATTGTTATGGATATGAATCATGTTTATAAATCATGATGTTTGATCTATCTTGAAGTATCTATATATTTCATTTTTTTCATGTATATTTGTAAGTTGAGTATGTAGGTTGGGCCATATGGACAATCCCCAAAGGGGGATGTTTGAGATATTTGGTCAACATGTATTTGGGTTATCCCTTCTAAAGTTATGAGTCAACCATGTTATCGAACTATCTCATTAAAGTGGATGTGTGAGGAGGCTCATCAATATTCATACTATATGAAGTCTATGAATGTTGATTTTTTCTCTAAGGACTCGACATATATTTTCCTCTTGTGTGATATATTTGTTTCATTTTTGTACTCATTTTATTTTCCTGGAATGCACCATTATATCTTCTAAACACACATAAAGGACCGTTGATGGTATCCTACTAGGTCTTATACTCAGACAATACTCATGAATCCTATTATGATTGTATATTTCATAAATAGGGATTCCATAATTTGAAAGGTCCCTATAGTGGATTGTTGAGAAGGTTCAGTAATAAGATAATGGAATTTATAGTTGTGATTCAATATCGATATGTTATGTTGTTTTATTAGTTTCTTTACCTCATATATTGACCCACCACATGTGTGGATCCTATATCTTAGATTTTGAGTGTCTGACTAGTAAACTATACTTTTACTTTATGGGTTTCTATTTCATTTATATGAATATGCTATAATGATTTTATTTATTTACTATTTGTTTATTTTATTAATAGCACATCTATTATTTATTGTCATATTTACTTGATACTGAGGTAATAGTCTCTATATGATTCTCAATTAGCCCTTGCCTCCAATCGAAAAAAATTTATATGGGGAGGCACACATGATGTCATGTGGAATATCATCTTGGACTTAGTTGTATGAGTCCATGTGTAACAAACTAGTATTACAGAATTAGATTCAATAACTTATTTCTTCCCTTCTCTATGATTTTAGACATTGTAGAAAATATATATATTATGGTTTGGACTCGAGTAAGGGAACATTGTCATTACCTAGCCAGCACTATATCATGGACATCCATGTTTATATAAAGATGGAATTTTTTCTCATTCTATTTAGTGTTATATTTTATTTATATTCACCTTAGGTTATACACATAATGTTTATATACTGATTTATTGGATATGGGGTGCATTTGTGTATAATATTTTTCCATGTTTGATAACATATAATAAGCTTTTTGATTTCATTAGATAGAGGGAATGTAAATAAAGGAATGATAAATTTGTGATATTTTATTTAGGAATTATTTTTCATATTCTTTTATTTGAGCCTATTGATTCTTTTCTGAGTATATATATATATCTGTGTGTGTGTTTATTTTACTAATGTGTAAGTTCCAAAGAGTTATCTTGGTCCATGTGTTGTTCTTTGTGAGTTATGCATGGATTTTGTGGGTATCCTATTAGGTTGAAACTTATTTTATGTCCTTATGTGTGTAGTTTTCTATTTTTAGTTTCCTTGGTTTAGGTGTTGGATTTATCAATGTTCTAGTTTGTAATATTGGGAAATGTTTCCGGATATATGCCTTGCACTGAAAATTTTTCTACCTTTCATGTTTGATCATTCAACTATGCATACGTATTTTGATTATCTAGCATATTATTCTACATAAATGATCCAGTCAGGACAGTTTTAACAAAAAAATATCTTGGGTACAGGAGCCTATAGGGGAATGATGATGCTGGTTTGAATATGATTAGCAATTTTCTCTCCAGCATCCCTTTTACATCCTATTCAATAGAAGAACCTATGTTGTGGAGGTTTTGATACAAGAAATTAAGAACATTTTTAAACTAGTAGAGACTGTTGATTATATATAGCTAAATCTTTTCATATTTATTCTTTAGGGTGTTCTTGGTTGATTTTTGGACTTTTTTCTGTAGGTTGGTAGACATAAAATTCTTACATTAGTGACCTTCATGGATCTATTTTTTGAGTAATTATTCCTTGATGTTCTAAAGATAGACCATGCTCAAGAGTTCTTTGATATCTAGTAGGGGATGACGACTGTGTATTTCTACTCATCATGTTTTACTGAGTTAATGAATTTGCTCCACTTCTAATAGATAATGGTGAACATAGGGCCATAGAATTTTCCATCATTATTTATCTAATGTTTAATCAATAGGTCTATAACATTTATATAATAACATATTATATAAGTATTCATAAGGTGTTTTTGATACATAAGGGAATCAATGAAGACATATTTCTATGTCTTCTTCGAGATTCCAATAGATTAAAAGCTTATTTATATAGTGTAGTACTAGTTTCTTATTTGAGGAATAAGAAGAAGGAGACATAGGATGGATTTCTGGTTAGAGGTTTATAGTTACAAAAGATAATAAGTTCATTGACTCCCTAAATGAGGAATGACTCTACAAGGTTCTATAAATGTGGGTGGAAGGGATATTACCCTAATGACAATCATGTTTCTCTCGCGACTTTTCTGTAGTGTGGAAGGACCTGTCATCTACTATGATTCTATTGTATGGATTAATAGATACACAAATTGTTTCAAGGATATAGTGTGTAATGACTTTGATTTTATTGATTTTATTTTTAGAAATTAATTTTGAAATTTTTGAGACCAGGGGTTGAGATAGTGTGTGGTTTTGAGGCCCGGGGTTCCCGTAACGATTATTTGAAAAATGTTATGTTCTTAATTTAATGGGAACAAATATTTTCTAAAAAAGTGAAATAACTCATAAACAATTTTCGATATCAGAAATACACGAGCACCATTGAGCCTAGAGTAGTGGTGTTTCAGTATGAAAGACCAAACATTTGTCAGCATGGTTCATCTGTAGAAAAAGTCACCAAGGGATCACCATAAATAAAATAATTAAATTAAAATTATTATATTTTGAAATCTAAATAAATCATAAATGGTAACATGGATTGGAAATCCAAGGGAAGTGTTGAGTTCTTAAGGTGGTATTTTTCTTAAGTAGGCCCTATCATCAACTAGTGAACGTGACCTACAAAAGTTAGTTTTTGGATATCAATGTCATTATAATATTTAATAAAAAATATTTTATTTTGACATTACGTGTTCACACAATGAAAATTTCCCTTTTCTGATAACCCATGATAGATTAATTCAGTGTTATCGCAATAACCATGGAAATCCTCTGATCCAAGGAGAAGAAATCTATCTCCCAATGGTGAATACCGGTGGATTGGGGATCAACGATGTCACAAACATCAGTTATTCATCTAGGACTGATAGAATCATTGTGGTAGGGTTTAGATCTCTTTGTTATTTCATTTTCCCATCATATAATTAAATGATGAATGTGGACTAAACCACAAAAAATTTGATCCATTGTTCAATGGTTTATGTGGGAGGGAAAATTATTACAGGATTAAAGGGTATATATCATGGTGATTATTCTACTATTGATTTATTTGTGATCCCGCTAACATGACTGGATGAAGGCCAAATAAACAAGCATAATATCTATTCTTTGGGTGTTTATTTTCTCATTCTCTCCTCCCAAAATATATTATGTTCATTGTGAGTTATTCACCCGTTGGAATGATACACAGATTATCGATCATTACATCCATGATCCATGGCGCTACAATCCAAGACCGATGGCTGTTATCCACAATGGCATTGTGGGGGTATGACAAGAGCATATAATATAGGCAGTGACTCACGGTAGAGGGCGGGACAAATGGCGGTGAGGGTAGCGCGGGGCCTGGTGGGAGGCTAGGTTCCAACAGGGTGCACAACCATGGTCCAGCAGGACAACACTGGAGGACAAGCCTATAGTGTCATGGGCCATGGGTGGACGACATGAGCCATAGCTAGAGGTCGCGGTGGAGGTTATAGAGGGATGCGGCTAGTAGGCCACTTTGGCGGGATCTTGCATCAACAGAGAGGCTATGGGACACTACCGGCATGCGGATGGGGTCTGTATGGATCCAATGGGGGTATAAGCCTCAAGTAATGTGGACGGGACACAGTGTTGTTCACATTGAACATGGTGACCACATTGACTGGGAGTGACTGTCCTAGCCAGCATGTATATGGTGGGTCTGGCTGGGATAATAGAGAAGCTCAAATTTCCCAATGGGTCATGGTCTAGTGAGTTATGGCCCAATAGCCCATTAAGCCAGGCTAGTCTATACCGACTGGTTCGGGTCAGTTCAGGTGAACCGGGTCAGGTTGGGTCGGCCAGACCCGATCATGTCAGACCCAAATGTGACCATTTTTACTAAATTGGACGTATCTTTCAAACAAAGTTCCCAATTGATGACCCATTTGTGATATTGGAACCCTTGTGATGAGATGGTCATTTTGAGATACACTAAGTTAATTTTGTGGATGTTTTTTATACCTAATGGCTTGAGAAGTAGGTTCTCCCAAAACAAGCATGGTACGAGCGGAATCCTGTGGCTGGCTGTGACTATGTGACATGGGGGAATCCTTGACCGATCGATGATCCATGTTCAATGAACACTCTGTGCACCATCGATGCTCCATGCACCATCAACATCTCAGACACCATCACCACTCCAGGCACAATCGATGTACCGTGCACCATAGATGCTCTATGCGCTTCCCACACATCCAGTGTCATAGAGACTATAAGATGTATGGACTACAACTATAAATCCTTATCTTCATGCTTTTGACTTTTACCTATGTGAGATGACCATATTGACTGTATTTTGTGTGTTTCCTCTGTGGTGTACTTAATGTGATTTATTTATGGTGTACTTCGTGTGCTTCCTTTCTGGTTTACATCGTGTATTTCTTAGTGGTGTAACATTGTAGATTCAAGGACCCTACCGATTATTATTATTTTACTCACCAAGGAATGAACTATGATTTCTTGTGTTATATCTTGTGAAAATGATCGATGCTTTGACAGTTTCCATGGTGGAATAAGGCCATGTGCTGCTGAGAGAGAGGCTCGACAGATGAGGTGTGCTTCAGTGACTTCAAAAATCTATTTTTGTACCTATCCTCTAGGTATATTTTTCTACAGCTGAGATTCATGAGCTTTTACATTCCATTTTCATTTGGGGTTGTATTTGGCCCAATTTAATTTTCATTTTGTAAACTATTTTACTTTTTTTTGGTATGTTAGAGATATGCATGCTTGTTTAGTTAGTGATTACAGTATATCCTATATTCTTGGAGACGTGTTCTTGTGTACATTTACATTCAAAATGCCTCCCATTTGTGGAATATAACTAATTAGTCCTAGTCTCCAACCCTTGTATTATTGGAGATGAGCTTAGGGTTGTCACAGAATGGGCCTGGGGGACGATTCTAAAAAGAGTGGTATCCGAGGATGTCAATTCTACCTAACTAACCAAGACTCTATGAAATTGGTTTGGGGAAATAGGGTTGAGTATTTCATGTTCATATTTAAGGCTACAAAATCTAGTTTTGGTGCGGCGGCCGATGTATCTATATACAAGGACTATGAATTTTTCTTTCTGCCTTGCTACATGAAAAATTGGATATGGGAAAATAATGGTATATGTATCATATACGATAGAGTGAGTTCTTATGTCCTTCTTGAGTTAGTGTTAGCTAACTGGGTATACTCTATTGATTGTTGTATATATTGAACCATTTCAAGATGGATCCATGTAGAAATCCATCCATGATTTTTATGTGTGATCATGATGATGATTCTCCTAGCGATGAGGTGTTAGTTGGATGACTAGTACCAGAAATAGCCCCCCTGGGTGGTATACTAGAGATACCACCACCCAGATTGTAGTGGGAACTTACAAAGTTATTGGTAGAGTATGCACATAGGTTGAGTGAATTTCATGAGTTCCATAGGTAGTGAAATCTCAGGTTTAGGGGTGATCCAGTATCCCAGGTAACTGAGGATTGGATGGAAGCGGTTACGCATATCTTTTTCCTAGTGAGGATACCTCTGACTATATGTAAATCCTAGCCTCGAGTCATCTACATGGCTCAGTCATAAGATGGTGGATATTAGTGTTCCATACACATGATGACTATATCCTTACTTGGAAAGACTACTAGTGTCTCTTTAGGGTGGAGTTTTTTCTAGAAACGTTATGCTCCATGCATATACATTAGCTACTACCTCAATAATATGCCACCGAGACAGTATCAGACTACTCAATGATATTTACACATCATTCTTGCTACACCACAGATATGGTTTGGAACCCGTCCATCATGGCCCGAACCGTTGATCATGGGCTACGATGGGAGATCTAGTCATCCGTGGAATCCTTTAGCATTCCAACATATGCAGGGGTACTAGAGAGAACACTTCTAGTAGATAGATTTCTGGTAGAGTAGGCACCAGCAGTTGGAGATACCACTGGCTGTCCGGTAGCTGAGTATTCGATAGATGGTAGCTGATATGTGAAGCGTTGATCCGATAAGATCAGGGGATGACCCTAGGACACACGGTCAGTTGTGTGAGGCTCCCAAGTCAAAGAAAGTTAGTCAAAGGATAGGTTGTGCAACTCATGCAGCAGTCAGAGACACATGGATCGAGATTTCCTGACTCACCATATAGATTATTAGTAAATTCTAGAGGGACTTCCAAAAAATAGGATAAGTTATAAATAGGGTAATCCTCTAGGTGGAGGACGTGGTGGAGGAGTTGGATGGACAGCATGAGGTGGGAGGATGTTCGATGTACTACAACCACAACCCCCAGGTGGTCTACCACGGGCTCAGGGATTTGGTGGACAGGGGCAAGGCCAGCTTTCGGTGATGGAGGCTAACGACCTAATTGCTCAAGAGATAATTAGATCTACGATCTATAACTTTTCCACCCTAGATGCAGTTTATTTATACACAAGTTCTAGTCACTCTTTTCTCTCGAAGACCTTTATTCGAGACTTGGAGATTCCAGTGGAACTGTTGAGTCGAAACCAACATATAGAGACTCTTTCAGGGTAGATTTGATGGTCACACACTAGTGTTGATAATGTTCTATAACTCTAGAGGGTGGGAGTTTCATTTGGAATATCATGGTGGATGCATCAATGGCTTATGATGTCATTCTCGGTATGGACTAGTTATCCACAGTTCAGGCCCAGATTGACTATTTTAGGTGCATAGTGTAGTATATCCACTGATATGGGACTAGTTTTCACATTGTTGGTGAAAAGGAAACCCAAGAAGTGTAGGATAGAGTCACACGTAGGAGGTGCGGCCGATCACATACCAGTTGGCTAGCGAAACCCTTGTCTTATTGGAGAAGACGAGTCATTAGTTTCCTGTAGTGGTGGATGAGTATGAGGATGTATTTCTGAATGTTTTTCGATGATTACCTCCTCAAATGGAGTTGCATTTTTGTATTTATTTATACCCTGAGACGAAACTGATATCTAAACCTGCATATCTGATGGATCCCACAGAGCTTTTAGATTTAAGGGTACAACTATAGGACTTATAGATAAAGGGATTCATGAGACCTAGTGGTTCACCATGGATAGCCCCAGTGTTTTTTTCCAAGAAGGAAGATGGGAGCATGAGGTTATGTGTAGAAATCTGGTGCCTGAACTCGGTGACCATGAAGAACATGTATCCACTACCAAGGATTTAAGACCTCTTTAATTTGCTGAAGGGAGAAAGGTGGTTCTCAATTATAGATGTCAGATCTGTCTATCACTAGCTTCATGTATGGGATGATGACATCCTAAATAAGGATTTAAGATTTAAGTACATCCATTACGAGTACATAGTTATTCCTCTTGGCGTGACTAATTCTCTAACTGTGTTCATGGGACTCATGGATAGGATATTCTATCCTTACATAGACAGGTTCATCATGGTCTTCATTGATGACATCCTAGTGTACTCAACATCTGAGGAGGGGAACTTGGTACACTTGAGGACGGTCCTCGAAACACTTTGAGAGAACCATATTTATTGGAATCACTAGAAGTTTCAGTTCTATATATGATAAGTCAACTTTTTGGGAAATTATATTTCAGATGCTGGAGTTACAGTAGATCTGGAAAATATTGAAGTGGTTCTTGATTGGGATCCACCCAAGATTGTTACTAAGATGTAGAGTTTCCTAGGTTTGGTTGAGTGCTATTGGAGGTTTGTACCCATCCTTTCTAGGGTAAGAGAAACCTTTATGGCATTAACATGAATGGGGAAAACATTCATGTGGAAATAGAAGTTCCATAAATGATTTTAAGACCTAAGGTAGAGGTTGAAGAGCGCTCCCATCATGAAATTGTAGTGTAGGGTGTTGAGAACATGTTGTTATGTGATTCATCATGGATCGGGCTTGGATGTGTCCATATGTAGGGGAAACTGGTGATTTCTTATGGTTTGTCTGGATTGAGGTAGCATGAGCAGAACTACGCAACCCCTGATCTATAGTTGGTAGTGGTAGTCTTCATATTGAAGATGTGAGGACACTTCCAGATGGGTGAGAATTTTAGCATCTACTCTGAACATAAGAGTATCAAGTATATCTTCCTTATATAGTATTTAAACTTTAGATAGAGGCATTGGAAACAGTTCCTCTACGACTATGAGTTTAAGATAGTCTATAATCCTGAGAAGGGGAACATGGTGATAGATGCTCTTAGCCAATGATAAATTTCATAGCTACTGAACAAAAAAACAGAGCAGTTAGCCTCATTGGCAATATCTTTTGTTTATAGAGATGAAGCATATTATCTCTAGACGATTGTGGTTACCCCTACATTCCTACTGTGATTCAGGGAGGCACATCTCGTAGATACTGATTATGAGACTACACATGCTCAGATGTCCACAGGGCATTCCCCTTATAGATATTTGAATGGTGGGGAGCATTTTTCTCTCTTCAGAGGGAGCATGGTTGTGCAAATGACGTTTTGGGGGGAGGTCATGGGGGAATTCCATATTTCCCCTTTAGTGTTATATCCATGAGTGGAAATGATAAATTATGATATACGATGTCAGTTCCAGTGGTTGGGGAAGAAGAAGGAAGTGGAAGAGTTCATTTCTCAATGCCTCACTTAGTTGCATGTGGAGGCTGAGAACTAGATTCTGGCGGGTTTAAATCAACCACTTGAGGTGCCAGAGTTGAATTGGGATGTGATATCGATTGAATTTGTGATGGATTTAACAAACAAATCCATGTGACATGATACTATCTGAGTAATAATTGAACGAATCACCATGTTGGTCCACTTACTACTGATCCATGAGAAGAGCTTAGTATAGACCTTGGAGAACCTCTATGTTCAGGATGTAGTTCAGCATCATAGAGTTCAATCAATGATAGTCTAAAATTATGATTCCCACATTACATCCTAGTTGTGGAATGGATTATAAGATGTGTTTGGGAATCATATGTGCATGAGCATAGAGTTTCATCAATATATTGATGGCCAGATGGAGAACACCATCTATTTCCATGAGAAAATTCTATGTGCTTCCATCCTAGACTTTGGCCACATTTGGGACGATCACCTACCAATGGTGGAGTTTTCATACAACAATATCTATCAATCCCACATTGGTATTGAACCATTTGATTCCTTGTATGGGTTACCATACAGGTCACCACTACGCAGTACATAGCCATGACAGTCAACATTCATGGGTCTAGAGTTAGTACGAGCTACCACCAAGAATTTGAATATCGTCCTACAGTAGATGAGGATTGCAGAGAGTCGGAAGAAGTCATATGCAGATATGTGGCTGAGGTGCTTGTATTTCGAGGAGGGATACCATGTGTTCCTTCGATTATCCCCATGACGGGGATTGTGGATATTTGGTCAGGGTGGAAAGTTATCTTTGAGATACATCAACCCTTTTAAAATTCACAGCAGAGTTGGCGAGGTGGTGTACCACCCAGATCTGCCCCTGCAGTTATACCAGGTGCACAACGACTTCCAATTGTCATGGATGAGGAGGTAGGATAATGATCCATCACACATCATCAAATACAATGATAAGTACAATGATGATGGGGGGATTTTGTAGAGTACTCAATGGTTATAGAGGATCAACAGTAGTGGATCCTTCATGGGTGGTCTATTCCTCTAGTGTGTGTTCGGTGGAAGATTGAGAGTTTTTGAGAGAGCACTTTAGAGGGGGAAGATCAGATTCATGCTCAGTACCATCACCTATTTGTTGAGTAGCCCTTGTATTGTATTTTTAGGATATAAATCCATATGGTGGGGAGAATATAATTATTAGTATTTTACTAATTTTATTCTTATAAATTATTTTGGAATATTTCGAGACTAGGCGCTGAGACGGTGTGCGATTCCGAAACTTGGGGTTCCGATAATGTTTTTTTTGAAAAATGGTGTGTTATTAGTAGTACTTATGTGTAACATTTCTAAAAAATTAAAATAAATCCTAATCAAGTCCCTAGATCAAAAATATGTGGCCACTGTTGTGCTCAGTGTAGTGTCTTTACCCAGGTCACAACCTAACATTGGTCAGCATAGGCTCATTTGTAGAATAATGTCACTAGGTGTATAACTGTAAATAAAATAATTAAATAAAAATTAAGTTGTTTTTAAATACTAATAACTCATAAATGGTAACTTGGACTACAAATCAGGGACCACCATTGTGTTAATAATGTTGGGTTTTCTATTGGTGAGGCCTATCATTGATTGGTGAGGATCAATAACAAAATTTGGGTTTTTGACATGAACGTCATTATAATATTTAATAAAAAATATTTTATTTGGATGTCACGTGCTGACTCCGTGATATTTTACCTTTGTATGAATCCATGTTCGTGGAATTTTGTGTTATAATAATAAATGTAGAATTCCCCCAAGACATGGAGACATGAGCTATCTCCCAAAAATTAAGGTTGGAAGATCGTGTATCGACGATGGCCCAAACCTCTGTTCTTCATCAATGATAGATCCAATCATCTATGTTGGGTTTTGATCTATTTTGATTTACTTTTACATTATTAGAATCAAATGATGACTGCGGACCAACCCAAGAATAGGTTGATATGTTGTTTGATCATTCTTGCGGTATGGATAATTATTGTGGGATTATGGGGGAATAGATCTTGGTGATTATTCTGCTATTGGTTTCATTGTGATCCCACCAACATGAACAGTTCAATGAAAAATTAAAAAGGAAATATCCATTATTTTGGTGTTCATGTGCTAACTATATCCTCCCTAAAACTATCATGTTCATCATGATTTCTTCTCCCATTGAAACTGTACATGAACGATGGATCATTGCACCCATGATACATAGTGAAACGATCTAAGATTGAAGGTTGTGATCGGCAATGGTATTGCCGAGGTGCGACGGGAGCACTAGAGGGAGGTGACAACTCATGGCAGCAGACATGACAAATGGAGGAAAGATACATGTACGACTGGTTAGGAGGACAGGTTCTAGTGTGGTGTATAGTCGTTGGCCAGTAGTATACCCTCAGAGGAGGATCTTATGGTGGGGTAGGTTGCGGGTGGTAGACAGGAGCCATGGTAGGAGGCCGCATCGTCTGCTGCAGTGGGACATGGCTCAAAGGCTGTGTCGAAGAGATATCATGGTAGTGGGGAGGCCACAAGTGGTGACCAAAACACATTTGGGGTCTTCATGGAATCTACGGTGGTCGAAGTCATGGGGATGGGAGTGAGGACATGGTGTCACCCACATTGAACGTTGGGGTTGCATTGATTGGGAGCACGTGGATGAGTCATGTGCTGAAGGTTCCAGGACACATGTGGTGGTCCAAGCTGGGTGAATAAGTCCATGATGATTTGGGCTAGCGCATACCGATCAGGTCAGGTCTGTCTAACTGTTCTGGGTTAGGTCAGCCGGATCGGCTCAGGTTGGACCCAGACCGGATCATACCCTTTTTACTAAATTTGTCGTTTCATTCAAACCATGGGTCTGTCTAATGATTTTTTTATAGTTTTGGGACCCTTGATATGAGGATGTTATTTTTTGATATTTTAACTAAGTTTCTATGGATTTTTTTATGACTTAATGGCTTCATGACTATGTTCTGATGGGAAAAAACTACGATTGGAATCTTGCGGCTGGATGTGACTATGTGACATGTGAAACTTTTTGACCCATCCACTCTCAATGCAATATAGATGCTCTATATTCCATTTATGCTTTTTGTTCTATTGATGCTCCATGCACCATCAATGTTATATGATCCATCGACATACTAGATACCATCAACACCCTAGGCGCCACTGGTGCTCTATGCACCACCGATGCTCCTTGTACCACTGACGCTCTATGTGCCATCAATGATCTTTGCACCACCAACAAATCTAATGTCATAGAGACCTGGATATCTGTGGACTGAAACTCGAAATCCTTCTATTTGGGCTTTAGACCTGTACCTATGTGAGCTAACCGTAATGACTATAATAAATGTGTTTCTTGTGGTGTACTTTTTAGGTTTCCTTTGCGGTATAATTCATGTATTTTGTTACCGGTAAAACTTTTCTGTTTTTGTTCCCCTAATGAGTATTGTTTTAGTCACCCCTATATAGGTTATTCACGCATGTGTCATATCTTGTGTAGACGGTCAATGCTTTGATATATTCATTGGTGGATAGGGTCTAGGTGGTGCTTAGAAAGATGACTAACAAACTATTTATGCTTTAGCAAATTCATACAGTTGTTTCTATACCTACCATTCAGGTAGGGATTTCTACGGACGAGTATCCGGAGCTCATACTGTCCCTTTTTGGTTGGGCTTGTATTATGGCCATGTTTACTTTTTGGTTTTTATACTTTGATACTTTTTTTGGTATCTTAGAGGTATGTATGGTGGATTACTTAGTGTTTTGTATTCATCACTTTTTCTTGGAGACGTGTACATGTGTACAGGTACTTAGAAAAATTCTTCCCATTTATAGGATATGACTACTCAGTCATAGTTTCCTGACCATGTCCTATTGGAGGCGGGCTTGGGGTAGTCACGACATGGGCCCTGGGAGTCGGTTTGTGACATAGTGTTAGTACAAGAGGTCAGAAGCAGGTGCATAACCCATAAGGTTTAGTTGGTTTGGTGACTCATGGGCCTCTAGGGAATCATGGAGTGGTTACTAGCATGGAATATGTAGTTCTTCAGGCATCATCTAATAGTGGAGAGATACCTTAAATATGTGAGGCATAAACAAAATTTATTCTATACTATATATTTCATTATTTGATACAAGTGCATAAAATTCATTCACATCAAATCAACTGTTTATTGGGTGGTATTTAACTGTTATGTATATTTTTGATTTTTTATCCATCAATGCACCCCTATAAATGAAAGTTGTTCTTATACATATATTTCTTGATTTTACAATTGTGATCACTAGATTCACACTTTTTTAGATCATCATAATTATAGAGTATACATGTTATCATGTGATCCATGGCATATATAGGTTGACCATCTATGTTAAACACATCAAGTTTTATAAAAGAAAAGTTATCATTACATAACTTATGGGATAGAAGTTTGTGTTGACCGGTGAGTGGGGAGTCGATTCTTTAAGAGTGGGACTAGATCATTGTCAGAGAAAAGTCTTTTCTGTTTATGTATAAAGCATGATCCATATAGTAGATAATATGGTAATTCCTTCCACTTTTCCTCCCATGGTAGACCGGTACCATGATTTATTTCATAAGTATTTAAATGATTTACGTCCACCCAAAGAAGATGAGTATGAGATAGAACAAATCTATAGTGTGTAACCCATATCAATCCCACCATATCCCAAGGCATTAGATTAATAGTAAGGGATCAAGGTAAAACGTAAATATTTTGAGGAAAGAGGATTCTTCGTATTAAGAACTTCTACTTTGTGTGATTCTATGTTTTTTTTCATGAAGATACCTTGTAGTCATCAAATTTAGGTACACAATAATATATTAAATCAGATCACTAGGTAAAGAATGTACATGATTCCAAAAATTGATATCTTATTTGATAAGTTGTGAATATCCAAGTGGGATTCAAAGATTGATCTACATAATGGCTACCATAAGCTCTGGGTCATGGGGAGGTAATACTAAAGATTTCCTTTAGGATCAGTAATAGGTAGTACAAGTATCTCATTATGCTATCTAGACTGATGAATGTTCTGTTAGTGTTCATAACTACCATAAATAATAATTTTTACCTAGAATTAGAATACATCATTATTGGGTTCAATGATAACATCCTGATATATTTCATGATGTTGGAATAACATGTTAGACACTTCAATATCATATTGAATAGACTTTGATCACATAGTATTATAGGGGCACAATATGAATGTAGATTCTCAATTAAATGGGGGAGGTGTGAATTGTATGTTTAAAAACATTCATTATTAAACTTCAAGAAAACTGTATTTAACAAGGTTAAACAAGTTAAATTTAAAAGACCACTTTTAGTTCTACAAACATTCTAGGTTCTGGAAATGTGTTTCCATAAATGAAACATAAGGAATGTTTACAAAAAAAGAGTTTACATTAAATCATATAGAATCTTACTTATCATAGTATACAAATGAACAAGAAAGTATAATAAGGTTATAAATTTTTCCTTTATTAAAATACAAATGAAATAAACTTGAAACAAAACATGTAACAAGTATAAAATATTTTAACCCACAGAGTATGGTATTGAAGAACATTGGATAAAGGACCATTGATTTATAGTTTAAATAAAGTCTGTCTTACCCATACTAGGGTAAGCCCTCAATTGGAATATCAGAATCTGTCTTGATCTCCCCGCAATCCCTCTAACTTTAAGTTAGTTATGACCTCTACCTTATTATCCACAGAAGTCCTAGAACTATAATGTAGTTGACACCTCTGTCTTCCTATCCCCGGAAGTACTCAATTGTACATAGCAAAAATCGGAGTCACATGAAGAAAGCAGAACAAGATGTTCAGTACGCACAAGGCATGAGAGTCTCTCTCTCTATAGAAATCACTTCCGCATCATGAAATCTCTAGAGTGATCAATAGCTTTTTTGAGCTCATTCAAATGAGCTCTTATTTATAGGCACTTTTCCAATTGTTGACCACCTCTTCCAACGGTCATATTTTTTCTTTAATTTTGGGGGGACCTCTACACATGTAACTCAAACAATGGTTAGTTAGAAAATGATTTTATGACATAATTTCATAAAAATTGTAAGAAAAACAAGGTTTCTTAACCAAAACCATTTTTCGGAGTCTAATAAAAAATAATGTTTATAATCTAACAAAATAAACATTAAAAGAAAATAACTCATGGATATTCAGATTTTGTTTTTAAAGGAATTTAGAATCTGAATTATGAGGTATTTGGAGTCTGAATTGAGAGGAATTCAGATTATGAATTATAAGAAATTAAAAGTCTGAATTCTATGTAATTTTAAGTTTTCATTATGAGGAATTATAAGTCTAAATTGTGAGGAATTCCGAGTCTAAATTATTAGGAATTCAGAGTCAAAATTCTGGGGAATCTGGAGTCTAAATTATGAGGAATTTGGAGTATAAAATATAAGGAATTTGGGGTATGAATTTCATAGAATTTTGAGTCTGAATTTCTGAGAATTCGGAGTCTAAATTTTAGAGAATTTGGAGACATAATTTTATAGAATTCAGATTGTGAATTTCAGAGTATTCAGAGTCTAAATTTCAGAGAATTTGGAGTCTAAATTTCAAAGAATTCTGAGTCTGAATTTCAGAGAATTCAGAACATAAATTTCAGACAATTTAGAGTCTGAATTTTAGATAATTTGAAACCTAAAAACAGAATAGTCTGTATCTATGTATTTATAGGATTCCAATGTTTTTTATGTGAAACCAATTTTCATAAAAATAGTTAGATTTTGAGAAACTATAAAAAGAACAATGAAAACATATGTAAGGATAAATTTAATTTGGGGAAGAAAAATTTTCCTTCTTAAGATAATTCTTGGGGAAAATATAATTAGCCTTTAGATAAGTGTTTGTGATATTGAAAACATAGAGTAATGGAAAATTCATAAATAGAACTTATTGACTCAACAACTATATATGAAATTCATTCTAAGTGTTTCTTTTTAGAAAGAGTAAATGAAATTTCATGGGCACATAGTATGTCAAGAAAGAATACTTGTTAATCTAGAGAAGGTTAATGAAATTATGTATTGGGAATTACCAAGGATTTTGTTATAGATTTGATGTTTCCCCAAGATGTTTGGGTTCTACAAAATGTTAATTCATGAATTTTATCACCTTAAAACGCGGATGTGGCCTTTTAATTTGGTGTTTTTCAATTTTAGATCTAGTATATTTTCTATTTTTAAGCTTCATTTAGTTATCAAATGGATATGTATAATTTAATGGTTTTTTTCTATTCAAATTGAATATTATCGAAATTTAAATTTGATTTTTTTGTTTTTATTTTAAATTATCCTCGGATAATTTAGTTTATTATTTATTTATTCTGTTTCTTTATTTTCAAATAAAATTTTTAATTCCCTATATTTTTTGGTTACTTATGGTATTCTTTGATTTAAATATTTATTTCCTTTAATTTTATAGTCAATATATTAATTAATTAAAAAGATATTTAATTTAATTTTATATATCATTTTTTAAATTAGATTAACTTTTATGTAATTTATATTTATTTTTTCATATTTTTTGTTTATTATTTATTTTTTAAATAGTTAACTAATTAGTAAATTATTTTATGTTTTTTTATTTTTATTTTTTATTTTTTATTTTTGTAATTTTTTAAATTTTATATTAATTTATATTTTTTCATATGAGATGTATATATATTTTATTACATTTTATGTATTTTCAATAAAATTAATTTAATTTTAACAAAGGATGGGAGTGACCATTGGTGTATTCCTTTGTCCTTAAGTCACCCTAGAATTTGAGAAATTAATAACCTATTAATTGTAAGAGCCTTCGATTCAACCGCAAATTTATTTCAACCACTGATGATGAAATTTTGATATTATGATGAATCTGATTTAAAGCTAATGAAATGACTCCAAAGACAACCACACCCGACTATGAATAGAAAATGATGATCCATAATTGAAATCCATCATGTGAAAGTACAAATATGAGATTTTCCAGTATTCAGAAACACTAGAACCCAACACAAAACAATAATCCTCTACTGTTGAGAATCATATGTCATCTGGTGATGAAGCCACACAAAACGAGTGGATTACACACCCAACGCTAGTCATGCTAATAGAATTCAAGAACTTGAGCACTGTATTAAAGGATTTCATCTTCACATGCCCTATAAAAACATTGAGTATCCCCTATTATAGTAATTTTTAATATATTAAACAAGTCGCTAGTTCTAAATAAATCATTGAGGCTGAATCTGATAGAGTTATTCCAAAAAAAATAGTCTCTTTAGATCATGGATTGAGATCAATGATTTTTTGAAATCTGTCAAGGTTTCCCCATTCAAAGGAACCAGGTTTGGCCAATCTAAGTTATAGTATGAAAACCTTACTCTTTATTACACAATAATTCATGAATTATTAAATAATATTAAACATACTAAAACTCAGCATGTTGATATGTATAGTGTCTTTTTGTATTAGGTATTGTACATAACAACATAAAATATGAAATGCATCATCTCTATTGGAAGCTTCCTTAACATTCTCATATTAGTCCATCATAGATAAAACTTCATTGGATAACATAGTAACATTTATAAGAAATGGGTGAGCTATAAATATTGGTAAGGTATTAAACATGTCATAACATAAATAATTTAATTCAAGCTATAAAATAGGCATATCATTTAGGAATAAAAATAATGAGAAGCAAAAAAAAAGAACAATGAGGCGGGATATAGCATGATAATCATAAAGGAAATATGGGAAATGTAAAACTACATAAAAGACTACATCAAAAAAAAGTTCAAGGAATAAATCCATTAAATCGTGATGGACAGAGCCCCGTGATGGATTAGGTTCACTACCTAATCTATTGCATGATGTCTCAGGAGACTAAAATATGACCAAAAAATACAATTTGTGTTTTATTATATCAAAAACCAATTCATTTATAAAGTAATGATAATAAGTAAAAATTAACATTATTATATTAAAAATATAATATACATTTTCACATTTTATGGTCTTGATACATATCCCATTAATATTCTAGAAAAATACATATTGGTAAGTTTCTTGACTATTAGATTTTTATGGGGTGGTTTTCCATACATGATTTGGGACATGATATCGATGTGCATGAAATTATCCAGTAAATGGTTTTCTCTTTATTAGGTTGTGGAATCAAATATTTCTATTGGTTGAGGGAAAACATCAGTGATGTTATCTCCCTCAAAATTTCTGATAAATGGGCTTCATAGGGTATGATCCTAATGCTTGAAGTAATAACATCTTTTTTCTATGTCATTTAGATTTGTTTAAACCCTCTATTTATAATTATCATATGATCATTGATCAATCGATATATTATCACAGTTATAATTAATAATGTGTTTTTTAAACCTATATGGTATAATAAAACCAAATAAGGGCATGTGTTTTACATAACAGTACTACATAACAAGACCTTTAATTAAATTGTAAAGGGAATTTTATTTAAAAAACGTGTCATTATAATCTTCCCCGTTCATAAATTTCTTCATAAAAATTTTTATTCCCCACACTAAAATATATGAGGGTTATTATATTTCGTTACATCTTCTTGTTCCCATGTCTCTTCTTTGAACATGTTGTTTCTCTGCGATTCTTTAACGTGGTGCATTGTCTTAATTGTTATAACATTGTATCTCTATTCTAAGATCTTAACTGGATGATTCAAATATAAGAGATCATTAGTCAGAGGTACCACCTCTAGATTTAGAACATGTGAGAGGTCGGTTATGCATTTCATCAAGTGGGATTCAAGGAATACATTATATAATTGAGAAATGTTAGGTGGGAGTTCCAGTCAATAGGCAACTGCTCTGATGCGATTAAGGATCTCATAAGGAATGGTGTATCTTGAACTATCCTTTCCCTTATTCACATATCTCATTACTTTATTCCTTCAATAAATGTGTATTAATACCTTTTCTCCCACCTCAAACTTTAGGTCTTATCGATGATTGTTAGCATAGCTCATTCATTGACTATGGCCATCCTTGATATACTACTGCATGGCCTTGAGTGTTTCCCCCATTTCCATGGCCATTTTAAGTCCTAATACTTTGTATTCCCCAAAATCATCCCGAAATTCATGTGTTCATCACCTATTATCTTAAAGGGATTCATAAGTATCAAATTTCATGCTTGAGTGGAAAATTTTATTTTATGATATCTTGACCAGAGGAATATGTTGATCCATCCTCCGTTGAAGTCAATTGAGCATTCTCTCAAAATTTCCTTATGTGTTTGGATTGTTTAATATGATTAGCCATCAGTTTGGGGATGATAAACCATGATAAAGTTTAACTAGGTATTTATATCCTATTTGAGATTCTTCCATAACATAGAGTTAAATCAAGGGTCTCAATTAGATACAATTGATAGTCATGATCCAGGAATCCTCAACACTTCTCTAATTTATATCTTTGCAAATTGATCAGGTGATTTGTCCACTCAAATTTCAATGAAGTTAGTAGTATGTGATGAAAAAATAGAGTTCATGATGTATATTTTTTAGTCTTCTTATCCATATTCTCCCACAAATACTTATCTTGGAGATCTCAATACAAATTTGTGCTTCCATGATTGCTGGAGAACTTCGATCTATGTGAATCATCCAACATCAATTTATTTAAATTAGGATTTTATGTTACACATAGTCATGGCCCAAATCGTATACCACATTATTCATTAAAATTGAAATATGAGAATTTTACAATCCTTATAGCTTCAACATTCTTTGGAATTCTCACATAATCTATCAGATATTCCATTACCATCTTTAGAAGGGATGGTTGAAAATAATTTTTCAAAGGATTGATGATGTTCCATCCTTTATAATTACAATTTAAATTCTTTTGAAATTTATAATGATCAGATCCTTATATATTACCTTTAATGATAAAGTTGTTGGATCCATTCTAGTTAGATCATATTCTACTTTATTTACATTCCCATGATGGTAGTGTATTGATTAGTCATAGTCCATGATTATATCTAAGAAGATTTGTTGGTATATATTCAGCTCATTCTATGTGTAAAGATAATGCGGGTTTTTTTATTCATATATATTTCATAATTCTCCCCAAATACATAATGTCTCCATATTAACAATGGTATGATCACTATATACAAATCTAGATTATGATTTTAGTAGTTGTGTTCATGAACTTTCAATTTCCAAGAGTAATAGGCTATCACTTTGTCATTATACATTAACACATATCCCAATCCATTCTTTGAAGCATTATTGAATACTACGAAATGTTCCTCACTTTTGGGTATCATATGTATAGGTTCATTGATAAGCCACTTTTTCAACTCCTTGAATATCTCATAAAATTCAACATTCCAAACAAATAATACTCACATTCGAGTTGTCTTGGTTAGTGGGTTTGATAATCACAATAAATTTATCACAAAGAGATTATAATACCCATATAACTAAGGGAAATTGAATATTTCACCACATATATTGACCTCATTCATCCTTAAATTGATTATTTCAAATAAGGGTCCACATATATCTCATTTCATGTGGTAATATTACCTAATAATGAGACTTCCTTCCAACAGAAATCACATTTGATGTACTTGGCATAAATCTTCTCCAATTGTAAAGTATTCAGTATAGTGATCAAATTATCTTCATGATCCTCCTTACTTTTAGAGTATATTAGAATATAATCTATAAATACAAATAAACATTTTTATTTGTAATATTTAAAGAATATATTCATCATGTCCATGAATTTTTTTGGATAATTAGTTTCTTTGAATAGAATTACTATGAACTCATAGTGCCTGTACATTGTTTGAAAATTAGTCTTGGGGATATCATCCTTCATCACCCTTAATGATAATATTCTGAATGAAGATCCACCTTTAATAAGTATTGGTATCCATGTATCTGATCTAGAAAGACATCAATCTATTGTATATGATACATGTTCCGTATCGTGAAATCTTGTTTAGCTCACAATAATCAATGGAAATGTGCATTGACCCATCCTTTTCTTAACGAAGAGGATTGGAGCACCCCATGGTGAATCACCTAGACATATGAAACCTTTACCTAGATTCTCATGAGAAAATTATTTAAGAAACACATCAGTTTATTCCATCACAATTGGAATTTATTCAAGGATGATCATTTCATTATAATCAATTATTTGAGAATGATATTATTTCTCATAGGTAAATAATATCAATGATTGAGATGTTGGTGCTAAATAAGATTCATTCATCTGTTTTCATTTTTATAGAATTAGTGGATGATCTGTGATATGAAAATTGATTTCCTTCCTATAGAAATTTATTATGCCTATATATTGGGAAACTCAATCCATACCCATAATTGCATAAAATTCTACCAGAGGGAGTATCACAAGGCTCAATTTCAAGTTCATCCCACAAATTTCATTACTGGATGTGTTATATACATGGGATGCAATAATTTCCCCGATTATCATTTACACTGAGATATCTACTTCCATGATTTGTTGTCATGATTGAGTAGTTATGCTAAAAATTTATGATATAATGGAATCGGTAGAACCTGAATAAAAAATTTTGATCACCATTCTTCAATAAATAACTAATATATATGTCCCCACATCATTTTTTGGATCTATCTCAGTGGTTAAAATAGAAAAAGATCACCCTCTCTAACATTGAGGTATTTTTTTCATAAAAAACCCTTAGATTAGTGCATTGTATTCAAAAGTGTATCATTTTATTATTGCTGAAATAATGAAAAATACATTGAGAGCTAACTAGAGCATTCCATTCAATGAGAATATAAAATAGTTTTCACATGGGTTAGTTATATTTTTTTAGTGTTAAACTTGCGTCATTTTTAAGTGATTTAACAATATTATAAAATACACATGGATGACGAGGAGTTAATTCCATTTTAGTTGGAGAAAATTGACTATTACCTAACTTGAGAATAACTATAAATAAATTTCTAGACGATGTTACTGAATGAAAAAGGAACTTTCAAACTGGGATGATCATTCAATCGCTGAATTTTAAATGATTATGAAATTGGAGGAATGAACCCGTAAATATAAGGAGGACATGATTGTATAGTAAATATCCATTATAGATAATAATATTTCACCGTTTTTTATTCCTCTGTTGATTGTTATGAATTATTTTAAAAATTGATATTCAAAAAATGTTTCCTGATAGATCTCCTTGGGGAAGAGATTATATTTTTTATATCTATACTTATTCATGTAAAAATTCATCTCAAGATTATTATCATCCCTTTTAAATTTTCAGTTCATTCCATAATATCATACTTCTAAAATTAATGAAAATTATTCCCAGTTTAATAAATTCAAAAGTATTTCTTCATGATCAATATTCTCAAAAGAGTCTGCTCCCAAGAATGGAACAACAAGATTAATTGAAAATTTTAATTTGTTCAAAAAAAATTTAATTATTATCATGAATGATTAGTTATACATTTGATAAAATAAGACAATTCCATCATTCACTGGTTAACCTATTGACAAGCTTGTTAAATTCTTTTAATCTTAGTTCCAGTTAATCATTGTGTGCATGAGCAATAAAATATTTATTCATCCAGTCCAAAAATATCCTTACCATCGTAATTGTTTCATTCCTTTGTAATAATGAGTTTATCACTTGTTTATCACACATGTTTCATTCTCATTATTCCACTATTACTATTTTTAAGTGTTTGTTTTGTATTCAACGTTTTATAGTGTGTTTTGAGTTTTTCTTGGTCTATTCATACAAATTCACATTCAATATCGTCTGATACCCTATCACCACTATTTAAAATGTTTTAGGATTATTTTTTGTGTAATTCTTGTAAAGTGAAAAATAATATTGGTGCCATTTCGGCGGAAGAAATAATCATTTAGGGGAAAATATAAAATTTTGAAACTGGAAAATTAAATATAGAGAAATTGATTATGAAAAAAACTTTTAAAAAACTAATTTTTTGGAAACTAATATTACTAGGAATTTAATTTTAACCATTCTGTTAACGCACGCGAGATCAATGATTCAAAGTCTAGAATATTTTATTTATGATATTAACATTCACAATATATAAATAAAAAATAAAGACAATTCCAAATGGATGGAAATATTTGAAATCTGAATCCATTACCACTTAGGAATGAGTTAGCCGATAGAGAGACCCTTAGGGAGTTTCAAGTGTCCAGTGTCTCTAGTAATCGATATTATATTAGGAACATCTATATATCTCATCACTATGATATAAATAAATCCCATATTTTCACGATTCTATCATATAATATCAATCCTAATTAAGACTATTTGGACTTCATCATAGAATTTTAATGTGTGGTGAAGTAAATGCTTTTAATAGGACCGAGTAAAGAAGTGTTAATACTTTATGATTTACCATTATATCTTGGACATGCATTAAATAGTTTAATTTTGAGAGTGTGATACTTGGGATAAAATTACTAATTCTTATGTAATGAAATTTTATCCAAATAAAATGATACCTAAAATAATGCATAATATGTATGTATTTTTTCAAGATAAGGGTGAACTATTACATGAGGAATGGGTTGGATTTAAGGGACATCCAAAAATTTTTCCCAGTCAATAATGTGATCCATAGTTCTAAAAAGAATCATTTTACAATATCCTCCCCCCATAAAATCAATCCAATTTAAATTTTTATAAAAGAGTTCACTTTTAGGGAAAGTGATAAAAACATATTACAGGCCAACCACATGTCAAACCTCATGACAGGTTACCGAACTATTCCAAAAAAACATTAAATTTTTTGAATTAAACACCCTTTGTACGCTACATGTGATAGAAGTTACCTATGAATTTGGGTTCTCTTTGATGAGATCCTCGAAGTAGTTGGCCATCCTATCCCAAGTCTGAATGTATTCAACCAGGTTTATTTTCTTCTCATTGATCCAGCAAGCCATGTTTTGGTCTTTCTTTCCGATACACCTCGTATGCTCTTCATTAAGGTAAACATGTAGTGATCTTGTGTACATTCTATCAGCATCCTCCTTTGGAACGTCGACAGTAAAATGAGTATCTGCTATCTCTTCCTCAAAATATAGGAGAAGCTCTAGGTCAGCCTCCTCCTTCCTTGTCTCCTCATATACATCCTCCGATGCCACTATTTCCCTTGACTGGTTTGGATCCTCATTCTTGTCACCATTAGACTCCTCCACCTTGTCACAGAAGGATGGTTGGTTAGGCTCCCTAAACCGTATACCCTTTCCGGTGGATCGGGTAGTCATCGGTTTGGGGAGATATGAGTAATCTCTTCGGGACTTTGTCCTCCTCCTGGTATGAACCGAATAATCTCCAACATCAATGATCTTTAACATCCCTTTTGACATCCTATCATGTGAGATCCTCTTGAGTTTATCCTAATCTACCGACTCCAGGGGAGATAGAGGGGTCTCCTCTAAGGCAACTTCATCAGTAGTGGATGGAATCCAATTCTTGTCCTTCCTGTGACTTACCATGGCCTATTCCCCATTTTTCTTGACCCCATCAACACCATGAGCCAGCTGCAGGAGAGAACTTCCTCCAAGCCTCTGGGATACTGATCCATGAATTCCAATCCTATGCCCCGAGGGTCCATTCTGTCACACTGGGGATGAGATGGTGTCGCCACCCTTTGCTCCAGCCTCTTCTGGATTGCAAATCATAGGGGAGGATAAACTAGGTGCATAGGATTTCGTATTAGCAGTATCCTTTGCCTCACCTTTACTGACTATACATGTGGAATCAACAACTTTCCCACGCCTGCAAGCCTATTGGAGATGTCCCAGATGACCATAGAAACAACAGAAATCAATCAAATAATAAAAAATAAACCTTTGTTTGATCTGATACTCATTCTCAATCTCATTCCACACAAAATCAACTGGTGTTTTGGAAACATCGACCTCCACACAGATCCGTAGAAAAATTGGATGACAGAGGGATCGAGATTAGTTGTCAAAACATAGAAACTACCCACTATTTTACCATGCATCAAAAGTATGGAGGGGTTTTGGAATAAAATAGGAAGAATGGGGAAGCTTAACCAAATTGGAGCTGTCAGAGGATCACACCTCGAATGAATGTTCTAGGACCATCATAAGAGGAAGAAGCAAGCTCCTTTGCAGGTACGTTTATTGAAAGTCCCGGCGGAGATTAGGTCGTCTTCATTCACGAAGTGAATAAGAAAGTGTCGAGGATCCAAAATCCCAATGATAGAGTGGTGAGTCAAACCCCAGGACTCGGAGATGAAGCGTTCTAAGGCTCAACAAAAGGATGATTCCGACCAAAGCGGGCCACCAAAAAGTTCTTATGGAGGTCCTCTACATCGGATAAATCCTTTCACGTTACCAAGAGCTTCGGGAGTCCCTCAACCAATGAGGGGACTTTGAGGGTGAGGTTGATTACAGGGAACAATGGGAGCTCTGTTGGATCTGTGGTAGTTGAAAAATAATTAGATGAAATCTATTCCAAATGACCCCTCCCCCTCTCGGGAGGGGAGGGAAGGGATGTGAGGCTAGGCATAGGCCAGGGAAACCCTAGAAGGCGGTGGGATTCCAGTCCAATCCCTCCCCCCTTAACACTATTCCCTAATTGGTCAATATTTTGGTGCATGTTTTTATAATAAAACGACTAAACAATTGACCAATACATTCAATACAATTTCAAAAAACCCTTAAAATAAATTTTATATGGGAAACAATTGGTAAAAAGTAAACTACATTGTTTAACATGATCTAGTCAATGATGATAGGTTTTTTAATGATAATAGTCAAAATTCACTTGGGGATAAGTTATATCATTTAGAATTGTATGGCCATTCCAACTTCATCTACACTAGCATTGATATGCCTTCCGAACAACCTAAGAATGACAATTTTTTAAGTATTCACCTAGGATATGTCAAAGGGATGATCCCTTTTTTAATAATGAAAATAATATTTTTTTTGAAATAATCCTAATAATTTTGGGATTGAGAAAGGATTTTAGAACTACTATCCCCTCAGGTTTCCAATGAAAACCTTGTAAGTAAATACTGAAACCAACTATGGAAATATACTTCTAATGTTCAAGGAATAATTAAATGGTAAACCTATTCTATTATGTTCTATATTTTTAATAAGATAGATTTTAAATATTAAAATTCCATGAATCAATTTAATAAAAAAACATCCTAATTTGAATCCCATAAAATTGAACCCAATTATAGGATGCATTATTTAAAAACTTAAATTGGCCAACATGTTAGGGTAATGATTGAAAGCGTAGAATAGAAATTAGAAATGAATATCGAAGTTAATCCTAGGGAAAATTTCATGGTTAATAGTGGTATTTATACTCATTGAGAATAAAATAGGGAACCTAAACCTAATGAAACAAAAATTATGTATGAAAATGAATACCCAATCAATAAATCTGAAAAAACTAGAAATTTGAAAAACCCTAATGAAATTTATGTGCAACCCTCTATTACTCCTATCAAAAAATCTGATAAAGAGCTAAAAATCATTAAAAATAGATGGAATGTGAATATTTAGAAGGAAAATGAATAGATTATTATAGTTACAAATAAATTACCTTCATATATTTCTTTTTTGGAGATAATTAATAAGAATAATTATGAACCTAATGTTCTCACATTTCATGGGATATTTAAAATTATTCACATGAATATCCCATTTCAACAAGCTTTAGTTTATGTTACTTTATATCAAAAAAATCTTAAAAATAAGTTAAAATAAACTCTTGTTTAGTTTCTAACATGAATTTTAACTGAGTAATGTAGTGTTGTATTTAATAATATGATACCTTCAAAGCTCCAATATCCCGATTTTTTATCCCATTTAATTGATCGGTCAGCTACCTTTGTCACCTAGAAGACTGTATAAACCATATCACTTACTCATGATCATGTAGTTTTAATTAGAAGATTGATTTTCCACCACCATTATCTCGATGATCGATGACAACTTAATGAACCGCCAGATTTGTAGAGTTGATTATTTGGTAGTTTGGGTATGAATTTCTTTTAACTTATTAATTGTTTTATAATTTTTATGGAGGGAGATAAGGAATTCCCAATCAATATTATTAGGAAAATCCTTGAAACTTGATCAGATGTAATAATTATGGATAAATTAAAATTCATTTTCAATCTGGGAGTTAAAATATAAAATTTTACTATTTCAAAAAATTCATCGTGTAAGCACAATCTTGTAACAGAAGAACATTTTGAGGAAGAAGAAAAATAATTTTTATACATGATTGAAGAAATAAATACTAAAAACACACAAGATGATGATTTATTAGTAAAGTTTTATAGTTAATAGGTAGATACATGTGATGCTTATGATAGAGTTTTTTAAAAAATATATAACAATATTCATTAAAAATCCTTTTAAAACCCAAATAAGTAACTAATTTTGAGGATTTTATAAATTTATAAAAAATTGAGGATACCTCCTTATTTAGTTAAAATTTATATTTTAGAAATAATAATGAGGATGTCAGACTTCTTGGACACAAGTTCCTTCCTTCTAGTCAAGAGGCTACCACTTTATAGCCAAAGGGTCTTCCTTCTGAGGTCAGATATGCAATTCTAGGTGAATGTTATACTTTTGCTATCATTATCTCATCTTAGTTTGCAGTGATTCAAGAAGATATTTTTATGTCTATTATGTGAAAGTCCATATATGTTATTGGATTCTCTATAGATGATACTGAGGGAATAAGTACATCATATTTAATTTATACAATACCAATAAATCATGATCACTATACAATAGTAGAGGGTCAAATCATATTAAATAAAATCATGATAGAAATATTTATAGAGGAGTATATTATGTTTCATAATACTAGAATTATTTTCCTTATATTTTATATTCTTTTAAAATTTTACCCAAACAAGGGGGGTTTCAAAGTTGTGACAAATGAGAAAAATAAAAAATTAAATGTATGGAATGTTACAAAGAGGAGTGTCAGTATTAATTATAGAAATATTAACTTTTACACTAGAAAATATAATTTTCTAATGTCATATGTATAACATATTTTTCAGTGGTTGGATGAAAATTAATTTTTATGTTTTCTAGAAATGCATCCTTGGGAAAACCAGATTCACAAAACCACAGAAGGCATGTAAAAATTAACCATCACTTGTCTATTTGGGTATTTGTGTACAATCATATACAATTTGGCTTGATGGGTTCTCCTTCCACCTTTCAATGGTTTATAATGAACATATTTTTTGATATTATTAATAGAGTTATTACTTTTTTTATGGAATAATTTTCTAGCATCTAATTTTTATAGATTTTTAGAAAATATAAAAACTACTTTATAGAGTTTTCAGGAGACAAACATTGTTATAAATCTGTTGAAATGTCATTTCATAGTAAATAATGGAATTTTATTATCTCATAATGTTTCGAAAATGGGAATAAAAGTAAAAAATTATATGATTCAAGCCATTCAAACATATTCCTCCTCTGATAAATGTGAAGTCACCTATATGATTATAAGGACATGTCATATTTTTCTATTGATTCATAAAAGAATTTTATAAAAAATATTTTCCACTTTTCTCACTATTAGTCAAGGATACACCTGTTCTATTTGATGTAATGTGATAAAAATAATTTAATCAATAAAAAGAAAAGGTTCACATATTCACCAATAATTTTTGCTTTAACTATAAAATTTTACTTTGGGTTATGTATAATTTCATTTATTTGGATGTAGGGGTAGTTGTAGGAAACAGAAAACAGAAAATGTGACATGTTACTTAATTTCCAATAAAATTAATAGATTTTTTCTAGAATAATTATTATATAATTTATAAATATTTGACATATAACATGTTTTCATTATAAATGTTTAAGTAGTATATTATATATTAAATATTGGTAATATACAATGATTATTCTTATCTAAAATAACTCTTGGATAAAAAGAAAACCAAACTGAGATTATGAGGTGGACTTTTCTATTGAAAGAGTTTGATTTAGACCTAAAAAATAAGAAACATGACGAAAATGTTGTATATGACCACTCTTTTCGATTACCCTAAACCACAATTACATGTAGTGAACCATTATATATCAATATATGTTTCCCGTATGAAAAATTATTTGCTACTCCTATAACATAATCTGTTTTCATTATAGAGTTTTTAAACATCTTAGTAATATGTGTCATTCAAAATAAAATTTCACTAAATTAAAGAAAGAAAATAATTAATGAAAATAAATTATTTTTTTTGTTGATCCCTTTATTTTTGGAGGTGTACTGATGGGATGCTCGAGAGGTGTATTCCTGAGAAAGAGATGATTCGTGTTTTAGAATTTTTTTTCACTCTTCTCCATCGGGTGGAGACGATAAAAAAGAGGGGACTACCTAGAAGGCCCTCCAATATAGTATTTAATTGCATAACTCATTCAAGGATGGGAGAATACTTATTATAAACTATTATAAATGTCATAGGCTATGGAATGTGGTTATAAAGAAATAGTTTCCATATAAGGGGATTTCATAAGTTCAATTTTTTTTTGTTTGGTGGTAATATTCTATCGGATAATTATTATCATTGTATGGGAATGTGTACATCCTTGTTATTGTATAGTATATCTATATTTTGGTTGAGAGAGAAGAACTTCAAGAAAAAATATCTAGTAGTGTTTTTAATTTCTTTTAGAATAATATTTACCCTATATTTGGTGTTCCAAAATACTTCGTCGCAGTTAATGGTACATATTTTATGAACATTAAATTTGAATCATTAATGTAAAACTATGCTTCTGTTGATGAAAATGGTACCACTTATCACTAATAGTCTAGTGGAAAGGTAGAGATCTCGAAAAAATAATTCAAATATAAATTTTTATAAAATTGATATTAATTAAATAAAATATTTTTTTAAGATAGGTGATTCATTATATGCACACATGATTACTTATAAAACTCACATAGTGATGAATACATATAGAATTATCTTTCATAATATGTGAAATTTATTTGTAATTATCTATAAGAAATTATATTTTGTGGCGAAATATCTCAAATATTATATAAATTATGTGGGAGATACTAGGTTTTTAGAGTATACTGGGATGGAATGAATAATAAGGGATTTTTATTTGAAATCAATAATTTATTAAAAAAGAAAAAAATATTTTCATGAATACATTACTAAAAATAGACAATTTAAGGTTTTCCAAAAGGCCATAATTTTTAATTATAGTTTAAAACTTTTTTCAAGGAATCTTTAAATTAAATGGTTTAAACCTTTTATTATCTATAGTGTTTATGTCATTAAGGATTTTGAGTCAGTTGGAGAGGAGAATAATCCATTATTGATTAGTGACCAGAGGGTTAAACATAGTTATTAGGTGTACCCAAATAGTTCATATTCCATAATTGTTCATGAAATTCGAATACCCACTAGTTATAACTTATGACATAAAACATAGTGTATCATGGGAGTCAAACAATGGTCCTTCTTGTTTTTCATTTTCTTTTCTCAGCAAAATTTCATACATGTTGTCTTCCTGATTCTCATTTTTCCCTTTTTTCACATAAAAATATGCTTTGTAAATATTGTTTTGAAATTTTTATATTATTGGTTATTTTATTGAGAGGTGATAATGAGATAGTTTTCCTGAAATGTCCAAATCTTCTTCATATATAAGAGGATCTATAACCTTAATCATACTTGATTTAATTATATACATTTTTTCTCTAGTGGAATAAATTCTAAAACTCTCTTATCTTGATACAATGTTGATCTTTTCATCCGATACGAGCTATAATTTTCCAACTAATAAATTTCACTCAATGAACTGATTAGGTATACTATTGGATGAAATTATATGAGAAAATAATCTATAACCTGGGTAGTTTCTATTATTTTCCCCCAATAAGAATCTACTTATTCAATAATTCATATTGTATGAAATTATGTGTGTGGGAAAACCCCTTGATGTTTTGAAATAAATTTAAAATTTAAATTTTATCTGATTTTCTTAGATATATTCTTTCCTTTCTATGTTAGGTTTTCAATTTTTATAATGTAGTTGAAATCCTTCTTGCACCCTTGAATTTTTCATTGAATCACTTGAGAAATTTATGAATAAATATATACAACATTTTTCTACGGATGCAATTATAAAACATCAATCATTATTGTGCTTTGATGAAAATATTTTTGATGTCTCAACTAAGATTAATGTATTAAAAACATGAGTATGAGACATATTTTGAATATTATAAAAAAACTGTTATTGAATTTCACCATGACCCTTGAAAATAAAGTTGAACTACTGAATTGAATATATTTTTTAAAATAATTGTCTAATTGTTTTCTTTCACCTTTGAATTCAACCTTAGGGAAAACATTAATTTATAATTGTGGGGAAGAGATTCATATTTAAATAATAAAATATTATTTAATGTAAAATCCATCAAAAACTCCTAAATTATTCTAATTTTTTAGTTTTTAAAGCATCATGTTTCATTTTTAGTGGAATAATTTTTTTCTGAAATATTATTTCAATATTGTGGTTTTTTAGAGGATAACGTTTTTCACATTCCTATAGATTTAATCATATCTTTCAATTTCATTCTCCTTTGAGTGTTCTTTTCTTTTGGTCAAAATTTGCGAGCAGGATTTATAATCATCATTGATTTTTGATATTTCACCTAATTTTTAAACTTTCAATCTATGCATTTAAATTATCTATGAACCAAAAATCCTAATCCAATATGATGGTTTATTTGATTAATTCTTTCTTTTAATAACTTATTCCATTAGATGAGTTATTTATCCAATTTAAAATTGTTTAACTTTTCCCATCCCAATAGAGTGTTTATTTATTATTCCTTTTAATTATGTGTATATAAACTATTATATTTTAAGATAATCTTATAAGTATTGGTTAAATGAAAATTAATTATTGTTTAAACGCAATCATAATTTCCAATTTCAATTATTTTTCTAAAAACATAATCATCTTTTGAAAAATATCATACATTGAAAAGAAAAGACATATTTTATTAATGATGAGAGTCATTGGGGAAGAATAATTTTGAAAACTAATTCTTAGTAGAAACTAACCTTATCATTATTTAGATATATTTTCTTCCACTAAATTTGTCGATGTGACTGAATGCGGACAATAAAATATTATGTGCGGGGAAATCTGAGGTGGCCTTTTATTATGCTGTTCTTCTAGATCATTTTTGGTGTATATTATATTTCTTGAGTTAAATAAGTATTTTAATAGTTTTTTCTAATTTAATTGTTATAATATATATTTAAATTAATAATTATTGAAATTTATGGTAGTTTTATTTGTTTTTATATTTAAATTTTCAATTGTTAATTTTTTATTACATATTTATTTCATTTAGGTATTATTTTATTCTATTTTTTGTTATTATTATTTTCAATTCATGTGTCTTTTGTATAAAATATTTATTTATTTTAATTTTATGTTAAATATCTTAATTAATGAACATGAAATTTAATTTATTTGTAAATCTAATATTTTTAAAACTATTTAATTTATTTTAATTTTGATTTTATCTTTCACATTTGGTTTATTTATAATTTATTTATTTTTACTAATTATGAAATTATGAAATTATTTTAATTTCATTAAATTCAATTTAATATTTAATATTTAATTATATATTAATTATCATTATAATTTATTTTATTATTAAAAGACTATTACTTTTTTGTCATTATTTTCCACATCCTGTTGAAGTAACAGATTTAAATTCAACAAAGGTTCTAAGAAACCATAAGTCTATTACATTGTCTATGAGTGACCACTAAATTTGAAAAAGAAATATCTTATCGAACAGAATATCCTTCTTAGATACTATACACCATTTTCCACACACTACATTTAAGATTTTGATATTGTGAAGAAGCTACCGAAAAGCCTATAAAATGATCGCATGACCAAAAAATGTTACCATGAATAGAAAAGAATCACCAATAATTGAAATCCATTAACCTAAAATCCATATGAAATATATACCGTTGTTTATTAACATCAGACACTGAAGGCCCACAAAAATCCTCTACTATTGAGAATTTTATGTCACCTTGTGATGAATCCTGAATGATCGATCAGATTACAAACCGAATGATAGATTTGTGTTGAAAATGAAGAACCAAATAACTACACATAATGATTCTAGCCACAACAACCCCATTTAATTCATGAGTCACATCTATATAATGAGATCCCACGATTCTTAACTATTACCTATTTTTGAGGAAATCACTGAAGTTGAATTGGACTGAATTGGTACAAAAATTTACTCTTCCAATTGAATTTTGTGGTTGAAGCATTTAAGAATGTCAACAATGCCTTCCCCTTATGATGAGCTAGGATGAGAAGATGTGTATTGTATCTCGAGAAAATAAATTTTTGGACTTTTGAAATTTTCTTAATCTATTTGATATAAACCATAAAGTCTTCCTCGCCACCAACCAATTATCCTGCCACAAGGATTATGATCTGCACATATAGCTAATGGCTAAATCCCTTTCTCAAAAGATTTTGAACCCTGAGATTCTATGTTAAACGAGGTGTTATATAATTTTATGATGATTTTGGTGAGTCTATAGGATAGCGATTAACTTGGTGATTTTTAGATTCTCTCAATGTTTGAGGTTAGTTCCCATGGAATAATATTCATTCAAACTAAGTCGTAAGTTCTCATGGTTGTGAAAATCAATAGATGAACCAAGATTGGATGGGTTTGATTTTTTAACAACAATCATCAAGTGTGGTGTTATTCTAGGGATAGCTAGTATTGATTGAAGGAAGAATTGCAAACCATGCAATAAAAATGTTAACATGACCTTTTAGTTCGGATATGTTTATTTGTATGATTGAATAGAGATGATGGAGAACTAAACTTTAAATTCATCCATTGTTGTGGATGTTGTATTAAAAAATTGATACCATTTTTTAAAAGTAATCACCCTAATAATGTTTTATGATGATTGGTTTGTTTCTTAATGAATTAATCTATCCAATTAATCAACCATTTCCTAGGTGAATCCCATGTTCAACGATGCTAATCTCAAATAAAATTTCATGGTCCGATGTAGAATATACCGATGAACATAGGCTCTTTTTTTGGATTGTATGTTCATGTTTATATAATGAAGAAAATATCACGAAGTCAAAAAATTTTAGTTTTATTAATATCAAAAATCTATAAGAATTGATACTGGATTCCAGTTGGTGTTAATAAAACATTTCAATGAAAACTCAAGTATGAAGAAGGTAAGAAAATAGATATGTTGGAATTCATTGATATGGGAATAGTGTTCTTTAGTCTTGTGTGAGTTTATTGGGAAAATAAATCAATTAATCTGAGGATGAATAGTAATTTTAATTAAATAGAGGATATTAGGATCATGTTAATTTTTATAGAACTACTGGGAAATTAATCTAAAGAATATGGAAAATGAACTGAGTCATAAAATTGTCTGTGTGAAATTAGAACAGAATGCACAAGGTTTTTTATGGTTGTTAGGAGGGTTTAGCTCAAATAACATGAAATTATTTTACATTGTGTGTAATGCCCGGACCACAGTTACCCAGATTTATGGAATTATTACATAACATTTGCATGATATAAGGAATCATGTCCTGAAATACTAATCATTTTAGTCTCCTTGGAAGTACTAGATACATACATAAGGTTTACATTACATTATGAATAAAAAACATTTTATCTTCATAGAACACACTCATATCCCATTATTTATCCCTACAGGTCAGTCATAATATACATCTTCACATTTTAGGAAAAATAAAACATAAGAAAAGTGTGAGATTAGATGATTAGTAAGGAGAATAATATAACGAAAACTTTCATAAGTAAGAATAAACAATTAAGGTGATGTATAAGACTAAAACACATGCCTTTTAAACACAAACTTCAGCCTAATATGGCATTGATAAATCTAATAATTTCATTTAATTATTTACATGGTCATTCTACTAGTCGAATAATCACATGTAATATCAATAGCTAATTTTATAATGATATAATTCATAATGTCGGACATCATAACCATGTATTCAAGGCCTTGTACCAAGACTACAAAAACGATTTTGTGAAGGCCTTGTCCCAAGACACTAGTTTGTCTCATGAGACCTACCTATCCATCGAGGAGCTATAGAGGGCTCCACACATCACTTTCTAAGTCCAATGCATTCCTCATATGTAAATTTTGCAACATAACATAACCATTTGTATTAAAACTAGAATAAAAAATGTTAATACATTAACAATAAACCATGAATGGAATAAAATTAATACATTCACATTCAAACATATAAAAAAACCTTCAATAAAATATAGAAGATCTTATAATAATAAATAAACATCAATCAAGTGTAAAATTCATCAAATGATGTTGACATAGTTGAAATCAAAACTGTTTGAGAGAAATAACTCTTTCTATTTTGAAATAAATTAAAAGTCATGTAATTATAAAAAAACACTTATTTTGAAAAAAATTTATAAGATCTAAGGGAAGCATAGATGGTGATATAACGATTGAAAATAGGCTCGCCCACTGTATGAGTTTAAAAAACAATCTTACCATAATTTGTTGAAAAGGTCATAAAGTACCTTGTTTGGAAAATGATAGAAAGATTCCCTTAAAAACATTTTATAAAAATTCAAACAAGGGTATAAATAAATTTAAACCATATTCTAGAAATTAATAAAAAAATTTGAAATGAATTTTTAAGAAACATATATGTGGATGATAAAGAGGTCCCAATAGATACTTATGTATAAACAACCTTAGATAATGAAGAGATTGTAAAATTAACCGTTACCTTGTAATTTTCCTTGGTAGAGGGTAAGCTAACCTTCTTTATAATAGTAAACTCATTTTTATTAAATTATACAGGAAACAAATATATAAATATGATATCTTATATGATCTTCTAATATTTATTTATTTATAATATTTTTGAAGTATCATTACTTCATGTGTTAACTGATTCCTTTTTTCTTTTATATGTTTTGTTTCATAAGTCATGTTTGTTATGGATATGATGTATTTGATTCATATACATAATTATATTATGTTCTTAAACATTATTTTTAAATCACCAAATGAAAATTATTCGTGAATGGTTATGATGGGGAATGAGTCTTATCGCGTTCATAGAGACGATAATCCCTACGTATGCACAAGCGACAATACCATTCTATTGATGGTAAAATTGTATGTAATTGGATACTATATCATATATAAAGAATAATTAACATGATATATTTATTATTTACCTCAATTATACTCATTATTATACCCATCCAAATAATGAAGTGTTGAATAACGAACAATAGCAGACGTGGAGATGGTAATCTGAACATATGCATGTAATGCGACTGTTTCATTCATAGGATATATAGAATAATGAATACAGTTATACCATATTTATAATAACATCAATGTATGTATATGTTACATGTAGGTTTTATTATTGTATAGAAACAACAATGAATGATGAAGTGGAAGAAGAAAAGAACATTGAAAGGGGTGATGAAATAATTACTTCTTCTTCGGGTGATTCCTTTTGATTTGAACAAAAAGGATCCTTAGTTTGAATTTAAGATCAGAGTATGACCTCTAAATTGATTTTATTGTATTTGTGAGGATATTTTAGTAGGGTTTGTCTAATCCAAATATATTTAGAGGTGGGAAATTAATAGAAGGGGAAGTACCCTTTTATAATATAGGTGAGGGTCACTTTAAAAAATCTGGAAATATTAATTTATTATACGATCATATTCAGTTTATAATGGCTAAAAATGGATTTATTTATAGGATAAGGTGGGAATGGATCAAAAACCTCCCAAAAATAGGTTTCAGACATGTTTAGGTCACCATATTAACTTTATATTTATGATTTAACTCTTAATTAAATTGTTTAACTTTAACCATGTTTTCTTGTATTATAATAATTAATGGTTAATAATTGTACTATAAAAACCCAAGAGAATATCAAGTTGTTCATTATTGATATATCTAACTTTATATAAGTCCTTTTTATGAACCTTATAATTTTAGGAATATTATATCATTAAATAAAATAGCATTGGTTTTAAAAAACCATTTTTTTCAATTTTGACACAATTTAGTATTAGGTTTTTGTGAAAGTCATAAAAACGTCATTACATTGAAAAATTTATTTAATCAACCATAAAATGTCATATTAACTTAGAAAATTCTTGTAATTCAATAAAATTCTCAATTTACCTTTATTTTAATATTTAAAATATAAATTATTTTAATCTTCCATTAATAAGGTAATTATTGCATCATAATTGTGTCATAAATAAACATTATTTATTTAATATCTAAAAATTATAGATAAATTTCCATTATGTATGAAATATTTGTATCTTTCTAACGAACATTTATAATGGAATTTATCTTATGTATAACCCTATATTAAAAATGTTTTACTTATTAAAATTTGAATTTAACACTTTTAACACTTATTTAAATAAAATATAATAAATTTTATATTCTAATCCAAGTGGATCAAAAAACATCATTTTTTTCTATGGTTTATTTTTGTTGAAATAAACTTATAAAAAATAATTAGTAAATATGTTAGGGTAATTATAATATCATTTTTACCTTTAATTACTCTATTTATTTTTAGTATGGTAAATAAAATCCAAAAGTTACTATTCACCAAATATCATTTTCATCCTATTGAACCCCATTTTACTCACTAATTTCAACCATGTCTCTTAGATTTTTGAAATTCAATTCACAAAAGCGGTAAAATTACATTTTATGCAAATTCTTAAATGTGCCTAGAAGGTGGGTGAAAGACGGTAAAAAGATCAATAAAATGTTATATATCTAATCTTGTTATAAAAAGACATCAAATAATTACATTGTAATAATATAGTTATTATGTATCTATTTTTAAATTAAAATAAATGTAAATAATAATTATTATTATTTAAATAAAAGTCGATTTTAAACAATAACACAATGTTTTTCACTATTCATCAAAAATTGAACATTTTTAGAAAAATATAAAAAATTCACCGGAATATAATTTTGATATTATAAATCCAAAAATGAATTCCATTTTGAAAAATAAAATTTTAAAAATTGTGTATTACTATTCATAAATGCTTTTAAAATTGAAATTTTTATTTTTCGTGGTGTGCTAGAACTCGAAGTTGCGTACAACACAAGTTGTTGTATTATTAAAAGGGAAACGTACCACGGAAGATGGTGGTGTTACATGTTGACTAGAGACATTTGGTTGAATAGGTGTCCAAATAGAGTTTAGTTGGTGAAAAATAACTATAAAAAACATTGAAAATAAATGTTTTTGAATTCTATAATGACATGACTGAATAAAAAAGAAAACGCATTCTGAATCAGTGAATAATTCAATTAGTGATTTTATGTTGAGAAATAGGTTTGAAGAGACAATAAGGAAATATTAGGGAGACATGATTAAAAATATAATAACCTTAATAGAGAATATTATTTCCTATTATTTTTATTTTCTTTTGTGGGATCTTGTGAATTCATTTGAAATTGAGATTTCGAAAAAACAATTCATTATAGAAATCTTTTTAGATGAGATTATTCTGATTAAAAATGTAAATACTCCTACATAAACCTTCATCATGATTATTATTCTCTCTTCCCAATTATTGAGGAATTTTGATATATATTTCATTGAATTTTAATGAAAATTGTTCTTGGTTTAATTCATTCAAAACTTCTTCATTGTTTTCAATCTTCTCAGAAGATATTTCTCATGTGAATAGAACAAAAATATTAATTGAAAAAATTATTCTATTTAAAACTCAATTAATCATTTTTTTGAATGATTAATTCCAAAAATTATAAAAATATAGAATTATATCATCCATTAGTTAACATTATGATAATATATGAACATCTTTAAATATCAGTTCTAGTGAATTTTTTTTCATGAGTGAAGAAAACCCTTTTCAACCAGTCATTCAAGTTCTAAGGCATCAAAATTGCTCCACGTCTTTCTTGTAACTATTTAATATCATTTTCATCCCTCGTGTCTTATGGTAGTTTTTTTTACCATTTTTTATTTTTTACTTTTTTTCTAATGTGTTTTGAGTTCTTTTTTGGATTTCTCATATAAATTCACTATACCATTGGTTTGATACCATATTCTTCCTATTCTATGTAGACATAGATATTCTTTTTTGTGAAATTCAATGAAATTGTCTCCATTCATCTATGACTATTATGACAATGAATTTAATAAAGTATCAATGGATAGACTAGTGTGAAGAGGCCTTATTTGAGCCCAAGAATAGGTAGATGTTTGAACCAATTTTGGCACTTTTTATGCCCTGAGATGGGTAAATTGTATATTAAAAATAATATGTAATTTTTATTTTTTATGTTTTGATATAGGGTGATAAGGTAGTGTATAACAGAGTTTTTCAACTGCGACCTCATGAGAAGAAATAAAATAATCCAAAATTATAGTTGGCACCAGTGGTTTATGTGTAAGAATTGTTTGATAAACTAGCGATTCAGTGTTAAATTTATAACATACACAAATCAAAATATTTTTTTGTTTGTTTTAACCCAATGTGACCTGAATTTATATCAAACTCAATGGGTTGAATAAATGAAGGAAATCAAAATTAAAACGGTGTATGATCTTAGTGAAGTAAATGTAGAAAATGATATAGTTAGTAGAATGATGCATGAAGTTGGATATTAGACATAAAACATAGTTTGTAATATTAAAGACTTTATATAGAATAGAAGGTGGGAATAACTGAGAATCGAAGGGCAGTGGTTTGTGAAACCTTATCGATCACTTCATAATTGGAGGAATCCGTGAATTATAGTGGGGAGGTTGATATAGAGTGTACTATAGTGTGTGAGAGGAGGGTGAAACAATGGATCTATTCTAGGATGATATTTATAAAGTCATGGTGTTATAATGGTTCTTGGTAGGGTGATGGATCCATATTCTATAAGAGTTTATATAATGAGAGAATCTCCTAATTTATAGTCTGAAATCGGCCAATGGTGTACCAAAATAAATCACGATATAACACAAAATTTTTGGTATTATTGTATGATAATAGAAATTTTATTCTTTTACTCCCATTATAGGACTAGTTTTAGGTTCTAGGATGAGCATCTGTGACCTAAAATTTTTTTTTAAACTCTTTAAATGACTGTGTGGAAGTGTGATGAGGTAAAAATGGACTTTGTTATAGGGTTTTATTACACCCCGACGGGTTTTGATTCTATTTTGATTATAGTGGAACAATTTAACAATTTGGAACTCTTTTTACTGATATGAATTTCTAACTCAGTGGATTATCTAGTAAATATTTATGTTAGTGAGATTGTGTTTCTATATAGAGTTCTTTTGTGCATGGTATCTCAAAGAAACAACACACTCACATCAAATTATTTGAAATGTATGTATAAGGTGATGGGGGTTTAGTTGAGGATATGTATGTCTCTTCATCCTATGAATAAATAGAATCTAAATGAAATGATACAAAAATGATAAAATATGCATTGGGTGTGTGTACTAAATTTTGGAGGATTTTGGGATGATCACTTGGACCTAATAGAGTTCTGCCAAATAAATGTTTCCAGTATTGGATTTGTATGGCTCCATTTTAGGTTCTTAATAGAGTACCATGTTTGTCACCACTATATTGGCATGATGTACATGATTCATTAGTTTCTAAGAATAATATGTTGTTGGAGTCTATAGAATGATTTTAATTATTTCAGAAGAGGATAGTTATGAAATATAATATACAAAAATCTTATTTTTACCTAAGTAGAAGAACCTTGTAGTTTGTTGTAGGTAACATGGTTTTCTTATGGGTGTCCCCACACATGGGCCCTAGATATTTTAGTAATCAAGGTATGATTTCACCTCAATACATTGGCTCATTCGATATCATCAAATTCATCAACATTTTGGCCTATCAGTTGGACCTTACTCCAAGATCTCGTGGTGGTCATAATTTTTTCCACATATCTTAGCTATGCATGTATGAGTCTGATCCTGTAAATGTGATCAACTATAAGGATTTTTAATTGGAAGCATATATTTTTTTTTTGTAGTTTCACATTGAGATTTTGGGTTGATGTAAAAAGGTTTTCTGATTGAATAATATTCCTCTTGTTCTGAACCAATGGAGTCACTTTTTAATCTAGAATAGTCATTAAAGAAGGAGACCAACATTCAGTTGAAATTTCATAAGTTCTATGACCAAACATGTAGGAATACTTCTTGTAGATAAGAATTTATATGATAGAGGTGGGGATTGTGACACCTTTTTTTTGTTAATCATAATTTTAGCATGTACATAGGTTTTTTAATATGTTTTATGTTTTTTTGGGTGGGTTAGAGGTGTGTGTAAGGAAGGAAATGGGGTTCGGCTAGTGGGTTCCACCATCCAAATGGTGAGGGTTTTGGGAAAAAAGGATTCTTCCCAGTAACTACTCGCCATCTAGTGGTGGTCACCATCTCACTTGGGGGATTGTTTAAAGCCTTGTGAGCATAAAATATTTTAATGAATTATTCTCAATACCTGGCCAACTCTCAATTTATAAGATTCACTCATGCCTCTCTTGACCTGTAATTTACTAGGAGATATCATCTCGTGTTCTTTTCATCACACAACTCTTTATGTTTCCTCTATTTGATTCCCTGACAGTGCATTGATCCTATGTTATTAATCTTGTGAGTTCCTTCTTAAACAAATCAATAAAATTCTAATTTCCTTATTCAAAATCTACTATATTATGGATTTCGTGATCGAATATAAGGGTATAATAATTGCCTAACAATTGATTTATTTATAGTTTATAAAATGAACACCAGGATTCAAAGAATTGGAAACTAAAGATCATTGGGTCCTAAACCATAGACAATGATAGATCTTCATTGGTCTGTGTGGTATTGTACAAGCTTTTTGGGTGTGGTTTCTCCCTATTCTTGATCCTTGAAAAATTTTCATGTTATATCTGGAATGGTTATAGGATTAGTTGTGGTTAAGTTGATCTTTAAATTAGACTATTTTCATCAAATATCATTTCTCCAAAGGTTTTTGGTCTTTTTCATCTGTTCATATATATATATATATATGTATTATTCACATTACTATTTTACATGGGTGTGTAGCCAATGAGGATTATGATTGATTCTTAGTCAAATGAGGTGTGTTTTGTAGCCAGATAAACCTATGATTGTTTTTTCCTCACATATGGATTATTATGTCTATGAATCTTTTTTTAGATGATATTATGTTTGATATGTCATCCTTTATTATTATATTTTATGTGATGTTCCTATATCTTATATAGTATACTATATGTGTTGGGCCATGTGGATTATCCCACAAGGGTGACGTGTCACTCATTTTGTCAACATTTATTTGGGATACCCTTCTAAAGGTATATTTCTAAAATTCTTTTAGACTATTACATTGAGGAGGTTGTGTTAGGCTATGAATCATTATTCCATATGGGATTTTTCCGAATAATGTAGAGTCAATATCTACAGACAAATAATATATGTTATTCTATTATGATATACTTTTTAATTATCTATGATATGATTATTTTCATGTAATTAACATGTATATCTTATGAAACTATTTTATGTAGCACTAGTGGTATCTTTCTAGTTCATATAATTAAATCCTACTTGTGTATCTCAGTGCGCTTGTTGCTTTCACTACTAGATATATGGAGAAAGGATATGTCCTTATATTGGATCGATGAGTATGTTTAGTAGGAGTATGTGGGAATTATAGGGATAGATATCAGCTACTATTTTATTATTTTCTTTACATCATTTCTTGATTGACTTCTTTAGGGGAACATGTTTCTTAGTTTTTGGGTGTGTGACTGGAATGAATTACTATTACAAAATTGGTTAGTGCTCTATTTATATGGTACCATTTCGATGTTTTTATTTACTTTAATTTTTTAATTTTATTTCCATTATTTCCATTATTTACATGGATTTTTACCATATATTGATGGTGTAGTCTCCCCCTGATTCCCCTTTGGATCATGTTGCTTGTTGGAATCCTCTTATATATTAGGAGACATGCATAAATCTAGTTTAATCCAATAACTCTTAATTTTAATTCTCATAAATATTTTCTATTTTTCCGTAATAATCATTATGATTTATCAAAGTAAAATATGTTTCTGGAAAAACCTAACAAAAAAAGGTAAGTCTAGAAGTGACCGTATCAACCATAATAAAAATATATAATCTTTTCAGGAAGCCTGAGTGACTATATAGTAGTTACCACATTCTTATATTTAATTGACCACATGAATGAACAAGAAACTATTTTTCAAACGAGAAAATTTTATCTAATTCATGAACCAAATGCATGTATATTTTGAACCAACCCCAAGGATTGTTCAAGTGACCATTGAAGGATGAACCCACCATATGATGACTTCAAAGAACATGTCATCAGAAAATAAAATTTTAAACATAAAAAATGAAGAATAAATTGACCACATGTAGAAAAAATATTTCAATGTCAACTAACTAGAAGTGAGTTACTGTTTCATGTGACCAAAAGTAAGTGATTGTATCATGTGACCATAAGAAAGTGACTATTTCAAGTGATAGTTTTGGGCATACTCAAGATCATGCAACCACAAGATAAGGTGACTGCAAGTCATATTGGTCATGCTTTTCAAAATCATAGGTAAAAATATCTAACTTAAGAATCAAAGAATATAAATGAATCTAATGAATTAATTTTGATTCATTTAATAAATATTACTAGTATGTAAGGATTCCAGTTTATGGGAACAATTATGAAGAATCATTTTTCAATATTATACAATATTCAATAATAGAACATACTTTCTTTTAGAATTAGATCTGTTTATGGGAAAAAATATAGAGGTATTATACATAAAAACAGATCATAAAAACTAATTCACTATGAACCACAATAACACTCTATTTTGTCCTCTTAGTGGAATATATGTCTAAATTTTTCCACGGGATGTTTTAAATATTATTAATCAATAAAATCATATCAAAATGAGCTAATTTAATCTCTCTATCACAAATTGTATCTTTTCTCACTCTATTTTATTGTAGCATTGTTATATTTTTATATAATTCTATATATATATATTATCACAATCCCATATATTATATTAGAGAGTACTAGATAATCTATTATAATATTTTTACATAAATTATCCTAGGAATTACTATTTAAGATTATGTGTGTAACCTAGACTAAATTTTCTGCTATTGTAACTATAAAACTCTATTTTTGTTCTGGATCTATCTTTTATTTAATAATGGTTCATAGAAGTAGGTGACTATCAAGTTGAGAGGATTAGTTCATATCTTAGGACCGAACATATTATATTTATTTTGGTTAAGTGTTAATTTTATTTACATATTTATTTTTGAAAATATTATTGTTCCTGTAAAAATTAATTTTGAAATAAATACTATAATATTAATATTTAAATAGTGGTTAATATATTTTTTATATAATTATATATTTTTTAAAATTTATAGTAATTTTTATAAACAATTTACTATACAGTGATAGAGCCTTTAAAAAATATTTTGAAAAAAATGAAAGTGTATATATCTACTATATTAGTTAACTATGCTGTTTTTATAAATTGGGGGATTTTATTTTAAAATGTTTCCAAATAGAAATTTTTATAGGAAACTAATTTAAAACCCTCTTTAGAGTTCCACTCTATCCAACATTTGGTATTATAGGACTTGTTTTTCATTCTCTTTTCTTACCTTTTACCTTGATCAGGTTTTTATAAAGACCTTTGAATTTATATTTGTTCCCTAATATGTTATTATGGATGTTATATTTTAATCTTATGATATAATCATTTCACCGTATTTTACCACGAATTCTATAATAATTTTTGTAAGAGAGGATAAATTTAACTAGATATATTCTTAGGATACTGTATATCAAATTTTGAATACCTTTTATATGTCTCATAAAGAACATATAATTTTAAGTAAGTGAGACTAATTACATAAACTATTATGTATGATAATTTCAATATAAATCCTGATCAATATCTCTCTAACATATATCTTAAGTTTAATGAGATCCTAAAAACAATTATTACACATAGAAAAAATATGGATGGTATATCTCAATTATTAAGGATACTGAGATTTTTACTAGACCATTGGAGAGGTTTCACAATCTCTATTCAAGGGTCATATGACATTAATAAACTATCATTCAAATAGATAATTCGAAAAATAATGGTGGATGAAGAAGAGTTAAAAGTAAACAATGAAGTTGATGAACTTAAAGGAAAACTTTTCTCCTTTAAAGAATCAAATTCAAAATACATGGATATTTTCAAGCCTTTCAGATCAAGTTGATGTGTAGTCTATACAAAAAATTATGAGGAAATGAATCAGTAATATAAAATATTTAAGAAGGTTCATAAAAAAATATTTTTTTTCAGCCAAATTATAAATGATTGTCTAAAAAAATAATTTGGAGTAAATAATGGAAAAAGTATGTCTCACCAAATAGGATTACTTTTTATGGATTTGATTACAAATGACATATAAATACTGACTATTTGAAGCTTATGTTTAAGAAGAAGTATGAATAAAAATAGAAAAGGTGAACAAATTAAATAAACAAAATATTAATTGAATATAAATATAACTTAAGTGACTTGTATTATACCAATAAGATACAAATGAAAAGGAAAAATGATTATTTATAGAAACTTCTTCAAAGAGAACATTTATTTTTTCTTCTCAAATATTTGAAGACTCTTCAATGTAAAATGAATAATTATAAAAATATTTTACTATACTGGAAGACATCATGAAATGAGTTGAAATATCAATATAAAAATCATATAATTTTTAATGTTTTTTGTTTTGTGGACAAATCTAATCATAATATATAGAACAAATTGAATTAAATCCTATTGAAGGAAATATGAATAAAAAACTATTAAATTAACTTATTAAAATTATTTGGAACGATTCAATTAATGTATAAAAATATTTATTGTTATATTATTTAAAAAAAATTATAATTCAAATATGGAATTAGGTGTTGATTTGGATAACAAGTAAATAGGTACAAAAAATATTTTATTCCTAGTTTAAAAAATAAAGATTCAGTTTCTTTAGAAATAACTAGTTTAGGAAATATTTATATATTATGTATACCTAAGAAGTATTTTCTTTCTAAATATGTTATTTATATTGTAAAAAAATCCTATCAAACAACTGTGCATTTCAAATTTTTTATTTTCTATCTTTTCTAGACCCCTGAAAATCTGGGCACAAAATTCATTTCTATTTTGATTATACTTATATAAATTATTTTAATAGCTTGAGTAAATTTGTATTTTATCTATATAGTGTATGATTAAGATATATGACTAAAAAATATTTAATCTTAATGAATATTATAATAGTGAATGGTGGATATATCAGTTTAGATAACAACGAAAAAGAAATGATTATTGGACTAGGATAAATTATAAACTCAGAAGTTTTCCTTATTTATACTGATTAATTTTTTGATGATTTAAAATATATCAATTATAGTAGTTCTCAATTTTTTATGATGGTTTTAATTTTAAATTTTGAACAAATTGTGATATGATTTATTATTCTAAACATGCTTTAATTTTTACTGCTTTAAGAGATGATAATTTTTATTCTATTTATTTTTATTCCTTATTATCCCCAAATAATTTTTGTTTAAGTAATTTTCTTATAGAATCCTAAATTTGGAAATGGTTGTCAAAATATTTAATATATAGTTATATTAAAATATAAATAAAATGGTTTTTTGTAGGATATTCCAAATCTATAATTCCTTAATGACAAAGTTTACAATCCTTATTAAAAAGGAAAACAACCAAAAATTTCTTTCAACCAAAAGAAACAATTTTCAACCTGTCATAAAATATAGTTGGTTCTTCAAAATGTATTTTTACCATCAAGAGTTTATTATTTTATATTAAAACGTTATCTTATGTAATAGATTCTAAGTATTCGAGATATACATGGGCCTTTTTTCTTTCTCACAAATGTAAATATATTTTTCGTTTAAAATATTTAAAATCTATAGGAATCCTTAGTGGAACCACTATCAAATCATGGATAAGAGATCATGGTTCACAGTATGGGCATCAAATGTTTAAATATATATTACAACAACATGGTTGTTTTTTAAATTTCTCAACACCTCAGACACCACAAAAAAATAGGGTTTTTAGAGTAGAAAGAAGAATTATCGAGAAGTTTCCCATACTATGCTCATTAAATACGACTTAGCTATATAATTTATGGATAATGATGTCAACATAGCTTCTTATTTGGTCAATAGAGTTCTAATAAAACCAATCTGGGAAAAGAATCTATAATAATAATGGAGTGGAAAACCCCAAAGTAATTTACATTAGATTTTATGGATGAAAATAATACATTCTAAATACAAAAGATAATTTTTAATAATTTTCACCAAATATTAATAAGTTATTTTTTATTTATTATTGACAGCAAATTTAAAAGAAATATTTAGGAAATTAATTTTCTAGGAATGTGGGAACCTAAAAATATTACATGGAAGTAAAAGATTAAAACCCCATAAAAATTAACAATCTATTCCAAAAAGATTTTAAATATTTCATTTAACCACCTTGTGTAATCTCCTAGTTATAAAGGATACCATTGTGTCTACTTCAACATTGTTGAGATCTTAAAATTACTAATACAATATTTTCCAAGTATGATTGTATTCTTTGAAATTTATTTCCCATTTCTGGATTCTAGGAGTAAATATTTGATCTTATTTATTGGTCAAGTTAATTGTTTCATCATTAAGATCAACATGAAACATTATCTCATATATTGTATCTTCATTTCCCTTGGAAGTGTTGATATGAAATTATTCCCCCAATATATCATCCATAGAATGTAGGATAAGATTCATTTTGATATTCTTCTTCCATTCCCCTTTATAGATACCTTTAGATGCCTCTATTTCCAATAACCAGTTATTATCTTCAAACATGTAAATTTTTTCCTTATTGGACATATCTCACGCTAACTACACTTCATCACTAGGAGTCGTTGATTCCACCCTATGATTTCTACTTTAATGCAACTATGTTGTATATGGTATTTCTTATTCTTTAGTTTTAATAAGATTACTATCTGATCTAGGGTCCATGGGCTTTGGAAGGTTATAGTAATCCTTATGTTTTTATGATTTTTCTTTTTGTTGAATGGGAAATTCATAGAATAAAAATTTCGTTTCTACAACATCCTCAATCTACACCATAAAAACCATAATAGCATGATTCTCCTTCTCACAAACAAAATATGATTGTTTGTCTGGATCTTTTCCACTCTAATACCCCTTACGGTCAATATACTCTTCTTCATTTCCACCCATGTCCAAACTTATAGCTTCCAAACCATCATACTAATTACTCAGATTATGATTCAAAGTGGTCCTTCTATAAAACATCCTATTTTTCATTCACCATGAATTCATTTGAGTCCAAAGTTTCTTATTAGATCCTTCATGTTGCATGTGGTCTACCAAAACATCATCATGATCATCTCCTATAGAATCTATGAACCCATAACCATTGATCAAATATAGATCTATAAGGCCCCAACCTTAAACCTTACTTAATCTTGAGTTATTTCAAGAATACACATTAAGGATATTTTTAGGATTAGAATTATAGGAAATTAGATCATAAATCATGCATTACATTCCACATTTATACAAGGTGGTTACATAAACAATAATATTCATTTTTCCCATCAAAGTAAACATATTCAAAATAAAAAACGGATTCTTTATTGACACTTCCTCGACACTATCATCACATCATGTACTTTTCCCTTGACCTGTGAAAAACATTTCAGAAACTTGGGATGAGCATAAAAATCTCAATAAGGGATTTAAAAGTACGAAATGAAAACATTAGTACATGTATACATAAGATTTAATGAAATCATACTTTACTCATAAATCATATTAAATTTAACATACCTCATCAAATCATGAATAAATCATACAAATCATATGACATAAAGGTAACTTAAGGCATTCATAACACTCTTACGTCTGGAGTAACCCTCATGGTTACGTTTGGAATACCCATCACAGTATATTCCCTAAATCTATTTGAAGAAACCTTAGCTTTTAACCCATTCACATTACCCAATGCATTGGAGAGCTATATTGGGCTCACTCGCTCTTAGATTATCATGGAACCACCCGTCTTCATAATCAATTCCCAGGAACCATAACATAATCGTATCACATAAAACATGCATAATGGAAACATAACATTCCTACATTTCAATCACAAGATATCAATAACATATTTATATAATAAAAAAACTATAAAAACCATATTCAATACCAAAATAAATGAAAATTAAAACATGGTATTTATTTTTCATTTAAAAAATGTTATGGCGTGTAGAGGAAGCCAAAACTCAAATAATGGTCACGACGGTGGAGAAGTCGTTGTCGCCGCATACGTAAGACAAAAACATCCCCTTTTTCGTTTAGTAAAACAATTTGTATAAAAATATTAATTTTTAATAAAATTAAAAGTCAAAGGGGTTTATACATTGTAAAAAAGAACGTTGTGTATAAAACAAAATATGCCTCAATGAAAAAAGATTGAGACGAAGTCCCTTACCTCGTGCCCGACTTGACTCGATCATTATTTAATCTCCTGAATAATAAACGTGAGTTAATTTATACTTTCTTAAGAACCGTTTTCATTTTCATTATTCTTTTTATATAACTTATTACCATGCTATGAACACTATGTAATTATTGAAGTTAATAATGGTCGTTTTGTCGATCATTGGTACTTGAGTAAAAAATAAACTCCTTATAATTAAAATTAGTTCATGTGGTAAAATAACCATTATATCCAGAATTATATTCATTATTTAGATATCATATATATCATATATATCCATTATATACATTCATTTATAATATTACATAACATTTAGAGGTAAGAAATGAAATGCACCGTTCATGGAGACGGTAAGCCGTGTGTACGCATGAAGGCTACTTTAAATTCTATTTCGTATTTAATGGAATGAAATCATAATGATATAAAGGTATATTATAATTCCAGTATAATATCATATATAATATCATTAACTCCTTCCTTTATACATCCCACATATGGTATTAACGAATCAAATCACTTTGACGGAGCGGTAATCCATACTTCCTAAAATGAAGATATCGTGTTTACCCATAATGGAAACCATAAAGGTATGCCATAAATGAAAAATACAGAAGAATAAGGAAAACATAAACATAATATACATAATATATAAATATAGTGTCATCTTAATGGCCACCATGAAAGGTGTTAGAAGAATATTGAACAATCATCGTTTCGTGAGGCAGAAATTCGCCATCCACGGAAACAGTATGTTCCTTAACCATTAGACATAGGTGTGTGTAAGTGTAGCTCGAATACTTCTCATCACAATATCCTAGTGTATTTAAGATACTTGTGTTGTTACAAAATAAAGGTATAAAAAGAGTTTAGGGGGTTGGAGAAGCAAAATAAAACAAAAGAACACAAGTGAAGACATTACCTTTAAATCGGGTAACTCCTCTTAGTTTGAACCAAAAGGGTATCTTAAAGAGATTTATGCCTACGGTAAGGCTTCTATGATGAAGAGAGGGATATGGAGAGACAAAATGAGAAGATATTGGCCGAGCCAATGGCTTGAGATGTTTGGTTAAGGAGGTAGATGTGGGGGCCTTTTATAAGAGGGAGGAGGGGAACTCTTAGAAATTCAAGAAATGTTACTTTATATTAAAATGAATTTCTGATTTTAATGGTCCCAAATTGATATATTTAGAGGATAAGGTGATAAGGGTTCGAAATATACTCATACAATAGGTCTTTTACAAGTTTAAGTCTTAGATTTTATATTATATTTTCATTTTATTTAAATCGTTCATTAATGAGGTAATCGCTGCATCATCATGGTGATAGAAAAAATTAATTAATTTAATGTATAAATATTATAAATAAAATACTATGATGTAGTAAATATTTTTAGATTTAAAATAACTATTTATAGTTTAAGATATCATTTATTTAGACAAAATTAAAATTGTTTTACTTATGTGTTACATACTTTTGTGATATTCTTCTTTCTTTAAAAAGAAAATTATAAAGTGTCACTATCACCCAAAAGTGACTCCATGGGGTCCCTAAATTTGGAAAAAGGCATCCCATTGTCGGAAATGACACAACCAGTAGCATTAGGACACATTTTGGGGTCATTTGTTATTATTATGATTTTATTTTATTACCCTGAACTACCCTATTACAAATTAATCACGATAATTAAAGGTAATTACCGTCGTTACAATTCATAATGTCCAAAAACAAAAGAGTCTTAATTACATAATTTGGACCTTCTGATTCCAAATATGGAATCCATTTTACCAAATTACCAACATAGAAATTGCAATAATTAATTTAAAAATAATTCCAGTTGTCAAAACAAATAGCGGGTTTTTTGGAAACAATTTCTATCAAATTTTGACAATTGTTTATGTCCAATTTCAAAGTGAAATTAATAACAATGACCACCATTGAATTAAATGGTAAAAATATATTATATTTACACTCTAAAAACAATTAACAAGATAATCTATCTACATAATTAAATTAGATGAAAAATCAGTTTTGAAGTAAAATGCAGTATTTTTCACTATTCATTAAAAATGACCATTGTCATAAAAATACCAAAAATTTATCCAAAGTAACATTAAATGTCCCAATTATAATGAATAAGTTTATTTAGAAAAATAGAGCTTATAAAATTGTCAAAATATGGATTTAAAAATGGTTCTCCATCAAAAGGCGGTAAAACAATCTTTTATAAATATTGGAGTATTCTCTGCCAAAGATTAGAATTTATTCTCCTCTAAAACACTATCTAATTCATAAATAGACATTGATAAGAAAAAATATATTATTCATTACTTACTTGGGATGTTACATTCTTCCCCCCTTTAGAAAATTGTTTCCCCGCAATTTATTTACTTATCGAATAAGAGGGGGTATTTATCCCTCATTGCATTTTCAGATTCCAATGTTGCCTCTTTAGTCATGTGGTTTTTCCACAAAACCATTACTTGATGAATCAACTTATTCCGTAACACTTGCTCCATGTGGTCATGAATCTGTACTGGTTGTTCCTCATATGATAGATTCTCCTCCAGCTAAACTACCTCTAGACTCAAAACATGAGATGGATCTGGCATGTACTTCCTTAACATTGAATCATGAAAAACATTGTGTACCTGAGATAAACTCAGAGGTAAAGCCACTTGGTATTCAACTGATCCAACTCCCTCCAGAATTTCATATGGTTTAATGAACCTTGGACTCAGCTTTCCTTTCTTACCAAATCGCATCACGCTTTTCTATGGTGAAACTTTGAGGAAGACATGATCACCTACCTCAAAAGAGACATCGTTCCTCCTATTGTCCGCATAACTCTTCTGCATGCTCTGAGATGTTCTCATGTGTCTCTATATCAGCTGAACTTTTTATGCCAACTTTTCTACCAATTCTGGTCACATCAACTTCCTTTCACCCACTTCAGCCCAAAAATATGGAGTTCAACACCGCTTCCCATAGAATGACTCAAATGGTTCCATATGTATACTAGAATGAAAATTATTATTATAAGAAAACTCAACCAATGAAAGATGATGGTACCAAATTCCCTAATAATCCATCGAACCAGCACATATAATATCCTCCAAAGTCTGAATTGTTCGTTCTATCTTCCCATCTGATTGAGGATGAAAATCTGTACTAAAATTTAATTTAGTACCCAACGACTTCTGAAGGCCTTTACAAAAGTTAGAAGTAAACCTGGGATCAGGATCAGATACAATGGAGATGGGAACTCTCTGTAACCTAACAATATCTTTATGATATGAACAAGAAAGTTGATCTAGGGGAAATGTATCTCGTATAGCAAGGAAATGAGCAGATTTAGTCAATCGATCAAAAATAACCCAGATTTCATTGTTACCTCGAGGTGTCTTCGAAAATCCCACAACAAAGTCCATGGATATTTTCTCCCATTTCCACTATAGTACTGGTAAAGGATGAAGCATCCCTTTTGGTAACTACTGCTCTACTTTAACCTGTTGACATGTAAAACACTCCACAGTAAAATCAGCAATGTCTCTTTTCATTTCGTCCCACCAGTAGTACTCCCGAAGATCTCTATACATCTTAGTACTTCCTGGATGAACTGAAAAAATAGAACTATGAGCTTCACATAACAACTCTCTCTTCAACTGCGAATCACATGGAACACACAATCTCTTCCCAAATTTCAAAAGACAATCATTATCAATGTTTAATTTAGGCAACTTACCCTTCTGAACCAGCTCTACCTTTTTCTGTTACCCACTTTCTTGCTTTTGTGCTTGCTTAATTCTGTCTGATAGAGAAGATTTCACTGATACCTGAAACAAAACAGAAGAACATCCTACCCCAACAACTTCTATGCCAATGTTCATCAAATCCTTAACCAAAGGATCACGTTCCAAACATAACATGGTTAATGAATCATTACTTTTTCGACTCAAAGCATCATCCATTTTATTTTCTTTTCCCGGATGGTAATGAATTGTATAATCAGAATCCTTGATTAATTTATGTCATCTCCTATGTATCATGTTCAATTATTTCTGAGTAAATATATACTTCAAAATTTTTTGATCAGTATATATTTCACACTTTACACCATACAAATGATTCCTCCAAATTTTTAAAGAAAAATCATCAGAAGCTAATTCCAAATCATGTGTAGGGTAATTTACCTCATGAGTTTTCAACTGACGTAAAGAATAAGTAATTACCTGATCATTCTGCATTAGGACGCAACCAAGTCCTTTCAATGAAGCATACCTATTGATAACAAACTCACCATTCCTGGAAGGTAGTGCCAAAATTGGAGCATTCACCAATCTTCTTTTCAATTCCTGAAAACAATCATCACATTCTTTTGTCCAGATAAACTTAACACCCTTGCGAGTCAGCTTACTCATTAGAATAGATAATTGGGAAAATTTATAACAATCCTTCGGTAATATCCTGCCAAACCAAGAAAACTATGAATCTCAGTTACATTTGTAGGTCTTGGACAGTCCTCAACAACCATTGTTTGTACAGTATCAACAGTTATCCCATCTTTAGAAACAATGTGACCAAGGAAAGAAATTTGTTGCAACCAAAACTGACACTGGCTGAATTTCCCATAAAATTTCTTTTCTTTTAAGGTTTGAAAAATAACCCTTAAATGACTTTCATGCTCCTCTTTACTTTTTGAAAAAACCAAAATACCATCAATGAAAACAACCACCAACTTATCCAAGAACTCATGGAAAATTATATTCATAAGGTTCATGAATACAGCAGCTGTATTGGTTAGCCCAAAAGGCATTACTAAAATTTCAAAATGGCCATATCTTGTAAGAAACACAGTCTTCGGAATATCTGTTTCCTTTACCTTCAACTAATGGTACCCCGATCTCAGGTCAATCTATGAAAGATAATGATCTCCCAGGAGCTAACCAAAAAAATCATTGATATGAGGAAAAGGACATTTGTTCTTAACAGTGATGTTATTAAAGGCTCTATAATCAATGAAATGTCTCATTGAACCATATTTCTTTTTGACAAATAAGACAGGAGAACCCCATGGTGATGTGCTAGGTCAAATGAATCCTTTCCGTAATAGATCTTGAAACTTCTCCTTCAACTTTAAAAGTTCAATTTGAGCCATTCGATAAGTGGGTTTTGAAATTGGCTTCGCATTAGGAACTAAGAAAATAGTAAATTCAACTTCCCGATCTGGTATTATTCCAGGCAACTCGTCCGAAAAAAAATCAGGATACTCATTTACCACTGGCACATCATTAATCTGAACAGTTCCTTTGTTTTCAACAATATGTTCAAGGTAAAATTCATTTCCATATTTTACAAGTTTCTCAGCCTCTTGATATATTATCAAAAGTAAGGGTTTATTCTTTTACACAAACTGAAAGCCTTTCTGAAAAGAAACTTCCTTAGCTCTACAATCAATCTTAGCATGGTAAACAGAGAGCCAATCAATACCCAGGATAACATCAAACTCTACTAGAGGTAAAATAATAAAGTTTGCAAGTAGGTTTTTTCCACGGATAAGGATAAGATAACTCTTATAAATTCTTTTTGCCTCAACATTTCCCTTATGTGTTTTTACCACAAGTTCAGGAGTCAATTCTTGAGATGGAATTCCCAATTTACGAGAAAATTTTTCAGAGATGAAAGAATGTGTAGAACCCGAATCAAACAACACACTGTCATAATCTAAAAAAACAAAAAAAAGTACTTAATAACACTTCATTTTCTGGCCCAACATCTTCTGAAGTAGTTGCAAAGGCTTTCACCACACCTTTCTTCTTGTATTCTTGCTGATTCCCATCATTTGAACTCTTTATCAGACACTTGTTTTCATAATGACCCATATCATTACACTTGAAACATTTCACTAACTGTAAATCAAATTGGGTCTTACCATAATATTGATCTTTTTCAGTGAAATCACAAACCTTATGTCCCATATTACCACATCGGTAGCACATTCCAGTATTCAGAAGACATTCCCCAGCATTCTTTTTACCACATTTATCACAAACTGAAAACTTAGTTTTCCTACCATCAGTCCTTTTTGAAGAATTCTTCCCATTATCCTGCCACCTCGGTCTCTTCTTCTGTTGGTAGTTATAGAACACTTGATCATCGGAAAACTCCATTTCCTCCTTCCCAGTACATCGAACAAGATTTTCGTAACTCTTTAACTCGTGAGAAGCTAAAGCCCTTTGATATTTTGGCTTTAATCCTGAGTAAAAATGATTGATTTTACTATCAAGGTCTCAGATAAAATTTGGAGCATACCTTTCCAATCGAGTGAACCTTTCTTCATAAGTATCCACTAAGTCGTCCTCTTGCCTAAATTCCAATAATTTTTTTCCATCCAAATTCAATCAGCCTTAGGAAAATATTTCTCAAGAAACATACCTTTGAATTCATCCCAGTCAAGAGCATCAATCTCATTAGTGTCCCTGATATTTTTAACCATTGACCACCACTGATCTGATTCACCCTCCAAACGGTAAATAGACAGACTAAACATTTGCTTGTCTGAAAACCCCATGAAATTGAAAATCTTCTCCAGTTCTTTAATCCACCCTATAGCTAGCACAGGGTCAGATTATCCTCTGAATGATGGGGGATGTTGCATCATGAAATGTTCCACCACTGACATGTTCCTCTGTGGTTGATTTGGCTGATCTTTTTCATGGATACCACCACTGTTTATCGCTTGGGTCAATTGCACCATTACTGCAACAAACTGTTCAGTTCCAATTCTAACCATCTCAGGATGCTGATTCGAAAGGTCATTTCCTTATGTATTCCTTCCTAGCACTATATCCATGTTTCCTCTATGGAAAACCATTCTTAAAAAACATTTCTTAGATGATGCAACATGGTAATCTTCAAATGCTTTATCATTTCAATTTGACCATAAAAAATATTTTTGGATAATCATTTAATAGAATTCTAACCCCTAAAGTTGTCTAAAATGACCTATGATACCAAATATAAGGCCCCAACCTTAAACCTTACTTAATCTTGAGTTATATCAAGAATAAAAATTGAGGATATTTTTAGGTTTAGAGTTTTAGTGAATTAGATCATAAGTCATGCATTACATTCCACATTTAATCAAGGTGGTTACATAAAAAACAATATTCATTTTCCCATCAAAGGAAACATATTCAAAATAAAACATGGATTCTTTCTTGACACTTCCTCGACACTATCATCACATCATGTACTTTTCCCTTGACCTGTGAAAAACATTTCAAAAACATGGGATGAGCATAAAAATATTTAGTAAGTGATATAAAAGTACGAAATGAAAACATTAGTCCATGTATACATAAGAATTAATGAAATTATAATTTACTCATAAAACATAAGCACTTTAACAGACCTCATCAAATCATGAATAAATCATCGAAATCAAAAGACATAAAGGTAACTTGAGGCATTCATAACATTCTTACATAGGGAGTAACCCACATGGTTACGTTTGGAATACCCATCACAGAATATTTCCTAAATCTATTTGGAGAAACCTTAGCGTTTAACCCCTTCGTGTTACCCAATGCATTGGAGAGCTATATCGGGCTCACCCACCCTTAGTTTATCACGAAACCACCCGTCTTCATAAACAATGCCCAAGAACCATAACATAATCGTATCACATAAAACATGCATAAAATAAAAATAAAATTCCCACATTTCAATCACATGATATCAATAACACATTTACACAATAAAAACATTATCAAAACCATTTTCAAAACCAAAATAAAATAAAATTAAAACATGGTATTCATTTTTCATTTAAAAAATTTGTGGCTTGTAGTGGAAGCCGAAACTCAAATAATGGTCACGGTGGAGGAGAAGTCATAGTCGCTGCATATGTAAGAAAAAAAATCACCTTCTGTCATTTAGTATAACAATTCATATAGAAGGATTCCTTTTGAATAAAATTAAAAGTAAAATTGTTTTATGCACTGTAAAAAAGAAAGTTGTGTATAAAACAAAATATGCCTAAATGAAAAGAGATTGAGACGAAGTCCCTTACCTCATGTCCGACTTGACTCGATCATTCTTTCATCTCCTGAATAATAAAATTGACTTAATTTATACTTGATTAATAACTTTTTTCAAGTATATTATTCCTTTTATATCACTTATTACCATGTTATAAACACTATGTAATTATTTAAGTTAATAACGGTTGTTTTTTCGATCACTGGTGCTTGGGTCAAAAATAAACTCCTTATAATTACAAGTAGGTCATGTGGTAAAATATCCATTATATCCAGAATTATATTCATGATGTAGATAACATATATATCATATATATCCAGTATATACATGCATTTATAATATTACATAACATTTAGAGGTAAGAAATGAAATGCACCGTTCATGGAGACGGTAAGCCGTACGTATGCTTCAACACTACTTTCATTTCTATTTAATATTTAATGGAATGAAATCATAATTATAAAAAGGTATATTATAATTCCAGTATAATATCATATATAATATCATTAACTCCATCCTTTTTATCTCCCACATATGGCATTAACGAATCAAATCACTTTGAGGGGGCGGTAGTCCACACTTCCTAAAATGAAGATATCACGTTTACCCATAATGGAAACCATAAAGGTATTCCATAAATGAAAAATAAAAAGGCATAAGGAAAACATAAACATAATTTATATCATATATAAATAGAGTTAAATCTTAATGTCCACCATAAAATGTGTTAGAAGAATATTGAACAATCATCGTTTCATGAGGCAGAAATTCACCATCCACAGAAATAGTATGTTCTTTAACCATTAAACGAAGTTGTGTGTACGTGTAGCTCAAATAATTCTCATAAAAACATCCTAGTATTTTTAATATACTGTTTTTTTTACAAAATAATGTTATAAAAAGAGTTAAGGGGGTTGGGGAAGAAAAATAAATCAAAAGAACACAATTGAAGACATTACCTTTAAATCAGGTAACTCCTCTTGGTTTGAACCAAAAGGGTTTCTTGAAGAGCTTTCTGCCTAAGGTAAGTCTTATATGATAAAGATATGGATTTTGAGAGACAAAATGTGTAGATCGTGGCCGAGCCAATGGCTTGAGAGGTGTGGGTAAGGAGGTAGAGGTGGGGGCCTTTTATAAGAGGGAGGAGGGGCACTCTTGGGAAGTCAAGAAAAGTTAATTTATATTAAAATGACTTTCAGATTTTAAAGGTCCCACATTGATATATTTCAGGGATAAGGTGATAAGGTTTCTAAATATAATCATCCAATAGGTTTTAGACAAGTATAAGTCTTAGCGTTTAAATTATCTTTTCATTTTATTTTAATCGTTCATTAATGAGGTCATCGCTGCGTCATCATGGTGTCATAAAAAAATTAATTTATTTAATCTATAAAAATTATAAATAAACTAAAATGATGTAGGAAATATTTTTATCTTTCCAATGACTATTTATAGTATAATTGGTAATTTATTTATACAAAATTAAAATTGTTTTACTTAGGTGATACATACTTTTGTGATATTCTACTTTCTTTAAAAATAAAATGATAAAGTGTCACTATCACCCAAAAGAGATTCCATGGGGTCCCTAATCTTTTCACAAGGCATCCCATGGTCGGACATGACATAAACAGTAGCATTAGAACACATGTTGGGGTAATTGTTTATTATTATGATATTATATTTTTACCCTTAACTACCTGATTACTAATTAATCACGATAATTAAAGACAATTACCATCATTACTATTCATAATGTCCAAAAACAAAATAGTCTTAATTACATAATTTGGACCCTCTTGATTCCAAATATGGAATCCATTTTACCAAATTCTAAACACAGTAATTGCAATAATTAATTTAAAAATAATTCTCGTTGTCAAAACAAATAGCGGGGTTTTTAGTAACAATTTCTATGAAAAGTTTGACAATTGTTTATCTCCAATTTAAAAGTGAAATTAATCCCAATGACCACCACTAGATTAAATGGTAAAAATATATTCTATTTTTACTTTAAAACCAATTAGAAAGATAATATATCCATATAATTAAATTAGATGAAAAAGCAGTTTTGAAGTAAAATGCAGTATTTTCCCCTATTCATTAAAAAAATGAACATTATTAGAAAAATACCAAAAATTTATCCCAAGTAAATTTCAATGTCCCAATTATAATGAATAATTTTATTTTGAAAAATATATATTATAAAATTGTCAAAAGATAGATTTAAAAATGGTTCACCATCAAAAGGCGGTAAAACAATCTTTTAAAAATATTAGAGTATTCTATGCCAAAGATTGGATTTATTATCCCTTAAAACACTATCTACTTCATAAATATACATAGATACTAAAATATATTATTTATTACTTACATGGGATGTTACAGGACCTCCTAAGGACCCATTATTCATATCACCATTAACAGAGGATGTTCCTTTTAATTCAACAGTAAATACAAGAGAATCTAGTCGAATCACCACATTAGGGGAAGGAAACATAGCCGGTTCATTGTTGGATGTTGGAGGATGAAATAACCTCCCATTTTTTATGTATTAGTAGTGCCATTTCCACCACTATTGAATTCATAAAAACCCATTCATTCTATCAACTATTAAGAGGCCATAGAAGAGACCACAATGTTCTTACTGTCCTTGAAAAAGATTTTTTTGAACCAAGTAATTTAGTCCCTAAACCATTAGATCCCTATAAAACAATCCCATGGATGTTGTTGTAGGAGACCTGGATAAAGGAAATGAAACCCATGCCTCATTGAGAATCATGGTTAAACATCAAGACTTTTTGTCACGACATGAACCATAAAACATTGATGAAAAAATAAATTACAACCCTTATTTAATTGATATATATGAATAATTTAACTATTTTAATAGAAATAATGTCTGGAAATTAATATAAAAACCTAAAGGCTACCTAAAAATAGGAACCATGTTTTTATATAGAAACAAGGCTGATAAGTCTACCACAATTATTATAAAAACCCCCATATTAGTTAAAAAGTATATATTCAAGTATAAGGTATTGACTATAATGAAATCTTTTTATAATTAGTTGTAATTAAATCCATTATAATACTACCTTTCATATATAACAAATCTAAATTTTGAACAATTTTGAATGGATGTTAGGGGTGAAATTAATGATTATTATATTAGTGAGGTTTCTTTATTGATAATCTTCATGGATTTCAAAACACTCATTTTTAAAATTTTATATTCATGATTTTAAAAAATATTTTTATAGTTAAAAATAGGGTCATATAGCTTTGAAGGATAGGATGAATACTTTTATAATTTCAATTAGATTGAAAAAAATTGTTTTTGACCCTACCATATTTAAAAAAATAATTTAAGTGGATGGTTTAGAAGTTCCAATATATTTCAGTGATATTTTATTTGATAACCCAATCACTCAACATATATTATAATTTTTTAAGTGAAGAAAGGTTAATTTTAAATGGTTTTAATATGTGAGTTAAAGCTCATTCATTGTTTACAAATTTGTTCAAAACAATGATGATTTTTTTACTCAAAGTAATTAGGTAAATAATATTTTAAATTTATTTTGGTAAGGTTGGAACCAAAATTAGTTACACTCTTATGGGTTCAAACTATATGTTGGATATGGATAAAACTTGAAATTATGATGTTTGAACTACTTAATGAGGTATCGTCAGATATACCACTCCAAAGGAAATTTATTTAAATTAGTTTGTAATTATTATACTGATTTTGTTGCTATTAAGTTAAATATAAAAATTACATATTGAATAGGTCATAATTTTTACAAGACTTTAGTTTCATAGTGTATTAATAGGTATAGTTTTATTGCATTATCTACTACTAAAGATGAGGACATTATTGTAGGAAATTGTTGTGAACACATTCTCTAGTTGGAAAAAACAATACATGATTACAGTTATTAATTTTGAGATGTCCCTATAAATTGTGGCAATACAAGTGATATTACTATTAATAAAATTCAACTATTTCACTATAGTATAAACTATATTGATATAATACATCATGTTTTAAGAGATCATTTTCAAAAAGGGGATATTAATATTGAATTCGTTGTTACATAATAATAGTTGGCTGATATTTTTAAAAATCCTTTAAATATAAAGGTATAAAATGATATGATAAATGGCCTCATAATGATTAATTATTACTAAATAATTTATTTGATTATATAAAACTTATATTTTATCAATTATTTTTCTTAATTATGGTATAGTGATTATCATATGTGTTTACTAACATTACTCTCAATTTATATTTGGTGTAATGTTTTTTTGTATTGTAGTTATATAATTGTAACTAATAAGTTATATAGTTAGTAAACCTTCCCTGACCCCCCAAAGTTACAGCGAGGCATGACAAATTTTTAGTATTATAAAAATGACTTATTTATGTTACCCCAGTTATGTTTTTATGGTCAGTTATCCTACATTTTCTATTTTAGTTCTGAAATTTTTAATTAAATATTTTATCAGGATTTATTTTAGGATCATTATTATTATATGATATAAATGATTGATTAAAATTCATATGAGAATTATAGTAATCACCCGATTATTAGAACATTTTATGTTTTGATGTGTCATATGTTATCCCTCTCAAATATATATTTTCCAATTGCATTTCTCTCTCAAAATCAAACATGGTCCTCCATAGTTTTGAATCTCAATATAAGGATGGTGAAAATTAAAAGAGATAATAATGTGAGATGAGATATCATATTGGTTCCCATACATTATATTAATCTAAAAATGATCAATATATCTTGAGTGTTATAATCGTTCCTATAAACCCCCATCTTCTGGGAAGGCCTGACTATGTGGAAAAATAATAGGATGTCAATTTTCAACAGTCCAATTATTTATGTGAATTTGGAATCTATTTCTAATGAATCATGTGATGCCATTGGAAACCCTGTAAATGGGAAAAATATGATATTATCTTCAATGATTTGGGGTAAAAGTTTGAATTTTCATCATATAGTATATTATAAGGAATATAGAATATTGTGTCCTATAAATCATGCTCATTTGGAGTATTTATGTTCCCGTGAGGAGATAACTAGTAACATAACCCTATATGACATACTTTTGATGAATTAAATGGGGGAATATATAGTTTTAGTGAATTTTATCTGAAAATTGATTATTCCTAGGAAACCAGGCTTCAAAATTTTTATAGAATCAATATATTTTTGAATTTGATGAATAATTGAGTTCAAATATGCTATTAACTGTATAACATGAGACATATGGTTGAACTATAAAAAAAATCCTCTATTTTTAATTAATTTACATTCATTAAATATAACTCATCATTATTATATTTAAAATAATTCATTTCAAAGAGGGATGAAAAAGTAATTTCTGCTTTTTGATTTTTCCCTAAATTAAAAAATTTATAAACATATAATGGTAAATTTGAATGCTCAGAAAATGTAGTAGGTGGATAATAATCTAAATATTTATGATAAATTTAATCTTATTAATAATACTTTTAGACCAAGAAAAAAAGAGGATCTTGTTATAGAACCTGGTGAGGTAGTTGAATATTCATTTGATAAAAATAATGTTTCTTTATATATTGAAGAATAAGAAGAATAAGTGGATAATTTTAGTGTGGGAACTTGGGAAGCACATGAGGAATTCATGGATATATCTCTTAATATATATTTTAGATCTATTGATTCCCCAATACCACTACCATATCAGTAATAAAAATAAGATATGGGGTCCTTTATGGTAGTGAAGTATCCAATAATATTTTAACTAAGGAAATAGCATGGGATTATAATGACTTCATTGAAATTGAATGAAGTAAACAAAGTTAAGAAAATTTTTCATCTTTAGGCCCAATTATTCAAAATAATAAAAGGAAAAGTGAAAGTGAAGAAAATACTGAAGGGGAAAATATAATGATGGTGATGATCATGGGGGAAGTCCATATGGGTATAGTGGAAATTATCACTGTTCTATTTAGAGTGTACAAGTAGGGTCAGAAAATATTGATATTGATTTTCAATAGATATTTAAGGTGTCTCTTCCTAGAGAAATAATTGACCATGTGATGGAAGATTTTTTTGTAATAACACGTACTAATGATGTTGAGGAACTAGTTAATTATAGTATGATATATCCACTTGTTTTTACACATATAAATACTTTTGAATTTGATGAGGAAGAAATTGGTGTAAAATAGAATTTAACATATGAGACCATACCCCATAGAAATTGATGGTGAGATAGTCAATATAAAGTTTTATTTGGATCTATCTAAAACTCTATCTTTTTCTCCTCATTTTATATCCTTTATGACTAAGGATGATTGGATTTTATTTTTCAAATCAATGTATTATGCGTGTTTCAATAGATTTTTTTATTATTTTTGGAATCAAATAGAACACATTAGAGAATAAAATATTTCCACAAAATAAATCTTATTATCTCTCATTTTAACCAAATATTAATTTCGAGGTATATGTGATGAAAAGTTATTTTGGTAATGTATAACTTGAGGCTGGTGATTTGAGTGAATATATTTAGGGCATGATATTGATGTTAGACCAAAGGTTTATAAATGTATGTTTTGAACCATCTATATCTGTTGTGCCACTCGAATCCTCCTCAATTTCACATCCTACTTATGTGCAAGGTGATTCTAATGTAGATAAAATCAAGAAGATTGTGAGAGATGAGTAGAATTTTATCTTTAATGAGTTTCATAAAACTATGGAATTAGTGTTTGAAGTATTTCCAACACATGTAACAAATACTTTGAAACCAGTTAGAATGGATGTTAAGAATGATTTTATATATAGAGATACAATTCGAAGGCCTATTTATTTTTATATTTGTAGGATACTTACTATGTCTGGTCTGATGGATATGTTTAAATCCTTATATAGTGATATTAGTATTCCCTCTTAAATTTAGGCCTTCAAAACAATTTTCTAGAAGTTAAAAGTCATTACTAGTGTTCGGGTATCCTTCTCTATAACAGGGAATACTATTTTTAGGAAATGGATCATGGTTCCAAGGTTGAAAAGGGATTAAATATACTTCACAACCCAAACCTTCATAATGCTAATTCTATTATTTTGGAACCTTCTATCACATCGAGTTATATATCTCTACTTATTCCAATTCTAATGCAATCCCTTTTGGATTATCATTTAGAAAAGTTGTTCAACATCTTCAACCATTTTTTATGTGTATCGTTATTGTAAAGACCCAAAAAATTCAAGGAATTTTTTTTTCTTAATTTTATTTGGATTTTTACAATAACGCAGTTTCTGACGGCACCTGATTCCGATGCCCGGTGTGCCCGAAATCATTTTCCAAAGTTTGGCTCGGGTACGTTCAGTGAACGGATGAGCGAGTTTTTCTAACTTTTGAACCGGTGCTCAGAATTGAATTCTGAAGGCACCAATGGAATCGCAGCGTCGGTAATTGCTTAGAAACGCCTCTTCCGGAGTTACGTTTGCTCTGGTGTGGTTTTTCATTTTTTGGCTTAAAGTTACAAAATAAAATAAATTGTACGACAAACTTTATTTTATTACAATTAAGCCACATGGAAGCCACTTGAATCCACTTAAAGCTTCATAAGCTGAGTTGATGCGAATAGGGTGCTATCCAAAAATATCCTACCCACTTGGTAGGATATTTTTGAGGTGGGGCCTGCACGAGCCCCACCGTTTCTTTTCTGCTAAGTAACGCACCCGCGAAAACCCGTCATTTTGAAAGTCAACTGAAGCGTTTTCATAATTTCTTAACGCCCCAATTAATTGGGCAGTTTTCTTCGTTGAATTAATTCTACGAATTAATTTATTCGTTTCTTAACCTGTTTGAAATCTGTTGGCTTAATAATAAAATAAGACCAACGCACGACTTCTGGAAAAATACTCATTGATAGGATTTGACAAAAACCGAGAATTCTTCATCCTCCTTCATGAAGAACGCGAAGAATGCGAAGAACGCGAAGAACGCCGATCCCTCGGAAATCGACGACGCGACACCAAGTTTCGCGACGCCGACGATTCTTCTTCCGCGGCGTTCTTCTGCGACAATCCTACCCCGCGACAACCATCGATCGGCAGCGACAAGGTAGGGGGTTGCGCTATTTTTTTAAATTTCCTTTGTGGATTAAAACAACAATATGGATTTAATTATTATTAATTAAATCTGTTGTTTCTTGGTCCTCAGAGTTCGTCGACGCAACGCCAGATACCGCGACGACGCGACGATCCCCTCCTTCCGCGATGATCAATTCCGCGAAAGAACGTGTGTGCGACGACTTGACGAGGTAGGGGTTGTTGTGAAATAATCTATATTCCCATGAACGTTTATTTTAAATTAAAGAACCGGTTTCATAAGTACAATTTTAATTTATTAAAATTGTTGTTTGATGTGTTGTTTAATCCTCCCAATTGTTATCGCCTAACGCGGAGGGTGAGGGCCAAACGAACACGGCCCGAAAACCCTCCGTAGTTCTTTGTTGTTTTGCGGATTTGGCGGCCGATGACAAAACGTGACACAAAGGCGATTTGATGATCCCGCAGTGAAGAACGGAACCCGGGAGGAACAGCGGCGCAGGCGGGAAGGAAAACGGACCACCGGAGCGACGCCGGTGGCCCGCGGAAGCCACCGGCAGCAGTGGCGCCAGTGGACCCGCGACTGCCCAGGTCCGGCGCACACACGAGATGCGGCCTTTTCCGCGTCCGTTGACTAGGGCGGCCCCCCGCGGGGGCCGCGGTGCTATCATGCGGGGGCAGCGAGACACCCGCGCTGCTCGGCCGCTCGGCCGAGCCGAGTCGGACCGGCCGGCCGAGCGGGCCGTGCCCTGGCCTGGCCGGACCAGGTCTAGCCGGGTTGGACCGGGTCGGGTCGACCCGGTTCGGCCGACCCAGGGGGGTGGGGCCGGGTCGGCCCGGGCCCATACCCTCGTCTTCGGACCATTTCAGTCTTTTGCCCATAACTTGAGCTACGAGCCTCCAAACGACTCGCTGTCAGCGGCAACGCGATCCTTAGATCAACACGGTCGTTTTGGTATATCTCAATCAAGGTTTCTGAATACTTTGAGTTCGGCCGGGTTGGTTCGTACACGAAACCATCCGGGCCCTCAGAGTAGAAACAATAATATCATGAGCTTCGGTCGTCCGATCGACATGCCGTCGACTTCATTAAATTCCACTAAGTGAGACGGATCTTTTGGCATAATCCGCCCGAGGGTTGGATGCAGGTGGAGTACGGTCGGGTTGGTTTTTCCTTAAAAACCTACCGGGCCCCTGGGACGAAAAAGCCAATATCTCTCAGACCAGGCGTCCAATTGACGCGCCGTCTGCGACGTTGAGTTCCTGTTGATGATATGGAAATTTTGTATACATCAACTCTGGACTATGTGTCAGTTGATGTATCAGCCTCTCGGCTCGTGGATCGGACTCTCCCGAACGAGCTTGCTGTGTGCGGGAACCCTAGTGCTGGCTGCGACTTCGACAGCGACGACTATGCAGAGATCCTTAGTGGACTGCAGCGACGACTGTGCAGAGATCCTCAGTGGACTGCGCCGACGACTGTGCAGAGATCCTCAGTGGACTGCGACGACTACTGCACTCAGCGATCCTACGTGGATAAGTGCTACAGATCCTGTGTGGATCCGATCCTGTGTGGGTCAGTGCTTAGCGGTTCTTTGTGAGCCAGAACCTACAGGTCCTGTGTGGGCCCGATCCTGTGTGGGTCTTTGCGGGGGTTAGTTACCTATTGATCTTGTGTGGGTCCGATCCTGTGTGGGTCATTGCGGGGGTTAGTACCTTTTGATCCTTTGTGGGTCCGACGACTTAGATGGCTCAGTGATCATCTTTATCGTCACACAAGAAGTATACCTGTATGAGCTGAACTCCGTTTTACTTTCCTTTGTGGATTGTGTTGAGATATCATGTGTGGATTTACGTTTTACTTTCCTTTGTGGATTGTGTTGAGCTATCCTGTGTGGATTTTACATTTTTCTTTCCTGTGTGGACTAAGTTGTACATGAGCTCGGAAGTTGGAGCCGAGTGAGAATTGATGACTTAGGTATGTGTATGGGCATATACATAAGCCGTGTCGGATGTTACTTCATGATTGTATATTTCCATTGTGGTTTATCCTTTGTGGATTCTGGGAGACCTTCGGGGGTCTCGGGGTGCCTACTGAGTAGCTTATACTCACCCCTGCACGGGCTATGCCCGCACTACGTTGTGTTGGTTGCAGACGACGGACAGCGTTGATCATGGTGGAGGCTTGCGATGCAGGACGGTACCTGAAGGTGGACCACTGGGTGGGATGTACTCGGAGCGGTCAGGTGGACCCGAGGAGCAGTGGAGGCTATCTGTACTCACCCTTTAGGTGGGACTTCCAGAGGACGGCTCGACGCTGCGGCTTTACTTTTCAGTTGCTTTTTCCCCTTTCAGTTGTACTTTAAAGTTGGGCTTGTATTTCTGTCCCCCTTTACTTTTCTGCACTTACTGTTGTACCTGCTTGTTACAGTTTTTACTTTGTGTTTTCTTTTCCGCTTTCTTAATCCATGGTGCTTGTTTACTTTTCAAAGGCAATGCCTTCCCTTTTTCTGGGATTTATGCCTTGGTTCAAGTCGCCAGCCCCTGGCCTATGGAAGGCAGGCTTGGGGTAGTCACGGCACGGGCCCTGAGGACGGGTAGTGACAAATTGGTATCAGAGGTGGTCGGTTCTACCACAGACTCTGATATTTCTTCTATATGAAGAAATAGTGTTTAGCGTATTGGGTGTGGTTATCAGTCCAGGGAGTCCAGTGTTGGTACGGCGGCTGACGTATCCGTACACCAGGACCCTGACTTCTGATTTCCGACTTAATGCACAAAAACATTGATTGCATGTGTGTTTCAAGTTTTCTTTGTGATTAATTCATATCAGCTCACCAGGTATACTGTTCTGACCGTGGTGCACCAGTTTCCTTTTTAGAATGGCCCCACAATGGCAGCCAGCTAGGGTTCTGAGAGTAGAGTGTGACGACAGCCCACCGAGTGACGAGGCCTCGGTACAGGGCCTGTTGACAGCAGAGGCACTAGCGGTACCATTATTCGCCGAGCCCCCGATGCTTCCTGCACCGACCGCTGACGATGCACGTCGCCTTGGAGCTCTGCATGAGTTCCAGCACCAGCGACCACCCAGGTTTTGTGGGGAGACGGACCCCCAGGCAGCCGAGGACTGGCTGGAGGTGGTTGTTCGAGTTTTCTGGCTAGTGAGGACACCAGCAGACCTCAAGGTGATCCTCACGGCGAGCCTACTGCACACAGCAGTGGGCCGATGGTGGAGCTTGATGCTCTAGGTGCACGATGAGGCATCTCTTCTCTGGACGGACTTCGAGAGCCTTTTCGACTCAGATTTCGTCCCGGAAACCCTCCATGCAGTGCGCATCCATGAGCTTCTTCAGCTGCGGCAGGGCAGCTTGACGGTCGCCCAGTACACGGTGAGTTTTACCGATCTTTCTCGCTACTCGACCGACATGGTACGAGACCCCTTCTTCCGGGCCCGGACCTTTGAGTAGGGTTTGAGACACAAGATCAAAGCATCGATGATCTCCCTCAACATCCCAACCTAGGAAGGAGTACTGGAGCGATCCCTTCTGATCGAGAGCTTTCTTGCTGAGTCTACTTCAGCAGCGAGACCTACCGCAGGGCGGCAGGTAGCGGAGTCTTCAGCAGCAGGTAGCCGACGAATGACTCAGGGTTCCAGGAAGACCATACCCTCTCGTAGACGACCTCAGGACACTAGCTCAGCAGTGCGGGGCACACAGCGTGGAGTCGGTATTTTGAGAGGCAGGCAGTGCTACGCATGCGGCGGGCAGGGCCACATGGCTCGTGACTGCCCGACCCGCCGTGCCGAGGAGCAGCAGACGGTGGAGGGGCCACCCAGGCTGTGGCAGAGGGTCGACCGTGGTAGTCCGCAGGGAGGAGGCAGACGAGGCAGAGGAGCTGGTCGAGCAGTGAGTGGAGGGCGATGCTTTGAGGCTCTACCACCACCACCACCAGGAGGGCCGCCCCGACCATAGGGAGCTGGCGGGCAGAGACAGGCACAACTCCAGGCAGTGGAGGCCTACGACCACGGCACGCCAGAGATGATTCGAGGTATGATCTGTGTCTATTCCACCCTTTCTACAGTTCTTATAGACACAAGATCGAGTCACTCTTTCATAGCTGCTGCCCTTGTTCGGAGCTCGGAGATTTCGACGGAGCCGTTGGCTCGATCCTTATGGCTAGAGACCCTTATGGGAGCAGACTCGATGATTACGCACTGGTGCCGGTAGTGTGAGCTTACTCTAGGAGGTGAGAGCATCGGCTGGGATCTTCTTGTAGCGGCGTCGAGGCCTTACGACGTCATCTTGGGCATGGATTGGTTATCTACAGTCCATGCTCAGATTGACTGTTTTAGGCGCAAGGTGCGATGTGTACGCACCGACGGGAGCAGGTTCACCTTAACCAGCGAGAAGGGAGCCTTTGCAGCACAGGAGGGACTATCGTAGAGGAGGGCACAACCCATCACTCATCAGTTGGCTAGCCTCATCCTAGGAGCAGTTGACGTGCAGAGTTCTAGTTTTCCTGCAGTGGTGGATCAGTATGCGGACGTCTTCCCCGATGACGTTCCAGGGCTACCTCCTCGCAGAGAGGTAGACTTTTACATTGACATGTACCCCGGGAAAACCCCGATATCCACTCCAACGTATCAGATGGCCCCCACTGAGCTTCGAGAGCTAAGGGTATAGTTGGAGGAATTGCATGGCAAGGGGTTCATCCGACCCAGTGTTTCACCCTGGGCTTCACCGATATTGTTCGACAAGAAGGCGGACGGGAGCTTGCGACTGTGTGTCGACTATCGTTGCCTGAATCAGGTGATAGTGAGGAACAAGTATCCGCTACTGAGGATTGATGACCTCTTCGATCAGCTCAAGGGAGCACAGTGGTTCTCGAAGATAGACCTCAGGTCAGGCTATCATCAACACAGAGTTCAAGACGAGGACGTGCATAAGACGACTTTCAGGTGTCGGTATGGCCACTATGAGTTCTTGGTTATTCCATTCGAAGTAACCAATGCTCCATCAGTGTTCATGAGCCTCATGAACATGATCTTATAGCCATACCTCAATCGATTTTTCGTGGTCTTCATCGACGACATTTTGGTGTACCCGATCACAGAGACGGAGCACGCCTACCACTTGCGGGTTGTACTAGACACACTCCGAGAGAACCAGCTTTATGGAAAGCTCTCGAAGTTCCAATTCTGGTTACGTGAGGTCCACTTCTTGGGGCACGTCATTTCTGAGAAGGGAGTTGCAGTGGATCTCACGAAGATCGAGGCAGTGCTAGCTTGGGAGCCACCCAGGAACGTGACAGAGGTGCGAAGTTTCTTGGGAATAGCAGGATACTATCAGAGATTCGTGCCAGACTTCTCTAGAGTTGCGGCACCACTATCAGCTTTGAAGAAGAAGGGGAAACTCTTTGTGTGGTCAGACAGATGTCAACAGAGCTTCCAAGATCTGAGATAGAGATTGACCAGCGCACCTATCTTGAGGATGCCTGAGGAGGGAGTAGGGTACGTAGTCTACTACGATGCATCAGGGACCGGACTCGGATGTGTCCTGATGCAGGAGTGGGCTGTGATTGCCTATGGATCACGTCAATTGAGGCCGCATTAGATGAACTACGCCACACATGACCTGGAGTTAGCTGTAGTGGTCTCTGCACTGAAGACATGGCGGCACTATCTGATGGGCGAGCGCTTTACAGTCTTTTTTGACCACTAGAGTCTCATGTAAATCTTCTCTCAGAAGGAACTAAACCTAAGACAGCGGCGATGGATTGAGTTCCTCCAAGACTATGACTTTGAGATAGTCTATACTCCTGGGAAGGGGAACGTAGTAGCCGATGCTCTCAGTAGGAGGACGTGCATTCAGCTACTTGAGGAGGCGACAGAGCAGCTAGCCACCTTGCTGATATCCTTCGTGGATAGGGTCAGAGCAGCCTTCCTTCAGTCTCTCATAGTCTCTCCTCCACTTCTACTGCGGGTCAGAGAGGCACAGCGTGGGGATGCTGACTGTGAGACACGACGTGCACAGATAGCCTCGGGACAGGCACCTGATGGTTTCTCCCTTGGAGCAGAGCACGAAGTCCTTTTCAGAGGACGTACCTTGGTACCAGTCGCTTTACGAGAGGAGGTGCTGAGAGTGTTTCACCCTTCTCCTTTGGCGGTACATCCTGGAGTGGAGAAGATGTACCAGGACCTCAGAAGACAGCACTGGCGTCCAGGCATGGAGAAGGCTGTGGTAGAGTTCGTTTCACGATGCCTCACCTGCCAGCAGGTGAAGGCAGAGCATCAGGTACCGGAAGGATTGTTACAGCCCTTGGAGGTCCCGGAGTGGAAGTGGGATGGGATATCTATGGACTTCGTGACTTGACTTCCACGCACTTCCAGAGGTCACGACTCCATTTGGGTGATTGTTGACTGACCCACCAAGTCGGAACACTTCTTACCCATTAGAGAGCAGGGCTCAGTGGATAGCTTGGGGCGTCTCTACATTTAGGAGATTGTACGGCTTAACGGAGTGCCCTCATCTATCATCTCTGATCGAGACGCTCGCTTTAATTCCCGGCTTTGGAAGGGGTTGCAGGAGGTGTTCGGGATGCGGCTACATCTGAGAACCACCTTTCACCCTCAGACATATGGTCAGACGGAGAGGACCATTCAAACTCTCAAGGACATTCTCCGCGCATGTGTCCTCGACTTTGGTCGCAGTTGGGAGGACCACCTACCCTTGGTGCAGTTCGTGTTCAACAACAGCTACCACTCCACCATCGGGATGGAACCATACGAGGCGTTGTATGACAGACCTTGCAGATCCCCTTTGTGCTGGACAGACCCTGGGGAGTCAGCACTTGTGGGACCAGAGATGGTCCGGGCCACGATAGAGAAGGTCCAGGTCATCCAAGAGCGGATGAGGACAGCCCAGAGCCGACAGAAGTCTTATGCTGACATGAGGCGGAGACCACTAGAGTTCGAGGATGGCGACCACATCTTCTTGTGTGTCTCACCTCGACGTGGATTATAGAGATTTGGCTGAGGCGGCAAGTTGTCTCCATGCTTCATCGGACCCTTCCAGGTCCTCAGCAAGATTGGCGAGGTGTCTTATCACCTGGCTCTACCACCTCAGTTGCACCGGGTGCACGATGTCTTCCATGTATCTCAGCTGAGGAGATACGTGCACGACCCGACTCACATCATTGACCATGGGGAGCAAGACGTGGATGATGGGGCGACTTTTGCGGAGGTCCCGGTGGAGATCAAGGATCGACAGGAGAGGGTCCTATGTGGACGATCGATTCCACTTGTGCGCATCAGATTACAGCACGGGAACCTTCAGGAGAGTACTTGGGAGCGGGTGGCTCAGATGCATGCTCAGTACCCACATTTGTTTCCCTAGTTATGATGTATTTTTACAGGGACGTAAATCCCTAAGGTGGGAGTGATGTAAAGACCTGAGAAATTCAAGGAAATTTTTTTTCTTAATTTTCTTTGGATTTTTACAAGAACGCAGTTCATGACGGCACCTGATTCCGAGGCCCGGTGTGCCCGGAAACATTTTCCGAAGTTTGGCTCAGGTACGTTCAGTGAACGGACGAGCGGGTTTTTCTAACATTTGAACCGGTGCTCGGAATCGAATTGTGAGGGCACCGATGGAATCGCAGTGCCGGTAATTGCTTAGAAACGCCTCTTCCGGAGTTGCATTTTCTCGGGTGTGGTTTTTAATTTTTGGGCTTAAAGTTACGAAATAAAATAAATTGTACGCCAAACTTTATTTTATTTCACTTAAGCCACTTGGAAGCCACTTGAAGCCACTTAAAGCTGCTTAAGATGAGTTGATGTGGATAGGGTGATATCCAAAAATATCCTACCCACTTGGTAGGATATTTGTGAGGTGGGGCCCGCACGAGCCCTACCGTTTCTTTTCCGCTAAGTAACGCACCCGCGAAAACCCATCATTATGAAAGTCAACTGACGCGTTGTCATAATTTCTTAACGCACCAATTAATTGGGTGGTTTTATTCATTGAATTAATTATACGAATTAATTTATTCTTTTCATAACCTATTTGAAATCCATTGGCGTAATAATAAATAAGACCAACACACGAATTCTGGAAATATAATTGTTGAGAGGATTTGACAGAAACCAAGAACTCTTCATCCTCCTTTGCGAAGAACGCGAAGAACGTGAAGAACGCCGAGCCCTCGGAAATCGACGATGCGACGCCATGTTCCGCTACACCGGCGATTCTTCTTCTGCGATGTTCTTCCGCGACGTTCTTCCGCGACAATCCAACCCCATGACATCCTTCGATCGGCAGCAACAAGGTAGGGGGTTGCGCTCTTTTTTTTAAATTTCCTTTGTGGATTAAAACAACAATATGGATTTAATTATTATTAATTAAACATGTTGTTTCTTGGTCCTCAGAGTTCGTCGACGCAATGCCGGATACCGCGACGACACGACGATCCCCTCCTTCGGTGATGATCAATTCCGTGAAAGAACGTGCGTACGACGACTTGACGAGGTAGGGGTTGTTGTAAAATAATCTATATTCCCGTGAACGTTTCTTTAAAATTAAAGAACCGGTTTCATAAGAACAATTTTAATTTATTAAAATTGTTGTTTGATGTGTTGTTTAATCATCCCAATTGTTATTGCCTAACGCGGAGGGTGCGAGCCAAACGAACACGGCCCGACAACCCTCCGCAGATATTCGTTGTTGTGCGGATTTGGCGGGCGATGACAAAACGTGACGCAAGGGCGATTTGATGATCCCGCAGTGAAGAACGGAACCCGGGAGGAACAGCGGCACAGGCGGGAAGGAAAACGGACCACCAGAGCAACTCTGGTGGCCCGCGGAAGCCACCGGCGGCAGCGGACCCGCGACCGTGCGGGTCCGGCGCACACACGGGACGCAGCATTTGCCGCGTCCGTTGACCAGGGCGGGCCCCCGCGGGGCCCGCGGTGCTGTCACGCGGGGGCAGTAAGCCCCCCGCGCTGCTCGGCCGCTCGACCGAGCCAAGCCGGACCGGCCGGCTGAGCCGGGCCGCGCCCGGGCCTGGCTGGACCGGGTCCCGCCGGGTTGGACCAGGTCGGGTCGACCCGGTTCGGCCGACCCAGGGGGGTCGGGTCGGGTCGGCCCAGGCCCAGCCCCCGTCTTTGGACCGTTTCGGTCTTTTGCCCGTAACTTGAGCTACAGGCCTCCAAACGACTCGCTGTCAGCGGCAACGCGATCCTTGGATCGAGACGGTCATTTTGGTATATCGCACCCAAGGTTTCTGAATACTTTGTGTTCGGCAGGGTTGGTTCGTACACGAAACCAACCGGGCCCTCGGAGTGGAAACACTCATATCTTGAGCTTCGGACGTCCAATCGACGTGTCGTAGACTTCGTTGAATTCCTCTAAGTGAGACGGATCTTTTGGCATACTCCGCCCGAGGCTTGGACGCAGGTGGAGTACGGTTGGGATGGTTTTTCCTTAAAAACTAACCTGGCCCCTGGGATGAAAAAACCAATATCTCTCAGACCGGGCGTCCGATTGACGCGCCGTCTTCGACGTTGAGTTCATGTTGACGATACAGAACTTTTGGATACATCAACTCTGGACTATGTGTCAGTTGATGTATCAGCCTCCTGGCTCGTGGAGCGGACCCTCCCGAACGAGCATGCTGTGTGCGGGAACCCTAGTGCTGGTTGCGACTTCGACAACGACGACTGTGCAGAGATCCTCAGTGGACTGCAGGGACGACTGTGCAGAGATCCTCAGTGGACTGCGATGACGACTGTGCAGAGATCCTTAGTGGACTGCGAAGACTACTGCACTCAGCGATCCTACGTGGACCAGTGCTACAGATCCTGTGTGGATCCGATCCTGTGTGGGTCAGTGCTCAGCGGTTCTGTGTGAGCCAGCGCCTACAGGTCCTATGTGGGCCTGATCCTATGTGGGTCTTTGTGGGGGTTAGTTACATATTGATCCTGTGTGGGTCTGATCCTGTGTGGGTCATTGTGGGGGTTAGTACCTTTCGATCCTTTGTGGGTCCGATGACTTAGTTGGATCAGTGATCATCTTTATCGTCATACAAGAAGTATACCTGTGTGAGCTGAACTCCGTTTTACTTTCCTTGGTGGATTGTGTTGAGCTATCCTATGTGGATTTACGTTTTCCTTTCCTTTGTGGATTTGTGTTGAGCTATCCTATGTGGATTTTACGTTTTGTATTCCTGTGTGGACTGAGTTGTACATGAGCTCAGAAATTGGAGCCGAGCGAGAATTGATGACTTAGGTATATGTATGGCCATATACCTAAGCCGTGTCGGATGTTACTTCGTGATTGTATCTTTCCTTTTTGTTTTATCCTTTGTGGATGCTGGGAGACCTTCAGGGGTGTCGGGGTCACTACTGAGTATCTTATACTCACCCCTGCACGGGCTATGCCCACACTACGTTGTGTTGGTTGCAGACGACGGACAGCGTTGATCGTGGTGGAGGCTTGCGGAACAGGACGGTACGTGGAGGTGGACCACTGGGTGGGACGTACTCGGAGCGGTCAGGTGGACCTGAGGAGCAGTGGAGGCTATCTGTACTCACCCTTAAGGTGGGACTTCCAGAGGACGGCTCGACGCTGTGGCTTTACTTTTCAGTTGCTGGTTTTCCCCTTTCAGTTGTACTTTACAGTTGGGCTTGTATTTCCGGCCCCCTTTACTTTTCCGCACTTTCTGTTGTACCAGCTTGTTACAGTTTTTACTTAGTGTTTACTTTTCTGCTTTCTTACTCTGTGGTGCTTGTTTACTTTTCAAAGGCAATGCCTTCCCTTTTTCCGGGATTTACGCCTTGGTGCTAGTCGCCAACCCCTGGCCTATGGAAGGCAGGATTGGGGTAGTCACGGCACGGGCCCCAAGGACGGGTCGTGACAGTTATTCAAAAACATTCTTTCATATCTTCACCACAACCTAAAACTCCAACCTAATACTCCCTATAGAAAGGAAAAGATCATATACTCCGTTATAGAATCATAAATGATTTGTTAGATTATGACCCTTATTGGGGTATCTAACGGGGCCTTCTATTGTAATCATTTTTATGTTATAAATGAAAGTCATTATTTCCTTCATATATTACCATTTTAAAGTTAATATTTATTTTTAATTAGTACATTGGTTTTTATCTTTTTAGTTACTCATTTTCAATAACCACATACTTTTAGCAAAATTTTTGATAATCCCAAAATGGGGAGAAATGTTTTTTATTTCATGTTATATATTCCTTCATAATTTTTTATTATCAAGAATGGGTGATTATTAGTTTAATACTATAACTTCTTCTTTTAATGCTAAAAAAAATTCTTAGTTATTAATATATCTAATGTTTCATTATAGAAAATCCCTTTTTTGGAAAACATAAATTATGCAAACTAGCTAAATCTTCAACTAACTATATCAACACACCATATGAAGAAGTTCAAAATATCATAAAGGTCAAGTGGACATATATTAGTGACTACACATTGAATTCTTAGTGACCATATGAACATATAAAATTCTTATTTCTGATCAGATAATTTTTTTAAGTCATCAAATATACACAGGTATACTGAGTTGGCCACATGGAGTGTTCTTGTTATCTCATGAAGGATACAACCTACAACATGGTAAATTCAATTAACAATGTAAACAAAAAATAATTTTTTTGAACATAAGATTAGATGAAATGAAGGTATTTCATAATGAAATCATGTGACTCTGTTAAGTGACCCTAAGTCATTGATAGGGTCAAGTGACTATAAGAATGTGATTGTATCCAATAAATAAAATAAAGTGATCATGTCAAGTGTTTTCAATATAAATTATTGACAAGATCAAGTAACCACTATACAGAGTGGCCTTGAATATGTAAACTCTATATGATTGTGTAAAACCTACGCTTTAGGAATAGTTAAAACTCCAACATATATATTTTGAACCATTTACTGAGGATTCGATGAATTTAAGGATGTTAGATCAGGCTGTTGAATGTAAGAATTAATATACCAGTATTCTCAAATGGATAATCTGATAAGATTATCTAATTATTTAGTTTATAAACTTATAAAAATAATAGATACGGATTTCACTAAAATACTAATAAGACATAAAACTACACCATGTACCCCTGTAACACTCTATTTTACATCTCAGTCCATTAAAATACATTTCAATGATAGAATTAAACATAACTGATCATCCAATGCTAATTAGATTGTGGTGCTTCAGACTCCCCCACATAATATCTTTTCTCTATAGATTTTACCATACCATCAAGATGTGTTTACATTATTCTTTATATTTAATATTATATTCTTTTTTATTTTATTGGATACTACTAGATACTCTCTCTTATTTTTTGGACTTCTTATCCCATGAATAACTATGGAAGAGGTTGTGTTTATATCGGTCTACATTGTGTGCATTTTTAACTGTAAAACTTTATCCATATTGTGGATCTATTCATTATTTAATAATCACACATTAAATTGGGTGAATGTAAATTATAGAGTATTATGTTTTATCTTGATATTTAACAACAATAATTTATTTCCATGGTGTGCTAAATTGAAGATTCATTCATTATTTTGGAAAATAAATTTATTCCTTAAAATACAGTTTTTTAAATAAATATTCCGATATGTTAAATTAAGAAATGATGTATATATTGTATTTTATGTGAGTATATTTTTTTCCAAAAGATAAATTTATTTTAAACTTTCCTTAGCTGGGTTGGGATTTAGCAATTGATAAATATTTTAAAAACTTTAAATTATATATTTATACTATTTTTTAACTAGGATATTTTATTTTATATTTTTTAAATGATGTTTTTTTTTGAAACATAATTCATCCCCCACCCCCATTTAGAGTTGTCCACTCTGACCAAACCACGAGGTTATGTGGAATCATGACTCGGACCCGACGGTTTAGGTGAGGGTGATACACCAAGATATCCATATGATTTTTTAAAATGGGAGAAATTATTATCTTCTTTTCATATTACATGATTTAATATGTAAAACCTTTAAAGTCCAATCATTTTAGAATAATATTCCATGTTTTAAGTGATTATCTATTGAAAATTATGTTATTAATTAGGCATGCAATTTTATATTATAATGGAATGATTTATATGATTAATATAGTGGGTGTTCAATAAATTTATACCTCCACTGAATTCACTGGTTACTCTAACGTTACATGTAAGATATTATAGTGGTACCATCCTGACAGTTTTTTATAATGCTTCAGAAAAGGGAATCAGTAGTTTGTTTGTGATGTAAAACAGTTTAAATTGTAATCATTATAATATTTAATAAGTATGATATTCATGTATTTATTATGATATTCTCAAGTATTCTATTATTGGTCTATTATCATTATATATTCATACCATATTATATATTTCACAGTAACACATATCATTTACAATGTTTCTATTTACTGAGTGTCTGAGTTTAACCTCTCTTATGGTTATATATTTTGTTACATAATAAGGAATAATATTATGTATGATATATTATGGATTACAGGAAGAAAAAATAATTTTGTCTTATGTTACACGTATTCTATATCTCTAATATAATGAAATCCTTATGTATGTATCACGACTGTTAATGATTTTTATACATTGGATATTGGGTATGTGATCTCTTATAGACTAATTAGCATTTGATATATAACCCTTAGATTTTTATGACCAATGTCTAGGGAACTTCCTCAAAAATATATTTTTTTTGGAATTAAAAAAAGTTTTATAACCCAATACATACAAATATAAAACCAACCCAAAGATAAAATGGAATATCAATTATAATAAAAACTTTACTATCTAAAAAAGGTTCATTAAATAGGCACCATGATATGAAAAAAATCAACCTCTAGTTCCACCACCACTAATTCACTAAAAAGCAATGTTCCATCACTAATAAACACGGAATCCTTTCATTCAACTAATTCATGGAAAATAACATCTACATTCATAACATGTTTTGAATAAATGGGGTGGGTAATTATGCATGGAATTAATTTTTATAAAAATAGGTTAAATCCCCGTTATTTATCACTATAAATAGGTTCAAGTCAATGAAATATTTAAATGAACCAAATCATTCAAAAACAAACACATTAGATAAAATCCATTTCAAAATAAAATTTATTTTAATGTTTCGATAATTCATCATCCAAAACAAAAACATCCTTATGATAATGAAATTAATAAAAAAATCTCAAACATGATCATTAATGAAACTCACATTTATTATAGAGATCCATTCGAAATCCCTTTCCATGTCAAATAAAAATGACTTATCAAAACCCCATATTAAATTATAAAATACCATCATGAATAACAATGAAACATTTTTATACACAACTTTTTATTGCTAATAATGAACTAGAAAACCATGGGAACACACTATCTAGTTATCATAGTCCAATTTTAAAATGCTTCATTATATGATTGGACCACAATATTGAAATATTGTCTAGTTATGTATACACCAACACACATACCATTTTCATAAAAAATCCACCAAGGAAAATAGTATTTTAAATAAACATATACAAATATATAATAACCTAAATACACCAATATTTATTTAAAATAATAAATAAAATGTTTAATACAATTCAAATTTGATAAAACTGATATCATAACTTTTAAATAAAAAATATTGAAATTTATTTAATTAAAATCCCATGATTAATATCATTCTAATGAAATTAAAAATATTTCATAAAAACCTCTAATTCAAATTAAATATATGAATGGCAGAAAATATCCATTTTTTAAAATCAACCTTTATTAATAATTGAAAATATAAAACCATATTTAATATCCTTTTAAAATAAAATAATTATTAATTTATAAATATGCCAAAAAATCCATTGACAAAGGGAATGATCAAAATAACTTACCTAAAAAGTGTTTTAACAAACCTTACTCTATGAACCTAGAGATTGTGGTCATTTCATTATATAGTTAAATAATACATGAGATCTCATTTGGTAGAATCTAACAATGTAGTAGTCAAATGAGACAGTATATATAAGATACTTATATAAAATTTTAATACATAAAATTCATTCCAAAATATCACGTAAAACATTATTATTGCATCTAGAATATCCTTAGACCACTCATTGTCATATTTTTTTATTTCTAGGAGAATAGGAAAAAAATAATAGGGCATCTTAGACACTCAGTAAAGGGTATCATATAGAATAAACCATCATTAAATAAAAAAGTCATAAATAATATTGAATCAATAAATAATAATAAAAAATTTCAAATAAGAGATAACATGAGAATGAAATATACCAATGGAAAAATAAAAATGGAATTAAATTACGTTATAGATAGAAATAAATAATTTCACAGTTATTGGATATATAATGTTAACCATCCTAAAAACATCTTCAAGGACTTTTGGTAAGACATAATAAATAAATGCGTAAATAATAAATAAAATAATGGATATAATTTGTCTCCGGAGACATAAATATTCATAGAGGGGATATTTAATATCAAACTCCATAACTCACATAATATGTCCTGTAAAGAAATATAATGTTTTTGAGAAACAATTAATTTCATAATGTTCTAAAAGGAACTAATTTCATACATATGTCTTAGGAATCAGTAATTGTCCATATATATGTAATTATTATATAAATTGTTAGTGTTTCCCCAGTAAATTTACATTCATGGATATCTAGAAGAATATCAATTAATTTAGAAGTTAATATAAGATATTCAAAATGAAATGGATAATATCCTTGATAATTAGATAATTATATGATATAATTTTGACATAAAAGAGTGTTAAAAGGTTTAAATAAATGAAATGATTGAATAAAAAACCATTATAGAAAAATTCTTTCATGAATAATGTTTAAGAAAATATAATGGCTAATGTGGGTGGTATAAAAAGAGTAAATGGAAAGTTATTATTCTCAATAAATCCATGATTTTTAAAAAATGAAGCATTACATCATTATAAATGGAAATAAAAAGGAAGTGAAATGGATTTCAAAAGGGAAATCAAGAATTTTTTTTATAAACCCTTGATATGATGAATATAAAATATTAATAATTAATTTATTATATCCTTGTATGTCAAGTTCTCAAATGTGAAATTTAGATAAGGGTGGGACAACCCTTACGAAACAAAGTATCTATAAAAAATCCTCTAGAACCAAATTTAAGGGAGATATAAAGATGGAATTTGAAACTCTTACATACCTAAATCAATAAAACAATTGAGGAAAAATGAGAGGAAATTTATTTTCAATGTTTTTAGAGTGGAATTGAATGATATAATGGTTGGGTATTTATTTTAAATTATGTAAAAATGATTATTTGTTTCTAAACATAGCGCTTGGAAATTTGGTTATCAAAAATAGAAAATCATTATCTTTATCATGGTTTTACACCAAGGTATTTGACATTTAAAGCCTATTTTTTTCTTTTTTAAGATTAATAAATGAAAAACCTTAAATTGTGTTATTTTTTACATGGAAAATATATTCATTATTATATAATTATTTTAGAATTTTATAATATACTTCAGTGATTGGAAACTTATTTATAGTTTCATAAAATTAATTTTATTAATTTAAAATACATTATTTTAATGAATAAACATATTTTTGTACAAGAAACCCTTAATAAATTTTATTAAACAATTTTCCCCTTATTATGTCATTATATTTACCATATATTTATAAAATATTTTAATATTTATTCAAAAATTATATTATGATATTCAATTGTGATAAATTCATCATTGGATAATTTCAACTTTGGAATTTGATATATCAATTCCATTATTTAATAATGTTTCCTATGTATACGAAATTTAATTTTTAAATAAAAACATTTATGTATATTCGTACAATACATTTTATGGCACAAAATTTAAAAACACTGCACAAATAATTCATTTTTTATTCTATGATAAATGATGGTAATTATATTATAATTCATTATAAAATATAAATTATTGTTAATAATTAATTTTATTAGTAGTAAATGATTTTATCTATTTTATTAAATAATTATATATATAAAGGGGTAACATAACTATTACAATAATCATAGAAGGATGTCACTATTCTAATGATCAAATTCCCAATGGTAAGATTTCATTGATAAGATTACCCTTATAGTCTCTATATTATCACTTGTTTGTAATCATCATTATAATATCCAAAATCATTCACATACCTATACTAATTCTAATACCATGTAAATTCCACTTCTTATTATTTTCTCAGTAGTTTCTATGTGTCTTCAATAATTTTTATTACAGTTAGAGTATGATCCTCTTAAGTTCAAGATTATGATGATCCCTTATATTGATACCTATTACATGGTACTAGTTTTAGTTGTTGTAGTGAATGTAACCTTATTATTTTATGTTATATAGTTATGATGAAATTATTGAAATTTCATTATTTTATAGTTGTTTTAACGAAGTGTTAACTCGCTATATTTAAATCCCAGGACTTACATTCAACCCTTCCCTAATAAATTTAACCTCAAAATTTATGGTATACATGGTCCAAAAACATATATGGGTAAATTTTCATCATTTCTTCCTTAGGATCTAGCATTTATTCCTTTTACATTTGATTCCTTCAAAGTACTTTAACTAGTTGAGTTGTTTGATTATATAAAAATTACTCTCTAATGTCAAGAATCCAGACACGATTTTAATTATAATACATGTTGAATTCTAACTGTATTTATATGATGATGAGTATGCATTATGTGTCTGGAATATACATCTTAAAAAATTATATATAGAATATATCATGTACTTTAGATATGTTGGTTGGCATATAGAAATAGTATTTACCAACTCCAATTCTCTCCTAAATATCAAAAATCAAAATTTAAATTATAATTATCTTACCCTTTATAACAAACCTTATAAATCCATTCCATGGAAATACCTTTAAAAATACATGATTCCCTAATTTTAATTCTAGGAACTTCCTATAATTATCTTTATAAATATTTTTTATTCTTTTACATTTGATGATATGATTTTAAATTAAATATTAAATTGAATCTTCAGCCCCAACTTTTAAAAAATGATATGATTTTAAATTGATAAAACAATATCATTTGTCTCCTCAATGTGTATTAGACCTCAAAACATATTTTACCTAACTTAATCCAACTAGGTTAGGGTATAAAATATATTCTCATACATTTTATTATATGGTGTTATTTCCACGCTTGAATAGAACCCATTATTATATACATATTTCACCAAAGTTAGATATTGGTTCCATTTTCTTTGAAACTCATGTGGCAATGTCCTCAATATATACACTAGTATTTTGACAGACTATTCCAACTATCTATTAGTTTAATAACCATAGGTGGTGCTCAAATGTATCTCAATGTTAAAATCCTTCTAAAAACATCTCTAAAATTTTGACATAAAATAAGGTTCATGATCTAATATAGTTGATAAAGGTTCACCAAGAAGACTCAAAACATCATTGATATAGAAATGTGAAGTACTCCCAAGATTTATGTCCCCACTTATTTCTAGGATATGTGAATACATGGTAAGGCAATCTATAATGACCCATGTATAATAATTCCCCCAATGAGTCTAGAGGATTATAGTAAAAAAGTCCATTATAATGTCATCCCTCCTCCACATTTGTACATGAAGGGTTTTCATGGAACCCTTATACTTTTTTCTAAGAACCATTACTATTTTGGAACATAATAAAAAATCACATATAGTTATAAATTTATTTCTTCATCCCTCCAGAACTATTCTCTTCAAACCCTATAAATCATAGTGCTATCATAGTGTATAAGGATTATTGAGCTTTGTTCCTCATCTATAAATTCTTTCTTCATATAATGTTTTATTAGAACACATTTTTTCCTTCCATGTTTCAATACACTAGATTCATAAATGAATTACATCAATTTATAATCATTCATGGAATTAATATTATTTTCTGAAATCATCTCATCATATTATGACTTCTTTATCATATCTAGTAATGTTTTTTGGGTAATTACTAATAAAAAGAATCATTTATATCCATACATAATAATTTCCATACCCAAATTTACTAAATCATTGAATATTGTATCCTTTTCAATCCTCATCATGGATAGACTTCCATGATCCTATATACTCCATGAACCATTCACCTTGTTTTCCTTCTTTGGGTGGTAGTGTATTGAGAACTCATATTCTTTGAGCAGTTCCATCCATCTTCTTTTTCTCTTGTGGAAAAATTTATATATGAACATCTATTTAAATTTTTTTATCCTTATATATGTCACATATTTTAGAATTAGGATAATGTCTTCATATCCTCATGAAAAATATTACAACTTCCCATATAAGATAATGATTTGGATATTTTTTTCATGGGACTTTAATTTCACTAATACATAATCAAAAAACTATTTACTTTTTTATAAATAACCCACCAAAACCTTTTTTTATGCATTAATATGCATTAAAAATCCATCCATACTAGATGATTATGTTAATACTAGTGCAATAAAAATTCACTTCTTCAGTTCCTCAAATATATCTTCACATTCTTTTAACAATATGGATTTTAACCCATTATATGTTGGCTCTATAGACAATTTTATAAAAAGTTGCCGATAGTAACTCATTACACTAAGGAAACTATTTATCTATTTTATATTCATTGGTGATAGAAATTATTTGATTAATTTTTTTGATTAATAAATAGATATTACATTCATAGAGAGAATATGTAAAATGAAAGCAACATTTTTAATCCATAATTCTGACCTGCTAAAATTCCCTTATAACTCCTTTTCAATATTTGTCACCTGAATAATTCATAAATTATTATTATTCTCCACATATATTTTATATTATATTATGTTATAATTAATAAATTTGACCAAACTTTTATCAAAATATTCCTTGAAAATTCAATTCATGAAATTCATAAATGCTGAGGGTGGATTTGTCAATCCAAAGGAAATTACTACAAAATCATAATTCTATTACATTATTGAAATTTTAATATTTGGATTATTTTCATTATTTACTCATAATTGATGATAACCAGAATGAAGATAATTCTTTGATAAGTATTGAGTTTCTTGAAGTATATCAAATTAAGCATAAATTCATGATAAAGGATACTAGTTATTTTTTTAATAACATGCATTTATCTGTAATCAATTCCGAACCTTATATAAAAATCCTTAATTTTTAAAAATATTATAGGTTCTACCCATGGTTATACACTATGGTCTATTAATACTTTATCAAAAAACTCATGTAGTTGTCTTTTTAACTCTACCAATTCCTCTATGGACATTTTAAATAAGGGTTTAGATATGGTTCTTTCAACATGGTTGAGTTTAATAAAAAATTAAAAATAAAATTTAGGAGTATTTCAAGGTAATTACTTATTAATTACATCATTGTATTCTTATACAATATTTACATCCTCTATTCTTTAGATATCATTCAAATCCATATATTTTTTTTCATCTTCTTATGAAAAAGTTTCATTATGACGATTAATGAGATGATGCCCTAGAAAAAAAATAATTTAATAAATTCTTTCCAATAATAATATGGTACATCATACTACCCATAATAGTAAAAATCATATTCTCTCAACAAAAAAAAATTCATCTATTAAACTTTTAAAGTAAATCCCTGATAAGGATTATATAAACTTTGACAATATGTAAACTAATAAACTAAAAAATAGGATACATATATATGAATATTAATATTAAAAATCTGATATATCCTTATTATAATGATATTTTCAATAAGCATTTTTATTTACAATTCCTTTATTAGTGTTTCTATGGTTGATTCCATGTCCATAAAAAACAAGAAAGATATAAAAAGTGTAAAAATACATAAAAAAATAAATCATTATCTAATGATGAGCATATGATCAATATACATGTTATAGTGAAATTCAAGACATAAACTGTATCTATATTAAAAACATAAGCCTGACCTTTCTCTCTTGTCCTCATATGAAATAAATTCCATTAATGATTTGTTCATTGGTTCTAATAGTCACAGATACACGATAACATGAATCAATAAATATTATAATATTATTGTTTAATTTTTAATTCATTATTTTTATGGACTTTATCATTTAACCTATAGAAAAATAAAATTTTCTTTGTACCTTCTCCATGGAATTTTATCGCATATTTATTTTATGATGGGAATTCCACCATACCACTCGTTCCCTTCCCTAATTTCTATTTACATGTAACTCAGTTTTAAATTTATTCTAATGTATTCATTTTAAAATAGAAAACATATATAACTATTTCATAATCATGATAGAACTTTCCACTATCTCCTAACTTGAGTAAAATGTTTTAGAGACAACTTTTATTTAAAGGCATGGATTTAGTCCATCAAAAAAGTGAACGATCATTCTTTCAATACAATATACATGTTCCAAAAAATATCTTATTATCCATTTAAAGTTATATTCATACCAAAAAAATCATCTTAATTTTGTCTTAAATTCGTAAATTTCATTTTTATGTCAATCCTTTTCACTCGAGGGAAATAATTTTGATGAAATATCACCATAAATGATTTTTCCATGATTGTTCTTTCTAAATTTTAGTTTATTAAATAAATGAACATTGACTATCAGTATCATAAATTATATGATATACTTACATGATAACCTTCTCCCTCTCACTATATCAGAAGGTGAAGAATTTAATTTCTAGTAACTTGGTTCATTGTCCAACAGTTAATGAATTTGTGGTTTTATTGCAGGCTAGAGGTTTCTTACTCACGAAGTGGTATAATACAATTACACCATGATATGGAGAAATTTATTTACCACCTAAGAAATGTTATTAGTCATAACCTTATTATACTACAATAATATAGTTATAATCTACAAAACTCAAACACTATCCTCATTGAATTTTTCTGAAGGGAAATATCTACATTTATAATAGGTGTTGATAATGTTTATATTCTATATATTATGAATTATTTATAAAAAATGACATGTATTTAATATCACAACCTTACCCCATTAGGAACCCCTTTAGGGAAGATGGTGAATAAAAGGGTGACCCCCAAAGTCTTACTCCAATTGGAAACATGTTAGAGACTATCATCAAGGGAATAAAATATCAATTTAGGATGCATTACCATAATAAACATAAAAAAATATAAATTAATCTCCCATCAAATCCATAATAAAAAAAACCTCATAATATCCAAATTTTCATATAAAATATAATTCCTTAAAATGAAACCCTAAAAATAAAACTCATTCAAAAGAGAATCTAACATTGATTTTAAGCCTCAAGCTAGTAACGTCCAGCTTGATTATTAAACCCTCATAAATACATATAATATATTTATATATATGTTTGAGCATACTTGAATAATTAGTATGATCCTAACCATGTCCTATCAAGAAAATGTGAATCAATAATACAAATATCCAAGTGAATACATAGTAGAACCAAGATGTCCCTATTCGAGGGAAACTATCTCCCACCCTAACCAAGGATCACTCACCCTAATATTGTATCCAATTAAAATAACCTAGAATTAAAATGATATAGAAATAAGTAACCCCGTATTAACTTGTACTCTATTTTTTCACTCTTATTCCCCTATAGAAATCATATAGTTTTTTAATCCAATTTTAAGTCATGAAATCATAAATTATATGTCATTCCACCTCCATACACAACACAACATAGTCAAAACATAATAATAGTCATCATATGTTCACCACCACATTCCATATACCTACCACATATCACATATAATTCACATTAAGGTTTCTTTTACATGACGGACACCATCCTCATGTTAATCCACCATGTATCATCATATCAACTGAAAAACTAAGACATCAGATATATTATATACAGAATATTTAATCTATTATAAGAAATATGTATATACATAAATTGAGATATAAAATAACCTACTATACCTAGAAGGGATTTTGTCGGATGGGGAGTATTCAATAAAATATTTTGTTTCTCACTTGTATGTTTGGTAAAACTTTTAGAACCCAATACATTTTCACATTAGTATGGTTATCCCAATCTGGTGGGTTTTGTATGAAATCATAAGGAATATAAATCATATATATAGAATAAATAATTTGAAACAAATGGTTTATATGAAAATTCACTAATAACAAAAATAAAAATCATCACATCATCACCACAATGAACTGTCCCACTATCATATCTACAACATAAACTAGGCCACCTATTAAAAAAACAACCATAATAATATCAAAAAAACCCCAATTAATCAAAATAGTTGTCCATTTCCATATTTACTATTTTACTAGCTACATTTAAGTAATTATACAATTTATTTTTAATATTTAATAGAAAAATATTTCTAGCCAAAAACTATGTTTATCCATTCATTTACCAATTCATTTCAATAAAAAATATATAATTAATGTCAATTAGTTATTAAATTATTGACCATTATTATTACATTATTCTTCATTACCAACAACAATCCATACCAAAGAGAATATATTACACAATCACATAATACACAACATTCATAAGATAACCTATCCAAAAAAAATCAATAGCTTACCCAACTTCCACGAGACCATTTCCATTCTACATAACTAGAAATTCAATAATTTCTCGACCACATAACAACCAATCTACCACTTCCATATCAATAATAATATCTTAGCATTCTAACCATAAAAACCCATTCAAAACATCCACTACATATTTCAATAAAAAAACAAATAACTAGACACAATAACCACTACCATGAACACTCAAATCAATTAATCATAATCAAGAATACCTATATAAATCAATACCTTATTTCAGTAATAAATCACTTCCATAATTCCCTTTTTAAATATTTCCTTGATATTAATAAAATACCTCTTATATTTATAACATTTAAATAATCCCATATTCAAACATGATATTCATTACCATATTTTAGAGATTACCCTTTTATTATAGTTTATTAAAATGATTCAATCAGAACAATATCACACATATTATTATAGGAACCAAACCACTAAACGACAATCTCAAACATGTATCAATCATAAGAAATATCATTGAGGAATACAAAACACATGTGAATTAACCCTACCATCAAATTTAATTTTATACCATTTCATTTTCATCATTTGGATAATAATTACTATACCACTATAGAAATTAATCATGATACTACCGTAATTTAATTAAATAAAGGGAAAGTATGAATTCCCATAACGCAACTGAAGATTTATCAACCATTTTTCAAGGTAAAAGGAGAGTAATATGATTACAAAAATATTAATCAAAATTCTTTATAGTTGGATTAATTATCCTAAAATATTCACCTTTGATCACTTTAGTTTTTGTAGAAAATGTTTGAATTTGGCAGAATTTGTATGTGCTTCTAAATTTATATTGAAACTATAATTTTAAGAAATCCCTATGTGATAGGTCATGGACATGATTTGATGGGGATTAATTGAAATAACCTATTTAAATTCCCTCATGATATAACTTATATATCCATATTTAAAATAATATAAATTATTTTAATTTTATATGGTCATGGATGGTCCCAATCTACTGACTATCTGCATCTTGTGACATCCAAATTCTACAATATCACAGAAATAACCTCAAAACAAGAAAAAGTGTAACAATCCTAGTGAAATCATAACCGTGGAACAAATTATCTAAGTCATTATAGAATTTTAATAATACTTCACACCATAACTAGAAAATAATCAAGGATAATAAATAAGATACTCAATTCATATATAAGTTTTTTCTCTATACATAATATTTTTCTAATTTCTAAATTCCACTTCAAGAACATCAAATTATGATGGAAACTCCTCATGATGTTTGAGGATCATACCTAATGGTAAATTAAATACCTAAAATCAAAATTTTTCATTATTCAAACACATAAGATGTCCCCTTTTACAAAATTCATGGGAGTCACTACTCTATGAAAAACACCCCTTCTCCCTTCACAAGACTTTGTATTCAAAATATTGTTACACTATTATCTCATGAATTACAACCCACATCGTGACACAAGAACCATTTCATTACTCAAACCCTTATATACTGACACACCAAATATATTTATTTTCCATCTCTTTTATTCAGTACTATATAACGTGACACTCTTGCCACGTTGCGACACCTATCATCTAGATGAAATCTCATATTATACTACACATCCTTTACATCAAACGTATCCTAACATCTCTGACATCCAAAATATGAAATGTAATGGGGATGAGATGGTTTGGAGAATTAAACTAGATACATCTCAAATGGTTTTTGTCCTTGAGGATCAAAATAAACTAATAATGGAAAATAACAACTACTAAAGCTAATCACTCCCTGGTAGATACATTTCAAATTGACGATATTCTATTAACAGAAAAAATATAGCACAATGGAGACAATTTTTACCATGAGATGACTAAAACAATGGCCTCATCATTTCATTAAATAATCAGACATATCAATATTAATTTAAAAAATGGTTCAAAATAGAAAAAGGTATTGGGTGCATATCATGGAATCTTATTCCCAAGTACATTCGTCCAAAATGCTATAGCATGAAGATCCTAAATCATTACTATAAACTATATGACATTTTTTCATCCTTTATACCAAACATTTCCCAATAAATGGAATGGTAGTGATCATTAATATATCAGTGAAGTTATTATTCAAAGAAAATATATTGGATCCTATCAAACAATTTTTTTACTGAAAACCTCTATTCAACATCACTAGTGCACTCTAACACCTCAACAAGACTTATAAATAACAGATAAATCTTACTCATATAGTTAAAACTCTACTAACCATATCTTGGGAAAACCCACAAGAACATGTGGTCTTTGACATCATACTCCTTAGGTCTCCAATTTTTATTATTATAAGGCTGATATAATTCATTATCCACATTTATCAAATCATAAATAATCTCCTCCATCTCTATAATGTACTACACCAAATCAAGTCTAAGTACCACTGACTCTCTAACCTCTTTCCATCACAATAGAGATATCAAATCTCATCTATACAATTCCATGAATAAAGACATCATAATGGAAGATGTATAGTTGTTATTATTGTCAAACTCAACGAAGGGATGGTCTTAACCCGTGATCTACCAAAATAAAAAACATAAGAATGCAACATAACCTCCAAAATCCTAATGGTATACATCTTATAACCATTCATCATAGGCTAAGTGGAAGGGATATAGAATAGCTGAGATCCAAAGCACATTAAAGACCTCCCTAGAATCATTTTAAAAAATTAGTATACTAATTAGATATAATTTTCCTCATTACCTCATTGAATCATATTTATCTCATCCATATATCACCAAACCAAGACATCTACAACACTCGACTATTTGATCAATAAGAAGTGAGCTGAATTAATCAACTGATCATTACTCAACCAAATAAAAACAAACTATCCTTTTTATTGGGGGAAAATAGTAATTAAATCCATCAAAATATACTCCCACATCCACTCAGGGTCATTCATTGGCTATAATAACTCTCCAAGAACATGAGGTTACACCTTTGCCTACCGACTAACCATGCATTATAACAAATACTTGACCACTTAATGCTTTATACCTAAACACCAAAACCAAAAATCATAGAAACATTAAGATGAACTGCCAATATTGATCTATGAAACTCATGAAGAACATCCTCTTACATCACTAATGGAATATGAAAACTCACTCAAAACGACACCTGATGTTGATCGTCCTTCAACCATCCCTCAAAAGCATCATTATGAAATTAATAGTCCTATATTAGTGCTACCACTATGTCACCCCAATAATACTCCTCTACTTTTTTCAATGAATATTATTGCACTATATTATAGTGTAGTAATCCTCTACCCCCATCTTATAACATATCATGAAGAATCACTAAAATATCTCTCATCACTCTCCAAAAATAACTACAGTCCTAATTAGTATCTCGTCTTGAATTCTTACTTAGTGAATCAACAACTATATTTCATTTCCTCTAGGTATAAGAGATATCATATTCATAATCAATTAAGAACTCCATCCACCACCATTGACATAGATTCAAATTCTACTAAAGTAAACTATAACTCAATCTCTTGTAACCCATGGAGACCAAAAATTTGTATTCAATTATGTAATGTCTCAAACACTTTAGATAAAACACCACTATTTCCAACTCTAGATCCTAGGTGAAATAGTTATAAATAGAAGGAAATATCATCTAAAACACATATGAGATCACCACCATATTATTATTAAGATAAAACCTAAACTCGGATGGGAAGAATCACATAATACCTAGACCATTACTCATTCCTCTAGAATGTAATGAACTATAGCACTATTTGAACTCTCCTATATACAGTGTAATGTTTTTTTGAAACCAATTAGCCTTCAAAAAATACATATCATTCCTAGTAAAGGATATAATAAATGATGGAATTAAGAAAAAAATAACCTCAATATTAACTTGTGAGACAAATGAAACTACAAACCTCTACAATATTCAATTGTGTTTCTAAACTAACAACCACCTCAACTTTATAATGATCAATTAATTATCCTTTATAACACACTAAATGAATAATAAAATAAAATTCAAACATATGAAAAATATATTTTGATAACCTCCCATTATGATGATGGTGTCAAATTATTTTAAAAATAGATATATGATGCACAAAATGGACTTCCTCTGACATTGACTACAGAAGGACTACATTTATGAACAGTACCATAAAAAAATAAATGAAATCAACAAACATAGTGTTCAAGTGTCCAATGAAAATTAATCATAAATTTTTTAAAATGAATTTCATTATAATTATCTCATAGTATCCATAATAACTCCTAAAATTATTCTACGATATAACATCAATCTTTACCCTCGTATAATGATATCTATACCAGAGATCAGCCATTATAAAAACCAATCTCCATTAAAATGATTTAATAAATAATATTTCTTTATAAGGGGATAGAAAATGTTTATTTTGTTCTGATTAGACCATTGATAGTCATTGAAGACCCATACAACTCAATATTTCTTCTCAAAAAACTATATTATAGCACCAAACGATGAAACACCGCATTGGATGAAACTCATTTTCATAAAATCATAATTTTATTATGTAAAACTCATAGAAAAAAGTTTATATATGATAGAAATTCATTCATATCTAGGAATCACTAGGATATAAGTCTATTCCTAAAGGTGATATCATGTTTAGTGGGTAATTGTAATGACTTGAATTTTAACTTATACGACTTTGAAATATTTCTAAAAATATTTTGGAAGTTAGGTACTCAGTAAAAACAGGATTCATAGGCCTAGATATCCTCTTCATAGTGATATTAAAAATATTATATTTATGTTTTCACACAAATGCAGTTTCTCTGGAAATGTGGAATAAATACCAATTGAATTCTCAAATCGGAATTCTAAGATTATATTTTAGTTTTGAAATTTGTGTTTTTCCAAAGAACAAAATATAGTTGTTTAAAGAGAATGTGTGATAAAGGGAACTGTTTTGGGGCGTTCAGTGGTAAGGTTATTAATGAAGTATGATTTAACAATTAATTTTAACCTAACACCCCCACACCTTTGTTTCTTTTAAACTCTCATTTGAACAAGGGGGGGGGGAGATCAATTTTGATAATATATGAAACCGAGCCTAATATAAGGTATAATGATTTTTTGATCTCCACTATTGGTGGTAATCATCATAAACTGGAGGAAAGAATCATCTGGGTGTCGTTTTGAACCTAAATATTCTTTGTGTCACCATCGAGGTAGGTTGATTTGAGTTTTAGTGTCAATCCCCTTCGTTATGTGTTTTAATATTATTTATCCCTATTGCAATTTCTAGTGATCCCTCCTAGGTAGATCTACATGTCTTAGGGGAAAATGGGGTGAATTAGGAGACTCAAAAAGTAATTTAGATATGAATTATCATCTGCATGGCATTCAGACTAGTGGGACACGACATGTTATCTTCCTATTCAATAATGTTGTCTATTGGGGACTACACACTATGTACCAGGGTTACATGTCATGTAATAACCCCATATCGTGTGTCTAGAGGACATGGATTGGGTATCTGTTTGAAATTACATGGTTGTGTAGAACTACACATCAATAGTACATGGACAAAGAGTGTCAGACATGGGAATAGGAAAACAACACATCCAAGTGGTCATTTAGCCATGACATGACATGTACTTGGTGGTGCATGTCATGTGAGAGACATTGATGCTAGATCCATGTGATGTAAGAACATGGCTAGGATCTGGGTGAGGTATGAAATATCGTATACTAATTTTACAAGTCTTGTATGCCTACATGGATAGTAAATCCCGGAAAACATGATACACGACCAAGTGATCGGCTGGGTTCACATGGCATGTGGTCCCTAGTTCATGTCATGTACTTTATGCGGGATCTTTTAGAGATCTTCTTCCTTGTGGATCTCCTTTTCCAGGACATAGATCCAGGCTTGTGGGTAGCCTATCATGACTTGTTTCCTTGTAGAATGTGATGTTGGCCTCCATAGTGGCGTATAAGATATGATGTACATATTGTTGAGAATGATGTTGTAGTAGTGGTGCTAAACATTCGGTAATAATTAGGGTTGATCACGAGTATGATGTTGGGGTATGTACCTTTACCTTTTCCCTTAGTATGTTGGTCCCTAGAAACTTTTGGCTGGTAGAGTGGTGCTCCCCCATTATGTTAGGGAATGGGTCCCCTATATCTGGATGTGTTGCAATGTGAGGTATGATAAGCATGTTGATCCCTTCTAGGGTTCTTGGTCAATGTTAGAGATTATTTTGGTTCTTAGAAAGACATTAGGATAGATACTCCCATATAAAGTGAAATAATGAGATTCCATTACTTCACTTCCTTTCAAGATATGGGAATCACCACATCATGGGTTAGAGTTATCTACCCATGTGGTAGTTCTCCAAGGGATGATACTCCCCTATTTGAATATGGTGCGAGTTCCCCATATCATTTGTATATTTGGAGAAAATTCTCCACTGTCGTGCTAGGAAGTGGGACATCCATACCCATTAGCCAGATAGAGTAGGTACTCCCCTATTAGATAAGGGTGCAGTTATTCTATATGTGGTGTTGGTTATCCCCTTTAATGTTGGGTTGTGTTTCCTCCTTATGTGACCAAATATAGAGTGGGTACTCTTCTACTGTGATGGGGTTTATGAACACTATTCTTGCTGTCAGAACTCCCATGCCATTTTAGGGTGTGGGTCCTCTCTACCTATTATTCCAGAAGAGTTGGTACATCCTTGTTGTACCAATGAGCAGGCCCTCTAGCCTGTGGTTTGTACTCCCCTATCGTGTTAGGGTGAAGATCACCCGTAATAATTGTGTTGGTGGAGTGGTAATCCCCTATCATACCAGGTAGAGGGTCCTCTAACCACATAGTAGTACTCCCCTTTCATGCCAAGTTGCAGGTCCTTTATCCTTTTAGTTTTACAACCCAATCATATCAGGGTGTTGGCCTTCTTCTATGGAGTAGTACGCCCCATCTTTGTGTAGAATTGGGGAGAGTGTCCTCTACTAGAGTTCAAGCTCCTTCGACCATTGAGTAATGTATCTGGAGTGGGACACCCCTAGTAATGTGAGATACTTAGTTAGGGGTTAGTGATACCTCAATGGTTTGAGGTACTTGTCACTCCATACTAGGGTGAGATAGGTTTCAAGGGATAGTTAGGATATAGTACCCTCTTGACTACTAGACAATAGTGAGGTGTGGGACCCTCCATTTTCTCTCATTAGAGATGTTGCATGAGGTTCATGGTCTGGTGTAGTGCTACCTTAACTATGTATAGTTTGAGGGGTGGGCCTCTCCACATGGGATTCTTATGACCTTGTGCAAGGTGCATGTTAGCGTTGATTGTAAAAATGTTGTTGGGAACTGCAGTTTGACATTTTAGGTTGTTTTTGATAGAGAGCGTTCTCTTGGATGTTCCATCAAGAGTGATAGAGTTGTTCCTGATGTAGTTTATCTCTTTGGGATAGGCCATATGAGATGGATGATCTCATGGAGTGTGATATCCATTTTGTGTGTTTCTATTACAGTCTATATTAGAATCATATTTCTATCTATGAGGTTAGAACCTCATGAGACTTGGATTCTGAGAAGAGTATATCTAGGTGATCATTGGATTCCTTGTGGTGTTTTAATATGTATGGGTTGAAAACCCTTGTGAATTGTGTTGATGATTCATTTATTGTCAATGATGGTTCGATATAAAGTTTCTCTCTCAATTAGGTTCCCCCTAGCTATGTCAAGTGGGATTCTTCATTTTAGTTGCTACCTTTTCTTTTGGAGTTTTTGGGCACCTAATTAGAATTATCATACACACCTTATCATGGTATTTTCCCCCACATGTTGTGTCTTGTTCCCACCACATGCCTTTCTACAGATTCTCCATAGGACACAAGGTAGGCAGAGCATAGTGAGCTAGACCAACCAAGTTGTTTATAAGAGATAGGATAAAGAGATTTCCAGCAGTTTCCTTTGATAATGATCCCCTCATTATGAATAGGTTCTAAAATTTTATATTTTTGGGTGGGTGTATATTATTTCCATTATACGATTTGAGTAATTCTATTGTACTCTGGTTTGGGATGGATGTATCCACTCATTTCAGTTTCCATATTTTTACATCTTTGCAGTGTTGTATGGAGGATTTTTTTGGTTCACTTATATAGGTAATTAAGGAAAAGTTCTCCCATGTGGATAATATACTTAATCGATACGATTTTCATGCCCCAAGAATATTGGAGGTGGGATTGGGGGTTTGTTTCCTTGGCCCCATTGGATCAGGTCCTGACAAATTGGTATCATAGCGGGTTCCACTTTATGACCACAGTGTTGTGATTTTGGTTTGGGTTGCATAAGGACAAATCTGAGGGTGTTTCTATTTTAGATGTCAAGACAAAGATTTCAGTGTTGGTACAGCGAAAAATGTATCTATTCACTAGGACTCTGATAACCTGATTTTTAACTCGGTACATTAGGACACTAGTTATAGGGAAATAATAGTAAATGGATCATATAGTTCTGAGTTGTGGGTTCTTTATCCTTCTTGAGTAAGCTCCCAAGATATACTATTTTATGGAGGAACACATTGAATATCTTCAAGGATGCCACCTTGACGATATCCAGATAGGGTTCTATGGTGTGATTATAATGAAAATCCACATAAAGATAATGATTTAGTGTAGGGAACTAGTTATAAGGTAGAACCCCTGAGAGGGCTTCCAGTTTATCCACCACCTGTTGAGCATATGGTTGTGTCATAAGATTAGGTTGATGATGTGTGTATGAAAAGTGTTCTTCATAAGTTCCAGGGGGAGAAACCTATAAGGTATTGGGGTGATCCATACCCCCATGTTGCTGATGACTGACTAGAAGTAGTCACACATTTTTTTTACCCTATGAGGAAACCTCCCCATTATATGGTAGTCCTAGTGGTGAGCCTTCGATAGGGTTTGTTTGTGTGATGGTGGTTTCTAGTGATGTATACCCCTGAAAAGGATATGTTCACTTAGGTATAGTTTGTGAGACTCATCAGGTGTGAGTTTAACCCATCCACATTGATATGAGTGTGTATCCAAGAGTTTCTGCAGCTTTGGAAAAGTAGCCTTCATGTGGAAGAGTATTCACCAAGGTTTACAACCCTATCAAGCGACTCCATAAAAATATTCCAAGACTCGTTTTTTAGAGTTTAGATTTTTTAGAATGGATTCCTCATGTAAATATTAGGTGGTGTGGTTTCCTTGTGCCTTCCCAATTATACAAGGGTACTGGAGAGGGATCTAGTATTAGTGAGCTTCCTAGGTGAAGGTGAGGGATGGGTGGATGGTGCTTATAGTGGGGGATATGAGGTAGACATGTCTATAATAGTTGGAATAATGTAAATGAATGGAACATGGCACAAGAGACATACCCATGCTCATACTCTGGCATGTAGGCCTGTAGTGCATGAGCCACACCCAGGATCAGGCCAGCCTCAAGAAAGGTGTTGTAACACATTTAAATGATGGAGAAATCTTGCTAGATATTTTCTAGTATGCCATGTGTCTGATAGGGAGTCAGTCGATGGACCTCCTTTGAATTGGTAGTGTCTAGAGAAAAGAGTTCCACACAATAGAGGATGATGCAGAGGATATGGGAGAGCAGTAAGATGTGTAAGGTAGTTATATGTTCTACCACTTCCACCCTAGGGGGTCTATGATAGACTTGGGGAGTGGGAGAATGGGGATAAGACAACTATAGGTTATATATCCTATAAGGTACATACCATAAGTCATTACATAATCTTGAATTAAATGGATAATTAATATTGAAGATCTTTTCAAGTTTATAGTTTTAGGTAAGTATGAAAAAATTATTAAATTACATATTCAAATTTTCGAAGTAGACACTTCTACTCAGATTCAATTTTTCTCATAAAATAAAAACTCTTGAAAAAAAATTTCATGTCTAGTTCCATGTTTTGGATAGGATGAATTTTCCTTGATCCTATCCTTGTCCCTATTCATCTTTAAGTCCTTTGAAACACATTTTAAAAACATGGGATGAGTATAAAAAGCTCAGTGAGGGTTATAAAATAAAGAAAGAAATCATTAGTCCATAAATAAATATAAAACATAAAATCTTTCACTTACATCATGAAATTGTAATACTTATAAATAACACAGAGTAATCACAAATAATAATGGTAAATTTAGGCATCCATAACATAATTATGTTTTAGCATTCACAACTACGTAGGGAATTACTTTTGGAATACCCATAACAGTATATTCTATAAATCTATTAGGATAAACATTAAAATTTACCACTATCACATTACCCAATTCATTGGAGAGCTATATCGGGCCCACCTTCCATGGGTTTATCGAGGAACCACCCGTATACGTAAACAACGCCCAAGAACCATAATATATTCATAACACCTAAATCTAACATAAAGAAAATATAACACTTCCACATTTCAATCAAAATATATAATTTAAATATATTGACATAGTCTATCCATTATCAAAAATGTTTTCTATACTAAAATACATAAAAATTGTATATATTATTTATTTTCCTTCTAAAAACATTTCGTTGTGTTAAATAATATAAATATCAAATAACGCTCGCGGCGGCAAAAAGGTCGTTATCACCGCATATGTTAAAAAGAAAAATTCCTTTTGTAAATAAGTAAAATGATTCATAGATAAAAGATTCCATTTGAGACTAATGAAAATTAAATGTTTTTTATACACCATATAATATAAAGTCCCATGTAAATTAAAACATTCCCAATGAAAGGATATTGAGACGAAGTCCCTTACCTCGGTCCGACATGACTCGTTCATTATTTAATCTCTTGAATAATAAACTAATATTAATTTCTACATTAATATGAAATTTTTTTGTGTTTATTATTCCTTTATATCACTTATTACCTTGTTATAAACATTATTCAATAATTTAATTTAATAATATTTGTCCTGTCGATATTTGGTACTGGAGTAAAAAATGAACTCTTAATAATTTCCAGTTGTCCATGTGGTCAAAAGTATATTATCTATAGAATGATATTCATGATTTAGATATCATATATATTATATATATCCATTATATATATATATGTATATATATTTATTTATAATAGTACATAACATTTGGATATAGGAAATGAAATGCACCGTTAATGGAGACGGTAAGCCGTACGTACGCATGACCATAATTTTGTTTCTATTTAATATTTAATGGAATGGATACATAATGATACATAGGTATATTATAATTCCAGTATAATATCATATATAATTTTATTAACTCCATCCTTTATACGTTCCACATATGGCATGAATGAGTCATGTCACTTTGAGGGGGCGGTAGTCCGCACTTCCTCAAATGAAATTATCATATTTACCCACTATGCAAACCATAAAGGTATTATATAAATGAAAAAATAGAAAAAATATAAATAATATGTATATATATTTATATTACATATAAATATAGTTTAATCTTAATGGCCACCATAAGAGGTAGTAGGAGAAGATTGAACAATCGTCGTTTTGTGCAACTGTAGTTTTCCATCAACAGAAACAGTATGTTCTTTACCCATTAGATGGAGGTGTGTGTCTGTTTAGTTTGAATACTTCTCATAAAAACAACTTCATATAATTAGGATACTTTTGTTTTTATAATAAATAATAATAAAAAGATTTTAGGGGTTTAGAGATGTAAAATAAAACAAAAGAACTTAAGAGAAATTGATACCTTTAAATATGGTAACTCCCATTGGTTTGACTCAAAAGGATTTCTTGAAGTGTATTTTGCCTAAGGTAAATATTCTAGAAGTAAGAGTGGGATATTTATAGATTAATTAGGAAAAAGTTGGAAAGGACAATGGGATTGAGAGGTGTGAGTAATGGGTTAGAGGTGAGGTATTTTAATAAGGGGGAGGAGGGGCTCCTTAGGAACGTTTAAAATTATTATTTTATTATAAAATGATTCTCATTTTTAAAGTTCCAAAACACATTAAAGTCTAAGATAAGATGACTAATGTTCTAAATAAAATCATCCAATAATAATTGGACAGGTTTTGGATATTGTTTTAATATTGGTAATCTTATTTATTTAAATCATTCATTAATGAGGTAAACACTGCATCATTATTGTGTCATAAATAATTTTTTTTTATTTGAAGTCTAAATTTTTTAAAAAAAATACAAAGATGTAATAAATAGTTTTAGATTTAGAATAAATTTTTATAGTCGAAGATATAACTTATATAACCCCATGTAAAAATTGATTTACTAAAAGGTATATGTTAATGTCATATTTGTCTTTACTTTAAATTAATTAATATAAAAAGTCACTATCATTCCCAAGTGGTTCAATGGGGTCCCAAAATCAACTTAAGGATTCCCATGGTCATACCTGTATAAAAAAATAGGATTATCACACATGTTAGGATAACTTAATATTATTATAATATTATTTGTTACCCTTATTTACTAGATTTACCCTTTAACCATGGTAAATAAAATATTTTCTAAAGTAAATATTCATAATGTCTAAAAATAAAAGTTAATTATTTACACAATTTAGACATCAACATTCCAAATATGGAATCTATTTTCCAAATTTAAAACACAAAATTAGTATAAATTAATTTAATATTTATTCCTATTGTCGAAACAAAAAGGTGTGAATTTAAGAAATAATAACTAACAAAAGATTGACACTTGTTTATTTCCAATTTCAAAGAGAAATTACTTCCAATGACCAAAATTTTATTAAATTGTAATAAAAGTAATATAAATACACTTTAAAACCAATTTAAAAGACAATATAACATTATTAATAAATTATATTAAAAGAATGTTTTGAATTAAAATATAGTATTTTCACTATTCATTAAAAAATGAACATTATCAGAAAAATACCAAAATTTCATCCAAATTAAATTTTGATGTCCCGATTGTAAATAAGAATTTTATTTTGTCAAATATAATATATAAAATTTTAAAAAAATAGATTTAAAACGGTTCTCCATCAAAAGGCGTTAAATCGACATTTTAATGAATATTAGTGTATGTGTGCTTAAAATCAGATTCTTTCTTATTTTAAGCCTCTAAAAGTAATTGGATAAATGTAAAAAAATTTAACAAACATGCATAATTATATTTTAGTTAGTTCTTTCCAATATCTCCAATACAATGGCTATGTGTTAACTACCATTTAAAATAATATTATATTCTTATTTTTTAGTATGACCCAACGTTGTGTGCAACGTAAGATTTAAAAGAAACCCGTTGTTGAGTATCGAGTATGCCTTTGAAAATAGCATCCCCTTTAAAGTAAAATTCATATATAATTCACAAATATTAATAAATATGAAAATATTATATTCTTTATTTACCAAGGATGTTACATCCTTCACCACTTTTGGGAATTGCGACCCCACAATTCTATTAAATTAACAAATAAGTGGGGGTATTTATCCCTAATAGCATTTTCAGATTTCCACATTGCCTCTTCAACTATATGGTTTTTCAAAAAAAATTACCTGATGAATTACCTTATTTTGTAAAACTTTATCTCTTCGATCAAGAATAATGATTGGTTGTTCCACATAAGAAAGATTCTCTACCAACTGAAGTACCTCTAAGATCAAAACATGAGATGGATCTGGCATATACTTTCTCAACATTGAAACATTAAAAACATTGTGCACCTGGGATAAAATTTGAGGTAAATACACTCTGTACGCAACTGATCCAACTTTCTCCATGATTTCGTAAGGCCTAATGAACCTCAGACTCAACTTTCCCTTCATACCAAAACAAGTCACACTTTTCCATGGAGAAAATTTGAGAAAGACATGATCACCTTCCTCAAAAGAAATATCCTTTCTCCAGTTATCCACGTAACTTTTTTGTATATTCTGAGCTTTCTAACGTGTTTCAGAATAAACTGAAATTATTCTTCCATCTCTTTTACTAATTTTAGTTCCATCAGTTTCCATTCACCTACTTCATCCAAAAAATCTGGAGTTTGAAACTGCTTCCCATATAATGCCTCAAATGGAGCCATCTGTAAACTGGAAAAGAAACTGTTATTATTTGAAATTTCAACAAAGAAAATATATCGGTCCCAAATTCCTTGGAAATCCATTGAGAAAGCATGTAACATATCCTACAAGGTTTGAATTGTTTTTCCTGACTAAATATTTAATTGAGGATGAAAATCTGTAGTAAAATTTAATTCAGGACCCAATGACATCTGAAAGCCTTTCCAAAAGTTAGAAGTAAATCGGGTTTCACAATCAGATACAATGGAGAGGGGAACTCCATGCAACCTGAATATCTCTTAAATATATAATCGAAAAATTTCATCTAGAGAAAGAGTATCTTGAATAGGAAGTAAATGAGAAGATTTAGTCAATCGATCGACAATAACCTAGATTGCATTGTTACCTCAAGATGACTTTGGTAATTCCACAACTATGTCCATGGATATATTTTCCCATTTCCACTATGGAACCGATATAGATTGAAGCATCCGTTTTGGTAACGGTCTCTCAACTTTAACCTATTGTCAAGTCAAACACATCACATCAATGTCATCAATATCTATTTTCATTCCATCCCTCCAGTAATACTCCTGAAGATCTATGTATATCATAGTACTACCAGGATGAACTCAAAACAGTGAACTATGAGCTTCACATAAAAACTTATTCTTTAACTATTAATCAAAAGGAAGACATAATAACTTTCCAAATCCCAAAATACAATCATTATCAATGTTAAATTCAGTCACCATACCCTTATGAACCAACTCTACCTTTTTCTTCAACTCACTATCTTCCTTATGAGCTTGCTTAATTTTGTCTGATCGAGATGATTTCACGGACACTTAAAAAAAATAGAGGAATTTCGTACACCAAAAACTTCTATTCCAAATTTCATCAAATCAAAAAACAAAGGTTCTTGTTTCAAACATAATAAAGTTAAGGTAAAATTACTTTTTCGACTCAAAGCATCAACCACTTTATTTGATTATCTCGTATGGTAATGGATTGTGCAATCATAATACTTGATTAATTCCAACCATCTCCTATGTCTCATGTTTAATTCTTTTTAAGAGAATATATACTTCAAACATTTTTGGTCGGTATATATTTCACATTTTACTCCATAAAAATGATGCTTCCAAATTTTTAAAGAAAAAACAATAGAAGCTAAATAAAAATCATGTGTAGGGTAATTTAACTCATAAAGTTTCAACTGACGTGAAGCATGAGAAATTACTTGATCATTATACATTAGGACACAACCAAGCCCTTTCAATGAAGCATCACTTTAGATAACAAACTCACCATTTCTGGAAGGCTATGAAAAAACCGGGGCATTCACCAATATTCTTTTCAATTCCTAAATATAATCATCATTTTATTTTGTACAAATGAACTCAACACCTTTTCGAGTTAACATATTCAGTGGGATAGATAACTGTGCAAATTTTCAACAAACCTATGATAGTAACCTACTAATACAAGAAAACTATGAATCATGGTAATATTTTTGGGTCTTCATCATTATTCAACTACTTTTATTTTAGCGGGATCAACAAGTATGCCATTTTTGAAACAGTGTGACCAAGGATTGAAAATTGTTATAACCAAAACTCACACATGATGAATTTACCAAACATTTTAATTTTTTAAGGTTTGAAAGACAACCCTTAAATAACTTTCATGCTCCTCGTTACTTTAAGAACAAACCAAAATATTATCAACGAACACAACTAAAAATATATCCAAGAACTCACAGAATATTATATTCATAATATCCATGAATATAGCAGGTGCATTGGTTAAACCAAAATGTATAACTATAAATTCATAATGGCTATTTCTAATACGAAATGTTGTCTTTGGAATTTCTAATTCCTTTACATTCAACTGATGGTACCGCATCCTTAAATCAATTATTGAAAAATAATGAGATCCCGGGAGATTATCAAATAGATCATTGATATGAGGCAAAGGATACATGTTCTTAATAGTGATGTTATTCAATGCTCTATAAGAAATGAAAAGTCTCCTTGAACCATATTTTTTTTAACAAACAATAAATAAGCACTCCATGGTGATGTGCTTAGTAGAATGAAACTTTTATCTAATAAATCATGCAATTTCTTCATTTACTCAAAAAGTTTATTTTGAGCCATTCGATAATGGGGTTTTGAAATTGGATTTGTATCAAGAACCAATTCAACAGTAAATTCAACTTCCCTATCAGGTATAATACTATAAAACCCATCAAAAAAACCCAAGATACTCATTTACCACTAGCAAATCCTTAATCTGAACAATTACATTATTTTCAACAATATGTGAAAGGTAAGATTCATTTCCATATTTTACTAGTTTCTCATCTTTTTGATATGTTATCAAATGTAAGGTTTCATTCTTATACACAATATGAAAATTTTTCTGAAATGAAACCTCTTTACCACTTTAGTCAATCTTATCATGATAAATTGAAATCCAATCCATACCCAAAATATCCTCAAACTCCACTAGAGGCAAAATAATAGGGTTTGTAGGTAGATTCTTTCCATACACAGGGATAGGAAGGGTCTTATAATTTCTTTTTTTTTCTCAACATTTCCCCATAGTTTTTTTACCATAAGTTCAAGATTCATATCTTGAGATGGAATTCCCAATTTACTAGAAATATTCTCAGAAATGAAAGTGTGTGTAGACCCTAAATCAAACAACACATTGAAATAATATTATCAAACAGAAATTGTACCTCATACTACTTCATTTAATAGCCCAACATCTTCTGAAGTAGTTGCAAAGGATTTCACCACCCATTTATTCTTGTATTCTAGATGCTTTCCCTCAGTTGAGTTCTTCATTGGACAATCAATTACATAAAAACCCATTTCATTTCACTTAAAACATTTTACTGACTACAAATAAGATTTTACCTTACCATTACCATGATCTTTTTCATTACAATTACGAGCCTTATGTCTCATTTTACAACATCAGTAGCACTTACCAGAATTCAAAAGATATTCCCCAGAATGGTTTTTACCACAATTTTAATAAACCGTAAACTTATGTTTCTTACAATCAGACTGTTTGAAAGAGTTCTTCCATTTTTTCTACCACATTGACATTTTAATCTGTTTTTTATAAAAGAACACCTGATCAAGGATAAACCCCATTTACACCTTCTCCACACATCAAAAAAGATTTTCATAACTTTTGAACTCATGAGGAGCTAAATCCCTACAATAAATTGTCTTTAATCTGGATTAAAAACGGTTGATCCTACTATCAAGATCTCATTTAAAATTTGTAGCATACCTTTCCAGTTGAGTGAATTTTTCATCATAAGTAGCCACTAAGTCATCCTCCTGCCTCAATTCCATGAATTTTTTTTCCATCTCAAGATGAACCTCCTTAAGAATATATTTCTCAAGACACATACCTTTAAATTCATCCTAGTCAAGATAATAAATATCCTCACTACACCTGATATTTTTCACCATCGAGCACAACTGATAGGCTTCACCTTAAAACGGTAAAGATAGAGACAAATATTTTGATATTTTGAACACCCCATGACATCAAAAATCTTCTCGAGTGCTTTAAACCCCCCTTCATCTATCATAGGGTCAGATGATACTCTAAATTATGGGGGATATTGCCTCATGAAATGATCCACTACTGAAATGTTCCTCTGTGGTTGATCTGGCTGATCTCGTGCATGGATACCACGACCATTTATAGCCAGAGTAAACTATTACATCACTGCAATAAACTATTCAATTCTGAGTCCAAATCATCTCAGGTTTCTAAATTATAATTTTTTCTTCCTCTTGATGTTATCCCATCATAGCTGCCTTGTTTCCTCTACGGAAACCATTCCAAACACATAAATATCTTAGGCCAGGCAACATGGTAATCTGTAAATTCTATATCATTTCAATCACACCATAAATTAATTTATGGACATCAATATAACAATATTATAACTCCAAAAATTTTCTAAACTGACCTATGATACCAACTATAAGGAATCAACCTTAAAACATTACATCATCTTGAATTAAATGGATAATTCACATTGAGGATCTTTTCAAGTTTATAGTTTTAAAAAAAAATTCCATAACTATTACATTAAATCTCAAAAATTTTAAAGTAGAAACTTCTAATCACTGTCCATTTTTTCATAAAATAAAATCTCTTGAAAAAAAGATTCATATCTAGTTCCTTGTTTTAGATATCATGACTTTTCCATGATCCCATACTTGACCCTATTCATCTTTAAGTCCTATGAAAAACATTTCAAAAACATGGGATGAGAAAAAAAAGATCAGTATGGGTTATAAAATAAAGAAAAAAATCATTAGTCCATCAACACATAGAAAACAAAATCGCTTTTACTAACCTCATAAAATCATAAGATTTGTGAATCAAACATAATAATCACAAATCATAAAGGTAACTTGTGGTATCCATAACACACTTACGTTGTATCTTTCATATATATGTAGGGAGTTACATTTGGAACACCCATCACAATATATTCCCAAAATCTCTTTAGAGAAACATTCACTTTTACCAATGTCATGTTACCAAATACATTGGAGTGATATCTCTGGCTCACCCACCCTAGGTTTATCACAGAACCACGCGTATATGTAAACAATTACCATGAACCATAACATATTCACAACACATAAAACAAACATAAAGGAAAGATAAAACTTCCACATTTCAATAAAAATATATCATTTAAATATATTAACATAATAAATACATTATTAAAACCATTTCCAATACCAAAATACGTAAAAAGTTTATATGTAATTTATTTAACTTTTTAAAAATATTAAGGCTTGTTAAAAAACCAAATATCAAATAATGCTTATATCGGAGGAAAGGTCGTTGTCACCATGTACGTTATAAAGAAACATTCCTTATGTCGTTTAGTATAAGGATTCTTAGTGAAAATATTCCCTTTGAATTAAACTAAAAATAAAAGTTGTTTATACACTATATAAAAAAAAGTTGTGTATAAATCAAAATATGCCTCAATGAATGGAGATTGAGATGAAGTCCCCTACCTTTTTCCAACTTGACTCGTTCGTTATTTAATCTCATGAATAATAAACTAATGTTAGTTTATATGTGATTAATTACCTTTTTATGTTTTTTTATTCATTTTATAAAACTTATTACCATGTTATAAACATTATTTAATCATTTATGTTAATAACAGTCGTTTTGTCGATATTTGGTACTTGAGTAAAAAATGAACACCTTATAATTACAAGTTGTACATGTGGTCAAAAGTATATTATCTCGAAAATGATATTAAGGATTTAGATATCATATATATCATATATATACTGTATATATATGAATTTATAATAGTACATAAAATTTGGAGATAATAAATGAAATGCACCGTTCATGGAGATGGTAACCCTTACGTACGCATAAACGCTACATTAATTTATATTTCATATTTAATATAATGAAAACATAATGATACATAGGTATATTATAATACCATTATAATATTATACATAATTTAATTAACTTCATCCTTTATATGTTCCATTTATGGAATGCACTAGTCATATCACTTTGAGGGGGCGGTAGTCCTCACTTTCTCAAATTAAATAATCGTATTTACCCACTATGGAAATCATAAAGGTATTCAATAAATGAAATATAAAGAAGCATAGAAAGAATATAAATATAATATATATAACATATAAATACATTTCTATTTTAGTTGTCTTTATAGGATGTGGTTGGAGAATATTGAACAATCATCCTTTCGTGAGGCAGTAGTTCACCATCCATAGAAACAATATGTTCTTTACCCATTAGATGAACGTGAGTGTAACTGTAGTTCGAATAATTTTCATAAAAAACCTAGTATATATTGGATACTGGTGTTGTTATAAAAGAATAGAATAAAAATATTTATGGTGTTCAATATGTAAAATAATACAAAAGAACTTAAGAGAAGATGTTGCCTTTAAATCGGGTAACTCCCTTTGTGGTTTAAACCAAAAGGATTTCTTGAAGTGCCTTATGCCTAAGGTAGGGCTTCTAGGAGTAAGAGATGAATCTTTAGAGATTAATTGGGCAGATGTTGGACAAGCCAATGGGCTTGATACGTTTGATTAATGGGTTATAGGTGAGGGAACTTTAAAAGGGGGAGGAGGGTCTATTTAGAAATGTTTAAAAATATTATTTTATTATATAATGATTATCGGATTCTAAAGGTCCAAAAATCATTAAAGTATAAAATAAGATGACTCGTGTTTGAAATAAAATCATCCAATAATAATATAAAAGGTTTTGGATGTTTTATTAATTTTTTAATCTTATTTATTTAAATCATTCATTAATGAGGTAAACACTACATCATTATTATGTCATAAATAATTTTATTAATTTGATGTCTAAAAATTATAAAACAAATCATAATTTTGGAAATATTTTTATATTTTAAATGAATATTTATTGTCTAAGATAGAACATATATAAACCCATTTAAAATGATTTACTAAACGATATATATTAATGTCATTTTTGTCTTTACATTAAATTAATTAATATAAAGTCTCATTATCACTCCAATGTGTCTCCATGGGGTCCCAAAATCTACCCAAGGATGACCATAGTTTGAAATTTATCATAAAATAGGATTTGGACACATGATAGGGTAATTTAGTATTATTATATTATTATTTTTACCCTTATTTACTAGATTTAACCTTTATCTAAGGTAAATAAAATATTTACTGAAGTAAATATTCATAATGTATAAAAACAAAAGTTACCTATTTACACAATTTGTACCTCCTTATTCAAAATATGGAATCCATTTTTCCAAATTCAAAACACAGAAGTTGTAGAAATTAATTTAAAATTAATTCGTGTTGTCAAAACAAAAGGCTTGTTTTTAAGAAACAATAACTACCAAAAGATTGACACTTTTTATGTCCAATTTAAAAGTGAATTTACATCCGATGACAAAAATTGGATTAAATGGTAGAATCATAACATAATTAAATTTTAGAAACAATTAGAAAGATAATCTATCATTATTAATAAATTTGATTAAAAGTCAGTTTTGAATTAAAATACAGTATTTTTCACGATTCATTAAAAATGAACATTATCAAAAAAATAAAAAAGATTAATCCAAAGTAAATTTTGATGTCCCGATTCTAAATAATAATTTTATTTTTTCAAATATAACTTATACAATTGATAAAAAATATATTTAAAAATTGTTTTCCATTAAAAGGTAGTAAATCGATCTTGTAATGAATATTAGTGTATTTATGCTTAAATTCGGGTTCTTTCTTCTTTTAAGCCTCTAAAATTAGTTGGATAAATATAAAAACGTTTTAAAAGCATGTATATTACTATTTTAGTTAGTTATGTCTATTCCCGCCAATACAATGGCTAGGCATTAACTACCATTTAAAATAATATTATATTATTATTTTTTAGTATGACCCAACATTGTGTTCAAAGTAAGATTTCAAAGAAACCTCTTGTTACGTATTGGGTAAGACATCGAACATAAAATCCTCTTTAAAATAAATTTAATATTTAATTCACTAATATTAATAAATATGAAAATGTTATTTTCTTTTTTTACCTGGGATGTTACAAATGCCTTTTTCCCAGATTCTCTAAGGATGTACAAAGGTATGTTTTGTGTCCTTTCTACTTTTATATAGTGTAATTGATAGAAACTATTTTTAGGTACTCTATTAGTTTAGATTATTTCTTGAGGATTAACCAAGGTGGCATGAGGTTTTTGTAAAACCTTATGTAGGTGTTTTTTATGTAGCTTTGGTCTCACAAAAAGAATGGATAATTTAACCACTGAGGAATGTTTTTGAGATGTGATTAAAACCATGAAATTGAGTTACTATCACCCAAAGTAGATTGTGTCAATTTTTGGTGGATATATTACATAGACATCTGTATTCAAAGAGAGGTTATGGGATAGATTATGGGAGAATTTCCTAGAATTAAAATGGAGTTTCTCTTAATGACACTTGTTTATATTATCCTTGGTGGAGGGAGATTCTCTCATAGAAATATTCCATATAGGTATAGTTATATCATTAATTTTTTCTATAATTTGGATTGGTTACATTCCATCTGTAATTATATCATAGGCCACTAGTTATTGTGGAGGTGTTTCTAGTTTGGAGAGTTGTGTTTCACCTGTATTTTTATAGATAAAGGTCTCAGTAAGCATCACAAAAAACATTTCTGATCTCACTAGCATCAGAGCATCAGTAGATAGCATAGTTTCATTACACTATTCCTAGGATGTTCTCTTTTACTAGATGAAACTCCCTAATATGGGGCGAATTTAATTAATCTGGTTTTGAACTATAAAATATAGAAATATTTCTAAAAATATTTCCATATCTAGATGCTTTGTCGGCGTGGGATTCTGAGGCCGGAGTGCCTCGACATAGTAATATTAAAAATAATAAATATGTTTTCATACACGAATGTAGTTTCACTTGAAATGTGAAAAACTCTTGGTCAAAGTCATGAAATTCATTTCATTGAACACCGTTTATTATACAACATCATGTCAACCCAGGGGGTAAATTATTATTCTTTGTGTGGGATACATGATAAAGGGAGTGTTGGCGATGAAATGGGTGGTGACATTATTTAATAAATAAAATACAATAAATGAAATTTTCCAAACCCCCACAACACATAGTTTTTCTGGATGGATATGCATAGAGGAACAATATAGGGGTTCTCTCTTTGACTGACATAGGAAAAAAGCCAAATCCAAGCGACAAGGTTCTTTCAATATCAGTTCGTGGTGCTGATCATCATTAGATCAAGGATCAACTTGATTAGGGCATTTATTTAAACCCTAATCTTCATTGTTTCACAATCGATGAAGGAGGGTTATATATTTAGTCTTGATCCCCTTCATTATGCAATTTTTGAGGTCACATTTCCCTAGTAAGATTGATAGAGATCCCTCCTGGGTTGATATACTGGTTTTGGATGCCATATGGGTGAATCTAGTGACTCACAATGCAATTCTTGTCTAAATTTATATCTACATGGCATGTAGACAAGTGGGAAATCTCATTTATTCCTTCAATTTGGGAAATATGACTTTTGTGGACTACACATCATGTGCCAGGGTTATACACCAAGAAGTGACCCCATGTCATGTGGCCATATGACATTTCCAGGGATTCCATGTGAAAGTACATTGTCATGCTAAACTACACAACCAAATTACATAGACAAGCAGTTATAGAAGTGGGAATGGTAAAACTACATGTACAAGTGGCCATTTATCCTATACATGTAATATACCTATTGGTACATCTCGTGTGTGTGACACATTCGATCGATCCATGGGAAGGAAGAATATAGTCGGGGGTTGGGTGATGTAAGACACGCTGTGTATAGGCTGTACACATCATGTATGACTATATAGACAAAGAATCCATGTGAACAAGATACCCAACATGGTTCTTGGGGAGGGTTCACACACTATGTGGGTCTGAGTTCACATAGTATACTTTCCTTATGATCTTCTAGAGTTCTTCCACCTATCATATCTCATTGTACAGAACTCAGATTTAGGACTATGAGTATCCTATCTTGAGGCATTTTCCATGTATAATGCACTGGTAACCTTTATCATGGACTAAGATATATGATGTGTCATGATTCAATCATGACACTATAGTTTTGGTTGGTAAACATTGGCAGTGATCATGGTGGACCACTGGGTTGTCTTCGAGGTTGGTACCCTTCGATTTTCACTTAGGATGTGGGCCCCCGAGACACTTTAGGACAGTAGAAAAATGAACCCCTATTGTGTCATTGTGTGGGTCCACTAACCAAGGATGTGTTGTCATTTGAGTTAAGATATGCATGATTCTCCCTTCAGTAGTTCATGGTCGATGTTGTAGACCTATGTTGTTCTTATAGAGATTCTAGGACTAATGCTCCCATATAGAACTGGGGAATGGGCTTCCCTTAGCTCTCTATTTTGGTAGATATGGGACCCCTCATATTGTGGGAGTAGGTTATATACCCATTTATTACTTCTATTAGGGGTGATACATGTCTATTGGATAAGGGTGTAGGTTCCTCATATCATTCATGTAGTTGGAGATAGCGATGCACAACCATACTAGGGTACATACAATTCATACTCGTTTTTCAGATAGAGTAGGTACTCCCTTGTTGGACCTGGGTGAAGTTCCACTATCTATAGAGATGGTTCTCCCCTATCGTGTTAGTGAACAGGTCCTCCTCATGGGATGTATAGATTTTGTGAGTACTAATACCTTACAAGGGTCTGGGTCCTCTATCATTGTAGTCAGAATTCTCATGTCATTTTAGGTTTTGTTTCCTCCATATGTATTATTTTAGAATAAATGGTACTCCCCTATCATACCTAGGATTGGATTCCCTAGCCTGGGGTTGGTACTCCACTATTGTGTCAAGGTTTGGTTCTCCCATAGTTATTGTGTTGGTAGAGTGGTACTCCCCTATCATACCAGGGTGTAAGTCCTCTATCCATAGAGTGGTACTCCCCTATCATGCCAGGGTGTGGGTCATATATCCTTTGAGTAGTACTACCATATTTTAATATGGTGAGGGTCCTTATATACATATCAATACTCCCTCATCTTCATGTATCTATGGGGAGAAAGTCCTCCACTAGATTTGGAGAACCTTTAGTTATTCATTATATTGCGAGGAGTAGGCCCCTCCACTTGTTATGTGTGATACTTATTTAGGGGTTAGTGATCCCTAAATTGATAGAGGTGTGGGAAACTCTATACCTAGGGATAGAGGCTTAAAAGGATGGTTATAAGATTTTACTCTCTCGACTATATGGTAGTGGTGTGGTGTGAGTGCCTCAGTTATCTATCACTAAACAAGATGCATGTGGTGCATAGTCTAGAGCAGCATTACCTCAACTGTGTGTAGTGTTTAAGGTAGGCCTCTCACTTCAATTTATTATATCCTTGTGTATATAATAGGGTAGAATTGATAGGAAACCTGGTGTTGGGAACTAATGTTTTATCTTGTAGGTTTGTTCCGATGGGGTTCATTCTATAGGATGTAGCATCAGGAATGATAGAGTTTTTATTGATGGAGTGTATCTCTCAGACTGGTTCCTTATGGGATAGTTGGACTCTTGGTGTCTGATCTATTGTGTGTAACATTTATATTCTCAAGTAGAATCTATTTTCGGGATATGAGGTCATAAATTTAAGATACATAGAGTATGAGATGATTATATCTAGTTGTTTCTATGATTCCTAATGTTGTGAACACATGTCTGGGTTGACACCCCATGTGGACTGCGATGACAAGTCATGTAGATTCGAGGATTGTTTGTGATGGGTTTTCTCTCTTGATTGGGATACCTCTTGCAAGGTCAATTATACTTTTGTCGTTTAGTTTATATATTTTCATTTGGTTTTTAGGGAACCTATTGAGTATTTTTATACTCATCCATGTGTGGGATTCGTTCACACATTTTTTTATTGTGTAAACCACATATATTTTTCTTCAGTTGTGGATGACCCAAAGTAGGATAATCTATGTGGGCTAGAATAATCGGGTTGGTTACTAGAGTTGGGTATTGGAGCTTTCTTGAAAATAATTTTTACAATGATCCCAGCCTTCTAGGAATTATGGATTCTTTTACATATTTTTATGGGCATGTATTTTTCAATACTTTCATTTTAGTACTTCTGTTATACTCTAGTTTTGGATATATGTATTCATGTAGTTTAGTTTCCATATATATAAATCTCTTAATTGTTAGATGGAGGTTTTTTGGGGCTTTTGTATAGGTAAATTAGAAAAGGCCTCCCTTATGTGTGATATGTCTACTCAACACTAGTTACATGCCCTTGGTCTATTGGAGGAGAGCATGTAGAGTTGCTTCCCAGGACCCATTGGGTTGGGTCATGACAGTAACATTATAAAATATTTGATAAAAATTCTTGAAAACTCCTTGGATACCCTTGGTAAAACCACTGCTTCCACCACTACTGAATCTAATGAAAACTCTACTAGATGATAAAATGATGCTTTGAATGCCTAAAACCCATCTAATAGTCCCACATACAAAGGAAAACTATATTATTTCTTTACACATCATAGAATATAACTCTATTTTAGAATCAATAGATAACTACATAAATAAGTATAAAAATTCCGACTAAGGGTAACATTGTATGGCTTTATCCATTATAAGAAGAAAACTCCAAAAAACTGGTATTTCCCCATCATCAAATCAAATCCTCAACACATGTAAAGAAAACTAAAATATTTTATAACTAATGTATTTGAGACAAAGAGATATAGAGGCCTCTCCACATTGAATCCCATTTAATGTATCAAGAGAGGATAAATTAAATTATAGTAATCCCCATAATCAAATAAAGTCAAAGACACGGTAAATGATAAATATGTGGTACCTCATATAATCTTTGTCCTTCCATGAGTTGGAATCTATATGGAGTGCAACTGAACATGCACTGATTCTCTTCCTCAATTGACCTAAGGAATACCACCTCTATTTGCATGCTAATTTGTATGTCCTAGAGGAATAGAAACATAATTAAGATATCAGCAGCCTATTACAACGCTTCCTGATAGGGATAATTCACATTGATCCATCTTTGGATAAGGCCTTTGAGGCAACTATGATTGAAAAAAATAGAAATTGACATTCCATACTTCATTAGATTTTGAGGATTGTTAGAAGCTAGATATTATGGTGACCATGGCCTCCAGATGCAATGAACATAAAAATGAGGCTTCTATTGGGCATAAGGAAACTACCAGCTCGAGAAAATGTGATGAAGACTACTGAGGATGTATCAATAGTAATCAGAACAAAAAATATCCAAACATCTGTAATAAACCATATTAAACCTTACTCTTCATTTTTTTAGTGACTAAGCACTTTAGAAAAGTCTAACTTTCCATGTAGCATATCTATCATACCATCCTCTTTAATCACCTCTATATACCTAAGAAACATAAATGGAGTAACCAAGAATAAAAAATTTAGATATATCATATATAAAAAGTATTTTTCTCTAAAATTATATTTTAAAAAAAATATCAGGGAAAAAGAAATTAATTTCTATAATTAGAATCCCTAAATCCCACATGATAGGAAATTGATTCCAGTTCATGTTACAATTTAATCTATTATAATAATAAACTCTCTATGGTAGATCATACATGAAATTTCGTGGAAATAAAGTGAGATATAGTATATGTATGTTGTTTATAAAATGATATCATTCAATGGTAATGTTTTTTTAGTTGTCCAGGTGATGTGTAAATAGAATGGATTTTTATTTCTGAATGCATATTATAATGATGCAACACAAGATTCATCTCCTTGTTTTTTTTGTAAAATGGTTGGAGTGTAAGAATAATTTTGATATATGTAAGAGTATATTTATATATTAATTGGATGTTTGTATAAAAGTTTATCATTATATTTTCTATTTGGGTTCACCAATATTTTATAAAGGGAATTCCATAAATATTAAAATCTAGTGAAATGGTATGACCAGTTGGGAGCTACTATAACTACGTGAGACCACATATAAAATGACTACTTGTAGTTATTAATCTTATATAATTTTAATTATTATAACATTTGATTGTAATGAATATGACTTAAATATTCTCCCATTGATATATAAATCACATATTAACCATGTATACCCAAATATTTTATTTTTTTATTTATTTAATTTATGATTTTTTAAAAGTTTATGATGGTTAGTGTGAGTTTGTGGGTGTGAGTATGTCAAATTGGTTTATTCATATATGTTTTTAATTTATCTTCATGTGTCACATTATATCTATTAATTTGAGTCCTTTTGATTAATTATGTTTTAATGGATCTATTTTCACAATATGTACACTCTCGAGGATAAATTATAGAGATCGAGACACTGGAAGATTCCTAACAAGTGATATTATAGATTTTTGATTAGGGCTCAATGATTCAAAATAAGAGGATTTAGGTACCATTATTTTACCTTATAAATATTTTGACTCAAATGGTTTTTTATTTTATTAGAAGGAATGGAGTTAGTATAATGTATTGTATGGATAGAATAGTTTCTTTGGCTTTTCATTGAATTTCATTGAATAAAGAAGTATTAATATCCCATTAAAATTAATCTATATGTTCTGTTTATTGGATACATATAAATGAAAATGGATAAAGTGGAATGATAATATATTTATATAAAATTACATCAGTTGGTCTTGGTGCCATTGGATTGAAATTTAAATTTTAATATGTGGAGAAGAATATAACAAAATGAATTATAGAATCTCTAGTGAACTTGTGTCAAAGGAAAATTGATTTCAACATGTTGTTCATGATGAAATGGTTTTTAGGTATGATATTAAAGTAAGGTAGACCAATGAATGATCAAGTGAATGAATTCATCATGATTGTATCATAGATGAAACCAATAAATATGGTGTTCATGTATGATGTGTGCGAAATTTTACTTTCATGTTCTTTATTGAAATCATGTTATGTGTTAGTAGTTTTTATATGAAACTCTTGTATGAAACCTAACATCGGGGGTTGAGTTTGTCTATAATATAATCATAAGTAAATAAAATTTCTAGAGGGAATTCCATGATCTATTGAATTAATTTATAAATTTTGAAGGAATAGGAAGGTCAAATAAATAGAGATCTCTGAAAGAATCAGAAGAAAATTTAAAATAAAGTATCCAAGGAAAATATATCATTATTATCCCTATATGTAGGAAGTGTGAGAGTATAGGTAATCTCAAGAAGTACTATTGATATCATAGGGTAAAATCTGGAAGCGATGACTCATGAAGATTTTTTTCCGTGAACTCATCAAAGGAGAATAATAATTTCGTGTTAAGATTAATCACTCTTATAAAATCTTGGATGAATAGCGCCCATGAGTCATTTAATTCTATTTCCTAGAAAGGATATATTTTTAATTATGTATTTATAAAATTCATTGATGTTCATTTGCAAGATGATTATGTGCTTCACGTGATGGGGAAAAGTGATGTTAATATACAAATGGAGAATGGTTTCCTATTGAAATTGAAATAAGCGAGACACATCTACATGCTATAATGAATCTAATTTCTATAAGATAGCTTCATGAGGTAGTGTTTTGTATAATATTTTCTAATTTATTTTGGGATGTTACTCAAGGACCATGGTTCTGAGATGATGTATCATGAATGGTTCCATATATCTAACTAAAATATTAGATACATCCATAATTACTAGTGTATAAACTTCCATATGTCTAGGGTTGTAAAATTTCCATCTTAGATTACATAGTGAGAGAAGATAAATGTTTAAATGGAAAAGGATTTATTTAATTTGGATCAAATATATTTCAAATATTTCGAATGTTTTTTTTGATTGGTAAGAAGAAGATGGTGTCAATCAACCTAAATAAAAGCAACCCCAAATCCTATAAGTTATATCTTGTTTAATCAAATGTTTGTGGATTATATCATGTCCAATTTTTGAGAGTATCACATTATAAGTTACATTCATTAATGATTCAACAAAAAATGTAATGGTTTACTTTCTAAAAAAAAGTTGGTTCTATAGAGATTTTTGATTCAATGGAAGGCTATTGTGGAATGGAAAATTATTCCAAATTGAAGATTACTATGTTATTATGTAGGTAGTGATTATAGAAAAATAGAATTTTTAACATACCATAAAATCAAGGGAATTATGTTGGAGTAAACTATTCTTGGTATGCCTCAATAGAATTTTGTGGAATAGGTAGTAAATCAAAAAATTTTAAGGAAGACATAGTGAATGTGGAAACACTCAAAATAATCCTATGGAAATTTAGGTAGAATAAGTGAATACAACAACATTTTTATAATTAAAGTCCATGTTCTCAATCAGAATAGGTAATTCAAAAGAATTAATTACCTAATAAAACTAAAAAATTTATTCACCACAAAATTTTCAAAAGTATCACCATTGTCTATGTAGATGCCTTGAAAAGGTAAAAACTCAAGGGAAATCCCAACACATGATTTTATGTGGGATATAAAAATAAAAATTTTAGATTTCATCTATGTTAGGATGACAAGATACTAGTTATTAGTATCTAGAATATAAATTTCAATGTAAAAATTTGGTGGAAAGGTCATAAATGCACTGAGAATAAAATTGAGAATAAACGATGAGCTGGCCAGGTCCATGTTTATTTGAGAAAGAGAATTAGAAGAACACATGATCCTGAGAGTTCATATGGTAGCATTGAAATTATGTAAGTTATACTAATGGAAATGTATTCAAATGATCTAGAACTCTAGATGATCATATTATAGTACCTGATTGAGCTAATATACAACTGAAATTGAAATGATATTTCAATGTTGGGAAACTAGTCTAATGGTTTAGAGAGAACATGAACATTCTAAATCAAATGAATGGTTGAGAACATTAAATACTAAAATATGAAGCCACTATTAATAACTATGGAATTTTTTATTTAATAATGAAAAAATAAATATCTATTTTGGTATCTAATGGGACATGGAAGCTAATTGATGTACCATAAGAGAAAATAACTATAGAATACATGGGTTATATGTTTGAAGTAGGAGTCTGGTGGAGGGAAAAGGTAAACGGATTAGTTTGTGGTGAAAGGATTTTTACAAAATGAAGGTATTGACTAATAATAAATTGTTTCACCAATAGATAAGAACGAATATATATATAGGGAATTTTTATGATGTTTTATACGGAAAATATTCACTTAGAGTGGGAGGATGTAAACATGGACAATATTCATAATAACATGGAAGAATACATATCCATGAGTTAACATATATCTTTCAAGGATTACGGGAATAGGGAATTGGTGTCTAAACTAAAGAGAATTATTTATGATCTAATAGAGGTACCAATATAGTGGAATCAAAAATTTGATTCTTCATGGATGGGAACATATTTACTTAAAGAAATTCATACCGTTGTTTCAGTAAAAAATATTATAAAATGGGATTTTCATAATTATTATCTTATATGTAGAGGATATGTTATTCATGTTTCAATAAATTAAGAAGATTTTGGATTTATTGTTTCATTTTTCAAGAATATTGTTGACAAAAGATCTCAATCATGCTAATAAAATCTTTGGATTAGAGAAATATAATGACAAAAAAGATGAGGCTCTTGATAAATAACAAATGTTAATGAAATGGAATATTTTTAAAAGGTTTTAAAACTTATAAATTTATGTAAGTCTCATATTTTAACACCTTGAATTTTTATGAGACATTTTTTCTAATAACATTAATTTCTTTGGTAGCTTGCGTTTAATGAAACACTTAGTTTTAATGAACCATGATATACTATTAATATTATTTAAACATGATCATTATAACATATCAGTTAAATTTTATGGTTCAAATAGAGATAACAAATTTTTTATAATTAATGATAAAAATTATATATAAACAAAATATATTTATAAATATGAGCTTTATTTTTACTAAATTCTTTATAGGCTTCGAAAATATATTTTTCTAAAAATATTAATTTTTATTACTTTTCTTGAAAATCATATAAACAAAATGTTTTAAAATTTAATTATAGTTATTTGAAAAAAATTTCTTCATTTCATGAATCATGAAGTCAAAATCATCTTTGGGTATATTTTTTTAAAGGTTTATAAAAATGTTATATTTTTAGTGAATAGTGAAAACACAAATTTTTAATTAAAACATCCTTTTATTTTAATGAAATTACAATTTCACCTCATGATTAAGCTTGTATTAAAAGTAAAATTACATTAATAATGTCACTATTAAAAAAATTGGTCATTTTAATAAAATTCATTTTTTCATTAGGTATTTAAACTATCTATTCTTATGAAAATTTTTAGTTTAAAAACATTCATTTTTGTCTTGTCTACGCGTATAATTCTAAATTAAATATTATCACTTCTGTGAATATAATTTGGAAAAATTCATTATATATTTTAAATCATCATAATTAATAATATAGAATAAGTTTAACTTAATTATTTCTCAATATGAATAGTAAAAATAGTAAATATTAATTATCACGATTAAGCTTAAAACTAGTTTACTGTGAGTTAAACCAAAAATAAATGAGGTAAAATGGAAAAGAAACTCATAAAAATCCAATTAGATTATAGTAATTTGACCCTATATCATGTAATTTTCAATAATGAACTATTTTGAACAATTGTGTCCTATTTTAAATGTGGTGTACCTTTTTCTTTTAAAACATTCCAAGTGTGTCCTCTCCCCCACATATGTAAGTCCACCCCCTCTCCTCTCCTCTTCACACATCCAAGACCCTTTGGTTCAAGAAAACCCTACATAGAACTATTATTTACTTACCTATCGACTACCTAGAAGAATTAGTTTTATTGATAAACCCTTATAATAAGGCATTATTAAAAAACTAAAAGGGGTTATCTGAAGGTTTCCTATATTCCTTAACCATGAATTTTCATTTTTTTTCATCCTCTTAACCTTTCAATATTTTTTCAAATTTTTTTTTAAAATAATATAATTATCTTTTATAAATTTATATGTAATTATTTTAATGTAATTATATAAACCCTAATTTATCCTACATAGATATTGCAACTTTTTGATGAATATTCAATTAATTACACAAACAAATGCTTGAAGATCATAATAGTATAGTGAATATGGATATGGGACAAAAAATCAATTTTATTTATTGAATGATCATCAACATCTCCAATAATTATCCTACAATTTTTTACTCATCATATACATACCATATATAAAAACATTCCTTATAACCTGGGGAAAGGAAAAATAAGAAAGGGGGATCTTGTATGCTCAGTAAAGTTAAATAAGGGAGATAAGTAAGAATAACAAGAACATAAGGGTGCGATACATGATCATAACATTTTGAAACCATACACATCGTATCAAATATCATAATATTGAGTTATTTAATAAATATTGGAATTTAATAAGAGATGAATCATAAGGAAATCAAATAACATGATCTAGAAAAGAATTATATAGTCATAAGACGTATAATTAAGGAATGCTAAAAATATTTGAAAAATATTTTCATAATAGTCAAACCTCAAAACCATAGATATAATAGTGGAATGGGTTCACTCCCCAAAACATTATATTATTCAGGGTTCACTCCTAAGACCATCATCATAGAAAAATTCCCTTACTAAACTAGGATCACTCCCCATTCATGTCATGTTTGTCACATGAGAAATAAATCTTTACCCAATGAATTAGAGGGAGAAATATATCTCACCCATCAGATTATGAGAATTTAATGTATGTGTTCTCGAAGATCATAACAAATTAATAATATCATAAATCATGATAGTAATGGGCTTCATAAATTTTTAATCATATCCTTACCTATGAAAAATGTGATCAGTTTCATAATTATTTCATTCTTTCCCTGTAGGAGAACCTATGAAAAAAATCTTGTTTTACAATCATTTTACCATTATATAACCCATGTAAAAAAAGAGAGTTTATAAAAATATTATCATTATAAATAAAAATTATTAAGATAATGAATAAAAATGGTCTCTTTGGATCATATCTATATTAAATCATTGTTCAAATAAAATTATTATATCTTAGATGGAAATATATTTTGAAAGATTACTTGGAACATTTATTAAAAAAATAAATTTTCATCAAAAACACATTATGAAATATAAAATTCATATAATTGTTTTTGGAATCAATTTATTTGAAAAAACATTAAAATAAATAAATTAATATATAAAAAATAATTTACAATATTTTCTAAAAAAATGTTATTTATGCTTTCAAAAAAAAATTTAGTGTATAAAACATTTCCCAAAACCTTTTTTGAAAATAAACATAAAAAATATGAAGGATTATTTAAATAAATTAAAATATTTTTTATTAAAATATTCACTCTTCATTGAAAAAACTTCTTTAAAACCATAAAAATATTTGAATTTTTTTTATTAAGTTAACCTTGAAACCCAATAAAGGAATATTTATAAAGAATTTAAAATATTTCCTAAATTAAATATTCATTTTTCTTTAAAAAAATGTTTTTAAAACATGAAAAAAAATTTAAAGTATTTTTTTTAAATAACCCTATAAATTATAAATTATTATTTAATGAAAATACTATTTGTGGTGGTTTTAAATTGGTATCATGTCATTCCCATTAAAATGAATATTCCATTAATATTTTTGTTAAATAAAAAATTTGAATCTTTTAGAAAAAGTCATGATGATTTTTTTCCATAAAAATTTACAATCCAAACATTGGTAAAAAAAATTATTAAATAAATCTGATAAATTATGTGAAAAAATTAAAGCATTTTTATAAAAATCCGTTTTGGAATAATAATTGTTTTTGAATGACGAGAGATGAGAATTTGATTTTTCTTAAAAACATTATATTTAAATATTCAGTATTAAACAAGATAAAAATGAATTAAAACCATGTATTATAAAAAAAATAGCTAGTGCATAAGAAATTTCATTAGATTATTTATACATGTATCATAATATTTTATAGATATAAACATAAAATAAACAATCTCAATAAATAAAAAAATTGAAACATAAAATTCTTACCACATTGTAAACATTGATTTGTAATCCCCATGAAAGAATAAAATTAAATGAAACTTAAAATATCATTAAAATAAAATGATTTTTTATATGAAATGTCAAATATCTAGTATAAAAAACTCATAAAAGAATAAACTTTCACACCTTAACATATGCCACCAAGAAGGTACATTGACACAAAAACACCTTACCACGTTAGAAAATTTTGAACATAATCACAATAAAATAAATATTATTAAATATATATATATTTCCTAATAATTTTAATTTTAATAGTGTTTAAATATATTCATGGTTATTTTAAACACAACATAAAAAACACAAGGTGAATATGGATAGTGTCTCTTAAAAAATAAAAGTGATATAGAATTCCTTTATTATAAGTCTCAAATTCCATCATACATGCGGGAAAATCATATATAATAAATATAAGTTTATTATAATTCATTTTAAAACCTATATATATATATATATATCAAATCAAATATGATTTAATTATGGCCTTTTATCACCATTTTATTAGAAATTCCATGTTAATGTTATAAAATAAAATGCACAGTTCATGGAGAGGGTTGGCCATATGTATACATAAAAGTTATTCCCATTTTATTAATGGAAAGAAGAAAAGAAAGGAAAATAATATATTACCATTCTAGAATAATTTTTATGTCACATATATCAAATATATTCATTAAACCCATCATTATTTCCTTTAATATAAATCATGATCGAATCGAATCACCCTGTGAGGTGGTAGTCCGCCCTACCCATAAACAACATTATTATATTCCCACAACATAGTAAGTAAGAGGTAATATGTGATATTAGGATTCTAAAGATTAATAATAATAAAAAAATCATATATAAACAATAAATTCATAATTATATTCATATATTAAAGGTGGTAATGGTAAAGAAATGATAACTGTTTGTAAGGAGGTAGTCTTCCACACACATGAATAATGATTTCATAACCAATTTTATATAAGATGATAAGGATTTAAGTTATTAAATTAACATAGAAAATTATATCATATTGATGATAATTATTTTATTATATCATCATTTATTAATAATAATTTAATTAGGTGGAGGAATAAATAAAATAAAATGCTCGGTTAAGGAGGTTACCTCTTCTTCAAACAACTCCTTCTAGTTTTTAGCAAAAATCTTCTTAAGTTTTCATTACAAATAAAATAAGTCTTAAAAGATGATATTAGGGAATTAAGTAAGTTATTGGGTAGTTATTATTCTATAAAATATTTCTATATGGGTGAATAGGATAGGGTATGTGGAGTCCTTTTATAACTGATATGAGTGGCACACTTGTAATTTATGGAAAAATAAAGGTGTACCAACATTTTTCTCATGCCATAAGGATAAAAAAATAGACCATTTTAGAAAAAATAATATATAATTTATAAATATTTCAATAAAATGGTCGTTTGAAATGTTATGGTTCCTTTTTATTTGTTATCTTTTTAGTTTTAACCCTCGTAATCCAAATTTTACCTTAACCGCTATAAATAATTTTTACAATTTTTAATATCTATTATGGTAAAAAATTGAGTCAAAACTGTTTTATAACATAAATTATTCATCTTCAAATATTTTATCCATTTTCCAATATTCCATTCATATAAATAGAAATAATTAATTTACAATTTTTTTAGAATTCTTGATAATAAAATAGGTTTTAAAAAAATGTTCAAAAGTTTACAAATATTTTATAACAAAATTGAGCATGAAATGGATTAAAATTTCATAAATTGAATTTATGGGTATATAATTGAACTAATTTTACTTTTAAAACAATATTTATTTATTTATATTTTTAAATGATTTAAAATAAATTAATATTCTTAATAAAATCAAATGTTTTCTATATTGATCAATAAATTAATATTCTCCAAAGTTTCATAAAAATTCTCTCCAATAAAATTTTGACATGATGATTTTAAAAATCATTTTTAGTTTTTTATATAAATGTTACATGTTTCAAAAATTTACTTTTAAAATAAGTGTAAAAATGCTGACAAAATTATTTTTTTAAGAAAAATATAGTTTTGATGTTTAAATTCTGATTAATTTTTATCTCTTATATAAAAAACAAATAAAATGAATATTAAACATTTTATAGAATTTTTAATATTTAAATTTCAAGAAAATAAATTAATAAAATTTATTTTGTAAATTTATTGAGGTAACACATGTTATTGTTCATAATGTTTTCTCCAAAATAAGATCTCATTTATTTTACATTATTTTTTATTTTCAATTCCAATTAATTTGTTAAAAAAATAATTTTATTTAAATGTTTAAAAAACATATTTTAGTTATTTATTTAATCAACTTTCACCCTCTATTTCAATGACTATGTGATAACTATCATATTAAAATTAAATATTTTAACCAATTATTATGTTTCGTTTAAACCCAATGTTGTGTATATCACAAGATTCACTCAGTGTTGCATGTCACAAAAGATAATATCTATGTTTCATGTAATAAATGTTAAAAACCATGATTCCCATAACACAAAATATCAATAATGTTAAATTTATTTGAAAATAAAATTTCATAAAATCTCGGTGTATTATTTTCTACCCACTTAAATTAATTGGTTCCTAAAATTTTAGATTTTTTTTGTGTTAAAAAAAGGATAAATATATAAAAAAACTTTTTTTGGAAACTCACATCATTGAAAGGGATAATAAAAATTTCTCTTGAAAACTGGGACATGGATGTGTGAGTTTATCTATAATAACACATACTAGGTTTATGAATAAGAGAACATATTTTGAAAGTGAATAAATATATGCTGAAGTGAAAAATAACACCCAAATATTAATATAGAGTGGTATAATAAATGGTTAGGAGATAACTAATGACCACAAATCCATAAACATTTGATAGGAAAAAAGACCGTTCTTTCATCCGAAATTAATTTAAACGTTTAACATAATATTTGAGGATCCTTTTCATTATGTTAAATAAATTTTGTGAGAATATATGATTAATTAATTCTATTCCATTCAATAAGCATAATATCACCCTTCTGTTATGTCTTAATATATTTCAACTTCATCACATACTCTAAGAGATGAATTTTTCATGTCTGAATCATTAAAGAATAGTAAAATCTATAAAATAATTAAAATTTATTTTTTATATCTATATATATTATAAAAAAGGATAGTATATGTCATATAAAATAAAGCTTATGATACAGAAAAGTATGTCCTCTATGATGGATATCGATTTAAAAGATTACATGTATCATTTCATGAAAAAATTTACATTTTTTAAAAATTATTTTTTAAAACAAAATATTCATAAAATAATTTCAAATCCTTTTCATTGAAAATTTTTAAATGAATATTAAAATTTATTTAAAAACATTTCTTCATAAAAATAAATATTCCCCAATAAAAAACATGTTAGAACATAGTATTTTTTTAAAAACCATTTTTTAATATCTTTGAAATCCAATAATTCATGATTTAAACATCATTTAAAAATTTCCATGAGGAAAAAATAATTATTTTCATTGAAAAAAACGTTCTAAAATATAGAAAAAATTTTAAATAGTTTTTACAAATCCTTGAAAACTTATAAAGGATTTCTAAACTAATTTAAAACATATTTTGAGGAAAATATGTTTTCTGCATTGAAAAAACTATTTAAAATAAATAATATTTTAAAAATAATTTTTTAAATTAACTTTTTAAAATTATAAAATTTCCATTAATTAAAAAAATATTCATGAATATAATAAATTTTATTCATTCCATACACATTAAAACAAATATTCCTTTACATTTTCGGTAAAATCTAAAAAGGCATTGTATGAAAAATAACATAATGGGGAGCAGTAAAACATTTTCTAAAAGATAAATCATGGGTAACAAATTCAAAAATAAATCCTTTGGATAATGTCAAATAATATTTCGAATAAATTTTTACAAAACATATTTTTGGAAGAAAAATAGGTTTTGATAGAAGAGTTAAATGAAGTTGATATTTCTCAAAATAATTCTTTTAATGTATTGAATACTTAAAGGGACAAAAATGAAAGAAAAAATTAATTCTCATGAAATAGACACATGAGAATAAAATTAATGACTTTATAGAGGTATATGTCATTTTATTTTATCAATTAAAAAATTATTATATTCATTCAAAATAAATGATGAGATTGTAACATAAAATCATTACCACTTTGCTAACATTGAATTGTAAGACACAAGAAAAAATAAAATAAAATTAAAATTTCAATATCATTAAATAAATTTTTTTAATTATATGACTCATTAAATAACACATGTTCACTCTGTAACATATATCTCGAAGAAGTTAAATTGAGGAAAAAATACCTTACCGCATTCAAAACTATTGAACCGTAAATCCCATGAAGTGGTATCCGCAAATGGAAGTGAATTTCACAAAAAATTTAACGATGTGAATAATAAAAAATATTCATGGTTATTATATACCCCACAAAAAATAAAAAATTGATTAATATTGATTGTGGATCATAGAAAATAAAATTGAGATCTAAATACCTTACGTAATCTATCAATATAATCCATAAAAATTTGAACGTAATGTATCATAAATATATTTTTATTATGAAATTAATATTGATTGAAATATATATATATATATCATACTATAAATGATTTAATTATGGAATTACATTACCTATTTATTAATAATTGCATGTTAATGTAATGTTTCCGGTAATATCATCTTGGCTTTTTTGTGTATGTTTTGATTTATTATTTTTGGTCATATTACATTGATCGTGGTGGAATCATCTCTAGAATGTTGTAAATGATATAAATAATATATATATATATATATATGAATTATACTTGTAATTAAATTCATCTATACATGTTATTATTACAAAATGAAATACCCTTTTAATTGAGATAGTGGGGTGTATATATACCTGATTGTTCTTTCAGTTTCTTATAAGAAATAAATAAATAAATTTCAATAACATATTTACCTTCTAGAATCATTTATATATCATATATATAATATATTTTTATTAAAAACACCCTTAATACCATATATATATTAATAAAATAATATTACTTGATGAGGAGGTAGTCCTTTGTGCGCTTGAACGACGTTATTGTATTCCCAAAGAATGCAAAGTAAGAAAGATAATGTGATATATTGATTAGAAAAGAATAATAAGATATTAAATAAAATATATAAACAATAAATCTTCCAATTTATCTTGTTGTGAGAGGTGGTTATGGATAACAAAAACAAAATTTCACTAAATAATAGTGAACCTTACACACGAATGATGATTTTATAACCCATTTTATAGTATATTATAATGATTAAGGTTATTACATTAACATAATTACATCTTAGAATCATTAAGATAATAAGGTTTTAAAATCATAATGTTTAAATTATAATTAAAGTGATTAGAGGAAGAAATAATATAAAACTCTCGATTAGTAATCTTACCTCTTCTTTATAAAAATTCTTTTGGTTTTTCCCAAAAGGATTATTAGGATGGATTTATGAAAAAATAAGGCTTATAAAATGATATTGGGGAATTATGGATGATTTTTTTGTTCGTATTTTTAGAACCAATGTGTTTTGGATGTGTTAATATTAGAGGGGAAGGGGTGTCATATCTATATGTTAAGTGTCTGGAACACTACTAATTTTTGAAAAAAAAACTGTGTAACCACATATTTCTCCTACCAAAAGGATCAAAAATATATTTTCCTAAATAATAGAAGAGATGATGTCTAAATATGAAAAAATGGGTGTTGTAAAACCATTATGTTATTTGTAACCCTTATAATATAAATTATTCTTATTCCATATATGTAACCCATTTTCCAAATTAATTCATATAATTTGGAAAATTTTAATTTCAAATTTATCCAGAAAATGTGATGGGAATGGGGGTTTCAAAGAGGAAAATGGTCAAAATTTTAACATTTGTTTATATAAAAATTCAATATTTAATTTATTTTGATGACCCAAATTGAATTAATAGATATAAAATCGGACTAATTTCATGTCTAAAACCATATTAAATTATTTTTTTTTAAAAAAAATTCAATAGAAGTTAAAATTATTAATAAAAATAATTATTTTTTTACTATTCATTAAAAAAATTTATCTTCTCATCAAATTTGATAAAATTATCTATAAGTTAATTTTGATGTGTGAATTTCAGATATTAATTTTATATAATCAGCAAAATTTTAAAAATAATTAACATAAGGTCACAAAAGGAAACATAATTGATTTTTAGAAAAATACAGTTTTGAAGTGAAAAATAGATTAATTATAGTTACTTTTCAAGGAAAAACAGAAGAAGAATTTTAAACTTTTTATTAGAGATATAAAATATAAATGTCATTAAATTTTTAGTTAAATATTTATTTGTTTAATTTTTTGACCTAAAATATGTTTGTGTGAATAAAAATGGTTTTCTAAACTAATATTTCTTATATTTTTGAATAGCTTTTAATTTTGTTTCTAATTAATTATTCATAAAAGAATTTGTTTTATATACATATGTCGAAAATATATTTTCAAAATTTAGTTAAAGCTATTCATAATCTCTATTCCAATGTGTATGTGATAGAAATCATGTCAAATTGTAATATTTTAATAGTGTGCCCATTTTGATTAAATTTGGTGTTACTTGTGTCACAAGATACACTCAGTGTTGTGTGTAATGGATGTTAAACTCAGTGATTCATGCAACATAAGAAAAACTCCATGTTTCATATAACAAAAAATTTTAAAAAATATTAAATTTATAAATAAAAAATATTTTACAAAATCTCATAGTTTAAAAAAAATGACTTATATTAGTCTTATGTTCTTTCAAGTGGGAAACAAACAAATCAATCATGTGTACAAGAGACTACCACCTCGTGAACTGATGAAATTTGTTTTGCATCACCACCTATCATGACCAGATACTATAATGGTTTAATGAAATTTATATAATATTTATTACATAATTATTTGTCTAGAATTAAAATATCTCATATACCATCTTACTTCCCCTTCTATAGGAATATGACAACATTGCTAGTGTGTATGGTGGATTACCCCCCCCCCCCCCCCCCCCCGATGTGATGTGGTTCATTTTTCATTTAATCTTTAATGTAAGGTAATAATTATATTATTATTGAACATATGTGATATATAAAATATATCATAAATATTTTGGAAAGAAAATACATTATTTCCCATTCATTAATTTCATCCATCAAGAAAATTGTAACAAGATTCATGTATACATTTTCCCTACCATCCCCATGAATGGTGCAATTCGTTTTCTATCATTAAATTAAATGGATTAATCTAAGTACATATACATTAAATATATATGAAATTTATTTCATGGTTAAAATTATGGATATTATATAACTATGATCAATGAAAAAGAACCTAAAATACTTAACCAATACATACATGAAAAATAAAGAATTTATTATGTGAAGTATGAATTTAATAATGAATTAATAATAAGTGTGAACAAAATTAATTAGTAGATAATATATGGAATGATAAATATTATTATGGTTCTATAATATATTTATAATAAAATTATATATATTATACAGAAGTATTGAACATATATGAATGATGTCAAGAAATAAGGTAAGGGTATTTCTTCACACTTTTATTTTAGTGGGACACGTTCCCTATACACCACATGTTTCTTTTTGATGGTGTATGTACATCCCATGAATTTATTTTATAATCCATATCATAATAATGATGGTATATAAATATCAATATAATATTCTTTATTTCATTGTACTTATGAATTAAGAGTTTCCAATTTAGTAATGGTTAAATGTTATAGTCTCATTATTTATCATAATTAATATAATATCCTTCCAATGATGATATCTTATTACCTACATCTCTTGAAACTCACGTATTTTCCTATAATGTGGTTATTTTTTTGAGTATACATTTTTTACATTAATTTTATTCTCTTAATTTAATCAATCTTCTAAATTAATGTTTTTAAAGAACAACTCAATTTATTTCTCCATACGGTCGAACCCTCCTTTACTTCCATATAAATTTTATACAAAAAAGGTTTTGATGATTTTTTTAATTTCCTACGTTAATGTTTCAGAGTCAATTTTAAAGATGATTTGTTTTTTATAAAATTGTTTACAATGAATATTCCTGATTTTTTCTAAAAATTACTTTTTGGGTTTTTCCAAAATGTTAAAGGAATGATTGTTTAAAATGGTATGATATGAACTGATTTTCCCATGGTCATGAACATGTTATTTTTTAATTATTCATTTACAAGATTCAAAGGTTATAATGAAAAGAAATTTCCAATGGTTTTCTAAACTTTGATATTTCAAAATGTATTTTCATAATTTAAAATTTTATTTTTTCCAATAATTTTTTAATGATCACTTATGGAATTTATATTCATAAAAAACATCATTTTTTCTTGATTATATTTTATATAAGATATGAAATAATTATACCATATATATTCTTTATCAGGGAGGTTAATGATTGTAATGAAAATATTTTAATGAAACATGTTTCTTTTCCATGGGTTATACTATAATGAAATGATCAAATGATTGTGATGCCCATTTACTTTATATAGGTTATGATATAATTGAATGTTTATGAAATGATTTTATTTTCATGGTTTGTGATATGATGAATGACTCATGATCTTGTGTCACACATATATATGATTTTCATTATGTGATGGGTGGGACCTATATCCCTATCCAATTTATTGGGTAATGATTTATATCTTTTGATATAATAAGATAAAACAAGATGATGTTCTTAATTTTCTATGTGAAATAATATTTTGTGCTTGTTCTACTATGGGAAATATGTGATTATTCATAATTTTTTATGAAATCCGAAATAATTTAGGATGTGTGATCTGTTATAAAATGTAAAATATGAGTTTATTTTTGAACTATTATAATTTGTTTGTCTCATTTGTAAACCTTTACATTTAAAATGGTTTCTATAATATTATGGGGCTACACTCATATGACCTAAAATTATAGATCATGATTTATTTATGATGATTTCTCAATCTTATGATGCATGTCATTTGAAATGATAATGTTTTATTACATAGATCATGTTTATAAATTATGATAGATTGGGAATTAACACTATAATTTATATTCATCATCTTATATCATTATAATTATTTTATTCTTTCACAGGTTCATTAATTGGTATCTCACATGTTTACGCTTACAAGGAATATAATATTACTGTTTCTTATGATTCCATTCCCTAGGTTATGAAGAAAGTATTAGAGTATGGTTATTATATGAAGAATAATAAATTGGGATATCATTATAAGAGAAACTAAAAATGACTCATTAAATAGTACGATTGTGTTCCAAGTATCCAAATACACCAAACCATTATGGTCCTCGAGCAAGTATTTATGAATTTTATAGAATAATCATTCAAAAATATTTGATATTTATGTATGAAAATCATGGGTCATTATTAATGGTATCTTAGAAATGTTAAGTTAACAATTAAAAATTAGGACGATAACACTTTAGTGATAACTCTTTAGATAATTATATGTGTATGAATATATCATGAAACTTTAGTGAAGGAAATAACATGTGGATTCAAAGAAATTATATCCTTTTCTAGATGTAACAGGTTGATGTCGCTCAAGAGAAGATATAATTATGGGTGTTAACTAAAAAAAGGTAACGATGAGTTAGAATCGATCTCCACCTACTGGATGACCAAGAGCCTCACTACACACATAATTTCACACTTCCGAAGGATATAATTTGGAAATTCCTAAAATCCTTAAAATAAATTATGAAGGATTTGGATAAATGTGGGTCGTGAATGAACTAGGATAACATAAGGATTCATAGATTGAAAATAACTGGTTAAGATTTATAAATCCAATGAATTATTTTTTTATGATTATGTGGTTTCCAAAATTATTAATATCTTTTACTCTATTTTTTTTATTTTTTACAATTTTTGGAGTAAGGAAGAACTGTTTTAATGGTGAGTGTAATAGAAAATGAAATGACACTCATCATGAAGAACCAAATGTTATGGGATCTAGAAAGAAAAATCATATTCTTATACTCATACAATTATCTCAAGATTTGAATCATCCTAAACTTCCTGACATGAAAAGGAGTAAACAACATTTTATTAAGTCTTTAATGTGTCCACATCCACCATCATTTAGTGGTTCCACAAATTCATAAATTTTTGACCAAGGGATTAGTATCATTGAAAAGATATATTACATTCCCTAATGTTTGGATCAGGAAAATTTTATTTAGGTTGTCTATCATTTAGAAGGATTAGTGGCACAATAGTGAACATTTATCAATAATATGAGGTAACAGGAACCAATCAAATCTATAGAGTGGGGATATTTCATGATCTTATTTTTCAATAGGTAATTTCTATTTATTCATTGTGAAAATTTAGAGAAGAAATTTCTTAAGATAAAACAAAAGTATGATGAATCTATTTGTACATGTGAGGAAAAATTTACAATCCTTATGAGGTATTATTCTAGAATTATCTTCCATACTGAAAGAAATGTTGATCAAATCTTATGATGATTAAAAGCACATCTTCGATGAGAATTTTTTATAAGGGAATTTAGTAGCTTTGAAGGAATCATTAATTGTTCTATCAATATGGAAATGGATATTGGAGTTACCTATTATTCTCATGGTCTTAATAAAAAATGAAATATGGAATTTGAAAAAAACTATAAAACCCTATTGAAAATAATATGCTCTTTTATTTATTGTCTATGTGTGAAAGAAAACATGGAAGAAGTTATCTATAAAGAACAATTAATTATTTTATTTGTATAAAGTATGTTCATCGAGTGACCAAATTCAAAAGTGATAGAAATAATATAGTCAATGATGAAAATAGAGATAAAGATCCACATAATTCCCCAATAACACATCAGTCATTAAACTATAAAAAATTATGCATTAAGTTATTTATTTTCCAAATCCAACGGTCTAAGAAGGATAATTTGCAATAAAAATCACTATATACAACCGACTAAGTAATATCATATGTAATTAAAACATATTAAGTGAATTAAAATAATTAAGTCATGCATATCCTCCACTCTATACTAGGGAATTTCCTATGGGATTTTTTATGAAGGAACCCTAGGAAATTATTGTATTTCTTCCTTTAGAAATATTTTATTTCATTCTCTTTTTTTATTATCTCCCTCTATATTTATTCTGGAATAATGAAAACATGTTTGATATTATTTTAGTGGAAGGAATAACCCAAGATCCTAGTGGAAATGATTTCATTTAAGATAATATTGTATATAAGGGAAAAAAAGAGAATTATCATTTGGAAGAATATATGTCTCCAAATAATATTAATATAAGAGGTATGGATACCATAATTGGTTAATGATTTTAAGGTTGATCATAACATCAAATTCATAGACACCCTTTTTATGTTTTATGTGATGGGATGTTATAAATATTAAGGATATTTTAAGAGGAATTTTTTATAATACAAAACTTTTGTTTTTTATATGTTTTAGAAGAAATTTATTTTAGGAAGAATTCCTTTATATGTTGTTAAAAAATATTGAAGTTATTGGTAACATTTAGGGTTTATATTATTTTTGATGCTGAGTTAATTATAGGTTATTATAATTTGGAAATGTTTTAGAGAATTATATTAAAAAAAATTATAGAGAAATACGAAACACATTATCTGTGAGAAACTATGACATCTAGAAAGATCATAGTGCATTAACCCATAACAAAAGTGGAAAAAGGGTATAATGAGACCCACTAGAATATGTGAAAGATTATTTATTATGCGAATGAAATAAAAGTGATATTGTTGTGTAAGTACCTCGGTATATAGCATGTGAGAATGTTAAGGCTAAGAGAGAAAACTATAAGGGGTGATATAACCCTTATTCATACAATAATGGAAACGGGAAACATCACTATGGATTTCGTAGTCGGACACCCCAAAACATCTAAAAAGAAAAATATATTATTTGTTTTAATCAATAACCTTACAAGTTAAGAACAATTTACCACTATAAATGAAGATTTATCTCCGTATTATATTTCCTAGATATTAATTAAGGAATTTTTGAGGTTTTATAGGGTACTATATTCCATTGAATCTGATCAGGATCTATGGTTTTCTTTTATATTTTGGAAAATTCACCCGCAATCTCTTGATATAAAGTTGAAATTCACCACTGCATGTGATCCTTATAAATATAGTTATTTAGAGATAAAAATTCAATCCTTTGATCCTCTTTTGATGCCTTTATCTATAGATTTCAATGTTGGTTGAAATCAACACCTTCCTTTGGATTAGTTTTCACACAGCTATATCATTCCCTCGAGTATTTATATGGATCCTTTTAATTCCCTCTATATAAATAATTATTGAACTCAATGATATGTGTATTTTGTTGTAAAAATAAGGCTATTATAATTTTATTTATCTTTATAAATGGTATATAAGGTTATATCAATTTACAAACCCATAAGGAAAGAAGAAATTCCGTAGAAATTTTATACAGACAATAGTCTATTTAATTTTTAATTTGAAGTTTATACAAATTAGTTTCTAAGAATATATCTATGGATTAAGGTAATAAAATTAAAAATAAAGGTTATACTAATCTCTAGTTATATAATTCCATTTTAAATTCTTGATCATATTAGGACAACAATTTATTGATTTCCTCTTCCACCAAACCACTCTCAAGACCAATATGTGTTCCATCTATCTCTCATGAGGAGGTACATACCTAATATTTAACCTCTACTAAACTCTACGGTCATACCTATAAGGACATATCCTTAAAAAATTACATAATCTTGAATTAAATGAATAATTTATATTGAGGATATTTTCAGGTTTAGAGTTTTATATAATTAAGTTATGAGTGTTACAGTACATCCCAAAAGTTACAAAGCAGACACATCTACTTAGTTCCCATATTTTTCAAAAAATAACAATTCTTGAAAAAAAAGAGTGATGTCTTGTTCTATGTTTTAAACTCAGTGAATTTTCCTTGATCCCATCCTCGACCCTATTCCACTTTAAGTCCTTTGAAAAACATTTCAAAAACTTGGGATGAGCATAAAAAGTTCAGTAAGGGATACACAAAGAATGAAAATTATTAGTTTGTTTAAAACAACAAGTAAACCATGAATACATTATCATAAGTAATATTTTTACTTTTTTGATGCAGTAAATATTCTTCATTGAATATATGATCATTTCATAAAAAAAAATTAAAGAAAATATTACCATAAAACCCATATAAAGAGCACATAACATATAAAGGTAACTTGGGACATAAACATACTTAAATAGAATAACCATACGGTCGACTTCCACACATATCACTAAATGGAATAGCCATACAACTGAATTTCATAACCAATACATTAGAGGTTATAACGTAAACATCCATACCAAATTATCACGGCACCACCAGTCATTTGGTTTATCACGTAACTGCCCATCAAATGTTCAAGTACCATTATAGAATCATAACACGTACAACAGATATAAAGGAATGAAAATATTTCCACATTTCAATCACAATATAATTCTTAAATATATTGACATAAAAAATATTTAATCAAAACCATTTTCAATACCAAAATACAATAAAGATTATATGGAATTTATTTTCCTTTTAAACAAATTACGGCTTGTTAAGGAACCCAAAGATCAAATAATACTCGTGGCGGCTGAAGTTTGTTGTCACCGTTTAAATTAAAAGAAACATTCATTTTTTTTGTTTAGTAAAAAACATCATATAAAATTATTACCGTTGAATGAAATGAAAATTCGAAGGCATTTATACAGCGTATAAAAGAAATACGTGTATAAAAACAAAATACGCCTAAAAGAAAGGAGATTGAGATGAAGTCTCTTACCTCGTGTCCGACATGGATCGTTCGTTCTTTAATCTACTGAATAATAAACTAAAGATAATTACTAATTTCTTAAGAACATTTTTATCAATTTTATCATTCCTTTTAAATAACTTATTACCATGTTATAACATTATGTAATCATTTTAGTTAATAACAGTCGTTTTGTCAATATTTGGTACTTAAGTCAAAAATTTACTTCTTATAATTACAAATTGTTCATGTCGTAAAATATCAATTATCTCCAGAATGATATTCAAGATGTAGATATCATATATATCATATATATCTAGTATATGTACACATTTATAATAGTATATAACATTTGGAGATACAAAATTAAATGCACCATTCATGGAGATGGTAAGCTGTACATACGCATTAATGATACTTTCATTTCTATTTCTTAATTTAATGGAATTAAAACGTAATGATAGATAGGTATATTATAATTCCAGTATAATATCATATATAATATCATTAAATCCATCCTTTATATGTTCCTCATATGTAATTAACGAGTCATATCACTTTGAGGGGGCGGTAGTCCGCACTTCCTCCAATAAAATTATCGCGTTTACACATAATGGCTCCTCACTCTCTGGGCCATTACCAAACCCTCAACCTGACTCCCATACCCTAGGGTTTCAGCTTCTCTCAACGGTGATCCTCTGCTCCGGTCCTCTCCGGTTCTTTCTTCTATCTCACTCACTCTGGCTGCTGTCTTTAATGGTTTTCTTTCTATCTCGCTCACCTTTCCATGCTCTGTGTTAGTTATTCAGTTTTCTCCCCATCCGACTCTCGGTTCTCTGATCTTGTGTTCCATAGCACCTCTCCAGGTCGGATTTGGAGCATGGGATACGCTGAGGTATTGGGAAACTAGTATGGTGAAAGGCATATTTCCAGGCATTACCGGAGTTGTTCCTTATTCATTGGGCTTGAATTGCAATCCCAATCCCTTACTTGGGTTTTGTAATTCTTTCTTTTCTGGTTCTGGATACATTTCCATGTGTCCTTCTTAGTCTGGTTACTTCCTAGGGTTCAATCCCAATTCTTATTTCAGTTTTTGTCCCGCTTTCATCTTCCTTCTTGATTTGAACTGATAGTTTTCTCGGTGTGTTTCGATTTTTCTTGCTAGCTTGAATGGTTAACTGGCGGTGACTGCTTTGGTGAACAGGTTTTGTCGACATCTGGTGGAGGTGATTTTGTTTATTGGTTTCTTCTTCATTTTGGATGGTTGTGCTTTGTGTATTTTTTGACTGGTATTTTTTCTCGCTCAGCGATGTGGTTGATTTGTGATTCGTTAGGTGATTTTTATTTCTATTTTGGTGATGGTGTCGATGTCGATTATGGAGATGATAAAGTGAGTGAAACTAAGATGGTTCCTCTGGTTCGGATTGTGTGGGTTGAAATCAATTTTGTTTTCTGTGAAGATGGTATTTTTTGGGAATGGATGCAACGGTTCCGGTGATATGGATGATAGCTGACGACATTGGGGGTGTTTTTAGTGGCAAAAATGATTGTCGTATTGGTTGATAGACTGTGTATCGAGATGGGTTTACTCATGGTTCCAAGTGGATTATGTGGTATTTTGAATTTTTTCTTCTAGAATTTGAATGTTGAATTTTTGAATTTTGAATGTTGTGGTTATGTGGATGTGTGGATGTGGGATACTCTTGAGCTCTCTTGTATGGTTTACATTTACCAAAAAATTTGGATTTAAAACAATACAAAAAAATGATTGTGGCATAAAGGTATTATATAATTGAAAAATACATGAGAATATAGAAAATATCAATATAATATATATCATATGTAAATACAGTCCCATCATATTGACCACCATGAGAAGGTTAGAGATATTTGAACAATCATCATTTTGTGAGGTAGTAGTTCGTCGTCCACAGAAACAGTATGTTCTTTACCCATTAGATGGAGGTTTGTATAAGTGTATTTTGAATCCTTATCATAACAACTACCTAGTATATTAATGATACTTGTGTTGTTATAAAATAAAGGAAAAAAAGAGTTTTGCGGTTAAAGAAGTAAAATAAAACAAAATAAGACAATAGAATTTAAGAGAAATTGTTACCTTTAATTCGAGAAACTCCCTTTGGTTTGAACCAAACAGACTTATTGAAGTTCCTTATGCCTAATGTAAGTCTTCTAGGTGGAATATATGGATATTGAGAGCTTATTTGGTTAGGGTTTGGATGAGCCAAGGGGCTTGTGATGTGTGAGGAATGGGATAGAGTTAAGGGATTTTTATAATGGGGGGAGGGGATCTTTAGGAAGGTGTGAAAATATTATTTTATTATATAATGATTTTCGGTTTCTCAAGGTCCAAAACGTATTAATGTTTAAGATAATTTGACTCATAGTCGAAATAAAATCATCCAATAAGAATTGGATATCTATTGGATACTATTTTACTCTTCATAATATTATTTATTTATATCATTTATTAATGAGGTAAAAAATGCATCATTATTGTGTCATAAACAATTATTTTTATTTGATCTATAAAAATTATAAAACAATTACCATGATGTATGAATTTATTTTATATTTCCAAATAATATTTATAGTCGAAAGGATAACTTATATAAACCCGTGTAATAATTAATTTACTAAAGAATATTTGTTTATGTCATTTTTGTCATTACTTTAAGTTAATTAAAATAAAGTGTAATTATCACTCCCAAGTGGCCCCATGGGGTCCCAAAATTGAACCATGGGTGTTCAGGATCGGATTTTTATCAACCAATATGATTAGGATACATTTTATGGTAATTTTATATTATTATAGTAATATTTGTTTACCCTTATTTATCAGATTAACCCTATAACTATAGTAAAAAATATTTACTGATGTAAATATTCATAATATCTAAAAATAAAATTTAACTATTTAGACAATTTGTACCTCATGATTCCAAATATGAAATCAATTTTTATGAATTCAAAACACAAAAGTGGTATAAAATAATTTAAAATTAATTCTTACTGTTAAAATAAAACGCATGTTTTTAAGAAATATTAACTGTCAAAATATTGAAACATGTTTATATCCAATTTCAAAGTGAAATTAATCCCAATGACTAACATTGGATTAAATGGTAAAAATATAATCTTATTACACTTTAAAACAAATTAAAAATACAATATAACCATATAAATAAAATATATTAAAACAAAGTTTTGAATTAAAATACAGTATTTTCAACTATTCATTAAAAAATGAATTTTATCAGAAAAATACCAAAAATTTACCCAAAGTAAATTTTGATATCCCTATTCAAAATAAGAAATTTATATGGTAAAATATAACATATAAAAGGGACCAAAACTATATTTAAAGAGGGTTCTCCATCAAACAACATAAAATCAACCTTTTAAAGTAAATTATGCATAAAATTACATTTAGTCACATTTTAAACCTATAACGTTTATTGGATAAATGTAAAAACATTAAAAAACATGTATAATAATATTGTAGTTATTTTTGTTCATTCCCTCAAATAAAATGGCTAGGCCTTGAATACCATTTAAAATAATAATATTATATTATTATTGTGCAACGTAAGATTTTTAGGAAACTCGTTGTTGCGTATCGGGTACGCCATTTAAAAAAACACTTTTAAAATAAAATTAATATTTAATTCAAAAATATTAATAAATATGAAAATTTCATATTTATTTATTTTTCTGGGATGTTACATCCTTCTCCCCTTTTGGAAATTGAATCCTCACAATTTTATTCACTTATCAAATAAATGGGGGTATTTATCCCTCATAACATTTTCGGATTCCCATATTTCCTCTTCAACCATATGGATTTTCCACAAAACCTGTACCTAGTGAATTGCCTTATTCTGCAATACTATCCCTCTTCAGTTAAGAATCTAAACTGGTAGTTCCTCATAAGAGAGATTCTCTTCCAACTGAACTGTTTCTGTGCTCAAAACAATAGATGGATCTGGCATATTCTTTCTCAACATTGAATCATGAAAAAGACTGTGTACCTGGGATAAACATGGAGGTAAATCCACTTTATACGCAACTGATCCAACTTTCTTCAGGATTTAATAAGTTCCAATGCACCTGGGACTCATCTTTTCCTTCTTACCAAAACACATCACACTCTTCCAGGGAGTAACTTTGAGATAGACATGATCACCTACCTCAAAATAAAGATCCTTTCTCCAATTGTCTATAGAACTTTTCTTCCTACTCTGATTTGTTCCCATGTGCTCCTGAATCAACTGAACTTTTTCTACCATCTCTTCTACCAATTATGGTCCCATTAGTTTCCTTTAACTTACTTCATCCCAAAAAGCTGTAGTTCGACACTGTTTCCCATATAATTCCTCAAATGGAGCCATCTGTATACTGGAATAAAAATTTTTATTATAATAAAATTCAACCAAATAAATATGCTGGTCACAAATTCCCTAGTAATCCATCAACCAAGAACATAACATATCCTCCAATGTCTGAATTTTTTGTTCTGACTGCCCATCTAATTGAGGATGAAAAGTTGTACTAAAATTTAATTCAGTACACAATGACTTCTGAATGCCTTTCCAAAAGTTATAAGTAAACCTGGAATCACGATCAGATACAATGGAGAGGATAACACCATGTAACCTGACTATCTCTTTAACATAAAAATGTGAAATTTGATCTAGAGACAAAGTATATTAAATAGGAAAGAAATACATAGATTTAGTCAATTGATCAAAAATAACCCAAATGGAATCATTACCTTGAGATGTCTTTGGTAATCCCACTATGATGTCCATGGATATATTTTACCATTTCCACTCTAGCACCGATAAAGACTGAAGCATCCCTTTCGGTAACTACCACATTGATTTAACCTGCTGACAGGTCAAACACATGACAGTAAAATCAACTATTTCTCTTTTCATTCCATTCCGCCAGTAATACTCCCAAAGATATTTGTACATCTTAGTACTTCCACGATGATCTAAAAATGGGGAACTATGAGCTTCACATAACAACTCATTCTTCAACTGTGAATAACAAGGCACACATAATCTCATCCCAAATCTCAAAACACAATCATTATCGATGTTAAATTCAAGAAACTAACCCTTCATAACCAACTCTACCTTTTTCTTCAACTCATTGTTTTCTTTATGTACTTGCTTTATTCTCTCTGATAGAGATGATTTCACTAACACCTGAAACAAAACAGAATAATTTCCTACACCAAAAACTTCTATGCCAAATTTCATCAAATCAAAAACCAAAGTATCTCGTTCCAAACGTGGCATGGTTAATGAAGCATTATATTTTCTACTCAAAGCATCAACCACATTATTTTCTTTTACCGGATTGTAAAGGATCGTTCAATCATAATCCTTTATTATTCTTACCAATCTCTTCTGTATCATGTATAATCTTTCTGAGTGAATATATACTTAAAACTTTTGTGTTCAATATATATTTCACATTTTACTTCATACAAATGATGCCTCCAAATTTTTAAAGAAAAAACAAAAGCAGCTAATTCTAAATCATGTGTAGGGTAATTTAACTCATGAGGTTTCAACTGATGTGAAGCATAAGAAATTACCTGATCATTCATCATAAGGACATAGCGAAGTCCTTTCAACAAAATGTCACTGTAAATAACAAACTCTGCATTTCTAGAAGGCAGTGCCAAAACTGAAGCACTCTCTAATATTCATTCGTATTCCTGAAAACAATAATCACATTCTTTTGGCCAAATGAACATAACACCTTTTCAAGTTAACTTAGTCAATGGACTAGATAACCCAGCAAATTATCAACAAACCTCTGGTAATAACTTTCCAAACCAAGAAAACTAAAAATCTCGGTTATATTTTTGGGTATTGGCCATTCGTGAATGACTTTTGTTTTAATAGGATCAATAGTTATGCAATTTTTTGAAACAATGTGACTGAGGAAAGAAATTTGTTGTAACCAAAAAACACACTTTCTAAATTTCTGATACATTTTCTTTTCTTTTAAGGTTTTCAAGACAACAGTTAATTGATTTTCATGTTCCTATTTTTATTTAGAAAAAACCAAAATATCATCAATGGGCACAACCACAAACATATCAAAAAACCCACGGAAAATTATATTCATAAGATCCATGAATACAGCATGCTCATTGGTTAAACCAAAAGACATAACTACAAATTCATAATGACCATATATAGTATAAAATGCGGTCTTTGGAATGTATATTTCCTTTACTTTCAACTGATGGTACCCCGAACTCAAGAAAATCTTTGAAAAATATTGAGCTCCATGGATTTGATCAAACAAATCATCAATATGAGGCAAAGGATACTTTTTCTTAATAGTGATGTTATTTAATTCCCTATAATAAATACACAGTCTCATTGAACCATATTTATTTTTAACAAACAAGATAGGAGCACCCCATGGTGATGTGCTAGGTCGAATGAATCCTTTATCTAATTACCCATGTAATTGCTTATTTAACTCTAAAAGTTCAATTTGAACCATTCGATAAGGGGGTTTGGAAATTGGCATAGCATCAGGAACTAAGTCAACAGTAAATTCAACTTTTTGATCATGTATAATACTAGAAAACTCATTAGAAAAAACATAAAGATACTCATTTACCACTGGCATATCATTAATCTAAAAAATTCCTTTGTTTTCAATAATATGTGAAAGGTAACATTAATTTCCATATTTTACTAGTTTTTCAGCTTCCTGATATGTTATAAAAATTAAGGGTTCATTATTGTACAAAAACTAAACATATTTCTAAATATATACCTATTTAGCTCTATAGTCAATCATAGAATGATAAACAAAAAGCCAATCCATACCCAAAATAACATCAAACTCTACTAGAGGCCAAACAATAAGGTTTGCAGGTAGATTCATTCGACACACAAGGACACGAAGATTCTTATATTTTTTTTGGCTCAACAATTATTCTATGTGATTTTACCATAAGTTCAGGATTCATATCTTGATATGGAATTACAAATTTACTAGAAAACATCCCATAAATTAAAGAATGTGTAGACCTAGAATCAAACAACACATTAGCAGAATCTGGACAAACAAACAGTGTACCAGATAGTACTTCATTTGATGGCCCAACATCTGCTGAAGTAGTTGCAAAGGATCTCACCACCCCTTTCTGCTTGTAGTCTGGATGTTTTCCCTTAGTTGATTTCCTCGTTGGACACTAATTTTCATAATTACCCATTTCATTGCTCATAAATCATCTTACCTCTAGCTTTTCATTTCCTTCTTGATCATATTCCATACAGTTACGAGCAATATGACCAGACTTACAACATCGAAAGCACCTTCTAGACATTGACAAACATTCTCCAAGATTATTTTTACCGCACTTCTCATAAGATGGATATTTAGTTTTCTTACCTCTAGGATTATTTGAATAATTCATTCCCTTTTCATGACAACTGGAACTCTAATTAAGTTGTTTTTCAAAGAACACCAAATCATCGGAAAACTCAATTTCCACCTTCTCCACAAATCAAACAAGTTTTTCATAACTTTTGAACTCATGATTGGCTGATGTACTTCGATATCGCAGCTTCAGTCCGGAATAAAATTAATTTGTCTTACTATCAAGATCTTGGATGAAATTTCGAGTATACCTTTCCAGTCGAGTGAAATTTCCTTTGTAAGCAGCCACTAAGTCATCCTCCTTCCTCAATTCCAAGAATTCTTTTTCCATATTAGGTCAAACCACCTTAGGAAATATTTCTCAAGGTACATACCTTTGAATTCATCCCAATTAAGAGCATCAATATCCTTACTATACTTGATATTTTTCACCATCAAACGCCACTAATCAGCTTCAACTTCAAAACGGTAAATATCAAGACTAACCTTTTGATATTCTGGACACCCCATGAAATCAAAAAATTTCTCCAGTGATTTAATACACCATTATGCTAGCGTAGAGTTAGATGATCATCTGAATGATGGTGGATGTTGCCTCCTGAGATGATCCACTATTGAAATGTTCATTTATGGTTAATCTGGATGATCTCATTCATGGATACCACCACCATTTACAGCCTGAGTCAACTATGACATCACTGCCAAAAAAAATTCGGTTCCGATTCTGACTATCTGAGTTTGCTAATTTATAAGTTTGTCTTCCTCCTCATGCCGTCCCAATATAGAAGTCATATTTCCTTTATGGAAATCCATTATGAACACAGAAATATCCTAGGTGAAGCAACATGGTAATCTGTAAATGATATAACACTTCAATCTTATCATTAATTTATTAGTGTATATTAATTTTACAATACCATAACTCTTAAAGTTATCTAAACCGGCCTCTGATACGAACTATAAAGACCCGACCTTAAACCATTACATAATCTTGAATTAAATGAATAATTCACATTGAGTATTTTTTCAGGTTTAGAGTTTTAGAGAATTAGGTCGTAACTGTTACATTATATCCCAAATGTTACAAAGTAGATACTTCAACTTAGTTCCCATATTTTTCATAAAATAAAAATTCATGAAAAAATATAGTCATGTCTAATTCCATGTTTAAAACAAAATGAATTTTCCATGATCCCATCCTTGAACCAATTTCACTTTATTCCCTATAAAAAACATTTATAAACCATGGGATAAGCATAAAAAGCTCAGTAAGGGATACACAATGAAGGGAAACTGTTAGTCTTTTTAAAAGAACAATTAAACCATGAATACTTTATCATAAGAAATACTTTTCACATTTATGAAGTAGTAAATACTCTTCACTAAATGAAAGATCATTTATTACCCTTTTTAAACAAAATATTACCATAAAACCCATATAAAGAACACATATCATATAAAGGTAACATGGGACATAAAAATTTATAAATGGAATAACCATACGGTCGACTTCCACACATATCACTAAATGGAATGGACATATACCCGAATTCCACACCAAAGGCATTGAATGTTATAACGTAACCACCCATCCTGGTTTTTCATGGCACCACCCATCATTTGGATTATCACATAACCATCCATAAAATTTCCAAGTACCATTATAAAATAATAACACATACAATAAATATAAAGGAATGAAAACATTTCGACGTTTCAATCACAATATATCGCATAAATATATTGACATAACAAATCTTTTATCAAAACTATTTTCAATACCAAAATACATAAAAGAGTATATAGATTTTATTTTTCTTTTAATAAATGTACATTTTGTTAAGCAAGCGAAAGATCAAATAATACTCACGGCAGCTGAAGGTCGTTGTCACCGCTTACTTTAAAAAAACATTATTTTTTTCTTTTAGTAAAAATATTTGTAGAAAAAGAATCCCTCTGAATAAAATTAAAATTAAATGGGGTTTATACAATTTATAAAAGAAACTCGTGTATAAAAACAAAATATTCCGCAATGAAAGGTGATTGAGACGAAGTCCTTTACCTCGTGTCCGACTTGACCTGTTCGTTCATTAATCTTCTGAATAATAAGCTAAAGTTAATTTCTACTTTGTTGAGAAATTTTTTTGATGCTTATAATTCCTTTTAAATCACTTATTACAATTTTATAATATTATATAATAATTTCAGTTAATAACTGTCATTTTGTCAATATTTGGTACCTGAGTCAAAAATGAACTTCCTATAATTAAAAATTGTTCATGTGGTCAAATATCCATTATCTACAGAATGATATTCATTATGTATATATCATATATATCATATATATCCATTTTATGTATGTATTTATAATATTACATAACATTTGGAGATAATAAATGAAATGCACCGTTCATGGAGACGGTAAGTCTTACGTACGAATGAACACTACTTTCATTTTAATTTTTATTTTAATTGAATTAAAACATAATTATAAATTGGTATATTATAAATCTAGTATAATTTAATATATAATATCATTTAATCTATACTTTATACATTCCATATATGGCATTAACGAGTCATATCACTTTGAGGGGCGGTGGTCCGCACTTCCTCAAATGAATTTATCACATTTACCCATAATTGAAACTATAAAGTTATTCTATAAATGAAAAATAATGAAGCATAGAAACACAATAAGTATAATATATATCATATATAAATACATTTCCATCATAATGGCCACCATGAGAGGCGGTTGGGGATATTTGTACAATCAACATTTCTTGAGGCAGTAGTTTGTCGTCCACAAAAACTGTATGTTCTTTAGCCATTAGACGGAGGTGTGTGCAAGTGAAGTTCAAATAATTATCATAAAAACAACATAGTATATTTATGATACTGTTTTTGTTATAAAATAAAGTAAAAAAATAATTTTATGGGGTTGGATAAGTAAAATCAAACAAAATAAAACAAAATAAATTTAAAGAAAATGTTACATTTAATTCTGGTAACTCCCTTTGGTTTGAACCAAAAGGACTTCTTGAAGTGCCTTCTGCCTTTGGTAATGCTTCTAGGTGGAATAGAGTGATCTTGAGAGCTTATTTGGGAAGGGGTGGGATGATTCAAAGGGCTTGTGAAGTGTGAGGAATATGTTATATGTGAGGGCTTCTTATAAGGGGTAGGGGGCTCTTTAGTGAAGTGTGAAAATATTATTGTATTATATAATGATTTTAGGATTCTAAAGGTTAAAAACTTATTAAAGTCTAATATAAGATGACTCATAGTCTAAATAAAACCATCCAATAATAATTAGACTGGTATTGGATATTATTTTAATCATTATAATCTTATTTATTTATATAATTTATTAATGAGGTAAAATTTCATCATTATTGTGTCATAAATAATTTTATTTATTTCATGTCTAAAAATTATAAAACAAATACTCTGATGTAGGAAATATTTTTAGATATCTAAATAATATTTATATTCTAAAATATAACTTATATAACCCTATGTAAAAATTAATTTATTAAAAGATATTTGTTTCTGTAAATTTTTCTACTTTATGTTAATTAAAATAAACTATCATTATCACTCCCTAGTGGCCCCAAGGGGTCAAAAAATCGACCCAAGGATGATAATGATTGTAATTTTATAAAACAATAGGATTATAAAACTTTTTTGGGTAGTTTTATATTATTATAGTAATATTTGATTACCCTTATTTAACAGATTTACCCTTTAACCATGGTAAATAAAATATTTACTGATGTAAATATTCATAATGCCTAAAAATAAAAGTTACCTATTTACACAATTTTTACCTAATGATTCAAAATATGGAATCCATTTTTCTAAATTCAAAACATAGAATTGGAAGAAATTAATTTAAAATTAATTCTTGTTGTTAAAACAAAATGCGTGTTTTTATGAAATTTTAACTTTCAGATGATTGACACTTGTTTGTGTCCAATTTCAAAGTGAAATTAATTGTAATAAAAAAATTGGATTAAATCGTAAAAATATAATCTAATTGAACTTTAAAAACAATTAAAACGATATCTTTACCACATAAATAAATTATATTGAACGGTAGTTTGGAATTAAAATACAATATTTCCCACTATTTATTAAAATTGAATTTTATCAGAAAAATACAAAACATTTACCCAAAATAAATTTTGATATCCCAATTCTAAAAAATAATATTATCGTGTAAAATATAATTTATAAAAGTAACCAAAACTATATTTAAAGAGGGTTTTCCATCAAAACGTGGTAAATCAACCTTTTAAATTAAATTATGCTTAAAATTAGATTAATTGAAATTTTAAGCCTATAACTTTTATTGGATAAATGTAAAAACATTTAACAAGCATGTATAATCATATTTTAGTTAGTTATATTCATTCCCGCCAATACAACGGCTTGGAATTAACTACCATTTAAAATAAATATATTATATTATTATTGTGCAATGTAATATTTCAAAGAAACCTGTTGTTGCATAACAGGTACGCCATCAAACATAGAAACCCTTTTAAGGTAAAATTAATATTTAATTCACAAATATTAATAAATAAGAAAATTTCATATTTCTTTATTTACCTGGGATGTTACAGTACCACTACATCATTATCACTCTTATATGGACACACAAGTTTGGGTTCTCGATCATAGAGAGAATGTGTTTTGAAATAATACCACACACATTGTCATTATTTTATAGAGAAACCACTATCTTGAGAACGAAATATGGGAAACTGAGGAAATTGTGGGGTATAATTATCTACATTTGTTTGCATCATAGTGAATAATTTGAAGGGATAAATTATTTTTAAGGGGTTTACAATTTAACACCATGATAATTTATTAATTTTGTTCAAATAAATTTAACTTCATTTATAGCATTTCATACATATGACACCGAGTTTTAACAAAATTTGATATACTAATAATATTATTTAATCATGACCATTATAACATGGACATTAAATTTGTTGTTATGAATAATAATGACCACAATTTTAAAGTTATGTGTAGATTTTCTAGATAAGGAAAATATATTTATAGATATGTACTTAATTTTTATTAAATCCTCTATATGATTCAAAAAAATCATTTCCCGAAAATGATTTTTATTGTTTTTTGTAGAAAAATAATATAATTTATTTATTTTTAAAAATGTATTTTAAAATATTAAAATCATTAAAGAAATATAATTTTCAATGTTATCTTAGGTATATTTTTGATAAATTAATGAAAATATTAGTATTTTGATAAATAGTGAAAAAATACATATTTTATTAAAATACCTTTTACTTTAAAGCATTAAAAAAATTCAATATCATTTAAAAATATTTTATAAGTAAGATTAATTTAATAATTTTACTATAAAACTTGTTAATTTAATTATAATCAAAATCGTTTGACTTTTTATAATAAAAATTCTATGCTTATGAAAATGTTTTTTTGGAAAATAGTTCTTTCATCGCATTTATTGATTTAATGTAAAATTAACTACTCTCACATCAATGATTTGAATTTGAAAAAAATGTATTATATTTTTTAATAATCATTATTAGTAATATATAATATGATTAAATAAATTTTTGAGAAAAATAAATATTAAAAACTATAAATATTAATTATCAGGATTAAGGTCAAAACATGCTTATTAGGGGGTTAAACTAAAAATAAAATGGGTAAAATAACCAAGAAACATTTCAAAATCCCATTTTATGATGATATTTCGACCTTATATAATGAAATTTTGTATTATTATCCATTTTTATCCTTTTTTCATTTTTAAAATTATTGTACCCTTTTTCCTTTTCAAAAAATCCATGGTTGTCCTCTCCCCAACTAATAAAAGGCCACTAACTCTCCTATCCTTTTAAAACATCCAAAAACAACTTATTTCCCAAAAATAACGACCCAAATAAATTATTTAACTCTTCCCACACTTCCTAGAGGAAATTTTTTATTTCAGAACATTTTTAATAAGTCTTTGGGCATTAACCACAAGTTGTTCTCAGAATAAGAGGTATGGTCCAAACCATACATTGTCATTTAATTTCATCCTCAAACACATATAAATATTTTGCAACCATTTAAACATAATATAATAAGTTCTTATATTATACTGAGATTATATTATGATAATTTCATTACCTATATCTATATCCTTGTATATAATGTGGGAAACGAAACCATTGATTGTGGGTACGAGACACTACCACCTCACGAACTGATATAATTTGATTTCTATTACTACCTCTCACAGACGGATATGATGATGGATTTAAAATATTAATTTTATATTGTTAAAATAATTATACTTATGAATTATAATATCATAAATTTCTTCTTACATTCCAATCCATGGGAATAAAATAATGTTCTTAATTTTATGGCAGACTATCTCCTCAGGAAGCGATCTAATTCGTTCTCCATTTACAATTTACATGGAAGGTAATGATGAAAATATTTATTAACATATGTGATATATATATATATATTTATATATCATAAAAATTATTATATAAAGTTAATGTATTATTTACCATTCTTTGACATTATCGATCGAGAAATGGTAATAATGTTCATACATACGTATGACCTCCCATCTCCATGACCAGTGTAATTTGGTTTAAATTTTTAACATTAATGGATTACATGAAATAAATATATATTGAATTAATATTATATAAAAATATTTTTTATCATTATGGGTATGATTAAACCATGATCAAATTAAAATGACCAAAAATACATTACTGAAACATATATGAAAAAAAATGTAGTACCAAAAAATGATTTTGACAAGGAATTGTTAATAAACATCTAATAAAAGTTCATAAGTAAATAATATATGGTATGATAAATACTACTATGGTTCTAATATATATTTACAATAAATAATATTTATTATACATGAGTTTCAAATGTTTACAAAGGAATTCTTTATTTATGGTAAGATATATTCGTCTCATGTTATGTCTATGGTACATATGCCCTATAAACCATGTGTTTATTTTTTTTGGTTTATGTAATACACATGAATTTATTTTATTATCCTTATCATGATAATTTTGAGATTTATAAATCCTTATAATTTTCTTTATTTCATTAGACTTATGGTTCAAAAAAATCGAATGTGATAAAGCTTTGATATTAAAATCTCATTGTTTATAAGGATTTTTTATGATATGAATCCAATGGTGAGATATTATGATATTCCTCACAATAAACCCATGAATCTTCTTCTCCAATAGTTATTTCACATATTACATGTGTTCATTTCATTTTCATCTCTTTATGTAGTCAATATTCAAAAATAATGATTGTAAGTAAAAAACGAATTAATTTCTATCTTAAATCAAATACCCTATTTCTTCCATTTCCATGTTTTCAAAAAATGTTTACAATAGTGTTCTCAATATTGTAATATGATTATTAAAAGTCATTTGTAACCATGTATAATGTAACGTACCGACCCCAATTACCCATAGTCGGTGCATTATTACATAATATTGGCATGATCAAAAAAGATCAAGTCTCGAAAGACCGATTAGTTTAGTATCCTTAGAATAACTTGATACATTAATAATGTTTACATTACATCATAAAGTGAAAACTACTACAACAAAATATCGTCTTCATATCCCCTCATACTATCCCAACACATCATTTATAAAATACTTCTTCACATCCTGGAAAAAATAAAACATAGAAAGGGGTAAGATCAGATGCCCAGTAAGGATAACAATATAGCAGAAACATTCATAAATAAGCATAAACATCTAAGGAAATGTAAAAATAAAACAGAAGCCTTTTTAAACTTGAACATCAGAATAATATGGAAAAAATAAAATGAAAAAATTCCATTTACTTATTCACATGGATATTCTACTAATCGAATAATCACATGCAATATCAATAACCACTTTCATAATGATGGAATGCATAATGCTATACTATCATAACCACATAGTCAAGACCTTGTGCCAAGACTACAAATAAGATTTTTTCAAGGTCTTGTGCCAAGACACTATTTTGTCTCATGAGACCTACCAATGCATTGAGGACTATAGCGGGCTCCACCCATCACTTATTAAGTCCAATGTATTCCTCATATGAAAAAGTTTAAACATAATGTAAACATTCGTATTAAAACTAGTATAAGAATGTCCATACTTTCTCCATAAACCTTGAATGCTATAAAAACGAAACATCTACAGTCAAAAAAATCACAAAACCTTCAATACAATATGGAATTTTTGTATCATAATAAATCAACTTCAAATAAGCTTAAAATTCATCAAAGGATGTTGACATAGTTGAAATCAAAACTATTTGAGAGAAACAACACTTTTTTTGAAATCATTTAAAAGTCACATAATTATAAAATAAAATATTTACTTTTAAAATATCCTTATAATATTTTAAGGTAATATTCAAAGATTTTATAATGGCGGAAAATAGCTGCACCCACCGTATAAGATAAAAAACATTCTTACCTTAATCTTGTCGAAAAGGATAAAAAGAACCTTGTTCGGAAAACGACAGAAATATTCCTTTATAAACATCTTATAAAAATTAAAAAAGGGTATAAATGACTTTAAACCATAGTAATAATTATTTTAAATACATTTTTAAGAAACATGGATGTGGATGATAAAGAGGTCCCAATAGATAATTACATATAAACAACCTCAGATAATGAAGAGATTGTGAAATAAACCCTTACCAATTTGGTAACTTACGAAACATAAATACCATGAAAGAGTTATCATACAATTAATATTTAAATACACATAAATTAAAATATATTACACAAATAATACAATTATGGGAAGTATATACACCACACAAAAGGTAATAGTGGCAATATGGTAGGAATCTCACTAGAATAAGGAGTGAGATGAAAACCCCATAACTTGTACTTTTATTTAGTTGATGGTATGTTAACCTCCTGTATAATAGTTAAAACTTTGTTATTATGTTATAAAAGAACCATATACATAATTATGATATCATATATGATCTTATAATAATTTTTATTAACAATATTTTAGTATTATCATCGTTTCGGGTGTTAACTTTCTCATTTTATTTTATATTTTTTGTTACATAAGAAGGGTTTGTTAGGGATAGGTAGTATATTATTCATATCCAGAATGGTATTAAGTCCTTAAACATTATTTTTAATCATAAAATGAGAATTATACTTGAATGGATACGATGGGGAATGAATCTGATCGCGTTCGTGGAGACGGTAGTCCGTACGTACGCACGAGCAACAATATCATTCATTTGATATTAAAATAATATATAATTGGATATTATATCATGTATATAGAATCAATATCATGTTATATTTATTATTTACATTAATAACACATCATTATTATACCCAACCAAATAATAATGTTTTGAATAACAATTACACCACGGCATGGAGACGGTAAGCCGTACGTATGCATGTAAGGTGACATGTCATTCAAAGGATGTATAGAATACTGAATATGGTTGTACCATATTTATAATAAAATCACAGTTTGTAGAAGATACTAGAGTTATAATTTTATAATGGGAATAATAAAGAAATAAGAAGTTGAAGAAGAAAGAAACTTGAAAGAGGGTGGTGAAATCATTAACTCTTCTTCGGGTTCTTCCTTTTGATTTGATCAAAAGGGAACCTTAGGTTGGCTTTAGGATCAACTATGGCCCCTTGGTTGTAGTGAGGGAAGTTGTTAGGCTATTTGGGCAGAGGTTGGCCGAGTCAAAAGACTTTTATGGTTTGAAATTGAGAGAATGGGGAGTGTCCTTTTATAAGAGGGGTGAGGGGCACCTTTGGAAAAGCTAGAAATATTATTTTATAATAAATTCATATTCTCTTTCTAATGGCTCCAAAGTAGATTATTTAAATTTTAAGGTGGTTATAGGTCTATAAACATTCACCCAATATATTTTAGACAGGTTTGGCTCACTTTATTGACCTTATCTTTTAGTTTTAACTCTTAGTTAATTAGTTTGACACGTACCATGTCACTTTGTATATTTATATTATATAGTTAATAAAATCACTATATACATTCAGGAGACCCCAAATTGGTCCATTAATTATACAACTATCATTATATAATTCTCTTGGCCGAGCCTTATATTTTTAAGAATTTAATATCAATTAATAATATAATATTTGTTTTAATGACTCTTTTATGTCAATTTTGACACTATTTGGTATTTGACTTTTGTGAAAATCATTACAGCATGATTAATTCAAAAAAACATAATTAAATCAATACTAACATGTCATATTGACCTATAAAATTAGTTTTATTCATAAAAGTCTCAAATTAAATTTATTTTTATATTTATAATATCCATTTTTTAATATATCATTAATTAGGTAATTACTGCATCACCATTGTGTCATAAATAACTTAAGCTATTTAATGTCTAAAAATTAGAAATAAAATTACATCATATATGAAATAGTTTTATCTTTATAATTAATATTTACAATCGAATATATCTTATCTATAACCCTATATTTAAAATGTTTTAGTAATTAAACCTTGATTTTAACTCTTTTAACTCTTCTTTGCATTAAATGATAATAAAAGTCCTAATCTAATCCAAGTGGACCTAAATGATAATATTTTATTCCTAAGGTTGTTTTTGGTCGAGATACACTTGTCCAATAGAATTAGGACATGTGTTAGGGTAATATTAATATCATTTTTACCCTTAATTACCCTATTTACTTTTAACCATGGTAAATAAAAGTTAAAAGTTACTATTCACCAAAAATTATTTTTATCTTATTGATTCATATTTTACTCCATGATATTAACAGTGTCTCTCGGTTTTTCGAAATTCCACTCACAGAAGTTGTAAAATTAATTTTTATGTGAATGTGAAAATTCTTCTAGTAGGTGGGTAAAAGACGCTGAAAAGATCAATAAAATTTTTATATAGCTAAAATTATTATAAACTGACTCCAATGAATTACATTGAGCTTATATAGGTATTAAGTATCTATTTTTACCTAATTTTTTTTAAATAAAATAAATATTTAATTAAATAAAAAGTCGGTTTTAACCAATAACTCAGTGTTTTTCACTATTCATCAAAAATTGAATGTTCTCAAAAAAATACCAAAAATCTACCCTAGGCTAATTTCGATATTCTGAATCCAAAAATGATGTCCATTTTGAAATATATAATTTATAAAATTTCAAAAAGTGGGTATTACTATTCATAACTTCTAGTTTGATTTGTTGTGGTGTGTGTTAGAACTCAAAGTTGCATACAACACACGATACTGTATTATTCAAAGAGAAGCGTATCGTAGAATCTTGGGGTGTTACATATAATTTTAAAAAAAAATTAAAAAGATTATTCAAGTTGTTTTCTAAATAATTTCCCAATGGATATTCCCATAATGTGAAAGGAACTATTATTTTAACATGTAAAAAATGACCATAATTTACCACTTTTGTGATAAACAATTTTTTAAATAATCATTTATAAGTTTAAATGAATATTATAAAATCAATTTATTTTCACAGTGTTCTCTGTAAAATTAGTTTTCAAAAGTTTATTTTTATATTTATAATATCATTTTTCTATAGAAATTTTTAATGATATTTTTATGGAATTTATATTTATTATTAACAACAATCATTTGTGTTGATTATGTTTCACCAAGGATATGACCTAATGATACCATCCATATTGCTTCCCTAGATTGTTTATGATTATGATAAAGAAATATTTATGAAACCTATTACCTTTCCATAGGTAATGCTATGATTAATTGGTGAAATAATTATGGGAAACATTACTTTTTTGGCTAGATAAGCTAGGATGGAATGTTTATGAAACACATTTATTTTCATGGGTTTTGAAATGTTGAATGGTACAATATATTTGGGCACACATATGGTTGATTTTAATTGTTTTACAGATGGAACATATATATCCCTCTAATATAATGTGTAATGTGTTATATATTGTGATATACTTATTAGAAACAAACTAATGGGATTGATCCGCTATGGGAAACAAACCAATGTGTTTGATCCACTAGGAAAAATATGTATTGTTTCGAGATCCTTATTGAAATGTGAAATATGTGATGATGCGTAATCCATTATAGAGTAGTAAAAATGTGTTGATGCCTGACCATTTATGATTTCATGGTCTCAGATGTTATCCTTGAAGTGTGAAATGGTTTCTATACTTATTATAATTTCACTCTTATATGACATGAACTTATGGTTCATGATTGATTTATGATTATTTCTCACTCTTCTGGTGAATTTCTTTTAAAATAATAATATTTTAATCCATGTATCATGTTTATAAACCAGGATAGATTTGTTATGAATTTTTGACAAATATTCCTAGTCTCATACCATTCCACTTATCTTATGCATTCTTGTGAATTTTTATTGATACCTCTAATATTTATCCTTAATGGGCATCAAAAATAACCCTTTTATGTATCATTTACTTGTTTATGAAGAAAGGTTTATGTTTGGTATTTCTATATAGATCAAAAAATAGAAATATTTTTATTTAAAATTTTTAAATATATTTTATTAAATTATAATATTTTATACCTTGTCTCTATAGACACTAAACCATTTTGGTTATCAAGTGTGTATTTTTAAATGTAATAAATATTCATCTAAAAATATGTGACATTTATGTATGAAAATACAAGGTCATTATTGTTGGATCATTGGAGATTAAGTTGGATAAAAGAGGTCAGTAAATTGTAATTAAAAATTACAAACTAAAACAAAACCCAAATAATATTTTACTAAAAATATTTGACTCGTGAATAATTTGATGATACAAGTGTTTGTATCAAACTAGGAATTCATCTGATAAATAATATGTATTATTTAGTCACACATATATTCTGATATATTATATATTTTTTGGATTAGTGAAAAATGTTCAAATTAAATGAATTGTGGAATATAGAAATTGTAGAAAAAAAGTAATTTAAAATATTATAGTACATTTATAATGACATACAAGATTTCTAAAGTTAATTCTAATCATTACCCTTAAAAGTTATAGATTCTATAAATGCTGACATATGATATACCAGAATATTTATATCTTTCCACCCTAGAAAATCTATTGATATGAAGAATAGAATAACTCAATCTTCAAAATCTCACGGATCCATCGATGTGATGATCAGTTCATGTTATGTCCATATCCCCGGAAACACATGATCCACTAGATCAGAATTATATATCTTCCTATCCCTAGAATCACTCAATCTAAACCACTTTTAGAAAAAGATAATACAAACACAAAATGTTATAAGGATTTTAAATTCATCATATGTAATTTTTAAGACACAAATCTCTAAAATATTACACATCATAAGAATGATATGATCACATATAGGAAAATCATAGAAGTATTGATTTGAAAAAATGATCCTCTCCAATCTCCTCGAATGCACTCTTATCGATAGGCATCCTCCCATAGTCATATTTTTTTTAAAATCTCATAGTTGTTTGTAATGGCCTCTGATGTTTTTCACATGATAGCTCAAATAAACATTTCCATCCAATATCATTTTGATATCACTATTACAAAGATGTAATAAATTATGTCTGATATAAATAATTTCAACAACTCTGATTATAAAATTTTCACACTCTGGTATAATATAATATCTTTGTTAAATCCAATGAACATAAATATGGTTAGTCCATTTGACATGAACTATTATTAGTATGATTGATATAAATTTAGTTTGTTTTATGGGAAAAATTTGTAGTCAATCAGATGGCCAGATCATTATTCATTCTGATGGACTATAATCCAATTCAATCTCATGGATCAAATTTAAGAATAAAAAGTTCACATTTATTTATATAGAAACTGTTTATATTTTTTGAATAATTGCTTTTTCTCTAAAAAAACATTCTAAACTATTCAAATATATAAACATAAAAAAATAAGGTATTTAAGAATGTGTTTATTATTTAAAAAACAAATGAAATGTAATTTTTAATTTATAAACTTTTTACTCAACATTTTCCCCATTTTTCAAAAGCAAAAAACAAAACACATAAAATGAAAATACATTAACATTGAAAAATGTATAACCTTCTATATGTTTATGAAAATCAAATAAATTATTCTAAAGAAAATAGCTTTAATTTTCTAAATAAAACGTTTCCTAAATTGTTAACATTGTTTTGATCATTATTCTCAATCTGATAGAAAGCATGATTAGTTTGGATACAACACATCAATATATATATTTATTATATTTTTTATCCTATTTATATTATTTCTCCCCTAAAACTATTTCTCCCTTTCTAAAAGGATTTACAAATTTAGAAAAATTCCCCAAATTTTTATTTGTAAAAAAAGTAGGGAAATGTTACAATGGAATTTTATAAAGATATAATATAAAAACAATTTTGTTTATATAATTATTAATCCAAAATAAAAGATAGAAAATTCATTCAGTTGTAAATGGAATAAATTCATAAAAAATTGGATAATAATGTATTCAAAGTAAATTTCATTCAAAAAGATTAAAATACATTAAAAAGTTTATTAAGAAAGATTCATTATTTATTATAATGAATATTGAAAATAGAATTTATCTTCTTAAAATTCTCATATTCCAACTCAGATTTAGCTATTATAGATTTAATCCTGGCTGTTTTATCATCACATATTAAGAGCCTATAATTCCTTACCTTAAATAATATAACATCTTAATCAAGAAGACTAATTTTATTGTTCTCCTCATTCATATTGAGTAACTCTACTTCAAAAGTACATGTTCTTGAAATTCATTTCATTTAGTTTCTATATTTCAACTTTCAATTCTATGATATAATGATTCTGAGAGTATAAAATATCATTCAACTGTCACTAAAAAATTAATATATCAAATACATCTAATTAATGTTTCAAAACTGAATATGAAATGTCAAATGATGCTTTTTTAACTTCCATAATATGATCATTATGATCCTTTACGTATCCATTATCTTTTCAAGAACACTTCCTTATATTTTTGAATCTACATTTGTGAGCCATAGTTTTTGATATTGAAAATTTCGATGTCAACCTCTTTCTAAATCACTGACCCTATTAATAGCTTTCAGGATTCTAAATTCTCATTTAATCTATTCTAAATCTGTTTACACTTTACTTTAATATTATTATGATATGTTTTTAAATCAATAATATATTTTATATCTTGATAAATATAATCAATACTATTTTGTTCTTCTAGGGATAATGAGTATGATGTCACCAATAAAGCCTCTGAGTTGTGTGATTGAAATGGTCCAACATTTTACATCCCTTTCCTAATAACTCTTTAATCATCCAATACTTTTATAACATCAACATATTTATTTGTCTTAGACTTGTCTAACACTATAGTATGTTAGTGTTTTGATTCAAATTTTTTTTAATGTGATGATTAATGAACATCCATTGAAACTTCATGAAATTAGTTATTATCACACTGATTTGATATCGATATAGAGGATGATGATGCTTCTTATGATCTTACTTATTATTTCTCTTCTTTCTCTTATTCCTATTCTTCTTATTATTCTTCTTCTTATTATTATTCTTTTAAATCTCTCTAAAATATAATTTTACTTCATAGAAATCATTTTTCATGGATATGAAATATTTTTTTAGATTATTTTTCACAGACTTCTCAAATGATTATTCAACTTAAACTTCCTGAATAACTTCTTTTCCTTTTCTCTTTTGAAAAACTTCTAAAATGTCTGAAGTGTAAAAAAATTATAAATATTCTATAGACAATGGATCATTAATAGTTTAATCTATAGTATAAATTATTTTAGACCCTATAAATAGTTTCACTACTAATAAATTTATAATATATATAGACTGGTTTTATGATTCTTTTTCTACTCCCTTAATAATGTTTTCCATCATCGTGTCTTGAAAAATCCTTTTCTTATACTTCTTCATCTTATCACCCTCATTTATTTTTTCAGATATTATGTTCATTAGTGATATACATTTATTTATATCTAGTATGAATGAATAAATCTCATAGATTCTTTTCGGCTTTATGTTACATCATCTTTTTTAAATCATAGTCATAACATTTTGTTTCTTTTTATCTTTTTGTGGGGAGGATTCTACCTTTCTTTCATATTTCTCCAATTACATTCCTATCACAACTTCTTCATTATATATAGATTTTTTCAATTTTCTACAAATTTATTCAACTTTAAATTAAAAACAGGTTTCATCTTTAGAAAATTTTCCTCAAAAATATGATAAACCCTTCCTCTAATTGTGTACTAAGGGTTTTTTTGTAATACCTCCGTACATGTGACAAACAACTTATTTATTAAACAATAAAATAGAATTATTCTTGACATCACAGATTTTTTATTAATAGATTCAATAGAAAGAAAAAACATCATAAGATTTACCAATATCATATTAAAAATATATTTCATTATGATCATGTCAAGGAAATTCAATGTATCCCTATATCTCATTGTTGGTATCAATTACAACTACATCCAAAGGGTTACCACTCTCACATCCAAGGTCTGGTGAGATACTTTTCTAACTATTTTCAGAATGATTATGTAATAATGATTCTTCTTTTTTTCCTTTTGAAACAACCAAACCTCTCTAAATGATTAGGTATTAAAAGATATGTTTCACCTTCCAAGGAGACTGCTGCTAACTCAATGAATTTTTATTAGATAAGTTAGAAGAGTTCTATAAGAAGTGTATGAAAAATTTCTTATGTATCCCATTCCATATTGAATTATAAATAGGACTTAAAATATATTACTATTTTTGGGTAATTTATATCAAAATAATCATTTTCCACAAATATATTTTCCCTATATTGAACTATTCTAACTCTTTTAAAAAAATAATCACACTTTTTATACCATGTTTGATAAAAAAATTCATTAACAACTTCTTACATTCAAATTTTTTAGATGAATTTATATGAATAAATCTTGTGCTAGATATTAGACTAAAATAGAAAAATCGACAAATCCCATACTTTCAAAGGGATCAATAACAGGGATTCTGAGTGTTGAGAAAATTAATAAAAAATATTTGTGGGACATGGCTAACCCACCCTTAGTTGGCATAAGGGTTACCCTTGATATTCCAGAAATACATTGGCACATATTAATTATTATATTATGATCTTATGGTTGTGAATAAATATTCAAATCATTTATTTATTATACTGAACTATGAATTATATTTATTAATAATATTCATCAGATTAAATGAATTTGTTATTACAAAATAAACTAATATTTGTAAAAAATAATGATTTGAAAAAATTAAAAAATATGAAAAACATCATAGAAAAGTAAAGTAATGGACAATTTCAGAAACAAAAATATTATAATAGTTTCTCTTTTAGTAAAAATATAATTTCAGAATTAATGTATTAATAAGTTTCATGTTCTTCTTGTTTTTTGTAAAATAATTTCAATTTGATAATAATAATATAAAAAATAATTTCTTTTAATTTTTATAAACATTTTAATTCCATATAAATTATAAAAAAATTTATTCTAAAAACATTTAAAAAATTATTTTGATAACTTTTATTAAAAAATTTATTCCGAAAAACTTTAAAATATAAAAAAAATCAAAAAAAATTAATTGTTTATAATACAATGATTTATAAAAAAAATTGAAAACCACAATAAAAGTACTCCCTATTTGAAAAAGTGTTCATTTATATAAGGATATTGGAAAATATGAAGTATATATGAATATATATATGATATCGATCATTCCAAGACATTATTTTATGTATTGAAATCTATTAAAACAAATGGGTTTAGTAAAAATTTCTACAAGTTGTTATTGTGTTTTGATTAATTCTATATATGTATATACTTTTATTGTGTGATCCAATCAGGAATGGTGTCTTATATTTGTGTTCTTTTCTCATGAGTGATGTGATGGGGTTTTACATAAGCAATGTTACTTTCGTTTTGAAAAAATATTTTAGTTTTACTAAAAATCCTTCTATAGTTTTTGAGTGGGTGTTGAATCTATAACACTTGAGCACAAAAACATCCAACTATCACATATTCTGATTTATTGATGGAATTTTAAAAAAAAATTGTTTCTTACAAAAAAATAATTTAAATATTCTCCTAATAAATAAAATGTTCGGGAATTAATTTTTCTATCCATTCAACACCCAATAAAGGCATAATTTGAAAATTTATTTAAATCAAAATAATTTCTAGAAGTTTAAAATAAAACAAAATCGATAGTTCAATGAAGATAATCGATTTTTTATTTCTTTTTAATAGGATTATTTTTTAATTTCTTGATATCCAATATATTATAATGTAGAAACATTTAAATTTATACAACTAGTTGTTAACTAATTTTAACTAGCCATCATTACTCAAAATATATTTTGATAAACTACTCTCTAATCATTATCAATATTTAAAGTAGTTTAGGATCTTATATGAGTACTAATAATTTTAGTATTACAATATCTACACTACTTAAGAATAAATTTTATATTTTTATATTGAGATATAAAATTTACTTCTAGTTTTTTGTGAAATTTTGAATCCTATAAAATATGTATGTTGTCCCATAATTTCCATTTAAAACTAAGATTTCATAAGATCCACAACATAATATGGTAATGATTTTTCAGTGGAACCAAATAAAATTTCAGCAACATAAATTTAAAAAATTATGATGTCTTTAGAAACGTATTTTATAAGAATATTTTGGTCTCGCATCCCCCTTAACTATTTTTTTTCTATAACAAAAATCTTTATTAATCTATCACACCATGAACTATGGGATTTTTTGAATGCATCATTTTCTATATTATGTTTAAAAATATGTGATGGATTTTTTTAATTTTCAAAACCTGGGGTTTTTTCATTATAAACATACTTCTGATCATATTTGTTAAGAAATGAACACTTCAGATCCATTTGAATAAACTTTATATTTAATAATATCTCATATGCTATAAGTATAAAAATTTATTAAAATTTAGATACCATAAAAAAGGTGTATCCATAATGTATTCCATCATGTTTATTGATTCTATTAGAAAAAAGTATTGATTTGTTTCTAAATATTATTCCATTCTTATAACTTTTTTTCCAAATATCCATTTTACACAAATTATAGAAGTATTTTTATGTCATTCAAAAAAAGTAAACACTTTATTCCAATAAAATTCATTGAGTTCCTATTGAAAATATTTTATTCCATCCTCATCAACTAAATCCTTATCCTGAGTCTTCAGTTCAGATTGAAATAAAAATGAAAACTGTTCAATTTCATTTCTCAAAGAACCTAAATTTCTAATTGGTTGATAAACATCACTAATGATGATATAAATGGGATAATTCCTAAAAAACTATTACTTTATTATGTTTATAATACTCTATTACTCAATAAAATGTTGAAAATATTCTATAGGTACAAATTCATAATTATATTCTTCAGTTTCTCTCCCATGATAATAACTTTCTCAAAAATGTAGCAAATAATTTTTTGGAAATAATATCCAAATATATAGGTTGATTTTGTTTGAAAAAAAATTATTGGTTACATCAAACATAACGTTTAATATTACATCAACAATGCTTGAATTTTAATCAAAAAATCTATATGCCTTACTAGTTGTCGAATATACTAAAAATATTCCTTCATATAATTTTGGAGACAATTTATGTAGGTTATCTTTAGTATTCCAAATGGGTAGTTTTCATAAACAACACTGAAATAAAAATGTTTTGGTTTCTTTTTTCTCCACAACTCAAATAGGTTTTATTAATAAAAAATATATGTAGACTCGATTTATAGTGTAATAGACAATACTAACTTATTTGGCCCAAAAATTATTATCATCTGAGTATTTCCTCAGGATGATTCTAGTAATCACCTGAATAATTTTTCTTCTTATTTTGACTAGAATTTTTTGATTTTTTGTTCTAGGTTCAGAATTTATTTTGTAGTACCCTTTTACTATAAAAATAAATAAAATTTAAAATTTAAAATTATACTCCATGATCACTGTTAATAGTTATCAAGGAAATATTGTTCTCATTTTTATCTCTAGATAATTTTTTTAAAAAAAGATTCAAACTTCTTTTAGGAGAATAAATCCCAAGTATATATTTTGTAATCAGCAACTAAAACTTATACATAGTATTTTATACCAATACATCTAGTGTTTATAGGAACAAATAAGTTAGTGTTCACTAGCTATAAAGAATTAAAAGTTAATACATCGCTAATTTAAATAAATCTCGACTTAGGTTATTTTCAAAATTGACAACGATCAAAGTCATTATAAGTAACAAACCTATGTTCCAGTAAATCCTTAACTTGTCATTTATGAAATATCATAGCTAAATTTATAATGTTTTATTGTCTTAATCTTATTTTCCATAACCATGATTGATATTCCATTTCACTAAAACTATATTAATCTTGGATCCTAAGGTATTATATGTTTAATTTTGTAAACATTCTCAGGATGATTCGAAAAAAATAAATTCATCTTTTGAAGAATGAATAGTTCCTTTTAAATTCTTGATGTTGACATGATATACCTAATTAAATAATTGTATTATGATAATAAGCTTGTTTATAAGTATTAAAAAAACTCAATTAATGATTTTCTAAGAGGAAGAATGTTACATATTTAAATAATTTACCATTGGGAATTATCATTAGAAGTTAATATTCCTCCTTTTATCTTTATAATCTTTGTAAAAAAATATTTATTACCACTAATGGGTGTAGATAAACCACTACCCATATAACACATATATTTATTTGGTACATTTATTATTTTCTTAAAAATAAAATAATAGCATTTTGATACCCATACCATCTTGTGTCATGTATTATTAGAAATAAAAAATTTTGGAATCCCTATTTGACCAACATTAGAATTTTGAGATAATGTTAGTTCTTTTGAAAACTAATCTTTTATAATTCCAAAATATTGAACTTTGTTTCAAAAAAATATTTTCTATGAGTACCCACCACTATGAAATTTATTAAAAAATGCCTCACTATTTGAGAACAATGTTTTTATTAATATAAACATGTTCTATATTTTCAAAATCCATTCCAAAAATATCTATATAATTTATGATTTTATTATAAATTTTTTCAATGTTTTCCTTACTGATTGAAAACATAGACAAAATATTTTTAGAAAAACAAGTTATAGAATATAGTTTCATGTCTAATTTTTTACCCTGATTAGAATTTGAATTTGAACACTATTTTAAAATATCATTTTGTAAAATATTTTTCTAAAATTTTATTTTGAATGTAATTTTGAAATGTCAATTTAAAAAAAATAACTTTCTAAAAATATTTATAAATATATGATATCTAAGTAGTTAATGTATATATTCTATAACTTCTATTAAAACTTTTTTGTTGATAAACTTCATTTTTTTTTGAAATTTTTCAATTTTTATTTACAAGAAATTTATTAATTCTATAAACTTCTTAAAAAGTTTGCAATGTGTTCTTTTAATTGGATGAAGTTTTTTATTCATCCAAATATTTCGAATTATTATCATCTTTAATATCACGATAATTCACCACCACATTAATATTTGAAAGAGATTCTACACTTACCATACCATTGAATCATATATTTAACTTTATAAATTCTACATAGAATAGAATATTCTTATATTATAAACATTCAATATGTTATTCATTATTTTAAGAAAAATAACCTCACTTGAACTCCATGTATAATAATATTGCAGACATTTATTATTCATATCCTTATAATACTTTTTGAAATGTATGTAAAATTTTCTTTCCCATTTATCATTTCTCTTCAGTGTCGGAAAATATAGTCTTATATGTCCTCCTTTCTTACAATCATAACATATATCTTCTTAAGACTCCTTCTTCTCAGTCTTATCCTCTTCACTTTTCTTGTATGTATGCTAAAAATTTACTTCTCCTAATAATCATATTCATTATTTTGGGATGATTATCTAGGTCATTTCTAGATTATTCTTGTTCTCCACTCTCTAATTTAATAATAAATTTATTCTTATTATTTGACTCACAACTTTCTCTATATATTATACTTTACTAGAAGCATTTGATGTAGTTAGAAATTATACACTTCCATTTTTGTTTTAATTTTTTCTACATCCCTATCCAGTCTTAACTCATACTGTATAATGGTTACAATAAGATCAAAAATACTAAGATTAGTTATTATACCCATGTCATCCAAAATAGTAATAATTAATTCCCATTCAAAATGAATTATTTCAATAATATTATCTACAAAGATTTCATCGATGATATCCTTCAAAAAAAGAGATACTAAATAGTTGAAAATATTCATTAAAATTTGTTTCATTTTACTAATAGTTCCCCCAAGTATAAAATCAAAAGCTAGATAAGAATCTCTAAGTAGAGAACTTCTTATCTTAATGACTTTAGAATCTGAAAAATTAATAACCTCTAAAATTTTCCATTTACTATTTTCTTATTCATAGAAATATATCTCATTTTAGATATTTATAGTCAGAGAACCCAATAAATTATTCCTTAATCGTTAATTCATCTAATATTCCAAATTTTATTGAGTAATAGAAGTTGTAACTACTTTATCCGGAATAATATTGTTACCATAAAAAATGAAAAAATTATCAACTATAGTAGTTATAACAAATTAATTCATCCTATCTCTCAAATATTCATAGTCATTACAATTGACTATAGGTTTTCTACTAAGATTCAATTTCAAAAGTGTACCAACATTCAATCTCCCTATCTTATAGAAAATTGTAACTCTTTCTATAATTCACATTAGTGTAACAAAAAATTATAAACATGTAATTTATAAAAACATAATAAAATGTATTAGTTAAAAAAATTAAAAATAGGAAAATTAAGGTATTAGAACCTTCTATAAAAAAATTTACGATTATAAGAGATTATTATGGCTATAAAATGGGTGGGGGTAAATTATTGTTTAAAATTATAAACTAACACCAAACGAAAAAACTTCTTTTTAAAAAAGATTAGTCCATGAAATTATGTGATGATCCAAGCTTTTTATAGGACTCAGAATTCATCTGATAAATTAGATTTATTAATTAGTCTCACATACTGTCTGATATATCATATATTAGAATGATTAGTTAAAAAAATTAATTAAATTCCTAGTAAAATATAAAATATACAGGAATAAATAATATGAATGATTATAATAAAGTAATAATGACTTAAAATCTTTATAATAGTAATTATTATCTTTAACCCTAAGAGTAAAAGACGTAAGAGATACTAACATAAGATATCCACAGATTTCAACATTATTGTAATGATCTATCATCCCACACTAGTAAATCCATCAATATAAAGATCAAAATCAATCTGTCTTTCAATGCCTTTGAATATATCGTTACTATTATAAGTGTTAGAATTATCCATATATCTGAAGTCCCTCAATCTTCTTGATCATAATAACATACCTTCCTAACCATGGACTCCGTCAATCTAAACCTCAATCAGAAAAATCTAATACAATTGTTAAATGTTCTTGGTATTTTAGAGTTCCTCGAGTGGAATCTTTAAAACAAAACATTATGAAATATTAAAAAACCGTAGAACGAGATGATTAGGAATAAAAAATCTCAAACATTTCGAGCTTCAAAATTCTTCATCTTCAAACTCCTAGAATAAACTCCGATTTATAGGTATCCTCAAAGGGTTATATTTCAATGAATAATAGATTTGGTCGAGGTGGTCTCAGATGTTTTCAACACGACCGCTCAATAAAACGCTTCCATCTGGTGTCATTTGTAATACACCATTAATATTTTACACTATTTTATATCTAATTAACATAATTCCAAATACTCCAATTATAAAATTTTCACATTCCTTTGGAATATGATATTTTTGATAAATACCATGAATATAAATATGGTTAGTTCATTCTCTCTGAAATATTTTTTGTCTAATGTTTATAAATTTGTTCAGTTCTATGGAAAAAATAATTATTCAAACTAATTATAAGAACATTATTCAATATAATGGGCCGAACTCTTTGTCATCCTGTAGGATCATATTAAATAATAAAATTTATATATTATTTTACATAGAAACTACTTCTATATATGGTTGATAATTTTGATTTCTGAAAAAAAAATCCTAAAACACTTGTGATATATAATGCTATTAAACAAATAGTTTCATGAAAGTGTTTCTGATTTTCAAAATAATGGAAAATAAAAAGTTAAATGTAAAAAAATCAACTCAACAATTATAGTCATTATCAGAGAAAGGATTCATTATATTTTAATAACTAGGATGACAAATCATCGATGAGAACTCATAGTTTTTCTCTATGTATATTAAAATATCCTTATAATTTTGGTGAAGGATTGAGAGAGTGATTTCCACGAAATTTCATCCTGATCATGCTACTATAAGTTTATTTAGATATTGAATAGTATCACCTAGGGGTAGTAACACTATAATGAGTGGTCATGAACCTGATTGTGATGGGCCACAGAACCTAGTTATCACAATTGAATCAGGTTGGATTTTGCTTTTATTTTTTATAGGGGTTTTCCCACTTGGCTTTCGAGTCAATGTAAAGGGTTTTTTATTGGTTTAGATCTCACTAGGCCTATGTACATGTAATGGGTTTTCCCTTACCCATTTCAAAAGGGTTCCTATAGTTTTTCTCTTTTTAAATAAATGGGCTTCCCCCATCCTTTCTAATCTAGATGGAGAAGCAGATAAATAATGTAATCGTATAAAGAAAATAGGGAAAGGGGAAGAAATAGATTTAATGGAATGGGATGTATTTAACATATTAAATTTTAATAAGTAAATTAGTTATATTATTTGTATAAAAATTAAGAAATAAATTATTTGAACTAAATTATATGGATTATGAATTTGTTGGTACCCATGAGGAACATTTAAAAATCCTTATGAAGTATGCTTCTAGTATTATCATCCAACCTAAAGGTAATGTTGATTTATTTATAGGTTTTTTAAAACCAATTATTTGAAGATATTTGTACTTATGGGACATCAGTGGCTATTAAAAAATCATTATATGTACTACCAAGGTGGAATTAGATATTAGAAAACCCATCAATATCATTGTTTTGATAATAATAGAAATATGGAATTCAATGGAAACTCTAAAAACCAAAGAAAAAAAGTATATAATATTTTTATTATTTTTGAAATGTAAAGGCCACATCATGGAAATTATTTTAAGTGGATAAGATAATTTTTAATTGTGGAAAAAATGTTTATTATCTTGGACAAAATGAAATGTAATGGGAATAATCTTTCTAATGGTGAAAATAGATAGAAATTTATATATAATTGACCACCCACACTCCAGTTATTCAAGTGAAAGTAGATTGGGAATTATGAAAATTATTTACCTAATCCAAGGGATACTAAGGATAATAAGCCACAAAAACCTCTAAATCCAAATGAAAAATGGAAGGCTTATAAAATCACAATATATAAATTGGATTATTATAATTAGGTAACACTTGTTCTATAATATCGATTTTTGATTTCCATACTATAGTTTTTATGTATTAGCCCGATGAAAATATTTTTATTGATAATTTGGTTAAATTTAATGTGATTAAGAGTGCGTTATCAATATCTATATAGATTCTAGAATAATAATATCACATTAGACATTATATCATTATAAGGATGATTCCGAGTTACCAATAGAAATGTTTTTTTGTAAAATAATTCCTTATTTAAGGAATGGATGGTTACATATCATTTAGAAACATATATGTCTCCCTATATAATTAACTTTTGTTTTTTGAATACCATTTGGGGATAATGACTTTAAGTTTTATCATTAGTTTGAATTGATTCATACCTTTTCTAGGATTTATGTGATGAGAGTTTATCAATATTAATGATACTTTGTGTTGAATTTGTGTCAATACAACCCTTTGGTTCTATCTATTTTTTTGTAATTTTATTTTAGAAGGAAAGCCTTTACATTTTGTGTAAATAAGATTGATGTTATTGATAACCATTAGGGTTTATCTGATCATTAATGTTATAGTAATTCTAAGTTATTTCTATTTCGTGATGGTATAGGAATTATAATAATATAGTTTTAGAAAAATATTACCTACATACCAGGTGGAAACCAATTTCATATGGAAAGGTCATGGGGATTGAACCCATAACCTTAGGGTGACAAGAGTAGAACTCTTACCACTAGCTCATGTAAATGAGGATTGATAGTGGGAAATCATTATGATAGTTATTTATAACTATGTATCTTGGTGCTCAGTATTTTAAAATATTATGGTTGAGATACAAATGTATAAGGGGATTCTATAACTCGTATCCATATATGAATGATAATGGTAAAACAACACATCATATTTTTTTCATCAGGCTCCCAAAAATATATGAATGGTTTAAAATTTTATGGGTTTTATTCGATCACCATACTAATGTGGAACACTTCACATTTAAAAAATTAATTTTCTCTCTATATATTATTTCTATGATATACATTAAGGATGTGGTAAGGTTGAATGGAGTACACAATCCCATTTTATATCATTAGGATTTGATGTTTACCTAAATTTTTTCAGAAGACATCAGAAATATCATGATATAGAGATGAGTTTCATCAATTCATATGATACTTAGACATATGTTTATTCTGAGAGATTAATTAAAATCATAGAGGATATTTTGGTATCTTTTTCAATGGCATTGAAAATTGATTGATATCAACTCCTTCCGTTGGTTGAGTTTTAATACAGCAATATCTTTCACATGAGAAATCAAATAGATCCTTATGAATCCCTTAATAGAAATAAGTGTAGATATTCAATGTTTGAGGATTATGTTATAGAAATAATTTTTTAGGACCTGAGATCTATTATGAAATGATAGGTAATTTTTGATTCATTAAACAATACATAATTGAAGCATAATTTTAGTAGAAAATTTATGCTAAAAAATCATTATTGTGATATAGAATCCAAAGATTCTGAAAATTTGTTTCTAAGATTATCTCCACGAAAATAGGTAATGAGATTCATGAAGAAGATAAAACTAAATCCTAGGTATATTGTTTCATTTGAAACTATAGAGCATACTTGGATAGTATCATATCAATTGGCACTCTTACTGAACCTATCTCAACTCCATTATGTATTCTAGGTGTCTCTCATGATAAATTACATCAGCTATCTCTCATATGAACTAAACTCAGTGGTTTTACCATTGGAGAATGATCTTTCATATAAGGAATTTTCTATGGAGATGCTAAATCCTATAGAAAAGGTGTTGTGACACAAGACCGAGAACATGTTTAAGGGTTTTTTGGAGAAACCAACTAATAAAAGAAGCTACATGGGAACTAGAGGATATGATGAGGTAGATTTATCCTCATTTTTTTAATAGGGTGATTAATTTCGAGGGATAAATTCAATTTCGTTTTGGTGTAAATTAACACCTAGCTATTTGATGCATTTTTTTGAAAATATTTTATTTTGTTCACAACCAGTGTTATATGAAAACCCATGTTTTAACAAACTGTGACATACTATTAATATTATTTTAACAATATATTTGCAATATTTATATTAAATTTTAAAGTATGAATAAGAAAAAGAAAATTAAAATTAATTACAAATTTTTTAGACAAATAAAATATATTTTTAAATAAGTAAATTGTTTTTAGTAATGTTTTTATATTCTTCAATAATACAATTTTCTCAAAAAAATGATTATTAATTCATTATGTGACAAATAATAAAATTCAATTTATAAAATTTTACAAAATTTATCTTAAATAATTTAAATAATTTTTGGAATAAAAAATATCAAAATTATATAAGGGTTAATTTTTTATAATTTTCAGAATATATAAAATATTAATTGAATTATAAAAATTATTGATTTTTATTAAAAACATTTACTTAATTTAGTTAATTTATATATGTACATGTTTTTTACAACTGTTTTAGAAGAGTATTTAGTATAATTATGTTATTATTCAACCAATTTAGTTCATTTTTATCAAATTCATTTCCATTTTCCATAATAAAACATTCATTACAAATGAAAATTTTCTCTTCTGAAAATTGCTTTTTCATCATGTTTGTGAGTTTAATTATAAATTAAATCTTGTATAATATTTTAATGGAGTTTAGAATAATATATTCCATATTTTGAATTATCATAACTAATATTATATAATAAGTTCAAATTAATTATTTCTCAAAATGAAGAGTAAAAATAGAAAAAATTTATTATCATGGTTAAGGTTAAAATAAGTTCATTAGGGGATTAAATAAACAGATAAGAGGTAAAATGACCTATAAACTTATAAAATACTATTTTATATCAATATTTATACCTAATATAATCTATGGTTCTATATTGATCTATTTTTCATCCTTTTTTCATCTTTAAGACAAAGGTACACATTTTTTTAAAAATTATTATTGTATCGTCTCCCCACATATAAAAGGACAACCCCTAACCCCTCCTCTTCACCGTACCAAAACCATTTAGTTATTTTAATTCCCTCAAAAATTAATTCCATACATACCTCTACACTTAGATTTCAGGGTTTAATTATGAAGCTTTCTAAGAAGGTTTTGGTTATAAATTTAAACTGGTTCTCTAAAGAATAATTATAATCCTCGATCCTATGTTTTCATTTTATTTCATCCTATAACTCCTTAAAATATTGTTAATTCATAATTGTATAATAAAATAAGTATATAACCTATATTTAGAATTTATTACTTTAAATCCATGACTAAAATCTGTCTCCTCTTCCATCAAGTGGGAAATAAACTGTTGACTGTGTGTATGGTGGTATGTTGTCTCTCACACTGATGTATTTAATTTTAAATCACCAAATATCATAGAAAGAAAAATGTATGGATTAAAAAACATTATAATATATTTTTGAAATTATTAAATGATTTCAATTTTAATATCATCTTTACCATCTTACCTACTATTCTATAGTATTATGATAACATCGCTCGTGTGTACAGAGGACTACTACCTCACGAAGCAAAGTGTTTTGTTATTAAGTTGTTATTAAAGAAGAAGTTATTAAGTACAGAATTAATGAAAATATGATATATATAATTATATATGAAATAAAATATTTTATGTAAAGGTAATATATTATTTACTTATGTTCATTTGATCCATCATGAAAATGGTAATAACATTTATCCATATGTATGAATTACCATCTCCATAGATGATATAATTCATGTTATATATTTAAAATTAATGGAATACTATAAATAAATATATTTTGAATAATTATGATATTTATATCATGGCTAAAATTATTTTGATGACATAACCAAGAACAAAGTAATAGTCTGAAAAATACCAAACTAAAACAAACATGGGAAAAAAAGAATTTTTTACCAGAAACACGCATTTAACAAGAAATTATTTATAAACAGAAAATAAAATGTGATATGTAAATCATATATAGTATTATAAATATGGGTATTTTTATTTAATATATTTATAATAAAATTATATATATTATATAGGAGGTTTGAACATGTGTGAAGGATTTTGATATTAAGGTAATGGATTTTCATATGAGTTTTATTTCAGCAGGACAAATGCATTATACACCACTTGTTTATTTTATGCGGTGTATGTACTATAAATTAATGAATTTCATGATCCATATAATGATAATAATTATATATATATATCCATATAATAATATTTATTTCATGGGACTTACAATTAAAAACATACCGAAGTGGTAATGTTATAATTTTACAATCTCATTATTTATTAGGATTGTTATTTTTTTCTTCCAATGGTGATAAATTATGATATGACTCTCAATAAACTCATTTATTTTCTTCTAATGTATTTCTTTTTATATAATAAATTGTTTCTATTCACTTTAATCTCTTTATATACTCAATATTCTGAAATAATGTTTTTAAAGAATAACTCAATGTATTTGTCTATTTTATCAAAAATCTTTTCTCTTACATATCAATGTTTTCTAGAAATGTTTTCAATAATGTTTTTATGATTTTAATATAATATATCAGTTTAATTGTTTTTTCATTATTTAGTTTTTACAAAATGGTTTAAAAGGAATTGTCTTATCTTTTTTCCAAATAAGACCCTTATAGATTTTACTGAAATATAAAGGAAAATATTTTTTTAACATGTTCAACATGAATGGAATTTCAAGTCAACCTGACATACCAATTGTTTAACTATTATATATGTTTAAATGGTTATTATGAAATAAAATTATTTTTAAATTTTTTTGTTAACAGTTAGTTTTGGAAAGGTATGTTTAAAAGTGATAAGTATATTTTTCTCATGAATGTTTTAATGATCTTTTATAAAAGTGTTTTTAAACAACAAAAATATACTTTGTTTTTTATTTGTTTTACTAGGGATATAATTCAATGGTACTATCATTATTCATTCAATAGATTTTTTAATTTAATTATGAAGTGATTTTTTTGAAATTACTTATTTTACCAAAATTATACTATGATGAATTGATGAGATGTTTGTAACAACCAATTTCTTTATTTGATTTTTTTCTATGATGGAATATTTACCAAACCATTTTATTTACATTGGTTATGATATATTGAGATATTTGTGATATTTTGTAACACATATGTACGATTTTAAATATTTTTTGTGCAGGACCTATATATCTCTCCAAGGTAATGAATACAGATTTATATCTCATTAGATAATGATAGGAAACAATATGATGTCCTTCAACCACAATGGGAAATAGGTTGATGTGCTTACTATAGGAAAAAAGTTGTGATTCATTATCCACTGTTAAATAGTAAATAAATGATGATTCATGATATATTATTAAATGGGAAACATGTGTTTATGAAGGATCTATTTGTTATTTGATGATCTCATATGTTAAACTTGATATATGAAATATTTTATATCCTTATCATGGAGCCACACATATATAATATAATTTAATGATTCCAGATTTATTTATGATTATTTCTCACTCTTATGGTTCATGTATTTTGAAATGATAATGTCTTATTCAATGGATCTAGTTTATGAACAATAATATGTGGGGTATAAACTTTTTATGTTATATCTATGATCTCAAACACTTATTCTTATCTTATCATTTTTTTATGATCATTGATTGATATCTTCTATTTTTATGCTTATTGAGTATCTAAATTCACCCTTTATTATGTTTTATTTCCATAGGTTATGAATATTATTATGAATAAGTTTAGGTCTTTGAATAATACTAAATAGGGAGATCATTCTGGGTGATGTTAAAGATCTTTCATTAAATTAAAATATTGTGTACCTACTCCCCAATTACATAAAACCACTACGGTACATAAGAATGGGTTGGTAAAATTTATTAAATATTTATATAAAAGTATATTATATTTCTATATAAAAATTATGTGTCATTATAAAAATATACCAGTCAAACACTCATATAGTATATAGTAAAGGAAAATTAGAATGTTTTTTCCGCAACACTAGTCGTATAACACCAAAAGATTTTAAAATATATATTTTTATTTAATAGGTATTATGTGTCTATTATCCTCAGGGGAAAACATGAACATATGTGTGTAAATTTTATATATTCTAAAAGGATTCACATTTAAATGATTTATATTTTTGAAAAAATAATTTCTAATTCAGTTAGAAAATACTATTGGTCCTAAATAACTGTTTTGAAATATTATATCATTGAGAATTTTTTTATAAATTTTTTTGTAAAATAAGTTAATTTATAGTATTTAAAATATGAAAAAAAATTCACATGTATAAAATGAATTTATTGTTTATAAATTTGTTAGAAAATTAAATAAAAGCATTTTAAGGTAAAAAAGGGATGTTTATGGAATAAAAATATCAATCATGTAAAATGTTTTTTATATTAAAATATTAAATTAATCACGATTTATGAATGGTTTTAATGAAATTTTTAAATAATATTTTCAATTAAATATATTAATATTAGTATAATTTATTTTCAAGAAAATTATTTGAATTAAATACAGTTTTATGCTTAAGAATGAATTTCCCTAAAATTGATTTTAAGTGGTTTGTATGTAGATATTTGAATTAATTTCATCCACTTATAGTAATTTAATCTTATAAAATGGATACCATTTTTTTAATAATAATTAATATTAATTTATAATATCAACTGAATTTTTTTTCATAATTAATATTAACCATTGTAAATATATTGTTACCATGGTAAACATTAATTTGGTTAATGTAAGGCTAAACTAAAGAATTAATAATTAAAATAAAATGAAATATTTTCTTAAAACTATTAGATGATTGTATTTATGTCACATATAATAAAATATTTTACCATTATCTCATTGGTATCCAATTTAATTTTATTGGGACATTATTATATTTTAATATTCTTCATAATTACAAGTATGTCACTCCATTAACATATAAAAGGTAACATCCTCTCCTTTGTTATCCACACATCCTGATCCATTTATATCCCCCAATATATTAACAAATACTCTCTTAATATCCTTATGCATTACCTTGTGGTATTTATCTTCTCGAAAGACCCATAAATGAATCCCTAGGGTGCTTTTCAAAAGAGGAAACCTATAGAATTAATAGATGTTCTTACATATCTTTGTCATGTTTAATTCTTGTTAAATCATTGTAAAAGCTTCTATAACCATCATAAAAGTATTTAATAATTATATTTACTATATTGAGATGTTTTTTGTTTAATTCATAGTCATTGTATATCTTCTTTCTCATCCGTTGAAAAATAATAATCTCACTTGAGTGTAGGTTTAGACTACCACCTCCCAAAAGTGATGTGATTTAATTCTCAATCACTACTAACATTGATGGTAATAAGGATTGAATTTATTAATATATAGATTATTTTTATTATATAATGATGAATTTATAATGGTTAATTAAAATGAACATTTATTTTATTTCATCCATTCAAAATTGATTACATCATACCTACAGACGTAAAAACTACCTTCACCATGAGGTGATGTAATTAATTTTTCCTCAATTTGTTATATAGATGGTTTAGAAAGTGTATATAATGAATAAATATTGTCCTCTTAACATGATTGAGATTTTGTATATGATGAAACTATGACTAATGTTCATGGATAAGAACCATCAAATTGTAACATAAAAACTGACTTCAATAATGATTTTAATGAACAATTGTTAATAACAAGTTAAACAGATATTATATTGGAATTGTATATCATAATATGTAAATTAGTATCATTTGGGAATATATTTATAATAAAAATATATTTATTTTACATGAGTTTTTAATGCATATGAACAATGATGGGACTGGGGGTAATTATTTTTGTTACAATCTCATTCCCATTAAAAATTTTAATGATAAATTAACATTGATGGAAGTTATATAATCATTATCCATGAAACAAAATTTATTTTATTATCCTATGGTCATTCCTATAATTTTAATTTATTATTAACATTTTCCGCTTTTTTTAATTAAAATACATGAGATGCTTTTTATATGAAAATCTGTCCTTATTTCCACTTTGGTTAATAAACATTCTCTTCTATGTCGATGCTCTTAAAAATGTTTTATAGAATTTTTTATCTATATATAAATTTTGGAAAGGACTAAAATTACTAACATTTACATTTCTTATAAGTGATTATAATTAATGTTTAAATATGTTTTTTGTGCAACACACATTAAACTTTTTAATAAATTGTGAAAAGATCATTATCATTTAATGTATATAGCTTGGAGGAATTTTAGAGTTTTCAGGACTATACTTTTCATTAAATATTAATTTATAATATTCCATGTATAAATTAAAATAAAATCCAATTAAATTTTTTTTTGATAATTTTCATTAAATATTACCATAAGAATAGGATATCTTTATCTTGTTTTCAAATAAAGGCCTCAATGCTATTTTAAATGATTTTGTTAATTTATTTCAACATTATTTGATATTTATTATGGTTTAACGTCGTTATGATCTGATGATAGTTTTTACATTAATACTCTAGTTGGATTATATGATTATATTTTGAGAGTGATTTAATGAAACCAAATTCTTTCCCATCAGTTAATCAAGCTATGCTTAAATAATGAATGTTTTTTTGAAAACACAGACTTCTTATCTCATAATATATCATGATTATTTAATAAATAATTTGTTATGAAACTTCTTTAAATTCTTACATTATTCTATGATGATATTATTAATTATTTTATGATTATGTGTAACACCTATGTATGGTCTTCATTATGTGATGAGTGGGAATTGATTTATATACCCCTCCAATGAATTGTGTAATGATTGATATCTCATGAAATAATATGGGTTAGAATGGGTAGAGAACCATGTTCAGTAAGGGTATTTTTCCACTATGATAGTCTTGGGAGTGAACCTAGGATTTGGAAATTATAGAATATGGAGTGAACCCAATCCATTAATGGACTTATTCCACAATGATTTCCTTGGAAGTGAACCTTGAATGAAAGAATTATTTTATTTTATTATATTTGTGCCACAAAGTTATGTCTCATGTTAATGATATGTTCTCAAGGATTGTTAAAGATTATTGATAATTCTATAATCATATAGATTATATATTTTCAAACGAAAAATCCATATTCCCTGAATAATGATTGATGATATTTGAAATATTTTGTATGAATTTTGTAATTCTTGATCCTAATCTCATACACTTATGATTATCTTATACTTAGTTCAGATCATTTAATTATATCTCCTATGTTTACCCTTACTCAAAATCTTATATAACACTTTCTTATGTTTTAATTCCCCATGTTAATAAAAATTGTTTTAATATGGTTATATCTAATAAGGGTTCTATATCAGAAGAACTTTGTGGAAGATGTTGAAGATTTTATGAAATATGTTGATTTTGTTTATAGTATCCAAATACAGTAAACCACTATGCTTATTGGGTGTGTGTTAATATAATATGTATTGAATATTCATCTAAAATAGTATACTATTTGAGTATGTAATTTTTGGGTCACCTCAATTGGTATTAGAAAAGGTGTTTGTATTTTTAGTGATTAGTATTATAAAAAATGTTAAAAATCATAAAGATTAAAAAACATATAAGATAACATCATAAATATTTGGTAAAGTATATCTTTTTTGGTTTCTATGAAATTAAATACCTATCTGGATACAAAAAATTTGATGTAGGCTCTAGGACAAATGCACCCAGGGGTATAGCCCTAAAAATACTGGTTGGGATTCAAATCGATCATCACATGATGCATGAAAAAGAGTCATAACTGAAATTTTTTATTGAAAATCCTATGTTATATTATTTGGTTAATTCATAGTATTTATGTAATCAATTATTATGAATAAGATAGTAATATATACGGAAACTAGTGGTATTTAATATTGTTCTAAGATGAACTAAGGTTTTATGATTTTAATGATGGTGTAATAATTTTTAAAATAAAAAAGAATTATTTTGAAAATAATACGATTTTTTACCCAAAATATATTTGTTTTATAGTCAAAAAATTATTTTTATTCAATGGATTAAACTAGGAGGAATGAGGCAAAAAATGAATCTGACTGCCAATGTAATGACCATCCTCATGAGCATAAAAATGAAATTTGGGAAGGGATATGAAATATAACGGTTTTTATCACCCAAGTCTCTCAATATATGAATGGTAATTTGAATATTGTTGAACTTCCAAATGAAAAAAGTAAGAAATAACTCAAAAATTGATTTTGAAGTGATAATATCCACATTTCCATTAGTGGTTCCTCCAATCCACTAGTTATCAGGAAATAGATAAATGATAATGAAATAATATTATATTTTCAATAATGGTCAAACCATTTGATGTTTATTTTTGTTTTGTATCATTTAGAAGGTAAATGGGATCAATGGTTGAGTCATTTCAAGAACGAGAGGAAAGAGATGGAAATTTAATCGAAAACATGTGAAGAGTTTAAGAATGTATTTTTTTAATAAGAACTCTCATCAATCAATTTTACCTAAGATATAGATGAAATATCTTGAACTGAAATAGTGGGATGATAAATCTATTAGTACTTATGATGTAAATGTCACCAAACAAAGATGGTATGTTTCATGTTTTATCATTGAACTTGAAAGAGAGATTAACTGGTTATTTATATGTTTATGATAAAGCCTCCAAAAGGAAATTTCTATAATATAATATTATTAAAATCAATAAATCATTCTATCAAACTAAAAAAAGACATTATAAACATTAATTTTTCTCATGGTTTCATGGATAAAGAGAGAAAGATATAATTTCTTGGAAATTATAATAATGAGACCCACAAAAGAAAGAAAATTAATCTTCCATCATACCGGCTGTATGGATTGAATCAAGTGGAAATTTTTGTTATGTGGTTTGTTACATGTTTTTGTGTGGATAATAATTTTATTCAGTAAAATAATGTTGAATTAATGTCAAGAGTACAATCAATACAATGAATGAAAAAAAATCATAACCAAATATTACACCCACACTCCAATGATATAATTTTAATGAGTAAAAAGATTACACTAATTGGTGCATGAATATGATGGTTAGTGATCATAATTAGTGTCACCAACCTCTCAATAAAAAAATGGAATGATCATGAGATCATAACAACTGAAGAGTGTTATGATAATTAATTGAAAAAAGGTAAAAATAAAATCCACTATAAATTTTTTTATTTTATTTTTTCTCTACCCACTACTTTATTTAAGCCTAATTTTCTAAAGGTATCACCTCACTACATCAACGATTATATGTGGAGTTTGTGGTAAAAACTAAAAATGGTACAATAATCAAATATCATGTAAATATATCCTATTTCATAGAATTTTGTAGGAACATCAATTCAACAAAGATTATTATTATCACTTTATTTGAGTTTTAGGTTACTTTTTGGAATTTATTATCTCTCTTTAGGTAGATCCCATATCAAATGTCGATGGAAGAAATTCAAATTTGATATTATGAATCAACCTATGATTGGTATTCAGTGAAGGGATGAATATTTTCTTCCAATGGGAATCATATAAACATTATAGATATTAATATCAATTAATGAATGACACTTTCCGAAAATTGTTGGGGACAAAATCAACATTGAAAATATTTTTATTATTCAGGAATATTCTAATGTATTTAATGATGAATTTTTTTATATTCCACTAAATAATGCGGCTATTTTTAATAGAACCCATACCTAGTGCTAAACCAATTTTATATACTATATATATAATTTCATTTCTTGAGTTTCAAGAACTAGAGAATAAAATATAGGATTATATTGATAATGGATTCATATTCCAGAGTGAATTATCATGTTGTGAATATGTTTTATTTTTTATAAGAAATATGGGTCAATGAATATTTTTATTGATTGTTGTAAACTTAACAAGATCAAAATTATGATAATATTTCATAAAACCTATTATATTATCTATTTTACTGATAATGAGGATCACAATATTTTTTAAATATTGACCTTCATTCTTGATTTCATCAATTGGTGGTCAATAAAGATGATTTTCCAAAGAAAACATTTTATATGAAGTAGCACCATTATAAATTTATTGTCATTACATTTGGACTTACCAATTCCACTATTATCATCATTGATTTAATTAATATATTATTTATATATTACCTCAGTGGACTTTTTGAAGTATTTATAAATGATATATATATATTCTAAGAGAAAGGATGAGAATAAAGATAATTTGACAATTTTATTGAACACCTTGATGAAGGAGGATATTTTTTAAAATTCTATAAATTGTTAATTTTGTTTTCATAAATATTAATTCTTTGGTAATAAAACCTCGTGAAATGGTATATCGGTTGACCCTTCAGTGATGGATGTTATTATGAAATGGCCCAGAACAATCATGGCGATTATGATCTGTAGTTTTCTTATATTGTATGTGTAATATCTAACCTTTGTGAGAAATTTAACATGGATATTAAATACAATAAAAACATTGAATCATAAGAGAGACATGTTACATTGGATAAATGAATTTGATGAAAATTTCAAGGATTTGAAAATATGGCTGGTCAGTGCCCTAGTTTTTTCACTACCCTAAAGTGGATAATTGTTTGTAATCTATATTTATTCATATAAGAATACATTTAGTAGTTTTATCATATAGAATCATATAGTGATAGATTATGCTTCACAACAATTAAAAATTCATCAGAATAATTACACGAATCGGGATCTTAAATTGGAAGTAGTATATTTTTTATTAAAATTATAAAGGATATAAAAACCAAAATTTTTTAAAGAACACTATGTTCAATATTATATAATATACCCAACACTTAGCCTAAACAGTCAATGAAATCTTAGTATTTAAATATGAACATTATGACATAGTTATTAGGTTTTTTGTTATAAATAGGTTTAATTACCTTGTGAAATATATATAATGTTCCTCCTCAATATAAAAGTATTGATTAATGTTGAGGAAATAAAAACACAATAATTATGAAAGCCATTTTAATCTTTAAAAAATATGTTTCATTTCAAAAATGATTTTTAATGGTTTTTTTAGAAAATATTGTATTTATTTTCTGAAAATTTGAAAATTTTAATTTCATAAAAATACTAAATTTTTGAAATCAACATTTTAATAGTTTATTAGGGGAAATTTTAGAAGTTTTTCTGAAAAATATTTATTTTCAAATGAATAGTTAAAAATTTAGATTTTAATTTAAAATATATTTTTCTTCAATCATGAAAAAAGTTAAATTTTTATTTTAAATTTTTTTCAATGTAAAATTAGTTATATTATAATTTATATAATTGAATAATAGTCAATGGAATCAATTTTTCTCCATAATTTCATATCAATCATTTTTATACTTACCAATTGATTTTTTAAAAAGAATATATTTATAGGCACAATGTTCATTTATCTAAACAAATTATATTAGAAAATATTGGTAAATTATTTTAATTTTATTTATATATAACATTTTCAATCAAATGCTTTGATACTCATTTAATATTTTTCTATTCATACGATAATATTTAAAAAAATTATGCTTGAAATTTTATTTTTCTAAAAATTGATTTTCGTCGCGTGTTCTGTTCTTCTTTTAAAATTAATTTCTTATAATTATAGAAATTTAATTTAATAAAATTTATTATATATTTTTAATCATAAGGTTCTATTTTTTAAATTGGACCTTTTAAATTTTATTCAATATGAATACTAACTGTGGAAATTTTATCACCGCAAAAAATGGTAAATCATGTTAATATAAGTTAAAAATAAATGATAATGCCCTAATTTTCTCATCATAATTATTATTGTATAAAACTATTTTTATCTTTATAAACCTAATCTTAAAATTTATTTGTTTATGTGACACTTTTCGTAGAAAATTACATATATTATATTTAAATTAAAGAGAGTTACAAAATATCACTCTCTTGGTTTTAAATATCTCTTATATGTCCACATATATATGAAACTAGGTTATGAATGATTATAAATATATACTTTGAACTTAATGAAGTTATTCTTATCATATAATTTTATTTATAATTTTTATAAATTATATAATTACCCAAAATACTTAAGCAACGTTGATTCATTATTTATTCAATTACTATAAAAATAAAATAAATGATTTTCAAAACAATAAAAGTAATATAATTTTATTGTTTTATAGTTTTAGAAAAAAATTAGATTATTATGACATAAGATTTTTATTTTAAATTCTTATATTCGAACTACATATTTTTCTGTGTATTTTATGACAAATTAAATGAATAGTGTCTAAATTGGAAATAATGATGTTTTGTTAAAATAATATTTTATTAAATTATTTAAAAACTATTAAAAAATAAAAAATGGACAAGGATGATAATATATGGTTTATAATTAGATTCATTTCCCATTATAGTGTATTTAGAACAATTTGTTTTATTAATTAATTTAATATATTATATTCATTTAAGAAATTCCAAGAGTGCCCCTCCCCTTGATTATAAAAGGTAACATATCCTTTCTCTTATTCACACCACCTTGAGTATTCTAGATCGGACATACCCTGAAAAAAAATCCATTATTGACTTACATATCTACATATTAAAGGTTTTTTCTTCCCAAAATATCAACCCTAGGATCCTTAAAAAGTTATCAAAAATAGTTCTTTCAAAGGAGAAGAATAACTTTAACTGACCACTTTCTTTTTAATTCTAATTTTACATCATATAGATATATTTTACTCTTCATAAAATAATAAAATAAATATAGAGAATATAATTAAATGTTATTATGGTTATGATTCAACCTTTATTCAACCGATTTACATCAAATGGGAATTGTAATTGTTGTATATGTGTATGTATAACTTATTATCTCCAAATTGTGATACAATTAATTTCCCATCAGAATATTTTTTGGATAGTTATTATGACAGGATTAATTTTTACATATGGTAATTATGAAATAATCGATAATTTTTAATGATAATTTCATATCTACCTTCATTCCTTCCAAACTATTGGAAAATGACATCGTCACTCTTTCATACATGTCGCCAACCACCTCCACGAAGCGATGTGATGTGTTTTTCATATCCATTTTACATGGAAAATAACAATTATGGATTCAATAAATATATATGATATATATGATATGATAATAATAATTTTAAAAGTTTATTTATTATTTACCTTTTTTTCATTCAACATCTCAAAAAATGAAACAACATTCATGCATAGGTAAGGAAAACCATCTCTAAGAAAGTTGTAATTCATTTTTCTATATTTACATTTAAAAATGACTCTAAATATTTATATAATAAATATATATGATATTTATATCATTTATATTAGTCTATAGATTATTTTTAAATTATTAATGTATAAGGACCTAAATTATTGAACCAACACATATGTGAAATACCAAACAGATATCACAGAGAAATTTCATTTTAAAAAATAAATTTTAATAGATATGCGATAAAAGTCCATAAGGAAATCCTATATGGTATAATATATTTTAATATATCCATTTAATATGTTTATAATAAATATATATTCATTATAAGTGATATTACAATATGTATTAATGGAGTCAGGATTAAGGTAATAGATTTCATTCTCACTTTTATTTATGTGAGACACAAGCCATATTTTTCACTTTTTTATTTTATATAATGTATTTATATACCATGACTTATTTTATGATTATTATTATGAATTTAATGTTTATTTACATATAACTATAATGATATTTCTTTCATATGTCTTGTGATCCCAATGTCACCAAATTGGTAAAAGGTGTTATGTTGCAATCTCATTGTTTACTGGGATTGTATATGATAAGGTTTATGATGGTGAATTGTTATGATATTACACTCATGAAACTGAGGAATTTTATTATCTTATATTTACTTCCTTAAAATAAATGTTACTCTTTAATTGTCCCATCTTATATAATCAAGATACAAAAATATTGATTTTAAGGAAAATTGAATATGTTTCTCCATTCGGTCAAAAAACATTTTTCTTCAATATCCATATTTTATAAAAATGTTTCAAGGAATGCTTTAAATATTTTAAAATTATTTTTTAATTCATTTTCAAACATTTTTGAATTTTTACCAAAAACCAATAAAAGTAATCAATATTTTATTTTTCAAATGAGTTACTTTTTAAATATTTTTATAAAATGTGATAGAAATATTTTCTTTTAATGTATTCTACATGAATAAAATTTCCCACCATCATGATTGACCAATTATTTGAGTTCTCCATTACAATTTTACATGGTTATTTTCAGAAAAAATAATTTACATTCTATTTGTAAAAAAATTTAAAAAAAATTATTTCAAAGTGAAAATGATATTTTTCTCCAAAACATTTCTCATAATTTTGGTAGTCATTTTTCATCTAAGATAACATCATTTGATGTTACTAATATTTTACTAGAGAAATAACCCAATGATACCATCCTTATTCCATATCTATATATATTATGATTATGATGAGGTCATGTTCATTAAACCTATTTCTTTTAAACTGGTTATAATATTATGAATTTTTTTAAAACACATTTATTTTCATGGGTTCGGATGTGATGAATTTTTTATGATCTTTTGGAACATTTATATATGATTTTAATTATGTAATGGGTGGTCTTGGAATTATATTTTAAGATACATTCCTCTTCCATATATTTCTTAGGGTCATTTACAATTACTTTTTTACCATCATTTTTTTATATTTTGGTTGAGACTTATCTTGGGTGCATTTAAGTGAATTCTGGGAGTTTTGTAAATTGTTTAGGAACCTCATAGTTAGAACATGATTTTTCCAAACCATGATCCCAGGCTAAAAAATACTAAAAACCCCTATGAAATGTGATTTTCACAACTTGAACATAGTTTCTAACATCATTATCCCTCTTAGTTGAAACTGGGTTCCCCTAAAGAGAGGCTCGTAGTTAAGGCACTTGGTTTGGAAAAACTAGGAACCCCTTATAAATAATCATTCACATAGAATTATTGTCCCCCTAAATATTATAAAAAATTCCCACCCACCCCTAGTTTTAATACCTAATCATCTATACTCATACATAACTTCATTCCTATAAATTCATAATCTCCTAGACAGATTCCTAGTCCTCAAAAACTCCATTATTGATGAATAAAATATTAAATTAATAGATCTACTCCTATCATGGTATGTGATTTTTTTTCAATTTGGTTTCCTTCATCTCCCGCCTCTCTTCCTTGATTAAGAGTAGTGGTTTATTACCCATTTTAATTGGTTTAGATAAAATTTATTTATGTTTATTTGTTTGACACAATTTCAAGGATTTGTTTATGGTTATCATTATTCATCACGATCTTGATCATTCTCTTTAAATTTGGGGAATTTTTCCCTTGAGAGAATGTATTTCAAAAAGCTGAAGGTAGGTGGTCACTAATCAATTCCCAAAGACTTGTTTACAAATATTTGTATGTAATTCTTAAATTTTCATTTCATGTTTAGAAATTGTATCATAAATTGGATTAATTAATTTTCTAGTTAATTAACGGAATCATGTAATTGGTTAATAAAATTTTCATGTGATAATGAAATGGGTTTAAATTGGAAAATTGAATTTGATAATTGTGTTTATGTAATTTATGATTTATGTGATATAATTTTATTGATAATGGTAATTTAGGGACGATTGAATTAACCTTAAATGGTTAATGGTTTATATGATTAAATGTTTTTAAATGGGTTAATGGTGAATTGTTCATATTATTTCATGTGAATTAATGATATGATTGTTTTTTTAATTAAATTAAATGTTACACTTTAATGATAATTTTTTATATGAATAATAATGATGCTTAATCTAGATTTATGTGAAATTGTGATATTTTTGTTTTCGTGATATGAGTGATGTTAGTGTTTGTGTGCTGGACTGATTCTTAAAAATTCCATATGTGATTAACATATATATATCTATGGTACATGAAATAATTATTAAAAATACCATATGTGATAATAATGATGTGTGGGAAATGAGAAGATTCTTCAAAAGATGACAGGGTTATAGACATGATGTTCTAGGTCCAAAATGTTGGCATTGGGCTATGGTAGCAATTAGACATGATATTAAATGGAAATGAAATGAAAAATGAATACCCGTGAGATATGTGTTAGGTGATATCGCAGAGAGATGGTTCCGACTTTATCACAAGATGAATTAGTTATTGTTGGTACGGATTTCATCGTGAACCCATGTAATTTCTGCGGATAAATAAATAATAATGAAATGTGATAACTTTTCACATTATTGAATCGTATTCTTTATTCAACATTATTCAATATTATTGATTGGATGAAATTTTAGATTCCATTGTTGGTGTATTTCTGGGTTTTACTCATATCCTACATGGGATTCTTTATCGGTACCTGAATAGACATCATGTTTGTATGAAAGGATAAGGAAAAGAGCCCTATGTTAGATGGATGAGTTGGTAATGATCTTGGATGACGGAACTATACGTCATATTGGAAACCACTTAGTGAGTTATTTTTGTGCCTTTATTTTTTGATTTTATTTAGATACTTGACAAATATATATAATAACATGTCTACTACTTCAGTTTTGGATATTGTATTTCTTTTTTTCTCATCATGTGATACTGGTATTATTCTGGTTATAGTTATTATCATTTGGTAAATTTTCATTTAATTATATTGTTATGTTTCATAGATAAAGAGGTTAGAGTCTCTGAATGCATTTTATTTGACCCTCACTATTATTCAGCAACCTCTAGTGTATGGGGAGGCGTGTTTGGGGTCATACAACCAACCACATATGGACACCGACATGTGGTACCCTAGTCGGGATGTTACAAAGTGGTATTATAGGGGTATGTTTTCATTCATTTCCTTTTTATAATTATTTATAAAAGTTATATATGAGATAATAATGAGTTTTTTACTTGGTAAATATCTAATTAATTGAAGTATCTAACCCATTTATGGTTGTAAAACTATGTACCCAGGGTATGAATATTGTTAATGATGGTTTTTGTTATAGTTGGATATTATTTCACCTTCATTGATGCACTTGTTGTGTGGAATTATTATTTTCTGATATTTTCGAATCATGGCTCAGAATCACATGGTATTTCTAAAAGAATTCATCATTATAGGAACTCAGGAATTATATTTACATGATTATACTTTAGGAATGCATGGAAAAGAATGTTTTGGTGAGTTGTTTAAATAAAAATGATTTTATATACTTCTGGAATTAAATTATAATATTTCCTAATGTGAAATTGACAACTATAAAATGATGATAAATTGGAAAAATGGAATTAAATAAAATAGTTTCTACTAATAAATATTGTTTATGATATTCTTTTACCCAATGTGTGATCCATGACCAATGTGAGGTATTTTTGAGGATAGTGATACCATCTAGGTTTTGACCATGTGTCGCGTTGTGGGGGGGTGATTTTTTTGGGTTTTATTTGAAACATCATTTTTAAATGTGCTAATGTTGTGTTATGTGTCCTCAAATATGTGAATTCAATTATTGATACTTATCTCTATGATGAAGTTTTAATATTGGAAGACAAATGGAAATGGATATAAATTATCTTTCAGTAGTGGATCCTTAGTTCCGAGAGAGTGAACCAGAGAGTATTTATATCATAAATTTTATGTCTTCATGAAATTTATGGAAAAATACCCAGTGTGGGTTGTGAAATTTTTTTCCCACATAACTCTGGATTTCTAGATGTAGAACCCTCTGCTATTTTATGAAGATGGTGGAACAGAGGTAGATGAGTTCTTAATTGAATCTTTCAACATGATTCTTAACCACTTTGAGACTCTTCCTGGGAAGCGAGTCAAGATGGAAGGTTATATGTTATTTTTTCAAGAGTAGAATTTGTGGGACATCTATACATGAGATGGAAAGCTATAGAATATAGTATGTATTGACTTTTAAGAGAATTTATTAATAAAAATTTACACAGAGGTTCTCAAGTAGGATAGAGAAGCAGATATTATTAGAATGACATTGAAGAGTATGTTTATGAGGGACTATGTGGTCTTCTTTATATATTTGCAGTGATTTTATCCAAAATTGGAAGGGGATGATAAAAATTCACAAACGTTTTTTTAGAGTGGGATTAAATGTGAGATAATGTCTCATGTTACCATATTTTGATTGAAGATGTTTTCCGAAGTCTGGAATCATTATCACATATTTGAGATGAACCTGAAGGAGGATACCATCATAGGGCTTTTGGTTTCTACTAGATGAAAAAGATTTATCTCTCTTGAGAGTAGGAATCATCACTATGAAAGTGTTAACTAGGTATATAATAAGAATAGTGAACATGAGGATGGTCAAGTTACTTATAAAATTACTCGAGTTATCTACCACTAGTGCACCAAGTGGGGTCACATTTATACACAGTGTCCTTGATCATCATTGGAGTATTGATCATATGGAAGGATGGGACATCTACAATGGTTTTTTCAGACCCCAAGATAGATGGTAATGACAGAGGATCTAGGTAGAATCAGAGATATAGAAATGGACCTTCTGCACCATATCAATTTCATAGTTACAGTTCTACTAGTTATGGCGGTCGATGTAGTGGTTGTGGTACTTTTGGGAAAGTGCACATGTATCAGCAAATTGGTGCTACTCAAGGGGATTAAACTGCATCAAAAGGAAGAGTTTCATGAAAGATTCATGAATTTCAGCCCATACTGGTGGATAAATAGGTATTACCATGGATAGTTTGAGGTAATATTATTGTATCTTCTATGCTTTCTAGTGCCTTATTTGATACTGGATCCTCTCATACAGTAATATCTTCACAAAATGTGAATGGGTTGAGTCTGTTAGTGGAATCTTTTAGCAGGGTTATGAAAATCAATACAGATTTGGGAATACTATCGAGAGACATTATCTTATGCACGGGGTGTTCCCTCTAAGTTTCGGAGTATCATTTTCTATGTGGTATCTACATTCCTAATATGTCAGGATTTGACATAATTATATATATGGACTTCTTATAATCATACTGAGACCACAAATATTGTTATCATAAGAGAGTAACTTTTATGTCTCATAAGGGCGAGATTCTTGTACATTATGGAGAATGGGGTATCTAGGCGGGCCATGCAAAAACAATTGACAAATAACAATGGGAGATCACCGTATAGTTTGAAATTATTTTGTTAGACGATGGGGGTGTAAAGTATGATTTCGTTCCAAAAAAAGTGGATAGGTTCCTGTATGTATTTCCTAAGGACTTCTAAAGGATACCATGTGAAAGGGATGTCATGTATACTATTAATATCATGCATGGAGATGATCTGTATTCCATTCCACTATATAAAATGGTACCAAAAGATCTTTTAAGGCTCAAGAATCTCCTAGTAAACTTTATGAATATGTCATTTATCTATCCAAGTATGTCGCCTTTGGATTCTATAGTTCTTTTTACCAAGAAGGCTGAAGAAACATTACAGTTATGGGTTGACTACCAGATGTTGAACCATGTGATCAAAAATTACCTGAATCATCTTCCATGTATTGGTTATCTCTTTGACCATTTGAGAGGGGATTTTGTGTTCTCCAAGATAAACATGACATCATGGTATTATTTGTTGATAGTCAGATATTTGAATATAACACATACTGCTTTCAAAAGTAGGTATGGCCTTCATGATTTTCTCATGATTTTGTTTGGGATATTAAACTCTCTATTTTATTTATGGCCCTGATGAACCAAATATTCCACCCATTCATGGACCTTTTTAGGTATATTCTATGGATGAAATATTCATATAGATTAAAAATTATGATGACCATGCACAACATCTTAACATCATCTTGAGTACACTAAGCGATCATCAGCTATATGCCAAGATGTCTAAGTTTATATTATGGATTGATCAGGAACATTTCTTGGGTTATATTAACTTAGTGGAATTTTTTTATTGGACCCAAAGAAGATACATGTTGTTTTTTCGTGGGAGTATCACAATAATATATTTGATATGCATAGTTTTATAGGGTTAGCGGGATATTAGGGGTGGTTCGTCCAAAACTTTTCCCACTTGGAAGAACCTCTTTTAGGCATGACTAGGAAGGTATTAAATTTTGAATGATGTGAAGCATGTGAGAATACATTCGAGGAGTTGAAGAAGCGCATGACTAGCACAATGATCTTGGTCCTACCTGAGCCAAGGGAGGAGTATAAGGTGATTTGTGACACATCTTGTATTGTTTTGGGTGTAGTGTTAATGTATATAGATCGATTTGTTGTGTATGGTCCATTAATGTTGAGACCACATAAATAAATCTTCCGTGTACATGACCTCGATCTGGTTGCAGTTGTTTATTCCTTAAAGTGTTGTTTTCATTATTTTTTTGGCAAAATGTTTGTTATGTTTATTGATCAGAAGAGAATAATGTATATATTTTCATAGTGAATGTTGAATCATTGGAAGCAACTATATATGGAGTGTATATATTCATTTTATTTCAGTCTTGAATATACAACTAAGGATAGAAATTATGTTAAAAAAAAATATATGTAGAAAAACTTAGAATCAAGTAGTTCAAGAGTCTTGTTTTTTGTAGAATATGATGAATTTTCTATCTAAGATACATGTTTTTTAGGAGGTCCTTGAGTATATAACCATAGAATTAATTTCATTAGAGTATGTACATTTGAGTGAGATTAAAGAGAGGTAATATAAGGATCAATATTTTCTAACCTTGATTGAAAAATAATGGGGGGGGGGACACTACTCGATTATACTATAAATAAAGATGAGATCATCTATGTTTGGGGTCGTGTATTTGTGGCTACAACTATATTAGAGGAGTTGATGTATGAATTTCACACGTCAAATTCGTAGGTGCGTCCAACTTGGACAAAAATGTACTATGAACTACATCAACAATATTGGTCTCTATGAATGAAAATTAAAATTGTAGGGTTCTTCACATGATTCTACACCTATAAAAAAGTGAAAATCGAACATCAAAGACTGTGGGGTTTACTACATCCATTTCAGATTCTAGAAGGAAAGTGGGAAAATGTTACCATATACATTGTGGTGGGTCTCCCGTGGATTCCTTGTATGAATGACTCTATTTGGGTGGTTCTAGATTGATTGAAAAGTAGTGAATTTATTTCCTATATGGGAGACATACTTTGTGGATGAGTTGGGGTAATTGTAAATTTGAGAGATAGTCCATCTACATAGGGTTTCAAAGAGCATATTTTCATAACATTACTCACATTTTAATTTAATCCTCATGAAGAGATTAGGAAAGATGCTTGGTATGATGAAATTTTGTTGTAAGAATTTCCACCCAATGGCAGATGGAAAATCAGAATATACATTCCAGATACATAAATATTTTATAACTAAAATCTTCCTTTAGTATTATGTAAATCATAAAAAACATAAAAGATTGACCCCACCTCTCATGTGGTCCCAAAATGATTAATACATTGGTTGTTTCACTTAATAAAGCTTTTACAATCATATTTTAATGGTCCAACACCATGGTAAATCATAATATTCTACATTAGGATCCTTTTTCGTGCTAGTAGATCCACCTCAAAATTTCATTCTCTCTGCGTTTGGCTGTCTTAGATTCTTTGTTTGAAAAACATAACACACTCTTGATAATATAATCTGATTTCCAAGGGTATCTTCCTTTACTGTATAGTAATCCATGCAATATAAAAAATCATATTTTACTTCCATGATTTTAATATCATACCACCTACACAATATCAAATCGGTGAGAAAATCCCTTTCTTATTCTTTGATAGAATTTCCATGTACATAAAAAGAACTAAATACACCAGTATTATTCCCCTATTGTCTTTTAATGTTTTTAAACCTCTCATCCACCCAAAAATACTTGATCCTTCAACATTCAACATGATCCTTATAGAAATATGTTTCCAATGAATCCATATCCTTTGATACGCACTTCTACATTCAAAAGAGTAACCAAGAAATAGAATATTCTTTCTAAAGGAAGGAGAAGAAAACCCACTTTGAGTGATGAAACTGAGTTATACAACCATAAATTCAACACATACCTGAAATAAAATACTTAAATGTTTTTTAACTTCTCAGGCCTTCACCTCTACCCCATGCATACCGGCATTTTGAAACTAGGTATATATGGTATATTATATTTTGTCTCCACCCGAATGGATTATTATATTATATATAATGAAAATCTAAATCCCTTGATCTCATTCACTCTGTAAAAAAATTATTTGCAGATATCTTCTGTGAAGACACACAACAGTGACATTTGGATTCCAAGAAAACTCATTTTCTCTCACATGTTATCATCCTTGTATGTGAATATATATGTAAGAATGAATTCTTTAATTTTGTGGGTCGTAATATAATCACTTTTAACTAATTGAGTTTTCATATAATAATAATTATTAGGAAGCCATTCGGTTAGAACTGTATGAGTCTCTATATGGTAGGCCATGCAGATCACATCTATGTTGGATGGAAGAAGTTGAGTAAGAGTTTATGGGATCATGTATCATGTAGGAGACGTCAAAGTAGGTTCATTTTATTTAGAAACATATGTGATAATTTTAGAGTATATTGAATTCATATTAACATATACATCAATAAACACTTGAGTTTACCCCGGGTGATCATGTGTACCTTTGGGTATCACCAATTTTCGCACCATAAGATTCAAAGGCAGTGAAAGTTGGAACCCATGTTTTCTGAAACTTTTAAGATTATGGAGAAATTCAGACTAGTGTAATTCTATATGACCATTTCACAAAGGTATAGTTCTATTCATGATGTTTTTAATGTGTCACAGCTCTGACAGTATCGCCCTGAACCTTATCATGTGATTTTTTAATGATGTTGATCTCGAGACTGATTCATCATCTAAGGATCATATGATATGTGTTATATATCACATTCATAAACCATTTTGGAGAATCCCTATGATGATAGTTCATTTATTTTTATAGAAGAATGAGTTTAGGAGAAAACATGGGAATGAGGAGTGGATATGAAGGCTCAATGGCATGATCTTTTTACCTCAGAATCATAAAGATGCTTGAGAGTATATATCAAGGATGATTTTTTATAAGGTGGGGAGACTGTAAGATTCTGAGATTTTCTAATGTTGTCTTGAGTTAATTTACAAGTATTATTTTACCATTTTTTGTAATGTTTTGGATGATGGCTCTATTGGGTTTATTCTAGATAATTCTATCAGTTTTTATTGTGTTTTAGGAGTGCATGGTTGGTGTACAGTTTTCCCAAAAATATGTGCCCAAAAAAAATGAAAACACTAATATAGGGTATTTTCATGGTTGGTTCAAGGTTTTTCAATCCATTTTCCCACTTAGTAGAATATATGTTCCCATAATGAGAGGTGCATGGTTAAGGTTCACGGTTTGAAGAAACTGTGCACCTTGTATAAGAAACTATGCATGTTGGGTTTTAGACCCCCAAAACTTATAACAATGTCTCAAAACCTTTAGTATTAATACCCAATCACAAAGTCATTATCCTAAGAACATAAAAATATATTTTGAATCATCTATAACGATTCAGATGAATCAAAAAATCAATTCGTACTAAATCAAATATGAGTTCGATGGATCTTCACAACTACCAGTATATGATCTCTTCCCCTATGGTTTCTTTTACATCCTATCTCTCTTCCTTGATGAAGAGGATTGTTTTATTACCTATTTAAATTGGTTTCGATATATGTTTTTTGTTGTTGTAAAAATTGATCGTGTTTTATTGATTTGGTTCTAGATCTCAAAATTCATATTGATCTTGATCATTCAATTTCAATTTGGGGAATTTTTCTACTCTAAGAATTCGTATCAATGATCTTGAGGTAGGTATTCTATTATTCAATTCCAAAATTCATGATCTCAATTATGCATATGTAATAGTAAAATTTATATTTCACATTTAGAAACTAATTCTTTGTTTAGATTAATTAATTAATTAATTAATTAAATGAATATTGAATTTTCTTAAAGGAATTTTCATGTGATAATGAAATGTGTCGAACATGTTTAATTCACTTTTATAATTTTGGTTATGAAATTGATGGTTAATGTGATATGACTAATTGACTGACTGAAAATTAAATTTTATTATTTATGGAGAAATCCATATAAAATTGGCCACCAAAAAACATACAAACATGAAGGCAGGAGGAAAACACATCGTAGAGGCTTATAGTGGTAATGTACCAAAGTGTTTTCTTTAATAATTTTCTTACATCCGACTAGTACTTAACCAATGGTGTTATAAATAACATTCTCTTCATCTACACTACCTACACATGCAATCCCATCTTCCACAAAATTTGTCTCTATCCTCATGTTCATGATATAGCTTTCTTTCCTGATAAACAATTTTGACTTCTTTATAGAGTAATCCCACATATATGTTATATATATGTGGAACATGGATGGATAATTTCAAATACCATATATGGTTTACAAATATAGGTTTATGGGACATGGAATAATGCTTCAAAAGACCATATGTGATTATAATGAGATGTGGGACACATACTGATGCTTCAAAAGCCATCAGAGAGCTAGACCTGATGTTCTAGGCCCAAAATCTTACCCTTAGATTATGGTTCTAGGTATCCATGATATAAAATTGAAATGAAATGAAAAATGAAAACCCAGGAGTTATGTGATATGTGATATTCCTTGGGGATGGTTCAGAATCGGGCATGGACCGAATTAGGTATTCTAGGTACATTTTTAATAATGAACCTAGCTGATTTATGTGGTTAAAGAAAGAATAATGAAAAGTGATAGTTATTTAATTTATTTTACCTTATTATTAATAAAACCTAATTAACTATTATTGATTAGAGGTTGTTTTAAATTCCATTGGTTAGCCTACTGAGTTGTACTCACACCCTACTCAGACTACCTAATCAATTCCATAATAGACTTTATTTTTGAAGGACAGGATAAGGGAAAGATACATATATAAGATGGATGGGTTGGGATGGATCATGGATGAGTGAACCAGACATGATGTCGAGCATTCTTGGAATTTTTTCAATGTGTCTTTATTTTTTTGTTTTATTTAGAAACATGACAAATATATTTCATGGAATATATACTACTTTAGTTTTTCTTATTGTATTCATTTTTTGGTTATCACGTGATACTAGTATTATGCTGGTTATGATTATTATCATTTGTTTATTTTTCATTTATTTCAGATATTGTGATGATTTGATAAAAAGGGTATATCCTCACCATATTATATATTTGACCATAACTACTAGTCAGAATCCTTGGGTATAGAATGAGGGACGCATGAGGTCAAGTGACCAACCGTATGGAGTCACCATCATGTGGCACCTAGGTTGGGATGTAACATATATATCCCACCAATGTATTGGGTAATGACTGATAATTCAAGAGGTAAATATGATATGTTTGAACCTAATTTCATGTTAAAATATTAATGAGAGTACCTAGTTTTCTTGTACATATGTTTGTGTTTGGACCTTATTTTCATGTTCCTGAGAATATCCAAGTGCCTATATTTTAGGTCCTTGATATTATGTATTGACCAAAGTTCCATGTATATTTGTTTATGTAAGTGAAATATTTCTTGTTTCTAACTTGATTAGTCAACCAAATTCTATTTATAGATTCTCAAAATGTTATAACCTTGTGTGTATGCCATGAACTCCAGTATTATGCTAGTATTATTCTCTCTTGACTCATGTACTTTGATTCCTTTAGGATTCATGTCTTATGAACTTCCAATCATTGTGTGATGAATCAATATTATACACTTTGATATGTAGAGTATGAATTTAAAATATTAATTCCGTGTTAACATACCCTTATGACCATGTTATGGTTATGTGACCATTGATATCTCCATATTTACCATTTTTGATCATCTCAGCTCAATTTCTCTTATGTTTACTTTCCCCATGTTATGAAGAAATATTTTTTGAATAAAATGACTATGAAGGATTTTAATTGTGAAGGTAATAATGGGTGACTCTTATGAACTAGTTTTTTATGTCTCCATGATTCCAAATATACTAGATATATATTATTTCTCTGTGGATCACTATTATATTTAATGGATATTCATCTAATAAGGTTTAATTACTATGTATGAAAAGAATGGGTCACTATAGTTTTTATCATTAAAAATTTTAGTGAACCTTTATAAAATAAGAAGATAAAACATTAATGATAACCCAAGAGATAAATTTAATTATATGATGAAATCGTAATGTTTTGGTGATGATCATGGATATCCTAGGTTAAACCTATGGCGTCGTAGATTGAAAACAATGTGTAGTGATTTAAACATCCTATAAATGTGATTTCATGATTCGTCACTATGATTATTGTTTATAAAACTATTCAATTTTTTATTTAATGGATGAAACCATGAAAATTCATGTTAACACTATGGGAAAATTGAATGAATATTCCCATGAGATAGAAAATGATAAGGGTGTTGGAATATGGAATATTAATATTATTCATAATTAATTATTAGAATATATGATTAAAAAAATTCACCTTAACCAACTCATGAAGTATAAAAAGATTTGGAATATATATTTAACTTAGATCTCAGGTGGTGGATAATATGAAATAAATGATATTAAAATTTATATATAGAGAGAATTTTGTAAGAAGAAATCAAGTTAATGTCCCAGGGAATGTGAAGATATTTTGAGTTTGGAAAATAATGATAAAATTAAGTTATTTATAAATAAAGTTGAAAATTTTGGTTAACATAATGAATGAAAATAATGGCCACCTTAATATATCCTTGATAGTGTATTATTTTTAATGTGTAATGTATGATAATTATGAAAATTGATGTTCTAGGGGGAATCCTGAGAGGATAATCTCTAAGGTTGTATGAGTAATAGTATTACTAATGATGATGTAGATACTACATAAGTTATATGAAAGGAATGAGTTGTTTTGATAGTATTTAATATTTTAAAAGTAATAATAATGACTACATTGAGGTTGATGAATCTAAATAGTTGATTGATATTTTATATTTTAGGAAATAGTTTTTAAGGAAAAAATGATGATGCTAAGTTAGTAGTTTAAGAAGGATTCAGAATGATTGATATATTGATGTACTTATAGTAAAGAATTATGTTGTAATTGTTATACTAATGATATCATATTTATAATTATTATTAAAAATATATTTATTGTTACACAATAATTTTTCTTTATGTATTTAAATTCAAATTTCCAATGGTACTAATAACCATTAAAAGTGATTTAGTTGTAAAGAGATATTTTAGAGAAAACATGATTAAATGAAAGATAATATTTAATATTTTCCAAATATATAGTTAATAATTTTTAGTATTGATTAAGATATTATTTAAGTTGATAGTATTTTTAACCATGAAATTGGATATTTGTTTGATGTAAAATTGATTTTGGTCATCTTTGATGATGTTTATTGAATTTTTCGGTTTATGGAATATATTTAATAGTTATTGAACATTTTTTAGGACTAATTATTGTGTTTTCATGTGATGTAAATGAAAATTTTATGATTACCATGGGATTATATTCTTTAGATTCATCATAAGTTCAAATACACAGACACCCTTTTTTGTCTATTAGGTGGTGGGATTTTGATGTGATTTGAAAATTTTACCTCGTTTTGGAAGAATACACTATTGATGTTTAAATAACACTATTGGGTTCATATATGATTTTATGTTAAGTTATTTATGGATTACGAGAAAGTGAGATATAGATATTACTGATGGTTGAAAAGTGATTCATTTACAAGGTGATATATTTAGAGATATTTATAGTTAGGTCACATATTACATTTCAGGTTAGTACTGAAATTTTTTCATGATATTTTAGTGAAGTCCACTGAATTAAAAGATCATATACTGATTTAAAAGGCTAATTAATGTTCTTTGGAATAATTTTCACCAGGTTGAGGTGTATGTAACCTTTATGTTTTACATGTGATTTTACATGAAAATTTTCTATGGAGGAATACTATAAAAATTATGGACATGTAATTTGAAATGTATGAGATCTTATTTGAGGATAAAAATATTGATAATTTGGAGTTCATTATTATTAATTTTGATATAGTGTTATTTATGAAATGATATTAATGGACCCATTTTTTGTTAATATGAAAAATGATGGAGTTTAATATATTATTTCATTGATTATTACTTTTGGGAATTATCATTACTTTTTCTGAGAATATTTTATTTTGGTTAATGCTTAAAGATAATAGGAAAAACAAAATAAACATTTTCTTCTCCATTAGATGATAATTTTATTGATTCATGTATGAAAATTATCTTCACAAAAACTCATAGTTTGGAGAAACAAATTATATTTTAGTGGAAATTGATTACAGGATGAAATTAGAATAGATAAGTATATTTCTTTATGTTCATAGTCTAGATGTTAAATAAAAGGATAAACTCTAGGAAAGTAGTATTTAGACAAATGGTTTATCATTTTACCTTCAATTTTGAGGAATTTTTTGTCCCTAAACCCCCCAACGATACATTATTTTCTGTTAGTTAACATTCATATGATCATGTTATATATCACACTATATTAGTGCTTGGGTTTTATTTTTCTCTTCCTTGTCCAAATTTTCACTTCCCAATAATACTATAATATTTGAGAACAATGTTTTATGGTGACCTTTATTTTTCGCTTTCCCACTTTTTATGAAAAAATTTTATTAACCCTTTTTATGATATGGGTTTTCAACAACTGAATTTATAAATATCAAATCCTTGATTACCAATAACAACCTTCAATTGAAATGCATAAATTTATTAAAGGTATGTATAATGTAACACTCTGATATTTTAAATGAACACTATGTTCGACAACTCACATGATATGCAACACTATGCTTAAACAAATCTTGGACTATTATTATTTAAATGTGACTCTTATAACCTAGTTGTTAAATTGGAAAGTTTGTGTCGGATTGACTTCATTATATATATATATATATATTTCATACTCAAAATAAAATTATTGATTAATTTTTGGAAAATAAGAACTCAATGATTTATTAAATCAATATTATTCTTCAAAAAATGTTCTCATTTAAAAATTATTTTTATTACTTTTTTCAAAAAATTAATATATTTAATTTATTAAAACCTTAAAGTTTTTCTTTTATAAAATTAAAAAAAATTAAAATCATCAAATGAAAACTATCTTTGGGGTAATTTTTTAGATTTTTATAAACAGATTGATTTCTCAGTGAATTGTGAAAATAATGATTTCTAATGAATATTGTATTTTATTTCAAGAAAGTACAAAGATAATTTTTGTTTTAAAGTTATTTAAAATTTAATTTATTTATATTATATTTTAGATAATCCTATTATGTTATTTGGGATACTTTGTGTTGTAATTTGGTATAAACACATTTCATAGATAAAAATTCAATTTTTCTGAAAAAAACATTTTTTGAGCACATTTTGTTTTTATCTTAACAAAATAAATTATTAATTGTTTTTTAATGATTTAAAGGTAATTTATAAATTATATATTCAATTAAATATTTTAAAATTCATTATATTTTTTCTAGGAATGAGATCAGAATAAACCATGTTTTATACAAAAAAATGTATTTTTCTAAAAAGTTTGTTTTATCATGTGTTTCACACTTATTTTTAAATTAATATCTGAAATTATAGAAATTTAATTTGATAAAATGGATTAAAATTTGGAATTAGTAATTTCACATTTTTAAATAGTTTACATTTAATTTTTTCCAATATAAATAGTTACTGTGATAAATTTATCACCTCTCTATATGGTAAATCTTGTAAATATACTTTAAAATATGTGATAAGAGAATAATTTTTCATCTTAATTATTAATTTTATAATTTAATTTTACATCTATCACCTTACTCTCAAAATTTATTTACCTAATGGATAGTTTTCTAGGAAAATTAAATATATATTATTTAAAGCCAAGAAAATTAAAAAATGTCACTCTCTTAATATTAAATATCTTGTATATGTGAAAATAAAGACAAAATAAAGCTATGAGGGAATGAAAATTACTATATTGAGAATAATGATATTACTTTTAGGATAGAAATGTATTCATAATTTTTATAAATTATATAATTACCCTAAATTCTTATACTGACACAATTGGTATTGAATTATTGAAAAAATAAAATACTTCATATTAAAATTTTAAATATTACATAATTTTAGTGATTTATAGAGTTCATGAATTTTTTTTGATAAATATGACATATTATTGATATTTTAATGGTTTTAATTCAAATTAATACGTTATATTTATGTCTTCTAATTGAAATTAAATTAATACTTTAAAAATTAACAATAATGATATTTTATGAAAATAATATTTTAATAAATTAATTAAAAATAATAATGATATTAAAATATAAAATCGGGGATAATAAATGGTCTATAATTTCATCTCTTCCTTATTTTCAATACATTTGGTACCATTTTTTATAATGAATTTAATATATTATAATCTTTTAAGAAATTCCATGAATTCCCCTCCCCTAAATTATAAAAGTGCACCTATCCTCTGTCTTCATCAAACTACCATAAGTGTTATATCTATATCATACCCTCAAAAATATATTATATAATTCTTTTCACAAATTCTGGTTATTCTGGTATTTCTGAAATTCCAACCCTAGTATCCATAACAGGATATGAAAATGAGTTCTTTTAGTGGATAAGTTATCACCTTAACCGATCACTTCATTTTTATTTTATATTTTACCTTCTATAATTATATTATAATATCAATATAAAATTAATTATCCTAAATTTAGATAAATTTTATTATTAGAATTAAACATCCTCTATTAACCCTATTTCTATCATATGGGAAGTGAATATATTGCTTTTACATACATACAGCTTACCATTACCACATAGTGATGAAATCCATTTATTATTACCATATTTTATCTAATTGTATTTTGGTGGGATTATTTATCCAACAATATAATTATGAAATAATTATAATTATTTAATTATAATATCATATCTACCTTCTTAACTTCAAAAATTTTTGAAAACAATAGCGTCGCTCGTGCGTACATGTGGACAACCACCTCCCTAAAGTGATGTGATCTATTATTCATATTCATTTTACATGGATGGTAATAAGTATAAAATAAATAAATATATATGATATATATGTCACTATAATAATTATGTGATTTTTAATTATTAATGACAATTATTTTCTGCAAACCGTCAAAAAATGAAAACAACATTCAAGCCTATGTATGGTCTACCCTCTCCATCAATTGTGAAATAAAATTTTCTATCTATACCTTTATGAATGACTCTGAATATTTTTATAATAAATATTATTATATTTAACTCATTATTAACATTAATTATATAATTTCACTATGATCAATGTACAAGGACCAAAACATACGAGAAAAATGAAGCAGACAACCCCCAAAAAACTGATTTTAATAGAGTGGTTAAATAACGAGTGATAAATAGTTATATGTAAATCATATATGGTATGATATATATGAGTATGGTTATTTAATATATTTATAATTAATAAATATTTATAATACCGGATGTTCAAATTCATATGAAGGATATCAGACTTAAGGTAAAATATTTTCATCTCACTTTTATTTATGTGTGGTAAGTTCCGTATTCACCAGATTTTTATTTTATAAGGTGTATAAATATACCATGAATGTACTTTATTATAATTATTACTAATTCTAATTGGATTTATATATTAATATATGTTTCATTATTTTAAGGAAATTAAATTAAAAATGTTACCAAAGTGGTAATTGATTTTATATTTTAATCACATCGTTTATCTGGATTGTTTATGATTATTTTTTCAATGATGAATTATTAGGACCACATATTCAGGAAACTAATTAATTTTTTTTATCCCATATTCATTTATTGTAATTTCATTTTTATACTTTCATATTCCTCACCTTAATGACTCACAAGACTGAAAATATGTTTTTAAGTAAATCGACATTATTTTTATCTTTGGTCGAAAACCCATTTAATTTTATTTCCATGTTTTCAAAAAAAATAAAAAATTTACTATTCCCATATGACTCTTTCAAGTCATTTTTTCCGTGTTTTAATTTTTTTAAAAAAATTTAAATTTAATCTTATTTTTATTTTCCAAATAATATTTTTAATACTTTAAAAAAATTGAAATGAAAGTTTTATTTATCATATACAACATGAATATAATTTCCCACCATCACAACAAACCAATGATTTAAATAGTCATTTGTAAGTTTCTAATGTTATTTTCAAACTAAATATTTTCCATAATATTAAGAAAACATTTATGTTTTAAAAAGGGTTATATCAAACTAAAAAGGTAATTTTCTATAATAAATTAACCAATGACATTTTAACGAATTTTTTTCATTGAAGATGACATCCTATAGAGTTAAAAAAGTTTCACATGGGAAATAATACAATTATACCATCTTTATTCTTTCTCTTGATATATTATGGTTATGATTAGGAGATATTTATGAAACTCGTTTATTTTTCATGTTTTATGCTATGATGAATTGTTTATGGGACCCATTTCCTTTCATGGGTTTTGATATGATGAATATTTTATGACAATGTGACACACACAAATGTATGATTTGATTTATGTGATGTATGGGACCAATATTATGTAGCCCTCTAATGCATTTAGTAATGATGGATAAATCAGGAGTTAAATATGATATGTGTGAACATTATTGTATTTTCCAAATTTCTGGCATGGACCTGGTTTTTAAGTCTTTAAGATTATTCATATATCATATTTTCATTTCCAAAATTTTATGCATGGAACTCGATTTCATTTAATTAATTTTAGTTGTGGACATGGTCCAATTTCCATAAGTTTATGTGAGCGCCTTATTTCATGTACTTAACTTTACAAGTGAAATTTTTTAGTTTATACATGTCCAAAAATTCATAAGCTTCTATGTATGCCACAAATAGATGTCTTATGCTAATGTTATACTATCATGGATAATGTTATTTGATTCCTTTATGATTCTTTTCAAATGAGTACTAGGTTTTATTCCATGACTCATTATTAGTATCATTGATTCAAATGATATGGATTTAAATTGATAAGATCATATTCTAATACCCTTGTTCTCATGTTTTTCATATGTGATTAATGATATCTCCCTTTTTACCCTTATTAAGAATTTGAGCTCACTCTTTATTCTGTTTTATTTCCCTAAGTTGTAATAATGGGTTTAATAATGGTATTTATATGTTTGGTTTTCGTTATGAATTTTCTAATCGTAGAATTTCATGAACCAGTTGTTCATGTTTCTATTTTTACAAAGATACTCAACCCATATGATTATATAGTGGATAATTATGACATGAAATGAATATTTATATAATAATGCATAATATATACTAATGAAAATTTTTTTTTCTCTATGTAGGAATTATATTCATGGTAAATTATGTGATATATATTCTAATTATAAAATATTGGGGAATAAAAATACATTGAAATATATGAATATTCATTAACAGAGATGGTTTTAGTTGACTAAAAATTATGGTTTCTCAATACAATAACACCAGGAAAGCTGAAAAGGGTTTTCATTCTCTATGTTGTAATGATTTGGATTTTTTATCCATGATGAGGATTTAGATAGATCCATTACTTATAGATATATAGAGGATGGACATTGATATTATAAGGAAATGATAAAGATCATGAATTTACGACTTTAATGTTTTATTATATTTTAACGTGAATATTATAGAGGTGTATAAGTATGATATATAGTTATAAAAGAAGTTAAGGCATTTTCCTGAGCTCAAACATGGTAGTGATTGAATGATGATGTTTAAGAATTGAGTATGTAACCCATAAACACAGTAATTGAAGATTGAGATATTTGATGAATCTTACAGTTTATCATTCTATATTCATTCAAGAAATAATAAGATATATAGATATATTAATGATCATTTTTAGTGGTAGAAAATGATGAGGGTTATTTATTTTTATGTATCTTAGTGCATGATTTGATATAAAATTAAGGTTTAGTGATAGAAGTCAGATGGTATGTTACAACCATTATCCATTCTCGAGTGGAAATTGGAAAAATTCTTGATAGATTTTTTTCATGGGACTCTCCAATCCATCTAAAGTGAAAAATATTTATTTATTGTCAATATCCTTATAAAGTCACAATAATTTATAGTAAGAAGTAAATTTTTTAACCTTGATTAAATTTATAAGATATAAATTAAGTAACTTGGGATGTTTAATGGTGTACCACATTTTATATGTTATGATCATGATCAAAGGAGTTCCTCGAATAATTAGATATGTATTCATAAATATTTTTTGATGGATATGATAATTATCAATTCATATCATCCTCATAAATATGTTCATTTTAATAGTATCATTAAAATCGTTGATGATATGTTGAGAGCTTGTTATATTGATTTACAAGGCCATTGAGATCAACACATTATATGATTTAGTTTTCATACAAATGTTGACATAAAGGGAAAATTAATATGGATCCTTATTAAGACATAAAAGATAAGAAGTTTAGAACACCAATGTGTTTGGATGATGTTGGACAAAGAGATCTATTAAGATCTAAGGTATAACATGAAATGGTAGATAAGGTTAACTCCATTTAGAAACACATGAAGAAAGCTTGGATTTGAAAGAAATATAATACCAAAAATAATCAGCGAAATCTAGAGTTCAATGTTGGGGAAAAGGTATTCATATGAATATCTCTTTAAAATATGGTTATGATATTTATAAATAAGATAGAGTTGATCCTAAGATATATTGGTCTTATTGAACTTTTTTATCATATTTTGATGATTTATTATCACATGGGGCTTCCGCCGAACCTCTATATAGTTTATAATGTGTTCCATGTACATCAACTAAGTATATACCTAATCCTTTACAAGTAGTTAACCCATAGATCCTACCACTAGTTCATGATATATCTTAGAAGAAACAATCGTTGGAGATTCTGGATTGAATAGGGAATGTTTTTTAGAACATGTCCATACACATGAGTAACGTTTTCCAGAAAAAAAAAATTAGGAAGATGTGTGGGAACCTATGGATGTGAAGAATTAGAGATATCCTCAATAAATTATTTTAGAGTGATATAATTTTAAGAACAAAATTATTATACGGGGGTAGAATATAAAACCCCAATATTTTAAAATATATATTTTTATATTAATAAATTTGACTTTATTGAAATATTTTGAATCATGAAACCATGAACATATGCGACTAAAAAATATAAATTAAAATCTTAATAATATTTAAATAAAATATTATTCCCTAAAATAATTTCAAATTCAATTAAATAATATTAATCATCATAAATAATTATTTTGAAATATTGTGTTTGTTAGAATTTTTTTAATATATATTTTATTTATTAATTAATTCCATGTGTTATAATAATGAAAAATAATATTTAAAAAATTTATAAAATAAAATTATCGCCTCTAATTGAAAATAAATTTATTTGACTATAAAAAAATGTTTTTTTCTGAAAAAAATATTTTTTTCAGACAATATGTTTGGATCATAAAAAATTAAATCATTCGATATTTATTAAAAATTTGAATTAAATTTATTGATGATATATTAAGTAAATATATATTCACATTCAACTAAAAGGTTTTCAGTAGGTATGTAATTGGATTAAATTAATTTTTAATGATTAAAATGATTTTATCTAAAAATGGTAGTTATGTGTTTAGTGTGTGGATATTAGACTAATTTACCTCAAATTCTAGGAATTTAATGTTGAAAAATGGATTAAATATTTTAAATAATTATAATTAATATACTTTTATAATTTTAACTTAATTTTTTGTCACAAAAAATAGTAACCATTGTAAAAATCATGTTGAAATGGTAAATGTTAAAAGTTTTAATGAGTGGTTAGGCTAATGAGATAAGAGAAAAAATTACATAAAAAATATTCTAAATGCAATTTTAAAAATGACATTAGATACTATATCAATCAATATTATATATTATTTCAATTTTAATACAATTTCCAATGATAGATACTTTATTATATTTTAATATTCTTAATAATTACATGTGTGTCACTCTTCTCCATTATAAAAGGGAACATCCTCTCCAGTCTTCTACACCTAATATGATCCATTTAGCTTAACCATGATCTACACAAATAAAATACCAAATTCCTTATACACAAACATAAGGTGATTTTTTTTCCAAAATACCAATCAAATAATCCTTATATTTTTTTCAATGGATAATTCCCATGGAAGAGGTTTTTGTTTATAGCAATCATTTTCATTTTTGGTCCTTAAAAACACATAAAAATGTCCCATAACCGAATTAATAGGATTAAATTAGTTTTCATAATTTAATAAGATATTTTTTTGTTAATTTAGTGGTCATTTTATATTTCATTCCCATCTTTGTGAACAAGATACTTTTTCTTGTGTGTACATTTGGAATACCAACTCCACAAATAAATATGATTTTTTTCAGGTCATATTTATGTGGATGGTAATAGGGAAATATTTAATAAATTTATATTATATATTTTATATCATTATGAATTCACAAAGGTGAATTTTTATATATTATTCTTTTATTCCACCCATCTAAAAGTGAAAACATCGTTAATGTGTATGTACGGACTACAATCCCTGTGAAGTGATGTAAATAATTTTTCATCACCGATTCATATGCATTGTTATAGAATATTATATAATAAATAAATATGATAATTATTAAATGATTAATATTTTAAAGATTATTAAATTATTACCAACGTGTAATAACTAGAACTCTCAAACTAATACATACATGGAAAACATACCAATTTTACCCAAATAATGATTTTAAAGAAAAATTATTAACAAAAGTGTAATTGTAAGATATAGTTGAACTATATATAGTAATATGTATATACATAAGTTTTTCTAAAATATATACAATAAAAATATATTTATCATACATGAGGTTTTAGGACACCAAAAGTAATATTGAACCTCATGTAAGGGTTTCTATAATAATCTCATTTCTCTTTTGGATTGTATATGCTAATTTTACAATGAGGGAAATTGTATAATACATATACTTTGAAACAAACCTATATTATTCTTCTCTATTTATTCATCTATTATTCTTGTATTATTACCATTTTCCTCTTATTGAGAAAATAAAATGTTTAAGAAAATCTTTTTAAGAACAGAAAACATAAATTATTATTTGGTCAATGAAATGTTTCTTCCACATCCATGTTCATAGAAAATAGATATCTTTATCTATACATAAATGTTTGAGAAATATTATTTTTATAGACAGCTAAATTAATTAGAAATTATTAAAATAAATCTTTTGAAATTTTTTACATATGAATCACTTTTGAATTTTTACAAAAGTGTGAAAATAATGTCATCTTTTAACATATATTTCATACAAAAAATTTTTAAAACATCATGATTATTCTTTAAATATTTTCTTACTGTATAATTTTCCAAGATTAATTGAAAATATATTTTTTTCAAAATTATGGGAATTTTTATTAAATTGTTATCAACATAAAATCAAATTTTTGACTTGTTTTCCAGGAATGGGTAAAATTGTATTTTAAATATACTTTTCCATTTATGTCAACAAAATTTGATGTTTCTTATACTTTAATAGTTTTATGATCTTATGATACCTTCAACATTATTTTTATGGGTGGTTTTTGATGATTATTTTTTAACATTGATTTAATGAAACTAGGTTCTTTTCTATGGGTTCATCATAATATGATTAAATAATGATTTTTTCGGTACAATCCAATTACTTTCTCTTCATAGATTATGATTATGTAATGATGAAATTTTAATGAAATCTATTTATTTATATAGGTTATTCTATGATGATATGATGAGTGATTTTATGATTATGTGTCACACTTATGTATTGTTTTCATTATGTGAGGGGAGGGAATAGAATTATATTTCACTCCAATAAATTGGATAAATATATATATCTCATGAGGTAATATTGACTATAATAGAAAGTAAACCATGTTTAGTAAGATAAAATATCCACTCTGATATTAATGTAAGTGAACAGTATCTATGGAAATAATGGAATGGGGAGTAAATCCAATAAACTATGGGGCATTTTCCACAATAATGGTCATGTAAATGAACCTTCATTAATGAAATGAGTTTATATTCTTATTTGAATGCCACAAATTTATTTCTTATTCTTATGATATATTCTCATGAATCGTTATTATTTATTGATGATTCCAAAGTCTTATGATATATGTATTTTTTTATAAAAAAAATTATTCCATGATTCAAGATTAGTGTTATTTCACTAATTAGATATAAATTTTTTATATTCATATCATGTTATAAATCCCCTCCTTATATTATTCTCACTTATTATAATTGATTTATATGACCAATGTTAACCTAACTAAGTATTTTAGCTCACCATTTATTATGTTTCCATTTCCCTAGGTTGTGAAAAATGATTTTAATTATGTTATGTTTAATAAGTGTTTTAAATAAGATCCATTTAAAAGATGATGAAGATGATTCATCAAATATGTTGATTATGTGTCTTGTATGTAAATACACTAAACCTGTATTGTTTTTTGGGTGTTTATTATTATGAGATGTATTGAATATTTAACTAAAATGATGCAATATTTATGTATGTATTGGTTTTTTCACCACAAGTTTTAATATTAATGTATTTCATGGTGTGTACATGCATGAAAATTTCATTCATAGTCAGATCCATTAACTGGTTCATGGAAAATTTGAGGAAAGAATACTGGGAGCCTACGAATTTTATAAACAAATATATGAATGGATTAGAATCTATAGATATTTTATTTTGGATTGAAAATCCATTAAGTTTTTATGTTTATGGTTAAATTTCTATAGATTGATACACCCATAATAGAACAATAATCTTTATGATCAATATGGAGGATTATTAGTTAGTTGGATTAAATGGGTACAAACAGTTGTTACTTCAACAATAATAGAAGAATATTATATGAAAGAAATATTTGATTATCAAAAATTATATGGTAAATTGATATATTTAAGGAACTATTAAGTTAAATGGAGGGTGGATTTATCTAAATTTTGAGAACAATCTAGTTTTTCATTCATGGAGGAATCATATTGACTAAAAATCTCACTTCATTTGGAAGAATCTAAAAGGAAGAGTATAATAGTTATAGGTGATATCTAGCAATAATGATCTATTAAACATGCTCACTATGGTTTCAGTCTAATAATTAATGAGGGAAAATTATTCCTCAATGTTATTTAGGTGAATTGAAGGTAATGAAGAATTTTTTTATTATGGATGTGGAGAATTTTTTCATTATGTGTAAGATATTCCACTGATTCCTTGACGTAGAATTCAAGTGATTTATTTTCATGAATATAAATCATGTTTCAGTTTTTATTCAATGAACTAGAAGAAGAAAATTTGAATGAATAGTTGGACTTGATATTTTGTAAAAAAACTACAAGATCTAGTGGATTATGACTTTCAGAAGATGGTATCTATTGACGGGGATGTGCAGTTTTGTGGTTTGGAGGATTTTAAATAAGAAGTTATCATCTATTTCATATGGATATTCTGATAATTATATTTTGAAGTATTATCCTTATAGTTTTTTGGAAATTTTATTGTGGGATAATAATCATTATGATATACATAACTATAACTTTCATTGTTTAATAGATGTTAGTAGTCAGTTGTCGATTGCTATCAGCAATCAGAGTTCATAAATAATAATTAAAGAGAATTCCAAAAAGTATATTGGTTGGTGAAACTGGATGACTCGTTGAGACCCAATATAAATAGGTAGGACTAATTACACTTGTGAGATCATGAAATTAGGAAATTATTTTTAAATAATGATCATGAGTAATATTAATTCATGTCAATTCTAATTGTAATGAAAATGGAAATAATGCTTCTCACGGATGTAGACCTCGTGTCTAAACCATGTTAATCAAAAATATTCATTTATTTATTTTCATGAAATTTTTCTTATTTGAATGTTTGTGAAAAATAATGTATATGGTTGGGAGATGGATGTGTTGGAAAATTAATTTTGGTGGGTCTTTATATTCCTATGTTATGGTATATCATGTCAAGGGAGTCTTTTTTTAAGGACCTAGAATTTTATCAATGGAATTTACTTCTTAAAATTGTGTAGGAAAAACATACATAACATATAGAACATAATAAGAACATTATTATTATTTATGAATCATGATACATTTTTCAAAAAATAGTCCTATTAGAATCCCAAATATTGTAGTGGGACAATAAATAGAAAATATATAACATGAATAGAAAAAATTAGGTCGTCTTGATTCAGTATAACAACTGCACTGATGAAAAAAGATATAGAAATAAAAAATATTTTTGATAATAATATATTCATTTTGAATGTGATATTTTATATATAACCATAATAAAAAATAGATGTAAATTAATAATGAATGAAATAATACGTATTTATATAAATTGACGAAATGGTATGGCCTTAATAAATATGAGAATTGGAATAGTAATATGGACATTATAAATAGTAATTTTGTTGGTTTGAATAGTAAAATTACATATGAAAGTATAACATAAAATTTGGGTAACATTTAAATAAAAAATTATTATTTATATCATGGTATTAGTAAATAAATATATTAAAAATGATAACTATGGTGTTGGAATTTTTTTTTAAATCGAAATGCTTAATTGAAATGTTATGATTAATATAGTGATTTGAAATAATTTTTTTCAGAAAATAAATTCCAAAATTACTATTATGTTGTATTATAATGGGAATATAATTTTATATGACCTTAATTATTTTTTCAAAGGGTCAAAAAATGGATTATAATTTAAAAATCAGTATTTTTTAAATAAATGATTATTTTACTAAAAAAATTAAATTTATAAAATATATAAAATTATCCTGATATAGTTGATTCAATTTCAAAAATATTCACATTGAAATATTTTTTGGGTGAATTTTGGGACATTTACCAACATTGAAGAATTTTTTGGGAATTGTGAAATACTATAATTTACCATATTTAACATTATAAGATAAATAAATGAATATTTCAGTCATGGATGATGTAATCACCCATTTTTTATAAATCTAATTAAATATTTACTATTTTTTGTAATATGTATCTACACTATTGATAGTCTTGATTCAAAATAATAAACTAATGAATATAATAATAAAAAACACCCCTCTCCCCTATAAATACCACCCCTCCCCACCCCTTATCCTCACACCTTATAAGCCTTTAATATTTTCAATATTATATCTAATTACCTTCACAGGGATCTTCCCCATGTCCATGAGATACTATTCTCAACTAAAGACCATTTCCAATATTCATAAGGTGTCCTTCGAGGAGTTGATATTGTTGAGGTAACTTTCTCAAACAATCGCTTTTAATTTCATTTCTTTTTATACCTTCTCACCACCTCCTTCATCCCTCAAAGAATATTAACTCTCGTATCATGTATATACTAAAATGTTATATTGATAATGTAATATCTTCAATCAACTCTATTTTCACCTTCACTTATTGAATGAAACAAAACTAATGTCCAAATTATGGTGGTCTACCATGTCCATTGATAATGAGTTTTTATTTTCCATTACCGCCTTTAAAGGGGGTCAAAAAAACAATATTATGATTAAACCCGATTTTAATATGTATATTATACATTGTTTCATGTTATATAACTAATATATAGACATTAAATAAAATAAAAGATATTCTAATTCATGATTATCGAAAAATTTCCAAAATAAAGTAATCATTTATTATCAACATTTTATCAAATAATTATCCTCCTACCTGTAACTTAAATGATATATGGAAAAATGGAATTTTTTAAAAGTATATTAATTCCATATAATTTCACTTCTGGATAATTATTCCCATTTGAAAAAAAAATCATAGTTATATTTAAATAAACCAACCATGAAACCATGAAAAAAACGCAATCGAGATGAGAGAATTGAACTATATAACTCTATAAAAATGCATAAATGAACTTAATAAAATTAAAATAAATTAACTACATTTATAATATAATATAAATAATTTATTTAAGTAATCTAATTTTATTATCTAGTAAATTAATTTAATGTGTAGAATGCATTTATACATAGGGTAACAGATCTTTCTCAACCTCTATATTTATTTTAAGTTATGTTCTTTCTCTATCTAGATCAATTGGTCACTTAATTATTATTATATACACATTATATATATATATATCTCACACATCTATACCATTTTTAGATTTTATTAATTTCATGGGGATATACAAATAATAATGTTTCAGTTATTAATTTCTTTCAAAAAGCCGATTAAAGGGAACATCATTATTTTCATTACTTCTTTTAAAGTAGAACTCCATTAAAAGTTTTATAATGTACATGGTTTATAAAAAATAACAAATTACATTTAAAACCATTTTATTTACATTTTGGTTCATTTCATTTAATATTATCTTACCCCTTTTAAGGACACTTTACCACTTATCTTAAACCCCCTCTTAAGAGGCACATTTTCAAGGTTAATAAACCATTATTTTTTAATGTTTTCACATTAAATGGAAATAATTTACCATGATCTATAATTTTTTTTTCTTTTATGAAATTATATTTATTATTTAAATCCCTTTTTTCATGGATACCATTATGATACATTGTAACATCCCAGCCTGGCTAACCTCTAAGATGGGGGTCAGATCTCAGGCACATCTCCCCATACACCAAAGGAAGTCAACTTGTAGCGATGGTCTTGGGAGATGATTTTGGGAGACTATACCCACTTATCAAAGTTTTATATATGTATAAGAGAGTATAAGTATATGATAACCACAAAAACAGTGTAAAAACTAACCAAAAGAAGGTAAAGAAAGAGTTATTTGTAACTAAAAGGCAGAAAATGGCCAACGCTAGTTTATACAAAGCACACATATCATGGTGATAAATATCTGAAAGTAGAAAAAAATCATTCTTTACATCTTAGTACAAAAATAATAAAAATACTCAAATCCCTAGGGGCGATCTCCATGTGAATCTCGAGCTCCCACTTGGTACATTTCTATTAAAAAATAGGTACATGGAAACAACATAGTCTATAGCCCATAGTCCAGCAAACAAGAATAGTATACTCGGGTACCAATGATACCTGAGTAGGGTGTGAGATGAAAATATTAGTAGGCTAACACCCACCTGTGTCTAGCCAAAACTAGGCAGTGAATAACAATTCACCAGTGTGTAGATATATCGTAGTAATAACAAAATTTAATAAATAACTAATAACCTATCCAGGTACCTAAGGGACACCTGAACCCGATACCAACTTCATCCCACGGCTGGTATATCTGATCAATTCAATTATGTGTATATATGTATATATATATATATATATTAACAGTGGGTATATATATATACACTGATATATATGCATAGCATCCTCCTATATAAACTAAGAGCGCAAAAATTCCTAATAAACATATACCTTGGATTCTATTTCTGGCAGGGCCAAGACTTAATGAATATACATTCATTACTATGTGAAGCACTCGTGGTCTTTCCCCAAGTCCAAACTCCAAGAGCACTCACTGTCTCTTGGAAATCAGCATGGAAGCTCACACGGTCTTCCAATCCCAGGCTCTCATAGTCCCTTATAAAATGATGTTGGATGGATTGGGATGTAACACACAGACATCAATCACCAAGAGTATCACACATGGTCTATCCCCCGGCTCAAATCCATGAGCTCTCACGGTCTTTGGAGGATCACCACAAAAACTAACATATTTTTTTATCCCTCATGGGATCTCATTATCCCTTGGCTCTGCTACCTAAACCAGGTGTAACCATTCACAACATATAAATCAGGATGTTTTTAACCTCTCATTATTTTCGTTATCCCATTTCATTTAAATATAAGCAAGCATATTCTCATTTATACTTAAGGCAAACCATATTAAGTATTTCAATTAAAACCTTAACATGGGATTCACTTTCAACTCAAAAACATGAGGCAAGGTCCTCTCATTCATCTCCATGGTCATTCTCAAATCTATTAGATAACTCAAAAATTAAATAGGTACAGAAATCACATTAATTAATTCATCAATTAATTAATTGAATAGAACGTTATTATCTCATAATGAATTTTCCAAAATTATTTATCTCATTATAAATCAAAAATCTTCATAATAAATTCCATAATTGAATATCTAAATCATAATATCAAATCCACATAATTAATTCACAATTAATTTTCTCAACTTATCCAATTCATTGTCTCATAATTAATCCCACGATTAATTTTCTACATTATAATCTCAAAGCATATAATTAATTCAAAATTAATTATCTCATCATATCAAATTTCATATATATCATAATTAATCCCCTAATTAATAATCACTATTATAATTTTAAATGAACCTACTTAATTAAAAATTAATTCTCTCAACTTATCTAATATATTATCTAATAATTAATCCCCCAATTTATTATCTCAATTACAATTAAAAATGAACATAATTAATTCACAATTAATTTTCTCAACTTAGACAATTTTATATCTCATAATTATTCCCCTACTTAATTATCTCAATTACAAATCACAAGGCACAAAATTAATTCACAATTAATTATCTCAACTTGGAAAATTTTATATCTCATAATTAATCCCCCAATTAATTATCTCAATTACAAATCTCAAAATACAAAATTAATTTACAGTTAATTCTCTCAAATTAGCCAATTTAGTATCTCATAATTAATCTCTCGATTAATTATATCAATCACAATTCCCAAATCACATAATTAATTCACAATTAATTATCTCAATATATCCCACTCATTGAAGAATACTTAATTATCCCAATTTATCGGGACTAATAATTGTAATTACCACTTAACCCAAGTGCGTCAACATGTAAGGGTATAAATATAAAAACACATACAATCCAGATAAATGAACATATCAGTCTAAACATTATGTTTTTAGCATTAAGGTAGAACACCTCTATTGGAGGGGTTTTATTTTAAAAATGTGATTTTCTAATCTAATAAACTATTTTATACCAATAAACAATTCATTTAGTATTTTTAGTCAAATTTCCCAACAACAGTAATTAAAAAACAACTGTGTTTTATTAGTTAAAAATAGTTAATGACCATACCTCAAGGAATTGACCAATCCAAGGATTAATAACTCAAAATTCAATCTTCTCACATACCTGCACGTCAACAAAAGTGCATGCGAACATGAAATTTATTGCGACACCATATAACAACAATTGGAACCCAAAATAAGTCTGGTGAGGACAAAAACATACCCAATTAATTATCTCAAACTCAAATAAACCATAAGCACCTAATTCAAGGGGTGAGAAACCAAATTATGGTTTAAACCCTTTCCAGAGATTGACGGTGGTGAACCAAATCGAGCTGAATCACATCGCCTTTGGATAAAGTCATCAGAATACATGCCAACGGGTCTCGAGAATCCCATTGGATGACCTTATAACTGATTAATCAAGAAAAACTATCAATCTCGAACCTGAGGGGTTTGGCAGTTTGGATAAGGAGAAGATGAAGCCAAACTGGTCGGTGCGAAGAATGAAAAAAATGGAGACGGACTCACTTCAGCGAGATAGACGACTTCTACAAAGAGACTGAGAGGAGACGGGCACATGAATATGGATCCATAAGGATTGGTTTTGTGCCACACCCTGGAGGAGAAGGTGGGGGGATACTCTTTTATGTAGGGGAAGAGGGAGGTGAACCTCCCTATTTTCTCTCCCTTAAAATAATTGAAAAAATTAATTACCTAATAATATAAAAGGAAATATATAATATTAAAAATAATAATTATAACCACCATGTTATTATTATTAACCTTTGATTATTACACATATTTGATTATCACCAACTACCCTATTACATATCATTTAATTCAATACCATTCAATTGAATTTTATTAAATAATCTCTCTAAATCATCATTTAATTAAATCCTTCAATTTAATTAATTGAAACTCACATTACACATAAAGTCATTAAATTCTACTAATTCTTTACTTTAATTAAATCTCAATCCTTATTTCTCATCATTTTCTTAAATTCCTATTAACCTTAAATATAATTAAATTAAAACCCATGCTTCACCTCAATTCATTAAATTCATATCAACCATCACATTAATTAAAGCAAAACACCTGTTTTTCATTAATTCAAAAAAAATTCTCAACATTAAATTTAATTGAATTAAAACCCCTATTTCACATCAATTCATTAAATTTATCTTCACATTAAAATTAATTTAATTAAAACCCTCAATTTACAACAATTCATTAAATTCATCTTAACCATCAATTTTATTAAATAAAACCCCCATTTAACAACATTTAGTTAATAATATTTTAGCACTTAGATTTAATTAGAATATTTTAACCCAAAACTCAATACTGGGTAAACCACATGGTTAGACTTGCATAGTCTAATAGACCATGCGCATACCATAAAAATTCCACTACATACATGGTATCTCATACATGGATAGCCCGTATGATTTGACTAATTGTGCGCAGCTCGTTAAAACACCTCTGTTGGGTTTAGTTCTCTTGAAACCCATTGAACCACCTGGGAAACTCTTCAAGACATTACCAAATCATGATATTAACCATTTAAATGATCCCAACTTGAGGATCTTCATGCCAATGCTTGGTTTTAAAACCTACCCATTAGTAAAATGAAAATGTTAAAAAACATTCTTATTTTAGCTCGATTAGAAAGCAAGGGACTTTACAATCTACCCACAATAAATACATCGCATCTCTGATAAGCCTTTTGGGAACTGGTACAATAACATCTATCCCACAAATTTCAATATGTCTTATTTGAATGACTACATTGCATTATCCAATTCCCAGCACACCTTTCACACATCACAAGCCCAATGGATTAAACCATTAAAACCTGAGCCGATGCTCTGAATCTAACACCAAACATAGGAACAGTAGATAACTGAGCCCATGCAACAAAAGAAATTATCCCATCGTTGTATCCTTAAACACCATCCCATTGGTACTTTATACCAATGGCCATAACATTTAACATGAAACTCCAAAACCAAAACTCTTTCCTTGAAAGACATTGTTGACCCATTAAACCCACACTCACCCTTAAACCAGAGATGTGACTTTAAAACGACACCATCACCAACTGTACAAATACCAAAGTCCCTAACCATCTTCTGGTGACCATTCCAAGACAATCCATCACTTAGAATTTTCAAAATTTCCATTCCCCGGCATGAATAATAATGTAACCCAAAGAACCAAGCATCCCACGCACAACCCAGATAATAACCACTTGCAAATCCCAATGAATTTTAAAAGAATAACATGAATATATACTGATGATATATTAGTGTCTCTGGGATGTGGTCAAGTTATGGGTCATGCTCATGTCATTCATAAGAACACAATAATAGTAAACCCAGGTCACCCAGAAGATCTGTTGAACTTTCATCGGTCGAATCATTATGAAAATAGCAGCTTCACTTGTCGATATATCCCCAACCAAAATCTGATGCCTATACCACCCAAGGCTTCTCATGTTCTTTCAAATGACAACATTGAAACACCTCCAAGAAATATTTAATTTCAAAGGTTTTCACAAATATCCATGTTTGTTAAATCTACGCTACTGAAAAAGTATCAACACTTATATGGGAATCAATGTGACACTACCCACCATAGGAGTGTCTGTGTCGTTGAAATAAAAGATTAGTTTTTCTCAAGATCATTATTTCCGAAACACATTAAACTCACATGTGAAATTCCATGTACCATGATCACCATGTCAACATCTTGCATGATAGTCACAAGTTAAACTGAATGGCATGTCCGGACACTTATGTATCATTCAAATTCCTCTCGAGTAGTGGGATGAATATACCTTAATGCCCCAAATTCTCAAATCTAGAGTTATCCCTATAATGTATTCAATGGATGACCATGCCTGAGATAGTTCTACCCTATTAAACCAAGAATTCTTCAATGATTATTCTTACATAAAGTGTCAATATACAATGACCACCCATCAGAACAAGGGTGTCTTTCTTTGAAACCAAAAAGTACTACAAGGGACAACAACACCAAAACGGTACCAACATAAAAAATATAAAGGTGGAAACATCACATCGTAGCTCTAAGGGTGATATATAATATGGGATATTCCATTACAATTCAAACATGTTGACCCAATATCGTGGTCACGCAAAATAGAACACACTTGGCTTAAAATCCCTTTTTAATTTCATCAATTTAATTAATTTGTTTCAACCATCTAACCATTTTAATGAATATTTAACAAACCCAAAAATACTATTTAACATTAGGGTACCTTTTTTTAATCAATTTCCCTTGGAAAAACAGACAAGCTATAACAAACTTCTTTATTAAACATTTATCATTTAGTTTTATTTCCTCATAAACATTCAATTTATCATCTAAATTCCTTTTAATCAGATGATGACCTACATGGGTCCCATTTATTCAATCCAAGCTCATCAAAAAAGGAACCCCACAAGTGATATGAGAGGCTATATTCTAATCTATAAATAACCCATACACTTTATAGGTGGAATTTTTCTCCCATTTAATCTATTCAAATTCCGTTTAATATTTTAACTTTAGTATCCCTCTTTCAATGGTTCGGATACCCTAGTCACCCTTTTTCTAGTTTTAAGGTGCACATAATCCTTATCACTAAAACTAAATCCCATTATAATCACAACCAATGAATTTCCACAATCAATCCATTTACACAAAAAACAACTCTAGCATATCATAAAAAACCAATAGCATAGAAACATTCTATAACATAGAACTACAGAAAAAAAACATGATAAAAGCATAAAATACAAGAATATAATCACTAAATAATGTTAAATATATCACTGAAACATGATATCTAAAGAGGAATGATAAATCAAATCAAAACATGACATTACACCCAAGAAACTTAATCAAAATTAGAATGAATTCTACAAATGAAACTACATGGAATGTTATATACATAGATTATGAATCTCTATGTTCCTAAGATGATGCATGTATTGAAACATACATTCCATATCAGGCCAAGGAAATTTTAAAAAATTCTCAAAATCAATAAGCAGTAGAAAGTACACCAGTCACCCAAGGTGAAAATAGATCAACTATAAACTTGAACAGTATAACATCAGTTCCCATACCTGGCCTCTTGGTTATTTCACATACATGACATGATCATTCCAAGGAAAATCTATTAACGGAGAGCTGTCACATTTCTAGTCTGTTTTCTACTAACCAAAAATAGGAAGACATGGGAAAAGTAAAGAACACAGGCTCTCTGATATCACTTTGTAACATCCCGTCTTGGCTCACCTCTAAGATCGTGGTCGGACTGGTGGGTCGCATGACCTTAAGCGCATATACCCATATCCCAGAGGCTATCGACTATTTGAGTGGGTCTCAAGAGGTGATAGTGGGTAGAATATACATGCTTATTAGATTTTCACATCAGTATAGCAGAGTATAAGTAAAATACAATAGTGAAACCAGAGTAAAGAAATAACCAAAAGTAGGGAAAGAGGGATTTATTTATAACTGAAATAGATAAAATGGCCAACTCTAGTTTATAGAATGCATATATATCATGGTGATACATGTATTAAAGTAGTAAATAAAATAGAATGCTTTACATCTTAATACCAAAATATAGAAAAGACTCAAAACCCTAAGGGAGATCTCCATGAGCATCTTGAGCTCCCACACGGTACTTTTCTTCTAACTCCCAGGTACATGGAAACATCACATCCAATTGTTCATAGTCCTACAAAAAAGTAGAGTCTACTTTGTTAGAAATGGTAACCAAGTAGGGTGTGAGACCAAAATCTCATTAGGCCAGCACCCACAGGTGTCTACCCAAAACTACGAAGTTAATAACATTTCATTACTGTGTAGAAATATCAAAGTAATAACAGAATTTACTAAATATCCAACAACCTTCCCAGGTTCCTATGGGACACCTGAAGGTGGCACCTACTTTATCCCATGATTGGTATGTCTGATCTAGTCAATTATATATATTTATAGTACCATAGAGTATATATATGTATATAGATATTCTTAAAATCCTTCAATATGAACCAATAGGGTACAAATGCCAAATAGACATATATCCTGGCTACAATTTCTGGTTGGACCAAGACGTATTGTACATACATTCTTTACTAGAGGAATCCCTCAATGTTTTTACCCTTGTCTAAACTAAAAGATCTCTCACGGACTCATGGATATCATCATGGAGGATCACAAGGTCTTCCTACCACCTACCCTCACGGTCCTTTGGAAAACTATGATGATTGGATCGAGATGTAACATATAGACATCCATCACTAGTAGTAAGGCTCATAGTTTATCCCATGGCTCAACTCCATGAGCTCTCATGTTCTCTAGAGGATTAAAAAAAACTAACATATTATTTCTCCCCAAAGGGATCGCAGAGTCCCTTGAATTCGCTACCTATACAAGGCATAACCATTCACAACATATAATGCATGAATTATTTAACCTCTCATGCATTTCATTATGAAATTTCAATTATATATAAGAAAGAATATAAACATTTATACTTAATTCAAACCATCTTTAGTATTTCAATTAAAACGTTAACATTGGATTCACATTCAACTCAAAAACATGAGGGAAGGGCCTCTCATTCATCTAATTGGCCATACTCAAATCCATTGGATAACTTAAAAATTAACTAGATACACAAATCCCATTAATTAATTCATATATTAATTAATTAAAAAAAATTCATATCTCATAATTAATTTTCAAGATTAATTAACTCAATATAAATCTCATCTGTCCACAATCAATTCCACATTTAAATGTCTGGATCATAATATCAAAGGAACATAATTAATTCATAATCAATTATATTAACTTATTCAATTCTATATCTCATAATAAATACCCTGATTAATTATCTATATTAAAATCTCATAGAATATAATTAATTCACAATAAATTATCTTAACTTGACCAATTTAATATATATCATAATTAATACCCTAATTTCAATTAGAATTTTCAAAGCACAAAATTAATTTACAATTAATTATCTCAACTTATTCAATTTAATTTATAATAATTAATCCCTCACTTAATTATCTCAGTTACAATTCACAAAGCACATAATTAATTCACAATTCATTATCTCCACTTTTCCAATTTTATATCCCATATTTTCCCCCCGATTAAATATCTCAATTTCAAATAACAAAGAAAAAAATTAATTCACAATTAATTATCTCAACATGTATTATTTTATATCTCATAATTAATCCCCCTATTAATTATCTTAATTACAGATCTCCAAACCCAAAAATTATTTATAATTAATTTTCTAAAATTATCCAATTTAATATCTCATAATTAATCCCCTGATTAATTATCTCAAATACAATTCTCAAAGAACATAGTTAATTCACTATTAATAATCTCATAATATCCCACTCATTAAATCATAATTAATTATCTCAACATTTCCTATCCAATAATTGTAATTACCACTTATCCCAAGTGTGTCAAAATGTAAGTGAAGTAATAGAAAAACACATGTAATAAAACTAAATGAACATATTAGTCTAATCATTATGTTTTTCTCTGGAAGGAAGCACACCCCAATAGGAAGGGTTTTATTAATAAAACATAATTTTGTAATCTAGTAAATTATTTTATACCAATAAAAAATTCATTCATCATTTGAAGTCAAATTTCCCAACAACAGTAATTAAAAAACCATGGTGTTTTATTAATTAAGAAATTTTGTGGACCCCACCTCAAGGAATTGGTCTAGCCAATGATTTATAACTAAACCCACAATCTTCTCACATACCTGCTCATCAAAAAAGCACACGCACACATGGAATTTATCACCACACCTTATAACAACAATTTGAACCAAAATATGTGTTTTGAGGACCAATGAATACCTAGTTAATTAACCACACATAAAATAAACCATAAACATCTAATTCAAGGGTTTAGAAACCAAATTACGGTGTAAACCATTACACCAGTTTGACGGTGGCGAACCATGTTGAGTTAAATCACCTCGCCTTTAGAGTATGTCATCAGAATATGGGCCAACAGGTCTTGAGAAGCCTGTTGCACAACCTTGTAATAGATGAATCAATAAACCGCATCAATCCCAAACCTTAGGTTTTCGGTCGTTCAGATAAGGAGAAGAGGAAGCCAAATTGGCATATACGAACAATAAAATAGTTGGACATAGACTCACCTCACAAAGAGGGATGACTTTCATGAAGAGAACAAGAGGAGACGGGCATGTGATGAGGGAGATAAGAATATGGGTGGTGCGCTACACCATGGTGGTGAAGTGGTGGAACTGCACTTTCACATATCGTAAGTGGGTGTGTGCCTTCCTCTTTGTTGTCCTTTAAAATAATTAAATAAAAAAAACACAAATAAATAATATGATGCATGTAATAATAATAATAATAATAATAATAGTAACCACCATGTTATTATTATTATCTTTTATTTATTAAACATCTTTAATAAACCCCAACTCCCCAGTTACACATCATTTAATTAAATTTCGTCCAACCGAATTTAATTAAATAAATTCTCCAACTCATAGTCATTTAATTAAATCCTTTATTTTAATTAAATGAAACTCCCATTTATCATCAATTCATTAAATTTCTCTTAACCATCACATTAATTAAATTAAAACCCTCTATTTTGCATCATCATGTTAAATTTATCTTAAACATCAATTAAATTAAATTAAAACCCTAGTTTCGCATTAATTCTATAAATTTATCTTAACATTCAATTTTTTTAAATTAAAACCCATGTTTCATATAAATTCATTAAATTCATCTTAACCATAAATTTAATTAAATTAAAACCCCCATTTTTCCTAATTTTATTAAATTCATCTTAACCTTGTATTTAATTAAATAAAACCCTCATTTCAACCAATTTAACTAAAACCCTATTACCCTTGGATTAAATTAAAATATTTAACCAAAAACTCAAAACTAGGTGAACCATAAGGTTTGACTCACATACTATGACAGACTATGCACAGACCGTGCAGAATCCACTGGATACATGGTATCTCATGCATAGCTGACCCGCATGGTTTGACTAACCATGCATTGCCTTAGAAAACAACTCCTCTGGGTCTTATGTCCCAAAACCGAACGAACCACCTCCGAAATTTCTCAAGCCTTTAACCAAGTCAGACATTGAAAAATCCAATAAACCCAACTTCCAAAATTTCATCCCAACCCATGGTTTTATAACTGCTCGTTCAATAAAATAAAAAAGTTTAGAAAAATTCATATTTTAGCTTAGTTCAAAAAAACATGGTACTTTATATACACCCTCTTGTTATGCCTTATTATATGATTATGATGCCTATTTATTTTTATTGGTAACCCTTATGTTTATTCCATATATTTTATTTTTTTGTGGCACCCATATTCATGAACATATTATAATGGGTGTTCGCAGATAGAAATCAAACTCCTTAGGTAATGTTCCGTCTCATGAAAAATAATTATTTAGATTAAGGATTAAACCAAGTCCATCATGAGACATTTCCCACCATGTGATACAGTCTTAGTAGTTAGCATCTACTCATTTTTATGTCATGTTATATGTTTCTCCCACATTAAAATATTGCAATGAACATTTGATTAAATAGTATATATGTTATGCTTCCATATTTTTATTCATGATCCATGCCTTTTATTTTATAATTTTTTCCCGTTTACTGATGTGATATTATTTATTCCCTTGTTTATTCTCTTACTAGGATTTTTAGCTCATCTCTTTTTTTTCTATGTATTCCCCAGGTTTTCTTATGATGTTATAGGAAATAAAATAGAGTAAGGAAGTTATTTTGGAGATTAAATATGACTTTTATTTTTCATTAGTTTCATGTTTTCTAATTATGTACCTATTCTTCCAAAGTCACTAGACTATTCGATCATTGGTTTGTATTATGATCAAAATCGTGTAATATTATGTGTAAATTGGTGGGTTCTCTATAATTTTTATTGAGGAAGTTATTGAGTTTGTGTTTCCTTTGTGTTCCACATATGATGGGTAATGTGCAGATATCCGGACATTGGAAAATTCCCAACACCATATGCTCAAGATCCTATATTAGAGGGATGGAAACTCCTACTTCTTTCATGACTTCATCACCTATGAATTAAACAATGTAAAAAACTACCACAAAAATTTCCCTTTTCGAAATCTATCTCTTTATGTTCTCTATGAAATAAGATCCATCTCTATCCAAATAATCCTCTCATCTAAATAACATCCATTGAAGAACACTAGTCTATTATAAGACATATTAAACTAAAAAATGTTCCTGGTCATTCCTAATATTTTCTACAACTAAAAATTAGGTACACTTTCATCATTAATCTCCAAACTATTATGTTGAATCCCACACAACATATTCTTTATGGACTCATCCTCCTTATCTAGGTCAAACCTCTGATGGTAAAATGAGTCATCTTATTGTACCTCACTAATCTAAACCACACACGATGGGTGACTAAGGTCTTTATCTACCATAAGGAAGAAAAATCATAATCTTCATAAAAAATATTTCAATTATGTTCAATTAATTATATTTTTTATCTTTCCCAAAATACACAAGTTCATCTATGATAATAAAAAATAACAATGTATGTTCCTCTCCAAGGTTTCAAACATGAAATCTTCATTATTTCACCTTGGTTGTTTAGTAATATTATGATACATGAAGTGATTAAAAATGGGGATTAATTATTAGTGTATTAGTTAATCCCCATTATTATATCACACACTAGGTTTGACTGACACTGTTTCACTGAAAAACCCAATAAATCCTTACTAGTTCTCAACTCGAGTCTCCAATATACTCCAATTAATATCATTGATGAAAATCCTTAATGACTTATCCCCACAAGGATTACCTTACATGATTTAATGGATAGAAAAATTTGACCCTCGAATCCTTCCTACAATAGGTCACGGGTTTGAGGATAGCACCATGGGTATAAAAAACATATGGGGGAATTTCCCTCATAAATTTTATAACACATAAATAAACAGTAGACCAACTATATGAAAAAATTAAAAAAATAATTATTCATGAAATTATATACATTATAGAAATATCAAAAATGAAATACCAAAATGAAACACTTACAATAACTAGTCCAAGATAATATTTTAACCACAATATTTTAAGGTCCAACTTGATCAATGAATCCATCATGGAAACCTAGAAAGTAGTATTATATATAGGGGTGATAATATACGTATTTTTTGTATGATCATCCTCAGTACCTCTCATGAAAATTTTGAAGTAGCATACTAGTAATCCAATAAAAAAAATTAGAACCAACATGAAATTATGAAGGGTCAACCATCGCCTAATGTCACCAAGACCCACTCCCTCCAATATCTCATCTAAAGGTAATAACATAGGTAAAAATAATATTGAAAAGGGAACCTTAAAACCACTACCACACTATTTTATCATTCTCACTAATTAATATCAAATTTCATGTTATTCAATCCCTTCAATAGCTTTGAAATCACATATCAAATATCATACCACTTTAAGAAGGATTCACCATCACACACATCACCCTTAGTCCATATGTTGGTGTAATGATGGTTTTTGAATCGAGACTATATTTGTATGAATTTTTAAATTTTCTTTGAAATAAAATAATGATTATGTTTACCTTTTTCATTATTACTTTATATATATATATATATATGTTGATGAAAATTATATATATGTATGAGGAAACCAAAATTTTATTTTTTGGAAAATATATATATATTCCAATTTTATTGATTAATTTAATAATTATTAAATAAGTATTACTTTCATATAATATTTTTATTAATTAATATTTACTTTTATAAAAATCAACTTGTATTTTCAGAAATTATTAGGCAATCATTATATGGTTTTGGAAATACATATTACTGTAATAACATTTTTTTTCTTATTAATAAGAATTTGTTTAGTGGAAATTCTCATTTTTAGAGATTATTTTTGAAAAAATTAATATTATTGGAGGAAATAAAAATATATTAATTATCCAATGGTTAATTTTCCATATTTTCCTAAGATAGTCAAATTTTTAGAAAAAAATTAAATATAGTATAAATATATGTTTTTTATTATGTTATCATAATGGAAAAAAAGTGAGTTAATAAATGCTATAAAATTAATCTATAATCAAATATTTTTCCCATCTAAAATGATGCACATTTTGAATTTATTTTATTAATTATATATACCTTTAATTAATCCCCCAAGACCAATATTATAGATTAATTTTTTAAAATCAATTCAGTTTGAACATTAATCACGTTAACATATACAAGGTATTATTTTAATATATTCTATTATTATCTTTATAAAATATTAAAAACACTTCTCTTTGGAAAAAAACATAGGAAATAACCAAAGGAATGTTTTTAGTTATTATTATTTTGTTATATGAATATCAAAACCTATATTTAGAAATTAGTAATGAACTCCCCACGGTATTGCTATAAATACCCACCCAACATCCCAATAATCTTCACTCGAACCAATTTTTGAATTAATTTCCTCTCCCTAATTATGTCTAAACATATCCAATGGTGTTCCCAATATATTAAGAAATTCCTATGGATCTTTTATAAGTTCTCTCTCACGGTAAACAATCCTCTTCTCTTTATTTTTACTCAATTACATTATTTGCATTAAGACTTTTGATTTCTAATTATTCATTTTGAAATGCGTTTTTAAAAGATTCCTTTACTATCATATTTATTCTAAATAAATTAGATACCACTATTCATTATCATTAAACCATTCCATTAATATTTATTTACACCAGTTGTGCAGCCGAAATTATATCCTGATTTTCCTTTCCAAAATGCCATTTTCTTGATACCCATCCTAATTTACACTAAATGGTATTCACCAAAATAAATATATCCTTAATATTTTGGGTAATTCCCAGTATTTTACCTGCACTCTTTAATTGTGGGATGAAAATATAGTAATGAAATTGTTTAATTGTCTAATCTATGTGGAAGACAAATGCATGTATATAATTTTAAATTGAAGGGTGGCCATTTAATTATATATCCATGAAATGCATTGCGTAATTTTTTTAATATATTAACTACAATGTCTAGTGAACATTAGGTTATCCTAATAACATTATGTTATGATTTATTGATGGTTATCCACGACTTATTCTTATAATGTCAAGTTTTATGTTGTTTCCACATTCTTATGTTTCCTTGATTTTATCATATTATATAATTATTCAAAGTTAATTTTTATGATTCTGAACCCTTTTATGTTAACTTGATATGCCTCATGAGTAACATATATTACATTCATCAGGTTATTCATTATTTATTCCCTTTCTATTTCTTTATGTATCATTCGGGTACACTCTCGAAACAATAACCTAACTAATTGATGTTAATGCCTAAAAAATGACTCCCTATACACTATAGTCTAAAAACTCGTAGGGAGGTCCTATCGTGTGTTTTTGGGGAAACTATACTCTCATATTAGAGTAATAAAATATAATAAATATTAAAACACCATCCATATTAGTAGATAATAAATGTGTGGAAAAAATAAATATAAACATGGATTTAAAGAAATATAATGTAGTAATTTCCTAAATGACCATTTATAATATATAAAATTGATTAGTAAATGGGGAAATCACATTTACATGAGTATAAAAATGGGAATAAAAATAAAAATACAATGCTCTTTTACAAATTTCTTTTTCAACCACATATTAGTTCTCCAAGACATATCCATGATTCTCCTGTCCAATAATAAGAATCCACATGAGAGGCTCTATTAGATCATGAAATTATAGGAATCAGTTATATCCATCGTGAATTTATGCTTGAACTTAATTATTACATAAGGCCAGTATACACACCAAGGTAAATTTATAAGAGTGATAAATAAATCTCATTAGGCCACCACCAACACTGAACCTATCATCTATTATCATTAGTGTATTCTCATGAAATATGCTTTGCCTAAAAAGGTAATGAATCAAAGTAAATACATAGTCAATACTTGGTTTTGTGATTTGGATCAACATGAAATCCCACGAATAATGAATTGAGATGGATTTCATACCAATCAATCCATATAAATCCATGTATATCCTTGGGTCTATAATCCGGATTAATAATGCCTCTTATAGAAAGTTCCATAAATATATCTAAATAATTTATGATTAGGGTATAAAATTTTAAATAAGGGGAAAACATTCCTTGAATCCTAGATGGGGATATGGACTAGAATATCTGCTAATACAAATCAACAATGTGGAGTTCCATGTCCATCATCATTATCTTATAGAGTCATGATCTCATGTCAAATAATTCCCAATAAAAAATGATCAGCTCCAAGTCAATCATATCAACCAATGATGATGATAACCATATCCAACATAATGGAATAATAAATAATAAGGATCTTTGTGTCCAACAATTCTTACTAAATGATTTAGAGAACCATGTATATCCTCTTTTAAGAAGGGGGTGTGGTGTATCATTTCCAATAACACTCAATGAGTTATGAGGAGTGGCACATCCATAATCTTAAAAAAGTAACATTTATTCAATATGATCATAAGTCATATCATTGGAATTGCATCTAGACACAAAAATAATATAAAAACCAATTAAAATATCAAAAATCTGATCCTATGAATTATGTTTGTGTATCCCAGTCATATTTAACCTAAAATATGAATCATTAGTGAAGTTCTGAGAAATACCTCTAGTAAACATAGCTCTATGAAGAGTAGCCATTTTAAGGCATAAATAAGGACCGAGGGTGTGAAAATTCATGACCCATAAAAACACCCATACACCCCTGGGCTAAAAAGTTCATCACGGATTCTTAGGTGAAATTTTTTACCATCTCTACCCAAACACCCAATTCACTATCTTAGGTTTGTTCATCCACCAGGGAACCCACTTGGTCTCCTAGATAGAAAAATAGGAGAGGCATTCTACATTGGATTCCCAAGGTTTACAAATAAATAGATGAAACCATCTTTGGATCCTATATGTCTGCATGTATGCAGAGGTATCCCACCTGTGATCCTAAAAAAGTGTAAGAAAATATTGAAATCCTTTATGGGATCCTCAATATTGAAACATAATATGATGCATTGAACAAGTGATCCATAGTCACACACTAATCTCTAAAATCCTATTTCCAATATATCTACGCATCCAAAGGGAGACTCCACCAAGGGAAAATCCCAAAAACATCATTTTGGGTAGATGCATCATATCCCTTCATAGATAAAGGTCTAACACTATGTTTCTTCAAACACTCAATTAATTTTTCTTATCAAGTCATGTATGAATCATGATAAATTGGGATTTTCCTAATATAAACCAAAATTCGGCATTATTGAAGCCATGACATGTCCTCCAAATATTCTCTAGACCCTTAAATGGGTCTTAACCCATGTCTTGTATGTAAGAGACTATGGTATTTAATAAATATAGGAAGAAACTGTCTGTTATAACTCATTCAATCCAAAATGCTATTCAAGAGTCCTTAAGACACCCCAAGGGTTACACCATCACAAACTGTATAGAAAAATATTAAAAATGGACTCAACATATATCCAATTATAACTCCAAGGTATAAAAACATAAAAACTCTCAAAAGGGTAACAATGAAGAAGTATGAGGTTTATAAACCTAAGAACATTTCATGTACTCTCAATGAAACACCTAGGAGTGTAATTTAGGTAAAAATGGATTTATAAAAAAGGTAAATTGTGTATAAATAATTTAAATGTTGTGTGAGTAATAAAAGGTACCTTCTCGTGTACCACACGTGGCCTATCCACATGTTTTTGTATAGTCATATACTTCTACGTGATGTGTAACCCACACAAGGATAGCCTATATACTCTACACTAAAAAGAACCCATAGATGGTAATTCTATCCACATAGTCTGTTACATAGCCAAGTGTGACAAAAGGGTGTGTTCCCCGAGTACACAATATATAGTCTTGAAAACAACATCTTCCCCTTTACCCAGCTATGTGGAAAAGTAACTCTAAAGAGATTACACAACTAGTTCATTCCATATAAGCCTTTAAATTCAACTTCCTTGAATTTAAATGACACAAAAAAATATCCTAAACAACACATCATGTTTTTAGTATTTTCGAAGGAGAAAACACTACAATTGGTTAGAAACTCATATTTACCCACAAAAACTATAGATAAACCCCAATGGGGTACTAATTAGAACTAATCGGTACTTAAGAATATAAAATTAAAAATATATAGTGATTTAGTAAATATTCAAATAAATAACCAACATTTGGGTAGAATATTTCAATAAATTGCATGTATCATGACTCTATAACTTCGAAAAGATGGTTTGGCTCCCCCCCAAGATCCATAGTTGTGCCTATCTTCTATCTCTCTCTCTCCGTCTCTCTCCCACTCTCCATCTATATCCCCTCCCACATATATAATAGTAATAGGAAGTGGAATCCAAGAAGGGTTTTATACAATAGTATATGTGTGAGAGAATAAATGAAAGTGGAACAATGGAATAAAATGAAAAGAAAACAAAAATGGGGTTAGACCCCAGCCGAGGCACCCAACATTAGTTTATGTTTTTACTTGGAAAGACCACCCATTTAGGACTCAATAGAGAAGAAGTAATATCTATTTTGTGATCCACTCAAAACATAACACTGAATAAATAAAAGTGAATAAATTAATAATTAATTTATTAAATATTATGTATTTATTATTCCATGAAAATTTAAATGACTTGAAATTCAACCAAACTCAAGTCCAAAGGTAAATACCCAATTCTAGGACCAATGGAGAGGTCATAAATAATGTATAGAATAATATTCCAGTTGGGATACTATTTTACCCATCATGATCATCTAAAAAGAAAAAATTGAAATTCATGCTGAATCTCATATTCTGTAAAAACATCAGTGCTTACTACCTCTCCAACATAGCCCTTATAATCCCCAAGAATCGTTTGTGGCCAAATAGTAACCATGACCTCATCATGATCATTTAACAAATATTTTTTCATGAAATTCCAACAACCTGTCTCACATTGTCCTAAGACTCAGTCCCAATAGATAATATATTAAACTCTAACCAATATGATTCTCCCCACCAAAGTAAAATCCTCATCGTTTCTTAAAACTAAACACTAAGTCCAATGCCCAATGCTCCATCCATCACCAAGATTAATGTATGGAATGTCCAAAATATATCATTATTAAGAACCAAATAACTACATAAATACATTAACTGGTCCTGATTCCCAATAATGATTCTCTCATTAAAAGACTAATTTTAAATTATAATGTGTGTCATCACCCTCAAATGTCCAATGGTTTACTCCCCAACATATGTCTTACATTATATAACTCCTTGAGTTAAACTCTCAACGAGTTCCTTCATCAAACCAGAAAAGATATTTAAATAGTTCGATGCATAGATTATGCTCTCCCAGTGCACTCAAAAAAATGTAAATAAATTCGGCATGATCTTCTCTATTGTAAGAGTACACTAATATTCCATCTATCGGTTTGTATCTCTCTATGGATCCATGAACCTTTCAAACATGATATACTTTCCTTTAACCATATCCTGACACCACATCTATAAAAAAGGTGTTTCAAAGTCCAATTATGGATCAACAAACTCATGCCATTAGATCAATTAATAATGTATCTTATAACACTAATGGAAATTACTCATTTTACTATAACAACTAAGAAACCATGCCCACAAAAAGTCTTTAAAACAACTGTTCCTCATATCATACAAGACCAGTCACTAATTTTTTATTTAAATATCACCACACATAATTGGTACATACCATTACGGTCTTTCCCTGCATAATGGGTGTACTTTCTAGTACCACCTAACAGAAGACTAGAATCACACTCAAAAAAAATATCCATCATAAGGAAACTCTGAAATTGATACAAAACATTTTTTTCATAACAATTTAGATGATTCCATGGAACTCCTCCTCGAAAATGTAAATCTCACTCATGCCATGATTTATAAAATAATTAATGCATTGGTGAATCATTCATGTCAAGAGTGTCTACCAATTCTCTAAACACATTTTGAACCATAAAAAATTAACAAAGGGGACAACAACCCAAATAGTCATAGATGTCAAACATAGTCTTCATACACAAGCACCCTCAGTGCTTCCTATGAAACCAAAGGTATCACCATGAAAATATCATAAAACCAAATCACCTCTTATGAATAATTCGTTATGATCATAAGTACAAGAACACTACCTAATAACTCTTATATTACCCAAGGAAAATTCAACTAAATGGTTCTCCTTGATAAAAAAACATCAACTCTCAATGGATTGATCCGCAATTGTGGGTCTCCAAGTTTCCCACCAACCCTTACTACACAATTCTCATAATAGGGTCTCTAGGTCATACCCCAAAGACCATCGTTCAATCCTCTCACCAAAGTCACATCTTATAGGGTGTGATGTACACACCCATATCACCCCATGGAATATAATGCACTAGTCAACAGTCTCTACATGAGTTATGGATAATTTCAACCTAAGAGGGTCAAAACCTATCAACATGGGTTTAATTATAAATGTTTTAAATTATATGATATAAATGAAAACATAATATATTATTTAATTGGATACCCATTTAAGTGAAATAAATATGTAAATGTACTATTTTAAAGAAAATACTCTAAGGGAATCACCTAGAAAGCAGCATCATATCAGGACCTAATCAACTCTAAGAATCATGATAATGGAATACCCCTTTGAGGGTAATAATGTCACAAAAAGGAAGATAATGAACTAATTTTCATCAAGAATCCATATATGGTAATACCCCCTCAAGGTTCCCTTTAAAAAAATGTTAGCATACCCAACAAAATTTCACTAAATAATCCAACTAGATAATTAAAAATGAATATCAGTTAATTAAATATCACGGATATTGTGATAGGAAAACACCACGTTGGTTGTTACAAATATATAGTTAACTAACCCTCAAAATGATAAATGAAAAAATATTATACAATAATGGAATCAACTAAAAATGCTAACCAATGAGGGTCAATATTACATTCATAACATCATCCACAGTGACATGTTTTATATAGTAATTACATGGATCAGAATGTTATTCTTATCCATGTGGAAGAACACTGTATAGGTTTCTACTAGAACTTTAAATCACCGAACCTAATTAGTAATGCACCATATAGGGTGCAACACTTGGGTATCGTGTCATTTCTCAACCTACTAGGATCATTGAACCCCATCTCTATGATGACAGAGTCATTAGCCTCATTGTATAATGTATCACCATAAATCCACATGACATACCATCAGATTGAAATATATATAAAAATCCACCCAATTGATTACAATTCCACCATGAAAATATATGGGAAAAACCATAATGTTTTTTGAACATTTTAAACTATTTTGCATTGAAAAAGTAGTAAAATATCACAAAATAATGGATCTAATGTATAGACTAGATGTTCAATGAATAATGCATGAGATGTTGTTTTCCATTGTTTTCCAAGAGTAAAAATCAATCACTAGACACTTTCCAGTGGAAAAAGATACAAAAAATACATTATAAATCCTAAAATAAATATCGCGTGTGAATTTTTCAATTAAATAATCATAAAAAATTATCATCAAATATCATGATTTGAAATCTCATATTCCAAGGAAATGAGGACTTCTTACTAAAACAGGTGTTCTAAAAGCACCAGTATGATATCCATCATAGGTTTTGAAGAATTCCTAGTACTCTTATCTACCTTATCCCAAACAGTAATAAATAATAAATTAACACTCTAATACCACATTGTCACATATCACCCTGGTTCACTCTATTAATAGAAACTAAACATTTCAGAGACAACACCTCAAGTGTCCATCCTTATACACTAGAGCCTTTTAACCAGATTTTATTTCATAGGTTGTGTCTATGCCGAGATTATAACCATATAATAGCGTAAGAAACCAGCCGAAATAACCAAATTTCATCCATAGTTGTAAATAATTAGAGTGCATAAGAAATAAATATAAACTATGATATGATGAAAGGGAATGTCTTTAAATCCCGAATGGACATATCATGCATACAACACTGATCAATCAATGAGATGATCACATATATTGAATTAATAGAAATGGTAAAAAAATAAAAATAAAGGACTCTACTACTAAATCCAACTGAAACCACATACCTTTTCTCCAAAAAACTGCTAAAATGCTCCAGCACGATCATAAGAATTGAAAGGAGTGGCTCTTCTCAATCATGAAACCCTAGGCCTACTCCCTATATATCGTACATTTTTTCTCAACCTGAATGAATAAATAATGTAATCATGCACACCATGGTGTAGGTATAGGGGGTGGGAAATAAATATTAGTATGCCACCCCAAATGTTATACCTATAATGTCTTTTCATAAGTACAGGCTCATTAAATATGCTTAGCCAATCCAAGGCAAAGTAGAAAGTAAAACAACAAAGTAAATCCACAGTCAGTCCTTGGGTATTTTATCCCGATCGAAAAGACATCCTAGATATGAGGTATTGAGTTTGATATTATGCCAATCAAGTAATTTATAATCATGTAAATACTTGGGTCTATAACACCGATCGATAATATCTTCCTCATATAGTGCATAATTTTCCTCAAAACCATATATCATAATGGTCTCATCTTTTAAATAAGATAAAAATAGTCCAAGATTTAAAACTAGGGACATGAAAAGGAATATCAGAAAATCCCAATAAATGATGTGTGACACCATGTTGAACATCATAAACCAAGAACACATGAATAATCATGTCTGAAACATAATAATCAACAATGTGTAGTTCCAATCCCAACTTTCTAAACTGATAAGTATTAAGGAAATTCATTCCTAACAATTCTTGATAAATGATGAGGATTTTCATATCAAACATCTAAGACCAAGGGGGAGCATAGAATCATCTTCTTCAACACCCAATGAAAGATGGGGATAACAATTTACAATATCCTAATAAATTATAATTTAATCAATATGATCCAAATCCAAATTACTAGAAGTATGCATTGGATTCCCAATAATATATCAAATATATAATTTCTTGAAAGATTTATGTCGGGATCTTTGTATGGGAATCCCAATCACTTGTCACATCATGTATGGTTTATTTTCCATGTACCAAGAAAAACTATTGTAGTCATAGCTTTATAATGAGTAACTAAATGAAAGTTAAAATAAAGAGTTATAGTGGTTGAATTCTTAAAACCATCACAACATCCACAGCCTCTCGAGATTAAAATTTTAGTATTGGTTCTAAGGAAGAAACTACTACCATCTATACCAAATCCCCCAACACACTAACTCAGGTCCAGTCACCAACAATGGAACCCACTAAAACCCCATGGTCAACATATATGATAGATAAGCATACTTGGGATCCTTGAGGTCCATACATAAAACAAGGAATCCCTCTTGGGATCTTATTTGTCAGTATATATGTTGAGGCATCCCTATTTGGATCCTCAAAAATATTAATTAAACTTAAGTATCCTACATAGGATCCTCTATGTTAAAACATAATGGGAGGCATATAACATAGGATCCTTGGTCACACAATAGAATCTAACAACATAAATCCCCACATTCCTAAATAGCCTCATGTCTAAAGGGAGAGTTACTCAAGGAAAAAAGCTACAAAAAGGCTATTTTAGGGAGATGGATCATGGTGCATCTCATATTTAGTTCTCATTCTAGGTTGGTCTTAAGAACCAACCAATCTATCTCATCTAGTCACATATATGTCCCTCTAACAAAGTACTATCTAAAGATACACCAAATGATGACCTTGATAACACCATTCCAATTCTACTAAAAATTCTCGAGACCCTTCGATGGGTCTCAAACCATGTGTCACCAATAAGAGAAAATTATACTTAATAACTAGAAAATGAACGTTTCAATTATAACTCATTCTCCCGAAAACTCAATTTATGATTCATACAAATACCCCAAGGGTTCCACCAAAATTATATACATGGAAAAAAAATAAAAATGGACTCCACTTATGTCCAATTATAACTGGATGATGTAAAAACATGAAAATACCTCAAAAAGATAGTAAGGGAGAATTACTCAATGTATGTATATGAGTACGAAATTGTAATCTCAATACCCCACTTGTGTGTGTACTTTAATGATACATGTCTTGTAAAACCAAAGTATATTGTGTGTAAAACATGTATGTGCCATGTATCCACCATTTGTTACGTGCTCATGTAGCACGCATGGGTTACATACTCATGTAGCAGACATGGATTTTTCATGTATTCCTAGATAGATGTGCACATATACCCATATGTACCCCACATGAGGTCTAGTTATGTAATCGAAGTACTCATCTCTATTTTTTGAGTAATATAAGACAATGTATACCCTGAGTATATAAAATTTAGTCCAGAAAACACCATATTCTCCTGTACCCGACGACATATCTGCATAATTATACACAGAATGTAATACATGTACAAGGAGACTAATTTAAAAAAGTTGTTCTCCCCAATTAGGAGAGAAATGGGGCATGCCTTCATGATCTACATGTACTTTTATCATAGTTTATGAATGGGGAAAACATACAATCTGCATAAAATCAATGTTTTTCCATAATAACTATAGATTGAACCTTAGGGGGTTATAAGGAGTCACAATAGGTCCATAAGTCTAGAAATAAGTATGTTTATGATTATTTGTGGAAAAAATAAAAAATTGACTCCCTTTTAGAAGAATACACGAAAAATATTCGTGTATCTAGGCTCAATGCCTTCCACACGGGAATCTTGCTCCTCCTGATCTCTACAACAACACATTTCTTACTCCCTCTCTCTATTCATCTCAATTTTTCATATCATTCATGGAAAGGGTAATCCCATGGGGGTAATCTGTTATAATGTTGGGGGATGATAAATAAAAATGTAAAAGGAAAAATATGAAAATGAAAACAAAAAAGAAAAAGGGGCCCATCTCTAGGGCCAGTGCCAAACATGAGTTTATGAATTAACAAAGAAACCCCCCCATTATATACATAACAATACATAAAAGTTTTCAACCAAAAAACCCCATTAAAAATATACATGTAAATGAACAAATGTGAAAAAACTAATACTTAATTTATTAAACATTAAATATTAATTTCATGTGAAATTTTAAATGTCTCAAAATTCCCCCAGACTCCAATATAATATAAAAAACACTAATGGAACCAAAAAAGTTGTTATAAAACAATCCAAGATTATCTGGTAAAGAAAAAATTTCATTTTATAAATTATGAGAAGATGAAAGAATAAATTCAATTCCCTATTAAATTTCATAGTCTGGAAGTGCATGGGACTTTATAACTTTATATCTCACCCCTTTATTATATACCTCCCTAGGTTATACCGTTTAGAAATTTGAAGATATATGGTATATAAGGACACATTTTTTACATTTAAATGATTCATGTTTTATTCTAGGTATATAATTACCATAAAACACTAGTCCTATTGGTTATTTGGTATTTTATCAAGTGTATATTTATGTAATAAACCATTAATTAAAGTGTATTAGAGATATTGGTTGTCATATTGTAACTAGGTTATGAATCAAGACCATTATCATTATTTTTCCTGGCTTTTTCTTTTGATCTATTGATTTATGATGTATATGAATAATTTTTTTTGTATTTCATTCCTAAAATATAGTATTCAATAAATAACACATATCATGTTTTATTTTTATTACTTATTGTCACTAGCTAGGATTTTGTATCACTATTATATATATCTTGAAATATATAGTTTGTTTATATTTTCACAACTATTTCCACTCTAAAAAGGGTCCAGTCTCCCCTTAATGCCACCATATACCCCCCACTACTTATAAGACTTTTCAATATTTGTAAGAAGACCCGAGGTCACATAATGGATAAATTCATTTTTCTAATTCATAGTTTCTTGAGTTGGGATGTTTCCCTAATAGAGTTGTGGTGACAAGGGAAGTAGATATTCCAATTCATACTCTAACCAGATAGATAATGGGTGGATAAATTGGTTATAATGGAAACACAATGATTTTTATGAATATTAAAAGTTATTTAGGATGTAAAAACAATTTTTTACAAATAAATATTGGTAATTTTAAAGTTTAGTTCCCCATGTCTACAATGGTAGGGGAATAGGAAAGAGATTTTGACACATATTTTGTCCACTCTGTCTTTCTCCTTTCCACATTCCTAGAGTATGTTCCATGGTGTTTCTATACACTAATATAATGTAAATGTATTGGATGTCTACTAATTAGTTTTTTGATCAAATTATTTGTTGTACATGTATTAATCCACAACTAATGTATTAGGAATATTATGATGTGTTCTATGGATCAAGATAAAACCAATCAAACCAAGGGAATTTTAATCATAAATGTTTTAAAACATTTACGTGTGTTATCCACACACTATTGGTGGAATATTTAATGTTTAACCTGCATCATGGTGAGTACACTTCAATTGATGTTATTTAAGGATTAAATAATATTGTTTCTAGTTATAATTTTATTATTTTTGTATTATATCATGTGGATTAAAATAGTATAACATATGAAATTAAATTACCAAAATAAGAATAAATTAGTAATATATATCATAAGGTATGTGTCATTACCTCTTTTGAGTATCTTGATAAATGATACATATTTAAAATTCTAATTTTATTAACTAAATTGCATGATAAATAGTTTTGGTGAAATTGTTTAGTGTATTAATGATTCAATGGTTCCAAAAACATTAAAAAATTATTGATTAATATTTTATAATTAAATATGTATCTTATTGTTATAACTTTATATTTCAGGGTGTCCATGGGATAGTGGAGGATGGGTAATGAATTTTTTGTATTCCTATGATTTTTTTATAAAAATATAATACTAATTTCTAATATATTATAATTTATTTTAAATTCATAAGGTTGTATTAAATATCATAAATACAAGGATCTAATTATATGTTTTATTAATGAGGTGAAATGATTATAAGAGTTAAAGTTATTATTGAAAATAGTAAGTTTCACCTAATAGGTTAAAAACTAGACAAAAATATATCGATTATTTATTAAATGAGATATTAATTATATTGAGGTGGGTAAATAAATAAAAATTATATGTAATATTTTATACACTAAAAGAATAAATCTATATAAAATTTAAAAAAAAGAAGAATCTTATGGAGTCTCGGAATTGTTACAGACATAAATACACCCTATACACATTAAACTATAACCACTGGCTAAAATTTCTGTACATATAAGTGTGATATATAAATGCTTATAAGCTGGCCTTTTTTAGATCCCTCTGGGTCTCTCTATATATCCATGAACGGATGATGCTCGTCGATATAGGAATTCTAGATGAAACTATGTTTACAAGGGAACATAATGCCTACGGGTATAGTAATACATAGTGAAAAGATATTTTCATAATAACATGATTCCTTTATCTATAATAATTATTAAAAAATGATATTTCTATAGGAATATTTTTTATTTTCTATAGATTAACAATTTACATGGTTTTAATTATTATGGCAATAGGGTCTCCTGATTTTACATAAAGTGAACTACCCCCCACCCCCACCCCTCAATCATCCACTTCCCTAATTTTATCCCCTCATCAAAAAAAATATTTAATCCACACTCCTTGATATGGAATTTATCAACTTCAAAATTGTCAAATGTAGCTTCAATAAAATTTGGTAGTAAGATATTTTTATTTTCCTATAATTGATACTTGGAAAATTTTCAAATGTGATGGACAATAAATTTTCTATGTCTCTAATCTGTTATCTATGATTTTAGAGTAAGTAACATGCCAGGACAACCCCATTATTTATAATTTTTATGTATAGTATTCTTTAATATTTCTCTACCACAAATGAATAATCTATAATTTGAATATTCATTGGAAATAAAAGTTGTGTCAATGGTGGGGTTTGTGATAAATATGGATTATAAATAATTATTAATTATTATTATTGAAAATTTATAATTTTTATAATAATAATTGAATATATATTATTCAAAATTATGACTTCTTATTGTTTTCCATAAAAATAATTGAAACATAATATTTCTTAACATTTTTACTTCGTTTTAAGACAGAAAAAATTGTTGTATGATTGTTAATATTGATGATAGTAATTTTTCTAATAATTAAATATTTATAGTTTTTAGTTTTTAGTCATGATAATTACAAATCTCAATTACTCATTATAAAAAATTAATTCCAATTCAATCCACCAATATAATTTTTTTGATAATTGTTCTATGTAATTTATTATAGTTTCAATTTTGGTGACTAATTTAAAATTTTAAAATAATATAATGGTTCAATAATTAAAAAATTATACAATGGAATAATATGGTAAATGACATCATGAAAAAATATAGGTTTCACACTGTGGATATATATATATTGAATTATTAAATTAATATCTGAGATTATTTTCATTGATTTTTTTTAAAATTAAACAAAATTTATTTTAAAAGAATGAATAATTTTTTTTATTACTGGTATGATTGATTTTTTTGAAAATATCATCATATATAAAATAATTTTCAAATTAACTTTTTTAACTTTATAAACAAATTTTTATTACAGTCATCAGTTTTTATAAAAATCATTTAATTAATGTTCTAATGGATTAAATATTGGTGTATAGTGATGATAAGATTATAGATGAGTTTTAGATTAGATTAAAATTTTAATTTTGTTTCTTTCAAAAATCAATCAAATGCAGGTCTTTCCATAATAATATATATTTCATAATTTTTTTAATTCATATTAGTATTATTTAAAAATATTATTATTTAATGAAAATTAATATTTTTCCATGTATATATATTGGTTATGTAATTTCCAAACACCATTACATGATTTATACTAACATCAATATACACAGAATCTGATTTTTAATGTTTAATTATGTTTAATAATTTTTATAAATTCTACCATTATTTATAATTTTCATCTATACTAAATATCCATTTATTCGTATTTGAATTGAAATAAGTTGGATGTACAAAATTGATAAGATCAATAATGAATTTTAGAAGCAGTTTATTTATTTCATGGACTATATACTCCATAATTATTTAGATAGAGGATCAATTTAGTTCTCATTGTTTGATAGGTATGGTAGTCCATGGCTAACATGTTAGTAACTGAGTAACCATATTATTAAAAAAGGATTCCAAAAAATATCTTGTGTGCTATCATAATATGCAAAAAGTTCAAGAAGATAATGACATCGGTTCATCAGAAAGGATCAGTATGAAAACTATTTTTTCTAGTTAGTTTCTATTTGTTTCTTTGTCCACATGTCATATAGACTAGTGAATGTAAAAAAATTTAAATGATAATTTATTTTAAATTTTTTGAAAAAAATGATAAAGTCAATAATTCTATAAAGTTGATTGAAGAGATGAATAAAACACTATGGTAATAATTTGAACAAATGACCAAACAATAGGTTTTAATGTGATCATATCAAGGGAAAAGTGTTTAGATTTAGTTTTAATTGGATTAGATATGTTTGTACATTTTATAATATCTCACAACCTAATGATGCATGTATTCAAGAATATGATTTACTCGTTTTTTTGGAAAAGTTTGGACTTTCATCAACTAAGTTCTATCTGTTCTATGAATATTTTTTCCTAATATAGAAGAGGAATACATATTTGAAGTAGTGTACATCGTGTGTAAATAAAGAATAAAGGTTAATAATGATCTAACTCAATCATAGGTACTCATTTAATATCTAATGTAGATGTATTTCATGTTCAAATTTTCCAATGGATAATGTATTAGAATAAATAAGGGTGTCATTATTTTTTATAAATAATGTAGAACATGATTGAAAAAAACTAAATGTCAATGGATTTAAATTCATTATAAATAATTGTGTAGAAACCTTGAAATGTGTGTAGTTATCTTAAATGAAATGAAAAGGAAGCAATAAATATAGTTTTGGATCATAGTTATTGATATAAAATGTATTCTATGTATCAATGAGCCTTGCATTATTATATCACATTATAGATATGTGGTTTTTCTAATTATCTGATTAAAACAACAATTTGAGTTTATTGTAGGTATTATTCTATGAAATATTTTTTATGAAGGAATAGAGGATAGTGGGGTTTTAGATGAACATATTAGTGTTCATTAAAATTTTTCATGTTATGGAATTTTGATTCAACTGATATATTTGGTTGTAAAACTGTAGTAAAGAATGTATATAGTTGAAACATTTATTGGTGTTTAGTTTATATTATTTTGGCATGGTATGTGTTTTTTTAATATTGATACATGGTACCTAATTGATTTTATTAAGTATATTATATATATGTTTTTATTTAAAACAAAATTATTATTTAAATAAAAATCATATTTCGATGAGTTTTAAATTCATTAAATTAATATAATATTATACATAAATTATTATTTTAATTTTATAAATACTTAAATTATAAATACTTTGTATCTTTTCATTTATTTATCTCATTTAATTGATTTATTTAAAATTTATATATATATTTTAATTGTATCACATTAATATTTGAAAAAAAATTATCTATGTTTGTTTATGAAGAAGTTAGAAGACAAAAATTCAATAAAATGAGTAACACATCTCAGATTTTGGGATGACCATGTTGATCACCACATTGAATGTTGAACTTTTTATTCAATGATCAATTATGTAAAAATAAATAACTCATAATATCAAATTACAACTATGTATGTTTATTGTCATTTTACCTATACATGTTACAAATATAATCTTTATTTTATCATGCATATGATTTTAGGGTGTTTCATTAAGAATACAACAATATTTTATGGAATATATAAAGGGTACACCAAGGGGTATCCCGAAGTATAAGATGAGATTTTAGAGTTGTTCTATGAATACAATTACTATAGATTTTGTAGTTCAACCTCCAACTATAGTCCTTTAATCACAAGGAAATGATCCATCAGTGATTCCAACTTCTTATTTTCATTACCCGATAATGAAATGTTGGTTCCATGTCCCATTAAACCCATAGACACATAAGATATTAGTGATTATTATATTATCCCACCCTATTACTGTAATGGCCCGGACCCACCTGGTCCATTACTTTCCCAAAACACTGCTCCACCGAAATGGTGGCACCGGTCACGGTCGCACACCAGTCATGGTGGCACTGTGACGATGGAACTGGTGATGGTGGCACCGTGATAGTCGCACACCGGTCACAGTGGCACCGTGATGGTAGTACACCGGTGACAGTGGCACTGGTGACGGTGGCATCGTAAGGGTGACACCGTGACAGTGGCACTGTGAGGGTGACACCATGACAGTGACATCGTGTCTTCACCAAGCATTCTTTTCCAGTTCCAGACTTTTCTGCTCCCGCAACATATCTTTTGACGTAAAGATGATTTAATGACCCCTTTCGAATACATTTAAAATGCATAAATTATATCTAAAATCCGCCAAGTGTTGAGAAACCCTTAACTTACCAAAACGTGTTGTTTTTCCTCAGTGCCACGCCCTTCCCTGTACCTTCCAGTTCCGCCCCTGTTACACATTTCCTTATGGTTAAAGAAAACTGTTTTACTTATAGCTGTTATGACCACCCATCCGAGGAGAATTGTTAGATGATAATTAATTCCATTGTGCGTAACTAATCAACCACGTAGTGAAACCACAATCTGACTTTATAGCTATTCAAAATTCCATATCCCGTAACAACAGGATCTCTTCCTTATATCGCACAGTAATTCCTTCTTCTTCTTCCTCTTGGATAGTATACTTTTCTCCCTTGTGTGTTTGGAGTTCCCCATCCTGAGGCAAGTGGTGCACCTGTGCCAGAGCCTTTCTTCTCACCCTTGGAGTCCCCGACGTTCCTCCCCTACAAGTCGCGCATCCCCAGTTCTTGGTGCGTGTAGAAGAACTTCGATCCTTGATCAACCAAGTAGGTATTTTTCCTTCATCTCTACTTATTGTGTATCATGCGGGGTGGGTACGATACTGTTTTTGTGGGAATGGATGAAACCAAAACTTAACAAAGATAATAAATAGACAGTTAGAGAATGTTGGGGTGCATTTGAAAATTCTGCTGTACTCTTTTTCATTGCTATATGTTGTGAACTGTGTGGGATTTTGCTCACTGAAAATCATGGTAATTGGTGGTCTTTCCTTGCACACTAATGAACCCTTGTCTTCTGTGATGATTAAATAATTGTAACATTAAATTTTTTTAAGCAGCTAGACTCGGTTGGTTAAATGGATACCCAATGAACATCAATCCTTGTGTGGTCACCCCGGTTAACCAACAGAGAGAAGAACCTAATAAATGATGTGCTTTAACCTGGAAGTTTCTCTACTCTGTTTTGGTAGTAGGTGCGTCGTTATATTTGATGCTTATGGGGTGATGTGGATGAGGATGGGATCCTCTGTTGTGGATCAGTTGTTTTTTGTGAATCCAAAGTTGTGTCGGGCTATATGTTGAGGCATGGGTTGGTTCTAGTACTTTGAGGGATCTCACTGATCCCTTTGTTGTTGTGACTTCACAAGATAACTGGGTGTGAATGCTTAAATTGTTGTTTGGCTATTTCTATTTTTTTGGCTTGTGGTTAGGCCTGTTAGTTGGCTATTAGTGAAGAATTCACCTAAATGGGATCACCTAAACCTAAAAGCAAGAATGGTTTAAATGGGGAATTGTTTTTGTGGATGAGTTGTGACTTGGTCGTGAGTGATGTGCTTTCCTTTTTTGAATGAATAGTAACGAGGGTGTTTGTTCCTAGGTTGGTTTGGAAGCCCAAGGTTGAGATGAGAGGTTTCTACCTATATATATAATTGTATTTCTTATGTTTTTATTTTCACCCCCACCCATGTTTACCACTTAGTGTCGAACACCCCCATTTCTTGGGGGAGTGTGTTTTTTCCAACACTCCTATGAGTGGATGGTTATTGGATCCTTTTCTGCTCCATTTCTCGAATAGCCGAAGACTCTTCGGGCAGGCAGTGACGGCCTGAGGTCCATTATAGCGCAAGATGCTTCGGGCAGGGTAGTTGTGGTGGTTGGCCCAGGTGTGTGCGGGCAGGTTGTTCCCAAAAGTCTTCAGGATGAGGCCCAGGTGTCTGCGAGCATGGAAGTGGTTGTTCTGGCCCAGGTGTTTACGGGTGTGGTTACGGGTGTTTGTTGTGGCCAAGGTGTTTGTGTGTGGGATGTGTGTTAGTGAGGGCCCTGGTGTGTGTGGGCGGGGAGTGGCAGAGGGACTGGAGTGATAATGGCGGGAGAGGTTCGATGCATAGGATTTCTTCAATAACCAGTGGGAAAGTTGTGTGGGGTACCCAAATATCTATGTGCTATTACTATACATTACTTGACTGGTGTTATTTGGGGAGTGTGCCTTGGTGAGGCTTGGGTGGATACTTTTCCTTGCTAGGTGATTTGGTTATCCATTTTATCACAGACCATTAGAATGCCTCCCCACTTGTGAACGAGAGTCCTTGGTTTTCCCTACTAAGTATACTTGTATGCTCACCCTATGTATTTAAAACTACTTTCAGGTTTCCTTGAGGACTTCAGGGATCGTGCAGAACCGTACTAGCTCAGGTGTTGGGACAGTTTTAGTTGATGTTATTCTTTTATTGGTAATTTACCTTTGTATTCTTTTTGTACTTTGTGGCATTTACTTTTGTAACATGAAAATTGGAATGGTTTTCTTTGGCTTACATTCTACCCCCCCCCCCATTTTGGTGTCATTGGGATTTAATATCTTATCTCTCGATCCTATTAAAAAAAAGGGTAATGCCTTTCATCTTTTGTGTGATTCTATACCATTGGTGCTTGTAGCCACTCCGGGACCTATTAAAGACGGTTCTAGGGGGGTCATTATCTCTCCTTCAACTTGAAGAAGGAAGGGTATGGAAATTTTTTGTCCCTTATCTCATCTTGGTGAAGGCGGGTCATGACAGAATGGTACCATAGGTGTGAGGTTGAGAGATAGGATGGAGTCTGGTGTTATACATAGTGATGATTGCATGGGATGGTAGGGAAACAGTGTTGGGTGATCTTGTTGTGTGAAATAGGCCAGGGAAGACCGGCTAGGACATGGGATTTTAGGGCCCCCCGTGATCCGATGCAGGACTCTATGCCTACCGAAAGACCAATTGAGGCTACACTGATTGTAGGTTAGAGACCCTAGGGAAGGTACATGCATCATAATGACTTCTGTTCTTATGTTTAATGGGTATTTTGTGGATTTAAAATGAGTAAGAAGTCTAAGAAAATTTAAGAACAATATTCTACACTACTCGGGCTTAGGCATTCCTTATTTACCTTGTAGCTATGGCACCTGGGAGATGACCATGAGTAGTGTGGGCTATCGATGCCTAGGAGGTTGACTTGGCTGATCGATAGAAAGCTGACCGAGAGGAGGAGGATGATCAGTGGCAGAAGACGCTTCGTGCCTTTCAGCGGCAGACCCTCAGTAAGTACGAGGGTAGCATCTCTGTTGTGGATATCGAGAGAAAGCTAGAGGAGCTGATGATATATTTCATATTGATCCGGGATCCAATAGAGTACTGGGTTCTTCTGGCTCTAAGCCAGATGTGTGGAGCAGTGCATCTGTGGTGGATGCTTTATCTTAGGGAGAAGAGGGAGGCTGAGGAGACGTGGACTGAATTCTAGAAGGAGTTCCAGGCAGAATTCCTCTCTTCCACGATGAAGGCTGAGAAGAGGTAGGAACTACTCTCCCTCCATCGGAGGAGTATGTCAGTAAGAGATTTTGGGTTCAAGTTCAAGGATCTTCTTCTCTTTTCTCCCGACCTCTATTCGGATGAGGATTCTCGGGCGAGGAATTTGGAGGAGGCACTCAAAACTTCTCTCCAATATGTTGTTACTCCCTTGACCTTACCAACATACTTGGACGTCCAGAAGAAGGATTAAGTGGTGGAAAGGATTCACACACTGGGATGTGTATCACGAGAGGTAATCTGGTTGGGCTTGTCGATGGGGATGGCCATCAGGAGTAGGCCTCCAGCATCAGGACCCTCTAGGTTTCTACCAGTAGGAAGCATGCCTCAGTCGTTCAAGTTCCGATCTCCCAGACCTCACCCTTTTCTTTCGGTCCCAGGGCTGAGATGATTCATCTGTGGAAGCCATGGGCACCTTCAGAATCAGTTCTCGGATAGAGAGCAGTACAATGGGGGTGGGCCAGTGCAGCACCCACCCCGGCTGCAATGGATTCCTGCTAGGCCCTTTCAGTGGCAGCAGCAGGGGCATCAAGCTCCCTCTCCTACGAGGGCAGGCAATGCAGGAAGAGCCTGACCTCAGGGCACTCCTCTAGGACCTTTACCAGGGTGCGGTCGGGGAGGTGGCCGATAGCCGATGGGTAGGGGAGCTGGGCGTGGATAGTTACACGCTATGGAGGTAGCGGTTCCAGCAGGGCCAGAAGTCGTACGAGGTATGATCATCTTGTCTAGTACTCTTGCATATGCCTTGTTTGATACAGGAGCATCACACTCTTTTGTTGCACCCATTCTTCCCCGTGATCTGGGATTAGACACTGAGAGACTTACAGTACCCCTGGGTCTGAGCATGCTAGTCGTGGGTCAGACTGACTTGTTTTATGTTGGCCGAGGGTGTAGACTGTTGATACGGCCACATCAGTCAATTAGGGATCTCCTACTATTGCAGATACATCCATACAATGTCATCCTAGGCATTGACTAGTTTTTCTCTGTATTTTCCATCATTGACTACTTAGGAGGAAGGATCTTGCTTTCAAATTTGGGTGGCCGACGTGTGACTTTCATCGGTGAGTGGGGTTTCCAGAAAAGAAACAGGCGAGAGGAACCCCTCCTTTCCTTGTTAGTTGAACTATCAGTGGAGTCGGTTGATGAAAAAATGTTAGAATTCCCAGGTATCTTCAGTGAGTTTATGGAAGTCTTCCCTGAAGAGGTGGCAACTCTACCCCCTCTATGTGATGTTTAGTTCGAGATAGACATGCAACCAGCTGCCCGTCCGATTTTGATGGCTCCCTACTGGATGGAACCTTCTGAGTAGCGGGAGTTGCAGATTCAGATTGACGATCTGATGAAGTAAGGTTTTGTTCGAACAAATGTGTCACCATGGGGTGCTCTAGTCTTGATCGCAAAGAAGGTAGATTGTGGTCTCAAGCTGTGCATAGACTACATGATACTGAATCAAGTGACGGTCAAAAATCTCTACCCACTTCCGAGGATATATGATATCTTTGACTAGTTGAGGGGATCAGGTTGGTTCTCTAAGACCGATCTATGGTCTGGATATCACCAGCTGACGGTGAAGGAGGGTGACATCTCGAAGATAGCCTTCAAGTGCAGATATGGGAACTTTGAGTTTGTGGTCATGTCGTTCGGCGTTACGAATGATCCAACTGTGTTAATGGGGCTCATTAACTCTTTCTTCCAGGAATGCCTGGATCGGTTCTTAGTAGTGTTTATTGAATACATCCTGATCTACTCAAGATCAAAGGAGGATCATGGCGAGCACCTGAGAACCATTTTAGAGGTCCTCCGACAGCACCAACTTTATGGGAAATTGTCAAAGTGCAAGTTCTGGACGTGAGAAGTGCACTTCCTTGGGAACGTGGTGTCCAAGAAGGGAATAGTGGTGGAGCCATCAAAGGTGGAAGCAGTTGATTCCTAGGCAGCACCCAAGAACATGGCAGAGGTTTGTAGTTTCCTTGGACTAGCAGGTTACTATCGAAGGTTCATTCCCAACTTCTCCTGAGTTGCATCACTTTTGACAGCCTTGACCAAGAAGGACCAGACTTTCATGTGGAATGGGAAGTGTGAGGTAACATTCGTCTATCTGAAGGAGAAGTTGGTAAGTTCCCCATTGTTGGGGTTTCCAGAATAAGGGGTGGCGTATGAGGTGTTCTGTGATGTGTCAGGACAAGTCCTTGGGTGTGTTCTAATAAAACCACAGGGGGTGATCTCTTATGAGTGTATACAGTTACATCCTCATTAGCGTAATTATGCCACCCACGATCTGGAGCCTGTGACGGTCGTGTTCACACTAAAGTTATAGAGGAATTACCTCATCGAGAAGCGCTTCGTGGTCATCATGGATCATAAAAGCTTGAAGTACATATTCTCCCAGTGGGACCTGAACTTACGGTAGTGAAGGTGGATGGACTTCCTTCAGGACTAAGAATTTGATATATTCTACACCTCAAGAAAAGGGAATGTGGTGGCTAATGGATTGACCAGGATGTCATAGAAAGATGCGGTTTGAGAGTCGGCAGATGCTTGGAAGGCGATGGAGATGTTGGATACCCTACACCTGGATGTGAGGATGGATGGTGCTAGAGGTTGCCTGTATCAGATGAAAGTGCAGTCTTCTATGTTGCCGTAGGTAGAGGAGTCTCAATGGGGAGACTCAGAAAGTGAAGTGATGTGTGACCGTGTTAACCAAGGCGATGCTCCGGAAGGGTGGACAGAGGATGGTCAAAATTAGATGATTTTTTGAGGGATGTTGTTTGTTCCAAAGGCGATGCACGAGAGGGTTCTTGGTGAGTTCCACAACTCACCCCTAGTAGTGCACCAGGGAATTTCCAAAAATGTATTGGGGCTTGAGATGTCAGTTTTATTTTCCATGGATGAAGTGGGTGGTGGCAGAGTTCGTAGCAAAGTGCCTCATGTGTCAGTAGGTGAATGATAAACACCGCATCCCAGGGGGTCTGTTACAACCTTTAGATGTCCCTGAGTGGAAGTGGGAAGACATATCGATGGATTTCATCACGGGATTACCTAGAGTACAAGGAGGTTGTGATGCTATATGGGTAGTGGTGGACCGGTTGACAAAAGCTGCCCAGAATCTAGCGATCAAGGAGTTGGGTGCATGGATGCCTTAGCACAAAGGTACATGGATGAGGTGGTGCGGTTTGATGGAGTTCTGAGGTCTATAGTCTCTGATTGGGATGTGCGGTTTACCTCACAACTCTGGAGGGGATTACATCATGCTTTTCGAACCCAGCTACGTCTTAGAACTGTTTTCCATCCCCAGAAAGATGGGCAGACAGAGCGCCCCATCAAGAATATGGAAGATATGATACGAGCATGTATTCTGGACTCTGGGAGATCGTGGGAACGACACTTGCCTCTGGTGGAGTATGCCTACAACAATATATATCACTCTACCATTGGCATGCCTCCATTCAAAGCTTTGTACAGGGGGTCGTGTTGCTCAACTGTGTGTTTGATCGGGGTCAGGGAGTTAGATTTTCATGGCCTTGAGGTAGTGCAGAGCACGATAGAGAGGGTTCAGCTTATACGGGAGAGGATGAAGGCGGTCCAGGACTGGAAAAAGTCATATTCCGATAATACGAGGAGACCCTTGGAGTTTGAGGTCAAGGACCACGTGTTCTTGAAGGTCTCCCCTCGGCGTGGGCAACGGATGTTCGGCAGGGGAGGTAAGCATTTTCCCAGGTTCGTTGGACCATTTGAAGTGTTGTGGCTGGTTGGTTAAGTGGTTTATTAGTAAGCGCTACCACCACCGCTACTGAGACTGCACAATGTCTTCCATGTGTCTCACCTCCGATGATATCTACACGACGATTCACACATCCTCGACTGCAGAAATCTGGATATCGAGGACGATGTGACTTTTGTGGAAAGACCAGTGAGGATCGAGGATCATGAGGAAAAGGTGCTCTATGAATGGACCATTCATTTGGTTAGTGTGTTGTGGAGGCATGGTAGGATCGAATAAGGTACCTGGGAATGGGAGATGGAGATGTGCGCCCAGTACCCAGAGTTGTTTTGATTTTTTTCGGTTTTGTTTGTACTTGTTTGTGATGGAACACTTTACCTTTTAACTATGGAACACGCAGTTTTACTTTTATGTGGATGTGTGTGAAGAGTCCTGACTATGGGGAGGGGAGGACCTGATCCCTAATCAAGACGCATTAAGGTGGATGTGATTAAACCCGTGCGGGTGAGTAAGTTCCACCCAAAGTGGATAATATCTTAACATGGAGGAAGAATCTCCATAACCCATATGATTGGATAGTTTTACCCTCGAGTGTTGCCTGGTTATTTGAGGAAGAGGTGTTCCTACATTTCGATGAGGTTCACTCCTGAGAGGTATCTTTCAAGGTGGTTGTTCGGAACCCATATTTTCTTCGGGTCTATTTTTGATTCTCGAGGGTGATAAAAGTTTGACAGGTATCTGATTTAATTCCCCAGACCCACCTGGTCCATTTCTTTACCAAAACACGGCTCAACTGAAACGGTGGAACCGGTCATAGGGGCACTGGTAACGGTGGCACCGTGACGGTCACACACCGGTCACGGTGGCACTGTGACGGTGGCCCCATGACGGTGGCACCGTGTCCTCACTGAGCGTTCTTTTCCAGTTCTCAACTTTTTTGCTCCTGCAACATATCTTTTGACTTAAAGATGATTTAATTCCCCCTTTCAATGACATTTAAAGCCCATAAATAATATCTAGAATCCCCCAAGGGTCGAGAAACCCTTAACTTACCAAAACATGTTGTTTTTCCGCAGTGTCACGCCCTTCCCCATACCTTCTAGTTCCACCCATGTTAGACGTTTCCTTAGGGTTAATGAAAATTGTTTAACGTATAGCTGTTATGACCACCCCTCCGAGAAGAATTGTGGGATGACAATTTATTCCATCGTGTGTAACTGCCCAACCGCATGGTGAAACCACGATCTGAATTTATAGTCGTTCAAAATTCCATATCTCGTAACAATGGTATCTCATCCTTATATCTCACGGGAATTCCTTATTCTTATTCCTCTTGGCTAGTATCCTTTTCTTCCTTGTGTGTTTGGAGTTCCTCATCCAGAGGCAAGTGGTGCGCCTATGTTAGAGCCTTTCTTCTCACCCTTGGTGTCCCCAACATTCCTCCCCTACAAGTCATGCATCCCCAATTATTTGTGTGTGGATAAGAACTTCGATCCTTGATCAACCAAGTAGAGATTTTTTCTTTATATCTCTTTATTGTGTATCATGCAGGGTGGATACGCTACTGTTTTTATGGGAATGGATGAAACCAAACCCTAAAAAAGATAATAAACAGATTGTTAAAGAAGGATGGGGTGAGTTTGACAATTCTGCTATACTCTTATACGTTGCTATATGTTGTGAACAATATGGTATTATGCCTACTGAAAATCATGGTCGTTGGTGGTCTTTCCTTGCGCACTAATGAACCCTTGTCTTCTATGATGATTAAATAACTGTAACATGGAAATTTTTTAATCACCTAGACTCGATTGGTTAAATGGATACCCATTGAACATCAATCCTTTTTTGGTCACCCTGTTTAACCAACAAAGAGAAGAACATAATGAATGATGTGCTTGAACCTGGACGTTTCCCTACTCTATTTTGGTTGTAGGTGTGTTGTTTTATTTGATGCTTATGGGGTGATGTGGATGAGGATGGGATCCTCTATTGTGGAACGGTTGTTGATTGTGAATTTGAAGCTGTGTGGGGCTATATCTCGAGGCTTGGGTTGGTTCTAGTACTTTGAGGGATCTCACTGATCCCTTTGTTGTTGTGACTTCACAAGAGAACCGGTTGTGAATGCTTAAATTTTTGTTTGGATGTTTCTCTTTTTATAGATTGTGGTTATACCTGTTAGTTGCCCAGTAGTGCATAATTCACCTAAATGGGATCATTTGAACATGAAAGCAAGAATGGTTTAAATGGAGAATTGGTTTTGCGAATGATTTGTGACTTGGCTGTGAGTGCTCTACTTTTCTTTTATGAATGAATTGTAATGAGGGTGTTTGTGCCTAGGTTGGTTTGGAAGCCCTCGGTTGGGATGAGTGCTTGTTACATATATATAATTGTAGTTATTATGTTTCTTATTCACACCCCACCCAAAGTTGAGCACTTAGTGCCGCACACCCACATTTCATGGGGGAAGGTGTTTTTCCCAACAAACCTATGAGTTGCTGGTTATTAGCTCCTTTTCTACTCCCTTTCCATAATATCCCAAGACTATTCGGTTAGCCTGTGACGGCCTGAGGTAAATTATAGCCCAAGATTCATCATGAAGGGTAGTTGTGGTGTTTTTCCCAGGTGTGTGCGGGTAGGTTGTTCCCAAGAGTCTTCGGGATGAGGCCCAGGTGTCTCCGAGCGTGGAAGTAGTTGTTCTATCCCAGCTGTTTGCGGGCGTGGTTACGGGTGGTTGTTGTGGCCTATGGGTTTATTGTGGCCTAGGTGTTTGTGGGCAGGATGTGTGGTATTTATGGCCCAGGTGTGTGTGGGTGGGGAGTGGCAGTGGGACAGTAGTGAGAATGGAGGGTGAGATTCGATGTGTATGATATCTCCAATAACTAGTGGGAAAGTGGCATGGGGTACCCAAATATCGATGTGTTATTACTATACATTACTTGACTTGAATTATTTTGGGAGTGTTACTTGGTGAGGCTTGGGTGGATAGTTTTCCTTACTAGGTGCTTTGGTTATCCCTTTTCTCATAGGGCATTAGAATGCCTCCCCACTTGTGCATGAGAGTCTCTGGTTTTCCCTACTGAGTATACTTGTATGCTCAGCCTATGTATATAAAACTGCTTTCAGGTTTCCAGGAGGACTTCAGGGATCATGTAGGGTCGTACTAGCTCGGGAGTTGGGAAAGCTTCAGTTTTTTTTTCTTTCTTGTGTACTTTACCTTTGTAGTCTCCTTGTATTTTGTGGCATTTACTCTTGTAACATGAATATGGTAATGGTTTTCTTTGGGTTACATTCTACCCCCTAGTTTTGGTGTTGTTGGGATTTATTAACTTATCTACCGATCCTATTGAAGAAAAAAAGGGTAATTAATTCCATCTTGTTTCTGATTCTATACCCTTGGTTCTAGTCGCCACTCCGGGACCAATTTAAGGTGGGTCTCGGGGGCCATTATCTCTCCTTCAACTTGTTGAAGGAAGGGTCTGGAAATCTGTTGTCCCTTCTATCATATTAGTGAAGGTGGGTCGTGACAATTACCTACACCCACAATTTATTATACAAGGAACTCATCCTCTATACATCTCACCACAATATACATATCCACCGTCTTTTATACATAGATTTACTCCAATTTTTATCCCTCTATCTCTTCAATACGCTTTATTAACATTATAGACTAGTCCAGTTGTTGATATCCCACCACCCATAGTATAAGATACTTTCACTACTCATTCTCACGATGCAGAAGCCTAGGGCATAGAATATATGCTATATTTTTTTATGTGTTTAAACATTATTGAAACAATTATTTGGTATATATATATATATTAACTATTTTCTGTTTTTAATGATAGTTTGGATCCACTGTTAAATGATGAGTTTACCGAAATATGAAGGGGTTATGGAGTATGCATACACCAATTATGAATTAATACAATTAATATGGGGCTATAATTGGTAATAATGGAAAGGAATGTAAGAATTTTATGGGTACGCTATCAAAAAAGAGAAACAGTTTTTTCAATCAAGTAATAATTTGGAGGGAAGATAAAGATAAAGTAAAAGAAAATGTGTGGGATGATATTTGGGTATCTGTTATTAATATATTTTTACAAATATATTAATTGATAACATTTTTCAACAAATATTGTTCCTATAATAGCTTCAATAAATTTTTCCAAAATTAAAAAAAATGGTATTAATGTGAGGTTGGTGGGTTTTGGTAAAGTAGTGACCGTACAAGTATGACTTGTTTTTTGGATGGAAAGATAGAATTGGTACTGATCTTGAGAGATTGCAATTTTTACTTTATTTCCCAATATCACATTATACTTATATGATTAGTTATTATAATAGTATAGATTTTTTAAAAGAAATTATAAAAAATTATAATATACATATAATAAAATAATAGAAATATAAGTGAAATGAAATAAATTCATACTCTAGGGTGTTATTATATACTAGATCATAAGAAGGTACATCTAATTTAATATTAGGATTTTATATAATAATTTAATATATATATATATATATGGTTATTATCTTATAATTAGTCATGATTTCATATGAAACCATACCACTAATTATTTTCTACTTCTAGAAAATATTTGCTCTAAATGACAAAATGAAATAAATCAAAATGTATTGCAACTCAATCTCACCAACAACCTACAAACATTATAATACTCTTTTTAAAATAAACATTTATAAAAATTTCTAGTAAATCACATTAATATTAATACGTTTATTGACATACTTCGAATATGTAGTTGAAGCCACATGAATAACAAATTTGTAAAAAAACAATGGCTCCACTATTGTTGTTATACCAATTTATTCACAAAAAAAACAAAGGCATAACATTTTCTCCAATTGACATTGAAGACCAACCTTTTAGGTTATTTGTTGAAGATAAGTCTACACCCTTAAAAACAAAAGTTGAATTCCCTCTAACTCTTTATAAACAAATTGAAACATAATTACATCAACTGGTCTATTATCACATGAAATCTCAAAAATAATTATCAGAGAATAATTAAATTATTTCTCAACCAAAAATAACTCAATTTTGATTCTTGTAACCATAAGATATTTCTCCACTTCTTCAGAATGCCAAAAATCGCCCTTCCCTGTATGCTTCCAACAACATTAATTTTTCATTTTATGATTATTTTTCTTAATTTTCAACCAATCATACTTATCATTTACCTCATAATATAATTCCATTTCAAAACACAAGAAAGTCAACATATTCCTATTTTCCAAAAAATTCAAACCAACTAACCCATTGAAAACAAATTCAATAAAACATAATATAATGGATCCAAACATGAACATATTTCAAACATTACTATATAATAAAAATTTAAAAATAATAAACTAAAGATCTTAATAAAATTATAAGCCTTCATCAAAACGTTTCATATAAAAATAAAGAATTTATCATTGAAGGAAAAAATTCAAAATAGGTTTTTTGAAAATTCCAAACCATAAAACAACCCTGTGAAAATACTCAAGAACCCAAAAAAAATTAATTTTTTTTAAGGATAATGGGATATTAAAATTTTTTAATATTGAAATACATTTATCATAAATATAATCATCAAAAAACCTCCCAAATATTAACAAGGACAAATAAATTTTTTTAAATTATATCACTATATGGGTAAAATTATCTAATTAAATAATTAATAAAAGATTTACACCCAATGGTAGTAGTATTTAGTGTAATAATTATAAGGGAATCACAAAATACCAAATTCCATGTAATTATACCATTTTAGTTGGTTATAAGTAATGTAAATCAAAAAAAAAGAAAAAACATATGATTTTTGAATTTCATCCATTATAGGACATGAAAATATTAGCTCTTTAATTTTACAATACATAAATTTATACAAAATGATTGGTAATATATTTTCAAATTTCAAAACAAAAATTAAACATAAATAAACATAAAGTATCTCTTTAAATCAAGTCTTATTTTGAAAAAAGATCAAAAAACAAATCAATCACCAACTTTAAAGTAATTTAAAATAAGTTGAATTAAAATTATTCAGTTTTAAAGACGAACATGCTTACATTTACTTATTCAAAATTATTTTGAACATAATATATTTTAATCATGAAACCAACAAATAAGAATTAGAATTTTATAAAAACTCTACTAGATAACTATCTAGCCATGGTCTTTCAATCTTATTAAAATATATCATGAATGTTTAAAATTAAATTACTAGAATTTTATCAAACACCTAATTTAAAAAATTATAAAAAAGGGGTATTGTGATTTCAAACATTATGGGTACTATAAATAACATTTGTACCAATTCAACAAAATCCTAACGAGGTATTTCTAATTTGATAACAAAATATTACTTTAAAATAATCTATTTCTCATATCAATTGAAAATAATGGAGTGGAAAATGAACTGATAGGGCCCAAACCAAACAATAAAAAACTATAAAAAACTATAAAAAACTACTTAATTTAATTGAATACTATTACACTAAATTGACCCAAAAGAAAATCATTCAGACTCTAACTGAATCTCATTAAACCTAAGTTGAACAGAACTTATTTCACCAAAACAAAACCAATTAGAGCTGAACTAATACAACTCTAATTGATCCAACTGAAAATCTTTAAATTATTGATATAAAATCAAAATATAATGAAGTTACCTAAACTATGTCCTCTACTAGGCCCACCAATGTTGTTTGTGATTAAATGAAATAAATATACCTAAACTATGGACTTATTTTATAATTAATATTTATAAAATCATTCCACATATTCTTCAAGTAGTTTTATTTTATTTTCAAAGTGGATTAGGCTCAAAAGATATTATTATTATTATTTTATTCATATTTTCTTGGGAATTTTAATTATTTTAGGATATTATTTTTTGTGTTAGGTTACTATTTGTAACATTTTATTTTATTTTAATGGATTTTTTTTAATATTACATAGATAATTAAGATATGAAACCACATATTGTTTCATATCATGTAAAATTATCTGATTTAATTTATTTAATAATTTTCCTTAAAAAATGGAATGTATATTTTTCGTCACATTTTTTTACTCTACCTTGTTTTATAAAAAATAGGAAAATAACGATGGAAACACGATAAAAATACATCCCAAGAAACAATTATAAGTATATTTAAATTTATATTTATTATAATAAACATACTTCAATATATTAGTTTATAATTTTAATTAAAAAATATATATTATTCAATAGAATTATATAAGGTAATATTTTAAAAAAGAATTAAAAATTTTTTTTCTTAAAGGATCATCTATATCTGATATTATTAGGTGAGCATTAAAGATGGATGTTTTTTAAACCTAGGATAAAAATTACTAAAATTAAAGACTAGTGTTATAAAATATTTTTTTGAGTGATGGTTCTACTACATTGACAAGGTAATGGATGAATGTTTCCATGAAACAAAAACCCTAAAAAGAAGAAGAATTTTTTAAACACACAAAATTATAAATGAATAGATCATGAAATCCATGTCAACTCTTTCATCATCATTTTTACTATAGATAATTGTGGTAACATATGACAATTTTATGATGATGTCCTCTATTTATGAGTTTTTATATAATTATGATACTAATTTTTATGTTTATAATGACGACTGTATTAGAATGATAATGGTGGTGATTATGTGTGAGTTAGTGATGGAAATGGCAATAATGATGATAGTGTTTTGGTAAGATATGTAGCTAAGGATTATATAGGAGGTTATGGGGTGGTTCCTGATCTTATTGATATTGATCATGATTATTATTTTTTATGTAAATTTTTGTTATGGTTTTAAAATATTAGATTATACTTTATTATGTATTTGTTAAAAAAATTTATTATTTTTCATGTTTTTGTAATTTTTTTAGAGTCTCGTGAACAGAACAGTAATGTTTATTTTCAAAATATAATAACCCTATATCCAAAGGCGCAACCCATGTTTGTACACATATAGCCATAAGAATTCCCATGGAATTATTTTTATAAACATGGTTAAGGAACATTGATATATATTCATGGGTAGTGGACCACTTTTTCATGACAAATGGGTCCATAGTTCTTCAGACCATAACTATAAGAAATATCCATTATTTTTTGGGATATAACCATATTTTTTAACTCATGGTTGTTTCTAATTTTTTCAGTAGTGTGTGCTTTGGTGTTTTGGAAATATAAATAATATTAAAGGCTTATGGATTCTACTTTATAAATTAATATTGAAATATCCATATTCATTGTGTTAAAGTGTTCACTAAGATTATAAATACATACTTTAATATATGTGTGCTAATTTTAAATAAAGGGAACACAAATGATGAAATATATATTATATATTAATGGAATATTACATAGAACCATATTAAATGAATAATATGATAATATCGTTGATGAAATTACCTGTAAATATAATTTATTTACATTATGGGTTATAGTGTAATGACCCAATTTATTTGTAACTAAACTGTACAAACCCATCTTCGATAGGTTTGGAGCAATAAACTAATACTGAGGTGTCCACTGAAAAATAATTGAAGTAATTACTTCTAATAAATACATATCACCTACTACATGTAACATCATGTTCTAAAATATAAATTATTAATCATTCATAAAATAAAATATATTCATGTGTAATAGGTATCTCCAAATATATATATGAAATAATCAAATAAATCCTCACATACATGAAACTTATCATGAGCATAATAAAAAAAATTAATCATGTATATAGTTAATATGATTTTTGTCATCATAATGAAAACACTATTCTAGATGCTACTAAATTTACCATCCATATCCAGCCTCCATGATCATAAACCATATATATATTGATATATATATATATATATATCAGAGAGAAAACACAAGTGTGAATTTATGGGTGATAAATTAAACTAGCTATGGTTTTTAAAAGTAGTGACATGGTCCCATGCTTAACTAGTTTCTATGATCATCCTTAATAAGAAATGAATGTAAAACCTACATGAAAACACATAATCATCTTGAAAAATAATATACATGAAATGTTCCTACTAAGATAACAATAACTATCCATCATTGAACTCAAAAAATAACAATTTTTCTTACACACATATATGTATATATAGTATTAATATTTCCAAAATTTCTTAATACGAAGGTCCCCCATGTAATAATCCTTTCTTGAGAGACACCACGAACCCATTTTTATTTCAAAAACATGATCATAAATGATTATATCTATTTGTAGCTCTCTAGAAATTTAAAGAATTACTTTATTCATCTCTTTATGGATATTGGAACTCATCCACCCCACATGTGAATGGTAGTTTCATAACAAAATAGCATATGAGAATAAAATATAATCTCATTTCCCATAATAGGTTTCTCCCCTAATGAATAATCCTATATTCACCACCTTACAATGTTGGAGAAACAATTATAAATTAATCACGTAAAGGATCTATTATTATATTTCAAATTTCACTCAAAAAAAGATCAATGGGAGAAAATTAAATAAATACTTGGTTCATATTCATCCACCATGTTCTATGAGATGTGGGAGAAATGATGTGTAATAACTCAAGTGACTCATCTTTTATCTCAATACCATGCCAAAGGTGTGTATTATAACCATAAATAAATCATATAATTAATAGTTTTGAAACTATAGTAGTAGGATTGAATAATCCAGAATAGTTGGAATGAATTCAAAGGACATACATATATGTCATCATAAACCTCTAATACAAAGAAGTATGTGGGTATAAGATTAATCTCTATAGTACACCATATCCATAAATATTCTTTATCCATTGTCCATTATCACACATCAAAGTATGTTGTGTAACAAAAATATCACACAAATCAAATCAAAGATCCATTAACATATCACATGATACAACCAAGAAAATAATACATAATGTAATCTCACAATTCACATCATTATCACACCAAAATCCTATAATAATTTAAATTCATTTATTTGAATTATTTATTCACCCAATAATTATAACAAAAATATCAATATCCAAATAATATCATTATATCATAATAACAAGTAATTTAATGTAATGTTATAATACTTCCCATCACTCCAATATTTTTATTAGAATCTATGGCTACTGGGAATCACTTCCTCAGAAATTAATGTTTACGTTATCATTCTACATTACCATTCCATGATTCAAAACTCAATTACTAAAAATTCAAAGCCTTTAAAATTATAAAATTTAAAGTTAATTATTATTTTTATTTTATAGTTCAAATAACTGGTATTCAATACCATGTTTCCATTAATCGTCTCATAATAGCACCTCAATTTAATTTAAAAATAATATATATATTATAACCATAGAATTAATTATTAGGTATGAATTTGACAAACATGTCACTAATACTTATGTATTTTGATTAATTATGAGTGTTTGACTATTTGGAAGGGGTTTTGGAGTCTTTTCTCATGAAATATGTTAGGTTTTGGGACATCTGTCCTATTACAGATGCCGCTGGGTACCCTATGGACTATTACCCCGTACATGGTGGGGGAAGGGGAGGATGTAACACCAAGTGGGCTTCAAGATGTCCAATTACCCTATATTGGGAACCTAATAACCAATGGATACCCAATGGTAGGTTGTAAGGTAACAAGTGGGTGAACACTTTGTTTTTAATTTTTTTTAAATAATTAATTAATTTTTCAAAACATATTTAAAATGTTAAATATCTATCTCATTTTAAAATCACTATATTTGAGCTCCCATATCACTTCCATTTTCAAATTCTTCTTTAATTGAGTGTTTAACTTATTATGGATCAGATCACATATTCATTTTCAGCATTAGGTTCTTATGGTTGATTCTAATGCTCTAATTCAATATTTTTTTTCTACCCATGCTATTTTAACATGCATTAATGGTTATAATTAATTTCAAATATATTTTTGTATTATCATGATTTTTATTGATTATGACCAAAAAGTTTTATTGTTTCTAATTAGAGGGAACCTTAATATCCAATGTTAGTGGTTTAGTGATTTATTTATCGTTTTTCATGTGTGTATTGAATCGTATAAAATGTGGGGGAAAATATTCTATTTTGTACCACAAAAAATTATTTTATATTGGTTAATTTTTTTCTTATGGTATGTTTAGATACATAAAAAGATGTGAGGGGTATTAAATAGGTATGTTTTAATGCTTTTGGTTACTGATAAATAGTATTTATATGATTATGTTGAAACATTGTACTTATACCTAGAAATGGTGCCATTATTTGATAGTTTGTCTCGGGAGAGTAGTGTATTTTTATAGATCACTCCATGGTATTTGTTAGGCTGAGAATGATTTATTATAGTGAACATTTGGACATGGAATGGGTCCTGACACAGATTTATAGCTTAAGAGTATAACTCATGATGTATTTATTAATTTTTAAATTCTTCTCTTTATTTTCAAATGATAAATCATTAATTTTAAATGGATTCTTGGTTTATGGTGGTGCCTCATCCACCTAATGATAAATATATTTGGAGTCTCAACCACCCATTATAATAGGAAGAATCTCATCCACCCTTCAAGAATTTTTGGTTTATTTCCCACTCTAGGCTATTTTATGGTATCTCATACACTTTAATAGGGATAGTGTTCCATCATTCACCATGATTCCAATGAAATAATGAAGACTCAAACACTATATATTATCTTACTAGTGGTATAAAATCCACTTAAGGGTTTGTATTAATGGAGATTTTTTCACTTATGAGAGTCATACTATTGTGACATCATCCAATTAGCGACTTATTCTAGTGGTAAATCATACAAAAAATATTATATATTATTGGTGTGTGTAACATAAGTTATGTGATGTAGGTCGTAAATTTTCCCTATATATGATGTTATTGGTGGTGAATCATACACCTATGAATTCTATATCAACTGTGCATCATCCAACTATAGATAATGTCTCAATGGTGTATCTTACACAAGTAGATATATAATGGTGGTATATCACCAACCTATGATGATATTTGGTACTATATCATCTATTAGGTATTGGTAATACACTATTCATTATGTAGTATCTCATTTTTCATTTACCATGGATTGGTGATAACTCATTCACATAGATTCATTACGATGTTGATGGATTATTGACCGTGAAAATTTGATGGATATAGTTTAATCCCCACAACTATTATACGATGAGTGATATATCGTTCCTCCTTGAGGTGTGTTCATAAAATAGATATATAATCCCATTTTTCATTGTTTAGAAAAGGTAGGGTCACACATGGTTTAGAGGGATAAATCCAAAGGGTGATTTTTTATTTCGTCATATTATTTATTTGTACATTATATTAAGAATAAACCTATATTTAATATAATTCTTAAGGATTCCAATGTTGGTGGCCTATTTATTTGTACACACACCCTTCTTGGTCTCCCTTAAACAAAATAAAACATTATGTTTCATTCCCTAGGTAAGGGTACATTCTATGTTGCATAAAATGGCTAATTCGTTGGATCATTTTTAAATTCACGAGATGGGATATAATTAGGAATCAGAACCAATTCTGTGGTTGTCTCACTAACTTATTTAAAATTTTGGATCCTATTTTATATAATCTACCACAAGAGATCTAATATATATTATTAAGATTTTTAATACTTATATAGTGGTTCATTCTGATAAACTATGTTGTTTATATTTATTATTGGATATAATTTAGCTATGTTCTTTATTATATGTTATTATCATATTATGGTGATTTTTTTAATTATTATACTCTATCTTGATTTTCATCTATACCTAAGGGTATAGTCTATACACTTTTTATATGTCGAGCCTCAATGATCTATGTCATATCATTTTTTTATTTGGGCTTACTATTTGTTATATGGTATACAAGAGATAGGCTGTTGTCAGAGAATAGTGTAGAACTTCTATATAGGAGTGGATCACCCAAGTATGGTCGTTGTTTTGGTTACTTTGGATGTTATTATTGTTCTTATATTTCACTTCTATGGTTGTATTAATTTGATAAATATGATAAATTTTTATTTTGACTTATGGTTTTTTTATTTTTACTCTTTGATCTGGTGGAAAGGCAGTATATGTTCATGCATCATTATTTTCATGAATGGGTCATATAAAATCAAATAATTTTTTATTATTTTTATTCTATATATGATTAATGTAAAGACCTGTAAAATTCAAGGGGAATTTTTTTTCCTTAATTTTATTCGAGATATTACAAGAACGCCGTTTCTGACGGCACCAGATTCCGAGGCCCGGTGTGCCCGGAATCAATTTCCAAAGTTTAGCTCGGGTACATTCAGTAAACGAACAAGTGGGATTTCCTAACTTTTTAATGGGTGCTCGTAATCGAATTCCGAGGGCACCAATGGAATAAAAGTGCTGGTAATTGCTTAAGAACACCTTTTTCGGAGATTCGTTTGCTCGGGTGAGGTTATTAATTAATTAGGTTAACTAAAAAATAAAAAAATAAAATTTGTGCAACCAAATTTTTTTTTATTTAATGTAGCTTAAACCTGTGCTTGGAGGTTGCGGTGGGACCCACTAGTTACTACCGACCCTAGGTAGGATATTAGTGAAGTGGGTCCCACACGATCCCCACCCCTTTAATTCATTTTTACCTCCCATGTGCTTTTAATATGGTAAATCACCTACACTCCCACTTAAATGCCAAGTCAAATCTCGCGTTTAATTTGATTATTGAACGCCTCATTAATTGGATGTCGCTCGATAATTAAATCGTGATCTATTTTTGAATTTCAAAAATAGTTGGCATGAGAAATAAAATAAGGCAAAGCCTTATTTTATTTTTGTTGTTGTTGTGTTGTGTGAGAAAATTGGGAAGGAATTACTCCAGTCTTGAAGAACGTCCTTCCACGACGAAGAATGCTGGCCACTGATGAAAGGTGATGAAGAATGCAAGTTCCTCGGAGATCGACGACGCTGCGTTGTGTACCGTGGCGCCGACGATCCTCTTCCTCGCGACGTCGTGTATCGCGACGCCGACGATCCTCTTCTGTGATGTTGTCTTTCGCGGCGTCCCTTTTTATGCGAAGAACCTTCATTCGACGACACCTTGAAGTAGGGGTTAATTTTTTTTAACTGTGAATTTTTCGTTTGCCGTTCATCGACTTCTATTTGAGCCGCCTGTTATCGTAATGACAGGAGGAGGTCAGATCGCATGAACACGGCCGACCCTCCTCCCCCTTTTGATGATTGTGTTTTTTATGGTTCAAAAGAAGGCGGCGCGGTGCAACGACACCGCGCGGAAACATGGGGGAATGTGGCGAAGATGCGTGGCACTGTCGCGCCACGCCGTTGAGGCCAAACGAACCCGCGGCCGGACTCGGGCCGTAGTGAAGGGGCTTGGCGTTGTCGTGTCGTGCCGGAGAACCACGAAGACACCGCAACCGGAGTGGCGAGGCGCCGTCGCGCCGCCCCGGTCGGAAAAGGCCACGGCTCGAAGCCGCGGTGGTGCAATGCGGGGCGGCCGGAACCGCCGGCCGCCGACATATCGGAGGGGTGGGACCCCGGCGGTCCTGTGGCAGCAGCACTGGCCGGACGGACCGGGCTGGCCAGCTTCCATGAAACCGGGGGTCGTAACCCCGGCTGGCCGAAGGAGCGCCCCCCCCCCCCCCCCACTTGTGGTCAGTGGTTCATCAATCAAGGGGGCAGCGCGCCCCCCTATCCACTCAGCTCGGCGCTGGCCAAGCGGGCCACGTGGGTCGCGCAAGCGCACCAAGCTGGGCTGGGTTGGGCCGCGTCGGCTGGGTCTGGCCACGCCCTAATGGTTTAGACCCTGAACCGGTTCAGGTCGACCCGGTTCAGGCCGACCAGGGGGGGATCGGGCCGGGTCGGACCGGGCCCGAACCCCCTATTTTCGGACAGATCCTTTCAAACGCCCATAACATGGGATACGGACCTCCGATCGTTGCACCATCAGCTACGATGAAATCCTTGGATCGAGACGGTCGTTTTTTTATATTACACTAAGGGTTTCGGAGAACTTTGGGTATGGCCGGGTTGGTTCGAACATGAAACCAACCGAGCCCTCGGATCGGAAACGCTTATAACTTCAGCTCAGGACGTTCGATTGATGTGTCGTCGACTTTGTTGGATTCCTCTTAGTGAGACAGACCTTTTGGATTACTCCTCTCGAGGTTTGGACGCAGTTGGAGTGAGTTCGGGTTGGTTTTGACTTAAAAACCAACCGGGCCCCTGAAACGAAAAAGCCAATAACTCTCAGACCGGGCGTCCGATTGATGCGCCTTCTGTCACGTTGAGTTCCTCTTGTCGAGACAGAACTTTGAGATACATCAATTCTGGACTACGTGTCAGTTGATGTATCGACCCCTTTGCTCGTGGAGCGGACCCTCCCGGAATGAGCATGCAGTGTGCGGGAACCCTAGAGCTGGCTGCGACTGCGACGATGAAGACTGCACTGAAATCCTATGTGGGTTCAGCAGCGATGAAGACCATACTGAAATCCTATGTGGGTTCGGTAGCGATGAAGACCGTACGGAAATCTTATGAGTATTCGACGGTGATGAAGACTGCACAGAAATCATATGTGGGTTCGGTAGCGATGAAGACCATATTAAAATCCTATGTGGGTTCGACAGCGATGAAGACTGCACTGAAATCCTATGTGGGTTCGGCAGCGATGAAGACCATACTGAAATCCTATGTGGGTTTGACGGCGATGAAGACTGCACTGAAATCCAATGTGGGTTCGGCAGCGATGAATACCATACTGAAATCTTATTTGGGTTTGACGGCGATGAAGACTGCACTGAAATCCTATGTGGGTTCGGCAGCTTGGCTGGTTTAGTACCCTACGTGGGTCCCAGCATAGATGAAGCAGTGGCTATATCTGATCATATCTATTACCGAAGAAGTATACCTGTGTGATCTGAGTCTTGACTTTCTATCATTATCCTCGATATGATTGACTTCCTTTCCTGTGTGGATTGGTTTGTGTTCTCCTATGTGGGCGTGATTGAACTTGGGCTCAGATGTTGGAACTGAACTAGAATTGATGACTTAGGTATATGTATAGGCATATACCTAAGTAATGTTGGATGTTACTTCGTGATTGTATCTTTCCTTCGTGGAATATCCTTTGTGGATTCTGGGAGACCTTCGGGGGTCTTGGGGTCCCTACTGAGTAGCGTATACTCACCCCTGCACGGGCTATGCCCGAACTACGTTGTGTTGGATGCAGACGATGGAAAACGCTGATCGTGGTTGAGGCTTGTGGAGAAAGTCGGTACCTGGAGGTGGACCACTGGGCAGGACATACACGGAGTAGACAGCTGGACCCGAGGAGCTGAGGAGGCTATCTGTACCCACCCTTCAGGTGGGACTTCCAGTGGATGGCTCGCTGTTGCTGCTTTACTTTCAGTTGCTGTACTTTCTTTCCAGTTGTACTTTACTTTTAGTGTGGGTTTGTATCCTAGCCCACTTTTTTTCCGCACTACTTTTTGTACCTAGTTTTAATTGGTGTTTACTTTTGCATGCTTACTATGTGGTGTTTGTTTACTTTACAAAGGCAATGTCATCCCATTTTTGTTTGGATTACGCCTTGGTGCTAGTCGCCAGCCCCTGGCATATGGGAGGCGGGCTTGGGATAGTCACGGCACGGGTCCCAAGGACGGGTCGTGAAAAATTGGTATCAGAGGAGTTCGGTTCTACTGCAGAACTCAGGACTCTGATATTTCTTCTATGTGAATCAATAGTGTTAAGGGTATTGGGTGTGGTTATCAGTCCAGGGGGTCCAGTTTTGGTGCGGTGGCTGACGTATCCGTACACCAGGACCCTGACTTCTGATTTCCGACTCAATGCATGGAGAAATTGATTGCATGAGTGTTTCAAAAGTTTTCTTTGTGATTAATTTGTGTCAGCTCACCATGTATACTGTTTGAACATGGCGCACCTGTTTCTTTTCATGATGGCCTGACGACGGCAGCCATCTAGGGTTCTTAGCGTTGTGCGAGACCACAGCCCACCGAGCGAGGAGGCCTCGGTGTAGGGCCCTTTGACAGCAGAGGCACTGATGGTATCTCTACCTGCCGAGCCACCGATGCTACCATCCCCAGCCGCTGATAGTGCACATCGCCTTAGTGCACTGCACGAGTTTCAGTGTTTGATACCACCCAGGTTCCATGGGGAGATGGACCCTCCGGCAGTCGAGGAATCGCTGGAGGCAGTTTTTCGAGTTTTCATGTTAGTGGGGACACCAACTGACCTCATGGTGATCCTTGGAGCGAGCCTCCTGCACGCGGCAGCAGTCAGATGGTGGAGCTTGATGCTCTAGGGGCACGACGAGGCATCACTCCTCTAGACGGACTTTGAGAGCCTCTTCCGCTTGGAGTTCGTCCCAGCCACCCTACGTGCATGTGCATCCATGAGATTCTATAGCTGCGGCAGGGTAGCATGACGGTCGCCCAGTACTCGGTGAGATTTACCGATCTCTCGTTCTATTCAACGGACATGGTATGAGACCCATTCTTTCGGGACTGGACCTTTGTGCAGGGATTGAGGCATGAGATCAGGGCATCAATGATCTCCCTCAGCATTCTAACACAGGCAGGAGTACTAGAGCGAGAAATTCTCATATAGAGCCTTCTTGCCGAGCCTACACCAGCAGTGAGACATACCGCAGGGTGGAACATAGCAGAGTCCTCTGCAGCTGGCTGTCGACGGATTTCACAGGGGTCCAGGTGGACCAGACCATTAGGAAGATGACCTCAGGACACTAGCTCAGAGGTGCAGGGCATAGGGCGTAGATCCAGCCTTTCAAGGAGCAGGCAGTGCTATGCATGCGACGGGCAGGGCCACATGGCTCGTGATTGCCAGACCCGCCGTGCAGAGGTGCAACAAACGGTTGAGGGGCCACCCAGGCAGAGTCAGAGGGTCGACCGTGGCAGTCCGCTGAGAGCAGGCGGAAGAGGCAGGGGAGCTGGCCAAGCAGCAGGTGGTGGGCGACGCTTTGAGGCTTTACCACCACCACGACCAGGAGGTCCACCCTGACCACCGGGAGCTTGCGGGCAGAGGCATGATCAGCTTCAGGCAGTGGAGGCCTACGACCACGGCGCACCAGAGATGATTCGAGGTACTATTTGTGTCTACTCCAAACTTGCTGCAGTTCTTATAGGCACAGGAGTGAGTCATTCCTTTATTGTCACTACCCTTTTTCGGAGCTTGGAGATTCTGACAGAGTCGTTGGCTCGATCCTTACGGCTAGATACTCATACGGGAGTAGACTCGACGAATAAGCACTGGTGCCAGTAGTGTGAGCTTACACTAGGAGGTGAGAGCATCGATTGGGATCTTCTTGTAGCGGCGTTTAGGCCTTACGACATCATCTTGGGCATGGATTGGTTATCTACAGTCCATGCTCATATTGACTGTATTAGGCGCAAGGTGCAGTGTGTACGCACCGATGGGAGCAGTTTTACCTTCACCTTCGAGAAGGGATCCTTTGCAGCACAGGATGGACTCACATAGAGGAGAGAACAGCCCATCACTCATCATTTGGCTAGCCTCATCCTAGGAGCAGTTGACGTGCAGAGTCCTTTTTTTCCTGTAGTGGTGGATCAGTATGCAAACGTTTTCCCCGATAACGTCCCAGGACTACCTCCTCGTAGATATGTCGACTTCTATATTGGCCTGTACCCCGGGACATCCCCGATATCCACTCCATCATATCAGATGGCCCCCACTGAGCTTCGATAGCTACGAGTACAGTTGGAGGACTTGCAGGGCTAGGGATTCATCCGACCCAGTGTTTTACCCTGGGCTTCCCCGATACTGTTCGCCAAGAAGGTGGACTGGAGCTTGCGACTTTGTGTCGACAATCATCTCCTGAACCAGGTGACCGTGAGGAACAAGTATCCACTACCGAGGATTGACGACCTCTTCGATCAGCTCAAGGGAGCACGATGGTTCTCAAAGATAGACCTTAGATCAGTCTATCATCATCTCAGAGTTCAAGACGAGGACGTGCAGAAGACGGCCTTTAGATGTCGGTATAGCCACTATTTGTTCTTGGCTATGACTTTTGGAATAACCAATGCTCTAGTAGTGTTCATGAGTCTCATGAATATGATCTTTCAGCCATAACTCGATCGATTTGCTGTAGTTTTCATCGACGACATTTTGATATACTCGACCACTGAGGAGGAGCACTCCTACCACTTTTGGGTTGTACTAGACACACTCTGAGAGCACCAGCTTTATAGAAATCTCTTGAAGTGTCAGTTCTGGTTATGTGAGGTACACTTCTTGGGACACGTCATCTCTGAGGCAGGAGTTGCGGTGGATCCTACGAAGATCGAGGGAGTGCTATCTTGGGAGCCACCCAGGAGCGTGACGGAGGTGTGGAGTTTCTTAGGGCTAGTTGGGTACTACCGGAGATTTGTGCCAGACTTTTCCAAAGTTGTGGCACCACTCTCAGCTTTGACGAAGTAGGGGAAACCCTTCCTATGGTCATACAGATGTAAGCAGACCTTACAGGAGCTGAGACAGATATTGACCAACACACCAATATTGAGGCTACCGGAGGAGGGAGTAGGGTACGTAGTCTACTGCGATGCATCAGGGACTGGAATAAGATGTGTCCTAATGAAGGAGCGGGCCATAATCCCCTATATATCACGTCAGTTGAGGCAGCATGAGAAGAACTATGCTACCCATGACCTAGAGTTAGCAGTAGTGGTCTTCGCTCTGAAGATGTGGCGACACTATCTGATGGGCGAGCGCTTTACAGTCTACTCTGACCACCAGAGTCTCAAGTACATCTTCTCGTAGAAGGAACTGAATCTGAGATAGCAGTGATGGCTCGAGTTCCTCCAGGATTATGACTTTGAGATAGTCTATACTCCTAGAAAGGGGAACGTGGTATCTGATGCCCTCAGTAGGAGGATGGGCATACAGCTACTCGGTGAGGCGACGAAGCAGCTAGCCTCTTTGAATATATCCTTCGTAGATAGAGATGAAGCAACCTTTCTTCAGTCACTCACAGTCACTCCACCACTACTGCAACGGGTCAGAGAGGCACAACATGGGATGCGGACTGTGAAATGCGGCGTCCATAGATATCCTCAGGATAGGCACCTGATGGATTCTCTGTAGGAGGAGAGCATGTAATCCTTTTCAGAAGACGTACCATGGTACCAGTTTCTTTCCAGGAGGAGGTGCTGAGATATTTTCACACTTACCCTTTAGCGGTACATCCTGGGGTGGCGAAGATGTACCAGGATCTCAGACGACAACACTGGTGGCCGGTTATGAAGAAGGTTGTGGAAGAGTTCATTTCTCGATGTATCACCTACCATCAGGTGAAGGCAGAGCACCAGGTACCTGCAGGCTTGGTACAGCCCTTGGAGGTACCAGAGTGGAAGTGGGATGACATATCTATGGATTTCGTGACTGGACTTCCACGTACTTCCAGAGGTCACGACTCCATTTGGGAGATTTTCGACCAACTCACCTAGTCGGCTCACTTCTTACCCATCAGAGAGCAGGGCTCAGTAGAGAACATAGGACATCTCTACGTTCATGAGATTGTACGACTTCATGGTGTGCTATCATCTATCGTCTCCGATCGAGATGCTCACTTTACATCCTGGCTTTGGAAGGGGTTGTAGGAGGAATTCGGGACGCAACTACATCTGAGCACTGCCTTTCACCCTCAGATGGATGGTCAGACGGAGAGGACCATTCAGACTCTCGAGGACATGCTTCACGCATTTTTCATCGACTTTGGTCGCAGCTGGGAGGACCACCTACCCTTTGTGGAGTTTGTGTACAACAACAGCTACCACTCCACCATCGGGATGGCACCATACGAGGCATTGTACGACCGACCTTGCAGATCACCTCTATGCTGGACAGACCCTGGGGAGTCAGCACTTGTGGGACCGGAGATGGTCCAGGCCACGACAGAGAAGGTCCAGGTCATCCAGGAGCAGATGAGGACTACACAAAGCTGGCAGAAGTCTTATGCAGACAGGAGGCAAAGGCCACTGGAGTTCGAGGATGGCGACCATGTCTTCTTGCGGGTCTCCCTTCGACTTGGATTACGGAGATTTGGCCGAGGCGGCAAGTTATCTTCGCGCTTCAACGGACCATTCCAGGTCCTCAGCAGGATAGGTGAGGTGGCTTATCACCTGGCTCTACCACCTCAGTTGCACCGGGTGCACGACGTCTTCCACGTATCTCAGCTAAGGAGATACATGAATGACCCGACGCATATCATCAACCATGGGGAGTTGGACATTGAAGATGGGGAGACTTTTTTGGAGGTCCCGGTGGAGATCAAGGATCGACAGGAGCGGGTCCTACATGGATGGTCGATACCTCTAGTGCGCATCAGATGGCAGCACGAGAACCTCCAGGAGAGCACTTGGGATCGGGAGGCTTAGATGCGTGCACAATACCCACATTTGTTCCCCTAGTTTATGATGTATCTTTACGGGGATGTAAAGCTCTAAGGTGGAAGTAATGTAAAGACCCGTAAAATTCAAGGGAAATGTTATTTTTCTTAATATTCATTGGGATTTTACATAAAACGCAGTTTCTGACGGCACCTGATTCTGAGGCCCCGTGTGCCCTGAATCAATTTCCAAAGTTTAGCTCGGGTACGTTCAGTAAACGAACGAGCGGGTTTACCTATCTTTTGAACCGGTGCTCGAAATCGAATTCTAAGGGCACCGATGGAATCGCAGCACCGGTAATTTCTTAAGAACACCTTTTCCGGAGTTGTGTTTGCTCGGGTGAGGTTATTAATTATTTGGGTTTACTAAAGAAAAAAAAAATTTGCAACCAACTTTTATTTTTATTTAAGGTAGCGTAAACCTACGCTTGGAGGTTGGGGTGGGACCCAGTAGTTCCTAACTACCCTAGGTAGGATATTAGTGAAGTGGGGCCCACACGAACCCCACCCCTTTAATTCCTTTTTACCTCCCACGTGATTTTAATATGGTATCTCACCCGCACCCCCTCTTAAATGCCAATTCAACTCTCGCGTTTATTTGGATTATTAAACGCCTCATTAATTGGACGACGCTCGATAATTAAATCGTGATCTATTTTTGAATTTCAAAAACAGTTGGCATGAGAAATAAAATAAGGAAAAGCCTTATTTTATTTTTTTTGTTGTTGTGTTGTGGTATAAGAATGGGAAGGAATTACTCCAATCTTGAAGAACGTCCTTCCACGATGAAGAACGACGGCCTCTGAAGAAATACGACGAAGAATGAAATTTCCTCAGAGATCGACGATGCGACGCCATGTACCGCGACGCTTATGATCCTCTTCCTCGCGACGCCGTGTACCGCGATGTTGTGTACCACGATGCCGACGATCCTATTCCGCGACGCCGTCTTCCAGGACGTCCTTTTTTCTACGACGAACCTTCGTTCGATGACACCTTCAGGTAGGGGTTAATTGTTTTTTCCCGTGAATTCTTCCTTTGCCATTCATCGACTTCTATTTGAGCAACCTGTTATCGTAATGATGGGAGGAGGTCGGACCGCACGAACATGGACGACCCTCCTCCCCCTTTTGATGATTGTGTTTGTTGCGGTTCTAATGAAGGTGGCGCGGTGAAACGACATTGCCCGGAAACCTGGGTGAATGTGGCGAAGATGCGCGGCGTCGTCGCACCGCGCTATTGAGGTCAAACGAACCCGCGACCGGAGTCGGGCCGCAGTGAAGGGGGGAGGCGCCATCGCGCCGCGCCAGAGAACCACGAAGACACTGCGGCCGGAGTGGGGTCGCGGCGGAGGGGCGTGGCACCATCGTGCGGCACCGGTCGGACAATGTCGCGGCTCGAAGCTGCGATAGTGCAAGGCAGGGCGGCCGGAACCGCCGGCCACCGGCACCTCGGAGGGGCGGGACCCCATCGGTCCCGCGGCAGCAGCACCGGCCAGCTGAACCGGGCCGGCTGGATTCCATGAAACTGGGGGTCGTAACCCCCGGCTGGCTGAAGGAGCCCCCCCCCCACCCCCCACCCCTCCCCCCCCCCCCATGTTGGGGCAACGGTTCATCAATCAGGGGGGCAGCGCGCGCCCCTGTCCGCTCAGCTCAGCGCTGGCCGAGCTGGACATGCGGGCCGCGCGAGCCGCGCGAGCGCACCAGGCCGTGCCGGGCCGCTTCATCCGGGCTGGGCCATTCCCTAATGGGTTGGACCCAGACCTGGTTTGGGTCGCCCGGTTCGGGCCTACTTGGGGGGGGGGGTATCGGGCCAGGTCGGACCGGGCCCAAACCCCCTATTTTCAGATAGATCCGTTCAAACGCCCATAACTTAGGCTACGGACCTGTGATCAACACACCGTCAGCTGCAATGTGATCCTTGGATCAAGTCTTTCGTTTCGGTATATTACACTCAAGGTTTGTAAGAACATTAGGTATGACCGGGTTGGTTCGAACACGAAACCAACCGGGCCCTCGAAGCAGAAATGCTTATAACTTGAGCTCCGGACGTCCGATTAACGTTCCATCTACTTTGTTGGATTATTCATACTGAGACAGACCTTTTGGCTTACTCTTCTAGATATTTGGATGCAGTTGGAGTATGGTTGGGTAGGTTTTGTCTTAAAAATCAACCGGAGCCCTGGAACGAAAAAGCCAATAACTCTCTGACCGGGCGTCCGATTGACGTGCCGTCTATCATGTTGAGTTCCTCTTGTCGAGACGGAACGTTGGGATACATAAACTCTGGACTACGTGTTAGTTGATGTATCGACCCCTTGGCTCGTGGAGCGGACCCTGCCAAAACGAGCATGCTGTGTGCGGGAACCCTAGAACTGGCTGCCACTACGACGATGAAGACTGCACTGAAATCCTATGTGGGTTCGGCAGTGATGAAGACCGTACAAAAATCCTATGTGGGTTCGGCAGCAATGAAGACCGTACTGAAATCCTATGTGGGTTCGACGATGATGAAGATGGCACTAACATCCTATGTGGGTTCGGCAGCGATGAAGACCGTACTGAAATCTTATGTGGGTTCGACGGTGATGAAGACTACACTGAAATCCTATGTGGGTTTGGTAGCGATGAAGACCTTACTGAAATCCTATGTGGGTTCGACGGCGATGAAGACTGCACTGAAATCCTATGTGGGTTCGGCAACGATGAAGATCGTACTAAAATCTTATGTGGGTTTGATGACGATGAATACTGCAATGAAATCCTATGTGGGTTCGGCAGCTTGGCTGGTTTAGTATCCTACGTGGGTCCCAGCTTAGAAGAATCAGTTGCTATATCTGACCATCTCTATTACCGAAGAAGTATACCTCTGTGAGCCGATTCTTGACTTTCAATCATTATCTTCGATATGGTTGACTTTATTTCCTATGTGGATTGGTTTGTGTTCTCATATATGGACGTGATTGAACTTGGGCTCAGATGTTGGAGCCAAACTGGAATTGATGACTTAGGTATATGTATGGACATATACCTAAGTAGTGTTGGATGTTACTTCGTGATTGTATCATTCCTTTGTGGATTATCCTTTGTGGATTCTGGGAGACCTTTGGGGGTCTCAGGGTCCTTACTGAGTAGTGTATACTCACCCCTGCACGGGCTATGCCAGCACTACATTGTGTTGGATGCAGATGAAGGAAAGCACTGATCGTGGTTGAGGCCTGTGGAGCAAGTCAGTACCTAGAGGTGGACCACTGTGTGGGACGTACATGGAGCGGACGGCTGGACCCGAGGAGCGGAGAAGGCTATCTGTACCCACCCTTCAGGTGGGACTTCCAGTGGACGGCTCGACATTGCTGCTTTACTTTCAGTTGTTGTACTTTCTTTCCAGTTGTACTTTACTTTCAGTTTGGGTTTGTATTCTGGCCCACTTACTTTTCCGCACTACTTTTTGTACCCAGTTTTACTTAGTGTTTACTTTTTTTGCTTACTCTGTGGTGTTTGTTTAATTTACAAAGGCAATGCCTTCCCCTTTTCATCGGGATTTACGCCTTGGTGCTAGTCTCCAGCCCCTGGCCTATGGGAGGCGGTTGGGGTGGTCACGACATGGGTCCTGAGGACTGGGCATGAAAATTTAGGTTTTGTTCATTTAAAGTGTCAACAAAAACATATATAGTGTTTTCCTTTATAACATCTTAGTTTAATAATACCAGAAAAACACATTATTACTAACCATTATTTTGATATGATATGATGGATATGTGATATTGCATGATATTTTTACATGACTCAGAAGTGGGTGGGTTTAGATATATATGAACCTATATATGAGGACAATGTATCATAGGTTGTGTGTTAGGGGTAGAGCGGTTGGTGTCTATTATTTTTTAACCTAAAATATAATATTTATACATATAACCGAATTGTATTATGATACATGTACATGTAATTGAAAATATGTTCCACCATGATGACCTTTTGTTATGAGTCGAGAGGGAGTGTACGACCATGAAACTTTAGATGATTAGTGGGATCCACCTATTGTGCATGTTTCTCATATTGATTAGTATCATAATTATAATCTACTTTAGTTCTTGTAGTATATGGGGAATGGGGCACTGAGAGTCTAGCTAGCCACGCCTAAAATAACTCAGGAGTTCTAAATGTATTATCCACCCCACATTATAGGTGATGTAAGACCACAATCAACTGAGTTCTAGATAGAGTCTAAAATTGATTACCTTGATACACCCCCTAACTGGAGGTTGATGCTTGTCACTTTTATACTATCGGAACTACTTAATAATTGGTGAAATGTATCCTCTATCAATATTAGTATATCATGTTTTCCTATAAGTTATTTCATTCATTCATCTTCGATCATTTCTTCCTAAATATTTTGAGTGTTGATTGAGCCAGGTAGTTCATACATCACATAAAGGGGGCATGTATGGGATGGATTGTTCCAGCCACATTAACTATCTTTTTGGATTTATACCTTTGAATATTAATGATGAGACTACTGGAATTATGGGTTTTTAGAATTTCTTTAGGAATTATATACAGTCATTGGTGAATATAATTTTGATAAAACATTTTTAGAGGTCATAAATATAGCTCTAATCATATAGGAAAACTAGAAAAGGGGTATGACATCTTAGAAATATACTATTTTTAGGAATATAAAGGATCATAATTCTATAGTATGTGGATTATTGTGGAGTCATTATAATGGTTGGATAGGCATAACAGCTAGGTTTGGGTCTTATCACTTCCTTCAAGTTGAAAAGGCTCATTTTAGTGTTACAAGTTTGGCTAAAAGGGAAATATTTTTCCTAACTATGACATAGAATCAAATAAGAGTCTCTCTTGTGTTGATATGTGGAATATTTAGAGATATTTTGGCCTTTCACAATTGTTTGTTGGGTGTATGGATTTGGTTAGACTTTGGTGTTACGAGGTGGTTCCATAGCATATAAAAATTTAGATAATTGATGATACTCTAGACGTTTGAGTTTTGGAGGAGATCATGGTTCCCACCATCAAGGAAAGTATTTCCAATAGGGAGATATTATTTAGGGGAGTCAAGTTATAAGAGTTCATATCCAATTTTTTATTCTATCATCACAACATTATGTTGACTACTATTGTGTAAGGTGAAGATATATCAATAGTACATGATATTATTCATGTTTAATTTGTATATCGTTAATATCAAAATATTATTTTTTAATCTACATTAATATATTATAGTAGTATAGTAGGGTAAATTCCATAGAGAAGGATTTTTCATTTAAATTATATTCTAAATATATTATCAAAGGAAAATGTCCGGAAATAAGTGATGAAAAAATGTACATAACAAATTAGTGATGGGATATTTAATGGGAATATACTAAAAATATAAAAAGGGGGGGTATTGTCTATATGGATCATTATAAAATAATTCTCTTAGGGTAGAATTCAATACAACTTGCAAACATGAACAAAAAAATTATCTATGATCCATTTTGAGAATCAGAAACATCCACTATAATTAAACTCAATATTTATCAAGGAATAATTATTATACAAAAGCTAAAATAATGTGACTTGGGTGCCATTAAAAAAATAAATAGAAATTAATTTGGAAATTACCAATTAACTTATTCCATATACTCAATCTATTGATTTATTATTATTGGTGAAATCATTTCAAAACAAACTATATTTTTATCTTAATTTATCAACATATCAAACAAAATCAAGAACATAATCAGAAAAATAATGTCTATGAAGAATGAATTAGTGTCATTAAATAAGAAATAAATAATATAAAAAAATATAAGATGTAAAAAATATTTATCCCCTTCATTATTTATCCATTTATTTAAAAAACATATACATCACATGATAATAAATATTAGATATACAAAAGGAGGTAGAGGAGGGAAAGATTCTTCACTATTGAGAGAGTGGAAATGACTTCCCATCCATCTTAATCTTTTTTATCCAATATATTAGTTCTTAGGTATTTGAAATAAATACCCTATAATAAGTATCATTCTATTACTCCCTAACCTCAACTCATCACTTTATAGGTTTCCCCCTTGAGAATTTTTGTTTTCCCGTTATAAAATTTCACCAAATGTCTTAAAATCACCAAATATAACCTATTTCAATAAGATTCAATAGTTTCCAGAATAAGAAAATTTAATATCAATTATTTTATAATATTTAATATCATCTCCCATAACTATTTTTCCACGTTATAATTTATTTGGTTCATACATATTTCCTTAATTATTTAATTCTTCCTTAATAAATTATCTTCTAGTTTACCCAATTATTTTTCAATGGTCCATTTGCACCATAGACACCTCCAATGAACATCTTCATCATTTCTCCATTCTTGGAATACCTTAAAAATAACTAAAAAAAATAATTATAATAAAATGATCTATGGTATAGGATTATATGAAGCATTCAATTAATCTTCTCTATTAAACTATAGCTATGGGATTCTTCATCTAGAATCTCCACCTTCTTCAAAATTGGTCAATACACATGCAATCTTTTAGGACTCCGGATCACCATGAGAGGGGAGGGGTGAATCATGGTGTCAAATTTTTCAACTAAAGTGATGGACCCTATTCTCACAATGGTAGAAACCTATTAAACGTGTCTAATAATAATGTGAAGAAAACAAACAATCGCATGCAAAGAGATGACATATCAATTTTTCATGGTTCACCACTAAAGTATAATCCAAGGATCATACTTCGATAGGTTTTTAGTCATACCAAAGTCCACTAATTATCACGTGTTGTGTATTATATGAGTTCATACATAGTCACTATTTCCCAAGAACACTGCCTTTAAAATGATTTTTGAGATAGCATAATACGTCCCTCGAAACACTTCTGTTGAGCCCCCTTGCTCCTTACATTGGGAAGAATATGAACTCAGATTATCAACATGATGGTATCTTTAATATATTGGCATTAAAGTATTTGTCTCTTTCTAGGAGGATATGTAACTTTTATTGAAGTCCTGAATTTATGCACTTGAAAGAAATGATCACATAAAACCAAATCTTTCAAACTATCTTTTGTGAAGCTCTATTTCCTACAAAGAATAAACTACCTTAATGAAGAACCCCTTCCTTGGAAGAATGAACTCCTTCATGATGCTCACAAAGTCAATGTAAGAACCCTATCATCATGAATCACCCTTTTCATAAAATCTTTGGTGTCAGTCAAGACATCATAGGTTTTTTTCTGATACTGAAGGTTGCATGGAATGTCAGTTTCACAGAGCTCCCTTAGCAACAGAATATCAGGGAAATTATGGATTTTACATGGAAAGATTCATTAGAAGTGGATATGGGTAGCCTCTTATTAATAGGATCGTCCATTCATAAATATCCACCACCTATTTTCCTATTTTCGAGAAAATTTAGACACATTTTCACAGTAATCATCCCTTCACGATATACCAGTGAAATTTGACTTTGTCATGAAGCTTTCCATTAAAGGCTTCGAGCCACCATGATTCCCCAATTCTCGTAATCGCAGAGATCATCATCACCGATCATGTTTCCCCAATTCTTCGTCATTCATTATGCTTATCATAATCACATAGCACACCTCCATAATTCTTTAATTCTTCAGGAAATACAATTCCCATGTCCCATCTTCACAAAACTCATACCTTTTCTATATTTTAATAAGGCCTTTAAGAAAAACCACATTTCACGATGCTTTCCATTCTCAAAATTTTGGACACCAATAATTTCTTAAACATTGATAAATGATTCCACCGTCAAATCTATTGTAAGATTATACTATATAATTTATTTCCTTACAATCTCTCTGATCATCCTTGTGAGGATTTAAAATAAAGACAAACCGTACATGATTTTTCGAAAATGAAAAAACTGTTTTCAACAATCTCTACCTTTGGTTTTGTTGGAAATCTATAAAAAAATTAAATGATGCACCATCCACTATCAAAACATGATATGAAAGAAACAAATAATCCAACACTCTAAGTCTATGTGAGTAATTATCACTATACAAAACAAGAGGTGAAGCATGAATTGGTTTCTTATTTTTTGGAATGATAAATGATGTCCAAGCTCACATCTAAGTGTTTCCTTATAACAGTAGATAGTTTTATTCATTCTCATTTTCTTTATTTTGTGACTCGTCATTCTTCCATATTTGTAACTTTCTTGAATTTATCTATTCTCTATATTCCTATAATAAACTAAAAAATATTGTATTCTCATTGAATTTCTCAATTCTCCCCCATTGGAAATAAATCCAAAGATCCTAAATTTTACTTGTAGAGCACAAAGAACACTCCCCTTGGATTATATCTCCCCTATAAACCTACATCACATCCCCTTATAGATTAATATAGTTAACATAACTAGGGAGAGGGGATTTTCTTAACCTCCTCATGCACTGAGATGTGGTTGAACAATGAGGTTCGATGAATGTTTCTCAAACACAGTCATTGACAATGGCTTGGTTAGAATATCAACCACTTGATCATCAGTTCCCACATGATCTAGCCTAACCAAAACTAATTTAACATTATCCATGATAAAGTGATGTTTGATTTCAATATGATTCATACGAGAAAGATGATTAATATACTTTGGGAGATTGATCATGCTCTTGTTATCACATTGAATCATCATTGGTTGTTGGACCTCATCACCTATATCTATATATTGTTTCTTCATAAATAGTAAATGAGTGAAGGAATTTATATAGGATATATTCTCAGTTTCATCATTACTAAGAGAAGTTATTTCCTATTTATTATATAACAAGCTCACACATTTCTTTCCAATAAACAATGCTCCACCACTTTTGGATATCCAATCATCCACATCCCCAACCCAGTCACCAATAGAAAACTATAATAGTTGATTATCTCTTCATGCAAAAATGTATAATCCATAATTGTGATCACATTAAATATAACTCATAATTATATTCACTTCATTCATATGTTCTTCTTTCATATTACATTTAAAGTGATATGTTAATCATGTTGCAAAGGAAATATATGGTCATGTCAATATCAGGTAAAATAATCTTTCAATGATTCTCTTATACATTGTGGGATCTATAGATTTCCTATCATAATGATTTTCTAGTTTTTTTCAAATGGAAATCTTATTCGATATTGGTTTTAAGTCATGTATATTGAATTTTTTCTGATACTCCCTTACATAATTTACAAAATAAATAAAAGTGAAGTATTTCCTATGAATCATTGGTAGCCCCAATAAATATTTTAGTGCCCCAATCATTGACATTTAAAATTCTGATTTCATTTGATAGAAAAATTCATCCACTAATACCTGTCATTTCCATCAAATATAATATCATATATGTACACTAGTACCATGAATTAATCTTTCTCATAATTCTTCACATAGGGATTGTAATATACATCACCTCTATTAAACCCGATCTTCTTCAGATAATAATTATGTGGGTAATACCATGATCATGGTGCCTATTTTAAGCCATAGAGATCCTTCGTTAATATGAATACCTTCATTTCATCCATATAAAGAAGAAACCCCACCAGTTGTTCTATTTAGAATTATTATTCAAGAACTCCATTTAATAAATCGTTTTTTAAATCCATTAAATTCACTTTGTGTCCCCTTTGAATATTCTTGGAAAGAAAAGGTCTTATGGACTATAGTGTACCCACCAGATCAAATGTTTCTTCAACATCAACACCTTAAATCTGTGCATATCATTTACGTACATATTGTTTCATGTTTCTAATCACATTACCATGCTCATCAAATTTATTCTGGAAGATCCACTTCGTACCAAACACATTGTGATGTTTAGTTTGAATAACAAGATCCCATGTTTGGTTCTTGTCTATCTGAACACCCTTGATTCATCCTTTGTAGTTTCCTCAAATGTGGATGGTTCCACAACTGATAGGATAACATATAGTGCATTATTCATCATTATAATTAATTTTTTTTGTGTTATTAAATCCAAAATGATGTTCGATTGATCAATTTTTTTTCTTTGATTTCTCCTGTGTTGATTAGAATATTTTTCATCATCCATAGTTTTGTATTATGATTCTTCTTCTGAACCAACATCTTATTGTGTTCTCTGACTGTTTTTCACTCCTTCCTCTAAATCTTCATTTAAATCTATTCCATTTACATCATCTTATACATCTTTAATCACATCATCATATTATTCCCTCATTATATTTGTGGTCTTATCATCAACTATATTAACATCGCTTCTTTCCACATTTTTTCTAAGATTCTTATTGAAACACTTTTAAAATTATCTATTCATTAAATATCCAAGGAATATTTCTTCATCTTCAACATCACCATACTTTTCTGGATTTCTTTTATATTTTCTAATAAAACATTTACCTCCAGAAAAACATGGAAATACATCAATGAGGTCTTCCATCAATGCCATAACTCATACTATGTCTTTTTTTTACCCACATAAATGCTTGTTTGATTTTTAATTTACACTTCAGCTTTAACATCCTCTTTCAAATAATGTCGAGGGATAGAACTCTGAATCGGCATTGTTCTAGCCCTATTTTTCAGTTGTTGATTACAACACTCAAAAACACAATTTTTCTGTGGGGTTTTCTCAACACCCGCATTTTTTTATATCTCATGATTCTCTAGGTTTTTTTCAAACTCAATGGATGTATATTACCTACCATTTTCAGACTGAATAAATTTTAATTTTCATCGAGTATCATTCTTATCTATTAAGATATATGTTTTTATCTAATTAATCACTTGCTATTTCTTGTGTTTAATAATCAAAAAATAAATTATACTATAACCATCAATGATAATGATGAAGTAACTTTATCATAGAGTTCCAGCAACATTTATCAATCCATATACATCTGTATGAATTAGATCAAGAAGAATTGATTCCCTTTTCTTCTTTGACTAAAGTGATCTTCAGACCGACTTCCGTCATAAACAATCATCACAATTCTTTTAACATTCATGATTTATATTGGTGATATCCATGACTATATTCATCTTAGATATCTATTCCATATATTTTTTATTAATCTGACCGAGCTTTTGATGCCAAAAGTTGTTTTCTTCTTCAATAGTAAGATGAAAAGTGTTCTCTTTAATTACAACTTCAAATAAATTTCAATATATTCTATAAAATTTCGAGACATAATTCTTTATCATTCCCTTTATAGTGCATCATTTTTTTTAATGTCAATATATGTTCAGAGTCACAAAGTTGACTCACACTAATGATATTGTGATGCAAACCGTCCATATAAAAAACTTCAATTTTCTTCATCTCTCTATTATCCAATTTAGTACTTCCTATACCTTTAATAATTAACACACCATCATTACCAAACCATATTGTTCCATCGACCCTTTTATTAACACTTGTTAATAAGTCGGCATTACCCATCATTTTGGATGAATATCTGCTATCAAGGATCCAGATATTGTTTCTCTTTATAGCATTGAGAGCTACTTATATAAGGTTGGACTTTTAAATTTTATTCTTTACATTCAATGAAATATTAAATTCAGTGAAGGATAAAAGAGACCATTCATATATCCCTTCTATGTGGGTAGTTTCATTATACTAATAATCTTATTTTAGTGGAGAAAACCTTCTTCTAATATCAATGTTGTCTGGTTGACAAGTATTGACTTTTCTATAAGTTCCGTATGAGTTGTTCATGTCTTTCATATACCTACAATAAACAGCTTTATGGCCAAATTTGAACAATGAAAACAATATCCACAGAAATTATTTCTTTTATAAGAAGTATGATATCAATTGTTTCTTCATTTTTGACTTTCTAGATCTTCCCTATTCAAATAGATCCTTAATTCATTGTAGTATGACATGTTATGGCCCAGATAACCACATAATTTACATTTCATAAGCGGAAATGTCTTCTCATTTCTATTTCTCCTCTTTTATCCTTCATTAGAAAGGTAGTTTTATTGCCTATCAATTCTAGATGCATGGGATAGTTTTTCATTCTCCTTTCAGTTTGAATTGAGGGTTTATTTTTCATCACTTCAGTTGACTTCTCAACATTTCTAACATTCATATTTCCTATATATTGAACAATTTTATTTTTATTGTTTTGATGTTTTCGCATCACATGTGATTCAATTGTTTCCCATGCATGCAGGTCTTTGATCATTCAAAATCATTTCAACTCTACTGGAACCACGCTTATATCTCTCCAGTAACTCAACATCTGAGAATTTTCCAAACTATGTTTTTTATTCTATTGAATTTGAGTCGCTTTTTAGTTTACTCTTAAGAGTAAAAAAATTTCTTCATGTCCCAAAATATTCTTGGAGTTCTCTAACAATCAAAAGGTAAGGTCATTGAAGACCTTTTCATGTTCTTAAATTATGAGATTTAGTTCTATTATATATTCTTATGCATTCAAGGGTTGTTTATTGAAAATTCACTAATTCTTCTAGTCGTTCAATTTTAGCATCAAGTAGATCATCATATCTTGATGATTCTTCCAAAAATTATCTCTACTATTATATCTGTTACATTGATTCTCAAGCTTACCAAGAGAATCCTTAAGTTGAAACATTATATCAACATCATCTCTCCACTAATGGTCTATAGATTTATCTTTTGATGGTTCTAACTTCTCCATAGTATCCATCATAGATTCATAGATTGAAGAATGAAGTTCTATTTCTTATTCCTTAATGAATTAATTATAATCATAATCTTCTTCATAGAAAAAACTCTTCTTTTTAAATTTCTTTCTAGATTTGAAGTTTCCTTTTTTAGGAATCCTTTTTTGAGGCTTCTACGAGTTTCCATCTTCACTTTCATTATCTTCAAAATTTCTTTTTTATGGAGAAGAAATGTGAAAAAATCTACCAAAAGGAAGACATGCCAGAGTATCTTTCCTTTAAATATACCTTTTACACTCTTGAACTTCTGGGAAAAGAGGGAAAGGAATTCATCTTCCTCACTATCTTCATTAACTCTACGTCCTAGAATATTGAGTTTTTCCATGGATTTTAATTTCATTTCCTTACTGACATGTGTCATTGCATTATCTGGCTTGAATCTCATTTTATAAGAACCCATAGTACTTAATCGATTATCTAGATAATGTTTATTCAAGTCCTGTTCCTCAAGGACAAACACTTTTGGATTTTAGAGAGGTGGAATCATTCTCAAAATATTCTTCACAATGTTGATATCTTTGATATCATCACCAATCTCTCGAATTTCTCCTACAACTTCAATAATTTTATTGAAGAAGGAATCTGTGATTTCATTAGGATGTATCATCATATCATCAAACCTAATGTGAAAAAATTGTAGTTTAGCGTCATTCACCTTACTATCTCCTTCATAAATATTTATTAGTGTCTCCCATAGAGACTTTGTTGAGATGCATCTCATCACCTTCAGATAGATCAAATTAGAAAGGGAACCAGTGAGGGAATTCTATGAACTGTTATCTATGTCATGCATTTTTATATTAAAATCATCCATAGACATCCCTATTGGATCAATGACTTTTATTCATTGTGAATTAGAAAAAACAAACTTCCAATCAAAGAGATGTTAGATGAGATCTCATCCTATTATTCAAGATCTGAAGTTTTTTCTATTAATGTGGGGTACTTTCCTAACGTTCACTATATTATCCATGAAATAAAAAATGAAAATTTTAACACCAGTAAATTTTACCCAATAATACCACTTTTAGGATCTGAGAACACCCTGAGAATTTAGGGTTGAATTAGGGTGTCAACATCTTCTATTAATGTGGTTGATATTTTTCCCTCATTAGTAGAAACCTGTTAAACCTATCTAATTTGAATGTGTAGAAAAAAAATCACATGAAAATAAATGATACCAAAACATTTCTTTGTTCACCACTATGGTTTAGTCTAAGGATAATAAACTGATAGTTTTTTAGTCATACCAAAGTCCATTAGTATTAAATTTTTGTGGAGTATAAGAGTTCAGACACAGTCACTCAATACCAGGCATACTTCATTTATAATGATTTTAGGGATAACAAATTGCATCCCTTGAAAAACTTACATTGAATCCCCCTTGTTCACTATGTTTGGAATAATCTAATCTCATTTTATCGACATGAATGTCTCTTCAATTGATTGGAATGGAATTATTTATCTCTATCCCACATGATACACTACTTGCATATAATTCCTAATTTGATACACTTGAATGAAATGATCACCAAAAACTAAATTTTCAAAAATCCCTTTCATAAATATCCCCTGCCTTTGCATAACAAACTGCCTTCATGTACCACCCCTGTCTTCAGGGAATAAACTCCTTCACAAATATCAAAATGTCAATGCGGAAAACCCTATAATCATGAACCATAATTTTCTTAAAATAATTTTCATCAGTGAAGTATTTACAATAATTTTAATGATCCATAAGATCACATGGAATGTCAGTTTTATAGGGCTCCCTTAGTTTCCAAAAATATGAAGATTTCATATTTGACATGGATTTTTTTTGAAGTGAATAGGGGTAGCCTTTTATTTATAGGCTCAACCATTCGTGAATCTCCAAAAACTCTTTGTAGATTATCAAGATATTTCATTCACATCTTTACAGTGCTCCTCCCCTTGTGAATCACAAGTAAAAGTTTACTTTGTCACAAATCATTCCATCAAACCATTCCCACTACCATGATTCTCCAACTCCCATAATCATGGAGATCACTATCACTAATCGTGATACTCCAATTATTCATCTTTTCTGATGTTAATCGTAATTATAGATCACACCATAAGAATTATATATTTCTTTGAGAAATAAAGTTATGAAATCCCATCTTCATAAAACTCATTCCTTTTCAATATTTTCATAAGAACTTCAAGAAAACCCACTTTTCACATTGCTCTCCATTCTCCTTATTTTGGACCACAAAATTTTGGATAACCCGGGGAAATGACGCCACTATCAAAAATATTGTCAAATTGTACTATAGGATCCATTTTCAAGCACGCTCCTTGATCTACCATGTGAGTATTGACAAATAACACAAACCATACTCTATTTCTAGAAATTTAATACCTTGGTTCAAACAATAATCATGTTTCATTTACTCATTGAATCCACATTTATACAAATTATATTTTTGTCCAATAAAATTAGGACCTACTACTTCCCTTAAAAAAATTGATAAATCATCAAAATTCTAGTTGAGCCTTGACTGACTCGACAAATCATCTGTGACTCAATAGAACCTCACAAGAATAGGGTCGAACACCTTATGTGTGAACCAATAACTCCATATTCTCAAGAATATTATATCAAACTGAATTACCATCTTTGATCCTAAAATAAGAAAAGTGATTGAACATATATATCGTTAACACTAACATAATTTTATTGATGAATATTAATTTATCTATCTGACATTTAATCGAATCAGTGGTGTTTCATCAGATATTCTACATCTTCCGTTATATTGGATCTAATTCGATGATGAAAACCCCCAAGATTTAGTTATGAGTAGCATTAATTGAATTATTCAACAATATTCACATATGATCTCAGTATCCCTTTCATATGAGATTGGAATTAATTATTATTCCATGCTTATTAACTCTTGTTGAGTTAATCCAAAAACAAATATTGAATTCCATCAAAGCCAGACAATCATGTTTATGAAGGTTTCGGTTGGTTGGTTGTATTCAAAATAATGTTCATTTTTCATAATTAAACCATTCTTCTTCAAAGAAACATCATGTTTCCCAATTCAGTTAAGGTCATCATTTGGCATTTTTGAGATCCTCAACAGCCTAGAATCACTAGTTATTGGATTTAAGTTGTTCTTTTCGATGTATCTTCACCCTAAGATATATAACTCTATAAATCATCCTTAACTATCATTCTTTTATATTCAATTAATCTCATTATAGTTAAAGATTAATTTATTCTATAGAATTATTTATATTCTATATGTATCTATAGGGATGATCTAAAATATTATCTTTAATTTGAGATTATATTCCCATTGAAACATCCATGACATCATATTTTAGCAATGTATGGGATATTATGTATCCAAAAAAGTCATTATGTATTGATAATTTTTCACAATTTAGAAATTATAAGATATTATATATCCCCCAAAATCCATATATATAACTCCTAATTGATGTCTTCCTTAAAATTTAAAAACATTAAAATATTAAACTACTCTTTCCAAAACCAAAAAAAATATTACTTACCAATCTACAAAATCAAACGTATCAAATAAAAATCCTTACATATTTGAAGGATACTATAACTTTGGTAAATTGAAAAATATTATGCTACCCGTCTTGAAATCTTTAAAATAGTACATCTCACCATTTCCTCTTATAGATAACCTTATCTATCATAAAAAATATTTACATTTTAACATAAAAATATTACACATCATAATCTGAAAATAAATGCTCAAATCTTATGAAATTTTATCAATACATAATATAATGAATTAAATTCATAATAAAACATCCAACCATATTAAAACATGAATTTAAAACATCACTAAAAAATTTATACAATTTTCAAATAAACCAGATTTATAATAAAACCATGGAACACTAGAAAAATAATATCAATGAAAAAGAAACTTAATATTCTCCATAAAATGATATTAACATTAATAATCTCCAAAAATAGAGAAATTAATTTCTTGAGAGTTAAAAAGAAGTTAATTAATAAACAATCCAACAAAATAACACAAAAAATTCACATGTTCACAAAAATATAAAAAAAATTATATTTCCAACTAAAAATCACCAAAATTCAATAGTTATCAAATAAAGGAAAAATAATAATCAGATAAATGATAGATTTTTTATAAAATATATGTTAAATACGTGCATAAAATAAAACCCCGTCAAATTACCCAACACATAATCCATTTTTTGAAATAGAAAAATTATTCAATATATCAAAACAATAATCAATTTATCTCAAAAATTGTTAATTTTACTGCTAACGAAAATATAAATTTCAAAATGAATTTTTTGAATGAAATATTTCAAGTAAATATTAATTATTTACCTATTCAAATGAAATGATTTGGAAAAATATTGATTTCCAATTTTTGATAGAATGGTCAAATTTTGATATTCTGAATTGAATTCAACCAATAAATTTTTTCATTTAAATTCCCACCCAAACATATTTTTTTCTCCATGGTAAATTCAAGAAAAACCAAATAATATAAAACATAAAAAATAAGATCATTATAATTTAGCACACAACAATATGGGAGTGTGATGAAAACAATAATTAATAGTTCTGAATAATTAAACCCAACCATTATTTTTAGAACTGTGTAGCTAAACCATGATTATAATTTATTTTATCAAACCATTTGAATTTAATTTTTATTAATTTAAATCTTTTCATGATATTAATATTCAATTTAAAATGAAAAAAATACTACAAAATGTAACAATTAAAGTGTTTTGAAGCATAAAAGTGAAAATCTATTTCCATATTGAATACCTAAAAAATGAAAATAGTCAACCACTCAAAGTATCAATGAAATTTGAAATTTTCATAAAAAATAACACTCTATGAACAATAAAAGTATTTCTCAAGAACATAATATTTCAACAAAAATTGATGAATTTCAATTAGAACCCCACTAAACATAGTTTAATAGATAAAAAAAGACTACTCACCCAAAATTATAATCTAATATTGTCCTTAATGTTCAAAATTAAAATGGATGAAACAATTAATTAAATTTATATTTAAATCTTTTTAAAAAATTATAAATTCATAGAATGTACATTTCATTATTATAAAACTCAAAATTATAAAATTTTCTTTTAGAATACAACCATTAAACTCATTTAGAACATGACAAATTATATCCAGTTGGATAGAATATAAATGTTTGGGTTCGCATGGAATATTTTCCATGTAATGTGTGTAATTTATGACATATTTCAAAAAAATTATGCATAGATGAAGTCATGAGATAGAATTATTATAGCAAAAATATATATATTAACAATTAATATAACAACAAATAATTAATTAAAAACCTATGAATCCAAATAACACTCCTAGACTACAATCACCAATTTCATTCACTAAAGCATAAACTAGCATGTTTGAAACAATAGAGTAAAAACAATTAACTCTTTTATAAAGAAATATTTTCACACTAAAATAATATACAATACTCTATCATTATTTAAAATAAAATATATCTTTATTACATCCATTAAAAACCTACTATATGAATGTAGGTAACATATTCAAAAAAATAAAAAACTATATTAAATGAAAGAAGAATTTAAATTAAGTAGTAATGTAAAAATTATTATTCTCTATATGGGTGGAAATAACAACGGCTCTTCCTTTACATCATGGTTGATCATCTTCTTTTTTTTACTTCATCACGTAGGATTCAATATGGAATATTAATTAAAAAAAATATTTAAATTCAAATAATTAAACAAATTTTATTGTAATGGTGTATAGTGTGTCCCTTATTGGGCTAATGAAATCCCAAAGAACAATAAGAAATTAAATTTAACAATAAAATTCCATATGAAAATATAGTTGCAACAATTTTATCTTGTTTAAATAGATGAAAAACACCCTCTTATCTGTGATTTAAAAATATCCTACTCAATTTCATTTATACCCTACAAAATAGATAGAATTTTTATCAGATTACCATATATAATGTTCAACCACAATGAACCATGTTTATAGTAATAATGTATGGAAGTGATCTCTAATTCAGTGGTGATCTCTAATTCAGTGGTGATTCTATCCATTTTTTTAGGTTTTAACTCACGTTTTGATGTAGATAGGGGTTTCCAAAAAATAACCATACTAAATCACTACATTCTGAGTTCAAAGAGTGGAAAAAAGAGACTATTTTTTATTATAAATAAATAAAATAAACAAAAAAATGTTACTGAAAGTAAGAAAATAATTGGTAGCATCTCATGTATACCTAAATTTGTAGTATTTATCCTAAATTATCTCAAAAACTAACCATTTTCTATTAGAAAATTTGGTTTCGTAGTAATTAAAAACCCCATGGGTCTCTACCAAACAGTTTTTTGTAGGAAATAAATAATATTTTATGGAAACCATATATCAAAGTAACTGAGTACTCTAACAACAACTAAACACACAAGGAAGAACCTTTTAACAAATAAAAATATAAGGCTATCTCATTCTGAAAGAAAAACCTTCTTGCTTTCTAGTATTAATTTCAAGATATATTTGACCAATTTGATGCTAATTTGATTAATATAAAGGTATAGTGTATTACAAATAGAATGGAATTATTTATATATATTTTTTAAAAAACCCCTTCATTTTTAATAAAAACATTTATGAAATTAGTTGGTTTTAGAATGTAAATCACAAAAATATATTCATTTATTTTAGCTTGACGATATTTTAGTTCATTTGGAACAAATATTAATTACCCTCCCATATTTTTTAAGGTTTCAAAATTAGGTTTATCTTACCATGTTTCCAATTAAATGGTGAATGAAACATTTAGTTATTAAAAATGATTAATAAATTTCATTTAAACATATATAATAAAAAATTCAATATGAAAATTTTTATGCTCTTTATTTTAAAATTTTTGATGAGTGGGTTTTTCAACATTAACATGGATACTAACATTATCAAATTTATCATTATCATTTTTGAATAATTTCACCACATTAATTTTGAAATTAGTTATTTTTACCATGAGTTTTTTGAGAAAAATAATCCTCCCAAACTCTTAAAAAGTTGTTCATTTCATTATTAAATTTGTGATCTCTCTCTATGTTCCTGGAATGTTTCTTTGTTTCTTCAATTTCATTCTGAAAAAAACTGAAAGATTTTTTCATTTCATTATATACCATTGAATCTTACCTTTGTTCGATATCCATTTAAAAACATGTTTTCTCTATCTTTAAATCATTAAAACATACAAAAAAATTCCTAGTTTTCTTATCCAAATATATTTAATAATTGTTTTAATATTTGAAATAAAAAATAGGGATCAATAATAATATGAGTTTATTCCTTGATAATTACATTAGTAATTAATTAAATCTTTCAAATCAATCTAAAAAAGGTTTCCCCATTTTTTTGTGAATCAATTATATAACTAAACAAATTTCATGATCTTTTATTATTATTTATGTTCATTTATTGAAAACTCATGAATTTTTATTCAAATTCCAAAAAACATTCCAAAATTTAATAATTTTCAATTCACTAATCCTATTTAATATCAAATACTAATTAATAAATATTTATGTGAAATATCCTAACAATATACCTTACCATCCCCATCAATGGTGCCAAATTATTATATTACATTAATATAAAAATATTTATTTTTTTACCAACTATATGCTATTATAGAAGTATATCAGGGTTGATCTTGTAAATAAGGATTTTGTATTTATAGGATATTCACAATTTAGAATAAAATAGATAAAATTGTGAAAAATGTTATTAAAAAGATAAAAATAACTCTGGGATAATAGATAGAACCTGAATACACCAAAAATATAATTGAGGGAAAGTCTAGTATATGTAGCTTCTAGAAAAAAGATTTTATTGACAAAAAATTGTTATTCTTGGGAAATATTTCAACAAGAACTTCAAACATGAAAATTAAATTATCTATGATCGCTATATTGAATCAAAAACATATAATTTACTTATAATTAATCTTTTTATAGAATTGATCTTGTGAAATAGTTAAAAAATAGTTATTGAGATTTTAATTAAAAATTATACTATTAATTATCCATTAATTTTCATTCAAATAATTCCACTTACTTAGTAGATAGATTTATTATAAGGGTAACCTAATTTAAAAAAACCTGATCATAATTTTTATCTCTTGAATCATAAAACCAAATAAAGAATTGAATTGAATGAAAAACGGCGATGAATAACATATTACAACAATTAAATAAAAAATATTGAACATGAAATTAATTAACAAGTAAAAAAGTCATCATCCCATAAATTCAGTTCCCAGAATTTTTTTTGAAAAATGTAAACAAATTAATGAATCATATGATATTAGAAATATGTATGAATTAAATATGGAATAGGAAATTCTTCTCAATTTAGAGAGTGTCTTTATCATTTAATCAATATCCAACATTATTTCTCAAATGAATTGATTATTCTAACTTAAAATTGAATCCCCTTCTATCATTCAACCACTCCATGTCCTCTACTAATCACTCTGTAAGTCTATCACTGATAAAATTCATCTTCCCCCATTTTAAAAGTTCACTTTTAGACTTAATGTCCCCACATTAAACAACAATTCAACAGAATTCAATTTTTTAAAAAAATTATAAATTAAACCTCATATATTGGATAATATTTGATCTAAATTTTATTCATTATTTTCCATCCTATGAAATTTAATTCAAGATCCACTTGTCCAATTAATTATTGATTTATTCATTACTAAATTAAAATATAGTCGGTCCAATAATTTTCTATTCATTCGAAATGCACTGTCAATACCTTCAATGAACATATTTAACAAATCTACATGATTTTTACCATTTCACACTATCATGGACTTTTTTTTCTTTATATAGTCATCTCCTAGAATAAAATTAAAATTATGATTTATTTTCTCCATCAAATTTCTATCTTGGGAATCCTTGACTTGAAGCTTCAACTTCTTCTAAAATAGTGAATCTACACACGAATTCAATCTAAATTTACTTATTTGTCCCACATTTCAGCCAATTGTAATTTTTTCCATTAAATTTAGTACCATATAATACACTTCATGTTTCTTGATAGAACATAAATTATTCATATTGACCTTGTCAAGCATGGAAACTCGACTATAACATAAAGGAACCATATAATAAATGAGCATAACACCCATTATGTGAACCAAAAAACTATTAAATATCAAGTGTCCTTTGATATAAAATAATTTTTATTATTGAGCATGAAACAGAAAAAGATAAAATGAATACAATAATATATATTCAGCTAAATTATCTTGATAAATATCAATTAATCAAGCTCTAGTAGTCTCGAATCAGTAGTTGTTTGTTAGAGATCCATATTCATCCTTAGTTTTAGATAATATTTAACAATGAAAATCACTAAAATTTATTTTGTATCAACTTTACTTTAATTCATTCAATATTATTTACATTCAATACATATCAACCCTTTAACTGATTCTGGAATAGGTTCTTCATCCATTTTTATCAACTCTAGACAAGCTCATCCATTAGGATACACTAACTCATGTGAATCCCTTCGATGTAATATCTTTGGGTTTATGTGTTTGTATCTCCATCATTTTGATTTAAAATTGGTTGCATCATTCATTATTAATATGTAATTATACAAAGAAACATCTAGATACTTGATTAATTTATGACAGACATCATGTACTATGGATTACTTAATCATCCTTCACTAATCAACAACTAGTTTAAATATTTTCTCTTCAGAACAACTAGATATTAAACATATAATCCAAGTAATTATATCTTGAATCATGTTATTTTTATTTCAATTATTATCATTCATGTTTCAAAAAAAATTAACTGGTTTTTTTCTCCAAATTTCAAATGTATCTATAGGATTTTGGTGAAATATTATCTTTAAATCAACACTAAATATCCCTTAAAACATCCATGGCCTTCTTAGATTGTCATAGAGTATGAGATATTACTTAACCCATTATAAAATTATGTATCATACATTCATCAAAATTGAAAAAATGTTGGATATTATCTATGCCCAAAAATCATTACAAATGCACCATTCTGACTAGGTTCTTTAAAATTTAATAACTCTAAGATATATATAAAATCCTTTTAGAATCTCAAAAATAATATGTATGAAGCTAAATAATCCACATAAAATCATAATCCTTATAAATGTGAAGTATTATCCAATTTGGATATAGTCAAAAATAATATTCAACCCTTCTTGTAACAAAAAAAACTTATGAATCCCTAGATTCTCTTCCCGAAAAAATTTCATGAAACCATAAATTCATTACATATTAAGCTAGAAAATTTACACATAATCATACACAAATAAATTTTTAATAGATATAAAAATTTAAAAATATGTAATATAATTAATTCAATATGTAATAAAAATTATCACCAAATTAAATCATTAATTCCTAACCATCAATAAATAAAAGTAAAAATTATTCCAACAAATACTATTTATAACAAAATCATGGAAGAGTGTATAAATTAATTCCATATCCAAATCCATTTAATCTTCTCTAAAGGATAATATTTTATTTAAATTCTCAATATAAAAAACCAACATTATTTCTCAAAAGTTACATAGAATTAAATTTATAGAAAATTCATCAGTTTAGTATAAAAATTCACATGTTCAAATGAATATTCAAAGAATTATATTTCACACACTAAATGATATAGAATAAAAGAATACAATAAAATAACATATGAAGTATAGGTGAATCATATTTTACAATAAAGGATATGTCAAAAATGTAAAAAATACTACCACACCAGGAATCAACCTTAGATTCTTTGCTATTTTATATGGGTGTGTCACAATCATTTATATCTTTTTTCACAATTTGATGATATGATGTTTTTCTATAGAGTATATATGTGAGGTTTCTTATAATTATATTCCCTTAGAGGTAACATCAAATGGAATCATAATATGTGAAAAGTATTATATATGGATCCACAAATGTAGGCTTCTCTAGAACAACATAATATTGTTGATTAAATGTTTCAATGGGATCCTCATGATGTATTGGGTGACCCATTATCGATCACAAACTGAAAATTATAACTAACATGTGTCTTTCACATTAGTAGAGGGTTATTATTTTACCAAGGTAGATATGTGTAATTATTATAAAAAAATTAAATACTTATCCATTATTAGCTGGTAGAAATACAAACTTAGATGTAAGACATTTCATTTATAGATTAAAATATATTCTAGGTGGACTTTCCTCCTACCATCGACTATTTTTAGGAAGTATTTACAGAGGATTTATTATGATTTCATTATAAGTGTGATATAATGTTTACTATTAATTTTATGTGAGGTTAAATTCCCATATCCACTCTCTCATATAAAATAAATCCTATATATATTTTCGATATAAAGGCTTAGATGAAGGATTTGGAGAATATGGGGTCTATTCCCCAAAGCATGCCCACATAGGGTGACCCTATATTGTTTCCCCGAAAAATATAGAAAATTGCCATTGTGTGTGGATTATTGGAGGTTGAGCTGGGTGATGATAACGAATCATTATCCTCTTTATCACATTAATGACATGTTTAATTAAATAAGAGGATCTAGGTCGTTCTCTAAGATTGATTTTACATAGAGATATAACTAGTTGAGAGTGATTATTAAGGATATATTTTGTACTCCTTTTAGGGGTAGGAATGAAATATATGACTATCTCATGTTGTTATTTGCGTAGAATAATGAATTTATTGTGTTTATGGTCAAGATGTGTACGGTTTTTCATCATTATTTGGATATTTTCATTGTTTTATTAATCAATTACATTTAGTTACATTTTTTATCTTGTGAGGATAATTCTCACAATATGTAGATTTTTTCATTACAATAAGGGAGTATCATTTTTATCTCAAGATCTCAATGTTCTAGGTCTTGATTAATTATGTCTTCTTTTAGGATCAGATAATATCAAAGGGAGATATATTAGTGGTCAAAGAAAATTTCAAGAATGTGGTTTCATTCAATTGACCCAATAACATCTTAGAGGTTTATAACTTGTTTGGATTTGTGTGTTGCTAATAGGGGTTTATCCTAGACATCTACTTAGTAGTAGTGCTGAGGATGGACTTGAATTATAAGGGGTGATGTTTTTACGGTCAATCTCCTCTAATAGAACATCCTGAAAACATAATTGATGGTTAAAATCCGAACCAATCCTAAACTTTCACAATATGGGTAAAGAGTATACATTGTATTGTGATTAATTAAGATTTGAGATTATGGAATATAGTTTGGGTGTTAGAGGATGAATTTTGGCCATAAATTTGTTATTTTAGTGGTTCATGGGAAAACTATATACCACCTTCAGTGTTCTCCTAAAAAATAGTTATATGGATTTGATTCAAATGATTTTTTTAACGTTTTATAAAAGAACATGTAGATCGCATCTATTCTAGTTACAGGTATGGATTGATAGATTATTATTCAGTGTATCATATAGAATAATTAATATTATATTTGGATGATCACGAATTGGTTAGAGACTTCTCAAAGAAGTCATGGATGATATGTTGATGAATGGTGTCATCTGCTATATTTTTGAGGTGGGTGATAATCTATTCTTATATGTGTTGCCTTGGTTGGGATATGGGAGTATTTGAAGTAAGGGGAACATGGTTTTTAGGGTCATGGGTCATTTAATCTTATTATAAGGATCAATTTAGTGGTATATCTATTAGTGCTTCCTCAAAAAGTAGTGTTTTATGAATTATTTATTCCAAATATCTCTTCTTCGAAGACACCATCCTAACCCTTATCATGTGATCATAATCGTTGATTCGGTGATTGATATAAATATGATATTTTAAAAATGACCTCTTTATATTATTAAATTGAGTGAGAATAATTATTATTGGAATAAAATCTATATAATTTTGGTGCAGTAGTAAAATAGTCATATATAGGAGGGAACATGGGACTGAGAGTCTCATATGTTAGTACAGTGTTGAAACCTTTTTTCAATGAGGCCCAATGACACTCATAAATTCAATACATAGATGAGTTTCCATATTATATGGAGGTTATAACACACCACATTCATAGGTTTCATGATTTTCATTAATTTTTAAGAAAAATTCAATTATTTTAGTATATTCTTGGAATTGGAGATGTTGGTGGAGTGTGTGGGTCTGTTTTTGGGGAAACATGATTTGTGTCAAACAATTGGCCAATTCAAAAATTCCATAAGTTACATGGTGGGTTTGAATTGGTTACCCTATGGGGAATGCATTGGATTAAGTACATCTTTTGGGTCAACCATGTGGATAATGACCCTAAATTAGGTATCTTGTTCCCATCAGGTACCCGATTATTGGACAACAAGTACTTAGTGACACCATACATAGTTTTTTATATTATAATTAATTAATTAATTGTAAAAATGTATAAAAATGAGAAATATCTTTCATTTTTAACTCATGATATTTGATCTCCACTTAATCATTATTCTTCATCATCTTCTCTAATTTGTTGTTTTCCTTTATTTAGGATCAAAACAAATTTTTTCCATCATATTATGTTTCTTTTAGTGAGTATAGCTCTCATATTCTATATTTTTTTCTTTTTTCTTTTTGGTTCAAAAAGTATCTAGGGTTATGAATAATTTTAGTCCTTTTTCTTTATTTCATTATTTCAACCAATTATAGAAAAATCAACCAGTGGTTTCCAATAATTAGGACCTTATAAGTCCTAAGTAGGTGGTCTCATTCATTCCCATGATTCTTTATATACATTGAATTTAATAAAATAAATCTAGAAAATTAAAAAAAATGACTAAAAAATATTATATATTGGTTTTTTAATTTAAATGGTATGATTCGTGCCCTTGAAGTCCATAAGTAGTCTATTAGAGGTGTGTGTGTTGACACCATCAGTAATCGATGACCGATATTTCTATGTATTTGAGTTATAAACCATTAATTTTAACAGGTGGATGGTATTTATGTCTAAAAATAGATTCTATGATCATAGTGTAGTTCCCTAGAGAATTTCCTTGTGAGGATTGGATTGAGAATGAGATGGGTTAGAGATAATTCTGACTATAAAGATGTCTTGTAATATGTTGATAGCACAATAGTATAACTCTAAATGTATTTAGATATCATAAATAATTTACAATTCATGGAAGGATCATATCATTAATTTTAAATAGATACATGGTTTCTGGTGGTTCTTCATCTGCCTAGAGTGGAATAGAGGTTGTGTCTCATCCACGATTTCTATGTGGTATTTTCTCATCAAAATTTGGCACATTAATAGAATATCAACCACTTAAATCTATTTAGTGTTGTCTCATCCACCTTCATAGGGGTGTTGATACACCACTCTCTATGATAACAATTAAATGGGGAAACTTATTTCATATTTTAATGATTTACTTGTGGTATAACATCCATTGTGGGGTTTTTCTTGGTGGATCATATTTCACTTATGATATTCAACCTAGTTTTTCATTTTCCACATAGGTACTTTCTCTAGTGGTATATTTTTAAATAATATTTGATATTGTGGGTGTATCAATAACGTTTTTTTATTATTTAGATGGTACATCATCTTCCTAAAGAATAAAATTAGTGGTTTATTTTCTATAAGGGGATGTTATCTCAGTAGTGAAACATTCACACATAGTTGTTTTAATTTTGGTTAATCATCCATATAGAGACTTGTAACAATATTTTAAAATTCACCTAGGGTGAGAGTTGGTAGTATATAATTTATCGAGGATTGATGATTTCACATTCATTGCGTAATGTCTTGTTCTACATTGATCTTAGATCAGTGATGGATCATTCACCTATATGGATTGTGGTAGTGATTCACTATTCACATATCATATTTGATGGTGATAGTTAATTCTCATAAAATAATATTATATGAGTGTTATATAGTTATTCTTAGAGTTTTTTGGATACCATTGGTATATCATCCCATTATGGAATTCTCCAAAGAATATATGGTCACACTTGGTATGGTGGGAGCAATCCGTAGGTTGATAGGTTTTTTATTTTTTTATTTTCTTTATTATCACATCATATCAAGAATGAATTTGTATTTATCATAATTATAATGGGAACTATTAGTGGTGACCTAGTGAATTGTACTGAAACCCTACTTTGGGTGTATGGTAACCAATAAAAATTCATGTTTCACGATCCAAGTAAGGAAAATGGCACTTCAACTTAATATGGCTCCGAAAGTGGTGATTGGTAGGTTTTGCGAGATGGAATTGGGCTAAGACTTGAGACTAATTTACTTGTTGAATCCATTAATTTTGTTCTCTTTTAGACCCTATATAATTTCAACTTACCATAAGTGGTCAATATTTTTCTTATATGACATATACGATATATTGAGTAGTTAATTTTGATACATCATTTTGTTAATGTAATTTTTTTGAGATAATTTAGTTTTATTTTCTATTATATGCTTGTTGTATCATGATGATTATTCTTTTTTATTTCTACTATTATGTTTTAAGAGTTATTTTTACTTAAGGGTGTTTTCTCCCCACTAGTTTTATGTTTACCCTCCCTATTATTTGATAGTTTTTGGCATACGGGGTGGAATTTTTAGGTGTGTGGTACCCAATTCGATCAAAACCAATGAAAACTAGATTTTAGAGACTTCATAAAAACACACCCACTAATATATATATATATATATCATCAACTTTTCTTCTTATAATTTACAAATTGCACACATAAAAATTACTGATAGTAATTTAGTAATTACAATTAAATAAATAATCTTATAAGATTATTATTATAGTATTTAAATATTATCAAAAAAATATGATAATTAATTTTATTTCAATTAATTACGAAACTTATAATTTTTAAAGACAAAATATTATTCGTATCCTTTCATTACACTAAATTTCACCACAAAAAATTCGTATCATCATGGGTATTTAATCCTTATTATTGGTTTTATCAAATATTATAAAAAATCAGTAATTTTTTAGTGATTATAAATATTAAATTTTAATTATTATTCTTTTATTAAAATTACAATTATATCTATCAATAAAATTGATTAACTGTTATACCCTAGAACACCCAGAGTGGGGAGGGGTGAATCACGATGAACCCATTTTCATAGAATTACTTGTATTTTTCCGCATGTTGGAAGGAACTCATGAAATCTATCAAAATGAATTATTTAATCACCTAACACATGTATGTAGAAAATGAAAACCAAGATAATAGTTTTAGATGGTTCGCTGATAAGGGATAGCCTAAGGATAATACACTGATATTGTGTTAGTTATACTACAATACAATAAGCTTCACAAGATGGTGTGTATCAGAGTTGTTCATTCAAGGTCACATTGTTACAAGTTCACAACCATGAAAATAATATTAAGTAAATCAGACTACATCCCTCAGATCACTTTCAACAACTCACCCTTTCTCACTAGTTTGGGTGAATTCTTTCTTAGTCTATCATCATGAATGTAGCTTTCCTATCTCAGAACATGGTGATAATTTTTTCCATCATGGGTGTTCAATAATGATGCTACAATTCATTCCATACATTTTTCCTAAGTTCGGTTATTTTCATGTAATGTGCCTTTGTGAAACACCCTTTTCAGGGTACCTCATTATTTTTCTAAAAAACATGAAAATTTCATGAAACTCCCCACTATAGTGAATCATGTAAATTTAATGAAACTTATACCAATCAAAAAATAGGATTAACTAAAAACCCTTTTCACTATTTAGTTCTTAACCATTATTTTTGAGAAACTTGTCTTCATTTAAGGTTCCTATTTCATTTAAGAATTACATTTTTAAAAAAAAAATATCCGGAAATTCGATCAATAAAACCGCCAAAAATTTTGGTCCATCATATGAAGAAACCTGTCATATTTGTAGGTAAAAATCACACTTTTGTGAAACTCCACAGATTTCCTAAAACCCATATCATTCAAAAAATATAATTTTCCTCAAAAATTTATCAAATATAATTCACCATTGTCAGCCCTTATTTCAATAATTCATGAATTTTGATCATTTATAAACAGTTTGAATTTTTTTATTTCGTGATATTTACAAACATTAAAAAAACTATTACTTTAAGATGTAACCGCTTTATTGTTTTTGAGAACATAACATTCTAAAAACCTTTCGTTTTCTTAGTATTTTTAGGGGAAATTTTTTTAAAACACTATAGAATAATTTCACCTTCAATATTGATGCCACCTACATGGATAAGAGCCCTTAACATGAAAAGTAATTGATCAAACTAGTTAGGATTATTAACAAAAAAACATACTATTAGTTTCCACCTATAAATATCTTTGGTTCTATCATTAATTTCCCTTTCGATTTAATCCACATTTTTATATTAATTTTTTTTTCCAATGATAGTATTAAAGATATCAGTATAATTTCGTTCTTTTTAAATATTCAATTCAATAACATATAGTGTTATTATTATTCTATTATTAATAAATGTATCTATTATCCCCAAGAAGTTTAGTAATATAATAAAAATTATATTTTAATATCATATTAATACGTCAAATACTCTACCATTAAAATTATACACCAATAATTTAATAATTTCGAAAATGTTGACGTGAGGGAATGTTGGCACCACAACCCAACTAAATTTTAATGAAAATTAGATAAATAAGTTGATAAAATTTCTATAGAATGATCCTAAATGATTTTATTATGTTCAATACGTTCATAAAATTCAAAAATAAACTTTACATACCATACGAAAATGGTATACATGGCCCCCAACATATGTCCTTCCCTAAGTGACAATATGCATGTTCAATGTGAAACCCCCACATGAATAATTTTTATTGACTATAATTTATGCACATGTTTGATTAATACTATTTTTATTAATTTTTTTAGTTTTCCTAATTTTTTATTTTTATGTAAGTAAAGTTATTTATTTGTAATTTAAAGGATTTTTGGTGCATTTTGGTTTTCGAATAAAATAAAACCAATGGGAAATAACTTATATATGTAATAATCCATACGTTATGGGAACTGGTTCGTATATAAGAATCTATATATCAAATGAAGAGTTATATTAACTTGGATTAATGTAAGATCACTAAAATATAGAGGAGGTGAATCAGTGATTTCTTTTTCTTTTAATGAAATGTCTCCTAACATCATAAGAAAAATTTCCTATCCTCTAAAAAACGTTATATTTAAAATCCAATAAAATATATATTGTATCCTAACCTTTTTTATGAAAAAAATATAAAGGTAAATCAATATAATATATTTAAAAGATTTAGTAAAAAGTCCCATTTTTTCCATGTTTTTTATTTCCCACAACATGGATTCTTTTACTATCTTATTTTCAGATTACAAAGCGAAAAACTAGAACTAGTTATAACCCCAATTTATAGTTCCAATATCTAACCCTATTTTTACCCATATCAATAATATCTTCTACTAAGGTTGGTTATACCCCAAACTATCCTAACCATATCCTATTTCTTCACAAATTGGTATAACCCTGCCAACAAGCCTTAACATTAACTAGTCATACCCCCCCCATAAACGGGATCTTTCATTATTCTTTGTTGATCAATAGTAAAATGAACGTCTTATCCTCCATAAGAATGTTGGATAAAATTTAAATATATTTTATCTTCAAGATGTTCAAAAACACTCTTTATATTCTTTTATCCATTAAAAATACTCTTGATATTTAGTACTCCTAGATATTCTCAATATATATATTTTAGAATATTATCCAGAAATTTCCTTAAAAATAGTTCATATGATCAACGCTGTTAAGTTTTTCATTTGTTCGGTTAAACCATATCATATTTATTCATTTTATTATCCTCACTACACTAGACTTCTTACAAATAATATTTCCTGAACATCCCTATCCAAATAAACCGTCCAATACTTCAGTATGTTATTAGGAATGTTTGGGTCAACGTGACAGATGGAAATTTGACTAAGTATGAACTCGATTGATATCTCTCACTGTGTTTCCTCTTCATCTAGTGATTATCAATCTTTTAAATTTTCTTTAATATATTATAAAACCTGGTTTGATGGAATTCTTCTCCAACCAAGTAGAATCCTTTGTTGGAATCTCAGTACAAAATCCATTCAACACATCATCTCCTCTGTTTAGGAATAGTATCCATCACTCATTCTCTATACATTATAAAACCTTTTATATTGGTTAAATTCTATAGTTTTATGCAGGAACTCAAATTAATTTTCCAGTCAATGAATCGCTAAATGTTGATGCATCCTACGCATTTCAATTTCACTAGAACACTTCTCAATTATTCTAGAACATTCTGGAACTCACTTGAAGTTTCTTGAAAGATTATAATTTCTTCATACATCCTTAAAAATAGTGTTAATGATCTTATATAAACTTAATTAACCTTAATAGACAAAAAACATTGAATTATTTTTTTAACAACATCATGGAAACATAAATTACATAGATTAGGTAAGGATCCCGATAACTCATATATCCAATGTCTGCCTACCTATTTGCATTTTTAGTACCTATCTAAATAATGGTACACCTCTATTATTCTTCATCGGATGATATAAAAACCATTAAAAATCCTTTGGATCATCATTCGGTTTCTCATATTATGAAATTTTCTTCTAATTTACTCAAGGTATATTTGTCTGATGACATATCACATATTTATTAAGTGAATCTTCATACACAATCTTAGAGCAATGACACCACAATATTTTTTTCATTATTCTACTTTATAAATATGAATAGGTAAATCATCATAGAATCATTCATCCATATACATTTTTAACCTTAGTCGAATGATCAATTTTCTGATGAATCTTCCTTAACCATTACAGAATCATTGATTTTTTCCATGAGATGTTTGTGGAAAATATTTTTTATTGGATATTTCGATTCTCTTTCTCATGTAACTCTAACCATTTCCTTCTTCATTGAAATATCAATCTTATACTATGATTTATATTTTATTCATACCTTTATATTGGTTTTTCACATCAAAGTGGACCTTAATATACCACATGTAATACCCTTACAGAAAGAATGGGATACCTTTAAATAGCCTCTACATCTATAACTCAACTCTTACATACTTATTTCTTGGGAAACCTACTTCCCATTTTTTTAAAATCATAAAAACATTGGAATATTCAACTCAAAATTATTACCATACTTTATCCATGACTTCTTTCATGTTCCATCCAACAACATTAAGAAATTGTAACCGTGTACATCTATAAAAAATCCATATGATCACATATGTCCGGTGATCATGGTCTAGTAGATTTCACCTAGTGAGTATGATCTCAAAATTTTCACAACCATATCTTAGAGAAATGTAACTTGGACTTCATAACTCCAAATTATTACTTTATTCACATTTTTATAACCAATCTCCCACCTAACTTCCTCCTGGGACATTATTCTACAACTACACTTGGTACTTTTCTCACATTGTTCTTCTCCCCCTTTAAAATTATATCAATTTTTACAAAGTCATAAAAACATGGATTGGATCTAGATAAAATTAATTATTTATATTTCTTGAATAACAATAGAGAATCATATAAATTTTTATGGAAATTTTAATAACATATTTATGTATTAATTCTTATAATCATTAAATAAAGTTTCTACATATCTTAAGGAATCTTCCTTAATATCCATAGGTAATGTTTCCTATATAACTCCACTAACACCTTATCTCTACTTTATCCCCAAAAACATATTGACATATTGAAAACATTGAAACTAAACACATTTTAACACAATAATATTCTTCTTTGTGTTTGTTTTAAATACCCACAAAAAACATAAAATATCTTTAATTTGAATATTTGTGGTCAATAATTTCTTCCTAATTAAAATATTTTCCCCTATATTATTTCTCCCACATATGGAAAATAAAATTATATATGTAATATAATGATCATATCAACTCATTTTACTTCATCTTATATACTTAAAAAAATTTCCCCATAGAAAAATATTAGCACATTTGCAGTTCAACACAAATCCTATAACTAAATTACTCTATGTCAACATGGGTGAACATGATATTGAAAAAATGGTATATAATTATGGTGTTCAATATTTTATATAACATTTAATTCTTGTAATATATTCCTAAAACATCATCCAAATTCTCTATATCATGGGAAAACTGAAAAAAATATCAAGGAAAGAACTGCATATTTCAGAGGAAACATATTGAAATAGTTCAAGTGTATAAAAAAAACTTCCCCCAAAATCATATATTTCTTAACACCATCACTTCTTTTCATGTAAAATGTAATTATCATACCACAACTTCAGATATTATCCCACTTATGTATATAAACATATTCAGTATCATAGTGATAACAATGTTCTATGATGAAATTTAAAACATCCTATAAAAACACTACAACACATAACTAACTTCATTAATTCATATCATTAAATTTATAATAATCTAGATAAACTAAGAAATTATATTGGGAATAAATAAGAGCCTCATTATTCCTTAGAATTAATTTTTAGACTAAGAAACTTCTCTCAGCCTTAACTTCTATTTCTTTTTCTAACAATTTCTATGGGATATAATGTATTGTTTCTCATCTATAGAATATTCAAATGAACGTTTTAAGTTATCATTTGTTTTCATGACATCATTATTACCTTTAGTTTGTAATATATTAATTATTTATTCTGATACTGGAATTGTATTCATAAATATTTTTTTTGTATCGTTCCAATATTTTTCATACTTCGTACATTTCATCTGACTCTTTATGTCTCTGTTTATTGATAACTTATTATCAAATTTGTTCTCATTTTTTAAAACTTTTTTCTTCTATTTTTATATAAAAGGAATTTCTGATTCTACTATCATTATTCCCATGTACATTTAATTAGAAAAAATGTCTAATCACTCATTCTTTTATTGTAAAAGATTCTTAACCTAGTCAATTTTATTAAATTCTTTTCTTTTCTTAGAATTCATAAGAATTGAATTTATATCTCTTGAATATTTAACATAATTGTTATTTAGACCATTATTGTATTCTTAATAGTACTTTCTTGAAAATTTGTTACTTATAATCTCAATATATCTCCCCCTTATTTCATATTAGTTTCCCTATAAGAGAATAATATAAATACATGTGTATTTTTTATACCAGAAAACAATATAACAACAAAATTATCCTCTGAATCTTGACCTATCAAACAGATATTATAATTTTCTAGATTTTCACTAAAACCACTAATATTGTAGAAAATCGCATCAACTCATATAATTTAATCATAAATACTTTCATACTAATCAAAATTAGTATCTCATTATGTTTAGATTATATTCCTTAATTTTATCATTTCCTTCATAGCCACTTCTCAAAGTATACCACAATTTGTTCTCTATTAGAAACCCAGTAATCATTATATAAACATTCTCTACGACAGCTATAAATATGGAGTTATATTACTTTCTACAAACCTCAAAATTTTTATTACCATTATCTTTCATTGTAGATTCCTAAATGGGATGAAATCCTAAGGTAAGAGCATCTAAATGGTTAAGACCAAGAAACTAAAGAAATGCTAGTATCATATTCTTCTAAATTTTAAAATTTAATCCATAAAAACTATGAACATCCTCATTGTTTTCTGAATTAATATTATTTATTATCATTGTTTTTCACTTATAGTGAACCTACACTATGATACCAATTAATTTTTCCTTTGATCAATGTAATATCATATAAAGAAGGATGGGGTGAATTCATGATAAATTTTTAATTTATAAGAAAGATTAATAAATTTTTAATGAAGATTTTTATATCCTTTGAAAAAATTCTAAAGATAAAATAATCTCATATATAAATCTCAACAACTTCTTTCATTTAAAAAAATATAAAGAGAGATATGCATGTGATATTTACAAGGTTTTGTAAAAAAGAATTTCTATATCCCATATTGTTTATTCCCCCAAACATGTATTCATTTAATATCTTCATTTAGGTTTAAAAATTCATAGCTAATAACTGGTTATACCCGCTAGTAATTGTTCCACCACATAACCCTAGTTCTACCCCTCCCCCCATAATAAACTCTTTTGTAGCGACCCCAACTCTATTAGTCTAGAGCCAGTGTCTACATTATTATATTAGCATAAGATAAAAGTAATCATATATCGAAGGATATAATGGTTTCTCAATTTTGGTGAAACAGATACATACATGATACCCATTTTACATTTGAAATTGAAAAAAAAAACACAATACATAACTTGAGAATGGACTATATCATTAAAAAACCATTCCAAGTATTATTATTTATATACTAGGGAAAGGAATCAAATTAAGGGTGATCTCAAATGCTCAGTAATGGATACATACATCAGAAGCTATCATCAATGAATAAAAAATATTAATATGGAAATGTAAATAGAATAATACACCATATATTTAAATGATTATGATAAGATGATGAATAATATATATATTTTGGTTAAATTACTAAAAACAATTAACATTTAATCAATAAAATGATAACAGAATGCATCTAATGATTATATCATGGATAAAATATCATGGATAATAAATAAATGAATTCACATGGATAATAAATAAGTGAATTCACAGTGAAGGAAGTGATTTATTATTGGATGTCATCTGTCGAGAACATGATACATCTAATATCATGATTTATCATCAATACTGTCTCATACTACTAAGTACAAACACATCAGGTTTGGCAGACTAATTTCAAACTTCTAGGTATAAACACATCTAGGTTGTATAATATATTTATAACTACTAGGTAAAAACTATTATTGTTTAGCCAACTAATTTGTATCATGATGATTTTTTATGCAATGAGGGGATATTTGTAACTAGTCCCCAACCAAGTATTTTTTTTCTAAAAATTTATTCATATATCAAATTATTGGTTAAATTTATAAATAATTTCAATTATCATCAAAGATGAGTATGGATTAAAGGGCATGAATTTATCTATATTTATTTAGTTAAACAAATAACATATCAAGTAAACAGTATATTTAAAAATGGTATACTATTTAGGAAAATATCATATCAATCCCAAAAGAATAATTATATTTAAGATAAATGTAATTATTGATGAAAATGATCATAAAGAAAGTTATTATTTCAAAACAAAGATGACAATCACAATAGAATGTTAGATTGTTCAATAACTTATACAAAATAGTAATTTTCAAGTAAAATACCCTTGGATGAAATAATAAAATCAAAACATAAAATAACATAATGTATGAATTAATCAAGATAATACATGTCAAAGGGAAACTATATACACCACGTTAAATTGAAATGGAAAATAATAATATAAAATTTTCAATGGAATGTAAATTGATATTAAATCTCTTACCTCATGCTTCTTTTTGGTTGAAAGTGGTTAAAACTCATGTAAAATAGTTTTAAACTTATTATTAAATTATACCAGAATTATGATAATATTAATAATAACATATTTGATAAATTTATAATATAATATCACCCTTCTTTGAATAGTATTTCCTTATTTTTATTGTTTCACATTATAATTTCCTCGTGTTCTCATGCTTTTTCATCATGAAAGATATATTTCATGAACACATTATATAGTTATATCTTATATATAAAAATAATCATGAAATAATTATCATAGTGATACATAAATTATACATTTATGGATAATCATGATGATGGTTTTTGAGAAATGAAGAATATTACGATCTTGGATATTGTAGGTCATACATACGCAAGAGTAACATTTCAGTTTTTAAATGATTATAATGGAAATGAGTTATGTAATATTTTATCTTTAAATAATTATAATAATATTCTATATACCATATAAGACCTTTAAATATACATATATATATATATCATACATGTGGTGTTTTTATCAAAATAGAGTTGCAGCGCTTCGTGAAGGCGGTAGTCAACACATACAAAATGATGTTTTAATTTTTCATGGTAAAAATGAAAATGATATATTATTTTTTTAAATGATAATTTTTTCATTAACATAATAATTATTTCTTTTATATCACATATAATCATTAAATTTATCTTTATTTCCTTCCACTTAATGCATTAGTGATAGATGAATCACATTTCTTTGTTAGGTGGTAGTCCACCATACACATGAGCATCATTATCATATCCCATAAAGAATTAAAAGTAAAAAAAGTTATATATGATATAATGACCTTTTAGATATAATTTTGTTATAATTATAATATATATATACTTTTTATCCATCATCACATCTATTTGTGAGAGGTGATAATGGAAAAATGAATTATAACTGTTTGTGAGCTTGTAGTCTTTCGTAAATATGAATGATGATTTCATAACCCATTTGATGGAAGTGGAAATGGATGTAGGAAATATCCTTAAAAACCATTATAGTATATGGAAGATACTGAGGATATTATATAATCATAGTTTAATATTAATTTATGGAGGTGGATGAGGAAATAAAATAAAAACATTCGTTGAAGAACGTCAAGTCTTTTTCAGGTAACCTCATATGGTTTGCACCAAATAATTAAAAGTATTTCGTTCTGAAAAATATAAATATTATATGATGGGGATATATAATTTTTTAAGAGATTTATGATTTTTTTGGTAGAGTCAAATAGATTGATAAATGTGAATTAGTGAGGGGAGTGACTTCCCTTTTATAAAGAGGAGTGGCATTTTTGAATATACCCAAAAGTATTCAATAATTTGAAATCAATCTCATATCATGTGGCTCAAAATTTTATAACTAATGGATTTTATGTATTATATGGTCAATAAACACCTCCACCATAAACAAAAACACATGTTTTAAACATTTTATTCCATAGACATTATGTTTTCTCCCTTTTTACCACATTCGTTTTCTCCAATGTAATTAGTTTTTTAACCTAGGTATTTCAATATTGTATTATAAAATAAAAAAGAGGACTATATTATAATATTGACCAAATTATTATAAATATAAATCAATTTATCAAATAAAAATCATATGTGTGTAGAAAATTAATTTTAACAGAAGTGTGGGTAACATGCTAAAAAATTTCTTTAAACCTTAGCCATAGTAATTATTTTCTATTATCATTAATAATTATTATGAAAAAAATTAATATTAAAATTTTAAAAAATATTATTTTTTATTATTTAAAATATATAATCCAATTTATCAAATTAAAATCATATAAGTGGCGGATTTTAATTTAAAATTAATCCCACATATGTGATGAGAAATCATGTTTTCTGACAAAAACACTAACAATATTGTAGTTTATTTATATTGAAATTCAGTATGAAAATGATTTAAATTATATAAAATGGATTCATTATTATAAAATTGAACTAATATTACTTTAAAACCAAATTAAAATAAAATTTATCTTTATAAATAATTTAAATGAAAAGATGGTTTTCATTTATAATTTAGTATTTTTATCTATTCATCAAAAAAGAAACATTTCAGAAAATACCAAAAGGTTCCCCAAATATAATTTTTATGTTATTATTTAAAAAATTATTTTATTACTATTAAATAATTTTTCTATATTTTTTAAAAATTATTTTTAAATTATGTAGGGAAGGAAAACTAATATGTATTTGAGAAAATTCGGGTTATTAGATAACATTTCCTTTTTGTTTATATTCTTATTATTTTATTTATAATCAATAGTTAAATGTTTTTTCAGAAATACTTTGTAATATTAATACCTACCAATATAAATTTGATGTTCAAATGGTGTACTATATTATGGTTCATTTAAACATGGGGATTCATGTTCAACAACCTATCATAAATCTAACGAAATATATTTCCTGTGTTATTAATATTTGTTGTTGTGTCTCGCATACGCTATTGAATATGTTGTTCTTATTTTATAATTTCATGGTGTCACATTCTCCCCACCATAAATTAATTTCATCCCCACAATTTATGCTTGATCTTTGTAATCATGTTTAAGATAATTGGAAATTATTTTTCTGAGAAAACCATATAATAAATAAAAATATATCTATGTTTCTATTTTTGAATTTTAAAATTTGTAGTTATCACCAAACCATAAAGATGATATTAGAAACAAACTATTTTTTGTAATAGGTTTAAAAATTTCATTCATATCATTAGAAATGATGGTCATAGTATAAAAAAATTTCCATGCTCTTTTTTTCCAAAAGTTGATTAATTTTTTTTTCTATCTATGAATATAAGGAAATATACATACATGATACAACTTTATTTCATAAGAAAAATTTTCACCCTTTGTCCATTATTTTATCAATTTAGAATTCATATCTTACTCTATGATATGAATATCCAAAAATGATTTTTTCATGTCTGAGGCACTGAAATTCACATTTAACAAATCATAACATCCAAAAAAGAGTGAAAATTATTTCTATCTGTCTCGAACTATTTTCAAAAACCAATATGGTTAAAAAAAGTTAAATAATCTAATAAGTTAATCTACAAGTCTAAAAATTAAAACCAATGGTTTATTAGTAACATTGATTTTTTCCAACCATTTAAATAAAAATAATGGCAGGTTAATCAGAACATCGTGTAGGAAAGTTGTAGTCGATAAACCCTTTTAATCCATTGGTCATCGGTTTAGGCCCCTTAGTCATTCTAGATGTGATGGTCTATCACCCAGTATGTATGATTTCCCTTTTATAAACTATCTTAATATAATTACTATAATATTCCAAAAAAATGATAAAAATCGTTGAAATAAAATAAGTTATTAAATAACCTTTTTATTAAGGTTTTCAATATAATTTCCTTTTATTTTTCTTATTTATATATGTTCAAAAAATACTATTTTATTGTTATTTCATTTTAATTAATGATCATAGTAACTGTAAATGTTTTTAATAAATTTTTAATTATTTTTAAAAAATGTGAAGGTGTTATTCCTTTAATAACATTTCTACTAAAACATATATTTTCTATATATTTCTTCCAAAATATCCTTAATCCTTGTAGAATAACATCACATAAAACATAAAATATGAGTTGTTAGGACAATGAATGTTTGATCAATCTTAAAATAAAAAACCCATAATGGTATCCATAAATATTATGTTAATGAAGACATATAAGCTTCAAAATTTTGACAAAATCATGAGATATTTCATATTTCTTGTCACCAAAACACCATTAGAAAAAATATTTCTTTATTTGAATTCGTGAATCCCAATATATAAATACATCATCCATTATATTTCCATGTAGTTTATTCCATGTCATACTGTTTAATATTTAGAAGATGAAATTAACCTGGATGGTTCCTAGGTTCCCCACATTTAAGACAATGAAATATAAATGAATCCCTTATATGAGATTTAATTCCTTCAACCATACAAAAAACTTTTTATTGTAAATTATTCTATTTATTCCCTTGTTTTTCACACATAAAACATATTTATATTCCATTTAGAAACCTTCATTTTTATCTAAGACACATTCAATTTGACCTATTTCATTCATTGTCATCATCTATTCAAATCCTTCATAATGCTTTGTAAATAAGATGTGAATTATCCTAAGCATATCCCTTGAGAGTGTGAAACTAGGTGCATAGTAAGGATAGTTTTTGTCCACCAAGTGATGATCAGGTCAATGACAATGTTCCCTTTTATGATTTATTACTTCTAGGTACATATGTTCTATAACTATTTCTATACGAGGTATCCAGATAGGGATGTATATCAAGGACAACGTACATAATATCTAGCTTAAAAAGTTATGATATTCTTCAATACTTATCCTCAATGTCTATCCTAGGTATATTTTAGCAAATCATTGTGTCCCTAAATCTAGTTCCCAATGTTTATAATAAATTTCCTCTAATACCAAATCTAGAGAATCTGACTCTATTAGAACGGAGCCTACTTCTACTTTATTACATTCACATACGGTACAAGGAATCACATCCTGAGGTAGTGAATATTTTACCAGTTATGGAAAACCATGTATATTCAGGATATCCATTTTACAATCAAAATATAAAATAAAACATAATACATAAAAAAATTAATAAATCTCAACCTTGAAAAATCATTCCAATAATTTATCTTTGTATACTGGGTAAAAGGAAAAAATAAGGGTGATCTAAATTATTAATTACAGGTTAAATATAGTAGATGCTATCATGAATCGATAAGCATAATCAATATATAATGATTAATAATCGAAAAAAATTCCATTTAAATTACTATGTTAATATATTTTATAATAAATATAAAAATGTAGACAACTGAAAACACGTTCAATTTAGTCCATAAATTGATAATGAAATTCATACAAAGATAATATCATTGTGAAATTTCCATGGATAGTAAGATAAATAAATTCTTAATGAAATGAATTTTGAATTATTGTAAGTAAAGTATTAGGAACATGATACCTATACTGTGATAAATTTTCCTCAAGATTTTATAAAACTAATGGTTACAAATTCAGCTGGTTTGGCCAACGGATTTAAAACTACTAAGTATAAACTCATCTTGTTTGGACAATAGTTTTAAAACTACTACGTAAAAACTTATTTGTATAGCCAAGGGATTTGTATCATGAGACATGTCTATACATTGAGGTGATATCTATAACTAAGACCCCCCATGTATTCATTGAAAAATTATTCCTCATAAATAAAATGGTAAATTTATTAAATGAATTGGTCCCTTATCAACAAATATATGTATGGAGTAAATAATACAGATTTATCTATATTTCCGTAGTTAATCAAAAAACATTCAATGTAAATACCATATATTAAAATGATTTAATTTTTCATGAAATAATAATATTCATCATACAATAATATATAAAATTTTTGAGAAATTTAATGACCATTGAAAAAGATCCAAATAAATTGATTGCTTCAAGATAGAGTTACCAATTGTAAAAGAAAGTGATATCATACAATAACTTTTAATAGTTTTAATTTTCATGTCAAATAAACATGAATTAAAAAATTCAATTAAAATATAAAATACCATTATTTAATAATTTATATTGATATTACATATCAACAAGGTAGTATATACTCTACACAAAAGTAAATTGGTTCATAATAATAAATAAGTCTTAATGGAATGTAAATTGAGATGAAATTTCATACCTCATGCTTCATTTTGGTTGAACAGGATTTAACATCCTATATAGTAGTTTTAAACGTATTATTAATGTATAACTGAACCAAATTAATATTTATAATATTATATATGATCCATTTATAACATACATCCACATTTTCCTTAATAATCTTTCATTATTTTCATTCTTTCAGGTGACAATTGCATTGTTTTCTCAGGCATGTTTCGTCATGGAAGATACTATTCTTGAGAATATTTAATAGTTATATAATATCAAAAATTATAATCATGAGATAATTATAATATGTTTATATAAGTTATATTTTTAATATCAATCATGAAATATGGTTTTTGAGAAATCATGCATCTTACTGACTGAAAATTAATTTTTTATTGAGAATAACCTCCTTTTAAGGGATGAAGAGGAACCCATCATGACATCATGACATAGACAGGACAAAAGGCCCAAATAGACCAAAATCTCAAGACCACAAACAATCCGCAATACAAGAATGAAGCACCACCCAGCAACAAAAAACATTAAGTCCAAATTCCACCATCTCAGAGCTAAACATCTAGCAGTCCCGTGAAAAAGTGCATGTGCCTGGAACTGATGGCTGAAAGCATACCCTCTCAAACATCTAATTCCAAATAGCCAAGAAAAAACTAGAATTCATTACCCTGTACCTCATCTAGAACAAATTATTATAAATAATTAGATGGAGACCCTTGAGCTGCAAACTACAGAGGACAAAACCAAATTCGAATCACCGAAAAACAAACACTAAGAATTACCACCATCATCCTAAGAAAATCTTCAAGACCATGAACCTGCAGAACTACAAAAACTCACATATTCACAAGCAGAAAATAGAATCCACATCAGAGCCACCAGTGATGATATCAACCTTTCCAAATCAAAAAGCTCAACGGGAAAATTGGGAGATATCCACACCTCACACCTCCATTGAAAAACCTCCACTGCCTGAGCCAAAAAAGGCAGCTGCTCATCCACGTTGAGGTCTTTATAGTTGAAAATTCCCAAAAACTAGAAACAGTTTGAACCAAGACACCACAGCCCAATCGCCAAACACCGACTCTGGGATTCACTGGAGGATCATTTCCAAGAACCGTTACGCACCACAAAGATCGAAGAGAATCCAAAAAAATAGAAACAACTGCAAAAAACAAAACCAAAACATCACCGGACACGCGATGGAAGACCCTTCACAGCCATATCACGTCACTGCCGGACTGGGCTTGCTGAGGAACAACGTCCACCCAACGCACCCACCAGAGGTGGGGAGACATCCACATGACGCTGAAGGTGGAGCTCGTCTGTTAATAAACATCATGTCATCGTGGAGGCCCTATCCAACGAAATGGATTCAAACGAGGGGTAGGCTAGCAATGATGCAAGGAATTTGGACGACCGAGCCAAGAGAGCCCCCGCAGTAGGGGGTCCGCCACCACAATTCTCCGAGCATGAGATGGAACGTCGCGCCAACCCGAGGCAAGGACGCGGCGGTGACGATGTAACACCCCGAGATTTTTTGCAAAATATTGTTTTTATTTTCATTAATGTATTGTGTTGTACGGTACACCAAAAGGAGATTGCACAACACGCATCCCTGACTTGGCTTGCATGCAAGCGCGACCTTCCACGATAGCGTGTGTTGTACGCAATATCGAGTTTCGCTAAACAACGATATGTTATATAAACTAGCCGTTATGAATAGTAATACCCACATTCAGAAATTTTATAAATTTTATCTTTCACAATGGAATTCATTTTTGGATTCAGAATATCAAAATTAGCCTAGGGTGAATTTTTGGTATTTTTCTGAAAACATTCGATTTTTGATGAATAGTGAAAACGCCGGGTTACTATTCAAAAAACCGACTTTTTATTTATATAATTATTTATTTTATTTAAATTTATTTTAGGTCAAAATTGATACATAATACCTATATAAGTTCAATTTAGGTAATTGGAGTCATTTTATAATAATTTTAGATATATAAAAATTCTATTGAACTTTTCACCGTCTTTTACCCACCTCCTAGGAAAATTTGAAAATTCACATAAAACTTAATTTTACCGCTTCTGTTTTTGGAATTTAGAAAATCCGAGATACACGATTAATATCAAGTACTAAAGTGTAGTTCAATGAGATGAAAATAATTTTTGGTGAATAGTAACTTTTTACTTTTTTTTACCACGGTTAAAAGTAAATATGGTAATTAAGGGTAAAATTGATATTATTATTACCCTAACACATGTCCTAATTCTATTGTATAAGTGTAATTCGTTCACAAACAACCTTAGAAATAAAATATGACCATTTAGGTCCACGTGGATTAGATTAGGACATTTATTATTAATTTATTTAAAGAAGGGTTAAGATAATTAAAATCAAAGTTTATTAACTAAATCATTTTTAATATAGGGTTATACATAAGATAAATTCGACTATAAATATTAATTAGAAATATAAAAAGATTTCCTTCATAATGGTGTTTTATTTAAAAAAAATTAGATATTAAATAATTTAATTTATATATGACACAATGATGATACAGTAATTATCTTATTAATGAAATATTGACATAATTGAAGTTATAAATACCCAAATAAATGTAATTTGAGACTTTTTATGAATTACCCTAATTTTCTAGGTTACTATCACATGTTATTATTTATTTAGTTAACTTTTTTCGAACAAATAATTCTTTTATTATTTTCACAAAAATCAATTAACAAATAGTGTCAAAATTGATATAAAATAGTTTTAAAAAACATATTATATTATTAATTGTTATTTTATTCATAAAAATCTAAGGTTCAGCCAAATTAATTATATAAGGTTATGTATATTAATAAAAAATAGCTTGGGGTTCGTTTGGCCCGTTATAGTAATTTTAACCTTTTAGTTTAAGAAAACAAGAAGACACGGTAAAAGAAAAATTATTTAACATAAACTTAAATATAAATGATATGGTTATAATAGAAACCTAAACTTGTCTAAATTCAATTTTATGAGAGGATTTCGACCCATCCCCACTTTAGATTCTAAATAACTCAATTTAGAGCTATTAAAAACCGAATATGACTTTATAATAAAATAATATTTTTAGTTATTCTGAAGGTTCCCCTCTCCCCCCATATAAAAGGGCACCTCCTCCCTCTCTTCCTCACACAACTTTGTGCCTTCAAGCTCGGCCAACCACTACCAATTTCTCTTCTCCACTTCCCTATAAAAATCCTAGAGGTTATGGTCTTCTTAAAAGTCCAATCTTAGTGCCCTAAGAGGAGGTTTCAAAAAGGCGTGTCGAAAGAAGAGGTAATATCCGTTACCGATTCTTTCAACTTTATTTCTTCTTATACTTCTTCTTCTTTAGTTGTTTCATTATGAAGTAACAACATCAGTATCACTCATATACTGATATGTTATTATATGTATGATACAACCATATTTCACCATATATCCATCCTACGGAAATCGAAATCACAGCGCGTGTGTACGTACAGAATACCGTCTCCACGCCGTGGTGTAATCTGTTTTCGACCACCACCTTACTTGGATGGGTATAATGGTGTAAATAAATAACTATATATGATTATTGCGAAGTGATATTTATTCTGAAATAGTATACATACACTTCAATGGAATTCCACGATCTTGGGAATGATATCATCACTCATGCGTACGTACGGACTACCATCTCCACGACACGATGAGATTCATTCTGCATGTTAACCATTCATGAATGATTATAAAGTATATATAAAAAGTAATCATGAAATATATGACATAATAATGATACTAGATTTATTTGTATATATATGTATGTCATCTACTTAATTTCATTCAATTCAACAAGGAAACGAAAACATCATTCATGCATACGTACGGCCTACTGTCTCCATGAACGGTGTATTTCATTCCATTTAAACGATATATCATATATATATGTATATAATGAATATATATTATATATAAATCATGTTTTGAATTCTGGGATTAAGTAAATAACGATATAATTAATAATATCAAGAACAACAAGTCCAAAAACGAACGATAAATAAAACCATTTAACCCAAAACGCTGCATTAACATGGAACTTACAAAAGAACGAGTAATATAAAGTCATAAGTGAACCATATATGATAACATAACAATGAATATGATTCTGTAATAATTCAATGACATTATTTAAATCATTATACAGGAGGTTCCGAAATGTACGAAGCATATCGGACCTAAGGTAAGGGATAATTTTTCAAATCTCATTTTTATCCGAGATTGCTTATACGTAAGTATTTACTAGGGTTATTATTATCTTCCATGTACATGTTTTCTAAAATTGTTTTTATGTAGGTTTAATGTCCTTTTTAACCATTTTTACTTTTACTACATGGTATGTAAGGAATTTTTCTTTTGTTTACGTTATGAGGTACTTTTTGGATATTCTGACAAAAGTACGAGGAGAATGTTTTTTTAACTTATAAGGCATGAAAGGATTTTTATGGTTTTATAATGCCATATTTTCATGAAGCTTCCTCCAAAAGATTTTATGAATATTTTCAAAAAATACTTTTATTTTAAAAATTGTATGGAATTTTGTGAAAAGAAAATGATCTTGAAGAAGAAAGGATATTTTCCTCAAGAATTCATTTCAAATTTTTTTTCAAATCCATTTTCCATCTAAGATGACATTATTTCATATGTGTATGTTTCATGTATAATTTCACTATGATTTAAATGGTTTCACTTTTATTATTATGAAATGATATCCATTTCTTTTATATGGATTATTTGATGATGGGATGATGTTTATGAAACCCATTTTATTCGTTGGGTTATTATGAATTATGTATGTTTATTTTGTGGCACAAGTAAGAATGATTTCATTATGAGATGGGTGGGACCTATATCTCCCTCCAATGCATTGGGTAATGATTTATATCTCATGAGATAGACATGGCTGGAATGGTAAGTTAATCTAGTTCAGTGTTACAGAACTGAAACGAGGAGTGAACTCAATTCAGAAAGGGACTTTGTTCACTAAGATGGTCATGGCAGTAATGCCTTGGCTACTATGTAAATCATAACATGTGCTGAATGGTTTCCACAATTACAGGTTTTATTCCCATGCTATGTTATCATGATGGATGTTCCTTATTATATATGCCTTACGTACTTCCAAGATTCATGTCTTTTCTCAAGATTTTTATGTTTAGACTTTATGTTCAAGTTTTTGCATTCAAATGTTTATGGATTGTTTTATGTTCTCTATTTTTACCCTTACTGGGCATTTGAGCTCCCCCCTTTTATGTTTTATTTTCCCCAGGATATAAAGAAAAGTTTTCGGTAAGAAAAAAAGGGAAGATCTTTATGGGAGATGTTGAAGATCTTTCACCACAATTAGAAGATTATATTCCGAGTTTCCAAAGACACTAAAATATTACAGTCCCTGTGTGTATGTTTTTGTTATATACTATGTATTCTGCAAAAGTAATGTATTGTCCATGTACATCATGCTTTGGGTCTCTACATTTGGTATGAGAGGAAAGGTTTAGTCAACCTTTGGAAACTAGGATGTGAGAACTTTAGTGATATTCCTAAAGATATTTCTAAGGTATGTCTAGAGATATCCCTAGGGTTAAGTATAAGTATAGGTTATAGTCCTAGAATTACGGTAACTATCTTAGAATTAAACATAAGATGTTAGATATTGAAGGTACTCCCCCTTTATTATGTTGTTTTCCCTAGCATTATTTTTGCCTCTCAGACTATTATTTTTGGGTTTTAGATGATGGCTGGAACCCAAATGAACTGTGTTGATCAATGTAATGGACAATGCAATGATTGTCCTCATGAACACACAAATGTTATGGGAGATGGAGTGAAAAATCTTATTTCTATACTTACACAAGCAATGAATCATTCTGGACTTCCAAATGAGTAGAGAAGGGAACAATATTCTATTGAGTCTTTCATGAGGCAACGTCCACCTTCTTTCAGTGGGTCATCTGATCTACTTGTTGCTGAACAATGGATCAGTACCACTGAAAAGATATTTTCAGATCATCAATGTTCTGAACATGATAATGTCATCTTAGCATTATATCGTTTGGAAGGTGAAGCTGATCAATGGTGGAATCTTATCACGAATACGAGGCCAAGAGATGAAATTGAGTCCATGGAATGGGATGAGTTCAAGAACTTATTTTTCAATAAGTACATCCCTTGTATTCTTCGAACAAAGATGGAGAAGGAGTTTCTTGAACTAAAGCAAAAGGATGATGAATCTGTTGGTATATACGAAGCGAATTTTACAAGGCTTGCAAGGTATGCATCTGGCTTTACCATCCAACCTGAAAGTAAAGTTGATCGATTGGTTAGTGGATTAAAACCAAATCTTCGAAGGGCATTAGCTATAAGAGACTTCAGTAGGTGTGATGAAATTGTGTGTTGTGCTATCAAGGTAGAAATGGAAATTAGTGTTACATATCCATCTCATGGTTTTGACATGAAATGAACGATGGAGTTCAAGGAGAAATCTCATAATAATAGTGAAAAGAATATGAATGCTTTCTTATGCTCAATGTGTGGAAAGAAGCATGGTGGAGATTGTCTTAAAGGGACTAGAAAATGTTTTAAGTGTGGAAAAGAAGGTCATCGAGAAGATGAGTGTCGAAGTAATGGAAAAAGGGTTTCTAATGATGTGAATAAAGAAAAGACTATAGAGAATGCACCACCAACACTTCAATGCTTCAAGTGCAATGAAATGGGGCATTCTGCTAATCAATGCCCTAATCCAAGGGTTAATGATGATTGACATGAGCAACCACTTAAGGAAAAGGACAAAGGGAAGTCACATGCGATCACTATTGGTGATGTTGAATATGACAAAGATGTGGGGGAATGATTAAGTGTTTATGTAATGGGATTCCAAAATAATGTTGTATATAGTATCATGGAATATTGGAATGTTTATGTATTGGACTATTGTGGTTTTCAATAATTTTTTGGTACCGGTAACCATGGAAAGTGATTGAGATATTTTTGGATATAATATGATATGAGCATAATGAAGGGATAAGGAGAAAATGAAATGTTTGACAGTATTCATGAGCTCATGACAGATATAAGGAAATAGTTATATCATGGTTTGAGTATATAGAATTTTGGGGTTTTGGTATGTGGAAAGAGTTAACTTTAGATAGCACTCATGTTTTCACTAAGATTCAATGTGTATTCATTTTTCAGGAGAATACATGATTAATGCCTTCAAATGTTTGGAATATGACCAACAAGACATATCTTATGATACATGGGGATCAACGATGGTATTAACATGCTTGTTATATAAAATCTCTGGTAATCGTTTTCACTATAATATGAGAATGGACTGTAGTATTATGGGTAAGCCTAAAGATTGGAATGGATTATGTTGGACATAAGTTAGTATTGTATTTTTTTTTAAAAAAGGAAAACATGCAGAATGAGCGACAACCCGTCACGTCGGATAAGGCTGTGGGAATCGAACCCACAACCGAAGTGCGACATGACTTTATTTCCTACCACTAGCCTACAGTAAGTCCCTAGTTAGTAGAAACTAGATTTATTTTATTATACAGGATGATAAATGAAGTATTAGTCCATTTTGGAACCATATATGATTAATCTCACCATAGATGGAATTATGTATATAAATTTTGCTAACTTATGTTTAAGATAGATGGAATGACCTATCATTCTATCACATGATCTGCTAAAACTTCGTGAAAGACAAATTCAACATCCTTTATTAAAGAGATGAAGTGGAAATTGATCAAGGCACGAACAACGGTGATATTATACCAAAATAAAGTAACTATTTATTCTAATTCAAATTCTTCAAATTTAGGGAAATGATCTTGAAAACCAAAAATGTTGTCCTAGTGCCCTTATATCAGATTAATCAGATGGTACCCCAGATCATCAAAAATTTATGGCTTAGTGATTGTTGGATTTTTCATAACCATGTTCTTTACCACTCTCCATCTGAACATGACAGTTAGATTTCTCTTCCATATCCATATTTTCACCTATGTTCTCCTATGTGGAAACCCAGTGATTAGTTAATTTGGGTAACTGTTACATTTCATAATTTAGTTTTTAAAGCCGTGTTTTGGTATTCCTATTTACGATGTGGGTTTCTATTAAATAAATTTTCGAGTAGTAAACCATTTATAACCCCAAAGAATTTCGAGGGAGAAATTCATTTTAAGGGGGGTAGAATGTAACACCCCGAGATTTTATGAATTTTTTTTAATTTCATTAATATCTTGTGTTGTACGCTACACCAAAAAGATCTTGCACAACACGCATCCCTGACTTGACTTGCACGCAATCGCGACCTTCCAAGATAGCGTGTGTTGTACGCAATACCGAGTTTCGCTAAACAACGATATGCTATATAAACTAGCCGTTATGAATAGTAATACCCACTTTTTGAAATTTTTTAAATTTTATCTATCAAAATGGACTTCATTTTTGGATTCAAAATATCGAAATTAGCCTAGGGTGAATTTTTGGTATTTTTCTGAAAACCTTCATTTTTTGATGAATTGTAAAAACACTATGTTACTATTCAAAAAACCGACTTTTTATTTAAATACTTATTTAACTTATTTAAATTTATTTTATGTCAAATTGATACATAATACCTATATAAGTTCAATTTAATTCATTGGAGTCATTTTATAATAATTTTAGATATATAAAAAGTTTATTGAACTTTTCACCGTCTTTTACCCACCTGCTAGGAAAATTTGCAAATTCACATAAAACTTAATTTTACCGCTTCTGTGAGTGGAATTTCAAAAATACGAGAGACACGGTTAATATCAAGGACTAAAATTTTGTTCAATGAGATGAAAATAATTTTTGGTGAATAGTAACTTTTTACTTTTTTTACCACGGTTAAATGTAAATAGGGTAATTAAGGGTAAAATTGATATTATTATTACCCTAACACATGTCCTAATTCAATAGGATAAGTGTAATTCGACCAAAAACAACCTTAGGAATAAAATATTACAATTTAGGCCCACTTGGATTAGATTAGGACTTTTATTATTAATTTATTTAAAGAAGGGTTAAAATAGTTAAAATCAAAGTGTAATAACTAAATCATTTTTAATATAGGGTTATACATAAGATAAAATCAACTATAAATATTCATTAAAAATCTAAAAATATTTCCTACATAATGTTGTTTTATTTATAAATTTTTAGACATTAAATAATTTAATTTATATATGACACAATGATGATGCAATAATTATCTTATTAATGAAATATTGACATAATTGATGTTATAAATACCCAAATAAATGTAATTTGAGACTTCTTATGAATTAAAATAATTTTTTAGGTTAATATAATATTTTATTATTGATTTAGTTAACTTTTTTCGAACTAATAATTCTTTTATGAGTTTCACAAAAATCAATTACCAAATACTGTCAAAATTGACATAAAATAGTTTTTAAAACCAATATTATATTATTAATTGTTATTTTATTCCTAAAAATACAAGGTTCGGCCAAATAAATTATATAAGGTTATATATATTAATAATAAACAACTAGGGGTTCTTTTTTCCTTGTTATAGTAAGTTTATTAACCTTATAGTGTAAGAAAACAAGAAGACACGGTAAAAGACAAATTATTTAACTTAAAGTTAAATCTAAATGATAAGGTTAAAATAGAAACCTAAACCTGTCTAAATTCTATTCTATTAAATTATTTAGACCCATCCCCACCTTAGATTCGAAATAACTCAATTTGGATCTATTGAAAACCTAATATGACTTTATAATAAAATAATATTTTTAGTCATTCCAAAGGTGCCACTCTCTTCCCATATAAAAGGGAACCTCCTCCCTCTCTTCCTCACACCACTTTGAGCCTTCAAGATCGGCCAAACCCTACCAATTTCTCTTCTACACTTCCCTACAAACATACTAGAGGTTCTGGTCTTCTTCAAATAACAATCATAGTGCCCTAAGAGAAGGTTTCAAAAAGGCGTGTCGAAAGAAGAGGTGATATCTATTACCGATTCTTTCAACTTTATTTCTTCTTCTACTTCTTCTTCCTTAGTTGTTTCATTATGAAGTAACAACATCAGTATCACTCATATAATGATATGTTATTATATTTATTAGACAACCCTATTTCACCATCTATCCATCCTATGGAAAACGAAATCACCGCGCGTGCATACTTACGGAATACCGTCTCCACGCCGTGGTGTAATCTGTTTTCAACCACCACCTTAATTGTATAGGTATAATGGTGTAAATAAATAAATATATATGATTATTTTAAAGTGATATTTATTCTAAAATATTATACATACACTTTAATACAATTCCACGATCATGGGAATGATATCATCGTTCGTGCGTACGTACGGACTACCGTCTCCACGACATGATGAGATTCATTCTACATGTTAACCATCCTTGAATGATTATAAAGTATATATAATAAGTAATCATGAAATATATGAAATAATAATGATACTAGATTTATGTGTATATATATGTATGACTTATACTTAATTTCATTCAATTCAATAAGGAAACGAAAACAGCGTTCATGTGTACGTACGGCCTACTGTCTCCATGAACGGTGTATTTCATTCCATTTAAACGATCTATCATATATATATATATATGTATATACTGAATATATATTATATATAAATCATTTTTTACATTATATAATTATGTAAATCAGGATATAAGTAATAATATTAAGAACAATAAGTCCAAACATGAACGATAATTAAAACGATTTAACAGGTCGCGCCTCATGCGGTCAGGTCGCCGCCCCACCGGGCCGCCCTTTGTGGGCTGCCCTATAAGGGTCGGGCCGCCCCCTTTTACAGGCTACCCCATGCAGATCATGAAAGACCTTGGCCTAGCGGGCCGATTCTACCACAGCCCAGCCCATACCAGGTTGGGCCAGATCAGTCTGACATGGTTGGGCCGGACCCGGGCCTAGAAAAACATAAAGGGCCATACCATGGGAATCGAGTGTATGTCTGATGAACTGTCTATGGTGATGGGTCCATTGGATTGAGACAATACTTTTCAGCATAATCCACTTGAGTTTTGGAGACAGCTGGAGTACGGACGGGTTGGATTGAACTCAAATCCAACTGGGCCCCTGGAGCTAAAATGCCTACAACTCACAGACCGGGCGTCCGATTGATCTACCGTCTATCGTGTTGGAACCCTTGCAACATGGAGGTCCTTTGGGTTACTAATTTTTGGAGTTTAGTGGTGGTAGAGGTACTACCAATATCTCTAGGGGAAGATACTATAGTACTCAACCATGTTGTGCGGGAATCCATTGGCTGGTAGTGAGGTGGGGGTTGGAGTCAAACCATACAGAGGGTTAGTACTGAGCGATCCTATGTGGGTCAGCTCCTAGCAGTCCTCTATGGATCATAACCTAGCTGTTTTATATGTATTATCCCCTAGAGGTCCTATGTGGATCAGCACCTAGCGGACCTGTGTGGATCAGCAACTCGCGGCCCGAAAAGGACAATTCATAGAGCGGCCTGTCGTGGTTCAATGATATACCGATCCTGGGTGGATCAGATCCTACGTGTCGGCCGACATCTCCAATGACGCCCAACGACACGCTTCTCCACTTCCTGTGGTCATCCGGTGTGTCGATCACCTTCATCCGGTCTCCGTGGCTAACATTCTGCGGCCCCCTTTGTTCATTGGTAGAGAGCGATGGCATGTCGTGCCTTCTCCATGGTCGGCCGATGTCGGCCGCTCTGATGATTGTTGTGGCTTTGTGACATGGCATCTTCTTGTGGTGTGCATCGATGTGCTATCCCCAATATAGCTGGTCGGTATCACCGTGCTTTCGTTCTTCCATGGAGGTAATACCATTAGCAAAGCGGTGGGGGTTCGGGCCATGTTCGTTGGGCCCCCACCCTCAGCGTTAGCTCGAAAACATGATGGGGGATTAAGGGTTTAATAATCAATTGAATTAAACAACAAACAAGACCCTTCAAAGATATCCCGCAACAACCTCCCAGAAAAACAAATGAATCGTGGATTAAAAAATTAGTTGGTTGGTCTGCGTTCTTCGTATTATTCAAGAACGGGGAAGAGTAAATCATTTTAATGCATAAACAAATAAACCTCGTACCTCGTAACCCATTGGAAAACATTCGTGCTTGAAGGTGGGTCATGTTCTTCATTCCAGAAATAGGTTCCCAACGACGCCGCTCATACATTGTCATCCATTCATGGTTTGATGTCACTCATCACCTCCCACTAGAATTGGATCCGTCCTCAAAGAGTATGGTGTCACGGTGCTCCTTAATCACTTAGTTTCTTGGTGAAGCCGTGTCGATACATCTCCCCAGCTCCATATATATAGCAGAGGGGGAGGGTAAGTAGCGACGTGGGAATTAATGGGGGCTCATATATTAAGAACCTTTATAATTCTCCAACAAAGTTGTTACTTAGGATTGGCAGGTCAATCCATTTATTGGATTGACACATCGCCGGCCCAACACTTTTCTTGTACATTGGTGGATATGAAATAAAAAAATAAAATTACTTCATTTCATTTCCTTTAAAAAGTCACAAAACATAACTTTTTTTCCAAACCTACTATGTTCAAAGTACAACATCCCTTAAGAAAATCCCGGCGTTGTGGATTCAACGGTTCCCTTATATTTTTAATCTGATCAATGATTCAAAAGTTCTAAAATTCTGCTCGTGCTTTTACGAAACGTACATTAAAAAATGTTCAAAAAATTAATAACATTCACCCTTAACCCGCGCCAGTAATGGTTAGGATCCACCTAAGAAGAATATGCCCCAACGAATTCAACGGTACTCTCAGAGTTTCTATCCGAGTTACCATTTCTAAGTTATGTATTTTACAATAAAATAATTGGCACTTAATTTTTTATTTATGGACAAAAACTAGCTTTCACTTGTATCTCACGCCGTCTAATGTTAGTATCTTCCCAAAGAGGGAATACCTTCATGAGTTTAGTGGTGGTGTCGGATTTTTAATTTAAATTACCTTAGAGAAAATGAGTTAAATTAAAAATTAAAATACAATTAATTATCTATTATTCATGATATTAGTGGTAAAATTGGAATTATATACACCATATAAAAGTGAATTGGTGAACAATAATAAATAAGTCTGAATGGAATATAAATTAAGATGAAGTCACTTACCTCAAGCCTCATTTTGATTGACCATTTTTTAACCAAGATTATAGTGGTTTTAAACATTTTATTAACCCAAAAAATATCTATATTTATTTTTATAATATCATATATGATCCTTTTATAACATCTTATCATCCATTCATTAACGATATTTCATAATTTTCATTGTTTTAGGTTATAATTGCTTTGTTTTCACATGCATGTTTTATCATGAAAGATCTGGTTCATACACATATTACATAGTTTGATCATATCCAAAAAAAATATCATATAATAAACACATTTTTAGATCAATTTTAATTTTTAAACCAGTCATAAAATGTGGTTATGAGTAATTAAGTATGTTTCGATCATGGATACGGTAGGGTGGACGAAAGGATGAGTAATGTTTATATTTTTCTAAGATCAGTATAGAAAAGAGGGAATTAAAATTATATAATTTCATAATTAAAATAATATAGTAAACTCCATACTATATTCTCATATATATCATTCATGGGTTTTGGTTGTGAAAAAAGGGTCACATCACTTCGTTAAGGCGGTAGCCCACACGTACACGAACGATGTTATCATCTTTAAGTAAGTAAAAAAGTAAGAAATAAATTATATATTATCATTAAATAATGATTAATATGTAATTAATTTCATAATTATTTCATCTATATTACATATAATCATTAATATTATTCTTATCACCATTCATGTAAATATTTAGTTCAAGAAAAATCACATAGCTTTGTGAGGTGGTAGTCTTCCATACACAGGAGTTATGTTATCGTATCACCTATGTAATGTAATGTAAAAAATTATATATGTAATATAATCAATCAATATGTATAAATAGGCTATAAATATCACATATATACAAAATATCCACCATCAAACCCAACCATGAATAGAGGTAATGGAAGAATGGATTATATCAGTTCGCGAAGTGGCAGTCTACCATACACACGAATGATGATTTCATAACCCATTTGATGGAAGTGGAGATCGTTGTAGCTATTGAATTTATTATAAAATCATACTATTAAATGTAAGATACTGAATTTATTATATCATCATGGTATAATAATAATTGATACAAGTGGTGAAATAAATAAAACAAAATCGCTCGTTCAAAAACATTACCTCTTCTTCTGGTATCATCCTTAGGTTGGCACTAAATACTTCCTATTATGAATTTGTGACCAAAATAATTTTTATAAGATGATAGGAGTTAAGTTTTAATGTTATTTTTTAGGACAAGTCTGAACCAAATAGATTTGAAGGTGTAAATATGAGATGTGATGGGTTGGGCATTTATTTGTGAGGTGAGTGACAAACTTGTAATTTTTCAGAAATATTCAATCATGCTCAATTTTTTTCATACCACAAGAATAAAAAATAACCCATTGTAGAAAATATAATATATAAGTTTTTAATAATTCCATAATAATGGTTTTTTACAATTTGTTAGGTCATTTATAACAGTTATCAATTTAGATTAACCCTTGGTAAATCCATTTTTTCTTTAACAGTGGTAGTAAATATTTACTATTTTCACTATTCATTTTGGTAAAAAATTAAACTAAAATTTTAAAACATTGTAAATTATTATTATTACTAATATTTAATGCATTTTTATAAATTCAATTCACATAAGATAACATTTTAATTTAAAATTAATCATGTGGAAATTACGATAAAGTGGGGTTTTAAAGCGAAAATGTTCAAAAGTTTACAATGTTTTCATACAAAAAATTTAATATTAACATAATTTCAATTTCATAAATTAGGAAAATTGATATATAATTTAACAAATTAAACATTAAAAATAATTTTTACACATAATTTATCTTTATGAAAAATTTAAATGAAAATAATGTTTTCAATTAAAATTCAATATTTGTCACTATTCATAAAAAAATGATACTTTTCCGTAAAATCCCAAAAATTCAAACTCATATAATTTTGGTTTAATTATTTTAAAAATAATATTTCTTTCAATTAATTATATAAAAGTGGAAAAAATTAATTTATATTAATTTAAAAACGTATAACTAAATATTATTTTGTGAGAAATGCAGGTTTTCAAAAAAAAATATTTCTCCTAATTGATTTTTATTTTATTATTAATCAGTAGATAACCATATTATTTATAAGCTATTTGGTAATATTAATACCCTATAATTTAATGGTTATGTTAAAAATAAAATTTTTCATTTTTTTAAACTCGGTGTTACATGTAACGCAAGGTAAACATACGTATAATGAAAGGTATTGAAGAGATTGAATTCAATTAAAAATAAATATATCATAATTTATGGGGGTGATATAGTTTATTATAATCCTGGTTTTGAATATAAATATTTTTATCAATTATAATTTATTTATTTTATAATTTCATTGTGTTAAATTCCATTTACAAAAGTGGAAAATTGTAATTTAAAATTAAACCGAAATACATTATGAAAAATCGGGTTCCCAAATATAAATGTTTCAAAAGTATAAAAATTATTTTTATAAAAATTATATATTAGAATTATTCAAATGGAATATAATGTTTTCATTATAATATAATATTACTAATTATATTTTTAAAAACGTTTTAAAAAAAATGAACACACATCAATTCTTTATAAAAAAATTGATGTTTTTTATGAAAACTGTTATTTTTCTCTATTTATCAAAAAAATTAAAATTTCTTGAAAAATCAAAAAAAAATCCCTAAAATAATTATTACATGTTGATTTTAAAAATTATGTTCTATTTTTCAAATTAATATTCTAAATGGTTAAAAATTATTTTTATTATTTGATAACAAAAAGAAATAAAAACATTTTTTCATAAAATAATATTTTTGAAACGTATAAAATCTTTAACAAAAATTAAATTATTTTTTATCAATATTTTCTCATTATCTAAAACCATTATAAATATAATTTAAAATTTTTATTTCTATTTATACTGGCTTGTTTAATGGTTGAGGCATACCGTCCTGGTTAAATAGTAATATAAATAATATATTATGGTTTGTTAGAACTCAGTGTTGTAGGTACCACACTTTATCAAAGAATCTAAATATAATTGAAGAATAATATTTTATAAAATATCAAGGATTTATCTCTGAGAAAGTGGATATAACTAAGACAGTTTCATATACAAGGTATGGTCACAATGATTATATATTGAAGTTATTTAGTCTTATTAATTCTCATATTATCTGTATAGATTTAATGAATATAGTCTTCATAGATTACCATGATCATTTTGTGGTGGTCTTTAAAGATGATATTATAATTCATTCAATGTGAAAGTAATATCATGAATATCAATGGAGAATTCTACTAAAGACCCTAAGGTATGAGAAACTATATATAAAATCAAAAAGGGTGAATTCTTTATACAAAAGGATTAATTTTCATGTCTTATAATCTCAAGAGTGGGTATATCTGTAGATCAATGAAGGATAAAGGAAATTTATCATTGGACTCACCCAAACATGGTAACTACGATATGTAGAGTTCTTAGTTTTTTGGATATTAATAATTTATTTTGGAAAATACCTCATGAATATCTAATCCAGTCACCATATAAAATCAGAAGAGATCTAAGTTACCATGGATGGATGAATGTTATTAAACATTCCTAAAAGTGAAGAGAATATTGTTTATCACACCTATGCATACAATACATTGGAGTGGATAAGGGTTTATACTCTATAGTAATGTATTCAAGGAGTTATTGAGATGTTTTCTCAAATATATTGACATGGTTATAGATAATGTCTCATGAAAATTGAATGTTCATTAATATAATTAACCAAATCATGATTATGAGTTAGATGTGGTAAATTTTGTATTAATTTTTTGGATGAATTAACTTTATAGATAAAACTATGATATATATATTGTTCATAAATGTATAAAGTATATATTTAGACATAAAGAGTTGAACATGCACCATAAAAGATAGCTGAACAGGATTAATGGTTTTGACTTCCCAATACATTACCACCCTAAGAAAGTGAGTAAGGTACGAGATGCTTTTTGTTAAAAGGATCATGATATACTTTCCATAATGAGGACCATAAAAGATATGATATTTCTTGATTTTCAAAGGATGGATTATGAAATATTTATGAAATGATATAAATCTTATCTTTAAGAAATACTTCCTCAACCATCTATGGAAGTGGATATTAAATAGGCACGGATGGACGATGTAGAGTCTTAAAAGAAGTTGAAAAATATTACTTAGTTTAGCATTGATTGAGAAAGATTAATAAGTCTCTATAATCGTGTTTTTGATCCATCAATACCAGTTTTAAAGAAGGATATTTTAGAGGAGGAATGTAATTCTTATTTCTATATTCATCCTAGAAGTAAGAATATGTATATAGATTTAGAGGAGTATTTCTAGTTAGACAGAATGAAAATAGATATCACAAATTTTTTAAATTAGTAGTTGGTATGTTAGAAAGTTATGTGTGAGAGACAAAATCCTAATAGGATGTTAAAACCATTACCAACAACATAATAAAAATGATAAAACTTCACCATAGATTTTTTCATCATACATGACCTTATAAAGTCAGCACACTTCATAACTATCATATAGTATTCCTATCTGGATCATCTTTCTAGGATATACGTTGATGAAAAGTTAAAGATGCATGGATTACCACTTTCAATTTTATCTGATTCGGATCTGAGGATTACCTCAAAGTTCTAGAGAAGTCTTCAGGAATCCCTCAATACATATTTTAGTTTCAACACTTCTAATCATCCATAGATATATGTTTAGACTATGTGAACAATTAAATCCCAACAGAATATGTTTATATCTTTTTCTGTTGAATTTAAAGTTCATTGGGATAAATACCTTTCTCTAGATGATTTTTCTTAAAATAATAGATTTCATTCGAGCATTCATATTTCTTCATATGAAACCCTTTATAGAAATAAGTGTATCAATCCAATGTATGAGAGATGATAAAATGGTAGAAGATGTTATAACCATTCAACATCACAGAAGAGTATGAAAAAGTTGGTATAAAATTTAGGCTCAAAATCACTGATGTGGTCAGGATTTTCATGTTCGTGAGAAGGTGATTTTAATAATTTCCCCACAGAAGAAGTTAATGATTTTTGGAAAGAAGGTAAATCTATTCCTTAAGTATATATCCCCTTGGAATTATTGATTTTATCATGATTATAGAATATCAATTTTCTCTTCTATGGAACCTCATTCAAGTCTGCAATGTATTCCATGTAACTCTCTTAAGGAAGTACATACCTGATCCTCCAAATGTACTAAACTCAGAGTAAATATAATTGAAGCTTGATATTTTATATGAGTAACAACTACCAGAGATATAAGATCATACAACAAAAGTTTTACGAAACATGACCTCTCACATGTTCAATGTTTGGTGATGAAATCACTGGCTTCAGGAAGCTATATTGAAACCTAAGGATGTAATGAGGCAAAAGAATCCTATGTTTTTTACCAAAGTGATGGAATTTCAAAGTAAAAATTTATTATAATGGGTTATAATGTATCACCCTATGATTTTATTAAATATCATTTTCAAATAAATTAAATTTCATCGATAGCTTGTATTACATGATACATCGAGTTTTAAAGACTCGTGATATACAATAAATTATATTATATAAAATTGATTATTATAAACTAGTATTTAAATTTTTAGGTATGAATAGGAATAAAAATTTATCGAAAATTAATTATAATGGTTTCATATAGAAAACATTTATTTATAAATAAGTACTGAATTTTTAGTAAAGTCTTTATAATCTTTAAAAATACATTTTTTATCAAAAAATGTTTTTTAATTAGTTCTTCCAAACTTATAAAAAAATTAATTTTTTACATTGTTATAAAATTTATTTTATAGAATAATATTCATTTTTTAATCAACATGTAAAAGTTAGTTTAGGGTGAATATTTTCTAATTTTCTAAAAATATTAATTTTTCATTGAATAGTTAAAAATACTGATTTTTGATGACTACATTTTTAGTTCAAGACTTTAGAAAATAAAATATTAATTTAAAAGTTGTTAAAATTTAATTTTATTCAATAATGTTATTATTAAAATATTTTAGGTCATTAAAATAAAATTCATATTTAATTTTGTTATTAAAACATTCAACACTTATGATAAATTCTCTTTGGAAAATATATTTTTCATCATGTCAGTGGGTTTAAATTAAATTAAAATTTTCCAGTTATATTATTGAAATTTTTAAAATGGATTCCATATTAAGAATAATCTTATTTATTAATATATAATAAGATAAAAAAATTATTCTAAATTAATAGTAAAAAGTGTAAAAAGTATTTATTATGATAATGGTTTAAACGGATTTACTGGGGGTAAAATAAAAATATATTGAATGAAATAACATAGAATATTGTCTAAATAAAACTTTATGTGAATACTTAGAACTTATAACCTATAATTTTTTATAATTATATATTTTCAATCATTTTAACAAGGTTGAAACATTAGTACAACTTTTACTTTTCAAAAATTCCCGGTGTGTCATCTCCCCTGGTTATAAAAGGCCACCCCCTCTCCTCTCCATTCTGAACTTCCAAAAAACATTTTTTTCAGCCAATACCTACCCAAAAACTTTCTTGACCTATGTAATATTATTTTATAATAATTTAAATATATTTAATTCAATCTAGGAATGTTTATGTTGTAAACCTAATGTTTTTTTCTAAAGAAGAGTTATAATTATCAACTGAACGTTTCAATTTTATTTATTTTTCCAACTCCATAAAATCTTATTAAATTTTATTTAAATAATAACAATTTTATATTCTATATGGTTATATTATATTATTTTAATGTAATACCATATATTCACCTCCTCTTGCAAAAAATTGAAAACAAATATATCGATCTTGTGTGCAGAGGACTACAGCCTTGTGAACCGATGTAATTCATTTTTCATCACCACACCACATGGTTAGATATAATTATGTATTTAAAAAAATTATTATATTGTGGAAATAATTATATTTATTTAATTATAATATAACATATACATTTTTAATTTCTATTCTGTGGATATATGATTACATTGGTTTTGAGAATGTCGGATTACCACCTCTCAAAGTAATGTGATTCGTTTTTTAACTCACAGTTTATATGGAAGGTAATATGGATAATCATAATGAATATATGTTATAAATATTAAATCCTAATTACTTGAGAAATTATATATTTTATTTACCTTCCTTTCATTCCATCTGTCAATAAAACGGTAACATCGTTCATGCATACATACTACTTACCGTCTCTATAAACAGTGTAATTCATTTTTGACCACAAAAATTAATGGATTACTATAAATAAATATATATTTAATATATATATAATTTATAAATTGATTAAAATTTTTTGAATTATGGAACCTTTATCAATCTAAAATCCCAAAAATCCAAACCAAAACATATATAAAAAACAAAACAATTATTACCCAAAACATGATATTAATAAGGTATCGATAATAAATTGGAAATAATAGGTCATAAGTAAAAAATATTCATTCTAATACATCTGAATATGGATCTATAATATATTTATAATAAATTTATATTTATTATATGTGATTTTATTACATATATGATGGAAATTTGATACCTAAGGTAAAGGATTTTAATTCCGTTTTATTTCTCGGAGACATATGCCATGTTTACCACTATTTTTTTGTGATGTATATATGTACCCATTTTTATAATAATGAAATTATTCTCCATATTTTAATGATATTTAATTTATTATTTTATTTTATCACTTAATTGGTATTACAGTTCAAGATTTTTGAAAGTGGTAAGGGATTTTCGTCTCACTTTTATTTTTGTGGGTCACATGCCCTATACACAACTTGTTTCTTTTGAGTAGTGTTTGTACTTATCATTAATTTATTATATGACCCTTATCAAGATAATTTTGGAAAATACATATCCATATTAAATTCTTTATTTCATGGGACTTATGATTCAAAATATACCAAAGTGTTAAATTTTTAATGTTGCAAACTCATTTTTTATCAGGATTGTTTATGATAATCTTCAAATGATGAGACCTTACGATCTACCTATTAAAAAATCATTTAATTTTTATCCATTTGGTACTTATATATAATTAATATTTTCCATTAATTTAAATTTTTTATGAACTCATGATTACATAATAATTTATTCATGGAAAAATCGAATTTATTTCTCCCTTCGGACAAAAACATTTTTTTCTTCCATAACTATGTTTTCTAAATATATATTAAACAATTATTTTAGTATAATAAAATGATTTTTTTAAGAAATTGTCACCAATTTTTAATTTATTCACAATGTTTTAAAATAAAACTTCATGTTGGTTTCCAAGCAAGACCTTTTTTATTTTACCAAAATGTGAAATGAATCATTGTTTTTAACATTTTTGGCATAAACAGAATTTCCCACCTTCATGGAAACCCAATTTTTAAAATATTAATTTATATTAATCAATGTTTGTTTAAAAAGAAAATTATTTTCATAGTATTTTGTGAACTATTTTCTTTGAAAATGTAATTTTCAAAGTGAAAAGGTTATTTTCTTTAAAAAAAGTCTTAATCGTAATTTACTGAATTTCTCTTCATCAAAGATGACAATCTTTTGGGTTTCTTATGTTTTAATGGGTATATGATCCAATGGTACCATACTTATTAATTAATTAGATGAATTATTTTCATTTTTAAAGTGATAAAAATTTTATGAAACACATTCATTTTCTAGCAGGTTATTCTATAATGAAATGAGGAACTTTTTTTGAAAATCATTTCTTCTACAATATTTATAAAATGATGAAATATTTATTTAATCGATTTATTTTCATATGTTATGATATGATGAATGTTCTATGATCTTGTTAAAAACTTATCTATGGTGTTTTAACATCCCTCCCTCTCCACATTGGTTTGAGAAGGTGGGAGGATGCTACTAGGCCATAAAAGACATCCCCAAGATGCCAAAGGCTAGTAATAAATGTCAAATGGTTTTAATACATGCAGGGGACAATTTATCCTTCAATAATGAAACAACTAATCCAATAAAACCAGACCAAACAAACCACTATGTGATACATGATAAAATAATGATGACTAGACGACTTATTTTATATCATCCAACCAAAGTGTACAATAGTAGAAGCAAAACTAACAACAAATTAAACAGTAGAAGATAACTAATAAAACATGAATACGACCACAAGACATTATGATCAATATGATCTATTCTCCAACATTACCAGATATCCCAAGTATCAAGAATTAGTGTTAAAATTGGGATACTTTACCTTTTCCCAAGTCTTGAAATATGAAATCTACCAAAAGTACCAAAGTCCAAAAATATGGTTGAGTACTAAAATTCAGTAGGTTTTCCCCAATGACTTCCATACTCATTAAACTGGGTTTAAAAAATTATAAAAATTTATATAAAACAATTAATATGAAATAATTCCAAAAATAGTTTATCACAAAATATAAACAACTTCAAAAATTGTTTATAACCAAATATAAACAAGATACATGTTACCCAATTTTCTAAAAAAAACTAATTTTTATGAAAACAATCATCCAATACTGTAAATAAATTTCTCAACATCCACATTGGTATAACCATTCCATTCCATCAATCCACACATCCTACCAAGCATGTAACCTTTACCTCCATATAGTCACGAGTGGTGAGTCGTCCTTTTACTAAGTCATCACACAGTGAGCCATTTGGATGTGAGAACTAACTAACCCTTATCTACCCAACTGATGATGTGTGGGAATCCTTACACTTATCATTCCTAAATTCATATGAACACACACATCCATTATGCCAAAAACAACCATTTCATCAATTTCAATAAAACTATTTTTTTATTCAAAACCTTTAAATACTATTTCAAATCAACCTTCCAAAATTCATTTCAATAAAATCAAACCTTTTTATTGAAACATGTTGATTAATACCTTTCCCAAAATTCCAAAAACCCTCAATTTAAAATCAAAATTTTAAAACCAACCAAATCACATTTGTAAGAACACCCATTTTCCATGTTTCCCCAAACCGTTACCCAAGGGGGATTTCAACATTCATTACACAGCCAATTCACAATTAATTTCACACAAAATAATCAATTTTAAATTAATCCAATCAGTTCTAGTGAGAGGCGTTTATAGTGAATCCACTTACCACAAGAGTTTTTATGAAACTGATAAATGGTATAAAAACATCCAAAAAAATGGGTTGAATCTCCATGAACACAGTTTAATCTCATCCCCCGTCATCATTAAGACCAAAAACAATCATACATGGCATCCATAACCTTATATCCTCACACAGTGGTCCTAGATCTAAGATAATGAGAAGAGTATAGATGTATATCTATGAAAAATGTAAAGAACGAACACTTACTATGAGGAATCATCTTCTGATATGGAAGAAAAGACTTCGAATCACCTCTGAATTGATAGGATAAGCTTACATGACCTTTGGGGAAGAAAAATCATGATTTGGGGATGCTTAAGAGTGAAAAAAAAGTAAATTAAAATAAAAAATGTGTTATATCCATTTTTTAGGATCTAACATTGACCCTGTGCACGGTTTAGTTGCAATGTTATGAAAATTGTGCGCTAACTATGTGTTAGCCACTGCATTAAGGATGACACAGACATGGCCACCTCACACGGTGTCCCTAACCCTATTCTAACCATGTTGAAGACACTATCTCAAAATACCAAATCCATTTTCAAAGTGTACTGTTTCTCTATGGTTGTCTTATGATTTGGACAAACTGTGCACAACCCCTACTTCTTCCCTTTAGCCCCAAAAACACATTTTACGTTCTATAAACTCTTACAAATTTCACAGGTATACATTATATAATTAGAAACATAAAAAATGGTTACTTAATATAATATAGGGGGTGAAACATTATCCTCACCATTAGTCTTTTCATCCTTAGAAAGTTGAAAAAACACCATTTCCCTAAAAGAGTTAAGGACATTAATTTTTCATTTCCTTCTCACATTCCCAAGATTCTTTCTAAATCAACCATGTTTCCACAAAACCCATACTAGACTGATGCTTCTTCTGTGAAATTTTTTTTCCTAACTATCCACAGTTCGCATCAGGATATGTACTAATGAAGTATCTGCCTCTAGGTTAATGTGATCCCATCTGATCACACAGTCAGGATTAGGTTGATAATTTTTCAATTATGATACATGGAATACATTATACATCACACTGAACTATGGTGGCATTGACAACTGATATTCCACCTCTCTAACCCATTCCATTATCTCTAAAGTGCCAACGTATAGATGAGATAAATTAACCTGCTTCCCAAAATTATGATGTCCAATCCTTGGAGAGATCCTTAAAAACACATGATCAGTCAAGAAGAATGAAAGAGGTCATCGATGATGATCTCTATAATACTTCTAATGACTCAGGTCCATCTACATTGTCTTTCTGATCAAAATTATCTTCTCTTCTATTTCCAAGACAAGGATCTTCCCATCTAGTGAAGTCTCAACTATTCCCACCTAAAATAGTTGAGAACGAAAAAAACACCCATAAAATGCTTCATAAGAGCCATATGTATCAAGGCCTGATAGTTTTTGTTATATGAGAACTCCACCAGCGGTACATGATCTTTTCATGAGCCACCAAAATCCATTACATAGTTCTGCAACATGTCTTTCAATGTTTGTGTCATCCTTTCGTATTTCCCATCCATCTGATGATGATACACCATAATCATAACCAACGGATACCCAAGGGCTTCCTGTAAGGATTTAGAGAAAGTGTTTCCAAAATTCAATTGGGTTACCTATTACGAAATACATTACTATATGCTCTCATTTCCATACTAGGATAAGTAAATACAAAAACATACCTACTGGTTACTAATTTTATACCTTAACATTTTAACAAGTTAAGAACTTTGAACCAACCTATTCCACCTTTTGTTTTATATCGTTCAACCAGAACTATGCTTTCAAAGCCTTATACATCCTCTATATTCCTAGATTAACAGTCCATCTCAAATATTGGTAATCATGAAGTATTTTTTATTGATAATACATAGGTACAACCATTATATTTCTAAACCACAACATGAAACTCCCATCAAGTTTCAAGCCCCCAATGGTCTCCCCACCATTGAGTTTTGAACTCATAACCATACATTTTTCATCAGATTTTAGTTCCTCTTTGAAAATATTTACAAAATCATGAACTATAGAAAATGAAAAGAAAAATGCAGAATCACCTCATTCTTCACATTCCACATGCATGTTTTCTAGGACTACCATCAACTACCACTCATTTAAAGCTTAATTTCCCTACTGAGCATATGAATATATTATTAATTCATATTCCACCATATTTACCTCTCTTGGTGTATACATCATTTCAAAGTAAAAAATCTAGAGATACTTCATACATCTACTTTGTCTCAAATTCAAATAAACTTGTGATAAAAATATATTTCAAGATCTTAGGATTCGTTAGAACCATAAATTTCTCACCAATGAGATAATGAAACCAAGACTTCAAAGCACTGATGTCTATAGCTAACTCCAGAATATGTGTTAAGTAATTATTCTCATGAACACTAAACATCCATGATCTATAAGAAACAAAATGTAATCCCTACATGAGAATTCATCTCAACTCATATCCTGAAGCATCATAATAAACCACATACCCCTTCCCTGATTTTGAAAATATCAATATAGGTGTTGTTGTATGATGAATTTTCAACTCTTGGAATGGATTCTCACATTCCTCAGTCCATTGGAATGGAATTTTCTACTTTTTAAATGATGTTATAGGCTATTCTAGTCATTATAAAACACAAATAAAGTGTTTATTATAACCAACGAGACTAAGAATGATTTGTATCTCAAAGATGTTCTTTAAAATTTTCCAATAGATAACTGTGTCTATCTTCTTCGGATCCACTAAAATGCATGTTTTTAAAATTATATGGACTAGAAATAATACCCATGGTATCCAAAAATCGCACATATATAGTTTGGAATTCAAGTGATAATCTCCCAATCTTCCCAACACTTTCCCCTTGTGTTTCTCATCCTCATCCCTTGTCCATAAATACACCAATATGTCATCCAAAAACACCACAAAAAAGTATCCAAATATCTAGGAAATATATGATTCATCAATTCCATAAATATTTATGGTTTATTCATAAGACCTAAAGGCATAACATCATATTCATAATGGGAATATCTTCTCTTGAATGATGTTTTTAGATTATCCACCCCCTGAACTTTCAATTGGTGACATGCTGATCGCAGGTCAATTTTTAAAAAACCACTGAGCTCTACTCAAATGATTAAATAGATCATCGATGCATGCATGTGGATATAGATTCTTGATTGTAACTTGGTTACACATACGATAATCCACACACACCCTTCGAGTTCCATCAGTTTCTTCATGAACAATACTGGTGCTTCCCATGGAGACATGCTCGGCCTAATGAAACCCTTCATTTTTAGGTTTTCCAATTGTACCTTAAGCTCAATTAATTCTATTGGTTCTATTTGATAATAGGGAAGTGAGATAAGACTAGTCCCTGAGAGGATATCAATCATCATATATAATTCTCTTTTTGGGGGAAACCATGAGAAAGTTTTGGGAAATACCTCAAGAAAATGATCCACTACTATTGGGAAACTGATATTCTAGTTCTATTCCATCGACGCGAAATTCAACGCTACCAACTGGTAAGAGATCTTACCCACTTATAGTGTGAACATGATCGGTGTAGATATCATCACAACCATTTCTATTTTAAAGAGATGAATGATGTCATCCTTAGTTTTGAAACTAATTGTTCTTCTATAATAGTATGTGTGAGCCTTGACCTTTTTCAACCCATCCATGCCCTGGATTATATCATAGGCATCCATCTCTAACACCGAGAAGTCCCATGTCCACTTAGCTTTATCAACATTTATATAACCTGTTCTATATAAAAAGTCTCTATATTCTATTGTACCCAAATGAGTTTGATGTTTTATTACAGAAGGCATAATCTTTAGTTTTAAACATAGGAACTCAACAACAAAATATTCAATGAAGGAATGTGATTCACTTGTATCAAAAAACACTTTCATCAGGGTAGAATTCAAAAGAATGATACCTCTCACTATTGATGGTAAAACCTTCTCATCTATCACCATTTCCTCAACTCTATATAATTACTTCATCATTGTTCTCTTCACCTTGTTGCCTTGCTGATATTTCCTTTACTAAGGAGGTATGATATTCTTATAATCACCATCGAAAGCTCTGTTCTGCTAATGAGATTGATTCTTCTATCCTCTCCCCATCAAATATTATGATTCTTGTGACACTTGAGAGGTTTTCTGATCACCTGACCTCAAAGCATTGCAACAATAACACTAAAGATGTCCCATTTGGTTGCATTTGTGTCATGATATAAGTGGTGTTGTGCACTCTCGCATCATGTGGTCAAAGGAACCACATTGGAACTATCCCACATGGCTCTTTGGTTATGGAGGAAGGTTTACTAATGAAGCTGTTTTATTCTAATTTCATCTCCCTCCTTAGATGTAGTTGTCCCTCTTCAGTTTTCTCCCAGCATTAGAGCTTCCACCATTTTATATAGGCATCAGGATACTTCCTCCTCCCACAGCTCTAGTGATTTCCAATTTATCCATTATCTCTCTATTCACCATATTTTTATAGTCATTAATATAATGAAAAACAATTGTTGAGAGAATCTCATATCTCAGCCCTGATTAAAAGTTTTGTTCCTTCAAGGATGCACTAGCGACAATCTTAAGCACAAATCACACTAAATTCATGAAATAATATACATAATCAATGACAGAGAGATTTTACTTCTTTATACTGAATAAGTTTATTGTTCTATGAATCTAGAACGTGTGAGGATAGAATTATTTTTTGATAATATCCTCAAAATCCTCCCAACCGAGTCCCTGATCCACTTTATCCTACACCACTATATCTCACCTCTGACATGAAAGATCTTCTTGAATAGATGTCGTTATCTTGACATTTAGCTCCATGGGTGTGCCGATGAAATCCATGATATGATTCTAATTATTCAGCCATTTTTCTTCTCTTTCTGGTTTAGAATCACCCTGGAAGATGGGTGAATTATATTTCTAAAACTGGATGGAATGATCTACTTGTCTTGGATATTCCCTTTAGTTACCATTTTCCATACCATGAAATTCATGTAAAATACTCTGAACTAGATCTTGGTTCGTCAATGGCTTATGTGAAACCACATTCACGATACCTTCTTCTAGTGGCTTTCTACAATTCCTACTGAGTGCCATTTTCTAATCAACAATAAACTCCATAAGTTTCACTCTCTAGAATTTAAAGTATTCACATTTAAAATTATACAACATCAACTATCAAAACATTTCTTTCAATAAATCAACCCTTTTCACATTCTACCATTTTTTAAAACATTAAACATTCTTTTGAAAATCAAACTATTTTCAAAATACATTAATCATGTTCTTTTTCAAAATCGTTTATTTGAAAACAAAATTCAAAATTTTTTAAAAACGTAACAGGTTGCACAAAATCATATATCATTACTCAAAATGATGTATTAAATATTACTGGGATTTCATTCCCCTAATTCATATAATTCTCATCTCATTGGCTAAACATGTGATAATGAAGATGAAAATCCTATAAGTGTATCCAAAACATTTTCGTACCCTATGCCTTGGTAACTTTGATTTCAGAAACAAAAGGTTAGCTGTAAGAACCTGTATCTTCGTTTCAGGTATGTTTTCCTTTTTCTGGAGTTTTTGGGAAAAAATAAGGTTTCTGGAAATTTTTGAAGTACACACTGTGTTATTTCTGAGTACATGTCGTGTACTCTTTTCCTGGTCGAAACCGTGTGTTGGCCATGTCCGTAACACACACACAGTGTGTAGGGGTGACGTGGAGGTCGATTTTGGTGGAGTACGGAAAAACCCACTACACGCCGTGTACATTAAAAATACATGTCGTGTAATTTTCTTGTTTCAATAAATGGGATGGGGTCATGAATCATCATCATAAATGTCTTCTTCTAGGTCTGGTTCGACCGAGAGACATTGTACGGCCGCAAAACTTCTCCGGATTCCCGAGCCTCCATTTTCTCTCCGATTCGAGCTCTGTCGATTGCGTGGGAAGCGCAGTGGTGAGTTCTCCCTTCTGCTTGATCCTTGTTTTCCAACTCTTCCTCCTTCTCAAGTTATCTAAGGTTGAACATTTTGTGCGTTTTCTCATATCTACGACGTTATAGGTAGAATCAGTCATCGTGCTTCATGTATACCGATCTCCTAGTATTGAGGTAGGTGTTTTGTGCCCTACCATTAAAATTATTTGAGTTTTATGCGCAAATTTCACCAATACCCGTGAACAAGGTATTACGTGTTTACTTTTTTTCCCTTGTTGTTTTTCTGCCTTGCTTGTATGCTTGTGTTAGGGTAAATTGACCATGTTAGAGGATTTTTTTGTGCTTGGATGTATTCGCCCTTTCTTTTTCCTGTTTACGACCTTTGGGTCTCATTTTCCTTTGGTTGTTACGCCTGTTTTCAGGCCTTGAGGTTATAGGTTGAAGTGAAACTCATGACATGCTTGTTTCCTTATAGACTGTTTAGCTAAGTAGCTCTATAGGTTCACTTTAGCCTTATAGAATTATTATTCATTGACTGGAATGGGGCTGAGAAAACCTGGTGCTATAGACTATAACGGATAGACCGAGTGAGCTTTCCAAATAATCTTAGATATTATAGATTACAGGGGATGGACCGAGTGAGCTCCCAGAGATTCTTGGATTTTATATACTGTAGAAGGGTAGAACGATTGATCTTCCTCGGAGATTCTTACCTTGTTTTAATCACTTTAAGAACCCCCCCAAGCTAGAGGATGAATTGACTGAGTAAGCTTCCTCAGAGAGTATGTGGTATACCTGAGGGTATAGGAGGAATTGACCAAGATAGCTTCCTCAGAGAGTCTCTAGACCTTGGGGCTAAGAGGGTAAGACCACGTGATCTTCCTCATAGAGTCCCTGACTACCCTAGACTGTAAGGCGAATTGACCGAGTGTTCTTCTCCAGATAGTCTGATAAATTCGTATGACCAAGCCAGAGGGGTTAGGCTGAGTGCGCTGCCCAGAGGGTTGTGGGACTTCTTGGATAGGACCAGAGGGGATGGATACGAGTACTTCCCAGAGGGTTTCCTGTTTGTTAGCTATTTGCATCACTGATATTGTTGGTTGTGGTTTGATTGTTGTTTCATCATTCTGCTTTACTGCTTACTGTTACTTCCTATTGCTTGTTGTTGTTGTTTACTTCTTATTGTACATTTACCTACCATATACTCACTGACTATTAGGCAGAGATATTCGGGTGAATAACTACTGGGATTTAGTCTCACACCATGTTTGGGTCATGTTTTTGGGCCCAAACAGACTATGTTGTTGCAGGTATAGATAAGGGCAATCACCCTTTGACTTCCGGTACATGATTGCTTGGTGCAGGAGGGCATGGGACCAAGCATTAGCTTGTGATGCTAAGGAGTTGTTTTATTTTCTTTTGTACTTGTTTTGGTACTGTGTTTTTTTTCATCATTGTGACTTGTTTGGTTGCTTTCCTAGATATGTATTATGCGTTGTTTTATATATACATATATAATCTAGTTTGTTGATTTAGTTTTCCATTATTATATTGTTGGTTATTACTACTTCCGCTATTGCATGCTTATTTTTCTTCTGATGTGCACTCTGCCAATGAGGGCATAGTTTCCCCACTATCACACCCAAGGCCCTCATTGCTAGTCGGAATCCTCTGGCATTTGGGTAAATGCACTTGAGGCCATGTGACCAACCGGGTATGGGGCGCCTCTGGGTGGCTTCTGGAACCGGGACGTTACAAGGTGGTATCAGAGGAATTATTTTCTCTTGCTTTGCTGTTTGGAGACTTTATCTAGGGATATGATTGATTTGGTACTTGAAAATAAGTTGTTCTCGGGAGTAGCTAACCCGTGTACAGGTAAAATCCATACTACCTCATTTATTAATGTTTTCTGGTTTTTGAGATTTTACAGTTTATATGATTTCACCTAGAGTGATTCACATGCTTCTACTGTTATTGTTTGATATTATGGTTCTATTTCTGTCGAAACCCAATGAGATGAGGATATTCCATCTCATGCATCCTGTAGGCACTTGTAGAAATCATATGCCATGCATTATTTCCATGCCATCTAGGGTAAATTAGCGATTGAATGCTGTTGTGATAGACTCTGTGTAGATTACGCATGCTATTGTGATAGATGATTGATAGAATCTCTTCTGTTATATTAGATGATTGTTTGTATTGTGATTTTCTTAAATGAACGCAAAATTTTGATTCTTGAGGTGTTATGGACCCTTTTGAATAGGAATTTTGTGGATCATGATCCAATTTTCTCTTATATATGATTTTAGGAGATGCCAAGCTTTGATTTGCGGGGAGTATGGGCCCTCACGGGTTGGAATTTGGCACCTCTTTGCCTTTTTTTCAGTGTTTCTGGGCTTCTGCATAGTTTCTGAGCCACTGCCCAGAAAAACCCAGAATACACGGTGTGTACTTTCTGGTTACACACCGTGTAGTTTTCAGGCCATGTTACTGACTGTGTGTGTGGGAAAATAGTGTTGTAGAAATAACTTCAGGACCACGCCGTGTACGGTCGGTGCACGTCTTGTAGTTTGGAGTCGTGTACCCGGTCGTGTCACCAACAACACGGGTCAAGGAAGCTCAAGTATAACACGTCGTGTTGTAAAGGGACATGATGTGTGGTCCTGTCCAGGTACCCGTCCGTGTCACGAACAACACGGGTTGGCATTACCTTCTCTTAGACACGCCATGTTGCTTTCTGAACACACCGTGTAGTCTTTCCCAAGTACACGGCCATGTCACGAACAACATGGGATAGTTTCACCTTCTTTTATAAACGCTTTTTTTATTCGGAACACGTCGTGTAGACGGTCGTGTAACTAACAACACGGGCCGCCGAGAACTAGTCTAGTACACGTTATGTCCCTTGGGAACACACCGTGTAGTTTGGGGATAGTTTGGACTGTGTGGGATAGTCGTGCAAGGAGACTCGGGCAGGGGTTTAGAGTCCAAGTACACACCATGTATGCGGACAACACACCGTGTAGTTTTGGGTGTTACACGACCAGTAGGGCAGGAATACACGCCCATGTTAATGGCTTAAGAAGACACATCGTGTAGTTTTTATACACGCAGTGTAGTCATGTTTTGAAAAACTTGATAGTTTATCCCCCTGTTCCTATTTTGTACTCCTCTGTTTTCAGTCTTTGTTAATCCTGATCTAATGTCTACTTTTGATCTTTCAGAGCTATGCCTCCGAGATGTCTTCCAGTTGTACCTCAGTTTCCAGATGGTGATCAGACACCGGATATGGCCGATCAGGGACCTCCTGCATATCCTCCTACTATGCCAGTCTTGGCACCAGCAGTTATACCCATCATAGGCATCGATTCTCAGTTTATGGAGGACTTTTTTAGGATGATGTAGACCTTTCAGGGAGTGCCACCTCCTGCCCCGTCGATGGCTGAGTTGACATGGGTTTTCCAGCAGCAACATCCTCCTACTTTTTCAGAGGATGGAGGACCCCAGGCTACAGAGTCGTGGATAGAGGCCACACTGACCATCTTGGAGAACCTAGAGATCCCTCAGGAGAAAAGTGTAAAGATGGCTACTTATAAGCTCTATGACACTGCTAAGAGGTTGTGGGAGGTGATCTCAAAGTCAGGGTGCCAGTAGGATATGTCTTGGGATGAGTTTTGACGCACCCTCTATGACTACTTCTATCCGGAGACCCTGAGGGCCGATCGAGCCCGAAATTTTATTAGTCTGCAGTAGGGTACTCATTCTGTTATGGATTACTCATCTCGTTTCACTGTGCTGCAGCATTTCAAACTGATCCCAGCATGTGATGAGTTGTTCTTTTCTAGGAAGTTTGAGTATGGACTCAGGTAGGATATCTGTTCCCAGGTGAGTATCTTCTAGTTGAATTCTATATCCTCCATCGTCAACCAGGAACTGATCACTGAGCCCAATCTAATGTATTCTGGAGGAGTGGGCTCGGGAGGTTCGACATCCAGGGCTGGTGTTCCTCCTACGGACAGTAGGAAGCATCAAAAAGAGTCTTCTCGAGAAGATCAGGGTTCACGAGATTCGTCTTTTGGAAGCCAGGTTGTATGCTACCAGTGTTGTAGGAGTGGGAATACTAGGCCTCAGTACCATAGGGATCCGATGGAGAGCCGGTCTTGTGGAAATATGGGCCATCTTCAGCGTTTCATTCACATCTTCTCACCTTCAACTGGTGGTAGGGTTTCCTCTATGACCCAGCGTTCTGGAGATGCTTCACCAGTTTCCCACCAGTCTGGGAACTGGAGTTCTTCCAGCCGTTCGGGCCAAGGTGGAGGTTGCGGTCGTGGTGGTCAATCACCAGGTCATCATCGACAGCAGGGTGGATCCTCTCAGAGCGGTCATCCAGAGGCGCAGGGCCATGGTGTAGGTCAGTCTTTCGTCGTGGATAAGACATATCAGGAGCAGGATCCCGAGCCTTCCATAGTTCGAGGTATGATCTTAGTAGCCACAGTTTTATCTTCACTTCTTTTTGATACTGGTGCTTCCCGTAGCTTTATCTATGTTGTAGTCATGGAGAGCCTCAGGCTCCGTATATTTTCATATGCCGACTTCCTCACTCTAGACACGCCATTGGGAATGAGGACATCTAGCATATGTTAGTGCAGAGAGTGCCCTCTTGAAGTTTCATGGTGTCTTTTCTTATGGGACCGCTATGTCCTATAGATGATGGGCTATGAAGTCATTCTCAGTCTGGACTGGTTGGTTCCCTTCCAGGCATTCGTCCATTGCTATCGCCACAGGGTGAGTTTCGTATCACCAAAGGGTGGATCCTTCCTCCATAGAGGTGAGTGGGATGTCCAGGCAGGTAGAGATGGACCAGAGCATCATGGGCTAGGGGAAGTTACAGCCCAGATTGCCAATCATTATCTGGATGACCAGGGGACTTCACAGTTAGACTTTCCTCCAATTGTGGATCATTTCAGGGATGTATTTCCAGAGGACTTTTTAGGTTTACCTCTGGAGAATGATTTATACTTCTCGATTGATCTCGTGCCAGGAGTTGCACCGGTGTCTATTCCTCCTTATAGGATGGCTACACCAGAGTTTCAGGAGCTCAAGAAGCAGTTGGAGGAGTTGTAGGAAAAGGGTTTCATCCAACCCAGTACTTCTCCTTGGGGTTCGCCTGTCTTGTTTGCGAAGAAGGCAGACGGTACCCTTCGGCTTTTTTTGGATTATTTAAATTTGAACCAGTTGACGGTCAAGAACCAATATCCCTTTCCGCGGATCTATGACCTCTTTGATCAGCTTAGAGGAGCCCGTGTGTTCTCGAAGATCGACTTGAGGTCCGGTTATCATCAGTTGCGTGTTAGACCCTTAGATATACCTCTAACAGCCTTCAGGATTAGGTATGGTCTATTCGATTATACATTCATGTCGTTTGGTCTCATGAACGCGTCTGCAGTTTTCATGGCTCTAATGAACCGAGTGTTCCATCCTTACATGGACTCCATCATCATGGTCTTCATGGACAATAGCTTGGTGTACTCTCACACACAACACGACCATGCCACACATCTTGAGATCATTCTTAGTACATTGAGAGAGCATTGGCTATATGCTAAACTCTCTAAGTTCCACTTTTGTATGGATCATATTCACTTTCTGGGTCATGTTATCTCGGAGACAAGAGTGGCAGTGGACCCAGTGGAAGTGAGAGCTATAGTTTCATGGGAGCAGCCGAAGAACGTCTTTGAGGTGAAAAGTTTCCTAGGGTTGGATGGATACTAAAAACGCTTCATTCAGGACTTCTCGTGCCTAGAATCACTGTTGACAGGTCTGACCAAGAAGGGGGAAAATTTTTATGGACAGATTCTTGTGAGTCCGCCTTTCAGGAGCTGAAAGGGAGGTTGACGGCAGCACCAATACTAGTCTTTCCAGAGCCAGGAAAGGGCTATACTATCTACTGTGATGCTTCAGGTATCGGTTTGGGAGCAGTGCTTATGCAGGGAGATGGAGTCGTTGCATACGGGTCTCGGCAGTTGAGGCCACACGAGAGGAATTACCCGACGCACGATCTGGAGTTGGCAGTAGTTGTTCATGCCTTGCACTATTGGAGACACTATCTTCTGGGAGATAACATTATGGTTTTCACCAACCACAAGAGTCTCAAGTATATCTTCACTCAGCACGATCTGAATCTGAGACAGCGCAGTTGGGTCGAGTATCTTCAGTCTTTCGAATTTGAGCTCGCCTATACGCTGGGAAAGGGCAACGCAGTGGCTGATGCATTGAGTAGGAGAACTCAGATTCAGGCATTTCAGGAGGCTAGCAGTGAGTGGCATCTTATGGATTTTTTCTTTGAGATGCACTTGGATGTGCACGATAGGCAGGGACAAACCTTCCTCTCATCTGTGGTTGTTACCTCTACACTTATTGATCGGGTACAAATGAGGCAGCTATCAGACTCAGAGGATTTGGTCCTGTGGGAGAGTGTGTCAGGAGGGGACCCTCTTCCTGGATGGACAATGGTAGAGGATGAGATATTGCGTTTCCAGGGATGCGTATTTGTTCCAGTAGACATACGCAAGGAGCTGATGCGGGATTTTCATTCCTCAGTTTGGGCAGTTCATCCTGGCATCACCAAGATGTATCGGGATCTTCATCGCTAGTACTGGTGGCCAAGTATGAAGAGAGATGTTGCTGGTTTTGTCAGGAGATGTTTTACTTGTCAACGGGTGAAAGTAGAGCATCAGCGACCATTAGGGATTTTACAGTAGTTACCCATTCCGGAGTGGAACAGGAATGATGTCGCGATGGACTTCGTGATAGGGTTACCGAGGTCACCTCGGGGAAGTGATGTTGTTTGGGTCATCGTCGACAGGCTTACGAAGGTACCACACTTCTTGCCGATAAAGGATACCTTCAGTGTTGATGATCTGGGATGACTGTACATCAGAGATATTGTACGTATACATGGAGATCCACACTCCATTGTTTCAGAAAAGGATGCATGCTTTACCTCTCGGTTCTGAAAAGGACTTCAGAAGGCTTTGGGTACACATGTACTTTTGAGTACAACATACCATCCCCAGACTGATGGCCAGACTGAGTGCATGATCCAGGTTCTTGAGGATGTGCTCCAATATTGCATTATAGACTTCAGAGGTTCTTGGGAGAAGCATATACCTCTGGTGGAGTTCGCCTACAACAATAGTTTTAAGGTGACTTTTCAGATGGCACCATATGAGGCTTTGTACGGTAGACCTTGTTGATCAACCTTGTGCTAGTTGGAGGTAGGATAGTTGTCTTTGCTGGGACCTCATCTTGTTCAAGAGACTTCAGAATAGATATAGATGATTCCGAAGTGGATGGCTATAGCACAGTCTCGGCAGAAGTCTTATGCTGATCAGTGGAGATGACCTCTGGAGTTCGAGGTCGGAGATCAGGTTTTCCTCTGTGTCGCACCGAGGTTGGGACACAAGAGAATTTGGAGATAGGGTAAGATTTCACCACGGTACGTTGGGCCGTTTGAGGTGTTGGAGAGAGTTGGGCCGGTTTCCTATCGGTTGCAACTACCTCAAAGGTATCGGGCTATGCACGACGTCTTCCACGTCTCTTAACTATGACGTTACCTTTCAGACCTGTCTCATTTCTTTCGGCCTTAGGAGGTTGACCTCGAAGTGGATGAATCATTTGAGAAGCATCCTATCCAGATTGTTGATCGCAGTATGAAGGTTCTTTGAGGTCTGTATGTTCCTCTGGTAAGAGTGATATGGCAGCACGGGCGAGTAGAGGACGAGACTTGGGAGAGGGAGGCCGAGGTTTGATCGTAGTGGCCGGAGTTGTTCGAGGTTTCTTCTTCTACGCCCCTCTAGGGAAATTCGAGGATGAATTTCATTAAGGGGGAAAGTTTGTAAGAACCTGGATCTTCATTTCAGGTATGTTTTCCTTTTTCTAGAGTTTTTGGGAAAAAATAAGGTTTATGGAAATTTTTGAAGAACATGTCGTGTACTTTATGAGTACACGTTGTGTGCTCTATTCCCGCTATAAACCGTGTGTTGGACATGTCTGGACCACACATACGGTGTGTAGGGGTGACGTGGAGGCCAATTTTGGAGGATTACGGAAAAACCGCACTACACGCCGTGTACTATAAAAATACACGATGTGTACTTTTATTTTTTCACTAAACGGACCGGGGTCACTCCTCATCATCATAAATGACTTCTTCTAGGTCTGGTTTGACCGAGAGACGTCGTACGGCAACAAAACTTCTCCAAATTCCTGAACCTCCATCTGCTCTCCGATTCGAGCTCTGTCGATTGCATTGGAAGCGCAGCGTTGAGTTCTCCCTTCTTCTTGATCCTTGTTTCCCAACTCTTCCTCCTTCACATGTCATATAAGGTTGAATGTTTTGTGTGTTTTCTCATATTTGCGATGTTCTATGGAGAATCAGTCGTCGTGGTTCAAGTATATCGATCTCCTAGGATCGAGGTAGGTGGTTTGTTCCTTACCGTTCAAAGTCTTTGAGTTTTATGTGGAAATTCAACCAATACCCGTGAATGGGGTATTGCGTGTTTAATTTTTTTGCCTTGTTATTTTCCTACCTTACATGTATGCCTGTGAAAGGTAAATCGACCATGTTACAGGATTTTGTTGTGGTTGGATGTATTCTCCCTTACTTTGTTCTGTTTATGACCTTTAGGTCTCATTTGCCTTTGGCCACTACGCCTATTTTCATTCCTTGTAGTTATAGGTTGAAGTGAAACTCATGACATTCTTGTTGCCTTGTAGACTATTTAGCTTAGTAGATATATTGGTGTACTTTGTCCTTATAGAATTATTATGCACTTACTGGCATGGGGCTGAGAGAACATGGTGCTATAAACTATAAGGTATGGATCGAGTGAGCTTCCTAGAGAGTCTTAGGTATTATATACTACAGGGGATTGACCGAGTGAGCTTCTAGAGAGTCTTGGATTTTATAGACTATAGGAGGGTAGACTGAGTGAGATTCCTCAGAGAGTCTTACCTTGTTTGAATCTCTTTAAAAACCTTCCCAGGCTAGAGGAGGAATTGACCGAGTGAGCTTCCTTAGAGAGTATGTGGTATACCTGAGGCTATAGGAGGAATTTACAGAGATAGCTTCCTCAGGGAGTCTCTAGACCTTGGGCCTAAGAGGGTTAGACCGTGTGATCTTCCTCAGAGAGTCCCTGACTACCCTAGACTATAAGGTGAATTGACCGAGTGCGCTTCCCCCGAGAGTCTGATAAATTCGTATGACCAATCCATAGGGGTTAGGCTGAGTGCACTGCCCAGAGGGTTGTGGTACTTCTTGGATAGGACCAGAGGGGATGGTTGCGAGTACTTCCTAGAGGGTTTCCTGTTTGTTAGATATTTGCTTCACTGCTGTTGTTGGTTGTGGTTTGATTGTTGTTGCATCATTCTTCTTTACTGCTTACTGTTACTGCATATTGCTTTCTATTGTTGTTTACTGCTTATTGTAAATTTACCTTCCATATACTCACTGACTGTTAGGAACAGATCTTTGGGTGAATTATTACTGGTATTTAGTCTCACACCCTATTTGGGTCATGTTTTTGGGCCCAAACAGACTATGTTTTTGCAGGTATAGACAAGGGAAAGCGCCCTTCGACTTTTGGTACTTGATTGCTTGGATTAGGAGGGCATGGGACCAAGCTTTCGCTTGTGATGCTGAGGAGCTATTTTATTATCTTTTGTACTTGTTTTGATACTGTGTATTTTTCAGCATTGAGACTTGTTTACCTGCTTTCCTAGATATGTATTATGCATAATTTTATATATACATATGTACTTCAGTTTGTTGATTTAGTTTTCCACTTTTATATTGTTGGTTATTACTGATTCCGTTATTGTACGCTTATTTTTCTTACGTTGTGCACTCTGCTAATGAGGTCATAGTTTACCCACTATCACACCCAAGGCCCTCACTACTAGTTGGAAACCTCTGGCATTTGGGGAAAGGCGCTTGAGTCCATGTGACCAATCGGGTATGGGGCACCTCTGGGTGGCTTCCGGAACTGGGATGTTACATTAGCTATGTGTTTTCATTCTCTAAATTTCACACACTAACAATTTTACTCCTTTCTATGGTCCCATATAATGTAATATACTCTAATGAATTCAGCCACATGAAAAAGATAATTGATGACCACTTGTTCCCCAAGGAAGGACCAAGATGATGCCACTTGTCTCAAACTGACTTTGGGCCGCACAAAACTGATACCATTTGTGTCATCTCCCCCTCTCCACATTGGATTTACAAGGTATGAGGATTTTAATAATCCTTAATAAAAATTCCCAAGATACCAAATACTGGAAATAAATTTTGAAGGATTTCAATACATGTGGGGGATGATTTACCCTTACAGAATAAAACAACTGATCCAATGAACCCAAACTGAAAAAACCAGTATATGATGCATGATATAAAGAATTATGACTAAACCACTTATTTTATATCCACAATCCATCTTATGATACAAAAGACTCCAAACTAACATCAAAGTATATAGCGGAAAATAACTAATAAAACCTCAAGTCGACCAAAAGACTCTATGATCCACAAGATCCATGCTCAAACATCACCAAATATCCCAAGTATCATGAAGTAGTTCTAAACATGTGATACTTTACATTTTCCCATGTCCTAGAAGACGATATCTAAAAAATCACCAAAGTGTCCAATTAAGGGTGAGTACTAAAACACAGTAGGTTTTCCACAATGGCTTCCCTACTCACACCACTAGGATAGAAAAGTTAGAAGAATTTATATAAAATAATTTATATGAAATAATTCCAAAAATAGTTTATAAAAAAATATAAAAAACTTATAAAAATAGTTTATAACCAAATATAAATAAGTTACATGTGACCCAATTCTTTAAAAAGGTTACATTTCATGAAAATCACCAACCAATGCTTTGAATACATTTCTTGATATCTATTTAGGAATAACCATTCCATTCCATATATCCACACATCCAACTTTGCGTTTAACCTGTAACTCTTTATATTCATGAATGGTAGGTCATCCATTCACTAATTCATCACCTAGTGAACCATTTTGATAGGGGAGATCACAATCCCTTATCTATCCCACTAATGATGGGGGAGAGCCCTTACCCTTATCCGTCCCAAATTCATATGAACACGCACAACCATTATACCAAAAACCAATGCCCAAAACAACCATTTCATCATTTTAAATAAAACTATTCTTTTATTGAAATCCATAAAAAACAATTCAAACCAACCAGCCTGAATTAATTTCAATACAATCTTACCTTTTCTTGAAAACATTTTGAATAATCCCTTTTCCAAAATTTTATAAAAAAAATCAATTTAAAACTAACCAACACACTTTAGTAAGAGCACACAGTTACCATGTTTCCAAAAACTATCACTTTTATATCAAACCAATCTTTTTTGTTAAGAGCAGTTGAGAGTGAAGCCACCTACCTCGAGAGTTTCGATGAAAATGATAAATGGTAAGAAAATATTATAAAAATGGGATGAATCTCCACAAAACCACATTAGATCTATTTCCCTATCATCAAAAAGACCAAAACCAGTGATATTTGGAATCCATAACCATATATCGACCCACAAAAATCATGGATATGAGAAAATAATAATATGGGAAAAGTATATCTAAGAAAACTGTCATGAATGATCACTTATCACAAGAAATTTGATTCTAATCAGCAACTGAAGCCTTTGTATCACCTCTGGATCCATGAGAGAACCTTAATTGACCATTGGTGAAGAAACAACCCAAGTTAGGGCTGCATAAGACGTAAAACAAGACATTTAAAGAAAAAAACATGATAGATCCACTTTTTTCGGATCTAACATTAACCCTACACATGACTTAGTGGATCAGTTAGGCAAACCATGTGCTAACCATTTGTTATAAACTGACTTAACAATTACAATAACATGGTCACCTCATACGTCCTCTATAATTTTTCACTAACCATGAAAAATATACTATCTCAAAAGACCCAATCCATTTTCAAACTTCACAGTCTCTCTTAGGCTATCACACGGTTTGGACAAACCAAGCACAACCCATGCGCATTATTTTTAACCCCAAAAACACATTTAAAGATCTCCAAACTCTTTCAGAATTCAAATGTACACATTATATACATAAAATCATAAAGAAAGGGGTACTTGAAAGAAATTTTGGGTGCTATAATTTTCATTATTTGAAGGTCCTTACATTATAACCATGGTTTGTGGTTATGTAATAACGAAGGATGTTGGTAAAGTTATAAACAAGTATAGACGATACATATATATTTCTCTAATTAATTGAATCATAATTTATATATCATTAGATAATAATTTAAACAAGATAAATTTCATGATCCATGGTTAGAAATAGGATTATTTGATTGATCCACTATAGAAAATAAATGATAATGTATGATTCATTATGGAATGGGAAACTGGTGTTGATGTCTGATCTATTATGATTTTATGACCTTAGTTTTTAACCTTGACATGTGAAATGGTTTCAATAAATATGATGGTACCACACTTATGTCACAAGAACATGTGGTTCATGATTGATTTATGATGATTTCTCACTCAAGTGGTTTATGTATTTTTAAATTATAATGTTTTATTCCATGGATCATTTTTATGTTCCATGATATATTGGGTAAGAAAATTTTATGTTATATTCATAATCTCATAACCTTATTCTTTTCATATTCCTTCATATGATCATCAATTTCTATTATTCATGTTTACCCTCAGTGATTATCTAAGCTTACCATTTTCTTTTGATTCCTTTCCCTAGGTTATAAAGAAGGTTTTAAATGAGGTATTTCTATGAAATGAAATTAATCAGAAGATATTTATTGGAGATGTTTAATATCTTTCATTAAATAAAGAAATTGGGTATCTAGTACCAAAATAAACTAAAATTTTTTGATCCTTGGGTATTTTTTTGTATAATGAAATGAATAATTTTATTTTAATATGTAACATATGTGTCTATAAATCCTGCTTTGTTACATTTTCTATAAGGTAAATAAAGGAATGTAGAAACTACTTTCCAATGTGAAATAAATATCTCTGTAGATATAGCGAAAGGAAAAAGATATCATTTGTTTTTACCATAAATAGTTCAATGTCATATATGTTGTGAACTTGGAAATTATCCATGTCAATTCCCCAATCCTTGGTAAAACAATGACGAAAGTAAATAGTAATTTCTAATGTAATTGAAATCCTAAAAAAACTACAACTATGGTGGTAGTCTCTAAAAATAAAATAGGATAGGGAACACCGATCACTCAGTATATAACTATGGTTATTATATTCGTACCTTGTTTAATAAACTCATCTATAGCTAGAATTCCTTTTAGGAAAAAAATATCTCTAACCTGATGAATAAATATTGAATTACTAATTTCCAGTAATACTATTATTGCATACCAAGTATATAACTACTCTACGATATATGTTTATAGGAATGTGTTTCCTATAAATTCCTATGATCCATTATTTAGTCATATTTTATGTGATATTAGGAATGGATTGGATATCTTGACATAAACTCCATGATAATTTATAAGATCATAAAATCACATCTAAAAATTATCCAATTATAACCTATTAATAAAAGGTTTAATACATGTTCCCCATGAAAAAATTACTTCAGTTATATTGGGGTACATAACTGAAATGGTTAACAGAAAACAAAAAATTAGTCATATTTTAATTATTAGTGAAAATATGAGTTCCTTAATCATACAAAGGATAGTTTGGATGAATCCTCGTTAGAAATTAAATCAATTGTATTTTCAATCTTATGGATACCCTTAACTATTTTATTAATTATTAATAATTAAAACTACGAGGATACAATTTATTTGAGGGGAGAATGTGATGACCCAAAATTTCAATATTTATTCTCTTTAAATAAAAATTCTATTTCTGAGCTTGGAAATGAGCTAGATTCACTGGGGTCTAGACCAGAACATTTCCAATCCAAAATCCAAAAATTAAAATATATTAGAAATAGAATGGAGGATAAGTTCAAGCCTGTGGAAATATCTGTGAGATCTATGCTAGGGTAATCACAACCCTCGACAACCACCATATCATACCTTATAATTAGTTATTATGTGAAGATGAAAAGGGGTATAATCCAAGAAAATATTATTATATAAATAGGTAATTATTTTTTATTTATCACATGTATTTTATACAATTAATATTTTTACTTTTAAATAAACAAAATTATTTACAAACAGATTAATAAAATAAAAAAAATCTTACACTTAAAAATGTAATTGATTCTAATATTTATTTTTCATATTTATCACTTTAATAAAATAAATAGATAATAGGTATATTATATTGATGATATTAATATTTTATTAACAGAAATAAAATTATTAATTGATTTGAATTTAGAATTAAAATATTTAAAATTTTAGAAACATATTTTCCCATGAAAGTAGATTTCATTATATTTTTGCAAAAAAGTTAAAATCTAGAATTTTATATTTTGAATTTGGATAAACTAAATTAATTTTTGGATTCAAAATAAAAATATTTTATATGGATAAAATCTTTTTATTATTATAAAAACATATCTTTTTTGGTGAATAGTGAAAATTTTCATTTTTACAAACATCATGATTTTTAAGAGACTATTAGTATATAATTAAGGCGTGGAAATTTATGAAATAAATTTAGAGAAAAAGGAATTAATTTTATAATAGATTTTGTAAATTTTAAAATATTTATTTTTTTTACAAACCTATTTTTGATATTTTAGAATGTGGGAACATTATTTATTAAAACCTTTTATAATATATTATACATGTTTTACTTTGGAATTAATTTTTTCATATTTATAATGTTAATCTAATAAGATGAATTTAAATTTTCAAATTATAAGGTCCATATTATATAATAAGGACCATTTTATTTTTATTTATAAAAATTAATTACCTATGTAAAAATTAGTTATTATGGTAAATTCCAAAAGGGTATAAATGTTTAACCAAAAGAGTAAAAGGAATGACATGTTAAAAATATGTTTATAATTTGTTTTATGAGCCTTGGATCATCAAAAACCTATACAAAATCCATTATTATAATTTTTTCATCTTTTTCACATGTGAAACATGTGTTATCATTAAATTAATATGAAATATTTACAAGAATTTCATTCTCACCCCTTATAAAAGGGGCCTCTCCCCCCCCCATAGATCACTCTAAATTTTGGTTTATTTTGGAAACTATACCCTTTTTCATATCATGTAACCCTTTTCTAATTAATTTATCTTTAATTAAAAATATGTTATCTTAATCCCTTCATTTTTAAGGAATTTTACAAGGGAAGATAATAATTCTCAACATAATTACTATCATTTCCCTAAAACTATTTTCAAAAAAAAATTCTTAAAATTTATTTCATTAATATTATTTTATGAATTATGTATTTATATAATAATGAGTTATATTATATTCTGGGAATAACCATGAATCTTATTTCTCCTTTTCACTACAATAAAATGATAACTTAATTCAAGTGTGTGTTTGTGTGGACTACCACCAAAACAAAGTAATGTATCTCAACTTTCATCACATTTCATTAATATTTATTGAAAAATAATTAAATAAGATCAAAAAATTAAAAATATTTAAATATTTTATTATTATTATATAATATTCATATTATTCCAAAATAAACATCTTTCATAACCATGCCCATCCATTAGTTATGTTATAATCATGTTTGGGTTGGTCAAAACTCCCAATTGAAAATTGAAATAAATTACCATCATGGATGACTATTACAAAAAAATTACAAATAACATATTATATAAATAATTAAATAAAGATTTTGTTTTGTTTTTTTAGTATTAACATTATTATTAAACAAATTTAGTGAGATATCAATATCTTTTAGTAAAAAATCACATAAACAAGATCCTTGTCAATTTCATCTTTATGAATCATAAATGAACCTCCCGTATAATGAAATTTTTTACGTTATAAATAATTATAAATAATAAACTATATTACCCATTAAGATATAATAATGTAATACATTGGGATATTAATGAACAATAATAACACTACTGTGAAACATGTTCAAAATTACCATGATTACTCACACTCAATATTGAAAATATATAGTGAATAATTAGTATATTTGTAGAGAATAATTATAAATGATGTTTATAAAAGGATATATATATAAATAAATATGTAAATTATTTTATTTATAAATTTATTGTTTTATACATGATATTCATGCAAGTTAGTGTAAGATAAGAATTTATATGAGGGGTTCTATGTCAGAAATTTAAATTCTAGAGACATTTTTTTATTGTGCACAACGATATCTTTGATATGGTGTGATTAATTCAGGATTAATGTATTTTTTTCAAATTAATTTGATTAATGGGGATTTACTTGGCCCCTACAAATATAATTTCCCCTTGACTCATATTTTACCCAATGTGTTTGTCGTAACTAAAACTGACCTCATCCCTTCTTTCAATTAGGAACCTCCCTTTTCCATGTCTATATTCATTATTTTATATTATGAAGTTTTTTATATAGGCCTACATAATTATTTAAGTTCATTTTATACTAATTTTACATCCATTACAAAATTTTAAGGAAACTTGTAACATATTTTTTATGGGTCATTTTCATAAAAGTATAGAAATAATCTATTTTTAAAATTTTCCAGGTGAAAAAATAATTGTTCCATTTTTTATATTCTATGAAACATCCATTATACACATTATTTGTTTAAAAAATAAATTCTAATCCCCTATGATTTAAAATAGATATATTTTTAAGAAATAAACAATTTTAGTGGGTGGTATGATTTAAAAAGATAATTATAAATACAAATTAAAGATTTTGAACGATTAAAAGTGTTTTTCCCATATGGGGTTTAAGTCCGGATATGATTCTTTGGTGTTTTGTTGAGTTTCATGAGCATAGGGATTCGAAATATATTTTTTTTGGAAAGACAATGGGAGGATCATGGTTAGTGGATGGTTAATGATAACTATTCCCCTCAATAATGTGTGCCTTAGAGGGTTTCACACAGTTTAGAAACCAATTAACCCAAATCCACAAAACCTAGTGAAAAATATATATAAAACTATAGAGTTGAACTACATAGCCTGTTCACGTCTAGAAAAACTCTACTCCCATCCCACATGATCAATTATACATAAGCAGTGGGTGTGCATGGTTGGTACATGGTTTCTAAAAACCCTGTGGCCAAAAAATATTCCTCAACTAAGAAAGTTAAATTACCCTTTCTCTCTTGTATTTGTTAACCTAAAAGCCACCTATTTTCTCCCTCATTTATCCCACACACAAGATACCTCTCAATCCCCCTCATCTCCAACTAGGATTTAATTATTATCCTCTATTCAAACTCAAAATTTCCCTCCATTCAATGCATTGGAAGTTCCACAGTGATTCTGTGACTCCTCCTTCCTCCTTTTTTAGTTTTTCATTCCACATTAAATGAGAGTTTAATGTGATCTAATATGCTCTATTTTTTATTTCATTTGTTTATTATTATATTTTCTATCAAATCCTCTTGAATCAAAGAGTGATAAAGGATGATTGAAGCATATGAAGCACAAGGAATGAGGTCTATATCTCTTCCTATAAATTATCATTGTTTTATTAAATACACCATTGTTCCACTTGCTAGATTATCTATGTGTCTCCCTTAACATGTGAGATTAATTATGAGAACCCTGATTCCTTAAAATAAATAGTGAATGTGTTTTTAATTTAAACATTTCAGGTTCTTCACCCAACTCAACCACCCCTTCGGTGTGTTGCTTATATACAAATAACCTATACATTGTATAAATAAATAAATCACACTTTATGGGTGATGTTTTAAAATTAATTTATTACAATTTTTTTTAATTCTTTAATAACCATCGATATGTGTCGGTTTAAATAGTAAGAAATATATTTTTTAATTGAATTTAATGAGGTGGTATAACCATCATGCCCCATTTTATAATAAAACCACCATTTAGGTGTTATATATTTTTAAATAAAAGGTGTAATTAAATGGAAATGTTTTATATAATGAGTGGAAAAGACCTTCCCATGCTATTATTAATTAATTATAATGTAATTTCCCAAATTTTATACTTAAATTATAATATGTTGTGCTTATATACATGGAATTCCTTATTGTTTATACTTGAATTGAATGAACAATATGAGTCATTTGTTCGTCATGTATATATCTGAAGGACTATTCGCAATAATTAAATTCACATTAAAATTTATATTAAAAGTTTTGATACTTGGGAATGGGGTTCCTTATTGTGATACTCTGGCATGGAATCCCTTATTGTGATACTCGGGCATGGCATCTCCTATTGTGTTACTCCATAATGACATCCCTTATTCAGATACAGACACATGGAAACCACTATTGTGATACTCTGGCATTAAGTTCTTATAAATTGTGATACATAGGCATGGATCCCCTTAATAAATTTGATACTTAAGCAAATGGACCATTATTTAAAATAAGAGAATATTATTATCATACATGGATGCTTGAGTTATGCCTCAGGTCTTGACTATTATTTCATATATATATATATATTCTATAATGTATATATAAAATATATATATAAATACTTGTATTTAAATATATGTATACCTCTATACATGGAAACAAATCATCTGAAACATTTCGACAAAGGCTGAAGCAGCTATAGTCGATCATGAGTCCTTTGAGGAACTTGAACCCAACATGGTTTTATTTAATTATTTTCTACATTTTTATTATACATGAACACTTTAATATTTTATATTCCTATATTTGATTGATTTAAAGAACATTGTTGGTGGTGTAATTATTTTGTCTCACATCCTATTCGAGACACCATTTTTTACCCGAACAGACATCAACATTATAGGTTCAAGATCATGGATTATGTTATGTGTTATTACTCATGTACTTCAAAGCTTATGAGAATAGGAAAAAGATAGATCTTAGGAATTCCATTGTGATATCATTTTATATTTTTTTCTTTTCATGAAAATATTTTATGTGTTACCTATTATATGACTTCTTCTTTTATATTTTACCGTGACATGAATATGCATTGTTATTTATTCACTTATTATTGATTATCTATTATTATATCAGCCACATAACTTATATTTCTTTTGTTGTTGATTCATTATTATGTACCATTGTGCTAATCTGTTCTTGAGGGTATAGACTCCACACTATACATTCATTGGACCGTCACTGCTATTCGATATAATTGTGCATATGGAAAGGCATTCTTGATGTCATGTGACCGACCGGACTGACACACCATTTCAGTTTCTTCCAGGTTGGGATGTTACAACGTATTATAAGAAATTATTTTCCTATGTATTACTATTTTGGGTGGGTATATTAGAGACTTGTAATTTTTTGGTACTTTATAAATAGTCATTTATATGAGTGACCAACCCAAGATCAATGAAAAGACCACATGTTAATGGATAGGAAATATTGTTTGTGATATTATTTATTATAGTTTATTATTATTCTCCTTGAGTGATTGATGTGAATTTAATTACTTAATAATTAATTTTATTTATTTTATTTTACACTTATGCTTGTTTTGAAAGGATGTAATGTTACATTAATCATTATAGGCATGTAGAGATTCACATTTCATGCATATGTCATGAAATGTAGATTTCATTTCTTGACTACTTGATGCATGTAAGATGTACCTTCTGTGATTTTGAAACATGCTTATCTATACAACATATTATGATTATTATTTGTCATTATTACATGTACACCTTTTTTGTGATAAATTTACATTTTTACTTTGTTTATTTATTTTTTATTGTATTTTTTTTCTTATGAAAAAACAATTTGTCATTAATGTTTCAGCATCAACCTAAATGGTGTTTTCCTATATAGCTTAATGGTTGAACCCTAACTAACCAATTATTCCAAGTTTTATATATGGAAAATTGGTTTCATGGTAGGAAACATTACAGGGTGAAATTATATCGGTGCTAATTATTCAATTTATAATGTATATTAGCCTTTATAAATTGGATAATAGTCACCTGTACAATTGAACCGTCGAGTATTAACATGTTATATTTTTAAATCGAAGGTAAAAACCAGGATGAAGTTACTTAAAAACAATTTTAATTTATAAGGAAACTACCATTATAAATTTTGAATTCTAATTCAGTTAATTAAACAATATTTATTATATATGTATACTGGATTTTAATTCATATTGAAAAAATATATACTAAAAAATAGAGTGTTTTTTAATTAGAAATGATTTTACCTCATAGAATTTGGAATGTTGACCCATATGACTAAATTATTAAATTCACTAATGTACCTAAGTATGTAATTTGGGGCATGTTATTTTGAAATAAAGCCATTAAGGGTCTTTCAAAATCGTGAATGAAATAGAAGTACCCTCTTAGGTTTCCTTTATCTTGATATGACTTAGTACTTAACCCCATTGGGTTTACTCATATTGCATAGTGAGGGTTATTTAAATTTTTAGTAGCCACATATATATTTTTATTGATAAATGTATGGTGGAATATTACTAACCCAATTCCCTTAAATAATAGAGAACCATGGGTCTTATTTTGGCCCTAAATTTTATGTAAGGCTAAAGTTTAAAATTTCAATCACAGCCTAAACGGTGTTTTCATCTTTAGATTCGAATTTGAATTTTCTATAACTAAGTCAAAATTAGGATAATCCTTACAGATACATAATTTTAATAAGATTAATATATAAGATAATTGTATAAAGTGTGATAGGATGTTAGTTTAATGAACAATGCTTGAAAGGATGTTTGATATAACTTATTTATGATGAATTATGGTGTTAACTAAATGAAGTACCAATAATTTTTTCCTATAAATAATTCTATATGTTCTTTAAACTAAGACTCTTTTGTTATTAAATCAAAAATTAATTAGTGTAATCACTTAAATGAAACCATAATAAGGTGTTCTTAGGTTTGACCCTCGTGTAAGGTCGGTTTAATCGTTTCTCCGAGTTCTTCCTTACATAGGAACACGTATGTTTCCCAGAATTATATATATACCTTTTTATTTTAGAGTGATCTTATAGGTTAGGTTGGTAATATTAATGACCTTTTTTAGTGTGTCAAATCTGTAGTTTTGTCACATTATATTTCAATAAGGGGCTATCCTAGGGTAGTTAGTTCCCTCAGAAATTAAAACATTTCAAAATGAATATGATGTGTTTTTGATGTTACGTGTCAATTGGGTGTTATTAATTGCATTTATGACACTTAGTCATGAAACTAAACCCCTGGATATAAGGGTGGTTGTTTGGTATACTGAGCCTTATTGAGTGCATAAACGTCATGAAACAATCAGACTTAGTGGGTTAGAAATGCCAAGGGCATAGTCATCTGCATAGTTGGTCATGTGACCCTTCATGGTCATTGATGTATGGATTTGGAGTAAATTATCTATATTAATTTTAGTAAGGAATAATATGACACTAGATTAAATTGTTTTTACTTGGCTTTAGCTATTACAATTCATCGGGTTGATAGGACTATGAATGGTATCAAATGATGTGATATTGTGTTGATGAAATAACAAGATAGTACATTTAAATACATGTGGTACCCATAGTGTTTTTAAAGATATCCATAAAACCATATGATTTTGGTTGAAATCGTAAAAGTCTTGAGCTATTATACTATGTTATCTGGTCTTCTTTGGAGTAATGTGACTTAGGAGTAAAAGGAAATTGAGTTTTCCCGATATTCAGGATGATTTTCCAGAAGGATCAGGTGTTGTAACACTAACGACTGGTTTAGATTTGACTTATATTCCTATTAATAATGAAGTTCATGAGTGTGGCTCTAGATGGGATCACTCATTATCCAAGAATAAATTTGACCTAGAACTCTTTTAAGTGGATGGTTTTCATCTTTATCGATTTGGAACTTAGTAAATTCATGTTGGCCATACATGTAACTTGTGTTTAGTGGTGGATGGTGAATGTATCCTAGAATTAGTTCGCATTATTCTTCAATGATGTCTATGAAACTCCTAAGGTGGGGAGTTCCACATCGATAGTACTTTATCTTGTCCTTCCATGTAGGTGGATAAAAACCATAAAATACTATTTGTGAGTGGAATGATTTTATTTGGGGATCATGTGAGGCTATTATCTTAAAATTATAATCCTTGAAATTATACATAAGATAAATTCTAATTATGGATTTAAATAGATTCTAGATGATAAATTTAGTCTTGATGTGGATGAACAATATAGTATGTAATGATTTTGAAGAATTTTTATGTATCTAATGTAGCATGCTGATAAAATGTTTGGTTGTGTATCTAACTATTAAATACATTGTGAGTGGAGGTTAGAATGTGGTAGGGGTTATAAAATAATCACATAATGTATTATTAGTGAGGGAATCATGATTAATTAATGATGTTACATGATTAGGTGTAGTGGAACTCTTAAAAGAATGTTGGCCAAAAGCGGTTTGACTATTCATTCCAATGGATAATTAGATATGGTTAGTTGTAATGAATTTTTGGAACGTTTACAGGGATATGAAGGGAGTGTCTTGGATATTATTAGTAATCATTAATTTCATCCTAGTGTACTCTTGATTCAGATATGATCATGTTCCATGTCTTGGAATTATCTTGCATATCTAGAGAGTGTGTTGATTATACTCTATGCTAAAGATAGAATTAAATGTCTTATTGTCTTGATAAATAGAGTTTGTCAAAGTTTTTCTCAAGAACCATGGATAATCATATAGGTGTGGGTGTTCCTGGGTGACACTTGGATTCCCATATAGGAAGGCCTCAGATAGACTCATTGACCCCAACTGATTCTTTAGCTAGACCTATAAGTGAGAAAATACAGCTAGGCTGAGTCATTGTTATTGATATGTGGACTTCTTTGTTATGTACCCAAATATCACATGTCAAATCGTAAAAAAGGACTACCTGGGATGTTCCCCATTGATTCAAGTGGTTCATTTTATGGTTAAATTGGAATCACAAATTGGATCAATTGATATGATTAGTGTATGATTGTCCAAGGTAGTTAGATTGGTATATACCTACGTTCATGTTGAGGCATGAAAATAGGATAGATCTATTCAATAAGAGATTTCACCTAGATCCAGTTACAATATTTGGTGATAATGTTCAAAAAAAAATTAGTATGGTGTGTTTTAAAAGTATTATAATAATGTTTTTTGACACATCAACTTCTAAAGCCAAAAATTTTCAGAGATAGTTAGCCATTTGTGGCTCGACTAGGCTCGATGAAGTTGATTTGGAATCAATTGTATTATCATGTATAAAAACATTCTTAAGTGAATCATTTAAACACTAAGGGTATTCTTAAATAGGAAATTCATGTAGTGGTGGTAATGTGACTCAAAATAGGTTATACATATTAAGACCTGTGTTGGGGAACTCTAATGGCATGTTGGTAGAAGAGATTTTGATGTCATCGTGTCTTGGGTTAGACGTCCTCTGGTAGGCACTATCTAGATGTTTCAGTTTTGTGTTAAATTTTGGGAATAATATTCAACAACTTTTATAATAAACACTAAAAGTGATTCTGGGAGGTGTGTTGGATATTGGGAAATTAAACGCTACCCTTTTAATGATACACCAATACTGTACTAGGTCATGTTTTGTTTTCTTCATTCACCATGGATTAATAGGGATGTGAATTTCTAAGATGGGGATATTATAGTATGACTTGTTTTGGAATCAATTGAATTTATAAAAGAAATTGAAATAAACCATTTGGTGGATAGAATAAATTCTAAAATAATCCTCAAAATGTAAATCCATGAGTTAGAACAAATAAAAATTTTATTCATATATTGGGTTTAAGGCATGAGAGGTTTCTATGGTGTTCTAATGAGTTGTCGGAGAGTTGGTGTTCATTTTTATGGAAATTATTTTTACGTAAGGCTACATGGCCATATGAGATAACTGTGAAATATTAAAAATCCAATCTGAATAGGTTGTGCACAGTTATAGAAATTATGCACCTAGATCATGCGCTTAGTTCCACTAAACTAGTGGGTGCACATGGTTGACACACAGTTCGGCCAAGCTGTGCAGAAAAACAATTTTTCTAATTTAATGGATTGAAATTCTGCTACCTTTTTAACGAAATTACACTATTTTTTTCTCTCATTTATTCCATGCATAGGAATCCGCTCGATATCCCCCCTATATTCCCAAGTATTTATTTTTGTCTCTTGTTCGAGCATAGAATCAGTCATTGGGAATTGGATTGGAATACTGTTGATAATTTTAAAACCCACCTTTCCTCCTTTCTCAGATTATCTTTCCATATTGAATGACATTTCAATTGGATCTACATTACCCTATTTTTAGGGTGTTTGCCTATTCATTAATTTTATATTGAACCATCTCAAATTAAAGCATGATAATGGATTAGTTATGTGTCTTAAGTATAATTTAGGTGGTCCATAGATCTTCCCCTAACTTCTTAAGGTTTAATAAAATATTTCATTATGAAACATAGTTGATTCCCCACATGTCACCCTTTACAAATGAGATTATTATGTAAAAACTCATACCATAAATTAAATATACAATGTGTATTTAATTTCACCATTGGATGTTCTTCTCCCAAAAAAACCACCCCTTGGGAATGTTGGGTATATTCTTACAACCAAAGCATCATATATAAAATTAAACAACCCTTTCATGATTTTGTTTTAAAATTCCTTTATTATAATGTTTTTAGAGTTATTTAATCAAAATTGAGGTGTGTTAGTTTAACTCAAGTGTAAGAGATGTTTAAATTGAGTTAAATGAGGTGGTATACCACAAATTACCTATTTTATAGTAAAACCTCTTATGAGGAGTTTCGACTTGGTAAAAAAAGGGCCAACTAAATGGAAATATTTGAAGTGATGATTGGAATATACCATCATAATTCCCTCTAAATTACAAAAAATGGAATGGACAAAATTTTATACTTAAATTTTAATGTGTAATATTTATATACATAGACTTCCTTTTTATTTATAAATTAATTTAATTTGAAGGATGTATACGAGTTCCCTATTCAGCGTGGATATATCTTATGAACTATTCCTAATCATTAAATTCACATGACTATTTATATTATAAATTTTAATACTTAGTCATGGAATCCCTTATTGTGATACTCTGGAATGGAATCCATTATTTTTATACTCATGTACAACACCCCTTATTATGATTCTCAATCATGGGGTCCCTTATTGTGAAGCTCGAGCATGGAATCCCTTATTATGATACCCAGGCATGGAATCACTTGTTTTGATACTAGTTCATGGAATCTATTATTGTGATACTTGGAAAGGGAATCCTTTATTAATGTTGATACATGGGAATAGAATCCCTTATTAAAATAGATACTCAGGCATGTAAACCCTTATTTAAAATATTAGATTGTTATGTTTATACAGGGACACCTGAGTTATGTCTCAGGTCCTAACTAGTACTACATATATATATATATGCCTATATATATATAAATATAAATATATATATACATATATATCAATATAAATACATGTTTACCTATATACATGGTGATGCATCATTTGAGACATTTTGCCTTAGGTCGAAGAAGGTATGGTTATTCAGGTTTTCATTGAGGAGCCTGATCCTGACTTGGTTATAATCATTTTTTACAACATTTTTATTATACCTACAAAATAATCTATTTTATATTGATATTTTTGATGGATTTTGACATTTTTGGTGGTGAACTACTGATTTTATCCCACAACTTGTTCATAAGACCATTTGATACCCAAACAAATCACAAGATTATCAGTTCATTATCATGGATTATGTTTATTGTTGTTATTTGTGTACTTGGGATCTTAAGAGAATAGGGCTGAGCCATTGATTAGAATGATCATGGATATATCATTTGGGATTTTTTTTCTTTTATGGTGTATTTTTTATGTATTCCATGACGTATGTATTATTCTTATATATTGCATCAACAAATATACATTCATGATTATTAGTTAATATATTATTGATTATTAGTAAATATATCTTTCACTACCTTCATTTATATTTATTCCATTGTTGATTTACTTTATGTACTATTGTGATACCATAATTTTATGGTGTAGTCTCGCCACTATACTATAATTAGACCCTCACTACTACTCAATAGCCTCTGGTGTATAAGGAGGCACACACCAACCACCTCATGGAACTGTTTCAATGGCTCTCGACTTAGGAGGTTACAAACCATCCAATATAAATAGGCATAAATTGTCTTCCAGTTCCATTACATTATGAATACAATGTTTTAATATTTCTTTGATAGATGGGTGTTCAACTAAATTTTATAAATAGATTTATTAGGGAAGATTTTTGACTAAATTATATACCCTTTATCTATACAATTTTAATACCAGATACTTTATTTAATGGTATCTACTAAGAATTTTATTTAGTATCATTATATAGATATTTATGTTTAATGGGTTTATCATTTTTATTTATCAAATTATCATGGTTTTTCCAATTTGATTCCATTTGAAATGGTAACAAAACCCATTTTCCTTCAATGTGTTCCTTGTGATATCATTAATGACTGATTTCATGTGGCATACATATGTATAAATAATGATTTTTCAGGTCCTATAATATCTCTCCAATTGATTGTTTAAGATTGATATCACATCATATAGTAATGTGTGTACATAATGAATTTTTTCACAATAGTGTGGGAAGAATGGGTTTACAAATATTTCAATGTGTGTAAGTAATAAATTTGTTCACAAAGGCATGGGAATAATGCATTTTCTCACATTTTAAGGTATGGACATAATGTGTTTATTCACAATTTCATGGGAATAATTATTTTTTCACAAGTTTATTATATGATTATGATTTTTAAACTTTTTAAGTATCATTTATTTTTATTATATATAACATCCTTTATTTATAACTATTTTTTAACATATTAAATGTTTTTTTATTATTATCTCTTGATTTTGGATTATTGTTTTATGCTTCTATGTCAACTTATTTTTATTATGACTCTTTGATATGTAGAAATATTAAGATATGTACTTATTACATTCCTTGACATGTGACTTGATTTGTTATTTTTTATTTATTTTTTATAACTTTTTAATGTATCTTAATTATACCTGTATGTTCAATTTATTCCCACTTTTGGTATTTTTATATCAATTATTATTATCGTTACTAAGAATATGAGCTCACAAATTTCTTATGTTTTTATTTCCATTGGTTATGAAGAAAAGTAATATGTATTATGTATATAAAATAGTATCATGTGTGGATAATTTTTAGGATATTTGGATGAAATTTTACCAATTATGTAGTGGCGTATAGAGAAGAAAACAATTTATTAGTAGAAAAAAGCATGGGGTCTGTTAGTTAATGTTTTTCTATTAATAATCTAAAACCATAAACCTAAAATATCATGGGAATTATTTATATTGAAATGTTTTATTTAAGATATATAATTATGAGATAGTCATGTTCAGGTGCTATCATGAAGATGAAGAAATAAAACTACAAAACATTCCTTCAAAATAGCCATGTCAAATGAAAATACCCACTCAGTAACATTTTTTGTGAAAAAATATTAGAATTAACTATTAATTTTTCTAATTATAACACTAAATTTTGATGATATTAAAATCATTAATATATATATAATAAAAAACTCTAATTCTATAGGAGATATTATGAGAGCCCCATGAATAAGTTGGGGATGTACTACCATAATATAGTCATGTAGTCACAGTATACATGGGTCTTCATTATGAGGACATGAAAATAGTTACCTGGGAATGAACCTCGCTGCATAAATCATGATACCTTGACCCACATAGATTATATTTCACATAAAAACATTATGAACTAATGTGTTAACTAGTTTGTATATTATCTATTCTCAAGGCATTTCACTCAATTTTACAAAGATTATACCTCTCTCATACATCGAATGGGAGAAGCATTGGGTAACCAAGAATGTATTTTATTGTACCCTAATTCAACTATCCCCATAGCCACATCTTGGGCTCTTAGTACATATTGTGAGATATCTAGGGGATGTTTGTTATAACCTTTTGATTTATACACTACATGCTTACCTATCATACATATTATGTTTGGGTTGGTAATTACCAGAACATATACTTTAGTACCTCCCAATTCATGTATTTCTAGGTAAAATATGGTGTCTTCTTTGTGACTACACAATATGTGATACTTGTCATGTCACTACAAACCATAGTGGAAACAGATTCAATATAAAAAAAATTCCTTTTGGATACATGTCATATGTTATTTAAATTCATACTTGAACTCTTACAAATTAAATAAAGAAAAATGGAATGTGAATTTCAGACAACATGTTATGTTGTTGTGTTTTTTTACAAGATCAATAATCATTATTAAAATATCCCTATCAATTATGATTTCTATAATTGAATCATTATCCCATAGATAGTTTGAGACTTATCACCAATTTCAACCATCTACACTACCAGAATCCCTACTAAGTAGCATTGTGTCACAATTTTTTATTATCTCTAATAGATATGTACTTGATCCACCATTTGAGAGACGTCCATCAGACTCTATCTACGACCTCACCACATTGATGATAATGTATTCACCATTATTTTCACTTTTCTTTGTTTGTACTCACTATGATTCCATATGGCCTACCATTACAGGACTTCATCATCATACCATCAACCTCTATAAAAGATACCAATTACTATTCTTTCCAAGAATGGAAAAGATAAATAGAGAGAAAATTAATCGGTGGATGGTGCAATTCTAGATAGCTAGAACTTTTATCACAAATAATCCATCAATGAATGTGAATATTCAAGGGATTATAATGAAATTCACAATAAGGATAATAAAATATTATATCATAAATGTGATAGGATTACAATGATGAATAATCACGAAAAAAACCACATCATAGAAATAAAAATATAAGATAATTGGGGAAAATGCCATGAGAAAACCACATCATAGAATTAAAAATATAAGATAATTGGGGAAAATGACTTGAAAAAACCACATGATGATGAATTGATAAAAAATGAGATCATTATAAAATGGAAAATATTTAAATAATAAATAATAATGTTATTATAAGTAAAATAAGATCAAATTCCTTATCTCATGGTATAAATTTCATTTCTTTAAAATCCCCCTCCCCCATCTATGACATAGGAAAGCACCTTCATCCCATGAAATCATTTAAATTCACTAACATGGATGGATCTACCATTATCTCCTCCTATTATGTTAATTTCAATGTCTAATTCTAGAGTAGAGGAAAAATTGGAACTTATATTTCATAAAATTTGGTTATAAAGGAATTTAAACTAAAGAACGAGAATGACTCTCTCTGAGTCCTAAAACCCTAATACATAATCCACACCTTCACATTGTAAAACACCTAATTGTTTACATGCTGTAGGAATTTTTATCCAAGGAACTCTTTAGAAGATATTAGTATTTACATATTCATGATAAATATTTATTTATTAAATAAATATTAAATATTATTTAATAGTAAACCATAACAGAGTATCACCAAACCACAATTTTAGGGTAAAAAACATGTTCTGAGATTAATAGAATAATCAAAAATTATTAATATGATCATTCAATTAGAAAAAATTATCATTTTACCCATTTTTCAGGGGTTTAGGGACAAAACCACAAAAATAAGTTAAATTATGCTTGTGTAAGTACATGGGCACTATAATATAGACCCTATATTTATGCCTAAAAATACCGTTATAGGTAAATTCAATGTATCTTGGGTATTTTATTATTTTTCTGAGTTTTTAGATATTTTTATTCTTAGATTTTTAGGAACATGGTACATGATACTCTATTTATTAATTTACATAGGCCTAGGGTGGCATGATATTTTTTGTTCATTCACATATTCTGCAATTAAGATTCACATAAAATTTATATACTCTTTTGGGATCAGGAATTTAATTATGAAATAATGATTAGGTCATTCAAACTGTCAAAAATAATTTATAGAAAATTTTCTAATATAAGTTATTGGTTTAATTATAGTTGATTGAATACAATATTTTTAGTTTATTATATTTTTATTAATGATGGCTAGTTATATAGATCTTATATGTATTATACACCTAATGTGGAATGTGGGTAGTTTAAACTAGGGGTCGCTCGAATTGTATGATTCCCATAAATGGTATGGTGTTTAAAGTTTATTGTGATTCATTACATGGCATTTTAGACTATGAAATTAAAAACTATGATTGTCATGTTCATATTTTTTTCATTTGTTATTTTAGTGATTTTCCACCATGATGGGATCTAGTAGAGTTTTAGGAGGGTTGAGATGAGTACTTCCCATGGGATAGGGGACCAAAATCTATTATTTATTCATTTCTTTTAGTGTATTAGAATCATAGATAAATATTTATTTGGGTTATTGAATTTATAAATCATGGGTCACAAAGAATCATTTCAACCATATTGAATTATAAGATGGATTTATAATTGTAGAAACCATCCAAATTAATAGTTGATGGTAGTATGTAGTCTATAACTAGATAAATACCCCAATGATTAGAGGGTTAATGTAGTTACATATATTACTTTTTGACAATATCTGTACTTTTTGGCTGTGCTAATTAAGGAAGGATGACATGGGGGAATATCCTATTTGGAAATCCACACTATATTTTGAAGTAGTGAATTTTGAAAACATAAATATTATTCCCGGAATAAGAATTTATGAAATTGGTATTGGGGGCATATATTTGTGATAGAAAATAATATATTCTTTACAAATTTTCATAATATTTATTTTATATTGGATGCTAATATGGAAAATATAGCAAAGAATTTTCAGGAAAGTTTTTGGTATCATATATCGGTTTAGGCTGACATACACTTACAAAAATATTTTTTAGAGATCATGAACGAGACCCTTATAGTTAAGATGAATCTAGTTAAGGGATGCTATTCAAGTAAAGAATCTATATATACTAGGAATGGAATTTAGTCTTCAAGTATATTGAATTCACAATTTGGCTACTCTCATAAAGACAATTATAATTATAGTAGAGGGGAACAAGTAATTCTCTTCCCATATTAGGGAAGTCTAATATTGACTGTTATTTGTGTTGTTAGTTAAGAAACCTATGAATATATTATGGTTGTTTAATGAAGGATTTTGGATCGTATAATCGATTGGGTCCTTATATATTTTTCTATATGAATGCATTGTATCCATCATGTAGTTGGATAGTTTTTATTAAGATCAAGATATTGATATCTAGGAGAGTAATGTTTCCTTTTAGAGTTGTTTGTGAGAATGGAAGAGGATATGTTTCTCTAGGATAGATATATCATCAAGGAGGAACCCCATCAGGCATCCAGATATCAAAATTCTATGGAAAGGGTATAATCTCGTGATATATTTTAGTGATTCAATTGAAAAAATAAGAAAATGGATAAAATATTTTGGTGGTCCAACGCATGACCATAGTAGAATATACCTTGGTTTCATTATTTTTTAATTTAGTTATGGAAAATTATATCTTTTATGTTTTTTATGTCATAGATATATGTTTTGTTATAGAGTGTATGGTGGGGATTTTGATCCTCGAAACTCATTTCAGAAAGATATTTTTAGGTATTAGAAAATTGTTTAGATGTGTATTGATCATGATTGTATATGATCATCAATGGTATTTCTTATTGATTTATTAGATTAAATTTAATATGAGATTTGGTATTTATTTTTGGACTTGATAAAGAGTACACATTTATTTATATCATTAGAAGGAATCATTATGATCTAATGAGGATTATTTTTATACCACCATTAAAGAATAGGATATACAGACAATCCATTTAATACTTAACCATCACTAGATAGGTTTAATTACCACCTAGTTCATGAGTTTTTATTTGTGGTTTAAAAAATATATGTAGCATATTGTCTTTAAATTTATGGTTGAAAAATATTAGTAGAAATATCAATAGCACTTATCTAGGTAGAATCCTAAATAGGTGATTGAGTTTATGATCAATTTAGTGTAAAATTTGTATCCCATAACCATTTCACTATAGAGGATAGAACTAGAATATCCAATAGAGATAAAAATTTGGCTGAAATTATTCTAGAAAATGGATTTTTTATTTATTTACATAACATTGGTGTGTTCCCATTTTGTTCACTAAGAATAGTGATGGTAGTTTACACCAGTGTATGAATTACCATAGGTTGAATCTAGTAATGACCAGGAACCTATGTATCTTTCCTCACATTAATTACTAGTTCATTTTTTTATGTGGATCTAGATATATCTCAATGATCGAAATGATATTAGGATATCACCATTTTAATTTGAGATTAGGGAATAATCGATATATTTCATTCAATATAAGATATGGATTATATGATTTTATTTTGATGTTTGTTTAGTTTAATGAACATTATAGTAGTCTTTAGGGGCTCATTAAATATATTTGTGCATCAATGTATATATTCTATTACATTCATGTTCATAAATAAAATTTTGGTCTACTCCTAGGCATGGGAGAATCATGGTCAGTATTTGGGCATCATTTTAATGACCTCAAAAATTAATCATTTTTATACCATGATTTAAAAGTGATATTTTTATATCAGGTTGTTAGGGAATCTAATGTTAGATTTATATATATAATTAGACGGTAATAATATTTTTTTGGAGGTTTAATATGAAATTTACCAATATATGTAACTTTATATGATTAAAAGTCTAATACTAGATATTCATCTGAGATTTATCTTGATTAGTAATGTAGGTGATGGTCCTAAATATGATGGGGGATAATTTTGTGTTTTCATATCCATGTGATAGATCCATATATAATATAAACTTATTGTTGACACCAACACTAATTTCAATAAAACATAATTTTGGTAAGGAGAATACTTTTTATTATTTTACATAGGGAGTTGGTTTAAGAGTGGCTCTGATATAAATCAGTGAGTAAGTACTTATGGGTCGAGGATGTTGAGGAAACCTGATTATAAATACCTAATGAATGATTTATAGTTTTTGATGGTTGTGCATGAGTTTATTTTTTTCCAGATAATAATAGTTTTATCATGAGTCACTAAAAAATATTTATTATTTAAAAAAGCCTGAAATATTGATCACAGTTTGTATTTGATCTCATAAAGAGGAAAATAACATACACTATTCCACTATTAGCACTATTATTTGTATAAAAAAATCTAATATCATATAACTATGTTATATGATTAATGAAATTTTCATATAATATATAATGCATATGAATATAGATGATGAATGAAATGAAAACATAATGTACTTGTAAAGAGAGTTACTGATATCATATTGTCATAGGGGATTTATATAAATGTTATAATAAATTTTTTATTGTATTACATTAATTCAATGATGGAATGGAAAATACATAAAAATCCACTTTGAACTATGAATTTGTAATCTCATAATCATACTTTATCACCATATCCAAAATCCACTATTTGAAGGAGTATATAGATAATGGGAAGGTGAAAATATGATTATGATGAGAAGATTAATATTATATTGAGTAAATGAAGAACCATATGCATAATCAATTTAACAAATACTATAATATTTGTTAAAATTAAAAGAAAGAAGAAAATATATTTAGAACTAAGGTAATTTAATGTTTTTTCCCATGGACTAGTTGAATTAGTTAATTCTCTATCATTATGGAGATAATAGATCACTATATAACATAATGAGAGAAGAATATGATAATACTGTATTTTTACATAGAATAGAATCCATAATTATTGTGAGATAAAACTAAGAAAATAAGTTTAAACCATAAAGGTGGGAGTGTTTTGTATAAAGTAGTACACCAAAAATTTTGTAAGAAAATACCATATGGAATTCGCACAATCCAATCCAATTTTAAACACATCAAATGGTCTTTATATTTATCCAGTTCAAATTATATTGATAATAGATTAATTATTTTAACTAAAAAACATCCATGCACATGTAAAAAAATAAGGAAGGATCTAAACTTTGTTTTAATTATGATTTTATTTTTATTATTTTATTTATTCATTTTATTTTATTATTTTTTCCCATTTTGGGATGTTTACTTCTAATTCTTGTCATCTTTACTCATTTAAATCATTGTTTTATACAGAAAACCATATCTTATTTAACCACTACCACAATTTCAAATCTTTAAAAGAGTCTTTTACCATAGTATTTTCATCCACATGAATCAATTGATAAATCCAATTGGGAAAAATATTCAAATCAACATCAATCTTGATGAATTAGTCTCAAAATCAACAATGTTTCAATAAATCAGTGGGCTCTGACATTGTAGTGGAGTCTCTACTATGAACTTATTGGATTTGGTTCCCTATAACATACTAAATTTATGATTTTTATTACTAAAATATTAATAAATATCTTATTTCTTGATAAATATTAATTTTTTTTAAAAAATATTTGACAATTACCAAAGAGTATTTGTTAAAAAAAATATTTATAAGAGTTCCTCGAAATAATGAGAACCTAGAAATTCCATGGTACAACATACATCATATGGTCTAAATGAAATCTTTATGATATCATACAAATGATATTTTTCTGTAAAGTTCTTAATTATAATTAGATGATGATTCTTTTTATCTTTATTTTTTCTCTTCTTAATCTCTAATAAGGGAGTTTATGAGGACATACATGCCAATAGTAATTTCAAATGATATATGTGTGATTGATAATTACCAATATGTGGATTTTTTTATCGATCCTTGTACATGATATTTTTATTAATTGAAAACATTTACATTGGAATTAATTCCTACATGCTTATCATGTTTAGAAATTTATAAAAATTGAATCCAAATCACCAAAAATACCCAAGAGGAGTATGGGAAATATGATTATTGCAATAGCACTCATAGTTATGGGTGAACTTATCAAGGTAAAATATAAATTAATAGTCTATAATAATAATTATAAATGAAAAAAATAAATACATATTGGAAGAAAAAATAACCATAGTGGTTCCAAGTAATAAAAAAATCTAGGTTTATTAAGTAATAAAGCATAAAAATAAATAATATATACTCATGATGTTGTCATAATTTGGTATAAGAGAATCACATGGTCGGGGTGATCACTATCCAAAAATTATTTTCTCTTTTTATCATGGTTAAGTAATTAATATCTATTAGATGCTAATAACCCAAAACCAAATTTAAATACAACTTGCAATTCACCCATCATTAATGGAGAAAACTACACCCTAATTAGCGCATTATAAAAAATGTCGTCACTCAGAAGACAATGGAAAATATTTATGAGTGAGAAATAGATTCATAAAAATATAGTGACGAAAAAACCCAACATAAATTATCATTAAAAATAATAATAATTTATTAAATCAATCCCATTTAATTATATGTCCATGTCACATAACCTAGCCCATCATGATTGCCATGAAAGGGTAAAAATAATTCCAAAACCAAAACCAAACCCTAGAATAGTTTCTCTAACTGAATGTACATACCATAGAGGATGATCCTCCACCAAAATTTATTCTCCAGGAATCTTTTAGAACCATATATTTATAAAATAATCCCCCCACCTATATCTTCATATATCTTGTATATATCATATAAAATCTATTACTCTTAAAAATAATCTCCATGTCCATATAGATAATGTATAAAATGCACATGCAATGTTGTATCTCCTCGAAAACTATTTCTTTATTTTCTATATAAAACCTGTTTTATAGTGGAGTGGTAACTTCACAACGTCCAAAATCCCAAACTCACACACACAAAACCAAACTCAAAAAATCATCACAGTATTAATCCAACACATTTAAATTCAAAAACAAATTCAAAATCAGTGAACTTCATCATCATTATAGTCTATAATCCACCTAGAGATACACACCCTATGCACAAGTTACCATCATTATCATTCATACCTTATCGCTGATGAGGAACTGGAAAAATATAAATGACATCAATGTTCCAAACCACACACATATTAAAATTCATCTACTGGAAACCACCATTATCATCATGAAAAATGAATCCACCATCAGATCACACCTTCCATCCAGAATCACCAACAGCAGGCATAAATCTGGAAAACTGGAACTGACTACAGATAATAGATAATGAAAACAAGGATCAAAATGATTACAATCTTCCTGGTCGCACCTCATAAAATACCAACAATTATTCAAATAGAACCATCCAAAAACCACACATGATTTATTTCAATAGACCTACCTAGCTTGGAGAGTAGGAATAATAAGTAAGGTAAAAGTTTGGAGAGGGTAGTCCTAAATAGGGAGACATGACCTTGGACTGGACCATGAAAAAAATTCTTCAAAATCACCAACAAGAAGATACAGACTGTCGGTAAAAAAATAGTATAAATAAATTATGAGGCTTAAAGAAAATCCTAAAAATACCACAATCCAGTAGAAAATGTTATTGATGAGGAAGGAAAACCAAACCACCACTAGATAGATCGATTCAACTAAAAAACGTAGCGAGGAGGCCTAGATTTGAATCGTAACCATATCTATAGGGGAGGCATCCCCATGGTTCACCAATGTGGACATCCAACACCAAACCTCACCACATAACCCAGTGACAGTGTGATGCCCACCAACTACCAAATTCAAAGTACTGAGATTTTAGAATAATAAAGAGGGACTAGGTAAATGTTGTGAAGCCAAGCCATGAGGGGTGTCAACATTGTTTATAGAGAGAACTGAATAAGAAAAAAGTGACACTGGAGAGACAAAATCTGAAGAGGTTAGGGTTGAGGGAGCTACCTAATAAGAAATTCTATCAAACCCACCAGAAACACCATAGACACAATTTCGTGGAAATATTTCCTCCTGGTGACTTCGATGTCCAGTCCTTTACCCATGGAAACTCAAAGAAGCCTCAAGAGGGAAGCCCACATGTCACTAGTGAAGAGAATCCAAACCTTTTTTGTGAGGTTAATGTGTCGAGGAGGTTAAGGGTTTACACCCTAATGAGATCTGAGAGCTCTAGGATGATATTGATAAATGAGGTATGAAGTACTACTACAATACATGCAACATTTTATCAAACTCCCTAAAACATTTCTAAAATTATATATAAAATAGAAGAGATTAGCTATTAATATATCATCTATAGATATTAATCTCAAGACATAGCATCCTACCTTCTTTTGTGAAGAAATATTCATCTTAAACTCTTGTCACTTTTGAAATAATCCTCATAGTAAAAAACATGATCCAAAATATGAACCTTTATAGTTTTTTGAACATTTAATGTTCCCAAAATGAATATATTTTGAAATCTATACAACAATATAAAAACATAACCTCTAGTAACTCAGAGTAAGTTTTCACTTTATTACAATGGTATAAGCTACAATGTATCCCACCATATAGGATAGATCAATTTCGTATCAAAGAAGAACCAGATGCAAACTTGATTCAAATATTAAATTTCAAATATAAAATAAAAAGAGAATGTATTTGGTCAATAATCCTTCCCATGATTCTTCTACATGGCATCATTAGGTTTGATTAGGAGTGATATGGTGCATGATATGTAGGATTTGTTTCACAGTGGAGGTATTCCTTATGTGGCATGTTCCACTACATTGTTTCTCATTTATAATAATATGGTAAAATTTTCTCCCCAACACTAAAAACCAATTAATATGTGTAGATTCCATTACAAGATGTTGGAAATAATTATCAAAAAAAACTCTTTCAAGGTACCTTCCCAGTTGGATCTCAAAAGAAGTACATTGGTTCATCAAAGGGGGTATGATCTATGGTGCTATCGGTGTGGCCCAAGAAGTGATCAATGATATCATTTAAAATGGGCTTGGATCAAATATTGAAATCAAATTACATATGTAAAAATACTATTATAAACATGAATGGAACTTTTATATCAAGGTATTTTAATGCATTTTCATCTCTTCTTGGGTTATTATTTCATGTTCTTGTGTTTCTATTCCTCATGTATCATTATCTCCCCCATGGGGAAAATTATGATTTTTATTTATACCTCTCTATAATTGACTTTAAATCTATCAATATTGGGTATAAAATAAATGTTTAATACTATATAAATTCCAAAAAACATATCTAGAATATTATACATGAGACAATAGATAGTGTACCAACATATCTTCTTTGGATATTAGTCATATAATTCAGTAGTCTCCCTCATGGCATGAAACAAACTTTATCCTGAACTCATATCACATTAGAAATAACAGTCACGTTTAAAAACCAAAATACATTTTAAAACATTACATGACCTCCAAATGAATGTGGTGTCAAACCCATTCAACACCACATGAAAATAAAACCTTTAATGAAAATGTGGTGCATGGTCATAACATGATTTATCATAGACATCCCAACAATTATTCCTTTTGTTATTATAATATCATCTTCAATACAGATACTTGACCATAGAACATGATAAAAACAACACACGACATGAAAATCTTCTTTTATCTCCAACAAAATTTAGATGTTGAACTCTCACTAAACATCATCCTTATTGTGAAACATCTTTCACAATTTCCATTAAAATTGTTTCCATACAAACTGCACACTCTACTAACATTATATCCTCTTAAAATTAAGAAGAAAATACCCATGTGGCATTAACAAAATCTCATTTATCGAAAATAACCATAGGAATATCCAGTGAATCCTCAAGAATATATGGTGTTGTAGAAATCATATCGTCATAGTACATCGTCTGTTCTTGAGGATGCAATTGAGATTGCCAAAGTTACAGTGGATAAATGAGAGATGGTTCATTTAGAATGGGTGGATGTTCACAACCATGATTTAAATAGAACATAAAGTCAAAATTCATGACCATAACCTTTTAAGGGTGATACTGTTAATATAATTAATTAACGAGGGTGTGGTTTTTTCATTCTCGTATATCTTATTATATATATATATATTCCTCTTTAACTTTATCTCCTACATCATCAATATAGGGTATAAAATTTACATTTAAAAATATCTTAAACCCTATAGAAAATATATGTAATACTATCCAAGAGAGAATATATAGCTAACTGATATATCTATAATAGATATATGTATGATGTTGTTACAATCTTCCATTAATAAAAGATAATTCCACTTCAAGAATTATTCCCATTTATTAAGTAATCATCATCATGTGACAAATGAACTATGGTATAAACCTATAAAATTTTATGAAACTTTTATGTCCTCTTCATGAATATAGATTGAACCACATGAAATATGTTTCCAAACAAAATATTTCACTCCATGAACTTTTCATGGCCATAATATGAAGTCTCAGTCACACACTCGACTTTTATTCCATTTTTTGTATATATAAACATACTTAATGATTCATGATGAAATATCATGATAGAATCAATTAAAGATGAAAACAACTTATTACATATATAGTAAAACCCTAGATTATTACTATCAATACCCTTCATCCTAGTCATGCTATGAAATTCACACTAGGATAGTGTAAATAGTTCCATGCAAGCTGAAAACTCAACTAACTACATATCCTCTTCAAATCCCAGTCATAGACACCCACCACTGTAGAATTAATGATATCTCATTTAGGAAACGTGTCATTTGGTGTATCCCATGAATCCTTAAGAACAGGTTTCTTGAAGCTTATGGGAATGGTGGAAACATGTATTCATCAAATAATTCAAATGATAGCATCCTACGTATCACCCTTGGTATAAAACATCTTATGTTTTATATTATATAAAGGAAATTTTCTGTGAAATTTTTTATATATACTTTTATTTAAGGGAACCATAGAAAAAAATCGTATATATCATCTCTTTTAAAACACTATAGTGGAGAATTCCTTCGATGTAGCATGATTTTTTCATAAAAATCAGATTCTTTGGAATACTGTGGGATTTGTTGTGTCACAATCAGATGTGAGAAATCACTCTACATAGCCATTTCATCTAGATACATTATAAATATTTACATTTGTTTATATTGTGAATGGAATAGGAATGGAACAAACCTATATAAACCCGAACTTTCATATTAAGAGGTTGAACCCAAGAAATGTCACTTTGTTAATTTTCACATGTGTCATTTAAGATAAACAATATCCACATAATCTATATCCAACATTGGATTTCTAGTAGTTTTTATACTTCTTAATATATGATGATAATCCTCAACATGTCGTTGGTATTTAGTAGTTCCACCCTAAACAACAGCTACTGACCCATTGGTGTCACCCCACACTGGTTCTTCCCCTGCCCAACACCACCACATATTTGGTATATGAATTTACTCCACTATTTCTTTAGTAGGAACTGATGTCGAGCATATACACTTCCTTAAGATGGTTGGCTACATAGAAACCATAGGCCTTGGTCTGACCAATGTTTTAATATTCCTTTATTCTTATTTATTTCCACAAAACCCATGATTCTATAGAATATTATTTTTTATATAATTTTTTTTAAAACTCAATAAAATAAATTACCACTATTTCCATATTGTAAATTATTAAATAAAATTGAATTAGGAAACAAATACTATTAAAAATAATAAAATATTAACAAAACAATATGGATGATTTTTAGATATCATTAATATATATCATGAATAATATATATTGTTATATTACTGAAAAGTTTGACAATATACGCTTGTAGAGAGGTAGGATATGTTGGATTCATCATATGTAATATGAAAATAATTGAATAACTCAATAAATAAAATTTACCTTTTTAGTTAATAGAAGATGAGATATCAGGCCCTTTGATTGAAATATAAATATTTGATTAAATACATGGCCACAGTAGTTCTTTTACGAGTTTATTTTAGGGAGACCAAGAAAAAAATCAAGTTTATATGATGATAAAATAATTATACAATATAATAATGAGATATTAAGATAAAATAATGATATTACATAATAAACATTCATATAAGGTTATTGTGATTGAGACATTATCTTCTTTATTTACATGTTCCTTGACCTGTTATTAAAATCTATTCTTGTACGATAGTAAATTTCTCCTGATGTTGTTGATAAAGGGTTGGATAGAGTCCCGAAATAGGCCTATCTTGATTCTCTTTTAAAATATATTTTAATTTAATATTAAGAACAAATATTACACTCACTTTTTAGAATAATTATTTTTCAAGTTTTTTTTATTGCATAAATTCAATAAACATATTTTAAAGTTTATAATATATATGATTTTAATGTTAAATAAATATTTTTTTTTGAATCAATGGATATAATACTACATTATCTATTTCTTAATATTTTTAAGGTGATAAATAAATATTTATTTAGAAACAAGAATATTAAAATAATTTTTTATTTTAAATTATTGTGAATATAATATTTCATTATTTGTTGAATGGATAATACAATTATAATAATTTATTTAAATAAATATTTATTTTTCAATGTTTGATGCGTATTGAGGTAGATTTTTAGATTGAGATTAAAGGGTCCATCGAATATGATATATTAACTCACAAGTTTAGTGCATTTTTTGAGAATATAATAATAATAATAATATTATTATTATTATTATTATTATTATTTGATGTGCTGTGTATTCAGAATAATAAATTAAATAAATGTATTCTATAGAATATAAAAAATTAATCTATTCATATAATCAGGTTTATATTATCTTTTGAAGATGCATAAGAATTTTAGTTCATGGTGAATTCTCTCAAGTGAATCCTGTCAAGACCATGAGAGCATGTCAAGAAGTCTCTCGAAAATGTTGTGAGATAATTGATCTCCTCTATCATAATAATGCTAAAATAAGTTATATTTCTCAAAAACCTAAGAGAATGATTGTTTCAATTAAAGAAAAATGAAACAAGGTTCTTGTTTACTCCACACAAACACTAATAGTACCAACAAAACATGAAATGATTTATAGATATTGTGTGGATAACATTATAGATATTATAGTATATATTCTACCATGAAATGATGATAATACTAATGTATCTACTGGATTGATCAAAAACAAAAAAAATAATAATTAAAAAGTAAAGTTAATTCTTATTTTAAATTTTTTATAAATTAAATATGAAAATATACCCTCCATGATGATTTTTTTGGTTGTATTCATTGATAGTTTCAGGGATTAATCCTTCAAAACTAATGAGAAAATTTATGGTCATGTCCATGATCACATTCTATATGCCATTGAAGCTTCAGTGGTATCAAAGTGGTCACATTTTAATTAATAATTATTTATTATTTGACTAATCTATTTTCGGTTTTATTAGGGATATTTCCATTTTTTCCATTCCTTAAATCCTAAAGTTGAGATGTGGATTTTTCTATAATTCATAAGACCCAGATTATCATACAAATTTTGAATAATTCCAATGTAACCCATCTTGATGTTCCATGAATTTTAGCTATTAGACATGGATACATGGTGTGTAACAAAGAAGTGAATCATTTGAGACCTTGTACAACCAAAAAAGTGTGAGGTATGACAATAATTGAACAGCATTCAAGGGTTTGGAATGTGGTGTCATAAATAACTTGTATTCACTACCAACTGGAATGTGGCTAGATAAGGGTACATGATGTGTAGTTGGTGTACATGCCACGTAACCCCCGCAAGGGTAGTCCCTATGCAAATCATGTATGTCGTGTGGTCAAATTAAATTGCATGTAATTACAAAATTTTCCATATTAACTTCCTAAAAAGTAACAAAATATCACATAAAGTACATGGAATGAGGTGAGATGTACACATCATGTAACATGAAATAACCAAAACAAGATACACATCGAGTTCCTAGGCATGTCGTGTGGGCAGTAGTTATAAAATACACATTGTGTACTTAGTTGTATAAATTGTATAACTCATGAAAAATAGTTTATGTCACATGATGAGAAAGGTTTCTAATGTGATTTAACTCTAGAAAAATAAATTATTTATAAAAAACCTAATGTACATGGTGTATAGAATGTTTTACAGTCCACGTGATATAGTTTTTTAACATTAGGTACATGGAATGTGATTTTTATCATGTCTTGGGGAATTTGATTCTCTAATAATTATTTTCTATGTTATTATAAAAAATACATATAATTTGTGTTTATACTAGACTTTTTACTTGAAATGAATCACAAATTATATACCTCATGTATATTTAATGAATATTGTGTGGTCAAACATGTCATGATCATTACACACCTTTACCCATGAAACAACATGTCCTGTAATATCATGACGAACCATGTAGGAATATATGTTTTTTATGTACAAAATACATTAAACGTACCATAAACAACATTAATAACATGTCATGTTAGGTGACAGTATACATTATGTAAATGTTTAACTAATGAAATAGGTTCACTAATATGGAAAATGGATCACATCATGTGACCTTAAGTAAGCATCGTATTATTAATAATTTTATATTAAAATAATTAATTTAATTTTTTAAAATTGTAAAGGATGGTTATATCATTGATAACATAGATTATTAGTTAAGATAAGGAATTAATTAATTAACTACATACTTAATTTATTAATTTTTAAAATAAATCATGATTAAAAAATAGTTGAAATGAATGTTATCAAGTTTTACTTGCATGTCTGTATTGATCAATAGATTCACACGTGACACCCCAATTTGAGGTAAATACTTATTTTATGTTATTTCTTACAAGTTTGGAATGGTTTGGTTTTTTAATGGATGTGTACACATGAGGAAATTAAATAGGTTCTAAAATATTTCCATAAGAGTTGATTCAAAACATGAATGATTATTAATAGAGTGAATAAGTTCCGTGGTAGAATTCTATAAAGCCTATATAAGGATGTTTATTCCCTAAAACATTAATTCATGGACTTAACATGATTCAATTCCTGAATGGGTTTCATTAGTTTGAAATTTAAAGGAACTTTTTTTTTCAATGTACTAATTATCCTGACGTTTCATAGAGTGAATTACCATTTCACACCTTTAATAAGGTTAGGCTACACAATTAAATATTTTTAGTGACCCTTTCAGAACACATTCATTTTCCTTAATTATTTTATAAATCAAGGTTCCCTCAATGATGTTTTAGATCTTCTCATCAACCTTTAGGTCAATTTCCTTGGATCTTGGGAAATAATATCAAGGAGTCAAATGAAAGAAATTAAAAACCCTAATATAACTAGAATGTTGGGTGATTATTTGGGAATGAAACCCATTTTCATGTAGGTGGATTATCTCTCCCCCTTTATCCTATAACATTAATGTTTATATTTTTTAAATTTAATGATACTATTTTTGATTGAATACAATTTTAAATCTCTTTTTGGAAAAATAATTTTTTTCTATAAATTTGAAATCACGGGTAATTCCCATAACATGTTTTTTTAAATGTTTAAAATTATATTTGTTTTCTTCTAAAATGATGGGTGTGAGACTTTACCATACACATGGTTGGTGTCATTTCATATTGAATATAAAAATGTATTAATTTTTTGGGACTTTTCCACTAGCTCCATCTTCGGAAACACATGGGTACACAATTATGTGGTGAAATATGTCTATAAGGATATGTTTTCATTCAAAAGTTAGGACTATTTAAAGGAGGGTTTCATGAATTGGTGTGTGAGTTATGTATTGGGTATACCATATGGAAATAATTTTCTACATTACTTTTTAAAATGAAATTCTAGTAGAAAATTATATGATATTCTTATTCAAGTTTATATTGAAAATAGGGAGCTAACATGATCTTGTCTTAGTGGCATGCGTGGGATGACTTGGGGATTAACTACTAATTATATATAATTTCCCCCTTTCATATTCACATTAGTGCATATATAGACATTGTTTATCATGATACAGGTAAGGGTATAATATCATACTTTACTAGTAGAGTACCATGATTATTTGGTAATGGACGATGGGAGGCGAAGATCAAGATGTTTTTTCAGTTCCTAGTATCTAAATGGGTGCCACCTTGGTACCCTATATCATACATGTATTTAAATTTTTCATTTCCTATTTTTTATTTTCTTATTCTACTATTTAGATATTTTTCAATAATTTTTTATATTGAGTTATATTATTTTACTTTAATTCAGTATATATTGTGTCCATTATTTTTACTATTGTATTTTATCAAATGGGTATGTGTGTAAAGTGAAATCATCCACTAATGTTTTCTAATTCCCGTGGAATTTATATCCATCCTTTAGTGTTTAGGATAATGTCACATATGGTTAGTGGAACTATGGTCTTTCATAATCCAATGTGTTGTGGTTGAGATTTATAAATGGTATTAGTTTGGTCAATCCATCAATTAGGAAGGTATACCAAGAGATAGAATGTATCAAAACATAATATTATTAGTATAAAAAGTCATAGATAACCTCTTTAATATTAATATCATGGTACTCGATAGGTCTTAGTATAAAACATGTTCTTAAAACACATATAGGAGTGTCTCTAACTCATTATCTTGAGTTTTTCTGATGTGCATTTGGTATCATAAATTAGTGAAGAGACTTTACACTACGATTTCATCAAAAAAATTTATTTGATCATTGTTAGAAATTTATTATGATTATTTTTATTTTTGTGATTTGGAATATTTGAATAATTTAGTTAGTGATTATTTGATGATTATGTGGAAAAATTTTGATGAATTTAGAGAGTTGGAGAAATTTGTAAGGCCTAAAAATATAAAAGAAGAATACATTGAGATTATTTAGGGAATTTTATGAGAATTTCATATGAGTAACCCAATTATTTTTTCAATGGGTTTCCATTCCATAATGTGCATATCCATGTCTTGGTCAATTGAATGGAATTTTTCGTTTCATCAAAAACTCGGAAAACTATAGGATGAAGCAAGCGGTGTTTATGTTGGAGGATATCACTTGGAAATTGTGGTATTTGGTTGTTAAAATTAAATGTGACCATGTAATTACATGTAAGGAATTATGGTAATTTTTAAACCAAAAATTATATCTACATACCATAAAAGTAACTAAAAATATATATTTCTATAGTCTAGGGAAATAAATAATTTCAATGGTGGAATACGCAACTATGTTTCTAATCTTAATTAATTTTAATCCATAAATAGTTAATAAAGAGTACCTGAAGGAATGTATATTTGAGTATGGTCTGTGGAATTTTTTTGTAAGATATTCATGCTTTTATTAATTATTATTTAAATGGTAAATATGGAGATAGTGGTGGAAAATGATATCCTTGGTGATAATGGTAGTGCGAATAATTTTTTAAATACAATCATGGGTGGGAACTCCAGTGTGGAAATCCACTAGAAGAGAGGTACTTGATCTAAGGTATGAAAGGTAATATAGGTTAAATTCCTAAAATCATTTTCCTTTCCACCATTATTGAGGATCATTTTTGAATTTTTCCGATTTGGTACACCAAAGACCATAAAGAGAAACTATATGCAACCACCTTTGGACTATCATAGATGTGGTCGAATAGGACTTCAAAAAATATTATTTAATAAAAACTCTAAAGAGAGAGGGTATTAATGGATCTAAAATTTCTCAATCCTCTCATTCCCAAAATAGATGATCACATTAAAAAAGTTCTTGACCAAATAATTGAGTGAGTCAATGTCATTCAAGAAAAACCTAGAAAACTCAAACAATAGAACCTTGGAAGGGAATTATTTAATAGTAAAGGATTGAATTTCTAAATGTAACCTCTATTTTTTTCATTATTAACAACAATCATGGTAAATATTTTTCACTTTGGAAAGGGTAAAATGGGTAAAATATCGTTAAAACGATGAGATATGGCTTAAAAATATCCCTATAACCTGTCATTATCCTATTATATATGTGTTTGTTGAAATAATTCTTCCTATATATGATAATATTTAAATTTATTAAAGAATTCCTTTGATTATAAAATTTATATTTTTTAAGGAATGGATGAATACAAAATGTCACTTCCTAGATAATAATTTCTATTATATGTTTTTATGGGGATAAAAAGATGTTATGAATGGATATGAAATTTAATCATAAATATAAATAATTTATAATATTATAGTAAATTATTTTTAATTTTTAGTGATGATATAATTACCTTAAATACTTATGAAACTCTGATACAATGCTTGTGAAAGCCATTGAAAAATCAATGTAAATGATTTAAAAACATTTAATACGTTTTGAAATAATTGTGGTATTATAATAATAAAATAGGTAATTGTTAATTATAAATGAAGTTATTTGAGTTTATATTATAATTTCATTAGTGTACTGATGACGTGGAATTCAAATTTAAAGAATAGTATGAAAATTGAATATAAGGATATTTTATAATAACCATTTTTTTATTAAATTATATAAAAATCAGAAAACAATATATTTTAAGAGTACAAGTGTGGTTTTAAATGATCATAAATTACTTCCATGGACCCTTTTTGTCCCAACCTTTAAATTATAAATAATTTTATGACCCATAAATCCTAAAAAATGTGTCACCACAGTTAAGGTTAAAAGGGTATAATGGAAGAGTCAAACCAAATTAAAAGGTTTAAAATGTAACCTAAACTTGTATTAATTTAATTTTTGGAATTGATTGAGTCTTTATCATGTCCTAAATTTGAAATTAAGACTATACATTTCCACATTAATTATTTATGATAATATATTATATTTAATTCTTTTATGTAATTCCAACTCTGTCTTTTCAAACTTATAAAAGGGAACATAATATTTTCATTAGTCACAAAATTTGTACATTATATATTATATATTACCTATCCTAATATTTTCATAGATTCCTTATATTAATCTTATAGATTCAATTACTCTTCTAATATCATTCTATGATGTTTTAATGGGCAATCAAGATGAGGTCTTTCAAAGAAGATGTAATCATCTTACCTTATTATTTCAATGTTTATTTCTTCATATATTACCTATAAAGATATTTAATCTATACTAAAATGATTAATATGGTATCATATAGATACATATATGTTATTATGGTTTTGGTAAAACCATATTTCACCTCCTTTTCAAAAAAAATGGGAAATGAATGTATCTCTCATGTGTACGTGTGAACTACCACCTCCATATAGAGTTATGATTCATTCTCTATCGCCATATTCCACATTTAGTTATTATGATGAATAATATGTTTATATATTAAATTTGTAACATAATAATTCTTAAATAATATAATACCAAATCTACCTTCTAACCTTCCCATCTATTGTAAAATGGTAACATCACTCATGCGTACTTGTGGACTACCGCCTCCATAATGGAATGCAATTCGTTTTCTATTTTAAATTTATATGGATGGTAATAAGGATTGATTTAATTAATATATATGATATTATTTGATAAAATAATGATTTGATAAATTTAAATCATTAGTTTCCTTCTTTCTTTCCAACCATTGAAAAGAGGAAACATTATTGATGTGTATATAACCGTTATCATCTCTACGAAGTGATGTAATTAATTTTTCATCGCCACACTATATGAATAGTTACATAAGTAAAACTAATTATTAAATATAATAATTATGAAATGATTAAATTTATATATGTGATTTAATATTGAATTACGTATTGGTACTAGAACTTCTAAACAAAAACATGCATGAAAAATGAAACTGTTCTCACTCAGAACAGTGATTTTCATAAATAAATTTTAATAAAAAAGTGAAAAAAAACATAATTAAATAATATATAGTATGATATTTTTTAATATGGTTATATAATATATCTATGATTAGTATATAATTTTGATAAAGTATTTTTAAACCTTTATGAAGCAATATAAGACTTGAATTAATGGTTTCATGTCCCACTTTTACTTCCATGAGAAAAATTCCATATTCAAATCTTGTTTCATTTTTGTGGTGTATCAATATCTCATGTATTTATTATAAAATGATTTTTAAGAAAAGTATGAGTATTTGAAACCTGATAAAAGTTTTTCTCTTTCATGATTTCTTGATTGATAAATTATTAATGTTTTAATGGATTTATGTTATAATCTCATTTCTTTTCAAGAAAATATATGAAAAATGTCCATTGAGGGAAACTATATAGGTAGTGTTATCATAACACTGTATATTTTAGTATACTATATTTATTCCAATATTTTTTCAATTAACAGTTATATTTTCCTCTCTCTGGTATTATAAATGATGGATAAATTTTTTTTCAGAAAAAACTAACCTTAGTTTCTCTTAGGCCATTAAAGTTTTTCTTACATGAACATAATTTATTTAAAATGTTTTCAATTTATATTGTTCCCAAGTATTTTAATAAGTAAATTATTACACATATTTTAATATTTATAAAAAATTAAAAATAATCATTTTTTATTTTCTGAATGGTGTACATTTTACTAAAAGTATGATCATAATATTTTTGTTAGAATATACCACACAAAAAGCAATCCCCATAGTCCTGACTACTAATTTCATTTAATCTTCCATTACAATTATCTATAGTAATTTTCAAATAATTTTTTTATCATATTATATACATTTTTATATATTAAATAAGAGATCTTAAAATGAACAGGAAATTTTCCATAGGAAATATTCTAGTGATCTTTTAATGATATTTTCATATATTACAATAACCACTAATATTACATTTGATTCACCAGTGATACGATCCAATTATTCCATACATACTATTTAATTTTATAGTCATTTATTATGATTATAAAAAGTTAATGAAACTTGTTTTCAATTCCATGGGATAAGATATGGTGAAATGATAAATGTTTTGATGATCTTGGGGAATATATTTAAATGGATTAGGATTATGTAATGGATAGGTCTATTATATACCTCCCATTAAATGATTAAAATGATATATATATATATATAATGTGATGGTGATTCTAATAAATAAAATCATTTATAATATTTTTGTTCACATTTAGATGTGAGATTGTGACTACTTTTAGTTATGCTCACTATATTATGTGTGAACATTGTTATAAATGGATATGTTTAAATTTTGATGCATGAGTATGATTGAATCTAACTATGCACGTAATATTATGAGTTACAAGTTTATGAGTTGAATGATTGAAAATATATATGTTCACAAGATTATAACTTTATATACTTATGATGCCACATGACTATGTTTTTACTCTTGAATGATGGTTTTTTATATGAATCCCTTATTAATGGAGCTTCAAGATATATATCGTAACACCCCAACCCCTATAGACCAGAGATGGTGCATTAAATTATATTGGAATGGTTTGAAGGAATGAAAATCATGAAGGAATGGTCAGTTTAGTAGTATTGAAGAAACTAGATATATAAATGTAACTTAAATTATTTTGGATAGGGTTAAAAAATACAACACATACCAAAAACTAAAAACTGCATCCACAGGAACAAAATAAATGATCTCCTCTTCATCACCTGTTGAAGGTATAAAATGAAAGGGGTGAGCTCAAATGATTAGTAAGGGTTAAAAATAGTGGAATAAAGTATCAATAATAACTGAATCACAAACAAATATGGCATGGTGAATAAATGAAAAACACGCGCCATTAATAAACTGAGAAAGGGCCTGCATCCATAGATTTTGTCATAGTGAAAACCTCATGGATAGTAATGAATAAAAATTAATAAATAGAATTCTTATTAATTGGACTTCATGTATCTGGAACATGATACTATAATACCATTAAAACGGTTTAGTTCTGTGGGTAGAAACTCGTCTTATTTTTTGGAAACATACTTGAAGGGTTTATTGCCAAATGTTTTGTCTCATGAGATATACTGATGCATCGAGGGGGATATAGCTGGAACCACCCACCACTGCATGTCCTAATAATTCTTTATACATTGATTCAATACAAGATAAATATTCCTTTTTAATATCCATATAGTGTAGAGTATACGGATTCATCAATATTTCCATAATTAAAATAACTTTCTAAATAAACACCGTATGTAAAATTGTATCCGGTTTAGAAAACAAACATATCCATGATATGAGATTATGGATATTTAATATAAATATAATTTCAAATGAAACTTGATATCAAATGGTCAGTAGTTACACCACATAAGGATTATTATGTGCACCATACAAAGTTAGTCACAACAAAATAGTAGGTGAGACAATGTCTCTTACCACAATTTAATCGGTCGAATCATATAACCAAAACATAATAACCCTTTAATGAATCATTTAATAACATGAATATAAATAGAATAATTTTATTATATATCAAATGGAAGTACACATATACCACATACATGAAATAATTGGCGAACAATGAAAATCTCACAGAAATGGAAGTGAGGTGAGAAACCCCTTACCTTATGCTCGAGTGTGTTCTTAGTTTGTTTTAATGACCTGAATTATAATATTTAGATTAATTATTTAATAAATTCATAACCTCATATACATTTAATTGATTTAGTTTAACCTCATTAGGATTATTCATGGCCCTTTTATGGGTTTAAGAGGTTCAATTTTCTTGTTTTGGAAGTATTTTCTTCAATGGTTTTCATGATTTGTTTACTTGTTATAATGAATGGAAGTTCATTTGAAATGTGGTTAAAGATCCAGAATTTTTAATATATCTTATTAATGACATTAAAGAGATATAAATTATCTTATAATGATTTTGTTTTATAATCCATGATGATGATTCATTAGTTAAAAGTTTATTACAAATATTCGGATTAACTTGGTCATTTTGTTCATAATGAACTTATTTTGTATTATTATTTTATATTATTAGTGTCAAAGGATTCCCGAACATTAATGGGACAAAATAAAAATATTTTTATCTATTTCAACCATTATAATAGTTTCATGACTAGTAATGAAGGATAAAGTGATGAAGAAAACTCTGTCGTTCACAAAGGTTATAAATTGGAACCTCATGGATGTTGATTTTTTATAAAAATAAAAGGGATGGAGTATGAATATTTATGATGGTTATTGCATTAAAATGATATAATTCCAGTATATATATTATAATGGAGTTTATCATGGTCATTTGGATATAGAAGGTGAGGAGAGAAAAATAAAAGAGATGAACTTGAAAATAAAAGAAAAGGTGAGAGATCCCTTATTAAAATTCGGCTGCCTAACGACGACACTTAAAATTTCATAAAATGAAATGATGAGATAAAAGGGTATATTATCATATTTAAATAAAAATTATAGTAATATTAACACATAAAATCTAACCCCAACATATGATAATGGAAAATCAAATAGATAACATAAAAGAAGTGTTGACTAAAAGAAGAGAATGAATGATTCCCTTACCTTGTAGAGTAACTCCTAGATCTTGAAATATGGGACCTTAGGGGATTAAAGACACCTTGGGAGGACTCCTAGAGAGGTAAAACCACCATATCTTAGAGGATGAGTGATTTGGAATGAAATTAAATGAATGGATGAGTGGGTATTTATAGAAAAATAGAGGTAGTTTTTAATAATTTCAAAGGGACACCTCATTAGTGGGTTTTTTACAAACCATGGGCTTGACCATGGTATTTTCCCGTGGTTTTCTCCAATTGAGACACCTCATGTCATATGTTATTGTAAAAAAGTATAACAACCTTTTGTTATAAGTATTATGTCATTTTTATGTCATTAAACTACCAAAAACTCAAAACTGTATTTTTATCACTCATGAAAATTTCATGTATTTTATAAAAATCCCAAAAATCATCATTACCATTTTCCGATGTGTAGAATTCAAAAATGAACTCCATTTTTTGAAAATAATTCTCTAAGTTTTTTTAATTTAATTTTTAAATAAAATCATAGTTAATTTTAAAAATAACTATTTAAAGGTATAATTAGTTTTGTATTACATTGAAGATTTAATTAACTTCATATTATCTTATTACCTTAAGAAAATAAAATATTATCATTATTTACTCTTTATAATAGTCATATTACTATTCATATTACTATTCATAAGGGTATGATACTATTCATAAAAAAATTAAGTTTGTTCTATTAGACTCTGAATGACTTACTGGTCACAACTCTAGGTGACCTTTTTTTAATTCAAAACATAGAAGTGGAGAATTTATGTTTAATGTATTGGTTTTGAATTTCTCATAAAAAACCAAGTGTTGTTTCAAAGGAACATAGTGCTTTATGACATATATTTTATGAATAGAATTTATTTAATAGAATCATATTGTAAGAACCCAGTCCTTTTTTCAGGTATGTTTTCATTTTCTCGTCGTTTTTGAGAAAAAAGTTTTTATGGAATTTTCTGAAGTACACGTCGTGTACTTTATGAGTACACACCCTGTAATGATTTTCCTAAAGAGGCCATGTTCCAGCCGTGTGGGGTAAATTGGAGGCCGCCTAAATCAAATTACAGAAAAGGCAAGTACACTTTGTGTACTTCAAAGGTATACGCCGTGTATTTTAATTTTTTATTAAACGTATCGGGGTCGCGTCTAATCTCTAGAAGCATCTCCTTCTAGGTCTCGTTCGGCCGATATCTCTTGTACGATCATGATCATTCTCCGAGCCCTCTATCCTCAGTCATGTCTCTGATTCTGCCACCTTTGATTGTGTTGGGATCACTCGGTAAGCTCTATCTTCTTCTTGAGACTCATTTCATGATTCCACCTCTTTTTAAAGTTATCGTGGGTTGAAGGTTTTAGATGTTTTTGTAGATCTACCACATTCTAGGTCGATCCAAGGGCCGACTTTGGAGTATATCGATCTACCAACACTAAGGTAGGTGGTTTGTGCCTTTTCGTTGATTGTCTTTGAGTTATATGTGCAATTGTTCCCAATACCCTTAATCGGGGTATTGTGTGTTTACCGTTTTACCCTTTTTGATTGCCTACCATGATAGTATGCCTGAGTAGAGGTTATTTGGTTATGAATAAGAATTTTTTGATATTCTTTGGATGTGTTTAACCATGCATGCCCTGTTTTACGACCGTTCAGTTCTGCTTATCCTGTTTGGCCGCCTTACCTATTTTTTCCATGCTTAGTGTTCTAGGGTGGAGTGTTTGTATTTATGACATATTTGATATGTTGTAGACTGTTTATCCAAGTAGTTCCATAGGTTTACTTTGGTCGTGTTGCATTTCTATGCTCGTTGACCTACACAGGGTCGTGAGAACCTGGTGTAGTAGACTACAAGGGTCATTGACCGAGTGAGCTTCCTCATAGAGTCATTGAACCACTTTGGGCTATAAAAAGGGATTGACTGAGTAAGCCTCCTTAGAGAGCCTAGGACCACTTGGGGCTATAATGAGAATTGACCGAGTGTTATTACATAGAGATTACTTGTATATTTCAAACTATAAGTGGGATTGACCGTGTAAGATTCCTCATAGAGTCTTTGAGTTACTTTAGTCTGTAAGGGGAATTGACCGTGTGAGATTCCTTAGAGAGTATTTGAATTACTTTGACTATAAGGGGAATTTATTGTGAGTGCTTCCTCAAAGTGTCTTTATATATTCTTATAAATGAACCAGAGGGGATAGGTTGTGTGTACTTCCCAGAGGGTTACCGTTCTTGATTAGATGCTTACTTGATATGTGGAATTGTTTACTACTGAGTACTTTATTGTTTACTACTTTCTATGCTATTACCTGCCATATTACTCACCGACTGTTAGGCACAGATCTTGTGGTGGTTTCCTACTAGGATTTAGTCTCACACCCATTTTGGGAAATGATTTTCGACCCAAACAGATTATGTTGCTGTAGGTATGGATAAGGGAAAGAGCCCTTCTACTTCAGGTTCTTGATTGACTGTGGAGCTGGAGAGCATGGGACCTAGCTATGGCTTGTGATGATGAGGAGTTGATTATTTTCTTTATTTAGTTTTTGTATTAGTACTATTGTATTCCATCATTTTGATTTGTTTGGATCCTTTCTTAGACATATGAAACCTACCTCATTCTATATATATTCCAGCTAATTATTTATTTTAGTTTCTACTGTTCACTTTTGTATAGATTAATATTGTTTCCACTATTTCTATTATAATCTTCCACTATGTACTCTCCCAATGAGGGAACAGTTTCCCAACTATCACACCCAAGTCCCTCGCTGCTAGTCTATAGCCACTGGAATTTGGGGAAATGCACTTCAGGCCATGTGACCAACCGTGTATAGGGCACCTATGGGTGGCTTCAGAAAACGGGACGTTACAAAGTGGTATTAGATGAATTATTTTCTTCTTGAATTAATATCTGGAGCCTATAGTCAGGGATAGGATAGAATTGGTACTTGGTAAAAAGTTGTGCCTGAGAGTATCTAACCTGTGTACAGGTAAAATCCAATATACCTCTTTTAATTGCAATTTTGCTGGTTTTCAATTATTATAGTTGAATTGATTTCACCTTGACTAATTCACTTGATTTGTGTTGTTATTGTTTATGTTTTTGAGGTTCTATTTCTTTTGCAACCCGATGATATGAGGGTATTCCATCTCATGCATCCTGTAGGAACTTTCTATAAATCACTTGTCATGTATTTTTACCATTCCATTTAGGATGCATTAGAGATTTCATGTTGTTGTGATATATATTGTGTATAATATGCATGTTGTTGTAATAGAGTCCTTGATAAAATACATGCTTCTAGATAGGTTATTGTTTGTGTAAGGTTTTGTTTAAATAAATGTCAAACATTGGTTCTTGAGGTGTTATGGGACTTCATGGACCGGAATTTGGTGGATCATTGCACTGTTATCCTTGTTTATGACATGTATAAGATGCCAAACTTTGATTCAAGGGAAGTATGGGCCCTCAGAGATCAGAATTTGGCACTTTGATGTTCGTTTTAGTGTTTTTAGTCTATTGAGTAGTTTCTAAGGCTTACTGTCTAGAAAAACTAAGAATACATTCCGTGTAATGTTATGTACACACCATGTGGTCTTCCGTTTAGGGATAAACTATTTTTCTTAAGTACATGCTATGTAATTTATGTACACGCCATGTAGTCTCTAACCATGTCATTGGTCATGTGGGTAGAGACACTGGATAGGGAATTTCTTGCGGGAACACACCGAGTACCAGTTGTACACACCATGTGGTGTTGACCCTGTGTTCTCCCATGTAACTAACAAACGCGGATGGAAAAACCTTAAGCTATACACGTCGTGTCAGAATCGAACACGCTGTGTAGTCTAACCCAAGTACCCGGCCGTGTCACGAACAACACGGGTCGGTGATAACATTCCTCGTACATGTCATGTCCATCTGGAACATGACGTGTAGTGTGAGCCTTGTGTTAGGTCGTGTCCCTAACAACACGGGCCAGGTGAATCTTGTCTAGTACACATCATGTCTATTTTGAACATGTCGTGTAGTCTTTTCTTATGAGAACCGTGTGGCTTAACCGTGTAGAATGACTCAGGTAGGGAAAAAGGATTGAAGTACACGTCGTGTTTTAGGACAACAAGCCATGTGGATTAGTTGTAAATTCTTATGGGACCTATATATCCTGGAGATGATAGGATATGATGTCATTCTTGAGATGGAATGGTTAGTGCACTTCCAGGCAGTCGTCGATTGTTATCATCGTATAGTGAGTTTCACATCACCATAGGGTGGATCTTTTCTTAATAAGGGTGAGTGGGATGTCTAGGTGAGTAGAGTGGGACCCGAGCATCATGGGATAGGAATATTTACAATCCAGATTTCTAGTCTATATCTGAATGACTAGGGGACTTCACAGTTATACTTTCCTCTAGTGGTGGATTATTTCAGAGATTTATTTACAGAAGACTTTTTTGGTTTGCCTCTAGATCATGAGGTAGACTTTTCTGTTGAGCTTGTGCCAGTATTGGAACTAGTGTCCATTCCTTCTTACAGAATGGTTACACCAGAGTTACAGGAGCTCAAGAAGCATTTGAAGGAGTTACAGTAAGAGGGTTTCATCTGACTCAGTACTTCTACTTGGGGTTCCTCTGTCCTGTTTGTGAAAAAGGAAAACGTTACCCTCAGGATTTGTGTATACTATCTAATGTTTAACAAGTTGATGGTCAAGAACTGATATCCCATTCCTAGGATTGATGATCTTGTTGATCAGCTTTGAGGAGCGAAAGTGTTCTCGAAGATTTACTTGAGATCCGGTTATCATCAGTTGTGTGTTAGACCATCAGATATACCTCTCACAACCATTCGGAGTAGGTATGGTCTATACAAGTATATAGTTATACCATTTGTTCTCAAGAACATGCCTGCAGTTTTCATGGCACTGATGCACCAAGTGTTCCACCCATACTTGGATTCCTTCATGGTTGTCTTCGTGGACGATATCTTCATGTACTCTCACACTCGACACGAACATGACACACACCTTGTGATAATTTTGAGTACAATGAGAGAGAATCGGTTATATGCTAAGCTCTCAAAATACCACTTTTGGATGGATCAGATTCACTTCTTGGGTCATGTCATCTCAGAGACAGGATTATCAGTATACCCGGAGAATGTGAGAGTAGTAGTTTCCTAGGAGCATCCGAAGAACGTCTTTGAGGTATGGAGTTTTCTAGGTCTGATTGGATACTACAGATGCTTCCTTCAAGACTTTTTTCTCTTAGCAACACCACTGATGGTTCAAAGTAAGAAGGGTGAAAAGTTTTTCTGGTCAAATTCTTGTGAGTCATCCTTTTAGGAGATGAAATGGAGGTTTACTTCAGCATCGATACTAGTCTTTCTAGAGCCAGGAAAGAGGTATACAGTTTAATGTGATGCATCAGGTATTGGGCTGAGAGCTGTTCTTATGTAGGGGGAAGGATTCGTTGCGTTCGGGTCTTGATAGTTGAGGCCACATTAGAGGAATTACCCGACACATGATCTCGAGTTGGCAGCAGTTGTTCATCCCCTATGTTGTTGGAGACATTATCTTCTAGGATAGAATTTTTTGAATTTTACCGACCAAAAGAGTCTCAAGTACATCTTCACTCAACGTGGTCTGAATCTGAGATAGTGATAGTGGGTTGAGTATCTTCAGTCCTTTGATTTTGAGATTTCTTATATTCCAGGGAAAGGCAACGTAGTAATTGATGCGTTGAGCAGGAGGACTCAGATACAGGAAGTTCAGTTGGTCAATAGTGAGGGGCATATTATGACCCTTTTCTCTGAGATGCATTTGGAGGTGCACAAAAGATAGGGGCAGACGTTTATATCTTCTTTAGATTTTAACTCTACTCTTCTTGATCGATTGCGAATGAGGCAACAATTAGACTTAGAAGGCCTAGTTCTATGGGAAAGCGTGTTAGCAGAGAACCCTATTCTTGGATTGATAGTAGGTAAGGATGAGATCTTGCGTTTCCAGGGGTTCTTATGGGTTCCAGCAGACATACGTGAGGATTTGATGTCAGACTTTCATTCTTCGGTTTGGGAAGTTCATCCTGGTGTCACCAAAATGTATCATGATCTAAACCACAAGTATTAGTGGCTAGGTAGGAAGAGTAATGTTTCTGGTTTTGTCATGAGGTGTTCCACCTGTCATCAGGTGAAGTTAGAGCACCAATGACCAGTGGGGATATTACTGCAGTTACCCATTCCCGAGCGGAAGCGGAATGATTTCTCGATGGATATCATGACTGGTTTGCCAAGGTATCCATGAGGGAATGATGTAGTTTTGGTTGTCATTGAAAGACTCACGAAGGTTGATAAATTCTTTCCAATCAATGAGACCTTTAGTGTTGATGAGATGGCGTGGTTTTACATTCGGGAGATTGTGCACTTACATGAAATTTCATACTCCATCATTTCAGACAGAGATGCATGTTTTACTTATCGGGTCTGGAAGGGGCTACAGAAGGTGTTTGGTACACAGGTACTTTTGAGTATAGCTTTCCACTCCCGGACAGATGGTCAGTCCAAGCGTACTATTCTGGTGCTTGAGGACAAGCTTCGTGCATGCATCTTGGATTTTGGAGGTTCTTGGGAGAAACACATACCTCTTGTGGAGTTTTTCTACAACAATAGTTTTCAAGAAACTATTCAGATGGCACCTATTGAGGCTTTGTACGGTAGGCCATGTCGCTCAACCTTATGTTGGCTGGAGCCAGGAGAGGCAACTATGCTTGGACCTCATCTTGTTCAGGAGACCATAGAGAAGATAGAGTTGATTCGGAAGAGGATGGCTATTGCACAGTCTCGACAGAAGTCTAATGCTGATCAGTGGAGACGACCTCTGGAGTTTGATGTCGGGGATCAGGTTTTCATGCTTGTTACATCGAGGTTGGGACACATGAGGATTAGAATATTGGGTAAGATTTCGATGAGTAACATAGTGTCGTTTGAGGTTTTGAAGAGAGTTGGGTTGGTTGCCTATCGGTTGCAGTTAACACATAGGTACTGGGCTATGCATGATGTTTTTCATGTTTCTCAGTTCCGATGTTACTTTTCAGACCTGTCTCATGTCTTTTAGCCTGAGGAGGTTGAGTTTCAAGTGAATGAATCTTTCGAGAATCATCCTATCTGGATTGTTGATCGCAATACAAAGGTTCTCTATGGATATTCTGCTCCTCTGGTACGAGTTCTATGGCAGCACGGGCGGGTACAGGTTGAGACATGGGAGAGGGAGGCTGATGTACGAGCACAATGGCTGGAGTTGTTCAGAGTATCTTCTTCTACACTGCGTTAGGGAAATAGGGGGAAAATATTTTAAGGGGGGAAGTTTGTAAGAACCCAGACATTATTTCAGGTATGTTTTCCTTTTCTGGTCGTTTTTTAGAAAAAGTTGTTTTTCTGGAATTTTCTAAAGTACATCTCGTGTACTTTATGAGTACCCTCCATGTACTACGTTGTTGCAGGAGGCCGTGTTATAGCCATGTAATGGTCACACACATGGTTGTGTGGGGTGACTTGGAGGCCACCTAAAGCGGATTACAGAAAAGACAAGTACACGTCATGTACTTCCAAAGTACGTGTCGTGTATTTTTTTTCATTAAACGTATCGGGGTTGCGTCTAATCACCAGAAGCGTCTCCTTCTAGGACTCGTTCGGCCGAGACCTCCCATACGGCTATGATCTTCTTTTGATCCCTCGTGCCACCATCTTATATCTGATTCGACTACCGTCAATTGCGTTGGGATCCCCATGGTAAGCTCTCTCTTCTTCTGGAGCCTCATTTCATGATTCCACCTCTTTTTTAAGTTATCATGGGTTGAACATTATAGACGTTTTTATATATCTATCTCATTAAAGGTGGATCCAAGGGCCGAATCCATAGTATATCGATCTCCCAACACCGACATAGGTGGTTTGTGACCTTCTGTTGAAATTATTTGAGTTATATGTGAAATTGTGCCCAATACCCTTAATCGGGATATTATGCGTTTACTATTTTACCCTTGTTGATTTCCTGTCATGATAGAATTCCTGAGTAGAGGTTATTTGGATATGAATATGGATGTTTTCTATGATTTGTGTTTGTTTTCCCATGAATGCTCTGTTTATGACCATTGGGTCATGCTTAGCCTATTTGGTCGCCTTACCTATTTTTCCCATGCCTAGTGTTGAAGGGTGGAGTATTTGTATTTCTGATATGCTTGATATGTTGTAGACTATTTATCCAAGTAGTTATGTAGGTTTACATTGGCTGTGTTTAATTGCTATGCTCGTTGACCAACACAGGGCCATGAGAACCTGGTGTAATAGACTACAAGGGGAATTGACTGTGTGAGCTTCCTTAGAGACTCTTTGAACCACTTTGGGCTATAAGGGATATTGACTGAGTGAGCTTCCTCAAAGAGCCTAGGACCACTTCAGGATATAAGGGGAATTGGTCGAGTGTTCTTCATTAAAGAGTACTTGACTATTTCAGACTATAATGGGAATTGACCATGTGATCTTCCTCAGAGTGTCTTTGATTTACTTTAGACTATAAGGGGAATTTTCTGTGTGAGCTTCCTCAGAGAGTCATTGAATTAATTTTACTATTAGGGTAATTGTCTGTGACTGCTTCCTGAGAGAGTCTTTATATATTCTTATAACTGAACCAGAGGGGATATATTGTGTGTACTTCTCATAGGGTTATCATGCTTGATTAGATGCTTACATGATATGTGGAATTGTTAACTACTGAGTACTTTCTTGTTTACTACATTCTGTACTATTACCTTCCATATTACTCCTTAACTGTTAGGCACAGATCTTGGGGTGGTTGCCAACTCAGATTTAGTCTCACACCCTGTTTGGGCCACACTTTTGGGCCCAAACAAATTATATTTCTGCAGGTATGGATAATGGTAAGTGCCCTTCTACTTCAGGTTCTTGATTTACTGTGGAGTTGGAGAGCATGGGACCAAGCTATGGCTTGCGATGCTGAGGAGTTTTTTATTTTCTTTCTTTTTTATTTGGTTTAGTACTATTGTATTCCAGCATTGTGATTTGTTTGGATGCTTTCTTATACATATGTACCCTGCCTCATTCTATATATGTTCCAGTTGTTTATTTTATTTAGTTTTCGTTGTTCACTTTTGTATTGATTATTACTGTTTCTAATGGTGCTATTATCTTCTTCCACTGTGTACTCCGCCAATTACGGCATAGTTTCCCCACTATCCCATCGAAGGACCTTGCTGCTAGTCAGAAGCCTCTGGCATTTGGGGACATGTGCTTGAGGCCATGTGACCAACCGGGTATGGCGCACCTCTGGGTGGCATCCGGAACCGGGACGTTACACATAACATAAAATGTTTGGGTTGTTATATTATTTCTTACTTAAAAAAAATTTCCTCCAAATTTTTTTTATAAATCCCACAAAAAATATGTGGGTGGTTCTTCTTCATGAAATTCTATGGTTCTCATGTTGCTTCCTCCATATTTGGGTTTCTCCAAAGAACCTTTACTAGATGAGTTGTCTGATTTCTCAATACCTGCTCCCTTGTGTCAAGAATCCCGATAGGATTTTCATAGTATGAAAAATAATGTTCCAATTCTATTTCTCCATATTTGAGTACATGCGTTGGTTCTGGCATGTATTTATTTAACAATGAGATGTGGAACACATTATGAACTCTGGAGAGATTTAGAGGCATCGCTAAATGGTAAGATAAAGCTCTGATTCTTTCCAGAACATCAAATGGTCTGATGTACCTAGGGATCAGTTAACCTTTCTTACAAAACCTTAGGACACCCTTCCATGGAGATACTTTCAGAAAGACATGATCTCCCACTTGAAATTCCAAATCCTTTCTCTGGATGTTAGCATAACTCTTATGCCTACTTTTGGCTGATTTAATATGGGCTTGGATTTTCTTATCCTTTGTTATGGTCTCTTAAATAAGTTTTGGGCCTATAAGTTTCCTCTCACCAACTTCGTCCCAAAAATTTGGAGTTTGAAATATCTTTCCATATAATGCTTCATATAGAGCCATTTGAATACTACAATGGAAACTATTGTTGTAATAAAATTCCACCAAATGAAAGTATTGACCCCACATACCGTGGAAGTCAAGAGAGCATGACCTCAGCATGTCTTCTAGAGTTTGAATCGTCTTTTTAGACAGTCTGTCTGTTTGGGGGTGATATGCAGCACTCATACGATGCCCAGTATTCAAAACCTTCTAGAGACTTTTCCAGAATTTTGATGTAAATTGGGGATCTCGATCATATACAGTTGATATAGGTTCACATGAAGTCTTACAACATCATTAATATAGATTCTTACGAGGTTACCAAGTGGTACATCCTCTCTTATAGGAAAAAATGTGCTAATTTTGTGATATGATCAAAAATTACTCATTTTGCATCGTACCTTATAGGTGTCCTTGGTAGTACGGTGATAAAATCCATCGTAATTTTATCCCACTTCCACATAGGAATAAGTAGAGGTCGCATCAATACTTTTGGATGTTGTCTCTCTGCCTTCACTTGTTGACAAACTAGACACCTTGACACGTAGTCAGCAATTTCCCGCTTCATATTATCCCACCAAAAATATTCTTGCATATCTCTATACATCTTGGTGCTACCCGGCTGTATATAGAAATTTGAGCTATGGGAATCTTTTAATAGTTCCCTTTTTAGATCAGTTACTGATGGAACACATAAACTCTTACCATATTTTAGAACTCCTTCTTCATACACAAAGTCATCCTATCTCCCATCCATGACAGCGTTAATTTTCTTGTGCAGATTTTGGTCATCAGATTGAGATATTTTTATCTTCTCTAATAAATATTTTTTAGAAATCATTTGAATGAGAAAATATTTTTCCCCTTACTTATAAATTCTGATATCCATCTTTAGTAGATCCAAAAATATTGGATCTCTCTCAATCTTTATTTGAGTCATAAGTCCATGATCATTCCTTCATAATGCAACTACCACCTTATTGGCCTTTCATGGGTGGTAGTGTATTGAACAATCTTAATCCTTGAATAACTCAAGCCATGTCCCTTTCCTCATGTTTATTTCTTTTTGTGTGAAAATGTATTTTAAACTCTTGTGGTCCGTAAAAATCTCACATATTTCTCCTTAGATATTATGACTCCATATTTTCAGAGCAAATTTTATGGCTGCTAACTCAAGATCATGAGTTGGATAATTTTTCTCATGATTCTTAAACTGTCTTGATGCATAAGAAATAACTTTATCTTTTTTCATAAGGACACAACCCACCCCATTCTTGGATGCATCACTGTATATCAGTAATCCATCACTTCTAGATGGAAGAATCAAAATTGGAGCACTGACGAATCTTATTTTCAATTATTCGAAGCATTTCTTACACTCTTTTTTCAACAAAAACATAACTCTTTTACATGTGAGCTTGGTTAGCAGGTTAGCCATTCAGGAGAAATTCTAAATGAAACACCGATAGTAACCTACTACGCCAATGAAACTGTGTACCTAGATTATGTTTGTTGGCGTTGGCTAATATTGGATTGCCTTTGTCTTCATAGGATCAACTAGGATTCCATCCTTAGAGACAATATGTCCTAGAAAAGAAACTAATTGATGCCAGAATTCAAACTTACTAAGCATACCATAAAATTTATTTCTTCTAAGAGTTTTCAGAATAATTCACAAGTGATCCTACTGGTCTTCATATATTTTTCCTTATACCAAGATATCATCGATGAATACCACAAAAAAGTTATCAAGATATTCCTTGAAAACTCTATTCAATACATCCATGAAAACAAATGGTGCATTCATCAGTCTAAAAGGCATCACTGTAAACTCGTAATGCCCATACCTGGTTCAAAATATTGCCTTCAAAATATCTTCCTTACTCACACGTAGTTGATGACATCTGGATCGAAGGTAAATCTTTGAAATGTATTGATCTCCATGAAGTTGACCAAATAATTTATCAATCATGGGAAGAGGATACTTATTCTTTATTTTAATATCATTTATTTCTCTATATTCAATGCATAGCCTCATGGATCTATCTATCTTTTTGACAAACAAGACTGGGGATCCCCATAGAAAAACACTAGGTCCAATAAATCATTTTTCATTAAACTCCTCTCATTGTTTCTTTGGCTCCACTAACTCCACAGTGGCCATTCAATATGGGGTCTTTAATACAGGTCTTGTACTAAGAAGTAAGTCAATGGAAAACTCAATTTCACTCCCTGGAGGATGTCCAGGTAAATCCTCTAGAAACACATCAATGTATTCTTGCACTATATGCACATCTTCAATTTGAATATTTCTTTCCTCGCCCATAGATATTGGGTTATCTTCCTCTATAAGAATTGAATTCAATAGAGATAATAGGGGTGGGTCTAGATAAGTATTAGATGGAGAGGTCTCCTATCTAAAGATAAGATATTCTACACCATTTTCAAAAATTGTAACTTTATTTTTCTTGAAATAAATCTTCACATCAGAGTTTGACAACCAATTCATTCCGAGAATTGTATATAAGTTAGTCATTGGTATGATGATAAGGTTAGAAACTAAAGAAAGTTTATGTGTCATGAGGGTAACTAGTTGACATGCCTTTGTTGCAATGATGCATCCCCTTGGAGTTTTGACTGATAACTCCTTTATTAAATCAAATTGGAAATGTCTAATTTTCTTGGAAAACTGGGAAGATATAAATGAATGCGATGGTCTAGAATCAAATAAAGTGTTGGTTGTGTTTGGGGAAACAATTAAAGTACCTCCCACCACACCATTAGGAACTTCAACTTCTGTGGTTGTAATAACATAAGATCTCCCTTATTCTCTTGTCTTTTTCTGAGGCATTTTTCCTTGGAACATAGGACAGTCATTTTCATAGTGTCCCATATCTCTACAATTATAGCATTGAACATCATCAAATTTTTTCTTCCCCTTGAATTCATGAGATAGATGACCCTTTTATCCACACTTATAGAAGACTCTCATGACTTTTAAGCATTTCCTGAGAAGATTCTTTCCACAGTTTTTTCATAAAGGGAATTTCTTCATTCCCTTGTTCTTTTTTAGTGCATCACTTTTTCTTTAGTTTTCAGAGTACTGCTTCTTATCTTGGATCCCCTTGAAACAATTTGATCTAGAAAATTCCTTCTCTATTTTGATGGAACTTGATACAATATTATCATATGATAAAAATGTTTGACAAGACAATTCCCTTCAAATACATGGATTACGACCTTCAAAGAAATGATCAATCTTTTATACTAAGTCACGTATTTAATCTACGGCATACCTAGCTATCCTTGTGAAAGTAGCCTCATAATCTTCAACATTGTCTTCTTCCCTTTTCTTTAATCCATGAAATTTACTCTTCATTTCAGTTCATTTCTCACGAGGGAAATATTTTTCAAATAATATTTCCTTAAAGAACTCCATTCCATATCCTCTATTTCTTCTTCCTCTATGGTATTATGAATAAAGGACCACCATTTATCAGCATCTCCCTTAACATAATATACTTCTAGTACTACATTTTCATTTTTATTTCATCTTAATTCCATGAATATCTTTTCAAGAGACTTGATCAATTGCTCAGTAACCACTGGGTTAGTAGTACTGATGAAATATGGGGGATTATGCAGTATGAAACAATCCAACATAGGTGTGGAATGGTTATTTGTTACAACCTGAGTAAGTATTCCCAATATGGTCATGCTTTGATCTGCTCCAACATTGCCTGTGTTTACTTGATCAGTAGGGAGATCCTTACCTTACCCACGAGTATTTATTTTCCTTCTTTAGTTAGACACAATTTATAAATAATGGGATAAACTAGATTGGTTTATGAATTTCAAATACAAAATCACTCAACATAGATTAAAATTCTATGAATATCTAATCTTATAAACATGGTTTCTCTAAGGAAAAATTTACATTAAACTCCTTCATAATGGCTTGTAAAGAAAATGTGAAGTATCCTAAGAATATCCCCCAGAAGTGTCATAAAAAAGAGTGTGGAAAGGCCTGTTGTCATGTACCAGTTCCTGTTTGAGTCTAGCTTAAAGTAGTGTTTTTGGGTTTTACCCCTAGACACATCTATACCAGATCCGCCTCTACATGCTTGTATACAGAAAAGGATTTCTTTCTATAAAGATCCACGTAATCTATTCCTTACCAAACTTCCAGGACTTTCTTGTACGTTTATCCTCAAATACTACCTTAGGGATTTGTCCCTGCTATACATTTCATACTCTAGTTTCCAAGTTTTATACTAAACTTCCTCTGATACTAGTTGTAACACCCTGGCCCCTCTTGACCGAAGCTAGTGCATTACTTTTTATATTGGCATGGTTAGAATGAAGGAAAATATAAAAGGAATGAATAGTTTTGTAGTATTTAATAAACTAGATACATAAATGTAACTCAAAATTAAATTGGATAAGGTTACAAAATACAACACATAACAAAAACTAAAAACTACATCCACAAGAACTCAATAAATGATCTTCTATTCATCACCTATTGAAGGTATACAATGAAAGGGGTGATCTCAAACACTCAGTAAGGGTTAAAAATAATGTAATAAGGAATAAATAACAATTTAATCTTAAACAAATATGTCATGGTGAATAAATGAAAAACTCACGCCGTTAATAAACTAAGAAAGGACATGCATCCATATATTTTGTCATATGGAAAACTCTGTGGATAGTAATGAATGAAAATGGATAATGAGAATTCTTATTAATTAGACTCCATGTTTTGGGAACATGATACCATAATACCATTAAAATGGTTTAATTCTGTGGGTATAAACCCGTCTTATTTTTTGGAAACAAGCTCGAAGGGTTTGTCGCCGAATGATTTGTCTCATGAGACCTACCGATGCATAGAGGGGCTATAATGGGCCCCACCCACCACTGAATGTCAAAATAATTCTTTATAAATTTATTCAATACAAAAGAAATATTATTTTTTAATATCCTTGTAGTGTAGAGTATACATATTCATCAATATTTCCGTAATTAAAATAACTTTCCAAAAAAACAGCATATGTAAAATGGTATACAGTTTAGAAAAAAAACATATCCATGATATGAGATTAAGAATATATAATATAAATATAATTTAAAATAAAAATTGATCTCATATGGGAAGTAGGTACACCACATAAGGATTATTAGGTGCATGATACAAAGTTAGTCACAACAAAATAGTAGTTGAGACAAAGTCTCTTACCATAATGTAATCTGTCGAATCATATTACCAAAACTTTATAACCCTACAATGAATCATTTAATAACATGAATATAAAGATAATCATGTTATTATATATCAAATGTCAGTAAACATATACCACATACAGAAAATAAGCGGTGACCAATGAAAATCTCCCAGAAATGAAAATGAGATGAGAAACCCCTTACTTTATGCTCGAGTGTGTTCTTCGTTTGTTTTAATGAACTGAATAATAAAATTTATATTCATTAATTAATAACTCAAAAAGCTCCTATATATGTAATTCATTTATTAAAACCTCATTACTTTCATTCATGGCCTTTTATGGGTTTAAGAGGTTCAATTTTCTTGTTTTAGAAGCATTTTCTTCCTTGGTTTTGATGATTCGTTTACTTGTTTTCATGAATAGAAGTTCATTTGAAATGTGGTTAAACATATATAATTGTTAATATAACTTATTAATTACATTAAGGAGATATAAATGATCTTATATTGATTTTCGGTTATATTACATGATGATGATTCATTAGTTAAAAGTTTATTACATATATTCTGATTAACTTGGTCGTTTTGTTCATAATGAACTTGTTTTGTATTATTATTTTATATTATGATTATATAAGGATTTCAGAAAATTAATTAGATTAAATTAATATATTATTATCTTTTTCAACCATTAAAATGATTTCATGACCAGTAATGAAGGATAATTTGAATAACAAAACTTCTTCGTTCACAAAGGTTATAAATTGGAACTTCATGGATGTTGATTTCGTTTATAAAAATAAAAGGGAGGGAGTAAAAATATTGATGATGGTTCTTCCAATAACATGATATAATTACAGTATATATATGATACTGTAGATTATCATTGTATTTTGGATATAGTAGGTGAGGAAAGAAAAAGAAAATAGATGAACTAGAAAATAAAAGAAAAAGTGAGAGATCCCTTATGAAAATTCAACATCCAAACGACATCGCTTAAATTTTCATAAAATAAAATGATGAGACAAAAATGGTATCTCATCATATTCAAATAAAAATTTATGTAATAATAACACCTAAAATAAAACCCCAACATATGAGAATAGAAAATCAAATAGATAACATAAAAGAAGTGTCAACTAAAAGAAGAGAATGAAGGATTCCCTTACCTTGTAGAGTAACTCCTAGATCTTGAAGGATGGGACCTTGGGGGCTTAAGGACACCTTGGGAGGACTCCTAGAGTGGTAAAACCACCATATAGTTGAGGATTACAGATTTTTAATGAAATTAAATGAATGGATGAGTGGGTATTTATAGAAAAAGAGAGGTAGATTTTAACAATTTCAAAGGGACACCTCATTAGTGGTTTTTTTTCAAACCAGGGGCTTTCCATGGAATTTGCCTGTGATTTTATCCACTTGGGACACCTCATGTCATATTTTACTAAAAAAAGGCTACAAGAAATTTATTTTAATTATTATGTCACTATGATGTCATTAAACTACCGAAAACTCAAAACTTTATTTTTACTATTCATGAAAATTTCAAGTATTTTAGAAAAATCCCAAAAACTCACCATAACCATTTTTCGACATGTAGAATTAAAAAATGAACTCCATATTTTGAAAATAATTTTATAAGTATTTTCAATTTAATTTTTATATAAAATCATATTTCATTTGTAAAAAAAATTAAAGGTATATCTAGTTTTGTGTTACATTGAAAAATTAATTAACTTCTCATTATCTTATTACTTTATGAAACTAAAATATTATCAGTATTTACTATTTATAAGGGTCGTATTACTATTCATATTACTATTAATAAAGGTATGTTACTATTCATCAAAAAAATAAAGTTGGTTCTATCAGACTCCAAACGAATTACTAGTCACAACTCTAGATGACCTTTTTTTGAAATTCAAAACATAGAAGTAGAGAATTTATATTTAATAGATAGGTTTTGACTATATCATAAATAACCAAGTGTTTTTTTAAAGGAACATAGTTCTTTATGAAATATAAGCTATGAATAGAATGTATTTAAGATAATCATACCCTAAACTGTTTGGTGCGTTATATATATTGATTTTTTTAGTTTATGATATAATATTTCTTGCATATGGATCGTAAACATTGAGAATATAAACTTGGTTATATTCGCATAACCATAGAATAATCTTATGCTCTCTTATGATTAATGCCTCACATGTTTATAGTTAGTGAGTTTTTGATCTCACCCTTTAATATCTGTTCCTTCCTCATGTTTTGATGAAAGGTTATATATATGATATGTATATAATATTACTAGTATTTAGAAAATATTGGGATATATTTATGATATTTAAATGAAAATATTTATTATGTATCTAGACTCCATAAAAACTAAACATTTTTTGTTCTTAGGTGTGTATAATTGTTATATTTACAAAATATTAATATAAAATGATGTAATATTTTCATAATTTATTCTCGAGTCACCTTAATTTTTATCAGGGGATGGTTTAGTTATTTTTAGATATTAGTATTATAAAAAATTATTGAAAATCCTAGGTATAATTCTAATCATAAGATGACATCCAAATTATTGGGTAATTTTTAGATTATACGATTTTACTTTCAATTCCATCCCAATTAGATACTTGAAAGTAGATGTGTTTGTGTCGCATATTCACTAAGGGGTAATAAGTCCTAAAAGGTGAGATTGGGTATTAACCTGATAATCACCGATGAATGATTAATAAGCCTATGACTACACTCCTGGCTGGACACTCCCTGGGGATCTGCTTAGGATAATCCGAATTTTATATATGAACCATTATGATGTTTTTTAAAAGATAATAATCATGGATGAACTAGGTTAAACCTAAGGTGTAATAGATTGAAAATAAGGTTTCATGACTTAGATATCCTATTATGTATTTTCCCTTGTTATATGGTTTCTCACTATGATTATTGTAACGCCCCGACCCCAGCTACCCAGAGTCGGTGCATTACTTCGTAACATTGGCATGATCACAAAAGATCAAGTCTCGAAAGACCGATTAGTTTAGTAGCCTTGGAAACACTAGATACATTTGTAAACGTTACATTACATCATAAAGTGAAAAACTACAATAACAAAGTCTTCATAGTCCACACTCATATCCTCTTCTGACTATCCCTGCAGGTCATTCATAAAATACTTCTTCACATCCTGGAAAATATTAAAACATTGAAAGGGGTGAGCTCAGATGCTCAGTAAGGATAACAATAATGCGGAAGCTTTCATAAATAAACATTAACATTTAAGGCAATGTATAACTAAAACAAAAGCCTTTTAAACATGAACTTCAACATAATATGGCAAAAGTAAAATGAGATAATGTCATTTACTTCTTCACATGGATATTCTACTGGTCGAATAATCACATGCAATATCAATAACCACTGTCATAATGAGGAAATGTATAATGCCAGACATTCTGAAACATTTTGTCAAGGCCTCGGCCAAGACGTCTAAAATGATTAAGGCCTCGGCCAAAACCATAAATCAAATTGGGAAAGGGCCTCGGCCAATTCCACGTCTAGTTGTCTCATGAGACCTACCGATGCATCGAGGAGCTATAGCGGGCTCCACCCGTCACTTATTAAGTCCAATACATTCCTCATATGAATAGGTTTAAACATATCATAAACCATAACATAATCGTATCACATAAAACATGCATAAAGGAAACATAACATTTCCACATTTCAATCACAAGATATCAATACAACAAATTGATATAATAAAAACGCTTTCAAAACCATTTTCAATTCCAAAATAAAAGAAAGTTAAAACTTTGTATTTATTTTTCATTAAAAAAAATGATGGCTTGTAGAGGAAGCCGAAACTCAAATAACGGTTACGACGGCGGAGAAGTCGTTGTCGCCACATACGTACGGCAAGAAAAACATTCCTTTTTGTCGTTTAGTAAAACGCTTCGTATAAAAAGATTCCTTTTGAGTAAACGTAAAAGTCAAAGTGGTTTATACACCGTATAAAAGAAATTTGTGTATAAAACCAAATATGTCTCAATGAAAGGAGATTGAGACGAAGTCCTTACAAAGATAATTTTTAAAATAAAATAGATATATTATGTGTATTCACTATAGGTACACATAAAGAAAGTAAAAATACAAAATAGGACATAATATTATAATGACATAATTTGAAAGTAGGAGATTAACCCAAAGAATGGAAGTTGGGTTAAGAAGTTCCCTTACCTCGTGTCTGACTTGACTCAACCGTTCTTTAACCTCCTCAAAATCGGGTAACTCTTTTTGATTTGAGCCAAAGGCTTCCTTGGGAAGAGTTCTGCCCAAAGTGAGGTTTCTAGGAGTAAGGGAGGAATGTTGGGAGAGTATTTGGGCAGAGGTTGGCCGAGCCAAATGGCTTGAAAGTGTAAATGAGGTGGGAGAGGTGGGGGCCTTTTATAAGTGGAGAGGAGGGGCACTTTTGGAAAGATTGAAATGTTACATTATTTCACAATGCTTTTCGGATTCTAAAGGTCCCACACTTATATAATTCGAGGCTAAGGTGATAAGGTTTCTAAATCTCTTCATCCAATTGGCTTTGGACAAGTGTAAGCCTTGGATGTTGCATTATCTTCCCATTTTATTTAAATCATTAAATAATGAGGTCATCGCTGCATCATAATGATGTCATAAATAATTTAATTTATTTAATGTCTAAAAATTATAAAAAAAATACTATGATGTAGGAAATCTTTTTAGCTTTCTAATGAATATTTATAATCAAAATTTGGACTTGTGTAACCCCACTTAAAAACTGTTTTAGTAAAACAACTCATGTTTGTGTCAATTTAATTTTAACATTAAATAAATATATATTAATGTCATTTTCCAACTAAAGTGGCTCCATGGGGTCCCCAAGTTGACCCATGGGTTGTCTTGGTCGGCCATGACTCATCCAATAGGAGTAGGACAAGTGTCAAGCTCATATCATATTAATAAAACATTGTTTTTACCTTAAACTACACTAATTACCTCTAATCGCGATTAAGAACTTAAAAGTTACTATTCACCAAAAAATTATTTTGATCTCATTGAACCACATTTTACTTCTTAATGACAAACATGTATGTCGGATTTTTGAAAATCAAATCACAGAAGTGGTAATATTTCATTTAAACGAAAAATCAGTTATTTAACTACCACTTAGTGGTTTCACTATTCATCAAAAATTGAAGTTTTTCAGAACAATGCCAAAATTTCACCCTAAGCTATAATTGATATTACGAATTCAAAAATGATGTCTATTTTACAAAATTCCAAACATATTAGTTTCATTAATTAATTTTATAATTAATTCCCGCTGTCACAACAAATAGCGTGTTTTTAAGAAACAATTTATATCAAAAGATTGGCAATTGTTTATGTCCAATTTCAATGTTAAATTAATTCTAATGACCACCATTGGATAAAATGGTAAAAATATATTCTAATTATACTCTAAAACCCCTCAATAGTATAATTTATCACTATGAATTATTTTGATTAAAAAAGTTGTTTTAAGTATTTTTCACTATTCATAAAAATTTTGAAGTTCTCAGAAAATTACAAAAAATTCAACATAGGCTAATTTCAATATTAGGAATACAAAAATGAAGTCCATTTTGAAATATAAAATTTATATAATTTTAAAAAGTGGTTATTACTATTCATAACGGCTATTTTGATTAGTTGTGGTGTGTTAGAACTCGAAGTTGCGTACAATGCAAGCTTTTGCATTATTGAATGAGAAGCGTATCGTGGAAGCTAGGGGTGTTACATTCTCCCCTCCTTCAATAAATTGCGTCCTCGCAATTTGAAATTTTTTTTTTCTTTGAAAATAAAAGGTTGAAAAGAGAAAATACCTTTGTGGAAAACCCACATCGGAAATAAGGTTAATAAATATATAACATTAAAAGAAAGCAAGATAAGTACAAAGGTCACCCGATATAGCCCATTCTAGGATTCTATGAAAATATGGATATGGAATAAAAACAAACCATCAAGGTCTGATGGAGAGTTATAGAAAACAGGATTAGGAGAATGTTTAACCATAAGAAAATCACAAACTTGTGATTGGTTAAACGGTCATTGAATCCCCAGTTGGAAAAGTTAACCGACAACATTTTTGTTTTAAGTTACCTTTTATAATGTTGAGGAATTTATTTATGAGATTTACTAAGAACGTAAGGGAATATACATACTTGATATGTATACTTTCATTCGTTAATAAATTTTTACCACAAACCCAACTTTTACTCCAAATGGTAATGGAACTCAAAAATATTCTATTTATCCTAATTGTATAAGGTTCCAAATGTTAACACATACCATTTAGATCAGTAAACTTATTTTGTAATAACCAGGGACTTCCTGTAGGCTAGTGGTAGGAAATAAAGGCTTGTCGCACTATGGTTGTGGGTTCGATTCCTGCAGCTTTGTCCGACGCGACGGGTTATTCCCCACCCTGCAGGTTGTCCTTTTCCTAAAAATATAGTACTATACTATTCCAAAAATAATCTTCATAAATTTTTAACCTTAAACAATACTATCCAAGATCAACTTAATCCACTCCAACCTTTATAGTTATTCAAAATACCTCTGTCCAGACATTCTCTAAAAGGTCTCTTAATTCCAAAATCAATTTATCAGATTCCCCAAACAAAGAAAAGTTTCTCTTATTGTCACATACTAAAAATATGATTACCTTAATCATATTAAAACCTTACTGAAATCAACAAGTACTGCAGTACAATCCTTATATATATATCACATTATTCTAAAAACCAGAATATAATCCATGAGTCCAAAAGCACCAATACATTAGTTATTCCGCTTCAACTGTAGTCACAGCATAAGATTGGCCTTGATCCCTTGGCCTTTTCTGAGGTAAGTTTCCTTGACGCTTAGGACATTCATTTGCATAATGACCCATTTCTCTACAATTGTAGCATTCAACTTTGACAGCCTCTTTCTTTCCCTTGCAATCACGAGCCTGGTGACCCTTTTCTCCACATTTATAACAAACTCCCATTCCTTTTAGGCAAGTACCAGGGTGATTCTTCCCACAATTATCACATAATGGAAAATCCTTCTTTCCCTTTTTCCCATTATCTGTCTCTTGTTCCACCGTTCTCTTCTTCTCTTGCTTTACTTTGTTGTCATAAGACTTAGAGAATTCCTTTTCTGTCTTGATAGCACACGAGACAATATCTTCGTATGATGAGAAGGATTGTGATACCAAAGCTCGACGGAGAAATGGTTTTAACCCATCAAAGAAACGATCAATCTTACTCCTTGGGTTACGTATATAATCGGCAGCATGCCTCGCTAACCTTGTAAAGTTAGCCTCATACTTTGCGACATTCTCATCCTCCTTCTGCCTCAGACTCAGAAATTGCCTTTCCATATCTGCTCGATGGTCACGAGGAAAGTATTTTTCTAAGAAAAGCTCTTTGAACTCCCTCCATTCCATATTCGATACGTCATCATCTTCCTTTGTGTTTTGAATCAGCGACCACCACTGATCGGCATCTCCAGTGAGGCGGTAAACTGCCATGACAACCTTCTCCCTTTCACTACTCCCCAAGGCATGGAATATTTTCTCTATGGAATTTATCCATTGCTCGGCTACTAAGGGATTTGTACTCCCATTAAAGGTTGGTGGTTGTTGCCTCATGAAGCGATCTAACATTGATCCTCCACGTTGCGGATCAGGGTGCTCCATACGAGTAAGGTTATTATTCATAACCTGAGTGAGTTGTCCCAGTATGGTAATAAGTTGATCAGCACCAGTTGTATCTCCAGATCCACAATAATTATCTTGATTAGGAGGGCAATCCCTACACGGAGTTCGTGCATTGATACGGTTTCCATTCCTTCCACTAGGCGCCATTTCTAAACAATGGCATAAACTAGATTAGTTTATGAATCAAAATACATAATTCCATACTTATAAAACACTTAACATAAATTGAACTATTTATGGATATAATCCATAATCATAAAAAGAAATGTTTTCTTTGAGAAAGTATATACTCATAACCCTTCATAGTGGTTTGTAAATAAAATGAGAATTATCCTAAGCATATCCCCCGGGAGTGTCGTAACCAAGAGTGCAGCAAGGCCCGTTGTCGTGCACCAGTTCCCGTTCGAGTCTAGCTCAAAGCGGTGTTTTCGGGTTTTACCCCTAGGTACATCTGTGCCAGAGCCGCCTCTACCTGCTCGTATCCAGACAGGGATGTATTGCTCGGAAAACTCACAAAATCTCTACAATAACAAAATTCTAGGAAGTTCTTCTATACTAATCCTCAAAGTCTATCTTTGGGCTATGTGCTCTAATCAGAGTTTATCTAAATCTAGCTTCCAAGGTTAGTACTAAACTGCCTCTGATACCAACTGTAACGCCCCGACCCCAGCTACCCAGAGTCGGTGCATTACTTCGTAACATTGGCATGATCACAAAAGATCAAGTCTCGAAAGACCGATTAGTTTAGTAGCCTTGGAAACACTAGATACATTTGTAAACGTTACATTACATCATAAAGTGAAAAACTACAATAACAAAGTCTTCATAGTCCACACTCATATCCTCTTCTGACTATCCCTGCAGGTCATTCATAAAATACTTCTTCACATCCTGGAAAATATTAAAACATTGAAAGGGGTGAGCTCAGATGCTCAGTAAGGATAACAATAATGCGGAAGCTTTCATAAATAAACATTAACATTTAAGGCAATGTATAACTAAAACAAAAGCCTTTTAAACATGAACTTCAACATAATATGGCAAAAGTAAAATGAGATAATGTCATTTACTTCTTCACATGGATATTCTACTGGTCGAATAATCACATGCAATATCAATAACCACTGTCATAATGAGGAAATGTATAATGCCAGACATTCTGAAACATTTTGTCAAGGCCTCGGCCAAGACGTCTAAAATGATTAAGGCCTCGGCCAAAACCATAAATCAAATTGGGAAAGGGCCTCGGCCAATTCCACGTCTAGTTGTCTCATGAGACCTACCGATGCATCGAGGAGCTATAGCGGGCTCCACCCGTCACTTATTAAGTCCAATACATTCCTCATATGAATAGGTTTAAACATATCATAAACCATAACATAATCGTATCACATAAAACATGCATAAAGGAAACATAACATTTCCACATTTCAATCACAAGATATCAATACAACAAATTGATATAATAAAAACGCTTTCAAAACCATTTTCAATTCCAAAATAAAAGAAAGTTAAAACTTTGTATTTATTTTTCATTAAAAAAAATGATGGCTTGTAGAGGAAGCCGAAACTCAAATAACGGTTACGACGGCGGAGAAGTCGTTGTCGCCACATACGTACGGAAAGAAAAACATTCTTTTTTGTCGTTTAGTAAAACGCTTCGTATAAAAATATTCCTTTTGAGTAAACGTAAAAGTCAAAGTGGTTTATACACCGTATAAAAGAAATTTGTGTATAAAACCAAATATGTCTCAATGAAAGGAGATTGAGACGAAGTCCTTACAAAGATAATTTTTAAAATAAAATAGATATATTATGTGTATTCACTATAGGTACACATAAAGAAAGTAAAAATACAAAATAGGACATAATATTATAATGACATAATTTGAAAGTAGGAGATTAACCCAAAGAATGGAAGTTGGGTTAAGAAGTTCCCTTACCTCGTGTCTGACTTGACTCAACCGTTCTTTAACCTCCTCAAAATCGGGTAACTCTTTTTGATTTGAGCCAAAGGCTTCCTTGGGAAGAGTTCTGCCCAAAGTGAGGTTTCTAGGAGTAAGGGAGGAATGTTGGGAGAGTATTTGGGCAGAGGTTGGCCGAGCCAAATGGCTTGAAAGTGTAAATGAGGTGGGAGAGGTGGGGGCCTTTTATAAGTGGAGAGGAGGGGCACTTTTGGAAAGATTGAAATGTTACATTATTTCACAATGCTTTTCGGATTCTAAAGGTCCCACACTTATATAATTCGAGGCTAAGGTGATAAGGTTTCTAAATCTCTTCATCCAATTGGCTTTGGACAAGTGTAAGCCTTGGATGTTGCATTATCTTCCCATTTTATTTAAATCATTAAATAATGAGGTCATCGCTGCATCATAATGATGTCATAAATAATTTAATTTATTTAATGTCTAAAAATTATAAAAAAAATACTATGATGTAGGAAATCTTTTTAGCTTTCTAATGAATATTTATAATCAAAATTTGGACTTGTGTAACCCCACTTAAAAACTGTTTTAGTAAAACAACTCATGTTTGTGTCAATTTAATTTTAACATTAAATAAATATATATTAATGTCATTTTCCAACTAAAGTGGCTCCATGGGGTCCCCAAGTTGACCCATGGGTTGTCTTGGTCGGCCATGACTCATCCAATAGGAGTAGGACAAGTGTCAAGCTCATATCATATTAATAAAACATTGTTTTTACCTTAAACTACACTAATTACCTCTAATCGCGATTAAGAACTTAAAAGTTACTATTCACCAAAAAATTATTTTGATCTCATTGAACCACATTTTACTTCTTAATGACAAACATGTATGTCGGATTTTTGAAAATCAAATCACAGAAGTGGTAATATTTCATTTAAACGAAAAATCAGTTATTTAACTACCACTTAGTGGTTTCACTATTCATCAAAAATTGAAGTTTTTCAGAACAATGCCAAAATTTCACCCTAAGCTATAATTGATATTACGAATTCAAAAATGATGTCTATTTTACAAAATTCCAAACATATTAGTTTCATTAATTAATTTTATAATTAATTCCCGCTGTCACAACAAATAGCGTGTTTTTAAGAAACAATTTATATCAAAAGATTGGCAATTGTTTATGTCCAATTTCAATGTTAAATTAATTCTAATGACCACCATTGGATAAAATGGTAAAAATATATTCTAATTATACTCTAAAACCCCTCAATAGTATAATTTATCACTATGAATTATTTTGATTAAAAAAGTTGTTTTAAGTATTTTTCACTATTCATAAAAATTTTGAAGTTCTCAGAAAATTACAAAAAATTCAACATAGGCTAATTTCAATATTAGGAATACAAAAATGAAGTCCATTTTGAAATATAAAATTTATATAATTTTAAAAAGTGGTTATTACTATTCATAACGGCTATTTTGATTAGTTGTGGTGTGTTAGAACTCGAAGTTGCGTACAATGCAAGCTTTTGCATTATTGAATGAGAAGCGTATCGTGGAAGCTAGGGGTGTTACAATTATTATTCCTCACAATATGCTTTTTTGGTTGTAGTCAGTGGGTGGAAAAAGGAGGAATTGTGTTAATGGTGGATGTGATGGATGATGTAGTGATTTAACTCATGATAAAAAAAATTAAATAGGAAATAGAATGTGAAAGCTTGTGATTATGCCTAACCATATATAATGATAAGTGACTAACAACCTGAACATAGATGAGTTATGAATGAACTAAAAAAAGAAAAATGGGGTTTCACAAAGACCATGGATAAAAGAATATTATTTTTCATACGGGTCAATAATGTAGAAATAATCACTAAGGGAAATGTCTAAATGGAATATGAAGATGTTGTATATTCTAAAAAGAAGGTTATAAATCAACTGAGTAGTGAGTAAAATGGAAAGTGTTCAATGGGGGGAATTATAGTACAACCTAAGGTTGAATTTATTGTTCAATGTATTTTGTGTTGGGAACTTAAGTATTATCTGAGTAAATAACCATTTTTAAGGAAAAAATACTAGACTAATGATGGGAATATATTATGACAATCACTGTAGTGGAATGATTGAAGTGATTATGTATTGAGATATAATAATTGTGTTGTATAAGATTCTTTATTAAGGAAATTATAGAAATAAGAATCATGAAAAATCTATGTATTATTCTGTACTATATTTTATTTAAGTATTTTAAATCATATATTTAATGGTAATGATAAACTAGAAAACTGATATTGTTGTAAGGTCTTTTTTTTAAAACCATGATTGAGGGATGAGTAACCCTCTATATGTGTCTGATTTTGAGATAATAATATTTAGTTTGGATAAATATCTAGTTAATATAGATAATGTAAATTATAATATATTGGTTACATCAAAATTTATTAGTAATTTGATGAAAATTTCATTTATGTTTAATTTTATTTAATTCTTTTTTATTTATGGAATATAATTGACGATTTATGCATAGTAAATTTTTAGAAGAATATATGATTTAATTGTAAATATATGGTGATTCAGAATATTTATGGAAACAATCAACATATTTTTGGGTGTATATGATTAGGTAATATACATTTTCTTGTATGACCTTATAAAAGAATGATATTATTTGAAGATAATTATTATGTTTACCAAGGAAGAATATATTTTGAAGTCATTCTAACATTTAGGTTTCAATTTTTGTTCTAGTTTTTTTGAAGAGACTAATGTATATTTGTCAATATAATTTTTTTATGTTGACCTATGGTTGTTATTATAAAGTGGTTGGATATTTTTGTATGAAAATTTATTAGTATTAGATAACTTTTATTATCCATTTTGGTTCTGGTAAAAATATAGAGATAAGAAGAATTCATTTTCATTCCATTGTAGATAATATGATCCATTAAAATTTAATTTTATTGCACCAATAAAGGAAAAAAAATATTCATTTTTTATTTATCATATGGAAAATGAGACTAATCAGGTATGAAAAACTCTTTAGTAAAGATTAAATTGATGAAATTATTCTAATCCAATGAAGTGAAATGAAGTGAGCACATTATCTCATGTTATCTACCATCAGGATAAATGATTTCATCAACTCAGTTAAGAGAATGATAAATCTAGTAATTCTTATGTGTAATTTATTTCCTATTAATCAAGGTATGTTTTTAGAAACTCATGAATCTAATAATGATGCATACATGGTTTTAGAAATATGAAATTTGTAATTAATAACTTACCAAGTAGTGATGTAGAAATTAATTATCAAGATAGAATCTACATTATATTTTATTGATATTTCACTATACACAAATTCTAGTAAGTTATAATTATAATTGATAGGGAAAAAATTATTTAACATAGTATAATGTTACACCCACATATTTTAGGTCATATTTCTCTTTATGTAAATTATAATTTTCAGATAACTTGTTTTATAGGAAACATTGAGCTTAAGATAAATCGTGATATATTATACATTGCTAAGAAATTCTAGTTATGAGTAATAATAACCACATAATGAAAAATATCTATTATTTTTTTATATAATTTAAATAAATTTATTAATTTGAAAACAAGTACTTATTTTTAAATAAAATCATTTTATTTATAAAAAATGTGTTTTCTAAAAAAACATTCTTATTTTATTAAGTGTCATAAATGTTATAAATAATTTCTACCTTTTTTATAAATTTAATTTTTGGAAAAAATTTATTTTTTAAAATCAATATATTAATATTTTCATAGGTTTAATTTATTTCTCTTTTCTTAAAGAAACAATTTTTAATTGAATGGTTTGAAATTCCTCTGGTTATAAAATTATCATATTATTTCATTAAATAAAGTAATTTTAAGTCAAATTATATATTTAATTTGATATTTACTTATAATAAAAAATAATATAATTTATTTCATAAGAATCATTATTATACTTGATATTGGTATAATTTAATTTTAAGATTAAAAACAAATTTTTCAAAAAAAAACATTGTGTTTTTATGAATTTAAATTGATATTTATTCTTCCACATCTATAAATTGAATCTGGAAAATTTTATTCCATATTTTTAATTATGAAGTTTAAATTTTTTAAATAGGACTTGATTTTTTTTATTATGAATAGTATCCATGATAAAAAAAATTTCACATCGGTATGGGTAAAATGAGTAAAACGGGGTTAAAACTATGAGATAAGGACTAAAAGATCACTAATAGTTAACTTTAACCTATTGGATGAGTTTTTTTGAACAAATTCATATTATATATGAAAATATGGCAATTTTATGGCATATTAATTTGATTATGACATTTGTACTTTTTTTCAGGAAAGGAAAGAATAGAAAATAACACATTCAATATTTAAATTTCTCTTATATTGTTTCATAGGTATATAATAAGTTATGAATTAATATAAAATGTTATTTTGAACAAATAAAGTTATGATATAAATTTTTTTATTTATTAGTGATGATTTCATTACTATAAATTCATACAAAACACCTATACAATGCTTTTGTAAGTAGTAGAATAATCTAGGAAAATGATTTTAAATATAATATAAATAACATGATTTCAACGAATAATCATATTCCAATAATATAATTTGTAATTATAACTTATAAATGATTGTAAATTTTTTTATAATCTGATTCCATTGAAATCTTGATGTATTTGAAGTCAAATGAAATTAATATTCTCAAAAATGACATTAATGATGTTTTATGTAAATTTTTATTTTATTAATTGAGTTAAAATTAAAAAAATCAAGAAAGAGAGAATATTTTTTGGTAAATTGAATAAAATTTCGTCCGTGTAATTTTTTTGAGCTATTTCACACCTTATAAATAAATTTATGGCCCTTAGAGGTTAAACAACGTGTTACTATAGATAAAGTTAAATAGGGTTATCTTGGCGTAAACCCAAAAGATTGGGTTTAAAATGTAATATAACAATTTATCATTATTATATTTTAATTTTATTTAAACCATATAAATTAATAACATAAGTAGTATTGTAATTTTGCGCCACTTCACAAGATTATTATAAATATTATATTTAAATTTTGTAAGTAATTCCAATTGTTTCCTTTCCCAAAGTTATAAAAGGGAATATTCTTCTCTCTTTATTAATATTTATTTATCTCTCTAGATCATAACAAAACTACAAAAATAATTTATTATATTTCTTCCCTTTTTCCTATAGCTTCAAGAAATCCCCTAAGACCTTCCAAATAGAGCTTAAGGTGCAATCTAAAGGGTAACTCTCAAAGAAAACCTAATCGTCATACCTGAATGTTTAAAAATTTATTTCATCTTCAACATAATAAAAATATATATTATCCATACTAGAATGATTAGTAAAATATGAAAAAAATACTAAAATGTAATTATGATTAGGGGAAAACTATTTTAACCCTTTTTTCAATCAAATATGAAATATAAGTATTCCTGGTGTGTACATGCGGACTACCGCCTCCACAAGGATATATGATTCATTTTCTACCACCATTGATCATGGTTAGTTATTGTGATTGATTAGATGTGTATATATAAAATTTATAACATAATTAATCTTAATATATTATCTTTATTCTTACTATATCATCAATTGAAAAATGATTACATCGCTTGTTGGTACATGTTGACTACCACATCTACCGAGAAATTGGGATTCATGTTTCATTTATTCCTTACATGGATGTTAATAATGATATATTTGATGAATATATATTATATATTTTATATAATAATTATTATTTAAAGTATTTTTATTATTTACCATTCTTACATTTTATACACTAAAAAGTGTAAACATCACTCGTGTGTAGGTAAAGATTACCTTCTCCACGAAGTTACATAATTCATCTTTCTTCACCAACTAATATGAATACTTATAAAATATTATATAATGATAAAATATGAGAAATATTTCATAATTAAACATATCGAGATGATGAAACCAAGATCAATGTAAAAGTATTGGAACTCTTTGATAGTAACATGCATGAAAAAAACATTTATCACCTTAAATATTAATTTTAATAGTCAATTATCAATAAACTAGAGAAAATATTTCATATGTAAATTATATATGGTTTGATTTGTAATAATATGGTTATAGAATATATTTATAATAAATATATATTTATTAAAAATTATATTTGAACCTGTATGGAGTAAGATGAGACTTCATGTTAGGGTTCCTCATCTTATATTTAATTCAGTGAGGCATGTGCCATATTAACAAATTATTTTCTTTTTTAGGGTGTGAATTCAACTCATGAATTTATTATAGGGTTATTTTAATTAAAATTACTATGTTTTACAAACCCATATTATGTTTTCCCTTTCACAAGTTTTTCATTAAAATATTAGCAAATTTGTAAGGGATTCATGTAATAATCTATTTTTTGGAATTATTTATGATAAATTTACATTGATATAAATTATACATAATTATCATGTAAAAGCAATATATTTTATTATACCTCATTTATTCATGGATTATTTCATGTAATATTATCATTTTCCTCTCATTAGTACTTATAATGGCTGAGAAATGGTTTTAAGAAAAAATTGACCTTCTTTCCCCTTTGGGTAGAAAACCTTTTCTTCCATATCTATATATTATTTAATATGTTTTCAATTATTTTTTAAATATTTTTCCATGATTGATTAATTTCATTTTTACCCATTTTAAATTTCTATAATAGGGTTTAAAAATAATATTCTTGTTATTTTTTGAATGAGTTACATTTTAACAAAGGTGTGAATGAAATATTTATTTTATCATATAATTCATGAATTATTTTTCCTAACATCATGATTGTTCTTTTACTTGTGTATCAGTTCAAAATTTTCCATGGTTATTTTCCAAAAAAAAGGTTTTTTTCTAAAATTATGGAAATTTAATATTTAAAATATTTTATTTGATAATAAAAAGGTAATTCTATTTACGAAATATTCTACTGATATTTTAATGGTTTTTTAAACTGTTAAAATTACTATTGATACTAATGTGATGTATGAGACTATATTACTCAATAATAATAGCTGATATAGTAGTTACATGGCCTCTAACATACCACAATTTACACCAGATTTTTTCGACTAGTAGTGAAGGTCTGTATGAGGATAGTGGGGAGACTATACCCTCCTGATCAGGGTGTGGCGTGGTGGAATCATAATTTTAATAAATTTTGGAAGCATAATAAATAACAACCAATAGTGGAATGTGTAAATCATCTATATATCATAAATAAACTGGTAGAAACCTAATCCAATAAAATATAAAAAATTATGTTGATAATTTCATGTTGATTTATGAAAAAAGGAATACAAATGATACCAAGCAGTAGGCATATACAACATACTATACAAATAAGAAAAAAAATCCAAAAGGTATCTCCCACAATATCATGATAATTTTCTAGGTCATCTTCTCTCATACTCCATTCTAAATTAGGATCAGGCATCCAATATTAGACCCTTCCCCTTGTCTTTACCTTGAACCATGATGTCTATGAGGTTACCAATCTGTGGCCCAAATACGGTAGGAGATATACACAATAGGCCACCACCAATGGTTTCTAAGCCATACAGCTCATCATCATAAATATAATTAGTGTTTACGTGATAATAATAACTATAAATGAAATATATAATACCTCTTATGGTCTTAGTTTTTAATGGGGCACTCAACTGATACCACCTAATTCGGCCTATGCAGAATTGTCTTTGATTTATTACCCATTTGTGATTTTATTTATAAAAGTGGGTCGGGAAAAATCTCTAATCCAAGGTCTCCACCATGGATCATATCTCTATAAGGGATGAAAATATAAAATTTTATTATAATTGATAAATTAAATATATCAAGGTTTTCATGTATTCAATGTTGTGACTAAATCCAAGAATGTTCTTTGGGTTGGAATATGTGTCACTTAAATTAATTAACCCATTAATTTACTGAAAACCTAATCCCTTTCATGGAATCCTTCTAATGAAACCTAGTTATCTCTATTTTTTAATATGAACCCATCAACCTACAATACCGTCCATGGAATTAAACATAGGAATCCAAGTATAACTATATGCATGGTATAAAGTCATAATCCTTTAATTTTGTCCTTAGTGTTCCATGTAAGGAGAAAATGTGTCACTCATGTCAAAATAATAATCACTTCCCTTTGAGTCTATCCTTGGAATTATATAATGGTAACACAAGTATCACTCATAGAATAAAATAATCCATCAACCCAATAATACCTATCAATGAAATTTATTAAAGAAACCATGTATCACTCATGACATGACACAATCCATTTACAAGTTATTTTAATTTAACAAGACCAATGGGTTTATCCAAGGAATTCCAAGTCAGAACCCATGTATCACCCTTGGCATGGTCTAAAAAATGAGAATGGTCTCTCAATCTAACCATACCCTTAAACATCACATTTAATTCAATTTTCCATTTAATTTTTTTTGGATAATTCTAACTCTCCATAAAATGTGGTTCAATAACATTGCCAAGAATTATAAGGCCTATATAGACATAATTCATCCCATACAGTTCAATTAAGCCATCTTATTTAACTAATCATAACATCCTAATTACATGGAAAAAGGATATCACCTCTAAAGGTCGCTATAATTTTAATCATCCCATCGTTAAATTATCAAATTGAGAAACATTCCTTGAGGAGTGTTTTTAAAATGGTTTCTCAACCCTCATCAATGATTACGGTTATCACAAGAAGTATAAACATAAATACATTAAATTTAAGAATAATTATGATAGCCCTGTGGGTGTCGTTAATTCCTGCCAGGTTACCGAATTAAAGAATTTAAAACACAAAACATAAAAATCACTAAACAACATGGTAGTATAAGATATGCATGTTAGATTTCAGACCCATAGAGGTAGGGTTAGATAAAATATTAATTCAATAAAATAAACCTAATCTAATTTCAATTTATTGAAATAACATCTTAACAATATATTAGGTAATTTGGAGAAGAAGGTGGGAGAAGAAAATATAAAACAGTTGTTGGGAAGCAATGATTCTAGGTTGATGAGATGACAATGTACAAAATATTTAATTAACAATTATTCAGTCCTCAGAATCAGGTCCTAATAAGTACAATGGTTATGCAAAATTATCATCATCCTATGTTTTCCTTCTCTCACGGTCACGTACTTTAGATTTCAAACAATGGGTAACCTGAAACCATATTTAAACATAGGGAAGAGATAAACCCAATGGTCATGGAGAAATTCTATACCCTATACTTCACATTAAATGATGGAATTCAATCAACTTAGGAAATGGTCATTCTAAAATAATTAAAGAAATTAAACACACTCCCCAACCCCACTCACAATGATCATGCAATAATAAGTTATGGAAGAGATAGAAAGGAAGAATCAATATAAAATCCCAACATTAATTGAAATAAAATATAAAATACCTCAAAAATTAAATCCCCATTCATCATGCATGCCTCGACAAAATCAAATCACCCACTCGTGATAACCCTGAGTGAGTGTAGAAAAAAAGAAGAAAATCTTATAGAAATGTGGGGAATCCAAGCATTGCGGTGTTGTGTGTCTTCAGCGGGCTTTCACCGGTGGTCCTCTGTCCAGAATGTCTATCCAACGGTGTGGATGAACCCTCTTTTCATAGGCTCTGAATGGTCTCTGCCACCCCATTTTTAGGACCTGTAATATACATACACATTGTATAATCCTAATTGAGATTTCCACTGTGAATTTTTAATCTGTGTTGATCTCACATGAATCTTATTTTTAGATTTGGAACTTTGAATCCTTTCCTGATGTATAATTAGGACTGACGACATGCCTCTTCTTTTCAAAACATGTAATATTATCTAGTCTTTCCTTGTTTATAAATGTTCTCTTCATGAAGTTACAAAATGTAACTTAATTACACTCCATGTAATTGTTCTGCTCCATAATTTCCATCTTCATTATTTCTATAAAATTAGGTGTCACACCTCTACGCTTCGCTCACAGTGCATAGTGTCTTTTAGCTCCATAATTCATCCATTTTTTCTAATTTTTCACAAATATGTTGTTTCCTTCCATGAAATATAAATCTAGTCAAATAACTCATAATTTGTAAATATTATTCATTTAAATATATAAATAAATATAATAAAACACTCCAAAATGTATGCATGAAATGCCCTTATCAAAATCCATTTAGGGGACGATGCATGGAATTTTTAGTGTGAGGCATAATGGAGTACTATATAAATCATTAGACTTGAAGGGAAAATCATGAGAATAAAAACCTTAGACATTTAGTGGATGCCTCATTATTTATTAACTCTGATCTGGTCTAGATCGGAAGATATTAACGAAATATATAAATAATTTGAAAATGGGGAAAGGATATCCCACTGATTTAAAATTCCATATTGAAAGATAGATAAAAATAGCAAAAAATAGTATTATAAAGATTATTGATACGCTTTCAAAATTAACGATGGTAAATGAATCAGACACTTATTAAAGGAGATTCCTCAATTACTTATTTTAGGTGGAAGGAGAATCTCCCAATCTGTATGGCTTGTTGTTCATGAGAAATAATGGAATAAGAGAGGGAAATTATATTCAAGGAAGTAAGGGAAAATGATCATTTTACCCTAAATTTAAATGAAGAAAGGAATGGATATATAGTTTCCAAACTATGAACCAACTTTGAACCATTATAGTCTAAAAGAACCAAATCATTGCATGGTTTGACTAGATGATTTTCCAAAACTATGTGCCAACCATGAAGGGTTAGTTCCCATGTGAAAGTGCCCTTGAAGCTAGGCTAGTAGGGGTTTCAAACAATGTGAATCCCGTGTTGGTAACCTCTATAACTCAACATTAATTTTTCTCACATCCATTTGAACTCCCTATCAATGTTTACAGACCAAGATCCTCCTATTACCGGGCCACAAAATTCAGCATCATGGTTACTAATAATCAGGTTTCCACCATGTGTCTCTACATGTTCCTCCGAAAACCAGATCTATATGCACCAAAAGAGCATCAAGAGATTTTGAATCTTTCTATAAACCTTTAAAAACTTCTATTATAAGAAAATGAAATATTTATAATGAAAATTAATGGGTTCATACATAATTATTTAATTAGGGATCATACAATATCCCCTTAAAAAATAAATGATCCATGAGTTTTCCTTATAAGGGTGGTAAAGAATGGTGTGAAAATAACTCTTACCACTTATCACATACATCAACCTCTATCTCCTCAGTCTCAACATGTACATATTAGTGATTCAATAGAACCTATACTATAGGAAACAACCTACCTTGAAGATATTTTTTCATTTGATCAAAGATAAATATAGGATGTTCTTAAAAGGACAAATATACCTCCAACTCAACCTCATCAGGTTGAAGAATATGTGATGAGTCTGAATGATAACAATAAATCTGAGCAACATGGAAGACATCGGGAATATATCAGTATCACTAAGTTAACTACAACATATATTTTACTATCCTAACACTCTCTAGACTCTAAAAAGGCCTAATATAGAGAGGTAATAGCATTCCATATCTCTGATTCTGTCTATTCCCTTGTATAGGTGAAACAACTAAAAAGACTCGATCCTCAGCCTTGAACTATTGTGGTCATCGATAGAGATTGGTATAAGAATTATTATTAACCTAAGTTGTATCAATTAATTACCAAATAATTTTTACCAACTATTAAATATTTTTAATTAGATAAATTCTTAGTTTCACTTCCTCCCATACTCTAACCATCATGGGGGTGAATGGCATGGCCTATAAAATAAATCCTCAAAAGTAGCCAACTGTATAGTCAGTTTAATGTTTTTGTTATAAGAGAACACAACAAGATGAAATAATTTCTCTAAATAATAAAAAAAAATATGCCCAAATAATATCCTCTAATATGTGTCATACACTCGAACTAAACATCAGTATATGGGTGATAGGTTATACTCAATATTACTTGTGAACCCAATGATCTATGTAACCCCTTATAGAACTGTGATATAAAATGAGTGTCTATGTCTCATACAATAGTAAATGGAAGTCTATGAAGATGTATAATCTCTCTAACATATATCCTTCCCAGCACATCCCTTGAAAAGGACTCTCTTATAGGTAGAAAGTGAGTGATCTTTATTAATTTGTATGTGATTACCCTAAATGCATCAAAAAAAGTATGTGACCTTCGTAATCCCATCATAAAATCAATAGTGATGAGTTCCCTTTTCCACTTAGGAATGGTAAATGATTTAAAAGATCTTTTTGTCACTAGTTTTATAATTTCAGATGCTTATGGGTGGAACACCAAGTATTGAAACCATCTGTCTCCTTTTTCATACCATGCAACAAATAATAGCAATGTAAGATAGGGTACATCATCATATGGATTGGTTTTACCTCCCATGTAGAGGTATGAGACTCTTACATCAACTTATTTTGGATTTTTGTAGGAACCTAGATGCATCCATGAATGTAGAGGACCTCATCCTCATTAATGGTCTAACTTTGTGGTAGGTAATGGCCTAAACCCTATCTCATAGAACCAAACCCTTAGGATCCTAAATATTCTTTATCTTTACTCCATATATAAGTGGAGAGGTCACTAAAAATGATTCAAGTACATAAATTCCATGACATTTCTAAACCTCCAAATGCATCTTAGAAAAGAGGGTCATCAACTCCCACTCACTATTGGCCTCCCAAACTGCATGTGTCTCACTATTCCATCTTATAGAATCTACAATGACATATCATTTTCTAAGATTATATTCAAGCTCAATGTTAAGAGTCTAAAGGTATTCAACCCACACTCTCTGCCTGAGATTCATGTCCCAGATTGTAAATATATACATGAATCTATTGTGGCATATGTACACAAGAAAATTCTATACTAGTAGTTAAATCCTCTAACAATGAAAGGAATGTACCAAAACTACTATATAAATATTGTTCATTAGGTAATTACACTCATGGGACCTAAACTTATAATACTGATATGCTACAACTCAATCCCGCCACATCTAAATAGCTCACATCCTAATGCATGTTACATTACAATAAACAGTGAATCATCTACTTGGTTTTAGTAAAATCAGGATCAATGCCGAAGTCGATCTCTAATTTATCTCCTAAAAGGAATTATATCATACTTTGGATGAAGAAAACATGAAACCTTTCATGGTCAATACCATTAGTGATGCTTCAAGTCATGATAAATCTTGAGAAAAGAATATGTAATATTCAGATATCTGAAATAAACTTCACATATCGATGAAATTATTCGTTTGTTACAAGGAAATAATGGTTTTAGCCTTCTCTCGATCAACTGATACACATCTCAATAAGATAAAATGACCAAGAAATTGGGCCTTATTGATCCAAAAGTTTCATTTTTTTATCTTAGCATACAAACAGTGCTCCAATAGTGTTTTCAAAATGATTTCAAGATATTGGGAATGATCATGTTGAGTATTTCATTGAACCATGATATCATCCCTTATGACTAGAATATATGGATCTAGATTTATATAGAAAAACCAATTAATCCAATCCATGAAAATTATTAGCATGTTTGTGATACTGAACAGCATAACCAAACATTTTAAAAATCCATATCTATAATGGAATGATGTGTGTGTTATATATGATGGTCTAACATGAACATGATGTTATCCTAACCTCAAATCAATCTGGAAGAAAACCCTCACACCATGGATTTGTTCGGGGAGGTCATCTACATGTGGAAGTGGACACCGACTTTTAAACATAATCTAGTACAATCAATGATATTCCAAACAAATCTTAAGGGTGATATCATTATTCTTATTGAAAGGGATAGGTGAACCCCACAAGGGGAATTCGGAGTTATATGAAACCATTAGAGTAGAATTCCTATAACTAACTCTTCAGTTCCTACAACTCTTAAGTAGATATATTGTAAGGAGGAATGGATGTTAGTGTTTCTCCTGGAATTGGTGCAATAGTAAACTCTACCTCTCTCTCCAGAGGTAGTACAAAAAATTCATTAGGGAAGGTATCCTTAAAAAATCTACCACAAGAGGTAAATTATCTTGAATTTTCTCTGATCATGCATATAAGGGATTACAATTTGGGTTTCCACCCTACTAAGACCACAATGTTGGGGTCAATATTGACCATCCTATACTTCCCATTCACCCTTTTCAATATATCCCTATTGTGATGTGAATATAACCCTTCGATGGTACAAATAAATATAATAAGGATAAGGAACCAACCATTCCATCATGAGGATGATGTCAAATCTTGTCATTTCAAGGAAGAAGTGGTCCTATAATAAATTATACCCTTCTTTCACAAAGGTGGAATCCTTGCATTAGCATTCACCTTCTAATTAAATTCCAAATGGGGTATTGAGTGTCATTGTGAAACAAGAATACTAAATCTTTATCCCAAGGTACACCATAATAACAATAGATATGAATAATGGGGAAGAGATTGTGTAAAATAAATTAGAAAAAAAATTAGAGGATAATAAGTCGATACCCTTAATTATGGATGGATCAATACATAGTTCCTCAAGGGTTGGTTGAACTGCATATCTATTTCCATGTATTTTCCTAGAGATACATCATGAATTTCCTGGGTATGCATGCAATTTTGGAACTATATGTCATGTGATAGGATCACTCGGCCACGACCGCCTCCTCGAACTGATTGGTTAGTAGTACTCCATATCCCTTCATGATGATAGGTTTTTGACCCATATTCTAAATAAGGAGTTGGTGTAGATACACTCTGACTAAAAACTAGAGGAAAATATCTACAAAATATCTAAATATGACAAATATTTCCCCAATATCAACACTCAACTAGGTCCTTTAAAAATTGGGTCTCCATATTCCATGTCCTAGCACACTGATGGAATATAACCTGGATACCTGATCACATGATCTCTCTACCGATGTTCCCATCAGAAGAATCAAAATGGTGCTTCCTACTACTATATAAAGTAGTTTTGGGTCTAGGAGTTGAACTGCCTTGTCTCACACCTTCAACCTCTCTCAAGTTATGCTAAGTAAGAAGTCTCTAATTCAATATCCTAGATACAATAGTCAAAAAGAAATACATTCATCTACAATTGTATGTCATTCCTAATACCATCCTCAAATCACCTATCCCCAGATGATGCATCACCTAGAAAGTTTGGTGTGAAGTTTTGGATCTCTATGAAGCATGTGGAGTAGTACATAACTAATAAAGAACCACTCTCCATGTACAAAAAATATATGTATCTATCATCCTAAAATGTATTGGGATAAAAATAATCATATAAGGCTGTCATGAAATATCTCTAAGCCATATCCAATTGACAATATTTCTAGGTAACCATGTCCCACCATCTCTTGGAAGAATCTCATATCATATACATAGTGATCTTCACTCACCTCTTAGGAGGTGTCTGTAGGTTATATAAAATAGGTATCATGTCCTTGATCCATGAATGTACATCCTATGGACCTCTATACCTAAAAAACATGGGTGGATGAAACTTCTAAATCTCACATGTTAACTCATTCATATTAGGAATAGGTAATGGTTCTACCTTCATGGTCTATATGATCTGTATGAATCCCCCTCAAAACTGGGAATCAGTTCCCCAGTTTGAAAAAATAAGAGGTTCACCAAGTGGAACTACTTGAGTTAATACTAGTGGGTTAGGTCCCCCAACCTTAAGAGCATGGAAATTACCACCCTCCTGATGCGTGACACGAGGAAATTGTGGTGGCATATTATTACAATTTTCAATCACACTCCTCTGATAATATTTTAAAACAATCCAATCATAGATATACGAATAATATAGGTATAATAATTCTTCTATAATAGTCACACACTTATTCCTACTCCAAAAACTAGGTTTGGTCTACATATATGACTAGGAATAATCAAGAGATATATTTCCAACTTCTCACTACTATGGTTGGGTCAAGGTGAATTTCTATATTTTCATGTTAAGGGTTCTAGTATACAGTGTTTCAATTGCATGTTATAGAGTAAAAAACTATTTATGTTGCAATTGGTTTCAATATTTAATGGTAACCATTTCATTTAACCTTTAATAATTAACAGTTCATATGTCATGATTTCAATATATAGGATACCCTTCCAAATTTATAAAGGCCTGTAAATTTTATAAATTTTAATTGGAAACCATTTAATCACATCCATAATTGTTTCATACCATGAAACTAATGGTTCATGGATCAAACATGTCATAATTCGTTAATTAAGGTTCCCCCATCATGATATATGAGGAAACACCATTTGGGTTGATGCAGACATTTTAATGATCAATCTTGTATCATAAGCACAAAAACATGAAATAACAATGTAATAATACCATAAAATAAGTAAATAATGACATAATCATGGTATATAGTAAAAATTCAGAATCGATACCTAAACATGGTATATAGATAAACACAACACATAATCAAGTTTTCAAGGCACTACGACATGTTATAGGTAATGCATGTAGTAAAAATTGATATGGAATAGAATATGCATTACATGTGACACTCAATGTTCCTACAATGATTCTTCCGAAAACACCTCCTTTTTTAATGGGACAAAGGTAACAGTGAATCCATATTAACAAGAATAACCATTACATATCTTGTGTGTCACTCAATGGTGAAATCAATGCATCTTTAATAGGAATAATAAATAATGGAAATTCTATTCCTGAGTAATTTCGATTTTCCCTATATGTGGGTCAACTACTCCCAAGAATAGAATCATTAAAAAATTCCAACACATTCCTAGAATTAGGTATAATAATCCAGTTAGAATAACATAATGAAAGTGAATTCACTAATACCACTTTATGAGATCCCATATTGGGTCTCTCAATAACATTTTCTAAAACAATATACACATGGACTCAAGTACTTCTCTCTATATACAAGGGGATGGTGACTATCATTAAAGGTCTGTAAGAGGATGTTTGGGAGACTATACCCTCATGATCAATGTCTGAAATAATAGAATCAAAGAATAGATAAATTGTAGAATCATAATAAATTAATTACTAACAACAGAATAATTAAATAATCCAGATATCATAAATAAACTAGTAGAAATCATATCCAATTTCATATAAAAAATAATGTTGATCATTTCATGCTCATATAAAAAAATATATATGTTAAATGGGAGTAGGCATATACATTATTTTATATAAATACGACAAAAATGAAAAAAGATATCACCCAATGTTTGGTGATAATAAGCTCGGTCCTATTCTATCATACTCTATCATCCATAGGATTAGGTGTCCAAAGTTGGCGCCTACCCCTTCTCCCTAACTTCAACCATGAATTCTATTAGGGTACCAATCGATGACCCAATAATATTTTAGATATACTCAATTGGCCACAACTAATGGTGTCTAAAAAATCCAGTCCATAGATATATAAAGAACTAGTGTCTAGGTAATAATAATACCTATAAATGAAATATGTAATACCTATGTTGGTATGAGTTACCAATGGGTAACTTGAACAATTCCACATATTTCATCTGAAGAATGAATGGCTCTAAATGATTACCGATTGAAGATTTTATTTTTTTAAAGGCTCGGGACCCAGCTTATAGACAAGGAATCTCCCATATATTATATTTGTATAAGGGGTGAACACTTCCCATGTCATTAAACGTGATAAATGAAATATAATAATGATTTCTTGTATTTAATACTCTGAAAAAATCTAAATATGGTATTTATCTTGGCATATGTTTCACTTAAATTAATTAATCAATTAATTTATTGACAACATAATCCTATCCAGGGAATCCCATATAACGAACCCAGGTAACACTTAAGGTGTATCATGAAAAATCACCCTACAAAACCATCATGGATATCAATAGAGGAACCCTAGTATTTCTCTAGGAATTGTATAAATCCATCACACTTTGTGTCCTTCCTTGGTGGTTAACCTAATGAGACCAAGTGCCATGGATTGAATAATTATAATCACTTCTCTTGGTTCCCATCCATAAAATTACATAAAATTAACATAAGTAACATTCCTAACATAAATTAATCCATCTCCCCAAGTTTTCGTGTCTATGGAATTTATATAAGAACACATGTATTGATCATATTGTGATACACTCTATCTACAAGTCATTTTAATTCAATAAGCATGATGATTCCATCCATGTAATTCCATGTTAGAACCCATGTATCACCCTCATCATGGAACAAAAAATAGTCATGGAATCTAGGTATAACAACACCCTTAAACATCTCATTTAATTCAATTGGCCATTACATTTGTATAAGAAAATTATAAATCACCGTATAATTTGGTTCAATCATGAATCCTAGTCTTATAAGGCCTAGTCAATCCTAATTCATTCTATTGAGCTCAATTAATCCATCTCATTTAATTATTCATAACCTTCTAATTACATGGGGTAAGTGTCAGACAATTAAGGGAGAACATAATTTTTATCGAATCAAAGTTAACTTATCACATTTTTAAACACACCCTAAGGAATGGTTCTATAAGGTTTTTTCAATCCCTAATGATGAAGATAGGTATTATTGGAAATATAAAAAAATACGATACATAAAATTTAAGAAAAAATACATCTAAGAGGTGATGCTTGAAAATTCAAATGTGTGGAACTATGGAGTAAGATATAATTCAAATGGAATTATAGGATAAATCAAGGGATCACCGAACATATAAGTGTAGTGGATGTCTCATAAATAATTATCTACTAATTGGGTCTTTGATTGGGAGAAATAAAAAAAAGTTGAACACCTTGAAAATATGGAAAAATAGTTTTCAAGGATTTAGAATTCCATACATAAAGATAAATTAAGGAATGAAAAAGGGGGATTAGAGATCTTAACAATATGATTCCAAGATGACTAGTGGTGAATTAATTGGTAAAAAAATTAAATTTTATACCTCAATATCTTGCTTAAGGTGGAAGGAAGAGCTCCCAATCGGTTGGGATTTATATGTGTGAGAAATGGTGGAAGTGGAGAGGAAAAACTGGATTCAAGGAAGTAAGAGGAAATGGTCATTTTAAACAACATTTAATGGGTGCATAGTTTGGACTCATGGTTATCCAAACCATGCACCAACCATGTGCCAGCACTATCTAAAGGAACTAACCCTTTCATGGTTAGACTGCATGGTTTGTCCAAACTATGTGAAAACTCTGTGGGGTTACTAGCAAAGTGTAACTACACAAACAACTAGGCACACAGTTTCCAAAAATTTAGATTCATTTTAGGGTAACCTATTTAACTTCTATATAGTTATTCTCTTTGCTATAAGGAATCACCCATATGGTTTACAAGACATGTTACTCCTCTTATAGGGTCACATGGCTGAGTCATATGGTTACTACTAGCCATGTTCCAACCATTCTCCTCTACATATTCCCTTAAAAACTGGAGCTCTATCCTCTGAAGAAGCCTCAAATTATCTTGAACCCTTCCTTAAACCATTATGAAATTCCATTTGGAAAAATATATTTATATAGAGAATTAAGGGGTTCATACCTCATTAGAGAATCTTAAATATTATAGTTACTTATAATTAACTAGGGATATGATCAAATTATATAATCATTATTAATTATCAAGATGTGTATTGATTATAATGAATAAATTTTGATAAAACACATTTTATTTTAAATGGGTTAATGTTTTAAGAAATGATAATTTTTCATGAACTTATGGGATATATATGAATGGATTTTAATTATGTTATGGGTGTCTCTATTATAGCATTGTAATTAACTGGGTAATGTGATATAAAAATATCATGAGATAAAAAAAATAACCATAAACATGACTATGAATGGTATTTTAACATTTGGACATGTGATTAGGATTTTTTCTAGATATTCTCACAATATTATGCAGGGAAATGATTGTGAATGGTTACGGTAACATTTTGAGATGTGAGTATGATCACTTAAATCCTTGATCACAAGATTATGAATGGAAATTATTGGGAATATATGTGTTGAAAATATTATGATAACTTGTTCTTATGATTCCATAAGACCATGTTATGACACATGACTAATTATTTCATTTCTAACACCTTTATGAATCATGTGTATTGATATGTATTGATTTTATAGTTTATGATATAATATTTTTTGGGTATGAATATTTTATGTTGAGAACATTCACTTTATTATGTTTATATACCCTTATGGTATTCTTATTCTCTCTTATGATTGGTATTGTCCATGTTTAACCTTTTTAGGCATCCAAGATCACCCTTTCTTATTTTTCCTTCCCCATGTTTCTATGGAACGTTCTATGTGTGATATTTAAAGATTAGTTCTATTATGAAACAAATTGTGGGAGATGTTGAATATATTTTATGAAATAAGTTGGCTATGTCTCTAGTCTCCAATGATGCTAAATTATTATATTCCTTATACATGTATAATTAGGATATGTATTGAATATATATCTAAAATGATGTAATATTAATGTTTTTTATCCTTAGGTTTCCTCAATATGTATCATACGATAGTTTTGTTATTTTTTAGAGATTAGTATTAGAAAACATTATTGAAAAACATAGGGATAAGTATAGTTATAGGAAACTATCCTGATGTTTTGGTATTATTGAGATTGTGTATTTACCCTAGAAATTATATCCATTTCGCGATACTAGCATGCAGAGGCAGTTGTGGAACAGAACCATCTAGGGATGATAACTCTCAATGGAGTGGATTTGGTATTAACTCAATCACCATCAGTGCATCATGAGTGGGCCTAAGACCACACACATGGATAGACACTCATGGGGGATAATCTTGATTTAAAGAACATTTTTCTATGAAACAATATGAAAAATTTGAATAGATAAGGACCATGGAAAACCTAGGATAAACATGAACTTTCATGGGATTAAAATAAGGTTTCATGATTTATAGATCTAGTGAATGATTTTTCATAACTATAAGACTTCTTAAGGTGATTATTATTGACCTCAAAGTGAATGTTTCACTTAGTAAAGGGATAAAACTAGGGGGAATCATGTTAATGGTTAATGTGATGGATGATGTAGTGATTTTACTCATGGGAACCAAATTAAATGGGATATGGAATGTGAAATATTGTGATTATTCCAATCCAAATATCTCAATATATGATTAACAACATAAACATAAGTGAGTTTCTAAATGAATTAAATAATATAAAAATGGTATTATATAAATACTGTATAGTAAAGAAAATGCATCTTCCAATATTTCAACAATGCTGGAATAAGCACTAGGGGAAATGTCTCAAAGGAATGGGAAGATTTTTTTTGTTTGGAAAAAGAAGACAACATGTAAACTAACTATCATGTAAAAATGAAGTGTTTAATAAATTTAAAAATATATATATATCCTAGTGTACAATTTATATCTCAATATTTTATGTGTGGGAACCATGGGAATTATCCAAATCAATTCCATAAACCAATGGTTAACTCAAAGACCAAGGAAATGACTACACTGGGAAAAAATTCAAGAAGAATGATTGAAGTGTTTATGTATTGGTATTAAAGTATTATTTTATAGAATTTTTTAACAATGATATTATGGCTATAAGGATTAATAAACATTTAAGGATTATTTTGAATCAGTTTTTCATTAAGTGTTTTCAAAAAATAGTTGATTTGTACTGATAACCTAGGAAAGTGATTTATTACTAAGGTGGTGTCATTTGGAAACATGTGGTTGAGGGATATATTACCCTTCATATGGGATTTATATTGATATGATAATGGTTATTTGGTATAATGAGCTATTTTATATTGAAAAAATAAATTGTATAGTATTTTTTACAATGAAATTTATTAGTCATTTGAGGAAAAAAAGATTTATATTGATCTTTATTGTGTTCTTTTTATATATTGTGAATATTTGATAGTTTTTGTATAATAAAATTTCATAATTAAATATGATTTTAATATAAATTTATTGTGATTAAGGGAATATATTGATATGATTATCATATTTACTGAAGTATATGATTAGGGAATATATTTTTTTATGACCTTATGATCAATTGATATAAATTAGATACAACTATTAAGTTAATTATAGAAGCTTTGGTGATCATATCATTCTAATCTTTGGGATTCAATTTGGGACTAGAATATTTAAAGGTGTTTTATGTTTAGTTATTTTTCATAGGATTAATGTTTAAATTTGGGATTTATTAAATATATCTTCTAAATTGGTGTATAGATTTTTATTCATATTACATAACTTTTAATAACCATTTTTATTTGAGTAAATATATAGTGATATAAGTAATTAAATGTAATTATTCAACAGATCTTATGATATATTGAATTTAATGCTTTAGTTATGAAAAAAACATCATGGATATTTATCATTTGTAAAATGAGTTGAAAAAGTATTTTAAAAATTCTTAAAGCGTAATCAAAAGATGAAATTATTCTTATATTATGGAATGAAATCAACTAAGTATATTGTCTCATATTTTAAAAAATTATCATAAATTATTACCTAAACTCAAGTTAGAGGAATATAAATATAATGATTATTATATGGAAAGTATCTCTCATCTATTAAGGTATAATTTTGTTAACACTTGGGACTTGTGATTAAAAAAATTATGGATTAGAAATAATTAGTTTGGAAATAATATGATTTGGATTGGTAACATATAAATTATTTATATAGATAGAATCTTAATCATATTTTATTACTTATTTCGTGATACACTAATTATACTAAGTGGTCACTGAAAATTTGGAGGAAAAAAATTTCTCAATGGGTGGAATGTAACACCCTAAAAATTTAAAATATAATTAACTTTAAATATATCTTATGGTTCCATAATCTTTCTTGACATATAACATCATGCTTAAAATAAACATTGATATATAATAACATAATCACTAAATTAATGGAATGAATAGGAATAACACCATTATGAAAATAAATATATAATGTATTTATATAAGATAAATTTATTTATTAATTCAGAATACATAAGTAATAAATATTCAGTAAAGACTTTATGTTATAAAAATATGTTTTCATTTAAAATTAGTTTTTATTTTATTTTTTTATTAAAATTTTAAATAATTTATAAATTTTTTTAAAATTTAATTTGATTAAATGAATATCATTTCTTGAATAATAATATCAAAATTATCTTACGGTGAATTTTTTTGGATTTTTATGGAATAATTTATTTTTACATAAATATTTAAAAAATTGATTTTTATAATGAATTCATTTATTTTTGTTAAATTAAGTAATTAAAAAGTAAAATTATGATTTGAAATTGATATTAAAATAACATAACAATTAATATAATTAATTATGATGAAATCACTAATATACTTGATTTTGGTATAAGAACATTGTTTGGATTAAAAATGAATCTTTTAAAAAAATCATTTTCATGAAATTGTACATATTAATAATAAAATTGATTTTTCAAACATAATGAAATTAAATGTTGAAAAATATATCCAATTTTGGAATCATGGTATTCAGATTTAGTAAATATACCCCTTATATTTAATGAAATTATGAATAATAATCACAGTTAATATTTGTCACATTAATAACGGTAAATCTGAGCTAAAGATATGAGATAATACCTAAAAATATCACTAACACTTTAATTTGTCATATTGTACAATTATTGTTCAAAACATTCCATGAATGATATATAAATATTTCCATTTATTGGCACTTTCCTTTTATTATCAAATGTATATTATTTTAATGAAAGGGTCAATACAAAATTTCACTTTCATGATTTTTAATTCTCTTATACTTTTTAATAGGGATAAAAAGAAGTTGTGAAAGAATATAAAAGTTAATTTTAAATGTAAATAATTTATTTTTATTATAGTAATTTATTTTTACTTTTTAGTAATAAAATAATTACCTTAAACTCTTACACAATGTTGATATATACCTTTTGCAAGCAGTATAAAAATCCAATAAATTATTTTAAGAGTAATAAAATTAAAATTTTTGAGAATTAATTATCATATTACATGAATTTAATTGGTAATTTTAATGTATAAATGATTTTAATTTTTTTTAACTAAAATTACATACTTTCTTGAAGTATTTTAATTTAAATTAAATGAACAGTCACTAAAATTGATTTAATGATATTTCATGTTTACTAAAATTTTACTAAATGATTTAAAAATAAAAATATATCTGTAATAAAAACAATTAATGTGAAATTGTCTAAAAGTTCATCCATGGACTATTTTTGCGCCACTATTCACATTATAATTAAATTTGTCACCCTTAAAGATAAAAAATGTTTCAACACTGTTAAGGTTTAAAGTGTTAATGATGGTGTTAAATGAATATAGAATGTATTAAATATAACATAAACATGTATAAATTATATTTCATGATGGTATTTGACCTTTAAATATAAATTATTATAAATTATTCCTATTTGGTTCCACTTTACTGGATTATGATATGTATTTCAATATTTTAACTAATTCCAAGTGTGTCATTTCCATCACACATACAAGGTAATGTCATATTCTATATTATTCAAATATTTTGAGAAAAATATCTAATAAAATACCTACACTAATACCTTTATATCATCATTCCATTAATCCTAGAGATTCTATTATTCTTCTAAGACTGTAACACCCCGAGATTTTATGAAGAATATTCTTTTAATTTAGTTGATGTCTTGTGTTGTGCGCTACACCAAAAGGATCTTGCACAACATGCATCCTTAACTTGGCTTGCATTACACGCAATTACGACCTTCCATGATAGCGTGTGTTGTACGCAATACCGAGTTTCGCTAAACAACGATATGTTATATAAACTAGCCGTTATGAATAGTAGTACCCACTTTTTGAAATTTTATAAATTTCATCTTTCAAAATGGAATTCATTTTTGGATTCAGAATATCGAAATTAGCCTAGGGTGAAATTTTGGTATTTTTCGTAAAACATTCAATTTTTGATGAATAGTGAAAACACTGGGTTACTATTCAAAAACCGACTTTTTATTTAAATAATTATTTATTTTATTTAAATTTATTTTAGGTAAAAATTGATACATAATACCTATATAAGTTCAACTTAAGTCATTGGAGTCATTTTATAACAATTTTAGATATATAAAAATTTTATTGAATTTTTCACCGTCTTTTACCCACCTCCTAGGAGAATTTGGAAATTCACATAAAACATAATTTTACCACTTCTGTGAGTGGAATTTTGAAAATCTGAGAGACACGGTTAGTATCAAGGAATAAAATGTGGTTCAATGAGATGAAAATAATTTTTAGTGAATAGTAACTTTTTACTTTTCTTACCGCAGTTAAAAGTAAATAGGGTAATTAAGGGTAAAAATGATATTATTATTACCCTAACACATGTACTAATTCTATTGGACATGTTTAATTAGACCAAAAAAACCTTAGGAATAAAATATGACCATTTAGGGGCACTTGGATTAGATTAGGACATTTATTATTAATTTATTTAAAGAAGGGTTAAAATAGTCAAAATCAAAGTTTAATAACTAAATCATTTTTAATATAGGGTTATACATATGATAAATTCGACTATAAATATTCATTAGAAATATAAACAGATTTCCTACATAATGGTATTTTAATTTTAATTTTTTTACTTTAAATAATTTAATTTATTTATGACACAATGATGATGTAGTAATTGTATTATTAATAAATTATTGACATAATTGATGTTATAAATACCCAACTGAATGTAATTTGAGACTTTTTATGAATCACAATAATTTTATATGTTAATATGACATGTTAGTATTGATATAATTAACTGTTTTCGAACTAATCTTTCTGTTATGATTTTCACAAAAATAAATTACCAAATAGTGTCAAAATTGACATAAAATAGTTTTAAAACAAATATTATATTATTAATTGTTATTTTATTCCTAAAAATCTAAGTTTTGGACAAATGACTTAGATAAGGTTATATATATTAATAATAAACAACTTGGGGTTCGTTTGTCTTGTTATAGTATGTTTATTAACCTTATAGTGTAAGAAAACAAGAAGACACAGTAAAAGTTAAATTATCTAACATAAAGTTAAATCTAAATGATAAGGTTAAAATAGATACCTAAACTTGTCTAAATTCTATTGGATGAGAGGATTTAGACCCATCACCACCTTATCTTCGAAATAAATTAATTTTGAGGTATTAAAAACTGAATATGACTTTATAATAAAATAATATTTTTCATTTTTCCAAAGGTGCCCCTCTCCTCCCTTATAAAAGAGCACCTCCTCCCTCTCACACCACTTTGAGCCTGCAAGATCAGCCAAACCCTGCCAAATTATCTTCTCCACTTCCCTATAAACATCCTAGAGGTCCTGGTCTTCTTCAAAGGCCAATTTTAGTGCCCTAAAAAGAGTTCTCAAAGAAGTGCTTCAAAGAAGTGGTAATGTCCGTTACCGATTCATTCAACTTCATTTCTTCTTCCACTTCTTCTTCATTAGTTGTTTCATTATGAAGTAATAACATCAGTATCACTCATATACCTATATGTTATTATAAGTATGAAACAACCCTATTTCACCATCTATCCATCCTACAGAAAACGAAATCATCGTGCGTGCGTACATAGGGAATACCGTCTCCACGCCGTGGTGTAATCTATTTTCCACCACCACCTTACTTGGATGGGTATAATGCTGTAAATAATAACTATATATGATTATTTTAAAGTTATATTGATTCTGAAATAGTATACATACACTCCAATACAATTCCACGATCATGGGAACGATATCATCACTCGTGCGTACGTACGGAATACCGTCTCCACGACGCGATGAGATTCACTCTCCATGATAACAATTCAAGATGATTATAAAATATATATAATAAGTAATCATGAAATATATGACATAATAATGCTACTGTATTTATGTATGTATATATTTATGTCATCTACTTAATTCCATTCAATTCAATAAGGAAACGAAAACAACGTTCATGCGTAGGTACGACCTACCGTCTCCATGAATGGTGTATTTCTTTCCATTTATCGATCCATTATATATATGTATATTATGAATATATATTATATATAAATCATGTTTTACATTCTGGATTTAATTAATCATGATCTAATTAATCATATGAATAATTACAAGTTAAAACACGAACGACAAATGAAACAATTTTACCCAAAACACTACTTTAACATGAAAACGGGTAATATAAAGTCATAAGTGAACCATATATTTTATAATAACAATGAATATGATTCTTTAATAATTCAATGACATTATTTAAATAATTATACAGGAGGGTTGGATACGTACGAAGCATATCGGACCTAAGGTAAGGGATAATTTTACAAATCTCATTTTTATCCGAGATTACATACTCGTAAGTATTTACTGGGGTTATTGAAATCATCCATGTCCATGTTTTATAAAAGTTTTTTCATGTATGTTTAAAGTAATTTTTAACCATTTTCACTTTTACCCCATGGAATGGAAGAAATATTTCTTTTATTTACCCTACAATGTACTTTTGGACTTTTCCGACAAAAGTACGAGAAGAATGTTTTTTTAACGTATACGGCATGAAAGGATTTTTACGGTTTTATAAAGCCTTATTTTTATGAAGCTCCCTCCAAAAGATTTCATGACTATTTTAAACAAAATCTTTTTCTTTTAAAATTGCTTGACGTTTTTTGAAAAGAAATTGATTTTGAATAAGAAATGATATTTTTCTCATGAATTCATTTCAAGTGTTTTATCAAAACCATTTTTCCATCTAAGGTGACATTATTTCAAATGTGTATGTTTTAAGTTTAATGTCTCTATGATTTACATGGTTTCACTTTTTTTATGAGGAAATTTCCATTTATTTTATATGGATTATGAGATGATGGGATGATGTTTATGAAACCCATTTTATTCTTTGGGTTATGATGAATTTTTTAAGTTTACATTGTGGCACGAGTAAGAATGATTTCATTAAGAGATGGGTGGGACCTATATCTCCCTCAAATTAATTGGGTAAAGATTTATATCTCGTGAGATAGACATGGCTATAATGGTAAGTTAATCTGGTTCAGTGTTACCAGACTGAAATGAGGAGTGAACTAGATTCAGAAAGGGACTTTGTCCACTAAGATGGTCTTGGCAGCAATGCCTTGGATACTATGGAAATCATGACATGTGCTGAATGGTTTCCACAATTACATGTTTTATTCCCATTATATTTTATCATGGTTAATGTTCCATTATGATATATGCCATATGTACTTCCACGATTTATGTCTTTTCTCATAATTTTTTTGTTTAAATTTCATGTTCAAGTTTTTGCTTTCAAATGTTTATGGATTGTTTTATGTTCTCTATGTTCGCCCTTACTGAGCATTTGAGCTCACACTTTTTATGTTTTATTTTCCGCCAGGATTAAAAGAAGGAGTTTAGGTAAGGAAAAAAAGGGGGAAGATATTTATGGGAGATGTTGAAGATCTTTCACCATGATTAGAAGATTATTTTTTCGAGTTTCCAAAGACACTAAACTATTACGTTCCTTGTGTGTCTGTTTTTTTTATGTACTAAGTATTCCGCAAAAGTAATGTAATTTCCATGTACGTCAAGCTTTGGATCTCTACAAAGACCATCCTGTTAAATATTAAGGTTTAATCCTATTATTCCCATAAGGACAAATACCCTAAGAGGGTAGGTGAATCAGGTTATGATATATTTAAACCTCTTCCCCTTTGGATCTTGTTTTGTTGTTAAGAAAAACTCTCTTCTCTATCTCTACAATAGAAAAGTATAAACAGAAATTAAATCTTGCACTGGAAATTGTAATTTTTACTTTGTTCACCCTCACTGGGTTATGTCCAAGGAGCATACACAGGCGATGTGTCGATGTACCAAATCCAATATAAGTGCACTATTGTTTAAAATGTTCAAAGCGAACTCACTGTCCCATCTGTTTTACAACAAATCACAATATGAAAGCTCAAGGATCTATCAACTGATGTGTGTTAACTGCTTCTTTAGAATATCCACTCACATTTTATAGACCTGTAGGTCTCTTAAATTTAATGAATACTTTCATCCTCAATTGTATGTAGATGCTCTATTGAATTTCTACTTTCATCCACAGATGAATACCGCCTTACCATAGAAATGAACTAGGAAACCTCAAATTTTATGTGCAGCCCTTATTACACCTTCCGCATAATTCTATTTCTGTGCGCACAAAATCTTTCTTTTTGTGTGCATTCCAAACTCATCTTTTCACAATAACTCAATAATTCTACAAAACCTCCATTTTCCACGCAATGCTCAATTTTATGCACAACTTTCACATTTTCATGTAAAATAATTTTCGCACAATTTTTACGTGTATCAGAGCTTAGATATTCTCTAATTAATTAGCTACATTTAATGCGGGGTTAACCTCATATTTATAGGCAGACATTACCCCTTCACAAAAAACCCTACTTGAGAATGTAATCCTCTTCGAGCAAGAAAAACACATCTTCTGTGTAACACCATATTTCGCACACTGGTCTAATATTTTGTGCACCTTATGCCTTTTCCAATTTTTGATCTTTTGATATCAAAACATCCTTTGTACGGAAAAATCCATTCCTCTATTTTTCTCACCACTCTAATATTTCATGCACCTTCCTTTTACAAAAACACCTTTTCCATTTTTTAATTTTCAAGCACTAAAATTTTGGAAAACAATAGAAAATGATGCCACCTTGATTCTACTCTTTTTGTACAGCCTCCAAATCATCCCTTCCTTTGTCAAGGTTTTTCTGTTAAATACTCTCATTTCTGCCTGAATAGTTATGTTTTTACTGGTTCATTCAAAAATACCTCCAATTGTGAATCTCTATGGATTTTCTATCACTCTTCAACTCAAAATGTTAGTATTTTCAATGTCGCTAATTGTATTTTTACATGAAACTTGAATACTGAGGGCACACACATTTACTTCTCTTTTTTTATATAATGAGAATAAATACCAAGGAAGGATATCTCTATGGAATGACCTTCTAACTCTATAACATAGTATTAATGATTCTTGTTTTCTTATTGGAGACTTTAATTCCATTCTCAACTCAAGTTAGAAAATGTGACCATCTCATGCTTCTATTTCAATGATATAATTTAAATATTTGATTGAAGGAAACAATCTCATTAAAATTAATATCACTTGTGAAAAATACACTTATAATAGAAGACATTATAATAGAGTGGTTCCTTTCAAACTGGATAATGACTTCACAAATTTCCATGCTTTGGATTAATGGGAAACTATCTCAAGCACCACTCTACATTTTCTGAACTCTGACCATCACCCCATCCTGGTCAATATCCCCCCAAAAGACATGAAACCCCAGTTTCCCTCTAGATTTAATAATGTGTGGATCTCTGATTTCAATTGCATTAATATCATTCAAAAATATTGGTCTTCAATGTCACAAAACAATAATGTCGTAGACTGTAATGTCAAATTAAAACATCTCAAACAGACTCTCAAAACATGGTGCAGCTCCAAATCCAAAAAAATTAACAATGAAATATTTATTCTTGAGGAAGAACTCAATGATATTCAAAACAAGAACACAAACTCTTACCTCAACACTGATATTAAAAACAAGAACACCAACTCTAACCTCGACACTGATCCAACTCAATAAATAAGCCTTGTATTTAAACATAACTATTTGCTCACTTTTAAATAAAATATGAGCATAAAAGAAAGTTAAGTAAAATGGTTATCAGGTGGTGATATAAATACTAAGTTTTACAATTCTATTCAAATAATCAGGAAGGCTTACAAGACGTTAACCTATTTAAAGGATGGGGAAAAACTTCTTGAAAATTAATATGACATTGTTGATCATATATTCTCCTACAATTAATCTATCTTCAATGGTTCATACATCAACAAATACCTCATTCCTAAATTCATTCCGATAGTAATCACTGAGGAGGACAACACTTCCCTTCTCAACACTTTATGGGGTTATTATTTTAAAGACACTATCTTTAGTCTCAATCCTTATAGTTCATTGGGTATTGATGGATTCAATAATGGTTTCTTCCAAAATTATTGGGATGTGATTCATGCCTATGTTTGAAACCTTGTCAAATCCCTTTTAACCAATGGTGTGCTTCCTCGTGCTCTTAATTCCCTATTTCTCACCTTGATCCGAAAAATGGAAAATGCCTATGAGATTCACCTATTTAGACTCATTTCTCTTATTAACACTCTTTATAAAATCATCACAAAAATCATTTCAAACATATTTTCAACTATCATGGGAAAATTGTCTCCTGGAACCAATTTGGTTATATTAAAGGTAGATCCATTCAATAATGCATATGTCTTGACTATGAGTGTGTCAGTAACTTTAACAAATCTAATAGAGGATAAAATATTTCTATTAAACATGAAATAAGAATATCTTTTGACACCATGGATTGGAGATTTTTAATCATGTTTATTCATGGAATTAGTTTTAATGCATCATTTATCACTACAATCAGAACTTGGTTCACCTCAGCATCTATTTCCATTTTGATCAAAAACTCTCCCTAAGGATATTTTAAATGCACCACAGGTGTCAGACATGGTGATCCCTCTTTTTCAATCTCTTTTCAATTGTGAAAGACTCTCTTAGTCATTTAATCACCCATCTGGTGCACCAGAATAAGCTAAAACCCATCCATGTCTCTTGAAATGTGAATTCTCTTACGCACCTATTTTACCTTGATGACATCATCCTTTTCCTTCAAGTTGATAAAAGAAACATTCTTAACCTAAAAACAGTTCTCTCACACTATGAGGAGGTTTTTGGTCAAACCATTAGTTAGAACAAATCCTATATCTTCTTTTGGAGGAACAATACTACTAGTAGAAAATGTAACATTATCAGTGACTTAGGTCTAAAATAAGGTACACTCCCTTTAACATATCTACGTGTTCCCATATTTCGGGGTAGGACAAAGTCATTCCACTTTGTGACTATAGATTACCAAGTCCTAAAAAAACATTATTCTTGGAAAGTTAAATATCTCTCAATGGTCGGTAGGACTTGCCTTGTAAAGTCCACTATTGCCTCGAAGATGGTTTACTCCAGGATGGTCTATAAATGGAATGTTGGTCTAATCAAAAAAATATACACCACTATAAATAATTTCATATGGAGTGGTAGTACTCTAGAAAAGAAAAATTGTGACTATCCCCTGGTCAACTTTTTTCAAGACCATTGAGAAAGGTGGTATTCGCATTACAAATATAAAGTATTTAATTAATCCCTTCAAGCTCGGATTTCTTGGAACCCTTTTAACAATTTTTATGATGCTATTACCATCCTCAAAAATATATTTCTTGAAATAATTAAGATGGGAAAGTCTAATTTTTTTAACTCTTCCATATGGTCATTCATCAAACATTCTTTCCCCAATATTATGAATAATTCCAAATGGATGGTCACCAGAGACTCCTCTATGAAATTCCGTTTGGATAACTAGAATGACAATCCTTTAATTTATATGATTTCTCCCAATCAAATCCCTGAGGTTTCTAACTTTTCTATTAGAGAAATTATAAACAATCCTCATGACCACCTCCCTGATACTATTCTGAATGTCATTGAAAACTACTCTTTTTCTTATACTAATGATTTCTTAATTTGGGAACCTGCTCACATTGGGATTCTTAACTCAAAAAAATTCAACAATAATTATTTCTGTAACTCTAAAAGTGATTACAGTTGAATATAAAATTTCAAAAATCCTTAGATAAAGCCCTCAAGATTCAATCTCATCGGGCGACTTTCTCAAAACAGATTTCCCAAAAATATTTGCCTTCAAACTTTTGGAATCCAGCTCTACTCAAAGTGTAGAATCTATAATCAACAGAGAGAATATTCTAGACACCTCTTTATTTCTTGTGATACTGATTTTTCTATTTGGAACTATATTCTAGACATTTTTTACTGAAGATGGTTGATTCTTGACTACTTTAAATCTCACCAAAAGAAATGTGCAGAAATAGAAGCCTCTCAGCAAATCAAAAATGTTTTCCTAGCTGTAGTGGCTAAGATCCATTGTGTGATGTCTTATGATCGGAATGATATTATTCATAAAAATTACTCACTTATTCAAAATAAAGGTCTAATGCAAATTTTTTCCTTACATGAAGCTTATTAGATACAAAAGGGACATTGCCACAACATTGTCCACAAATTTGGAAACCAGTGACATCTGTGGATTAATGGAAATTTTTTCAACCTCCTTGCACTCTGGATGTGTTCTAGAGAGATCATCTCCTAGGTAGGTTCGAAACTGATATTTATGGCACCTATAAAAAAATTTGAGCCCTACGGAATGTTGTTCTATCTTTAGGAATCACCTCGGTCAGATCCTTGGATGTTTCATGGGTAGTTGTGGCGTGGACACTTCCCTTCAAGCTGAGATGATGAGCATGATACATTCTATTTCCTTTTCCAAGCACATTGGTTGGAATAACCTCTATATTGAAAGTGACTCAATGACCATCATGTAAGAAATTTGGAATGGAGTGACACATATTTCTTGTCTAATTACTATTCATTATATGGAATGCACTTCTTCTCTTATCAACCTGATCTATATCATCACACATGTTTATCAAGAATAAAACACAGTTGTATATGGCCTGGTCAACATGGTAGTAAATCAAGGAATCACCTTATCTGAAGACCTCCCCGTAGATCTTATTTCCTTACCTGAAAAATATTGTAATATGATCCCATATTTTAGACTCTTGTAATATATCTTTTTATAATAATTGTTCTTTGGTTGTTTTGGTCCAAGGCATCATCTTTTTAAAAAAACCAATAATGGTGATTTTAATTAATTGTTTTTAACAAATGGGTGAAAAGATGTTATAATTAAATCATATATGGTAATATATATATTAATATGTTTTCTAATATATATATAATAAATATTTTTTTATTATATACGATACTTTAACCGGTATGAAGAATAATGAGACTTGTGGTAAGGGTTCCTCTTCAAACTTTTATTTCCCTAAGACATATTCCATATTCACCACTTGTTTTATTTATGGGATGTATTGACTAACATCACTGTCTTACATGATAAATTTAACAAAAAAAGTTATGATTTATAAAAATATATGAGGTTATCCATTTTATGAGGTTTTTATTTAGATATTACTAAAGTTGTATGGGATTTATGTTACAATCTTTCTACTTTTCAAAATTTTCTATGGGAAATATCCATTAAGGGGAATTACATAGTTATTATCTTTTTAAAAACCTATATTTTATTATCCTATATTTATTTGTTTAATTTTTCTAGTAATAGTAACATTTTATGCTATTGGGTATTGAAATGTCCTGAGAAAAGTTCTCTCAGAAAAATTGATCATACTTCCTCTACTGTAGAAACATTTTCTTCAATGTACATGTATTATCTAAAATATTATTAACATTGTTTTTACTATTCTCAAAGGATTTAAGATTTTTATTTTTACCCATATTTTAAATTATATAAAGATATTTGAAATAAGTCTTCTTTTAATTTTATGAATGAGGTACTTTTTACTAAATGTGTGAAATGAATCTTCATTTTTGTGTATACAACATGCATGACTTTTCACATTGTCATGAATACTTTTTTCTTTGAATATTTCATTAAAAGTTTCAATTATTATTTTCAAATAAAAATGTTTCACTAATATTCTCTAAATTTTTAGATTTTGAATATGTGATTTTGAAATGAAAAGTGATTTTTCCTCAATAAATGTTCCATAGATTTGTTATCGGCATTTTTATCTATGAGAAAAACATTGATGTTCCTTACAATTCATTGAGGATATGATCCAATGATTATATAATTATTATTTTCCTTAATGGTAAAATATTATGATAATAAAATCAAGCTAAACCCTATTTTATTTTATAAGGGTTAAGATATGATAAGATCACAAATTTTTTCTTGATATTGTAGAATACATATGAATAGATTATGATTTTGTGATGGGTGGGTCCATTATAGAGTTCCAATTCATTGGGTAATGTGATATAGATATCTCATGAGATGGTGATGATAAACATGAACATGATTAAGAATATATATTTTCTCATTTTGATGATTGGGAATGATTACTTGTTTCTATTATCATAATATTATGCATGGACATCATTCCAAATAGATATGTTCACATTTTGATGAGTGATTATGATCACATATATCTATTCTAACATGATTATGAGTGGATATTGTTGTAAATTTCTATTTTTACAATATTATTATTTCTGATAATTATGATTCCATAAGCCTAGGTTCTGACTCTTGAACGACACTTTCTTCTTTTATTCCCTTATTAATCATTGTTCTAGATGTGTATTGATTTTGGAGTTTATGAACTATAATTTTCTAGGTATGAATATTTTACATTGAGAGTTAGAAATTTATTATATTATCATACCATAATGATCATCCTATGATATTTTATGATTTATATCTCTCATGATTACCTTTCTGGGCATCTTATCTCACCCTTCCTTATGTTTTTATTCCCCAAGTTTTAATGGATAGTTTTAAGTATGGAATGTTTAGAAGGTTACTAGTATAAAGAACTTTGTGAGATATTTTGAAAAACATTTATCGAAAAAGTTAATTATGTGTCTAGTATCTAATGAAAATATACCTTTATGTCCCTTAGATATATATAATTATGATGTGTATTGAATATTCATATAAAATGATGAATGGTTTAGGTATGTTATGCTTGGGTCACCTCAATTGGAGGTGAAACATAGTAGGGGAAAGCCTACGCACGGGAAAAAAGAGGTGAACATGGAGGATCATTGAGGTACCAAAGGTTAGAAAGGGGTGGTGCGACCGATGATATGTTTTTATATAGTGTATCTTGGAGAAATATTTAATGATATAAAGATTATGGGTTTCCAACACGATAACAAGGATTACAAACCATTGCAGAATACATGACAGAATTTGGTGTGGGATAAAACATAATTAATAAATATTTACACCATTATGTTGTACACATAAAACATGACCCAATAAATCGTAATTGATCTAATGATAGACAAGACTCAACATCATTATCTTAAAGATTCCATAGGCAAGAGTTTACATGCACCTAATGTAACACCTCTAGATTTTTTAAAGTATATTTTTCGAATTATTTTAATCTTTTTTTGAAATTTTTCAGTTCACACAACACTAAATCTAGCCTTTATTATATGAGGAATCTACGTTTGGATTGTGTTATATGCAACACGAAGTTAAGCTTGTGTTACACGCAACACCAAGCACATTAGGGGATATAATATCCCAAGACATTACAATATATTTTCAATTTTAAATACATATGATATATTCTATATTTCAATTCTTGAAAAACTTAGTTAGTGTATATTACATGCAAGATCAACTTTCTTTGATAGCTTGTGTTACACACAAGACTGAGTTTTATAGCCTTTTAATGGAGAATATATTTTAAAAGTAAATTTTTACAATTTTTACAATTATATTTTTAAAAATAAACCTAATTTTTCAATATAGGCTATCAAAATTAGGTTAGGGTGAATGTCTGGGGTATTTCTGAGAAACTTCATTTTTTGATGAATAGTAAATATTACTACAATTTAATTAAAAAATGTATTTTTGTTTAAAAGATTATTATTATTAAATTGTATTTTAAATTGGGTTTTATAGCAAAAATAATTCAATTATAAATATATTAATCCAATTTATTCCATTAGAACCATTTTTATAATTAAATTAGATACAAAAACGTATAGAAATTTTGAGTGTTTTTTCTTTAAAACTGGCTTTCTCACCACGTTTATGAGATTAGCATTAATCTTAAATTTCCCACTTCAGTTATTTTGATTTTTAAATATATACATAAATAGTTTTAGGCATTATATTATATTTTTTCTAATAATATTAATATAATTTTTTACCAAGAAAATATTGGTGAAAGTGATTATAATTAATTATGGTGATTAAGGTAAAATTAAGCTTAATACGGGATTAAAACTTAATCTTAAGGACCGAAAAATCCTGCAAAATTGTCCAAAAGCCCTTTGATGCAAATAATTTGACCATATCCCCTCTTGATTATAATTTTATGAGTTATTGGGATATTGTTAAATGGAAGTTCCCTATATAAAAGGTTAAGTGAGGGAAAATAAAAAAGGATAACTTTCCTTGCCTTTAACATTTAAAAAACCTTTAGATATGTATAAAACATCATATTTTTTGCTATATATATCCTCTTGAAGTTTAAATGGGTTTTTTATATTGATAATTAATCAATAATTTTTAAATATGATTTGGTTATTTAAAATGCTTATGAAACACAAATGTATGGTTATTTAGTTAATAATTAAATAATATAAATCATACTATAAATATTAAAAGTAAAGAGAATTGATTTAATTATTGTATTTAATTATTTTTGAATATTGATATATCATAATACACATCTAAAAACCTAATATATTTTAATTAGAATATTATATTGAAATTATAAAATTAAAATTAAATAAATAATGTCAAAATTAACATTATTGTTATTTTACAATAAATGATATTTTATTAAATGAATTAAAAATAAACAAAAATTCAAACATGTTATTTTTAGGTATTAAAAAATATTACATATGTTCTATTAATGGAAAAATTTATCTTTTAAAATTTTAATTTTGACCCATATATTGTAAACATGTTGTTAACACAGTTTGGGTCCAAGTAGGGTTTTGTGTGATCCAAGCACTTGTTTTAAAAAATAATTTCACAAAAAAATGAGATTTTTATTTAAATTAGTTAAAATATTTATAATTTATTTGATATATATTATATTATAATTATCACTCAAGTTTATTCTTAATTGTTAAATTACCTATGTTAGAAAACTAGATGCTTTAATTAAAATCAAAATAACAAAATTGAGGAATCATAGAATTTAGGGAACCGAATTACTAAAATGAACATATTTTTGTTTGGTGTATATTTTTTTCAACCATAAATAAACATTACTACATTATATTTTCATTTTAAATAACACTAGTTAAATGAGACCTCCCATTATTGAATACCTTTTTGTATTTACAAGAATAACACTCCCCCTCCACTATAAAAAGGAAAAAACTCTACCCCTTCCTAACACAACTCAAGCCACATTATCTATTATATACTCTAACAAAATATTCTCCCAAAAATCCTTCCATTCGTTCATGAATCCTAAATTTTGGCATAAATCATTTCAAGGAATCCATTTGGTGAAAACAAAAAGGAGTTACCTGATTAAGAGGCAACATTATCCCTCAATATCTTTTAATTTATTTTATTTCTCTACCACATCCACTCTCCTAATTCAATAATTTTATAAAAAAAAATTCCTAAATATGGTGGGATTTTTTATGATAATTATTTTCCATGCACTTACACACAATTCCATCTAATGGGTAACAAAGATATAGTTTATGTGTACGGCGAACTACCACCTCATGAAATGATGAATGTTCATTTTTTCTTTACCGCCTCTCATGATGGAAATTATGATAGAAAATCTATTTATATATGTTTTATATAATATTTATTATGTATTTATGCTTCTTTTATCCTTTTACAACAAATATTTTTATATATTCCATTTGGTGTAAATACAGTAATTTCTTTTGAGGAAGTGTGGACTACCACCCCCTCTAAGCGATATGACTCGTTCACACACTACATGGAAGGATAATTTTAGTGAAATTATATGATATATATGATTTAATAATTATACCACTATAAAAAATATATAAAAATATAAAAATATATGTTATTTACTCTCTTTATTTCAATACGACAATAAAATGAAAAGATTGTTCATGCGTACGTACGACTTACCATCTCCATGAATGGTGCATTCAATTTCATACTTATATATTCTATAGATTTTTATAATACACATTCAATGAATATTTGATATTTATATAATTATATATATTCTTTAAATCGTTATATAGTTATAAGGACCACATCTATATCAAATTTTGACACATGCGAAGAACAAAGTGAATATTACCATAAGTGAAACCGTAACATTGGATTGTTAACATGTAGGTAATATATAGTCATAAAAACCCGTATATGGTATTAGATATAAGAATATTTCTCTATGAACGATTTATAATAAATTTATACCTTATTTCACCATGAAATGAAATTTCTTATAATTTATTACGAGATTTTTTTCAATACAGCGACATAGAACTATAGCAAGACTACTCAAACATTCATCAAAAGAGGATCCATACATAGTGAAATAATCCATGAAAACTTCTATGAAATTATCTAGGTAATCTAGAAAAATGCAGATCATACAATATTAGAAAGTTCCCAGAGCATTGGATAGACAAAATGGCATCCATCTATTGGAAAATGTGCCAAAGGGGTAAGTGAAGGTTGTATTTTCCTTATCCTAGGGGAAAATATAGATCTGAAAGTATCCCGAATACCCATCAAGAAAACAGTAATGGAACTTACCTGCTAGCCTCTCTATAATTTTTCCAATGAATAGAAATGTTAAATGGTCCTTCCTAGTGTGTTGGTTTATTCGGTGATAGTCTATGACGACACACCAACTTTTCTTCACAGGAGTTGGAACAAATTCATTATTTTCATTTTTGATTACTGTAAGGCCAGCTGTTTTAAGAAATACATGAATGATAGTGGCCCAATACATGTCAGATATGGGGAAAATGAATCTAGCAGCCAATAATTTTGTTACATCTTTTTCAAAACTTTTAAATGGTTTTGATTCAGTCGACGTTGTGCTTGACTCACTGGGTTAGCCTCAAAAATTAATAAAATATGATGTGTGAAAATTGATGGTATAATACCAGGAATTTCAACAAGTGTCCATCTAAAATCTTGTTTATACTCCCTAAAAAGTTCAAGTAGTCAAAATTCCTGATCAGGAGTGAGAGAACTAGAAATTATGATCAGAAACTTATTTCTATTATCAATATATGAATATTTTAAATATTGAGGTAGTTGTTTCAGTTCTAATTCAGGTGGATTTGGGATTCATGAGAGTGTGCGTGAAAGTGAGAGGTCACTGATTTCATATAACTGCTCAGTGGAATCATCCTCGGATGAGTAATGAGCTTTTAATAGATTATCAGTGTCATTGATGGTCATGTGATCCTCAGTGTTCAAGAAATCATTAATTAAAAAACATGAATGAAATTTTTCAAGACCACTACAACAATCAATGCATGAATCATTTCCTAGAATTTCTATCAATGAAGAAAACTCAGAAAGGGGATCAGGGGAATAAAATGATGTTTTTTCAAGGGATGGGAGTACAACTATAGATTTCATAGAGAGAGAGGAATGTTATTCTGAGGGGTTATTCAGGGCATCAAGGATATTGAAATGGAAAATTTCACTGCTAGCCTTTTGTAGTTTATTTGGTAATATTTTTAAAAAACTTGTGAATATTTATTTATTATATATTATTCCTTTATATATATTTTTATTTTCTGATTTAATTATTTTTTTGGAAACTACTTCAACGGGACTGAACCGTTGTCTTTTAGATATGGGGTAAATATTGACTCTCACCACTAAAATTATGGCGCCATTTGGATAACAAGAGCCCAACATATGGATAGATCACAACACACAACTTTTCACTTCATGGAGCTTTGGTGTGCTAGAAAGATCAGATTGGTTGGAACACTATATGGAAGAATGAGGCCTGGGCCCTTCATATAAAATTTATCCCAATAAATTTCTTACCAGACTGCAAAATTTAAGCCCATTTGGATGCTCGGTTAGGTAGAAATATGCGGATTAGTAAATGGGTGTGCTTGGATCCTGTGCATATTGGCCCATGTTTCTTATACTTCATCATGGGCCTCCAAATAACCTCCACATTCAATGAAATTATCAAAAAAGTAACATTTCCCTTTTTAACAATGATAAACACAAAATAATCTAATCAAACATGAAGTTAATTTTGTTATTATTTTTATAATTTTTAATACAATATTAGTTTAGCATAGTGGTTTAAGGGCGAAAATGAAACAGTGAATCATAGTGTGATCAATTATACAGGTGGTTTGAACAAGTACAACAGGAATTAAGACACATGGTAATGGAATTTCAACTCAGTTTTTATATCTATAAGATACATGTCATATTCACAACTCTTTTATTTTTCATGGTGTATATACTGAAAAAAATGTATTCTATGATTATTATTCTTAATTTTATGGGTATTTACAAATCTTTTATATGATCCTTCTTTCATGTGGTTTACATTCCAAAAATTACCAAATCGGTTAGATAGTTTTTTCATAATTTTCCTCCATTGATACACATGTTTTATTATGCACCTATATTATTTTTTTGGGGTGTATATAATTCTATTTGACATGTTATATCATAAATATCCTTATTTAATGATATTTTAAGCTTCACGTAATTTCATTATCTTACATGAAGAGTATGACCCCAAGTTACCAATAGATAATATTTTATTAAAATAATCTCATCATTTTTCGAGAATGTATATGTTTATGCTTCCATTAATAAAATATTATGATACATCTCCTATGAACCACCATGAGTTTTCTTATAATCTATTTATTAAATTATTTACATGTATTGTTAAAAAAATTCTACTCTTAGGTACTTAATTTGATTAATAAATTGTTTCGAATAAAAAACTGACAATATCTCTCTCTTCGATTGGAAATTAGTTTTATTTTAAAAAATATGTTTTCAAAACTATTATGAAAAACTATTTTTCGAGGAAAAATAATTTTAAAAATGTTTTATGGTTTTAAAATCTTACTTTATAAATTTTCAATTATTTTCAATGAAATGGTTTTTAAAAAATTTCTAAATATTTCATTATAAGTATTCATGTATTTTTAAATAAATGGTTTTGAAAAACGTTTTCAATCTTTCTTTATATATTTTCAATTATTTTTAATGAAATGGTTTTCAAAAACGTTTTCAATCTTTCTTTATAAATTTTCATGTATTTTAAACAAATGGTTTTCAAAAACATTTTCAAGATTTCTTTATATGTTTTCAAGTATTTTCAATGAAATGGTTTTCAAAAATGATTTCATGATTTCGTTCATAAGTTATCAAGGAAAATGTTTTTCAAAATATTTTTAATATTCTTTGATAAATATTCAGGAAAAACTATTTTCAAAATTTTTTCAGGCTTATTTTTTATGTTTTTAAGGAAAAAAGATTTAAAATTGATTTTCATGCCTTATTTCTATTTTTACAAATTATTTTTAAGGAAAATGGTTTTCAAAAGGTTTTATGTTTTAGAAAGTGTTTTTAAATAAGAAATTTTATATTTCTTAAGAAATTTTTTTAAATGTTCTATCAAAATTATTTCCCACCTAAGATGAAAACCAATTGTGTTAATCGTGCATTTTTTGGGAAATGATTCAATGTTTCCATTCATTCTCTTTCTATGAATGGTTTATGTTTTTGTTAAATGATTTTTATGATACTAACACCTATTTAATGGGTTATATTCTTTTGAAACCCACTTGTTTTCATGGTTTATTCTTTTGATGATGTGATTGGGAAACCGGTATCTTTTTCCCTATGTTGTGATATGATTACATGTTTATGATACCTATTTTATTTCATGGTTTATGATACGATTATTTATGATTTTTTGGAACATGTATGTATAATTTCAATAAGAGATGGGTAGGAACTATATTTCTATCCAATGAATTGAGTAAAGATTTATATCTCAGGGGATAAACTAAAATATTCTTGGGCATAAACCTTGACTACTAAGATAGTTATGGGAGTGAACCATGACTACCAAGATGGTATGAGGAGTAAACTCATGCTACTAAGATGACCATGGGAGTGAACCATTAATACCAAGATAGTATGGGGAGTTAACCCATACAACCAAGACAGGCATTGCCATGATATATTGTCTAACATAGAAATTATATTATTTTCTTATATGTTTTTCACAATTCCTTGTTTTATTCCTAGTTTATGCATTCATGATGTATATTCATCATCTCTTTATGATTCATGTCTTATGAACTGCCCAAATTTATTCCATGATTTATGTTTATAATATTTTATATCAAGTATATGATATTATATTTCCTTTATCATGTTCTCACACCCTTATGATCATGATTATGCTTACATGTCTCCCCTATTTACAATTACTGAGCATCTGAGCTTATCCATTTTTATGTTTCCTTTCCTAGGTTAGGAATATATGTATTGTGTTTTATGTGTCTTAGAAGGGTGATAGTCAAGAAAAACATAGTGGTATATAATGTTGCTCACTCATTTACTAGTGTTTATGTTTCCATGATTCCAAAGGAACTAAACTAATATGGTATTTTGGTGCCCGTTTGTGTAATGTTATGAGTATTCCACAAAAGGTATATAATGTTACTATATGAAAAGCGATGGTCAATATAGTTGGTATCAAATCCATGTTTATTAAACCTTTTGAGACTAGGATGAGAAAAATTTAGTTAGATCCCTAGGTATATTTCTAAGTATATATCTAGGGATGTCTCTTAGGACAAGTATAGGGATGAAGAAACGTTTATAAAAATTTCCTGGAATTTTCTTAAAGGATAGAGTGAGTGGTTTCCTAACAATAAATCTGTGTATAAACATTATATGTGGATGTGTGTCTGGCACAAATGTACCTAGGGTTAGCAACTCTGAAAATATGTCACTGTCTTGATGCGAGGTAGTTTGGTACAAGATAATGGGTCTTTCTGCACACTTAATTTGACACACTTGGGGGATATGATTTTGGATTTCACAAACTCTTTATGAACTATCATGAAGGATTTAAATTAAGGATAATAATGAATAACATATGATAAACCTAAGATTACATATATTAAAGAAGTAGGAACCATGATTTAGGCACACAATAAGAAATCTTCATGATTATATGGTATCCAAATATGATAAATGTTTCTCATGATTTTATTTTTGGTTTTAGTCAATATATTGAACTAGGAGGAACATGGTTAACATTTAATGTTTCAGATGTGAAAAGTATAGGAATAATGTGAATCAATTTCCCAAGTGGAAATCTCAAAAATAGAATCATTAATTACTTACAAGTAATGGTTATACTTCTAAATATAAGGAGACAACAATTGACAAGTTAAAGGTATGGGTTTTTGTTCCAGTATTTTTTACATTAAACATAAGAAGCATGATAAAATTGATGTTGAGGAAACTTAATACATGATTCATATTTCGTATTCTAGGAAAGAGGTATTATGAAATAAGTTTATGTATCCTAATTAATGGTTTATGAATAAGGTTTTATTAATAGAGTATCTATGTTTTGGAATTAAAATATTATGTTATATGAATCATGAAATATATAAGTATTTTCCGTATAAGTTTTAATTAAGGATTTAAAATAAAATATTTAATAGTGATTAAGACATAAAAAAGTAATTTTAATGAGAGGTTATATTTTTATTATGGGAAATAACCATTAATTAATGTCTGAAATTGAGATAATGATGATTGGATAAAGATAACTTGGATATAAATAACTAAATTAGATGGTACATATTTCCTTAGAATGGATTATTAACATAGTGTTATATGTCATAAAGGATGAAGTTACAACTTCTTGGATTTACATAATATATCTAGTAATAATTGGAATGAGGAAGCATGTAGGTTTTCCAAAATGATTTATGGTACTTATAGTTGTTACCATGTTTCAAGTTAATATACAATGAGGGTATTCACTTGTTTGTAATGTGACAACCAAGTGGTACATTATGATATATGGGGGATAAATGATAATCTAGTTTCTTGGATTTATTTATAAATCATTAAATTTTCATCTTTTGTAAGGGATTTAAGGTTAGCCATTTATGAATTTTTAATTTGATATTGAGATGAAGTCAGTAATGTTAAGTTATTATCTCTCCATGTGAGGATTTATGCATATTGGATAGCCAGCTCAAACTACTTCGTGTTGATGATAACTGATGATATAAGGGATGGAATATCATGGATATCATGATCTGTTGGCACTTCAAGAATGAAATAGTCACCTTATATTTTATAGGAATAGGTGATGTGGATCATTGAATGACAAAGGGTGATGTTTTAATGAAATAAAGAAGTATATATTCTCATGTAAATTCATCAACTTTAGAAGAAAAAATCTTAAACCCAAAAATTTTATCCCAGTAATTATATTTATAATGGATCAGATGGTCCTTTAGGTCATTGAGGATTTATGGATTTGTGAATGTTAACTTTCTCCTAACCTTATTCTTCATCACTCTCCATCAGTACATGATGATTATATTTCTCATCCTTGTCCATGTTTTCACATTCCACCATTGATCTCCTATGTTAAAACCCAGCAATGTGTTACTCTGGGTAACCATTTTGTTTTCAACTTTATATTTTGAGAGATGTTTTAGTAATAATTTTTATGATGTGGGTTTCTATGAATGAAACATTAAAATATTAAACCTTTGATAACCCAAAAAAAATTTGAGGGAGAAATTCATTTTAAAGGGGGTAGAATGTTACACCGCAATATTTTTTGAAATATTTTTTTTAAAATTAATTTAATCATTTTTTGATACTTTTCATTTAACATAATAATAAATCTAGACTTTGTTATAAGAATGTTCTATGTTTGGATTGTTATATACGCAACACCAAGTTAAGCATATACTATATGAAACACCAAGCACATAAGGGAATATAATATCCCAATATGTTAAAATATATTTATGATTTAAAATATATATTATATATTATATATTTCAAATTCTGCAACACTGAGTTAGTGTTTGTTATATGTAAGAAAAACATTCTTTGATAGCATGTGTTTCATGAAAGACCAAGTTTTACTGTCTTTCAATGCAGAAGTTATTGTAAAAGTAAATTTGGACACTTTTATGAATTGTTTTTAAATAAACATTATTTTTCAATTAATAATGTTGAAATTATATTAGGGTGATTTTCTAGTATTTATCTAAGAAACATCAATTTTTATTGAATAGTAAAAATTGCTATAATTTAATTAAAAACACCTAGTTTGTTTAAATAAATATTAGTGTTAAATTATATTTTAAATTAGGTTTAAAAGTCCCAATAGATCAATTATTCAGATATTAATCCAATTTATTTCATTTGAATCATTTTTATATTGAAACTCGATAAAAAAACTTATGGAACTTTGGAGCGTTTTTTTACTTTAAAAACCTTCTTTCTCACCATGGCTGGAAGATTAGTGTTAACATTAATTTTCCCACTTATGTGATTTGAGTTTTGAAAAATGGACTTAAAGATTTCTCATCAATATAATATTTTTTGTCTAATAACAAGAACAAAATTTTTCTCCAAAAAATATATTAATGAAAGTGATTAAAATTAATTACGTTGGTTAAGGTAAAATTAATCTTAATAAGTTATTAAAACTTAATATTAAAGACCAAATGGATCTATAAACTTGTCAGAAATCCATTATATGCCAATAATTAGACCATATCCCCACTTGTTTCAAATTTTATGGGTTATTGGGAAATTATTAAATGGAATTTTCTTATATAAAAGGTTGCATAATGAAACAGACAAATGGAGAACTTTGCTTACCTTGAAAATTTATAAAACATTAAATATGTACAAAACATAATATTTTTTGTTATACATATCTTTATGAAACAAAAAAGGGTTATCTTTATCATAATAATTTTTCAATATATTTTAGGTATCATTTAGAAACATAAAATTATTAAGAACCACCAATGTAAGATTATTTAGTTAATAATTAACTAAAATAAGTGATACTATAAATATTAAAAGGAAAGTCAATTGATTGAATTATTGTCTTTAATAATTTTGTTGGATTAATATATAATTTTACACATCTATAAACTTAATATATTTTAATTAAAATGTGATTTTTATATGTTAAAATTAAACATAAATAAATAATGTCAAAATTAACATTATTTATTTTTTACAATATTTTTTTATAGAAGGCGGTGCCTCAGTCAAAGACCAAGGAACAATTTATTAAATAGATAAAAAATAGTTACATAAGTTTGAAGAATGAAATCTTATTACATTATTTATAATAAAGAGGGAGTAAATCATTGGGCAGTTCGTCACACCAAGTTATCTCCTTGTTGACACCCTTATAAGCAAGATCATTCGCATCCATGTTCACTTCACAAAATGAATGAATGAAAATGTAGTTAGTATAAAAAAGGGATAGAAGATAGTTCTTCCAACAGGTAGTAAGCGGGCAGGCTAGATGCACCACACCATTCCAAATAGCCTAGACAATAGTAGTCGAGTTACTTTTATTCCAAATATTGTTCCAACAATTTTTCTTGGAAAAGTCAATGACATAGATAACACCCATAATTTCTTCTTCTAGAGACTAGGTAACACCAAAAAATATAAATAATAATATGTGGAGTTGACCAAGATAGTCTCTGTAAATAGCACCATAACCTGCAGGTCCGGTTTGCTTTTACAAGTGGCATCGACATTCACTTTGATCCATATTCGGAGTGGGGCTTTCCAGAACACCTCAAAAGTGCATCTAGGTTGTTTGTAGATACCATAAATCTAAATTTTATAGAGGATCTCAAAGTCTTCAATAGTGTTATCACAATTAATCTTTATAATCAAGGTAGTATCTCGAGTGGAAATGACAATCTCCATCCAACCAACATTATGACTGAATGAGAGATTATTATGAAGAATATCATTCGATCAAACCAGATCACATGGAGGAGCTCAGAAATAACAGTTAAGAAACTTTTCTTAATTTTTTTAGAGGTTTAAAAAACCTCACAATGCTTTAGTTGTGAGCTGATTGATTCCAAGAGTAACCATCTACAAGAAAAAATGTAAAAAATATAGTTCCAATGAGCTGAAGTTGTAGAATAAGAAAAAAAGAGACGATTAGTACCTTCTCTATGTTGGTTAAAAATATGACACTTGGAGCAAAGTTGAATCCCAAAATATTGTATAAAACCCTCAATGGGGACTCTTTTGTGAGTGATATTCCACACAAGAGTAAGTATTGAGGGTGTGACCCAAGGTTTTTCAAAATAATTCATCCAATAAAAGTTAAAATCAGAATTTAAAATTTTTTTCTTGAAAAAACTTTTGAAATGAAGGATTCCATTATGAGCAGGCTCCCAGACAAGGAAGTCTTAAGAATTCGAGATGGGATAATTATCAATAACATGAATGATTTCACCAAGATGGTTATTGTTATGAGAATGGATAACATCCCTTATTGTGTAGATAGTATTCTCTAGAAGATAGTTGGGAGGAAACATAGATATTAAAGGACCACTAGTCCAGTTTTCCAGCCAAAATTTCATGGAGTAATCAGAGATAACCATTCATCTAGAATTATTCATGATGTTAGTGAAAGATTTCCTAATTGATGTTCAGATGGAAGATGATATATAATTCAAATTTTCTTTCTTTAACTAAAAAATGAGTCCATTTTTAGGAAAAGAAATGCAATTAAAGTTGTTGTGAAGCATCCTTTATGTGAGTCTGGCTTGATGATCACCATTAAAGAGTATAAGATTTTTTATACTAAGACCACCCTTTTCTAATGGTTTACAACAAGTATCCCAGAGAATGGTCACAATATTCCATTCAATAGTTCTCTTGGTCCAAACCAAATTTTTGATGTACACATTAATTTTCTTAAAGAGACCAATAAGATATTTGTAGACCATCATTGAGTAGAAAATTTTAGAGACAATTATAGATTTTACCAGATAGATTCTACCTTCCATGGAGAGGGATTTACTTTTCCAAGAGGAAAGTTGATTAATGAATTAGTCCACAATGATGGAAAAGTAACTAGATTTAGGTTTTCCCCAAAATATGGTTACACCAAGATAAGTGAAAGGTAAGGATACTTCCTTGATGCATAAATTGTTTATGATATTACTTTTTCTAATAGAAGAAAAAACCAAGGAAAAAAAGGATTCATTCTAGCTAATAATTTGACTAGATATTTCTTCATAATGAAATAAGAAACTTTTTATATTTTGAATATTCCTTTTATCACCTTGTAAGAACAAGATGATATCATCAACATATAAGATATGTATGGGAATAGTTAAGTTCCTAGAATCATGAATAGGTTTAAGCTTTTATTGATCAATAAGGTGAGTGAGCAATCTGATTATGTAATCTTCTACCCCTGCAAAAAAATGGTAGATAATAGGGATCTCCTTGTCTAACTCATTTTCTGCATTTAAATAATCCCTTAGGTAAACCACTGACATGGATGGATATAAACGCTAATTTAAATATGTAATTTATCATACTAATGAATGTATCATTAAAACCAAAGCTCTGAAGGACTTTTAAAATAAAACTCCAATCAATGGTATCAAAGTATTTACTAATATCATGTTTAATGGAGATATTGCCTCCTATGGTTTCTTTGTTTAATATGTTGGTGAATTTTGAGGAAAAGAACATGCAATCTTGTATAGACATACCCTTGATAAAACCAAATTGTTTCCAATATACTTTCTTTGGATTATAGTTGTATGTATATTAGCAAGAAGTTTCATAATAATTTTGTACAGAGTGTCAATAACAAAAGTGGTCTTAAGAGATAAATCTCAAAGGCATTGACCAATTTAGGAATTAAAGTAAGAAATTGAGTATTTAGGCCATGGGAAAGGACTCCATTGGAAAAAAAGGATTTCATAATTTTGAAAACATCCAAATGAATAACCACCCTATAGTGTTGAAAGAAATGATTATTGAAACCATCAGGGCCCTGGGCACTATCAGGATTAAGCCTAACAAATTGTCTTTGATTTCATGATTAAAAGGGGTGCTTAAAAGATAATCATTGTCTTCATCACTCACTATAAACATAATGAAATCAATAAGGAGGTATTTACTTACATATAGACCATTGAAAATATTATCAAAGTAAGAGACAACATTATTAGCAATGGCCCCCTCAGTATAAATGAGGTTGTCTTCATCTCTCAGAAAGGTAAGAGGTCTGTAAACTTTTCTTATTCATTGAAGAGAGTTGTAGAACATAGTGTTTCTATCACCATCCTAAATCCATTTAGTTTTAAATATTTTCTTACGCATGGTATCTTTAAGAACAAGAAGTGTGTTGAGTTTCATAGAAGTGTTAATTTCTAGTAGAGAATCCAAATAAAAGATAGAGTTAGTTTTGATGTTTTTAATTTGAATAAGTTCATTATCAAGAGTAGATATTTCCTTTTCAATTTATTTAGATGTGAAACTACACTAACCATTAAGACACTTATTAAGGTGTCTTAATTTGGTCATATAAGAAAAAGAATCTTTTTTATTATTCATGGACTTCCAAAAAAATTTATGATGTTGGAATATTCAGGTTCATTGAATAAAGAATTATTAAATATAAAAGGAAGAATGGGTTTAAGAATTTTGGTATTAAGACTAACAAGAATGGGGTTATCATCTTAGTTAATCTTAGGTAGGGTAATACTAGAGATAGTGTCCCATTTTTCTATAGAGGAGATATTCGTGAAGGCCCTATCTGGTTTACTAACCACTACTCTGTTGTAGTGTCTTATAAACCAAGTGAACTTGACACTAGTGAGGTTAATTTCAACAAGATTACTATTCCCAATAGCAGTTCTATATTATCTTGAAGAGATAGAAGGGTGGGATAGGAAAATATTCTCATTGGAGGTAAGAATCTCATTAAAGTTTCTGATCACAAACTAGGGATCATGGATATTGTTAGCTAAATCCTAAATATCATGGAAAAGATGTCTACCATCATGGTATCTATTGTTAGCATAAATTAGGGTAAAAAAAGTGTGTAATATTTCAAAAGAATAATCGAAAGTAAACTTATTCTCAGAAACATTAAAATATTTTACATTCTTAAAATAAGAATGATAAAAAACACAAAGAGATTCAACAGTACTACTATCTTTTCAAGCACCTGAAAAATTATAACCATGAGAATAAAGATGCATAATTTTCAATGAAAATTCAATTTTTAGGTTCTAAAATAGAAAAAAATTGGCATGTGAGTCTTAAGAAATATTTTAAGAACAATAATGGTGTTAAGGTTATAAATACCCTTAAAATTCAAAAAAAAATCATTGGAACATGTAATTGGGGTTAGAACCCCCTTTTCTTGAACTACCTGAGCCCTTACAACTCTTTGATCTCTTGAAATTTTGATTATAGTCTGGACTAGGTTTATTACCCTATTTACTCATAAGGGAAACATAATATTTTTTATAAGTAACTGTATTAGAAATATTCTAATTTGTTTCAGGTGTTTCGACATTCAAATGGGTTCCCATTGGACTGTTCTTTGATGTCGTGGTGAGTTTTTTAGGTGGGATAATGGGTAAACAAGTAGAGTCCCTACCATGGGTAGTGTGGTGTGTGCACACTACCACTAACATACCATAAATAAAACAACATTAGAGATGGGTCTCACCTGTAGCAGCGTCCAATGGTAAAGAATCTGTAGGGGGCTGGGAAGCATCAAGTTTTAAACCAAGGCTGTTAGGTTTCCCTACCCTTGGGAAAGTGAGGCACCAATAGCATCATAGACATTTATTTTATCAGAGTGAAAACTAGGACCACTAGAGTTTGTGGTTGTCACAACCTATTTCAAATCAGTTTAAGGGACATCTATAGTCTCCAAGGATCCATTGATATCATTCCCACTGGATGGATCTACAAGCATTGAAACATGTTGCCCAAATTCAGTAGAGTTCGTTATACACATATAGTATAAAAAAAATCCACACCTTCCTTCTTTAATACAAAATTTGGGAATAAATAATTTCAAGGAATCCATTTGGTACAAACCAAAAGGAGTTACCCGATTAAGATGTAACACCCTCCCTCAATATCCTTTCCTTTATTTTCTTTCTCCACTACCCACACTATCCTTATTGTGTTCTTGTATAATAAAACAAGTATACTAAATATACTGTGTTTTTTTAATTATAATGGTTCAAACAACACTTAAACACACTTCTATCTAATGGGTAATGAACATACTGTTTACATGTATGACGAAATACCTTCTGACTAAATGATGATTGTTCATTTTTCTTTTACTACCTATAATGGTGGAAATTATGATGGAAACATTATTTATATATGTTATATATTATATTTTTTATGTATTTAAGATTTTATAATTCTTTTACAACATATAACTTATACTTTCCATTTGGTGTAAATACGATAATTTTGTTTGAGAAAGTGTGGAATACCTACCCCTCAAAGCGATACGACTCGTTCAAACACTACTTGGAAGTATTAAGAAGGGGATTAGTGAAACTATATGATATATGTGATATGATAATTATATTGGTACAATTATATATATATATATATATATATAATTATTTATTTCATTTACTCTTGTTTATTCAATATGACAATGAAATAGAAATAGCGTTCATGCGTACATACGGCTCACCATCTCCATGAACGGTATATTTCATTACATACTTCTATATTATACAGATTATTATAATAGAAATATAATGAAAATAAATGATATTTATATCATTATTTACATTTTTAAAATCACGATACAAGTATAAGGACTAAATATATGACAAATTAAGACACATGTGAAGAATAAAGAGAATATTAACATAAGTGAAACCTTAACATAGGATTGATAACATGCAGGTAATATAAGGTAATAATACAACAATATATTTTATTGGATAAAATAATATGGTTATTTATAATATTTATAATAACATTTTATTTGTTATGCATGTTTTCTGACCATGTACGATGAGAAAAAAGACACAAGGTAAGGTAATTTCATCTCACTTTTTATATCTGTGAGATACATGCCATATTCATGACTCTTTTCATTTTTATGGTGCATAGACTACCCAATAATTAATTCTATGATTATTATTTATAAATTTATGGTTATTTACATATATTTTATATGATCCTTCTCTCATAGGTTTTATGTTTCAAAACATTCCAAATCGGTTAAAAAGTTTTCTCCCAATTTTCATTCTTTCAGACACATGTTTTTTATGCACCTAAATTCTTTTTTCATTGTTTATATAGTTATATTATACAATTTATATAATGAATATAATTAATTAATTATATTTTAATATTTATGAAATTTTATTTTCTTACATAGAGTGTATGACCCCAATTTACCAAGAGATAAGAGTTTATTAAAACAATGTCATTGTTTTTTATATTGTTTATATTTATAACCCCTTTGAGGAGATATTATAATCCATCTCCTGGGAACCCTCATTATTTTTCTTCTACTCTATTTATTAAGGTAATTTCAATGTATAAGTAAAATTTTCCTACTCATTGGTACTTAAGATGATTAATAAAATAAATTTAATAAAAATATGATTGTATCTCTCCCATTAGTCAGAAATATATTAGATTTCAAAGACTATGTTTTCAAAAAAAATCAAAAAAGTTTTTCAAAGAAAATATAATTTAAAAATATTTAATGGTCTCTAAACATTCTTCTATAAATTTACAATTATTTTCAAAAGAAATTTTTTTCAAAAACGTTTACAATCTTTCTTTAAAATTTTTCAAATATTTTCAATGAAATTGTATTCAGAAACATTTTCATGCTTTATTTATATGTTTTAAAATATTTTCAGAGAAATGGTTTTCAAAAAAGTTTTCAAGCTTTCTTTATAAGTTTTCAATTATTATCAATGAAATAGTTTTGATTTTTTTCATGATTTCTTTATATGTTTCAAATTATTTTCAAATAAATGAATTTGAAAAATGTTTTCAAAATATTTTTGTATGTTTTCAAATATTTCGAAATTAACATTTTTCAAAAAAAAATTAAGAATTCTTTCAAAAGTTTTCAAGTAAAATGGTTTTCAAAATATTTTTAATCATATTTCATAAATTTTCAAGGAAAATGTTCTTAAAATGTTTTAAATATTATTTTAGAATTTTTAAAGGGGAAAGGTTTTCAAAATGATTTTCATGAATTTTTTTCTATGTTTTTAAATGATATTTAAAAAAATGGTTTTCAAAAGGTTTTATTTTTTAAAAATAAATTTTTAAATAATAAAGGGTATTTTCATTAAGAAATTATTTTGAAATATATATCCAAATTATTTCCTATCTAAGACAAAATCCATTTTCGTTACATGTTCCTTTTTTGGGGAAATGATTCAATGTTTCCATTCATACTTCCTCTAAATGGTTTATGTTTGGATAGAATAATGCTTGTGATACTTGTAAGATCGCGGATATCCCTTAAGGTATGTTTTGATTACATTTCAATTTAAGTTCCTTATATTTTGTTAAAAAAAATTTTCCCAAGTTCATGTGAAGACAAGGGGTGTAATGGGGGTTTGCAAAACAAAAGAAGAAGAAGAAGGGGGTTTCTGGTTATGATGTACAATTTTTTCATAGTTAGGGAGAACAAAGTGGAATTCCAAAGAATCCATGTGAGGGGATATTTTTGAATAGTAGCATCCACATGATTTGGTAAACCATGCGGGTAAATAGTGCAGCATAGTAAATTTAAGAAAATTAAAAATATTCCACTGAAGTAATTTTTATATTCCACTCATGATTTTCCTCTTCCTCCCCTCTTGCAACCCTAGGAATGAACCAAAGCTCACAAGAGCTCCCAAGGTTGATTCTCCTTCAATCCTAGTCCGTTTGGTGGGTCGTTAGTTGTGGGTTGAAGATACAAGTAGTATAATCTAATCTTTGCTTCTAATTTTGGGTTAGGGTTCACACCAGTTATCCATCTCCTCCAAAGATCTCAAACCCTTTATTTCTGGTGAGTTTTAGGTTTAGGCTTCAAAGGGTGGTTTAATAGGGATCCAAGACCTCTATTAAGAGTGTGTTAACAAATAGATTCATTGTAGGTAGTCTATATTTTATATACCATAGCATATTCTTATATTTGTGCCAATAGGGTTCATTCTGGGTTCCTTCTTGATGTGTTCTTCATATCATTTACAATACGTGGTGTATTGGGCATCTAAATGATTAATTTAACCCCTTGTGATCCCCATGTGATGCACAGAGGATGAATTGGACAAATTAGGGCCACCCATGGGGTGTGTCGGCCCTCCCTATTGGGATAACAGTATTGCAAGGTGTGAAATGGATCTATAATGAGGTAGATCCCTAGATAATGTGTAATTGGTTATGAAATGTGTTATAATGGATTTTGTTTAGTTGTGTATAATGGGGTTAAAGGCTAAGGGATTGTTTGGTTGACATTAAAATTGGTTAAATGGGGTTAATTAGAATATGATATGGAATTATGTTTACACTAGAATATTCTTAGTGAGGTAGGCATGGGAAGTGGTAAAATGGGGCAAAAAGGGTTAAGTGATATAAATGATTAATGTGTTAATGGATTAAGTCATAATGTTAATTTATTATTTATTGATATTGTTGGTGATAATAGATATGCTTGGTTTTGATGTGGTTAATTATGAAAAATGATATATAATCATGTGAACATGGCTTAGTAGAGTGGGGTACAGACTTGAGGTTCTATGCCCATAGGTCAAGTTGGATTGAGGTTCTTTCTGTAACACCCCAAGCTTCTACGGTACGCTTCTCCTTGAATAATGTGATAGCGTGTGTTGTACGCAACACCGAGTTCTAACACACCATAACCAATCGAACTAGCCGTTATGAATAGTAATACCTACTTTTTGAAATTATATATATTTTATATTTCAAAATGGACTTCATTTTTGGATTCGGAATATCTAATTTATCCTAAGGTGAAATTTTGGTACTTTTCGGATAACTTTCATATTTTGATGAATAGTGAAAATTACTAAATTTTAATTAAAAACAACTTTTTTAATCAAAATAATTAATAGTGATAAATTATGAATTTTAGTAGTTTTAAAGTATATTTAGAATATAATTTTACCATTTAATATAATTTTGGTCATTGGACATAATTTTACAATTAAACCGAACATAAACAAGTGTCAATCTTTTGATAGTTATTATCTCTTAAAAACACGCTTTTTGTTCTGACAGCGGGAATTAATTTTAAATTAATTTCTGCCACTTCTGTGTTTTGAATTTAGAAAAATGTATTCCATATTTGGAATCAGGATGTTCAAATTTTTTAAATAGGTAACTTTTATTTTTAGACATTTTGAATAATTACTGCGGTAAATATTTTATTTACCATGGTTAAGGGTAAATCCGGTAAATAAGGGTTAAAAAATAATATTATAATAATACTAAATTACCCTAAAACGTGTATTAAACCTATTGGTGGATACATGGTCGACCATGGGCATCTTTGGGTCGATTTTGGGACCCCATGGATCCACTTGTAAGTGATAATGACACTTTATTTTAATTAAGTTAAAATGAATACAAAAATGACACAAGCATATGTCTTTTAGAAAAACAATTGTTACATAGGGTTATATATGTTGGATTTTAGATTATAAATATTCATTAGAAAGATAAAAAGATTTCCTACATAATTATATTTTATTTATAATTTTTAGACATTAAATAATTTATTTTATTTATGACACAATGATGATGCAGTAATTACTATAATAGTGAAAAATTAAAATAATTGATATTATAAATACCCAAATAAATATAATATGAAACTTTCATTGAATTAAACTAATTTTCTAGGATACTATGATATATTAGGATTGATTTAATTGACATTTTTCGAAGTAATCAATCTGTTATGAGTTTCACAAAAATCAACTATTGAATAGTGTCAAAATTGACATAAAAGAGTTCTTAAAACAAATATTATATTATTAATTGATATTAAATTCCTAAAAATCTAAGGATCGGCCAAGAGACTTATATCATGATAGGTTCATCATTAATGGACCACTTGAGGGTCTCTTGGATGTATATAGTATGTTTATTAACCATATTATATAAAAATACAAAGAGGCATTGTAAAAGTGAAACTAATTAACTTAGAGTTAATACTTAAAGATAAGGTTAATATAAGTACCCAAACCTGTCTAAATTCTATTGGTTGAGTGTTTTTCTACCTATACCCACCTTAACCTCTGAATAATCAACTTTGGAGCCACTAGAAACCGAATATGAATTTATTATAAATTAATATTTCTAGCTTTTCCAAAGGTGCCCCTCACCCCTCTTATAAAAGGGAACTCCTCCTTCTCATTTCTTCACACCTTCAAAGCCTTTTGGTTCGGCCAAAATCTGCACAAATACTCTCCCAACATCCCTCAATACAACCTAGAGGCCTTATTTTGATCAGAAAGCCAACCTAAGGAGCCCTTTTTATCAAATCAAAAGGAAGAACCCGAAGAAGAGGTAATGTTTTCACCACCCCTTTTCAAGTTCCTTTCTTCTTCCACTTCTTCTTTCTTTGTTCTTACCATTATAAAATAATAACTCCAGTATCTTACATATACTGTGATGTTATTATAAATATGGTACAACCATATTCAGTATTCTATCCACCCTTTGAATAACATGTCACCATACGTGCGTACGTACGGCTTACCGTCTCCACGTCGTGGTGTAATTATTATTCAATATATTATTATTTGGATGGGTATAATAATGATGTGTAACTGATGTAAATAATAAATATAACATGTTAATGATTCTTTATATATGATATACCATCCATTTATATATTATTTTAATATCAAAAGAATGATATTGTTGGTCGTGCGTACGTACGGACTACCGTCTCCACGAACGCGATGAGATTCATTCTCCATCGTATCCATTCAAGTATAATTATCATTTGATGATTTAAAAATGATGTTTAAGGACTTTATATCATTCTGGATATGAATAAGTTACAACAAACATGTCTTATGTAACTAAACATATAAAAGAAAATGAGTAAGTTAACACCCGAAATGACGATAATTCTAAGATATTATTAACAAATCAATGTTAAAAGATCATATATGATATCATATTAATATATATGATTCTTGTATAATTTAATAACAATTATTTCACCATTATACAGGAGTTTAACCTACCCCAACCAAGGAAAAGTACAAGGTAATGGTTATTTCACAATCTCTTCATTATCCGAGGTTGTTTATACGTAATAATCTACTGAGATCTCTTTATCATCCACATCCATGTTTCTTAAAAATGTATTTCAAAACATTTTTACCCTTTACTAGAATATGAGTTAAAGTCATTTATACCCTTTTTGACTTTTATAAGTGGTTTATAAAGGAATCTTTCGGTCGTTTTCAAAACGAGTTCCTTTTTAACCTTTTCGACAGAATTAAGGTAAGAATGTTTTTTTTAACTTATACGGCGGGTGCGGCTATTTTCCGCCGTTATAAAATCTTCAAAGCTTCCCTTACAAGCTTATAAGAATATTTTAAAAGAAAATGTCTTATTTTATATGGATCTTAAATGATTTCAAAATAAAAGGAGATATTTCTTTAAAAAGAATTTTGATTTCATCTATGTCAACATCCTTTGATGGATTTTAAGATTATTTGAAGTTGATTTATTATGATACAAAACTTCTATATTGTATTTAAGGTTTTGTGATATGTTTGACTGTGGATGTGTTATTTTTATACCATTCATAGTTTATGGTGAAAGTATTGACATTTCGTATGCTAGTTTTAATACGAATGTTTATGTTATGTTTAAACCTTTTCATATGGGAATGCATTGGACTTAATATTTGACGGGTGGAGCCCGCTATAGCTCCTCGATGCATCGGTAGGTCTCATGAGACGAACTAGGGTCTTGGCACAATGCCTGGACAAAATCTTATTTGTAGTCTTGGCACGAGGCCTTGACTATGTGGTTATGATAGTCTGGCATTATGCATTCCATCATTATGAAAGTGGTTATTGATTTTTGCATGTGATTATTCGATTAGTAGAATATCCATGTGAATAAGTAAATGGAATTATTTCATTTTATTTATGTCGTACCATGTTGAAAGTTCATGTTTGAAAGGCTTTTGTTTTAGTTATACATTGCCTTAAATGTTTATTCTTATTTATGAAATTTTCCGCTATATTGTTATCCTTACTGGGCATTTGAGCTCACCCCTTTTCTATGTTTTATTTTTCCCAGGAAGTGAAGAAGTAAATTATGAATGACCTGTAGGGATATTATGTGGTGATATGAGTGTGGATTATGGAGACATTATGTTGTTGTTGTAGTTCTTCATTTTATGATGTAATGTAAAACTTATGAATATATCTAGTGTTTCCAAGGCTACTAAACCAATCGGTCTTTCGAGATTTGATCTTTCTTGTGATCATGCCAATGCTACGAAGTAATGCACCGACTCTGGGTAGCAGGGGTCGGGGCGTTACAGTTGGTATCAGAGGAAGTTTAGTACAAACCTTGGAAGCTAGATTTAGATAAACTCTGATTAGAGCACGTAGACCTAAGATGAACTTTGAGGATTAGTATAGAAGAACTTCCTAGAATTTTGGTATTGTAGAGATTTTGTGAGTTTTCCGAGAAATACATCCATGTCTGGATACGAGCAGGTAGAGGCGGCTCTGGCACAGATGTACCTAGGGTTAAAACCCAAAAACACCGCTTTGAGCTAGACTCGAACGGGAACTGGTGCACGACAACGGGCATTGCTGCACTCTTGGTTACGACACTCCCGGGGGATATGCTTAGGATAACTATAATTTTCTTTAAAAATCATTATGAAGGGTTTATGAGTATATAATTCCTCAAAGAAAACATTTTTATGATTATGGATTATATCCATAAATAGTTCAATTTATGTTGAGTGTTTTATAAGTATGGGATTATGTATTTTGATTCATAAACTGATCTAGTTTATGCCATTGTTTAGAAATGGCCCCTAGTGGAAGAAATGGAAACCGTATCAATGCACGCACTCCATGTAGGGATTTCCCTCCTGCTCAAGATAATTATAGTGGGGTTGGTGATGCAACTGGTGCCGATCAGCTAATCACCATACTGGGGCAACTTACTCAGGTTATGAATAATAACCTTACCCGTATGGAGCACCCTGATCCGCAGCATGGAGGATCAATGTTAGATCGATTCATGAGGCAACAACCACCAACGTTCAATGGGAATACAAATCCCTTAGTAGCTGAGCAATGGATATTTTCCCTAGAGAAAATATTTCAGGCTTTGGGGAGCAGTGAAAGGGAAAAAGTTATCATGGCAGTTTACCGCCTCACTGGAGATGCTGATCAATGGTGGTCATTGATTCAAAATACGAAAGAAGATGATGAAGTATCAAATATGGAATGGAGGGAGTTCAAAAATCTATTTTTAGAAAAATACTTTCCTCGCGACCATCGAGCAGATATGGAAAGGCAATTTCTAAGTCTGAGACAGAAGGAGGATGAGAATGTCACAAAGTATGAGGCTAAATTTACAAGGTTAGCAAGGTACGCTGGTGATTATATACATAACCAAAGAAGTAAGATTGATCGTTTCTTTGATGGGTTAAAACCATTTCTCCGTCGAGCATTAGTCTCACAATCCTTTTCATCGTACGAAGACATTGTCTCATGTGCTATCAAGACCGAAAAGGAATTCTCTAAGTCTTATGACTTTAAAGCAAAGCAAGAGAAGAAGAGACCTGCTGATCAATCTGGGAATGGAAATAAGGGGAAGAAGGGAAAGGTTGAATATCCATCATGTGGTAAATGCGGGAAGAAACACCCTGGTGCTTGCTTGAAGGGAATGGGAGTCTGTTACAAGTGTGGTGAAAAAGGCCACCAAGCTCGTGATTGCAAGGGGAAGAAGGAAGCTACCAACGTTCAGTGCTACAATTACAGGGAGATGGGACATTATGCGAATGAATTTCCTAAGCGTCAGGAGAACTTACCTCAGAAAAGGCCAAGGGATCAAGGCCAGGCTTATGCTATCACTACTGCTGAGGTAGAAGCTCCGAAAGACGTGGTGGCAGGTAATTTAATGGTTTCCTCAAGTTTAGCAAATGCATTATTTGACTCTGGATCGTCTCATTGTTTCATATCTTCCCAATTTTCTAAGAAAATTAGATATTTCCAATTTGATTTAATAAGGGAGTTGTCAGTTAAAACTCCTAAGGGACGTATCATTGCAACAAAGTTTTGTGAATCAGTCCCCATTAGAGCACATAAATGTTCGTTATCTACTGATCTCATCGTCATACCTATGATTGAGTTTGACAGAATCCTCGATATGGACTGGCTTTCAGACTATGATGCGAAGATTTATTGTAAGAAGAAAGAGGTTACGATTCTTGGTGATAATGATAAGGAACACCTTATCTTTAGAGCAGAATCGTCACCACCTAATTCTTATTTAGATCCACCCTCAATAGCTCAACTAAATTCGATTATTGGGGAGGAAGAGAATGAAATAACTATGGGTGAGGAAAGGAATGTTCAAATAGAAGATGTACCTGTTGTGAAAGAATTTGTAGATGTATTTCCGGAAGATTTTCCTGGACATCCTCCAGAACGAGAAGTTGAGTTTTCCATTGATTTAATTCCTGGATCAAGGCCTATATCGAAGACCCCTTATAGAATGGCCACTGTAGAATTAGTTGAACTAAAGAAACAACTAGAGGAATTGAGTAATAAGGGATTTATTCGCCCTAGTGTTTCTCCATGGGGAGCCCCTGTTCTTTTTGTTAAAAAGAAAGATGGATCTATGAGGTTATGTATCGACTACAGGGAGATCAATGCTATAACGATAAAGAACAAGTATCCCCTACCTCGTATTGATGATTTATTTGACCAACTACATGGAGCTCAATACTTTTCAAAGATTGACCTTCGATCTGGATACCATCAGTTGTGTGTAAAGAAGGAAGAAATTCCGAAGACAGCATTTCGAACCAGGTACGGGCATTACGAGTTTACTGTAATGCCTTTTGGATTGACTAATGAACCCTCTGTATTCATGGATCTGATGAATAGAGTTTTCAAGGAGTATCTCGATGAACTTGTGGTGGTATTTATTGATGATATCTTGGTATACTCCAAAACCTACGAAGATCATGAAAATCACTTGCGCATTATCTTGAAGACTCTGAGGAGGCATGAATTATATGGGAAGTTTAGCAAGTGTGAATTCTGGCTTCAGGATATTTCTTTTCTTGGCCATATTGTCTCTAAATATGGAATCTCTGTTGATCCTTCTAAGACCAAGGCAATCCAATAATGGCCAGCACCTACGAGTATAACTGAGGTACGTAGTTTTATTGGTTTGGCAGGTTATTATCGACGTTTCGTCCAGAATTTTGCCCGATTGGCTAACCCATTAACAAAGCTCACACGAAAAGGGGTTAAATTTGTTTGGACAAAAGAGTGTGAAGAATGTTTCGAAGAACTGAAGAGAAGATTAGTCAATGCTCCTATATTGACTCTACCATCGGGGAATGATGGGTTCGTTATTTATAGTGATGCATCAAAGAAAGGACTTGGTTGTGTCCTTATGCAGAATGATAGAGTTATTGCCTATTCATCACGACAGTTGAAAATTCATGAACAAAACTATCCTACTCATGATCTTGAGTTAGAAGCTGTGATCTTTTCTTTGAAGATATGGAGACACTACCTCTATGGTGAAAAATGTGAGATTTATACTGATCACAAGAGTTTGAAGTATATTTTCTCACAAAAAGAACTCAACATGAGGCAAAGGAGATGGCTTGAATTACTCAAGGATTATGATTGCACGATACACTACCACCCGGGGAAATCAAACAAGGTGGCAGATGCTTTAAGCAGAAAAGACCATGGAGTTTTGAACATGATGAGAATTGAAAGGGATCCAATTATCATGGATCTAGTGAAGATGGACATGGGAATAACCAGGGAAGGTGAAAAATCAATGCTTTTTCAAATGGTTGCCAAACCATCTTTACTAGAAAGGATTAAGAGTTCTCAGACCGATGATGAAGAATATCATAAGAAGATTAAAGTTGTGAATGATGGGAGATTGAAAGACTTTTTGTATGAAGATGGAATTTTGAAATTCGGGAAGAGACTTTGTGTTCCCGATTTACCTGATCGGAAAAGGGAATTGCTGGATGATGCTCATAGTTCCAATTTCTCTATACACCCTGGGAGCACCAAAATGTATAGAGATTTGAAGGAACATTTTTGGTGGGACAACATGAAGAGGGAGATTTCTGATTTTGTGTCAAGATGTAGGGTTTGTCAACAATTGAAAGCTAGAAGGCAACAGCCTGGAGGAGTCATGCAACCTCTTCCCATACCGGAGTGGAAATAGGACAATATTACGATGGACTTTGTCATGGGGCTACCAAAGACTCCTAGAAGGAACGATGCAATATGGGTTATTGTTGATCGTCTTACCAAGTCAGCACATTTTCTTGCTATAAGAGAAGATCTACCCCTGGAACGTCTAGCAAGACTATACATTAATGAAGTTGTCAGACTTCATGGAGTACCCCTATCGATTGTTTCTGATCGTGATCCCCGTTTTACTTCAAGATTTTGGAAAAGTCTTCAGAAATCCCTAGATACTGAACTTCATTTGAGCACTGCTTACCACCCTCAGACAGATGGACAATCAGAACGGACTATTCAAACCCTAGAAGACATGTTGAGATCTTGCTCACTTGACTTTCAGGGTATGTGGGATCAATATTTACCACTGGTAGAATTTTCCTATAACAATAGCTTCCATTCGAGTATTCAGATGGCACCATATGAAGCGTTATACGGAAAGAGATGTCATACACCAACCTATTGGGATGAGGTTGGTGAAAGAAAACTTGTAGGCCCAGAACTGGTGGAGGAAACGGTGGAAAGGGTGAAGGTAATCCAAAATCACATCAAAGCAGCCCAAAGTAGGCAGAAGAGCTATGCCGATAATCGAAGGAAGGATTTGGAATTTCAAGTCGGTGATCATGTTTTCCTGAAGGTATCTCCATGGAAGGGAGTCATACGTTTTGGTAAGAAAGGTAAATTGAGTCCCAGGTACATCGGACCCTTCGAAATTCTAGAACGAATTGGGGTTGTAGCTTACTGATTGGAAATGCCGCCAAGTCTCTCCAAAGTTCACGATGTGTTCCACGTATCTCTGTTGAGGAAATACATGCCTGATCCAACGCATGTACTCACCTATGAGGAATTAGAACTGGAACCCGATCTTTCCTATTATGAAGAGCCCGTCAGGATTCTTCATACGAGAGAACAAGTACTGAGAAACCGGACGACGCGTCTGGTAAAAGTTTTGTGGAGAAACCATAAGATGGAGGAGGCAACGTGGGAACCCGAGGAACTTATGATGAAGAACCACCCGAGTCTTTTCATGTGATAAGTATTCTAGAAATTTCGAGGACGAAATTATTTGAAGGAGGGGAGAATGTAACACCCCAAGCTTCTACGGTACGCTTCTCTTTGAATAATGTGATAGCGTGTGTTGTACGCAACACCGAGTTCTAACACACCATAACCAATCGAACTATCCGTTATGAATAGTAATACCTATTTTTTGAAATTATATATATTTTATATTTCAAAATGGACTTCATTTTTGGATTCGGAATATCTAATTTAGCCTAAGGTGAAATTTTGGTACTTTTCGGATAACTTTCATATTTTGATGAATAGTGAAAATTACTAAATTTTAATTAAAAACAACTTTTTTAATCAAAATAATTAATAGTGATAAATTATGAATTTTAGTAGTTTTAAAGTATATTTAGAATATATTTTTACCATTTAATATAATTTTGGTCATTGGACATAATTTTACAATTAAACCGAACATAAACAAGTGTCAATATTTTGATAGTTATTATCTCTTAAAAACACGCTTTTTGTTTTGACAGCGGGAATTAATTTTAAATTAATTTCTGCCACTTCTCTGTTTTGAATTTAGAAAAATGGATTCCATATTTGGAATCAGGATGTTCAAATTTTGTAAATAGGTAACTTTTATTTTTAGACATTTTGAATAATTACTGCGGTAAATATTTTATTTACCATGGTTAAGGGTAAATCCGGTAAATAAGGGTTAAAAAATAATATTATAATAATACTAAATTACCCTAAAACGTATCTTAAACCTATTGGTTGATACATGGTCGACCATGGGCATCTTTGGGGCGATTGTGGGACCCCATGGATCCACTTGTAAGTGATAATGACACTTTATTTTAATTAAGTTAAAATGAATACAAAAATGACACAAGCATATATCTTTTAGAAAAACAATTGTTACATAGGGTTATATATGTTGGATTTTATATTATAAATATTCATTAGAAAGATAAAAATATTTCCTACATAATGATATTTTATTTATAATTTTTAGACATTAAATAATTTATTTTATTTATGACACAATGATGATTCAGTAATTAATATAATAGTGAAAAATTAAAATAATTGATATTATAAATACCCAAATAAATATAACATGAAACTTTTAATGAATTAAAATAATTTTCTAGGATAATATGATATATTAGGATTGATTTAATTGACTTTTTTAGAAGTAATCAATCTGTTATGAGTTTCACAAAAATCAACTATTGAATAGTGTCAAAATTGACATAAACGAGTTCTTAAAACAAATATTATATTATTAATTGATATTAAATTCATAAAAATCTAAGGATCCACCAAGAGACTTATATCATGATAGGTTCATCATTAATGGACCACTTCAGGTTCGCTTGGATGTATATAGTATGTTTATTAACCATATTATATAAAAATACAAAGAGACATTGTAAAAGTGAAACTAATTAACTTAGAGTTAATACTTAAAGATAAGGTTAATATAAGTACCCAAACCTGTCTAAATTCTATTGGTTGAGTGGTTTTCGACCTATCCCCACCTTAACTGCTGAATAATAAACTTTGGAGCCATTAGAAACCGAATATGAATTTATTATAAATTAATATTTCTAGCTTTTCCAAAGGTGCCCCTCACCCCTCTTATAAAAGGGCACTCCTCCTTCTCATTTCTTCACACCTTCAAAGCCTTTTGGATCGGCCAAACTCTGCCCAAATACTCTCCCAATATCCCTCACTACAACCTAGAGTCCTTAGTTTGATCATAAAGCCAACCTAAGGAGCCCTTTTGATCAAATCAAAAGGAAGAACCCGAAGAAGAGGTAATGTTTTCACCACCCCTTTTCAAGTTCCTTTCTTCTTCCACTTCTTCTTTCTTTGTTCTTACCATTCTAAAATAATAAATCCAGTATCTTACATATAATGTGATGTTATTATAAATATGGTACAACCATATTCAGTATTCTATCCACCCTTTGAATAACATGTCACCATACGTGCGTACGTACGGCTTACCGTCTCCACGTCGTGGTGTAATTGTTATTCAATATATTATTATTTGGATGGGTATAATAATGATGTGTAACTCATGTAAATAATAAATATAACATGTTAATGATTTGGTATATATGATATACCATCCATTTATATATTATTTTAATATCAAAAGAATGATATTGTCGCTCGTGCGTACGTACGGACTACCGTCTCCACGAACGCGATGAGATTCATTCTCCATCGTATCCATTCAAGTATAATTATCATTTGATGATTTAAAAATGATGTTTAAGGACTTGATATCATTCTGGATATTAATAAGATACAACAAACATGGCTTATGTAACAAAACATATAAAATAAAATGAGTAAGTTAACACCCGAAATGACGATAATTCTAAGATATTATTAACAAATCAATGTTAAAAGATAATATATGATATCATATTAATAAATATGATTCTTGTATAATTTAATAACAATTATTTCACCATTATACAGGAGGTTAACCTACCCCAACCAAGGAAAAGTACAAGGTAATGGTTATTTCACAATCTCTTCATTATCCGAGGTTGTTTATACGTAATAATCTACTGGGATCTCTTTATCATCCACATCCATGTTTCTTAAAATTGTTTTTAAAAACATTTTTACTATTTACTAGAATATGAGTTAAATTCATTTATACTCTTTTTGACTTTTATAAGTGGTTTATAAAGGAATCTTTCGGTCGTTTTCAAAACGAGGTCCTTTTTAACCTTTTCGACAGAATTAAGGTAAGAATGTTTTTTTTAACTTATACGGCGGGTGCGGCTATTTTCCGCCGTTATAAAATCTTCAAAGCTTCCCTTACAAGCTTATAAGAATATTTTCAGAGAAAATGTTTTATTTTATATGGATCTTAAATGATTTCAAAATAAAAGGAGATATTTCTTTAAAAAGAATTTTGATTTCATCTATGTCAACATCCTTTGATGGATTTTAAGATTATTTGAAGTTGATTTATTATGATACAAAACTTCAATATTGTATTGAAGGTTTTGTGATATGTTTGATTTTGGATGTGCTATTTTTATACCATTCATAGTTTATGGTGAAAGTATTGACATTTCGTATGCTAGTTTTAATACGAATGTTTATGTTATGTTTAAACCTTTTCATATGGGAATGCATTGGACTTAATATGTGACGGGTGGAGCCTGCTATAGCTCCTTGATGCATTGGTAGGTCTCATGAGACAAACTAGTGTCTTGGCACAAGGCCTTGACAAAATCTTATTTGTAGTCTTGGCACGAGGCCTTGGCTATGTGGTTATGATAGTCTGGCATTATGCATTCCATCATTATGAAAGTGGTTATTGATTTTTGCATGTGATTATTCGATTAGTAGAATATCCATGTGAATAAGTAAATGGCATTATTTCATTTTATTTATGTCGTACCATGTTGAAAGTTCATGTTTGAAAGGCTTTTGTTTTAGTTATACATTGCCTTAAATGTTTATTCTTATTTATGAAAGTTTCCGCTATATTGTTATCCTTACTGGGCAATTGAGCTCACCCCTTTTCTATGTTTTATTTTTCCCAGGAAGTGAATAAGTAAATTATGAATGACCTGCAGGGATATTATGTGGGGATATGAGTGTGGTTTATGGAGACATTATGTTGTTGTAGTAGTTTTTCATTTTATGATGTAATGTAAAACTTATGAATATATCTAGTGTTTCCAAGGCTACTAAACCAATCGGTCTTTCGAGATTTGATCTTTCTTGTGATCATGCCAATGTTACGAAGTAATGCACCGACTCTGGGTAGCTGGGGTCGGGGAATTACACTTTCTCCACCCCAAATGCATGGGTTTGGTAAGGGTACAGAGTTCTATTACCTTAATAGTTGCATTCCACTCAAATAAAGGCTTCTAGGGGAGGATTAAAAGGTTATTATAATGTGATTCCTTGTGAGATAGAACTAAATTTTTATTCCCAAATTCCTGCGAATATCGAACATTCCTAATCCATTTAACTCGTGAAAAATATAGATTTAACCATGGAATACCTAAGTAGTAAACCTTGATTAAATGGTAGAATATTTTAAAAGAACATAGTTTAGAATTAATATTGAATTTTTTACCTTTACATTCATTTACTTATCACATACATGAACTATCTACTTTTACTGGATATTTTTTAGACACTATTATTGGTGTACTACTGATTTATACTCACACCTTCTTTGACATACATTGGGTACCCGAGAAGATTTCATGTTTGTATGTTCAGACAAGGGCAAGGGCCCTATGTTAGGGAGTTGAGTTGGATATGGGGCATGTATGGTTGAGGTTACAGACTTGGAGTTTGGACCATTTTGGGGATTCTTATATTTTTCTTTCTTTGGGGTTTTTTTACTTGTAACTATTGCATGGCATGACATATTTACTATTGTATATAGTTGTACCAAATTTGGGAATTGGTTATTTATGCATGTTATTAATTGTTTCTTATTTTTTATGATACTTAATTTTTTCTATTTTGGATTACTTTGGTAATAAGGTTATATTCTCCCCATGGATCTTGTTTAACACACTCTTATAGTCATCAACCTCTTGCATACATGGAGGTGTGATTGGGGTCATGTGGCGACCCGACTCGGGGCACTCGTTTAGTGGCATCCGGGTTGGGGATATTACCATGTGGTATCAGGGGAGTTTTTATATCATTATTACTATTTAGGGAATGATAGATAAAAGGATAGGAAAGTGTTCATCCTTGTTAATGAGCTCATTCTTGTGAGTATCAAATCCATTTATGAGGTAAAACCAAAGCGACCCTAGGAGGGTATTGATTTTCTTTTTGTGTGTTGTTATATTTGATGATATTTCACCATCGGGTGATGAACTTGTTATGTGATTTGATGGTTTTGTGATATTTCTCGCATGGATAGAAGGGTACAAGGTATTTCATTCATTCGTCATTCTAGTAACCAATGTAGATAAGTGAAATTAATCATGGTAGGAACACACATGGTTTGGGTGTGCAGGATATAATGGTTAGGATGCATTTTTTGTTCTAAAAAGTAATGAAATTTTTCCAAATGGGATAGTATGAATGGGAAAAAAGGAATGTAAAAAGGTAATTAGTAATTATAAAAGGGTTCTCAATAAATAAGGAAAAGTGTATTAACGGGTTTTAAGAGTTAGTTAGGATGTGAAAACTATTTTGAATTGGGTAAAAGATGAGGACTGTAACCATGTGAATTAGATACCCATGTTAGCCATGGCCTTAAGAGATATGATTAGGGGTAGTGATCCAGTTGTGAGTGGGCTCATTTGTGTACTTTACATAAACTGGCATGGTGGAATGTTATGAGCCTACCTATATCATTCTACTTTTCATAAAATTTTTATGGTTGTGTTCTAATGCTCATGTATGTCATTGTAGAGAAATTCCACATTGAATATGTGTGGTGGATGAGAGACATGAAAACATCGCTAATAATGTTCCTTTAGTAGTAGAGCATTAGAACGTGGTGATATAGAAAAATAGGGAATATTAGTTCGGTGATAACTTTAATTGTTTTATGGAGATGATGGAATAACACCTAGGGCGGGATGCACCGAGTATGTTTAAGCTGCCTAGGGAGTTTCATCTACAACACCCTTCAACCTTTACTGGAGAGGGTGGGCCAGAGGCATTGGAGTTTTTATTATATTCCATCCAAAATATTCTTGACTATAGAGAGACTTCCCTTGAGATTTGATTCAAATTAGTGGCCTATATGCTAAGAGGCCAGTCAAATCATTGGTGGGACATCATGGTTTAGACGGAGAAGGCTAGAGGAATGATATGGAAAGATTTTTAGATGATGATTCTGGAGAAATTATACCCAAAAACCTTAAGGAAGAAGAAAGATGTGGATTTTAGGAGGTTGAATCAGGGGATAATGTCGGTGATAGACTATGATAGTCATTTCACCGATTTGAGGCACTTCATTTTGATGTTGATGGGGGGTGAGGTATCTATGGAGAAACGCTTCCATGACTAGATGAGACACGAGATCACGTCTCAAGTGAATATCTTTCATCTAAAAAGGTTTTCTAAATTGTTGGATCAATACCTTACCTTGGAGGGGAACCTAAAGGGAACTTTGGTTAGTGAAATCATGGCACCAACTGGGCGAGAAAGTAGTGCGACTTCCGATGGTAGGAAGTGAGGTTTTGGAATCTTTCAGCAGGTTTGAAGCACAAAGAGTAGTCAGAAGAGGAGGTCAACTTCTCAGGTTAGTGACCAGGTCTTCTATTATAAGTGTAGTAGGTCGGGGCACAAGCATCACCAGTTCCCCCCCCCCCCCAATCGGCTGAGTGCCAAGCGTGCTGCAGGCAAGGCCACATGCATAGGTTCTATATGATCCCGCAACCGTCAGGGAATGATAGAGCTCCAAGGCAGAGGTCGAGTGTACGTAGGGGTTAGGTTACCCCATATCATGAAGGTATTTGTATCTCCTTGGTTCATACTTATATAGGTGGAGGACGTGGAACTCTGGGGAGGGAACATCCTTATCAACAGGGCAGTGTACTGCAGGGTACTCTGGTCAGAGCCCAGGGTAAGGGGTTAGGTCTTCTCCATGTAGTTCATAATACACCTAACAATGGTGAGCTGGGATCATCTATTGTACGTGGTATGATTCTGGTAGCTTCCATGCTTTCTGGTACATTATTTGATATAGGTGCTACACATTCCTTTATTTCTGCTCAGTTCGTAGTTTTGTTGGGCTTAACCTTGGAGACTACATCTGGGGTATTGTCGCTTGATACTCTACTAGGGGTATGAGTTGAGGATTTCAGGCTATGTAAGGGTTGTGATCTTGAGGTTGGTGAGTATTGTTTTCTCTGGGGTTTATTTGTCAAAGAGATTTCAGGCTTTGACCTAATATTGGGGATGGATTGGTTGGTTTTATTTAAATCCCATATCTATTGTTATCGACGTCGGATAATGCTCACATATCTTGATGGAAGAACTTATGTTCTTTGTGGTGATTGGGATACTCGAGCAGGCCACGTAGGTCTGCTATGCAAATAGATAGTATATTTCACAGCCCAAGTGGGATGCCTTATGATGAACGATGGAGAGAAAGTGATGTCTCTCATCCCTTTCTTTGTGAACCAGTTTCATAGTGACTTCTTGGGGTTACCACCCAAGAGAGATGTTGAGTTCACAATTTAGTTACTACTGGGAGAGAATCCAGTTTCTATTACACCATATCAAATGCAGCCAATAAAGATACAGGAAATGAATGTCCAGGTAGAGGATTTAGAGAATAAGTGGTTTATTCATCCTTTTATATCACCTAGGGGATCCCCTGTGTTGTTTTCTAAGAAGGATGATGGATCATTGGGGATATGTGTCGATTATAGGAAGATTAACCAGGTGATGGTTAAGAACCAATTCCCTCTTCATAGAATATATGACATGTTCAATCAGCTCATAGGTGCCTCAGTGTTTTCAAAGAAAAAATTGAGTTTAGGGTACCAGTAGTTGAGGTTGAGACCTTATGACATTCCCTGAATAGTTTTTTGAATTAGGTACATGTTGTATAAATTTTTGGTTATTCCATTTGGATTTACCAACACAACAACTGTGTTCATGGCCTTTATGAATCATATAATTCACCCATATCTGTATTAGTTCATAGTTTTCTTCGTTCATGACATCTTCGTGTACTCTAGAACTCATGATGATCATTTTAAACATCTTGACATCATATTGAGTGCACTAAGAGAGAATAGAAATTACGCCAAGATATAAAAATGTCATTTCTGGATTGATAAGGTGAACTTTACGGGACACATCATTTCTGAGTCAAGTGTGTCATTGGATCCAGAAAAGGTGCAGGTTGTGGTGTCTTCGGATGAGCCCAAGAATGTCTCGAATGTTTGGAGTTTTTTTTGGTTTGTCCGATTATTACCAAATATTTATTAGAAATTTATCTTGTTTGACAATACCTCTCACATGCTTAACCAAGAAGGGGGTTATGTTTGGTTGGTTAGAGGCTTGTGAGAATTCATTTCATGAGTTGAAGAAGTTGCTGACTATCAAATTGATTTTGGTCTTACCCAAACCAGGTAAGAGGCACACCCTATTCTGTGATGCATCTGGTGTTGGACTTGGGGTAGTGTTAATGCATGATGATTAGGTTGTAGCTTATAGGTTGTGATAGTTTAGTCCACATTAAAGTAATTATCCTACTCATGACCTAGAGCTAGTTGATGTGGTGCATAATTTAAATTTTTGGAAGCATTACTTGTTCGGAGAACCTTTCACAGTGTTCACTGACCATAAAAGTCTCAGGTACATATTCTATCAGTGGTATTTGAATCTACGTCAGTGATGATGGGTTGAGTACCTACAATATTTTTATTTTGAGCTGGTGTACACTCCAAGGAAAGGTAATAGTGTTGCTAATTCTCAGATCTCAAAGACTAAAAATCAGGTGGTTTAGGAATCCATTTTAGAGTGGAAATTGATGTCCTTGTTTGCTGAGACGCATTTGGAGGTATAGGATGTGCATGGGCAGATGACCCTTGCATCTATAGTAGTTGAGTATGTTCTTTTGAGCTGAGTTAAAGAGAGTCAACTAGTAGATTTAGTGTTTTTGGTTGTGATGGAAAGTCATAAAGGTGGGGAGTCACCTTCTAGTTGGACTTTTAGTGATAATTGTCAGGACCTTCCCTCGGGGCCCATGTCGTGACTACCCCAAGACCGCCTTACATAGGCCAGGGGCTGGAGACTAGAACCAAGGCGTAAATCCAGGTAAAATGGGAAGGCGTTGCCTTTGAAAAGTAAACAAACACCACAGAGCAAGCAACTGTAGAAGTAAACACTAAGTAAAAACTGAGTACAACAGTAAGAGAAGAAAAGTAAGTGGGCCAGTATATAAACCCAAACTAAAAGTAAAGTACAACTGGAAAGGGAAAATAGAAACTGAAAGTAAAGCTGCAACGTCAAGCTGTCCACTGGAAATCCCACCTGAAGGGTGGGTACAAATAGCCTCCTCTTCTCCTCGGGTCCAACCGACCGCTCCGAGTACGTCCCGCACAGTGGTCCACCTCCAGGTAACGTCCTGCTCCGCAAGTCTCAACCACGATCAGCGATGTCTGTCGTCTGCAACCAACACAACGTAGTGCGGGCATAGCCCGTGTAGGGGTGAGTATAAGCTACTCATTAAGGACCCCGAGACCCCCGAAGGTCTCCCAGAATCCACAATGGATAATCCACAAAGGAAAGATACAATCACAAAGTAACATCCGACACTGCTTAGGTATACGCCCATACATATACCTAAGTCATCAATTCGCATTCGGCTCCAACATCCGAGCCCCAGTACAACCCAGTCCACACAGGAAAGAAAAATGTAAATCCACACAGGATAGCACAACACAATCCACAAAGGAAATCAAAACAGGATTCAGCTCACACAGGTATACTTCTCATATGACGATAGAGATGATTAGATATTTCCACTGATTCATCTAAGTCATCGTACCCACAAAGGATCGATAGGTACTAACCCCCGCAATGACCCACAAAGGATATAACCCACAAAGGATCGGTAGGTAACTAACCCCCACAATGACCCACAAAGGATCTGACCCACAAAGGATTGATAGGTAACTAACCCCCGCAAAGACCCACACAGGATCAGACCCACACAGGATATGTAGGCGCTGACTCACATAGAACCGTTGAGCGCTGACCCACACAGGATCGGACCCACATAGGATCTGTAGCACTGATCCACAGAGGATCGCCGAGTGCTGAAGTCGTCGCCGTTGAAACCAGTGAGGATCTCTGTACAGTCGTCGTCGTCACAGTCGCAGCCAGCACTAGGGTTCCCGCACACAGCAATCTCGTTCGGCAGGGTCCGCTCCACGAGCCGAGAGGTTGGTACAACAACTGACACATAGTCCATAGTTGATGTATCCAAAAGTTAAGTATCGTCAATAGGAACTCAACGTCGTAGACGATGCGTCAATCGGACGCCCGGTCTGAGAATTATTGGCTTTTTCGTTCCAGGGGCCCGGTTGGTTTTTAAGGCAAAACCAACCCGAACGTACTCCACCTGCGTCCAAACCTCGGGCGGAGTAATCCAAAAGATCCGTTCCACTTAGATAAATCCAACAAAGTTGGCATCACGTCAATCGGACGTCCGAAGCTCAAGATATGAGCGTTTCCGCTCCGAGGGCCCGATTGGTTTCGTGTACGAACCAAATCGGTCGAACACAAAGTATTCTGAAACCTTGATTGTGATATACCGAAACTACCGTCTTGATCCAAGGATTTCATCACAACTGATGGTGCGTCGATCGGAGGCCCTAAGCACAAGTTATGGGCGTCCGACCGGAAAATATTCGGTATTAAGGGGTTCCGGCCCGGTCCGACCCGGCCCGATACCCCCAGGGTCGACCCGAACCGGGTCTGGGTCCGGACCGCTTGGGTGTGGCCCGTCCCGGCCGGCATGGCGCGGCCCGGCCCGGCCTAGGCGCGGCCGGGCCTGGCGGACCGGCGAGGCAGCTGCCCCGGCCTGGGCGCGGCGCGCTGGCCAGGTGCTCGGCCAAACGGTCGAGCCGTTGAGCGGGGGGGGGGGGCTGCCCCTAGTTTTGTAACCGCGGCCCCAAATTAAGGGGAGCCATTGAGCTGCCCGCTAAGGGTTCGTAACCCCTGACCTTCCTTTGTCTGGCCAGCCCACTTGGCTGGCCAGTTTCTGCTGCCACGGATCGGCGACGGCCGGTCCCCCCTGCTCCGACGCCGGTGGCTCGGAATCGGCCGCCGATCACTCTTCTCCGCTGCGGCCCGGAACCAGCCACACCTTGGTTCGTCCGGCGCCGCGCGATGGCACCGCGCCCCTCCGTCGCGGCCCTGCTCCGGCCGCGGTGTCTTCGGGTTTCTCCGACGCGGCGCGACGGCGTCACATCCTTGTTTGATTTCACGGTGCGGCGCAACGGCGCCGCGCATTTCTTGCCACACGATCCCGTGCGGTGCAACGGAACCATCCCATTCCATTCCAATTCACATTTGAAACCAACATGGATAATGGAGGAGGTTCGGCCATGTTTGTGCGGTCCGGCCCCCTCTCGTTAATCGATAGCAATTGGACATATTCCATGAAGAACGTCAAGTAGTAATCACGAAAAAAATAAATAAATAAACCCCTACCTTGGGCGTAGCTTGAATGGAGGTTCGTCGAACGAGTATTTGTCACGAAATTATCCATCGCAGGAAGAGGCATCGCGGAAGGAGACGTCGACCTCCGAGGAATCCAGCGTTCTTCACATTCTTTGCGTTCTTGGTGTTCTTTGACGAAGAGGATGAAGAACTCAAGACTCCCTTAGCTTTTTCTCTCAAAGCTCTCAAGGCAACAAGACTCCCACAAAAATAAAATAAGACACTTACTTATTTTATTAACAAAACAAGGTTTGAAATTCAAATGTTCGAATTAAACAACAAAATTAAATTACACAAGTTGTCATAATTTATGAAGGGTTATGGAAGGTTAGGGAAGGTGAAGGGGTAGAGTTTGTGTGGGCCCCACCGCCTTCATAACCTACAAATGGATGTTGGGTGGTTTTTTCCAACTTCCACCCAAAGCTTAATCCACTTAAAGTAAATATAAAAATTGTTCCATAATTTTTATTTTTCCTTCCACATAAATTAACAACTTCTCTCGTGTAAACGCAACTCCGGAAATGGCGTTCCTAAGAAATTACAGGCGCTACGGTTCCATCAGTGCCCTCGAAATTCTATTCCGAGCACCAGTTCAAAAGTTAGAAATTCTCGCTCGTTCGTTCACTGAACGTACCTGAGCTAAACATCAGATAGAAATTCTGGGCACACCGGGCCTCAGAATCAAGTGCCGTCAGAAACTACGTTCTTGTAAAATCCCAAAGAAAGTTAAGAAAAAATGTTCCTTGAATTTTAAAGGTCTTTACATTACTCCCACCTCAGGGCTTTACGTCCCCGTAAAGATACATCATAAGCTAGGAAAACAAATGTGGGTACTGAGCACGCATCTGAGCCTCCCACTCCCAAGTGCTCTCCTGGAGATTCCCGTCCTTCCATCTGATGCGAACTAGAGGAATCGACCATCCACGTAGGACCCGCTCCTGTCGATCCTCAATCTCCACTGGGACCTCCGTAAAAGTCGCCCCATCATCAACGTCTAGCTCGCCATGGTCAATGATATGAATCAGGTCGTGCACGTATCTCCTTAGTTGAGATATGTGGAAGACGTCGTGCACCCGGTGCACTGAGGTGGTAGAGCCAGGTCATAATCCACCTCGCCAATCCTGCTTAGGACCTGGAATGGTCCGATGAAGTGTGGAGATAACTTGCCGCCTTGGCCAAATCTCTGTAATCCACGTCGAGGTGAGACACACAAGAAGACATGGTCACCATCCTCAAACTCAAGTGGCCTCCGCCTCCTATCAGCATAAGACTTCTGCCGGCTCTGAGCTGTCCTCATCCGCTCCTAGATGACCTGGACCATCTCTGTCGTGGCCTGGACCATATCTGGTCCCACAAGTGCTGACTCCCCAGGGTCTGTCCATCACAAAGGAGATCTGCAAGGTCGGTCGTACAACGCCTCGTATGGTGCCATCTCGATGGTGGAGTGGTAGCTGTTGTTGTACGCGAAGTCCACCAAGGGTAGGTGGTCTTCCCAGCTGTGACCAAAGTCGAGGACACATGCGTAAAGCTTGTCCTCGAGAGTCTGAATGGTCCTCTCTATCTGACCATCCGTCTGAGGGTGAAAGGCTATGCTCAGACGTAGCTGCGTCCCGAACGCCTCCTGCAACCCCTTCCAAAGCCGGGAAGTAAAGCGAGCATCTCGATCGGAGACGATAGACGATGGAACACCGTGAAACCGTACAATCTTCCGAATGTAGAGACTCCCCAAGCTCTCCACTGAGCACTGCTCTCTGACGGGTCAGAAGTGTGCCGACTTGGTGAGTCGGTCGACAATCACCCAAATGGAGTCGTAACCTCTGGAAGTGCAAGGAAGTACAGTCACGAAGTCCATAGATATCCCATCCCACTTCCACTCTGGGACCTCAAAAGTTTGTACCAATCCTGCTGGTACCTGGTGCTCTGCCTTCATCTGCTGGAAGGTAAGCCATCGAGAAACGAACTCTGCCACAACCTTATTATGCCCGGCCACCAGTGCTGTCTTCTGAGATCCTGGTACATCTTCGCCACTCCAGGATGTACCGCCAAAGGAGAAATGTAAAAATCTCTCAGCACCTCCTCCCGTAAAGAAACTGGTACCAAGGTACGTCCTCTAAAAAGGACGTCGTGCTCTGCTCCAAAAGAAAATCCATCAGGTTCCTGTCCTGAGGATATCTGCGCACACCGCGTCTCATAGTCAGCGTCCTCACGTTGTGCCTCTCTGACCTGCTGCAGTAGTGGAGGGGTGACTACGAGAGACTAAAGGAAGGCTGATCCATCTCTATCCACGAAATATATCTGTAAAGAGGCTAGCTACTCTATCACCTCCTCAAGTAGCTGAATTCCCATCCTCCTATTGAGAGCATCGGCTACCACGTTCCCCTTCCCATGAGTATAGACTATCTCAAAGTCATAGTCCTGGAGGAATTCGAGCCATCTACGCTGTCTCAGATTCATGTCCTTCTGAGAGAAGATGTATCTGAGACTCTGATGGTCAAAAAATACTGTAAAGCGCTCACCCATCAGGTAGTGTCGCCATGTCTTCAGATCGAAGACCACTGCTGCTAACTCCAGTTCATGGGTAGCGTAGTTCTGCTCATGCATCCTCAACTAATGTGATCCATAGGCGATCACTGCCCGCTCCATCATCAGGACACATCTGAGTCTGGTCCTTGATGCAAAGAAGTAGACTACGTACCCTAATCCCTCCTCAGGAAACCTCAAGATAGGTGCACTGGTCAATCTCTGTCTCAGCTCCTAGAAGCTCTGCTGATATCTGTCTGACCACACAAAGGGTTTCCCCTTCTTTTTCAAAGCTAAGAGTGGTGCCGCAACTCTGGAGAAGTCTGGCACAGATCTCCGGTAGTATCCAGCTAGTCCCAAGAAACTCCGCACCTCTGTCACGCTCCTGGGTGGCTTCCAAGCTAGCATTGCCTCGATCTTTGCTGGATCCACTACAACTCCCGCCTCAAAGATGATGTTTCCCAAGAAGTGGACCTCACATATCCAGAACTGGCACTTCAAGAGCTTACCCTAAATCTGGTTCTCTTGGAGTGTGTCTAGGACAAACCGTAAGTGGTAGGCGTGCTCCTCCTCAGTGGTCGAGTAAATCAAAATGTCGTCGATGAAGACCATGACAAATCGATCGACGTATGGCTGAAAGATCCTGTTCATGAGGGCCAGGAACACTGCTAGAGCATTGGTTATGCCGAATGGCATAACCAAGAACTCATAGTGGACATACCGACACCAGAAGGCCGCCTTCTGCACGTCCTTGTCCCGAACTCTGAGCTGATGATAGCCTGACCTGAGAGGGTCCGCTCAGGCCGTCTTCTGCACGTCCTCGTTCGGGAGGGTCCGCTCCACAAGCCGAGAGGCTGATACATCAACTGACACATAGTCTAGAGTTGATGTATCCAAATGTTCCATATCGTCAACAGGAACTCAACGTCGCAGACAGCGCGTTAATCGGACGCCCGGTCTGAGAGTTATTGGCTTTTCCGTTCCAGGGGCCCGGTTGGGTTTTAAGGCAAAACCAACCTGACTGTACTCCACCTGCGTCCAAACCTCGGGTGGAGTAATCCAAAAGATCCGTCTCACTTAGACGAATCCAACAAAGTCGACGGCACGTCAATCGGATGCCCGGAGCTCAAGATATGAGTGTTTCCGCTCTGAGGGCCCGATTGGTTTCGTGTACGAACCAACTCGGTCGAACCCAAAATATTCCGAAACCTTGAGTGCGATATATCGAAATGGCCATCTCGATCCAAGGATCGCATCGCAACTGACGGTGCGTCGATGGGAGGCCCGAAGCACAAGTTATGGGAGTCGGACCGGAAAAGATTCGGTATTAACGGGTTCGGGCCGGGTACCCCCAAGGTCGACCCGAACCGGGTCCGGGTCCCGCCCGCTTGGCCGTGGCCCAGCCCGGTCGGCGTGGCCCGGCCCGACCTGGGCGCGGCCTGGCCTGGCGGATGGGCCAGGCAGCCGGCCCGGCCTGGGCGCGGCGCGCTGGGTGCGCTGGCCAGGCGCTCGGCCAAATGGCTGAGCCGTTGAGCGGGGGGGGGGGGGGGGGGGGGCTACCCCCTGGTTTTGTAACCGCAGCCCCCAATTAAGGGGGACCATTGAGATGGATGCCGGTGGTTTGTAACCCCCAGCCTTCCTTTGTCCGGCCGACCCTCTTGGCCGGCCGGTTTTTGCCGCCATGGACCGGCGACGGCCGGTCCCCCCTGCTCCGACGCCGGCGGCCCGGAACCGGCCGCTAGTCACTCTCCTTCGCCACGGCCCAGAACCGGCCGCGACCTTGGTTTGTCCAGCGCAGTGTGACGGCTCCGCGCCCCTCCGCCGCGGCCGCGGTGTCTTCGGGTTTCTCCGACGTGGCGCGACAGCGTCACGTCCTTGTTTGATTTCACGGCGTGGTGCGATGGTGCCGCACATTTATTTCCGCACGATCCCACGCAGTGCGATGGCACCATGCCATTTCATTCCAATCCACATTAGAAACCAACATGGATAATGGAGGAGGGTCTGCCGTGTTTGTGCGGTCCGGCCCCCTCTCGTTAATCGATAGCAATTGGTCATATTCCACGAAGAACGTCAAGTAGTAATCACGAATAAAATAAATAAATAAACCCCTACCTTGGGCATAGCTTGAACAGAGGTTCATCGAACGAGGATTCATCGCAAAATTATCCGTCTCGGGAATAGGCATCGCAGAAGGAGACGTCGCGGAAGGGGACGTCGACCTCCGAGGAATCCGGCGTTCTTCGTGTTCTTCGCGTTCTTCTTGTTCTTCGACGAAGAGAATGAAGAACTCAAGACCCCCTTATCTTTTTCTCCCAAAGCTCTCAAGGCAACAAGACTCCAACAAAAATAAAATAAGACACTTACTTATTTTATTAACGCAACAAGGTTTGAAATTCAAAACTTTGAATTAAATGACAAAATTAAATTACACAAGTTTTCATAATTTATGAAGGGTTATGGAAGGTTAGGGAAGGTTAAGGGGTAGGGTTCGTGTGGGTCCCACCACCTTCATAACCTACAAATGGATGTTTGGTGGTTCTTCCCAACTTCCACCCAAAGCTTAATCCACTTAAAGTAATAATAAAAATTGTTGCATAATTTTTATTTTTCCTTCCACATAAATTAACAACTTCTCTCGGGTAAACGAAACTCTTGAAATGGCGTTCCTAAGCAATTATCGATGCTACGGTTCCATCGGTGCCCTCGGAATACGATTCCAAGCACCGGTTCAAATGTTAGAAATTCCAACTCATTCGTTCACTGAACGTACCTGAGCTAAACATCAGATAGAAATTCTGGGCACACCGGGCCTCGAAATCAAGTGCTGTCAGAAACTGCGTTCTTGTAAAATCCCAAAGAAAATTAAGAAATTTTTTTCCTTGAATCTATAGTATGTGCAAGGGCAGATGACCCTTGAATCTATAGTAGTTGAGTATGTTCTTTTGAGCTGAGTTAAAGAGATTCAACTGGTAGATTCAGTGTTTTGTGTTGTGATGGAATGTCTTAAAGGTTGGGAGTCACCTTCTAGTTGGACTTTCAGTGATAATGGAGTTTCTTATGTTCACGATTGTGTTGTGGTGTCGACATATGTATGAGAGGAGTTGATGCGTGAGTTTCATGCATCAAATTGGACAGTGCATCTGAGCTTGACTATGATGTACCGTGATCTTCTCAATCTATTTTGGTGGACGGGAATGAAGAAATAAGTTTCAAGTTTTGTGTCATGATGCCTTACCTGTTAGTAGTCGAAGGCTAAACAGCAGTGTCTAGGTGGGTTGTTTCAATTATTTCTTATTTCATAGGGAAATTGGAATGATTTCATGATGTAATTCATAGTGGATATTCTGAGGACTCCATGGAAGAATGATTCAATTAGGGTAGTATTAGATTGGCAGACCCAAGTGGATCTTTTCTTGCTGATCCATGAGACCTATACAGTCGACCAGTTGGCAGAATTATATGTTCAAGAAATAATACGGTTTCATGGTGTGTGGAGAACCATAGTTTTATATCATGATCCATGTTTCACCTCACTCTTCTAGAAGGGACTACACAAGGCACTTGGTACCCAAGTGTTTTTGAGTATGTATTTCCACCCATATTCTAACGAGTATTCAAAGCATAAAATTCGGGTTTTGGAAGACATGTTGAGATTTTATGTTCTGGATTTTAGTGGTTCATGGGAGAAACACTTTTCACTCATTGGGAATGACTACAATAATATTTTTCAGGCCACTATTCAAATGGATCCTTTTGAGGTACTCTATGGGATATCGTGTAGATATCCATTGAGTTGGTTAGAAGATGGAGAGTCTGAGGTGTAGGGACTGAGTCTGGTATAGGATATGTTGGAGAAGTTTGATTGAATCAGAAGAGTATGAATATGGAACATAGTAGAAAAAATTTATATTCTAATTAGTTTCATTGACCTCTTGAGTTTATGGAGGGTGATAGTATGTTTCTTCTGGTGTTGGAAAGGTTGGGTCACCGTCATATCCAGAAACAGTGCAAATTGGCACCAAATTATGTGGGGCCATTTGAGATTGTGGAGAGGATCAGACCCATGGAATACCTATTAGCTCTTACACAATGGTATAGTGGGATGCATTATGTTTTCCATGTTTCACAACTCTATCAGTATCACCCAGATCCATCCCATTTTATAAAAGCCAAAGATGTTGATCTTGAGACTGATGCGTCCTTTGAGGAGCACCTTGTTCGTGTTGTGGATCATAGTGAGAAGGTCTTGAAGGGAATTGTGGTGCCTTTGGTTCATGTTAAATGGAAAACATGGAAAAATTCAGTAGTAAACATGGGAACATGAATTAGATATGTGGGCCTAGTGGCCCGATCTATTTTCTTTGGGAACTCAATGATACTCGTGAAGAGAAACTCGGGGATGAGTCGTCACAAGGTGGGGAGGTTGTAAGATCCCAGATCTCCCATAAGGTTTGTTTTTTTAACATTTAATTTTAAGATCCATATTTTGATTAAATAAATGTTTTCATATGTTCATGTGAAGACTCGGCGGTGTTCCAGGGTTTGGGACACGAAAGAGGAAGAAGAAGGGGGTTTCTAGGCATGCTGCATAGTCTGCACACGGTTAGAACAAACCATGTGAAAATCCTAGGAAACTGTGCGTGGGGGATGATTTAGGATAGTAGCACCTACACGATTTGTTCTTGGTTTAGAAAATTGTGTAGTTAAACTGTAGGACCAAGTAACATTATGAAAATTACAAAAATACCCTTATAGGGTTTTTTATGTTCTACTCAGGATTTTCTTACTCCTCTCCTCTTAAAACCCTAGGAACAAACCAAATCTCCCAAGATCTCCCAAGGGCGATTCTCTTTAAATATTATCCCATTTAGAGTGCTGTCATTTGCGGATTGAAGATCCGGGTAAGTGTAATCTCCTATTTGCTTCTCTTTTTTTGGTTAGGGTTCACACCTTTTCTCAATCTACTTCTAAATCTCTATAACCATTTATTTCCAATGAGTTTTTGGTTTAGGATTCAAAGGGTGGTTGAATCAGGATCTTGGACCTCTATTAGGAGTGTGTTCACCAATAGATTCAAGGTAAGAGGTCTACAAGTTATATCCCATAGTTTATTCTTAGATTTTTGTATGTAGGGTTCATTATGTGTTCCTTATTTATGTGTTCTTGATTCCATTAACAATATGTTGTGTATTAGGAATCTAAATGATTAATTGAACTCCTATTGATCCCCATGGGATTCATGGAGGGTGACTTGACCAAATTAGGGCCACCCATGGGGTGTGTCATCCCTCCACTTGTGCTAACGGTATTGTTAGGTGTGAAACTGACCCATAATGACGTAGGTCCCTAGAGAATGTGTCAATTGGTTATGAAATGTGTTATAATGGATTGTGGTTAGTTGTGTCTAATGTGGTTAAAGTCTAAGGGATTGTTTGGATGAAATTTTAATTGGTTAAATTGGGTTAATGGGAATATGATAAGCAATTCTGTTTACACATGAATATGATTAGTGAGATAGGCATGTGAAGTGGGATAATAGGTCCAAAAGGGTTAAGCGATATAAATAATTAATGTGTTAATGGATTAAGTCATAATGTTAATTTTCGATTTATTGATATTGATAGTGATATTAGCTATGCTTGGTTGTGATGTGGTTAATTGTGGAGAATGATAAATAAGAATGTGTACATGAATTGGTTGAGTGAGGTATAGACTTAAGGTTCTACGTCCATGGGTCGATTTAGACCGAGGTTTTAGCTCCACCCCAAAATGCACAGGTGAGGGAAGGGTAAAAGGTTTTATTCCCCAAACAGTTGTATTCCACCCAGACTAAGGCTTCGAGTTGAGGATTTAGAGGTTATTATAATGTGATGCCCAGTGAGATAAGACTAAATTTTTATTCCCATATACATGATAATATCAAACATTACTTATAAATTGAACACATGAAAAAGTTATTTTAAACAATGGGATGTCTAAGTAGTGAACCTGTATTAAATGGTAGAATATTTTAAAAGAACATTGTCTATAATAGATTATTGAATTGTTTACATTTACTTTCCTTCATTATTCACTTTCATGAACTATCTACATTTACTGTATATTTTTTAGATACCGTTGGTGGTGGCATACTAAGTTATAAACGCACCCTACTCGGTCCGTCATTGGGTAGCTAAGAAGATTTCATGTTTGCAGGTTAGGACAAGGGAAAGGGAGCAATGTAGGAGAGTTGAGGTAGACATGGGGAATGTACAGGTGAGGTTCAATATATGGAGTCCATACCATTTTGGGGATTCTTGTTTTTTATTTATTTGGGGTTTTGTTCAATTAGAACTATAGCATTTCATGACTTATTTTCTATTCTATACTGTTTTACCCAATTTGGGAGTGGGTTATTACTACATTTTATTAAATGTTTATTATTTTTTATAATATTTAAATTGTCTTCTACTAAGAATTACTCTGTTATAGAGGGTATAGTCTCCCCATGTATCTTATATGTCCCTCACTACTAGTCGGAAAACTCTGGCATACGGGGAGGTGTGCTTGAGGTCAAGTGGAGACCCAGATCGGGGCACTGGTTTAGTGGCTTTTAGGTTAGGGAAGTAACAATACCCATTTCTATTTCATGGATTATAGGTTTCTGAAACCTACTTTTTTTAATGGGTTATTATTTTTTTGGAATGATTAGTAAACATATATCTTTTTCCACTGGTTATGATATGATTACATGTTTATGATATCCATTTCATCTTGTTGGTTTTAATATGATTGTTTATGATTTTGTGGAATATGTATATATGTTTTAGTCATGATATGGGTGGGGCTATATCTCCCTCCAATTCATTGGGTAAATATTTATCACATGAAATATACTGGGATGGTATTGGGAACGAACCTTGACTACTAAGGTGGTGATGGTAGGGACCCATGACTACCAAGATGGTATGAGGAGTGAAATAATTCTTCTAAGATGGCCATGGGAGTGAACCATGACTACCAAGATTATTTGGGAAGTCAACCCACACTAAAAAAATGGTTTTCTCAGTGATACCTTGGATTATATGGAAATCATATTATATGATTATGTGTTTTCCACAATTCCATGTTTAATTCCTATGTTATTATTTCATGGTTTTTGTTCTTTATTTCCTTATGGTTATGGTCTTAAGAACTACTAATATTTATTCCATGATTCATGTTTATGATCTCTGACATATAGGGTATGATTTTTTATTTTACCGATCATGTTCTAATACACTTATGATCATTGTTATGCTTAAATTTCTTCCTTGTTTACCCTTATTGAGCAGCTTAACTCACCCCTTTTTATGTTTCCTTTCCCAGTTTATGAAGACATGCATTGTGTTTGAATTTTATAAGAATAGTTCTAGTTAATAAGAATCGAGGGGAGATAATTTACCTCACTCTTGTACTAGTGTTTATGTTAACATATTTGTAAAGGCACTAGACTAATAAAATATTTGCGCATCTCTTTGTGTAATGTTTTAAGTATTCTGAAAAAGTTATACAATGTAAATATATATAAAGTAACGGTCACTATATGAAAATATAAGAACCTAAGAAATATAAAAAACATTGAGTTAATATAAGAGTAAATATAACTAATGAAAGAATATGACCAACCATGAATGAGGCATAGTTGATGGATTAAAAACACAAATTCGTGGTCAATGGAGAGACTAAGTGAAGAAATAAATATTGATGTCATGAAGCCATGGTTATAGGAATTATCTACATAACCTACAACCAATTGACCATGTGAGATAAGGCAAATTAGCCATATTTTAAGAGCATGGTCGACCAGATGAGATGTAGCTACTGTGAATAAGGAAAGTTTAACTACACCAAGACACTATTCATGATCGACAGTGTATTTAGCTTTCAAATGCCTTTATAATAGCTTGGGATTCTGTGAGTGAGATATATTGATTGTATGGTGAGTTTTTCTCGGGTCAATTTCATGAATATGAGTTAATGATGGTGTGTTCGAAATACTTACACATAGATGTAGTTACACTCGTATGTATATAAATCTCATTTAAAAAAGAAAAAAAAGGATATTAGGGTATTTCATGATAAATTAATAAGAAATATATTCATGGAATTTTATTTCATGATCTAAAAAGATCAAGGTATGTCAAAAATGCACATTGGGTCCTAAAGATATGAATGAAATGTACATGTCCAAAATATTGTGAGACTTTCATTAATGAGATCCCATGACGGGTCATCCATAAATTAGTTGTGGTATAGTATAATAGTATATTGTAGAAACATAAGAATTTGTTGAATTTAACTGGAAAGCATCATTTAAAATTCCAAATTGTATGTATAAATAAGAGGAGGTATTCCATGTACTATTGATGTGGTTTATAAATGAAGAAATCACATGAAATTTAATGATTCTTAGATAATTAAAGATTAAATTAATGATGATATTATTATGATATTTAAATGATTAGTGATAAAATTTCTAATACATGAAAACCATGAATGAATTTGACTATTCATTAGCCTTGTGAAGAAAGGGGAAGTACCAATCCTTTCCAGTATTAAATTGTGATGATGTTTTGAAATAAGATTTCAATTATGAATATCATGAAAAATATATCATGATTGATATAGAATTTAAATGAGTATTTTTTTAGGATATTACAAATTAAATAATATATTGAATAAATGAGGATCTATTCATAATTCATTAACTAATATAAATTGGGGAAATATATACACTAGTAATGATCATGGTGTTTCCAAATTCAATGAATAATTACTATGATAATTATGAGGATAATTTTTACAATAAAATTATTATATATATAAACACCATATAAAGGTGATGCTAATTTTTTCATTGATATTTGAGAATATTTGGGTATTCTAGGAGGTAATTTCGAGAGGTTGATTCATCTTATATCGAAGAGAGAATAAGGTAATCTGAATCCAAGAATACCTAAATAATATTTTCCTAAGTATTTTAATACTGAGAGGAACTGAATAATTATATATATATATAGTGTGAACTATTTTCATGATCTGTAGACTGATTTGAAAAATATGTTAAAGATCTTGAAGGTATACAATAATATGCCCGGTCATATAAGATCATAGATAATGATCTATCTAGAGAAGAAGGAGGACATTAAATTATTGGATAAACACTAATAAGAAGGGGATCTTGTGACTGGGGAGTCTAATTGGTTATTTAAGAGTCTCCAAGGATAGGGTGTATAATAATTTGATGAATATGATAAAGAGGATGATATTTTAGGTGTATAACTAATTGTGGTTGATGAGTTTGTAGTTGGGGTATTGATCCATGATCAATTGGAGAATCTTATACTGGAGTGTATAACCAGTTTCCACCAAATCCATTATGGCTTTGAAAAATATCATATTGAAGAATCCATATTTGGGTTTCTAACTAAAATGTAAAGGAGTAGTTCATTATAATAAACATTATAAATGCTATTTATATCTCACCTATTCATAATCACAAAAATGTGGTGAGGTTTTGAAATTATATTAAGTGTATCGAGAATAGAAATTTGTTCAATAAGTTTAACTAAAAAAGAATTATTAATAAAAAGAGAACATTATCCCCCCACTCAGTGGTCAACTAGCCTATGACTATAAAGAAACAACAAAACAGATGCAATAATACACATAATTCATTGATAAGTACTTGGATAAAAAAAATAGTGTATACAATCCCATTTTAGATTGGTTTTACTCCACAATACCATATATATTATCACATTTGATATAAATCATTATTCAATGCATTTGAGGGTTTTAAAATTTTGGTTCCACCTTCCACATCATAATAGGTACATGAATATGACTTCCATAAAAGGAAAATTTACATAAATATGTTATTAATAATAAATTGAAGAAATTTAAGTAAATAAATTGTTATCTAATGAAATTAAGTATCTTTATAAGTAAATAAACATCCATCATGATATTAAATTTTGAGTTATTTATACAATATAGATAATTTTTATATATTTTATACAATAATTTTCCCAGTTAATCAACGTATTTTTACCTATGTGAACACCATTAAAATAGAAAAATATTATAAGGTTATCCATGAAGGAAAGGCAGTATAAAATTAGTTAGGCATAACTAATGATAAGGCAAGAAAAAAACTGGTATGGATGATTTCTTACGTAAATATTTTACTTCCACCGGGCCAAAAGCATATGTGAAAATAGACCTGAATGAGAAAAATAAATTCATGAAAATATATAGAGAAATATAGACATAATCAAAAAATATTGTATGATATGAAAATAACTCCTTTTGAAAAAAAAATATGTAATGGAAAATAATATTTTAGTTGAGGAAAGAAGGCAAAAAATTCATCATAATGATGTTAACAAAATTATATAAAAATTCAGGAACATGATTTTTTTTAAATATACTATAAGGTATAAATGAATAATACTTGAAATTAAACCCATAATACCTTATTATTTTTTGAATCAAAACCCTGTTAAAGATAAGACATTATAGAAAATTTCAATACCATGAATAAATATGGGATCATCATATAAAATATCAAAGGGGTAGTATATACACCTTATAAAATGAGATAGGTTCACAATACAAAATATGTATCAAAGAAGAAAAACTTAGAAAAAAACACTTACCAAGTATCCCAACATTCTTTATAATTTATTTTAAATTATGGATAAAAACTATATAAATTATTTATACAATTAATAAAAAAATTATTCTTCTCCTTTTTATTATAACTCTTTTTAATTCATTCATTTTCATGTCTCTATAATTTTTTAAATTAGTATAGTTCATGTAAATAGTTTTAAGGATTCTAGGTTCGTAGTCTCTAAAACTATTGTGGTATATTCATATTGATCAAATGTCTGTTACAACGGTTTTATAATACCCATAAGTTTCATGGTATATGTTCCATTAAATTCAAAAATTGATTGATTTCAATATGTTTTGAAACAATTACCATTTAAACAATGTTCCTCTATAAGATATTTCTAAACAATTTAAAATAACAATTTTTATTTACTTCATATATTATATATATAATAGTTATGTAACTACCATATAATCATACGCATTAAATTAATGGTATATTAATATTATATTCAATCTTGAAATAAATTTAAAAAAATTCATTACCTAAAAAATTTATGAAAATTTCACCATTTACATTCAAATAATATCACTATCGTGGTGAGTGATTCTTTAAAAATGATAAAAAATAATGATAGAACTAATATATATTTAGGTTTTATAAAAAATCGTTATATTTTAGTGAACTTAATATTTTTGGGATACTATTAAAGATTAATTTTTTTTAAATTAAATATTAACATTATTGTTGGAAATATTAATAATTGAATTATGACAATAACATGATTTTCGGAAAAACTGACATTTTGATATAGTAATAGATTATAAAAAAGGTTTAATGAGATATAAATTGTAATATATAATAAATAAGAGGTAAAATAAAATTGAAATCATGTAATTATATTAAATTTATTCATGAAGGGGTTATTAGAAATATAATCTCATATTTAAGATGTAGAAAGAGAGAGTTAAAGCAATCATTATTTTGATATAGAAAAGGGTTATAGATGAATATAAAAAATAGATTTACATTTAAATTAATAATTCTTAATTATAGGAGAAAAAATAAAAAATAGAGAAACTACCACCATAATGACACATCTTTACCATAATGATATACTTAAATCCTTCATCATTGTTTGTAAAAAATCATGTGAATCATCTAATGAATATCCATGGGGAGTGTCATTCCAGGAATGTAGTTAATTCCACTTGGTTTGCATTAAGTGAATATTTTGTTAAAAACAAACCAAAATTTATAGGGTTGTTTTCATATGGTTCACTTTTTTCTAGAGCATGTAACCACATTTTTTATTCATATGAGGATTTCATTTCTTAGAAATCACAAACATTTTTCATTACCAATATTTTTTGGATGCTTTATGACTAATTGAAATTTTGATTATTATAAACTCTTTGTAAGGTGGTTTAATGGGAGGTAATGTTTATATCTCAATGATAATATATTAATGGATTTATAACAACGTATCTTAAAATAATGGAAAATAAAATTAAATGTAATGATTAAAAAAGCAGATAAGAAGTTCTAAACCCTTACAATGAAACAATAATGGCTTGGGAAAAGGATATAAGGAGAGGAAAAAGTAATTTATCATTAAACAATTTCAAAAGGATTATTATAACATGTAATTTTTATCATGTTATTATATGGAAAATAATTTAATTTATATCATAATAAATGTATTTTAATTGGAAATGAAATTGGTGGATTATGAAATCTTAACATGAATGTTGATTCCTATATTTAGAGGTGTGACTCCTTGGGTGACTGGGGGATTCCAAAAAGATATTAATGGGACACTAAGAGTGGGGATGATGTTCTAATGATCTTTTTAGAGAATAATATGGGTTGGGGAGGTATGTACTGAGAGAAAAATGAAGATAATTGTTTATTGCGTTTCAAATATAGCCTTTGGAGTACAAGGTTATGAAAAATACATTTTCCATTGAAAATCCACAGTTTTTCCTCATAGTTTATAAAACTAAGAACACATTTTTTATCATATTAAAATTTAAGAACTAAATTCACATTATATATATTTTCTAGACTATGAGAACAATTCATTATTCATTAAAAACACTTTTTAAAAGTCAAAAGATCTTTTTAGGATATAGAAATTATTTATAGTATTTTAAAATGGTTTTAAAACTTATAAAATAGTAAAATTTATTTTTTTCAAATATTCAAGTTGTTCAATAAAAATTATATATTATTTCAACATTATTATATAATTATGAATCAGTTAAATATACTAAAAACACAAAATTATTCTTTTTCTATTCACTGAAAAAAAAAATTAGAAAAAAAACCTAGAAATTTATCCATTTCCATATATTTATGTATTTATTCCAAAAATAAATACCATTTAATAAAATTAAAATTTTAATAAATATATTTTACTTTAAAATATATTTATTTAATACATAGAAAAAAACAATTAAGTATGCGAAAATTATTTCTCTTTATTTGTGATTACATTAATATTTTTAAGTATCCCTTAATTTATATATAATTAATAATAAATTATCTTTAAGTGTATAAAATTAACATTTTTTGAAATTATTATTCTAATTAAGTGAAATTTAGCTTCTAAAAATGTAATTGACAAAAAAATTATTCAATAAGCCTTATATTATATGATTTCAAAGTCACATCAATGACTATTTTACATTTCTAGAAAATAAATTATCAATATTTTATAGCCAATTTTTGTTAATATGAAACTATAAATAAAGGAAATTAAATTTTCAAATTAAAATAATAAATATTTAAATTTTTATTCCATTATAAAACACAATCAATAATTTCATAAATGGATATTTTTTACTATTTAAATATTTACATTGAATATAGTAAAACCCATTTAGAAATAAAATAGTCTATAATTTAATTTAAAATACATAATAAAGTATTATTTTAGTACAAAATAATATTTAACCATTCATCATATGTTTGAGTAACAATGTTATATAACATTACCTTTAATAAGTTACAGAAATATCAAATTGAAAACATATATAATACTATGTCATGCATTACATTATAATTAAAAAATTACAATACTAATATGAAAATAAAAAAAGAAAATATAATGTAGCTATGAAACAATATATGTAAAAAAATTATGAATATAGAAAAAAGTGATATATGTAAATATAAAAAGGATATAAAATGACAGGATGATAACATGTAGGCCATGACTTGGCAGTGCACCCTTTTCACCCTTTGATCATGGGTTTTAGTCTTACAGGCTCACCAAATGCAATGTTGTCTCTCTCAGCCTATGGACTACTCCTTTCCAAATTAAAAATTTTCTTAAGAAAATCCCATTGAACTTGAGAAATATATATGCAAACAACATGAGTGATAAATATATCCAAAGAAACAAGATTCTTTTAAAATTTAAATATATAATTTAAAAATGAAATATTACAAAAATAATCATTTGAATTTTTGGATGATAAGGATATTCATTCCCAATAGAGATTTATTGTGTCCAAGATAAGAAAATAATCCACATGATATGGTGTTTTTAAAGAATTCATAGTTTAAGTACATTAAAATATTTAAAAGTTAGTGTTTCATTTTCAATAATGTTAAAAACATATATTTTGAGTCTTATAGAGATGAATGGATTTTCCATAGCTACTCAGGAAAGACCAAAGAATATAAATTCTTCAATAAGTTTATAAGAAAGGATATAAAAATTAATGATGTAATTTTAGTAGATAATGATCAAAATTTTCAATAAATTACTAAAAACTTTATAGAAACCAGTAAAGAGTAGTTGATTAGCACATGTGGAGCACAAAGGAATGATTATAATTTAGAATAAGTCACTAATAATGAATATAATCAAGTTAGACCTACGTATATATAGAATATGTAGAGAATAGATGAAATATGTGATAATAATATCATTGATGAACAGATGGAACCAATGAAAACATGAATAATGAATCCTCTATATAAATTATCACTCCTATATCTGGTATAGAAAAAAATTAAATGCTAAAAATGAATATATTATGGTTAAAGTTATAAATTATGAGCTCATTCAAATTTAAAAAAATCATACAAGGGAGATTTTTTCAAGGTCGGTAGATAAAAATTTATTGGAACCAAACTGTTCCTCCATTTTTAACTAAGTGAATATGAAATAGTTATTACATACAAGGAACACAGTGTTTGTAAGGGATACTCCTATATTTAAAGCATCAACATTGATGAAACTTTTACCCACATTAAATGTTTTGAAAACTATAAGTTATAGATTTGTAATGTAAATTTAGGTTATTCTCTATGGATATCAAATCAATATTTATGAATGTATTAATTGAAGAATAATTAAATATAAAGTAGTTTGACATATTCTATATTGGTAAAGATGAGAATAATGGTTTTCTGCTGAAGAAGGAACTTTATGGATCAAATCATGAACCAAGAGTATGGTTTTGAAGATGTGACCAATAATTGAAGAATCTGAGTTTCTAGTGTGGTAGAGTTTATTATAATCTTTGTATCAAAAAATGTGAGTAATAAAATATCATGGAGATAGTATATATAGATGGTATAATATTTTTATGATAAAAAAACACAGTTCAATTTGTTTTTGGAATTAATGAAGTGCATGTTTGAAATGTTGATGACTAGAGTGTTTACATTTCTCTTGGTCCAAAGGTGTTTTAGAGAATTAATGACACATTGATATCCTAATAAACATATTCCATATATGTTCTAGGAATATTATGAATAGAGGATTACAAGGTGATACAAAAAATATTTTCAACCAAAATTATATTGTTACAGGATCATAGTGGAAAAGTGTTCAAGGTAGCATAATATAATAATAATCATTATGAGACTATTATACATATCAAAAAACAAATTAATATTATTTTTTCCAATTTCCAAGATGAATTATACCCTTTTAATCTAAAAAAATAAGATTTTTATAGTGGAATCAAATTATGTGATTTGTCAATGGAATAGTGGATTATGGTTTACTTTTAAAAGAATCCTTAGAAGAGTTTTTGTTCAGATATATAGGCCTAGATTGAGCTAATTCCATGTATGATATAAACTCAACATCAAGTAGTGAATTTTATCTATGAGGATTTTAAATTACTTTTCTTAGTAATAAACAATACCGAAATTCACTAAGCACTGTAAATTATAAAAATATTTCGGCCACTCAATATTGTATGAAACAATTATGGATGAAGAAACAACTTTAATATATATGAGTTAAATATAATCCTTCAATTAGAATAATAAATCATGTGATATTAATATTATAAAAATCATAGTCCATCATTCAAGGAATAATATCATTGAAATAAAGTAATAAGTTTTCAAGGGAAGGTTTATCATGGGTTGATTAAAATGGATTATGTAAAACTGATCTTCAAAAAACATATATTATGCTAAATATATTAACCAAGGTGGAATTTGAGACTCATCAGCTAGCTCTCAAAGTCCATCCAACCACCCATACTTATATAAGTATGGCCATGGAACCCTTACACCATTATGTGTGTTAAAAATTACTCTATAGTAAACAACATTATTTTCCCAATTTAATACCATAATGGAGCAATATTTGGGTTTGTTGACCAATAGAGATTAGTATTTTTCATAACAGGAGAGAGATTGTTTAAACCTACCAAAGTGGAGAGCAAAGTTGATAAAGGGGGAGTCTCTTTTATGTTAAATCTGGAGGAGAAATGATGATGGGGGAGTAGTAAACATGAATATATTGATGATATTTTTTTATTAAATAAAAATCATAAATTTATTAATAGGATAAACTTTTAGTTCCTAGTAAAATAGGTTTTCCAAGTGTAGTTTCACAGTTGATATTGAAGTCTATTCAAATAGTTCAACAAGTTTAATCAAGAATGAAGTGATTCATTGATAATATTTCTATATTAGTATAATTTTTCATGCAAATCATAGATCATGTGGGCATAGATTACTTGTGGATAAACTCTTTCATCTCCATATAGAATCAACGGGTGTGAATTATTTTTAATGTATAATGTGTACAATATTCAGAAAAAATATGGTTAAAGGTTAGAGAACTTTTTAAAAAAAACCCAAAAGAGGATATTGTTGGAAAAAAATAAATCAAGATACCGTTTAAATGTTTTTGGGTAGATTTATTTGTTGAAATGTTGATTGAAAATGTTCCAATGTGTTTATTGACAAAGATAATTGAAAAGGTGGTTCTAGAATAACTTGGGTGTGGTTGAGAATTGTCCATGAAAAATTTAAAAGGTTGTATTTCTATTTATGGTTTACATGATAATGTAGTACATACATGGCTTATTAGGAGTTATGAAAATGGGGAATCCCTGTAGAAATTTCCTGGCTAGTGACACATTAAATTGTTATGTTCTTGGAACATTGAGTAGTAGGTACACAAAGGGGCATTAAATTTTGCTAAATAGAATTTGGAAAAGTAACAACATTAATATAGGAAGTTCACATGATAACAAAGGATGTTTTTAGAAGCCAATAAATTTGAGGAATAAAGAAAAAAAATTAACATAGTTTGTTAAATATAGGTGGTGCATGATGTAATGAATAAGGGTCATATGTGAAATATGTTTATCTAAGGGAGGAATAATAATTTTATTATTAGAAAAATTATCAGGGTTATTTGCCTCTATAATTATTCCCTCATCACTTCATTTGGTATAGCAAAAAATTAAATCATAAGATAATTATTATGATATATATATAGTCAAAAATAATTTCATCATGATGAATTATTATGATGAATTATTATGATGAATTTGATTTTATTGAGGAATCACTATAAATCTTGAAGTGGAAAGGGTGTTTATAGGGGGTATAAAGATAAGGTGTTCTATGAGGTGTGTGTGGAGAAGTGGTCTGTGTAGGGAGGTATATGATGGTAGACTGCCTGGGGAGTTCATGAAGGACTTGTACATTGAGGTAGTCTACATAGTGAACTATTCATCAAGTGGATTTTATAAAGGTATTTTACATATGAATTATACAAAGGGAAGTTTTTGATTCATAAAAAGTTAATAAAGCGTAATGGGATCTCATGTAGGATGGAAATAGAATATGAAAAATACCCATGAATACAAAATGTTGAAGGGTGGTTCGTGAATAAAAATAGTTCATAAAGGAATTAAATGTGAAGAAAATTATACGCGATAAAGAGTATTTTATCTCATTGATGAAAATAGAGTTTAATGTCACACCTATATTAATGCAAACTAATTCTACATCGATACATATCCTTAAATGATTATTATAGTGGTTCAATGAGTTATTTCCATAAGATATAGAATCATGTTCTCAAGCATCAATGGTTAAAAACTAGGATGGTCACGGAGGACACTCCAAAAGTTATTAAACAGTAGTAAACATTGTTGATTCTAGTACGTTGGTGCATTTCCTATGAACACTCCAAGGATTTTTTCAATTTTGGTGAAACAAGTTAAAATGGTTATGTATCATGTATGACTTCATTTTTTTTGTATACAATATTGATAAAAATAGATTAGATAGTTTTTAAGGATAAAATAATATTCATATTTAATCTATCATAAACTAATTCACCTACCTTGCCCTCTTATGGTTTTTAACCTAGTGGGTCCAGCACATTCCTTCTCTTGATTCATTAATAAGAAACAAGATAAGCTATAATGTGTCACCCATGAAAAATCTATATTAAATGCTTTGTTTTTACCCCTTTAATTATGAAAATATCCATAAAATATGATTCTAAACTACGTGTTATGGCCCTGATACATGACCTTAAACTATGAAACTTGAACTTTGTGGGATTCGACTCCTATTAACAAGGATACATAAGAAACCTCTTTAAGGTTCAATCGTAACATACAATAGGTAATGGATGAATTACTTAAAAAGGTACATCACTTGGTCTTGGAAGCATGAATTTAAAATTCAATTAACAATTTCAAGAATAAACGACCTTAAAAGAAAACATGAGGGTCCATGTCATGGAAAGCTAAAAGGTAGAGCATGTCCCACCAAGTGAAATTGAATTACATGGGTTCTAATTATCTTCCTATTGATACATATAAACAAAGTCTCATTGGCATGATACCAACTCTAAAATACTCACCACCTCCCTAGATAATGAAAAATTATGGAGTTCCCAGTTTCATGGCATCAAATTATGTCATCATTAATCAATAAGCGGAATATAGAATATATCTAATATATATGGATGTTCACATTGACACATGGTCATGGTTTATAACTCAAGAGGTGGTTAACAGTCTCATACTAGAATTTGATAAGTATTTAAAAAAATATTCATGTTATAAGAGAGACTCAGAGTATGAGATAATTCTCCCATAAAGGGTGAGATTATCCCAACCTCCCTTCATCATGATCGAAACATGATCAGAGTGTTGTTATTAAATCCCTAGAGACTGGGAACCTTTGAGAAGAAGGACCACATTATCAAAAAATAGATTTGATCAATTTTGTTTTAAATATAAGTTAACCCACCATAAATCATAATCCCTTAACCAAAAAGGGTTCAAGATACCTTTCATTCATCAGGATGAGGTTTTTTATTAGAAATAGTAATGCTTGAACACAATTATAAAAGATCTCGTAATACTATATTATAAATCATCCATCATCGTGTGACCTTACCTAAATCCAATAAATTTTTAAGTAGTTATATCCAACTCATAATTAATTTACATATTTTATTCATCGCTTCCAATTTATGCTTAATCGACTTAAAAAATATTTGGTGTCATTTCCTCATTAAAAATGAAATTAACAAATGATATAAAACTCTTAGAAAATCTACAAGATCAATAATAAAAATTATCCCTCAACCAAAACCAATTCACTATCTAATTTTAACTCAATTTGATAAACCCATAAATGAGTTAATATATTGGCTTACCTATAATGAAATGATATGAATCTACATGTGTTATCGTTTATTAATATTTTTTATCCATGATGAGTTAAATATTCATTGTATAAACCAAATTTAACCATGGATCAGTAGAATAGGAAATAAATACCTAACTATAATCTACTATAATTAAGAGTCATGGAGAGGAAGATCTAATGGGATAATTATAGATAAATCAACCTTAATTAATCAGTGAATTCAACCCAAATTTCTCACTTACATGGAGGAAGAGGAAGTACATAATATGGTAAGTTAGGTTAGCATCCATTTTATGAACTATTTGTAAGGAACACACTTGTGTTTTTTTTAATATTGGGATTACAATGGCCATTATTCCCTATAAAAAACAAAACTTTAGCCAACTAAGTACTCAGTTCTCTTACAACGGCTACCTAGATTCTCCAACCAAGGTATGCAATCCAAAATTTTATTATTGGGTACCCAACACCGTAAACCATCTATTCAGTGGATCCCTAAATCCATCACCCTCTGTTTAAATTTTTTGAACATATGTAATTCTTATCTAACAATTTTACACCTAACCTTCCACCTCAAAAACATATTTATTTAACATTAAACCCAATTATACAAATGGAAACTTTCAACCAATATAAAAAAATTAAAATCATTCCTATACCCACTATCATTAGAACCTAGCCTTTATCTGACTCCACTCACATATTTAGGTCCATGGTGTTACATCTTACCCGCTGTAACATTTCACGAACCTAATAAGTATCTCGATGTATCAATCATGACCCACACAAATCACTGATATTTTATAAAAGACCAATTGATACTCTATATTAGGTTTTGATAATTCCCATAGAGCACCAAGACTAGTGGAATAACCCAAATTAAAACACCACATGCTCTGGACCACCATACATGATAGTCAACCCTTGAAAATACATTGAAAATAAAAGACTTAATATTATCATTGACCCAACATGAAACACTCTAGTCAGTATTCCAAATGCGCTGACTATTACCACAAGTCCAATGGACCACACACCATGGTGTCTCACATCCCACTAACTCTATAATCATGGATCACTCTCAACGTAATTCATCAAATACACTATCATTCATGTCATACCATTATATTTTATTTCATCAATCACTCCCAAACCATTACATACTCATTTCTACACATGGGAACATTCAAATTAGCCATGCCTTGAATAAAAATCTTACACTCAAGACTCAATAAATACCATAAATATTTACTTTCGTGTATATTTTATTTTATTATATAAGAGTATTTTTATTTCGTACAGTCTTTCACCTTACTAGTTTTTCTCTTGATACTCATAACCAGTAATTCTATAAGACCATATCCCACAATTCATGATTATTAGTTTCCAAAAATACTAACTTCAATCAATCGTAACATGTTGATACCCATATGTGGTTATAATATTCTAATAGTGATAACTTCATGCTACATGTATCGATGTTCCAGTGCACAACATTTACCACCATGAGTTCTAGTTATCCTTACATGTGATTCCTAACATTCACAATAATTACATATGGAATAAGTTTTGTGACCAAAACATCTAAATGGAGTGATTTCTGACATAAAATTCCCCTCATTCCCTATATACAATAATTATCCTACCCAAAATCAACTTTAATCCATACATGGATACTCACAATCCCAACTAATGATATCTTCATAGACCAACTTCTAGATCCATTCACTAGAATCCAAAACGCAATAGTGTGTTGCACCACCATGTCTCATTCTATCGATGATCTATCTCTCTAACACCATGTCTCAATGGATATATCTCAATATCAGTGACCTAAATTATTAACAAATGACTATCACATTAACACTCTCCAAGGTTAATCTTCACCTCATTAGTGTTTTAATACATTCATTAGTTTCCATCTCCCAATATTTGAGACATTCCTCAGACTCCTCAATAAACATGGTGAGTCCCCCATCACCCAGTAGCCCATAAAATCGAATAATACTTAATCCATGGCGTCTCATATTCAATAGTATCCCTATAATAATTACTCAAATGGTCTGAATAGATCAGTTACCCCTTAATATAATGAACTATCAGTCATACCTTAATAATTCCATAAATATGTCATCCCCTACATGGGTCATACCATAATGAATTAGTTTTAACCATCCAATCCACACTTGACCTTACTTAGAGCCTAAAATTCCCTTTCAGACACCATACATAGAATTATAATTTATAAATCTTTTAACTATTTTTCAATCCTATAAAGGTGTCATATACCTTTACAAGGGTCATATCATATCCAGACACATTCCAAGAATGACTATCCATATAAATCCATCTTTTTTCCATGACCTATCACCAAGTAGTAAGATAAATAAGGACTCCTAGACCCCATAAAAATATAAATGAATTTCAATAAGTTCTACAACCTAAAGAAGTTTTAAGTATATAAACACGTATCTTATTTTAGCCTAATGAATGAACTAGAAAATTACTCATGTAAAAAAACATGTCAAAAACATCATCACGACCTACTCCATGGAGTCACATGAATCTTATATAAAATCTAATATTTAATGATATTTTTTCAAATATTCCCAATAAACATGTATCCAATGAAATTAAATGTTGATCACACCATAATATTCACTAAGATCACCGTCTATGGATGATATTAAATCATACAATCCTACCTACCATGAGGACAGTGTAAAACTCACTCTCATTTTCCCATAGAAATAGATACACCATTGACCCATTTTCATAATGGGACATAATGGGCAATGTCGTATATCAATATATCATAACCAAACATTCATACATCATAGTGATACACCACTATACAACTCAACTCAAACCACCTTGGGTCATATACCATGAATAAAAAGTTCACAATCCTAATTAACTAACTAACCATGAACTTAATCTTGTTAATATACCCTAGCATGAATAACCAATTGTTATTCCAAAACCATAAATAACCTAAGTCATTCCTTAAGTATAGAAAATGATCATACTTCACCTATATTCCATTCCCTATGTAAAAATCATTAAACCCTACTTAGTATTTTCTGTCATCCATTTACACGGGCGATATCCTTTCTCTGGACTACCTTTACAACATCATAATTCATTAATAGAAATAATATGTATGGTGGGTTGTTATTTTGTAAAGGTAATTTTATAAAAAAAATATAACATGTCATATGTCATGAACACTAGATCCTATCACCTTGATTAAGGACTATGAACCACATAGTTTAGATAAATTGGATCATCTCTCATGATTTAGTCAAAACATTTGAGGGAAATTCATGTTATATCACATCATAACGAGGCTCACATAATGTTTAAGAATTACTATAGCTATATAGTCCCACTTTAGGAACATATTCATACCCATAAGCACATAAATGATGTTTCCCCAAGGAAACATATATCACTATATCATTACAAAATAAAAAAAATGTAGTAATAAGAATCAAATCTCACTACTCATATTCCCCCTTCCACATAAGGGTCTCATAACACTTAGGCATGTTTCCAGACCAACCTACCCTATCTTGGGGATAGGTATCAAATACATAGAGATTCACATAACCAACCCTAAAATATATAATAGAATAATTGATAATTATAGTTAAGTAAAGTAGATTTCCGCTGACAATATATTTTGGAAACCATTGTATAACTAATTTTTATCACAATAAACAATTGACCCCTCCTCATAATTGGATTATCCATCACATATAAGCATATAAATATCACATGATTCATATATTCCATATATGAAATATGAGTAGATTCGTTCTATAATAAAATTACATGAGACAACTGTAATTAAATAAATAAATACAATATATGTGACATAAATAAACTCAACTATAACAAAAAAACATGAACACCAAACCCAAATCCATTGAAACTTGTGATTTATCTCATGAAAGTGTTTTCTAAAAATTATCATTAATTTTGTTCCATGTCTTAGACAGTTCCATATCCATCTTCCATATCCTAGATAATATTATAATGGAATAAAATATTTGATATGAATTTTGTAACAACCTTAGAATGTTCTTCAGTTGATGGCACAAGAGAGATAACCATGTTAATCCTAGTGAACCTCCCCATATATCAAACACCACTAACTAGAATTTAGTGTCTTAAAATACCGTTTACGGTGACTACCATTCATGTAACAGTAAGAAATAATAATTTAATAACTAAAAATATATAAAAAATATTAGCATAAGAGTACAACCAAGGGGTTTACAATGGAAGGAAAACCATAATAAATAATATCATAGATCTATAAAAAATATATACATGTAGAAATATAGTCATACATCTAAAAAGATCCATGTAATGGGTAAATCTAATACTATATATATGTTAAGTAAAAATGTAACAAAAAATTAGAATCAGCCATTATCCTCAACTTCTCCGTAGTCATGTATCCTTAACACCATTTATCTCCCACCACTTACTCATTGTAATAAGGTCTTTTTCGTAACATATATATCAATAATAAGGTCTATTTGTTCACTAATGTTCTTGTGTGTATTGTGATCATAAAATATAGTAGTCCACCACTAATGATTCACCTAATAAATACTAATATATATGTGTATTCATGTAATGACTGAAATAAAATTCAAAAAATAATGTTTATAATACCCTATCATATTGAAATGAATCATGTCTAGCATGCATTAACATCATCTCATGAGTCATCACATCCAACCCATATAATGATCATATGAGAAAGAATCATGTCCATTCCAAATCATAGTCATATTAGGAGGTATCATTTATAACCCATATCACTATAATATCAGAAGGAATAATTTATAACCCATGTATCTATGATTCCAAGAGACATCATGTCCACCCCATGATACAGTTATCTCAAAATTAATCATGTCTAGACCATGTATCCATCATCTTAGGAGGCATACCATCCAACCCATATCACTATATTCTTGATATGGAACAAAAAAACAATTGTTTCACTATAATTTTATGAGGTATCATGTCCAAACTATACAATCATTATTTTGGGATGCATCACATACAACTCACATCCTCAATCATAGGAGTAGTGCAACCCACCTAGGATTGATTAATCGAGGATCAAAAATTACATGGACCTCTGTTCTTCATCAACGATTGATCCAATCATCAAGGCAGTGTGTCGTCCTCTTTGTGATTTATTTTTTCCTTCTAAGAATCAAATGAAAAATGTGGACCAACCCATGAAGAGTTTGATCTATGGTTAAATTATTTTTATAGGAGGGATCATTATTGCGAGATTAAAGGGAATAGATCTTGGTGATTATTCTGCAGTTGTTTTCTTCAAGATCCTACTAACATGAATGGATTAAGGCTGAATGAACAAGGCCAATATCAATTATTTGGGTGTTCATGTCCTTAATCTCTCCTCCCTAAATCCGTCATTTTTACCATGTGTTCTTAACCATTTTAAAACCCTACATGAATGATTTATTATTACTCCCATGATCCATGGTGCAATGACTCGAGACAGGAGGTCATTATATGTGATGGAATTTAAGTGGTGTGATGATGGTGTAGTATGAAGGCATCGGCTTATGGAGAGGGCACAATGAATGGTTGGATTTCGGCACAGTGGTCGGTGGTGAGGGCAGCACATGAACCGATAGGAGGCCCAGTTCTAGTGGGGCACATAGCCATGGTCTAGCATGATCATGCTGAAGGAGGATCCCATAATGACGTAGGTCATGGGAAATGTATAGGAGCCACAATAGGATGTTGTGGGAGTGCATGTCGTTGGATGTGGATTGAAGGTTGTATCGGTGGGACCCCACAGCGGCGGGGAGGCTGAAAACGGCAACCGGGACACGATGATAGGGGTTTAGCACGCGGATGGCATCTGCATAGAACTTGCAGCAGCGTAAGATATTGGGAAGTGGGTTGGGACACAGTTCCATCCACGTTGAACATAGAGGACATGTTTATCAGGAGTGTACGGCTAAGAAAAGTGTTGAAGGAGTCATCTTGTATGCGGCAGGCCACACTGCGCAAACTGGGCTATGACTCAGTGGTCTAGTAGCCCTTCAGGATTAGCCCATTGGGCCATGCCAGTTTAGATCAGCCAAAACTGATCTGGTCGGGTCTGGTAAGACCTGAACAAGACCCTTTTTACTAAATTGGTTTTATGTTTCAAATAGTGTGTCTGTTTGATGAGACGTTGGTGGGGTTGGGAACCTTGAGATGAGGCGATCCTTCTTAGATACTCTAAGTGATTTTTTTAAAAATTTATTTTACGACCTAATAGCTAGAGGTTTAGGTTCTCCTAGAATAAACCTTTCTATGAGCTGAATATTGTGGTTGGCTATGGTTATGTGACTTGGGGGACTACTTGTCCCATAGACGCTCTGTGATCTATCGACGCTTTGTGCACCATAGACGCTATGTGTGGAATCGATGCTCTGTGCACCATTGATGCCCTGGAATCCATCACCTCTCTGAGTGCCACTAATGCCCCATATGCCATGGATGCTCTGTGCACCACCGATGCTTTGTGCACCAACTATGCTCCATGAACCATCTACAATCCATGCATTATCGATACATCTAGTGTCATAGAGAATTGAATATATGTGTACTACAACTAGAAATCCTTCTTTTTATACTTTGGACTTATACATGTGTGTGTTGACCGTATTGACTATACTTCGTGTGTTTACTTTGTAATTTACATCATTTTTTTTTATTTTGTGTTGTACTTAACGTGTTTACTTTGTGGTATACATTGTGTCATTTTTAGTGGTGTACCTTTGTTGTTTTAGGGTCCCTACTGAGTATTGTTTTACTCACCCTTGCACGGGCTATGCCGACACGTGTCATGTTTTGTGCAGATTATCAATGATTTGACGGATTCCTTGGTGGACTAGGTCTAGGTATTGCTTATAGAGAGGCACGATGGAAGATGTGTGCTTCAGAAATGTCATAAATTTGTTTTTGTACCGACCATTCTGGTAGGATTTTATGCAGATGAGATTTAGGGGGTTCTACTTTCCCTTTTGGTAGGGCTTGTATTCTGGCCCCGTTTACTTTTCAGTTTTTGTATTTTTCATATTTTTTTGTTGGTATCTTAGAGGTATGCATTCTTGTTTCCTTAGTGTTTTCAGTTCATCCCTTTTTCTTGGAGATGTGTCTGTGTGTACAAGTACTTAAGAGAATGTCTCCTATTTGTGGGATATGCCTACTCAGTGCCATTCTCTAGCCCCAGAACTATTGGAGGCGGGCATGGGGTAGTCATGGCATGGGATACGGGGGGGGATAGGTCATGATTAAGTGGAATCAGATCTAGGTTGAGGCAGAGTTCGATGAGTTCTCCCCTCTTGAGTTTTCTATAGGAGGGTGACCAGTACATAATGTTATGTGATGCATCAGTAACAGGGCTTGGTTATGTCCCGATGTAGCGGAAAATAGTTATTTCCTATGGTTTATGCCAGTTTAAATCATAGGAGTAGAACTATGTAACCCATGATCTAGAGTTAGCAGCAGTGGTCGTCACATTTAAGATGTGGTGACACTACCTAATGGGAGAGATGTTTATTATCTACATAAACCACACGAGCCAAAAATATATATTCTATCAAGAGGATTGGAACTTATGATAGATGTGATGGCTAGATTTTCTCCCGGACAATGAATTATATATATTTTATACTCCTGGAAAGGGGAACATGGTAGAAGATACTCTCAATAAGAGATATAGATTGAAGTTGTTGAACATGGAATCAATGAAATTAGCCTCATTATAGATATCCTATGTTAATAATGATGTAATATCGTATCATGAGTAAATATATGTCACCCCTCCACTCTATCAACAATTCAAGAAGGAAACATATAGGGATACCGACTATGAGGCTTTGAATGCTCAAATGTACATAGGGAATTCACTTGATGAATATTCAAAATGTGTGGATCACATGTTTCTTTTAGAGTATAAACGATGATATAAATGGTGTTACGAGTGGAGGGTTCTAAAGGTGTTTTATAAATACCCTTTAGCTATGCATCCAAGTGTGTAAACGTCGTACCAAGACCTCCGACGTTAGTTTGGTGTGCAGGCATGAAGAAGGATGTATTATAGTTTGTGTATTGATTCCAAACTTGTTGACAAATAAATGCTAAGCATCAGGTTCAAGTGGGTTTGACTCAATCCCTTGAGGTTCCGAAATGGAAGTGGTATGTGATAAAAATGGACTTCCTGATGGGTTTATCACATACTTCTAGGTGACATGATACCCTATGGGTGATCGTTGATTGACTCACCAAGTTGTCCCACTTCCTAACTATCAGGAAGAAGAGTTCAATAGAGTTATAGGGACCCCTATAAGTGTTAGATATAGTTCAAATCCATGGAGTTCCATCAATGATTGTTTCAGATCATGATGATCACTTCACATCTTGGTTGTGGAAGGGATTATAAGAGGCCTTTGGGACTCAGTTACGCTTGAGCATAGTGTTTTAATTATAGGAAAGCATCCAGACTGAGTGGTCCATTCAGTCTCTCAAGAACTTTCTAAAGACATGTATGTTATGTTTTGGACATAGTTTGGAGGATAACCTAGATCTTCTAGAGTTTTTATATAAAAACAGTTTCCCTCCACCATTGACATGGCACCATTCAAGCCTTGGTATGGGCAACCCTATGGGTCGCCACTTTGTTTGAATGACCTAGTACAATCAACTCTCATGGGCACATAGTTGGTGCAGGTGACTACAGAGAAGGTTCAAGCCATCTAAGAGTGGATGAAGACTACACAGATCCATCTAGAATCTTATGCTGACATAAAACACAGGCCTTTGGATTTCAAGGAGGGGGACAATATGTTCCTTCGAGCCTCTCCTCAACATGGGATATAAAGATTTGGTCAGGATAAAAAGATATCTCCAAGGTTTATAGGCCCTTTCTTGATACTGTGAATAGTTGGAGAGGTGGTGTACTGCTTGACTCTACCCCCGCAGTCGGACCAAGTACAAAATGTCTTCCATGTGTCTTAACTGTGGAGGTACATGCACGATGCATCGCACTTCATTGATAGAAGACACTTTTATTGATAACCTGATGGAGTTCAAGGTTCAAGTGAAGAGTATTCTTCATGTGTAGTTGATTCCTCCTGTATGAATTTAGTCGTAGCATGAGAATATCCCAAAGAGAACATGGGAGGAGGAGGATCATATTCGTTCGAATTACCTATAATTGTATGAGTATCCCATTGTATTGGCTTTCAGGGATGTAAATCCTTAATGTGGGGACAATTTAATGACTCGGACTTTCCCAAATTGATTTTGAGAAATTATTTGGGAAAATTATGAGATGAGGTGGTAATATGACATGTGATTCCAAGGCCCAAGGTGCTCAGAACGATTCTCTAAAAAATTTCATGTTTTCAAAAATAATGTGCACATGAATTTTCTAAAAAAAACTGAAATAAATTATAAATTGGTACCCAAGTCAGAAATATGAGGGAACTATTGAGCTAAGAGCATTTTTTTGGTGTGACTTAAATTTAGTCAGAATGGGTCTTCAGTGGAAAACAAGAAAATGGTGTAACCATAAATATAATTATTAATTAAAATTACTTTATTTTAAAATCATAATAACAAATAAATGGTATCCTAGATTAGAAATCTAAGACCTCTGTTGAGTTCGTAAGGGGGTGTTTTCCTTAGGTGAGGCTGAACATCGAACGGCGTGGGTTAGGTGAAAAAGTTAGTTTTTTGATGTGAACATCCTGAAAATATTTAATAAAAATATTTTATTGGAATGTTAAGTGTTGATGCAGTAGTGATTTAATTTTTTAAAAAAGCCCTGTTAGAGGAAATCGGGGTTATTTTCATAACCCTAGAATTCCCATGAGGCAAGAAGAAGGAAGCTTTCTCCCAATGACAAACATCAGCGGATTGAGGGTCGATGACGACACAGTCCTCTTTTCTTCATTGACAGCTTAACAAATCATCAAGGTAGGCTTTTGATATCTTTGTGATTTATTTTTATCTTCTCAAAATAAAACGATGAACAAGGACCAACCCACAAATAGGTTGATCTGTGGTTTGATTGTTTTTACATGAGGGACAATTATTGTGGGATTAAAGGAAATAGATATTGGTGATTATTATGTAGTTGGTTTATTCATGATATCAGTAACATGAATGGATCAAGGCTTAAAAAACAAGGCCAAGATCCATTTTGGGTGTTCATGTGCTCAATATCTCCTCCTCCAATCAATTGTGTTCTTTATACATTCTTTGTCCTTTTGAAACCCTATGTGAACAATTAATCAATGAACCCATGATCTATGGCACAACGACCATAGATTTATGGTCATGATCTGCGATGGAATTTTGGGGGTGTGATGAGAGAATATTAGGTAGATGGTGGCATGTGGCAGAGGATACAAAGAACGGCAGGGTGTCCTGCAGCGAGGGCAGCGCACGGCCTGGTGGGAGGCTGGGTTTTGGTGAGGCGCACAGTCACGGTCTAGTAGTCCCATGCTAGAGGAGTATATTGTGATGGCACATATTGTAGGCAGGTGACAGGACCAGTGGAAGGAGGCCTCAGGGGTGAATGTGGTGGGACGTAACTCGGAGGTCACGTCGGTGGGATCCTACGGCGGCAGGGTGGTCGAGGGTGGTTACCAGGAAACAACGACAGGGAGCTGGCACATGGCCAAGGTCCACGTGGAACTCACAGTGGCAGAAGCCCTGAGTAAGGAGGTCGAGACACAGTTTCATCCTCATTGAACATGGTAGCCACATTGATTGAGAGCACACGACTGAGTCGTGCACTGAAGAAGTCGTCCTGCATGTAGAAGGTTGGGCATAGCGAATATGGTCACAGTATAGAGACCACGGCCTAGTGTCCCTTTATGCTAGGTCCATCATGTCAGGCTGGTTTTGTCCAGCCCAGATCGACTAGGACGGATCGGGTTGGAAACAAACCGAACTAGATAGTTTTTACTAAATTAGTCGTATCTTTTAAATTGTGTGTCTATTTGGAAAGTCATTTGCAGGGTTCAGACCCTTACTGTGAGATGGTCCTTTTGAGATACTATAAGTTAGTTTTTTTGTATTTTTTTTACAAAATAATTTCTTAATTATTAGGTTCTCCTAGAAAAACCACACAACAAGTGGAATTCTATAGCTTGTTTTTACTATGTGACTTGGGGGACTACTTGACCCATTGACGCTCCACGCACAAAAGATGCTCAATAAACTATAGATTCTTCTTTTTATATTTATTATCTATGTTCTATTGACACTTTATGAACCATAAATGTCTCATATTCCATCACCACATTGGGATCCATCGGTTCTCCATGCATCGTCGATGCTCGGTGCCCCACTGACGCTCCATACACCACCAACACTTCTTGTGTCATAGAGTCTGGGAGATCTATGGAATAAAAATGAAAATCCTTCTCTTCATGCTTTATACTTGTACCTATGTGAGAAGACCATATTCACTGTACTTTGTGGGTTTCCTTTGTGGGGTACATCACGTGGTCCTTTTGTGGTGTACACCATGTGTTTCTTTGTGGTGTACATCATGTACTTCTCAGTGATATACCTTTTTTGTTTCAGGTCCCTATATATGATTATCTTACTCACCCATTCATGGCCAATTCTCACACATGTCTTGTCTTGTGAAGATGATTTATGCTTTTTTAGAGTCTATGGAGGACTGGAGAGTGGTGGTTCTTAGTGAGATGCATGATAGATGAGGTGTGCTTCAATGACTGCAAAGAGTTGTTTTTATACATGCCCTCCAGGTAGGGTTTTCTTTAGAAGAGATTCAAGGGATTGTACATTCCCTTTTTGTTGGGTTTGTATTCTATCCCAGTTTACTTTTCAGTTTTTTTACTTTCGTACTCTGTTATTGGTTACTTAGATGTATCCATGACTGTTTACATAGTGTTTTCATTTCATCAATTATTCTGGGAGATGTGTGTGTGTGTGTGTACTTAAGAAATTCCTCTCATTTGTGGGATATTCCTACTTAGGGATTGTCACCAGCCCCTAGCCTATTAGAGGTGGGCTTGAGGTAGTAATAACACAGGCCCCGGGGGATGGGTCATGACATAACCGATATCCATTATAGGGGAATTAAATCCCATCTGAACATTTATATTATATCAGTTATAACATCCCTTATAAGATACTTGATCATAATGTGTAGTATGTGTAATAATATAGCTTCCCTATCAGGAATAAATTTTCCTATACTCATTATTTGATGTATTTTCTAGGGTCATTGAGTTTTTTATCACTTATTTAAACTTAACTGATTTGTTTTTTATCTCCACGGTAAAATTTAATAAGAAATAAAAATTATTTATTAAAAGGGTAAAAATAAAATTCACCCCCAATGGAATGTTTTATTGAGATTCAAACATCTATATTAAGTCCAAAATTGGATTTTCCTATAATGATTATATTCTGACAATTTTCAGTTAATGATAAGTCATTTCACTATTTGTGGTGAGAATTTTCAATAATATTTGAAAATTAAGCAAATATTTACTAAATTTCAACAATCCCATCCAAGCCTGTATATATTTATATTTTAGAGGACATAAGGGGGATGGTAGGGTTAATCAAAGGTTTCCATTTTTTGGTGGTAATATTAGAAGATAATATCATTGTAGGGGGATTTTTAAAAGATCATGGAAAAGTGATGATTCCTTGATCTGACACATCACTTATGGATTAAATTTATATACTCATATTCTTTATCTTAATTATCAAATATAGACTTGGAAATCCATTATGTTGTAATAATTTTAATATGTTTATAATGTATCTAGAACCTCACAATTCTAATACATGAGTAGTGTTGAATCATAGAGAGAATTTTTGTAGTGAAAAAATTATTTATTCAATTTAAAGAAACATTGTTTGAATTTAAATGATACCCTTTTTTACTTAATATATTTTTATAAAAAAATATGATATTTTTTATTAAACCCCAAAGCCTGGATTTGGAAAAAATAAGAGTGATGTATAATATCATGTTTTAAAAATCTATCAATAACTATTATATTTGGATTATTTACCTAGACTACAATACATCTCCTGAAAGTTCATAAAAATATAAATCTAGTTCCTCTACCATCACCATGGTGAGATATAAAATTTCAGAGATATCAAGATATAACTTTTTCATAATTCCACATTTTCCCATAATTGTGAGGCATTAGAATTAATAATTTTAAATAATAAAGTCCACATTTGGATTTAGGGAGTTGAGTGATACTCATCAACTAATAAATAATCAAACATTCAACATTTTCTCATGTGGGAGGAGTATCATGGTGTAGAATGAGTTCCAAAGGTTGAATATAGGCATGCCACATGGTACCCCTAGTGAGAAAAAACTATAAGTGACACATGGGAGGAGGAGGAGGAGGAGTGTTTTTTTCATTGAAATTTCCATTGGACTCCACTGAAAGACCTAGAACAAATGGAATCAAGTTTGGGGAATTTAAAAAATATATACAAATATTAATTATGAAATTTGAGGAGTAATAACACCTAAAATTATTTTAAATGAGAAAATTATAATTAATCAAGACAAAATAAATTTACTTATAGAAATTATGCCTTCTAGTCATTGAGGTTAAATTTTAGGATGGTGATCAACAAAAATGGATGGGAATTATTAATCAATAGATATATATTATTTAATGTAAATTAAATTAGATATTATTTTTAAATAATATATATTGGGATATTATTTAAATTAAAATAGGGTATCTAAAAATAGTTTACGTTATTTTCAATTAAATTACTTATACAATGTGAAGGATTTCATAAAATGTTGAACCATGTAATGTGATTAAATCATTAAACATTGTAATTATTTTTCCTAAAGTTAAATGAAACATACTAAACAAATTTATAAAATTCATCAAAATTGAATTAATATTTGAAGAATTTTAAATGTAAATGATTGTATAGGGGGAATTCTTTGATGAAAAAGTTATTATGTGTAATGATGAAAATTAAATAGGATTATTTTCATTTTAATGGTAATAATGAATAATACAAGACTAGAGAGACATAATTACTTGATTGAAAAAGGAATTTAAAATAGAAATTATTATTACATAAAATGAAGTGGCGGGTATTGAATATAATATATTTTAATGTATAATATGAATGTATTCATTAATATAAATACGTGTAATTCATTGTAAAAAGAAAATGTGAATATAGTGGTTAGATTTTTAATGTTAGTTATGACCATTAATGTTGTAAAATAATAATGTAAAATGAAATTATTGGCACATCATTGACAAATATTACCTCCCCTAATGATGATATACTATCCCGAAGGGATGGTAATTAATAAAAAAAATATATAAATTAATATAAAGATAATAAATATGGTTAATCTAATATTAGGGACTAAGGTAGTTGAGTATTTCAAATAAATAATAATAATTTTATGAGATTAACTAGGAAGTATATTGAAAGTTGTTTGAGTTGGTACCATAGAACCAACTTCTTTGATCATTATATTATTGAAATATCCATATTTATGAATATCAATTAATATCTTCTCAAGTGATTATTTTTATTCTTTATGACATCAACGAGATAATTTCCTAAGGGTTCATATTGAACTGAAATTATATGGACCTTCCCTATCAGGATTTTGAACATTAATTGATATTACCATATTTTTAAATATATGTTATGTGGTTAGATAATATCATTTTATGGGGGCATATATGATAAAATCTATCAAGGATGGGGGGATCATAGTACATTAAGACTTATTCTCATTAAGTTCATTTTTTGTAATCTCTAAGAAAAGTAGGTTATGATATCATGAAAAACTGGTAGGATATTATCATTTATATGTTTAATTAGATATTCCTACCAACAAATTTGGTTTAATTGTTCTTATACTTTACTATTATTATTAATAAACATCAAGATTCATGTAATTTGATGTATTTCTATAAACCAATATGATATATATTCATGTCAAATTTAGGTATGACTGGCATCTCACGAGTGATATTGTATTGATTAATAATGATAGGAAGGATATATACCTTCTATCATTTAAATTATAGTTGATATATCATGTCATTTAATGGGAATTTGACTATATTATTTAGTATATGGTCCTATTATTCTATTGAAAAGTTCATTTTAGAAAAGTTAAATAAAGATACATCGATCACATGGGTTTATGACACTATTATGAAACCTACTCGATTAGATATATCATGATAATGTGATTATATTATATAGTGTTCATTTATATAAGGTTTTATGTCTTTGAAACATTAACCACTATCAATATGGGCTCTCTTATATGTTGTTAGATGTTAACCTTGGACTTTAAGTAGTTCTACCTAATTCCACTGAGAGATATTTCAATAGGGTCTCCAAATAAGTATATCCAGTATATTAGTTAAATTTAACATGAATTTATCATATTGAAGAAATATTATTCTCATACATGGTTTAATAATTATTCATGTTTGGTTGAGAAAAAATATTCAATAACTATTTATTCAATAGAATATATGTGAGTTAGATATTTAATAAATATTTATTCACTATTTTAGTGAATATAATTTTGACTTATTTATCAAAAAATATAATGAAATGGTATTTATTTATTTAACTAAATTTTCATTATTCAATGTTCATTAAATACAATGTAAGGAAGATGGGTTGATTAGATGTTATTTTGAAAATCATACATAAACTATCAATTGAATAAATATTAATTTATTTGTTCAAGAAGTGATATTTATTTATCTTCAAGTTTAGTAAATGTTAAGTACATATTATTATTATTATTATTATAATTTAGACATGGTGTCTGTCGGGGTCTAATAAAATTGAAAAGGATCATGTGGAATCATGATTCTCTTACCCTAGCTAAATATAACCCAATTATATCATTATAAAACCTAATGGTTATTTTTCACAATGAAATTCTATAGAATATCTAAATTCATAGAGGGATACTTTCCTAAAATAATCAAAATAATATAGAGTGACCCTACTCCACCTCCCTCTCAAGTCTAGAAAGAACATGAAGAATCAATCCATATAGAAGTGATTCTTATGGAAATCATCAATGAATAATGAAATCATTAGAATCATTAGTGTACCATCACGGTATCTCTATGGAGACATTAAAAGTTTCATTTTGTACATGTGACTCACCACTAGAAGCATTATATCCTTTAATCCTCTAACTCAAAAATGACATGATGAGAATCTATTATCTGATTTTCCAATGAAAAAATAATTTTAATGTATTTTAATTCATTATTTACATAAATTAAATTAAAATTATACATTATGCTCATGTATCATGGATTCTGGTGTTTCTATTTTATCTAGTTATAATGATAAATATGAAGGAGTAAATAAAAAATCATTTTTGGGCATAGTTTCAACCTTTTCTACAATCCCCTAGAATGTTCTTGTTCTATTATAGTAGATATATAATATAATATTTTATTTTTTATTCATTAATTGAGAGGTATATTTTTTATTATTATTCCCCTTTGGTTAATCCATTATTTTAATTTAGAAGTCACTTTTATTAGATCAGTCACCTTTATGTGTCCAAGAATAGGTTAAATATTACTGAATAATTAGTCAATAGAATCCATTGATATATAAAAGTGATTCTAGTTAGATGACTTGTTTACACTATGTATATCTGAAAATAAAATTCCATTTACCTAGTTCAACAAATCTGGGTAGGTCATGGGGTAAAAAAATCACCACACTGAGTCCACACATGATGTAATTATTACATATAATTTTCTTATTAGCTATACTCTCATGTGGCTTATTGGAAAAAATTACATGTTTCTAGTGTACACACTATGTATTATATTCATTTTTGTAGAGTAAATAAAGTAATCTACAAGGTCAAAGATGCATCATTTATTTTTTAAACAGTGCATGGGACTGATAGATGAGAAACAAACTAATTAATACAAATGTTAGGGTGGTGGTGTAATTAATACCCACATGTTTTATTTTGTACACATGATGTAGTGGACATGTAATTAAGACACATATAGTCTATTTAATATACAGAACATGATAGCCATGTAATTAATGCACATATGGTGTATTTAACACAAACAATGTGGTGATTATGAAATGAGTACGCATATTTTGTATTTAATAAAAATAATATGATGGTCATTTAATTAATTAATATATGGTGTAATGAAAGCAATATGTAATTAATTCACATGTAATGTGTGATTAATTCACATGTAATATGTGATTAATTAACATGTGGTGTATAATTATCTCATATCAGATGTGTAATTAATCCACAAGGGATTTAATTAATTAATTCACATGTGGTTTACTTAATTTTAAAGAGTTGGAATCAATTAATTCTTATGTCATGTAATTAATATGAAAGTGATGTAATTAATTCACACATAGTTTATTATTAATACACACATGGGGTATTTAATACAAACAGAGTAATTAATTTATTAATCAAATGTACATGTCAATCTAGGTTTTACAAACATAAATTAATTTACCAAAAGATAAAAATTACTTATGGTTTAATAATAGTCTACAAACAATATATAAATGGTTTAGAGAATATTAAATTACCAATTAATTATGTGTTAGAATTTGATCTACTCTCTGTGTTACATCCAAATACACATTGTTTACTTATTAAATTTAATAAAACAAGTTTATTGAATTTATTTAAAATTATATATGATTGAATTTTCAGGTTCATATAGATAATATAAAATGAAGTAAGTAAATAATTAATGATATAATTAACAATATAAATTTGAAACAATTTAATATTAATTAAATAATTAATTTTACTGAATGATATATATTGTAAAAATGTATATTTTTTCATGTAGGGATTATTATGGAATTCAACTCACTAATTTATTTTCTAATTGTATTTTAAATTATTTATTTTTTCCATCATTTTTCAGTTAATTATTTCATTAAATAAATGATGGAAAGTGCGCCATCTCCTGCTCTATTATGTACGCTTTTTGACAACTGTGGTTTGTTTTTTATAGCCCCAATATTAGATAATTTTTTTCACTCACCTACATGTGAGTAAAATCTTGTGTAATTTCTAGAGTACCCATGAATGTGGAGGTGGTTTGAGTTTAGAGATAAGGTGAAAGAAGAACAAAAGTTACATTACTACACATGTAGATTGTTAAAAATAAAAAAATATTTGAGTTTTTCCCCTATGTCAAGGGGTTATTTTATCATACACTTGATAAACTAACCAATATAAAACCTCATGATAATTCCATATTTTTTATTTTACTTTCTTCCATTTGTGTTTAATTATTTATGCTTATGAATGATTTATCATGATTATATAAATTAATAATTTAACGAGCAAAAAAAATGGAATTAAAATAATTATATTATGTGTAAATTTAATATATACATGGTTAATCACATAATTAAAATCCACTTAATATTAACTTGTATATAGTAAGATAGAGTGATAAATTTATACATAAATATAAAGATAAAATACCTTATCCAATTATTAAGCAAGACAATCCTTCCATAACTTAAATAGTAATTCAACCATAGAACTAAGTGTTTGCATAGAAAATGTCTGGATACATACTTATAGAATATATTATTATGAGGGTTTTAGAAAAACTTAACTAAATTTTTATTGAGTTTCATATTCAAAGTCCGTTGAATAATTTTTTGGATGCATGTGTTGAGGAAATACATGTCTAGGATTTAAGGTTTTGGAGTCCCCTTAAAGATCTGGGATATGTGATTTAATGGAGTTGGAAAGATATTCCTACCTAAACTGCTTCGAATAATTTTCATGCCCAAATTTAGGGTTATGAGAAATAGTAGATGGTTCCTTTAAACTAGAACATCTTCATGACAAGATATTCATAACCCAATAGTGATGGCTATTGGATTTTGATAAAAATATTTGGATACTAATAAATATAATTTATTAGATTATATATTTTTGCAATCAAGACAAATATAGAATAAATATTATTTTAATTGATGTAGAATATATACATTAAAATCTTCATAACACAAAAATAATTAGGAAAAATCCCATGTTCTCTTTAACACATATTTCCATGGTTTATTATATTTTTTTATAAACTGAACCACTATATTAAAAATAAACGGAGTAGTATTCTTATAGGATGTATATAGTTATTGTTTTACTATAACAACCAAGGATTTTAATACATGGATATTGAATCCTTTTAGATGAGTATTAATTACATTATACAAACATGCACCTAATGACCTTAATAGTTTAGTTTCTCTAGATATTAGGTATATAGTATTCTAATTTGATGAATGGTCTTCAACATATCACATAAAATAATAACCTTTAGCACCCTTCACAAACATACGCTACTTAAAATCATTCTTCATAACCTGGGGAAAGGAAACATAAGAAAGGGTGAGCTTATATGTTATGTAATGGTAAGAATGTGAGATATCAAAGATCACATAATAATGGAATGAGTATATGTGGATTAGAATATGATATTAACATTTTAAATCCATACCCTTCATATCAAAGATTAAAATCTTTTTTTATGGTATAAATTTTAGGAGTTCATTTGAAATGAATCGTAAAGAAAATCAATGAACATGAATCATAAGAGTATAACATTTACATAATAGATTAAATTGTAGAATATACACACTAATATAATATATTATGTTAATGTTACTCGTTGAGACATTCATAACGTGTTAGGCTTGGGATAACCACATGTGTGCCTACTTAAAGATTCAGATAACCTCCAATGTACCGTCATTCAAGATTGAGATAACCTTCTATATACCCTCTTCTAGGCTTGGTATAACCTCCCATGTACCCTCATTTGTGCTTGGTATAACCTCCTATGTTCCCATTTTTAGGCTTGGGAACCTCACGTGTTTCCTATTTCAGGCTTGGGATAACCTCTCATGTACCCTTTAAGATCATATAACATTAATCATTACCCAATTCATTGGAGATAGATATAGGTCCCACTGATCACATGATGAAAATCATGCATATGCATGCCACAAAATTATAAAACATTCATCATGCCAAAACCCTTGAAAATAAATGGGTTTCATAATAATTTCATAATTTCCTCAAAGCATAACACATAGAAAATTATGCGACTTTTATAATAATTTTATCTTAGTATAACTCATGGAAGAGAAATAGGTTTCATAAACAACTTTTTCATTAGAAACATATACCCTTCATAGAAAGAATAATAATGATATCATTGCATTAGATCCCTAGTAAAGCATAAGTAAAATCAAAGTATGTCATCTTATATGGAATCTGATTTTAAAAGAAAAAGAATGTTGAAAATTTCTAGAGGTAAATATGTTTTCATTAAAAACAAAAAAAATTAAACTAAAAATTCATAAAATATTTGGGAAATAATTTTCCTTGAAAATAACCTTTAATTGTTACACAAATTCTTTAAAAATCATTTAAAACATTTAATGTGGAAAATATTCTTTCCTCTTTGAAGAATAATTTATAAAATATAATTTTTTTTGAAAATCTGTTTCTTTGTAAATAAAATTGAAAAATTATAAAATAATATATAATGAAAATAATGGTTATAATGACAGAAACTTCAATTCATACTGTATATGTTAAATGAAATATTTCATTCACATTTTCAATAAAATATAAATGATAATTTTTTGGAAAAGGACATGTATATTAACTTAAAAAAATATAAAAATTAAAACATTATTAAAAATTGCATTAATAAATATTTTATATATTGATAAAACCATTTATTCTAAATTATAGAAAACATGGTTTTTAAAGAAAAAGTTTTTTCTATTGAAGGGATAAATAATAATAATTTTTCTTAAAAATGTTATTTTAAAATCATTTGTATAAAAATTGAGGAAAATGAATAGAAAAAGTTTATTCTAATGAAAAAAACTTATGAGAATCAAATTAATTATTTTTTATAATAAATAATTCATAATATTTCATCATTGGATGTATAATCATAAACAATCTCAATAAATAATGATGTTGTATCATGAAACACTTACCACTTTAGTAACATTGAATCCTAAACCCCATTAAATAATAACATAAAAATAAACAAATAATATCATTAAAATAATGATATTAATGATTTAAAATGTAAACTGGGATGTATATACAACTCATAGAAGAAGATGTGTTCATAACATAACTTAGGTCTCCATGCAGGCAATTTGAGAAAAATAATCCCTTACTACATTGGTAACTTTTCTACTATAAACCCCAGGAAAGAGATATACTAAAATTGATATTTAAATACTCATATTTTAAGGATATTAATCCTAAAATAAATTCATTGTTATTATATACACCACATAAAAGAAACACACGGTTAATGTGCCTTATGTCACACTGTAAATTAATGTGAGATGGAAATCCCTTACTGTTTTTATAATATTTAGAATCGTAATCACAAACAAACATCATATTAGAGTTTAAATAACTTGAAAATAATAATATTAATGATATAACATGTCATATAGGAAGTATATACACCACATAAACAATAGGTGGTGAATTTTCATATGTCTCCCAAAAATAAAAGTGATACTTGAAATCCCTTAAAGTAAGTCTTGACATACTTCATAAAAATTTGAAAAAAATATATTATAAATATCAGTTTATTATAAATATATTATATAACCAAACATATATATATATTTATCTAACTATATATGTTTTATTTGTTACCTTTTATTAACAATTCCATGTTAAAGTAATGTTTCAGGCAATAACTACTTTGTTTTTCATGTGTATTTTGAATTGATATTTTTGGTTCCCTTACTTTGATCATGGTTCTATAATCTATATAACTGTAACCATTGAAGAAATATCATAAATATTCAGTATAAATTTTTTTATATTGATCCATAAATGTTATAGATATAAAATGAAATACACCGTTCCTGGAGACGATAGACCATACATATGCATGAATGTTGTTTTCATTTTCCCAACTGAATGAAATTAATAAAATTAAAAAATATATTACCATTAAAGAAAAAATTATATTTCATATATATCCCATATTTTCATTAAAAATTCATTTATTACCTTCCATGTAAATCTTGAATGAATCAAAACACTTCACATTAAAGTAGTATGTCATACACATGAGCGACATTATCATATTCTCACATAATGGAAAGTTATAATTTATATGTGATATAAGAATTACATAAGTAAAATAATATCATAAATGCATATATAAATTTTTAATCCATCATTATATGTATTCGTGAGTTTTTGTAAGGAAGGAATGAATGACAGAGGTTCGGGAGGCTGTAGACCACTATACACACAAATCATGAATTCGAAACACATTTGATGAAAGAGGAACTATTTTAGGTAATTAAATTAACATAAAAAAGTATAATAATTTCTAATATACTGATTATATTATATAAAAATGTTTTAATAATAATTTAACGAGGTTTTGGAAGAAATAAAATAAAAACTCTCAATGAATAATGTTACCTCTTCTTTGAGTAACCTCCTTAGGTTTGAACCAAAAACCTTACTAGGACGTATTTATGACCATAATAAGTATTGTAGTATTAGATTATTTAATAAAGTAATTTATTTTTATTGGTATTTCCCAAAAAATGGGTTTTTAAGTGTGAATATGAAAGAATAGGGGGTGGTCTTTTATAAGTGAGGTGGGTGTAACACTTATAATTTTGGAAAAGAAAAAGGTATGCCCATATTTTACCTATGAAAAAAGGATCCCAAATGATAATTTTTTAACCAATAAAATATTTGGTCTAAATATAGCCATATTATAGGTTTTTAAATGTTTTTTTCATTTTTAACTCTTATCATTAAACATTAACACCCTGATAAACCAATTTTTTACCTTAAAAACAAAAAGTAATTTTTATTGTTTTTACTATTCATTCTGGTATAAATTTAAGTTCACTTAATTAGATAATATAAATTATTATGATTCCATATTTGAAATCCATTTTCCAAATTCCATTCAAATAACTAGTAAATTTTAATTTAAAATTAATCCAGCTGACACAATGAGAAAGTGGGTTTTCAGAGAAAATGTTCAAAAGTTTAAGAACATTAAATCAAAAAATCAATATAAAAATGATTCTAATGACCTAAATTTTATTAATATATATATATATATATATATATATATTTATATTTAAAATTATATTTCATTTAAAACCATATTAAAAAAATTTATGTTTTAAAATCTATAAAATATATGACAATTCTTAATAAACACCATTATTTTTTACTATTCATTAAAAATTTTATATTCTCAAAAAATATCAAAAATTACCAAAAATATTATTATGACCTGCTGATTTAAAGAAACATATTTTTTAGAAAAATTTTCTAAAATTGAGAAAAAAAATTAAAATGAGTACACAAAAGGAGAAAAAATTAATTTTTAGAAACAATATAGTTCTTAGCATAAAATTAGATTTATTCTTATCTATTATCTAGAAAACACATAACACAAATGTTAAATAATTTTTTAATACATAATATATATAATTTTAATTAAAAAATTTCACCAAAACTTATTATTTTTATTTATTGATATATAAAGGGATTATGTGAAAGAAATAGTTTTTCGTAAAAATATACCCCTTATTTTCATTTCAAATTAACTAGTAGTCAAAGAAACAATTCTATATACAGGTGTAAAAAATATATTTTCATAATTTTTTTAATCATATTCATATCCTCCATTTAATTTTCATGGTTATAACTATTATATTAGATTAAAATATTTTAATATTATTCCATGTTTCGTTTAAACTCATCATTATTAGTAAGACATGCTACACTCATTGTTTCATGTAATGAAAGATAAACACGATGTTATGTGTAATGCAAGAATGGAATAATGTTGCGTGTAATGAAAAATTACCTCAGTGTCAAATTTAATTCAAAATTAGCTCAGTGTTACACAAAATAAAAAATATAAATAAGATTAAAATTATTTCACAAAATCTTGAGGTGTTACATTCAACCCACATTAAATAAATATCATCCTCTCCATTTGAACTTGTTTTTTGAATGAAATGTTTTAATATTTTAAAATATCTTTGTGGTAAACCTATATCATAAAATATTTTAATTAAAATTCTACATGAAAAGAGATAAAGGGATATAGGAATTTCATCTAGAATATCATATACTATGTTTCCAAATATGGAAAAAAATATCATAAATGAAAAAATGAACATATAAGAGAAAACCAACATCCAAACACTGATGGAGAGTGGTAGATAATATGATCAGGAGAAGTAAACAACCACAAATAAATAAACTAAATAGGTTTGAAAAAGTTCATTGATATTTTTAAAATTATGATAATATGATAGCATTTTATTTCAATATCATTTTCATAAGGGTGATGAATTTTCATGAGAAGATATACTTCTTGATTTAGTTTTACTTCATAAGTACAATATCATCCTTTGGTTACACCTTGATCAATTTCATTGTTATCTCTCACTCTAAGAGATGAATTTTTCATGTCTAAAGTACTGAATCATATTAATAAAATAATAATCAATCAATCATTTTATCTCTAGTTATTATAAAAAACAAAATGGTTAGTATAAGTTATTCATAAATCATTATATTGTGAAATAATACCCAAATATCTAAATCCTCATCAAAAACTCAACATAAACATTTCTATAAATGATTAAACTTACGAAACTTCCAAAAATTAAAATCTAAAACTTTAGAAAAAAGGTCAATAAATATCCTAAATGAACATATCATTAATCCACCAAACAATATGAATCAGATTTTGATTATCTCATACCAAACATGTGAATACATTTATCATGTATTATATTTAAACATGGTAATAACCTAAATTTTCATTTAAACTTGTTAAAAATATATGTGAGTCCTTATTCCTTAAATAAAACACTGATTATTGTATGTATTTATTAAATCCAAAAATATTTTAAACTCCATTAGTGATATAATAACCCACATTGTAAACAAACCATTATTCATTTCAATGGTAATACGTACTAACTATTTTATATTTTCCATATTAGTCATCTCTTTAACCCAACATCATTATCTCAAAATTTGGAACATATTAGGGGTTATATTTCTATTTATCATGTGTTTTTAATTAAATATCACCTTTAAATTAAAATTAATTTTCTAGTTCATTAGTACCATTAATCATATTATTGTAAATCCTTAATTAAATTATTCTTATAAAACAATTCTTATATTTATTCAGATTCACATAACATAATTATTAAATTCTATTACATTAAAAATGATGTCATTATACTTCATTCTTAATCCATTAACTTGTCTTCATCATCTTTGTCGTTAATACTTATTTCCTACAATATAAAATATAAATCATGTCTTAATGTTACTCAACCTCGACTTAATCAAGTTTCTTACATTTAATGTAAATAATACTATTATAACAACCTATACCTTTCACATGTCATTCATGGTGTCTTCATCAGCAGTAGTGTAATGATTACTCGTAACACCTATATTATTCTCTTCCTGATCATTCCCTGAGGATATTTAATAAATTAATTCCCATGCATTTCATAGGTAAAACATTAATCCAGTGAAATAACCTTAGGGTTACTAATATTCTCTCCCATTTCATTAACTAATCATTTCATTTTTCCTAGACATTTACTTGTTATGTGACCTTATTCTCTACACATAAAAAATATTATTATTAATTTGAGATATTCCCTTGAGTGATTCATCTCACATTATTAGCATATAGAAAATTGAGTCTTCTTTCCATCATGGTCTTCACATCCTGAACTCATAGTGAACTCTATCATTTTCATCATTGTTGAGTTAGAGATTTTGCTAAGGGGAATATTGTTAATCATGTTCCATAATAAATAATTAGCCATAATAACATTATCCTTCACTACATTAATCATCCCATTTTTCTTGTCTCTAGTAAATTTTCCACCACATTCAATGTTAACACAGTTCCATTCGGTTCCCTCTATTGACTTAAACAAAAAAACATAGTGTGAGAAACACAAATCTTAGTGAAAAACCACATAGACTGAAGAATCATTTATAGAATGTCTAAATAAAGACACCTTATTTTAAACAAATGAAACCCTATGTTTAATCCAGGCCATCCATATTCATTATTCAAATCCTTCATGATGGTTCATAATGATTTTTTGAATTTCCAAAGCATATCCCTTGGGAGTGTGAAACTAAGTGTGGATAAAGGCCCATTTTCATTCACCATGTGATGATTAAGTCAATATTAGTGTGTAATTTTTTGATTTATTACCATTATATAATTATTTTTCAGAGTCATGTCTACTTATAGTATCCAAAAATGGGTGTAATTACTTAGAACCACTCACTATATCATTTACCAAAATTCAGATACATTTTCCTATTCTTTGACTCATCCTTCAGATTATTCATATAAATGTTCTTTGGTATCTCACTAAATTATTTACATCCCAGTTTCCAAAGGTTTACTGAACTTTTCCTCTAATACTAATGGTAACTAACTAGGATTTCATTACTTATATATTACATACTTTTAGATGAATATTTATTACATTACACAAAAACTTCCAAAGGATTGTAATAGTTTAGTCTATATGGATACTAGTTACTCAATATTATAATTTTTTGAAATATATTCAACATATCCTATAAATATCTTCCGCTTTATTACTCTTAACAAACATACCCTACTTAAAACCTTTCTCCATAAAATGTTGAAAGGAAACATAAGAAAGCGTGAGATTAGATTCTAAGTAAGGGTAAGAGAGTGAGATATCAAATATCACATAATAATGACCTGAGAATAAGGGTATTAGGACATGAGATTAACATTTTAAAGACATACCCTATATATCCCAGATCAAAATCTTGATACATGGAATAAATATTTACAGTTCATAAGACATTAATCATAAATAAAATCAAAACAGATGAGAAATTAAATCATAAAGTTGACATAAGTTATGTAATTTTCTTATATAAATAATCATATAAAATATTATGTCAAGGATACCCACCAATATTTTAATAACATGTTCTTGTTTGGATAACCTCGTATGTTTCCACTTCATTACTGGGATAACCTATTGTGAAGCCTATTTTGGGATTGGGAAAACCTACCATGTACCTTTATTTCAGGATTGGGATAACTTATAATGTACCCACTTTTGGTCATGGGATAACCTTCTATGTACCCTCATTTAGGCTTGGGATAACCTCACGTGTAGCCTCTTTCTGGATTTGGATAACCTCTTATGTACCCTTTAAGCTCATATAACATTAATCATTACCTAATTCATTGGAGGGAGATGTAGGTCCCACCTATCACAAAATAAAATTCATACATACATGTGCCAAAAAATTATAAAACATTATTCATATAAATACCAAAAAAAGAAATGGGTCTCATAATTATTTCAGCATTTCCTCAATGATTAACCATTGGGAAAGAAGAAGGTTTCATAGGAATTTTATCATGGAATAACCCATGTAAGAGAAACATGTTTCATAAATAGATTTCCACTAGAAACATAAATAATTCAAAGAAAAAATAATAATAATATCTTGGGATAAAATACACAATAAATCATAATAACATCAAATAATTTTATCTAAGATATAAAATTATTTTGAAATAAAAATATCTTGGAACATTTATTGATGAAAATAAATATTAACTAAAAAATAGTTTTTATAACTAAAAAATCATAAATTATTTTTTAAAATACCTTTCTATGAATATAAACATGAAACCTCATAAAGTAATTTAAAACATTTCTTGAGAAAAATATCTTTACCACTTAAAAAAATCAAAATATAAAACATTTTTAAAATCCTTTTATTTGAAAATAACATTTAAAACTTATAAATTATGCTTCAAATAAAATAATGTTCATAATGATGGGAAATTTTGTTCATGTCATCTGAATTGAAATAAATATAAATTTTCATGTTTTTGATAAAAGAGAAACATGCATTATTTGGAAAACAACATGAAGATTACTTTAAAAAAATAAAAAGTGAAACATGCTTTAAAATTTCATTAATAAATTAATTTTATAATGACAATATAATTTTTCAAAACAATTTTAGAAGACATGGTTTTTCAAGAAAAAGGGTTTTCTACTGAAGTGGTAAATAAATATGATTTTTATTATTGATATTATTCTTAACTCTTATTTATATAAATAGATAACACTTGGTACCGTAGGCATTATAACCGGGTAGTTTCTAGCAAACTTGATAGGGAGTTTGTTAATGTCTTGGCTCTTGATGTGTGGGATACCATCTCCAGCACCACCTTAACTAAGCTCAATTTTTATCACCATCCTATTCTGGTCTCCTTTCTTTTAAAAAAAGCCAAATCTAATCTACCCTTTAAATTCAATAACGCTTGGTCCGCTGAACAAGATTGCGCTCATCTCATTCAAAGTTGTTGGAATTCTATGAGTCAGTACTCTGATGTTTTTTTCTTTCATCACTAAGCTCAAACAGCTAAAACTCAGCCTGAAAGGTTGGTGTGGTGCAAAATACAAGCATATTGATCAGGAAATTTCAAGACTTGAGACATACGTTAACCAAATTCAAACTTCATCTTCTAATTTTGTCTTTACCGATGACCCTCAATCTGAAATTAACATTGCTACCAAGCTCAACTCCCTTCTAGCCCTCAAAGATAACCTTAAAAAACAGATCTTCAAAATGAAGTGGCTCACTGATGGGGAAAAAACACCAAATTTTATAATAACCTTCAAATTATTAGGAAAATCAATTGTCCTCTATCCTCTCTGAAAGATAATTAAAATTTTCATTCCTCTGAAGCTGACATCTCCAATCATGTTGTCACTTATTTTGAAAATATCTTCAATGGTCCTCATATTAATAAGAACATTCTCCCTGGGATAATTCTGACATTGATCAATGAAGATGAAAATATATTTCTCTTGTCTCCTCCACTAAATCATGAAATCAAAACCACTATCTTCGGTCTAAATCCTGACAGTGCCCCTAGGACTGATGGTTTCAATAATGGTTCAATTCAAGATCACTGGGAGGTTGTCCACTCAGATGTCTGTAAACTTGTTAAATATTTTTTTAAGACTGGTTTCCTTCCTCATCTAATAAATGATCAATTTATCACCCTTATCCCTAAGGTTCCCAATGCCTTTGAAATTTACCTCTTTAGGCCCATTGCTCTAATTAATACCATTTATAAAATTATTACCAAGCTTCTGGCCAATAGGATTTCTGTTCTATGTAATAAAATCATTCCCTGGAACCGATTCGGCTTCATCAAGGGGAGATCCATTCAAGATTGCATTTTCCATGCCTCGGAATGAACCAACGCTTTAAATAAAGTCTCTCGAGGGGGAAACATTTCCATAAAGCTTGATGTTAGAAAGGCCTTTGATACTATTGACTAGACTTTTATCTTTAAGGCTCTTCAAGATTTTGGATTTAGTGATGTCTTCATTAGTAGGATTCAATCTCTCTTCAACTCTTCCTCAATATCAATCCTGGTGAATGGCTCTCCTAAGGGTTATTTCAAATGCTCTAAGGGAGTTATCCAAGGTGATCCTCTCTCTGCCATTCTCTTTGTTATTGTGGAAGACTACCTCAGTAGATTGATTTCCTTCCTTATTTCTCACGGTAAACTAGAACCCATCTCATCTTCCAAGAATCTATCGGTCCCGACCCATCTTCTCTATGCTGATGAAATTATTCTTTTTCTAAATGGTAACAAACATAACATTCTCAACCCTAAAAATGCCCAATCCTACTATGAAGAGGTTTCGGGGCAATCCTCCAGTTGGAGAGAATCTTTTATTTTCTTTGGGAAATCATTCCCCTTATCTAGAAAAGGAAAAATCATTGATAATCTTGGCATCAAGTAAGGTTCTCTTCCTTTCACTTATCTTGGAGTCCCCATTTTCTGGGGTAGGTGAAAAGCTATTTATTTTAATAATGTGGTTGATCAAGTGATTAATCAGATCACTTCCTGGAGGGGGAAATCGTTGTCCATGGCTGACCAGATTTGCCTTGTGAAATCGACCATTACCTCTAAACTGGTTTATTCCCTCAAGATCTATAAGTGGCCTATCAGACTTCTCAAGAAAATTAGTACTTATATTAAAAACATTGTCTGGTCCGGCATCATCATTGAAAGGAAACTTGTTACCATTCCCTGGTCCACCTGTTTCACCCCTCTTGATAAGGGTGGCCTGGATATTAAAAATCTCAAGTTATTCAATGAGGCCCTTCAATCAAGGATCACTTGGAGGCTGATAAATAACACCTCTGACTCCCTTTATTTTCTTAGAAATAAATTTCTTATAATATTAAAGAATGGGAATTTACGCGATGTTCAATCTTCTCTCTGGACCTCTCTAAGAAAATCATTTGCCCGCAACATGAATAACTCTAGATGGTTAGTTAGCCTGGACTCCACCATCCTTTTTTGGTTGGATAACTGGATAGGCTCCCCTCCTATCTCCATGCTTCCTCCTAATTCTTCTCCTGATAGCATTAACTTCACTATTAAGTATGTGATGAATTCCAAAAATTTAGAGCTACCTAACTCCATCATGCAAGTGGTTGATAGCTACACTTTCTCTAGCGATGAAGACCTTCTGGTTTGGGAACCGGCGCACAATGGTATGCGTGATTCTAAAAAATTTTATAATCACTATTTCTCTGACTCTGATTATGATTTTTACTAGATAAATGTTTTTAAAAAACCTTGGATTAAACATTCCAGACTCAACCTTATCTGGCGTCTTGTGCACAAGCGTATCCCCACTGAGACCTGTCTTCAATCCTTTGGCATTCACCTCTGTTCTAAATACCCCCTCTGTCACCAACACCGAGAAGATATCAACCATCTCTTTTTATCTTGTGCTAAGGCTTTTTCTATATGGAATATTATTTCTGACATATTTGATTATATATGGCCTCCTTTTGACAATATCTTTTTGAAACTAAAGCACTCTGTGGAGCTCAAGCTCTCTCCTCAAGTAAAAAACCTCTTCCTTTCTGTCGTGGCGGAGCTCATTCACATTATATGGTATGATAGAAATGCCTATTTTTACAATAATCACTCACACAATATTGTTGCTGGTCACACGAGAATCCCGATTGCTATCAAAGATGCTACCTCGATCCAGAAAGCCAATTGCGACAACACGATTGGTGACTTTGTGATCCTTAGGTGTCTGCGGATTGATGGAATTTTCCCTTAGCCAAAGCATCTTCTCGAAGTCTTCTGGAAATCCCCAATTCATGGATGGATCAAGATCAATGTTGATGGGGCTTCCAAAGGAAATCCTGGCCCTATGGGTTGTGGGGCTATTTTCAGAGACTCTATAGGTCAATGTCATGGTTGGTTCTATGGTAGCAACGGGATCACTTCCTCCCTTGAAGCTGAAATGATGGCTCTCATCCAATCCATCCAATTTGTCAAAAATAAAGGCTGGAATCAAATCTGGATCGAAAGTGACTCCACCACCATTGTCCAAGCCATTTGGAATGGAGTTTTCCACCTCTCTTGGCCTCTTACTGCAATATGGAAGAACTCCCTGAACTCTCTTTTAGAGATAAGATATATTGCCACCCATGCCTACCGTGAATCTAATACGGTTGTCGATGTGCTTTCCAACAAGGGGATAAACCAATACATTATGTGGTTTTATGAGTTACCTAACGACCTCCTTCCTCTCCTTGCAACGGATTGTAATAAAATTCCCACTTATATACTGTTGTAATATTCTCGCTTTATAATAATATTTTTAGTCCTGGTTGTTGACCAGGACAATGTTTTTTAAAAAATATAAATAGATAAAAATTAATGGAAACTTCTGTTCTTAAAAAATAATTATATGATAATAAATTTCATGAATTTATTTAATGATATATCATAATGTTTCATAATTTGATGCATAATCATAAACAATCTGGATAAATGATGACATTTTAACATGAAACTCTTACCACTTTAAAAACATTGAATTATAAACCCCATTTAATAATATCATTAAATGAAACTTTTATATAATATAAATTGATATATTCATTATATAACATGTAAAATAGGAATTATATAAACTTTATTAAATAATATAGGTATACAACATAACGTAGGTCTCCAATATGAAAATTGGATACAAGAATCCCTTACCTCTTTAGTAAATTTTGATCTGTAAACAACATGAAATAGATATCATAAAATGGATATATAAATCCTCATTATTTGAAAGATAATAATCATAAATAATATTCATGGGTATTACGTACACCATATAAAAGAAACACATGGTGAATATGGCTTGGGTCTCCCAAAAAAAAATTGAGACAGATATCCCTTACCACTTTAGTAATTTTTTGAATCATAATCCCCAATAAAGAATAACATCATATGAAATTTTTAATATCATTAAAATATAGATATTCAGGATAAAACATGTTAAAGGGTTATTATATTCACGACACAAAATAAATGAGTGGTGAATTTGAATATATCCCCCAAAAAAATTGAGATACTAGAAATCCCTTACCTTATGCCCTGAATTCATTCGACATATCTGAACCTCCTATAGAATAAATATATGTTTATTATAATTATATTATATAACCATAATTATATATTTATTATAGAATATATTATTTACTTATGAACTTTTAAAACATGTTTATTAAAAATTTCATGTTAAAGTCACATTTTGGGTAATAACTACTTTGTTTTTCATGTTTTTTTGATGTATTGTTTTTTATTATCTTAAATTTATCATGGTTTAATAATATCCATAATTTTAAACATCATATAAATATAAAATATATTTATTATACATTTATTTAGACTTATCCATAAAAGATAGAGATATAAAATGAAATACACCATTCAGGGAGATGGTAGGTCATATATACGCATGAACGTTGTTTCCATTTTACTAATAGAATGAATGAAATAAAGGGAAAATAATATTTCAAAAATATAGAATATATTGTATTTCATATATATCACATGTTTTCATTAAAACCATATGTATTACCTTCCACTTAAAGAGTGAATAAATTCCATCGCATCATGTGGGGGATGTTTGTCTTACAAACAAGCGATGTTATCATTTTCCCAAAAAATGGAAAGTAAGAAGGTATATGTTATGTAATATTTCCATAAGTATAATGATATCATAAATATCATATATAAACATTTAAAACATCATTATATCCATCCATGATATCTGGTAATGTAAGAAAGAATGACATCGGTTCTTGAGGTGGTAGTCTATTGTACAGATGAATGATGATTACATAACCCATTTGATGGAAGAAGATAGTATTGTAGGTAATTATCGTAACATAAAAAATCAATATATATTTAGGACACTAATTTTACTATTTCATCATGTTTTAATAATAATTTATTATGTTGGAGTAGAAAATTAAATAAAAATTTTCATTGAAGAATGTTACCTCTTCTTGGAGTACCTCATAATATTTTCCCCATAATCCTTCATAAGTTTAATTACTAACCAAAATTAGGTTCTAGGATGAGAGTATGGAATAAATTAAGTTTTTTTTATTTTCTTATCCAATGGGTTTCTGAATTGTGAATGGAAGATGAAAGGTGGTTGCCTATTATATGTGAGGTGAATGCCACACTTCTAATTTTTGAAAGGAAAAAGGTTTTACCACGTTTTTCACCTACCACAAGGCTCTAAAATATAAAATTATATAATGTATAAGTGATAAGGTCAAATTATTTTCACAGTAGTCATGTTGGAAATATTTTTGGTCATTTTTAAGCCTTATCTTTTAAGTTTATCCCCTCGATAAACTCAATATTACCTTAACTGCAGTAAATAATTTTTACTATTTTTACTATTCACTATTTTCAAGAATTAATTTGAACATATTATTTCATAAAAATTATTATTATTAAAAATATAGAATCCAAATTTTCAAATTCCATTCACGTAAGTGGAAAATTTTAATATAACATTAATCTTGCATATGTGATGAGAAATCAGGTTTTCAAAGAGAAAATGGTTAAAATTTTATAAACAATTATATTAAAATTAAATATTAAAATGATTAAAACTTCCTAAATTGGAATAATAAATATAGAATTTAACTAATTTTTCTATTAAATATATCTTTAGACAATTATTTTATAAAAAGTGTTAAAATAAATGATAATTCTTAATAAAAACCAGTATTTTCACTATTCATAAAAAATATCTTCTGAAAAAATTATCAAACATTCACTCTAAAATAATATTTACATTCTAATAAAAATATTAATTTTATTTTTTCGAATAATTTTCTGAAAATTGGGGGAATTGTTTTTTAAAATGAGTGTGCAAACGGAGACAAAGCTACATTTTAGAAAAAATACTATATTAAGCATAAAATTGGATTTATTAATAGATCTTGTCTAAAAAACAAATAATATGAACATAAAAAATTGTTTTGAATATAAAAAATATAAATTTCACTAAAAAAATCACCAAATGTGAATTATTTAATTTATTTAGGTAAACATGTTTGAGTCAATAAAAATGATTTTCCCGAAAATGATTTCATTTATTTTAAAATGGTTTTAATTTTAATTTATAATTAATTATCCTTCAATGAAATAATTTTATATAAATGGGTAAATCATATTTTTATAATTTTTTTAATCCTTTTTATAACTAACATTCTAATGGATAGTTTATATATATCATATAAAATAATAATATTTTAATAGTCTTTCATGTTAATTTAAACTCAACATTGCATGTAATGCAAGATACACTCAATGAAACATGGAACGAAATATAAAATACATGTTTTGTGTAATGAAATATTAAATTGTTGTTCCAGGTAACACAAAATTAGCTTGGTGTTTCATGTAATAAAAAATTACCTAATTGTTTCATGTAATGAAAAATATCAAAAATATTAAATACATTTTTAAAAATATATTTCAAAAAATATTAGGTACTACCCGTACTATACATTTTTTTTGATATAAGTTATTCTTGGAGAATTGATAATACAATATATAGTTATTGAAACTTATATATGTTGTCTCACATCCTGGTTATTGATTTTAAGAAGGAGAGGTTTTAGGAAAAATAGATTTTCACTAAATGAATTTTATGATAAATTGGTATAACACATGTACGTAATGATCTTTCCTCTAATATACAAAAGTATATTAGTCTTTGGGAAATGTTTTTCTTCAACATAGATATGAAATAATCCATTAATCTCATTTTACCATACTTACCTTCAATTTTTTCCTCATTCATCTCGTATAATTTGATGAATACTATGGGTAAATGGTTCAAGAATATTTTGACTAAACTTTACCAAGGTGATAAGGGATGGGGTGAACTCGGTTCCACAAACCATATGGTGACCAACATTAAAGTAAATGGTTGAAAGAACACAAATAATTCATTTCAAATGCTACTTTTTAATCTTATTCCAAATAGATAAAATATTTAGACATAGTACAGTAACCCAGAGATCGGTTACTTATCATGTTGATTGAAAGGTAATTTTGAAAATAACATTAATTAAATACGAATAGCTAAATTACTTCTACTTTAAATATATACATCATGTATTGTACTGTTTCTATGTCACTTCATGGGTATTTAATAAATTTTTATTTTAATAATAGTTCAAAATAAGTAAGGTGTGTTATCCTATTGGTTGAGAAAGTGTGATTCTTATGTAAGTAATGAGAAGTGTTGAGCCTATGATGCATTTTTTATCAATAAGTCAATATGTGTTGTCGGATGAAGTGGTTATTCTTAGATAACTTTTATTGATTTGAAATTTTCCATTAAGACTATTTTGATTGTTAGTGTGATCTTAAGTTCCAAATACTCTTTCCATTTATTCCACTTTGTTTTAAACATGTTGAAGAAGAATGAAGACCGTTCATGATGATTTAAAGGAGACCTTTAAATATGAATTTTTATTTTGTAACAATGACAATAAGGGGTTATGGCCTGCAAAATTATTTATGATCATCTTTGAATTATATTCCATACATAGTATTTTATTAATGGATCTTCAATTAAAAATGGCATCCAAGACAAAGAATCCCTCAGGGGAAATCCCTAAACCACATTTAGGGTGAATCAATGGTCAACCCCCATGGGAGAGCCTTCCAAAAGAGGCCACAAATGGAAGAATAGGTTTGGGAAGTCCAGTGTATAAGTTCCATAGGATTGCACACCCAAAAGAGCACATGGGTGATGTATATTCATACTAATGGAAATAATTCACACCTAAAGGTAGATATCATGGAAAGAACGTATATGGGAGTATATCCCATGTTTAATTATAGCTACTTAAAATGAGAAGTTTAATGATATATCATGTCCTGAAAAAATCTTAGAACTAATGTGGGATACACATAGATTGGATATATTTCCTCTATCCTTAAATATACTATTAAAATGAGGGCCCTATAATCTCGATGATATATTTCATACATATATAAACTTATACATTAATCCTTCTAAGGATTTCTATATTCACTTATGACAACTAGTAATCACTGATCATGACTCTTTCGCATGAAGGCCATCTCCACTAGCCAAACTGAAGGATTGACATATGGAAAATCAAACCAAGAACATGAATGAAATAATTTTCGTGAATTCATGCATTAGAATAACATATGCTATGAAAATAGTTTTGTAAATAACTATATATTATTTCATGATGTTTTTGTGTGTTGATATTAAGATCTCATGATAGAATATCAAATATCAATGAGCCATTATGAGAACATGTTATGTCAAATGATGACATGAATGAAAATAGTGAATCCATCGTATGAAGATTAATATATCTTAAAGAATAATATGATACCATATTTTATATGAATTATCTTTTTAATGTTTGGGTATTTTCAAGAGTATTCCCACCATGGCATCGCATGATCAAAAAAGTGATAATGTGAAGTACTCATGAGGATTGATTCTTCAGCTCTATAATTTTCCCCTCTTTCTCTCTCTCTATGATCCCTCCTCTATTGGTATGGATTTCCCTAATATCTTCATATAGTTATATTTTCTTGTACATCACCATACCTCCTCCTCCATCCCCATATAGTATCTAATTCCCTCTCAACTATTTGGAAATCTAAAGGGAAGGAGATAGTCTGCTATGATCCTTCTAAGATTATTTCTCCCTCCCAAGCTGTTGGCCCTTCATCTCACCTGATTTATTTGTTCAATAAATATAGTGTCTTAGTACACATGAATGAGAGTCCCTCCCATTATCAATAAAACAATATGTATGGTCATAGTGGCTCTAAAGCATAAAAGGAGGTGACAAGGTCAACCTCCAAACACATCAATCCTTTAAATGGGGTGTGAAAAAGATTAAAAGGAAATAAATTTTATGCTTTTATAAGTGATAAAGATAAGTGTATTGATTCACCTAGGTCTAATACCATTAATTCTCTCTTATAATTTTTCTCTAATTATATATAATTATCATGGACTTAAATCCCGAGTTAAAACATATTTCCACTCGAATGAGGCATCAAAGCCCAGTGTACCACTCACGGTTGTTCTTGAATAAAAGGAAAACCATACAATGATCGGGAAGTTCAATATTAGGATTATAAAGTGATTTTGTATTAATTTTAAACCCATTAACCAATACATCTGGTTTTTTTAGATGAGGCCAATATCGGTGAAGAAGATGGTTTCTACTGACGAACATATTTCGGTTAAAGTGGTTATGTAAAACCGGTGGTGTTTCTTTTCCTTCATTTTCACTTAGTGTGCAACTCAACTCCAAGACCATATTTGGATTGATCTAGGATCATTTATCCCTATGTATGCACCTTGAATTGTGGGAGGATACTTTAACCCAATATTGAAGGCATATGAGAACAATGGTGGGAGCTCCTTCCCTCATAGAAATTAGTCTTCCCTCTCAGGCACACAGATAAAGGGCGAACTCATCATTTAGATTCTCTTGATAAATATTTTCCTAGTTAAATTACTAGAGAGGAAATCATCAGACATTGTGTAGGTGGAAATTATGCTTCAATATCCTAAAATTTATCTCTTCCTTTCTGAACACTGAAGTCATGCATTTGGTATATGCATTATCGGACCACTCACCACTGCTTGTTCGTCTCAAGATAGGGAATTATTAGTATAGGGGTCTATTTTTCTCCAATAGGTGTTTTCATCAACCAAGGGTCTTTAATATTGTGAAATTTTCTTAGGATACCCTGATTTTGGTAGGGTATTTGTATTTGATTCCACAAAAAACTATGTCTCTTAAAAAAATCTCATGGACTCGGATATCCCCCTTCCCTCGGTCCATCTAAGATTGGAGGATATTAAAAGAGACCTCAAAATTGCTAAATCAAGTTTGAAAGAAACATGGGATTATGATCTCCTTTCTTCACAAGTTTTCAAGAAGCAATATCTTAATGAGATGCTATTGGAACATGAGAGGGGTTTCCGTGAAGGATCCTTGGTTAATTGGATTATAGAAGGTGATCGGATCAATGCTTAATTTCATGATTGTTTCAAACAGAAAAGTTGTGTTCATGATCTAAATATCAAGTTAGAATATAAATCCTATACAAGTTATATGGATGTGATCAGAGGTATGGTAAATGATCAATTCAACTTATTACTATGAGAACCTAACCCTTGTTTGTATAATAGTTTTCACATACATCAAGTTGATCTCTTGGAATATATTAAAATAGAAGTATCTGATCATAGAAATAATGTTTTTGGAAGTATTCGATAGGGAAATAATAAGTGGGAATCTATCACTTATATCAACTAGGAATGCACGCCTGGTTCATATGGGTACTCAGGGTCCTATATTTTCTCCTCGAACATCATTAAGGAGTACCATGTAGCTAGAATACCGGATTTCTTATATGGAGGGGAGCTTCCACAGGTAGATTGTTCCACTTCTTTTATTATAATCCCTAAGTTGAATAAACCCTCTTCCATAAACCATTATCATACCATCATCAAGTGAAGATTTCCTTATAAGGTTTTGGTTGAATCATCAATAAGATGCTCTCTCGGTTTGTTCAGGACTGGGTGTCTGGAGAAAAACATGTTTTCATCCAAGTCAGGTCTATCCATGCTGTAATGGGAATTTCCAAAGAAATGGTTTTAAAAGTTAATAGGAAGGTGCTTGGATCCAACATTATTTTTATTGTGAATATGGATAATTTCCATAACTATCTTGAATAAAACTTCATCACTAGGGTTATAATACATATGGTTTCTCTAAATGGGTTTTGACTTGTTGTTTTAGTGATATAGTTCTCTATGTATCAACATTCATTTAATGGGAGGAAAATTTGGATTTATTAAATTGGTTATGGAACTCGATAAAGGTGATCCCATTTTACCTAAAATATTCATCATGGCAAAAGTTGCTCTCATTATACATGTTCTCTCTTGTTTTCAATGAGGCATTCTTCATCCTTTCCACTATGGGGAACATTTTTATAGGGTTTCTCACCTCCAATAATTGAATACCATTGTATTATTCATAAATGGTATTGGATATTCAGTTAAGGTATTTGAAAATATAATGATGGACTATACCCATTGGAGAGAAAAAATCATCAATCTAGAAAATATTTGGTTCTTCTTTCCTCCCTCTTGCTCTGTTAGGCGTAGGAAAAAACATCAAGTCTATACTGGTATGCACAATAGGAAGTTTTTGATGGAGTACATGGGTTCACCAATTACTCCTATTAGGTTTCATAACATACAATATAGATATATGGTTAGTAAGATCATCTCTTACATAAGTATTTAGAAGAAATATTTTCTATCATTTGGAGGAAGGATTACCCTAATTAACTACATGTTGTCATCAATTCCATTGGATATTTGGACTATGTTCATGGTGCAGAAATCAGTCTGTAGAGAAATTTATAACCACTTTAATTACATTATTTGTGAAACACAAGAGGATGGTAGATTCCAATATTCCTTTTGGAGAAAACTCACGACATCAGTGGAGCTTGTGGGCATTAAAGTGCGACATGTGGGGGGAATTCTATTGTATTTAGTAAAATCTTGTGTGGGAGTTCATTAAGTTCGGATCTCTATAGAATAGCTTTATCAAATGAAATTTTATGTTTTTCTTAAGGGAGCGAATAGGTAACCCATCCTACCTTTGCAAATCTTTATGTGGCCACACCCCACTGATTTTGTAGAACACTAAGTGGATTCTTTTGTGTGGTGAAATAAATATCTAGGGTTGTAACTAGGGTGGTGGAATCTTGGGTTATCTAGGGTGTTCAATTCCCAAAAATACCTTTAACCATGTGTTCTCTTTCACCTCCTTCGCCAAGGTAATCATTGTCCCTTTTCAAAAATTTGTGCATGATAGTATCATACTAGAGGGTTCACCTAATCAGTGCATCTTATCATGCTCCTCTTTGGGTATGTTCACTACCAAGGATTAAAGGAAGTTGTTGCTACATCCAGGTAGTTACCCTTGGGGGAATAGTTTCTTGTGCAGAGCTATCCTGACCAAGTTTAACCTCCTATTTAGGAGGATATGACACAATTAATTACCTAGATAGGTTGATATTACGGGTAAGGGTGTTCACCTAGAATATAAATTCACTTTCATCAAAATTCCCAAAGAGGAGGCCATGACTCAACTCTTTATCCAAAGTGTGTGGGAAGGTATATTACGGAGTGTTATGGTTGGGTTCTAGGACAGTTATGGGGGGTTTGAATACTTTTACGATTTCTCTAATAAATGGTTTTAGGGAATATGTAAAAATAAACCTATGCAAGGAGCCCATTTTATTTTCTTTGTGGAGGGTTTTTAGTTCATATGGAAGGTGTGCAACTAGTTTTGGCACACTGGCCACTTTTTATTAGGTCTGGATTTAGTGGTGAGGTCCATGTACCACGTGGTTGATCTTGTGAGTCTTCTGAACCATCAAGAGGAGGCCCCCTCTCTTTGGTATTATAATTCCATAAGGTTCCTATCTTAATATCCAATAACTAATATAGGTCTTTAGGTTTTCTAGATCCCCCCATGGGCTCAATCTTAATACTCATGAAGCATGCTGCTAGGGAGACATGTGGGGGGGAAGTGGTTTGTGACTCTACTAGATTGGTTTTGGGAACCTTTAACTCTTAATAAAGGTATGGTGATTCATTAAATGTGGATTCAATGGCCATGCTCAATGTCTAGGAGTTTCTCAAATCAATAAATATAAAGTTTTCTACTGTGGAGATGGATTCTAAAATTATCTAGAGATATATAAAAGGTGACTATCCTATTCCCTAGAAAATATCATACTCAATCCATATGTGTAAGGATCTCCTTCTTGATTATATTATGCTTCTCCGTACTTGGAATGAAGAAAACTATGTGGCTAACTTCTGGTCTTCCACAACTACCCAAGAATTCCCTATCGTTGATTTTACCAACTTAGGATCCATTCCCCTTGGAAGTTGTGGGTCTTGTTATGTGGGACACTCTTGGCCTCCAATTTTATAGGCATTCGTTATTTTTTTCTCATCTCTCACCTCCTCCCCTATTATTTTAATAAAATTGTTGTTTTTCATGTCTAAAAAAGTCAAGAATATCTTTTGGAAAACATCTCCAATCACGTGAAGGTACTTTAGCTGAATCCATAGACAATATGTCTCATATGAAAAAGTTATTTTAAATCCCTTGATACATAATATGCACTTTTCATGCTAAGGAGTAGTAAAATCCACATTCTTTTTAATGATTTTGTGATAAATGTGTTCTTCAAGGAGGACAACCCTTGAGCAACACTTGGGTCACACGAAGGTAGTGAATAGATCACATAACCTTGGATGGGTCATACACATTACATGAAATATAGTATAGTATAAAAACCTTGCATGAAACCCATGGATGTCATTCGCCCTATGTGCAAACATTAAAAACATAAATTAGTTTGGAATTCAATACCATTAAGAAGATTAAATGGTGAGAAGGCTAGGTAATGTATCACATATTCATGAAGCTTGAGTGTTTAAGAAGAAAGACTAAGATGACATAGTGTAGGATTCTCCTTGGATATAAATATTCCTGAAGATGTTGTGTACAAAAATTTCACACATTAATTGAGGTCAGGAATTCATAAAAAGGAATAATTAGATCAATAATTATTTCTCTAAGGAAACTGGCCAGATACAGATGATCAACGATTTTTTATCAAGACCAGAAATCTTTGTAAAGGTACTTGAACAAGTAAATAAGACATTGTGATAAAACAAGATCATAGAGGAATATCAATAGATCAATATACAGTGTATCAATCCTTGAAGAAATATTGAATTTGTTCAATTGGATCTCAGAGTAGGAACTCTCTTGTGTGATTTAGAAGAAAAAGTCTCTAGTACTGATTCTAAAGTTGGAAAGTGTGGATTCTGGTAACACTATGGGATGTTGTATAAATAACCTATTGTGTGGATTAAATAGAGATAAAATTTGAATCTGTATTAAAAATTATAATTTATTATAAAATTATAGTGGATAGTCTAGGATAGTGAGAATAATGAACAAGATAAAGAGTTTTCCTTTCTACCAAAACCTATATATCATTATGTTTAGTGCCTTGGAATTTGTAGTATTATTCACGGTATGAATGAGATATACAAGGGAAGTGTATTGAGGCTTTAACCATCCAAAAAAGTTTAATTGAAAAGAAAAAAATAATAAAAAATAAAAGGGATCACTTACTCATCCCCTCTCTTAGTAATCTCACACTGATCCTGGAATTTCAAGTGGTATCAGAGAAAAATTCACCTTTAAAATATCCAAAAAAATGAAGATGGGGAATATGTATTTAGTAAACAGTATTGCAATTTCCATTTTCAATGGTGAGAACTAAAATGAATGGAAAAAAGGGTGATATCGTATTTTCAATCACCTTGGGTGGAAGTGAGAGATACAGTTATAGTGGGATATCCCCCATATGCTGATAATTCACCTATGAATTTTGATTATAGGAGTAAAATAGAGATGGTTTTTAGGGTTAAAAATGAAACATTCATGGATTTATCAAAATCAATTATGCACTAAATTGATTGGTCTTTAAACTACCACAAAAATCTATGATAAAAAAAGAGAAGTAGTTATGAAGGAAATCATAATGTCAATGAAGCTATGCTATAAATAAGGAGAATAATATTTTAATATATTAAAATGGGTGATGATGAAAGTTTTGATGATTACATTACAAGAGTAAATTAATTTTTTGTATCATTAGATGTTTTGGATAGAATCTGGATGATTAAACCATTGTAAAGAAGCTGATGTGAAACATTCTTGATAGATATGATTCAAAATTTTATGCACTAGAATACTTAGAATATCAATCATTGGATAAACTCCATAACATTCCCATAGTGTATTAAATTAAAAAAAATGTCGAATTTTAAGAAGAATTCAAAATATGAGATGGCCCTTAAATCTATCATAAAAGGTAAAACTATAGTTGGAGAGGAACCAAAATCAAGTGTTTTTTAGGATGAAAAATCTAAAGAAAGCTATAATCATATGAGTGACTTTTTATAATGATGTATAATATAGATAGAAGAGAAAATTTAAATAATCATCTAATGTGTTTCTACTTTAATGGGTTTGGACATTTTACACATAAATATCCAATGAGGAAAGATGATGTCACTGAATATAATGAAGAATAAGAGTACTTCAAAAAAAATTAAGAAATAAAAAAAGGGATACTATGAGATGTTAAAGAAGATGTACACAAAAAATAGAATATATCTAATTCCCTTTTAAATTCATGAATGTAAATTACCAATTAGTTGTATACAAGATGAACAACCTTCTAGAAATCATATGTTCTTTATAGGAAAATCGAAATGGCTAAAGACACATTTGAAGGTATATATTGTAAAGAGAGAACTAAGCTATAATGGTACTAGAAAGATAATCTGGTAGTTAATCATGATAATTTCATGAAGCTTAGGGAGGGTAAAAGAAAACTAATAATGTAAAATAAAGAATGTTTCAAGAAAAAAAGAGACACATATTAATGAGATAAGGTCATATGTGAATATGGTAGCTGAGCTAGAAAAAAAACTAAATGCTTCTTAGAAAATCAACCCGAAATATAATAATTAAACAAGGAGGATACTACATTTATTGAGTAAAGCAAACAAAAGATTATGATGATAGTTTTACTTGATAATATGGTGATTAATATTGAAGAAAACATTCTAAAAAAGTGGTATAATTGTTTGTGATGCAATCATTGTTCCTTCAAAATCAAAGTGACTTAAAAAAGATTAAAGAAGACTTCAAAAAATCTGTTTAAATTAAGGGTAAATATTTTAAAGATACTAAGGAGAAGAATCCATATAAAATTGTTTATTATACCTAATAGATCTCAATGTACATTTATTATTTATGAAATATTTGGTCCAAGACACAAGACTGAATCTGGATAGACCAAAAGAATAGATGGAAATAAACTTCTACAAATAAAGATTGGAATGATTCAGCTATAACATTTCCTCATAATCCAAAACATCCCCATTTTGTGAAAATAAAGAAAAGGATCAGAGTAGAATTATTATCAGTCTATAAGATAAAGGTTCAAATTATACCACTAGTGTTGTGAATTTTTTGGTCATATAGCTTATTTATGTTGGTATAACATGTCACTTATAGTAATGATGCATGAATAAAGGGGATAAATGTTCAAAAAATTATATCATAATATTAAAAACTGATACATATGACCAATACATCATCTAAACTATAAATATAGAACAAATATAAAATTTCGAACGACATTTGTAGCAGATGTGGTCAAGAAGTTCAAAAAGTTGAGAAAGGTAGAGTTATCTCACCAACAAAAAATATACAAAATAAAAATATGAAGAGAAAAAAGTTTGTGATGAAATAACTATTCCCCATTATATTATCTAAGTAACTCAAAAAAATCTAGGAAGATCAATACAGAATGTTTAGTTATCGTTCCTGATGAATTGGGAAAGGCTAAAAAATGGAGAAATATCAAAAACATATTGATAAAAAATAAAAAGATCTGGTGATAGTTTAAGAAGGTATAGTTAATAATAATTAATCTTCCAATGATGCCTTGAAAATCATTATTATTGAATGGTTTGAACAAATTGATCATGAAATATGATATTGTAGTATAATTAATAAAACCTAAGAAGAAATCATAAAGAATAAGTGGCATGTAAAAAAATAATCTGATACTAAAAAGGATAGTACTTCCACATCAGATGTATCAACTAATTAGTAAAGATCAATCCCAACTTTTTAGGAATTTAAATGGTAGAAGAATTCAATATTTATATGAAGCACTCATACTAAATTATATTTATGATAAATTAAGAGGTCTCTCTTTATGCCCATATATATTAATTCTTTTTTACTGGCATGCATGTAATTAAATTATAATGAATAATCCCTTGAGGGGATCATTTATGAGATGAAGATGTTAAATATTCACTATATAGTGAATGAAGATATTCTTAAAAGATTTATAAAATGTGAATATGAGGTATTACAATAAAACTTTCTTCCCTTGTTCTTGATTATATCTATCATATCAATTAAGTGGGAGTGTTTGGCTCATGAAAAGATAAAACAAATTAGGATATATCTTTTTAACATGAACATTTTTATTTTTTTAAAGCATGTTTAGTATTTACCAATTCATTAATAAATATTATTATTTAAAATCCCTATAATAGAATTGATAATTTTTTAGAATTATTTTAATGAATTGTATTTTATAGAATTCTTAGAAATTATTTTTTATTTCTCTATTCTTTTCTACAATGGGTTATCCCACATATAATTATAGTTGATTAACAAAAGGATCTCCTCTAAGGGGACCATGTGAGATCACTCCACTCTTGGAATTCATAATTATTTTTTTATATAGAAGATATGATTATGATTTTGAGAAGAAATATTAGTTGGGAATAAATCATTAACCATTTACATATTGATTTTTAATAAGTTGGAGAAAGTAAATACCACATATTGACTTATGATGAGATATAATATTGAAAACAAAATACAAAGTGTGAGATTTTTTATCCTAGGTATAATTTTTAATCAATAATTCTATATATTTTGGAAGATGAAGTGGTAGTTATTAGAGAATTACTATGGATTGAACTATTCTCATTTAAAATATGATGATTTTTGATGTGGTCTTAAGTTACAAATACTTATTTCATTGAGGAAATGTTGTTTGAAACATGTTAAAGATGAATTATTACTGTGCATGAAGATTTGAAGGAGTCCACTTAATATGAATTTTCATTGTGTATGAATAAGAAGAAGGTTTTAAAGCTTGGAAGATTATTTATGATGGTCCTGGAATTAAATTTCATACTTAATATTTTATTATTGGTCCTCTAATTAAAAATATGGTCATGCAATTGAATCCCATAAGGGATATCCCTCAAACATATTTAGGGGTACTTGAGGGTCAATCCCAGTGGGAGAGACTACAGAAATGGGATACACATGGTGGTAGAGGTGTGGGTGGGTCTCTGAATAAGTCTCATAAGAGAACATACCCAAAGGAATGCATGGGCCATGTATATGTTGACTATGGGAAATTAGTCATGATGCAGGGGCAGTGGCATGAAAAGGATATGGATAGAATCAGACCCCATACACTTTTTTAGATTCTTAAAGGGATTGGATTAATGATATATCATTTCCTTGAACATGGGAGTAACTGATGTGGGATGCAATAAGTTAAGCTAATATTCCTACATCTTTTAATATAAAAATATAATGAGGTTTGTCTGATCTTAATGATCTACACTATCCATCCACTATCATCTTTATTTTTTCCATAAAATGATATTTTCATGAACTTATAACAATCAGTTATCCCTAATAATAACACTTTTTTATAATGTCTATCTTCACTTGTAAAACTGAAATTTTTACACAAGGAAAATTTAATCGACCACATGCCTAAATTTTTTTTTCATGAATACATTTTGAGAACAAATAATGCGAAAGAATATTTTATAAGAACCCAAAAATATCACATGATGTTATTATGTGATGATCATATGATCACGTCGTATAATGAAGATGATCAATGATCCATCACGAGAACATGTGACGTCACATGATAACATGCAGATAATCATTGAATCCATCATGTGAAGATGAACATATCTTCAAGTGAAAGATGATCCCATATTTTGACATAATTATCCTATTAATATTTCAATATTTTTAAAATCATACGAGTCGTGGAATTACATGATCAATAAAGTGATCATGAGAAGAGGTCACATGAATATATTGATAACTCCAACACTTCATGAGGTTTAAAAAAGTTGAATGGTTCACCATTATTGAGATCAAAAGATTCTCTAGAGTTTAAACAATTCCTCAGAATAATAAGAAAATTAGAGGATAGGTGGTGTATCTAAGTATATAAAAATTGAGTCATGAGTGATGAAATATGTAGCTTCCCTTTTATATTTTATGAGATTTATCAAAATAAGGGATATTGTGTGATCCTCTCACATGAAGGGTATATTGTGAGTCTTTTGATCTTATAGACTACATTGGGAAGGAAGATGTGGATATAACCAAGGAACCTAGGGACAAATACTATGTCAGGTGAAGGGTATCTTGTGAATCTCATTGGTTATGTGAACCAAGTTGAGAAGATCTCACGGACATCACCTACTATCAGTAAAGGTTCTTGAGTTGATCCTTTTGACAATTTCTATCATGTGAAGTTGATCTTGTGAATACCTTGATACATCACCTGAAGTATTCACATGAAGTAACAGTAGAACCCCTAAGGCATTTTAAGATTTTTGGATAACAATGATCTTGATGGAGGAGAACCCATGAGCCACACTTAGGTCACACAAAGGTGGTGAATAGATAACATAACCTTGGAAAGGTCAAGTGCTTCACATAAAATATTATGGAGTATAAAAACCTTACATATAGTGCATGTGTTCCATGAATTATATGTACCACCATTGAAAAAACTCATGTGTTTTGAAAGGAATCACAGAGAAGGAGATTAAAAATGTGAAATTAATGTAGTATATCAAATATGCACGAGGGTTGAGAATTAAAGAAGAGAGACTAGGATGACATAGTGAAAAAAACCTTATTCCATATAAATATTCTTAAAGATGGTGTGCAAACCAAATTCACGCATTAATTGAGTTTGGGACTTTTGAAGAAGAAAGAATTATCCTTATCATTGTTTCATTGAAGAAACTAATCCGATATAAGTGATAAGTGATTTGTTAGTAAAAATAGAAATGTTTTCAAAGGTACTTGAATAGGTTAATGGGAATGTGTGATCCAGAAATATCATGGGAGAAATCCAAAGATCAACCTGAAGTGTATCAATACGTTGAGGAAGGATGAATCCTCTTAGTTAGATTTCCGAGAAGGATGTCTATTTTGTGATTCCGAAGAAGAAATATCTTGTTTGGATTCTAGAGCAGGCCAGTGCAGATTCTGAATACACTGTGAGATGCAGAATGAAGATCCTCATGTGTATATTTTGGAGAGAGATATTGTGAATCTATATTGACAATTTTAATTGATTATAAAATTATAGTGGAGAATTCGTGTTGGGGATAATCTCCAACATAGAAAGGAGTAGGTCTTTTAATTGAACCTTGTATTTTTTGACTTGGAATTTTTATAATTATTCGAGGAAATGATGAAATACAAAATAAGATTAGATTGAGGCTCTAAAAATCTATAAAGGTTGAATGTAAAAGAGAAAATTTGTAAAAATAAAAAAGGGATAACTGATTCACCCCTCCCCCTCTCAGTGATCTCGCACTGATCTTGGGACTTTAAGAAGAATATGTAAACTTTACAAAAGTAAGGTGTCTTGTCATATTGGGTGAGAAAGGGTGATTCCAAGTCTGTGTGAGAATCACATTACTTCATAAGTAAGGTTTTTTCTTCTAATGGTTCATAAATAGTTATTCCTATGTAAATGATGAAAAAAAATCTAATTTTCTATGGGATTGATTCCAGATGAATTATTATTTTATTTAAGTGTTATGAAATATTAATCTCAGTTTACTATTGAACACAACAAGACCGTATTTAATTTAAAATTAATGCTATTATGGTAAAATAAACTTAATTAATAACTTATTAAAATATAAATCATAAATTTCCAACTATGGTAATAAATTATGAATATAATTATAATACTCTTACCATGTTTTGGAAAGACAGTTTTTGATAAAATAAAACTCTCAGTTTTCATATATATAAACATTTTTATGTTTATAATCTTTAGAGATAAAACACTCAGGTATATGATATAAATATGTATTAAACTAAGAACCCTTTAGATATAAGCCACAAAACCTATGGTGTTTGTGTAACAAGATTGTATAAACAATTCCAAGGAGAATATTGGGTAAATTCATGTGCTCTAATAGATTCCTATAATAAATTTGCGATGTGATTAGTAATGTAATTAATATATTGGTAAATAATGTAAGATAATTTGGACTTTTATGAAATAGTACATCATAACTAAGTATTCATTAATCATTTAATATAGAGTTAAGGTTTTCCTAAATTCACATAACCTAGATCACATCATAGGGATGGTGATAGAAAAAGGTAAATTGATGGGGATTCTAATATATATATAACTTCATAGAATTTTCTTTTGTGAATTCCTAAGGTAATTTAAAATTTTGAATTAATAAAAAGAATATTTTGAAAATTGGTAATCGAATTAGGATCTTCAGTATTTAGAAATTTCAAGAAAGTTTTATTTGGTTTTTTATTGAGGATTTGTGGATTAATGAGGGTTAGGGTGGATGAAAACAGTGTTGGGGTAGTCGTAATGCTGAAAGGTTTCAATAGTAAGACATTAATGGAATGTAGGGTCATTTACACCATGAATAAAATTCATGGGGGGACTTTCAGACCTTTTATAGGGTATCTTTAGAAGGGTATTACGACATAGAATCATTCAAGGTGTAAACATGGTTCGTTCTAGGAATGTTTTTAGACATAGGGGATTCCACTACTAGAATGAGGTTTTGTGGTGTGAACCCCAAATTCAAACCGCGAACCTATATTGGATGCCCTGTGTTTTAGGAATTGTGGTAATTCCATTGGGATTTATTTAGGAACCCCTTATATTACCTTTTATTTGGTAGACTTAATAGGAGGGGAGAGACTGATTTGGATCTCATCCCACCCCCCATTGATTATCCATTGATATATGAGGATCTTTGATGTTTCATTAGGTTAATTCGTTGTATGAAACCGACATATATTCTTACAGATCATATTCTTTGTTTCCCAAAAATTTTCTGGTTCATTATCTAGGGTTCACAGTATATTATTTCATCATATCATGGATAATTTTTACCAATTTAGGGGTCTTTCATGTGTGTATTGTATATGTTGTCTCAGATGGAAGAAACCAAGAAGTTTTTCACATTTTATCGTTAGGTAAGTTTCTTGGAAAATTTTCTTTGTGTTTTTTTAGAAAAACAAAAAAGAATTGTTGAAGGAATTATTGTAAAAGGTTATGAAGTTTTTTTCGCTTAGTCTTTGGTGTGTGACAATAGAATTCCACTCCTAATTTATCAAGGTTTTGATTTGTAGTAATGGAACGGTGAGTTTTATGAAATTATGAATAATTTAATAAATATTTAAATTAATTATAAATTGTTAAAAATAATGTAAGTAATTAAGTATAATTAATTATAATTAATTATTGGATTTTATTATTGGTATTAGGGCCTTATGTGTTTGGAATATGGTTTTTGGAATTGGATGATCTCAAATGAGAGTTTTTGGGATGTTCTTTAAAATAGAATTACACTGAAATTGAGGTCGGTGGTCCTTAGAAAATACCCCTTTGGTGTAGTAATTATTTTCATATATTAATGTGATTTTTGGTCTCACTGTTGAGGGTGACCAAGAATATTATTTAAATTAATTTTTTTAATTAATTTAATATGAATGGTGACTCAACAAAGAGTCGAGGGTCATAATGGACCCCTGTGCATGGGCATGATTTCCTCGACCATCGATGGACAACCTATTGATCATAAATGAATTTCGTGTGATAAATAGACCTATATGGGTGTAAAATAAATTCAATTAAATGAACATGACACATCAAACCTGTTAATAATTTCCTTTAGTGACCACTGACAAGAGGAAGGTATTAGTCTTCAGTGTCCTTCCCAAGTATTCCATGGGATAACCTTGTGATTATTTAAACCTTTTAGACTAATCAGAATGATAGTAGGGTAAGTGTTAATCTAAAAATAAGGCATTATTAAATGGGTTTTTAGATACTATAGATGTCTAGGGATAGGTTGGATGTGTAGACTGACCTAGGTTTGTTATGGGTTATGAGGTGGGGATTATGCTATTTCTTAATATCAATTCCAATGAGGATGGACTTGTCTGTCAAGTGAGTCCATATAAGGATCATTAAATGATTAGGTATGTATTAACCCTAAGAGATGGGTATTTACCTGAGATATTTAATTAAGATATGTGAACCAATGAAGGGTTTCCATACTTGATGGGACCTAGGGGGCTAGCCATTGCTCAGGTATTATATTGACCCTAGAGAGGGTGTGTATGGGAAATTAGTAGTGATGATTGAAAGTGTCACCTTAAAACCCAAATCAGTCATAAAATACTGATATGGAATTAGTGAGGATGTTATGTAATGTTTTTTAGAATGTGAACCTCTAAATTGAGGTATTGGTTTAGGCAGCTGGTTTACCCCCATCGAGATGAGGCATATGAGATACCTAGGGTGGGATTCAATTTCCCCCTTGATTTATTTGATATATGGGATAACTTGGATGATTTCCTTAGATATGGAATTCAAGGATACAACTACTAAAATAGATTCCTAATAGGGAATATTCATACAAAAGGGTTTCTAGATGACATGGATTCCAAGAAGGGAAAACCCTAATGTTTTAAGATGTAGTTTTATTGGAAGGGATCCCTATCAACATGTGATGCATTCTTAGAATGGTACTCCATAGAGTTTTCATATGTATATTCACTATCAGGGTACACACTATTTTTAGGTTATGGATACTTGATAGGGAACTCCCTTGGGTATTTAGATTTAATTTTTCTTATATGGTTTTCCCTGGCTCTAGGTGAAGGATTCTAGAAAGGTAACTCCCCTAAGTTTCTAGACATGGTTTCATTAGTGGGGTCTAATGTCCTCCCATGGTCTATGTACACTAAGTGGTTCCCATATGAGAAGGTGGTCATCGGATCTTAGTCACACCACCTTGTATGCATGACATTATCAACTAGAAGTAAGATTCTAGGGTGTGATAATGGGGAGACTATACCCTCATATCATAGTACAGAAAAACATATAAAAATAATCAAACATCATATTAAGAAATTAATAATCAAAGTAAATGGAATAAAATAAATATCACAATTAATTAAAAATGAATAATGTGTAAAAAATTAGTCCTTAAATTATTATCTTGCACTATGATGATCAAATGTATATATAAAATATAGAAATACAATACAGTAGTCTCTAATACATCCACAATCCATACCTCAATCCTAGTCTCCAAGACCTTGAGAGTTATGTCACTCAAATAAGATACTTTAGATCTCCACCCATCCAAAACATACAATTAGAAATGTGTGCTAGGGTACCCATGTTTCATGGCCACATGAACAGGGTGTGAATATATATCTTTAGGGCACCACCAATGCAGTCCCATACATAACTAGTAAATGTATTTTATATTTATATGTTACATGCTCATAAAAATAAATTAATAGTGAAGAAGGATATATAAATAACCATTTTCTATTATTAGTCCCTATATAAAACTCGGGATCAACCCAAACCTACTTTGTCCCATGTTGGATTCTCTCTGAGTATGTCCTACAACCATGCCAACTAATATCAGGCCTATGGAAAATTCCTTCTAGAAAGTATTAGCAAATATCATAGTATATGGCCTCATCATCAACCCTTAAGAGGTAATCTTTGGCTATCCAATAAAATCATGTGTCATCACCAACCCTCAATAGGTAATCCTGAGTGATCCATAATCATTAGTCAACAAGACGATCCCTATGTGGTAATCCCAGGAAACCTATAGTCATCATGTGTAATCACTAAATCCTATTAGGTAATCCTAAGTGTTACATAGTCATCAAGAATCATAATAGAACCCCTAGAGGTAATCCTAGGTGATTTAATAACATCATGCATAAATTTCTATCCCTAGAATGTAATCTTAGGTGATCTCATAAATCATGAAAAATCACCAGATTTACAGATAATATCTAATACATACCATAGTAGTAGAAAACATTATTGATTCTAAAGAGCTCAGACTTAGTATAGAAATCATATCAGACATAATAGTTGATCCCTAGGAGGATATCCTTCTATAAACATAAATATATAACTCATCATCTACTTATGATCTAAGGTGACTCCCGTAATAATCACTACCTTATTTTCAAACACACCCTGTCAAGGTTCAATGTATCACTAGGGTATCCACCAAGGACACCTGGGTCACATCTTTATTGAGAAACACCACATGGGTTCCGCTACCTCATACTCATCACTCGATCAAACACATTCCACTAAAAAGGTGTAATGTGTCTACGTATCATCATAACCATACTAAAAACCTCATGGGGTAAGCCATAATAAAACCACTCTAATGATATTTCATAATGCCCAACCCTATTTTCAGTGTAATCCGAGACTAGACCTCGTGTACCAAACATATCAACAAATCCAACAGAGGGAATACCAACACAAATTCTCACATATTAGTGGTGGGGAACACAAGCCCCTTGCTTGTCTCCTATATCATGAAGGATTTAATGAATATTTCGGTACTCACATGTGCAATCCCTATCTTATCCACCACACTTCAAGCCTCGAAGTCTAGGTGTCTTAAAGAAGAAAAGAAAAACCATGGCATCAGTCATCAGTAGTTGACACAATAAATCTAGTGTCCATGGGTCTATTCTGTTCCTGGGCACATAGTTCACTTTACCCAAGAAATTAACATTTAAATTAAATCACGTATTAAATTTAAAAGGGTAAAAATTCCTCACTGCAAAGACCTAATAGTGCATGAACACATAAATAAAATGAATATATAAAAGAGGTTTGTAATAAGGATGTCCTGCCTCATTTATGAAACCATTATTCTTTTAAATATACTCTTATAACCATGTTGATACTCACCTAGGATCAACTATCCACCACCCATAACCATGAGGATATAACTTTTCCTAATGAATCCAAATTAATTAATTATATTCAAATTATTAAAAATTAAATCTTAATAATTTATATTCCCAATTAATTCAAATAGGTATAATTTCTTAAAAGCTCTCTGGGTGATCCAGTCTCATAGAAACCACAACCAATGATATATGGATGGTTTTGGTGAACTATTGATTCCATTATAGAGAAAATACCTAACACAAAAATGATTCTATCATGAACCAGCCTAATCAGTCTATCCATCAAATTTCCTAATATTCCTACAATGTTTCAGACATGAACTCCCAATCCCCATTGGATTGAAACTAGTTATAGGGGGTTAAACTAAATCCAATGGGGATGAATATTTAAAATTATCAATCATTAATCAATAATAAATTATTTTTCATGATCATTACATATGTTAGAGTTTTATATTCCATCATAGAAGAAGTATTACTATGTAATATAAAGAATTAAAAAATTTAAAATACACAAAATATAAAAAAGAGCAATACCTCTACTTAATCAATTCACCCTTACCTAAAAGAATATAGAAAATATACCTCTATAATGACTTGAGTAATGTATCCAACCTATGTGGATTGGGAATTCCCATTGGTTATTTTTTTTACTGGTTAAAACATCTAATGGATCGAAGACTTAGATTGGTTCATGAAAATGGTATCATATGCGAGGTTTTCTTCATTAGAGTTACTAAGATTAAAATAACTCTTTGATATTTTATAATTAAGGTTATTATATAGATAGTATGTCAAAAATGGAGAGGTACACATGGGGGAGAGTTTCATAAACTCTCTCCCATTTAGAGACTTTATTTTCCAAGGAATCCTAGGACTGAGTCATTGATTATGATTGTTATTTTGATTGGTTTGATTCATATTATATATGATATTTTTTGAATTCCCAATTACTAGTAAGTGACTTGGGAGTTATCTTGAACATGGGGTGATGATGGATATGGAGATGGATTGACTGGGCTAGTCCCATTATTCTATCTGACCATGTACAATATGTGTGGATGGTATTAAGGACTCCCCTAAACCCATAAAGAGTTTTGAATTTTATTTTATACTTTTTTGGACGTCTTTGAATTGAAAAAATAACTCCTAAAGTTAATTCCTATTTTAGGGAGGGGATTTAAATAGTGGTTGGTATTTTTTGGAATTATTGAAAAGGATTTCATATAGTGTTGTGTGATTTTTTTTATGTTTTAGTTGTAATTGAAAATTTTAAATGTTTCTTTTTGGAGAAAAGATGAAGTTTTTAATAGAAATTTTTGTTTCCAAAATTATTTTTATTGGGTTATTTTGACAATAATTTTATATTTATAAATTAAATAATTTTAGTATTTTTTTCATTTCATTTTGGATTTTCAGAAGAAAAAAATGGAAAGTGTTGAATTTCCATGGAAATGTTTTAATATGAACCCCTTCTATTTAAAAATGATTACAAAATCAAATAAAAAATTAAATTGTTTTTTTCTATTTTCTAATTGTTAAAATTGGTTATTTTAAAGAAAAATGAGTTTTATAATGGGTGAATGATGTGTTTTTATATGATTTGTGGGTTTTATTTCCTCATTTATGATTGGACTATAGGGTTTGAATTGTGATAATTTAATTGAATGTGTTCATGTCTCATGCTTCTTTTCATATATATTTTGGAATTGTTAAGGTAAATAGAAATATTATTTCCTCTTAGAATGACCATATTGGTGACACCATAGTAATTTAGGAGAAATGTTTTCTGTTTTGGTTTATACCCACACACTTAATAGTGTGTTGGACTCATGAACTTTTTTCTCTCAAACCCTATCATAAGATCTTTGTTAAGTGGTTGTAGTATCTATTGAGAATATGTAATATAGTGGATGGTTCTTTTACAGATGGTAATAGATTCTGTTTTCTATCAGTTTCCCTACATATTAAGGTATGTCCTTATTGGGTTATTATAGTGATTGGTGGTTCTGAGTTTCTTTAGGTTTTTTTGTGGGATTCTTACTTTAGGTTTGTTAAGTTTTTTTTGTGGTGTATTTTTTCGTTCCAGAATTATTATTTTTTGGTTGTGGATGGTCATTTTTTAAGGATTAGTTGTACATTGGTTGGAAGATCAGGCTTCTCTATCGATAAAGGGACATAGTGAAAACCTTAGGTGTGTGCTTGAGTTCCTAGGGTTTGGACGGAACTAGTCCTAGTTATAATTTACCTCATGTTTGTTATGGTTCTTTTAGGTTTGTAGTGATGTGGTGTAAGATTGTTCAGACCCTAATTATCTCATTTTTATAGTGACATGATGTCAAAGAAAGTATCATTCTATAATTTTTTCTCTGATATTATATATCGTGGAGATAATGTTTCATGGTTTCAAAAGTGTGTTTTCAGTTTGTACCACTCTTAATGTTTGTTTGGTTCCTTTATGAGTTCTTTTTCCTTTGATGAATTGATGATTATTATGTAAATCCATTCCCACTGGACTTACTTTGATTTCATTAATCATTTCACCAGCCCCTGGGGATTAGGTTCACCACTCATGTAGGTTGTAGGCTGGTTTGGATGTCTAATGGAAGGATGGGCCGGTAATAGGTGATTTGACTAGTTTCTTCTTATATGATTTGATGTAGTGAGATAAATACCACAGAGAGTCAGTAATTGGAATACCTATAACTATGTTTTAATAAATGATTATGATGGTGTGGAACATCCTGGTTCAAAATAAATCCTATTGAGATGAGTTTTATAGTTGGTAGAACCATAATCTGGATGACGAATTAATTTATGACACTACAGTGTCTCACGTTAGATGGGAATGGGTATGTGTTGTCATGGTTTTTTGTGATAGGTGTAGAGTGATAGTTAATTTTTTTATGAAAATTGTTCCTTGTGTTTAGAGTTATTTGAGGGGATTTCATTCAGAGTTTGAATACATAACAATTGTAATTGAGAATAAATTACTGATCAGTGTAGGTTGGGATTAATGGGTGAAAGTCCACTGAGGACTCTCATGGATTATAGTTTCTATAGTGGGGGAAGTTGTTAAAAACTATACATTTTAAGAGTGTGAATTCCATATGTAAGTCCAAATATCAAGTTTTTTGGAGGTTTTTTAACTAATAATTGAATGAAGAATATTCATGTTTTCAAATCTAAAAAAATGAGTTTTTAGATGTGGTTTGAGGTTGAGTGGACATTTTGGGGGTTTAGGAATACATCAAAGAAATGGTCAGGTGGTCATGATTTTAAAATTTTATATCATTATTTCATTAAGAGTGTGAATTTCTCTCATGTCATTAATGGCCTCTGTGTGAGGCCTTTTAATCCATGAGAAAGTTAGACTGAAGAGAATATTATTACCTAAGAGTAATCACAGTGTGAAGAGGGTATATATCATGAAAGTTTCCTGGATGAATGGATTCACAATTCCTGGATAAGGATTCATGGAATGAATCCTCTATTCACAATGAGAACTTATATTGGTTTCCCACATTTATAGGGGATTTTTTGTAATTTGTTTAGGGGGTAATTTTAAGAAACCTCCCTTGTTCACCTTTTGTGTTCAATCGAATAAAAGGTTTCAGATTCCTTTGGATCTATTAACTCCCCTTTGATTCTCCTTTTATCCACGAGGATCCCTGATATTTCATATTTTCAATTAATGGTAAGATCCCTCCATCACTTACTCATGTTTCTTTTCTTGGTTTCTACATATTTTTGGATTTTACTTCCAGAGTTTTTAGGCAACAATTTCAGCTGAGCATGGTGGAATATTCCAACTTAATTTGGAAATCATGTGTGTATTATAGAGGATAACCAAAAATATGGAAACCAATGCATCATTCATTTTTTACCTTAAGGTTTGTTTCCCAAACAAAACCTAGTGTTTTTTAGAAAAATAAATAAAATTAATAGAGTAATTGTGGGGAAATGATGGGGATTTTTTATGGAAAATATTTGTGTGTGTGTCAAGATTAGACCACACCATGTTTCTCTAGGTTTTGGCATGTGGTTTTGGATTAATGGGTTTTAGGAAATTATGACTAATTAAATTTAATTATAAATTAATTTTTAATTGTAAAAATCTATTTAATATTTTAATTATAAGTTTTAAAAATTAATTATTGGATTTTTTGATTGGATTTAGGTCCTTGTTTTTTTGGATCATGGTTGTTAGGCTTATACAAGATCAACCGATATTTTTTGGGTTTTGATTTAAAAAGAAATAACTTTGAGATTAAAGTGGGTGACACATGGATAATAGACCATTGGTATATGAATTGTTTTATGTATTTATCTGATGTGTGGTATCCCTGATGTGGCTAATTGACCCTCTAATTTAAATGATTTTTTAAAATAATATGAAAATCATATGGACTAAAAAAGTGTCATCGGCTTGGATAGACCCTTGTGCACTAGATTTATTTCCTTAGATTCCAATGGTTGAGGCCCTAAAAATAAATGTATGAACTATGATACTATGAAAATAAGGTATGTAAAATAAATTAAATAAAATTAAAAATATATAGGGGATAGTAATAGGTTCTTATAGCGACCTCTGACTAGAGAATATAGATGCACTATAGGGTTCTGCATGAGTAGGCCTTATGAGAACCTTGGAATTCCATAGAGTCTATGTGCTAGTTGGTATTACAATAGTTCATGTGTTCCTCCCCTATTCATATGTGATTACCTAGGTAGGTAAATATTGTAGACATTAATGGATAAAATGGTTATTTATACTAACATTGGATAGAACTAGGTTGTGATATGAGAATTAACTCGTCTCATGAGACCAATGGAAAAGTTGATTTCTTTATGAGGATAGTAAGTCTGTATGATGATTATGATAAAGAAGAGGGATGAATTACCCCTAAGTCAAGGGTGAAAACCTAATAGATATCATTGAGATAAGAGAACCCATTAAAGATATTCATTCTTGATGATACATAGGTGACCCAGGTTAGTGCATGAGTTACATATTAAAATAATAGATGATATAAATGAGAAATGGTTAGTAATGATTGTGGGAATCAACTTAGAACTTGAATCCACTATGAGAAATAGAAATAGAATTAGGGAATATTTTAGTTCATTCACATGAGAGACCGACCTTGAGATTTTAGGGTGGGTTTCGAATATGACTAACCCCATTGAGATGTGTTATATTCAATGTCTTGGGTGAGACACACTACCAACCATAATGTATTGGATACATGGGAATTATTGGATGATCACCTTGGATTCAGATTTCATGCATTACACTATGTGACCAAATTCCTAGTAGGGTATTCCCAATCTCTGGGTGATAGATTTGTGATAGGTATCTTCCCTGAGTTTATAAATGTAGTTTTCCAGGTAGGGTATACCCTGGTTTTAGGTGATGGATTCCCACGAGTGAATTACCATGAGTTTCCAAATGAAATTTTCTTTTTAGTTTATTCTCTAGCTCCAGGTAATGGATTCTAAGTAGAGAAAATCACTAATTTTCTTGATGAATTTTCCAGAGTGGTGTATACCTTTGCTCCATGTGACTTATTCCTGACAAGGAACTCCGCTGAGTTTTTAGCTATGCTTTACCTGGAAAGGTACGCTCGGGATTTTGGTGATACTTTCTAGCAACTGTGTATATACACCCCCTATGTTTCTTAATGATAAAATATTAGTTGGGAAAATTTTATGACGTGTTTGGAGGCACCCCAAAACTAACCAAAGAAAGTTTAGTCAACCTCATGTTTCACATTGAAACATGAGGATAAATAGTAGTAATTTATTCATTCTTCCAAAATTCATTTATTTGTTTTGGAATGCATATCTCATATGTACATTGAATTATAGGTTATGTATGGTCCCAGGTTGTTGATGCCTTATATATTATTACCCATACCCTACCTGTGGAATCAAGGAACTTGGGTACATGAGAAAACTTCTCTATTAACATGTTGAGGTTTTAGATAGGCCCAAAGTCCCCTGATTAAGTAGGAGAGATTGGATATAATAGGATATTGGGATGTGGTGAGGCTCAAGTATATTATTTAATCATTAATATCTTTTATTATTTTATGCATTGTATAAGTGATCATCCCAATGAGAAATCAGTGTCATATACTATCATGACCATAAGTCTATATGATTGTTTTCTTTCACTTGCTTATTTTATAGAGCATTGATATTTTTTTATTTGTATATTTTTTGTACTCTGATGGATTTTTTCTGTTTATCCTTGATGTTTAGTTTATTCTGTGGAATTATTGTGCACTCCGTTATTCAGGTATAGTCACCCCATAGAAACACCCTAGACCCTTCTTTTCTTCTTCACCCTTTATAATTTGAGGAGATGAACCTAAGGAACCTTTGGATCACTGGTTCATAAATTGATGAGTGGTTATATCCCATGAAGTTACAATATATGTATTACAGTCTTTTAGGATTTATTTACTGATATGTTTTGAAAATCGAAATGAAACAAATAACCATATGAAAATTATATAAACTAATGTATATATTACAATTTATGATATAAATAAGTTCAATTAAGTTAAAAATCATGAATTTTGATTAAATCCATTTTTAAAGCTAATGTAATATTCAAATATACATCAAAAAACACAAGTTCCACCTCTATTAATGATTATATTTCAACTGAGGACATTAAAATATCCAAGTCAGAAAAGGTATTAAACATACCAATAGTATTTATATGAGGCAATTACATCATGTTTGAAATAGTTGGAACAATAATGGATTTCGTACCCTCTTATCCCTAGATGCACAACTTGGTATAAGAATAATTAAAGCCTATAATTTTTAGTTGGCGGAATTTTTTCGAATGCACAAATTGTGTAGGATGGCCAAAACTATATTGTTGGTTTTATATTCACCAGAGTATGTGATACTATTTTGATAAGAATAATAAATCATATAGGGATCAATTAGGGGAAAGTCACTATGATACTATTTAGTAATGTTCTATTTCAAATTTTAGTGTTATAACTAGAGAGTAAAATTCAATCATATCATGATGAATTTTAAAAATGGTATTATCCATGATATCAGGGATGGTAGAGGCCAAAAGGACTAAAATATGTGACATCATCTCATAAGTGATCATCTTAGATACGGGGTCATAGTAAGAAGAACAACCACATGTGGCATGGTGGCCCCAGTAGCTATAGTCATACCTCAGTAGAACCGTGTTTATCACATGATAATAAGAAGTTGGATAGTTAGATGTTGGATACACTAAAAGTGGATATATTTTGGATGGTTCCATAAAATTAACTTATTTGATCATTTGATTACCAGATTATTTATAGTCCTAAATATTAATTAATTTCTTCTCATATGAATATTTTTCTTCTTTGTGAAACATATAGTATAATATACTAATCATAATTATATCACTAAAAGGTCATGGAAGTTCCCTTTCATGATGAGGAACTTAAGGTATAATGATAGTATTTTAAAATAAATGTTCTATTACGAGATGATATCATATTATTAAAAACATATGATACTGGAAATCAAGGGTATGGTTCTCATAATACATTTAGACTTCTCCTCATGAAATTCATCTTTGGTAATCTCAAAGAAAAAGTGGTATTAAGAGCATGGACCACTAATCGAAAATCCAAATTCATATGTTTCATTAGATATTCCTATCTATAGACATGAGTAGCAGCCATTATACTTTATGATTGATATTAATTCATATCATGAGTTACGTAATTTGATGTAGTGTCACAAATCATGATGACATATATTCATGGAAATTATGGATACATTGGATGCATCACAGGTGATGTTACAATAATTAATAATGTGATAAAGGGTTTTACTCTTTTATCATTTTAATAGAAGATTATACCCCATACCCATTGATAAGAATGGATCTTCCCAATTAAGTACTTGTCTATGGTGTTATTTCAGTAAGTTCATTTATGTAAATTACAAGAAAGAGATATTTATAACGACCCAAACTCTACATACATTGTTATTACTCTAAAATTAAATCATACTTATTAAAACATATAACAAAACCATGAAAGGACCGTATATGTATAGTGTCTTTAGAAACTGGGAAACATAAACAATTGGTTCATAAATCATCTACGTTGTCTCCCATTTATTTCATCATATCTAGAGTCCCTTTTGTCATATTCTACTTAATACCCTTCATTCAGACCTGGTGAAAAGAAAACATACAAAAGGGTGAGCTAAAATTCTCAGTAAGGGTAAACAAAAGAAATATTAGTCATATCATAAGAATATAACATTTCGAATATATTAAACTGAAAAAGAGATCATAATATCATGTAATGGGATAAATCATAGTAATGAAAAGTAATCCCAAATAATCATAACTTAAAACATGAAACTTTTTGGAATATACACATAATCATATAAATTCATTTCATATTAGTCAAGCCTCATTGCCAAGACCATAATAGAGGAAAAATTTCATTACTGAACCGAGTTCACTCCTCGATCCAGTCCTGTATCACTGAACCAGTTTAACATGCCGTTTCAGCCATTTCTATCTCATGAGATATAAATCATTACCCAATGCATTGGTGGGAGATATAGGTCCCACCCATCTCATAATTAAACCATTATTATGTGTGCCATAAAATCATAAATCATACATCATAACATAACACATATAATAAAAATGGGATTCATAAACATCATGCCATCATAACATAATCCATAAAAGGACTTCATAAAAATAATTCCATCATAGCACAATGAAATCAATATAATAGTAGGGATAGAAACAGAACACTATATTATCTTTTATGGAAAATAATTTTGATAAAACACTTGAACTCCATTCTTGAGAAAAATATTTTTTCTACTTAAAAAACATTTTTCCTTTCTTAACATGTCATAACATTTTAAACTAAAACAATTTAATTAAAAATAAACTTAAAAACTTTTAAAGGAAGATTCATGGAAATATTGTTTAATGTAATCATAAAAATCCATTCAATCCGTATAAGTTAAAAAACATTCTTTTCATACTTTGGCTGGAAAAGTCAAAAAGTACCTCATACGAAAAACGACAAACGATTCATTTCATATCTTTTAATAAAAACTCACTGAAGGGTAAAATTGGATTTAAACATTTTTGTTAAGATAGAAATAATATTACATATTTAGGAAACATGGATGTGGATGATAAACCACACCCCAATAAATACCAAAGTATAAATAATCTCAGATAAAAATGAGATTGTGATATTTTCCATTACCTTAGGTCTTATATGCTTTGTACATGTTTGATCCTCCAGTATAATGATTTTAATAATGTCATTGACTTATTCCAGAATCATACTCGTTGTTATGATATCATATATGGTCATATTTGTATCTTCTTAGTAGTAATATTTCATTGCTACTTGTTATTCGGGTGTTTATTACTTTATGTTCTTATGCATGTTTTGTCAAATAAATTGTTGTTCCTCTTTATAGGATATAGATAAATCATTTACAGAATCGTATTAGTGTAATATATATCATATTAATTCATTCAATTCATTTATATAATCATTATTCAATGAAGATCATATAGAACGAGTCGCATCACATCGTGGAGATGGTAGGCCGTACGAACGCACGAGCGATGATATCGTTCCCATGACCACGGAATTGTATTAAAATGTATGTATAATATTTAAGAATAAATACAACTTTAAAATAATCATATATAGATATTTATTTAAACCATTATACCCATCCGAGTAAGGTGGTGGTGGAAAACATATTACACCACGGCGTGGAGACGGTATTCCATACGTACGCACGCGCGGTGATTTTGTTTACCGTAGGATGGATGAGAGGTGAAATAGGGTTGTTTAATATTTATAATAACATATTAGTATATGAGGGATACTTATGTTATTACTTCATAATGAAACAACTAATGAAGAGGGAGTAGAAGAATAATGGAACTTGAAGAAAACGGTAGAAGGTATTACCTCTTTCTCAAAGTTCATCATTTAAACTTTCTCTTAGGGCACTAGAGTTGGTATTTTGAGAAGACCAGTACCTCTAGTAGGTTTCTAAGGAAGTGGGGAAGTGAAATGGGTAGGGTTTGGCAGAGATTGAAGGCTCAAAGTGGTGTGAGGAGGAGAGGGAGGAGGTGGCCTTTTATAAGGGAGGAGAGGGGCACCTTTGGAAAGTGTGAAAATATTATTTTATTATAAACTTATCTTCAGTATAAAGAGGTCCAAAACACATTAATGTCGAAGATAAGATGACTCATATTCGAAATAAAATCATCCAATAGGAATTGGACAGGTTTTGGATAATATTTTAATCATTATAATCTTATTTATTTAAATCATTTATTAATGTGGTAAATACTTCATCATTATTGTGTCATAAATAATTTAATTTATTTGGTGTCTAAAAATAATAAAAAAATAGCATCATGAATGAAATATTTTTAACTTTACAATTAATTTTTATAGTTGAAATATAATTTATATAACCCCTTATAAAAATTAATTACTAAAAGATTTTTGTTAATGTCATTTTTGTCTTACAATTAAATTAATTAATCCATATTGTCATTATTACTACCAAGTGGCTCAATGGGGTCCCAAAATCAACCCAAGGATGCCCATGGTTGTAAAATACTCATCCAATAAGGTTAGTAGAAGTGTCAAGGTAATTTTGAATTATTATAATATTATTTTAACCTTGAATTACCATATTTACCTTTAACCGCAGTAAATAAAAATTTCCATAGTTTCTATTCAAAAAAAAAGTATCCTATTAACATAATTTTGAACCACTGATTCCGAATATGGAATTAATTTTTAAAAATTCAAAATATAGAATTTGCAGTAATTAATTTAAAATTAATCCCATTTTTAAGCAAACTGGGTTTAAAAGTTAAAACATTGCCAAAGATTGAAATGTTTTTACCTATGAATTCAATGTAAAATTAATGCTAATGACATACATTATATTAAACGGTAAAAATATATTCTATTTATACTTTAAAACCATTAAATATTATAATTTAACCATATAAATTATTGCGATGAAAAAAGTTGTTTTTAATTAAAATATAGCGTGTTTTAATTATTCATCAAAATATAAAAGTCACCAAAATAATATGAAAAATTTATCCAAAGTAAATTTTTATATCCTGATTCCAAAGAAGAATTTTATTTTGTCAAATTGAACTTATAAACAAGTCAAAAACTATATTTAAAATGGGTGCGCCATCAAAACTCGGTAAAACTGCATTTTTTGAAAAATACATCTTTTATCCGAAAAACTGATTTTTTTTTCATACCACATTCTAGAAAATGTGTAAGATGAATTACAATGTTACAAAATTCAAAATTCAGTTAATACTATTTATAATGGCTAGTTTATAATATAATAAAAATATATCGTTGTTTAGTGAAACTCGGTATTGCGTACTACACATGCTATCGAGGAAGGTCGCGATTGTGTGTAACGCAATCCAAGCTAGTGTTGTGTGCAGTGAAAGATACCTTTGTGTTTAACATAAGAAATAAATAAATTAAAAATATATATCTCTCTCATAAAATCTCCGGGTGTTACATTCTACCCCCCTTAATAAGAATTTCGCCCTCGAAATTCATCACTTTGTAACAAACAAATGTGGATTCCTCTACCTCATCATATCCTCAAGTTACCATGTAGCTTCATCTAATTGGTGGTTCCTCCATAAAAATTTAACCAAGCGAGTGGTCTTGTTTCGTAGAACTTTTTCGCTATGATCCAGAATCTCTATCGGCTGTTCTTCATAAGAAATATCTTGCTCCAACGGTACAACTTCTGACCTTAGTACATGTGAAGGATCAGGTATGTACTTTCTCATGAGAGATACATGGAACACATCATGAACTTGAGAGAGATTCGGTGGAAGTTCCAATCGGTAAGATACCTTCCCAACACTATCTAGTATTTCAGTAGGACCGATATACATAGGGATCAGCTTTCCCTTCTTCCCAAATCTCATTACTCTCTTCTAGAGAGATATTCGTAAGAACACTTTATCACCCACTTCAAACTCTAGGTCTTTTCTTCAGTTGTTGGCATAACTTTTTTTTCGACTTTGAGCTTCTCTTATGTGTTGTTTAATAGATCGGACTTTTTCTGCCATCTCATCAACAAGATTAGGTCCTAATAGATTTATTTCCCCAACTTCATCCTAGAAAGTTGGAGCTCTGCATTTTTTTCCATAGAGATCTTCATAAGAAGCCATCTGAATACTGAAGTGAAAGCTATTATTATAGGAAAAGTCCACCAAAGGTAGGTGTTGATCCCAACCACCATTGAGATCCATAGAGCAAGCTCTTAACATATCTTCTAGAGTTTGAATTGTCCTCTCAGACTGACCGTCTGTTTGAGGATGATAAGCAGTGCTAAAACTCAACTATGTATCTAGAGTATGCTGAAGACTTTGCCAGAACTTTGAGGTAAACCTTGGATCCCGATCAGATATAATGGAAAGTGGTACTCCATGCAATCTTACCACTTCCTTTACATATATCCTGGAAAGATGATCCAGAGAGAAATATTCTCTAATAGCAATGAAGTGTGACAACTTCTTAAGAAGATCAACTATAACCCAGACAGCATTATTGCTTTTGGATGTTTTAGAAAGTCTAGTGACAAAGTCCATAGTGATGTTTTCCCATTTCCATTCTGGTATGGGTAATGGTTGTAACATCCCTTTAGACTTCTGTCTCTCAGATTTAACTTGCTGAAAAACCAAGCATCAAGAGACATATTTATCAACATCTCTGTTAATTCCATCCCACCAGAAGTACTCTTTCAGGTCCCTATACATCTTCATGCTTCCAGGATGAATATAGAATGAAGAACTATGAGCCTCATCCAGTATCTCCTTCTTTAATTCTGGGATGGGAGGAACACAAACCTGATTCCCGATCCTTATTATCACATTACAATCAAGGTTGAATTCAGGAACATCTCTAACCTTCTTTTGTAACTCAACATCTTCTTTTTGTGCCTCTTTAATCTTCACATGTATAGATGGTTGAACATTAATTTGAGAAAGATAATATTTTTCCCCTTCCATTATAATTCCAAGATCCATCCTTTGTAAATCCAAAAATATTGGATCTTTTGTGATCCTCGACATGGATAATCTAGCATGGTCTTGTTGACTTAATGTGTATGCCACATTGTTTGCTTTCCCAGGGTGATAATGAATTGAGAAGTCGTAATCCTTAATTAGATACAATCATCTTCTTTGGTGCATATTCATCTCTTTTTGTGTGGAAATATACTTTAAACATTTATGATCAGTATAAATATCACACCTTTCACCATAAAGATAATGCCTCCAAATCTTTAATGCAAAGATTACCACAGCTAACTCCATATCATGAGTTGGGTAATTTTGCTCATGGATTTTCAACTATCGTGAGGCATAAGCTGTCACTATATCATTTTGCATGAGAAGACACCCCAATCCCTTCTTGGATGAATCATTGTAGATCACAAACATTTCTCCACTACAAGGTAGTGTGAGAAAAGGTGCACTGGATAACCTTCTTTTCAACTCCTTGAAATTCTCTTCACACTCCTCCGTCCACATGAACTTAACTCCTTTTCAAGTCAACCTAGTGAGTGGATTAGATAATCATGAAAAATCTTTCCCAAAAAGTCAACAATATCTATCCAAACCAAGAAAACTTCGGATCTCAGTTATTATTGTCGGTCTCGACCATCTTTCGATAACGTCTATTTTTTCCGGATCCATAGATATCCCCTCTTTTGAGATTATGTGACTCAAAAATGAAACTTTTTGAAGCGAAAATTCACACTTGGTAAATGTGGCATAAAGCTTCTCCTTTCTCAGGGTCTTCAATACAATTCTCAAGTGATCTTCATGCCCTTCCTTCCTCTTTGAATAGACAAGAATATCATCTATAAAGAATACCACAAACTGATCAAGATAGTCTTTAAAGACTCTATTCATTAGATCCATGAAGATAGTAGGGGCATTAGTAAGACTCAATGGCATCACTATAAATTCATAGTGTCCATACCATGTACGGAATTCCGTTTTTGGTATATCCTTCCTTTTGACCCTTAATTGATGATACCCTGAATGAAGATCAATCTAGGAAAAGTATTGAGCTCCACATAGTTGATCAAATTAATCATCAATGCATGGGAGAGGATACTTGTTCTTGATAGTGATCTTGTTATGTTCTCGATAATCAATGCAGAGTCGCATTGATCCATGTTTCTTCTTAACAAACAGAATAGCTTCTCCCCAAGGTGATGCACTAGGGCGTACAAATCCTTTATCAAGATTCTCTTGGAGTTACTTCTTCAATTCCTGCAACTCAATTGGGGCCATTCTATAAGGTGTCTTTGAAATGGGCATAGCACCCGGTATGATTTCTATTGAAAACTCAGCTTCACGATTTGGTTGAAGACCTGGCAGTTCCTCCGGAAAGACATCATCAAACTCCTGTACAATGGGCATATTCTTAATCGTGAGTTTCTCTCCAACCATTTGAGAAAAAATAACCTTCATTTATTGGAATCAAGACCCATAAGATGGAAGAAATTTCCACTGGAAGGTTATATTCATCCTTGCATCGATAGGTGATCATAGATTGATCAGCAATATGAAATGTGACTTCCCTTTATTGGAAATCGATATGAGCTCTGTATAAGGAAATCCAATCCATGACAAGAATCACATCAAATTCCACTATAGGAAGGATCATAAGATTTTCAGGAAGCACTTTCCTACAAATGTCAATCGTAGAAGAATTGTAAACTTTTGATGCGACCGTTGTGCCATTAGGAGTTTTCACAGCTAACTCAACATCTAATTGTTGAGGTAAAACAGTGATACCCTTAGAAAATTCTTCAAAAATAAAAGAATGGGTGGATCCATAATCAAATAAAACATTTTCTACTTCAGAGTGGATGGTAAGTGTACCTTTCACCACTTCGTTATCGTACTCCACATCGCTGATGGTAATTGCATGTGACTTTCCTTTGTCTTTGGCCTTAAGAGTTTGTTGACATCGATCATCATCAACAACACTTGGATTTGGGCATTGATTGGCATAATGCCCCATCTCCTTGCACTTGAAACATTGAAGTGTAGGAGGTGCATTCTGTGTATCCCTTTCTTTGTTCCCATCATTAGACATCTTCTTCCCATTATTTCGATATTCAACTGCCCGATGACCTTCTTTTCCACACTTAAAACATTTTCTTGTCCCTTTAAGATAATTCCCTCCATGTTTCTTTTTACAATTTGAGCATAAAGGAAAACTCATCTTCTTTTCAGTGTGGTCTTTATATTTTCCATTGAATTCCATTTTCTTCTTCTTATCAAACCCGTATGACTGATGGGTTACTCCAATCTCCATATCAAACTTGAGAGCACGTCAAAAAATTTCCTCGTAGCTATTGAAGTCCCTTATGGCTAACTCCCTTCGAAGACTTGGTTTTAAGCCACTAAAGAATCGATCGATTTTACTCTCAGGTTGGATAATAATTCTGGAAGCGTACCTTGAAGGTCTTGTAAAATTAGCTTCGTAGGTACCAACTGATTCATCATCCTTTTGCTTTAGTTCAAGAAACACCTTCTCCATATTTGTTCGAAGAATATGAGGAAAGTACTAATTGAAAAATAAGTTCTTGAACTCGTCCCATTCCATGGACTCAATTTCATCTCTTTGCCTCGTATTCTTGATAATATTCCACCATTGAACAGCATCACCTTCCAAATGATACACTGCTAAGACGAATATTTCATGTTCAGAACATTGTAGAGCTGAAAATATCTTTTTAGTGGTACCAATCCATTGTTAAGCCACTAATGGATCAGAAGACCCGCTGAATGAAGGTGGACGCTTCCTCATGAAGGATTCAACATAATGTTGCTCCTTCCTTTGGTCGTTTGGAAGTCCTGCATGGTTCATAGCTTGAGAAAGTTGTGTGAGCATGGCTAAAATATTTTGCATTCCATATCCCATAACGTTTGGTTGCTCAGGGGGACAATCATTGCATTGCCCGTCGCATTTAGCATTAACACGGTTCCTTCGGGTTCCAGCCATTGACTAAAACCAAGAATCTTATTGTGAGAAACACTAATCCTAATATAAAAACCACATAATCAAGAATAAAATTTCAATTTTACGGTCTTATCAAAGGTTTTTTATGGCCATTTCTAAAACACTAAGATTGTGTTCTATTCTTAGACTTATCCTTAGGGTTCTTACTAGGGTTTTCACATCCTAGTTTCCAAAGGCTGACTATAACTTTCTTCTGATACCAACTATAATGACCAAAAATATACATACATTGTTATTACTTAAAAATTGAAACATACTTATTACAACATATAACAAAACCATGAAAGGACCGTATAGGTATAGTGTCTTTAGAAACTGGGAAACATAAACAACTGGTTCATAAATCATCTACGTTGTCTCCCATTTATTTTATCATATCTAGAGTCCCTTTTGGAATATTCTACTTAATAGCCTTCATTCAGACCTGGGGAAAAGAAAACATACAAAAGGGTGAGCTCAAATGCTCAGTATGGGTAAATAGAAGAAATATTAATCATATCATAAGAATATAACATTTTGAATATCTTAACCTGCAAAAGAGATATTAGTATCATGTCATGGGATAAATCATAGTAATGAAAAGTAATCCCAAATAATCATAACTTAAAACATGAAACTTTTTGTCATACACACATAATCATATAAAATCATTTCATATTAGTCAAGGATCATTGCCAAGACCATCATAGAGGACAAAGTCCATTACTGAACTGAGTTCACTCCTCATTTCAGTCATGTATCACTGAACCGGTTTAACTTGTCATTCCAGCCATGTCTATCTGATGAGATATAAGTCTTTAACCAATGCATTGGAGGGAGATATAGTTCCCACCCATCTCATAATGAAACCATCTTATGTGTGCCAAAAAATCATAAATCATACATCATAACATAACCCATGTAATAAAAATTGGATTCATAAACATCATGCCATCATAACATAATCCATAAAAGGACTTCATAAAAATAATTCCATCATAACACAATGAAATCAATGTAATTATAGGGATAGAAACAAAACCCTATATTATCTTATATGGAAAATAATTTTGATAAAACACTTGAACTCCATTCTTGAGGAAAATATCCTTTCTACTTCAAAAACATTTTTCCTTTCTTAACAAGTCAAAGCATTTTAAACTAAATGATGTTAATTAAAAATAAAATTGAAAACTTGTAATGTAAGATTCATGGAAATAATTTTTTATGGAATCATAAAAATCCATTCATGCCTTATAAGTTAAAAAACATTCTTCTCGTACTTTGGCAGAAAAGTCAAAAAGTGCCTCGTACGAAAAATGACAAAAGATTCCTTTCATATCTTTTACTAAAAACTCATATAAGGGTAAAATTGGATTTAAAAAATTGTATTAGGATATAAATAATATTACATATTGAGGAAACATGGATCTGGATGATAAAACACACCCCAGTAAATACCAAAGTATAAACAATCTCGGATAAAAATGAGATTGTGAGATTTTCCCTTACCTTAGGTCTGATATGTTTTGTACGTGTCTGAACCTCCTGTATAATTATTTAAATAATTTCATTGAATTATTCCAGAATCATACTCATTGTTATGATATCATATATGGTCATATTTTTATCCTCTTAGTAGTAATATTTCATTGCTACTTGTTATTCGGGTGTTTATTGCTTTATGTTCTTATGCATGTTTTGTCGAATAAATTCTTGTTCCTATTTATAGGACGTAGATACATCATTTAAATAATTTTATTAGTTTAATATATATCATATTCATTCATTCAATTCATTTAAATAATCATTATTTAATTAAGATCATATAGAACGAGTCGCATCACATCATGGAGACGGCAGGCCGTACGTACGCACGAGCGATGATATCATTACCATGATCGGGGAATTGTATTTAAGTGTATGTATAATATTTAATAATCAATACCAATTTAAAATAATCATATATAGTTATTATTTACACCATTATACCCAACCGAGTAAGGTGGTGGTGGAAAACATATTACACCACGGCGTGGAGACGGTATTCTGTACGTACGCACGCGCGGTGATTTTGTTTAGCGTAGGATGGATAAGAGGTGAAATAGGTTTTTTTAATATTTATAATAACATATCAGTATATTAGGGATACTGACTTTATTACTTCATAATGAAACAACTAATGAAGAGGGAGTAGAAGAAGAATGGAACTTGAAGAAAACGGTAGAAGGTATTACCTCTTTCTCAAAGTGCCTCCTTTAAACATTCTCTTAAGGCACTAGAGTTGGTATTCTAAGAATACCAGTACCTCTAGTATGTTTCTATGGAAGTGGGGAAGTGAAATGGGTAGGGTTTGGTCGATATTGAAATCTCAAAGTGTTGTGAGGAGGAGAGGGGGGAGGTGGCCTTTTATAAGGGGGAGAGGGGAACCTTTCGAAAGTGTGAAAATATTATTTTATTATAAACTTATCTTCAGTAACAAGAGGTCAAAAAAACATTAATTTCAAAGATAAGATGACTAATATTCGAAATAAAATCATCCAATAGGAATTGGACAGGTTTTGGATAATATTTTAATCGTTATAATCTTATTTATTTAAATCATTTATTAATGAGGTAAATACTTCATCATTATTGTGTCATAAATAATTTAATTTATTTGGTGTCTAAAAATTATAAAACAAATATCATCATGTAGGAAATATTTTTATCTTTTCAATGAATATTTATTGTCTAAAATATAATTTATATAACCCCTTATAAAAATTAATTACTAAAAGATTTTTGTTAATGTCAATTTTGTCTTACAATTAAATTAATTAATCCATATTGTCATTATCACTACCAAGTGGCGAAATGGGGTCCCAAAATCAACCCAAGGATTCCCCTGGTCGTAAAATATTCATCCAATAAAGTTAGGATAAGTTTCAAGGTAATTTTGAATTGTTATAATATTTTTTAACCTTGACCTGCCCTATTTACCTTTAACCGCAATAAATAAAAATTATCGTAGTTACTATTCATAATAAAAAAAATTAAAGTAACCTATTAACATAATTTGGACCCACGGATTCCAAATATGGAATCCCTTTTTCAAAATTCTAAACACAGAAGTTGCAGTAATTAATTTAAAATTATTCCCGTTGTTAAGCAAATGGGTTTTAAAAGTTAAAACATTGCCAAAGATTGAAATGTTTTTACATATGAATTCAATGTAAAATTAATGCTAATGGAATAAATTATATTAAATGGTAAAAATATATTCTATTTATACTTTAAAACTGTTAAATATTATAATTTAACCATATAAATTATTGCGATGAAAAAAAGTTGTTTTTAATTAAAATATAGCGTGTTTTTACTATTCATCAAAATATGAAAGTTACCAAAATAATAGGAAAAATTTATCCAAAGTAAATTTTTATATCCTAATTCCTTATAATAATTTTATTTTGTCAAATTGAACTTATAAACATCTTAAAAACTAGATTCAAAATGGGTGCGCCATCAAAAGGCAGTAAAATTGCATTTTTTGAAAAATACCACTTTTATCCGAAAAACTGATTCTGTTTTAATACCTCATTCTAGAAAATGTGTAAGATGAATTATAATGTTATAAAATTAAAAATTCAGTTAATACTATTCATAACGGCTAGTTTATAATATAATAATAATATATCATTGTTTAGTGAAACTCGGTATTGCGTACTACACACGCTATCGAGGATGGTCGTGATTGCGTGCAACGCAAGCCAAGCTAGTGTTGTGTGTAGTGAAATATTCCTTTGCGTATAACATAAGAAATAAATAAAATAAAATAAAAATATATCACTCATGAAATCTTCGGGTGTTACAATATTAATAACATATGTTGATAACATAAGTATGCAACCTTTTTTATTAGGGATATCATGAATATGTAATTATATTACACAGTGTGTTTCTATGTGAGGTTTTATTTCATTATGTAATTAGATTCTATCCCTATGGGTGCCTTTGAATATTGAAAAAATAACCTTGAACTTTGGGTGGTTCATCCTAATTCTATTGGGAAAGAGGCCTAGAGGGTCACACATTGAGAGTATCTAAAAAACTCTGTTAAATTAAATATAAAGTTACATTTTGAATCAATATTATTCTTGTACATGGTTTAAAAAAATTTAAATTTGGTTGATCAAAAATATTTATTCATCGGTTATTCAAGAGAATATAAGAGAGTTGAAGATTTAATAAATATTTGTTCTCTATTTTAGTGAATATAATATTTATTTATTTATCAAAAATTATAATTTGGTAGTATTTATTTATTTTAATAAATTTTCATTATTCAAAGATCAATAAATACTAAGTAGGAGTGATGGACCGAGTTCATGATCGGGTGAAAATTATACATTACATATCAATTGAATAAATAATATTCTATTTTTTTAATTAATGATATTTATTTATCTCAATTTTTAGAACATGTTAGGTTTATAATAATTATAATATTATTATTTCTTACAAATGGAGTTCTTTGAGGATTAATAAAATTATATGGGATATGTGTAATTATTTTTCTCTAACCCTATCTCTTTATAAACAAAATTATATCATTCTAAACCTTAATGGTTATTGAACCCAGTGAAATTATAGATAATCCTCTAAAACCTTATATATATCCTTTCTAAGAAATCTCTCAATAATGTAAATCAATCCTCATACGCCTTCCTCTAAATTCTAGAGATAATAAATAAAATCCCTCATACTCAATGAAATTATAGTGGTGATCATCGATGAATGATACAAGAATCAAAATATTATACGATAGATATTGTGGATATATATAACAATGTTTAGAGGTTCATGGTGCATGCGTGGATCACCAATAGAGGGACTCTACCCTCGTATCTTCTATTGAAATGATGGTATGATATGAAAAAATTACTTTATTCATAAATATAGAAGGAATTTAAATGAAAGGTAATTCTATATTTATATAAATTTATTATTAATTATATTTGATAATCATGTATCATGGATTCTAGTGTTTATATTTTATCTAGTTCTAAGGATAAATCCAAATATTTGATGAATATCCAATTTTGGGAATGGTCTCAAAAACCTTTAATGCTCCAAACTTTAGAAGTACCATAGGATAATTCTAATAAAATGCGCGTAATTAGAAATGTATAGAGTGATATTGAATTAGTTATAATGTTTCTAAGTGAATAATTTAATAAATGATATTTTAATATTGTTTAATTATAATTATATTTCCATTTCTTTGAATTTTTGGAATCCACTAAGGATGATGTAGTAGCAATTGATCATTATTTGAAAAGTATTGTGTGACTAACTGAGGGAAATAAATTTTGAATGAGGTGGTCATTTTGTGTGTTCATTTACCTTATGATGTGATGTAATTATTATCATATGGATATTGATAGAAATTGGAAAATATGGTACTTCCCTTTTTCATCAACCTTTGACTAGGGATAGAGTGAGATGGTAGTGACAACAACATTCTCACACATTGATTTGGGTAGAGGTTAATGATGATTTATACATGTATTTATTCCTATTTACCAGAATATTTAGGTTTAGGCATACCAACCATTGGATGTGATATAGATATAGATAGGTAATTACTCCAATATCTTTTAGTAAGTATAAGGTATTTTGGTAGTTCCTTCAGTATCATAGATATTACAATGTAACAAATGATAATTCACATGAATTTTTGCACTCTTTCCATCCAATAACTCTAAGATCATGGTCTATGATGATATATTAAATATTACCTCATTTCATATCCAAATCACTAAGAATGTTGATATCTTTATAGGAAATAGTAGACATAGATATGTTAATTTTCTCAAGTATTGAGATATGTATATAACTAATTTCATTGTATATGTTTATTCATATATCACTATAGAGATATGTGGAGATGTTTATTCTAACTAGCATCTTAGGATCATAAAATCTACGGTGAATAATCAGGTGGGAAAAATATAAAGGGATATGATATTGATATTATTATTACCTTCTAAAGAAATATTATTATTTGATGTTCATGATGAAATTAAACAATGGGTAGTTTTATCAGGTTTGATCATGAATGATTTAAACTATAATTATGTCACCATGTGATATTGTAAACCCAAAAATTATTAAATATACTCCTAAACACTATATTGTCAGGGATTTGGCACATTGATTAAGATGAACACACAGATTATTATTATTCACCCCTAAATGCACAATTATTTATTGTTCACATTATATCCAGTAAGATCATTGTATATGGAATATAGATGATTATAGAGTTGTAAAATTGATAGATGATTTGAATATATTATATAGTGTAGATCTCATTATACCTTGTATAGTATTCCATTAGTGTTTGGGATTTTATCTATTTGGGATTAGTGGAAAATTTTAGTGATTTTAGTTGTATAATATTACATTATATACTTGTCGTTTTATCTTTTATATATGTTATTGTATCATTACTCAATTTATATTTTGTTTATGTCACTGTGGATGATATTTCATGTTAGTAATTGATAGGTTCTGTTTAGAGTTAATTTGTCTCATTATTTTTGTGGATACCTTATTGTTTGTCTTCATTTCATATCCAATTTGAGTTGGGATTTAGGAGATAACTTACTAGTATAATGAAACATGAAATTTTTGTATTAGATCATTTTTGATGAATTTTAATGTATGGAACACTTGATGACTATTTATGTTAATTATACTAAGTCTTACTAAAGATCTCTAGTATATTTAGTCATGATATGGGATTATAAAAAGGTTATAGTGGTTGATTTATTACTGATCATGACACTTATTGGTGACACATTACAATGGTATTTGGTACTAAACTAGGATAGTAAAGGATGGGATAATGAAAAAAATATATTGAAGTCATTATTATGTAGTTTTAATGATTTATTTGATTGAATTCCAGGATACTTTGGTTGGGTCATACAGATAGAGTATTTATCAATACCCATGATATTTTCAATGAGCACTAGGTTGGGATATAGGCTTGGAGGTAGAGTTTGTGACATCCAATATTGGTATGCATCAATATACATAAGTGGATGTGATTATTAGTCGAGATAGTGGAAACCTATAGTATGTTATTTAATAACACTAGATAAATAATTTTAGAATACTTAAGAAGACTTAAATAGTTCTATTATTATGTTGAAGTATTGATTCCTTATAGTATAAAAAGGATATTCATCAGCATCTTCTGGATTTCTCTTTTTTGAATTATGAGTTCATTGAAACATTGAATTCATTCTTACGTGGTGTTTAAGACTCTATGCACTTATATATGAGGTCAGGATCATTTCCACTATGTTTTAAACAATTATAGAACCACCAATGAGAATTTTTTCATGGTTAAATATTTTGTAGAATAAGTATAATGTAATTAGGGATCTATCTTGTAGTGATAGATGTGATAGTGTGTATTATTTGGAGAGTTTAATTTTTTCCAATTACAAAACATGTGAAATTTTATAAAAGGGGTGTAAATGATATGTTTATTTCTAATTTACAGATAATGGGAAACCAATTAGGTATGTTAAACCATTCATCTCAATTAGGATGAAAATGTATATTGGATTATGGCCTTTGAATATTTTGGAAATTCCCTAAAATATTATCCTGAGGATCATAATAAAAGGAATTTCAAATCCTTTAATGGAATCCTTAGGGTCTCTTTACTTTAGTAGCATTTCTTTCTAAAGTATGGAATAAACAATTAGTGATCATTTTTATGTGGATAAGATTGTACAATTCAGATATTATAACATGGTGTTTCTAATTAATATTCATTTATTTTATGCAATGGTTAGTGGAAATAATGTGTGAATATAATGCTTCTTTGATAATTGATTATATAGTATAGTGATGCCGACTCATCCTATCTCCTTAGGTGCTGAGGAAATATTGACTAACCTACTCCAGAGTTAAATAAATTATGTGGTGGTAAAAATAGATAATATGGTGGTGAGTATGATGTCATCAAGTGTCCATGTGATAACATGGAATATGGGAGGTGGTTGAATCCTTTCCATGACAGAGATTTAGAGATATTACAAAATCATAATGTTTAGTAGTTGAATAGGTAATATCATTGTAAATTAATTGTTTCATGACCTATGTGATGTGTGTATATTATAATCTATAATTTTCATTAAAATATGAATTAATAACTAGGGAGATGAAAAAACGAATGATATGATATTATTTATCATGGATGTGATATATCTCAGGTATATGATGTAAAGACACCAAACCTAGTATCCTAGAGTCACTAGTAATTTTCTTACATTTACACAAAATATAAGGAATCACATCCTGAAGGACTAAATAATTTAGTAGTTTTGGTAAACTAGAAACATACTCAAATTCCACATCATAAATGAAAAAATAAAACATAACACATTATTTTGTTTGAGTTCACAATTATTCAATTTAGTACATCCCTGTATATCAATCAAAATAAAATTTATAACATCTAAAATAAAGGAAACATAAGAAGGGGGTGAGCTCGAATACTCAGAAATGGTATGTGTACAGTAAAATATATCCTAAAAATATAAACATAAAAAATATATAAAGCTAAATAACTGAAACACATTCCATTTAATCAATAACATGAGTATAATATGGTAGGAATTGGGGGTAATCAAATAAATCATATAAACAATCACATAATCCCATAACTTATCAATGGATATTCTAACAAATTGAATAATCACATGGACATCAATAACTAAATTCATATGATGGAATTCATAATATCTTACATCATAAATATATTCTTGAGGCCTCATGCTAATATATCTTAAAAAAATTTATAAGGCCTCATCCAATACTCAAGCTAGTTTTCTTATTAGATTGAATGATGCATTGAGGGGATGTAGAGGTCCCCTCTTGTCACATACTAAGTCTAATGCATTACTCATATGAAAGGTGTGAAACATAATAAATATAAAAAATCTTATTAAAACTAGAATAATTTTTTTTTATTATTTCCCAAATCAATAAACATATCATAAACATTCAGATTAATATAGAAAATGGTATCAAAATAGTACATCCTAAGTCAAACTAATAAAAAGTCATTCTTTTGGTCGGAGTAGATTGCTCAAGATGGGGGTGAATTGAGTATCTATATAAATTTCTATTAAAATTGGGTCTATAAAAGAATACCCCTGATTAATGTAATCGAAGTCAGTTTTAGTGAATTTATAAAAGTCAGGAATGTTCAATTAATTTCTCAAAAGATTGATTAGTTCTCAGATTTAACAATCTAATGATTAGTCAAACTTTGGAAAATAATCTACTGATTCAACACGGATATAAACACTTGCTAAACTAACTATCAAAGTTTAGTTAATATTAATTTGAAATTAATTAAACACAGATCAGATTAAAACACAAGATAAACTGCACGGCGGATAAAAACAAGAGGTTCAGTCTCAAGCTGAGACTTAGTCCTCTCCACCTGGAAATAACCTACCACCAAGTAGTTAATATCAATAGCACACAAGGTTATCCAGGTCACACATGACCTATACCACAGTTATTCATGGGAAAACTAACAAAAATATCACGCATGATCTCTTCTAAAATTCTATGTGGGATATAAGAGTAAAAATGTTTTGAGTGTGAGGATATTTTAGTATTCTCTAGTTATGCTCAAGAGACAATGTGTGTGACACAAAAATATACAAAAACTACTCAAATAGTAAACAAAAGATCACAATAGAGTTACAGATGAATAATAGTGTTTAAAAATCTATATGTGTTGTGTCGTAAAGCTCTGGAGTCAATAGATGTTGAGAAAATGATATTCAAGCCCTCTTCTGAATGTTGGCTCCAAAACAGAGTATCATAGTCGCTGTAATCTAGCTTCCAGGTGAGAAATGGTTCCTCTATTCTATGTGAGGATGTTCAGAAAGCTTCACCAGATTGTTTCTCATAATATTAAACTCCTTGTACAATCAATATTTGAGTTCTTCTATTTGCAATATCTTTCATATTCGCACATCCAGCCTTTTTGTTTTTCTAGCGGGTTCCCAGTGTGTCTTCATTTTAATGTTGAGCTTGTAGTCCTTTTATACTTAAAGGTGCAGTAGACATGAAGATATCCCCACATGCATATACCTCATACTGTCTACAAATAGTCCTACAGACAACATCAAATAATGTCAGAAACATTAATTTTTTTAAATATGACTGATAGAAATAAATATTAAATAATAAGTTTGAAATAGTTATTTATGAATATTGGTGAGTCATAAGTATCAGTCTGTCATCATCGATCTGTCACCCTCAGTTTGTCATATTTGGTGTGTCAACATCAGTTTGATATCGGTCTATCATCATCGGTTGTTTAGCATCAGTGTGTCAACATCGGTGTGTCAGCATTGGTTTTTCGGACATCAGTGTATCACACATCGGTGTGTCACACATTGGTGTGTCGAACATCAGTCTGTCAAAAATTAGTGTGATGAACATTGGTATGTAGAACATCAGTGTGTCAAAAATTTGTGTTTCGAACATCGTTATCAGTGCCAGGAACTCTGAGAAACTTTTGATGTGTCTATCTTACACACAATATTACTAGATTAAGTGACATCCAAAAATACATGTAAAAAATGAACATTTAACCATATTGATTCATAAATATAGGTTATTATCATATATTGTTCTGTATGACATAATTTATTTTCTAAGAGATATTAAATGTCAGAAAATAGTAGAATATGTAGATTGACCTTATTTGTGATTATGAAAATGACTATAACACTGAGGGTCCAACAATCTCCCCCTTTTTGATAATCAAATATTTTGGAAAACATGTAAATATAAGGAATAATACTAACTAGACTTATCATATACTTCACTGAATGTGATTATTCAATATAACAAATGCTTTCCCTTGTGTGAGTTTTTTTTTTTAAAAAAAACCCCTTTGTAAAAGAATAATATTCAGTACAAGACATGTGTCATATGCCATAATTTAACCACGTGAAATTAATAATGTATTCCTCTTCTACCCATTTTGGGATTAGTAAAAAAGAAAATGATAAGGGAAGAAGATAAATAAAATAAAATAAAATAATAGATAGAGAGAAGATAAAAATGGAGTTACATTAAGAAGAAAAGTAGTACAGTCAACAAAAATGGGACAAATTCCTATCAAATATAGAATTCATACTTAAGGGTTTGGCTTCTGAAGAGCTTTTCCTTTATCTGTAGAATCCAGAGTGGGATGATAAGGTTTGGGAGTGGCAGAGGGAAGAGGTGGTCTGATTATAACACCAGGAAAAGAAACACCTGTAAGAACATTTTTTGTAAGGCTAGGCCTTCTCTCTGACAACACGTGACTGGGCAATTTATCTGTAATGATAGGTAGAATCTAAGAATGAGCCTGAGATACAGTCATTGGAGAAGGATTCCAAAAGGGAATACTAATGGAAGTAGCAAGAGGAACCACAATTGCTTCAGTGTGGAGATGTGGATATGGATTAATAAGGTTGATGAAATCATTGATGATTTCACCACCATATTTTACAGATTTCTAAAATTCATCCATAATCTCGATGAATTTATTTACTAGAGGAGTAAACTCATTCAATTTAGTAACTTTCTTCTTGAAAGCTTCTATGAATGGCGGAATTCTATGATTTTCTGCTAAAATCATGAATTTATTGATGAGATCATGCTTGTTGTAGATCGTAGTAAAGTACTTATCCACTTTATCTCTAATCTCTTTATGATCAGCAGAAGCTTCATTTGTACACTATCTTACCATATTGTACACAAGTTCTGTATTTATATATACATTTTAAAGAGTTTATTTTTCTGAAACACTATAAATATTTCAGAGTTCCTCTCTCATCACATCCTTGAGAGATTCCAAATCAGCAACAGCACCCTTCCGACTCCTAGAACTGGATGGGCCATTAATCATTTAGAAAGCCTCCTCTTTCAACTTCTTCAGATCTACACTTAGAAGATGAGTCACTAAATTTCTAAAAAAATCCAGTACACTGCTAAAGGAAGTCTTGAAATCAAAGGCTATTGAATTTAAATCATTTCTCATCTACCTTACTTCTTCTCTTAGTAAGGTATTATGTCTAATGATTGTTTCTGTTGTAGTAATGATATTTTATTGAATCTTCTGGATCACCATCCTTGAAATATTCGTTGCATCGGCATCCAAAATACTGATTGAAGTAGAGGCTTTACTTCTGGATCTGACAGAGGATTTTATAGACTCACAAATATCATTTTTGAATTGCTCCAAATCGGCCTTAGTGACATAGTCACTAGGAATTTTTTGTGCTACTGGATCTACTATTGGATGTGCAACTGGTGGAAGAGGTGAAACATGTTATGCTTCATCTTGAGCTTGTGGAGCCGGAGAAGGAGGAACTCTCTCTTCATCTGAGTAATATTCCAATCCAAAAATAATGTATCCTGGATCATTATTCCATTCCCGAGTACATGTCCAGTCTCTTGGCTCAAAATTTTCAATCCTGGCCCTTCTTCCCTGAGGCTCAGGAACAACATCATCTTCATCAACTTCTTCATCCTGTCCTCTATCCATAATAACATTTCTGGGTACTGTTACCAACTAAGCTTGAGGTTCTCCATGTTCTCTAGCCACTTCAAATTCTTCAGGCACTTCCTCAATTTGAGGCACTTGATCCTCAGATTCTTCTTCATGGACAGCAGCTATAAGTTCATTCAATTCCTGAATAATTTCATGATTTTAAGAATTAGTATGGGTTGATCTATCCTCATGGCCAGCATCTCTATGATCAACATCCTCCTACTCAACAGGCTCTGCACCATCACCATATCCATGTACAGATTCATCACTGTATCTCTCAACTACTTGTTCTCCCACTTTTAAAGAATCACTTACATGCTCATAATTTTATCCTTTACCATCATCATCATCATCAGACTCCTCATATTATTTACTCACATAGCCTTCAGCTCCAGTAACCTCGGTCTCTTCCTAATCCTCATCACCTAACAAATATTCTCCTGGGGGTAAGTCCAATGGTGGACTATCATGTCCATAAGACATATCTTTGGGGATTTCAGCAATATCAAGATCACTTATGTCATCAAAAGGAGATCCTTCTTCCCTTGGCACTTCAGTCTCAGCTTCCTCATCAGAATAAAAATATGTTTCTCTCCTGGTCTGAGGCCTGGATCAACTTGATCCTTTGGTCTAGTAGGATGGTTAATTGGATTGAATTCCTCATAGAGCAATTCATCGTCCCCTACCTATCATTTTTTATATGGGTTATAGAATATATTTAACCTTTTACAAATATCTTTTTGAAGGAAGAAACCACTACATGCACTAATCACTTCATCCACATCTTCCACACAACCTAACATTTTTAACATGGAAGAGATCATCTTGGGATAATAATAAAAAGTTGCCTTCTTTGATGGATTTATCATGTTAGAAACATCCACTATTAGATACCTACACATGTTCACTTTTATCCCATTTTTTAATATATAGATCATAAAAACATATGGATACTTCACAGCTGAAAAATCTCCCTTCCTTGGGCATATTTGATGTTGTATAAACTTAAAAAGTAACCATGAATCTCCATCAAATTCACATACAATAGTTCTCTTAGACTCTCTATTTCCATTAATCTCCTTCAAAGCATAATTATAAGAGAACAAATTAGAGTAATGTATAATATTACCTTGATAATCTGAAAATACACCTGCATGAGGCATCTCCAAGCACTCAGTCCATTCCTTAGATGAAAAAGCTATTTCCTTTCCCTTTACCAATGACTACATCATTTCTTCCTCAGTTTCATCCAAGGATATCTTCAAATATTGATAAAATTCATGTACTAGCTAGGTATAATAAGGCCTTTCATTGTTAGAGAGCCATCTTAGCCACCCTTGAGATTCCATCACTCTCAATAAAAACGACTTTCTTGATAGAATCCACTCTGTAGATACATCCTTATCATCTGTTACCACTCATATTTCCAAACATGGTTTTTCAGCCCCACTGGGCTCACCCTTCTAACATTTAGCAGATGTATATTTTCACGGCTCTTCCATATCACTCTTCATCCTTATTATTTTGGGGTTTCGGATTCCAAAGTAGTTGAGAGGTCGACGGTCGAGAGATAGAGTGACAAATAGTAGAAGGATTTACGGTAGTGGGAAGGTGGAAGTTCGAGATGGATGGAATTTGTTATATCATTTAGGGATTGTAAATTGGAAAGAATAAAATTTAAACATGGAAAAAAACACAAAAAGAGTGTCGTTTTATTTAAAATGGGAAGAATTACAAAAGAGACCATAAATACCTCGGTGTCATTGAATCGTTTTACATGATTAGTTTCAAGGATCAGTTTCACAAGATCAGTTTCAAGGATAGGTTTCAAAAGATCGGTTTCAATGATCGGTTTCACAAGATCGGTTTCAAGGATCAGTTTCACAAAATCGGTTTCAAGGATCGGTTTTACAAGATCGGTTTCAAGGATCGGTTTCACAAGATCGGTTTCAAGGGTCATTTTCAATGATCAGTTTTAAGGATTGGTTTCACAAGATTTTAAGGATTTATCATTGCTTGTTCATGTATGATGTAGTTCATTCTCTCATAGGTTAAGGGTTTAGTAAATATATCAGCAAGCTGATGCTCAGTCCCAATAAACTCAAGAGTTATATCATCTTTTTTATAATAATCTCTCCAAAATTGATGTCTTATATCAATATGCTTTATTCTGGAATGAGAAATTGGATTCTTAGAAATGCTAATCGCACTTGTGTTGTCACAGTTTATGGGGATATTCCTTAATTGAAGTCCATAGTTTAATAAGGTGTGTTTCATCCATAAAATTTATGCACAAAAACTACTAGCAACAATTTATTCTACTTCAACATTTGATAATGCAACTGAATTTTTCTTTTTTACTACACCGTGATATTAGAGACTTTCCCAAAAAATGACATGTTCCAGAGGTACTCTTTCAATATAAATTACATCCACCAAAGTCATCATATGAATAGAAAACTAAATCAGAAGTTTGTCCTTTAAGATAGAACAATCCTAAATTAGTTGTATAGTTGAGGTATTTGAAAATTATTTTAACAACATTTAAATGTGACTCTTTTGGGTTTTATTGAAATCCTGCACACATACATACACTAAACATAATATTTGGCCTGCTAGAAGTTAAGTACAGCAAACTCCCAATCATTTCCTTGTAAGTAGTTTGATTAACTAATTTTCCATTTTCATCAAGAACTAACTTACATGAAGAACTCATAAGGATTTCACTACTCTTAATGTTATCATAAACATATCATTCCAAAAGATCATTAGTTTACTTACTTTGATTTAAAATAATACCTTCTTTATTTTGAAATATTTGAAATCCAAGATAATATTTAAGTTCACCCATTATACTCATTTCGAACTCGCAATGCATTATTTTTGAGAAATCATTACATAAATTGTTTTTTGAAGATCAAAAAATAATATCATCCACATATATTTGGGCTATTAATACTTCTTTTGAATTTTTTTTGATAAATATAATAGGATCCACAAGTCCTTTTATAAGGCCTTTAGAAATTATAAAATTACTCAAACTTTCATACCAAGCTCTTGGAGCTTGTTTCAAACTATATAAAGCTTTAGATAATTTGAACACATGATTTGGAAAATGTGGATTTGTAAAACCTTGGGGTTGTTCAACAAAAACATCCTCAATTATATAACCATTTAATAATGAACATTTGACATCCATTTGATAAATATTAAAATCCAAATGTGCTGCAAAGGAAAGTAAATTTATAATTGCTTCAAGTCTAGATACTGGTGCAAAAGTCTCTTCATAATCAATTACCTCTTCTTGATTATATTCTTGTTCAACTAGTCTATCTATGTTTCAAAATATATTTCCAGCTTCATCTACTTTATTTCTAAATACTCATTTGGTTTCTATGGTCAAAGTATCCTTCGGTCTATCTAAAATTTCCAAACTTTATTTCTTTCACACTGATTAAGTTATTCTTGCATGGGCATTACCCAAAATTCATCATTGATCGCATCATCGAAATTTTTCGGTTCAACCTATGAAAAGAAAGATTGATGTTCATCCTAGTTTCTCAAGGAAGGTCTTGTCTGTGTTTCACTATCTAAATTTCCAAAAACAGCATCTAGAGGATGATTCTTAAGGGTCCTAGTTGGTCTAGAGAAGGTAGGACTTGATATTTCAGGTTTGACAGGTTGATATGGTTCATTTTGATTTGGATCTAGATAATTTTCAGAACTGGAAGTTCTCATAGATTCCTTCACATGATTATTTGAGGTTTTATCATTAATGTCCAAATTGGACATATCCTCTTCAATATTTTCTAGTGAGGTCTTGGACTCATGTGGATCTGCTTCATCAAACTTAATATGTACAAATTCCTCCACACATTTGGTTTTCTTATTAAAGACTCTATAGGCTTTGCTTTATTTGGAATATCTAATAAATATTCCTTCATCACTTTTAGAGGAAAATTTCTCTAAATCATCTGTAGTGTTCAGAATATAAACTTTACATCAAAACACTTTAAAATAACTTACTTTGGGATTCCTATTATTCCACAACGCATAAGGAGTTTTCTTAAGGATGGTTTTGATTAAGACACTGTTTACAATGTAACAATCTATTTTAATAGCTTCAGCCCAGAAATAAATGGGTAGGTCATATTCATTAAGCAGAGTTCGTGCAATTTCTTATAAGGTTCTATTTCTTCTTTTCACCACACCATTCTATTGAGGTTTCCTAGAAGTAGAAAAATTATTATTATAGCCATTTTATGAGAAAAAAGATTCAAAATATTGATTCTAAAACTCACTTCCATAATCAATTCTTAAGGATTTAAACCTAAGACTACTAGGATTTTCTATAGTCCTAGCATACTTGGTAAAGTGTGAACATACTTCGCTTTTGTGAGCTAGCAAAAAGGTCCAGGTGTACCTAGAGAAATAATCTAAAAGAACATAAACATAGTGATTCCCATTGATACTCTAAACTCTAGATAGTCCAAATAAGTCCATGTGAACTAATTCTAGTTGTTGAGAAGTAGTTACTTCTTTATTTGGTTTGAAAGAGATTTTATACAGCTTTCCTTTTTTATAAGGATTGTATACTTTATTGTCTGGAAAATCTAATTTGGGTATGTCTTTAAATAAACCTTTTCTAGTTATCTTCCTAAGAGAGTGTATTATGTAATGTCTTAGTCTTCTATGCCAGATCCAAGACTCTTTGTGAAATTCATTTAGACAAGTGACATTCGGTGACGCTAGTGTGTCTAGATTTATAGCATATATATTTTCATTTCTAATGGCAGTAAATAATAAGTTATTCTTGGCATCAAAAACATGGCATGAATCATTTTTGAATTTATCATTAAATCCATCATCACACAATTGAGATATGCTGAGTAGGTTATACTTTAATCCATCAATGTGTAGTACTTTAGAAATTGAAATAGAGTTAGGGTTACCAATATGGCCTAGGCTGATGATTTTTCATTTACCATTGTCATCAAATGTGAAAAGTCCTCCATCAATATTGATAAGACTTTTAAATCTTGAATAATCCCCTTTCATTTGTCTTGAAAAAACACTGTCCAAGTACCACAACTTTTTACCAGAGCTCTTTAGGAATCTTACCTACAAAAAAGTTCATCCAAGAAACAAATTTGGTACCCATATTTGTCTGGGTCCACACACATTAGTGATATAATATTTAGGAACGCGCAATTGTCTTATTGGATTCCAATATGTAGAATATAGAGTGTTTGAAAAATAAAATCCTTTTGGTCCTGAAGAATTGGATGCAGTAAAATAATTCTTGGAATTGGAACTTGTTGTAAAATTCTAGTTTTTGAAAGAGGTAGTAGATTTTCTAGATTTGGTTACAAGATGTGATTTGGATAGATTCCATTGACCAGGTTGATATCCTATCCCGGAAGTATTCTTAGGAGGTATTTGTTTACCAATAATTTGAGTTAGAGTATTTTTCCCATTAGTAAACTTTTCCAAGTTTTTATTAAATTTTTTATTAGACATTTTAACTCATTGTTCTCCTTGAGAAGTTGAGCATTTTTCTCTTTTTTAGTTGTAAGTTCAGAGTTAATAGTCTCAATAAGAGCATGTTTTTTTTCAAATATTTATACTTATCTTTCAACTCATTACATGTTTCTTATAGAATATTGAAATATTCAAATAATTCATCATTTTTCATATTCTCAAACTCACTTTCAAAATAATAAGAATTATGCATAGGAGAGTCTAATGTTACCTCAGTTGTGTTTTTCATAAAACACATATTAGCCATATCACCTTTCTCATTTTGAGAAGAGGAATATTCACTTGAGTTGTCCTCGGACACACTTCATGTGGCCTTCATTGCTTTCTTATACATTCCATCCTTATTTTCATAATTTTTCTTGTATTTCATCTTTGGACAGTGAGCCTGGACATGTCCTTTCCTTTTACATTCGTAGTAGATTATCTCTTCTGACTTATCATTTCTCTTACAATCCTTTTTCCAATTTCCCTTGTTATCATACATTCTTTTGTAAATGGGTTTTCTGAAAAACTTATTTTTCATATAAAATTTCATTAATCTTCTATCCAACTAGGTCATTTCTTCATCACTATCTGAAGTTATGTCTTCACTGCTGAAGCTTTCAGTAGTAGCTTGAACTTTCTCCTTGTCCTTAATTTTATATGTAGTAGTCTTGAAAGCTACATGCTTTCATTTGGGTTTATCCTCTTCTTGATTTACCATCAATTCCTCCTCATACAACATTAATTGGCCAATCAATTCCATCAATAGAATTTTATCAATATCACATGATTCTCTAATAGACACAGATGTTCCATGCCATCTTTTGGGTAAGTATTGCAGAATCCTCATAATATGTTCTTTGGCTGTTACTTCTCTTCCTAAAGAAATCATGGTATTCACAATTTCATTAAACCTAAGATACATATCATAAATAGACTCATCAAGCTTCATTCTTAAGTTTTCATATTTAATATTATAAGTATTTAATCTCAACTCTTTAACATTAGATTTTCCCTCATGAGAAACAAACAGATTGTCCTAAATATCATGCGCAGTTTTACAAGTAGAGATACTGTTAAACTCTTCATCACCTAGTGCATAGTATAGAGCATTAATTACTTTACAATTATTATTATATGAAGTCTTGGTAGGTTATTCCCATGTGTTTCAAGTAGTTTTAGGATTTGTATATTTACTTTCAATAGTAGGCCAGATTTCAAATCTCATGCTCTCTACATGTACTTTCATTTTAGGCTTCCACTGAGCATAATTAGTTCCCTTAAAGAAAGGTGTTCTATTGGTAGTAGCCCCTCCAAATATATTTTCCATGATACAGATTGAAAAATAATTTCAAAGAGATAAAAGTTTATAAATAATTAAAATTTTGAGATATTTGAAAAACAACTATAATCACAGTTGAAAATATTTGAAAAACTGACAATAACTTTCAATTATGTTCCTTTGATACCAAATGTTTGTTGGAGTAGATCACTCAAGAGGGGGGTGAATTGAGTATCTATAAAAAGTTCTGTTAAAATTGGTTCTTTAAAATAATAACTGTGATTAATGTAATCGAATTCAGTTTTTAGTAAAATTAAAAAAGTCCTGAATGTTCAGTTAATTTCTCAAAAGATTCATTTGTTCTCAGATTTACCAACCTAAATATTAGTCAAACATTTGAAACTAATATAATAATTCAACACAGATATAAAAACTTGAAAAACTAACTATCAAAGTTCAGTTTATCCTAATGTTAAATGAATTAAACACAGATCAGATTAAAACACAAGATAAATTACACACCAGATAAAAAATAGGTTTAGTCTCAAGATGAGACTTAGTCCTCTCCACATGGTGATCACCTTCCAACAAGCAGTTTATATTAAGAAACTTTTGATCCACACCCTAGATCGGAGTTCAAAATAGCACACAGGTATGTCTAGGTCACAAGTGACCTCTACCACATTTATTCATTGGAAAACTAACAAACAGATCACACAAGATCTCTTCTATAGTTCTACGTGGGATATAATAGAGAAAAGGTCTTGAGTGTGAGGATATTTTAGTATCCTCATGTTATGATCAGAAGACAGTGTGTGTGACACAAACAGATAAACACGCTGCTCAAATAGTAAATAGAAGATCACAATAGAGTTATAAATGAAGAATAGAGTTTAGAAATCTCTATGTATTGTGCAGTAAATCTCTAGACTCAATGGATATTGTGAAAATGATATTTGAGCCCACTTCTAAAATTTAGCTTCAAAACAGAGTATTGTAGTCTCTAAAATCTAGCTTCCAGGTGTGAAAAGGTTCAACTCTTCTATGTGAGGATGTCCAGCAAGTTTCACCATATTTCTTCTTGTAATATTAAACTACTTGTATACTCAAGCTTCAAGTTCTTCTATTTTCAATATCTTACATATTTGCACAACCAACCTTTTTGTTTTTCTAGTGGGTTCCCAGAATGTCTTCTTTTTGAGGTTGGTCTTGTTGTCCTTTTTTACTTCAAGGTCCAGTACGCATGAAGATCTCCCGACATGAATATACCTCGTACTTTCTACAAATAGTTCTATAGACAACATTAAATAATGTCATAAACACTAATTTTGTCTAAATATGACCATTAGAAACAAATTTGAAATAATAATTTTGAAATAGTTATTTATGAATATCGATTACTCATAAGTATTGGTCTGTCACCATTAGTTTTTCATCATTACTTTGTCAACAATGGTTTGTCATCGGTCTATCCTCATCGGTTTGTTAGCATCGGTTTGTCTGCATCGGTGTGTCGGAAATCAGTGTGTCAAACATCGGTGTGTCAATCATCGATGTGTCAAACATGTGTGTGTCGAACATCGGTGTGTTGAACATCAGTGTGTCGCCCATCGGTGTGTCCATCATCGGTGTGTCGAATATCACTATCGGTGTCAGAAACTCTGAGAAACTTATGAAGTGTCTGTCTTACACGCAATATTACTAGATTAAGTGACGTCCAAAAATACATGTAAAAAATACACTTGTAAACATATTGATTCATAAATATAGGTTATTAAATATATTGTTTTATATGACATAATTGATTTACTTAGAGATATTAAATGGAATGAAATAGTAGAATATGTAGATTGACATTATTTATGATTATGAAAGTGACTATAACATAGAGGGTCCAACACATTCAATAAAATATGGAAGATAGTATCTTATGAGGTCAATATCAATGAAACACAATATAAAAAAAATGTTTTTTGAAATATATTACAATAATTTATTAAGATCATTGATTATTTCCTAAAGAAAATACCCTTTTCACTTTGAAATGACATGTTTTTAAACAGTTGTTCAAGTAAAACAGAAAATATATTCATTCAAATAACCCTTTAAAATTTTAATTGAATATTAAAATCTTTTATAAATTATTATGGTGAAACAAATTCAAGTGATATAGGTAACAAAACATTCATTTCATATTGTTTAAAAAATACCTCGTTTATAAAATGACAAAAAGATAACTTTTAAAACATTTTATAAAAAGTAATGATTGAAAATAACATTAAAAAATAATAGGAGAATACTAATGAATTTTTTAGAAAAAAATTATAAATATGGACTGGGGTTAGAAATAATTCCCATTGGAGACATAAACATAAACAATCCAGAACAATGACGAGATTGTGGAATAAACCCTTACCAATTTAGTAACATTTGAATCATAAGTCCAATGAAAAAAATAACTTAAAATAAAAAATTAAATAAAATTATAAAATCTATATTCATGGTATAATTTATCAAATTGTAAGTATATTCACCATAAAAAATATATAAGTGTTGAATATGTCATATGTCTAAAAAAGTAAAAGTGAGATGAGAAACCATTAATATATGTTCGATTTCCATTGCTTGTGTTTAAAAATACTTTATAATAAATAAATATTTATTATAAATGTGTTCGAAAACCATATTAATATATATTATATCATATATGATTTAATTATAATATTTTATCACCAATTTTTTGTAATTTCATTGTTAAAATCGCTATTTTAGTGAGTAATTGCTTCATTTTTCATGTATGTTTTGATTTGGTAGTTTGATTACATATAATTTTTTCATATTTATACATTATAAATAATATTATTTATGGTTAAAATATCATACATATTAAATATATATAGATTTATAATCACGCATAGATATAGATATATAAAAATGAATTACATCATTCATGGAGACGGTAGGTTGTATATGTGCATGAACACCATTATTATTTTTCAATGGATGGAATGAAATAATAAAAATGAATAATTAACCTTTAAAGAATAATTATTTAGTAATATATATCATATATATTCATTATTTACATATTTAAAACCATCAAAGTATAGTGGTGATTAAAAACTAAATACCCCACTACGTGTAGACGGTAAGTCATATGCATGCTGGAGTGATGTTTTCACATTTTATAAATAGAAACGAGATGGAATATGGTTTTCATATAATAATAATAACATATAAATATATAAATTATTGTATATTTATTATTTTAGTATGTTTACAACAAATTAATAGGATGTAAAATAATAAATAAACTCAAATCTGTCAATCAAGATGATAACGTCTTCAGTAGATTCCCTTTAGATATCATTTTAATAGGTGTAGGATTTCTATTTTTGAGGGAATATAACCTAAATAACATTAATACGGATTTTTCTATGAATAATGGGCTGGATGTTTTGAGATACATGGCTTTAACTGTTGTAATGAAGTGAACAAACGGGTTCCATTATATAATTTAGGTGAGAGGCACTTTTAGAATTTCTCAAAATATTAAAATATGAAAACTCTACTCTAGATAAAATTGATAAAAATTATGTATAAATTCATATGGGGTAAACTATTTTACCAAATATTATCCCCTTTTAATTATTTTAGATTTTATGATTTAAAGTTATTTTAATAAAATATTATTTTCATAAAATATCATTATTATCAATTTTGAAACTATTCTTTACTTTTAATTCAATAACATCAATAAAAAATAGAAATTATAAAAAAAAATTATTCTAATTAGTCCATAACATTTCATGTTAATATAAAAAAATTCTTGTATCACATTTATTATCTCAAATTATAAATCTTTTAATAATTTTTATATTATTTACTTATTTTTCCATTAACTAAATAATTACTGCCTCAACATTATGTAAGAATTTAAGGTAATTATTTATTCAAGAAAATTTTAAATTAAATTTCCATGATATAGATATATTATTATATTTAAAAATATAATTTATAGTCAAACATATCATTTGGTAAACCCTATATTAAATATATTATATTTATTAATAATTAGAGTGTGTCATGTTTGACTTTTCTTTAAATATAATACTCTAAAGATCATAATCTCATCATAATGGACATAAAATTTTATATAACCAAACATTTTATGAGTATGGACTAAATTTACTCATCCAATAAGATAATTTGAAGTTATATGGTTATTTTGTAGACCATGTTATTGTATTTTTAGCCTAAATTACATGATTTACCTTTACCTTGATGAAAAAATTACTATAGTTACTATTCATACTGACAAAAAGGGCCCTATTTACCAAATTTGGACCAAATTATAATAAATATTTTATCCATTTTTCATTAATAAACTCATATAAGTGGCATGATTTAATTTAAAATTAATCCCTCAAAACAAATAGATAAATAGTTTTCTGGAAAAATGTTAGTTTTAGCCTAAAAATGTACTTATACAAAAATAAGGTATGAAGATGATTAAAATTTAATAAATTAAAATATATATAACTAAATATTCATTATGTTAAATTGATATAAAATTCAATTCATAAAGTAATATTTTAATATAAATAAAATGATATTTTTATAAAAAAATAAGTGTTTTGTACTATTCACTGGAAAAAAGCTTTTCTGAAAAATCCCAAAAAATTAATCTAACATAATTTTAATATTATAATTTAAAAAATTATATTATTTATATAAAATAAAATTAATATAAGTTACAAAAATTTATTATAATATTCACTAATACAAGAAACAAAACCCATTTTTAAAGAAAACAATTTTTTGAAACCCAAAATAACTTGACTATAGCTTTAGTACATTTCTCATAATAATTGATCAAGAAATTTGTGTTGGTTAGGTCCTTTGTATATATATATATATACTTTTAATAACTTTTTTTATACTATTTATACCCACCAATTCAATGGTTATGTTATATTAGACATATTTTAATAATGATTTGTTTGGGTTCTTTTAAGCTTAGTTTTTTATATTGTATATGCTATAGAACATAGTTTTATTTTAAAATATAGAGGTTTTACATATGATCTAGGTTTTGGTAGATGATTTTTTTATCTATATAAATATGTCATTCTATAAGGATTTATTTTATTTAAATAATGTGGCGGTGATGGAATATAAAAAAAGTGAGTTTTTTGTTATATTATTGGTCATATATATCTAAAATTTAATTATTCTCTTAAATTTTATTAATATTTATTTTTTCTAATAAAATTAATATAATACCCTTGATTACTTCCATGGTTTACCCTTATCAAGTGTTTAAAAAAGGTTTTAATTTTAAATTAATTCTTTAAATGTAAACATAAACAATATTGGACTATTATTGAGATATTTTATTATTCCAATTAAGGATTTTCTTGGACATATAATGACGTATTATTAAGTTTTTTTTGTTTATCTTATGATAATATTCATGGTTATGATTATGCGACTACCTTAATATATTCTTTATTAATTTTTAAGATCTTTTAGTTCTGTTTTTGACTCTTAAGAAGTTGTTTATGATGACTTTTGTCTTTAATGAACATAATCATTTAGAATCCACTATTTCATGGAGGGTTAGTGAATATTGTGGGGGATATAAGATAAATTTTTGATAAAGCCTCACATTTTTTAATAGTTAGATGATTAATATCATGAATTTTTATGATTGGGCTATTACGTAATGGGTTTCTTTTAGTAGATCTTGTGAAATTGTCAATTAGGTTAAGCCTAATGAGGGATATATTCTATTATGTAATTGTATTTTAAGAATGTTATTTTCTTCTCACATTTATCTAGGGAAATAAGATATTTCTGAGAGATACTTTTCTAAACTCATATAGTAGGTGTGTATTTTCTTATATGTTCTCCAGATATTTTGGGGAGTATGGAGGCTGTTCTATTTTTTAACCTGAATAATCATTATTTTCCATATATTGGATAATAATTGGATGAATATATCATTATTATGGGATATATTTTTGGTTAATAAATTAATTTATTAGATAGTGTAAGTTTATTAACATTTTTTGAATGAAATGTTTTATGGTGTGAAGGATGTAATGGTATGGGTTCCCACCAAAGAATTAATTTTCATGTTCTCAAACTTTGATGACCATTTCAGTGTAATTGATCCTATTATTACTCATTTGAAATTAAATGATCTAGTTTATAGTATTAATTTATCACCTTGATAAATTTCAAGAATAAATATTTCTTTTGAAATACAAAATAGTGCATTCTTCTATAAGATAATTGTGGATTAGGAAAAAAATTCCATTAAACCTAAAAAGATGTATTTCCATTCATAAGATTTTATGGTAATTTTTTTTAATTTCATCATGTTGTTGGTGGGGATCATTTTTAGTGATTTTAAAAAGTAAAAATTATAATATTATAATGAAATTTAATATAGCATGATTCCTTGATCAAATAATTAATTTATAAATTAATCTTCTCTCGTATTGTTATTCTATATAATTTTTCAATATATCCTTATAATTTAATTATTTGGTTATACTATTATAAACATTTCTAATGGAATCATAATATCATAATTTTTATGCATGGATTACAATGAATATTAAATATATGTTTTAGAGTGAAAAACATTTCTCATTGATTCAAGTAACATTTTTGGGTAAAACCCCTTTATATTATTAATGTTTGTTTTGAAATGAATCCAATTATTTGAATTCATTGAAATCAAATTCATGGTTTAGATAAAATATAGAGTGAATTTTTAAGGATTGTTTTAAAGACCTATTGATAAATTTTTCATTTTTATGATTCCCCAATATTTCCATACATCTCTGATAATCTCTTCATGAGAGGAACCTAATGCTTCCAAAGCCACCTTGTTTGAAGATATACCTTAAAAACGAGGCTAGAATTTTTTTCCCATAATTCCATATTCTATCTTGAATTTTAGGAACATAAATACATAATTCCACTCATTAAAGGGAATATATATATTCATTAGATATAGATATACCAACAACTGAATTTTAGTGAAGAATAGTGTTTGACCACACACATAAGGACCCACCTAGACTGTTCTTAATCTATGAGTGACACCAAAATACCACCACTAATAGGATGGGGTGATGAAAATCACTAAGTATGTATATCACATAAATGGTATGCCTTTACCTAATATACTTGTACACACACACCTCCAGTTATATCACAACCAGGTGAGATAAATAAAATTGTACTTACCTTGTAGGAAACAATTATTTCAATAACCTCTATGAATAAATAGAGTAAAGTGACATAAAAGTAACAAAAGTATGAAGGGTAAAAAATACACGACCAACCAAAAATAAAGGGATTCCCAGTCAAAAAAATAATGAGGAGGTAGAACCCTTCCTCCTAATATTGATATCGACCACCACATGTGATCACCATCACCATTTACTACTAAACTCAATCAATTCATGGCCCACAAAATTCATCATCTAATATATTGATATCTTCATAATAAATGACACATGAGGTAAAATAACATAATGGGATGATTATATACATACTCATTAGGATGTCCAAAAACCCAAAGGGGAAGAAATATAAATAAATTGGTAACTCAAACCCTGAGACAAAGAGGGGATAAGAAACACACACAAAAATATGTTCAGTGATGTAACCAAATAGATAAAAAGAGGGAGAGGAATATCTCTATCTTCACATATTTATAAGGACTGTGATTATATCCATCATTCTAAGTTCCAGTGTTCTCTTGATTCTAGTATCCATCTATAATTTTCTATAGATAAGTTGACTCATTCCTCACTGATGGAAAATCATGGTTAAGGGGGTGTTAACCCCAAGAGTGTGTTGAACCCACACCAGATCTACACTTGATAATGGTATTACACTATATAAATAGAATACTCTCTCTTTATGTTATTTACATTTAGGTTTTCAATCCTAACTATAAAGTAAATGGGGGATCTATACCCTAACCTACACATTTTGTTATGGGGGGTTTCCAGCACCGATGTCACTCTAGATGTCACACTCGAGTCTCAACATCATCTAACTATATTGGAATAAGATAACCAATAATTACACCTATCACCATATCTATGATTCTAAGAAAAAGTTCAAAATCATGTTCTATATAGAATTAAACTTAAGAATTACTACTCATAGGTCCAATTTTGAGTCCCGAAGAAAGAGATATAAATGTTGGGACCTTTAAAGAAAATTACACAGTGCGTCCCATTGTGTACAGGGGGTATATTTTCTAGTCCTCATTTCATCATGTCTCATTCACTTATATGGATTGTAAAAACTCATGTACATAGAAAGTTTTCGAAGTCGTATAGTGTGTGCGACCACCTCGGTTCCTGGGTCCATACTCCTTAATCATAGCTCAACTAGCGACGGTATATCAGATGATGTGTCTTTAGTAGGAAAAAACATATTGAACCATTAATATTCCTATGAGTGTACTCATTATATGTGGATATCTTCCAAGGTAGAGTCACACAATGTGTTTTCTCTCCACATAGACATATCAAATTTAACTCGGGTTGGAAAACCTATCTATCATATAAAGTGGAGTACCCTATGAGTGTTCTTATAGAATTAATGATATGTAATCATGTTTTTCATTGAAAGTTAATCTTCTTATATAAGATTCACTAATCAACTGATTAAACCAAAAATATCAATAGAAACTTTATCCATGATCTTCAAATTGAATGAAACACCTCAATTCAATGATTTCTCACCTCCATTGGTTGAAAAAATGGATTCCCATTAACTCACAAGAGGATTGTCGCACCTCCATAATTGTATGGGGGTTTGGACCTCCACCATTCTTCTAAAATCCTCTAGGGATTTTTATTTATTATACATATCATTATCCCCATTTCTGGCCACAAAAAAACACTAATAATTTGAGGTTTGATCACATAAAGATCCGTATTGATAATCGATTTTCTAGACTAGCAAAAAAATTATAAAAATGAAAATAAAAAGGGAATAAAGTGTGGAGTTGAAAGTTTTACTTTATATAGTTTCTACCCTTAGTTTTCAAAATCAAAACATAATTTCATAAAAACTATTTTTTACTAACAATATATTTCCCATGTTTTTTAGAATGTTTTTTTAGAAAATAATTTATTTTATCTGATAGATAAATATTTATAAATTGGAGAATATAAACTCTCCACACTATATTTTCAATTAGAATGACTAAGTATAGTATATTAAATAGACTAATTCTAATCCATCATACTGAAAAAGTCTTGTATATTGGACTGATTGAGTTTAATCAATTGGAGTGATTAAGTTTAATCCATCAGAGTTACTAATTTTAATCTATCAAATTGAATGAGTATAATATATCAGAGTGTTATTTTATTCCATTATAGGGGCCTAGTTTATCCCATCAGAATGAACTAGTTTAATCCATTAGAGTGATGGAGTTTATTCCATCCAATTGATGAAGTTCAGTCTATTGGATTTAAAATGTCTTTTCCATCAGAGTGATGAATTATCATCCATCAAAATAATCATGATCTCATCCATTAGACTAAACCAAATTTATTCCATCAGAATAATAATTTTTATAATCAGATTGTCAAAATCATTTTTACTATATTTAAGACTTTTACATCATTATATTGATGCTCTTAGAATGATGATGGATGGATATGTATAGATTATATTTATTTTTCAAGCATGATCTCATTCAAGGTAATTAAAACCAACTATAAAAATCCAAAATATGGTCATTGGAGCTATGCCTGTAAATAGAGGTGCCTTTAGGGAGCCGGGAGATGATTCTTTTTCAACACAACCTATTTTATGTTTCATCTATTGTAAAATCAGGTTAATTATGATTTGTGAGTCTTAATAGAGTTTTGTGAAAAGGAATCTCAGTGAGTATTGTAAATTCCATATAACATTTTTCATTAGTATTTGTTTTGTCCATTTTGTGTTTATATTGTGGGAAACTATGGATAAGAAGACTATCAATTCCAATCAAGTTTATCAATGACTTCTAGGGGTACCAAGACAGTACTGATTCTGATCCTTTTGATCGAGGGTATTCTTTCTATAGAAAGTGATCCCTTATCGTTAGGTTGAAAATCATGGATACTCAAATTCATCTTTTATGACTTCCTTTACACTTAAGTTTGATGTTTATATATATTTTATAATTATTTTAGCTCGTCGATATTTATTTTTTAAAATATGTTTTACATTTCTTTACAAGATTATTTTTTCCACTATGAATTTTTTTAAAATATTTATTTTACTAAAATTTTCCCAATCATAATTTTATTATTATACTGTGTGTCTGATATAGAAACTTTTATCATAAAATGATATTTGAGTATGATAAACCATAATTAAAAGGTTTGTTTTTTTAGGTAGTTTATGTTTTAAAACTGAAATCAACCCCACCCCCTCTTATATCCATTATATAATATTTGATTCTATAATTATTATTAAACAACATTATGCTGTTTAAACTGTTGGTTTTTAATTTTTAAATTTTAAGAGTGTTTCTAATGTTTTAAAAATTATTTTATAAACATATTTTTATAGGTTTTATATAAAAAAATTTACACCAACATGTGTTTTGTTGAAAGAGTATTTTTTTTCTTGTTTATAAAGATGAAAGGTATCAATTTTAGAACTCTTCAGAATATTAATCCTAAAAGACCGCTGATTTTTTATGGGGATAATTATGAGTATCAAAGAGATATAATTAAAACCTTTTTTATTAATATTAAGTTATATATCTTTTTTATGCTGATTTGAAATTATAAAATTCTTGAGAAAGAAGTTTTAATGTTTGCTAATCAAGATAATCTTGAATATCAGCTAAATAATCAGGTAATAAATACTTCATTGTGCTATATGACAAGAGATATATATAGTAAAATATATCCATGTGATGTATTGAATAATATTTGTAAAAATTTCAAATTTAATCATTTTGGTAATTCTAAAGTGATTGAAACCAAAAGAGTTATCTTAAGGGAAAGTTATAAAGGTTTTGATGTTCTTCCTATTGAATCTATTTCTAAGATATATTAGAGATTTATGGATATTGAAAAAATATTATAATATTTTGATGAAAAAAATATTACTGATGAAACTCATGTATAAATTATCAATGAAATTATTATGTGATAATGTGAGTAAAAAATAATAGTATTAAATGATACAATGAGGATAACAAATTATACCATGGAAGATTTTATAGGAACTATCATGAGGTATAAGGGTTTATTAAAGAGATATATTAATAATATGAAGAAAAATAATAGAGGAGTATCTTATTATATTACATAAAATGTTAACACTAATGTTCCTTCAGTTGAGAAAGTTTATAAGTCTTCAAATAATAAGAATGTTAAAGTTAAAACAGAGTGTATTACTTCTGAAAACATTGAGAATATATTATCTAATATTGTTAATTGAATTAACAAGGTTTTTGTAAAGAAATAATTTTGATATGAATATAAGAATATTTTAATGATAGAAATGATAAGAAAGATTATTTTGAAGTGATTATCATGAGAGAAAAAAGACTAGTCATATAATACCAGATTGAGAAAAGAATAAGTGAAAAGATATGATGGAAATTATGAGAGGAATTATAAGAAATTAAATATACATAAGTGTATGAAAATTATGAATTTATCTGAAACTTGGAGTTAAAGTGGAGGAGATAGTTCTTCATATAATTCATTATATTGTGAAAGTGAAGATTAAAAAATATTAGGTTCTTTTATTAAATTCCAAATAATAATATTTAATTTATGGAAAAGGTATATATGGAAACCTTGACTAATATTACTTTGAATGAAAATTATCCAAATTGTGAAATTCTAAATAATTTAATATATTTATATGAGGAATCTAATTCAAAAAAATAAAACAATACTTTACCAAGACTTTTGGAAGTTTCAAGATTTTATAACCATTTAGAAAATAAAAGTTTAAAACTTTCTAAAAAACATAACGTTGATTAGGAAAAAATTGTTAATTAAAATTCAATAATATCAAAACTTAATACTGAAATTTATAATATTTCAAAAGAGTTAGATAAATCTAATTTTTAGAAAACCAATAATTCAAAAGTGTTAAAAAAATAATATATTGAGAAAACTAATATTTAAAAATAACTAAAAATAATAATTTTAATACAACTTCTATTGAGGATAACGATTTAGTTGTGAAACTATATTTTTAAATTTATCATCTGAAAACAATACTATCAGATTTTATTACTCGTAAATAAATTTTTGATAAAATTTAAAAATAGGTAAAACCTTATTAATATTTTTCTGTAATGGGTATTACTAAAAACCCATTTTTTATGAACTATTTTATTTCAAATTGTGACCCATTATCTATAAAATTTCAATGTAGAGAAAATTTGAAGAATAAATGTTATTTAAATAAAGTAAAATCTTTATGTTTTCAGAAGTTTATTTTTTTATATAATTGACAAATTATCAACATAGTAAAGTTGGGTTGATGTGAATTTTGAATTTTTTTAATAATGTTGGACCCAAGCAGGTTTGGGTTCTAAAATAATAATGTTTTTAATTTTAAAAAAATATAAAGGTATACAAAAAAAGATGTGGTACATGGATAGTGCTTTTCCCATCATATGACTCGGAAAAAGATTTATTCCATAATGTTACAAAAATTAAAGGTGGTAAGGTTACCTTTTTTTGACAATGGTCAATGATAAATTACTAAAATTTGTAACATTTTTCTTCGTGGTAAATATTTGATTTAAAATGTTCTATCTATTTTAGGTCTTATGAACAAATTTATTAAAATAATTCAATTTGTGTAGAGGGATATCATTTGAACTTCAAGAATAATAAGTGTGCCATTCATATTTTGAAAGACTAATTAATTATTTATTCTAATAGGAATGATAATATTTATACACTGAACATAAAAGAAATTATAATATAAGATCTACCTAACCTTAGTGCAATGGATGAATTTTATTGGTCATGGAATGGAATATTAGGACACTGTAACATCATAAAAATATCTAAACTATCAAAAAAGTACTAGTTAATGATCTATCAGAGCTTAGTTTTGAGTCTTATAACTTTTTTGATCCTTATCAATTTAGAAATCAACATAAGTCAATTTTTTAATCTATTAGTAATGTTACAAATTATTATTATATATATTTTGTGCACATGTATTTATTTGTTCCAACACAAATTAGAAGTATTGGTGAAAAATACTATGTATATGTTTTAGTTTATGGTTACATAAGATATACATTGGTATATTTCCTAGAAAAAATTAAAAATCCTTTTTTTAGATTTTGTTAAAAATGATAAAATTATATCCTTGATAAATATTCAGAGTGATCATACTAGAGAGTTTGTATTTTTTAAAACTTTTTTTAGTAAAAAGAGTATAATACATAAATTTTCACCTCGTAGAACTCCATAGTAAAATGGTGTAGTTTAAAGAAGAAATATAATTCTTCTAGAAATTACAAGAACCACAATATGTGAAAACTCAATTGATATAATTTTTTTGGCTGAATCTGTTATTACTTCCTACTATATTATAAATCGTGTTTGGATAACACCATTAATTTATAAAATTACATTTGAGTTGTGGATTGAAAGAAAGAAATAATGTTTTTACATCAATGTTTATGGATGTAAAGTGTTCATTATGAATAATAAATATATTTTATATAAACTTGTTCTAATATATAATTTCGGAATATACCTAGGCTATTCTAAAACAAGTAAGTCATATACATCATTTAATAAAAACACAAGTATTTTTTGAGAAAATATTCCATTTTAAATTTGATAAAACTTATCCTTTTTTTAAAGAACCTCAATTTACATCATCATATTTTATTTAAAAATATGATTTTCAACCCATGTTGGGAATTTTTTATAATGAGATAACAATCAAAGAAAATACTTATAAATTTTTACCTGAATAATAATTTCAATTTTTTTATAATTTACATATAATTATAAACCCAAGGAATCTATTGATCCGTAAAAACCATTCTAGTGATAATTTCATTATTAATGTAGATAAACCTATTCCCAATGGCATCTCACTCTCTCATCTCATGCTCTTGGTTCCAAATCTATCTCTTGACTCCATTCACTTCCACCAAGGGTTTTGAGTTCTCCCTGTGGTGATGGACCTCTACTTCTCCGTCATCTTTGAGATTTCCCTTTACAAGTACGTTCTCTCTAGTTTCTATGGAGTTGTCCCATTTTTTCCAGAAACATCCCTACTCTACCTATCTATCCTAACACACACAACACCATCTTGGTTGGGTGTGTTGGTTTTTCATATGGGTTTGGGACTGTGGTGGTAGAAGTAAGGGCAATGTGGTTTTCTCCATTTTGATGGCTTCTTCCCTCGATTTATCACGATCTATTTGGGTTTTATATTTAGGGTTTTAGTCCCAAATTCTTATTAGGGTTTCAATTCAGATTTCCACATCCTATTTCTTGTTTCTTCCAATTATGGGTTTCAATAGCTATTTTTCCTTAGGGTTTTCATCCTACAGTTTATCTCTCCCATTATATGATATTTTATGTTTTTACTAGTCACTTCTCTACTTCTCCTCCCTAATTTGGGTTTCTCTTCCCTTTCTCCCTTATAGTTTGGTCGGGTGCATCAGATACCAAGGGGGTTTTGGTATGTGTCTGAGGAGTGGTTATAGTTCCCAGGAATCGTGACATGTGGTGGATTTATCTAGTTACTATGTTATTTCATATTTCTCCTTTGATGATGGATCTAGTTCTCCTTAGAGACTGTCAGATTAATTCACGATGATGTTGTGTTGCTTCTGTATATTATTCGATGACATGGGATGCAGATAAGGATCAAGGTTTAATGACGGATCAAGGGACGATGACATTCTCTAGTGGATAAGTGTGGTGTTTGAACGACAACGACGATGGTGGAAATGGATCAGTGAAAATGATAGTGATGAAGATGACTTGGAAACCTGTGAGATGATGGTGAAGATTTCAGTGGGTCTCACCAGTTTTGTGATGATCATGAGGTGAAAGGACAGAATGTTTGACATGATAGGTGTGCAACTCGAAGCAGGCATGTGACTCGAGATGCCACACGAACCAAGATGGGTGATGATGAATTTAGAAATTTGAATATTGAATGTTTATATGTGTAGTTTTTTAACTACTCTATTTAATTTTAATGTTACCACTAATACTTAAATTGGATTTTAGAAAATGGAAAAAATGGTTTTGGTCAATGTAGATAATCCTATTTAAAATAGAAGTTTCCTTAAGAAATGATTTCAAACATTTTTCATTTTTATAAAATTTCAAACCTATGTCTCTCGATGAGGCTTCAGGTGATGAAGATTAGATAAAACCTATAAAATATTATCTAAATCAATTTTAGGTGAGTAATGTTTGAAATTAGTGGAAAGACGTAAAGATAATTCTGTAATTGTAGTAAAATGGTTTTTTTCAAATAATATGATAAAAATGGGATTATAGTTAGAAATAAAGTAATATTTCTTGAAAAGGGTTAAAATCAATAAGAGTTTTTAGACTATGAAAAATATTATCCTCCATTAGATAAACTTCAAGTTCTTCATAATATTTTATTTTATACAAAATTTTATAATTTCAAAACTTTTTCAAATTGATGTAAAGTGTGATTATCTAAATGGATATCTAAATGAGGGTGTTTATGTATAACAACACCCTATATTTGAAAATAAAAACCTCTAATACATGTATCTATAATTACTAAAGAACTTTATTGACTAAAACATTCCCTTACATCCTTTTATAATAGATTGACTTGATTTTTGTTACACCTTGAATGAAGCTACAGATCCAAAAAAAATTATTAAAAATGATTTAGAAAAAAAAGTATTTAAATTTATGTCGATGAAATTATTTTTTGATCAACTCCTAAATATCTTATATAATGTTGGGAATTATTTTTTCCCTTGTTTTATCTACATTATATTAGTAAATTTTATTATTTTGATCGTGATTTAGAATCAAGCAGTATCTCTAAGAGATAAAGTTTCTTTGATTAGTAAAGAAAAAACTTCTAGAATAAAGTTGGTATTTTTGTAAGACCTGAAAACATTTATTGATAAATTATAAAAACTAGAATCTAATGTAGAAGTTCGATAATAAAAGAAAAACATTCTATATAAAATTAAATTCATTTATTCTCTTCCTCTGATAAAAAATAATGTGAAATCTATGCCTAATGGGGCGTATAAAGAGTTGATGAAATGAAAAAGAAAAAATAAACCTGGTGATCAAAAATTGGGTCTAAATAAGGAAAAAGACTTGGATTTTAAGGAAAGGACTAGTGATGTTTTAAAATATAAAAAGAATAAGAAGAAAGAAAATAGAATATTTGATGAAGCTAAAGTTGTTCAAAGTATTATGAAAGGAGTGGAACTAGGTGATAAATATTTTCATATAACTGGTTTTGAGGGACCATAATCAATATCTCTATTTCTCGTTATTAAAATAATTTATCTTTAAACTATTTTATCTAATCCTAATATACTATAATTAGAAAAAAAATAACATATAAATTTCCTTTATCTATTTAAATGGGGAAATTTAATGTTAGTTGAAAAATATATTTCATAATTGTTATAAGAACATGTTCAAGAATGTGTTAAGAATAATGGGAAATAGTATTCTATAAGTGCTGAGAAGTTTTAAATATAGTTAGAAAAATAATTACAAGAAAATTCAAAATAATCTTTAGAATAAAAATAAGAATCGGAAGAAAAAGAGTTTATTTTAGATCATTTATTTTACAACTCAATCCAAAAAAGATGTTGAATTATGAGTTTTTAAAAAATAGAAATGTTTTGAGAATAATAATATAACAAAAAGACTCATATGATGTTATAGAACAAGGATGAATCGAATAAGAATATGGATGTTATGGAAGTATCGGATGCCGGGAAAGAAATGGATACTGAAAAAGAGAAAGTAATTATTGACCCTTACATATGTCATGTTTATAATGTCTCATTAAATTCAACTAATTCTCTATCTAGTTAATCAAGTAAAAGTATTAATGCAAGGATTACTTATTTTAATAAATCCATGAAGAAAAATGTTGATTAAATCCCATTTTTCCCCAATTTAGAATCTATGAGCAAGAATATTCTAACTAGGCGGATTTTTTTATAAAAATCCAATGTAATGAATCATTGAGATTAAATTGTTCTATAAAATGAAACTAAATTGAAATCCTTCAAAGTTATTTCTATTTAATAAAAAAGAATAGTAAATCATATTGTATGATCATTGAAAGATACATAAAGATACTTAATGTTTCATGATGACTAAATTCATGTTTTAAAGAAGCCAACCGTAGATAATACTTCTTATTTTTGAAAATTATCATATAATTTTTCAGAAAAGTTCAATATTTTTTCATAACTGAATGATTTTTTGAACATAAATTTCAAGAAATATAGTATTTGAATAATAATAATATGTTATCAATTTAAATAATAAAGTTCAAAAATTTCATGTTCTAGAAGAGAATATTTCTTGATTGGAATCATTGATAGCTGAGTCAAAGAAGAATCAATATGAATTCATAAAGGTAAAATTTATTTTAATTAAATTTAAAAACAATGATGGATTTTGTTCTCTTTAAACTCGAAATATTGTAAAAATAAATCTTTTAAATAATTTTTTTAATAAACCATTCTCCATATATAAATTATTTTAATGTTTTTACAATCATAGTTTTTAAATATTGTTTATATATTCATGGATGAATATTTATTTAAACCAAATTATTTTTTAGTTTTTTTTCTCTAACATTTTAGTTACTTTCTACCTCCCTTATTATTTTTGAATTTCACAGAGGGGGATAATTTATTGGAAGATATAATTCTAGGAGAATTTCATTCAAAGATATTATTTTCAGGGAGAAATTCTTTAATATGTTTCTATATAACAATATTTCTAACAAATTTTCCAGAAAAAGATTTTTTGAAGGAAATGGAGTTACAAACATAGAGGGTGATATGAAATAATGGGTAAGAAGTGATTCTGAGTAGAAGTATGAAATGATGTTTTAAAAAAAACTAACAGATGGTATATTTTACAAAGTTATTAGTTTTTATCTTTAATTTTTTTTTGTGCTTTTCAAAAAGGGATATATTTTTTAGTTTAAACTTTTACTTTCTACACTTTTTATCCACAATTTTGAAAATCACAACAAACATTCTTAAAAACTTTTTTTTACTAACTTTATATTTCTCTAATAATTTTAGAATGTTTTTTGGAAACAAATTTACCCTAAATGATGTAAAAAACCTTCTAAACTAAAAAATATGATCTTGACACACTTTCTAGTCCATTACATGGAATAAGTCCAGTCCATCGGACTAACTAATTCTACTATATTAGACTAAAAAAGAGTATTCCATCATACCAATAAAGTATATTCTATTCGATTGATAATTTAATTTCCATCTGATTGATATTTTTGTTTCCATCAGACTGACAAATTCTAGTCCATCAGATAGAAAAAGTCTCATCCATCGGACTGAAAAAGTCTAGTGCATCAGAATGACACATTCTAGTTCATTATACAAACAGAGTTTAATCCTTCAGACCTATTGAGTTTAATTTGTCAGTGTGACTGTGTTTTATCCATATGAGTGACTGAATATAATTCATTAGAGTGATTGTGTTTAGTCCATCAGAGTGAACTAGTTTAATCCATTATACTGACCTAGTTTAGTCCATCAGAGTGACTGAGTTTAATTCATTGGTTTGATGAATTTTAGTCCATTATAGTGGAAAAGTTTGGTCCATCGGATTGAATAAGTCTTTTCCCTTTGACTAATATTTTTCTGATCCATTGATCTAAAAATAATTTATTCCATTTGAATAATAAAGTATATAATAATATTTTCATAATAATTTTTACTGTATGGAACACTTTTACAATATTGTAATGATTCTATCAAAACAACATCAGATAGAGATGTATAAAACATGCTAAAATTTCATGATGGTGCTCAAAATTTCTAAAGTTTTCTTTTTTGTAACATCTTGTTACCTACACTTTATGAATATTTAAAGAGTTTTTGTTCTAAGGAATCCATGAGAGGATTGTAAATTCCTCATAATATTTTTAAGTTTGATTTTTTATGTCAGGTGTAGGTTTATATTGAGGTATTTTGAGGATAGGAAGACCATTTACTATGATCATGATTATCTTGGGCTTCTGGGGAAAGGAAGATGAAGATAATTCTGATCATTATTAATGAGGTCTTTCCTATTATAGAAAGATATACCCTAGGGTGAGGTTGAAAACTGGGGATACTCAAATTCAGGGTTTGTGACTTCGTTTTCTATTAAATATAATGAGTATAAATATTTTATTAATCCACCACTACTTTTGTTTTATTATTTTTTTACTATTTTTTCATGTTTATTATTTCCCCTATGAATTTTCATAGAAATTATATTTTACTAAACTTTTATAATATAAATTTTCTAGATGTACTATGTGTTCAATATAGAAACTATGATCATGGGATGATATTTAATTCTAATGAACCATAATAAAGAGTTTTGGTTTTTTAGTTAGATGTGTTTTTAAACTAAAATTACACCTCTCTTATAGCCATTTTATACTATTTGGTCTTAAAATAATCAATTATGGTTAAAATGACTTCATCGATGGCCATTGGGAACCTGTACATTGATTTCAACCATAAAGATGAAATTATAAGATAAATCTAGTGTAATATTTTCCAAGGCCTAATGAAAAACCAAAAATATAAATTAATGGGATCATGCTATAGGGAATAAAGTCATGGATTTAAAGAAGTAATCACAATTCATGATAGAAATATAAAATAATAGAGAAACAATCCAAAAATAATGATCCATACCTTGAAATTGTATCCTTATTTGATGAAAAAAACATTTGAATCTACGTTGATGATGAGTTCCACTAAATATGATCATTGATCAAAAATCCTCTTTGTTAGATCGTTGAAGGCTCTTCTAGTGGTTACATTCTATCCATCCCTATTGAATCTCAAGGCAACATGATAGACCCTATTCAATCATTATAATAGGGATAATAAAGGGGATAATTTGGTTTAGAAAAAATTCATTAATACATTAATTTTATTTATTTATTTATTTATTTTATCTAATATCTTCCCATAACTACTTTCCTCCCAAAATTTTGATGAATACAAAACTTATGTCATGCCTAATTTTAACCTCACATTCTAAATCGAAAAGTGATCTCATCTTTATCATCTGATACTTTTATCAAAAAAAATTCATTATTTAAAAAAAATATGTTCCTTCATAATTTAATGTATTTAAAATTTTTAATATATCATTTTGGGTGTCCTAAAAAACTCATAACATTATTCCACCTCTGAATAAAAACATAATTTATGGGTCCAAAACTTGAATATTGGTGTTGTCAAAATGGGTTCTCTCTCTCCATATAACTCTCCCTCACTCTATTCCTATCTCTATAAGGGTCCCCCATACATAGTGGAGAAATGGCAGTGGAAGTGGTGGAAAATACTTGGAGGGAACAATAAGAGTTATGGACCATCCGATCTGAGATTAAATGGTTTTTTGGATGACACATATCCACAAAGGTCATTTTAGAGATACACTAAGTACGAATAATTGTAGTCATTCAATCAAAAAATCAGGTATTGATCCATGATCCATGTATCCCTAAGAGAAATTTATGAGGTATTTATGCATCATAGGGAATGGTGCCACGTATCTATCTCAATAGATTGATTGGATGGTGTTGGGAATATAATGGCATCCCAATCCTGGAGTGATGTGGTAGAAACATGGAATAATATGTGTTCATCTAATAAATCTTATCAAATGTAAAACTGCATGTCCACAACATAAAAATGGGATGGAATGACTTGTGTAAAGCTTATTTATCATCATAATCTAGTCAATTATCATATGGTTTGAATAACCTAGTGTGGGAGGTATAATATTATGCAACAAAGATTCTAGAGGTTTTACATGGGGGTTTCATTAGCTGAAACTACACATGGAATGAGGTGGAATGTTGAGGGTCATATTTTACACTAAAAATATAGTGGACTTAACATGATATCTCAGTCTAAATGAAAGAAAGTTTGGGGTATTTTTGAGTTTTTTATAAGAAGAATTAAGTTATCATAGATTAATTAAATACAAAATTATTCTTATCAAGTTAATAGTAATTGAACATGCTAAAAAAAATTAATAATATGATTAAATTAACATAAAAATAATTTTTTATAATGGTGAAAATGAAATAGGATCATTATCAATTTGATAGTAATTATGAATAACACAAATATTGATAGAGTTAATTCCTGGATTGAATATGTAATTTTAAATTGAACATGTGAATTCTTATAATTAATTATCTAGAATTTAACTCAGAAATACTCACTAGATGATTTAAAAATATTAATTTTTATCAATATGATGGATTCATTATAACAAATAAATGTAAATAAATTGGATGAACTATAAAGGATGTGTGTGGTGTCTAATGATGTAATATAATAAAGAAAAGGGAAATAGTGGCCTCATCACTCTCTCAAAATTGACTTTTTATTAATGGAACCTAATAATATAGGGAAACAATTTTAGTAGAATAAGGTAATCACTACTAAAAGTGGATATATAGTCCATAAGAAAAGAACTAGTATAAAGATTAAGAGAAATCTTATCACTTGTGTTCACTTTTCTTACAAGGATATCAACCATAAAATTTCATTCCCTATAGGATTTCAGGGAAAAAATTCCCTTCCCTAGTGGTGATATACCATCATAAAGTTTTGTTATATACAAGATGAGTAATGGTGAATTGAACCATATAAACTAAGTTAAAATAATATTTCTGATAAAGATTCAGATTACCTTGAGATTTACTTGGAGGTAGGGTGGAAGTACCTTGGGCTACTTCCAATAACACACACATAACTTTTAATGTGGTGAGTGATATCAAGATTGTATTGATATTTCTAGATAAACAATTTAGTGACTAAAATTTAATACTTATTGAATTGTCATTATATTTCCTTGAGTTGGAAATTGGGAAACCTATTTAGAATGATGTATCATCAATGGATTATTTAATAGAAATTCTTATGTAACTAATAAGGGATCCTTAACTGTGAATGAGGTGGTTGGTTTCTGTGATCATGTATCTAATGATGTGATGAAAACTTCAGCATATGGAAATTGATGGTGACATTATACTTTTATGGCTTTTTTTCAATCACTATCTCTCTAGGGATAAAGTGAGATATAAGTGGTCCTACCTTTCTCACCCAGTGATATGGATAGTGGGTGATGAAGGTATATACCTTTATCTATCCTTAACCACCCATAGATCTTGGTTGAGGTAGACCAAGCATTTTTTAACATATGGTCATAGTGGTAAATTCCTCTTGCACATCTAGGTTAGGATAGGTTCAGATGGATAATTTTTATAGCTTCTTATATCTAATAATGTGACAGAAAATATTTCACCTGAGTGTCTACACTTTTTATCTCCCAATACTCTAGAATAAAGGTGTATGATTATGTGCTAGATATTATCACTTCTTCAACCCACAATACTAGTAACATGGTGTACCAAACATAAATCAAAATCCCCATAGATGTTTTTTCCTCTCATACCCTAACATTCATCTTTATCCTGGGATATGTGTATTTCATTCTCTAATGGTATTTCCCCTCAAATATCTCAAAATAATTGTATATAGAGTTAATTATTTGTCGTGAAATATATATATGAATGTAATACTATAATTGTTATTGTATTATAAAGAAAAAATATTATTTAGTGGACATTGTGAAAGTGATCCATGGTTAATTTGATCATGATTGATCATTAATACTATTATTTATGATGATAATTTCATGTGATATTGGTTTTTCTATACTTTTATTATTGTAAATCAATATAGATAAAAGATTTTTATGGGGTCATCTCACAGGTAGGGATCTCCATACTGAGTATTATGTCTCACCGCAGCATTTGCACATGTTTTTTATTTAGCTTGTGTCCATGAAAATTAGTAGGTGTATATTATGGATGATCATGGAGAGTAGACTTAGATGGTTAACATGGATTTTTGTTGTAGAGGATATCTCATTATAATGGGAACCCTCGGTGAAATGTTTTATAGATTTCAAATGTTCAGGATGTGTTGGTTGTTCGTGATGATTTCAATTGTGTAATCTCACCCTATATACTATAGTTTTTTGTTATATATTATTTTGTGTTATTATTACTTATTTTATGCGTACAAAAATAATTATGAATTATATTACATTTTAGTATCTAATTAGTTGTGTTTAAAGGTAATTCCTCTCATAATTTTTGTATATACCTCAGTGTTGATCACTCGCCCTTCTCTTATTAGAGGCATCCTTATAGAGAACTCATACTAGTATTCTAGAATGTGATGGTACATCCCACTTGGGTATATTCATAACATATGGTAGTTTATACATTGTTACATACTCAATGAGAGCATCATGTGAATATCACCTAGACAAGATCACCACATATGAAAGTACATCCCCTAGAGCATTTATATTAAATGGGGGTATTAGGTCCCACCTGAAAAACTTCATCACACCATTTCTTGGAAATACAACATGTCCATGATTTTATACATCTTCCTAGTCCTCTCAAAGGTGAAAAAATAATTAATTGATCCAGTAATATCTCATAATATAATTTTACCCATGGTAAACAGTTTATCACCCTATGAATTAGTTTATTCATTCTCATTCCACTCACTAGGCTACCTCCAGTCATATAATTATACACCTAAAACTCAAAATCCATGCATGACCTCCCTCGGTATGGATTATGAATCTATACATTCATCCATCTCATAAGTGTCATGACATAATGGTAAATTATCATACTATGTGTTGTGACCAAGTGAGTATTGGAATAATTAAAATTGATTAAATATCTATAATGTGATATCTGGATATTGTTGTACGATTACTTAAGTGTTCATGAAATGTTCTAAAGTTGTTTGATTAATGCATATTGTTAACAACATGATGACCATGCAATATTCTATCACTTCATGATAATATTTAAGTGGAGGAATAAAAATTTATCTATAATGATATTAAAATATATATATATATATTCATGACGAATTTTGAGATTATATGTTATATTATCTTTATATAATTATTTTTATGGAGTTAATTTAAAGAATGGGCCTACTGGAGGTCGACCAAGGTTCCAGCTCACCGTATATGTGGGATGAGTCAACCACCATAGAACAAGCTCAACCGGGATAGCCCATGGTGGCATATGGGTGAGATAGAGGAAGTATATTATCATTACTAGAAAAGGTTGAACACATGGCTTGGTGAATAATCAGGTGGAAAATATATAAAGGGATATGAGATTATAATTTTTATTACTTTCTAAATAATTATTATTATTTTATGTTCATGACGAAATAAAACCATGATTAGTTTTAGTAGTATTGATAATGAATTCTTTAAACTATAATTATGTCATCCTGGGATGTTTTTTAACCCAAAAAATATTAAATATACTCTTATACACAACTTTGTCAAGGATTTGGAACATTTCTTAAGATGGACCCACATAGTATTATTGTTAACCCCTATATGCAAACTTATTCATTATTCACCTTATATCCATGAAGATCATCATATATGGATTATGGATGATTATAGAGAAGGAAAATTGATAGATGATTTGAATATCTTATAGAGTGGAGATCTCATTATTCCTCATATCCTTGTCCATGAGTGTTTGGGCTTGAAACTATTTAGGATTTGCATAATATTTTTAGTGATTTTAGTTATATAATCATACACTATATCCTTGTGGTATTCTCTATTATGTATGTTATTGTATCATCACTCAATTTATATTTTGTTTTATGTCATTATGGATGATAATTCACATTAGTAAGATATAGGTTGTGTTTAGAGTTAATTCATCCCATAATTTGTGTGTATACCCTAGTGTTTGTCTTTAGTCCCTAGTAAATTTGAGTTGGGAATTACTATATCACTTATAGTTATACTAAAACCGGAAATATTTTTATTAGATCATTTTGATGAATTTTAATGTTGGGAACACAGGCGACTAGTTATTATAATTAGATCGAGTCTTACTAAGTATCTATAGTATATTTAGTCATAATCTGAGATTATGAAAAGGGTAGAGTGGATGATTTATTATTAATTATGAAACTTATTAGTGACACTTTACTGAGGTATTTGGCAGTAAACTATTATAGTAAAGTATGGTAGAATGAATCATTTATATCTAAGACATGATTATGTGGTTTTATGATGGATTTGATTGAATTCATTGATAGTTTGTGTGGGTCAGATAGATAGAATATTTATCAGTACCCATGATTTTTTAAATGATATGAGGTTGGCATATAGTCTTGGTGGTATAGGTTGTGGGATCAATTATTGGGATGTATCACTATACCAAAGTGGATGTGATGATTATTCGGCACAGGGGCAGTATGTGGTATATAATTTCATATCACTAGATAAATATTTTTTGAATACCTATGAAGACTTTAATAGTGGTCTTATTATGTTGAAGTATTGATTCCTTATAGTATGAAAGGGAAATTCATCAACATCTTCTAAATTTCTTCTATTTGTATTATTAGTTTATTGAAACATTAAATTTATGCTTATAGGTTTTTTAAGAATCTATGAAATTATAAGTGAGGTCAAGATCATTTCAACTATGTTTTAAACAATTATATAACCACCAATTTTATTTTTTTCGTGGTTAGATCTATCACTGAAAAGGTATAATGTAATTATGGATCTATATAATATTTATGGATTTGTAGTTTGTATTATTTCGAGACAAATTTTTCCTAGTAAAAAGACATGTGAAATTTTATAAAAAGGGTGTAAATACTATGTTTGTTTTTAATTTCTAGATAATGGGACACCACATAGGGGTGTTCAATAATTCATCTCAACTAGGATAAAAATGTATATTGGATTATGGTCTCTTAATATATTGAGAATTCACTAAAATATTATCATGAGGATCATAATAAAAGGAATGTAAAATCCGTTAATGGAATCAGTAGGGTCTCTTTACTTTAGTTGTGTTTCTTTCCAAAGTATGGAATAGACCATTAGTGATCATTTAAATGTGGATAAGATTTTCCAATTCAGATATTCTAATATTGTGTTTCTAATTAATATTCATTCATTTTATGAAATGGTTAGTGAAAATAATGTGTGAATATTGGGCTTCTTTGATAATATATTATAAATTATAGTGATTTTGACATAGCATGTCTCTTTAGGTGCTGAAGAAATATTGACTAACCCAATCCAGTGTTAAATAAATTTTGTAGAGGTAAAAATAAATTATGTGATGGTGAGTTTGATGTCATAAAGTTTCCAAGTGATAAAAATTAATATGTGAGGTGGTTGAAGACTTTCCTTGACAGAGATTTAGAGATATTATGAAATCTTCATGTTTAGTGGGTGAATAGGTAATATCATTGCAATGGAATTTTTTCATGACCTAAGTGATGTGTGTATATTAAGATCTATAATTTCCATTAAAATATGAATGAAAAACTAGGGATATTTAAAACCTAACTTGATGATATTATTTGGGATGGATATGATATATCTTATGTATATTATGTAATGACCCCGACCTTGGTATTCTATATTCACTGGTTACTTTATTACATTTACCCAAGATATACATAATCACATCTCAAAGGATAAGATAGTTTTATAGTATTGGTAAGCTAGATACATACTTAAATTTAACATCATAAATGAAAACATAAAATACAAGCCATTATTTTCTTTATGTTCACAATTTTTCAACTTAGAATATCCCTGTATATCAATTATAATACAATTCATGGCATCTCTGAGAAAGGAAACATAACAAGTGGGGAGTTCTAATGTTCCGAAAGGGTATGTGTACAATGAAATAAATCATGAAAATATAAATATAAAAAAATATGAAAAGGTAAATAGCTAAAACTCATTCCATTTAAATATTAACTTGATCATAATATGGCAAGAATTGAGGATAATCAAATAAACCATATACATAATCACATGATCCCATGACTTATCCATGGATATTCTAACAAATTGAATAATAACATGGACATTAATAAATAAATTCATAATGATGGAATGCATGATTTTGGACACCATAAACATATTTTTGAGGCCTCATTCTAAAACATCTTATGTAAATGGGTAAGGCCTCAACCAATAGTCAAGCTAGTTTGTCTCGTTAGACCTATCGATCCATCGAGGGGATGTAACGGGGCCCCTATTCACTAAATAAGTATAATTAATTCCTCATATTAATGGATTGAAACATAATAAACATAAAAATTCTTATTTAATATAGCAGATTAAATGTTAATAATTTCCCAAATCAATATACAAGATCATAGAACATTCAGAGTAATATGGAAAATTATATCAAAATAGTAAATCCTAAGTCAAATTAGTCAAAAACCATTCAATAAAATATAGGAGATAATATATTATGAGTTCAATATCAATGAAGTGCAATATTAAAATAATTATTTTGAAATAGATTAAAATAATTTAAAAAATCATTGAAAAATTCTTGAGGAAAATACCATTTTTTAATTTGAAATCACCTTTTTTTAAAAAAGTTGTGAAAAATATAAAATAAAATGTTTTTATTGAATATAAAATTTTAAAATTTTAATGGATGATTAAAATATTTTTGGAATCATGATTGTGGAATATTTTGTTCATGTGATACAAGTAAAAAACATTAATTTTATACTGTATAAAAAATACATCATTTATAAAATGATAAAAAGATTACTTTTAAAACATTTTATAAAATTTTATTATTGAAAATTATATTTAAAAATAATATTATAAAAATAGAAACATTTTCGAAACAAAAAATATAAAATATGGGATGGTTAGAGAATTATTACCTAGTGGAGATATAAACATAAACAATCCTGAATAATGATGAGATTATGGAATAAACCGTTACAAATTTTGTAACATTTAAATCATAATCCCAATGAAAAAAATAACATCAAATGGAAAAATAAATAAAATTAATGGAAATATATTCATGGTATAATTTATCAAATATTAGCTATATTCACCACAAAAAATAAATAAGTGGTGAATATTAAATATACCCCACAAATGTAAAAGTGAGACGAGAAATCACTACCACCAGTTCAATTTTTATTTTCAGTGTTTGAACATCCATTATAATAAATATTTATTTATTATAAATGTCTTCTAGAACCATAATAATATATATCATACCATATATGATTTACTAATAATATTTTATCTCCCATTTTTAACATTTCATTGTTAAAGTCACTGTTTCAGGTAGTAAGTGCTTCATTTTTAATGCATGTTTTAATTTGGTAGTTCGATTCCTTATAATTTTATCACATTTATTCAATATCAATAATATTATTTATGTCATAAATATAATATATATTAAATATATATAGATTTATAATCATCCATACTGATATAGATAGAAAAATGAATCACATTATTCATGGAGACGGTAGGTTGTATTTGCGCAATAACACTATTTTTATTTTTCAATTGATGGAAAGAAAGAATAGAAAATAATAATTAACCTTTAAAAATAATTATTATGTAATAAATATCATATATATTCATTAGTTCCATATTTATTACCATACATGTATGGTGGTGACTAAAAATTAATTACACCACTACAAGGAGACGGTAATTCGTACGCACGCATGAGGGATGCTTTTGCATTTTGTAAAAAAACGAGAGAGAATATGGTATTACTATAATCATAATAACATATAAATATATAAATTATACTATATTTATTATTTTAGTATGATTACAACAAATTAATAGGAATTCAAAATAGATATAAACTTGAATGAGTCGGTAAATATGATTACTTCTTCAGCAGAATCCCTTTAGATCTCCTCTTAATGGACCTAGAATTTCTATTTTGGAGGTGATATAGCCTAATTAACTTTTATAAGGATTTTTATAAGAATAATTTTCAATATTTTTCGATATAAATGGCATGAATTGGTGTAATGAAGTGATGGAACAAGTTGCCTTATATAATTAATGTGAGGGACACTTTTATAATTTCTCAAAATATTAAAATATAATAAGACTATTCTAGAGAAAATGACTAGAAATAGGCTATAAATTCATCGGGGGTAAAAAAAATTCCATATGTTATCCCCTTTATCATTATTTTATATTTTATGATTTCAAATTAATTTAAGAAAATATTATTTTTATAAAATGTCATTATTATAAATTTGACACCATTCTTTACTTTGAATTTAATAACATCAAGTCAACAATAGAAATTATAAAAAAAATGTTTTAATGCATCCATACCATTTAATTTTAATATAAAAATTCTTGTATCACATTTATTGTCTAAAATTATAAATCTTTTAATATTATTAATATTATTTGTTTGATTTTTCAATTAACAGAATAATTATTGTGTCAGAATTGTGTAGGCATTTAAGTTAATTATTTATTCAATAAAATTTTTTAAAAAAAATCCATGAAATAGAAAAATTATTATGTTTAAAAATATAGTTTAAATTCAAACATATCATTTGGTTTACCTAGTATTAAAAATATTATATTAATTAAGAACTAGAGTGTGACATGTTTGACTATTCTTTAAATATAATACTATAAATATCATAATCTCATCCAAATGGCCTTAAAATTCCATATAACCGAATATTTGATGATTATGGATGAAATTTTCTCATAAAATAACATTATTTAATGTTGTATGGCTATTTTATACACCTTATTATTTAATTTTTTTTAACCTAAATTACATTATTTACCCCTACCGTGTAATAAAATTACTAGAGTTACTATTCATACAGACCAAAAATAAAATATCACTATAAAAAATATGTAATCAATTTTTAATTAATAAACTCATATAAGTTGCATAATTTAATTTAAAATTAATCACTCAAAACACCAAGATGGACACTTTTCTTGAAAAAAAGTGGTTTTAAGCCCAAAAATTTACTTATAAAAAAATAAGGTATAATGATGCTTAAAATTTAATTAATTATATTATATATCAATAAATATTATTTATTTTAATTTGATATAAAATTAAAATCATAAAGGTAAGTTTTAATATAAATAAAATTATAGTTTTATAAAAAACTGTATTTTGAACTGTCCACTGGAAGACAACTTTTCAGAAAAATAAAAAAAAATTAACACTAAGATAATTTCAATATTTTGAGTTCAAAAAATATATTATTTATATAAAATAAAATTTGTATAAGTTATAATAAAATTACTATAATATTCACTCATAAAATCAAGAAACCCCAATTTTAAAGAAAACATATTTCTAAAGCCCAAAATAAATTTACTAAAGATTTAGTACACATTTCATAATAATTGACTAATAAATTTGTATTGAGTATTAACTTTATATATATACTTTTAATAATTGGGTTTATAATATTCATACCCACTAATTCAAGGGCTAAGTTATATCAGGAATATTTAAATAATAATATTTTCAAGTTTTTTAAGCATAGTTTTTCATGTCGTATATGCTATAGAACATAGTGTTACTTTAAAATATTGTGGTGTTACATTTTATCTTGGTTTTGGTATATAATATTTTTAGATATATAAATAATTCATTCTATAAGGGGTTATTTTATTTAAATAAAGTGGTTGTGATGGAATAGAAATTTTGACTTTTGTAAATATATTATTGGTCGTATATATCTAAAATTTAATTATTCTATTAAATTTTCTTAATATTGATTATTTTTCCTTATAAAATAAATATAATACCCTTTATTATTTCCAGTTATGACCCTTTGAGAGTGGTTTAAAGAAGTTCTAATTTTAAATAAATTCTTTAATGGAAAACATAAATAATATTGAACTATTGTTGAGATATTTTCTAATATCAATTAAAGATTTTGGTGGAAGTAGATTGAAGGATTTATAGGTGGTTTATGTGTTGATACTATGATAATATACATGCATATGATTATGTGACTCAATTAAGAAATTCTTCATTCAATTTTGAAGATCTTTTAGTTTTTTTGTTGACTCTTAGGAAGTTGTTTATGAGGAGTTTTGTCCTGAATAAATATAATAATTTATAATCCATTATTACATAGAGGTTAAGTAAATATTGAGGGGGATATAAGATAAATCCTTACACTTTTGAATAGTTAGATGATTAATATCATGAATTTTGATGATTGAGCAGTTACGTAAGTGGCTTATTTTAGTATATCATCTGAGATTATCAACATAGTTAAGCCCAATGAAGGATATGTTCTATTATGGAATTGTTTTTTAATAATGTGATGTTAATATCACTTTTATATAGGGAAAAAAATTCTTGAAAGATACTTTTTTAGCTCATATAGTAGGTGTGTATTTTCATATATGTTCTCTTGATATTTTTAGAAAGTATTTAGGTGGTTATCTTTTTCAACCTTACTAATCATTATTTTCATTATATTGGCTAATAATTGGATGAATAGATAGTTATTATGGGATATATTGTTGTTAAATAAATTCATTTATTAGACAGTTTAAGGTTATTAACATTTTTTTAATGAAATGTTTTATGGTGTGAAGGATGTAATAGTATAGGTTCCCACTATGGAATGAATTTTCATGTGCTCAAAATTTGATGTCCATTTTAGTGTAGTTGATTTTATTTGTACTAATTTAAAATTAAATTATGTTTTTTGTAGTATTAATTTATCACCATGATAAATTTTAAGAATAAATATTTTTTTTCTTTAGTAAAATAGTAAATTCTTCCCTATGATAACTTTGGATTGTGAAACAGAATTTTCCATTCAACCTCGAATGAGGTATTTCCATTCAAATGATTTTATGGTAATTTTTTTATATCATGATGTTTTTAGTGAGGATCATATTTAGTGATTTTTAAAAGTAAAAAATATAATAACATACTGACATTTAATATATCATAAACAATATATATTCATAATTTAGGAGATACGAGGGTTATAATAGATTTTATGGGAGGATTGTATTTCCAAGGAGGAAGTCACCAGAGGGTGGATCATCCTTAAAGGATCAATGAATCATCATGGTAAAGGAATGATTTCTTGATCTAACAAGTCATTTATGGATTAAACTTGTCTCCTGTTGTTTTTCTATATAATGTTTCAATATATCCTTATAATTTAAATATGTTTTTCTACAATTAAATACATTTCTATTAGAATCATAATATCATAATTTTGATTCATGTAGTATATGTAATCTTAAATAGGTGTTTTAGAGTGAAAAACATATCTCATTGATCTGAATAACATTTTTCTCATAAAACCACTTTATATTATTAATATATGTTTTTAAATGAATCCACTGATTTTGAATTCATTGAAATAAAAACATGGTTTTGAGAAATGTTGGAGATAATTTTTAGGTCCTATTTTAAAGATCTATTGATAAATTTATCATTTTTATGGTTCACCAATATTACAATACATCTCTAAAAATCTCTTCATGAGATGAATGTAATGCCGCTAAAGTCACCCCAATTAAAGATATACCATAAGATATAGGCTAGTGAGAAATTTTAAATAATTTCATATTATCTCTTCAATTTGAGTATCATAAATACCTAATTCCATGAATTAAAGGTAATACATAGATTTAGAGAATAGAGATATACTAACAACTAAATTTTAGTGAAGAATAGTGTCTAACATAACATAATAAGACCCTCCTGGAATTTTTGTAATCTATGTGTGACACCACAATACCACCACTAATAGTATAGGGGTGGTGACAAGCACTGAGTAGGTATATCATGAAAATTAGAGGCCTTATCCTAATAAACATGTACATGCACACCTCCAATTATATCACAACCATGTGAGATAAATAAAACAGTACTTACCCAAGAGGAAATAATTCTTTTAATAACCTCTATGTGTTACTAGATTAAAGTGATATAAAAGTAAAAAATGTATGAAAGGAAAAAATACATTCCCAACCAAAAATAAAAAGATTCCTGACTAAAAAAATATTGATGAGGTAGAACCCTTCTCCCGAATATTGATATTGACCAGTACATGTGATCACCACTAAACTCCATTAATACTGGGCCCATAAAATTCATCATCTAAAACCTTGAAATCTTCATAAAACATGACACATGAGGTAAAATAACATAATTTTAAGATTATATACATACTCATTAGGATGTTCTAAAAACCATAGGGTAACAAATAGAAATAATTTTTCATCTCAAACCCTAAGATAAAGAGGGGATAAGAAACACAACAATAAATATGCTCAGTGGATTAACCAAATAGATAGGTAGAGGGAGAGGAATCTCTCTATCTTCATATCTATCTAAGGATGGTGATTTTGTCTATGATTTCAATTTCTATTTTTGTCTTTATTCTAGTATTCCAATATAATTATCTCTAGAAAAGTTGACCCATGCCTCATCTATGGAACATCATGGTTAAGGGGGTGATAATCCCCATAATTTGAAGGATACATACCTAATATACTCTTGATAATATCGATTCCACTCCAAAAATAGTAGACTCATTCCCTAGGTTATATATGAGGAGGTTTAAAATCCTAATTATACCAGAAATTGGGGATCTATACCCTAACCTGCACATTTTTTTAAGGGGGTTTCCATCACCGATGTCACTATAGAGGTCACACTCGAGTCTCAACATCATCCACCTATGTTGGAATAATAGAAACAATCATGAAACCTCTCACCATATCTCTGATGTTGATAAAAATATAGCGATAATGATTTATATGGAATTCTACTCAAGAACTCATACTCATAGGTCTAATTCTGAGTTCTGAAGATGGGGATAAAAGAGTTGGGACCATAATGAAAAGTACACAGTGTGTCCCTTTGTGTACCTAGGGTGTATTTTCTAGACCTCAATTCATCCTGAATTAGTTTCTTATATATATTTTAATAATTCAGGTATATAACATGTTTTTAGAGTTGTATAGTGTGTGGGAGCACTTCGGTTCCTAGGCCGATACTCCTTGATCATAGATCAGTTGTCCATGTTATATTACATGATGATTGTTTAGCAGAAAACAATATATAGAACAATTGAAGTTCCTAGGAGTGTACTCCTTGTATGTGCATATCATCCTTGGTATATTTATATAATGTTCGGGCTCTTCACATAGCCATATAAAACTTAACTTGGGTTGGAAAACCTATCCATCATATAAACCATACTACACTATCTGTGTTCTTCTAGAATAAATGATGTGTAATTATGTTTTTCATAGAAAGTCAATCTTCTTCTAGAATATTCAACCATAAACTAATTCAACAAACAATCTCACTAGAAACATCATCCATGATCATGAAATTGAATGAAACACATAATTCCATTGATTTCCCACATCTCGTGGTTGTAAAAACAGATTCCCATTGATACAAAAGAGGACTATCACACCTCTATCATCATCTAAGGGTCCAGACCTCCATAATTCTTCTAAAATCCTCCAAGGATATTTATTTCTTATACATATCATCATCTCTATTTTCTATCACTCAAACCACTAATAATATGAGGTTTTATCACCTAAATAATCATATTGATATTTGATTTCCTTTACTATAAGAAAAAAATTATGAACATGAGAATAAAAAAGGAATAAATTATAGAGTTGAACATTTTACTTTCTACACTTTCTACCCTTAGTTTTGAAAATCAAAACATAATTTTATAATAACAGTGTATTAGTGATAATATATTTCCCAAGTATTTTATAATTTTTTTAGAAAATAATTTATTCTATCGGATGGGAAAATCATCATAAATTGACGAATATAAACTCTCCACATTCTCTAGTCCACCAGACTCACTATGTATAATCTATCTGACTAACTAAGTCAAGTCCATCAGATTGGAAAAGTCTACTCTATTGGACTGAAAAAGTATTTTCCATCAAACTGACAAAGTCTATTTCATCGAACTGGATAAATATTGTCCCCTATACTTACTGAGTTTAATCCATTGGAATGATTGAGTTTAATTCATCAGAGTTACTGAGTTTAATCCATCATATTTATAGAGATTAATCAATCAGAGTGACTAATTTTAGTCCATCAGAGGGGTCTAGTTTAGTCCATTAGACTGACTTAGTTTAATTAATCAAAGTGATAGAGTTTAGTCCATCCAATTGATTAAGTTTAGTCTATCATATTTAAAAATACTTTTCCATCAGATTTATGAAGTCTCATCCATCAAACTAATCATGTTTTAATTGATTGGACTGAACAAAATTTATTCCATAAGAATAGTAAAGTTTATATTCAGATGGTCAAAATCATTTCTACTAGATGGAATACATTTACAACATTATAATGAAGCTATTAGAATGACAATGGATGGATATGTATAGAAAAAATTGAGTTTTTAATTTATAAATCATTGAATTTCATTACAACCAAATATGGGAATCGCATAATATGGTCGTTTGATATGCCTACAAATAGAGGTGTATTTAGGGATCTAGGAGATGATTCTTTTTCACCAAAAAACTATTTGAAGTTTCCCCTACTATAAAATTTTGTTAATTATTCTTTTTTAATCTTCAAAGAGGTATTTTTCTAATGAATATCAATAAGGATTGTAAATTCCTTATAACCCATTTCATTAGTATTTTTTCTATTCAGTTTGGGTTTATATTGAGGGATATTGTGGATAAAAAGACTATCGATTCCAATCAGGATGACCAAGGGATTCTATGTATAAGAAAACAATTCAAACTCTTATCCATTTGATCAAGGTTATTCATTCTATAGAAAGAGATACCATACAATTAGGTTGAAAATCATGGATACTCAAATTCAAGTTTAATTACTTCATTAACACTTAAATTTAATGTTTATATATATATTTTAAAGATTTTATCTTATCAATGTTAGATTTTTATGTTTTTTTACAAGTCTATATAATATTATTATTTCCACTATGAATTTGTATAAAATTTTTATTTTACTAAAGTTTTATCAATACTAATTATCTAGATGTATTTTTTGTTTGACTTTAAAACTTTTATCATAAAATGATATGTGATTCTGATCATCCATAATAAATAGGTTTGGTTTTTTAGTTACGTTATGTTTTTAAAGTAAAATTCACCCCCACCACCTCTTATATCCATTATATGCTCGTAGATTCTACAATTAGTATTAGATAACATTATACTGCTTAAAATTTTGATTTTGATCTTTTAAATTTTAATATTCTTTCTAATGTTTTAAAAATTTTGTTATAAACCTATTTTCATAGGTTTTATTATAAACTATTTTAGACAAACATGTATGTTTTTTTGAAAGAGTACTTTTTCATGTTTATAAAGATAAAAGGTTTCAATGTAAGAACTATTGAGAATATTAATCCTAAATGACCACCAATTTTTCATGGGGATACTTTTGAGTACTGAAGAGACATAATTTATGCCTTTTTTATTAATATTGGTGTCTATAATATTGTCATGATGGATGAAAATTATAAAATTCTTGAGAAAGAAGTTTTTATGTTTACTAATTATGAGAATATTGAATATTTTCTAAATTATGATGTAATAAATACTTAATTATTATCTATGACAAGGGATATCTATAGTAAAATTTCTTCTTTTGAATTTTTGGATAATATTTGGAAAAATTTAGAAGTTACACATTTTAAAAATTCTAAGGTTATTGAAACTAGAAGAGCTAATCTAAGGGAATATTATCCAGCTTTTGATTTTCTTCGTGGTGAATATATTTCTAAAATGCATTAGAGATTTATGGAAATTGGAAACATCATACAATATTTTGGTGAAAATGATCTAACTGATGAAATTTAGGTAGAAATTATGATTTAAATTATTGTTATAGAATGGGAATCAACAAAAATATATTTAAATGATACAATGAGCATAAAAATTTGATGATGGAATATTTTATTGGAACTCCCATTATATATAAGGGTAAACTAAAAAAGAGATATTGAGACGATGAAAAAAAAATAGTGGAGTAACCTTTTCTACTACAAATTTTAATACTAAAGTCCATTCAGTTGATAATGTTTCTACATTTTGAAAGAAATAGAAAGATCAATTCGAAACGGATTGTATTACTTTTGAACACTCTAAGAATAAACTATCTAATATAGATAATATAATTAAAAATCTTGTTGTAAAGAAATGATTTCTATATAAGAATATGAATATTTATAAGGATATAAATGATAACATAGATTCTTATGATGTGGTTTTTTATGAGTGTAAAAGGCTGGTCATATAAGACCTGATTGTCACAAGATTAAGAGAATGTATAAGAAGGATAGAAATTATTATAGGAATTATAATAAATTATATAGACATAATAGTAATAATATTATGAATGTATATTACACTTGGATTAATAGTGGAGGTTATATTTATTCATATAATCCATTGCATAGTGAAAGTGGAGATCAAAAAAATATTGGGTTCTGTTCTTAAATACCAATGAATAATATTTAATTTATGGAAAAGGTAAAAGTTGAAACCTTAAAATATTACTTTTCAAGATAATTATATTAATAGTGAAAATGTAAATAATTTCATATATTCAGATGATGAATATAATTCATCAATAGAAAACAATACTTTAATAATCTTTGTTTAAGTTTCAAGATTTTTTAACCTTTTAGAAAATCATAATTGAAAATATTCTAAAAAACATGATGGTTGTTCGGAACAAATTATTAATGAAAATTAAAGAATATAAAAATGTACTAATAAAATTTCTATCTTTCAAAATAGTTAGATAAACGTAATTTTGTGAAAACCAATCAACCAAAGTGATAGAAAAATCTAGTCTTGAGAAAACTAATATTTTAAAATAATTAAAAAATTTTATTCTAATAAAACTTCTATTTAGGATAAAAATTTTGTTGTGAAACTAAATTTTGAAATTTATTTTTCCAAAAAATTAATATCAAATTTTATTACTTGTAAATAAAATATTGATAATATTTATAAAAAGATATAACCTCCAAAATATGTGTCTATAATTGTACTAGAAATAAAAACGAAATTTTAATAAAATATTTTGTTCCAAAGAGCGCCTCATTATTTACAAAATTATAATGTGGAGAAAATTGGATGAATAAATGTTATTTAAATAAAGTGAAATATTTTTATTTTCAAAATCTTATTTTTCTAAATAATTGACAAATGATCTATATAGTAAATTTGAACAGATGTAGATTTTGAAAATATTTTTTTCCTAATAATACTGGATTAAAGAAGGTTTGGGTTCTAAAATACTAGTTTTTATAATTTCAGGAAAATAAGAAGTAAACCAAAAACAATATATGGTACATGGATAGTGTTTTCTCTAGTTATATGACTGGGAAAAAAATTTATTCATTAATATTACTAAAATAAAATGTTGTAAATTTATCTTTTGTGACAATACTCAAAGATAATTTATTAAAATATGTAAAAAAATCTTGGTAAATATTTGATTTAAAATATTCTATATATTATAGGTATTAATAAAAAATCTATTATAATAATTCAGTTTGTGATGAGGGATATCTTTTGAATAGAAAGAATGATAAATGTATCGTTCATAGTTCAAAATATGAATTCATTATTTCTTTCAATAGGCATGATAATGTTTATATACCCAATATAAAATCCATTATAATCTAATATCTACCTTACCTTAGTGCAATGGATGAATTTTCTTGGTTATGGCATGGAATATTATGACACTATAATGTCATAACAATAGCTAAACTAGTAAAAAATGACTACTTAAAGATATACTAGAGCTTATGTTTGATTCTTATAAATTTTTAGATACTTATCAATTTGGAAAGAAAAATAAGTCATGTATTTAATCTATTAGTGGTGTTAAAAATTATTATTCTTTATATTTTGTGCACATGGATTTATTTGTTCCAACACAAATTGGAAGTATTGGTATAATATACTATGTATATGTTTTAGTTTATAATTACAAAAGATATTCATGGGTCTATTTTCTAGAAATAAGTCAGAAGCCTTTTGTTGTTTTAAAAAAATATATTGTGTTAAAAATGAGAAAATTATATCCGTGATAACTATTCATAGTTATCATAGTGGAGAGTTTGTAAAATTTTGTTATGAAAATTTTTTAGTACAAAGGGGATAATAAATAAATTATCATCACCTAGAACTCCATAGTAAATTGGTATAGTTGAAAAAAGAAATAGAATTATTACAATAATTAAAATAACCATTCTATGTGAATAATCAATTTATAAAAAAAATTGGGTTGAATCAGTTAGTACTTCCTACTATATTATAAATCATTTTTTGATAAATACATTTTTTAATAAACTCATTTTGATTTATGAACTGTAAGAAATCTAGAATGATTTTACATAAAATATGTTTGATGTAAAGTTTTCATTTTGAATACTAAAGATAATTCATATAAATTTGGTCTAACATATAATGAAGGAGTATACCAAAGATATTCTAAAACTAGTAAGTAATATAGATTCTTCAATAAAAACACAAGTATTGTTGGAGAAACAGTCCATGTTAAATTTGATAAAATCGATCCTTCTATTTTCAAACAATCTCAATTTACATATATAGATGTTATTTAAAAATATTATTCTCAACCCATGTTGGAAACTCTTTCTAATGAGAGAACAATTGAAGATAATAATTTTGAAGTTCTACCTCAATAGTAATATATATTTATTTCTAATGTATATAGTATTATAAACCCAAGAAATATATTAATCCATTGGAACCATCTTATTGATAATATTATTGGTGAATTATATCAACATGTTACCAATGACGCCTCACTCTATCGAATCTAGCTCTATCTCTCAACTTCATTCTCTTCCACCTTGGGTTTAGGGTTCTCCACATGGTGATGGACCTCTAATTCTCCATCATCTTTAGGCTTCCTCCTTAAAAGTTTGTTGTCTCTGATTTCTCTAGAGAAGTCCCATTTTTTCGTCTTCCAACCCTACTCTAATGATCTGGCTTGATACACACCACCACATCTTTGTTGAGTCTGTTGGATTTTCATTCCATTATTTTTATTAGGGTTTCCATCATGATTACCAATTCCAGTTTATTTTTTCTTTCTGTTATGAATTTCAATATTTGTTTTCCCTTAGGATTTTCATCCAGTGTGTCTCTATCTCATTCCATGGATATTTATGTTCTACCTTGGACCCTCTCTTCTACTCCCCCTATTGTGGATTCATGTTCCCTTTCTCCCTTCTAGTTCATTTGTGTGTATAAAATCGCAAGGGAGTTTTGGGATGTGTCATAGGAGCACGAAGAGTTTTTGGGCAGTGGGATATGCAGTATATTTCTCTAGTTACTATGTTCTTTTAGATTTCTCATTTGATGATGGCTATGGTTATCCTTAGAGGTCATCAGTGCTGTTCACGCTGGTGTCTCACTGCTTCTTTATATGGTTCAGTGATCAGGGACACAGATAAGTCTCTATGTTTAATGATAGCTTGATGGAAGAAGAATTTCTCCAGCAGATAGTTGGAGTGTTTATACAACAATGATGCTGATGGAAATAGATTGGTGACAATGATAGTGATGATGACGAAGTGGTACCAATGATATAGAGGTAAAGAATCAAGTGGGTCTCACTAGTGTTGAGATGATGGGGAGCCAAAAAGATAGGGATTTGATATGATGGGTGTGCGAATAGAGGCAGGACCGTGACTCTAAATGATACGTGAACCAAGATGGGTGATGATAACTTTTGAAATTTAAATTTTAAATTTTTTGGATGTGGAATTTTTTTACAATCCTTTTTAAATGTAAGGTTTCCACTAATCCATAGATTATATTTTATAAAATGTAAAAAAATGGGTTTGGTCGATGAGGATCAACCTATTAGTACTAGAAGTTCCTTAATAAATGAATTCGAACATTTTTTATTTTTTAAAAAAATTGAACCTAATTCTCTTGATGAGGCTTTAGGTGATGAATATTGGATAAATCATATACAAGATAAACTAAATTACTTTGAATTGAATCATGTATTTATATTATTTCAATGGACTACAGATACTTTTTAAATTGGAGTAAAATGGGTTTTCTCAAATAATATGATAAAAAATGAATTATAGTTATAACTAAATTTATATTTTACCTATAGCTTCTCTAGCTGGTGGAGAATATGGTGGGGTGCGGGTAGTGGAAGAGGCATCATGGCGATGGGAATCTGCCTCGTCCCTTGTGTCATTTTTTCTATCCACCAAATCACATCTCTAGGGTTCCCTCGTCAAGATATTTGTGTTCCTGGTGAAAGTAGTGGCGATGGGGATGGGTGACGATAAGGGAAAGGGTGTGGTGTTGGAGAGGAAGATAGGGAGGGAGACAAGTGATAAAGTGTTGAGGGCCCAGATTTCGTTATTGTGCGGGGAGAGAAATGGTGTGGAGGAACCGGTGTTATCCCAGTGGGAGAGACTGGAGGTCAAGAGATCTATAGAGATGGTGATCGGGGGCTTGATCATAAGGAACAAAGGGGATGTTGTCGCTACGGCTCCAGCACTTCATTGCCTTCCCCACCTCCGACTGGCCCGGCCTCCACCCTGATTTCCTATGGTGGACCTTCGTTGCCTACGAACTCATCATCCTCAACCCTACCATTAATTAATCCCAGATGGACCACTTTCTTTCTAATAAGGGACTGTGATTAATCTAATGTGGTGGATAGGGGGTTCCTTTCATTGTATGTTTATCATTTTCAATTCCTTGAGTATGAATTATAAAATTAAAAAAATTAAAAAAACCAATATTTGTTGAAAATGGTTATAATCACCAAGAGCTATTAGACTATGAAGAAACTTATGTTCCATTAGCTATACATTAATTTATTCATAGTCTTATATCTTATACAACATTTCATAATTTCAAAATCTTTCAAATGGATAGAAAGTGTGATTTTCTAAATGGATATGTTTAGGAAAAAATTTATGTAAAACAACACCCTAGTTTTCAAAATAAAAAAACTCTAGTTCATGTATCTATACTTACTAAGGCACTTTATAGACTAAAAAAATCCCTTATACACACATATGATATATTAACAAGATTTTCGTTATGGAAAAATTTTGTTAAGGGAGCTACAGATCCCAAACTTGTTATTAAAAAGGATTATGAAAACATAAACGTTGTTGAAATTCATTTAAATGACATTATATTTGGGTCAACTCAAGAATATTTTATATATTTCTTTGTGAATCTTATAAAATCTGAATTTCAAATGAGCATGATGGGTGAATGTACTTATATTCATGGTTTTAAAATTTCACAAAACACAGAATGAAATTTCAAATCTCATCATAAGTACATAAAATATCTTCTTATTAAATTTGAATATAATAATACAGAAAGTATTATTCCACCTATTGGAACCTAAAAGACTATAGATATTGATGAATCTACAAAACTAGTAGATCAAATGAAATTTATTGGAATAATAAGTAGTTTACTATTCTTAAAATTTGGTCATCTAGATTTAATGTTTATTATATGATTGTGGTTAAGATATTAAGATAATACAAAGGATTCACATCTAAAGGATGTAAAATTAATGTTTTCTTATCTTAAAGGAACAATAGATATTGCTTAATTTTACACCTCTTGAAATGATTTTGAGTTTTAATTTTTTTCGGATGATAACTTTGATGGATGTAAAATTGATAGGAAAAGTTCATATGGAGATTTTCATTTCTTAGGAGAAGATTTAGTTTCTTGTTCCTATAATAAATAACATTCACTAAAACTTTCCACTATTGAATTTAAATATATGGCAGCAAGAAGTTTATGTGATCAAGTTTTGTTGATTAAACACACACTCATAGACTTTGGCTTGAATTTTAGTAAAAATAAATTTTTTTTGTCATTAAAAAATTTATGTAGCCTTAATTAACACACCATTTTTTTCAGGACCACACTTAAAAAGGATATATTATACAGGAACAACTTGAAAATATATTTACTAAAAACCTTAAATCCAATAAATTTCAATATATTAAACAAAAGCTAAGAATTTTTAATATTAAGTGGGCATTCATATCTAATCTATGTTTTAAAATATCTTTAGAGTAATAAACTCTTTTTCAAAGGGGTAGTGTATTTTTTTGTGGTTTTTCTAAAAAACAATTTGAAACTTTTTTTATAATTTTTTTACCCTTTAAAAAAAATATTATTTTTATAATTTTTTTTTGTTTTTCTAAAAATCATTTGTTTTTATAAAATATTTATCTTTTAATAATAAAATTTTTTTTCTAAATTTTTTTTCTAAAAACATTTATTGTTCTAAAATTCTTATTTTCTATAAAAAAAATTGTTGTCTAAAATTTTTATTATTTCTAAAAATATTTGTTTTTCTAAAATTTTTATTTTTCCTAGAAGCATTGGTTTTTCTAAAAAATTTCATTTTCGTAAAATATTGGTTTTTCAAAAAATAAATAGTTTTCCTATGATTCTTAATTTTTCTAAAATAATTAGTTTTCTAACAAATTTATTTTTTCTAAAAAAATGGATTTTTTAATGTTTTTATTAATTCTAAAACATTCATTTTTCTAAAAACATTTATTATTTTATTTTTTATAGCTTTTTATTACAACATTGTTTTATCATACAAATATTTGTTTTATAAAAATAATAATAATAGTTACTGTGTAAACATTCTCATAGAATTTTTTATTATAACACTCAGAGATAATTTCTAAACTTTCATTTTCAATATATTTTGTTTCATTTATTTCGTTTCTTGTTTAAAACTTTATATTATAAAAAAGAGTTTATAGAATATTTTCAAATAGTTAGTTCATCTGATAATAGTTTTTTTAAAACAATTTATAGTTTATAAAATATATTTAAATATTTTATAGATAAATTTCAATCATTGGATCAAATATGGGCTAGATTTATATTTTTCATATTTTTGGAAGTTGAATGGTCACCTTCAAACCTATAAATATAAGTGTGGGTCAACACATCTCATATCGAACTCTCATATTGACCTCATCTTTCAACCCTCAAATTCCTCATGTGTCAGGTCATTTGGAATATATTTGATTAGTCTTTCACATTTGGTTAGAAATTTTCCTTGGACATTGAAAAATGTCTTCTACTGAATAAATTTTGAATAGATAAATATTTAAATAAAGGTTTATCTAAAATCAATGGTTTGATAAGACAGGTTATTTTCAAAAATAAGTTATCAAGTTTCAAGGTTAAGAAAATGTAAGTGTAGAGAAAAAAGATCTTGATCTTTACTATCCTATAGTGGGGAATAATTTTTATTCTTTAGTATTTTTTAGTGTTGAAGATGTCTTTAAAGTTATTAAATTCCTTATTTTTTAGGTATGTTATATGATTAATAATCAAAAAGCTTCCATTTTTCGAGAATCTCCTTTGTAATGTGAATCATATTTAGTTACCCACAAGAAACAGGATAAGAGGTCTTCTTTTGAAAAGTCTAAGGCTGAGACTTATTTTTTTCCTACATACGATAAGATAAGGAAATTTTTTCAGTTATAACCAAATGAAAGAGTGGTAACTATATGGATGTTAGTGTATATTATCCTGACAAAATGGGATAGAGATACGTGAATTTTTTTATATTTTTTTGAATTTATTAGTGAATATGAGAAGGTTCAATCATGTAAAGTTTGTTTTCCGATCAACTAAAGTCGCTAAGAAGAGTTCTATAAAGTTGTAAATTCTTTTGTTTCCTTGTTTTATCAATATTTTTTTAGTAAATTTCATTTTTTTGATGAAAATTAATAATCAATAATTAGCTATTAGAGAAAAAAATTATTTAATTAGTGGAGAAAAAATTTCTAAAATGAAGTTGGTCTTTATGTCAGAGATGAAAAATTTTGTTGAAAAATCAGAAAATTCAACATCTAATTTACAATTCCTAAAATAAAAGAAAAATATTCTATAGGATATTAAAGTCATTTATTCTTCTGTTAGGATACAAAATAATGCATAATCTATGTCTAATGAGCTGTATAGAGTGTTGATTATATAAAAAACAAAAAACAAAACATGGTAATCCCAAATTTAGTCTTGATAAGGAAAAGGCCATGGATTTGAAGAAAAGTCTGGAGAAGTTTTAAAATATGAAAATAATAAGAAGAAGGAAACTAGAAATTTTGATAAAGCAAAATTTGTTAAATGTATAATGAAAGGAGTAGAATGAGGTCATGGAGATTTTCATATATCTTGTTAAGAAAGACCACTTTTAAATATCTCTATTGTTAGTTATTCAAATAATTTATCATCCAAATATTGTTTCTAATATTAATATTCTATAATTAGAACATGTTTTACCTAATAATGTTCTTATATCTATTGAAAAGGGAAAATCTTATGATTTCGAAGTTGAAAACTCTTTTTTGGAATGGGTATAAGAACATGTTCAAGAAATTATTAAGAAGAATGGGAAATAGTATTTTAGAAGTGATGGGAAGTTAGAAAGATTTTTAAAAAATTAATTACAAGAAAATTAAAAAAGAATATTTAGAATAATAAAAATAATAAAAAGAAAAATAGTTCTTCTAAGACCATTTCCTTTACCTATCAATCCGAGAAATATGATGAATTTTAAGTTTATGAAAAATAGAAAAGCCTTAAGAAGAAAAAATAGAACCAATAATATCATATGAAGTTATATAACAATGTATAATCCAATAATAATGTCTATGTTATGGAAGTATAAGATACTGGGAAATAAAAACATAATGAAAAATAGAAAGTAATTATTGACCCTTCAAGATTCCATGTTTTTAATGTCTCATCGAATTCAACTGATTCTCTATCCAGTTAAAAAAATAAAATCATTAATGTAAGGATTAATTATTCTAAAAAATACTTTAATAAACTTGTTGATTCAATTCCATTTTGTCCCAGTATATAATCTTAGGGCATGAATACTAAAACAATGATTATTTTTTTATAAAAATATAATACAATGAATCAACACGATGAAACTGTTATGCAAAATGAAACTAAATTTAAATCATTCAAATTTTATTCTATGGTGAAAAAGATTAAATTAGATTTTAATATGGTTTAAAGATATTTAAAGAGAAATAATATTTCTAGAAGACCAAATTTAATATGTTGAGAAGTCATCCTTATAAATTACTGATTCTATTAGAAAATTATCATACAATGTTTTAGAAAAGCTCATTATTTTTTATCAATTGATGGATTTTTAGAATCTAAAGTTCAAGAAATATATTATTTAATAAAGAATAATATTTTATCAGTTTGAATAAAAAAAATTTAATGTTTTATGTTATAGAAGAGAATATTTCTTAATTGTAATTACCAGTAACTGAGTCAAAGAAGAATCAATATGAATTAACAAAGTTAAAATTTATTTTGTTGAAATTGAAAAACAATGAATTTTTTTTCTCTTTGAACTCTATTTTTTTTAAATAAAACATTTAAATGGTTTTTTAATGAACCATTCTCCATATAGTTTCTATTTTATTGTTTTTACATTCAGAGATTTTGAATGTTCTTCATATATTCAAGGATAAATGTTTTCTTCATCCAAATTTTTTTGTATTTTTTTTCTATCATTTTAGGTAATTTCTATCTCCATTATTATTTTCTAAAATCATATATGGGGATAATTTATTGGAATATTGTCTTCGAGGATAATTTTATTCAGAGATGTTATTTTGGGGGAAAATTTTTTTAATAAGTTTCTATCTAATAATATTCCTAACAAATCATCCAGAAAAAGTTTGTTGAAAAAATAATGTAGTTACAAATATTGATAGAGACATAAAAGAAATTGTAAGAAGTATTTATTGATAGAAGAATGAAAAGAAGTTTTAAAAAAATAACAGATTTTATGTTTTCTAAAGTTATTCATTTTTAAAATTAATTGTTTGTATTATTATTTTCTAAAAGGGGGAGATTTATTAGTCAAATTTTTTAATTTCTACACTTTCTATCCACCTTTTTGAAAACCACAACACTCATTCTTAAAAAAATTACTAACACTATATTTTTTAATACTTATAGAATGTATTTGTAGAAAAAAATGTATCCTACATGAAGGAAAAAACTATCTAAATTGGGAAATATAATCTTTCTACATTTTCTATTCCGTCAGACTGAATAACTCTATTCCATAGGACTGAATAATTCTAGTTCATCATACTAAAAAAGAATATTACATAATAATCATAAAGTCTATTCTATCCAATTGAAAAAATATGGCCTATTAAGATGACAAATTCTAGTCCATCAGACTAAAAAAGTTTAGTCCATCAGACCAGAAAAGTATAGTGTAGTAGGATGACATAGTCTAGTCCATCGAACTAACTAAGTTTAATCCCTCATACCAAATGAGTTTAATTTATCAAAGTGATTAAGTTTAATATATATATATATGTAAATGGATTTAATCCGTTATAGTGATTGAGTTCAGTCCACTAGAGTGACCTAGTTTATACCATTATACAGGCCTACATTATCACATCAGAGTGACTGAGATTAATCTATTGTATTAATGAAGTTCAATCCGTCAGAGTGAAAAAATTTGGTCCATTAGATTGACTCGGTATCTTCAATTGGACTCATAATGTTTTGATCCATTGATCTAAACATATATTATTACATTGGAATAATAATGTTTATAATCAGATGGTCAAAATAATTTCTACTAGATGTAAGACTTTTAGAGGATTGTAATGATGATATAAAAACAACATCGGATGGAGATGTATAGAACATGCCGAAATTTAAAGATAGAGCTCATCTGAATACATGAAAATAAAATCCTAGAATCATGGAATATGATTTTTAGAGTTGTTCCTATAAATAGAGATTTATTCAAGGATTCGAGAGATGATTCTCTTATGACTCAACCCATCTAAAGTTTTAATTGTTGTAACATCCTATTACTTACACTTTTTGAATATTTAAAGATTTTTTGTTCTAAAGAGTCCATATGAGGATTGTAAATTCCTTATAATATTTTTAATTTTCATTTTTTATGTCTGTTCTAGGTTTAGATCAATAGATTTTTGGGATAGGGAGACTATTGATTATGATTAGGTTATTCACGGGCTTCGGGGATAGGAATATGAAGCTAATTATGATCATTATTAATGAGGTCTTTCCTAGTACAGAATGATAGACCGTAGGGTTAGGTTGAAAAGTAGAGAAACTCAATGTTAGGGTTTGTGACTTTGTTAAAAATTAATTATAAAGAGTATAAATCTTTTATAATGATTTTATTAATTTGTTATTACTTTTGTTTTATGATTTTTATTACCTTTTTTACAAGTTAATTTTTTCCACTATGCATTTATATAGAAATTATGTTTTACTAAAGTTTTATAAACTCTAATTTTATGGGTGTACTATGTGTTTGATATATAATCTATAATCATTGAACGATATCTGATTATGATAAACCATAATAAATAGGTTTGTGTTTTTAGTTATTTGTGTTTTTAAACTAAATACCCCCTCTATTGTAGCCATTTTATACTATTTGATCCTAAACAAACAAATTATTGTCAACAATAATTCATCGATGGCCATTGGGTACCTGGACTTTGATTTAAATCATAAAAATGAAATAATATGATAAATCTAGTGCAATAATTTTCTAGGGCCTAATGAAAAACCAAAAAATAAATTGATGGGATCACGTTAATGGGAATAAAGTTTGGGATTCAAAGAAGGAATCACAATTTATGCTAGAAATGTAAAATTATAGGAAAAAATCCAAAAATAATGAGCCATGCCTTAACATTAGAACTTTCTTTGATGAAAATACATTCACATCTATGTTGATGATTAGTTCCATTAAATATGATCATTGATCCAAAATCCTCTATGTTATTCTGTTGAAGGATCTTCTAGTGGTGACATTCTCTACATCCCTCTTGAATCTAACGGATAAATGAATAACCAAATCAATCATTATAGTAGGCCTAAAAAAGGGGATAATTATGTTTAGAAAAATTTAATTAATAAATTAATTTTATATGTTTATTTTATCTAATATCTTTCCACGACTATATGCCTCCCAAAATTTTGATGAATACAAAATTATTTCATGCCTAATTTAACCCCCTTGTTCAAAATCTCATAGTGTTCTCATATTTCCCATCTGAGACTATTATGAACAACAAGTCCATTATTTCCAAAAATAAATATTTTTTTTTCATAATTTAATGTATTTAAAATTTTTAATATGTCATTTTTGGGGTGCTAATAAACCCGTAAAATTATTTTAACTGTGAATAAAAACACAAATTAGGGGTATAAAAAGGAATATTGGAGTTATCACAAATGGGATCTCTCTGTCTCTATCTTTTCCTCTCTCTCTCACTCTCTCTCTCTCTCCCACTCTCATGGTCCCCCATGCATGATGGATCGGCAATGTTGGTAGTGGTGGAAAAATCATGGTAGGGAAAAATTAGAGTTATGAACCATCCAATATAAGATTAAATTGTTTTTTGGATGAAACATAGCCACTTAGGTCATTATATAGCTACACTAAGTGGGGATATTTGTAGTAATTTGATCCAAAAATCAGATAATGATTCACAAGCCATGTATTCCTAAGAGAAATTTTTGAGTTATGCATAAAACTTGGGGAATGGTTCTATGTATCAATCTAAATATATTGACTAGATGGTCTTAGGCATACAATGAAATCCCTAGTTAGGAGTGATGTGGTAGCAACATGGAATAATATGTGTTCATTTAATCAATTTGATCAAATGTAAAACTACATTTCCACATCATACATAGGGGATGGAATTACTTGGGTGAAGCTTATCTCTCCTCATCATCTGGTCAATGATCATATGGTTTTAATAACCCAATGTGGGTGGTACGATGTGATGAAACAAGGATTATAGAGGTTTTTCTTTGGGGGTTCATTAGCCAAAAACTATACAAGGAATGATGTGGAATATAGAGGGTATTTTCTTACACTAAAAATACAATGGACTTAACATGATATCTTGATCTAAATGAAAGAAATTTTGTGCTATTTTTGAGTTGTTTGAAATAATAATTAAGTTATCACTGATCAATTAAATTGAAAATTATTATTATCAAGATAATAGTAATTAAACATGTTAAAATATTTGATAAGAGGAACAAATTAACACACAAAAGTAATTTTTATAATGATGAAAATGAAATTGTATCATTATCATTTTCATAGTAATTATGAATAACACAAGTATATATATAGTTAATTCAAAGATTGAAAATGTAATACTAAATATAACTAGTGAATACTTAAAATTAATTGTCTAGAATTGAACTCATAAATCCTTACTGGATTATTTAAACATATTAATTTTTATCAATGGGAGAAATTCATTATAACAAATAAATGTGAAAAAAGTGGATAAACTATAAAGGATGGTTATAGTTTCTAATGTAGTAATACAATAAATAAAAGGTAAATATTGAGAACATCACTCACTAGAAATTAGATTTTTATTGAAGGAACCTAAGTGTCTAGGAAATGAAAGTGTTTTAGAACAAGTGAATCACAGCTAATAATGGACATATAATCATAAGGAAGAAAACTAGTACAAAGATGAGGAGATATTTTATCATGTGACCTCCCTTTCCTTACAAGGATATCAACCATCAAATTTTATTCCCTATATGATATCAGGAAAAAATTCCCTTCCCTAATGGTGTTTTCCCACAAATATCTCAAAAATAATTTTATATAGGTTGAATTTTTTTAGTGAAATCTATAAATTGATGTGATATTATATTTTATATTCTATTCTAAAGAAAAAAATATTATTTAGTGTGCAGGGTGAAAGTGATCCATGGGTACTATGATCCTGATTGATAATTAATACTATTATTTATGATGATAATGTCATGTGATGTTGGTTTTTCTACACTTTTCTTATTACTGATCAACATAGATACTAGATTTTCATGGGGTTACTCACTTCTCAGGTTCACCATACTGAGTATTATGTCTCACCCCAGTATGTGCACATGTTTTTTATTCATCTTATGTCGATGAAAATTTGGAGGTGCAGATTTAGGATGATCATGGAGCATGGATTTGGATGACTAAAATGGATTTTTGTGGAGTGGATATTTCATTAAAATGGACACCCTCATTCATTAGTGTTCAATATTGAAAATGTTTGGTATGTGCTGGTTGTGCCCAATTATTTCAATTGTGTAATCTCCCCCTATATACTAGAGTTTTATTATTATATATTATCTTTTTTTATTACTTATTTTATGCTTCACATACATAAATGTGTATGATATTACATGTTACTATCTAATAGGTTATGTTTAATGGTAATTATTCTCATCATTTTTGTATATACCTCCATGTTGATCACTAGCCCATGGCCTGTTAGAGGAATCCTTGTAGAGAACACATACCAGTTTGTTAGGATGTGATGGTACATCCCACTTGGGTATGTTCATCACATATGGCAGTACATCCCTTGTTACATACACAATGAAAGCATCATGTGAGTCTCACCTAGGAAATATCATCACATATGAAAGTACATCACATGTAGAAAGTTTATTCAATGGGGGAATGTGTCCCACTAGAACAAGTTCATCACACAATTTCTTGGAAATACATCATGTTCATGATGTTATACCTCTTCCTAGTCCTCTCAAGGGTGAAAAAATAATTAATTGATCCCAAAATATCTCATAAAATAATTGTACCCATGTTAAACTGTTTATCACCCTAGAAATTAGTTTTTTCATTCTCATTCCACTCACTAGGATACCTCCAGTCGTAAAATTATACACCTTGAACTCAAAATAAAAGCATGGCCTCCCTTGGTATGGATTAGGATTTTATATATTAATCTATCTCATAACGATCATCCTATAGTAAGAAATTATCATACTAAGTGTTGTGACCAAGTGAGTATTGAAATTGTTAACGATAATTAAATATCTATAATTTGATATATGGATATTGTTGTACCATCAAATATGTGGTCTTGACATATTCAAACGGTGTTTGATTAATTCATATTATTTACAACATGATGACCATGCAATATTCTATTATTTCATGAAAATATTTTATAGGAGGAATAAAATGTTATCTAGCATGTATTAATATATATATATATTAATGAAGAATTTTGATATTAGAAGTTGGATTAATTTAATATAATTATTTTTATGGAGTTACTTTAAAAAATGGGCAAACTAGGGGTTGACTAAGGATCCAGTTCATTGTACAGGTGGGATGAGTTAACCACCATAGAAACAGTTCAACTTGGATATCCCATGCTGGCATATGGGTGAGATAGAGTTAGTGTCTTCTCATTACTAGAAAAATATTGAACACATGGCTTGGGTAAATATGGGGGATATCCTCTCTAGTGTGGGGTGGCACCAGAGGCCCAGGTTATCCACTTGATCCTCCTCAGTTTTGTTCTGGTTGACTATAAGTGTGGAATAGCTTACTAAACATCAAAAAAATGAGTTCCATACTAATGTAGGATGCTTTTTTATATGGTACATGCTTCTATACTAATGATTATATGAATTGAATATTGGTCCTCTGGTCAATGATGATCCAACACAACCTATAATTCAACATCATTGTCTTTTACTAACCATGCATGAGAGTTTGAAAATGTGAAAACACTATAACCTACCATGTGTTAAAATCCACAACTTTTACATAAAGAAATTATAGCTACCATATTAGGATCATCCGAGTGACAATGAGGGTAATTCAACTAATCACCTAAAGGTTTTATATACATTCACATCATCAACTGACTGATCAATATAGAATAACTGCTTGATAAACACTGAACTAAACATGTGTGCCTACCTTGGGTGAGTGAACCGATCATGTGTCTGAATGAAATGGATCATGATAATAAGTTCCAAGATACCATATAAATAATATTTAATAGACCACATGAGTTATTATTGTCTATATGACATGCTTCATGTGGGAGATGAGGCTACCACATGATAAACCTAAAGAGCATTCACTAAATTGACCTTTAACTTTTATTTCATCATACCTTGGGAATAATGAGTTACCAAATAAAAAATCATAAACTTTACATGATCATCCAATATACCTATAAAGATTAAAACTAATTGCATGAGTTATTATGCACCATATAGTGATATGTCTAAATCATAATCCAAGAATAACACATGCATAAAAAATAAGGCATCTTAAGGTGAGGTCTTGTGATCTTAGAAGAAGATGAAGATTATATAAAGATTGTTATAGATATTTCATACACACGAGTAGTTCATTACAAGAATTATTGTGATAATCATGAAATATACAATTTAGGAGAAATATAAGATGATTTTTGGGAATTTTCTTATGATAATTATGTACAATTATGCATTAAATGACATCTAAAAATTTATGTGCTATGAATTATCATGAATACATGCTATGATTTGTATGAAATTTAATTCATTGAGAAAGGGGATAGTAGTGTTATCTAATATCCTCTTTTTTTCTTCAATTTACATTATTATCATGTACAAAATTCATCTCATCGAGAAGTGTTATTCATGTGTGTCATGCATGAATATGAAAAATTATTTCATGTAAAATTTTTTATGTTCTTAAATATTCCACATGAAGTAATATTATAGTAAATATAAGACGTGCAGAGAATAGTTTTTTAATTATCATTTAAATAAGAAATTACTATTATATTTCATTAAACATGACATAATTTCAAAGATAATATTGATTATTTTTTGACTAAAAGTGATGATTTAATGAATTCAAGCCTTAAATGATAGAATATCATGAAAAATGTATCATGATTCATCTATAATTTGATGAGTAATTATAGGATATTAAACAATAATTAATTTCCAAAATTTATGTGGAAATAATCTAGATACATTAGCTGAATTAGTAATGAGGAAAAACATATGATTCCAATAATTTTAATTAATGTGAATCAATATACCCAATATTTAATGTGTATATATTGATGCTAGTGATGAAATAAATTTATCAAGTTAGGATAATATTCTTGGAAAATCTTGGGAGAATTTGATATACCTAGTATACGAAATAATAAAAATTTCTTAGGATTAAACATGATGTTATGTATTGTGCTTATTACATTTTATTTGAATTCCCTTTTGGGTGAAACACTTGACGTTTGATGTTCCTTATGATTATAGATTTTTTCCTTGGCCTAATATGGCATGGATATATTACATCATGAATTATTATATGGACTTCATGATTTATATTCCATGCATTATTCCATGATATATCTATATTACTATGTGAATTTCTTGCTGCATGTTTTAGTTCCCTATTACATTATCCATGCAATTATGCCAAAATCTCATGAAGGTACTGGATAAATATATGTTTGGGATAAAATGGAAACCACACATTGATTTATATGGTGTATGGGACCTTATATATTGGAATGGGAGATCCATATAGTTTAACATTTTAGAGAAAATTACAATATAAATGGGAATTAATTTGAATGGAGTTGAATTATAAAATGAATTATGTTCATTAAATCTGGATTGTAATTGAAATTTAAATATTTTTTTCCTCTATAAATTGTAATGGACACTCTGTATACCAGAACCCCTGACTTATAATAGAGAAATTGACCCTAATATAACCTCAACAGTGGGAATTATGTAGTATCGTGTGCACTCTTATGACTTGTATGTTGGCCAGAACTGGAATTAGAAGTAGGAATAGTGGTAAGACTCAAGTTTTTAAGGATTGAACCAAACTTTTTTTTATATTATTTTTTTATTGAACATTTATTGAGATGTGCTCTTGAAATTCGTAGAAATGTGGAACTGTGATGTCCTCTAGTTGTGTTTCAGGAGGGTGGTGGTGACCATTCTTCATAGGTGGTGGTCCATGGGCCACATATAGAATCGCTTGTAGTACTTCTGGTGGAACTATATTCTATGCCTAATAGGGGTTCTGATGCCTAGCTATGAGAGGGATTTATAAATTTTATGTAGATTTTTTAGGGACTAATGTGACTCACCTCAGCTATGGATGAGATGACACATGAGTTCCAATAACACTCTATCCCATGCTCTCGAGGGAACTCTTGAGGAACCTCTTGAGAATAGAGTGAATATATCTATATATAAGATTTTGGATTCGACCAAGATATGGTGGGAGATGATTACTCTAAAATCTCATCATTAGAATATGGCTTGGAGTGAATTCTAGAAATAATATTTAATGAATATTTTTATCTTGATACATAGGTGAGAAAATGATCTAGAGAGTTTATGTATCTAGAGAGGGGAACATTACAACTCATGAGCTATTCTGTTTGTTTTATAAATATCTAGTATTTCACACATATCCTTTCAGAAGACGAGTTATCAAAAGATAGGTGATTCAAAGATGGTATTAGGTATTCCATCTGATTACAGGTAAATGTTTTATAGCTTACAAATATTTTAGAAATAGTAAAGTAGGATTTTATTACTGAATGAGACCTAAGGTAATCTGGGGGCCCAAACCATGTTAGATCTTCTTCTTGAACCAGTGGTTCTCTATTAGGTGGTAGGAAGAGATTCTTTAAAGTCTCTCGTGAGGGGAATACCAGCCAACGCATGAGTGATGGTATTTCTGGAATCTATCATTAGTGTGGAAGGAATAAACTTATGAGGAGCTAGTGAGATATATATCCAATCAAGTTTTGTGATTTGGGTGGGATGGGCCATCTATAAGGGTTTTTCCGGATTTTTACTCCAACATATTGGGAGAGAGGGTCTGTAATGACTCCACATTCAGGAGTGGGGTTGGTAGATTCTCATTAGGCATGGATCTAGAGTGTGAACAGCTGGTCTGGCTGAGGTGGTGGTCATGGCTGGGGTAGTCAAACACCTGATTCAAACAGAAAGTTGAGCAAAAACTATCAGGGCAGTCAAAATGTCTCACATGGATGTGTTTCAAGATAGATTTATATAGTATATCCAATACCTAAGTATCATAGTGTCAAACCTTATACCACGGGAGGTACTATTAGGGTACCCTCTATATTACTATCTGATCATTTTGATATAGATACATCTCATAGATTTATATTATTACCTATTGTGGAAAGGCTTGGGCTATTGTGGAAAGGCTTGGGCTCGATGTTCAGGTTTCCAATGGGGTGATGACACTTGATACTATATTGGGGATTTTATTTGAGAGTGTATGGCAGTACAAGGAGTTCCCCCTTAAGATAGTTTGGTGTCACTTAGTATGGGACCTCTTTTTCCTCGAGATGATAGGGTTTGATTTTATTATGGGATGAACTAGTCAGTTCCTTATCATGCATTCATTGATTTATATCACTGAAGAGTTTCTTTCACATCACCAAATAGTAGGGTTTTTGTTCAAAATTGTGAATGTTATATCCAGGAGAGTTGAGCTATGCCTGATCATTGTGTCCTGAGTGGGATGATAGTTATGATTTCTAGCGTATATTGGGATGATCAAGGGGTTCTGTTAGATAGACTTCCCTCAAATGGTTGATCATTTCAAAGACATTTTCCCATAGAGATTTTAAGAGTACCTCCTGAGAGAGAGGTAGAGTTTTCCATCGAGATAGTACCAGGATCTAAACTGATGTTCATTACTCCATACAAGATAGATACTACAGAGTAGTAGGAGCTTAATAGGTAGCTAGAGGTATTTGAAGAAAAATGGATTATCTAACCCAGTACTTCTCCATGGGTTTCTATAGTCCTTTTTTCAATAAGATAGGTCAAACCATTCATTTATGAGTGGATTAATGGAGGTTGGACAATTAGATGGTTAATAATTGGTATCCCTTACATTGAATAGATGATCTACTTGACTAGCTCTAAGGAGATCATGTCTTCTCAAAGATTGATCTGAGTAAGGGTTATCATCATGTGCATATTCAACTTGAAGACATACCTCAAATAGATTTTCATACCAGGTATAGTTGATATGAGTATCTGGTTATGTCATTTTGTCTCACGAATGCACCCATAGTTTTCATGGCATTGATGAACCAAGTTTTCCATCTATATTGGGATTTATTTTTGGGGGTATTAATATATAATATCTTGATGTATTCTCAAACTCAACACGACCATGTAAAACATTTTGAGATAATTTTGTATACATTGAGACAACATTAGTTATATTTTAAGATCACTAAGTTCTACTTCTATATGGATGATATTTATATACTAGGAAATATTTTTAGTGACCTAAGACCCACACTTCCAAATCCAATTTAAAAACATGCAGTGTATTTTTTATAAAAGATAACTGAAAAATACACAATATATTACACAACTAAGGACCTTTTTCGACCTAGGATTTAGAGAATTAGAGAAAAACATAAAATTTATCAGAGTTGTAAAAAATTAATATATTTAACTAATTATCTTCATGTGATATAACTTCTTATAATAATATTATCATCTTAAAACTTCTAATATTCCCATGAAAAAAACATGGGGTGAGTATAAAAGTTCCCAGTGAGGGATTTTAAAACCATTGAAAAATAATTTTATACATGCATATTAAAATAATATTTTTGAAACATTTTATATTTAAAATATATATTTGATATAATATATAATTTTTATAATTTATTAAAATAAATAACTATTATTTTAGAAAAACCATTTCAAAATAGTCTTTGAAAATCTATTGGATTAATATTTTGAAATTTTGTTTTTGAAAAATAAAAATTATTAATGGATTGTTTTGATACTTGGTCGATCATATGAAAACAATTTGGCTACATAGTAATATCACTTGTTAGACAATGTCCCATTGAGGAAGTGGCTTCACTTCCCACACCTTATCTTCTAATTTGATACTCATGTGCCAAATAATTTAAGAAAACATTTTTCTAAATATATTACTTTCTTTTTCACAAACCATTAAAACCATATCAAAATCTAATTTAATTTATTCTCATAAAATATATAACTTCTAATCTTGGAAAAGAAATCATATTCTTAGGAAAAAACTATCTTCCAGAATTAATTACTCACATTTAGAGTACATGACCATAAATGAATTAAAATTAAAACAATTTCTTGAAATAAAATGAATGAAATGTAAAGAATTATTGATGGTGGAAATATCCAATAATACAAATGACTTTAACAAAAATTAAAAAAATTTGTTGCACATAAAATGATAGAATAGAATTTTCATAGATATTTTTAATAGAAAAAAATTCCTTTAAAATTAAGGATTTTAAAATTAAACAATAAAAAAACAATGTTTTTTATTGTTTTAGAACATGAAATAAAAAATTGAATTGTATCAAATAAAATAAGGTATTATTTAAAATAAAACTTCCCTTATATAATTTTGCAACAAAAATCATATTTTTTTTGAAAAAAATATAATCAATATAAAATAGTTTTTAAAAGAAGAAAAACTTTATAAAAAATGATAGTTTACCTTAAATATTAAAATCATAATTGATTTAGAAAAACTTAATCCTATAAAAAAGAAATATAGTCGTATATGTTTGAAAATAATGTTCTAAAATAAATAAATACCTTACATAATTATAATTCTAAGGAAATATAACTTATAAATTTTGAAAAAAAAAACCTCGTAAATTACTATATATTTTTCAAATGATTCTCTTACCTTAATTACAAAAGACATCCCCCTATAAGGTTCATACTCACTTACTCTTTATATTTTTCTTACTATAATCATATAGCAATTCTTCCCCTCTCACCCAATATATCTCACTTCTTCTAACAAGGGTGTAGTGCTTATAATATACTATTATCGGAGGGTAGCGCTACTTATATTGTCAGTTAAAGCATATTTTATATTCATTAATATTTATATTCTTATGTATAATTATCTTCACAATCGATTAATATGTTAGCTAAATAAAAAAACAACAGTAATGAATATTTATAGAGAATTGTATTTATTTTTTCAAAGGAAATTGTCCAAATTCAATGAACTAGAAAATAAATTCACTTATGGTTATATTTCATTATTATTTTTCTTATTTTTATTCAGTTAATAAATAATTCTTCATGAATCTTAATTAATTCGACACATATCATGTGAAATTTATTGAAATTTTGTTTTACTTAATATAATGAACCACCCATGGATTTAATGCAATAACTGACATTGAATATAATACGATCGAATGAATAAAAAACAATATATATAAAAGGGACTGCCAACCGAAAAAATATGACAAAATAGATTTCAATTGAATTTAAAAATCAACATCATGTCAAATAGGTTGAGAAAATCCATATTGACAATAAACAGGAAAAGTCGATAATGATCGCAGAATAAAAACAAAGAACACGATGACCAAGTCACTGCAACAAAACGATTATGCCAACAAGAAGATTTAGACACACAAAATAAAAAAACCAAACACCTAACTATGATATTTTAAATATCATGATTCATAGAAGAAGGAAGATAATGGGAAAATCACACCCAGTTTCCCCATCAACATGTTAATCCCCCTCTCCTACAGTCGATCTTAGACATCCAGGTTCAAAAACCCCATGAATCGAAGCCTCTATGATGGTCAATCCTCACTGGTGTTCAAGAAACTAATACCTCAACTATGTTTGGTTTTCCTCTTCCACTATTGATCTGTTCTCAGTGAAACACTCATCTTTGTTTTCCCATTATGAGGTTGATTTACCTTTTTCCACTCATTATCCCCATGAACCCCCTTATCTTCATTTTATTTTTTCCTTAACTAAAAAATATTCAAATTTTGTAAAAATAATAATTAATAATTATTATAATTCAAATATATTTAGAAAACATATTATATTTTCATATATTTTATCGTAATTATGAATATTCAAATCAAATAATTTATATATTACCTTAAAGTTTTAAATTAGATACTTTATATATATATAATAAATATTTTTCTAATCATAATAATTATCATAATTAAATTCAATATAGCTATTTATAATAATTATTTTACCTTTTTATAAAATTAGTATATTTTTTTATACAAATATTATATTTTATCAAAAAAAATCATCTTTATAAATATTCTATAAAACAAAATAATACCACATTTATAAAATCAACATTTTTTAATAATTTTTCGTATTCATTTTCAATCTAATATTATTTCATTAAAAAACAATTTATTTAAAAATATTATAACATAGGATTTAAAAACTATAAAATTTTCATATTAACATAAAAAAAATTTAATTATTAATCACCTGTATTAATAACTGAGAAAATTTGTTCATAAATGTTTTGAAAAATATGAATATATATATATATATATATAATTTAATATATTATCATATATAATCTTAAATAATGGTATTGTAATAAAATATAATATCATTTCAAAGTATTATTATATAATTTAAAATATTTAATATTAACTTATAATTTAAATTTTATTTATTTATTTAAAGTATAAAAAAATAATTAATAATATAAAATTTCTAAGATGTTAAATTCTCTCCCGCCCTATAAATGAATTTTTCCCCTCCCAATCATTCATCATACTAAAAAAAAGTTCAGATTTTCCATCTTGAAAATAAATAAAAACTAGAAGGATTGAACTTTTTATGCATAAGGGTTATTATCTATCTAGGTATTCAAAATAAAATTCAATCACTTCGGGATCCAGTGTAAAAAATGTTGTATATTTTCTTTATAAAGGATAACTGAAAAATGAATAGTACATTATACAACGGAGGACCTATTCTGGTCTAGGTTTTGGATAATTAGGCATAACCATTCAATTTTTCATTGTTGTAAAAAAATTATACCATTTAATAATTACATTTGCATGTACTAACTCGTAAAATGAATCATTCCATCTTAAATCTTCTAAAATTCATGTGATAAATATTTTAAAATAAAGGGTGAGCATTAAATTGTTCAGTGAGTGATTTAAAAACTAGTGAAAAATACTTTGATAAACACTTATTTAAATACATTTTATAAAACATTTTATATAAAAAATAATTTTTGATATAAAATATAATTTCTATAATTTTTTAAAAAAAATACCTATCATTTTGAAAATCCATTTCAAAAATAGTTTTTGAAAAAAACATGGATTTATCATTTGAAAATATACTGAAAAATAAAAAATTCTTAATGGGTTATTTTGATACTTTGAAAATATGATGAAAATCATGTGGCCCCTTATTAGTATCACTTGCGGGAAAATGTCTCATTGAGGTAGTTGGTTCACTTCCCGCCCCTTATCATCTATTTTGATATGAAAGAACCAAATTTAATTTTATGAAAAGAGTTTTACTGAAGATATTACTTTCTCATTAACACTCCATTTAAACCATTTCAAAATCTTACATAATGTATTCTCATAAAATATATAACATCTATTCTTGGAAAAGAAATCACATTCTTATAAGAAATTCATTTTTCAGAAATAATTACTTACATTTAGAGGACTAGAACATAAATACACTACATTCAAAACAATTTATTGAAATAAAATTCATGGAATATTAATAATTATAGAAGGTGGCCATATTTACTAATATACATGACTTTCACAGAAATTAAAAAAACTAAATTAAATATAAAATGACAGAATAAAAATATCAAAGAGATTTTTAATAAAATTAAATTCCATTAAAATTAAGGATTTTAACAATAAACAATAACAAAACAATGTCTTATTATAATTTTACAAAATAAAATAAAAATTTGAATTGTGGAAAAATAAATTAAGGGATTTTTTGAAATAAATCTTCCCTTACATAATTCTAGAAAATAAATCATACATGTTTTTGAAAACAAAATATAATCCATAAAAAAAATTTTATAGAAAAAAACATTACATAAAATGCTAATTTCCTTTATAAACTAAAATAATAATTTATTTAGAAAAAATAACCCTTTATACATAACATATAATAATATATATTTAAAAATAATGTTTTAAAATAAATAAATCCCTTACAAAATAATATTTCTAAAGTAAAAAACTTATAAATTTTGAAAATAAAAGCCTTACGCAATAATAAATTTTGTAAATAATCACCCTACCTTAATTGCAGAAGACATTCTTATATAAGGTTTGAACTCTCTTACTCTATATCTTTTTCTTAATATAAGCTTTCATCAACTATCCCTATCATAATCTACATATCACGCTTCTTCTTACATTGGGTGCAGTACTTAGAATAGACTATTATCGAAGGACAATGCTGCTTATATTGCTGGTTCCAATATATTTTATATTCATAAATATTTATTTATATATATATATATTTATATTCACAATTAATTAGAATGTTTTATAAATGGGAAATAGTAAAAAAGAATATTTATATATATTTATATATATTTTGTCAAAGGAAACCAGCCAAATTCAATGAACTGGAAAATAAATCCACTGATGGTTACATTTCATAATTATTATTATTTTTATTTCGGTTTAGTCAAATATTATACATGAATCTTCATTTATTCAAGAAATAGCCTACAAAAATTATTTAAAAAATGATTTTGACCTAATAAAACAAAACATACATGGATTTAATGTAAAAAATTGATGTTGAATATAATATGATCGATGTAAGAAAAATCATATCGATAAAATGGAATTTCAGTAGAGAAATTTGACAAAACAGATTTCAATGGTATTTAAAAATAAAAATCATGCCAAACAGGATGAAGAAAATATATATTAAAAACAAATGTTAAAAGGTAATAACGATCATAAAATAAAAATAAGGAAGATGACCAAAATCTCACTAACACCAAAAACATTTCTCACAACAAGAAGATTCATACTTCATAAATAATATAAACAAACACCTACCTGTGATATTCTGAATATCATGATTCACATAAGAAGGAAGATGATAGAAATATTACACCCAGTTTCCCCATCAGTGTGTGAATCCCCCTCTTTGGTAGTAGATCTTCCTCATCTGGGTTCGAAAACCCTATGAATTGAAGCCTCTCTAACAGTTGATCCTTACTGGTGTTCAATTTTCTGGGACCTGAATCACATTTAGATCTCATCTTCTATACTTTATTTTTATTAGAAAAACCTTCAGATTCATTTTCCCCTTATGAGACTAACTCCACTTGCTTGAATACCCTTTTCCCAAGCTCGAGCCCCACATACGCCCTCATCTTCATTTTCTTTTTTTAACTAAAAATATTCATATTTTATAAAAATTATTTTAATATTTATTTATAATTCAAAAATAATAATAATACTCATATTATAATTTAATATATTTTATCATAATTATGAATATTCAAATAAAATAATTTGTATATTTCCTTAAAGTTTCAAATTATATAATTTATATATATAATTGTTTTTGTAATCTTAATAATTATCATAAGTAAATTCAATATAACTATTTATAATAATTATTTTAATTTTTAAAAAAAATTAGTATAGATCTTGTTATACAAATAATATATTTTAAAAAATATAATCATTCTTGTAAATATTATTTTAAAGAAAATAATAACACATTTATAAAAATATTGTTTTTAATTTTTCATATTAGTTTATAAACAAATATTATTTCTTGAAAATAATAATTTGTTGAGAAATATTATAACATTATATTCAAAAACTATAAATGTTTCATATTAACATAAAATAATTAAATTAATAATCACCTGTATTAATAATTGATAAAATGAGTTTATATATTCTTTTAAAATAATATATATACATATATATATATTAATAATTCAATATATCATCATATATAATCATCAATAAAGGTATTATAATACAAAATAATATTATTTCTACGTACTATTATATAATTTTAAATATTTAATCCTAACTTATAATCGATATTTATTTTGATTTATTTAAATTACAAAACATGCCATTTGATAAGAATTTATTAATAATCTAATATTTCAGGGATGTTAAAATATTATCTCAAAAATAAGATTATTCGTTGAACCATAGAAGGTGGGAGATATAGTTTCATGGGAGAAACCAAAGAATTTATTTTATATATGAAGTATCTTAGGGATATCTGATTATTTCAAGTGCTTCATACAGGACTTATCATGCTTAGAAGCACCTCTTCTGGTCTTGAATTAGAAGGGTGTGTATTTTTTTGGATATATTCGTTTGAGAGATCCTTTGAGAAGATGAAAGGGAGACTGAATTCAGTGCTAGTCCCAATTCTACTAAAGTCAGCGAGGAATTATATTGTGTATTGTCATGATTCAGAGATCAGGCTTGGACCAATTCTGATGTAGGAGGAATGAGTCATGGTGTATGGGTCTCATTAGTTTATCCCATATGATTAGAACTACCACATGCATGATCTCGAGTTAGCTGGTGTGGTTTATGCCTTGCATTGTTGGAGGCATTACCTACTGGGAGAGTGTTTAGTGGTGTACATGAACCATCAAAGCCTCATGTATATATTTACACAGTGTGACATGAAGCTTAAGAAAATAAGGTGGGAGTAATACTTTTAATCCTTCACCATTAAAATTGCCTATACCTGAGGAAGGGTAATGCAATTGTCGATGCACTGAGCAGAAGGACTCAGATACATATAGTTTAGGAGGATAGTAGCAAGTGGAAGCTTGTGGACGTATTTTCATAGATGCACATAGAGGTGAAAGATAATAATGGGTAGATTTTTCTTTCATATTTAGTAGTGGATTGAACTCTTCTAGATAAATTGATGATGATATAGTTATCATATTCTGAGTGTTTGGTCCTACAAGAGAGCATTGCATGTGATGAACCACCTCCGGGTTGGACTATTGAGGAGGCTGGGATCTTGAACATCCACAGATGTATCTATGTTACTATATAAATTTGTGAGGAGTTGATACAATAGTCTCATGTCTCTCTATGGTCAATGTATAATGGTCTTACAAAGATGAATCCTGAAATACACCATCAATACTGGTGGTGAGGGATGAAGTGAGAGATGGTTGGGTTCTTTACACTATGTGCCACATATTATCATGTGAATGCAGAACACCAATGACCAGATTAGATTTTATATCCATTTCCATTTCCTAAGTGGAAATGGGGTGACATCACCATGGATTTCATTATGGGACTTCCTAGATTACGTCAAGTCAGTGATGTTGTATGGGTGATCCCAAACATATTAACAATTTTGCCTATTTTCTACCTATTCGAGATAATCTTTCAGTGGATGATCTCGAGAGGCTTTAAATTCATGAGATTATATGATTCCATGGGGTTCCTCATTCTATCATATTGGATATAGATGATCATTTCACATTATGGTTCAAGCATGGGTTTCAAAGAGAACTAGGTTCATAGGTACTACTAAGTATATCCTACCACACACATTCTGATAGTTAGTCTGATGATACAATACATGTTCTAGGGGAAATGCTCTGAGAATGCGTCCTTTACATTGGGGTTTTTGGGGGATCCATATAACCCTAGTTTATTAAGCTTATAATAACTTCTTCTAAGAGACCATACAAATGGATCCTTATGAGGCCCTATATAATAGGTCATGTCATTTACCCTTGTATTGGTTAGAGGTAGGATATGTATCACTACTGGGTCCTTTTCTCAATCAAGAGACTTCATAGTAGGTTCATCTTATTCAGAATCATATTTCTATAGAACAATCCAAGAAAAAGTCTTACGTCGATAATCAACATTAACCACTTGAGTTTGAGGTGGGCAGTTGGTTTTTCTTGAGAGTTTTTCCTAGATTGGGGAATAAAATGATTCGGAAACAACGAAAGCTTTCGTCTTGTTATGTTGGTCCATTAAAAATTTTGGGGAGAGTCATTATAGTAGTATATAGTTTGAAATTACCTCATAGGTACTGATCCATGTACGACATCTTCCACGTATCTTAGTTTCTCTGATATCATTCTGGTTCATCGCATATTCTTTTTCCTGTGGTGGTAGAGTTGCAGGTTGATGCATAATTTGAAGAGCATCGGGTTTGTAGTGTTGATCAAGGAATGAAGGTTCTCAAAAGGCTGTTCATTTCCAATGGTACAAGTGTTATAGTAGTACGACTGTGTGCAAGAAAAGACATGTGAGGGAGAGGCTGGCATATGTGCCCAATGGATAGAGTTATTCTCAAATGATGTGTGACCACCCTTCGAAGGGAAATTAATAAAAGAATTGTTTTAAGGGGGATTATTTTAAGATTACAGCTTTTCAATGAGGTATAGAATCATTTTATTTCTTGTTTTTTCCTTGGTTTTCACATAATGTGGATTCCTACTGAGGATATGGAAGAAACTGGGGTGTTTGTGTCTTTTTTGGAGCCCAGAACCCAAGTTTTTTTAGAAGGTAGCTACAGCGCATGGTTAATACAAACCATTCCCCTGGGCCATGGGGTTTGAGTAAACCATGTTGGGTATATATAGTCATAAAAGAGGGCATATATTTTTCACTAACCATGAGACCCAGTCTACATGCCTTTTTAAGAATTTGTTAATTTTTAGCAGAGGTTAAATGCATGGTTGGCACAAAGTTTGTCTAACCGTGTTCCCTGACCATGTGAGGGGGTTCTTGGATAGATAGGTGTGCACGGTTGTCACAAGGTTTGGCCAACCATGAATCCAAACTGTGTGACCCGATTTTTAAAGAGAAAATAACCTTCTTTCCTTTACCACCTTAAAACAACTCGGCCATATATTATTTCCCCTAGCAAGAAAATTCATCTCCACTTTAATAGCTTCTTCAAGAAATCCCATAGGCTTCAATATTATTTCTCCATCTGATATCAGATTCAAGAATCATTAATTTCATTGGATCCACACCAGTGATTTCTCTTTTCCTTAGGCACTTATCAATATTTTCTTTACTACTGAGAATTTTATTTTTGGGCAGGATATTATGCGGTATTTTTAGGGTGTTCAACCGTTATTCCAATTTCTTATGATCTGGATCGAATTAGAAGATAATACTTGATGAGTGTTCCTCTACCAAGATAAGGTAGGTGGTCTATACCTTTTTCCTTAATGACTCGTTGTTTATAAATTTTTTTGAATGTATCATGTTATAGACTTTCCTTGTGATTCTTCCTAAATTAATTGAATACCTTGAGTAAATTAGTGGAACATTGTTAGGTTTCCTACATAGCACTAATGGATTATTAGAGGTTTTTGACCATAACTCGAACCACCTATGAGGTAGGTTCTACCTTTTTATCACATAAATTCCACCCTTAAGGTTTGATGATCTTTCCTTATATAATTGATAATTGAATGAGGTATTAAAGATAATTATAAAAGGTTATGAACACTATAAAGAACCTTTAAAATTATGAATGAATGGTATGGGATGGAAAATACACTGATTTGATTATGATCATGAAGGGATTTGTGAAATATTTAAATGAATGGTTAATGAATTGATGAATGAATTCTTTTGGATTCCTTGGACATTACTACTCCTTGGATCCGATGACCATATTTTGATTCCATGGAAAATATAATCCATGGATCTTTCTTACTTGGATGCCTTGGACATTTTTAATCCTTGTATTATGTTGACTTGACATGTTTAGATTCCTTGGACATTTCTACTCCTTTGATCCAATTTAATTAACTTGATAGGATTCCTTGAACATTTTTACTCCTTGGATTTGATGATTATATTAGGATTCATTGGAAATTTTTCAATCCTTGGATCTAATCTATCCATATTACTTGGATGGATTGCACATTTCAACTCCAAGGATCTAGTTTAACAAATTTACTTGACATACTAGGATGCCTTGATAATTTTTACTCATTGGATCCATTTTTCTTGACCATTTAGGATGCCTTGGACATTTATACCCCTTGAATCCTATTTAATCATTTTATTAAGATACCATGTACATTTCTACTCCTGGGATCTGGTTACTTGTTCAACTTAGCTTATGCGATTTTCTTAGACATTACTACTCCTTGGACCCCCGTCCCATGTAGACTTGACCATGATTACATTGAATAGTTCATTAATGATGATACTTTCTATACTATAAATATATCCCATCTAATTTATTTGTTTTACCACAGTGATGCTTGATATACTAGAGAGCATCACTTTTGTTGTTATTACTTGAACACCTATTATATTTATACATTGCTTCAGCTTATATGCAAAGACAAAATTTTTTATTAACACTGTTGATGGTGTCCTACTGAGTGTTATCTCAAACCTTGTCCAGGCCATCATTGGGATCCTAAAAATTCTTCATAGATACTGGTGGGGATTGGGGAAATCACACTATTGCAAATGCTTGATTGATTTTTTCATAAAACTATAGGAGTATAAGATTGGGGTTTGTTCTCATGTTGCTATCTAAGATAGTTCTTTTTGGTCTTTTTGTATTTTGGTACATGTATAGTACTAGATTATTTCTTTCATGTATTAATATAATTTGTATATAATTCCATGATCATCATTGTATATGACATTTTTGGATGAGGTTACTTGGTTTTTTATTCAATGAATGTTTATTATTATGCTGCTCAATTATTTATTATGCTACCTATATTGACTATTATTATTAGTCCACTGTGTAACGCTCTGGTCATAAGGGTATAGTATCCCCACTATTCCAACATAGACCCTTGTTGCTTTTCATAAGCCTATGGCACATGGAGATGTGTGCTTGAGGCATGTGGCCAGCCAGGTTCAGTTACTATTGAGTGAACTAGGTCTGGGATATCACATGAGTAAAATAATAAGTCCAAACACATGATATTTGACTCCCACTCCCTTAATATTAATAATATCATTTGTTTAATCATTACATTTCCCATAACATTTTTTTTCACATGATTCCTCTTATTTCCATACATTTACTAAAATAAAGAAAATTTAATAGTGTGAATACTCAAATTAATAACCATATAAAAAGGAAAATAATTCAATTTTACTGGAAAAGTCATGAAACACTAAAGAACCCTAAATTATGTCTTCTAATATTTCAATATATGGTATTTATAGTGTATTTTCAATTATGTTCAGTGTCTTAATACCCAAAAATTACTAGATTTTTCTTCGATTACAACTATAATGACTTGAAACTCCTAACACTATTATTTAAAGAAACTAACATAAATACCATAAAATAAAACACACATGGAAATATAGTGGTCCAATAAATTGGGGAGATTCACTATATAATAAACTATTTAAAAATAAACTATATAACCTTTTTTTATTCCCTATGGTTGATTGAACCCATAGAGGGGGGAGAATAAACGATCTACTTTTACGAATTCTTCTCCTTTTAAATTCAATATATTAAACATGTCAATGTTATCAATCCAATGAATTATTTATCATATCATCACTTTATTTGAAATAATTATAAAAAAAGAGGATCACATAGGATTTATACGGTTTGGTAGAATTTCTTAATCTTTTCCATGATTGGTTATCCCCTAAATCATGGATTATTTCACTGAAATCATCAATTATCTACAATAAAGATAGTTAGATCCTATAAAAACAAAACATATAGTTTTTTTAATTCTTGAATTAATTTTTAGACACTTAAATGTCTCAAAAAAATGAACCAACAAATAAATTATTAAACCTAGCTTCTGGAAATCTATGTTCCACTAGATGATGGTCCTCCTTTATGAACATATCGATCAAAAATTCTACATGTGTTATTATCTCAAGAACTTTGGTAGCACTATTGGTCTCAAAACCCACTATATATATTAAAAAAAATCTCGATTCTTCTGTTTTTTTCAATATTTACGTAGAAATACTTATTCCTCCACAAAATATCTCCCCAACTTCAACCTCATCTTCACTCTCCATGCCACAGTGATGTATCATGCTCTCAAAATTCTTATATAGTTTATGAAAGTTCTCTTAAAAAATCTATCACATATTATTCTTTATTTCCTACACAATTTAGACTCATAGAATAACATTGTGAATATTATCTTTGATATTCAAAATATGGATGCTTTATAATCATCAGATGAAAGCGATATCTTCTCATTTAAAACCAATCAATAGATTTATGATTTATATCTCATTTAATATTATTTGAATATTGGATATATATCCTTATTTAAATAACTTTAATATTCGTGTGTTTCCATCCTTCTATTATCCATGAAATATAATACTTTAAACCATTTAAAATATCCATGTTCATCACACTGTGATGTAGATCCTTATTCTTTACTGTAGAACTCATATTAACAAATTCACATGAATTAGAAAAGTCAAAAAAAATTATATGTGTTGAATTCATATACTCATGAATTCATAAAATCATATTATTTTTCATATAATTTCTATATGTAATAATATCTACTTCGAATTCCTATGATCGACTTAAAATTCTTATGATAAAGTCATACAATATGAATACTCATAACCAACATCAAATTCATATGCACAACATATTTATATTAAATTATTATGCCCATGTATTTTTCATTATCAATCAGAAGACTAATCAATACAACCACCATGAATAGACTATTTCATGGTCAATGTTGTTTTGATCCTTACTTTTTCCCACATTTGAGAGACTATGTTCACATAGATCCCTATAGAATGGTCTCCATTCATATGTCATAGAGTATCTCAATTATAGTTCCAACTCTTTCATCTCGATTGGTTCTTCATACTTCGAAACAAGGATAATAACCATCATGAAATATTGTGATGTTTGATTCAATGATCAATAGATCACAACGAATCATCTGAAATACATTCTTTAGAATCTAAAATATTCTAGAAACACAATATACATTTATATTTCCTTAATTTTACCCTTTATTATCCTTCTTGATTTTTGGGTTACCTTTACCCAACTCACTGACTTAAGTTTAAATATTTAGTGTCAATCTAGGATTACCTTTATATAGACATCATCCTGACTTGAGGCATCATTTCTTGAGTTAACTTTATATAGATAGTTTAATTCTTTATATACCCTTTATGTATCATATATAAGCTTATAGTTACCATTACAAAGGTAGAAAACTCAAACCCAAATCATCTAAGGGCCTCGTAAAGCAATCATAAGGCCTAAACATTTATCCACTACTTTATAAAAAATTTCATCTTTGAAACCCTAAATATTTAGTTTAAAATAACATCAATCTTGATATTTTTTCCAACACACAATAAGGATCTTAAAGCATACTGTGATATATTATAAATTTTTTTTTAAATTTGACACTTATAACCTTACCGTTAAATTAAAGGAATGAATAGGTATAAAAATTATTGAAAATATTTATAAAGGTTTAAAATAATGTAAATTTATGGATTAATGTAAAATACATGAGTACTAAATTTTTAGTAAAATCATTTTATGCTTCAAAAATATGTTTTCTCTAAAATTGGTTTTTATTGAATGTTGTGAACATAAATTATAATTAATTCATATAAATTTTTCAAATTTTTTTTATAAAAATGATATATTTTTTTGAAACCATCATATCAGAATTATTTTAAAATTAAATAATGTTATATTTCTGAAAAGATTAATTTTTTCATTGAATAGTGAAAAAATACACATTTTATATAAAATAGTATTTTCCATTAAGTTATTTTCAGTGCCCCTTTTTTAAAAATTCATTTTAAAATTTTATTATTTCATTTTTATTAATCATAATACAATTAAATTAAATTTATATTATAATTAATTTTGGCATAAAAGCATTTTAATAATTAAAAATGAATTTTTCTTGAAAAACGTTTTTGTCACTTTTTGTAGTCTTATTTTAAAATATCATTATGATGCTTATAGATATTGAATTATATAAAATGGATTTCATATTTATAGTCATCATTTATAAATTTGATAAATAGTTCAAATTTATTTTTTGGTCATAATGAATAGAAGTCTTGGTAAAAATGTTTCCACCATGGTAAAGGTAAAATAGGTAGAATAAGGCTAAAACATTGAGATAAGGCTTCAAAATCATCCATACACTTTAATATATTGAATGGTTTTAATTATAAAAACACTTCCAATATTCTAAAATATAAAATTTTAGTGAAATTATTCTTTTATAAAGGCCTTTAAAATATTTTAAGTAAAGAAAAATTCCAAAATGTCTCTTTCTTGTATTTAATAGCTATAATATTTTCATTGTAGGGATAAAACAAGTTTATAATAGAAATAAAATGTTATTCTAAATATTAATACATATTTTTTATAATGGTAATTTATTTTTAATTATTAGTGATGTAATGTTTATCTTAAATTCTCTTGCAGCACTGACCCAATGAGTGTTCAAGTAATGGAAAAATAAAATAAATGATATTAAAAATATTAAAAGTAACACAATTTGGATGAATTAGTGTATTTCATTAATTTTTCAGATAAATATAACATATTATTGATTTTTTAAATGTTTATATTCTAATTTCTATCTATCATTTTTATTTAATGTCAAACTATGTAAATATACCTGAAAATGAAATTAATCATATCTTATGTTAAATAATATTTTATTAAATGATTTAAATTCATGAAAATATAATATTTTTTTCAATTTAATGGGATATGTTTTATAATATAAACCATTTCCACTTATGGGAAAAAAATTATAGTAACTTTCAAGGTCCCTAAAGTGTAGAAATATTTAATATCATGGTTATCATCAAAATGGTTAATGGGGATTTAAAATTAAGAGATAAGGGTTAAACAATCACCTAAACTTGTCCAAATTTTGTTTTATTAGATTATTTAAACTAATAATCATTTTATATTCTAAATATATGAAATATTTTCCACTTTCATATGATAAATGGTCTAGTATATATAGATATTTTAAGTAATTCTAATTGTGTCATTTCCATTACTATAAAACAAAATCATCACCCCTCTCTTCCTCGCACCACCTTGATCCTCCTAGACTGAAAAAACCTAGAAAAAACTCTTCTAAACATCCTTATACATTTTTATAAGATTCTTTTATTCTTCAAATACAATCCTTAGATACCTTAAGTATATTTCCAATGGAGGTTTTTAAAAAGAATGCAATTGTATTAACCTATCATTTTCATTATGATTTTTCTATTGCATCTTTAAATTATGTTATATAAATTAAAATATAACAAAATAAATATATAACATATTCAAATATTTTATTATTCTAATTTCATAAAAATATTCACCCCCTTTTCCATCAAATGGGAAAAGAAGTATTGTTCGTGCATGTGTGTGGACTACCACCCCCATGAAGAGATATGATTCATTTTCCATCACTACCTCACATGAGAACTTATAATGATGGATTTAATAAATATATTTGATTTTTATTATTTAATTAATATTTTTTAGTGATAAAATATTTATGATCTTCCTTTTCTTCTTTTCATTAGAAAATGAATAAAGTATTCATGCATACGTATAGAATATCATCAATATAAATGGTGGAATTTATTTTTTATCTCTAACTTTTATTAAAGGTTTTGAATATTTATATAATGAATTTATTTTATATTTATATTAAGATTAAAATTAGGTGGATAATGGAACCATCTTCCATATACAAGGACCATAACAAATGAATCATAATATATAGGGAAAATGAAGTCGTTATCACCGAGAATAAAGATTTAAATAAATAATATTTAACGAATATATGATTAGATGTTCTAAGTAAACCATATTTGGTTTTATAAGTATATATATAAATTTTTTATAGAATTATAATAAATAAAAATTTATTATATGGTAGGTTAGATAATTTATAAATCAAGTCAAACATAAGGTAATGGTTATTCATCTCAATATTGTTTCATTGATACATGTTTAATGTTATACACATGTTTATGTTTATATGGTGTATATATTTCCCCTTTGGTATGTTATGTCATGAATACTTATTAAATTATGAAACTTAAAGTTACAATTGATATTATTTTATACAAGAGGTTTTTATTCATATGATACCAAATTCTTAAGGATTTATCATCTCAAATATTCTTCTTTGGGACATATGTTATGTTACGTACCAATATTAATTTATTAGGTATACATATTATCCATTTTGAAATTCTATATCATGAATCTATATATATTTTTAAAATTTAAAGTTTCATTTGAAGTTATTCTCCCATGGGTCTTACAATTCAAAATTTATCGAAGTGGCTAGGGTTAATTCTTCTATCTCGCTTTTAATTGGGATTATTTATGTTTAAATTTCCATTATGGAAATTATATTCTTTAACTATTCTAAAATCCCATTTGTTTTATTATATTCTGTTTAATTCTATAATTTTCATCTTTTCTTCTCATTTTCCCCTCTTTTTTACTCAAATAGAACTAAAATATTATTTTTACAGAAAACCAACCTTGTTTTACTCTACTATCGGAGATCATATTCTTCCATGTCTATATTTAATTTAATATTGTTTCAAGAATATTTCTTTGACTCCCCATTAATGGTATTAATTCGTTTTTACCTATGTTTTACTTTCTATAAAAAAAATTAAAGGTCTAATTTTTTTTCATTTTCCAAAAAAGGTGATTTTGACTTATAAACAAAAATGTTAAAGGAATATTTGTTTTGGCGTACATGTAATGAACAAAACTTCCCACCATCATGAACAAAAAATTATTTTGGGATTACATTAGATTTTTATGTGGTTTTTTTTAAGAAAACATTATCCTTATTATTTTTTAAAATTTATATATATTAAATAACTAGTTTCAAAATGAAAAGATTATTTTCCTCAATAAATTTTTCAGTGATCTTTTAAATGGAATTTTTATCTATGATAACATCCTTTGATGTTATTTATGCCTCACTGAGGATATAATTTTATGATACCCACCAAATTAATTATTTTTAAGGTTTATGGTTATGATGATGAAATATTGATGAAGACATTTTTCTTTTCCATAGGTTAAGATATTGTGAAATGAAAAAAAATGCATAATATTATAGAATATATATAAATAGATGATGATTACATGATAGGTGGGGATGTTATTTACCTCTAGTAAATTTGGTAAATATTAATGTTTTATGAGATCAAAGGGTTACATGGGAGGTTATCTTATGCCTAAAATAGGGTATATGGGTAGTTATCCCAATCTCAAAAGAGGATACACTGGAAGATATCCTTGGCCCAAATTAATACATGGTTGGTTAGCCCAATCCTAACACGTGATGAATATCTTGGCTAGTAACCTTTAAAAAATATTTATATGATTATGATTATGCCACACTCTGTTACAATATTTTATGACATGATATTATACTTTTTTTAATGATCTCATGGATCATGTTCTGTTATTACTCTATGATTCATGTCTTATGAACTTCCAAGTTTTATGCTTTGATGTGTGATTATGACCTATGAATTTTTTGGTATTATTTTCAAATGTTACTCTCATGTTCTCATACCATTATTCCCATGTTATGCTTAAAAATGACCATTTATTGATATCTCTCATGTTTACCATTACTAATAGTTTGATCTCACCCTTTATCATGTTTCCTTTTCCCCATGATATGAAATAAGTTTTTTAGTTTGATATGTCTAATAATGATGATAGTTGTGAAAAACTTAGTGGTACATGATGTAATTTTATTACTAACATGTTGTTTATACATCCATGTTTCTAAATACACTAAATATTTTTAGTTATAGCATGGATCATAATGATATGTAATGAATATTAATATAATAAGATGTAAAATTTATATATGTAATGATTGGGTTACCTAAATTGGTATTAGAAGAGTGTCTAGTTATTTTTGGAAATTATGATGAGAATTTTTTTTGAAAATCAATAGGGAAATCTTATGTATTGAAGAACATACTAAATTAAAGTAAATAAAGGAGTTTTTTTACCTATAAAATACATCTTAGTTCAAATACTAGTAAGTGGATGCAGTAATGGCATAGATGCTCATAGAAGTAACAATTATGAATGGGGTGGATTGGGTATAAACTTTATCATTACTAGCGGATGATGAGTGGGATAAAGGCTACACATCAGACTAGAAATTGTAGAGGGATATACTTGGGTAAATTCACATTTTCTTTATATAGCATTGTGAATTTTTTGAATTGATAATGACCATGGATGACCTAGTTTAAACCTAATGTTCCATCGATAAAAAAACTATCATTCTTTAGACATTATATAATATATTTTTCATTGTTATATAATTATTCACTATGATTATTGTTTTTAAAACTATGATTTTTAGTTTTAGTTAATGGATGGAACCTAGAGAAACTATGTTAATGCTAAATATGAAAAATGATGAAATTATTTTTCCTCATGAGAAACCAAATGAAATTAGATATGGATGAAAAGTACTATGATTATTCCTGACTAGCTATATTCATATATGTTTAATAAACTGAACATATTTGAGTGTACAAATGAACCAAATAATATAAAAATACAGTTTCATGAAGACCATATAGGAAAGAAGATTATGGTTTTTGTGTGTCTAGAATGTGGGAAGAATCACCCAGGGAAATGTCTCAAAAGGAACAAGAAGATATTTTATGTATGGAAAAGGAGGATATATAGAAATTAATTATCAGGGAAATGAAGGGCCTAATAGAGTAAATTTATATACATATTAAGGTAAACTTTATAGTTCAATGTCTTATGTGTGAGGTACGTTATCATTATCTGAGTTAATTCCATAATCTAAGGGTTAACTCATAAAAAAGGAAGTTCATGTGTTATTACAATTATTTAAGTGGAATTATTATAGTGTTTATGTATTGGTATTCAAGAGTTATATTGTAAAAGTGTTTTTCAATGATATTATTATTTTATGAATCATGAAACATATATGGATTATTCTATGGTACTTTTGTATTAAGTATTTATTGGCGTATGTTCAATGATACTAATAACCAAAAAAATTGATTTAGTAGTTAGGGGACATTTTTTTTTAAACAACTAATTGATCAGTATATAACTCTTAATATGTTCCAAATATTGAGATAATAATGTTTAGTTGGGATAAAGGGATGATTTATATTGATATTGTAAATTGTAGAGTATTGGTGAAATTTAAAGTGACTAGTGATTTGTGTTATCCTTGAGGAATTTTATTTAATTTTTGAATTTATGTTATATATTTGACAGTATGCGATTTTATTTGAGGAAAAAATTATGGAGTTAATTTTTATAAGATTATATATTTTTATTAAGATTTTATAGTTATTTGGTTTATTATAATATTATAAGAGCATATTCGATCAAGGTATTCATGTGTTTGGTATATGAAATTATAATATAATTTATGTTTTGGGGGATTAAAGTTAAGTTTATTTTGGAATTTTTTTCTAATTTTTCTATTTTTTGGGGTTTTAATACTTGTTAATAATGCTTGATTAGATCATGAATTTATCTATTTTTGGAATTAATTAAGTATATATTTGATTATTATTACTGAATTATTTTGGAATAATATCTCAAATGATATTTTATACATATTAGTTATTTAAGAACATACTAACCATTTATGGTTTCAGTAACTAATCAAATAAAGGATGAATAGCTTGTCATCCTTTAATTGATCCTATAATCTATTATAAGTTTATTTTAGTGCTTTAGGAATGAGAAAATGATATATTTCATTCATTATTAGAATATGGGATGAAAATGGTGGATACTAAATGAAACATGAAACAAAATGAGAAAATTATTAATATAGATTTGGATAAATCAAGTAAGTATATTTTATAAAAAATTTTGTTTAAATAATTCTATAACTCTAGGAAAATTTATCTTAAAGATGTATTTTTTTATAGTTATTTTTGAAAAATTGATGGTCGTTTTCTCCCCACACGGATTTATGGTTTTATATTCATTGAAATTTTCATGGACATGTTCTATATCACTCAATATTATTCATTAACATTATGTTTCTCCTCCATGTATATATTTTTTACTTCTTGATAATATTATCCTTATATAGAAACTAAAAAATGTGTTATTTCAGTTAACATATACATTTCCCACTTCCCATTTTCCATGGAAGTTTTATTGTCCCTTTGAATGATGTGGGATTTTACTAAAGTTATTTTATTATATTGAACCCTTTATCACCAAGAAAAAAATTGTGAGGATAATATTTATTTAAGGGGAAAATAATGTAACACCAAAAAAATATTTTAAAAAAATAATAAGCTTTATGTATTGGTTAATACACAACATAGATCTTTAATTCAACATTGATATATTATAATAATATTATTTAAATGTCGACATTATAACCTAATGGAAAATATGGAATTATGAATAGGAATAACCATATTGTTAAAAATATTAATAGAGATTTTATATAATACAAATTTATTGATTAATTCAAAATAAATAAGAACACGATTTTTAGTAGATTCATTTTATGCTTCCAAAATATGTTTTCTTCAAGAATGGTTATATTGAATTTTGTGGGAAAACATTATGACTAATTTATTAAAATTTTAGAATTTATATTTTATATGATAGAAATAATTTTTAAAATCATAATATAAAAACTATATTAGGTTAAAATTATGAGATTTTTCTGAAAATTATTTTTCTAGTGAACGGAAAAAAATATCGATTTTATAAAAAAGAGTTTCTTCCATTAAATTTTAAAAAAAGTACAATTTTTTGAATTGATTGTAAAATATCATTATTTTATGTTTATTAAAAATAATTTAATTAATATTAATCAACATTATGTTCAATTTTGGTATAAAAACATCAATATAGTAAAAACTTCACTTTTACATAAAATAATTTTTCCTCAAATTTTGTGGGTTTATTTTAATAGTGATTTCTAAAAAATATAGAAATTAAATTTGATAAAATTTATTCCATATTTAGAAACATTATTTTTAACTTTTTTAAATAGTAAAATGTAATTTTTGTTCAAAATGAATAACAACCTTGGAAAAAATTCATCATGGTAAAGGTAAAACAGGTAGAACAAGGTTAAAACTACAAGATAAGGCTTTAAAATCATCCATAAAATTTCTTATATTTCATCGGATGGGTTAAATTAGATCACCCAATTAAAATATAATAAAATATAGAATTTTTTCTATTATTATTTGTAAATAACTTTAGAATATTTCATGTAAACAAAAAATTCTAAAATATCCCTTTCTTGCTTTTAATATCTATAACATTTTTTATGTACATTAAAAAATTTTATGAATGGTTACAATTTTTTCAATATGAATACTTTTTTATATTATTAATTTAATATTTAGTTTATATTAATGGAATAATTACCATAAATTCTCAGTTAATGTCGACATATTTCTCATTCAAGTAGTATAAAAATAAAACAAATGATAATAAAAATATTAAAAGTAAATCCATTTTTCTTGAATTACTAAGTTACTCTAATTTTATAGATAAATATAACTTATTAGTGTGGTTTTATAAGTTTATATTCAAATTAAATTTCAATCTTGTTGCCTTAAAATTTAAACTATGGGAATAGCCCCGAAAATGACTTTAATGGTATCTTATGTTAAATAATGTTTTATTAAATGGTTTAGAATTAATAAAAAAATATATTTGGTCACATTAATATAATATGGTCAATAATATCATCCAATTTCTACTTATGACTCACTTTAACTTTTATTTAAACTTTCTTAACCCCTAAAAATAAAAAAAATGACATTAATCATCAAAGGTGTTAATGTGGGGTTTAAATTAAGAGATAAGGGTTAAAATATCAGATAAAATTTTAAAAATATTATTCTAAGATATTATTTAGACTCATAATTTTCATATATATGAAATATATCAAGATTGTTTTACCTTCACATGAAAAAAATTTATTATATTTAAATATTTTAAGTAATTCCAAGTGTGACTTATCCTTCACTATAAAAGGGCATCATCCCTTTCTCTTTCTCACACAACCTTCATCCACATAACTTGAACCAAAAATGAAAAATAACCATTATAAACATCCTTACACATTTTATAGAGGTTATTTTATTCTCAAATTACCATACCCAATGACCTTAAGTAGAGGTCAAATGGAGCTTCTTCAACGATAAACCTCTCATCTTAACCGGGTCTTTCATTTTACATCTTATCCTACCTCCTTAAAATATTTCCTAACCATTCCAATATAATAAATTTAGTAACTCACATTTACTAATATCTTATTATGTTAATTTGATAACCTTTTTCGTCTCATTGTTTTCATCAAATGTGAAATGAAAGTGTCCCTCATGTGTACGTGTGGACTACAACCTCCATGAAGAGATAAGAATAATTTTCCATCACCCCCTCACATGGCTATTTATAATGTTTAGTTTAACAAATAAATGTAATATTAATGATAAAAATTAGATTATTTAATTATAAAATATTATTTATCTTCTATTCCTTTTTTTGTTAGAAAATTAAAACAACATCCATAGGTACGTACGGACTACCATCCCCATGAATGGTGAAATTCATTTTTCGATCTATGACATTTATGGATGGTTATAAATATGTAAAAAATGAATATATATGATATTTATATCCTGAATAAAATTATTTATATTATGTTACCATGATCAAGATGCAAGGACCATAATAATTAAATTGAAACATTCATGAAAAAAGAAATAATTATCACCTAGAACAGCAGTTTTAAAAAATAATTATTAATGAATAAATGATAATATGTTATAATTAAAGAATATATTTTATGATAAGTCTGTATTAGTTTCTTTTATATATTTATAATAAATATAAATTTATTTTAAGGGATGTTATAGTGATTATAAATCAAGTCTTACATAAGGTAAGGGTTCTTTGTCTCAAAATTGTTTCATTGATACATGTTTGATGTTATGCACCTATTTAGGTTTCTGAGGTATATATACTAACCATTTAACAAGTTATATAATGTATCCTTCTAAATTAATGGTAGTTAAATTTCAAATTGAGATTAATTCATCCAATTTCATTTGATTCAGATGTTACCAAAGTGGTATAGATTTATCATCTCAAATCATCTTCTTTAAGACGTATGTTATATTATGCACCAATATTATTTTATGAGGTGAAAATACTAACCCTTTTAAATGTTATATCATCATATTGAAATTTAATTTTTATGTTATTCTTTCATGGGGATTACTATTCAAAATCTACCAAATTGGTAAGGGTTAATTCTTCAATCTCACTTATAATTTGGATCGTTTATATTTAAATTTTATTTAGGAATATTGTATGCCTTAACTTTTCCAAAATCCCAGGTATTTTATTATAATAAATTTGGTTATGAATTTTCATGTTTTCTTCTCATTTTACACTCCTTTTTACTCAAAAAAACTAAAATAAATTGTTTTTAAAATAGGCCTTATTTTTCTCTTCAATCGGGAAACTTTTTCTTTCATGATAATATTTTTTTAGAATTTTGTCGAGAATTTTTTATAATTACCCATTGATGGTAAAAAAATTAAATTTTACCCCAGTTTGAATTTCTTTAAAAATAAAATGAATATTTTATCATTTTATAAAATAGGTACTTTTGACTTTTTAACAAAAATTTGAAAGAAATATTTCTTTTAACATATACAGAATGAAAATAATTTCTCGCCATCATGAACACTAAATTATTTTTGTATTCCTTTTCAATTTTCCATGGTCATTTTAATAGAATTTTTTTCACAATATTTTTAAATTTTTTATATTTTAAATTAATGATTTTGAAATGGAAAGGTTATTTTTTAAAAGAAATGTTTTAGTGAGATTTCAAATAAAGTTTTATCTATGATTACATTATTTGATGTTATATATATTCCACTTAGGATATAATCCTATGATACCAACCATATTATTTATCTAAATGCTTTATATTATGATTATGTAATTTTGATGAAATTTTTTTTCTTTTGCATGGGTGAAACTATGATGAAATGGTTAATGTTTTCACAATATTATGGAATATATATGAATGGATTATGATTATATGATGAGTTGGTCTGTTATATACCCTCAATGAATTATATAAAGATTAATGTTTTATGATATAAATGGTGTACAAGGGAGGTTATCCTAATACCAAAAGGGGGAACAAGGGTGGTTATCCCAAGATCGAAAGAGGGTAGATGGGATATTATCTCAGGACTAAAGTAGGTAAATATGTGGTAAGCCTAATGATAACATGTGATTAATTTCATCGTTGGTATCCATAAAATAATAATTCTATTATTATGATCATACCACACTTTATGACACACTTTTATGACATGATATCATACAATTATTATGCTCTCTTGTTCCATGTTCATTGATTCCTTTATGATTCATTTCTAATGAAATTCCTATCATTATGTCGTGACTCATGATTATGATCTATGAATTACTGATAATGATTTTAAAATATTAATCTCATATTATCATACACTTATACTCATGTTATACTTAAAAATTATTATTAATCAATATCTTTCATGTTTACCCTTACTGAACATATAATTTTACCATTTATTATGTTTTATTTTCCCCAATATATGAATAAAGATTTTATGTATGATATGTATAATAAGGATAATTGTTGTGAAGAACTTATTGGGATATGATATGGTTATTTTATGTACCAGTTATTTATGTATCAATGTTTCCAAATCAACTAATTCTTTATAATTTTAGTGTGGATAATAATGACATATAATGAATATTCATTTAATAATATATAGTCTCTATGTATGTAAAGATTGTGTTTCCTCACCATCACCCATAAATACTAGTCCTTTTATGGAATATAAATGAAATATTCATCAAAAATATTCACAAAAATCATATTGATCCACTGGAAAAAAATTCTTACTTGGTCACTTTAATCACCCCCATAGAATTTGTTGTCAATACAAATAATAATTAATGTTAATATGTGTATATCTATGGAATGTTTATTATGCACCTTATTGATAAAAAATGAAAAGGAAAAAATAAGGGTTTTATTCTCACATATTCTCAACATTCCATTAAGAAAACTTCTTCTCTTCTATAAATCACTTATAATGGAAGGACGAAACCACATGATTTTCCTTATGAATGAACATTTACTTAGTCCAATATAAGTCTACTTGGTCTAGAACAATGAAAAATAAAATAGGGATATAACCATAGTGTTCATTGTACTTTATAAACAACCATACATGTGATATCGTTATCAAAACTCATTCTAGGGGTTGATCACATAAATTCATCAAGAAATACATTTTTGCATGCACACATATAAATAAACACATAAAACATTAAATTTAAAAGAAATAAAATCCCTCTTTGTATCATATTTTTATCGAAAAAACACTCCCCATTAATTAACATTTTTTATGTAATAGAAAAAAGGTTATAGGTGAAATTGAGTAGCTCTTTATTTATATTTCATGGGGTTGTTAGAAATAATATATTTCCCCAATTTATGTATCTTTTTTATTTTTGACAACTCTATCTTCATTTTAATCTACCTCATGGGATGCATTCAATACCTACTCTCCATGGTAGTTAAAAAACACCATGAATAACACATAATTCTTTATATAGTATATGCAACACTTACTCTACTCCTTTAATTATCTTCATGTTAGTATAAATAATCAAAATTATTAGGAAATAAGGAGGGGAATCTTTATTTATTATAATAAACACATTGTATGAGAATTTCCACTCACCCATTTCCCCCTTTTTCTTTTATATAATATGAAATTTTGAACTTATTTTTATACTATTAAAGACCTTATTTTATTATAAACCCATCTACTATTCATGATTAGTACTCATTTTTTAGAAAATATTATTTTCCTAATAATTTAAAGAGAATCTATTTTTTTAGCATGTATCATCTTTCTTATGGAATATTCTTGGCTTGGAAAATTTTCATAAAACATTAATGACATGTCAATTCATTACACACATTCCATAAGGATTATATTAAATTTTTAGATCTTCATTTTCAAATATCTACCACTGATATTTTGTCTCGTTAATTAAGACAACATGTTTTACTTTTTCCTTGGAACTCACTTATTTTAATTCTATTTTTTATCCTTATCCATTTGAATAGTACAAATAATAATTCACTCTTTATTTGGGTTCTTATCTTATTTGGGCTTCTCACATGATTTATTATCATTATCAACATCACATATATTTTAATTTTTATCTCTTTCATTTTATTACCTTTTACTATATAGATAACTTATTATAGAAGTATATTCATGAAGTCCTAAACTATGTGATATATTTGATTACATCTGCCACACATATAATCTCACATCCCAAATTTATTTTGGGTGGATAGATTACCTAAGTTTTTTATCACAACATGTTTACTTTTAGACTTTTCTCTTATTTTTCTCATAATAACTACTCCTTGGTTCATGCCAATGTCCTAGTAGATTTATATTATAAAAACTGGATTATGATTTGTATTCATTCCTACCAAAACACTAGCAGTAACCTCTAAACTATGATCTCCCACCACGATAGAAAAAATATACACAATTTTTTTAGACTACCTTCCTTAAGTTTTGTTATACCACATAGGTTTAGAATCATTTTTTCATTTGTACTATTATAAATTGATGAATTATATTGACATAGATTAGATTTATATTTTACTCTCTTGTAGGGACCCATCTTCTCATCGTCTTGGGAATATTCAAATTTTATTTCAATGCAATTCCTAAATTCTTATCTGACTTTTTTCAACTAATTTTAAAAAATAATATATATAGATTGAACCTCACCCAATTCTTCTTCACTTACAGTCATATTCTCTTCAATATCACTGATAATATTCAATTATATATATTCTCTATGCTTTTACTTCTTGATATCATCAACATTGGATACCTCTTTTCTAACCAACCTATCTTTTTCTTCAGGGCCCTTATTTTTCTCCATCAATGGATTATTTTTTTCATTTATTGAGTTGTGTAATCTTTTCAAGACAAGATTCCAACATTATATTGAGCCCCAACTCAAGCTTCTCACTTTATTCTCCATCATCATCACTACTTTATGAAACAAATTCTTTCTCAACAAGATCAAATATGTTGATTTCACTATTTGAACTTCATGATGGGTTATCTTTCTCTTTATTTCTCATAAGAAAACTTTTTCTGCTAAAATGATTCTTCTTATTCATACCATTTTTTATCTTATCATCTCCCTCGTATGATTCATATTCTTCAAATTTATTCTATAGGAAATATTTTTTAACATGCACAATATCATAAAAATTATAACATATTAGTAAATTCTTACCATTTCCTTTCTATTTACCATTCCTTGATCTATTTAATATAAGATAAATAATTTGGTTTAATTATTTATCAACCTCTTCATTATATGATCCACTTTATTCCATAACTTCATCTTCTTTTTCTTTTTTCATTTTATCATGGATTCAAAATACATATAATATTTTGATTTTTTTGAAATTAAGTGATTTTTTATCTCTTCTATAATGATCATATTATGCAGATCATCAAATATCATATCTTCTCTATCCTCTAGGGATGAAATTTTTAGATTAAACAGATTTGTAAAATTCCTCATTAAATTTTTAACAATTATAGAATCCAGTAACTTCTCACTAAAACCCTAAATGAATCTTACAATATCATCGATGTTTATAAATTATTATTCAATATTCACTTTATCTTTTATTTTTATTACTTCCAATATGATTCTCCATACTTGAAGATTGGATTACTTGAATTTTATATTTTTTCATAACTGCTACATAATTTTCCAAAGATCTCAAATATAGTTTAAATACCTATAATATATGTATACACATTTTTTGTTAGAGACATTAGTATATAATTTTTTCCATTTCCATTATTCTCTATATTTATATTATCAAAAAATCTCATAGAATCATCATTAAGAATGGGTGGAAAACTAACTATGGAAACATATATCACTTATAGTCTAAAATATAAGAGGTAGGAAAGTATCCTATTCTTCTAGCTATGGAATTTCTTTCCATAGATTGTATTAGTACCTTAGTTGTTCACTGAGTTTTTATCCATCATACTCAATAACTTCAAATTAATAGACATTATAGGTAACATATAACTTTACACTAATACCACTTGTGATTCCCTAGGGTTGATTGACCACTATAAGGGGGGATGAATCAGTGATCTTTTTTTATGAATTCTTCCATATATATATTCAACATCTTGAACCTGTTAAATTTCTTGACCCACATAATGATTTCTCATAGCCTCACCTCATGTGAAGTAATAATAAGAGATAAGCACACCAAATTCACAAGGTTTGGACTGAATAACCAACTCATTTCTATGATTGGTTCTCCCCACCCCCAATCATGGATTGTTATAATAACTTCAGTTATCATCTAGTACCAAGGAGAGACTTTTACTATCAATATAGAATAAACTATGATATAACTTCCAAAATCCACTAGAATAAACTAAAACTTCCTAAAAAATGATTGAATAAAAAAAATTGTTGGATAGCTTCTAAAAATATATGATCATATTAAGGGAATACCTAATTTATTAAATGATGGTGTTAGGGCCTAAAAAGACCTAGATACCCTGATGGGGGTGAATAAGGGTATGCATATTATATTCAAAATAATTTCTTCCCTAATTGATCTTAACCTCATTATTATAAGGGTCACTTTTTTCACTTAAGTGTTAATTATGGTCTAATTATTTTCTTCTTTATCTGATAATGATGCATTGAATGTAATGAAGGAAAGTAGATGGACACACTAATTTTTACTCGGTTTTCCCTCATTGGGATACATCTAAGTATAGTACAATCGTAATGTACTGATGTAAAGAATACATTAAGTATAACTGCCAAAATTTTGTTCAGGCTAGATCACTTCTATTCCTAGGCTCACTTCCTTTAGAAGGTTTAGGGTCATCACACTACTTTCCCAAGGGTCACTCCCTAGGTCTTTTTCTCTAGATCACTACCAATGGAAAGGATCATCATCGTCCTCTTCCTTTTCTCAATATTTTAGAGAGGATCCACACATATTTTATGGACTTGTAGGACCCTTAATTATCACTAATGAGTGAATCTTCATTTGTAGATAAATTCTCTATTGAAGTTCCACTTTCTTCCAATTTATGAATACAACTTTTCTATAGTTCCACTGGATAATCACTTTCAAAAAACTTTCACGATGATTACTACCTTTGGGAAGATTCCTATTTCATGAAGCTCAAAAGAGATTTTGAAAATCACCGTACTTATCATGAAGCTCACATAGCCTTCTCGAAGAACACAACTTTCAGTAATCTTTTTATATCCTTCATGAAATCCCTTACTTTTACAATGTGAAAAAAATTTGATTAGATTTTCTAGCCTTTGAGAAATTTCTAACCAAAAACACCTTCATGAAACAACTTCATGAATCCAGAGCCTTAAGATTTTAATTAGGTCTCACTGCTTTTCTGAAGGGGGTATTGGCCTATTTATAGGAGTTTCCACTAATTCCAGGAGTTTCTAGCCACGTCATCACCATGTTTTGATTCTCCCTCATTTCTATCGTGATTCTACATTATTCACGGTGATCTAGGAAAAATAGTTATTTGTGATGCTTTATATAATCGTTGAGCTTCCAATCAAAACCATTATATAATTCATAATGCTTTTCTTAATCATAGATCTTTCCATCAAAACCTTCATGACATAGAAAACCACCCTTTGCAAATATCAATATTCATGAAACTTTTGCCTTTTCCATATTTTCATAAGGCCTTCAACAAAATACATCTTTCTCTATGTTAATCAAACTCTAAATTTTGGATCCCAAAAATTTGGCAAATACTGGGAAATGACGTCACCTTGTATATGTAATCTTATATAACTATTATAAGGAATCCATTCCTTTTTCTTGGATCTTTTTCAACATACCATGTCAACAATATATCTAGAATCCACAAATTACCATAGAAACCCTCATTTTCAACAAACACAATTCACCAAAAAAATGCATCAATGTTACCTTGAGGGATTTTTTCCCAATAATATCCCCCTTTGGGTTTGTTGACACCACTTAAAATTTTGATACCTCATTGAAGCTAATTCTATATTCCTCCTACATTTGATTCTTATTATTAAGATAGCTATCAATGATTTAGTCAAAACATACTCTAATCCCACATGAGCCATGCTTAGTGTGAGAAACAAGAGTATAATGAAAAGTTTATCAGTGAATCACTTCATTACAAAAACACTAAATTTCTTTCATCACAAACCTCATAAATCATGATATATATCCTTTTATTGATCATCTTTAGAATCATTAGATTTAATACTCCCCAATATCACTGCACCACTTATCATCTCCTCCCCCTGTCTTATCTAAGGAATTTTCTTCCCTTTAATATCCATAATTTACACCCCCGCCCCATTTGTCAATGAACCTGAAGGTCACTTTTTGTGGTCTAAAATAGGGTAAAGAACAAATATCAATACATTAGGGAAAATATACCATACCTCAGGGAGATAGGGGCCCATATCCACACATTTTCAAGTTTGTGGAGTCGACTGAACTCCAAGATCTTGTCGATTTCTTTCAAATACTTCATTAGGAAAGGCCTTTATCAGAATGTCTAAAAATTGTACATCTGTAGGCACATACTCCAAATTCACAAGTCCTTGCTCCAGCTTCTCTTTGATTAAATCATACTTTATTCCAATTTTCTTTGTCCTTGAGTGATGGATTGGATTTTTTATCGGATTTATAGCACTTGAATTATAACAATGGATTCTGATTGGAGACATCACTTCAACTCTCATATCATCATGATGATAATTCATCCATAATAACTCTATTCATGCTTAAGTAACCATAATATATTCATCTTATGTAGTTCTTAATGGAATGAAATATTGTTTCTTACTCAACAAGGAAATACACAACCAACAAGATAGAATGCACCACATAATGTTGATTATCTATCATCTGTTGAACCAGCCTAATCTATATATGTATATCCCAAAAACTCTTACTAATATTTCTCATTATACATAAAAACAAAATCCACTATTCCCTTGATATACTGAAGTATTATTTTCAATAAAATCAAGTGGATTTATTTGGGATTTCTTTGAAACCATGTTATTTGACTTGAGGAAAAAACAACATATGTCTATGTTGTTATTAAGTAAAACAAGATTTTGATGGTATTCTTATATTTGGTGACACTAACCATTTTTTATTAATCATCCCATGATAGTTTCATCTAGTTATACACCAGAGTCATCATCTCCTTGTTATTATACATTCCAAATCTTTTCAAAACATCATTTTCATGAATTTAGAAAAACAGGCACTGCACTTCATCCGATCCATTGAAGATTATGTCATCGATATACACTAGAACCACCATCATTGGATTATTATAATTTTTGAAATAGATATTTTAATAAACATCACCATGCTGAAAATCTAGCTTCTTCAAAAACTGATTGATCCATTAATATCATATTCTTGTTGCTTACTTCAACCCATAAAGTGCATTTCTCGGTCAAAAAACATTGTTCTCATATTCACGAATGAGAAAACCATCTAGATGATCCATATAAACTTCTACTTCTAGATCCCCATTTAGAAATGATGATTTCACATCCATCAAAAAAACTATGATCTTTCTCTACACTACTATGGAGAAGAATAATCTGATTTTATCTAGCCTTGAAACGTGTGAAAATGTTTCATCAACAACAATACCCTCTATCTAGAAATACACTTTCTGCAATATCCATGCCTTATTTCAAATTACCACACCATATTCATTCATTTTGTTGGTAAATAATCATTTTTTCAATGAAATTATTATATGTTGTCCTCAAAACAATATCCCATGTATGATTATTCTCAATTTTGTCAGTCTCTTCATTCATACCCTAAACCCAGTTCTCATCTCCATCTGCTTCATCAAAACATTTAGGATTTACCTATGATATGAATGATGCTTTTTGTAGAGTCTCCATCCTCCTTGCCTGCACTGGAACTATATAATCACGAATTATGTTATGTTTGTCAATTATGGCTCTTTTTTCATGCAGATATAGATTTGAAATCCTCCTACTCATCATTGGTATCTTCTTATAGACCACCATTTTCCACTTCAACTCCCCCTGTGCTTCTTACCTCCTTGTGACTATCATCAAGAGACTATTGAATGTGTTTTTAAAGATTCTGTTCATTCTTTACTATATTGACATAATTGCTTTTAACTACATTTCCAATCTTGTTGAACCATTTTCAATGTTCTATCTCAGCTTCTTGGTATCCTGAAAATAGTTAGTTAATATTATATTCTTAGGAAAAAATAGATAATCATTAAATACATGAATATTTCTACATTTCCCCCAATTGTTCTTCTTGATGTTAAACAACATAAAATTTCATCCTTTCTGTACAATTGAGACCTTGTCTCCTTTATCACTGATGTAAATGGGGGTATTGTTGATTCTCCCCCTTAGTCTACATGGTCCTTTCATATAATTAAGAGATAAAGTGGTCCCCTCATTATATGAAACACTTCATGTTGTCAGGATTAATGTTTAAACCACAAACATTCTTCTTTTCCTGCATTGTTTCTTCACATGTGAATAGTGGTTTGTGTAACTTCTCCAACTCAATAAAATTTTCTAATTGTAGCTACCTTCCATAATGTTTTTAGAAGGTGAAATTTCCACTTATCAATTAGACATCTACTAAAATTCTAAGCCTACTGAGTCAGAAATATGTGTAGGAAACAAGGGATAATGTTAATAACACCATTACTGACCATTTCACTGAATTACTTCCATACATCTCAAGAATCCATATATCATTATCTCTTTTCAAGGAATTCTTCTAGATTTCTTCCTCGACTCTAGTAATTGATTTAAATCAGTTGAAAATATGGATCACAAAACATCATCACTTTTCATCTTTTGATGAAACTTCCCCTTAGATTGTATCTCCCCTGAAATAAAAAAACATGAATAGCAGTTAATAGAATTTAAACACATGGGGAGAGGGGTTTCCTCTTTAAAACTCAATAAGAGGATTGGGGTTAATCCTAATAAATCAACCCTTTGATTGTTTCTTACAAATAACTATACTCTATTTCATCATTTTCTAATTTCCCATCTAACTTCAACAACTCTATCCATAAAACTAGAAATTATTTTCTTGCATGTTCAGTCTTGTTTTAAAATATAGCATCTACAGAGTTGGTATTTTTTACAATTTGGGGTTTAAAACCACTAGTAAAAATTTCCTTATTTTATTATCCAATAAAATTCAATTTTTTGTGATTCTTTCTCTAAGTAGGAATCTCCCCACTGGTCATATTCTCTTGCATCATCCTCCATTAGAGGGAACTTTATTTTACCTTCAATTCTCACCTTATAGAAAGTCATGTAAATTTTTCAAGGAATTATTTATTCATTTTTCTTTTATCTGTTATTTGATTTGCCACACTATTTTTTGATGGGGTGGGTCTTCCACTAAATTTACATTATTCATACCCACAATTAAAGTAGATCTTCCCTTTTTCTTCCATGTTTTTTCACATTGTTTCAAAGAAATATTTTGTGAGTGTAATAGAGGAGGTGCTTGAGGCACCTTTTGTTGATACCCTTTTGTTTCCTCAGAGACATTAAAATTATTTTTCAACTTATTGCTTTCTCTACCTGTATAGTAATTCCCATTATACATCATTGGAGTATGGGATCTACTTTCGAGTTCCATTCCATTCCCTTCTTTCTTCCTTTTAAAATATCTTGAAAAAAAATTGATTAGAACATATAAAATATCTCTCATTAAAAAAATACCTCAGGCCATCATTTCTTGTATGATATGTTGATGCATCCATAGTTATTATCCTTTTAACATTAATTTTTTGGGATTATTGATACATAATCATGGTGTGTCTCTACCTTCCACAATAATAACATCTGATGGATGATTTATTCTAAGAGTCATTCCTTTCATACTTTTCAAGATACTTCTTTTTATTCTCCTATTTTGAAATATTTCTACCCTCCTAATTTGAAATATAGTCCAAGGTTTTATAAAAAAACTTGATGTGTGGCGATGAATCCCACTTAAATAGCACATTAGGTCATTACTTCCTGTAAAATCCTTCTAAGGTCTGTCTATAAGACCTATAGAATTTTTCTTATTTATAGAACTATTCACATCTCTCATCAAATAATCCATGGGAGAGGGATAATCTTATCCAATGCCAGCTTTTCCAAACTAGATGGCCTTTGGTATGAGACAATCATTTCATGTTTCTCATATGAAGTCACAAATTTTATATTCATTTCATCATTGCCTACTGCTGGATAATCAAATAGTAATTGAAATTCATCCTTTAATTATGATTTCTTTTGGAATTAGATTTCTCCACTTCTTTCTACACTAATTCTAGTTATTCTCCCAATTGTTGAATATTAATATCCCTTTATTCAAGTTGAGCATTAAGTTTTATCTTGAGAATATTCCAACTTCAAATCATGTCTTCCAACTATCATGTGAGCTTATCCAGCATGTCACTTTTCTCCTTTATTTTAAAATTTTCATGAACCACAGAATCTTTACAAAATTCATTCTCTTATTATAGAATTTGGTTCTCTTGAAGTAGTTCAGATAGTTGTGTAGAAAGATCATTATTTTTTTATTTTACATTCTAAATTTCATCTGATTTCATATTCTTTCTATGGTCATAATATTTGTGTCTTTATTTCTTTGTAGACATCTTTTATAGTTCATCAACTTGGGGATCATTCTTCTTCATCTGATAAATATCTACATCAATAAGCATTTTATTTAAGCATTTCAACTTTTTGACCTCAATTTATAGAACTTGGATCTAGATATCATTAGATTTACCTTCTTCAAAAAGATATAATTCAATTCCTTTGTTCTACAGATAACTTCCATTTTTGGTCTACTTGCACTTTCTTCATCATGAGTAGTTCCATCATCACTTGGAATATCATGAACTTCTCTCATTCCTTTGGCATCATTGAATGTGTAAACTTTTTTACTATATGATTCATTTAAACCATTCTTTATTACACTGTTTGTTTCTTTGAATTGACTCAAATTCTTTCCATAGACACTTCTACACTGAAGAATACCCCCATACTTCAGCATCTTCTTTGAATTTATACACTTTTTCATGGAACAGTAAGATAAGAGAATACTGAATATTTAACTTCAACAATCAACTGAACCAAGTCAGAAAAAATAGGTCTGATAAAAGAAACCTTCTCTATAATACCAATTTTTAGATCCTAAAGTGGCTTAGTTACCATACGAGGGGGTGAATCAGGGTATGTATATTCTTTTCAAAATTATTCCTATCCCAATAGATCTTTTCCTCTTTATTATAAGGGTCACTTTGTCTGAACATAAGTGTTAATGATGATCTCATTATTTCCTTCTTTATATGATGATCATTATTTGAATGTAATGTAGGAAAGAAAGTAGATAGACACACTGATTTTTAATTGGTTCAGCCTCATTAGGATACATCCAAGGAGAATACAATGAAAATGTGCTGATGTACCAAATCCACTAAGTATCACTAGAAAAATGTTATTTGGGCTAGATCACTTATGTGACCAGACTCACTGCCTTTAGAAGGTTTAGGGTTGGCTCGCCACTTTCCCAAGGTTCACTCCCAATGTATATTTATTTGGATCACTACCAATGGAAAGAATAAATATATTCATCTTTCTTTGATTAATACTCTAGAAGGGATCCACACACAATTTATGGAATTGTAGGTCCCTTCATTATCACTAATGAATATATCCCCAGTTTTAGATAGATACTCTTTTGAAGTTTCAATTTCATCCAATTTATGAATACCACTTTACCATAGTTCCACTGGGCAATCACTTTCAAAAGACTTTCAGGGTGATTACAACCTTCAAAAATCTTCCTATTTCATTAAGCTCAAAATATCCATCTTGAAGCACATTCCTTTTCGGGAATCTCACTTAGCCTTTATGAAGAAAACAACTTTCGGTCGACTTTTTATAGCCATCATGAACTCCCTTACTTTCATGATATTCAAAGCATTCCATTGGATGTTATAGCATTCATTAACTTTCTATCTAGAAACACATTCATGAACCACCTTTTTGAATACAGATCCTTAATATTTTCATTGATTCTCACTAATTTTTAGAAGGGGTAGGGGCCTATTTATAGGCATTTCCATAGATTATGGAATCTTCAATACACACAATCACCATTTCACAATGCGCCCTAATTTCTACCACAATTCTCCCTTCTCTGTGATGATCCAATAAAATTCATCATTTGAGATTATTTTCATAATCATGGAGCTTATTTTCAAAACCTTATCATCATTTTTTATGCTAGTCATAATCGCAGATCTTTCCATCAAAACCATTTCATTTTTCGTAATCATTGTCGTAATCAAAAATCATTCCATCAAAACCTTCATGCCTTCACAAACAACCCTTCACAAAACCCAATCTTCAAAAAACTCATAAATAATACATATATTACTAAGGTATTAAAGGAAATACTTATTTCTTGTTGATAGCCAAACTCTAAATTTTGGACCCCACAAATTTGGCAAACACTGGTAAATGGAATCACCTTGTGTACATAATCTTTTGTACCACTTTCAGGGTATCCATTCCTTTATCTTGGATCTTTGTCAACATAACATGTCAAAAATATATATGGACTCCAAAAATCACCATAGAAACCCTCTCTGTCAACAAACACAATCAACCCAAAAATGCTTCAATGTTTTCTTGAGGGATTGTTTCTTAATTGATGGATTAATAACTCTACACGTGTACTTTTATCAAGAACTTCATCAACACTCATGGACTAAAAAATAACTTTAAATATTAAATTATATGGGTTATTATCTTCCTTCTAAATACTTTTGTAGAATTTATTCTTCTTTAGAAAAATATCTCACTTGAATCTTTCCCATATTCTCACTCCATGATACAATGATGTATTGAGATCTTGTCATTATTTTAGTATGTATGCATGTTATCTAGATAAATCTCTAACATGTTCTTATTTCTTCCCTATAAAATTTATACTTATAAAGTAATATCATAATGTTACCTTACAAATTCAAAATATGGAAACTTTATAATCATTGTATGTTGGTAATATCTTCTTATTTAAAACTAGTGAGTAGATTTCTGATTTATTTCTCATTTAATATTACTTGAATCTTAGTAAAGGATTATAATTTATATCACCCAATGATTCAGAATTTTCCTTCCCATTATTCTCTACAAAATCAACCGCTTTAAATTATTCAAAATCCTCGCATTCCTAGAACTGTTATATGGATCTTACTTCTTCCCTAGGGAACTAATCTCAAAAAAAAATTAAAACATAGTAAACTAAAAATATTATATGTTTTGTAATCATATTCACAGGATATTTTATGATCAAATCTGAATTCATGTGATTAGTATAATTCATATGATCATCTTCGAAGTCAAACAATTTTCTTAAAAGGATTTGGATGAAGACATATAATCTAAAGATTTATAATCAGCATCAAATTTATATGCTCAACAAGTTTCTCCTCAAGGATTATACTCATTATGTAATCATTATAAATCATAATACTTCTTAATATGACCAAAATTAATAGACTACAGTGTATTCTATTCTATTTTTATTCTTACTACTCTTGTATGAGACACTGTATCCACATAGTTACCAGTGTAAGTGTTACTATTTCTTTGTTATGGAGTATCCTATTTCTAGTTCCATCTCCTTTATCTCGAGTGTTTATTCATACTCAAATGTATGGATTACAAACCACTTAAAAAATTTTGATTTTTGATTCGATTATGATTAGATTACAAATATCATCTAAATTATATTCTTTAGATTCTAAAATATTTTTTGGAAACCAGAATAACATTGTGTATCCTCAACTTATACATAAAGTATCCTTCAAGATTTATGGTTTACCTTTACATAAATCACTAAAATAAATTTATATACCCAATGTTAATATAGGATTACTTTTATTTATCCTTCATACTACCTTTCGAGTTACCTTTATGCAGATTTTGTAATTATTTTTAAACCTTACACCTCCTTTATTAACTTAGAGTTGCCTTAATGAAAGTAAAAAACTCAACTAAAAATCATCTCATTAAATTATTAATAGATACCAAGAGATTAATAATTCCATTAACTATTTTAGATAGTGATATATTATCCATAAAAACTTGTTTTTTTCTTGAATATCAGTGCAATAAGAATCCCAATTATTCACCAAACACATAGTGGGTCAAGTAGTTGGGGTTTGGGATAGTGGTAAGCACCCCATAATCCTACATAAAAAATGGGGGTTCAAAACCCATTGGGTTCAGGAACTATAGCAGTACTGTAGATCTCTTTAGCAGTGGTAGCACTATAGCAATGGTGGGTAGGGAACTGTAGCGGCAGTAGGGTATTGTGTGGTATTGTAGCAGGTGGGTACTGTTGCATTACTATTCACAGATTGGGCTATGGGCCACAAATTTGGTCCTACAGGCCATGTAATGGGATAAATGCCTACTGGGACTTCGGGAAATGTGATGGGTCTCCCTCTACCCAGTTAAAAGAGGTCTTTTATTTGATTTAATAATAAATGAGCCTTCGGCCCCAACCTTTAAAAAACATATTGGATCATTGGAAACAAATGAAATTCATACTTTTTAATATTAAATTTTTTTATTATATTCATAATATTCCCCAAGATTTTATCATAAAAATATATCTACATGATATACCTTAGGGACATACACAAAATAAAGAATGAGCTAAAAATGTAGTAAGGAAATAATAAACATGATATTGATATATAAATTTCAATAATAATAACACGGGATCATAAAATTGGAGGATCATAAATAATAACATAGTAATATCATGTATGGGTAGTGTCATAATAGAAACATAGTAATAATGTGAATTATAAAGATGTATCACAAACATAAAACATTACAACAAAATCATATATCAAGGCTTGATGCTAATATGTCATAAAATAATTTTATATGATAGCTACCCATGCACCATATATAGTATCTTAATAGATGTAAACATTACCCAATAAATTATGAGAGGTATAATTCTAGGACCGCTCATCACATTATAATAGTTTATTCATTTGGGTTCCATATATAAATGAAACATACATCAAACATAAACATGAAACAAACCCTTTATAAGAGAATGGATTATATAATGATGTCATAATGAATATGCATATGATTAAAATTATTAATTCCAATTAGAATAATGGATTCTATTATATTGGATATTAAAGGGGTAGGATAAAAAAATAATGAAATGTCATGGGATGTGAATATAAAAATAAAGGTGACAAAAAACAACATAATAATAATAGATAAGTTGTTTTGGAAATAAATCATATACCAAAATCATTAAACATTTATAATGATTCATACAAAGGAAAAACCATGTATATCCCAGGAATAAAGAAATATAAAATGAAATAAAATACATTAGGAATGGATGTACTAAACCTATAGAAGAATAATAGGGGAAATAGAGAGAAAGAGAAAAAAACCTAAAATGAAATGAAATTGTTTGACAGTCCACTTATAAATAATGTAAGGTATAAAATATGAAAAGATAAGAAAGATAAGGAGTAAATTGATGAATAAAAAACAAATGGTAAATAGTAAGGAATAAACTCATGAATTTGGACATATTAAATATGTAACACCCGAGATTTTTATGAGAAATATTTTGTTTTTATGTTATATATATCATAAAAGGAATCTTTCACTATAGACAATACTAGCTTGGCTTGTGTTACACGCAATCACAACCTTCCTCGATAGCGTGTGTAGTACGCAATACCGGGTTTCACTAAACAATGATATATTGTTATAATATTATTATGGACTAGCCGTTAGGAATAGTATTTACTAAATTTTGAATTTTATAACATTATTATTCATCTTATACATTTTCTAAAACATTTTATGTGAACAAAATAATTTTTTTGGGTAAAATAAGTATTTTTCAAAAAATGCAGTTTTCCCGCCTTTTGATGACGCACCCACTTTAAATCTAGTTTTTGACAGGTTTATAAGATCAATTTGACAAAATAAAATTCTTATTTGGAATCAGGATATAAAAATTTACTTTGGATAAATTTTTCATATTATTCAGATAACTTTCATATTTTAATGAATAGTAAAAACACGCTATATTTTAATTAAAAAAAACTTTTTTCATCGCAATAATTTATATGGGTAAATTATAATATTTAATGGTTTTAAAGTATAAATTGAATATATTTTTACCATTTAATATAATTTATTTCATTACCATTAATTTTACATTGAATTCATGGGTAAAAACATATCAATCTTTGGTAATGTTTTAACTTTTAAAACCCATTTTCTTAACAATGGGATTAATTTTAAATTAATTACTGCGACTTATGTGTTTTGAATTTTGAATAATGGATTCCATATTTGTATTCAGTGGGTCCAAAATATGTTAATAGGTTACTTTTATTTTTTTGATATTATGAATAGTAACTACGGTAATTTTTATTTACTGTAGTTAATGTTAAATTGGGTAATTAAGGGTAAAAATAAGATTATAAAATTATCCTAACACTTTCCAAAATACTATTGGATGAATAAAAGTCGACCCATATAACCTAATTGTCAGACTAGATTCATTTCATGAACTTTTGACCATGAAGTAATATAATTATTATTATAACCAAAGAAAGTGACAACATGTCACTCTCTTAAATCTTATAAGTATAATAATTTGGATTTAGTAATAAACTTCATGAAACGTCGAACATTAATAGTCTCCCGAAATATAATAAAATTATCTACATCATATGAATTTATTTATAATTTTTAGGGATTAAATAATCATCATTAATTATTACACAATAGATATATTGAAATTATTTTATTGATTGAAATATCAAATAAATGATTTTAAAATTATTAAAAAAAATATTATATAAACTATTTAATATTCCCACTAATTTTATAGATAAAAATGACATGTTATGAATCTATTAAATATTTTAGTTTGAACATATCTTCTGTATATATTTTATTTAAACTCAAATAAATGAATAGTGTCAAAATTGACACTATTGTTAATTTATAGAAATTACATATTAAAAATTGTTTAAAAATCAGAAAAATATTTAAAAATTATAAATTAAAATTTATATGGTCTAAAATGTAATAAAGTATACAATTATGGACAATTCACAATATATAAGTAATTATTTATAATTATTTAAAATTTATAATATTATTTCCACAAATAAAATTAAATAGATTATATAAGGATAAATCATGTTGATAATGTTTAAAATAAATTCCCAACTTGTCTAAAATTTATTGGCTAATGATATTACAACCCTATCTCATCTAAGATTCTTATTTGAGTTATTTTTGGAGGTTTTTAAGTGGGTTTGGAATTTATTATAAATTAATATTTCTTATAATTCCAAAGGTGCCTCTCTCCTCCCTTATAAAAGAGAACCTCCTCCCTCTCCTCCTCACACCGTTTTGAGCCTTGAAGCTCGGCCAAACTCTGCATATTTCACTTCTCCACTTACCTAGAAACCTTATAGAGGTACTGGTCTTCTCAAAAGACCAACTCTAGTACCCTAAGAAGAATTTTAAAGGAGGCACTTCGAGAAAGAGGTAATACCTTCTACCGATTTCTTGAAGTTTCTTTCTTCTTATACTTCCTATTATTTAGTTGGTTCATTATTAAGTAATAAAATCAGTATCCCTCGTATACTGATATGTTATTATAAATATTAAACAACACTATTTCACCTTCAATCCATCCTACGGTAATCAAAATCACCGCGCGTGTGTACGTACGGAATACCGTCTCCACGCCGTGGTGTAATCTGTTTTCCAACACCACCTTAATTGGATTGGAATAATGGTGTAAATAAATAACTATATATGATTATTTTAAATTGATTTTTATTCTTAAATATTATACATGCACTTCGATACATTTCCACAATCATGGGAACGATATCATCGCTCGTGCGTACGTACGACCTACCGTCTCCACGATGTGATGTGACTCGTTCTACATGATCTTCATTGAATAATGATTATATAAATGAATTGAATGAAAAAATATGATGTATATTATACTAATACAATTCTTTACATCATTTATCTATAACCTAAAAAGGAGGAATAAGAATTCATTCTACAAAACACGCATAAGAACATAAAGCAATAAACACCCGAATAACAAGTAGGAATGAAATATTACTAATAAGAAGATAATAATATGACCATATATGATATAATAACCATGAATATGATTCTGGAATAATTCAACGACATTATTTAAACCATTATACAGGAGGTTTGGATTCATACGAAGCATATTTTACCTAAGGTAAGGGAAAATCTTGCAATCTCAATTTTTATCCGAGATTGTTTATATTTCGGTATTTACTGGGGAATATTTATCATCCACATCCATGTTCCATAAATATTTAATATTATTTATATCCTCATACTATTGTTTAATTCCAATTTTACCTATTGGTGAATTTTTAGTAAAAGACATGCAAGGAATCTTTTGTCATTTTCAGTACGAGGTAATTTTTGACTTTTCCGGGAAAAGTATGAGAGGATTGTTTTTTTAACTTATATAGCATGAATGGATTTTTATGATTCCATAGAACATTATTTCCATGATGCTTCCATTACAAGTTTTCAAGTTTATTTTTAATTAACTTCTTTTAGTTTAAAATGTTATGACATGTTAAGAAAGGAAAAAAATTAGAAGTAGAAATGATATTTTCCACAAGAATGGAGTTCAAGTGTTTTATCAAAATTATTTTCCATCTAAGATAATATAGGGTTCTGTTTATATCCCTATTTTTACATTAAATTGATTATTTTATGATGGAATTGTTTTTATTATGTCCTTTTATGGATTATGTTATGATGACATTATGTTTAAGAATCCCATTTTTTTACATGGGTTATGTTATGATGTATGATTTATGATTTTGTGGAACACATAAGAATGGTTTAATTATGAGATGTATGGGACCTATATCTCACTCCAATGAATTGGGTAAAGATTTATATCTCATGAGATAGACATGGCTGGAACGGAAAGTTAAACTAGTTCAGTGATACAGGACTCGAACGAGGAGTGAACTCAGTTTAGTAATGGACTTTGTCCGCTAAGATAGTCTTGGAAATGAGTCTTGACTAATATGAAATGATTTTCTATGATTATGTGTATATGCCCCAATATTTCATGTTTTAAGTTATTATTATTGGGATTACATTTCACTACTATGATTTATCCCATGTTATGATATTATGATCTCTTTTGCAGGTTATGATTTTCAAAATGTTATGTTCTTATGAATATGATATGATGGATATTTCTTTTGTTTACTCTCACTGAGCATTTGATCTCACCCTTTTGTTTTTTTTTCTTTTCACCGGGTTTTGAAAAAGGGTATTAAGTAGGATATTCCAAAAAGGGACTCTAAATATAATGAAATAAACGGGAGACAATTTAGATGATTTATGAACCAGTTGTTTATGTTTTCCAGTTTCTAAAGACACTATACCTATACGGTCCTTTCATGGTTTTGTTATATGTTGTAATAAATATGCTTAAAATCTGAAGTATTAACCATGTATGTAATGTATGGGTCATTATAGATGATATCATAGGAAAGGTATAGTCAACCTTTTGAAACTAGGATGTGAAATCCCTAGTAAGAACCCTAAGGATATGTCTAAGCATAGAACACAATATTAGTATTTTAGAAATGGCCATGAACAAACTATGATAAGACCTTAAGTGTGAAATTTTATTCTTGATTATGTGGTTTTCCGATTATAATTAGTGTTTCTCACACTATTCTTCTTGGTTTTAGTCAATGGCTGGAACCCGAAGGAACCGTGTTAATGAAGAATGCGACGGGAAATGCAATTATTGTCCCCCTGAGCAACCAAATGTTATGGGAGCTGGAATGAAAAATCTTATAGCTGTGCTCAAACAGATTTCTCAAGCTATGAATCATGCATGACTTCCAAACGAGTAAAGGAAGGAGCAACATTCTATTGAATACTTCATCAGGCAGCATCCACATTCATTCAGCAGGTCATCTGATCCATTAGTGGATGAACAATGAATCAGTACCACTAAAAAGATACTTTCAGTCCATCAATGTTCTGAACATGACAAATTCATCTTAGCAGTGTATCATTTGGAAGGTGATGCTGATCAATGGTGTAATATTATCAATAATACGATGCAAAGAGATGAAATTGAGTCCATGGAATGGGACGAGTCAAGAACTTATTTTTCAATAAGTACTTCCCTCATATTCTTCGAACAAAGATGGAGAATGAGTTTCTTGAACTGAAGAAAAAGGATGATGAATCTATTGGTACCTACGAAGCAAATTTTACAAGACTTACAAGGTACACTTCTGGAATTACTATCCAACCTGAGAGTGAAATCGATCGATTCTTTAGTGGCTTAAAACCAAGTCTTCGAAGGGTGTTAGCCATAAGAGACTTCAATAGCTATGAGGAATTGTTTGATGTGCTCTCAAGGTTGAGATGGATATTGGAGTAACCCATTAGTCATATGGGTTTGATAAGAAGAGGAAGATGGAATTCAAAGGAAAATCTAAAGACCACACTGAAAAGAAGATGATGTTTCCATTATTCTCAAATTGTGGAAAGAAACATGGAGGGAATTGTCATAAAGGGACAAGAAAATGTTTTAAGTGTGGAAAAGAATTTCATCAGGCAAATGAATGTCAAAATAATGGGAAGAAGATGTCTAATTATGCGAACAAAGAGACGGATACACATAATGCACCTCAAAAACTTCAATGTTTCAAGTGCAAGGAGATGGGGAATTATGCCAATCAATGCCCAAATCCAATGGATGCTGATTATGATCGACCTCAACAAACTCTTAAGGCCATAGACAATGGAAAGTCACTTGCAATTACTATCGGCGATGTGGAGTACGATAATGAAGTGGTGAAAGGTACACTTACCATCCACTCTAAAGTAGCAAATGTATTATTTGATTCTAGATCCACCCACTCTTTTATTTCTGAAAAATTTTCTAAGGGTATCATGGGTATTACCTCAACAATTATATGTTGAGTTAGCTGTGACTACTCTTAGTGGCACAACGGTCACATCAAAAGTTTACAATTCTTCTCTGATTGAAGTTTGTGGGAAAGTGCTTCCTGCAAATCTTGTGATCCTTCCTATAGTGGAATTTGATGTGATTCTTGGCATGGATTGGCTTTCATTATATGGAGATCATATCAATTGCCAATGGAGGGAAGTCGCATTTAATATTCCCGATCAATCTACGATCATCTATCGATGAAAGGATGAACATAACCTTCCAGTGGAAATTTCTTCCATCTTATGGGTATTTATTCCACTAAATGAAGGTTATTTATCTCAAATGGTTATCTAGAAACTCACGATTAAGAATACACCCATTGTACGGGAGTTTTATGATGTCTTTCCAGATAAATTTCCAAGCCTTCCACCAAGTCGTGAAGTTGAGTTTTCAATAGAACTCATACCGGGTGCTATCCCTATTTCAAAGACACCTTATAGAATAGCCCAAATTGAGTTGTAGAAATTGAAGAAGAAACTCCAAGAGAATCTTGATAAGGGATTCATATGCCCTAGTGTGTCACCTTGGGGAGCACCTATTCTATTTGTTAAGAAGAAAGATAGATCAATGAGACTCTGTATTGATTATCAAGAACTTAACAAGATCACTATCAAGTACAAATATCCTCTCCCATGCATTGATGACTTATTTGACCAACTACGCGGAGCTCCATACTTTTCCAAGATTGGTCTTCGTTCAGGGAATCATCAATTAAGGGTCAAAATGGAGGATATACCAAAGACAGCTTTCCGTACAAGGTATGGACACTATGAATTTATAGTGATTCCATTTGGTCTTACTAATGCCCCTGCTATCTTCATGGATCTAATGAATAGAGTATTTAGAGACTATCTTGATTAATTTGTGGTAGCCTTTATAGGTGATATTCTTGTCTATTCAAAGAGAAAGGAAGAACATGAATATCACTTGAGAATTGTATTGAAGACCCTCATAAAGGAGAATCTTTATGCCAAATTTACCAAATGTGAATTTTGGCTTCAAAAAGTTTCATTTTTGGGTCACATAATATCAAAAGAGGGGATATCTGTGGATCCGGCAAAAACAGAGGTTATCGAAAGATGGTCGAGACCAAAAACAGTAACTGAGATCTGAAGTTTTCTTGGTCTGGCTGGATATTATCGACGTTTTGTGAAAGATTTTTCAAGGTTATCTAATCCACTCAGCAGGTTGACTCGAAAAGGAGTTAAGTTCATTTGGATGGAGGAGTGTGAAGAGAATTTCAAGGAGTTAAAACGAAGGTTATCAAGTGCAACTATGCTCACACTTCCTTATAGTGGAGAAAGGTTTGTGATCTATAGTGATGCATCAAATAATGTATTGGGGTGTGTTCTCATGAAAAATGATATGGTGATGGCTTATGCCTCATGATAGTTGAAAATCCATGAGCAAAATTACCCAACTCGTGATTTGGAGTTAGCTGCGATAATCTTTGCATTAAAAATATGGAGGCATTATCTTTATGGTGAATGGTGTGATATTTATACTTATCATAAAAGTTTAAAGTATATTTTTACACAAAAGGAGTTGAATATGTGCCAAAGAAGATGGTTGGAGTTAATTAAGGATTACGACTGCTCAATTCATTATCACCCTGGGAAAGCAAACAAGGTGGCGGATATATTAAGTCGACAAGACCATGATAGCTTATCCATGATGAGGATCACAAAAGATCCAATATTTATGGAATTACAAAGGATGGATCTTGGAATTATAATGGAATGGGAAAAATCTTATCTTTCTCAAATGAATGTTCAACCATCTATAAATGTGAAGATTAAAGAGGCACAAAAAGAAGATGTAGAGTTACAAAAGAAGGTGAGAAATGTTCCTGAATTAATCCATGATTGTGATGGGATAATAAGGTTCAGGAATCTGGTATGTGTTCCTCCCATACCAGAATTAAAGAAGGAGCTACTGGATGAGGCTCACAGTTCTTCATTCTCTATTCATCCTGGAAGCATGAAGATGTATAGGGACCTAAAAGAATACTTCTGGTGGGATGGCATGAAAAGAGATGTTGCTGAATATGTATCTCGATGCTTGGTTTGTTAGCAAGTTAAAGCTGAGAGACAAAAGTATACGGGTATTTTAAAACCATTACCCATACCAGAATAGAAATGGGAAAACATCACTATGGACTTTGTCATCGGACTTCCCAAAACATCCAAATGCAATAATGCTATTTGGGTTATAGTCGATCGTCTTATAAAGTCAGCACACTTCATTGCTATTAGAGAAGATTTATCTCTAGATCAGCTTTCTAGGATACATGTAAAGGAAGTGTTAATATTGTATGGAGTACCACTTTCCATTTTATCTGATCGAGATCCGAGGTTTACCTCGAAATTCTGGAAAAGTCTTCTGCATACTCTAGATACAGAGTTGAGTTTTAGCACTTCTTATCATCCTTAGATAGACGGTCAGTCTGAGAGGAAAATTAAAACTCTAGAAGAAATGTTGAGAGCTTGTTGTATGGATTTGAAAGGTGGTTGGGATCAACACCTACCTTTGGTGTAATTTTCTTATAATAATAGCTTTCACTCCAGTATTCAGACGGCTCCTTATGAAGCTCTCTATGGAAAGAAATTCCCAACTCCAACTTGCTGGAATGAAGTTGGGGAAAGAAAGATATTAGGACCTGATCTTGTTGATGAGATGGCAGAAAAGGTCCGATCTATTCAAAAACAGATAAGAGCAGCTCAGAGTCGACAAAAAAGTAATGCCGACAACTGAAGAAAAGACCTAGAGTTTGAAGTGGGTGATAAAGTGTTCTTACGAATATCTCCATGGAAGAGAGTAATGAGATTTGGAAAGAAGGGAAAGCTGAGCCCTAGGTATATTAGTCCTTTTAAAATACAGGATTATTTTGGGAAGGTAGCTTACTGATTGGCGCTTCCACCGAATCTCTCTCAAGTTCACGATGTGTTCCATGTATCTCTCCTGATAAAGTACATACCCGATCATTCACATGTACTAAGCTCAGAAGTTATACCGTTAGAGCAAGATCTTTATTATAAAGAACAGCCGATAGAGATTCTAGATCGTAGCAAAATAGTTCTACGAAACAAGAACACACTCTTGGTGAAAGTTTTATGGAGGAACCACCAATTAGAAAAAGCTACATGGGAGCTTGAGGATATGATGAGGGAGATGTATCCTCATCTGTTTGTTAAGAAGTGACGAATTTCGAGGGCGAAATTCATTTTAAGGGGGGTAGAGTGTAACACCCGAGATTTTTATGAGAAATATTTTGTTTTTATGTTATATAAATTATCAAAGGAATCTTTCACTACACACAACACTAGCTTGGCTTGCGTTACACGCAATCGCAGCCTTCCTCAATAGCGTAGGTAGTACGCAATACCGAGTTTCACTAAACAATGATATATTGTTATAATATTAGTATGGACTAGCTGTTAGGAATAGTATTAACTACATTTTAAATTTTATAACATTATTATTCATCTTATACATTTTCTAAAACATTTTATGTGAACAAAATAATTTTTTCAGGTAAAATTAGTATTTTTCAAAAAATGCAGTTTTGCCACCTTTTGATGGAGATCCCACTTTAAATCTAGTTTTTTACAAGTTTATAAGTTCAATTTGACAAAATAAAATTCTTCTTTGGAATCAGGATATAAAAATTTACTTTGGATAAATTTTTCATACTATTCTGATAACTTTCATATTTTAATGAATAGTAAAAACACGCTATATTTTAATTAAAAAAACTTTTTTCATCGCAATAATTTATATGGTTAAATTATAATATTGAATGGTTTTAAAGTATAAATAGAATATATTTTTACCATTTAATATAATGTATGTAATTACCATTAATTTTACATTGAATTCATAGGTAAAAACATTTCAATCTTTGCCAATGTTTTAACTTTTAAAACCCGTTTTCTTAACAACGGGATTAATTTTAAATTAATTACTGCAACTTCTGTGTTTTGAATTTTCAAAAATGGATTCCATATTTGGATTCAGTGGGTCCAAATTATATTAATAGGTTACTTTTATTTTTTTGATATTATGAATAGTAACTATGGTAATTTTTATTTACTGGAGTTAAAGGTAAATCGGGTAATTAAGGGTAAAAATAAGATTATAAAACTACCCTAACACTTTCCAAAATCTTATTGGATGAATAAAAGTCCACCCATATCACTTAAGGGTCGGACTAGATTCATTTCATGGACTTTTGACCATGAAATAATATAATTATTATTATAACCAAAGAAAGTGACAACATGTCACTCTCTTAAATCTTATAAGTATAATAATTTTAATTTAGTAATAAACTTCATGAAACTTCGAACATGAATAGTCTCCAGAAATATAATACAATTATATACATCATATGAATTTATTTATAATTTTTAGGGATTAAATAATTATCATTAATTATTACACAATAGTGATGTTGAAATTATTTTATTGATTGAAATATCAAATAAATGATTTTGAAAGTATTAAAATAAATATTATATGAACTATTTAATATGCTCCACTAATTTTCTAGATAAAAATTACATTTTATGAATCTATTAAATACTTCAGTTCGAACATATCTTGTGTATATATTTTATTTAAACTCAAATAAATGAATAGTGTCAAAATTGACACTATTGTTAATTTATAGAAATTACATATTATAAAATTGTTTAAAAATCACAAAAAAAATTAAAAATAATAAATTAAAATTTATATGGTCGAAAATGTAATAAATTATACAATAATATAAAATTCACAATATATAAGTAATTATTTATAATGATTTAAAATTTACAATAATATTACCACAAAAAAAATTAAATAGATTATATAAGGATAAATCATGTTGATAATGTTTAAAATAAATTCCCAACTTGTCTAAATTTTATTGAATGATCAGATTAAAACCATATCTCATCTAATATTTGGATTTGAGGCATTTTTGGAGGTTTTTAAGTGGGGTTGGAATTTGTTATAAATTAATATTTCTTATAATTCCAAAGGTGCCCCTCTCCTCCCTTATAAAAGGGAACATCCTCCCTCTCCTCCTCACACCATTTTTAGCCCTGAATCTCGGCCAACCTCTGCCCATTTCACATCCCCACTTCCCTATAAACCTTATAGAGGTACTTGTATTCTCAAAAGACCAACTATGGTGCCCTAAGAGGAAGTTTAAAGGAGGCACTTCGAGAGAAAGAGGTAATATCTTCTACCGATTTCTTCAAGTTTCTTTCTTTGTTCTACTTGCTCTTATTTAGTTGTTTCATTATGAAGTAATAACATAAGTATCCCTAATATACTGATATGTTATTATAAATTCGAAACAACCCTATTTCACCTTTTATCTATCCTACGGTAAATGAAATCATCGTGCGTGCTTACGTACGGACTAGAACGAGGAGTGAACTCGGCTCAGTAATGGACTTTGTTCGCTAAGATAGTCTAGGAAATGAGTCTTGACTAATATGAAATGATTTTCTATGATTATGTGTGTATTCCATAATGTTTCATGTTTTAAGTTATGATTATTGGGATTACATTTCACTACTATGATTTATCCCATGTTATGATATTATGATCTCTTTTGCAGGTTATGATTTTCAAAATTTTTTGTTCTTAAGAATATGATATGATGGATATTTCTTTTTTTTACCCTTACTGAGCATTTGATCTCACACTTTTGTTTTTTTTCTTTTCCTCAGGTTTTTGAGAAGGGTATTAAGTAGGATATGCCAAAAATGGACTCTAAATATGATGAAATAAATGGGAGACAATGTAGATGATTTATGAAACAGTTGTTTATGTTTCCCAGTTTCTAAAGACATTATACCTATACGGTCCTTTCATGGTTGTTTATATGTTGTAATAAATATGATTCAAATATTAAGTATTAACCATGTATGTAATGTATGGGTCATTATAACATAAAATATAATATGGATAGTAGAGAATAAATAAATAATTAGAATGATGATTTTGAAAATAACCCCTTACCTTGAGTCCTAAATTTATTTGAATGATCCTATAACCTACAGAATGAATAAATTAAATATGTTAATTTACATTATATAACCTTTTTAACATTAATTCCATCTATTATAATCTATTTATTATCATATATTGTTTATTTATTAGATTAAATTTAATTATTTTGATCATTTTTTGTTATTAGGTTTACAATTCCAGAGCTGCATTAATGTAACATTAATGGTTAATTGTATTTTTCCAATGGTTTCAAAAGCTATATAATATTCATGTTATTAGGTTCATATCATTTCATAAGTATAAAAGTTAAATTGTTCAATATATTCTCTATAATCTTTTCAAATCAATAAGTGTGTCTTAATAATCATATTTTAGCCAGTTAAACAGAAAGATGGTTTATCATTAATAATATTAATATAAACATTATTTTATCATTAAAAATATTTATAATTACTTAAATTTATTATTATTTTATAATTACAAATAAAAAATATTTTAAAATCATCCATTAATTGATGTATTAAATGTAGTACATCATCATCTATATATGTTGTATAAACCATCCATGGGTCAACCAATTCGATATTTTTATTTTCAAGAAGGAAAAAATTTTAATAGTATAGTGTGGACTCTCAAGAAATCACCAAAAAAACACAAAAGATTAAGTTACCTAAGACATTTCTAAACCATTCTAGAAAAGTTTTAAAATATTGAAGTCATGCATGTGTATACTCTATTAATTGGAAAATGTTATCTTGTACAGATCATATTTTTCAAGATCCTCATAAAAAAAATTCATCTTGACTCATGTGTTGATTTACTTCTCCATTTTAATCTTCCTTTCATTAAATTTTAGAATTATCTGGAACTCTTGTAGCTTGATCCATTCTATTTTTTCCTCATTTATTCCAACAAAGTGCTCCCTTTCATATATTCTCTCTATATATTCTATTGATGCCTTGAATGTTTTAGGCTCTAATAATAACTATTCATGTTAGTGTATAATAATATCTAACTCAATTGAAGAATTTCTTCCAAATTCCCTTATATACTAGTTCTTTCTATCACTAGAATTTTTTGCTTCATGGTCTAAAATTGACTTGGCCAACCACTCTAGCTTCTCTATGTCAAACTCCTCACTTTTTATTTCTATTTCAAGTGAAGGTTATCAGTTTCCTCGTTGTACCTTTAATATTTTATACTATATGTAATTGGATTTTCTATGTTTATTTGGTCCTTGATAACTCCTCCATGATTTAGTGATCATCAGTTTGGGCAGATGTAAATAGTATTTTATATTTTTTAATTTATTTCCTTTGTTAATTGAGTATAATCCTAGATAAAATCAACCTTTTTTACCATTATTTATACCTATTTAAAAGAATTTAGTAGTTTTATCGTCTGATTCAAAATCAAATAATTCTTAGAAAGTGTCTATATCCCCTTATACACCTTCTGTAGGCTCGTCAAATCCTTTCATGATACCATGTTTTATTCTTCATCCTATGTTTCCTTGATAATGGCTTGTTTTTTCCTACACTTTTATTTTAGAGATACCATGACCTAAGATTCTTAATTGTCCTTAGAACATTCACCTAAGATTTAAAATATTTTCAACACCCTAACATCTTCCCCTAACTCTTACACTCTTAGAACTATAATAATGCGTGTTAAAACTAAAGGAAGTGTGTATAAATAGAGAGATAAATCAGACTTTACTCCAAGAATTGGATGGATTCCAACATGAGTACCAAATTCTTTATCTAAAATAACCTTTTCAACTATAATGTCCCAGGTATTTACCCATGCGGGACTCAGCTCAATTTTTAGTTTAAAAGTCTTGGGACCTTCCTAGGTTTAAAACAATAATTTTACCTTAGAAAAAGATCTGTGAAAAATTTCCTGATGGTTTTTTTGTATCCAAAATATGGGTTTTACCCCTAGGTAAAGACACCATGTTAAGGTGAGTTTCATAGAGATTTTAAAATAATATAATAAAAATATAATATTATTTTAAGCCAGGCATGTGCACTTTCAGTAAAATGCTAATATCTCCTAAAAAAACATTGGACAAGAAAACTAAGACCTGTGTTCAGTCCAGAATGGATTATTACCAAGTTCATGATGTCATATTAGTTTGTATATGGATTATCAAGCATTCTCTATCACTAGAGGATTAATTAAATAATAATTTAGTGTAATGTCTTGGGTATTTACTCGAGTGGGACTCAAGTTTATTTTAATTTTTGAAGTCTTGGGTCGTTACCATGAGTAAAATGGTAATTTTACCTTATCATAAGATATCAGAGATATTTTTACTATGGTTTAGTTTAATCCAAAATATATGTCATGTCCCCAAATAAATTCATCATTCAAAATTCAGTGTCTTAGATCTTTGAAAATCATATAAAAAATATTATATTATTTTAAATAGAGTGTGTGATTTTTTAATGAAATAGATATATCACATAAATGGGATCCTTCATGGAAAAACTAAGACCACTATTGATTCTAAAATGGTGTGTGTCACCTGGGAATAATGTTAGTTATATTTTTATCTGAATTATCATGTGTTTAATATCACGCGTGAATTAATTAAATAATTTAAATGTTTTTATTTATATAAATAACCTAGAAAAATATATGTAATCACTCTCATTTAGCATCTCTAGGGTTAGATAAATTTTTCATTATAAAATCCTTGGGAGGGTAGTGGAGAGAATATGATGAATATAGTGGTGGTGGTGATCAAATGAGGATTGAAATTGGATCAGTGATGATTTTTATGGATGGATTTAGATGGTGATGAAATGTAAACATGTGGTTGTGGAATTAGATCAAAGATTTGTCAATTCACCATGGTGGTAGGGAATTGTTATTTATTGATTCATTCCCATTTCCTTTTTCCCCAACAATAGATTTAATTTTCCTAAATTAAATCCATGATTGTTTAATTTTTGACTTTCAATTTTCAATTTGTTTTGTAAATTTATATTATTGAGATAAAAAATTAAAAAATATTAAATTTTTTTATTATTTCACCAACAGAGAAGAAGAAAATCAAGAATTATATTTATTATTACTCTTTATTTTGTTTCTTAGTATTTCCCACTCTATCCATCACATTCATTGTCGACCATAAATTTGGGATGGTGGTTCAGGCTTTCCATGGACCAATTCTCTAACACATTTTTTATTTGTTCCCCAAATCGAAGATATGGATTTAAAACTGATGATGTTGATTCAAGGATAGTTCATAGGTGGTGATAAAACATGGTGGGATAATTTATTAAAGGATTTACTCAAATTTTTATGTGAATGATGATGGAATCATGGTGAGATATTGATCATTGACAAACTGTGGCTATAATGGGGTCTCATTTAAGGTGATGGGATTATGGTATAATGTAATAGGATGACCAAAATGAACATATCTATGTATAAATTCCATTATGGAAAAAGGATCATTAGGTGATCTATTTTACAATAGGGGATATTCAGAATCTAACTTCCATAGAGAGATTTCCCTAGGTTAATGAAAATTGAGGAGTTTTGGTGAGATTATTTGAAAAATTTGCTAATACGTTGGTGGAATTTGGGATCGGAAGTAATTTTTCATAAAACCTAACTACACATCATGTAATCTATAAGAACTCACGATGTGTAATCTAGATTCTATGGAACTATGGGTTTTTTCTATATAAAAATATCTCATAATCATGTGGTAGACCCACACACTATGTCACCCTAGATATCCTAGTATGGCATGTATAGGATGTAGACACCCAAGGAAGTTGGGGAGGTCCACATAACAGGTAGGCCATGGAAATAACATGTGTACCACCTGATGGATCATGAATTTGGTAGAGGAACAACCTAAATGTCTGGAATGACCTCTATATTCCATGTTACCTCTGTATACATCATGTACTCTAGTAAAGACACACCATGTGGAATAGAAGAATACAACCAAATGAACACATTTGGGAAAAATTTAAAATACTCTTCGGAAACTTTTTTAGTTTCCCATAACCTAAGATATTATGGTTAGAAGTGAATTTTCCATCTCATTATTCCTAGGTTGTATTGGTATATCATTCATTGGGATTTGGATCCTCTTGGGGAGTTAGTATTTCACCCATGTGAGCATAGGGCCATGATCCTCTACTCGTAGAATCGGATAGATTCGTTACTTCACCCCCATTTTGGAGAAGGGATTGTTTATCTATAGAGTGGTTATTTTACCCCCTTATTGAGGATGGATTGGAGATGGATCCTCCACTAGAGTTATTATCTCACCCATAGTCTTGGTGAAAGTATCCTATAGCATCATCTGATGGAGTAACCAAGTGAAATAATTTAGAATTCTAGACTGAGAGTCAGTATTATGAAGTTTGTTAGATAGGATGAGATATTGTGATCATACTTTAAGAGCTAAGTAACTTCTATGAGCATACTTGGGTCTATCCTATTACATCAATAAGACTGGTCTAATTGATAAGTAAATCATTCATTGGGGATTATAAGACTCCTATAATTGGCTTTTAGAGGATGTGTGGCTACTTGAAACATGTATAGTACTAGATTCTATGAGACTTTTGATTCATCAGCACCATGTGGGTTTTCTTTGAGACAAGATGGTGTGGTTGTCAATTGACTTAAAACTTCAAAGACTCTTTAGTGTATGATCACCTACAGCTACTTGTATGAGGTGTATTTCAAGGATTGGAATAGTGATATCCAAGAATTATCTCTATCCCAGAGAATTCTAGAGTTTTATAATATCTAGATTAATATTTATAACTTCCTTTCAGTGATTCCTTTGTGTTGTGAATCTTGATCTGAATTGTTCTGTATATTTTTCCAATATTATCCTCCTCTTGGACACCCATAATACCAAGAGTTTAGTTTATTTTTTCTTCATACTCTCTTTATAGTTTCCGTTGGTCTTACAAAGTCTGTTTATACTCACCCATATATGGTCCTCAAGATAACACATATTGTGATAGTGTAGATAACATACAGGTCATAGATTGATTTGTGATAGTGAAGTTGAAATTGCTAATTCATATTTAATGCCTAATGACCTTTGGGAATGTGGAGTTGGACAGGTATTGGTGGTACCAAGAGTTAATTTTTGTATGTACTATTTTTTATTGGATATCCATATTTTTAGGGAGGGCCTCCTCACCTTACCTAGTTTTCATTTTTACTTTTTAGATATTAGGTGTGTATTTTTTCTATTTATTCAATGTTTTTCATACTAGTTATCTTGTGGATCTCATTTTATGTCTTATGTATGTGTTATATTCAGTTTAGTTGATCGTCTATATATATACTCTTGATATTGATGGTGTTTTTTTCACTAGATATGTGTATCTATTATATATTTTCAAGTTAAGGCCTCTCATGTGTCTGATATGCCTACTCGGTGCTGGTCACTAGCCTCTAGCCTATTAGAGGTGGGCATGAGGAGTCACTTTTTGTATGTATCAAGCTCATGTGGGGCCTCCGTAGGTCAGGATGTGACATAGTGGTATTATAGTGGGGTTTTCTTAGGGATTGTGAATCGATATTGTAGTCATGTGAGTATTGGATTGGGAACTTAGGGTAATAGTTTTAAGGGGGTCATGAGTGTGATTACTATTCTAGGAAAATAGAATACATACTAAGGCCTACATATCTTTTTATCTAGTACACTGATATCTTTTTAGTCAACTCGAAACCCTAAGATATAAATTTCAAGGTATAATTAGTTGGTATATGAATCTTATATTGGTCTTCTATGATCTTCCATGTCATTCTTAGGACACCTCAACAAGATATGCTCAACCTTTATAGGTGATACTTATTGATTATAGGGTTACACCCACTAATACTCATACAATATATAAATGTAGGATTATGAAAAGTATTTTCTTGTGAATATTCTTATCCCTATCCTATAGTTCATAATGTGTCATTTTTCCTTATGACATAGTTAAGAGGTACTCTATCCACACAATTTGAGGTGCGCCCTCTTCCCTTACGATTTATGTGGATCTTTCTCATGGAGTGTATGGTAGTTTATGTTGAGTTATACGAGACTTCTAGAAAGATTGGATATGTTGCATGTACTTGATATTAGATTCCATGTGATTTTTTAAGGAGATCCAGACCCTTGGGTGATAGAGGATCAACTAGTGTCTAGGACTTGCTACATCATCTAGTTCAAAATTATGTTACTAAAATTTTGTTTATTTATTGAACTTTTTATATGTCAATGTTAGAATTTTGTGGATAATTTAATTCTAAAACTCATTATGATACTTCTCTACCATGGTTGAAGTTTTATAACTTCTCTAGGATAGAGTTCTCACTAGAGGATGTTGAACCTTTAATAAGGTGAAAAGAATGTATTATGCTCACATCAGAGAATCTGGGATTTTCATGATTTTTCTAGGCATGTTCTGTGAAGTTTTTATTTGGGATTAGTGATTCATAAGGAATCTAAATGAATATAATTTGGCATGTGGTTTATTTCTCTTACAATTTCACTTGTTCAAAATTTACCTAAGTGGGCTATAACAGATTGGGAATCTTCATGGAAGTTCTCCTTGGTTGTGGGAGCAGGTCATCTTTTCAGCTAAAGGAAGCAATAGTTGTGTTTTGTATGGACTTTCCACAACATGAATGGTGGATCCAAGAACTTATTTATTATAATCCTAGATGTTTTCCAAGATTATTTCTATGGATAACAACATAGAGTAATGATGACCTTATTTTTAGATAGTGCATAATGTAGATTATTATGATTAGGTGATAATCAAAGTGAATTGAAGAGTGGCTCATGTTTGTTTCCTCATGTAATATCAGGTTATTTTATAGATATATATATTTAACCTGGTGTCATGCATATAGAATTTTGTTATTCTAGTGTAACATCTGGCTGGATTATGGATAACCATAAATCTCCCTATGATTTTGAGGATTATCCCCTCATCCTTCTACTGGAGTGTGTTTACCTTTAATGGGTTCAGAAACCCTTTTGAAAGTTGATTATTAATAGAGATTAATAGTAAAGGTACTGCCTTAAAATGTTTTGGATACTTCTATAGCTATCATGATGTGGTTGGAGACTAATTGGGTGGGTAATTTCTCTCTATGGTAGTGAACAGGACCCTCAAATACAAAAAGTAGAGTCAACACTTTGGATGTTCGATTAGCTTGTCCTCATATTGGTGAATATGGTTTTAGGATATAAGTTCACATAAAATACATTCACTCCCTAAGAACATCAATGAAAGTTTGAATTCATTAGATGGGTGACCTATAGTTGACCCTTGGCATGAAAATGGTGTATTCACTAACCCGGATACTGTGAATAATGAGAAATCTTGTGGAGTTGTGATTTAATGAAATAAATATCTACATGAAATGATATATGACGGATCTTATCAATCCATTATATTTTTATGGTACAAAACATTTTTTCATAAAGTTTCTTTATGCTTTGAAAACTAAAATTGTGGAGAGAAGGAGATCAGAGTGTTGTTGACATGGCGTGGTGGTTAGAAATCTCTGGTAAAGGACTATATGTCAATGGAAATATGAAAGAAAACAAATATTTGTCTTTATATAGTAGATTCCAACCTAAAAGGAGAGAAATTTCTAGCCTTAGGTAGATATTGTCTCTACATGCCTTCCTTTTATGTGAATGATTTTATGGACATTATGTCAACAAGTGCTCTTGTGTGGCCGAATATTCTCAAATAGAAAAATGAAAGAGTTTTTTGTAAATATAGAAGGTGTGTCAACCACTAAATTGAGTGGAGAGGGATTCTTACTGGGTAAAATTATGGTAATTTAGATGGAAATCTTTTTCAGAAACCTATCTTCTCAAGTAGAGTCGTTGATGAATTATGACTAGTGGTTATATTTTGACATATACATCTCTTTGTAATCATGGTTTTTGTAGGGTAGGAAGTTATCTTAGTGATTTTTTGATGGTTTTTTCTTAGTAAAATTATTTCCTTAGGTATTAATATGTTCCCATTCTTGTGTTTTATTGAATTTTACCCTTCGTTTATTACAAATTTATCATTGACCATTCATTTGGGTAGGTGGTTCAACCGTTCCTGCTAACTCATTCTTATGTACATTTTGTTATTGGTCCTACAAATTGAAGTTGTAGATTTTGTGTTAATAATAGATATTTGAGGATGATTTCTGGGTGGTGATAAAATATAGAGGGTTGAAATATTTGAGGTGTTCATTTAATTTTTATTTTCATGATGATGGACTCGTGCTGTGAGTTTGATCGTTGATAAATGGTGGATGTAATCGAGTCTCCATCAAGGTGATAGTATTTTGGTATGATGTGATCGGATAACCAAGATTAAAATATCCATTTAAGGTTTCATGTGTGTTTATGAAATCATAATTGTAGTCTATTTTATAATGGATGGTATCTTGAATCCAACATCCAGTGAGATATTTACCTTATTCAATATATATGTGGGTGTTACGATGAAATTCTTGGTGAAATTAGTTGAAGTGGAAAACGAAATTGATACTTGAACAAAGTATTGTATGTCAAATCTGACTACATGGAATTTAGTCTAGAATAATACATATCATTTAATAAAGATTCTACGGAACTAGGTTTTTATTCAAGAAAAATATCATATGTTCATGTGTAGGGCCCATACATTATGTGACCCTGGACAAATAGGTTTGGTGTGTACATAATATACATGCCTAGGGATGTGGGGGATGACTACACATCATGTAAATTGTAGATACACCCCATATACCACCTGATAGAGAATGAATCAATAAGATGAATACACTGAGAATCAGGACCCCCCCTCCCCACTTAGTGTTACATCTCTAAATATCATGTAGTCTTATAGATACATACTATGTGGAATGGAAGAATGCAAACAAGTGATTTACTTGGGTCAAAACATCGGGTACTCTTAGAAAATGCTAAGTAGTTTCCCCTGAGCTATGGTATTATGATCAACTACTAGGATTCCCCCTCATTATTCCAATGTGTATTTGGTATCTCATTTTTTGGGACTAGGGTCCTCCTAGGGAATTGGTAATCCTCCCATGTAATTATGGGGTTGGGATCCTCTAACTGCGGAATCTGATAGAGTAAGTACTTCACACATATTATGGAACTTAGATCCTTTATCTATGGAGTTTTTATTTCACCCATATATTGAGATCATATAGGACATGGATCATCCAATGAATATTTTATTTCAACCATATTTTTGGGGAAGGGATCCTTCAGCATATCCTGAGGGAATGAACACGTGGGATAATTAATACCTCTGGATGGAGAACTGGCAAGAGATAGTTTATTTGACAATTTGAGATGATGAGATCATAATCTGATACCTGAGTACCTTTAACAACCACACCTATTTCTATCATTTTCCCTTCAATACAGTACACTACTTTGGTGGGAAATCATGATTTGAGGCTGATAATACTCCCCTTCTTGGCTTCTAGAGGCAGTGTGGCTACTGGAAGCCTGTACATCACTAACTTCTATGATAATTATGATTCCTCAGCACCCTATGGGTTTTCTTTGAGATGTGATGTTGTGGATAGCTATCGAATTCAAAATTCATAGACTCTTTAGTGTTCCAAACTCATCCATCTACTCATATAAGGTTTATTTTTAGGATTTTAGTTGGGATGGTTGAGACTTAAATACATCCTCGTGTATTCTAGTGTTTAAACTTATTTAGATTACCCTTCTTGACTTCCCTTCAGAAAATTATTTGTTCCATGAATCTTGAGATGACTTTATTTTTCGATTTTTACCATATTATCCTCCTCCTAGATAGCTCGTGTACTTGGAGTTGAGTTTATTATTACTTTATTTTATCTTTAGAGTTTTTGAATAATTATACTAATTATTTTTATAACTACCCCTACACAAGCCTTGGGTCCCCATGTGTTTTTTTGTTACATATTACTATTAGATCCGAGATGGATTTGTGAGAGTGGGGTTTTTTTTGCTCATATAGAGTTAAAACTAAGAAAACATGGGGGTATAGTAGTGTCTTATTATTGTTGGTACCAATAACCGATGAAAGTAGGATGTGGTCATGAATGGAGTTAGGTTTGTAATGAGGTCCTCCTTGTCGTTGATGGTTATCAGTTTTCCTTTCTATATAGTGGGTGTTTATTTTACCCATTTTTATTATATATTATTCATACTTGTTATCTTGTGGATCTAAGTAGATGTCTCATCCATGTGTCACATTTAGTTCATTTGATCTTCTATTTAAATTTTTCATATATTAATAGTATTTATTTCATTTGAGATATATATTTTTAGGAGGTTAGGATATGATAAGGTCTCCCATGTGTATAATATGGATACTTGGTTCTAGTCACTAGCACCTTCCCTATTATATTTAGGATTGGAGAGTTACTTATAGTATTTAATTGGCCCAAACAAGGCCCTAGTAGGCCACGATTTCATATGATCCCTAGAGTGGGTCTTCTGGACATGCTTATATACTGATTATCAGAAACTCGACTCCCCCTTCCGTATAACTAGACATACCTGTTCTAGATAAAAGTAGGATTTGCCATTAATTTTTAAGTATAGCCACATACTAAGAGGTTTACAATGTCAAGGGATGCATTTTATTCCTAGATTCAACATAATAGGGTCTAATTACATAAGATTGAGCTTGATCAACAATTCTTGTCTCCTTTCCATCACCAACATCATTCTACATCAAGTAATGCTCATCTATAAAAAAAACCTCTAACGGAACACTTTACCTAATATGGAATATCATAGCTTAATGTACATGATGATACTAGGAATAGAAATATTTTTCCATGACTCATGGTAAATGGTTTTATAATATATATAAATTACCTTGATTTTCATCCAGATGAAATATAATGGGTGTTCTGATATATCTACTTCAAGATATATTTATGGCTCAATGGGATGAAAACCCACGCGGGTCTTGAGATAAAAAATCAGGAATTCACAAACGTGGTTACCCATCATTTGAAAAATTGATGAATTTTGGAAATAAATATATAAACCTATAAGTTGAATCCAAATTGATGTAGTCCCAAGGTCACGTTTCATGTATAGATCAAAGGAAAAACTAAGTAGTAAAAAATGGAAAGATTTTATAGACTACGAGCTATTGGACCACACAATAGCCAGAGATTATTCAATTGAAAAATGAATCCACATTTTATAATCTTCAAGTCACCCAACCACCACATGATGATGGAGTCCCCACTATATGATAATGAATCTACCGATGACATCAACTGAAAGTTAATACTTATTGAAGTAGGAAACTAAGATGTGATTATATAAAGAAGAATCCATTGAGAAATCTGTGGGGAGATGATAAGGAAGGGTCTCTATTAAAAAATACATTTACCTTCATCAATTACATGATACAAAATAATGTGGGTATCATCCCCATGTTGGTGAATGGGAAAAATGTTGAGGAGGTCTGTCACGAGAAGACAAAGTAGCTTTGTTACATCCCTCTCCCTTGGGATGGGGAATCATGGATCCAGCCCATACCGAAGGTAGGAACCCTAGATACATTGGTACATCTAAGATGAATTATAATAATTAAATAATGTTATTAGAATTAATTCTTGTGTTGTATAAGGGATAATAAAATAATGAAAATGAAAACCATGAAATTTTAGAAGCCTTGCCTTGTTCTTTGAGGAAACTCCTTTAGAATGAAACTTAAGTATTCAAAAGAGTTTATTTTGAATAGATCAGGGCCTATCAAACATGGATAAGGGGGTTTAAGGTGATAATTTTTAGATATTAATAAAAGGAATATTTTTTGTAAGTGGGGGTAGGTGGGTAGAGAATTAGTAGTTAATAGCTAAAGGAGAGGGGTGTTTTGAATAAAATATTAAAAAAATTCTTCTTTTTATCAATAAAATGAATAGTATTAGTTATTTTTTCATTAATAATATTTAATAAAAAAATATGTATTTTATTCACATTTAGATACCTTTAAACCAAATTGTTTCATTATAATGTCAAATTCAATGTAAAGTATCAAAAACTGTTTTCTATTAGAATAATATATAATTTAGACTTTGGAAATTTATTTATAGGATTGGAAAATTAATTTTGTTATTTTAGATAAATTATTTTACTCATTATAAAAATTTTAATTCATGTAAAACATCATCAAAATTACTGAGTCATTTTTACATCATAATGATGTCATAAAATATAAGGTATACGCAAAAATTATATTTTTACTATCTGCTCTAAAGTTTAATTTTTTCAAAAAAAATTAATATTGGATAATTTTAACATGTTGTTTCAAAAAACGATATTAAATTTATTAATATAAAATTTTAAATTAATTATTTTTAAATTTTAAATTTTAACATTAAATTTAATGTTTTTTAAAATATGTTAAGAAATAACTTCTTAAAATTTCACATTAAAAATCTCATTAAGTTGCATGATTTGAACATTCATCATTGGGTTTTGGTGTGAAACCTATTTTCGGGTTCCATTATTGGAACCTATCGAACTTTTTTTCAAAAGGACACTTTTAAATCTAGTATGAAAAGTGATTCACCTTCACCAAAGGGAAGTTTTTATTTAGGCCAAAAATAGTGATAGTGGAATCCATATTTGGTAGTGAGTGATGTATTAAATTATTTCATATATGGAATATAGGTTTTAGATAATGTTGAGGAAGTCAGTAGGTAATTGATTCTAATGATGGGGATATATAGGGTTAAACAAGTATTGCATAGTATTATCCTTTTTGTTTCAACGGATGTGTCGGATTTATCTAAAGGGATTTGGAATATTAATCTAGATTCAAATTATGATCCATGATATAGATTGTATTAAGAAAGAGGAGGGATTAAATTCTAGAAATAGGTATTTTAAAATGAGAAGAGATGTTGAGAATCCAAATTTTTCACTCCTCGCCAAAAAGGCCAATTGAGGAGGTGTTTATCAGTTAGTTTCCCTAGCCAAATAGATGGATTTATATGAAGTTTAGAACGTTGTGAAATTAGTGGAAACTAATAATAGTTGTGGAGAACCTCTATAAATATAGTTTTTCCACTAACTTTTTCATTATGATATTATTGTGCTATAGTAGATCTGGTATAGGGTATTTTAGTATTCATCCCTATGGGGTTCTATATAGATAGATTGTGGATAGAAGGAGGTCACTCGAAGAATTATTATTTTTATTATCCTAGATGTACACTTATGGAAACCTCAGCATAGGGGTTGAATTATTGTTGAATGAACAACACAATTTTTTATCCCAAAAAAATTATTATAAGTTACAACATCTAATCCAATCATTATAACAAAGTGAACATACAAGTTAAACAATTTTCAAATACAAGAAAAAAATAATATTATTTTAATTTAAATGACTTTACCAATATAAAAATAAGAAATCCAATAAAAATATAGACAATTAAATTATATAAACAATGCATGGAGTATCATATGATAATATGAATACCCCTTAAAGTATATTATATCCCAAAACACTTCTAGTCACAAAAACTGTTTGATTTTAAACCAAAGAGGTAGGTGAATATATAAACTGAATCTTAGGTATCAATAAGTTCCAAATAATGGAACTTCCTTAAGAAAGATAGTTTATAGCAATATGTTCCACATTAGAAACTTATTTGAAAAAAACATTGATAGTAACTGGATATATCCCTAGTCACCTCTTAAATCACACCAAACAACTAAAATTCTAACCACCCTAGACTTCATTAAACTCCATGGCTCATAAGAGACATACTTATACCCCTGCTGTCTAACTAATCCCAATGATCAAAAGTATCATATTCCTCACTAGAATATAATTGATCATGAATACTAGATAATGAAGAATTAAAATGGAACTTATAGATTCACAATAAAAACCTCACAATTATTGCTCTAAATGAAACACATTAGAACAAAATACAATCAAAGTTCTCAAATCAATGTGATGGTGCACTGATTCAACATGATCGAAAGTGTGCCAATTTTATAACATTCCTTGAATCCTATGATCTAATTTATAAAAAATGGAATAAAAAACTTAAATTTTCATATTACTAGATCATTAGTTTTAGTTGAAATTTTATCTGAATAAGATCGCCTTCTTCTGATGAAATCAATTTAGCATAGCCCTAAAATTTTAGTGCATCTTTTTCATGTTCTTGAACATAAGTTAATTGTATCAATTCCTCAAAACATAAATGACCATGTTTTATAAATGATGCTTATAAAATTTAAACGATAATATTTCAGTAAAATATAGTCAAACATGAGTGTATTTTGATATTCAAGATCCAGGAAACATAAGATTCATTTGAATCAATCATCTCTCACTTTTTGACAATAAAAAAACATGAATGAAAGGTAATATAGACTGAAATTTAAAAATGAATCTTCTTGATAACATATGATAAATATAAGAAAATTCTTAAAAAGGGTCAACAAATCTACCCCTAGATATAACATCATATAAACTGAAATTTCTCGTTTTAAAAACATATAGGGTTAGTAATATCAAATACCCCTTAAAAAATCTCATCCTTTAATAAAAATAAAAACTGATGAAATGAAAACATAGTGAATCTTGTAAAATTTCTCTAACTTTTTATTTTAAAAAATAAAAACACATATAATATCAATTCAATATTAAGTAATCATAAGAGATATGGATGTTAAAATCAACAAGTAGGAAAACTTCTTGTTTTTTTTTAAAAAATTTGGCTCTTTTTAAGATACAATATGAATATATAAGAGTAAATTTATATTTTATTGAGTATAACATTCCTCAAATTTCTCCCCCTTTTTACTTATTATATTTAGTAAAAAAAGGTTCCCTATAATTTATATTTTCTTAAATTATGATACATTTCTCCCCCTTAATATAACATTATATTAAAAAAACATTTCTTCCCATTTTGGGATTAACCGAAAAAATAAAATATAATCAATGACAATAATCAAAATTTGATATGAATAAAATAATAGAGAATTATATAACTTATCTAATAATTCCTATATATTATCTTCTTCTAATGAACATAGTTCAATAACTTTTATTGAAAATGTTTTCATAACTTATGTAAAAAGAATTATAAAATCTGATTCTCTATTTAAGAGTTGGAAAAAAACAGACTCCCCTTTTTCATGGAATTATTTAAAATATAGTATCAAAATAATGATAATGGAAAAAAAATTACACACATAGGGTTTCGTAAGTAAGAAATTAAAATATTATTAACTACCCATATATAAGAATAATATATGAGATGCAAAAAAGTAAAATTTGAAAAAAAAATAAGTACAAAAATTATAATTCTTAAAAGTAAACGCTTCATCATAGAACATTAATAATACATAATATATTTATGAAAAATATTTCTATATATAAGATATTTATATTAAAAGAAAAACTTATACATAAAAAATAAAAAAAATTGGGGTCTTCATGTAAGAATAGATCATCAACTAAATGGTAACTTCTAGTTTTTAATTAATTTTCAATTCAACTATCATGTGTAACTTACATTAGGATTAGTTTAGAAATATTTTAAAAAGTACACATGATAAGTTCCATTAAGTGAACTTTTGAATAATACTAATTACATTCCTGATAACTTAACACAATTATAAATAAGGAATTTCCTCCCACTTTCTTGATGAGTTTCTTAATGTCAAGAGATAGTGAAACAAGAAGGGGGACTTGTGATCATTTAACATTGATCATGATAATATTATGTTAATATATCAATATCTATTAGAATTTCAATTTTTGGTAAAGATATCATCAGGATGATTTTTAGTAACAATAAACTTGAGAATAATAAATCCCTTTAGTGTGTGATCCTAAAGTATGTGGTGTCTTATATCTATGTGTCTCTCCCATGAAATATGTGATTAGTATCTATAAAAAAGAAAATAGCACTTTTGTTATCATAAATAATCAAAGTTTGAATGAAAATTTAACTAATATCCATGAGTGTGTTCTACATCCACAATAATGGAGCATAGAAATTTCTAGTTTCCATATATATATATGTTTGTGTGTGTGTGTGGGTGTGTTTGGTAGTGGAAAGTGAAACTGAATATTTTTTCTTGTTAGTGCATAAGACTAAAGCTTCACCAAGTAAATCAAAACTACTCTAAGTTTCTTTCCTATAAATTCTACAACATATAAAATTATTATCAGAATAACATGTTATGGTGAACCCGGATTCATAAAAACTATGTAGTCCATGTTTCATAGTTCCTTTAAGGAAATAGAAGATCTGTTCAACAATATGGGATACCTTTGTATTTTCTTGGAATCTCAAACACAATGAAATAAAAATATAATTTCATGTTGATTTTCTATCAAGTAAAGTAATCTTATGATCATCACTCTAAATATTTTTTGATCAATTAGTTTTCTGGATTAGTTGAGATCATGTTTATTGGACTACTTATTGGAGTAATAAAACTAGAAGCATTTCCCAAAACAAAAATTTTTAAGTAAAACTATGATGTAATTTTTTTAACTAAAAATTTTCCTCTCACTATCTATGTTATTTCAAATTCCAAGAAATTAGTTAATTTCACCAATCACGCTCATATCAAATACCCCTATATAAGTTTTGTAAAAATATATGTAAGTTTTTTTAGGTTGAACTGAAAATAATTTCATTAACATATATTTGTAAAATGATGGTTTCATTAAGTATTTCTTAACAAAAAGAGTTATATCTATCATTCCTTTGAAAAAAAATTGAAATAAAAAACTAGATTATTTATCATACCAGGATCTCAAGGATTCTTTAATTCTACATAGAAGTTTAATTACATGTTCAAAAAATAGTTTTTTAAAACCAACATATTGTTCAAAATAAACTAAATCATGTACATATCTATTAAGGAAGAAAATATATACATCAATTTCAAATAAAATAAAATTCTAATTATTAATGAAAGAAAAATTGAATATAGATGTATTCAAGCCCAGCGTCCAAAAAAAAGTTTCTCCAAAATATATGATCTCTTCCTAGTTATAACCCTTCTAATATAATCTATCCTTATTAAAAATAATAATTCCATTATCATCACATTCATTTCCAAATCCTAATTTGACTCCTATAATAAAAATATCTTTAGGGAATTCAACCAAGGTATAAAATTTTTTCCATTCAAATTGAATAATATCTTCTTTCATATTGATTATCCAACATTCATCAACCAAGGCATCATCTTCCATTTTAGGTTCAAATTGAGATAAGAATGCAAGATGATCACACTCATTTCATAAGGAACTAATAAATCTAATCATCTGATCTATATCACTAATGATATTTTCACTAGTATAATTCTATAAGATCAAATAATTCATAGATAAAAATAAGTATTGTTCCTCATTTTCATACGATAAACATATGATAGGCAGACCTCTAGTAGTCTACCATTAGTTATTCAAACTTTTGATAAGTTAATTTTTTATGGATTTAGTTCAACCTCTAGTAGTGAAATAGAACAGTTTTATAAAATTTAATCTTTATTAATTTCATAATGTGGATGTTTTAACTTTATTGAAATATTAGTCTCCACAAAATTTACATGTATCATTACATCAAATATTTTTTTAAATTTTTTAAAAACATGATATGCCTTACTAGTCGTGGAGTAACTAATAAATAAACTATTATCAGTATAAAGATAAAATTTATGAGAAATATCTTTATTATTCAAAATGAATACATTTAATCCAAAAAATTTAAAATAATTAATTTTAGGATTCAGGTAAATCAATAGTTCATAAATTGGTTTATCAAAATAGATATGAATTATGACTCAATTTACAATAAAAAAAGTATTATTAATTGTTTCATACATATACTAATTAGAAAAAAAATATTCACACAAAAAACTATGTAATTTCTAGAAGTATTTTATTCTTTCATTTAGCTATATCATTTTTATGGAGTTGTTGGTGTTAATAAATTATGAATAATTTAATGTTCACTACATATAGTTTCAAAAAAAGAATTAACAAATTTTTCTCTATGATCACTTCTGATAGTGACTATCTGTAACACCCCATTACCCACATTAAAGTAATTCTCTTCACTTTACTTGTTCTCCAATTTAATTGGGTGTGTCTTGGGACTCTTGAGGATGGAGAACATTTACTGAGAAAAATGATCTAAAGTTTTAGGATTTATGTTTTTTTAATTAATGGATTCTATGTATAAATGTGTTAATGTCTTTGAGGGGTTTTCTTTGAGTTTGGATATTTCATGAGTTGGTTTGTGGTTTTCGTATAGAACCTACATTTTTCATTTTCTATAGAAAATTTACACATCATTTAAGGAGTACATGATGTGCAATGGTTTCCAGAATCATGTCCTAGTATGAATGCATAGTATGAAGGAATACACACTGTGTTAGGGTTACATGTTGTGTAATGTTAAAGGATCAGTTTTTAATAAAAAGGCTATGGGTTTTTCAATTTATTTAATTCTTGAGGATTACATGATGCGTAAAGTGAGTACACACCATGTAAGTGTCATGAACAAGAATTTTAGGGTGATAAATAGGTTTATTATTATTTCATTATTACGTAGGATATTTTTCACTTAACCTAGGGAAATTATCATGTGATTTTGGTTGCCTCTGTTCATTCCAAATCGCTTCATTCAGTGATTTATAAACATTGAAATTGGGTTCTATATCTCTGGGTGAGTATTCATTTATGAATATTCAATTCTTTTAATCTTGGTAGTTTATTTTCATTGTGTTATCATATTTGATGACCCTTTGTGAAGATTCCTCTGGATTCCTTTCTATATCTGTTGTGTGGTCTAGTTTTGGGGGATGCTTCCTTGTGTATTTTGGTGTAGTTAGTGTGTGTCATTGAGGTATGTGTGGTTTCCTCCTCTATTCTAACCCTTTTGTCAAGTTGAACCAATTCTTTGATGTGTAGACTAGATTATAGGGCCTTTTTTCCTTTTTTCTGTTTCCTACTTATTGTGGATTCTATTACGGGCATATGTGTTCTGAGTTTTAAGGTAGTTGGCTTCATATTTATCATGTGTTAGTGAAATACATTTCTCACATTTTTTAAAAATTGTTTTATCAAATTAAATTTAATGATATAACTGATTTGTTTTGTGCATTTGGAACTACACTTTTATAAAATATTGTTTTCCCATGTTTTTGTAAATGGAAAGGATTTACAAATCACTGTAAAATGGTTTTTGAAATGGTTTTCAAATAATTGTTTAATGAAATTGTTTTATTGAAATGTTTTTAAGAATAGATTGCATGGGAAGCCTTGTGTACTTAGGTGGAAGGGATACTAATAGGTATCATCCAATTTCAGGGGGTTTTCTCATGGGGATTTCCTCTGCTCTCTAGGATTGTTGTTCTTGGGATTTATTAGACCTGTTTTTGGTAAACATATTTGGTTTCTCCTAATAGATTTTATGAATATACTATGATGGTTATTCTAAGTATAATCATGATGGTTATTTCAAGTTTATTTTGATGCTTAATCCAAGTTTGACTTTGATGTTTATTCTATTTGTCAGTAATAATGAAATTAAAATGATGCCTCAAAAAACCTATCTGATTTATCTATTCTTTCTATGTGTACTTATGGAAATATTATAATTTTATTATGGTAATTAAAGTATATTATAATTCATAAGGTTTAAATGTATAATTTTTTGAACAATTTATTATGAGATTTTCATGATTTTAGAGAAATATTTTTTAGTCTTATTTTTCAATTAAGATTTCTTATGAAATGTTTTATAAAAATATTTTTTACTAGAAGTCTATTTCTTGGGTAATAAAATGTTTATTTTGATCCCAGAGTTTAATTTAAAAAATAGGAAATTATATAAGTATTCATGGATTAATAGTATATTTCTTTCTTTTTATGTTCCTTAATAATATTTTTGTGTTCATACCATGTTTTAAAAAAACATAGGGTTTAAGGATGGATAAGGGAAATGAATAAGTATGGATTAAAGTGATATATATTTTTCATGAAAACAAAATAATTTTTAACTTTAAAGGTTTTATATTAAAAAAATGGATACTGGTTAAAATTCCTCTCTTTGTAATATATAGGATGAAAATTTAATAGTTATGAACTAACTCTCTATAAATATAAAACTAAAACCTATTTGTAAATGAAATGAAATAAAATCTAGTCTAAAGACACTAAATTTTGTATTGTTTAAGGATGGGTCCTTATAGTTGGTATCAGATTAAGGTTTAGATAACTTTAGAGGCTATGATATCATTAATAAAATTCCCATAAAATATTTTACATCATACTTAAGTTGAAATGATATATAATTTGAAGATTACTATGTTGCTTCAACTAAACTATGTCTATTCAGAATGGTTTTATATAGGTGAAATAGAGATGTTAAAGTAAGAAGGAACTAAGGGTACAATATCCTTCTAAATAAGAAACCTAGATTTGTGGGAATTAGAATAGAGAAGTTTTTTTCGTTGATGGATCGTTTGATGTAGGATATAAATTTTGGTGGGATCCATGATAGAGATCATATAGATATACCATAAATAAACATATCGATGTTGTAACATTTTATGAGGCAACACCCTCTAACATTTAGTTCATATTTTGAACTAGTGGCAGATGAAGGATGGATTAAATCCCTCGATAATATATTTGATTTCATTGGATGTTAAAATCATCAAAAGGAAATTCTTTCTATTTAATATTTTAAAGGTTAATTTAACCAGTGGGGGTCAATGGTCAAGTATATCAGGGAAACATAGAAGATTGAAATATTAGAATGGGATGAATTTAATAATATCTTCCTTGATAAATATTTTGATAAATATATTTGACATAGAATGGAAAATAAATTATTATAATTGAGAGAAAATGAGGAATATTCAGTGGCCTCATAGGAATAAAACATCGCCTGATTGGAAAGGTATAGAAAAAAAAAATTTGTGATCTTGATAGTAATATTAATAAATTTTACTTAGGATTGAAGCTAGGATATTGAAGGTAATTGGCTTTTCATGAATTCAAAAGTTATAAGAAACTTGTGAGATGTGCTGAGAAGGTGGAAATAATGTATTTTTATGATCATGTGTACCTCAAAAACCCAAAAAAAGAGGTCAAGGTGGTTTCCAAAAGGGAAGAATGGATCAAATAAAGATTATGCTAAGAATATGAAGTTTTCAGTTTTTGAGAGTTGTTGGAAAAAACACATTGGAAAATTCCTTATGAAGTCTGGTAAGTTATTCTGATATGATAATATAGGGAATATGAATTGTAATTGAAATGAAAATGATCATGGTAGTGGTAAGACTAATTCTGATAAATAGGTAGTAAAATGTTTTAAATGTAAGGATATGGTTCATTATGAACATGTATGTCTAAAGAAGAACATGAATGATGGGAAGCAACCAAACTATAAGTACAAAGTTGGGGTAAAATATTTTTCAAACACTTTAGAAATTTTTGGGCCATTAAACAAAAGGTTATTGTGTACATTTATTTTTTATTCATATTATTCTAATGTCTTGTTTGATTTTTGGTCTAGTTATTATTTCATTTCTAAGAAATTTTCTTGTAAGTTGTAAATTCCACCTCTATAATTGAATCAATAACTTATGGTAAAATGCATGGGGGTATTAAGGGAAAAAATTATATGAATTATCTCATCATTTTATATAGAAAGATGTTAACTGAAAAACTTATTGTCTTTACCTTAGTATGGTTCAATGTTATTTTGGGTATGCATTAGCTTTCCATTTACCATGATACAATATATTATAGAGATAAATTATTATTTTTTCAATAATAATTTCATTTTATATATAATAATGAACCCATACGATTGATAAAATATCTATAAACCAAGAAACTACTCAAATATGTAAACAAAATTTATCTTCCACATATTGTCAATAATAGGGAAACTATATAGATCAATGATATTTAGGTAGTAAAATAATACCAGGATGTTTTTTTAATTATTTTCCCACTGTAATACCATATTTTGATGTTGAATTTACCATTGACTTAGTTCATAATGCTAATATAATTTTAAAACCCCTTTATAGAATGACTCAAGTATAACTTTTGGAATTGAAAAAGAATTTACAATGTTTCTTAATAAAGGTTTCATTCATCCTAGCACTTCACCATGATGTGATTCTATCTTATTTCTTAAAAATAAATATAGATCCATGAGCCTTTTCATTGATTATAGAAATTTTAATAGCATTACTATTAAGAAGAATAATTTTTACCCCATATTAATGATTTTTTTAATCAAATCTAGGGAGATCAGTATTTTACAAAGGTTGACCTATGATCTGGGTACTATCAGTTGAGGGCGGAGGAGTTTGACCTTCCATAAATAGCGTTGTGGACTATATACAGGCATTATTATTTTTTGGTTATACCCTTTGGGTAAGAAAATGCCACAACTATATTTAAGTATCTTTTAAATATAGTCATCCATGAATATTTTGATATTTTTTTGTTGTTTTTATTGATTATATCTTAATCTAATAAAAAATATGAGGATCTTGAAAACCCTCTAAGTACATTTTCAGAAATCCTAAAAGAAAAGAAGTTATATGGAATATTTAGAAAATGTGATTTTTGGTCACAACAGATTTCATTCCTTGCACACATCACGGATAAATATTTAAAAGCATTTGATCCAACCAAAACTAAAGTGGTTGATGAATATCCATGACCTACAAATGTTACTGAGATTTGTAGTTTCCTGCGTTAGTAGGATATTATCGGCATTTTTTTGAAAAAATTGCATGGTTATCCAGATCACTGACTAAGTTAACTCAAAAAAGGATTTATATTCATCTAGATAAAATAATGTGATGACTGTTTTTAGGAACTAAAAATAACATTGGTGAATTCCCCAATTTTATCCTTCCCCTCTAAAAATGGAGATTTTTTTATCTAGAGTGATGCTTATTTATTTTTTTTGGTCATGTCCTCATATAGAATGATCAGGTAATTTCTTGTGTTTCACTACAAATAAAACCTCATGAGTAAAATTAACATATGCATGATATGGAATTAGATGATATGAGGTTTTCTTTAAAAATTTAGAGATATCATTTATATGGATCCAATTGTGAAATATATATTGGTCATAAAATTTTGAAGTATATAATCACTCAAAAAGATTTGAACATGAGATAGAGGAGATGGCTAGAATTTATAAAAGATTATGATTTTATAATTCCTTACCATCCTGGAAAAGGAAGCTATGTAGTTGATGATTTAAGTCGGATAAATAAAGTTCCATTAACCATGATACATTTAGAACATGACCCTTCGGTTAATTATTTGATGAATTCGGGCCTAGAAGTTGTGAATGTAGGAACCTCTTCTATTTTCTTTTAGTTTACAGTACAATCATCCGTGTTAGGAAACATGGAAGGAATACTCTGAGTTACAAGAAAAGTTATAATAGTTAATAAGGTAAATTTTCTTGAATTTAACGTTGATAAATATTGTGTTTTGAGATTTTGAAAGAGATTATATGTGTTGTGTGATTACCATTTAAGGATATAATTGTTGAGTGAAGCTTGTAGTTTCTTGTTTTCTATTCATCATTGAAATACTAAGATGTATAGAGACCTTTGGTAGTATTACTTTTGGGATGAAATGCGAAGTGATATGGCTAGTTTTACCATGAAATGTTTGACTTGAAAACATGTTAAAGTAAAACAAATATTTATGAAAGGTATTATACAAACTTTTTCTATGATGGAGTGGAAATGTTAAAATGTATATGTGGATCTTGTTATAGGGATATCAAAAACATCTCAAGTTATTAATGTGATTTGGGTTATTATTGGTCAATTAACTAAATATACAAATTTATTTTTCATTAGAGATAATATATGTTTAAATCGACGTTATCAACTATATCTTAAGGAGATATTTAGGTTACACATATTTTTTATCTATGTTGTTTTTTACTATGACCTTGGGTTCACTTCTAATTTTTGGAAAGGCCTTTAAATTTCATTGGGAACTACATTAAATTTCATCACTGCCTTTCATACTCAATATGATGGATAGTCGGAACAAAAAATTAAAACCTTTCAAAACATTATTAGTTATTATTAAATATATTACCATGGAATTTAGGATTGATATATTTCTCTTGTTGAGTTTTCTTAAAGTAATAGTTTTCATTCTAGTATCCAGATGTCCCAATTTGAGGCATTATATAGAAAGTGGTGTCGAAGTCCTATATTTCGGGATGAATTAGGAAAAAGTAAGTTGATGGGACCAAAATTTGTGGAAGATAAGTTTGTAAAATGAAAGATAATTCAGCAATGTATGTGGTCACCTAACAATGGAATAATAGTTATTCGGATAATCAGAAGAAATATCTCTCTTTCAAGATGGGCGATCATTTTTTTTATTGAAGTATCACCATGTAAAAATGTGGTGAGTTTTGGTAAAAGTGGTAAGATAAGTCCATGGTTCACTGTAAATTATGGAATCCTAGATAAATTTTAATAATTTTCTTATTGAGTGGCCCTTCTGTAGAGTTTATCTCATGTACACATTGTCTTTCATGTTTTGATGTTAAGAAAATACGTGTCAGATTCATATCATGTTTTCAGTGCTATAGTAATTAAGATGGAAGATAACCATTATTACAAGGAATAACATGTCAATATTCTATACCATAGAGAGAAATTATTGTGGAACATGGTAATTAACCAGGTAATGTTTTTTAGGGAAACCATGTGGATGAAGAAGCAACATGGAAATCTAGAAAAAGATATGAGGGAAAGTTATCCACACTTGTTTAATAAGTGAATTAAATCGCAAGGATAAAATTTAAAAAATTGTGGAAGGATGTATCATCCCATATAATTTTTAAATTAATTATTTTCATATATTCATTGGTTAGATTTTTTATATCCATATTCATTATAAAAATATTAGACAAATTTTAAATCAAAAGGGAAAAAGTTTTTTTATATTTTTAGGCATCATAAAGTTTTATTTAAAATATTGATTTCTAAATTATATAATTTTAAAAAAACATCATTTTATTCAAAATTTCATGATTATCTTCATGTAAATTATGGATAATTTTTTGAAGAGATATTTTCAATGAATAGTGAAAATATTGATTTATATTTAAAACCATGTTTTCTTTAAAAGTATTTATAAATAAAAATTCAATTTTGGATTAGTTTTAAAATATAATGTTTTCCTTTTTATTTAAAATTATCCATTTTTGGTTTTTAAACGAATTTTATACTTGAATTTGGTATAAAAAAATTATTTTTAAAACGACATTTTTTTTCAAAAACCCATTTTTCATTGTGTTTTTCCATTATAATTTTAAATTAAATTGTGCCACTTCTGTGTTTTGAATTTTGAAAATTGGATTCCATATTCTTAATCAGTGGGTTAAAATTTGGTATATGTTTCTTTTATTTTTTGTCAAAATAAATAATATCCTTAATAATTTTTGTCATCATGGTAAGGGGTAAATCAGGTAATTAAAGTTAAAAATAAAATGATAAGGATAATAAAATTATGCTAAAACATAACATAATTTTATTATATTAGTATATTTCTTCAATACTCATCAAATATTATTTTATATGACCAATCTCCATCTGGAAGTGATTATAACCTATATAATATTTTATTTTAAGAAAAGTCAAAAATTTCACACTATTTTTTTAATAACTATAATATTTTAACATAGTGATAACATATGGATATGTTCAGTTATAAATAGTATTTTTAGAGGAAAAATATTTATCTTTATCAAGGTAATTTATTTTTAATTTTTAGTTAATAAATAATTTCCAAAATATTTACACAACATTAATGCACTAATTATGCAATTAAAGGAAGAATAAAATAAATGATTTTAAAATTATTAAAAGTAATATAATTTTATATAATTAATGTGATCCAAAAATTTAATAAATGGAAATTACATTTTATGTATATATATATATAGATATATATGAATTATAATTTTTTTCTTGATGTTCTTAAAGTCAATGTAATGAATAGTTCTAAAAATTGACATCAATGATATGTTATAATAAATAATATTTTATTAAATGATATAAAATTATTAACAATATTAGATTCTACAAAATGAATGATATATGTTTAATGACATCAAAAATTGTCTATTTATGCATTGTTTGACATTTTATACTAACATTATTAACCTTTAATGTGTTGAATATTTTAATATTGTGGTAATTGTCAAAAGGGTTAGTGAAGGGTTAAAACCTAAAGATAAGTGTAAAAATAGTTAAAACTTTTCTAAATTATATTTTATTAGATTAATTCTACCAATAATCATCCGATATTTTAAATAAGTTATTTCTTGATCTATTTGAAATTAAAAATTAATTTATATTAATTTAATATTTTCAGTAATTCGAAGAGTGTCCCTCACCTCTCTTATAAAAGGCCACATATTATTCTCATTCCTTAATTCATCAAAACCCATTTATTTCATCCAAACCCTACCAAAACCCCTTCCTATAATACTCCCCCTAATTATAGAGATATTTTTTATAGAATACCAACCTCATAGAGATTAAGGTGTTAATCAAAGTATACTTTCCAAAAAAGAGCTATAGTTTTTAACCATAATTTTTAGTGTTATTTATTCTTACACTTACTTAAAATATTAATCAACCATGATTATATAATAACATCAGTATATTAAATATAATAGAGTTTTTTATGTTAAATAAACAACCTATATTCATCTCCCTTTCCATAAAATGAAAAATGAAACTACAATTCATGTGTATAGTGGACTACCACCCCACGAACTGATATAAAAAATTTTCCATCACCATATCTTATGATTGGTTATAATGAAATATTTAAGTTATATATATCATATTCATAACATATTTATAATTATTTTAAAGATAGTATAACACATATTTTATTACTTTTCCATACACTGAAAAATGATTATATTGTTCATTCGTACGTGTGGACTACCACCTCTACAAAGCAATGTGATTTTTTTTGTCACCACGCCAAATAGATGATATATATAATTATAAATAAATAAATAAATTATTTATTATTTATTATATGATGATAATTTAAAGATAAAATTATACTTACCATCTTTCTATAATGATCATTGAAAAATGGAAATGTTACACATGTGTGCGTACGACCTACATCTCCATGATTGTAACATAGTTCATTTCTCATAACCATCTATAATGATTGGTTTTAAAGGTATAATTTATATATAAAATGATAATTATGTAATTATTATTATTCTATATATGATGGAATAGTGACATCTTTTACCGTAGTCAATATTCTAAATCCATTTTGGAATTATGAAACGGATATCGTCAAATTATACATCGTGAATTTAAATAATTAATTAATTAAATATAACATGGTAAGAGATAAAATAAAAAGAATAATAAACTTGAAAAAGGTTCTTAAGTAAGTAAAAAATTAACCTAATCTTATTATTTATGAATATAAATAACGTACATGATGAGTTGAACTCAAGGAAAGGGACTTTCATTTAAAAATCCTCTTTTAAATTTTCCCTAAAAAATATCTTTTTATTCACTATAAAAATTTTAAAATTAATTTATTGATATATTTTTATGGGTGTAAGTGAATTATAAATTACCCTTTATGTCTCCTTTTACTTTATTTCAAATTTTTTTGAAAGGATTATTTTATAGAATATTTTAACATTCTTTATAAAAAGACAAAAGGAATGATCTATTTTAACATATATCGTGACAAGGACATTTCCTGTCGCCATAACAGTTATTTGATTTTTGGATTCCTCTATAATATTTCATGTTTTCTTTATAGAAAAAACTTCTTTTCTTATGTTTTTTTATTTTCAATTTTTTTAAAATTTAATGGATATTTCAATATCCAAAAATATTTTTCTTATGGGTGTAAAGAACAATATTATGATACATGATTTTAGGTATTATTTTATGGTTGTTGGGTAATTATTATGAGGAAGAGTAGTTATTTTATAAACTAAGATCAGGTGATCCCTTTATAGATATCCAATGCATTGGTTAATGAGGTGGAGTTAACTGATTAGGTTTTACCTAGGAGATTATGTTAATATATTGTGATGGTTATTGCAAGTATAACCATGATGGTTATTTCAAGTGTAATTGTGATGGTTACTCCAAGTATAATTTTGATGTTTATTACATTTGTAAGTAATAATGATATGAAAATGATTACTCATGATACAAATATGATTTACCTATGCTTTCTATGTGTTCTAATAGAAATTTTATGCAGCATCTCGACCCAGGATCCACTAAGTGGTGCCCTAAGCCAGTTTTCCACAAGTCCTCAATCCCACCTCCCTTTATGCTAGAGGATTCTAAATAGAAGTGAGAGCCTGTGGTGATTCTATAGGGATACTGTGAAATATGGATCATATTGTATCATAATGGTATAAAGTATCATTAAGAAGTGGAAAAAAATACATTACTAGTAGTGGAATGATAAATCATCCAGATAAATAAACAATAAGAATCTTAATCATTATCTTATACATAAATTATGATAATTCGGTGATACTATAACAAAGGAGAGTAAATGAGATACAGGGGTACAAGTATATAAAACGTGATAAAAATATTCAATAGGACCAAAAGATACCTCCACTAGAATCACAGGAATAGGCTTGGTCCTATGCTCTCATACTCCAATATAGTACTGAAAACAAAACATCGAAAATTGGGTTCTTCCCTTTGTATACATATGTAATCATGAATTCAATTTTATGTACCATAGGGTGACCAAATAGGGTGTGATATATACTTTTTAGGACACCACCAATAGTTTCTATAACTATCATGGCTATACATATGAAATGAGTAATGTGAAGATAATTTGAAAAGTAAGGAAATAAATAAATAAACCACATCAAACCATGTTCCTCATAGGATACCTGACTGATACTACCATATTTTTCCTAATACGGATATCATTGATCCAAGTTCAACCTGTACATATATGGTATATAAGTGAAATTATATAAATATATATATTCTAAGTCTTCTTCCATACTTATATGGAAAATTATAGTTGTCAGAAATCAAGTGAAATAATAGACCAAACCCAAGAATGTTCTTTTTCTTGGTGGATGTATCCTTAAAATTAGTAAAAATAAATTCTTAGTTCAAAATAAAGAGGCAAACTAATCTTATAAAAGGTGATCTATAAAGAGGAACCCAGGTATCACTCCATAAGTACTATATATATCCATCATCATAAGAGTTTTCCCAAAGAGATCCATAAGTGGAGCCCAAGTATCACTCCCATCATGGTCTAATGACATAAACCTTTGTTATCATTAATGGTATACCATATATGGAACCAAGTGTCTCTCATGTCATGGTATAGAAATATTGACCACTGATCTCATCCAATGTAATCCACTCGAAAACCAGGTACCTCTCACGGGTAATGTACATAATGCATCCACATGGTGAGCCTATACAAGGTATTCTATAGAAGAAACCAAGTATTTCTCTTGACATACTAAAATTCCTTTACCAATTCTAATTTATAAAGCTCAATGAGCATATCTAAGGTTTCCTTAAATTAGTACCCTTGTATCACCCTTGGATTAAAGTAATGGTATGGTTTTATCTAGCATGTAATTCATACCACTTAAGAAAAGAAATTAAATTCATTTCAAGAGAATTTCACACACCTCAAAAGTTGGTTTAAATTAATTTTAGGAATTAACCACTTAGGCCTCTAAGGAAGGAACACCCTTCAGATGGCTAGAGTTGGAAAGGTAGCCCTAAAATTTCAATCCATGGTTTTCTAGGACTATATTTAACATGGTTTATCAATTAATTTAATTTATTAGATATTTATGAGGTGTCACCAGAGTATTCTAGCATGTGTCAAAATAGTGTATACTAAATAGAATAACACTTTTAGGGAAAAGAACTAGACCACATACCTTAGGTTGGTAGAAGACTATTAGTCCATTTTCGAACATTGAATTTAGCTAGAATGGAAGAAATAATATGAATAAAAAATACAATGAAAATAGGGAATATTATCTCACAGAAAAAATAGCATAGAATATCGAAGAATAAACTAAGAAAAAAAGGCATTAGATTGAAGATATTATCAGTGTCTAACCAATATGATGAATGGAGGCTCAATAGAAGTGTAAAAAAAGAAGAAATAAAATAATCCTAGGTGGGAGGAGAAGGAAAAATCTCATGCATGGATTTTACCATGAAAAAAAGGGTAAAAGATAAAATGAGGGTTATACCCCTTTTTAAAAAAAGGCCCTACATATTCACAATGTGTATATTTTACATGTCATGTAAAGCTCAGTACACCCCTAATAAAAACCAATGCACATCATGAAATGGTTCTACCTATTATAATGCACATCATCAATTGAATTAATGGAATGTATTGAATTCATGGTGTTTATTGAATTCACACCCTACAAAAAATAATGGGGTCTGGAAATATAAATTCACATCATGAATTGAATACACATTGTGAATCAAATTCAAAGCATGAATCTCATTCATGATGTGTTTTGATTTTGTATCCAGGCTACATCCCCCTTTTACCCTCCTTTACAAAATAACTGAACATCCTCATGGAATGGTTACCTAGGCTTAATTTAAAATAAAAACTTAATAAGGGACAAATTTAATTTAAAAGAATTTGTACCTCTCTGAAAAGTTGGGATGTTACAACCTCCCCTATTTAAAACAATTCTTCTTCGAGTTTCCCTTCTGAGAGTGATAAAACATCATCTAAGAAAACTTCTATCCATTGTGCATGTATATCATCATCTATATCTCATGTATCATCATTCACATGGTCATGCTACCACATCACCTAGACAAGAGGAATTGACCTACCGTGGAGGACCTTCGTGCTCTGATCAATGATACATAATGGATGCTCATAAAAAGACGCATATATCTCAAACTTGATATAATTGGGATAAAATGAATGATATTAGTCGTAATAATAATGTAAGAGTTATGATACATGGAAGAAATTGTGCATGGAATAGTACCTCTGAGGTAAATTCAAGTGATAGGCTACCATCCCAACTCTCTTCATGATATCAAAAGGCCCGACATAATGAGGTGATAACTTTCCATGTCTCCATATCCATTTATGACCCAGTCTAGGAGATACTCACAAAAATGCATAATATCCCAGATCAAACTCTAGAGGTTGGAAGTGATTATTAGTATAAGTCTTTTGTTAAGACTGAGTTGTAGCCATATGATTTAGAATCAACTAGGCCTATTTTGAAGTCTCCTAAACGAGGTGAGGTCCTAGTTTCACTGCCTCACTTACCTATAAATTGTAAAGAGGTGGATTGAATTTCCTATCATAAAGAAAGTCATAGGGATACATATAAATAGTCTCTTGAATTCTTTTATTATAGGAAAAATAAAAAATAGGTATATGATTTTTCCAAGAACCTCCAAAATCAAGGATGCATGCCTGGAGATTTTTCTCTAGCACTTGTATCATACGCTTGGACTGATCATCAGTATGAGGGTGATATGTTGTACTCAATAAAACCAATAAACATAGTTATTTTTTAAAACCTTTCTAGAAATGTGATGTAAACCAAGAATATCTTTCTAATATGATAGATCAAGGAACACCATGAAGGAAAAAAATCTCCCAAATATAAATCCTCACCCTCACAACTACTAAAAATATATCTTTGATATGTAGGAACTATATAAACTTGGTCAACCTATCGAAAATATCCCACAATACATAACTTCCATAAGGGGATCTTTTCAAGACCATATTAAAATTCACAGTGGCATCATACCATTTCTACTTATAAATTGACAAGTGCTATAGAATTCCATCAATCCACTGGTGCTTTGTATTCACCAACTGATATGTGAAACTCCTTGTGATAAAACCTGAAATCTAACTACTCATACCTAAACACCATTAATGGTTATATATGTTTTGATATGTCTTGGTAAGCCCATGGTGTACTACTATATTGTGGCATGTGATTCCAGCACCCATTCTTATTGTATATCTAAAAGAATCCATATATGTCCATAAAAGGGTAGGATCTCATCATTTTCCATAACCCATAAATACAGAAGGTCCTCACCTGAAACACTCTCCCTTATTACTAATCTATGAGGATCTAAAATATATGTCATCCTTGCTCTTTCTAGAAGGGGGATTTCACTACCACAACTACTAACTCAAGGTCCTGTGTAGGGTAATTATGTTCATGAGGTCTTAGCTGGTGAGACTCATACACCACAACTCAATCTACTTGTATGATACTTCCTTCAGGCCTGATTTTTTATGCCTCACAATAAACTGTATAGATTCTCCATGATTCTATAAGAATAATTATTGGTCTAGAAGTCGGTCTCCCATTCAACTCCTGAAAATTTTCTTTACATGCTTCAGTATATAAGAACTTCACATGATTATTAGTCAAACCTGTGAGATGTGTAGCTATGTGTGAGAAGTATTGAATGAAATTCCTATAATATTCAACCTTTCCCAATAAACTATGTATTTCAAAGATATTCTTGGGATTCTCCTAGGAAACTATGGTGCTCAGCTTCTCTAGGTCAATAGAAACTCTTGCCTATAAGAATATATGACCCAGAAAATGAAAATTATTGATTCATATGTGTAATTTTGTGAGCATATCATATATCTAATTATCTATAAATGTTTTCATTATGATCTCAAGATGTTTTACATGGTTTTGTTTACTGTGATAATACACCAAGATATCATCCATGAAGACAAACACAAATTAATCTAGATACGGGTGGAAAACCAGACTCATTAAAGCCAAAAAAACTAGCAACACATTCCTGAGGTTTAAGGACATAACTAGATACTCATAAAAGACATACCTACTCCATAATTCCTTTGTTATTTGTCTTATGGACTCACACACACCTGAAACTAACCTGAAATAAAATCAATCTTAGAGAAAATGGTCGCTCCTTGGAGTTGGTCGAAGTGGTCGTCTATACAAGGTAGTATATATCATTTCTAATGTGTAATATGGTTCAATTTTCATTAATCCTTTCAAAACCTTAGAGTACCATCTATATTCTTGAAAAAAGGTAAATCTAAACCCACGGTAAAGTGCTAGGTCACATAAAACCCTTACCTTCCAAGTCTTCTAACTGATTTTTAAGTTCATAGGGATTTTTAGGTGTCATTCTATAAGGAGGAATGGACACCGGTGCCACTCCTAGAACTGGATAAATATTTAACTCCACCTGTATCAAGGGAGGTAATCCAGAGAATTCATTAGGTAAAATTTCTCTAAAATGATCTACCGCATGAGGTAATTCTACCATCCTCATTCTATAATTTCTCATAAAGAGACTATCTATCTAGTTCATCACTCCACCCATCCCATTATTCTTGGGTACATATTGATTTTCCTAGACATCCCATTCACCCTTATGAATATAATTAAATCCCTTGAGTGATGTAAAATACACCCTCTGGTGATAAAAAAACATGGCCATGGTAGGGAACCAAATAGTCCATCCTGAGAATGACATCAAATCCAATCATCTCAAGGATAAAAATATTCCATAGGAAGTGATATCTACCCACCTCAAAAGGTAAATACCTTTATTGGTGTATACTCTCTGATTTAACACCTTATAGTGTTTTGAGAGTCATCACACCATATAAGTATTTCATATCTAGGCCCAGACTTCTAATAATTTATGTATATATAAAAGAGTGTAAATATCATGTAAAAAATAATTCATATGTTGGTACCACATTGTGTATAAAGTAGTATTTGTTGTTAAAAGTTGTCAATACTAGAAAAAATGAAGAAAGAGCTCCAAATTTAATGGAGTATGGTCGAAGTGATGATGCCTAGAGAATTGTTATGGTTTCACAACATTGGATTTTGTGCTTGGTAAATTCTCCATGTTGTTCAAATCATATGACTAATGCACTGATCTTAAGTTCAAAATACATGTATCAAAGGTGATACATTGTCTACAACACTGATGTGTCATCCATTTAAGGATGATTTAAGATATTTGGAATTCTTATTCCAAAATTAATAAAAGAAAATATAAAGAGTCTTGGTGTTCTAAAGGTGGCCTTCTATGATTCTTTATTGAAGGTAGCCATGTATCCTATACTTGGGAATATTTTTTATGGGGATTACATTAAAAAACTGGGCCAACCCTCAAGAAAGCCAAGTCCAGCTCGACCCCAACACATGTGGGACTCAAGGTCAACCACACTGAGGGAACCAGCCTTGTCCAAGCCCGAAGGTGGCATGGATTAGACATAGTGGCATCCGCACGTAGGCTATATATAGGCCTTCAAGAGCGCATGGGGGCACAAGGCCTGTGCATACTTGGGATGAAGCCCATGTGGAGCATGGGCGCAGAGCGCTCCCTTAGAGAACTGGTACGGGGAAGTATCGGGGAGGGGGAGAGATAATTATGAACCATCGTTGACAATGCTTGTATGATATACCACTCTCCACCAACATCTCATATTTGATGTGGGACAATGAATGCGGTTATAGTTCATCATTTAAAAAAAACAATCCTATTCTGTATGACATCACTAATGAAAATGCATCCCTTATTTGTGGATTATTTCAATGTATGCATGAAGATGTTAGATAGTTGGAAGAAGGAAATTATGTTTTGTAGAAGGGCTTGCAAGAAAAAATTGTTGACGGTCTAAAGCTCTCCAGACATGTTAGAGCCTTTGAAGAAAAAAAGACAAAATTTGAAATAAGTTCCTCAAAATAGCTCAAAGAAGTTGAGGAGAAAGAGGGAGTCAATAAGAATCTGGAAGATAAGATCCTTTCACTTGAAAATGAGCCAAATAAGAGCACTAATGTCAAGGGTTTATATTCAGAATAAAATGCCAAGAAGATCAAGGAACCTGACTCTGTGTTACAAAACAAATTCCTGATGCATGAAGTGGAATTTGAATGATTAAAGAAGACTTGTGATGAGAAGATGGTAATTATTGAAGACCATAACACCATCCTCAATATGGAAAGTATAAAATTGGAAGGTCAATGTTCCAATCTTGAGAAGACACATATTGATCCCCTAAAAAATAATGTGACAGTTATTACTAGTATTTAATGTTCATTGGAGGATTCTAAGGGTGAAATAACTCCAAAATGTGATAAGAAGATCATGACTTCACTCAATGATCTATCACAAGAAGCTGAGAAAGAATAGGGACCATCCATACCATCTTGTACTAATGATTCTAAATTTTTTTCTACAAAAAGTGTGGGGTGGAAGAAAAATTATTCACAAGTATGGATGAGGAAAGGTGATGAGATACCTACCACCATGGTTAGGTTGGATAGGAAGAAGAATGTTGAAGGTGGTACCCCATAGAGAGCACAAAAAATCATGAAGAAGTCCCAAAAACCTTATAAATAATCTATCAGGAAGTCAAGATCTTTGGTTCAATGTTGGTGTTGTAATATATTTGGGCATTTTGTATTAAATTGTTGGTACAATCCTCAAAATATAAAATCACAAAATAATACCATCTCAAGGAGGAGAAATTCAGAGAGGAAGAAGCATCATTCATAGATCCAGATGCATCTGTATACCACAAACTAATTTGGATATCTTGATAACATTTTGGATGTATAGAATTGAAGTAGTCACAAAGTTGGAACATGTTCATCTCAACATGCATCCAAAGATGATTAGAAAAGAGGATCATGGAAGCTAGATAAGATAGAATAAACATCCTTGGCAATTGGTCCTAAGAATTTCGTAAAAACTAATTCTCCCAAGAAGATTCTAAGAAGAAAAGGAGAGAATAAATTGGATTCTAAATCCAAGAATTTTAAGGGTGGTTCATCCAAAAGAACTCCTAAAAAGGATGTCACTCAAAAAAAGCCATGTGGAAGATCCAATCTTGATGCCTCAAATTCTAATGACCTATTGGTTATCTGGACAGAAGATTTGAAAATAATGAGGGAAATGGAAGATTCACAAGCTAAGTCTAGTGAAAAATGAAAAAAATAAGATTTCACATGAAGATAAAGAAGTTTAGTGTGTGAGGTGAAACAAGTCTGGTCATACTGTTAGAAATTTCTCTATATTTGTTCAACCTCAAGAATAATTTCTTAAGAAGATGAAAGTTGCACCAAGAGATTATAGTTCTCTAAAATCACTTGAAGAAAGAAGGCTCACATACAAAGAAATGGAAGAAGTATTGGGATCCACATAATCATAGCTAGAATTGAAGATTAACTGTGAAAGTGAGAAGAGTGAAGTATCTTGGTTGGGAAAATCATATCAACCTAGTTGTTTACACTGATGATGAAAGTAGGATCCACCTTATTCCCTTAAATCATTGGGTATTATACTTGTTCTTATAATACAGTGAACTGAAGGTTAAGAAATCTCTTAGGGTGAGAACTTGAGAATCAGTGATGAGAAGTGTTACTTTGAGGGGGAGAAAAGATGGAGAAGTTTCCAGAGTTATTATTTAAATTAGTATCAACTTCAATTGGTATCAAAATCAATTACTCAAGAAATTTCATAAATATCATTTCATTGGAAAAGGTAATTCATTTGTTAATCTCTCATCCTTGTTTACTCAAAATAAAGTTCATTTTACAAAGAGGTAATAACTGAATTACTTAGTGAAATAAGAATAATGGTAGTGCTCCAAGGTCAATTATCCTTATCGTTGCACTTGAATGTTTTTGATCCATTTTTTGAAGTGAGTTTAGGAGTTTCAGGTTAATTGTTTCTAGAAAGATTCATATCACATCTATTATCCTCAACCTACAATGGAATTGGGAAGCCATTAAAGACAAGTATATGAGTTCTCATCTCACGAGGTATCATGATAGGTTGATAATGGAGAGTATTGATGTCTAAATCAAATACTCTTGTCTTCTACACCGAGAATTTCTCATGTATACTTAGAGTGAAATTATTGATGGATCATTTCTTAAGTATAGACTGATACCCTCTCTACCATGAACTTTTTATTTCTTGTCAATAAGGGGGAGAGAAAGTTAAATGAAGGTTTGAAAGAAAAGTAAAGGGGTGAGAAAATATTCTCATTTCTATATTGACACATTCATTTGGGATAAATTTCAAGTATTTCCAACAAATATAAAGGGAGAGATTGTTGGGACCACTTTGTGTATAAAGTTGTATTTGTTGTCACTAGTTGTCAATATTGGTAAAAATGAAGAAGGAGAACAAAAGTTAATGGAGCATGGTTAAAGTGATGATGCCTAGGGAATTTTTATGGATTCATAGTAATGGATTCCACACATGTGGAATTCTCTATGTTGTTCAAATTAGATGATTGATACACTAGTCTTAAGTTCTGAATACATGTATCAAAGGTGATACATTTTCTACAACATTGAAGTGTCATCCATTTAAGGATGATTGAAGATATTTTAAATTATTGTTCCAAAAAAATAAAAGAAAAGATGAAGAGTATTGGTGTTCTAATTGTGGCCATGCATGATTCTTGATTGAAGGTATACATATATCCTATACTTGGGAAGATTTTTTATGCGTCTTACTTTAAAAAATTGGTCCAACCCTTAAGCCACCCTAGTCCAGCTTGACCCCAGCACATGCGAGACTCATGTTCAACCATGTTGGGGGAACCAAACCTATTCAATCCCAAAGGTGGAATGGATTGGGAATAGTGGTGTCTGCATGCAAGTCGCGTATAGGCCCATAGGAACGCACAAGGGAGCAAGGCCCATGCATAGTTAGGTTGAATCTCGTACAGAGGGTGGACGCAGGGTGTGAAGACCCGACCCCAAAAATAGGATTTGGTGCCTTATGAACATGATGTGTCATTTTAAAATAGAAACATGAACTGATAAACACACATCATGTCCCATAAAAAGGATTGAGTTTGGTTCGGGCTCTGGGAAACCGGTAACTTCTGAAATGTTTCATCTGATAGAAGCTGTTACCTGAAAATTTAAAATTCAAAACTTAGGGTGAGCATAAGAATGCCTAGTAAGGGGTTTAAAATAAACCAATGAAACTTTTGAAAGCATTATTTAAAAACTTATCCAAAGAAAATTCTATTATAGAAAACTGTAGCACATGTAACATAACATAAAAGTGCTCAACTAATATTTTCAAGGAATACATGATTCAATTAGGACATTTTCAAAAAAGGGTAGTAAAGGATATCCTGAAAAAAGTATGACATACGAATGTTTAAGAATAAATTAAATCGTCAAGATTAATTCATAATCAGAGTTGCGCGTGAAGGAAATAACTTCAATTTCATATGTTGGTTACTATTTTACATGAATCTTTCCCCAAACATTTACTTGTGACATCAACATGAAATTGGTAAAAACATAAGGGCAAGAGTAGTGAAAGAATAGGCATATCATCTTGTAACATGACTTGAATATGTGGCCTCAACATGTCATTTAGACATTCATGAACATATCACCGAGGTCCATCCCCAAGGATTTAATAAAGAAAAATTACCAAGGTTATTCACCAAGGTATCGTGAAGCTTGTCATCCCTAGAGATTAATTCTTTACCCAATTCATTGAAGCGCTATCAGGGTGCACCCTTAATATGTATTTACTTACATGTGAGCCACATAAATCAATACTTTACTTAAACCGTGTTGTATATTCAAGATGTCCCATACCACCTTGAATAATTCATTCATAGTTGGTCATAGTAGTTGAATTTATATATCTTATAAGTGAGACAGGTATATAGAAGATTAAAAAACCAAGCTAACAATCATATGACCATTATTAAAAGGAAAGAAGAAAGACATATTATGGAACATACATTGACATCTAAGGTACTGAAAGAGTATAAAACTAGAATTTATCACATGCAAGTTTGTTCTTGAAAATTCTAAAAAAAATCATCCAATTAATTAAAAAGGTGAACCAAAAATCTCTAGTAGGCTTTTGAGCTTTCACATGCTAAAACATTCAATATTGTTAAGCCTTGGCATAATACTGAATAATTTCCATGATAGAAATAATGAATCTTCACCATAAGTAACATCATTTAAAACATGGAAAAAAATAAGGTACTCTTAAATGTGGATGTAAGTTTTTTTTCACATCCCATTTCTTATGTTTTAACACTCCACCCAAACTCGAGACTTAATGTGTAAAGACCTCAAAACTGGGTATAATAAAGGTTCATGAATCATATAAGGTATATGTATATAACTGCATTCATACTAGAGGAGTGGAAAATCCATGTGAATTGAACCCCTAAAGGTATAAGTTAACAAGGTATTATATATGGTAGGTAATGTCTTTAGTCATGAAATTTTGTTTATATAAAAAAAATATTCCCATATAATTCTATTAAAAACCGAACACATATAACATTTCCCAAGTATATATAAATTTTTTTTTTTTAACTTAATGGATGGGGTGTTCATGGGCTTATATATATATATATATATAACTGAAGTACACATGATCAAATATCTACATATATAAATATATAGCATGTCTTAAGGTTTGATAAACATTTAATAATTTACAAATATACCGAAATTACCAAATTTAAGGATTTAGGTTCAGTTATATATAGATATTTATAACTCACACCATGCACCCAAGCATAATACACCTTAGGTCCTTTACACCATTTGAACACCCAAACTCGAACAAATATATAACATTTTCCAAATATATTTTTATTTATTATTATTATTATTTTTTAAAACATGCATAGGTGAACATGTGCAAAGCAGGAACAATTAAACACAAACTTCATACATATAGCCAAAGTAGAAAGACCATTCCCATTCATACTTATAACTGATGTAAATATATAACCAAAAGTATATATGTATTTTCAAGACAACATAACGGGGCAAGGTATAATCCTTACATTCTTTCTACCATTTGAGTGCAAGAGAACCCGAAGGCCTAGGTTCAACATTGAAGAACGTTTGGACTAAACCGTAAGGTTATAGGTATATAATTTATGAATATATAAGTGTATATACTCTCAATGAAGCAAGAAAAGGCAAAACTAAACCCTTACTTTAAAAACCAGGGAAAGGAGGACTTTAGGGAGGGTTGGTCGGGCTCGCTGGAGACTTGAACGAGAGAGAAGAACTGAGAGGTCTCAGTTAATTATATACAAAAGCTCACACACCACCTTCCACAGAAAAATGTACCCACTTGCATTGCATTCAATGGGGGTTTCATTCTTAAAGGAAAAGAGGAGACATGGGGGTCCCCGGTAGTCAGAGGTGAAGAAAACGAGGGGTGTGCCATAGGGTAGGGTTACTGGTGTAACCCATGCGCGGAGCAAGAAGATGATGCAGCTATGGGAAAATATTAGGAAAACGGATAGCCTAGATTGATCCCAATGTCAATACAAGGGCTGAGATGCGTCCACTATTTTAAAATAATTGATCAACTTAGATTAGATCTAAATTTCATCGGATGGTCCCAATTCGACACGGCCTTTTAAATCACACAGATGGTAGTGATTAAATACTTGGTAGATCAAAAGGTGTAGAAAAATGTGATGGGAAATCATGGTTTCTGATGGTTAAAATGAGATTGTGATCGGTGGTCCAGATCGAGTGTGACGCGATCCAACGATCTAGATCGCGTTTCGGTCAAAAAACTGCTTCCCACATCGAAACGGAGAGCGTTCCTCTCTTATAACCCCGGGCCTCCCCACAAGTGCTCAGAAATCACACACCACCCATGAAGGGGGCCCTATACATGGGCTCCCACCTGCAGGACTCGGCCTACCCAGATCCTATCACGACCTCACGCCCGCACTGGTGTGCATATGTGCTCCTTCTCGCTATTGAGTGCCCTTTGGGGAACCCCTACTAGAGCTCGGGCCGGCCTTGGCTTGGGACTGAGGGTCAGTCTTAGCCACTTCATGTGAGAGGCCTCCCTCTTCCCTAGCCAAAAAGGGTTGGTCCTAATGGGCCAATTGTTTTGTAAAAGCTACACTAAAAAAGTTTTAAGGAAGTGGAAACAATCCATTTATTAACACTATATAGAATTTATATTCTTAAACATTAATGAATACAAACTAAACTATGTCTTAGTTAAAAGTATTTCTAAAATTAAAAACACTAAACCTTTTTATAATAAGATTTTATAAAAATATTTTAATAAAACTATATGATAACTTTTGTGCTAGTATAACAGAAAACTTAATTTAATCAAAACATAATTTAATTTGAAGAAGTTTAAACATATTTTATAACATTATTTAAGAAATGAAAGTCGTTACATTGTATTTGAAATATTCTCGAAGTGTTTTGAATTCCTTAATACTATTCAAAATCACTTAAGGGTGAAATTAAGTTTTACACCATATCCTTTTAGAGTTCATAAATAATGGTTTAATTATAACCTTAATCATAAATCAATTATTTGGAAACTAATTAATATTTAAATAAGTTCAATTGTCTTATCAAGGTCCAACAGCTATTTTTTTATAACTGTTAGCTTCTAATGGTCACTAGAGAAAGGGTCAAAAAAAGTTTCCTAAAAAACCAAACCTTACGGTGTCCTAAAACTCAAAAGTAAGAAGATGGTGCTTCCAATTCCACTGATGCTCTGTATGGTTTTTATGACCATAGTGGTTATGTTTTTTGCTTTAGTTGACTCGAAGGATCTCCTTTACTTACCGGGATTCGTTGTGGTGATTGGGGGTCTTCCAGGAGTTTTGATAGGGGTTTTAGTAGGTATTTTTGGTTATTATGTTTACTCTTTTCATCTCAGTGTATTGTAAACACTATGGTGATCTTAATTAAAAAAAGATCCTTATGTTCATATTTTAAATTTTTTTTGGTTAAAAGAAAAAAAATAAAAGCATAAAATTATCGTTATACGCTATCCAAGTTTCGAGATGTTACAATACTCCCCCCTTCATGAATTTCATCCCCGCAATTCCTTTTATACAACCTCACTGAAAGAAAAAAACTGATGTTCTTAACATATCCACCATCTTGGATAATCATCAGGTGTGTCCAGTGAAAAACCAACATTGTTGCTCAACTCCTCTATTTCTCTGATACAGATACACTTAGGGCAGAAGGGGTTGAACTCATGCACTGAACACTCGGGCTTCCAGAGGGAGGCACGAACAGTACATAGTTTGGAAATTTCCATATGAACCAACATATGAAGAACTCTCTGAATTATGTCTTGATCGGGAACATCTAAGTTATAGATGTTGTCGTACCGGCTAACACTGAGGATTTGATACATATAGGTCGCATAAAATTTTCCCTCCAAAGCACCCTCTTGAAATTTTACTCTGGCTGTGTAGTTCTGGCCTAGGGTGAAACACAGGAAGATCCCTTCGTGGAATTTTCCTCTCAGCTTATGCTCGGTCAATAGTGTTGAGCCTATGCGGTAGTAGATGGAATCATTACCTTGACAGGTGCGGAGAATCTCTTGATCGTTTGTCACCTCAAACAATTGCTTGCTCATTCCTCATAGGTTTGTGAAGGGATTATACTCATCTTCACATGTTTTCATTGCGATAAACTCAAGTATCTCAGTAGGAAGAGATAACATGGGGGTTTGTCCTTCCATCTAAAAGTTCAAGATGAGAGTTCAATCACTTGAAATCCATCCAAAAGTATAAATAAAGTAGAGACAAGAATGGGAAATATAGTATTTAAAAAAACATAATTTTATTACTAAACATCAGTTCTTTAGTTCCCCTAATGACCTACTACACTAACTCCACACAGGGAAGAAAAACTCCTTATCTCCTCAAACCAAACATAGGCTGAGCATTCAGGGTTAAACTCATGGGGGCACCTGTGACGTCTCATGAGTATAGCAAGACGGGTATGAAGTTGGGAGATGTAAAAATACACGTGTTTCCTGCAAGACAGTCGGGTGGACTCATTTTCTAACATCTCAAAGTCAAACAACTGGCCCCAGAAGCTGTAGTTCATGATTTGACAAAGATAGGCCGCTCGGAGGTCACTGGCAGCAGTAGCTTCTTGAAAAGTGTCGAGGGCCCTATATCCAAATCCCTCACCTTCCATGAACACCCAAAAAAATCCTTCATGGTACCTTCCTCGACGTACATATGAGGGGAATTGGGTCATCATCATAAGGAGGTAAGCCAATCCTAGCCCCCGGTGTAGCCAAATCACCGGTGGTGAGTTTGACACATCATACAGGTGTTTTCATGTCATGCGGATATAGGCATAGTTAAGAAAATTCTATCGGCTAGCTAAAGACACAATGGTCTCTAGGGCCTCAGTGGGGAGTGATAGTAGATTGTTAGGCACATTTTCATCTGCCATCTGAAAATTATAATAAAATTACGTAGTAAGGTCTAGTCATAGCTATATATTTCTATTACCTCATTTCCAGAATTGCCTAAACCTATCCTCTGATACCAATTGTGAAGACCCGACCCCAAAAAACAGGAGTCAGTGCCTTCTAAACATGATGTTTTATTTTAAAACAAAAACATGAACTGATAAATACACATCACGTCCCATATATAAGATCGAGTTTGGTTTGGGCTCTGGGAAACTGGTAACTTCCGAAATGTTTCATCTGATAAAAGTTGTTACCAGAAAATTTAAAATTCAAAACATAGGGTGAGAATAAGAATGCCCAGTAAGGGGTTTAGAATAAACCAATGAAACTTTTTAAAGCATTCTTTAAAAACATATCCAAAGAAAATTCTCTTATAGAAAACTATAACACATGTAACATAACATAAAAGTGCTCAACTAAGATTTTCACAGAATACATGAATCAATTACGACATTTTCCAAAAAGGGTAGTAAAGGATATCCTAAAAAACTATGACGTATGAATGTTTAAGCATAAATTAAACCGTTAAGATTAATTCTTAATCAGAGTTGCACAAGAAGAAAATAACTTCAATTTCATATGTTGGTTACTATTTTACACAAATCTTGCCCCAAACTTTTACTTGTGACATCAATATGAACTTGGTAAAAACATAAGGGCAAGAGTAGTGAAAGAATAGGCATATCATCTTGTAACATGACTTGAATTTGTGGCCTCAACATTTCATTTAGACATTTATGAACATATCACCAAGGTCCATCCCCAAGGTGCCAATAAAGAAAAATTACCAAGGTTATTCACCAGGGTATCGTGAATCTTATCATCTATAGAGATTAATTCTTTACCCAATGCATTGGAGCTCTATCAGGGCACACCCTTAATATTTCTTTACATACATGTGAGCCAAATAAATCAATACTTTACTAAAATGGGGTTGTATATTCAAGATGTCCCATACCACCTTGAATAATTCATTCATATTTGGACATAGTATTTGAATTTATATATCTTATAAGTGAGATAGGCATCTAGAAGATTAAAAAAAACAAGCTAACAATCATATGACTGTTATTAAAAGGAAAGAAGAAAGGCAGGTTATGGCACATACATTGACATCTAAGGTACTGAATGAGTATAAAACTAGAATTTATCACGAGAAAGTTTATTCTTGAAAATTATAAAATTTTGTCATCCAATTAATTACAAAGGTGAACCAAAAATCTCTAGTAGATTTTTGAGCTTTAAAATGCTAAAACATTCAATATTGTTAAGCCTTTTCATAATACTGAATAATGTCCATGATAGAAAGAAATAATATTCACCATAAGAAACATCATTTAAAACATGGGAAAACAAATAAGTTACTCTTAAATGTGGATGTAAGTTTTGTTTCACATCCCATTTCTTATGTTTTCACACTCCACCCAAACTCGAGACTTAATGTGTAAAGACCTCAGAACTGGGTATAATAAATGTCAACGCATCATATAAGGTATATGTATATAACTGTATTCATACTAGAGGAGTGGAACAACCATGTGCATTAACCCCCTAAAGGTATAAGTTAACAAGGTATTATATAGGTTAGGTAATTTATTTAGTCATGAAATTTTGTTTATATAAAAAAAATATGCCCATATAATTCTATTAAAAATCAAACACTTATAACATTTCCCATATATATGTAATTTTTTTTTAACTTAATTGATGGGGTGTTTATGGGCTCCTATATATATATATATATAACTGAAGTACACATGACCAAATATGTACATATATAAATATATAGCATGTATTAAGGTTTGATATAGATTTAATAATTTTCAAATATACCGAAATTACCAAATTTAAGGATTTAGGTTTAGTTATAAGAAGAGTCTCAACTAACCCATAGAGATATTTAATATACAAGGTTTTATGAACATATATATATATATATATGGATAGAGATATATAACTCACACCATGAACCCAAGTATAATACTCCATGCCCATTCATACTTATAATCGATGTAGATATATAACCAAAAGTATATATGTATTTTCAAAACAACAAAATAAAGCAAGGTATAATACTTAGGTTCTTTATTCCATTTTAGCGCAAGAGAACTCGAAGGCCTAGGTATAACATTGAAGAATGTTTGGACTGAACCGTAAGGTTATAAGTATATACTTTATGAATATACAAGTGTATATACTCTCAAAGAAGCAAGACAAGGAAAAACTAAACCCTTACTTTAAAAACCAGGGAAAGGAGGACTTCAGGGATGGTGGGTCGGGCTTGCTGGAGACTTTAACCGGAGAGAAGAACCAAGAGGTCTCGATTATTTATATTCAAAATTTCAAACACCACCTTCCATGAAAAAACGTACCCACTTGAATTACATTCAATGGGGGTGTCTTGCTTGAAGAAAAAGAGGATACATGGGGGTCCCCAGTGGTCAGAGGTGAAGAAAACGAGGGGTGTGCCATAGGGTAGGTTTACTGGTGTAACCCATGTGCGGAGGAAGAAGATGATGTGGCTAGGGGAAAAGTCTGGGGAAAAGAATGGCCCAGATCGATCCCAACATTGATCCAAGAGCCAAGATGTGTGTGCTGTTTTAAAAGAATTGAGCAGCTTAGATTAGATCTAAATTTCATCGGATGGTCCCGATTCAATGCGGCCTTTTAAATCACACCGACGACCATGATTAAATACTTGGTAGATCGAATGGCTTAGAAAAACACAATGGGAAATCGTGGTTGCTGAAGGTTGAAACGAGATTGCGATCAGTTGTCCAGATCGAGCGCGATGCGATCCAACGTTCCAGATCGCGTTTCGCCTGAAAAATTGCTTCCCACATCGAAACAAAGAGTGGTTTTTGCCTCCCTTATAACCTCGGGCCTCCCAGTGAGTGCTCAAAAATTACACAACACCCACAAAGGGGGCCCTATACACGGGCTCCCTCCCACAGGCCTCGCCCTACCCAGATCCTGCCGCGGCCTTACACCCGCACTGGTGTGCCTATACAATCTTGCTCTCTCCTGAGCGCCTTTCAGGGAACCCCTTCTCGAGCTCGGGCCGACCTTAGCTTGGGGATAAGGGCTAGGCTCAGCCACTTCGTGTGAGATGCCTCCCTCGGCCATAGCCAAGAAGTTATGGCCCTAGTGGGCCATTTTTTTGGTAAAAGATACACTAAAAATGTGTTAAGGAATAGGAAACAATCCATTTATTAACACTATATAGAATTTATATTCTTAAACATTAATGAGTACAAACTAAACTATGTCTTAGTTAAAAGTATTTCTAAAATTACAAACACTAAACCTTTTTATAAGAAGAAGTTATAAAAAGATTTTAATAAACCTATATGATGACTTTTGTGATAGTATAATAGAAAACTTAATTTAATCAAAACATAATTTAATTTTAATAAGTTTAAACATAGTTTATAACATTTTTTAAGAAATTAAAGTAATTATATTGTATTTGAAATATTTTCAAAGTGTTTTGAATTCCTTAATACTTTTCCAAATAACCTAAGGGTGAAACTATGTTTTACACTATATCCTTTAAGAGTTCATAAATAATGGTTTAATTATAACCTTAATCATAACTCAATTATTTGGAAACTAATTAATATTTAAATAAGTTCAATTCTCTTATAAATGTCCAACGGCTATTTTCTTGTAACTATTTGCCTCCAACGGTCACTAAAGAAATGGTCACAAAAAGTATCCTATAAAACCAAACCTTACGGTGTCTTAAAACTCAAAAGGAAAAAGATGGTTCTTCCCATTCCACTTATTCTTAGTGTGGTTTTTATGACCACAATGGTGATGTTTTTTTCATTAGTTGACTCAAAGGATCTCTTTTACTTATCGGGATTTGTGGTGGTGATTGGGGGTCTTCCAGTAGTTCTGATAGGGTTTTTAGTAGGTATTTTTGGTTAGTATGTTTACACTTTTCATCTCAGTGTATTGTAAACACTATGGTGTTCTTAATTAAATAAAGATCCTTATGTTCAGCTTTAAATTTTTTGTTTGGTTAAAATAAAACAAAAAATAAAAGCATAAATTTACTGTTATACACTATCCAAGGTTCAGGATGTTACACAGAGTTCTCCCATAGAGAACCAATATGGGGAGGTACTGGGGATGGTGAGAGAGAATTATGAACCATTGTTTATAGTGCTTGTTTGATATTCCATACTCTACCCACATCACAGATTAGATGTGGGACAACGAATGCAGTTACTATTCATCGTTTAAAAACACGAAAGCAATCCCATACACTTGTCTAATATCACATTACACCATATAATCTCTATAATCCATGTTTGATCCGAGATGATCCAACAACTTTAGAGAATCCATGTCGTCATATTCTACCTCCAATCATTCAAATGGTTCCCAATGCCACAGTTTTCCGAAGTTGCGACTGAACCACTGTGATTGAGATCCCGACCATTACCGATGATCTAATCTACTAAATTATGATCATATGAAATCCGTGATATCATGAATTTAATTTAATTTTCATAAATTCAATGAAATGATCGATTTTGAATGTGGACAAAGAATGACAAGTCGTGAGGCCACATATTTCATGGATGGAGCTCGAGTATTTGGAAAGGATGAGTTGTATGTGATTTTCATCACATGCATGTGAAAAGAATGAGTTCTTTAGAAAAGGAAATGCTCCACAAATCTCATTGTATCTCAAACTCAGGTTTGAATGTTTTAAATAACTAAAGATATCGATTATTCAAAGGGAATATCTCAGCTGATTCAAAGGAAATATTTAGAATGTGAAGAAGATCCATTCCATACATATAAAAGGAGACACACTGAGCCAAATATAGGTGATTCATTTCATACACCTAATAGATCATGTTTCTCAAAAATAGAGAATCTTTGTTCCTGGTTCACGAAGGATGAGTATAGCACCATAGAAAATTAAAAAGTGTTATGCACTCTTGAGGAGTCTTTTGAAGTAAGAGAACCACATCCTCTCTATGAAGAAGAAACTGCAGACATGTTATGGGTTTACCCAAACCCTCTTAGTGCTTTGTGAAGGTGATCCCATGGGTACACAACAGGTGAAATTGCACCCTTATGGTACTTCATGAGTAATCACATATCCCTTGTGCATAGAAGACCCATGCACCCCTTACACAAAGAATAACGTGAACCCTTTGGGGTTCATAAAGAAAAGGTGAGAACACCATCATATTTTCATGGAAACATTGATACTGTTGGTAGGAATTCATGTTTAGTGAAGAAGGATATTGAATAGTAAAGGGAATTAAAAACATAAAAGCACGAATGTGATTTTTTTGAAAAATACCAAGTATTTGTGTGCACATGTGAAGGAGGAAGAAATTGTTCGAAGAACTACACCCATTCAGGTTGGTGTTTTTTTGTGCATGATTCGTGTGCATGAAGAGAGAGAGAGAGAGAGAGAAATAAAGAATAAAAAGAAAAGGTACATACATGAATGCACTTTTTATTTGAATATATACAAGGTTGTATGTCTGTGAACTTGTGAATAAAGAAGAGTTGAAGGTGAGGAGTATATGCATACTTCCATGCATATGTAAAAAGGGTTCAATACAGTTGAAAAAATATTATTTATATCAACACGAAAAGAATCAGAATAGAATAGTTCAACTAAATTACACATACATGATCTCATGCATATATGAAAATAAGACAAGAGAATAATTTGATTCTAATTATTCCATGTAATCTGATCTTCATTTCTTAAATAATCACATAGGTGTTTTTTATTCTTTCCAAGAAGAAGAAGAAGAATTCTAGTGGTGTTGGTTTTGTACTATAGAATAAGAGAGAATAAGAAGAGAGTTTCTTGCCTACTACTTTGCATGTAACAAAGTGAAAATCATTAAATAAGATCAAGAGTGGAAAATAAATTTTGAAGAAGGAAGAAGATTTTCTCCATAGGTAGTATAAAGAACCAGCTAGAGGCTGTAAGTTAGACTAGTTCATCACCAATTCAAGAAGATGATTATTTCTCTTCCCCCTCCAAAGTGTAGGGAGTCACAATGGGAATGAATTTTTTGTTCCACCTTATAAACTGTAGGGACCCACACTATCCAAAAGATTGCTTCCCTATCCAAACCACTGAAAATATTACTACATTATAGTGGATAATCCATGCACTGGTCATTCCATGATATTGAAAGGATACAATTTCTCCTATTGAGTAGTGAACCTTGTAAAAATATCATGTGCATATTTTTATTGCTTTCTATTATTGCATGTGATAGGGAAAAGAGAATAATAGAATCAAGATCCTAACAAGTCAAGTGGTATAGGGATAAAAAGTTGGAATTGGTTTAAAAAATCACCAAGACTGATTCAACCCCCCCCCCCTCTCAGTGTTAGGAATATCCCAAACTGGTCCTCCCAGCATATACTAAAGAAGAGGCTACTAGAATAGTAACTTTAAATGTATAAGGACTTGGACTCTACTCCTTGGGAGTTGGATGTAATACAAATATATATCTAGATCTACAGCCTTGAGATACAACCTGGCTACATTGAGTAGGTCTACTCTGTTGGCACTGACGGTCCAGAGCCTAACTACCTCATCCATAAACACTTCCTTGGCATGATCATCTGGTATCACTCTATCTCCTTGCTTGGTGTGGATCTATGGATCCTATGCCTGAATATGGTGTCAGTAATGATCCCTTCTCACAAGGAACTAGAGGTAAATTTTAGTAAAAATGTTGAATGTGACCCATCTTACCATAATCTCAACACTCGATTGGGTCCCTCATACAATGGAGATTATTATGGTTGGCCCTAACACACTAGTGACACACCACATAACTATATGATCACATCATATGGCTCTCACATCCCCCATAAGTATACTCAATGTGATATTTCCCACCATTGGATGAAACATCTCCCAATCTAAAAACTAAATCACCCTGAAAAACAATACTAGTTTCCCTTAGGTTCTACTTAGTGATGAGGGCCTGATTATCTATTTATGAAATGGTGTTTAGTTGGAAAACATTAACCTATGATCTGATGGGTTACACAATCCCATCCTCAAACAGTCTTACTGTCATCAACTCATCACTAGTCAATGTTATTGAAAAATTATAAAGCTTTATGAGACGAGATAAATACACAATCACATACATAGTACCCCATTTTAGGTGCATAAAATCTCTAGTGCAGTTCGTTATTTTGTCTTAAAAAAGAAGTACTCATAGAATACTCTCTATAATCCATTCAGTCCATACCCTGACGATGATCAATTTAAAATATAACATCCCACTAACACGTAGAAAATTCATGAAGCATATATGTGGAAATCTTGACCCTTCTCCCTAGAGGAGTCTCCAAATTCTTGAATATGGAAAGAATATACTCTATCCAAGATTTTTTAGTCAAATGACCGTCATCCCCCAAGAAGGTGAGAGGATGTTGCTGCTAAAATTCTCACGTCAACTCTACCATTTTAGGGTAAGTTCATGGAGTTCCTTATACAGACTGCTTAAAATGCAATAATCTCTCTTGAAACTGAGCATCGGTGACCATTGGAGGATCAACAGGAGGTGCCTATAGTAGAACTATAAGAGGTAACATTGGTGGATCAGGTCCCATTACCTCCATATCAGGGTTTTCTCTACCCTCCTAGAGCATGACTCAGGGACATTGTGGAGGCATAGCACTATAATTTCTAAATTCCTACCTCAGATAATATTTAACAACATATATAGTTAAGATAATAGGAAAATATAGGTATAAATCCTTACTATAAATGTGTCACACCTCTTTTCATGCTCCTTAATCCTGGTCTAGGTGATAATAAATGTCACATGAGTGACGAGAGACACAGCCTGCTTCCCACTACTAATGTCGAGTCAGGTTCAAGGTCTCATATAACACCACATACGTTCTGGTATAATGAGTGTCAATAGTAAGGTATAGAGGAAAAAACATTTTACTTTTTAATTTAAATCCTCATTTAACTGTACAAATTTCATTTAAAATGTTAAATTTATTCAAATTTTTTTTCATTTATATACATATAGATATCACACCAGTTAAATGCATCACTATCTAAAATTAATATCGGTCCATGCTCTTTATAAAACACAATTGGTATGTCATCTAATTGCAACCTGACAAATACATATTGTATCAGTACATAATGGGTCATACAATATGATTTGATTAAATAAATCACCATTCAGAAATTTATATAATTACATGATTCATAAATTATAATGGGAATTCGTGTGATCAAATCAAATAACATTTCAGACCATTGAACCATGGTCCATGGCTCAAACTTGGTATAATTAGTTAATTAAGGTGGAATCATCAATATATATGGTAAAACACAATTTATATTGATGAAAACACTTTAATTAATCTAATTATTTTATCCCTTAAATAAACTTTGTCACATTTTCATATATAATAACCAAATAACTCATAATAATCACAGTCAATACAATCAATATGAGTAATAAGATATACTAATATGGCATCACATAATGCAAGAAATGTGAATCCTCAAATGCCTATAATGATGCATGAGATGATAAATCCTTTCCATACCAATCCAAGGAAAAATAATTCCACAATATTAATATCAAAATTAAATAAGCCACAAAACTTGTCAGTTACTCAATGGTTAAATCAGTACATTTGTAACATGCATAAACCAAAATAATAACATTTTATCCCAGGTAGTTTGGGTTTCCCCTGTACGTGTGTTAGATACTCCCAGGAACATTCTCATTACCAAATTCTGACACATTCCTAGTATCCTATTTAATTCCTAAATAGTAACACAAAAGGGAAAAGATCATCTAATACCACTTTGTAGTATTCTAACTTGGAATCCATTAATGGGTTCCCCAAGCTGGTTGGCCACATGACCTCAAGTGCACCTCCTTGAATGCTAGATTTTACTAACTAATAGAGAGGGATTAAGGTGTGTCTATTTGGAGACTATTCCCTCTTGATCAAAGTGTATCACAGTGGTATTTAATACTATTAAGTAGTAGAAAAAAATAACCAGCAGTGAAATGATTAATTTTCTAGATAAATAAATCAGTGGAAGATAAATCAATATCTAATACAAAAATTATGATAATTATACGATTCTATACAAAAGGAGAGTACACAGAATATAGGGGTACATGCATAAACAACATGATAAAAAATACAAAAAATAACAAAAGCTTCCTCCAATAGCATCAAATGCATAGGCTTGGTCTTCTACTCATAAAATCCAATCTAGTACTGAAAAATCAAACGTCAAACTTTTAGTGGTTCCCTTTGTCTACCCATACAATCATGAATTTTTTGGTGTCATGGGAATCCTAAAAAAGGGTGAAAGATATACTTAGTAGGACACCACTAATGGTGTCTAGAACTATCTAGTATGTTCATATAAAATGAGATGTGTATAGGTAATTATAAAACTAAGTAAATATAAATAAAACACATCATAATAGTTTCCTCATGGGATAATTGACTAATACTACATATTTCTACCTATTCTAAATATCTCAAAACCAAGTTCAATCTTTAAAAACATGTTATTTAATTGAAAGTATAAAAATATATATATTATATTTCTGTTGGAATACATGTAAGGAAAAAATAACTAGGACATAAAAAGTCAAGTGAAATCATGGTCTGAACCCAAGAATGTTCTTTGTCTTGTTCTATTAATCCTTAAAATTTGTAAAAAGGAATTAATGGTTCAATATAAAGAGTAATCCTGAGCCCATACTAGAAAATCGATAAGGTGGAACCCAAGTATCACTCCATAATCACTATATATATCCATCATCATAAGAGTTTGTCAAATTAGATCTGTAAGTGGAACCTATGTATCACTCTAATCATGGTCTAAAGGAAACAATCCTCTAATCCCATCCATGGTATACCACATTGGGAACCAAGTATCACTAATGGCATAGTCTATAAATATTTCTCACTAAGACCATCCAAGTTAATCTACTAGGAAAATATTTATTCCTCATGGGTAAAGTATATAAGGCATCATCACGGTGAGCTCTTCCAAGGTATTCAAAAAAAGTATCACTCCCAGTATACTGAGATTCATTTACTAATTCTAATTTATAAATCCCAATGATCCCATCCAAGGAGTCCTTATGTTGGGACCCATGTATCTCTAATGGTTTTAAGTATGTGTATGGGTTTAGCTACCATATAATTCATACCACTTAAGAAAAATCATTAAATTCATTTCAAGAGAATTTTGAAAACCTCAAATGGTTGTTTAAATTAATTCAAGTAATAAGGCTCATAGGCATCTAATGAAGTCATACCCTTCATATGGATAGTGTCAGGACTTTCACCCTATGACGTCAATATGTGGGTTTCTAAGACTAAATTAAACAATTTTTATCATTTAAATTAATTTATTAGATATATAAGAGGTGTCACCAAAGGATTCCAGTGTGAAGCACAATGGAGCATGTTAAATACAACAAGACTTTTAGGAAAAACAACTAGACCACCTAACTTAGTTTGGTAGATGACCACTCATCCTATAAGTCCCCAGCCTTAAACCTTACTTAATCTTGAGTTATTACAAGATTACACATTGAGGATCTTTTCAGGTTTAGAGTTTTAGATAATTAGATCATAAAACTTGCATTACATTCCACATATAAACAAAGTGGTTACATAAAGATAGTATTCTTCTTTCCCATCAATGGAAACATATTTAAAATAAAACATGGATTCTTTCTTGAAACTTCCTTAACACTATCATCATATCATGTACCTTTCCCTTGACCTGTGAAAAACATTTCAAAAAAACTTGGGATGAGCATAAAAAGCTCAGTAAGGGATATAAAAATATGGAAAGGAAACATGAGTACATATATACATAAGAATGAAATCATACTTTACCCATAAAACATAATCACTTTAACATACCTCATCAAATCATGAATAAATCATAGAAATCATAAGACATAAAGGTAACTTGAGGCATTCATAACATTCTTACGTAGGGAGTAACCCTCTTGGTTATGTTTGGAATACCCATCACAGTATATTCCCTAAATATCTTCGGAGAAACCTTAACGTTTCACTCCTTTGCGTTACCCAATGCATTGGAGAGCTATATCGGGCTCACCCACCATTAGTTTATCACGGAACCACCCATCTTCATAATAATTCCCAAGAACCTCAACATAATCGTATCACATAAAACATGCATAAAGGAAACATAGCATTCCCACCTTTCAATCACAAGATATCAATACAACACATTGATATAAAAACATTATAAAAACCATTTTCTGTACCAAAATAAAAGAAAAGTAAAACATGGTATTTATTTTTCTTTTAAAAAGAAGGCATGGCTTGTAGAGGAAGCCGAAATTCAAATAATGGTCACGGCGGCGGAGAAGTTTTTGTCGCCGTATATATATGACAAAAACATTACCTTTTATCGTTTAGTAAACGCTTCGTATAAAAAAGATTCCTTTTGAATAAACGTAAAAGTCAAAGGGGTTTATAAACCATATAAAAGAAGGTTGTGTATAAAACAAAATATGCCTCAATGAAAGGAGATTTAGACGAAGTCCCATACCTCGGGTCCGACTTGACTCGATCATTCTTTAATGTCCTGAATAATAAACTTGAGTTAATTTCTACATTCTTAAGAACCTTTTTCAAGTTCATTATTCCTTTTATATCACTTATTTCAATGTCATAAACACTATGTAATTATTTAAGTTAATAACGGTCGTTTTAACCATCATTGGTACTTGAGTTAAAAATAAACCCTTTATAATTACAAGTTGTTCATGTATCCATTATATCCAGAATTATAATCATGATAAATATATCATATATATACAGTATATACATGCATTTATAATATTACATAATCATTTATAGGTAAGAAATTAAATGCACCATTCATGGAGACGGTAAGTCGTACGTACGCATGAACGCTAATTTCATTTCTATTTCGTATTTAATAGAATGGAACCATAATGATATATAGGTATATTATAATTCCATTGTAATATCATATATAATATCATATATAATATCATAACTTCATCCTTTATACGTCCCACATATGGTATTAACGAATCAAATCACTTTGAGGGGGTGGTAGTCCACACTTCCTTAAATGAAGATATTGTGTTTACCCATAATGGAAACCATAATGGTATGCCCAAAATAAAAAATACAGAAGATTAAGGAAAACATTAAAATATTATATATCATATATAAATATAGTGTCATCTTAATGTCCACCTTTGAAGGTGTTAAAATAATGTTGAACAATCATCGTTTCGGGAGGCATAAATTCGCCATCCACGGAAACAGTATGTTCTTTAACCATTAGATGTAGGTGTGTGTAGGTGTAGCTCAAATCCTTATTATAAAACATCCTAGTATATTGAAGATACTGGAGTTGTTACAAAAGAAATGAATAAAAAGAGTTTAGGGGGTTGGAGAAGCAAAATAAAACAAATGGAATCAAGTGAAGACATTACCCTAAAATCGGGTAACTCCCTTTGGTTTGAGCTCAAAGGCTTCCTTGGAAAGACTTCTGCCCAAAGTGAGGCTTCAAGGAGTAAGATAGGGATGTGTAGAGACAAAATGGTAAGGGTTTGGCCGAGCCAAGGGCTTTGGGAGTGTGGGTAAGGAGGTAGAGGTGGGGGCCTTTTATAAGAGGAGAGGAGGGCACTCTTGGAAAGTAAAGAAATGTTACATTATTTGAAAATGATTTTCGGATTCAAAGGTCCCACATTGATATAATTAGAGGTTAAGGTGATAAGAGTTCGAAATCCACCCATACAATAGGTTTTTGACACGTTTAGGTCATAGATTTTACATTATCATTTCATTTTATTTAAATCCTTTATTAATGAGGTAATCGCTGCATCATCATGATGTCATAAATAATTTAATTTATTTAAAGTATAAAAATTATGAAAAAAATACTATGATGTAGAAAATCTTTTTATATTTCCAATTAATACTTATAGTCTAAAATATCATCTATGTAGAGAAAATTAAAAATCTTTTAATCAGGTGATACATTCTTGTTATATTTACTTTCTTTAAAACAAATAAAAAGATAACAAGTCACTTTCCATAAAAGTGATTCCATGGGGTCCCCAAGTTTGGCAAAAGACATCACATGGTCGTCCATGAGACAACCAGTATAATTAGGACACATTTTGGTGTCATTTTTTTATTATTATGATATTATTTTATTATCCTTAACTACCCGATTAGTCATTAATCAAGATAATTAAATCTAATTACCGTCGTTACTATTCATAATGTCTAAAAACAAAAGAGACTTGATTACATAATTTGGACCTTATGATTCCAAATATGTAATCAATTTTACCAAATTCCAAACACATAAATTGCAATAATTGATTTAAAAATAATTCATGTTGTCAAAACAAATAGCGGGATTTTTTTGAAACAATATCTATGAAAAGTTTGGCATTAGTTTTTGCCCAATTGCAAAGTGAAATTAATCCTAATGACCACAATTGGATTAAATGGTAAAATTATATTATAATTTAACTTTAAAACCAATTCAAAAGATAATATAATCATATAAATAAATTATATTAAAAAGCAGTTTTGATGTAAAATGCAGTATTTTCCACTATTCATTAAAAAATGAACATTGTCAGAAAAATACCAAAAACTCACACAAAGTAAATTTTGATGTCCCAATCATAAAGAATAAGTTTATTTTGACAAACATAGATTATAAAATTTTCAAAAGATATATTTAAAAATGGTTTGCCATCAAAAGGCAGTAAAACAATCTTTTAAAAAATATTAGTGTATTCCTTGCTTAAGATTGGATTTATTTTCATTTTAAGCCTCTAAAACACTGTCTAATTCATTAATAGACATAGATAAAAATATCTATTATTCATTACTTACTTGGGATGTTACATCCTTCCCCCCTTTAGAAAATTGCGTCCCCGCAATTTACTTACTTATCAAATAAATGGGGGTACTTATCCCTGATTGCATTTTCAGATTCTCATGTTGCCTCTTCCATCATTTGGTTTTTCCACAAAACCTTTTCCTGATTAATCACCTTATTTCGTAACACTTTCTCCCTGTGGTCAAGAATATGGACCGGTTGTTCCTCATAAGATAGTTTCTCTTCCAGCTGAACTACCTCTGGACTCAAAACATGATATGGATCTGGCATATACTTCCTCAACATAGAAACGTGAAAAACATTGTGTACCTGAGATAAACTCAGAGGAAAAGCCACCCGGTATGCAACTGATCCAACTCTCTTTAGAATTTCATATGGTCCAATGAACCTTGGACTCAGCTTTCCTTTCTTACCAAATCACATCACCCTTTTCCATGGTGAGACTTTGAGAAAAACATGATCACCTACCTCAAAAGTTAGATCCTTCCTCCTATTGTCTGCATAACTCTTCTGCCTACTCTGAGTTGTTCTCATGTGTTTCTGAATCAAATGAACTTTTTCTACCATCTCTTCTACCAATTCTGGTCCCATCAACTTCCTTTCACCCACTTCATCCCAGAAATCTGGAGTTCGACACCGCTTCCCATATAACACCTCAAATGGTGCCATCTGTATACTAGAATGAAAACTGTTATTATATGAAAATTCAACCAAAGAAAGATTTTGGTCCCAAATTCCCTGATAATCCATCAAACAAGATCGTATCATTTCCTCCAAGGTCTGAATTGTTCGTTCTGACTGCCCATCTGATTGAGGATGAAATGCGGTACTAAAATTTAATTCAGTACCCAACGACTTCTGAAGGCCTTTCCAAAAGTTAGAAGTGAACATGGGATCACGATCAGATACAATGGAGAGGGGAACTCCATGTAACCTAACTATATCTTTAAGATACAAACAGGAAAGTTGATCTAGGGAAAAAGTATCTCGTATAGCAAGGAAATGAGCAGATTTAGTCAAGCGATCAACAATAACCCAGATTGCATTTTTACCTCGAGATGTCTTCGGTAATCCCACAACAAAGTCCATGGATATATTCTCCCATTTCCACTCTGGCACTGGTAAAGGCTGAAGCATCCCTTTTGGTAACTCCCACTCTGCTTTAACCTGTTGACATGTCAAACACTTCACAGTAAAATCAGCAATATCTCTTTTCATTCCATCCCACCAGTAACACTCCCACAGATCTTTGTACATATTAGTACTGCCAGGATGAACTGAAAACAGAGAACTATGAGCTTCACATAACAACTCTCTCTTCAACTGTGAATCACAAGGCACACACAATCTCTTCCAAAATCTCAAAACACAATCATTATCAATGTTGAATTCAGGCAACTTACCTTTCTGAACCAGCTCTACCTTTTTCTGCAACTCACTGTCTTGCTTCTGTGCTTTCTTGATTCTATCTGATAGAGATGATCTCACTGATACCTGAAACAAAACATAAGAACTTCCTGCACCAACAACTTCTATGCCAAAGTTCATCAAATCCTTAACCAAAGGATCACGTTCCAAACGCAACATTGCTAATGAAGCATTACTTTTTCGACTTAAAGCATCAGCCACTTTATTTGCTTTTCCCGGATGGTAATAATTTGTACAATCATAATCCTTGATTAATTTCAGCCATCTCCTCTGTCTCATGTTTAACTCTTTCTGAGTGAATATATACTTTAAACTTTTGTGATCAGTATATATTTCACACTTTACTCCATAGAAATGATGCCTCCAAATTTTTAAAGCGAAAAAAACAGCAGCTAATTCCAAATCATGTGTAGGGTAATTTACCTCATGAGTTTTCAACTGTCGTGAAGCATAAGCAATTACCTGATCATTATGCATTAGGACGCAACCAAGTCCTTTCAATGAAGCATCACTGTATATAACAAACTCACCATTCCTGGAAGGTAGTGCCAAAACTGGAGCATTCACCAATCTTATTTCCAATTCCTAAAAACAATCATCACATTATTTTGTCCAGAAAAACTTAACACCCTTCTGAGTTAGCTTAGTCATTGGACTAGATAACCATGAAAAATTTATAACAAACCTTCGGTAATAGCCTGTCAAACCAAGGAAGCTATGAATCTCAATTACATTTGTGGGTCTGGGCCAGTCTTCCACAACTTTTGTTTTGGCAGGATCAACAGTTATCCCATATTTAGAAACAATGTGACCAAGGAAAGAAATTTGTTGCAACCAAAACTCACACTTGCTGAATTTTCCATACAGTTTCTTTTCTTTTAAGGTTTGCAAGATAACCCTTAAATGTCCTTCATGCTCCTCTTTACTTTTAGAAAACACCAAAATATCATCAATGAAAACCACCACAAACTTATCCAAGGACTCATGGAAAATTATATTCATTAAGTCCATGAATATAGAAGGTGCATTGGATAGCCCAAAAGGAATTACTATAAATTCATAATGGCCATATCTTGTACGGAACGCCGTCTTTGGAACATCTGCTTCCTTTACCTTCAGCTGATGGTACCCCGATCTCAAGTCAATCTTTGAAAAATAATGAGCTCCCTGGAGCTGATCAAACAAATCATCGATATGAGGCAAAGGATATTTGTTCGTAACAGTGATGTTATTCAAGGCTCTATAATCAATGCAAAGTCTCATTGAACCATCATTCTTTTTAACAAATAAAACAGGAGCACCCCATGGTGATGTGCTAGGTCAAATGAATCCTTTTCTCTAATAAATCTTGCAATTTCTCCTTCAACTCTAAAAGTTCAATTTGAGCCATTTGATAAGGGGGTTTTGAAATTGGATTAGCATCAGGAACTTAGTCAACAGTAAACTCAACTTCCCGATCTGGTATTATTCTAGGCAACTCATCAGGAAAAACATCAGGATACTCATTTACCACTGGCACATCATTAATCTGAACAGTTCCTTTACTTTCAACGATGTGTGCAAGGTAACATTCATTTCCATCTTTTAAAAGTTTCTTGGCCTCTTGATAAGTTATCAACGGTAAGGGTTCATTCTTGTACACAAACTTAAAGTCTTTCTAAAAAGAAACTTCTATAGCTCTACAGTCAATGTTAGCATGGTAAATAGAGAGCCAATCCATACCCAGGATAACATCAAACTCTACTAGAGGTAGAACAATAAGGTTTTCAAGTAGGTTCTTTCCACAGATAAAGATAGGAAGATTCTTATAAATTCTTTTTGCCTCAACATTTCCCCCATGTGTTTTTACCAAAAGTTCAGGAGTCATTTCTTGAGATGGTATTCCCATTTTACTAGAAAGGTTTTCAGAGATGAAATAATGTGTAGACCCCGAATCAAACAACACACTGGCATAATCTGAAAAAACAAAGTACCTGATACAACTTCATTTGATGGCCCGACATCTGCTGAAGTAGTTTCAAAGGATTTCACCACCCCTTTCTGCTTGTAGTCTAACTGCTTCCCATCACTCAAGCTCTTTGTCGGACACTCATTTTTATAGTGACCCATCTCATTGCACTTAAAACATTTCACTAACTGTAAATCAAATTTGGTCTTACCTTCACCTTGATCTTTTTCAGTGCAATCACGAGCCTTATGTCCCATATTAACACATCGGTAGCACTTTCTAGAATTCAGAAGACATTCCCCAGCATGCCTTTTGCCACATTCATCACAAACTGGAAACTTAGATTTCTTACCATCAGACTTTTTTGAAGAATTATTCCCTTTCTCCTGCCACCTTGGTCTCTTCTTCTGCTGGTTGTTATAGAATACTTGATCATAGGCAAACTCCATTTTCACCTTCTGAGCACATCGAACAAGATTTTCATAACTTTTAAACTCATGAGAAGCTAATGCCCTTTGATATTTTGGATTTAATCCTGAGTAAAAACAATTGATTTTACTATCAAGGTCTCGGATAAAATTTGAAGAATACCATGCCAATCGAGTGAACCTTTCCTCATAAGTAGCCACTGAGTCATCCTCTTGCCTCAATTCAAAGAATTGTTTTTCCAACCTAAGTCGAACAGCCTTAGGAAAATACTTTTCAAGAAACATGCCTCTGAATTCATCCCAGTCGAGAGAATCAATCTCATCAGCTTCCCTGATATTTTTAACCATCGACCACCACTTATCTGCTTCACCCTCCAAACGGTAAATAGCAAGACTAACCTTTTGATTGTCTGAACACCCCATGACATCGAAAATCTTCTCCAGTTCTTTAATCCTCCCTTAAGCTAGCACAGGGTCAGATGATCCTCTGAATTATGGGGGATGTTGCCTCATGAAATGTTCCACCACTGACATGTTCATCTGTTGTTGATCTGGCTGATCTCGTGTATGGATACCACCTCCATTTATCGCTTGAGTCAACTGCGCCATTACTGCAACAAACTGTTCAGTTCCAATTCCGACCATCTCAGGATGCTGATTCGGAAGGTTATTTCCTTCTGCATGCCTTCCTAGCACTACTTCCTTGTTTCCTCTGCGGAAAACCATTCTGAACAAACATGTCTTAGATGAAGCAACATGATAATCTTCAAATACTATATCACTTCAATTTGACCATAAAAAAAATATTTTTGGATAATCATTTAATATAATTATAACTCTTAAAGTTATCTAAACCGACCTTTGATACCAACTATAAGGCCCCAGCCTTAAACCTTACTTAATCTTGAGTTATTATAAGATTACACATTGAGGATTTTTTCAGGTTTAGAGTTTTAGAGAATTAGATCATAAACCTTTCATTACATTCCACATATAAACAAAGTGGTTACATAAAGATAGTATTCTTCTTTCCCATCAATGGAAACATATTTAAAATAAAACATGGATTCTTTCTTGACACTTCCTTGACACTGTCATCATATCATGTACCTTTCTCTTGACCTGTGAAAAACATTTCAAAAAAACTTGGGATGAGCATAAAAAGCTTAGTAAGGGATATAAAAATATGGAAAGGAAACATAGGTACATATATACATAAGAATGAAATCATACTTTACCCATAAAACATAAGCACTTTAACATACCTCATCAAATCATGAATAAATCATAGAAATCATAAGACATAAAGGTAACTTGAGGCATTCATAACATTCTTACGTAGGGAGTAACCCTCTTGGTTACGTTTGGAATACCCATCACAGTATATTCCCTAAATCTCTTCAGAGAAACCTTAACGTTTCACTCCTTTGCGTTACCCAATGCTTTGGAGAGCTATATCGGGCTCACCCACCCATAGTTTATCATGGAACCACCCGTCTTCATAATAATTCCCAAGAACCTCAACATAATCGTATCACATAAAACATGCATAAAGGAAACATAACATTCCCACCTTTCAATCACAAGATATCAATACAACACATTGATATAAAAACATTATGAAAACCATTTTCAATACCAAAATAAAAGAAAAGTAAAACATGGTATTTATTTTTCTTTTAAAAATAAGGTATGGCTTGTAGAGGAAGCCGAAACTCAAATAATGGTCACGACGGCGGAGAAGTCGTTGTCCCCGCATACGTACGACAAAAACATTCCCTTCTGTCGTTTAGTAAACGCTTCGTATAAAAAAATATTCCTTTTGAATAAAAGTAAAAGTCAAAGGGGTTTATACACCATATAAAAGAAGGTTGTGTATAAAACAAAATATGCCTCAATGAAAGGAGATTGAGACGAAGTCCCATACCTCGGGTCCGACTTGACTCGATCGTTCTTTAATGTCCTGAATAATAAACTTGAGTTAATTTCTACTTTCTTAAGAACCTTTCTCAAGTTAATTATTCCTTTTATATCACTTATTTCCATGTCATGAACACTATGTAATTATTTAAGTTAATAACGGTCGTTTTAACGATCATTGGTACTTGAGTAAAAAATAAACCATTTATAATTACAAGTTGTTCATGTATCCATTATATCCAGAATTATAATCATGATGTATATATCATATATATCCAGTATACACATGCATTTATAATATTACATAATCATTTAGAGGTAAGAAATGAAATGCACCGTTCATGGAGACGGTAAGTCGTACGTACGCATGAACGCTACTTTCATTTCTATTTCGTATTTTATAGAATGGAATCATAATGATATAAAGGTATATTATAATTCCAGTGTAATATCATATATAATATCATATATAAATCATAACTTCATCCTTTATACGTCCCACATATGGTATTAACGAATCAAATCACTTTGAGGGGGCGGTAGTCCGCACTTCCTTAAATGAAGATATCGTGTTTACCCATAATGGAAACCATAAAGGTATGCCCAAAATGAAAAATACAGAAGCTTAAGGAAAACATAAACATATTATATATCATATATAAATATATTTTCATCTTAATGGCCACCTTTTAAGGTGTTAAAAGAATGTTGAACAATCATCGTTTCGGGAGGCAGAAATTCACCATCCACGGAAACAGTATGTTCTTTAACCATTAGATGTAGGTGTGTGTAGGTTTAGCTCTAATCCTTCTTATAACAACATCCTAGTATATTTAAGATACTGGAGTTTTTAAAAATAAATGAATAAAAAGAGTTTAGGGGGTTGGAGAAGCAAAATAAAACAAACGGACTCAAGTGAAGACATTACCTTCAAATCGGGTAACTCCCTTTGGTTTGAGCTGAAAGGCTTCCTTGGGAAGACTTCTACCCAAAGTGAGGCTTCAAGGAGTAAGAGAGGGATGTGTAGAGACAACATTGGTAGGGGTTGGCCGATACAAAGGCTTTGGGAGTGTGGGTAAGGAGGTAGAGGTGGGGGCCTTTTATAATAGGAGAGGAGGGCACTCTTGGAAAGTAAAGAAATGTTATTTTATTTGAAAATGATTTTCGGATTCAAAAGGTCTCATATTGATATAATTCGAGGGTAAGGTGATAAGGGTTAGAAATACACCCATCCAATAGGTTTTGGACATGTTTAGGTCATAGATTTTACATTATCATTTCATTTTATTTAAATCCTTTATTAATGAGGTAATCACTGAATCATCATGATGACATAAATAATTTAATTTATTTAAAGTATAAAAATTATGAAAAAACTACTATGATTTAGGAAATATTTTTATATTTCCAATGAATATTTATAGTCTAAAATATCATCTATGTAGACAAAATTAAAAATGTTTTAATCAGGTGATACATTCTTGGTATATTTACTTTCTTTAAAAAAATAAAAAGATAACAAGTCACTTTCCACAAAAGTGATTCCATGGGGTCCCCAAGTTTGGCACAAGACATCCCATGGTCGGCCATGAGACAACCAGTATAATTAGGACACATGTTGGTGTCATTTTATCATTATTATGATATTATTTTATTATCCTTAACTACCTGATTACTCATTAATCAAGATAATTAAAGATAATTACCGTCGTTACTATTCATAATGTCTAAAAACAGAAGAGTATTGATTAAATAATTTGGACCTTCTGATTCCAAATATGTAATCCATTTTACCAAATTCCAAACACAGAAATTGCAATAATTGAATTAAAAATAATTCCCGTTGTCAAAACAAATAGCGGGTTTTTTTGAAACAATATCTATGAAAAGTTTGGCATTAGTTTATGCCCAATTCCAAAGTGAAATTAATCCTAATGACCACCGTTGTATTAAATGGTAAAAATATATTCTAATTTAACTTTAAAACCAATTCAAAAGATAATCTAATCATATAAATAAATTAGATTAAAAATCAATTTTGATGTAAAATGCAGTATTTTTCACTATTCATTAAAAATGAACATTGTCAGAAAAATACCAAAAATTCACACAAAGTAAATTTTGATGTCCCAATCATAAAGAATAAGTTTATTTTGACAAACATAGCTTATAAAATTGTCAAAATATATATTTAAAAATGGTTTGCCATCAAAAGGCACTAAAACAATCTTTTAAAAAATATTAGTGTATTCCATGCTTAAGATTGGATTTATTTTCATTTTAAGCCTCTAAAACACTATCTAATTAATTAATAGACATAGATAAAAATATCTATTATTCATTAATTACTTAGGATGTTACACATCCATTATTGGCCTATTAATTTTTCTATAATGGAAGAAATTGTAAGAATAAAAAATACCCGGAATATAGGAAATATTAGATCAAAATAAAATAGTGCATAAGATGGTGGAATAAACTATGAAAAGACTGTAGTAGATCAAATCCCTTACCAGTGGATAACCAACATGATGAGAAACGTCTTAATAATATTCGACACTAATAAGAAACAATGGATCCCTATGTGGAAGGATAAGGGGGACTCTTGTGAATATATATTGTCAATAAAAAGAAGGGTAAAAGATAAGATTTGGGTTCTTCCATTTTTTTAGAAAAAAAATTGGCATATTCACCATGTGTATATTTTACACGCCATATAAATCTTAGGTCACCCCCCCCCCAGGGGAAAAACCAACGCATGCAATGAAAGGGGTATTTCCAAGACAATACATGTCATGTATTGAATTCATGATGTATATTAAATTCATGGAATGTATTTAATTCACTCACTACAAAAACTCACAGGGTCTAGCTAGATCAATTCACATCATTAATTCAATACACATTGTGAATTAAATTCACATAATTAATTGAATTCAAGGAATGTATTTATTCTATAGATAGGCTACATCCCCCTACTACCCTCCTTTACAAAACAACTGACTAGCCTCAGGGCATGGCTAGTAGGGTTTAATCCAAAAGAGAAACTTAATGAGGGTTTAACCAAATTTAATGGAATTCATACCTCTCTAAAAATCTGTAATGTTACAATTTATAATTTCATAAGTTAATGGAAAGTATATTATGCTTAATAATGTTGAAATATATAACTTTGTGAAAAAGTTATTATGAGTTTTCATTATTTCATAGAAACCATTATGAGTTTTATTTTTCCTTTAAGATTTCTTATGAAATTTATTATTAAAATATTGGGATAGATAATTTTATTTCCTAAGTAATAAATATTTTATTTTTGGTCCCAATGTTTATTTTTAAAATAAAAAACTTTCTCTAATTATTAATGGACTAATGGTTTATTTCTTTCTGTTTATGTCCCCTATTGATCTTTCTATGATCATCCCAAATTTAAAAATGTTTTTATAGGGTTTAAGGATGGGTAAGGGAAATGAATAAGACTAATTGTAAGACATAAATATTTTTTATGAAAGGATATCATGTTTTACATTAAGCTTTTTATATTGAGAAAAATTGGGTACTAAGTAAAAATGTCCTCATGGAAAACAATGACTACAATGTAGGACTTATGACCTAACTCACTAAAACTATAAACCTAAATGATATTTGGGAATTAAATAAAAATAAATATATTCTAGATACACTAGATTATGTAATGTTTAAGGACGGTTCCTTATATATTGTCATTTTATTTAGTAACATTTTTTCATAACCAATCATATTATTTCATTAACTTTTTATTCATAATATCAAGGTAGGTTTAAAATATATCACCTCTTAAAATAATCTATAATTATCTTCATCATCTAATGTTAAAGAAAAATCAGCCTCTAAAGATAAATTCATAAGAGATCCAGATATTACCTTTCCCATAAAGCACTTTTTATTTTGAGAGGCCTTAACATAAAATTCTACAGTCTTCAAAATACTATTCTTATCTCAATCCTTAATATCATTGGAAAATGGATCCTTTTTAGTGATATAATTATTATATTTTGCTCTAAATTCATTATTTTTTTTCCTTTTAGTGATTCTCCTTGAGTCTCTCTCCATCTTATTACATTTTGGAGGTTTTATTTTGAAACTTTCCAAGCTTCTTACACTCATTTCATATAACATCCATATATTCCATTTTTCATAATTTTATTTCATATCCTTACAATGATCTTTAAAAAATTCCTTATTTCTATAGATTTTATCCATACATCTCATAAGTTGATAAATTACACCATCATTAACATCCATACAATAACTACCACAATGACGTTTATAAAATTTCATCATATATGTACTGGGACTATAATTACTAGTACTAATAGTTAAATCCTTGTAAATTAAATTAAATGTAGACCAATTATTTTTCTTCTCTTTCATGGCATCTCTTTTCAATATACTCTCATATTACATAATAGTACTAATCAAATCATCAAGACTAATCTTCATCAAATTCTTAGTGTTATCAAGAAAATACAACTTCAACTCCCATTATTTTAGTATAATTTCTATGATCTTATATACAAGAAGATATTCATTTATTTTTCCCCATCAATTTAATGAAGGATATTTACTATAATTATGAAAACTCTGGTGAATTTTATCTATTAATTCTCACATAAGAAAAAAAATCTTGATAATCTTCATAGAGTATTTATCTTCTAATTTCCAACACATAATATGTTCTAAAGTTTATAATCTTTAAATTTCTCAAAATTAATTTAGTTATTTCACATGATGATATTTTACTATTGACGTTCATCATTATTGAACATGAAAAGGTGTTCTAAAAAAATTAGCTTGATATTTCAATATTTTTTCTAAATAAAACCCAAAAAATATATCCTTCTCAAGAATTTTATAATTTATGGTCATCATAAGAAGATGATCTACACCTAAATTAATAGATATATTATGTAAAAAAATTATTTAATTTCGCTGGACTAAATTTCTATATGAATTTCATCATATAGAGATGATCGTATGGTGTAATCTCATGGTTATCCTTTAGTGCAATCAGGTAAGGTCTACTAGACATGGTCTACTGGATAGGGTCCACCGGATAGAGTTAATTGGATAGAAATATCATCGGATAAATTCCATTAGAATGAGTCCCATCAGATGGAATCCTCTAGTATGACTTGTCTTTTTATTGTATGCATGCATGGGTACCCACTATTGGTAGTTTCATCATGTGGTTCAATAGTGTATTATCAGTTCCCAAGTCAATGGAAGGAAGACTACAAATATCATAGGTCATTGATACCTATTCCACATAAAAATACCTCTATAAACATATGTGTTGGACTAACAATGATGTATTATATGATGATGTGGGTTTCTGACTTCATTTTCTATAACTTTTAAAAGTGGAGAGGAATTGAACAACGAATTTTGTATTCACTTGTATCCCCTTAATGAAAATTCTTTCAGTGTCCTCCAATGGATGTAGGATAATTTTTCTGAACCATGTAATAAAACTAATCCCTTTTTTTACTTTTCATGAAGTATTTTTGACGAGTTATTCATTTTATTAGGTGGGATATCATCTTAATTCTAGCACAAAGACTTTGGAGGGGGTGAATATCTGAAAAACCTTTGTTTATTGTTTACATTGGTTCTTATTCTGTAGCATTTAGAAATTTCCAATACAAATGCTAACATGATAGGACAACCCTATGTATGGTGGTTTGAATAGAGTCTATATAGTGTAAAAAGTTCTTATTATTTCAATCTAGTGAAACTGACAGACTATTGCTCTATATTTATTCAGTGTTGTTCCAAGCTCTCCCACCAAGTGGTATCATTGGATTGGTTCTACATCACTCACAACATTTAGTTTTATCTTTTAATTGATTTATAATTTTTTTATTTTTTTTGTTTCTTATATTATTTGAAATAATGAAATTATTGTAAGTGAAAGTTTATATATACAAGTTTGATGGGATGACATTTTCCTTTTGGATAATTCAACTAGTGGATCCTTTGATACAAAAAGATATGGAAACCCCTTTGTCTAGTGTTTTTTTGAGAAGGTGAATGAAAATAAATGGGAGTAATTTGATGGTAAGGCTTTAGCTTTATTAAGGATGGAACTCACACAGAATTTTTGACTCAATACTCAAGTGAATAAAACTATTATAGATGTTATAAAATAATTGGATAACATATATTAAAAGATAAGGGATCGCAAAAAGTTATTCATAATGTGAATATTTTTCATATTTAGGTTATCATATAGAAGACCTATAGTAGATGTTGTGAATAACTTCAATATGATCTAAGGGTAACTAAAATCAGTGATGGTAACTTTTACACATGATGAATGGATTTTCATCTTATATCTTAACTCCTAGAAGGTTGTGATTTTATGGAAATAGAAATGAGAATATTAAATGTTTATATGGATCTTCTATTTGATTATATTCATAATTTTATATTTAATGAGGGGTTTAGGTAGAAATAATTCCAAGATCCATTTGGTATTTCCTTTATTACTAATGGATGGTTAAGGTCACCTTAACATAATGACCCTTAGAAGAAACAATCTTCAAATGACAAGTCTCAGAGAAGAATTTGTGGAAATTTACAATCATGGGTCCTACATATTTGATTTGTGGGAATAAAGTACATATAAATAAATATTACAATAATTGGATGGATTCTTCCACTTCTAGAAAGAAAAACATTGACAGTTTAATGGGTGGAGGCACTATATTGTTACTAAGTGTGATCATTCAATAAAAATCATGGGTTTTTTGCTCAAATTCATATTTAAATCCAACTATTAAGTGAGGGTAAATTATATATTATGTAATGGGAGATTGGGTAGAGTATATCTTACTTAAAATGAATATTTGGATATAGTTGGTAAAGAAGATGTTAGCATTATAATGAAAAATATAAGTATCATGAGACTAAAAACTGTTAGACATATTCTAGGTCACTAGAAGAACCGCATATTAGTAGGAAAACTTTCTTATGTTGGTTTTATAATTAATTTTTCAAATGGAGATGAGAAAATAAATATAGGGTCTATAGTCATTGCTTGCAAAGTAAATAATCGAACATTGTTCTTGATCAGATGCAAGGATTAAGTTTCTGTGATCAAAAACACTTCATCATATGGTCTAGAAATGTGGCACTATACATTTGGTCTCCTCGGTGAAAATAATTTGAAATTTTTAGTAGAATAAGGAATACTTAAACTTGATCACATAGACCTTGGAAAATGTTAGTGTTTTATAATAGGTAATATGAAAGAGTTTCCTTTAACTTCAATAGTAGAAAGATAACAAATAAAAAGTTGGAACTTGTTCATTTCAATATTTTGGGACCTTACCAAGTTCATTCCAATGAATTATCTCTATAATTTGTAGATTTGTTTGATGATGTAGCTCAAAAGTTTTGGGGTTACTTACTGAACAATAAATCTGATGTCTTCCAATAATTTCTTAAGTGGGATATTTTGGCCAAAAGTGTGTGAAAAAAAACGTTTAAGTGTCATTATATAGATAATGGTGTGGAGTACATCAGATACTAATTTTTCAGCTTTTTTTGAAAGAAGGTCATCGGGAATGAGAATATTATTCCAGGAACTCCACAAAAAATAGAGAAGAAAAAATGATCAATTAAACTTTTCAAGATAAATCTCAAATTATGAGCCTTCACTCTATAATAATAACGGTAATTTAAGAGGAATCCATTAATACAATATTTATTTGGTGAACAAGAGTTCAGATTCAGGTTTGGGATAAGATCTACCAAAAGAAATTTGGTTTGTTAAGATTAAATAGTTTAACCTTCTCAAAACATTTGGAAATATCCTATATGTTTATATCAATCATAAAGATAGATATAAGTTGAAGGTAAAATACAAGGTGTTCTTTCACATCAGATATAATGATGATAACTTTGGATATCATCTATGGGATGAAGAAAAGAAACAAATCATCTAGATAAAATATGTTGTTTTCAATAAAGTACTTATGAATAGGGATAATCAGATAGAGGTTTTTAGATGGACTCTTTGTTAGGAAACTATAGGGGAAACATTCGATGTTGGCCCTCCAGCCGTTAGTTCTAATGATAAAGAGTGTTTAGAAAGAAAACTACCAAATTGAGAGTTATTGTAAAAATGGCTACCAAAAAGAGAATAACTTGACATACATGTATCGTATAGAGAATGTTTGGATATAAAATTTCAGGATAAATTGGTTATAATGAAAAAAACATGATATTGTGATGAGATGATCCACTTTTTTTATAAAAAAATTTAGAGGTTTGAAACTAATATGAACTTTTTAATTCTAATTTTAACAAGAGAAGCAAAATTTCTAGAATAAGAATCTACTCTTAGAGGTTCAAAATAGTGGGAGTCATCTGTGGAGGAATATAAGAATTCCATAAATCTCAAAAATGCATGGGAGTTAGCTAAACTTACAAAAGGAAAAAAATATATGGAAAACAAATGGAGTTTTCATTGAAAATAGGAAGTTGGTGGATGTGATGTAAAACAAGGATGGTGGTGAAGGATTTTTAGAAAAAATAAGGGATTGAATTTTGTGAAATTTTCTCAATAGTGGTGAAACACACAACCATTCAAAAAGTGATCAGAATTGTTTAATATGATGATATACAATATTAGAATATATATGTCAAGATATCTTTTATTCATGGTGATTTGAAGGAATAAATTTATATGGTTTTTTCAAGGCTTATCAAGATCATTAGAAGATTTATCTAGATTATAATTTGAAACAGAGTATTTATGGTTCGAAGAAAGATCCAAAACCATAAAATCATAAGTTTGAAACTTTTATTCTTTAAAAACGTTCTGTTCAATGTGATTCTATTCATTATTTTCATAGGCAGCAATGGAATTTTGAAATATATATCATATTTTTCTTGTATGTTGATGATAAATAGATTATTATTTTGTAGTTATATCATATTAATTAAATGAGGATTACGTTTTCCACAAATTTTTAAATGTATCACCTCATAAAAGATAAGGAAATTATGGGGATGATAATTTATAGGGAAAGGAAAAATTGTACTTTGATTTTATCCCAAAAGAGATACATCAAGAAGTTTATCAAAATTTTTGAATTACTATTTTGAAACTTTTCTCAATCTCCCTTGTCAAAAACTTCAATATTTTTAAATCATGGGTTCCATTATTGGACAGGGAATTTCATGACATTTAAAAGGTTTCTTTTCCTTTTTTTGTTTACATTTTGATGTATACAATGGTTTATACATGACCAAAAAAACTTTTACATAGGTAATTATTATCCTTTTCATTTAAAATGATGATTAAACCATTAGGAATCTATGAAATGGATCATTTGATACTTAAAGTGGTAAGAGGATGTATAATTATGTTTTAGATATTATGATTAGTTAAAGGGATTTATAAATATAGTTCTTTACTGGACACGTGTATTCATAGAAGAATACAACAGTATTAGTGTTTACTTTTAGGGGAGTAAAATATAGTTGGATGTCTCAATTATAGTCAGTTTTAACTTTATCTATAATATAATTATAGTATGTTTCAACTATACAAGTTGGGAGAGTTTTGATGTGATTTTTTTTCTTGATGAAGGAACTTGGAAAATAATTAGACAAAGTAAAGTTATTCTATGATAGGTATAGTGTCATACATCTTTTTAGTAATACATTGTTTCATGAATTAATGAGTCACATTTAACTAAAATATCACTTTATATGAAATATATTAGAAGATAAAGTGTTGTAGCTAAAAATATTATTGGGATGAAAAAGTTTTATGATATGTTTAAAAATTTGACAGTATAAAAAAGTTTAAGGTAGCATTGTGCCTAATTTGAACATGGTTTATTAGATGGAAAAGATAACACTACATGAATCGGATATAGGATAAGATTATGTGGATGGTTAAAGAAGTTTAAATAATAAATTAATTTTCATGTGGGTGATTGTGTTTTTTTTTAAAATAAGTTTCACTAAATCAATATTTTTGAATGGAGTTCATTGGATAAACATGTCCAGATAGTGGAATCCTATGGTGTGGAATTAGTGAAATCGAATAGGTTCTACCGAGAAGAGTGAACCAAAGAGACATCTCATCGGATCGATTCCATTATAAAAAGTCTATCATATGGATTCCATTAGATAGAGTTTGTTGGATAGAGTCCTAATGGATGGATTCCATAGGCCTAAATTCTCTTTTTGTGGGAAACATTCAGGTTTGACGGTTTTTAGTGGTTTCATTATATTGTTAAATAGCGTGTCAGAGGTTATCCAAGTCAATGGGATAATAACAATGAATCTTGAAGGACGGTGCTACCTATTCACTGGAAAAAGACCTCTATAAATAGAGGTGGTGTCCCAATAGTAATTTATGCTAATATGGTGTGAATTTTTAATATCATTGTCTAAAACATTTTGAATTGTACAGGATGTGAGGAATGAGTTTTTTTTTCAATTTTATATTCTTAATGAAAATTTTTATAGTGTTCTCTTGTGGATATAGGATGTTTTTATGAACCACATAATCTTGTTTGTCTATTAATTTTTGTATCTTTGTGTGAAGTGTTTTTGATGAGTTTCTGTGGTTATTAAGAGGGATACATCCCAGTACTAGTTTATACACTTTTGAGGTCGTAGTGATCAGAAAAAACATTATAAATTGTTTCCACTAGTATCTATTTCGTGGTGTTTGGAGATTTTGTTTCATAGGATGAGATGATTAGATGAAACTTTATTTGGTGGTTTGATAAGAGTATATCTAGCATAGTAATATCATTCCATTTCCATCCAATGAAACATATAGAGTTTTTCTTTATTTTCCTCATCACCACTCTGAGATCTCCCGAAATTAATAAAAAAAACATTTTTATCTGATCTATCCAATACTCGTTGTCAGTAACATCAAAAATAAATTGTCAAATTAGATTCAAACTCTCAATAGTTTTGATTAGTAAACCTTCTAGAGAAAAAAATATAACTCTTTTCTTATAAAAATGAGTATAAATAAATAATAAATAGATTAAAATCAAATAATGTAAAGTTATAATAGAGAAAAAAGACAAGCACTGATATAAAATACAGTATATCGCTCTACTAATAAGTGTTGTCTCATAGGTAAACTTATGGAATATTCAAGAGGGGTGAATTTATTTGAAATACTAACTCAATTTTTTATCCCAATCAAATAATCAAAATAATAAAATATTACAACATTCGATAAAATCAGAATAACAAAGTGAATACACATATAAATAAGAATAAAATATAAAAAAATATATTTTTTGTCATTTAATAACTTAAATAATATATAAATAAGAAAACTAATCAGATTTTAAACAATTAAAATAAAAAACAATGAATAGAGTATAAGTTAAAAAAATGAATACCCATTAATGGATATTATATCATCAAACACTTAATGTCTCATGAATTATTATTTTTAACCAAAGTAGATAGTGGGTCTATTAGTTGAATCCAAGTTATAAATAAGTCCCAAACAGCGTAACTTATTTATCTATGATAGTTGGAAGTCGAAAGTTATGCACCATAAATTTATTGATTAGAAACATGCATATTAGGTAATTATTTTTAAGAACTTATCCAAATGAATTGATCAGTAGTAATCTCAAGCAACTTATACTTCCTCTAACTCTATAGTTTATAAGAAATATACTCCTAAACCTATAGTATCATTGATCTAAATGATCGAAAGTAATAGATTCATCACCAGAAACTCACTGATCATGATGATTAAAAAATGAAAAATTACAAAAAAACATATATATTTAAAACTAAAACCAAATAATGGAATCTCTAAGTAAAACATGATAAAAAAAATCACAAATTACAAGTACTCAAAGTGATGATATATTACACAATATCAACAAGATCAAACGTGTTTAAGTTTTCTAATGTTCCTCAAATACTAGGTATAATTTATAAACGATATTATAATGAACTAAAATGGTCATATTTCATGATATTATGGTTTAGTTACAATGGAATCAGAATCAGGTCACCTTATTCCATTGAAAAAAATTCATCATTGAATTAAAATTTCAATGTGTATTTATCATGTTCTGAAATATAATTTCATCATATAAATTTACTTTACAAAAAAATTAAATAAAAAATCATGTTAAATCAGCTTCAATATGATTATATTGTAATTTTCAAAATCAAGGACATGGAAGATTCATTTGAATTAACATTTTAAGATTATGGTTTCATGTAGGGTTATAGAACATGGTTCCCTTATAACTTATATGTTTCTCCTTATTAAAATTTATAGTGTGTTCTCCCATGGAGTTGGAATAAGTTTTAAAAAAATATTCTGATGTGTTTTGAATGTTTTAATTTATTCATGTGATTTTCCATTCCAATTCATTATATTTTTGAAAATATCTTATAGAAATATGAAATGTGGAAAACATAAATATGATAATGGTGAACCAACATGATGGATATTGTAAATAGCCTTCCAAGTTAAGGTTATTGATATTTTGGTGGCATGTCATTCAATTTTAGAAAATTAAGTGGCCTTGTTTTTCATTTTAATTATAAAATAAACTTTTATAGGAATTAGGTTGGCCAATTATATTTCACTGGTTCCAAACTCTAGATGTGGTATCAGATTCTTGGGTTTTGGATGAAAGTGTAAATAAAAAGTTCTCTAATAAGTGGTATCAAATTTTTTTGTTGTAAAAGCATTTATTGGTTCCAATGGAGTGATTTATTAAGTTTTTAAAGAACCATTGTTAAGTAGCTTATATATCTATTGAAATTTTCTAAGGTTCTTCATAAGATAGTTTTGATCTATTTATTATTTTTAGATTCAATGGGAGTTCATTGTTTCAATAGAATGGTGTTTTAAAGGGGTAAGTTATGGGTAAATAGATTATTGGTGGAATATTAGGATTTTGGGGAATTTTGTATTTTATTTTCCTATAGAATTCATATATTCTATTTATGTGAGTTATCTAGCATAAATGTTGATAGATGGAAATAAAGTACATGAAATTAAGCATAATTAATTTTCAAGAAGGTGTAGAAAGTAGAAGTGGGGAATAACCTGGGTGGAAAATATAAATCACTTCATCTTATTTAAGGAGGTGGAAGATCAAGTTGATAATATTCATCTAGTTTGTGGTCTGTATCTCAAATTGTAGATGAAAGGGTTGTCTATAGGGTTTTTGGATCAGAGGTTCTGTTCTGTAAGGTTTTTTCATAGATTCTTTAAATTTCATTTTTTAAAGGGGTGGCTATTTTTTCTAATGAGTGTTATCAATCTCATGTTTTGAGTTTTATTTTCTATATTTGGGTATTTAAACACCTGAAATTAGTAGGAGAGTGTGTTATTGTTTTTGGAATCTTTATTTGGGAGAACCTATGATCACTGGAAAAGGTGGTGGCCTCATTCTGAGAATTTAGACATATAGAGATGCATGGAGAGTGACACAGTCCAAATATTTTAGAAGTTGATTTCGATGACCAAATTATGAAGTGGTGGAACAATTTCAGATAGAGTGGTATTCCCATGTAACATCATTATGGTTGTGGATAAATTTTAAAGTAAAAGGATTTTGTCATAATAGGTTTTTTTGGAAGGATCATGCATGATAGAAAAATTGTTATCTAAAACCAAGAGATTGTGAAAAAGGAGTCTCATTTAAATGGGTGTGAAAAGGTGATTAGGTTTTCTTTTTCTAGAAGGAAAGACCATTGAATTAAAATCATGTCTAGTTCTAATTTTTCTCATAGGGACCCTCGTCAACTATGTGGCACATTAGTGCGGGTATTGTTTCTTCAAGAAACATTTTGTGGTATTTTTTATAACCTTCATCAAAAAGAACCATATGATACATATATAAAAATATATATGTGAGGATTAAAGGCTGGATTTGGTTCATTTTGGAAATTTCAGAAGTAGTGGGAGTTTTTGAAGATCTGTGGGAATTGTTTGACTAGATATTTTAGAGACTGTGCTAGGAACACTGTGATTTGGTATCATAGAGTGGAGTTCTGTTTGGGAAAGGGTCTTATTGAGACACCCTAAGTTTGTAAGGGATGGTTTATTTTTTCTCTCACCTAAAAATTATTTGGTAATTTTACCACATTCATGTTGATTCTAGAAGAGGAAAAACCCCATGTCATGGACATGTTTCTTTATAAAGGAGTGGTGATAAAGGCCTTGGCATTTCTGTCAAAGGGATAGACACCTTTGGAATATTATTAGAGTTTCAGAATGACCTCTATAATGGATGGGGATCCATTGATACATAATAACTTGGATGATATTGTATCACTATATGATATTAATATATGATTACCTTTAAATAAGTCAATGTGTTTTATAGCTTTCACCACTCAAAACATCAAAAATAAACAAAACCTTCATATAATTAGATAAAATATAAATATTAATGTATGACCATTAAAACCTAGCCATTGAATTAGAAATAAATAATATGAGTAACCTATTTACCAAATATATATATAAATAATATGATTTCTACTTTTAATATGAATGAAATTCAATTAGTTTACATAAAATGACTAATAAGATCATTTATTATTTAGAAAATTATTTTTATAAAAAAATTGAGTTTTTATAAAATATAAATTACTATTTCAAGAAAAAAAATGTTTAATTATAATAAATTATGTTTTATATTAATAATTGGTTAGTGCCAATTTATTCAGTAAATGATATGAAATAATAATTATAATAGTTAATATTGAAAATTGGAGTTTTTTTATATAAATGGTTATTCGTTATATTTTATGATTTTATTAAAAAAATTTACTTTTAAATTTATTAATTATAATTTAAAAATATGGGATTAATTTTTTGATATAGAGTAATAATATTATCATAAGATGATATTTTGTATTTTTTCCAAAAAAAAGATTGATTTTGAGTCAAAGAATACTATTTTGTGAAAATTATAATTTTTATTATTATGTAAGAGTATCCTAGAAATTTAAAAAAGCTTTAAAGAAATAAAATATGTATTTAAGGAATGATATTGTGAATTTTAATATATTTTTTGAGCTTATAAATCCTATGTACAACATTTTTTGAACTAAATTCAAGTTTTTGTTTGACAAAAAATTGTTTTTGGTCATTTATTTGAATCAAGAATTTTCATGGTGAGATTTAGTTTTGGTTTTTCATTAATGACTCATAAAATTTATTTTATTTATAATAATAAAAATATTTCATGGGAAATTATAATTTTAATAAATATGGCTTACAAAAAAATTCCTTTAAAAACATAGTTTTTTTTAAAACAGTTTTTACGTGTTATATGCGCTAATATTAAAATTAACTTTTAAAAAACATGGAATTTTTATTTGGAAAAATTATTTATAAGTTTTAAAATAATAATTTTCAAATTTAGTGAATGTTTTATAGTTAATATTAATTACTAAGGTTAAAAACTAATTAACAAGGTAAAAGTTAATTGGGGTAAATGTTAAAACTTTAAAAGAAAAATAAATAAAATACTCAAAGTTGTATACCAAATGAGTGGTTGATACATGTTTCAAACCAAAGTCAATTTAAATTCCTATTTTTTATATTTTTTATCCATTTACCCTTGAATAGTAACCTTGCATTATTTAATATGTAAGGGTATCTCCCAAACCTACCATTCCCTTCACATGTAAAAGGGTAACTCTTCCACCACTTAAAGTCTCACCTTCCCTATGAATTTATCCTTGAAAATATATCAATTTTATCCTCCTATAACCCTATCCCATGTTAAAAATATTACATTCACCATTTATTATCATAAGTCCATCATTTCCAATGGTAATTCTAAGGAAAATTTAAATTTCTAACGTGAGTCGTATCAACTAATTAATTATTATTATTGATTATATTAATTAAAAATTATTCTATCCATGCTAATTTAATGAAATTAGTGTCATTAAAAAACACTAATGCTACTATATTATGTTTATTATCATTTTCTATTCATTTATCCCATCTATTGAGAAAAATGAAATTGCCGCATACGTTCAAACTACCACTGCCACAAGTAATGAAATTCATTCCTCATCACCAATAATAATTAATGGTTACTAAAATATTTTAATGAGAAAATATGATTTCTATAAAATCAATAAAGTTATAGTATTGCAAATTAGAGAACTTATTAATGATATGAACAACAAATGATTATTGTTAATTCAATCGATTAAAACGAGCGAACTAAGATAAAAATGATATCTTTTTTCTAAGTAATGGATTTATATAAATTATATTATATTTCTAATTCTTTAAGATTGTAATATATCACACTGATAAACACTAAATAATATCATTATTCTACTTGTATAATAATATTAAAACTAAACCATCTCATAATCATTCATTAATCATGGTATACCCATGTTTGGTCGATTTAACCACTTAATTAAACAACACTATGAATTTATATCATGTATGAGTATCAGAACTTATTTAATATTACAATATAGTATAAATATTTTAAAAAAAAATTCTCGTAAGGTTATATCAATATTTAATTCATTAGTTAAAAAAGGATTTTGTTCATTAGGAATCACCTAAACATGATCATCCTTAATTATTTCATCATAGATTGTTACCAAAAAGACAATTAAATTAAATTATATCTTTAAGTAATATATTGTAACATATATTATAGTACCTTATATAATATAATATGTACATAATTTTGGAAAATAATACTTACCAACACCATGTTTACAAATCTAATTTAAAGTAATAAACATCACTTACACCTCATGCTGAAATATATATAAAAACTAACTCATATGTATATATAATAATTTTAAATTAAAATTATAAAATATTAAATTTTTGAATAATGTTATTGGGTTTTTATTAAATTAAAATATTTTAATTATTCATGACTTTTTCAGCAAGTGTGGAATGAATTAGATCTGATTTAAGGGTTTTCTTCTCAAACTCATATCTTTGATACATGCTTGGTATTATGGATAAAATTTCATTTGTGTAGTTTATATAATTCCAATTTTAGATATAAAATCAAATAATTTACTTTAATCATGTTATTATAATTTTAATTAAAAGTCATATATTTTAAGATATTTTGATTTGAAATTTTCTAAATTCATAAGGGTTTTCATAAAAAATTCATCTCTTTAGGAAATGTTTGGTATTATTATCCAGAAATAATTTATGTGGTTTATATAGTACCAATATAAGATATAATATCATGAATTATATTTAAGTTTTGAATTTAAATTTCAATTCAAATCTCTCTCTTTCAATGTGTTTCTCTTCAAAAAATTCTAAATCTATAATGTGTTTCATAGTCTTAATTATGATTCTTTGAAAAATAATACATTTTATGTACCATGTTTTCTTTATGTGTTGAATTCGCTACACATGTATATATTTTTATTATAAATTTTTTATTTCATTGGATTTACTTGAAAAATCATGTTCCCTTATTTAAGTGGTTATTGGTTTAATTATTTCTCTAATAGTGAGAATTTTTGGTAAATCAATTTTCATTAATTTAGTTATGATCGTTCTCTTGAACTTATTTTTCATAATTTGCATAAATTATACCCTTTTATTATATAATGTGTCATTTTACCATTATTTATATTTTTATAACATAAATCTATATTTAAATTTTTCATGCATCATGTATTATGTTTCTTATAAAGGATATTGATAACTCAAATCCACTTTCTTTGAGTTATAATATTTCATCTTGAACTTCTCATTTCCATGATTGGGTTCTCCCCCATAATATTTTGTCATGTGGTAATTTAAAATCCCATTTTTTATAATGAAATTTTCATAAAATTAATGTTTTTATTGTTCTTACAATGTTTTTTTTAACAATGTTGTATTGAAAATAATAAAAAGTTGTTTCCCCTATCACTTTAACATGTTTTATCTTCCTCTTAAAATTTATTCAAGATAAACCTTATATATTTATAAGTCCCTATTATTGAATATTATTTTTCAAAAATTAATGGTTTTCAAATATTTTTCAGTTTACCTTTTGAAAAAAAATCTTTTTAAAGTGACCAGTAACATCAACTTTTATAGTAACGTTAAAAATTGTTTTCTAAAAGAACTTATAAGTTTTCACTTACATTTACATTTTAATTTTCAAAATTATTTACACTAATAGGGTTATTTTTCATGATTTATACTCTAATAAATAGTTATCTTTTGGTGGGATTAACTCATAGTAGAAAACAAATAATTCCATATCCCTTCTTGGGTGGTATCATTCAAGAAGTCTTATAAAATGATGTTTTATTTTATTTCAACATCATTTTTGTTTCATTTGTTAAATTGGGGTTGTGTTCTGTTTCAACCATCCTCCTACTTTATCTGGATTTATTATGATCATTTTATCCCTTTTATTGACTTGGATAAAAGTATTAGAATATCATATATTGTTATTCTAATATAGATGATTATTGGAAAGTTGACTATGTATTGTTTGATCATACACCTTATTTCTTAGGGTGGGTTAGGATCATGTTATCACTTTTATTGACAATTGGAAAAGTTCTAAAATTATTAATTATTATTAACAATTAACATAGTTTGATCATGTATTTTTATTATATATTCTAAATTATATGGATATCCATGTTTTTTTTTCAAAGGTTCCTTTAGAAATGGTATGAATGTTCTTATCAAATCATATAGTGAATGAATTTTATTTAATTAGGTGATGGATGGTACCCATAATAATATAGACCTTGATGCATATAAAAGTATCATGAGAAAAAAAAAGGTTGGGTTTTGGTGCATAAATCATCCCATAAAAGGATAGTGTCTTGGCACATGACCTTGAAAGCATGTTTTTGATGTTCAATGTTATGCATTCCATCAATATGTGATCAATATTATTGATCTACATTATTTAATTTATTATAATGGATATATAATTCCCCCATTTATAGTTGACTATGGCATTTTTCTAAATATTTTTTCCTACTATATTATGTATACCATGCTTATGTTTTGATAACTTCAGTTATATGTTTCCCTTACTGAGTGTTTGATCTCACCCATTTTTTTATGTTTCCATTCCCTATGTTATAAATAAAAGTATTAAATGTGATATTTTTATAAGGATAGATCATTTAGAAGAATTTTTGAGAGATACTGAAAACTTATTATGGATTAAGTAGTATCTTATATACTAAAAAATATCCATTAGTTGATAACACACATGGGTTTTACTAATTCATGGTTTTTCATAATTATATGAAGATATAAACCTAAAAGGTACTCAGAATGTACGTAATATAATATTTACTTTATTTTATGTGATTGTAGGATAGTTATGTTATAGAATTTATAGTTAGTATCGAAGCCAGTAAATTGTGTGTTTATAGACACCAATATCAAGAGTAAGGGTCTAGGCAATCATAGATATTAATTGGGAGAAAAGGACCATTATTTCCTTATTGGAACAAAGAAAAGGAATTTTTTTTCTAGATTGTATTATTAGAAGTTTGACAATTAAATGACACAATAATTTTTTGAAGTAATTATTTGGATTGAGGATAGTTTTGGTGGATTTAATGGATTTTTATCTACCAAAATATTTTATATTATGGAAGATCAGTGGTAGAGTTTTGAGAATGAATGATCTAGAAGGAGTGGGGCCATGCACACAGTATAAAAAGAAGTATTGTTAATTAAACTTCAACAGATGAAAATTATAATTAAAAATTATATAGTTTTATAAATTCTATGGATGCATTCATAATTTTTATTTGATATATAAAATAGGTGGTCAGAGTCTAGAAATTATTCAGAGATTTTGTCTCAGTGGGGCTTTGATGATCATGGACATAGTAGAGGACCATGTGGACTCTACAAAGGAAGAAAAAAAATATTTCATTAGGAATTTTTATAGCTGTAATTTGGTGAAATGTTTTAGAACAATCTTCAAGTGGTGTATTGTTCAAGTTAACTTATGAAAAAACTTCTCAATTATAATATTATTGTATTTTTGTATGAAACTTTTGTTATGGTTACATTTTTGGAACTTCTGGAAATTTCCTTTATGGACAAAAACTAGTGGAATGTCGATGAAGTTTTATTCACCTTTAATAAATGGAATTATAGATTATATCTAGTGTAAATTTCATCAACATACACATTCTATAGTAAGTGACATGGTAGGATGTTCCAGATGCAGTATAGAATTTCTATAGTAATTTTTGGAAGTTGATAGGAAACTAATTCCAATGATGGGGGATGTGTAGGATTAAACCACTTTGTGTAGGAGTTGAATTTGTGTTTAATTGTTTGTGTAAGGTTAATCTAAATATCATCAAGGATTTATCTAGAAGTTAAGGATGATATTAAAGATATCATGGAGTAAGGGAGATAAATGATATAGTTATGTAGGTGGGAAAATGAATGTGGAATGAGTGGTGGAAAATCCAAATCTTACACTATTAATTAGAAGGTCCACTTTAGGGGGATATACTCTTTATTTTTTGTGACTAAATTTAGATATCTCTGGGAAGGTTGTGCAACTAGTAAAACATACTGGTAGCTAAAAACCACCTCTATAAATATAGGGTGTGGTATCACTTGTATATTATGATAGTATCATGTTATAGTAAATATATAATATGATGGATTAGTGAATGTCCCTATGGGGAGGCTTCCAAATGAATCACTTGTGATTGGAAGGATATCACTAATGGAAATGATATTTATTCTTTCATTATTTGAGTAAGGTTATTGCAAATGGTTCCTATTTAACTCAAATGTTTCTCCTTAATAAAAATTATAGTGGTTTATTATATATATTAAGTCTAACTTTTAACCTTTTTTTGGGTTTATTATGATGAATTTTTGTATTCTTGTATTTCCTATTCAAACTTTTTTTTAAATATCTTTTTGTAAAGTAAAATCTAGGGATATGGAACAAGAGGATGGAAGACCAGCATGGTGACTAGAATGTGGATTGTTCATAGTTATAGATGTTGGGATTATTGGGGCGTGTTATGGCATTTTATAAATTTTGATGGCCTTATTATATATTTGAGTTATAGAAGAAACTTTCAATGGAAATAGTTTGGATCATTTTATTTCCCTAGTTTTGAACCTTAGAGGTATTCTGGGACACTTGGGTTTTGGATACTAGTTAAAGATAAAATTTTCCCAACATTCATATAATGGTATTATAATATTTATATAGAAGGTTTATATTTTCAAAAATATAATTTTTTTAAAATATGAAGGAATTCATATATAATACCAAATAAAATGATCATATAAAAAGGTTTACATTAAAATAAATTTGTTCACTTATTTATTGAATGTTCATGGTGTATGTATAAATTATAAAGTGTTTATACTTTCTTTATTTATTAAATATTCATAAATGTTTATCTAATTTCTAAATTTATGATATGTTTATTTATTTATTTTATTCCTTAATTTATATATTTCACGAATATAAAAATTTTATATTATAAATGAATAAATTATATTGTTTAAATTGTATAAACTATTTTTTAACAATTTCATACCATGCCTATAATGACTTAAAAGTTAGTAATCACATGAGATTTCGTTATATTCAATCAAGAGTGAGATTTTTGTATGGGTTAATAACTTTATAGTAAAGGATGTTTATTATTCATGCATATTATGTGTCACAATTATATTCAAACTGATTATTATCTTGAGTATTAATTTATATATAATGGTACATTGGGTTATAATTCTCACTAGTTGGAGGGGGGATTATACACTATCTAGAAAAGTGGAGGTTGGTTACCTATCTCATCATACTTTCACTTGTATGGATTTTGGTTTTTTTATTCTAATCCTTTACATAAAAAGGTTTGATATACCTTATTCATGGAATGAAAATTAATATGTGTGAATATAATTGGTTTTTTATTTTTTGGTGAATAATATAAATCATGAGTTATATAACGAGTTATATGTTGATATGTCTTGACTATATTAATTTGTTAAAAGTTACAGGATATAAAAAAAATTCATTAGAAGAATTCACACATGCGGGGAATACATTAGATAATTGGGGACACCTTAAAACCCCTTAAAATACTAAGTATTAAAATCCTTTCAAAAAAACACATTACATACCATGATCATCCAAATTTATAGTTTTAAGCTAATATTGGGTACCCATAAATTATCTTTTGTAAGGAATGGGGGATGTTTCTAACCCTAAAAGTTTGGTAAATATGTCTAATTATATTATTTCGTTAAAACTAAGCTAGGATGCCCTAAAATTTGGGATACCAAAGGAATTGAGTTGGGAAAATCCAAATGATGAGTTTGGGAATGGTGTTCGCCACTATACTATCCATGAACCATATATATTATAATTATAATAATAGTCTACATAATTAGATATGAAATAGGTGAAATTGTAAATATAAACTAAAGAATTTATAAATATTAATCTTAAAACACAAATATATATGATGTATTTTAAAAGGGACGTCATTTTAGTAGATCAAAACTTAATAAAAGTTTGTATTTAATGATTTTAAAATATGATATAAAAATGATAAAATCTTTTGTTATAGAAAAATATTACATTGTCATAAAACTTGACTTTGAGATCAAATTTTTAAAAGTATGATATTTATGGAGGAAATTTCTATAACTGGTATAGAAACTTGAGAATATTTCTCACGCAATAAGAAAAAATTTATGTGTTATAGTAACCTATTTCTGATCAATTGACTAGTGAAGTTATTCAACAAGTGGATGTTGATTCTTACTCAAAGTATAATATGGATTCACTTAATTTCCCCAATATAATGTTAAATTACCAAAGTAAATTTATTCTTTGTTCATGTGTTCAATATTATTGGGTATATTAATTACTTGGAGAGGTTACATCTCATTTAAGGAAATATCTGGCTATAAACTTCATTTATAATCATTTTTAAAAATAATTCAATATTTACTTATAAATTATAACATGAATGGATTAAAAAACATTTACTTGATCTCATCAATATTTTGAGGAATTATAAGTAGGATATCAGTTGGATAAGCTCATGTTTCATGTCAATGGTAGAGATATAAAATAGTAAAAAAATAAAAAGGGAAGGAATAGAGTTTTTAGAGAGTCTCTCATAACTTATTTGAAATTTAAGAAATGTGATTCTAAGGATAGAAAATGTTTCCTTTATAAAAACCATTTCAATTAGACAATAAATATTCTAGAATACTTTAAAGGTGTCAAGAAACTCTATGGAGAGTACATAACCATTATTAATGTTATAGAAGTTAATTATTAAACTTTTAAAGGTATAAAATACAAATTTTATATTTTATATATTTTTTAAATATATAGTATATTAAAATAGAGGAAGATTTTATAGATGGAGCTTCAAGTTTCCATCATATAATGAGGTAAATATTTATTACAATAAGAAGGAGGATCTGATGGTTTACATAAAATATTGAATGGATTTAAATACAATATGTGTATTCAGACTTATTCGATTCCCCTTGTATGATACTAAAATGTTTGAGAAAAATAGTTTTTTTATAAAATATTATGGTTTACTTTCATACACATGGTTTATGATTCATCCAATTTAATAACATGTTCAAAAATAATGGATAAAGGAGTTTTATCCAATGTAACAGTATTTTATCCATGTAATATGTTAAAATATGATCTTAAGTTATCCCACCACTAAATAGTGGAATATATTAAGTAATAAAATCATATTTTCATAACATTACTCCAAAAACATATAATACCATAAAATATATGGCTTTTAAAAGTGTATTTGTTGAATATTCACTCAATGGGAATAAGTTTTACTTCCTAACATGGAAGGGTTTGTTCCATAGAAATTTATTTAGATAAACTTTAGTTTCTAAGTGGTTAGTGGGAGTATGTTCAAACTTGTAGAAGTTAAATGTGTAAAAAATAAATTATTATACATATTTAATTTAAATTTATTTTCAATTTACATTATAAATGTGTTTATGATATATTGGAAATGAATGATCTTAATATAAAGTGTTCACTTTGATTTTTGACCACTTTTTTTCAATGAATATTTTATTTAGAAAGGATTACAGATGAAGATAATAAAATTAGAAGTGATATAATTATTTAAGACAATGTAAGTTATTAAAATTATAACATTGTATATTTTGAAAAAAAAATGAATATTATGTTCAAAGGGTTAAACATGAGCAATATGATCCCCAAACTTTCCATTGTTCAAACAAGATTTCATCATTGATGTTAACCTATTAAATGAGTTTAGTTGATAGATTTATCATATGTTCATGTAGATATATATGTGGTTATAAATACATAGGGATGTAATGATTTTAATAAAACCTTAAATGTGTAGAAAACAAATATTCTTTAAGGCGGTTTATCTTATAAGATATGATTATACAATCACTTATGCATGGTTTTTCAAGTATTATTAAAGTAGTTTAAAATTAAAAAAAAAATATTACGTTATCAAAAAAGGTATATCCTCTTCATCATTCTTTTATGTGGGTTGCATATATTACATGAAGTAAATTGATAAAATCTCAAATTATGTTTTTGATATTATCCCTAATTCAATTACATCATGAAGTATTATATATTTTTATAACATGTGAATATTCATATGGGTTAGGATTCATATATATATATATATATATATTTATATTTATATCAATTGTAATAAAAACAATTATGTGATAGATGACCAAATATGTATACTATATAGAGTTTGATACATTTTATCGGTATTGTGATAGGGATACATTTTTTATATTGAATCCCAATTACCTAAGGTTGATAAGATACTTTTAAATATTTATACTTTGATGCCTTTCATACACCATACCTAAGGCTGAGTTAATCCTTGGGTGGTAGGGTATGTTGTTGGGTATGTTGTTGATTATGTCATTGGTTAACGTTAACCAAGATAATATTTTTTCTCTCATCTAATGGGTAGGAAATTTGGACCCTTGGTTGAGATAAAAAGTGGAAGTCTATGTCAATACCAATATAAGTTACTTGTAATGTTCTTATTTATATGGATGAATGGAATGTGATGTTCTCATTTATGTATTTTAATATCATGTGATGTGTTCATCTATCTAGACAATATATACTCAAATAATCGAGAATGTATAAGTAGGTTATACAATATTGACATGCTTTGTGCCTCATGGTTACTCAATGTATTATAGAAAGGGGGTATATAATTATGCATATTATATATGATGCATCTAGTAGAAATGTGTATAGAGACACATGTGTTTAATATAGATCACACCAAATCCCTTTATTTCTTAAATGGAGATCATTATTTGTTAAAGTACACTCTTTAATAATTATTATATATTATAGAATTCATAATTATTTTCAATGAAATAAGGCCCATCAGGTCATAATTTGGTTTTTAGTGAATTATAAATGATTTTTTTATAAATTATTTGTATAAAACATTGAGTGATACTCCGAAAATGTTTAGAGGATATCTAAAATAAGTTTCTAATAGATTTTCACAAGTTGTTATATAAGTTGTAGAATAGACTGAAAATGGATGATATTTTACCTAAAATGCGTTTTTAATATTGTTTTAGAAATTTTTTCATATAATGTGATATGATGTCAATGTTAATTGATTCTATGAGGATTTAGTGTAAGTTAGAAAATGATAAAAAAATATGAACTAAAGAAAAAAATCACAATGTGGTGTTATTAACTATTTCATGGTTGGTATTAAAGTATACCACACCTTTATAAAGGTCACAACATTATGGATTATTTCATAGTAGCTTATATGTTATAAGATAATGTGTTAATTGATTAATACTTCCATTTGAGAATTAATATATTAGTTGAAACATAATTAGATGAATTTTTTTAGTGTTTCAAATGTATATAATAATTTTTTAAATGTAAAAAAAATTAATGGATACATTTAACTTCACATTATAAATGGTTATAATGTTTTAAAAAAATTTGTGATGTTTGAATTCTAATGAAATTTATTTGATATGTTTAAGAGTATAAGGAGTGTCCTTGGAGGATATAAAAATTATTTGAATCATTTTTCAATGGTTTTATGGGGCCTATATGATAGTGTGTGTGAAACTCTAAAGTTAAAATCTTATTCTCTCTTTCTTTAACTAAATGTTCTAACTAATAATGAAAAAGAGAGGATCCTTTACCAACATTAGAAAATTCATATAACCCATGGATTACTCTCAAGGGAGAGATACATTTCTTAGAATTTATCTCCATAAGTGTCATATAAAATATCAGATACATGTCTACACCACACAGAAAAGAGTTATGTTCATTATTTATATTATATTTAACTAAAATTAAGGGTTATATCTTATAGAAAAAGAATGTTAGTGGTTTGTTTCCATTATGAATTGACAATTGTTTTCCCCATTAATACCTAATAGGGTGTACATATGATATAAATTCCTCTATATCATCTGTATCCTACTAAGTTTAGGTAGATCAAGGTAAAACATAAAGACCTGGATGAGGAATTATTTATCAGACAGAGTGTATATCCATGGGGAGCCTTGGTGTTATACACCAATAAGGTGGGAAAAGGTTTATTGATATGTGTAAATTATAAAAAATTAAAATAGGTAATGATAAAATATAAGAATCTATAATCATAAATTTTTAATTTATTTTATTAGCTAAGGGGTGATTGATGGTTTTTGAATATTGACCTGAGATTCAAGTCTCATAAACTTATAGTATGAGAAAAAGATATTCCAAATACAAAATTCAAGAGATGAAATTCATTATATAAGTTATAAGTAATGTCATTGGGAGTTATTAATATTCTAATAATGTTTATATAAAGTTGATAAACTAAATATACTGCCCATATATGGATTCTTTTGGGGTATTTTGAATTGATAAAATTTTGGTAAACACTTTATATCATGAGGAACATGAGAAACACTTGAGGAATAATGTGGATACACAATGATAACATTTATTATATTCCAAAATTATGACGTGTCTCTTTTAGAGTAGGGAAATGATGTTTTTTGAAAACTTTGTATTTTTTATTGGCATCTTAGTTCATCCTAAAAATGTATAGTCAGAGTTGTATAAAGAGATTACTAAGAATGTGGTTGAGTTTAGAAGTTTACACTATCTTATGGGTTATTATAGGAATTTTATCTAAAATTTATCTTGAATTGAATCATTGATGACTAACCAAGCCAAGAAGGGTGTGAAATTTAAGTGGGATGACTATTATGAATCATCATTCTATGAGTTAAATGATAAACCATAACAAAATTATTCTTCTAAACATAGACAATTTTTTGCGATATATATAGTGTATTTTGATGCCTATAATATTGTATTAGGATTTTTGTTGTATGAAATGGTCATATTTTAGGATAAAATTCCTTGAAATTGAGATCACATGATAAGAACTACATGAAACATGATATTTAGTTAGTAGTGATGGTGAATGTGTTAAAGTGTTGGGATAATTATCTAATTAGTGAGAGTTTTATGGTATATAATGATTGTTATAACTTATTATACATATTTTCATAGATATACTTCAACCTTTAACAAAGGATATGGGTCAATTTTCTTCTTCAATTTAACATTGAGGTTAATTATGTCATGACTCATCCCTTAGGGCTCATGTCATGACTAACCCAAGTCCACCTCTAATAGGCTAGGGGCTGGCAACTAGAACTAACTAGGAATATGCCACAAATGGGAGGCATTTACCTAATTACTTGTACACATGAACACGTCTTCAAAAAAAATTGATGAACTAAAAACACTAAGTAAACAAGCATTTATACCTCTAAGATACCAAAACCTGAGTATGAAAGTATAATAAATGAAAATTAAATGGGTCCAGAATATAATCCCAACCAAAAAGGGAAAGTACAGGCTCCTAAATATCATCCGTAGAAAATACTACCTGAAAGGTAGGTACAAAAATAGCTTTCTAAAGTCACTAAATCACACCTTGTTTGTCGGGCCTCTCTCTAAGTACCACCTAGCCTCGGTTCTCCAAGGAATTCATCAAAGCATCGATCGTCTGCACAAGACATCACATGTGTGAGCATATCCCGTGTAGGGGTGACTAAAACAATACTTAGTAGGGATCCCAAAACCATAAAGGTACACTACTAAGAATTACACAAAGTACACCAAAAAGGAGACACACGAAGTAAACCACAAGGTAAACACAAAAAGTACACCAAAAAGGAAACATATGAAGTACATTCAATACGGTCGGTTCATAGAGGTACAAGTCTAAAGAATGAAGAGAAGGATTTCTAGTTGTAGTCCACAAATCTCCCAGTATCTATGACACTAGATGTGTCAGTGGTGCACAGAGATTCGATGGTGCACACCGCGTCTGTGGAGCATGGAGAATCGGTGGCACCTAGAGCGGTGATGGTGTCTGAGATGTCGATGGATCATAGAGTGTCGATGGTGCCAAGATCGTCAATGGAACATGGAGTGTCGATAGTGTCTGAAGCTTTGATAGCGCACAGAGCATAGATGGAGCACGGATCATAGATATCTCCCAGAGCATTGATAGCGCATGGAGATTTGATGGGTCAAGAAGTCCCCCAAGTCACATAGTCATGGTCAGCTGTAGGATTCCACTCATAGCACACCTGTTTCAAGAGAACCTACTCCTCAAGTAGATATTTCATAAACCAACATCCACTAAATCTCACATAGAGTATCTCAAAAGGACCACCTCGGCACAAGTGCCCCAACACCATAAATGTCTCCTCAAACGGACACATGGTTTGAAAGATACAACCAATTTAATAAAAAGGGTTAGGTCTGATCCGGGTCCGACCCAACCTAGTCCGTAAAACACGAACCGACCCGGTTTGGCCAATTTGAACTGACCCAATCAGTCTAGGTTAGCTTGAACCGGCCCGACCCAGCTTAATGGGATGTTGGACCACCGCCAAGTTCGCTAACCCCCCCCCCCCACACACACACACACACATGTGGGCTGGATCCTTCATTGAACGTCTCAGTCGTGTGCTCCCGATCAACATGACCACCATGTCCAATGCAGATGGAACTGCATCCTGACCCCCTTCCCCATGGATTCTGCCACCATGGGTTCTACACAAACCACATCCATGTGTCGGTCGACGCTCGTAGCCTACCCGATGTTGCGGGATCCCACCAATATAGCCTCCAAGATGCATCCTACTATAGCCACTGTCGTGGCCTCCTTCCACAACTCCTATCCACCACCCACAGTCTGCATCGTCGTGGGAACCTCTTTCGACGTGGTCCCGCTGAACCACGGCTATGCACCCCATTGGAACCCATCATCCCATTAGACCATGTGCTTCCCTCACCGCCATTCATTTCACCCTCAACCATAATTCACCTCCTACCAGCTATGCTCTCATCACACCTCTGCAATGTCGTCGTGGATCACAACCTTCAGTCTCAGATCATTGCGCCATGGATCATGGGCTCAATGATCGATCTTTCAAGTAGGGTTTAAAATGGAGAAGAATGCTTGAAGAATATGATATATTTAGGGGGGATGGATTAAAAACATGAATACCCAAATAAAGGATCATGGCATTTTTTTGACCTTGATCCATTCATGTTAATGGGATCATGAAGAAACCAACAGGAGAATAATCACCAAGATCGATTCCCTTTAATCCGGCAATAAGTATCCCTCCTTCAAGAACGATCGAACTAAGGATCAACCTATTCATGGGATGGTCCATGTTCATCATTTAGTGCAAATAAGGGAAAAATAAATCACAAATAGATCGAATCCCTACATCAAGGTTAGTTCAGTCATTGATGAAGAATGGTGTTCTGTGTGATCTTTGATCCTTGATCCGCTGACATTCGTCCTTGGGAGAGAGATTCCTTCTCCTTAATTCAGCGGAATTCCAGAGTTATGGTGATAACATTGAATTTCTATGAAATTTCTTATTATAAAAATAAATTTCTACTGCATCAATACATAACGTCCAAATAAAATATTTTTATTAAATATTTTAATGACGTTTATGTCCAAAAACTAACTTTTGTCATTGACCCATGTCGGTCGATGTTAGGCATCGCCTAAATATAACACCACATTACGAACTCAATGGTGGTCTCAGATTTTGAATCCAAGTTACCGTTTATGAGTTATTAGGATTTCAAAATAAATTAACTTTTATTTTATAATTTTATTTACGATTAAGCCCCTGGTGACGTTTTCTACAGATGACCCATACCGACAAATGTTAGTTTGCACCAAGGGTAAAGAAACTTCTCTGAGCTTAATGGTTCCCTTAGATTTATGATTGGGGCACTCATTTAAGAGTTATTTTACTTTCTCCAAAAAGTCACGTATGTACGCTATTAAAAATGTAAAAAAATTCGAACAGTCATTACAGGAACCTGAGGCCTCAGAATCGCACGCCGTCTTAGCAACTAGTATCAGAATTTTCCCAAATAATTTCTAAAAATAAAATTAGGAAAATAAAATTTATTAAAATTTATGCAGTAGTAAGGGTGATTTTTTGTTGGTAAATCATAGTAGGAAGTATCATATGTATTTTTTTTAATATTTAAAAGAGGATTGGTAGTAATTATGTTTCATATCAAATATGTAATGGATATAATAGATATATAGGGTGAGATGATTTTCATACCACTCAATATTAATTTTAGATCGGTGGACTGGGTGGAGGAGGCTTAAGTGGATTACAATTACAATATCATGTTTTTTGAGAACATTAACAGTGGGTAGTGTTAGGTTGATTCTAAATTGAATTAAAAATCATGTCTATATGTATGTAAAATATCAGTTTCACCCATGAACATTGAAGATAAGTTTATGTGAAGTTTCACTCTTCTCGGTGATATTTTAATCCTATCCTAACCAAGATTTACCATGATGTTCAATGTTAGTTTGAGTGGTTAGTCATGAAGAATAATATAACTAGATTTTTATCGTGGGGTCTCACTTGTTAGATAGTGATAATAAATCATCAAAATATAGTTAGTACCATATAGATGGGTCTCATTCCTATATGGAAATGGTATGAGTCCTGGTGGATTTTTTGATAGGATTACCATGGCCTTCTAGGGGTTGAGATATTTTATGTTTTATTTTTGATCAATTAATGAAGTTTATCACTTTTTATACATCCAGTTGACTCAATAAATTGATGAATTGGGGAATTTCTATGTTTTGGAAGTTGTAAAATTGATAAAATAGTATTATAGATCATTGTATCATAATGAGATATGATATTTAATTCTCATTTTTTTTATGTGTTATGAAATACTTTGTGTACTCAAGTTAATTTAAATAAAAATTATCACCCACACATGAATGAAAATTCTGAGGATACTATCAAACTTTTATGGGTTATGTTTTGTGTTTGAATTCTAAATTTTGTAGAGTATTGGAGGATCATATTTAATTAATGGAGTTTCATTTTAACAACAAATACGAATAATTAATTTAAAATGAATCATTTGAGAAATTATATAATAAAACTTCTATATCACCCCTATATTGGATGGTGGTAAGGAAGAATTTTTTTAGGCATAGTTCTATACATGATACCACAAATTAGGTCCAGATGATCAGGAAACTATAGACTACAGCTCAAAAAAGGTATAGATTGAATGAAAATTGAAAATTCTAACCATTAAAGTTTGGAATTAGTAATATTATACTTATTTGGGAGTCAATATAACTATAACTTCAAACATTAGTAAAAAATGGGAAAAATAACACCTCTATTTTTTCATCCTTTTGATATCCTAGAATTTATTATAAAGGTATCATATTTTCAATTTCTTCCAACATGGTATAATAGAATTTATGATGTATTTATTATATTTTCGTTGAGGATATATAAACATCACCTACCACAATTTATCATGATGAAAAGGTATTGATGGAATTTGATGGCTTGTTTGTAAAGAAATCTATTTAAATTATAGACTATCATTAGAAGATATTATGGGAAAATGTGATACCTTTATTCCATGTGTTATTGAGTCACAATAAAATATAGGTAGAGACTTGGGATAAAGAAGTGGATATGTAGGAATATTGGTCAGAGTTATTCTCAATATATACTCTATGATGTTTCTTAGGGATGAAAATATTGATGTTGGGGGGTTTGTAATGGCCCATAGATTTTTGTGTTACTGAATCAATTTAATTTTATAAATTTCATGTTTTATATGTGTATTTGTTAATAAAAGATAATTTAGTGAAAACCAATAATAATAAAATTTAGAGAAGAAGAAATATAATATTTTGTATGACAGGAGTAGGTATTACTATAACTCTACTATAAGAAATTGGATGTATGATTGGCCAGAAGTAGCAACTACCTAGTTATTTTCATCAATAGAAATTTTGGAGATAGAACACCAAAAGTCAGGTGGCTCAACAAAATTTTGGTGAGAGCCACTGGAATTATAGTTGTATACCCAACCCATTTTTCAATAAAAAAATTTTTTAAATATTGAAGATAATTTTTCATAAATATTGATTATATTTCCTCTAACCATAAAATGGGAAACGAAGAACTATAAATTTTATCTCAACTAATATGAAACTCTTTGTTATAGTCACTAATACAAAATAGGCCTTTAATAGCACTATAAATGTCCTTTATAGTCACTAGAAAAGTGTTGACTACCTGAGTGAGATTAAAAGCATTAGTCTTTTATCGGCGCTAAAAATGTACTAATAAAGGGGTCCTTTATCAACACTTATAAAATCACTGATAAATTGTACCTTTTTAAGTTATTTTAAAATCATTTAGAAATGTTTTCTTAATTATCACTTTTAAAAGCACTAAAAATGTGTCCTTTATTAGGGCTTTTAAAATTATTGATAAAAGTCCATATTATAGAGTGCTATAATAGCACACTACAGCACCAGTGCAATGTGCTGTAATAGCACACCGTAGCACCAAAAACACAGCAGATATCAACAAAAACAAGTCCCAAAATAGAATTTAAATGAAATGAAATTTACAACACAAATACAAGAAAAAAACACTATATTATAGAAATTGAAAACATTGGTTTATACAATTATATAAATACAAATTATTACATACATTCAAAAACATCAATGTTACTTTGTCTTTTAATCATGACCCTGACTCATTCTATTACTGAAAAAACCACCCCAACTCGATAAAAAACAAACATGTATAAGAAAAAAATCCTATGTTAGTAATAATATAAAGATATAAATTAAAAAAAGTGTTAATTTTACTACAATTGATGTTAATTTTACTAAAATTGATGTCAATTTTAAATAAAAAGATACACATGGAGTCATACCAATCACATCGTGCATTAGACTGAGGTGAAGTTGATTCCAACATGTCTCAAATGACTTTTTGATAGTTTTCCTAAAGTATCAAAACATTCTGAATGTGTTTTCTTGGTTTTGAGTACGTCATTTTCCTTTTCTACTAAAATGTCATTTTAAACTAGAAACACACTCGTTTGACTCATTTTGATCACATCGTGTATCATTTTGATGTGAAAATTATTCCTACATGTTAAAAATAACATATTAATCATTTACCTAAATTATAATCAAAATCCAAGTGGGTTTGATTGGTTTTCATTAAGTGATACTTTTTAAACTAAAATGTTGATTTTAAAGTGATAACAGACACTTTAATTCACATTGGTCACATCATGTAACAGATTAAGATGTGTCGAAATCCTTCATGTAAAAACTGACTTATGGATTGTTATCATAAATTATCAAAATAATCTGAGTTAATTTGATCGGTTCTGAGCAGGTTAGTTGTCCATTTTAAAAAAATTAATGTCAATTTTAAATAAAAATATACACTTTGAGTCATAAAAGTCACACCGTGGATCATATTTAGCTTTGGATTATTTCTACATGTCTCAAATGACCTATGTATAGTTTTACTAAAGTATAAAAACAATCCAAATGTGTTTTATCAGTTTTGAGTACATTTGTTGTCTTTTTTACTAAACTTTCATTTTAATATAGAAATACACACTTTGACTCCTTATGATAACATCATGTATTGGTTTGACATAAGACCAATTCATATATTTCTTAAATGAATTATTAATAGTTTTCAAAAAATATCAAGAAAACATGAGTGATTTGGTTAGTTTTCAGTGAGTTTCACTTTTTGAACTAAAATATCGATTTTAAACTGATAAAGGAATGTTTCAGTCATACTAGAAACATCATGTATCATATTAAGGATTGGATGATCCCTAAACATAAAAAATGACTTATAGATCATTTTTGTAAAGTATAAAAACAATCCAAATGTGTTTTATTGGTTTTGAGTAGTTTAGTTGTCCATTTTACTAAAATTGATGACAATTTTAAATACAAAGACACACTTGGAGTCATACTAGTCACATAATGCATCGGATTGAGGGGGGGAAGACTCCAAAACATCTCAAATTAATTGTGTATCATTTTCTTGAAGTATCAAAACAATATGAATTTTTTTCTCTATTTTGAGTACGTCAATTGTCTTTTTTACAAAAAAAAATGTCATTTTAAACTCAAAACACGCACTTTTGGATCATTTTGATCACATAATGTATCAGTTTGACATGAAACCAATTCCTACACATCAAAAATTACGTATAAATCACTGTCTTAAATTATCAATAAAATATGAGAAATTTTGATTATTTTTTAGTGAGTGACACTTTTTGAACTAAAATGTCAATTTTAAACTAATAACGGACACATTGAGTCATATCGGGCACATCGTGCATCAGATTGAGGTGAATCTGATTCCTGCACGTCACAAATGACTTATGAATCATTTTTTTAAAGAATAAAAACAATATGAATATGTTTACTTAGTTTTTTAGTATGAAAATTTTCTATTTTACTAAAATTAATGTCAATATTAAATATAAATAAGTTTATAGATTCATATCGGTCACACTGTGTGTTGGATTGAGGTGAAACTGATTCCTACACACCCCAAAATCTGAGTACGTTTTGGTATATAAAGGAATGAAATGTGTACAAGACACCCCAACTCAAATAATAGAATCCACCTTTATAATAAAACAATTATTATGTGAGTAGTTCTAAAAAATAAATTAAACATAAATATGAAACAATGAATTAATTATATGGAAAATGATTTTACTATGAAAAAATTAAAATTAAATCTATGATTGAGTAGAGACAGTTTCATTTCTCTTCTTACAAATTCATGATATATGGATAGGAATCTTCTAAAATAAAGGAAATATACAAGTAATAATGAAAATTAAATCAACGTTTCATTATATGATTTTTCGGTAAAATAGAGAAAGTATATTGTAACATTACCTTTAAATATATCCAAAGGGTTTCCTTAATTATAGTTTGTTCTTCAGAGGGATTGGTAAAATCATCATATGCAGAAGAAATTATCTACATGAGTAGTCAAACAATTAATTTAGATTATGTTAATTCATTAGATAACATATAATATTATGATGAAAAACATAGTATAATAAAAAAACTTTTACCTTCTCATTGAACTCTCCTTATTTTTATAAAGGATTCAAGGATTTTCTTACACAATCAAGAATCAAAATCCCCTCTTTGTGGTCCCCTGTAATGTACAAGACACTATCTACATTGGGACCATCATGAAGTGATTGTGATCTCCTAATAAAAGGGTCTTCCTCAATTGAATTTTCAACTGACCTGTCATTTTTTTTAGTCTCCAACAAGACAATTGACCAATTCTTTTTTGTTGGATCAGAGACATAAACTAATTTAGCTACTTGTGATTCTATTATGAATGGATCATCTTTTCCCCCTTCCACACTGAAATTCACCTTCACGAACCCATTTCATCAACTTTCACTATAATGATATTGTTACCTCATTTGCAACAAAAAAAACCATAATTGAAATGTTGTATAATACAACTCTTATATCTATTCGATAATGCACAAATATGAGATATTTTCATAAATTGGATTTATATCATTGAAACCAGATATGTGCATTGCTTCAGCCACAAGAATAACACCACTATTTTGCATTGTACTACAGTAATCATGTTCTTTTGTATAGAATGTATGATCATTGATTACAAAACTAGTGTAAGATAAAATATTTCCATTTAGTTTTATGGCTATCCATTGAAGACGTTCAGCATTTGAATTAATAATTTTAGATAACTCCTTATAAATTTTATCTTTAAACCATTCTATAATCTATTTATTATGTGTATTTGATATCCATCCTTTAGCCCTTTATGGATTCAAATCTCTAAGAATTTTTTTGTGGGATTTAATATATGGATAAACATAATCACTATTATGTAAAATGTAAAGGTGATATTTCTCCCACTCTATTAAGGTAATTGTAATGATATCTATTCTGAAAATACCTTGACCTATAAGGTTTTCATTGTGACGAGACTTTGGGAGACTGATGATTTCAACATCTGATAGGTAATCGGTACATAATTCAATAGATTTTTTAAAAATATATCATTCTAAAATACAACCTTCAAGATAACTTGTATTCTTGACATACCATTTAAAAATCTTCATATATCATTCAATGGGGCACGTCCATCTATAATGGACAATACCATATAGTTGAACCTATATAACTAAGTGAACCATCAGGTGGACCATTGTATCAAAAAATTATGGTGGTAAGAACATATATAATTAACATAATATGACTCCAAAATCCTTATTCATGACGGAAAATATCATCAAGTCTATAAATTTACTGTATATGGATTTGAAAAATAAGTAGAGTCTGTTTAATGTATGTTGTACATTTTTAGGTAGAAAGATATGGAAATAAATATACATTCATTCTTAAATCAAAGAATGAAAGTCATGTGATTTTAGTCCTTGTAACTTCAAATTAGTAATTGATACAAAATTCTTGATATTTGATGAATACCCCTATAGAAATTTTACACTATTAATGAAAAGGAAAAATTGTAATTTCTCTTATCAGGAGAGTGTAAGCTACTGGGGGAAGAAAAGTCCACCTTTTACCCTTCACTGGTGCCAAATCTTCCCTTATACCATTTCAATCAAGTCCAACCTAGCCTTGATGCCATCTTTCATTTTTCTAGGAACATTTAATAACTTTCCAATAACACTATCAAATAAATTTTTTCTATATGCATGACATCAATAAAATGTCTGACATAAAAACAATTCAAATATGGTAATTCAAAGAAAATTTATCTCTTCTTCCAACTTGATTTTTTAAGGTATTAAGAAAATGGTTTAATAAAAACAATTTCAATATCTTTTACTTTATTTTATAGTTGATAGCCCGTTACTGGAGATGGTTTTGTACCTTGTTCTATATTCCAATCGAATGTTATCATACAAGGTCGGTATCTATTCCATTGAGGTAAAAATTTCAAATTTTCTAAAAACATATTCTTCAAGGAATATTTCAACCAAACTGGGTATATTCATTTTTAACAAATGTGACACCCCTACATTCCTTTATTGATATATATTGATAAATTTCCATAAGCAGAGAATTCGTTTATCATTATATACAATATGGACCTCAATGTGAATTCTTCACTTCTATAAGCATCATACATTGTAACACATGTATCCCATATCAATTTCAGATCTTAGAACAATGGAACCAAATAGACATCAATATCATTACCAGATTTCTTTGGTCTAGATATAAGCATAGACAACAAAATGTATTTTTCCTTCATGAATAACCATGGAGGTAAGTTATAATTTACAAACATGACAGGCCATGTACCGTTAGTATTACCATGTAACTAAAAGGATTCATTCCATATATAGATAACACAAGATAACAGTTTCTAGACTCGTTTCTAAATATAGGAAACTCGTAATAAATTTCGTCCACTGAGGAGAATCTACTAAATGAGGTAGGTTCCCATATTTAATTCATGCGTCTTTATGCCATGTCAAGTGTCTCATGGTTTTCTAAAATCCATATAGTCATTTAAACTATGGAATGATTGGAAAGTACCATACATATTTGTAAATACTTGATTCATTTTTATTATATAAATCTACACCACACTTAGGGAATTTTATGAGCGATTTGTAGTCCTTGAGAAACAATATGTAATAACTTTAGAAAAGTACAATTTTTTTAGAGATAATTCCCATTGAATGTGACATTGTTTTTTGTATCATATGTCCAGAATGGTAGTTCATTTTCTTCTAGTATAATATCATTCAGTAGACCAAGTAGTTCTATAAAGCTATTTTCACTCCATCTACTGCCATCTTTCAAATTATATAACTTCAATACAGCTGACAATGTTGTTTATTAGGTACAACTAGTATGTAATGACCCAAAGTTTCATTAATGGAAATCCCTCTTGATCTAATTAAATTTCTCTTTGTGTTTATATAAAATGTCAACTTCCTTGGTTTAATGTTAAGAATTTTTACTGTTGCTAATATAGTTGATGAACAGTGATCACATGATTAGTATAAATATAGGACTTTAACAAATCCAATTTAGTCAGACAAAGGAAGCGATGGCCTCATCCAGTAGAACTGCCCCATACGAATCCCATTTGTCGGATCTTGGAAAAGAGGTGGCATCCTTGGGCTACGCTCTTGACCAAGCCCAAGCTGAGCTTCATCATGTCAAGCTCGAATGAGACCGTCTACGGGAAAAGTGGAAGTTGATAGAAATTACCACTCGAGCAATGTTATCTGAGCCACCCCAAGAGTCTGTCACCATCGCACACCTTACCCTTAGGTCTTATGTAGCTGTTTTAAGGGGTTATGTAACAAATAAGTAGTACAATGTTCATGTACATTATTTTTGTATATAATAATGAATATAATTTCTAGTCATTTTTGATACATTGTAAATAGTTTTTAAAGTACAAATAGTGTTTGTAGTTATTATTTAATTAAGAAATATATTTTATTAAATTAAGAGATTTTTTAATTAAATAATATTTTAATAAAATATTATTATTATTATTAAATTAATTTTTATTAAATATAATTTATCTTATAATTTTATGAATGCAATTATAATTTTTATTAAGGTTTGAAAGCCATTTCTCTCAAAACCCGTGAATTTTCGATAAATGTCAGTTTTTATTTTAAAAGTGAAAATTAACATATTTAGAAAATTATTTAGATAAAATAAATGTTATTTCTTGAATCAGGACGTCAAAATTATCCAACGGTGAATTTTTCATAATTTTCTGAGACAGTCAAATTTTTGGGTAAAAATTAAATATCGTTTAAATATATAATGTGTTTTATGACATCATAATGACCCAATAGTGATGTAATAAAATACTATAATCTTTATGTTCCGCCAATATATGTTTTAACATTAAAATAATGTGATTTTGTGTTTGTTTGACTTACTTTTCAAAGCATTAATGGACCCCTCAAGACTTATTAAACACCTTGTTTTTTTAAATTAATTTCCATGGGAGTGTGACTCACCTACACATAATCAACCTCATTATTTTAAGAAGTTAGGACTTTGGCCTTATAAAATATTTTTTTCCTCTTCTCTGACAAAAACCTTGGGCAAAAACCATGGGTTGGTTTGTTGTTTGGATTAATTTAATGTAAGGGGTCCCAAACCTAAATAATAAAGAATTCCCTCACCTTTCCTATATAAATCCACCCAAGCTCCCACTTCCTCCTCACACAAAACCTTTGGAGTTCTTCCAACCTCTGCCCTAATCTCTCTAGAATCCTCCTAAGGTGCCCTAAGCTCCCAAGAAGCCTCTCACAAGCCTCTCTCTAGCCTTTGGAAGCACACTTCCAAGTAATGTTTTTTTCTTCCTTTCTCATTTTTTTCCAAGTTTCTTTAAGTTGTTTTTCCCTTTTAATTTAAATTATATATGTTGGGTTTTGGTTTCTAACCTCCCTCATACTTCCCTATTTATGTTATAATGATGGGAGACCCTTTCTTTCTCATTAAATTCCTCCCATGTACACCCGTTACTATGCCGAAATTCCGAAAGGAACTTCTCTCTCCTCTTTTACATTCAAGCAATACTTTTGTATCATGAATATAAATTCCATTAACATTGTTGGGACATGTATCTATATGACCTCATTACTTTCCATTACATGTAAATATGATGAGGAACCCCTTTATCTCTCATCAAAAAATTTTATGAATTCTTATGTCACGCCGTTACGCTGCCGAAATCGCACTGATTTTCTAAGCCAATGTCATTGTGTAGTGAATACCATGCCCATTTCTCAATCAAGGGTATTCAACTTTATGCACATTTACTTACTGATTGTAAAGTTTCATGTATTAATTCCACATTCCTTTATCGTGGAATAAATGATTATGTTTTATGAATCCATGTTTTATGATCCATGTGGCACACTTATGCATGAAATGAAATGTTTAAGAAGGGTGTGCTCTTATAGCGCTCCAATGCATTGGGTAAAGTATAATATCATGATACGTCATGTGAAATGAGTGTTGACTCATTATAATTCAAGTGCAACGAGGGTTTACTCCTTCTTTATGTGCAATGAGGATTTACTCATGCTCTATGTGCAATGAGCCTTGGCTCATGCTAATTCCATGTTAAGTGTTGTTGCCACATTTCCATGTTATGATTATCATGATTTATCATGCCTTTATGTTCATGTTTTTCTTATGCTCTATTGATATGCCTATTGACTAACTTGTATTTTACTCCTCATGTTATTCCATGTGTACTCCCTTACTGGGCTTTATAGCTCACCCTTTTCTTATGCATGTCCTCAGGTTATCACAGGCAATGCTAAGTACGAAGGAATGTAGTGGTCATGTAAAGGAAGTTTTCAATAAAGATGTTGTATTTCGTGTTTTAAGTTTTTATGTAATGATCCTAAGCCCCAAAGACACTAAACCTCTCGATCTTCTTTGTTGTACCAAGTGATGTTTTATGTAATAAATCATGTTTAAGTTTTTAATAAAAAGCAGGGTTGTCATATAGTATACAATGGTTTCTTGGCACAATTATTTAACTCCTTAAACAACTTTGGAAAATCAAAAAGGTCATCTTCAATTTCCATCTTCATTTATTCTATGTGATCCCCATCATCCTTTACACTGGTATTCATATCAAATGATCCATAAACAACAGTATCATCCAAATCAGTGTCTATATTTAGTTTTTTTTATGTTCAGTCCAACATTTATAGCTCTGATCTATTCCATGAAAAATTGAATATTCTTCCAACTCTACTAGACTATTTTTTTCCTGAATAAAAATAATGGAAACATAGATAGAGGATTAGATAAGGGTCATGTTCATGATCTATTGAAAACTTGATGAACACTTTAACTCCATATTCGTACACTTTTGTCAAATGACTAGCATGAATCCATTTTTGATTCATATCCATCGTGTTGGATTCATGAAAGATAATTTTTTACAATAAATAAATAAATACACATAATATATTCATTACCAAAAGGTGAAAGTTATAGACATTTGTAATAAGGTAAACTCACTATTTGATTGTTTTAAATAATTTTTGTATGTTGTAAAAAATAGGTAATTGAATTTAAGAAAATAATTACTCCACTATGGAAGTTGTTATCATATGAATTAATTAAAAGGTGAAATTTATAAGCAACCCATATTCATTAACTCATCTCCTAGAAATTTACCATTACATTTTATTATTTGACACATCCTTCATCTCTTGTGTACATGCACCTATGTTGCTTCAAATACTCTAAAAAATAGTCATTCATGGGATGAATAATGCTCAAAGTAGTAAAAGAAACATAAAAGAGATAGATGATGAGTTTCAAGAAACAAATTTCAATAATGACTATTCAGGAGATGAACTTGATGCGGATGACAGTTTTCTATAAAGGAGATGGGGGATGAGTCTCAAGATAAAAATTTCAATAATAACTATTGTTTGAAACACATCAAGTATTTCTTAAATCCTCTAAAATGAAAATATAATATAGTAAATTAAGAAGTAAAAAACCCAAATATTATAAACATAAATAATAAACTCTTATTCATTCTACTAGAATATATAAAAATGTATTGATAAAACATTTTGATAAATAAAGAGTTGCTTTATATACATGGATAGTAATAATAGATTCCTAGGGGTAAAAAATATACATGTAAACCTAAAATGATAAATACCTAAAAATAATTTCTAATATATAGAATTTGATAACTTCCATTCTATTTACTGGAACAAGTTATGTAGCAACCTAAAGAATTATTATATTTAAAATTAATGGTATATAAAATATTTGAAAACATCACAAGACTCTTGGGATGTTATATCACCACACCAACCCATCCCAATAATTCAAGGTAGGTCACCACATTAGATCTTCCCATCTGAAGGATTCTTGGGAGGATATTTAATATACATTTACTCATCCTTGAGATTATAGAGGATTCCATAAATATGTTGGCATAAATCAATAATACACATCATTATGATATATCACAAACAAGGGAGAAAAACACACCAACCATTGAAACATCTATCCCATACGCATTTAAACATATATATATATATAACATGTAATTTATAATACACATACTTGCAAAAAAACGTGCATTTAAACATAATTTATCATGCAAATAAATATAATACCTTCCTAATTTGGAAATCCAAAACCATAATTCGTGAAGAAATAATTATAAAATCACCCTTACATTATAAGTTCTGAAAATGCATATAAATATATAGAAATATATATTTACATATATATATATATAAGAATGTATATATATTTATAAAATAAACTTAAATTGATTAAAATATATATAAACCATATAGAAAAATATCACAAAATAGTAAAATAAATACCACCCCATACTAATTTTAAAAATATAGATCCATTGAAAATAAATAAATATGGTATCACCCTTATTAAGATTTATCTTAAAATAAAATAACACAATTCTGAGAAAACAAATTTTTAATGAAAAACCATTACACTAGAATATTAAAACAGAATTTAGGTAAATAAACTCTCTTACATGAATTGCATAAAATTAGCTTTTTTTATAGATATGCACCATCACTAGACTGAGAATTGGTTTGATAAATAAATTTACTCATTTGTTTAAGGATTTTAAATCCAAAACCTCCACTTTTTATATAGTGGAAGAAATATTTATTTAATTGGTTTATTTGCAAACCAGAGGTGATTCTATAAGATTTTAAAATAGTGAAAAATTAATTTGGCAGAAAAAGTTGGGGTATAGATGTAGATAGCTAAGAAAATTGATTCAAAACAATAATTTAAACAAACTAAAACAGAATATCCAAATTAGTAGTCATGTAAAAATGGATCATAAAAAATGAAAATAGTATACAATGACTGAAGTATAAATAACTGATGACATCATCAAAGAAGAAAAAAAAGGAAATGACAAATAAAGAAAGAAAAAAGGAACCTACAAAGGAAAACAAATGCCAACCTCACTAGGTTGAAGAAAATATGAGACCCTCAGATCTAGATCTTGGTGTTTTATTTGGAAACCCTAACTACAAGCGAACACTAGATTTAGGATGACATTCAAGAAACTGAAGGTAGTGGGTTTTTTGTGATTCGAGCTTCGACTCACTGAGGAGGAGCGCAGGTAGTGGGTGGCTTCTGTGGAAAGATACTAATATTGTGACAGGTTTGCAACTAGTTAGGTTTTTTTAAATTGATCATAACACTTTTATCAGTTCTTTCAAAAAAAATAACTAATAAATATTCTATTTATCAGTGCTTAAGTAATAATAATTGATAAAAGGCATATTTATCAGTGTTTTTCAGCACTAATAAAAGGTTTATACTTATAATTATAAATAAAAAAATTGTAAATATATATATATAATTAATAAATATACATAAATATAAATATAGTAAATATATTCCTTATTTAAATATATTTATTATAATTTTATAAATATTTAAATATATAATTATTTATTTATAATTATATAAATATTTTAAAAAAATAATATTTACTCAAAAATCTCAAGAGACAGGAAAGCCCGCTCCTGAAAAATTTTATTAGAAAAATAAAAATGACAACGAAAATAATGTAACTAGGTCAATCAGAGAGTATGTCCTCATCTATATGGTATATACTATAGATCAAGAACAGGTTCATGCCCATAATCATGATCATAATCATCATCGTCATCATCTTCATCAAAAATCTCCCACTCTGATTGTGAGTTCTTCTATTTGAAGATTATAGAGTACTTCCCCTTGAGAATTTCTTAGTCCAGAGTGATTTGTCCCTTATATTCCTTAAAAGAATACCTTGCAAACCCATTTTGGCCACAACCATATGAAATAGCCCAATCATCTCGGACATGACCATGGCCATGACCTTTTCAAATCCTACCTCACTACCAAGTTTTTTGATGCCAAGTTCCTTTAGGCTCTTCCTACTCAATGCCTAGATGAACCTTCACTCTAGACCCAGATGTCGACAAATCAGAACCAACAATTGATGCCTTATCAAGAACATCCTATGGATGAGTTGTATCAATCATTGTTGTCTGGTCATGTTGCACCTGAAGTGGGGAATCTGGGAGATACCTTTCTCTAGACTTCCAGGGAAAAATCATTTGAAAGCCTTACTCATCCCCTACAATCATCTGACCTTTAGACTTATCCAAGGTTGGTGTACATGATACTTCCACATTGCTAATAAGAAAATAAATATTTTCCACCATATCTAAAATTTTATAAACTTCCAACAGTAATCCCATAGCAACAACATCTTTAACTACCTTTAAATGTTTTTCCTTAGAAACATTCTTAGTTACTTGAGATTCTTCAAATGTATCAGTCATAGTAGAACAAAAAACACTGACAAGGTTCATTGAGGAAAGATCATCGGTAGGATTTAGCTAAAAACCTTTCATGGACTTATTCAATGTATATTTCCTAATCTATAAATATGTTTTAAACTCAATTTATATCCTCCATTTCTTGGTGGAGGAGTGTAAGTGAAGCTTTTCCAAATCCTATAGATCATCAAAAAAATATGACTCAAATTCAGTAGAGGGGTCCTTATGAGGTGACTCATTTTTATACTTTAAAATTTTTAATTGAGATAATACTGGATCATATTCCTAACTAGGATGATCAACCCCATCCTCTACGGTGTTGATATCATTCATATCTTCTTACTCATGCCCTTGTTTGGACAAGTCCTAATTTACAATATGAGCACCATTATCCATTTTAGAACCTCCTTCAGCACCCTAATATTGTTGAAGAACATTATAATTGACCATCCTTACCTTTTGAGAAGGGTATTTCACATAGAATATCTTAAATTTATTATATGTTTGCCTCTTCATCCCACATGAACAACAGACAATCCTTTTTCTGCATTTATCAAAGGGATGCCCAATGTTGTGACAACCTAAGAAAAAGTCAGAAACATTTTAAAATTCAATGACTAAATCAAACATCAAATCATCAGAATATAGAACCACCATTTTGATAAGAGGGTAGGTGAGATAAATATCCATAATAAATCAAGAAAAATAGCCATATCTTTCCCTTTTGTTTCTCTATTAATCTTAATTGGAACACATATGGAAGAGGTAACTTCCCATTAAATTTGCAGATGTCAATGAAACTAACTAAGGCCATGAATTATAACCCAAATCTAGGTAAGAGAATTATTTGTGTTCATGGGATTAAATTCAGGATCCCAGTCTTGAATACAAATGACCCCTGGATTTTGGTTAACAAAGCCATAACCCCATGCCGATGACTTTATTACTACACTCAGAAATATAATGTGAAAGAACCCCTTCTCAAGTGAGGTGAGTTTCTCACGGTCAAAACCCCAAATAACAATAATATGTTTTCTAAGCTCATATATATTCCATCAAAATTCCTAGACATGCAGATAAATATGTGCAATGATAGAGTGCTTACATTCCTTAATCTTTTCTACTATGATGCCTTAAGAAGCTTCAATAAAGGCAATGTCCTCCTTCCTCGTGCTTTTTTGAGATATTAAGGTAAGACTACCCTCGATTCCTTCAAAGGATATATGTTTCATAGTAGGAACTACATCAGTCGATGACTTAGTTTCAACCAATTTTCCTACTAGTTTTGTATTCAACCCATCAGAATCTCCACACACTGCTTGAGCATAGGAATGATTCACACTGTAAAAATAATCCTTTTTTTATTTTTCCACAATGCCTTTTCCAATGAAATTCGAATCGAAAGGAATATGAGAAGCCTCATGTGTGGGTGAGATATTGAACTAATCTTCAATAGGATCCCTAGGGTTTGACTCCATGTTCTCTAGAATTCCAAAGTCCCCCAAAGACATAAACAAGACCAAATAAGACTAGATCCCAACACTCCTCATATAAAAATAAATAAGAGAGAATCCTATGAATCCCACTAAGAAAGGATCACTTAAAAATAAAAATGGAGCCATCATGGTTTTCATTCTCTTTGGAGACACCATTTACCAAAAAAAATCACTTTAACAATATTGAAAAAATGAATAAGTTTTGTGTGTGTGCATTGCATATAAAAATGCATTAATTATGTATATGTGAAATCAATTTAACACACATTTAATCTATGTTAAATTGAAAAATCAAACAACATTCAATTATATGTCCACGACTCTATACAATTAGTTGGTATTTTTAATTCATATTAATTTTTAAATATAAACAATTATTCACTAAATATATGACTATTTAATGTAAAGGGCATTAATATTTTTTAATTTATAAATAATATATATATATACATTAATATATATATCTATATATTTAATATATACTATTTATTAACATTATCAATAATCATGTAATTAATAAAATATTTAATATTTTTCTCAATTTACCTATTTTTAATTTTAATTTGTTTAATTTTTAATTTTTAGATATCTATATATTTAATACAGACAATTTATTAGTATTTATAATTTATATATAGTATAATCAATTTATTCAATTTTATCGATAATTATTTATTTAATAAAATTTGTAATATTTTTTTAAATAAAATCAATTTTTATTTTTTATTTATATAATTATTTTATTTTATTTATTTAGACCTTTATCACTTCTAAAAAAGAACTGATAAAATATTCCTTTATTAGTTCTAAAAATATAGCACCTATAAAGTGTTACATTTATCAGTGTTTCTTTATCACTGATAAAGATACCATTTATCAACGCTTTTTTCTAGCACAAATAAATACCATCACTGTTAAAAACCTTTTTTTAGTAGTGATTCCATAATTCTTATTCATGAATAGAATTTTGATCCATATGTGAAAGTGATATTTTAATTATGTGTCTATGGTACTATTGGTCTTTAGGGGTATTCATTTTCATTTTCCTACAACACATCTAAAATACTATTTTACAAAATTTTAATAGGTTTTCTCTAAACAATATGATTATAAAGGAATAAAATAGTGATTTCTTGGGACAATATTTTATTTAGACTCATGTAGGTTATCTATAACATATTTGTTAATTTATTGTATGATTCATGTGTTCATGTATGTGTGGGGATTCGGAACACAACATGAGGGGAATAGAAAATTATACTTGGGTTTTCATTAATGACAACAGAAATTATTATAGATTGTTAAGATTAGGAAAAGCATTTATCTAAAGGTAAGTTTATTTGTGGGTGGCTTGGTGATGGTATTTCATAAAAAATACTTGGGATAAAGTAGATAGTAATTGGATATTTAACCCATGGGATTAGTTATAGGTGATAAATAGGAAAGAGGAAGAATATTTCTTTTAAGGGGATCATTTAATGGGTTCTTATTAATTTAATGAGTTAACAAATACCACCTAAAGTGAGATCGTTCATTATATTAAATGTAAGATCTACTCAGTTTCCAAGGGTACCTGAGTAGGGTGTGAGATATAACTCTCAGTAGGTCGGAACCCATGGTGTTTATCCCAATCCTAACAATGCAATATAAATTAAACAGTGTGTAGGTATGCATAAATAAATTAGATCAGTGCAACGTAACAAAATTTCAAGTACCTAATTCAGCCCTAGGCGGGTGTCTGAATATGTAACCAGTTCATTTATTAAGTAATTACCAATTTATATAAATAATTCAGATGATTCATATCCACTACTAGCATCACCTCAAGATATTATAAATAGTTAAGGTTATAATATGTAACAAGGAAACCATGATTGATGACTAAACAGGAAGTTGTTCCAAGGTAATCACCAAGGAAACCTAGACCTCAAGGGATGATAACTCTGTAGTAATTGAATCAATATAAAGGGGTAAGAGTGTAATCCAAGGATCATTTTCGAAGTCATTCCACAATAAGATTCATACTGAGTCCAATGATTTCATCCAAGGTAAAATGGGGCTAAGAAATGGTTGGGCCCGATGAGCATTAACCATGGAACCTACTTGTCAATGTTGGATCTAAGGAGAGTATCCAAAGTATCATGTAAAGGGTTAATAGTGTAATCTATGCAACATCATCTTAGGAATTTTATAATAATACTCCTACCAATTCCAAGGAGTTCATCCTAGGTAAAGTGGGGAAAAGCAAATACTAGGCCCGATGGCATTTAACCATGGTATCTACTTGTCAGTGTTGGATCCAAGGAGTGTATCTAAGGCATCATGTAGTTCTACATGAAGGATCTTACAGTGTCATAACAGGAATCCAAGGTTAGATAAAGATTAGGTTCTAGGTGAGTCTAAACCTAAACAATCCATATCCGTGAATTTGGAATGGGGTCCTCTAGTGATAAAGGCATTCCCTTGGGAATCCAAGGTGAGATCAAGTCAGGACACTACCATTTTGATAATGGCGTCATAAATAATTCATATGGTTCAACACATTACCTTTCATTAGTGTGACGAGGATAATTGGGCATGAAACCATTTAATCATGTCATAAGTAATCAATAAGACCATTTGGTTCAAGTCGTTCCTTTCATTAGTTTGACAAGGCCAAGTAGCATGCAACCATTTAATTAAAACCATGTGAGTCAAGTTCAATTAATAAGGTTCACCTCACTTCCTTCCATGAACATAGAAAGGTGTTCTATGGATGTCCAACCAAAAATTCCATTACATATAATAAGGAAAATTCATATACTTAAGTATTATTTCCATAATATCATTTGAATTAATTGGTTACATTTAGGCACTTACCTAAGGCGGGTCAAGTGGAATTGATAAGGCACAAGCTATTCACAATTACATGACTAAATAGAAAATTAATGTAAAGAGTATTACCATTAGTTTGGTCAAGCTTTAGTGCACCCAAACGATGGCTCAAAAGTGTAAAAAAGTTAAAGACCCAATTATGGCATATCACCCTACATGGGGTGTTGGGAGTTGTGGATGTAACCACCAACGACCAATCATATTTATGGAAAGAGCATAAGGAAAAATCATTAAAAAATCCAAGCAAGAATAAAAAGTCAAATCACTACTTTTTATCTTAAAGACATCATACCTCCATTGGAGGGGTTTTATTATAAAATAATGACTTTTTTCTCAAACAAGTCATTTATTACATTTAACATTTAAATCAAGGAACATACTAAATTCATGTTTAGAAGGAGTTTAATCTAAATACTTCAATGCATTAACTAAAATCCAATGGAAGATTAGTAATCAATTAATTAATGCATTAATAAAATTTGAGGACTTATAAAGGGACCCTCCCTCAGGGTGGAACCAATTTAATACTCATCACTTAACAGATATGGCAGTGACCACTCGAAACCACCCCTCATTCGCGCCAACATAAATTTATATATATATATATATCCTTAACTCAATTCATGTATTCCCCACACCATGATGGAATACATAAACATAAGATATATATATATATATATATGTACATACATATACATACATACCTAAGTATATGTGTGGGCGCCCTCAAACATTGATCAAAACTCACTACAACAATAATAAGAACTCAAAATTAATGTGGTAAGGACCAACGCACCTCAATAAAATTACTAGGGACTTATAAACACCTTAAAATCTAAATTAAAGGGTGGAAAACAAAACAACAGGTTTAGAGATTTACCCAAAATGATGGCGGTGATCCAAATTGAACCCATATGCCTCACCTTCAATAGCGGATGTCGAAATACACACAAGAGAGTCCTGGTAGATGCTTCTCATACCTTAACACTGGAATAAAATAGAAAAACACATCAACCATAACCCTAGGGTTTTTATCTGAGCATTAGGGGCAATAGGGAGACAATAAATCTGGTGAAAAAGGGAAGATAAGGGAGCATAAACCCTTACCTTGAATATTTTGACAAGAATCACCAAAAATAACTTGATGAAATCGATCCAGAAGAAGGGAACCAGATACAGGGGTCACAGAAGAGGGGGGTTCGGCCGAAGGGGGTTGTCACGCTGTAGGGGGAGAGGGAGAACCCTATTTGAGTTTTATTAACACTTGACCTAATAATAATAATAATAATAATAGTAATATTATTATTCTTATTCTTATTAAAACATGTTTTCCATTTTATTTCCAATTAAATTTTTTCCTTTTGATTTTTAATTTATTTTAATTTCTTAAAACAAACCCAACTTCATGGCTTGACCCACACTGTTTTAAAAATCATGTGGAAATTTTTCGGTTTACAGTGTGAAGATACTTCCTCCAAAAACACATTGTGCAGGCTAGACACATGGTTTGGAAAACCGTGCGCAGCCCATATGAAACACCTCTATCTCACTTTCACAAGGCTGCAAGGTTTCCTACAGTGGGTTGCACGGTTTCAGACAAACAATGCACCCTCTTCAACCTTTCAAAACCATTCATTTCTGTGTTTAGTGCCTCCAAAACTCCTCAAGACACCCAATAAACTTATCAGCCCTTCACCCAATCAAAAAACCTCAAATTAAATTGTTCCAACTCACATAATTTAGTTTAAAATCTTGGTTTTAAATTTGACCAACCCAGTAAACAAAAAAGTTCAAAATACCTTGGATTTTTTTCTGGTTCAAAAACAAAAAACTCTACAATATCCCCATATTATAACTTCTTGACCCTAAGAATCCATCGAGAAAAAATTAAAACATCACTCAGTCTAAAAGGGTTGTGATGTATCATTCAAAATGTCGCATTGCATTTCGGACGTCCAACGCACCTTTAAGCACTTATTAAGAATTTGGAACTTAAGACATTACAACCCGATCCAATGCTCGCTTTCCTGCTAGAATACCAAAATTAAGCTTACACAATCCCTCTAAGATAGAGACATGATCACGTCATCATCTCTAAAAACATCTGACTGATGGTGCTCCCCACCATAGGTCTTAACTTAAGGAAGGGACCAATTCAAAGACAGAGTACCTCCACCATTGGAATTTATATACAAATCATTCCTCTAAGCTTCCTAAGTAGTATCCTATCATGATTTCATTAAAAAGGAATGGTAAAATTCAGATCGACCTAACAGAAACTGGTCATGCAAGATTTCTCATAAGACACTGGAGACCTTAAAACCACACTCGCCTTAACCTGGAAACATTATTTTAAAAAAATGGTTCCTTACAATTGTAAAAATTTAACTAAAAAAGATATAAAAAATCAATCCACTTTTCCAACTTATCTCAAAGATGTCCGTCTTAGATGACCAGTGTATTTCCAACTGAATCACAATGCCTTCCTCCAAGGCATCTTGCGTTTATAATGAGTGCATTCATCGAAGCCCGTACCTGAATCCTGGTGATGCTTCATAGGTCAAACCCTCACCCATTCACATAGAATATATTATGAGGAACTATTCTAAGGTAACTAACACTCTATTTTACAAATAAGACATTGGTGAAATCCCATAATGTCAAAAGTGGAACATTAACTAATCCCAGAGTGGTATCCACCTAGCAGTCAAGTCAAAAGAAACAGTCGGAGTTTGTGAGACTGACCAAGGTGTTCCTACTTGGGAACCCAGGAATCACTCAAGACATACCAATCCTTGACATTAACCACGAATCATCATGCAACACTATGAAAACTCACCTAAAAATCTCAAAACCTTAAAGATTTATCATGGTGTAACACTGATGTTTTCTTAGTTCATCTAAGATGACATCAAGATAGGGTACATGCATGTCACTTAGAAAAACACACTAAGAGGATTGAAATGGTTTACGGTCAAATACACCCAACTAATGAAAGGAAAAATAGGCGAACCACAAATGGTATACTTCAAGGAAGAAACTTGGATTCACCTACTGATGCACCAACATTGAACCGAACACATTCCTTTACTACCCAAGGCATTCCATGATCACTCGTGATTTAACCATCGAAGTCCTCCAAGACCAATGGTGTTTTACCAAGATTTTATACACAACAAACTATATCAAAGTCATGTTTTCGAGCAAGCACCCACATAAAACAACACATGAAAGCCTTAAATTCATTCAAGTATAAACTGAACATTTCTAAATAGTTCTCTTAGGTTATTCTCTTTATCCATGTAAGAAAGAATTTACTAGGTTCAACACAACACTCCACACCTTAGGAGTTTCCTAGTCACAAAAAGAAAGAAAATTAGTCATTCATAAGCTTCTAAGATAAAAACAACTTAAATGAACGTGTAACGCACCTCTAAGCCATGATCACAGTGTCAAAACATACAAAGAAAGCCAAATCAATAATATCAGTCTGTCAAAACACTTGAGTATTCCGAAATACATCCCGAGCATTAGGATGAAATTGATTATTTATCGTTCAGGTCACTCTACTTGGGGATGACCCGAGACCATAATAAACACCACAATAAGTGTATTTCAAAGTCGCATTGCCTCATACGACCATTATCCTGGACGACAAAAAATCTCAGAAAGCTCATGGAACTAGCAAGGCATTAAGCTATAAGGGTGATACCTACCCCAGGTTAGCCCATTACAAAGTATAAACATTGCCCTAACACTAATTCATGCTAACAAAAGTCATTAGGCTCAAAATCCACTCATCAATCCATCTATTTCTAAATGAAGGAACACCTACAGGAAATGATCATGTTTCCACTCTAAGGAAAATCAAAAGAGAAACTCAAATATCCCTTACATTAGGGTGTTAAACAGAGGACACCACTATAGGTTCAATTTCTAAGCCCTTTATATTTAATCACATTTAATCTTTAATCATCAAAAGATTTAATCAAAACATCAAGTGACATTTTTCAAAAACAAATCACAAGGTACTTGATTTTAACCAATGCCCTAAGGGAAAAACAGGAAAACTTCATAAAACCCCATTTTTAACCAGTTGTGCCTTTAGAATTTAACCATTTTATTTCGGATTAAAACTAAACATATCTTAAATTTATAATCATTTCAAACATAACATGGTCAATTCAATTAATATGGGTTTCCATTTCTCAATTCATGAAATGCTCATACACTCAATAAATTGAAAATTGGATCCCATTTATCGATACCAATATCAATTTAGAATTTAACATAATAATATACAATGTTATAGTTATATGGGTGTCCATATACCAACTGATAAAGCACCCATAAACTTTATAGTTTGGCATTTGGATACTATTTACTAACCACTTTACCTTTTTTAAATTTTAATATCCATTTACAATGGTATGAATACACAGGTTTCATTTTCCTAGCTATAAGGTGACCATACACCTTACAACTAAAATATGGCTCCTATAGTAATCTCAAACATTTAATTTAACAAAAGCAACCAATTATAAGTCAAAGCAAGCTAGCATGTCACTATAATCAGCTAACACATAGAAACTTACTGAAATCACAAAAGCATGGAATATTAATCCTAGAATCACGCTACAACGAGTATTAAACACAGAAGGAATTATAATGAATTACCTAAACATGTAAAAATATAAACATGAACTAGTACTCAAGGAACAAAATCCAATCAGTAGGAAACCTATAAATACAACTACATGGCATGGAATATGCATGACATTTAAATTTCGATGTACATGTTATGATGCATGCAATAAAACTTTCTTTCCAAACCAGACCAAGGGTAAAAATACAATAAAATCATAAAATAATAATTATAGGAAATTACACCAGTCACTCAAGGTGAAATCATATCAACTATAACATCAAACAATACAAACAAAAATTCCCAGCCCTAACTACTTGGTCATTTACTATATATGGGGTCATCAGTCCCAAGAAAAACTATTAACCAAGAACCAACACATTCCTAATCTCCTGTCTACCATCCCCAAATAGTAATACAAAAGAAAATTTAATCTTTGATACCACTTTGTAACATCTCGACCCGACTTACCACTAAACTGGTTGTCAGACAGGTGGGTCACATGGCCTCAAGCGTGTCTCCCTGTATTCCATAGGATGCTGACTATAAGAGAGGGTCTTGGGATTTCATATCGAGGATACTATACCCTCTTATAATATATGCACAGTGTTATTATAGTGTAAATAAAAATCAACTGTGAAAGAAGTAATAAATAAAGCAATGAAAAAGTAGTGGAAGAATAATATAATATTTGAATTTCAGTGGCCGACGCCAGTTTATAAAATGCATGGATGATGGACGATACATAATATAAAGTATTAAACAAATAGAATGATTTAAATTAAATTACAAAAATAAAGAAAATACAGCAATCCCCATGGGCAATCTCCACGAGCATCCTAAGCTCTAGCTCGGTCATTTTCTCCTAACTCCTAGGTACATGTAATACAGTAATCAACCTAGATCCTTAAAATGTAAGATCTACTCAGGTACCAAGGGTACCCAAGTAGGTTTTGAGATATAAATCTAAGTAGTCTGGAATCTATATTGTCTATCCCAATCCCAAAAGTTCAATATAAATTAAACAGTTTATAGGTACGCATAAATAAATTAAATCAGTGAAATGTAACCAAATGTCAAGTACCTGCTTCATCCCTCAAATGGTATCTGAACATGTAACCAGTTCATTTACTAAGTAATTAACAATTTATATTAATAAGTCACATTGGTCATATCCTACATTGACATCACCTCATGATAGTATAAATAGTGAAGGTTCCAAGATGTAATAAGGAAACCATGATTGAAGACTAAATAGGATGTGGTTCTAAGGTAATCACCAATGCAACCTAGACCCAATGGGGCCACTAACTCAGTAGTAACTGAATCTAGCTAAAGGTATAAGAGTGTAATACAAGGATCATATTCCAATCCATTCCCCAATAAGATTTTTATTGAGTCCAAGGAGTTTATCCAAGGTAAAACGGAGCTAAGAAATGATTGGGTCTGATAGGATTTAACCATGTAACCTACTTGTCAATGTGGGATCCAAGGAGTGTATCCAAGGCACCCTATAAAGGTGTAAGAGTGTAATATAAGTATCATCATCTATTAAATTCTTCAATAAGATTCATTCCGAGTCCAAGGAGTTCATCTATGGTCAGATGGGGTTGAGCAAAGATATGGTCGGAAGAGATTTAACCATGGAACCTACATGTCAGTGTTGGATCCAAGGAGTGTATCCAAGGTATCTTGTAGTCATCCATGAGGGATCCTATGGTGTCATACTGGGCATAAAATCTTAGACAAGGATTGGGTTCTAGTTGGGTCTCAACCTAAGAAAGTTGTATCCTTGAATTCATAATGGGTTCCTCAAGTGCTCAAGGTATTCCCTCGAGAATCCAAGGGGAGCATGAGTGAGGACATTCTTATTTTGATAATGAAGTAAAATATAATCATGAGGTTCAATCCATTACCTTTCAATAGTGTGACAAGTCTAATTGGGCATGAAAAAATTTAATCATGTCATAAGTAATCAATAAGTCCATTTACTTCAAGTCTTACTTTCATTATTTTGACAAGGCCAAGTATCATGCAACCATTTAATTAAAACCATGTGAGTCAAGTTTAATTAATAAGTTTCACTCATCTAACTTCTATGAACATGGAAATGTGTGATGAAAATGTGCAACCAAACATTACTTTACATTTAAAAATTCCAATTCATATATTTAAGTATTCTTTCCATAATATCATTTGAATGAATTGTTTAAATTTATAAACCTACCTTAAGTGGGTCAAGTGGAATTAAAAAGGCAAAAGATATTAAAATTTTCTTGATTAAAGAATAAATTTATGTAAATAGTCTTAATATTAGTGTTGTTAATCCTGAGTTCACCTAAATGATGGTTCGAAAGTGTCAAAATGCTAAATACCCAATTATGGAATATCACCCTACATGGGGTGTTGGGAGTTGTGGATGTAACCACCAAAAACAAATCATATTTATGGAAAGAGCATAAGTAAATATCAGTACAACAAGCCAAGAAAGCATTAAATTTTAATCACTAATTTTTATCTTGAAGAAATCACACCTCTGTTGGAGGGGTTTTATTATTAAATCATGACTTTTTTTCTCAAACAAGTCATTTATTACATTTAACATTTAAATCATGGAAAATACTAAATTATCATTTAAGATTCATTTAATCTAAGGAATTTATTGAATTAATTAAAATCCAACGACAATGTAGTAATAAATTAATTAATTCATTAACAAAATTTGAGAGCTTGGAAAGGGACCCTACCTCATGGTGAAACCAATTTAATACTCAGAACTTGACAGATTTGGAGACGACCACTCAGAACTGCCTCGCATTTACACCCACATACATTCATATATATATATATATATCCTTAACCTAATACATGTATTCCCTTCACCATGAGGGAATACATACATGGAATATATATATATATATATACATATCTATGTATATGTATGAGAATCCTCAAATGTTGATAAAAACTCACTAACACAATAATTGGAACTCAAAATTAATGTGGAAAGGACCAACTCACCTCAATAAAATTACCAAGGACTGAAAAACATCTTACGAATCTCAATTAAATGGTATAAAACAAAACAACGGGTTTAGAACCTTACCCAAAATGATGACAGTGATCCAAATCAAAACCATCTTCCACACCTTTGGTGGAGTATTTCAGAATACACACAAGGCAGTACTGATAGATGCTTCTCGTACCCTAACACTATAAGAAAACTGAAAATGCATTTAACCTAACCCCAGGGTTTTCGTCATATCATGAGGGGTGGTGAGGAGAACATAAATCAGCCGAAAAAGGGAATAGAAGGGAGAATAAACCCTTACCATGAATATTTTCACAAGAATCACCCAGAATAATAGGGTGAAATCAATCTGGAAGGAGGGAGCTCAAGAAGGGGTTATGTGAGAGGGGGGTTCGGCTGAAGGGGTATGTCATGCCGTTGGGGGAGAGGGAGAATCCTCTTTAGGTTCTCTTAACACTTAACCTATTATTATTACTATTATTTTTATTATTTTTATTATTATTATCTAAACATTTTTCCCCTTTTATTTATATTTAAATTATTTTCCTTTTAATTTAATTTCCTAAAACAAAACCAACTGCATGGTTTGACCTACATGGTTTTCCAAACCATGCGATGTACAATACGAGACTGCTATCTCCAAAATAAAATCGTGTGGTGTAGAAACATGGTTTGTAAAATCATGTGCAGCCTATGAAAAATGCCTCTATCTCACCTACACAAGGCCATATAGTTTCCGACAGTAAGACAGACTGTTTCAGACAAACTGTGCGCCCTCTACAGCCTTTCAAAACCATGCATTTCTGAGTCTGGTGCCCCCAAAACTCACCAAGACACCTAGGAAACTTCTAGGGACTTCACCCAAGTACAAAAACATCATATTAAAGCATTAAAACTCATGGAATTTTGTTCCAAATCTTGGTTTTAAATTCGACCCGTCTAGTAAACAAAAAGTTCAAAATCCATTGGATTTTTGTCCAGTTCCAAAACATAGATTCTACAGGAAATCTTTGAATATAATCTGAAGTAGTGTGCATATATAATAGGAGTAAACGCAGTAAAATTAAAGTTATATTTTCTATTCAATAATCATTGTGATCAAGAAACCATTTTAGAATGGATAACTATAAAGAAATTTAAATCATCATTAACAGCCTACGTTATGTAATCTAGTATCAGACCACCAAGGGACGGGATCCAAGAATTATAAATTTAAATGGAATAAAAATAAGTTAAGTTAATTTTATCCAAGGAGTGAAATTGTTCAAGGAATTATACAATGTCATCGGATCCAAACAGTAGAAATTTCCAAGTCATCCTAAAAATTTAAGTAAATAGACCCAAGGATTAGAAATTTTCAAGGAATCTCAGGGTCCTAAGTAAATTTTATCCAAGGAGTATAAATTTTCAATTCATCCTTACAAGTTAAGTAAAATGGATCCAAGGAGTAAAAATTTCCAAGGAATAAAAGTATTCTAAGTAAACTAGATCTAAGGAGTATAATTGTCAGATTCATCCTAGTAGTTTAGATCCATGGAGAAGAAATGTCCATGTAATCCTAGTGGATCATTGGTGTCTTACTGTTAACCCTCCATTATGACCAAAACCAATTCATTCCCCATTATATAAACCAATTCATTAATCATTTCTCTAATCCATTCATAATCATATACAATCCATGGTAAAATTCATTTCATAGCTTTTATATAAAAATGAAAAGTTTCATTGAGGTTCTTACAACCTTTAACAATTCACTTTATTACCATATTTGATTCCTAGTAATGTAAAGTTAGCTCAAATCACCCCAAAGGTGGTATACTCATAGTCAAAGGAAAGAACTCACCCAAGGGTTGGTTCAGGTTTCAGTCAAAAACTTTCAACCTTGTAATAGGGTGTCATGGAATGTATTAAAATAGAATTTACCTTTTAACTCAAGGGTTCATTAATTTAGGAAGAAACGCCAAAAATTCCGACATATGGCACAAACAAAATAGGATATAAACAACTTTAATTTGAGGTAAAATGCATATAACACCTAGCTTAATACCATAGAATAACACTCATCCAGTATCAGCCTCTTGTTTGGTCTAGATCATAAGAAAATGGAAGAACTAACAAACACCCTAGAAATAGGGTATATTATATTACACCAAAATAGCATCTTCGATAGAAAGACAAAGGAAGAAAGGAGCCTATGGAATGAAGAACTCACTGGTGTCTATACAATAAGACAAATTTATCTTGATTTGAATTTCAGATAGTGAAATGGGATCAAAACCTAGCTTAAAGGATTGAAGAGCTCATAAGGGAAGAGGAAATGCTATCCAATAGAAGTGGAAAATGGAAGAGTATCTTAAAATATGAGGAGGTAAAATGGTTTTTTTACACTTTTAAAAATGGGATGCAAGGTTTTCAAAATTGTGTTCCAACCCTATTCCCAGCACTACCTCAATACCCCCTCACATTGTCACGGATCAAGGTTGGACAAACTATGTGCCAATTTTGTGTTTTCCCTCTATAAAAATTCTATAGAAAATGGAATGAGTGTGTGTCCTAGTTTTTATAGTTTCATCAAACCGTTTATCACAGTACAATACACTAGACCACCCCACATGGTTTAATATAACCATGTGTACTGGGTGGCCTAGTTTCTACTAACCATGTATTCCAGCTATTTTCTCCAAAATATGGGGATCCAGGCTCTGAATAAGATCAGGACACCCTTGTTTCCTCCATATCCTTACTAGTCATTAATATTAGCTCAAAACTAAAGAATTAAACTAAAAAATGATCTATACCTTCATAAAAATTTGTAATGTTACAACCTCCCATCCTTAAAGAAAATAATCCCTGAGTTGGCCTTCTGAGAGTAGTAATGAATCATCTGAGAAAAGCTCTGGTCATTGGGCACATACATCAGTCTTTCTCTACAAAGACTCATCCTATACATTGCTCATACTTCCATAGCACCCATGCCATAGGAACTAAATATACATAGAGAAACTTTTTGCCTCAGTCAACAATATAGATAATATGATTCTCAAAGTATGCAACAACCTCCAACATAACCTTCTCAGTATGAAGAATATGTGATAGATCAGAATGTTATCTATGAAGATGAGATATATGGAAGATGTCGTGCATGCCCTGGTACCTCTGAGATAACTGAAACCGATAATAATACATCCCAAAACTATCTAAAATATCAAAGAGCCCAATGTAATGAGGTAATAAATTCCCTTGTTTATGAATATATCTATTCTCTAGTCTAGGAAAAACTCACAAGAAAACTCAATCCTCAACCTCAATCCCAAGGGGTCATCAATAGTGGTTGTAATATGACTATTTCCTAAACTAAACGGTAATCATAAGATTCATGATTATATGAACCTGATCTTTAGTATCCTAAATGAGATATGGTCCAATAAGTGTTTCCTCCCATACCTCTAACTAGCACATAGGTGATTTTCATAACCTACCATATAAGTCCCCATAATGAGTCATCTTGATGGTAGCCTGAAAATTTTTATTATAATAAAACACAACTATGTGTATATGTTTCTCCTAATAACCCCCAAATTCAAGGAAAAATTCTTAGAGCATGTTCTATAACACATGAATCATATGCTCAGTTTGACCATTGGTCTAAGGGTGATAGGCCATGCTTAGAAGAACCTGTGTATCCAAGGCATTCTGTAACTCCTTCCAGAACCTCAATATGAAACGAGTGCCCCAGTCAGATACGAAAGAACATGTAACCCCATGGAGGTGTATGATATCATAAATGTAGAGCCTCCAAAGATCATCCATTAAGAAGTTATCTCAAATATGTATGAATAGGAAAATTAACTTCAACTAGTCAACAACTAACCAGAAGGTATCATCACCTTAAGTTACTATAGGAAAACCTATCACAAAATACATGGTGACATCATTCCATTTCCACTTGAGAATGGACAATGGATTTAAAAGTCCTTATAGTCACTAATTTTTTTCCTTCACCTACCCATAGGTGGAACACTGAGTAATAAATCCATCTATCTACCATTTTATATAGGGTCACTAATACTGATGATGAAAGTCTCGATACATATGGGTGATGATGAGATCCCCATGTTGAGGCATGATATTACCACATCAATTATTCTAAGGTTTCTACTATGACCTAGACACTACCATGTATACATATAATTTCATCATCGCTAAGGTTCTAACTAGGTGGTTGGTCCTCATATGCTATGCTCTCCTGTAGAACCAATCCCTAAGAATATGATATATATTTCATCCTCACCCTATCTATAAGAGTATAATTTACAACCAAGGATGAGAGAAAATTCTACCCATGACTATCATGTGCCTCTAAGTAAATCTCTGAAAATAAGTCCATAAGATGTCACTCTCTACTGGCCTACTAAATTACCAGTGTTTGAGTCCTCCTACTCACAGCATCAGCAACAACATTTTCTTTCCCTGACATATAGGAAAGTTTAAAATTAAAGGACTATAGATATTCAACCCATCTGCGCTGCCTAAGAGTCAATTCACACTATTTAAATATGTAATTGAGGAATTTTTGGTCCATAAACACCACAAAATGATCTCCTAGTAAATTATACCTCCAATAGAACAAGGCAAGAACAACAGCGGCTAACTCAAGATCATGTGTTGGGTAATTCATCTCGTTTTTCTTCAACTGATGAGACTTGTATGTCACAAACTGATCCTCCTACATCATAATGGATCCCATCCTAGTACTCGATGCATCAAAATATATTTAATATATTATTCATGGATCTAGAAGAATCAAGTTCATCCTTGAATTCAGTATCCCTTTAAACTTTTAGAAGGTTATCTCATAGGCTTTAGACCATGATAACTTCACACCCTTCTTAGAAAAACCCATAAAAGGTACTTATAGGAATTAGAAGTTCTGAATAAAGAACTCTTAATAACTAGTTAGCCCTAAGAAACTATTTATATTAAATACATTCTTGGTATTGTCCAAATACACTACAGTTATCACCTTCTCTAGGTTACCTAATATTCCTGTATTTAAGATAATATGACCCAAGAAGTGAATTATATCCATCCAAAGGTGGAAATTTGTGAGCTTAACATATAATTGACGCTCTCTCAGTGTATCCAATACAATATCAAGAGGTCTAGAATGCTTTTATCGAGTGTGAGAATACACCAATATATCTTCCATGAATACCACCACAAAAAAAATCCATATATGGGTGGAAACCCCAGTTTATGAGTGCCATGAAAACTTCTTGTGTGTTTATGAGACCAAAAAGAATAACCAGATACTCATTAATACCATACCTTTTATAAAAAGTGGTATGAGGTATTTCTTAAGGTCAAACATGCACCTGATGATTACATGATCTCAAATAAATATTAGAGAAAACTTGTGATCCTTGGAGCTATTCATAGATATCATCTATTTAAGTCAAAGGTTACCAATTCTTAATGGTAAACTAGTTTAATTTATGGTAATCCATTGATAAAATAAGGGTTTCATCCACATTATTAGTGAAAAGGACTGGATAACCCCACCGATAAGTAATGGGTCATGTAAACCCATTTTCTTCCAAGTCCTCTAGCAAACTCTTGAGTTCCTTCAACTCAGTAGTATCCGTCTTTTAAGGATGAATGGATAGTAGTATAGCTCAAGTCACTAGCTTGATGAAGACCTCTACCTCTCTATCATAAGTTAGTTCTGAAAAGTCATCCAAGAAAACATCATTGAACTAATTTAACACTAGAGGGAAATCAACATGACACATTCCCTCATCATCTAGGTATAAAATATACATATGGGTTTTCATCTCACACATCCCATGAATATCAAGTCTATCTTTACTCACTTAACATCCCATTCACCTTTTTGAATAAAAACCACACTCTTTGGTGATGTTAATGTCACCCTTCAACAATAGTAGTCAATATAATCATGGTTGGGAACCAATCAATCCATCCATAGAATTTGTTTCATCTCCTATCATATCGATAACAAATATGTACCATAAAAAGAGACACTCACCTATCTCAAGGGTAAATCCCTTCACTAGTGTACACTCTCCGATTATATCTACAATGGGGTATTGAGTGTCATCATCCCATAGTAAAACTGAACATCAAGCCCAAGGCTCTCCAAAATAAGCATAGATAATAAGGAATTAGAATCATATGTAACAAAAGGAGAAGTTACTAACAAAGAGGCTAATATAATAGTACCTATCACTTTAGAAGTTACGACACTCTACTCCCCAAGTATCAATTTCACTATATACATCTGGACTAATTTACGTCCTTGAGATATATCTTGACTACCATAAGTAAGTGTGCTCTTCTACCACTAGAAAACTAGGGTATGGATACCCTGGAAAGACCACCACCACCACCTCAGCCTAATCAGTCAACCCCACTCTATCTCCCTAACTAACAAAAAGCTACTGACCCATCTTCTAAACATGGAGTTAGTATAGACCCTCTCTCACTGGATGTTGAAGGAAATGTCCTAAAAACCATTGTATATTTCCCATCCTACCATAATCTTAGAACTCAATGGGTCCTTATCACACTAGATTCTTAGGTGTCCTAACCTACCACATTGATGATAAAGAATATAAATACTAGTACTCATATTATGGCTGGTATTACCCCTCATGAGCGGTGTCAAAGTGCCACTTATTCCCACCTGACACTGTTCCATTGGGTTGAGAAGTTGGAATGACCTACTCTCCACCCCCAGATTCTCTGAGGTTATGTTCAGCAATCAGTTCCTAATTTACTATTTCAATTATGATTTGAATTCAAAATACATTCACCTATGATCATATTTCATACCTAAGAACATCCTTAAATAATTTATATTTAGATAACTCATCACCTAATAGAATAGTTATGAAACACTAGAGCTCCATTGGGTAGAATAGTCCATGACTAAAAATGTGCCCTACTCTAAGTGTATAAACTCTCAGGCTCTGTCAACCCTCAATGTCCTCAGATAAAAATACTCATATAATACCATTTGAATATACCTCTAGTATATATTCCGATGATGATCCATCTGAGTAATAACATCCCAACATTTCTTTGTAGAATCCCATAGAATATACATATCAAGCTTCACTATCCACTCAGGAGGCATCTCAAGATGCTTGAAAATCAATAGAATGGCCTATGTCCATGATTCTATAGCCTTTGGTCCACCATACCACAAAAACATAGGTTGATGTTGTTGTTAAAACTCATGCGTCAACATTGCCTTAATCAGGGTAGGTCACAGGGCTCCCTAAATGGTCTGCATAAATCATAGTAAACCCTTTTGGAACTAATAATAAACACCCATATCAGGCATAAATGGCAGTTCCACAAGAGGCACTACTGTATGATCTACTGTTGGCCTCTTTCCCACTACCATTAGAGCATGTTCATCACCAACCACCTAGCGCACAACTGGTGGTTGTCATGGTGAAATGTCTCTAAAATTTTCAAGCACACACCTCGTGAAATATTTGGTAATGAAGGGATCATAGGTATATAAATATGATAGTTAAAAGTATTCCAATATAAAAGTTAATCCCATCTTCCTAATCCTAAATCTGGGTATATGTGAATTATTGATCAGAAGAAAAGAAATAGACACTGCCTACTGCCCACTAATAAGGTTGGGTCTGGGTCAATTTCTTTGCTATAAGTCAAAGTTCCCAATATAAAGAGTGTAAATTGAAATTTAGATTAAAACACTCTTCAAATTGAAATTAGAATCCCCATTAATTGGAGAAAATTCTGTTTCCGATGCTTTCACCGGGGTGCAGGCGCACATCCATCACGCAGGGAGGATGCACGGCTTGTGGCCCCGCATTCCCACTTTCCAAAGGCGAGCGGCATCCGTTCCTTGTTCATGGACGTCTACTCCTTGATCGAAACTGGGATGATGGGATGTAGGTTCTTCCTTCTATGGATTCTTCCTTGGAGCTTGTCACCTATTCCGGGTCTCCCTCATAGATTTAAGACGTATTCATGAATCTCGTTCCCAGTACCATATCTTCATGGACACCAGTTACTTACGTTGCTTCCGTCGAGACACTCTAAGGGGTCTGGTCGAGGTAGCAACCTTCGATGAGGAGAATAGTCACCCTGAAGTGTTGTTGGCATGTCTTGACGCTGGGGGATTGGCATGTCTGTCTTTTGTCCCTTACTATAGGGCTTCTCGAGGGTGCGGAAGCCTGAGGCATCCCACATCGAACACGGGGAATTGCATGACATATGCATGTGTCTGAGGTTTTCCTTGGCTTCCCATGTTTAACACGGGGTATGCCGCGAGTTTAACGTCTAGTGGAGATGGATCGGACTGATCAGAACACTGAGAGTGGATCAGATAAAAGAACCCCCTGAAGGGAACTCTGATGTTGGGGCCAGCACGTGGGCAGCTTCCCGGATGCTTTGGAGTGGAATGAGGTGGCATGATCCCACCGGGATGTGGTGTCCTGGGTAAGAATCAGGATGTATGATGAAGTTAAGGGGGGGCTTGAACCTTGTGGAGGCTTCCTACGTACCATTCCTTGACATGGATCAAAGTCCCCGTAGTTTAGGTATATAGTTTAACTTCATACGGGACGGGGGAATTTGGGGCTTATGCTCTGAGGTGGCCCACAATGGATGGATATGGGGATTATGCTCTGACGTGGCCCATGGGGTTGGCGAACCGACGTGAAGGGGTCGGAACAACTGAGTGGTGGGCTTGAACCTCGTGGAGGCTTCCTACGTACCATGCCTTAGCATAGATCAAAGTCCACGTAGTTCGAGTGGTGAAGTTTAACATCATGTGGGATGAGGCAGACAGTTTAACGTCATGATGGACTCCATATAGTTTAACGTCGTGGGGATGGCATTTGGGGCTTGCACTGTGAGGCGGCCCAAGGAGTTGGTGAACCGACGCGAAGAGGTCGCAACAACCGGGTGGGGGCTTGAACCTCATGCAGGCTTCCTACGTATCCCCGTGGCAGGGAATCAAAGTCCACGTAGTTCAGGTGTACAGTTTAACGTCTTGCGGGACTGGTGAATTTGGGGCTTACGCTCTAAGGCTGCCCACAATGGATGGATATAGGGCTTATGCTCTGAGATGGCCCACAATGATGGATATGGGGATTACACTCTGAGGTGGCCCAGAATGATGGATATGGGGCTTACGCTCTGAGGTGTCCCATAATGATGGATATGGGGATTACACTCTGAGGCAGCCCATAAGGTTGGAAAACCAACGTGAAGGTGTTGGAACGAATGAATGGTGGTCTTGAACCTCATGGAGGCTTCCTACGTACCATGCCTTAGCACAGATCAAATTCCACGTAGTTCGAGTGGTGCAGTTTAACGTCATGCGGGATGAGGCAGACAATTTAACGTCGTGCTGGACTCCATGCATTTTAACGTCATGCGGGATGGAATTTGGGGCTTACACACTGAGGCGGCCAAAGGAGTTTGAGAACCGACGTGAAGAGGTCGGAACATTCGGGTGGTGGGTTTGAACCTTATGGAGGCTTCCTACATACCATGCCTTAGCACGGATCAAAGTCCTCGTAGTTCACCGGGATGGGGCTTACGCTCTGAGGCGGCCCATAAGAGGATGTCATGGTTGATGCTCACTCTAAGCCCACGTGAGTCATGCTCGTTTTGAGGAACAAGAGGCAGTAGGGACTAGACGATCACGTCGTAAAAGGTGCGTCCATGGGAAGTGGAGAGGGGATTACGCGTTGAGCGGCTCATGGTGTCGGGACTTACTCCAGGATGGAGGTATGAAATGCGACAAAGCGCAGAGGGAGAGGGATTTGGGACTGAACAAAGGAGATGCCTCATTCCCTATCACGCCCTCCACTGGCCTTGGCAGTGGGGAAGTACGGAGGTGCATGGGTGCTACCTTCCGCAAGAGAGGCTAGGGGATTACGCGCTGAGGAAGCCATTCCCCCATGGAAAAATGCCACTCCGATATGGAGGATATCATTCCATGTGAGGAAGATTCCATTCATGTGGAGACGAGCGGTGTAAAGAATGTCCGACAAAGGGCCGGATCACAGTTTAACATCATGTGTTGAGGATGAGGTACTTGGCAGTTTAACATCCTTCAGCTCGAACAATTTGGGTTCGCTCCACACCCCTAGGACTTACATAACTGACACCCTCTACCCCTTGTGGGAGGGAAGTCATCAGAAAGGTCGTAATGAAGGGGGGTCGTAGAGCGAACCATCGTGGGTTCCACGTTAGCGTGGCTATGCAAAAAAGAAATATCCATTAGCGTGCCTATGCGAAGGATCCTGAGGAAAAGCAACGCAATGGGAAACACCACCCAAGGGACCTTGAGGTCACTTCATATGATCCTAGAAGGTTGTACGGGAAAACAGTGCATGGCGTGCATGTCCGGTATGGAGGAAATCGGGTGCCTATGCAGGGGGCGTCAAGGCGAGGGATCCTGGGAATTGCACGCAAAGAAAAGGTTTGCACGCAAAACACCGGGATGGTGCATAATTGGGGCAGAGGAATCACGTGCATCTTAGGATAATTGTGTGGAAGGGAAGTGAATTGCACGCAAGTGGAAAAGGTCGAACCCTAAGTCAAGGCCCCACCCACCAAAGGGATTGCACGCAATTGGGCCTTTTGTGTGTGCAATGGAAGGAATTGCGTGAAAGGGAGGAACCCTAAGGAGTTTGGAATTTTATTTAAGCTGGTGGGATTGCGCGCAAAGGCGGATCCCGGGGCGAGGTTGCATGAAAAGGGTCAATACCTGAAGGCCATATTGCGCGCATGGGAGTCCTATTTCACGCATGGGATTCGGTTTAAATTCCAAAACCCCGAAACAGGAGGGGTCTCCTTCTATTTATAGGCCTATGGCATCGCAGAATCTAGGCGGTGCACGAAATTTTTCTTCCCAGAGACGGCGGTGCAAAAACGGGCACTGTATGGGAGTGGGCGCGCAAAATTGTGCATCGGCACTGGGGACCTTTCACGAATCCCGGACTCCTTTTGTGTGGCCAAACTTTTTCCGCGCACATCTTCCTTTATTTAGCGCAATGCTTCTGGGCCCTCTGAACCAGGTCTTCGGGTCTGAATATGACTTCTCTTCATCATATCAAAACTTCCTTTAAGAATTACGGACTTTTTCAGCGTCTACAAATGCCCCCCCCCCCCCTCAGAATTGGATCAGCGAGAGGTCGTAATGATCGGATTCTGAGGGAAACCCCGAAACACTGAAGGGTTGGATTTCATGGGTCCTTTGCATGAAAAAGATAATGAAGCACCCAAAACTTTGGTTTGGAATGGAATACGCTTTTTGCATGGTGCAAAACCCTAGCCTCGCCTATAAAAATGGGCCCTGGGTCCCCTGCTCCATACTCAAGATTTCTTACGCGATAGGCTCTGAGCTCTCGTGCACGAAATTGTCTTTGCAACTGCGTGGAAAACACATTGTGTTAGCACGTAATTCCTTCTCAGTTTCAGCCATCTTTATGTGAAACTGGTGATATTTCACGCCAACAGTTCTGATTTTGTGCCCAAATCTGGAATTGTGTGCCACAGATCCAGATTTTGCACAACTCTTCCCAATTTCGCGCAACCCATCCGCATTTTGCGCAACTCTCAAAGAACTCAAGATGGCTATGAACCAAGTCGATGAGGGGGAAGTCTCCGCTCGTAGAGATGAAATAGAAGCGAATGAAGAGGTTTATGGTGCCAGGGTGGTTGTTTCCGACAGCCTTACCTTGTTCAACCTGCTGACCCCCGCCCAGAATGAGTATCCTCTGTCCAACAACCTCCCGCTCTAGAACTTCATCATCCTGGAGGAGGTTCCACTGTTGGGCTTTGAGGTGGACACACCGTGGTCATGGGTGACCCGGGAGGACGACCTTCCCCTCTACAATATCACCAAAAATGGCCATCCTGCCAGGGAGACCAGACACATGGATGTGTATGTCCTGAACCCGATGACCAGGACCGTTGCTGGGGGTGATCTTGTTGCGGAGAGCTCTCTGGACCTCTATGAAAGCATGTTCCGTCAGAGCATCACAGATGACACTAAGGGTTGGCTGCAAGATTGGGACCTGCGGTCTGGAGGATACTTCACCAATGAGTGGGACTGGGCGTACTGGGTTCTCTATACGTGCGACCAAATCGGATCTGAGCTGCAGCACATTGGTCTATTTGAGGCGGTGTGGACGTCGCAGTTCCACTTCCACCGCCAACCTGAACTCAGGCTGGAGCTGTTTACCCAATGGTCCCATGATACCAACACATTCCATATTCACCATGGGGAAGTTGCCATCAGTCTCTGGGATGTCCATTGCATCAGCGGTATCCCACTGGAGGGTTACCAGTACGACGATTTCCTCCCCCCAATGAACACCTGGGAGGACAGATCATGGACCCCCATGTTATCATGGCACCTGTTGGATCTAGCCAAAGAGAGGCTGAAGGTGAAGGATTTCCTGAAGGAAATCACCTACAAGTAGTAGTTCATCCAGTTCATGGAGAAGGACCCGGCGGTCAAGATGACGGGACGGGGAAAACGGTTCCCAACCGTGTCTCAGAGGAGCAAGAACGGATCATACTAGAGGATCCTGGAGACGGGGAAATACCAGTCATGGGGCTACCGCGTCATTGAGGCCCGGGACCCGAACATCCGATATGTCGAGTTCCTTGACACCTTCCTAAGCGGGTGTCTCTTTCCGGTGCGGGATGCGAGGATATGTGTCTGTCCAGCAACTCTAGTAATGGTGGGAACCATGGCCGCCACCAAAAGGTTCAATCTAGGGGTCCCCGTGCTGGCTAGGTTGTACGCCATTCTGGGACGCATCTCTAGAAGGGGGTTGCCTCGGAGGGTGTGTGGCCATTTCTAGATCTTTCACGGATGGGTGGTGGCTCATCTTGGCGGATACACTTTCCCAAACGTCGTTTATCCTCTGGGAAATGGCCTGCGGCCATCTCTCCTGAACATTGTTGGGGTTGCACCGATGACGCTCAACGAGGAGGGCGTAAGGATCTGAATCGGTAACCACGCCAATTTAAACTTAATCCCATTCCCCACCCCGTTCGGCCAGATGGTGGACAATGGGAAAGGCTCGCTAGAGCAGCAATAATACTACTAGAGCATCTGAGGTGGGGTGCTTATGGCTCGTATTGATGGGAAGATCATCTGTGAGCCTTGCATGCCGTCCATATTCTCCCGGAAGTTCGGGTGCCTCCAGCGAATGCTGAAGATGGTATTCACAGATGTCTGGGAGGAGAAGAATTCCTAAGGCCTTCTCCAGATGTGGTTAATGTTCACCACTTATGGATCTGGTGATATCATTACCCTTCCTCCCACTAGGGTCGACGTTGGCCTATCAACCGAGTATTCTGAGCATTGGGTTATCTCGTACCCTGAGGGTCTTTTATGCAAGCGAGTCCGGAAACTCGAGACTACCCACGTGGAACCCATGCGACGATAGAGAAGACAAGGTGCCGCTAGAATGGGGGGACCAGGGGTGCGTCAGGAAGCGAGGCCTACGCAGTCCAGGACCTCAATAACGGGTACATCGCATGGTGTCGCTGCGACCTCGTTGCCCGGAGGGGGGTAACATGAGGCGGCCAGAGACCTTCCCGGGAAGAAGATAAGATACATGCTTGAACCTTCCCATGATGCTATCTTCCCAGCATTGTGTTCGGTCTGGATGACCCTACAGCAATCAATGAACGTTGAAGCCCTCTGGCAGAACATGATGCAAGATGGGATCCGGCTGCCAGAAGTCGGGCTCGTTTGGGTTACCGACTGGGTAAAATTCCATCATCGGCACACATATCTAACGGCCATGGACACATACATGTGCCAGCGGGGTCAGTGTGTGGAGCCACCTTTCCTGGTGAATGTGATGCTCGGCCAAGATCATGATCCGAAAATGATGTCGTTGGGAGAGGGCGACAGTGATGACGAGTCAGAGGGAGAGGAGAAACATGATAATATGATAGTGAAGGAGAAGATTAAGGAGTAGGTGAAGTAGAACCAGAAGGTGAGGGGTCGTAGGGGGCGGCCTACTAAGGGAGTCTTCGGGAGAGCGGAGAGATTGCCAGCTCTGATCTTGACATAACCGAGATACTCGAGGTCTGTCTCTATCCTTATTCACCCTCCTTCTTTGTCTATTCTCTTCTACAATTTATAATCTGTTTCTCTATCTCACTAAGGAGCACATAGGAACTGATCAGGCATCCCCAATAAGAGAATAAGGGGAGGCGCTGGTAGGACAGGGTGGGGCTCTTACGCCCATCATCGAACTGACAAGCGCAGAGGGGTATCCTGCCACGAAAGCTCCCGTAGTGGTCAGAACACTGGAGGCTGACACTCTGTGTTCTTGTAAGTCTCTTGCTTCACTATTGGTGATTACTGTTAGAAAACACAACTAATCAGGATACTCCTTGTATAGTGATCTCAACGTTGGAGGCTCGTCGGGCTGCTGAGCCCGAGCCGTCCGTGAGTGGACTAGTGGCGGGCGTACCACCTCCTCCAGAACATACCTCCCAAATAGAGTCATCCCCTACAATTGGTGAGCAGGGGGCGGCGGACATCAACGATGTTGTCATTGGAGAGAGGACAGAAGCAGACGAAGGCACTGCCGCTGATGGGGCGAGAGAGGAAGGTCGCCCAGACGTTGAGGATCCTATTCCTCATGAAGGAATCCTCTTGGAACACCTTGTTGATAACGTGTTGGCTTCCTTTCTTGCATACCAGCCCACTGATCCCATGGAGATAGATGATTCAGACTCGGAAGCGGCCGAGGAGAGCCGGATGACACGGCACAAAGGGTGGAAGTGTATCCAATGCTTTCTCAGGTAGCCTCTGACAGATTGGCTGAGGCGGATGGGATCACTCCAGACCTGGCTGCGTTTCCTATGTGCCGGAGGGGATGACGCTCAACGCCTTCATTTGATAGTCTATGATTGCATGACTGAGAAGATATGTGAGAGCAACCAGCGCACCGACGTTGTCCAGTGTCGGGAAAAATCGTTGAGCACCCGAGCATTCCTGAGGCCAGAGCAGGAAGTTCGGCGCCTCGAAGGGTAGGCGGCAAAGAAGGAGGCCTTCATTGCAACATGCTCTAAGCTCGTGGAGAAACTAACAGCCCAGCTGGCTGACTCCCAAGAAAAAATGATGGAGGCAAGTCACCAGGTGACCGTACTTCAAACGGAACCGGTGCAGGCACAAGCTAGGACTGGAGAACTGTGCTCTGCGGCTGCTAATGAAGAGAGAGTCTTTAGGGAGCGAGAATTAGTCCTGGAGGCTACCATCCAAAGGGTAGCGGCGTTGGAAAGATCAATCCAACACTCTTATCCTTAAGGGCTCTGTTTTGGCCATCTCATGAAATTTTTTCTTTCACTGCTCATCATTTCGATCCAATGTATGGACCAATATATTTACCAATACCTTTGGTTAAATACGCTCAACCATAATCCTGAAATGAATAACAATTCACTCCTAAGCTCATGTGGGTCGTACCCAATTTGAGAAACAAAGGATGCTCGTGTTATCATTTCATCCAACTGTGGGGCGTCAACCAAGCTTCAGGCATCCGAAATCGGGCCTCGACTTCTAAGGAGAAGAGGGAGTCCTATCCAAGGGAAGGGGACCTCAGACCCGATCGATGTATCATCTTCTCAATGTGCTCTAACACACGAGTAGGGAAATGTCGAGGCATTGAAATCCATCCGAACATAGGGAGATGAAAAAGGTGAATTACGTTACCCAAATTCGGAACACTATGGGGGGCGCGAAGATGGAGGATAATTGTTAACCGTGGCGGAAACGCAGCATCCATATCGCATTGGCCTGAAATGGAGACAACGAATGAGGGTTGACCGCTGACCATGTTCGCAACATGGGGCCTAACTCAAACATCGTCGATTAGTCTTCTAGAACGTTGGCCCAGGACAGCAGGTGGACCGTATGTCAATCATCCATATTGTTACAATAGGCGGACCAAAGGTCTATCTTCCATATTGTTACAGCAGGTGGATCACAGGTCGAGCATCCATACTGTTAGGGGGTCCCATCAAACATGACCAGTCTTCTAGAACATTGTCCCAAGATAGAAAGCCGACCATAGGTCAATCATCCATACTTTTGCAATAGGAGGACCAAAGTTCTATCGTCCATATTGTTATAGCAGGCGGACCATAGGTCGAGCATCCATACTGTTAGGGAGTCCCATCAAACATGAAAGAGGATGAGGATCCGAATAAAGGGGCACACAAAGAGTGGAAAGTGGAGTGGTGGTTTGTTCAAACAGAATCCAACACTCCCAAAATTACGCCACCGTGGTGGAGGCGCATTAGGAAGACGTATTAATCTGGTCACGGATCATCCCAATTTTTAGACACGACCTCTCTGGTGAGAGAAATTTCGCTTCCTAACATCACTATGGGGAAACCCAAACTTATTCGAGGTAGATGATGCAGTTACACAATTCCCCAAAAAGTCATTCCAAGGGGCCGATGGTGAGGAGGGAAGGGATTTGGTAATCCCTGGGTCTGGACCCAAGACAAAATGTCTAGGCGTTGCTACATATCTCATAAGGATGAGAATCAATCCACACGTGGTTCTATAAAGGTTCTTAGTTTAAAGTCATAGAACTCAGACCAAAGATTAATAAGGAGGATGGGAGACGCATGGTAAGGTGATTATAAAACCCAAGGTGAATGATTACGAGGTCCTACTTACCATGCGTTCCTTGGAAGTGTTCCGGTCAAGGGACTGAGCACGAAAGTTAGGCTGGGCCCATGGGAAAATTCTTGGGCACTCCTACGTATCTCATAAGGATGATAATCAAGCCTTACGTAGTTCTTAGGGGTGCCTTTTAACGTCGTGCAGGATGGGACACATGCGGGCTAATTCTTATAACAGGTTGTACGTGGTGTGGATATTGCAAACCCGACATGAACGAGGATAAGGTACTGCTCACCATGCCATGCAGTCCCATGGTCAAGGTCCCAAAGGCGGGACAGACACGATGAATTAACGGAACTCAAGCTGGACCCAAAGACAAGAGGTTTAGGCATTCCTACGTACCCCATAAGAATGGGGATCAAGATGCACATAGTTCTTGAAAGTTTGGCATGACACAACATGGTACCTTTGCAAAGGATGAAAGAGGTGTGCGGGTCTAGACCTCACACCAAAAGAATCATTATTTGATGTATCTTGTTTGTTCTTGAAGGTAGATGGTTTTTCTTTTGTGGAGTGAAGGGTAGAAACTCCTGGCATCACCACAATAATCAAGACATATATAGGCATTGACAAATGGTATGGTAATTGAACAATACCCAATGTTATGTCCCCTATGGAGAGGTCATCACAATGCAGTGTCGTTTTCCGTCGGGCAGCCGGGATGATATCATCACAGTTTATGGTCGTGTGGTAGGACCAACCAGCACAGTTTAAGGTCGTATGTCTTGGACCTGGGGGAACACGAACAATGCGATAAGGTGTACCTGATGTAGATGAGGACATAATCCCATACCATCACCGCGCGCAATTCTGGGAGAGGAGCCTTGGGCCAAGGAGCCGACGAGGGTCCAACAATCAGAGGGTAGGAGACACTAGCTTCCAATTGAGCTGGGCCCGAAATGCAATGTCTAGGAAACTCCTCATTTCCCATGGGGATGAGGGTCAAACTACGCATGGTCATTAGAAAAACCCAAGCATATAATCTTAGCGCTCGGATCACGGGAACCTCGAGAGACGCCGTAACGTAGCTTTATCTGCCTGACGTGTGGAGGTGCACTGAGGGTTAGTGCAAGGAGTGTCGAGATTCCACCTTGACATGATGGGGTGGAACATAATGTGAATAATGCAACCAACATTCAGGACCTAAAGAAGTCGGCGTGACGACGGAGGATTACTGCTGACCATGTTCGCAACACAGCATCCTGTCGTGTTAGCCTTCGGGACAAAAAAATGAGCATCAACCGCTGACCATATTCAAAACGTGGGATTTGTATCAATTTGTTGTTTGAAACCCTTGGGGGTGTTGGCCCATGATGGTAGGATAGCCCTTAGGCGTTTTATCCAAGCCATTCTTGGGGGTTCCTCCAGGTGTGAAAGATAATGGGGGCCCGAATGAAGGGGAGCACGAAGCTTGGAAAGTGGACGGAACTTGCCTAAGTTGAATCTGACACTCCAGGTCCTAGACCAGAGTACTCTGAACACATTACCGGACCACTGGAAAGGGTCGAAGGGCTCAGTTTTTAGAGTGGTCAAAAGATGGTGGATTCCCAGGAGAAGGGGGCATGGTGCCAAAAACCCTGTACCACACCTAAATATCCCCCCCCCCCCCCCCCCCCCCCGTGGGGAGGGACAGGCCAAGAGTCCGAGGTGACCAGGAGATCGTGGGATCTCCTAAGAGATGGGGCTAGACCTGAAACCTAGACGTTCATGCGGTCCTACGTATCCCATAAGGATGGTAATCAAGCCACACGTAGTTCCAAAAGCATAGTTTAAAGTCATGTAGGATGAAATGAAGTTTAACGTCATGTGGGACGGGGGACACATCTCATCTGAGGATAGGTACGGTACAGTGAATAACATGACATGAATGAGGACATAATCCCACACCACACCGTAAAATCCCACAAGAGATACTGAGTTGTGAAAGTCCAAGGGGTCTGAGGCTAGGCCTTGGTCAGGGAGGCCTGATCGGCTTGCAGTTTACATCTTGCAGTGAGGACGAACGTGGGGGAATAGGATTCTGTGAATAGGGGAGGTGTACGGCACAGCGAGTAACCCGACGTGAATGAGGATGAGGTCCTACCTACCACACCGTACAATTCCACAGGAGAGAGCCTGAGTCGGAGGCCCGAGGCTAGGCCTCAGTCAGGAAGGCCTGACCAGCTTGTAGTTTAACGTCGTGCAGGACGAGCGTGCAGTTTAGGGTCATGCGGGACCGTGGGCTATTTTAAGGTCATGGAGGACCGTAGGGGCTCAAATGTAGGGCCAAATGTAGTTTAGGGTCGTGCTGGACTAGATGCAGTTTAGGGTCTTGCGGGACCGCAATCCAGTTTACGGTCATGGGGGACCTAGGTTGCAGTTTAGGGTCATGCAGGACCCATAGGCTCAGGCAAAGTACTGCTTGAGGAACTTGGCGTTGGTGGGAGGAGTTACAAGCTCACCATCCATAGTCACCATGGAGTATGCTCCATTGGGGTAAACCTTATAGATAATGTAAGGTCCCTCCCATTTGGGCTCCAAATTGGGTGGTTTCTTGCCGGGAATCATTGGCGCCATGAGGGCCAGTACCAAGTCACCTTGCAGGAAGGAGCAGAGGCGAACCTTCTTGTCAAAAGCTCGAGCCATTCTGCCCTGATGCCTTTCCAGGTTGTGCAAAGCACAAATCCTATTCTCGTCCAGCACTTACAATTCAGCTAGACGAATTTCAGAAACCCTATCTGGCGTTTGCTGGTTGTAGACCACCGCGCACAATGTGGGCAAATGAATCTCAATGGGCAGGACGGCCTCAGTTACGTAGATCAGGGAATACGGGGTCACCTGGGTGGAATTACGAGTTGTCGTCTGATAAGCCCATAGGGCGTTTGGGAGCTTTTCTGACCAAAGTTTCTTGTTCTGACCAACCATATTTTGCAGAATGTTAGGGAGGGTTTTTTTAAATGCCTCGATCTATCCATTCGCCTGCGCATGATAGCGGAAGGTATGGTTAGAGAGAATGTTGTACTTGGCGTACAATTTCTTTAGCGCGGCCGCTCGGAAGTTGGAACTGTTATCAGTGAGGATAGCGTGAGGTACTCTAAATAGATAAATGATGTTGGAACTCACGAAGTCGATGATAGAATGGGATTTGACTTCCTTGAGCGGAATTACCTCCACCCACTTGGAAAAGAAATCCATAGTGGTCAGGATGAATCGGCATTGGCGAGCTGTCGCTGGTGGGTAAGGTCCTATGACATCGAACCCCCAGACTGCAAAGGGCCAAGAGTACTTGGTAGTATGGAGAGGTTTCAGTGGCTGATGCATGAAGTTAGCATGAACTTGGAACGTGTGGCACCTCTTGGAGAACTCGATGCATTCATGGATCATGGAGGGCCAGAAGTACCCCAGCCTCCGAATCTGGTGAGACAACTTTGACCCGGCCTGATGGGCGCCACAGGAACCAGCATGAACCTCTTGCATGACCTATAGAATCTCAATTCCTTGAATGCAATAGAGGAGAACACCATCAAATCCACGTTTATAAAGGATCTGCTCAAGGCTGGGACCGCTCTGAAGGGTGAACTGTAGCGCGTAGCGTCGGACTCGCTCGCGCTCTGCCCGGTCTGCCGGGAGATTACAGTGTTGGAGGTATTCAACCATGGGTGTCCTCAAATCATGAACTATTTCAATCACCACATCTAAAGTACCCAGGGCTCCTGATGTAGGAGAACCAGCGGTAAGATGGTTTACCCGCAGGCCGCGATCATCCTTTGGGGTGATGGGAGAAAAGACTCTTCGGTGTGCCACGTGGATAATTAGGTCGCCCTGTTTAGGCTCCACAAGAGATGTGGCCAGGCTTGCCAAAGCATCTGCTCGACCGTTCTATGATCAGGGAATATGAACAACCTCCGGTCGCGAAGGGAACTGGGCCATTAGATGGAGGGTGCACTCCAACAATGGCACGAGTTCTGGATTTCTGACAACATAATCACCATTGACCTTCCAGATGACCAGCTCGTAGTCCTCATTCACATGCAGACGGGGCACGTCGATCTCGAGGGCCAACTTGAGGTCAGTGATGAGGGCATGATACTCTTCCTCATTGTTGGTGCATGCCTCTGACAACATGAATGAATATGGTAGAACGTCTTGCTCTGGGGTGATGAAGACAATACCCAGTCCCACCCTGTTGAGCCTAGGATCGTTGAGTCTCCTATCAGTGGGGCTCTGGGAGGCACTGACAAAGTGCATCTTCCAGCATGGGATGGAATGATCGACTGAGAGGATTGCCTCATCAGGAAAACCTAGGTCCAGCGGCTAATCTGTGGAGCTTGGGTGGGCAGCTAAAAATTCTGCCAATGCATGTCCTTTGATAGCCTTTTGACGTATGAACCTGATGTCGAACTGATGGAGGATCACCGCCCACTGCACTAGTCGGCCAGTCAACAAAGGTCAGTTCAGGATGTACTTCAACAGGTCTACCCGAGAGACCAACTATACCTTGTGGTGCTGTAAGTAGTGTCGCAATTTCTGTACGGAAAATACGAGCGCCAGGAAGCTCTTCTCGATGGGATAATATCTAATTTCTGTATCGAGGAGCATGCAGATGAGGTAGTAGAGGTTATTCTATGTTCCCTCATTGTTCTTCTGGGCGAGAAGTGCACCGAGGGACCATTCTAGGGCGGTCACGTAAAGGACCAGCAGCTTCCTAAAGACGGGTGGCATCAAGACTGGAGGTTGGAGCAGATACTGCTTGATTTCCTCAAAGGCGGTCTGACACTCTTCATCCCACTCATAGGTGGCGCCTTTCTTCATGATCCGGGAAAAGGACTTACACTTTCCAGCTAGATTCACAATGAATTAGCATATATATCCTAAGTGGCCTTGGACACCTCGAAGCTCTCAAATATTTCTCGGGGGAGGCATCTGGCTGATGGCCTTGATCTTCTCTGGGTCAATCTTGATGCCTCAGTGCCTGACAAAAAAGCCAAGGAACATACCATAGGTGACCCCAAAATCACACTTCAACAGGTTCATCTTCAGGTGGTGGGAATAGAGGAAACTGAACACTTTCTCAAGGTCCTTGAGATGGTCCTGGCACTGGCGAGATTTGACCACCAGATCATCCACGTAGCATTCCACCAGTGTTCCCATAATCGTCTAGAATATGTGATCAATGGCCCGTTTATAGGTGGCACCCGCATTCTTCCAGCCGAAGGGCATAACCCTGTAACAGAAAGTACCTTGGGGTGCCCTGAAGGCAGTGGACTCCTCGTCCTCAGGGGCCATCCGGATCTGGTTATACCTGGAATATCCATCCTTAAAGGAGAGGTCTTGGAACATGGTCGTCGAATCAATCAACAATTCTATCACTAGAAGGGTAAAATCATCCTTTGGACAGTGGCCATTGAGATCACAGAAGTAGATATAGACTCTGATCTGTCTATTTTTCTTCTTGACTGGAACAATGTTGGCTAGCCACCGGGGGTACTGAACTTCCTTGACAAAGTTGGATTTGATAAGCTTGTCGACTTCGGCCTCAACCATGGCACCGTGAGAAGGTTACATATCTCTGGGAGGCTTCTTGAACCCACAATGATTCGCCAGGAGACCTAGGCGGTGGACAGCTACCTGAGGATCTAGTCCTGGCATCTCGTCGTAACTCTAAGTGAACACATCACAGTGATGTCTGAGGAATTCCACAAAATGATGCTGCTACTTGGGGGGCATTGCAGCGCTGACCAGTGTGGGTCTCAGGTCCACCTCTCTGCTGAGGTCCACCTGTACCAAATCGTCAATTGTAGTGGAGACGCCCTCCTCAAAGTCGGGGGGAGCATCTTCCATGTCCTCCTCTCCACTTGTGGAGGGATCATCTGCGGGGGGAGCTTCTTCTGAGCTATAAAACCTTGATGGGTGGCTGGTGTCGGCTTGGGCGGCAGTGGTCATCATATTAAAAGACTCATGCGCCACTGAGACCATAGCGATGAAGGCAGTCGATCCAATCCCATCATATAAGGCCCCAGCCTTAAACATTACTTAATATTGAGTTATTACAAGAATACACCTTGAGGACCTTTTCAGGTTTAGAGTTTTAGAGAATTAGATCATAAAACATGTATTACATTCCACATTTAAGTAAGGTGGTTACATTAAAGATAGTATTCATTTTTCCCATCAACGGAAACATATTTAAAATAAAACATGGATTCTTTCTTGACACTTCCTTGACACTATCATCATATCATGTACCTTTCCCTTGTCCTGTGAAAAACATTTCAAAAAAACTTGGGATGAGCATAAAAATCTCAGTAAGGGTTATAGAAATATGGAAAGGAAACATGATTTCATATATACATAAGAATGAAATCATACTTTACCCATAAAACATAGGCACTTTAACATACCTCATCAAATCATGAATAAATCATAGAAATCATAATACATAAAGGTAACTTGAGGCATTCATAACATTCTTACGTAGGGAGTAACCCTCTTGGTTACGTTTGGAACACCCATCACATTATATTCCCTAAATATCTTCGGAGAAACCTTAACGTTTCACTCCTTCGCATTACTCAATGCATTAGAGAGCTATATCGGGCTCACCCGCCCTTATTTTATCAAGGAACCACCCGTCTTCATAATAATTCCCAAGAACCACAACAAAATCGTATCACATAAAACATGCATAAAGGAAACATAACATTTCCACCTTTCAATCACAAGATATCAATACAAAACATTGATATAAAAACATTATGAAAACCATTTTCAATACCAAAATAAAAGAAAACTAAAACATGGTATTTATTTTTCTTTTAAAAAGAAGGTATGGCTTGTAGAGGAAGCCGAAACTCAAATAATGGTCACGGCGGCGGAGAAGTCGTTGTTGCTGCATACGTATGACAAAAACATTCCCTTTTGTCGTTTAGTAAACTCTTCATATAAAAAACATTCCTTTTGAATAAACGTAAAAATCAAAGAGGTTTATACACCATATAAAATAAGGTTGTGTATAAAACAAAATATGCCTCAATGAAAGGAGATTGAGACGAAGTCCCATACCTTGGGTCCGACTTGACTCGGTCGTTCTTTAATCTCCTGAATAATAAACTTGAGTTAATTTATAATTGTTTAAGAACCTTTTTCAAGTTCATTATTCCTTTTATATCACTTATTTCCATGTCATGAACACTATGTAATTATTTAAGTTAATAACGGTCATTTTAACGATCATTGGTACTTGAGTCAAAAATAAACCCTTTATAATTAAAATTTGTTCATGTATCCATTATATCCATAATTTTATTCATGATGTAGAAATCATATATATCATATATATCCAGTACATTCATGCATTTATAATATTAGATAACATTTAGAGGTAAGAAATGAAATGCACCGTTCATGGAGACGGTAAGCCGTACGTACGCATGAACGCTGCTTCCATTTATATTTCATATTTTCTGAAATGGAATAATAATGATATAAAGGTATATTATAATTCCAATGTAATATCATATATAATATCATAACTCCATACTTTATACGTCCCACATATGGTATTAACGAATCAAATCACTTTGAGGGGGCGGTAGTCTGCACTTCCTTAAAAGAAGATATCGCGTTTACCCATAATGGAAACCATAAAGGTATGCCCAAAATAAAAAATAAAAAAGCTTAAGGAAAACATAAACATATTATATATCATATATAAATATAGTTTCATCTTAATGTCCACCTTTGAAGGTGTTAAAATAATGTTGAACAATCATCATTTCGGGAGGCAGAAATTCCCCATCCACGGAAACAGTATGTTCTTTAACCATTAGATGTAGGTGTGTGTAAGTGTAGCTCAAATATTTCTTATAACAACATCCTAGTATATGTGAGATACTGGTGTTGTTAGAAAAGAAATGAATAAAAAGATTTTAGGGGTTGGAGAAGCAAAATAAAACAAAATAACACAAGTGAAAACATTACCTTAAAATCGGGTAACTCCCTTTGGTTTGTGCTCAAAGGCTTCCTTGGGAAGACTTCTTCCAAAAGTGAGGCTTCAAGGAGTAATAGAGGGAAGTTGAGAGACAATATGGGCATGGTTTGGCCGAGCCAAAGTCTTTGGAAGTGTGGGTAAGGAGGTAGAGGTGGGGGCCTTTTATAAGAGGAGAGGAGGGGCACTCTTGGAAAGTAAAGAAATGTTACTTTATTTTAAAATGTTTTTCAGATTCAAAAGGTCCCACATTGATATAATTCGAGAGTAAGGTGATAAGTGTTCTAAATCCACCCATACAATAGGTTTTGGACATGTTTAGGTCATATATTTTACATTATCTTTTCATTTTATTTAAATCCTTTATTAATGAGGTAATCACTGCATCATCATGATGTCATAAATAATTTAATTTATTTAATGTATAAAAATTATAAAAAAAATATCATGATGTAGGAAATATTTTTATCTTTCTAATGAATATTTATAGTCAAAAATATTACTTGTATAACCCCATTTAAAAATTGTTTTAGTAAAACAACTCATGTTTGTGTCATTTTAATTTTAACATTAAATAAAAAGATATTAATGTCATTTTCCTACCAAAGTGGCTCCATGGGGTCCCCAAGTTGACTCATGGCTTGTCTAGGTCGGACATGACACATCCAATAAGGTTAGGACATGTGTCTAGGTATTTTCATTTTATTATAATATCATTTTTTCCTTAAATTGCATTAATTACCTCTAATCGTGATTAAGAACTTAAAAGTTACTATTCACCAAAAAATTATTTTAATCTCATTTAACCACATTTTACTTCTTAATGATAACCATGTATGTCGTATTTTTGAAAATCAAATCACAAAAGTGGCAAAGTTTCATTTAAAAGAAAAATCAGTTTCTTTAACTACCACTTAGTGGTTTCACTATTCATCAAAAATTGAAGTTTTTCAGAAAAATACCAAAACATCACCCTAAGATATATTTGATATTATGAATTCAAAAATTATGTCTATTTTAAAAAATTCAAATCATATAAGTTACATTAATTAATTTAATAATTAATTCCCGATGTCATGACAAATAGCGTGTTTTTATGGAACAATAAGTATCAAAAGATTGACACCAGTTTAAGTCCAATTTCAAAGTGAAATTGATTCCAATGACCACCATTGGATTAAATGGTAAAAATATATTCTAATTTAACTTCAAAACCAATTCAAAAGATAATCTAATCATATAAATAAATTATATTAAAAAGAGGTTTTGAATTAAAATACAACATTTTTCACTATTCATTAAAAAATTGAACTTTATCGGAAAAATACCAAAAATTCACACAAAGTAAATTTTGATGTCCCAATAATAAAGAATAAGTTTATTTTGACAAACATAGTTTATACAATTGTCAAAAGATAGATTTAAAAATGGTTTACCATCAAAAGGTAGTAAAACAATCTTTTAAAAATATTAGTGTATTCCATGCTTAAGATTGGATTTATTCTCATTTTAAGCCTCTAAAACACTATCTAATTCACTAATAGACATAGATAAAAATATATATTATTCATTACTTACTTGGGATGTTACATCCTTCCCCCCTTTAGAAAATTTATTCCCCGCAATTTATTTACTTATCGAATAAATGGGGGTACTTATCCCTCATTGCATTTTCATATTCCCATGTTGCCTCTTCCATAATGTGGTTTTTCCACAAAACCTTTACCTGATTAATCACCTTATTTCGTAACACTTGCTCCCTGTGGTCAAGAATCTGGACCGGTTGTTCCTCATAAGATAGGTTCTCTTCCAGTTGAACTACCTCTGGACTCAAAACATGAGATGGATCTGGCATGTACTTTCTCAGCATCGAAACATGTAGAACATTGTGTACCTGAGATAAACTCGGAGGTAAAGCCACCCGGTATGCAACTGATCCAACTTTCTCTCAAATTTCATATGGTCTAGTGAACCTTGGACTCAGCTTTCCTTTCTTACCAAATCGCATCACACTTTTCCATGGTGAGACTTTGAGAAAAACATGATCATCTACCTCAAAAGACAGATCCTTCATCATGTTGTCCGCATAACTCTTCTGCCTACTCTGAGCTATTCTCATGTGTCTCTGTATCAGCTGAACTTTTTCTGCCAACTCTTCTACCAATTCTGGTCCCATCAGCTTTCTTTCACCCACTTCATCCCAAAAAGCTGGAGTTCGACACCGCTTCCCATATAACGCCTCAAATGGTGCCATCTGTATACTGGAATGAAAACTGTTATTATATGAAAATTCAACCAAAGAAAGATGTTGGTCCCAACTTCCCTGATAATCCATAGAGCAAGAACGTAGCATATCCTCCAATGTCTGAATTTTTCGTTCTGACTGCCCATCTGATTGAGGATGAAAATCTGTACTAAAATTGAATTCAGTACCCAACGACTTCTGATAGCCTTTCCAAAAGTTAAAAGTGAACCTGGGATCACGATCAGATACAATGGAGAGAGGAACTCCATGCAACCTGACTATCTCTTTAAGGTACAAACGGGAAATTTGATCTAGGTTAAAATATCTCGTATAGAAAGGAAATGAGCAGATTTAGTCAAGCGATCAACAATAACCCAGATTGCATTATTACCTAGAGGGGTCTTCGACAATCCCACAACGAATTCCATGGATATATTCTCCCATTTCCACTATGGAACTAGTAAAGGCTGAAGCATCCCTTTCGGTAACTGCCGCTCTGCTTTAACCTGTTGACATGTCAAACACTTCACAGTAAAATCAGCAATATCTCTTTTCATTCCATCCCACCAGTAATACTCCCGCAGATCTCTGTACATCTTAGTACTTCCAGGATGAACTGAAAACGGAGAACTATGAGCTTCACATAACAACTCTCCCTTCAACTGTGAATCACAAGGCACCCACAATATATTCCCAAATCTCAAAACTCAATCATTATCAATGTTGAATTCAGACAACTTACCTTTCTGAACCAGCTCTACCTTTTTCTGCAACTCACTGTCTTGCTTCTGTGCTTGCTTGATTCTGTCTGATAGAGAATATTTCACTGATACCTGAAACAAAACAGAAGAACATCCTGCACTAACAAATTCTATGCCAAAGTTCATCAAATCCTTAACCAAAGGATCACGTTCCAAACGCAACATTTCTAATGAAGCATTACTATTTCGACTCAAAGCATCAGCCACTTTATTTGATTTTCCCGAATGGTAATGAATTGTACAATCATAATCCTTGATTAATTCTAGCCATCTCCTCTGTCTCATGTTCAATTATTTCTGAGTGAATATATACTTTAAACTTTTGTGATCGGTATATATTTCACACTTTACTCCATGCAAATGATGCCTCCAAAATTTTAAAGCGAAAACAACAGCAGCTAATTCCAAATCATGTGTAGGGTAATTTACCTCATGAGTTTTCAACTGTCATGAAGTATAAGCAATTACCTGATCATTCTGCATTAGGATCCAACCAAGTCCTTTCAATGAAGCATCACTGTAGATAACAAACTCCCCATTCCTGGAAGGTAGTGCCAAAACTGGAGCATTCACCAATCTTCTTTTCAATTCCTGAAAACAATCATCACATTCTTTTGTCCAGATAAACTTAACACCCTTCCGAGTTAGCTTAGTCATTGGACTAGATAACCGTGAAAAATTTCTAACAAACCTTCAGTAATAGCCTGCCAAACCAAGGAAACTACGAATCTTTGTTACATTTTTGGGTCTTGGTCATTCTTCAACAACCTTTGTTTTTGCAGGATCAACAGTTATCCCATCTTTAGAAACAATGTGACCAAGGAAAGAAATTTGTTGCAACCAAAACTCACAGTTGCTGAATTTCCCATACAATTTCATTTCTTCCAAGGTTTTCAAAATAACCCTTAAATGTCTTTCATTCTCCTCTTTACTTTTAGAAAACACCAAAATATCATCAATGAAAACCACCACAAACTTATCCAAGAACTCATGGAAAATTCTATTCATTAAGTCCATGAATTCAGCAGGTGCATTGGATAGCCCAAAAGGCATTAATATAAATTCATAATGGCCATATCTTGTACGAAACGCAGTTTTCGGAACATCTGCTTCCATTACCTTCAGCTGATGGTACCCCGATCTCAGGTCAATCTTTGAAAAAAACTGAGCTCCCTGGAGCTGATCAAACAAATCATCGATATGAGGCAAAGGATATTTTTTCTTAACAGTGATGTTATTCAAGGCTCTATAATCAATGCAAAGTCTCATAGAACCATCTTTCTTTTTAACAAATAAAACAGGATCACCCCATGGTGATGTGCTAGGACGAATGAAACTTTTCTCTAATAAATTTTGCAATTTCTCCTTCAACTCTAAAAGTTCAATTTGAGCCATTCGATAAGGGGGTTTTGAAATTGGCTTAGCATCAGGAACTAAGTCAACAGTAAATTCAACTTCCCGATATGGTATTATTCCAGGAAACTCATCAGGAAAAACATCAGGATACTCATTTACCACTGGTACATCATTAATTTGAACAGTTCCCTTGTTTTCAACAATATGTGCAAGGTAACATTCATTTCCATATTTTACAAGTTTCTCGGCCTCTTGATAAGTTATCAATAGTAAGGGTTCATTCTTGTACACAAACTGAAAGTATTTCTGAAAAGAAACTTCTTTAACTCTATATTCAATCTTAGCATGGTAAATAGAGAGCCAATCCATACCCAGGATAACATCAAACTCTACTAGAGGTAGAATAATAAGGTTTGCAAGTAGGTTCTTTCCACAAATAAGGATAGAAAGATTCTTATAAATTCTTTTTGCCTCAACATTTCCCCCAGGTGATTTTACCACAAGTTCAGGAGTCATTTCTCAAGATGGTATTCCCATTTTACTAGAAAAGGTTTCAGAGATGAAAGAATGTGTCGACCCCGAATCAAACAAAACACTGGCATATTCTGAAAAAACAAACAAAGTACCTGATACAACTTTATTTGATGGCCCAACATCTGATGAAGTAGTTGAAAAGGATTTCACCACCCCTTTCTGCTTGTAGTCTAACTGCTTCCCATCAATCAAGCTCTTTGTCAGACACTCGTTTTCATAGTGAACCATCTCATTGCACTTAAAACATTTCACTAAATGTAAATAAAATTTGGACTTACCATCACCTTGATCTTTTTCAGTGCAATCACGAGCCTTATGTCCCATATTACCACATCGGTAGCACTCTCCAGAATTCAGAATACATTCCCCAGCATGCCTTTTACCACATTTATCACAAACTGGAAAATTAGTTTTCTTACCATCAGACTTTTTTGAAGAATTCTTCCCTTTCTCCTGCCACCTTGGTCTCTTCTTATACTGGTTGTTATAGAACACTTGATCATCAGAAAACTCCATTTCCACCTTCTCAGCACATCGAACAAGATTTTCATAAATTTTAAACTCATGAGAAGCTAATTCCCTTCGATATTTTGGTTTTAATCCTGAGTAAAAATGATTGATTTTACTATCAAGGTCTCGGATAAAATTTGGAGCATACCTTGCCAATCGAGTGAACCTCTCTTCATAGGAATCCACTGAGTCTTCCTATTGCCTCAATTCCAAGAATCTTTTTTCCATCCTAAGTCAAACAGCCTTAGGAAAATACTTCTCAAGAAACATACCTTTGAATTCATCCCAGTCAAGAGCATCAATCTCATCAGCATCCCTGATATTTTTAACCATCGACCACCACTGATCTACCTCACCCTCCAAACGGTAAATAGAAAGACTAACCTTTTGATTGTCTGAACACCCAATGACATCGAAAATCTTCTCCAGTTATTTAATCCACCCTTCATCTAGCACAGGGTCAGATGATCCTCTGAATGATGGGGGATTTTGCCTCATGAAATGTTCCACCACTGACATGTTCCTCTACGGTTGATCTGGCTGATCTCGTGCATGGATACCGCCACCATTTATTACCTGAGTCAACTGCTCCATTACTTCAACAAACTATTCAGTTCCAATTCTGACCATCTCAGGATGCTGATTCAGAAGGTTATTTCCTTTTGTATGCCTTCCTAGCACTGCTTCCCTTTTTCCTCTACGGAAAACCATTCTAAACAAACATGTCTTAGATGAAGCAACATGGTAATCTTAAAATGCTATATCATTTCAATTTGACCATAAAAAAATATTTTTGGATAATCATTTAATAGAATTCTAACACCTAAAGTTATCTAAACTGACCTTTGATACCAACTATAAGGCCCCAACCTTAAACATTACTTAATATTGTGTTATTACAAGAATACGCCTTGAGGATCTTTTCAAGTTTAGAGTTTTAGATAATTAGATCATAAAACATGTATTACATTCCACGTTTAAGCAAAGTGGTTACATAAAAGATAGTATTCATTTTTTCCATCAACAGAAACATATTCAAAATAAAACATGGATTCTTTCTTGACACTTCCTTGACACTATCATCATATCATATACCTTTCCCTTGTCCTGTGAAAAACATTTCAAAAAAACTTGGGATGAGCATAAAAAGCTCAGTAAGGGTTATAAAAATACGGAAAGGAAACATGAGTTTATATATACATAAGAATGAAATCATACTTTACCCATAAAAAATAGGCACTTTAACATACCTCATAAAATCATGAATAAATCATAGAAATCATAAGACATAAAGGTAACTTGAGGCATTCATAACATTCTTACGTAGGGAGTAACCCTCTTGGTTACGTTTGGAACACCCATCACAATATATTCCCTAAATCTCTTCGGAGAAACCTTAACGTTTCACTCCTTTGCGTTACCCAGTGCATTGGAGAGCTATATCGGGCTCACCCACCCTTAGTTTATCACGGAACCACCTGTATTCATAATAATGCCCAAGAACCAAAACATAATCGTATCACATAAAACATGCATAAAGGAAACATAACATTTCCACCTTTCAATCACAAGATATCAATACAAAACATTGATATAAAAACATTATGAAAACCATTTTCAATACCAAAATAAAATAAAAGTAAAACATGGTATTTATTTTTCTTTTAAAAAGAAGGTATGGCTTGTAGAGGAAGCCGAAACTCAAATAATGGTCACGGTGGCGGAGAAGTCGTTGTCGCCGCATACGTACGACAAAAACATTCTCTTTTTTGTTTAGTAAATGCTTCGTATAAAAAAGATTCCTTTTGAATAAACGTAAAAGTCAATGAGGTTTATACACTGTATAAAAGAAGGTTGTGTATAAAACAAAATATGCCTCAATGAAAGGAGATTGAGACGAAGTCCCATACCTCGGGTCCGACTTGACTCGGTCGTTCTTTAATCTCCTGAATAATAAACTCGAGTTAATTTATACCTGTTTAAGAACCTTTTTCAAGTTCATTATTCCTTTTATATCACTTATTGCCAAGTCATGAACACTATGTAATTATTTAAGTTAATAACAGTCATTTTAATGATCATTGGTACTTGAGTCAAAAATAAACCCTTTATAATTACAAGTTGTTCATGTATCTATTATATCCAGAATGGTATTCATGATGTAGATATCATATATATAATATATATCCAGTACATTCATTCATTTATAATATTACATAACATTTAGAGGTAATAAATGAAATGCACCGTTCATGGAGATGGTAAGTCGTACGTACGCATGAACGCTGCTTCCATTTCTATTTCGTATTTTCTGAAATGGAATCATAATGATATAAAGGTATATTATAATTCCAGTGTAATATCATATATAATATCATAACTCCATCATTTATATGTCCCACATATGGTATTAACGAATCAAATCACTTTGAGGGGGCGGTAGTCCGCACTTCCTTAAATGAAGATATCGTGTTTACCCATAATGGAAACCATAAAGGTATACCCAAAATGAAAAATACAGAATATTAAGGAAAAATTAAACATATTATATATCATATATAAATATAGTGTCATATTAATGGCCATCTTTGAAGGTGTTAAAAGAATGTTGAACAATCATCGTTTCGGGAGGCAGAAATTCTCCATCCCCTGAAACAGTATGTTCTTTAACCATTAGATGTAGGTGTGTGTAAGTGTAGCTAGAATCCTTCTTATAAAAACATCCTAGTATATGGAAGATACTTGTGTTCTTACAAAAGAAATGAATAAAAAGAGTTTAGGGGGTTGGAGAAGCAAAATAAAACAAAAGAACACAAGTGAAGACATTACCTTAAAATCGGGTAACTCCCTTTGGTTTGAGCTCAAAGGCTTCCTTGAGAAGACTTATGCCCAAAGTTAGGCTTCAAGGAGTAATAGAGGGAAGTGGAGAGACAAAATGGGCAGGGTTTGGCCGATCCAAAGGCTTTGGAAGTGTGGGTAAGGAGGTAGAGGTGGGGGCCTTTTATAAGAGGAGAGGAGGGGCACTCTTGGAAAGTAAAGAAATGTTACTTTATTTTAAAATGTGTTTCGGATTCAAAAGGTCCCACATTGATATAATTCGAGGGTAAGGTTATAAGGGTTCGAAATCCACCCATCCAATAGGTTTTGGACATGTTTAGGTCATATATTTTACATTATCTTTTCATTTTATTTAAATCCTTTATTAATGAGGTAATCGCTGCATCATCATGATGTCATATATAATTTAATTTATTTAATGTCTAAAAATTATAAAGAAAAGTATCTTGATGTAGGAAATATTTTTAGCTTTCTCATGAATATTTATAGTCAAAAATCAGAGTTTTATAACCCCATTTAAAATTTTTTTTAGTAAAACAACTCACGTTTGTGTCATTTTAATTTTAACATTAAATAAAAAGATATTAATGTAATTTTCCTACCAAAGTGGCTCCATGGGGTCCCCAAGTTGACCCATGGCTTTTCTTGGTCGTCCATGACACATCCAATAATGGTAGGACATGTGTCTAGGTATTTTCATTTTATTAAAATATCAATTTTACCTTAAATCGCACTAATTACCTCTAATCGCGATTAAGAACTTAAAAGTTACTATTCACAAAAAAAAATTTATTTTAATCTCATTGAACCAAATTTTAATTCTTAATTACAACCATGTATGTCTAATTTTTGAAAATCAAATCACATAATTGGAAAAGTTTCATTTAAAAGAAAAATCAATTTCTTTAACTACCACTTAGTGGTTTCACTATTCATCAAAAATTGATGTTTTTCAGAAAAATACCAAAACATAACCCTAAGATATATTTGATATTATGAATTCAAAAATGATTTCTATTTTAAAAAATTCAAATCATATAAGTTACATTAATTAATTTAATAATTAATTCCTGTTGTCATGATAAATAGCGTGTTTTTATGAAACAATAACTATCAAAAGATTGACACCAGTTTAAGTCCAATTTCAAAGTGAAATTGATTCCAATGACCACCATTGGATTAAATGGTAAAAATATATTCTAATTTCACTTCAAAACCAATTCAAAAGATAATCTAATCATATAAATAAATTATATTAAAAAGTGGTTTTGAATTAAAATACAACATTTTTTACTATTCATTAAAAAAATGAACTTTATCGGAAAAATACCAAAAATTCACACAATGTAAATTTTGTTGTCCCAAACATAAATAATATGTTTATTTTGAAAAAAATAGCTTATAAAATTGTCAAAAGATAGATTTAAAAATGGTTTGCCATCAAAAGGCAGTAAAACAATCTTTTAAAAATATTAGTGTATTCCATGCTTAAGATTGGATTTATTCTCATCTTAAGCCTCTAAAACACTATCTAATTCACTAATAGACATAGATAAAAATATATATTATTCATTACTTACTTGGTATGTTACACATCTGGTCTTTGGCCCAAGGGGACACACTTGATGACATCAAAGCAGTAGTGGTGCGTCGGCTTGAGCTGGTTAATTCCAACTCGGCGAAACAGACATGTGTGACGTACCGCCATTTCCATGAGCCTGATATCCCAATACCGTACAGGGGTAGGAGGTTCCGGGATCACCCGGGCCTGGTTGGTTTAGGAGTATGAGGTGATTTTCTGCCGTCGCTTGGACCTGGGAACATGCCTTCCTCTTGTACCTGAAACAACAAAACACTTCCCCATGTCGGGGGTTTTGGCCTCCAACTGATGGATTTAGAAGACGTAACCGTCATTTAGACCTGCCCATGGATCAACTGTGAAAGTGGCGGGCCCAACCTCACCTGCCAAAATCTGTTTATCCTTGCTCTTGTAATAGTCGGCATCCAGATAAAGGGATTCACAAGAGGAAAAAGGAGACGCATATCCTTGGATCACGCCTACTCGACCATTAACGGAGTAATTGAGGCATTGGTGGTATGACGAGGGGACCGCCGCGTGAAGGTGGAGCCATGTCCTGCCCATCAACGCGTTGTATGTGGTGTCCTGGGAGACAACCATGAATTCGGTGCTGGAAATTAGGCCACCGAACTGGGTCTTCAAGATAATCTTGCTGACTGGAGTTTTCTCGGTCCTGTCATACCCCTGGATCCTGAGGTCAGACAGAGTTAAATCATCCTCAGATAGACCTAGCTTCTGCAGTGTCTGAGTTTGGATTAGGTTAATCCCAGAACCCGTGTCAACAAGACAGCGGCGGACTTCCATGCCATTGAATTGTCCAGTGATGTACAGTGGGAGAATGTGCCCCTGTATGGGTAGGTCTTCATCTTCATCGGAGAATTAGATAACTGCTTGTCATTCGGCGTTCTCAATTTCCTCAGCGTGGAAGGATTCTGCAGCTGCTACCTCCGTCTCAAACTGTAGGGGGCTCTTTATGGCCTCGGAGAGCGCCTCACACATTTTAGACGATAGTTAAAGAGCCTCAAGGATATAAATCCTCGCTAGAATGCCAGCCAAGTACTTTAGAACATCATAATTTCGGGCTAAACGTGAGCTCCTGCTTACAGGAGGCTGTTCTGCGATTGGAGGCATGACGGGCCCTTCCGGCTGGACCGGTGGCTGACTGGTACTAGGCATGTCTTGCTGTTCACTAGTCAAATCCTGGAGAGTGGCTTTCGGATTAGGACCAGAAGGCTGGGGTCGGATGGTGGGAGGGCAGAGCTGATCGTGGCATAGCCGAGGTGGTTCTGCCTGATCCAGCAGCACAAACGGTGGTAGAGGAGAACCTGTCGACACCGGATGAAGGGGTCACGTGTGCTGAACTCTGCACTGGGCCTATTTTTTGGTCTCCACGGCATGCATGGCATGGATGGAGGTTCCAACTACCGTGCCTCGGCGATTCATGTAGCCACGTCTCCACCAACGTTGGCGACGGCTGGGGACATTAGGAAGGTCCACCTGGCATTCCTCATCGTTGGGAGTCAAAAAGGGATTTACCAACTCTACAGTGTTAACCAAAGTGTACCCCGGACTATCACTTGAGGAGCCATCTACTACCAGGTGGAGTCTCGGAGGGATCCCCATTTCTGGGGGCATAAAGTCTCCAAGAGTGCGGGATGGCGATGGCATTGGTAGGGCACGTTCTTTCTTCCTACGTCACCGCTGCTTGCTCTTCTTGGAAGAGGCTGGCTGGGATGACGATGTCGAGGTAGAAACCGTAGCTTCTGAGGTCTCTGGCTAATTCAGGTGTGCACAGATGATTCCATGGACATGGGAGACCGTCTTGCGGTCCATCCAGTCGTTATACTTCTAGGACCCACGGTCGGAAACCTGTTGCCATTCATCCTCATTGACGATACTGCCATCTGATCTCACAAACACACCTGCTACTTGTGCCGGGGCTAGGCCCAAACTTACTATATTGTTATCAATCTGTTCTTGGAGCCAGTCCTTGAACACGTATCATCGTTGGATGGTGTTCCCTAGGGTCCAGTGATAAGGACAGTAGTTGGGGTGATCAGTGAGATGCGCCTCTTTTGGCTTTCGGCACTCAGGCAGCCGGACAATCCTCTGCTCCAAGGCACTACGGAAGTAACCAGGGACCTCAGCCTCATCAAATGAGTAGGTCTGATTCCTTCTATCTGGAAATGGGGATCTAGGAGGCTGGCCCTGATGAGGGGCCGGAGGAGCATGCCGAGGAGGCGGAACCTGATTATCTCGCCTAGGCGGTGGTGGTGCGTTATGAGGAGGCGATTGCCTATTTTGAGGCAGTCGCTGCTGGGCTGGAAGTTGTGCCCGTGGAGGCGGACCCCTATGGGGCTGTGGAGCTGGCCTCATTGGTAAAAACTCTAGCTACCTGGGGGCCTCAATCTGGGCCATAGCAGTGGGCTCGACTCTGGCATCTCTCCTTGCAGGGATTACAGGAGGCAGCGGGCATGCCTGACTGGCCTATTGCAGGGCTTCTTTGAGGAACTGAGCCTTGTCTAAGAAGTCCCGAAACCCTCCAGGGTAACTCTGAGTTATTAGAGAAGGGACCAGATCTGCCTTGACGTTCCCTACGCACATTTTCAGTAATTTCTCCTGAGTTAGTGGCATGTCAAGGGAGTATGTGATCCCCTTTCACCGGGTGACGAAGTCCGTGAATCGCTCGTCAGGCCTTTGATTGCAACTGAAGAGGTCTACGATGTTCGTCTTCCAGGTTGTGTAACTTAACTAGTAGAGTAATTTCCTACGAAGTTCCTCCCAGTTGGTCACAGATCCGACAGGGAGCTGGCTGTACCAGACGAATGTCGGCCCCTCTAGTGTTTAAACGAAGAAACGGAGCTTGGCGGCCTCCTGCTGTGCTGGAGTTCCTAACATAGGTCCACACCTCGAGTTAAAGTGGGATAGGTGTTGTGGCGGGTCTCCTGTCCCGTTAAAGGGGTCGAAAGTGGGGTTCCCAAATCTTGGAGGTGTCGGCATATCATCCACCCAAGTTGGGTATGGCTTGTCGTCCAGTGGGATCGCCACCTGTCGAGTTTCCAAAGCCTCTAAGCGGGCGATGAACACTTCCATCGGATCGTCTGGACATGGGTTCCTGTCCTGACGAGGATCCCTAACCACAAGCGCATTTGTGGGCTCTTCAATTCGTTAGAAAATCTCAGAAGCTCATGGATCATCTGGTGGAGCGACCCTTGGCGCGATGGGAGGAACCCGATCAGGATCCCCTGGGTGATCACGCCGCTTAGGAGGGTTGGGCGAAACATATCACACCCTCTTGACATGAGCTACAGCCTCTCCTCTGTCAGCAAACACAGTATGATCGTGGTTGCCCGGGAGAATCTCATCGAGGGGTAGTTGTTCCTGCCCCTGCTGTCCCGGCCTAGGATCACCGTAGTCGGGCCGCCACTCTGCAATGCATTCAGCCAGAAGCTCATTGACCATCCTCTTCTACTCACCAAGCTTTTGGCATAGTGTGACCTTCTTAGGATCTTCCTCTGCCTTCTGCACTGAGGCAGATGAGTCAGTGAGCTTGACATCCCCAATGTTCTCTTTACCCTTGCTGATATTCCGGCTCAGTATTAACGCCATAGTGGGTGCAAGGAGACCTAGGATGTTCCTCTGCTGGAGAGTAATCCTCTCGGATGGGTCCAGTAGATGCTTGTCCCCAAAGGGCGAGTCCCCGTCAAGAATTTCTAGACCGTTCCCTTCTCCCGATAGATCTTCCATGTTGATCGCCGCAGCCCTCAGGGGCATGCCCTCAGAGTCACCCAGTGATTTGGGATGTCGGAAAATTATACTGAAGATAAGGGTAGCGTACTAACCCCATCCACGGATGTACGTGTGGGGGGTGTCCTCCTCGATAACTTTGCAGAGTACTTGAAAACTCTGAACACATTGTTGTTGGAGGGCCATGAGGTGGCCAAGTGATTCGGGGTACCGAACCGCGGGAAGCATGGCCAGGTCAACCTGAAGACATTGATCACCGATATCCTCGAGGTGTGCTTAACTCCCGGGATAAGGCACTTGTTGATGACGAAGATGGGATTGAGTCACCCGAAGGGTCTGGCGGAAACATTCAAACTCTCCCAGGGTGAGCAATTCTGGTATATCAAAATCTGACCCTACAACCAGCCAAAACTTCTCAAGGATGTGGCCTGCTGCGAGGACGGTCCAGAAGCTCCACGGATCAGGTTCAGGATCCGGCCCTTGCTGGCCCTACTCATCAATCGAGAGTGGCTGGTGAACTGGCAGCGGTGCCGAGGCAGGCCGTTGGGCCAGTGGGCTGGCCGGCGGAGAATACGGCGAGCAGGCTGATTGGCTGTTGAACCCTAAGTTTCCCTCTGAGGGTTGTAGTGTCCTGGATTCCATGTCACGATAGGATGGGTCGGCGAACGGGCATCCTGTCATAATGTCGGTGCTTGCTGAGGATGTTCTACGTCGCGGCTCTTCCGCCATCGAGCCCCAAAAAAGGTCTCTGTCATCTCTGACCGAGGCGGAATGTGCTTCCAGAAAGGCTGATGGTGACTGAATGTTTGATCCCTGGGGGTAAGACAAGTCCTCGTCCTCCTGGATATACCTTCGGAAGGAGGCGAGGATCATATGGATCTCGCATTCGGGTAATACGAGGCTGACGCGTTGCGTCCCTATCCCTGCCCTTGACTTATATGACTGGGGGAAGGCTCCATCGCCGAGTCATACTCCGCCTCAGAGTCCGAGAAATAGACTGGTCTGATTTTCATCCTACCTTCCCTTCCATTTCCCTTATAGAGATGACTTTCCACCTTCCTGCACCTGGGTAGCTCCTCAGGGAAGGGTTGATTTCTGTCATGGAGTCCTCTAGCCGCGGTGGTTCTGGGGCGGTGAGGATTGAAGGCCGAGGTGCGAGGAGCACCGGGGAAGATTTCGAAAGGGACATGGGGAGGACCTTCATGTGGGTATGTGACCGGATATGTAATGGCTCTATACTCGCGATCAGCGGTAGGGGAAGTGACCCCATACCCAGTGTAGTGGGAGCTAGAAAGAGACCCACCCGGAGCGTAGCTGTCACGGGGAAGCAATTTACCTATGGTGAGGGTAGCGCTAGGCAGGCCTTCAGGCCGAGGTTGGAAGCAGGGAGGACCCATACCATCCTGAACAGTGGTACGGAGTAGGCCTTCACACTGGATGGAACTACCGCGAATTGGTTCGCGACGACCATTGCCTATGTCTACGACTGGGAGAGTCGACCCAACCTGCATGTGGGGTGGTCGGGGCCTTGATCCGGGTCGATCATGTAACTGCCCCTTCTTAATGTGTGAGGGGGTTTGATGATAGGAGTCAGAAGTGGCTCGGGACACAGTGGCTACTGACTTTGATGCCCCAGGGCGAGCATCCTCTTCCACTCGCACCCGACGCTGGCATCGGGTCAAGTGGGTTGAATACGGTGGTGCTGACACATGGATTGCCTGCTCCTCAGCTCGGGGAGTCAGGTGGCGGCGTCGACGCGGCCTGGCGGGGGCCCTTTCTGTGAACCCTTGAAGCAGGTCTCCGATCGGGTGAACCCGGACATCCCCTACCTCATCGGCGTAGGGAAGGGAGGTGTCGAGTCGTTCCAGGGATAAACTCCCAAAACGATTGAACGTCGGGGTGGGGAGCAGCGGCTCCCTGCGCGGACCTCGGGGGTGGTGAAGGCGGTGAGGCATAGCTGCCTCGAGATCCAAACGGGCCATGTCCCTGGTGGGGATGAACCCTTCCTCTCCATACCTACGCACAAAGTTGTTGATCACCTTGCGTTGGATAATATCTGATGGGGAGAGGGGGCGTGAGCGCTCGACAGTCACAACGGTCGGAGCGGCTATGGAAAAGGCGGAACCACACGGGGTGGCTGCGTCGGTACTGCCCCTGTCCCTATACCGGAGGGCAGGTGGCGATCGAGCTCCGGATGTAGTGGTCTGATTCTTGAAAGTAGGGAGATGAACCCATTAACACTAACGGGAAAAGAAATCAAAAACCAATAGCCCAGCGCCATTCCGTATTCCATAGTTGGTAAGAGGGATCCACGCTGACAACATTGCAGAATGGAGTACTCAACATCCTGACTGCCCCAACCCCTGGCGGGTTTCAGGTCCTGGTGCTGGGTGCCCGGACCTGGTGACATGTTAATCTTCTGACACCCCAATGCTACCAGTCTCCGTATTGAGGAGAAGAGATTCATGTCGGGTTCACCATTTTCTGTTTCTGACGCTTTCACTGGGGTGCGAGTACACATCCATCACACAGGGAGGACGCGCGGCTTGTGTCCCCGCATTCCCGCTTTCCAAAGGCGTGCGACAGATATTCCTTGTTCAGGGACGTCTGTTCCTTTATCGAACCCGGGATGATGGGATGTCAGTTCTTCCTTCCTTGGATTCCTCCTTGGAGCTCGTCACCTAGTCCGGGTCTCCCTCATAGATTTAATACGTATTCGTGAATCTCGTTCCTGGTGCCATATCTTCATGGACACTAGCTAATTACACTACTTCCGTCGAGATGCTCCAAGGGGTCTGGTCAGGGAAGCAACCTTTAGTGAAGAGAATGGTCATGCTGAGGCATCGTTGGTGTGTCTTGACACCGGGGGATTGGCATGTCTGACTTCTGTCCCTTAATATAGGGCTTTCCGAGGGCACGGAAGCCCGAGGAATCCCACATAGAACATGGGAAATTTCATGCCATAGGCATGTATCTAAGGTTTTCCTCAGCTTCCCATGTTTAACACGGGGTATGCCGTGAGTATAACGTCCAGCGGAGATGGATCAGACTGATCAAAACACTGAGAGTGGATCAGATAAAATAACCCCTTGAAGAGAACTCTGATGTTGGGGCCAACATTTGGGTGTCTTCTCGGATACTGTGGAGTGGAATGAGGTGGCATAATCCCACCGGGATGTGGCGGCCCGGGTAAGAATCAGGATGGATGATGAAGTGAGGTGGGGGGGATTGAACCTCGTGGAGGCTTCCTACATACCATGCCTTGACATTGATCAAAGTCCCCGTAGTTCGGGTATACAGTTTAACATCATGTGGGATGGGGGAATTTGGGGCTTACGCTCTGAGGCGGCCCACAGTGGATGGATATGGGGCTTATGCTCTGAGGCGGCCCATAGGGTTGGCAAACTGACGCGAAGGGGTCGGAATGACTGAGTGGTGGGCTTGAACCTCGTGGAGGCTTCCTACATACCATGCCTTAGCACGGATCAAAGTCCATGTAGTTCGAGTGGTGCAGTTTAACGTCATGTGGGACGAGGCAGACCGTTTAAAGTCGTGATGGACACCATACAGTTTAATATCGTGCATGACGGCATTTAGGGCTTACACTCTAAGGCAGCCCAAGGAGTTGGTTAACCGATGCGACGAGGTCGGAACAACCGGGTGGTGTGCTTGAACCTCGTGGAGGCTTCCTATGTATCCACGTGGCAGGGAATAAAAGTCTACGTAGTTCGGGTGTACAGTTTAACATCTTGCAGGATGGGGGCATTTGGGGATTATGCTCTGAGGTAGCCCACAATGGATGGACATGGGGCTTATGCTCTGAGGCGGCCCACAATGATGGATATGGGGCTTATTCTCTGAGGCGGCCCATAATGATGGATATTAGGCTTACGCTTTGAGGCGGACCATAATGATGGATATGGGGCTTACGCTTTGAGGCGGCCCATAAGGTTGGCGAACCGACATGAAGGGGTCAGAACGACTGAATGGTGGTCTTGAACCTCGTGGAGGCTTCCTACGTACCATGCCTTAGTACAGATCAAAGTCGACGTAGTTCGAGTGGTGTGGTTTAACGTCATGAGGGACAAGGCAGACAGTTTAACGTCGTGCTGGATTCCATACAGTTTAATGTCGTGTGGGTCGGAATTTAGGGCTTACACTCTGAGGTGGACCAAGGAGTTGGTGAACCGACGCGAAGAGGTCGGAACAACCAGGTGGTGGGATTGAACCTCACGGAGGCTTCTTACATACCCTGCCTTATCACGGATCAAAAGTCCATGTAGTTTGAGTGGTGCAGTTTACCATCATGTGGGATGAGGCACATAGTTTAACGTCGTGCTGGATTCCATATATTTTAATGTCATGCGGGACGACATTTTGGGATTACACTCTGAGGCGGCCCAAAGGATTTGGTAAATCGACGCGAAGAGGTTGGAACAACCGGGTGGTGGGCTTGAACCTCATGGAGGCTTCCTACGTATCCTCGTGGCAGGAAATCAAAGTCCAAGTAGTTCGGGTGTATAGTTTAACGTATTGAGGGACGGGGGAATTTGGGGCTTTTGCTCTGAGGCGGCCCACAATGGATGGACATGGGGCTTACGCTCTGAGGCGGCCCAAAATGATGGATATGGGGCTTATGCTCTGAGGCGGCCCACAATGATGGATATGGGGCTTACGCTCTGAGGCGGACCATAATGATGGATATGGGGCTTACGCTCTGAGGCAGCCCATAAGGTTGGTGAACCAACGCGAAGGGGTCGGAATGACTGAATGGTAGGCTTGAACCTCGTGGAGGCTTCCTATGTACCATTCCTTAGCACGGATCAAAGTCCACGTAGTTCGAGTGGTGCAGTTTAACGTCATTCGGGACGAGGAAGATATTTTAACGTTGTGTTGGATGCCATACAGTTTAATGTCGTGTGGGACGGAATTTGGGGCTTACACTCTGAGGCGGCCCAAGGAGTTGGTGAACCGACGCGAAGAGGTCGGAACAACTAGGTGGTGGGATTGAACCTCATGGAGGCTTCCAACGTACCATGACTTAGTACGGATCAAAGTCCTCATAGTTCGCTGGGATGGAGATTACGCTCTAAGGCAGCCCATAATAGGATGTCATGGTCGATGCTCACTCTAAACCCACGTGAGTCATGATCAGTGTGAGAAACAAGAGGTAGTAGGGACCAGACGATCATGTCGCGAAAGGTGCGTCTGTGGGAAGTGGAGAGGGGCTTACGCATTGAGCGGCCCATGGTGCCAGGACTTACACCAGGATGGAGGCCCGAAATGAGACAAAGAGCATAGGTAGAGGGATTTGGGACTGAACAAAGGAGATTCCTCATTCACTATCACGCCCTCCACTGGCCTTGGCAGGGGGAAGTACGGAGGTGCATGGGTGCTACCTTCCGCAAGAGAGGCTAGGGGATTACGTGCTGAGGCAGCACTTCCCCCATGGACAAACGCCACTCTAATAGGGAGGATATAATTCCATGTGAGTAAGATTCCATTCCTGTGGAGACAAGTGGTGTAAATAATGTTCAAGCCGGGGGAGACCCTGCGTGTGAGGCACAGGGCCGGATCACAACTTAACGTCATGTGTTGAGGATGAGGCTCTTGGCAATTTAACATCCTGCATCTTAGATGAGGTGGGTTCACTCCACACCCCTAGTACTTACATAACCTACACCCTCTACCCCTTGTGGGAGGGAAGGCATCGGCAAGGCTGTAATGAAGGGGGGCCGCAGAGCGAACCATCGAGGGGTCCACGTTAGCATGGCTATGTGAAGAAGAAATAGTCATTAGCGTGCCTATGCGAAGGAGCATGAGGCAAAGCAGCACAATGGTAAACACCGCCTAAGGGACCTTGAGGTTACTTCGTATGAGCCTATAAGGTCGTACGGGAAAACAGCGCCTGGCGTGCATGCCCGGTATGGAGGACATTGGGCGCCTACGCGGGGGGCGTCAAGGCGAGGGATCCTGGGAATTGCAAGCAAAGAAAAGTTTTGCGCGCAAAACACCGGGATGGTACATAATTGGGGAAGATGAAATGTGTGCGGCTTAGGATAATTGAGTTCAATGGAAGTGAATTGTACGCAAGTGGAAAAGGCCGAACTCTAAGGCAAGGCCACACCCACTAAAGGGATTGCGCGCAATTGGGCCTTTTTTGCGTGCAATGGAAGTAATTGAGCGCAAGGGAGGAACCCTGAGGAGTTTGGAATTTTATTTAAGCCGGTGGGATTGCGCGCAAAGATGGATCCCTGGGCGAGGTTGCGCGAAAAGGGTCAATACCTGAAGTCCATATTGCGCGCGCGTGAGTCCTATTTCACGCACGGGAGCTGGTTCAAATTCCACAACCCCGAAACTGGAGGGGTCTCATTCTATTTATAGGCCTCCAACAACACGGAATGATGGTGACATGTGAAATATTGTGCGCTAGAGACGGCGGCGTGAAAATGGGCACCGTACAAGAGTGGGCACGCAAAATTGCATACCAGCACCGGGTACCTTTCACGAATCCCAGACTCCTTTCGCGTGGCCAACCTTTTTCCGCACACATCCTCCTTTATTTCGCGCAATGCTTCTGGGCCCTCCGAACTAGGTATCTGGTTCCAAATATGAATTCTCTTCGTCATTTTGAAACTTTCTTTAGGAATTACGGCCTTTTTCGGTGTCTACACATTCACTTCATAATTTAATTTCTTTTAAGTTAATTCTCATTTACATAAAAATTATCTTAAGAAGGTTGAACTATATGGATCACCACTTATAATTTATAAGGGCCCATAAACCTTTTAAATTGAAGTGTGACATCCATTTAATCACAACCACTCATTAATCAAGACCATGTAATAAATTTTATCACAATTTCACGGGAATAGAAATAAATTCACCAAATCATACTATAAGAAATACACAGAGTAAGTAAACCTAGCATGGAATAATGCATGACATATAAATACTGAAGTTTCTATAATGATGCATGATGAAATACTTTCTTTCCATACTGGTCCAAGGGTAAATATCTATAATCATAAGAAACATAAAAAAATCAAGTGTGTCACTTAATAGTGGAATCCAATCAACAGTAACTGGCATAACCAAAACAACATATCCCATCCCTAAAAAAATTGGCATTTTCCTGTATGTGGGTTAGCTACTCCCAGGAATATCTAAATACCAAATTATGAATCATTCCTAATATACTTTATAATATTCCCAAAAAATACAACAAAATAAAAGAAACTGCTCTGATACCACTTTGTAATATCCCAACCTGGGATCCACTAAACAGTTCCTTGAGTCGATGGGTCCGAAGGCCTCAAGCATGTGTCCCCATATGCCAAAGGCTACTGACTAGCAGTGAGGTTCTATTATGATATGGCATGAATATTATACCCTCATAATCAGATTAAAACATTGTCACCATAAATGAATACAAATTAGAAGCATAAAATAAACCAACAACAGAAGATAAATCATCCAGACAGTAATAATAATAATCAAATCCAAAGGAAGCATCATATACAAAATTATGTATATGTCTTGGAGTTATACATAAGACATTAAATATATGTAAATATGTATCTATTACAATACATTAATTAAAAGTAAAAAAAGACCAAAAAGGAACTATCTCCATATAGCATCACAAGCCATAGCCTGGTCATGTGCTCCTCTGCTCCTACATAATAATAAATCAAGTATCGCAAAGAGGGTGTTTTTCTCAATCCCTACTTGTATCCATGAAGTATTTCTAGGTACCAAATATAGGACTGAATAGGGTTTCATATAACACTTAGTAGTCCACCACCATTAGAGACTATAATAAGTCTAGTTAATGAATATAATATAAAGTAGTGTGTAGATATAACTAGAGTAAAATTAGTAAAATTAAAGTTATTCTATCCAATCAAACAAATATCACTATGATCAAGAAAGCATGTAATAAGGGATACTTGTATAAATAGGTAAAGAATCATCAATGGCATATTCCATGTAATATAGTATCAGGCCATCAAGGGCCAAGATCTATGGAGTATAAATTTCCAAGGCATCCAAACAAGTTAAGTGTACCAGATATAAGGAGTATAAATGTTCATGTCATCCTAGAATACCCTTGGATTAGAGTAGTAGAAATGTACAAGGAATCCTAATTAGTTAAGTAAACTAAATATGAGTTCTAGAAATGTCCAAGTAATCCCAAGGTGATAAGTAAATTGGATCCAAGGAGTAAAAATTTCTAACACATACTAACAAGTTAAGTAAACCACATATAAGGAGTATAAATATCCAAGGTATCCATGCATGCTAAGTAAACTAGATCTATAGAGTAAAAATGTATGAGGTATCCTAGTATAATGGATCTATGGAGTATAAATTTCCATGGCATACTAGTAGGTTGTAGGTGCCATATCGTGAACCCTCCATTATCACCGTAACCAATTCATTCACCATTTCATAAAAAAAATTATAAATAATTTCACTAATACATTTGTAATAATATAAAATCCAAGTGGAAATTAATTTCAAACCTTTCATATACAAATGAAAAGGTTCCTTAAGGTGATTCTAAACTTTAACAGTCTAATTTATTACAATATTTGGTTCCCAATAATGTAAAGTTAGCTCATTTAACCCCAAGGGTAGAATACACATAGTCAAAGTTAATAACCCATCCTATGGGTGGTTCAGGTTGAGTTCAACAACCTCAAACCATGTAATAGGGTGTCACAGTATGTATTAAACAAGAATTTAACGTTTAACTCAAGGTTTCATTAATTTAGGAAGCAATTCTAAAAATACTGGCTTGTGGCGCAACAAAAATAAGACATAGACAAATAAACTTTTAGATAAAAGGTATATACCACCTACCTTATGATCTTAGAAGAACACCACTCTAGTATTAGCCTCTGATTCAGTCTAGATCATAAGAAAACTGAAGAATGGAAAAAACCCAAGAAATAGGTCATGTTATCTTGCACCAAAATAGCATCGTTTATATAAGGAACAATGATAAAAGGATCCTAAGTAATTAAGAACTCACAGGTGCATATCCAACGAGATAAACGGATCTTGATTCATATTTTAGAAGCTGAAACAAAATCAAATACTATCTTAAAGGCTTGAAGATATCACAAGGGAGGAGGCATGGTTTTCTACTGGAAGAGGAAAATAAAATAGAAGTATCTTAAAATATAAGTAGGTAAAAATTTCTTTTACCCATTTTAAATTAGTTTCTATGGTTTTAAACCATGGTTATCCAAAACATGTACCAACTGTGAAACCAACACTACCACAAGACCCCCCTCTGCATTATTATGGTGCATGGTAAGAAAAACTATGCACCAACCTTGTGTTTTCCCTCTATTAAAATTTTACAACAAATCACATGATAGTGTTTCCTATTTTACATGATTTCATCAAACTATGTGGCCTTGGATAGTTCACTAGACAATGCCCCACAATTTACTCTAACCATGCAGACTGGGAGGCATAGTCTCTACTAACCATGTGGCCCAGTTGTTTTCTCCAAAAGTTGGGCTTTGGGATTCAGGAAATCCCTAGACACACTCATTTATTCCATAACCTTACTAGAAATTAATATTAGGTTAAAACCAAGGAATTAAACCAAAAAAGTGATTTTTAATATCATAAAAAGTTGGGTCATTACATTCCAATAGGAAAACAGAAAATAAACCATAAATAAAATCTCTGGTAAACCCCTCATATTTAATAAATATCTCATCCATAAAATTAAAACCATGAATAGAAATCTAGTCACCATGGTAACTATGAATTCCAACCAAAAAAATGTTCATGAATCACCAGTATGAGGTCTATCACAAGATATGACACATTATTAGAACACCTTTCTACCATATCCCCAAATAGTAAGTCAAAAAAATCTCTAATACCACTTTCTGATACCCTATCCAAGAACACCAATCTAAACCGGTGTTCCACATAGCCTCAAGCATGTGTCCTTTTATACTAATGGTTTTTGAATACCAGTGAGGTCCTATTCCATATAATGTGGAAAATATGCCCTCAAATTAAAGTCTAAAATAGTGTAAAAATAACTAAAACATATGTAGTACATAATTAGAGTATGAATAATCAAATAAAACATATTGTTATATAAAAAATGTACCATGATAAAGTAGATACAACCACGGTCATTCTAGAATTAAAAAGTCCTCTCCCAATAGTTCAATTTCATAAATGAAATAAAAAATACTAAAAATACACACACCAACCCTATTTCCAACCCTATGCCTCAACATAACCTAGTATTTTCAACACATTGAGTGTGTCCGGATCAATCCACCATGCATCATATTCTCTAATTGAAAGTATACATAAGGTCTAAAAGTGCATCAGGGTTCCCAAAAAGGGTTTGAGAAATACATATCACTGGGGTTTTAATATGTTCCCATAATATACTTCATTATATACCAATATGCATGAGGAAAATAAACATGTCACACAAGAATGTTACACATTGTGTGATAACCATGACACCACATCTCCTTTCATGTCAGGTCACAATGTGCTACCAGACAACCAGGGCACCCAATCATACCTACTTTGATGCCATACTAGAATTAAATAACCTACCCATGTTATCATCCATATAACCAAGCTTGTATCTAAGGACTCAGGGTAGGGCATCGTCTAAGTCATGAATGCTACCCAAAGGGACATGGTGGGGACTTTTCCCAATATCTATACAACCTTCTCTCTCGAGGTTCTCTTACGTCCAGTACTTGACCTCTACCATCTCACTCATAGTTAGGTCCATCCATCTGATCCCATATCACTTTTGGACCCTGTCTACCTCACCAAAGCTCTATCATTTGATCTAACATATCATATCATTCTAGAATTCATATCACTAATATAATTCTATGATTTTATTCCATCATATCACATCCACAACCCCATCTCACTCATTGTGGTACAATAACATACATCTAACTCTGGGTAGGGCCTGACCATACTTTCTTTATAATGGAGATGAAAAAAGGTCTCAATACACACTATCTCACTCATGGTAATCCCTGACATCATAAAAAATGAGGACTCTATCTCACTCAGGTCATTTTATCTAGTGTTATCTCGCTGATAGTGGTGGAAAGACTTTGGATCCATTAAGCCCAATGAATTTTTCTCTTATCATAGTACATGAAAAAGAAATCCCTATAGGATTGCATCCTATCACACAGATGACCACCTCATCACACATAGGACTATCCCCCAAATAGAATATCATGTCACAGTGTATCACATATCACCTATTAGGGAATCTACTTGGATCCCCCAAACCAATCATGTTCTCTTCTCATTGATACCAAGTCACATTTTTCACCCCTTTATGACACCTCATCCTATAGGCTCATCTTCAACATATACTTAGGAAGCAGGGTCCAATCGTCATTCATAGTAGCATCCTAACCCATTTCAAATACCCCAAGCACCATCCTAAGTTATCTTTCCCAAAACCCCTAGGCAACCTCATGCCAAGTCCCTAACCAAAGCACTTGACCCACACTCAGGTCCCATCTCACATCTCCTAGGGGATACAACTCAAACCATCACCCAAAGGATTTACCTTTCCATCACATACATATAATACTATAGGTATCATCTAGCTCATAGAACTCATTAAATCTCAATCCCCTATAAATATGTTGTCACTCATCACAAATGATAAATAAAGCTATCCCACCTATCATAACAAGGATTAACCCTATCAAATTTACTTGAATAACCCAAAGGAAACCATATTAGGCTACCCATATCACATCTCATACCTCAAGATCCACCAAATTATTTATGTTAACTTATTCATAAGTCTATCACATTGGATTTATATTCATTGGTAGATCTCGATTCAAAAAATTTCATAAAATTACTCATTTCAATCATAAAATCCCAAACACTATCTTTTCTCTTCTACCCAAGGAAATATCATTTCCTATCCATCTACCCAGACCCATGAAATGAATGTAAGAAAGATATATCATGCATAAATAATAATATTACTTTATATTAAATGTATCACATACCTCTTTCAAGAAGTTACCACTCAATTAGAGATTCTTAGAGCCTCTTCCTGGTCCTTCTATGCCTTATCCAAGGTTGGATCGCCACTCAAGCTCCTATCTCATTAAAAATATTATAAATAAATAATTATAACATTTATAATTAATTATAAAACTTATTTTAAATATGAATAGTCACCATATAACTCATATTTTACTATCATCACACCAACACCACACCCAATGGGGTTAGATCAACATTTTGGGTCTTCCTCTATCCATCACGCACAAAATCCCCATCATCCTCACTTGATTTCACCATGATTTACTGGAATAAGCATCGAAAACCTATACAAAATAAATGCAAAATCAATGTTATAGAAAATGGAAACAAGAAAAAAAAATTAATGGAGGATATTACCAAGAATAATCATTGAAATGAATTAAAATCCATCCCCTATCAAAGGGGACCTAAGGGGATGAAATGGAGTGGGAGAGACAATAGAATGGCTTCTCCCTAATGCCCTAAAGACCATAAAACAAAAGAGTATTTGACAAGTAAAATATAGAAATTACCATGTCTAAAAATAACAACCCATGCCTTATCTGATGTGTGAATAAGGAGGATCGTAGTGTGAATATCACTTCCCCTGACATTCTCATGGCATGATCAAGGTTATTGGTGTGAAATCCTCCAATATAAAAATACCTTTTAAGGGCCTCTAGATCCTTGTTGTATAAATAATTTTTCTTATAACCCTTCATGGAACAAACCCACCATAATTAAGGGCCAACCCTTAGGTTATCCACCTTCATAGAAAAACATTATTAGGTCGTGGTGAAAACTACTACAACAACTGAAATTATAATTATTGTCCACCCTGAACCTTCTCTAATACTTTCCCAAGCACCAGAACCTCTAACCAAGACTCATTCCTCATCCAAAAACATATCGAGGATATTTTTAAATAATAAAAATCCTGATTCAAGGATAAACATCATCTCCAGATCAAAAAATAAAATTCCAACTAAAAATAGAGACCCAAAAATCTATGGGTTAATACAAAATATTTTGAACATGTTTTCATAATTTTGGAAAAAATTATCGAAGAATGTAAATTTTTAAACCATTCCTTCCATAAATTATTTTCTTCTAGTAGGGCCACTAGTAATGGTCAATGATATAAATTTTTATAATCCATGGTACCAATACACTTTTAAACGAAGGTACAATGATCATCTAGGACTCTATTAGAAGTGTAATTAAAACCCAAATTGGTAGAAAGGTACAAATCCATACCCACCAAAAAAATTTACAACACATAATCAATTTCAATCATAACTAGTCCATTTAAAAAATCCCCTAAAAAATTACAATAACCTATCCAAAAACTCATCCAACAGCCTTAATATCCTCCTAGGATAAATTAACTAGCTCAAACCCCCACCCAATATGTTCCTCTCTGATTAATTAAACTACTGTTCAAGGAAAAGGAGTGAATAAATTCTAAATTTTCATCCTTAAAACATGAATTAAAAACCCCTAAAATTGTTTATGTAACCCATTCCCACTCGGTTTTTACCTCTCCCAACAATAAGGGGGAATCTAATTGCCCACAATACACTATTAAATAACTCAAAACTATGAAAATCTTGATAACTAGAAAATCCAATGAAAAATTTAAACTGGCCATTCATAAACCATATAAGGAATAAACCTCTCAATATAATTCTAAATAACAACCCATAAAATATAATAAACCTGATGATAATTTATAGGAACCACATTATTCTTAAAAAACCTATAAAACTCAAAATTCCCTCAAATAATGAGAGTAAAATATAATCCCAAGACAAATAAAAAATTGAGTGAAATATTTTCTAGGGTTAAGATTAATTTCCCACTAAAACAATTAGAACATACCTTCATACTCTAAGTTACTTTAGAACTTTTTTACTTTTAAAAAGTAAACTCTCTCATAAAAAAAGTCCCTTGAGCTTCTGATATGAGCACCACCATCTCGGTAACCATTCACCCTAAGTTAAAAACCCATATTTTTCTATACATTAAAGTGTAACTAGGATAGAAAAAGTTTTCTAATTCCCTATTTAATATTGGTGTTAGTATTAAACTCATTCCATATTCCTTGTATTATTAGTTATGAATTGAGGGTATTCAACCCACATCTATCACTCTCCAACTTGTTGATCATGGTGTTTGAGTTCCTAATGGTATCTTAAAGGATTTTATTATAAAATTTTAAAATTTATCTACCATTAAAACTACATTTTACATAGAAATAATATAAAATTAGGTACTAATGAACATACTATTACCACCCTTGGTTATCCCTTCCAAAAAAATTAACTTGGTTGTCTAAGTTAGGAATGAGAACATGGCCACAACCTTCAAGAATATGATATTTGGTCTAAAAATATAGAATGTAAGGTCTCAAATTAGTATTTATGGGGAAGTTCATGTAGTGAATTTCATTGGTAGTGTTAAAAGTTAACCTGGGGAACATCAAAAAAAATTATAAGGATGTTTGTGATTTATTTTCTTTTATTAAATTATGTAAATTTTTGACCTTGAATTGAATCTATTTAATATGGATATTTTAATGATTTTTCATGATAACCAATCAGTGAAAACTTTTAATAAATCATAAAAATTGAGTCTAAACCCATTCCCAACACTGATTTGGCCAATTTTATGGTTAAATTATTTGATATAAAGGAACTAATTCTATTCATGGTTTTTAAAAAACAAACTGAGTTTGATTTGAATGCCCAATTTTCTTATAAAATATTAACAAACCCAAGCTCTAATTCAAGGTCTCACCTACCTCGCTCTATTATTCATTCTTATGGGATAACCAAACCCTTTTTATTGTTGTTTCATATTTTCTCAACGAAAAATAAGACTGAATGATTTGTTATGTCCATAGTAGGAATAATAATGTAATTGGATTGAATCTGTCTAATATTCTTGGGATTATCCCACTCATCTAGGCCCATAAAATAATTCTTGAAAATGATTATAAAACATTCCTCCAATTCTAGTGAAGGCTCAACCCTGATCTAATGTATGTTATTTTAAAGAAACTACTTATGTTATTGAAAAATTATATTATATTCTCTATTACTAAGAGTGTGTGGGTAATAAAAATTCAAGTGATTCTTAAGAAAGCTATAATTATGTTTATAACTAATGATGATGGAGAGATTCTCTATGAAAGGGTTACTAGAGGATATATAGGGTGTATAAACTACAGTAAATTAAACAAATTTATGAAGAAATGTCATTTTACATTACCCTTCATTGATCGAGTCCTAGAGTGAGTATTGGTATAAGAGTTCTACTACTTCCTAAATGAGTATTTCGGGTATATTCAAATTGATTTCACCTTATAATATCAACTAAAAAAACTACATATATCTATTTAGATCTATTTCCTTCGATAACATGCCCTTAAAGTTGTGTAATACCCATAGTAACTTCTAGTGGTGCATAATGGGAATTTTATCTGACATGTTGAGGGTTTACAGAAGCCTTTATGGGTTACTTATTATTCTTTTGGGATATATTTGAATGATATATACATAATTTTGATAGGATTTTTTCAATATTTGAGGATAAGAAACTTTTCCTAAATTGGGGAAATTTTCATTTCATGGTAAAGGAAGGCCTATTTCACAAGAATCTAATCTATGGTAGAGGGAATAAGGCTAACAAATCCAAGATGGATATCATATATTTACTTCACTCACTAAAAACTATAAAAAAAATTATGATTATTATTAGGATATGTTGGTTTCTATATAAGGTTCATTATAAAATTCAACACTTTTCATGACCCATTTTTCTCTACTTTTGAAGGATTATACTTTTATATAGAAATAAATCTATGAGAAATCATTCATGAAACTAAAGTCATACCTTATTTATCCACCCTTAATATAGGATCCTAATTGTAAACTTCCATTCAAACTCATGTGTGATGGAAGTGACTTTGTTGTAGGAACTTTCTTAGGATAATGTTGTGATAAAAATACCTTTTCATTGATTATGCAATAAAATAATTAAATAGTTCACAAATAAACTACAATACCACTGATAAATAATTCCATGATATTGTATTTACCTTATAGAAGTTTAGATTAAATCTATTAGGATCCCCCATCACTATTTTCACTGATCATTTCACATTGAAATACTTTTTTCAAAAATAAGATTCCAAGGATAGATTGATTAGGTGGGACCTTATATTTCAAGAATTTGTCATAAAAATTAAGAACAAAAAGAAATTTTAAATTTGGTATTTTATAACCTTTATATGATGGAATTCAAGGATAATTAATATCATACTTTTATGTCTAATTCATTTCATGATAAACACATCGATTTTGTGTGTCATTACCTATGGTATGATAATATAGAAAACTACATGTTTATTAGAATCATTCCAAAATTCTTAGGTAACCAATCTAAGAAGAAATTAATTTCTTATGTTAAACACTATGTGTTTAATAATCAATAACTCTATAACTTTTGACTTTATTGGGTCATTGGGATATATGTTCTAAAGGTCGGTCAAGAAGAAATTCTCATTTTTTTATGGAGAGGCATACAGTGGCCTCTTATACAAAAACAAAACCACTATAAAAGTTTTTCATATTAGTTTATTTTTTCCTATGCTCTCAAATTATTCCTATAAATTATACCAAAGTAGTCCTCAGTGTCAACAATTAGTAGTCATCATTAAGAGAAATAAAATTACCCATAATCCTATTCTAATTATAGAAATATTTGATTATTTGGGGAATTCATTTTTATGGGACCATTCCAAAACTATAGGGGATATCAATACATCCTTCTACCTATTTATTGAAACTCTAAATGGGTGGAGTCCATTACCAAAAATCCCAATGATCATTAGGATGTGATTAGCTTCCTTAAAGAAATTATATTTTCTATATTTGGAATTCCCATGGCTATCATCAGTGACATTGGAAACCATTTCTATAATTATCCCTTATAAGACTCAAGTCCACATATGGGATATCTCAAAAATTTTCCAGGTCCTAGAATTATCAAACCAATGGTCAAGATGAGTTGATTAATAGAGAAGTAAAGAAAATTCTTGAAAAAACTATTAACCCCTCTAGGAAAAATTGGTTTATGAAACACTTCGATTCCCTTTGGTCATATAAAACCATAAAAAATCATATGCATGTCATCATAAATATTTATTTAAGGAAAATATTTCCATTTATTGGTTTAGATTGAGAACGTAGATTTTTTAAAAATTAAGAAAATAAATTTTAATTCTTCCTTATATAGAAAAAAAGAGGAAATTTGAAACTAATGAATTGAAGGAAATTATGATAATGGCTTATAAAAATTCAAGGACCATTAAAGTTAGAGTTCAAGCCTACCAATATAGGAATCTTAAATTCAAACAATTTTAATTGATAAATTTTGTGCTCATATATAGTTTCAAGCTTCATTTTCACCCAAGTAATTTAAGGTTGATATGGTTAAGGATATACATTAAGAATCATGTGTTCCCTCATGGGGTAGTAAAGATCTTGGATCCCACTATTGGACATAAATTTAAGGTTAATGATCATATAATAAAACTATTCATTTAATTATACTATAAGTATGAAACTGAGAAGGAGTTTAATGAGCCAACCTCTGAACAAGACAATACCTGATAATTAGGGGGTCTAAGTTAAGATGAAAACTTAAAACTAAGAGCTTTTTTTATTCTAATTCAGCTTTATGAATTGTCTTTTTATTTTATTATTTTTTTATTGTGTTTGGGTGAATTACTTTCAATTAAAAAGAATAATAAAAATTAAAATTATATGAATTAAAAAATAAAATATATATATAATATAAAATTATTTTTGGAAAAAGGGAAGCGTGAAATTCAGGTGATAACCCATCACATATAATGAGACCATGGAACTTTAATCCATGACTGAAAGGTGATAGGGGTACAACACCTTCCACCGAACAAAGTGTTGTCCTACTTCCATTTTCCATAATTTATATATATATTGACAGTGGTGTGTGTGTGTGTGTGTGTTTGTTTTTATTATAACATGCACCTTGAGTTGGTGTATGATTTTCTAAAATAGGTGGGCACATTTTTCCTTTATTTTAGTTTGATTTGGTTTTAGTTAATAGAATCAATTAGGGTTTATATGGTGTTATAATTATATTTTTTGGTAAGATTCTAAGGGTCATACGGTTAAATGATTTACAGTAAAATCACATCCTTTCTAAATTTCAAAACCATTTTTTTATCCTCAATGAGGATTCTATTAGTTACATAGAGCTCAAATGATCAATTGATTACTAAAATTACCTTAATCATAAAAATGATAGGTAAAATTATTCGATAAATTTAATTAGAATTTTATTTTGGAATTCTCATCCTCTATTTCTTCCGTCGTATAACTTTTTTTTAAATACTGATGGTAGTAACATTTTATTTTGGGTGTGAAAAGGAAAAATTGTGTGTGTGTGTGTTCCAATGTAAAATAATATTTGTTTAAACTTTATTGTGATAATATGTATTATGAACATTAAAATTGAATATCAAATAATTTTTCATGCCCTGATTCTAATTTTAATGCATGTTTAAGTTTGCAAGAATAAATTTTGGAAATAATAGTCATATGATATTACTTTTAATCATCTATATTTTTATCCATTTAATAAATATTTCACAACACACATCCTTCATATTATGGGGTGTGAGTTGAGTTCTTGGGCTCCATGTACAAATAATATAGGTTTGATGAATATTTTATGTTTAGTATGAGTATTTAAAAAAAATAGAAACAATAAAATTTTCACATAGAATAATGAATTGATTTAATGTGTAGATTTCAGAACTTGGGGATAGTGAATCCACGGTTTTCTAGATTATAGTTAGGAATTATATCCTAATTTTTGGTTGTTTCAATTTTTTATTGATTGAGTTAACTTTAGATAATGCCTAATAATATGAGATTCACTTGGTTTTTTTAAGGTATTCATGCTCGAGTGTCATTATAAAAGCCTCTATAAATGGGTTTAAATGATTGAGAACAATTTAAATTAACGTGGAAAATTTTAAAAATTAAAAAAAAAATTGAAAAAATCATGTACCAATCTTAGGATTAAAATTTAATTCCCATCGATATCTTAAATTTTTATCCATTGAATAAAAATAAACCCATGTATTTTATGATGTAAAACACATCTTTATACTTAATTATAATTACATAAAATTAGGGATGATTTTGATCCATAAAATGGGTTTGGTATTGGGATATTCTTGAGAACCTAGCTTTTTTAAAATTATGTTCATGTGTTTCATTATTTTTTATGTGATTTCTTAATATTAAACATTATATTTTAAAAAAATTAAAATGGGAATTAAATTTTGGTCTTTTGTGATAGTTTTTCCCTTGGTAATAAAAAATAAATTTTGTGGTATTATTAGACAATTAAATAGGATAATATTAATTGTATTATAAAATATTCTTATGTTTCACTATTTATGAATACTGGTATTAATTTATTTTTCAATTTAAACCTTGTTTCACATCATTTTTGAAATCATTTCTTAAAATTCATTATTGATCGACACATTTATCAACACATTTTAAAACACCAAATAGTAATTATTTTTATTTTAAATTATTATATAATTTTACCCAAGTGTTGTCTAATCTTTTTTTCTTCTGAACAAATAGGTGATTCATTGGGGCAGATGATCATTTTGGGCCTTGAATCTAGAATTTATTGGCTAAGTATAGTGGAAACTAGTTCAATAAAAAGAATTTATTAACCATGTTATAACTATAATAAAAATTATATTTATCTTATTGATAAATTAAATAATTTATTATGATTTATTATATTGTTTTCAGAGCTAATTCTGAGGTTTCAAAGTTTATCTAGGTGTCCCAAGTTCAAGATAAAAATTTGTGCCATGTTTTGTGGCCCAGAATGACAGGCCACCATTTTTATAATAACATTTAATTATATTTTGTAAATGTTATTAAATTACACCATATGTTATAATACATCTTGGGATGAATTTTATTCTTCTACATCCCACCTAAAATCATCCATATAAAATATGATTTTGGCATATCAAGTGGAAGGAAGAAAGTTGCACCGATTTTGGATCATGGATGGAAAAGTCCACTTTCAAAAATATTTACACCAACTTATGTCAATACTAATCAAGTGTAATAACCTAGAAACCTAGGGGTTTGACAAAGGACCAAAATTTATATTTTATTAGGTGTAATTGAATTAATTGGGAATAAGTTATGTGTTCATTCAATTCTAATGTTATGCTGTTATTTTTTCTACAAATTTTTTTTCCCTTATAAGTTGTCCAAAGCACTCTAGTTTACAAATAAAATTTATTCTTATTCTAATATTTTATTCTCATTATTAAAAAATTGATATATTTTCCAAAATGTGTGAATTTAGTCACATCAAAATTTGTGAAATTATTCACACAACGGACGAGTGTTCATCGTTTTTTATTTTTTATTCTTCATTTATTCCATTATGAGTCAAATTTAATCTACATTGAGAGATTTGAAGTAATTTAAGCCTAAAACTCTTATGTTTTGATCTAATTAAGTTTAAAGGGGATTTAATTGATGTTATTTATTATTCCACTTTCTTATAATCACTTATTTTAAAAGATAATTTCATTTTATGATTATTTACTCCTTCATACTCACTAAATTTCAAGGCTTCGCATTTTGAAAGCTAGAATGATCATGTAAATTAGAGTGTTCGTGAAAATTATTCCACAAGTATTTATGTTATTATACTTGGGATTTTTTAAGTATTAAACAATAGAGTTATGAGTGCAGTTTTTATTTCATTGAATAAATCTCTCTCAAATTTAAGGAATTTAATTCCTCTAAAAGTAAATTCATCCAATATACCTGTAACAATAACATAGGATCAACATATTCTCCTTAATTTAATTCACTTAGATCTTATTGTGTTATAGTAACTAAAATAAGATAAACCCCAATTTTATCTACTTTATAGCCAAATCACTTTGTAGAATGTTTCTATTTCATAGGTTGTTTACTATGTCTATGAGGATATGACAACCCTTATTATACAATAAGTGACCACTTAAACCCATTGGGTAAATATGAGAAAACCAATGATCCTTCATCTTCCTTATAAATTTCTATCTATAAGGTAATATAATGTGATTCAAATAGATAAAAATTTGGAATTACATAAATAATATGTCAATATTGAATATTTAGATTATGGAAAAGAATTTTTCACCTAATTGTATGACCTAGAACATTTTACATAGCACATGAAAACATACACACAATCCATAACCTAATTTTCACTTTATTATGCATGTAATAACCAAAATACACCTTGAATTAAATTAATAAAGCACACAAGTTAGCCTAAAATTTATCAAATTACATTCATTTGAATGTATTTTCCATGAAACCCTAATTTGGGTTCCCTATCCTGATAGGATAAACTAAAATTTTGTAAGAACTATTTCCCAAAACCAAACCTAAAATTCACAAATGTTCCCTCCAAAAAAATTATAATAAAAACTATACACTAATACCACTTAAACATGAATCAACCCTTCCAAACCCCTACCCATTTGAATGATAAAACTAAGAGTAATGCTCTAAATTTGATCAAATGAGTCAGGGGTTTGTGTCAAAAACCGAGAGGGAATGCACATAAAATATGAAGAATTCATCCATATAAAATATATAAACATAATAAAAACCCCTAATGGAAATAAAATTCCTTTTAAATATATTAAACATAAAAATTATAATAAAAAATTCATAGATATATGATGTGACATAAAATCAACAAGCAATCAATCGATACACAATGCCAAAATAATTAAATTAAATATATACATAGTAAAATAAAATTTTAATAAATTAATTTATGGATGAAAACTCCTTATAAAACAAAAAAAATGATGATCACCACCAGATCACCCATATGGGTCAACACCACTTATTTCATGACCGCCATGATATCCTATAAAATTTAATTTATTTATACCAAATCAATTTTGTCACTACACAAGTCTGCGTGCAAGTGTGAGCATAATATTACTTGTATAACATGAATTAAAAAACACCAAAGTTTATACACATGTATATATAACAGTAAAGTGGTGATATACAAATATAAATTTATAATCTTACCAGATGGTATCACCCAAGTCAGCTTAGAAAGAATTCATCAACTAAGAGTCTGAATCACCCTATGAATTCATACCTAAACCTATCCATGATCATATATCTCCAGATAAAAATTCTCACCAAGAATACACACACAAAAAACAAGGTCCCCCTCGTCCACTAAGGAATACATCAACTATTAATATAGGGAATCATGCAATGTTGAGGATGAGTGTTGGGTAGAGAATTTCCCTAACCCTTCCATAGTGGATTACACATCAATAAATAAACTATTGGTAGGTTGAATATTATAACTTAAAGAAATAGTCAATGGAAAATAACTCACAAAAAAATATAAATCTCAAATATATAAATTCTATTTCCTTATAAAAACTCAATCCTAATACTGTAACCTTTCTCCAGATATTATTATATCATCTAAAGGAAGCTCAAGGTGGTGTTCATCTATAGTTTTATTAATATAATATAATAATTACCCAGTTCCACACATAAATCTATAAAATATATGGTTTTCAACAGATGTAAAAGCACAAGTATCATCTCTAAATATTGAAGTCTAGTCATCAAAATTAATAACCAATCAGGAATCATTTAAAGGCCAATAATCCTATCATGATCATGAAAGTGATTATAGGATGACTCCCTCTAATAAATTTTTTCACTTCATGAACAACAAATTCTTAGAATATATAATATAGGGATTATCTCATCATATATTATCATTTCTAATCTCCATCAATATTAAAATAACTCATTGAATGTTTCTCATGGATCAGAACCCACCATGATCAACTTTTTATCTACCATCATTATAAAAGTTATCATATATTCATTATATCAGTTCCCATATACAAAATATTATTTATGTTAATTTATTAATTTAGGTTTTTTAAATGAAATATGTAGTAATATCATCATGTTATACTCTTTAAAATAAAAATAATGGTATATTTGGGTATTTGGTGGCCATAATAATCATCAATGTGGATGTATAAAATTTTAAAACTTACAAAAACAAAACTTAAATGAAATAAATTTTCATTTAAATTCATTATATTATAATATAAATAGAAAATGGAGTGAAATTTATTGTCCATGGACCTTATAAAACCCTAAATAGGTTCAATAAAATAAAAATAATTTATGGAGTTAGAGTATCACATGTTGAGCTAAGGCCACACCATGTGGTGTACTTAGGAGGATCCACATGGACGGAAGGTATCCTACCATGTGGTTCGACCATTAGTCACTACATGAATTCAGTACTAGTTTCTATGAACTTTTATCATGACTAAACACATGGTTGAATTTCTCATGTGACTCATGTCATGTGGAGAGTTAGAGTGATTACACCATGTGAATCAGGTGTAGTTTTCCTTGTACACCTATATTTTTCTCCCCTAAAATCTACTTTACCCTTTCATTTCCAGTACATGCACACACATAGAGATGTGTGTGTGTGTGTAAAAAAATTATAATATCATATGATCTGTATAAAACATATAATATAAATATATACTAAATGAAATAAAATAAAATATTATTCCCCAAAGGAAGTTTAATATTATTGAATATAGGGGGATTTTATCATCCAAAGATGACCCTTAACAAACACTTTAATCCTCCAACATTGGTGATGTATCATGTAAATCATCCTAGTTTATATATCTTGATTTCATGGTATTTTTTAGAAAATAATTTTTAATAATGAGATCATGATGATGGTACCTTCCTTGACAAAGACTATATACTCATTGTTCTCCCTCTTTACACTATTCATCACTCCTCTTTAGATTACAAATCAAACTCATGGTATTCTGGTGGTGCCTAGGTTACCCTCATCATTATTGGGACATTAAAGGTTGGCCATGCCATCATAACCAATAGGGAATAGAAGTCCTTCGGCTACCCTTTAATTTCTACTAAAAATAGTTAATTAATTAATTAAAATTTATTTATTTAATCAACTATAGTATAACTATATATCATAAATAAAAAGTGTTATTAAAATGTACAAAAAAAATATACATAGGTGGTTTATCAATCTTGTCTCAAGAGGGATCTCTTCTGTTCACTCTATTCCTATATAAGTTGACTCACCTTAGGAAACATGCTAATGAGAGAAATCTATTATTTATAGAAAAATGGGATTTAATAAGGATCCAAAATTAAAAAAATTAAAACTTCACCCCTAAAAAATATTTTTTCCCAAAAAATAATATATTGGTGATTTTACAATACTAAATCTCAATTGAGATATATTTTCATTTTTCTTTAAAGATTCATTTTTCATAAAATTTTTAGTTATTTAAATTTTATATATTTAACTCACTTAATATCTATTTCGTCATTCCATAATTTCATCAATGATAAATGATCATCCACATAATCAATTAAACAATATCAAGAGATAAAATTATATTAAATAAAAAATAAAGGAAATCACTATGAATTCCAAGTCATTGTAAAAACATTATTTGTATACCCATCATACATATTGAAAACAATAACTACCATTTTATTTAAATATTTAATTAATGGAACCAAATATGTATCTATATTATATTTATACTTTAGGGACCAAAAATTAATATATAATACATTATAAACATCAATTTAATGCAAATCCATGTGGTAAATTATAAATTACCAAAATCATTGTCCATGTATTATGGGTATTACTATCCATATTTGGATTATTTATTCCATAAGTATTCAATGTAAGGTGAAATTTATTTTCTTCATACATTAATTTTGTAAAATAGGGGACGGTAGGTTTCCATTAAGTAGCATCTATAGGATATCAAATATTTAGATATCTAATTTTATCATTTATATGTCATGGCATTTGTTTAAAATATTCTTCACTACTATACATGTGTCTAAATATCATAATGATTTATAAATACCGTAAATAATTTAATAACTTGATTCATTTTTATTATATCAGTAGAAAAAATATTTAAGACCTTTATCTAATGATTCATAACTATTTGGGAACAAAAATTTATCATTTAGAAAATAATGTATCCTCTCATGGGTAATGTGTTAACATTCAATAAATATTGATTCAACATAATGTTGGATTTTCTTTCAAATATTTTTATTTTGTAGGATTTCCTATTAATGTATTATTGAAAATTAGATTAATAGAACATGGTAGTTAAGAAGAAGAAGATTATACATAGTAGAAGAAAAAAATAAGAAAACTTTTGGATTTTGTATTCAGATGAATTAAATTTTCCATATAAATACTAGATACTAATTATGGAGGGAAATTATGTGTTCATAAAATATTTTAAAAGTATGAGAAATGTGATATATAAGGTGGATATTGACTTTAGAGAAGGCTTGGGGATGTTTAGAGGAGTTTCTAAACAAAATTATAAAACCTCATAGTAATGTGATATCAATTTCATCATAATATTTTTTTGTTTGGTCATTTTAGATTGAGGCTCAATGACTACAATGTAGTTATTATGAGTCATCCATCCTTATTTTTATGGTGGAATTATATTTAAAATCAATTTTATTTTTTATTCCATGACACTAAAAAATCACATTGTGATTCATTAAGAATGGTTGAATAATTAAAGAAAGTGTTTATAGTTGATCATTACAAGAAGAATTATATTTCATACTTAAAAGTTGTAAAATATGACTTGAACCATAGTAATGATTCCTACACCACAATTCATTTAAATGATATATTTTCAAATTTGATCACACTAAAAAATTAAATATATTGGGTAAATATTAGGCAATGATTTTTTGGAAGGATATGTAATTTTCATACATTACACCCTGATGGTGTTTGTTACACTATAATATGGTCTATAATAATACAAAATTGTTTTTTTCTATCTTAACTAGATATGAAAACCTTCGATGGATATTTAAATCATCATAATTATTTTTAATAGATGAATTTAATGTTGTTTTTACCATAATTAAAATTACAATAGATATATAATGACATAAAATATATAAATATATCATAAATATCTATAAAAACAATATTCACTACAATATTAAAGTGATAGGGAAGGTGCTAGGATAAAATAGTTAAAGCAGATATCAAATTACAATAAAGGGATAAAAAATAAGCATATTAGAACTTATTGAAATAATTATGTTAATTAATGAATAATGATAAGACTTTATTCCATAGAGATACATATAAGATATATTCAAGTAACGTAAAGTATTTTTCATGGTAATATTCACACTTTATTTTTGAAGATGGAGTTACGTATAAATATAAAGTAACACTTATTCATACTTAGTGTAATGAGAACAATAGTGATATTGCTTTTATCTATGTAATATCATTTGTGTCAAGTTGTTCCTTTCTTGAGTAGTAATAATAAGTATAATAAAGTGGGATTGACACTTATGAGATAGTTAACCACCCCTAAACCTTTCTAATAGGAGTGACATTTAGCTTAAAGTGACCTTGCCTAAGCCCACCACTGAAAATGATTTAATTGATTTTGGTACAATTGTATATTTTTATTTTATTCTCCTTTTAAGTTTTTATATAATTAAATTTATCCTAGATATAGTTAGTAAATATCCTAGGTCCATAGGGTGACTTTTATATGGTTAAAGTACAAACCCAATTAAAATATTCAATCTAGTCGAGGGATATTTTTTATTGAAGGATTTAGATTTATTTATAATAATTTGAAGATAAATTATTAGGTGTTTTTAAATGAGGTTTAAATTAAAAATGGGACAGGTTGTTTGGGTGGAACCACCTGTAATCCAAAGATTTTATGTGGTCTTGGGTTCACAATGGCCTAAGAAAAATTCCAGGTATTCTGGGTGTTCAAACCAGCTACTTGATGAATATAAAACATCCTAGAAAATATTTTATTTTAAAATAGACACATTTTTGTATTTTAACTCCTAATATATTATACCTATATGGGAAATACTTCAATAAAACGTCATTTCCAATAATTTATATCTTCCCTTGGAATCACCCTTGTACTTCTGTTCCTCTCATTCCATTCCACTTGATTCAAGGCAGATCCATTGCAGCCTTCATATTAAAATCCAAGGTGAGTCTCCTATAATCTCTCTTATTACTAATTACTTCCATTATATTCTAATATCTTTATATAAATAGGGATTTTATAGTGAATTCCATTGGATCATAGTGGAATTCATTCAAAATAATAGGGTTTCTTCTCCTTTTATACCATAGAGACTCATGAGGATTAATTAATCATCGTTCATCATTGTTTTTAGGGAAATTTATTTAATTATGATTTGAACTAGGTTTCATTCATATCTAGGGTGTATTTATGATGTTTTTATCAAGGGTATATTTAGGTATTTTGGTTACTCTATTTTTGGATGGATTTTAAGAGTTTATTTCATGAGTTTTCTTTGAGTTTTGATTATTATAGATTTATGTTGGTTATATAATGTGGTTTTTCAGTTATATAACTTTTATTTAATGAATTTAGGGGTTTTATAATATTTTAGAGTTAGTAAATATCTATAATAACTATTCTAGGTGGTCTCAACTCACCAAGTGATTATCATATTATTCCTACAATATTCTTGCCACCAGTTTTAATAAGTTATTAATCAAGATCACCCCATATTTTCATAAATACAAATGGATGTTTTACCATTGGTATTTTTAAATAAAGAATTAAATGTTTTATAAGGGTTTTTTTTGAATTTTTTAATAGAAACCTTTCCCCTTTATTTTATTGTAAAGTTTAATAAATTTGTTGTACTTATAACAATCCTACCAAGTATTGAACCAAGTTAATGAGTTTCTCATTATGATTGATTTGGTAAAACATGCATATATTATATTATTGAACCCAATTATCTAACTATTTTATTCTTTTATTTTTACATTAAACATGGGATTGCTTTGAACCCTTATAGTGTTGTTAGTTGAAATTTTTCTTGAAGTTGGATTGTTTATTAAAATTCTTCCCCTAGTTTAAATTTTCTTGGATTATTGGATACTCAAATAGAGTTTACCTTCATGAGTTCTTCTTATATTATAGAATTTGAATAACCTATTTCCACCTAAACAATATTGACCTATAATCCAAATTACCACCCTTAATCTATGGTTAGTATAGTACTTTAATGGGGATGTGGTGGTTAGATTTGTGAGGTGGAAAGAGGTGGTTCCACATGAAAAGCCTAATGGATTTAGTAATCATCTAACTTTGAAACTAGAAAATATCAAATGCAATTTAAAAAATTATGATGTTATAGGAAAATCTAAACATAGAAATGGTCTTTTTTGTAAATGTATTGAAAATCTATTTCCTCTTCTTCCTTTTACTTTTTCATATAAATTTTCTCTAAAAAAAATATGTTTTATATGACAAAACCTTTTCTATTTGAAAGATGGTTACTTATAAAAAAAATTATTATATCAAATGTTGGTTTCAAAGATTTAGTTTCGGGATAGTTATTGGAGAGTGACATTGAACCTATAATACCATATTAAATAATTATTTTTTAACCTATTCCCATAGTAGAATGTTATGACTTACCTTGTTCTTTCAAGTAATATCATTTTTATACCTTAGTGGGGAACCACATTTGGTTCTTAAAAACTTTACTGGAATTAGTATATTGAAGTAACTACTTACTAAACTGAAATCTTCCTGGTTTATCTTGAAATTCAAGTGTGTTATACCCACATGATTCCCTTGGTTGGAAAGTAGGATGTTTTTTTCTTTCCTTATTATTATAGTATATTATTGGATTATTATATCACATTTTTCATGCTTTAAAAACATGTTTTTCACTCTGAATATTATGTTATCTGATGATTGGGTGTGTTTTTTATGGATATGATTTTTATCAGGTTGTAATTTCTTTTTATCAAACATGTATTTACATTATTGTAATGAGATTGTTCGTTAATATAGTGGTTAATTTTCTTTAGAAATGTTTCTTATTTTTTTAGTTTAAATCATATCATTAGTTTATTATTTTTTCTAGGTTATGAGACTATAATACTGATAATATTGATCTATAAAAGTATAACATTTGACAATAATGGATAATAATTTGATAACTAAAAATGATAGTTTCTAAATTTAATGGGATATTAAATAAACTTATATCAAGAGGTCCCAAGGTACACCTTACATTGGTTATTTTATCTTGTGAACTACATGAAGATACCCATAAGGTTGTATACTGATTAAAAATATGGAAAGGAAAACAATATTGATTTGATTTAATTATACCCAATCTCTTATTCCCGAAGGGATATACTGTAATATTTCCTCGACTTTTATATACATCATCCCCTTTCAATGGGATGGAGGGTTTCTCCCAGACTACACTGGTCTAGGTTCTATGTGATGACCATGTAGGGAATAGGCTAATATAATTCCCCACCCTACTTGATTAAGGTAACAAGTGTTAACCTGAAGTATGTAAGTTGGGTATAGATCCTTCAGGTGTAATAATCTAACAGTTGGGGATTATGTTGACTCTTGATATGTATCATTGATAATTTTCGGTGATGTTATGTTTTTGAATGATTAAAATATTTTAAATTATATATAATTAAATGAATAGAAATTTTTATGAATACACATGTTCATCATTATTGTTTTAAGACACCATTAGTGGGGCTCTACTCAAAATTTTAGTCTCATGAATTTCGTGGACACCTCGGTGGACATTTAGTCTCTATTTTGCCTCTTTTTAGGTACTTACATTTACTCTAGAAGTTTTTAGACATCTATGGGGTATTAATTATACTCATTGTTTGATAATTATTGGTTCACACTTTAGAGTTAGAGCTATTTATGATGGTTTGTGGTCATGTTATTCTTATCACCTATTAATCCTAGCATAACTTTTGTCTTATTCCCTACTTGTCCATGAATTATATTTTGGGCCTATGTAAAAAAAATCCACCAATTTTTTACCTGTTATACTTTCATATAGTGAATATTGGGTTGTTTCTTCTCTCATATTTTCCAATTTGACTTTTTTGGTTTCATACTTTTATTTTTTTATCTTTAAACATCCAACTTATAGATAGATCATATTGGTATTTTAGTAAAATTTTGGAAGGAATTTATATTATAATTAATGTAGGTGAATCATTCCCAAATGTGTACCATAACCCACATTGCTAGTCCCCATCATATTGGTCTCAAGGAGAAAATATGGGGTAGTAGTGCATCTAATTTGAGTGTCATGTGGGTATTCAAGTCATATACCTTGCAATTTTTGTGTGGGTAAACCAAGTAAAATATTTTTTTTATGTGTATGAATTTCCTATCATTTTCATGTATTAAATTTATTTATGGGTTAAGAAATTATATAATTTTTTTATCAAATTAAAAAAATCAAAATCCAATTAAATTAGATCATTTTCATAAAAAGATTTTAAAAACTAACCTACTGGTCAAGTGTTCAACATCCTTATGTTAGTAATAGTTTTGGTGGTAATGAGTTTAAATTTGATTGATATGGACAACCCTGATTCACCCCCACCTCTCAGGGTATCTCTCAAAAGACCTTTTTGGTCCTAATATCATTCTTATATATTAAAAAATTTGTTTAGTTTCATATGTTATGGGAGGAATCCTATTATTACTTGGAATTATACTTTTTAATAAAATAAGTAATTTTATGAAATTCATATCACTCAATCAACTGATTTCCTAAAATTATGCATCTTCAACATGATATACATCTTTGTAAATCTATTATAACCACTATGAAATAGTGTTTCTACATCGATTTTTAACTTGTCAAAAATCTTAGTATGGTCAACAAGATCTTTATCAACCATTTTTTTATTTGTTCAAGGTGTTTAACCACCTTGTATATACTTGTATCAAAAAAACTTTTATATACAATCAATAAGACTTTAAACACTAACTATATTATTTGACCCTCCATGCTTCACCCAACATATATAAACTCAATCAATTTTATTAATATAATAAATGATTCTTCAACTCAACAACTTTAATTATTTTTGTATTACAATAATATAAACATGGTCATAACACTATACAGGGGTCTTCAACATTATAGCTTAAAAAATTAACAAAATATTTCATTACATCATCAAATTATTTTTACGATAAATTAATATTCATTCAATTTAAATCCTTAATTTAAATAATGAAAATTATAAAAAAAATAAAACTTTTTGATAAATCAAAAAAAAATACAATAAAATAATTATTCAGGGAAGTAATAAAATGAATAGTAAACCAATAACATTAAACCATATAAATAAAGTCATTAAATAAAATATAGTAATTTAACAAGTTCTATAAATTGTAATTAAGAGAGTATTTATAAATCAAAACCATTTTAAAAAAAATCCAAGATATTTAAAATTCATCATGTTTTTTGTAAATCATCATAATTTATATGAAGGTTTAATAAAAACACAAAGTGGGAAGATTGTAGAGGTAAAATATAAAAATAAAAAAATAAAACGGATTTAATTAAGAACTACTTAATATAATTTTTTATATAAATTAAATATTAGAAAACACGGTAATGAGGGTTTATATTTTGATTTTGTATTAATATTTTAGGGTTTAATTTTATTTATATTGACAATTTATTAATCATTTTGAACTGACTCATAATTATTCATGAATATCCTTCTGCTTATTTTATCTTTATTCTTTATAATAGAAAGCATTGTCTCTTTCAATTTATTTTTTTAGAGGTTAAATATTATACTTTAGAAATAAAAATGTGAAAACCAAAAAGTAAAAGGATAGGCGATGTAAAAAAACGTCAAGAAATTATAACTTATTACTTTGAGACTTTGAGAAAAGAAATTTTAATTAAAGATTAAAAAATATAACAAGTCTATATCGATTCTTTTTAAATGAAATTCACTCCAAAATAATGATTAAGGCATACACAGGGTGTGCAATGACTATCACAACTCTAATAACTTCATGGAATTTTTAATACATATAAAATTAAGGTATTTAATATGTGGGGATAGAATAATATAACTCCAAGAATTAAAAAATATGTACTAAATTGAAGTAATACACATAATATTTGACTCAAACCCTCATTTTCTATATATTATGTGAGAACTGATAAGTAAAAAAAATGTATTCATGAAGAATACCTTGTAAAACCTAAATTTTTGAGAATTTTTTATAATATTAGATGATTTTTATTATTATTACCATTGGTGTTTTAAATTTAAAAAATGAAAATAAATAAGGGAATCATGTATAGTAGCATGGTTTATAAACTATGCCCAAAAACCATACCACAATCTAATTTTAATAAAAATCATCCATTACATCCATAAATTTTCTTGAGCTCCCTAGAATTTTAATCGAGTCATTTAATTGTAGACATTAAAATATATTTTGTTGGGTGAAAGTTTGAATTGGTGAAATTCTAGTTTAAAAAGAGGTTTTTTAAGTGTTAAATGAGTTAAAATATTATTGGAGTAAGATAATAATATTATTGTTAGTTTTTTAAGATATTAAAAGGTGTATAGTGATTTGGATAAAAAAATAACATATTTTTCATATATAAATCATTTTAAAAAAACATCACTAATTTCATAAAGTATAATAAAATATTTCAATTTTTTACTGATTTTATTTTTTGACTTTGTTATAAAAATTTGTCTAAATTTATAATTTAAATGGGTGAAATCCATTTTTGTGATTTAATTTCAATGGTTTTACTTTTATTCATGTGTTTTAACTATGTGTAAGTGAAATAAAGTCATGTAAAACCCAAATACATTGAAAATAAAAATGGCCTATTGAAGTTCAGAGTAATTCATAATCAGTAACAAAGAGATATTTCTATTCATGACACATAAATTAATAAAGTAATGATCATGTCTTTGATAGTGAAAAAATAATGTCACTACCAGTGAAACTTCCTTGGAGAGTGATAAAGCACTATGATTGTTTTTTATGCCTATCATCTAGTTGATTCTTATATATCAAAGGAAGTCATAGATTATAAATCAAAGGGGGTGGTGAGTTTCTATATTTATTTCTATAGTGTCTACAGTGTTATTAATTATTATGAAATGGTTATTCCACCATCATTATATAGAGAACTATTAGAGAGGGGTATATGTTCAATGCCCATGTAGGTATATTAGATTTTATGATAGGATATTTTTGGAATTATATAACATGGTTAGTGGAAAAAAAATGGAAACTAGGGTAACATCAACTATGTTGCATCAATATTGGAGAATGCAAAGCAAAAAAAATGGCCAAGTTGATTCATCTTCCTAAATGAATTTTTCTAAATCTTTTTTTTGATAAATTACAATTCAATTTATTAATGTTTACCTAAATTTTATTCTAGTATGTTTTGAAGAATATGTCCTTTTAAATTATATCCTTAAGAATAATTTAATTCCATACCTGTATTATTAAAAATATTTAACCTTTTAATTATTAGAAGATTTATCAAAACCTAGTACAAATGAAAGAAAATTGTTGAGGTTAATTTAAATAGATTAGATAAATAGTTGGAATCCTTAAGATCTCAAGAAGTTTGTTACAACAATATCTTATTAATAGATAACCAAGAATCGGGGACCATATTCTAATTAAAATAATTATAGAGTGGATCATGTCCTCTATGATTGATAGTACTTTCCTTTTATATTTTAGAGTGTTCTAAGTGCTTCCATTTTTCAAGGATTTCATTAAAAAAGCACTAATATTCCTTTTTAATTATTTTTTTTTGATATTATATGATTTATGGAGTTATAGGGATGGGAACTTGTGTTATTTATATTCTAATAAGAGAATTTATAGAGTATGTACTTATTGGTTTTGATCTCTATATTTAGAGAGGTTTCACATGGTGACTTGTTCCTTTGGATCATTTATTGATCCTCTAGTTTCCTTGTTTTAAAAGAAAATAGTTTCAAGGATATAATTTTTATATCCTTTAATGATAATATTTGATTTGGTGTTCATGTATTTTTATCTGAACCCTCATTATTTTGTTAGATTATTTTTTTTACTTTGTTATACTCCTTTTACATTTATTATTATAATTTAAGGTGTGTTTATTATTCCTAACCACTAGATCTAACATGGAGTTCTATATGACCTCATAGGTTCCACCTCATGTGCAAGAGGTTTCTAACTAGTAGTGAGAGTCTAAGTTCTTTAATGGGGAGACTATACCCTCTATGTCATGTCATAGGATCGATAAAAACAATAAAGAATATAATAAAACATTAAAGTAATCATGCAGAAGTAAATTAATGGAATACATGTATTAAAAATGAAACATATCCCAATGTGGAAGGTTTATCTAGAGTAATAAAGAACATAAATAAACCAATAAATAAACTCTAGGCCATTGGATTCCATTATCTCCCACTACCAGTTTCATCCTCCTCTACTCATCTGACCACCACAGGGCCCTTACCCTTTGTCGAATCCCTCATTAAGTCTACAAGCACAACAGAATTACCAAATATGGTTGTATTACAAGGCTTAGTAGTATACCAAAAATGTGTCCTTACCTAATGTTCTCGAGTCTAAAAAGTGTATTCCTATAATGATAACAAATTCATAATAAAACTAAACACATGATAAAAAACTCAGTGGCCATGAGCTGAATAAGCCAGCACAAACCCTCATCTATACCTACCTCAACTCCATGTTAGAAGGTAATAGAAGAATATAGTAGTAACCAAACCATCCCATATATGAAATCCTCATAGTTTCGTGTGTACATGAATCATGGAATCATCTATCCCTCAAGAAACAATGTCACCCAGCGTCCTCTAGGTTGAGAGTATACTTCATCAACTAGGATTCCTCAAATGTGATTGGCACTCAAAATCAAGTCTATTGTAAGAACTCGGATCTTTGTTTCATGTATGTTTTTCCTTTTCTGGTCGTTTTTGAGAAAAAGGCGAAAATATGGAAATTTTCTAAGTACACGCCGTGTACTTTGATGCAGCGCCAGGCTGTGTGTTGGCCGTGTTCGGGCCACACACACGGTGTGTAGGGGCGATGTAGATGCCACTTAAAGAGGAGTACAGAAAGGCCAAGTAAATGTTGTGTACCCCAAAAGTACAGGTTTTGTAATTTCTTTTTTTTCATTAAACGGACCGGGGTCGCACCTGACAGACAGAACTCATTTCTTATTCAGGTTCTTCGTCCAAGAGAAACCATACATCTGCGGATCTTCTCCGAGCCCCCGAGCCTCCGTCTGTTCTCTGAATCGACCGCCATCAATTGTGTTGAAACCGTAACGGTAAGCCCTTCCTTCTCCTAGATATTTGTTTTCCAATTCCTCCTATTTATTAAGATATCATGGGTTGAGCATTTTGTGTGTTTTCATAGATCTACGCCATTCTAAGTAAAATCAATCATCGTGGTTCAAGTATATCGATCTCCTAGGATCGAGGTAGGTGGTTTGTGCCTTTCTGTATAAATTATTTGAATATCTTGTGCAATTCCACCAATTCTCTTGAACGGGGTATTGTGTGTTTCCTATTTTTCCCCCTGTTTTTTTCCTTCTTTGCTTGATTGCTTGAGTAGAGGTCGATGCTTGTGAATAGGGTAATCTTTACTGTGATCTGGATGTTTTTCCATGCATGTTTTTCCTGTTAGGCATTTTTCCAGTTACCATGCCTATTTATAGGATAGTGGAACTGTTGTACTGTTATGTTGTTGTGCCTTAGAATGATACCCAAGTAGTTCTTGAGGTTTACTTGGGGAGATACGTGTGCTATTCATGTTTGTTTTACACGGGGATGTGAGAACCTAGTGTAGTAGACTATAGGGAGAATGGACGTAAGGGCTTCTCCAGAGTGTCTTTAATTTATGATGTGAGACCTTAGGGGGAATTGACATTGATTGATTTCTCATAGAGTCTGTAGTTCCTCGACGTGGGCCACAGGGGGAATGAGATGTTGAGTTCTTCCCCAGAGAGCCTTTAGTATGATAAGAGACTATAGGGGGAATTGACGGTGAGTGATTCCTCAGAGAGTCTATTTATTTCTGTAGCTGAACCAGAGGGGTGAGACTGTGTGTACCTCCCAGAGGGTTTCTAGTACTTTTAGGTTGAATTGTAGGGGTTAGGCTATGAGAACTACCCATAGGTTACTTTCTTGTTCTACTTGCTTGAGTGGTTGTTTCTTGTTTGTAAACTATATGCTAGAAATTATGGACTGTTACTGTTGTGTATTATCATGTTTACTGCTTACTATTTACTGCTTACTATTTACTGCTTACTGTACTTCACCTGCCATATGTTCACTGACTGTAAGGCAGAGATCTTTGGGTGGTTGCCTACTGGGACTTTGTCTCATACCTTGTTTGGGCCATTCTTTTGGACCCAAACAGATTATATTGTTGCATGAATAGATAAGGGAAAGTTCCCTTCCACTTTAGGTTCTTGATTGTTGTGGGGCTGGAGAGCATGGGACCAAGACGAGGCTTGCGATGCTAAGGAGTCGCTCATCTGTTTTTGTTTTGTACTTCGGTTTAGTACTGTTTTCAGCATTGTGACTTTTTTGGATGTTTTCTTAGACATATATATATATATATATATATATATATATATATATATATATATATATATCTTGTATCATTATTATATATGTGTGCTCTATTTTTCTTCTTTCCGTCTTCTACTATTTATTTCTGTCTGGATTATATTACTTCTGATGTTGTATGTTTTTTTACTTCCGCTGTGTACTCTGCCGATGAGGGTATAGTTTCCCCACTATCACACCCAAGACCCTCGCTGCTAGTTGGCAACCTCTGGCGTTCGGGGAAATGCGCTTGAGGCCATGTGACCAACCGGGTACGGGGTGCCTCTGGGTGGATTCCGGAACTGGGACGTTACAAAGTGGTATCAAATGGGTTTCTTTTCTCTTGATTTACTGTTTGGAGCCTTAGGTAGGGATATTACAGAATTGATACTTTGTATTAAGTTGTGCTCGGGAGTAGCTAACCCGTGTATAGGGAAAAACCAATCTACCTAGCTTATTATAGTTTTATGGTTTTGTTATGTTATAGTTGATCTGATTTAACCTAGAGTGATTCACATGCTTTGTGTTGTTATTATTGTTGATATTATGCTTCTATTTCTGTCACAACTCGATGAGATGAGGGTATGCCATCTCATGCATCATATAGGCACTTGTTAGAAATCACATGCCATGCATTCTTGCCATGCCATCTTGGGTGCATTATAAATTGCATTTTTTTGTGATAGACGTTGCGTATATTATGCATGCTGGTGTGATAGATGCCTTGATATAATCCCTGCAGTTTGATAGAGAGGTTCTTTGCATTGTACCTTGCTTAAATGAATGCCAAATTTTGGTTCTTGATGTGTTATGGCCCCTCATGAATCATAACTTGGGGGATCATTGAATTTTTTTCCTTATATATGATATTTAGGAGATGTAAAGATTTTATTCATGGGGAGTATGGGCCCTCACGAATCAGAATTTGGCACCTTCATGCTTGTTTTTCAGTGTTTTCTGGGCTTCGGTGCAGTTTCAGAGCTACTACCCAGAAAAACCCAGAATACATGGCATGTACTTTATATATACACACCGTGTAGTTTTTAAACCATGTCACTGACTATGTGAGCACAAACACGGGTTGTGAAAAATCTCCAGGAACACGCCGTGTACGGTATATACACGTCGTGTAGTAGTGAGTTGTGTACCCGGCTGTGTCACTAACAACACGGGCCGGGGAAGCTCGTGTAATACGCGCCATGTTCTCTATGAACACGCCATGTATCCTTTTTCTAGGTACGTGGTCGGGTCACCAACAATATGGATCGGGAAAAATCCTCAAGTACACGCCGTGTTTGTTCAGAACACGCCGTGTAGCCTCAGCCGTGTAACTGGTCGTGTAACTAACAACACGGGTCATTGAAACCTTGTCTACTACACGTCGTGTCCATAGGGAACACGCTGTGTAGTCTCAGTTTAAGAAGACCGTGTGGGTTATCCATGCAAGGAGAATCAGGCATGGGAATAGAGTTAAGTACACGCCGTGTAGAGTTTATACACGCCGTGTAGTCATGTTTTGTAAAACATGAGTGTTTCCTTCTCCTGTTTCCATTTTGTACTCCCATATTCTTTGTCCTTGATATTCCTGATCTAAGGTATGCTTTTGATCTTTTAGAGCTATGCCTCTGAGATGTCCTTTGGTTGTACGTCAGTTTTATGATAGTGATCAGATGCCAGATATGGCTGGTCAGGGACTTCCTGCCGATCCTCCAGTCGTGCCAGCCTTGGCACTGGCTGTCATACCAGTTGTAGGAACTGATGCGAAATTTAGGGAAGGTTTTATGAGGATTATGAAAACCTTTTAGGGAGCACCGCCTCCTGCCACAACTATGGTATAATTGACGTGGGTTTTCTAGCAGCAGCATCCTCCTACTTTCTCGGGAGAAGGAGGACCAGAGGCTGCAGAGTCATGGCTGGAAGCCATGCTGACTATCTTTGAGAATATGGAAATGCCTCCAGAGAGGTGGGTCAATCTCGCTACCTATATTATACCAGACTCCTCCAAGAGGTGGTGGGACGTGATCTCAAAGGCGGTTCCTCGGTAGGTTATGGCTTAGGAGGAGTTTCATTGCATCTTTTACGACTATTTCTATCCAGAGACCCTGAGGGACGACTGAGCCCAGGAGTTCATGAGCCTGGAGAAGGGTACTCATTCTGTCAGGGAGTATTCCTCTCTTTTCACCGATCTTTAGCGTTTCACACCCCTCCAGGGCGGAGATGGGTTGTTATTGGCAAGGAAGTTTAAGGATGGTCTCGGGCGGGAGATCCGCTCATAGGTGAATATCTTTAAGATGACTTCCATCGCTTACATCATCAACTAGACACTAATTGAAGAGCACAATCTGAGAGATTCCAAAGCTGAGAGCCAGGGCAGTTCTGCTTCCAGAGTTAGTGCTTCACCAACTGACAGTATAAAGCGTCGTAGGGAGTCTACGCGTGGTGACCCGATGAGGCGAGATACATCTTCATGTAGCCAGGTAGTATGATAACAGTGTGGAAGGGTAGGGCACACGAGGCTGTAGTGCCAGAGAGACCCAGTAGAGGGCCGATCTTGTGGAAATATGGGTCACCTTCAGCGTTTCTTCCAGTTTTTCTCGCCAGTAGCTGGTGACGGGGGTTCTTCCATGACTCCTCATTCAGCAGCATCACCACCAGTTTCTCACCAGTCGGGGAACTGGAGTTCTTCCGGCCGTTCAGGCCAAGGTGGTGGTCAAGGTCATGGCGATGAGTCACCAGTCTTTCAGTTTCAACAGGGAGGATCAGCTCAAAGTGGTCAGGTAGGGTCACAAGGTTGCGGGGGAGGAAAAACTTTTGTGGTGGATCAGACCTATCAGGAGCAGGATCCCGGACATTCTACAGTTCGAGGTACGATCTTAGTAGCCTTAGTTTTATCTTTATCTCTTTTCGATACTGGTGCTACGCATATCTTTATCTCTATTACTGTTGTGGAGAGCTTTGGGCTCTGTATCTTTTCTTCTGCCGACTTTTTGACACTAGACACACCTTTGGGGATGAGGAAATCTAGTGTACGTCAGTACATAGAGTGACCTCTCAAGGTTGCAGGGTATCGTTTCTTATGGGATCTCTATTCCCTAGAGATGACAGGATATGATGTCATTCTCAGTATGGACTGGTTGGTTCCCTTCTAGGCAGTCGTTGACTATTATTGCCGCAGGGTGAGTTTCATTTCACCATAGGGTGAATCTTTTCTTCATAGAGGCGAATGGGATGTTCGGGTGAGTTGAGCAGGACTCGAGCATCATGGTCTAGGAAGGGTTGTGGCCCAGATTGATAGTCTTTATGTGGATGATCAGGGGACTTCACAGTTGGACTTTCCTCCAGTGGTGGATCATTTCAGAGATGTCTTTCCAGAGGATTTCTCAGGTTTTCCTCTGGAGCATGAGGTATACTTCTCTATTGAGCTCGTTCCAGGAGCGGCACCGGTGTCCATTCCTCCCTATAGGATGGCTACACCTGAGTTGCAAGAGCTCAAGAAGTAGTTGGAGGAGTTGTAGGCAAAGGGTTTCATCCGACCCAATACTTCTCCTTGGGGTTCGCCTGTCTTGTTTGTGAAGAAGTTAGATGGTACCCTTAGGCTCTGTGTGAATTATCAGAAGCTGAACCAATTGACAGTCAAGAACTGATATCCCTTGCCGAGGATTGATGATCTTTTCAATCAGATTCGAGGATTCAGGGTGTTCTTGAAGATCGATTTGAGGCCCGGTTATCATCAGTTGTGCGTTAGACCATCGGATATACCTCACACAGCCTTTAGGAGTAGGTATAGTCTCTATGAGTATACGGTTATGACGTTCGGTATCACGAATGAGCCAGTAGTTTTCATGGAACTGATGAACCGAGTGTTCCATCCTTACTTGGATTCCTTCGTCGTGGTCTTTGTGGACGATATCTTGGTGTACTCTCACACTCCACACGACCATGCTACCCATCTTGAGATTATTCTAATTACACTGAGAGAGCATTGAGTTTATGATAAACTCTCGAAGTGCCACTTTCAGATGGATCAGATTCACTTCTTGGGTCACATCATCTCAGAGGCAGGAGTATATGTGGACCCAGAGAAAGTGAGAGCTGTAGTTTCCTGGGAGTAGCCAAAAAACGTTTTTGAAGTACGGAGTTTCCTAGGGCTAGCTGGATACTACAGATGCTTCATTCAGGACTTTTCATGCCTAGAAGCACCATTTATGGGTCTGACCAAGAAGGGGGAGAAGTTCTTATGGTCAGATTCTTGTGAGTCAGCCTTTCAAGAGCTGAAGGGAAGGTTGACGTCCGCACCGATACTAGTCTTTCCAAATCTAGGCAAGAGCTATACTGTTTGTTGTGACGCTTTATGTATCAAGCTAGGCCATGTGCTTATGTAGGGAGATGGAGTCGTTGCATACGGGTCTCGTCAGTTGAGGCCACATGAGTGGAACTACCCAACGCACGATCTGGAGTTGGAAGCTATTGTTCATGCCTTGCGCTGTTGGAGACATTACCTACTAGGAGATCACTTTGTGGTTTTCACCGACCACAAGAGTCTCAAGTATATATTCACTCAGCATGATCTGAATCTGAGACAGCATAGGTGGGTTGAGTATCTTCAGTATTTTGATTTCGAGCATGCCTATACACCGGGAAAGGGCAACACAGTGGTAGATGCGTTGAGCATGAGAACTCAGATTCAGGCAGTTCAGGAGGCCAGCAATGAGTGGAAGCTTATGGATCTATTCTCTAAGATGCATCTGGAGGTGCACGATAGACATGGAGAGACTTACCTATCTTCTGTAGCTGTTACCTCTACACTTCTTGATCGGGTACGGATGAGGCAGCTATCAGAATCAAAAGGTTTAGTCCTGCGGGAGAGTGTGTCAGGAGAGGACCCTCTTCTTGGATGGATAGTGGGCGAGGATGAGATCTTGCATTTCTAAAAATGCATATGGTTTCCAGCAGACATATGCAAGGAGATGATGCGGGATTTTCATTCCTCAGTTTGGGAAGTTCATCCTGGCATCACCAAGATGTATCGGGATCTTCATCACCAGTACTGGTGGCCAGGTATGAAGACAGATGTTTCTAGTTTCGTCTTGAGGTATTCTACTTGTCAATAGGTGAAGGCGGAGCATCAGCGACCAGCATTCCTTTTACAGCAGTTACCCATTCTGGAGTGGAAGTGGAATGATGTCATGATGGACTTCGTGACCGGATTGTTGAGGTCGCCTCAATGGAACGATGTTGTTTGTGTTGTCGTCGACAGGCTTGCGAAGGTTGCTCACTTCTTACCAATCAAGGAGACCTTCAGTGTTGATGACCTGGGATGACTATACATCCGAGAGATTATACTTCTGCATGGAGTTCCACACTCCATTATTTCAGACAGGGATGCGCACTTTACTTCTCGGTTTTGGCAGGGGCTTCAGAGGGATTTGGGTATACAGGTACTTTTGAGTACATCATACCATCCCTAGACAGATGTCCAGTCCGAGCGTACGATCCAGGTGCTTGAGAACATGCTCCAAGATTTCATTCTAGACTTTGGCAGTTCTTGGGAGAAACATATCCCTCTTGTGGAGTTTTCCTACAACAACAGTTTTCAGGCGACTATTCAGATGGAACCTTATGAGGCTTTGTACGGTAGGCCATGCCGATCACCATTATGCTGGCTGGAGGCAGGAGAGGTAGCTTTAATGTGACCTTGTCTTGTTCAGGAGACCTCAGAGCAGATAGAGTTGATTCGGAATAGGATGGCTACAGCACAATCTCGAAAGAAGTCTTATGCTGATCAGCAGAGATGACCTCTGGAGTTAGAGGTTGGGGATCAGGTTTTCCTGCGTGTCGCACCAAGGTTGGGACACAAGAGGATTCAGAGACAGGGTAAGCCTTCACCGTGGTATGTTGGGCCATTTGAGTTATTGGAGAGAGTTGGTCTGGTTGCCTATCGGTTGCAGTTACCTCATAGGTACCGGGCTATGCACGATGTCTTCCACGTCTCTCAACTCTGACGTTACTTTTCAGACCTGTATCATGTCTTTCAACCCGAGGAGGTTGAGCTTGAAGCGGATGCGTCATTTGAGGAGAATTCTATCTGTATTGGTGATCACAATACGAAGTTTCTCTATGGCCGGTATGTTCCTCTGGTACGGGTGCTATGGCAGCACGGGTGAGTACAGGACGAGACCTAGGAGAGGGAGGCTGATGTACGATCACAGTGGCAGGAGCTATTCGGGGTTTCTTCTTCTATGCCTCGCTAGGGAAATTTGGGGACAAATTTCTTTAAGGGGGGAAGTTTGTAAGAACTTGGATCTTCATTTCAAGTATGTTTTTCCTTTTCTGGTCATTTTTGAGAAAAAGAGGAAAATATGGAAATTTTCTAAGTACACGTCGTGTACTTTGATGCAGCGCCAGGTTTTGTGCTGGTCGTGTCCAGGCCACAGATGTGGTGTGTAGGGGTGATGTGGAGGCCTCTTAAAGTATAGTACGGAAAGGAAAAGTACACGCTGTGTACCCCAGAAGTACACGCCGTGTACTTTCTTTTTTTCATCAAACGGACCGGGGTCGCACCTGACGGACAGAACACACTTCTTCTTCAGGTTCTTCATCCAAGAGAACCCGTACTACCGCGGAACTTCTCCGAGCCCCCGAGCATCCGTCTGCTCTCCGAATCGACCATCGTCGATTGTGTTGGAATCGCAACGGTAATCCCTTCCTTATCCTAGAGCTTTGTTTTCCAATTCATCCTCTTTCTAAAGATATCATGGGTTGACAATTTTGTGCATTTTTATAGATCTATGTCATTCTAAGTAGAATCAATCATCATGGTTCAAGTATATTGATCTCATAGGATCGAGGTGGGTGGTTTGTGCCTTTATGTAGGAATTATTTGAATATTTTGTGCAATTCCACCAATTCCCTTGAATGGGGTATTGTGTGTTTCCTATTTTTGTCCATGTTGTTTGCTTGCTTTTCTCGATTACTTGAGTAGAGGTCGATGCTTGTGAATAGGGTAATCTTTACTGTTCTATAGATGTTTTTCTATGCATGTTTTTATTTTTAGGCATTTTTCCAGTTGCCATGCCTAGTTGTAGGATATTGGAACTGTTGTATTGTTATGCTGTTGTGCTTTAAAATGATATCCAAGTAGTTCTTGAGGTTTACTTGGGGCGGTACGCGCGCTATGCATGTTTGTTTTACATAGGGCTGTGAGAACCTAGTGTAGTATACCATAGAGATAATGGATTTAAGGTCTTCTCCAGAGTGTCTTTAATTTATGATGCGAGACCACAGGGGGAATTGACGTTGATTTCTTCCTCAGAGAGTTTGTAGTTCCTCAATGTGGTCCACAGGGGGAATGAGATGTTGAGTGCTTCCCCATAGATCCTTTAGTACGATATGAGACTATAGGGGAATTGACGGTGAGTGCTTCCTCATAGAGTCTATTTATTTATTTTCACTATAGTTGAACTAGAGGGGTGAGACTGTGTGTACCTCCCAAAGGGTTTCTAGTACTTGTAGGTTGAACCATAGAGTTTAGGCTGTGAGAACTACCCAGAGGTTACCTTCTTGTTCTACTTGCTTGAGTGGTTTTTTCTTGTTTATAAACTATATGCTAGAAATTGTGGATTGTTACTGTTGTGTATTATCCTATTTACTGCTTACTGTTTACTGCTTACTCTACTTCACCTGCCATATGTTCACTAACTATTAGGCACAGATCTTTGGGTGGTTGCCTACTGGGAATTTGTCTCACACCCTGTTTGGGCCATGCTTTTGGGCCCAAACAGATTATATTGTTGTAGGAATAGATAAGGGAAATCACCCGTCCACTTTAGGTTCTTGATTGCTATGGAGCTGGAGAGCATGGGACCAAGCCAAGGCTTGCGATGCTGAGGATTCGCTCATCTTTTTTTCTTTTGTACTTCGGTTTAGTACTGTTTTCAGCATTGTGACTTGTTTGGTTGTTTTCCTAAAAATATATATATATATATATATATCATGCATCATTGTTATATATATGTGCTCCAGTTTTCTTCTGCCAGTCTTTAGCTGTTTATTTCTGTCTGGATTATTATTACTTCTGCTGTTGTATATTGTTTACTTTTGTTGTGTACTCTTCCAATGAGGGCATAGTTTCCCCACTATCACTGTAATGTCCCGGTTCCGGGTGCCACTCAATGGGTGCCCCTAACCCGGTTCTCCACGTGACCTCAAGATCATTTCCCCAAACGCCAGAGGCTATCGACTAGCAGCGAGGGCCCAGGTTTGATAGTGGGGAAACTATGCCCTCATTTTTCATAGTGTAGCACAGCGGAATAGATAAATAGCATACAACAAGCGGAAGTGGTAAACAATATATATAACATAAATTCATAACTGATAATAATAAGGAAACCAGTTTTCATATATATATGAAAATTCACCATGTCACTATTCTATAAAATAGCCAAAACATGTTACACTGCAATACAATACAACTGAAGTACAAGTACAGAAAAGAAAAACAGAACAGCCAGCGGCATCGCAAGCCCAAGCTCAGTCACATGCTCCCCTACTTCCCAGCAACAATCAAGTACCTGTATAGGGACCATTGCCCTTATCCACACCTGCAAAAACGTAATCTACTTGGGCTGAAGACATGACCCAAATAGGGTGTGAGAAATAAATCCCAGTAGGCACCCGCCAAAGGCATGTGCCCAACTATGTGAAAATATGCAACAATAGTGTGTAGTAATAAAAATGAAATAAACTAAGTAGTACTCAAAAGTAACTAACTTTACCAGTTATATTGGCATTTTATTATTATTTTACACATTCAATTTAAGATATCATGATAGTGAATATTCTATGTAAAACAGCCAGTGTCCTCAGACACATAAATCCTTCCCTCAGGTAAAGAGAATCCAAACATAGGAATCTTACCATAGGCATATTGAATATTTCCCACAGGCGTACGAGGTGTTTCTCACAGGTATAGAGTCAACTGCCCGCAGGCACGGAAGAAGTTTCCCATAGGCTAAGTAGTACATTACCCACAGGATAATCACAACACTGCACTCAGGCTAAACAAGTAACCGGGCCATGCCCAACATGTAAACAATAAATACACATGTAATTACTCTCAAGGAAATTCTATAATCATTATTATGAAGGCATACCCTTGGGTATCCCGTCCAAATGGCTAAACAGAGGAACGCACCCCCAGGGTGGTCTTGGATCCAAGCAGCGATCCCAAATAGCAGTTAATTATCACATTTAATCACCTTTACAAATCTAGGTATTTAAAATAGCCACGGCCTCAGGCACACGACACCCCAACCTGGGTTTGTGGCACAACAGTACACAAAACTCACAACAGTTTGAAATTAAACACCAAGCCACCTACCTTAAATGCCCCTGAACGGTATACGCGAACATAGATTCTAGAAACTTCCAAGAATGACGTAGATCTGGGTTAAGAAAATTCATTTTCAATTGTAAATAACTTCCCCTCGAGAAAAAATTGGTAAGAACTACTCAAGGAGAGGAGAGGGCTTACCCGTACGGTTCTAGGGAGATTGACGGTGCAGAGAACAGATTCTCGGTACTCGATCTAGAACTCCTTGAAGATCCGTCTATCCCTCCCAAGCCTACCTCCAGTTCTAAGCTTCCTCTGTGAACAGAGGAGGCTACTTCCCGTTTTAAGCGAAAAAACAAAATACATGGCGTGTACTCTCAAGTACATGGCGTGTACTTTCCATTTTTTAACTATTCCGCTGGTGGATTCTCGCTAGTGTGGCACTGTTCATCTATCGACATGAGTATACGGCGAGCATGTCTCTATACATGGTGTGTATTGTCGCCCAGCTGGCCACCGCCTTACTATTCGCCTTCCAACTGACTACACGGTTTGTAAATAACTACTACACGGTGTGCAGTCGGTTTTTACACCCTTCGTTGCTTACATGGATACACACCATGTGTACTCATCCCACAAGGCCAAAAGTACACAGCGTGTGGAAAAGTACACGACATGTACTTCCAAAATTTTGGAATTTTTCCCCATTTTCCTTATTTTCTCAAAAACACTTGAGGAAAGGAGAAAAGAAGAAAGTCGTACCTCAAGAATAAGAACCGAGTTCTTACAAAATTTCCCCATTAAACCAATTCATCCCAGAATTGCCCTTCCAAGGGTGGTGAAGATATAGCCATGAACAACTCCGACCACTGAGCACGTATGTCGGTCTCCCGCTCCCAGGTTTCATCCTGCACTCGACCATGCTGCCATAGCACCCATACAAGAGTAACTGACCGACCTCGGAGAACCTTTTTGCTCCTATCGACGATACGAATTGGATGCTCTTCAAATGACGCATCTATTTCAATCTCAACCTCATCATGATGAAAGACGTGAGACGGGTATGAATGATAGCGACACAACTGAGATACATGGAAGATGCCGTGCATGGATCGGTACCTCTATGGTAACTACAACCGATAGGCAACCATCCTGACTCTCTCCAAAATCTCTAATGGCCCCACATACCTCGGTGAAAGTTTACCCTGTCTCCTAATCCGTCTGTGTCCCAACCTCAGTGAAACACGCAAGAAAACCTGATCCCCGACCATGAACTCCAAGGGTATTATACGGTGATCATCAGAAGATTTCTGACGAGATTGTGCAGTAGCCATCTGCTTCTGAATCAACTGGACCTGCTCAGAAGTCTCCTACACGAGAAGTGGTCCCAGTAAAGCTGCCTCACCTGCCTCTAACCAGCACAAGGGTGATCGGCACGGCCTACCATATAAATCCTCTTAAGGTTCCATCTCAATAGTTTCCTTAAAACTGTTATTGTAGGCAAACTCGACTAGGGTTATATGCTTCTCCCAAGAGCCCCCAAAGTCTAGGATGCATGCACGCAGCATGTCCTCAAGCACCTGTATCGTACGCTCTGACTGACAATCGGTCTGAGGGTGGTAAGCTGTGCTCAGAAGCACCTGTATACCCAGTGCCCTATGAAAACTCTACCAGAAACGAGACATAAAATGGGCGTACCTATCAGAAACGATAGAAAGAGGAACCCCATGAAGACGTACGACCTCTCGGATATAAAACTTCCTGATCTTGTCAACTCTGAATGTCTCCCTAATCGGAAAAAGGTGAGCAACCTTTGTGAGTCTTTCCACAACAACCCACACGGAATCATTGACACGAGGTGACCTCGGCAACCCATTCACGAAGTCCATCGCGACATCATCCCATTTCTATGCCGAAATGGGTAACTGTTGCAAAATCCAGGCTGGCCTCTGATGCTCTACCTTCACCTGCTGATGGGTGGAACACCTCGTAACAAAACCAGCTACATCCCTCTTCATTTCTAGACACCAGTACTGACGTCTCAAGTCTCGATACATCTTGGTAACCCCGAGATGAACTGCCCAAGCTGAAGTATGAAACTCCCACATCATCTCCTCTCGTATATCCTCTGGAACCCACACTTGTCCATGGAAACACAATACTTCATCATTGCTTATCGTCCAACTAGGAGAAGGGTCCTCATTGGTCACCGACTCCCATAGAACTAGGCCTTCTGAATCAGATAGTTGCATCATCCTCAATCTATCCAGGAGGATGGAATTCACAGCTAAAGATAAAATATAGGTCTTCCCCTGACTGTCGCGCACCTCCAAATGCATCTCAGATAACAAATCCATAAGCTTCCATTCACCACTGGCCTCCTGCACTGCATGTATCTGAGTCTTCCTGCTCAGTGCATCAGCTACTGCATTACCTTTACCAAGTGTATAGGCAAGCTCAAAATCTAAGGACTGAAGGTATTCAACCCACCTTCACTATCTCAGGTTCAAGTCATGCTGGGTAAAGATGTACTTGAGACTTTTGTGGTATGTGAACACCACAAAATGTTCTCCCAAGAGATAATTTCTCCAACAGCACAATGCATGAACAACTACAGCCAACTCAAGATCATGTGTCGGGTAATTCCTCTCATGTGGCCTTAACTGCTAAGACCCGTTTGCAACTACTCGATCTCCCTGCATCAACACAGCTCCTAGCCCAATACCTGATGCATCATAGTAAACTGTATAGCTCTTCCCCTGCTCTGGGAGTATCATGATCGGTGTTATTGTAAACTTTCCCTTCAACTCTTGGAAGGTTGTCTCGCAAGCTTCTGACCAAACGAACTTCACACCCTTCTTATTCAAACCCTTCAATGGCGCTACTAAGCAGGAGAAGTCCTATATGAAGCATTTTTAGTAACCATCCAGCCGCAAGAAACTCCGTATTTCAAACACGTTCTTAGGCTGCTCCCAGGAAACTACTGCTCTCACCTTCTCTGGGTCTACTACAACTCCTGCCTCTGAGATGATATGACCCAAGAAGTGTATCTGGTCCCTCCAAAAGTGGCATTTTGAGAGCTTAGTATATAGCCGATGCTCTCTTAGTGTACTCAATACGATCTCAAGATGGGTGGAATGGTCATGTAGAGTGTGAGAGTACACCAAGATGTCATCCATGAATACTACCAAAAAAGAATCTAAATAATAATGGAACACACGATTCATCAGAGCCATGAAAACTGATGGTGTGTTCATGAGTCCGAACGGCATAACCGTATACTCGTATAGACCATACCTGCTCCTGAAAGATGTGAGAGGTATATTAGATGGTCTAACGCGCAGATGATGATATCATGATCTCAATTCAATCTTTGAGAATACTCGTGCTCCATGAAGTTGATCAAAAAGATCATCAATCCTTGGAAAGGGATATCGGTTCTTAACCGTCAACTGGTTCAGCTTCCGATAATCCACAGAGAGTCTAAGATTATCGTCCACCTTCTTCGCAAAAAGGACAGGAGAACCCCATTGAGAAGTATTGGGTCGGATGAAACCCTTTTCCTATAACTCCTCTAACTGTCTCTTGATCTCCTGCAACTCTGATGTAGCCATCCTATAAGGAGGAATGGACACCGGTGCTACTCCTGACACAAGCTCAATAAAGAAATCCACCTCACGCTGCAGAGGAATACCTGAAACATTATCTGGTAAGACATCCCTGAAACGATCAACTAATGGAGGAAAATCCTTCTAACATGTCCCCTAGTCGTCCAGATATAAGCTCTCAATCTGGGCTGTGATACCACCTCACCCATGATGCTCTGGTCCAGTTCGACTCGCCTGAACATCCCACTCGCCCTTGTATAGAAACTCTCCGCCCTCTAGTGACGTGAAAATCACCCTGTGATGATAGAAATCCACAAAGGCTTGAAAGGGAACCAACCAGTCAATCCTGAGAATGACATTATAGCTCGTCATCTTTAAGACATAGAGGTTCCAAAGGAAGTGACACCCACCAACCTCAAGGGGGAACTCCTTGCACAGACGCACACTAGTCGTTCTAGTTCCCAATGGAGTGTCTAATGTCATAACATCAGAGAAAGTAGAAACACTGAGCCTAAGGATCTCCACTACGGGTACAGATATAAAGCTATGTGTAGTACTCGTATCAAAAAGTACTGAAGATAAAACAGAACCTACTAGAATAGTACCTCTAATAGTAGAAGGTCTGAGATCTTGCTCCTGCTGGGTCTGTTGCACTGCATATGTCTTCCCAGTGTCGCAGCCCTGTGACACAGCCTGACTACCCTGAGCTTTCCCACCCTACTGCCTCTGAGATCCTGGTGTCTGACTACCATGTCCACGCCCACCATCCCTACCTGCACGCCCTGACGTATTACAGTTCCCCAACTGGTAAGAAGCTGTTGGTCCTACCCCCACACATGGAGTTTGCACAGAACCCCTATCACTAGAAACTGGTGGAAACGTCCTGCAAAATCACAACAGATGACCCATCCTTCCACAAGCCCGACATTCCACTGGGTCACGTGCACACTAAGGTCGCTTGTGCCCCTCCTTACCACACTGGTAGCACATGACTTGGCCACCTGAAACATTCTTCTAGAAAATATTTCCACCCTGAGAGAAGTCCATCTGTCTCTTCCTTTTACTATTAGTAATAGTACCAGAAACTGGTGCTGAACCACCCTAGCCCAAGCCACTAGCTTTCCGGAGGTTCCTCTCTATAATTAGCGCCTAGTTCACAATATCATGTACTGAAGGAAACCTGAAAACATTCACCAGTGCTCAGATGTCATATCGAAGACCATCCTCAAAGCGCCTAGCTCTCAGCGTCTCATCGCCCACCAGAACGGGCGAAAAACTCTGAAGCTTGGTGAAACGAGCAGAATAATCTATCACCGACATAGCACCCTACTGCAGATTCATGAACTCTCGAGCTCAATCTTCCCTCAAAGTCTATCGGAAGAAGTCATAGAAGTGTAACACCCGAGACTTTTATGTTATATAAATCATCAAAGGAATATTTTTCTACACACAACACTTTCTTGGCTTTCTTTACACGAAATCGCGACCTACCTCGATAGCTTGTGTCATATGCAATACCGAGTTTCACTAAACAATGATATGCTATTAAAATATTATTAAAACTAGCCGTTATGAATAGTAATAACCACTTTTTGAAATTTTATAAATTTTATTTTTTAAAATGGACTTCATTTTTGGATTCGGAATATTGAAATTATCCTAGGGTAAAATTTTGGTATTTTTCTGAAAACTTTCAATTTTTGATGAATAGTGAAACCACTAAGTGGTAGTTAAAAAACTGAATTTTTCATAAAAATTAATTTTACCGCTTCTGTGAGTGGAATTTCAAAAATCCGAGAGACATGGTTGATGTTAGTAAGTAAAATGTGGTTCAATGAGATGAAAATAATTTTTGGTGAATAGTAAATTTTTACTTTTATTTACCACGGTTAAAAGTAAATAGGGTAATTAAGGGTAAAAATGATATTATTATTACCCTAACACATGTCCTAATTCTATTGGATAAGTGTAATTCGACCAAAAACAAACTTAGGAATAAAATATGACCATTTAGTCCCACTTTGATTAGATTAGGACATTTATTATTAATTTATTTAAAGAAGGGTTAAAATAGTTAAAATCAAAGTTTAATAAGTAAATAATTTTTAATATAAGGTTATACATAAGATAAATTCGACTATAAATATTAATTAGAAAGCTAAAAATATTTCCTACATAATTATATTTTATTTCTAATTTTTAGACATTAAATAATATAATTTATTTATGACACAAAGATGATGCAGTAATTATCTTATTAATGAAATATTGACTTAATTGATGTTATAAACACCAAAATAAATGTAATTTGAGACTTTTTATGAATTCCAATAATTTTATAGGTTAATATGACATGTGAGTATTGATTTAATTAACTTTTTTCGAACTAATAATTCTGTTATGATTTTCAAAAAAATAAATTACTAAATAGTGTCAAAATTGACATAAAATAGTTTTTAAAACAAATATTATATTAGTAATTGTTATTTTATTCCTAAAAATCTAAGGTTCGGCCAAATGACTTATATAAGGTTATATATATTAATAATAAACAACTTGGGGTTCTTTTGGCTTCTTATAGTAAGTTTATTAACCTTATAGTATAAGAACACAAGAAGACACAGTAAAAGTAAAATTATTTAACTCAATGTTAAATCTAAATGATAAGGTTAAAATAGGAAACTAAACTTGTATAAATTCTATTGGACGAGAGGATTTAGACCCCTCCCCACCTTATATTATAAGTATATCAATTTGTATCTATTTAAAACCGAACTTGACTTTATAATAAAATAATATTTTTAGTTTTCCCAAAGGAGCCCCTCTCCTCCCTTATAAAAGGGCACCTCCTCCCCCTCTTCCTCACACCACTTTGAGCCTTAAAGCTGGGCCAACCCCTGCCAATTCCTCCTCTAAACATCCCTAGAGACATCCTAGAGGTCCTGGTCGTATTCAAAGACCAATTTTAGTTCCATAAAAGAAGGTCTCAAAGAAGCACTTCAAAGAAGAGGTAATGTCCGTTACCGATTCTTTCATCTTTATTTCTTCTTCCACTTCTTATTATTTAGTTGTTTCATTATGAATTAATAAAATCAGTATCACTCATATACTAATATGTTATTATAAGTATGAAACAACCCTATTTCACCATCTATCCATCCTACGGAAAAATAAATCACCGCGCGTGCGTACGTACGGAATACCGTCTCCACGCCGTGGTGTAATCTATTTTCCACCAACACCTTACTTGGATGGGTATAATGGTGTAAATAATGACTATATATGAATATTATAAATTGATACTGATTCTGAAATAGTATACATACACTCCAATACAATTCCACGATCATAGGAACGATATCATCACTCGTGCGTACGTACGGAATACCGTCTCCACGATGTGATGCGACTCGTTCTACATGATATTGATTTCATAATGATTATATAAATGAATTTAATTAATGAATATGATATATATTACACTAATAACATTCTGGAAATGAGGTATCTATAACCTAAAGAGAAGAATAAGAATTTATTCGACAAAACACGCATAAGAACAAAAAGTTATAAACACACGAATAACAAGTAGCAATGAAATATTACTACTAAGAAGCTAAGAATATGACCATATATGATATCATAAAAATAATTATGATTCTGTAATAAGTCAATAACATTATTTAAATCATTATACAGGAGGTTCGGACACTTACGAAGCAAAACGGACCTAAGGTAAGGGAAATATCACAATCTCATTTTTATCCGAGATTGTTTGTACTTTGGTATTTACTAGGGTGTATTTTATCATCCATATCCATGTTTCCTCAATATGTAATATTATTTCCATCCACATACAATTTTTTAAATCCAATTTTACCCTTTGGTAAGTTTTTAGTAATAGATATGAAAGGAATCTTTTTTCGTTTTTCATACGAGGTACTTTTTGACTTTTCCGACAAAAGTACGAAAAGAATTTTTTTTTAACTTATAGGGCATGAATGTATTTTTAAAACATTATTTCCAAGAAGCTTACTTTACAAGTTTTCATGTTTATTTTTAATCAAATTCTCTTAGTTTAGATTTTTATGACATGTTAAGAAAGGAAAAGTGTTTTTGAAGTAGAAAGGATATTTTCCTCAAGAATGGAGTTCAAGTGTTTTATCAAAATTATTTTCCATCTAAGATAATATAGGGTTCTGTTTCTATCCCTATTATTACATGGATTTTATTATGTTGTGATGGAAATATTTTTATGAATTTCTTTATCTTATATGAATTGTTTTATGATGTCATGTTGTTTAAGAATCCTATTTTTACTACATGGGTTATGCAATGATGTATGATTTATGATTTTGTGGCACACATAAGAATGGTATCATTATGAGATGGGTGGGACCTATATCTCCCTCTAATGCATTGGGTAAATATTTTATATCTCATGAGATAGACATGGCTGGAGCGGTAGGTTATACTGGTTCAGTGAAACCGGACTGAAACGAGGAGTGAACTCGGTACAGAAATGGACTTTGTCCACTAAGATAGTCTTGGAAATGAATCTTGACTAATAAGAAATGATTCTCTATGATTATGTGTGTATGACACAAAGTTTCATGTTTTAAGTTATGATTATTGGGATCACATTTCACTACTATGATTTATCCCATATTATGAAATTATGATTTCTTTTGCAGGTTAAGATTTCCAAAATGTTATGTTCTTATGAATATGATGTGATTGATTTTTGTTTTGTTTACCCTTACTGAGCATTTGAGATCACCCTTTTGTATGATTTATTTCCCCAGGTCAGGAAGAAGGTTTTTAAGTAGAATATGCCAAAAAGGGACTCTAGATATGATGAAATAAATGTGAGGCAAAGTAGATGCTTTATGAACCAGTTGTTTATGTTTCCCAGTTTCTAAAGACACTATACCTATACGGTCCTTTATTGGTTTTGTTATATGTTGTAATAAGTGTGCTTCAATTCTGAAGTAGTAACAATGTATGTAAAGTATGGGTCGTTATAGTTGGTATCAGAGGAAAGGTATAGTCAACCTTTGGAAACTAGGATGTGAAAGCCTTAGTAAGAACCCTAAGGATAAGTCTAATAATAGAACACAATCTTAGTATTTTAGAAATGGTCGTGAATAACCTAGGATAAGACCTTAAGTGTAAAATCTTATTCTTGATTATGTGGTTTTCCTATTATAATTAGTGTTGCTCACACTATTCTTCTTGGTTTTAGTCAATGGTTGGAACCTGAAGGAATCGTGTTAATGCGGAATGCGATGGGCAATGCAATGATTGTCCCCCTGATCAACCAAACATTATGGGAGATGGAATGCAAAATCTTGTAGCCATGCTCACACAACTTTCTCAAGCTATGAATCATGTAGGACTTCCAAATGAGAAAAGTAAGGAGCAACATTCTGTTGGATCCTTCATGAGACAGCGTCCACCTTCTTTCAGCGGGTCTACTAATCCATTAATTCCTGAACAATGGATTAGTACTACTGAAAAGATATTTTCAGTTCTTCAATGTTCTGAGCATGATAAATTCATCTTAGTAGTGTATCGTTTGGAAGGTGATGCTGATCAATGGTGGAATCTTATTAAGAATACGAGGCAAAGGGATGAAATTGAGTCCATGGAATGGGACGAGTTCAAGAACTTATTTTTCAATAAGTACTTCCCTCGTATTCTCCCAACAAATATGGAGAAAGATTTTCTTGAACTGAAGAAAAAGGATGATGAATCTGTTGGTACCTATGAAGCAAATTTTACAAGACTTGCAAGGTACGCTTCTGGTATTATTATCCAACCTGAGAGTAAGATCGATCGATTCTTTAGTGGCTTAAAACCAAGTCTTCGAAGGGCCTTAGCCATAAGGGACTCCAATAGCTATGAGGAAATTGTTCGATGTGCTCTCAAAGTTGAGATGGAGATTAGAGTAACCCATCAGTCATATGGGTTTGATAAGGAGAGGAAAATGGAATTCAAATGAAAATCTAAAGAGCACACTGAAAAGAAGATGAGCTTTCCCTTATGCTCAAAGTGTGGAAAGAAATATGGAGGGAGTTTTTTTAAAGGGACAAGTAAATGTTTCAAATGTGCAAAGGAAGGTCATCGGGCATTTGAATGCCGCGATGATGGGAAGAAGATGTCTAATGATGCAAACAAAGGAAGGGATACACAGAATGAACCTACTACACTTCAATGTTTCAAGTGCAAGGAGATGGGACATTATGCCAATAAATGCCCTAATCCAAGGGTTGATGATGATGGTCGACGTCAACAAACTCTTAAGGCTAAAGAAAAAAGGAAAGTCACATGCAATTTCTATCAGCGATGTGGAGTACGGTAACGATGTGGTGAAAGGTACACTTACCATCCACTCTAAAGTAGCAAATGTTTTATTTGATTCTGGATCCACCCACTCCTTTATTTCTGAAGAATTTTCTAAGGGTATCACTATATTACCTCAACAATTAGATGTTGAGTTAGCTGTGACAACACCTAATGGAACAACAGTCGCATGAAAAGTTTATAATTCTTCTCCGATTGAAGTTTGTGGGAAATTGATTCCTGCAAATCTTGTGATCCTTCCTATTGTGGAATTTGATGTGATTCTTGGCATGGATTGGCTTTCTCTACATGGAGCTCATATCAATTGCCAAAGAAGGGAAGTCACATTTCATATTACAGATCAATCTATGATCGTCTATCGATGCAAGGATGAACATAACCTTCCAGTGTAAATTTCTTCCTTTTTATGGGTATTTATTCCACTAAATTAAGGTTATTTATCTCAAATGGTTGGTGAGAAACTCACAATTAAAAATATTCCCATTGTACGGGAGTTTGATGATGTCTTTTCGGAGGAATTACCGGGTCTTCCACCAAATCGTGAAGTTGAGTTTTCAATAGAACTCGTACCAGGTGCTTTGCCTATTTCAAATACACCTTATAGAATGGCCCCAATTGAGTTACAAGAATTGAAGAAGCAACTCCAAGAGAATCTTGATAAGGGGTTCATACGCCCTAGTGCATCACCTTGGGGAGCACCTGTTCTGTTTGTTAAGAAGAAAGATGGATCAATGAGACTCTGCATTGATTATCGAGAACTTAACAAGATCACTATCAAGTACAAATATCATCTCCTGCGCATTGATGACCTATTTGACCAACTATGCAGAGCTCAATACTTTTCCAAGATTGATCTTCGTTCAGGGTATCATCAATTAAGGTTCAAAAGGGAGGATATACCAAAGACGACTTTCCGTACAAGGTATGGACACTATGAATTTATAGTGATGCCATTTGGTCTTACTAATTCCCCTACTATCTTCATGGATCTAATGAATAGAGTCTTTAGAGACTATCTTGATCAGTTTGTGGTAGTCTTTATAGACGATATTCTTGTCTATTCAAAGAGCAAGGAAGAACATGAAGATCACATGAGAATTATATTGAAGACCCTGAGAAAGGAGAAGCTTTATTCCAAATTTACCAAGTGTGAATTTTGGCTTCAAAAAGTTTCATTTTTGGGTCACATAATCTAAAAAGAGAGGATATATGTGGATCCAGCAAAAACAGAGGTTATCGAAAGATGGTCGAGACCAACAAAAGTAACTGAGATCCGAAGTTTTCTTGGTTTGGCTGGATATTATCGACGTTTTGTGAATGATTTTTCACGATTATCTAATCCACTCAACAAGTTGACTCGGAAAGGAGTTAAGTTTTTTTGGATGGAGGAATGTGAAGAGAATTTCAAGGAGTTGAAAAGAAGGTTATCCAGTGCACCTATGCTCACACTGCCTTGTAGTGGAGAAAGGTTTGTGATCTACAGTGATGCATCCAAGAAGGGTTTGGGGTGTGTTCTTATGCAAAATGATATGGGGATAGCTTATGCCTCACGACAGTTGAAAATACATGAGCAAAATTATCCAACTCATGATTTGGAGTTAGCTTCAGTAATCTTTGCATTAAATATTTAGAGGCATTATCTTTATGGAGAAAGGTGTGACATTTATACTGATCATAAAAGTTTAAAGTATATTTTCACACAAAAGGAGCTGAATATGCATCAAAGAAGATGGTTGGAGCTGATTAAGGATTACGACTGCTCAATTCATTACCACCCTGGGAAATCAAACAAGGTGGCAGATGCATTAAGTCGACAAGACCATGCCAATTTATCTATGATGAGGATCACAAAAGATCCAATATTTATGGATTTACAAAGGATGGATCTTGGAATTATAATGGAAGGGGAAAATCGTATCTTTCTCAAATGAATGTTCAACCATCTATACATGTGAAGATTAAAGAGGCACAAAAAGAAGATGTTGAGTTACAAAAGAAGGTGAGAAATGTTCCTAAATTCAACCTTGATTGTGATGGGATAATAAAGTTCAGGAATTGGGTTTGTGTTCCTCCCATCCCCGAATTAAAGAAGGAGCTACTGGATGAGGCTCATAGTTCTTCATTCTCTATTCATCCTGGAAGCACGAAGATGTATAAAGACTTGAAAGAGTACTTCTGGTGGGATGGCATGAAAAGAGATGTTGCTGAATATGACTCTCGATACTTGGTTTTTCAACAATTTAAAGCTGAGAGACAAAAGTCTAAGGGGATGTTACAACCATTACCCATACCCGAATGGAAATGGGAAAACATCACTATGGACTTTGTCACAGGACTTCCTAAAACATCCAAAGGCAATAATGCTATCTGGGTCATAGTTGATCGTCTTACAAAGTCTGCACACTTCATTGCTATTAGAGAGGATTTCTATCTGGATCAGCTTTCTAGGATATACGTAAAGGAAGTGGTAAGATTTCATGGAGTAACACTTTCTATTATATCTGATCGGGATCCGAGATTGACCTCGAAGTTCTGGAGAAGTCTTCAGCATACTCTGGATACAGAGTTGAGTTTCAGCACTGCTTATCATCCTCAGACAGACGGTCAGTCTGAGAGAATAATTCAAACTCTAGAAGATATGTTGAGAGCTTGATCTATGGATTTCAAAGGTGGTTGGGATCAACACCTACCTTTGGTGGAATTTTCTTATAATAATAGCTTTCACTCCAGTATTCAGATGGCTCCTTATGAACTCTGTATGGAAAGAAATGCAGGACTCCAACTTTTTGGGATGAAGTTGGGGAAAGAAAGCTATTAGGACCTGATCTCGTTGATGAAATGGCAGAAAAGGTCATATCTATTCAACAACACATAAGAGCAGCTCAGAGTCGACAGAAAAGTTATGCCGACAACTGAAGAAAAGACTTAGAGTTTGAAGTGGGTGATAAAGTGTTCTTACGAATATCTCCCTGGAAGAGGGTCATGAGATTTGGAAAGAAGGGGAAGTTGAGCCCTAGATATATCGGTCCTTTCGAAATACTGGATCATGTCAGGAAGGTAGCTTACCGATTGGTGCTTCCACCGAATCTCTCTCAAGTACATGATGTGTTCCATGTATCTCTCCTGAGAAAGTACATACCTGATCCTTCACATGTACTCAGCTCAGAAGTTGTACCGCTAGAGCAGGATCTTTCTTATGAAGAACAGCCGATAGAGATTCTGGATCGTAGCGAAAAATTCCTATGAAACAAGGCCACTCGATTGGTGAAATTTTTATGGAGGAACCACCAATTAGAAGAAGCTACATGGGAGCTTGAGGATATGATGAGGGAGAGGTATCCTCATCTGTTTGTTACAAAGTGACGAATTTCGAGGGAGAAATTCATTTTAAGGGGGGTAGAATGTAACACCCGAGACTTTTATATTATATAAATCATCAAAGAAATATTTTCTACACACAACATCTTCTTGGCTTTCTTTACACGAAATCGCGACCTTCCTCGATAGGTTGTGTCGTACGCAATACCGAGTTTCACTAAACAATGATATACTATTAAAATATTATTAAAACTAGCCGTTATGAATAGTAATAACCACTTTTTGAAATTTTATAAATTTTATTTTTCAAAATGGACTTCATTTTTGGATTCGTAATATCGAAATTGTCCTAGGGTGAAATTTTGGTATTTTTCTGAAAACTTTCAATTTTTGATGAATAGTGAAACCACTAAGTGGTAGTTAAAAAACTGAATTTTTCATAAAACTTAATTTTACCGCTTCTGTGAGTGGAATTTAAAAAATATGAGAGACACGGTTGATGTCAGTAAGTAAAATTTGGTTCAATGAGATGAAAATAATTTTTGGTGAATAGTAACTTTTTACTTTTATTTACCACGGTTAAAAGTAAATAGGGTAATTAAGGGTAAAAATGATATTATTATTACCCTAACACATTTCCTAATTCTATTGTATAAGTGTAATTCGACCAAAAACAAACTTAGGAATAAAATATGACCATTTAGGCCCACTTGGATTAGATTAGGACATTTATTATTAATTTATTTAAAGAAGGGTTAAAATAGTCAAAATCAAAGTTTAATAAGTAAATAATATTTAATATAAGGTTATAAATGAGATAAATTCGACTATAAATATTAATTAGAAAGATAAAAATATTTCCTACACAATGATATTTTATTTTTAATTTTTAGACATTAAATAATTTAATTTATTTATGGCACAAAGATGATGCAGTAATTATCATATTAATGAAATATTGACATAATTGATGTTATAAACACCAAAATAAACGTAATTTGAGACTTTTTATGAATTACACTAATTTTATAGGTTAATATGACATGTTATTATTTATTTAATTATCTTTGTTAGAAATAATCATTCTGTTATGATTTTCACATAAATCAATTACTAAATAGTGTCAAAATTGACATAAAATAGTTTTTAAAACAAATATTATATTAGTAATTGCTATTTTATTCCTAAAAATCTAAGTTTCGGCAAAATGACTTAGATAAGTTTAAATATATTAATAATAAACAACTTGGAGTTATTTTGGCTGCTTATAGTAAGTTTATTAACCTTATAGTATAAGAACACAAGAAGACACGATAAAAGTAAAATTATTTAACTTAATGTTAAATCTAAATGATAAGGTTAAAATAGGAACCTAAACTTGTCTAAATTATATTGGATGAAATTATTTCGACCCATCCCCACCTTAGCTTCTAAATATATCAATTTGGATCTATTTAAACTCGAACTTGACTTTATAATAAAATAATATTTTTAGTTTTCCCAAAGGAGCCCCTCTCCTCCCTTATAAAAGGGCACCTCCTCCCCCTCTTCCTCACACCACATTGAGCCTTCAAGATCGGCCAAACCCTGCCAATTCCTCCTCTCCACTTCCCTAGAGACATCATAGAGGTCCTGGTCTTCTTCAAAGACCAATTTTAGTACCCTAAAAGAAGGTCTCAAAGAAGCACTTCAAAGAAGAGGTAATGTCCGTTACCGATTCTTTCATCTTTATTTCTTCTTACACTTATTCTTATTTAGTTGTTTCATTATGAAAAAATAATATCCGTATCACTCATATACTGATATGTTATTATAAGTATGAAACAACCCTATTTCACCATCTATCCATCCTACGGAAAAATAAATCACCGCGCGTGCGTACGTACGGAATACCGTCTCCACGCCGTGGTGTAATCTATTTTCCACCACCACATTACTTGGATGGGTATAATGGTGTAAATAATGACTATATATGACTATTATAAAGTGATACTGATTCTGAAATAGTATACATACACTCCAATACAATTCCATGATCATAGGAACGATATCATCACTCGTGCGTACGTACGGAATATCGTCTCCACGATGTGATGCGACTCGTTCTACATGATCTTCATTTCATAATGATTATATAAATGAATTGAATGAATTAATATGATATATATTACACTAATACCATTCTGGAAATGAGGTATCTATAACCTAAAGAGAAGAATAATAATTTATTCGACAAAACATGCATAAGAACAAAAAGTTATAAACACCCGAATAACAAGTAGCAATGAAATATTACTACTAAGAAGCTAAGAATATGACCATATATGATATCATAAAAATACGTATGATTATGGAATAAGTCAATAACATTATTTAAATCATTATACAGGAGGTTCGGACACTTACGAAGCAAAACGGACCTAAGGTAAGGGAAATATCACAATCTCATTTTTATCTAAGATTGTTTATACATTGGTATTTACTAGGGTGTATTTTATCATCCATATCCATGTTTCCTCAATATGTAATATTATTTCCATCCACCTACAATTGTTTAAATCCAATTTTACCCTTCGGTAAGTTTTTAGTAAAAGATATGAAATGAATTTTTTGTCGTTTTTCATACGAGGTACTTTTTGACTTTTCCGACAAAAGTACGAAAAGAATGTTTTTTTTAACTTATACGGCATGAATGTATTTTTAAAACATTATTTCCAAGAAGCTTCCTTTACAAGTTTTCATGTTTATTTTTAATCAACTTCTCTTAGTTTAGAATTTTATGACATGTTAAGAAAGGAAAAGTGTTTTTGAAGTAGAAAGGATATTTTCCTCAAGAATGGAGTTCAAGTGTTTTATCAAAATTATTTTCCATCTAAGATAATATAGGGTTCTATTTCTATCCCTATTATTACATGGATTTGATTATGTTGTGATGGAAATATTTTTATGAATTCTTTTATCTTATATGAATTGTTTTATGATGTCATGTTGTTTAAGAATCCCATTTTTACTACATGGGTTATGCAATGATGTATGATTTATGATTTTGTGGCACACAAAAGAATGGTATCATTATGAGATGGGTGGGACCTATATCTCCCTCCAATGCATTGGGTAAAGATTTTATATCTCATGAGATAGACATGGCTGGAACGGTAGGTTATACCGGTTCAGTGAAACAGGACTGAAACGAGGAGTGAACTCGGTTCAGAAATGGACTTTGTCCACTAAGATAGTCTTGGCAATGAGTCTTGACTAATAAGAAATGATTATCTATGATTATGTGTGTATGCCACAAAGTTTCATGTTTTAAGTTATGATTATTGGGATCACATTTCACTACTATGATTTATCCCATATTATGAAATTATGATTTCTTTTGAAGGTTAAGATTTCTAAAATGTTATGTTCTTATGAATATTATGTGATTGATTTTTGTTTTGTTTACCCTTACTGAGAATTTGAGCTCACCCTTTTATATGTTTTATTTCCCCAGGTCAGGAAGAAGGTTGTTAAGTAGAATATTCCAAAAAGGGACTCTAGATATGATGAAATAAATGGGAGGCAAAGTAGATGCTTTATGAACCAGTTGTTTATGTTTCCCAGTTTCTAAAGACACTATACCTATACGGTCCTTTCTTGGTTTTGTTATATGTTGTAAGAAGTGTGCTTCAATTCTGAAGTAATAACAATGTATGTAAAGTATGGGTCGTTATAAGAAGGCTATCTGGAAATCTTCCCACACCATGTCTCCGTGATGCTCTGACTGGGTGGTAACATCCCACCACCTCTTGGCGGAATCACGCAGCATATATGTCATGAGGTTGACCCTCCGCCCTGGAGGCATCTCTAGGTGATCAAAAATAGTCTACATAGACCTTAGCCAAGACTCTGCAGCCTGTGGTCTGTCATCCCCTAAAAACGTAGGTGGATACTACTACTGGAAGATATGAGTCAGCTAAGCCATAGATGTGGTTGCCGGCGGTGCTCCCTGAAAGGTCTGCATGAACTGCATAAAGCCTTCACAGAACTGTGCCTCCGCGCCTGTGTCCGGTATTAAGTTTGGTGTCGCATCTGGCTCTGCTGGAGGATCAACTGGTAGCCCATGGCCCACCATCTCTGGAGTATACTCGTTTCTGCTCTCCTAGCGAACACGCATGAACATCTCGGTGGCATGACACTACAAGGTCAAACGCACACCTTAGATCAAGATTATCACTGTCTGAAAACGAAGGAACCAAAAGGGGAACAGGAGGTAGAAGGAATTTAAGATTTCAAAACAAGACTACACGGCGTGTACCTGACTTCCCTTTCCCTGCCCGGGTCCTTCTACATGTCCAAGCCACACGTCTCCCGTTTAAACAAAACTACATGGCGTGTACATAATCTAAACGGCATATATGGTGTAATTTTCCAACTGCCCGTGCTGATTTTGACACGGCCGACTACTCGGCTTGATACGACACAGCGTGTTACACCCGTACACGACATGTACACTATCCTGTTTCCCAGCCACATGGTCAGGTCCACACGGTCTGTCACTGGTCAAGACTACACAGTGTGTTCCACAGGTACAATGCGTGTACTAGATGAGCTTCTCTGACCCATGTTGTTAGTTACACGGCCGGATACACGACTCCAACTACACGACGTGTTCAACAGTGGACACAGCGTGTATGTATTAAGGTCTCCCCCCGTCCGTGTTGTTAGTTACACGGGCAGACTCTGGGTCAACACTACACGGTGTGTACTTCCGGTACACGGCGTGTTCACCCCATGAATTTCCCTTCCCTGTGTCCCCACCCACACGGTCTATGACACAAGAAGAGACTATACGGCGTGTACATAGGGTACACGGCGTGTACTCAAAAAAAATTTCTTTTCTTCCCAAACAGAAGAACATACACATCGTGTTTAAGGTACTACACGGCATGTATACTGGGTTTCCGGACATTATGCCTTAGAAACTTCTCCAGAACCCAGAAAATACTGAAAAACAACACCTAAGTGCCAAATTCCGATCTGTGAGGGCCCATACTCCCTATGAATCAATGTTTAGAATCTTATATGTGTTATAATCGGATAAACAGTTAATGATCCTCCAAATTCCAGTCAATGAGGGCCCATACTACCCAAAAACCAAAGTTTGGCTTCCATTCTATATACAGGCTCACACAATAATACCCTATCAAACAGCAGGTATCTATCAAAGCAGCAATCACAACAGCATGCTTTTACTAGCACAACATCTATCACAACAACATCCAATTTCTAATTCACCTCCATGGCATGAAAACTATGCATGACATGTGATTTCTAGCATGTGCCTAATGATGCATGAGATGGCATACCCTCATCTCATCGAGTTGCAACTAGATAGAACCCATGAATAAAATATAACAGCACAATCACAAGTGTGTCACCCTTCAGTGAAAATCAATTCAACTGTAAAATTGAAAAATCAGAAAAATTAAAACACGAGGTAAATTCGCTTTTCCCTGTACATGGGTTAGCAATGCCTGAGAAAATATTATTACCAACTACCATTCTCGTCCTATCCATGACTAAGGATCCAAATATTAAGTCAAAGAAAAGAACCCCTATGATACCACTTTGTAACGTCCCAGTTCCGGGTGCCACTCAATGGGTGCCCCGAACCCGGTTCGCCACGTGACCTCAAGCGCATTTCCCCAAATGCCAGAGGCTGCCGACTAGCAGCAAGGGCCCAGGTCTGATATTGGGGAAACTATGCCCTCATTTTTTAAAGTGCAGTGTAGCGAAATAGATAAATAGCATACAACAAGCAGAAGAGGTAAACAATATATATAACAGAAATGGATAACTGATAATAACAAGGAAACCAGCTGTCATATATATATGAATTTTCAGCATGTCACTATTCTATAAAATAGCCAAAACATGTTACACTGCAATACAATACAACTGAAGTACGATTATAGAAAAGAAAAATAGAACAGCCAGCGGCATCGTGAGCCCAAGCTCGGTCCCATGCTGCCCTACTTCCCAGCAACAATCAAGTACCTGTATAGGGACCCTTGCCCTTATCCACACCTGCAGAAACATAATCTTCTTAGGCTGAAGACATGACCCAAACAGAGTGTGATAAATAAATACCAGTTGGCACCCACCAAAGGCTCGTGCCCACCTGTGTGAAAATATGAAACAATAGTGTGCAGTAGTAAAAATTCAATAAACTAAGCAGTACTCAAAAGTAACTAACTTTACCAGTTATATATCCATTTTATTATTCTTTTACACATTCAATTTAAGATATCACCACAGTGAATATTCTAAGTAAAACAGCCAGTTTCCTCAGACACGTAAACCCTTACCCTCCGATAAAGAGAATCCAAAAAGAGGAATCTTCCCAAAGGCATATCGAATATTGCCCACAGGCGTACGAGGTGTCACCCACAGGCACAGAGTCAACTGCCCTCAGGCACGGAAGAAGTTTCCCACAGGATAAGTAGTACATTTCCCACAGGCTAATCACAACACTTCCCTCAGGCTAAATAAGTAACCGGGCCATTCCCAATATGTAAACAAGAAATACACATGCAATTCCTCTCAAGGCAATTCTATAATCATTATTAGGAAGGCATACCCTCGGGTATCCTGGCCAAACGTCTAAACAGAGGAACGCACCCCTAGGGTGGTCCTGGATCCAAGCAGCGATCCCAAACAGTAGTTAATTATCACATTTAATTTCCTTTACAAATCTAGGTATTTAAAATAGCCATGGCCTCAAGAACACGACACCCCAACCTGGGTTCATGGAACAACAGTACACAAAATGCACAACATTTGGAAATTAAACACCAAGCCACCTACCTTAAACACCCCAGAACGGTATACGCGAACAACGATTCTAGAAACGTCTAAGAACGACGTAGATCTGGGATAAGAAAATTCTCGTTCAATCTTAAATGAATTCCCCTCAAGAAATAATTGGTAAGAACTACGCAAGGAGAGGAGAGGGCTTACTCGTATGGTTCCAGGGAGATTGAAGGTGAAGAAAATGGATTCCTGGTAATTGATATGGAGCTCCTCGAAGATCCGGCCAACCCTTCTGAGCCTCCCTCCAGTTCTAAGCTTCCTCTGTGAACAGAGGAGGCTACTGCCCGTTTTAAGCGAAAAAAAACAAAATACATGGCGTGTACTCTCCATGGCGTGTAATTTCCATTTTTTAACTGTTCCGTTGGTGGCTTCTCACCAGTGTGACACTGTTCATCTGTCGACATGAGTACATGGTGTGTATGTCTCTATAAACGGCATGTACTGTCGCCCAGCTGGCCACCACATTACTATTCTCCAGCTGACGGACTACACAGCATGTAAATATCTACTACATGGCGTGCAGTCGGTTTTTACACCCTTCATCATTGACATGGATACACACCATGTGTACTCATCCCACACAGCCAAAAGTACATGGCGTGTGGAAAAGTACACGGTGTGTACTTCCAAAATTTTGGGATTTTTCCCCATTTTCCTTATTTTCTCAAAAACACTTAAGGAAAGGAGAAAAGAAGAAACCTGTACCTTAATAATAAGAACTGGGTTCTTACAATCACACCCAAGGCTCTCACTGCTAGTCGGTAGCCTCTGGCGTTCAGGGAAATGCCCTTGAGGCCATGTGACCAACCGGGTACGGGGCGCCTCTGGGTGGCTTCCGGAACTGGGACATTACAGCTACCTTGAGGTTTATACACAAAAAGATAGCATGGAACCTCATACCTACACCCTCTTCTCAATATCTCATTTTTATAAGTGTAAATCATCACACTCCCCCCATAAAGGGATAATATGTCATGACGATCCACCTGTATCAAGTACCACACAAAACTACAAAGGGATGTTAACATATAGACTGGGTGAGAATATAAGCAGGCAAAACATAACATCATGAGTATATAGTAGCACATATAAACTCATAAGATAAAAATAAAACATAGTAATAAGCTACACTAATATCACTCATGGAATCAAATATCAAGAGTTACACACACCCACATGCAATCATAATCAAACATGGTATCAATAACCAAAACATGAATCATAATATGGAAACATGTGTAAACAATATCCTAGGAAGTGAAGAAACTTATTACCTCACGGTTTTCAATGTAAACAACATGTTTGTCAGGGTTTCATCACCGTACCACATCCTCACACAATCGGATCATGATCACACACCAACAACTCCTGGAACTAGTTCCAAACAATAATTTTAAGGGTTCTAGAGTTAGGTGAGGAGAAACAAGACATCAGGGAACCAAGTAATAATCTTTTTAAGTTTCCATGGGGGTTGGTATACTAGATTACAAACATTGGGGATTTCTCCCCATGGGATACTAAACATCGGGGTAGGAGGGTGGTATTTATAGGGAACCTTAGGAGGCTACATTCATTTTCAAAGCCTCCTTTATACCCCTCATAAAACCCCATATTCAACTCACCAATTAAATTATTTGAAATAATTATGGTTGGATAACTGAAGACCAATTACCCTTCATCTATAACTGATGCGGGAGGATTATATGGTGTGGTGTTTGGACACAATGGAATAGTCTCATCTAATATACTTCCACAACCATGGTTTTAGAATAGCCTCCCTAGGATCCCAGGCAATGGTGTAGATTTTTTTTATAGCTCATCCCACCTATTATGGTGTGGTCCTTGAGGACTATTGTGTGGCCTCCTTATTTTTGGAATAAAACATGCCAAACCCCTTTTTAATCCCAAAAAAGCTTAATGAAACCACTATATTTTAACCAAACATTTTCAACACAGAAAAGGATATAAAAGACCCTTTTATTAAGTAAAAATTTCAGGCCTTTCCAATTTTATACCTTAAAATACTTATCATCCTAGAAAATAATCTCTAGGGTTACTACTCAAGAAAATTTGCACACTAAGCTTGAACAGTAGCCTCTTTCTCCCAAGTATCCTCCTGGATCCACCAAGGTTTCTGCTGAATCTATAAATGTGATATGGTCTTCCCTCAAAGATCTTTCTCACTATAGTTTATTATCTACGCTAGATAATCCTAATGAGATACATCAATCTCCAACTTAATGTCCCCATAATCGATAACATGCATAGGTTCAAGTATGTACCTCAAAATATATGACACGTGAAACATGTCCTACATACCTAAGTAGTGAGAAAGTAACCCAAAAAAATACACCACTAATCTCATACATTCGATGATATCAAATGTTCTAACAAAGTGAGGTTCTAGATTTCTCTTCTTCCTCAAAAGTATGTTCCCTAACTAAGGATTCACTCTCAAGAAAACTCGATCACCCACAATGAAATCCAAAGGTATCTTACTCTAATTAGTATAATATATCTATCTAATCTATGTGTTGATCAACCTCTTTTGAATCCCCTGGACTCCCTCATAGGTCTCATGAACCATGTCATGGCCAAAAAATGATGCATCACCCTCCTCAAGCCAACAGAGGGGTGAACAACATGAAACCCATAAATATCCTCATAAGGTTCAATATAAAGTAAATCATAGTAATTATTATATTATAAAAAATCAAAAAAAAGTCTTGGTGATCATCCCATGTTCCTTCAAATTCTAACACACAAGCTCGAAGAATGTCCTCCAATAAGTTTATAGTCTGCTCGGATTGTCTGTCTGTCTGTGGATGGTACACTATTCTCAACCTCAACTAGTCCTCTGTAGACTTATGTAATAATTTCCAAAAGCATGATGTAAATATTATATATCTATCTGATAAAATTATCAAGGGAACTCTATTCAATCATACGATCATGCTGGCATAGAGCTTTCCTAACTCCACCACTGAGTGTCTCTCTCTAATTGGTAAAAAGAGGGAGACTTTCATTAATATATCAAAAACTACACAAACAACATCACGACTCATTGGGGTCCTAGTTAAACCCATAAAAAAATCCATTATTATGTATTCCCACTTCCACATGGGTATAAGAAGTGGCTAGAGAAAACCACAGGGACACTGGTGCTCAGCCTTCACCCTCTGATAGGAAAGGCATCAAGAGACAAATCCGGTTATGTATCTCATCATCCATGGACACCATAACTAGAGCCTAAAATCATGATATATCCTTTTTCACCAAGACTCACTACCCATATAGAGGTATGGTAATCTATCATCACTCATCCTTGATGGAAGCATGGACCACTACTTTCTCATGTTCCAAGATCATACTGTCATCGTCCACTTACCATCCAGGTATCGAGTTTCCACCAGCTAGTTGTTCCCTCAATAAAGCATGATATAAGTATCACTCATGTCCAAACTTTAACCGGTCCAAAAGATAATATTTGAATAATAAGGGAGAAAAAATCATATAACCTTTTTTCAATAAGACATAAATCCTTTGCTTATACAAGAGCCTCATCAAGTGCCACTGCACCCTGGATAGCCCCTTTCCAAGCTCCTGATCAGCCTACATCGTATGGATAAGGGAATATAAAATGATATTACCTTTATCAAGTGCCTATTCTATCTCAAATTCAAAATTCTGTAGATACTCAATCCAACACTTATATCATAGGTTTAGGTCCCTCTGTGTGAAGATGTGGAGAAGGCTCCGGTGGTCTATGTAAATAATAAATCTCTCACCGAAGAGATTGTCTCTCCAACACTTAAGATTGTGTACCATAGCTTCTAGATCTAAGTATTGTGTAGGTTAGTTCCTCTTATAGTATCACAGATCTTGAGACCCATTGGCTACTACCTACTTTTGATACATCAATATCGATCCTAGACCAACGCTTGATGCATTATAGTACATTGCATAACCAATCCCGGGATTAGGGAGTTCCAATACTATAGCTATCATTAACCTTATCTTTAGCTCAAGGAATTACTCATCACACTAGTTAGACTACAGGAACTTCACACCTTTCTTCATCTTCACTATCATGGGTGTTGATAGTTAGGTTATGTCCTGGATAAATTTTTGTTAATATCCTACAAAACCCAGGAATCTTTTTTTTTTCTCAAATACATTTCAAGGACATATCTAGGACATTAATGAATCAATGTTCCCTAGGTCCTCATATATACCTATCTTGTACACCACATGTCCTATGAAATTCACCTCTTTAATCCAAAAGTCACACTTTGACGGCTTAGCATAAAGATGGTTGCTCAAAGTTTACTTAGAACTATCTCCAATTAACTATCAAGCTTTTCTAATGTTAGCGACTAGATGAGGATTCCATCGATGAAAACTATGATGAAATAATCTAATTATGGAAGAAATATTAGGTTTATAAGGTCTATGAAACTACTGACATGTTTTTCATCTCGAAGGGTATCACCAAGTACTCATATAGTCAATATCTTCTCCAATACACCGTCTTTAATATTTCCTCCACTCTAACTCACAGATGATGATATATCGATTGAAGATATATATTCGAGAGCCACTAGGCTCCCCGTAGCAAAAAAATTTTTATCCTTGGTAGAGGATATTGGTTCTTCACCGTTACCTGGTTCAAATTCTAGTAATTAATGCAAATTAAAATACTACCACCTTTCTTCTTAAATAACAACAATGGTAAACCCCATAGTGAAGTACTCAACCTATTAAAGCCCTTCCTCTCTAATTATTATAACTATACAATGATTTCCTTAGGCTCGATTAGTTTCATATGATAAGGGGTATCGAAATGGTTTGCACACCCAGTTTGAGAACTAACTCAAAGTCAACTCCTCTATTCAGTGGAATTCCTACAAAGTCATCTAGAATGATAACCTAATAGAGATCTATGAATGGGGAATAATGTGAGGGTGCTTCCACATATCCTACTGAAAGATCCAATCCCACTATATGTTTTTTGATCATCCCAAGATGACTTAGGTCTGGTACAACTTTGGTTGCTCTAAGTTCCAATTCTCCAATCATTATAAACATCTATCCCTTTGGAAAAGTTAATGACACACACCAACAAAAGTAGTCTATATGAGATCAGAATCTAGTAATCTAATCCACATCAAGTATCACATTAAATTTCATAATCTCTAATATCATTAAGTCTAATAGATATATATAACCTTTGAAAATTATAGGTTTGTTTGGGCATCATTCGAGATGGTACACTTTCATTCCCAAATGTTTTATAGGGAGACTAACTCAGAAAAAAACTAAATTGATAGGTACATTCCAATAACTACTTGTGTAGCTATAATGGAGTGGGAAGCATCAGTATGGAACAAAATAGTAGATAAGTTGGAAGTTATCAAAACCATACCTTGAATGGTATATGGATCCTCTCAACCATTTTTTGGAGTCTGGTATACAGTATATACATAACCTATTTCTACTTTACATCTTTTCCCCTAAGGTGAATATATAGTCTGAAATCATTTTCAAGAACCTTGGATAGACCTTTGGTTACCTGATCAAGGATGTTTACAACTCTTATATGAAATTATAGAGAAAAAATATTGTATATGTCCTATACAACCACGTTGAGGGAACTGAATCTAGGATATTGTACATACCCAACTATAGTGCCCCAACATACCACAGTTGAAACATTATAGGTCTCCTCATGATGGAACTAAAGTGACATAATTCTACTGCACATATATGACACTAGTCTACTGCATTTCCCTAGCCTTCTTCTTCCTACCATCGTAAGAGGAACTCACAGTGATGGTAGGGGGTCCACCTATAGTTAGAGTTAGGAAAAGACCATTTATTCATCCATACTCTAAAATCATCTCAATGATTTTTGAATTCCTCAAAACCTATAGGCATGAATCTAGATAAAATCTTTGGACATGTTGTCTAAGATTGGTTTAATGTTCAATTTTGATCTTCCTAACCTTTAGAGCCTCAATACCATCCAAAAGATTCATGAATTAGATAATCTCAGTAAAAAATGTTGAGTATGTTGATACTATCATGAATCCCAACTATAAATCCATGAACTCCTATACATGGTCAATATTTTTTGTTTCAGGGAATAACTCTTTGAAAAAAATTCCTTCAAAGCATCCCTAGTGGGACCCTCACATCATCTAGCTTGACCCATAACTCCCCCCCAATGCTTAGTGTATCCTTGCTGCATGAATGTGGATAGCTTCACCTTCCTATATGATGGTGTCTCTACAAGGTCAAAGCTGATCTCTATGGTATCCATCCAATCCTCAGTATCCAGTGGTCCACCCATTCCCTAGTAGGCTAGGGGATTTTGGAGCAAGAAATACTTACCATAATACACCATGGATTTTGGTGGCAACTATTAAGGAACCACTTCTTATTCCATTGGGGAGGGTGTGGGAATTGTCTTTGGAGCATCCTGGTCAACTTGCGGCCCCCCCAATCATCTATGATGTGTCATCTTCATAATATAAGGAAAATTAGGAATATAAAACATATTCTGATCGATCTATAAGATCATGAAAGGTTATCCTAGGTGTTTAAACTCAACCCAAGGTACAAACCTTCTAAAAATAACCCTAGTTTATGTCCCTACACATTATTCATAGTCATCATATATATATATATATACTAACACAACAGAATGATCAGTTAAAATAATTAGTGCTATTAGATATATATCATAATAACATGACAACATAAATATATTTCACACAAAAACTATCCCAAAATGATATCACAAATTAATTAATTCAATTAAATAACTGTTATACTACATAGAAACAAGTATATACACATAGAATATGAACCTACATGCCTAGTCATGATGTATGAACGTACATGAAATCTCAAAAATAAAATATCAACATCATGTGCATCACCTGAGGTGAATTTTATTGAATAGTAATAGAAAAAACATAACTTTACACTTTTATAGAAACTCAGAGGTCTATTATACATTATTGGTCAATCACTTAAATTATTCCCCTTCCCGAGTCCCAATCATCACAACTCTTGTCTATCATATCCCAAATAAATGCATAATAAAACACAAGTTAGTAAAACACAATGATCGGATACCACTTTGTAACATCCTAATACTAACCACCTAGTCTGATTTTGAGTTCCACATGACCTCATGAGTGCCTCCCCATATTCAAGAGGCAACTGACTATCAGTGATGGTCTAAGTTCTCTGATTGGGAGACTATACACTCTGTATCATTTCATAGGATCAATAAAACAATAAATAATATAATAAAACATTAGAGTAATCATGTGGAGGTAATTTAAAGGAATAAATGTTATATAAATAAAATATCACTCGATATGGAAATATTTTATAGAGTAATAAATTAGATAAATAAACTAATAAATAAACTATGAACCACTGTAGTCTAGTATCTTCCATTACAAGATCCATCCTCCTCTACTCATCTTTCCACCAAAGGGCCCTTTTCATTCATCAAATATCTCATAAAATATGCAGTCACACCTAAATACCTGAGTAGGGTGTGAGTAGAAGACTTAGTTGGACACAAAAAATGTTTCCTTACCTAATGTGCTCAAGTATAACAATTGTATTTCAATAATGATAATAAATGTGTAAGAGACATTAATAAGAAATAAAAAACTGATCATTTGTGCACTAATCAATACATCGCAAACCCCCAGACATACCTTCTTTGACTCCATACTGAAAGATGATGGAATAAGTTGGTAGTAACCAAACCAACCCATATACTACATCCTCACATCAGTGTTTGTACAAGCAACTCAGCATCATCTATCCCTTGAGAAACCATGTCACCTGAAATCCTCTAAGTTGATAGTATACTCCATTGACCATGATTCCTCGAATGTGAGTGTCACTCAAAAATCAAGGCTACCTCGAGGTGCATGTACAACAAGGAAACATGGCTACCTCATACCTCCACCCTGTTCTAAATCTCTCATTTCTATAAGTGCAACTCAGGGCACTCCCCTATAATGGGATAATATATCATGATGGTCCACCTATCTTAATTACCACTCACAACCAAAAAGGCATGGTAACATACATATAGGGTGATCACATAAGCATATATAAAATAATATTATGATTATCTATCAGTGAACATAACCTCATGTGATAATAATAAAACATGGAAATAACCGACACTAGTATCACTCATGGAGTCAAATATCATGGGCTATATGCACACCCATTAATCCTTTAACTAGTTCCAAACCATCACTTTTAGGGTTCCAGAGCTGGGTGAAAAAAATTGAAATATAGGAGAACCAAGTAATAACCTTGGTAAGTTTTCATATGGTTCCCCATGGTATATGGTCAGAGGCTGTGACATGGTGTGTGTGCCAAAACATCCCCATGGTGCAAGGCTTGGACTACAGTGAAAGGGGTGCGCTGTAGTCAGATCCACGGTGAAAGAAGTAGACTATGGTATAATGGGTTGTTGGTCTCAAAACCATAATGAAAATGGAGGGGATAGATCTTATATATATTAAAAAATATACTCATTTGTGGTGCAAGTTGCATCCAATAGTTTTGGGGGTGTGTATGCTTCATTCCATACATCATGGATTTATCTTCGAGGGATACTGAACACTGGGGTGGATGGTTGGTATTTAAAGGGAACCTTGGGAGGCTTCATACATTAAAAATGAATCTTTAATACCCCTCATAAAACCCCTTATTCAACTAACCAATTAAATTATTTGAAATCATTAATGTTGGATAACTGAATATAGAAGACCCCACATATGTAACTAATGTGGGAGGATTCTACAGAATAGTGTTTAGACACCATGGTGCAGCCTCCTTGAATCTCCTTACATGGAAATGGTTGTTAAATATCCTCCTTATAAGTCTAGGATATTGAATAGCCTTTGGAGATGTGGTTCATCCCACCTTCTGTGGCATTGTTTTTTAGGACTATGGATTGGCCTCCTTTTTTGCAGTAAACTATCCAAAACCCATTTTAATCCCCTAAAATCTTCCCTAAGTCCCTTGGTTTCAACCAAATATGGTCTAACATAAAAAAAAGGATAAATAAGGCCTTTTTATTAATCAAAAAATTTCAGGGATTTACAGTTTTAGCTTTTGAATTATTCATTATTCCATTATAGATATTAATTTGGTTCATTTATTAATTTGTAATGTTCTTTTGAATTGTTTAATTTAATTTATTTACTTCCATTAAATATAGTTCAGTGTGAAACTTACATAGTCTTTTTTAACTATAATTTCTTAAGGAGGGAAATTTTTATAAGGATATAAAATCTTTAATTGACCCCCACCCCTCCTATTTAAGATTCCTTTCAAATAAATAATTTATTCTCATAGCATGCCTCTAAATTATTTTTATTTATACTAACTTATAGTACAAAAAATATTTTATTATGGTGTAAGAACCTGGATCATACTTTCAGGAATATTTTTCTTTTCTAGTGTTTTTGATAAAAAATGGAGTTTCTAGATTTTTTTGAAGTACACGCCATGTAATTATATGTACACACAGTGTACTTATATGTACTCTCGGTGTACTCTTTTTTCCACACGTATTCATGTGTTGGTCGTGTAACGGCTCTTCACATAGCCATGTGTGGTGACCAGGAGGCCACCTAAAGCGGGGCTCGGTAATGGAAAGTACACATCATGTACCTCAAAAGTACACCCCTTGTACTTTCTTTTTTCATTAAACGTATCAGGGTTGCGTCTGACGGACAGAAACACCTCCTTATCCATCTATTTCATCTAAGAGCATTCGTACAGCCGCAATTCTTCCCCGAGCCCCCGATCAAGCATATGTTCTATGAATCGACCGTCATTGATTGTGTTGGCATCGCCTTAGTAAGCTCTTCCTTCTTCTAGAGCTTCGTTTCCTGATTCCTCCTCTTTCAAGAGTTATCCTCAGTTGAACGTTTTAGATGTTTTTGCAGATCTATGGTGTTCTTGGGTGACTCAGGGCTTGAAGTTCACGTATAAAGATACTACAACACTGAGGTAGGTGGTTTGTGCATTTCTGTAGAATGTATTTGAGTTATATGTGTAAAATTTCCCAATACCCTTGAACGGGGTATTGTGTGTTTAATTTTTTAGCCCTGTTAATTTCATGTTACGCTTATATGCTTTAGTAGAGGTTAATTGGATGTGAATAGGGTTAATTTCTATGCTTTGGAATTGGTTTCCCATGTATGTTTTGGATTATGACCATTTGGCCCTGCTTGCCTGTTAGGATGCTATTTGTTTTCCATACCTAGTATTGTTAGGATGGAGTGATTTTTATCTTTCTTGTTGTTATGTTGTAGATTGTTAACCAAGTAGTTCTTGAGGTTTACTTTGACCGTATTGCATTGTTGTGCTCCTTTGACTTACACAGGGCCATGAGAACTTGGTGTAGTAGAAAATAGGGAGAATAGACGTAAGGGCTTCTCCAGAGTGTCGGTTTTTACTTTTACGATGCGAGACCATAGGGGGAATTGATGAAAGTTATTCCTCAAAGTTTCTCTAGTTCCTAAATGCAGGACACAGTGTTAATGTGACGTAAGTCCTTCCCCAAAGTGCCTTTAGTTACCAATATGAGACTAAAGGAGGAATTGATGGCGAGTGCTTCCTCAGAGAGTCTATACTAAAGCTGAACCAGAGGGATTAGACTGTGTGAACTTCCCATAGGGTTGACTGTGTTTGCTATGTAGGACTAGAGGGTATTAGGTTGTGAGTACATCCTAGAGGGTTACCTATTTGGGTTATCTACTTACTTGATATGTGGTATTTGAATGCTTTGAAACTGTAGGAATGTTTACTATTGAGTACTTCCTTGTTTACTACTTTTACTTGCTTATTGCCTGCCATATATATTCACTGACTGTTAGGTACAGATCTCTTGGTGGTTACCTACTCGAATTTATTCTCACACACTATTTGAGACATGATTTTGGGCCCAAACATATTATATTATTGTAGGTATAGATAAGGAAAAGAGCCCTTCTACTTTGGGTACTTGACTGCTTTGGAGCTGGAGAGCATGGAACCAAGCATAGGCTTGCGATGCTATGGAGCAGTTTACTGTTTTCTTGTACTTTGGTTTAGTACTTTATTTCAGCATTGTGACTTGTTTGGATGCTTTCCAAGATTTATGTATCATGAATCATTATATATATGTGCTCCAGGTGGTTATTTCTTTTAGTCTTCCACTATTTACTATTGTATGGTATTATTAATGCTTCATCTACTGTATATCTGTGTTTTGTTTTGGCTATATTACTCTTCCAATGAGGGCATAGTTTCCCCACTATCACACCCAAGGTCCTCTCTACTAGTTGGAAGCCTCTGGTGTTTGGGGAAATGTGCTTGAGGCCATGTGACCAACTGGGTATGGGGAACCTCTGGGTAGCTTCCGGAACCAGGACATTACAAAGTGGTATCGCAGGTGTTATTTTCTTCTTGAATTACTGTTTAGAGCCTATAGTCAGGGATAGGACGGAAATAGTTACTTGATAATAAGCTATTCATGGGAGTATCTAATCCATGTACAAGGAAAATCCAATTTACCTCATTTATTGCAATTTTCTGGTTTTGCAATTTTACGGTTGATTTGATTTCACTGTTGGGTGATTCACATGATTTGTGATGTTATTGTTGATATTATTGAGGTTCTATTTATATTTCAACCCAATTAGATGAGGTTATTCCATCTCATGCATCATATAGTCACTTGTTATAAATCACATGTCATGCGTTCCTGCCATGCCATTTAGGGTGCATTATCGATTGCATGTTGTTTTGATAGATGTTGTTCTAGATATGAATGTTGTTTTTATAGATGCCTTGATAAATTACCTACTATTTTATAGGGTATTGATTATGTAAGGTTTTGTTTGAATGAATACCAAACTTTGGTTCTTAAGGTGTTATGGGCCCTCATAAATCGAAATTTGGTGGATCATTGCCTTGTTTTCCCCGTTATAACAAGTATAAAATGCCAATATTTGATTCATGGGGAGTATGGGCCCTCACGGATTGGAATTTGGCACTTTAATGTCCGTTTTAGTATTTTTCTGGATTTTGGAGAAGTTTCAGAGCCTTACTATCTGGAAAAACCCAGAATACACGGCATGCAGTGATGAATACATGCTATGTGTTCTTCTGTTCGGGAAGAAACTGTTTTTCTTGAGTACACACCTTGAACTGTATATACACACCGTGTAGTCTCTAACCGTGTCACTGACTGTGTGGGAAGATACATGGGGTTGATAAATCTTTGGGGGAACACTCCGTGTACGAGTTGTATATGCCTTGTTGTGTATACCTTGTGTCCAACCATGTGAATAACGCCAGAGATGGATAAAAACTTAAGAAATACACGTTATGTCTGTCTGTAACACATCGTGTAGTGTGAGCTGTGTATCCGGCCATGTCACTAACAACACGGGTCAGTGAATCTTTCCTAGTACATGCTGTGTTTGGCATGAACATTTTGTGTAGTCTTGTTCTATGAGAACCGTCTGGGTTATCCGTGTAGAAGAACTCGGGAAGGGAAAGAAAATTCAAGTACATGTCGTGTGTTAGGACAACACACCATGTATGGGGTGTTATACGAATTATTTTGGCAGGAGTACATGCCCATGTGAAAGGCTTAAGGGAACACTCCATGTAGTCATTATACACACCATGTATCCATGTTTTGAAAAAACTTCAATGGTTTCTTTATCTTGTTCCCTTCTTACACTCCTAGTTTTTATTCCTTGACAATCCTGATCTAAGGTGTGCACTTGACCTTACAGATTCATGCCACTGAGACATCCTCCGATTTTCCTCTAGTTATAGGGAAGTGATCAGATGCCAGACATGGATGATCAAGGACTTCCAGAAGATCCTCCAGTTGTGTCATTCCTGGAACCAACCATCATTCCAAACACAGGTGTTGATGCATTGTTCTGAGAGGGATTCATGAGGTTCATGTAGACCTTCCATGGAGTACTGCATCCTGACCCTTCTATGGAAGATCTGACGCAGGTTTTACAGTAGTAGCATCCTCCCACATTCATAGGGGAAAGAGGACCTCAGGCTGTAGAGTCATGGTTAAAATTCATGCTTTCTATCTTCGAGCATCTTGAGATGCCTCTAGAGAGGAGGGTTAAGCTTGCAATATATATGCTTCGGGATTCCACCAAGAGATAGTGGGATGTGATCTCACTAGCAGGACGTCAGTAGTTTATGGCATGGAACGAGTTCTAGTGTGCCTTTTATGACAACTTCTACCCAAATAATTTGAGGGACGATTGAGCTCGAGAGTTCATGAGTCTAGTTCTGGGTACTCTCTCAGTTATGGATTATTTTTCTCACTTCACTGAGCTACAACGCTCTTAGCCTATTCCAGGAGGTGATGAGTTATTCAAAGCAAGGAAGTTTGAGGATGGTCTGAGGAAAGACTTCTAATCTCAGGTGAATATCTTTAGTTTGATGTCTATCACTTATATCATTAAACAGGTGCTCATCACAGGGCATAATCTGAGGGATTGCGGAGTTGTGAACTAGGGCAACTCGATATCCGGAGTTAGTGTCCCTCCTACTGACAGCAGAAATCTCAATAGGGGGTCTTCGCGCGCTGATCCAAGGAGGTGCGAAACATCCTCTGGTAGCCAGGTGGTGTGCTACCAGTGCGAGAAGAGAAGGAATACGAGGACACATTTCCCGAGAGACCCAGTAGAGTGCTGATCATGTGGAAAGATGGGCCATATTTAGTGTTTCTATCAGTTTTTCTCACCGAAGGTTAGTGAATGGGGTTCTTCTATGACTCCTCATTCAGGAGCAGCACCACCGGTATCTCATCAGTCAGGGAACTGGAGTTCTTCCGGCCATTCAGGTTGATGTGGAGGTCGCGGCCGTGGTAGTCAGTCTCCAGGATTTCAGCGACAATGGGGTGGGTCAGCTCTGGGTGGTCAGGCAGGGTCACAGGGTCATGGAACAGGCCAGATCTTTGCAGTGGAGTACACCCAGCAAGAGCAGGATCCCTAACCCTCTACCATTTGAGGTATAATCCTAGTTGCCCCAATTTTAGCTTTTTCTATTTTCGATATAGGGGTTTCCCATATCTTTATAATTGTTTCTACTGTGGAGAGCCTTGGGCTCTATATCTTTTTTTTGCTTATATCAAGACTTTACACACTCTATTGGGGTCTAGAACGGTTGATGTACGTCAATGAAAGAAGTTCCCTCTTGAGGTTGTTGGGTGTCACTTCTTTTGGGACTTTTATGTCCTATAGATGACAGGCTATAACGCCATTATCAGAACGGATTGGTTAGTTCCCTTACAGGATTTTTTCAACTATTATCATCATAGGGTGAGTTTCACGTCACCAGAGGGGGGATCTTTTCTTTATAAGGGCGAATGGGATGTCCAGGTGAGTAGAGCAGAACCTGAGCATCATGGGTTGGGAGGAGTTATAGCCCAGATTTCTAGTCTTTATCTGGATGACCAGGGGACTTCATAGATGGAATTTCTTCTAGTGATGGATCATTTCAGGAACTTCTTTCCAGAGGACTTTTCATGTTTGCCTCCAGAGCGTGAGGTATAATTTTCTATTGAGCTCATTCTAGGAGTGGAACCAGTGTCCATTTATCCTTATAGGATGGATACACCAGAGTTTTAGGAGCTCAAGAAGCAGTTGGAGGAGTTGCAGGCAAAGGGTTTCATCTAAACCAGTACTTCTCCTTAGGGTTCGCATGTTCTATTTGCGAAGAAGGTATACAGTGCCCTTAGTCTTTGAATGTATTATTGGAAGCTGAACTAGGTGACGGTAAAGAATTGATATCCTTTGTCGAGTATTGATGATCTCTTTGATCAGCTTCAAGGAGACTGGGTGTTCTCGAAGATTGACTTAGGATCCGGTTATCATCAGTTGCATGTTAGACCATTTGATATACCTCTTACAGCCTTTTAGAGAAGGTATAGTCTATAAGAGTATGTGGTTATGACGTTCGGTCTCACAAATGCGCCTATTGTTTTCATGGAACTGATGAACCAAGCGTTCCATCCATACTTGGATTCTTTCATGGTGGTTTTCGTGGAAGATATATTGGTGTCCTCTCACACTCAAAATAACCATGCCACCCATCTTGATATCGTTTTTAGTACACTAAGATAGCATCAATTATATGTTATACTTTCAAAATTACACTTTTGGATGGACCAGATTCACTTCTTGGGTCATATTATCTCAGAGACAGAAGTATCAGTAGACCCAGAGAAAGTGAGAGTTGTACTTTCCTGGGTGAAGTTGAAGAATGTTTTTGAGGTGAAAAGTTTTTTAGGGATGGCTAGATACTACAGACATTTCATATAAGACTTTTCATGCTTAGCAGCTCCACGGATGGGCCTGACTAAGAAGGGTGTGAAGTACTTGTGGATAGATTCTTGTGAGTCAGCCTTTCAGGATCTGAAAGGGCAAATGACTTCAGCACTGATATTAGTATTTCCAGAGCCGTGCAAGAGATACACTATTTATTGTGATGCTTCAGGTTTCAGGCTGGGAGCAGTTATTATGTAGGGAGAAGGAGTTGTTGTGTACGGGTCTCGGCAGTTGAGGCCACATGGGAGAAATTACCAGATGCATGATCTTGATTTGGTAGTAGTTGTTCATACCTTACATTGTTGGAGACATTATCTTCTAGGAAATCATTTTGTAGTTTTCACCGACCACAAAAGTATCAAGTATATCATCACCCAGCGTGACCTGAATTTGAGACAGCGAAGGTGGGTTGAGTACCTTCAGTCCTTTGACTTTGACCTTGCCTATATGTCGGGGAAAGGAAACATTGTGGCTGATGCGCTGAGTAGAAGGACTCAGATACAGGCAGTTCATGAGGCCATCAGTGAGTGGCACCTTATGTCTTTGTTCTCTCAGATGCATTTGGAGGTGTATGACAGACAGGGGAAGATATTTATTTCTTCTGTAGTTGTTACATCTACTCTTCTTGATCGAGTGCGAATGAGGTAGCTATCAGATTCTTAAGGCCTAGTCCTACGGGAAGGTGTGTCAAGAGAGGAACCTATTCCTGGATGGACCATAGGCGAGGATGAGATCTTGCATTTTCAAGGGCACGTATGGGTGTCAGCAGACATACGCAAGGATTTGATGCGGGAATTTCATTCCTCAGTTTGGGCAGTTCATCCTGGTTTCACCAATATGTATCATGATCTACACTGGTAGTATTGGTGTCCAGGTATGAAGAAAGATGTTGTTGGGTTTTTCATGAGGTGTTCCACCTATCAGCAGGTGAAGGCGGTGCAGCAGCGACCAGTGGGGCTTTTGAAGTAGTTACCCATTCTCGAGTGGAAGTGGAATGATGTCGCAATGGATTTCATGACAGGTTTACCGAGGTCGCCTCAAGGTAATGATGTTGTATGGGTTTTCATTAATAGAATCATGAAGTTTTCTCACTTCTTTCCGATCAAGGAGACCTTCAGTGTTGATGAGCTGGGATGGTTGTACATCCGTGAGATTGTAAATTTACATGGAGTTCCACACTCCATTTTTTCATACAAGGATTCACGTTTTACTTCTCGGGTCTGGAAGGGGCTATAAAAGGCTTTGGGTATATAGGTACTTTTTAGTACAGCTTACCACCCTCAGACAGATGGTAAGTCCAAGCGTACGATTCAGGTACTTGAGGACACGCTTCATGCATGCATCCATGATTTTGGAGGATCTTGGGAGAAGCACATACCTCTTGTGGAGTTTTCCTACAATAATAGTTTTCAAGAAACTATTCAAATGGAATATCATGATGCTTTGTACGGTAGGCCATTTCAATAACCCTTGTGTTGGATGGAGGTAAGAGAGGTAGCTATGCTGGGACCTCGTCTTATCTAGGAGACCACATAGCAGATAGAGTTGATTCAGAAGAGGATAGATACTGCACAGTCTTGAAAAAAGTCTTATGCTGATCAGTAGAGACGAACTCTGAAGTTTGAGGTCGGGATCAAGTTTTCATGTGTGTCACACTGAGGTTGGGGCACAAGAGGATTAGGAGACAGGGTAAGCTTTTACCAAGGTACGTCGGACCGTTTGATGTGTTGGAGAGAGTCGAACCGGTTTCCTATCAGTTGTAGTTACCTCAGAGGTACCGGGCTATGCATAACATATTCCACATTTGTCAGCTTCAACGTTACTTCTCAGACCCATATCATGTTTTTTAACTCAAGGAGGTTGAATTAGATGTGGATTCCTTATTTGAGGAGCATCCTATCCAGATTGTTGATCGAAGTATGAAGTTTTTCCATGGACGGTCTGTTCCTCTAGTATGAGTGCTATGGAAGAACGAGCGAGTATAGGACGAGACCTAGGAGAGGGAGGTTGATGTATGATCGCAGTGGCCGAAGCTGTTCGGGGATTCTTCTTCTACACCGCCTTGCTAAGGAAATTCGGGGATGAATTTCTTTAAGGGGGAAGTTTGTAAGAACTCAGATCTTCCTTTCAGGTATGTTTTCCTTTTCTAGTGTTTTTGAGAAAAAGAGGAGTTTTGGGAAATTATTGAAGTACATGCCATATACTTATATATACACGTCGTGTACTCTTTTCCCGAACATAGACATGTGCTGGCTATATAACGACTGTGCACATGGCCGTGTGTGGTGACCTGGAGGATGCCTAAATCGGGGATCGTAGGGGAAAGTACATGTCATGTACCTCAAAATTTCACGTCGTGTACTTTATTTTTTTTCATTAAACGTACTAGGGTTGTGTATGATGGACAAAAACATCTCCTTATCGACCTAGTTTGTCCAAGAGCATCCGTACAGCCGTGATTCTTCCCTGAGCCCCCGATTGAGCATCTTTTCTCTGAATCGACCATTGTCGATTGTATTGGGATGCCTCAATAAGATCTTCCATATTCTAGAGCTTCATTTCCTGATTCCTCCTCTTTCAAGAGTTATCCTCAGTTGAACGTTTTAGACGTTTCTGTAGACCTACAATTTTATTGGGCGATCCAAGGCATGAGGTTCACGTATAGTGATCCTACAACACTGAGGTAGGTGGTTTGTGCCTTTCTATTGAAATTATTTGAGTTATATGTGCAAAATTGACCAATACCCATGATCGGGGTATTTCATGTTTACTGTTTTAGCCCTGTTAATTTCCTACTATGCTTTTATGCTTGAGTAGAGGTTAATTGGATGTGAATAATTTTAATTACTATGCTTTAGAAGTGGTTTCTCATGAATGTTTTGGTTTATGACCATTTGGTCCTGCTTTCCTGTTAGGCTGTTGTTTGTTTCCCATACCTAGTATTGTTAGGATGGAGTGATTTTTATTTGTCTTGATATTATGTTGTAGACTATTAGAAAAGTAGTTCTTGAGGTTTACTTTGGATGTATTTCATTGCTATGCTCATTTGACTTACACAGGGCCATGAGAACCTAGTTTGGTAGACCATAGGGAGAATGGACATTAGGGATTCTCCAGAGTGTCTGTTTTTACTTTTACGATGTGATACTATAGGGTGAATTTATGTAAGTGCTTCCTCAGAGTGTCTGTAGATCCTCGACGTGGGCTACAGGGGGGATGTGACGTAAGTGCTTCCCCATATTTCCTTTAGTTACCGATACAAGACTAAAGGGGGGAATTGACAACGAGTGCTTCCTCATAGAGTCTATACTAAAGCTAAACTAGAGGGGTTAGACTCTGTGAACTTCCTAGAGGGTTGCCTGTGTTTTCTAGGTAGGACCAGAGGGGATTAGGCTAGGAGTACATCCCATAGGGTTTCCTATTTGAGTTATCTACTTACTTGATATGTGGTATTTGGATGCTTTGAAACTGTTGGAATGTTTACTGTTGAGTACTTATTTGTTTACTACTTTTACTTTCTTACTTCCTGCCGTATATATTCACTGACTATTAGGCATAGATCTCTTGGTGGTTTCCTACTGATATTTAGTCTCACACCCTGTTTGGGCCATGATTTTGGGCCCAAAAAGATTATATTGTTGCAGGTAAATATAAGGGAAAGCACCCTTCTACTTCGGGTACTTGACTACTTTGGAGATGGAGAGCATTGGACCAAGCTTAGGCTTGCGATGTTGTGGAGTAGTTTACTGCTTTTTTGTACTTTGGTTTAGTATTGTATTTCAGCATTTTGACTTGTTTGGATTCTTTCCTAGACTTATGTATCATGCATCATTATATATATGTGCTTCCGCTAGTTATTTCTTTTAGTCTTCTATTGTTTACTATTGTATGGTATTATTAATGCTTCCACTACTGTATATTTGTTTTGTTTCCGCTGTGTTACTCTGCCAATTAGGGTATAGTTTCCTCAATATCACGCCCAAGGCCCTCACTACTAGTCGGAAGCCTCTGGGGTTCGGGGAAATGCACTTGAGGCCATGTGACCAACCGGGTACGGGGCACCTCTGGTCAGCTTTTGGAACTGGTATGTTGCATATCTTATCAAATCAACTAGTCAGAACACTAGATAAAAGTAATCCAAGTCAGACACCTATATTTTGTAGTGTTTATTATGAATATTGGTGAGATGGAATGAAGAATTTTGTTATCAATATAGGATTTGAAAATTACCATATGATTTTTTGTGATTATAAGATTCTAGAGATATTTATACAAAATTTTACTCATTAATAGAAAGTAAAATATTAGTCCAACTACATATTCAATAAAATAATTTTATAATATATGGTAAGAACTATGTATAGTTTGATATTTTCATTGGAAATATCTAAGGTAATTTGGATGAAGTTAGAGGGGACTCATTTTATAACTTCTAAATATTTTGAAACCATAATATTTAATCTTTTACCATATTATCAAAAATTATTTTCTACTAAGTGAATTTTTTAAATAGATGTATCAATGATTTATGACTATTTTGAATAGTCTATATGATCTTAGAGAATCATAAATTATGGATAATAATATGATTAAGAAACCAATTGATATTTTTCTAAAATAATGGAAATTTAATATAACTAATTTGGAATATACTAAAAATCTTATAGTTTTGGTTCTCGATGAATTTATTATAATCTTAATACAATATTAGAATCGAATAAAGAGAGATGTTGAGAAAAAAAATAGAATATTAAAGTTTTTTTTACTAAAACTATATATACTACTTCTATATTTTCTACAAAACCTACTATCAATTCTATATCAAATTGGAATTTAGATAAAAGTGATGTTGATTTTATTTAGAGAACATTTTAAATATTGGTGAAAATAATGAGAATAATGTTTTAGAAGAAAACATTTTAAACTAACAATAACTAGAAAGATAGAAAGAATAAATATAAAAATTATAGAATAAGTAAAGATAAGAAATATTTAAGAGAGGTGATTTTCTATGAATGGAAGAATTCATTTCATATTGAATTTCATTTATTAAGGATGAATAGGAAAGAAAAATATTTCATATGATCTTTAAATTAAATGGGAAAGAAAGTTTTGAATGCTACTACCACCTGTGGTGCTAGTGAAGATACTTCTTTTAAAAGTAGTTTAGAAAGTGAAAAAGGTAGAAATACTTCTACATTCATTCCCACAACTCCTTGTAATAAAAAATGATTCAAGTTAAATGTTAATGAATCCTTATCTATAATGTCTTTAAATTAATATTTTTATTATTATGATAATGAATAAAATCCTCCATCAATTAAAGAAATGGAATAATATGTTATTAACATGAAGAAAAAATATAATAATTTAATAAAGAAATAAACTCATTTAAGGGATGACCATTCCAAGGCTAACTAGAGTATTTATAAACTTAATTTTGTGTTGAATGCTAAATAAATTTATATTTTATTACCTACTAAAGATCATAATGAATTTGTAAAGCTGAAATCTAAATTGTAATTTTGAAAAAATATATATTCAATTTTACTTCTGTAAGGGAGAACTTTGATAAGATTTTATAATTAGATAAAACCTCGTAGGGCTTCATTCGGTGCTAGTTTTTCTTATTATAGAAAGTATCTTTTTCAATAAAATTATTTTCCCCTAAAATATCTCCCTTTTGAACTATATGTAAAATGGTAACACTTGAAAAACAAATTCACCTAATAGAAGAAGTAATTTTTAAGAACTAATAAAACTTATATTTATAAAAAAAATTATTGTCAATCCCCAAATAGTTAGATATATGTGGATGCTAAAAGTTTTTTTTAATATTTATATACCCAAACAAGTCTAGGTACCAAAATTTTAATTAATTTTATTTTAATATAAATGATAGGTATTGGTGGAAGAAACAGTTTATATATGTATAGAAATTATTCTCAACATATAAATAAAAGAAAGTCATGATTTTAAAATTTAAAAAAAAAATTAAATGTAGACATATCCTTTCTATATACAATGCATTAAGTTAAATCATAATTATATTTTTCTATCATCTTGAAAATCTAAAGTGTGAACATTGTATTCGATAACATGTATGACATGAAATACCAAGCACATAAGAGAGTATAATATCCCAAGAATTTATAATATATTTACTATTTTAAATAAAATAAATATAATTTATAGCATAAAGTGCATGCAATACTAAGTTAGCATGCCATATACAAATCAATGACTTTATTAAATGGCTTGTGTTACACGCAAGATCGAGTTTTACCGAACAATAATATATTATAAAAATATTATTATCAAATATAATAAGATATAAACTAGACATTAAATTAGTATTTATGAATAGTAATAACTAACAAATGAAAATTATGGTTTAAAAAAATATAAAATTAACTCATTTTTCATAAATTAATTAGAAATGATATAAAAACCAACTGAATATAAAAATAGTATTTTCTATAAAACTATTTTTATGATCACAAAGTGTTTTATCCTAATAAATTAGATTAATTACAATTAGTGAGAGATATTAATATAATATATATTTTATATATTTATAAAATAGTTATTTTATCCATCCAATAGAATCAATATAAATAATATAATAATAAACCCAATTTTACACATAAAAACCTATATTTTTATTAAGGCGTTTTTACCACCTTTTAATGAAGAAACTATTTTAAATATAATTTTTGGAAATTTTATAAATATTATATTTAAAAATAAACTTAATATTTTAAAACAAAACATAAAAATTAGTTTTGGGTGAATTTTTTCAATTTTTCTGTTATGTTTCATTTTTTAATGAATAGTGAAAAATAATGAATTTTACTTCAAAACCGCTTTTTAATTTAATTTATTTATAATGATAAATCATATTTTAAATTGTTTTTAAAGTTTAATTAGATATTATTTTAATAAAATAATCCATTTTATTTCATTTGAATCAATTTCACTTTGAAATTGATTATAAGAACATAGCAATCTTTTGGACATTAATACTTTAAAACCCTAAATTATTATCCTATATGCGGGATTAAATTTAAATTAATTTATGCCACTTATGTTATTATAATTTAAAAAAATGGATTCCATATCTGGAATCAGAATAATTTATAATTTATAATAAGTTCAACTTAGTTTTTTACCAAAAATATTAGTGAATGTAATTAAAATTAATTACAACGATTAACGTAAAATTAAGGTTAATAAGAGACTAAACCATAATATTAAGGGATAAAATGACCAAAAAACTTTTCCAAGATCCGTTTGGTGACCATATTTATACCCTATACCCACTTGGATCTAATATTTTCATTATTGGATCGAATTTCAATGGGAAAACATGGGTGGAACTCCCATTCTCACATTTTACAAGAGTGTCACTCCTCCAATATAAAAGGCCTCCTCTCTTCCCACTTCCTCACACCTATAAAGAAACTTTGGATCAAACAATATCTAAAATATAGATATTAAAAATCTTTCCCCTCAGCCTATAATCATAAACTTATTTATAAATCAATCCAAGGAATCCCTTTGGTGCAAACCAAAAGGAGTTACCCGATTAAGAGGTAACATCTTTCCTTAAGATTTTTAGTTTTATTTCCATTATCTAGTCCCTAAAATATTATAATCCTTTAATTGTATAAAAAATAGTATCCTAAATATACTAGTATTTTTTATGCTAAGAGTTGGACCTACACTTACACACACTTCCATCTAATAGGTAATGAACATATTGTTTATGTGTACAGTGAATTACCATCTCACGAAATGATGATTATTCATTTTTCATCTATGACCTATCATGGTAGAAATTATGATGGAAAATTTGTTTATATATTTTATATTTGATATTTATTATGTATTTAAGATTATTTAATTATTTTACAACACATATCTTTATACTTTTCATTTTTTGTAAATATGATTACATTGTTTGTGCAAGTGTGGACTAACACCCCTTCAAAATGATGTGATTTGTTCACACTATATATGGAATATATAAAGGATTATTTTAATTTAACATATTTTACATATAAAAAAACTATATGATATTCATGACATAATTACATTTATATAAATATAAAATATATCAATTTTGTTTTACCCTTTCACACACTTAAAGAGTGATAACGTCATTCGTGGACATGTAGACTACCACCTCCCCGACACGATGTGATTCCTTTTAAATAACAAAAATTCTATATATAAGTATATATGATAAAAAATGGTTTTTATGATATAATTATCATTATGGAAATATATATTGTTACTTACCTTTATTCCATAATGATCATTGAAAAATGGGAACGTTACTCAGGTGTGTTTACGGCCTACCGTCTCCATGATTGTAATATTGGCTCATTTTTCATAAAAATATTTAATTATTGGTTTTAAAAGTATAATTGATTTATAAATATTATAATTATTTTATGATAATTATTCTAGAGATTTTATATAATTACCCTTTTGACTATAGTTGACTTACCAAAGTTGTTTTTGACACATAAACTGAATTTAGTCAAAACACCCAATGTAAACATAATTGTTTAAGTAGTTTTATACAAAATGGTAACAAATGAAATAAAAGTTATTATAAAAATGAAGAAAATTTCCATGAAATTAAATAATTAGCATAATTTTTTTATTCAAGAATATAAAGACACATAAGACATGTCGGGTGCAAGGTAAGGGATTTTCTCAATTTACATTCCAATGAGACTTATTTGTGGTTATGCACCTGGTTTATTCTATATGGTGTATATACTTCCCTTTTAAATGTTATATCATGAATATATTTATTCTAATGATATTCTAAGTTTCTTTTAATGTCATTACTTCATGTGGATTATGATTTAAATCATTCAAAATGTTATGGGACACTTTGGAATATTTAAAATTATTCTACTCAAGAATGATCTTAATGATTATCTTTGCAATATAACATTCTATTATTATTGTTAAATATCTCTTAAAATAATCAATTTATTGTAAATATTTTTAACTGTAAATTTACTTGAATATCCATATTCTCATACAATGGATATTAGTTTCCTAAATCATATACCAATTTATATAAGGTGTTTACTTTGATTGTTATTTGATTATTTGAGGAAATATCGATAATTCCATATTCGTTATTCAATATATATATTTGATAAGGTGTATTATTTATTTCAAATATTTGATATGAGTAATTATTTTTATAGGCAATGATGGGTGGGTTCCAGAAATTATATAGCCCTCAATGCATTAAGAGGTTCTCATGAGACAAATTTGCTTCATAAATCACAATAGTTTAAACCGTCTTGTGAAAGGTCTTGGTGGTATAGGTTTTCATGTACTATAGACATGATGTATATTAAGAAATAATTTCCCTCATTTGGTTTTAGTTATTATTCATCCATGATATTTTTCATCGATATATCTATGGATAGATTTCATTTTTATTTCATTGATTAAATGGCATGTGTTCTAGTTTCTTACCTTTCCATATTTATTCTTCCTTATCTAGTTATTTGAATGGCATGTGTTTTTATTTACCTAACCATATTATTTATTAACTTCCTTTTCATATTTTTGATTACTTGGCATGTGTTTTCAATTATTTACCTTTCCATGTTTATTTATTTCTTATTGATTCATTATTGCTTCTGCTATACTTTACCCTTACTGAGCATTTGAGATCACCCTTATTATGTTTTATTTTTCGAGGAATACAATAAGCATACTATGAAAGATATAAAGGTCCATACTAGATGGAATAAATTTATTATCCTTGAATTTTTTTATTAAATATTTACTTGTAATTACTGTATTAATTTGTAATACTATACTCATGTATCTATCTGGTTTAAAAAGACTACTAAACTCTTCTATCCTTTAGTATTTGATTCCTTATAATCATGTCAACGTAATTGATGGTGGACACTGGCTCTGGTCCTTATGGGTTCATGTATCTATAGTTGGTATCAAAGGAAGTTTAGTATAAACCTTGGGAACTATATCTAGGAAAACATAGATTAGAAAACATAAACCTAAGGTAGAATTTATAGATAAGTATATAAGAACACCCTAGAATTTTTATAAAGTATAGATTGTGTGGTTCTTCATAGAAATAAATTATTGTTTGGATATTACAAGTGGATGTGGTTCTAGAAGAGATGTACCTAGGAGTAACAACTCTGATAAGGTGTTTTGGTCCTAACTCGGCATAACCTGGTACATGACAACGAGCCTTACTGTACACATTGTTTGACACTCCCAGGGGATGTGCTTAAGATAATTCAAATTTTCTTTATAAACCATTATAAATGATTTTAAAAATGAACTCTAACAACCCGAGATTTTATGAGAATTATTCTTTTTAATTTCTTTGATGTATTTTTTTGTACGCTACACCAAGATTATCTTGCGCTATACGCAACACCGTATTAGCTTGCAGTATACACAACACTATTCTTGGCACGTGTTACACACAATTTCAAGTTCATTTTGAAGAAATTATTCTACGAAACATTAAGTATATATTGGGTTTAATGTATAAATGAAATATAGTTGTATTTTGTTATACGCAACAACAAAGGAGTTTTTCAAAACACGCAACCCTAACTTGGCTTGCATTACACGCAATCGCAACCTTTCTCGATAGAGTGTGTTGTACGCAATACCAGGTTTCACTAAACAACGATATATTATTATAATATTATTATGAACTATACATTATGAATAGTATCAACTACATATTTAATTTTATAACATTATTATTCATCTTACACATTTTCTAAAACATGGTATGAGAATAAAATAAATTTTTTGGGTAAAAATGTATTTTTCAAAAAAATGCAGTTTTGCCGCCTTTTGATGGAGAACCCACCTTAAATATAGTTTTTGACATGTTTATAAGTTCAATTTGACAAAATAAAATTCTTCCTTGGAATCAGGATATAAAAATTTAATTTGGAAAAAAATTTCATATTATTTTGATAACTTTCATATTTTGATGAATATTAAAAACACGCTATATTTTAATTAAAAACAACTTTTTTCATCGTAATAATTTATATGGTTAGATTATATTTTTAATTGGTTTTAAAGTGTAATTAGAATATATTTCTACCATTTAATCTAATGTTGTTCATTGGAATTAATTTCACTTTGAAATTGGACATAAACAAGTATCAATCTTTTGACAGTTATTGTTTCTTAAAAACATGCTATTTGTTATGATAACGGGAATTAATTTTAAAATTAATTAATTCCTATTATATGTATTGAATTTGAAATAATAGACATCATTTTTGAATTCAGAATATCAAATATAGCTTAGGCTGAATTTTTGGTATTTTTCTGAAAAAACGTCAATTTTTGATGAATAGTGAAAACACTGAGTTTTTGGTTAAAACCGACTTTTTATTTAAATAATAATTTATTTGATTTAAATTTATTTTAGGTCAAAATAGATATATAAAACTTATATAAGTTCAATGAAATTCATTGGAGTCATTTTATAATAATTTTAGATTTATAAAAAATTGTATCGAACTTTTCACCGTCTTTTAACTACCTCCTATGAGCTTTTTGCAAACTTACATAAAAATTAATTTTACAGATTCTGTGAGTGGAATTTCGAAAATTCGAGAGACAAAGTTAATATCAAGGACTAAAATGTGGTTTAATTAGATGAAAATAATTTTTTTGAATAGTAACTTTTTACTTTTGTTTACTGCAGTTAAAGGTAAATAGGGTAATTCAAGGTTAAAAGAATATTATAATAATTCAAAATTACCTTAACACTTGTCCAAACCTTATTGGATGAGTAATGGACGACCATGGGCATCCTTGGGTCGATTTTGGGACCCCATGGTTCCACTTATGAAAGACAATGACACATTAGATTAATTAATTTAATGTAAAGACAAAATTGACATTAACAAAAATCTTTTAGTAAATTAATTTTTATATGGTGTTATATAAGTCATATTTTCGACTATAAATATTAATTAGAAATATAATAATATTTCCTACAACATGGTATTTTTTTCATAATTCTTAGACATCAAATGAATTAAATTATTTATGACACAATAATGATGCAGTGTTTACCTCATTAATAAATGATTTAAATAAATAAGATTATAATGATAAAAATATTATCCGAAACATGTCCAATTCTGATTGGATGATTATATTTCAACCATGATTCATCTTATCTTCGACTATAATTATTTTTGGATCATTATAAACCGAATATCATTATATTATAAAATAATATTTTCACTCTTTCCTAAAGAGCCCCTCCTCTCCCTTATAAAAGGAGACCATTTATATCCAATTACTCACACCTCTAAAGCCATTTGGCTCGTCCAAACTCTACCCAATTAAGCTCCCTACATCCCTCTCCTTCTCCTGGAATCCTTATATTAAGCAGAAGGCACTTCAAGAAGTCCTTTTGGTTCAAACCAAAATAAGTTACCCAAATTAAAGGTAACGGTTTCTCTTAAGTTGTTTTCTTTTATTCTACTTATCCAACTCCTAAACTCTTTTTAATCCTTTCTTTTATAACAACACCAGTATCCTAAATATACTATTATGTTGTTATGAGAATGATTATAACTACACTTACACACACCTCCATCTAAGGGATGAAGAACATAATGTTTCTATGGATGGAAAACTAACGCCTCACGAAACGATGATTGTTCGATTTTCTCCTACTACCTCTCATGGTGGACATTAAGATGGAACTGTATTCATATATGATATATATTATGTTTATGATTTCCTTATTCTTCTTTACTTCCCATTTATATCAAGCCTTTATGGTTTCCATAGTCGGTAAATACGATAATCTCATTTGAGGAAGTGCGGACTACCGCCCCCTCAAAGTGATGTGATTCGTTAATGCCTTATGTGGGATGTATAAAGGATGTATTTAATGATATTATATATTACATTATACTAGAAGTTTAATATACCTATGTATCATTATGTTTTACTTCCATTAAAATAAGAAATATAAATGAAAGTAGCGTTCATGCGTACGTACGGCTTACCGTCTCCATGAATGGTGCATTTCATTTCTTACCTCCATATGTTATGTACTATTATAAATACATGTATATGTTGTATATATATGATATATATGATATATAAATCATGAATATCATTCTATATATAATGAACCTTTGACCACATTAACAACATGTAATTATAAGAAGTCCAGTTTTGACTCAAGTACCAAATATCGAAAAAACGAACATTATTAACTTAAATGGTTACATAATGTTTATAACATGGTAATAAGTGATATAAAAGGAATAATAAATTTGAAAAAGGTTCTTAAGCAAGTATAAATTAACTTTGGTTTATTATTCAGGATATTAAAGAACGATCGAGTCAAGTCGGACACAAGGTAAGGGAACTTCTTAACCCAATTTCCGTTCTTTGGGTTGATCTTCTCTTTCTTGTTTATGTCGTTCTTTGATTATGTGATAAATGAATTTTTATATCTTATCATGTATTTATACTTTATTTATGTGACATTATAGTGAATATACATAATTTATCTATTTTATTTTCAAAAAGATCTTTTTAAGGGAAAATCTCACAATCTCATTTTTATCCGAGATTGTTTATACTTCAGAATTTACTGGGGCATATTTATCATCCACATCCATGTTTCCTCAATATTTAATATTATTTCCATCCTCTTAAAATCGTTTAAATCCAATATTTCTTTTTAGTGAGTTTTTATTAAAATATATTAAAGGAATCTTTTTTTGTTTTTCATACAAGGTACTTTTTGACTTTTCTGGCCAAAGTACGAGAAGAATGTCTAACTTATACAGAATGAATAGATTTTTAGAACATTATTTCCATGAAGCTTCCTTTACAAGTTTTCAAGTTTATTTTTAATCAACTTATTTTAGTTTAAAATTTTATGACATGTTAATAAAGGAAAAATGTTTTTGAAGTAGAAAGGATATTTTCCTCAAGAATGGAGTTCAAGCGTTTTATCAAAATTATTTTCCATCTAAGATAATATAGGGTTCTATTTCTATCCCTTTTCTTTTACATTTATTTGATTATGTTATGATGGAATTATTTTTATGATGTCCTTTTATCTTATATGGTTTATGTTATGATGGCATGATGATTAAGAATCCCATTTTTATTACATGGGTTATGCTATGATGTATGATTTATAATCTTGTGGCACACATAAGAATGGTATAATTATGAGATGGGTGGGACCTATATCTCCCTCCAATACATTGGGTAAAGATTTATATCTCATGAGATAGACATGGTTGGAACAGAAAGTTAATATTTTTCAGTGATACAGGACTGGAACGAGGAGTGAACTCGATTCAGAAAGGGACTTTGTCCACTAAGATGGTCTTGGAAAAAGTGCCTTGGATACTATGGAAATCATAACATGTTCTTAATGGATTCCACAATTACATGTTTTATTCCCATTCTATTTTATCAGGATTAATGTTTCTTTATGATCTATGCCTTACGCATTGCCATGTTTTATGTCATTGCTCAAGATCTTGATGTTTAAACATTGTGTTCATGTTTTTAAGTTCAAATGTATACGGTTTGTTTTATTTTCTCCATGCTTACCCTTTCTGAGCATTTGAGCTCATCCTTTATATGTTTTCTTTTCCCCAGGATATAAAGAAAGTTTTTTAGGTAAGAAAACAAAAGGGGAAGATCTTTATGGGAGATGTTGAAGATATTTCACCATGATTAGAATATTATGTTCCGAGTTTCCAAAGACACTAAACTATTACGGTCCTTGTGTGTATGTTTTTGTTATGTATTAAGTATTCCACAAAAGTAATGTAATTTCCATGTATGTCAAGCTTCGAGTCTCTACAGTTGGTATTAGAGCGAAGATTTAGTTAACCTTTGGAAACTAGGATGCGAAAACTTTAGTGAGATCCCTAGAGATATTTCTAAGGTATGTCTAGGGATGTCCCTAAGGTTAAGTATATGTATAGGTTATAGTCCAAGAATTGAGCTAACGATCTTAGAATTAAACGTAATATGTTAGATATTGAAAGTACTCCCCCTTTATTAGGTTGTTTTCCCTAGCATGGTTTTTGCCTCTCATACTATTATTTTTTGTTTTTAGACGATGGATGGAACCCGAAGGAACCGTGTTGATCAATGTAATGTCCAATGAAATGATTGTCCTCCTGACCAAACCAATGTCATGGGAGATGGAGTGCAAAATCTTATTTCTATACTTACACAAGCTATGAATCATTCTGGACTTCCAAATGAGCATAAAAGGGAACAATATTCTATTGAGTCCTTCATGAGGCAACGTCCACCTTCTTTCAGTGGGTCTTCTAATCCACTTGTTGCTGAACAATGGATCAGTACTATTGAAAAGGTATTTTCCATACTTCGCTGTTCGGAACATGAGAAAGTCATTCTGGCTATTTACTATTTATAAGGTGAAGCAGATCAATGGTGGACTCTAATTAAGAATACAAGGCCCCATGATTAAATTGAATCCATGGAATGGGACGAGTTCAAGAACATGTTTTTTAGTAAGTACTTCCCTCGTATTCTTGAAATAAAGATGGAAAAGGAGTTACTTGAGCTTGAGCAAAAGGATGATGAATCTGTTGGTATATACGAAGCGAATTTTACAAGGCTTTCAAGGTATAAATCTGGCTTTATTATCCAACCTGAAAGTAAAGTTGATCGATTCTTTAGTGGCTTAAAACCAAGTCTTCTAAGGGCATTATCTATAAGAGACTTCAGTATCTATGAAGAAATTGTGTGTTATACTATCAAGGTATAATTGGAAGTTGGTGTAACATATCCATATCATGGTTTTGACAAGAAACAAAAGATGGAGTTCAAGGAGAAATCTCAGAAAAATGGTGAAAAGAAGATGAATGTTTCTTTATGCTAAAAGTGTGGAAAGAAGCATGGTGGAGATTGTCTTAAAGGGACTAGAAAATGTTTTAAGTGTAGAAAAGAAGGTCATCGAGTAGCTAAGTGTCTAAGTAATGGAAAAAGGGTTTCTAATGATGTCAATAAAGAAAAGACTACAGAGAACGCACCACCAACGCTTTAATACTTCAAGTGCAAGGAAATGGGGCATTATGCTAATCAATGCCCTAATCCAAGGGTTAATGATGATCAACGTGAGCAACCTCTTAAGGAAAAGGATAAAGGGAAGTCACATGCGATCACTATTTGTGATGTTGAGTATGAAAATGATGTTGTGTAATGATTTAGTGTTTATGTAATGGGATTTCAAAATTGTATCATGGAATCTCATTTATGGTATCGTGGAATTTTGTAATATCTATGTATTGGTTTTCAATAATTGTATGTTACCGGTAACCATGAAAAGTGATTGAAATATTTTTGGAAATCAGATGATATGCGCATAATGAAGGATAAGGATAAAATAATATGTATGATAGTATTCATGAGCTCATGACTGATATAAGGAAAAAGTGATATCATGGTTTGAGTATATTGAAACTTTTGGATTTTGGTATGTGGAAAGAGTTACCTTTTGACACCATTCATGTTTTCACTATGGTTCTATGGTAATTCATGTTGAAATAGAATACAAGATTAAGGTATTGACATATTTGGAATGCAATAAATAAGATATATCTTATGATATATGGGGGATAAATGATTGTATTCACATGCTTGGTTAATGAAATTTCTAATAATCGTTTTCTTTATACTATGAGATTCGACAGATGTATTTTGGATAAGTCTAAAGACTGGAATGGATTATGTCGGATATCAGATAGTATTTTTTAATGATAGAACATTTTGATATTACTTTTGGAATGTTATAATAGTATAGTTTTAGAAAAAGGACAACTCGTAGGATGGGCAACAACTCGTCACGTCGGACAAGGTTGCGGGAATCGAACCCACAACCGAAGTGTGACAGGCATTTATTGCCTATCACTGGCCAACAAGAATTCCCTAGTTAGTAGAAACTAGTTTTATTTTATTAAGTGGTATGATAGATAAATTATAAGTCCATTTTTGGAACTGTATATGATTAAACTCACCATAAATGGACTAATTTATATAACTATTGCTAACCTTATGTTTGAAACAGATGGAATGACCCATCATTCTATCACATGATCTGCTAACACTTCACGAATAAAAAATTCAACTTCATTTCTTTAAGAGATTTAGTGTAAATTGTTCAAGGCATGAACAACAGTGAGATTGTACCAAAATCAAGTAAGTATTTCTTCTAATTCAATTTTTTCAATTTTAGGGAAATGATATTGAAAACCAAAAATGTTTTCCTAGTGCTCTTATATCTGATGAATCAGATGGTACCTTAGATCATCACAAATTTATGGATTTGTGATTGTTGGATTTTTCATAACCATGTTCTCTACCACTCTTCATCAGAACATGATGGTTAGATTTCTCCTCCATATCCATATTTTCACCTATGATCTCCTATGTGAGAACCCAAGTGATGAGTTACTTTGGGTATCTGTTTTGTTTCTAACTTTCCTTTTTAAAATGAAGTTTTAGTATTCCTTTTTACGATGTGGGTTTCTATGAAAGAAACTTTCAAGTAGAAAACTATTTATAACCCCGACAAATTTCGAGGGTGAAATTTATTTTAAGTGGGGTAGAATGTAACAACCCGAGATTTTATGAGAATTATTCTTTTTAATTTCTTTGATGTCTTTTGTTGTATGCTACACCAAGATTATCTTGCGCTATACGCAACACCGTATTATCTTGCAGTATACGCAACACTATTCTTGGCTCGTGTTACACACGATTTCAAGTTCGTTTTTTTGGAAATTATTCTACGCAACATTAAGTATAGATTTTTTTTAATGTATAAATGAAATATGGTTGTATTTTTTTTTACGCAACAACAAAGGAGTCTTTCACAACACGTAACCCTGACTTGGCTTGCATTACTTTCAATCGCGACCTTCCTCTATAGCATGTGTTGTACGCAATACCAGGTTTCACTAAACAACGATATATTGTTATAATATTATTATGAACTAGCCATTATGAATAGTATCAACTAAATTTTGAATTTTAAAACATTATTATTCATCTTACACATTTTATAGAACATGTTATGAGAATAAAATAATTTTTTCGGATAAAAATGTATTTTTCAAAAAAATGCAGTTTTGCGGCCTTTTGAGGGCGCACCCACTTTAAATCTAGTTTTTGACATGTTTATAAGTTCAATTTGACAAAATAAAATTCTACCTTGGAATTAGGATATAAAAATTTAATTTGGATAAATTTTTCATATTATTCTGATAACTTTCATATTTTGATGAATAGTAAAAACACGCTATATTTTAATTTAAAAAAAAATCATCATAATAATTTATATGGTTAGATTATCTTTTTAATTGGTTTTAAAGTTTAATTAGAATATATTTTTACCATTTAATCCAATTTTGGTCATTGTAATAATTTCACTTTGAAATTGGACATAAACAAGTATCAATCTTTTGATAGTTATTGTTTGTTAAAAACACGTTATTTGTTTTGATAACGGGAATTAATTTTAAAATTAATTAATGACACTTCTATGTATTAAATTTGGAAAAATAGACATCATTTTTGAATTCAGAATATCAAATATAGCTTAGGCTGAATTTTTGGTATTTTTCTGAAAAACTTCAATTTTTGATGAATAGTGAAAATACTGAGTTTTTGGTTAAAACCGAATTTTTATTTAAATAATAATTTATTTGATATAAATTTATTTTAGGTCAAAATAGATACATAATACTTCTATAAGTTTAATGAAATTAATTGGAGTCATTTTATAATAATTTTAGATTTATAAAAAAATTGTATCGAACCTTTCACCGTCTTTTACCTACCTCCTAGGAGCTTTTTGCAAACTTACATAAAACTTAATTTTACCGCTTTTGTGAGTGGAATTTCGAAAATCTGAGAGAAACAGTTAATATCAAGGACATAAATGTGGTTCAATGAGATGAAAATATTTTTTGTGAATAGTAACTTTTTACTTTTATTTATCGCGGTTAAAGGTAAATAGGGTAATTCAAGGTTAAAAGAATATTATAATAATTCAAAATTACCTTAACACTTTTCCCAACCTTATTTGATGAGTAATGGCCGACCATGGGCATCCTTGGGTCGATTTTGGGACCCCATGAATCCACTTATGAAAGACAATGACACATAAGATTAATTAATTTAATGTAAAGACAAAATTGACATTAACAAAAAGATTTTAGTAAATAGATTTTAATGTGGTGTTATATAAGTCATATGTTTGACTGTAAATATTCATTAGAAATATATAAATATTTCCTACATCATGGTATTTTTTTCATAATTTTTAGACATCAAATGAATTAAATTATTTATGACACAATAATGATGCAGTGTTTGCCTCATTAATAAATGATTTAAATAAATAAGATTATAATGATTAAAATATTATCCGAAACATGTCCAATTCTAATTGGATGATTATATTTAGACTATGAGTCATCTTATCTTCGACTATAATTATTTTTGGACCATTAGAAACTGAATATCATTATATTATAAAATAATATTTTCACTCTTTCCTAAAGAGCCCCTCCTCTCCCTTATAAAAGGAGACCATTTATATCCAATTCCTCACACCTCTCAAGCCATTTGGCTCGTTCAAACTCTACCCAATTAAGCTCCCTACATTCCTCTACTCCCCCTGTAAGCCTTACATTAGGCAGGAAGCACATCAAGAAGTCTTTTTGGTTCAAACCAAAAGAAGTTACCCAAATTAAAGGTAACAGTTTCTCTTAAGTTGTTTTCTTTTATTCTACTTATCCAACCCCTAAACTCTTTTTAATAATTTATTTTGTAACAACAACAGTATCCTAAATATACTAGGATGTTGTTATGAGAAGGATTCAAACTACACTTACACACACCTCCATCTAATGGATGAAGAACATAATGTTTCTGTGGATGGAAAACTAACGCCTCACGAAACGATGATTGTTCGATTTTCTCCTACCGCCTCTCATGGTGGCCATTATGATGGAACTGTATTCATATATGATATATATTATGTTTATTATTTCCTTATACTTCTTTATTTCCCAATTATATCAAGCCTTTATGGTTTACATAGTCGGTAAATACGATAATCTCATTTGAGGAAGTGCGGACTACCGCCCCCTCAAAGTGATGTGATTCGTTAATGCCTTATGTGGGATGTATAAAGGATAGAGTTAATTATATTATATATGATATTATACTGGAATTTTAATATACCAATGTATCATTCTATTTTACATCCATTAAAATAAGAAATATAAATTAAAGTAGCGTTCATGCATACGCACGGCTTACCGTCTCCATGAACGGTGCATTTCATTTCTTACCTCCATATGTTATGTACTATTATAAATACATGTATATGATGTATATATATGATATATATGATATATATGATATATAAATCATGAATATCATTCTGTATATAATGAACCTTTGACCGCATGAACAACATGTAATTATAAGAAGTCCATTTCTGACTCAAGTACCAAATATCGACAAAACGAACATTATTAAATTAAATGGTAACATAATGTTTATAACATGGTAATAAGTGATATAAAAGGAATAATAAATTTGAAAAAGGTTCTTAAGCAAGTAGAAATTAACTTTGGTTTATTATTCAGGATATTAAGGAACGATCGAGTCAAGTCGGACACGAGGTAAGGGAACTTCTTAACCCAATTTCCGTTCTTTGGGTTGATCTTCTCTTTCTTGTTTATGTCGTTCTTTGATTATGTGATAAATGAATTTTTATATCTTATCATGTATTTATACTTTATTTATGTGACCTTATAGTGAATACACATAATTGATCTATTTTATTTTCAAAAAGATCTTTGTAAGGGAAAATCTCACAATCTCATTTTTATCTGAGATTGTTTATACTTTAGAATTTACTGGGGCATATTTATCATCCACATCCATGTTTCCTTAATATGTAATATTATTTCCATCCTACTACAATTGTTTAAATCCAATATTTCTTTTTGGTGAGTTTTTAGTAAAATATATGAAAGGAATCTTTTTTCGTTTTTCATACGGGGTACTTTTTGACTTTTCCGGACAAAGTATGAGAAGAATGTATTTTTTTAACTTATACGGCATGAATGGATTTTTAGAACATTATTTCCATGAATATTCATTTACAAGTTTTCAAGTTTATTTTTAATCAACTTCTTTTAGTTTAAAATTGTATGACATGTTAAGAAAGGAAAAATGTTTTTGAAGTAGAAAGGATATTTTCCTCAAGAATGGAGTTCAAGCGTTTTATCAAAATTATTTTCCATCTAAGATAATATAGAGTTATGTTTCTATCCCTTTTCTTTTACATTTATTTGATTATGTTATGATGGAATTGTTTTTATGATGTCCTTTTATATTATATGGATTATGTTATGATGTCATGATGATTAAGAATTCCATTTTTATTACATGGGTTATGTTATGATGTATGATTTATGATCTTGTGGCACACATAAGAATGGTATCATTATGAGATGGGTGGGACCTATATCTCCCTCCAATGCATTGGGTAAATATTTATATCTCATGAGATAGACATGGCTGGAACGGAAAGTTAATCTGGTTCAGTGATACAGGATTGGAACGAGGAGTGAACTCGATTCAGAAAGGGACTTTGTCTACTAAGATGGTCTTGGCAAAAGTGCCTTGGATACTATAGAAATAATAACATGTTATTAATGGATGCCACAATTACATGTTTTATTACCATTCTATTTTATCAGGATTAATGTTTCTTTATGATCTATTCCTTACTTATTGCCATGTTTTATGTCATTGCTCAAGATCTTGATGTTTAAACATTGTGTTCATGTTTTTAAGTTCAAATGTATATGGTTTGTTTTATTTTCTCCATGCTTACCCTTACTGAGCATTTGAGCTTATCCTTTATATGTTTTCTTTTCCCCAGGATATAAAGAAAGTTTTTTAGGTAAGAAAACAAAAGGGGAAGATATTTATGGGGGATGTTTAAGATCTTTCACCATGATTAGAAGATTATGTTCTGAGTTTCCAAAGACACTAAACTATTACGGTCCTTATGTGTCTGTTTTTGTTATGTATTAAGTATTCATCAAAAGTAATGCAATGTCCATGTACGTCAAGCTTGGAGTCTCTACATGAATGACCAAGGTTAATCCAAATGTGTTTAATATTGAAAATAAAGTTTCATTATTTAGAGATCTTAGAATGTATATTATAGATAAACATTAGACCATGGAAGGACCTATGTTGAAACAAAATGGATGATATATTTATGTATTTAGGTTGTATTAAAAACATTAGTTAAAAGGTTATTTATTGATTAAACTTAATTCAAGGATTTCCATCATATTTATTTTTGTAAATTAAATTAACTTGGATTTATAAAATAAAAATTTGTATTCTATTTGACAACCCATCGAATCTGACAAGGTCGTGGGACTTGAACCCATGACCGAAGGATGATAAGGGTTTTACTCCAACAATTGACTATGCAATGTATTTGTTAATATGTCATTATTTTTAGTTGAACAATTTGATGAATAAATATTAATGATAAGCCAGTAGTGTTACTTTTTGGGTTGAGAGATTAATGTCCCCACCATATTAGTTTTGGATAATAGTTAGTGACAAATAGTTGTATTTTCACTCTTTTATGGGCCTTAAGATCCTTTAGAAATGTATTTTAGTGCTTTTGGCATCAAAATTAAATTTTTGAACGAATTGGAAAATTGATAGAAGAACAACCAAATATTAAAATTATGTTTATAGAAATATATCAAGTAATTATATTTCCTTATATTCTTTGGTATTAAAATAATTACTCATCATTAGAAAAATGATCAAAAAAATGTTATTATAATACCTTAACATTTTTTGAACTAATAGCCTTCTAAATAATTACATATTTTTATCTTTGATGCCTTGAACTTTCTATTGATCATTCACTCATTTGGGATTTATTACTTCAATCACTACCTAAAAATATTTAAGTTTTTTCACAAAGTATGTATCTCTACTTTCCACTAATGTTCTCTTATTTAGAGACATTGTTATCCATGTCACCTTTGTAATTCTCATTCTCTCTTTTCTAGAGGATTTTTTACGAACCCTTCTCATGATGTGGGATTTAAAACATATAAAATATCAAACAATCAATCACCAAGATCAAGTTTAAATTTTGAGGATGCAATTTTATTAAGGTGGGGATAATATAACACCCCAAAAATCAAAAGTTTGAATATTGTATTTGATGGCGTGTATGAAACATAACACCAAATACGTAGGAGAATATAATATACCCATAATTTATAATATATTTAATATTTTAAATAAATGCAATATATTTTATAGATTTTAATGCATGTGATACTGAGTTATCATGTGACATATGAAATAATTAGTTTCTTCAATGGCTTTATTAATACGCAAGGCCGAGTTTTACCAAACAATAATATATTATTAAAATATGTTTATTTAATATAACAAGATATAAAATAGACATTAAATTAGTAATTATGAATAGTAATCACTAACTTATGAATATAATGGTTCAAAGAAATATAAAATGAACTCATTGGCCACAAAATAATTAAAAATGGATATAAGAACCAATTGAATATAAAAAAAATATTTTCATAGAAAACTATTTTTATGCTCACAAAGTTGTTTTATCCTAATAAATTAAATTAATTACAATTAGTGAGTGATATTAGTGTAATATATATATATATATATTATATTCAATATAAAATTTCTGATATTCATCCAATAAATTCGATTAACATAAGATAAGAACAAAATCAATTTTACACATAAAAATCTATATTTTTATTAAGGCATTTTTACCACCTTTTTATGGAGAACCAATTTTAAAATAAATTTTAGAAATTTTATAAATATTATATTTAAAAATAAACTTAATATTTAAAATATAGTAATAAAAATTAGGTTTGGTTAAATTTTTTTATTTTTATATTAAGATTCATTTTTTAATGCATAATGAAAAATACTCAATTTTAGTTCAAAACTGCTTTTTCATCCAATTTATTTATAAGTATAAATCAAATTTTAAAGTTGTTTTAAAGTTTAATTAGATAATATTTTTATCTATTAATCCAATTTAGGTCATTGTAATCAATTTCACTTTGAAATTAACTTTAAAACATAGAAAAATTTCAGACGTTTTTACTTTAAAAACCTACATTGTCATCCCGTCTATGGGATTAAATTTAAATTAATTTCTACCACTTATGTGATTTTAATTTGAAAACATGGATTGAATGTTTTAAGTCATCATAATTGTCACGACCCATCCTCGGGGCCCGTGCCGTGACTACCCCAAGCCCGCCTTCCATAGGCCAGGGGCTGGAGACTAACACCAAGGCGTAAATCCCAGAAAAAGGGAAGGCATTGCCTTTGGAAAGTAAACCACAAACACCACAGAGCAAGCAGGTAGAAGTAAACACTAAGTAAAAAATGGTACAATAGTAAGTGCAGAAAGTAAGTGGGTCAGAATACAAACCCAAATTGAAAGTAAAGTACAACTCAAAAGGAAAAACAGCAACTGAAAAGTAAAGCTGCAACGTCGAGTCATCCACTGGAAGTCCCACCTGAAGGGTGGGTATAGATAGCCTCCACTGCTCCTCAGGTCCATCCGACCGCTCCGAGTACGTCTCACCCAGTGGTCCACCTCCAGGTACCGTCCTGCTCTGCAAGCCTCCACCACGATAAGCGCTGTCTGTCGTCTGCAACCAACACAACGTAGTGCGGGCATAGACCGTGCAGGGGTGAGTATAAGCTACTCAGTAGGGACCCCGAGACCCCCGAAGGTCTCCCAGAATCCACAAAGGATAATCCACAAAGGAAAGACACAATCACGAAGTAACATCCGACACTGCTTAGGTATATGCCCATACATATACCTAAGTTATCAATTCTCGTTTGGCTCCAACATCCGAGCCCAAGTACAACCCAGTCCACACAGGACAAGAAAAACGTAAATCCACACAGGATAGCACAATACAATCCACAAAGGAAAGCAAAACAGGGTTTCAGCTCGCACAGGTATACTTCTTCATATGACGATAAAGATGACGAGATATTGTCACTGATTTATCTAAGCCATCGGACCCACAAAGGATTGATAGGTACTAACCCCCGCAATGACCCACAAAGGATCTGACCCACATAGGATCGATAGGTAACTAACCCCCTCAATGACCCACAAAAGATCTAACCCACACAGGATCGATAGGTAACTAACCCCTGCAAAGACCCACACAGGATCAGAACCACACAGGATCTGTAGGCGTTGGCCCACATAGGACCGCTGAGCGCTGACCCACACAGTATCGGTAACACTGACCCACAAATGATCGCTGAGTGTTGTAGTCGTCATCGTCGAATCCACTGAGGATCTCTGCACAGTCGTCGTCATCACAGTAGCAGTCGCAGCCAGCTCTAGGGTTCCCGCACATAGCAAGCTCGTTCGGGAGGGTCCACTCCATGAGCCGAGAGGCTGATACATCAACTGACACATAGTCCAGATTTTATGTTTCCAAAAGTTCCGTATTGTCAACAGGAACTCAATGTTGCAGACAGCGCGTCAATCGGACGCCCGGTCTGAGAGTTATTGGCTTTTTCGTCCTAGGGGCCCGGTTGGTTTTTAAGGCAAAACCAACCCGACCGTACTCCACCTACGTCCAAACCTCGGGTGGAGTAATCCAAAAGATCCATCTCACTTAGAGAAATCCAACAAAATCGACGGCACGTCAATCGGACGTCCGGAGCTCAAGATATGAGTGTTTCTGCTCCGAGGGCCCGGTTGGTTTCGTGTACAAACCAACCCGTCCAAACCCAAAGTATTCCAAAACCTTGAGTGTGATATACTGAAACGACCGCCTCGATCCAAGGATCGCATCGCTACTGATGTCGCGTCGATCGGAGGCCCGAAGCTCAAGTTATGAGCAAAAGACTAAAAAGGTCCGAAAACGGGGGGTCTGGGCCCGGACCGACCCGGCCCAACCCCCCCATGGGTCGGCCCGAACTGGGTCAACCCGACCCGGGTCCGGGTCCAACCCGGCTGGCACGGCCCGGCCCAGCTGGGCGCGGCCCAACCCGGCGGTCCGGCCGGGCGGCTCGGCCGGCGCGCTGGCGCTGGCCAGGCGCCGCGCAAGGCAGCCGCGGCCCCCCGCACGGGGGCCGTTCCGTGACACCCGGACGCGGCTTAAGCCGCTTCCCTCCTCAGCGGTCCCGCGCGGCCGCGGGACCAGCCAGCGCCGCCGCGGTGGGTCTTCCCGGCGGTGCGCCGACGGGGGGTTCCACGAACCACCGGACGCGCTCCAGTGGTCCGATTTGCGCGCGGTCTTCGCCAGTGTTCGTCCTGGGACTCGTTCTTCACTGCAAAGCCTTCAAAATTAACTTGTGGCCCCGTTTTTCGTTGCCCGCCAATCCGCGCATAACAACAAATAGGGCGGTGGGTTCATACTTGTTCGTTGGTCCGCACCCACCGCGTTAGCGGTTTTTAAAGTCTCACAACAATCACATTTAACAACCGGGGATATAAATCACGAAGATTTAAAAGGAAACAACACCTACCTCGTCCTAGTCGTCGAACGTGCATTCTTCGCGGGATTGACCGTCGCGGAAGAAGAGGATCGCCGCGTCGTGGAAGGGCGTCGCGTCGTCGCGGAATACGGCGTCGCGTAGACGATCTCCGAGGGTTTAGGAAAACACACGAATTTCATTTCATGAATTAAGTCCATGTTAAGGATAAAAACCACAAAGGAATTTAAAAGATTTGAAATCTCCTACCTCAAGCAGTTGATCAAAGATTTTTCGCAGGGAAAGAATCGCCGCGGAAGAAGCGTCACGGGAGGAGAATCGTCGGCGTTCTTCATCGCCTTTCATCGAAGGCCGGTGTTCTTCACGTTCTTCGTGTTCTTCGCATTCTTCACGAAGAAAGATGAAGATCTTCTAGCTTCAGAGATTTCTCCAAATCCTCTAAACAAGACAACCCTCAAAAGACAGGTGTTGGTCTTATTTTTTAATCTCATGCCAACAATTGATTTCAAAGATAAGTAACGAACAAATTAATTCATAGAATTAATTGCAATGAATTAACTGCCCAATTAAAAGGGGCGTTAAGAATTTAGAAAACGTGTCAGTTGACCTTAGTAAAGAGGAGTTTTCGTGGGTGCGTTACTTAGAGGAAAAGAAACGGTGGGGATCGTGCGGGCCCCACCTCACAAATATCCTACCAAGAGGGTAGGATATTTTGGGTTCCACCCTATCCGCTTCAACTTAGCTTAAGTGGCTTTAAGTGAAATAAAATAAAGTTGTCGCACCACTTTATTTTATTTTCTTAACTTAACCCCAAAAATTAAAAACCACACCCGAGCAAACGCAACTCCGGAAATGGCGTTTCTAAGCAAATAACGGCGCTCCAATTCCATCGGTGCCCTCGGAATTCGATTCCGAGCACCAGTTCAAAATTTAGAAAAACCCGCTCGTTCGTTCACTGAACGTACCCAAGCCAAACTTCATAAAATGATTTCGGGCACACCGGGCCTCGGAATCAGGTGCCGTCAAAAACTGCGATCTTGTAAAATTCCAAAGAAAATTAAGAAACAAATTTCCTTGAAATTTACGGGTCTTTACATCACTCCCACCTCAGGGCTTTACATCCTCGTAAAGATACATCATAAACTAGGGAAACAAATGTGGGTACTGAGCACGCATCTGAGCCTCCCACTCCCAAGTGCTCTCCTGGAGGTTCCCGTGCTGCCATCTGACGCGCACAAGAGGAATCGACCATTCATGTAGTACCCGCTCCTGTCGATCCTCAATATCCACCAGAACCTCCGCAAAAGTATCCCCATCATCAACGTCTAGCTCCCCATGGTCAATGATATGCGTCGGGTTGTGCACGTATCTCCTCAGCTGAGATACGTGGAAGACGTCATGCACCCGGTGCAACTGAGGCGGTAGAGTCAGGTGATAGGCCACATCGCCAATCCTGCTGAGGACCTGGAAGGGTCCGATGAAGCGCAGAGACAACTTGCCGCCTCGGCCAAATCTCCATAAACCACATTGAGGTGAGACACATAAAAAGACATGGTCGCCATCCTCGAACTCTAGTGGCCTCCGCATCCTGTCAGCATAAGACTTCTATCAGCTCTAAGCCATCCTCATCCGCTCCTGGATGACCTGGACCTTCTCTGTCGTGGCCCGGACCATCTCTGGTCCTACAAGTGCTGACTCCCCAGGGTCTGTCCAGCACAAAGAAGATCTGCAAGGTCGGTCGTACAACGCCTCGTACGGTGCCATCCTGATGGTGGAGTGGCAGCTGTTGTTGTACGGAAACTCTTCCAAGGGTAAGTGGTCCTCCCAGAAATGACCAAAGTCGATGACACATTTGCGGAGCATTTCCTCAAGAGTCTGAATGGTCCTCTCCGTCTGACCATCCGTCTGAGGGTGAAAGGCAGTGCTCAGACGTAGCTGCATCCCAAACACCTCCTGCAACCCCTTCCAAATCCGAGAAGTAAAGCGAGCATCTTGATCGGAGATGATAGATGATGGCACACCGTGAAGCCATACAATCTCCTGAATGTAGAGTCATCCCAAGCTCTCCACTAAGCCCTGCTCTCTGAAGGGTAAGAAGTGTGCCGACTTGGTGAGTCGGTCGACAATCACCCAAATGGAGTCGTGACCTCTGGAAGTGTGTGGAAGTCCAGTCACGAAGTCCATAGATATCCCATCCCACTTCCACTCCGGGACCTCCAAGGGTTTTACCAAGCCTGCTAGTACTTGGTGCCCTGCCTTCACCTGCTGGAAATCGTGAAATGAACTCTGCCACAACCTTCTTCATGCCTGGCCACCAGTGATGTCGTCTGAGATCCTGGTACATCTTCACCACTCCAGGATGTACCGCCAAAGGAGAAGTGTGAAACTCTCTCAGTACCTCCTCTCGTAAGGCAACTGGTACTAAGGTACGTCCTCTGAAAAGGAAATCGTGCTCTGCTCCAAAGGAGAAACCATCAGGTGCCTGACTTGAGGATATCTGTGCACACTGCGTCTTATAGTCAGTGTCCCCACGTTGTGCCTCTCTGACCCGCTGCAGTAGTGGAGGGGTGACTGTGAGAGACTGAAGGAAGGTTGATCTATCTCTATCCACAAAGGATATCCACAAAGTGGATAGCTGCTCTTTCGCCTCCTCGAGTAGCTGAATGCCCATCCTCCTGCTGAGAGCATCAGCTACCACATTCCCCTTCCCAGGAGTATAGACTATCTCAAATTCATATTCCTGGAGGAACTTGAGCCATGGCCACTGTCTCAGGTTCAGGTCCTTCTGAGAAAAGATGTAACTGAGACTCTGATGGTTAGAAAAGACTGTAAAGCGCTCGCCCATCAGATAGTGTCGCCATGTCTTCAGAGCGAAGACTACTGCTGCTAACTCCAGGTCGTGGGTAGCGTAGTTCTGCTCATGCGGCCTCAACTGACGTGATCCATAGGCGATCACGGCTTGCTCCTGCATCAGGACACATCCGAGTCCGGTCCCTGATGCATCGCAGTAGACTACGAACCCTACTCCCTCCTCAGGAAACCTCAAGATATGGGTGCTGGTTAATCTCTGCCTCAGCTTCTGGAAGCTCTGCTGACATCTGTCTGACCACACAAAGGGTTTCCCCTTCTTCATAAGAGCTAAGAGAGGTGCCGCAACTCTGGAGAAGTCTAGCACAAATCTCCGATAGTACCCAGCTAGTCCCAAGAAACTCTGCACCTCTGTCACGCTCCTGGGTGGCTCCCAAGCTAGTACCGCCTCGATCTTCGCAGGATCCACTGCAACTCCCACCTCAGAGATGACGTGCCCTAAGAAGTGGGCCTCGCGTATCCAGAACTGACACTTCGAGAGATTTCCATAAATATGGTGCTCTCAGAGTGTGTCCAGTACAACTCGCAAGTGATAGGCGTGCTCCTCCTCAGTCGTCGAGTATATCAAAATGTCGTCGATGAAGACCACGACAAATCGATCAAGGTATGGCTGAAAGATCCTGTTCATGAGGCCCATGAACACTGCTGGAGCATTAGTTACGCCGAATGGAATAACCAAGAACTCATAGTGGCCATACCGACATCTGAAGGTCGTCTTCTGCACGTCCTTGTCCCAAACTCTGAGCTGATGATAGCCTGACTTGAGGTCTATCTTCGAGAACCACCGTGCTCCCTTGAGCTGATCGAAGAGGTCATCAATCCTCGGTAGAGGATACTTGTTCCTCACTTTCACTTGGTTTAGGTGACGATAGTTGACACAAAGTCGCAAGCTCCCGTCCACCTTCTTGGAGAACAATATCGGGGAAGCCCAGGGTGAAACACTGGGAAGGATGAATCCCTTTCCCTGTAAGTCCTCCAACTATACTCCTAGCTCTCGAAGCTCAGCGGGGGCCATCCGATATGATGGAGTCGATATCGGGGCTGTCCCAGGGTACAGGTCAATATAAAAGTCTACCTCTCTGCGAGGAGGTAGCCCTGGAACGTCGTCGGGAAAGAAGTCCGCATACTGATCCACCACTGCAGGAAAACTAGGACTCCACACGTCAACTGATCCTAGGATAAGGCTAGCCAACTGATGAGTGATGGGCTGTCCTCTCCTCTTCGTAATTCCATCCTGTGCTGCGAAGGATCCCTTCTCTCCGGTGAAGGTGAACCTGCTCCCGTCGGTGTGTACACATCACACATTGCACCTAATACAGTCAATTTGTGCATGGACAGTAGATAACCAATCCATGCCCAAGATGATGTCGTAAGGACTCGACGCTACTACAAGAAGATCCCAGCCGAAGCTCTCACCTCCTAGAGTAAGCTCACACTGCCGGCACCAGTGCGTAATCGTCGAGTCTGCTCCCGTAGGAGTCTCTAGACGTAAGGATCGAGCCAATAGCTCTGTCGGAATCTCCGAGCTCCGAACAAGGGCAGCGGCTATGAAAGAGTGACTCGCTCCTGTGTCTATAAGAACTGCAGCAATGGTGGAATAGACACAGATAGTACCTCGAATCATCTCGGGCGCATCGTGGTCGTATGCCTCCGCTGCCTGGAGCTGTGCCTGTCTCTACCCGCCAGCTCCCTATGGTCGGGGTGGACCTCCTGGTGGTGGTGGTGGTGGTAGAGCCTCAAAGAGTCACCCACCACCTGCTACTCGTCCAGCTCCTCTGCCTCGTCTTCCTGCTCCCTGCGGACCGCCATGGTCGACCCTCTACCTCTGCCTGGGTGGCCCCTCAACCGTATGCTGCTCCTCGACATGGTGGGTCGGGCAGTCACGAGCCATGTGTCCCTGCCCGCCGCAAGCGTAGCACTGCCTGCCTCTCGAAAGACTGGCCCCGCGCTGTGTGCCCCGCACAGCTGAGCCAGTATCCTGAGGTCGTCTGCCTGAGGGTCTGGTCTACCTGGACCCCTTAGTCATCTGTCGACTGCCTGCTGCAGAAGACTCTGCTACGTGTCGCCCCACGGTAGGTCTCGCTGCTGATGAAGGCTCAGCAAGGAATCTCTCGATCAAAAGGGCTCGCTCCACTACTCCTTCCTGAGTCGGAATGCTAAGGGAGATCAGTGATTCTCTGATCTCATGTCTCAATCCCTGCTCAAAGGTTCGGGCCCGGATGAACGGGTCACGTACCATGTCTCTCGAGTAGCGCGAGAGATCAGTAAATCTCGCCGAGTACTGGGCGACCGTCAAACTGCCCTGCCGCAACTGTAGAAGCTCCTAGATGCGCACCGCACGGAGGGTCACTGGGACGAACTCCGAGCAGAAGAGGCTCTCAAAGTCCGTCCAGAGAAGAGATGCCTCATCGTGCACCTAGAGCATCAAGCTCCACCATCGGCCCGCTGCCGCGTGCAGTAGGCTCGCTGTGAGGACCACCATGAGGTCTGCTGGTGCCCTCAATAACCGAAAAACTCGCACCACTTCCTCCAGCCAATCCTCGGCTGCCTGGGGGTCCATCTCCCCGCGGAACCTGGGCGGTCGCTGGCGCTGGAACTCAAACAGTGCACTAAGGAGACATGCATTGTCAGCGGCTAGGGCTGGAAGCATCGGTGGCTCGGTGGGTAGAGGTACCGCCGGTGCCTCTGCTATCAAAGGGCCATGCACTGAGGCCTCGTTGCTCGGTGGTCTGTCGTCAGGCTCAACTCTCAGAACCCTAGATGGCTGCCGTCATGGAGCCATCCTGAAAAGGAAACAGGTGCGCCACGGTCAGAACAGTATACCTGGTGAGCTGACACAAAGTAATCACAAAGAAAACTTGAAACAGACGTGCAATCAATGTTTTCGTGCATTAAGTCGGAAATCAGAAGTCAGGGTCCTGGTGTACGGATACATCGGCCGCCGCACTAACACTGGACTCCCTGAACTGATAACCACACCCAATACACTAAACACTATTTCTTCACATAGAAAAAGATCAGAGTCCTGAGTTCTGCGGTAGAACCGAACTCCTCTGATACCAATTGTCACGACCCGTCCTCGGGGCCCGTGTTGTGACTACCCCAAGCCCGCCTTCCATAGGCCAGGGGCTAGCGACTCGCACCAAGGCGTAAATCTCGGAAAAAAGGAAGGCATTGCCTTGGGAAAGTAAACCAAAAACACCACAGAGCAAGCAGGTAGAAGTAAACACTAAGTAAAAACTGGTACAACAGTAAGTGCGGAAAGTAAGTGGGCCAGAATACAAACCCAAACTGAAAGTAAAGTACAACTCGAAAGGGAAAACAACAACTAAAAAGTAAAGCCACAACGTCAAGACGTCCACTGGAAGTCCCACCTGAAGGGTGGGTACAGATAGCCTCCACTGCTCCTCGGGTCCAGCTGACCGCTCCGAGTACATCCCACCCAGTGGTCTACCTCTAGGTACCGTCCTGCTCCACAAGCCTCCACCATGATCAGCATTGTCTGTCGTCTGCAACCAACACAACGTAGTGCGGGCATAGCCCGTGCAGGGGTGAGTATAAGCTACTCAGTAGGGACCCCGAGACCCCCAAAGGTCTCCCAGAATCCACAAAGGATAATCCACAAAGAAAAGACACAATCACGAAGTAACATCCGACACTGCTTAGGTATATGCCCATACATATACCTAATTCATCAATTCTCGTTCGGCTCCAACATTCGAGCCCAAGTACAACCCAGTCCACACAGGACAACAAAACGTAAATCCACACAGGATAGCACAACACAATCCACAAAGGAAAGAAAAACAGGGTTTCAGGTCGCACAGGTATACTTCTTCATATGATGATAAAGATGACCAGATATTGACACTGATTCATCTAAGCCGTCGAACCCACAAAGGATCGATAGGTGCTAACCCTCGCAATGACCCCCAAAGGATCTGACCCACAGAGGATTGATAGGTAACTAACCCCCATAATGACCCACAAAGGATCTGACCCACACAGGATCGATAGGTAACTAACCCCCGCAAAGACCCACACAGGATCGGGCCCACACAGGATCTATAGGCGCTGGCCCACAGAGGACCGCTGAGCGCTGACCCACACATGATCAGACCCACACAGGATCAGTAGCACTGACCCACAAAGGATCGCTAGTGTTGTAGTCATCGCCGTCGAATCCACTGAGGATCTCTTCACAGTCAGCGTCGTCACACTAGCAGTCGCAGCCATCTCTAGGGTTCCCGCACACAGCAAACTCGTTCGGGAGGGTCCGCTCCACGAGCCGAGAGGCTGATACATCAACTGACACATAGTCCAGAGTTGATGTATCCAAAAGTTCTGTATTGTCAACAGGAACTCAACGTTGCAGACGGCGCGTCAATCGGACGCCCGGTCTGAGAGTTATTGGCTTTTTCGTCCCAGGGGCCCGGTTGGTTTTTAAGGCAAAACCAACCCTACCGTACTCCATCTGCATCCAAAACTCGGGTGGAGTAAGCCAAAAGATCCGTCTCACTTAGAGAAATCCAACAAAATCGACGGCACGTCAATCGGACGTCCGGAGCTCAAGATATGAGTGTTTCCGCTCCGAGGGCCCGGTTGGTTTCGTGTACGAACCCACCTAGCCAAAACCCAAAGTATTCTGAAACATTGAGTTTGATATACTGAAACGACCGTCTCGATCCAAGTATCGCATCACCGCTGACGGCGCGTCAATCGGAGGCCCGAAGCTCAAGTTATGAGCAAAAGACCGAAAAGGTCCGAAAACGGGGGGTCTGGGCCCGGACCGACCCGGCCCAACCCCCTGGGTCGGCCCGAACCGGGTCCAGGTCCGACCCGACCCGGGTCTGGGTCTGACCCGGCCGGCACGGCCTAGCCCGGCTGGGCGCGACCCGGTCCGGCGGTCCAGCCGGGCGGCGCGGCCGGCGCGCTGGCGCTGGCCAAGCACCGCGCAAGGCAGCCGCGGCCCCCTGCGCGGGGGCCGCTCCGTGACACCCGGATGCGGCTTAAGCCGCATCCCTCCTCTGCGGTCCCGCGCGGCTGCAGGACCGGCCAGCGCCGTCGTGCCTTCAACCGCTGCGGGTCTTCCCAGTGGCGCGCCAGGCACCGCCGCATCCTAGCGGCTAGCCGCCGGCGCGGTGCGCCGGCGGGGGGTTCCTCGGACCACTGGACGCGCTCTGGTGGTCCAATTTGAGCGTGGTCTTCGCCAGTGTTCATCCCATGACTCGTTCTTCACTGCAAAGCCTTCAAAATTAACTTGCGGCCCCGTTTGTCATCGCCCTCCAATCCGTGCATAACAACAAGAAGGGCGGTGGGTTCGAACTTGTTCGTTGGTCCGCACCCACCGCGTTAGTGGTTTTTAAAGTCTCGCAACAATCACATTTAACAACTGGGGATATAAATCACGAAGATTTAAAAGGAAACAATCCCCACCTTGTCGTAGTCATCGAACTTGCGTTCTTCGTGAGATTGACCGTCGCGGAAGAACAGGATCATCGCGTCGCAGAAGGGCGTCACGTCGTCATGGAATACAGCATCGCATCAACGATCTCTGAGGGTTTAGGAAAACACATAGATTTAATTTCACGAATTAAATCCATGTTAAGGATAAAAACCACAAAGGAATTTAAAAGATTTGAAATCTCCTACCTCAAGCAGTTGATCGAAGATTTGTCGCGGGGAAAGAATCGTCGCGGAAGAAGCGTCACGGGAGGAGAATCGTCGACGTTCTTCGTCGCCTTTCGTCGAAGGCCGGCGTTCTTCGCGTTCTTCATGTTCTTCACGTTCTTTGCATTCTTCGCGTTCTTCGCGATGAAAGATAAAGATCTTCTAGCTTCAGATATTTCTCCAAATCCTCTAAACAAGACAACCCTCAAAAGATAGGTGTTGGTCTTATTTTTTAATCTCATGCCAACAATTGATTCCAAAGATAAGTAATGAACAAATTAATTCATAGAATTAATTACAAAGAATTAACTGCCCAATTAATATGGGCATTAAGAATTTAGAAAACACGTCAGTTGACTTTCATAAAGAGGAGTTTTCGCAGGTGCGTTACTTAGAGGAAAAGAAACTGTGGGGCTCGTGCGGGCCCCACCTCACAAATATCCTATCAAGAGGGTAGGATATTTTGGGTTCCACCCTATACGCTTCAACTTAGCTTAAGTGCCTTTAAGTGGCTTTAAGTAAAATAAAATAAAGTTGTCGCACCACTTTATTTTATTTTTCTTAACTTAACCCCAAAAATTAAAAACCACACCCGAGCAAACACAACTCCAGAAATGGCGTTTCTAAGCAAATACCGGCGCTGCGATTCTATGGGTGCCCTCAGAATTCGATTCCGAGCACCAGTTCAAAAGTTAGAAAAACCCAGTCATTCGTTCACTGAACGTACCCGAGCCAAACTTCCAAAAATGATTCCGGGCACACTGGGCCTCGGAATAAGGTGACGTCAGAAACTGCGTTCTTGTAAAATTCAAAGAAAATTAAGAAAAAAAAAATTCCTTGAAATTTACGGGTCTTTACAATAATTTTTAATTTCTAATAATGTAAAATTAGTTTTTTACCAAAAAAATTAGTGAATGTAAATAAAATTAATTACAACGATTAAGGTAAAATTAAACTTAATAAGGGACTAAACCTTAATCTTAAGGGATAAAATGACCTATAAAATTGTCCAAGATCCATTTTATGGACATATTTATATCCTATCACCACATGTATTTAATTTTTTCCATTATTGGATCCATTTTTAATGGAAAAAACGTGGGTGGAATTCTCTTTCCCAAAATTTACAAGAGTGTCACTCGTCCTCCACTATAAAAAGGTCTCCTCTCCTCCCACTTCCTAACACCTATCAAGACACTTTAGATCAAAAAATATCTGTCCAAATAACTCTTAAAAATCCATCCCCTAAACCAATAATCCTCACCTTTTTTATAAATCAATCCAAGGAATCACATTGGTGCAAACCAAAAGGAGTTACCCGATTAAAAGGTAACATCATTCCTAAAGCATTTTAGATTTATTACCATTATTGAGTCCCTAAACTCTTTAAATTTCATGATTTTATAACAAAAAAAAATTCTTAATACACTAGTATGTTTTTATAATACGTTTTTTACCTACACTTACACACACTTACATCTAATCAGTAATGAACATATTGTTTACGTGTACGGAGAACTACCGCCTCACGAAATGATTATTGTTCATTTTTCCTTTACTGCCTATCAGGGAAGAAATTATTATGAAAAATATATTTATATATTATATATATGATATTTATTATGTATTTAATCTTTTTTACTTCTTTTACAACACATATCTTTATTCTTTCCATTTTTTATAAATACAATAAAATCGTTTGTGAAAGTGTGGACTACCGCCCCCTCAAAGTGATGTGATTCGTTCACACTATACATGGAATGTATAAAAGATGATTTTAATTAAACATATGTGAAATATAAAATATATATATTAAATTAATGACATAAATACCTTTTTAAAATATAATATATATCAATTTCTTGTTACCCTTTCACACACTTAAAAAGTGATAACGTCATTCGTAGATGTGTGGACTACCACCTCCCAACACGATGTGATTTCTTTTACAGCACAAGAATTATATATATAATTATATATGATTAAATAACTTTTTATTTATGATATAAGTATCATTTTTGAAATATATATTATTACATACCTTCTTTACATAATTATTATTGAAAAATGGGAACGTTACTCATGTGTATGTACGACCTATTGTCTCTACGGTTGTAACATTGGTTCATTTTTCATAACCATATTTAATGATTGGTTTTAAAAGTATAATTTATGTATAAATATGATAATTTTTTCATGATAATTATTATGTAGATGTTGTATAATGATCCCTTTTACCATAGTTGACCTAACAAAAGTTGTTTTTGACATATAAACCGAATTTTGTTAAAACACTCGATGTAAACTTACTTGTTTAAGTAGTTGTATATGACATGGTAATAAGTGAAATAAAAGTTATGATAAACAAGAAAAAAATTCTAAATAAAGTAAATAATAAAAATAAGTTTGTCATTCAGGAATAAAAAGACACACAAGACAAGTCGGATGCAATGTAAGGGATTTTGTCTCAATTTACATTCTATTGAGACTTATTTGTGGTTATACACCTAGTTTCTTTTATATAGTGTATATATTTCCCTTTGAAATTTTATTTCATGAATATATTTATTCTTATTATATTATAAGTTTCTATTAATTTCATTACTTCATGTGGATTATGATTTAAATGTTTCAAAGTGGAATGGGACACTTTGTAATGTTTAAAAATTATTTTCCACAAAAATTTCCTTAACGATTATCTTTGAAATATCACTTCCTTTTGTGATTGTTAACTTTATCTTAAAATAATAAATTTATTGTAATAGTTTTTCATTGTAAATTTATTTTAATATCCATATTATCATACAACGGATATTTTTTTCCTAAATTATATACCATTTTATATAAGATTTCTACTTTTATAGTTATTTGATTATTTGGGGAAATATTGATAATTCCATATTATTTATTCAATATATATTTTTTATAAGGATTTATATTTATTTCTAATATTTGATATGAGGAATTATTTTCACAATCAATGGTAGGTGGGGCTCAGACTTTATATATCCCCATGATGCATCGATAATCTCTTATGAGACAAATTAATTACGCAAATCGAAAAAGTTTAAATTGTCTTATGAAAGGTCTTGACGATATTGGTTTTCAAGTGTCTCAAACATGATGTCCATTAAGAAATAATTTCCCTAATTTATTTTTAGTAATTATTCATCCATGATATTTTTTATCAATATATCTATGGGTACATTTCATTTTCAGTTCATTGGTTAAATGGCATGTGTTTTAGTTTCTTACCTTGACATATTTATTTTTCCTAATATAGTTATTTGAATAGAATGTGTTTTCATTTACCTTGAATTATTTTTTATTCTCTTCATTTTCAGACTATAGATCACTTGGAATGTGTGTTCAGTTATTTACCTTTCCATGCTAATTTATTCATATTGATTTATTATTGATTCTGCTATACTTTACCCATACTGAGCATTTAATTTCAGCATTATTATGTTTAATTTACCAAGGAATCCAAGAAGAATACAATGAAAGATATGTAAGTATATACTAGATGGAATAATTTTATTATCCTCAAAGTTTTTTTAATTTAAAATTATGTTTAATTAGTGTATTCATTTGTAATACTAGACTTAGGCATGTATCTGGTTTACCAAGACTACTAAACTTATAGATCCTTTGGGATTTGATTCCTCATAATCATTCCAATGTAATTGATATGAGACACTAGATTCAAGCCATTTAGGTCCAGGTTTCTACATATTTCATATATCTATTTGTGGTTAGAGATCAATTTCTAATGTTATTTATGGTTTAGGACATAACCACAACATAATTATGATCTGTTAGTTACACAATGAAGGTTACTCTATGAACATTGGGAATAATAAAAGTATGATCACAAGTTTGGAAAGTTGTTACATATCATATTCTAATTATAATGATAATGTTTACACACTTGACTTTGAATAATTCACCTAACAGAACTATCCCAACCTTAGTGTGGTTGAGGATAAGTCATGGATTTGGCATAGAAGGATAAGACACTATAATGTTCATATCTTGAATAAACTATCAAAGAAGGAAGTTGTAAAGGTCATTACAAAAATTTTGATTAATTCTTATAAAGTTTGATAACCTTGATGATATTTAAAGAAACATAAGTCTAGTTTTAAACCTTTTGGTCAAATATCAATTTATAGACCATTATAGTTAGTTCATTTGGATAATTTTGGACCAACACAAACTATAAGTATTAGAGTCAACACTTTTTTTATGTCCTAGTTGATGACCACACCATATTTACATGGGTTTTCTTCCTCTCATATAAATCATAAGAAATAAAGTTATTTAAGTGTTTTTTTAATCGAAAATGATAAAAATATTTCCATCATCATAATACAAGTGATCATGGTATATAATTTGGGAATATTTCTTTTAAAAATTTTATAATGAGTAAGTAATTAAATATAATTTTTTGGAACCAAGAACTCCATAATATAATAGGGTAGTGGAAAGGATAAATAGAAATCTTTAAGAAATTTCATAGACTATGTTGTGTTAATATCATGTTAAATAACATTTTTGGGTTCGAATTGAAATGCCCCGACCCTACATTCCCAAAGTCGATATATTATTTTAATAAATTTGCATGATTATAAGGAATAAAATCATGAAGGACCAATCAGTTTATTAGTCATAGAAAATAGATTATATACATGAACTTTACGTTATAATTAAAAGCATAAAATGCAACATGGATAAATCTTTGAGAAAATAATTATTATCCTAACTTAACCCGGCATATCAATCATAAAACACTTCTTGGAATCCTGTTAAAATAAAACATAAGAAATGAGAGGGTATGGCAACCGCTATCGGGACCAGGCACCGTGTAGCTTTGCATGGGTCAATGCTAGCCGATTAGCAATGCAGGTGGGGAGCTAAAGGCGATCAATGATAGAGAATATGGGGAGGGGCAGTTCTAGTGGGATGGGCTTACGAGTCATGTATGGGCAGGGTATGCCTCTAGGCCTTCAGGTCATGTATTATAGGTCATGTCGGGCCTTATAATTCTATTTAAACATTTGAATGTATATTCTACAAGTTGAATAATCACATGTAATATCAATACCAAATCTTATAATGAGGGAATGAATAATTTTTGACATCATAACCAATTTTTCAAGGCCCCATGCCAAGACTATACTTATATGGGTAAGTCGTTAGTCAAAACCCAAAATAATTTGTCTCATGATAACTACAGATGCATCATGAGGATTTCATTAATCGGTCCCCAACCTTTAGGTATTTTATTAAGCAATCTCCAACCCTTCACTTACTAAGTCCAATACATTCCTCATATGAAAAGGGTGAAACATTTCCAATATAAACACTCATATTAAGACTAATATACAAAATGTTAATAGTTTAACCATAAAACCATGAATGGTATCATAATATCACATCTATATTCAAACATATCATTGAAACTTAAATACAATATGTAAGATTGTATCATAATAAATCAACCTCAATTAAGAATAAAATCCAACAAGGATGTTGACATAGATGAAAATAATAATCATTAAGACTTTTTGAGAGAGATATCACTTTTTACTTTTAAATCATTTAAAAGATATATAATAAAAGAAAAAATTTCATTTAAAAATAACCTTGTAATCTTATAACGTAATCTTAAAAATTTTAAGATGTCATAATGGAAGAAAATAGACACTCGTGTCATATAAGTTAAAAAAACATCCTTTCCTTAATTTTTCGAAAATGTCATATAGTACCTCATTTGGAAAATGATAGAAATATTCCTTTAAAAATGTTCTATAAAAATTCAAACATGGGTAAAAATTAATTTAAACAATTTTTGAGGAATATTAATAATATTTTGAAATGCGTTTTTAAGAAACATGGACATGGATGATAAAGATGTCTCAATAGATACTTACGTATAAAAAATCTCAGTTAATAATGAGATTATGAAATTAACCCTTACATAAAACCTTTAAAAGATTTCTTTTTTAAAACATTTTAATGAACTTAAAAATAGAAATAAAATTTCCTTTATAATTATTTAATATATATATAAATAGTTATGTAAAATAATATCAATAATATTTAAATGGAGAAACAATTAATTCTTTAAACATTCAAAGTGTCGCATACCCCTTTGAACATTTAAATCATAAGACAGATATCTTCAAATGAATCTTTAAATATCAGGAAGAAAATGTATTCATGGTATAAAATATAATAGGGTTAGTACATACACCACACACAAGAAATAGGTGATGAACATGGCTTATATATCACAAAAATTAAAAGTGAGACCGAATTCCCTTACAAATATTGTATTATTAGAGTGAGGATAAATCAATGAAATTATTATGTGTAAAACTATAAATCCACCCAATATAATTGGATATTAATTATAAAAAAATCATGGGTCATTCACACATATTCTAGGAAGAACATAACCAATGATATAGATGTTTAACTCAATAAATGTAAATTGAGTTAATATTTCCCTTACCTCAGGCCCGATACTCTTCGTACGTGTCTGAAACTCATGTATAATGTTTCTAAACATATTATTAACTTCTAAAATAACCGTAATAATATTTATGACATCATACATTATTAATTTATGACTTTTTATTACCTTTTTATTAATAATTTCAAAGTTAACATTTTGGGCAATAATTTCTTTGTATGTCGTATGTGTGTTGACTTGTTATTCTTGATCTTATTACTTAAATCATAATTTAATTACTTATAGAATATAAAACATTATTTATATATCATATATATTTATTATATAAATATATATAATATATATATAAATTAAATGGAATTCACTGTTCATGGAGATAGTAAGTCGTACGTATGCATGAACGTTGTTTCTGTTTTCTTATCATATTGAATGGAAGTATGTAAATAATATATATATGTGTATATATATATATATATATATTATACCAGTAGAAATATTATGTCATATATTTCATACTTATTTATAATATATATTTTTATAATCATTCTTTAATGGTTAATGTAGAGAATTAATCTCACCGTGCCGTGGAGACACTAATTCGTACATACACACGAGCGATGATATCATTCCCTTGATTGTTAAATGGTAGGAAATTTTATGGTATATTAATTATATAGAATCATTATAATGTTTTTTAAATTATTTATATCCATTATACTCATCATTATATTCGTTACAATAAATTAGTTTTGGATAACAAATTACAGCACGACGTGGAGACAGTAAGACGTACGTACACACGCATGGTGATATTATTATTCATAGAATGGATAAAATGAGGAATATGGTTTTCCCATGATTATAATAACATCTAATTATATGTATGATACTATATTTATTACTTTGGTATGGAAATAATGTAGAAATATGAAGTAGAAGAAGAAAAGAACTTTTGAAGAGGTAATAAAACAATTACCTCTTTTTCGAGTGTCTCCTTTTGATTTGCACAAAAGGACTACTTAGGATGGATTTATACCTAAATTATGGACTATAGGATGAATTGGATGAATTTTGGAGAGTAAATTTCAGGGTTTTTCTGAACCAAATGGATTTGGAGGTGTTAATTAAAGAAAAAGATAAGTGCCATTTTATAAGAGAGGTGAGGGGCACTTTTGAAAGATCTTAAAATATTAATTTATTATAAATTGATTTTAGGTTTTAAATAGTTAAAAAGTAATTTATTTCTAGAATAATATGATTATGTATATAAATCCCCTAAACCAATGAATTTTATACATGTTTAGGTTATAAAATTAAGCTTATCTTTTGGATTTAACCCTTAGTTAAACAGTTTAACTCTTACTGTGTTTTCTTGTATTTTTACACTATAGGATTAATATAGTGACTAAAAAATTCCAAAAGAACCCCAATTGAATAATTTATGAAATATTTTACATTATAAAATTTATTTTGATGAACCTTATATTTTTATGATTTTTATATCATTTAATAAAGTAGTATTTATTTTAAAATGTCATTTATGTCAGTTTTAATACTATTTAGTATTTTCATTTCTAAAAATATCAAACCAATATGATAAATTCAAACCAATAAATAAAATACTTCAATAAAATGTCTAAGTTATCTATAAAATTATTTTATGTAATTAATTAAGTCAATTTATATTTATTTTAATACTAATAATATCATTTATTTGATTCTTCCTTTAATAAATCAATTACTGCATCATCATTGTGTCACAATTAAACTAAATTATTTAATATCTAAAAATTTATTTAGATAAATTCAATATATTTATAATGAATATTTATGTTATAATTTATCTTATTTAAACCCTATATTAAAAATTATTTAGTTATTAAAATTTGAATATGACACTTTTAACTCTTCTTTAAATAAAATATAATAAATGTCTTAATCTAACACAAGTATCTTAAAAAGGATCAAATTTTTTACCTAAGATTTATTTTTGTCGAAAAAAACTTATCTAATAAAATTAGGACAAGTGTTATGGTAATTTTATATTATTATAATATTATTTTTACCTTTAATCACCCTATTTACCTTTAACGGTGGTAAATAAAATTCAAAAGTTACTATTCACAAAAATTATTTTGATCCTATTGAACCATATTTTTCATAATTATTACAACCTTTCATATATTGTTTTAAAAATTCAATTCACAGAAGCGATAAAATTATGTTTAATGCTAATCCGCAAATGTGGCTAGAAGGTGGGTAAAAAGACATTAAAAATAGTTCAATGAATTCTTATATATAATTATATTATAAAAATGATTAAAATGAACCAAATTGGTTTGATATATGTATTATTTATCAATTTTTAATTTAAAATAAATTTAAAGTAAAATAATTATTTAAATGAAAAGGTTTCATTTTTAACAAGAATGTAGTGTTTTTCACTATTCATCAAAAATTTAAAGTTTTCAAAAAATAACAAAAATTCACCCAAAGATAATTTTGATATTCCAAATTGAGAAATGAAGTCTATTTTACCAAATTCAATTTCTATGAGTTTCTAAAATCAATTTTATTATTGTTCACAAGAGGACATAAAAGCTAGTTCCTTTAAGAAAATAACATTTCTAAACATGTAACTATTTTACCAAAACTTATACATTTCATTATAAATATATTTTATTTATGTGAAAGAATTATAAATAACAATTAAAAATTATTTATTACTATTTATGTTACTATATATAATGTATAAGTTATAAATATATCATTTAAATAATTTTAACACTAAAGTATTGTTTTGCAGAAACTCAATCTTGTGTGTTACACAAGCCAAGTCAGTGTTGCATGCAACACAAGCTATTAATGATAATGTACCATAAAATATCGGGGTGTTCCTAAAATATTTAATACTTAATATTATACAATAAATCAAATTATGTTTCATATGATTTTAAAAACACATCTATAAGAATTATGCAATGGAAGGAAATGAAAACATGGTTACTTTTGAATTTTTATATGCAATGTATTTTCTTAAAATACTTAGTATAATATTAATAAATTTAATCTAAAATAAGAAGAAGTATTTTTTTATTATACAACAAGTAGTGATTGTTATGTTTTCAACATATTATCACATATTGTTGAAGACATGGTACATGAGAAATTTGATGAAAATGGTCCATTTTCAAATATGTTTTCTTAATTTATAAATTATAGAAGTGATTAAGATTTTTCTAAACCCCCTATGTTTTACATATGATATTTGAACCTCATACACATATTTTCAGTAATTTATAATCAAATATTTTAGAATATGATAATTAGGCGGATTCAGAATAACTTAACCATTTTCCAAGAAAATGGACAATGTTAATGAACTATTATATTATAAATATTATTGGTGATATTTAACAACTAATCAAAACTAAAATTTATTTAAGTATTTAATTTAAGAATATTAAATTATTTTCTCAACAAGAACCTAAAATATTAGATGATTCCATAGGTGATGAAAGTTGCATAATTTCTAAGAACAATTCAATCAATTTGAACAGAAAAAGGATTGGACTTTATTACAGTATCCTAAAAATCAATCAGTTATAGGAACTAACTGGGTATTATATAGTAAATGTGATAAAAATGGAACTGTATTTTAGACTAAAAAGGGCTTTTTTTAATGAATTTAATCATGAATAGAGAATATAATATGAGTAAAATTTTACTCTAGTAACAAGATAAAATCTATTCATAATATCTTAACCTTAACTGCTCATTGAAGTTTTATTATTTTATAAATGGATATAAAAAGGACCTTACCTAAAAAATATATTCAGGAGGAATTTTAGGTTGAACAGCCTCCTAATTTTAAAAATTTGTTTTTTCAAAAATATTTTTATAAACTTACTAAGGAACTTTATAGATTAAAATATGATCCAAGAGCCTAATATAATAAATTATGTAAATTCATATTTCAAAAAAAATTTTAAATAAATAGTAGATCCAACTATTTTTATCAAAAAATTATTTAAGGATGTTTTAATCCTATAAATCAATATTTATGACATAATTTTTGGATCTTCATTAAAATAACTTTAAAATTGTTTCTAAAAAATCATAAAAAGTGAATTTGATATGAGTATGATGGTTGAACTTAATTTCTTCCTTAGCTTCCAAATATCTTAGAAATATGAATGAATTATCTCATCTCGACATAATTCTATAATATATTTACTTAAATTATTTGGTTTTTATAATTCTTTAATTATTAGTACTCCAATAGTAACTTCTTATAAAATTTATTTTAATGAATCTAGGAAACTTGTAGAACAAAAACGTTATTGAGGAATGATCATAATTTTACTTTAATTGAATAAAAGTAATCTAAATATTATGTTCTTTTCTTTTCTATGTGTAATAATTTTATAAAATATAAAAGAGTCATATATAAAATCAATAAAATGGATCTTACATTATCTAATGAGAACTTTGGTTATTGGACTTTTATATCCTTCTATATATATTTAATTTGGATATTTTTTCAAATAGAGACTTCATGATATGTAAAGTGAATTATAAAAGTACTTTAAAACATATCAATTTAGTAGAGAGTCTTCATTTTCAAGTTTTATAAAGAACAAACATTTGGTATCACTCTCTATTTCTAAAGTGGAATATATAGTAGATGGAATTTTATGTGCCCAATTATTGTGTATACATAACACACTCACTGATTTTGAATGATTTCCACTCAAAAACTAATCTTTTGTAACAATACTATTTCTATTTACTTATCTAATAATATGGTACATTACACATGTGTAAAACATGTAGATTTAAGACACCACTTCCTTTGGGATCATGCAGAATAATGAGATACTATTATTGAATTTATTGAAATTAAAAATTATCTTACTAATCTATTTACAAAATCCTTACATTTTGAAATATTTGAATACAAAAAATAAAATATTGTTACGATCAATTTCAAATGATCATATTCCATTTTCTTTATTTATTCTCCTTATACTAAAAAAATATTTAAGAATTGGGGAGGTCGTTTATTGTATAAAATAGTTCAATATTTTCTTGTAGGCTAAAATATATTCTGAAAGAATAAAAAATGGATGGAATTAATCTATATTTATCAAAGTAAATATTTAAGGTGAGCTTCTTACCTCTATAAACTGAAACTTCAAACAATTTTGTACTTATATATTCCAAAACAATGACTACCAGAAAGAGTGTTTTAAATTTTTAGTTTACTAGAACAATATCAATAGAAATGATAATTATATTATGGAATGATATTTGGGTAACCCCTTACTTTTAATAATGTATTATAACATTGTATTATATTTAAAATCTAATACATTAGAGGTAACCAAATATCATAAAAAATCAATATTTATATTTTTAAAAATATTTATTGATATATATTCTTGTGTGGGATAAATATCCAACCATTAAATCTTTATAATAGCATTGTCTTAGATTCTTAAAAAATCAATATAAAGAGTAATAAACCCCTATAACTAACTATAATTATTTTTTTAGAATTTCGTACTAAAATTTCTTCAGACCTATAGTTTCTTAATAAAATAATCCATTTCATAAAACTTAAAAATGGATGGATATAATAGTATCACTACTCAATAGATCATTTTAGAATGATTGATTGGACTGAATTAATAAAACTAGTATAAATCTCTATTCAAGAGCATCATTCTATTTTAGAAGTTAGATTTATTAAAATTTCCTAATAAGAAATACTATTTGTTTAATTCTTTAGTCATGTAACAACATTATTTTATATTTTCATATAAATCTATCAAAGTTCAAAAAAATTAATGTTTATAACACATAATCGAGGTTTCATTATGAATTTAAGATGTTTTGGGATGTTTTGGGAATTTATCTTAAGGGTTAATCCTTTTTAGTTTCTCATAAGCTTCCATATCAATCTAAAATGTTTTATAAATAAAATAAAATTGTTAATATTTTTATATCAATAGATAAAACCAAAAAGATAGTAAAACTGGTAGTGGAAAAAAAAAATTTCAATGGATATAGAATTTTCTCCTTAAAAGAAAATAAGATAAAGATGCAATTATAGTCAAGACATATATATATACTATATTTTTTATACAACATGCAGAATTTTAGTATTTTACAATTCATGTGGGAATTTATTAAAGCACTTTAATCTTGAATAGTCAAGATTAAGATTCTTTTATACTCATGAATTTTGAATAGAATATTAATAAAGATTTTAAATAATTTTGAAGTTAAGAATATTGTAAGCCCTTTAAATATAAATAGTAATCTAAATAATGATGAAACAATCATCAAAATGAAGATTGATTATAAATATATGGTGAATAATTTTATTTAAAAGGAATGATGGAAACTCTATTATTCAAAAAGACTAATAAAATCAAATCTCAGAATGAGAAAAATAACAAGGAAGTGCCAATGTTGAAATATAATGAACATTTTTTCTTGATTCTAAAGTGTAACATTTTTAATGTTTAAAAAAACTAGAAGATGTTAAAGATCAAAGGTTAATTGTGAATTAGTAAGATGAGATATAAAATAATAAAGAAGATTTATAGAAATAAATAGATCTTGAAAGTGGGTAGAATTTCTTTTGGATTAAAAGGGAAGAAGTTAAGAAAATATGGATTGAAGAAAATAAGCATACAGATATTGAGAAATAAAAGAATCAATCTTTAAATTCCAAGTGTATAAGAATAAATAAAACTCCATTAAACATCATATAAGTGGGAAATAATGAATAAGAAATACCACAGAATAATTTAGACTTCTCCTACAGGAAAAGGAAAAGGCAAGGCTATAGAAGTAGATTGTCAACCAACTTTTGGTTCTCTCTTACCATTAATATTTTAAAAAAATGAGAAAAAGTAGATATATTAGAAATATTAGAAGCTAATTCTAAGAAAGTTAAACCCCAAGTAGTCTTAGTTTTATATTTTTCATTAGAAAATTATTAAATATAATAATTATTGTCAATATGTACTTTGTTAGAAATATCTCATAAATAAAATTCTGTTTATTTATATTTAGAGAAGTAAATAAAGTTTTATTCTCTAAGCCTTATGAATAATAATCAAAGGGATAAATTATCAAAGAACAATTAAAATTTTCAACCAGAAAAAAAATAGTAGGGGATCAAAACAAAAATAAGGAGGAACTATAGATTAAACAATTTAAGGATATTTTTTACATTAATATTATTAGTTCAAGGAATAAAGATAAAATAGAAGATCATATAAAATATGAATGTGTTACTTATAAATCAACCTATATAGTTTATTAAATTGTTATTAAATGTTTCAAAAAATACAATAATAAAAAAAGTACTTATTATTAATTATATTTCACTTGAACATATCTTCAAGAGGAAATTTAATAGTAGGATAATAAAATTGGATATGGTTTGTTAGACTAATCACATGAAAAATATTGAAAATATAGTTTTCATCATTCTGGAAGTCAATATAAACTTAAGTGGCATTCAAGATCAGTGTAAGGTCATCTAGTCACATAATGTTTGAAAGGAAATTTTTTACTAGAAAATTCAGATCATGGTGGATCTTTTCAATTTCAAAGATGATTATTTTAAAAACTTCTGAAATATGAATAAGATTACCTAGTATATGGAAGAACATGAGATTCATATTATTTATATTCAAATAAATTAAAAGTATTTGAATAAAATGTATCATTTTATTCAATATGAAAATTAATTCATCCAATAAAAATTAAAAGAACAAGTTAACATAATTTAGAAGTCAGAGAAACAGAACAATGAATATTAATAGAAAAATAAATCCTAAATTTATTATACAATTATTTTGATACATCAATGAAAATTTTTGTTCTTCCATAATTTAAATTTATTAAAAAAAATTCCCATGTCAATTTATTAAAATCACATAGGGGTGAATGTTATTATACTTTAAATATTAATAATAGGGGAACGTTTTTTAAATGCATACTCTAAGTGGGAGTTATTTAAAAATCTTGGGAATTTTTCTTTTTGTTATTTCATTCAAATTTACCTATTATTATATTTATTATAGTGGTACCCCCATACAGGTTAAGTGTTGGAAGTTGGGGTTTGGATTATTGGTAAGCACACTATAAACATACAGGAAAGACTCGGGTTCAAATCTGAGTGGGGCATAATTTCAAAGTTATTTTATAAATACTACAGTATTTACTATAGAAATTATTTTGTGGTACTATATAAGAGGAAATATTCACAAAGAATGGGCCATTGGGCCATATATTTGGGCCTTTAAGCCACAAGGTCTCTGAGCCATCCATTTTCCTTCAGGTCACAGGGCATAAGGGCTAAAAATATTTAGTTCATTAGGCCACAAGACCTCTAGGACATGAAGCAAAGAAGGTTCGACTTACTATAGAAACTCTAGACTGGTGGATCAGAGTAGAATCAATCCTCAGGTGGTGAAAATTGGATCAATAATAAAAATAGGGATATGGCTTCATCAACTAGCCTATACCCCCACCCCAACCCACCCCTCTCATATTGGAAACATATAAATATTGTTTCCCATAATACTGTGAAATATTATAGCACCACATATTATAACACCCAATCGATAAAGACTACAAGATTATTACACTAGAATTTCCATATCTCAAATATTATATATTAAAATAGTAAATAATATATAAATACATTAAAAATGACAGAATTGTCATAAAATCATTAAAATTATCCTAAGGGATCCTAAGTGATTCTATAATGTAAAAAATAAGACTGAAGAAATGAAGGTCTCATTATCTAAACTAAAGTGCTCATGGTTATTGATGAAGTTGAGGAGGATATGTGTCTTCTAATCATGTTCTACAGGTAAATGTAATATCCATAAAAATATGACCAACCAAATTTATTAAATTCATAATTGAATGTTGGGTAGATCTTGGTCATGGAAATAGGAAGAAGAAAAGAAACATGGGGCTTAGCACTAAACTCTATGTTTCTCAAGGGAATTAAACTAGAATATTTTATAATCCATGTGTAAATATCCCATATATATCCTCTAATTTGTGGATTGATCACATTTTCTATATAAAATTATTAAAATTGAGAATATTTATAGAGGAATATGAGAACATAGAGGGTTATTATATCCTAAAAAAATTAGAGAAGGGAATATATGGGCTTGGGTTGTAGTATGGATAAACTAAAAGGATACTACTAGGGGAAGTGTTATAGATGAAGGAGCATGAAAATGGATTGGGTAGATCTTACATAGTATACCTTTAATGGATCTAATAATCATTCCCCTCCCTTTCACATCACTATTATATTTAATTCTTTCTCTTTTTGAGATTGTTTTTGAGTTTGGTAGTTATTTGAACTATGATGAGTCAATTTGGCCTTTTTATTCTTAATTATCATTTCATTGGAAATGGTATGGATGAATTAAGTTTGTGAATAAGTTAAAGAAATTATAGAAAAAAATTGGAAATAGGAGACTAAAAAATCTCTAGTTGGGGAGAAAATGTGTCCTAACAACATATACATTTGTAGCTTCACAACCTATATAGAAAATTAAACTCTTTAGGAAGTGACAGCACACATAACACCATTTATTCACTAAAATTCACTCTATAGACTGGGGGTTAAATGGAATACTTTAAATAAACTTTATATTTATTACATAAAGTCTTTAGGGTGAATCGGTGGAGAATCCTTGAGGTAATAGTGGTGGTTTCTTGAAATCCAAAGGGAAGGTTTTTAGTAGGCTTGATTATTATTTTAAATATAAATTCAATAAAAGAGAAATCCATTGCTATGAAGGATTGGAATCCCAATGTTTACTTTTAAGTTATGAACACTAACACTACTTTACTTGTTATACAATACCTATTTTTTATAATATCCATGAACATATTCACCCCATTATTTTATTGTTTTTAATATAAAATTATTTAGGACCACTAGTGCCCAAAATATGTCACTATGGAAATAATGACCTAGTTACTCACTAGTATTTTTTTGAATCAACGCAAAACAATTCTATGAAATCAGTCCATGCATTAATTTTTGAAAATAATGATGATAAACCATGTCATTATTTTGATAGGGATAGGTTTCAGGTGTAATTATTCCCAAATTTTTAGAGAAAATGGTAAAAATACAAGGAAATGATCTGTATGTTGGGGTAAAACCAAAAAATGTGATAGTGAGAAAATTAGTGTGAGTATGACTAGACTAAGAGTAAAAAAACAAAGATAAAAAGTTTCCAATGGAGTGGTTTTCCATTTATAGAATTAATATCTAAACAATCAACTGAGCCTACTAACTACATTCCCTATAGATATTAAGAAACCACCATTGTTCCCTCGAGTATTCTCTTACAATATATGACATAGTCTTACTAATTAAGTTTCATTCCGTTATAAATTTTTCTATTAATACCTACTTTTGAGATTTATTTTTGGTGAATTTATGGTGTTATGTGTGTGGTCATGCCTCAAGATTTTAGATGTGGTCTGTTGGTTTCTTAGCCACACTAGCTTCCCTATTAAGATAATATTCAGTATCCTAGTTCCTAGTATGAATTTACACTTTTCATTTTTCACTAAAACGCTAAAACAATAAATTTAGGTTCTAACTAAATGATCATTATGAAAAAGGAATTCAAATTGACTCACTATAGTTCAAAGAACCAAAAACTCAATTAAACACTCCAAATAAAATCCCACTTGATCTCATTATATAACATGCATAGATAAATCAAGAATCAAATATAATAGTAAATTTAAAGAGAGTATAAAGATCATTAGATATGTGTGAGGTAATATATGCAAGATCTACTTGATATTTTTCTAAGTTCCTTAACCTGTAGCACAACCCCGAGAAGTCTCCTCTCAATTGAACTCTACTCCAGCACAATCTTGTGTGGTCCCTTCTCTAATTTTCCAATATTGTATTAACGATTAATTTTTATTCATTATCTTTTGAATAATTTTCCGCACTTATTATTCATAAAAAACAAATTTTTGGTGGAATTCTCATGATTTTATATTGAATATAATTTGAGAGCATTGTTTCAATTCATCCATATAATAGTAGTTTGGTATTTTGATTATAACTTTTTTATTCATATCCAATTGATATTATTATTATTATTTATGATACCTAGTATGTTATTACACATATCATTGAACTAGATATTGATCTATCTTGATCATTTAGAGGTTAAAATGAACTAAACAAAAGGATCTATTAATTTGACCCAACATATCGTATTAATTGTAAAGTTTCTATTTCTGTGGAATATTTTGAAGATTAAATTCCTTGAAACTTACTACATGAAATTAAAACATATATTCCTTGTAGTGGTAAACAAATGGTTTCCCCATTCAATAAATAATTTACCAAACTAAATCCTACAATGTAAGCCCTTAGTTATTCTAACTAGATTGATTACTTATCACTTATAGCCAAATATCTTTAAAACTATTAGTGTTAATGGTCTAAAAATTTGTGTGAAAACATAAAATTGGATAGGTATAAATTTTATTAACTATTAATGGATGATATTTATTTTTTTTAAATGATATAAATTCTTGGTAAAACCAAACATTTTAAATTTAATAGCCTTTCAGGATAGAAAAGTTTACTTTAGTATTTTAGATATAACTTTTCTTACAGGAGTCTAATAGACTTAAAATTATGTGGGTGGATCATGAAGTAGAATAAGAAAAATATTTGAAAATAAATTTTTTGATATATTTAGGTCTTATGGATCAAACATCCATGAGAATTTGGAGGACAGAATTAGAGGTAAAACCAACCACCCCTGGTTCTATAAATATGTGCATCGATTTTCATTCTACAAGGTTGACATATTAGAAACATGGAAGGATCATTTTTCATAACCAAACCTTGATGAATTTTGGTAAGACATTCTATACTCTAGTTTCATTTATAGATACATATCATCCCTTATTCTTTTTCTTTATCATTTTCGTATTTCATTCCTTGTATTTTTCTATATATTATTACAATATTTTTTACATTAATTTAATTTTTCTCATGTTTTTAAACTCTATATATAATTTAGTAGTTTAGTTTTATACTCTTAGATTATATTTAATTATTTTTTAATTTCTCTTTTTAATACCCATTAAATTCAATATCTTAGTTCTTCTCTTCTCTTATCTCATTTATTTTAATTTATTTTAATTTATTTTAATTTATTATCTTCTCCATAATATTATTCACTATATTTATGGTTGACTAAATCCCCCTTCCAAGGTTAGTGTTATCTTAGGGATGATAGATTAATCTAGTGTTACCATACATCATGATTATTAAATTGATATTGTGTGCTTCCATCATATACAACATATATTATTAATATATTTTAAGGTACTTGAGGGTTTCATAAATTATTTTAACTCCTTACACATAAAAATTCATGGAATATTGAACTATTCATCAACTATAACGTTTTTATGGATGGAAGCTCAATTTAAGGCTTGGATTGCTGCTAAAACTTTTTTGAAATTTGTTCTAATATATATCATGTTGTGAATTTTAATTTGATAAGATATTTTTCATTACTCAATGACATGAATCTATAAATATTTTAATATCTATAATTATCTTAATATATCTTAAATAGTTTAATTCAATTAAATTTCATTTCTCGTTTAATATAAACTTTGTGAACATCAATCCCACCCTTTTAACAGACAAAAAAATAATGTCATTCAAATTATATAGTACCATCATCAAGAATTTAACCCGAGTGCCTTTATATATATTATAGCAGGGAATAAAAAATTTTATGTTTTATATGATACAATTAGACACACTTAAAATTATAACCATTGTTAGGGATGGTGGTATATGTAATGATTTGTTTTTTATTATCAAAAAAACTAAAAAAATTAAAAAACATTAAAAATGGAATCCATTGATGAATAACCCTCAAATAATTTAAGATTAAAAGTTTAAATAACATAAAAAAGTACAAGATATTATCAAGTCTGACTACGAGGATGAGACATTTAGGGATATAATTATATACATCAAAGAATAACTTGAGTATCAAGAGCTAAATTCCCTAGATGAGGAACTCAATGAGGTTTCTTAATATTTTTAGAACTTTATCCAACTATGATAGGGGAACAATCAATCCCATAATAAGAATAAATTATGTCAATAACCTATAATAATGATAAATTGGAATTAGTGGATACATTCATGGAAGATCCACTATCTAACCCCCAAGTTTCACTCCAATGGAACTTTATAAAGAACAAGAGTTTCCAGTTAAATCTTGAAAGGAGACAATGAAAATTTAGATTCATTATTATTTCTTTATAAATTTTTATTATCTACTAAATATATTTTTTCTAATATTTATTAGAAATATATTTATCCATAGAGTGTGGAGAATAAAATGATAATGATATTAGTTTTGAAAAGATAATGGATGAACCAGTTTCATTAATAATTGAGGTAAAAGAGAAAGTTGGTACTAAGATGGATATTTATGAAGAAACCATTACTCAATATATATAAGATGAAAATATACTTTAAAAAATAGAAAACCAATACTTGATGGACTATATCATTCCTCAAGTTGAATACGAAATGGAGGTTCCTCAAATTATTGTTTCATCTTTACTGAATTAAAAGTACAATAACAAGGAAGGGAGCACATTTTTTTTTAAAAAAAGTGACCTTAATACGGATAAATAAGTTTGGAAATGCCTTATAGAGAAGAAAATATAGTGGTTCATATCAAGGAAACCACATCCAGCATTGGACTATATATAGTTCATTATAATTTTGTAGATTTATACTAAATAAATGCATCAATTCTTATTGAGAAACCAAAGTTATCTTTTAATTTTATAAAAAATCATTTTTTTAGTATTTAGTTAAATTAATAATTAATTATTATAATTTTATTGATTATAATATGGAATCCAGTTTTATGATTAGATTTATCCAATTTTTCTACAGAATAATCATCAATGAAATCCCATGATCCTTTTACCAAAAGGATATTCATTATTAATGGACACCAATTAAATATCTATAATAAGATTCCACATACATCAGGAACTATGTCAAATTATAAAAAACCAATTCTACTAGAAATGATCCTCCCCTAATGGAAAATAAAATCCACTTAATCTAAGACAAGAATCGCCTCTTACTCTTATCCTCCAAATCTCTCTCTCTCTCTATATATCATTATCTCTCCATTTATAACTTATCTTATCTTTTTCTATTTTCCCCATTTTTTGTCTAGTTTTTTTCTTTTCCATGTGTGTGTTTCTTAAAATAAAAAATGTTAAAAATCATGTTTAATAAATATAATTTTTAAAATTTATACCATTTTGGGTGATTCAAAAGGTATTGTTTTCATCTCAAACAATTTATATTTTCAACACCAAATTTCAAAAATATATTTTATGTAATTAACATTATATTTTGAGTGGCCACATTTGGATTATAAAATTTTTTTCCCCTCAATCTATGAGGTAAAAATTATGCTTTCATGTCAAATTCATTTCTGATAATCTTTTCTTCATGTGTATTTTTACCACCAATTATGAATCTGGATTTTATTGACCTTCAATCTAAAAATAAAGAAATTGAGTGCATGTAAATGATAGATGAAATTTTTATAGCGACATGGTAATCATTAGATTCAAATACCCTACTTTAACCATATATTAGACCTACTTTTCAAAACCCCATTTGAGACAATAAATACCCCATTTTTGATAGCCACATTACAATCTCATGACCATGTCCCACCAAAAATTAACTTAGATTTTACATGCATGATTTAGTGAAATTTAATTGTAGGAATAATGTATTTCAATGATATTTTAAATTCATTGTTATTTATTTGGTCTTTTTATACTTAGGGATATATATCATTTAATTTGTGGGGAAGTGGTTCTCTTTTATCAAGGCATAGGAAAAAAATTCACTGTAATTTTTTGTCAATTATTTTGTGACAACGCATTTAAAATATTTACAAGAAATGAATGTAAAAATTGAAAAGAAATGAATAAAAGAAAAAAATCAGGAAAAAAATTAAAATAATATCAAAAAAAACAATTATATTATTTCTCATTGTCTAAGGATTTGTGATAGTTTGAGTTTTTTATCATCCTTGCTTAATTCTATCCCTTATTTTTTTTACATGTGTGTGTTACCCTTATAGAAATGTGTTTGTATAGCATTTGAAACTTCATCTAATTGGTAATTCATGTTTTTGTCTGTGTTTATGTTACCCCACTTTCCCTATTTTTTTATATTTTCTTACACCACAAGAAAAATTTACTATTACGACGGGTCATTTACGATGGGTTCCCATCGTAAATAGTTTTTTACAACAGGGTCCCGACGCAAATGACCCGTTGTGGAAAATAGTGTCACAAAAATCACTTGTTTGCAACAGTCCGTCGTAAAAAGTTAATATTTGTGACAGGTAGAAGTATCATCGTTAAAAAAATTATACATATTTTTAAGAAACATTATTATGATGGGTCGGTCTCTCGTTGCAAAGAGTTTCCCATTTTTACCTTTTTGTGAAAAATCATCACAAACAGTATTTGCAATGAGTCCATCACAAATAGTTGAAAAAATTAAAAAAATCAATAAAATAATATTAATAATAATATAATATTAATATAATTAAATAATAATATTAATATTAATATAATAAAATTATTTATAAATTAATAATAATAATATAAAAATATTATATTAATATAAATAAAATATTCATATTCATATTCATAAAATAAAATTACTTATAAAATAATGTAATGATATAATAATATTATTATTAATATTAATGAAATAATAATATTAATATTAGTAAGATAATAAAAATCTAAGTATTCACAAAAATATATTAATTAATAAAATAATAAATATACGAAAAAACTATAATATTCGAAACAATATAAAAACACTATTTAAAACTTTAAATAGTTAATATTACAAAAAAAAATCCATTCAAATGTTTCATTATAAAATAAAAACACATCACTGAGGGGGAGGGTCATCTGGAGGACTAGTAGGAGATGGTGGAGGGAACTTCATCCCTAAACTGCGAGTCAGACGTCACATGTACTCTATCTGCTTCTTCTTCTACTAATGCCACCATCAACGCATCTCATCCTACATCTCCTACTGTTTTTGTTGTTGTTGTCGTAGGAACTCTTACTGCTTCTGCTACTACCACTGATGCATTTTCACATGATCCCTTCGCATATTCTCTATGAGCTCACTCTGAGGTCGCAACTGCTCCTCATACTATTCATGAGAAGATGAGGACTCTCTACGATCTCCTCTCGGGATGGATGCCGAAATCACATAGGTGTCATAAAAACCCAAAAGGTTTAATTGAGAGTTGATACCAACAACTCGGCCTTTCTTGAAGGTATATTGGGTTGCCTCCATCCATGTTGCCTCATCAAATCAGGAGGCATTGTTCTAACAATTGGTCTCAACCTGACTCTCAACACGTGTATGATATATCACAACATTATATGACTCCTTCAATTGCAATTTTAAATTAAAATATTTAAAATATTATTTGTATTTAAATTTAAAACTCAAAAATAACTTATACTTACCACAATCTGACACTAGAGAGAACCTCTAATCTCTCCAGTGGCTGGATTGTTGTACATTCTCCTATAAACATTGTACTCTGTAATATCAGGTTGTGTGGCTGCCTATATGAATATAAAATAAACTGTATTCATTTAAAGTTATATACAATATTTAAAAAATGTACGTACCATATGCTCCCTATGTGTACTGAATGTACAAATACCATCTCAATGTTTCACCTTCTGTCTCCCCTAATTTTGTCGACCTACTAATAACCTACTCTGAAACTGCCTACTCAACCATTGTGTACATATTTCATCACAAACCTGAGATAAAATATAATCAGGTCAGTGGACATGACATGTATCATCAAACTTATTCACTCTTACTTTCTCCATTTCTTTCCTTTTCAAATTGTGTAAAAATTGTGTGCAACGCAGATACATAGCTCCCTTCCATGCCTTCCAGATAGCCTCACACATGCTCTCATCAATGGGATACCATAATCCTTACAAATAATTTATTATATCAAGTTATTAATTAAATTAATTCCAAAATAAATATTATTTATTTACATACTAGTCAATGCTCGAACATGCGTTGTTGAACATAAACAGGAATATGATCCCATGACACCCATGCATCAGAAAAATAATTGTGCAATATAGAGCTCCCCTGTCCAATAGCTATATGCGTAAAGATATGAGAAAAATAACAATTAATCAAACAATTAGAATATAAATAAATTAAAGAAAACTAATTAAAATAAATAGGTAAACATACCACTACGTGCATGGATTGAACCCAAGATGTGGATGTCGCTTGGGGAGAGGGTCCGAAATCATCATTCTGGCAAGACCACGCCCCCTCCGAGTTCCCCCTGAACTACCAACAGTCTAAGGGTCAGCTGATCTAACCTCCTTCTCGTCCAAAGGTAGATCAGCCTCCTGTAACATATGATACATATCCTCATCCATCTGAAACATGAAATTATTGTTGTTAGTAAATAGTTGAAAAAAACTATTATATATATATTATGATTATAAACAACATTTAACTATGTCAATGTCCATCTTCATTCTCATCTTCATAGCCCTCGATTTCAATGTCTTCATCTTCCTCGGCATCATTAATTTCCATATTAGTTTCAGTTTCATCATCACTTTGTTGGGACCAAGTTGGATGGAGAAGGCAGTTTGATGAGTTTGCCTTTGTAGAGTGCTGTATTTTGTTGTCAAAGAAGAAAAATTAATTCACTTTGTAAAAAGATCAGAAACCAGACGTTGCTTTACTGATATGTATTTCACAAATATCATAAGTCAGAAGAACTTTTCATACAAGACTTATGAAGGATAGGGCGAGTAAAGAAGTGTTTTGGAAAAGGAAAGAAAGTGGCGGGCAAGTCAAGAGTGGCGCGCAAGTATTGGTGTGCAATTATTGGTGTGCATGTATTGGAGCACAATTCATATTTCAGAATCATCATATCAAAATTTTACAAAGAAAATAAAATGGTGCTCAAGTTAAATATTGTCACACAAGTCAAAAATTAGCGCGCAAGTATAATTGGCGCACAAGTGTGGTGCACAAGTATAAGTGGCGCGCAAGTGTGGTGTGCAAGTATAAGCGTTGTGAAAGTGTATGTTGCGCGCAAGTTATATTCCAACATCATCATATAAAAATATGACAAAGGAAATAAAGTGTTGTGATAGTGATGGAAGGGCACGCAAGTGATGGATCAGCGTTCAAGTAGGAACAACGGGCAAGTGTATGTGGCGCTCAAGTCACCAAAAGGACTATAAATAGATGACTAGCCTCCTCATTTTTCAAAGCTCAACACTTAAGAGAAAATTTGAGCTCTGAGTGTGAAAGTAGTAGATCATGCTTTGATCGTGCAAGTAGAAGAGTGCGGTGTGCAAGATGAAGTGGTGCGCAAGATGAGGTATATTTATAAGGCGTGCAAGTAGGGTGTCGCGCAAGTTTTGTCGCGCAAGTTTTGTCACACAAGTTTTGTCGTGCACTTTTTGTCGCGCAAGTTTTGTCGCACAAGTTGCCAGAGGAATGCTAGTAGTGAGGTTCTTTCAATAAGTGGCATGTGTATAAGCCAAAGGTGGCATGAAAGTTGTGAGTTGTGATCAATGGTGGCGCACAAGTATTGAGTAGGCGCGCAAGCAGGTGGCTCACAAGCAGTGAGGCGTGCAAGCAGGTGGCGCGCAAGTAGGGAGGCATGCAAGCAGGAAGTGGCGCGCAAGCTATTTGTACCAGGAGGTTCTTACCATCTTCTGGGTAGTAAATTTAAGAATTGTTTTGAAAGATTTTATTTGTGAATGTTCATTAAGAAGCACAGAATCATTACATTACCCTATTTGTGCTAAGAGTGAGCAGACGCATTATTGGATTGTTTTCAAAGTGCTACATGAGTGTAAGGGTATATCCTACTCATTGTATTCCACATCAACAGATTGTTTTCTAGTGGATTGTGTGGTACTGGATTGTTTCTGTACCATACCAAGGACGTAGATACTCTTGTTGAGTAGTGAACCATGTAAATCATGTGTTCATGTGGTTGTGTGTGTTTAGTAGGGAAGAAAATCTTTAACAGGAGGTGAAGGTTGTTTCAAAAAATAGGAAACATAAAAAGAAAAAGATATCACTGATTCACCCCCTCCCCCTCTCAGTGATACTTGGATCCTGACTGGGAACTTCAATTGGTATCAGAGGGACAGGTTCCCTTCGTTTATTCTTTGTTGAAGTGGTTGAAGAGAAATTGTGATGAAGAGTCTAAATTGTGTGAACAGTAAGGGGATTCCAATTTTTTATGGAAAGAACTATCACATCTGGAAGGATAGAATGATGCCTTATCTTATGTCTCTTGGATATGAAGTTCTTGAAACTACAATGGATGGATTTCCTGCTATTGATGACGAGGTTCCTCTTACTCTTGTCGATAAGAAGAACCTTTAGAATGATGAAAGAGCTAAAAATGAGTTACTCTCATCTCTTTCTGAGAGTGAATTTTTAAGAGTGAAAGGTGTTGCTACAGCCAAAGGAATCTGGGACAAACTTAAGAACATCTATTAAGGAAATACAAAAGTGAAGAGGCTAAACTACAAATCTGGAGACTGAAGTATGAAGATTTGAAAATGGGAGAATCTGAATCTGTTGGGGATTTCTTTACCAGAATAAATGATATAGTCAATACAATCAGATGTCTTGGTGAAACGTTGGAGGATTCTACAGTTGTCGAAAAGATCTTGAGAATTATTCCTGACAAGTTTGATGCTAAAGTGTATTCATTGGAAGATAGATACCCTGAAACATTATCTTTGGATGACTTGCATAGCACTCTCATTACTTATGTGATGAGAAGAGAGAATACTATGAAGGGAAAAACAAAAGATGATATAGAAATGACATTCAAGGCTACAAAGAGAGAGAAGTCAAAGGAGACTTTTATTGAAGATGATGTTGGTGAATCTGATTCTGAAGTTGAGGTACGTAAAAATTTTGATGAAATTTTATCCTTGTTTTCTAAGAATGTGAAAAGAGGTACTGTGAAATACAAGGGTAAACTTACCTTGAAATGTTTTGAGTGTGGAGCCTTTGGTCACTTTGTGGCTAACTATCCTAAAAAGAATAAAGAATAATATAGTGATGATGATAACAAAAGTCCAAGAAGGTTGTGGAAGAAACAATATGACAAAGACAAATATTTTTCAAAGGTGAAGAACAAAAAGTTCTTCAAATCAAAAAGAAGAATCTTTTTATCTAAAGATAAAGATGAAAAAGATAGCGAATATGAATCTGAGAAATTATTTAATGACAAATCTAGAGAGAATACCTTTATTGCTGCAGTAAATAATGAAGAGTATGAGAGAAAAAGTTCAGAAGAAGAAGAAACTCAACTTGAATATCATCTAAAATAACAGTTGAAAGAATGCTTGAGGAAGATCAGAAGGATTGAGAAGGAAAACAACAAGCTGATAAATGAAAATTCCACATTAAACAATCAAGAAGGTTTTACTGATGAGAAAATCAATATGGAAAAATAAATTAATGATCTGAAAAATTCTCTTAAAAATACAAAGAATCGTAATGATCATCTTGAAGTAAAGTTGAAGGAAAAAGAAGAAGATTTGGAACTTGTCCAACAGAAACTTTATAAAGATAAAGAAATGAATATTAGTTTCAAAAATTCTATCTCAGAAGTTGGTGAATGTTCTAGTAAGAATGAACCAAACAAGGATCCACAAAAGTTACCTTTAAAGGTAGAAATAAAATACAGAAGTGGTTCTGATAAGAACAAGGCTGGAAAGACCATGTATGTGGTCAAAGTCAGCAATGATGAAAAATCAGAAGTTCATAAAAATCACGAGTCAAGAAATACTTCTAATACTTATGGTGATGGTAAATTCGAAATGAGAAAGGGAGTTACAAATGAAAACATAAAATTTGATGGTCAACATAGTTCTATTAAGAATGTTGTTGAGAAACGTGTTCACAAATCTGGTCAGTGTAGAAGTTTCAGAGGCAAATATTCTTTATATGGTTATTGCTGGTATTGTGGTGGATTCAGACACATGGAAAATATGTGTTGGTTCAACCAAAAACATTACAACTATTCCAAAATTTTTGAAATACAAGGATTTAGGGGTAATCAATCCTTTAAAAATAGAAAGTCTCCAAATAAATTTCAGAAGATATCTCAGAAGACTGGTTTGAAAGTTGAGAATAGGTTCCAACCACTGGAGACTATTTGTGAAAGATGTGATCGACCTGGACATCTTCCAAAGGGATGTCTTAGTGTGTTACCAAAGAAAAAAAATATTATTAATAATTATCAAAAGCCAGAGTTTTTAAAAGCTAAAAGGGACAGGTCTGATAAGTCTGAAAACAAAGAGTGCATGGTTGTCTGGCCAGAACACATTGACCTGGCTAGGAAATTGGAGGAAGGACAACAGAAAGTGAAGGAAAAGGAAGAACAAAAATCTCTTGTTGTCAAAACTACTTTTAAAGCTACAAAAGGAGAACGTCCATGGATTCTTGATAGTGGTTAGTCTTCTCATATTACAGGAGACTTAAAGTTGCTGAAGAATGTGAAATAATTCAAAGAAGGAACCGTTACATTTGGAAATGATGAATCTCTGAGAATCAAAGGTGTTGGATCAGCCATCATTGGAAAGGAAAAAATGAAATCTAAGAAAACATTATATGTTGATGGGTTGAAACATAATCTTATGATTGTTTCAAAACTCTGTGATGAGGGAAACAAAGTTATATTCAGAAAATATGGGTTCGTTGTGAAATTTGAGAATGATGGAAATATAGTTACAAGAGGCCAACGTACAAAAAGAAACTTGTACCAAGTTGGTGAAGTACAAAATTATTGTTACATGGGCATGGTTGACGAAAATCATTTATGGCATAAAAGGCTGGGACATATGTGTCATAGAAATATTTGTAAGTTATCAACGCGAGACAGTGTCTGAGATATTCCTAATTTATCAAGAAGAAGAGATTGGTGTTGCACTATCTGTGAAAAAAGAGATTACAAACTCTTTTCATAAGAGAGTTGAAATTCGTTCAAAACAACCCTTGGAACTTATACATTCTGATATATGTGGACCAATGAGAAAGTAATCAAAAAATGGATATAATTACTTCATTACTTTAATTGATGACTTTACTCACATTAATTGTGTTATGTACATGAGACATAAGTCAGATGCTCTGAAAATGTTTAAGAGTTTCAATAGGAAAGCAGAAAAGGAATGTGAGTATTCAGTGAAGAAGATAGAACTGATAATGGTGGTGAGTATAATATTAAAGAGTTTGAAAGTTACCTTGAGAAACATGGAATTTGGAATGAGTTCAGTTCACCATACACACCTCAACAAAATGGGGTTACTGAAAGAAAGAATCGAAGTCTGGTGGAAAGGGGGGAAACTATGTTACTTGAACATAGTCTTTCTCATTATTATTGGAGGAAAGCCATGAGCATTTATATTTATATTCAGAACCGATGCTTCTATAGGACAAAATCATATATGAATCCATATGAAATCTTCTATGGAAAAACTCCAAGTCTGAAACATTTAAGAGTATTTGGGAGTCCATGCATTATAAAGAAGAAAGGTGGAAAAGTTGGAAAGTTTGAGCAAAGAGGAGATGATGGAATTTTTCTTGGATATGCTCCATAAGGAAAAGGATATAGATGGCTCAATAAAGAAACAGGAAGAATTATTGATTCTTCATATGTAAAATTTGTTGAAAATTTTGAGAAAGAAAAGCAGTCATATGTTGATGTGGAAGTCAAGAAAGATAGAGAAGCTTTTGTTAAGGATTCTAATAATGCTACAGACTGTGTTTATCCTACCGGTGAAGATGAATCCGACTCAGAAATATCGAGTGATGAAGATGAAGTTTGAAAAACTCATCCTAGGTTTATGAAACAAGTGGAGGCACATAATATAATTGGAGATAAACATTAGAGGGTTCAAACAAAAAAGAACAATCAATGCTATATCACATACTTCTCTTTATTCAAAAGTTGAACCGAATGATGTAAATAAAGCATTTGAGCATCCAGAATATAAAAACCTGAGATTTTATAAGATATATTATTTTTAATTTCTTTCATATCTTTCATTGTACGCTACACCAAGATTGTCTTTCGCTATAGGCAACACCGTATTAGCTTGCAGTATACGCAACACTAATCTTGGATCGTGTTACACACAATTTCAAGTTTGTTTGATAGTAGTTATTCTACGCAAAATTGATTGTATATATATATATTCAATGTATAAATGAAATATGGTTGGATTTTTTTATACACAACAAAAAAGGAGTCTTTCACTACATGCAACACTAACTTGGCTTGCATTACACGCAATCGCAACCTTCCTCGATAGCGTGTGTTTTACGCAATACCGGGTTTCACTAAATAATGATATATGGTTATAATATTATTATAAACTAGCCTTTATGAATATTATTAACTACATTTTGAATTTTATAACATTATTATTCATCTTACACATTTTCTAGAACATGGTATGAGAACAAAATAAATTTTTCGGGTAAAATAAGTATTTTTCAAAAAATGCAGTTTTGCCGCCTTTTGATGGCGCACCCATTTTAAATATAATTTTTGACAAGTTTATAAGTTAAATTTTACAAAATAAACTTCCTATTTTGAATCAGGATACAAAAATTTACATTGTATAAAGTTTTGATATTTTTCTGATAACTTTCATATTTTAATGAATAGTAAAAACACGCTATATTTTAATTAAAAACAACATTTTTATCATAATAATTTATATGGTTAAATTATAATATTTAATGGTTTTAAAGTATAAATATAATATATTTTTACCATTTAATATAATTTATGTCATTATCATTGATTTTACATTGAATTCATAGGTAAAATCATTTCAATCTTTTGTAATGTTTTAACTTTTAAAGCTCGTTTTCTTAACAACGGGATTAATTTTAAATTAGTTTCTGAAACTTTTGTGTATTGACTTTAGAAAAATGGATTCCATTTTTAGAATCAGTGGGTCCAAATTATGTTAATAGGATACTTTTTATTTTTGGGCATTATGAATAGTAACTACGGTAAATTTTATTTACCATAGTAAAAGGTAAATCGGGTAATTAAGGATAAATATAATATTATACAATTACCCTAACACTTGTCTTAATATAATTGGATGCTTATATTTAGTCCTAAGGCATATTTTGGTCGAAATGGAATCCATTAGAACCCACTTGGAGGTGATTAAGACCTTTAGTTTATTTTATTTAAAGGAATGTGAAATATGTCTCACTCAACTTTAATAATTAATGTATTTTTAATATAAGTTTATACAGAATATAAATTCAGTTATAAATACTCATTTAAAAGATAAATTTTTTTCTTTATCATGGTAATTTATTTATAATTTTTAAGAGATATTTAATTACCTTAATAGCTTATACATTAATGATGCCGAAATTATTTATTTAGTGAAAAATAAGTAATATAGTTTTTTTTGAAATAATAATATCCATTAAAAAGCTCACAAACCTGACCAAAACTTATTTTTAGTGTATATATACACCATAAGAATACAATAACCGAATATATGACCGTTTTTAGTCTTATAAAAGTGATTATGACACTTATATTATTTTATTTTAAATGATGTCAAAGTTGTCACCTTCATAATTTAATAAATATAACATTTTAAATGTTGGTTTTTTTAGAATATAAATCTGACTAAAAGTATTATTATGAAATATATAAGATTTATATTCATCCTAGTATTTTATTTTTAATTATTATGCAACAAATAAGTATATTTAATAATTATACAAAAATGTTGTAGAAATTATTTTATTAAGAGAAGTATCAAACAAATGGTTTTAAAAATAGTAAAATAAATATTATATGAACTATTTAATGTGATACACTAATTTTCTAGATAAATATGACTTGTTATTAAGATATTAAATATTTTAGTTTGAACATATCTTCTGTCTGGATTTTATTTAAATTCAAGTAAATGAATAGTAGTTAAATTGACACAATTATTATTTTATAAAACTAACATAATATAATTTTTTTTTTTAAATCACAAAAATATTTAAAAAAATTAAATTAAAATTAATATGGTATAAAATGTCATAAAGTATCCAATTATTGAAAATTCACAACCCATAAGTAATTATTTATAACAATTTAAAATTTAGAATCTTATTACCACAAATAAAGTTAAATAGATTAAATAAGGATAAATCAAGTTGATAATGTTTAAAATAAATTCTCAACATGTCTAAATTTTATTGGTTGATGATATTACAACCCTATCTCATCTAATATTCTAATATGAGTCGTTTTTTGAGGTTTTTAAGTGGGGTTTCAATTTATTATAAATTTATATTTCTTATATTTCCAAAGGTGCCCCTCTCCTCCCTTATAAAAGGGCACCTCCTCCCTCTCCTCCTCACGCCATTTTGAGCCTTGAATCTCGGCCAAACTCTACCCATTTCACTTCCCCACTTCCCTAGAAACCTTATAGAGATACTGGTGTTCTCAAAAGACCAACTCTAGTGCCCTAAGAGGAAGTTCAAATGAGGTACTTCAAGGAAGAGGTAATACCTTCTACCGATTCTTTCAAGTTTCTTTCAAGTTTCTTTCTTCTTCTACTTCCTCTTATTTAGTGGTTTCATTGTGAAGTAATAACATAATTATCCCTCATATACTTCTATGTTATTATAAAAATGAAACAACCCCACTTCAAATTCTATCCATCCTATGGAAAATGAAATCACCGCGCGTGCGTACGTACGGAATACCGTCTCCACGCCGTGGTGTAATCAGTTTTTCCACCACCACCTTACTTGGATGGGTACAATGGTGTAAAAAATAAATATATATGATTATTATAAAATCATACTGATTCTAAGAAATTATACCATCCACTCCAATTATATTCAATAATTATGGGAACGATATCGTCGCTCGTGCGTACGTACAGACTACCGTCTCCATGAACGCGATAAGATTCATTCTTCATGTTAACCTTTCATAAATGATTATAAAGTATATATAATGAATAATAATGAAATATATGAAATAATAATGTTACTGGATTTATGTATATATATATATGTATGTCATCTATTTAATTCCATTCAATTCAATAAAGAAAACGAAAATAGCGTTCAAGCGTACGTACGGCCTACCGTCTCCAGGAATGGTGTATTTCATTCCATTTATCAATCTATCATATATATGTATATTATAAATATTTATTATATATAAATCATTTTTTACATTCTGAAATTAAGGAAATCAGTATATAAGTAATAATATCAAGAACAACAAGTCGAAACACGTATGATAAATGAAACAATTTTACCCAAAACGCTGCTTTAACATGGATTTAGAAAAGAACGGGTAATATAAAGTCATAAGTGAACCATATATGATATCATAACAATGAATATGATTCTGTAATAAGTCAATGACATTATTTAAATCATTATACAGTTGGTTCGGATAGGTACGAAGCATATCGGACCTAAGGTAAGGGAAAATGTTGCAATCTCAATTGTTTTCTATCCGAGATTGCTTATACATAAGTATTTACTGGGGTTATATTTATCATCCATGTCCAAGTTTTATAAAAATGTTTTCATGTATTTTTAAAGTCCTTTTTACCCATTTTTTACTTTTACTACATGATATGTACGGAATCTTTTTTTGTTTACCATACGAGGTACTTTTTGACTTTTCTGGAAAAAGTACGAGAAGAATGTTTTTTTAACTTATATAGCATGAATGGATTTTTACAGTTTCATAATTCCTTATTTTCATGAAGATTTCTCAATAATATTTCGTGATTATTTTCAACCAAATCCTTTTTTTAAATTGCGTGTCATTTTGTGAAAAGAAAATGATTTCAAAGAAGAAAGGATATTTTACTCAAGAATTCATTTCAAGTGTTTTATCAAACCCATTTTACATATAAGATGGCATTATTTCAGATGTTTATGTTTTAAGTATAATGTCTCTATGATTTACATGGTTTTACTTTTCTTATGATGAAATGATATCCATTTTTTGTATGGATTATGTTATGATGGGATGATTTTTATGAAACCCATTTTATACTTTGGGTAATGATGAATGATTTATGTTCATGCGGTGGCACAATTAAGAATGATTTCATTATGAGATGGGTGGGACCTATATCTCCCTCCAATGCATTGGGTAAAGATTTATATCTCATGAGATAGACATGACTGGAATGGTAAGTTAATCTAGTTCAGTGAAACAGGACTGGATTGAGGAGTGAACTCGATTCAGAAAGGGACTTTGTCCACTAAGATGGTCTTGGTAGTAATGTCTTGGCTACTATGGAAATCATATCATGTGCTTAATGGTTTTCTACAATTACATGTTTTATTCCCATGCTATTTTATCAGGATTAATGTTTCTTTATGATCTATGTCTTACGTACTACCATGTTTTATGTCATTGCTCAAGATCTTGATGTTTAAACATTATGTTCATGTTTTTAAGTTCAAATGTATATGATTTGTTTTATTTTATCCATGCTTACCCTTACTGAGCATTTGAGATCACCCTTTTATATGTTTTCTTTTCCCTAGGATTTAAAGAAAGGTTTTAGGTAAGAAAACAAAAGGGGAAGATCTTTATGGGAGATATTGAAGATCTTTCACCGCAATTAGAATATTATGTTCTGAGTTTCCAAAGACACTAAACTATTACGGTCCTTGTGTGTCTATTTTTTTATGTATTAAGTATTCCAAAAAAGTAATGCAATGTCCATGTACATCAAGCTTTGGGTCTCTACAGTTGGTATCATAGGGAGGTTTAGTTAACCTTACTAGGATGGGAAAACTTTATTGAGATCCCTAGAGATATTTCTAAGGTATGTATAGAGATGTCCCTAAGCTTAAGTATAAGTATAGGTTATATTCCTATAATTATGGTAATGATCTTAGAATTTAACCTAAGATGTTAGATATTGAAGGTACTCCCCATTGATTATGATTTTTTCCTCTCACACTATTCTTTTTTGGGTTTTATAAAATGGCTGGAAATAGGAAGATTCAAGATAATGAAGAATATGATGGACAATGGATTGATATTCGTCATGAGAAACCAAATGAAATGGGATTTGGAAGTCCAAACATCGTTATTATTCCAAATCAGAAATCTCATAATATGATCAATAATATCAACTTTGGTAAGTTTCCGGACTCGGCTAATAAGAGAAAGATGGAGTTTCATGATGATCATAGAGGAAAGAAAGTTCAATTTCCCTCATGTAAATCATGTGGGAAGAGGCATCAGGGAGAATGTTTCAAAGGAACTGGAAGATGCTTTGGGTGTGGAAAAGAAGGACACAAATCCAATAATTGTAAAGTAAAAGGTTCAGTTAACACCATGGACAAGGATAATGGTATTTCTAAGACATCAACAACGGTTAAATGTTTTCAATGTGGAATGTACGGGCATTATGCAAACCAATTCCCTAAGGGAAAGTCTCATGAAGAGAATCAGAATGGTCATATGGTTGGTATTTATATTGACGATGATGAAGAGACTACAAATGATATGTGAGATAAATGAATATTTGAAGCTCGATCAATGGTTTAAGAAGGTAATGGAATGATTGTGTGTTTATCAAGAATAATGTATGGTACTATAGAATAAAGAAAAATATAAGGATTGTTACACATTTGTCTTTCCTTGAGTTTTTGAAAGTATATGTTGAATGGTACCAATAACCATGAAAGGTTATTCGAATATTTTTGGAAAGTAGATGATATGAGCATAATTAAGGGATAAGGAGAAAATAATATGTTTGATGGTATTCATGAGCTCATGATTGATATAAGGACAAAGTGATATCATGGTTTGAGTATATAGAATTTTTGGGATTTTGGTATGTGGAAAGAGTTAACTTTTGATATAATTCATGTTTTCACTAAGGTTCTATGGTAATTTATGTTTCAAGAGAATACATGATTAAGGTATTCACATGTTTGTAATGTAACCAACAAGTTATATCTTATGATATATGGGGGATAAATGATTGTATTCACATGCTTGTTATGTGACCTTTCAAGTAATCATTTTCTTTATATTATGAGCTTGGACCGAAGTATTTTGGATAATCCTAAAGATTGTAATGAATTAAGTTAGACATAAGATAGTATTGTTTAAGGATAGAAATTGTTTTTTGATATTTTTTTGGAATGTTATAATTATGTAGTTTTAGAAAAAGGACAACCTGCAGGATGGGCGACAACTCGTCGCGTCGAACAAGGTTGTGGGAATCAAACCCACAACTGAAGTGCGACAGGACTTTATCGCCAACCACTAGCCTACAAGAAGTCCCTTGCTAGTAGAAACTAGTTTTATTTTATTAAGTGGTATGATAGATGAAGTATAAGTCCATTTTTGGAATCATATATAATTAGCCACACTATAGATGGACTTATGTATATTTGATAACTTTTTCTAACCTTTTGTTTGAAACACATGGAATGACTCATCATTCTATCACATGATCTGCTAACACTTCACGAATGAAAGATTCAACTTCATTTCTTTAAGAGATGAAGTGGAGATTGTTCAAGGCACAAACAACGGTGAGATTGTACCAAAATCATGTAAGTGTTTCTTTTGATTCGAAAATTATTCAACATTAGGGAAATGATCTTGAAAACCAAAAATGTTGTCCTAGTGCCCTCATATCTGATGAATCAGATGGTACCTTATAACATCAAAAATTTATGGCTTTGTGATTGTTGGATTTTTCATAGCCATGTTCTCTACCACTCTCCATCAGAATATGATGGTTAGATTTTTCTTCCATATCCATATTTTCACCTATATTCTCCTATATGGATACCCAGTGATGAGTTACTTCGGGTAATTGTTACGTTTCATACTTTAGTTTTTAAAATTAAGTTTTATTGTTCCTTTTTACGATGTGGGTTTCTATGAATAGAAAACGATTTATAACCCCGACGAATTTCGAGGGCGAAATTCATTTTAAGGGGGGTAGAATGTAACAACACGAGATTTTATAAGATATATTCTTTTTAATTTCTTTAATATCTTATGTTGTACACTACACCAAGATTCTCTTGCGCTATACACAACACCGTATTAGCTTGCAGTATACGCAACACTAATCTTGGATCGTGTTACACACAATTTCAAGTTTGTTTGATAGTAGTTATTCTATGCAACATTGAGTGTATATATATATATATATTCAATGTATAAGTGAAATATGGTTAGATTTTGTTATATGCAACAAAAATGGAGTCTTTCACTACACACAACCCTGACTTGGCTTGCATTACACGCAATCACAGCCTTCCTCGATAGCGTGTGTTGTACGCAATATCGGGTTTCACTAAACAACGATATATGGTTATAATATTATTATAAACTAGCCGTTCTAAATAGTATTAAGTATATGTTGAATTTTATAATATTATTATTCATCTTACACATTTTCTAGAACATGGTATGAGAACAAAATAAATTTTTCGGGTAAAATAAGTATTTTTCAAAAAATGCTGTTTTGCCGCCTTTTGATGGCGCACCCATTTTAAATATAATTTTTGACAAGTTTATAAGTTAAATTTTACAAAATAAACTTCCTCTTTTAAATCATGATATAAAAATTTACATTGTATAAAGTTTTGATATTTTTCTGATAACTTTCATATTTTAATGAATAGTAAAAACACGCTATATTTTAATTAAAAACAACTTTTTTCATCATAATAATTTATATGGTTAAATTATAATATTGAATGGTTTTAAAGTGTAAATAGAATATATTTTTACCATTTAATATAATTTATGTCATTATCATTGATTTTATATTGAATTTATAGGTAAAATCATTTCAATCTTTTGCAATGTTTTAACTTTTAAAACTCGTTTTCTTAACAAGGGGATTAATTTTAAATTACTTTCTGAAACTTTTGTGTATTGAATTTAGAAAAATGGATTTCATATTTGGAATCAGTGGGTCCAAATTATGTTAATAGGCTACTTTTTATTTTTGGGCATTATGAATAGTAACTACGGTAAATTTTATTTACCATAGTAAAAGGTAAATCGGGTAATTAATGATAAATATAATATTATAAAATTCCCCTAACACTTGTCTTAAAATAATTGGATGCTTATATTTCGTCCTAAGGCATATTTGGGTCGAAATGGAATCCATTGTAACCCACTTGGAGGTGATTAAGACCTTTAGTTTATTTTATTTAAAGGAATGTGAAATATGTCTCACTCAACTTTAATAATTAAAGTATTTTTAATATAAGTTTATACAGAATATAAATTCGGTTATAAATACTCATTTTAAATATAAAATGTTTTTATTAATCATGGTAATTTATTTATAATTTTTAAGAGATATTTAATTACCTTAATAGATTATACATTAATGATACAGAAATTATTTATTTAGTTAAAAATAAGTAATATAGTTTTTATTGAAATAATAATACCCATTAAAAGGATCAAAAACCTGACCAAAACTTATTTTTAGTGTATATATACACCATAATCATACAATTACCGAATATATGACCATTTGTAGTCTTATAAAAGTGATTATGACACTTCTATTATTTTATTTTAAATGATGTCAAAGTTGTCACCTTCATAATTTAATAAATATAACATTTTAAATGTTGGTTTTTTTTAGAATATAAATCCGACTAAAAGTATTATTATGAAATATATAAGATTTATCTTCATCCTAGTATTTTATTTTTAATTATTATGCAACAAATAAGTATATTTAATAATTATACAAAAATGTTGTAGAAATTATTTTATTAAGAGAAGTATCAAATAAATGGTTTTACAAATTGTAAATTAAATATTATATGAACTATTTAATGTGATAAAATAATTTTATAGATAAATATGACATTTTATGAAGCTATTAAATATTTTAGTTCGAACATATATTCCGTGTGGATTTTATTTAAATTCAAGTAAATGAATAGTATCAAAATTGACACAATTGTTATTTTATAAAACTAACATAATATAAAAATTTTTAAAAATCAAAAAAAAATATTTAAAAAATTAAAATTAAAATTTATATGGTCGAAAATGTCATAAATTATCCAATTATGAACAATTCAAAACCCATAAGTAATTATTTATAACAATTTAAAATTTAGAATCTTATTACCACAAATAAATTTAAATAGATTAAATAAGGATAAATCAAGTTGATAATGTTTAAAATAAATTCTCAACATGTCTAAATTTTATTTTTTGATGATATTACAACCCTATATCATCTAATATTCTAATATGAGTCATTTTTTGAGGTTTTTAAGTGGGGTTTCAATTTATTATAAATTAATATTTCTTATATTTCCAAAGGTTCCCCTCTCCTCCCTTATAAAAGAGAACCTCCTCCCTCTCCTCCTCACACCATTTGGAGCCTTTAATCTTGGCCAACCTCTACCCATTTCACTTACCCACTTCCCTAGAAACCTTATAGAGGTAATTTTCTTCTCAAAAGACCCTCTCTAGTGCCCTAAGAGGAAGTTCAAAGGAGGCACTTTGAGGAAGAGGTAATACCTTCTACCGATTCTTTCAAGTTTCTTTCTTCTTATACTTCCTCTTATTTAGTGGTTTAATTATGAAGTAATAACATCAGTATCCCTCATATACTAATATTTTATTATAAATATGAAACAACCCCATTTCACCTTCTATCCATCCTATGGAAAATGAAATCACCGCGCGTGCGTACGTACGGAATACCGTCTCCATGCCGTGGTGTAATCAGTTTTTCCACCACCACCTTACTTGGATGAGTATAATGGTGTAAAGAATAAATATATATGATTATTATAATATCATACTGATTCTAAGATATTATACCATCCACTCCATTTCTATTCAATAATTATGGGAACGATATCATCGCTCGTGCGTACGTACAGAATACTGTCTCCACGAATGTGATAAGATTCATTCTTCATGTTAACCATTCATGAATGATTATAAAGTATATATAATGAATAATAATGAAATATATGACATAATAATGCTACTGGATTTATGTATATATATATATATGTATGTCATCTATTTAATTCCATTCAATTCAATAAAGAAACGAAAATAGCGTCCATGCGTACGTACGACCTACCGTCTCCATGAACGGTGTATTTCATTCCATTTATCAATCTATCATATATATGTATATTCTGAACATTTATTATATATAAATCATGTTTTAAATTATTAAATTAAGGAAATCAAGATATAAGTAATAATATCAAGAACAACAAGTCGAAACACGTACGATAAATGAAACGATTTTACCCAAAACGCTGCTTTAACATGGATTTACAAAAGAACGGGTAATATAAAGTCCTAAGTGAACCATATATGATATCATAACAATTAATATGAATCTTTAATAAGTCAATGACATTATTTAAATCATTATACAGGAGGTTTGGATACGTACGAAGCATATCGGACCTAAGGTAAGGGATAATGTGGCAATCTCAATTATTTTCTATCCAAGATTGCTTATACGTAAGTATTTACTGGGGTTATATTTATCATCAATGTCCAAGTTTTATAAAAATGTTTTCATGTATGTTTAAATTCCTTTTTACCAATTTTTTAATTTTACTACATGGTATGTAAGGAATCTTTTTTTTGTTTACCATACGAGGTACTTTTTGACTTTTCCGGCAAAAGTACGAGAAGAATGTTTTTTTAACTTATATAGCATGAACGGATTTTTACGGTTTCATAATGCATTATTTTCATGAAGATTACTCAACAATATTTCATGATTATTTTCAAAAAAATCCTTTTCTTTTAAAATCTCATGGCATTTTGTGAAAAGAAATTGATTTTCAAGAAGAAAGGATATTTTCCTCAAGAATTCATTTCAAGTGTTTTATCAAAACCATTTTCCATATAAGATGGAATTATTTCATATGTGTATGTTCCAAGTATAAATTCTCTATGATTTAAATGGTTTCACTTTTCTTATGATGAAATGATATCCATTTTTTTGTATGGATTATGTTATGATGGGATGATGTTTATGAAACCCATTTTATACTTTCGGTAATGATGAATGATTTATGTTCATGTTGTGGCACAAGTAAGAATGATTTAATTATGATATGGGTGGGACCTATATCTACCTCCAATGCATTGGGTAAAGATTTATATCTCATGAGATAGACATGGCTGGAACGGTAAGTTAATCTGGTTCAGTGAAACAGGACTGGAACGAGGAGTGAACTCGATTCAGAAAGGGACTTTGTCCACTAATATGGTCTTGGAAATAATGTCTTGGCTACTATCGAAATCATATCATGTGATTATTGGTTTTCCATAATTACATGTTTTATTCCCATGCTATTTTATCAGGATTAATGTTTCTTTATGATCTATGCCTTACGTACTTCCATGTTTTATGTCATTGCTCAAGATCTTGATGTTTAAACATTATGTTCATGTTTTTAAGTTCAAATGTATATGATTTGTTTTATTTTATCCATGCTTACCCTAACTGAGCATTTGAGCTCACCCATTTATATGTTTTATTTTCCCCAGGATTTAAAGAAAGTTTTTAGGTAAGAAAACAAAAGGGGAAGATCTTTATGGGAGATATTGAAGATATTTCACCACGATTAGAAGATTATGTTCTGAGTTTCCAAAGACACTAAACTATTATGGTCCTTGTGTGTCTGTTTTTGTTATGTATTAAGTATTCCTCAAAAGTGATGTAATGTCCATGTACGTCAGGCTTTGGGTCTCTACACAGAATGGGTTCATGAAATTAATGAAGAGCTTGATCAGATAGAGAAGAATGATACTTGGGAACTTGTACCCAAGCCGGACAACAAGAACATTATTGGTACAAAGTGGGTTTTCCAGAACAAGCTGAATGAAGAAGGTAAAGTAATAAAAAACTAAGAAAGATTGGTTTGAAAAGGGTATTCACAAATTGAAGGTATTGATTTTGATGAAACCTTTTCTCTAGTGGCAAGATTAGAAGCAATCAGAATATTTATTGCTATTGTTGCACAATGATGTTACAAAATCTTTCAAATGGATGTAAAATCTGCATTCTTGAATGGTGACTTTGACGACGAAGTTTACAATGATTAACCTTGTGGATTTGTTATTGGAAAGGATGAAAGTTATGTGTGCAGTTTGAGGAAGGATTTTTATGGGCTAAAACAGGTTCTGAGAGCAGGGTATTCTAAATTAGATACTTGCTTAAAGAAGATGAACTTTAAGAAAGGGAGAGTTAACAGCAATCTCTATATCAAGGAATGTCATGAGTTTTCCCTGGTCGTTATTGTTTATGTCGATGATATTATATTTGCTAGAAATTATGAAAGATCATGTGAAAAAATTGCTGAGTAGATGAAGAAGTTTTTTGAGATGTCCATGCTGGGAGAAATGAAGTACTTTCTTGGGCTACAAATTTCACAGAAGAATAATCACGTTTTTCTGTATCAAGAAAAGTATGCTAAAGAACTTCTGAAGAAGTTCGGCATGGAAAATTTGAAACCAGTTTCCACAGAGATTTCAGTAGGAATAAAGTTGTCTAAAGATAGAGAAGGTAAGGAATTTGATCAGAAAGAGTTTTAAAAACGGATTGGAAGTCTGTTGTATTTGACAGCCTCAAGACCCGACATCGTCTATGCTGTCACTTTATGTGCAAGATTTCAGAGTTCTCCTAAAGAATCACATTTGATTGCTGGAAAACGAATTCTCAGATACATCAAACCTACAACAAACTTTGGAATCAAGTATGATGGTTCAAGAAATATTGATCTATTCCGGTATTCTGATGCTGATTGGGCAGGAAATGTTGATGATTGAAGATCCACATTTGGTGGAGTTTTCTTTCTGGGGAAAATTTGTGTTAGTTGGCATACCAAGAAATAGAATTTAGTAACACTTAACATAGATAAATCCGAGTATATTGTTGCTAATCAATCTGCAACCCAACTAATGTGGATGAAGACTCGGTTAGAAGATCTACTTTTTGAAGTAAATATATCATTGCTCTTGGGTTGTGATAATCATAGTGTAATCAATCTTACAAAAAATATGCTACAACATTCTCGTTCAAAACACATTGATATAAAGTACCACTTCATCAAAGAGAAAGTGGAGAAGAATGAATTAAGTCTAGAGTATGTTCCTACATCTGACCAAGTTGCTGATATATTCACCAAACCTTTACCGAAAGAACTATTTGAAAAATTGAGGTTGAACATGGGTGTCCAACCTCCTTCTCATCAAGGTTAAGGTACGTATTTCTGTCCCCAGTCTCATCTTTCCTTTGGATAGTGTTTTCAAGGGGTAGAATTGTTTCATAAATCTATCCTTATAGATGCATGCATAAAGGGGGAGTTGTGGGTAAGCTGTGAATCCATCCTGTATGTGTGTGAACTATTCGAACTGTTTGTTGGAGTGGTTGTAGGAAACAATTTTTTTTGTATTCCAGGAATATTGAAGAAGTTAAGAATGCTGAAGTAGAAACTTGAAAGATGTTTTGAAAGATGTTCTGAAGAAGGCTGAGGAGATATGATCATGATATTTCATAGTCACTACCTTTGGACAACATGGCTTTGGCTGTCAATAATTCTTGTTTCCTACAATGAGTTAGCTCACGTGGGCTTAGAATTTTTGATAATTAATCCATTTCATATGGTTACAAAGTTCAGTGATTTATGAATCTTGGTTGACAACAAAATCCAAAGGGGGAGATTGTTGGGACCAAGTTGGATAGAGAAGGCAGTTTGAAGAGTTAGCCTTTACAGAGTGTCACTAGTGCAGAAAACATTATTTACGTCGGTTATTTTTCATTTTTTACGCCGGTTTTTAGCAGACGTTAATACGAACGACGTTATAAATAACATTTTTACGTCAGTTATTTAAAAACCGACGTAAAAAACATAACCTCGCGGTGTTTATCACGTTGGTTAATTAATAACCGACGTGAAAAAACCGGGGGGGGGGGGTTTATAATGTCGGTTATTATATAACCGCCGTGATAAACCAGGGGGGTTATCATGTCGGTTATATAATAACCAACTTCATAAACACGTGCGGGGGAGTTTATCATGTTGGTTATTAAAAAACCGACGTGAGAAACCCCCGAGGAAATGGTTTATCACGTCGGTTATTATATAACCGATGTGCTAAACCAGTTCGGGGGGTTTTTCACATCGGTTATTAAATAACTGATGTGATAAACCATGCCACAGGTGTTTATCATGTCGGTCATTAAAAAAACCGATGTGATAAACCCTTCTCGATTTCGTTATCACATTTGTTATAAAATAACCGACATGGAAGACAAATTTTTTTTAAAAAAAATCGAATGCAGTCCTCTGCTCTCCCCCAGAAACAACCAGAAACCAAATCAAGAATTCGTACCACAAAAACAGAAGGAGATCAAAATAAGAACTAAAGCAAATTTAAGCATTTACGTTGATAACATATAAAACTTACCCCACTTGAAAGCCCCCACCCTCATGTATACCCCCTATACAGCCCCAAACACCCCGGGACAACCCCCCCCCCCCCCAACCTCATGTGTACCCCCCCCCCCACACACCCTGGGCAGCCCTCCCCCACCCCATTGGAGCCCCCACCACACCCCTGGACTGCCCCCCGACCCCCTGGACAAACCCAAACACCCCTGGACAACCCCCCCCCCCCCACCCTCCTGAAGAGCACCCCCTCACCCCACTTGACATCCCCCACCCCATTGAAGCCCCCACCACACCCCTGGACTTCCCCCCGACCCCCTGGACATCCCCAAACACCCCGGGACAACCCCCCACCCTCCTGAAGAGAACCCCCTCACCCCACTTGATAACATATAAAACCTACCCCACTTGACAGCCCGCACCCTCATGTATACCCCTGGACAACCCCAAACACCCTGGGACAACCCCCCCCCCCCCCCACCCCACCCTCATGTATAACCCCCCCCCCCCCCCCACACCCTGGACAACCCTCCCCCACCCCATTGGAGCCCCCACCAAACCCCTGGACTGCCCCCAACCCCCTGGACAGCCCCAAACACCCCTGTACAACCCCCCCCCCCCCCCCACCCTCCTGAACAGCACCCCCTCACCCCACTTGATAGCCCCCACCCCATTGAAGCCCCCAACACACCCCTGGACCGCCCCCTGACCCCCTGGACATCCCCAAACACCCCAGGACAACCCCCCCCCCCCCACCCCCCACCCTCCTAAACAGAACCCCCTCACCCCCTCACCCCACTTGATAGCCCCCACCCTCATGTAAGCCCCAAACACCCCGGGACAACCCCCCCCCCCCCCCACCCTCATGTATACCCCCCCCCCCCCCCCACACCCTGGACAGCCCTCCCCCACCACACCCCTGGACTGCCCCCCGACCCCCTGGACAGCCCCAAACACCCCTGGACAACCCCCCCCCCCCCCCCACACCCTCTTGAACAGCACCCCCTCACCCCACTTGATAGCCCCCACCACACCCCTGGACTACCCCCCAACCCCCTAGATATCCCCAAACACCCCGAGACAACCCCCCCCCCCCACCCTCCTGAACAGCACCCCCTCACCCCACTTGACAGCCCCCACCACACCCCTGGACTGCCCTGACCCCCTGGACAGCTCCAAACACCCCGGGACAACCCCCCCACCCTCATGTATACCCCCCCCCCCCCCCACACCCTAGACAGCCCTCCCCCACCCCATTGGAGCCCCCACCACACCCCTGGACTACCCCCCCCCCCCCCCCCCGACCCCCTGGATAGCCCCAAACACCCCTGGACAACCCCCCCCCCCCCCCCCCCACCCTCATGTATACCCCCCACCCCCTGGACAACACTTCCACACCCATGGAAATCCCTCACACACCCCTGGACAGCCCTCTCACACCCCTGGATAGCCCTCCCACCCCCTGGACTGCCCCCCACCCCACCGGACAGCCCTCCCAGACCTCTGGACACCCCCCAACCCCACTGAACACACCCCCACACCCTTGGAACCCCTCCCCCCAGACCAGAGTCCATACAAGAAAAACCATCATTAGTAGACCAAAACAAGAAGTAGAGAAAAATTAAACATTCACATATATAACATTCAAAACTTACACTGTCAACTTCAAAAAAAACTAAATCCAACCTAAACGACTACCAAATCCACAATTACAACGACAATATTCAAAATTACATTTTACATTACAAACAACTAAAATTCAATCAAACCTATAAAATAATTTGAACACTCCACTTGTAAGTGTTTGATTTCTTCAGCATTATAGGGTTGAGGGTCATCAAAAAGATACAAATGAAAATGATAGTAGTTAATGTGTATAATGAGTAAATCAAATTTAAATATTATGGAAAAGTTTAAGAGGGAATCTTACCAGGTCAAAATTCACAACTGTCCCAGTTGTTATTATTTCATACATAAATCTTAACATATAATATCTGCATTCGATGATGCCTTGTTGTTCATGACAATTCTATTTGAATGGGTGTAAATTCAATATATTATTTTTATGTAATAAATCAAAAAGTAAAAATTATAAATGGATATTTACCTTCGCATTTACATATTTGATCTTTTCTCTCCTTTTCTTTGTGTTTTTTCGAAAGTAGGCCCATGCCCTGTTACAAAATAATACGAATGGGGTAAATTTAAAATTCATTATAATATATAAAACTATTGAGAAATTGAAACTTACTTTTCCAATATATTCTTAAAACTTTCCCGCAAATCATCATGGATAGAGCATATCCAATAAAGTGCTTTCTCCCTTGGGCAAAAAACCCCTAACATCTAATGATCACTGATAAAAGGGAAATTTAACATTGGTGGTTTTTTATGTTAAAAGATAATTAACTCTTTGAGAGAGATGTGTTTCATACCTATCAAAAAAAGGCATCATCCAACATTGTGTGGCTATATTCTTTTCAAGTCTTTCATCAATATAAAGCATTCTTTGTTCCTCATCCAATGAACATGCTTCTGGGGAAATCAATTGCGGGTCCATGAATCCATATACATTTGTCATCTCATTCCTCTCACAAATTTTATAAAGATACCTAATACAAAACATACATAAGTATACATTTTTAATAAATATAACGTAGGGAAAAGTTGTTAAGACTTACATGGAAAAAATTTGCACCACGTTGATTCCCAACTTATCTCCAGTAACAAGCTCCATGATATCAATTTTCATAATCCCCAAACTTATTTCACATCCACAAACATGAGATTCCATTGGAAACTCATAATGACCCACCAACAAATTTGAATATCTTGACAATCTGTCAAGACTACTAGAATCTGTATCTGATGTCATAGCCATTTGTCTTTGTTGTTGTCTATACAGTATTTCTTTACCTTTGAAGTATTCCTGTAAAAATAAATTGAAAAATATATTAGTTTTCAAATGATAAAACAACTTTAATAAAAAAAATAAAATAAAAGATATAGCATTCATACCTCTATGGTAATGAGTCGAAGAAGTATGGATGGACAAATTAAAAAATGGCTGATACTATGTCCAACTATCGCCACCTCATCTGTAGGTAATGGTACTCGAGCTGATCTATCTATAATATCATGTACAGTGACCCTCTAATTCTCTACCTCTAATTGTTGATGATGAACTGTATCTCTTATACAATATACCAACCCATATGATATTATATGATGTTGAGGATCATCAACATACAACTCTCAATAAGTAGGAAGCTGCGGCAGAGGAGTAGGATAAAAAATGGGGTTTGCAGGCTGAGGTGGGGGAGTGGGAGCTACTGGCGGAGGTGGAGGATAAATAATAGGGTCTGCAGGGGGAGGTGGAGGAGTGGGAGCTGCAGTCTGAAATTGTCTTTGCATGTCTGCAAACATAGACTTCATCGACGCTCTAATATTTTCCTCCATTTTCGCATTAATATTATGAACTTCAACCTCCAAGGATTATATTTTTTTATAAACCCCCTCAACGTTAGAAGTTGAAGAACGTGGAAATACTTTTCTTACCGATACACCTGCCAGATATCCTCTTACACGACTAGGATGTTCAGGCTTTCCCAATGCTACAGATAAAATATCTTCCCTCCCAGTAGCTGTAAATGTCCCCTCTGAACTCTTCTCCTCAAGAGAGTCATGTATTAATTAATTGAACATTTCGGTAATGATTGAAATTATATGGAAAAAATAGTTAACTTAAATAAATAAAATAGATATCTTACAATCCTCTCAGCTACGATTCTCGATTCTTCTGAAAGATATTTCCCTTTTTTTCCCTTCCGAGATCTCTTCCATTTTTCATGTCTAGATGGAGGGGATGGAGCTGCCACCTCTCCAGAGCTTGAAGACTCAGCTCTTAGTTGTTGAAATTTTTCCGCCATCATTTGTTCTTCCAAAAATGCATACCCTCCCCAAGATAAACTATGAGGGTATACATTTTTAGATTGGATCTCCTGATGAGATTTCCTTGTTTGTTATAAATTAAGAATAAGAAATCATTAACAAAACATTAATAAGATCATTTATATAAGAAATCTTATAAAAGTTTACATTGCCCTTACCAAAAATGAATCTTTTCTTCTACTTTCAAAAAACAGTCTCCATGTGTCTTCATCTATAAAAGGATATATACGATATGGATTATCATGACTCCTATGACCATAAATGAAATCAGATGAGAGGGTTGATTTGAAATCCCTTCATCTCCTGGAAAGCATTTCTTCCTGACTCCTCCAGTGTCAGGAATATAAAATTTCATTTGATAAATAAGAGGTTAAACATATTATATATAATAGAAACATTTAAAGAATAGTCAAACAATAGCAAAAGATCTTACCAAAAATTGTCTCCCACAACTGAGAGATTATCGCTTTATCCACACTTCTCCAGTCATCATACAGAATTATTACTTTTCTCTTAGCCTGAGTTGCTACAAAACTCTTAAAATATTATTTATTTGGACCTCTAGGAATATAATCATCATCAAACTCAACGAGTATCCTCTGATCCTACATACGGGCAAGTGCTAATTTTGGTAAACGTGTGCACCCACGTTTACCAAACTTTGAACTCTTTGTCGTAATAGGAGCATGTAAATGTTCCTCCCCAGAGGTATGACTAATATGATCATCTCTAGAATCATGTGGTTGATCAATATAGTGATATTTAATTACCCTGAAAATCAAAAAAACAAACGTTAGTTCACAAATATACAAATTCAAATATTTTAATAATACTGTAATCATAAAATAGAAAAGTGTACTAAGTTATGTAATAGTAAACATTGGTAATATGGTAAGCATGTTAAACAATGGTAAAGATTGTCAATATGTTCAAGATGGTAAACATGGTAAACATGATAAACATGGTAAACTTGGTAAACATGGTAAAGTAATTGTCACTGAACAAAAATAATAGATATATAATTCATGTAATGGTAAAAATGATAAAGTAAACTAAACAAACAAAATCTTATACTTATTTTTGTTTTAATACATGTTTTAATAAATAAAAAACTTACAATATCTATAATTTTATGAAAAAAAATAAATGTAAACAAGAAATAAACATATGTTACCTGTAATTTTAGGAATGTACAAATAGATTTTTTTCCCAAATTCCTTCGTTGTGATCGTTTCTTATGGCACAAACCATGTCTTCAACATGATCATCATTATGTTCTGTTAATCTTTCCACAGAAGTAGGGACCTCACATAAATCATCATCTTCATCAAGTTCATCCTCGCCAACATATTGTTTTTTACCTTATAAAATAACAGCCCACTGTATATCTGATTGATCCACTACATAGAAATTTTTTTTTTCATGTTTTTCCATTATAAAATAACAAGTTGTGTCTTCCAATCTATTCAGATTAACAAGTGTCATTCCAAATTCATCGTGTCTAAAACTGTTGTTACTGATAAACCATTTATAGTTAAAAACAGGAAGTTTAATTTTAAAGTAATCAACCTTTCATATGTCTTTAATCACTCCATAATATGCACTTGATACAGAAATTGGGTTTTTGTCCTTAGCACTCGAAAAATTCATTGCTTCTGCAAACACCAATACACCACTATTCTGAACTTCACTTCTGTTGTCCTGAGCTTTCATATAAAATGTATAGTCATTAATGTCATAAATGGACCATGTTATCACATTTAAACATGGACCACCCACTATCCATTTTAATGTCTCTGATACATCTGATCTACCAAGCGAGGTCTTTTTAATCCATGAAAAAAAAATTGTTGTGCTCATTCAAAATCCACATTTCTTTCTTCTTTGGATGACATTATTTCAAATAATTAATATGTAATGTGATATAGAGTTGAGAATTAGCTATGTTATTCAAGATTTATGATTCTAACTTCTTCATCTATTCAGTTGACAATGATTTGACTTTCAAGCCACAAATCCCCTTTCCCTCATTATTAACTCGTTCATGGCGAGATGGAGGCAAACCTATGTGTTGAGTTGCATCCAAGTAGCTCGTACAAAACCCTTCTACCTCCTCAAAAATATACTTTTCAATAATGGAGGCTTCAGGTCGATATGGATTTTTAACATACCCATTTAATATTTTCATATACCTTTCAAAAGGATACATCCAATAAAGATATACAGGTCAACAAAGCTTTATTTCTCGAACCAGATGAATCATTAAATGCACCATTATATCAAAAAAAGTTGGAGGAAAATACATTTCTAATTGACAAAGTATAAAAATTGCATCCTTTTCCAAAATGTTCAAAGCATTCACATCAATCGACTTGTTACAAATTGAATTGAAAAAATAACAAAACTTCATTATAGCCTTTCTGACACGAATGGGCAATATTCCATGCAATGCAACTGGTAGAATTTGTTTCATCATGACATGACAATCATGTGATTTCATACCTATCAACTTCAAGTCCTTCAATGAGACAAAATTTTTTACATTTTAAGAATAACCTTGAGGCACTTTGATATCATGAAGACACCGACAAAAGCTAATTTTATCCCTCTTTGATAATATATGACAAGCCGGGGGAAGAAATGTTTGTCTTCCTTTAGGAGTGGGATCTAACTCCAAATGTATTCCCATTGATAGTAAGTCTAGTCTTGCATTCAACACATCTTTTGTCTTTCCTTTAATATCTGACAATGTTCCAATCAAACAATCACATATATTCTTCTCCACGTGCCTGACATCAATATTATGTTTAACTTCATGATACCTCCAATATGGTAGCTCAAAAAATATTGACCTTTTCTTCAAAATATGTCTATCATTACTAGATTTTTGTGTCTTTCCCAATGTCACATCAAGGTTTTTCACCCTCTCAAAATACAGATCAGGGGATAAAGGTTTTGCAGCAGTATCAAATTCTTGTGAGCCATTGAATGCATTTTTTAGTCTTCTATAAGGGTGATCCATAGGCAAAAACTTTCTATGGCCCATGTACACTATTTTCCTCCCATGATGCAATTGATAATATGACGTCTGTTGTTCGCAAATTGGACATGCTTTATGCCCTTTAACACTATATCCAGACAAATTTACATACACTAGGAAGTCATTTATAGTGAACAGAAGCACTACATGTAGTTGAAAATATTCTATTTTATAAGAATCATACACCCTAATACCATCAGCCCATAATAGTTTCAAATCATCAATAAACGGTGAAAAGTAAACATCAATATCATTGTCGGGTTGCTTTGGACCAGATATCATTATACTCAACATGAAATATTTGTGCTTCATACAAACTTCAGGAGAGATTTTGTAAATTACTAATAAAACAGGCCATGAACTATGTCTGCTACTAAGGGTTCAGTATGGATTCATTCCATCTATGCACAACCCTAGTCTGAGATTTCTAATTTCATTTCCAAATGTAGAATATTGCGCATCAATTTTCTTCCATTGTGGACAATCAGCTTGATGACGTATTTTTCCATCACATACCCACTCATCAGCATGCCATCTTAACCTTTTTTCATTATGTGAATTAGAAAATAAACATTTGAAACGATGAATTATAGAAAGATACCAAAATACCTTTGAAGGGAGCTTTGTAATCTCTACATCAGCCTATGATTGTTCTTTCACCTTATACCGTGATGTCCCACATTTAGGACACTCTGACATAAATTCATATTCCTTCATATATATAATGTAGTCATTTGGACAGGCATGTATTTTCTTGTATCCCAATCCCATCGGGCATAATATTTTCTTGTCCTTGTAATGTGAATCTGAAAGATCGTTATCTTTTGGAAGAATGTCTTTCATCAATTGTATAATATATGTAAAACTTCTATCACTCCATCCATGTTTTTCCCTCAGGTTAATCAATCTTAACACCGCCGACAAAACTGTAAAATCTATACAACCAAGATATAGTGGTTTTTTAGCATCACCATATAGACGCGCAACTGTCGGTTCTATCTCAATTTTTTCTGCTACAATATCATGAATCATTTATTCAATTCCATCAGAGTTACCATCTTGTGAATCATCATCATCAGTGACATTCCATCCAGTTTCACCATGCCAAATCCAAGGGTTGTAACTCGGATTAAAACCATGACAAATCAGATGATCTTTTATCTCTCTACTTTTCAACTTCTTCATATTCAAACATTTCAGGCATGGACAGAAAAAAATGTTACTACTTGGAACATTTAATTTATAAAATTCCAAAAAGTCATCAACACATTCCTCATATTCATTGCTCATTCGATGTGTCGTAATCCAACTTCGACTCATTATTACCTATAACAAATATCAAAAATATTTTTTTTAAGATAAGACAAATATATGTTTATATGAAAAAAAAATCATAATTTGAATGTAAAACAATTTATAAATATAAAACAAATCTATTCATATTTAAAAAAAATATATATTCTTGAATATTATTTTTAAAACAAAATATAGTTAGATATAATAGTTTTAAATTCCATTGAATCAAAGAAAACCATGGGTCCTACAGTGGTTGATAGAAAATTGGAGAAAATGGAGTAAACCTGAGAATCAAATCATATTTAAAATAAAAATTCAGATGGAGAAAATCACAATGTAAATCCAATCATCAAGGCACAATCATCATGTCATAATATCAGAAACCACGATGCAGTAGTCAATCCCCCTAGACACCCCCCAACCCTCTGGACAGCTCCTCATCCCCCCGGGCAACCCCCAAAACCCTCTGGATAGGCCCCCACCCCCGTGGACAGCCACCCACACCCACCCACCCCCTTGGACACCCCCCCCCCCCCTCAGAATCCCCCCCCCCACCCGGACACCCCCCAACCCTATGGACATCCCCCCCCACCCCCTGGAAAGCCCCCCACCCCTCTAGACAGCACCCCCACCCCTCCTTGACACCACCACCACCCCCTACCCCCTGGGGCACCCCCCTATACACCCCCAACCGTCTGGATACCCCCCCCCCCGAACAACACCCAAAACCCTCTGGACAGGCCCCCACCCACTTGGACAGCCCCCACACCCACCCACCCCCTTGGACACACCCTTGAACACCCCTTAACCCTTTGGACAGCCCCCCCCCCCCCCCCACCCCCTGGACAGCCCCCCACCCCTACTGGACACCACCACCCACCCCTACCCCCATGGACACCCCCAAACCTCTGGACAGCCCCCCCACCCCCCGGACAACCCCCAAAACCCTCTGGATAGGCCCCCACCCCCTGGGCCAGCCCCCACACCCACCCACCCCCTTGGACACCCCCCTAGACACCCCCCAACCCTCTGGACATCCCCCCTCTCCCCACCCCCTAGACAACCCCCACCCCTCTAGACAGTTCCCCCCACCCCTCCTAGACACCACCCCAACCCCCTACCCCCTTGGACACCCCCCTGGACACCCCCCAACCCTCTGGATAGCCCCCCACCCCCCAGACAACCCCCAAAACCCTCTGGATAGGCCCCCACCCCCTTGGACATCCCCCCACACCCACCCACCCCCTTGGACACCCCCCTGGACACCCCCAACCCTCTGGACAGCCCCCAACCCCTCTAGAAAGCACCCCCACCCCTCCTGGACACCACCCCCCACCCCCTTCCCCCTTGGACACCCCCCTGGACACCCCCAACCCTTTGGACAGCCCCCCCCCCCCCCCACCCCCTTGACAGCACCCCACCCCTCCAGACAGCACCCCCACCCCTCCTGGACACCACCCCCCACCCCCGACCCCCTGGGACACCCCCCTGAAAACCCCCCAACCCTCTGGAATGCCCCCTACCCCCTCGGACGACACCCAAAACCCTCTAGACAGGCCTCCACCCCCTTGGACACCCCCAACCCTCTGGACATCCCCCCCCCCACCCCCACCCCCCGGACAACCCCCTAAACAATGGTTTACATATAAAAAATAGGCATGTTGAACAACTAAAAACACATGAATTTAATATATACTTCAGCATGAAATATATGTAATTAAATATTATTAAATATGGCTACTTAAATGATCGTATGATAATTAAAAATAACCATTGATATTCAACTAGTCAAATGATCACAAGTTTTCTCGATAACTAATATCATAATGAGGTAATGGATAATTCTAGAAATCTTAAACATATTGTCAAGGACTCAAAAAATACTAGGGTAAGCCCCCAGCAGAACCCAATTTTATTTAGAATCATGAGACATAGCGATGCATTGAAGGGCCATAGAGGTCAACAACCATTACATTATATGTCTAATATATTCTCATATAAAAGAGGATAAACATAAGCAACAACAACACATGAAATATCATTTTCAAATCCGTACATTTAATCAATAACCATTCTATGCAGTAATATAGGTGAATGAGATCATTAGTTGTCAATGTCAACAAAAATTACCATCAATGTCGAGCATTCGCGAAACAAAAACAAACTAAATATAACTATTTGAGGCTTGCGTGAATTTTGCAAGTCGGTCTAATAGATCTGGGGATGATAAATAAGATGATGATGGCAAAAAGAGGTAAGAGGGTTTGAAATTGAAGAATCTTACCTAGTTTAAACAAAAAAATCGCAAAACATAAATATAGACTATTTGGGAAATAAATTAACGAAATAAAGTCATGGGAGGCTTACTTGAGTGTTGTGAGTTGAGATGATAGATCCGAGGAGAGTAAAGATGATAAACGATGATGGAAAAATGAGTTTAATGCAACGAGATCGATGAGTGGATTAGGGTTTACCGCAGGAGTGAGACGAGTCGCCGGACTGTCGATCAAAAAATCGTAAATGACAATCCACGGGGCTTGTTAATTTTTTAAATGTTTTATAAGGTCGGTTATTTAATAACTGATGTTATAAACTATTTTTTTTATACATTTATAACATCGGTTATTATAATAACCGGCATAAAAAAATCCACGTGTAGGTTTTTTACATCGGTTATAGAATAACCGACGTAAAAAATACATCAGAAATCACAGTTTTTTACGTCGCTTATGTTATAACTGACGTAATAAATTCTGAGGGTTGTTTTTCTATGTCGGTTATCAAATAACCGATGTCAAAAAGGCCTCAAAATCCACTTTTTTTACGTCGGTTATTTTATAACCGACGTAAAAAATTCGTAGATATCTCGTTTTTTATGTCGGTTATCAAATAACCAATGTAAAAACACCGCGCTTTGGTTTTTTACGTCGGTTAATTTATAACCAACGTAAAAAACGAACGCACGCGATTTGTAACGTCAGTTATTAAAATAACTGACGTTAAAAATTTACTCACCGCATTTTTTACGTCGGTTATAAAATCACCGACGTAAAAAACCACGTTTCATAGATTATCACGTCGGTTATATATAACCGATGTAAAAAATGGTGACGTAGATAACGTTTTCTGCACTAGTGTATTATATTTTGTTGTCAAATAAGATAAATCAATTCTCTTTGTAAAAATACCAGAAACCAGACGATGCTTTGTTGATATGTATTTCAAAAATATCTTAAGTCAGGAGAACTTTTGATGCAAGACTTATGAAGGATAGGGGGATTAAAGAAGTGTTTTGGCAAAGGAAAGAAAGTGGCGCGCAAGTCAAGAGTGGCGCGCAAGTATTTAAGTTCAAGTATTGGCGCGCATGAATTAGCGCACAAGTCATATTTCAAAATCATCACATCAAAATTTGAAAAAGGAAATAAAATACCATGCAAGTTAAAGATTGGCGCACAAGTCAAAAAATGGCACGCAAGTATAATTGGTGTGCAAGTGTGGCGCACAAGTATAAGTGGCATGCAAGTGTGGCATGTAAGTATAAGTGGCGCGCAAGTGTATGTTTCTCACAAGTCATATTCCAACATCATCATATAAAAATATGACAAAGGAAAGAAAGTGTCGCGCTAGTGATGGAAGGGTGCGCAAGTGATGGAGCGGCGCACAAGTAGGAATGGCGCACAAGTGTATGTGGCACGCAAGTCACCAAAATGCCAATAAATAGATGACTAGCCTCCTCATTTTTCAAAGCTCAACACTTAAGAGAAAATTTGATCTCTGAGCGCGCAAGTAGTAGAGGGTGCTCTGATCACACAAGTAGTTGAGGGCGACACGAAAGATGAAGTGGTGTTCAAGCTGAGGGTTATTTATAAGGCACTCAAGTAGGGTGTCGTGCAAGTTTTGTCGCGCAAGTTTTTTCGCGCAAGTTTTGTCGCGCAAGTTTTGTCGCGCAAGTTTTGCTGCGCAAGTTGCCAGAGGCACGCAAGTAGTGAGGTTCTTTCAAGAAGTGGCATGTGTATAAGCCAATTGTGGCACGCAAGTTTTGAGTTGTGCTCAATGGTGGCGCACAAGTATTGTGTAGGCGCACAAGCAGGTGGCGTGCAAGCAGTGAGGCGTGCAAGCAGGTGGCGCGCAAGCAGGGAGTGGCGCGCAAGCTGTCTGCACCAGGAGGTTCTTACCAGCTTCTGGGTAGGAAAGTGAAGATTTGTTTTGAAATATTTGATTTGTAAAAGTTCATTAAGAAGCACAGAATCATTAAATTATCCTATTTGTGCTAAGAGGGAGTACACACACTATTGGATTGTTTTCAAAGTGCTACACGAGTGTAAGGGTATATCCTACTCGTTATATTCCACATCAAGGGATTGTTTTATAGTGTATTGTGTGGTACTAGATTGTTTCTGTACCATACGAAGGATATAGATACTCTTGTTGAGTAGTGAACCTTGTAAATCTTGTGTTCCTGTGGTTATGTGTGTTCTTGTGGTTATGTTTGTTCAGTAGGGAAGAAACTCTTTAACAGGAGGTGAAGGTTGTTTCAAAAAATAGGAAACATAAAAAGAGAAATATATCACTGATTCACCCCATCCCTCTCTAAGTGATACTTGGATCCTGACTGGGAATTTCACACTTTTCATTTCAAATTTAGTTCTAACATCATTAACATCATCTTCACCATCAGCCCTTAACTATGGGGTGTCATCAATGATATCCATGTCTCTTCATGTAAAAGATGGATTCAGAGCAGTCACTTGAAAAAATTCAATTCCTTGCACTTCAGTGGAACCACATTCACTTTCAGTAAACTGATTCTCTCAAGATTTAATTTTTATTATACTCCACCAATCACCCAACTCCCATGAAGTATCATAGTAATTTGAATAATAAATTTTATGTGTTTCATGAGCCAATAAAAATGGTTCATTTACTACAAGAAAACTTTTATATTTAATATCAATGATTCCATGGATCGGATGAATATGCAAGCCTCTCTCAGTATCCAACCACTAACATTTAAACAACGTTATGTAATGTAGTCCCAGATAACACAGTTCAATGATTTCTTCCAGCATGCTGTAAAATCTAACTTCAATTTCTCTATGATGATATCCTTTCAAGCAAACACCACTATTCAAAAAATAGAAGACAAATAAATTATCTTTTCTAGAAATTTATAATAATTTCTATTATTTTATAGTTATTTATACTAATTTTTAATATTTTATACTAATCTGCACTCTTTTATAGAAATTAATACTAATTACCCCTAATTATCACTAATTATTATTAATTATAGGTATTTTGTACTGATTATTATTAATTATCAGTAGAACAAGTTCCAACGAAATGGAGGCAACTCTTTTGCCCGAAAACTCATCCCCTTATAACTTTCTGCGACTCAAATCACTATGAAAAGTATGCTCTGGCGTACAGATATCAATTTTCATATGCAAGAGGAAGGAGACTGGGGAGGCCTCATCTCACTACTCTTTATGCTCATACATACGAAAATTGATATTTGTACATCAGATCATACTTTTCATAGTGATTTCAGTCAGAGAAGTTCCAAGGAGATGAGTAGTCAGAAAAAGGACCTATTTTTTCGATGGCTCACCTCCTTGAAACTTTTTCTAACTCAAATCAGTGTGAAAAATCTACTTCGACGTACGTCAGAGCGGATTTTTGAAACTGATTTTAGTGGGAGAAAGTTGCAAGGAGTTGTGGCGTCAATCGAAAGGAATACTTCTAATCCACTGAAAATTGTGCCAGTTTGTCAATGTACTAAAATTTATTCCAATTTATTACAAATTAAACCTAATTATCACTAATTAATCCTAATTGTTAATAATTGTTACTAATTATTACTAGTTTAACCTAATTCTTACTAATTGTTATTAATTGTTACTAATTGTTACTAATTGTTACTAATTAATCCTAATTAATCATAATTATTACAAATTAATCCTAATTATTACTAATTATTCCTAATTAATACAAATTAATCCAAATTATAACTAATTATTCCTAATTATTATTAATTATTCCTAATTATTACTAATTACTCCTCTTTATTCCTAATTATTACTAATTATTCCTAATTATTACTGATTATTCCTAATTATTACTAATTAATCTTAATTATTAATAATTAATCCTAATTATTACTAATTAATCTTAATTAGTATTAATTAATCCTAATTATTATTAATTAATCCTAATTATCACTAATTAATCCAAATTATTACTAATTAATCCTATTTATTCCTAATTATTCCTAATTATTACTAATTAATCTTAATTATAACTAATTATTACTAATTATTACAATTTTGTACTCATTATTACTAATTATTACTAATTATTACTAATTATTGATAGTTATTAATAATTAATCCCAATTATTTCTAATTAATCCTCATTATTACTAATTAATCATAATTATCGATAATTATTACCAATTATTACAAGTTTTTTCTAATTACTATAAATTATTTATAATTATTACTAATTATTAATAATTATTACAAATTATTGCAACTTATTACCATTTATTACTAATTGTTACCATTTATTACTAATTATTACAATTTATTACTAATTAATACCATTTATTACTAATTATTACCATTTATTACTAATTATTACCATTTATTACTAATTATTACCATTTATTGCTAATTATTACTAAATATTACTAATTATTACAGTTTATTACTAATTATTACAGTTTATTACTAATTATTACAGTTTATAACTAATTATTACAGTTTATTACTAATTATTATAGTTTATTACAAATTATTACAGTTTATTGCTAATTATTACAGATTATTACCATTTATTACTAATTATTACCATTTATTACTAATTATTACCATTTATCTCTAATTAATACCATTTATTACTAATAATTACCATTTATAACTAATTATTACAGATTATTAGAGTTTATTACTAATTATTACTAATTAAAACTAATTATTACTAATTATTACTAATTATTACAATTTATTACTAATTATTACAATTTATTACTAATTATTACCATTTATTACTAATTATTACCATTTATTACTATTTATTACCATTTATTACTATTTATTACCATTTATTACTAATTATTAAAAATTATTTCTAATTATTAAAAAAAATTATAATTATTACAAATTATTACAAATCATTACTAATTATTATTAATTATTACAATTTATTACTAATTATTACAGTTTATTATCATTTATTACAATTTATTATCATTTATTACAGTTTATTTCTATTTATTACCAATTATTACCATTTATTTCTAATTATTACTAATTCTTACAGTTTATTACTAATTATTACAATTTATTACTAATTATTACTAATTAATACAAATTATTAGTAATTATTTCCATTTATTTCCATTTATTTCCATTTATTACCATTTATTACCATTTATTGCCATTTATTGCTATTTATTACCATTTATTATTAATTATTACAAATTATTACTAATTATTACTATTTGTTACTAATTATTTCAATTTATTACTAATTATTACAATTTATTACTAATTATTACTAATTATTACTAATTATTACTAATTATTACCATTTATTATGAATTATTACAATTTATTAAGAATTATTACCATTTATTATGAATTATTGCCATTTATTACTCTTTATTACCAATTATTACTAATTATTACATTTTATTACTAATTATTACAATTTATTACTAACTATTACAATTTATTACAATTTGTTACTAATTATTACGATTTATTACTAATTATTAAAATTTATTACTAATTATTAAAATTTATTACTAATTATTAAAATTTATTTCTAATTATTGAGAATTATTACTAATTAATCCTAATTATTTCTAATTAATCCTAATTATTACTAATTGATCCTAATTATGGATAATTATTACTAATTATTACTAAATATTTCTAATTATTACAAATTATTTCTAATTATAACAAATTATTACTAATTATTACTAATTATTTATAATTAACATTTAGACATAACTATTCAAAAAAATAAAAACTGAAAAACAAATATCTAATTCTAATTGAATTTAATTGCATCTAACAAACAAAAATTATAAATAATTTAAAATAAAATAAATTAATTAAAAAATCAAAAAATAGATAAATACCTTGAAATTGAAGCTTTCGGAGTATAAAAGCCACGGATTATACTCCGATTTAAAAGTATAAACTATGAAAAAATTTAGAAGAAATGTTTCAGAAGAGATAGAGAGAGAAGTCAAGAAAGAAGTAGAATAAGAGAAAAAATGGATGGGGGTATATATATGTTAGATTATTTGCGATGGGTCCCGTCGCAAATGTCTTCCTACCGACACACTATTTGCAACAGGATACTTTTCCCATCGCAAATAGTAAAAACTGTCGTCGGGCATTTGCAACAGGAATAGAAAACCAGTCGCAAATGTCCTCCCCGTGCTTTGGCGGGCATTCCTGCCAAACCTTTTACAATAGGTCCTTACTTACCCGCCGCAGAAAACTTATTATTTTTTATGGGACAATGGGCCCGTCGCAAATGGTCATTTTTCTTGTAGTGTTACCATCTCATAAGTTATAGAAAAACAAATTTTCAAAATACCTATTGATAAATATTCATATTATGATGGGAATGTAAGTTAAGATATCTAAGAAACTCATAGATCATAACTATTAGTTGGTGAATAAGTGGACTTTATTGAATAATTGAAATGACTATGATATGAGTGAATCATGAGTGAAGACATTTTCCAATTCTGGATTTGAACATGCTAAATGAAGAAAAAAATGACACATAATTAAGGTATGAAAAGTTTTTTTATTTTTATGGTGGATGACTGAACATGTTTAGACTCACCTAATTAGTGGAAACAAAATGTTAAAATTGGTAAATGGGTGAACATATTTTTTTCAGGTTTTTTGTGTTTTGTTATACGTGGGGGCATACACTATCCTAAGTGTGGAGGAGTTAATGATTTATTTTTATTAACTATTTTTAAAATATATTTCAATATTGATTATTCATAAAATATACAAAAAATTTACTCAATGTTCATGCTTTGATATTGAATCTAATTTGAGAACATTTTTTGAATTCATCCATTTTGATAACAATTTTGTGTCTTGGTTGACATTTTTTTTATTTTTATCCAATTCATCTGATTCTTATTTTTTAGGATTTCTGGTATATATTTATATATATAATTGAATTGATATTTATATAAATTTTTCATTTAGAGGTTCAAATGGATTAAATAAACAAACCCACTTATTTGAATCAACTGACCATACTAGAGAAAATATTTTTGTTTAGAGAGAGTATCCAAAATTATAAAATCCTTGAAAAATATTTGATGAAATGGAAACATGCATTCTTATATATAAAAAAATCATGGTCTTATTCATCAAATCAGTGTCCCAAATAAATCATATAAGAGAGGCCTACAATTATGTACACTAAACTGACAACTTATCTCTCGTAGGACCATATCTCCCAAAATATAATACCAAATTATATAAATATTTTTTTTTAAAGTAAAAGTGGATAGGGTAAATTTTCATTAACTATGAAAAACATACATTCAATCATTTTAGATTCCATAAATTATTTTGAAACTCCAACATTTGAAATTGAACAATCCGTCTGTCTAGAAAAACAGAGTTTAGTATTTTGGACATTAATTTGGATAAAGTTGTCCAATTGACTTGAAATATTATGGGTTATTCATAAATTATAATAATAATAAGAGAAGTAAGAGCATTGAAGAATTAAAATTTTCAATATATAGAGGTCCTAGTGTTAAAAAAAGCATGAAAAAATTGGAGGACATAATTTGAGGGAAAAATAATTACCCCCATTCATATAAATTTATGCCTTTATTTCCATTTAAAAAGGTTGGAATTTTAGTTCCTTGGAAGGATACTTCATCATGATCACTCCTTTAGGAAGTTTTATAAGTACATTCCATACTATATTTTCATCTAGATAAACCTATAATTCCTTCTTCTTTTTCATAATTGTTTATATTTTTGTTCATTTTCTATATCTTCTTATAAGTTTTTTTACATTAATGAAATTTGTGTGTTCTTAAAATCTCAATTTAATTTTATAGTTTAATTATATTCTCTTATATAATATTCAATTTTTTTAAATTCTTCTCCTGAATACCCTTTTAAGTTTCATCACAATTTTGTGTTGTTTAAATTTCATCTATGAGAATGTGTTGAGTTAGTTTCCCTTTTATCCCTTATCATTAATTTTTTTTCTATTTTCTTCTAAGTAATTTACATACCTAAATAAATTATTCATCATATTGATGGGTAATAAACTCTACCTATTAAGGTGAGTTTCATTTTTGGATTATTGATTGATTGAGAGATACAAAACTTTATGAGTTTTTAAATTGACATTGTGTACCTCCATCGATTGTGTCTTAGATTATCAAAATATTTGATAAAATTTGAGGTTTTCATGGATTATTTGAACTCTTGAAACATAAAAATGATAGAATATAGGACCATTAATCAACTACACAAGTATATGGATATACTTATGAGTTAATCCTTATATTATAGCTAAAACTTTATGGAAGTTAGATCGTACACAAATAATGTTTTGAATATTAATTTGATATAATCCTTTTTATTTATTAGTGAAATTAATCTCATAATATTAATACTCATTTTGATCCATCTCAAATAATTTTGTTTAATTAAATTTCATTACTCATTTAATCAATTCTTTGTGAAAATCAATCCACCCATTTTCAGGGATAAATAAAAATAATGACATTTAATTTTTTTAGTACCATCACCTAGGATTTGACCTGAGTGTCTTTATACACATTATATTAGAGAATCAAAAATTTGAAATTTGATTGGTGATAATCATTTATGCTTCATGGATTCTCCTATATATTCTCCTCTTCCTTTATAAATAAGTGAAACTTAAATAATTCTCCCATGAAAATGTGATCATGCCACATGGAAGTGGATATTAATGTTAACTTTACAATTGAATCATAAAATATTTTTGTTTTCATCCCTCAAGAGTCATGAATTTTAGTGTGAATCCCTATGATCCTTATTTTATTCCTATTTATTGTATTAATATCCATATAGACTTCTTGATTAGACTTTACCTGAAATTTTTAGGCCAATATATGAGATTAATGTTAAAAATGACCAATCCTATCTAGCCAAGGGAGATAGGTCGACTGCCTAAGTAGAAGCCACCTCAACCCAATCCATTCAAGATAGCAAGAAGAGAATTAATAATATAAGGTGAATCGGGGATGAATATAATTGAGTGTGCATAGACATATTTAGGTGTTTCAGTGGGTCTGCATGGGGAGGAATATCCCTTGAGTCATGTGTTCAGTGTTCTAGAGTGGACCTAGTTACTCAGAACAAGGGTCCAAAAGGAACGATATCATTTATGTATAACTGAAAAAATTAGGCATTATTTTATGTGGGATATTTGTAATGTAGGTACTATTACCTTATTTAAAATTGATCCATATTACTAGGGTTATTTGATCTATCCAATCATTACCATATGATCCTCCCACAACATAATCATCTTCCACTCATCGATGCTCAACAATTGAATTTTCCATGAGTTATAAAAGAAATATTTTATGTGAATCACATGGTTGATGTATCAACCAAATGAACTAAAAAAAATTGACTACACACCAATCTCATAATTGACCATAAATTTATAGAGTGTGGACATGTAAAGTGAATATATATCATAAGTTGTAGATTAATCGACTACACAAAGTAGTTAAAATCTTTTGTAAGTGGTCTATATCCTTTCATGAAAATGGATCAAAGCACATATCAACATTTTTCATGCTTCCATGTGAACATAATTCTTTAATATAAATAATGAACAATCCTTACATGAGAATAAGGATATTCTATAAGTAAGGTTGACTGACCATGAATGATAAAACTTTATATAAAGAACTAATCTTCTATGAATTATCATGTTGCTTCTTTTATGAATAATGGCATGGAACTTGCATGTATCGAGATATATTGATAATTATGTATGAAATTTCTACCATTATCAAGCCACATCTATATACATTAAATCCAATCATCTTATGAGAATTTAATATCGATTCATGCATCAGTATGATTTAAATACATGCATATAGTTTCGATTTTCATGCATGTAAACAAGGATTAAGAAAAACAAAGAATCTGAGATATTCTATTTGGAATTGAGATTATTAAGTAGGCTTCGAATAATGTATGGGTGAGATAAAATATACTCATACATGAACAAAACGTCATATTCGTTCATGAAAAATTGGTTGATAGAAATAATACATCATCCATGATCATGAACAGTTTGATGAAGAGCTTGTAACTTCATGTTGAGATAATAGAATATTAAAGGTCGCAGACAAATATCACAAAAAGAAACCCAATGCATGCTACTGATAAAAATTTCATGAATGAGAAATAAATATTTTCTACAAATAGGTTATAAATATAAATAAATTTCACATAAATTTTAATGATTCATGTCAATAATAAAAGGATAACCTAAGATAATGTATGAGTGGGAATCTCCTCTAAGATCATAATTTTTCATGGGAGTTAATCCTGCTAAATGAACAATCATATTTTATTCCATGCATTGGATATTCTATTATATGATAGGTAAAAGGTTCATCCATGTGTTTTTTTTTTCATTTAATCAATGTACTAGTTTCATCCAAAACATATTGTGCATGTGATATGAATCAGCCATGATACAAGTATGCATGACATGAAATATCATGAGTTAACACTATGAAGGAAATAGTGAGGCCACATCACAGAATAATGAAAATTTTATGTGAGGTTTAATAAATAAATCATGGATATAATAATGAGAAAGTATGTGGTTATTTTATATCCATTTGAGAAATTAATACCCGATATAATTGGATATTTTAATTGGGAAATAATCTGTAAGATGGCATTGAGATATTTAAAATAATTAATAAATAATTTATTTCGTATGATTTTAATACATGTGATGTATTTGGAAAATAAAGATGAGAGAAGGTTTCAATATTATTTTATTATCCTAATAAAATAATACTAATTTTCGGGAGAATTTATAGTGAATAATTTCAATAATGTAAACGGGAATTGAAGACCGGGTCTGGAGGAGAGGAAATTTTAATGTTAGGTCTTTGGGTGATTTAATTGTCATATTATTCATGAGTAAATGATAATTAAATACATCTTCAATATATAAATTTATGTACATTCTAATATTAAGAATAATATTCAAATATATTGAATATAAATATGAGAATAATTAAAAAGAAAAGTTTTTGTTTGAAATTTTAATTTAAAAGAGACATATTCTTGTGTCAATATACATATTTGATATATCATCAATTGAAAATATCTATATATTGAATTGAGATTAAGTTAATAACCAATGTTTCATGTAGAATATGCATTCCATGAATTGAAGAATAAGAGAAAAAATAATAATATGAAAAATATTGTGAGTGGTATATTATAATTGATCTATCACATGCCAAAAATTATGAGTATCTAGACTAAGATATGAAAATATATTGTAGAAGTCATATGAATATCAAATTATCCCATATGATTGTTGTCAAAGAGGAATAACATCAGTCCATATAGTCCAAGAGGGACGCAAGCATTCATAGGTTATTTTTCTTCAAGGTAGTATAAGCTTATTCTATTGTACAAAGGGAAAGTAAGACCAAAACTTTAATTATACCTAGTTGGAGTAAGGATAATGAGTTCAATTATATACCCTTTCATGTACTTATTTTGTTGATAATAATGAATTTGTGTGTGCTGGGATAAAAACTACCATACACTGGGGACGCAGTCATCTTTAGAGAGGAAAACATCAATAAAAAATCATGGTGTTATCCTATGTTTCTTTATATTCTATAATAGAATTCATTCTAAAAAACATAATATAATGTAAAGGAAAGTGAAATCCAATCACTGAACAAGTGAGGAGGTAATAAAGGGATAAAGGTAAAATTAGGTTCAATAGTTATCCAACACTGATTCACCCCCCCCCCCCAGTGTGGTCACATCCATGTGTGAAACTTTTCATTACTAAATAAGGTATGACTATTATTCTAAGATATTTTTATACTAGAAAAGAAAATGAAGTTAAAAAGGGATAATGGGGAAAAGTACCTTATTATTTAGATCTCTCTAAAAATATAGTAAGTAAATTTATTCATGGATACTTGATAGTATTTTTTCCTCATATATTAAAGGTGATATAAAAATATTGAAGAAAATTGAAGAACGTGATGGAGGGGCAGTTGTTTTTGGGAATAATAGCTCCTTTAAATTAACGAAATTGGTACAACTATTATTAAATCTTGTAAACTAAATTCCAAATATGTTCTATTTTATGATAATATTAAAACTTATTGAGTGTAAGATAACTTTGTGATGATGGGAATGAAGTTGTCTTAAAAAAACACTTATATTATAAAGTTCTAAAAATATAGAAGAATTATCACTAAGGGGGAAATAACCAATGTTAACATATTCCAAAATGGTGATCTAAGTAACTCTTGAAGTCTGAGTGCTGAAGATGAAAATAATATCAAGAACTAAATACATTTCCATCATAGTAAAAGAAATTAGGGTAAAATATCAATGGAATGTATGGTGAGATACCTAACCCAACTAAAAATATAAAGAGCTATTATTTTTTAAACATCTCAAAAGGGGAAGTTGGCTCATACAATATTCAAAAAGGTAGAGATTAATTCCACCAAACCACTTAAACTTATACATTCCAATTTATGTGGACCAATGAGACATTATTACGCTAAATTTTTTCTTTACTTTATCATTTTAATTGATGATTTGACCATGATTATTAATTTTTTGTTCATAAAACATAAATATGAAGTTGTGGAGATGCTCAAGATATTCAAAAGAGAATTTGGGAAATAACTGGGAATATATATTATGAAGTTTAGAATAGATAATAGAATATATTTCACTAGTAAATCATTTTAAACTTATCTTTATAATCATGGAATTAAAAATCAATATAATATTCCTCATAATTCCTAGAAAAATGTAATTTTATATAGGAAGAGTATAATCTTGGTTTAAATGAGAAGAACCATTCTTACTAAATACAAACTCTCAAAATTATTCATGAGATAATCTATAAGTAAAACAATGCATATTAAAAACATATGATTGATGTTGTCCAAATTAAATATGACACTTAGAAGATGTGGTAAAATAATAAACCTACAGAGAAGTACTTCATGGTTTTTGGGAGTCCATGTTTAATGAAGATAAAAAATATAAATTTAGTAAAGTTTGATGAAAAAAATGATGAAGGATTATTCATGCGTTATTCATCCAATGGAAAAAATATATATCTTCGAGAATAAAATACTACACAATATGGTTAATTCCTATAATGTGAAAATAATTTAAAATAATCAAAGCAATAAGGATATAAGTAAAGGATATTTTTAAGAATTAAAGAAGATAATATATAGAAATCTAAAAAAACTAGTGAAATTAATGATGATCATGAACCTAATCTAGTTAATACTTAATATGATCAGTCCATTAATGATGAAAATATTATTGAAATCAAAAGACTAAAAATTAAGTTATCTGTAAATTACTCTTATTCTGAAACTAGAAATTTTATTGGTGGATTTGAGTTTTTGATGCTGAATATATATATTTTTGAATGTTTCATGAATCAGGAAGTAAAAATATTTAATGAAGTATGTTGAAACTATAAAAGGAGAAGATATTAAACTAATAGATAAGATATTTTAATTCATATAGAAGATATTTTCTTAAGTATATTGAAGAAATTTGGAATGGAAAAAACTTATATAAGGATTCCTCTTCCCAATACATATGAATTACTCTAAGTTGGAGATAAAAATCAGAAAAGTGAAAAACATTATATTGATGAATAAGATTAAAACTTTATTAGATAAAGGTTAATAGAAAAATATGTAAGGTTTTTCTGTTTGAATAAGTTTAAGATATATTCTGGATAGTGAATCTAGGAGTTAAGTCAAATCATTCTTTATTGTCCCTTTAATGTATCAAACATCACGGTGGTTTGAGAATCACCAATGATTCAAGATAAGTTAAATTGATAATAGTAAAAACAAAAAAAGGATAATTTTGAGTGTGTATTTATGGTATAACATAATATGAAGTAATTAAAGTTGAAGATGATCTTGGAATATCGTATATGTATGGAAAGTTTATAAGTTAAAGAAGAAAATGTCAATTATGGAAGAAGTATTGATATTTCTAAAAGATTCATGGTGTTTAAATAGTAAATCTATAAAGTATAGGGTTATGGAAGAAACGTTTTGAGTTAATTTTATAAGGTGTTTTAAGATAATAATTTAACTAACTCAAGAAAATAATAATTTAATAAGAGTAGAAACTAAGGAAGTATAAATTTTTGGAAGTTGAAGATGATTGGAAGGATATAATATTATAAGTTATAAATATAAGTGTGGAAATAGAAAAAGATGTTGTAATTCAGAGTTTGAATAATATATCAGATCTACAAAAGAAGGAACCCAGAAGATTAGGAGGTATCACATATTTAGTTTGAAGACTCAAAGTTTGTATATGAATGATTCAAATGATTAAGTAATATAAAGGAAAATACAAAACCTAAAGTGGAAATGGAATAAATTACACATCATAATAATCTTAAGCCTATAGAAATTAAAGAACAAAAATATATATAATCTTTAAGATATCTTGCATAACATTTATGTGAAGTCAGATTCAATGTGGAAATGTTGAGATGCACTTTCAGATAAAAAAATAACAAAGATAGAGCCTTGATTATATTGTAAATTTATATAATCATTAACTATAGATGATGTTGATTTTTATTGAGGATTTGATGAAGTCAATCCTATATATTTTCAAAGTAATTGAAGGAATTTGATTTAATCTTTAAGTAAGTGGTAGTTTTTTTAATTTTGGATCCAGTGTTCCCTGTATTTATTGGAGTAAGTTTGATTATGTAAGGTGGGACTTTTTTACTAATAATTTATGAATATATATTAAGATAAGTTGACCTATATGTTTTGAAAGATCCATGGGTCGAAGAATAAGATCTATGATTCTGGATAATTCCATAGAATCTAAGGAAGAGCATAAATTCTAGGAGATAGGTGAGTTTAGAGACTAAACATTGATGTTCTAGATCATAAAGTTCCAGATAGTGAAGTTATAAAATTTTCTTTTATAATAAGGTGTTAATTTTGATTATTTTGAATGTTTTAAGGAACATAAATTTGTATTACAGAATAATCCAAGAGTTAAAGTGATGTTTCTCATTTTTTTTGGTGGTAACTTTGTAAACGATTGGGAACCAATATAATAAATCATCAAGAGACAAAGTTTTTGAGAAACACTTTTAGTTGAAGGTTGATAACTTCTAATTCCAATTTGAATAAAGTATGATACCTTCCAACACAACTTGTACTAATTTTTGATATTAGTAGAAAACATATGTCTCTTACTAGACCCAAACATAACTAGGGAATAGTCACCCACATTGGGGGAGAACCTTGTAAACAATTTATGTACCTTGTGTTTATTTATATTTATATTACATATTGGTAAGGTTGAGATATAAAGTTTGATAGGGTCAAGACTCTAATAAGTCAAAGTGGTTAGTTTAAATTTAAAGTAAATTGTAAAAGAGTGCCACTTATTCAACCCCCCACCCTTAGTTATACATCAAATTCCAGAGCACTTCAAGAATTTTTACAATTATTTATATATATATATAATATGTTAATTTTTAGCTTAATCATAGACTTGAACCAATCCATATCAATCTTGAAAACTAGGGATCCAAGGGGGATCCTCCCCTTTACTCCTCTTACATCTTCTTCTATATCCACCATAATAGATCATCAAGATTATATCAAGGTGATATTTCTTCTTCTTCCTCCACCTCCTCCAATTCTTATCACATATGAAGATTTTTTATATCTAGAGATTTCTCTATTTAGTGGTTTTACTAAGACATGGAAAAACCATTAATTTTTAGGGTTTTTTTATAGATAACGTTCTAGGATATCAAAATGAGGTAGATATGAAATATTTTAGTGCATTTAATCATTGAATGACTAATAGGTAGGGATTTTGGACTCAGTACTGATCTTCACACTCTATGTGAATTGTTTAATTTCATAATTTTTGGGTTTTGATTTATTACGTATTAATGAATTGTTCTTTGGATAATATTCTAAATGATTAAAATAATGGAATCTCAATGAGTTATATGGATCATCATTTATTCCATTCCTTGGTTTAAACATTTGTTTATCTAGATTATTTTCTTAGAATAAATATATTAAATGGGGTATATATTTTTAAGGGTAAATTTTGGTGACTTAAATTGAATTCTCATGAGGGTATTTTTTATTATTAATTGTGAACTATGATTTAAAATATGTATTTCTTAACTGGGTATGTGTTTGGATCAATTAATGTGTTTTAATGAGAATGAATTTTTTATAAATATAAGTATTGGTTGTTATTAACTTGGAATTATTATATTTTCTATGAGTATGTAATACACCTTTATTGGAGATGACATAATGATATTTTGAGGTTGTTGAAATGTGTTTTGATTATGATGGATTGGGAAATACTTTTGGTGGAGTTAACTATTAAATAATGATTTGGGTTTTTAGGAATTGATAGGAAATGATAAATGACCTTCACGTGTTGATATAATTTCACTCTAAGAGGAATTGGTGTGGGGGAAATGGTATAGGTTCAGTTTTCCTTACTATTTGGTTGTACTAAGTATCATCAAATGATGACCCAGGTTATGGTGGGTGTAACATCTCCTTTCAAGGTACCTAAACCATGTTTTATGTTTTATACTACTCATGGTTGCCTCATTGTCATTCCTTTACTTTGTTAAGTTTCCATTCCTCTACTTTATACATGGATTAGAAAGTGAAGTTTAATTATGATTTGTTTTATAAGATGTTAAATAGTAATAAAAAAATATATTCCCAAATGGTATAGGTGTGTGCATGTGTGTAGGTTGTGTTAATGATTTCAAAAAACCTTTTTATTAAATTTTTTTAATTTTAATATAATTCATTTCTAAAAATATATTGAGATTCCATGGTTTACTTGTGCATGATAATTATAGGGATAATTTGGTATAAATTCTACTAGGCATTGTGATCACCCCCTTCATTTTAATTTTAGTACCAAGAAACCTTTATTTTTTTAGTTTCAAGTTTAATAATTAACATCACATATGGTTTTGGTCAGTATTTTGATGTTACATTCACTTGTATTTTGGAGAGATTTTCAAGTGATGGTATTCTATTGGTTATGGTGGAAAATTAGTTTATTAATTTTATTTTATTTTTCTTGTATTAATGATACATGAGTTTCATTATTTTCATTAATAATTATTGGATTGTTTAATTCATAATGTTACTATATTTAGTTTAGAAAGATCTGTGTTCGTTTATTCATTCATAATGGTTCTTATACTAACTTGGTATTATTTTTATTTAATTTAAATGTATGGTTTGAAGTCTATTATATGAAGAATAGTATATGTTAGGGAAATAATTCTCTTAAAAATTGTATAGACCCTCCTCACTTGTTGGGAACCTCTGATGATTCAGTGAAATACATTATAGTTTAATACATGGTTAAAATGTACATGAAGGGTGAGCTTAAAAGAAAGTGAGAGTGATAAGGATGAGATAGAGATATCCTGATAATTAAAATAAATCAAATAACCACCATGAGATACATAAATAGATCAAATATAAAACATTCTTGAGTAAAAGAAGAAGGAGACATTCCATAAAACTATGGATGAGGTTGACCAAGGATTTTGATAAAACAAAGGATGATATACACGAATGATGAGACCAATCAGGTAGAAGAAACTACTACTACAAAAACATGGGAAAAGGCATTGTCTTTTTTCAACGCTACTAAAAGTGAGCTTTATTGGTGTTCATTTTAGTACTGATAAAATTTCCACTAATATCAATGCTTTATTAGTGATGATTAAATATTTATCTTAAAAAATAATAAATTAAAGTGTATTTTATATATTTTTATTATAATAAAAGATATGTATCTTTAATTTTTAATTGAATTAATTTATTGAATAATAAAGTTTTTTGAAATTTTGATATAATAAATTTTATATATTATAAATATTATTATATATATAATTAATAAATAATTTTAATCAAATGTATATTATTTTATATTGAAATTATAATAAAATTAATATTATATGCATTGTATATAGTTAAATAATCACACACGCACATGTATATGTTGGTTATACACATACATACACATGTGTCTTTGGGTGGTGTGTGTGTGTGTGTGTGTGTGTGTGTATGTATGTATGTATGTATGTATGTATGTATGTATGTATGTATGTATGTATGTATGTATGTATGTATGTATGTATGTATGTATGTATGTATGTATGTATGTATGTATGTATGTATGTATGTATGTATGTATGTATGTATGTATGTATGTATGTATGTATGTATGTATGTATGTATGTATGTATGTATGTATGTATGTATGTATGTATGTATGTATGTATGTATGTATGTATGTATGTATGTATGTATGTATGTATGTATGTATGTATGTATGTATGTATGTATGTATGTATGTATGTATGTATGTATGTATGTATGTATGTATGTATGTATGTATGTATGTATGTATGTATGTATGTATGTATGTATGTATGTATGTGTGTGTGTGTGTGTGTGTGTATGTATGTGTGTGTGTGTGTGTATGTATGTGTGTGTGTGTGTGTGTGTGTGTGTCTGTATGTATGTATGTATGTAGGTATGTATGTATGTATGTATGTATGTCTGTATGTATGTATGTATGTATGTATGTATGTATGTATGTATGTATGTATGTATGTATGTATGTATGTATGTATGTATGTATGTATGTATGTATGTATGTATGTATGTATGTATGTATGTATGTATGTATGTATGTATGTATGTATGTATGTATGTATGTATGTATGTATGGACCTTTAATTTTTAAATTAAATCTTAAACTGAACTTATATTTATAATTTTAACAATTTTCATAATTAAAATTTTTATATTACTGATATTATATATATAATAATTATTATTATTTCTTAATTTAATACCATTCAAATGTAATCGATGTTATTTTTTATTGAATTATAATATAATTAATATCATATGAATAATTATAAATTTTGTAATTAGTGGCATTTTTAAAATATGAAATATTATTTATATAACTATAATATTAAATTTTCTTACATATATAATTAATAAATGTTTTAAAATATAAAGCTCCATTTTTTCAATGATTTTTAGGAAGTGCTAATAAAGGTATTGTCTTATTTATAAAAATAACCCTAACAATGCTTTCGCAGCCCACTCTTCCTCAAACTCTATTTGAATATGACCTTTGTGACCCCTTTTATGAAATATTTTGGATGGATAACCTACATTAAACAAATATAAGTAGATCTAAACTTATTTTTATCATTTTTGTATTGGTTTTTTTGTGGTTTTTCTATTATAGTGTTGTTTATCTATGTGTGTGTCCAGACGATCAGAATATTGAAAGTGTATATATATAGTCAAAATTTATAGGTCTATAAATACATAAATACATATCTATATATATATATATGAAGTGCCATGGATATTGATTGTGTAATATTAAGAAAGGGAGTAGAATTGGTGTTACCCTTTTTATAATTTCTTTTATGAAATTAACCATCATGGCCTATTAATGTTAAGATCCACTCACCTTTTAATAACACACTCACCCATATGCAATATAAATAAGCATGAACATAAAATCATTTAGTATTTATATAAGGTTCATTCCTAAATAGAGTGAAAACATCCTTGTTATTTTCAAGTCAATTTTGATACATAGATATAACACTAATATCATAAAGTAATTATAAAAATGGAAGGTATCATCCTTAACCCATGAGTGTTTCTTAAAACTTATATCTCTTGATATTTCTATATAATATATCCATCTAGTTTACAAAATAGAGGTCAAAACAGAATTAAAACCTCATTTGGACCTCTAGATTCTCTAGCACTAATAAAAATGATCTTATCTTCAAGTAGTCAATATCTTTTTCATAAAATCGGGTTTCCTCCTCCTCAAAAACTTTGACGTCTAGAACATCCATAAATAGTAGCAAATAATCTATCTCTTCTCAACTCAATAATTGTTCTCTATTCATATTATCCTCTCTTCGAATCAATATTTGAAATAATAAATATTCAGAAGAATCATTTGAAATTCTCTATAATTCAAATATGAAAACTCCCATAAAAAACTTGGACTCGCGATTCCAATATTTGAAACTAATAAAATATTCATTATAACAAAATCCTCTATATTTTATATTTATGAATGAATTAAAATTTTATATTTTTAATCCATAAATTTATTGTATAGTGATTTTCTCAGGTCTTCTTAATCTTTAATTCTCCATAAAACTCACCATCTTCATTCATTCAAGCTACCAAAAATCTTACTGCTTTTTTCCACATGTGCATGGTCACATAAAATCAACTTATTATGGGAAATATTCCTTCTTTACATCTCAAATAAAACATTGCCTATATCATGATCACTATGAATTATTGTTTAGTGTAATTAGTATTGAACATCAAAGAATCATCTAATTTAATATTACATATCACATGTGGAAACCATTTAATCTTACATGACATCTAAAGATATATTAAGTACCATTTTAAACTATATTTTAATCCTATGCATCCTAAAATTTAATCTTCTACATGTAGTGGAACCTCAGAGATGATATTATGTATCACTAGATTACTCTTATGCATTCTATAATTTATTCTTAAAAAACACTGTGTGAACTCATAATTATTCTTACAAATGTTATACAAGATATAATGTATCATCAATGTGATGTTATGTGTCATAGTGTAAGTTAATAGCACTTTGTAGATTTTATATTATGTGAGAGCTTGAATATCATCTTTGAGATGTTATGTAACCTTTGAAAATACAGAGTTTTTTTATACACAAGCAGTTTATTCTTATATATCAAATACTTTTTCAAATTCTCAAAAACCTACAACTAATAATTTTCATAACTCTTCTCCAACCTTCTCGGTTAACATTTATACAACATCCACAACTCTAAAAATTCCATGGGTTCTTTAATTTTACCCTTTGGATTTTTTGTTAACTCTAATAAATTATAATATTTTATATAAAATTACATCCTTTCTCAAATTAAAATGTCCTAAAACCACACTATTGGACAAAGGAAATGTTTTTTTATAGAATTATATCATGTAGTGATAAGAAATTTATGGATAGTGAATCTAATTTCTCCCACATAGTGAACTATAAAAATTATTCCCCTTTTTATAACAAAATCAACTCTGCATTTATCAATCTTGTCACATGAATTGTGATTCTTTCTCTCCCTTTAAAAATAAAATATAAATAATTGTGTGGCATAACCAATATTCTTTAAGTGATAGGGAAAGGTTGAACATGCATTTTCATCATTAGCTCTTCAGTACTCAAAGTTACATATTTTTTCTTCTTACAATACCAACTCACACAATTTTCTCCCAAAAATAATGCATCACCAGATGTCAATTTCTATCATCATATTATATAACCCAATTAGAATCATTGTACCCATAAAAATACAATTCCTCGCCTTTTATATATAATAAACCATAACTCAAAGTTCATATGATGTATCTAATTATTATCTTGATATCCATCATGTGTTATTATTTTATATCACTTTAATACCTTCATAAGGTTACAACATAAACAATTTTAGGTCTAAATAAAATTAAATAAAATTAAATAAAATTAACTTTTAATCATATTTATAATTTTTTTTATTAATATATTTTATCTCATTGTCTTTTCTTAACTTTCCTCTAATAGTTATGGATGTAGCCATTGATTTTAATTTTTATATTTCATATAACTTTAATAATTTATTAGTATATTTTTTTGGGATAGAAAGATGAAATTCTCTTTTTCCACAACTTCTAATCCCAGGAATGAACTCAACACTTTAGGTATAGATATCTCAAAATGAATCTTTATTTTTTTGGTAAATTCCATACAAGAATACTCCTTATCACCTAAAAAATATTATGCCATACAAATAAACAATAATAATTAGAGTACATGTACTCATATTCTAAACATATAGGTTTTTATCAACCTTTCCTTTAGTGAAATTAATTTCGTTCCAAAAACTATTTAATTTTGAATACGAAAAAGTAGGGTCTTTTTTAATCTATATAATTATTTATTCAAACTACATATTATTTATTCATCATTATCAATGATAAATCCTTCAAGTAATTTAATAAACACCTCATATTAAAGATCTATGTTAGAAAAATAAAAGTCTGCATATATTTGATATGAATCTTAAGGTATATACGTTACAATAATCAGAAACATTACAAATTATTTAAGTCTTCCCACATGAGAAAACATTTATTAAAAATAAACACCTTGAACTTTAGAGTAACCTTTACAAACCAATATGGCCTTGTTTCTTGAATTTTATCCTTTATAAATGAGATTTATAAACACCCACTTGGTTCCATTAATTTTCTTCCCTTCTTGTATTATAATAATATCCCAAGTATCATTCTTTTTAATATTATCCATCTCTTTATTCATAGAATCTGGCCAATAATTATTCTCAAAAACCACTACAAATGATTGTGGATCAATCTTTGAAACTAGATCTATATAGTTTATTTCTTCTATACTTCTTCTATTCTTAACTATTTCTACCTAATTTATAATTATATTTTTAGGTTCAATATGATTTTCCCGCATCTAATACTTCATTTTTTTTATTCCCTAGAGCACACTCATCATCAGTGGTCTAGTCTGAATTAATATAAATATTATTTGATTAATTTCTATCTTTTTTTACTCACATAATTAGAATTATTCATGTTATCCTTTTAAATATTTTCAAAATACACATCAAGCATCTCAAAAAAATTGTGTTTATTTTCAATATTTTTTACATCATGATATTCTATCAGCTTGTGTAGCCTTTCATTCCAGCACTTTTACTCTCTTCCATTTGATAAATATCTCATGAATAATTATTCCTCATATTTTTCATCAAAATTTAACAATTTTTTTTATTTTCATTAAGCATGGACTACCAAAAACTTTTAAATAATTCATAGTGGGATTCTTCCTATAACACATTTCATAGGAAGACATTTTTTATTTAGGTTTCAATAAGAATATATTATGAATATGCACATTTGTACTTACATATTCCCTATAAAATAATTTTAATAGATTGAATTCCAAAATCAAGGTTCTTAAAATTTCAAGAAATTTTTTATTTTTTCTATTTGTAAATAAATTTTAATAGGTTGTTTATAGAGCACTATATTGATGTTTGATCCTATGCTTGGAAAGATAGGATTAAAAATAATTTCAATTGAATTCATTTCCATCAACAATTCTTAGCTTATTAATAAAGATTACATGCACTTTATCTATTTCAATTCTAAATATCTTGAATAAATAAAATGCTTCATAATTATGTTTCATGAACAACACATTAGACATCCTAGTGAAATCATTAATGAATATAAAAAAATAAATATCATATTTGGTGGAATGATTACTTATTTTCCCACATTGATCAAATTATGTTGATTCAAGTGGTTTAGTAGACTAAATTTACACCCTATTATGACTTCCTTGCACAAATTTTGCTATTTGAGTTATTTCAAAAATAACGTATCTTTCTCTTTTCAGTTGGGGTAAGAGTCTTACTAAATATCCCTTTGAGATCTTAATATATTCCTTTGACCAAGATGGTCGAGTATTCTATGCTAAATCTTATTATTATCTTTTAAACTCAAATAATAAAAATCACTTTTATTTCTAATTTGGAATAGGTTACCAATAGTTCTCTCTTCTTTAGTGATAATTATTCTATCTTTTAGACACTTTATGATACAAAAATTCCTTATGAAAATAACATCATTCCAATCATAACACTATATAGTAACACTCAAAAAAATTATTTAATCCCATAAACAAATAGAACATATTTGGATTTTGAAAACTAGGCTCCAACTCTGCTATACCAATTCCGCTGATTTTCAAGGAGTTATTACTAATAAAATCAATTGAATATCCATAATTACCTTTAATATTCTACAATATTTTTATGTCCCTTGTCATGTGGGATGAACATGTTGGGTCGGAACAAACGAGGAAAATGGCAAGAGGGGGGGTGAATTGCCTTTTAAAAAATGATTAACAATTTAAAATCAAAGTGAAATCAAAGTATGTGCAGCGGAAAATAAAAGAGGCAATCACACAAGAAATTGATAACGGAGTTCGGCCAAAAACCCGGCCTACGTCTCCGCTCCCAACTCAACCGTTGAGAGATTCCTACCGCTTGCTTTTCAATGGTTTTAGCAAGAAACCCACTAGGCTTTGAGGTAGCACTAGGACCTATTACAGCTTGCTTTTGGTGGTTAAGCAAGAACCCACTTGCTTTTAATGGTTTAGCAAGAACCCACTAGCCTTTTTAACGGGTGAAGGCTAGCTCACCGGAGACACAAGCCTTTTAAAAGGAAAGGCTTGAAGAAACCTCTTCACACCTTAATGGTGGTGTGAGAACCCAAAAGAAAGGGGGATGAGAAAAGGGTTTGGGGTTTGTAGGCACAAACCCAAAATTAAGCTCAAAAAGAATAAACAATAAAAACCGTATTTGAGGAAGTCTTGGGCGCCTTTGAATGGATGGAGATGTTGAAGGCCGCTTCCAAGCTTCTTTGATGGTGCTCTTGGATGTGGAATTGGATTGGAGCACGTTGGGTTCCTTGAGGAAATCCGCCGGAGGTTCGCCAAAATGATCAACAATGTGTCCGGTGGATTTGTATATGATCCGGGAGGTGTCCGGGGCTTCGTTGGCCTTTATTTATAGGCATGGAACCCTTGGGGAGTCTTCGGAGCCGTTGGAGAGGTCTTCGGAGCCGTTGGAGGCCAAAAGAAGGTTGACTGGTCAAAGCCAACGGCTAGTTTGACTGGGCTACCGGCTGGCCGGTACAGGGCCACCGGCTGGCCGGTGCCTTGGAAAAGGATGAGGATTTCTGTCCAGGGGCCACCGGCTGACCGGTGCCAGAGCCACCGGCTGGCCGGTGGCAAGACAGTAGCTTGCACTATTCATCTGGGTGCCACCGGCTGGCCGGTGCTGCGGCCACCGGTTGGCCGGTGGTGAGGCAGTGGCTCTGCCTTCTGCCCAGGGTCCATCGGTCGACCGGTGGTGAAGCCACCGGTTGGCCGGTGGACTGAATTTCAGTCCACTTGATTTGCTTCATGGCCCATTTCCTTTGGCAATCTTTTGCCTATCATCCACAACACTTAAAAACAATGTTGGACAAAAATGAAAGTGATTGTGATCATGAAAATCAAAGAGTGTGGGGTACAACAATCTCCCCCTATTTTGATGATCACAATCACTTATCTAAGCAATGTAAAAACTTAAATGAAGGGCATGCCTAAATGATAAATTGAAAATAAATACTAAGCATGAGAGAAAAGATTCTCCCCCAATCAATCAAGAAATTTCTCCCCCTTTGTGATTATCAAAATAGAATGGGGCATAAAACTTGATTGAGGGAAATGATGAAAAACGAGATTTGAGATTTGAAAATCAATTGAGATTTTTGAAATTGAAATGAAAATTTGAATAATAGTTTGAATTGAAAGTTTTGAATCAAAAACCAATTGAGAATTGAAATTTGAAACCAAATGAAATTTTTGAAATTGAGAGTTTTGAATCAAAAATGAATTGAAAAATATTTTTGAATTAAAAATTCGAATTGAATATTTTGAAATGAAAATTTTGATACCAAGTGTTGAAATTGAAAGTTGGAATCGAAAATTTTGAAAAAAAAATTTGAAATGAGAATTTTGAATGAAAAATTTTTAATTCACAAAAAGGCTTAAAAGATCCTAACTCCCCCTAAAAAAACAACAAATCACCGGGGAGAGGAAATAAATTTTGGCCCGGAGAGACTCGCAAGAAGGGATTTTTCAATCCAAACTTGTCTCATGGCGGGTCTTCTCCTAAAAAACTCGTCCGAATAAAAAATGGATTTGGGTTGGCCGTACCGGGCATTTTTGCAATTACACTCATAAATGAGGTGCCCGGGTTTTTTATAATAGTTACAAAATTTAAATTCGGAGCTCCCCCTTACAAAAATAGTGGGTGCATGGGAGGAGGAAGCTTGCTTGGAATAGCCAAGCCCTTGGGTGGTTCTAGATATTCGTTGGGAACCTAGGAGATTGTTCAAATTTTGTTCCCCTTGGGTGAACTTAGCTAGGGTCTCCCTTAGGTCTTTGATGGTTGATTCCATGGAATCAACATTTGGGAAATTTTGGATTTTGAGGGACATCTCCTCCTTCTCTTTGAGAAGTTGTTCTTTTTCGGAGGAGAGTTTTTTGAAAGACTTTTTTAAAGCAACGAATTTTGAAGATAAAGCATGAAAACCTTTTTCTAGTTGGTCTCTAGCGTATTGGAGATCCTCATAGGATAAATGATTTAAAGAATTTGAATTTGAAGAACAAGAGGATGAGGTGTCGGAAGATGTTACCTCATGGAATGCCATTAGGCATTTGTTACCGTTGTCGCTTGAGGAGGAGGAGGAGGATGATGATGAGGAGGTGTCACTCCATGTCGCCTTGAGGACCTTCTTCTTTTTATTCTTCTTGGCCCTTTTCTTGTGAAGTGGGCAATTGGGCACGGATTTTTCATCGGGTTCTTGCTTTTGAGTGGGTTCTTGCTTTTGAGCCATGCTAGTACCTTCATGGGTTAGCTCTAAACATTTCCAAATATCATGTGAAGTAGAGCAAGAAGAAATATGATCAAAAACATAACGATCTAACCCACAATGTAGAGCATTCATGGCTTTGCCATCAAGCTCGAAATTTGCAATGTCGGCGGGGGTCCATTTAGATTCATCTTTACTGGAGAGAGTATAACCATGCATGACAATTTTAAAAATAGGATATCCAATACTTTTCAGAAATGTGGTCATGCGGGTTTTCCAAAAAGTATAACCGGTTCCATCAAAGAATGGATCACGATCCAAAGAAAGTCCTTCGGGGGATTGAGAGGAAGAAGCGGTAGAAGCCATCAAAAAAAAATAGGATCTTTAAATTTGAAACCGGTTTAGGGAATTATTCAAATACGTCCTCTGATACCAATTGTTGGGTCGGAACAAACGAGGAAAATGGCAAGAGGGGGGGTGAATTGCCTTTTAAAAAATGATTAACAATTTAAAATCAAAGTGAAATCAAAGTATGTGCAGCGGAAAATAAAAGAGGCAATCACACAAGAAATTGATAACGGAGTTCGGCCAAAAACCCGGCCTACGTCTCCGCTCCCAACTCAACCGTTGAGAGATTCCTACCGCTTGCTTTTCAATGGTTTTAGCAAGAAACCCACTAGGCTTTGAGGTAGCACTAGGACCTATTACAGCTTGCTTTTGGTGGTTAAGCAAGAACCCACTTGCTTTTAATGGTTTAGCAAGAACCCACTAGCCTTTTTAACGGGTGAAGGCTAGCTCACCGGAGACACAAGCCTTTTAAAAGGAAAGGCTTGAAGAAACCTCTTCACACCTTAATGGTGGTGTGAGAACCCAAAAGAAAGGGGGATGAGAAAAGGGTTTGGGGTTTGTAAGCACAAACCCAAAATTAAGCTCAAAACGAATAAACAATAAAAACCGTATTTGAGGAAGTCTTGGGCGCCTTTGAATGGATGGAGATGTTGAAGGCCGCTTCCAAGCTTCTTTGATGGTGCTCTTGGATGTGGAATTGGATTGGAGCACGTTGGGTTCCTTGAGGAAATCTGCCGGAGGTTTGCCAAAATGATCAACAATGTGTCCGGTGGCTTTGTATATGATCCGGGAGGTGTCCGGGGCTTCCTTGGCCTTTATTTATAGGCATGGAACCCTTGGGGAGTCTTCGGAGCCGTTGGAGAGGTCTTCGGAGCCGTTGGAGGCCAAAAGAAGGTTGACTGGTCAAAGCCAACGGCTAGTTTGACTGGGCTACCGGCTGGCCGGTACAGGGCCACCGACTGGCCGGTGCCTTGGAAAAGGATGAGGATTTCTGTCCAGGGGCCACCGGCTGACCGGTGCCAGAGCCACCGGCTGGCCGGTGGCAAGACAGTAGCTTGCACTATTCATCTGGGTGCCACCGGCTGGCCGGTGCTGCGGCCACCGGTTGGCCGGTGGTGAGGCAGTGGCTCTACCTTCTGCCTAGGGTCCATCGGTCGACCGGTGGTGAAGCCACCGGTTGGCCGGTGGACTGAATTTCAGTCCACTTGATTTGCTTCATGGCCCATTTCCTTTGGCAATCTTTTGCCTATCATCCACAACACTTAAAAACAATGTTAGACAAAAATGAAAGTGATTGTGATCATGAAAATCAAAGAGTGTGGGGTACAACAGAACACCCACTATTAAGGATCCATGGGTTGATTCTTTTCTATATTTCAGGGCCACCTCAATAAGAAGTGACTTATCTACCTTTAATTTTATTTGAAATAATTTAACTTTGATAGCTTTCAGTGTCTATCATGGACGTTGGGTTATAAATTCTTTAGAACAATGACCTTTTTAGTCATATCTTCCATATAATTTTTTAATAAATCAATTTTTTTAGTATATAGATTTCCTGATTTTTTTATCAAATATTACTTTTTATTAGTACTTTTTCTCATATTCTCTAAATTTCACCCTCAATTCATTCCTCCAGTCAAAATTCATGTTTTTCTAATAGTAATAGGTTTTATGACCGTATATTCCATATCACCAATGATTTCCTTTAACTTTTTATCTTATATTATAGTATGAATTATTTCTAGAAAATTATTGGTGTTGTACAAACATAGTTTAAACTTATTTTTACATAAATATTAGGGAAGTATGCCATCTCAAATTAACTTCAAATGTCCATATTATAGAATAGAGTTTTTCATGTTTTTCTAAACCCAAATTTTCCTATATTTTTTTTAGAACTAACACTAATAGTTAAAACATACTTAACATTTTTTGAATTTATAGGTGCATATTTACCTAATTTTTTTGTGCTAAAACTTGTTATTTACATATCCTAGTTATAGTTATATATCATATTATTTAAGGGATTTTTAGAAAAATACATATTGATTATTCATTATTTAATGATTGTTTTTTCAGTTGATTTCTCTTTATAATCTTTTAAAAATTGGTCTCATTCTACAATTCTCACCTTGATAAGCATGATTTTTTCAATGAAATTAGCTTCCTTCTTATGTAAATCTTCTTAAATTTCCATTATCTTCTAATATTATTTATTTAGTATCCTAATTTATTTCTTGATCTTGTTATTTTTCTCAAAACAAATTTTAATATCACCTTTAAACATAAGTTTTTTGTAAGTTTCATAAACTTCCTAATAACTTATTGAGTTTTATTTATGTTTTTGGACATGATCCTTAAAATTTATATCTTATTATAATTGACTACTTATATTAGAGAATTCATCCTCTTATTTACTCAATATAGTTTTCTTTTTATTCTTATGATACTTTTCTTGATTCCAATAGGTTTATTTATTTATATATTTTAATCCATTTATTTTTCTAAAAACTTTCTTCTTACACCCAATACTCACTTTTACCACCCTTTTTATTTTGATAATTAATTGAAATTTTTTTAATTCCACAACACTTGAAACATTTATGTGGTAGATTAAATTCTTGTTTACCTTTTCATTTATAAAATTCTTTAAAATAATTTACATTATTCTCTCATATTCTTCACCCCATTCTTAATCATTAGTTTTTAAGGTGGAACCATCCTTAATTCCCTTTAGATTAAAGTTATTTAAGGATTTGAAATCCATTTCTTTCTTCTACTTGATATTATTTTTTAAAATAATATATTTTCTAATTTCATAATAAAAAATGAATATTGTGTAACTCATTAATATACAAATCATCTTTATCTTCCAAAGAAGATTTTTTTACACTAAATATTTTAGGAAAATTTCTAATCGATTTCATGAAAATGATTGAATCATCCAATTTTTTTCACCAAAACCTCTAATATTGCTAATTATATTATTCATTATTACAAAAAAAACATCAACAATATCATTAGAATCTATTCTATCATCTTTATATTTTTTTTATTTGAATTTTTAGTTTATCTTCCCTGACATTAAAAATCTCTTTAAAAATAGTTTCTTGTGTAACTTGTATTTATTTGATTGTTTTGAGTCCTATAAATTTATTATAAACCTTATTATATAAGGAGATTAAAATAGAATCTATTAACTTTCATAAACTTATACATTTAACTTATCAGGATGTGTCATATGACTATCTTTCTTAACTAGAATAAAACCAAAAGGGTAAGAATCAATAACCTTTTGGTCAAGTGATAGGAGATAGAGAATCATATTATTCTTTTATCCATGATAATTATTTCCATAAAGTTGGTATGAATCTACTATTAAATGAATTAGTATTCTATATTATCTCTTTATCCAAGTAGTGATATTTCATAAGGAACCTAGATTTCTCTAATACACTGTTAAGTGTCCATGAGATTAATAGTGCAACATTAAGAATGGGGGGTTGAATCGGTGTTACCCTATTTACAATTTTATCTATGAAATTATCCTCTATGACCTATTAATTTAAAACATGTGACCTGAATACTTATACAGTATCTAAATCACATGGGTTACAACCCCAAGATCACTCCCTGATCCCTAGGGGATGAAAACTAGAATTGCAGGTCTAAATATACATTTAGGGAAGGATTTTCCTTCTTTATTTTTTATTTAAAGTCAAGATTAGTTTGTATCATAAAACTAGAATAACTCATATGTGATTCAAATATTAAAAATCATAAAATGAATCCAAATAGAGAATAATAGAATAGACTTAAAATAATTCAAATTAAAATACTTTATATAGATTCATACAAACCAAACCACAAAGAAAAACCTCTATGATAAACTCTCCCATGATAAAATTAGAATCCAAACAAATAATAAGATAATAACCAACAAATAAAAGGATAGTTTATGAGCCAAACTAGACCTTTATAAATCCCCTAACTACTCTATATTTGAGGTTGTAAGTTGATCCCACTCCCATAATCTCATGAGAAAATAATTTTTAATGATCTAATTTCTACTTCGAACATGTGAGTACCAAACATATAGCAAAGTAATCCACATATCCACTAAGTTTTTCATGCAGAGTGTGATCATGAAATACTTAGTGGGGAACCACCAATAATGTATCAATACAATAGTGATATAATGGGTGTATGATTAAACTTTTATATACATTTATATATACATATATATTATAAAATAGTTTTATAAGACACAAACATGGAATAGTTTCAAACTAGAAGTGATGTAACTTAAGAATCTATAATAAGTTACTACCAGTAACTCTCTATACTATGAGGGTCCATATTTAACATACCTATTTCAAGTCAACACTCTATATCTAAAAATTTCCTACTTTGGGTCAATACTTTATATCTAATTAGGTAGGGAAGGTTGTTTCATTGGCCCATTCCCAATGTAGTCATCACATGGAACTAGGACCATGGAAGTTAGTGGGATACCCTCATCTTGTGTAATGAGGATGGTGTATATAAGAGTTAGGTATAAAGGTCATCCCATTCAGGAAAGGGGAAGGGTATTAAGAGTTATTGTGTTAATATCCTATCCCATTCATCATACACTATAAATTTATATGTTCTTATAGTTTATACAACAACATGGTACCTCTTCTAACATGGACATAAAAATATCAATGAAGTTTCCATGTTTAAGATCACATTTATTATTTTTGTATTAACATTCTTATCATAATATAACAACAACAAAAATTATAAAAAATTAAATAAACCATTTAATAATTATAACAAGTAATACATGAATGCATACTTATAAAATTTAAAAGATAAAATATAACATACTTATCACATTATATAAATTTATTCATGATTGGTATGATCAACTTTAAAGTCACATAAACATGGAATCAACCTATATAGATTATAATACTGTGAAAAATAAATAGGTTATTTTAAAATTAGGGTCTAAAATGGAAACAATAAAACAATCTAGTATTGGCCCAAATGAACCACACTGATATGAAAAAATTGAACCCCAAAACACACTAGGATAAAATCATATAAGGGAATAGATAATACATAACAAGGTCTTTGATGGGGTGTAACTAATTTTGGTGATCAGTTTTACATGGTGAGGCATAGTCTATAACTAGAGGATAAATTTTATAAGATATTAATTATCAAAGTTTTTAGGTTATATTAGGTTCCACTTTATATATCTATGCTCAATAAAATATATAAAATAAGACTTGTCTGAACTTAATTTTTTCTAAATATTTTATTTTTGAAATAATAAAGATGAATACCCATGAAAAAACTCTTTTATATAACTCTTTAAGGAATAAGTAAGGGATGAGAATGGGGAATAAAATTAAGAAAATGCTTCTAAAATAAATAATTTTCAAAATAATTTTTTTAATAAAACTCCCCTTGCATAAAACCCTTTTTAAAATCATAGAAGTTTCCAAGGGTCAAATTTGGGTAACTATTGAACCACTAGGATTTTCATGTTAAGACATATTTCTACCTCAAAACTGAGCCTCCACATCTCCACTAAATCACTCACTTAACCAAAGGTTATGTGTGGTTTGTTTACTTATATCTTGTTTAGTTTTAAGTGGGAATAGATGATTTCAATTATAAAATTTGGATGTTACTATATAAAGTGTAATTTAGTTTTAAAATTAAAAAACCAATGGGGTTTAGTCAAGGTATATATCCAATATTACAAGCTATACATAAGTTATTTTATATTATAAAACATTCCCAGGGTCTATATGTTAGCTAATATTTGTTATCAAGGAAAATACTCAACACCTTGTGGAAAATGGGCTTGGAGAAAATGCTAAGGCATAGATTTCCTAACCTAAAAATCAAAGGAAACCCAACAAAAAAGGTTAAGTCTTACAAGGAATACATAAAATAAAATAAATTTAAATTAAATTTTATATTTCATGAAATAGGTAATTGGTTTATATTATGAAGGTCCAAATAATACTAATTGAAAAAAATACCCATTATATAGAAAATATGGTTTAAAACCTTTCATTTATAGATTTAAAATATAATTAAACTTTTTTTTAAGTTAGGAAAACCACAAGTTGGAATGTTTCTGGCATATCCCTAGAATCATTTAGTAATTTGAGATCACATTCCATTTTATTAGATTTGAATAATTTTCATTGTTATTCTAATACCACCATAAAATACCCTAAAATTATTAAAAAAACAATCCATAATCAATTACATTCAATTTTATATAAGAATAAAATAACCATATTTGAAATTCAAATGAAACTAAAATAAAACCTAGGAAGACTACTTATATAATTATTTTAATAATTAATAGAAGTAATTTACAAACTAATATAAACCGAAAAATCTATAAATCAATGTATGAAATCAAAATAACCTTAAATAAACTGATGTGTAATATACTTTATAAAAATAGTGAGAAAAGACTTGGAAATCACAAACCAAGTTTTTCTCAAACCTAAATCAAGAAGAGGAAAAATAATTAGAATGTATTTCATCATAACATTGGTGAAATCAAAAATTAAATAATCCATTTACATTATTAAATAAGAGGGATGAATTGAGTATGGTAAAGGTTAGGGTGAGAAAGAAATTACCTAGATTTAACCTTGGAGGAAAAAACCAAAAAAAACTGATTGCTCTTTAAGAGGATAATAAGAAATTAAAATTGGGGAATTAAGATTACATGGATTTAATTTAGTAGAGATAGAGAATGAGTTGTGTGGGGTGAGGTGAGGTAAAAGGTTTAAGGAAGGAAAATTAAAAATTAAAAAATCATTAATGAACATTTATTAAAAACCTACTCAGGTGGCTACTACAATTCTGATGGAACCCCATTAGTCCTCCCCTAGAGTTCTGATAGTTCTTAGATGAACAAATCCATATTCTTTTATTCCTACAAACACACATGAAATCCTATTTAAAACCCAGCTAAAAACACTTCAAACTATGTCCTCAATATACAAAAATAAAATCTAAATCTCCAAATTAATAACAACCCATCAACTAAAACAAAAATTAAATGAACCCATTTTTAATCCACCTAAAATTATCCCCTAAGACATTAGATTTTTTGTAGCTATAACATGGGTTGTTACAGACTATCCATAATATAACTTCTTATCCCTATGAAGTCAACTATGATTCCCAAATAAAGGAATATTAGACCTAATCCTCCAATATATATTAAATCATCCACTAAATTTATAATACCCAACTTCTGAAACCATAAAAATTCACCAAGGTCAATCCAATTCAAGTTACTAAATCACTAAACCAAGATAACATCCCTAAAATAATCAAAAATACACCTTGACCCATTCCAAAAATATTCTTTTTCATTTATAATTCATATCTCTAAAATATAATATGAATCATTATGAACCACCAAATTTCATATTTATAGCCATCAAATTAAAATATCCAAAATACACAATAATAATCGTCTCTTTAAAAAATCCTCAAATTCTATATTATGATTCAAATACATGAATATTAAAACAAAAGTGAGGTTTCCTATAATCGCACTCATGGGTCCAATACTAAAAATAGATTCCTTACAAACGGGATCTAATACCATGTGAGACAAACCAAGATAAATGTGAATATATTTCACAATAATTAAACATTACATCTGATAATAATCTTGTTATTCTATAACCCAAAGTTTTAGTGTCTTTGGATATTAGCTACATAAAAATATTATTTCAAATAATTGTGAAAATTTCTTCTTAATAGTATCATGCTAGATCTCTTTCTAAATATCTCATTTATTATACTCATCATCATCACATATGGAAATGAAAATATTAGAAAAGGGTGATCTAAAACACTTTGTAAGGTAAAAACTTATCAACATTTCATTAAGGGTTAAATTATAATAATGAGAAAACACAAACATTAGAGAAATATCTTATTAAATAAACATAGACCAATACAATTTTTCTATATAATATAAGAACATGAAATCTCAAATTATTGGAAATATACCACGAAATATTATTTTCCAAAAATGAGATAATAAACATGATCCATGGAGAAAAAAAGGCATATAACATAGAAATGTGGCATAAGAATAATCATAGGAAATAATAATATTATGAACATATCTAACTAAATAAATTTTAAAATAACTAACTAGATCAAGTCTAAACTCAATCTTGGGAACATATATAACCATATTGAGTCCATGATAAATTTTATCAAAATAGATAATTGCATCAAGTCTATTCTCAATCTTGTGATCATAGCTAACCATATCGATTCTACACTCAACATAATTATCTTATTATATATAAAACTTTTACCAATTCATTATAGATATATATAGGAGAAAACATTTTAAATCATTTCATATGTGTGTTATATAAAATCAATTACATTTAATATCCTAAAAAACACATGGAAATAAAATGGGTTTCATAACATTTATAAATGGTATCACATAAAATGGCCTCAAGAATTATATTAATTGGTAAAAAAAATCAATAACCCAAATTATTATTTCATATGATAATTTATATGGTGATTCATGAAACATCACTAAATAGGAGATAGATATTTTGAAGTTAATTATAAAACTATGAGTAAAACTTAAAAGAAGTTTTTATGAAATATTTCTTAACATTATCGTAAAGAGATTCACTTAAGAGTCACTTTCAAAAAGATCATTTTTGAGAAGTTGAGATGAATAATTTTTCAAAAATTATTTATAATGAAATATTGATAAATAGATCCTTGAAAAGGGCATAATGGTTATCCAAAGGAAATGTGGAATGTAAGATAAAATATATAACCATAAAAGGAAAAACCTTTTTAATATTTTAAAATGACTTTAACAAAACCTAAATTGTTAAAAGGATAATAAGACTTATTTTAGAAAAGGGGTATATAGAAAAATTAAGATCATGTGATATAATTCATTTTTTTTAAAATAATAATGAAAATAAATTTGGAAAAAATAATATGGACATGGAAGAGAAAAAACTTATTGGAGAGGATGAGAATTACTCTTAACAGAAATATTTTTTATTAATGAAAAAATACATCAAAGAAGAATATTTGTATGAGAAAATATAAATTTTAGAGAGTAAAATATAAGGTACCATATTAATTAAATAAATTAAATAATATAAGAAACTTATACGAGCATAGTTGAGTGAGAAAAACTATGACTCAAGGAAAAGGAGGTTGAGTTGGAAAAACTCTTACAAATATCATAATCTTTGAAGTAACGGTCCATTATAAATGATTTTATGGGACAAAATTATAAATATACACAAAATTATGTGAAAATATAATTTTATAAAATCATATGATAGAATAAATCAAACTCAAAATAATGGGGTTTAAGAAGAAACATTATAACTCGGAGAAAGGAAATTTAATTTTGAAAAAAACTTCCAACTTATGTATCTTTTGAATCAAAATAACATGAAATATAGAAAATAATAAATATTTTTAAATCCATTTAATTGAATTTAAATTATTATAAAAACATTCATAGGTTATTATATACACTACAAAGAATAAAACAAGTGGTGAATATGTCATATGTCTTAAAGAAAGATGATTGAGACGAGAAACCCTTACCGTGGATTTTTGCTTGGTCAGATGCACTCTGAAATACTATATGATAAACATAACAATATTAATTAATTATTTTAGGAAATTGTTAAAAAAATTATTACCTTTTATATACTATAATTATAGTTATACATTTTACATTTATTAGTTAGTTACTGTTTATTTTCATCATCAGTTTTTAGTGTTTTTTATTGTTTCGCACACACTTTGTTATGTCAATGTTGATCTTTATTATTTCATATAAATTTCAAAATTAATAGATTATTTAAGGTGATATAAAATATTTTATATAATTATTTATAAAGTTATAATTTCATTCAATTATATTTTTAGTTACAATTCATGAAGATGAAATTGGTGACGATCTTGTTTCGGTAAATTTTAACAAACATAAGGTGGTCAATTAATTATAGGTTAGATATTAATATAATGAATATATTATATTTATAAAATATTATTCATGTAATAAATAAAATCTTTATTTATTAAATATATCCTTAAAACCACCCATTTGAATCAGTGATGAAAAATAAAATATGTTGTTCATGGATGTGACAGTATGCACATAGCACGAGTCATGATTTAATTTCCCAAAGGATATGAGGGACATTGAAAATATTTGTTCAATAAATATAATGATATTTTATTATACGAATGATAATTATTTTTTTCTCTTAAAAGGTAATTTTCATGTGTGGCCTTTTCGAACCCTCTACACATGGTCACCCCCTCCCTCACGAAGGGGTCACTGCCCGGAGGTAGAGCCATAGCCGGGGAAGGAGTCGTTGCCAGCTGAGATGGAAGGGCGTCCCAGAGGGTAACAGTCCGTTCGGCGATGATTCATCAAAACAATCCATCAGCACAGTGGACTGCACCTCATTTTTCCCTCCCAGTTGAGACCGGGCAACCTGGCAAGACGGGTGGATCCCGGGGGAGAGGCTCGCCCTGAAAGCGGACTCCTAGGATTTGAACCCTGAACCTCCCAAAGAACAACGTGTTTAGGCCACTCAACTTCACCACCGTGCCACCAGAGAAGTGGAACAGATGATAATTATGTAATTATATTAGTACTATTAGGATAGGTTAAAAGTAGTTTTAATGAGAAAGATAGAGATGAAAAATTTAGAGAGTGGGCAACACTAATGTTAAGGACTTGGAACTTCTCTTAAAGGAATTCTTGGAAATGGAGGACTTGGGACACTTTCTTATAACCAAGGGATAAAAAACACAGTAGAGGATTCTAGGGTAATTTAAATTTTTTGGGATTCAATATAATTTTTAAGGATAATTTTGGCTTGAAGGGGGTGTAAGTTAGCTCCTTTTATAGGTGAAAAGTGGTACTTTTCCTTAGAAACTAAAGTCAGGTGAGGGATAAAAATAGAATAAAATGGGATTTAGGTGAACTATGTGATTTACTTTTAGTGATAAATTTGGTTATTAATTTTAAACCTAAAAAATTTCCTATATAATGACTATGTTTAAAGTTAATTTAGTAAAATTTAAGCCACATTAAATTACTTTTTTTACCATTGTTAACCTTGATTAAATATTTACCATGCTAATTTTTTTACTGAAAATATAAGATGAAATTTTCTACCTAATATATAAATTATTAAGCTTAATTTGGACTCAATTTAATACAATTCAATTTTTAATGATGATAAAAATAACTTTTAAATTTAAATAAAAGATAGGGAAAAACTTGTTTTTTTTAAATATATTTTTTATATATTAAGAGTTTTTATTCATATTTAATTTTTATTAATAATTAAATGAGTGCTAATATATTTTTTTATATGTTTAAAAATAATATTAGATTCATCAAAAATAGATAAATATAATTTATTTATATATAAAATTACACAACATTTATAAAAACAATTTCTTGAAAAAAAATGGTTTACCATAGTAACTAATATTTATTTTGGAAACTTAATTTTATATTATAAATAAAAATGAACCTATTAGAAAATTTGGACATTCTAATTAAAAATATGAAAACCAAATTATTAAACTCACCGTCTAGAGTTGATAAAAATTATTTTTAATATAATCCTTCATATCTCATAAAAACAATTTTAGGAAAAATGTATCTTTTAAGATAAAATAAATTTATTCTTATTAATTTACTAGTAATATCTATTAGATGAATTTTAATTTATTTTACTTAATATATTATTAAAAAAACTAAAATTATTTTTTAGTGGATATTAATAAAAAATAAAAAATATTAAAAAATGGTTCTTTGAAAAATATCAGTTTTATATTAAATAATCTACACCAAATACTATTAAAATTAATTATTTATATTCTAAATTTTTTATTTTACCAATACATTATTATAAAAATATTTATTTTATTTTTATAAATACATCATATCATACTTTTATAATAATAATATGAAATGCATTAAAACATTTTTTATGAATAAGTATTTTGATTAAATATTATATTTTTAGTTTATTATTTATTATTTTTGAATTATATTATTTTAATTTTTTTTATAACTTTAGTGTACCTATCAGATACATGTATATTCAACTACCATATTTCCAAAGATCATATTTTTTATGGTTATATTCTCAACAACCAATACCCCTTTATAATGGCTATATTACCCATATTACCTCTTATAAATTCATTTCATTATTTCCTCCTAAATCACATTTCTCATTCCCTTAATTTTAATTTTATATTTTTCAAAATGATTTCTCCTTTCATAATATTCTTCCTTATTGTAGGTTTAGTTCTACTAATGGTGATTCTAAAGAGTAAAGATGATCCAATGGATTTTCTAGTTGTAAAGATATTATTATTTTATATTTATTGTCATGTTTTAATTTATACACTTTTAGTAGATATAATCATCCATGGTAAGTAATATTTCATGGGTTTTAATACATGTTTTCATGTACCTTTCTTGTAATTTTTCACTATTAATGAATAGGGTATTGTTAGTTTGATTAATACCTTGTATGATTCACTTCCTAATTTTTTTCAAATATTTTAATATAATGTAAAAACAAATTTATGAATGATATAAATATGGTTAGAGGTAAAAAAAATTGTCCTAAAACCAAAGGTGTTACTCCCCCTAAATAAATTGTGTCCTCGTAATTTTTAATTACTACTCACTAATGAAAAATAACTAAGGGTGCAACTCAATATGTAATTTCTAACTCAATATCATGGATAAGATTATAAAAATAATATTTTCATTTATAATAGGCATATATTTAGATTTAAAACCATTTTTTCCAAATATGTCTCTTTATTTTTCTACAAATCGTATGATTTTTTAGATACATATCTTTCACATCTTTATTTTCATGATTCTTTTTCAAAACAAATTCTAAAATCAAAATGGTTATGATAATATCCAATAAAATAATATTAAATGATAATATGAATTTGAAAACTCAATCCTAATATGTATTCTTCTTTGAAAACTTCATTTCAACACATTATAATTTCATTTCACCTACGATGTAATTGGATCAATATATATCTTCTTCATTTTAACCTAGGTTGTCCATGGCCATTTCTCTATTGATTTATCTATACATATTAGTTATATATTACATCATAAAATTCCATAAAAAATCTTTTATAATGGTTTAAAAAGAGAATGTGACTCAATAAAAGCATATCCCATGATATTTTCAAACCATTTGTGAAGTTAGTCCCATTAGTTATGCACTAAGTAAAGATTGGGTTAATACCCAACAAACCTTTTTCAAGGTTATTATCCCTAGGTGCACCAGAGCCAGAGCCTGTATCTACTTGTTTATATAGGATTTCATTTCTATGAAACCACATACTCAATACATTACCAAAATTTTTGAATTTTCTCTTATATTTAGACTTATCCTTAAGTTTTTCACTTCCTTTTTCTAGTTTCAATCCCTAAAAATAACTAAACACTACTTTGATACCAACGGAGGCTCCCCAGACCTGCACTCCTGAGCTCAGTGCTAAAAAAATATTATTCACACATGGTATTAAATAGAAAGTGACACAACCCAAGATAAACATTAATATATATCACATTCACTGAAAATTACATCTCAAAATAATCTCACAATCACAGAACCCAAAGTTTTAGTATCTTTAGATATTAGCTACATAAAAAAACTTATTTTATATAATAGTGAAATTTCTCAATAATCTTGCCTAATTAAAACTCCTTATATACATATCATATGTTATACTAATCTTCATAACTTAGTAATATGGAAACATATGAAAGGTTGATCTAAAATTCTTAGTAAGGGAAAAATTTATTAGCATGTCATTAAGGGTTAGATCATAAGCATGAGAAGACATGAAAATTGGAAAAATATCTGATTAAAAGAACATATACCAATAAAAGTTACCTATATAATAGAAGTACATGTAATCTCAAATGATCAAACATATTTCATAGAATAATATTGGACGAATTAAAGATAATAAACATAATCTATAGACCATAACAAAGGTATATAAAAAAGAAATGTGGAATAAGAATAATAAAAATAAATTATAAAATTGAAAACATGTCTAACCACATATATTACATTATTATTATTGTGAATATAGATAAACACATCAATTACAAACTAAATATTTTTAATATAGATAATTTCATCAAGTACATTCTCAATCTTGTGAACATGTCTATTTATTTATATCAAGTCCATGCTCAATCTTGTGAACATAGTTAACTGCATCAATTCTATGCTCAACATCATTATCACGTGTGATATAAAGCTTTAACCAATTAATTTGAGGGATATATATGACCCCTCCCATCACATCCATACATATGTGTGTTGTATGAAATCAATCACATATCATATAAAAAATAACCCACGTAAAGAAAAATGATTTCATAACATTTATAAATGGTATCACAAAAAATGACCTCAAAAATTAGATCAATTAAAACCAAAACTCAATCATCCAAAATGACTATTTCATGAGATAATTTAGAAGTTTATACATGAATAATAAATCCATAAGAGATAGATCTTTCATAGGTAATAATTTAAATGTAAGTGAAATGTCAAATGTTTTTTTCAAAAATATTTCTTAACATTATCGTAATGAGACAAAGTTATGAATCACTTTCAAAAGAATATTTTTTAATAGTTTTCATGAATAATTTTTAAAAAAGTATTTATAATGGTATCCCAATAAATGGATCCTTGAAAATTTAATAAAGTTTATTTATAAAAAATTGTATTGGAAGACAAAATATATGGCCATGAAAGGAAAAAACATTTTGGATATTTTTAAATTCCGTTTATTAAAACCTAAATCATAAAAAGGATAATAAAAATAAATTCAAAATGTGTATAGAGAAAAATTAAGATCACATGAGATATTACATATTTTTACTTAAAAATAATAAAGTAAATTATCTTTAGAAAAAATAATATGGGCGTGGAAGAGAAAGATCTTATTAGAGAGGATAATAATTATTCTTAACAACAAATTTCTTTAATAAAGAATAAATACATCAAAGAAGAAGATTTTGAAGAGAAAATTTAACTTAACTAGAGATAAATATAAGTTAATATGTTAATTAAATAAATTTAAGGATATAATAAACTTATAATAATATGGTGAAGGGAGAAAAAAAATGAATCGATGAAACGAAACATGAGTCGAAAAAACCCTTACAAATATCATAATCTTTAAAGTAAAAAATCCTTTGAAAAGGATTTTATGAGAAATAATTATAAATATATAGAGAATAAATTAGAAATATAATTTTATATAGTAATATTATAGAATAAATCAAACTTATAATAATATATTTCAATAACAAATATTACAAATCAAAAAAGGAAATTGAATTTTTAGAAAACACTTATAACATTGCTTTATTTTGAATTGAAAGTGTGTAAAAGATATAAATTGAGATATATTTTTAAATCCATTGAATTTAATTAAAATAATAATAAAAAACATCCATATGGTATTATATACACCAAAAAATAAAACAATTGATAAATATGGCATATGTATTAAAGAAAGAAAATTGGGATAAGAAACTGTTATCTTGGATTCAAATTTGTTCGAATAAATTTTAAATAATGTGTGATAAACATAACCATCTTAATTACATATTTAATAACCTTTTTTAAATATATTTTCTTTTACACTCTTTAATTATAATAATTCATTTTAAATTTTTGAGTTAGTTACTATTTATTTATATCCTCAAATGTTAGTGTTTTTTTATTGTTTCTCACATGCTTTGTAATGTAGATATTGATCCTAGTTTTTTTATGCCAATTTAATAAAGACTATGTTATTTAAGTTAGTGTAATATATATTCTATAATGATCAATAAAGTTAAAATTTCATTCTATGAGATTTTTATTTACGATTCATGAATATGAAATCAGTGATGATCTTGTTGCGGTAATTTTTAACTAACATAATATTGTATATTAAAAATGGTTTAGATATTAATATATTTCCTAAATTATATTTATATAATATTAATCATGTCATAAATTTAATTTTTATTCAATAATTAAACCCTTATAACTATTCATTTAATTTGGTTATGAAAAATGAAATATTTCATTCATGGAGGCGGTAGCCCGCACATAGCACGGGTGACGTTTTCATTTCCCAATGGATGGTAGAAAGATAGATAATGGTCATTAAATAAATATAATAATGGTTAATGATAATAATTTTACTAATTTAATTATATTATTATGGTTAATATAGGTTTGCATGAGGGAGGATGAGAAATAAGAGAAGGAAAGGTTAGGGAGTGGATAATAGTCACATTGAAGACTTGAAACTTATCTTGAAATACTTCCTGGAAAAAGAGCGCTTGGGACACTTTATTGTAATCAAGTACTAAAAAATTTAGAATATTTATATAGGTAAATTAAAATTGCTAGAGTTTCAAGGTAATTTTTAAGTAGAAGCATGGATTGATGTGGGTGTAAGTGAGCTTCTTTTATAGGTGAAAAAGATGGACTTTCCTTAGAAACTAAAGTTAGGTTAGGAGTAAAGATGGAATCACATGGAAATTTAGTGAGTTAGGTTGGGGTAGGTTATTTAGATATTTTGGTATTACTATCCAACCTAAAAAGGTTCTAAGAGTTCAGAGTGTCTTGTTAATTTAGTAAAATTCGATCCCTATTAAGTTATCCCTTTTTACCCTTATTAGCCTTGACTAATATTTACCATGGAAGTTATTCTTTTTAATAAAAATATAATATGAACTATCTTGAATAATTTTGACATGATGAATCCAAATTTTGGATCCATTTAATCTAATAAAATTTATAAATAGAATAAAATTAACTTCTAAAATAAAACATAAGATATAAAAAAATGTATTTTTAAACATTAAGTGTTTTTATTCATATTTACTATTAATTACTAATTAAGTGAGTGTTAATATATCTTTTTATATGTTAAAAATAATTTTTCTTTAATAAAAAATAATTAATTTTAATTTATTTATATAAAAATTTACACAACATTTACAAAAGTAATTCTTTGAAAAATAAATTTTTTTCCATGGTAACTAATATTTACTTTGGTAACTTATTTTTATGTTAAAAATGAAAATGGACTTATAGAAAAAAAATTATATTATTATTAAAAATATTAAAACCATTCTATAAATCTCAATTTCTAGATTTGATGAAAATTAATTTTAAAATAATCACACATATCGCATAAAAACAATTTTAGGAAAAATATATCTTTTGAGCATAAAATGAATTTATTCTTATTAATTAACTAGTAATAACTATTTTATAGATTTTAATATATTTAAATATTATAAATAAGTTTTATTAAAATCATTATTTAGTATATATTAATAAAAAAAATGCTAAAATTTTTTATTTGAAAAATATTACTTTTATAGTAAATAATCATCACCAAATACTATTAAAATCAATTCTTTATATTATAAAACTTTAATTATAACAATCCATTAATATTAAAATATTTTATTTATTTTTATAATTACATCATATCATACTTTAATAATATTATTATTTAATACATAAAAATATTTCAATAAATAAATATTTCAATAAAATATTATATTTTTATTTCATTATTTATTATTTATGAATTATATTATTTTATATTTGTTAAAAATTCAGTATTCCTGTCTGACACATGTATTCCCAATGAGCATATTTCCAATGACCATATTTCCAATGACTATGTTTCCAATGACCATATACCCCTTTTTAATGACTATGTTACCTCAATTACCTCTTATAAAATCATTCTATTACTTCCTCCTAAATCACACATATCATTCCCTTAATTTTTATTTAAGATTTCACAACATTATTTATCCTTTCATTGTGTTCTTTCTTATTGTAAGTTTAGTTTTATTAATGGTGATCCTCAAGAGTGAAGATGATTCGGTGGATTTTCTAGTCATAAAGATTTTATTCCTTTTGATTTATTATCCTATTTTAATTTATACACTTTTAATGGATGTAGTCATCCATGGTATATAATATTACATGGTGAAAGATACATGTTTTTATGTACCATTGTTGTAATATTCCACTATGAATTAATAAATTGTTGCTAGTTTGATTTATATCTTATATTATTTATTTCCTACTTAAATTAAAATATGTTAATATAATCAAAAAAATGTTTATAAATGATAGAGATATGGTTTAAGGAAATAAAATGTGTCCAAAAACGTAGGGTGTTACACAAATAAAGGTACTATACTATTATATGACATTAATACTAAAAGTTGAACCAATATCGTTATGATATCCTAAAAAACACCTATAATAAAAATACAACTAAGATACCCCCACCATAGAGTTCCAATAGGGTTATTCGTGCATGAATTTCTATTATGTTTTTATTTAATAAAAATATTCACTTATATAGAGTTTCATATAAAACCATTTATCATTTCAAAAACCACACGCCAATTTATTTCTAAAAATATCAAATTTTATATAATAAATCCATTATAAAACTTAAGTTTAAGTAAACACACTACCCATATTTTCTTTTAGAAGAGATATTCATGAATTTTAAATGGGTAAATCACAAATGAAATACATATAAATATTTTTTTCTTTTTAAACCAAAACTAAATTGAATTTCAAAATATTATTTCCATTCTATTTTCAAAATAATTCTTTATATTTTCAAACACCTTTACCAAATTTAAAGCACATAAAAAGAAAAAAAATTGTTTCTCACCAACCCCAATCCATTTCAAAATCAAAAAATAAATTTCCATTTTGAAAACACCAAGTTTTCCTAAAACCAATCAATAAGAAGAACCAATTTTAAAGGAAATTTAATTCCATTTAATAATAAACCTATTTGAACCACATTTTGATTAAATTACTTTATCCACTTTTTAAAAAATAATAATATAAAATAGTTTCTTATGACCAATGATACTAAGAGACACCTCATAGTTACTTAGAATAGATCACATGGGTTCATTTAGGCACAATTTAAAAGAAAATACAAGAATTTTTTATTGCTTCATTCTCAAAAAACAAAATCTAAAAATATTCTAATAAATAGAAAAATAGAATTTTAATAAATAACATAAGTTCAAACAATTTAACAACTTATATTGTTAGAAATAAAATAAAATCTGAAAACAACAACATGCTTAATAGTGGAGTACTAACAAATACAAACATATCACATTCTAGAAAAAAATTACTATGTAGTTGGTAAGTATCATGCTCTATAATAAAATATAAATAAAAAATAGAGTAAATTCTAAGAAATCAAAATATAATAAGAAATAAATGCATGTTTTAATAGTGAAACGTTAAATAAGAGAGACTAGTTATTAGAGAAATAAACCTATCTATCTCAATCAAAGGAACCTATTGGAGATTTTTATTAAACTATTTTCACCAATATTTATATATAGTAAAACACTATTTATATATATTATTGATATTTAAGTTAAAAAGAATCCTAAATTTATCACAACTATGATTTAATAAATGATGGAAATCAATCAATAGTGCATGACATCCTATGTGTCCCTACTTATTGATGTATATCAAGATGCATGATCCAAAATATAAGTTGGAACCCATTAAATTCTTGTATGCACATCTTAAGTTACATTCCATCATACCTAAGATAATAAACAAAAACCTCACTCAAACTAATGTTGCTTACTAAATATCCATATATCCCCTGGTAACTTGATCTTCCACTATAAATAGTCTCATCAAATCTTTTTATGGGTTACTTATCAAGTCCAGACACTCCTATATCATGTTTAATAAAATTAAAAAACACCTTTAATATTGACCTGGATTTGATACCATTTTTTAAATTTATGTGACCCTAATAACCATAATGAATTTGAATCGCATTTCCGGTATGTCTAGGAGCACTCCTCGATGCCCAAGGGCTGGTGACTATCACCATGAGTTTTGATATGAATTTGGGGAATGTTTTACATGATTTATTTATGATTAAAAGTAAAAATTAGTTTCTATTAGATAATTGACATGACACATCCATGTGTTAAACATTCCCAAAACATAACACAAATCTAAACTGAGTATGGTATAAAATACTAAAAATAATCCAAAATAAAACATTTTGTTTGGATGCATGCAAACCAACACACAAGAAAAACATCCCTAATAAAAAAAATACCATGATAAAAATACAAGACAAACGTGTCATAGGATAATCACCACTAAACAAAAGGATGGGAAACGATTCAAACTAGACCACTAGTAATCCCCTACTACTCCAAATCTGAGGTGGGAATCCGGTCCCACTCCCATGGCCACATGAGAAACTAATTTGAAATGACATAATGGCTACTGGGAATATATGGGTACTTGAGATTCATAAAAGGAAACTACATGTACATAGAGGTGTCTATATAGGGTATGACCATGAAATACTCAGTAAGGAACCACCAGTAGTGTCTTATCAAAATAGTGATATAACTGGTGTATTATCAAACATGTTTACATATTTATATATATATATATATATATATATATATATGGTAAAATGTTTTAAGAAGTCATAAACATGGTATTATAGAAAACTAGCAGTGATGTAACTCAAGAATCTATAATAATATATAACTAGTAACTTTTTTAGGATGTGAAGTTTGATTTCAATCTATTGTTTAGTTTACTGAAAGGAGAAAATATAGAATATATCCCCACCCTAATTAAGATAGTGGTGGTATAATTCTAGGGGAGGTATATGGTCTGAAATTTGTGTTCTGGAATAATGTGTACAAATGGTCAAGTTCTAGAATATTAATGAATAGAAGTTATGGAAATATGTTAAGTTCACTTATGGTGATATATAAAGGTTATTCTATATGAATTTTTTGAAAAGGGTGATATGTAATATTTTTCAAATTGAATTTAAGAGTAACATATTTAATTCATTTAAAGATAGTAGTGAGGACAAAGTAACCTTGTAGCATTTGTAAGTGGTCATGAAAAATGGGGGGATCCCTATTATTATCAAAGGTCACTGGAACTGGTTTACTAGATAAGACCTACTATAAGATGGGGTGGTACCACTTGTACATATGTGTTATAACAATTAGTGATCAAGTTGGCAGATTTTTCAACATATATTGTAACATTATAATTTACAATAAATAAAAGGTATAGAAATATTCTATTATAGATGTAGGAGTAGTATCAAAACCATATAAATCCTTTCTATTTCTATATTTCTTTTATTTCACTTGAATTGTGTTTTATGTGAAATGGGTTTTCTTGAGTGATTGAGTGTCATATGGCTCGGTGTGGTGGATTAGGTTCATTTACCTCCTATGTTTTGGAAAATAGGATTTGAGGGGTTCTTCCATATTGGGGGGATTCTAGTTATTTATTATATATATTGAAGTTTTGGTGGTTTAACTTCTATTAACTAGTGTTCTAAATCACAATAAGTGGTATCAAATCATGGTTTCAAAGGATCGCATCACACTCGATCATAGATTAATTTATCAATATTTTATTGACATTTTATTGATTCAGTGGGAGTTAACTATATTGATAGGAATGGAACTGGAAGAAGTAAATGTATAGATATACATGTTTGATAAGAAGTAATTTAGTTTTTGGAGGATGTAGGTGGAATACTATTAGATTCAAAGAGACCTATATTTTTCATTGATTGGAATCAAACCAAGAGTAATGAAGAAATTATAATGGGAAAGGCTGGACAAAAATATTCTTAGATTGATTTGGATATCATTAAAATGGAATATTTCTTATAACATTTGAGAAGTGAATACCATAGTTGAGATTATTAAAGATATAGAGGACATGTATAAAAAGATGATAGATATGAACAAATTTTTCATGATTTGATGGTCATTCAATATGGGGATATTAGAAGGAAAATATATGGATGATCATGTGAATGAATTTAACATGATTCAAAGTCATATTGAATCATTTAATTTCATGTTTGTGGAAGATTTTTGAGATTTGCTGTTGTTATTATTGCTATTATAATCATGGAGAATGATGGTAACTAATATAAGTAATTATTGAAGTAAATATGAACTTGTTTTTAAGGATATTAGATTATTCATTCTGAATTAAGAGCTCAGGAAGAGAGAATTCCAGGTACCTATCATAAGTGCATAAAATAAGAATGTATATGGAAGTTTAATTAGTAGAAAAGTCATAATAAACTTAAAGGTAGATTTAGGAAGATAATTCAAGGTAAATAGACCATAATTGGGCCATATTTTTTGCACTATTGAAAAATAATGCCCCTAAAACGGATTTTAGGGATTAGGGTGGCTTTTGGAAGTCTAAGTTATATTAATTTTGTAGCTGAATATAGTATTAGTTTAACACTATGTGTCAATGTTTTGATGGAAACAAGGAATATTGATTCTAGAGAATCATTCCATTCCATAGAAGATAAGGGATATATGGTAAATTATGTATCTATAAGTTTCAATGAGGTCCACTTATCTAATGATGGATCCTTTAAGATCATGGGGAAGGGAGATGTTAGATTTTGGATAAAGAACAAAATATTCTTGGACTTAAAGGTTGTTCTATACATACTAGGATTATGAAAGAGCATAATTTCAATAGGTCATCTGGATGAAGTAGGATTCTAAACTAGCTTTTTAAATGGAGTATAAAAGAATACTCATGGTTCTATGATCATGGAAAAAGGTGTAAAGGTTGCGATATTTTATATAATAGGAAATTTAGATAGAGAAATTATTACTATAATTAAAACTTCTGAAAGCTTTAAGTAATGGAACTGTTGTCTTGGAAACCTTAGTGATAAGAATATGTGAGTTCTATTAGAAAAGGGTACACAAAATCTTGATCATATATAGTTATAATTTATGATAGTTACATACTTATAAATTTGAAGAAGGTTTTATTCAATATAAATAGAAGTACACCTAAAATCCTAAAGTTATAACTCATACACATGGGTGTTTGGGGGTATACACCTATTTGTTCTCACAGTGGGTCATTATAATCCATAAATTTCATTAATGACTCAATAATAAAACTATGGTTTTACTTCATTAAACACAAATATAAGGTTTCTTGATGAAGTTCCATGGTGTAGAAAGACACTAGAAGTAAAATGAGATGTTTAAGGTCAGATGATAGTGTAGTAGAAAATGTTTACAGAATTTCTATTATAAGAAATAAATCATATTTGAGAAGATTTTACCTAAGAAACTATATTGTAATTTTATTATAGAGAATATTAATTAGACTTTTATGGAAAAGTCTTGGAGTATGAAAATATATTCTATAATTTTCAAGTAAATTTGGGTGGAAGAGATCATTTATGCAACATTCCTATTTAACATGAGTCCTTTTGTGTCAATGGGGAAGGATATTTTAGAACATATTTGGACTGGTAAACTAGAAAATGTTAATAAACTCAATGTTTTTAGAAGTTTATCCTATTTCCATGTTGATTCCAAGGATCAAAATAAACTCAAAACTACATACTATTCATTTTTTTGTGAGATATGGCAATGAAAACTTTTGATTTCATCTTTGGGATAATAAAAAATGGATGGTCATTAGAAGTTGAAATATTTTATTCGGTGAGAATGTCTTATGGAAAGATTTAAACTTGATAGAAAATGAATTTTAGAACAAAGAATCAAGTGACTAGATCCAAGTTGATTTAAATGGAATTTCTAGAAGGTTGCAAGTTCTGGAAATATTAGGGGTCATGGAAAATCTAGATGTTTTAATTATGCTAGTAGAATATGTACTAGAGTTCTTAATAAATGTGTTATTTTTGGGTAGTTTTTAGGAATATTAAGTTCTAGAAGTTATTGTTATAGAAATAGAAGAACCAAAGATTGAATTTTAAAGATCTACCAGGGTTATACATCTAGTTTATAGGTTTGAAACATATTTTTATTAAATTATTATTATAGATGGATGAGAGACTGAGATCTTAAAATAAGAATATATTCTTATTGATTCTATAAATTTGGAGTTATATATAAAATAATATATGGGTTTTTTGAATGAAAATAAAACCTGTGAGATAAAAAACCACCAAAAGGGAGGAAATCATTATAAAAAATGGATATTTTGTCTTAAAAATAGATTATAGGAAGGGTTATAAGGACAGAATGGTTGTGAAATATTTCAGTATAAAGGAGTGAAAATCTTTGAAATTTTTTCATCAGTAGTTAAACACACTACTATCCTGATAGTTCTGAGTTTAGTATCATTTGAAAATTTTCACTTAGATTAGAAGGATGTAATTGAGACATTCCTTCACGGTGATATGGATGAATATATATACATAAAATAACCAGATGGTTTCAATGATAATTAGAATAATGACATTGTGTGTAAGGTTAAGATAATTAAATACAACTTAAAGTAGGGTCCAGGGTAGGGGAATTGGAAATTGGATGATTTTATGGAAGATAAAGTTTTCATCTAGAGAAACATAGATTTCCATTACTCTCGAAAGTCACTTAAAAATGGAATATTTATTATCTTACACTTTTATATGGATGAAATACTCCTAGAAGTTCAAAATATTAAATGAATTTATGAGTTTAAAATCGATTTACTTGAAATATTCAAGATGAAATGTCTGAGTAAAGCTAAGAAAATATTGTGAATGAGGATTGAGATAGATGGGAAAACTGTAAGTTTGGTTTTGTTTCAAAGGTATGGTGTTTGAAAGATCATAAAAATATTTGGAATGACTAGATGCAAACCTAATTCATCCCCATTGATCAGACACTTCAAACTATCCTAATGGAAATCATAGAAAATGGAAGATGTGGCCAAGTACATGAAAAATGTTTCATTTTCACCATCAGTAGGCAGATTAATGTATGTCATGGTATATGAAAGACTGTAAATTACATTTACAATGTAAGTCATCATCTTTTTTACAGAGAATATGGGGAAAAACATTGAGAGGCTATGAAGTGGATTCTCTGATATCTCAAAGGATCAAAAAATATATATTTATATTTCATAATAGATAATATTTTTCAAGGGTATGTAGACATAAACTTTGTAGTAGATATGGACATGTGGAAGAGTTCCATGGGAAATGTGTTTACAATCATAGGAATGGTAGTTTTTTTCATATATCAAGGATGTAGTAGATGGTAGCATTTTCCACACTATAAGTTTAATATATTCCTACAATGAAATAATTGTAACACCCACATATTTTGGAATATATATATTTCTCTAAATTAATACCATGTTCAACAGATTTCTTTATAAAAAACACCAAACCAAAACAAACCGCAAAACATTATAAAACCATGTAAATGTAGTCATTGGATTGGTAGTTAAAAATTCATGTAAATGCATTATTAAATACATGTAAAAATAAAATAAATTTTATTTTTAATACTAATTAATTGATAAAATTAATGTGGCTAAATAACTAATAAGATCATTTTATCTAAGAAATATATTTATTTCATAAATTTGTTTTTAAAGCACTTTATTTTAAGAAAAATATATATATTATATATAAAATATATTTTTCATATAAATAATATATTAACACTAATTAAGTTATTAATTTATAGGAAATACTAATAATAATATTTAATATTTAAAAATACATTTCCCTATTAAAAATGGTTCTCATTATATTTTATATTTCCATTTAAAAGTTAATTCCTAAATTATAGAATTTTAATTTGAAAAAAAACTTAATTTTTGGATGTAAAATTTAAATATTTTCTTATGATGATTTTTTGGTATTTTTCTAAAATAATAGATTTTTATATGAATAGAGAAAAAATACCAATTTTAGGTAAAATCATCAATTTTATGATATTATCATAATACAAGAAGGACTTAAATGTTTTTTAAAAAATAATATATAATTATATAATTATAAAATCAAATAAATAATTTAAAAATACTATGTTGGATTTATAAAACTCTTATTTAATCTTTTGGAAACATAAGTAATATTTTACACTAAAAATTGTTTTTACACGCTTAGATTAAAAAATTATCTTTCCTCACTTTTAGAAATTAAATATAAAAAAATGGATTTAATATTTTATATCACTATGGTTATATTATTTTATAAGTTCAATTTCATCTTTATGCATAAAAATATGATTACTATGATTAAAGATAATCATTACGATAGCGGTAAAACAACTATTTTTAAAGGATTATTTACTAACATTATGTAATTTCTATCTAAAAAAATGAATTAATATATTATAAAAATGACTCCAATATAATTTTTTAACCTATATATAAATATATTAAAACTCATTCAATTGGTAATCAATACTAAATAATATTAATAACACTTATTTCTAAAAAACAAAATAAATTACAAAATAGTTTTTCTATATATTAAATGTTCTAATTTAAAATTTAATATTCCAATTTATAGAATTTAAATTTGATTAAATATAGAAAAAATTTAGGTTCATCTCACCCAAATTTATTAATATGGTTTACTATATATTTTTAGTAAAACATAAATTACTTAGTGAAAAACTAGCTACCAAGGTAAAAAACCAAAATAGTAAAGTGTAAAAATATAATTGTAAAAGAGTAAAACATGCTTAAAACATGTGTAGAAATGTATGGTAGGGGATTTATTGACCCAAACCCAAATCCACCAAATTATTTCTGACTTTTTGATCCATTGACCCTTGAATAGTGTCATACCATTATTGAAAAATAATGAGTGCTCACAAAAGTTCCCTTTTCTCCACTTATAAAAGAAGATCACTTAATCCATTTAAATGATACACTTACCCTTCAAAATTTCTTAAAAATATATCTAATTTACCTTTCCTATAATTATATTTCACATACAAAATTCTACGGTTTCTAGAAGTTAGTCTAGTTTTGTTATTTCCAAGAATACTTTTAAGAGAATGTTCAAACTCTCCTAATGAGTAATACTTACTCCTTAAACATGTCTTCTTAATATTCCTAGTACAAATATAATATATCCATGAACGTATTATAAAATTATTATTATTAATATTATCAATTTTATTATACTAAAGTAATATTTTTTGTACCTCCCTATAAAATCATTCAAAAAATAGAGATGTCGTCATACGTTTGTTAAGACTACCACCTCCATGACGACGGGTTCTATTTTTCATAAACTATTTACATTGACGTTTAAAAAGAGTAATTTAATGAAAAAATATAATATTTTAATCATGACTAAGATTATTAAATTATAAATTATTTTATTTTAATACCCCCTCCTATTATTTGGAAAATGAAAGTGTCACATGTGTACGTGCGGGTTATCGCCTTCATGGAACGATGTATTTCATTTCTCATTACCTCCTAACATGGATTACTTTAAAAATGTATCTAATGTATAAAAATGATATTTATTAAATTATTAATATTATTTAATTATAATATTTTATATTCTCTAAGTAATATTAATAATAAATGTTTATAGTAAATTTAAATTCATTGAATGAACATCTCAAGGAACATTTTTTAATTTGAGTCCATTTTGGAAACCTATGGAAATGTATATATTTTATGATAATGGAATTATAAAGAAAGTGAAAATATATAATTATGGATATTATAAATCTATTTTCCAATACATTTGTCCATGGTCAATATACAGATAAATTTTCATAGAAACTGGTCGAATCACCCCTAGTAACCAATATAAGCAAAAATTATTTAATAAATGAATAAAAAATAATAAAAAATAAACATTATAAAATGAAATGTAGATGAAAAATTTTAGAAAGTTTTTTAATAAAATTTATTTTATTATCAAAGAAATTAGTCACATGTGTGGAATGAATCAGGACATAAGGTAAGGGTTTTTATATCTCAATTTTAGTTCATTGAGATTTGATTCGTGTTCACCACTTTTCCTTATTTTGTGGTGTATGTATTGGAAATGGATTTATTTTCTTAAAATTCATGAAATATAAAAAAAAATTAAAATTAATCTCATGTTATACCTTTCATGTATTTATAATGTTGTAATGGTTTTTTTATCTCAAACCCCCTTTATTTGAGTTAATATTTTAAACCTCTTACTCTATGATTAATTGTTTCCACCATAATATTTCATAATGAAATTTATCTTTATATCTAGGTAAATTGAAATTTTTATTCAAATATTATACCTTTATTAATTTATTCCCTATAAAATTAAGAAATTGTTAATAATAATTCACATTCTCTTTAATAATGATTTTTCTTCCATGTCCACTTTTTTCTTTCCTGTCAATGTTCCACTATATATTTGGAAACAAACTCCTATTTTCAAAATAATTTTTTATTTTACCCTTTTATTATGTGGTATTTCAACAAAGGTATTTTAAAACCTAAAAATATATCTTCTGAACCAACCTCATTACTTTTGGGTTACGTGTTCACTTTTTTTCTCCCTTTTTCCCCTATATTATTCTCATACACTCCATCAATATTATTTATATTTGTTCCTTACATATATACTTAGTTTTATTTACATTAATTTTTTTTGGGATAATATATGATTTAAGTTCCCTTTGTGATTATATCTTTTAATTAAACCCAATTTAAGCAAACTTATCAATTTCTTATCTCATGCCAAGTACCACCTCTATCAAATGTTTTTTAACTAAGAATAGATTTTGAAAAAAAACATCATTATTTTAAAGAGAAAATTCCTATTTCAATTTTGGTTTAAAGGAGAATAATACACGCTTTTCTTCCTTAAAATATCCTTTGTTCATTTCGACAATCGTCACCTACACGGTTCATTTTTATTCTTACTTCTCCTTGATCCTTCTCAAGAATTTTTCTAAATTAAAACTCAATATTCAAGACCAATTATTATTTATTAAAATATGTATATCCAAAATTATTTAATTACTTCTTATATTTTTAATCACCATGATATATCCTTCAGTTATTCTTTGAGGCAATATTATGAAACCCACTTCTTTCTCATGGGTTCGATCGTGATTATGCTTTATGTAGGGTTTATTTTTCTCATGTAGAACACGTATGCATGTATATATTATGATTATAATTATGTAATGTGTGGGTGTATAATTATATATCTATCCAATGAATTGGGTAAATATTTTCATCTCATGAGATAATATGAAGGTAATGGGAAGTGAACTCAATCCACCATGAGACTCTGTCCACAATGTTATGGGAATAGGGAGTGAACCCAGTCCACTCTATGACTTTTTCTACTATGATAGTCTTGGTATTGATCCTTTAATTATGCTTATTATGTCTTTTTTATGTTATTTACACATATTTATAATTCCATGATCTTATGATATCATTTAATTATTCCATGTTTCCATGCTTATGATCATTCTCTTTATGATATCATGTTATGTCTCTTAACTTATATGTATTGCCTCACCATCATGATTTTCTATGATTATTTCATTACTGAGTCTTTGAGATCAACCATTTCTTATTTTTCCATTCCTTGGGTAAAGAATATGAGTATAACTTATGAGAAGTCTAAAAGTATTATAGCATGGCTCAATTATGGAGAAATGTTCACATGTATTGTTAAATAAATTGCTTGTATATCTAATCCTGAAATACCCTAAACCTTTCATTATTGGGATTGTGATATTTTTGTAATATTTAATGTTTATCTTATGAAAATGATTTAAAATAAAGATATATTTATCTTGGGTTTCTATATTTGGTATCAGAGTAGGGTTTAATTGTTTTTTAGGATTAGTTTGTTATTTTTAGAGATTAGGATTAGAGAACTTTAGAGAAAATTTTTAGGATAATATTAAGTATAGGAAAACATATTTATATTTTGGTAAAGAAGAGATTATGTAGTTTCCTAGAAATTTCACCATTTTATAGATACTGGAAATTTGACACGGTTGTGGCACAGATTTTTCTAGATTTAATCACCCAGAAAAAAGTTTCGTTAAGTACTAACTTGATCTTTACTCGGTGCACAATTATTGGGATTTAGAGTGCACACCTGGAGAGAAACTCCTAGGTGATATTATTTGGTTAATCACATTATCTATAAAATATATTATGAAGGATTTATTATGTTAAGAAATTAGGTTAAGGAATATGAGAAAATCCAACCTAAATAATCTTACATTGAACTAAGAGTGATTTATATTGAACTGAAAGCCAATGTAATAATTTAAAAGAGTAAGATGTTTCAAGGTTAATTTTTTATAAGTTAATTTATTATGATTATATTATTATTTTAATTATTCATCACTAATATTAACCCATTTTGGTTTTACTAATGGTTGAATCATGAAGAAACCATATTGACAATAGATTCCATGGACAATGCGAAGAATGTCCATATAAGTAATCTAATGGGAAAAAAGTTGAAGTAATAAATATTATGGTTATACCAAACCATATATAAATAAATATTATAAAAAACATATACTTAGTTGAATTTTCAAAAACACCAAAGAAGAGAAGGATGGAATCCCATGGAAGTTTAACTAATGTAGATGATGAAGTAAAGAATATCCATTTTAATTTATGTCAAAAATATAGAAAGGGTAATTAGGGGAATACCACAAAGGAACTATAATATGTTTGATCTATTGTAAGGGATGGAATCTTGCATCAAGATAGCAAAGAAAAAATAAATATTTTATTTAACATGATGGGGAGAAAAAATATTCTCCCTAATAATTCACTAGAAATTCGATGTTTTAGATGTGATGGATTTGAGAACTATGAAAAATAGTGCACTAAACCAAAGGATTAAGATGATAGTCATCACCAAAAACCTTCTAGATCATGGGAATAAGGAAAATACTTTGAAACAACTACTATTTAAGTGTATATTGAAAGTTAAGTGGTGAAAAGTACACTTATTAATCACTCTAGATTTTCAGATGTCTTGTGTCATGTAAGTTATTCCCAACTATTAGTTGTTGAAATAAAAATTCCTTATGGTGACATTATTTTATCCAAGGTATATGAATATTCTTCAAAATTTTAGGTATAATGATTCATGAAAGTATTATTATCCTTCCTTTAGATAAATTTAATTTTTGATTTTGGGAATGGATTTGTTCTCTCTACTTAGGGGGAAATTTATTTTTTAAGATAAGGAAATAATATGTCAAATAAACCTATTATATTATATAAATTAAATAATTATTATTAAATCCCTTTTGAATAAAACTATATAATATGGATCTGGATACTATATAATGATAAACTCTTGGCTCAAATGGTTAGTTAAAAACACAATATTAGGGATAATCCTATTCTAAGGAAAATATATGTTTCCTAAGATATAAGGGTTGATATATATCAAAAAATCATACCATGAGCCAAAAATATATTTTAGATACACTTATATGTTTTTAATAGTGGGAAATAATTAAAATTGTGAGGATTTAATTTATTTAAGGTGGAGAATGTAACACTCTGGTATTTCGAAATATATTTTCAACTAAATTAATACTCTGATCAATAATTTTCTTCACATGAAAAACCAAACCAAAACGAAATGAGAAACATTACATAATCATTTAAATGTAGTTGCTAAATTGGAAGGTAAAAATAGAGGTAAACTAATTATGAAATACCTATATAAATAAAATAAAGTTTGTTTTTAATACTGATGCATTGATAAAATTAATGTGCATAAATAACTTATAATATCATTTTATGCTTGAAATATATTTTCTTCTAAAATTATATTTTAATGTCCATTATTTTATTAATCTAAAAATACTATATATAAAATATATTTTTTATATGAATAATAGTTTAAAAATAATTTAATTAATAATTTAAAGGAAAGAAGAATAAGAATAGTTAATATCTAAAAATCCATCTTCTTATTAAAATTTTTTTTCATTACATTTTATATTTCTATTAAAATGTTAAATTTATAAATTATATAATTTAAATTAGAAAAAATATATTTTTTGATTTAAAATTTCAATATTATATTTATATTATTTTTTGGAATTTTTCTAAAATAAAATATTTTTAGATAAAAAATGAAAAAAACGGATTTTTGTCTATCAATTTTATGGAATTATCATAATAAAATAATGAATTAAATGTTTTTGAAAAGTTTTTTCTATAAAAATAGATAATTTTAAATTAGAATAAATCATTTAAAAATATTATGTTGAATTTATAAATCCCATGTTTAATGTTTTGGAAACTTAAGTAGCATTTTACCTTAAAACTGTTTTTATTCACTTAGATTAAAAATTATATTTCATAACCTATATAAATTAAATCTAAAAAACGAATTTAATATTTTATATCACCATGTTAATATTATTTTATAAGTTCAATTCCATTTTCATGCATATAAATAAGATTACTTTGATTAAAACAAATTACAGTGATAATAGTAAAATGTTATTTTTAAATAATTTTCTAACTAAAATTGTGTAATTTATATCTAATAAAATGAATATAATATAATTTTTAAAATTTTATATAAATATATTAACCCTAATTAAATTGTTAATCAATATTGAATAAGATTAAGAACACTTAATGGTAAAAAAACTTTTTTCTACAAAATAGTTTTTCTATGTATCAAATGTTTTAATTTAAAAAGTAATTTAATTATTTTTCGAAATTGAATTTGATTAAATTTAGTTTTATAACACCCAAATTTTATAATATTTTTTATCATATAATTTTATTAAAACATAAATTACTTCATAAAAAACTAGTTACCAAGGTAAAACCCAAAATGGTAAAGTGTAAAAATATAATGGTAAAAATGTCAAAACATGATTAAAACAAGTGTAAAAATTCATGGTTGAGTCTTTATATACCCAAAAATCTCTCATACCAATTATTTCCCACTTTTTGATCCATTCAACATTGAATAGTGCCATGCCATTATTGAAAAATAATGGGTGTTCACAAAAGTGCCCTTTTCTCCACTTATAAAAGGAGACCACTTACACCAATTCAATGTTACACTTTACCTTAATATTTTTTTTGAAAATATATACAATTTACCTAACCAATAAGTCTATTATACATTCACAATCCTTTATCCTCTATAATTTATCCTAAGCCTTTCATTTCTAAGAATACTTTCAAGAGAAAGTTCAAGCTCTCCACGTGAGTAATAATTATTCCTTAAAATTTTCTTCTTAATTTTACCCTTCCAGATATAATATATTAATGAAAGTATTATAAAATTAGTATTATTAATATTATTAACATTATTATAATAATTTAATATCACTTTTATACCTCCCTATAGACTCATTCAAAAAATGAAGACGTTGTTATGTGTGTTTGCAGACTACTACCACCATGAACGATGGGTTATATTTTTCATATAATATTTATATGGAGGATTAAAGAGTTATTTAATGAAAAAATATAATATTTTTATCATTAATACATTTATTAAATGATAAATTATTTTAATTTTATACCGGCTCCCGTTTTATGGAAAATGAATGTGTCATTCGTGTATGTGCGGACTACTGCCTCCATAGAACAATGTATTTTTTTTCCAGTACCTCATAATATGGATGAATTTAAAAATTTATATAGTATATAAAAATTATATTTATGAAAATATTAATATTATATAATGATAATATCTGAAAATCTATAAGTAATATAAATAATAAACAGTTGTAGTAAATTTAATTGCACTAAATTAACATCTCAAAGAACCTTTTTAAATTTGAGTCCATTTTGGAAACCAGTGGAAATGTTATATTTTGTGATAATTTAATAATAAAGGACATAAAAATATAAAATTATAGTGATTATGAATCTATTTTAGAACACATCTGACCATAGTCAATATACCACGAAAGTTTCATAGAAACTAACCAAATCACCCCAAGTAACTGACATAAGAAAAATGAATTTAATAAATTAATAATAAATAATAATAAATAGACCTTATAAAATTAAATATATATGAAAAAAATCTTAATAATTTTTTTAATAAACTTATTTTTATTATCTTGGATTTTAGGTGCATGTGTATAATGAAACAAGACCTAAGGTAAGGGTTTTTGGATCTCAATAATGCTTCATTGAGATAAGATTCATGTTCAACACTTGTTCCTTTTTTGTAGTGTATGTATTGGACATGGATTTATTTTTTTATAAAGTTAATTAATTATAGGTTATTTAATTATATATATCATTTTCTACCTTATATATATTTTTAATTCAAAATATTATAATTTCATTTTATCTCTATATTTATTGAAACTTTTTATTAAAATATTCTTCCTTAATTAATTTCTTCCTCATAAAAGTATGACATTGTTATAAATAATTCATATTCTCTTTAATGATTTTTTTTATTCTTTGTCCATATTTTCCCTTCCTGAAAATATTCTCTACTATATTTGGAAACATAATTATGTGTTATCTCAAGTGACCTTCATATTTACCTTATCCTATTTTCAAAATAATTTTTTATTTTCCCTTTTAATGATTTGGTATTTCAATAAAGGTAATCTAAAACATAAAAAAGAGATCTTCCAAACCACCCTTATTACTTTTGGGTTACACATTTGCTTTATTTTTATCCCTTATTCCTCTATTTTATTATCATTTACTCTATATATATATTATATATGTGTTCCTTACATATATAATTAGTTTAATTTACCTTCCTTTTTTGTGTATAATACATGATTTAAGTTCCCTTTATGATTCTCTATTTTAAGTAAACTCGATTTAAGAGAGATTCTAGATTTCTTATTCCATATCAAGTTCCACCAGTATAAAAAAAATTAACCATGAATATATTTTAAAAATAATATCATTTTTTTATATAGAACCTTCCTAGTTAAATTTTCATTTAAAGGAAAATAAAATTCCATTTCCTTCCTTAAAATATCCTTTTCTCATTTCGACAAGCATCACTTACATGGTTCATTTTTATTCTAACTTATCTCTGATCCTTATCATGAATTTTTAGACATTAGAACTCAATATTAAACAATTATGATTATTTATTAAAATATTAACATCCAAAATTATTTAATTCCTTTTTCTATTGGTAATATCTATGATATAGCCTTCAGTTATTCTTTGAGAAAATATTATTAAACCCACTTCTTTCTAATGGGTTTTATCATACTTATGATTAATGTATGGTTTATTTTCCTTATGTGGAAAATGTATGCATTTACATGTTATGTTTTTCATTATCTAATGGGTGTAATCATAATTATATATCACTCTAATGAATTGGTTAAATATTTACATATCATGAGATAATATGAAAGGGAACGGGTATTGAACATCATCCACTATGGGACTAAAGATACTATGTTTATGGGAATGGGGAGTGAACCAAGTACACTATAGAACGTTTTCCACTATGATAGTCTTGGAAGTGAGATTTAAATTATGCTTATGATGTCATGTTGTATGTCGTTTCCACATATTTATTATTCCATGATCTTATGATATCATTTTTGTATTCCATGTTTTCATGCTTATGATCATTCTCTTTATGATATCATGTTATGCTTATTAACTTATATGGTTTCTCTAATCATCATGATTTACTCTAATTATTACCTTACTAACCATTTTATCTCACCCCATTCTTGTGTTTTCATTCCCCAAGTTATGAATATGGGTATAACTTATGAGAAGTATATAAGGATTCTAGTGTGGCTCAATTATGGAGAAATGTTCCCACCTATTGTAAAATAAATTGATTATATGGCTAGTCCTCAAAGACACTAAAACTATCATTATTGGGATTATGAAATATTTATTAGATGTAATTTTTACCTTATGAAAATTATGTAAAATAAATATATGTTTATCTTGAGTTACTATAATTAGGTAAATAATTGTTATGGTGAAAGTATTTTTTAGAGGATATAGGAAGGGATCATGAAGGTGGATTTTTATTCTAGGATAGTCAGATTGAAATTCACTCATCAAAGATTTTGGTGTTTCACACACAGATTAAACACATCAAACTAAAAATATTACTTTATCTGGAATATATTGGAAGATATAATTTTGGAGTTGTGAAAGATAACATAAAGACAAAATATAGTTGACATGTTCACCAGGATTTTAGTACAATAATTTTTTAGGAAATATTATACCTTAATGAGACTAAGTAATCATAGGGTGGTGGATACACTATTGTTGTTGTGGAATGTGGAGGATTAGTTTTTTGCCTAAGTTTTAGTGAATTTCATGGTTTCCTTTAAAGAATTATTAAAGTGAGATATTATTAGGAGTGTAAAGTATTATTTCAATATTTGATGCAGTTAACTATAATGATAAACTTAAAAAGATAGTCACAGCCTAATGAAGATAGTGGAAACAAAATTCCAGCGAAGGTAGGTAGTTTAAAAGCTATGTTCTATAGTTGGGTGTACATATGGTCAAGTTTTGGAAGATGAATGAATGGAAGTTAAAAAATAAATTAAGTTCATTGATGATGGAACATAATGGTCATTCCTTATAGTTTTTTGGAAAAAGGATGATACAAAAGATTCTTTAGATGGAACATAAGGGTAACTTTTTTAGTTCACCAAAAGTTAGCAGTCAGAATAGAGACACCTAATATAATTTTAAGGTGGATAAGGAAAATAGTGGGACCCCCAAGGTTATTAGAGCTTGTTGTAACCTATTTATCAATTGATCCCCACTATAATATGGTATTGGACCACCTGTACACATGTGTTTTGGTGGTCTAGTTAGCTGACTTGTCAACAGGGATTGTAATCTAAAAATGTCCAATAAATGGAAGGTACATTAGTGTTATACCATGGATATAAGACTAACATATAAACTATGTAAACCCTTTTAATTTATTTATTTATTTTATTTCACTTGAATTTTGTTTTCATGTTTTGTATATTTTTTTAGGTGTGTAAGTTCCAAATGACTCGGTGTGGTGGCTTAGGTGAATTTGGATTCCAAGTTCTAAAACACCAGATTTGAGGGGTTCTTCGGGTTTGTGAAGTTTCTGGTTCTTTATCCCACACATTGAATTTTTAGTTGTTTAACTTTTGGTAATAATCATTCAAATCCCAACATAAATCCCTATATAAATAGGGTTAATGCCTGATATACCTACTTCCTGTCAACACTTGGTATCTGAACATTACCATCTTTTGTTTAATACTCAAAGTTTGAATCGGGTAGAGTATGGAATTGCATGATATAATTCACTACATAGTTAGCACATGGAACCCATACCATGGTAGTCATGGGGATACCCTTTTCACATGGAATGGATAAGGTGTATAAAATATTTGGGGCCAAATATCACCCCATTCAAGGAAAGTGGAATGAGTGAAAAGAGTAAGGTAGTTTTCGTAAAATGTCATTCATCATACTCCATAAATTTATACCTAATTATAGTTTATAAAACAAAATGATACACCTTCTAACATGTTCATTCATATCTTAATAAAGTTTCCATACATAAGATACAATTTATAATATACCAACAAACATTCTTGCTATAATAGATTGAAAACATGTTTATATATACAATTCAAGAAACCATTTAACAACTATAATGAATGATACATGAAGGAATTATTATAAAACTTTAAATAAGAAATATAACATGCTTATAAAATTATATAAATTTATTCATGCTTGGTATATACAAATATAAATTCACATAAACATGAAATCAACCAATATAGGTTATAAGGCTGGGAAAAAGAAACAAATTATTTAATAATTATGGTCTAACATGAAAAAAAATAAGATATTAGTGGAGAAATTAACCAAATGATTGTGGAAAAATCAAACCCCAAAACATGCTATGAGAAAATAAAATAAGGGAAATGATAATCCATCACAAGGTCTTTGATGACGTTTACACAAACTAATCATTGTTCAAAACTAAGGCATACTAGTTTTAGTACTTGGGATAACACAGTGAGGCATGGCCTATAACTAGAGTTTGAAGTTTATAAGAGATTACTTATCATTATTGTTTATGTTATATTAGGTTCTATCACACCCAGGTTTTTAAGTTTTCCTTTATTCCAGTTTGGGTTGGGTTCTTGGCCATTTCTCTTGAGAACCGAGTGTGACGGGTTTAAAATTTTTAGTTATTCTTTATATTTATCCTTAGTTTAGACTCATCTTTTGGGTTTCCTTTTTAATTTTAAGAGAAAGTATGAAATTTTGGATAGATAATTTGCAGTGCATATTTGACACATGATTAGGAGTAATCATGCGCCTTGACCCTAGTAACAGTGCAGTGTTGTTTGGGAGAGATAGTAACGAGCACACAACTACTGCACAGTCATTCAGGTTATGCGGCTTTCCCATGTGGTAGGTTTCCTCCCTGGTAGAGATAGACGCACAGCCTCTGTATGGTTTTTCAAACCATGCAAACTAATGGTGTGGTCATGCCAGCTCATTAAAAATGTTTCCCTTCTTTTTCTCTCTCCTTGAAAATTTAACCCCAAATTCCCCCATTTTATTCCCCCCTTGGCCTCTTCTACCCTAGGCACCCCCTTACCTTACCTTGTCTTCCTTTTATCTCTTCTCCTTTGGTATATTTTTCTTGGATTCTTCAAGAAACTCTAATGTAAGTCCTCTTCCTCTTGTTTTCTTTCTATATTCTAGGTTTTTACCTCTTTTCCTTTGGGGGTTACTCTCTCCTATGATTAGGGTTTTGATTTAGGGTTTTAATCTTGTGTTTTTGGGTTTGATCTTCTTGATTATGGTTTCTTTTTTCCTCCTTGTGGGGTGGTTGAGGTGCGGATAGGATTTCACACCATTTTTTTAGAAGGTTCTTCATGAGAGGTAGGTGGTTCCATGCCTTAACATTTATAAATGTTTTAATATGATTGTTTTTCTATTCAATATTATTATATAGATTAATTTTGTGGTGTGAAATACATTTTTGGGGTATTTTATCATGCGTTCATGTTGAAATTGAATTTTAAATAGGGGTAAGGTTATGTTTTCATATGTTTTATTGTGATATTTCTCAATGAAGGGTTTTACGCCTTGTGTGGAAGGTACGGAGTTGGTTTTTAAAGTCACTTATGGTGTGATCATATTCAAAGTAGGTTTTTAATAGAGAAATAGATTACTTTTTCATGATTGTTTTTTTTTGTGCACCCTTAAATATTAAGTGTTCATTGTTTAAATGATGAAAATCATGTTTGAAAATTGACCTTGGTTTTTGTGTGGATTTAAAAAGGGGTTTAGCCCATGGATTTGGTTGATCAATTATATGTTTTTATTGTGCTTTGTTAGATGGGGATTTATGAATTGTGTATGTGATGGTAAATGAATTTGAAAGTGGTTTTTGGTGTGTGTAAAATGGAAAGTGGTTTATTTTATGGAAAATGGGGATTTCTTGGTATGTTTATAATGCTTGGAATGTGTATGTGAAAAATTGGTGTTTTGTGAAATATGTGAAATGGGATTGTGCATAAGGAAATTTTGAGTATCTAAGAGGGCAGACTAGGACTAGTATGCAAGTGATTCAGAAGTGGCTTATCCCAATTTCACTTAGCATGATTGATGATTACAACACTAACTAAACTATGATGATGATTGATCACCACTAGAATTTTGTATGTTTCTCCTGTCTAGCGGCTCATGTATGAGAACGCTGAAATTTGTGTTTATTATACAACCTTTTACCAAGGTACGAAGTTCTAGGGTCCCACTCTATCTAGATTACCCCTAGGGATTTACCCATGGTGCTCTCTTGTGACGTGACACTTATAAAATTTGGTTCCATCAGTCGGCATATGGTGGACCTTTGAGTGTATTTTATTTAAAATAATGCTTATATTAGAAAATTTTTTCTTCTGAAATGTTCCTTTTAAAGTGTATCTCAGAATTTGTTTTCTTTATAAATGGTTTTCCTTAGAAGTGTTCCCTTGAAAATGGTTCTTCTTAAAATGCTTCCTTAAAAATTGTTTTAAATCCATTTTTCATGAATGAGCATGTTAATTTGTCCTTAAATGTTATTTCATGGAATCTTTCTATTTGGTTGCATCCTACTAGGCTTTGTATAACACCCTTCATACACCCTCGGGTGTATGTAGACCATGTTTTATATTGATTCAGGTAAAGGGATAGTGTACCAAGTTGAAAATTTGGGTTTATAATGGTCTTCTCTTATGGATATCAGTGGTGGCAACTTGAGGATTTTTCTCCTCTCATTACATGGAGTTTTGGGATAGAGTTTAGTTTCCTTTTTTATTGTAGTCCCTTGGAGTTTATGTTCATGCTTGTAAACTTTAAATCTAAAAAAAATTTATGCCATGTTTTTTTTACTTTTTAGTTTTTTGTTTATTTATTTTGTTAGTTGTTTATTATTACAGCATCAAGTAAATAATTCCCTTGTTATAATATTGATACCTGGGTACTAGTTTCCAGTCCTGGGGGATCGGAAATGCCCTTCGAGCCATGCCATGGATCGGGTCGGGTGGTAGGTCGAATGGCGACCTGACTTGGTTTGGGAAAGGTTATACTTTATATCTTGACTCATGCCAAAATATTCAAAACTGATGCTTTCTCTTACTTTATTTTATCTAAAAAAATTAGTGTAAAAAGAAAAAATATTAATTCCCATTAAAATAAAACCTTTTATAAAATCCTTTAAGGATTAAAGGGGGGAGGAAAAAGTAAAATAAAATTAAAAAAGTTATTCCAAAATATATCATTTTTAAACCAAAGTTTATAATAAAACTACCCATGCATTAAACCCTTTATAAATCCATGGAATTTTCCAAGTTTCAAATTTTTGAAACTATTGAACCATTATAATTTTCATGTTAAGTCTTTTATTTCCACGTCAAAACCCAACCACTAAATTTTCACTAAAAAACTCTCTATACCACAAGTTAAGTGTGGTCCATTGACTTATAGATTATTTAGGTTTAAGTGGTATTGGGTGATTTCATTTAGATAATTTGGATGGGAATATATAAATTTTACTTTACTTTTAAAATTAACAACCCAAATGGGTTTATGAAAGGTAGAGATCCTACCTTACATGATTTCCATAAGTTTTTTAAGTATGAAAATATAATGACTCTGCTTTTCTTAAATTACTTTTACATAATTTTAAAGATGAAAAATAAAAATACAATACACATTGGGTATAAAAAGGTTTAGTTTCTTGGGAAAACTATGATCATACATTACTTTTACAACATAAAATATAAACATTTATTTAAATTCTTCTTCTCTAGCATCTTATTGGCCCTTGAGTTCACCTTAGTATATGAAATCACATAAGGATATACATCAAAAAGGGGTGATCTAAAATCCTAGTAAGAGGATTATAACATGATACAACACAACATTGGGTAAGCGTAATCCTAACATCATCCTCATAAACATGATAAGACATATTAGATAATATCATGGAATGTGAAAATTCATAAAAATGAAACATCGTGTCTTGGTGGTCATCTACCACACGTAGTTGTGGAAAAATATGGCATCATGTTCATGCATAATTCACTTTAATAATTAGGTTATTCGCATTACCCAATATATTGTAGTGAAATATAATTCTAGGAACACCCATCACATCATAACATTTTCATTGTGTTATATAATTCCAGGCGCACTTGCCACATCATAACATTTACATTAGCATGCATGCCACATAGAACATATATCAATATTGATCATAAAAAACCCATGTAAAGGAATAATTTTCACTTCATAAAGCATACATTCATAAACTTTGGGTTCCCAAATGAAAAAAGGGAATAACATACTTGATATAAGGATCATCAACCATGAGTGAGAAGTAAAAGGTGTGTTTTTGAAAGAAGAGTTCTTTTGGAAAACATTGTGTCTGACATAAACTCGAGTGGAAAACATTTATATCCCAGAAAATGTATTATAATGATGAATAAATTATTTTTAAGTAATAACTATATAGAAAATGGAGTGAAAATTGGAATACTCGAAGAAAGAAATTTTGGGTTCGAGAATTCCCCTAATCTTGTATTCGAATGATTTCTTCACATTAATATCCAATATAATCACATTAAATTAATTAATTAACAACTAAAAAACCTTTTATACATTATTATGATTCATTATGGTTTTATTGTGTTCTTTTATAGGCCTTTGGATGAGTTATAGAGTTTAAATTCATTGTTCAGGAGTGTTCTTTTTTTTTAGTTTTCATGAACGGTTCACTTGTACACATGAATAGAAGTTAATGTAGAACATTTATAAACATAAAATATTTCTATTAAATTATATTAATGATATTATATGATTTTAAATGATATTATAATGAATTTTTTTATGAGTATGAATCGTTAGTTAAAATTTAATGATGATCATTTTGAGTTAATTTGGGAGGTTTTTGGATTATAACGAACAAGTTTTGTTTTATCATTCAGTATTATGTATAAAACTTGTTTCTAGGACATAAAAGGGATTAAAAAATACATATTAAAATCTATTTTCAACCATTTAATGGTTTTATTTACAACCTTGAAGGATTTGAAGGAAAATGGAAGTGCATCACCCACGATGTAGGTATAGTTATTCCTTAAGGATTGACGATTTCATTTTTATGAACAAAGAGAGAGGGAGGAGTATAATGAAAAATATTACATTAACATGATATAATACCATTATATAATTCATACTAGATTTATCATTACATTTGGATGAGATAAGTTGAATATAAGAGAAGAAATGAAATGAAATTTGAAATGAAATTGAAAGAAAAGGGAGAGAAATTACCTCTTGAATATATCTTCTTTGAGTGCCTATTTAGGGGAGAGGTTTTGGTCTTTTCATTATACCAAGAGCTTCTGGAAGTGTAGGAGGATCTTGGGAAGATATTTTAGTAGAATATTTAGTAGGAAAAAGTCTTGGGAGTTGTGAGGAAATGAGGTTGTGAGGGGCGGTATTTATAGTGGAGGGGAGGGGTGTTTTCTCAATATTTAATTCATTCGTTTATTAATTTACCTCAAGACAATAAATAGTAATGATTACATAACTAAATAAAGTAAATAGGGAATTTTATTTTGAACCAATGTCCATTTACATCATCCATGACTCAAGCATGATGCAGAAATTCATTTATTTATCATATTTTGTAAATTATTGAATTTCACTATTCACCAAAAAATCAAGTATTTCATAAAAATGTCAAACATTCACCCTAACCATTTTTAGATATTTAGAATTAAAAAATGGACTTTATTTTATGAAAATAATTTTCAAAATATGAGTAATTTAATTTTTAATTAAAATTATAATTTACTTGAAAACTACAAATTTTAAAATTAAAACTATTTTTCTAACACATTGAAAATTTAATTAAGGTATCATAAAATTACCACATAATCATAAGACTTAAAAATACTAGTTTTTGAATAAATTTTATGAAAATATTTTTTTCAAAATTATTAAATTAATCATTAAATATTCATGACTTACAAAAATACCAACACTATAATATAATTATATCATATTGTCACTTATAGGATGGATAAATTTTTTTATACAATCATTAGAAAGGTTCATATTCACTTGGATGATTTACTATTCATAAGGTTCAAATTACTATTCATAAGGGTAACATTACTATTCATAAGGGTATGTTACTATTCACCAAAAATTAAGTTTTTTCTATCAGACTTCAAACAGCTTACTAATCAAAACATTTTATGTTAGATTTTTGAAATTCAAATCATAGAAGTGGAAAATTTATATTTAAAGTACACATATAATTTATAATTTCATTTAAAAATGACATGTAATTGTGTTTCCTAATGTGATTTTATGTGATTATACTATATGAAATTACAACAATATGGTAGAAATTTTATTGATAAAATTTTGGGTCGTTAAATTCTTCCCCCCTTTTGAAATTTCTTCCTCAAAATTTCATTTTACATAAATATGTGAGGGTACTTCTCCTTCATCACATCCTCTGGTTCCCAAGTTTTATCTTCATACTTATGGTTCCTCCTCAACACTTTGAAAATGTGGATTGTCTTGTTGTTTAGAACCTTATCTCTCTGGTTCATAATCTTTACTCTCAACTCCTCATAAATGATATCATCTTCCAAATGTACCACCTCTAAGTTTAGTACATGTGAGGGATTTGGTATGTACTTCCTCGGGTTTGATACATGAAACACATCATTAACCTGATACATATTTAGTGGAAGTGCAAGATGATAGGCCACAGCTTCTATGTGGTCAAGGATCTAAAAGGGGCCAATGTACCTTGGGCTTAGATTCCCTTTCCTTCCAAACCGCATGACTCTCTTCCATGGTGATATTCAAAGGAAGACTTTATCTCCAACATCAAACTCCAATTTCCTTCAATGGTTGTCAACATAGATCTTTTTCCAACTCTGAGAAGATATGATATGTTTCTGGATGACTTGAACCTTCTCTTTCATCTCTTTCACAAGATTGGGTCCAAGTAGATTTTTTTCTCCAACATCATCCCAATAGTTTGGAGTTCTATATCACTTTCCATATAGAGATTCATATGGAGACATATGAATACTCAAGTGGAATCTATTATTATATGAGAACTCAACAAATGGGATATGATGATCCCATCCACCTTTTAATTCTAAAGAGTAGGCTCTTAGAATATCTTTGAACTTCTGAATAGTCTTTTCAGATTGGCCATCAGTTTAGGGGCGATAGGCCATACTGAAATTTAATTTAGTACTCAAGGAATGTTGGAGACTCATCCCGAATTTAGATGTAAACCTTGGATCACGATCAGAGATTACCAAGAGTGGAACCCCATACAGTCTCACCACTTCCATCACATATATCTTTTCAAGTTTTTCAATTGAGATATCTTCCCAAATAGTGATAAAGTGGGTAGTCTTAGTGAGTCAGTCCACCACAACCCATATCGCAATATTTCTTTTGGATGTCTTCAAGAGACCTGTGAAAAGTCCATAGTGACATTATCCCATTTCCACATGGGTATAGGCAATGGTTGCATCATCCCTTTATACTTTTTTTTCTCTTATTTAACTTGCTAACATATCAAGCACCTTGAGATATATTCTGCAATCGTCTTCTTCATGATATCCCACTAAAAGTGTTCTCTGAGATCTCGGTATATCTTGGTGCTACCATGATAGATAGATAAAGTTGAGATATGTTCATTTTCCAATAGCTCCTTATTTATCCTGGGTGATTAAGTCACAGAAAGCCTTGTTCCAAACCAAATCACACCATCATCATTGATATGGAACTCTTGTAGCTTCCCTTCCTTTACTGCATTCACCTTCTTTTGCAACTCTGAGTCATCACTTTATGCCACATTAATCTTCCCTAGGATAGATGGTTAGGAAATAATTTGTTCAAGGTAGGATGTATTCTCTACCATTATGATTTCTAAATCCATCATTTTCATATCCATGAAGAGAGGGTCTTTCTAAATCCGCAACATGGATAGAGAAATAGGCTCTTTTTTTTCTAAGAGCATTATCTACCTTATTTTCCTTTCTAGGGTGATAGTGAATATAGAAATCATAGTATTTGATTAGATCTAACCATATCCTTAGACACATGTTGAGCTACTTTTTTTTGAATATATACTTTAGGCTATTGTGATCGATATATACGTCACACTTCTCACCATAGAGGTAGTGTTTCCATATTTTCAGGGAAAAAATCACAGCTTCTAGCTCCAGATCATGCATCGAGTAGTTCTTCTCATGGATATTCAACTGTCGTGATCCATATTCTATGACATTATCATTTTTCATGAGTACACAACCCAAAAATTTCTTCAAAGTGTCATTGAATATCACAAAACTTTCTCCACTTTTCGTTAATGTTAGTACAGGTACAGTGACCACCCTTCTTCTCATCTCCTTGAATATTTCCTCACATTCTTCTATCCAGATATACTTTACCCCTTTCCTTGTTAACTTAGTTAGTGGGCTTGAAAATCATGATAAATTTCTCAAAAAACTTTAGTAGTACCCAACTAATCCAATAAGACTATGGATTTTTTTGACACTAGAGGGTCTCGGTCATTCCTCAATCGCCTTTGTTTTTGAAGGGTCTATATAAATTACCTCACTTGTGATCACATGTCCCAAGAATGTGACTTAATTCATCCTAAAGGCACACTTTCTAAACTTGGCATACAACGTATCTTTTCTCAATGTCACCAACACAAGTCTTATATGTTCTTCGTGTTACTCCTTCATCTTAGAGTAGATGAGAATATCATCGATAAACACTACCAAAAAATTTTCAAAGTAATGTCTAAAGACTCTATTCATTAAATACACGAATATTGCAGGGGCATTAGTAATTCCAAAGGGAATCACCAGAAAATCATAGTTCCCATACCTTGTATAGAAGTAAGTCTTCTGAATATCTTCCTTTTTCACCTTTAGCTGATGATATCCAAAAATAAGATCTAGATTTGAGAAGTATTGAGCTCCTCTCAACTGGTCAAAAAAGTCATCAATCCTTGAAAGATGATACTTGTTCTTTGTAGTGGTCTTGTTGAGTTCCCGATAATCAATACACAACTGCATTGATCCATCCTTCTTCTTCACAAAGAGCATTGGCGTACCCCAAGGGGATTCACTAGGGAATATGAACCCTTGGTCCAAATCCTCTTATAGATACTTCTTTAACTCCTCCAGTTCGATAGGATCCATCCTATAGAGACACTTTGAGATAGGAGTATCTTTGGGTATGAGTTCAATATATAAATCTACCTCACAATCCGAGGGAAGTTCGCGTAACTCTTTGGTAAATACATCATTGTATTCCCTCATGATGGGAATTTCCGCTAGGTTGACTCTTTCCTTTGACTAATCCATTTGAGTGAGGTATGCTTATTTATAGGGAACCAACACCCACACTGTTGAAGGATTTTCTAAAGAAGATTCATGATCTTCCTTTCATTTTTAGAGGATCATGGGATGGTTCAGAATATAAAAATATATTTCCTTTTAATAACAGTTTATATGCTATCTATATAACGAGATCCAAACTATTCCCATCATAGCATCGAATTTCACTAAGGGTAGTAGCACGAGATTCATTGTAAGAATATTCCCACATTTTCCAATAGTAAAAGAGTCCAACACTTGGGTTGAAATGATTTCATTACTTGGTTTCTTTACATATATCTCTACTTCAAGGTTTCAGGGCTTCAATTCTATAGTTCTATAAAACTTTCAAGATATAAAGGAATGCATAGAACCAGAATCAAATAATACTTTTTCCCTTTTTGAGTCAACAGTAAGTGTACCTTGTACAACTTCATTTTCTTTCTCAACTTTTGCAATAGTGATGGAATAAGCCTTCCCTTTATCCTTTGGATTTGGTGGTTGATGACGCTAATTACCCTGAGGGCTTGATTGTTTTTTCACTAGATTGCATAGTGCCCTTTCTCCCTACAATTGTAGCATTGGACCATGGGTGGTGCTCTCCTTTCCTTCACAACATTCTACTTCCTTCTCATTTCATTTCTATACTCTTGAGCTTGGTGTCCTTCTCTCCCACACTTAAATCATTTCCTCATCCCTTTAAGTCAATTCCCATGATGCTTCTTCCCACATTTTTGACATGTGGGTGGTTGAGTTTTCTTTCCACCTTTCTCATTAGATCATCCGACATAAAACTCCATCTTTGATTTCTTATCAAAATATCCATTGGACCATTATCCCAACTCCATCTCCACTTTGAAATCACATCGAACTATTTCTTCATAACTCCCAAATTCTCAAATTAAAAGATCCTTTTGAAGGTTTGGTTTTAATCCACTAAATAATCTATCAATTTTTCTATAATTGTTAATAAAAAATCCCTAAGTGTACCTTGAAAACCTTGGGAAATTTTCTTCCTAGGTCATGAAAGATTCTCCATCATTTTTCATTAGATCTAAAAATTCCCTCTCCATATTTGTACAAAGATTTATTGTGAAATACTTGTTAAGAAACATTATCTTAATGTATTCCCACTCCATATCTTTAATTCCATCCCTCAGTTTGGTGTTCTTAATCAAATACCACCATTGGCCGGCCTCTCCATCTAGATGATAAACAGAATGATTCACTTTCTATATCTCAGAATAGTGAAGCACATAAAATATCTTCTGTTTAGATTTCACCCACAGTTCTTCAACTAGTGGATCAGAATATCCACTAAACATCGGTGGTCGTTGCCGCATAAAACACTCGATAGCCAGTTTCTCCCCCTTAGGTGAAGGTGGACGTTCCACATTATTCAGGTTATTATTCATAACCTGAGACAACTGGGTAAGAATCACCATGAAGTTTTTAAATTTACCTCCCAAATCATTAGGGATGTCATTCAGGCAATCGCTATATTGTCCCACGCATGGGTTGTTGGCATGGTTTCTCCTAGTTCCCACCATTTTCTAAAATAGAAAAGGTTAGAAAAATAATATAATACAATATTTCAAGAATAAATAATTTATTCCTTTTTATAATTAACACTAAAATCATATCTTGTGGTATCCCTATGTTTAGAAAATATTATTTTGTGCTTACATATACTTAGTCTCATACTAGGATTTTCAATAATGTTCTCTAATCCTAATTCCCAAATTAACTAATCTATGCCTCAGATACCAACTATAACGACCCTACTTTTCTAACATTAATTTTACATAATTTTAAATATAAACAACATAAAAACATTACATATTGAGGATCCAAAGGTTTAGTGTCTTGGGAAAACTAAGACCATACATAACTTTTACAACATAAAACATAAAAATTTATTTAATTTCTTATTCTCTAACTTATTATTGGCCCTTGAGTTTACCTTAGTACACGTAATCACCTGAGGATATACATAAAAAATGGGTGAGATAAAATCCCAGTAAGAGGATAAGAACATGAGATAATAAAACATGGGGTGAGAATAATCATAACATCATCATCATAAAAAATATAAGAAGTATTAGATAATAGAATGGAATATGTAAATACATAAAAATGAAACATCATGTCTTAGTGGTAATATACCACACATAGTTATGGAAAAAGATAGCATCATTTTCATAAATAATTCACTTTAATCATGAGGTTCTTCACATTACCCAATGCATTGGAGTGCTATATAATTTTTGGTGCACCCGTCACATCATAACATTTTCATTGTGCTATATAATTCTATGTACACCCGTTACATCATAACATTTACATTATCATGCATGACACATAAAATATATAACAATTTGAACATAAAACAACCCATGTAAATAAATTTTTTTCACTTCATAAATCATACATTAATAAACTTTGGGTTCCCAAATAAAATAGTTAATAACATACTTGATACAAGGACCATCAACCTTGAGTGAGAAGTAAAAGGTGTGTTTTTGAAAGAAGAGTTCTATTGAAAAACATTAGGGTTGAAATAAACTATAGTGTAATACATTTATATCCTATAAAAGGTAAGATAATGAGGAATAAATTATTTTTAAGGAATAAATATACTAAAAATGGAAAGAAAAGTGGAATACCTGAAGAAAGAAAGTTGGGTTCGAGAATTCCCCTTACCTTGTATATGAACACTTTCTTCACTTTAATTTCATGTATAATCACATTAGATTCATTAATTAACAAATAAATAACATTTTATACATTATTATGATTAATTATGGTTTTATTATGTTCTTTTATAGTCATTTAGATGAGTTATAGAGTTTAAATTCATTGTTCGGGAGTGTTCTTTTTCTTAGTTTTTATGAACGGTTCACTTGTACACATGAATGGAAGTTCATGTAGAACATTGATAAACATACATAATTTCTATTACATGATATTAATGATCCTAAATGAGTTTAAATTATCTTATAATGAATTCGATTATGAGGATGAATCATTAGTTAAAATTTAATGATGATCATTTTGGATTAATTTCGGTGGTTTTTGGATTACAACGAACATGTTTCTTTTTATCATTTAGTATTATGTATAAAACTTGTTTCCAGAACATAAAAGGGGTTAAAAATACATATTAAAATATATTTTCAACCATATAGTGGTTTTATTTACATCCTTTAAGTATTTGAAGAAAAATGGAAGTGCATCACCCATGATGTAGGTAAATTAACACATCACGGGCAATGATTTCATTTTTATAAAAAAAGAGCAAGAGGGAGGATTATAATGAATAATCTTACATTAAAATGATATAATACCAGTATATAAATCATACTGGAGTTATCATGACATTTGGATAACATAAGTTCAGGATAGTAGAATAAATGAAATGAAAATTGAAAGGAAATCCAAAGAAAAGAGAGAGAAATTACCTCTTGAATGTATCTTCTTTGAGAGCCTCTTTAGGGGAGATTTTTTGGTATTTTTATGAGACCAAGGGATGATGGACATATGGGAAGAGCTTGGGAAGAGATTTTATCAGAATTTGGAGTAGGAAAAAGGCTTTAGAGGTGTAAATAAATGAGGTTGTGAGAGGTGGTATTTATAGTGGAGGGGAGGGGTGTTTTCTCAATATTTAATTCATTAGTTTATTAACTTACTTCAAGACAAGAAATAGTTACGATTCCATGACTAAATATATTAAATATGAAATGTTATTTTTAACTAATTTCCATTTAAATCATCCATGACTCAACATGATGCATAAATTCTTTTATTTAGCATATTTTGTAAATTATTGAATTTCACTATTCACCAAAAACTCAAGTATTTCATAAAAATCTCAAAAATAAACCCTAAAAATTTTTTATGTGTATAATTAAAAAATGAACTACTTTTTATAAAAATAATTTTCTAAATATTAGTAATTAAATTTTTAATTAAAAGCATAATTTACTTGAAAAATAAAAAATTTAAAATTAAAACTATTTTCTAACACTTTAAAATTTTAATTAAGGTATCATAAAATTACCATATAATTATAATACATCAAAATAATAGTTTATAAATACATTTTATGGAAATAAATCTTTTTTAAATTATTAAATTAATCATTAAATATTTATGACTTACAAAAAAACCAACACTATAATATAATTATATCATATTGTTACTTATAGGATGGATAAATTTTATTTATACTGTCATTGGTATGGTTCCTATCCACTTGGATGATTTAATATTTATAAGGGTCATATTAATATTCATAGGGGTAACATTACTATTCATAAGGGTATGTTACTATTCACAAAAAATTAAGTTTGACCTATCAGACTCCAAATATCATTCTAATCGCAATCGTGTATGTTATATTTTTGAAATTCAAATCACATAAATGGAAAATTTATGTTTAAAGGACACATAGGATTCAGTAGTTCATTTAATAATGATGTTTAATTGTGTTTACTAATTTTATTTTATGAGATTATACTCTATGAAATTACTATAGGAAGGGATAAATTTCATTGATAAAAGTTTGGGTATTTACAGAAAACATGCCAAGGGTCTCTATTTTAGACCATTTTTTGTTACAATGGAAAAGGTCCAATGCCTTGGTACAAGTGGGCTTGGTGACAAGGGATAGTAATAGGTTACCTAACTTATAAATCAAAGGAAAAACGACAACAAATATCAAGGCACACAAGTAATTCATTAAACAAAATATGGATAAAATAAAGTTTACAGTTTAATCGAGAGGGAATGGGTTTAAATTATGTAAAGAAAAACAAGCCTCATTGAAATTTTTTTACCCATTATATAGGAAGTGTTGTTTAAAACCGTTCATTTATATCTTTAATATATAACTAAACTTCTTTTTCAATTTAGGAAAACCATAGGCAAACAGGTTTCTGACATAGTCCAAGAATCACTCGGTGATTCGATACCACTTAAAATTACATTAACCTTGAAAAAAATTCACTCATACTATAATTATACCATATAAATCCATAAAATAACTTAATAAACATTCCATAATTAATTAAATTTAATTTCTCAAAATACTAAAACAACCATATTATAAATTGAATAAAACCTATCTAAAACTAAGGCATACTGCTACCATAATTATTTTAACAATCAATTGAAGAAAAGTCCTAATAAATATTAAACTATAAAGTCCTAAATCAGGTTCAAAAATCAAAATAACCCTAAATAAACTAATTTATAATATAATTTATCAAAATAGTTAGTAAATACTCAGAAATTTCCCACTAAATTTATTTCTGACCCAAATAAATATGAGTATTGATCATTAGAATGGATTACACCATAACTTTAGTGAAATACCAAATTAAAGAATCCATTTATAGTTGGAAATAATAGGGTGTAATTTATTAGAGGAGAGATGAGGGTGAGGAAGAACATACCTAGATTTATCCATGGAGTAAAACACCTAAAACCTTGTTTAATCTTCAATGGAAATGAAGAGGACTTGAAAGAAGGTAAGTTTGATCCCGTGGAGGGACTTCATCGAGAGAGAATGATTGAGGGTGAGGTCAGGTCAAGGGTTTAATTAAGGAAAAGTAAAAATTATAAAAATTTCACTAATTAAAATTTATTAAAAAAAATCTAGGTGTCCATCAAAATTCTGGTGGAACCCTGCCTGACTTCTAATGGCAGTCTAGTGGCTACATATCCACTGGATAATCATGGGACTTATAATGGACCTATAATTGAGTTTCAGTGGATCCCAAACCACTGAACGCCTTTTATTTCTTCCTCTAAACACACCTAAACCCCACTCCGGCCCTATCTAAACACACCTTAAACTCCATCCTCAATCACTAAAAGTAAAATATTAATCTATAAGAAAAGAATAAGCTATCAACTAAAACCTAAAATTAAAATTAACTTGTACTTAAACAACCAAAAATTCCCACCTAAGACTTTGAATTATTATATCCAGAACATGGTACATTATAGTTAAATTTAAGATCCACTCAACTTTTAATCACACCCTTATTCATATATGATAAAAATAAAAAATTACACAAAATCACACAATATTTTTATAAGGTTCACTCCCAAAATGGGTAACTACATCCTTATTATGTTTTTCTTGAGTCTGAGAAACATATGTATCACTAATATAATGAAGTGATTATAGGATGGGAAGGTATCAAATTTAACCCATGAGTATTTACAAATACTTATGTATTAAAATATTTATTTATATTATTTACCTATTATTTATAAAATAGAGTTAAAACTAGAATGAAATATCTCCATCAAACCTCAAAATTATTTAGAACCAATAAAAATATCTTATATCTAAGCCTTATTTATCTTAATTATAAATTCAAACTTCCTTTTATTTAAGAAATTCAACATCCATAACAACTAGTAAAAGAATCTGATCATCAGTCTCTTCTCATCTAAATAATTATTCTCTATTTTCATTTAATAACCCATAGAATTGTTAAAGGTGTTCTATTTTTTTTTTCAACCTTATATGTGATAATGTTTTTACATATAATTAAATATGATGTTTTTAATTCCAAAATTTTGGGTCTAAAGGATATGTTTTTAGGTGGCCTAATTTCGTATTTGAAAGTTACCCATGTTCTAGAACCAAGAAGTGAATTTGGAAAATAGCATATTAAGGAAGATGTATCTATAAGATACAAAAAATAAATCTAGAAAAATATATTTAAAAATTAATTATTGTTATCTTTAATATATATATGCATTTATCTTCTATTTTCTGGATTCACTTCTTGCTTCCATAACTTGGGTAACTTCCAAATAAAAAATATGGTTGCCTCAAAACATATCTTCCATAAAAAGCCTTCCTGAATTTATATTATCTTATTTAATTGTTTCTTAAAATAAATTTCAAACAAAGGTTAACAAAAAATACAATAATTTATACAATTTCATGGGTTTTTCAATCTCCACCTTCGGATTTATTTTAAATACCAATAACTCTAAAATATAAATAAAACCATAAATTTCTAAAAGAGAATTGTCATGAAACCACACTATTAGATAAAATAATTTTTTTAAGAGAATTTCATCCCTAGGTGAAAATAAATTTGTGGCCAATGATTTTTTTGTTCTTCCCCTAAATCAAGTCACTTAACTTTTCTTCACACCTTTTTCAATAACAACAGCTTCAGATTCACAAATTAAGATACAATACCTTTCTCTTAAAAGAGTTTTGTAATTATATCACCCTTTCAAAATAAAATCAAAGTATTTTGGGGTGAACCATAACTTTCTTAAGTTAGAGGGTAAGGCTGAACATGAATTTTTAACCTTAACTCTTAAAATATCTCCCTTATCATAACTTTAGTGAACTTACTTGTAATGTGATATTTTTTGGAAATATACTCCAACTTAACATTTATTAGAAACTTTCACTTTTATGAAATGATACTCAATATCAATATGTTGGGATCTAGAGTGTTGCATTAGATTCTTGAACAGATCAATTTTACTCTGATTATCACAGGAAATTTTCAATGGTCTTTCAACATTCAATTTTAAATCTTCCAATTAAACTTTTATCCATAACATTTTTATATAATAATTTGTATCAGTAACGTACTAAACTTCAGTTTTAATCAAATTTATATAACATTATTTATTACTATTTCACATCATGCAAATTTCTCCCAAAAAGAATTTATGTCTTGATGTTTAATTTCTATCATTAAAATCTTCAAAACAATCATCATCAGTGAAACCTAATAAATTCAATTCTTCACTTCTTCTATATATCATACCATAACTCAATGTTCCTTTGATATACTTGAGAATTATCTTGGTATTTAACATGTTTTATTTCCTTATATCACTTTGATAATTAGAACACAAAGTTACAAAAAAAACAATATGTGGTCTATATGTTATAAGATAATGAAAGATTATTATAATCTTCTTAGAGTAATTCTGATTCACACTTTTTCCCACTTCACCTTTGTTCTAATTCACACCAAATATCATGGGTGTGGATAATTTAAATATTTCATCCTAAGTTTTTCAACAATTAATTGGAAATTTTCTCCTAAGATAGGAAGATGTATTTTTCTTTTTGTATACCTTGTAATCCCAGAAATAAATTCATATTTTGAGCATTAACATCTTAAAATGTATCTTTATTTATTTCAAAAATTATTTACAAGTATACTCCCTATCACCTACAAAAATTATGTCATCAACATAAACAATGACAGCTAGAGTGCATGTGGTCATCTCCTTCACATATGACTTATTGTCAACTTTTCCATTAAAACGGTTCAATTATTTCAGGAAACTGTTGAGTTTTGAGTATTAGGATCTATGGGTCTTATGTTAACCCATAAAAGGATTTATTCAACTAAAACACCATGGTTTTATCACTATCAAGTATAAAACCTTTAGTTTGGTCGATAAAAACTTATTCTTAAAGATCTCTATTCCAGAAATTAGACTTCATATCCATCTAATAAACTTTATATTCCTTGTGATATACAACAACCAGAAACCTTCTGATAGCTTCAAGTCTTACAATAAGTGAAAAGGTATCTTAAAATTATATACCATCCACCTGAAAATAACATTTTTAAACAAATATATACTTATTCTTTTAGATCTCAAATTTTTTTCATTGGGTTTATTTATAAACACCTACTTTGTTCCAATAATATTATTTCCTTCTAGTTTAGGACCAAGATCCTAGGTGTTCTATTTATCAGTATAATATAGATCATCATTAATAGAATTTATACACTACTTGTGCCCAATATATTCTATAACTTATTGTGGTTCAACCTATGAAATGAGATATTTATGATTTTCAAGCATCAATTTTCTTCTAGTCTGCACTACAGCTTCTTGACTTCCAATAATTTTTTTAGGTTCAATGTGCTTTTGTAAATTCTGAAATTTTAGTATTTTACTTTAAATAATAATTTCTTCATCTCTAGACTAATTATAGTAAGTATTAACATGATTAAGTTCACAATCATCTTCATTTTTACAAATTATTTTTCAATTATTCATGTAATTTTATTAAAATTCATTAAAATATTATTTACTTATATCCTTCAATATAGGCTTATTTTCAATGAATATTGCATCATATGAATCAACCATCTTGTGTTGTCATTTATTCTAGAACCCTTAACTTATTCCATTTCATGAATAACCCATGAATACTCATTCCTTATATTTTTCATCAAACTTTCCTAAATTAAAATTGATGAGATTCAATAAACATAGAATCCAAAAAACCATGAAGTACTTCATTATAGGTTTATTATTGTACCAAATTTCATAAGGTACCACAATTGATTCTAACCTCAACAAATACCTATTTTGAATATACATAGTTTCATATATAGCTTCTCTCTATAAAAAAAATGAGAGTTTGAATTCAGTAAGCATAATTTATCCCATCTCGACTAAAATTATTTTCTTCCTTTCTATGACCACATTTTTCTAGGGTGTATAAGGAGCACTATATTGATGCTTAATCTCATGTTTCACCAGATATGATTCAAAATAATTTCTAGTGAACTCCTTTACATTATTTATTTTTACCTTCATAATATACACACCCATATCTTTCTCAAATTCCCTTCTGAATATCTTGAAAATCTTCACAACCTCATATTTTTGATTTATGAACATCACATTAGTCATCCTGGTAAAATAATCAATGACAGTAATAAAGTAAAGATCACATATAGTTAATTTATGTATCTTTTTTTACATAAATCAGAGTGAATATATTCAAGTGGTCTGGTGGACTAAATCTCCACACTTTTATAACTTTCATTTTCCATCCTTCCCTTTTATTAGGTTTCATAGATAATATATTATTTTCTATTGAGTTGTAGTAAGTATCTCTCTATATATTTTTTTGATATTTTTCTCAGGATCATTTGGCTAAGATAGCTAAATCTTCAATTCCGTAGATTATTTTCATTTTTAGTACCTAGATAATAGGAGTTACATGAATCACTAATTTAGAATAATTTACCACTTTTATTTCTCTATTAGTAATAATTATTCCATATTTTGATCACTTTATGATAAAAAAACAAGGAAGATAACTCCATACCCATCATCACAAAGTTTTCTTACACTTAATAAGTTGTGTCTGTGCCCATTAAAAAACATAACATCTTTGGATTCAAGTTTTTTATATTCAATCTTATATTTAGTGATAATTTCCATTGTGGGGTGTGCCAAATTTTTTCCCATGATCCACTATAGAATAAAAGTATTATGGTTGATTCCATCAAGAAATTATAAATGTAGTCACAAGTCAAAAAGTATAGCTTGATTTTTCAGGCAATAAAATTGTGAGGGAAATAGAATAAAAATAAAAAAAACATAAGAAAGCAAAAAAAACACAAAAAAAAAAGAATTTTTAAAAAAAGAATGTGTTTTCGTTGAAATTTCAGTTAGGGGTTATTATGAAATTTTTACTTAGTAGTACAAATTATTAATTAAAACAATTTACCATGGATATTCAATATTTATATCATTACTTGGTCTCATAATGAACAATCTAATTCTTTAATATTTAATCCCTTGGTCTGGTGGTTAAATTATTTAAAAACATGTTTCCTCAAAACCCTAAAAATAGTGGAAATGGGTTCACCTAATGGTCATGGGTTCACCCATTATAACTTCTTTATATTTTTTCCAATTGTTTTAATCTTGGTTCTTTTGGATCAGGTTATACCAAATATACACAAGAGGGGGGTGGATTGTGTGTATTACAATTTCTTCACAAGATCATAATCTGTCCTTTTAAATTTATCATAATGATTAAACAGTGGAAAATAAATAGCAAAGGACGCACGATGTATAGTGGTTCGGGGAACAGAAGGCCCCTAGTCCACTCCACCAATGCTCTACTCCACAAGCTTGGTGATTTTCACTATCTAGTCCTCTTATCAATAAACTGTTCCACAACTAAGTGCAAAAAGTTGACACCTTTACAACTTTAAGGCAAAATAGAGCCTTCTGGTTCATACATAGAACCGAACACACAGCTTAGTATCAGAATCTAGTCACTCAAAGTAAAAGAGTATTTGTTCTTTGAATACTTTCTAGTTGTTCTTTACAATTGCAACAGCACATAATTGGCAGTCCATGGATCGTCGATTTTCAGAAATGATGTTCTTCAGGTAAGAGTAGTTCTGAGTCGATTCGGTTGTAGTAGATCTTAAAATATAATTCGAAACTTTAACAATATTTTATTCACAAAAGATATTTGATCTAGAATCGGTGAATCTTCTATCGTGTTTCTTCTTCTTCAGAAAATAGAGCTTTATCGCTCTTTGTAACAGAAGATATATAAGTCTCGATTGTCTCTATAAATTGTAGCAGTGAAAAACTCAAGAGATTGATATTTTTTTCCTTTTTTATGATTCTCCTATATATCTATAATACAAAATAATACAGGTATATATAGAATAAATATGATCGTTCTCCTTTTAAATTTAGATCCACAAAATTTGCCTTTAGAATCATGATATTCAAATATTTGAATAACATAGCAGTCGTAACTCCCCTAAAATTCTCCATGAAAAGATCCTCTTAAATTGATACTTTGAATCATAAATAAATGGATTTGAATCAGTCAAAGATGTGCTTTAGATTCGGGCTTTTAATCTGGCTTGAAATCAGCATGATAATCCTCATAAAGACCGTTGCTTTAATAAAGTAGAAATTTAAATCTCAGATGCCAAACGCAGGGTTGAACTGCATAGCATACATACTCTAAACATAAGGTTTACAGCGTAAGGTTGATCACAAACATAAGGTTGATCAAAAATGTAAGGTTCATCATCCATACTTTTCTATTCAACTCTCAAATGTAATATATATAAACCATACTTTTAACAGCTTCTAAATTAAAGGTAACTGATCCAATGTAAGGTTGTTTACAAAAGTAAGGTTGATGAACCATAATTTTTAGAAACAAACATGAAGTTTCAAATTAACATAGGATTCTTATTTCATACTTTTCTGATATTCCAAGAATAGGGTTCTTCTTCCATACTTTTCTGATAACGTATGGTTACTTAACTATACTTTTCTGATAACCTGTAAGCAGTAGTTCTAATCCTTACACTACGCTCCTCAAAGTAGGGTATGAACAGTGTTTCCATAACATGTTAAAGTGATTTACGAACACATTGAGTATGAACAGTGCTTCCAGAACACGCTAAAGTGATTTCTGAACACGTTGACAAATATTCCACGTGTATTAAAATGCTTAAATATTATTTCAAAATAGATAAATAAATAATATTAGTTTCCTAAAATATACTCAAAGTAAAATCATTATAACAACAAATAAGGGTATTTGTGAACATCAAAATCATCATAAAAAGACAGAGGATTGTTGAAAACAACTTGCTCAATAATCTCCCCCTTTTTGATGATCACAAAACCCATGAAATAACCAATAAAATTATATTTTGAGTTTATCTAAAAATTTCTCCCCAAAAAAATATGTTGTGTCTATCCATATTTCTCCCCCTTTTTGTGATATCAAAAAGAATGATAGAAGAATGAATATAACACATTTTAATGTAGCACTGAACTTAAGTAAATGCTATGGTAAACTAGTTATCAATATTTGAATCTGGATTACTGGAATTCTAACATAGATAGCAGAGTAAAACAAACTAATGAAACATAAACATGTGATTCAAATAAAGGTTTTTGAAAATATAATTACAAGTACAGTGAGGAAAATGAGAATCCGGGTTGGGCTACAAAGGTTTGAGGAACGGGTTTCAACACCTCTGAATGATTTCCTTGAGCTCTGACATCTGTAGTCTCAACCTTTTCATCAGTCCATTGCCTAACTGGACTATGAGATCTCTTCCTTCCTGAGTCAGATGAATGTATTCAATCAAATTGAATCTGAAAAACTAATGTAACCTCTCTTCCTTTTCTATAAAAATAGTTAACTTATCAGTGAACCGATTTAGCAAAACTCTAATTCTAGGTTCATTCGAAGTCAAATGGTCAATAAGAAACTTCTGATTGTATAACAACATAGATAAAGGAGCATTATTGCATTGAAGGTCCTGTAGTTTGTCATTAATATTGCTTGTAGCTGTTGTAATGTCCTAGAATCTTCTGATCAGATCAAGTGAAGTACCTAATGTACTGGCTTCACTATTTCTGACAGCTGCGAATTGTTTCTCCATGAAATATTTAAACTCTAGTAAATCTGACTTCATCACCATTTTATATTTGATATTTTCAACTTCAACCAACATTTCCTTTTTGAAATTTTAAACTTTTTGCTTAGAAACAGAACTGATTTTCATTTTTTGAAATTTCAGATTATCTTTTTCTAATGCTCTTCTTAAAGAAGCATTTTCATCATGAACTTTATTAAATTTTTGGATCAATTCCACCACAAGATCATTATCAGAATTAAAGTAACCTTGGACTTGATTCTCAGTTTGAGCTTCCACTGGATTTATCAGAGCTAGATGTAGGGATTCAATATCTTATTTTTCCTCATCGTTCCTCTGTACTGACTTCTCCACTGATTTTTCCTTTGATTCCTTTCCTGACTCATCCACAAAAAAAATATTCACCAATAATTTTAGTGTGAATTTCAGAAGGGGTCTCTGCTGGGTTAGGTTATTGATCGTCCTGAGCATCTGCTTCACTTATTTACTCCAAGATATGTTCCTATAATATAGTCTCCTCTAATATAGGTACCTCGTGAGATATTTCTTCTTGGAAAATTTCAGTAGGCTGTACATTTTCAGATCTATCCACTTCAACTTCTCCAGGCTTTTCAATAGTTGGATGCACAATTTCTTTTTCTACTTGAGGAGTCACCTCAATCTGAGAAACTATTGGTTGATCAACTTGTTGTATTTCAGATTCTCTAATAAATTTTTATCTTAAGAGAGGTTTAGTTGTTCCAATATTTTATTGAATAGGATCCTTATTAGCTTGAGCTACTCTTGTACTTCTTCACTAAAGTTCTTCTTGACTTTCCTCATCAGTAGGTGTATCAACTGTCTCAAACTGTATCCTCCTTGATACTCCACTAGTTCTAGATTCAGCTACTTCTTCCTTTGATTTTGCATGTAGCATTTAAGAACTCTCTTGTTCTTCTTCTGCTCCAACAGGCATGAGTTTGACTTTTATTTTGCTCCAAAACAAACCAATTTTCCTTAGTGTGCTAGCATTGAAAATTTTTCTATGGTGACATTTCACTCGGGCATCCAGCAGTCTTATCATATCTGACTTAAATAAGATCTTTTAAATGAACCTTCCAAAGGGATAAAAGGTCATCCTCGCTTCTGGTTGGAAGCAGTAGTTAAGATATCTGATCATAAATCTCAGAAAATTCAACTTTATATCACTCATAAATAGAAAAATTATGTACATATCAGGGTACAATATTTTCTCCATATCTTAAATTTTGGGTGCAATACCTATTTGCACAAATTTAACTAAAATATTATGTTCATGCTCTAGATCTTTCACTAACATCTTCCTTATATTTGTAGATTCAAACATAAAAGACATAATTTCCTCAGACTTATGTAAATTATCACCAATATTCTTTAAATCAAAATGGAAAACTCTCTCATGAGGACAATGAAGAATTTTGGCTATCTCCACATACGAAATCGAAAAAACTTTGTCCTCGATCTTAGCTATTATTGAATCCTTATCTTCTCCCAGACTGAAATGATCTGATTTAAAAAAGTGATGAAGTTCTACCTCATATAGAAATTTCGAATAGTCCCCATTAAAGGTTTTCTCGGGTTTCTAAAATGCTAGGGCTTGCCTCAGCATCTGATCTATCAGGTACAACTATTTCAGATCGATCACTTTTCCTTGAAAAATCTTTCGTCCTATCAAGCGTTGTCACTTGGTGTTGCTAGTTTCTGGCTCATTAGTCCTTTTTATTTTGTCTGTTTCTTTCACAAATTTCTGAAGGTTCGAAAAGCTAGGGTTTTGAAGGTTCAGGTGCGGATAGAGAAGAGCGGTAAAAGTTCTCGAGGTTTCGAAGGGTTTTGAGAAAATGAACGGTTTTGGAATAGGAAACGGTTTCTGACATCCTTGATTCCCTTATCATTACGCACATGGTAATTATTACATTATTTAAATGTAAAAACTTATATGGCAAAAGTTTAAAGCAGAATTGATAAAAAAAAATTAATTAATAAAGATACATAAAAAAACAATTAAAAATAATAATTTAAAATTAAAAAAATCATTTAAAAATAAATAAACCTAGCTCCCCCTTAATAAAATCAAACCTTGCAGTGGGAAGTGGTTTAGTAAAAATATCAGCTAATTGAATTTCAGTGCTTACAAATTCTAAGAATATATCCTTTTTAAGAACATGATCTCTTAGAAAGTGATGTCTGATATCAATATGCTTAGTTATAGAATGATTTATAGGGTTTTTTGAAATATTTATAGCACTAGTATTATCACATAAAATATTTTTATTATTAAAATTTACTCCAAAATCCATAAGAGTGTTTTTCATCCAAAAAACTTGTGCACAGCAACTGCCAGTTGATACATATTCCGCTTCAGCTGTTGACAGAGCAATTGAGTGTTGTTTCTTACTAGACCATGACACTAAGGATTTTCCTAAAAAATGACAAGTTCCTAAGGTGCTTTTTCTATCTAATCTAAAAATTCCAAATTCTGCATCTGAATACAAAATTAAATTAAAATCAGAAGTTTTTGGATAGAGAAGAGATTGAAAAATAGTTCATTTTAAATATCTAAAGATTCTTTTGATGGCACTTAAGTGAGATTCTTTTGGATCAGATTGAAATCTAGCACAAATACATATTGAGTACATTATATCTGGTCTGCTAGAAGTAAGATATAATAAACTACCAATCATACCTCTATATAACTTGTTGTCAACTAATTTTCCAATTTCATCCAAATAAAGTTTTATATTAGTACACATAGAAGTTGAATATGTCTTGTTGTTTTCAAGTCTAAATTTCTTTAGTGAATCAGTAATGTATTTTCTTTGATTTAAAACATTTCCAAAATGTTTTTGATAAATTTGAAGTCCTAAAAAGAAATTTAATTCTCCCATAATACTCATTTCAAATTATTTTTTCATTAAATTTGAAAACTCATGAAAAATATTTTTGTTTGTTGAAACAAAAATTACCTCATCAACATAAATTTGAACCAATAAAATATTAGAGTTGATAGTTTTCTTAAACAAAGTTGGATTTTTCATCCCAATAGTAAAATCATTTTTTAAAATAAAAGGAATTAATATTTCATACCAAGATCTAGGTGCTTGTTTAAGGTCATAAAGAGATTTAGTAAGTTTAAAAACAGAATCTTGATTTTGGGAATTTTCAAAACCAGGAGGTTGCTCAACATAAACTTTCTCCAATAAGTAACCATTTAAAAAGGCAGACTTAACATCCATCTGAAATAATTTAAAGTTCATATGAGATGGATAGGCTAATCCTAATGGATTCTAATCCAGATACAGGTGTAAAGGTCTCATCATAATCTATACCTTCTTCCTGATTATAACCTTTAGCTACAATTCTTGCTTTATTTCTAATTATTATTCCTTGATCATCTTTTTTATTTATAAAGAACCATTTGGTTCCTATAACTAGATAGTTCTGAGGTCTTTCAACTAAATTCCAAACTTCATTTCTCTTGAATTGGTTTAGTTCTTCCTACATTGCTATCATCCAAATTTTTTCAACTAAGTATTCTTCTAATGTCTTAGGTTCTAATTGGGATAGAAAGGCAAAAAATTAAACAAGATTTACTACATTTCTTGTGGTTTTTATTCCAGTGTCTAGGTCTCCTATAATAGTTTCTAAAGGATGATTCTTTAGGGTTCTATATTATCTAGGTAGTACACTGTTAGGTTCTTCAATGTCATGTTCTTCTGAACTAGACTGAATTTTATTTATATATTTTTCAAAATCATCTTTTAATTTCTCAAGTCTCATGTTATCATTAGAGTCAAATTCAAAAATTTGGTCTTTCCTTTTTTCAAAGGGATCAAATTCATCAAATTTCACATGAACTAATTCTTCAACAATCCTTGAATTTTTATTAAAAACTCTATAAGATTTGGAAGTAGCAGAATATCCTAATAAAATGTCTTCCTCGGATTTTGGATCAAACTTACCAAGATTTACCTTGGTGTTTAAGGTGTAAACCTTGCATCCAAAAACTTTAAAGTAATTTACTTTAGGTTTTTTATTATTCTAGAGTTTATAGGGTGGATTTTTACAAAAATGGTCTGATTAAAACTCTACTAATTATATAACAAGTTGTTCTTACAGCTCCTGTCCAGAAATAGGTAGGAAGACTATATTCATTTAGCATAGTCCTAGCTATTTCTTGAATAGTTTTATTTCGTCTTTCAACAATTCCATTTTGTTGAGATGTTCTTGGTGTATATAAGGTGTGTTTAATAGCCATATTTGAGCAGAAGGAATTAAATTCTATATTCTCAAACTCTCTACCATGATCACTTCTTAATAAAATTATTTTAGAATCTTTTTCATTTTGAATAGCTTTGTAAAAACTTTCAAATATAGTAAAAGCTTCATTTTTATATTTTAGAAAATAAATCCAAGTAAATATAGAATATTCATCAACTAAAACATATACATATAATTTACCATCCAAGATTTATATTCTTGAAGGTCCAAACAAATCTATATGGATAAGTTCTATAGGTTTAGATGTAGCAATTTTGTTAACATATTTGAAGGACGATTTGTGATGCTTGCCAAGTTGACATGCATCACAGAATATATCACTTTCAAATTTGAGACAAGGCAAAACAGAAACTAATTGTTTCTTAGATAACTTATGCAAATCATATATATTGCAATGTCCAAGTCTTATATTCTAGATCCAAGATTCATTTATCTTAGTAGTTAAACATTTTACTTTTTGTTTACACATGGAATTTAAGTCCAGGGTGTAAACATTATTAGTTTTGGGTGCTCTAAATTTAATCAATTTATCTTTAGAAACAGAACAATAGTTATTAGAAAAATCAATAAAATAACCATCATCACAGAGTTGAGAGATACTTATCAGGTTGTGTTTCAATCCTTGTACATAAAGTACTTTATTGATTGAGACTGCATCTAGATCTCCAACTGTTCCAAAGCCTATAATATTACCATTGGAATTGTCACCAAATGTGACTAAACCACCATCCTTTTGAGTTAGAGTTCTGAAATTTGATGAATTCCCACTCATATGCCTGGAGAAGCCACTATCCATATACCATATTTCAGTTTGGATTCTGTGAACTGCTTCCTACAATGGCATTTAAACAAGGATTTTTTTTGGTACCCATATTTTGTGGGGTCTAGTAGTGTTAGTTAGCAGAGATCTGGGAATCCAGACTTGCTTTGTTTTTCTATAATCAACAGAATCATATAAACTGGTTGCAATAAAGGCTTTCTTAATCCCACTTATTTTTGTTTTCCTTAAATAACATTTTTTATATATGTGTCCTCTTTCTCCACAATAATTACAAATTAATTTTCTAGTACTAGGAACAAAGTAATTTTTATATAGTTTAGTTTTTCACCTTTATTGCCTATTCCATAACTTTCTTTTTTAAACACATTATTTCCAAGCATTTCATTTAGTGTATTTTCTCTTTTTGTAAAAATAATAGTTGCACTTTTGTATTTTTCTACTTATTTTTGCAGTTTTTTTATTTTAGTTTCAATATCTGTATAGTTTTTGTTTGATGATTTATATTTTTCAATTAACTCTTGATGTTGTTTTAGCAGAGTGTCTCTTTCTCCTAAAACAGCAGTATGAATATTTTTCAAAGATTTATGTTTCTTAAATAAGAAATCATATTTCTATTCCATCATATTATAGTAGGTTGCAAGTTTATTATTTGAATAATCAGATGAGTAGTAAGATTATACCTCATCTGATTCTGCAATAAAGTACATGTTTGCTTTCAGATTTGATTCATCTTGTTCTGAGTAAGACATTGATGAGCTGCTAGATTCTTCATAAAAACTTCATATATCTTTCATTGTCTTCTTTTCTTTCTTATCATAGTCATTTCTCTTGAAAAATTTCTTTTTCTTGTCTTTCTTTAATTAAGGACAGTCAGGTCTGATGTGACCCATATTTTTTCATTCATGGAATCTGACTTCCTTTGGTTCTTTTTCATACTTTTTGAAGGATTTTCTAAATCGTTTCTTCTTTCTATAGAATTTTCTGAACTTGCTGGCCAGATGAGCCAGTTCCACATCTGAATAAGATGAATCAAACTTCTTTGATTTCACTTTGATTTCATTCTTCATTTTTCTACTTTTCTTTTGAGATGTTACCTTCAAAGCAGTATTTTTCTTTTTGATTAAAACATTATACTCATTTTATTAATATTATATCTCATCTTCATACATCATAATAGTTTCAATTAACTCTCTCATTATAAGATTTTTGACTGGTGATGATTGCCTAATGGTAGCCGAAATTCTATTCCATCTTGGTGGTAGTACTCTTATAACTTTCAGGGTCTGATCTTCTTGTTTGATAGGATCTCTCAAGGCAGTGATGTTATTGACAATTTTTGTAAGCCTTCCATTCATCTGGGTGATAATTTCTCCTTCAAACATTCTGAATGTGTCAAATTTTAATTTAGAAGTGGCATACCTCATTTTTCTGAAATTTTCAGTTCCTTCATAAGCAGCTGCAATCGTCTACCACATTTCATAAGTCGTCAGACACTAAGATACTATGTTGAATTCATCTGGTCCAATACCACAGATGATAGCATTCATATCTTTTGAGTTTATGTCATACTCTTCTTCTGTATCAGCACTCCATGTTTTATGTTTCTCTGGAATCACATAGGGAGTTAGAATTTTCGATTAGACTTTGTATCCAATGTTCTTTAAATAAATGATCATCCTTGATTTTCAACATCCATAATTTTCACCGTTCAATTAGGGAACTCAAACCATTGACATACCCTCTCATGTGTCATCCATTTTTCTTTGTATAATCCAAAAACTTTTATCTTGTTATAGCTTTATCAAAATAACCACCTCTGATACCAATTATTGGATCAGGTTATACCAAATATACAAAAGAGGGGGGTGAATTGTGTGTATTACAATTTCTTCGCAGGATCGTAATCTATAATTTTAACTTTATCAGAATGATTAAGTAGAGGAAAATAAATAGCAAAGGATACATGAGGTATAGTGGTTCGGGGAACAGAAGGCCCCTAGTCCACTCCACCAACGCTCTACTCCACGAGCTTGGTGATTTTCACTATCTGGTCCTCTTATCAACAGACCGTTCCACAACTGAGTGCAGGCAGTTGACACCTTTACAACTTAAAGGAAAAACAGAGCCTTCTGGTTCATACACATAACCAAACACATATCTTAGTATGATAATCCGGTCACTCAATGTAAAAGAGTATTTTTTCTTTGAAATACTTTCCAATTGTTCTTCACAATTGCAATAGCACGCAATTGGCAGTCGACGGATCATCGATTTTCAAAAATGATGTTCTTCAAGTAAGAGTAGTTCTAAGTTGATCTAGTTGTAGTAGATCTTGAAATATAATTCTCAACTTTAACAACAGTCAATTCAAAAAAGATATTCGATGTAGAATCGGTGAATCTTCAATCATGTTTCTTCTTCTTCAGAAAACAGAGCTTCGTTGCTCTTTGTAATAGAAGATTTGTAAGTCTCAATTGTCTCTATAAACTGTAGCAGTGAAAAACTAAAGATCTTGATATTTGTTTCCTTTTATATGATTCACCTCTATATATATAATACAAAATAATACAGGTTTATATAGAATAAAGATGAGCATTCTCCTTTTAAATTTAGATCCACAAAAGTCGCCTTTAGAATCGCGATATTCAAATATTTGAATAATAGAGCAGTCGTAACTACCCTAAAAATTATCCATGAAAATCTCCTCTTAAATTGATCATTTGAATCATAAATAAATGTCTTTGAATTATTCAAAGATACACTTTATATTCGTGCTTTTAATCTGGCTTGAAATCAGCCTGATAATCCGCATAAAGATTGTTGCTTTAATAAAGTCGCAATTTAAATCTCTGACGTCAAACATAGGTTTGAACTGCATAGCATACATTATCTGAACATAAGGTTTATAATGTAAGATTGATCACCGACATAAGGTTGATCAAAAACTTAAGGTTGATCACAAACATAAGGTTGATCCCAAACATAAGGTTGATCATCCATACTTTTCTCTTCAACTCTCAAACGTAAGATATATAAACCATGCTTTTAACAGCTTCTACACAAAAGGTAACTGATCCAATGTAAGGTTTTCTAAAAAAGTAATGTTGATAAACCATAATTTTGAGAAACAAACATGACATTCCAAATTAACATAGGATTCTTCTTCTATACTTTTTTGATATTCCAAACATAGGGTTCTTCTTCTATACTTTTCTGATAACGTATGGTTACTTAACCATACTTTTATAATAACACGTAAGTGATAGATCTCATCCTGACTCTATGCTCCTCAATGTAGGGAATGAACAGTGTTTCCAGAACATGCTAAAGTGATTTCCAAACACATTGAGTATGAACAATGTTTCCAGAACACGTTAAAGTGATTTCTGAACATGTTGACAAATATTCCACGCGGATTAAAATGATTAAATATTATTTCAAAATATAGAAATAAATAATATTAGTTTCCTGGAATATACTCAAAGTAAAATCATTAGAAAAACAAATAAGGGTATTTGTGAACATCAAAATCATCATAAAAAGATAAAAAATTGTTGAAAACAACTTGCTCAATAGGTTCAATATGAAACAACTGTAGAATTTGGAACTAATTAATTAAATAAGTTATAAAATAAATATCAAAATTAAAAGAAATGCACTATAATTATTATTATAATACACCCATCACCTAATTACAACCCTAATGTGTGACCTCTACCCTCTCATAACCATGGGAATAGTGAAAAGGTTAGGTGAAAACTCAACACTTCCTAGGGATAGAAGATGAATTCAAGGGAGGAAAAAAACGAGAAATGGCGAGAAAAAAATAAAGGAAAAAAATTAGAAAAAAAATCTTCTAGATTAGGTGGATCGAGTAGACAGAGGGACAAAACCACCCTCTATGTCAAAAACTATGAATTCAGAGGTCAAAAATCTATTTTATAGGAAAATATAATTACACTAAATATACTAAAGTACATATTGTGTACTTCATTCAACTACCTTTTCCTCATGTTTCACTTCCAGTAGGTGATCTTTTATGCCACCCATTAAATTCCATGGGTTAGTTTTTAGTTGGTAAAAGTACATGACAAGTGGCACTGGTATATAAGGCATGTAGTATAAAAATCTCCACCAACTACTTCTATAATGGGAATATACAATCTATTCAATATTTTACATGGCATGTTCATCTTGAGTGGTAACTTGGATGTGTGATCCAACCTGTCCAATCATGTTTCTGCTAAAGTTACACAACATGTACTTATTTCTTACATTCCATTTAGTTTGAATCAATGCTCCAAAACTTTCCTGAAGTGTGCATTCAAGTATGAAAACCTGAAAATCATCCATATATACTAAAATGAATCATTTTAATTACATAAAAATATCTATATATTATAAAATAACTCTTTACTCAATAAAATAAACCAAAATACTTTTCAAAAATTAGCTACATCAAACTCCCCCACACTTAGCTAATTGATTTTACTCAAGAAAAATTTCAATATCAAATCAAAAATAATTCATACTTTTTTCAAGGAAGTATTCAATTAATTATACTTATAAACATAAATTCATAAGTAATAATTTCAAAACAACACAACTTATCTAATTTAAATAATCTTAATCAATCCTCATTTATAATTTTGATTCAATAAATTTTCCCTCTTTCAGTCAAATTATTCAACTTTTCATACATACCCATGCCATTTATGATTGACCTTACCTGAAAAAAAATTCACCCATCACTCAAAAATCATTTAATCATAGTTATTTTTAATCTCAAGTATATGTGATCTATCCATAGTTTTGAAAGTAATCTATGTCTCCACTTGGAAATTAAACCACAAATATCATGATTACTTTCATTAAGGTTCAAATAAATTAGAGTCTAAGGGTTAGTGTCTAATGATTTGAAAATTTAAACTCTAAGACTTGAAAAAGGGGATAAACTTTTTAAATATAAATCATGATATTTAACCAAAAATATCAATAAAAATACTTCATCATTCAAGTTCCCCTAAAATATAATGTATCTACTTCCTTCTCTCTTTCTCAAAGGTTCATAAACAAAACTTTGGATACAATAAAAAAATATTCTATTTTTATATTTTTTTATATAAAAATTAAAGAACCACATAAGCATAATGAATTTTTTTTAATCCTTTATCCCCTAAAGAAAAAATAAATGCTTCCCCCACACTTAATTCATGGTAATCTCATCCAACCGTGTTATGAATCACAAAACTCTATATTTAAATATAAAATTAATAATCATGTAGTAATACCAAATAATTAGGGTAAGAAGGTTAATTCTATTTATAATGTGGCCTCCTATCAAGGAAGTTCATGTTTTCTATGGGTTTGAGAAAATATAAAATATAGGGAAGGTATCAAGATTAAATGAGCTGAAAATAAAATAAATGGACTCAATCATTTTAATGTGGTTTGAACACTTCATGCTTTGATAAGAATAAAATCACAATTTTTAGTAGTCATGAAAATCCTGATAATTTCTTAAGTGGGTATAATAAATAGTATTTGAAAAAGGTTTAGAATAACTCTTGGTAATGGGAATAAAGATATATAGACCAATCAAATTATGGAATGAATAAAAATAATCAGTCTACTATATGAAAACTTCTAAGAATTAAAATAAATAATCAAAATTATATTGTACATCATTTTAAGATAACTTTAAGACTAAAATAATCATGCAACTTGCAAAAAAATTAACTATGTATTTATTATTTATAATCATGATAAAGAAAAAATTCCCAACATGTAAAAATATTTATTATAATTAATGATGTATCCTAGATTATCAAAAGGTAAAATAGCTAGTGTGGTGTTGATTTACCCACCCCCTATATTTCATATGGATTTCCATGTGAAATAGATAGCAGTAGAAAGGAGATGTGATACAAGACTAGATTGAATCAAATAAGCAGTGAAATAATTTAATTAAGAAATGATTAAAATTATAATTGAAAAAAAAAACATCCTTGGGTAAAAAATATCTCAAAATTTGGTAAAATTTTATGTGGATTCACCCTTAAGTAGTATTTTGTAATGATGCCTAAAAAGACAAAGTACTGATGTAAATGAAAAAGAATTATGTATGTAAGAAATTCATCACATTAAAAAACCAAAACATATAAAAATGTGTGTATATATATATATATTAGTGTCATAAATAGTCATCATGGAGCCACATTATGGGAAGTGATAAGAATAGGTGGGTCCTACATTGAAGGAATTCAATTAGAATAAGTTGTATTCAGTGGGTATTCTAGCTGTCTATGGATAGAGTTTAGTTATCAGTAAGTGGAGGGTCCACATCCTCTCCCAAGTTAATAAAATTTTCAAAAAAATCATAGATGGGGTGGTGATTCTAACTCCATGGGTTATGGATGTCTGCAAGTTTGGATGAGGTGTTAAAGTAGATGAAAATTAATAGCACAAATGTTAGAAATGAATTCCCATACTCTCTTGAATGTGTGTCCAGTGTAAGATCCCTAACATTTCTGGATATCTCTTGAGATTTTTTTAGGTACTCGTTTTCCTTGTTTTTAGTATATATTTTTTGGGTTTTATCTTGGGTGTATTTGGGTGAAATTTGAACGTTGTTGGAGGGGTTTTGGGATATGCATGGTTGGCGCATGGTTTTCCCAAATCGTGTGCCCTTCCCCAACAAACTGTGTAACCCTAGAAGAGGGGGATTACATGGTTGGCACACAGTTTAGAAAACAATTCACCCTCTTTGTAGTAACCATGTGGCCCCTAGGAGGAGGAACATGGTTAGGTGAACAGATATGGAAATTGTGTGCCTCGTATAGGAAACCATATGTGTGGAAAATTAAACCCCCAAAAATTAGACTAAAAATTTCTGAACCCACCAGACTTCACCCAAAGTCAACCCAAATCGACCCAAAATGATTTATATCATTTTTTTAGGTTACTAAATGGATTATAAGGCCTTCCAACCTCTGTTCATAATAATTTGAAGCCTGGATTGAATATCTCCACCTCTACCGATAAGAGATTCTCATCCTGATTGGTTTCCTACCTCTCTCTCATCCTTCTCTCATCTTTTGATAGGATGTTTTCCTCTATTGGTGTTTCATTGGGTTTTTAATGATATGTGGAATGTTTTCCCATTGATGGTTTAACTGAGGAATATTTTAAGGCCTCAATCAATCACACGTATTGAGTTCACCATCTATCTCATCTCCCCCAAAAACTCACAATGGTTACCTTATCTATAGCTAAGTATGGGCCTTCTTTTCAAAGGTCAGCATTCATCTAGGTTTTTAGGTCCAACAACTCTTGGGGACTCACATTGGTTGAGAGTATGGGAGGTCAGGCTCATCATGCCCTTTTGGAGAGGGAAATTGTTGCCTACTCTGGGACTCTCTTATAGATTTAAGACATGTTCATGAATATCTTCCTAATCCTAGTGTGGAGCCAGTTACCCTAACAAAATGAATTTGGGTTAATTATATTTTTTATGAAACTAACTGGGGTTTTTTTTGGGAATCCATATATATGTATCTAGGGTTCTTCATCATTTTCTGGTAATGAGTGGTTGCTTATATGTTGGAACCATATGACCAAGTTTTCTGTCTATGTTCCCATATATTGAGGTGGAAAATTTCTCAAGGATTGGATTGATCCATTATGAAGAATCCTACGTATTCTAGTTATTGAAAGAATCAAAAAACACATAGTTCATTTGTCTCTCATAGTTTAATTCCATGTGAAGAAGACTATGTTTGGGTACTGAGACATTATATATTTGAGCTCGAGTCTTGAGGAGATTTTATATGTATCCTAGTTGTGGTAGTAATCAGAGTCATCATAGTTAATTCATAATGGGGATTGTATTCTGAAGAATCCCTCACAACCCTGGGTAAATAGTTCAAATGTTCTGACCAATGCGAATCCCTAAGCCCACGTGATCCATGCTCGTTATGAGAAACAAGGAGTATCACTTGATCACTGCCATTTATTTGGGTATATGGGGCTTAGATATCAATATTTCCTTGGGTAGTAAATATGGTGATCGAACCTGGAGTATATGTAGCCTACATATCCTGAATATGGAAGGAATCAGATTCATCATATTTTCTTTTGTGTTGGGGCTTATACACTGAGGCTACCTTGATGAATGGGGATCAGGTTCCTGATGAGGTGTTAATTACATCCCCTAATCCCACATGATCCATGCTCATTGTGAGAAATAAGGGGGAGTGCATGGTCATCCTCATGTCATGTGGTTATGAGACCTACTTATTAGTGTAATCCTTTGGGTGTTTGATATAGAGCTCGGGCCTTTAAGGAGGCATCCTACATATCTCAGTTATGGTGGGAATTAGAGTTCTCATAGTTCTTTTTTTTGGGACTTACACATCGAGGTTGTCCTAATGAATGGACCTTCTTATCTGGAAGGTGTCACATAACCCAGCTAGAATGCCCTGGAAATCATTAGGTGACTTGGCTCGACACATATGGAGGGTGCCGTGGGAGCTATGGTGGCATGGTTTTAAGGGTGTCACATGTTCTGGATGAAACCTCTAGAAGACATCATAAGAGAAGACCGACATGTCCATGGGCGGTGTCTCATGTCCTGGCTGACACCTCCAGGAGATATCACGAGACCAGGATAACATGTCCAAGGGATGCCACAGGTCTCAGATGATTTGTCCTAGGGGTGCTTCGAGAGCTGGGTTTTCATGTATTTATGTGTTGATAAGACTCGGCTGACAGGATTGGGTGTTTTTATATGAGTCAAGAGATATATTCTAGGTATATCACAAGTCCATCGGGATACACCCATAGGAATTGTGGGATCCAAGTGGTGCTCAAAAGAGGTTATCAAGACTTTTCTTGATATATTCAGAGTGCTCTGCAAGTCCCCAGTGATATATCAAAGGGATGACATGAGATCCAAGTGATGAAACTTGGTACTATCACGTATCAATGAGTGACATCTGCAAAGCATACAGAGGTCTGCGATCATGCCTTTCACTTGAGTCTTCTACTTTGAATCCTGAATTTTTCCCTTGTATTGATAGTACCTTTCCTCAGTTCAGTGTCAATTTTTTTGGGTCTCATATGATCTAGAATACATGTGATAGGTTCTTCACATGTCTCGCCATATGTCCTTCATGCGGCCTTTGATTAATCATGAAAATGGATTTATTCCTGGTGCATGACTACTCTGACATTCCACTGGTGTATTGTCTGGAATAAATTCAACTGGTCGTGTGATCGGTGGTGTGTAGAAGCCCAGAGTCTTAATGTTGATGTGTGTAGCAACAACCTAGGTCCAAACTTCTAGAATCCAACCCACCAACCCTTTTTCGAGTTGAAGTATAGAATTTATAGTCGTATCCATCCAAATAATTTCCAATTTGTGTGGGGTATCTGGCACTAGTCCAGACTGAAGTCAACACAAGGTCTGGTATTACGCGGTTTCGTGAGTCTCTGCGGTGAACCACGTCAAGGGTGCCGCCTGATTTTTAGTTATCGCAAGTCCATCCATCCTTTATCAAATTATTGTCGACTATTGAGGACTTTTTCTTCAAAGGAGTTCCATGTTGTCATGTAGACATGTCCAAGGGTCTTTGCGAGATCCAAATGACTATCAGAAGGCATTCGTGAGTCCTTAGATGGCTTGTCTCATGGTCCTGTAAGACCGCACTCAGGGTGTGCCAGGAGAATCGTATGCCCTTCAGCGACCACGAACCCTACTCACCTCCTCCTTTCCTATCACCTTATCTTTATATGATGAAGTTTGGGAGTAATTCCAGATTGCATGAATGGCGTTGAGGAAATTTCCTCTATTTTTTGTAGATGTGTCGCATGACCAATGTGGGTCGCATGGTAGTACATGATCATTCCATGGACAAATCCATATGTTTGTCCTTAGATCATCGTGAATTTTCCTAGACATGAACAAGGCCTTCCATGCAGCAAAGCTGAAATCCAGAGGGACCTCATGAGACGCACCGAACAGGTCTTCAGGGGCTTGTGGTGCGTCACGTGTCACTCAGGGTGCTCATCACATGTATTTCAGCGACCATAGACACCACTCATCTCCTCCATTTTGATTGTCTTTGTTTTATATGATAAGAGTTGGGAGGTATGCGAGTTTTATAAAGTAGTATCTATGATTTTTACTCAATTTTACAGTGGTGTCTCATGTGATTAATATATATTATACAAGAGTGAACAAGTAAATTGTGGACAAAACCATGTGTCTGTCCTTAGAGAACCGCATAGTTTTCCATACATGCCCGAAGGCTTCCATGTGGTGCGAATGATGAGCCAAATGGGTTTTGTGAGATGTACCAGACAGGTCATGGTGTGTCGCTTGTCTTCAAGGGTGCACTACATGTCTTCTGGTGACTTCATACCCCTCTCAACTTCCCCTAGTTATCTCATTCGTTCTTTATGATGAAGGCTTATAGATGTTGTGAGATATCTTGGACATCAACTAGGGATTTTATTCTTCCCAATGATGACTTGTTGTGTGATCTATGTTACTATTGGGGTTCTCTACCTTTGAATGTTTCTTCCTTTTACTTTCGAGAGAATATAGGTGGTTTTTTAGAAACATTCCAATGAAAAACCACATGACCTGGGAGGAACCCATCTAGCTATCACCATTCAGCCACTAGTGATCAAGGGTGCTAATTGAGGAGGGTTTCGCGGGACTTTTCGTGGGCTATGAACCATGTATGGAGACTTCATGTGACCTTGAGATGGTCACATGATCACGAGTGATGTCTGAGGGGATAGGGACTTAGTCTTAGGGATAACTAAATGCCTTCTAGAGTCTTTGGTTGTGCCATGAACCCGTACTCTCAGGAAACTTCTGGTCTACTTGGTGACCTTTGGTATTCCGCAAACCACCTATATTTAGGGGGTGGAGGAAATTTCATTCCACTGGACACCACCTTCTCTAGAGCACTCCCTTTGCCTCCATATGGGGCTGGAAGACCAAAGATGACTCAAAACACTATGGGGTTCTGAGTTCCTCTATGGTACTAAAAGGGATCACAAGGATCTTAGTTTCTTATATGAAAAGGGGGATATGCCTTTAACTGGCAGGTTAAGTCCCTTATGCATCGATATCATGGCCAAGAAAATATGATCTACACTATTTTCCAAGGGATACGGAAGCTCTGTGGGGCGAATATGGTTTATGGTGAAATACTGGAGAAGCTAGGCCCACCTGGGTAGTTGGGATGTGTGTTATGTAAATCACAACCTAGAATCTTGATCCAAGTGATATGTAATGGGGTAGACATGTCAGGAATTTCCCTTGACCCTATGGGATGTCAGGTTCTGCCATGGTGTTTTTGAGGCTCACAAGGATTAGGAGACCCTTTATGTTTGTCCAAGATGTCTCCAGTTTGTGGGCCTAAGCCATTCTGTGTCAGTAGCATGGCCAAGTGGAGAAATCTATTTTCCTTTCCAGGGGATATAAAATATTTATGAAGGCTCAAACATCAAGATGATGAAGTTGGGTATAAAAGGGAGGCTATCCAGGAAGGGTTCTGGCACCCTAGGGAAACTTAGATCTTAAGTGAATAGATCGGTCCCTATGCCTTGTGGTTTCAAATCATGAGGTGTGATCCATAAAATGGTTCAATAATGAAGGGTCTCATTCTAACTTTGAGAATGGGTAAAAAACATGGTGATGCAACATTTAGGATTTCAGATCCACTTGGATAGTCTGATATGGATATTATAAATCATAGTCTAAAGTTCTCGGGTCATGAGGAAGGTATGGGATAGTCATTCAGGGGATACCTATAACACAATGGGGTTTTGGGTTCCACCTTGGTGACATTAGGCTCAAAAAAATTGGAAATCCCTTTATGTTGGGCCAAGATGTCTCTGGTTGGTGGGACTGAGCCCTCGCATCAATAGCATGTCCAAACAGAGAGATATATTTTCCTCTTTAGGGGTAATGATAGATTTATGACGATCCAAGACACTTTAGCTCATGAAGTGGGATATACGAAAAATGTAAGATCCAAGAAGGGTTTGAGAACCCTAAATGTTGTGCCACCACCTGTCGAACATATTCTTACAGTGAGGAGATGTGACAAATCATTGCTCTCATTTTTTCCTAGACTAGGGGGTCTACGATCATAGCTTGGATTTTACTAGGGATACAGAATAGACCCTATGATCTTTATTCCTTATTTACTTATGCCCTAATTTTTACCTAAAATCTGGAGATGATGAGTTTAGCAGGAAATTACTCAACTTTTCTCCAGGTATCCCTTTGTGGGTTTTTGACCTGATGAGTTTTGTGTCTCATTCATTATCATTTTAGGGTATTATGATTTGGACCATTGTGTGCTAGAATTTAAGGTCATATAGCTTTGACTAAGGTCTGAGTGGCTTAAGGTCATTCCACTTGGACCTAGTATGGGGATGTAACACAAGAGGCTCGTTAGGATACCCAGAGTCAAGAGTAATCCAACATCCATTTGAGCGGGTGGTGGAGATGTTGTAAATCATGGATCAAGATTCTCAGTTCATTAGTCATGATACGGGACAATCATTATAGGGATAACCTATAACACAATGGGGTGATGGGTTCCACCTTGGTTATTCCAGGCTCACAAGAATTGGAAATCCATTCATACCGGTCCAAAATGTCTCTAGTTGGTGGGTATAATCCCTTGTGTCAATAGCATGGACAAACAGGGATATCTCTTTTCCTCTTCCAAGGGTAGTGAAAGGTTTGGGATGACCTAAGATACTTGAGACAAGAAGTGTGGAGTATGGATTGAGGTGATCAAAAAGATAATGGTAGCAATCCATTCTCTGGTTGGCCGGGGTAAGGCTCTTGGGGTCCTTTGATAAGGAAGGGTGATGGATGATGACCTACATAGTTTATCATCACATAGTGGGGATGTGATTCCATGTAGTATAAATTCATGTGGTAAGGATGTACTTCCATTTAGTTTAACATCATGTAGTAAGGACATTGGAACTAACATGAATTAATGGGGATATTGCAGTTGGGCCCAAGAGTGGAGGTTTGGGCATCACTATGTATCTAATGAGGATGAGAATCAAACCACATGTAGTTCTAGAAGGACCATGCAGTTTAACATCATGCAGTAAGGACATATTTCCTTGAAGTTTAACATCATGTGGTAAGGATGACAGTGGGATAATAAGGTCCCAAAGGGTATGTTCATGGGGTGATAAAGCATACTCGGTATGAATGATGACCAAAGAGATCCACACCATGCCATGAATACTCTAAAGGGGATCAAGACAAGAGGCTATAAAGAAGGTAGGATTTGTGGTACCCAGGGCTAGAACTGAAGACTAAATGTTTGGGCATTCCTATATATCCCATAATAAGGGGAATCAAACTACAAATAGTTTTTGACAGACCATGTGGTTTAATGTCTTGCAGTAAGAACGTGGGTGACCCGATGCAAATTGAGGTAGATATCATGGATCCATTCAGTTTTATGACATGCATTAAGAAAATTGGATACCCTTTATTTCATTGTATGAGTTCATCCCAAGCCTTCATGCCCTGATTTGTGTAGGTAAACCCTTATCGGAATTACTAATCTTGCATGAGCTATGCTCGGTGCAAGAAAAAATTAATGAAAAGGGTCCCTTTCACCATTAAGAGGAAATGGAGTATAGAATAGGAGTATTTTATGTCATACAGTGGCTGGGACAAGATATAGGATCAAGGTGTCCCTACATATCTCATTGAAAATGAGAATCAAGTCATATGTAGTTCTAGAGAAGGAGATACTCTATGCAAGTTTGTCTCATATGTATATGTAGTCATTATATCATATTGATAGTTTTAGATGATCCCAATATTGGAGATCCAGGCATCACTGTGTATCCTATGATGATAGGAATCAAGCTACTATATTTCTTAGAGAACTTTTCAATTTAACGTCATGCGGTAAGGATGAATATGGGACTTACACCAATTTGGATGCCCTATTGTGGGCGGCTATGCAAATTATTTCTTGAGAAATCTCAAATTTTTGGGTGGTGTGATATGCTCCTCATCCATGGTGTCTATCAAATAGGCTCCATTATGATAGACCTTATGTATGACATAAGTCCCCTCCCACTTGGGTTCTAACTTCAGGGGATTCTTTCCCGATATCATTGGAGTTATAAGAGCTAGTACCAGTTCTCCTTAGAGGAACAAATGGAGGAGAAATTTTTTATTGAAGGCCTTTGTTATCTAGTTCTGGTGGATCTAGAGGTTTTGTTGTGAGCATAACCTCTTTTCATCTAATCCCTCAAACTCATCTAGTCGTTTATGTGCTTGTTCATCATCTAAGAGTTTCCTACAAATGGATATTCAGAGTGAAGGCAATTGGACCTCTATGGGTAACACTAACTCGGTCCAATACACCAGTGAGTATGGAGTTTCTTGTGTATCAGTATGTGTGGTGGTACTGTAGGACCATAGAGTATGGAGGAGTTTTTTTGTCCATGACTTATCATCCTTGTTCACCATATTTTGGAGTATATTCTATAGGGTCTTATTAAAGGCCTCAATATGTCCATTTTCTTCCGTATGATAGCAATATGAGTGATTGGATTCGATTTTATACTCCTAGTATATCTTCTTCAACTTATTCCTAATAGAATTTGGTTCTTTTTCCGTCAAAATTGTGTGAGGGACTCCGAACCTGGTGATGATATGGGCCTTTATAAAGAAGATGATATTCTTCATTTCGACTTCTTTGAGGGGTATAGCCTTAGCCCATTTAGAAAAGAAGTTGATAGAAGTAAGGATATACTTGAACTGTTTTGTGGTGGCTGGAGGATATGGCCCCACAACATCCATCCCACAAATAGAAAATGGCTAGAAATATCTGGTTGTATGTAGTAACTCCAGGGGCTGATGGATGAATTTTTCATGAATCTAGAATGCATGACATTTCTTGGTGAATTCCATGTAGTCCTATATCATGGTCTTCCAGTAACATACCAACCTTATGATCTGGTTGGAGAGTATGATCCCAGATTGGTGGGCACCGCAAGAGCCTGCATGGACTTCTTCCATGATGGTGATAACTTCTCCCTTCTCTATAAAGATAAGGATAATTCTTTCAAATCCACGCTTGTATATTATTTTATAATAATTTTTTTCCATACTTCATGGTGAGATTTGTTGCCCGACACCAAATCTGTTTCTTTCCAGTGTGATCTTCTAGGAGAGTCACATCCTAAAGATAGTTGATTACAGGCTCCATCCATCTAGGGGTGGTCACTGGTTCATCCCGCTCTAGGGAGGCACTGGCCTAATTTATGTCCTTTATATCACATACAAAGATCTATGGGACTATTCTTCGATGTGCTATGTGGAAGGTTTTCTCCTCCTAATTAGGGTTGTCCAAGATGGAGGTTGCATTATCCAGTGTGTTTTCACAATCATTCTGTGATCAGAGGATATGATACAATGTGGGATCAAAGGGGAACTCCACAATAATTCCCCTGATATAGCTATTGAGGGGGGAAAGTTCTTCCTTCTTGATGGAATATTCACTGTTGATCTTCTTTATCACTAATTATAAATCCCCTTTGATGTTCAGGTAGACTATGTGTAACTGTAGGGATAGTTCTAACCCAATAATGAGGGATTGATACTTGGACTCATTATTTATGCAGCTTTCGGACAGTGAGAAAGAGTAGAGAAGAACTTATTTGTCTGGAGATAAAAATATAATCCCAAAAATAACCTAGTTAAGCTTCGGGTTTTCCATTCTTGCACCAATAGGACTCTCGGAGGCTCTATCAAAATACATCTCCCATGTCTGGGGAGTTTTGTGGGAATATAATACCTCTTCTTTGGGGATCTTAGTGTCTTATTGTGTATTTTCTATAGTGGGATGTGTTTCCAAGAATTCAGCCAATGATTTTCCTTCTACTAACTTCTATTGTATGAACTAGATGTCATACTACTTCAAAATGACCACCCATCGAGCCAGACACCTAGTCAACATAGGGTGGCCAAGGATGTACTTGAGTGGGTCAATATGAGAGACCAGGTGGACCTCTTGGGGCTACAGGTAATTCCTCATCTTTTGAACTATGAAGATGAGTGCAAGAAAATTATTTTCAACATCATAATATCTAGTCTCGGTACCCAATATAGTTTGTCCCAGGTAGTAGAGACTATTATCACTCCTTGCATCATTATTTTATGCAAGGAGGGTGCCCAGTGAGCATTCCATGGAAGCCACATATAAGATGAGGAGCTTCCCTTCCACTGGAGGTGTCAAAATCTATGGGTATAGTAGGTAGTTCTTGAGGTTTTCGAAGGATTTTTTAAACTCATCATCCCATTAGTAGGTGAATCTATTCTTCATTATCCCCGTGAAGGGGAGAGCTTTTCCAGCCATGTTGTATATGAATCACCAAATGTAGGCGAGGTTCCCTTAGAGTCCCCTTAATTTTTTTTATTCTTGGGGGGGGAATTGCATGGATAGAACTGGTATCCTCTAGGTCTACCTCAATACCATGGTGGAATACCACAAAACCAAATAATTTTTCTGATGTTGTCCCAAAAGTGAAATTTAACATATTTATCTGCAGATTATGTTGTCACAACTTGTCGAAGATTTTTTGGAGATTCATGATGTGATTACATCATTGTTGAGATTTTAAAACGAGGTCATCAACATAAAACTCATCTACCCTTCCCAAGAACAACTTAAATATGTGATGCTTGGTGTGCTGATATGTGGTGTCATCATTCTTTAATCTGAAGGGAATTACCTGGTAGTAGATCTCCTAGGGCACCCTGAAGGCGGTGGCTTCTTCATCCTCAAGGGACATCTTGATCTGATTGTACCCTGAATACCCATTCATAAAGGAAAGGTCTTGGAATCCATCAGTTGCATCGATCAAAATTTATGTGATTGGAAATAAGAAATAATCCTTTGGGAAATGCTGATTAAGGTCTCTGAAATCAATTTAGATCCTAATCTACCTATTCTTTTTCTTGACAAGGATGATGTTGGAAATCCATTTTGGGTATTTCACTTCTTATACAATGTTGGATTTGATATACTTGTCGACTTTTGCCTCTGCATTTGTAGCATAAGAGGGGTGAATTCTCTTGGATTCCTGTTTAAATCCCTAATGCTCTTTGTGTAGTTTGAGATGGTGCATATCCATATATGGATTCAATATGGTAATTTCTATATAGTTCTATAAAAACACATATCAGTGTTTCTTTAGTAATTCAATATACATCTCCTACTCTTCATGAGGCATGGAAGTTCTAATCAAGGTGGGTTGTGGGTCTTCTTTTTCCCCCAAGTATATCTGTTATAGCTCATCTATGGTAGTAGAAACACCTTCCTCGAATGCTGGAGGGGTGTTTCTGAGATTATCCTCATCTTCTTCCATTTTTTGAGTCTGTATGGACAATTTCAAATGAGGATGGAAGCTTGGGGGCCTCTCCATCACTATCAGGGTGAGGGAGGTCATCAAAAGAAATATCATCATCTCTTGTCATTTGTGTTTCGGCAGAGTGATGAAAAAGATGATTGTTGCGAAGGATAGGAGAGGCTTGGACCTCCGAGACTAGGTCTTCTATTTCGACCGTGTTTATGGGGATCAAGTAATCCTCATCAATCATGATCAATGTATTTACAGGGGAGGTCCCTAAACCATTGGGGGAAGAAACCTATATAACATCATCTACCATTAGTTGTTTGCATCCCTTCTTGTAGAAGTATGCTTCAACATATATGGTTCTGAAAGTCTCAAAGGGGGCATTATCGTCATTAAGTATGTCAACTTTATCATTAATGGGGTACTTTAAACATTGATGAAATGTTGATGGTGCCGCTGATTTTCTATAGATATAGGGCTTTCCAAGAAATACATTATATGTGGTGTCTTGTTTCATGACCATGAACTTGGCCTTGGATATGAGCTCACCAAATTGGGTCTCTATCTTAATATTCCAAAGGGGCCTTTGCTCGCACTTATCATACCCCTGAGTGGTCAACTTCATAGGGTATATATCCCATTTTCTATACCTCAATCGTCAGAGAGTTCAGGGCGGGATGAGATTGATCCCAGATCCATTATTAATCAGCACCCTTTGGACGTTGATGTTATAGAGTCTTCCTAAGACGTACAAGGGTCTTATGTGTCCTAGAATGGCCTCTTCCTGATCTTGATCAGTGAATGAGATGGATACATGACATCCTAGGGACATGGTCTCCACTCGATAGACCTCAACTGTAGTGGATTATGTCTCAAAATAATATGGGATTCGGAGGGATTCAATAATTGTCTCCCTGAGTTATCTTGAAAGACAAAATGCATCAAGGATTGATATCTTGGTTGGGACCGCATCTAGTTATTAAAAAACATCATACTTATGCACCAAAGGTCTTTTCTTCCCAATATGGGGATGATCTGGGGAATGAGGCTCAAAAGTTGGAGCAGCTGAGGTCGATGGACTCAGGTCTTGTGCAGAGGTTGTGGGATTATCCACTGCCAGTGTCATAGGTTGTGTCGGCCTTCCTCATTTCCTAGGTTGATCAGGTTGAACCCCCTCCAATTTCTCATGAAAGACAATTAGGTATGGGCAACTACTGGAGAGATATGAGGCACATCTCTACTTCCTTTGAGCTTGATAGAATGATTTCCCATGATTCTTGGCTGCATATGTGTCCTATGTGGGGATATGAACGTGATACTAACTCCAGAAATATCTACGATGTCATATATATCCTCAGCTTCAGTGCATGTGGTCCCTTATTCCCCTAATATATGTAAGAAAATCATATTTTGAGGCATGATAATCATCATAGAAGAGATTCGTCAAGTGTATTATGTTGATAGAACCGAATATAATCTCCACATATGATGAGAATTCTGTTTGGTGGGGCGGTTCCCATGCTGCAGATGTTTCTGGGAAGAAATCTGCAAGAGTTAGAGTCTTCTTTGGAGTAGAATATGACTTTTCCTTTTCTATTTCTTCCTACTTCTAGTGGCCACACCCACCCCTAGGAGGCACATCAGACTTCTCCTTTTTGGTTGGTGGAGATATTATGAGTTTGAGCAACTATTCCTTCAGGGCTTCGTGAGCTCAATAAACTATTTTATGAGTCATCTAGTTGTCAAACTTATGTGATTTCCTGGTAAGAACTCTTTTCCATCCTTCCTCTTCCTATGACCGAGAAATGGTTTTGCAAGCCACTTGTTCTGGAGGATATTTTAATGTCACTTATCCAAATTCAACCATTCCTTGAAGTAAATCCTTAAAGATGAAATATTTCTAGATATTATGACCCAACCTTCAATGGAAAGGGTAGTAATAAGGACGATCGGTGAGGTTGAATTCATCTAATTTCTTGGTCTATAGAAGCATGAGCAGGTTATTATCCATGGATACAAATAAGTAGCTCGGTAATTGCTTATTTTAGAAGGAGTACACCTTGTTCATCTATTCCTCAAATCCAAGGTGGCCCTGGTTTCTCTGTACTTTCGATTGATGAAGCTTCTGTGGATTTCGTTAGTCAGCAAGAGGTGTTGGGTAGTGCGGAGCTTGCCTAGGTGCTTGGACTATTTTGGGCTTGAGGGCGACGGTTGTAGCTTCCAATCTTCCTCGATTTTTACCTTGTGCTATAGGAATGAGATGAGACTTGGATCGGGTTCACTGAATAGCCTCTTCAAGATGTTGCACTGTTTCAGTGAACTCTCGGAACCTGCCTGGATATTTCCTGGGGATTAGGGGTGTCAGCAGCTCATCCCTAAGATTTTCAGTACAGAGCTCCAATAGTTGTTCTTAAGAGAGAGGGATTCTAAGTGAATAGTTTAGACCCTTCTACTTTTCTATGAATTCATACACCCTCTCATTCTCACACTTCTTTCAGTTCACCAGGTCAACGATCGTTGTCTTCCTCAGTATTGAACTGAACTGGTAAAGCAAATGACCATGAAGGTCTTCCCATCCCATGATGGATCCTACAGGTAGACTACTATACTAGAAAAAGGTTATCCCTGTCAACGTCTATACAAACACCTTATCTTGGTCACCTCCTGCTGATCTCAAGGGCCCATCATCTTCCCGCATCGAGACATGAAGTGTGTGAGATGCTGATTAGGATCTTCTACATCTTTGAAGGTAGAAAAGTTAGGATTTCTAAATTTGGGTGGAGGTGGGGTATCATCTACCCATTCAGGATATGGATTCTTCTTAGGATGTACTGGTGCACATTACCCTTCCATGGCTTCTATTGGAGTAGCCAGGGATTCAATGGTAGTGAGAAACTCTAGGAGCACTTATGTCTGAGCCACCTTCCATCTATAGGGAGCAGGTGGGGGCCAATGAGTTAGACCCACTTTCATCTCCACTTGATCCTCAATTTTTCATATAACTAAAGAGTTACCCTAGTGAGGGAGAGGTTGTAGCTGTAATGGAGATAATTCTTGATCATTCTCGGCTTCCTTGTTTATATGGATTGGTTGTCTAAACCCATCACAAATCTGGTACTCAAATGCTGCTCTGGTTGGCGGATCAATCATAGGAGGGATAATATTCACCTCTAGTTGGAGGAGATACCCAGTGGTAATATTTCTCTTGAGTATCTCCTCATTGAGTTTTTAGAGAGCTCCTATGACACTCTCATATTGTGACAATTTCTCTTCTGAAGATGTAAATCTAGATACGGTTGCTTCTTTCCCTTTATCTTTGGAGATGTTCCACTGAGGAGGTAGAAACTCATTATTTGGTGGTGCAAAATTCTAGATACTTCTTTGGTTTTGGGTGCGCACAACCTCATTTGGTGCATCCACATCACCCTCCTCCTGGGGTATGTTTTCCATGATGCGGCCTTCTATGTCTAGATCTTGATCCATTTCCACCACGTTGGTAGTGATGACATTCATAGAGGCGTATCGAGTAGTGGTGGTTGTACCATTGCTTTTCACGTGGCAATCCAGTTCTGCACGGCTTTCATTAGGGTTTTTATTCGAACCCTAGGCCTTATTGGTTCATTTCATCTTACGACCCCAGCAGGGCCTGATTGCCTTCACCATATGCTCCTCTCCTCTTAGTTCGTGAATGGTGTCCTTGAGAGAATTTCTATTTGTCATTTCTGAATGAGCTCCAACCAACATTATTTTGTATTACGATAGGGGGAACTGGTGGAATGATGATCGTTGATATCTTCCTCCCAACCTAGAGAACACTTATTCTCTATGTAGTGTCAATGATGATGAAAATTCCCCAAGCCCTATGGGCTGGGGTTTATCTGGGGCTACTATTGGGTGCGAAGATGTAACTACCCCTAGCCTGTTAGGGTTGAGGTGATCTAGAATCGGCATCGATGTCTCCCAGGCCCTTTTAGGGGATAATGAATTTAGAGATGGCGATTGAGATATAAATGCCCCCAGTCCTGGGGGTTGTGGTTCTCTGGTGACTACTGCAAGAATGTCTTGAATTTCTTGGGAACTGATGACCTAAGGGGTGGAGGCAGTGGAAAATGTTCTCTTGGCCCTGGAGACTGAGTTCGCTCCTGGATGGATTCTATGGCAGCTGCTACTGTAGTCTATGTGATGCGGTGCAGTTGTGGTTACATGAGAGATGGGTGCAATGGTATCCCATGATAAGGATCGTTCCTTGCGGGAAGTTTTCTGAGTGATAAAAACTTCAATTTTTTGTTTGGAATGTCCTTTTATTATCTTGAGGGGACCAGTTTAAAGTCTTGTTGGATATCCTATCTTCCCATCTGTGATGTCTGGACATCCTTGGAGTGGGGGTATTCTATTGCAATGACTAACTATCCTGAGTATTATCTGGTCCCCTGATCTCACCAGAGGCTATAACATTATAAGATGTCGTGTTTGAGGGGATCAGTTGTTCTAAGGGAGCAGAAAAGTGTAACACTCCATACTTTCCCCATCCTCAAATTTGGATTCTTAATGTGCCTCAAGTGTGTCATGATGCAATGGCGGCAATAGTGTTGAAAATTTGCACTATGATTTTCCGGTTTTGGATCCCAATACATAGAGATGGCATCTAGGTCAAGCTAGCAACAGAGTATCCAGATGGTCTGAAGGTGACACTCACATTCTGGATAAGGGATATATTGATCCTCTGGCCACTAATGAGGTGCCCACATATTTCAATGTAGATTAGGAATGCACTCCCAATTTATCTCTTCAGGTATCTCATATATATAAGTATCAAGGGTCCAGAACATGATGGGGAGGTTTTTTCATCTAACTCTCTTCATATGTCAATATCGTCCTCTTCTTTCTCAGAATTACATGCCTCCATCTAGTCAGACCATATAATATAGATCTGATGGTCACCTACTGATGGGAATAGAGGGTTTTTGGATGTAATATCCCAAAAATTTCGTATAATTTTTTTTAATTATACAAAATTATTTCGAGACCGCAAAATCTGACAGCGCGCGATTCCGAGGCTCGGAGTGCCCAGAATGGTCCGTCGAAGTTTTTTTAAGCTTTAATTAGCATGCGTAAGCAGTTTTCCTAAAAAATTGGAATAGATATTAAATGGTTACTCATACCAGAAATCTAAGGGTATAGTTGCGCTCAGGATGGCAGGTTTACCCTAGGTGCGACTTAAGTTTAGTCGGTGCGGGCCACCTGTGAGAAAACCCGAAAATGGCATAACTGTAAATAAAATAATTAAATAAAATTATTTTGTTTTTCAAATTCTTATAAATCATGAACGATAACTCAGATTAAAAATATAAGACCACTGATGAACTCGTGAGGGTATTATCTCTTTAGGAAGATGCTAACATTGGTCGGCACAGGCCACCAGTGAAAGTTAGTTTTTGGTCGTAAATAAAATAATTAAGTGACAATTATTTTATTGTAAAATTTATAACTTTTAAATGGTAACTCAGATTGGAAATCCGAGAGTACCTTTGGTTTCGTTGGGGTGTGTTTCACTTAAGTAGATCCTAACCTCGACTGGTGCGGGTTGAGGGTGACTGTTAGTATTTTTTCTGAACTTTTTTTCAGGTATTTCAGTAAACGTGCGAGAGGTGTTTTGTAACTTTTGAACCGGTGCTTGAAATTGAATTATGAGGACACCGTTGAACTCACAACGCCGATATTAACTTAAGGATACCTTCACCTCGACCGCATTAGGTTGAGGGTAGGATTTAGTTTTTAGTATTTTCGTGGGAGGGTTGGACAAATAATAAAATAAAATAACTAACTTTTATTTTATTTTTAAAACCTCCCATTGAAATCATAAAGAAGGGGACCACATGAGGTCAGTCGGGCATTTAATTATGGGTATTAAATGGTCAGTTACATAAAATGTGTAACCAATTTTTTCTTTAATTAATATGATAATTTAATCTTGAATTTAATAACCCAACTTGTTAATGAAGAGTTATTTTATTAACTCTTCTTGTGGGTTGTATTCCCATTGGAAAAAGGGAGAGGAGGCCTAGGTTGGAGAATCCTCTAACTAAGAACCACCCCCCAATGAAGAACGAGGATGACGCATGAGCCCGAATTGGAAACGTGTTGCAGGAGCGACAAATGCCGGTGTCCCCTTCAATGACCTCATCTTCCTCCTCGCGACATCTCCAACAGACGATTGAGGTAGGGGTTTTAAATTGAATTATGATTAAATCTGTTTTGTTGATTCATATTATTCTGGATTCACAGCGACGATGTCCAAACAAACATGGTCGTCTTCCCTCACTTATACATTTCCCCTTTTTCTTTTGTTCTTCGTGCGTTCTTCGTGCGTTCATCAACACCAAATAATTAATGATGCTGGAAACACAATGTCTTGTTGAGCGCGACATATGAACACAGAGACCTCGACCCTAGGATCAATGTCATAATTTTTGGGCTTGGAATGAAGCTTCGATGGATTGCGGGAGAAGGCGGCGACTGACACCTGGTCGGCCGCGTGGAAGGAGGGTGGCGCACGTCCACGCCGCTGAAAGAGGAGGTCGTGGCCCGTCAGTCGTGATAGAGAAGGGTGGAGGCCAACATCCGTCCTACCACATGGCGGAGCGGCGGTGCGCCTCCACGCCCCTGGAGTAGAAGGTCGCAACCATTTGTTCGCGGCGGAGGTCGTAGAAAGGTCGGCACCTAGCCGGCCACAGGAGGAGCAGTGGCGCGCATCCGCGCCGCTGGGAAGAGAATCGTCCGGCCATTTCGGCTGAACGTGACGCACCGAGTGAGACCGCCGGGAAATCCCGCATGCCAGCAGGGTGACCGAATGACCATCGAGCTATTCAGAATGTTGGGGGTGCCCCCCCCCCCCTCAGGTTTTGGTTAGGGCGGACCCCACCATGGCGGGCCACTCGACTGCGGGCTGCACCGCAAACCGACCAGCGGGCCGCGCCAGCGGGCTGGGCCAGGCCAGGCCGGACCATGGCCTAACGGGCTGGGATCACCGTAGCCCAGGCCAATCGGGCTGGACCTGAACCGGGTTGGGTCAACCAGAACCGGGTCGGGTCGACCCAGGCCGGTTCAGGCTGGGACGGACCAGACCCGGGCCTATCTAGACCCAGATACGCCTTTGTGGCCATATCTTGAGAAACGAGCATCCGTTTGACAAACCGTCTGTGGAACCATAATCCTTGGATCAAGACGGTCCTTATAGTATACTTAACATGTGTTTTGGATAAATTTAGAGTATGATCGGGTTAGATCTAACACTGAATCCAACCGGGCCCTTAGAGCGGAAACGCTAATAACTTACAGACCGTGCATCCGATTGATGCGTCGTCTATTGTGTTGGGTCCCTTAGGATGTGACGGACCTTTGGGATACTTCTTCATGGAACTTTGTGGTGGTTGAGGTACGATTTATGGCTTGAGGAACGGTTCTACCAAACATGCTATTAGCGGGAATCCAGTGGCTAGTAGTGAGGCAGAGGTTGAAGATGGATCACACGGAGGTTAGTTACCTATCGAATCTGGGAGGGCCAGTTTCTGTGTGGGTCATTGCGTGGGTTAGTACCTATCGATCCTGTGTGGGTCAGTGCTCAGCGAACCTATGTGGGTCAGCAGATACCGATCCTGTGTGGGTCAGATCCTGTGTGGGTCAGCGCTCAGTGATCCTATGTGGGTCAGCGCATTCCGATCTTGTGTGGGTCAGATCCTGTGTGGGTCAGTGCTCAACAATCCTGTGTGGGTCAGCGCATATCGATCATGTGTGGGTCAGATCATGTGTGGGTCATCAGAGGTTAGTACCTATCGATCATGTGTGGGTCGGACTCTCTATGGTCAGCAGCAGTGCCTCTTGACAGAATAAGATGATCTAGCTTCGTGACTAATCATTTGTACTTCTATAATTCACTAATACCTGGTTTGAGTTGAGTCTCTATTTGAACTAATACTTTTACCTTCATAGTATTATCTTCGTGGGGATACCTGTGTGGTAATTTTACCTTGGTGGTATTATCTTCATGGTGATACATGTGTGGTACTTTTACCTTCATGGTATTATCTTCATGGTGATACCTGTGTGGTAATTTTACCTTCGTGGTACAATCTTTGTGGTGATACCTATGTGGTACTTTTACCTTCGTGGTACTATCTTCGTGGTGATACCTGTGTGGTTCTTTTACCTTCATGGTATTATCTTCATGGTGATACCTCTGTGGTGCTTTTACCTTCATTATACTATCTTCATGGTGATACTTGTGTTGTACTTTTACCTTCGTGGTACTATCTTCATGGTGATACCTGTATGGTACTTTTACCTTCGTGGTGTTACCTGTTTTGTACTTTTACCTCCATGGTGTTACCCTCATGGTGTTACCTGTGTGGTATTCTTCCCTCGTGTATGAGATGTGTATATATTGATAACTTAGGTGTATATATGGTCATATACCTAAGTAAAGTTTATGTCTTGATTTTTTGTTTTACTTTGTGGAAATTTAGAAGACCTACGGGGTCTCAGGGTCCCTACTAAGTATCGTTATACTCACCCCTGCATGGGATTTGCCCGCACCTTGTTGTGTCTTGTACAGACGATGTACAACATTGATCAAGGCTAAGGGAGCCAGGACTGGACGGTGCTTAGGGGTGGACATTTGGTGTGATTTGACGTAGAGGATACGGGTGGAAGTGGAGTATTATGGAGGCGATTTGTACCTACCCTTCGGGTAGGATCTGCGATGGACTATCTAGAATCTGCTATCCACCTTTTAGCCATTTTTTACTTTTCAGTTGTACTTATACTTTTCGAATTGGGCTTGTATTTCAGCCCCTTAGTTTACTTTTACTACAGCAGTTTACTTCACAGTTGCTTCTTTTTGTGTTCTCAGACTGTGTGTTTGTATAGGTTTAAAGGCAATGCCTTCCCATTTTAGGGAATATGCCTTTCAGTGCTAGTCGCCAGCCCCTGGCCTATGGAAGGCGGGCTTGTGGTGGTCACGACACGGGCCCCGGGGAATGGGTCGTGACAAAGTGGTATCAGAGAAGTTTGGTTATACCGAAGAACTGGGACTCTAATATTTTCTGTGTGGAAATAGTGTTTAGTGGTATGATTATGGTTTTTAGTTCGGGGATTCCAGTGTTGGTGCGGAGGCCGACATATCCATACACCAGGACCCTGAATTCTGATTTCCAACTCAGCGCACTAAAACACTGATTGCATGTGTTTTGAAAAGTTTTATTTTTGATCTATTAAGTCAGATCACCAAGTATAACCTAATGACCATTGCGCACATGTTCCTTATCATGATTTCATTGCATATACAACCAGCTAGGATTTCTGATAGAGTATACGATGACGGTCCACCAAGCAATGAGGCCTCGGTGCAGGGCCCTCTTTTGGTGTTAGCACCTTCGGGTGGTGTACCAGCAGCACCACTACCCATTGGATGAACATTTCCACCAACCCCACCAGTATAGGATGCACACTAACTGAGCGCGTTGTATGAGTTCTAGCGACAGAGGCCTCTGAGGTTTCAAGGCGAGTCATATTCCCAGGAAGCTGAGGGTTAGTTGGAGGCAGTGGCTAGAGTTTTCCACCTAGTTGAGACACCAGTAGAGCAGATGATGATCTTATCTTCTAGTCATTTCTAGTGAGTGACCATGAGTATGGTCTGCATAGTGAATAGGCTTTGGTACATAGACCGTTTCCCTATATAGTACCTTCGGGTAGTGTGTCAGCTATATCACTGATCGTTGGTCAGTAGTTACAATTGGCATTACCGGTAGAGGACACATATAGGCTTAGTTCCTTACACGAGTTTCAGTATTAGATACCCCTCAGGTTTCAAGGCGAGCCCGACTCACAGGTGTCTAAGGACTGTCTTGAGGAGGTGTCCGAGTTTCCATCTATCCAGGGCACCATTCGATTAGATGGCAGTCCTGGTAGTGAGCCTTCTATGTGGCTCAGCAGGATGATGATAGGGTTTAGGTTACCCTAATCCTGCAAAGAGGTGAATTTTCTATATACAAGCTTGAGAAACTTCCTCAGAGAAGGGGGTCTCTTGCCATAAAGAGCTAAGGGATGATATTTCCCTAGAGCTTCTATAGCTTTGGCAGGACGACATGTCGGTAGCTGAGTATTCATCGAGGCGTACCAACCATTCCTAGGTACTCGATGAATACTATACAATCAGTGCTTCGAGGCTCAGACCTCCGAGCGAGGTGTGTTTTGGGACATCCAATCCATCACTAATACTCTATTCATTCCTACTTATGTTAGGGTTCTAGAGATAACCTTTGTGGTTGAATGTTCTTTGGATGAGAGAATACAGCCAGTGAATGTTACTAGTATGAAAGCAGGAAATTGACGCCAGTCTCGGAGACTTGGGCATGTAAAATGTTTTGGGAAGAGGAAGTGTTAGGGAAAGATGAATCTGCAAGGCAGTAGATGTGGAAGTGGAGCTAGGAGAGCGGCATGAGGTGGTATACATTTCAACATGTTACAACCACTACACCAATATGATCCCCACTAGGCTCAGGGAGCTGAAGGACAGGGGAAGGGAGTATCTGCATGCAGTCAAGGAGTGTGACCCAAAGGCTCCAGGAATGGTTAGAGGTACGGTCTTTGTCTATTACTAGTTTCCGTATTAATAGACATAGAAACTAATCATTCCTTCTTACCACTGATCTTGTTCAAGACCTAGAGTTTTCGGTTAATCCATTGACTTGACCCTCACGTCTGGAGATACCTTTGGGAGGAGACTAGATAATCACACTTACGCCGACTGTGTGATCTGACCCTTGAGGTGAGAGTTTCGGTTGGAACCTCTTGGTGATAGTGTTGAGGCCTTATGATGATAGTTTGGGTATGACTGTACATCCACAGTTCATACTCAGATTGACTGTATTAGGAAAAAAAGGTTGTGGATTATCTACAACATTGGGACGGGGTTTTCCTTAGTCGGTGAAAAAGGAAACCCAAGCAGCACAGAATAAACTTCTTTATAGGAGGGTGCAGTCGATCACTCGTGAGTCGGCCAGCCTTACCCTCATGGCAGCATGAGTTTTCAGTTTTTAGTTCCCAATAGGAGTGGCTAGAGTTCCACCAGGACTATGACTTTGAGATATTCTATACCCCTGGGAAGGGAAATGTAGTAGCAGATGCACTCAACAGGAGATATGGTATACAGTTTCTGATTGAGGCGATGGAGCAGCTAGCCACTTTGTGGATATCCTACGTATTTCGAGATGGATCAGCTTATCTTCAGTCTCTCATCGTCACTCCCCCATTCCTTCAGCGAGTTAGGGAGGTGCAGCTTGGGGACATTGACTGTGAGGCTCAACGTGCTTAGATATCCTCAGGTCAGGAACCTGATGGATTTTCTAAAGGTGGGGAGCACGTCGTCCTCTTCATAGGATATACCATGGTACCGATGGCCCTTCAAGAGGAGGTGTTGATGGAGTTCCATATGACCCCTCTAGCGGTACATCCTGGTGTGGTGAAGATGTACCAGGACCTCCAACATTAGTACTAGTGTCCAGGGATGAAGAAAGAAGTGGCAGAATTTGTATCACGATGTCTCGCTTGTCAGAAAGTGAATACTGCACAAATTTGGCATAATTCTTATGCCGATAGGATATGGAGACCCTTGGAGTTACAGGAGGGGGATTACATTTTCTTGTGAGTCTCCCCTCAATGGGGACTACGGAGATTTTTCCGAGGAGACAAGATATCACTGAGGTTTATCGAACTATTTCTGATACTTCGGAGGATTGGAGAGGTGGTGTACCACTTGGAACTACCACCACGGTTGGAGTGGGTGCACGACGTCTTCCACGTATCCCAGCTGAGGAGATACGTGCATGACCCTTCTCAAGTCATCGACCTTGGCGAGCTAGACTTAGACAATGGGGCGACGTTTACAAAGGTTCCAGTAGATATTGAGGATCAACAGGAGCGGGTCCTTCGTGGGTGGTCAATACCTATGTTGAGAATTCTCTAGCATCACGGGAACCTTTCGGAGAGCACATGGGAGCGGGAGGCTCAGATCCGTGCTCAGTACCCCCATTTTTTCCCTTAGTCTATGTTGTGGAATTTGGAGATGTAAATCACCAATGTGGGGAGAATGTAATGTTTTTTAAATTCTATATAATTTTTTTTAATTATAAATAATTATTTCGAGACCGCAAAATCTGACGGCGCGCGATTCCAATGCCCGGAGTGCCCAGAATGGTCCGTCGAAGTTTTGTTAAGCTTTAATTAGAGCACGTAAGCAGTTTTCCTGAAAAAGTGGAATATCGCTTAAATGGTTACTTGGACCAGAAATATAAGGGCACCGATGTGATCAGGATGGTGGGATTACCCTAGGCGCAACTTAAGTTTAGTCAGTGCGGGCCTCCTGTGAGAACACCCGAAAATGGAATAATCTTAAATAAAAGTATTAAATAAAATTATTTCTCTTTTCAAAGGCTTATAACTCACGAATGCTAACTCAGATTAAAAATCTGAGACCACCACTAAACTCGTGAGGATATTCTCTCTTTAGGCAGATACTAACATTGGTCGGCGCAGGCCACCAGTGAAAGTTATTTTTTGGCCGTAAATAAAATAATTAAGTGACAGTTATTTTATTGTAAAATTCATAACTTTTTAATTGTAACTCAGATTGGAAATCCAAGAGTACTGTTGGTTTTGTTGGGGCGCTTTTCACTTAGGAAGAGACTAACCTTGACCGACGCTGGTTGAGGGTGACTGTTAATATTTTTTATGAACTTTTTTTCAGGTACGTTTAGAAAACACGCGAGCGGTGTTTTGTAACTTTTGAACCAGTGCTCGGAATTGAAATCTGAGGAAATCGTTGAACTCGCAACGCCGATATTCACTTAAGGATACCTTCACCTAGATTGCAGTAGGTCGAGGGTAGGAGTTTGTTTTTCAGATTTTTGTGGGAGGGTTGGACAAATAATAAAATAAAATAATTAACTTTTATTTTATTTTTAAAACCTACCATTGAAATCATAAAGGAGGGGACCATATACAGTTGACCCTGGTGTTTCAATCACATCTCTATACGAAGGTGTTAGTGCTTGGTTCACCTATATATACAGAGGTGTCTAAGATAAGGGAGGGTTTTCTTGCCCATGGGAGATATCGTCGTTGGGAGGTTGACCACGGTGGATGTCCAGAGTAGATTTTATGTGATCCATCTTCACACGACCACAAGGAGGAATATCATGGTAATGAATGCCTTCTTCTTCTTCTTCAATATAAGAGACGAATAACCCTTGTGGTTTTGAGAATGTGTATCGAACAACCTCAAGGACACTGGCATTGAGTAGATTATGAATATAAGCCATGTTTTGCGTCGTGGCTGGAATATGCTGACATGCCTTTCGTGGTCGTGTAGGGATATGAACCTATTGTATGGCAGTTGCCAAAATTTGTATATAACCTCCTAGTGTTGTGGGAATATGAGACCACTATCAAAGAGCTATCAGAATATGTTGATAAGCTATCTCATTTTTGATAGGGATATGAGCATGTCCTGAGACATGCACAACTCTCACTTGGTGAGCCTCAGTCGAGACCAGGGTATAGGCCTGATCTTGAGCCTTTGGGATATGTCGTTGGTCTTTGTTGGCAGAAGTATGAGCTTTCCATGAGACTTTTTCCACTCTCACCTGGTTGGCCCTGATTGGATTAGGAATATACGCCTAATCCGAATATGTATTCCCTACCAGAACATGCTGAAAGACCTCTAGAATGGGAGAAGGAATATGAGCCTCCTCCTGTATTTCCTTGGAATGATGTTGGAGTATTCATTCATTGGAGGAAGCAGGAATATGTGCCTTGATTCTATGATCTACTGAAGTATGTCGACAAGATTCACTGATAGGAATATGATCATGTCCTAAGGCTTGTGCCACTCTCACTTGGTTATCCTCGGCCATAACGGGGATATGGGCCCGATCCTAGGCCTATGGATTATGCCAAAAGAATTATTCAATAGGAATTTGTCCCTTTCCTAAGGTGTGTACCACTCTCACCTAGTTAGCCCCAGTTGGAATGGGATTATGATCCTGGTTCAATGTCTCTCCCTTCATCAAGATTTGTCGATAATCCTCCCAGGCGGGATCAAGAATGTGCACTTGATCTAGCACGACCACTTGATCATGATGATTAGAGTGTTGAGTCATCTTGGCTATAGGGATGGGGGTATGAACCTATCCCTTGATCCACAATAGTGTTGGAATATGTCAGAGGATCTCTTTAGTTGTCACTAAAATGTATTGGAATTTTAGCAAAGTGTGTGCAGGGATATAAGTATGCATGCTTTCTGTCACCATGACCTGTTGATAGATATATTCTATTGAAGTAGGGATATGCACCCACTTATTTCCTTCATGTGCCATTAGGATATGCCAATGGGATTCGTGCACAGGGGTATGAGTATGATCCTCCCCCGTGTTTGTTGTGGGAATATGCCCACAGACTTGTTCTGAGTGAGTAGGGATATGAGCATGTTGGATGGTACCTGCCAGAGTATGTTGGCGGGCATTATCAGTAGGATCAGGGATATTAGCCCTGTCCTGGGTATCCATCTCCTTCTTTATACAATGAATCTACCTTAGTAGAGCCCATGCATGGGTGTTCTAGGTGTCTATCTTTCAGGAGGTACCCTCAATAGGTGTCTAATAGGAACCAATATGATTATGCTGATGACGGCAATTAACAGGTGCACTACTTAGTGTTTCTTTAACTGTGAGGAAGCCAGATCTGGACCCCTGATCCACCTTCATTAGGTATGGAAGGTGGTAGTTTTCATTCTCTGGGGATAGGATCCTGAAGCGATTGGTTGTGGCGATGGGAGCCACCGGTTTACCGACAACCTTTGTCGAGCAGCATGGACTCGCCAGCTACCGCACTTATAGAATCTTGCGAGAAGTTTCCATAGTCAATATTGTACCATATTGGTGGTACTCCAAAATAATCATGTTGTCTTCCTCTTACTAGAGTCGTTTGGAAGGCAAGATCACTTTACGAACTGTGGGTGTCGCAACGGCGGATGAAGTACCAAAACGAGTACTGAAGGTTGAAGACATTCTCTCAAATAGGGAGTTTGAAATCATGCGGAAAAAAAGAAATAAGGCCACCAATAAATGATATAACATAGTAATAATAATGGTCAATCAGATATGCATGGTCAACACAATTGTCTTGTATTCCCTTTCCGACCATTCTACTCATGTGGACTTGTCAGCATGAGGATGGACTTATAGGAATCCCAGTATATGATGCTATTACTTCTTTGTTTGTGTACGGTTTACAAATCAAATTAGCCTAAGAGGCTCACATTGAGCTTATAAATGTTGTTTTCATATGAATGGAAAGAAACATGGCTTGATGAATTATAACCCAGTCATTTTTTTATTTCATAGATTCATGTTTGGTTCATTATTTTTGTTTCATCAGGTTTTAGATGGGATGTGGAATGGTTTCCCCTCGATGGTTTAATCAGGGAATATTTTAAGGCCTCACTCAATCACACACATCGGGTTCTCTTTCTGTATCATCTCCCCCAGAAACTCCCAATGGTTCTCTTATCCATAGCTGAGTACAGACCTACTTTCCAAAGGCTGATGGTCATCTGGGTGTTCAGGACTAACAACTCTTGGGGACTCGCATTGGTTGATATAATGGGAGGTTAGGCTCATCACGCTCTTTGGTGGGGGGAATTTTTGCCTACTCTGGGACTCTATTATAGATGTAAGACATGTTCATGAATCTCTTACTAATCTCGATGCGGGACCGGTTACCCTAACAAAATGACTATGGGTTCATTTTATTTTGTATGAAATAGAGTGGGATTTATTTGGGGAATCTGTTTGTATATACCTGGGGTTCTTCATCATTTTCTGGTAATGATTAGTCTCAAATATTTTGAAACCATATGACTAAGTGTTTTGGGATATTCTCCCATATATGGAGGTGGAAAATATATGAAGGATGGGATTGAGACATTATGAAGCATCCTACGTATCCTGGTTATTGCAAGAATCAAAACCCACATAGTTCGTTTGTCTCAAACAGTTTAATTCCATGTGGATAATACTATGTTTGGGTATTGAGACACCATATATTTGATCTCAAGTCTCGAGGAGACCTCCTACATATCCTGGTTATGGTAGTAATCAGATTCATCATAGTTCGGTTATATTGGGGCTTGTATTCCAAAGCCACCCTATTAACCCTAGGTAAATGGTACAAATGTTCTGACCAATGTGAATCCCTAAGCCCACATAGCCATGCTCATTGTGAGAAATAAGGGGTAGAACTTGATCACTGCCATTTCTTTGGGTAGATGGAGGTTTAGATATCATGATTGCCTTGGGTAGTTAATATGAATCTCAAATCTCGAGGAGAAGTAGCCTATGTATCTTGAATATGGAAGGAATCAGAGTCATCATAGGTTCTTTTTTGGGGGGGCTTATACACTGAGATCACCCTAATTGATGGAGATATGGCGCCTGATGAGGTGTTTGTTGCACCCCCCTAAGCCCACATGATCCATGCTCGATGTGAGAAACAAGGTGGAGTGCATGATCATCCTCATTGCATATAGTTATGAGACCTAAATATTGGGGAAGTTCTTAGGGTGTTTGATATGGATCTCGGGCCTTTAAGGTGGTGTCCTGTGTATCCCGATTATAGTGGGAATCAGATTTCTCGTAGTTATTTTGTTAGTACTTACACACCGAGGTTATCCTAATGAATGGACTTTCTTATTTGGAAGGTGTCACATGACCCAGCTGGCATGCCTCAGAAGTCATCACGTTACTTGGATCGACACATATGGAGGGTTTCGTGGGACCCATGGTGGAATGGTCCGAAGGGTGTGGCATGACTTGGATGAAACCTCTGGAAGAAATCGCAAGACCAGGCCGACGTGTCCAATGGGGTGTTGCATGTCCTAGCTGACACCTTTAGGATACATCATGAGACCAGGCTGACATGTCCAAGGGATGCCATGGGTCTCAGATGATTTGTCCAGGGGGTGCCATGAGATCTAGGTTTTCATGTCCAGATATGTCGTCGAGACTTATCTAACATGAGTGGGAGCCGTTATATGAGTCAGGCAATATATCTTATGGATATCACGAGTCTAGGGGGACACCCAGAGGGTTTACGAGATCCAAGTGATGCTCACTGGAGGTTCTCAAGACTTATTCTGATATGTTTGGAGTGCTCTTCATGTCCCTAGTGACATGTTAAAGGTATATCGCGAGATCCAAGTGACATGACTTGGTAATATATCATATCTTTGAGTGACACCCATGAAGTACATGGAGGTCCACGATCACACCTTCCACTTGAGTCTTCCACTTTGAATCCTAAATTTTTCCCTGGTATTGCGAGTGCCTTGGCTTGGTTTAGTGTTAGTCTATTTGGGTCTCGCATGATCTAGAATACATGTGATAGGGTCTTCATATGTCTCACTATAAGTCCTTTGTGTGGCCTCTGATTGATCATGTAAAGGTATTTATTCCTAGTGCATGGCTGCTCTGGTGGTCCACCGGTGTATTACCTTGCAGAGAGCCAACTGGTCGCATGATCAGTGGTGTGCAGAAGCCCGAAGTCTGAATGATAATGTTCATAGCATTGGCCTAGGTTCAAACTTCTAGTGTCCAACCCACTAACCCTTTATTTTAGTTGGATAATAGAATTTATAGTCGTAGACATCAACGTACTCTCCAGTTTTTACAAGGCATCAAGCATGATTCCATGTTAGAGTCGACGCGGGGTCTGGCGTTACGTGATTTCATGAGTCTCTAAGGTGGACCACATCAAGGGCCCCTCCTGATTTTCCATGGATGAAATTCCATCAGTCCTTTATCGGATTATTGTCAACCATTGAGGACTTGTGCTTCTAAGGGATTCCATTTCATCATTTCTACATGTCCAAGGGTCTTTGCGATATCCAAATGATTGTCAAAAGGCATTCGTGAGTCCTTGGATGGATTGTCTCAGGGTCTCATGGGACCACACTGAGGGGGTGTTGGGCGCATCGCATTCCCTTCAGTGACCGCGAACCCTAATCACCTCCTCATTTCCTATATCCTTTTCTTTATATGATGAAGTTCAGAAGTCATGAAAGATTGAACATATTGAGTTGAGGGTATTTCCACCATTTTTTGGAGATGTTTCACATGACCAATGTGGGTCGCATGGTGGTGTGTGATCATTCCATGGAAAAATCCATATGTTTTTCTATAGAGCATCGTGAATTTTCCTAGACATGCGCAAGGGCTTCTATGCATCGAGGCTAACAAGCTAGAGGGACCTCACGAGATGCACCGAATAGGTCATCAGGGACTCACGATGCATCATGTGTCACTTGGGGTGCACTCTGCATGTCTTTCAGCAACTGTGGATACCACTTACCTCATCCATTTTGATTCCCTTTGTTTTATGTGACAAGACTTGGGAGGTATGAAAGTTTTATTGAGTAATATCTATGATTTTTACTCGATTTTACAATGGTGTCTCACATGATTAATATGGATCGTATGAAAGTGTGCAAGTATATTGTGGGGAAAAAATGTGTTTTTCCTTAGATCATTGAGGAGTTGTCCGGACACACCCAGAGGCTTCTGTGTGGCATATTTGATGAGATAAAGGGGTTTCACAAGATACACCAAACAATTTTTGATGCATCATTTGTCTTTCGGGGTGTGTTGCATGTCTTCCAGTGACTGTGGACCCCTCTTACCTTCCCCTAGTTATCTCCTTCATTCTTTGTGATTGGGTCTTAGAGATCTTGCGAGATGGATTGGATAACATCTAGGGATTTTATTCTTCCCAATGATGACTTAGTGTGTGATCTTTGTGACCACTGGGGGTCTCTAACTTTGAATGTATCCCTTTTAATTTCAAGGGAATCCGGGTGGTTTTTCAGGAACTTTCCAATGAAAAACCGCATGACCTAGGAGGCACCCATCCGGCTATCACCATTCGGCCACTAGTGAGAAAGGGTGTTTGTTGAGGAGGTTTCCATGTGACTTGAAGTGGGCTAGGCGCCATGCATGGAGACTTCATGTGAACTTGAGATGGTCATGGGATCTTGAGTCTTTTAGAGTCTTTTCAATTCTTTGACTATCATCTTCTTCATTCCTCTCATGGGAAAGATAATACCCACATTCAGGTGTTTCTTACATTGTGATTTTGTTGATGCGTGTTTGGAGGGTGTCAACAATTGTTAATGGATTTTGATCTAGGTTTTGGAAGATCTAATCCATTTGATCTTGGATCTAGGTTTTGGATCTAGATATCATTCTTCGCCACATTATTAATTTTTCCACTTCAATTGGGTATTTCTATTGGTGAGCATTCATCATCAATCTTGTGGTAGGTGGTCTAAATTAAAAATCCAATAATCTTGATTTAATTATGTGTATGTAATTGTGAAATTAAAATTTACAAGATTGGTCAATTTAATTAATGATTTAATTAATTTCATTTAATTACCATGTGATAATGATTTGGGTTAAATTAGGGCAGTTGAAATTGGTGGAATTGGATTAATTAATTGGTTAATTAATTAATGGAATATTGTGATTTGTGAAATTGATGAGATATTGTGATTGTGTAATTGATCAATTAATGTGATTGTGAATTAATTGATAATGAGAATTGTGAGATGGTTGACTTTACCTTAGTAGGTTAATGGTTTATATGAATTGAATATTGAAAAATGGTTTAATGGTGAATTTCTCATATTATTTCATGTGATTAAAGTGGTGATCCATGATTTGTTGTGATAAATTGTAATGGTATACCATGATGTGAAATATTGATGAATATTTTAATGATGATTAACTGGGATAAATGTGATATATGAGATGTATGTGTTTAATTGATAAATGAGTGTGGGACATGGACTACTGCTTCAAAAGCCCACTTGTGTGATTGATTAATAAACATGTGTGGGACATGGACTGATGCTTCAAAATCCCATATGTGATTGACTGATTTATGTGTGTGGTACATGGATTGATACTTCAAAATACCATAGAGATAAACAAGTTTTGGGACACATATTGATGCTTCAAATACCCACAGGGTACTAGACATGGCATTCTAGGTCCAAAATGTTGGCATTAGACTATGGTTCCAATAGGACATAATATGAATTGAATTGAAATTAAATGGATAATAAAATACCATGTATAATAATGAAATGTAAATTGGATATGTGTTATGGTTCATACTCTGAAATGAGATGAATAAGGTATTGAAGGTTTGGGTGTCCTTAGGAACCTGGGTGTTTGTATCGTTAAATAAAGAATAGTTGAATATATGTAAATTTTTTACTTTATTTCATTTATTTTATTATTTATACAACTGCATACACTATTATTGACTGTATATATTTTTAGATGTTGTTTTTTATGGGCTACTGAATTGTATTCACACCCTAATCAGGTTTTCATCTCAGTATCTGAATAGACTTTATGTTTGTAGGATAGGATAAGGGCAATCCCTATGTTAGATGGCTTAGTCGGGATGGAGTATGGATGAGGGAACCAGACATGGTTTCAGGACCTGCTTGGGAGTTTAAATGTATTTATTTATTTTGGATTTTATATATTAAAACTTGATTTGTATTTGGCATGAAATATATACTGTTAAATTTTGGATATTGTATTCCTGTTTTGGTCATTATGTGATACTGTTTTGTCTAGATTAGCTATATCTTTTGGCTATTGTGTATTTATTTATATTATTGTGCTACTTTAATAAAGAAGATATAGTCTCCCCATGATTGATATTAGACCCTAATTTCTAGTTGGAAGCCTCTGGCATGTGGGGAGGCACGCTTGAGGTCATGTAACTGACCGACCTGTGGCACTGGGGTGTGGCACCTGGGTTGGGATGCTACAAAGTGGTATCAAAGGGGTTTTATTTTATTTAATTATCTTTTTACATAATATTTGGTAAAGGTGGATGGGAGAATAGGATTATTTGGGCCTTGTTTAAGAAATCATTCATGGGATTAGTTAACCCATGTATGAGGGTAAAATCTAAGTACCCAGGGTGGGATTGTTGTTATTGATGTGTGTTGTTACAGTTAGATGTTATTTTACCTCAAGTGATGAACATGTTGTGTGATGTGATTATTGTTTATAATATTTTATATAATTTGAATCATGTCATGATATGGAACGAGAGTTGAGTATACATACATCATTCTAGGAACTCGGGATTTTTTGTGACATGCATCATTTTAGGTAGAACAGGAAAAAAATAGGTTTTTGGGTAAGTTTTTGGTTTGAAATGTTTTTCCTTTCTTGTGTAATTGAACTAAAATGGTTCCTAATATTAAATTGAAAATTATAAATAATGAAAAATGTGGATAAATGGGTTTCTAATGAGAAACTTGAATTATGAGAACATTTTTTCCCTTTATTAACCTAGACCTGCATGAGGAATGGTTAAGGGTAGTGTCAGAACCTCGGTTTTGACAGTGTGGTGGGTTTTGGGGAATGACTTATTATAGATTTATGTGAATACATGTAATTGTGATGATGTTGTGTGGTTTTTCCTAAGAAATGTGTTTTTAATTGTATAGATATTCCTCCATAATTATGATTTTTTAGAGGATGAAAAGAGGTTATGGATGGAAATGATCCACTAGAAGTGGAACCTGAGGCACCGATAATGCTGAGTGAGGAAGACAGAGAGAAGTTTCATGATAACTTTGCTTGATTATTGCATTTTATCTAAAGATACATAGTATGTGTTGTGAAAATAATGTATGATCTAACACAGGAGTTTCAATTATAGCACCCTCTGACTTTCACCGGAGGGGGTGGAACTGAGGTAGTTGGGTTCTCGATTAAGTCTATCCAGACGATACTTGACCACTTGGAGACTCCAGGTGAGAATAGAGTCAAATTGGTTGTTTTAGTTTTATGTGGTCAAGTGAATCATTGGTGGGACATCAAGACTTAGGATGGACAGTTGGATATTATAGAGTGTAAGGACTTTTAGGAGAAGTTATTGGAGTACTTTTACCCAAAGATGCTCACGCATAAGATAACAACTGAGTTTATATGGTTGGATCATGGGACCATGTCTGTTATGGACTATGCTAGTTGTTTTACTGATTTATAAGTATTTTCTCTAGAATTGGTAGAATATGAAGATACTACATCAAAATGGTTTTAATATGAGATTAAATGTGAAATTAAGTCCCAGGTTAATATCTTCAGGCTGAAGAAGTTTTCAGAAGTGGTAAATTAGGCTCTTAGTCTGAGGGTAACCTAAAGGAGACTTCTAGTGGAGGATAACTAGTTTCTGTTGGATGATCAGGAGGTACATATTTCAAGATTAGGAAGCATCATTATGATAATATTAACCAGTGCAGTGGAAAGAAGAGTGGCTAAGGGAAAATCAGTTATGCAGGATCTTACTCAAGTGATCTTTCACCAGTGTGGTAGTTCGGGTCACTTTCATAAGAATTATCCCCAACCAACAGTAGAGTGTCGAGCTTGTGGAAATATGGGACATCTGTAGAGGTTCTGTAGGAACTCATGATATATGGGTAATAATGGGGAAGCTAGGCATAACCGGATTACAGGAAGGGGATCTTCTACATCTTACTAGTCTGGTAGTTATAGTTCTACTGGCCATAGTGGTTGAGGCAGTAGACATAGTAATTCTAGGAAATATCATCTGTAATAGAAAAGTAAGGCAGATCAGGGGACTAAGACTACATCACATGGAAGAGGGGTAGGATAGTTACATTATATTAATCCAACATAGGTGGATAACAAGGCTGGACCATCGATAGTTAGAGGTTCTATTCTTGTAGATTCTATACTAGTTAGTGTCTTATTCGATACTGGTGCCTCTCATTATTTCATATCTGCACCACTTGTGAATGGTTTGAGTCTGTCGGTGGAGTTTGTGAGTGGGTTTATGATGATAGATATACCTTTGTGAGTATAGTCGAGAGACATATACTTGTGCAAGTAGTGTTCTCTCAAGGTTTGGGAGTATCGTTTTCTTTAGGATCTTTACATTCTGGATATGTCAGTATTTGACCTAATTATGGGTTTGGACTGGTTAGTAGCATATTGAGGCTATATTGATTGTTACTAAAGGAGGGTGACTTTTACATCTCCTAAGGGAGAAAATTATATTCACGAGAGTGGGATATCAAGGAAGGCCTTATATGTCCAATTCATCAGGAACTAGGGGGAGATTAATACCTAGGTTACAAGTTTATTACTAGATGACATAGGTGTAAGGAACAATATATTTATTCCCATAGTGGACAAGTTTTTGGATGTGTTCTTTGAGGACTTCTTAAGGCTTCCACTTGAGAGAGATGTGGATTTTATGATTGAGCTCATGTTGATGGATGATCTATATTTTATACCACTACAAATAATGGCACCCACAGAGATTCAAGATCTCAAGACTTAGCTGGAAGAGTTGAATAATAAGGGATTTATCTGTCCGAGTACATCACCTTGGGGTTCACTAGTCTTGTTTTCTAAGAAGTCTGGTGGAACCTAGCACTTATTTGTTGATTATAGGAAGTTTAACTAGATGATAGTGATGAACTGATATCCTTTTCCACACATAAATGATCTATTTGACCAGTTGATGGGAGCTTGTGCTTTCTCCAAGATTGACTTGAGATCGGGGTATCATCAGATGATATTTTTACCATCTAACATACCTTAGACTACTTTTAGAATAAGGTATGGCCTATATGAGTTATTTGTGATGTTGTTTGGGATGAAGAACACACCAGTAGTGTTTATGGTCATGATGAATGTAATATTTCACCCGTACTTGGATCAGTTTTTTGTATCATTTGTGGATGATGTCATGGTGTACTCTAAGAATCATGATGATCATGCCCAACATCTGGAAATTTCCCTAAGTACACTAAGAGAGAATAAACTATATGCCAAGATATATAAATATAAATTATGGATTGATTAGGTACACATCTTAGGTCACATCATCTTAGAATAAGGTGTGTCAGTGGACCCATAGAAAGTTCAGGTGGTGGTTTCTTAAAAGAATCCCGTATTTTTTTTGATATCCACAATTTTATAGGATTTGTGGGTTATTATCAGAGGTTCATCCAGGAATTTTCCCAATTCGAAGCACCTATTTTGGGCTTGGACAAGAAGTGGTAAAGTCTAAATGGTCTAGAGGATGTGAAAATGCCTTCCAAGAGTTGAATAAGAATTTAATTATGGTGTCGATCTTGATCCTACCTGAACCAAGTGGGGAGTATATGGTGTTTTATGATGGTTCTAAGATTGGACTTGGAGTAGTGTTGATGTAGGGAGAACGATTTATGGCATATGGGTCTCAGTAATTTAGGCCACATGAATATAATTAACCTGCACATGATCTTGAGTTATCCATTTTTGTTTATGCCTTGAAGTGTTAGCAGCATTATCTATTGGGTAAAAAATTTGTAGTGTATACTAATAATAAGATATTGAAGTATATATTTTCACAATGAGATTTTAATCTCTGATATCGGAAGTGGGTTGAGAATATGCAGTCATTTGATTTTTATCTAGTATATATACCCCAGAAGGGAAAAAATGTTGCTGGCCCTCTAAGAAGGAAAACCCAGTCTCAAGATGTTCAAGATTCTAGTGCTGAGAGGAAAATGATGATTTTCTTGGCTAAGATACATGTTGTGATTCAGGAGGGTTAGGATAATATGAATCTCATATCAGTTTTAGTAGATTTTACAATTTTGATCTGGATCAGGGAGAGGCAGTATAAGGATTCATAATGTTTGTCCTTGAGGGAGATCCTTGAAGGTGGGGAGTCACATTCCAAGTGAAGCATAGATGAGGATAAGATCATCTATGTCAGGAATCATGTTTTTGTGCCTATGATTATTAGGGAATATATGATGTGTGAATTTCATGCCTCAAAGTGGGTGGTGCATCCAAGTGTGACCAAAATGTATTGTGACCTACGATGATAATTTTGGTGTTCGTGCATGAAAAAGGAGATAGTAGGGTTCGTGACACGATGTTACACCTATCAAAAGGTGAAGTCCAAGAATCAATAGCTTGGTTGTTTAATACACTATTTCCTATTCTAGAATTAAATTGGGATGGTGATACCATGTATTTGGTGGTGGGTATCCTAAGGATGCCTTAGAATAATGACATTATTTGGGTGATTATGGACCATTTGAAAAAGATAGGGCATTTCTTTCCTATACAGGAGACTTTCTCAATGGATTAGTTAAGAGACTTACATGATTGGGAGATATTCCATCTATATGGTGTTCCATGGAGTGTTATTTCAAACTGTGACTTGTGTTTTACTTCACGCTTTTGGCAGGGCTTGCAGAAGGCACTTGGTACACAAGTTTTAATAAGTACAACTTCCACCCATAGAAAGATGGGCAGTCAGAACATACTATATAGGTTCTTGAGGATATTTTATGATTGTGTGTTCTAGACTTAGGTGGTTCTTAGGAGAATCACCCGGATTTGGTTGAGTTTTCCTATAACAACAGTTATCAAGAAACTATACAAATGGAACCATATGAGGATATTTATGTTAGTCCATGTAGATCCCCTCTATATTGGATAGAGTCATGTGAGTCAGAGTTTTTGGGACTGAGTCTCATGCAAGATATGTCAAAAGAGTTTCAGTTGATTCAGAAGCATATAACTATGGATTAGAATAAACAGAATTTGTATGTTGATAGACATTGACAACCTCTAGATTATTCAATGGGTGATCATGTTTTCCTTTAGTTGTCACCTATATTGGGTCACAACAAGATACAAAGATAGGTAAAGTTGTAACCCAGGTTTGTTGGACCGTTTGAGGTTGTGGAGTGAATTGATCCCTTGGCGTGCTGATTGGATCTTCCATAGAGGTATAGTGTTGTGAATGAAATTTTTTATGTGTCACAACTTCAGCGGTATCACCTTGAACCTTCTCATGTGATCGATGTGGATAATTTTAAGATTGATATTGATGCTTCCTTTTATGATCATCTGATATGTTTGTTGGATCATAGTGATAAAGTGTTACTGGGAAATTTTGTGCCATTAGTTTTTGTATTGTGACATCATGGGAATTTTCAAGAGGAAACATGGGAGAGAGAAGCCAATATACAGGATCAATGGTATAATATTTTTACCTTATAATCTTAGAGATGTTTGGAGTTACAGATCAAGGATGAGTTTTTATAAGGTGGGGAGATTCTAAGATCCTGACCTTTTCTGTAGATCCCTCAATATTTGTTTCAGGTACTATTTTTCCTTTTTTTGAGTATACTTTTTTTTGTTTTATCTTAGGTGTGTTTGGGTGAAATTTGGAAGTTTTTGGAGGGGTTTTGGGTAGTGCATGGTTGGCGCACGGTTTTCCCAAACCATGTGCCCTGCCCTAGAAAACCATGAAACCCCTAGTGGAGAGGACTTGTACAGTTGGAACACGGTTAGGAACACAGTTAGGGAAAACCATGCACCACATATAAGAAATTGTGTACGTGGAAAATTAAACCCATGAAAATTAGACTAAAAATTCCCAAACCCCCTGGACTTCACCCAAAGTCAACCCAACTCAACCCTAAACATTTTCTCTCATTTTTGGAAGTTCCCAGATGGATTCTAAGGCCTTACAACCTCTATTATTGAAAATTATAAGCCCAAATTGAATATCTTCACCTCTCTTGGTAAGAGATTCTCATCTCAATTGGTTTCTTCCCTCTCTCTCATCCTTTTCTCATCATTTGACGAGATGTTTTCCTCTATTGGTAATAGATTTAGATCTAGGTTTTGGTATATATAATTTTTTTGATCTTGGATCTAATTTTTGGATCTATATCTCATTCTTATTCACATTCTTGATTATTCTACTTCAATTGGGGATTTTTGTTGGAGAGCATTCAACATCAATCTTGATATAGGTGGTCCAAATAACAAATCAAATTGTATTTATTTAATTACATGTATGTAATTATGAAATTTCAATTTCCATGATTGGTAAATTTCATTGAAAATTGAATTGATTTAATTTAATTTCCATGTGATAATTATTTGGGTTAAATTGGGGAAATTGAAATTGGTGGAATTGGATTAATTAATTGGTTAATTAATTGATAGAATATTGTTATTTTTTAAATTGATGGGATTTTGGGATTGTGTAATTGGTCAATTAATGTGATTATGAATTAATTAACATTAATAATTATGAGATGGTTTACTTGACCTTAATGGGTTAATGGGTTATATGAATTTAATATTGAAAAATGGTTTAATGGTGAATTTCTCATATCATTTCATGTGATTAAAGAGTTGAGCCATGATTTTTTGTGATAAATTATAATGGTATAACATGATGTAAAATTTTTATGAATGGTTCAATGATGATTAATTGGGATAAATGTGATATATTTGATATATTTTTTTAATTGATATTTGAGTGTGGGACACAGACTACTACTTCAAAATCCCACTTGTATGATTGATCGATAAACGTGTGTGGTACATGGACTGATGCTTCAAAATCACATATTGAATTGACTTATATAAGTGTGTAGGACATGGATTGATGCTTCAAAAATCCATATTGATAAATGATTTGTAGGACACAAACTGATGCTTCAAATAGGCACGGGGTACTATTAATGGCGTTCTAGGCCCAAAATGTTGGCTTTCGACTATGGTTTCAATAGGTCGTAAGATGAATTGAATTGAAATGAAATAGATAATTAAATACCAAGTGTAATAATTAAATGTGAATTGGATATGTGTTATGGTTCAAAATCTGACACGAGACGAAGCAGGTATTAAAGGTTCGGGTGTCCTCGAGAACCTAGGGGTTTATGTGGTTAAATAAAGAATAATTTAATATATGTAAACTATTTATTTTTTATTTTATTTTATTATTTATAAAATTTCATACACTTTTATTGACTGGATATTGTTTTAGACGTCATTGGTGGTGGCCTACTGAGTTGTACTCACACCCTACTCGGGCTGGAAGATCAGTACCTGAATAGACTTCATGTTTGAAGGACAGGATAAGGGAAAGTGCCCTATGTTAGATAGATGAGTTGGGATAGTGAATGAATGAGGAAACTAGACATAGTGTTAAGACCCACTTGATAGTGCTAGTGCCTTTATTTATTTTAGGTTTTTCACATTGGAACTGGACACGTATTTGGAATGACATATCTACTATTTAGTTTTGGATATTGTATTCCTGTTTTGGTTATTATGTGATACTGGTTTTTCTATATTGTTTATATATTTGGCTATTGTTTATTTATTTCCACTATTGTTCTACTTTGATAAAGAGGGTATAGTCTCCTCATGATCAATATTAGACCATCTATTCTAGTCTGCAGCCTCTAGAGTACATGGAGGCTCACTTGAGTTCATGTAACTGAATAGATCAAGGCACTGAAGTGTGGCACCTGGGTTGGGATGTTACTCCAACTACTCCTCTATCTAGTCCAATAAGAATTCCATGCGATGTTTTAAATCATCATCTAAGAGAGGACCAATGAGTCGACCAAGGGTACAGGTGGTGGTGGGGATATAGTGGGGTTATATGGTGAAATTTTAGTGGTAAATGGTGTATAGGTAGACGAATATGGGGAATAAGTAGAGGGAATGGATATATGAGGTGGTGGTGGTGCATGTTGAGCTGGTGGATATAACATATCAGCAGTAACCCTAGGGGAATTTGGGTCTACAGCCACCTTAGTGGGTGCGGGGTGATCCTTCATGAGGATGTGGGTTCTCCCACTCCTTTGGACCATTCCCATGTGAATAAGTATAAGATAATTATTCTTCCAAATTTTGTTTTTTCTATTTTTTGTTAATATGTCAATATGTTTTTTTAGAAGAAGTTACTTAGAGAAACTTGGAGAAGTTAAAGATAATAGTTATTGATAAGTTTAGAGAAATATTATTAAGTCATATGGTTCTATTTTGATCTAAAAATTACTAAAAAACATGATTACTAAAAGTTATCATGGTTCAATCTTGAGTACAAAGAAGTGGGTTGAGAGGGTATATAAAGTTCAAGGTGTGAAGTACACTAAACTGAGTTGATTGGTCTGAGTACTATCAAACTGAATTCTGTGTTACAAAGTGTGAAGATACAGTTTTTTGAATGTTGATCTATGGAGATGAGGTTGTACATAGGTTTAGTTTTAAATTATATATGCAAGATAATCAAATAGAGGAACAATTATATGTGCATCAGACTATGTTAAATGAATAGAGACTATTTATGTGAAGATCAATATTATAAAGTAATTATGTTTAAAATAATATGAAGTTTTAAGTTATGAAATTAGTACAAATTCTGACATATATAGTTGATTAAGTTTTAGATGGAGGATAGTTGCATCATAAGGAGAAATATTAATTTATGAGGAAGACACCGAAAAGAGAAGTATGAAGTTCTACTATATGGATAGGTAGATGGATTTCTACCGGAAAGAGAACCATGATTTCATCATATGGAGATTTGTGATGTCCTCAGATAGATATATATAAAGTTGTGTCATACATGGAGGAATGTGATGTCATCAGACAGAGAATTCCAAAGTCATCAGACATAGATATTTTGATCTCATTAAACAGTGTTTTCCTAATGAATTGGAATGAGATGAAAAATTTTTGTGATTCCATCAGATAGAGAAGGCTAACGTTTCATAAAAAAAATTCATCAGATATGGGAATTATTATGAATATATATCAGATAGATCTACCTTATTGATTGTACACTAGAAATATTTTTGAGTAGATTTTAAAATATTTATAAAGCCTTTTATCAATGTAAATATGTTGAGTTGTTATTTCAACGGTTATAAATCAATCCAAATTTTGAGGAAGTTTTAAGAAATTCTTGATTTCCTGTTTTAAGGAACCTTTGGTAATGAAATTTAGCTCTAAAGTTATAGAAGTCTCGAAGGCAATCAAAAGAAATTGAGATGATTAGGATAATTCCAATTTTTAATTTTTGGAGCATGTTCATTATCCTATTTATTTTAAGGAAGAGTGCTTATATAAATGGATAAAGTCATAGTACGAATGTACACTGTTTATATGTGTGAATGAGTTAAAGTGATAAAGGTTTTGTGTTATGATATTCCATCCAAGAAATATATTAGTTAAAGAATAGTAGTATCTAAATGAGTTTCATAGGATGAAGCAGAATCATAGTGTGAGTTTCCAACCATAGTTTATACTTGGTTGAAGAATAGAGCATCATATATAAGAGCTTTTGAAAAAATTCTTCCAAATAGAGGTTTACCAAATGTATTGAGTACCATATGAAGTAGGAGTATCATAATGAGTTTCTTTAGAGGAAATAGGAGTATAAGAACAAGGTTCACATGGTGGAGGGCATCACATAGATAAAAAAAGACCAAGGAGTGTCAGATATAGTTCATCGGATAGAGCACACTAGATTGAGGATAATCTGATAGAGAATATAAGAATTTGTCATATTGGATAGATTTTTTCTAAGAAATATTTCTAGAAAAATTTCTAAAATAGTGATTTTAAGTTTATCTAGGTATTTTTAAGATCAGGAATAATTTTCAAGACCAATAAAATATTAAGAGATTTTTTGAAGATCTTGAATAAAATGTACATGGTCGAAGTTGATCCAACTTTCTTGTGAAATAAGAACATATAAAGAAGATAATCTTTCAAATATAGGATCATAAAATATTAAGAGATTGTATCTAGGGTGTAGAAATAGTTTCTAAAATGGCTTATGGATGGGGTATATAATCATTCATAAAGAAAGTGGATACAAGAAGGAAAGTCGGTGGTATGATTAATTATGGTTGAAGAGTTTATTTTTGGGGTGTAGAACCCATGTTATCTAGAGGAATAATTATTAGGGTGCATAACTAGTTGTTTCTAGTGCCTTTGTAATCCTAAAAGAAGTTAGTAAAATAATCTATGTTGGGGAAGGAAACTAATATGTAAAGAAGTATGACATTGTACCAAACATTGTTAATATTTTTTATTGATATCTTTTTATATTTACTATATATAAAGTGAGGTTGATAGTGTAACATCCCAGTTTTTAAAAAAAATTGAAATGAATGAAACTTTGTTTTAAGTTGATATTTATAACAAGCCTTTAGACATAATTTTTTCCACTTCTGTGTTTTGAATTTCAAGAAACTTTCATCTACAATTGTGTTCGGTATGTTATTTGGAGTCTATTGGAACCGACTTGTTTTTTTGGTGAATAGTAACATACCCTTATGAATAGTAATATGAATATTAATATGACCCGAATTAATAGTAAATTTTATTATTATTTTATTTTATTAAAGGCTTTAAGATAATATCATCTAGGTTAATTTTTCATTGTGATATAGAAGTAGTCACAAAATTAGAATTGTTAATTTTTTAATTAAGTATGCTATTATTTAAAAAATAAATTAATAATATTTAGAAAATTATTTTCAAAAAATGGACTTCATTTTTGAATTCTACATGTTGAAAAATGGTTAGGGTAAATTTTTGGGTTTTTTCTGAAATTCTTGATTTTTCGGTGAATAGTGAAATGCGATAAAATATCGTATAATCAAATTATCAGTAAAAATACACTATTTATGACATCATAAGCGAAGAAAGGACACTTGTTTTGAACTCACATTCCATTATTACTTTTTTAGGTCACATGAACTAAGACTATTCATAATCTTGGGCAAAAATATTATAATAATGATTAAAATAATGAAAAACACCCCCTCTCCTCCACTATAAATACCACCCTCACTCCCCTCTTCTTCCCACACATATCAAGCCTTTAGCCATGCCTAATTTCTACCCAATACTCCTCCCAAGGCTCTTCCCCACGTCCTAGATCTTCTAGTCTCACCAAAAGACCAAAACCAAATCCCTTAAGAAGGATATCAAGGAGAAGAGATCAAGAGGTAAACATCCTCTTTTATTTTCTTTCTTTTCTTTCATTTTATGTTATTCTATTCCTTTACCTTTTGAATTTTGTTGGGATATTTCATTAAATATCCCTCCTTACTTTCCATATTATCTATGAGTGATGATATATTCCCTTTCTCTCATCAAACTTTTTTTATGAAATTTTAAGAGACGTTGTTAGGCTGCCGAATTTTCATGATAAATTTCTCAAGTTTTCTTTTATTTCATGATTCCTTTTTCTTCTTTACTTGACCCTTCTTATCCAAGAGGCATGAAATATCCAGAATCATGTATATTATAGATTTTATCATGTTTATGGAAAATTCTTCATCATTATTCTTCTCCTCTCCCACTTATTTAAGGAATAAAAACATTGTCTGTGATGTGTCGAATTACCAACATCGTGGACGATGTGATTTCAATTTCCATTAATTATTTAAAATCTGGTCATGAAACCATTTATATGGTTTAACCAGGTTATAATATATGTGTTATGACTCACCCATGGTTCTAGAATTATTTTTTACTCATGGTTATAATTTATAAGACAAAATGAGGTTGTTATTATCAAAGAACCTCTAAAATGATCTAAACAAACATCATTAAGGTTTTAACTTATGAATCATCCTCATATTAAACATCAAAATGATAAATGGTATAAATTATGGTACTTTAAATATTTAAATACCTTTCCATTCCAATTCTGTAGTTTCACTTCCAATCAACAAGAACATCCATCATGATCCAATCTTGGAAATCATGTAAAGAACTCACCCAAAAACAGTGCAAGGGAAAAAATACTAACAATTAAAGGGTGAAATGATGTTATGAAATGATCATATAAGATGTTATTAACATAAACATGTTTCTTTAAAATATTAATAACACTATTTTAACCATTATAAAGGAGGTTTAAACAAGTTGGAAATAAGACAAACCTGAGGTAAGGGAATTCTTAACCCGATTTCCATTCTTTGGGTTAACATCCTACTTCATTATTTATGTGATATTTAAATTTTTTGTGTGATGGGTTATGTTTATATTATGTTTTATTATGTGTATTTACAGTATATATACATAATACATCCACTATATTAAGTCTCTCTTCAATTTTATGATATTTATAAGGGGTTTTCCTTTAAAAAAATACTCTTTTTAAATTCGGTTTTACAAAATTCCAAAGTGATGTTTTTATAGAATTATTCATGTTGTATGATTATGTTTTGGTTCTTGGGAATTATTTATGATGAAGGGTGGGACATATATTTCCCTCAAATGCATTGGGTATGAGTAAATTGGTGGTCGGCCATATGGTTAATCCAAGTGTAACTGCGATGGTTACACAAAGTAAGGTAGTTATGAGGGTTACAAATTATAAGGTAGCCAATAATGGTTACAAGATTATGTAAGTAATGCCCCAAGATACCTCTATGATTATATTTATGTTCTAATGTTTTTTTTATCTTGTTTAAATCTCATGTTACACAAATTAAGTATATATGGGTGAAAATAATGACTTTTGAAAATGTTTTCATGCGTTATGAGTATTCATAGACTAATGTGCTCTTTCCTTATTTTACATCCCTTACTGAGATTTTGTGCTCATCCCAAGTTTTTAAATGATTTTCACAGGTTAATGGATGTGTAATACAAGGAATGAAGCCATGTTTAATTTTGAAGAACTTTCAAGGAGTCTTGTTTTAAGTTTTAATGTTTTATATTTTGAAAAAAATGGAAACTATTTTTATAGTATCCACTCTGTAATAATGTGTAATGTTATGAATGTATTATCCTAATTATATAAAGAACTAAACTTGAAAATATCCTCAATGAAAAAGGAATTTTTTTTCTTGACTAAATTCAAGATTATGTATATAATAAGGTCGGGTCCTTATAGATAGATATCTTTGAGTAAATAAAAACTCTAACAATTTTTAATGGTTGATTTCTAAGAAGAATTAATAAAATAAAGTGATCACTAATTCATCACCTACCCCTCTTAGTGATCTTTAATTGATCCAGAAATTTCAATTAGTATCAGAAGGTTTCTTCTTTTTGAAAGATCCAACTATTTACTAATGATAAAGAATATAAATTTGGTGAATAGTATGGTTGTTCCTATATTTTATAGAAGAAACTATCATAGTTGTAAGAATAATATATTAGCCTATATTCTATATCTTGGCTTAATAGTAAGTGATACTTCAAATGTGGGATTTCCTCCTATTAATGAGGTTTCTATGACAACTACCGATAAGAAAAATTTAGAATTTGATGGAAAGGCTCAAAATACCATTTTTATGGCTCTATATTAATGTTTATACAAAAAAATATTGGATTTCCAACTTCCAAATTTTTGTGGGATAACTTGAGAAGCAGTTATAGAGGAAAAAAATAAAGTTAAGGAGGTGAAGTTATGAATCTAGAAGTTCAATTTTTGAGTTATAAATATGGATGATGAAGAATGTATTGATGAATACTTTACAAGATTCATTTATATTTTTATCAATGTCAGAGGTTTCAGTGATAATCTATAAGATTATACTATCATTAAGAAACTAATGAGAAACTTTCTAGATAGATTTTATGATAATAAATCATCTCTAAATGATCATTAAGATTTACCTCTATATGAACTTCAGAATATTCCTGTGGAATATAATATGATAAAATTAATAGTATTTAATTATAAGTCAAATGAAGAAATATATTTTTAATCTTTATTAAAAGGTAATTTTAGAGAAAAATAAGTATAATGAGAATCAAGTGATTGATATGTTGATAAAGTTGAATAGGAATTAAATAAAATTATTTCTATTATTTCTAATAAATATAAAAAGTTAAATTGGAAAGGTAAAGTTAAATTATCTCTTAAATGTTGGAGTTGAAATTATATTGTTCATTTTGTAGCAAGTTCTCCTAAGAAGAAATTCGATGATTTTGAGTCAGAGGAAAAAGATACGAAGTCTCAAAAATACAATTGGAAGAAATATAAGAAAAAATTTATTAGAAAGAAGAAGAAAATATTATTGAGTAGAAGATAGCAGAATGATTCTTCATCCATCAATGAACTCAATTTTCATGTTAGTAGAGAAAGTGCTTTATCAAACAGTGATGTTGATGGATAAAAGAGAATGAAACTTGAGTATATTATAAAATAAAATTTGGAAGAATATCTTGAGAAAAATACACAACTTCATAAGGAAATAAATAAATTAAATAAATAAGTTAAGGAGATAACTTTTTTGAATGGTGAGTGTATCAAAAAAGAGGCGACAATCCTTAATGATATTAGAGCTTAAAAGTTAAAATGGATGAGCTTGAAAGGAAAATATAACACCCTGAGTTTTTAGGAATTATTTTTTAGAATAAATTAAATTTATTTGATGGATTTTGTTGTATGATACGCCAAGTTAATCTTTCTCTATATGAAAAACAAAACCATCATATATTAATAATATAGTAATTTAAATGTAGCCATTACAACCTAACCATTAAACTCAGTGATAGGAATAGTAATAAATAATTTTTAAATATTAAATATAATGGTTTAAAATAAAGTAAACATATTTATAATAAAATACAAAAAATTTAGTAAAGTCTTTATATGTTTCAAAAATACTATTTTTTCAAAAAAAACTGATTTTTATCTCTTTTTGTGAAAAATAATAAAATTAATTTTTGAAACTTTTAGAAAAATAATTTAATAAAATAAACTTCATTATTTAATTCATAATGTCAAAATTTTCTTAGGATTAATTTTTGGGATTTCTCTGAAAATTTTCAGTTTTTTATGAATAGTGAAAATACTGAATTTTAATTGAAAACTATCTTTTCGTTTAATTTATTTATAAAGTTAAATTATATTTTAAAGGATAATTAGTTAAATTACAAATCCATTAAACTAATTTAGGTCATTTTAATCAATTTCATATTGAAATTGGATATAAAAACTTTGTCAACTTTTGAACTTTTCACTTTAAAAACCTGCTTTCTCATCACATCTACGGGATTAATATTAAATTAATTTTTTACAATTATGAGAATTTAATTTGAAAAATGGATTAAATATTTGGAATAATTATAATTTATAAATTATAATAAGTTAAAATTAAGTTTTTACCAAAATTAATAGTGAATGTAGTAAAAATTAATTATCGTGGTCAAGTTAAAAATGGGTTTACTGTGGGTTAAACTAAAAAGAGAAGACTAGAAATAACTTATAAACTCATATAAAAACTATTTTCTAGAAATATTTTGACCATTAAATATCTAAGGTTAGATAATGAACTAATTTTGACCCTTTTGACATACGAAAAACGTGGTAGAACTTATTTCTTTTCAAAAATACCAAGTGTGTCCTCTCCCCCACTTATAAAAGGCCACCCCCCCCCCCCCCTTCATCTCTTCTTCATACCTTCACACCTCTTTGTTTCAAAAAATACCTTAAAAATAACTTCCCAACTTCCCTAATCTCATCCTAAAATCCTTATTTTGGGTATAAATTCATCCTAGGAAGGATTTTAGTGCAAACCTAAAGAGGATACCTAAAGAAGAGGTAACGTTCATCAACAAGCGTTTTTATTTTATTTCTTCATCAAACCCATTAAATTATTTTTATATCATGATTATGTAATAAAATTAGTATCTTAAATATAATTATATGTTTTTATATTAATTTTAATACCTAAAATCATGCACACTTTCATCAAATGGGTTACGAAATCATTGTTCATGTGTAAGACGGACTACCGTCTCACGAACCGATGTTGTTGTTTTTTCTATTACCGCCTATCAAGGTTGGTTGTAATGATGGATTTATAGTTTATATGTGATATATATGACATATATTATATTTATTATGTTATTATGATTCTTTAATTTTTATATCACACATATCTTCATACTTTCCATTGTGTGGTAATATGATAATGGCGTTCGTGTGTACAGCGGACTACACCTCGCGAAGTGATGTGATTTATCCATGCTTTACATGGAATGTATTAAGGATGAGTTTAATAAAAAATTATGATATATATGACATAAAAATTATTATGTAATGATAATATATATCATTTAACTTTATTTCTTTCAACCCAACAATAAAATGAAAAACAAAGTCCATGCGTACATACAGTCTACCGTCTCCATGAATGGTGTATTTCATTTCCTATAACTAAATTTTATGGATTACTATAAATACATATATACTGAATATATATGATATTTATATAATTTTAATAATTATATGTAATATAAAACCATGATAAAATTAATAGGACAAAAAATATAACAAATTAAAAATTATACAAAAAAAAGTGCTTATTACCTAAAACATAACTTTAACATGGACTTGTTAGTAAATGGGTAATAAAAGGTCATAATAAAATAATATATGGTATGATATATATTAATAAAGTTATATAATCTATTTATAATAAATTTATATTTATTATATAGTAGGTTTTAATGAGTATTAATGAATTCAAGACTTAAAGTAAGGGAATTTTGTCTCAATTTACCTTCTTTGAGATGTATATTATGTTATGCAACTATATTAATTAACAAGGTGTATATACAGCCCCTTTGACATGTAATATCATGAATTTATTTATCCTAAATATATTTTAATTTCCATTTTATGTTATTCCTTCATGGGTATTATGATCCAACATTACCAAAGTAGTAAAGATTTTATATTACAATCTCATCGTTTATCGGGATTATTTATGATTAAGTCTCCAATATTAATATATCTTGACCTACCTCTCAATAATTATCATAAATTTTTTTAACCACTATTTATTCATTATATATTCAAGTAATGGTATCATTTTTTCACTCTTTGGTACTTAATATTATTAAGAAAATGTTTTTAAGAAAATATGACTTGATTTCTCTCTTTAGTTGGAAATTTATTATCTTCTAAAACTATGTTTTTTAAAAATGGTTACAAAAATATTTTATTAATATATTATGATTTTTTAAAAATTCATTTTTACCCATGTTTTACTTTTTACGAAATGTTTTGATGGTAATATTCATGTTGTTTTCCAAAACAATGCATGTTTGGATTTTAGTGAAATTGTGAAAGGAATATTAATTTTAAAGTGTATGGTATGAATGTATTTTTTTGACATTATGACCAAAAATTGCTTCAAAGATTCCATTATAAGTTTTAAAGGTTATTTTCAAAGAAATTTTCTTCAAAATTTTTATATTTTAAAATGAATTATTCATAGAAGAAAGAATAATTTCCTCGATAAATGTTTAAATGATCTTTCAAAATTATTTTCTATATAAGATGACATAATTTGATGTTACCTATTTCTTACTAGGGATATGATCCAAGGATACCATTCATATTATTTCTCTTAATGGTTTATGTTTTTAGGTCATGATTTTTATGAAACCTGTTTCTCTTCCATGGGTTACACCATGATGAAATGTTCACGAAACCCACTTCTTTTAATGGGTTATTCCATGATGAAATGATTATGAAACCTGTATCTTTTCCATAGGTTATGATATGATGAAATTTTTATGATACCAATTTAATTTCATTGGTTAGGATATGTTGAATTTTTATGATCTTGTGGAACACATAAATATGGTTTTCATTATGTGATGGGTGGGACCTATATCTACCTCAAATGTATTGGGTAAATATTTATATATCATGAAATAGATAGGAATAGAACAGGAGTCAAACTAGTTCAATAAGACAAGGATGGAACGGGATTAAACCCAGTTCAATAATATAGGGATGGAATGAGAGTGAACTCAGCTCAGTAAGATAGGGTTGGAACGAAGAGTGAACTCGATTTAGTAAATGAATTTATCTGAAATGGTGGTCTTGGTAGAGATACTTGACTAATATAGTAATGATTTTATATGATTATGTGTATACCACAAATTCCATGTATTATGTCAATGTTATGCTCTCATGGCTCGTGTTCTTTGATCTTTTTTATGAATTATGTCTTATAAACTGTCAATATTTATTCCATGACTCAAGATTATGAACTTTGATATGCAGGGTATGGTTTTAAAATGTTATGATCATGTTATTGTACTCTTATGTTCATGTTATGCTTACATATATCCCTTTTTCCTTTACTGAGCATCTAATCTCACCCTTTATTATGTTTCCTTTTCCCAGGTTATGAATATATGTATTATGTATGGTATGTATAAGAAGGGTGATAGTTGTGAAGAATGTAGTGCGAGATTATGTAGCTCACTTATGGACCAGTGTTTATGTTTCCAAGGGAACTAAACTATTATATTCCTTAGACATGTTTTTATGTAATGTAATAAATAATAATTAAAAATTATGTAATACTTATGTATGAAAATCCTGGGTCGATATAGTTAGTATCATTGAAAATTTTTAGTTAACTGTTGGAAACTGGGACGAGAAAACCTTAGTGATATTATTAATTAAATGTCTAAGGATAAGTCTAAGGATGAGTCAAAGTATAGGAAAAAGTCATGGAATTTTTGTAAATGATAGAGTGAGTGGTTTTTAAGAAATTTCATACCTGTCTGGATATTACAAGTAGATGTGGCTCTAGAATAGATTTACCTAGGGGTAACAACCCTAAAAACATCGTATTTAGCTAGACTCAATGGGGAACTGGTGCATGACAACAGGTATTACTGCACACCTGGTTTAACACTATCGAGGGATATTCTTTGGAAATTCACAAACTCTTTACAAACCATCATGAAGGATTTAAATATAATATTACTATTTATGATATAATATAAACCTAAGGTGTCATACATTAAAGAATTTTTCATTATTTATACATCCTGTAAGTGGTTTTCATGATTATGTGGTTCCCACTATTATTATTTTTCTTACACTATGCTTTTTTTTAGTAAATGGATGAAACCAATAGGAACCAAGTTAATGATGAGTTTGATGGAAAATGAAATGATTTTCTTCCTGATATTTCAAATTTTATGGGAGTTGGAATACAAAATATCATTGATATGCTCACACAACTTTCTCAAGCTATAAATCATGCTAGACTTCCAAATGAAAAAAGGATGGAACAACATTCTATTGAATCCTTCCTGAGGAAATGTCAACCTTCCTTCAATGAAACCGTTGATCCACTAGTTATTGAGAAATGGATCAGTAACACCAAAAATATCTTTTATATTCTCCATTGTTTAGAACATGAAAAATTCATTTTGGTTGTCTACTATTTTGAAAGTGAAGTGGATCAATGGTGGAATCTTATCAAGAATACAAGGAAACATGATGAAATTGACTCCATGGATTGAGAAGATTTCAAGAACTTATTTTTCAATGAGTAATTTCCTCTTATTATTTGTACAAATATATAGGAGTTCCTTGAGAAAAAGAAAAGTATGATGAATCCATTGGTACCTATAAGGAATTTTTTATAAGACTTTTGAGGCATGCTTTGGGTATTATCATCCAACCTAAAATTAATGTTGATAAATTCTTCAATGGATTAAATCCAAGTCTCTAAAGGGTGTTATACATAAGATACTTTAGTATCTATGAAGATATTGTTCAATGTGCTATCAAGGTAGAAATGGATGTTGAAGTTACATATAAATCTCATGGTTTTGAAAAGAAAATGAAGATAGAGTTTAAATGAAAATCTAAAAACCATGGAGAGAAGAAGATGATATTTTCTTTATGCTCAAAGTATGGGAAGAAGAATGGAGTAAATTGTCTTAGGGGAAATGATAAATGTTTTAACTATACAAGTGAAATTCATCAAGAAATTGATTGTTGAAGTAATGGGAAGAAGTTAGCTAATGATATGAATAGATAGAAAGCTGCACATAATGTACCTCCCACACTTTAGAACCTCAATTATAAGAATAATGAGCAATATGATAACCAATTCCTGAACTTGAGGGTTAATGATGATGATCGATGTCAGCAACCTCTTAAGTTGAGGGACAAGGGTAAATCTAATGTGATCACTGTTTTTGACGAGGGGTGTGATAATGATGTGTTGAATGGTACACTTACCATACACTCTAGATGTCATGACCCCCACCCACCAAATATTTCATAGGGAAGGTAGAAATAATGAACCCCATGTACCCCTCTAGTAGCCCCCGAGTTGGAAACTAGAACTGAGGGTGTAAAAATATCATAGTATTGAGGCATTACCTTCTATAAATAAAATAGGATTGAGAGATAGGATAAAAAATCACCCAAGGACTCCAACAAACTATATAAAGGTAAACCAAAAACCATCCAAAAATGCATGATTAAAGTAATATTGATATATATAAAAGTATCCAAATTACATAACCAAAAGACAATTCTTTGGAGGCAACTCAACAGCAACTCCAACCCAGCTAGTAATGTCCAACTTGATCCCCAAAGTCCTCCTAGAAACCTGAAAATGTTTTATATATGTATGTTGATCATAACAGGTGTACTCAGTAGGGACATAACCAAGGCATCAAGTGCACATGTGAAAAATATCATGCTAATGCACTAGTGAAAACACAATAGAACCAAAAAGCACTTATACAAGTCATCTAACCAACCCAACCTCACTATGGATCACTCTCCAAATCATGCACTTGATATAATAATATAGAAATGAGATTGTAATGATCTAGGAACCCCAATGACTCTTTCCCACTGATTTGATACTCTCATTCCCCAATATCGAATTTCCTATTCTCCCACCCCTTCCACACACATCACATCACATCCTATCTACAGAAACCTGGGCCAAACATCACATTACATCCCACCCACAAACACCTGGGCCACACATCACATCACATCCATCCCGCAAACACCTATGATACACATCAAAACCGGAACTAGAACCAAAATTGTAGGGTGTCAAAAACATAAAGGACATAAACCTCATTCCCTCCTCCTATCATGGATGACCCCCACCATATATCACATCACACCATGTCACGTCTCACCTATAGGCACCTGGTCCAACACATCACATATTTCCTGAAAAAACCTAGGTCACATATAGTCACTTGGTCCAACACATCACATATTTTCTAAAAAAACCTAGGCCTACACATCACATATCTCCCATAGATACTTGGGCCAACATATCACTATTTAAGGAAGAGTGGGTGATAGGGGGTATCTAGCCATCCATATCACTACCATCTCGGATGTTGGGGAAACACTCGGAACTCAACACCTCTGAGCATTAGTAAGGTTATCCAACTTAGGTGGAAATGTACAAAATAACATAAGAATACATGATATAGAGATATCACACAATACCCAACCTAAGGTTAAACATCAGAAATAATATCACACACCACATATCCATCATTGAACCACACATCAATCGTCACAACTATTTGCACCACTATATGCAACACCATGCAACCGCCACACAAGCCACACAACATTCCACTTTCCACTAAAAAGTTTCACCAAATTTATTCATTAATAAATTTATCGAACATATTAATTTACATCCAATTATATTAAATTACCAAACCATTCATTTATTCATTTCATTCAGCATCGTAATTTATTCCACTGCTAACTGGGAAACTAACCCAACCACACTATGTAATAACTAGACCAACTCACATAACCACCATCACAACACCACACATCCACCATATTAATTGAATCACTTCACCTAATCCATATAAAAACACATCATCCACACATCTCATCCATCACACAACCACAACTTCCATGTACTATAACCACTATGTCGTAACCACTACGCCGCAACCTCTATGCCACAACCACCATGCTACAACCTATGTGATACAACCTATGTTCCACAACCACTACACGAAACCTCACAACTTCCCATATCACATCCATGTTAACCAAGTACTACATCACTGCGCTGCACATCGAACAACCTAGCTGGTCACATATATCATCTCATAACAACCCAAACCACACATGGAAACACAACAAGCATAATCACACATCACAACACACATTTCTAATTCCATATTTATACAGTGGAATTATCATATATCTTCTTAATTTATCATGGGTATTATCACACAAACTAGATGTTGTGGGGGAACCAATTATTATCCAAATATACATTTTTAACCTTTTATTCGGGAGATATCACACAAAAAAACTATGAGGGTCATCACGGAATAACAAATATAGTGAAAACAAGGCTCCCAACAACCATTATTTTCATAATTAGTAATAGGCATTCATTAAAATCTAAAAAATATATAATAAATCAGTAAATCATGTGATAACTCCCCATACCCATCAATTTTAAACATTACAATTAATTATATGATTATACCAACCCTTACTATCCACCCAAAGGTAAGAAAAAGCATGAATATCTCACACATAGCATGTAGAAAAGTGAGAAATAGGATCCCATACCTTAAAGAATCTTTCTAATCTCATTGTACACTATAGGTCGAAGAAGAAACTGCCCAGAAACCACCGCTGCATAGGGAACTAGGGGATTAACCTACACCGCACCAAAGGTTTGTCAAAACACAACCCGCAACTCCTCCCAAACCAAAGAAACATCGTCACAATGAAACTCCAAATAATAATGGTGGGAAACACATGATATAGATATAAGAACTCAACATGGATCGAAGATAGGAATCCCAGGATCGATCTCAGATGAAGGAATCCCAAGACGCTAGAGAGAGGGTCACTGAATCACCTGGAAACGAGAGGTCCATAGGATTTTAGGGGAAAACTTGAGGCGCTATAGGATTTAAAACCATACTACATAAGTTATTTACATAGAATGTACCCTTTTCATGTCATGTAAATATCAGGTTTCAAGTCCCATCAAAAAATGCATAGCCTTGAAGGATTTAACACCTGAATTTATTACATGTTGTGTAACACCTCATGAACCATCCTTCACAACTAGTGAACCTTCCTCTCGTGTCATGTAAACTTTACATGGCATGTATTCCTTTTGTCTCTATCTTTTTAATATCCAACTCCTCTGGTCTATCTCTAGGCCTTCTCTAAGCACCATGAAACCTCATCAAGACTCCCTTAAAACACCTAATAAACCCAAAACTATAAAAGGAACTGACCGGTAGGAAATGAACCATTACACTAGATACCTCTAAAATGATTATTTCCCTTAAAAAACCAAAACCAAGCCTAGATTAAAAATGGGTCTAAACAACCACCCTATGATACACCTCTTTGGGATATTATCATACTAAAATGTCATCACTATCCAAACTCACCAACCAAAACACCCATGAAATACACCGCATATCCATATCTCTAACTCTCACCAAGAACAACATTACATCATCTGGTCACCGGCCACAACCACCACATTTCCACATAGCCCAAACCAACCACTTCCATAACCAACAAACCTCGTCACTGGGGTCACATGAATTAGGGAATCCCATCATCCATGTCAAGATACAATCCACTCTAAGTGGAACTGACTCACCCGCATGGGTTTAATTGCATCGCAGTTAATGTGTCTCAATTAGGAATCAGGTCCCCCCCTTTCCATATGTTGGGGTTTTATTACACATCACACATCAAGAAAAATAGCACATCTCATAACATAGTAAGATCTAATCATTACATCATAAGAAAAACAAAACAAATAAAAACTCAAATAAACTCTAGGTATTAGGCATGCATATGTTTCTATTTCTCCCAAGTACTCTCCTTCAGGATACCATGCCTCCATAACACATGGACCAAGGGAATGGTCCACCCATCCATTGCCTTATCTTGATGATCCTGGATATCTATCGGCCGCTTGATTATCCACTGAATGAGGATAATATTCATTGTTAATATATATAATATTCATGTGATTTATTATTCATAAACACCATTTTAGTGCATTTTATACTTTGAACATTAATTCACATTATGATTATAATTCCCTCTTAAAATACACTATTACATGGTACATTTTTTAACACCTCCTAAAATAAAAAAATTGTATTGATTTTATTTTCATATTTTATTTTCATTTATATCATGATATAGGTAAAAATTAATGCTTTTGGATTACTTAAAGATTCACATTGGAAGACCACCAAAATGGTCTTTCATGCCAACACATTCTAGGTAATGTAAACTGGACAGAGGCCCAATAAAGAGACTGTAGCAGCCAATATCCAAGTCCAATGATTATAAAAATTTAACTAAAGATATAGGAAATCAATAGGAACATTTCATTAAATAGTGGACAAAGATAATTCTGATTTTTTAATGGATTTATAAGAATCTCAAGTTGAAGATGCAATATTGGGCCAGATTCTTGCGGCCTAGAAAAATAGCCCACAAATTTAATCATATCTCGAAAACCATAAACTATTTTGGATTGAAATTTTACAAGATATCAGGGTACATCCGTATCTTCATTTTTGTCTTATATGGACAACCAAAATTGGGCCATCTAGATGCTCTTTTGAACACATCTGTCGAGTCATGCAAGTTGGATCGGATTGTTTTTCAAGGGTCAAAAAATCAACTCTCCCTCAAATTTCCACCCACTTATGGCCTACCACAATTAATTTAGGAGACTTGGAATATTGGAGGATATACCTAAGGCTTCAAAAATTCCTATTTAAGGTAGTTTTATTGAAGGATTTGGGCATCTTTGGTGCTTTCTTTCATTGTAATGTTATGATGCAATTTTGTTGTCTCGTGTTTGTCTTTCACATGTAAGTCGTTCTAATTCATCTTAGTTTCTTAATAAAAGTTGTTCTTATACTATTATTCCGTTATTATCCATATCACATTGATATTTTTTCCTCAAGGTTTGAATTTATTCACACCAAAACATGTGAAATTATTCACACAATGTTGGAGTGATCATTTTCTTTTTATTGTTTTTTTTACTTCTTCAATTCCTCCCTCATGATTCTACTTCCCACTTCTATTGAAACAATAGCATAAATGGAGGGATAATACTATTATGGGTTGATCCAAGGAAGTATCAAGGGTCTAGATTGGATGTTATTTCTCACTCTATTAATTTATAATCAATTCTTTTAATTGATAATTTAATTTGACAATTTTAAAACTTCTTTGTCCTTTTTGAATTTTAAGGTCGCACACTTCAAATGCTAATACGAACCTTTACCTTGGAGTGCTCAAAACATTGATCCTCAAAGTGTATAGGTGATTATCATAGGGAGTGTATGTATTAAACGAGGAAGTTATGATGTTGTTTGATCTTATTAAATGAACCCATATCAAATATAAGAGATTTAAATAGTTGAAAAAGGAATGTATCCAATCCACCCCAAGTGATAACCTAGGATCAAATCATCATTTTAAATTGAATTCACTTAAGTCAATTAGTGTTCACTTAAACCTATCTAAAATAAACGCAAATTTGGCTATCCAAAAACCAAAAATAGTCCATATAATGTATGTATCTATAGGTTTCTTCTTAGGTCTCTGAGGATTTGAAAACCCAAGCTAAACTACAAGCGACCGCTTAAACCTAAAAACTCGGGCAAATTTGGGAAAGACCAAATTTTGGTGCCATTTTCAGGGACCCAAGTAATTAATATCAACACCCATTCTATTCTACCCCATTTCTATTTTCTCACCCCAAAGTGTCTTATCTTTTCCCTTTCTCTCTTTTTTTTCTTTTGGCGTATGTCCGCCTACACCTGCGATAACTCAAAAAGACTGGTTAGGGTGGAAAGTCCTGGGGTTGGGGAGTCAAGCACACCTAGGGGTCTCTTACCATTATATAAAAATATTTCTAATACTCAAGATTAAAAAATTGATCCAATTTGAATGGAGGGTCTTCAAATAAATCAACTCATAACCCCGAGTGGTAACCGAAATGGAAATCCAAATGAGACAGCCCTAAACTTGGGAAATACAGTCGATCAAACCATGAATGGCTACCTCACACCTTACTAGACCAATGCACCCTATTTCATTAGGCATTATGACCTATGAGAATCCCACTATGTATTAAAACCTCATTTTCTAAACCACCTTCTAACCTTCTATGGGATGGAGTCGGAAATGTCATACCTTCATGTCAAAGAGTTCAACGACATTGTTGAAACCATGTGCCCACCACATCAACTTGAGTCAGCTAAGATGAGGCTATTTCTTTTCTCAATTAAGGATCGAGAAAATAATTGGTTAAAAAATTTGAGACCTACATCAATCCACTCCTAGAACCAATTGCAAAGAGAATTCTACAAAAAATACTTCCCGCATCACAAAACAATTTCACTTAAAAAGAGCATCCAAAACTTTTTTGAAAAAGAGGGAGAGTCATTCTATGAAACATGGGAGAGGTTAAAATACATCCTAAACATGGTTCAACACCATGGTTTTTCTATTCCTGAACAAGTTATAATTTTCAATGAAGGGTTGGTCCTAGGGAAAAAATAATTCCTTGACATGATGTGTGATGGGACCTTTAAAAACAAATCCCCAAATGATGCTTATGAGCATCTAGAAAGACTTGATGAACAAAACCAAGCATGGGGAACATAACCTTATTATTAAAATACATAAAGAACTAATGGAATGAATACACTTATAGAAGAGGAAATCCTTAGGGCTAAACTCGCAGCACTCGCTAGGAAGGTCGAGGAGATCGATCTTAGGAAGGTCTATGAAATTCAAACTGTTGACCCCGTTTTCATAATTTGTGAAAAACATCACCACAAGACTGAAAATTTACCAAACATACCTTACATTAAATATGTTCTTCTAGGAGGACCACCTGTGGAAGTCAATTCTCTAAACTTTCAGAATCCACAGTACCAAACCACTTTCAATCCAAGGTACAATGACCATCCAGGATTCCATTGGAAAGATAACCAATAACCCAATCAACAACCTAGTCAGCCACAAGAACCAAACCCCTACCCTCCACAAAATTTTAAAAACCATAACTAGTTCCAACCACAAACAGTCCAATATCAACACCCTCTTATCCAATACCAACAACCCATCCAATAACCCATGCAATAACTAAAGTATCCTCCTGGGATAAACCAACCAGCACGATCCCCTAATCCATCTATCACTCTTCCAATCCTTGAGAAGTTGTATAAAAAAATGGATAAAATGAACTTAAAAGTATCATACCTTAAAAATGAACTACAAAACATTAAAGATGGGAAGTCACCCATGCCTACTCAGGCAGTACCATCCTCAACTTTAAGGGGAGAATCTAGTTACACACAAAACCTATCAAGAACAAATGAAATCAATGTTTGTTTTAATAAGTGGGAAATACATTGAGAAATATAAAAAATCCATTCAAGAACCATAAAAATATTAAAAAATTCATGAAAATAATGAAGAAACACCGATATATTCTGAAAAACCCAATGATAATGTGAATGAAATACAACCACACCAAAAAATCAAACAACCTTCTCCCTTCCCTCAACACATGAGAGGAAAATCTAAACCAGAACTGAATAAATTTTTGAGGGAAATCTTCTCTCAGGTTAAGTTAAACATTCCAATTATTTATGCAATCTAAACCATTATATCCTACTCAAATTAACTTAAGGACTTGTGTAATTTTAAAAGGAAATTTTCACATAAAACCAAGTCCTTTTTCATGATAATGTGAGTACCACCATTCAAGGGACTATTCCTCCAAAGTTGAAAGATATTAGATGTCCATACATCAATGTTTAGTTAGGATAGAAAAAAGTTTTCAAAGCCCTTTGTGATCTAGGAACTGGTGTGAATCTCATTTCTTATTCCATGTATTGTTAGTTAGGGCTTGAAGAACTCCAACCCACATCTGTCATTCTTCAACTTGCTGAACATAGTGTTTGAGTTCCTAAGGAAATATTAAAGGATGTTTTGGTGAAAGTTGAAAATTTCATTTACCCAGCTGACTTCATTTTCGTTGACAATCACCCAATATTAGGTACTAGGGAGAAAACCCCAAACATCTTTGGTCATCCCTTACTGGAAAAAATCAACTATGTTATCCGAGTCTAAAATGGGAACATGACCATCACATTTGGAAACATGAGTCTATACTTGAAAATCTACAATGAAAACTCTTAAATTGTGGATGATAAAGAGATTCATGAGGTTAATTGGATTGGTATTATTGATAGTGAACTTGAGGAACATCAAGGAATTACTAAAGGATGTTTAAGTCAAGAAGAGATTGATTTTCTTTGTTTACATGAGATAAATTTGTCTCCTTAGCTTGAATCTATTTTAGATAGCTCTATTGATGATTTTATTGAATCACCAATCAATGACACCATTAGTGAAATAAATATCATTGAGTCCATACCCATTCATGACACTAATTTGGTCAATTTAGTGGATGAAAATTCTATTAACAAGGAACCATTTCTATCAATAAATTTGAACAAAGAAACTGAGTTCAATAAAAAGTCCCATACCTTCTTGGAAAGTGATAACCAATATCATCTCAAATTTAAGGTCTTACCTTCATCACTCAAGTATGAATTCTTAGGGGACGATCAAGCCTTTCCTATTTTCATTTATTCCTCTCTTAAATCCAATCAAGAGATGATGCTTCTGGATGTCCTAAGAAAGCATAAGAAAGAAATTAGATGGACCCTTTCTGATATTCATGGTATTATCCCACTCATTGGAAGTCATAGGATTGTTCTTGAATCTGAATCCAAACCATGTTGTCAACCTCAGTGTATAATCAATCCAAATATTATGTATGTGGTAAGTAAATAACTTCTTAAGTTGTTGAAAGCAGGTATCATCTACCCCATTGCTGAGAGTGAGTGGGTAAGCCCAATTAAAGTTATCCCAAAGAAATATGGAATCACTGTGATCACCAATGAGGATGGTGACCTTCTACCCACAAGGGTCATTAGTGGATGAAGAGTCTATATTGACTATAGTAATATCAAATCTTATACCAAGAAATACCATTTCCCCTTTCCCTTTATTGATCAAGTCCTCGAGTGAGTGGAGGGTCATCAATTCTATTGCTTCCTAGATGGATTCTTAGGGTATAATCAAATCGATGTCTTCTTAAAGGATCAAGAAAAAAAACCTTCACTTGTCCACTAGGAACTTTTTCCTTCAAGCACATGCCCTTTGGGTTATGTAATGCCCCTGGTACCTTCCAGCGGTACATGATGGGAATCTTCTTAGACATGGTGGGGGATTGTTTAGAAGTCTTCATGGATGACTTCTCCATCTTTGGGATACTTTTGAGGGGTTCCTTATGAATGTTGAAAGGGTTTTTTCAAGATGTGAGGATAATAATCTCATCCTAAATTAGGAAAAATGTCATTTCATGGTAAAGGACTTATTCTAGGCCATCTGGTCTCTGGTAGAGGGATTGAAGTTGATAAATCTAAGGTCGACATCATTCATCACCTTTCCTCTCCTAAATTTGTTAAGGAAGTGAGATCCTTCTTAGGACATACTGGTTTCTATAGAATTTTATTTAGGAATTTCAACTCTATTTCTTGACCTATTTGTGCTCTATTGGTGAAAGATGCTCCATTTTTATGGACAGAAAGCTTTGAGGAATCATTCTCTACACTCAAGTCAACTCTTATCTCTCCACCTATCATGCAATCTATAAATTGGAAACTTCATTTTGATATCATGTGTGATGTGAGTTACTTCATTTTAGTATCTATCTTAGGACAATGGTGTGAGAAAACTCCATGTCTCATTGATTATGCAAGAAAATTTTTAAACGATACGCAAATCAACTACACCACCACTGAGAAAGAATTACTTGTTGTTGTCTTTTCCATATATAAATTCAAGTCCTATATCTTAGGATTAGCAATCATTTTCTTCACCGACTATTTATCCATGAAATACCTTTTCCAAAAACAATATTCCAAAGCTATATTGATTAGGTGGGTCCTTATTCTTTAAGAGTTCGATTTAACCATTAAGGATAAAAGGGTGTTAAAAATGTTATAGTTGATAACCTCTCTAGGATGGAATTCAAAGACAACTCACATCACCTTTCTCTGTATGATTCATTTCTGATGAGAACCTCTATTCTGTGAGTGATTGCCCATGGTATGCTGAAATAGAAAACCATTTGGTGAGGGTGACATTCCAAAATTCCCCGGGACCCAAGATAAGAAGAAATTCCTTTCTGATGTCAAACATTATGTGTTTGATGATCCTTACATTTTGAAGTTTTTTCCTAATCAAATCATTAGGAGATGTATTCCCGAGTCTAAGAAAGAGTCCATTCTAAATTTTTGTCATGGAGAGGCATGTGTTGGCCACTTTTCTACAAATAAAACCACTACAAAGGTCTTACAAAGTGGTTTCTACTAGCCTAACCTCAATAATGATTCTATCAAATTCTTAAAAAATTGTCCTCAATGTCAAAAATTAGGATCCATTACCAAAAGGAATCAAATTCCCCTCACTCCTATTCTGGTCATCAAAATATTTTATTGTTGGGGAATTGATTTCATGGGACCCTTACCAAACTATATGGGATACCTATACATCCTCTTATCTATTTGTTATGTCTTGAAATGGGTTTAGTACATTCCCACCAAGTCCAATGACCATCATGTTGTGATCCAATTTCTGAAAGAGCACATATTTTCTCGATTTGGAATTCCTAGGGCTATAATCAGTGATCAAGGAACCCATTTCTACAACCACCCATTCTCTTCACTTGTGTCTAATTATGGGATTTCTCATAAAGTTTCCATTTTATATCATCCTCAAACCAATGGTCAATCTGAGTTAGTGAATAGGTAGTTGAGAAAATTCTTGAAAAAACTATCAATCCCTCTAGGAAATATTGCTCCAAGAAACTCTTGGATACCCTTTGGGAATATCATACAGTATTCAAAACCATCCTAGGAATGTCACCATATAGGTTGGTTTATGGAAAATCATGTCATTTACCTGTTGAAATTGAGCATAAGGCCTTTTGGGAAATCAAAAAATGAACTTTGACATTTCTTTGGCCGAAGTAAAGAAGAAATTAGATCTTAATGAACTTGAGGAACTTAAGATGGAGGCTTATGAAAATTCAAGGATAAATAAAGCTAGAGTTTAAGCCAACCAATCCAGGAATATCAAAGTCAAACACTTTTAACTGAGAAAATTTGTGCTCTTGTATAGTTCAAAACTTTATTTACACCTAGGAAATTTGAGGTCCAGATAGTCTGGTCTATACATAGTACATAATGTGTACCCCCATGGGGCTGTAGAAATTCAAGATCCCACCAATGGTAAAACCTTTAAAGTTAATGGTCATAGAGTAAAACCATTGATTTAACCATTCCAAAAACATAAATTTGATGAAGACTTGTGTGAACCAACCTTATATGAGGAAAATACTTAAACCATTAGGAGTCTAAGTAAAGCTAGCAACGTTAAACAAAAGCGCTGCATGGGAGGAAACTTGTAGTTTTCATGGTTCCAATCATTGTGAATCATCTTTATATTTAAAACAGAATTAATAAATCAATTTGATATTTAAAAAAATACTTAATCAATCAAATCTTAATATGATATTACCTTATACTTTTGATCTATTCTTCTATTATGAGTTTGGATGGGTATGAAAGGGGAGTGTCGTACTCATCTGTGTCATGTGGTGTGATCCCTGAGTAATACCTTACCCAAAAATTTAAAAAGAAGAAAGTGTATCATTAGTTTATTTTATTTTATTTTTATGTGTTTGTAGGTTAAAATAAAAATTAAAAAAAATTAAAAAAAAATAAAATGATACATCGTTGGTCGTGGGGAAAACCCCGTCACAACTGGCGAAGCTACGGGAACTTGAACTAGGGACCGAAGGGAGACAGGGGAGTGATCCTACCACTAACCTATGACTTATAGTGTTTCCTTATTCTATTTTATTTATATATATACTTATATTTTAAAATTTATATATCCACATATATATATTATTCTAATTTTTACTTATTCTTAGTATCAGTCTTTGGTGTGCTTAAATAAATAGGTGCATTTTTTTCTTTCCTTTTGTTTTTGTTTATTTAAAGGGACCTCAAGGGGTTTCCATAGTGTTTCAATTGTGTTGATGTTTGAGATTCATGGGATATTGAGTTGATGGTTCTTTTTAGAAAAATCATAGATATATAAAGACAAACTATCATCATTGATAAGGCTTCTCCGAGTGACATAGAGATCAAGGGATTAAAAGGGAGTAATAAGAACTTCAACTTTGCACACCAGGTGACTTCATTTAATGATCCTCATTTTCAATTTCCTTTTTGAAATCTTCTTCTCTACCTTTATCCCCTTCTAAATTTTCTTTTATTTAAACACTGGGGTCAATGTTATTTTAAGTTGGGGGTGAAATAAAAAATTGCTTTTGTGTGCAAAAAAAATTACTTTCGTGTGCAAAAAAAATGATTTGAAAAAAGTGTACCTCAATGGAAGGAAAAGTTCCTTTAACCTTGAACATGATAATAAATATTTCACCCTTTGAAATTTAATATCAAATAATTTTTCATGCCTTTATTCTGATTTTAATGCAAGTTTAAGTTCATGTGCATAGATTTTGGAAAATGCAGTTGTCCGATGTGATTTTTCACCATTTATATTTTCATCCTTTTAATAAAAAAACACAATGCATGTCCTCTAGATTTTGGGGTATTAGTTTGAGTTAATGGGATCTCCCAAATAAATAGCATAGTTTTGGTGATCATTTTAGTTTTAATATGAGTATTCAATAAAAAAATCAAAAAAACAATAAATTTACTCGTATAGAAATGAAATGACCTAATCTGTGGCTTTCAACACTTGGGGATTGTGACTCCATAGTTTTCTAGCCCAGAGTTAGTAATTTTATCTCTATTTGTGGTGATTTGACCTTGTTTTCGACTGAGTTAACTCGAGATGATGCCCGAGTATGTGGGATTCACTTCGTTCCCTAAGTTCTTTGAGCTTGGGAGTCATCGGAAAAGTCTCGCTACATGGGTTGACTATGTTGAGTGAAATTTAAATTACCATGGAAAAATTAAAAAAAAACAAAAGAAAAGAAATAATAAAAAAAATAGAATACTCATCTTAATATTGAAATGATATTCTGCCTAGTCCTTCTATCATTTTTCCCTTGAATAAAGATGAACCCCCGTGTCTATTGTGATACACAACACATCATCATGCTTAATTGATATTGGATGAAATATGGCGATGAATTTGAAAAAAGGAATGGGATTGGGATTGTGATATGATTATGAAACTATATTGTATTAAAATATTTTTATGGGTTTCATGATTGTTTGGTATAAGGGTTCTTGGTTATTATTGGGTATTAAAATGTTTTAGAAAAGGGAATTCAAATTTCACATTTTTGAGATATATTTTTCTCAAGACTAGAAAAACTCAATTTGGGGGTGTGATTAGACATTAAATGAGGCTAATATTCATTGTTAATATATATAATATTCATTTGATTTATTATTCATAAACATCATTTTAGTTCATTTTATACTTTGAACATTAATTCACATTATGATTGTAATTCCCTCTTAAAATGTACTATTACATGGTACATTTTTGAACACCTCCTAAAATAAAAAATAGTATTGATTTTATTTCATATTTTATTTTCAGTTCTATAATTCTATAAGTAAAAATTCATGATTTTGGAGTACTTGAAGATTCACATTATAAGACCACCAAAATGGGCTTTCATGCCAACACATTCTGAGAAATGTAAACTGGACAGAAGCCCAATAAAGAGACCATATCTGCCAATATCCAATCCCAATGATTATAAAAATTGAAATAAATATATATAACATCAAGGGAAACATTTCATTCAATATTGGACAAAGATAATTATGATGTTTGAATAGAGTTCCAAGTGGCCCAAGTTGAAGATGCAATATTGGGCCAGATTCTATGGCCCAAAAAAACATCCCACAAATTTAATCATATCTAGAAAACCATAAACTATTTTGAACTGAAATTTTACATTATATTAGGGGACATCATTATATTACTTTTTTTCTTATATGTACCACCAAAATTAGTCCATCTAGATTATCGTTTGAACACATCTGTAGAGTCATGAAAGTTGGCTTGGATTGTTTGTTAAGGGTGGAAAAATCAACTCTCCCTCAAATTTCCACCCACTTATGGACTACCAAAATTAATTGATGAGACTTGTAATATTGGATGATATACCCAAGGCTTCAAAAATTACTATTTAAGATAGTGTTTTTGAAGTATTTGGGCATCTTTGGTTCTTTATTTCAATGTGATGTTATGCTGCGATTTTGTTGTCTCGTGTTTGTCTTTCACATGTAAGTTGTTCTTATTCATCTTAGTTTCTTAATAAAAGCTCTTATTCTCTTATTATTATATTCTTATCCATATCATGTTGATATTTTTGCCTCAATGTGTGAATTTATTCATACCAAACCTTGTGAAATTATTCACACAACGATGGAGTGGTAGTTTTCTTTTTATTGTTTTTTTACTTCTTCAATTCCTCTCTCATAAGTATACTTCCCGCTTCCATTGAAACCATAGCATCAATGGAGGGATAATACTATTATGGTTTGATCCAAGGGAGTATAAATGGGATTTATTTTATGTTATTTCTCACTCTATTAATTTCTAATCAATTATTTTAATTGATAATTTCATTTAAATATTTTAAAACTTCTTCGTCCTTTTTGAATTTTAAAGTCACACACTTCAAATGCTAGTACTAACATTTACCTTGGAGTGCTCAAAAATTTGATCCTCCAAGTTTATATATGATTATCATAGGGAATGTAGGTATTAAACCAGGAATTGATGATGTTGTTTGGTCTTATTAAATAAACCCATCTCAAATATAAGAAATTGAAATAGTTGAAAAAGGAATTCATCCAATCCACCCCAAGTGATAACCTAGGATAAACTCATCCTTTTAAATTGAATTCACTTAAGTATATTAGTGTTCACTTAAACTTATCTAAAATAAACCCAAATTTTTCCAATTAATAGCCAAAAATATTTCCTAGAATGTACGTGTCTATAGGTTTCTTCTTAGGTCACTAAGGATTCGACAACCCAAGCTAAACTACAAGCGACTGCTTAAACCTAAAAACTCGGGTAAATTTGGGTGAGACCACCGCTCCAAAAACATCACATAGTCCTTGATATCCAACTCTCTCCGGTAAATAACGTGGGAGTCATTGTGAATATATCTATGTAGCTAGTACACATGGAATATTTTTTGGATCATCTCTAATCGTGGTGACAATGCCAACTGATATTCCACCTTGAAAACACATCCCAACACCTCAAAGGTCTCAAAAAACTTAGGAGAAAGCTTAATCTCCCTACCAAACCTCTACTTACCTTAATGAGGGGTGACTTTCAAGAAAAAATGGTCTCCAACCATGAACTCAAGGGGACTATGATTATGATCAACATAGGCCTTATAATGGTCATGTTCCACCCTTATCTGCTCATGAACCAACTAGATCTTCTTGATCATGCTCTACACCACATCAGAACCAAAAATAACTGACTCTCCAACCTCCGTCTAGCACAACAGAGAACGAAACGGCTTCCCGTAAGACACCTCAAGCAGATACATAACAATGGATGGTTGAAAACTATTATTTTACACAAAGTCAACCAAATTCATTTCATACCCAAGATCCACCAAAGTCCAAGATGCATGCCTGCAACATACCCTCTAATGTCTGGATGGCCCGCTCGGTCTACCCATCTATCAGAGGGTAAAAAGCAGTGGTAAGGCGTAACTAGGAGCCAAAATCATGTTATAATACACTCTATACTTGTGAGGTAAATTTTCTATCTCTATTAGAGATGATGGTCCTATGTACCCCGTGAATCCTAACCACATCATCCACATACTGCCTCACCAAAACATCCACAACACTTGACTCGTGGATCACCAAAAATTGATCTTATTTCGTAAACTGGTCCACTATCACTCAAACCACATCACAAACTCTCTAATATATGGGTAAACCTATGAATAAATAAATCAATATGTCCTCCCATTTCCACTTGGGAGTTTCCAATTACTACAACAAGACTCCAGGAACATGGTGCTCCTCTTTCACTTGTAGAAAAATTAGAAATCTTGCCACAAAATCCACTACTGGATATTTCATCCCAAACCAACAAAGTTTTCTCCTTAATCCACGATACATCTTTTTAACACCATGATGTACCGCTAAAATTAAGATTTAAAACTCATAGAGAACTCCCTCACACATTTCATATGGGACCAATATCCTCTCCTGTAATAACATCTGGTTCTGGCCATCCTATGACTATCACTCAAGAGTTTCACCATGGACAATACAGTCACGCATCATCTATGCCTCTGAGTCTCCCCACTAAGACTCCTCTACTTGTTTCGTTAAATATGACTCCATAGTCATATGATAAATTCAAACTCGGCCATTTCTCTCTCCAATGTCAATATGAATCACTACAAGCACCTCCATTCCTTTTTAAACATCTGTAGAATCCTGAACCACATCCTCCATTTCTTATGACTCAACACATAGGCAACTACATTAACCTTCACTAGAGTGTAAGAGATCTCAAAATCTTAATCCTAAATAAACTTTATCCACCTCTATTGGCATATATTCAGATCATGTTTATAGAAAACATATCTCAAGCTCTTATGGTTCATGAAAACCATAAAATTCTCATCGGCGAGGTAATGTTGCCACAACTTTAGCATGAAAAAAACTACCACCAACTTCAGATAATGGGTGGAATAGTTAAAATCATGGGTATGTAACTACCTAGACCCATAATAGATCAATTCCCTCTACTAAATTAATATGTATCCTAATCCCAGATGGAACGGATCATGGAAAACATCAAACAACACACCCTCCTCGGGCAACTGAAGCACTAGATCACTAACCAACTTATCCTTTAGGTAACTAAATTCTACTTGGAACCGGTTTATCCATACAAAATTCCTGTCCTTTCTGGTCAACACTATTATTGGGGATTCATATCGAGAGAAATTTGGTACAAAACTCTAATAATAGCTTGTGAGACCAAGAAAACTACAAACCTATACCACATTCTTGGGAGATTCCCAAGAAACAACTACTTCGACCTTTGACGGCCCTAATGCCACACCCTACTGAGACACCACATGTGCAAGGAAGTGAACATCTCGTGCCCAAAAATTTCACTTGGTCAACTTTCTATAAATATAGTGGTGTCAAAGGACCTAAAAAATTGATCTGATATGCTCAACATGCTCCTCCTCTGACTTTGAGTAGATCAAGATATCATCAAAGAATACGATGAAAAACCGGTCTATAAACTCATGGAACATGGAGTTCACAATCCCCATGAACATAGATAGTGAATTTATAACACCAAATAGAATGACTATAAACTTGAAGTGCCCATACATGCATTTGAATGAAGTCTTTAGGATATCTTCATCCTCCACCCTCAACTGGTGATATCCATACCACAGATCGATCTTAAAAAATCAACACTCCCCTCCCAGCTAGTCAAAAATATCATTTATTCTTAAAAGAGGGTAATGGTTCTTGATCATCACCAAATTAAACCTCTAGTAGTCTATACACAACCTAAAACAGGTATATTTCTTCTTGGTGAACAACACTGGTGCACCCCATGACGACACACTAGGTCAGATAAAAGCCTTCTACATTAGATCATCAATCTGAATCCTTAAATCCCATAACTCAAAAGGTGTCATCTGATGAGGATCCATCTAGATTAGAGAAGCACCAAGATGAGATTCTATTCTAAACTCAACATCACGTTGAGTGGGTAGTGTCACAAACTCCTCAAGAAAAAAAACAAAAACTCCCCAATGAACTTGGGAACCTCTACCCACCTAGCCTCTTCTGATTTCATAAAAAACTCATCCAAGAAAGAAATAAGGGGCTCCACACACTGACTACCCACCTAACAACCCTACTCACCAATGAAAACCACATGTTTTCCATCCACATATAAGAAAATTAATCTCCTATGTAAGTATTTGATAACATAAAATATGGAATAAAACCTTTAGATGTCAAGTATAACATCATATGGATGCATCTGTAGAAATAAAATATCATTATAGGACTAATGTGGCCCCATCATCAGTTTTCACCCTCGGCACACATCAAATAAGGAAGTTTGGACTCCAACCAATGTAGATAACACCAGGGGAACTATAATTATCTCCACTTATGATCCCAATATATGAGCCAAAGAAAATTTATCAAAGGATTATGAGGCTCCTAAATCAAAAAAACACACACACAAGGGTAGATAATAAACCGATTGTACCTCGAAAAACTCCCAAATCTACTGGAGTTGTTGCCTCTAACATGTGCATCTGACCACACCTATCTCCTATACCTTGATTTCAGACTCTATGGACATTCTCTATCCTAGTTCTTTAGGGATTGGAACCATCGCAAGGATTCCCTCTACTAAGTTTTCCTACTCTCGGCTACTAGATAATAACCTATAGTCCCTGCTGTTGGAAATATCTTTGAGGAAACTAATGATCCTGAAACAGGGCCTGACTTTTCATATGAAACTTAACTCCCTAATTAGTTATACACTAAGCCTTTAAATTCCCATACCTCCCATAGATATGGCATGAAAATAGAAAACCCATGAAAGGTGCTCGAAAACCACCTGTCCCTGATGATCGGGAAAGAAACTGCCACATCCAGTTCCCTACTGAATAAAACCATGATTTCCTGAACATACATGGCATATTTCCTAGATCTATGATTCTAGAAATACCTTATTGGACACCATGTTGATTCTCAACTCCTAATTAAATAATCCAATGTATAACCTCAACCTTTTGTTTCACGTCTAGATACGTTAGAAGAATAAATAGAGTAATCCCATACCTGATCACTGGATGTAAAGCCTCCTCTAGATTATGCGCTCTGTACACCTCATTTGGGAAAACATCTAGAGCAAAGTGAATGAGTTCTTTGAACCTGATCCCAAGCTCCCTCACACCCATAATCCCCTAATTAAGGGATATTAACTCCTTCCTCTTGGCTTCCCTCATCGTTGACAATAGAAACTTTGCCAAAAACTCTCTCTTAAAGTCAGGCCACAACACATCTTCCCCCTTGTGGTCACTAAGAAATAACATCCACCACTAACTCACAGCTCCCCACATCTGACTAACTGCTAGTGGCACCCAAAACTCATATCATTCTTAGAATAGACCAAAAGTGATCTCAAGATCCTCTATTTAGTGCTCCATCCATAACGACACATGTATTTATAGAATAATACATTTTTATATATATTAATATTTATGAATAAGATATTAAATTTATTTTAAAGAGGACACTTTTTCTGATAGCGTACTCAACACGCAAAATAGGTTTATTTGAAATCTTACGTTGCACACAACTTTGAGTTATACAAAAAAAATATAATAATATTATTATTTGAAATGATAGTTAATGCCTAGCCATTGTATTAGAGAAAATGAATAGAACTAACTACAATATGATTATTAAATGTCTTTACACTTATCCAATAAATTTTAAAGGCTTAAAATAATAATGAATCTGATTTTAAGCATGAAAAACTCTAATATTTTTAAAAGGTCATTTTACTGCCTTTTGATGGAGAACCCTTTTTAAATCTAGTTTTTGTCACATTTATATGTTCTATTTGAAAAAATAATATTCTTATTTAGAATCGGGACATCAAAATTTTACATTGGATGAAATTTTAGTATTTTTCTAATAAAGTTCATTTTTTAATGAATAGTGAAAAAATAACTGAATTTTATTTCAAAACTCCATTTTAATATAATTTATTTATATAGTTATATTGTAATTTTAATTGGTTTTAAAGTGTAATTGGATTATATTTTTATCATTTAATACAATTTTGGTCATTGGAAGTAATTTCACTTTGAAATTGGACATAAACGCATGTCAATCTTTTGGTAGTTTTTACTTCTTAAAAACTCATTTTTTGGTTTTGACAACGGGAATTAATTTTTAATTAATTTCTATAACTTCTGTTTTTTGAATTTATAAAAATGGATTCCATATTTGGAATCAGAATTTATAAATTTTTTAAATAGATAAATTTTATTTTTAGACATTATGAATAGTAATTTCAGTAAATATTTTATTTACCATGGTTAAAGGGTAAGTCTGGTAAATATGGGTAAAAAATAATATTATAATAATATTAAATTACCCTAACACATGTCCTAAACCTATTATATGAGATATTTCAGACCATGGTAATCCTTGGGTCTATTTTTGGACCACATGGATCCACTTGTGTGTGAAAATGACATTTAATTACCTTTAATTTAAAGTTAAGGAAAATATAACATAAACATATATATTTTACTAAAACAATTTTTATATGGGGTTATATAAGTTATCTATTCAACTATAAATATTCATTATAAAGATAAAAAATTATACATCATGATATTTTATTTATAATTTTTAGACATTAAATAAATAAATTTAATTATGACAAAATGGTGATGCAGTGATTGCTTCATTAATAAAGGATTCAAATAAATGATATTATAAATGTTAAAATAAATGTAATTTTGTTATTTTGATTTCATCCACGTATTTTTTGGATAATATTTACATGTTATATTTTCATTAATGAAGTTTTTTTGAAGTAATCAAGTTGTTATGGATTTTTAAAAAAGTCATGATATGAATAGTGTCAAAATTGACATAATTCATATTTTAAAATATAAAATATTTTATTCAATATTATAAAATTAAAAAAAATATAATATTTGTCCAAATAGTTATCATAAGTCTATAATTTTATTATTGACTCTTTAATTGGATATTTTTCATGTTTTGGTAACTATTTTGATTCTCAAAGTGTTAAATGCTTGATAAAACGGTAAGAGTAAAAAAAGGGTTAAATAAAAAAGATAAGGATTAAAAAATATCCAAAACCTATATAATTATTATTGGATGATTTTATTTAGACTTATATTCATATTATCTTAGAACTAAAAAAAATTTAATCATTTATAATCGAAATAGAATTTATAATAAAATAATATTTCAAGATATTCCTTAAGTGCCCCTCCTCCCTCTTATAAAAGGACACCACCTCTAACCCTTACTCGCACCTCTCAATCCCCCTTGGATCATCCAACATCTACCCACATAAGCTTCCAACGTCCCTATATTCATCCTAGAATACTTAAATTGTGAAAAAGGCAATTCAAGAAGTCCTTTTAGCTTAAATCAAAAGGAGTTACCTGATTTATGGTAATGTCTTCTCTCAAGCTTCTTCCATTTATTTTCCTTCTCCAACCCCCTAAACTTTATTTATTCCATTTTTTTATAACAAAAACAGTATATTAAGTATAATAGGATGTTTTTATGATAATTATTATAACTACACTTCTGCACACCTTCATCTAATGGATACGAACATATTGTTTCTGTGGACGGTGAACTACTGCCTCACGAAACGATGATTGTTCAATTATCTCCTACCGCTTCTCATGGTGGTCATTATGATGGAACTAAAATTAAATATGATATATATGATATTTATTTTATCTAAATTATTTTTTAATTATCATTTATAACATACCTTTATTCTTTTCATGTTGTATAAATATAATAATTTCATCTGAGGAAGTGTGGACTACCGCCCCCTCAAAGTGATATAACTCGTTCATGCTATACATGGAATGTATAAAGGATGTAATTAATGAACTTATATAACATATATAACATGTATATTATACTGTAATTATAATATACCTATGTATCATTTAGTTTTCATTCCTTTAAAAGTGAAAAATAAATGAAAGTAGCATTTATGTGTATGTACGGCTCACTGTCTCCATGAACGGTGCATTTCATTTTCTTATATCCAAATGTTATGGAATATTATAAAATAAATATATAATGGATCTAAATACATATATACTGGATATATATGATATTAAAATAATGAATAAAATTCTAAATATAATGGAATTTTGACCACATGGACAATTTGTAATTATAACAAGTTCATTTTTGACTCAAATACCGGACATCAAAAAAAAGACAGATATAAAATTTAATAATTATATGATTGTTATAGAAAGGTAATAAGTGATATAAAATGAATAATAAACTTGAAAAATGTTCCGAAGTAATTATAATTAACTTAAGATTATTATTCATGGAGATAAAGAACGAACAAGACAAGTCGGACACAAGGTAAGGGAACCTTTCACCCTCCTCTTTTAGTCAAAAACTTATTTTATGTTATGTATTTTAATTTATGTTTTATTATTTTGGGATATATTCTTATATATCCTTATTTCTGTAAATTTTATGTCCATATGATGAGATACCATTTTCTTTCTCATCAACTCATTTTTTTAATTTTAAAGTGACGTTGTTAGGCTGCCGAATTTTCGTAAGGGACTACGTCGCAATCTCCTTTCGTTGAGGAATATATTGATATTTTGAACTTTTATTATCCTATAAGGTTTATATACAACCATTTTGAGATTTTCTATTATCCTCCTCCAATGGCCTGAAGGCCTTCATTTTTATTGATTTTTGATAATCCACCTTTCAAGGGATGAGGTGGAACCCTACAATGCCCATAGGCGAATGATTACATGCCCGTAGGCCATAGAGGAATTCATTGCCCGTAGGCACAAACATTACATGCAACCCAGACTAACAACTTGGAACTGCTCCTCCCCAGTATCTTCATCGTGAAATCAGCTCTCCACCTTCGCATGGCTGTTCGGCTAGGCATTCCTGTGCATGCACAGGCTTGTCCCGATGGCAGGTGCCATACCCTCTCATTCTTGCAATCCGTTTAGCTTCTGTAGTGGTGAAATCTCCTTTGCTCATCCTCCTTGTAGAGCTTGTTCCTTGTAGTTTTTTGTCTGGTTTTCATCTGTAGGTGGCTCGAAGGCCTTGAGATGGCCCAAAGGCCCAACTGACCCGAAGGCCTGGGTGCCCGAAGGCCTATGAAGGACTCGGGGACCAAATTTGAGGCCTGAAGGCCCAAACGGGGGCATATTCCTGGCTACTACAGTGCCAAACAGTGCCTGCTATAGTTCCCGCTACAGTACCTGCTACAGTACTACACAATTCCTGCTACAACACTGCTATAGTACCTGCTATAGTACTGCTACAGTAACCTGGAAATACTGCCTCCGCCTGGATTTGATCACTGGTCACTTGTATGCACCAACAGAGACCTTGCCAATCAGGCTAAGGATCATGAGCAAATTTTCTATTATGAATTTCTATATTCTCATGATATTTATAGTTTCCTTTGATGTTATTCTTTAATTATTTTTATTCAATTATTTCTCAAGTGGTAAGGGATTATTTAATTAAAACATCATTTTAAATGTTTTAAATATTTAATCTTCTAAATCCTTATCTTTAATGTCCATGTTTTAGAAATGATTTTAAGGATTTATTTATATGGACATGAGTGTTTTAAATTTTAAATTCCTTTCAAAAGATTCAAATTGGTATGGGACACTTTGATTCAAAACTCTTTTTTTAATGTTTTTTATGAATTGATTATATCAATATCTCAAATGATATATTATTATTGCAATGTGGAAATATTCTCTTTCCTTTATGCTTGTTTTATGTGTTATGATTATGTTATGGTTCTTGGGTATTATTTATGTATATGGGTGGTTCTGTGATAAACCTAGGGCAGGTGAGCCTGTGATAGCTCTATAATGCATTGGGTAACGTAATGGAGGTAAACGTTAATGTTTATCCTAAGAGATTTAGGGAATATACCGTGATGGGTATTCCAAACGTAACTCCCTATGTAGCTGTGAAATCTACAATGTAAGTATGTAATAGATGCCACAAGTTACCTTTATGATTTATGATTTTCTATGTTCTATTCATAAATATTATTATTTTAAGAGGTATGTTAAAGAGCTTATGTTTTATTATTGAAAAGTATCATTTAATTGATTTGTATGTATTGATGGACTAATATTTTATTTACTTGTTTTATAACCCTTATTGAGATTTTTATGCTCATCCCAAGTTTTTGAGATGTTTTTCACAGGGTATAAGGAAGTTTAAGGGAATGGAATAATTTAAGAAGATTTATATCAAGAAAATATTTTTTGTTTTGTTTAAGGAATTTTATTATTGTGAAAAAAATGGATAGAGTAGAAGTGTCTACTTTGTAATATTTTGAGATGTAATGTAATAGTTACGGCCTAATTCTCTAAAAATCTAAACTTGAAAATATTCTTAATGTGAATTCTTGACTTAACTCAATATTATGTAATGTTTAAGGTTGGGTCCTTACACCATATCTAGATCTGAGACACTCCCCTCATACATACCCAAACTTTACCGCTAAAAGGCATGAAAATCCCACTACCATGCCTCATTCTACTCTTCTAGGTTAACCCTCCGATAATCAACCAGATCATCCTTTTTAACCTCAACTACCTAAGTAACTCATGAATGACGAACATGAGCCATTATTAAAAACAAGGATAACATCCTAATCCTAATATCATGTAATTTTATGAAAGATTATTTAATTTATTCATTTTATTTTTCCAAAACACCTAATTCAAACATGAACACAATTCATCATGATGCACATACCTCTCCTAGGTATCTACCCTAAAAATAGGTCCACTTCACCTGGTCATTAAATAAGCTTAGGTTCTATAAACCAGATCATGAGGGGGGATAAAATCATGTGTCCTAACCAGACCCACTAGCCTATGTCATGCACCAAGGATAACCGGCACTACTACCATACCAACCCATGAAATCCTCATTGTGCCTAACTCCAAACTCCATCCTATATCTAAACTATCACCATTTATATCACTCTTTTACGACCCCCTCCTACCAAAGATATTATAATGAGAGGATAGAGATAATGACCCTCGAGTCCTACCTCCAGTAGGCCCTGGATTCACGAGTAACGCCGATGGTATAAAAATATCACAGTATGGGAGGCATTACCCTCTATAAATAAAATAGGATCGAGAGATAGGATAAATGATCACCAAACAGCTCCAAAATACTAGATAAGGTAAACAAAAAATCATCCCATAATGCATGAATAAAGTAATACTGATACATATAAAAGTATCCAAAAGTAAATACCAAAATGGAAAGTCTATGGTAGCAACTCAACAGCGAATCCAACCCATCTAGTAATGTTCATCTTGATCCCCAAAGTTCTTCTAGAAACCTAAAAACAATTTATATAGATAGGGTGAGTATAACCGGTATACTTAGTAGGGACATAACCAAGGTATCAAGTTCACATGTGAAAAAAGCATGCTAATGTGCCAGAGAAAAAATAGCATAACCAACAAGAACCTATATAGGTAATCTATCCAACCCAACCTCACCATGGATCACTCATCAAATAATGCACTCAATATAATAATATAGCATTGAGATCATAGCAAGCAAGGTGCCCCACTGACTCTTCCCCATTTATTTTATGCTCTCACACCCCAACATCGAGTTTATTATGCTCATATCCCTTCCACACACATCACATAACATCTTTCCCATAGAAACATGGACAACACATCACATCCCGCCTATAGATACCTAGGACACACATCACATCACATCACATCACATCCTACCTACAGACACTAGAGCCATTCATCACAACTGGAACCAGAACTAGAGTAGTAGTGTATCATGAACATGAATAAAATCAACCTAGAACCCTCCTCCTACCATGTATGACACCCACCATATATCAAATCACACCACATCATGTCTCACCCATAGACACCCGAGTCAACACATCACACCTTGCTCGAAAACACCTGGGCCAACATCTAGCCCAAAGATACTTGGTCCAACACATCACTATTTAAGGGGGAGTGGGTGAGAGGGGGTATCCATCCATCCATATCACCTCCATCCTAGATGCTGAGGAAAACACTCAGAACTTGGAAACTCTAAGTATTGGTAAGGTTATACAAATTGGTTGGGGTGTGTATAAAATAATATAATCATACATGATATGGATATAGAAAATAATACCCAAAATAAGGGTTCACGTCAGCAACACTAGTGCACACTACATCACTACCATAATACCGCACATCAACCATCACAAATGTTTCCACCACTATATGCAACACCACACAACTGCCACACAAGCCACACAACATTCCACTTTCCAATGACAAGTTTCACCACATTTATTAATTAATTCATTTAACACACATATATGTTTCCATCCCATTATATTCAATTACCAATCCATTCATTTATTCATTTCATTTAGCATCTTAATTTATTCCACTGCTAACTAGGCAACTAACCCAACCATACCACACAAAAACCGGCCCAACTCACATAACCATTGTCATGAAACCACATATCCACCATTGTTGTTGCATCACATCACCTAATACATATCATAACACATAAACCACACATCTCATCCATCGTATAACCATGACTACCATGTACCACAACCAACTTTCCATAACCATTGTTCCACAACCTCTGCACCATAACCATTGTGCCACAACCTCTATGGCATAACCACTATGCCACATTGCACAACTATACACATAAAACTCATGTCAACCAACCACTACATTATTTCCCTACACATTGAACATCCTAGGTGGACACATCTATCATCACACAATAACCCAAACCATGAAGGGAAACACAATAAGCACAAGCACACATCACAATACACATTTGGTCTTCTATATTTATTCAAGGGATCACATTTATTATTAATTTAGCATGGGTATTATCACACAAACTAGATTTCCATGGGAAATTGATTATTATCCAAATATACATCCTTTAACCTTTTATTCAGGTGAGATTACACTACAAAATAGCAAGGGTCATCACAACGTAACAACTACAGTGAAAACATGCATGCATAACAATCTCAATAACATGTAACAAAGCAGTAAATCATGTGATAACTCCCTATACCCATCAATTTTAAACATGAAAATTAATTATATGATTATTCTGACCCTTACTATCTACCCAAAGGTAAGAAAAAGCATGAAGATCTCACACATAGCATGTAGAATAGTGAAAACAATGATCCCTTACCTCAAAGAAGATTTCTGATCTCATTACACACTGTAGGGTGAAGAAGAAATTTCCTAGAAACCACTGCCGCACAAGGAACTCACATATCAACCTACACCGCACCAAAGGGTTTTAAAAACACATCTCATGACTCCTACCAAACCAAAGAAAAATATTCACAATGAAACTCTAAAGAATAATGGAAGGAAACACATGAGAAAAAGATAAGAACTAACCACAGATAAAAGATGGTAAGACAATGATAAAACTCTAATGAAGGAATCCCAAGACACTAGAGAGAGGGTTGTCAGATTGCCTAAAACAAGAGGGTCATAGGGTTTGATGGAAAAACTCAAGGTTTTGATGGATTTATAGTTGTACTACATGGGGGATTTACATTGAATGTACCCTTTTCACTTCATGTAAATGTAATGTTTCAATTCCTGCTGAAAACTGCATAGCCTCAAAGGATTTGACACCTGAATTTATTACATGTCAGGCAACACCCCATGAACCATCCTTTACAAGATGTAAACCTTATTTTCATGTCTTTTAAACTTTACATTATGTGTATTCCTCTTGCATCCATATTTTTAATATCCAACTCCTCTAGTATCTCTCTAGGCCTCCTCTAAGCACCACAAAACCACCTCAAGCCTCCCCGAAAACACCTCCAAGACCCAAAACTAGTAAAGGAATGAACCAGGAGGACACAAACCATTACAATATAACTGCTAATGTCTTATTTGACTCTGGATCTACCCATTATTTCATATTTAAAGATTTTTCTAATGGTATTAAGATTCCACCCAAATGATTCGATGTAGAATTATTAGTGAAAATCCCTAATGCTATGATGATCACATCTTAAGTGTATGATTCCTCTTCGGTTGACATTTATGGGAATGTACTTCCTGCAAATCTTTTCATTCTTCCTCTGGTGGAATTTGATGTCATCTTAGGCATGGATTGGATTTATCTACAAAAATCCCAGATCAATTGTTAAGGATGTGAAGTCATGTTTTATATTTTAAACCAACCTATGATTGTTTGTCAATGTGATGATAAGTATGAACTTTTTATGGAGATTTCATCTATTATATGGGTCTTAATTCCCATTTATAAGGGGTGTTTGTCAAAAATGGTTGGGGAGAAACTTGGCGTCCATGATATGCCTATTGTGAAATAATTTTTTGATGTTTTTCTTGAGGAGTTTCCAAGACTTCCACAAAAATATGAAGTTGAGTTCTTAATAAAAAACATTCCTCATGCCATACCAATTTCAAAGACTCTCTATAGAATGGCCCCAATTGAGTTGTGGGAATTGAAGAAGAAACTCTAATAAAACCTTGATAAAGGATTCAATCGTCCAAGTGTGTCACCTTGGGGTAAAAATATTCTTTTTGTTAAAAAGAAAGATGGATCAATGTGACTCTACATTAATCATTGGGAGATAAAAAAGATCACAATTAAGAACAAGTATCTTTTTCCTCATATTGATGAATTATTTGATCAACTGTATGAAGCTCAATAATTTTCCAAGATTGACCTTCGTTCTAGATATCATTAATTAAGGGTCAAAGCAGATATACCCGAGATGAAATTCCATAAAAGATATGGAAACTATGAATATATATTAATGTTATTTGGTTTTACAAAATCCTCTATTATCTTCATGGGTTTAATGAATAGATTCTTTAGATATTACCTTGATTGGTTTTTGGTCTTTTATATAGAAGATATTATTATCTTATCAAAGAGAAAGGAAGAGCATGAAGACCACTTAAGAATTTTACTAAAGACCCTGATAAAGGAAAAATATATGAATTTTTTACAAAGTTTGAATTTTAGCTGAAAAATATTTCATTTTTGGGTCACATAATCTCAAGAGAGGGTGTATCAGTAGATCCATCAAAGATGAAGGCTATTGAATGTTGGAATGGACCAACCATAGTGACTGAGATCCATAGTTTTCTTGGTTTAGTTTGATATTATCAATGGTTTTTAGATAATTTATCATGACTATATAATCCTCTAACCAAGTTAACACAAAAGAGAGCCAAGTTCCTCTAGATAGATGAATGTGAGGGAAATTTCCAAGAACTGAAGAGAAGATTAGTAAGTTCGCTTATTCTTACATTACCCTGTAGTGGACAAGGGTTTATAATATATAGTGATGCATACAAGAAGGAAATTGGGATGTGTTCTTATTCTAAATGAAATGGTTATAGATTATGCCTCCTGAAAACTAAAGATTCATTAGAAATATTTCCCAACTCATGATTTGGATTTAACTATTTTAATTTTTGAATTAAAGATATGGATCCATTATCTATATAGAGAAAAGTATGATATATATACTGATCACAAATGTTTAAAGTATATATTCACATAGAAGGAGTTGAACATGCACCAGAGAAGATAGTTAAAGCTGATTAAATATTATGACTTCTTAATACATCACCACCCTGGGAAAGGGAATAAGGTGGTTGGTGATTTGAGTAGACAAGATCATGATAGCTTATCCATGATTAGGATCACAAAAGATATAATATTTCTAGATTTGAAAAGGATGAAACCAAAAATCTAGAATGAAGGGTAAAATATTATCTTACTCAATTAAATGCTCAACCATCTATCCAAGTGAAGATTAAAGTGGTGTAAAAGGAATATGTACAAATCCAAAACAAGGTTAGAAAAGTTCATGAGTTTAACCTTGATCATGATAGAATGATAATGTTTAGGAACCATGTATGTGTTATATCCACACCATATTTTAAGGAGTTATTAGAGGAAGCTTATAGTTTTTCATTCTCTATTCATCTGGGAAGTATGAAGATGTATATGGATTTTAAAGAATACTTCTGGTGGGATGGAATGAAGAGAGATATCGCAGAGTTTATATCTCAGTGATTGGTATGCCAACAAGTTAAGGTGGAAAGACAAAATTCCAAGGGGATGTTACATACATTACCCATACCATAATGGAAATGGGAAAACATCACCATGGATTTTTTTCATTGGACTCACCAAAACCTCTAAACAACATAATTATATATGGGTGGTATTCGATTATATTAATAAGACTTCTATCTAAATCAGATTTCTAAGATATACATTAAGGAAGTGGTAAGGTTTAATGGAGTAACACATTCTATTGTATTTGATCAGTATTTGAGGTTTAACTAAAATTTCTAGTTAAGTCTTCAACAAGATCTTGATACAGAGTTGAGTTTCAACACTATGTATCATCCTCATATATATGTTTAGTCTAAAAGAAAAATTTAAACCCTAGAGGATATTTTGAGATCTTTTTCATTGTATTTCAAAGGTGGTTGGGATCAACACCTTCCTTTAGTTAATTTTTCTTACAAAAATATCTTTCACTCATGAATTCATATGGATCCTTATAAATCCCTCTATAGAAAGAAATGTAGAGCTCTAGTGTGTTGTAATGAATTTGGTGAAAGAAATCTATTGGGACCTAAGATAGCAGAAGAAATGGAAGAAAAGGTTAAAGTTGTTCAAAAACACATCAAAGTAGCTCAGAGTCAGAAAAAAAAATTATGATAACAATAATTGGCGTGATCTAGAATTTGAATTTGGTGATAATGTGTTCCTAATAATTTATCCATGGAAAAAGGTTATGAAATTAGGGAAGAAAGGGGAACTAATCCCTAGGTATATCAGTCCCTTTGAAATTCTTGATCATATAAAGATGGTAGCCTATCACTTGGTGCTTCCACTGAACCTCTATCAAGTCCATGATGTGTTCTATGTATCTCTCTTGAGTAAGTACATACTTGAACTTTAACAGGTACATAACTCATAGGTCGTACTGTTGTAGCGTGACCTTTTTTATGAGGAACAACCGATTAAGATTTTGGATCGTACAGAATAAGTTCTACAAAACCAGACCACTCACCTGGTCAAAGTTTTGTGGTGAAACTACCAGTTTTAGAAAGCTACATGGAAACTTGAGGATATTATGAGGTAGAATTATCCTTGTTTTTTTATATCATAATGATGAATTTTGAGGGAAAAATCATTTTAAGGGGAGTATAATGTAACACCCTCAGTTTTTATGATTTATTTTTTTTCAAATAAATTAAATTTATTTAATGGATTGAGTTGAATGAGACACCAATTTAATATTTTTTTATAAACAACACCAATTTAATCTTTTGTTACACACAACACTGTATTAGCTTGTGTTACATGCAATACTAAGTTTTAATAAAACCATGATATATTATTAATATAGTTATTCAAATGCGACTGTTATAACCTAAACGTTAAACTTAGTGATATGGAAAGTAATAAATAATTTTAAAATATTAATTATAATGATTTTATATAAAGTAAATATATTTATAATAAAATACATAATTTTTAGTTAAGTCTTTATATGTTTCAAAAATACCATTTTCTTAAAAAATGCTTTTTATATCTTTTTACGAACAATAATAAAATTAATTTTTGACACTTTTAAAAAATTAATTTGATAAAATAAACATCATTTTTTCTTCATAATTTCAAAATTATCTTAGGGTTATTTTTTGGGATTTTTCTGAAATTTTTTATTTTTTGATGAATAGTGAAAAATATTGAATTGTAATTGAAAACTACTTTATCGTCTAATTTATTTATAAAATTATTTTATATTTTAAATTAGTTTTAAAGTATAATTAGTTCAATTATAAATCCATTAAACCAATTTAGTTTATTTTAATCAATTTTATTTTGAAATTGGATATAAAAACTTTGTCAACTTTTGAACTTTTTCACTTTAAAAACTCATTTTCTTATCATGTCTGTGGGATTAATATTAAATTAATTTTTTTTCACTTATGTGAATGGGATTTTTAAAAATTGATTTAATATTTTTAATCATAATAATTTCTAATTTTTAATAAGTTAAATTTAATTTTTGACCAAAATGAATAGTGATTGCAGTAAAAATTAATTATTACAGTTAAGGTAAAATGGGTTTACTGAGGGTTAAACTAAAAATATAAGGGTAAAATTAACCTATAAAATTGTATAAAGAATATTTTATGGAAATATTTATATCATTAAACCTATAAGGTTCTATAATTTTTTAATTTTGACCCTTTTTACATATGAAAAACATTGGAGCACTTGTTTGTTTTCAAAAATACCAAGTGTATCCTCTCCCCACTTATAAAAGGCCACCCACTATCCTCTCTTCTTCATACCTTAAAACCTATTTGGTTCAGCCAATACCTACCCAAATCACTTCCCAAATTCTCTCCCCTCATACTAGAATCATTATTTTGGTCATAAATCCTTCCTATGAATTCTTTTAGTGCAAACCTATAGAGGAAACTTGAAGAAGAGGTAACATTCATCAATGAGAATTTTTGTTTTATTTATTTATAAAACCCCTTAAATTATTTTTATATCATTATTATGTAATAAATTAAGTATATTATATATACTTAGATGTTTTTATATCAAGTTTATGACCTACAACCACACACACTTCCATCAAATGGGTTATAAAATTATCATTCGTTGTACGGTGGACTATCACCACGCGAACTGATATCCTTCATTTTTTCATTACTACCTATCAATGATGGTTTTAATTATGGATTTATAGTTTATATATAATATATATGATATATATGATTTTATTATTATATTTTAATTTTTATATCACACATACCATCATGATTTCTATTTTATGGTAATACGATAACATTGTTCGTGTGCATGGCGGACTACCACCTCGCGAAGCAATGTGATTCATTCACACTTTACATGGATTGTATTAAGGATGAGTTTAATAAAAAATTGTTATCTATATTACATAACCATGATTATTTAATGATAATATATTTCATTTACTTTTCTTTCTTTCAAAACAACAAGAAAATAAAAATTAGTATTCATGCATACATACGGCCTACTGTCTCCATGAATGGTGTATTTCATTTCCTATCACTAAATTTTATGGATTACATTAAATACGTATATAATGAATATATATTATATTTATATAATGTTTATAAATATTTATATGATGGAACCATGATCAAATTAATATGACCAAAAATATAACAAATTAAAACTTATATGAAAAACAAATCAGTTATTACCCGAAACATAACTTTAACATGGAATTATTAATAAATGGGTAATACAAAGTCCTAATAAAATAATATATGGTATTATATATATAAATATTGTTCTTTAATAGATTTATAATAAACGTATATGTATTATACAAGATGTTTGAAGAGTAGGAAGGAAATTAAGACTTAAGGTAAGAGAATTTTGTCTCAATTTTCCTTCTTTGAGACGTACGTTATGTTATGCACAAATATTAATTTACAAGGTGTATATACAGACCATTTGACATATAATATCATGAATTTATTTATCCTTGTGATATTTTAAGTTCCATTTTATGTTATTCCTTTATGGAGATTATGATCCAATGTTACCAAAGTAGTAAATAATTTATGTTACAATCTCATCATTTATCGAGATTATTTATGATTAAGTATCTAATATTGATATCTCATGATATAAATCTAAATAATTATCATGAATTTTATTAACCTATGGTTTTTTGTGAGATATTAAATTAAAGGTACCATTTTCTACTCTTTGGTACTTAATATTATTAAGATCGTGTTTTTAATAAAATATGACTTTATTTCTCTCTTCAGTCAGAAATTTGTTTTTTTTCAAAAACCATGTTTTCTAAAAATGTTTTCAAAAATGTATTATTAATATCTTATTATTTAAAAAAATACTTTTTTACTCATTTTTAAATTTTAACAAAATGTTTTTAAATGAATCCTTATGTCATTTTCTAAAATAATGTATGTTTGAATTTTACTGAAAATATAAAAGGGATATTAATTTTAATGTGTATGCCATAAAAAATTACAACATTATAATCAATAATTTATTAGAATATTACTTTATAATTTTTCAAGTTTATTTTTAAAGAAAATGGTTTTAAAAATGATTTATGTTTTAAAAAAATTCTTTAAAGTGTAAAGGATATTTTTCTCAATAAATGTTTTAAATGATCTTTCAAAATTATTTCCCATTTAAGATGACATCCTTTGGTGTTTTCTATTACTTACTAGGGATATGATCCAAGTATACCATTCATATTATTTCTCTGAATGATTTATTTTTTGATGTCATGATGTTTATGAAAAACATTTATCTTCCATGGATTATAACATAATTAAATGATCATGAAACCCACTTATTTTCATGGGTTATTCCATAATAAAATTATTATGAAACTTATATCTTTTCCAAAGTTTATAATATGATGTAATGTTTATGATACCCATTTTATTTCATGGGTTATTATATGGTGAATTTTTATGATCTCATAGTATACATAAATATGGTATTCATTATGTGGCGGGTGGAACCTATATCTCCCTCCAATGAATTGGGTAAAGATTTATATCTCATGAGATAGACATGATTGGATCAGGAGTGAAATCGGTTCAGTAAGATAGGTTTGGAACAAGAGTGAACCCATTTTAGTAAGATAGGTCTGGAATAAGAGTGAACTTGGTTCAGTAAGACAGGTCTGGAATAGGGAGTGAGCCCAGTTTAGTAAAGAATTATGTTTTCTATGATGGTATTGGCAGTGATCCTTGACTAATATGGAAATAATTTTTTATGCTTATGTGTATGAAAAAAATTCCATCTATTATTCCAATATTATTCTATCATGGCTCATGTTATTTGATCTTCTTATGATTCATGTCTTATGAAATACCAATATTTATTCCATGACTAAATATTATGATCTTTTATATGCAAGGTATGGTTTTCAAATATTATGTTGATGTTCTCATACCCTTATGTTCATGTTATTCTTATATATCTCCCGTGTTTACCATTACTAAGAATTTGAGTTCACCTTTTATTATGTTTACTTTCCTTAAGTTATGAAGATATTTATTATGTATGATATGTCTAAGAATGGTTATATTTGTAAAGGATGTAGTGGGATATGATGTAGTTCACTTATGAACTAGTGTTTATGTTTCCAAGTTTTCAAAGGCACTAAACCATTATGGTCCTCATGCATGTGTTTATGTAATGTAATAAATAATCATTAAAAATTATGTAATATCTATATATTAAAATCTTTGGTCACTATATAAACATAAATATTATGATGAAACATCATTTAGAAACGAGAATATTAACAAGGAAGAAACAACACTTGTTGAGGAAAGTAAGTAGAAAAGGCTGAAGTTGGATGAATTTGAGAAGATGGTAAATGATCTTAAGGAAATATTGGATGGGAAAGAGGAAGATTTGTCTAAGACATAATCAATTTTTCTTAAAGAAAAAATTGATTTAATAAATATTATAGAATACTTCACCAGATAGGTTGAGATTAAATGTGAATATTCTCAAGCTGGTGAAAAGAAGGGTCCATAGAGTAGGTTATTTCTATCTCCAAAAATATCTCAATATACATTTGATTTTACTAATAGTTCAGGTTAAAATTTTAATATTGAATCATATAGAACCAATAAGGTTAGTGATAAATCTTCTTCCACTAAGAAATAGTGGAATAATTCAAGAATATTCCCCCATGAACAAAGGCACACACAGTTTATAAAAATAAAACAACAATAAAATTTAGAGCAGTACTACTATTAGTTTGATAGATAAAAATTTATATGTTACTGCCAGTGTTTTGTAGTATTCTATAAAAAATCATATTGGTACAATATGTCTCTTCCAATAAAATGGTTTGAATCAAGGTTCATTTATAATGAGCAAATAAGAACAAACTTTTCAAGAAATTATGATGAGGAAAACGAGAAAGTTTAAAAAGATAAAGAGTGTTAATGCTTTAAGTGATGTATATGAGAAGCTTAATAATTTTGAGTAAGGAAAGAATGATTGTTTAGTTATATTCCTAGATCAAGTTCCCATTTCTATAATCATGGAGGAATCCCAAAATTTTACTAAAGAAAAAGTGAAAAAATAGGATTTAAAATATGAGAACAATGTTAATAACAAGTTTTCAACAGATGGTGATTTAAAGATTCAGAAGAAGTGTAAGAGTTGTAAGAAATATACACATGGTACTAAAGATTGATTGAATATCTTTCCAACCTAATAGTAAATAAAGAAAAAGAAGTTTTATACCCAAGGAAATAAATATGTTTCTAAATATAAAATTAATATGATATCTTCATCTGAAGACTCAACAGATGAGAAGAGGTATATTATAAAATCTAAGAATTATATTCATAAGGAAGAAATCACATCTCATTCCAAATCTAAGAAAAATAAAAAAATGTGACTGAGATAAGATTATCATCTCAAACTTTGCTTTTAAGGAACACTGAGGTTCCTCCTTATTCCCAATATACTTTTTTATTTGAACTAACTTGCAGGAAATTAAAGGACAAGAAGTGGAGAAGTTGTATTAGTGTTGTATTAGTTCTATAATAATAAGATAAATCCATCATTGAAACATTATTATTACCATGATGAAGGTTGTATTACTGCCCTTAAGGGGGAGAAAATCTAAATTTGGGGTATGATTATCACACTTTTCTTAAAAAAGAAGTGGTTATGTTGAGAAATTTGAGATGTGGGGGGAGTTTTTTTATACAATTAAATTGTTTTGATGTGTTTTTTGAGATGGTTTCAATTTTATCTTAACAAACTTACTCATATTTCCCCTGATATAAAGATGTTGGAAGAATCTTGAGGAAATTATTACATGAAATAATTATTATGGACAACATTTATCACCTTGATTATACACTCTTGTTTTCTACACCGGTTTTTTCCATATAGAGTTAGAGTTTTTTATTTAAAGGCTCTTTTTTAGGAAAATAATGTGATGTTATTTTTATCTCAAGGAAAGTTATCAAGATTATATGATGAAATAAGATGATTTGTGATAATCTATATGTTTCCCTTTGTATTTGATTGTAAATAAGGGGGATAAAGAACATATGGGGATAAAAGAAAATGAAAAAAACATATGGGAGAGAAAACTTTGAGAACACATATTGACTTCGAAGATGTTTAAAGTTTTATGGGGATATTGACAACAAACACAAAGGTGGGATTATTGTCCCAATGTGTGTTGGTTTCATTTGTTGTCAATATGTCAATTTGTGTTTTTCTAATAAGTTACTTAGAGAAACTTGGTGAAGTTTGAGAGAAGAGTTGTTGTTGACTTTATAGCAACATTATTAAGTCAAACGATGCTATACTGATCCTCATTGTACCAAACATCATGATTACAAAAATTTCTCATTCATACTTGATTCTAAAGAAAAATATTGAGAGGGTGTACAAATTTCAAGGTATGAAGAACACCAGACTAAGTTTAGCTGACCGAGTACCATCATACTGAAGTTTTAGTTATAAATTTTGAAGATAAGACTATGTAAAGATTGATATATGGAGTTATGGTTGTTCATTGGTTGGGTTTCAAAGTACAGATGCATGATAATTAGATATAGTAACTCTCTGATGTGCACCAAACTGTGTTTAACAGATAGAGACAGTTTGTATGAAGCACATGATTATAAAGTGATGAAGTTACAAACATTATGAAGTTAAAAGTTATAAATTCCATACAAATTATAACATATAGAGTTAAATAAGTTATAGAAGTGGGATAACTGCAAAAAAAGGATAAATATGAAGTTTTAAGGAAGACATCGGATAGATAACTATGAAGTTATATTGGACATAAAGTTAAATGTAATTCTACCAGATAGAGAACCATGATGTCATCAGATAGGGATTTTCTATTTCCTTATATGTAGAAATAAAAATTTACTCCAGACAAAGAAAGGGTGCAAAATGTTCAAGATGAAGTTGATTTTTATCAGATGGAGAATATGAAATCTTACCGAATGGAGAGTAGTGTGAAGTATATCAGAAAATGAAAATTGATTATCAATGAAGTACCAATGGATATAAAAAACTGAATAAAGAAATAATAATGTGTATAGGACATGAAGGAATTTTATGTAATCAGATAGACAATTATAAATTCATTAGACAGAGATATGTTGAACTCATCAGGTAGAGGTTTCTTAATAAAGTTGAATAAGATAAATAATTTTTGTGATTCTATTTGATGAAGAAGGCTAAAGGTGTATCAGACCAAGTTCATCAGAAATATGAATTCTTATGAAAATATGTAGAACAAATATTTCTTAATGAGTGTACACCAAACAAAGGTTTAATGAGATTTAAAAATCTTTTTAAAGTCTTTATAAATATGAAAATGTTGAGTTATTCTTTCAATTATCATAAATCAATTCAAAAAAAATTGAATTTTAAAGAAATATTTTCTTTTGGGTTTTAAGGATCCTTTGGTAAAGATAGGTGACTCCAAAGTTCTAGAAGGTTCTATGGTGGTCAAAAGAAATTAAGTTGAGTGGTAAAATTAAAAGTTTAAATTTTGTGAGGATGTTCTTTCTTCTGGTTATTCAGAGCAAGAGTTTCTATATAGAGGTATGAAGGCATAGTATGAATGTTCACTATTTATATGTGTGAATGAGAGAAAGTGTTGAAGGTTTTTTTTCTTGAGTTTCCAAAAAAGGAATATATTGGTTGGAGAAGAGGATCATCATAGAAAGTTCCATCATATAAATCACAAGCACGGTGTGAGTTTTCAACCAGAGTTTCTACTTGGTTGAAGAAAATAGCATCATATGGAAGAGATTTTAATATAATTCTTATGGACAAAGGTATAGTAGAAGAACCGAGTATCAGATGAAGGAGAAGAAATATAATGAGTTTCTTCAGTGGATAGAGGATAATCATACTAAGTTTTATAGGATAAATTTCATCACATAGAGCATAATAGTTCAGGGAGTATTATACATAATGCATTGAATAGAGTACACCAAGCTGAGGAGAAGAATATAGAGTATCACTGGTAGAAAAATCTGATCATGCATTGACATTTTAACATGGTTTTTCAAAAACCAGTTTTACAATGTATGCGGAGGGACTTTAATGCTAATTTTATGAAAAAATGATGTTAAAATTCTTTCGGATATAATTTTAACATCGATTTTACTAAAAAATGATGTTTATTTTTTTTATTTTTTTCTTTGTCATTAGTTTTACTAAAAAAAATGTCAAAAACTTTTTTAAAAAAAATTACATAAGTTTTTACTAAAAATGATGTCAATATATATATATATAAATTTTAGCATTGGTTTTTATAAAATAATCTATGGTAAAAATATTCTCGTTTGAATTTTTAATATTGGCTTTATACATAACTGATGTCAAGAGTAAAAATTCACATCAATCAAAAACATGATTTAGTTTTTTCATAGTGTGCTTTCTAATTTTTCAGTTTCCACATAAAATTTATTATACCATGCTATACACATTTTCAAATATATTTTATATTTTTTCACTCTCCACACTTATTGATTTCCAATATACTCTTTTGAACCTCACCATCATTCCACTAGTTCTTCATTCAAAAATTTCAAAATGATATTTATAATTTTTCTCCTATTAATTTATTTATAATTCATTTTATCTATTGATATGATTATTAATGATTCCTTTTTTTATGATGGGTGATATTTCATCATATTGAGTTAAAAGTATAAATATTTCACTTGAGATTTACAAGTTAGAGTCTAAAATTCTATACAAACCACAACTTTTGATTCCTCATGATTTATTCCATCTAAAAAAATTAATTCGATAGACACTACACCAAGCATGGAAATTAAATTGAAGCTTTAACATTATTTTTTTAGATTTTTTTTGTTTCTAAAATGTTTGATTCTATCAATCATGTATTTATATCCAAGTGAACCAAATATTTAACTTGAATCTTTAATTTAAATCTTTATATTTTCTTTTCTATATTTTTTTAGTTTCTATAATTTTCTACTTCATTGATCATGTATTTTCATCCATGTGAGTGATGAACATTGAAATATTTAAAAAATGTATATAGTTTCAACATTGTTTTTTGTTATAACTGATGTAAAAAGTGACTTTCTACATTATTTATAGCACAAATCCAATGTTGAAAGTCATACACTATCACTTTCAACATGGTTATATCCAAAACTGACAATGAAAGTAATAGAGTGTCACTTTTGACATCAGTTATGAAAAAAAATGTTGAAAGTATTTTCTTTGTTATAAAAAAATAACATCATTTTTAATAATTTTTTTAAAAAATATATTTAAAATGTTTCCTGCAAATACATAACCTAAAAAAATCAATGTCAAAACCCAAAAAAAACTGATGTTGAAGGTATTTTTTGTACTAGTTCATATCGAATTGAGTTTTACTGTATAGACTTTTATTAAGGAATATTTCTGAACAAAGTTCTATAAAGGTGAGTTTCAGTTTATCAAGGTCTCTATAAGATCAATAATTTTTTAGAATAATAAACTCTTAAGAGAGTTCTTGAATATCTTAAATAAATTATATGTAGGTGAAGGTGATCCAAATTTATTATAGAGAAATAACATTTTAATAAAATGATCTTTCTAACAAATGATCAAAAAATATTAAGTAATATCTAGTATATGGGCTGTAAAAATTGTTTCTGAAAAGGTTTTTGGTTGAGGCATATAACCATTTGTGAAGAAAGTGGGTACAAGAAGGAGAGTTGGTGGGTATAAAAAACTATTTAAGAAGAGTTGATTGTTGGGGTGCACAACTAGGGTTGGGTGTAAGAACAATTACTAGGGTGTAGAACTAGTTTCTTTTTATGCATTTGTAATCCTGAAAGAATTTTGTAAAAGAATCCATATTGGGGAGGATAACCCACATAGTTAGAAATAAGTCTTTGTATCAAACCTTGTAAATATTTTGTGATAATCTCTCTTTATATTTACTGTATATGAAGCAAGGTTGAGGGATATATTTGAGTGGATTAAAACTCTAACAAGTTTCATTGGTTAAGTTGTAAGAATAAATCATAAAATAAAGTGATCATTGATTCACCTAATTCCCCTCTCAGTGATCTCACATTGATTTAAGAACTTAAATAATCCATATACTGAGGAGAATAGAGGATATCATGTGGAGTAAAGGTCTCAAAGACTCCCAAGTATTGTGCCAATTTGGTTTCATAGAATCTATCATCCAAGCTTCCTAGAAGGTCGGTGAGCATGGTATAAAAATCAGATATAGAAAAGTAAGGGAGGTTGGGGTAGTTATTTCTAAAGATAAAGGTTAAAATCTCCATATCTATCATGAACACAACTCTCCCCATCCTCATGGAATGGAAAAAATATGGTCCAAACATTGATGGATGAGGTGAAATGTGGACAAAATGACCAGGGTTCTCTTCTGTGAGGTGGAAGGGTATCAGACATAAGGTCTAGAAATATTCCTTCGCAAAGTGAGAAAGACTTATCTATTAGGTCAGTTAAGGGTGGTAACTGGGGGCAGGGTAGTGGGATAAGGGTAAAAATAAAACTCTCAACTGAACTCACTCATCATAAAGGAGAAAGGTCTACCTCCCTAGAAAAACGGATCAGGCTCTCTGTATCACTCAGCTCCTCCCGGTATGATGGCCCATCAAACTCAAACATGGACACAAAATCCAAAAAATATCCTGGTAATTTTGAGTGTTGACCTAAAATATATCAAGAAAATGTGTGTGGCCTAAAATATCTTTCATCTCTTCCAAGAGACACAACCACTCATGGATGATCTTATCTAGAAATAAACTATTGAGGTGGATCATGTGATGGAAAATTCAATGAATTCAGTCACTGGCCATGATTTGAGAATTTAAGATAAGTAAAAAGTATGGATGATAGCCCTGGGTTGCTAGTGGTAGTCGATCTTATGCCCTAGCTGCTGAAGTAGATGGATCTACTGATGTGTTGGTTGGTTGAGGTGGTGTTGTTGCTACTATTTCACTAGATGATGCCTCAACAGATGTTGTAGGAGTAATAAATACTAGAGATAATGACCATTATGGTTGATTATCTACCCCTAAATCCTTCTCCATAATCTCTATATGAACTCAACGTAGTATGGATTTCTTATCTTCCAATGAATAGGCAGATTCCTTCCCACCTAATGTAGAGTGATCCCCATTTAATATAACATTGGATCAGGGAAGGAAATGGAAGATATTTGAGGCACCAAATATCCCTAGATTGATGTATTGAATGTTGTATGAGTGAGGATTTTGTGACATGACATGAGAAGGTGAGGGAAGGGTATTCTGCTTCTCTATGAGTGAAAGGGGATCAAGATCTTAAAACCTTGACTACACGGCATGTAACATCTTTATTTCTTTTTTTAAAATTTTTTATTTTTATTTTTATTTTACTATTGTTTTTATAAATATATATACACATAAAGTGAACATAGATATATATGATTTTTTCATTTTAAAATAAAAATATGAGTAAAAAGCTTCTCCCTAGTGCTCGGGGTGGGGTTTGAACCAACGATAGGCCGATCCCACGGATTTCCCATAACCACTGGGGAAAAGTTTTCATTATTGAAACTTTATTATTTTGGGGGTATTATATGTTCGTGTGTGTGTGTTAATATTTTACATTGTATAATACTCATGATATTTGATTTTATTTTTAAATAAAAAAGATGAAATTGAGTCGGTTGGGAGCACTCGAACCACGTCTTTTCGGATCTAGACAAAGACCCTACCAATAAATTCAACCCCATTAGTGGTTTTAAATTTATTTATATATAATTTTAATAATTATGAAAATATCACATGTTTTCTTATAAAAATATAAAGAAAAATAATGACCCCACCCCCATCTATGGGTGTTGTAGAGGGATTCAAAACAAAAATGGCTTGGATACCCTTAAGTGATTATTCCATCAACACAAGCTCCATTCCTATTTATTTACTTAATATTTGTTTACTTATTCAATCTAATATATAAAATACACATATAAACTTAAAAACACACACCCTATAATGTATAAATACATGACATGTACCCATAAAATTTTTACTTGTATAGTGATTAATAGAAAAGGGATGGAGGAGTCATATACAATGTGTGAAGTGGATGTACATGAAGTGTAGTTATTTAGAATAGAAAAATAATGATAGGATATAGAGAATATGATTTTCATCCAAGGAAGAACCTTTTCTTAATGTCTTTTACTTGACTTGGGAGAGAAAAACATGCCCATAGTCTAGAGAAGGATGTAGATTCCACTTAGCAAACCACCACATGTTTTTTAACCTTCTTCATTTAATAAAATTACATGATGTTTAGAAGGGAGAGGAAGCAGTTTGTAGTAGCCCTAATCCATGTCTAAAAGGTTTCATAGGCTTTCCCACTTTTATTCCCTCACTTAATCTACCACCCTTTGAATGTATGGTGGGACTCAATCTTGATTTTTGGAAGGTGGGTATGGAATGTAAGAGTCCTCTTTGATTTTTTCATGCTCCTCAATGATAATATCCTGAAATTTTTCAAAAAAAAATATCTAGAGTAGGCATGATATCACTCAAGGGTTCAAAATTAAATGGATATGGAATTTCAGTATTTTTGTTGTGTGATGTTTCCCCATTTACATTTTAAGTACATATAAAAAAATTCAGAAGAAAAAAAAATCAAAGTAGTTTGTTTCCATGTCACAACACAACTCCCTTATTAAATTAGAAACATAAGTCTCAATTTTATCATTTTTTAAATTTTCCCCATTATTTATCATTTATGTTGTTATTATAACCAAATTTATAAGTCTTTCTAACCATTAATATTGGTTTAACAAGCATTATTTAAAATTTTCTATCCTTGATAATAATTTTTCATTTAAATTTTATGAAGAATCTAGCATGGGTTGAGTTAGAGAATGTACATTAATATTCCTCATATTGAAACTTGTCATTAATATGTGGGTGGTACTCCACCAAATAGGAGTATGGAATTACTAGATCATATGGATAAAAATCCTCTCTAAATAAGGCATACTAAATTTTATTAGTTTTTACATCCATTTGAATGTGAGATTTAGGTACCTGAGAAAAAGAGAAAAAGAAAGGTACGGGAAATGAAAAAAATCCTAAATTAACTAGTTTAACTCAAAACACATGTTATTTCAATCCATGGAAATAGTTCCAAATTTAATAACACCCATCACGAGGTGCACCAAAAATATTTCTTTCACTCTAATGTAGAATCAGGGTATCAAGGTTAATCCCATGGGGAAAGTATAAATATAGACGCAAGACAGTGAGTTTAATATAATTATTTATTTGATAAAATAGTTAGGGGATTTGAATTAAAATTATGGAAAGAACGAACATAAAAAATTATAATAAGAAAAAAACATAAAGAAAAAACACAAAAAAATTGTCAGGGTTGTAATTTTGGTTAGGTTTTGTTATAAAATTACTCCTTAGTACTTAAAATTATTTATGAAATCAATTTAACATGAAGATTCATTTTTAGTATTCTCTCTTGGTTCGATAACTAATGATTTTATTCAATAATATTCAATCTCTTGTTCTGATGATTAAATTATTTAAAAATGTATTTTATCAAAATCCCAAAAATAGTGGCAATAGGATCACCCAATGGTCATGGGTTTACCCACTGTAAATTATTTAGTCTTAACTAATTGTTTCATTCTTACTATGAAATGAAAAAAATAGTGAATTAATAATTAATTCATTAAATAATTTATAAAATTAAAATTAAAATTAAAATGAACACATATGAATTCTTATTATAACACACTCGTCACCTAATTACAACCCTAACATGAGATTTCTACCCTCTCTTGACCATGGTAATGGTGAAAGGGTTGAGCTAAAACCCACCCCTACTCATCAATAAAACTGTAATTTGATGTGGGAGAATAAAAAGGGAAAAACAAGGGGAAAATAAAGTAAAAATAATAATAAAAACACTTATTAGTATGGGGGTTGATTCAATGGAGTGGAAGAACCCCCCCCCCCCCCCCCTCTATGTCAGAAACCATGAATTCGGAGGCCAAACCTCTATTTTATAAGAAAATTGAATTAAATAGAGTGTACTAAAGTACACACTATGTACTTTAGTCAACTGAATTTTCCTAATTTTTTCTCCATTTCCAGGCGATCTTCTATACTTCCCATTAAATTCCATGGGTCAGATATCAGTTGGTGAAAGTACACAGTGTGTGGCACTAATATAAATAGTGTATAATATAAAACTCTCCACTAACTGCTTCTAGAATGGGAATACACAATGTGTTCAATATTTTATATGGTGTTTTCATTTCAAGAGGTAACTTGGGTGTATACTCTAGTTAATCGAGTCATGTGTCTTCGAAAGTTATATGGGGTGTGTTTATTACTTCCACGCTATGTAGTTGGCATCAATTCTCCAAAAATTACCTAAAGTGTGAATTCAACTATAAAAACTTGAAAATAAGTCATATATGAAAAAAAGAAACATTTTAGCCATATAAAAACAAATATTTTGTATAAACCAATTATTTACTCAATAAAAGACACCAAAATACTATACACAAATTAGGTGCATCATGTTACAATTCCTTTGATTTTTAAAGGTCTATTATTCCTAAAGGTAACTACATATCCATCATGCTCTTCAATTCTTTTTAAGATTTTTCTATCTCTTATCATTTAAGAAGAAAATATACTATTAAGTATCTATAGATTTTTTTCCTATTTTATTTTAGATCCACTTCAATAATTATAGATTGTTCTTTCTTTTCTTTCCTCTAAACTTTATTACTTCCTTCATCATGAAGAAACTATCTTGGAAGAGTAGTCATACACTATCCAACACAATGACATTTTTGGCCACATATTCCATAGGTTTATTCTAATAAAGTTACATGTTATACTATAAATTATAGGATTTGTTCCCAATGGTTCCACAACACCAACAATAACCTTTTAAATTTGATCTTCCATAATGATATTAATTCGGTTCCTAAAAGTTTGTTTGTTTTCCAAGCATGTTATGGGTTTTATTTTGAATTTAATTAGAATAATAGTTCATACTTATGTTGACTTTAACTTATCTTGTCATTATAGTGGTTCTTACATAACACATATCATTCCATACAAGTAAAATTTTAGTTTCTATACATACACTATTAATTAAAATAAATTTAGTAACCTTTAAAGAAATAGGTTTAGTTTGTATATTTTTATTCAAGCTAATTTTCTCAACAGTTCGGGATGATTTGGATTTAACTTCAATAGCCTTGTAGAAATTTTCACTCGTCTTATTCAAAGTATTTTTTTTCTTCAAGACACCTTGATTTCATCTTACTTACCTCTTATTCATTTATAGAAATTTCTTTCAACATGATCTTTCAACATCTTACCTTTTTCTTCAATTCTCAATTTGAGATTCTTAATTTATTTTGTATAATCATCTTTATTTTCATCAAATTTTATTTCACCTCCCTTTATCTTCTCAACCTTTTTCTTTATTAGCATAATTTATCTCTTTTATGGAGTTTTTCGATTAATACAAGCTTCAAGCTTAGATTTTAACATGTGCTCAACATAAGTTTCTTCGCCATATTCACCACTACTTAAATTTTCTTCATGTTTTTATATATGATATATAAAGTTCTAAAAAAATTTAGGAACCTATTATTAGTATTTACTACTTGAAGTAGAGTAGTCTTACACTTATTTTCTCAACATGATCCTTCATTTCCTTACGGTGAACCATTTCTTACCTTCAATTGGTTCCTTATCTTTCTTAGAGTTTTTACTCCATCTCTTCTTTCTAAAACTTTATTATTTTTAAATTCTATCATACTCACCACTTTTATTACTTTGATAATCAATATCAAATTTACCAATTCCACCATAATTAAAACATTTTAGTGAAATTTTACCATTTCCTTTTCTAAATTTATTCGTGATAAGATCCATGATTCTCTTATATTATTCATCCTTTTCTTCCCCATCTTCATATTCAATAGAGTACTTATCTTCCTATTTCTTGATTTTAATATTTATTGTGGATTCAAATTTTATCTCCTCCTTTATATTTTTATTAAATACCGAAGATTTTCTTATCTCATAGTTAACAAATTTACTATGTATCTCATCAAGTGATAAATCATTCCTTTATCCCAAAAAAGAATTTTAAGATTGAACTGATCATGGATTTTTATCATTAGTTTCTTGATAATATTATAACCTTATAGTGTATCTCAAAAAACCACTAATGTTTATAAAAAATTCATTTAATCTTGTGAATTAGTCATCAATATTTTCTTCGTTATCTATCTTCACATCTTAAAAATTTTCTCTCAGTATCTGCAGATTAGTTTCTTTAACTTTTACATTCCCTTTATAAATGTTTTCAAGTTTATCTCAAACCACTTTCACTATATAAAGTCCCATTATATTTTTAAAAACTTATTCTGATATATACATGAGAATTACATTAATTTCCTTACCATAAACCTTTAAGTTTCTCTTATCAAAAAAATCATGGGAGTATTTCACTCAACCAGTGGAAATACCATAGTAGCAACATAAATAACTTCCAAGACAAGTGAAAGAATATAAGTCATCGTATAATTTTTTATCCATGATAGTAATTTCCATCAAAAGAGGGAATAACCCTATTATTGACAGAGTTCAGATTCATGATCTTTAACTTCTTAAAAGGATCCTTCAGAGGGAACCTATATTTTCTTTTATTCCAATTAAATTACCCCAAAATATGATGTGATGCTAAGAAGTGGTATTAAAACAAATCACATGGGTTATTCACTCAAACTTTAAATCACACCCTCATACATATATAGAAAATGAAAAAATGACACAAGGTACACTAGATTTTTTATAAGGCTTGATCCTAATGTGGGTATCTACTATTTATTGTATTCATTTTTAGTCTAAAACATGGGTACTAAACTAATAATGTAAATTGAATTCATGTAGGATATCTTCATAAAATCCTTTACTATCTCCTGAGAGTTTTTCAGTCTTCTAATTGGTTCTTTATACTAAATCCTGCTATTTTACAATGGTATAAAAAAATAGAATGATCAATATCACTTTATCTCTAGGTTAATTTTGTAACACAAAACTAATCTTCCTATGAACCTTTTAGAATTATTCAAAATCAGTACATTATACCTTATTTAAGAATCAAACCTTCATATATTATACAATATTAGAAAGTTTTTATTTTTCACTTCATTGAGTGACACAATATTCAAACCTTATGCAAGATTGAAACATTGTCCTTTCTCACTATTTCCAAAACTTATTTGTTTGAAATATCAATATCTGAAACTTATACACTTGGATTCTTAAGTACGATATCTTTCATAATTTCATATCTTTCTCTACAACTATGAAATTATTTGTAATAAAAAAACCTTCTTCTTTGACCCAACGTATCTTTTTGAATATGTAGGTTGGATCCTCTTAAGGTCAACTCTCAAAATATCAACACATAGCTCTAAATAAAGTCTCCATTTATATAACCATACATTCTTTGATAAATACATGAAACATAGGATAAAAATTCTAAATATTTTAAATTTATGAAATATCTATCAACTATCTTCAATGCCTTCTAAAATTCAGAGTCTGACTTCATCAAATACTATAGGAATCTATATGTCAACCATATTCAAGTCTTCTAAAAATATCAGCTAGAATCGTGACTTCAACTTTATGATTTTTTTATATTAAAGAATAGATCAACATCATCAATTTGAATTTGAATCTATATAAATGTTATGTCAAATACCTTATATATTAAGTATCTTTCATTTCTTTAACTTCTATAAACATAAGAAAATTCTGATATGAAATTTATTCTACATCTACTTTTGATCCTTCCTTTGCCTCCACATTACTCAATCATTTGGATCATTCATACACAGCCTTTGGATCATTGAACTTAATCTGACATAGCTCATGATATTTTTCTGATCTTATTTTATATCTCTAACACATCATTAGAACTCTAAATTATGACATCTCACCTTTATTTAATTGTTTCTAATCTCTAAGAATTTTTATTGAATTTAGCTTCTGATCTTATCATCTTCAGATTATCTCAGCATCTGATCTTCTTATCTTCCAATTATTTTATCTTCCAAAACTCTATACTTATTCAACTTTTGAACTATTGGTCAGAGTAATAATGGTAAGAGGGGATGAATTTCATTTTAAAAATTAATGTGATAAAAGCAAAGTCAAAAGAAAAGATATATTGAAATGAGAAATTTATGAAGTCAATATTGTGATAAATGATAAAAATGGTCCATATAAAATGTTAACAATAAAGTTAATTAAGCTATTAAGCATAGTTAAAAGTGAATGAATTGAATTTATGAAATTTATACTTATTGCGATTTTGATGTTTCAATCCATAAAAATAAAATAGTGAACAAACACAATTTCATAAAGGAGTTCAACAATAGCTCATTGTGAGCCCTTACATCTCCTCCCCTAGGTTTGAGAGGTTTATCTTTATTACCTTGATTTTAATAGAGATAAAAAAACAATGTTTCCCTTAAATTTTTATAGAGATATAAAAAAACAAATCCTCCCTTGTTTTTTTTATGGAAATAGAAAAAAAAACAATCTTCCCTTTTTTATGGAGATATCAAGAAACCAAAGGTAGAATGTGGAATGGGAAGTGAATATTTTCTTAGCATAAATACATTATAATTTTGGTCTCATGTATCTCTAGAAGTATTGAACAAGATGGTATGTGGTATCCTTTGAGAATGAGAAATCTAGAATGGTCTCTTTGAGAGGAAGGGTTGGATATCACTAGAGATTCAACATTGATTTGATCATAGAGTTATTTGTAATGATCGTTGTTAGTATCCAAGCACCCAAGGCCTCTATTTATAGGCTTCAAAAGATCTAGGAACCTTCTCAAATTCACTAAGGGAATTGAATCCAAATAATATCACTCTAAATGAATTTTTACCATAAATATATGTGTCCTTTTACTTGTTATAGTTACACTATCTAATACCCAATAGCCTCCACCAGGTAACCAGTGGACCACCTAGATATCACTACTATTGGAATTCCCTCACTGGGTAGTTAGTGAACCTCCATCGGCTAGCTAGTGGACTCCTAGAGTAATAATGATCTTATTTCCTTTCCAACGGCTAGTTGGTGTCACTCCATCAGTAGGATAGTGGGTATTCTTCACTTATGAGCTATTGGACATATGGTACTGGATGGCGGGTGCCCTTCACTGATAATCGGTGTTTCCTGATGCCTTGAGAACACCTTTATAGCCTTTTAGAATCCTTTCACTTCTTAAAATGGAAATTATTCCTCCCTCCAATTATCTTGAAAATACCATTTATACTTCAATATATTATTTAATGAAACTGAAAAGTCTTCAAAAAACCAACTTCAGTAATATTACTTCAAAATATTTATTAATATCATCCCATAGAACTTTAAAAAAGTAATTATCATCCACTCAAATGAAACAATTATATACAAAATTGAGTGTATGTGATCATTAAAATGCCATGAGAGATAGAGTAACAATAATCTCAACCATTTTTATGATCACAAACACTTTAACATAAAAGATAAATCAAGTGTAAATTAAGAGTTAAATATATTTAATTTTAATTCAATATTGTAGAGATAAAGATATTCAACATGCTTAAAACAAAAATTCTCCCCTTTTTAATTACAAAACATATTTTCTAAAATAATCAAAAACTTTTCCCCTTAAATAACCAAAAAAAATCTCCCCCTTTAACCCAAAAATATATCCCCCTTTATGATTATCAAAAAGAGAACAAGAAGAGGAAAAAATAAAATAAATTTAATTCAAGAAGGTAATTGAAAATAAAGTAAAACAATTATGACATGCAATACTAACTCCCCCTTAATTGTTATTAAAAACTCAAAAACCAAGAGAAGGTAATAAAGTATGTAAAGCATAGAAAAACATAAGATAGAAAGAAGTAAAGCACGTAGAATGAATTAGAGATATAACATTGAAGTTATCATAATATTAATAATAAAAGGAAAGATATTAAAAATATAAAGATAAGAAATTTGAAAAATATATAAGATAGATTTGAAAATAATTTTAAGAGTAAGAAAAAAAGGAAAAAAGAAAATAAAAGTTTAAAAATATGAAATATCATCTTTTAAAAAAGAATATATGAGATAAAGAGAGAGGAGTGATCTAAAAATATATTCAAGAGAGAAATTAAAATTTACAAGTGAGAGATACTTGGGTACCCAAATGTCATGGTCGCTTGAGCAGGTTGTGATTACATAAATTATTTGGACACCAGTAATGTGGTCTTTTACTATACTAGTAATGCAATGATATGTGGATGCAACATACTCAGAATAAATTAATAACTGCCAAAAAAATAAATAAAACCCAACCATAATACATACTTTGTATGTTGATAGAATGTCTCTAAGAAAATCATGAGGATTATTTCAACCATAGTATCACATTCACCCAAAAGAGAATATAAATAAAACCTAGACCAGTCCCAATAACTATCATTGATCCTCAGGCCCACGACCTCAATCAATCATACCTATCTCGGCCAGTTCCAAAGTGTCTCTAAGCATGATCATCACCTTAGGGGGGCTTTATCTACTCACTGGGGATCTTTTACTCATGCCTATATGATTAGATGACCCTAGGGTGGCACCGGTAATCCCTCATCCTCAAGATCCAAAGGTTAAACCCCCACGGTAGTACCTGGTCATTATCATTGTTAGGTCAATATATGATTCTTATGATGTGGAGGCCCTATGAAATCCTATATGTCCATGTGTGACTGATTCCTAGGAGACCCAGTAAATCGAATGGAATACCATCCTGGATCCCATGGTCAATAACCTAGGCATCCAATAACTTGTAGCTCCTTATCTAGAACATAGCTGGCATATCCACTCAATCATAGGTAGTATCCTAGGCATAGATCGAGGGGATAAAACTATCATCCTCAGGATTTCCAACATCTATGCTCGAGGATATATTCTCACTTGGCACCTCATACCACCATTTGAATCTCAAATTCCCTAGAATTAACAGTGGTCTAATGGTATCACTATTCAAATCTTGGATCCCCAAGCATTCACAATGGTTCACTATATGAAACGAAACTCTAACACCTTGGGAATTTCTAAATGTGTGTTATCATATCTTCTAATGTTAGATCCTAGTAACCTCCACTAGTAATCCACTACTATATCAACTATAATAGATTCTAGTCAAACTATGAATCCACCCCCAAAATATTGTGAGATCGGGTCCCATACATCTTGAGAATCCCAAGGTCCCATCCATTTCAACTAGTGATTACTAGGCATCTCAAACAATCATAATAATGTTAGGCCCAATGGCCAATTCCCAGGCATCCTGGGAAATCACATATCATATCTATAAATAAAAAAATCATAATAAGGGATAGTTGAACATTCACACCCAAACATACCATCACAGCCCCATAAGGCTTAACCATTAGTTTGGGTCCTAGGGTGTCACCCTCAACTGCCTCTACCCATATCCATATGCACCCGCTCTAAGTTCCCAATGTCATCAATGGAGTGAAGGAATCCTACTTGGGATCCTCAATCTCCTTCTAGGTTCCGGGTCAATGTCTAATGCTCAAAGGACATCGCATCCCTCAGCATCCTGAAAGTCATAATATAGCCTCATAGGCCTCAAGAGTATGCCTCACTAGTGACAATCTCGAGAGATGTATCAAGGCCCATCTTTATGTCTAGGGTCACTCCATGTTGGTCAGCTCACCCAACCCACCCTTATTCTGCCTATAGTCTATCCACCTAGGCTAAACACGTTTCAAGGGTCCTCACCCAACCTACTAGGGTTGTCCATATCAATTCATGTCACACCTTCACTTGGAGGTGTCCCAATGTATGGGTATCTTCTTAGTCCAGACCTTGACTATCAGTGGTAGAATCATCAAACCGGTGTACAAGGTCCTCAGTGGTCTTGGAACTTCACTCACTTCATCTTATGCATTTTACATGGGTTAAACAATTTAGATTAATTTACCATTTAATTTAAATTAACTAGAAAATTAAATTAAACATTTTCTTTTAATACATAGGTTAGTGCCCTCAATGGCGTGAATTCATATCACACGCATCATAAAATATTATGTATTTAACCATAGGGAAATTTTCAAGTACCACATACCTTAATATGAATCCATTTACATTTTAATTCCACCACTCAGTAGCTCCACCTTGGCTCACCAAGTATCACCCAAGCTCATCCATGCTCCACCATATATCGATAACTCACCTGAGGCCTTAACTCAATCCAAACAACCCACATTAATTAATTATAACATATAAACCTAATTAAATAGTTTAATTATAGAAAATCATAATCATTGAAATCTCACTGGACAACCTCATCATGCTGGAGTCACAACCAACAAAACATGGGAGGTCCGTAATGGACTCCCAACATCAACCTAAGCCAAATCCTAACACACAATGTCGTTATGATAATCAATTTAAACTAAATTTAAGTAAAACATTAAATAAATATATGGTGTGTTGTACCTTTAGAAAAATGATGAATAACAGCAGACAGATGTCATCACGGGGCATCCTCTAACTAGGCTACATGAAAGCCTCATTGATGATTTCACCATTCTCTGATTAAATATCCATTTACAACCTAAACCAAAACAACACTGGATTATCATGAGGGAGGAAGGATATGTGATCATGGGAGGAAAGGATCTCTTACAATGAATCAATCTACAGATCTATAAATCTTCAGTATAATCATGTGAAAATTTTAATAATTCAAATATGGAAACTCCATTAAAAACATGGCCTCATGATTCTAATATTTAAAACTGGCTAAATATTCATTATAACAAAATCCTCTAACTTCAATCTTTAGGAATAGAGTCAAACATCATATTTTGAATCTATGAAATTCTCATATAAATATCTTCTCGAATATTTTTGATCTTCAATACTACATAAAAATCGACTTCTTCATTCATTTTATCTTCCAAGAATTTTTTAGTTTCTTTTCCACATGTGCATGGTCATATACATTAATCTTCTCATGCATCATTTTTCTTCTTTATGGATCAAATAAATCTCATCTAATATCATGATCACCATGAATTATCATGATGTGTAATTTTTGAAGAAAAATAAATCATCATATGATTTAATATTACATATCACTTGAGAAAAACATTTAATCTTAATTGGCCTCTAAAGTGATCTTTTAAATCAGCTGAAACCGCAATTTAATATTACACATCCTCAAATTTAATCTTTTACCTGTAGTGGAACCTCAGAGTTAATGTTACATATCACCAGATTAATCTTACACGTGCTCCAATTTATTCTTACATACAACAATGTGAACTTATAATTATTATTACACATGCTCTGAGTGATATTACATATCATCAACGAGATGTTATGCATCGTAGTGTAAGTTCTATTTAATTTATATATTTTGGATTCTATAAGATCTTACATATCATCTATGAGATTTTACATAACATTCTGAAATACATAGTTATTCTTTTTCATGAGCAGGTTATTCTTATGTATCAAATACTCATCTATTTCTCAAAAACTTGCAACTTTGAATTTTCAAAACTCTTCTATCTCAATTCATATTTATACAGTCTCAACCACTTTAACTCGTCTCAAAAACATTCACAACACCTTTCCATTATTCTCAAATATTATTTATAACAAATATAGTAATCCTTCAAAATTTCCACAGGGTCTTCAATATATATTTATATAGTTGTATGTGTATATTGTTATTATACACACACACATGCATGTTTATATGTGTGTGTGTGTGTGCATATGTGTGTGTGTATCTGTGTGTGTGTATAATTTCATGTATTTAATTTGTTTATATGTCTCCCTATCTCTCTATATATATATATATGTGTGTGTGTATGTGTGTAGATAGATAGAAAGATATGTTTGTATTTTATTTCAAAAAAAATATATGTTTCTAGTTATATAGATGTTTATATATTTATATGCACAATCACACATACAAAATTATTAGTATATTATTTAAATTTACATATATAATTGTGTGGGTTTAAATATAGTATACAATCTAAATAAATAAATTTATTGATTAATTATGTAACACCCCACCCCATATCACTTTGTATAATAGCCGGACCAAATCGCTATATGGCATCAGGTGTGTCTCCCTATACACCATAGGCTTTTGACTAGCAATGGGGGTCCATATGAATATAGTGGGGAGGCTATACCCCATATATTAGTGTGCACGATAAAAATATAAACAAAAAATCATCACACATATCAGAGTATGGGAGAAAAATAAATAAATTGAATATACTATAATAAAATGAAATGTGGGCATACAGTCACACAACATTGATCACCCACTGGGTTGATCACATATACAGAATAATAAAAAGAAACAAAATACAACTAGGCTTTACTATATCACTGAACCATACCACACTCTAATCTCAAATATCATTTGAACCATCATGCTCAATCAAGTAATACAGAGCCTCAACCCAACCTGAACTTGTAACCAAGTGAATCAATCCCCTATTATACTAGCAATGCAATGATATGTTCATGTTACATGCTTAGAAAAAATAAATCGCTCAAAAAAACACCACAGTACTTGCTTCATCCTGATATCGGAATGTCTTTGAGAACATCATGAGGAATATGTCAAACATCATATAAAAACTACCCCAAGGGCATACACATATACCTAGGATAATCCCATTAACCATCATTTATCCTCAAGTTCACAATCTCAATCAGTTATACATACCTTGGCCAGTGTTGGAGTGTCTTTGAGTATGAGCATCACCTCATGGGAACCTATGTCCACTCCCTGTGATCCCATGATCACACCTCTATCACAATAAGTAACAGAATCTAGGGATTCACCAGGCATCCCTCAACCTCAATACCTTAGGTTAAACCCCATGGTATTGCCTGATCATTCTCAATGTCAAGCTGACGACTGATTCCTAAGAGGGGTGGCCCTAGGAAATCCTATACATCCATGAATGACTAGTTTTTGGGTGACCCAAGAAATCAATGGGAATACCCACCCTAGATCTCATGGTCAATATATAGGGTATCCAATATCTCATGGATCCTCAATCGAACCATCACTGGTGAATCCACCCGATCATAGGGCTATCCTAGACATCGATTGAGGGGATACTATAGTCACCCTAGGGATATCCAACATCTATTCTTGGGGATATAAACCCACTTGACACCTCATACCGCCATTCAAATCCTAGACATCATAGGCATTCATAATGGTCTATTAGTATCTCCATTTGAATCCTGGCACTCAGGCATTTGCAATGGTATCACGCTATAAAAGGAAACCCTATCATCCTAACCATTCATGTATTAACATTCACATGCTCTCTAATGATGGATCCCAGGAACTAGATCTAAGAATCTACTCATGCATCAATCATGTCACTGGATTCTAGCCAAGATAGGCATATGGCCCCAATATACCATGATATCGGGTCTTAAACATAACTGAAATCCCTGCCTCATCGGGTTATTCTTAGGCATCTTGGGAAATCACAGTAGTGTTAGGCACAATGGTTGATTCCTAGGAATACAAGTTGGTTTGGGTTCTAGGTGACATCTATAACCATCACTGCACATAGCCACATACACCCACTTAGGGTCATCTCTCAAATGGGCACCCACATGGGTCCCCTAGATCATCACTACCATGGAGACATCCCACTCAGGATTCTTAATCACAACTAGTATCTTTGGATAATTCCTAATGCTTGTAGGATATATCTTCCCTAAACATCAAAAAAGTTACTTAACAGACTCATAGGCCTCTAGGGTATTCCATACTACTGATAGTATTGAGAGATGGATCTAGGCTCATATCTACGTCCCAGGTCACTCTAGATCGGTCAACTCACCCCAACCCAAGTTCACTTTGCCTATAGTCTATTCACATCAGCTACACACATCTCAAGGGTCCTCACTCATCCTACTTGGTTCGTCCATTTCAAGTCATGCCACACCCCCTCTTGGAGGTGTCCAAGCATCTGGGTAACCTCTTAATTCAGGCTTCAACCATCAGTGATCGAGGGGTCAAGCCAGTATATAGGGTCCATAGTGGCCCAGGAACCTTACCTTTATATTCTTGGGTGCTCATGTAATTTTAACAATTTAAATTAAATTTGAAAATACAAAAATAACAGAGGCCAATGCCCTACTGGAGAGGTTGGTCACCCACATGCATATAAACATCATGCATAAAGCCATAGGGATAGCACTAGGACCACCTTCCTTTTTCTGAAGCTTTTCTAATTAATTTTTCTATCTAAAAACTATTTTCCCAACCTCACCCAAGATCATCTAAGTCCATTGGACATTTCCCAAACCACGCGAGGTCCTAACTCATGCCAAATAACCCATATTAATTATTTGTAACATGTATAATTAATTAATCCATTTTAAATTCAATAGTCTAAATCACAAAAAGCTCACTAGATCATTATGATGCATTATAACCAAGTCCAAACAACCATAGGAGTCTCACAATGGACCCCTGACACTAACTCAGGCTTAATCCCTAAACAATATAACTATTCCAAAATTATTTTAATTTAACATTTAAGAAAAACCCCAAATAAATCTATGTCATGGCATACCTTTAGTGAAATGATGAATGAAAGAAGTCAGAATTCATCTTAGGATGCCATCTACGAGGGATGAGTGAAATCCCCTTCGATCAGGGTTATTTCTACCATACTTCAATTGAAATCACCAAAAACCCTAAAACAAAAATGCCCAGATTAGGGGGCAATGAAAGGAAAAATTAGAGGGAGTATCTTACCCAAAATTGCCGCAAAAAATTCGCTAAGAACCACCCTAAATCAAGAGTGGAGAATAGGGGGAGATTCGTTCATCATCTCTCATGTGTGAACCCTCTATCAACCAAATAAAGGGGGGTCAAGACTCCCTCTTTTCATTTTTAAAAACACAAAATAGGGTTTCACAACATGACCAAACTATTCACACTTTGAATCTCCTTGTGTAGAGGATCGCTCCCCTACCTTGAAAGTTCACACCGTGAATCCATGATTCATGACATAAAGGGCTTGTAGCAAGACCCTTATACACCTTGACCCCTCTAACCTTCCTCAGGCGGCCTCCCAAATCCCTAGGTCATCACTCGAGCCTCAAAACTTATCCAAAAACACCCCTTTAGGTTTTCTAAACCCTTGAAATCATGTTTCGAGTATCTTTTCTCAAAATGAACCATCCACGAACTAAAAAAATCAATTTCTTGCGAATTTTTTTATCTCATTCGGACATGGGGTATTATAATCTTCCCACTGTAAAACTTCTCATCATTGAGAAGTATCATCAACCATTCAACTAATGAACTCGGCCTACTCATGTCACTAAACCATGCTCAATTTTCTGCTTTATACTTCAAAACATCGAATGATCTTTCACAACACAACTCCAAACATGAGGTGAATAATTCATCAAAAAATTGAGCCATAACTTGTAGCCATCACTGGAACCTCTATATAGTGCTCCACGATGCCTGTCTATCTTGGTACACTACTGCATCAACAAACAATTCATAAACAGTTTCATGTTGTTCCCCTCCATAGAACTTAACTCATCACGACTGATTATGACCCATGGCATTCCCCACCGTCAGAATCACTTATCCAAAAACATATCCTCCAGTGATCTATCGACCCACCAACTACATCCCACACAATGATCCAAACATGGTCACGCCCATTAACTCATCCTAAAATGAAACACCAACCACCATCCCAAAATTTTCACTAATTCCCACATATGAAAAGTTTCACTCGTTCTATGATCTATAGAACCAACTCCCCTTGCTTCCCAAGAATTTTCATCTCAAAATAAAATTTCTCTACGCTTCATCGCATGATTCACCACCTAAAACATGCAACAAAATTGGGTTTTATCCCCTAAAACATGTCATGAAATTGATTCACCCCTAAACCATGTCATCAAATTGGGGATTCATCCCCTGAAACATGTCACAAATCATGGATCACCCCATGAATCACCCTCGGGTCACCCTGAGATCACCTCAAGATTAATACCAATGCATTGAATCCAACCATTATCTCATTTGAACATCAAATCTAGTATTTAACTCAAGACTAGATAAAGCTGGATTCATTTACTCATATTGATCATCCAACAACTAGTCTTGTCACATCCATAATCATAATAATATGGGTCCATACATCCACGACCCATGCTCCGTCCATTACTACAAGTAATGACTGGATGTGGCTATTCTTCTCATACCTAAGTGCTAACATGAAACATTAAATAACACCTATTCTTAACTCATGGGAACGTCATCCACAATAACTTCCAAAATTCTAATCATAACAAGGGTCATGACATCAAATGGACAATGGTGCAATCCCTACCATATGGATTGTCTAATACCTCTCATCGATCACCAATATCAATGAGATCACTATGACTACACCACTCGAGTTTCCTCAATATCTAAAAAAATAAACTTGAACATGATCTAGGTAGCATTGTACATAAGTCATGCACACATGCGTTCATGCAATAAACCTTTTCCTAAAAATCCATGAAAAACACAACTCTCCTCCTCAATGCATATTGATTCTCTAAAAACCTCTCATAAACTCTAATTATCACATGATACACAAACCAAGAACCTAGGCTAAAATGCCTAAACCACTGACTATGCTCCTCACGCAGGTCAGTTCCAACAAGATGGATTACCCTCAGCACTCCTATTTATAATCAGACATAGATCCTATTCCATACTTAAACACATGATTAACCACTATCTAGCATTATTTCACATCATGAGCATCCATCCACGCTCTTACCCACATAATAAAATGCATCCCAATAATAGGTCCAGGCACCCAACCAGTCCTGCCCTCGAAATATCACCTTGATACTAAGTCACTATCATTTCCATGAATTCCAAAGTACTATAAATCAAGGTGATTATCACATAAAAAAGTCCAAGGCATCACCATGCTCATACCATAAACTTGATTGCACCTCCCATGCATCAATCTCAAAATCTAGCACATACTTGTGCTTCCTTCCTCAAAGGAACCCATGCCAACTCCTCTTGTGGGTTACCCTCACACACCAGTCACTAAATCACTAAGGTCTAAGTCATATCTCAATGGTCACTAGGGTATCCATCCTATAATCATAAACTAGGTCTCACAAAGGATCATAACCCATGGGAAATATCTTATTCTCATCTCAAGGACCAACCACAACATCATGGTTCCAAACACCCTTTCTAGGGTCTCATATCCATAATGGCATTTCATGCCAACTCAATAGCCTATACAAGCATCGGTCATCACCGAAAATCCACATATGGGATTTCTCCCTCAAGGATCATGATCTCAACTAGGGTCATAAATACGTAACGGCATCATCCTGGATGATCCATGTCCAAAAAACCATAGCCACTAGATCAGCTAAGTAGAATTCCATTTCAATCTATATGAGAAAACACCGTATAGGTTATTAATGGAACTTTAAATAACTAAGATTCTTCTCACATCACATGGAATGCTCACATTACCAGCATCAACCTCTAAGGACCTATATCTAAGAACCATAACCATAAGGATTGGGTAGATATAATGAAATTCTAAGTTATATGGGAAAACACCATATAGGTTTTTACTAGAACATTAAATAACTGAACCTACATTGTACATTCAACTAACATCACCATGGTTTGGTTTATATAGGTTTTATCCAGTGAACCATTATCACATGGTTTGGTTAAGTATATTTTCATTCTAATATATACTAGAAAATGATGTATAGTTTGTTAGTGTAACTTCAAGTAACTGAACCTGAATACTAAAAACCCACTATGGGTTTCTTACTAAGGCACCATGTGACTCACTAACCTAATAGGTTCACCTTAAGTCCCATACACCAATGGACTTTATCTTCATCGTCGATAAGTGTCTTTTTTTAGATCCACATGACATTCCATCAGAATAGAAATACATATATATATATATATATATATTTCGGTCTAACTAAGTATAATGCCACCAAGTACTTATATGGGAAAATGTGGTATGAGCAATTACTTACACTTTAAATAGCTAAACCTCTCATCAATGACAAAAATTACACTATAAGGTCCCTATATTTTATGTGAATACTGTGTTCCAAGTCATAATACATGATATGCCTCTTGCCTCTATAGGCCAAGAGTCAAATCCATAATCGGTCTCTTGCCAATGGGCCACGATCCTGAAATCCTTTAACTCATAAATCTAAAAAACATGTTCATTACTCAAGGTGAAAATCATATAAATCATAACATTACATACTAAGAACATAAATCCCATCCTTGGAAACCTAGAATACCTACCATCAAAGGTGTTCATGACGCACCATCCCGAAATCCATCACTGGCTCCAACACATTCCTGTATCTCCTAGCCACCGTATCCCAAATTTTAAGACAAATAAAACACCTCTGATGCCACTTTCAAATGCCCCGCCCCAGATCACTCTATATAGTAGTCAGACCATACCACCACATGACCTCAGGAATGTCTCCCTATACACTAGAGGTTACTGACTAGTAGAGAGGGTCCATAGGAATGTCATGGGGAAACTATACCCCCTATATGAGAGTGTAAAAAACAACATAAACAACTAATCATCATAAAAATCAGAGTATATGGGAATAATAAATAAAAATAACATTATATAATGAAATGAAATGTTGGAATATAAGCACAAAACAGTGATCACCTATAGGTTCAATCACATATACAAAATAATCAAAAGAAATAAAATATATCTAGGCTATACTACATCATTGATCCATACCACACTCAAATCTACAATTCCATCTTAGCCATCATGATCGATCAAGAAATATCAAGCCTCAGCCAAACCTAAACCTACAACCAAGTGAAGGCTTCTCGGGTACCCCCAATACAATGGAAGCCTGAGCAGGGTGTGAGTACATAACTCAGTAGGGAACCACCAACACAGTTTTTTACTATAACAGTAATACAGTGAAATGTGTATGTGACATACTCGAAATAAATAAATAAATTGATGAACAAAATAAATAAAACCAACCATGATACCTGCTTTGGAATGATGTTAAAATGTATCTGAGATGTCATGAGGACTGTGAAAACCAATATATCACAACAACCTCAAGGGAATACACATGTACCCGGTCCAAACCCATCAACCATCATTGATCTTCAGGTATGCAACCTCGATCGATCATACCTTTCTTGGTCAATGTTGGAGTGTCTATGAGTATGAGAATCACTTTAGGAGAACCTTTTCCCACTCACTGTGTATCCCACACTAACACCTCTATCATGATGAGTGGTAGGCCCCAGGGCATCACCAGGAATCCCTTATCATCAAATCCTCAGGCTGAACCCCATAGTAGCACCTGGGTGTTCTTAATTTCAGGTCGATGATAGGAGGGGGAGGCTCTAGATAATCTTATACATCTAGGTGTGATTGATTCCTAGGTTACTCAAGAAATCAAATGGAATACCCTCCCTATATCCCATGATCAATCTCCTAGGCATCAAATATCTTGCACCTCCTTGGATGAACCAACACTAGTGCGTCTACCTGATCCTAGGGGGTATCCTATGCATTTATTGAGGGGATCCTATCATCACCCTCGTTATGTAAAACATAATTTATTGGGGATATATTCCCACCTAGAACCTCATACCATCATTTGAATCCTAGGTATCATAAGTATTCATAATATTCTATTGGCATCTCCATTCAAATCCTGGTACCTGATCATTCGTAATGGTATCACACTATCAAATGAATCCATGCCATCTCAAGCATTCTTATATGCACGGCCACATGCACTTTGATATTGGATCCTGGGTACCACCTCTAGGAATCCACTCCCACATCAACCAGATCACTGGATGCTAGCCAAGATAAGAATCTTCCCCCAATATATCATGAGACTATATCCTAAACACAATGATCATCCCAGATCCTCATCCGTCTCATCAGGGGATTCATGTGCATCCTAGGCAATCACAATAGTTCTAGGCCCAATAACTAATTCCTATGTGTCTTGGTAAATCACATGACATATCAAAATAAAATAAAATATAACATGGGATGGCTAAATGCCCGAGCCCAATCCTCAACATCACAGCCCCTTCAGACGTTCAAGTTGGTTTGAGCTCTAGGAGACACCCATAACCATCACTAGCCATATCAAAATACACCTTATTAGGGTCATATCTTAAAGGGCACCCACATGGGTCCCCTAGATCAATACTATTGCAGAGACATCCTAATCGAGATCCTCGCTCACAATTGATCTCTTGGGCTAATGCCCAACACTCGGAGGGCATCCCATCCCTCAGCATCATCAAGTCAATCCATGGACTCACAGGCCTTTGAGGTCTACCATACTGGAGATAATATTGATAGATGGCTCAAGGACCATCTATATATCTCAGGTCACTCCAGAATAATTAACTCACCCTAACCCATGTCCACTTTTCCTACATAATATCCACCTAGGCTATGCACGTCTCAAGGGTCCTCACTCAACCGACCATGGTCATCTATATCAAGTAAATACACATGTATGGGTAACCTATTAGTCCAGGCCTCAACCATTGGAGGTTGAGGCGTCAAGCCAGTGCACAAGGTCCATGGTGGCTCGCGCACCTTGTCTCTCTTTTCTCGGGTGCTCATACAATTTTAAAATTTTAATTTAAACCAAACTATTTAAATTAAATTAAACAATTCAAATATAATAGGTTCCAAGGCCCTACTAGCGATTTCACACACCCAGATGCATATAAATATCATACATAAATCCATAGAGATATCACCAGGATCACCTACCATTTTCCAAAAAAAATCCAATTAATTTCTTGGCCCCAAAATAGTCTGTTAGGCCTCGCCCAAGCTAATTCAAGTCCATCAATCATCACCCAAACCACATGAGGCCCTAACACATGAAAAATATCCCATATTAATTAATTATAACATTTATGATTAATTAAACCATTTTAAATTAAATAGGCATAATTTTTGAAAATTCATCGGATTGTTGCATCATACTGGAACCTAGTCTGACCAACCACAGGAGGCCTATAATGGAACCTCAGCACTAACTCGAGCTCCATCCCTGACCAACAGATTCATTCCAAAATTATTTTAATTTAATATTTAATAAAACCCCCAAATAAATATATGATGTGATATACCTTTAGCAAAATGGTGAACGATGGTAGGTGAATGTTATCTTTAGATGCCCTCTATGAGGGCTAAATTAAAGCCCCTTCGATTGGGGTGATTTCCACCATGCTTTGGTGGAAATCACTAAAACCCTAAACAAAAACTGGCCAAATTAGGGTGAAATGAATGAAAATGAAAAAAGAGGGAGGATCTTACCCAGAATGTCTACAAAACAATGCCAAGAACCACCCCAAATCAAGGGGGAAGAAGGGGGGTCAGTCGTCGGCTTTCCCGTGCACACCCTTGGTCAGCCTAAAGAAGGGGAATTTGAGTCCCTCTTTTCATTTTTAAAAACCCAAAAATATAGTTTCATTACATGACCAAAGGATTCATATTGTGAATCTTCTTAGTCAGGGGATCAACCCCCTTCCTCAAAAGTTCACGTTGTGAATTAAGCCCCTACTGCACACCAGCCCCTCCATCCTTCCTCTAGCGGCCTCCCAAACCCCTAGGTCATCACCCAAGCCTCGAAACCCATCTGAAAACACCCCTTTGGGTTTTCCAAACCCTCGTAATCTCATTCTGAGTCCTATTCCTAAAAAAACTATCTGCCAACTAAAAAAAATAAAATTCCCATTGAATTTTTCATGCCATATGGACATGAGGTATTTCAAATTATATGGTGTTTTAGGCTTGAAGTAAATTGTTTTATTTCATACACAATTGAACTCAAGTTTCTTAGATTGGTTGTTTCTGTTGATAAAAACTATCATCTAGTTATTAACAATCTCATACCAGCACAATTGGTTTGGAGACTCCACTTTAAATTTATATATGAGGTATGCAAATAAAATTTTTGTTTCTAATTATTAATGTACTATTTCTATTACAATTTTAATGGTCTGTTTTTTATTTCATTTTTTTATATTACAGTTATACAATTGTTGGACAAGTTGATATTATTTTTCAAATTTTTGAGTCCCCGTATTCATTCTTGAAAATATATTTATCTCAAATTTTTTATTTTAGTTTCATGCATTCAAAATGCATGTTTTCAAATTAAAAGTATCATTTTAGTTCAAAACATTCATTAAATAGTCAAAAATGAGAAAACACACTCAGAGTGTCTTGATACTTTAGGAAAACAGTTGATTATTCATTTTTGACATGTAGGAATTAACCGCATGTAAATCTGAAACATAGTGTGTCCGGTATGACTGAAAGTGCATGTTTTCAATTTAGAAGTGACATTTTTTTGTTAAAAACATGTGTCACAAAGTCAAAATCAAGAAAACATGCTGGATTATCATCATGCTTTAGGACAATGATCTATGATTCATCTGTGACCGGTGGAAATTAATCGTGTCATTCTGACTTGCGGTGTGGTCGATATGACTGAAAATGCATGTTTTATATTTAAAAATGATATATATTTCAGTTCAAAATGTGTGTCACGTAGTTAAAACCAATAAAAAAAGCTCTAATTGTCATGATGCATTAAGAAAATGACAAATGCTTCATTTGTAACATATAGGAGTTAACTGCAAACCAATCCAACATGCAATGTGGCTGATATGAGTGAAAGTGTGTGTTTTCAATTTAAAAGTAACATTTTAGTTCAAAACATAAGTTACATACTCAAAACTTAGAAAATGAACTTAGATTGTCATTATAATTTAGGACAATGATCATTTATTTATTTGTGACATGTAAGAATTAACCACACATAACATATGGTGTGATCAGTATGACTGAAAATGCATGTTTTCATTGTAAAAGTGATATTTTAGTTCAAAATACATGTCATATGCTCAAAACTGAGAAAAAAATGCTTGGATTGTCGTGATACTTTAGGAAAATGATTGGTGATTCATTTGTGACATTTAAGAATTAATTGAACATCAATATGACATATGGTGCAACCAATGTGACTGAAAGTGCATGTTTTTAATTTAAAACTGACATTTTGGTTCAAAACATGTTTCACATAGTAAACAAATAAGCAAACACACTCATGTTTTTGTAATGTTTTGTGAAAATGACCGATGATTCATTTTTAACCTGTAGAAATTAATCATTCATCAATTTGGCATGCATTGGGACTAATGTGACTGAAGGTGCATGTTTTCAATTTAAAAATTGATATTTTAGTTCGAAATGTGTGTCGCGTAGTAAAATGAGCCAACATGCACAAATTGTTGTGATACTTTGGGGAAAAATCGATGATTCCTTTGTAACCAATAAGAATTAACCTCGCGTCAATATGATCCATGGTGTTGATGGTATTGTTAAAAGTGCATGTTTTAAATTAAAAAAAAATAGTTCAAAACATGTGCATGTACTCAAAACTGAGAAAACACACTCATATTGTCATGATAATTTAGGAAAATAGTCCATGATTCATTTATGATATGTAAGAATTAACCACATGTTAATCCAACGCACAGTGTGTTCAATATGACTGAATGTGCATGTTTTAAATTTAAAAGTGAGGTTTTAGTTCAAAACAAGCTTCGCGTAGTTAAAACTGATCAAATGTACTCATATTGTCGTGATACTTTAGGACAATGACCATTTATTCATTTTTTACATATAGGAAGTAATCAAACATCAATCTAACACATGGGGTTGTTGGTATTATTGAATGTGCAAGTTTTCAATTTAAAAGTAATATTTTAGTTCAAAAACGTGTCTTGCATAGTCAAAACCAAGAAAACACACTCAAATTAGCATGATATGTTAGGAAAACAATCGACAGTTCATTTTTTCCATGTGAAAATTAACCACACATTAATATGACTTGTGATATGATCATTGTGGGTGAAAATGCATGTTTTCAATTTAAAAATGATATATATTTTAGTTTAGGGCATGCATCGCATACTCAAAATCAAGAAAACATGCTGAAATTATCACGATACTTTAGAAAAATGATCAATGATTCATTTGTGAGATATATGAATTAACCACATGTCAATTTGATGCACAGTGTGACCGGTGTGATTGAAAGTACATGTTTTCAATTTAAAAGATATATTAGTTCAAAATGTGTGTCAAGTAGACAAAATTGAGCAAACGCGCTCGAATTATCATGATACTTTTAGGAAAATGTTCAATGATTCATTTATGTCGTATAAGAATTATCTACACATCAATCTGACATGTGGTGTGATCGATATGACTTAAAATATTTATTTTTAATTTAAGAACGATATTTTAGTTCAAAACATGTCTCACGTAGTCAATACTGATCAAACATGTTCAGATTGTCATGACATAACAATGATCGATTATTCATTTCTGACATTTAGGAATTAACCACACGTTAATCTAACACGCAGTGTGACTGGTATAACTAAATGTGAGTGTTTTCTATTTAAAAGTAATGTTTTAGTTTAAAAATGGGTGTCACATAATCAAAACTGAGCAAACACACTTGGATTGTTGTGATGCTTAGAGAAATGATCGATGATTCATTTGTGACGTGAAGGGATTAATCGTGCATCGATCTGACACACGGTGCAACTAGTATGATTGGAAATGCGTGTTTTCAATTTAAAAGTGGGATTTTAGTTCATAACGTGCGTCGCATATTCAAAATTGATCAAAAATGTTCAGATTGTCATGATACTTTGTCACAATGGTGGGTTATTCATTTGTTACATTTAGGAATTAACTGGACATCAATATGATTCATAGTGCGACTGGTATGACTGAAAGTGCGTGTTTTCAATTTAAAAGTGACATTTTAGTTCAAAATGTGCTTCACATAGACAAAACCGAGCAAATGGGCTCATGTTATCTTGATACTTTAGGACAACGATCAATGATTCATTTTTGACATGTATGAATTAACTGCATTTCAGTTTGACACGTGGTGGGGTCGATATGACTGAAAGTGCATGTTTTCAATTTAAAAGTGACATTTTAATTTAAAATGCGCACCACATAGTTAAAATACATCAAACATCTCAAATTGTCGCGATACTATTAAAAAATGATTAATGGTAACTTTCAGGAATTAACCACACATCATTCTGACATACGGTGTGAGTATGATTGAAAATACTTGTTTTCAATTTAAAATGATATATATTTTGACTCAAAAAGTGTCGCATAATCAAAATTGAGCAAACATGATTAGATTATCATGATACTTTAGGAAAGTGATCAGTGTTCCGTTTATGATTTGTAGGAATTGACCTCACATGAATCCAATACATGATGTGATCAGTATGATTGAAAAGCGTATGTTTTCAATTTGAAAGTAATATTTAAGTTCAAAATGTGCGCCACATGGTCAAACTTGATAAAAAAGGTTAGGATTGTCACAATACTTTAGGATAATAGTTGGCTATTTATTTTGATATGTAGGAATTAACCGCACACCAATTCGACTTGCGGCGTGATTGGTATGACTTAAAGTACATGTTTTTTAATTTAAAATCGACATTTTAGCTCAAAACACGTGTTGCATGCTTAAAACCGAGCAACCACACACAAATTATTATGATATTTAGAACGATCAACAATTCATTTGTGACGTGCATGAACTAAGTGAATGTCATTATGCCATGGTGTTGTAATTGAAAACGTGTGTTTTCAATTTAAAAACGACATTTTTATTCAAAACGAGCATTGCATATTCAAAATTGAGTAAACACCCTCAAGGTGTTATATTAATTTGTAACATTATATTATCTTTTTTATTTATGTATGATGTTTGATGACTAGTTTATGATTTATTAAAATAACTATTATTATTTAATGTTTTTAATTTAAAATTAACTACTACAGTTTAAATGACTTATAAACTAATAGTTGCCTATCTACTTGAATTGTACCAGTCATGATACATTACAATGTACGGATGATTTGTACAAAAGAATTTAAAAAATATATTTATTTTTTAATAATTTATGCCTGTTTTTTTAAAGCATAGACAAATTGGGTTGTATGATAAAATAACCCAGAACCAGGCCTGACTAGGCCCGGGACGTTGGTCCGCCCAACTTGGCGCCCCGAGCGGGCACGGTATGGGGCCGATTAGTCCGAGAAAAGGGCCCGGTATTGCTTGCGTAAGAATAACCCGCCGTTGGGACGTGAAACCACGCGCGCGCCCCGCGTTCCGAAAAAGGAGGAGAGCGGGGTAAGATTTGTCCAAGGTGATGCCCCTGGATTACTTAAAATTACCCTTCAGTCCCGTTAAAGGCACAAACAAACGCCCCCGCCTCCCCCTTCCATAAAAGCAAAAGCCAGGGCTCTCTTCCGTTCACTCGTCTCTCTGCTTGTTTTCGCTTTATCCTCCTGCTCTGATTAGGGTTAGGGTTTTCTTCTGCTCTCTGCTTCAAGTTTCTTAAATGGCTAGGGTGGAGGTTCAGAACAAAGACGGTGCGCCGGATCATGTTGATTCCAAGGCAGCCGTTACATTTTCTGCGCTGAAACCTAAGCTCTTCGTGACGGCTCCCAAGGCCGACGACGCTGTGTCCTTCTACAAGGAAGCTTTCGGAGCAGAGGAGGTTAGCCGCACCGTTTATCCCAAGAGGAAGGCGGACCAGGAGCAACCGCAAATCACCTCTGCGCTGCTAAAGCTGGACTCGGCCCTTTTCATAGTCTCCGACAGCGATGATCCCGCCGCTGAGTCAGTCTAGACTTCTCACTTACAAACCGTTCATTTCTTTTCTCTCCTCGCTTTGATTTTTGAATTGTTCCCTATTTTCTGTGCTATATCCTTGAATAGTTGCTTTACAGAGACGGCCTCAGGATCTTATTTGCCTTTTTCTCCCACGTCTTTCCTTATTTTTATTCGTTCTCCGTCGCCTTATTCTACATTCTTGTCTCTCTGCAACGCCGTTTTTCTTTAGAATGTTTTTGAATAACCTTTGGAAGTTACTTTTTCCAATTGTTGACCAGAGCTAAGAATGGTGTGGCGTTCTGCCTCGAGACGGAAGACGTCGCCGCTGCTGTTACGAAGGCCGTCGCCGCCGGCGCCGTTAAAACCGGAGAGAGCGACGGGGGAGAAGAGAATGCCTGCTGCGCTGCACCGTTGGGCAAGGTGATCGATCCTTACGGCTTCGCCTGGCACTTCTGCAACCCTGAGACGGAGAAAGCTTCGGATGCGTCGTCCTAGACGCCGTTCGATCGTATCGGTGACCTGATTTTGCTTCCATTGGGTGCATCGGTGTGTGATGATGGCCTGACGGCCTTTGAAAAAAACATGCTTACTAGACGTAGCTTACCTAGGGTTTCGTTTTTCTACCACTATCTATCCCGTTCGTCTTATGTTGATATTGGAAAACGCACTGCTATATATCAAGTACCGGTGCATCTTCGCTGTTATTTCGTTGCCCCTCTCCCGATACCCGATGCGCCGAGCAAATGCGCGTGACCCCGAAGGATAATTTCGACCTTCCCTGTTTTGTCTGGATAAGGCTTCGTGCCCGATCGAGCGGGGCGGTTTTTTGCTCCGGAAAATTTGATTCGCTGCATCTTTTCGTCGTTCCCGCGAGTCCGTTTTCTTGGCCGTTTTGTTCAACAGGCGGTAGAGTGGGACCGGCGCGTGCCCTGCACCTTTCTCTGCCCATCAGACGGTTATTTTACGCATGGGCGGGAAGCTAGTTTGTTTCGGGAATCGGTGCGCCGCTGCGCGCCCACCTCCGTGCACATGTGCCGTCCATCATGGTCTCTATTTACTAAAACACATGTATGAAGCATATATCTAACTTCAACTATAATTTAATGATTTTTTCGGTCAAGGAAGCAAAAAAGTAACGAAATGAAGTTAAATATTTGGGAAAATGATACCGAAAATATGGAGGTCCTTAACTGAAATTAAGGGACTATTTTGGTCCTTAATTTAAATTAAGGGGTTATTTTGGCCTTTAAATATCATTCCCCCTAAATATTTTGCAAATGAAGCCTAGAACTTCTTTTATAGACTTTCAATATTAAATGAACTAGCCTTCTTGAGTTCAACTTTTTCTCTCAACTCTTTGTTGAATAAGTTACATCTAAGGCTTGCTTCATTCATTGAAGTGATCTTTGAATGCTACAATGATCATAATATATTAATTACGTCATCACTTAATATTTATACCAATGATGATGACATTTTGGTGGAGAAAAAGTAAATACATGATATCCCATATCAATTAGCAAAAATCTCCTCCGAAATATTTTTGAGTTCTATTTATTGACAAGGTGAACGGACTTTCAAAAGGATAAAAATATCATTTCATGAAATTTTGGATCAAGTTGGAAGTAGCTATAACAGTTCCTAGAAGTCATGCTACAACAACTTAAGTTGAGTTGAATCAATTTAAAGTTTTGTGAATGATGGAATGGTTGTGCCATGGTGACAAAGACCACACTGTAGTGGGTTTCACTTTAGATTAATGTTCTATAGTTAAGAGTGATTACGCCATGAGGGAGGCGACAATGTCGAGATATACCTACAAAGGATTAAATCAGAAACCGTGTTAGGTGAGGGGTGATTTAGGTCATGATGCAAGCTGGCTACATCGAAGTAACATGTTTTGAGGTTGGTATCATGGGGAATGGCTCACGCTATGAAGGGGACTTCGTAACTATTAGGCTCTCGGGTGTTTAAAGCTATTGTAGTTGTTCACGCCATGAAAGATGGTGTCACATAGTGACAAATCTTACGTGTGATTAAATTGAAGCTGCATAAGAGTGATCCAAGAATGCTCAAAGGCCGATCACACTGGTTAGTGTGGTTGTGTTGTGAAGCATGAGTGATTTATGGTATTTTGCCTAGGAGAAGAGTACTACGTTATGGAATGAGGCTCACTGTGGTGAGTTGGTCAAAGGTGAACCCCACTCAGAGGCAAAGATACTCATGCCATGATGTTAATGATCATGTTGTGAATAAGTCAAGTCAAATAGATTATCTTGAATTCAAAATTGAAAATTAATTACAGGGGTAACTTGAAGATTCTCTCTTGAATGGAGAAATAACTTTCTCTATAAAAAGGTGGAGGAAGATCTTGAAGAAGGATGAAAAAAAGAGATTTCATATCTATACTAGAAAGTTAGAAAAGATAATAGGGAGATCCCAGATTTTATCTCACCGAAGGTTTGTGAAGTTCATCACGCAGATGAAGGTGGAGCTGATTGATAAACCATTGATGGTGTAAACTCTTTCTTGGTTTGTGAAGATTGAGACAGTTTCACTTAGAGGAGCAGTGAGCTTTCTGAGTGATTAAGAGCAGCGGGTTCTCTACCTTTATGAGGATTGTAAACCTAGAGGGTTAGTGTGATCGCTCTAAATTGTAAGAAACAAGCAGCACACTTAGTGATTTTGGCACATCGACACATCATTGTAGCATGCTCCTTTGATTAACCCAATTTGGGTGAACCAAGTAAAATTGCTTGTGTTCATCTTTTTTTTCTTTTTCGTTTCATATCTATTGCAAGAGAGTGGTGTTCCTACTAACGATGGAACAAGATCATTAGGGATGTCTGAAGAAATTGACATACCTCGATTCACCCCTAGGGTATTTACCTTGCCCGGGATCAACAAGTGGTATCAAAACTAAAGGTTCTTGGTGGGGTTCTCCCTTTTTGAATCCATGAAAGTGATCATCAACCACAAAAGAATTATGATCTTTGATGGAAACAATTTCCAATTATGGAATAATCAAATACAACACTATTTTTGATCTATGAGAATGGTGTTGGAGTTGGTGTCCTAGGACCAACTGTTTGTACTTTGATTACATGAATATTCGACGTATTGAATTTTAATAAAACTTCTTATTACATATTGTTTGTAGTTATGTATGGCTCTAATGTAATAATATCCTAGGGTATATGTCACATTGATAAGGTCATAACAATTTCCTGCTAGGATAAGAACCTTGATGTGTTATGACAATATTCTCAAATAATATTCTGCGGTTGGATAACATACAATGATGAGACATATAATACAGACTGTCAGGTCCGAGTACTCATAGTCAGATGAGCCTTCTTCTCATGAAGTTTGCACTTAATAATCTCCAAGATGAGAGATTATGAGAACAGACCTGCCAGTATGAATTCCACATGTTTTGGTGTCATCATATATTTCTATCTACGAGCGTGTGTAATGATACTTAGACTTTAAAATTATTATTAATGCATATTACAACTTGCGTATTTAGATGTATTTCATAAACCACGACGATAACAACATATGATGAAGTTGGATACGCTGGGTGCGTCACGAGTGACATGTCATTAATGAATAAGTTGAGGAAGGATTTGTTCATTCCATCTTTATGAAAGCTGATATCTCAGCCCTGTGATTAGAATAGAACTATTGCATTAAATTCCATAGTCATGGTGTACCGATGTGTTTATTTCAGATAGTCAAAGAATGACATATCAACCATATAGGTTGGTGAAATGGTTATGCAACCTGCTTGATGAGATATTGTGATAAAAGAATTATATTGCATAGTGAGCGTTTGTATGTGATTATCGACGTTGCAACATTAAGTTATTTCTTTTGGGTGTCTTGACCCATTGTTAGACAGTAATCTTGAACTTTAAGCAAACCCACTTAATGCCAATGAGAAAGAATCCCAGAGGGTCATACACTAAGTGTTTTCGTTGATCCCGATTAAATTCTATTTGAGTTTAATTAATGGAATAAATATTATTCTCAAGTTTGAGCAATAATTTTATTCAAGTTAAATTAATCGCATAAATTAAATAAATATTTATTCACCGACATGTGAATAAAATATTTATTTTATTTATTGAATATTTTAATAAATTTTTATTTGTTAGATTGTGAATGAAGTATTTATTTATGAATAGAACACTTATTTGGTTGTTCAATAAATGATAGATGAGTTCAAACAGACCAAGATCGAATCCGGTGACAAATATTAATTAACAAGATCATTACATAATATTTGTTATTGCGCAAGTTGGCGCACACTACAAAATAATAATAATATAATTATTATTATGTGGCATGAGATTTATTAAAGGTAATAAATGTTATTTAATGAGCGATATGTAATTAAATAATATTTAAACTCAAATCCTAACTCTATAAATAGACGACTATGTCTATTGTGTAGAGTATCCAAAAAATTGAGAATATAGAATTGTTGTGCACAACGAATTCTATCTCAACTCCCTCTCTCCCCCTCTCAAGAATGGTAAGTGCAAGATATATTTTTTCAAGACCGAAGAACAAGCTATCAAGAACGAAAAAACGCAAGACATTCGACTCGCCGTGCTAGCACCCAAAGATCGCATGGTGTTTCTCGGAGATCATAGGAGCACGTGTGGATCACCACTAGATGGATTCTATCCTTGGATCCTCACAGCGCAATGAAGGTAATCCGAAAGGGTCCTTTCAGACGATCAACATTCACCAACAAATAAAATTCATAAGCCCATGTTTTTATTTCTTCAAATATTAAATAAATTAATTATAAATTTGATGTGCAAGATCCTCGCTTTTGGTTTTGGGTATCGATTATTAATTTTTTTTAATATATCACCCACTTCTACACGTTTTTGCTGCATCCAAAACCATCAAATGGATGTCTGTATGGCTGCCATATATGGAGTCTCGGTTAGCCTGGAAAGTGATGCCAAGTCAAGGAATCCTTTTGTTTTAGTCAGTTGTGTTGTGTAGGGTGAAAATATGGTAAACTTAAATCTGTTGAATTTAAGTTTGTGCTAGTGCGTGAAAATCTGATGGACTAAGGTTTCATGCTAGATTCCTTTTTATAGATGATAGAACACTGTAGTTGCGTAGATTAATGTCATCAGAAGATGCATAGATTTGTTAAATCCATCGAAATATGGAGTTGCTGCTTCCTATGTCGTTGCAATTGAACCCAAGGTTTGCAGAATTCAACCGTTGGAGCGTCATCTATAAACAGGTACCACTACTTCGAGGAACACAAGTACATAACAATAAGTAAGAGAATCTCTGAAAGCTTTCAATTACTTGAATTCTATAACATCTTGTTGTCTCAAGTGATTCCAGTTGTTCTTTACTTTTTGAGTGTTTTACTGAGAGTCCCATTATAAGGCTTTGTAATGCCCCATGTTCGTACATTCATGAAAATTCTAGAAGAAATTTGAATTTTATGAATTGATGGACATCATAGATTTTGAACCATGCTTTAGAATGAAATTTTTCCCCAATAAGATGTTTCTGGATAAGGTTTGAGACCCAAGAGGTGCCTCGGGTGTTCGTGAAAGTTTCGGGAGCATTGGGTTGAATTTCATAAGTTTTTACACTATTACAAAACAGACCTTTAACAGCGTTAAAATTAACCTTTATCAGCACTAGAAAAACACTAACTACTTGAGCATGATTAAAATCCCTATACTTTTATCAGTGCTAGAAAATTGATGATAAATGAACCCTTTATCATCACATTTAATAGCCTTGATAAAGTGGCATATTGTAGTGTGCTCTAACAACAGACTGCAACACCAAAAACAACACCACACCAAAAACATCGCCAGAAAGCGAAAAAATTAGGTACAAATATAGATTTTAAATTAAATAAAATTTACAACACAAATACAAGAAAAAAAACTATATTACAGAAATTTAAAACATTGGTTTATACAATTACATTAGTAAGTACAAATTATCACATACATTCAAAAACATCAAAATTCCTCTATCTTTTTCTCCTGACCCCAACTCATGCTATTGCCAAACAAACCACCTCTGCTTGAGAAAAAGAACACACCTGTATAAAAAACAATTATTATGTTAGTAATAATTAAAGAAATAAATTAAACATAAAATGTTAATTTTAAACTAAATTTTGAGTCATACCAGGAACACTGTGTATCAAATTGAGTTACAATTAATTCGTGCACGTCACACCAATTTTTGTTCTTCTTCAAGCAGTATCTCAGTGAAAATTAACTAAATAAGTATAAGATAAAAATGATAAGGAAATTAATTAAATAATAGTAGATAGAATGATGAGAAAACAATCTAGGATCGTTTTCTTGGTTTTGCCGATGTGATGCACATTTTAAACTAAAATGTCACTTATATATTGAAAACACACACTTGGAGTCATACTAGTCACACCATGCGTCAGATTGAAGTGCGGCTGACTCTTACACGTCTCAAATTAGTTATGGATCATTTTTCTAAAGTATCAAAACAATCCAAATGCACTTGCTTGATTTTGAGTACGTCACTTGTTTTTTTACTAAAATGTCATTTTAAACTATAAACATGCACTTTAAGTCATATTGGTCATATCGTGCATCAATTTGATGTGAGACTGATTCCTACATATCAAAAATGGTTTATAAATCATTATCATAAATTATCAATACAATCCAAGCACATTTACTCAGTTTTCAATGAGTAACACTTTTTGAACTAAAATGTCAATTTTAAACTGATAACAGACACTTTGAGTTATACTGAAAATGTTGTGTATCAGATTGAGGTGAGTCTGATTACCACACCTCATAAATGACTTATGGACTATTTTCCTAAAGTATCAAAACAATTAGAATGTGTTTTCTCAATTTTGAGTATGTCACTTATCTTTTTTACTAAAATTAATGTCAATTTTAAATAAAAAGACGTACTTAGAGTCATAACGGTCACACCGTGTGTCGGATTGAGGTTCAGATGATCCCTAAACATCGAAAATGACTTATGGATTATTATCCTAAAGTATCAAAACAATCCAAATTCGTTTTCTCAGTTTTGAGTATGCTACTTGTGCTTTTTACTAAAATTCCATTTTAAACTGGAAACATGCACTTTCAGTCATACCGGTCACATCGTGTGTCAGTTTGACGTGAGACTAATTCCTACACGTCAAAAACGAATTATGAATCTTTTTCCTAAATTATCAAGACAATCCGAGTGTGTTTTCTTGGTTTTCAGTGAGTGACATTTTTTGAACTAAAATGTCAATTTTAAACTGATAACGAACACTTTGAGTCATATCGAGTAGATTGTGCATTTGGATTGAGGTGAGTCTGTTTCCTACATATCTCAAATGACTTATTTATCATTTTACTAAAGTATAAAAACAATCCAAATGCGTTTTCTCAGTTTTGAGTACGCCACTTCTCTTTTTTACTAAAATTGATTTTAATTTTAAATAAAAAGACACACTTGGAGTCATAACAATCACACCGTGCATCAGATTGAGGCGAATATAATTCCTACACATCTCAAATGATTTATGGATTGTTTTCCTAAAGCATCAAAATAATCTGAATTCATTTTCTCAGTTTTTGAGTATGCCAATTGTCTTTTTTACTAAATTTTTATTTTAAACTTAAAACACACACTTTGAGTCATAACAGTCACATCGTGTGTGTTGGTCGGAGTGGTTTACTCAAGAGGGGGGGTGAATTGAGTACCAATTAAAATTTCTGTATTTAAAAACAGTGTCTTAAAGACCCCCAAAATAAAATAATAAATTAAACTGTAGTGAATTTATATTAAAGTAGAGGTTCTGTCAGATTCTCAAGGGATTGATTAATTCTCAGTTAATCAACACAGGAGTGTGTGATTATCTTTTGAAACTAACTTACTAATCTACACTTAACATAAACACTTGCTAATTTAATTATCAAAGTAACTTTAAAAATAATATTAGTTTTAAAGTGATTAGCAGCGGAATAAAAACTTTGAAAGAGATGGCACAACAATGTAACCAAGAGGTTCAGTCTCAAGCCGAGACTTAGTCCTCTCAAAAGTTTATATAAAAATGATCCACACCCTGGATCGGGGTTCAACAGTTTACAACTGTCCAGGTCCAAGACCTCTACCACTGTTCTTCGTGGGAAACAGTACAACAGCAACCAGCTGTCCAGGTCACACACGACCTCTACCACTGTTATTCGTGGGAAAGAAAGAATGAAAAAGTTTGGTAAGGATTTACAAATCCTTCAGTTTGAGTACAGGAGACAATGTATGTGTTAGATACAGGAGATAACACACACTGCTTGAAAAGAGTAATAATAAATCACAGAACAAGAGATGTAGAGTTTAGAAGTGGTTCTGGTGATTTCAGTGTAGCTCTGGACTCCTTTTGATTTGATCAGAAGTGAGTTTGAGTCCTCTTCTCGTTTCTGTTTGAGAAACAGAGTGTCGTATGCTCCAGGTTCACAGACAGTGAGATGTAGTCGATGAAGCTCTTCGATATTCTTTTGTATTCTCCAGGACTCTTCTTGAGTAGGCTTGATTGTATATGTGATTCTGTCTTGCTTGGTTCTTCTTGTATGCACAAAGCTTTTCTTGAGTATGTCGTATGTCTTGTCTCTGTGTGTGTTGTCTCTTTTCTCTTCAGCAGAGTCTTCTTGTATTTATGTCACGTTCAACAGGAGACAGAAAAGATTTCCTTTCTGCAGGTACGAGGTACGGGTTCCTGACATCCGACAACCTTTATCAAATATTTGACAAATCATTAAAATATACATGATATGACCGTTAGATGGATTAAATATAGGAAATAAAGAAATTCAAACAGTGCGTCGAGTGATCGGTAGGAAATCAGCGTCGGTAGCTTGGACATCGGTAGCTTGAACATCGGTAGCTTGAAGTCATTAGTTGCTTTGACTCTATCGGTGGCTCTATGCGTCGGTTGGTACATGCTTATATCGGTGACTTTGTTTATCGGTAGCTCCATGCGTCGGTAGCTTCATGCGTCGGTAGCTCCATGTATTGGTAGCTCCATGCGTCGGTATCGGTAGCTGTGAGTCTGTCAGTAGCTTCGTCCATCGGTGACTCTTATTCCATCGGTAGCTATTTATACTTACACCGGTAGCTCTATGTTTGTATCGGTAGCTGTCTGTAAGTCAGTAGCTTACATTTATAAGCACATCGGTAGCTCTGTGTTAAGTATATCGGTAGCTCTGTGTTAAGTCTATCGGTAGCTCTGTGTTAAGTCTATCGGTAGCTGTCTGTCGGTAGACTAAGTCTATCGGTAGACTGGTTACCGGTAGCTCTTTATCAGTAGCTATAGACAGATTACTTATCTGTTTTATGCAGAACACATCCGATTGTGTTAGAATTAATTTATAACTTGTGTGAACATGGATAAAAGAGGATTAACATATTCCAAAGACTATTTTAAAAATTATTATTGGTTTGATCACAAATTTGAAAGAATTAAAGAATAGATCAATGATACTTAAAAATATCATAGAGAATAAACACATAATTGGGATTTTCAACACATATGAATACATGATTGAGATTATCAAAACAGGTGAGGTCAACAATCTCCCCCTTTTTGATAATCACAATTTATGATATGGGCATTTAACATAGTGAAAATATAATAGTAAAGAGTATAATATTGAATTCAATTTTCTTATTGAAAACAACATCAGAGATAATAGAAATAGTATGATATAGACATAAGTTATCAGAGGTAACAATCATAAGGTACTAAATAGACATAAGGTATCAGAGGTAAAAATGAAGAGAAAAAAAGGTAATGTGTCTCCCCTTATTCCTTATTTTTCTCCATTGAAAATATTTCTCATTCTCTCATTTTGTTCTCCCCCTTATTCTCCCAGTTTGTTCTCCCCCTTATTCTCTCATAAAATGTTTCTCCCCCTTTGTGATAATCAAAAAGTGGGAAAGCATTAATAGGAGACAAATAAAACATGAGAAGTAAAAAGAGTTCTTCTGTATTAGAGTAGTCAAAAAGTACAAAAACAGAATACAAAGGAATTCCTATCAAAAATCCTGGCCACTGGATCAATCCTCATCTTCCACGTGAGATTTCCCTTTGGGATCAGAAGAAGGCTCGGGTGGTGAGGATGCAGGTGAAGGTTTTGGAATGCCAGAAAAGATCAAAGGAGGCTGGGCCACTGACATAGAGTCAGGACTGTAGGTTGAAGATCTTTGGGTGATCATTGGTGTGAGGCTTCGAATAGCTTGAGCAGGAGTCAGCTGGACTGTGGAAGCAACTGAGGCAGAAGCAGGCAAAGCAGGAGGTATGATGACTGGTCTGGCATCAACATGCAAGAAGGGCAGCAGCAGATTTCTAAAGTCCATAATAATTCCTCCTCCTCTTTCCATAGCAGAGATGAAATCATCTTTGTTCTCCATGAATTTCTCTAAGGCTGGAGTCAGTTCTCTTAGCTTGCTCACTTGTTCTCTGAAAGCTTGAGTGACTGGTGGTAGCTTCATGTTTTCCAACATCAGCTTGAAGTGGTGTTCGAGTTGATGCTTGGTGAAAATTTTGGTGAAGTAGTAGTCCACTTTGCTCTTTATGTCTTCCTGAGAGGTAGGGCTTCTCTCATATAATCTTGAACAATCTTCATTATTTCTCTGGCAGAATCTCTTGTAGAAAGCACCACTCGGCTCAACTCTGATGAGTCCACAGAGCCACTGGTTGAAATAGAACCAATCTCCTCCTTCAACATTGCTCGAACTTGATTCAAGTCAACTGATAGTTTGGATGTGAGAGGGCCAAGAGAGAAGGAAACAGTTTCTTTGAAACTCTTAGACAAACCACTGATTAGGCTTTGAACTTGAGAGTCTTGTAATTGAACATGATCCTTCACTGAGGTTTTGAAACTTTCAAACACCGAGACAAACTGGCTTACTACACTCTTCACATAAGCTAGGTCCTTGTCATCTTGAGACTTGGAGCTCATATAAGAATCCAAAGCAGCAACTGATGTCTTGAGAGCTTCAAGATCTGCTTCGATCCTAGAAGACTGAGTCTGTCACTCTTTCACTTCTTCCATAAGCTCAGACACAAAAGAAGATAAATTACAAGCCAGAGATAGCTCGAAGGATCTCTCCAACATTTTCATTTCTTCATAAAAGCTTTGCTTCATCTCAGCAACTGATACAATGAATGATTCTTTCAGCTCATTCTTCATGGATTCAAGATCAGATTTAGAGACAAAATCATTTGAGACAACTGCAGCAGATCCTCTTGCTGAGGCCAATCTAACTACAGAATCAGTCATTATTGAATTAATTGAGGATGCAAGAGAGGTTTCCATTAACTTCACTTCTTCAACAAAACTGGTTTTGAGGTCCTCTTTCAGCTTATTCAGATCATGAAATCTGACCACATCATCTGGCAACAACTCAGAAGCAAGATCATAATTGGTCTTCGGTCTATTTTCAGACATCTCATTATCTGAATCCGGATAATCCAATCCACAGACTATAAACCCTGGGTCTTCTACCCAGTCTCCAAGCTCAACAGCTACTGTAACATTTCCAAGAACAGATTGATGCTCCCCCTCAATGGGTGCATTCTCATGTATCACAACAGCATTCGGTGCTGGATTCTCTTCATCAAAATCTTCTACTACAAGTTCCACAGGTGCAACATCTAGAAGATCTTCTGATACAGGTACAACTTCTTCTGTATCTCTTTCTACTTCAGCAGTCGGCATAGCTGAACTTCCAATCAAAGGACTCATACTTAAACTACCAGAAGCAGACAATTCAGATACATTCTCCTTTTCCTATTCTTCTTGGTGAGGTACAGACTGGTCTTCCTCATGAGTAGACACAATTTCCTATACCTTTCCTTTCCTAGAATAGACCAATTCTGCAACAGGACTTGGGGGCAAGTCTGGATCTCCTCCAACATCCATGGGAGTTTCTTCTTCTTCTTCTTCTGTTTCATCACTATAAACAGGTTCCTCTTCATCAGGTCCCAGACTCGGATCTCTCTCATCCTTTGGTCTTGAGGGATGATCCACAGGATTAAACCTATCATATATCTTCTGATCATCACTGACCCATTCTCCCTTCCATGGGTTCCAGTTAATTTTCATGTACTTACAAACAATCGAGGTGATGCAGAAATTATTCTTGACTACAACTGTCTCATCCTGAGACTCAGCTATTCCTTTCACTTTTATCATTACTGAAATCAGCTTTGCAAAGAACAAAGCATTAGTCTTTGACTTTGGTCTAATCATGTCTTCCATTTGAAGCATCAACAATCTGCACAGATTGATTTTTACACCATGTCTTAGAAAATGAAGAAGATATATATCTTGATATCTCAGATTTGCAAAATCTCCTCGCCTCGGTATCAACACATGCTGAACAAACTTGAAGAGCAGTCGATTCTCTCCATCCATTTCAGCAGCAACCACTTGCCTTTGATTTCCATTACCAGTCAACTCTTTTAAGGCGGTTTCATAATCAAAGATGTCACTGCTAGGTGGCATTGCTCTTGATACATACCCAGAGACACCTTCATGTGGTACTTTCAAACTCTCAGCCCACTCTACTGAAGAAAAAGACATCTCTTTTCCATTTAAACAAGAGCTTACCCGATTCTCATTCTCAGACTTCTCAAAGGTTACAAACTCATAGAACTGTTTTACCAACTTCGGGTAGTATGGGCCATTATTATTCGAAAAACAATCCACCCATTTCTGGTCCTCCAGAATCTCGAGTACTAACGATTTTCTAGGCAGTAGCCATTCCACGCACAGTTCCTTCTCGATTACTATGTCTCTATTCTGCAAGTGAGGATTCACTGGTCGCCTTCCCGATCTAGTTCTGACTTCACTAACACTGGATTTATGCTGTGTCTTCTGCTTCTTAGCGTTTGGTTCTACACTTTCATCTCTAACGATAGGAAGCTTAGTTTTTTCCATCGCGGGTTTAGGGTTCTTGGCCGATTTGGGAGCTAAGGTTCGAGGGTGAGATATTTTGAGCTCGGTGAGGTAAGAAGTGGCTTAGACTAAGTTTTATCATTTAGGAATTCCAAATAAACGACTAAAATAGGGTAATAAAATAAAATAAAACGATTCGTATTCTTGGCGGCAGACAGATGTTTTAAAACATTGCATCGTTGTGAGTTAATCATCGGTGAGAAAAACAAATCGGTGAGAATTGTAAATCGGTGAGAATTTCACATCGGTGAGGATTTTCACATCGGTGGGAATTTCACATCGGTGAGGATTTTCACATCGGTGGGAATTTCACATCGGTGAGAATTTTCACATCAGTGAGAATTTCACATCAGTGATTAAACATTCCCAATTCATGTCTTATGTAACTTAGCCTATCCGAACTTAAAGGTTTAGTGAAAATATCAGCCAATTGATGTTCAGTGCCAATAAATTCAAGAGAAATATCACCTTTTTGATAGTGATCTCTTAGGAAATGGTGTCTTACATCTATGTGTTTGGTTCTAGAGTGAGATACATGATTCTTAGAGATGTTTATTGCACTGGTGTTATCACACTTGATTGAAACATGTTTAAAAACATATCCATAGTCCAAAAGAGTGTGTTTCATCCACAAAATTTGTGCACAATAACTACCAGCAGCTATATATTCTGCTTCGGCAGTAGATAATGCAACTGAGTTCTATTTCTTACTACACCAAGAAACTAAGGATTTTCCAAGCAAATGACATGTTCCTGATGTGCTTTTTCTATCTAACTTACAACCAGCAAAGTCAGCATCTGAATAACTCATTAACTCAAAGGATTGTCCTTTTGGGTAAAACAAACCTAAGTTAACCGTGTGTTTGAGGTATTTAAAAATTCTTTTAACAGCAAGAAAATGAGATTATTTTGGATTAGCTTGAAATCTAGCACACATACACACACTAAACATAATATCAGGTCGACTAGCAGTAAGATAAAGTAAACTACCAATCATACCTCTATAATTTGTTTGATCAACTGGTTTCCCAGTTTCATTTGCATCCAATTTACAGGTAGTACTCATAGGAGTTTCACTTCCCTTGATACTATCCAGACCAAAACGTTTTAAAAGATCCTTTGTATATTTACTTTGATTCAAAATAATACCATTTTCATTTTGAAATACTTGAAATCCAAGAAAGTACTTAAGCTCTCCCATTAAGCTCATTTCAAATTCATTTTGCATACTTTTTGAAAAATCAGTACATAAATAGTGTTTAGAAGATCCAAAAATAATATCATCAACATATATTTGTACAACTAAAACATCTTTAGAAATTCTTTTAATGAAAAGAGTTGGATCAGCAATCCCTTTAGTAAAACCTTTTGAAATAAGGAAATTGTTAAGTCTATCATACCAAGCTCTTGGAGCTTGTTTTAAACCATACAAAGCTTTAGAAAGTTTAAAAACTCGATTTGGAAAATGGGGGTTAGTAAATCCAAGTGGTTGTTCTACAAAAACATCTTCAATTATAAAACCATTTAGAAATGCACTTTTCACATCCATTTGATATAACTTGAAATCCAGATGTGTAGCATATGCAAGTAAGATCCTAATGGATTCTAGTCTAGCTATAGGTGCAAAAGTTTCCTCATAGTCTATACCTTCTTCTTGACTATATCCTTGTGCAACTAGTCTAGCTTTGTTTATAACTATATTTCCAGATTCATCTACTTTATTTCTAAAAACCCATTTTGTGCCTATTGTCAAGGTGTCCTTAGGTCTGTCAACTAATTCCCAGACTTTGTTTCTTTTAAACTGATTTAATTCTTCCTGCATAGCTATTACCCAGAATTCATCATTGATAGCATCATTGATATTTTTGGGTTCTAGCTGTGAAAGAAAAGCTTGATGTTCAACCTGGTTTCTTAGAGAAGCTCTAGTTTGTGTTCCTCTATCAAGATTACCAACAACAGCTTCTAAAGGACGATTCTTTAGAATCCTCGTTGATCTGGTAAAGGTTGGACTAGAAATTTTAGGTTCATCTATAGGTTCGGGTTCAACAGAAGCAGATTCTGGAAAAAGTCCAGAACTTGATACTTTTATAACAGGTTCTTTAGATTTATCATTAAGGTCCAGAATAGACAAATCTTCTTCAAGATTCTCAAGAGAGGTTTTAGGCTCATGTGGATCAGTTTCATCGAATTTGATGTGAACAGATTCTTCCACACATTTGGTTTTCTTATTTAATACTCTATAGGCTTTACTTGAAATAGAGTAACCCAGAAAAATTCCTTCATCACTTTTGGAAGCAAACTTATCCAGATTATCTTTAGTATTTAGAATAAATACTTTGCAACCAAAAACTTTAAAGTAATTAACCTTAGGCTTTCTATTGTTCCACAATTCATAAGGGGTTTTCTTAAGAACAGGTCTGATTAAGACTCTATTAATGACATAACAAGCTGTATTTACAGCTTCAGCCCAAAAATAAATAGGCAGATCATATTCATTGAGCATGGTTCTAGCAATTTCTTGAAGGGTTCGATTTCTTCTTTCTACTACACCATTCTGTTGGGGTGTTCTAGGGGCAGAAAAGTTATGAGTATAGCCATTGTGTGAGCAATAAGATTCAAAATCTTGATTTTCAAACTCACGACCATGATCACTCCTCAAAGTTTTAATCTTAAGTCCACTAAGGTTCTCTACAGATTTAGAGTATTTAACAAAAGAAGAACAAGCTTCACTTTTGTGAGCTAGAAAATATACCCAAGTATATCTAGAAAAATCATCTACAAGAACATAAACATAGTGCTTCCCATTTAAACTAGAAACTCTTGATGGTCCAAACAAATCCATGTGAACCAATTCAAGTGGTTGAGAAGTCGAAACTTCTTTCTTTGATTTAAAAGAAACTTTGTGTTGTTTTCCCTTTTGACAGGGGTTACACACTCTATCATTTGGGAATTCTAATTTAGGTAGGTCTCTAACTAGGTTTTTTCTAGAGAGTTTTCTAAGTGAGTGAATGTTGCAATGTCCCAATCTTCTGTGCCACAGCCAAGATTCTTTATGAAAAGCATTCAAACAAGTAATATTCTACTTAGCTAAAGAATTCAGATTAACAGCATAAACATTTTCATTTCTTAAGGCAGAAAATACCAAAACATTCTTAGAATTAAAAACTTTTCAGGAATCATTTTCAAATTTAACATGAAAACCATCATCACATAACTGAGAAATACTTAATAAATTGTATTTAAGGCCATCAACAAATAAAACTTTAGAGATCAAAATTGAATCAGTGTTACCAATCTGGCCTAGGCCGATGATTTTTCCTTTAGAGTTATCACCAAAGGTGACAAAGCCTCCATCAACTTTTATTAAACTCTTGAAACAAGAGAAGTCTCCTAACATATGTCTTGAACATCCACTGTCCAAATACCAGGTCTCTTTACAGGAGATCTTTAAGCAAGTTCCCTACAAAACAGATTTAGATGGGAGATGATTTTGGTACCCAGATTTTCTTGGGTCCAGACAGGTTAGCCAATAACACTTTAGGTACCCATATTTGTCTAATGGGTCTCATATAATTTGTATAATTGACATGCTTTGAAAGATAAACTTTATTAGATCCATATCTATGTATATAACTGGTTGAAGCATATGAAGTTCCAGAATTACCTTCATTCTGTCCAGATTTAGAAATGAATCTAGTTTTGGCAATTTTCCTTTGTCCAGGTTGGTATCCTATACCAGTAGTATATTTAGGTTCTATTTGCTTTCCTAGCATCTGTGTTAGAGTATTTTTTCCATTGGTGAACTTCTCTAAGTCTTTCTTGAGTTGCTCATTAGATAGTTTCAGTTCAGTGTTTTCTTTTAACAGTTGAGCATTTTTCTCTTTTTCAATAGTGAGTTCGGTGTTAACTGTAGTGGTGAGAGCATGCTGTTTCTTTAATGACTTGTATTTATCCTTAAGTTCATTACATGTCTCTTCCAGCATATCACAGTACTCAAACAATTCATTTTTAGACATTGTTCTAGAATCAGAATCAGATTCTGCATTATCTCCAAAGTAATAATTTAAAGCAGGAGTTTCAGCAGTTACCTGAGAAGTGTTTGTCATAAAGCACATGTTTTCTCGATTCCTTTCAGAGTCTGAAGATTCAGCTTCACTTGTGCTGTCTTCTGAAGCACTCCAAGTAGCCTTCATGGCTTTCTTAAACTTATTGTCCTTATATTCATATTTCTTTTTATACTTCATCTTTGGACAGTCAGCTTTAATGTGTCCTTTTCTCTTTCACTCATAGCAGACAACATCATCTGATTTGTCATTCTTCTTCCAATCCTTTTTCCATTTTCCTTGGTGATCATACTTACCCTTATAATTTGTTTTTTTGAATAACTTCTTTTTCCTATAAAATTTCTTAAATCTTCTAGCAATGTGAGCCATCTCAGCATCACTGTCAGAATCACTTTCACTGTCTTCACAGCTTGAACTTTCAACTACATCTTGAAGCTTTTCTTTGTCCTTATTCTTTGAAGTTGAAGATTTGAAAGCGACATACTTTCTTGGAGGTTCATTTTCTTCCTCTTTATTCACTTTAATCTCTTCTTCATACATCATCAGCTTGCCAATTAGTTCCTTGACAGGTAGAGCAGCAATGTCACATGATTCTCTGATTGAGACAGATGTGCCTCTCCATCTATCAGGTAGACATATCAAAATTCTCATAATTTGTTCCTTCGATGATACATCTTTTCCCAGCGAGATCATTGTATTGACAATTTCATTGAACCTGAGATACATGTCAGAAATGGGTTCGTCAGGCTTCATTTTAAAATTATCATACTTGATAGTATAAGTGTTCAATCTCATTTCTTTAACATTAGTGGTTCCTTCATGAGAAACAGCTAAGGTATCCCAAATTTCATATGCAGTTTTACAAGCAGAAATTCTATTAAACTCTTCATCTCCTAGAGAACAGTACAAGACATTCATAGATTTACAGTTGTTATTGTAAGCAGTCTTTGTAGGTTCATCCCAAGTAGATCTAGAAGTAGTAGGAATTTTGTATTCTGATTCAATAGCAGTCCAAATATCAAAACCTATGCTTTCTAGATGGATTTTCATTTTCAGTTTCCACTGAGCATAATTAGTTCCATTGAAGAAAGGTGGCCGGTTAGTAGCAGCACCCTCAAGTCTATTGTCCATGATGAGAAAATTTTAAAGAGATAAAAATTTAGATATAACAGAAATTTTAAGAACTTTAAAATACAACTAAAATCACAGTTCAAAAGCAGAGTACTTTTAGAAAGTATTTTCAATCCTCTGATACCAAGTGTTGGTCGGAGTGGTTTACTCAAGAGGGGGGTGAATTGAGTACCAATTAAAATTTTTGTATTTAAAAACAGTGTCTTAAAGACCCCCAAAATAAAATAATAAATTAAACTGTAGTGAATTTATATTAAAGTAGAGGTTCTGTCAGATTCTCAAGGGATTGATTAATTCCCAGTTAATCAACACAGGAGTGTGTGATTATCTTTTGAAACTAACTTACTAATCTACACTTAACATAAACACTTGCTAATTTAATTATCAAAGTAACTTTAAAAACAGTATTAGTTTTAAAGTGATTAGCAGCGGAATAAAAACTTTGAAAGAGATGGCACAACAATGTAACCAAGGGGTTCAGTCTCAAGCCGAGACTTAGTCCTCTCAAAAGTTTATATAAAAATGATCCACACCCTGGATCGGGGTTCAACAGTTTACAACTGTCCAGGTCCAAGACCTCTACCACTGTTCTTCGTGGGAAACAGTACAACAGCAACCAGCTGTCCAGGTCACACACGACCTCTACCACTGTTATTCGTGGGAAAGAAAGAATGAAAAAGTTTGGTAAGGATTTACAAATCCTTCAGTTTGAGTACAGGAGACAGTGTATGTGTTAGATACAGGAGATAACACACACTGCTTGAAAAGAGTAATAATAAATCACAGAACAAGAGATGTAGAGTTTAGAAGTGGTTCTGGTGATTTCAGTGTAGCTCTGGACTCCTTTTGATTCGATCAGAAGTGAGTTTGAGTCCTCTTCTCATTTCTGTTTGAGAAACAGAGTGTCGTATGCTCCAGGTTCACAGACAGTGAGATGTAGTCGATGAAGCTCTTCGATATTCTTTTGTATGCTCCAGGACTCTTCTTGAGTAGGCTTGATTGTATATGTGATTCTGTCTTGCTTGGTTCTTCTTGTATACACAGAGCTTTTCTTGAGTATGTCGTATGTCTTGTCTCTGTGTGTGTTGTCTCTTTTCTCTTCAGCAGAGTCTTCTTGTATTTATGTCACATGCAACAGGAGACAGAAAAGATTTCCTTTCTGCAGGTACGAGGTACGGGTTCCTGACATCCGACAACCTTTATCAGATATTTGAAAAATCATTAAAATGTACATGATATGACCGTTAGATGGATTAAATATAGGAAATAAAGAAATTCAAACAGTGCATCGAGTGATCGGTAGGAAATCAACGTTGGTAGCTTGGACATCGGTAGCTTGAACATCAGTAGCTTGAAGTCATTATTTGCTTTGACTCTATCGGTGGCTCTATGCGTCGGTTGGTACATGCTTGTATCGGTGACTTTGTTTATCGGTAGCTCCATGCGTCGGTATCTTCATGCGTCGGTAGCTCCATGTATCGGTAACTCCATGCGTCGGTATCGGTAGTTGTGAGTCTGTCAGTAGCTTCGTCCATCGGTGACTCTTATTCCATCGGTAGCTATTTATACTTACACCGGTAGCTCTATGTTTGTATCGGTAGCTGTCTGTAAGTCAGTAGCTTACATTTATAAGCACATCGGTAGCTCTGTGTTAAGTATATCGGTAGCTCTGTGTTAAGTCTATCGGTAGCTCTGTGTTAAGTCTATCGGTAGCTGTCTGTTGGTAGACTAAGTCTATCGGTAGACTGGTTACCGGTAGCTCTTTATCAGTAGCTATAGACAGATTACTTATCTGTTTTATGCAGAACACATCCGATTGTGTTAGAATTAATTTATAACTTGTGTGAACATGGATAAAAGAGGATTAACATATTCCAAAGACTATTTTAAAAATTATTATTGGTTTGATCACAGATTTGAAAGAATTAAAGAATAGATCAATGATACTTAAAAATATCATAGAGAATAAACACATAATTGGGATTTTCAACACATATGAATACATGATTGAGATTATCAAAACAGGTGAGGTCAACAGTGTGTTAGTTTTACATGATATTGATTCATAAACATAAAAATGACTTATTAATCATTTTACTAAATTATCAAGAAAATAAAATCGCTTTTTCTCAGTTTTCAATGAGTGACACTTTTTAAACTAAAATGTCAATTTTAAAACGATAACGGACACTTTGAGTCATATCGGGCACATCGTGTATCAGATTGATGTGAAGATGATTCCTACACATCTCATATAATTTATGAATCATTTTAATAAAGTATCAAAAAAATACGAATGTGTTTTCTTGGGTTTGAGTTGGTCAATTGTCCTTTTTACTAAAATTAATATCAATTTTAAATAAAAAGACGTACTTGGAGTCATATCGGTCACACTGTACATTAGATTGAGGTGAGACTGATTTTTAAACATCTCAAATAACTTATGGATCATTTTTCTAAGGTATCAAAACAATACGAATATGTTTTCTTAGTTTTGAATACGTCACTTATCTTTTTTACTAAATTGTAATTTTAAACTAGAAACACTCACTTTGAGTCATACCGGTCACATCGTGTGTCGGTTTGACATGAGACTGATTCTTACACATGAAAAATGACTTATGAATGATTTTAATAAATTATCAAGACAATACGATCATGTTTGCCTAGTTTTTAGTGAGTGACACTTTTTGAACTAAAATGTCAATTTTAAACTGATAACGAATACTTTGAGTCATATCGAGAATATCGTGTATCAGATTGAGGTGAATTTGATTCTTAGACATCCCAAATGACTTATGAATCATTTTAATAAAGTATCATGATGATCTGAATGTGTTTTCTCAGTTTTGAGTAGGTCAATTGCCTTTTTACTAAAATTAATGTCAATTTTAATAAAAAGACTCATTGGACTCATACCGGTCACACCGTGCATCAGATTGAGGTTAGGATGATTCCTACACATATCGAATGAATTATTTATTGTTTTTATAAAGTATCAAAACAATCCAAATGTGTTTTCTCAGTTTTGAGTACATCACTTGTCTTTTTTACTAAATTGTCATTTTAAACTGGAAACACGCGCTTTGAGTCATACCGATCACATCAAGTGTTATTTTTATGTGAGAATAATTAATAAACAAAAAAATGAATTATCAATCATTGTAATAAATTATCAAGACAATTTGATTGTGTTTTATTGGTTTTTAGTGAGTGTCACTTTTTAAACTAAAATGTCAATTTTAAACTAATAATGGCCCCTTTGAGTCATAACAGGAACATCGTGTATCATATTGCGATTCATTTGATTCCTACATGTCCCAAATGACTTATGTATCATTTTACTAAATTATCAAAACAATTTGAATGTATTTTCTTAGTTTTAAATAGGCCAGTTATATTTTTTACTAAAATTAATGTCAATTTTAAATAAAAAGATGCACTTGGAGTCATACCGGTCACACCATGCGTTAGATTGAGGTGAAGCTGATTCCTTCACATCCACAATGACTTATGAATTATTTTACTAAACTATAAAAGCAATTCGAATCCATTTTATTGGTTTTGAGTATGTCACTTATCTTTTTTACTAAATTGTTATTTTAAACTAGAAACACACACTTTGAGTCATACCGGTCACATCATGTGTCAGATTGATTTGAGACTGATTCCTACATTCCAAAAATTAATTATGAATCATTTTAATAAATTATAAAGAAAATATGACTATGTTTGATTGGTTTTCAGTGAGTGACACTTTTTGAACTAAAATGTAATTTTTTAACTGATAATGGACACTTTGAGTCATACTGGGAACATTGTGTATCAGATTGAGGTTCAAATGATTTCTACACATCCCAAATGACTTATGGACCATTTTCATAAAGTATCAAAATAATTTTAATGCATTTTCTCATTTTTGATCATGTCATTTGTCTTTTTTACTAAAATTAATGTCAATTTCAAATAAAAAGATGCACTTGGAGTCATACCAGTCACATCGTGCATCGGATTGAGGTGTGACTGATTCCTACATGTCCCAAATGACTTATCACTACTAGAAAAATGACCTATATCCATGTAACTATAGACAAAATGTTTTGGTCTATGGCTATAGCTTAGTTTATAGCCACAATTTTAATTAAAATCGTAGCTATATGGTTGATTAAAGCCACAGTGGCCTCGCGCAAGTCTATCATCTCCCCGACCCAAACCCATTACCCTTGCGACCCCAAACTTACCCTCACGACCTCTCCTCTCGGCGTCCCTCTCCTCTCGTCGGATACCTCTCCTCTCGAAATCCCTCCTCCACCCTCCTCTCCTCTCGACGACCCTCCTCCGCCCTTAAGACCTCTCTGAGACCCTACTCCCCCGATGCTACCATCCAATACGACCACCCCACCTCCCCGCTGACTCTGCTCCTAGGCGGCCTCCCCACATCTTCCTTCTCTCCACTCTTGGATGGGCATGAGAATAGGAGAGGATAACCCCCCCACTTCCTACTCCTCTTATCCCTTTGACCTGTGTGATCCAAAGTTTTCTTGTCATGCCTATCTTAGGTAAGATCCTATCCCATGTTATCCATTATTAGGGTTTTGATTTCTGATTCCACAAGAGTATGGTGGGATCACTTCTATATGATGGGGATTTCATGTGTGGCACATACAAGAGACTTAGAAATATTAAAATCTCATTATTGCATGTCATTTGAGTTTAGGTTTACTAGTCAATGGATTTATTTAAGGTTTTTCATGAAGTTTGATGAAATTTTAAGTTGCTTTGGGTTGAAAAATTTGATTTTTTGTGTTTCTTAGGTCTGGGTGGGTGTCCAGAGTGGAACCCACACTTGTCTTGTTTCTTGAGTGCAGTTATATTACCTAGTGAGTTTAACATCAATTATACTGATTATAGTTATAATTTTAAAATGTTTTGTTGTTTGATTCATATGTATTCATGGATGATATAGGGGATAAAAGGATCATTAGTGGTTGGTACAAGCTTGAGATCTATTTATGGATTATTGGTTGAGGTGGATGTCCTTTACATTACTAAGTCTCCTGATCATTTGGATTATATTATGTTTGTGTAATAATTAATATTATCCTTGTAATATGGATTAAACTTTTATGATATTTTTTTATAAAATAGGTTAGTATTGATTCGACATAATAGTCAATAATGAATATATAACTTTCTAAATGGTTCTTTGGTGGCACTATGGTCGAACAAGCGTCGGTTTCCCATCATATGGTTTATTTTGGTGGTGTGTGTTCAATTTTGTAAGGTAAATGTGATTTCATTATTAAATTTGATTTAAAAGGTATTTTTGTTTAAAGTGACGTATCAAGGGAAAATTGTGTCTTAATAAAATGGTTTTGAAATGGTTTTTCAAAAAAAAATGAGGGGTTCATCAAGAGGATATCAATGGGTTTTGGCCTATGGGATAACATGATTAAATCTGACATGTACTATATTTTTCATATGATTCATAAATAGGGTTTTTAATTGGATTTAAAAAAATCCATGGGGGCTAGTTTTAGCACTCATTTTGGCCCACTTGACCTTGTGAGGGTTATGATTGGTTTTCTAATGTTTTGTTGATTGTGAATTCCCTTATTATTTATGGTTTCCTTATTTGTTAACTATTATTTCACAATGATGCATGGAAGTGTAGTAATTATGAGAGAGACCTACCTTTGTGTGAATGGTCAGTTAGATTTGATTGGGATGTTTATTGGGTTTCCTTTTGGTGAGGGTTTATAGGAACCTTGGGATTCCCTTGATATGGGTGTGAGTTGTTGTGATTGATCAGAAAATAGGTGATATGTTCCTTGTTTCCCTTTAGTAACATATTGAAATTTTGGATGGGTTGTATTGTCACCCTAGTTTTCTTATGGGAGAGCCTCATGTTTGACCTCTGTTAGGCCCACAAGGGTCTTTTGTGAGAGATACCCTAAGGGGGTGGGAGATGGGGTGAATCAGGATACGAGACATGTTCCAATTTCACCAATTAATCCTTAAACTATTGTTATCCTAAATGATCTTGACCTCACTAATGATAGGGTCACTCTTATGTTATTATTTTAATGATGATCTGATTGATATTTCAATTACCTTTACTTTAATCCAATTTGATAAGATTACTTAACCTACACACACATATTTATGTATTATAGAAAGTAAGTAAATCATGAATACAAGACATAAATATTTTAATTGGTTCACCCGTATTGGGTTAATATAAGGAGAATACAAAAAAACTATTCTTATATTCCAAATTCCACTAAATTTATTGTTCTATAGCAGGTTTAGGCTAGGGAACTCCAATCCAAGGGTCACTCCCCTTACAATGATTCATGGATAGTTCACTACCTCTCCATTTTCACTCCCATATCAATGATATATGGTCTTATCACTCCTCACCCATAGGGACACTCCCTCCTTCCTCTCTTTTACTCACTCATAACAGAGGGATAACACTTTGGTAGACATTCCAAGGCAAGGCTTCACTATCTATGCATTGTACTAAGTATGGGTAGGTGCTCATAAATATTCAAAATACTCTTTCACACATGACATGTGAAATCCTCCATGAAAGTAGTTTCAATTTCCTTAATGATATCCTATGTGTCTTTAAGGACAAATTCATAATTTTTAAAGGTCTTTAATGAGTTCCCATTCACTTTCCTCATTGTTCACTTAGTGTGAAAACCCAATGACCACTTTCAAATAACTTCTATTTATGTTAGTATGCAAATATAAATTTATATACAAGAACTCAATCAAGTTTAGTTATTTTGTGAAAGACTATTATTCACACAAAGAAAAGGGTCACACAAAAAATATATTCATAGAACTCAGTGGTCTTCATATGTAACTTTCACAACACAATGGTTCATGTAACCATTTTTCATAAATTCCCCTTTAATGAAATACAAGTGTTAGGATATATTATCATCTTCACCAAAAATATCTTCTCTCTATCTATTCAGTTCTCTCTTAAAGGATTGTTTATTTATAAAAAAACATAACCCTTTTCATGTTGTAAAACCCTTTCTTTATGTAACTCTCTTTCATGAAAAATTTCTATTTCATCAGTTATTATATTTCACCAACATAAATTAATTCACACAACTAAAAACTTATATGATTTTAAATTCAGTGATCATGTCCATCTAGGTTTTTAGGTGAAAGTGCATATGATCAGTTGGAAAAGACTCAAGATGGCCATTTAAGGCAGTGTAGAATAACAAAACTGGGATGTATGATTGTTGGGATTGCCTGGTTGGAAACATTAGCTGTTGAGAATCATTGAGAAATGTTAAAAAAGATAATCCTTTAACATATACTTAGTGAGTGTATTTTTCTAACCTATATGGTAACTGGGTTGGTGAAACCTATGTTTAGACTTATAGAGGTAAGCATGACATTTTAAATTATGTGGTTGTCATGGATAGCATGTGAGACATGTCGATATGTGTTTTTTTTAAAAATCTTCAGGATAGGGAGATTGAGTTGGGAATGTTACATGACACATGAGGTGAGGTCATGATAACATATAAAAATTCAAGGTGGTTGCATTTGATATTGATGGTATATGGATAAAATATTTTGTGGTGTATGTATACAGTCAATAGAGACCTGTTTGAGTTATGAAATTAAGAAGTGCATGCATGTCATGGTTAGGTCTAGGGATCATTAGATTTTCTCAACCTTGGGAATGAGGTTGTTGGTTTTTGATGAGATCAATGGAAAATTTCTCTATGAAATGTTAGTGGAAAGGTATGAGATTCCATGTTTTTAGGTGGTGTGTTAATGAACCCAACCCAAGGATGGTTATAGTTTTGGGACGTCACATATATAAAAATAGTGGAGTTAGATATAAGATATAGAACACACCAAAGTACAAGTGTTGGATGAGGAATTTTTTGGGTGGAGTTAAAACATTTGGTTTTTTTACAACCACTATATAAGGGATAATAATTAGGTGGTATGACTAGTTATGAATATAAGGAAATAGGTTTGTAGGAAGACTAGGTCAATAGGACTTTGGTGCTCAAGGAAAACCTATCAACACAAATGATATGGAGAGGACTTGTGTTATAAATAGTCTCAGGAGTGAGACAATGGGTTCAAATGAGATGAACTGTGACATAAAACTTCGAGGTAATATATTGGAACTTTTTGAATTCATGAATTCCACTGGATGTGGTGTATCATAGTAGGGTTGGAAAAAAATGATCAGTACTTTAGTGCACAAATCAGTGAAGTTTTAAGAAATGGATATGGTTTCAGTGTAGTGTTAGAATGACCCAACCAATGAGAGTCGTACAATTCAGTTCATTCATCAGGAATGATTACCAGATAGTCTGAGTAGACATTTTGGATCTCATAGGACATGTTGAGAGCATAAATAATAAATTTTATTGGTTCTTTTGAGAACAACTGGCTTTAGTGAAGTTGACTTTATGTTGGTTGGAGAAGAATGATTCTGTTTAAATTAGGAATAATATCATATAGGAGACTTAAGAGTTTGTTTAGTTGATCTATAAATAGCTGGAGACTACCCATAATAGTTCATGACATGATTCAGGGGAGAGTGGGGGGATGATGGTGCAGGGGGATTGGGGGGGGGGTTGCGGGGGCTAATGCAGGGGTGAGGTGGGGGGGGGGGGGTTGGGGGGAGTGGGGGAGGCTGGTTCAGGGGGTGCAGGGGGGGGGGGGGTGCAGGGGGCATGGGGGAGGTTGGTACAGGGGATGGGGGGTACTGTTGTGGGGGGAGGGGGGGGGGTGCAGGGGGGCATGGGGGAGGTTGGTGTAGGGGCTGGGGGGTGCTGTTGTGGGGGGGGGGGTCTGATGGAGGGGGGGGGGAGTGGGGGAGGCTGGTGCAAGGGGATGGGGGTGCTAGTGTGTGTGGGGGTGGGGTGGGGTGGGGGTGGTTTAGGGGGATGGGGGAATGTTGCAAGGGGTTGGGGGGGAGGGTGCTGGTGCAAGGGTCTAGGGGGGGTGCTAGTGCAGGGGGATAGTGGTGGGGGAGGCTGGTGTAGGGGGATGGGGGGGCTGTTGCAGGGGGGCTAGTGCAGGTGGGGGGTTGGGGGGGGGGGGTGGTGTAGGGGTGAGGTGGGTGTGGGGGGCTGGTGCAGGGGGAAGTATGACAAACTTCCTTTAAACTTCCACAAAATCCTTTTGGAACTCATAGTCCATAATTCTTAGAAAATATATCTTTAAATTTGGCTTCTTCATTATTTGAAACAACATGTTTGTATTAAACTCTTACTTATTACTCCTCTATTTGTTTATGCAATTTCAATTTTTTTCTAGACAGATACTTTTGAAATCCCTCTTTACATACTTATATTTTTATAGATTTCACATGGTTATTTCATAACCTTGGATTTAAATTTATTATGAAACCCCTTAATTTACTCTCTTGATATTCCTTCAATAAATCCCATCATCTTGTTTCTCCAATGGTTTGATTCCATTTCCATATTCAGCACACTTATTTTAATTTTCATTTCCATTTCTTGTTTATAATGTTAAATGGTGTTTCCCCTATTAACATAGTAATATAGGTTACTCTTTATTGAGAGATTATTCGAATCCTTCTTCTAAATCTTCTTTGAAGTGTTTTTCATTGCTCTCTTCTTTTTTTAAACTTCATTCTTTTTCCAGACAGGTTTTCTTGCATGCTATTTTGAGTGAAATCACTAATTTCATGGGATCATCATGAAGGTAGTTTTTTCTTGGACATTAAAACATATGCCTTTGATGTATCAGTGAATTTATTGGTATTTCTATCCACCTGTATTTTCTATTTTTTCTATTATAACATGAACTGGCACATGAAACAACATTAGTGTAACCAGAATTATCAAGATAACAAGTTATCCTTTTCTAGGATCTTATCAAAGACATATTAGAATATAGTTTTAGGTTAATCTTTCTAGTAATAAAAGATAGGTTCTATACTAAAATATTATCTACTATTTTTGTGGTTTCTTCTTTCTTCACAATAGATAGAGAATTTTCCTCCTATGTTTGTTCAGAATTCTTCAAATTCACCTCATGTTCATGACACTTTGTATTGAGGAAATTATTTTTATCCTCTAATGATCTTGATCTTTATTCCTAAATTCTATTTATATTCTTACTCTGATCCTCATTCAATTAGATTTATTATTGTAATGAATTCTATAATTGTATTACCCTTTTTTCATTAACCTCCAACTTTGCATCTTTTCCCTTGATAGTGGTTGTATACAGTTTTTCATGTGTATAGATTACTTCTTGAAGAAAAATTTTGGCTACTAATTTCTCACAAACATTCTATTGAAACTTTTTTAAACTAAGGAAAACATTTAATTGAAAATTACATGTGATTGTTCATTTTATTTGACAAGGTCTATGTGAGAATTTTACTTTTCGAATTTCCTTCATAGTGCATTATCTATTTCTTAAACTTCTTCTTCCATATATGATTTATCATCAAGAAGTTATTTAATTAAAAAATTATATAATTAACTACCTCAATAAGAAAATTATTAATATTCCTTTTGATTTTAGAGTATAATTCTTTAACAATTTTTATTTACTCATGATATTAATACTCTCCACAGCATGAAATTGTCTCTTTAAAAAGTCCCCTTTCAAAAAATTTGATAGAAAAATTCCTACAACTTTTATTATCTTCTTATAATGATTTATCCATATTATACTTTTTTGTTATTTTCTACATTTTGGCCTCACATTTATTTCTATTCCTTAGGGGTTTTTAATAATATTTACATACTTTCTCAAAAGAAATAACATTTTTTCTCTCTAATTGAGGTTTATAAAAAATATTATGAAATATTAACTTCATATAGACTATTAAAAAACATGGGAAACAAAAATAGATCCAATAAATTACACACCTAGTCATATCTGATACTAATTTTAGTACCCAGTGAGTTGTGTGAGGACATTAAGGGGGTGGGGGAGGGGGGGTTAATCACTATTCCCAAATTTTACTATGTTTTAACATTCATTTTGTTATCTACTATCATAATCAATCCTATTACTCAGTTAAGAGGTGTATATATTATGATACATTATAAACCCTCACATTAATATATAATTTAGGAATAAACAAGAATAGAAACACTTAAAAATTGAAAAAGTTTGACCCCAATTCAGGAGAATACTCCTTGTCATGTTTAACTTGTATTGAGGCACACGATTTATTATCAATACTATTTATAGTAATTACATGTTTAGTTAAATTGTCACAAAAATGGTGGGTAGGTATCATCAATGTTCCCCAGTGGAGAGATTCATCTACTTCACTTTACCCACTATATGGAACAATTTAGGATTTATATATATTGAAACCCACAGTCTTTATCCATCCATTGGATGATGGTGTTATTTATAATGGCGCTGATAATTATTTAAGGGTCCTTTGGGAACTCCATGAAAAAGTTTTCCCCTTTATACTTCTGATATCACTGCCTCAACTTGATTGATATCTCATTCCTCATGCAACAAATCACCAATATCCAGGACAATATAGACATGAATTCATTTCTATCCATTATTTTTTATCAAATAAATCACACTATGTATTGTGATTAAAAGGATTCATTATTATTAAAGGGTATCAACACAATAAATATCAATAGGTAGTAGTGGAAGTACCTTATCTTATCAACATTCTTCTCTAATATGAAAATATCATAGTATCTTTCCATTAATTTTTATATACTAGCTGATACTCTTTCAAGGTTTAGTATTCATATTTTTCTTCAATAAATGTTTTTATGAGTCCCAAAAATGATGAAATATCTCTCTTTTTCCTCACTCATTTTTCTACATTTTCTCTTGTAAATATATTCATGAATTTCATGAATAGTATTTACATATTTTAAATAAGGTTACTAAATGATATGTGACATTGATATTTCCTCCTATTTAAATCCATTCAAACAAAGTCAAGGGATATATTTTAAATCTTCTTCGAGGATTTGATTTTTCATATTCATGTTATATTAAAATATCATATAAACTTCTCTATAATATATAACATTATACGTATAAAAAACTTTTAAAATTCTAATGACATAGAAACATCCTTGAAACATTGTATAAATTCACTTTGGATTAATTTCATAATCTCTATAATAAGTACAAACCTTTATAATGATTGTGATTATTAGACAATGATGATCATCAACTCCACACCATTTAAATTATATTCGATGTGATAGATGATAAATTTTAATACTTTAAGAGACTTATAATGTTCCGAGTATCTTTATTCATTTACTGCATATTCAATACACCAATAATTTTTTGTATGAATTCATAAAATATTAAAATATCCTTGAAAGTTTTATGACATAGAAAATTCATACGTGCAACAAAGTAATACATGATCCAAAACCATATCACAAGAACACACATTTCTTATGAAATGTATATACTATCACATGAAATTTCATGTCATAAAAAACCATCAAAAGTATCTTATGAATCCATGTCTTTCATACAAGATTCTTTCCTCTATCATATGAAGATTACACTAATAAAAACTCTTCCGTTATCCTTTTGTATGCATTCACTAAAACCTCTATCTTCAATCTACATACATATTGTAGTGTATATTTCATCATAGTATTATTTTAAACAACTTACAGATTCTCATGATAAACCTATCAAATCTCAATAATATAAAAAATTTTGTGTCTTAAAATTAGTATAATATAACAATAGTTCCTTTATATTAATAGTTTCAATATTTTCTCCTATAGAAAGAACTCATTTCTTCTTCTAGTTGATTCATGATCATTTTCTGGTTGACTGATAATAAATCCTCTAATTTAATATTATATCATGAGAGTTTCTAGGAACACCAGTACAAAATTTTATAATAGTAGAATTATTTTCTCTGGTTGTGGTGGCAGATAGATTATAGGAGCATTATAAAATTTTATCCAACCACATAATCCTTATAGTACTGCATCTTGATTCATGTATGATGCACCCAATTTGTGCATGCTGTTTTTATTATATATTTTTCATAGATCTAGCCATACTAATTAGTTTTATGGTATCTTTTAATTCTTACGAGGTGCATGTCAGTATTGGAACATAATTTTACAATAGTGGAGTTGTATAATTCCCAAGTATAGTTATCCAGACTCAATGGAACCCCTTTGGTATGAAACTACTCTTTATAGTTCATTAATTTACTTAAAAAACTATTCATAACATCTTTACATCAATACATGTAATGTATTTCAATAATATTACCTTTTTTATAGCTTAATCTATGGAAACACTATACATTCTTAATAATATTACCTCTTTTGTATCAATTTTTAGGATTTTAAGAAGCCAGTGGATTGATACAATGAGTGTTGTATTTGTTTAAAATAGTTAATAAATTTAAGGAAATGGGTATATTGAATATAAATAAGCAGTTGTTTATGGTTTAAAAGGCTAAGGTTTAGAAGCTTTCATTCCCAAACAATGAAAAGTTTGGGTTTCAGAAAATATATAGAATCACTTGATGAAATTTTGATTCTGGATGAACCAAAATTATTTGAATCCATTAGTATCTTATATATCAACTCAAATTTTATTTGAGCTTATTTGTGGAATGATAAGTGTTGAAGGTCAATGTTTTTCCAGAAGCACTATCCACTCTAGTTTTAGAACATGTATTTTAAAAGGAAATTGAATATATGGTTGTTGGATCTTATTCACGCAAGGTATCCTTGTTATGAATGTGGGAAGGGCCTTCATACTGATGGTATATCCTTAAAGAAGGACTATAAGGGGTATATATCCATCATAATGGATATATTTCTCTTCTTTTCTTCTGATGAATTCACAAGACTGATCTTCCTGATATTGGACCTCCCATACACAGGACAGGGTAAGACACCCAGGCTACTTGAGAATTCTCATAGGGTATCTAGAGCCTATTGGTTATCATGTCACTAAATTTTTCTCTAGTGGCCTCAATGTGCTATCTCTTATACCTATTCTATCAATCAATTATTATAGTTAATATGCATATCTACTTGAAACACTTTAGGAATGATAGGTATATGATTAGCTCTGGCATGATAGGTATGTGTTCAGTTTTTCAAAATCCATGTGGTATTAGTGTTGGTCGTATGTTTGGTTAGAGGCCCATTTAACACATTCACTATTCCTCTATAGTTCTCAGCCTTTTTTTCCTTAGAATCTATTTAACCTTGAATTTAGTTTTTGGTCTATGGTTTATTTTAGACTGTGGAGGGGTGTGGAGGGTGTGTGTGTGTGGGGGGGGTGTAGTGGTGGTGAAGGGTGTGTGAAGGGGGTGGGTGTAGGGGGTGTGTAGGGTGTAAGTGGTAGGGAGTGGAGGGAGTGTGTGTAGGGGGCAGAGGAAGTGTGCAATGGAGGGGGTGTGCTGGGGTGTGTGCTGGGTGTGTGCGGGGGGGGGGGGGGGGGGGGCAGTGTAAAGACCCTGAAATTTCAAGGAATTTTTTTTAAATTTTCTTTGGAATTTTACAAGAACGCAGTTTCTAACGACGCCTGATTCCGAGGCCCGGTGTGCCCAGAATCAATTTCCGAAGTTTGGCTCGGGTATGTTCAGTAAACGAACGAGTGGGTTTTTCTATCTTTTGAACCAGTGCTCGGAATTGAAATCTGAGGGCACCGATGAACTCGCAACGCCGGTATTTGCTTAAAGAGACTTTTGTCGCAGTTGCGTTTAATCGAGAGCGGAAGTTAGTTTTTGGGTTTTCTTTAAAAAAGAGTAATAATAAAATAACGTGTCATGCACTTTATTTTATTTAAGCCTCCATTGGGAGTGTGGTGGTTGAAACCTCCTCATGGAGGTTGGAGGTGGGGCCACCACACCTTAACCTCCCTTGAGAGGTTATGGTGGTGGGGCCCACCCGAACTAAACCTCCCGTGGGTGGTTTATTATGGTAGGGACCACACGGGGCTTAACCCCCCTATTAATGGGAGGATAGGAAACCTCTCAACTTTCCCTCATTAATGAGGGAGAGCCTCTTAATTCCTCAACTCCCCATTAAATGGGGAGAAACTCCTTGGCACCCTCCCCTCTTAAGTGGTGCCAACGGACCTCATAAATTGCGTCAAAGCAATTTATTTCACCCGACCCCCTTTTTTTAAAAAAAGTTATGTAACCACAATGGTTACATACCTCTCCCCCTCTTGTATATATAGGGATCTTGGGAGAGGGTTTGGGGACGGCTTCACCAAGCGACGGAGCGCTGGTAAAATACCGCGACGCCCAACACTTGGGAAGAAGATTATCTTCGCAAACGAAGAACGCTCCACCGACGAAGAACGCCGATCCTCTTCGACTTCTTCCCCGGACACCTACCGACGTGGAACGTCTTCCACCAGCCAATGCAACTCGGTTTGGAAGAGCTTGGTGGACGCAAAGAACGATGAACCTCTTCGTCTTCTTTCCACAACTTCGTCATCGATCGACGAACTTCGATTCCGAGGTAGGTATTTAAGTTGGGAATATTTCTTTTTTTCCATAATGTTTCTTTCTAAACGAAGAACGCAGATCTACTCCTTATTAAGTTGATCCGCGTAGGTATTTAATTGCGGGTTGGAAGTTTACCTTTGTTTATGGAAAGAACGTAGGGGTTTTATTTATTTAATTGTTCGTGAATACCAACTTGATGATGATCGTGGATTAAAACCATTTGTTATCGAATAACGCGAGGGGGTCGGACCGCACAAACATGGCCGAACCTCCTCCTTATTTTCGTGTTGGTTTCTTGTGGTTGGTACGAGAAAGCGTGGTGCCGTCGCACCACGCGGTTTCATGCGGAAGATATGCGCGGTGCCGTCGCGCCGTGCCGTGAAAATAAGAACAAGCACGCGACGCCGTCGCGCCGCGTTGAAGAAACCCGAAGACATCCGCGGACGGAGTCGGGCCACGACGAAGGGGCGCGGCGCCAGCACGCCGCGTTGGAGAACCACGAAGACGATGCGTTTCGTTTTGACGTGCGGATTGATGGGTGACGACGAAGTAGGCCGTTTTGGCGTTTGACTTCCTTCGCAGTGAAGGTGGGGTCCCGGGGGGACCATAGGCGAAGATGGCAGGAGGAACGGACCACCGAAGCGCGTCCGGTGGTCCGCGGAAGGTGGTGGCGCCGCGCCGCCGGAGGGTTGGCGGCCGGCGGATTCGCCGCCGACGTCAATTAGCGGCGGGCGGGGGACACCCCGCTCCGCGATTCAGCTCGGCCACGCTGGCCGAGCCGCGGCCGGCCAGTCGGGCCGGACCGAGCCGGGCCCAGCCGGGTCGGACCCCGGGTCGGATCGACCCGGTTCGGCCGACCCAGGGGGGGGGGGGGGGTCAGGCCGGGTCGCCCCGGGCCCAGACCCCCCGTTTTCGGACCACTTTCAGTCAGAAGAAAGTAACTTGAGCTACGGGCCTCCAAACGACTCACCGTCAGCGGAAACGCGATCCTTGGATCGAGACTGTCGTTTCGGTATATCGCACTCAAGGTTTCGGATTACTTTGGGTTTGGCCGGGTTGGTTCGGATACGAAACCAACCGGGCCCTCGGAGCGGAAATGCTTATATCTTGAGCTCCGGACGTCCGATTGACATGCCGTCGACTTTGATGGATTCCTCTAAGTGAGACGGATCTTTTGGCTTACTCCTCTCGAGGTTTGGATTCCGTCGGAGTGCGGTCGGGTTGGTTCGCTCACGAAACCAACCGGGCCCCTGGAATAAGAAAGCCAATAACTCACAGACCGGGCGTCCGATTGACGCGCTGTCTGTATCGTTGTTTTCCTCTTGTTGAGACAGAACTTTTGGCATACTTCGCCCGAGTTTTGGATGCAGTTGAGATACGACCGGGTTGGTTCGCACACGAAACCAACCGGGACCCTGGGACGAAAAGGCTAGTAACTCACAGACCGGGCGTCCGATTGATGCGCCGTCTGTTGCGTTGAGACCCCTACGATGAGGCGGTCCTTTGAGATACTTCTTCGTGGGACTTATAGATAATTTAAGTATCGACCAGTAGCTCGTGGAGCGGACCCTCCCAGAGACGAGCGTACAGAGTATGGAGACCGTGTAGCCGGCCGAGACTTGATGACTGCTTGACCGATCGACTCGGTGTGTAACAGATAGCCCAGTGGGGAGCGCTTGGTTGTAGCAGCAGACCCACGACAGAGGTGCGCTTGGTTGTAGCGGCACAGGGGAGCGCTTGGTTGTAGCGGCAGACCCACGACAGAGGTGCGCTTGGTTGTAACGGCACATGGGAGCACTTGGTTGTAGCCGCAGACCCACGACAGAGGTGCTCTTGGTTGTAGCGGCACAGGGGAGCGCTTGGTTGTAGAGGCAGACCCACGACAGAGGTGCGCTTGGTTGTAGCGGCACATGGGTGCGCTTGGTTGTAGCGGCACATGGGAGCGCTTGGTTGTAGCGGCAGACCCATGGTGGGAAGCGCTTGGTTGTAGCGGCAGGCCCACCGTACTCGACAGGAGGAGTACCTCAGCAGTCTTAGGTTAGTGAGCAGTACCTCGGAGTCGTTACAAGACCACTGTACACTCCAGATACGGAGCTCTTCAGCAGTTACGGTTTTGATAATGAAAATCCTGGTTTGAGCTGAGACTTTTGACCTTTGTGTTTACTGCATGATTGAGATGGGTTACTTGATAACTTAGGTATATGTATGGGCATATACCTAAGTAGAGGTTATATGTTGAGATCTTCTTTGTGGTTATCCTTGTTGGTTTTAGTGAGACCTTGATGGTCTCAGGGTCCCTACTGAGTATCGTTATACTCACCCCTGCATGGGCTATGCCCGCACCTTGTTGTGTTGGTTGCAGATGTCGGGCAGTGCTGACAGAGGCCGAGTGTTCGAGGACTGGACGGTACCCGGAGGTGGACTACATGACGAGTCAGTATCCGGAGGTGGACTACATGACGAGATAGTATCTGGAGGAGGACTTCACAGCCAGAAGACCCACGGAGGAGGTTGACGGGTGAGAGCGTTGTGGAGGCTATCTGTACCTACCCTTCAGGTAGGATCCGTGGTGGATGATCCAGGAGATGCGCCATATGTACCTACCCTTCAGGTAGGATCTGAGGAGGACGACCCAGGAGCCGCTTCCGTCCCTCCAGCTGTTGTCTTTTTCTGTTGTACTTGTTCAGTTGTAGTTGTACTTTCTTTTGGGTTTGTATTCTGGCCCATTTTCCTTTCAGCACTTCTCTTTTTTACTTAGTGTTTACTTTTTCCTCTTGCTTACTCTGTGGTGCTTGTTTTCTTTTATAAAGGCAATGCCTTCCCAGTTATCGGGATTTACGCCTTTGGTGCTAGTCGCTAGCCCCTGGCCTATGGAAGGCGGGCTTGGGGTAGTCACGGCACGGGCCCCGAGGACGGGTCGTGACAAATTGGTATCAGAGGAGTCGATTCTACCGCAGAACTTATAACTCTGATATTTTCTTCCTGTGAAGCAATAGTGTTAAGAGTACCGAGTGTGGTTTTCAGTTCAGGGAGTCCAGTGTTGGTGCGGGTGACCGACGTATCCATACACCAGGACCCTGACAACTGATTTACGACTTTGTGCATGAAAACACTGATTGCGTGTGTGTTTCCAGAAGTTTTTAAATGTCAGCTCAAAACAGGTCAGCTCACCAGGTATAAACGTTTGACCGTGTCACGATGTTTCTTTCAGGATGTCTTTTCATGGACGACCAGCTAGAGCCCAGAGGGATGTGCGTGCTGACAGCCTGTCGAGCGACGAGGCTTCGGTACAGGGCCCTCTTGCAGTTGAGGCACCAGCAGAGGCACCAGCGGTACTACCATACGTTGGGCCACTGATGCCACCAGCCCCAGCAGCAGAGGGTGCACGTCGCTCGAGCGCACTGTACGAGTTCCAGCGCCAGAGGCCACCCAGGTTCCAGGGAGGGACGGACCCACAAGCGGCTGAGGATTGGCTGGAGGCTGTGGTGAGAGTCTTCAGGCTAGTGGGGATTCCGACAGACTTCATGGTGATCTTTGATGCCAGCCTCCTTCAGGAAGCAGCAGGCAGGTGGTGGAGCCACTTTTTCTAGTTTTGCGACGGGATGACCTTCGCATGGGAAGACTTCGATACCTTCTTTAGGGTGGAGTTTGTGCCAGTAGCTCTACACCCCGATCATGTGCAGGAGCTTCTACCTTTGCCGCGTGTTTTTCGATCAGTAGCCGAGTCATTTGTGGGCAGTAGACAGATGATGCAGAGGTCCAGGAGGACCAGACTAGCAGTTGGACGATCTCGGGTTTTAGGACCAGTGGTGCGGGGCACCCGAGGTGGGGTCAGAGCCAGGCGTGCCAGAAACAGACAGTGTTACTCATGCGGCGGAAAGGGTCACCTAGCACGTGACTGTCCGAATCCTCGTACGGTTGATCAGTGGGTGTTGGAGGAGCCACCGAGACAGAAGCAGCGGCTGGTTCTTGAGCAACAGCCGAACAGTGGACAAGGCAGTAGAGCTCCGAGAGTAGGTGGACAGGAGAGGAACTAGTGGATACGTCCTTTGTACTTCTAGTTCCATGTTGCTTTTGTATTCGTGTCTTTGTACTATGAGCTGCAATAATAAAAAAGACACTTATCTTGTGATGTTTGCTTTCCTGTCCTTTTTGTTTGGTTGATACTGAGTGGTCCTGGTTAAGACTATTGACTTGACCCTCACTTTCAAGATTTCTACTGGAGGAGACCCAATGACCTCACACTGATGCCGACAGTGTGACTCGACCCTTGGAGGCGAGAGTGACAGTTGGATCTATTGGTAGTTACGTCGAGGCCTTACGACGTCATCCATGGCATGAATGCATCATTCATGTTGGGATTGACTATATTAGGCAACGAATGTGGTTCATCCAGGGGATGAGACCGAATTTCTCTTATCGACAAAGAAGAAATCATAGCAGCTCTTGTGAGACTAAAGAACGTCCAGGTCATCCAAGAGCGGATGAAGACTGCACAGTGCAGTAAGAAACAGGAAACCGGTGCCAGTCTTAGAGACTCGAGCGTGTTAAATGTTTCAAGAAGTGGAATCTTTAAGGATAAATGAGTCTGCGAAGCAGCAGACGTGGAGGCAGAGCTAGGAGATCAGTATGAGGTGGTGTACATCTTAACATGCTACAACCACTCGCCTTAGTTATCCCCGCCAGGCTTAGGGAGCTGGAGGGCGGTGGAAGAGTGCGGCTGCTTGCAGTCAAGGAGTGTGACCCAATGGCTCTAGAAATGATTCAAGGGACAGTCTATGTCCACTACTATCTACTGTAGTAACGGACGTCGATATGAATCATTCCTTGCATTCAAAAATCTTGTTCTAGACCTAGAGTTTCCGGTAAGCTGTGGACTTGACCCTCAAGTCTGGAGATAACTTGGGAGGAGACTCGATGATCACACTTACGCCGAAGGTGTGGTCAGACCCTCGAGGTGAGAGTTTCGGTTGGAATCTATTGGTGGCAGCGTCGAGGCCTTACGACATTAATTTAAGTATAGAATGAGAAATAACTATTCATACTCAAATTGACGGTTTTAGGAAAACGTTGGGATGGGTTTTCCTTGGTCGGCGAAAAGGAAACCCCAGGCAGCATGGGATAAACTCTTTCACAGGAGGGGGCGACCGATCACTCTTGAGTCAGTCAACCATACCCTCGTGGCAGAAGTCTTTTGAGTTTCAGTTCTAACAGAAAATGGAGACCTCTGGAGTTCGAGGATGACGATCACGTCCTTATACGGGTCTCACCTCGATGAGGTTTATGGAGATGTGGCCAAGGCGGCAAGTTATCTCCGAGGTTCAAAGGACCTTTCTAGGTCCTCAACTGGGTAGGCGGGGTGGTTTACCACTTGAACCATCCACCTCAATTGCACCAGGTGCACGACGACTTCCACGTATCTCAACTGAAGAGATACGTGCTCGACCCTTCGCATATCATCGACCATGAGGAGCTGGACGATAGCAATGAGGTGTTTTTCATGGAGGTTCCAGTGGGGATCAAGGATCGACAGGAGCGGATCCTACAAGGACGATCGATTCCTTGGGTGCTTTTTTCTCTGGCAGTACGGAAACCTCCGGGTGAGCACATGGGAGTGGAAGGCTCAGATGCGTGCTCTGTACCGCTTTTGTGACCCTAGTTTGTGTTGAAGCATTACGGGGACGTAAAGCCCTAAGGTGGGAGTAATGTAAAGACCCGGAAATTTCAAGTATTTTTTTTTAATTTTCTTTGGAATTTTACAAGAATGCAGTTTCTGACGGCGCCTGATTCCGAGGCCCGGTGTGCCCGGAATCAATTTCCGAAGTTTGGCTCGGGTACGTTCAGTAAACAAACGAGCGGGTTTTTTCTATCTTCTGAACCGGTGCTCGGAATTGAAATCTGAGGGCACCGATGAACTCACAACGCCGATATTTGCTTAAAGAGACTTTTTCCACAGTTGCGTTTAATCGAGAGAGGAAGTTAGTTTTTGGGTTTTCTTTAAAAAAGAGTAATAATAAAATAACGTGTCATGCACTTTATTTTATTTCATCCGCCATTGGGAGTGTGGTGGTTGAAACCTCCTCATGGAGGTTGGAGGTGGGGCCACCACACCTTAACCTCCCTTGAGAGGTTATGGTGGTGGGGCCCACCCGAACTAAACCTCCAGTGGGTGGTTTATTATGGTAGGGACCACACGGGGCTTAACCCCCCTATTAATGGGAGGAGAGGAAACCTCTCAACTCTCCCTCATTAATGAGGGAGAGCCTCTTAATTCCTCAACTCCCCATTAAATGGGGAGAAACTCCTTGGCACCCTCCCCTCTTAAGTGGTGCCAACGGACCTCATAAATTGCGTCAAAGCAATTTATTTCACCCGACCCCTTTTTTTTAAAAAAAGTTATGTAACCACAATGGTTACATACCTCTCCCACTCTCGTATATATAGGGATCTTGGGAGAGGGTTTGGGGATGGCTTCACCAAGCGACAGAGCGCTGGTAAAATACCACGACGCCCAACACTTGGGAAGAAGCTTATCTTCGCAAACGAAGAACACTCCACCGACGAAGAACGCCGATCCTCTTCGACTTCTTCCCCGGACACCTACCGACATGGAAAGTCTTCCACCAGCCAACGCAACTTAGTTTGGAAGAGCTTGGTGGACGCAAAGAACGATGAACCTCTTCGTCTTCTTTCCGCAACTTCATCATCGATCGACGAACTTCGATTCCGAGGTAGGGATTTAAGTTGGGAATATTTCTTTTTTTCCATAATGTTTCTTTCTAAACGAAGAACGCGGATCTACTCCTTATTAAGTTGATCCGCGTAGGTATTTAATTGCGGGTTGGAAGTTTACCTTTGTTTATGGAAAGAACGTAGGGGTTTTATTTATTTAATTGTTCGTGAATACCAACTTGATGATGATTGTGGATTAAAACCATTTGTTATCGAATAACGCGAGGGGGTCAGACCGCACAAACACGGCCGACCCTCCTCCTTATTTTCATGTTGGTTTCTTGTGGTTGGTACGAGAAAGCGTGGTTCCGTCGCACCACACGGTTTCATGCGGAAGATATGCGCGGCGCCGTCGCGCCGCGCCGTGAAAAGAAGAACAAGCACGCGACGTCGTCGCGCCGCGTCGAAGAAACCCGAAGACATCTGCGGACGGAGTCGGGCCACGACGAAGGGGCGCGACGCCAGCACGCCGCGCCGGAGAACCACGAAGACGGTGCGTTTTGTTTTGACGTGCGGATTGACGGGTGATGACGAAGCAGACCGTTTTGGCGTTTGAATTCCTTCGCAGTGAAGGTGGGGTCCCGGGGGGACCATAGGCGAAGATGGAAGGAGGAACGGACCACCGGAGCGCGTCCGGTGGTCCGCGGATGGCGGCGGCGGCGCGCCGCCGGAGGGTTGGCGGCCGGCGGATCCGCCGCCGGCGTCAATTAGCGGCAGGCGGGGGACACCCCGCTCCGCGATTCGGCTCGGCCACGCTGGCCGAGCCGCGGCCGGCCGGTCGGGCCGGACCGAGCCGGGCCAGGCCCAGCCGGGTCGGACCTGGGTTGGATCGACCCGGTTCGGGTCGACCCGGTTCGGCCGACCCAGGTGGTGGGGGGGGGGGGGTCGGGCCGGGTCGCCCCGGGCCCAGACCCCCCGTTTTCGGACCATTTTCAGTCAAAAGCCTGTAACTTGATCTACGGGCCTCCAAATGACTCGCCGTCAGCGGAAATGCGATCCTTGGATCGATACGGTCGTTTCGGTATATCGCACCCAAGGTTTCAGAGTACTTTGGGTTCGGCCGGGTTGGTTCGGATACGAAACCAACCGGGCCCTCGGAGCAGAAATGCTTATATCTTGAGCTCCGGACGTCCGATTGACGTGCCGTCGACTTTGATGGATTTCTCTAAGTGAGAAGGATCTTTTGGCTTACTCCGATCAATGTTTGTATGTCGTCGGAGTGCGGTCGGGTTGGTTCGCTCACGATACCAACCGGGCCCCTAGAACGAGAAAGCCAATAACTCACAGACCGAGCGTCCGATTGACGCGCCGTCTGTATCGTTGTTTTCCTCTTGTTGAGACGGAACTTTTGGAATACTTCGCCCAAGTTTTGGATGTAGTTGAGATACGGCCGGGTTGGTTCGCACACGAAACCAACCGGGCCCCTGGGACGAAAGGGCTAGTAACTCACAGACCGGGCGTCCGATTGACGCGCCGTCTATTGCGTTGAGACCCCTATGACGAGGCAGTCCTTTTAGATACTTCTTCATGGGACTTAGAGATACTTGGAGTATCGACCGGTAGCTCGTGGAGCGGACCCTCCTAGAGACGAGCGTACGGAGTACGGAGACCGTGTAGCCGGCCGAGACCTGATGACTGCTTGACCGATCGACTCGGTGTGTTACGGATAGCCTAGTGGGGAGCGCTTGGTTGTAGCAGCAGACCCACGACAGAGGTGCGCTTGGTTGTAGCGGCACAGGGGAGCGCTTGGTTGTAGCGGGAGACCCACGACAGAGGTGCGCTTGGTTGTAGCGGCACAGGGGAGCGCTTGGTTGTAGCGGTAGACCCACGACAGAGGTGCGCTTGGTTGTAGAAGCACAGGGGAGCGTTTGGTTGTAGCGGAAGACCCACGACATAAGTGCGCTTGGTTGTAGCGGCACATGGGTGCGCTTGGTTGTAGCGGCACATGGGAGCGCTTGGTTGTAGCGATAGACCCATGGTGGGAAGCGCTTGGTTGTAGCGGTAGACCCATGGTGGGAAGCGCTTGGTTGTAGCGGCAGGCCCACAGTACTCGACAGGAGGAGTACCTCAGCAGTCTTAGGTTAGTGAGCAGTACCTTGGAGTCATGACAGGACCACTGTACACTCCAGAGACGGAGCTCTTCAGCAGTTACAGTTTCGATAATGAAAATCCTGGTTTGAGCTGAGACTTTTGACCTTTGTGTTTACTGCATGATTGAGATGGGTTAATTGATAACTTAGGTATATGTATGGGCATATACCTAAGTAGAGGTTATCTGTTGAGATCTTCTTTGTGGTTATCCGTGTTGGTTTTGGTGAGACCTTGAGGGTCTCGGGGTCCCTACTGAGTATCGTTATACTCACCCCTGCACAGGCTATGCCCGCACCTCGTTGTGTTGGTTGCAGACGTCAGACAATGCTGACAGAGGCCGAGTGTTCGAGGACTGGATGGTACCCGAAGGTGGACTACACGACGAGTCAGTACCCGAAGGTGGACTACATGATGAGACAGTATCTGGAGGAGGACTTCACAGCCATAATACCCACGGAGGAGGTTAACGGGAGAGAGCGTTGTGGAGGCTATCTGTACCTACCCTTCTGGTAGGATCCGTGGTGGACGATGCAGGAGCTGCGCCATCTGTACCTACCCTTTAGGTAGGATCCGAGGAGGACGACCCAGGAGCCGCTTCCGTCCCTCCAGCTGTTGTCTTTTTCTGTTGTACTTGTTCAGTTGTAGTTGTACTTTCTTTTGGGTTTGTATTCTGGCCCATTTTCCTTTCAGCACTTCTCTTTGTACTTAGTGTTTACTTTTTCCGCTTGCTTACTCTGTGGTGCTTTTTTTCTTTTATAAAGGCAATGCCTTCCCAGTTATCGGGATTTACGCCTTTGGTGCTAGTCACTAGCCCCTGGCCTATGGAAGGCGGGTTTGGGGTAGTCACGGCACGGGCCCCGAGGACGGGTCGTGACAGGCAGGGTACAAGGGGAGGGGGTGTGTACAGGGTGTGGAGGGTGTGTGTAGTGGGGGTGTAGGGTGTGTGTAGGGGGTGGGTGTATGGGGTGTGCAGGGTCTAGGGTATAGGGGGCAGGGGTGGAGGGAGTGTGTAGAGGGGAAAAAAGTGTGTAGTTGAGGGGGTGTGAAGGGGTTATGATGGGGTGTGTGTAGGGGGTGTGTGCTGGGAGTGTTTAGGGGGGTTACTACTAGGGGTTTGCAGGGTATAGGGTCAGGTTGTGTGTGTAGGGGGTGGATGGAGTGTGTGTAGGGGGTGTGCAGGGTGTAGGGTGCAGGGGGTGAAAGGAGTGTGTGCCAGGGGGAAGGAAGTGTGCAGGGGGTGGAGGGAGTGTGTGAAGGGGGCAGGAAGTGTGCAATGGAGGGGGAGCGGGTGTGCGGGGGGTTTTGATGGGTGTGTGTAGGGTGTGCAAGGGGAGAAGATGATTTTTTGGAGGGAAAATCTGGATTTTTTTGTAGGGTGTGTGCAGGGTGTTTAGGGGGAGAAGCTGGATTTTTTTGTAGGGGTTGTACTGGGTGTGTGTAGGGGGTGGAGGGTGTGCAGGGGGTATAGGGAAGGGGACATGTAGTGGAGGTAGTGTGTACAAGGGGTAGGAAGTGTGTAGGGGGTGGAGGGAGTGTGTGCATGGGGCAGGAAGTGTGTAGTGGAGGGGGAGGTGGTGTGTAGGGGTTGTGTTGGGTGTGTGTAGGGTGTGCAAGGGTTGTGTTGGGTGTGTACATGGGGCAGTTGTGTGCTGCTATTTTTTAATGGAATCCAGATCCTATAGCCATGGTTTTTAATCATGGTAATAGACCTATATACCTGGTTAGAAACCATGGCTATAGACCTACAACCACAATTTCCAACCATGGCTATAGATCTGCATATTGGAAGGTATATCCATGGTTTTGAACCATGGCTATAACCATATTTCCATAGTTTAAACTATGGCTATAGGGATATATCCACAGTTCAAAACTTTGGCTATAGGTTTTTCCCTATAGCCACACCAAACTTAGCTACGACCCATGAAACCATGACTATTACATATAGCCATAGTTTTTGGGTTTATATCCACAGTTATAAACTATGGATATAATCTAGTTTTCTAGTAGTGTATGGTTCATTTTACTAAATTATAAAAATAATCCAAATGCATTTTCTCAGTTTTGAGTATGTCACTTGTGTTTTTTACTAAAATGTCATTTTAAACTAGAAACATACACTTTGAGTCATACCAATCACATTGTATGTTAGTTTTACACGATACTAATTCCTATACACAAATAATGACTTATTAATCATTTCCCTAAATTATCAAGACAATCCAAGACATTTTTCTTGGTTTTTGTTATGTTACTTGTCGTTTTTACTAAAATTAATGTCAATTTTAAATAAAAAGACACAGTTGGAGTCACACTGGGCACACTATGCATCATATTGAGGTACGACTAATTTGTACACATTAAAAAAAACTTATGAATCATTTTTTTAAAGTATAAAAACAATCTTAATGTGTTTTCTCAGTTTTGATTATGTGCTATGTGTTTTGAAGAAAATGTAAGTTATAAACAAAAAACATACAGTTCAAGTCATATGAGAACACTGTGTATTATATTGAGGTAGGAATGATTGAGTATGTAATATTTGTTTTTCTTTCAACTATTTGAAAAAATCCAGAAAAGAGAGATCATGTTCCATTCTAATGGAAGAGAAACTCTATGATCTCTAAAATAATTCGCATTTTAGGCAACATGGGATTTCCTCTTCCATATGAAAGGAACATGTTTTCTCTTTTCTAGCTTGTTGTAGATAGTTGAAAGAAAAATATAACTTCCCAAAAGATATATAAAAAAAATAAATAAGTATTATATAAAAATGATATGTAAATTAACTTACAAATAATAGATAAAATGATGACAAAATTAATTAAATAAGCAGTAGGAATTCACCTTTTCCCAATGGTTGTATACATTCCTAACCCATTTCCTTATTGTCATTATCTCAGTTGTAGACTCGAAGTCCAATCTATCATGAGTATGAGCAGATTTGAATAAACCACCCCAACTCGAACAAAAGAATGCACCTGTATAAGAAAACAATTCTTATGTTAGTAATAATAAAAAGAAATAAATTAAATATAAATATGAAATAATACATTACTTATATGGACACTGATTTTACTATGAAAACATCAATATTGGAAAGCCTGTACAAGAAAATAAGTTTTTTAAATATTCTGAAAGAACCAACCAACCAAGTTATATTTTAACTCACTAAATTTATTTGATAAAATATAGATATAGGTGAATGTAGTTTGGATCTTGGGTAATGTGTTTGCTCAGTTTTGAGCATGTGATGTGTGTTTTGAACTAAAATGAAAATTATAAACTAAAAACATATAGTTTGAGTAATCCCAAGAACACTTTGTATTAGATTGAGGTGTGGATGATTGACTATGTGATGTGTGTTTTTCTTTCAACCATCTACACCAAACTAGAAAAGAAAGAAATGTTACATTTAGATGGAAGAGGAAACCCCATGATACTTGAAATGCCTCATCCAAAAGCAAAATTTTCCCTCTTTTCTGGATTTATGTAGATGATTGAAGGAAAAATATGACTTCCCAAATGATCTATAAAAAATAAAAATAATTATTAGATAAAAATGACAAGGAAATTAACTTAAAAATAGTATATAAAATGGTGAAAACATTTACTAAATAAGTAGTAGGAATTAAACTTTTCATGGTGCCTGTATAAATTCTTGACCCATTTCCTTATTGATGAAGTCATTTCTTCATGATCTCTGTGAAAATTAACAAAACAAGTATTAGATAAAAATGATAAAGAAATTAACTAAAAAAAGTAGATAAAATGATGAGAAAATCAACTAAAAGACAATTTTTTCTAGTTATATATCGTTTAAGTATAATATAATTATTCTTGATCATATGAAACTAAAATACAAGGAATTTAGTCCATCTTACATGACCCTAAAAGAAATATTTTAGAAGCTAAATCTCAACAACATGATATATTTAACCACTTTATAATAACATAAAATTCACATATTACACAAAATTCCCATAAATTTTTTTATCCCTTTGGGTTACTATAAAACTCATATATAAACATTTTCCTTCTTATCTACTACAAAAAACTAGTATAACACATTACAAATTCCTATATTATACTAAACATTAGTGTATCCCTTTATTTATTACTATAAAAAATTAACACTTAGTGTAAACCTATTAGAATTCATTGATTGCACTAAAATAAATATTTACATTTGAGTTATTATGGAACATTATTATATATTTCCCTTTCACCATCATAGAGAGTAAAAACTCCATGATAAACCATTCACCTTCTTTAATGGAAAAAACTTTAGTGTGACCCAATATGTATTTTCAGAAGACACTAAATTCCATTATAAATTGTTTACCCATTTTTACAGTATTAAAAATCAGTATAGCCCTTTATAGCATCCAAATGACACTAAAATATAGTGCATATATTAAGTATTATTGGATTATGCTATATATTAGTACATCCTTTTTAATATTTTAGGTGATGATAAACTCTATCATAACATCATCATTATTTTTTTTTATCAAAATGGGAATATCCCTATTCTCATGTATTTTTTATTGAGAATGATGATGAGTTTTTTATTAATGACCTTATGAACATGGGTCATTTTACATAATGAATGTGCACATGAATAGTAGTGACAAACCAATCGACACATTTTTTGATGCTGAGCTGATGAAAAAGTATCCATATACATAATAAGGATAGGTTAAACACCTCTACTCATGTAATGATTGTGAGATTTTATGTGATATAATGGTGGGATGATTAAATTTCACATCATTTTCATTCAAGGAATCAGTTTTAGTCAATCAATTTCACTAATTTAAACTTGATATGTTACTTATATGGATTTCACAAGAATTTTTGATATTATATCATGCATCTAATTGATGACTGAATAGACCAAATAATTCCACCACCCACCAAAGTGAAACCGCTGCATTGTTCTTTTATGAAACTTCACGATTTATTCAATAAAATTTTGTATTTATTTATTTTTTAGAGGTTTTGGATCAATCTACTAGATTATTTTTCAAAGGGGTATTCATTTGTATTTTTAGTGCTTTACAATTTCATTTGAAGCAAGTTTTTCATTTTTAGGGATTTCCTCATAAAGCGATTTATTTTCATTTGATGCTATGTTTCCTTTGACACCAACCCTCCTTGATGACCATGATATCTCAATACTAGTTTTCCTCCAATAGTTCTATTATACACCTACTGGATTTGGTGGTTGATTAGACACATATTTATTTAAACATTTGATCCAGATTATATACTTGATGATTGGATTGGTGTTTTATAACTCTCAAGTTACTATAGAATCCACTACTTAATACATGTATGGTTTCTATATCATAGGTATATGTCAACATTTTGAATTTCTTATGGTTTTAATGTTTCATTATTAGGTTTATTTACATTTATCTTCTTTATAGCTGCAAATTGTGAGATCTTTAATTCCTTTCATAGATATTTATCCTCAAAAAAATGAAAGGATTGTTGACATGATGTAAGGAACTTTCCTTCCATTTGTGTCTGTATGCATGCATGAATTCATCTGCACATGTTTCATTAATAAGATTCCACTTATAAAATTTCAAAATTTTGTTTTGAAATTACCTCAATTATGGAATTTATAGATTATGAATCTCTATATTCTTAGTGGAAATTTCCATATAATAATATTGAATAGGTGCTTATTTTGGTTATTGTATGCTACTAAGACCCTTTATTTATAGTGTAGAGAATCCATGGCCAAGTAACTGCATTTATTTTGTTATTGTTATTCAATTTGTTCTTGGTGAGGGGTTTATTTCACGCTCAAATAGTATTTGATAGTACTTAGAATGTTCTAATAGAAATTTTAGCCTATGATAATCAGTTAGAAAAAATAAGTGGTGTTTGTTTTGATTTTGGAAAAAATTCATCCACTTAAATTCCTGTACAAAATCACTTAAACAAGTGGTGAAAAATATTTTTTCAATAAGTAATCCAAAAAACTTGCACAATGGCTCTTATATTAAGTGAAAAGTGTTGTGCACACTTTTCAAAAATTATTCTCAAACACAAACTTGGTATGATCCCCATTCTACACCATTTCCTAAAAATTTTATTATTTATAGGCCAGCGCTTCGTATCCTCCTCTGCCTCGATCTCTGCCTTTGCCGCCTCCTCTGCCTCGGTCTCTGACTCCATCTCCACCTCTGCCATTTACCAAAAATTTTATTTTTTATAGGAAAATGATTCTAAACAAATTGATTTCCTCCATTATAATTCATCTTGAGAAACACATAAAAAATAATATATAATCATTTTGATACTAATTATTTACACCCAAATATAATTTTAAGGTTATAGACTATACTAGATCACAAACATAGTAGGTAATCACCTAATTTTTTTTCATAAATCATTCTGACACCATGTATGTTGTCTACTCATCTCTAAAAAAATTTACTTTTTTTTCTTTTGAGTATGAAGGTTGTTGAAAATCTTAATAGTACTGAGAAAATATAGACAACTAAAGGATTAAAAAATATTTTTAATGAAATTATAATTACCTTTATAAATTATCTATTTTATGATTCTGGTTTTTTCATGGTTTATGATCTCTACCATAAATTTACAAACATAATATCCACAATCGTTTCCATTATCTTACTTTAAAAACTGCAGAAACAATGACCAAAATTTGTAAATTGTTTTGAAATATGTTTTGATGGTGAAATATTTCTATATGCACCTTAACCTGTTTCCATTTGAAGTAATCCACATGATTTTTTTGTTCAGTCACTGACTTCATTCCATGAATTAGCCTATATTTAGCGACCACCCTATCATAAAAAAAATCTTGTTAAAACAAATACTAAAACATATAATTTTAAGTCTATCTATAAAATATTGATTTCATTGTATTAAAAATTCACAATACACATCATGTTTGGTCAGTTTCTTGGATATACATTCATTGTATCCAAAAAATAAATATTTGGAGTATTGAGATTAACTACGATCAACATCCAGTGTTGACTAAAAAACAAAAACAAATAAGTAATTCAAAAAATAAAAATATATTTTATTTGATTATATTCAAGAGTATTTTCTTCCCCAAAATTGGTAACATCATCATGTGAAAAAGACATTGTCTGTATGAGTAGTCAAACATTTAACTTAGATTATGTTAATATAGTAAATAACAAATAATATTATGAGGAAAATCATAGTATATTAAAAAACAATTTAACCTTCTCATTGAACTCTTTATTTTTTTTAAAGGTTGAAGGGATTTGGATCCTCTATTGAGAATATAAATCCACTATTCATGGCCCCTCTAACATACAAGAAATTATCTACATTAGGACTAACATGAACTGATTGGGATCTCCCAATGAAAAAGTCATCCTTGATTGAATTTTCTTATGACCTTAAAATTTTGTAGTCTCCAGCAGAAAAATAAACCAATTATTGCTTTTTGGATCCAAGACATAAAATACTTGCATTGATTGTGATTCTATTATGAATGGATTATAGTTTTTCACTTCCACACTAAAATTCACCTTCATGAATTCCATTTCATAAACTTTCACTACACTCATATTTTCAACCCATTTGCAACAGAAAATCGACACTTGAAATTTTGTATAATCCAACTCGTATATTTGTTTGATAATGACAAAATATGAAATATTTTCATAAATTGGATTTCTATCCTTGGAACCAGATATGTGAATTTCTTTCTGCACAATAAAAACTCCACTATTTTTCATCATACTAAAATCATCATGTTATTTTGTATAGAAAATATAACCATTGATTACAAAACCAGTATATGATATAACATTTTCATTTGGTCCCTTGGATATCCATCAAATTTATTCGTCAATTGAATTCATATTTTTAGATAACTCATTATGAATTTGATCTTAGAATCATCCTATAAACTATTTATTATGTGTATTTGATATCTATCCTTCAACCCTTGATGGATTCATATATCTAATAATTTATTTGTGAGATTCAACGTATGGATCAACATCTTCACTATTAAGTAAAATGTAAAGGTGCACTTGCTCTTGCTCTGTGATGGTAATTGTAAGAACATATCTTCTAGAAATCCATTCACCCATAAGGTGTCCATTGTGATGAGACTTTGGGAGGCCGATCCTATCAATATCTAATAGGTAATCAATATAGAATTCAACAACTTCTTCAACATTATATCATTATATAATATGACCTTCAGGCCAAATTTTATTCTTGACACACCCTTTCAAAATCTTCATATACCATTAAATGGTGTACATCTATCTATAATAGATAGGAACACATAGTTAAACCTCTATAACCAAGTGAACCATCAGGTGAACAATTATATTAAAGAATGGTGATGGGAAGAACATATCTAATTCACATAATTTGACTAAAACCTCCTTATCCATGATTGAAAAATTCACTGGGTCTATAACTTTACTCAATATGGATTTGAAAAAGAAGATGATATTGGTTAATGTACATCATACACTTTTAGAAAAAATTCTACAGAAATTAATGAACATCTAATCTTGCATAAAAATATGACATTCATGTGATTTTAGCCCTTGTAATTTCAAATTAGTCATTAACACTTCATTCTTGATATTTTATGAATACCCCTCAAGAACTTTTACAACTTAAGAAAAATGAAAAATTACAATTTTTCCTATTTGGATAGAGTGTAAGCTACTGGAGAAAGAAAAGTCCTCCCTTTACCCTTCACTGGTGCCAACTATTTCCTTATCCCCATTTCAATAATGTTCAAACTAGCATTGATTTTATCTTTCATTTTGATGGGAATATTTAGTAATGTTCTAATAACTCCATCAAATACATTTTTTCTGCACACATGACATAAAGAAAATGTCTGATATACAAACAATTCCAATATGGTAATTCAAAGATAATTGATCTCTTATTCCAACCTGATTTTGTATGTTTTTTTAAAAATGATTTACCAAAAATAGTGTTAATATATTCTAATTTATCGAATAGTTGATCACCCATTAGTGAAGACTGTATTGTACCTTGTTCAGTATTCCCATAAAATGTTATCATCCAGAATCATTATTTATGTCGTCGAGGTAAAATTTACATTGTTCTAAAAACACAGTCTTCAAGAAATATTTCAACTGAAATGAGTGTGTGCATTATTCACAAACGGGACACCCCAAAACTCTTTAAATGTTATAGCCTAGAAAATTTCTATAAGTAGGAAATTCATTTATCATACCATACAACATGGACCTCAATGTGAATTCTTAACTTTTATGAGAATTATACATTGTAACACCTGTATACCACATAATTTTCAGATCTTTGATCAATGGAGCCAAATAGACATCAATATCATTACCATTTTTATTTGGTTCAGATATAAGCAGAGACAACATAATGTATTTGTGGTTCATGCATAACCATGGAGGCAAGTTATAATTTATCAACATGATGATAAATTTACTATGAGTACTAATTTTTACACCAAAAGGATTTATTCCATCTGTAGGTAACACAAGACAAAATTCAGGATACTCTTAATTAATTTTCTTCCACTGAGGAGAGTCTGCTGGATGACGTAGATTCCCATATTTAATTCTTGTATCTTCATTCCATTTCAATTTTCTCATGGTTTCCTGACATCTATATAGTCTTATAAACCATAAAATGATAGGAAAGTACCATACAACTTTCTAAGGACTTTATTCATTTTTCTTGTATCGATCTGCGCATGCTTAGGGAATTTTATGAGTGATTCATGGTCCTTGTGAAGCAATATGAAATCACTTGGACAAGCATGTATTTTTATAGAGATCATGACCATTGAATGTAGAATTAATTTAACATCATATGTTCAAAATGGAATTTCATTTTCTTCTGGTAGCAAATCATTTAGGAGATCAAGTAGTTTTTTAAATATGGTGTCACTCTATCCACCACTATATTTCAAATTATATAACTTCAATATAGCTAAAAATGTTTTTCATTTAGTATAACTGGTATAAAATGGTCTCTTAGAACAAATATTTAAATTCTCAAAAAACTTCGTAAAATCATGAATTTAATCTTAAATTTCCATTGAAATTTATTCCATGTGATGTCCATCATCATTTACATTGGTATTCATATAAAATATTCCATAAACCACAGTATCATCCTAATTAGTGTGCACATTCAATTTTCCCCATGTTTAGTTCAAAATTTATACTTGCAATCTATTCTGTTACAAATAAAATGTTTTTACAACTCTTCCAGACTATTTTTTCTTAAATTACAATAATGTAAACATAAATAAAGGATTTGAGAAGGGTCGTACGCATTCTCTATTGGAAACTTGATGAAATATTTAACTCTATCTTCAGACTCTTTTTTCAAACGATTAGCATGCATCCATTTTCAATTCATATCCATCCCATTAGGTTCATAAAATATTCATTTTGTATAATAAATAAACAAATACACATAAGATATTCATTATCAAAGGTGAAAGTTATAGACAATTCTATTAAGGAGAACCCAACATTTGATTGTTTCAAATAATTTCAGTATGATTTAAAGAAAATGGGTAATTGAATTTAAGAAAAGAATTTCTCCACTATGGTAGGTGTTATCCTCTGAATTCATCCAAAGGTGAAAGTTATGGAAAACTTTTATCCCCATCAACTTTATCTCCCAAACAATTATTATTGCATTTTTTTGCTTGAGTCTCATCCCCCATCTCTTATGGACATTCACCTATGTTTCTTGAACTACTATGAGTAGTAGTCATCCCATACCAAGTACCAATGATCATTTTGGATGACTAATTATTAGAGTATTTCAAGAAACATATAAAAGATGGGGGATGAGTCTCAAGAAACAAAATGAAATAATAATTGTTTAGGTGATGAAGCTAACTAGGATGATACTTATCTCATTAAAACTTTTTAAATTACCAAATCTTAATTTAAAATTTCAAATATCATCTTATAACCACTTTCAAAATTCAAAAGGTTGCTTTTTTAATTTTTAAAACTCCATTTGAAATCCATTTTTTTAAAATTCCACATGAAAATTAACCATTTAAAAAAAATACTTAATGGGATACGAACCCCCTTTTCTATAAAAACTATTAATATCAAGTGAAAAATTTCATAATCATATTAAAAAATTATTAACAATAAAGTAAAATTTTAAATCCATTTCCATGGAAATATGTACACTTTAAGATGTTTAAAACTTTATAAGTTCACTTTGAAATCACTTCAGGAGTTTCAAAACACTGAATCCATTTTAGTTCATTTTAAGAGAAAACCTCATTTTTTTCATTTCAAAACCCACTTTAACATTTAAAAACAAGTTTAATTTTTCAAAACTTAAATTTAAAATAGGCATGACCATAAAAATTATAAGTATTCCACCACCTAGTATAAAGAAAAGAATGATTATTAAACATTTCATAAATTTTTTATAAAGGTGACATGAATAAAATATTTTTCAGAAGATAATAGTAAATTAAAAATTTAAATCCTAACATGATTATCCTGAACTACCCACCTAAATACCGAGGTTCCCATGGGATTATTTAAAAATTAAATCAAGGGAATATTCATTTATAAAAAAACAATTTCATCAAATATCACAAAATAATCCACACATCCAAGATTTCACATTCCATACAATTTATTCAAGAGTCAACACCAAGAAGGTTTTAAAAATATTCATTTCATTGAAAACTATTTTACAAAAGATCATAAGGTGTTAGATAGATTCCATGTGTGATATCAAGCTTAGGTTTGATTTGAATTTATCTGAGTGTGAGTTGAATTGGAGGTGCTCTAGTAACCAAGGTGAGAGAATGATAATAGATTTTTTTTGTTTGGAAAAGAACCAACCATGAAGTTACAACAAGTTTCAAGTTAATACATTTTTTGGGTGTTTAGAAGATCATTTGACGATTTAGGTTGTTTAGGAATCATGACAGAGTGATGAGATAGCACATTGATGGGTGAAATTGAACATTTTCAGTGAAAATTTAGCCAGAGGAGGATCGAATAATGTTTTTTCATGAGATTGGGTGTGGTGAGTTGGAAACCACATAGCGCATGTTTTTAAAATTATATATTTATGATTAGTTTATTGTGTAAAGTCAGTTAAACAAGTTTACTTGTTTTAAAATTATTTATTCTATGAAAATAAAGTTTGGACTTACCAAGAAAATTCAGGACTGAGAGTGTTAGCCCTAAAATTTATTAAATAAAAGGTCAAAAAAATTCAGGCATTATAGGGGGTTTACATAATCCATATTATGTCACTCCACACATATCCAAATCAACCATAGGTGAATAGTATTAAAGAGACCTGTATGACCGCATGGTACTCATTTCCATTATCACTTGATTTGACAATGCATCCGCCACTTGATTTTCTTCCCTTTATACATGTGAAACCATAAAGTGAAGGTGGTTTACCTATTTGAGACTGTCAATCCAATGGGGTATTACTCTTTATTATCAATTTATTTAATTATTTACATTATTTCATTTATATAAGTTCATTCTTAGAAATTATATAAGTGCCAAATCATTTTAAGATCCATAATGGAATATAGCTATCATATGTTTGGGTTATGTTACATCACTTGAAAATTATTTTCATTGGATGAGTCCTTATTTATTAAAAACACACATTTAAAATCCCTTTTGGATTTGTTTTTAAAGAAATGACACTAAGAAGGAAAACCCAATATAAAAAAATGTAACTAAAATGAAATAAATAAATAACCTTAAGTAATTCAAATAACAAATCATCATAATTCAATCGTGATAGGGGTGTCGATAAGGTGTCAGGGTTTCTGGTTGTGCTCAGCTGTGGAACCCGATCAATGTGTCACAAAAAATAGGGGGAGGGGTGTCGGTTTCTTTGAAACAAAGGGTTTTAATAAATTATTTTAATAAGGTTTGGGTTGGATGGTTAAAATAGGTGAAAAAAACCAAAAAAATAGAAAAATTAAGATAATGCAATGGCGCACACAATGCCACACTATGCCATGGATTAACATAGTGCACACCATGGCGCACCATCCCAATTTAGATATTGCACAAGCACTGCATGGCGCAATGGTCACTAGCTCTATCCAAAGTGTGATCATACACCAGTGCATTACTCATACCTAGATATTTCACCAATCTACCCAATGTTTATCTTGACATGTAAGTGGAGGAGAACAATATAATATAACACATCACAATATAATAAAAATAATTATTAAAATAGTTCAACAAACATAAATTTACTCTCATATTCGAACACCATTTAATGAACAACCCCCTTCATAATAACATAAACAATATATTGATATCAATAACCCATGATCAATCCATATTAAAATAACAAACAAATTTTCACTTATGAATTAACAAGGGGCTTAACTTCAAGGGTGTATATAACACAAAATATTAATTTAATTGGGAGAAAATATCAGATATAGATTACTACCTTTGAAAATATGATAAAAGACAACAAACTTTCCATTTGAAACCCATAAAAACATTTAAAATAATGAAAGGAAACGTTACTTCCATGTTCGTTGCTAACGTAAAAAGCATAATGAAAAATAGCCAAACATGGTCTAATTCATAGAAAGCCTTGATCAAAACATAATAGTAATTAATTATAATTCATAAGAAATCATTACATGAAATCCATTTCAATTTATTCAATAAAAACCATGGGTGTCATTTTAACAAACACTTTGTGTGCGCTATTTCCATGGAAGGAAGTTCAAAACATTTAAACTTAATAAAAAATCCTTTGATGTTAATGAGAACTTAAGAAAAAAACTTATAAATCCAAAACACCATCATGGATAATTATAATAGAATTAACTTCAGATAAAAACATGGATTTAAAAGATGAAAGCATTCATGGTTCCATGTTTAAAGAAAAGTGAACGGAGCCACAAATCATAATGGTTGAAATTATTGTGTGGAAGTCTTAATACACTAAAAGGAAGCAAGAAAATCCCTTAAAGGGTCAATAAAAACCAAAAATCATAGAAACCCCCCATTAGAAATTCATTCTAGAAGGGAAAGAAACAATGGATAATGAATAGAAAGAGATAAAGAACCAAAAAAATGCAAAAAAGATATCACCAAACAAACAATCAATGAGTGAGGAGGAGGATAAAATAACACACCTTGGATTGAAACTTTGGTTTGTTTGAGAGAAAGTAGAGATATCACTAAATCTTGGATTCATTTAAGCCATGATTTGTTCGAGCCTTGGATTTGTTCGATCCTTGATTCGAGCCTTGATTTGAGCTTGGATTCGATGAGGAGGAGCGCTGGCAGTAGGTGGTTTCTGTGAAAAGCTTCAGATATCACGACTGGTTCACGACTAGTTCACGACTGGTTAGGGTTATTTAAATAAATCAGGGACATTTTTATCAATGCTAAATTAATAAGTACTGATAAAAGACATCTTTATTAGCGTTGTTAAAGATCTATCTTTATCAGCTTTAAATTAATTTGTGCTGATAAAAGGCATCTTTATCAGTACTAAAACTTTAGCGCTGATAAAAGATTTATAATTATAATTATAAATATTTTTTTTGTAAATATATTTATATATTTATATAATTATTTATTACAACTTTATAAATATTTAAATATATAATTAATTAATTATAATTATAAAAATATTTTTTAAAAAAAATTAAAATTTTTATTTATAATTATAAATACATAATTTTATAAATATAGTAAATATACATTTATAAATATATTTAAAAATATATTTATAATTATTTATCTATAATTATAAATATATTTATATCATTATATATATATTTATATAACTATATATATATATATATATTTAATAAATATATATAACTATAAATATAGTAAATATATTCATTATTTAAATATATTTATTATAATTTTGTAATTATAAATATATTTCTATCATGATATATATTTATATAATTATATATATATTTAATAAATAAATATAAATATAAATATAAATATAGTAAATATATTCATTATTTAAATATATTTATTATAATTTTCTAATTATTTAAATATATAATTATATAAATTCTTTAAATAAATAAATAAATATATATTTATATCATTATATATATTTATATAATTATATATATATATAATAAATAAATATAAATATAAATATAAACATAAACATAACCATAATTAAAAATATAATAATATATCCATTATTTAAATAAATTTATTATAAATTTATAATTATTTAAATATATATAATTATTTATTTAAAATTATAAAAATATTTTTTTAAAAATAATATTTATTTATTTATAATTATAAATATATAAATTTATAAATATAGTAAACATAAATTTATAAATATATTTATTTATAAATATTTACAAATATATTTTTAACATTATTAATGAATATATAATCTTAAATGCATGCATATGTTGAAAATGAGTGAAATTGAATAATTAAAAATGAGTACACTTTAAAAATATTGAAATGATGGATAAGTTTTATTAATTAAATATAAATTATTAAAAAAATATGGATATATATTGAAATAAATATGAATATATATATTGAAAATATTAAAACATAATAAATAAATAAATAAAAATAAATAATAAAAAATGATTAAATTCCCCAAAAAATAAAAAATATTAAAAATGAATTAATACCTAAATGTAATAATATTAAAAATAAATTAATAAAATTTACTGATTAAATACATAATATATTAAATGTATCATGCTATAATGAAATTATAAAATGAATACTAAAATTTGAATAAATTACATAAATATTAGGTGTATGCGTTTCTATATAAAATTTTATTAATTATGTAAATATTTGCATGTATGAATTATATATAAAATTTCATTAATTACTTATATATGTGAATTTAATGTAACGCACATTTCATATATGTTAAATTGAAAAATCAAATGACATTAAATTATGTTTATTACTTGATGCAATTAGTCATTATTTTTAATTGATATTAATTTTTAATTATAAAAAGTTCTTCACTAAATATATGTCTTATTTAATGTAAATCATAAATATTTTGTATTATAAAAATCATTTTTTAGGAAATATTATATACATTCATATATATATATAGAAATATATATGAATATATTTCTATATTAAATGTATTATTGAATAATTATGTATAAAAACCATTAAAAATGAATAATACATTAATAAGTTTTTAATTATTACATTTTATTCACTTTATATATTTATATTTAATATATATTATTTATTACTATTTATAATATATATATATATATATTAAACTTATTCATTTTTATTAATAGTTGTTTAATTGAAGGGGGGGCGATGCGGGGGTGCGAAGGAGCATGTCTTATCCGATGGCGGTAGAGTCTAGGGTTTCTCTGTGATATTGATTCCTCATTTATTTGGATTTAATCTGTTGCCTCCTGGCTTCGAAAATCCTCACCCAAGGTCTACGTCCTCATCTCTGATCCCAGATGCTGTTCATGATGCTTATGCAGATCCGGCGCCGCGAAGGATTGAAGATGGCGGAACTTCGAACCCGATTCTCAGATCTGGCGCAAGAAGTTCTGATGGCGGTGCGTCGCAGCTTTCGGGACCTGTCTTAGCTGCTCCGGACTCCAGATCTGAAGGCGGTGCGTCGCGGCTTGCGGGACCTGTCACAGCTGCTCCGGGCTCCAGATCTGGAGCTATATGCCCCGATGTCCTGGCAAGGGGATTTGTTGATTATATTGCGGTTTCCAAACCTGAAGCAGGGGGTTCTGCATACCTGAATCGAAGGGGAAGTGGATGCATTGGATCCAGGTCTTTTTCTGATTTGATGAAGTATTCAAATGTGAACCATTCTCCATTACTGGCTGCTGCAAAGGATCTGCATTTTGGAAGAATCCTTCGTAAGGGCTCAACTGCACATGTTGAAGCCAACCCCTCTACGCTAGCTGAAAGACTGAAAATGGGGAAGAACTCACTAATTACTCGCATTGTCCTCCCCAAAAGTACGTCGCCTTGGAAGCTTGAAGATTTATCTATTATAACTTCGATGTTATGGTGTTTTGAAAACTGGAAACGTGTCTCACTTGGTCGGGGTTTTTATCACTGCTTATTTCCATCATAGGATTTAAAAATTCGTGCTTGGAGCTTTAGATCCCTTTTTCTTAAACCTGGATGGCTACATTTACATGAGTGGTCATTAGATTTTAATGTCTCGTATATAAGGAATGCTTTTGCTCAGGTCTAGGTCCGCCTCCATGGGCTAAACTGGGTTCTTTGGCATCCAAAAATTCTTCATGACATCGGCACGACAATAGGGACACCCATTCGTCTTGACAAAGAAACTGAAGATGTAAGATTTGGACACTTTTCCAGAATTCTAGTGGAGGTTGATCTCAGTTCCACCCTTATTGACAAGGTAACTCTTGATACTCCCATAGATAATATTTTAATTGATGTTGAATATGAGAAAAAACCTCTATATTGTACGACATGTCTGGCGGTTGGGCACTCCTTGGAGCTCTGCCGAAAGAATATGACTTGTTCGGAATGTGGAATGAAAGGGCATCCCTCCAGCCTTTTCCGTCGAAAGACAAATGTCCCCTCATTGTCTAAGGCTGTTGATAGAGGTCATGAAACTCCTAAAGAGCTATCACCGGTTGGCACTAAGAATTATGTTTCTCGGATACCTCATATGGACAAGGAGTCCCCGACAAGAGATCATAGCGGCCCTTCTTGTGTAAATATGGATCAAGGAAAGTCTACTGAGATTTCTGTACCTATATTGGTGGATGGTCAACATGTCGATGGTCAACAAATACCCCTTATTACTGGTAAATGGGGGAATGTATCAGATGATGAAAAAGAAAAGATTAACTTTACTACTCCAAATAGCGGTGGATCTATCTCATTCAAGGAGGCTGTCTCAGCCGATGAGGCAAGGATGACTGATGGTGAGAATTTTACACCTATCCCTGCTAAAAGAAGGCCTCGCAAAGATTACTCTCAAATTTCGAAGACTGTGACTACTATATCATCTGCAAAGGTGTCTAGGAAAATTGATGACAACTATTGGCAGAATTTCAATTAGGATAAGTCTCAATCTGAATGGGAACCTGCTGGGGATTCTGATTATGGGAATGACATGTCGTATTATGATCTATAGTTCATTGATGAATGAGGGAATTTTTAATTGTGTGACCCCTTTCGTCGCCTACTTGTACTTTTATTTCTATCTTCAATAAATGATCAGAAGCATTTTCTTCTTAAAAAAAAATTAATAGTTGTTTAATTAATAATTTTTTTAATAATTTTGTAATTTATTCATTTTTATTTTTTGTTTAATTATTAAAATTTAATCATTTTTTTAATTATTAGAATTTATTCATTTTATATATCTATATTTAATATATACTATTTATTAATATTTATAATATATATATATATGTATATTAAATTTATTCATTTTTATTAATAATTATTTAATTAATAAAATGTTTAATTTTTTTCTCAATTTGCCCTTTTTTAAATTTTATTTGTTTAATTATTTCATTTTATCCATTTTACATATCTATATATTTAATATATACTATTTATTAGTATATATAATTTATATATATGTATATTACATTTATTCATTTCTATAAATAATTATTTAATTACTAAGTTTTTTAATATTTTTTTAATTTACTCAATTTTGATTTTTATTTCTTTAATCAATTCATTTTTTTCGGGACCTTTATTAGTGATAAAAAAGCACTAATAAAGGTTACCCTTTATTAACGCTAAAAATAAAGCATCGATAAATGGAATCTTTATAAGTATTTTTTGCTAGCACTGATAAAGGCCAATGCTATTAAAGACCTATTTTGTAGTAGTTTTGGAGGGTTTCTACCCATGGTTCATGGTTTATGAGAAACCACCTGACACCTTGAGCTTGAGAAGATTTTCAGTTCAATTTCTATAGAGCATGTTTGTTTGGAATGGTTGGCTCACTATTTTGAGGTAACAATGTAGATTCCCAGGGTGAACCATACAGCTTGGTTTGGGCTGGGGGATTGATGCATAATTTGTGCATGTTTGCAGACAAATCACACGAGATGTTATAGAGGGTTTCCAAAGCTGTTCGACATGGTTGATGCATGATTAGTAAACCATGCGGACAAACTATGTAAGGTGTATCTTCTTGAGCATCATTTGGTGCATGGTTTGGTAAATCGTGCAGCCAAAGTGTGCATCCTGCCAAGTTTTGTTAAAAATTGTACTTTTACTATTTTACCCCTTCAAAAATTAAAAAAGAGAAGCCCATTTCTCCTCCCCATCGTGTGCATGGACCAACCCTGCCCCCCTTTTACTCCTTCAATCCCCTTAGTTTAGGGTGGATTTGGGAGCGTTCTTTTTTATTTAGTGGTTGATATATTCATCTTCATTCTCCCTCTTTCTCTTTCCTAGGTTTTGATTTTTGTTTTCCTTCTCTTAGGGTTTTGGTTCAGATTCCACCAAAGCATTGTGGAATTGGACGATATTGATGGGGCTTCCACTCTACCTTATAATCATACACCCTTTAATTCCATCTTCACCTAGTTTCTCAGTGATTCGACAAGGCATGTCGTAGTTATGATTTTTATTAGGTTTTCCCTAAAATTTAATTAAATTAATTATGGTTTTGGAGTCGTAGGTTGGGGATTTGACTCAACTTGGGTTAGGGGTGTGCCGAGGGTGGTCGAAACCCTGTTGTTTGAAATTTTGATAGGAGAACAAGGAATAACGAGTTAACCAACATTATACTAAGTTTAAGTTGAATTAATTAATTAATTATAAATTCTATAATTAATTAAGTTGGATTTCATGGGTTGAGACATGGGCTTGGGTGTTGACTTGAGATTTAGTCGAGCATGAACAACCTTAGATGAGGCTTGAAAACAATTTCCGGGTGGTGAATTAATTCGAGAAGGCTTCAAAAGTGAGGTAGTTGGTGCTTGGTTCTTTCCCTATGGTTTAATACATGTTGATTATGATGCATGAGATGCACAATATCTCTACTAAAGGTGTGGCCTTATTTTGATTGATTGATTGAATTTTTAGGTTTTAAATTGAATGTTTAATTTAAATTTCACACTTTAAGTGAACTAGATAAAGTACCATAGCCACATGGGGCCCTTGGAACTAGCTTGACTGCCTCGACCACCGATAGAAAAGGCCTTGACTATGACCTTGTATGCCTTAGACACCTCCAAGAGGGGGGGGGGGTGTGGGATGACTTGAGATGGATGGTCCTAGTATGCCAAATGCATACCCTTGAGGTGTGTTTAACCTTGGTATATGGACCATTTGATGAATTGACTTAGGGTGGGTGTATGGACTGACGTAGAATGACCCATAGACTTAGAGATGGGCCACGATCCATATCTATCAGCTATTTCTAGTATGACCTACCATGTGAGTCTTATGAGTTCGTTCCATGTATGACATTTCTGGGGGATGTGACACCCTTCATGACAGGTATTGACCCCTAGCTTATATATATATATATATGATTGAGAACCCAATGTTGGGTTCCATCCATATGACGTGGCCTAGGGGACCGTGGTAGGTGTCCCGATGACAAACCAACCTTGAGTAGGTTCAATTTTCTACAAATAGAAATGGAGGGTTTAGGCATTCAACCAATGCTAATTATTTATTTTTTATTTACGATGTGATATGGTATACACCTCAGGGAACTATTTTATTTTTGTTTTTAAAAATAACCATAAGGGTGGTATTTTATTTATGTTTTGGAAAACACCCATAGGGGAAATCATTTATTTTTATTTTGGAAAACACTTGTAGGGGCATTCTTTTATTTATGATTTGGAAAATGCCCACAGGGGTGGTTTTTTGTTTATGTTTCAGAAAATACATGTAGTGGAGGTATTTTATTTATATACTGAAAATTACCTCATGGTGTTCTATGTTACTAATGGCTGATAAAACTCCCATAGGGGTAGTCCGTGTTACTTGTGGACTTATACTCTTAGTAGAGAGAACTCCTGTAGGAGAGGTCTATAATACATGGCTGAGAAAACTCCTATAGGGGAGGTTTATGTCACTATTGGTGGGGTTAACATGTATATGGAGTCGTGGTAAATCTAGTATACTATGATGGGGATTTCTAAGAGAATTACCCAGATTTTTTATAGTTATGATCTTATTCCATGGATAATAAAATTCTTACATGGGAGGTCTGTGATACTTATCTGTATACTGGGGAGACCTGAGTTTGTTGTATTAAGAGACACAATTATCACGACATACACAAAGACACCCTAAAATTTTCTAAAACAAGTATGCTCGATTAGGGTCATAGAACTAAGGATCAACAACAATATGGTATATGGTACATGGGTTGGAACGATCCACGTGATGTGATTAGACACCCCGACACTAACCGAAGCAGGTATTGTTGGTTGTTTATTTTATTTGCTGTTAAAAAATCTATTTATTATTTGGAGGATGTTACATGAACATATCACTGTATTTACATCATAGTATGAGACCATGTTTGTGGTTCCATAATGAGTTATATACTCACACCCTACTTGGGCCGTTGTTTCACTTGGCTACTTGAACAACCCTCACTTGTTGCAGGTTTAGGTTGGCCTAAGACTCGAGATTGTTTGATCGAGTCGGAGTAGATCATATGGTATTTGGAGACCGAGATGAGGTGAGGATCAAGGGTTTTAGTTGAAACTCATATATTATTATATTGATTTTTATTTATTCCTTTATTTATATTTTTATATGTGATCAGCCTAGTGGGTGATCAGTCTTGTATGCTTGTATGTGTTTGTATGTTTCCGTATTTCATTTTATTTTTGGTCAGGTTTTTTAATTATTCCTACAAACTTTGATTATTTACTGATGTGGTTGATTTTTTTTTCTATTTTAAATATCATTTCACACTCTGATACATGGGGTAAATTCTCCCCATGATACCTCTTTAGACCCCCATTGTTGGTCACCAACCTTTAGAGTATAAAGAGATGCGCCTGAGTCCACATAACACCATTGGTCTGGGTACTCTTCATAGTGAGCTGGGACCAAACATTAAAAAGTGGTATCAGATCTATTTTTATTTGTCCTACTATTTGCAGTGTTAAATATAGGTAACATGGGGATGTATCAGAGCTTGTGATGGATACCAGGTTGATGCGTCATGAACACCTATTCTGATAGTAATTCTAGGTTACCATGGGCTTGAGATTGATGTTCTTGGCTTGTGCTATTATGTTTTTTTTTGTGATTTTACATTGTGTGATGCACATGATGTTTGAATTTATATTTATGATTTATATTGGATTTTGGGTCTTATCCTGTAGAGGCAAGAGGCATTTTCATGTGTCATTCTCATCGTATAGGGATTAACATGACTTATAATCTTGTTAGTGTGCGATTTATGTAATGTACACCAAAGGCCCAGTTGTTTAAAGTATTAGAAAATGATTATACGATGTTTTTACATATAAGTACTTGGTATAATTCTAATTAGATGGACCAACATGTATATAAATTTCTTTTTGATGACAGGTCATGTGGATTCTATGAAAAAATTACCGATGATGAAAATGGTGATGATGTACCTTCTACACGAGACATACTGTGACCCTAGTGGGTCATTTTAGGCACTTTTTGGCCTAGTAATGAACCCCTTTAAGGTTATTGAGAAATGGTTTTCATTATTTAAAGTTACAGTAACAACATATATGGTGTTTTCCCATATAAATTAGAATGTCATTTTAGACGACTAATCCTCATGATTTTGGTTTTATCTAATGAATTGTCTTGGATGGAACAATTATATATATATAAACCCTAGCTATCAAGTTTTTGGTTCTCAAGGGAGTAGTCCCATAGGTGGATGCTCGGTTTGGATCATTTTCTTAGTAGGCGATGACGTGGAATAAGATTCCTGACCCATGTGTGTATGATATATTAGAGTGGGTTGGTGGTTTTTGAATGTGATGTCAGTTATACGTATATGGGACCCATGAGTGGGTGGTGAGGTATGTTGGATGACGTTTTTTACTCAAGATGGGGATCATGTAAGATGTTACATATGTTGTGAACTTGTGTGAGTTGCCCTGGTATAGACCTTGGTGACTTGGGATTATGGGCTAGGTGGGAGGACTTAGTGACCTTGGAATATGACTCAGTGTTTCTATGAGTCAGTACCTAATTTTTTTATGATGGAAACCCATGATAGGGGTTAAACCGAGCTTCGTTCTCTCCATAGATGTAAAGAACATGTAGGTTCTCATGTTTGGGATTAATGCACAGAAGGTGCCATCGAGGTTATGGTTTGGCATGGTTATGCATTATCATTTCTTGGGACTAATCTTTTTGGGTGCTTTTGATTTTGGTATCAAAGCCTGTTTTCAAGGTAAGGATAGGTCGATTGATAATCCCTATTTGTTTTGGATACACTTCCAACATTAGATCCTAGGTGGATGCTTCTATTTACAGAATGACACCTGTGGTGGCGGGTGGTCATGTGGAATGAATGGGAATTGGTGAATGCCTGGTTTTGAAGAGGAGCACCGAGGGTGTTTGGGAAGGATGGGATAGAACTCCAAGAGGATTATGATTAGTGCTTAGGTTATTTATCCTATTTATAGTGATATTTGAATCATTGATTCATGATTCGGGGTTTATGATCAGGTGGTATGAGAGAATGAGATTGAGTTGACACACACTATTCTTGAACGGAACATATTAGATATAAAATTGGTGATGCTTGTGGGTGGGTTGAGGATCGATGGAGTTTTGTGATTTGACTATGGGATTATTATCTTGAGAATTTTATGATCATGGATTAAGGGGAGAAACACATGTATGTTTATTGAGGAACCTAATGAGGTTGTTCTTGAGGAGCGGTATAAGTAAATCCATGTGGTGGGGGTGAACTAGCGGCTGATGGAGGGTGGTGACCCTCATTATGGGTTTTATTTAAATGGTATCCATGGATTACATTCCCATTGGTTGGGAATGGGTGATGAGTTATGTTTCGGGTTGGCTCTCAAAAATGAGCAGGTTTGGTCATGTCCAACCATGATATTCGGTGATGGATGGGATGTGGGTCATAGAATTTAGGAATATATTCAAGTGATGTAATGAAAAAGATACTCATGTGTTGGGGAGTGTGATTTCATTCATGTTGATATGAATCTCATGCTAAAGGGGTCATGGGTGAGTGGAACCATTCCTTAGATGATTTCTTTGATATTGGGATACTGGTGAGTAAATTAGTGTGGTTCATATGGATTCCTCAATGAATTCTAGATACAACCTTGGTCATGGGGTGTGGGATTGATATCAAACATTTCCTTTGGGATTAGGATGATTTTGAGGTAATTTGAGTGTGATCAGGTTGGAGATATGTTGATGTTATTAATGCAAAATGGGCGGACCGGGGCGGGGTTGGCCAAGCCCGCACAGGTTTGAGCCCGTGCGGGTTTTTCCATAAAAGTCTGCATATAATGCGAACAAAAAATTTCAAGCCCGCCCCGCCCTACATAAACCCGTGGGTTGCCTACGGGCTTACCCACATTTACAAAAAAAAAATACTATTTATAATCATTTAAATACTGTATTTTTTATCATTCTTAAAGGTATTTGTGGGGAGAAGTATGAATTAACAATAACTAGAGTTTTAAAGGATGTGATGGAACATTTTTTTGTGGGTTAATGGTGGCATGAAGTAATGCCGATGTGGTGGGGAACTATTGCGATATAAAGTAGGCGAGTGATCGGTGATGAGTGATGAATGATAATGTTGGTTGTGTGGTGATGTGAACAACTAAACCTATGAATGAATGAAGTATCTCCAGGTAATGATCAGTTTCAGAGGAAGCTATTAGTGTTTTAACGAGGTTTTATCCAATTATCTTAATAACAAAATAAAATTAAATAATAACAAAATTAAATCGACCTAAAAAATATTATGATTATAGCAACACTTATAGAATTGAAACCATAAGCAGGGGTGATGAGTTCCATTTTTTAAGAGATGGGTTGACACACCATGTGAATATGGTTAATAATTACTATATAAATAATATAATATCATATTAAAGCAATAAATATAGACCTATTTAAAATTCACATGTGAATCAATGGTAAATTAATATGACCATTAAAGTGAGAAATCATATGTCACCGTTTAACCATGATTTTTTATTAAAAAACTAAAATGTTAAAGAAACATATATTGTAAAAATAATATATATATATATATATATATTTAAAATTAGGCCCGCGGGCAAGCTCGCACCCACACGGGCTCAACCCGCATTGGCATGTACCTGCACGGGCTCAACTTGCATTGGCCCGCACTCTAAATGGTCAAAATTTTTAGGCCTGACCCACCCCACATCCGCCCCATACCCATAAAGCCCGCGGGCTGCGAGCCCGATTTGTATTGCTAGTTGGTGCTCATGGGAAGGAAAAGAATGAAAAAATATGTAAAATGAGGTTTTGACAATGGAATCATATAAGAGGTCATATTAAAGATTTATTGGATATATTAGAATGATCTTGGGTTACCTATGAAATTAGAGGCATCGATATTGGGTAATTTGGGTACACATTGGTGGGTGTAGCTGAGTGTTTTGAGATAAGTTGGTCAGAGGAGGTCTGAATAGTCATTTTACATGAAATTTCATGCATTGGGTTGGGAACTTCATCTGGTGCATCATTTTGGATATGATAGGTATATTACATGAATTAAATAGGTATTTTCAGGGAAAATCTGACATGTCCAGGATTTTGCATGGATGATGGGTACACATCCAATTTGTTTCATAAATAAGGAAAAAGGTGTTGTATCAATATTGGATAGGTGTTCTAAATTATGTTTGGGTGTGGGTTTTTGAAACCGCATCGAGAGGCATCATTAGAACATTAGGATCGTGATTCAATAAGCAATTCCAATGGTAGAGAGTGTCTCAAATTGAAATTGTCCTTGTGAGCTAAGTTCTATAGTGGGGAGAACCATGGGACTGATGGGTAATTGAACGATCAAACCATTGGTGTTTCAGGATGGATGGGATCAGGTAAGTACTATCTTGGTGTTTTGGTAATGAAATTGAGTGATGGATCATGTTTTTATGGTTTGAGTACTATATGTTGGGATTGTGCTTTATAGGTGCATTGAGAATTTAGGAATAGGACATAACCATTTGGTTATGAATTGGCAACCTGAGTAGGTCGAGACTGATTATGGGATGTTTGATGAGACTTCTCAAGGATGAGAAGTATCACAATGGGAAGTTTTTAATGCCCTATGTTCATACAAGCATGAAAATTCCAAAAGGAATTTGAATTTTTTTGAATCGGTGGATGGATCGGATTTTGAAATAGGATTCAAAATGAAATTTCAAGAGTTTGAGTGTCATAACAGGATGTTTTTTTGGATAATGTTTAAGACCTAATAGGTTCCTTGGGTGTTTATGAAATTATCAAGAGATTCAAGTTGAATTTCAGACATTTTTGGAGAGTTTCTTCCCAGGGTGCACGGTTTGGTGTGCACAATTTAGGAGAAACCATACAGAACCCCGATTGTTAGGATTTTTTCTATTCAATTTCTATAGATCATGGTTCTCTAGCATGATTAGTGAACCATTTTGAGGAAACTATGTAGCTTGGTTTGGGTTGGGGGCTTGGCGCACAGTTTGTTCATGGTTGTAGACAAACTCTGAGATGTTGTAAAGGGGGTCTAGATCCATTTGGAATGGGTGGCACATATTTTAATAAACCATACAACCAAACCATGTGAGGTGATATTTCTTGGTAAATGTCCAATTCATGGATTGAACACAGTTTGGTAAACAACGTGACCTGCCTAGTTTTGTTAAAAATTGTATTTTTACCATTTTCCATTTAAAAATTTACAAGGGGAATCCACTGTCTCATCCCTCTCATGTGTGCATACCAAACCCCCTCCCTCTCCCCTTTCCTCCTCCAAAAACCTTATTTTGGGGTGTATTTGAGAGAGTTATTTGGAATTTATAGTTTCATATATTTATCTTATTTCTCCATCCTTCCTTATGTTTCCTAGGACTTGATTTTTCTTTGTCTCTACTTAGGGTTTCAGTTCTGATTCCACCAGATCATGGTGGAATCAATAGAGCTTTATAGGGATTCCACTCTCCCGTGGAAGAGGACATCCTATAATGCCATATATACTTGGTTGCTTAGTGATCCTACAAGGCATGTAATAATTATGAATTTTCTTAGGTTTTTCCCAAAATTTAATTAAATCAATGATGGTTCTGATGCTGTAGGTTGGGGATTTGAATCAACATGGGCTAGGGGTGTGCTGAGGGTGGTCAACACCCCATTGCTTGAAATTTTGATAGGTGAACAAGGCTTGATGAAAGAGGATTGATTATTGGCCCGAGATTGATATGGGAATTAACAGCCTTAGTGGAGGCTTGGAAGTAGTTTCTGTGTGGAAAATTAATTTTTTAAGGATTCAAATTTGAGGTATGCAGTCCTTGGTACTTTCCCTATGGTTTGATACATGTTGATTATAATGCATGAGAATTATATTCTCTCCATTGAATGTGTAAATCCATTTTGATTAATTAATTGAATTTTTAGGTTTTAAATTGAATTTTTAATTTAAATGTTATGATTTAAGTGAACTAGATAAAGTATCAAGGACACATAGTCCCCTTGGAACTAGATTGACTACCTCGACCACTGATGGATGAGGCCTTAACTATGACTATAACATCCTCATATTTTATGATATATTTCTATTTAAATAAATTTCTTTGATAAATTTATTTACATACAACACTGAGTTTAAATGAACCATGAAAAACTATTTAAATAATATTATGTTAAAATTATATCATTTTTTAATCCATCATATTAATTTAGCTTAGAATTTTTTTTGGGTTTTTTTTGAAAATATTGATTTTTCAGTGAATAGTAAAAATATCGATTTTTTTAAAACTACCATTTATTTTAATTAGAAATCCCCATAATGATTTAAATTAAATTAAAATAATCCTAGTTATAAATAATCTAATTAATTAAATTTTAATCATCATTATGCTTTATTTTAGTATAAGATCATTTTTGGACTTAAAACCACATTTTTTCTAAAAAGTTATTTTTTCATTGTGTTTTACATTTTTATCTTAAATTAATTTCTACCACTTCGGTTCTAGTGATTTGGTATTTAACTTAAAAGACTTTTAAATATTTATAAAAAAATTTCCTAAGACAGGCTTTGAGTTGGTGTGGAGTTCTGGATCCCAGAGAGCCTCAATGTGATGATAATAAAAATATTAAATATATTTTATCACACGTGAACAGTTTCTTTGGAAACATGAGTAACTCCCAAGTGAAATATCTGATCAAATTTTTGAGACTATTATTGAGTTCATAATTTCATGTTGACCCTAGGCATAATATAAACTTTTTCTACATTGGGAGTTAGGTCTGAGGTGATTTGGTAGTAGGGTGTTAAGTGTAGGATATTGTTTTAATAAAATAAAAACAACATCCCTTATCCCACACCCCTTGGTGAACATGACAAGATCCCCTCTCTCTATTCCCCTTCAAGAGATGAAAAACGTTCCAGGACCAAATCAAAGAAATGACGCACCATTGATCTTCAATCTTGATGGCGATTGCTCTTGGACCCTGCAACACCAGCTTCTGAGCAATGATTCAACCTCAAAGATTTAGTGTTTTTCTATGAGGTATATAGTTTTGAGTTCTAAGTCTTGATACCATTTTTTATGCATTGTTTTAAGGTTTTAGATCCCTTATATTCTTTATAGAAACCCCTCGTGGGTCGATCTATGTGTTTCTGGGAAAATGGGGGTGATCCGGGCTATTTGTAGGGAATTCTCGATGGATTTTCCTATCTAAAAGATGTGTATACTAGAGGAATATGTCACATGTTATTCCCATTCATGTAAGATGAGTTTTGAGGACTACACATCGTGTACCTAAGTTACATGCTGTGTTGTGACCCCATGTCATGTGGCCTGAGGACATGGCTAGGAAATCCATGTGAAGGTACATGACTGTGTGGAAGTACACAGTCAGAGTACATGGGCACGAGGTTCCAGATAAGGAAAAAGGAAAGAGACATGACCAATGGGATGTGTAGCTGGGATATGCCATGTACTAAGGGGTACACATCATGTGGTTAACACTACTGGATAAGACATTTGAAGGGAAGACACGACCAAGGCCCAGGTGAGGTGAGGCATGCCATGTACCGCCGGTATACACCGTGTAGTCCCACATTCCTAGCCAAGTTGTGTGGTCAGAGGACACGGCCGGGTGTTCAGCTAGGGTCAAAAACCATGTAGACCCCCCAATATGTCGTGTAGTATCCTATAGGAGGAGATTCCACCCAGTGTAATCTTCTTCTTCATGGCTTGGATTCAAGCCTATGAGTAGTCTATCCTAAGTAGTTTTCCATGTAGAACGTGATGTCATCCACAGTTTAGGACTAATAGATGTGAGGTAAGGTGATGTTATGTGTCTCATGGGTTAGTGACGTTTATAATAGCAGTGATTGAGTGATTTATCATGGTATAGCCCTATGAGGGTACATATGGAATTATATCCTTGGTATAATATTGTAATCCCCTTGATAGTATGATCTTGGATAGAGTTATAGTATCCCTCTAGAGAGGCTAGTGTGGGATCCTCTATCATTTTTTTTAATGTTTTTATATCCCTCCAGAGAGGCTGAGGCGGGATCCTCTAGCATATCATTTTCCCTCGATCGGGTTCTTGGTATCATTGTGACCAACCTTACATGGGAAGTGATCCCTTATCAAGTAAGATAGCCATATAGGGTTTGCGTCATCATTAGAAGTATGATACCCTATATAGAGGACTATTTTTATTAGGGTTGTGGAATCATCAAATATACTATTTTTGTGTTTTCATCAACTAGTTTACTCTCCTTATTTATGTGAGCCTCCTTCCATAGCACATGAAGTGGGATGGAAGTGGCTTTGGATTTTGATTCATCAATATATATATAAACATAGGAACTTATTTTGTTTCATATCACATAAAAATTTTATTATTGATTTAAAATACATACTAATTTCTTCACTAGTGAAGCGTACCCCATCCTTACTTTGTGATAGGGGTACATTGGTTTTAATGCACATTATTTATTTTCAGAAATATTTTTCAATTTCATAAATTAACAATTTTGAATCAAATAGGATAAAATAAATAATGTCAAATAATATATTATCAACTACAATGCACTTGAAATGATTTATCATTGCGACGGATGATGAAATCATTCCATGTTTCCTGTTTATAATGTTTTCATAAAAAACTGTTGGGTAGGGCTTTACTTTCCCCTCAACATCCCTAATATGTAACTTGGTAAGAAGAGTCTAGAAGCCTTTATGGAATTTTCTAGTGGCTATTAAGAAAAATTTCTAGTGTAAATATTCTAAAATAAAAAAACTCTGCAAGGAATAATGAAAATTAAATCAACGTTTTATTATATAATTTTTAGATAAATTAGAAAAAGTATATCATAACATTACTGTTACATCTTCCCAAAGGCCATCCTTCATTATAGGATGGACATAGCACCATGAATCAATATCAATCAACACATTCATCCTCGTTGTGACCCCAAGATAACTAATGAACATTGAATTTTTGGGGTCAATAGGTTGGCCATGTTTATTCTAACCAAACTAAAATTTTATACCTTTACTTATTGACTTCATAATTTTATTCAATACCGTAATGCCTCAACATTCTTTTTTTAATAAAAATGTTGTTGATCACCTAATAATTCTATAGTTTTAACATCAATAATCTGTTCATCCTCGGTATTGTAACATCATCATGTGCATAAGACATTGTATGCACAAGTAGTCAAACATTTAATTTTTCTTAAATAACAACAACATAAACATGGAAAAAGGATTTAAGAAGGGTCTTATTAATGCTCTATTACAAACTTGATGAACTATTTAACTCCATATTCATACTATTTTTTCAAATTATTAGCATGCATACATTTTTAAGGAAATATTTAATTGAATTTAAGAAAAGAATTACTCCACTATGATAGGTTTAATTCTTTGAATTCATCCCAAGGAGAAAGTTATAGGAAACTTTCATCCTCATAAACTTCATGTCCTAAATAGTTATTTTTAAATTTTATTTCTTGAGACTTATCCTCCATCTCTTCTAGATGTGATCCTATGTTTCTTGAACTACTTTGAGTAGTAGTCATCTCATACGAGGTACCAATGATCATTTTAAATAACTAATTCTTAGAGTAGTTCAAGAAACAAAGAATATATGGGGGATGAGTCTCAAGCAAAAAAATCAATAATAACTATTCAGGAGATGAATCTGATAAGGATGATAGTTTTCTCCTCAATACTTTTTAAATTACCACATCTTAATTTAAAATTTAAAATCTCATCTAAAAATGATAAAATGTCCCTGACACTACCATTGGAACATCAAATCATCCCCACTAAGTTGAACTGAATATAGTCTATGTTACTAGTCCTTTTTTCTCACTTTTATCTCAAATATAAGAGCTCTATGTCCACCGAGGTTCATGTGCAAGTTGTGATTATAAAAATCAATAAGTAAATATGAACATGGCCCTTAAAATATACAACAATGCATATATTTTAGTATCCGTTCAAAGTAGTAACACTCAAAATACACATGTAATTCAAGTAATTGTGTACTAATTAAGACACCATGATAATTAAATGTTCCTACTTCATTTCATACCAGTGAATTATACTAATCATACCATAAGTTTATACCATGGTTGTTACCTATAATTCACATAATTTCACTAATAAGAGGTTAACATTTGAATCATAGGAGGAGAAAAGAATTATTTATCTCCCTTTGGAAATAACCACATCATAGGTACCATGAGATTCGACCTGAGAGCCCTATCATCCAAGACTATTCCTCAGGGATAACCATCACATGTACTTATTTCATCTAAATCATGAAATGGGTATAACATAGCCATTTTTCTTAGGAAGTTCATTTGAAATATGGGGAAATATTAACATAATTAGTTCCCTTAGGAAAGAACTACACAATGGGTGCTACAATACCTTAGTTAAACCTAACTTCTGAAAATCCATAATGAAGAAAAAATAACAACGTAAATGTTACATCATGCTCACCCCATCCCTCGATGAATCACTTGTAGGATCGAAATATGATGTAGATGATCAATATACAAGAGGGGGTGAATTGTATACTTTAAAAAATTCCTTTGGAACTTTTAAAGATGGTATAAACCTTCCTATTGTTTAACAATGTTAAACAAGGTAAATTCACAATACCTCTTAGTTCCACAAACTTGCTAGATTCTAGAAATATGGTTCCAGAAATGAAACTTAAGAAAATTTTACAAGGACAAAGATTCTACCTTAAAGCATATAGAATCTTACTAATCAGAGTACACGTACAAGAAAGTATAAGATAGTTATACTTTCCTTATTAATCAAAATGTATTGGAAAAAAAACTTGAAAAAATACAAGTAACAAGTATGAAATCTTTTAACCCAAAGAGTAGGGTATCCAACAACCTTGGATAAAGGTCCCTTGATTTATAATTTCAAGAAAGTCTGTCTTACCCACACCAGGGTAATCCCTCGATAAGAATATCAGAGTCTATATTTATATCCCCACAAGACCTCGAACTTCAAGGTAGTCAGAACCTCTGTCTTCCTTATCAAGGAAGTCCTCAAACTTTAAGGTAGTCAACACCTCTTTCTTCCTATCCCTAGAAGCCCTCGATTTTACACAACAATAATCGAAGTTGCACGAAGCAATCTGAACAAGATGTTTAGTATGCACAAGGCATGAGAGTCTCTCTCTCTCTAGAAATCACTTCAGTATGTAATCTCTAGAGTTGTATAATAGTAAATATGTTGTTATGAGATCGTTCAAATGAGCTTCTATTTATAGGTACATCTCCAACGGTAGGCTCCCTCCTCCAACGATCATATTTTTCCTTGAATCTTGGAGGGACCTGTACACGTGTCACTCAAACAATGATTAGTTAGAAATAGAATACACAAAATCATTTCATAAATATAACAAAGGTAAGAAAAATATGGTTACTCAACCAAGTCTAATTTTCCGGAGTCTAAGGAAAATAAAGTTTGGAGTCTAAGAACATTTGGGTTCTATATTTCATGAATATTCAGATTTTGTTTATCAAGGAATTCAGAATCAGAATTCCGTAAACTTCAAAGTCTGGATTCTAAGGAATTCAGAACCTGAATTCTATGGAATTCGGAGTCTGAATTCTAAGGAATTCGGAGTCTGAATTCTAAGGAATTCGGAGTATGAATTCTAAGGATTTAGGAGTCCGAATTCTAAGGAATTAGGAGTCTGAATTCTAAGGAATTAGGAGTCCGAATTCTAAGGAATTCGGAGTCTGAATTCTAAGGAATTCGGAGTCCAAATTCTAAGGAATTTAGAGTCGGAATTCTAAGGAATTTGGATTCTGAATTTCAGAGAATTCGGAGTTTTAATTTCATAGAATTCAAAGTCTAAATTTGGAACCTGAAAACAGAATACTCTATATCTAAGTATTTATAGAATTCTGAGGTTTTAGATGGGAAATCTAATTTTACACTTAGGAATAAAGAGAGTTATATTTAGAGAAACTAAAACATTAACAATGAAAACATGGTAAGGATAAATTTTCCTTGGGGAAGGAAAATTTTTCTTATTATGGAAAATAAAATTTGCCTTAAGATTGGGTGTTTGTGATTTTCAAAACATGAAGGAATGGAAAATTCATAAGGAAGCCTTATTGACTCAACAATCTCCCCCTTTTTGGAAAGCAAAAATATCCTTATGAAAAAGAATATAAGGAATTTGAAATTTTTATGGGCTTGTAAATAAAAACTTATCTCCCTTTACTTATGGATCAAAGTGAATACGACTAACTCCCCGTTAGGCTTTGGAAACACTAAGGATTGTATTCTGAATTTTCTGAATGATATTTTTCATTTTCTTGCATATAGAAATCTTCATGATGAAAACCCCCCCTTAGATGAACTCCCCCTTACTTAGGGAAATTTATTCTTTACTAAGTATTATTTTTTGACATCCCTTTATCCCCCTTTGTGATTTTCAAAAAGAAATATAGGAAATGGAAAGGAAAATATGGTACCTGAAATATTAGTACTGAACAACCAAAAAATATGAAGAGCAACTAAAAATATATTATGTTTGAAAGAATTTGTAAAAGGAAAGAAATAAAACAAAAGATAGGATTTGGAAAAGATTATCCTTCCTTCTACTTCAGCATCAGCTTATTTACTATAGTTTTTAACTTCTTGTGCTCCTTGTGATCCTCTTCTATATGCTTGAGAAACTGATCCTGATCTTCCATTTTATTCTCTAAGGATTTTATCTTTTCTTCCTGAGCCTTAATATTCTTTTCCTGGGATTTCAAGACTTATTCTTACTTAACAAGATTCTCTTCTATCTCTATTCTAAGATCCATTTCTCTCTTCCAATTCATGGCCATAAAATTTATCTTCCCATTCAGATCCTTAATTTCTTGCTTCTAATAAGTCTTTTCAAGACTTAACTTTTCCTAAAAACTATTAGTGAGATCCCCGATCTTCACATATTTGGTGTCAAAAGAATCCTTGACACTATATTGAAATTCATAAAAGATTCTTATCTCTTATATCGTCTTCCTTGACTAGCATGTCATATTTTTGCAAGATCTTTTGTGAGCCTCGTAACCAATGAGAAAGGTCTTGAAGACTGCCTCAAGACTGACACATTTATCCATCACCATGGATACTGAATCCAATTTTTGATTTAATGAATGCCAAAGCATCTGAAATATTGAGTCTATACTAGGAAATATTGGAATAGTCCCAAACAGATTCTTCAAAGACTGAACAACAAAGTCATGGCCAAGAGAAGATGATTCTGAATCTAAGAGTTTGGTTGGTGAAGATTCTTTGAAAATCTCAGCAGACTTCCTTTTTGATGAAGCACCCACTTCTTTCTTCTTTATCACAGATTTTATAGTTGTATCAACTATCAACTGTTTTCCTTTATCATCTTTTGGAATTACTTCTTCTTGATTAGGTGATTCATGTTCACTATCTAATAGCTAAACAATTTTATCTTCATCAACTTCTTTATTCTCGGCTCCTACCTAAACATCCCCTGGGTGAATGAAATCATGATTGCTACTTTCATTTTCAGACAACTTATTCACTTCTTCCTCACCCTTCTCATATTTTCTTAGAGTATCAAGTTTTGAAGACTCATCTTCAGAAGTTTGTATTGATAATTTCTCAGAAGGACTCTCCTTCTCATGATAATCTTTTACTTTATTTATTATATCTTCAGTATCACCACTCCCTTCTTCCTATTCTTCTTTTACTTCTTATTCTTGCACTATTTATTCTTCTTGTCTCAGAATCACTAACTTCTTTCTTGGAGTCTCTGGTAATGGTTCTGTCAAAAACGATTTTGGTATTGGAATTTGTTCAGAGACTTGTTCAGTAGCCTTAGGATTGGACTATCTCAGCCTCATACATATTCTTCTTTTGCTTTTTCTCTTTTTGTTTCTTCTCAAGATCTTCAGCAGCCTTTATCTTCAAGGATTTTTCCTCAACAAGATTCAAACCAAAACTAAGCTCCCTTGCTTTCTTGTTCTTCTTGTCCTCTCTCTATTTATTAGCCACTTCATCAGTATAAATCTTTTTCTTCTTAGGTTTTGGGGGTGCAGATTGAGTTTCCTTCTCCACACGTGTTTTTTCTTTTCCTTGTGGTTCTTTAATCTTCCTCTTACTTCCACCCTTTTTAGAAGTTTCAGCCACTTTAGGATTTTTTGATAGAGATTCAACTTATGCTTCCAATAAATCATGAAATTCTCCGGATTGACTATTAAATCCAATCTTCATCCTCCTTAGAGTATCATCACTTAAAAGCATCACCCTGTAATTTTCAGCTTAGAACTACAAGGAATCTTGAAAGACTAAAGACAAAGAACAATAATTTTTGAAAGAATTTCTAGATACATGATAATCTGAGACTTCATATTTCCATTATTTATATTCTCAATTGTAACCAAGATATTCTTAAGTAGATTTATCTTTCTTAGGTTCACCCAGAAATCCAGAATATAAATATCACTTTTTTTCAGAGTATCCTTGTCCCCCTTTCTCAGAATGAGAAAACCTTGAACCCATAGCTGAAGAATCTGAAGATTTGTAGAGATATGAATAATTTTCAGAGTCTTAACTTTCTTCACGACAAGACAATATAAATCATTTTTCTTGTCAGAAGATTATATTACATCGGGTAGCTTGTGTGAGCAAAACTCTGCTTCTCCCTCATAAGGAATTCCTATCAGATTTTCTGCCATGTTATAAGAAAGAGAGTATGTATTTCCGTAGCTCTTAAAAGAAAATTTATCTCTTCCTCCTTCATTGAAAAAACTAACTGTCTCATAGAATTCAACCAGAAATTCCAGATACACTGGATCCCATGCTCTTGTTTTTGATATACATACACTCTGCCAACTATTCAGCTTGATATTCTTAGAAAAGATGGAATCATACTTGGCATAAAACTTCAGATTGAATAACCTTTCTCGGTAGATCTTCCACTCGGAGATTTATTTAACAGTTTAAATTTCTTTCTAAGAAGAGGCTTCAGTAGACATTCAAAATTAAGAAAACTTTAAAGATCTAAAATGGATTTAAAAACAGAGGTAGAGCTTCAGCACGTGAAGGCTTGGGGTTCGATGTGGGACAACCATCAGGGGGTCCTTTATATAGGCAATAGAGGCGACAGTTCACCTTCCATGATTTATCCAACGGTTGAAAGCTTATTGAGAAAATATGATTGTTGAAATGATAGACAAAGAAGGATTTTGATAGATTCCGATCTTTTGAGGTTTTTAAGAAAAACATTCGGATTTAAGGAAAAGTGAATCCAAAAAATTTGAAACAAAAAGAAAATACCAACAAGTAAAATAAGATTAAAAAAATTTAGGAAAGGAAATATACCTTTTGGATTTCTAGGAAGATTATTCGTAATGAGAAAAAATTCTTTTTGAATAACTTTAGATTCCAAAAAATTTGATTACGAAAAAAAATTAGATTACGAAAAATTTTGCTACAAAATTTTTGGCTAACAAGTAAATATAATCCCCCTATGAAAATAAGTTTCTTACTATAAGGAGATAGGTTTCAACAAGAAATTAATATAGAACATTACCTTATGATTATCATACCTAACTTCTATTTTATGTATTCAAATCTATCGGATGAGAAATATTTTGCGAAAATATCAGCAAGTTGATCTTGCATTCCAATAAATTGAAGAATGATATCTCCTTTTTATGTGTGATCCCTAAGAAAGTGATTCATAATATCTATGTGTTTTTCATGAGAGTAATGTGAAGGGTTTTTACTTAAGGCAATGGCACTAGTATTATCACACAATATTTTTGTTTTGGTAAAACTCATACCATAGTCTGTGAGTGTGTGTTGCATCCACAATACTTGAGCACAACAACTTCCAGCTGCTATATATTCAGCTTCAGCAGTGGAAAGTGCTAATGAGTGTTTCTTTTTTCATGGCCAAGAAACTAATGAATATACTAAGAAATGACAAGTTCCAGATGTACTTTTCCTATCCATCCTACATCCACCAAAATCAGCACCCGAAAAGCTTTAAAAAAACTCATTTCTAGAATTATAAAAGATTATTAAATCCATGGTTCCCTTTAATTAGCGAAAAATCCTTTTCACTGCCTTTAAATGAGATTCCTTAGGATTGGATTGATATCTTGCACATAAGCATACTGAAAACATTAAGTCTAGATGACTAGCTGTCAAGTAAAGTAGACTTCCTATCATACCTCTAAAAGATGTTTGATCTACCGGTTTCCCAACTTCATCAAGATCAAGTGAATTTGAGATTTCAATGGGAGTACTTATACTGTTAGTATTGTCATATCCATAATTTTTAAGAATATATTTAATATACTTATGTTGGTATATATAGATTCCTTCTGGTTTTTGAGAAATTTGAAAACCAAGGAAAAATGTTAACTCACCCATCATACTCATTTCGAACTCAGATTTCATTTGATCCACAAAAGAATCAGTTAAATATTATTGAGTTGAATCAAATATAATGTCATAAATATAAATTTTAACAATCATTTTTTTTTCTTATCTTCCTTTATAAAAAGGGTTGGATCAGCATTTCCCTTAACATAATTGTTTTGAAGAAAAAATCATGTAAGTCTATCATACCAGGCTCTTGGGGCTTGTTTAAGTCCATATAAAGCTTTGGTAAGTTTAAACACATGTTCAGGATTTTTTTTATCTTCAAAACTAGGATGTTTTTCAACAAAAACATCCTCTTGAACATAACCATTAAGGAAAGTTCATTTAACATCCATTTAAAAAAGTTTGAAATTAAAGAATGCTGCAAAGGAAAGTAGAATACGAATAGATTCAAGTCTAGATACTGGAGCATAGGTTTCTTCATAGTCTATTTCTTCTTGTTGATTATAGCCTTTAGAAACCAATATAGCTTTATTTATTACTATGATTACATTTTCATCACACTTATTTTTGAAGACCCATTTTACTCTAATAACAAAAGTTTCCTTAGGTCTTTCAACCAAGGTCCAAACTTTATTCCTTTTTAATTCATTTTTCCCATCTTGCATAGATTTTATCCAATCCCCATCACCTAAAGCTTCATCAGTGTTTTTTGGTTCTAATTGGGAAAGGAATGCTAGATGTTCTACTTCATTTCTTAAATATATTCTAGTCCTTATAGGTTGATTTACATCACCAATGATACTATCACTGAGATGATTCTTTAGAAACAATTAATCTAGGTTTTGTAAAACTTGTTCATCAATGTATGGTAGGAAGTTTTCTAGGGTAAATGCTTCAAAAAAATTTTCTTGAACATTTTCCTTATCAGAAGGATTTTCTATCAAGTGTTGATAATTAGTTTTTGAAAACACATCTAAAGATATAGGTTGAGGATGTTTAAAAACAAAAGGATCAGTTTCATCTAATTTAACATGTACTTTTTCTTCAATAGTACAAGTTTTTTTATTGAAAACTCTATAGGCCTTAGAAGTTGAAGAGTATCCTAAGAAAATTCATTCATCAGATTTTGGTGCAAATTTGTGTAGATTATCTTTAGTATTCAGAATGAATACTTTGGAACCAAAAACCTTAAAGTAGGAAAGTCTAGGTTTTCTACCATTACATAACTCATAAGAAGTTTTATTAAGAAAAGGTATAATTAAAACACAATTTATAGTATAACAAGTAATACTTACAACTTCATCCCAAAAATGTTTGGCTACCGAATATGCACTCAACATGGTTCTTATTATCTCTTGAAAAATTCTATTTCTTCTTTCAACAACACCATTTTGTTGAGGTGTTCTTGGTGCTGAGAAGTTATGATTAATGCCTTTTATACTACAAAAAGTTTCAAAATCAGAATTTTGAAATTCTCCTCCATGATAACTATGGATAGTTATCAATGGACGGTTTTTCTCATTTTTAAATTGGGCTCTAAAATTTTTGTTGAGGTGTTCTTTGTGCTTAGGAATCCACATTTTCTTTGAAAAATAAGCTTTATGAAAACCTAAAGACTGATTTTTGTTTAAGGAACAACTTTTTTCCTAATTCCCACCACACTGACACTTAGTGCAGAATGGAGCACTTTAGGAACAAAATAATTATTACTAAAAATCAGTTTTGAATGAGTATAACCAAATCCAGAATTATTCCTTAGAGGTCGGATTTGGGAATACATCTTATCAAAGTTTTCCTTACCTAAGGTAAAGTTTGAAAAACACTTACTCAAGGAAAATATTTCTGACTTTAGCTTAATAACTAAGTTTTTATCCTAAAAAACGTTAGTTTTAGCACTAGAGTTAGTATTGAAAACATTTTTCTTAGAAATTACTTTTTCTAGATCCTTAGAAAGTTTATCCTTCTCAGAATTAACTTCCTCAAGGGGTTTTGAAATACTTTCAAAATCATAAATTTTCTTATCAAGATCTTTAGAAAGATCTGATATTTCCTTAGTAAGAATAGAAATCCTAGAATTTTCCTTATCAAGCTTTTTCTTGACTTTAGAATTTTCATTCTCATGGAGCTTATAAAACCTAGACACTTATTCATAAGTAGATAAAGTATTATCTTCATAAGAAGATGATTCTTCATCCGAGGATTCATAATATTTACTATCACTATAATTAGAGTTCAAGGATACATTGGTTATTGATTCAGCATTGTGTACCTTATCCATTAGACAATAATTTTCAATAGGTACCTTGGAAAGTAAACCAAGATTCTTCTGACCAGAAGGTTCATACTCTGATGATTCATCAGAAGAGTCACCCCCACTGGCACTCCATGTGTCATTGGATTTCAAAACATTATTAGATTTATCCTTATAGTACTTCTTTCTATTCCTCTTAGAATTCTTTTCCTTTCTATCCTTTCTCTTAAGCATAGGAAAATCTGGACTTATATGCCCTGCTTTTTTGCATTCATAACAAGTGACTTCTGAGTATTTCTTGTCCTTTCTTTATTTCTTCTTATATCTATACTAGAAGTCTTTCTTCCCAACTATCTTGTTCATCCTTTGAGCAAGATTAGCTAGTTCATTATCATAATGTTCACTTTCACTTGATTTAGATAAAACATCGACCTTCTTAGATTTATATCTTGTAACTCTTTCATGTGTCTTGGATTTCATATGATTTGAAGTAGTTATAAAAGAAACACTTCCATTTCCATTCTTTTTCTTATTTATATCAGCATATCTTTTCATTATTTTCTTTTGTTGAAGAAGAGTTCCAAAAAGCTTATTAAGAGTAATATGTGAGACTTTCCTATTCTCATCAATAACTGTTCTATTTGATTCCCACCCATTAGTCATGATATCTATGCTTTTTTCTACAAGTGACTCATCATCTAAACCTTTTTCACCCATGGATTGTAAGTTATTAACAATATTCATAAATCTCTATTGTACCTTGCACACTGGTTCTTCATAAGGAAATATAAATCCATGATATTCATCTCTAAGCATAGATTTTTTAGTTTCAATAACTTTGGAAGTTCCAAAATGTGTAAACTCCAATTTCTTCTAAATACAATTTGTAGCTTCACAAGAAGAAATCTGGCGATATATATTCCTGGTAATGGAACACAACAAAGTATTACGTACCTTGTAGTTTAGTTGATATTCTGAATTTTCTTAATTAGTAAAATTCCTGACTTCCTTATCAGGAATCTTGTAATCTCTAATAATAATAACAAAGTTTTCTACTCCACTGTTAATAACAAAAGTATTCATATGATCTCTCCAATATTCATAATCATTCCCATCAAATATAGGTGGTCTAGTAGGATTAAGTTTTTCAATCGAACCAACATTCATTCCTGCCATCTCAAAGAAAATATCTTTTCATAGAAACTTATTAGTAATAAAATTTTATAAACAAGGATAAAAATTCTAAGCAAGGAAAATTATAGAACAATGAAAAATGAGAAAGAAAACTTATATGTGAATATAAGTATTTCAGAGACCTCCTTTGATACCAATTTTTGGATCAAAATATGATGTAGATGCTCAATATACAAGAGGAGGGGGGGGGGTGAATTTTATACTTTAAAAAATTCCTTTGAAACTTTTAAAGATGGTATAAAACTTCCTATTTTTTAACAATGTTAAATAAGGTAAATTCACAAGACCTATTAGTTCTAAAAAATTGCTAGATTATGGAAATATGGTTTCGAAAATGAAACTTAAGAAAAGTTTACAAGGAAAAAGATTCTACCTTAAAGCGTATAGAATATTACTAATCAGAGTACAAGTACAAGAAAGTATAAGATAGTTATACTTTCTTTATTAATCAAAATGCAGCGGAAAACAAAATTGAAACAATAAAAGTAACAAGTATGAAATCTTTTAACCCAAAGAGTAGGGTATCCAACAACCTTGGATAAAGGTCCCTTGATTTATACTTTCAAGAAATTATATCTTACCCACACTAGGGTAATCCCTCGATAAGAATATCGGAGTCTGTCTTGCTATCCCCGTAAGCCCTCGAACTTCAAGGTAGTAGGCACCTATGTCTTCCTTATCAAGGAAGTCCTCAAAATTTAAGGCAGTCGGCACCTCTGTATTTCTATCCCTGAAATCCCTCGATTGTACACAACAACAATAAGAGTCGTACGAAGCAATCTGAATAAGATGTTCAGTAAACACAAGGCATGAGGGTCTCTCTCTCTAGAAATCACTTCAGCATGTTATCTCTAGAGTTGTAGAATAGTCAATATGTTGTTATGAGCTCGTTCAAATGAGCTCCTTTTTAGAGGCACATCTCCAATGGTTGTCTCCCTCCTCCAACATTCATATTTTTCCTTGAATCTCAGAGGGACCTGTACACATGTTACTCAAACAACGGTTAGTTAGAAACAGAATACATGACATCATTTCATAACTATAAAAAAGATAAGAAAAATATGGTTGCTCAACCAAGTATAATTTTCTGAAGTCTAAGGAAAATAAAGTTCGAAGTCTAAGAACATTCAGATTCTATATTGCATGAATATTCAGATTCTTTTTATCAAGGAATTTGGAATCATAATTCCGTAGACTTCAGAGTCTGAATTATGAGGAATTCAGAGTCTGAATTATAAGGAATTCAGAACCTGAATTCTAAGGAATTCGGAGTGTGAATTATAAGGAATTCAGAGTCTGAATTCTAATGAATTTGGAGTCCAAATTCTAAGGAATTAGGAGTCTTAATTCTAAGGAATTCGGAGTCTGAATTCTAAGGAATTCAGAGTCTGAATTCTAAGGAATTCTGAGTTTGAATTCTAAGGAATTCAGAGTCTAAATTTCAGAGAATTCAGAGTCTGAATTTCAGAGAATTCGGAGTCTGAATTTGGAACCTGAAAACAAAATTCTCTATATCTAAGTATTTATAGAATTCCAAGGTTTTAGATGTGAAACTGAATTTTATACTTAGGAATAAAAAGAGTTGGATTTAGAGAAACTAAAACATGAACAATGAAAACATGGTAAGGATAAATTTTCCTCGGGGAAGGAAAAATTTTCTTATTAAGGAAAATAAAATTTTCCTTAAGATTGGGTGTTTGTGATTTTCAAAACATGAAGGAATGGAAAATTCATAAGGAAGACTTATTGACTAAACAATCTCCCCCTTTTTGGAAAGAAAAAATATCCTTATGAAAAAGAATATAAGGAATTTGAAATTTTTATGGGCTTGTAAATAAAAACTTATCTCCCTTTACTTATGGATCAAAGTGAATACGACTAACTCCCCGTTAGGCTTTGGAAACACTAAGGATTGTATTCTGAATTTTTTGAATGATATTTTTCATTTTCTTGCATATAGAAATCTTCATGATGAAAACCCCCCCTTAGATGAAGTCCCCCTTACTTAGGGAAATTTATTCTTTACTAGGTATTATTTTTTGACATCCCTTTATCCCCCTTTGTGATTTTCAAAAAGAAATATAGGAAATGGAAAGGAAAATATGGTACCTGAAATATTAGTACTGAACAACCAAAAAATATGAAGAGAAACTAAAAATATATTATGTTTGAAAGAATTTGTACAAGGAAAGAAATAAAACAAAAGATAGGATTTGGAAAATATTATCCTTCCTTCCACTTCAGCATCATCTTATTTACTATAGTTTTTAACTTCTTGTGATCCTTGTGATCCTCTTATATACGCTTGAGCAACTGATCCTGATCTTCCATTTTATTCTCTAAGGATTTTATCTTTTCTTCCTGAGCCTTAATATTCTTTTCCTGGGATTTCAAGACTTATTATTGCTTAACAAGATTCTCTTCTATCTCTATTCTAAGATCCATTTCTCTCTTCCAATTCATGGCCACAAAATTTATCTTCCCATTCAGATCCTTAATTTCTTGCTTCTAAGAAGTCTTTTCAAGACTTAACTTTTCCTAAAAACTATTAGTGAGATCCTCGATCTTCACATCTTTGGTGTCAAAAGAATCCTTGACACTATCTTGAAATTCATCAAAGATTCTTATCTCTTATATCATCTTCCTTGACTAGCATGTCATATTTTTGCAAGATCTTTTGTGAGCCTCGTAACCAATGAGAAAGGTCTTGAAGACTGCCTCGAGACTGACACATTTATCCATCACCATGGATACTGAATCCAATTTTTGATTTAATGAATGCCAAAGCATCTGAAATATTGAGTCTATACTTGGAAATATTGGAATAGTCCCAAACAGATTCTTCAAAGACCGAACAACAAAGTCATGGCCAAGAGAAGATGATTCTGAATCTAAGACTTTGGTTGGTGAAGATTCTTTGCAAATCTCAACAGACTTCCTTTTTGATGAAGCACCCACTTCTTTCTTCTTTATCACAGATTTTCTAGTTGTATCAACTATCAACTGTTTTCCTTTATCATCTTTCGGAATTACTTCTTCTTGATTAGGTGATTCATGTTCACTATCTAATAGCTAAACAATTTTATCTTCATCAACTTCTTTATTCTCGGCTCCTACCTAAACATCCCCTGGGTGAATGAAATCATGATTGCTACTTTCATTTTCAGACAACTTATTCACTTCTTCCTCACCCTTATCATCTTTTCTTAGAGTATCAAGTTTTGAAGACTCATCTTCAGAAGTTTGTATTGATAATTTCTCAGAAGGACTCTCCTTCTCATGATAATCTTTTACTTTATTTATTATATCTTCGGTATCACCACTCCCTTCTTCCTATTCTTCTTTTACTTCTTATTCTTGCACTATTTATTCTTCTTGTCTCAGAATCACTAACTTATTTCTTAGAGTCTCTGGTAATGGTTCTGTCAAAAACGATTTTGGTATTGGAATTTGTTCAGAGACTTGTTCAGTAGCCATAGGATTGGACTATCTCAGCCTCATACATCTTCTTCTTTTGCTTTTTCTCTTTTTGTTTCTTCTCAAGATCTTCAGCAGCCTTTATCTTCAAGGATTTTTCCTCAACAAGATTCAAACCAAAACTAAGCTCCCTTGCTTTCTTGTTCTTCTTGTCCTCTCTCCATTTATTAGCCACTTCATCAGTATAAATCTTTTTCTTCTTAGGTTTTGGGGGTGCAGATTGAGTTTCCTTCTCCACACATGTTTTTGCTTTTCCTTATGGTTCTTTAATCTTCCTCTTACTTCCACCCTTTTTAGAAGTTTCAGCCACTTTAGGCTTTTTTGATATAGATTCAACTTATGCTTCCAATAAATCATGAAATTCTCTGGATTGACTATTAAATCCAATCTTCATCCTCCTTAGAGTATCATCACTTAAAAGCATCACCTTGCAATTTTCATCTTAGAACTACAAGGAATCTTGAAAGACTAAAGACAAAGAACAATAATTTTTGAAAGAATTTCTAGATACATGATAATCCGAGACTTCATATTTCCATTATTTATATTCTCAATTGTAACCAAGATATTCTTAAGTAGATTTATCTTTCTTAGGTTCACCCAGAAATCCAGAATATAAATATCACTTTTTTTCAGAGTATCCTTGTCCCCCTTTCTCGGAATGAGAAAACCTTGAACCCATAGCTGAAGAATCTGAAGATTTGTAGAGATATGAATAATTTTCAGAGTCTTAACTTTCTTCACGACAAGACAATATAAATCATTTTTCTTGTCAGAAGATCATATTACATCGGGTAGTTTGTGTGAGCAAAACTCTGCTTCTCCCTCATAAGGAATTCCTATCATATTTTCTGCCATGTTATAAGAAAGAGAGTATGTATTTCCGTAGCTCTTAAAAGAAAATTTATCTCTTCCTCCTTCATTGAAAAAACTAACTGTCTCATAGAATTCAACCAAAAATTCCAGATACACTGGATCCCATGCTCTTGTTTTTGATATACATACACTCTGCCAACTATTCAGCTTGATATTCTTAGAAAAAATGGAATCATACTTGGCATAAAACTTCAGATTGACTAACCTTTATCGGTAGATCTTCCACTCGGTGATTTATTTAACAGTTTAAATTTCTTTCTAAGAAGAGGCTTCAGTAGACATTCAGAATTAAGAAAACTTTAAAGATCTAAAATGGATTTAAAAACAGAGGTAGAGCTTCAGCATGTGAAGGCTTGGGGTTCGATGTGGGACAACCATCAGGGGGTCCTTTATATAGGCAATAGAGGAGACGGTTCGCCTTCCATGATTTATCCAACGGTTGAAAGATACATGGGTGAAGGTAGCGATAAGAACGAAAAAAATTAGGAATAATGAGAGAGACCAACCACAACTAGAGTTATGGGAGAAGAGAACTAGGGTTCGTCATGGTTGAGAAAACCACAATAACGCAAACCAGAGAACCTAAAAAATAAATCAATGAGAGATATAGAAGAAAAAATAATATACCTTAGATTTTAGCCTAGATTCATCTAAGAGAATGGAGAGGAGGAGCTCCGGTAGCAGGGGAGTTTCATGAGAGCTTGAGAATCGTGATTTAATCAGCCATGGTTAAAGTTCTTTTAAATAGATCGGGGAGATCTTTATTAGCACTTCCAAAAAAGCATTGATAAATATACCTTTTATCAGTGCCCAATTAATAATAGATGATAAAAGCTATCTTTATTAGTGTTTTTTGTGCTGATAAAGATCAAGATTTATCATCGCTAAAAAAGCGCTGATGAAACACATATTTATCAGTGCTAAAGGTTTAGTGTTGATAAATTTCCATCTTTATTAGCGCTAAAGAAGCGCTGATAAGTCTCCACCTCTGTAAATATATTTATAATTAATTACTAATAATTATAAATATATTTATATCATTATATATATATATAATAAATATATATAAATATAAATATAGTAAATATATTTATTATAATTTTATAATTATAAATATATTTATATCATTATATATATTTATATAATTTATATATATTTAATAAATATATATAAATATAAATATAAATATAATAAATATATTCATTATTTAAATATATTTATTATAATTTTATAATTATTTTAATATATAATTATTTATTTACAAATATATCAATAATTTAGAAATAATATTTATATATTTATATTATTATATATATATATATATATATTTAATAATTAAATATAAATATAAATATAAATATAAATACAGTAAATATATTCATTATTTAAATAAATTTATTATAATTTTATAATTTTTTAAATATATATAATTATTTATTTATAATTATATAAATATTTTTTTAGAAAATAATATTTATTTATTTATAATTATAAACATATAAATTTATAAATATAGTAAATATACATTTATAAATATTTTTATTTATAAATATTTATTTAAAAATATATTTTTAACATTATTAATACATATATGATCTTAAATACATGCATCTTAAAAATGAGTGAAATTGAATAATTAAAAATGAGTACACTTTAAAAATATTTAAAAAATTGTTAAGTTTTATTAATTAAATATAAATTATTAAAAAAATATGGATATATATTGAAGTAAATATGAAAAAATATTAAAAATACTAAAACATAGTAAATAAATAAATATAAATTAATCATAGAAAATGATTAAAGTCAAAAAAAATAAAAAAAATATATTAAAAATGAATAAATAATACCTAACTGTAATAATATTAAAAATAAATAAATAAAATTTACCAATTGAAAATATAATATATTAAATACATCATGTTATAATGAAATTTTAAAATGAATACTAAAATTTGAATAAATTACATAAATATTATGTGTATGTGTTTCTATATAAGACTTTATTGCGTAAATTTTTATGTGTGTGCGTTGTATATAAAAATGCATTAGTTATGTATATGTATGTGAAATTAATGTAACACACATTAAATATATGTTAAATTAAAAAATCAAACAACATTCAATTATGTCCTTTACTAGATACAATTATAGTAATATTTTTAATTAATATTAACTTTTGATTATAAACCATTTTCACTATAAATATTTTATTTAATGTAAGAATAAATATTTTTTATCATATAAATCATATTTTAGGAAATATTATATACATTTATATATATATATAAATATATATGAATATATATCTATATTAAATGTATTAATGAATAAATTTGTATAAAAACCATTAAAAATGAATAAGACATTAATATGAATATTTTTAATTATTAAATTTTATTCATTTTCTATATTTATATTTAATATATATTATTTATTACTATTTATAATTAATATATATATATATATATTAAACTTATTCATTTTTATTAATAATTGTTTCATTAATAATTTTTTTAATAATTTTGTAATTTATTTATGTTTATTTTTTTGTTTAATTATTACAGTTTATTCATTTTATATATCTATATTTAATATATATTATTTATTAATATTTATCAGATATATATGTATATTAAATTTATTCATTTTTATCAATAATTATTTAATTAATAATTTTTTTAATATTTTTCTTTATTTACTCATTTTTAATTTTTATTTGTTTAATTATTTTATTTTTTTTCATTTTAAATATCTATCTGTTTAATATATTCTATTTATTAATGTTTAAAATTTATATATATGTATACTAAATTTATTCATTTTTATCAATAATTATTTAATTAATAAAATTGTTAATTATTCCGAACCTTTATCAATGTTAAAAATAAACTGATGATAAAGGGTAACCTTTATTAGTGCTTAAAAAATGCTGATAAATGATACCTTTTATCAGCATTTTTTTAGCATTGAAAAATAATACCCTTCATCAGTACTTTATTTAGCATTGATATACATGTCCTTTATCAGTGCTTTTTGCTAGTGCTGATAAAGATCAACACTATTAAAGATTCATTTTGTAGTGGTGAGGAGTCTCCAAGTGCAAGGGTTGAGTCAAGGGCTCAACCAGAATCTATAAGTATCATACCAGATAGGTGGAAATAAATGAATGACTTACACTCATGTATATCAGTACTACTATTAGGTTGGAATATACAAATCAATGCACAAGAGGGTGGTGAATTGTGTCTTTTCTAAATATTCCACAATTATGGCTATTAACACCCACTATAATTTATGTGAATATGAAGTGTTATTCTTCTATATGAAAATATGCAACGGATAAACAAAAAGAAATAACACAACTTTTTATAGTGTTTTGGGGTACAGAGATCCCCTAGTCTACTCTACCAATCACTCTCTCAGTGAGCTTGGAAAACTTCACTAGAATGGTCCTCTTATCACAAGACCAAGAATCCACAACTGAGTGCAGAAAATTGACACCTTACAAACAAGAAAAATTACAAATCCTTCTATTTCTATAATAGAGAACCTATTATCCACAACTTAGATCGATAAACTGATACTCCACCACAATTGAGTATGAACAGTTGAAACTCAAATAAATCAAAAGAGATTGATTTGTTGAAACAAGTTAAACTTCACAATTATAGTAGCCTACAATTGATAGTAGATGGATATTATTCTTTACAAATAATAGTGTTCAAGAGAGAATAAGTCTGAAGTGATCCAGGTTGCATATAGATATTCAATTTAAAAGTAGCAACAAAATAGAGTAGTCGAAAACTTATAGTAGAACAAGATAGAATATGTATTTATCCAAAATGTAGTCCATTAATAGAGTTGTTCATTTTCTGTATAACTATAAAAATAATTTCAATAAGGTAGTCTTGTATGTGAATCACTTATCACATATATTTTTAAGAGATATTCTAAAGGAATATATATAATAGAAAAGACATTCTTAGGTGTTCTAAATCCAAAAGAATATCCTAATTTGTCGTGGAAATTCAAATTTCAATTAACTAGGAGAGTCTTAACTTCCATTAGAAATAGGAGAGATTTTCTCCGATGAACATGGTTCTTTGAAACAATCAAAACGATCCTTGAATCAGTCTTTATTTCTGTCTTGACCATTTTAGTAATCTTGGATTTAAAATTCAGATTGAAAAACTTCACCATTGAGAACACATCATTGGGTTGAGCTGCGTAGCCTAGGGTTTCTTTGTGTAGAATATGGTTCCTTTTCTATATGTTTATCCTTGTCAGTATAAAATACCGAACATGACATTGATTAAACATATGTTCAATTTTCCTAAATGTAGGGTTTCAAATAGTAAATCCAGACTCCAACATAGGGTTTCTGATCCATACATGTGTTAATTTTCTAAAAGTAAGGATGATGATCCAAATATAAACTCCTTAGCGTAACGTAAGGTTGATACCGTACACAAATGTTAGTTTTTCAGCGTAATGTAGGGTTGAAAATAGTGTTTCCAGAATCATTCTCATAATGATAAATACCTTTAAAATTGAATATAAATTCCTATAAAACTCACTTAACAAAACTTGATTAGAAAGAAAAAACATGGGTTTTGTGAACATCAAAATCATTATAAAATATAGAGTATTGTTGAGAAAATACATGGCCAACAATCTCCCCATTTTTGATGATCACAAAACCCATAACATAATCCTAAACAAAAATTTAAGAGAATATAGGATTTGTAAAATTGAAAGGTAAATATAGAAATTTTCTCAAAATTTAGATTTCACATAATTATTTCAATAAAGAAAATTTTTCAAAAGAAAATGTTGTGGTTGAAAATATCCTGTTTATCTTCCTAAGAGATATTTTTTCTAAAAAATTAAAACTTCTCCCCCTTTTTGTGATATCAAAAAAGAAAATTTGAAAGAATAAATGAAATAAACCACAGTTTAATATAGTATAGAACTATAAATAAATAGTTATGTATTCTGGCATAAGAAAAATAAATCTAAGATTGGTAGTAAATTATTGAACTAAAATAAAATTAATTAAATCTAAATATGAATAAACCGGATTAAAATAGATATTCAAATGTTTTGAAAGGTTATAGTATAATCCAAAATCAACAAGGGTCTTCAAAATTATTGGCTAAAGTTTAGTTTTGGTAGGGACAAAGGGTTCTTCTGGATAAGGAATTGCTTGAACTGCATTGCTAAGATCAACCAGCTTCAACAACAGTCTCTGAAAATGGTTTTTAAATACTTCTATCCTGTGACGAAGTAGCTTCCTCAAACCATTTATAACTTTCAAACTTTCAACCAAATTTATTTTCACAAACTCATTCATAGTTTCTTCTGACTGGATGAAAGAGATCAACTTGTCCTTAACTTGATTAATCACTGGTCCCAACTAGGATTTATTTGAAGTTAGTTGACTCACTAGATTTTATGATTTTACAAAATAACATTTAAAGGTAATATATCACACTTAAGAGTGTGTATCCTATCATTAAAATCAGCTAGCATAGAGGTAATTGCTACAAAATTCCTAAGACATTCCAGCAATGTCTATTGAGAAGAAGTAGATGCTCGATTTATTTCTTTGAGAGACTGAAACTCTCTCCCAATAATCAACTTAAATTCATCAAACTCTATCTTCTTAATAGAATCATCCTTTAATGAAAAAAATTATCTTGACATCTTGGCCATAATCTCTTTAATATCTCAAACTGAAATGATATTTTTTTTGAATTCTCTTAAATGAAGCTTTTGAGCTTCAAACTTTGATCTCGATACTAAAACAACCTTGTATTATTCAAACTTCTTATTCTCAGCTTCCAAACATTATCTTAAAAATTAATTCTAAGACTCCAAAAATTGTATCTTTATAACTTGGGCATAACCTCTGAATCTGAAGATTTAGGAGAATTATCTCCTGATTGATCAAATTCAATTAAAGCCATCCTTGGCTCATGAGTGCCTTCTGGTCTATTTCCCAAATCAAATCATTACAAAGCACTAGGATCTAGTAAAATTTGATTTCAAGGGTCAGGGATATCTTCCCTATAAAGTTATTGACTTTGAGCCTCCTTCTCAGCTTGCTCAACTACTTGAGCCTCACCTCCAGCTTCTCTTCGCTCACCAATTGGAGTGACATCCGCACCTCCAACAATAGCTTCAACAACAACTTCTGGAATATTGATTGAAACTTTTCTTTTTTTCTGAACAAGATATTCCTCTGGCCTTGAATTTCCTTCATCATTAGGCCTCTAAAGAACTGAACCAACTAAAGGGATAACCCTTTTCTCCCCATGAGTAGCTGCTAATAACCTCTGTTGCTTCTACACACCAACTGGCAGAAAACTATTTCATGAGTTTCTCTAGAAAAAACCAATCTTTTTTACCATTATAACATTAAATGTGTTGTTGTGGTGACATGTTTTTCCAAAAAACATATTCTAAAATCTTTCCTTTTCTTCTCATAAACAAAGAAATAATCCTACCATAGGGATAATATCCCATCTTCACATCCTCATGGAAATAATGGTTTAGATATCTTATTTTAAACTAAGAGAAATTAAACTTTACATTGTTCAAAAGCAGAAAAATGATATACATGTATGGATAGAGAACCATCTCAATCTCAAAAGTCCTAATAAAAATCCAAAATTTAATAAACTTCATCATCACACGACGGTCAGGAGAAAGTTCTTTAGTAAACACTTTTTTGATAGTTCTTGTACCAAATGAAGAAAACATAATATTCTCATATGTATGTCTTCTATTACCGATATTTCGTAAATTTAATTGAAACTCCCCCTCATGGGTACAATGAAGAATCTTATCCATTTCAATAGAGGCCAAAGAAAAATCCTTATTATCAATCGAAGTGATAATAGTGTCTTCATCAAAACCAATACTAAAAGACTCATTTTTAAAAAACTATTTAACTTATATTTCATAAATCATTGGCATGTTATCTTCACCAAATTCATAAACCAGACATTGAAAATTAATTTCTTCCTTTAATGATATATTTTTTGAGTCTAGATAGCCAAAATCTATTACCTTTACTTAAAACACCTCGAGATATTTTCTTGAGCCATAGACATCATTATCCAACTCGGCATCCATGGATCTTCATTAGGTTTCCATCTTGGAAGGTTTATGGATAGAAGGTATTGAAGGTTTAGGATTTTTAGTAGATGGGAATCGAAAGAGAGAAGTATTTTGTGTGTTGAATGGAGAGGAGTACGAGAGTGAGAGAAGGAAAATGGTTTTCTCATGCCGATTGAGGATGTACTCATTAATTTTTTAATTTTGAAAAGACAAATAAAATAAAATCGAAATGAAATTCTTTTAAAAAAAAATTTAAAATGAAATCAAATAAAACATATTAAATAAAACTTATTAAAATAAAATCAGAGAAACTGAAAATAAATTAATAAACAATTACTTAAACTTAAATATTCCTAACCCCCCATTAATAAAATGAAAACTAGTACTTGGAAGTGGTTTAGTAAAAATATCAGCTAATTGATACTTAGTATTAACAAATTCTATAGAAATATCTTTTTTAAGGACATTATCTCTTAGAAAATTATTCCTTATATCAATGTTCTTAGTCTTAGAATGACTTATAAGATTTTTAGAAATATTAATAGCACTAGTATTATCACATAAAATAGGAATAATATTAAATTTTAGTCCAAATTCCAGTAGAGTGTTTTTCATCCACAATACTTGTGCACATAAACTACCAGCAGAAACATATTTTGCCTCTACGGTTGACATGAAAACTAAGCGTTGTTTCTTATTAGATCATGAAACTAAATATTTTCCTAAAAAGTGGTAGGTTCCTAAGTTACTTTTTCTATCTAATTTACAACCTCCAAAGTCAATATGTGAATATGATATTAAATTAAAATTAGAAGTTCTGGGGTAAAGAAGATATTAAAAAATAGTTCCCTTTAAATATCTATTTTTAACATTAGTAATATGGGATTATTTTAGATTTGACTGAATCTAGTACAAAGACATGAAAAAAACATAATGTTTGGTCTGCTAGCACTAAGATATAACAAACTGTCAATCATACCTCTATATAACTTGTTGTCAATTGGTTTTGCAGCTTCATCCAAATAAAATTTTATATTAGTAAACATAGGAGTTGTATATGTCTTGTTGTTCTCATGTCTAAACCTTTTCAATAAATCAAAAATATACTTTCTTTGATTTAAACCATTTTCAAAATCTTTTTGGTAAATCTGATATCCTAAAAAGAAATTTAGTTCTCCCATCATACTCATTTCAAATTATTTTTGCATTAATTTTAAAAAATCACGATGAAGATTTTTATTAGTTGAGCCAAAAATAACACCATCAATATAAATTTGAACTAATAAAATATTAGAATAAACTGTTTTCTTAAAGAGTGTTGGATCTGCCAAACTAACAGTAAATCCATTTTTCAAAAGAAAAAAACTTAATATTTCATACCAATATCTAGGTGCTTGTTTAAGAACATAAAGAGAATTGTATGTTTAAAAACAAAATTTAAATTTTGAGGATTTTTAAAACTAAGGTGTTGTTAAACATAAAATTCCTCCATTAAATAACCATTTAAAAAGGTAGATTTAACATCCATTTGATATAATTTAAAATTCATATGAGATGAATAGGATAAAAGAATTCTAATGGATTCTAATATTTCTATAGGGGAAAAGGTTTCATCATAATCTATACCTTATTCTTTATTGTATCCTTTTTCAACTAATCTGTCTTTATTTTAGGTTATTATCCTTTGATCATCCTGTTTATTTCTAAAGACCCATTTGGTTCCTATAACTGGATAATTGGTTGGTCTCTCTACTAGTTACCAAATTTTATTTCTTTTGAACTTATTTAGCTCTTATTGCATGGATAACAACAAAATCTCATCTTCTAAGTCTTATTCAATAGTCTTATGTTTTAACTGAGATAGAAAGGCATAAAATTATGCTAGGTTTCATATATTTCTTACAGTTCTAATTACTATGTCTATATCTCCTATTACAGTTTCTAAAGGATAGTTATTTAGGGTTCTAGATTGTCTAGTCAAGAAACTTTTAGGTTCTTCAGTATCACTTTCTTTTGAACTATACTTAGTTTTATCAATATCATTTTGAAAATCATTTTTAAGGGTTTTAAGTATCATGTTATCAAAAGAATTAACAATTTCATCAGTTTGATCTTTCTCTTTAATGAAAGGGATAGTTTCATCAAAATTCACATGAACTGATTCTTCAACAATCCTTGACTTTTTATTGAACACTCTATAAGCTTTAGATGTAGTAGAATATCTAAAAAATATTCCATCATCATCTTTTTTATCAAACTTACCAGACTGTCCTTAGTATTCAAGATACACACCTTGCATCCAAATTTTTTAAAATAATTTACTTTTGGTTTTTTGTTATTCCAAAGTTCATAAGGTGTATTTTTGAAAATAGGCATAATTAAAACTCTATTCATGATATAGAATGTTGTGCTTATATATTTTACCCAAAAATAGGTAAGAAGACTGTATTCATTCAGTATAGTCTTTTCCATTTCTTGAATAGTTCTATTTCTCCTTTCAACAATTCTATTTTTTAAGGTGTTCTTAGTGCAGAGAAGGTGTGTTTAATACCTAGATTTTAGAAAAAAGAATTAAATTATTAATTCTAAAATTATACACCATTATCAATTCTTAATGAGATTATTTTAAAACTTTTTTCATTTTGAATAATTTTACAAAAACTTTAAAAAATAGTGAAAACTCTACTTTTGAGTTTTAGAAAATAAACCCAAGTAAATATAGTATAATCAACTACTAAAACATAAACATATAATTTGCCATCCAAACTTTCTATCCTTGATGGTAAAAAAAATCTATATGGATAAAATATTAAGGTTTAGATGTAGAAATTTTGTTAATAGATTTGAAAGATGATTTATGTTGCTTACCAATTTGGCATGCATCAAAGAATCTATCATTATCCAACTTAAGACTAGGAAAATCAGAAACTAACTATTTATTAGATATTTTATGTAAAACATAAATATTTCAATGTCCAAGTATTCTATTTCAAATCCATGTTTCATTTGTCTTAGAAGTTAAACAATCCACTTTCTATTACATAAGAAATTTAAATCCAAAGTATAAATATTTTCAGTTATAGGTGATTTAAATTTAAGTAACTTATATTTAAACACAGAAAATCAATTTTTAGAAAAATAAACATAAAATCCATCATCAAAAAGTTGATAAATACTTAAATTGTTCTTTAACCCTTTCACATAGAATACTTTGTTTATTAAGATAGTCTTTGGATCTCCTACAGTTCCAACTCCAATTATTTTTCCTTTAGCATTGTCATAAAAAGTGACAAGACCTCCATCCATTTGTGTCAGTGTGTAAAAATTTGATGGATCTCCACTCATATGCCTAGAATAACCACTGTCCATATACCATATAGCATTTTTGTTTCTATGTCCTATTACCTGCAAAAGTATTTAAACAAATATTTGTTTTTTTACCCATATTTTCTTAGGTCCAACAATGTTAGCTAGAAATGATATGGGAATCTAGATCTGTTTTGTTTTTATATTATTTTATTCAACAAAAATCTTAGAAATAAAATCTATTTTAATTCCACTTATTTGATGATTTTTTAAATAACAATTATTATTAACATGACCCTTTGTTCCACAATGATAACAGGTTGTATTTTTAGAATTGGGCACAAAATAGTTTTTATACAATTTTGAATTCTCACCCTTGCATCATATTCCATATATTTCCCTTTTAATGACATTATTTCCAATAATATTATTTAAAATATTTTCTCCTTTAGTCAAAAAAGAGCTTCACTCTTATAAGTTTATACTTCATCTTGTAATGATTTGATCATTTTTTCATGATCAGTACAATTTTTTTGTGGAAAAATTGAATTTTTCCATCAAATCTTGATGTTTTTTAAGTAAGGTACCTCTTTAACCTAAAAAAAATTATGAATATTTTTTAAAGACTTATTATTCTTTATCAAATAATTATATTTTTCTTCTAACATTAAAAAGTAGGCAAATAGTTTATCATTTTAGAAACTACTAGTATCATAATCAAAAGAATAATAAGTTTGTACCTTTTCTTCTTCTTCATTGTCCATAAAGCAAATGTTAGACTTTATATTTGATTGATACTTCTCTGAATTATACTTTGATAGACTGTTGGAGTCTTCAGATACACTCCATGTAAATTTCATAACTCGTTTTTTCTTTATTCTCATAATCATTATTTTTCTGATATCTCTTTTATAGCCTTTTTCTTTCATCTTTCAGCTAAGGATAATCATGTCTGATATGACCAAATTTCTTGAATTCATAATATATGACTTCTCTTAGTTATTTATTATCATTCCTGAAAGATTTTTAGAATCCTTTTTTCTTCTTGTATAATTTTATAAACTTCGGAGATAACTGAGTCAATTCTATTTTAGTATCAGATGAATCTGAATTATTCTCCTCTCTAATTTCTTTCCTTGATCTTCTACTATGATTCTAAGATGTTACTTTTAGAGAAATATTTTCATTATTTATTATAATATTATTATCTTCATATTCATCTTGCATTTCTGCTTCATACATCATTAGTGTCCCAATTAATTCTTTCATTGTTAGATCTTTGATAGGTGATGATTGTCGAATAACGACAGATATTCCATTCCATTTAAAAAGTATTACTCTTAGTATTTTTAAGGATTTATTGGATTGTTTCATGGGTTCACATAAGGATATAATATTGTTAATAATTTTTATATGTTGGAACCAAGGCTATTCATTGATAATAACGAAGTCTGGTTTGTGTTTGTTATCAATATGCACATGGATGATGAGGGAGTTTGTAAATAATGTGGTCATATGATTGAGGTTGAAAATAGTATTGTAGGTGATGTAGTTTTCCAGTGTTTTCAAAATTTTTGGGCCTTAGAATCGGGAGTTTCATGTTGAAAAAATAAGGTTTTTCACGTAGGAGTGAACGATATGAGAAAAGACAAAGAAAATAGGCAAAATAAGGGAAATGCATACCTCAGAATATTGATTGCATACCATGTTCTGAGAATAGTTTGTGTCCGTTTATGAGGTAGAAAAAACAGTATGCATAGTGATTTTCGAAACGGAAATTGGTTTGCCGCAACGGTTTGTAGTGAAGGTGTGAGGTATGTGGAATGATGGAGGTTTGCAGGATTACTGCAGTTTGCAGGACATGACTGGTGGTGATGGAGGTTGTACCAAACAAAATATTTGGTAAATCTTGGATTAGTGGATTTTTTGGATCCATTTTTACCTATATAAGGAACAGTAATACCCTTCATTTAGATGAAGGAATAAATATTAAAAATCCAAGAGGAATTTGGAGAAGTCCAGAGCAGTTTGTGGGAAGGCAACTCTGTATAGGAAGAAGTGATATGTGGAGGAGAAAACAGTCTACAGAAGAGAGTGCGATTCATGGAGGAAGATCTTGTAGTATATGGCAAAGCAAGGTAGTATGTGGAGTAAGTAAGGTCGTGTGCAGTGCAAAGGCAATTTACGAAGTAGGGGATATTTGCGGAAGGTAGTTTGTAGAGGCAGTATACGGAGCTGGTACGTGGATAAAACGAAGTACATGGAGAAGGACAACTTTTGGAGGAATTAAGGTAGTACGCGGAACAAGGAAGTACATGGAAGAGTAGGGAAGTACGCGGTGGGGCTTGATGGTACATGAAAACAGTAATGGTATGCAGAGGAGGTGATATGCAAACCATACCCGCTACTAAGTACGTGGAGGAGGTAATGTGGTATACAGAACACCCAAGGAAGCCTAAAAATTGACTAAATCAGTTTAAGAAATTAATTTTCATAACCTATCAATGCACAATAAAGTAAATTACATTTATGGGTGATAAAGAGACTTCAAAAGAGCATCCATTTATAGTTTAGGCTATATGATTCAATGCTAAACCATTGAAGCGACCGTCAAGTCAATAAAATTAGTTAGATGTATCTCAGAGCAGTGTGCTAGGGGAAGTCAACAGAAGTGATCTGAGGGACGTAGTGAGCTATACCTAAACTTTTTTAAAGGCAGTATACCTGACATAGAGTGACTGTGGATGAATCTTTTTATTCCATAGCTAGTGAAGATTAGTGGATTTTGGTATAACCGACCCACTATCGACGTATGCTCCTTGGATGTATCCCTTAGTGGTGAACCAAGTAAAAGTGTTGTGTAGTCTCTTTACACGTGACTATTTTATTTCTATTCTTATCCATCATGCAGATTCATCTAGTTCCTACCAATGTGGGAACAAGATCCATCACTTTAAAAGAAAAAGCTGACACCCTGATTCACCCCAACCCTCTCGAGGTGTTCTAGGGTCCTAAAAGTGGTATCATAGGAAAGGTTCAGGCATATTGGATACTCGACATTAATACTATTCAGTGGAGGATTTTAGTTTATATGGAATCCTTCCTTTTTATTGCATAAATTTTCATTACATTTTACAAACAGAGGATCTTTAAAGTCTAGTGTCTTGGAAAAAAGGTACATAAAACATGAATAATTAAAACATTATTTTAATACCCTTGAAAATATTCTTGAAAATTTAATCCTAAGTATAATTATTGCATCTCATAACCTGGATACATACATCAAAGGAAAAGGTGAGCAGAAGGCCCATTAAGAAAAACAAGAGAAACGGTTTACATGTGAACTTGAGAGATATCAATAAGAACCTGAGAAATACCATAAAGGCATGATAAAGAGGCATATTATAATAATAATAACTAGAAACATAACTTGAAAATGTGTCTACAACAGTTAATTTAGACATTCATAAGAATATCACCAAGGTCCATCCCTAAGGTGTCATAAAAATTACCAAGGTTATTCACCAAGGTATTGTAAAACTTGTCATCTCTAGAGATTAATTTCTTTACCTAATGAATTAGAGAGCTATCGAGGCGCACACTTAATATGTATTTATTTTAATTTGAGTCACATTGGTCATAGTAAAACATTTCATAAATAACCAAAAGAGAATAAAATAAATGGGTTTCATATCAAGATCATGAGGTTTTAAGAAGTGCTTAAAAACAAGATCATTATGTCATTTATAACCCATGGAAAGGGAATGAGGGTTTTATGTATGTCAATTATATAAAAAAATATATCATTTTTCTGTCTTTATTAATACCCCTATAAATTAAATAGGTTTGGGTATTCACATAAATAAAATAAGATAATTTATTGGGAAAAGAGAGAGATTTTGAGACAAAAATTATGCAGCATAACGACTATACAACATGGTTTTGAAAACATTAAAAAGAGATAGAAAAAGGGTCTCCCATCCATAAAAAATCATAATTAAGTATGAGGACATGATAATATGGAAATAAGAACATGGTATGGAAACTTGAAAGTTATACCACATAAAAGACAACTTGAATGGAAAAAAAGAGAAGTTGAGAATTCCCTTATGAAAATTCGTTAGCCTAACGATGTTGCTTAAAATTCATAAAAATCAGTTGATGAGAGTGGAAAGGGTCTCTAATAATTTGGAAATAAAATTGACACTAATAAGAATATATAAGAACATATCCCAACATAAAAAAATGGAAACTGAAAGATATAACATAAAGGAAGTCTTGACAAAAAGAGGAGGGTGAAAGGTTCCCTTACCTTGAAGAGTAACTTCAAAAACTTGAAGGTTGGGACCTTGGGGGGATTTAGGGAACCTTGGGAGGAATATTTAGGTGGTAAAAAGACTAAATATTTGTTTAGGAGGAATTTTTAATGAAAGTAATGAATTAATGGGTTGGTATTTATAGCAAAAGTGAGGGAATATTTTATTAATTTCCAAGGGACACCTCATTAGTGGTATTGGAAAAACCATGGTATTGACCATGGTATTGGCCACTTAGGACACCTCATAACATATCTTACTGTACACAAGTCGACCAGAATTATTAAATCATTATTACATCATTATTACATCATTAATGATGTCATTAAACACACCAAAACTCAAAACTATACTTTTACTATTCACCTAAAAACAAAACATTTTATAGAAATATCATAAATTCACCCTAACCTAATATCGATCCTATGAATTCAAAAATAAACTCCATTTTATGAAAATAATTTTCTAATTATGATATATTTAATTTTTAAGTAAAAACACTATTTACCTGAAAAAATACTAATACTTAACTAATAATTTCTGAAATAGTTATTTACTTATGATATTATATGACATTACCAATCAAGATGCCTAAATTATATTTATACTTTCTTAAGTGGGGTTACTATTCCATTGGTCACATTACTATTCATAAGGGTAATATTACTATTCATAATTTACTATTCACTAAAAATTAATTTGTTCTTATTAGAATCTAAATTTCTTTCTGATCACAATTGTAGAAGACCATTTTTTGAAAATAATTTCACATTATTAAGTATTTAAAGTATAAAAAAGTATTTTAAAATACCTTTTTCCCAATATTCATCAATAATATAGAACTTCTTTAAATTCATCCTATATTTATTTTGACATTTGAAATCCACAAATTTTACTATAATAAGAAAAAAATTTATTTATACAAAAGGATTACACAAAGTAACTAAGGCCTTGTTACATAGCCCCTAATAACACCTACACATGACCTAAGAGTAAGGTGTGCAATGGTGATAGAATCTTGGGACAACACAAAAAACATTGCCCGAGTGGTGATTTCTATTAGCTTGAACTTCTCCCATAAGCGATTGCGTTCAAGCTTAATGTGTTGGAGTTAAGATTGGTATTGGTCCAGAGCAAAGCCCAATGATGCTACCTCCTTCCCAATCTCTGAAAGATGGGATTCATACAACCCGAGTCTACTACATGAGGCCATCGACTCTTATTTCTATATAAATTAACCATGATCATTTGTATTTATAAACAATAATCATAACGTTAAGAGTATAGTTTCCAACTGTCATATTAACCAACCATCATATAAAAGTCGAAACCCAATGATTGCATTTTAATTATACTCACGTCATTAATAAAAGGATAAGGTTTTGTTGAGTAAAAAATAAAATAACACACAAATTTAGGAAACAAATATTATTCAAAAGTTTGGATCGTTACATTATTACCCCCTTAAGAAATTTCATCCTTGAAATTTCAACTCGTACCCTCAGAAGAGAAAAGGTGTGGTTACTTCTGCCTTATAGACTCCTCTAGTTCCCATGTGGCTTCTTCACATTTTTGGTTCCTCCACAACACCTTAACACAATGGGTAGTCTTGTTGCGTAGAACCTTGTCCCTATGACCCAAGATCTCCACCGTCTTCTCCTCATAAGAGAGGTCATGTTCCAGTTGTACCACCTTTGGATTTGGTACACGTGAAGGTCCAGTTATGTACTTACTCAAGAGGTATATGTTAAGACAACATGAACTTGTTCTAGATTTGGAGGAAGTTCAAGCCTATTGGCCACTGCTTCTATGCGATCAAGGATTTCATAGGGGCCAATGTACCTAGGGCTGAGCTTCCCTTTCTCCCCAAACCTCATGACTCTCTTCCAAGGTGAAATTCGAAGAAATATTTTTTCACCAACGTCAAAATCCAAGTCCCTTCGATGGTTATTAGAATATCTCTTTTTCTAACTCTGACCATCCTTAATGTGTTGTTGGATGGCATGGACCTTTTCTATCATCTCTTTCACAAGATCAGGCCCAAGAAGCTTTCTATCACCAGCTTTATCCCAAAAATTAGGAGTTCTTCATCACTTCCCATATAGAGCTTCATAGGGTACCATTTGAATTCTCGAGTGGAAGTTGTTGATGTAAGAGATCTCAAATAATGAGAGATGTTGATCCCATTCACCTTTAAATTCCATTGAGCATGTTCTCAGCATGTCCTCAAGTGTTTAAATAGTCTGTTCAGATTGGGCATCCGTTTAGAGGTGATTATCCATATTGAAATTTAATTTGGTACTTAAATCATGTTGAAGACTTCTACAGAATTTTGATGTGAACCTTGGATCATGATCAGATACGATAGAAAGTGGAACTCCATACAACCTTACCACATCCTTCTCAGAAATCCTGGAAAGTTGATCAAGAGATAATTCTTCTCAAATATAGATAAAATGGGAAGTCTTGGTGATATGTTCCACAATAACCTATATCGCATTGTTTGCTTTGGAAGTTCTTGGGAGACCAGCGACAAAGTCCATATTGATATTTTCCCACTTCCATACTGGTATGGGTAGTGGTTGCAATACCCCTTTAGAAAGTTGTCACTCTGCCTTCAATTTCTGACATACCAGGTATCTTGAAGTGTAATAAAAAATATCCCTTTTTATATTATCCCATCAATAATGATCATGAAGGTATATATACATTTTTGTACTTCCAAGATGTATAAAGAATATAGATCTATGAGCTTCATCCATCAACTCCTTTATTTTTGGAATAGATAGAACACATAGTCTTGTATGAAATTTTAGTACACCTTCTTGATCAATATTGAACTCAAGAAACTTACCATCCTTTACCGCCTCAAACTTCTTTTGTAACAAAGGATCTTATTTCTGAGATTTCTTGATATTATATTGTAATGACTGTTGAGAAATAATTTGGGTTAGGGTTGATGATGTCCCTTCCCTTATAATTCCCATGTCTAACTTTACTAGACCATTGATCAAAGGATCTCATTGAATCCTCATCATGGACAGAACAACTAGGTATTTTCTACTTAATGAATCAATGAATTTGTTTGGTCTTTCGTGATTATAATGAATTAAACAATCATAGTCTTTAAGAAATTCCAAACACCTCCTTTATCTCATGTTCAATTCCTTTTGTGTGAAAATATACTTCAAAATTTGATTGTCTGTGTATATATCACATTTATCCCCATAAAGATAGTGCCTCCATATCTAAAGAGAAAAAACAACCGTAGCTAGATCCAAATCATGCATAGGATAGTTCTGCTCATGAGTCTTCAACTGTCGATATGAATAAGAAATGAATTTCAGATATGCATCACTAAAAATAACAAGTCCTTCTCCACTTGAGGGAAGATTTAACATGGCTTTAGTAACGAATCTCTTCTTCAGCTCTTGGAAACTTTCCTCACACTTCTTTATCCAGATGAACTTGACCCCTTTTCAAGTTAACTTAGTTAATGGATTAGAAACTCCTGATTTTTTTTCACAAACCTCCTATAATATCTCTCTAATCTAAGGAAACTATGAATATTAATTATTATAGTAGGATGAGGCCAATCCTCTACAACCTTTTTCTTTGCAAGGTCAACTGTGATTCCTTTATTGGTTACAATGTTCCCTAAGAAAGAAACTTATTGTAACCAAAATTCACATTTTCTAAACTTTCCAAAAAGCCTATCCTTCTTTAGAGTTTGAAAAATAACCCTTAGATGATCCTCATGCTCCTTGAGACTTTTGGAATGTATTATAATATCATCAATAAAAACTACCACAAAGTTATCAAGGCAGTTCTTAAAGAATCTATTCATAAAATCCATAAAAATAGCAGGCCCATCAGTTAGTCTGAAGGGCATAACAAAAAACTCATAATGCCTATATCTTGATTGAAATGCAATTTTTGGAATATCTTCTTTATTCACCCTTAATTTATGATAACCATATTTAAGATCAATCTTGGAGAAGAATTGAACCCCACCAAGTTGGTAAAATAAGTTATCAATTCTTGGAAGAGGGTATTTGTTCTTTATTGTGATCATATTTAGTTCTCTATAATCAATGCATAGCCGCATTTATCCATCTTTCTTATTCACAAAGAGAATAGGTGCTCCCCAAGGATACAAACTTGGTCAGATAAACCCCTTCTCCAAAAGATATTAGAGTTGTTTCTTTAATTCCTTTAGATCCACATTTTCTGTAATAGTCCGGACCCCCTGGCCATTACTTTACCAAAAACACAGATCCACCATGACGATAGCACCGTGACGGTGGCGCCAGTCACGGTGGCACTAGTCACGGTGGCACTGGTCATGGTGGCACCGTAAGGGTGACACCGTGACGATCTCACCGGTCATAGTGGCGCCGTAAGGGTGACACCATGACGGTGGCACCATGTCCTCACCGAGCCCTTCGTTCCTTCTTCTAGTACCTAACTTTTCCGCTATAAATTAATTTTAATACCATTTTTGAAGTCATTTAAAGACCATATTTTATTCCTAAGAATTCCGAGAAACATCCCCGATGGGGGATATTAAATAACTCCTTAATATCATCGTGTGTAACTGCCCACCCACATAGGAAACCGCGATCCGTTTTTCCAGTGTTTGAAATTCCATATCCCGTAACTCTCTTTATATCTCCCACTAGAGTTCTCCTTTTCTTCTCAGTTGAGTTTCTTTCTTCTTCACTAGCGCGCTTGGATTCCTTCTTCCCGTGGCTTATGGTGCGCCTCTACTGGAGCCTTCTACACGTCTTGGAGTCTATGGATTTCCTCCCCTACAGGCTGCGCATCCCCTGTTCCTGGAGCGTGGAGAAAAAATGTCGATCTTTGATAAATCAAGTATGTATTTTCTCCTTCTTCTCTCCTTTAGGTGTATCATGTGGGGTGGACATGTTTTTTCCTCTGTGGAAATTGATGAAACCGAACTTAACAAAGATAATGAATGGACTTTTAAATAATGAAGGGGGGGGGGTTGCGATCGATGTTCTGATGTACTCTTTATGTTGTTATGTGTTGTGAATTGTATGATCCTATGCTTACTAAAAATCATGGCCGTTGGTGGTATTTCTCTGTGCACTAATGAACCTCGATGATCCTGAATGTTTAAATAACCATAACATGGAATTGCTTAATTACATATACTCAGTTAAATAAATTGAAAGCACCAGGATCAACCCTTTTCTTTGATAACCCCGGTTAAAGCATAGTGGAATAGAAACCGTGGAGTGTGTTAAATATTTTAAATCTGAAAATACCTGCATGGTCCTGCCTTGTGTTGGTGGTAGTGGTTTGGTTGTTTCTTTCACAGGCCGTTTTCTGTGGTGATACGAGTGGGGATGTGATCCCCTGTTGTTTTAATTTGGGGCTGTGTGGTTACTCTGCTTACATCACGAATTGCGGTGGAATCCTCTGTTGTTGAGAGACCGTTGGCTCCTAGATTTTAGGGACATGGGAATGTGTCTTGGGGTTTTCTTTGGTTCTAGTACTTCGAGGGATATCACTTATCCCTTTGTTGTTGTGACTTGGAAGAGAACTGGGTGTGAATGCTTAAATTTCTGTTTGGCTGTTTCTTTCCTTTTGGATTGTGGTTATGCCTGTTATTTGCCCAGTAGTGTAGAATTCACCTAAACGGGGTTACTTGAACATGAAAACAGGAATAGTTTAAATGGGAATTAGTTTGGTAATGAGTTGTGACTTGGCCGCGAGTGCCGTGACTTCTTTTGTGAATAATTAGTAACGTGGTTGTTTGGGCTTAGGTTTTGAAACCCCTAGGTTGGGATGAGTGTTTGTTACCTATAAATATATCTATAGCTTTTATGTTTCTTATTCGCACCCCACCCAAGTTGAGAACTTAGTGTCGAACACCCCATTTCATGGGGAGGGTGTTTTTCCCAACACTCCTCTGAGTGTTCGGTTATTAGCTCTTTTTCTACTCCCTTTCCCAAATAGCCCAAGACTCTTCGGGCAGGCTGTGATGGCCTAAGGTCCATTATTAGCCCAAGAATCTTTGGGCAGGGTAGTTATGGTGGTTGGTCCAGGTGTTTACTGGAAGGTTGTTTCCCAAGTATCTTCGGGATGAGGCCCAGGTGTCTTCGGGAGTGACGGTAACTTTTTGGCCCAGGTGTCTTTGGGTGTGGAAGTGGTTGTTCTGGCCTAAGTGTTTGCGGGCATGGTCAGGTGAGGTGGTTGTGGCCTAGGTGTCTGTGGGCAGGGTTTGGTAGTGGGAATGCGGCGAGGTTATGGCCCAGGTGTGTGCGGGCGGGTGTGGCAGTGGGACTGTGGTGACAGAATGGCGGGATTGGTTCGATGCGTATGATGTCTTCAATAACCAGTGGGAAAGCGGCGCGGGGTACCCAAATATCAATGTGCTATTACTATATGTTACTTGACTTGTGTTATTTGGGGAGCGTGCCTTGGTGAGGTTTGGGTGGATAGATTTTCCTTGTTGGGTGTTTGGTTATCTCTTTTTCTACAGGGCATTAGAATGTCTCCTCACTTGTGCACGAGAGTCTTTGGTTTTCCCTACTGAGTGTACTTGTATGCTCACCCTATGTATGTAAAACTTTTTTCAGGTTTCCATGAGGACTTCAGGGATCGTGCGGAACCGTACTAGCTCGGACCTTGGGGCAGTTGCTATTGTCGCTTTCCTTTTTCTTGGTACTTTACCCTTGGAGTTCTTGAGGCTTGTATTTTTTATTGTTGAACACGCATATGGGAATGGGTTACTTTTGGATTTACCTTTACTTCAATCTTTGGTATTATTGGGGTTTCTATCTTATCTCTTGTTTCTATAAAAATAAAAAGGGTAATGCCTTCCATTTTGTGTGAGATTCTATACCCTTGGCGCTGGTCGCCACTCTGGGACCTATTGAAGGCGGGTTTTGGGGGTAATTATCCCTCCTTCAACTTAAATAAGGAAGGGCTTGGAAAACTGCTGACCCTTCCCTCATTTTGGTGAAATAGGGTCGTGACATTTTCCATCCTATATGGGGTCTTTGATATTGGATGAGATCCAGGTACGAGTTCAATGGATAACTCTACCTCTCTTTCAAAAGGAGGTCCAGGTAACTCCTCAGAAAATACGTTAATGTATTCCTGGATTATGGGGAAATTTTCTATCATTATACTCTCATTTACTTCTTCTTCTTCACCGATAAACACCATAAATAATGATATAAGAGGTTCTTCTACACATAGATCAAGTTGAGATATCTCTCTTTAGAAGATAACTATAGTTTTTACATTCAAGACTACTAAGATTTCCTTTCTTATGTATTTGATCTTAGAATTATACTTTGAGAGCCAGTCCATCCCTAGTATAATGTTAAATTCAAGAATTGGAATGACTACTATATTTGAGATAAGATTGTGGTCACTAAAATAAATACTAGAGTTTCTAAAAACTGACAATGCTTGGATAATCCCACCAGGAGTCTTGACTGATAACTCTACTTTAACAATTCAGGGGTTGATTCTAAATTCTTTACAAACTTGGAGGAAATAAAGGAAAGTGTAGAACTAGAATCAAACAAATTACTTTCTAGATTTGAGAGAACAACAAGAGTACCTACCACCACATCATTTGGAACTTCAACATCAGTTTTCATGATAGAAAAAGCACGACCTTGATCCCTTGGCCTTTACTGATGCTGATGGTGGTTCCCCTCCACTGCCCTGGATTTGGACAGTGATTAGAAAAGTTCCCAAGTTGTCCACAATTATATCATTGGAAATCAGGTAGGGCCTACACCATCTTCCCCTTGTTGTTAGTGTTGGTAATTTGAGGCTTCACTTCACTACGACAATTCCGTGCAATATGGACATCTCTTCCACACATGTTGCACTTCCTGCTCCTGAGTAGGAAGTTACCTGAATTCTTCCTCCCACATTTATTATTTGTGGGACGTTGAGATTTCTTTCCTCCTCTTCCCTGATCAATGTTTCTCCCTAATATGGGCTCCATTGATCATTTGTTTTCATTGGAGTTGTGAGACCACTACATCTCACTGAACTTTAGTTCAACTTTCATTGCACTCCGTATGATCTCCTCATATCTATCATAGTCCTGGTTGGATGTATTCTTATGTAGATGAGGTATTAGTCCACAAAATAATCTATCAACCTTACCACTAGGATCCATGAAAAAGATTGAGGTGTAACGAGAAAGTCTTATGAAGTTCATCTCCTTTTGATTCAGCTTGATAAACTCTTTCTCCATTTTTGTTCTCATAGAATGAGGGAAATACTTATTGAAGAAGATACCTATGAATTCTTCCCACTCCATAGCTTTAACCTCCACACTTGGCCTCATATTTTTAATCATCTCCCACCATTTATCATCTTCTCCCTCTAAGCGGTAAATAGCCAGAGTAACCTTCTCTTGTTTCGAACAACAGATCACAAAAAATATATTCTCGATAGAGCTAATCCATTATTCAGAAATCAATGGGTTAGTAGATCCACTGGAGTTTGGTGGTCATTGACACATAAAGTAATCAACAAGATGTTTTTCCCTTTGCGGTGAAGTTGTTATCTAAGCTTTATTCAAGTTATTTCTCATAACATGAGTCAGTTGGTTCATAATTCTCATGAATGTTTCCATTTCAGCTTCCATCAGAGGGCCGTTAGTGCATGGTCCATTGCGGTCACCATTTGCACGGTTCCACCTATTTCCCACCATTTTATAAAATAATAAAACCTTAGTTAAAATCATATTTCATTTATTAATATTTTAACTATAAAGTATTTTTATGTCTTAAAACTTTATGCTTAAACATAGTATTCTTTAACAACAATTACATTTCTCTATAAATTCTTCATAATGATTCATAAAAAGATTGTGATTAACTAAACATATCCAAACATATCCCCAAAGAGTGTCAAACTAGGAGTGAAACAAGGCCCATTGTTGTGTACCAGGATACCCCAGATCAAGTCCAAAACTCCTTGTCTGAGCTTTCACTCCAAGTTACGTCTGTGCTAGAGCCACATCTACTTGTTCATATCCAGGAAAATATTTATTTGTTCGGAAACCACTTACTTAATATTTCACCAAAATACTAGGAAGTTTTCATATATTTTAACTTTTATATAGGGTTATTACTAAAGTTATTATTGCCTAATTTCCTCAAATAACTAAACTATACTTTGATACCAACTATGGAATCCCACCTTTTTATTACATAACTTTTCATTACATTTTACGAACAGAGGATCTTTAAAGTCTAGTGTCTTGGAAAAAAGGTACATAAAAAATGAAAACTTAAAACATTATTTTAATAACCTTGAAAAAATTCTTGAAAAGTTCATCCTAAGTACAATTACTTCATATCATAACCTGGAGACATACAGTAAAGTAAATGGTGTGCATAATACCTAGTAAGAAAAACAAGAGAAACAATTTACATGTGAACTTGAGCGATATCAATAAGAACATGAGAAATACCATAAAGGCATGATAAAGAGGAATATAATAATAATAATAACTTGAAACATAACTTGAAAATGTGGCTACAACATTTAATTTAGACATTCATAATAATATCACCAAGGCCCATCCCCAAGGTGTCATAAAAATTACCAAGGTTATTCACCAAGGTATCGTAAAACTTGTCATCTCTAAAGATTAATTTCTTTACCCAATTCATTGGATCACTATCATGTAAAATCCTTAATATGTATTTATTTTCATGTGATCCAAATATATAATAATAAAATAGTTCATAAATAACACAAAGAGAATAAAAGAAATGGGTTTCATATCAAGATCGTGAGGTTTTAAAAAGTGCTTAAAAATAAGATCATTATGTCATTTATAACCCATGGAAAGGGAATGAGGGTTTTATGTATGTAAATTACATAAAAAATATATAATTTTAATGTATTTATGAATACCCCTAGAAATGAAATAGGTTTGGGAATTCACATAAATAAAATAAGATAATTTCTTGAGAAAAGAGAGAGATTTTGAGACAAAAATTCTATAGCAGAATGGCTATACAACATGGTTTTAAAAAACATTAAAAAGAGAGAGTACAAGGGTATCCAATACATAAATGAATAATAATACAGTATGGGGACATAATAATATGTAAATAATAACATGTTATGGAAAATTGAAAGTTATACTACATAAAAGAGAACTTGAATGAAAAAAAGAGAAGTTGGGAATTCCCTTATGAAAATTCGGCAGCCTAACAACATCTCTTAAAATTCAGAAAAATAAGTTGATGAGGGTGGAAAGGGTCTCTCATCATTTTTAAATAAAATAAACACAAATAATAATATATAATAACATACTCCAAAATAATAAAATGGAAACTAGAAGATATAACATAAATGAAGTCTTGGCTAAAAGAGGAGGGTGAAAGGTTCCCTTACCATGAAGAGTAACTTAAAAAAATCTAAGGTTGGGACCTTGGGGGGATTTAGGGAACCTTGGGAGGAATATTTTGGAGGTAAAAAGACCATATATTCGTTGAGAAGGAATTTGGGATGAAATAAATGAAGGAATGAGTTGGTATTTATAGCAAAAGTGAGGGAATATTTTATTAATTTCCAAGAGACACCACATTAGTGGTATTGGAAAAACCATGGGCTTTCTCATGGTATTGGATAATTGGGACACCTCATAACATATATTAATTTACACAAGTATACCATAATTATTACAACATTATTACATCATTAATGATGTCATTAAACACACCGAAACTCAAAACTGCACTTTTACTATTCACCAAAAAACAAAACATTTTATAAAAATCTCATAAATTCACCCTAACCTAATATAGATGCTCTGAATTAAAAAATGAAATCCATTTTATGAAAACAATTTCCTAATTATGAGATATTTAATTTTTAAGTAAAACACTATTTACCTGAAAAAATACTAATACTTAACTAATAATTTCTGAAACAGTTATTTACTTATGCTATTATATCACATTACCAATCAAGATGCCTAAAATATATTTATACTTTATTTAGTGAGGTTAATATTCCATTGGTCACATTAATATTCATAAGTTTAATATTACTATTCATAATTTAATATTCCCTAAAAATTAAGTTGATCTTATTTGAATCTAAATTTCTTACTGATCACAACTATATAAGACCATCTTTTGAAAATAATTTCACATTATTAATTATTTAAAGTATAAAAAAATATTTTAAAATACATTTTTCCAATATTCATCAATAATATGGAACTTTTATAAATTCATCCTATATTTATTTTGACATTTGAAATCAAATTTTTTTACCATAATAAGAAAAATAAATTTTATTTATAAAAAAGTATTACACGAAGTAACTAAGGCCTCGTTACATAGCCCCTTATAAGACCTGCATAGAACCTAAGAGTAAGGTGTGCAATGGTGATAGAATCTTGGGGCGACTTAGACAACATTGCCCAATTGGTGATTTCTATTAGCTTGAACTTCTCCCATAAGCAATTTCGTTCAAGCTTAATGTGTTGGAGTTCAGATTGGGCTTGGTCCAAATCAAAGCCCAGTGATGCTACCTCCTTCCCAACCTATGACAGATAGGCTTCATATGGATCGAGTCTACTAGACGAGGCCATCAAATATTCTTTCTGTATTAATTAACCATGATCATTTGTATTTAAACTAATAATCATAATGTTAAGAGTATAGTTTACAATGGTCCTATTGACCAATATTCATATAATAGTCCAAACCCAACAGTCACATTTTAATTAATACTCATACTATTAATAAAAGTATATAGTTTTTTTGAGTACAAAATAAAATAACACATAAATTTAGGAAAAAAAATATTATTCAAAAGTTCAGGTCGTTACATTTTAACTTCCTGAGTCAACAATGAAGAGTAGTTTTGATGAAGAGTCAGTTTTCTCTAAGAATAAGTCTATATTCAGTAAGAACTTGAAAAATTGGAAAAATAAATAGAATATATAGTTGAAGAAGTCCCTATTATCTAATTAATAGGTAATATCTAGTTCTCCACCCCTTTCTGACAATGAAGATATTTCAGGCTTTGAATGTAAAGAGTAGGTGGCTTAGGTTTCCACCAGAGAAATGGATGACACTTCTAGAACAAGTGACAATATTGATCAATATTTAACCTCAAATTAAATTAAAAGAATATGAAAATATCTTCATGATATTCCTTTAGAAAGAGTCATCTTCATTTGTAGAATCTTTCAATGTATTTAGGTTAAGATTATCCAATTAGAGAGAGAAGCTGACAATATAGAAAAGGGCTTGGAAGGAAAAGTTTGAGAATGTTATAATCTCTCTAGAAAAGTTGTAACATTTGAAGAAATAAATAGGGAACTTGAAATAATATCCTTAAAATATATCAAAGAAGTTGAATAAAAAGAGGTAGTCAAAAAGACTCTTAAAGAAAAGATCCATGTGCTTGAAGAGAAACTGAAAAATAGCACTGATGATAGGGGTTTACATTTTGGTGAACTATCCAAGAAGATCAAGGAATATAAATCTTTGATTCAGAACAAATTTAATCTGAATGAAGAAGAATTTTTTAGAATGAAGAAGGTTTTTTTAAGTAAAGTTGATTAGGATTGAATATCAAAAAATTATCCTTGATAGGAAATGTCTAGATTTGGAATCCTAATTGGTCAATCTTGAGATGAAATATATTGATACTTCACAAAAGAAGTAAACAACTTATTATATTACTCAATTGTCATTGGTGGATTATAAATCTAAAAGACCTCCAACATGTGATAAGAATATCATGAAATATTTTGATGATCTATCTCAAGCAACTGAGAAGAAACATGTACCATCCAAACCAACTTGTGATAATGCCTCTAAACATTTTATCATGAAGAGTGCAGGTTGTAAGAAAAATATTGGTAAATCATGGATGAATAAAGGAGATATGAAATCTGCCACCATGTCTATGGTAGATAGGAATAAATGTATGGAATCCTTATTCCCATAGGGAACTCAACAAGTCATGAATAATAACTAACGACCTTATGCAAGAGGTATAAAGAAATCAAGATTTATGGGTCAATGTTGCTATTAAAATAGATTTGGGAATCATTCATTTGATTGTTGGTACAATCCATTTAATGAAGAAGTAAAAAGAAATCCTATTTCAAGGGGGATCAAACTAGAGATAAAGAAACAATATCCATAGGTCTAGAAACATCTTTTTAATGCAAACAGATTCAGAATGCTTGATTACATCTATGATGTATGCAATGGAAGTGGTCACAAGGTTGGTACATGATTATCTCAATATGTATTCATTGTTGATAGGAAAATAAGACCACCAATTCCAACAATGTATGATGAAGCTACCTTGGGAAGAAATCAGAAGAAATTTGTGATCACAAATTCCACCAAGAAGATCTCAAGTAAGGAAGCTAAGAGGACCTTGGTTTTTTAATCCATAAAGATAAAGGGTAGTTTATACAAAAGATCTATTAAAAGGTATGAAACTCAAATGAACCAATGTGGAAGATCCAAACCTGCTTCAACAGTTCCTAATGACATGCTTGTTATTTGACTAGAATATTTGGAAGGAATGAGAAAACTTGACAATGCACAGGCAAAGGATGGTGAAAGTGGAAAAGAAAATGATCCACATGATGAGGAAAAAGGTTATGAGTTCTTGTTATCAAAATTCATATCTCATGCTAAAGAATTTCTATATGAGAGATGCATGAAATCTAGTCACATTGCAAAATGATGATTAACCTTAATAATAGAGAAAGAAGCATCCCTAAAGAGGAGTAAGAATGTATCTTTCTTGATGGATGTTAAGAAGAAAAATTATCCACACAAAGAATAATTGAATATGAAGAGATCCATGCCACATTAACATCGATCAGAACATATTTTCAGATGTGAAAGCATGAATACTGGAGTAAATGAAAAAACTTGGTTGAGAAAAGAAACTCAACCATGCCCGAATGGCCTGAAGGACTTATTTTTTATTTTATTATGGATAATCCCCCTTTTAAGGGTTGAAGGGGAACCCGTACATGACCTGTAGGCCCAAGAAACAAGGCCCAACACACTTTAAATACATGACCTGAAGGCCCAAAGGCATACCATGCCCAATACATGACCCATAGTCCCAACCCACTTGAACTGCCCCTCCCCAGCTTTCTGTGTCATTGATAACCTAGCTCCCCACCTTGCATTGCTGATCGGCTAACATTACCCCATACAAAGCTACAGGGTGCCTGGTCCCAATGGAGGCTACCATACCCTCTCATTCTTCCAATCCGGTTAGATTTTCATATAGTGGCTGATACTCCTATTGCTCTGATCCTCTTCTGGTGCATGTTCTTTATGAACTGGGCTACTCCATGGTCTACGCGGCCCGTAGGCCCTGTGGCCTGAAGGCCTTTGATGACCCGAAGGCCCTGGAGACCCATAGGCCCAAAAACGGTGGCCCGAAGGCCAAGCTGAATATGTAAACATCTTTGAATGATTATTCAATTGATATTCAAATGTAGATATGATTGCGGATCATATTTGGACGAATCAGAAGATGTTCTATTCTGGATAACTTGGAAAACTAAGGTACCATCTTGGATCAAATTTACTACTGGTATTCTAATGAACAAGTGTTCAAGAATATTATCCATTGTGAAGTTGTGAAAGTCATCCAATATGGAAAGTCACAATATGAAGATCCATTTTGTTGTTCTATCCATACTGAAATTATTTCATATCCCTTCTTGATGAGATCCACCATTATGAAGATTCTGAAAAATATCGCCATTGAGGGGGAGAAAAATGATGAATAACGAAGAAGATACCAAAATCATTATTTCATTTTTCAACCTGGTTATTATAGAAATTTCATGAAGACTGTGTCATTTGAAAGGGATTTTCAGTGATCTATGGAACAAATTCAAATGTAGAAGTGTATAAAGGAGTGAAAAAAATTTAGAGGAGAAATCGAAGAGTTAAAATTGATCAATCCAACATAATTTAGGATTATATCACACTAAAACCTACAAGGAGACCAAGGAATGATGCATAGTCAATCTTATAATCAATTGTATAACTAACCTCATTAGAAGAATCTATGAAAGTAGAATCATGGGCTAAATCCATGAATGAAGAACTCGACCATATTGAAAAGAACTAACCATGGGATTGTGTTACTTGACGAGAATATCATAATGTGATCCGAAATAAGGCACACCTAGTGTGTAAATGCTATGCCCATGATGAAGGAATTGGTATAGAAGAATTAGCTTCTCTAGTGGCGAGACTAGATTCGATTAGATGGATGTTGAAGACAACGTACCTGAACAAAATTCTAGGAGAAGAAGTTTAATTTGAATGACTCACACCATGAGCATGGTATTACCATCTGGATTCTTATCTGAAGAAGGTCCAATTAAAAAGAGGAGGTGTTGATCATAATCTCTGCATGAAGAATTAATAGGAATATCAATTTATGGTGCTTGAGTATATGGATGATATTATACTTGGAGGCAGTAGGAAGGGACTAGTGGAAGGATTTACCAGTCACATGAAAGCAGAATTAGAAATGTCCACTCTGATTAAGGTTGGAAATAAACATGGAAAGAATGAGGATATGAATTTTTTGGATATCACCATGTATATAAGAATCATTAAAAGAAAATTGTACTTGACTACAACACAACCATATATCATCTTTGCAGCATTCCCAACGACCCACTTTCAAAGTAATTCGAAGAAAGAATATATGGTGGCAGTCAAAAGAGTCATGAGATAAAATTCCCACAAGTTGTCAAACATTCTATAATTGAAAGAACTATGTAGGATGGTTGAGTAAGAAATAGGAAAACACTACCCTCAATACTTTTGAAGCAGGATATATCTCAACTATGAAGGCCTGCATGCAGCTACTCTGGAGAAAGCAAAAACTGTCTGATATTGGTGATGAAACTACAAAAAAAATGACTTTTACCAACTTAAATTTAGTTATAGATATCATATATGTTGGTGAAAATGAACAATTCTAATAGATATTAAGTTTTTTTGTTATTAAATTTAAATACCAACATTTATTTTTACCAACACATATATATGTTGGTATTAATTGTTTAATACCAACAAAAACTTTACCCACAATTAATTTTTTTACTTTATCATATTAAAAGAAATAGTTTTTTACCAAAAAATAAATCTATAATTATTAATAATTATTACCAATAATTTTCCTCAACATGCAAATTTGTAACTATTATTTATTCAATACAAACAAATAATTTAACAACAAAAATGTTTGAAACTATTAGTTAGTCATTTACTAAAAAAAGCATATTTTTATTAACAAAAACAAAAATAGACTAATTTCTAACTTAATCACAAAAGATTATGTTGTTATTAATGAGTAAATATTGTAAATATTTAGAATAAATGATAAATTTGATCCAATATATATTATATTTGACATATAATTAAAATTAAATTTTAAATATATTTCAAAGGAATAGAGTGTAATAAATAAATAAATAAATAAATAAAATTTAATATTAGATCCATAAAAATAAAATGAAAAACACACCCCCTCATCGTCCTCACGCTCCCCACATCCCCGTCCCCGCACTCACCCCACACCTCCCCTCTGCCCACATCATCGTCTCCTCCTGGTGCTGCCCCCAGACCAGTGATCTGTGCCTGCACTCACAGGAACAGTTCATCGCCATCTCCCACACCCACAATGACACCCCCTTTGACTCTTTAGAATCACCTATACCCCTTTTCTACCGATGATCGATCGATTTTTCCAATTTCAACTAAAAATATCTGGTATCACTCATTTCTCATTCAAAAGGTCAATGATTGAGCCTATTATCAGGTATGCACCCTTTCTCTTCAAGTTTTAATCCTTTGAAATCTTGGGCTTCTGGTGTTTGAATTGAATAACAGTTAGGGTTTTAGTGAGATTCAGATGAAGTGTGTTTTCTGGTTTTTGTTTTTATTTATTTTCCTAGTGATTTTTGGTTACTAATTGGATGATTCTACAGATCCACTCCAGTTATTTGAGTCGGACTTGCATACTTGTACGCATAAATTCCCTTTGAATACTTTTCTATTTTATTCACTTGTCATAGAAATGTAGTGTTGAACCAAAGTACACAAGAAAATTCATCATTGGATTCATCCCACACACTGGATTATCTAATTTTATATCAGGATATTCTGCTTTTTTAGTTTACTATGGAGGCCCTCTTTCATTTATAATGTCCAAATAGTTCTAAAAATATATAAAAATGGATAAATAATTTGATATATGACCTACTTCCATACTTTATTCCACCATTTTAATTTCTATTTCCATATCCACATTATAGATTTGTTAGTATGAGTCATTTTTTTGTAGGATAACAAATAGAAATTAACTGACTATCATGCAGGTGATTTTGTTAAGCTTTTGGATGTTTCATCCATGGAGAGTATTCTTTTAAAAACTTATGAAATGTTGAAACTATTACTTAGAAAGAACCATATAAATGTATATTTGTTGTTGCTTTTATTGGCCCTTATTATTCTCATACTTGTTAATGTGTAGAGTTGAATTTTTTTCCAATTGATTCTCATATTAGTGGAAAGTGAAATTAATTGCATTAGAAATTGGAGTAGCTAAAGCTGAATGTTATATTTATTTTTCATGATTGTATCATAATACTAAATAGAATTTGAGATTAATTATTTTGAAATATCTATTTTTAACACTTATAGCCTATAATAAGCAGTTTTAATAAACTAGCAATGTTTGTTTTGTTGATGGAAAACTTTCACACTTAAATTACTGAAGATAATCATTAAGTGACCAAAAAAACTTTTTTATAAGAAATATGGGAACACTCATCCAGAACTTATAACATAAATTACTTGGAATTTATTTCATTTAAACATAAACAACCAATCTACCAGTGATCCAAGTGCCAACATATCAAATCATCCCACCAAAAAAGCCACCAACATGAATTCTTATTCAGCTTCACAAAAAACTAACCAACATATAATCATTTATTCATTCTAGAGTCTTACTAGGACTGATGTAGAGGCTCCTCACTTTGTAATGAAAAAATGTGATTCCAAAAATACATTGAAATTCCTTGATAGGATGACCATGGTCACCAAAATCAATACCATAATGCCATGTTTTCTCTTTTAAATCATTAACTTTTCTAGTAGTGAAGAATGCGGCATGATAATAATGATGATCGGGGGTGTCAATTGTAACCAAAACTTAAATTATGTTTGCGTCAATGCATACGTGGTTCAAAAATCGCCTGATATTTCCATTTTATATTGGATCCAAACTAAGTGAAATTTCGTCCATTAATAATTCCTCTAAGCCCTAGTATTCATCGAGTAAGATAAGATATGTTTATATTTCTCATATTCCTAGCTAATTTCACTTCGATAACTCATTGGTTAATTTTTTCCAATATAATCATAAAAAATGTACTTTGGGGTAATCCCTCAAGCGTACGGACACCCCATCCCTTTACTTAGTTAAGAATACCTATAAATTTCATGTGGTGCCTCTATGAACAACTCAAATTTCACATTGTATTTGCAGCCACACATTCTCCTGCACTCTTTGATAATTTTTTTCATTAGATAGCCTTTTCATTGTCTAGAAACATTCTCATCACAAAACCTCTTTAAGAGGTAGTTTTGATAATAGAAGTAGTGAGACTTTGTGTGGTATTTGACTCATGAAAATGAAATATTTTAGGAATTATTCTCTTAAAAACCTTATTGATTATATGCATGATCCTTTCACATTTCACATGAACATGCACATTCACATGGAATTGGAGATGAAAGAAAATATGATTTACAGTTTGGAGATTAATCTTCATCACCAACCTATGCTACCGTGAAAGGTATATATGAATTTTGGTAGATGATATTTTTTGGGATGTAATAGGATTTAACCAAGCACACAAATTAGATAAATATAATAGCATTCAAAAAACAAAATTGTAGATTGTATTTCTCTTTCAAACAGCCTCTAGGACAAGTGGTTATGTGAATACTGTGTGACTGTTTGAAAAGAAAATGTTTCTGGAACATAATGACAATCTCTATCAGTTGAAATTATTGCTGGAGTTGATTCTGTTGACCAGATAACCAATCAGTGCATACATATCATTAGAACTCCTGGGAATGAATTTGGTGGATGCACATTATCATGTCTATCTATGATACATTTCATTATCATGTATCTTTGTGATGTATTTCATTTTTAAAACATTTAGGTTGTGTTTGAAATCACTTATTGAAGAGTGGATATAACACTTTTCACTTATGGATACACTAAAAAAATAACTTGAATTAGTGGTAGGAAAACAGTTTTACAGTAGGCAATCTGAAACACTTAGCTATAAGTTTTATAAACACTATTCAAGCCAAAGTCAGGTGTTGTGGGGGGGGGGGGGGGGATCAGGGAACACTTAAATATCTTTAAGTGAACCATTTTTGTCTCTATCTAACATCTTTTATATCTTGATTCCTATTTTTCTAATACATTTCAATGGTGTGGGCATGAATTATGTTTGTTTAGTTAAGGGAAACATTACAACAAATTCTCTTTATGGGGAGTGTCTCAACACAATGCATGGACAGTCTTGTTACTAGTCAACTGGGTCAGGAGATCCACAATATTATAGCTACTTACTAAGAGCATTGCCATACTAAGTTATGTGGATACTTGAATTTATTGTAAACTAACATAGTTCATGCATCATGTTTTTTGTTTTTTTGGTTTACAACTTATTATCTTATTCTGCAACCATTGAAATGAAGTTTTTTTGGACTTTTATTATAATCAAGTCTTAGTTTATTTTGAAGTTGCTACATGTTTCACATGATTGGTTTCAATTCTCACTTAATATTTTTATTATTGAAATTTCTAATCAAGGAACATGATTTTAGTAGATTGTGATTTAGTGCTTTTACTATTATACTTTGTGATCAGGTATTTTTATTTCTATTTTCCATGTTCCATAACATTTTTAGATGATGATGTATAATAGTTATCTTCTTATTTAGTGTGTGTGCAAGAATTCCATGGATTCCATAGCCTCCAAAATTTCTAGGTATTGAATGTCCACAATGGGAGTTTTAGATTTGATTTTTTAGAGATTACTATTAGATTTTATTATGCATTGATGTAAATGGTAGCTTTGTTTGGTTCTTGTTGGATTCACTTTTTTCTTTAAATGTTTACCTAGTTGTATCATTTTTATTGAAGTTTAATGATGTAATTAATATTTTCCATTATCTTTGTTTCATTGTTTTATTGAAGAAACATGTCATATCTTTCAAGATATTGGTGGAAGATTTCATTGAATCAAGTAAGAGTAAAATGATTCAATTATCAGGGGGAGTAAATTTCTATGTTTCATTATATTTTTTCTCCATTATATTATGTTCTATATTGAACTATATGTTTTTTTCCTAATAAAACCTGAGATTGATGCTGTTTTATGTATAGGGGATTTCTTTCAGCCACCTGTATATGAAATTATGGATGATGAATCACCGCATGCTATTGATTTGAGCCTACTGTAAATGATCACCACCATTGTTGTGATATCATATCAGAGTGGATGAGTTTCATGCATGGAACTTTCCACCGCATGCTACTATCATGGACCTACTATATATTAGATATAATTAGATTAATAAATATAGTATAATATTTTAGCAAAAAATATTGTAATACCCACAAATAATATTTTATCTAAATTATAATTTATAAACAAATATTAATTATTGGTTTTGAATATAATAATAGATAAAATAATATTGTTAATAACCTTACTGGTGAAAAGATAAATGATCTTAATAATATTAGAAACAGATAAATATGTCATATGAATATGTTGGTACACATTTTTACCAACATATATTTTATCTTTTGGTATTATAATAATTTCCAAAGAACTATTTTATCTTTCACAATAACATTTAGCGACATAGTTTTTACCAAAAATTTAGTGATAGAGACATATATGTTGGTAAAACCCTTTACCAACAAAAAATTCACTTTTACCAACAGATACACTCCTATTAGAAAAAGATAAATATTTTTTAGTGTGAGGTGAAAAAGCCGATGATAATCCACTTTGATAATAAGATCACAATTTATTCTAAGAATAATCAGTTGAACCTCAGTGTTCAACCACCTCCCCATGCTTGATGAGGTTATAAAAATTCCCTCTCCCCATTTGTTTTAACTATTTTAATATGGTTTTGGAAGTGATGTAGGTTTATAGGGGAGATACGATTTAGGGGGAGCATATTTTTGAGCTCTATAAGTCAAGATTCAGTTATTTGAGTTTATTTCCAATGGGGGAGAATGGATAAATTCAATAGAGAGTGAACTGGATTTTTCTAGATACAGGAAAGATGGTAAATAGAGAAAGTCAAAAATAAAACTATGGGGGAGAAAAGAAAATAATGAGAACTCAATTCATGTCCTCTATCTTGTTTCTTACACTGAGAACTAATCACATAGACTTAGAGTGATGGATGAGTTGTTTATTGAAGGTTTAGATTTTGATCATGGATGATGCTTCAGTAAATTTATTTGGATATTACAAACAAACCCAAAGGGGGAGATTGTTAGACCCAATATTGTTCGTTGATACTAATGAAGTCTAGTTTGTGTTTGCTGTCAATATGCACATGGATGACCGGGGAGTTTTCAAGGAATGTGGTCAAACAATTGAGACTAAAAATAGTATTGAAGGCAACATAGTTTCCTAGTGTTTGACAAATTTTTGGGCCTTAAAATCATGAGTTTGATGTTGGAAGAAGAAGATTTTCATGTAGGATTGAACGGTATGAAAAAAGACAAAGAAAATAGGATAAATAAGTGAACAAAATACCTCATAACATTGAATGCATACCATGTTTAGGGAATGGTTTGTGTCTACATACCAAGAAGTGAGAACAGTATGCAGAGCGTTTACAAAATTGAAAATGGTTTGCGGTGACAGTTTGTGGCGAAGGCGTGCAGTACAAAGAATGTTGGAGGTTTGTGGGATTGCTGTGGTTCACAGGACAGGAGAGGTACACAATGGAGGCTTTACCTAATCAAGGATTTGGTAAATCTTGGTTTATCATATTTTTTGGATCCATTTTTACCTATATAAGGAGAAATAATACCCTTCATTTAGACAATAGAATGAAGATTAAAAATATGGGAGGAATTTGGAGAAGTAAAGAGCAGTTCGTGGGAAGGTAACTCCTCATAGGAAGAAGTGATCTACAAAGGAGAAAATAGTCCATGTAAGAGAGTATAGTTCGCAGAGGAAGCTCTTTCATTACGCAGGGAAGAAAGGAAATATGTAGAGAAAGCAGGGTCGTGTGCGGTGCAGATGTAGTTTGCAAAACATGGGCTATTTTCAGAAGGTGGTTTGTAGAGTTAGTATACAGAGTTGGTACGTGGAGCACATATAGTACATGGAACATGATAACTTTTTGAGGAAGTAAGGAAGTACGCAGAACTAGGCTGTACACAACAGAGCAGGGCAGTACGTGGTGGGGATGGATGGTATGTGGAAATATCTGTGGTATGCAGAGGAGGTGATCTATGAACCATACCTACTACTCAGTATGTGGAGGAGGTAAAATGGTATGCAGAACATCCATGGAAGCCTGAAAATTGATCAAATTAGTTTATAAAATTAATTCCCATAACCTACCGATGTGGGGGAAAGTAATTTACATATGTGGGTGATAACAAGAATTCAACAGAGAATCCATTTGTAGTTGAGGATGAATGATTCAATGCTAAACCATTGAATCAACCTTCAAGTCAATAAACCGAGTTAGACTTCTCTTAGAGTAGTGAGCTAGGGGAAGTCAACAAAAGTGATCTGAGGGATACAGTGAGCTATCCTTGAAATTTTGTCAAGGAATTGTACCTTTAATAGAGTGACTATGGCCAAAACTTTGTATTCCACAACTAGTGAATATTAGTGGATTTTGGTACGATTGACACACTGTCAGCATATGTTCCTTGGACGTATCCCTTAATGATGAACAAATTAATAGTGTTGTGTGGTCGCTTTACATGTAATTGTTTGATTTTTTTTATTATACATCATACAAGTTTAACGAGTTCCTACCAACATGGGAACACAATCCATCACTTTAAAAGAAAAAAGTTGATACCCTGATTCACCCCTCCCCTCTCAGGGTGTTCTAGGGTCCTACACTGTAAGAATTCCATTCATTTGTTTGATGATTTCTCCATAAAACATTCTAAAGGTGTCAAGATTCATCTTTGATGTTTCATACCTCATCTGTCTTACATTGTCTATTCCTTCATAGGAAACTGTAATAGTTTTCCACATTTCATAGGTAGTAGGACATTGAGAAACATGATTGAAATCATCTGGTCCAAGACCACAATTAATAACATTCATGGATTTTGAATTCATGTCATATTCAGCTTTTGTTAAAACATCCCATGTTTCCAGTTGCTAGGGAATCTTATATGGGGTAATGATATTTGAGTGAACTTTGAATACAATATTTTTAAGATAAATAATCATCATTGATTTCCAACACCCATTATTTTCACCATTGATGTATTGAGCTCAAACCATTGACATTACTTCTCTAGGATCATCCATTTCCATCTTTATATAGACCTTATAATTTTTAGCTTGCTATAGATTTATCCAAAATCTAACCTTTGATACCAATTGTTAGGTCAGAATATTCAATTAATACACAAGAGAGGGGTGAATTGTGTATTTTCAAAATCTTTCACTATTATGTATTTTAACACCCACTAAAATTTATGCAAATATGCAGTGTTATTATTCTGTATGAAAATATTAAATGGATAAATAGAAAGAAAGAACATAGCTTTTTATAGTGGTTCAGGTCACAAATATCCCCTAGTACACTCTATTAATAACTCTCTCAACAAGATTGGTAAATTTCACCAGAATGGTCATCTTATCATAAGAACAAGAATCCAAAACTGAGTGGAGGTAGTTGACACCTTACAAACAGGAAAAATTTCAAAGCCTTCTGGTTCTGTAAAATAGAACCTATTATCCACATCTTAGATCAAGAATCTGATACTCCAACACAACTGAGTACGATCAATAGAAACTCTAATAAATCAAAAGAGATTGATTTGTTGAAACAAATTAAAATTCACAATTACAGCAGTACACAATTGATAATAGATAGATTTTCTTATTCATAAATAATAGTAGTCAAGAGAGAATGAGTTTTAAGAGATATAGGTTGCATATAGATCTTCAATTTAAAAGAATCAACAAAATAGAGAAGTCACAAACTTACAGTAGAACAAGATAGAACATATATATCTCCAAAATGTAGTCCTTTAATAGAGTTGTTTGTTTTCTATATAACTATAAAAATAATTTCAATAAGGTAGTCTTGTATGTGAATACCTTATCACATATATTTTTTAAGAGATATTCTGAAGGGATATATAGAACATAAAAGACTTTCTTCGGTGTTCCAGATCCAAAAGAATAGCCTAATTAGTCATGGAAATTCAAATTTCAATTAACCAGGAGAGTCGTAACTTCCCTTAGAAATATAAGAGATTTTCCTAGATGAAAATGGTTCTTTGAAATAATCAAAATAATCCTTTAATTGGTCTTTAGTTCTATCTTGATCATTGTAGTAATCTAGGATTGAAAACATGGCTTGAAAAACTTCACCGTTGAGAACACAACCTAGGGTTGAGCTACATAGCATAGGGTCCCTTTACATAGAATAGGGTTCTTTTATGTAGCATAATATTCCTTTGCGTAGCATAGGGTTCATTTTCTATATGTTCGTCCTTGTTAGCATAAAATCCCGAATATATCATTGATTAATTACACGTTCAATTTTCCCAAACTTAGGGTTGAAAATAGTAAATCTAGACTCCAACATAGGGTTGTTGATCCATACGTGTGTCATTTTTCTGAATGTAAGGATGACGATCCAAACGTAAACTCTTTAGCATAATGTAGAGTTGATAGAATACACAAAAGTTAGTTTTTTTAGTCTAATGTAGGGTTGAAAATAGTGTTTTGAGAATCATTCCCATAATGCTAACTTCCTTTAAAATAGAATATAAATTTCTATAAAACTCACTTAACAAAACTTTATTAGAAAAAATAGGGGTTTTTGTGAACATAAAAATCATCATAAAATATAGAGTATTGTTGAGACAATACATGCCTAACAAATAAAACTAAGTAAGAAAATAAACATATCATACATAGTATCATCTCTAGAGCCTATGGGTCATAAGCCTCGACCACTTGCAGTTTCTTTTTCCCTTATCCCCCAGCTCCCTGAGTTTAGTATGGACCAACTAGGGGTGGGGTGTCAAAACGTATACCACCTACAACTGCTCTCCCAACTCCTCTACTATGTCTGCCACCCTATAGATCCACCTTCTCCTAACACTACCTCTACCTAGGCGGCCCATCCGCTAACTCTATCAGTAGTACGATAGGTCAGATAATCTCATGCAAGATGTCCCTAAACATCACAAGATTAGCACCGCCTCTCTCAAGGATGAATGGATATATCCTATGGGCCTTGAACGGGAGACCCTATATCTTGGGAATACCTCTTCAAATGTATCACACATCCAATTACTTGTTTTTTACATCATCTCTCTTCTTTTGAAGTCTCATCTCTCATGTTCCCATTATCGACACCAACTGCCTGCATCTGCCCTCCCATGAAACTCTCGACTACCAAAGCATGATCTAGCTCCCCAACATATGTAAGAATTCATAGAGGTATAACTATGGATCAAATGTATCTATTTAAACCTCAATTAAAGGTATAATATGGAAATTACTAATCAATAACCATATCCATTGAGTACTGAGAGGGGTTGGCGAACCTTGATAAATACTCAGCCATAGTCGTACTACCCTGGTGAAGCAGTAAAAGCTCCTGGATGAAAAAAAACTCCCAAAGTATATGGATAAAACTCCTCTTGGAAAAGACACTCAAACAATAACCATAAAATAGTCACCTCATCATACGAATGGGTCATTAAGCCCCACCATTGTTCTGTAGAGCCATGAAAATTGATCGCTTATAGGATCACCATCTGATCTGCTGGTGTCTTGACAAGATGGAAGAATCAAGTCACTGCCTCAATACAGTCCTTAGCCGTATATGGGTCAGGATTTCCTCAGAACCTAAGGGTTCACTTTAATTAAAACTCATAAATCATGCTTATACAACACATATCATTCACTGATACTACCAATATCATCTTATACTAGATAGATGGTGGTAAAATTGGCACACCATATAAAGGTTACACCTCATGAACATGTATATGTATTGAAGACTCATTGTTGAGGGGATCATCCTCATGATCTTGCCACTAAATCCTAACTAGAAAATCTTTTGGAGGCATCTTGAAATGAAAAAGATATACCATGGTCAATGAGTATATCTATAGAGTTGACTTAATAAGGACATAGAAACCACAACCCATTACTATATGATGCACTTACCAATGTTTTCCCTTCAACCATTTTCTATATGTACCAAGTAAAAAAATAAGGTTTTTAGAGTCTTTGTTAATGGATACACCAGCCACTGCACCAACATTGGAGTCCCTATCCTGAAATATGAACTCGAAACACTTAATAATGTTTCCCCAAACCAATCTCACATACTCTTTTCCTAAGGTAGAGCTAAATTCTTTAATACCACTCTATCATGACTTGGACTAACCAACCTCGAATAGTGACTACCCAAGCCCGCCTCCAATAGGCTAGGGGTTGATTACTAGCATCGAGGAGGCATATCATGAAAATGGGAGGAAATATTCTAATGTACCTATATAAACCCACACATCTCCAATTTCATACAATTATGAAATATGAACAACTGATAACCATGCATGCATATATATAAAATCCCACCATTAGAGTATGAAAACAAGTACTGGAAATAAAAAGAGAAAAATAAAATCCCACCCAAAATAAACATAGAACAAGTCTAACCTAAAAAAATTAATGATGATTTTTCTCAAGGAAACTACAGGAACAAACCTTTATCTTTCCAGCTCACTAAACTCTTACTGGTCCTGGTCCCTCCAGGACTTCATCAAAAGGTCAATCATCTTCATATGACATGACACATATAGGAAAATCCCATGAAAAGGTGAGTATAATAATATCCAGTAGGACACCCCAAAATCACTAAGCATATATAATCAAGAATAATAGTTAGATCATCATGGGTACATGTCAATGACATATAACAAGAATATCCAGATATACTCATAGTAGACACATAGTCTCAAGTAACATCAAAACCATATTTCCATCATAGGATTTATAATCAAAATTTACATGTAGCACTCATTTAGGAGAACAAACTCCATGAGTCAGATAGCACTGATGGAATCCATACAAGATTTCATGATCATCAGGTCTTTCCATAAGAAAGTACATGCTAGAAGTATAAAGAGATTGATACACAGATGGGGATCACTCCCAAGGTCATGGGTTATACCAAAACCACAATCTAGATTAACTGTATAAGGGATCAACACCCATGTAGTATTGGTCACGATGATACCAAGAACCCCACTTAAGATAATATTGATTATATAGGATCTCACTCTAGAAATCATGGAGGGACTCCCACAACTCTATCCAAGACTAATGTTCCTTATAGGGGATGACTATCCTATTGCATAGGACATGACACCATATTAAACCCTCAGGGAATGGATCAAGGGAATATACCCTAAAAAAAATTTATCCTAAAGAGGACAAGATATCTAAGACATATTTTAAGAAGTACACAATGTGTATGGGAAGCACATGGTGTGTCCCATCAGTAATGGGTTCTACCCATGTATCACGGCCCGTTCCCATGTCCGTGTCTGAGTACATTACATGTATGACCTCATATACTTCTGACCATGTTCATGTACAATTGGTCATGTATGTGTAAAACTATCCATGTCCATATATGTTTTTACTTGTATCCTCCATGATACATGAAGAGACACCAAATGGAGTCAAAAACCGTGTGATAGGGGTTACACCCTGTGTGATACTTAACTCCACACGAAACCCTAGCACCACATCCAAGGTTCCATACATAGTGTGTGTTCCCAAAACACACTCTGTATAGTTCAGAACTTCACAGAACCCATAGGTTCTTCATGAGGATTCCAAATCCATTACCTAAAGAAACAAATATTTCATAAATACCACCCATGAATCACATATCTAGGTCAACCGAGCTTAATCATCACTAGATATCTGAATTCTGACCATCCTGGTTACTCGAGAATCATCCTCTAGCTCTATCGTCATTGCAATTCCCAACCGCGCACATACACATCCCCAATATGGTCTCGATCCATCATCACCATCATTGTAGACTGATCTCATCATCGATAAAAACCTGGATATGATATATCAATCCATTTTCCCAAGAAATAGGTATAAAATGATTAATTATTGAATATTTTTCAAACCAAAGGACAAAATAAACTCCAATGATGAATGCATGAAAAACGATGGGAGAAAACCAAGAAACAAAAAAGTGGAAAGAACCTCAGCCATGTTTGAGTTGGTCTTGATCCACTGCCGTTAGAATTATGAACTAAGATATAATAATATAATAATAAAGTAATCCCCAATCCTAGATAATATTTATCCCATACCCACAATATGCATGATCTATGAATGAATTCATTAGTTGACTGATTTGTGTTCATCCTAAAAATAAATAAATAGGAATAAATCAAAATAAAACAATGTCCTACCTTGATATGGATTGATCTCTGATGAAGAACTAATTTTTGTTATTGGGATTGGCGAGATCCTCAAATTCTGTTGGTGTAAAAGATCTTCGATCCGATGTCGTCCACCAAGAACGCCCTCCTCCAATGGCCCTCTTCGTCTCTAGGGTTAAATGAAAAACCCATAGATTTCCTCATAACCATGTATTTATAGAGGAAAAATAAGTCACTACATCAACATAATAAAAAATAATTTAATTTAATTATTTTATTAATTCTCTTGTGACTACACTTAACCCGAATATCCAACACACTCTAAGGTTAAGTCATTCCTAGGGTAAAACCCACTATATAAACTCAATGACAGCCTCATATTTTTTTATCTGAGCATCCTTTTAATATTTATTCAAAATTTTCATGAAAACTATGCATGCATGATATTAAATATGATATTAAATATATTAAATATATTTCAAAAATTAATTCTGGGCTCACCAGGGCCTTAGAATCTCACGCCATCTTAGTGATTAGATATAAAAATAATCCTTAAAATATTCTAAATTAATACAAGGAAAAATCATATCCATTACATATATACTTACCATGAATGTATTTTATGATTATTCTTCTTAAATTATTGGGATTTACATATCCATTTAATGATATCTCTTTCACGGGGTTTATAATTCAAAAGTTACCAAAGTGGTAAGGGATTTTTTGTAATGACCCAAAGTTTTTCAATGGAAATTCCCTTCTAATAATTATGGCATAAAATAACATAAAAACACAACATAATTATAAGTGACCTTTAAACATAATGTTGTCACTTCTATGTTTTGAATTTTCAAAATCCGACATACAAGGTTGTGTTCAAGATGATTTTTGGAGTCTAATGAAACAAAAATAATTTTTGATGAATAGTGACATACCCTTATGAATAGTAACATACCCTTATGAATAGTAATATGACCCTTATGAATAGTAAATCATCCAACATAAGAGTAACATTACCTATGAATAATTAAATAAAATTTAGACATCTTAGAAAGTGACAATTTGACCTTGGTAAAGGTTTTGGTATTTTGTAAGTCATAAATAATTAATTATAATTAATTAATTAATTTAAAAGAATATTTATTTCCCTAAAATGTATTGAATCAATGTCTTATAGTTTTTAGATAATTTTATAAGACCCTACGTAATTTTTGAAAGCACTATAAAATCAGTTTTAATTTTAAAAACTGTTTTTTTAAGTAAATTATGATTTTAATTAAATATTAAATTAATAATAATTAGAAAATTATTTTTGAAAAATGGAATTTATTTTTGGATTCTACACGTCGAAAAATGGTTGGGGTAAATTTTTGGTATTTTTCTGAGATACTTGAATTTTTGATGAATAGTTGAATCCGATAATTCACAATAAATGCTAAATAATGTATTAATTGAGTCATCGATGATGTTCTGATGATGTAATCCCACTTGGTTCGGGATTAAATTATAAAATTAATATTATTGGTCATCCAAGACTCACTTTTCCTTGTCTTAGGGGAAATTAATAAACTAATGAATTTTGTATTAAGGAAACCCCTCTCCCCTCCACTATAAAAGCCACCCTTCACACCCTCATTTCCTCACACCTCTCAAGATCCAATACTTCTCTAAACTCTGCCAAAACACCTTCCCTAGACCCTCCCCCACGTCCAAGATCTTCTGGTCTCATCAAAAGACTAAGATTAGGCCCTTAATAAGGTTCTCAGGAGGAGGATTCTAGAGGTAATTTCCCTCCCTCTTCTCCTTTAATTTCCTTTCAAGTTCAAGATCATTTCTTGATCTCTCCCCACCTATCTTCATCCAAATTGTGTTTTAACTCCATTAATATATATATAATATAATTTTATGATTCTAATTGGATATTATATCATCCAAACCCCTTTCCTTATTCCTTTTATTTTATTAAAGAGAACGTTGTTCGTGAGGTGTTAATTTATCACCTTCAAGAACAACATGCCTTCTTCTTCCATTTCTATCTTCAGATATGGTCATGAAACTATTTTTGTGGTCGAACCAGGATATTTTATATTTATTATGTTCTATTTAAAGTTCTGGAAATAACCTATGGCCGTATTACTAAGTGAAAAGTTAAAACAAGTTCGTTGTGATCCAAAAACCGCTCAAATTAACCCAAATAATCATCATTTAATTATTAGCTAACGATTCATCAAAATGGATCTAATTTGATCATTAAAACTTCTGTAATATCATTAATAAAATTTAATATCAGTTCTGGATGTTTACCCATGTTTTACCCAAACATAAATTTAAAAATACAAGTGAACCACCCAAGAAAAACCATAAAAGCGAACATCCCCGAATAATGTTTTTAAACTCTATAAGTCATCCAAAGGAACATAAAATGAAATAATGAAACCAGAATGAACCCTATTAATTTATACATAGTTATTTATTTCTAATTAATTAATATAATGTCATTATACAGGACATTAAAGAGAAGGAAGCATTCGGGTACAAGGTAAGGGGAAATCTCGAACACAATTTTCTTCCTTCGGGTTCTACCTCTTTCACTCCATTTTTGATATGGTCACTCCTTAAAGATAATTTTTCATCATTTTATTTCATTTTATGGGATATACATGTTTTATAATGAAGTTTATGTCAATATAAATGTTTTCTTAAAGAAATCTTGTTTTAAGAACTCAACTTTTACCTCTCATTCAAGGTTGATGGTTCTTGTATCAAGTATGTTGTTCCCTCTTTATTTTGGGAACCCAAAGTTTATGAATGCGTTCTTATGAGATGAAACCAATTCCTTTTCATGGGTTATTTATGTTCATTTATGTTATATGTTCATTGTGTCATGCATGATAAATGATAATGTTATGATGTGACGGGTGCGCCCGGAATTATATAGCGCAATATGAATGTTTAAATGTGACGGGTGCGCCCTGAATTATATAGCACTCCAATGAATTGCATAAAGTGATGAATCTCATGAGTAAATGTGAAATGATGTGTGACCAATATTATATATTGTTTCACAAGTATTTTTGGTAGTTAACCACTAAGACATGATGTTTCATTTTTATGCATTTCCACATTACAAGTCTTTTAGTTATGCTCCTCTCATGTTCATGATATTTTTCCTATGTTATGATTATGCTCACCCCGTGCTATATTGTTCTTATATATCCTCTTACTAGGCTTCTAGATCACCCCTTTTGATGTATATACTCAGGTGGCTACATGTACTAAGGAGAGGACAAGTTCCAATAAGAATCTAGAGAAGAAGAAATTAAATAAATGTTTATGCTTGATGTTGTAATTCTTATGTATGGTCCTAGTTTTCCCAAGACACTAAACCTTTGGATCCTCTATGTGTGATAATATTATGTTGTTTATCTTTGAAATTATGTAATAGTAATGTAAGGAAAGATAGGGTTTCTATAGTTGGTATCAGAGGAAAGTTTTAGTTAATTTGAGAATTAGGATTAGTGAACCATAGAGAAAACCTACAACATAAGACTAAGTACAAATATGCACACAAGAATATTTAACTAGGGATCCCATATGTTATGTTTTTGGTATAATTGTTTAAATGAATAAGTTATTCATGACTTGTTTAGTTATGTTTTTTTCTATCCTTTTCTATTTTAGAAAATGGCAGGAACCAGAATAAATCAGGCCAACAACTCTTGCGAGGGCCAATGCAACGATTTCCCGAATGACATCCCTAATGATTTGTGAGGTGGAGTTAAAAAATTCATGGTGATTCTTACCCAATTATGTCAAGTTATGAATAATAACCATAATAATGGGGAACTTCCTTCTTCACCGAAGAGGGATAAACTAGCTATCAAATGTTTTATGCGGCAACGACCACCAACATTTTGTGGATCTTTCGATCCACTAGTTGCGGAATAGTGGGTCAACTCCATGGAGAAGATCTTTTCTGTGCTTCACTGTTTTGAGACGGAGAAGGTGACTCTAGCTATTTATCATCTAGATAGAGAAGCTGATCAATGGTGGTCTTTGATTAAGAACACCAATACAAGGGAGGAAATTGAAGAGATGGAATTGGAAGACTTTAAGATAATGTTTCTTAACAAGTATTTCCCAAGAACTCTTCGCACAAGGATGGAGAGAGAATTCATAGAGCTCAATAAAAAAGAAGAAGAATCTATCACAACCTATGAAGCTAATTTCACAAGGCTTTCAAGGCACGCTTCGGGTTTTTTGTCAACAATGATATAAAAATTGATAGATTCTTTAGTGGATTAAAACCACACCTTCGAAAGGCTCTTGAAATTTGAGACTTTGGGAGTTATGAAGAAGTTGTTCGGTGTGATCTCAAAGTGGAGATGGAGTTTGGAGAATGGTCCCATGGATATGTGGATAATAAATGAAAGATGGAATTTCAAGCCAGTATATCTAGTGAAAAAGGTGGGACGAAAAATCAACGAACCACATGCCAAAAATGTGGGAAGTTGCACCATGGGAACTGCCTCAAAGGGAAGGATAAATGATTAAAGTGTGGGAAAGGAAACCATGCTAAAGATTGTAGAAAATACATGAAAAGGAAGGATAATGTAGCCGATGAAAGGAGAGAACCACTCATGGTTCAATGCTAAAACTGTAAGGAGCTAGGGCACTATGCAAAGCAGTGCACTAAACCTCGAGTTCTCGATGGTAATAAACGTCAGAAACCACCAAAGCCAAAGGAACAAGGGAAGGATTATGACATCACTACTGTGGAGGTGGAGCATGATAATGAAGTCGTACAAGGTACACTTCCTATTCACTCAAGAATGGAAAAAGTCATATTTGATTCTAGTTCTACACATTCCTTTATTTCTTGCAAGTTTGCTAGAACTATATAATCGAAGCCCCGAAACCTTGAAGTAGAGATATATTTAAAAACACCAAGTGGTGAAATCATTGCAACCCAAGTGTTTGAATCTTCTCCTATTGGCGTATGCGGGAATATTATTCCGGCAAATCTCGTAATACTTCCCTTGGTGGAATTCGATGCTATAATGGGAATGGATTGGCTCTCATTATATAGGGCACATATTAACTATTAGGAAAAGGAAATATCTTTTCACATTCCAAACCATCCCATGCTCCTCTAAAAATGCAAGGAAGATCATGAATATCCTTTGAAAAATCCTTCAATGGTGTGGGTGTTGATTCCCTATGAAGAAGCATACCTCACCCAAATGGTTGAGTCGAAGGAAAGTTACAACCTTGAGGAAATTCCCATCGCGAGGGAATACAACAATGTGTTTCCCAAAAGAGTTACCCGGAATTCCCCTAGATCGTGAGGTAGAGTTCTCAATTGAACTCATACCTGGAGCTACTCCTATCCCAAAGTTTCCCTATAGGATGGATCCTATCGAACTGGAGGAGTTAAAGAAGCAGCTACAAGAGCATCTGGACAAAGGGTTCATATGCCCTAGTGCATCACCTTGGGGTGCACCAGTGCTCTTTGTGAAGAAAAAGGATGGAACCATGCGGCTGTGTATTTATTATCGGGAACTCAACAAGATCACCATAAAGAACAAGTATCCTCTCCCAAGGATTGATGACTTGTTCGACTAGTTAAGAGGAGCTCAATACTTCTCAAAGGTGGATCTTTGTTCTGGATATCATCAAGTAAAGGTGAAGAAGGAAGATATTCAGAAGGCTGCCTTCCGTACAAGGTATGGGCACTATGAGTTTTTGGTGATGCCCTTTTGAATTACTAATTCCCCTGCAATATTCATGGATTTGATTAATAGAGTCTTTATACATTACCTCGACAAATTTTTGGTAGTTTTTATCGATGATATTCTCATCTACTCCAAGAGCAAGGAGGAACATGAAGAACATCTAAGACTTGTGTTGGCGATATTAAGAAAGGAGAAGTTGTACGCCAAGTTCAGCAAGTGTGACTTTTGGATGAATCAAGTCACGTTCTTGAGACATGTAATCACAAGTGAGGGAATTTATGTGGATCCTTCAAAGACAAAGGCGATTGAGGAATGGCCCAGACCCTCTAGTGTCACAGAAATCCATAGTTTTCTTGGATTAGATGGGTACTACTGACGTTTTGTGAGAAACTTCTCACGATTGTCAAGCCCGCTAACTAAGTTAACAAGGAAAGAGGTAAAGTATGTCTGGATGGAATAATGTGAGGGAAGCTTCAAGGAACTAAATATAAGTCTTATCACTGCACCTTTAATCACAATACCAAAAAGTGAAGAAAGTTTTGTCATATACAGTGATGCTTCAAAGAAAGGCTTGGGTTGTGTACTCATGAAAAATGATAATGTGATATCCTATGCCTCACGACAGTTGAAGATCCATGAGCAGAACTACCCGATGCATGATCTAGAGCTGGCAACCGTGTTTTTTGCCTTGAAAATCTGGCGGCACTACCTTTATGGTGAGAAGTGTGACATATACACTGACCACAAGAGCCTAAAGTATATATTCACACAAAAGGAGCTCAACATGTGTCAAAGGAGATGGTTAGAGATAATCAAGGATTATGATTGCTCTATTCACTATCATTCTAGAAAGGAGAACAAGGTAGTTGATGCTCTAAGCAGAAAAGAACTTGCTACTCTATCCATGTTGCGGATTGAGAAAGACCCTATCTTCTTGGAGATGAAAAAAATGGATTTGGAAATCATAAGGGCAGGAGATACATCCTACCTTTCCCAAATTATTGCGCAACCATCCATCCAGAAGAAGATTAAGGAAGCACAAAGGGATGATGAGGAGATACAAAAGAGGGTGAATGCAGTAAAGGAAGGGAAGCTGTAAGAGTTACATATCGATGATGATGGCGTGATTCAGTTTGGAACGCGGATTTGTGTGCCTTTAACACCTGGGATAAAGAAGGAGCTATTGGATAATGCACATAGCTCAACTTTCTCTACCCATCCTGGGAGTACCAAGATGTACCGTGATCTCTGAGAACACTTCTGGTGGGATAACATAAAGAAGGAGATTGCGGAATATATATCAAGGTGCTTGGTATGTCAGCAAGTTAAAGCTGAGCGACAAAATTTCAAAGGTATGATGCAACCATTACCTATACCCATGTGGAAATGGGAAAATGTTACTATAGACTCTGTCACGGGTCTCCCGAAGACGTCAAAGGGAAATAATGCGAAATTAGTTGTGGTTGATCGACTCACCAAGACTGCCCATTTTATCACTATTTGGGAAGACCTCTCGCTTGAACAACTTTCAAAGATATATGTGAAGGAATTGGTGAGACTACATGGTGTTCCACTCCCAATTGTCTCTGACCGTGATCCAAGGTTCACATCTAAGTTCTGGAGGAGCCTTCAACACACTTTGAGTACTGAATTAGATTTCAGCATGACCTATCACCCCCAAAATGATGGCTAATCTGAAAGGACTATTCAGATGCTTTAAGATATGCTAAGAGCCTACTCTCTTGAATTAAAAGGTGGTTGGGATCAGCATCTCCCATTGGTTGAGTTCTCATACAACAATAGCTTCCACTCGAGTATCCAGATGGCTCCATATGAAGCTCTGTATGGAAAGCGATGTAGAACTCCAACCTGTTGGGATGAAGTTGGAGAAAGAAAGCTACTTGGACTCGATCTTGTTCAAGAGATGACAGAGAAGGTTCAAGTCATCTGAAAACACATCAAATATGCTCAAAGTCGGCAAAAGAGCTATGCTGACAACCATCGAAGGGACTTGGAGTTCGACGTTGGAGATAAAGTCTTCCTTCGAATATCTCCATAGAAGAGAGTCATGCAATTCGTGAAGAAAGGGAAGATAAGACCAAGGTATATAGGCCCCTTTGAGATCCTTGACCTCATAGGAGCCATGGCCTATCGTCTTTCACTTCCACTGAATATGGCTCAAGTTCATGATGTGTTTCATGTATCACTACTAAGGAAGTACATACCAGACCCCTCACATGTACTAAACTCAGAGGTGGTGCAGCTGGAAGATGATCTCTCCTATGAGGAGCAGCCAGTAAAGATTCTGGATCGGAGAGATAAAGTTCTACGCAACAAGACAACCCATCTTGTCAAAGTGTTGTGGAGGAACCATAAGTTTGAGGAAGCAACTTGGGAACCAGAAGAGGCAATGAAGGATAAGTACCCTCACCTGTTTCTGTAAAGTGAAATTTTGGGGGCGAAATTTCTTAAGGGGGGAAGAATGTACCGACCCAAAGTTTTTCAATGGAAATTACCTTCTTATAATTATTTCATAAAATATCATGAAAATACAACATAATGATAAGTGACCTTTGAACATAAGGTTGTCACTTCTATGTTTTGAATTTCGAAAATCTGACATACACGGTTGTGTTCAAGATGATTTTTGGAGTCTAATGAAACAAAAATAATTTTTGGTGAATAGTGACCTACCCTTATGAATAGTAAAATAACCTTATGAATAGTAACATGACCCTGATGAATATTAAATCATCCAACATAAGAGTAACATTACCTATGAATAATTAAATGAAATTTAGACATCTTAGAAAGTGACAATTTGACCTTGGTAAACGTTTTGGTATTTTGTAAGTCATAAATAATTAATTATATTTAATTAATTAATTTAAACGAATATTTATTTCCCTAAAATGTATTTAATCAATTTTTTATAGTTTTTAGATAATTTTATAAGACCCTACGTAATTTTTGAAAGCACTATAAAATCAGTTTTAATTTTAAAAACTGTTTTTTAAGTAAATTATGATTTTAATTAAATATTAAATTAATAATATTTAGAAAATTATTTTTGAAAAATGGACTTCATTTTTGGATTCTACACGTCGAAAAATTGTTGGGGTAAACATTTGGTATTTTTTTGAGATACTTGAATTTTTGATGAATAGTTGAATCCGATAATTCACAATAAATACTAAATAATGTATTAATTTAGTCACCAATGATGTTATGCTGATGTAAGCCCACTTGGTTAGGTATTAAATTATAAAATTTCTATTATTGGTCATCCAAGACTTACTATTCCTTGTCTTAGGGGAAATTAATAAACTAATGAATTTTATATTAAGGAAACCCCTCCCCCATCCACTATAAAAGCCACCCTTCACACCCTCATTTCCTCACACCTCTCAAGCTCCAAGACTTCTCTAAAATCTGCCCAAAAACCTTCCCTAGCCCCTACCACACTTCCAAGAGCTTCTGGTCTCATCAGAAGACCAAGATTAGGCCCTTAAGAAGGTTATCAAGAGGAGGATTCTAGAGGTAATTTCCCTCCCTCTTCTCCTTTAATTTCCTTTCAAATTCAAGTTCATTTCTTGATCTCTCCCCACCTATCTTCATCAAAATTGTGTTGTAACTACAGTAATATACATATAATGTAATTTTATGATTCTAATTGGATATTATATCATCCAACCCCCTTTCCCTCTTCCTTTTATTTTATTAAAGAGAACGTTGTTCGTGAGGTGTTAATTTATCACCTTCAAGAACAACATGCCTTATTCTTCCATTTATACCTTCAGATCTGGTCATGAAACCATTTTTGTGGTTGAAATAGGATATTTTATATGTATTATGTTCTATTTAAAGTTCTGGAAATAACCTATGTCCATATTACTAAGTGAAAAGTTAAAACAAGTTCATTGTGATCCAAAAACCGCTCAAATTAACCCAAATAATCATCATTTAATTATTAGCTAACGATTCATCCACATGGATATAATTTTATCATTAAAACTACTTTAATATCATTAATAAAATATAATATAATTTCTGGATGTTTACCCATGTTCTACCCAAACATCAATTTAAAAATACAAGTGAACCACCCAAGAAAAACTATAAAAATGAACATCCCCGAATAATGTTTTTAAACTCTATAAGTCATCTAAAGGAACATAAAATGACATAATGAAACCAGAATGAACCCTATTAATTTATACATAGTTCTTTATTTCTAATTAATTAATATAATTTCATTATACAGGACATTAAAGAGAAGGAAGCATTTGGGTACAAGGTAAGGGGAAATCTCGAACCCAATTTTCTTCCTTCGGGTTCTACCTCTTTCACTTAATTTTTGATATGGTCACTCCTTAAAGATAATTTTTTCATCATTTTATTTCCTTTTATAGAATATAAATGTTTTATAATGAAGTTTATGTCAATCTAAATGTTTTCCGAAAGAACTCTTCTTTTAAGAACTCAACTTTTACCTCTCATTCAAGGTTGATGGTTCTTGTATCAAGTATGTTGTTCCCTCTTTCTTTTGGGAACCCAAAGTTTATGAATGTGTTATTATGAGATGAAACCCATTCATTTTCATGTTTTAGCTATGTTCATTTATGTCATATGTTTATTTTTTCATGCATGATAAATTATAATGTTATGATGTGACGGGTGCACCCGGAATTATATAGCGCAATATGAATGTTTAAATGTGACAGGTGCACCCAGAATTATATAGCGCTCCAATGCATTGGGTAAAGTGATGAATCTCATGAGTAAATTTTAAATGATGTGTGAAAAAGATTCTAGCTTGGTTTACAATTATGTGTGGTAGTTAACCACTAAGACATTATGTTTTATTTTTATGCATTGCCGCATTACAAGTCTTTTAGTTATGCTCCTCTCATGTTCATGATATTTTGCCTATCTTATGATTATGCTCACCCCATGATATATTGTTCTTATTGGGATTCTAGATCACCCATTTTTATGTATATCATTATGTGGCTACATGTACTAAGGATAGGACAAGTTCCAATAAGAAGCTAGAGAAGAAGAAATTAAATAAATGTTTATGCTTGATGTTGTAATTCTTATGTATGGTCCTAGTTTTCCCAAGACACTAAACCTTTGAATCCTCTATGTGTGATACTATTATGTTGTTTATCTTTGAAATGATGTAATAGTAATGTAAGGAAAGTCAGGGTTGCTATATTTTTTTCTCAATTTTACTTCCTTTGATATATATGTTATGTTATTAACCTATTTTCTTTCACGAGGTGTGTATACAACCCCTTTGATATGCGATATCATGAATTTATTTATTGTCTCTATATTTTTAGTTTTATTTAATTTTATTCCTTCATGGGTATTATAATTTAATGTTACCAAAGTGGTAAAGATTTTATGTTATAATCTCATCATTTATGAGGGTTTGTTATGATTATGTTTCTAATGATAAAATATTATGATCCATCTCCAAAGAAACTCATGAATTGTTTTCCATATAGTCATGTCATGAGAATACATTTTTTCCCTTCATTTTACTCTATTTATGTACTCAATAGTTCAAAATAATGTTTTAAAAAAAAATGTCTTTATTTCTATCTTTGTTTAAAAAAAATTTTTCTTCCAAAACCATGTTTTTTAAAAATATTTTAATTTTTTTAAGATTCTCCAAATGAATTATTAAATATATTTTTACCCATTTTTTACTTTTTATAATTTTTTTAAAGGAATATTCATGTCTTTTTTCAAAACAAGGATCATTTGGATTTTATTGAAAATGTGAAAGAAATATCCATTTTAATATGTACAACATGATGAGAATTATCATTATTCATGAAAAATAATTTCCTTGAAGCTTCCTTTATAATCACCCAAAGTTATTTTGAAATAAAATAATTTTGAAAGTCTTTTGTTTAAAAAAAATTATTTCCAAAGAGGAAAGGATATTTTCCTTAAGAAATTTTTTAAATGATTTTTAAATATTCCTTTATAAGTTTTCAGTGTTATTTTACATGAAAAGGATTTCATTTTTTTATGAATTTTTTGTTTTAAAAAGTGATTTTCAAAGAAAAATTATTTTCCTCAAGAAATGGTCCATGTGATATTTTAAAGTCAATTTCGATCTATGATGACATCCTTTGATGATATCTATACTTTACTGGGGAATGATCCAGTGATACCATTATTATCCTTTATCTGGATGATTTATGTTTATGATGAAAAGATGTTTATGATTTCTCTTCCAAGGATTATACCATGATAAAATGATTATGAAAACTAGTTCTTTTCATGGGTTATGCAATGATGAAATGATGAATTGATTTTGAAACCTGTATCTTTTCCACAGGTTATGATATAATGAAATGTTTATGAAACCCATTTAATTTCATGGGTTATGATATGGTAATTTTTTATGATCCTATGGAACACATACATATGATTTTCATTATGTGATGGGTGGGACTATATCTCCCTCCAATGAATTGGGTAAAAACTTTATATCTCATAATATAATAATGGAAAACAAGACAGTGGTATTGATCCAATATAGAAAATAGGTGAGTCATGATACACTATGAATAATGGTGCATCCTAATCCACTATGGGAAATAGGTGTGTCTTGATCCACCATGGGAAATAGGTGTGTTCTAACCCACTATAGGAAATAGGTTCATCCTAATCCACAATAAGAAACATGCAGTGAGTTATAATCCACTAAGTTGATGGTATTGGTAGTTAATCATAAAATATGAAGTGATTTTCAATATTTATGATGGTTCCACACATTTATGACATGAACCTATGGTTCATTATTTAATTATGATGATTTATCACTCTTATGGTCTATATTTTATGAAATATTAATGTTTTATTCCATGAATCATGTTTATTATTTATAACAGGTTGGGTATGGACTTTTTAAGTTCTCATGAAAAAATAAAATTATTCTTTTCTTATGATTTCATATTATCATAGATTGATAACTATTATGTCTACCCTTACTGAGAATTTGAGATCATCCTTTCTTATGTTTCCTTCCCCAAGTTATGATGAAAGGTTTAAGTAGGGCATTCCTAGGAGGAGTACTATGTGAGAAGACATTTCTAGGAGATGTTGAAGATTATTCATGAAATAAGAAGATTATGTTTCCAGTCTCCAAAGATGCTAAAATTTTATGGTCCTTGGGTGCATGTTTATGAAATATACAGAATATTCATATAAAAAGATGTGATATTGGTGTATGAAAATCCAAGTTCACTATAGTTTGTATCAGAGGAAATGTTTAGTCGATATTTAGAGATTAGGATTTGAAAAAATTTAGTGATATCCTTTGGGATGTTACTTAGTATATGTTTATGGATTTTTCTAGGGATATATCTAAGGAAAATTCTAAAGATAATTATAAGTATAGAAAAATGACATGGAATTTTATTGAAGGATAGTGTGAGTGGTTTTTAAGAAATTACATCCATGTATGGATACTACAAGTGGATGCGGCTCTTACAAAGAGGTACCTCAGGGTAATATCTATGAAAAGGGAACATTGAGATGAGCTAAATCATCACTTGGTGCATGAAAACAAGCCTTGATGCACACCTGCTTTGACACTCCCAAGGGATATTCTTTGGAAATTCACAAACTATTTATGAACCATCATGAAGGATTTAAATAATTACCATGAATGACCTAGGTTAAGCCTAAGGTTTCATATATTAAAAATAACATGTCATGATTTAGACACCTTATAAGTGATTTTTCATGATTATATGGTTTTCTACTATGAATATTGTTACTCACACTATGATATTTGGTTTTAGTCAATGGCTGGAACTAGGAGTAATTATGTTAACATAGAATGTGCTGAAAAATTAAATGATTATGGGAAACCAAATTTGATGATGATTAGAGATAAATATATTTTGATTATTCCTAATCAGATATCATGATATATGATTAACAATGTGAACTTAAATGATATTTCTAAAACATAAAATAAGAGGATGATGGACTTTTATGAAAGTTAATGTGGTAATGAAAATAAAAGAAAGAAGATTAAAATTCCTGCATGCCAAAAATGTGGTAATAAGAACATGGATGAATATCTCAAGTAGAGGAGAAGATGTTATCTATTTGGAAAATAAGGTCATAGAGTGATAAATTGTTAATTATTTCAATGTATTATGTATGGGGAACATGGGAATTATCTAAGTTAATGACCTAAACGAAGAATTAACTTATAGAACAAGGAAGGGCCTATTACATTCTAATCATTGAAGTGGAAATTGAAATATTTATATATTTGGAATCAATAATTATGTTGTATAATTATTTTACCAATGGTATTTTGGTTATAATAATCATGAAACATCTATGTATTTAATTATTTTTGGAAGCATATATATCTCCATGTAATATTAAATTAAGATTTATAGATTCCATCATGGGTTTATGAGTTTAAGGTTGATCATCATTTCAAAGTCTTAAACACCCCTTTTGATATTTTATGTGATGGGGGCTTATCAAGATTAATGATATTTTGAGATACATTTATGGCAATACAACCCTTGATTTTAAGGAGAAATTACTTTTTATGGACATATGATTATTGGTATTGGTAACCTTTAGGGTTTATATTATATTTTATGTTAAAGTAATTATGGGTTATTGAAATTTAAAATTTTTATTATTAATATAGTTTTGGGAAAAGAGTATCCCTCAAGCTGGATGATAACCTATAGCATCTGTAAAGGATGTAGGGATTAAACCCACAACTGAAGGAAGACAATAGTATAGCACCTACCACTAGCCTACATAAAATATTATTTCTAGTGGTACAACATAAAGAGAGATATTTTTGAGTATGTAACTTTATTCTTAGTATGTCATCAATTCAAGGATAAGAGACAAAGGTCTAAAAGGATATTATGAACATTATCCATACCAGAAAAGAAATGGGAAGACAGTGCCATTAGTTTTTCCATTAGAATCCCCAAAATATCCAATGGGTGTAATGCTATATGGGTTACATCTGATCTCCTTATAAAGTTAACACACTTTATCTCTATCATAGAATATTTATATTTGTATAAGCTTTCAAGGATATACATTAAGGAATTTTTAAGGATTTCATGGAGTAAAAAATTATATTATACATGAATGGGATCTAAATTTTACATTAATGTTTTGATTAATTATTTAACATGCTATTGATATGGAGTTGAGTTTCAACACTGTGTATCATCTTCATACAGATGGACAATCCGAGAGAATAATTAAAACCCTAGAAGATATGATATGATATTATAAAATGGATTTCAAAGGTGGTTGGGATAAACAACTTATTCTAGTTGAGTTTTATTATAATAATTGCCATCACTTGAGAATTTAGATTGATACTTATGAATACCATTATGGAAAGATGTCCATAATGATAGAATAAATTTGCAGAAAGAAAGTTGTTGGGGCCTAAGCTAGATGATGAAATGGAAAATAAGGTTAAATCCATTCAGAAACATGTAAGGACCACAAAACGTTGATAGAAATGATATAATGATAATAATTGATGAAATATAGAATTTGAAGTTGGAGATAAGGTTATTCTATGAATTTCTCCATGGAAGAAAGATGGGAAAACCAAGCCCTAGGTATACCAATCCCTTTGAAATTCTTGATTGCATCAGGACCATAGATTATAACATGGAGCTTTCACTAAACCTATCTCAGGTTCAATATGTGTTTCGTGTATCTATACTAATGAATTATATACCTGATCCGTAATATGAAATGAATTCAGAGGTCATACTAATGGATCATGATCATTCTATTAAGGAATAACTGGTGGAGATTATGGATCATACTTAGAAAGTTTTACGAAACAAAATCACTCAACTGGTCAATGTTTTGTAGCAAAACCACCTACTTGAGAAAGTTATGTGGGAACCTAAGGATGTAATGATGTAGAATTATCCTCATTTTTGGTACCAATGTGATGAATTTTTAGGTAAAAATTCATTTTAAGTTGGGTATAATGTAATACCATTAGTTTTTTGTGAAATATATTTTTTTAATAAATTTAATATTTTTGATATTTTTAATTACACGCAACATCGGGTTTAGGTTTTGTTACACATAACACCATTTTTATCTAGTGTTACAGATAACATCGATTTTATATTGTGTTACATGTAACATTGAGTTTATCCAATGTTACATGCAACATAAAGTTTAAACAAAATGTTGGATACTATTAAAATATTATTATTTAATATAATATTTATCACCTAGCCATTGGAATGGAGGGTATAAATAGGATTAAATAAATTATAAAAATATATAGTTTACACATGTATATATAATTAATTCTTTGGTGACCAATTAATTAGAAATTAAAATTAAAACCATTTGAAAATAAAGAAAGTATTTTTTCTGAAAAACCATTTTTATGCACACAAACACATTTTACCTAAATAAATTAAACAAAACACTTGTGGTGAATTATTTTAATAAAATTTAAATATTATATATTCAATAAAATGTTTAAATTTCATCTTATGTGTTTTCTATACAAGATATAAGAATAAATCCAATTCCACACATAAAAACTGCATTTTTCTAAAAATTAGTTTTATCACCTTTTTCACACTAATTTTAAGAATAATTTTTGACAATTTTAGAAAATATATTTGAAAAAATAAATTTTATCTTGGAAATAATAATTTCAAAATTATCTTAGGGTTAATTTTTGAGAATTTTTTAAGAATATAAAATTTTCGATGGATATTTAAAATATAGGGTTTTATTAATAATTGTCATTACTTTTAATGCTTTTAAAAACATAAAAATTGTATTAATATAGATTTAAAAGAAATATTATTTGAATTATATATCTATTAATCTAATTTATTTAATATTAATCATTATAATATTAATTTTTTTTATAAAAACCTTTTAAACTTTTGAACATTTTCTCTATGAAAACACGCTTTCTCGTCACGTCTGTGGGGTTAATTTTAAATTAAAATTTTCCACTTATGTGAATGTAATTTTTAAAAATAGATTACATTTTAGAAATAATAATAATTTATATTATCTAATATGTTAAAATTCATTTTTTTTACCATAATTAATAGTAAAATCAGTGAAAATTATTTACCACGGTTAAGGTAAAAATGGGTTTACTGGGAGTTAAACTAAGAAGATAAGGATTAAAATGACTATAAAACTTAACAAATTTCCATTTGATGGAAATATTTCAATATTATACTTTAAATATTAAAATATATGTTTATTTTGAAGCCTTTTTCTTGAGAATGACTTTATTATTTTTGGATTCTTTTGAAAAATTTCCGAGTTGTTTCTAAGTGGGTTCCTTTCCAGAACTTATAAAAGGCCACCACTAACCTTAACTTATTCAAACCTCTCAAGACATATAGTTCAGAAAAAACATAAACAAATCCCTCCCCAAAATACTTATCCATGTTCTATAGATTCTGGTCCTCCCCAAAGACCAACACTAGGGTCCTTAATAAGAGATACAATGAAGGTTCTTCTAAGAGAAGGTAATTATGTTCAATAAGAGACTTCTTTTTTCTTTATTATTTTCCACTTTAAATTATGTATTAACAATTAAAATATAATAAAACTATTATAATATACATAATAATATGTTATTATTTAAATTTAATAATTTTAATCCTTATCTTATTCCATCAAATCGGTTACAAAATCATCATTCGTGTGTACGTCGGACTGCCACCTCGTGAACCAATGTTTTTTGTTTTCCACCATCACATATCATAGATAGATTTAATGATGTATTTATTGTTTATATATTATATTTATGATATTATTATTATTAAATCATTATATCACATTTTATTTCTTACTTTCCATTCCATGAGAATACGATAACGTCATTCGTGTGTACAACAAACTACCACCTTGCGAAGTGATTTGATTTATTCACACTTTACATGGAAGGTAATAAGGATAAATTTAATGAAAATATGTGATAAATATTAAATAAAAATTATTTAATAATGTTAATATTATATTTAAATTTATTTATTTATTTCCATCAGGAATATTGAAACAACGTTAATGCATACGTATGACCTACCGTGTCCATGAATGGTGTATTCCATTTTCTATATATAACTTTTATGGATCAATAAAAATACATGTATAATGAATATATATTATATTTATATCATAATTAACATTATTTATATTATTTAACCATGATAAAAGTAATAGGAAAAAAAATAATAAATCAAAACATACATGAAAAACAAACCAATTATTACTTGAATCATGACATTAACATTGAATTATCAATAAATGGGTAATAAAAGGTAATAAGTAAATAATATATGGTATGATATATATATATATATTTATGTATGGTTATATAATATATTTTTAATAAACTTATATTTATTATAAATGAGGTTTGAACACGTACGAAGGAATTCAAGACTTATGATACGATATTTCCATATCACTTTTATTTTTCTATGAGACACATGCCATATTCACCATGTGTTTATTTTATATATTGTATATACTTCACATTAATGTATTTTATTATTATAGTATTGAAAATTACTGTGATTTAAATATCTATTTTAGGATATCTATTTCATGGGGTTTATGATTCGAAAGTTACCAAAGTGGTAAGAGATTTTTGTCTCAATTTTCCTTGAGACATATGTTATGTTATGCACCTATATTATTTAATGAGGTGTATATATAGATCCTTTGACATGTAATTTCATGAATTTATTTATTATTATGATATTTTAAGTTTCATTTAATGTTATTCCTTCATTGTTATTACAATTAAATGTTAAAAAAGTGGTTAAGATTTTATGTTACAATCTAATTGTTTATTTGGATTGTTTATGATTATGTTCCCGATGATAAAATATTATAATCCATCTCTAAAAAAACTCATGAATTTTATTATACTCTATTTATTTCATGAGAATACACGTTTTCACTTCATTTTCATCTCTTTATGTATTCAAGAGTTCAAAATAATGTTTCTATGAAAAAACATCTTTATTTATCTCTTCAATCAAAAGATTATTTTTCTTAAAAAACCATATTTTCTAAAAAAAATTTCAAAAAATTTCATATAATTATACAAATGATTTATTAAAGAAAAATTTTCCCATTTTTTTAACTTATTATTTTTTTTGAAAGGAATCTTCATGTCATTTTCCAAAGAATTACCATTTGTATTTTACCAAAAATGTGAAATGAATCTTCTTTTTGACATGTATGACATGAACAGAATTCTATGACGTCATGAACAATAATTTATTTGAAGATTAATTTATAATCTTACAAGTTTATATTCAAATAAAATAATTTTGATAAGGTTTTTTGTTTTAAAATATGTTTTTCAAATTGGAAAGGATATTTTACTTATAAAAATGTTTTAAATGATTTTTAAATATTCATTTATAAGTTTTAAAGGTTATTTTTAAGGAAAAGGATTTAAAAAATATCTTATGAATTTTTAGTTTTAAATTTATTTTCAAAGAAAAGTTATTTTCTCTAATAAATGTTCTAATTGGTATTTCAGAATTAAATTTCATCTAAGATTACACCCTTTGATGCTAATTATTCTTTAATATGGATATTATCCATGGATACCATTATTTTTTTTCTTTGGATGGTTTATGTTTATAATGACAATATGTTTACGAAACCTATTTCTATTCTATGGGTCATACCATGATAAAATAATTATAAACCCCACTTCTTTTCATGAGTTATGCTATGATAAAATGATGAAATGATTATGAAAGCTATATCTTTTCCACATGTTTTTATATAATGAAATTTTTATGAAACCCAATTCATTTCATGGTTTATGATATAATGGATTTTTTATGATCTTATGAAATACATACATGTGATTTGCATTATGTGGTGGGTGGTATCTATATCTTCCTTAAATGAATTGGGTAAATCTTTATATCTCATTAGATAAAAATGAGAAAAAAGTCAATGGGGTTGATCCACTATGGGAAATAGGTGAGGCCTGATCCACTATGGGAAATAGGTGTGTCCTGATCCACTATAGTAAACTAGTGCATCCAGATCCATAATGGGAAACAAGTGATGATTCTTGATCCACTATACTGATAATATTTGTAGTTAACCTTAACATATGAAATGGTTTTAAATATTTGTGATGGCACCACAATTTTATGGAATGATCTTGTGGTTTATGATTTATTTATGATGATTTCTTATATTATGGGAAATATTTTATGAAATGGTAATGTTTTATGACATGAATCTAGTGTATGATATATGAAAGGTTGGGTATGAACTTTATAGGTTATGTACGTGATAAAATACCCTTGTGCCTATCTTATGATTTTATATTATCATAGATTGATATCTCCTAGGTTTACCCTTACTGAGCACTAAGATCACCCTTTGTTATGTTTCCTTCCCCAGGTTATGAAGAAAGGTTTAGTTAAGGTATTACTAAGAGGATTACTATGTGATAATACCTTTATGGGTTATGTTTAAGATCATTTATGAAATAAGAAGATCATGTTTATAGTATCTAGAGACACTAAATTATTATGGTCCCCAGGTATGTGTTTATGAAATATATTGAATACTCATATAACAAATATGATATTTATGTATCAAAGGCTTAGGTCACTATATAAATTTAAAGTGAAATTTATTTATCATATTTTCAGGTGACTAAATTGGATTTAATAGAACATTATTATCAAATTAATTACATGGTACACTTTCAATAATCATAGGAAAAGGTGATTCAATCCTAACCATTGGAATGAATGGAAAGAGATGAGTTCTCTATAAAACTAACTATGGTATCTCTAGATAAATTATTTTAACCCTATATACATCAGAAGATCCAAATTTCATAAAGGAATAAAAATAAAATTATGTTGTGCATGAATAGGATAAATAATAGGATTTGGTATATATTAAAGATATTGCCAAAGGAAGAAGAGTTCATTGTTGTCAAATGATGAATATAATTCAAGAATTATTCTATAAATAAAGAGAGTATATTACATGAAATCTCATGGAAAGAAAGTGATTCTCAATTATATGTTCAAAATAGACATGTGAAGAAGAAAAAGGACATAAAAGGAACCCACTACATTTGATGCATCTTAAATAATAATGTGATATTGTTATTATAAACTTGGATCCTTGGAGCAGCCTATTCCCATTATCCTGTAGACCTAGGGTTTTCTTATATTTTTTTCATTCCTTCCCCCTTTAGGATGGGATCTCCTTGTGGTGGATTTGGTTCGTATTGTCATGGGAATCAACAATTGTGCGGCAGTGTTGATGCTCAGTGGTGCTTTGGCTGACGGCTCATGCGAGACCGACGACATGCTGTGGTTGGCATCACCAATTGATAGGGATTCAGTTCTTATGCGAAGGTGGTGGTTTATAGTGGTGATTCAGTGGACTGATTGATGTCGGACCGATGTCATGCCACAGTCGGCATCTTTGATTATCAGAGGGGCTTCGATATTCAGTGCCTCACTTCTCAGCGATACTTCGACGGTCAGGTCGGAGTTTTCCATTGTGGTGTTCGGTGTCCATGCATCTGGGTAGTGCTTTGGCAGTCTTCCAGGCATGCGACTTGGCCATATATGTGTGCTTCGGAGGGGAGAGGTTTTCCAATGTAAGATCCTATGATTTTTGACAGGTTGTTTTTTTGGTGATTCTGTGATGTTGTTTTCTGGATGGATCTGTTTTGTGGTTGTCCTGGTTCAACATCAATGGCCCTTTTCTGCACTCCTTGTCACTATGAGTCTTGTTCTGGAACCTAGTAAGGGTAAATCATGGTTTTGATCAGAGCAGATACTTGACCAGAGTGGAATTTCTGTCTCAGGAAGACCCAGATTCCCTTATCGGTGACATTCCCTTAACACGGGGTTGGGTCATTCAGTCTCAGGTGATGATGGCTTGATCTCATGTTTTTTTAACTATCTTCCAGACTTCTGTGGCTACAGTGGTAGGAGTGTCCTGAGAAGGATGGTGGGGTTGGTCTTGGATGGACGATGTTGGCGGTTCAATGTTTTTGTATTTTCAGAATGGTGGAAGGGTTTGTGAGACCTGTTGGCACAGTGTTGCACCCAGACTCAACCACATGGTGTAGGTGTGAGAGGAGGTTATATAGCATAATTTTTATCATTGTAGTGATTTATGGTTTTGGATGTTTGAGGGGGTATGTCATAGGCCATCGGATCGATCCCATGCTTTGACACAGGACACCTAATTTCCATTCAGCCTTGCACCAGTGGAGAGCTTTTCATGATCATTTTCTAGGGAGGGGTAGCTTCATGTTGTTAGTTTGGTTTATCTCACCTGACCTTCAGATTGTGAAATTTTTATATCGATGATGTCTGTTAGGGTTCCCCCCTTCTTCCCTTAAAAGGGGTATTGATTTTCTTTAAAATAAAACAAATTTGGAGGCCTTCGGGCCATTGGATGGGAAGGTGATATTGTTATTATCCTATGGAAAAAATTATCCCTTTCCTAGTAAAGTTATCTAAAGAATGAAATTTAGTGGAAGTGATCCTTTAGTGGTAGTGAATCAACCCAAAACATTCTAAGGGAAGTGAGCTTAGTTAATGAGTGACTATCCCACACCTATTGTAAGGTGAGTGACCCCTATAATGAGTAGTGAGATTATAATGTTTTTAGTGCATTACCACACCATTGATTTAATGATCCTTAGACTTGTTCAAAGTGGTGAACCAATTAAAAATACTTGTTCCTATGTGCATGTTTTTTTATATTCTGTATAAAATAATCTAGGAAAGGGGGTTAATAAATCATTAATTTATTTGGTTAAGTCGTGGTCAAGTCAAAAAAATCAGATCAATGAGTCAAAAAGTTAATAACAATGAAAGCCTTATTGTTAATATTTAAATATCCTTAGGGTAGTGAGAGTGAGAAGTAAAAGTGAATAAATTTGAATTATTCTACACAACATGATTCACCCCCTATGAGGGTATATCTCATCTAAATCCCTTGAGGTACCAACACTTACCAACCTTTATAAAGTACACGATGTATTATATGTTTTATTACTAAGGAAATACATGATGTATCCAACACATGTGCTCACATATGAGTGAATAGAGTTAAATCCCGACTTGTCATATAATGAAGAGCTTGTCTGAATTATTAACACCAATGTGTAAGTGTTGTGGAACCAGACAACTCGATTAGTGGAAGTACTTTGGAGAAATCAAAAATTTAAATGGGTAAAAAAGGATCCTAGAGAATCTATGAGGAATGAATATCCACATTTTTTCAATAGCTAATATATACCCTAATTTTTTGGATGAAATTATTTAAGTGGGGTAGAATGTAATACCCAAGACCCAACTATGGCAGGTAAAAACCATATTAGGTACTATCACAAAATGTGAACTCAAAAGAGACTCTATTCATGGGTATATTTAAAAGTTTTAATTTCTGAATGTTATAATTTTATTTTAAAAAATAAATTCATTTTGGAATTCATAATAAATATATCAGCTTATGATTAAATTTTGGTATTTTTCCAAAAATATTGATTTTTAGGAGAATAGTGAAAATACCATTTTTATTAAAACCACAAGTTCTAAGACATAACTAGGATGTAAGAATAAAATAAAACCCAGAAAACACTTATATTGAAAAATTATATATGTTTAATATGTAACGTTATATATTTTAAAATATTATTTTTAATTTGTAAACCTATATTTGATATTTTAAAACTTAAGTCATATTTTTCACTAAAACCGTTTTAAAGCATTATACATTTACTATTTTAAAATTAACTTATATCACTTTTAGAAAATTAATTTTATTAAATTTATTTAAAATTTTAAATCAATAGGTTCAAATTATATAAAAAGTTACATTTTATTTTTAGGAATAAAGGATAAATTACTAAGGCAAAAACTAGTTACCGTTATAAAAGTTAAAATGTTAAAAGTGGAAATCTAATGGTATATAGTTGAAAAAAAGTTTTAAACATGTGATTAATTGAATGGTAGAGGATTTATTAACCTTATACCTTCCCCAATCCATTATTTATAAAATTTTGTACCACTTTACTTAATAGTGAGTTCTCATTATTAAAAAGTTTTGTGTATTTACAAAAATGTCATCCTTTTTTTACTTATAAATGAGGCCTCTCACTACCCATTAAATACTAATCCTAAAATTTAGTTTGATCTTGAATACCTGACCTATTTAATTATCATTTAATACTATATTTATTTAATTATCTTCTTTTCATAATTTTTATCCTAATCCCTCCATTTCCATGGGATCCACCAAGGAAATCTCAAAGTGCTCAACATGAGTAACCATTTTTACTTAACTTGTTTCCTTTCCATCTTACCTTTTAAATTATAATTTTCTGATACCTATATGGTAAAATTATTATTGGTTATATAATTAATTTTATTATATTAAGGTAATAATCATAAACCACCTTTCACCTTTTCATTAGGAAAAATGAAAACATGATTCATGCGTATGTGCAGACTACCACCTCCATGAATTGGTGTATTCCATTTTTTTTCATTATAATTTGTTTAAAAATCTAATTAATAATAATTTTAAAAGATAAATATGATATTTATGTCACTATTAAGGTTCTATTAAGATAAATTGAATAATATATTAATGATTTAAACAATAAACAATCATTATAAAATTAATCATCTTAAACAATCATACTAAGATGAAAAATATTTTTATTCATATTATGTAATGTTTTCATATCTATTAATTATTCTTCTAATTCCTTACAATTATAATATATCACACTAATAAATACTAAATAATATCATTATTCTTCTCATATAATGATAGTACAACTAAAATTCCTCATAATCAATCATTAAATTTGGGTATATTCATGTTTGGGTTATTTTAACCATATACTTGAACAAAACTATAAATTTATATCATGGATGACTATAAGAATTTAATTGATTGTAATATATGATATAAATAAGTAAATAATGAGTTTTTTCTTTAGAATGGTAATATTTTCAAATCCATTAATTTTTCTTCTAATTACTTCAAATTATAATATACCACACTAATAAACACTAAATAATATCATTAATATTCTTGTATAATGATATTACAACTAAATCATCTCATAATGATTCATTAAATTAGGGTATATTTGTGTTTGGGTAAGTTTAACCACCTAATTGAACAATACTATAAATTTTTACCATGGATGACCATGATAATTTAGTTTATGGTAATATATGATATAAATAAGTAAATAATGAGTTGTTTTTTATTTTTAATGGTAATGTGAATATGTAACTCGTTATTTAAGAAAAAACATTTCATTTTCTAAGAATCAATGAAACATGCACATCATCGATTTCAACTTTAATAATTTTAACCAAAACAACCATAGAATGAAATTATAAATTTATAAATAATTATGAATCATCAATTATAGTACTTTGTATGATCTAAAAATGATTAACTTTAGGAGAATAATGAAAAATAACACCACCATAATGAAACTAGTATAAATGATCTAAACTATAAACACCCTATAATGACCCAGACCTCTCTGGACCATTCCTTTGTGAGAATATGGTGTTTGAGGTGTCTTAGGAGGTTAAGGTGGATCATTTAAACACTTTTCATGATTTACTAGTTTTACAGGTCTTTGAATGGTGACTCACTAGTGGTCGCTCGCTGGTAGCGACTCACTGGCTGATGCTCAACTAGTGGTTCCTCATCCAGTGGTGTCTTGCATCACTATGACTCACTGAAGATGGAAGGAGTTTCATCTGATGGTCACTCACTAAGTGGTTCCTCATATAACAATCTTTAGTGAGTGGTATCTTGTGTAATGGTAGCTTGTGAGTGGTGCCTCATTGAGCATTGCTTCGTCTAACGGTATCTTGCAAGCAGTGCCTCACCGATTAGTGCTTTGTCTAATGGTCACTCGTGAATGGTGCCTCACTGAGTGGTGCTCCATCTTACAGTGGCTCACGAGTGTTTCCTAATCATGCAATGATTCATCTAATGGAATCACATGTACAATGTTTCCATTTTCTTCCAATTTTCCCTTTTGACGTCTTATTTGACGTAAAACTCATTTAAAACCTTATTTGAAAGAGTTTAAGGTTGATTTGAAGTCAAAAAATCCTATCTTTATTTTCCTAAGGTTCAAGGGTCTTTTAAATAGTCAAATTTCATTGTCTTGACTATATCTTCCTTTATTGGAAAATAAAAAATGTATCTAAACTTGCGATGTAGTTTATATATTTTTCCAAATCCATGATACCCTTACCCCTTGTTATTATTCCTCGGTTTCTACCCCTTGTTATTATTCTTTGGTTTCTCTTGATATGGGAATCCCATAGTTCTTCCCATAGGTGTCATGCAGCCAAGGTGTTGTAGTTGGTTTGAGTTTTCTTGGAGGTTTTTCTGGTGTATGTGCATCCCTGTTTTGGTGAAACTAAGAAGTAATGATTGTCTCTTCTTCAAAGTAGTTTTTCCTTCATCTCTATCATTTTTTCATCTTGTAGGGTGGGTTTATGGATGTTTCATTTGCAAGTATAATTGAATTCATATTAATAAATATAATTTAATTGGTTTTAAATAAATAAACAGGGGGATGGGAAAAGTGATGCATGTTTCTGTTTTTTTGTTGTGTTGATATTATGATCTATATAGGATAACTACCCACTAAAAAACGTGGCCATTTGGGGTCCTTTTTTGTGCATTGGATAGTTTGTGGAATAAATGTTGTCTGTTTTCATTTAACACTTTCATATGAAAATTTTTAACCACCTAAAGTCGGATAATAGATGGATGCCCTAGGTTTATACCGTTTCTGTGATAACCCATGAATTAACAAGTGGAATTAAAGAAGTGATTCCTTATTAAAAATTGAATATGTTTTTCTTTGGTTAGTATGGTGATGTGGTTGTGGGAACGGTTGTACAGCATGGATGTGGGCTTGGGTGTGGTTTAATGTGTTGTTGGATGTGGTGGTGAGTTAGGGGTTTGTTTTAGTTGGTAGGGTGGTTTGGGTATGATTACTTTGGATAAGGATGGTAGTGGTTGGTATGGGTGCTTTTACATTGATAACAAATAGATAGATTCACCCTGTACTAAGAGATTTCCATATGATATATCTTGAATGGGTGTTAAACATAGAGTTCATGGTGCGATGAGTCTTTAATATGAAGTGGGTTATTTTACCATGAATGTTACTGTGTTTCTTAGTTTCCTAAGGAGTGATGGAATGGATAAATATATGTTTAATCAAGTTTGGAACAACTTGGGTTAGTTTCGTAACATAATGAAAATGGTTAAATAAATTGGGTGGGAATATGAATTGGATTTTGTAGCTTATTGTGTGGTTTTCTGCATTAAAGGTAGCAGCAAAGGTGGCGATGTTTTCACTTGGTTGTTTTTTTGAGAACCCATAGGTTGGGAATGAGTTTCAGATATCATATATGTATATAACTTTATTTTCATTGTGATTTCCATATTCACCCCACCCTAGTTGAGTACTATGTGTCGAACACCCCCATTTTCATAGGAGAGGATGTGTTTCCCAACATATGACTAGGAGTATGGATGGATGGGTACCCACTATTTTATACTATCCCTTCTCAGATAGGTAGGTATAGTGAATGCCATGATGGGAAGAGGTTTTTTAGTTTCCTTAGAGGATGTGATGTTGTTGTGGTGGCCCTGGTGTCTTTGGGTGAGATGTGATAAACCAAGTGTTTTCAGGTGAGGTGGTTTGTGCTTTCCCATGTGTCTTTGGGATGCGATGTGATAATCTTTCCCATGTGTCTTCGGAATGAGTTGTGATGTGTTGTGAGGCCTAGGTGTGTGCGGGTAGGTTGTTATGTGGTTTGTGACCAAAGTGTGTGCGGGAAAGTTGTGATGCGGTTTCTGGCCCAGGTATGTGCGGGCGAGATATGTTGTGATATACAAAAGGGATATGAGATCTAGGACATTCACCATTGGTCATATCCAATGGCCCGAAGGCCTCTATTTTTTTATATTGATTTTGATAATACACCTCTCAAGGGGTGAGGTGGAACCCTTAAAAGGCCCGTAGGTGTAAGAATTACATGGCCCATAGGCCTTAGAGGAATTCATTGCCTGTAGGATTCAAACATTACATACAACCCAAACTAACTACTTGGAACTGCTCCTCCCCAGCATATTCATCGTGAAATCATCTCTCCACCTTTGCATGGCTATTTGGATAGGCTTTCCCATGCATGCATAGAATTTTCCTGATGGCAGGTTCCATACCCTCTCATTCTTGAATTTTTTTTATCTTCTGCTATGGTGAAAGCTCCTTGCTCCTCCTCCTTTTGAAGCTTGTTCCTTTTAGGTTGTTTGGTTTTCATCTACACTTAAGGTGGCCCAGAAGCCTTGACGTGGCCCGAAGGCCTTACTGACCCGAATTCATGGGTGGCCCTAAGGCCTTAATGGACTTGGGGACCAAATCGGTGGCCCAAAGGCCCAAACGGGGGAATATTCCCAGTTGCTACAGTGCCAAACAGTGCCTGCTACAGTTCCCGCTACAGTACCTAGTATGGTCTACATAGTTTCTACTACAATACCTACTATAGTCTACATAATTCTTGCTACAGTCTTGCTACAGTACTGCTACAATATCCCTGGAAATTATCCTCCACCTGGATTTGATCTCGGGTCTCCTGGATGCACTTAAGGAGTCCTCACAAACTGGACTGAGGCTCATGTTCCATTCAACATTGGTCAAGAGTGACATAACAAGTGGGAAAGTGGTGTGAGGTATCCAATCATCAATGTTCTTTATATTATATCACTTGTTTTGCATTATTTGGAGAGCATTTCTTGGTGAGGTTGGGGTGGTTAGTATACCTGCTTATATGCTATTTGGATCTTCTATTTTCTCACAGGTGCATTAGTTTGACTCTTTCACATGTGCATGTGAGACTTTGGTTTTCCTATTGAGTATACTTGTATGCTTACCCTACATATATAAACTATTTTCAGGTTTCTAGGAGGACTTCATGGACCGTGATGGAAAATAATAGCTCATATCTTGATTGTTTCTATGTTGCTGCTTAGCTTTAATTTTGGTATTTACTTTGGAGAATTTTGTATTGTATAAGTTCAGTTTTTACACATGCATATGGGGATGGATTTTGGATTCATTTTTTTGTGTCTTGGAGTTACACTGTGGATAATTAAACTTATCTTCTGATCTTTTTTCCTAAAAACTTCAATGCCTATAATTTTTTGAGATTTATACACCCTTGGTGCTAGTCGCCAACACGAGGCCTAATGGAGGTGGGACTCAGGGGGTCATTATCTCCCTTTATTCATTTCCATCCTAGAAGGGGTATCTTTGGAGGGAGGGGGTCATGACTGAGTGGTATGATAGGTGATGGTTGATTGGTATGATAAGTTTGGAGTTAGGCATAGTGAGGATTTCATGGGATGGTATGGAAACATTTTTAGTTGACCTTGGTGTGTGACATAGGCGAGGGATACTAACTAGGACATGAGATTTTAGGCCCCCATGATCTAGTACACAGACTTTGAGCTTATTGAATGTCCGTTTAAGATAGACCTACTTGCTGGGTAGAGACCTAGGAGGGGTACATGAATCATAATGACTTACGTTCTTATTTGAATTGGGGTGTTTTGGAAATGTTAAACTTAATAAATGAGATAAATTGAAAATGAACCTTAATAAAATTCCATACTACTGGTCATAGGAAATATTTTTTTACCTTTCAACTATGGTTCCCAGTCATCATCCGCATATAGATCAGGTAGTGGAGGTTCAGCAGGCTGATCCAGTTGATCACCGTAGGGTTGATCCAGCTGAGGAGGATGATCAGTGGAATATGAAGTTATGTTATTTCTATCGGTATTATTTGGGAAAATATGAGGGAAGTGTTTTAGATATGGAGATAGAGGGCTGGTTAGAGGAGCTTGGGATCATCTTTAGTTTGATCCAGGCCCCGAAAGGGTACTGGGTCCCTTTGTAAGTGAGTCAGATTCAAGGATCTTTGCATCAGTGGTGAACGCTGTATTTGGGGGAGAGGAAGGAGGCAAATGTTTTGTGGGTTAAATTCCGTAAGGATTTCCGAACAGAGTTCCTCTCATTGACCATGAAGGTTGAGAAGAGGCAGGAGCTACTCTCCCTTCAACATGGGAGTATTTTAGTGCGAAATATTGGGATCAAGTTCAAGGATCTTCTTCATTTTTCTCCATACCTTTTTCCAAATAAGGATTCTTGTGTGAGACATCTTGAGGAGGAACTCTTTCCTTCTATCTAGTACATTGTCACTCCCTTTACATTACTAATGTATCTGGAGGTTCAGAAGAAGGCAGGGGTTATTGAGATGATGCACTCGCGAGGAGGTGTACTAAAAGCTTGGATACATTAGAATTATTTGAGTGGTATAATTTTCAATGGTAGGTCTCAGGTTCCAAGAAATTCTAGGTTTTGATAGGCAGGTAGTCAAACTTAGTATTTTCCATTTTGGCCTCCTGGTGCCTGTGGTTTTCATGCTTTTATTGGGATCTTCGTGCCAATTTATTTCAGTTGTGGGGTTCATAGTCATCTCCATATCTAGTTCCCGATGGTTATCCAATCTCATTTTGGCAGAGGTGAATAGGTTCAACACCAACCTCAATAGTAGTTTCCAGTGAGGATATTTTAGCAGCAAGGGTTGCAGGCCTTTTCTCTACTGAGGGTAGATAGAGAAGGTAGAGGCTAACCTTAGGATGTTTCTCATGCTTAGGGACCATGACCAAAGTGTGTCCATAGAGGTGGTCATTAGAATAGAGGTATAGGATCCAGAAATGGTTATTTTCACATAACAGCTGTAGTAGTTCTAGGAGGGACAGAGGTCACTAGAGGTATGATGAGCTTGTTTAGTACCATTGCTTGTGATTTTTTTGATTTAGGAGCTTCAAACTCCTTTATTTCACCCACCCTATCCCATGATTTGGGACTAGACATATAGAGTATTCCCATTCCCCTGGTATTGAGTATGCCAGTCAGAGGCTAGACCATCTTGTTCGATGTGTGTCGGGGGCGTAGAGTGATGATGAGATCACCTCATTCCCATGGGGATCATTTCTTGCTATAGATGTAGCCATAAAATTTCATTCTCAGCATCGACTAGTTGTATTCCATACATTTTATTATCAACTTATTCCAGAGGAGGGTTATGTTCTCGGATATGGATGGGAAACATGTGGTTTTCATTGGTGAGAAGGGTTTTCAAGTGGGAAGTTAGCGTGTGGAACCTATCCTTTATTTGTTGGATGTGCTTTCATTATAATCAGTGGAAAATGAGATGTTGGAGGTTCTTAAGGTCATTGTATAGTTCCTAGATGTTTTCTATGAAAAGGTTGTGACGCTACCCCCTCGACATGATGTTGAGTCTGGGATATACTTTCAACTTGGTGCTTCTCCGATTTCAATGGATCCTTATTAGATGACACCTTTTGATTTGGATTAGTTGAGGATTCATATAGATGATCAAATGAAGAAGGTATTTATTATTCTTATCATGTCGCTATTTGGTGCTATAGTGTTGTTTGTAAAGTCAGATAGAAGTATGAGGTTGTGCATAGACTACCAGAGGTTGAATTAAGTGATAGTTAAGAATCGTTACCCTCTTCTGAGGATAGATGATATTTTCGACCAACTAAGAGGGGTGATTAGGTTTTCTAAGATTGATCTATGGTCTGGATATCACCAGTTGAGGGTGATAGAGGGTGATATCCCTAATATTGCCTTCAGATGCAGGTATGGGAACTTCAAGTTCATAGTGACGCCTTTCGGTGTTATGAATGCACTAGTTGTGTTCATGGAACTTATGAACTCTATTTTCTATGAGTTTCTAGATTGGTTCATTATTGTATTTATCGATGATATGTTGGTCTAATAGAAGTCATAGGAGGAGCACACCCAGCATCTTAGAACTATCTTGCAGATTATTTGACACCACCAGCTCTATGGAAAGTTGTCCAAGTGCAAGTTCTGGACATGATAGGTGCGTTTCCTTGAGAATGTGGTGTCTTAGTAGGGGGTGGAAGTAGACCCATCGAAGTTCAGAGCAGTTTTCTCTTGGATATTACTCAATAACATATAAGAAGTTCACAACTTCCTTGTTCTTTCAGGCTATTATCGAAGGTTCATTCCTGATTTCTCTTGATTTGAAGCACCGTTGACATCCTTGACATGGAGTGACCAAGATTTTGTGTAGACTAAGCAGTTCCAAGAAGTGTTTGGTTACCTAAAGATGAAGTTGGTTAGTTCTCTATTGCTTCAGTTTCTAGCGGAATGAGAAATGTTTTAGGTGTTTTTTGATGCTTTCCTTATGGGTTTGGGATTTTTGATAATACAACACTGAGTAGTGATATCTTATGGGTATAGGTAGTTATGTACCCAAAAATGTAACTCTTCCACCCATGATCTGCAATTAGTAGCGGCTGTGTTTTCGATGAAGTTGTGGTGACATTACCTCACTAGGGAATGCTTTGTGGACTTCCTAGATCACAAATAATTAAAGTATATCTTTTCCCAATGTGACCTAAATTTATTATAGTGGAGGCGGTTGGAGTTTTTTCAGTACTATGATTTTTGAGATCTCCTACACCTTGGGGAATGGGAATTTTTTAGCCGATGATTTGAGTATAAATTCATAGAAGGAGGTTGTTTAGGAATATGAAGATTCTTGGAGAGCAATGGAGGAGTTAGCAACCTTTCACTTAGATGAAATATTGGATGGTGGTAGATGATACTTGTTTCAGATAATGGTGCAATATTATCTAAATTAGTAGGTGTAAGAGTATAAATGGGGATACTCAGAGGTAGAGGTGATTCACGATCATGTTGGCCATAATGATGCTATGAGGGATGGTTAAAGGATAATCAGAACCGAATGTTGTTTTATGGGAACTTGTTTATTATAATGGCGATGTGCGGTGTATTCCTTCTTGAGTTTCATGAATCACCCTTGGGAGTACATCTAGGAGTATCCAAGATGAACCATGACTTGAGGACACGGTTTTGGTGGCTCAGGCTAAAATGGGTAGTGGATGAGTTTATGATGAGGTTCTTGGTTTTCCAACAGGTGAAGGCCGAGCACCATGTTCCTGGTGTTTTTTTCAACCCTTGGATGTTATCGAGTAGAAATGGGATGAAATATCAATGAATTTAATCATAGGGTTACCCAAAGTGAAGGGTGGTTGTGATGCTATCTGGGTGATAGTAGACCAGTTAATAAAATCTGCCCACTTCTTGGTGATCAAGGATCCAGGCACAATGGATTCATTATCTAAGAAGTACGTGGATTAAGTGGTGAGGTTTCATAGAGTTTTTAAGTCCATTGTCTTAGATCAAGATGCATGGTTTACCTCATGAGTCTGGAGGAGATTATAACATGCCTTTGGAACCCAGTTACACCTCAACATTGCTCTACACCCTCAGAAAAATGGCAAGACCGAGTGGACTATGTAGAAATTAGAGGATATTTTGTGGGAATGTGTCTTGGGCTTTGGTGGATCTTGGGTACGACAACTACCCTTGATATATTTTGATCATAATAATAGCTATAAATATTCCATTGGCATGAATATGTTTGAGTCTTTGTACAGAAGACTGTGTCATTCTCCATTGTGTTGGAAGGAGGTTGGGAAGATATCTATTCTTGGTCTTAATGTGGTTCATAGCACAATAGAGAAGGTTCATCTTTTCTGTGAAAGGTTGAAAGCAACAGATGACTGGTATAATTCTTATGCTAATCGCAGATAGAGGCCCTTGGAGTTTGAGGTCAAGTAATACATGTTCTTAAAGGTTTCTCCTCAACATGGGTAGTGGAGGTTTGGTAGGGGGAGTAATCTTTCTCCTAGTTTCATTAGACCCTTTGAGGTGTTGGGGTGAGTTGGTGAGGTTTCATACTAGTTGGAATTTCCACCACATTTGAAGATGATCCCTAACATATTTCACGTCTCTTAGATTTTTCAGTACCTTAATGATGAATCCCATGTCATCGAATAGGGATTGTAGGATATCTAGGATGATGCGATATTTTTGGAGCAGCCAGTAGGGATCCAGGATTGTCGGGATAAGGTTCTATATGAATGGACCATTTCTTTAGTTCATGTACTGTGGAGGTGTGGTGGCTAGGGGGAAATTACTTGGTAGTGAGAGACACAAACACATGCCTAGTACCTAGAGTTTTTTTTGAGTTTTCCTTGCTCTATTTTTCTTTGTTTGGTGTTTTTTGTGGTTGTTTGGGTTGACATGACAAGGCATGGGTTGCAGATGTCGGAGGTGATTTTCTTGGATGTGGAGGTTTCCACTCCAGATTTCAAACAACACAGGGTGGTTTATCATTGGATGTTGATGTTTTTGGTTGATAAGAGGTGTCTTGAGTGTAGCATGAACCTTGATAGGTATCTCAAGGGATGTTTTTTAGACCCTTCTTCTCTTTTCCTTCCTGGTTGGTTTTGAATTCTCGAGGGTGAGAATAGTTTAAGAGGTATCTAATGTAATGGCCCAGACCTCTCTGGTCCATTACTTTGTGAGAATATGGTGTTTGACATGTCCTGGGAGGTCAAGGTGGATCATTTCAACACTTTTCATGATTTCCCAGTTTTTTATGTTTTCCAACAGTGACTTGCTGGCAGTCCCTCACTGGCAGTGACTTACTAGAGGTCGTTTGACCAGTGGTCCCTTATCCAGCAGTGTCCTGTCTCATGGTGACTCACTAATGGTGGAAGGTGTTTTATCTAATGGTTTCTTGCTAAGAAGTGACTCATCTAATAGTCACTTGTGAGTGGTACCTCATCTAACAGTCACTCATGATCAGTGCCTCGCTGATTGGAGCTTCGTTTAACGGTCGCTCAAGAGAGGTGCCTCGCCAAGCTTTGATTCATCTAATGGTCACTCACGAGTGGTGCCTCATTGAGCGGTGCTTTGTCTATCAGTCACTTGTGAGTGGTTCCTCACCGAGTGGTGATTCTTCTAACGGTGGCTTCCGAGCAGTGCCTTGTTGAGTGGTGAGTCTTCTAATGGCAGGTCAAGCACAATGTTTGTAGCTTCTTCTAGTTTCACCCTTTTGATGTCTTCTTTAACATAAAACACATTTAAAGAATTATTTGAAATATTTTAAAGCTGATTCAAATTCATAAAATCCTTTCTTTATTTTACTAAGGTCCAGGGTTATTTTAAATGGTCAAAGTGTGTTATATTGACTAGTTCCATCATTATTGGAAAATCAAAAACGTATCTAAACTCATGAGTCAGTTTAGATATTTTTCCAAAGCCATGATAACCTTCCTCCTTGTTCTTATTACTTGGTTTCTATTTATATGGGACACCTAGAGTTATTCTTCCTATAGAAGTTTTGTGGATAGGGTGTAGTAGTTGGTTCGAGTTTTCATGGAGGTTTTCTTGGTGCATGCGCGCCCCTATTTTGTTGCAACCAAGAAGTGTCAATCATCTCTTCTTCCAAGTATGTTTTCCTTCATATCTCTAAATTGTGCATCATGTGGGGTGGGTTTATGGATGCTTCCTTTTCAAGGATAATTGAATTCATATTTATAAAGATAATTGACCCAATTTTAAATCAATAAATAAAGGGTTGGGAAAAGTGACACATGTTTCTGTTTTTTTGTTATGTTGATATTGTGATTTGTATGGGCTAACTACCCACTGAAAATCATGGTCATCAGGGGTCCTTGTTTTCACATGGGATAGTCTGTGGAATAATTTTTTTTGTTTTTTTTGAACACTTTTATATGAAAATTGATAACGACATACACTTGGATAATAGATGGATTTCCCAGGATCATACCGTTCCTGTGATAACCCCTGAATTAACAAGTGGAATTAAATAAGGGATACCTTGTTAAAAGTTAAATATTTTTTGTTTTGGTTGGTATGGTGATGTGGTTATGGGAAGGATTGTATAGTATGGTTGTGGGCCTGGGTGTGGTTTAATGTGTTGCTGGATATGGCGGTGAGTTGGGGGTTTGTTTTGGTTGGTATGGTGGTTTGGTCATGATGGATTTGGAGAAGGATGGTAGTGGTTGGTATGGGTGCTTCTCTATTGATAAAATGGAGAAAGATTCACCCCATACCTAGATATAGATATATGATATATCTTTAATGGGTGTTAAATGTAGTGGTTATGGTGTGATGAGTCTTTAATGTGAAGTGGATTATTTTACCACGAATGTTACTCTGTTACTTAATTGCTTGGGGAGTGACGAAATGGAAAAATAACTGTTTAATCAAGTTTTGAACAACTCAGGTTAGTTTGGTTAATATAATGAAAATGATTAAATAAATTGGTTGGAAATATGAATTGGGTTTTATGGCTTGTTGTGTGGTGTTGTGCATTAGAGGTAGCAGCAAAAGTGTTAGTGATATGACTTGGTTGTTTTTTTGAGAACCCATAGGTCGAGCATGAGTGTCTGGTATCATATACATATCTACTTGTATTTTATTTGTGATTTCCATATGCACCCCACCCTAGTTGAGCACTATGTGCCAAAACCCCCCATCATCACGGGGTATGGTGTCTTTCCTAACATTCGGTGGGGACTATAGATGGTTGGGTACCCACTCTTTTCCACTATACCTTCCCATAGAGGTAGGTATGGTATAGGATGTGATAGCTGGAGGTATGTTAGTTTCCTTAGAGGATGTGATGTGTTTGTGGTGGTCCAGGTGTCTTTGGACAAGATGTGATAGCCCATGTGTTTGTGGGATAGGTGGTTTTTTCTTTCCCAGGTGTCTTCAGGATGAGATGTTATATGCTTTCCTAGGTGTCTTCGGGATGAGTTGTGATGTGTTGTGAGCCCAGGTGTGTGCAAGAAGGTTGTGATGTGGTTTGTGGAATAGGTATGTATGGGCATGTTTTTATGTAGTTTATGGACTAGGTGTGTATAGGCGATATGTGTTGTGGTATACGAAAGGGATGGGAGTTCCAGGATGTTCGACTTTGGGAAAGAGTGACATAACCAGTGGGAAAGTGGTGCGGGGTACCCTATCATCAATCTGGTTTATATTATATTACTTGGTTTTCATTATTTGGTGAGAATGCCTTGGTGAGTTTGGGGTGGTTAGTATACCTACTTAGGTGTTATTTGGTTCTTCTACTTTCTCAAGGGTGAATTAGTATGCCTCTTTCACATGTAGATGAGGGACATTGGTTTTCCTACTGAGTATACTTGCATACTCACCCTATGTATATAAACTATTTCTAGGTTTCCAAAATGGCTTCATGGACCGTACTGGACCTTACTAACATATATATTAACAATTTTTATATTTCTAATTATCTTTAATTTTGGTATTTACTTTGGAGACTTTTGTATTGTATTGGTTTTATTTTTACATATGCATATGGGGATGAATTATGGTTTTTTTTATTTGTGTCTTGGAGTTGCATTTTGGATGATTCATCTTATCTTCTGATCTTGTTACCTAAAAAGGGAAATGCCTCTCATTTTTTGAGATTTATATACCCTTGGTGCTAGTAACCAACCCAGGTCCAACTTGAGGTAGGACTCAGGGGTAATTATATCCCTTTCTTCATTGCCATCCTAGGATGGGTATTGTTGGAGGGAGGGGGTTGTGACACACCCGATATGGAAAATATATATAATTCATATAGATAATGAATATTTGTGAAGAGTATAAATGAAATTGGTTATTATTAAGGTTATAAATTAAGTTATTAATATATATATGTTTGTGATAGAGTAGGATAAAGTATGTCTATGTAAGTCAGGACAAGTGGTAAGTGGTTTTTATCTCATATTCTTCTCTTTGAGTCATGTTTTGTTTTTTTCACCTAATTTCAATTGTATGGTATATATAATTCTTATTTGATATTTTATTTCATAAAATTTATTTTATTCATGGTATTTGAAGATAAATTTTAATCCCTCTATTTCATGAGGTTTTGATTGAATTACTTTCCAAGAAATAAGTGGGTTTTTCTATCTCAATTTTTATTCTTTGGGACCATTGAACCCATGTGAGTATGATGTTATATTTATTTTCAATACAAGAACAAGTATGAAAATTATTGATCCAATATTAAAAGAATAAAATACTTATATTGTTAGATGAAGGAGCATGATCTAAAACATCTATGATAATTTTTGTAGTGGTTGAAAAGGGCCGACATCGCTTTTAAGAAGCATAGAGCTAATTTGAATAAATACTAAAAGTGTTGTGTAAATGATAGATAAATAAAAAAGTCATTTATCTTATATAAGGAATTTATCATATGGAAACCCAAGTAAGTAAATTCATTTACTCTGTAAGATAATTATTCTATGCCACCTAGATCTGGATTTCAAAATTTAGAAAAGTCAATTATCTTACACACCTAATATATTTTGGACCACATATGATAATTTGAAATTCCTAAAATATATTTTCATCTATGTGACCAAATATTGAAGAAAAATATCTTAAAAGGATCTATTTAAGAGAATTTATGTGATAAAAAATTCAAGTCTTTTGGTTTCAGTAAAAGGATTTATTTTATGCACGTAATTTATTGAGATAGGTAAGATAATTTGGAAACATATCTATCTCTATGATGTAGCCAAATTATTTTGAGAGCGACAAAAATGATTGTATGACATATCCAAATTAATTCATAACTGATTTGATAACCATGTAGTTGAATTTATTTGTATCCAATTTTCACATTGCTGTTTTAGAAACATAGTTGAAATTCAATGTGAAACATGTAGCTAATTATTATGTAACCAATTATGATGTACTCGATAGTTGAGATGTATATAACTACATGAAAATATAGAAATATCACATTTTAGTTGAATAAGAGAGATCTAAGTATGTAGATAATAATATATCACATGGATGATTTAATAAAGAGTATCTTGGGGATTTAAATAAAGATCTGAACAATAATTATGATGAACTTAAATAAGAGATATTTAGGTGTGAGATAATGTAAATAATAAGATTTGGATGAATGAGAAATGATGTTTCAGAAGGTTTTTTAAATATCTGAGAGCATGGGAAAGAGCAGGTTAAGGCATTTCATGTGATCATTATCACATGAATGTGAGTTTAAATTCATGAAGGGATAAGAATCCAATTAATGTAAAGATCCCATAATACTTGGAATTGTGTGATATCAAAAAAATAAGAATGAAACTAATGCTAGAAATCTTGAGATACATATGAGATCTTTGAATCTTTGAATGAGTCCTTAACATATAATTATAATCATATATATTTAGAAGTATTTTTGAATTGGAAGGAAAAGAAAATAAAATATATTAAATGAAAGGGAAGAGATGATAATGCCTCATATATAAATAAATAGGGACCAATCTGAGTTAAGGTTGGCTGAAAACCTTGAGAGCTCTTGTTTATCTTGAATAGAACTAGATCATATGAAAATACCCTTTCATAAATAGAAAAAGGTGTTCCACACAAAAATAACGTGTAAAGAATAACTTTGAACCTTCCTGGTATCACAATGGAAAGATCCATGAATTTATGTTGAGTTATTTAAGAAAGAAACACATACTAACTATAGTATATGAATAAGAAGATGGTATCCATAGGCTAACCTAGTTTTGTGAAGGGAAATAAAAATAAGCATCAAACCACAAGATTTTTTCTTATTAAAGTATCTAGTCTACTATATATTCCTATATTATAGAATTCTCAAGAAAATTGGACAACCTTTTGACTACTATGTAATAGAGCCATCCCATCTGATTGTTGTAGGGGAAAAAGATGATCAATTATTTTTTTCAAGGAAGGACTCAAGTCATCACATGTGATGTTACTTTAAGTTGGTACAAGCTCAATATAGTGTAAAAATGGACAAAAATATCACTCTTGATTTGTATATAGTCAGTTCAAGGAGAATAGTTTCAAGTTCATACCCTTGCCTATATTTTTCTTGATAATAAAAGGATATTAGTGTGTGAGTGGGATAATAGAAACCACACATTAGGGAATAGTCCTTAAAAAATATGAACCTCAGTAATAAACCCTAATGTACATTGTGATTTAATATTTTATGTTCAGGCTTGATAAACATAGGGGAAGAAGTCAATAGAATTATTCACTGAATAAGTGACATATTTAAAGAAAAGGATAAAATAATTAAAGTAGTAAAAAGTAACCCCACACCGATTCACCCCCCTCTTAGTGCGGTCATCCCAAATTTATCCTAACAATTAGTATTAGAGCCACATGATCACACCTATAATTATATTCTCTATTTGAATCTTACTGAATATTTGATATATCTATTATCAATTCAGAATTGTATGTAAACTTGGGGGATTTGTATCTACTACAAATAAGAATTATTTCTCAGTTTATTCTAAGACTTTCATGAATAGGAAAAATAAAGAGAAGAAGATAATGAAAAAGATGTTCCTATTTTCAAAAGAGGAAGTAGTTTCAATCCCTCTAAGAAATGATTATGTTAGAGCTAGAATTTTTGGAGATAAACGAATGGTTGTTTCAATAACCAAGGGAAAGAAAAAAATTATTACCTAAATGGTATCAAGGGATTAAAATGATCATGAGGTATGTTTTAATTTAGGTTTAAATTTTTCCTAAAGATGATACAAACACTAGTGTAAGTGATAATATGTCATTTTATTTTTCAATTGATGCATTAGGTGATATGATGCTTTTTTCCCAAAAGATCTTATTTCAACTATCTATGGGTTTTTTAAAACATGAAAAATGAAATCACTTTACTTGAATTTGAGAATGAATAAATGGATAATATCTTTACTAAAAAGTTAAAAACTCATGAAAATATCTATACACAAGTTGGATTCACTAAAGTAGAGTATGAGGAGCATAAAATAGACACTAAAAATGTAACAACCTCAAAACCTATAGCCCAAAGTCAGTGACTTTCTTTATTACATTGGCATATATACAAGATTCAAATACCAAAGGACCTAATAGTTTAGTAGTTTTGAAGAACTATATACATATATGGTACACTTATTACACTGGTAATTAAAAAAACATAAATAAGGAAAGTAATTTGTATCCTTGAACTTATTAAAATATTTCATCTTTATAACTTGGGGAAAAGAGAACAAATAAAAGGGTGAGATAAAATGCTCAGTAAGGGTTAAGTACAATGAAAGAAATAATGAATCAATGAGTATAATCAACATAGAAAGGTATATAAATGAAAACACATGTAATTTAATTAATAAACTAAGAATTAAATGAATTAATAGACATTTTCGTAGAGAATATACACTAGATAATGATAACTAAATACTAAAAAAAGGAATTCTTAATTATTGGACATCATGTATCTGACACATAAACCTATACCATCAAAACGTTTCACAAGAAAATTAAATCATTATGGGAAAACCCATTTAATTGGGCAAATTATTTGTATCATGAGACTAGTGATGCATAATGAGGCTATCTATAACTAGGCCCACCCATGTATGTATGTCCAAACCATTCATTATATATCGAATAATCGATTAAATCAAAGTGACTCATACTAATTTGAAACATTTGAATCATAAGAACCATGAAGGAATTACATTTAAAAAAATGATAAATAACTTGATAATAAATAAATTCATGAAATGATATGTCAAAGGGGCTGTATATACACCTCATAAAAGAAGGTGGGTGTATAACATCAAAATATGCCTCAATGAAAAGAGATTGAGATGAAGTTCCATTAAAAGATCATTTTGTTAATCAAATGGATTGATTATGTGTATCCACTAAAAATCTACATAAAAAATGGAAATAAAACATTATATAATCAAAATTATTTTACCACATAACCTTATCATGAAATAATCAATGAAATAGAAGTTTAACTCAATGAATGAAAATTGAGGTAAGAAATCCCTTACCACTTGTAATTAGTCAAATCATATTCCACATAAAAGCAATGATTATCAAATGAAAAATTTAATACCATGAAGATAATGAGATTCATGATATGATATATCAAAATTAAGTATACATACACCAAAAACAATGAATAATTTCTGAATAAGGTACATATCTCACAGAAGTAAAAATGAGACTAGAAAACCCTTACCTCACACTTCCCTTTAGTGTATAGTTATTTAACCTCCTGTATAAAGGTTTAAATAATGTTATTAAATAATCAATGAACCATATTAATATTTAAAATACCCTATAATATCATTTTATAACATCTTACCACCCTTTCATTAATAATATTTCATTATTTTCATTATTTCAGGTGCGTTTATTTTATGGTTTCATAGTCGGTTTATTTGCATATAATTATGGATTTTCTTGTAAAATGGAAATAAAAATCCAGAAGTGAAATGAAATGGTATTAATTCAATTTTATAAGTTTAAATGGCCCCATTTATCTTTTTTATTTTTTTTACATGAGGATGATTCATTTGATAAAATGTTAATGATAAATGATTAGTTTATTTTGGCAGTTTTTACAAACATTATGAAATAATTTCATTTTATTTAATATTATGAATATATATTAGTTCCATAACATTAAATAGGATATAATATAATTATTAAAATATTATTTAACTATAATAATAGTTTTATGACTATCCATTAAGGAGGTAATATAAAATGAACAAAAAAATTGTTCCCAGAGGAGATTAACCATCTTAACTTGAACCATAGTTTCGTTTTATTGAATAAGAGGGGGTAATAAATGGTATGAATATAATATATTTCATTATAAACATAAAATTATAGTATGTAGATGATTTTTTAATTATTATGTAATAATGGATGAATGAGGTGAGGATAAAGTAGAAGAAGAAAAGAAATAAAGAGAGGTGTTTTTAGAAAATTACCTCTTGAATATCACCTCCTTAAGAGACCCTTGAGGACCTTGGATTTGGTATTTTTGTGAGACCAGTAGCACTTGGACACGGTGAGAGTGAGAAGGAGAGTTTTTGTTAGATATTTTTGGAGATTCAAGGATTTTGAGTCGAAATGGGGTGGTGAGGGTGGTATTTATACATGAGGAGAGGTGAGTTTAAGTGATTAAATAATGAATATTTTATAATTAAATCCAACCACATTGAGGTGACATTAATTTAAACGAATTATATTTTTAATTAATGTTTTTGAGGCTGTTTAGGGTCTATAAATACCTCATCCTCCCATTAAAATTTTCATTTTTTAAGTATTTTAAGATTTTACCTTTTAACTTTATCCATTTTCATTATTTTACCTATACTTTTGTAAACATTTTTTTTACTATGGAATTTTTTTATGTATAAACATAAAAATGAAATTCCAACATAATTTAGAACTTATTATTCCAAAATTTTAATCCTTTTTACCAAATTAAATTAAAATAATTGAAAAAATTATATTTGAAATTAATCCCACAGACACAATGGAAAAATGGATTTTTAAAGTAAAAGGTTCAAAAGTTTGAAATGTTTTTATATCAAATTTGAATATGAAATTAATTAAAATGAACTAAATTAGTTTGATTGATGTATATTTAAACTAATTATATTTTAAAACAAATTTAAAAAATATTTTAAATATATAAATAAATTAGAAGAAAAAATAGTTTTCAATTACAATTCAATATTTTTCACTATTCATCAAAAAAAGTAACTTCTTCAAAAAATTCCAAAATTTTTGTCTAAAATAATTTTGATATTATGATTTAAAAAATGATTTTTTTTCAAATAAAACTTATAAAAGTTTCAAAATTTATATTTAAAATAGGTGCGTCGTCAAAAGGTGGAAAAACTACCTTTAGAAATATATAGCTTTTTATTCTTAAAACTAGATTTATTTTTATATTAAGCCTATAAAACTTATTGGATGAATTTAGAAACATTTTATTGAATTTTTAACATTTAAATTACATTAATATCTTTAACTAATAATCATTAATTTAGGTTATTAAGATAAAATGTCTCTATGGGCATAAAAATAATTTCTTTTATAAAAACACATCCTTTATGTTCAATTGGTTCTCATTTTAATTTATAATTAATTGGTAACTAGTGGATTAATTTTATAAACATGTGAAAAATATATTGTCATAATTTATTTAGTCACATTTATTCCCACTATTCCAACAACTGGGTGATAACTATTACAACTAAATAATAACAATTAATTGTTTATTTAAGCTCAGTGTTCTGTATAATGTAAGCTATCAAAGAAATTGACTTTATTTTAGAAGAGATATACCATAAAATATTGGGGTGTTACAAAAACAAATGAATAATATCAGATTAAAATAATATAATAGAATTTTGTGGATACTAAAAAATTTTAGAAGAAAATCCATGAAATGGAAAAAAACATTAAAAATAACATTGATGTAAAGAATGTGTAATTGGGTTTTAAATCCAATCAAATTAAGGATATTGAATATTTTTTATAATAAATGGATTTTATACATGAATATTTTGTTTATAATATGAAAATATACTATAGATAAATAATGTAATTTACTTAAGATCAAAAGAATTCTCTCAATACGAGATGTCTTGAATTATAAATCAAATTGGATAATCTTGAAAATACTCATATTGAGGATTCATAGTCAAAGAAGTGTGGAATTTATACCACATAGTGTTATTTATATGATTATATTGACAAAATACCTCCATCATTTGGTAAAAATATCATTACATCAACTTATTATCACTCACAAATAGTTGTGAAAAAAGAGGTATCATACATATCTCAATGTAATAATTTTGCTAAATCTATTTCTACAATAGGTGTAGGTATAAATAAAAATTATGAAAAGATATGGATGATGAGAAATGGAGAATATACCACTACTATTTCCAAGGTGTAAATAATAAGTGTGAAATTTGGTTCCCTAAGAAGATCCCAATATCTTATGATGAAGACCCAAAAAACAACATGCTGATTATGATGGAAATTTTGGACAATTTACAGAAGTTAAAACAAGATCAAGGTTTATTAGTATTTTTTGATGATGAAATAGATTTAGTAATTGTTCATTTGATTTTTGGTATAATCCCTTTAATGAAAAATAACAAAGGAAGCCAATTCCAAAGGGGAGAAAGCTGGTAAAAATGATACATTCATAGAAAAACAAGAACCTCCCTACATAAAATAGAATTAATACACTCAAATATTCCTAAGATATTGGTAGAGGTGTTGATCACAAAAGTGATTCATGCATATCTAAACTTGTATCAAATAATTATCATAAGATAATACCACAAAATATTTAAGAATCAATCTTGGGTATAAATCTGAAGAAATTTGAAAAATATATTACACCCAAGAAGTTTCAAAAGAAGTCACCTTTGGAAAAAAAGTTGAATGCAATTCAAGTTCAAGAAAATACTAGTAATACTAGTAAGAGTGTCACATATAAAAGGTATTATGTAAATAACAATAAAAATATGTCATATGAGGACTTCGATAAGGTTTCTAATAACCATAATGATATATTATTTATTTTTAGAATAGATTTGGAGAGATTAAAAAAACTGAAATAGCACAAGAAAATACTTTTGAAAAGGTTAAAAATAAGATTCTATATGAAAAAAAATTTCCTGGGAGGTTGTCAATAAATTATGACCATAAAATATTATAATTCCCATGAGTAAAGTGAAAGAAATCTAGAAACATCTCAAATAATTGTTTTTTCATAACTCTAGATCAAGAATAATACTAAATAAGAATAAAAAAGCATGAGGTGAAGAATGTTCCTTGATGGACAGTGTTAAAATTAAAATTCCAAAAAAAATATCACAAAGGAAAGTATATATTCCATTATTCCCAAATCTTTTAAGAAATCTAAAAAAATTAGTATGAAGAGTGCACCCTTATGAGGAGGGGAAAAGAAAGTAGTTTTATGTTTGAGAAATAATTCTTAGCCTTGTTTATTTAATTAAAAATAAAAGTGGTTTCACCTTATTTCCTAAATCAATTATGTTATTTTATATGCTAACTATATATGGAATTGAAGAAGATGTTGGTTCTCAAAATAAAGAATTAAATAAAATTAAATTGGAATCAATTTTCCAGATATTAAAAAGTTCCATCTTGGAATGATTTATCAATTGGAATATCAAAGTACACTCAAAGAACTTATATTCCTTGATGATGTGAATAAAGAGGGAATCCCTTGAGGGGGATTTTCCTAAGAAACTTCAAGAGTTGATAATTCAAAAAAATATGAATTCTGGAAGGTGCTTATGAGTTTTTTCATTAAAGGTAATTTCTTGAGATTCCCTTATCCTTAGCCTTTATAGTTTATCCTAACATCAAGGATTAATAATTTTTTTTTAATTAATGACAAGGAAAATGAGGATATTTTGTAAAGATATAGGGTTGTATAAAACAAAACCTTTTAGTTATACTTGAATATTTTTAATCTATGTTCTAAGTGATATAAAAAATTTAGTTTGAAAATCTCTTGAAATGTTTACATAAATTAACATCAACATGTTTCTACTAGATGACATGTGGAAAACCCCTAAGAGATTGAATCAAGAAATGGTAATAGGTATAAGTCAGTATCAGTTTCAGTTTTTGAAAAGGATATATTTGTTTTTTAGATCTAACCATCATGTTTTCTAAACTGAGAATGGATCACATAAATTTTGAGCGGGATAAATGATGGCACATTTTTAAGAATGAAATGATACCATCCTATATTCTTTAGTTCTTTTTATTTTCTATCAATAAGGGGGGAGAAAATAAAAAAATTTAAGGTTGAAAATGGGAGTGGATCCCACTTTCCATCACCGAGGTATGTCTTACTTGAGTTTCCTACTCTAATATTTCATTTTTGAATTCTTGGGAAGATGTTATATTTAGGGGGGGAATATGTTACCCTTGATATGTAAACTTTTCTAATGTGTGTTTTAAGTGGTGTAGGAAAATAAATATTTTACTTGTTTCTCTTTTGGTTGAGTTTGAAGAAGAATTGTGCTATGTTTTTTTAAAGGATAACATTGATGTTAGTATTTTTTACTCTTTCTTTATACATAGATTTAGCTCACATAGAATTAGAGTTATTCAATTCATGAATCATTATTCTTTAGTTGTTATTTCCTATATTCATTTACTTTGGTTTTCTTTTCAAATAGGGGAAGAAGTGATGGATGATGTATTGAAAAAAATATAAAGGGGGAGATTGTTGAACCCATATGAGGATGATATTGTATTTCATGTTAATACAATAATAAGTGTGATGAATTTTGAGATGGTCTTCAAAGAATCAAAACTTATGCTGAAGGATGAATGATCATGTCCTAAAAAATATATGATAAGTTTTGAATGGGTTTACAAGGTTCGATGTCACTTATAAGAATCTTGGAGTTGATTTAAATATGTACTGAAAGTGTTGTAAAAAATGAAAAAGAAATGAAAAATTTATTTATCTTATGGAGGAATTTATCTTATAGTGAACCAGATAAGTAAATTCATATACGCCGTAAGATAATTCTATTATGCATACCTGGATTAATATTTCAAAATTTGGAAAAGTAGTTTGTCTTATGCACACAAGATATTTTGAAATTCCTTAAAGATAATTTTATTTTACATAAATGAATATTGAAGGAAAATATCTTATGGGGAGATGTGTAAGAGAATTCAACTAGATAAGAAAAAAATAATAGGGGGAATGTTTCAGTAAAAGGATTTATCTTATGCATATAATATATTGATCTATGTAAGATGATTTAGTGACTTTTCCATTTTTGTGATATAGCTGAATCTATTGAGAATGATATAACCAATTGTGTGACATTGCCAAATTGCTGCATAGCCAATTTATGAACCACATAGCCAAATTACTACTTATCCAATTTCTATATTATCATTTTTACACCATAGTTAAAGTTTAACATGAACCAAATCACCATTTTATACATAACCGATTTTGAGTTAGCTGATTTTTGTGATGTAGATGACTACATGAAAATGTAGAAATTTCATATTTGAGTTTAATAAGAGAGATATAATGACACAAATATGAATATATTTCATGGATCATTGAATCCTGAGTATCCCTGGGATTTAAATGAATATTTTAATGGAAATTATAAATGAACTAAAATAAAATATATTCATGCATGAGATAATGTAAAGAATAAGCTTCAACCGAATGAAAAAATATTTTATAAGGCCATTCAAATATCTGAGAGCATAGGTAATATTAGGTTAAGGTGATACATGCAATCATCGTTGCATAAACATGAGTTAAAATTCCTAAAGGTATAATAAGAGGATTAATGGAAAGATACCATACTACTTGGTGTTGTGTGATATTGAAAAAATTAGAAGTAAACATGTGCTCAAAATCTCAAGATACATATAAGATGTTTGACTTAATAAATGAGTCCTTGACATGGTATTATAATTAGAGATAATCAGAAATATTCTTGAATAGTCATTAAAAGTGGACTAAGAATAGTAAATACAAGGGAACAATTAATGGTTCCTTATATCACTACTACAAAATAGGTCTTTAACAATGCTAAAAATGGCTTATATTAGTGCTAAGAAGCACTGACTACAAGAGTGAGATTAAAATCCCTAGTATTTTATCAACTCTAAAAATGTACTTTATCAGTAATAGAGAAGTGATGGCTACTAGAGTGATATTAAAATCCCTAGTATTTTATCATAATTTTTTAAGCACTGATAAAGTGTACCTTTATCGATGTTTATAAAAGTGCAGATAAAGGGGCATGTTGTAGTGTGATGCAATAACAAACTATAGCACCAGTGTACTATGGTATAACAACACACTACAGCACCAAAAACACCATAAAATCAGAAAAATAAAGTTCCAATATAGAATTTAAATTAAATAAAATTTACAACACAAATACAAGGAAAAAACTATATTATAGACATTTGAAACATTGTTTTATACAATTATATAAGTATAAGTTATTACATACATTCAAAAATAGCATTGTTTCTTTGTATTTTTATCTTAACCCATGGTCAAGAAAAAAACACACTTGTATAAGAAAAAATTCTTATGTTAGTAATAATATAACGAAATAAATTAACAGAAAGTGTTAATTTTAAACTAAACATTGAGTCATACATGGAAAACTGTGACTCAGATTGAGTTGCGGTTGATTCTTGCACGTCACACTATTTCTTGTTCATCTTCAAGTATTATTTCTCTGAAAATTAACTAAATAAGTATAATATAAGAATTATAAGGAAATTAATTAATTAATAGTAGGTATAATGATGATAAAACAATCTAGGCTCATTTGATTGGTTTTTGAGATGTGATGAGTGTTTTAAACTAAAATGACTCTTATATATTTAAAAGACACACTTGGATTCATACCAGTCACACCGTGAATTGAATTGAGGTGAGGATGATTCCTACACATCTAAAATAACTTATGAATCATTTTTCTAAAGTATCAAAACAATCCAAATTTGTTTGCTTAGTTTTGAGTACGTCACTTGTCTTTTTTACTAAAATATCACTTCAAACTGGAAACATGCACTTTGACTCACACCAGTCATATGGTGAAATTTTTTGATATGATACCAATTCATACACATCACAAATTACTTATTAATCATTTTAATAAATTATCAAGACAATATGAGCATGTTTTATCAGTTTTCAGTGAGTGACACTTTTTGAACTAAAATGACAATTTTAAATTGATAACAAACACATTGAGTCATACCAGACACATCATTTATCAGATTGAGGTGATTTTGACTCTTACATTTTAAAAATTACTTATTTATTGTTTTCTTAAAGTATAAAAACAATATAAATGCATTTTATTGGTTTTGAGTAGGTTAGTTTTCCTTTTTACTAAAATTAATGTCAATTTGAAATAAAAAGAAGCACTTGGAGTCATACCATCCACACTATGTGTTATATTGTGATGAGGATAATTAAAACATGTTAAAATTTAATTATGGATTTTTTTTCTAAATTATGAAAACAATTAAAATACATTTTATTGATTTTGAGTAGGTCAATTTTACTTTTTACTAAAATTGTTGTCAATTTTAAATAAAAAGACACACTTAGAGTCATACGGGTCACACCCTATTCCAGATTGAGTTTAAGATGATTCCTAAACATCTCAAATGACTTATGGATCATTTTCATAATGTTTTAAAACAATCTGAATGTGTTTACTTGGTTTTGAGTATGTCGATTATCTTTTTTACTAAAAAGTCATTTTAAATCGGAAACACACACTTTGGATCACATCGATCACATTTTTTATTGGTTTGATATGAGACTGATTCATAGACATCAAAAATGACTTATGAATTTATGTTCTAAATTATCAATAAAATCCGAGTTCATTTTCTCAGTTTTCATTGAGTGAAACTTTTTGAACTAATGAGTCAATTTTAAACTGATAACATAAACATTGAGTCATGCCAAGAACATTTTGTGTTAGATTAAGGCACAAGTGATTTCTAAACATAAAAAATGACCTATGGATAATTTATATAAAGTATCAAAACAATATGAATTCATTTTCTCAGTTTTTAATAGGTCAGTTGTCGTTTTTACTAAAATCAATATAAATTTTAAATAAAAAGATAAACTTGGAGTCATACCGGCCACACCGTGTATCAGATTTAGGTTCAGATGATTCCTATAAGTCCCAAATTACTTATGGATCATTTTAATAAAGTATAAAAACAATACAAATGAATTTACTTGGTTTTGAGTATGTCACTTGTATTTTTAACTCTAATGTCATTTTAAACTGGAAATATGTACTTTGACTCATACCGATCATATCATGTTTCTATTTTATGTGAGACCAATTACTAAACATAAAAAATTAATTATGAATCAATTTACTAAATTATTAAGAAAATATGATATAATATTCTTGGTTTTCAGTGAGTGAAACTTTTTGAACTAAACTGTCAATTTTAAAATGATAACAGACACATTAAGTCATATCAGACACATCGTGTATTAGATTGAGGTAAAAATAATTCCCACACATAAAAAATGACTTATATATTGTTTCTCTCAAGTATTAAAACAATAAGAATGTATTTTATTGGTTTTGAGTATGTTAGTTGTTGTTTTTACTAAAATTGATGTCAATTTTATATAAAAATGAACACTTAGAGTCATACTAGTCACAAAGTATGTCATATTTTGGTGAATATGATTCATACAAATCTGAAATGACTTATGGATAATTTTTATAAAGGATAAAAATAATATGAATGTGTTTCTTTTGTTTTTAGTATGTCACTTATTTTTTTACTAAAATGTCATTTTAAACTAAAAATACACACTTTGACTCATACTGATAACATCATGTATTGGTTTAATGTGAGACCAATTAAGATATGTAAAAAATGATTTATGAATATATTTATTAAATTATTAAGAAAATTCAAGTGTGTTTTCTCAGTTTTTAGTGAGTGAAATATTTTGAACTAAACTATCGATTTTAAACTAATAACTAACACATTTAGTCATACCGAACACATCATGTATTATATTGAGGTGAAACTAATTAATACACATCAAAAATGAATTATGTATTGTTTTAATAAAGAATAAAAATAATATGAATGCGTTTTATTAGTATTGAGTGGGTCATTAGTCATTTTTCCTAAAATTCATGCCAATTTAAAATAAAAATATGCACTTGGAGTCATAGAGGTCACATCGTGTGTCGAATTGAGGTGAGACTGATTCCTACACATCCCAAATGACTTATGGATTATTTTAAAAAATTATCAAAATAATAAGGATATGTTTTATCAGTTTATAATTAGCAATTTTTCCTTTTTACTGATATTAATGTCAATTTTAAATAAAATGAAGCACTTGGAGTCATAATGGTCATACCATGTGTTGGATTGAGGTGTGGTTGATTCTTACACATCCCAAAGGAACATGAGATTCCTCTACTCTTCTAGATTTCAACAATGAGAAATTTTTCTTTATATAAGAACATCAAGTCAATATGCAGGGTTGGAAATTCGACAATGAAAGATAATAAAAATGGAAATCATGGTAACATTGGAAAAAAGAAACAATTTATATCTTTTGTGGATTGTTTTAGATATTTTAAAGAAAAAAATAATTCCCAAAATATCTATTAAAAAACTAAATAAGTATTAGATAAAAATGATAAGGAAATTAACTTACAAATAGTAGATAAAATGATAACAAAATTAATTAACTAAATAGTAGGAATTCACATTTTCATGATGGTTGTATACATTCTTGATGTATTTCCTTATTTTCATTATCTCAGTTGTAGGCTTGAAGTCCAATAACTCATGAGCATGAGCATCTTCAAACAAACCACCCAAACTCAAACAAAATAATTCATCTGTATAAGAAAACAATTTTTATATGAGTAATAATAAAAAGAAATAAATTAAACATAAATATGAAACAATAAATTAATTCTATGGATAATTATTTTACTCTTAAAACCTTATTATTACCTCTATTATTGAGAAGTGGAAGGAATTTTAAGAAATTAGATAAATTCCAACTCTGCAGTGGTGAAAAGGTTTTGAGGGATAAGAAGTATGTGGAATTTTTAGTGTAGAAAGGCATAAAATATGGAAAAACCATCCCAACTTGAACAAAAGTATCCACCTATATAAGAAAACATTATTATGTGAGTAATACTAAAAGATAAATAAATTAAACATAAATATGAAACAATAAATTAATTATATGGATAATGATTTTACTGTGAAAACATAAATATTACCTTTGTGATTGAGTAGAGGCAGGGTCGTTTCTCTTCCAACAAAGGTAGTAGAGGAAAATTGAAGAAAAGTGATAAATGAAAAAATACAGAGGTGAAATAATTTCATTATGATTTGAACAAAATGGGTAATTTAATTTAAGAAAATAATTACTCCACTATGTTAGGTGTTATCCTCTGAATTCATTCAAAGGTTAAAGTTATAAACAAAAATCATCCTCATCAGCTCATCTCCCAAACATTTATCATTGCATTTTGTTGTTTGAAACACATCCTCCATCTATTGTGGACATGCACCTATGTTGTTTTAAATACACTAATCAGTAGTCATCCATGGGATGACTAATGATCAGAGTAGTACAATCAACATAAAAGATATGGGGGATGAGTCTCAAGGGTAAAAAATTCAATAATAACTATTCAGGAGATGAAGTTGGCGAGGAGGAAAATTATACTGAATTATGTTCTTTAAAAGGGGTAATGCCTCCCAGTTATGAGAATTACACCATTAGCACTAGTTATTAATTCATGGCCTGTTGAAAGTGAGATTTTGGAGGGATAAACATTCTTATATGTGATTCAAGGGGTCTTGATGGGGACATGTTATGATATATGAATCATTTTGGCCTCTATGAATTCTAAATTTATATGGAAAATCTCACTTTTAATACTTTAAATCCTATAAATAATAATAATACTACATCTATTAAAATGAGCCATCAAGTATTTCTTAAATACCCTAAACAAATGAAAATATAATATAGGCCATTAAGGAGTAATAAGAAACCCAAATATGATAAACAATAATAATAAACTATCATTTGATCAACCAAAAGATATAAAAGTGTATTGATAAAACATTTTAATAAATAAAGAGTTATTTCATATACATGGATGGTAATCAGATATTCTTAGGGGTGGAACCAATACATGTAGACCTAAATTGATAAATACCTAAAAATAATTTCTTATAATTATTCCAACATATGTAGAATTTGATAACCTTCATTCTATTTTTTGGAATAAGTGATGTAACAACCCAAGGAATCATTACATTTAATATTAATGGTATAACAAATATTTGAAAACATCTCAAAATTATAATTTCAATTAAAAATCAATAAGGAATGAAAAAATTAATTTTTGGAAAAAATATAACTAATAATGATAAAGGTTTTAAACATCTCAAAATTCTTAGGTGATAAATTGATTCAAGAATTATGTCTATAGAGGTTGAAAATAAGAATTATTTTCAAGCAGACAAAGAGTAGGATTTATAAGAAAATTTAATTTTCATGGCCATTACAGGTTTTATGGTGATTTTGGGAACATAGTATAAAATTTTAGTCATAATGAAATAAATAAGAGTAATTATGAAAGATATAAAGATTTTAAGTTAAATGGGAGATAACTTACTCTTATAAAAATAGCTTTGAAGTGTGATGAATCTTCATAAGTAAAATTGGATGATGAATTTTAACCATTGAATGAACTCTATTGAAATATATTTATATAATATATTTGTATAATATATTTTTATAATATATTTGTAAAATATATTTTTATCATATACTAGTGTAATATATATTTTTATAATATATATTTTTATATTGTATAATATATATATATATATATATTTATTTTTATTTATGTAATATATATCTTTATTTTTATAATATATATTTTTATTTTATATATTTTTGTAATATAATATATATTTGTGTTTGTGTAATATATATATTTTATAAAATATTTGTATAATATATAAATATATAATATATAATATACATTTATTTACATATAAATATAATATATAAAAATATATAAAAAATTTGTATTTTTTAATTGTATACATATAAATTTGTGTAATATATTTGTATAACATATTTTTATAATATAATTTTATAATATACTTGTATATTATATTTTTATAATATATTGGTATAATATATTTGTATAATATATATATTTATAGTATAATATATATTTTTATAGTATAATATATGTTTTTATTTTTATAATATATTTTTTCATAATGTATTTGTATAATATATATATATATATATTATATATATTTTATATATATATATATATATTTGTATTTTTAAAATATACATGTGTGTGTGTTTATATATAAAAAATCCTATATTTTACATATCTATCTAAAACCATGGAACCTCGAGTAATTTTCCACTTTTTATTTGTGAACTATGAGCCAAATCCCACTTCATCCAGCCGACCAATGAAAATTATGTTCATCCATAAATGTGGTATGTGTATAACTCTTTATATGTTCAAGTAACATTCATGTGAAATATCATCTTTAACAATACCCTTCCCTATAATCTGAGGATCTTTATCATTGATTAAATGTAAATTGCTTAAACAATGATATACATAATAATCCATGCATCTCTTCTTGGATATAGAGTGGAATAAAGTCTCATAATTAATGATCCATGATTCCAATGGAATTTTTAGACTCAAAAATAAATAGTTACTTCTTTTAGTGGCATTGGGGTGGGTGGGTTGCACAGAATCGGCAAGGGGTGAGGGTGGGGGACTGCACAAAATGATAACCCAATATTATTTCAACCAAACATCCCCAATAAACATTGTTTACCATATGGATATGCTAACGGAAAAGCAAGAATGATGATACAAAAATTCAAATAGATCTTTCCAAACAATCAATCAATGAGTGAGGAGGATGAGAAGAAAATAAGATACCACAGATTGAGGCTTTGAATCATTCAAGTGAAAGTAGATATATCGAAAACCTAGAAAATATTCGTGCCTTAGATTCGTTCAACCCTTGAATTGTTCAAGCCTTGGATTTTAGCGTTGAAATTGTTCGAGCCATGATTCAATCCTTGATTCAAGATTCAATTCACTGTAAAGGAGCACCAGTTGAGGGTTTCTTCCGAAAAAAACTTCGGATATCGCGATGAGTTCACTTCTGGTTAGGGTTAATTTAAATAGATCAAGACCCTTTTATTAGCTCTTTCAAAAAAGAGTTGATAAAGGGTTTATAATTATAATTATAAATATTTTTTTATAAATATATTTATGTAATTATATATATATAACAAATATATATAAATATAAATATAGTAAATATATTCTTTATTTTAATATATTTATTATAATTTTATAATTCTTTAATATATAATTATTTATCTATAATTATATAAATACTTTAAAAAATAATTTTTATTTTATTATATATATTTATATGATTATATATATATATATTTAATAAATATGTATAAATATAAATAAAGTAAATATATTCATTATTTAAATAAATTTATTATAAATTTATAATTATTTTAATATATATAATTATTTATTTATAATTATATAAATACTATTTAAAAAATTAATATTTATTTATTTATAAATAAAAATAAATGAATGTATAAAAATTGTAAATATATATTTATAAATATATTTATTTATAAATATTTTTTACAGATATTTTTTAACATTATTAATGAATATTTAATATTACGTGCATGCATGTTAAAAATTAATGAAATTGAATAATTAAAAATGAGTACACTTTAAAAATATTGAAAAATTGGATAAGTTTGATTAATTAAATATAAATCATTAAAAAGGATATATATTGAAATAAATATGAATATATATTGAAAATATTAAAACACAGTAGATAAATATTTATAAAATAAATAATAGAAATTGAATAAATTACTAAAAAATATTTGTTTGCGTGCATTTTATATAAAAATGCATTAATTACGTATATGTAAAATCAATATAATATGTTTAATCTATATTAAATTGAAAAATCAAAGTATATTCAATTATGTCTATTACTTGATGCAATTTGTTAGTATTTTTAATTCATATTAATTTTTAATTATAAACCATTATTTACTAATTATATTACTATTTAATGTAAAGCATAAATATCTTGTATTATATAAATTATATTTTTATAAAGTTATATACATATATATATTTAATATATACTATTTATTATTATTATCAATAATTATTTAATTAATAAAATTTCTAATATTTTTCTCAATTTACTTATTTTTAATTTTTAATTTTTAATTTTAATTTTTCATATATCTATATATTTAATATATAACATTTATTAGTATTTATAATATATATATATATAGTATAATAAATTTATTCCTTTCTATCAATAATTATTTCATTTTATTCGGACTTTTATTACTGCTAAAAAAGAACTGATAAAGGACCCCTTTATGGGCACTAGAAATAAAGCACTGATAAAGGGTATCCTTTATCAGTGTTAAAAATAAATCATTGATAAAGGGAACCCTTTATCAGTGCTAAAAAATTCTATAATAAATGGTTCCATTTACCAGCGATTAAAAAAAGCGCTAATAAATGGTACAGTTTATCAGTGCTTATTTTAGCACTAATAAAGTAAACCTTTATCAGTGCTTTTTTTCTAGCACTGATAGAGGCCAATGATATTAAAGGGATGTTTTTTAGTAGTGTATATAAATATAGAGGGACAAAGTTTAGTTAAGGTTAGCTAAAAAATCTTGAGAGCTCTTGTTTCTTTCAAACAGAAACAAATCACCTACAAATACCCTTTAGAAGATATAAGAAGGTGTTTTGTGAAAAAAATTGTGTGCAAAAGAATCACGAACCTTCCCAGTATCATAATGGAAAGATCCATGAATATTTATTGATTTCACAAAAATAGAATCATGTACTTACTATAGTACATGAAGAATGGGAAGGTATCTACAAGTTAACATGGTTATGTGAAGGAAAAGAAGAAGAAGAGGTATCCTAGAAGATTATTTCATATTAGAGTATCTAGCCTATAATATATTCCTATATTATAGAAGTATGAAGAACATAGATACAACCCTTTGACTGCTATGTAATAAACGCAACCCATTTGACTGCGGTAGGAGAAGAGGAAGATCAATTATTTTTTCCATGAAGGAATCATGCCCTCATGGGTAATATTATTTCCATGTGGTACAAGACCAATATTTTATACAAAGGCACATAAATCCCACTCTTACTTTATACCTAGTTGATGCGAGGATAAAAGGTTAATGGTCATACCTTTTCCTATGCTTTTCTTGATAATAAAAGGAAAATTGTGTGCGAGTGGGATAATAACCATCGTACATCAGGGACTAGTCCTTAAATTATATGAACCTCATTGACAAACCCTTGTGTCCATTGTGATTTACTATTTTATGTGCATGATTTCTAACTATAAGGTAATATGACAAGAGAATTTGTAACTGAATTAGTGAAAGAGATAAATAAATGGATAAAAGAATTAAAGTGGTAGAAATTCATCCCACACTAATTCACCCCCTCTTAGTATGGTCATTCCAAAGGGGTCTTAACTGGGACTCATGTTATATTTATCCCTTATTTCCTTTTGTGGGGTGCATAAATTTATATGGAATAATTTTTACCATATTACTCATGAATTTCAATGGATTCGAAATTATATATCATTATTCCTCCCTCATATTCTTTTTATTCAATAGTTATGAAACCATTGTAAAAATAAATCTTTTCCATGGTTGAAAAACCATTCTAAGTTTTGGTAAAGTAAAAGTGTATATAGTTTCATAGAAAATGTATCCCTATCTAGATATTGGAATATGGATGTGGCTGTGGAACAGATGCACCTATGGGTAATCACCCCAAAAAGTATTTGTTTTTTGTTGACTCAATCATCACTCTGATGCATGATTAGTGTGCTTAAGACTACACACCTATCTAGACACTCTTAGGGGATATGATTTGGAATATTCACACAAACTTTATAAACCATGATGAAGGTTTTTCCCACCATTTCCTTAGTATCTTACCAATCCAAACTACTAAACCCAATTATTATCTTCCAGGGATAACCTAGCTCATTGAATTTAACATAACCACTATATTTATTTGATAAGGTTTCTTCATGTTACTTTAACGATAACCCCACAACTTTTATGTTGATTAAGGGATGTTCTCTTGGACATATAAATTTTTACATTGAACAGGAAACAATTGTTTTCCATAATTATCATTATACAAATAGATATGTTTTTATTTAGATAGTGGTTTCTTAGGGAATGGTATGAAATATATTATTAAATATTATGGTGAATGAATTGGAATTAATCAGGTAATGAGTGAGTCCTTGAATTATATATCCCCTTGATGCATTGACATATCTCATGAGACAAAAAAACTTGAGTTTTGGTGTATACCTCTCCCCATATTATTATTGTGTCTTGGAATAAGGCCTTGAAAACATGTTTTGATTCTTCATCGTTATGCATTACATCAGTGTGAGATCAATGATTATTTTTATCCATGTTTTCATTTGTTATCATGGATATAGCATGCCTTTAGTTTTAGTTGATTATGGATTCATGTTATTTATTTATTCCTTCCATATCACTTGTGACATGTTTATGTTGTGATAGAATCTATTATTTTCTAATCCATACCGAGTATCTGAGCTCACCCTTATTTGTTTTTCTTTTCCAAGGAAACATATAGGAGAACTATGTGTAATTTTAAAGGATATTATGAAAGGGATAATAATGTTCTCAAAATGTGTTCATGCTATATCTTATGATTTCAAACGTAATTTATGAATGTATCTAGTCTTCCAAGACTACTAATCTATTTGATCTTACAAGAACTATTTTAATTTACACCAATAATGTAATATGACTACCAACTCTAGATTTATATCATATGAGATGTTTCAAAATTAGTGCTTCATGTGATTATTTGATCATCATATGATAAATTTATTTTCCAAATGCATGTCTTGTAAGAAATTCTTTATCCTCGTACAATAATCCTCATACATAAAAATTCTATAGGATAATTTAATTTTTCTAGAATCTGAAATTCAATGCAAAGATACATTCTATTCAAAAGATGGCTTACTTTTATAGAAAACATATTTCCTGGTAGTGTATGAAATTTGAGAGCTCATATGATAATTTATAGCCTTGTATAATAATTTATCATCTCATACAATATTTTATTTATAAAATTTCTTAAAACTTTAAAAACAAAAAATTAACCAAAGTATTCTAAAATGAAATATTACCTATGAAAAAGAATAATTTCTTGAAATCAATTAAGAAAAATTAATTAATAAAAAATAGGGATTTTGTGAGATTTGGAACATATAAAATATTGAGATATGTTGGAACAAAATTAGTATGTCAAAAAATATATCCCTTTTTTATGATCACAAAACCCATGATAAATTAAATAGAAAATTTTACAAAATGGATCGTAGAGAAGATATAAAATCATATAACAATATATTTCATAGAATAAAGTGTAAAAATTAAAAAAAATTCAACTCTCTTATCTCCCTTTTTTTGATATCAAAAAGTTGAATAATCAGAGTGAGATAACATAATCAATATTGTATAGTGAATTTTGAACTAAAAGAATATATATCATAGAAGAGTGTATAATTTGGTTTTTACCGGGATAAATATATATAAAAAAAAATATATTAATAATAGAGAAAGGTATGTAAAATAAACCAAAAAGAATTGAATTTAATTAATGTAAATAATAGAAGTACAATGTCACATTGTAAGATTTTCAAAACATAATACAAGAGAGAAATATATCAGTATTATTACTCAGGGTTAGGTTTTGGAGAAGTAGTGGCATGATGAAAGTTCCCAAGGCTAGGAATAGATAAAGAAAGTTCATTTACATATAAACCAATGCCAGTAGTGTCTCCTTATTGATTCTAAATCATATCCACAATATCATTATGGAACTTATTGTATATTTCATCATCATAAAAGGGAAAGGTGAATCTAGTAAAATGAATCTACAAAGAAGAGGCAGACACTTCCTTCTGAATTGATGCTTCCACTGAAGCATTATACCTTTCAATTCTAGTAGGAGGAAACAGATTATGAATCCTCTAACTAATATCATTTAAATATATATTAGGATTATCCCATATAGGTATCCTTCCTCTAATATCGAAAATTGAACTACCACACATTTCTAACAGAGATACAAAAGCATCATGGCCAAAATCCAACAAGGAAAAAAGTCTTTTCTTAATCACATCTCAAAATTATTCTTGAATATTAGAGAGATCATAAATGAAATTCAATTTATCATTAAACACTTTAATTCCTTTTAGGTGAACATGAATATCTCAACTTAATTTTTAATCACCTAAACACCATCATTTGAAATGATATATTGTGATACAAATTTCTTTCCCTTGGTAGAAACTATCTCAACATTAGTAGTCCTATCAGACTTCTCACTTTGTTTAACTAGATTATCAATATGAGTAACATTAGAATCATATTAATAAATTTACTTAACTTCTTTTAAAATTTCCTATAGTGAGTCTTTCATGGATGATAGATTTTTATTTATATTATATGCCCACTAAGAAATCAAGGTGTAAATATTCATAGTAAAATCACTTGTCTTGGATAAAGTTTCATTTGTAGAATTAAAAAAATTCTAAATAAAATCAAATGACTCATCTATTTTCTTTTAAAGTCCTTATATTACTCTATTAGAATCATCTTTTAATAGATGTAGTTCAGAGGTGATATATTTTCCTAGGTCTTTAATTATAACATCCCAACCCTAACTGATGAATTAGAAAGAGTCGAGGTTCTACTAACCTTAGGTGAAATAACCAAGAAACAAATGGTTTGTAATAAATTACAAGGTCTTATTAAAATAATGGTGGATGATTTTACTTGAATAAAAAACATAATCTAACAAGATGTAATAATAAAAACAAGCAAAATATATGATTCCTGATAAATAAACCATACAACTCAATAAAGTACCAACAATATAACAATATTAGAGTAACAATGAAATAATATAAGTAAATAAATACTAAGACACTAAAGTATAAAAGCCTCTAAAAATTGGGTGGAACAACTCTAGGCTATAATACAGACCACATCAAGCTCTATCTCTACCAACCATAACAACTACATCAAGGATTTCTATTAGAGAAGTAGAAATCCAGGCCCTTTCTTGTATCATGAAAAACAACATATGCATATGAACCAAATTGAATATGCATGGGTGAGTAATCATACCCAATAGGAAATCCCGAATAAACTTTTACTATATTCCACTAAGACAATAAATAGGTCATCTTATAGGATATAAAAATATAGGGAGAATATCAAAATATGATAATTTTTTTTACAATATTCAATAAAGAAGATAAATAATTTTTCAAAAAGAAATATATCCAAATAAATGTTTTATTTTTTTAGTATTTGAAGTAATTAAATGAATTACAATTTTTAAAAATCATTTGTGTTCTTATACACACACACACACACACTCATACATGTCGATTGACATTCCTATACTCATGAGTAGTGATATTTACTCAACCATGCCATCACTTGGTGGAAATTCTCCATATGCATTTACAATCAGCAATGAGCACCAAGTCTATTCCAACAAGGCCCTATAAATGTAAAATCATGAGCACACACTAACCTTGTATATTTCTAGTTAGCACCCACAATGTAGTTATTCCATGAATATGTGTCAAAGTCATATTTATTTTAAGAAACCCATTTAGTCAATTTATCAAACATGTTGTGGAAAATACCCACACCCCAATTTAAATCTAACTAGTATGATATGAGTCTAGTATAGTTTTGGTAGGGTAAAACCATTGATAAGTAGATGATAATTCTTTCAAGAAACTTAAGTTCATTCGCATTCTAATAAACGTGAAAATATAGAAAAACCACCACCTCAGGTTCATTTGGTTCAACCAATCCCCCATGAGACCATAGATCTAATATTGTTTTTCCATTCCTATGAAGAATAACTATAAGATCCCATTATAACTTATCTAATACCATAGATATAATCTTGTCATCCCCAATCTATGGTTCCATTCAAGAAAAGACAATCATATCTAAAACAAATGGGAAGAATAGAGTTTTTACCTTAGATATCCAAGGTTCAATTCTCAAGTATTCATTGAAGATGGATCCATGTAGTAAAATATCATAGAAAAACACCTATAGAACCCTAAAAGTTGATAGGAATAGAATTGAGAGATAATAATAACTAGAAGGTTCAATAGAATTTATAAAATAGGCTTGTCCTTTCATTACCCGACCTATACCGGGGCTCAAGACGGAACCAGCCCAATATCGCCTACATAGGATAGGGGGTGTCAAATAGTGTTTAAGTCACAAAAACTTGGCGGTGTCTTTGCATAAGTACCTATACACACAAACGCAGCAAAATCAATGAAAAAGTGCAAAGGGGAAAGAAATAAAATATGCAATGCTGCTGTAAAATAAACCATACATGCATAGACCACTAAAGAGTACATGTAGAGTAAATTAAGATAAAAGGGAAAAGGGAAAAAATATACACCCAACTGAAGAAAATCCCCAACCTGATATAAAATGGAAAGTAAAGCTATGAAAGAATCCCCGCTCCTGAACCTAGTTGTGACCTCCACACACGGTCCAAGCTCCCGTATCCCTGAGCACCTATGGAGTCACAATTAGACCTGCCCATCGTCTACATAAAGTACAACACATGTAGGAAAATACCATTCAGGTGTAAGTATAAATATACCCAATAGGATGCCTCGAAAAGAAGGGGGATCAGTAAGATATACTAGAGGAAAAGAAGTACAAAAGATAGAACCAAGTACAATGAAACAGTTAAGCTCAACCCAATAAGAGAATGATGTTAGATCATCTAAACATAAGGAGATAGAAACGGTGAGAATGTGAACTTCTCATTGAGTCTTCACTACCTATAGTAGGAGAGTAGACTCATCCAACCATGAGAAGCTAGACATGAAAATCACGTGGCATACCCCGTGCGTCTTTGCCTATCCTAGAAGGGGAGTAACCAGAACCCAAAGAGTGGGTACTGAAATAGGTTATATATATATATATATATTTATATTATCAGTCAAAGAAACCCAATTAAAGAGTAAGGGGGATCTCCATCTCATAGCTCAGCCCAAGAAAAGAGCCGCCCACAGTCCTAGAAGAAACCACCATCAGTACCCAGTATTCATCACATCTTCCATGAACTGGAATTCAAAGGGGATCAAACACCACACCTTGATACTATACAATTTTGGTGGGTCTATCTCACCCATACAGTTTTAGGTCACGTCACTAGGACATATCTCGGTGGGGAAAGTTCCCCTCTTACTCGTGATTCCAAAGGCACATCCAAGTATGTCTCGTCAAGATTTGTTGGCGAACACCACTGCCCAACCCCAATGAAGGGTGATACACTATAGGGTAATCCCATAAGAGTAGACGATGAATTCCACTTCCCATACCCACTGTAGGGTAAGTCTATAAGAGTAGACGACAAACAACACTACCCAACCCCACTAGAGGGTAAGCCTAAAAGAGTAGATGCCTAACGCCACTACCCAGCCCCGTTGGAGGGTAAGACCAGAAGAGTAGATGGAGAGAAACACTTCCCATCCCCATTGAAGGGTAATCCCATAATAGTAGACGGTGAACACCACTGCCTAGCCCCACTGGTGGGTAATACGTCGGAGGGTAATCTGGTACTATTTTTGTGATCCTGAGAAAAATTACTACCATCACTACCATCATCGAGCACAACCAGAAAAGTATTGAGTTTGGAACACCTTGCTTCATAACCTAGAATTCATAACGAAGGTCACCATCACTTTATATGGGAAAAAACACTCAGGATAGACTGTTTACTTTCCCAAGACAGACAACCGATAAAAATGGTATTTTTCACTACAACATTCCAGAACAGATATTCATGGGGCCCTTATTATGTCCCCAAACTTAAAATTCTGAAATTTACATCAAAAGGGTCCATCTCAAAGAGAGGTTCACACTAACGCAGATGGTGAGTCAAACAGACACTCGGTTCAAAAGACATGGGCATTTGAAACCTTAGAAGAGGGTCACCAGGCCGGTGGACCGACTCATGGTTGGTCCACATACCATGGTGGTTGACTGCCTCACAATTGATTGGGTGAATACACCTGTTTTGTGGTAGCTACCATGGTGGTCGACCCTAGATCCGACCCAGGTTCACCCCGTCGGGTTGGACCCGACCCACTTGACCGGACTGACCCACTGATGCTAGGTCCGACCTGTTAGCCATACCTGATCCACTTCATTTGGGTCGGTCAGTGGAGTCCCATACCACCAACAGAGAGGGCCCAAACCATTGCCGATAGTAGCCTGGCTTGCTGGACCGGTTGTCAGCTATGTGATTGGTGGCAGCAGTCACCGCCTGGGGTCGCGCTGCGCGACCTCGCTCGACTGATAGGTCGGGCCACATGGCCAGCAACATTGCATCATTGCCGGGCCATGGTGTCGCACCTCTCCAAGGGACATAGGGCTCAAACCAATTTCCTGATCATGATTTTTTCAGTGGATCAAGGAACCTTACGATGATGGCTTCACTCTACCAGCCTCTGATTGTCAATCCACCAATGAATTTACGCACCTAAAAGTTATGGAAAATATCCATGAAGAATGGATGAAGAACGAAGGTCTAAAAAAAGTTCGATGGTCATGTTCATGAAGACATTGATGATTTGATGATAGAATAATAAAAATAAACATGGAAATTGAATATTCAAAACAAAAACTAAATCAGAACTCAAAACAAGATAAATCCTACCTCGAATCGGTCGTTCGTCGTTGGAGATGCATCCACGACACTCCCGCTTCGACCCACCTAGGTTTTTGAGGAGTTTTCTCCTCAATCGGATGAATAATAGTGAAGAATTATTGAGAGAATATATAGAGAGAAATATTGTAGAGAGAGAAAGGGGATTATGGGCTAAACCTAATCTGAAGCCATAAACTTATATTTATAGGCATCCTGCTCAGCGCAGGAATCCAAATCCATCGCGCCCTCTCATTTTATGTCCTACCTAGGAAAAAAACCCCATTATGAACTTAATGATGGTATTATATTTAAAGCTCAAGTCCCCATTAAAAATTAATTTGATTTGGCGTCAGGGGTAAAATAATTAAGTTTAATTATTTTAATTACTGTTTCCCCCCTTGGTGACGTTTTTCACAAACATTCCGTGCCGACTAAAATTATGCCCTACCTTGGGTAAATGCTTCATTTCAGACTCAACCATGGCCTCAAATTTCTAATTCGAGCTACCGTTTAATAGATAACCCATATCTATCATGTTCATAGTATAAAACACACTTAATATTTCTATAAAATTAATTTTGGGCACACCGGGCCTCAGAATTGCACGCCGTCTTAGCACTTAACTCTGGAAATATATATAGAAATATTTCAATGTATTATAAGGTGAAAAATTGGTCTCTAAATGGACCAAATTAATCCACAAAGTTAAAGTGGAGTTCACATCATGAATCTTTAGGATATCAGATACATTGAAATTCATGTCGCCACAGCTTAAAAAACCAAAAATCCATTCATATCATGAATATAATCTCACGTTGTGGTCGATCTTAGTTATCCTCCTAAGAAAATTCATACACACCTTGAAAGTAACTCATATAATATTCCATGAAAACATTCACATCATGAATAACCATTCATGGTGTGAATTGTTGATATTGGTAGAGTCCATCTTCCTTCATCTTCTCCTCTCCAAACTCTGCCAATAATTTATCCCAACACTCCAAACACAAGAGAAGAAGCATAAATTAAATCATACCTTAATCCAAGGGTGTTACATTCACATCACCATTTGGATTTCCAACCTTGTAAAGTTATATGTCTTTGGAGTCTTTAAAAAGCTTCAACCATTGCTGCAACATAAAATTATCTCATTTCCATGTTTCTTCTTGAACTTGTCCATGTTGCTATAATATTCATAATAATGATATATTTCTTCCCTATAGGATATTTTCTTTTCTATCCATGATCTGAACTGGTACATGGATAAATGTTTCATTTGGATCAAGATTAACATGGTCCCAAGTGATCACATGACTAGTATCCAAGTGACACTTCTTCAGTTGAGAGATGTGTAAATCATTATGGATAACACTGAATATTGGTGGAAGAGAAAGATGATAAATGGAATTTACAATCCATTCAACAATCATAAATGGACCAACATATCATGGGGTCAACTTAACTTTCTTCACCAAGTGTCAATGAACAGGTATTATGGACACTTTCTAGAATACATGATCACTTACATTGAAAGGTAATGGTTGGTGTCAATGATTTGTATAAGATTTCAGTAATCTCTGAGCCATAACCATATAATTATGATTCATATGAATTTTATCCATATTATAATGGACTATAATAGGTCTAATTAGTGAAGTATCTTCTGTTTCTACCCAAAAAAGTGTAGAACAGAAAGTATGACCATATAATTCCTCAAACCGGGCCATATGTATCATCAATTTATAGCTGTTATTATAGGATAACTATACTAAAGTTATATGATCTTACAATGATCTTACAAAGTCCATAACATAAGATATTAGCATATTTTCCAATGATTTAATTGTCTATTTGGACTTCCCATCCATCTGAGGATGATATGTCATGCTTATGGTCAATTGGGGTTCAAGATCCTATTGTAATGATCACCAAAATCAAGGAGTGAATTAATGATCTCTATCAAAGACAATCAAAACTAGAAGTTCATATAACTTAGACACTTCTCAAATATATAACTTTTCAAAATCCTCCACTATTCTTGAATATCTAATTTGGAGGAAGTGTTTCAACTTAGTGAGTCCATCCACAATCACACAAATAGAATCATGCTTCAGAAGCATTCTCAATAGACTGGTGAAAAATCCCATGGAAATATGTTATCACTGCTATACAAGTATAGGCGTAGACTACATCATACCAACCGATATTTAGTTCTTAGACTTTACCTACGGATAAGTTAAACATTTTATAACATAATATACAATCTTCTGTTTCATACATGACTACTAGAAATGTGCTTTCATCACCTTGTAAATTTTATAAATACCCAGATGAATATCCCATTTTGAATGGTTATTAACTAAAAGAAGTTGTTACTAGATTGACTGGGGGGAATAAAATTCTATTTTGGAATCATATGAAAAAATTTTCATTGTTTTTCCAATCATTAGATGTCTCCCCATTATTTAGGTTTAAACTAATGGTAGTGAAACCATGATATGTTATATGAGGATCTTTTAAAAAATCTGTGAAGTCAGGAACAAGATTAAATAGTAAGAAAATTTCACGCTCATCCTATGTGGAAAATCCCAGTTTTATTTCATTAATGATACTCATCAACTTCCACTAGTCATGAGATTCCCTAATAACTACATTATATGGATTTTGTCACAAGGAATCCACTACATAATTTCCCTTACTAAGTGTATACTTCATGTTAAAGTAAAAAATTTGGAGATAATTCATCCATATTTATTACATAATATTCAAGTCTATATTTGATAATATATATTTCATACTTTTATGATCAGTAAATACAATGAACCTTTCTACAAATAAATAGTAGTTCTATGTCTTTAAAGCATAAACCCCTGTAACTAACTCTAGGTAATGCATCCGTGAGTTCTTCTCATGAATTTTAAACTACCTCAAACCATAGGTTACAACATGATCTCCCTTCCTGATAACACAACCAATATCGGATCAAGACACATCACACTATAACATATAGCCTTAACCTAGTTCTGGAATGATTAAAAGGGGTGTTGAAGTGAGGTGAGTATTAAGATCTAGATTTTTTTGATAGTCATCATTACTTGTGAATGTAATTAGCATTATCATTATAGAATTTATGGTAGAATTAATCTTGAGAAATCCCATAAAATCATTGATAATATCCTACTAATCCCAAAAAACTTCATATCTTGAAAACATTCTTTGGTGGATTCCAAGAGATGGCTAGTTCAATCTTTTCAGGATCAACTGATATCCCCTCTTCAAAAATGAAATTCCTAAGGAAATTGACTTCATATATCATGAAGTTAAACTTATAATTTTTTTCATATAAATGAGGATCATAGAATGTGCTCAGTACAATTTCTAAGTGCTCCTCGTGGTCATTACTTCTTTGAGAATAAACCAAAATATCATCAACAAATACCACCAAAAAATAATCAAGGTACCTATGGATGATACAATTCATTAAGTCTATGAATACTGTAGGTGCATTCATTAGGCCAAAGGACATGATGAAATATTCATAATGGAAATAACAAATATGGAATGTTGTTTTTGAAATATCCAATTTTATGACTCTGAGATGATGATATTATGACCATAGATATATCTTAGATAACAAATTGGATCCCTTTAATTGATAAAATAGATCATCAATTTGAGGGAGAGGGTACTAATTTTTAATTACAACTTTATGAATTTTTTGATAATCGAAAAATAGTCAGAGAGAAATGTAGACCTTCTTTATGAATAAAACAAATTCATCCCAAGGTGATATACTAGGTCCGATGAAGCCTTTACTCTCCAATTATTCTAGATGGACCTTTAATTCATATACTCTATCAGATCCATTCTATATTATGGGAGAGAAATTGGGATTATTCCCATAAGCACGTGGATAAAAAATTTGATTTCCTACTTGAGTGATAAACTAGAGAAATCATTCAGAATGAAATCTGAGTATTGATCCACTATGGAAAGAAGAGTCTTATTTCCATTTTCATCTATCACACCCATGGTCATTACTACTAACTGACCAGAGATGGTTCCATACACTAAAACTAGAGGCCTAACTCTATTTTTATTTATATCCCAATCACCCTTGAAAACATGAGGAGTTCCATATAGGGATGTGAATTCCACTTGTCGAGTATAATAGTCAATAAGAGCTTAATTTCTACCATCCATTCCATTACAAATATTAGATAAAAAGAATGCATCCATATGACCTTAAACTCACAGATAAACCACATTGCATCATTAGTAATGGAGCATGTTGGGAACTTGAATCCTCTATACTCCCATTTTATAAGGAGTATCTTGATACTCATGTAATGATGCATCATTTCCATGTGTAATTACAATTATTTATCAATAGAAGAAAAAAAACAATTTGATGCACCAATATTAAATAAGACCTACATAAGATCCAAGTTCAAAATGATGGTACCTCACACCATGAAGGGACTCAATTTCTTAGTCTTGATTGTATGTTCTACTCCATATAGATATAAATTAGCTACAATAGGATAGATCTTACTTCCTTACTGTGGTGTTTGTTGGACATCCAAAGTGTTATTAGAGGTATCCTGGTTCACCTAGGTCTATGGATGAGAACTAGTCTATTGGGATTGTTTCATTCGATCATAAGAAGCCTATGGCTATGTCAAGTTATCTCCATACACTAATTTCAAAAGTTTAAAAGAATAATTATTGAGATTACCTTTTTTTCATATTGGTGCCTGTTCCTCAGTGGTTTAATTAATTTATTCTTCTTATGTGTAAGTGTTCCACACTAAAAATAGTCTGGATCAATACTGCGATGGAGTGGATAAGAGATTAATATGGTGGATTGATGTTTTTTTCTTTACTAACCTGGGATTAACCCTCCCTCTTGCTTTTATTCCTTGTACTAAAGCTTTCACTAGCACCAGGATAGGAAAAGGTATCCCATCCACTCATATTTCTGGTTAGATCTATTTTCTAAATAGTTCCTTAATCACCATTTCTATACTATCAATAATAAATAACATTACCACATTTGAGAAAACCTTGGGTTGGAGACCCACTTTAAAGATGTGTTATTTCAGTATCTCTCTAGAATATACCTCTAATGAAAAGTGAATAAGGTGGATGATTTTAGTATCATATTCAATCAATGACAAAATTCTTTGTTCCTGTTGAAATAAAGCTATCATATTCTCTATTTGGAAGGTTTATAGAAATAATTTTTCATTGAACATTTTCATAAATACTTTCCATGTGAGGTCTCAATCAAACATAGATTTAATAGTTAAGTACCACCATGATAGATCTAGGACCTCAATTATATTCATTTCAATCTTGAACCTAATTTCATCTGGAGAACCTAAGAAGTTAAAAATACTAGTCATCTTGATCAGCCATACATTTATGAGTTCAAGTCCAGAATCACCATGAAACATCTATGGGTTTTTATATAGAAAGTATATCGAATAATTCACCTGATGAGGTTCCTCAGTCATAGGTCCCTTTTCAATAAATTGAAAGTCTTTCACAATAATTTGAACCAAATCTTGGTTCATCTGTAGTTGAGGTGCAACCATGTCCTTATCTTCTCACTCTCACTAGTTTCTTTTTCTCCTTGCCGGTGTAATTTTCAATCTAAAATTTATTTCAAAAGTCAATAATTAAGAACTTTTACTATGAATCTATTCATTGTTATATATTATATATTAATAAAATAATCACAATATAATATTTCAAAAATCATGTAATCATGTGGATAATAAAATCATAGTAGGAAATATCTTTATAAATGCATGATACAAATAACTCAAAGTCTACACCCAATATGGTGAGTTGAAAACACACCTAAATGTGATAAATGAAACTTTTTATACCCAAACTACCTTGGTAACTTGAAGTTTAGTATGAAAAGGTTAACTACATATTTTTATGATATACATTTCTAGTCTTGAACTACCGTATCTCATTACTACCATCCCAATTCAAGGACTAGACATTTGATTTGTGACAACATAATCCTAACAATTGGCACAAAAAGAGATAAGTTTCCAATAATCTTAGGTGACATCCCCAAGACACTAATGGATGAAAATAAATTCTAAGGGATTTGTAAAATTATGAAAAATTATTTTCCCTAAAGAATAAAAAAAACTTGAAAAGATAGAATAATAATGACACAAAAACTATATGATTCATGATAAATAAAACATATAACTCAATAAAGTACCTATAATAGATTAATATGAGAGTAACACTGAAACTATACCAGAAAAGAAATATTAGTACTTCAAAGAATTAAATACTCTAGAACTAGAGTGGAACTACCCCATACCATGACTTATACCACTCCAAGCTCCATCTCCACTAAATATGATAGTGACATCAATGAGAACCATTAGAGAAGTAAGAACAAGGCCCTTTCCTATATATTAGAAAACAATATATGCATATGCACCAAAGTGTGTATACAAAGGGTGGGAAATTATACCCAACAGGCAGCCTCCAAGGGACTTTTCCCACATTCCACTAAGACTAGAAATAAGTTAGCTCTTGGGATATAAAAAATAGGGTTAATATCAAAAAATAGATAAATAGTTTTAACTATATTCAATAAAGAAGATAAATAGGTTTTCCAAAATAAATATAACCAAATATGTGTTTTATTTTTTAAATATTAGGAGAAATTAATTAAATTCAAATTTGTAATAATTATATATTTTCTCTCTCACACAAACCCATGCATGTTGAATGACATCCTAATGATGGAAAGTGGTGATACATACTTTACTAAGCTATTTCTTTGTTGAATTCTCTATATTCCTTTCCAATCGGCACTGACCACCAAGTCTATTTAAAAAAAATCCTTGTATAATGAAAATCATAAACACACACCAACCATGTGACTTTACCATTGACACCCACAACCCATTTATTCCAATAACATGTGTTAAAATAATCTTTATTTTAAGAAACCCATTTTTTTTAATTTATTAAACACGTTGTGGAAAATACCCCCAAATTAGTTTCAAATCCAACTAGTATGATAGAAATACATCAGAGTTTTAGTAGGGTAAAACCATTAAAAAAAAGAAAAACTCCTTTTAAGAAACCTAATATCCATTTCGTTATAATAAAAGTGAAAAAAGGAAAAAATCACTTACCTTAGGTTGGTTTGGTACAAACAATTTTCTAAGAAACCATTAATATAATCTCATTATTCCATTATTGTGAAAAATCACAAGAAAATACCATTAAAAATTATTTTATCCCATATATTAATACCTATAGGTTCAAGAGAACATGAGAATATCTAAAATATATGGTAAAATAGAGTCCTTAATTTACATTCCAAAGGTTCAATGCTAAAAGATTCATTGAATATGGAGTTTGGAAGCTGAAGATCATAGAAAACCACTGATGAGGACCTTGAAAGTCAAGAGAAAGAGAATAAGAGATAATTAGAATTGTAAGGTGAGATAGAATTTATAAAATAGGATGAACCTTTCCTAATTCATGATGTGAAAACAAAATTCTCTTCATGAATATTTTTAATATCACATACACCAAAATTTTCACAACCTTTACTAAAAAACCTACAAATCCATTCATGACATGAGATTATATCTCACATCCTTAATGATCTTATCCATAATCCTAAGAAAAACCATTTATGTCTTGAAATTAAGTCACAAACTATTCTAAAAAAAAATCACATCACGAATAACCATTAATGGTGTGAATTGTTCCTATGGGAAGAATCCATCATCCTTTATCTTTTTTCCATTTTAACTCCTCTATCAATTTATCCCAACATTCTAAACATTAAAGTGATGGTGTACCTAAAACTAGGGGAGAAAAATGATTTTGTGTCCAAATATACCACATCACATTTTAGCTCTTAAACTCTCTCATCTAACATAATCAATTCTAGGGATAAATTCTTCATTTGATCAAAAGTAGCACTAAATTCCTTTTTAGTTGGGGATGAGGCAATAACATATAAAATATTCTTTATAAAATCAAACTGAGATATTATAACCTTTTTAGATAATCAATGTCTATTTTTTAGAATAAGTTTATTCTAGAAATAAAGTAGAGATGTTTTACTAAACAAATGGAATATTCTTCATCATATCTATTTGATCTTATAACATTTCTTTCATCTCATTAAATTATGAGGTTGAAATAGAATTTTCCATCAGCCATTCCACTTAGATTCTAAGACCATAAATCTAAAACTTCATCTAAATAAAATCATGAAGAACCATATCAACAAATTTATCCATTTATTTATCAGCCTCAAGGATTTTAGGCTCTTTCATAATAGGATCTGAAATCCTTCTTAATAAAATAAGAGGCATAGGTTCCTTGAGAAGTCCTCTTCTTCAAGATTTCATAACCAAGGAAGCTTGTTTAATATATTGTTCTTATTCTAAAACAAAATACTTATATATATATATATATATATTAATATTTAATCCATTTTTACATTTTATAACCTAAGGTGACTCATTATGTGGTAACTATTAAATATAGTCAACTTCCTCTAAATCAGGATGGAATGGATTTGAGTAAACATCTGCATAAAAGGAAAGTGTCCTTTCTCAATAAATTATACAAATATAATAATTTTAATATGATCACTTAGGTATATTTTATACTATTCCCTTTATATCTCAAATTAATAAATAGAATTCACATCAATGTTTTCTTGAGAAGTAGTAACCTCAATAGTAGGTTTTAATGCTCATGTTGAGTAGCAGAAACACCAATTTCTTATCCAAACTCAACTTAATCAATAGATATTACATAAAAAGTATATTTATATTCAATTATAACTTATGAAATAACATGAGAATCAATTTATTTAAAAGAAATTATTCTTACTATTCTTCTCACAACTAGAGGATCATCATCAGTTGAGTCCTCCAAATCATCTTGAACAATAATAGGAGCAACATGATTCTCCCCCTTAACTAGAGTAGGGATTTCCATCTCTTTATTAATCCATAATAAGTAATAAATTACATAAAAATTATCTATAAAACTATCCAATTTACTCATGTATTCAAACTCCTAGTGTTTTTAGGTTATGGAACTTAGTTTCCATAACCTCAATGATCTCCACTCTAGCCTTTTCAAACTAGAAGGTGAGAATTCTCCTATAAAGATAGAAAATCCAATAATATTAGTAGGAATAGTATATATACATAAGTATATACCTTTATAGGTTGAATTTATTCACAAATAATAAGATATAAAGAAGATGAATATCTCGATGTAGAACTTTCTCAAACTCACCATTTCTCTAAATGATTCCATTTTAGATAAACTTAACTAGAATGTTTCTTTTATATTAAAAAATCATTGAATAAATTTTTCTTTACTATGGTAGATCCAAAAGGAGATGTCATTATCTCAGTAGGACAAACATCATCTATGCTTACTAGAGATAAAATGAACTTAAATATTTCTTCATATGGGTAATGAAGAAATTTAGAAAAATTCCATAGATGATATGGAAAGGTTATTCCCATTTAATTTTTATATGAGTAAATATTTAGCATCATAAAAGTTGAACTCAAAATTTTTATAGAACTCACTAACTTTTTTCTCAAAAAATAACTCAATTATTATTTTTTTAGACACAAAATCCCATCCTTGGAAGTCCAACACATTTTTTAGAAATAAATCCATTCGGTCTATCTGAAAAAAATCAATAACTTTTCTACTCCAAAAATTACACAAAAAATATCAGCCTCATTGAAATTTTGGTGCATTGTATTTATCACTTTTTGAAATTCTAATTCTCTACACAAGTGAAGAATATCGAGGTTCAAAATATTTGGTTAGGGAAAAAAAGTTTTGGATTTGGGAGAGAAGAATATCAATAGTTAATGAAGTTATATAGTTTCAGAGTGACTAAATATTTTTTTAGAGTGAACAGAGTCACCTTACAAAGGTGAAACAATAAAATAAATAAATAAAAATCTAAAATAAGATAGGGATCATGAAAATTTATTACTCGATAGATAAAATATGCACTTTAAGTAGAAATTTGGAAATGAAAACATCTCATAAGATATTAAAGAAATAAATAATCAAACATAGAATTAAAACTAAAATTAAAATCAAATCATTTAAAACTAAAAAAACCTAATTCACTTTTAATAAAATCAATGTGACAAAACAGAACTATATAACCTCTCAAACTGATACCTGACCTAAAACGCCTCATACCCGAAGGGCGGTCTCTTTTGTCATAGGTTGGCGACTAGCACCCAGGCACCAAAAATCAACCATAGGGAATGATTTCATACAAATTGAAGTATAAAACATGAAATATATATAATGAAGATAATAAAAATAATAATAGTAATACAATAAATCTATTTCATATCAAAAATAAAATAGCAAAAGCGATACAACTCAAAAGTAGCTAAACAATCCCCAAGGTGCAATTCCAACAATAAAGGAAAACTGAAACTAAAATATTTACTCCATTTAATGGGATGGAAAAACTCCCACCGTCTCACCACCAGACACCCTAACACAATTGAAAGAAACCTCACCACCTCACTATGAAACCTTGTATTTCCTTGCATCTAGAAACATAACAATATCTATGCACCTTCAAAGGGGTTCACAGGGTGTGAGCTTAATAGGATCAGTAAGATCCCACTTAGGTGTTTAATATCATGTCTTTGTTCAAAAATCTGAACACGATAAACTTGAAAGAAAATAAGTCATGATAACATGTTAAAAACAATTTATCAAAAAATCATGGTAAACAAATCCCCCCTTTTCCACATTTCCAAATAATCCATGTAAAATAGTTTCTAATCATATCACATGTGTCAAGTAGTCAAATCAACTAATGTATCACATATCATATCAAATCCAAAATAGTACAAACCAAAGCACATGTAACATCATGCTAAGGATCAAAATAGTTCAAGTTAGCTAGGAAAATCATACCCAAACATAGACTAACACTCATCAAGTATCTAGATATATGCATAAAATATAGAGATCATAGGAACTCCCAAGAAAGTGAACCTTCCAATGAGTATAACAATCCCCAAGAACAACATGCCTAAGGAGCAGAGGAACACTCCATGAGTGAACCCGCTGACAGTATCTGCGGATAAGGACTATTATTACACCTTTCACTTAAGTACCCAAGGTTTCCCATGTGATACATTTTATAAAAAATTTCATAAAAATAATTCTTTGAAAACCATTTCATAAATCCATTTCACAATGCTTTGAAAATACACTTTCTCTTACCATAAGGATGGTAAAATCACATTTTCTCAAAAAATAATTTTCATACACACAATTAAATCATGATAGTCCATTTATAAAACAATTTATAAAACCATAGAAATAAAGTTAATCAAACATAGGATGGACATGGAACCACCTACATCAAACTCAGGTCACACATGCCTGTAATGGGATCCACTAATATGGAAGAATGAAAACACAAAAAAATGCCCTAGAATCAATTTTATAATATCATAATCAATTCAATAAGAAAATAAGCTAATGGAGAAGATAACACAAAATGTACCGCAAGAAACTCACACAGCACACCAAAAACAACAAAAAAGCTTGCCTTTGGAAGAATATCACACAATATATCTATAAAGGATCAAGAGAATCAACAACATAAGGGAAAAATATCTAAAAAAATAGAACAATGATGCTACTGTGACCTATAAAAATGAAGAATTAGAAATATCACTTACCTGTAAAGACGTAGTGTAACCATAATGAAGATCAATCACCGAATGAAATGATATGAAAGGAGAAGAGATGTCCAAAATTGCATGGGATATCTCCAAGGTTCTGAGAGAGGAGTCTTTGGTCGAATGAAAATAAAATTAGATGTGTAGTGTATAAAAACCCATATGCCATGAACATCACATGACATGAATATCAGGTTCACAATGTGAAATCCTCGAAATCCATATACACCAAAAAGGCATTTACTTGGTTAAAAAAAATGATCAAACTTTTCATTACATGAACCAATCTCATGATGTGTAAAAATTTCATGCTCTAAACCATTTCACGATATCAGCCTAGTAATAGATTCATTTCATGTAACCCTTTCACGATATGAAATAATTAAGCAAGAAAACTCCACAGAAATATTTAGAAAAATCTCTTGGGTCAACCCGTTCTATAAAGGACATCCTCTTAAGCCTTTTTCACATTTATACTTGAAATCCATTAATTAAAACAAGCATACATCACAAAAATTTAGGTCATTTACCCCAAAAAATTCTCTCCATCCTTAGAATCCCCAGAATACACCCAAATAAAGAGGGAAATGAAAAGAGTGATGAGAAATACCTAAAAGAAGGTAACAAGATATTATAATCATCTGGTCATCCGAAAATGGTTTAGTAAATATGTTTTCTAATTTATTTTTAGTAAAAATAAATTCAAGATAAAATTCACCCTTTTGAGAATGATATCTTAATAAAAAATGTCCCAAATCAATATGAATAGTACTTGAATAATTTATCTGATTTTTAGAAATGTGGATACCACTAAAGTTATCACATTTTTTTGGGACATGATTAAAATTAAATATGAATTATTTTAAGGTGTGTTTCATCGACAACACTTGAGTCAAAAACTAAAAGTAGCAATTTAATCAGTTTGAGAAATTTATAATGTAATAAAAAATTTCATTTTACTTAACCAAAAAACTATAAATTTTCCTAAAAAGTGATAGGTTCCATAAGTACCTTTTCTACCTAGTCTAAAACCACCAAAATCAATATTATAATATGAAGTTAAATCAATTTTTTTGATAAATTAAAGATAAATAAATTATTCCTTTAAAATAATTTAAAATTATTTGAGAAAATATTAAATTAGATTCCTTTGGGTTTTATTGAAATATTTTATATAAAAAATTTAAAACATAATATTAGGTCTACTTGCAGTAAGATAAAACAAGCTCCTAATTATTCCCCTATACAACTTATTGTCAACTAGTTTTTAATATTTATCCAAGTCATGATTAATGTTGTAACTTACTGGATTTTTATAATTATCACCACTTTTGAGTCAAAATATTTTTAATAAATCATGCATTTATTTAATTTATTTTAAAAAATTCCCAAAATCATTTTGGTAAATATAAAATCCAAGGAAAAATTTTAACTCACCCATCATGCTCATTTCAATTTATTTTTTCATGAGTTTTGAAAAATCATTACAAAGTTTTTGATTTATGGAAAAAAAATAACATCATAAACATATTTTTTCATAAGTAAAATATACTTTAAATTTTTTTTCTTAAATAAATATAGTTCCTCCAAACCCCTAATAAAACCATTTGATAAAACAAATGAATGTAGTATTTAAAACTAATCTCTAGGTTCTTGTTTGAGACCATACAAAGATTTTGAAAGTTTAAAAATATAAATTTTAAAATGAGGGTCTTTAAAACCTAGTGGTATTTAACATATAATTATCTATTAAATATCCATTTATAAAGGTATATTTAACATCCATCAGATATAAATTAAAATCCATATATGATACACACTCTAAGAGAGTTCTAATTTCTTATAACCTAGAAAATGGGGAAAAGGTTTCTTAATTATTTATTTAATCTTTATGATTATAATCCTTGAAAACTAATCTATATTTGTTTATAGTTATCATATCTTGATCATACTACTTATTTATAAATACCCACTTAGTCCCAATAATAGGATAATTATAGGGTCTATCAACTAATTCTCATACGTTGTTCTTTTTGAACTGGTTTAATTATTCTTACATATAAACCACCCAACTCTCATTACCTAAGGATTCTTATATGGTTTTAGGTTCAAGTTAGTATAACAAGGTAGAAAACTTAGTAATATTTCTATGTTTTTTATAGTCCTAACTTCTTTATCTAGATTTTCTATAAAAGTTTATAGAGGTTATATTTTAAGCATTTTAGTATTTCTAGGAATCACACTTTTCAGGTTCATCAGTTTCTTCCCATTAAGGAATGGATTGTTCATGATAATGTACCAATTCAACATACTTTTTATTTTTAAATAGAGGTTAAAGTATCAATTTATCCATGGAATCACTCAACTCATCAATTAGATTTTTTTTCTGATCGAAAAGATGAATTTCATCGAACTTCACATGAGTATATTCTTAAAAAATCCTTTATTTTTATTGAAAACTCTATAGAGTTTAGAAGTAATAGAATAACCTAGTATGATTTCTTTATTTTACTTTAGATTTTTTTCCAATATTATCCTTGGTTGTCAAGATATACACATTACATCTAAAAAATTTAAAGTATTCAAACCTTTGTTTTTCTTTCATTTTATAGTTCATAGGGAATTTTGTTTCAAGATAGACCTTATTATAACTCTATTTACAACATAATCAGTTGTGTTAACAACTTAAACCCAAAAAATGAGCAGGTATTATATATTCAAAAAACATTGTTCTAGTAATTTCTTGTAGTGTCCCATTTCTTCTTTCAATAACACTATTCTATTGAGGTATTCTAGTGGCAGAGAAGGTAAGTTGAATGAATTTTTTTGAGAAAAATGAATAAAATTCATGATTCTCAAACTCTCCCCCATTATCAATTCTCAAGAACACAATTTTAGTTCCATTTTAAATTTGAACAAGCTTATAAAAATCAATAAAAATATCACAATATTCTCTTTTAAGAATGAAGAAACAAACACATGTAAATCTTGAAAAATCATCAACTAAAACATGAAAAGAAGATTTACTAACAAGGATTATAGTTCTAAAAAGTCTAAATAGATCCATGTGAATAAATCGAAGTGGTCTAGATAAGTCAACTACTTTAATTGGTTTATAAGATTATTTTTTTCCTTTCCCATTTGGCATACATCAAAAAATTTATTTTTATCCAATTTGAGTTGGGGAAAATAAAAAATAATATTTTTCTTAGACAATTTATTAAGTTAATAAATGTTACAATGTATAATACTCTTATGAAAAATCCAATATTTATAAATTTTAGGATTCATACTATTCAAATTTTTTACACAAGTAATAAAGATCTATTTTTCAAAAACAGTAGTTCTCAGTGCACTAAATTTAATAAAAGTATTCTTAAAAATTGAACATTAACTATTATAAAAATCAATAGAACATCCATCATTAAAAATTTGTGAAATATTTATCAGTCTATTCTATAAACCTTCCATATAAATTAATTTTTTATTTGGATTATTTGGTATATTAAATAGGTCAAATGCAAAGAAATTCCATTTTCATTATCACCAAAATGTGACATGTTCTCCATGAATTTTGGATAGTGAGTGGAAGTTGAAAAAATATCCACTCATATGTATTTAATGGCCACTATATTTAAAAATTTTGGAAATTTTGTTAAGGTAGAATGTTACCTAATAAAAAAAAATTACATAAACTCATGTTTTGGTACCCAAATGCTCTTGGATCTATCAGTGTTTTCTATAAATATTTTGAAATCCAAATATTCTTATACTTTCAAGAATTTTCAAAATTATAATTAGATAAATTTATAGAAATAGATTCCTCCATTATTATACATATCTAAGGATATATTAGGTAACAATAATTTTCAAAATGAACTTTTTTTCTATAGTGAAAATAATTGATATTATAAATATTTCTATTTTTGGAACTAGTTTTGAAATATTTTTATATAGACTCGGTTTTCCCCTTTAATTAATTTTCCATATTTTTATTTATGTGGATTTTTATTGCTAATAATTTGATTTAGAAAGATATACCCATTAGTAAAAACACCAGTAACATACTTTAGATTTTTAACTTCATCAATAAGTTTTTTTTATTTTTTTTATCATGGATAACAAAACTAAAAGAAGATTCATCTGGTTCAAATTTTAGTTTTGAAATATATTTATCTAAAAAATAATTTTAATCAAAAATAATATCATAACATTTATTAAGAGTCATGTTATTTTTTAAAGGACTCATAGTGGTACTTTAACGTAGAACTATATTAATTTATTTTTTTATATGTTTAATTTTCAGATTATGATTCAGAAGAATAAAAATAAACAAAATGTACCTCATCAGTTTGTGCTAGGTTGAACATATTTTACTTATTATTAGATACTCAATATTTAAGATAAAAACTAGACTCATCACTAGAGTCCTATGGGGAACTTCATATAACCTTCATTGCTTTATTCTTCTTCATATAATATAATTTATTTTTATACTTTTTCTTCTCCTTCTATAGGGGAAACCAAGCTTGATATTCCCAATCTTATTGCACTCATAATATCTTATTTCTCAAGTATTTATATCAAAATTTTTATCCTTGTTAAATAATATATTTAATCATGTTCTCTTATTATAGATATTTTTTAACTTATTGGAAAAAAGAAATCTGAAAACATTACTATGAATTTATTGAATCCACTTTATTAGATGATCATGAAAAAGATATATATTTATTTTTATTCCCATTTTTTGAAGTAAATTGATTTAAATAATGATTAGAACTTTTTTATTATCTTATGTTATCCTACCTGGGATTATATCCCAACTTCATAAAACATTAATGTACCAATAATATCATTTATTTTGAAAAATAACTTTAAGTGCTTGATCAGGTTCAAGAATAAGATCTCCTAAAGTAGACATATCATTTATAATTTCAATTAGCCTTCCATTCATCTGAGTAATGTTCTCTCCATCAATAATTTTGAATGTGAAAAACTTTAATTTTACATTGTTTTATCAATGTTTCCTTATATTATTTGTACCTTTATAAGATATAGATATTTTTGTCCACATTTCATGTATTGTATTAAATTATGAAACTCATTTGAACTCACCAGGACCTAATACACATATAATAAAATTCATATTATTGTATTTTAAGTCATATTTATCATACATGGTAGCATCCCATTTGTCTGGTTCACCTTCAGGAATTGCATAAGTCTTGATGGATTTTAAATAAACCTTTATAGAACTATTTTTTAGATAAATTATTATTTCAACATTTCAGTATCCATAGTTTTCTCCACTAAAGTTGGAAACCCTTTCCATAGAATATCACTATGTATTTTCAACCATTGAAGGAATTTGAAAATAATAATCATAAATTCAATATTTTAGGGTTTATAACTCAATTTTCTCAATCTCTAATATCAAATATTGATCTGGAGGGAGTTATGAAATGACTCAAGAGCGAGGGTTATTTGATTTCTTGAAATTTTTTACCAAAATTAAAATAAAAAAATACCTCAAAATTTTCTAAACTATTGTATCATATATAAAGTGTAAATAATCACAAAATATAAACTAATATAAGGTGGAGGATTTATAGTGGTTCAGTGAATATGAATCTCCTAGTCCACTCTAGCAAAACTCTCTCTACAAGATTGGTTAATTTTATTATGTAGCTATTTTTTCCCAGGGACCTTGATAGTTTCGTGAAAGAGATTGATACTTGTTATAAAAAGGATCCAAGAGATTTTACATATATCTCTTTTTTTAGGAAGACTTATCTATGACATTTGCACACTCAAAAAAAAGAGTGTTCACTTTACGAAAGATAAAGATATAGAATAGAGATACAGGTTAAACTGAATGTTATAAGATGAAAATTAAAAAATGACGTGGGAGGTTTTTCTAGAAAAAGAGTAATTTTATAATGAATAGCTTTAAAAGAAATATTTATTGTAAAAGATGAGTTCTTCATAGAATAGTTTTAGTAATTTTTTCCTTTTTATAAAAAAACATAAAATAACTTGTATGTATAGAGAAGTAGAGTATCATATGTTTTCTTTAGGTAGCACTATATTTCTTGAGTTTTTTATTATCTTTTTATTATCGATGTTGTTGTATTTGATTTTGAATTTGAAAACTCCATATATACTCTAATGTTTGATAGCAAATATAATAATCCAAAATTTCAATCTCTATTCTCAAATGTGACCTTATATTTTGAAATAGAAATCAAAGAGATCATAATTAATTGAAACCATGGTCTTTATTAAAAATATATAAATTCTAAAAAATATATGTATTATTTAATTAATCTTTCCTTTTCAATCCATTATAATATATAATAAAATTAAATGAAGGTGTGTACTTGGATTAAATTTATGCAACAGAAATAAATTCCCAAAAAGAGTCACTATTACAAAATAGAATTTTAACAATGCTAGGATTTATCAACTCTGTCTAAAAGCATTGACAAAGGCCCCCTTTATTAGTGATAAATAAGCATTTATAGTGAGTCTTTATTTTCTTTAAAAGATGCTGATAAAGGGGCTTATTTATTAGTTATAATAAAAAATCACTAATAAAGGGGACCCTTTATCAGCCCTAGTAAAGAGGATATGATAAAGTGGTCCTTTTATCTGGGCTAATAAAAAAGAACTAATAAATGGTGACCTTTATCAGTGCTAGCAAAAAAGTGCTGATAAATTGGACCCTTTATCAACTCTAGTAAAAAATCACTAATAAGGGGGGGGGGGTGGATTTATCAGTTCTTTTTTACTAGCCTTGATAAATGTTATATTTCATTAAAAAAATTATATTTGATTAAAATTAATATATTAATATATTTATGTATTTATATTGATATAAAGATAATATATTTTATTAAATATGATTTAGATAAGTCTAAATACAAATTTACACTTAATATTTTAGATATTTAGTAAAACATGGATTATAAAATAATTAAAAAATCACATTAATTAATAATTTTATAATTATATATAGTAATAGTCATTTAATAACAATTAGATGACATAAAAATTGAATGAATTAATTAATGGTCTAAGATATGTTGAAAACATGGATTGAACTTCAAATAACCATAAATTTTTATTTGGGTGTCTGTCTGGGATCTACCACATGTCAAAGTGAATACTATGAAGAGATCTACAACATAGTGATTAGGGGGAACCTAAATCAATTTTTAGGCCAAAAAAGGCCTATAAGGCCTCCAAAATTAAATTTTCAATCGGGAGTATCCTAAATTTTTAACATTCAATGGAATTTAAGCCTTATTTAAGGGGGTCTTATCATATTTTTTTGGAGTATACTGAATTTATTCTTAGGACTTACATTCATATTGATATTATGGTTTTGAAGTTTTATCTTTTTTCATATTGTAGTTTCATTTATAATTAAATATATGAACATTTTCTTATATTCACATATAAGAAATCAATTGTATAAATAAATATTAACATAAAAATGTATTTTTAAATATATAAACCATAAAGACACCCACACAAATATATATCTAAATAATTTTAAGTATATTTATATATATATCATACATGCATGTATACTCACAAAAACATATATTTTATAAATGTATTTAAAAATAATTATATATATATATGAATAATAAAGATGTATATAAATATATATAAATAAATAGAAATATCATAAAATATAAAAAAATAGGGTAGGGTAGTGGTAAAGAGGTATAGTTTTCAAATGGAGGTTGTGGGATCAAATCCAAGCGTGCACGAGTGGGTCAACAGTAGTCTAGTGATAAGGAAGGGGGATCACAAGCACTGAGGAATAGGATGGGTATTGGTCGATTAGTTAGAGTATTGTGAAAGGGTTTTTGAAGTACTGAGAAAGGGTATACAAAATATGTTTTTCAATTTTTATAAATGCTAGAAAAAAGGACTGATAAAGGCACTCTTTTTCAGAGATAGAAAAAAGCACTGATAAAGGAAGCATTTGTCAGTGTTTTTAGTACTGATAAAGGTCAACTTTTAACCTCAATTTGGTAGTCAATGATTTTTAGCATTGTTAAAAACCTTTTATTAGCCCCATTAAAATCCAAATTTTTATTATTGAGTGAATAATACCCTTAAAATACTTACTTTGAATGAATACAACTTCAAAGGAAATTATTTTTAGAATTGGTATTCTTTATCTTTAAAACCTCAAAAGATTTAGAAAAATACATAAATTGAAACGTAAAAGAATATTTTGACTTCGAAAGAAATATTCAACTTTGTAAGCTGATTTTTTCCTTATGATATTTCATTTTTTATTAATATAATCCTATCATCATAGGATAAATTAATCGAAAACACAATTTTGTAAGATATTTTTTTCTTGTAATATGTTTTTGATTAGAATATGATAATTCTCCCCTTATTATAATATTTATTTTCCTTTATCAAATATTAGTATTCTGAATTTATGAGTTTATAGGACAAATAAATTCTTTGTATGGTGATTTTATCTTTGTATGATAAATTAATTTTCCAAAATCATGTCTCATAATACATTCTATTATCTTGTACAATAATTCTAATATGTAAGACTTTAATAGGAAGATTTAATTTTTATAGAATCTAAAATCTAGTGAAAAGATGTATACCTATTCTTAAGATGATTTCCCTTGAGAGAAAATAATTTTTTAGTAGTGTATTATAATTAACTACGCATATGATAATTTATGATATCGTATGATATTTTTCATAGAAAATATATTCAATCTTGAATATCATAAATTTAACCAAAATATTTGAAAATGAAATATTACTTAAGAAAAAACATAATTCTCTAAGTATAATAAGAGTTTATTAGTAAAAAAATGGGAATTTTAAGTGTATTAAAAAATATGAAATATTTATATATGTTAGAAAAACATTATTATTTCAAACATAAGAATCAATTTTATGAAAATGAAAAAGTTTGTAAGGTTAAAAGTGTGTTATGAAATCCTCATTAGGTTTTGTGTAACCATCATACGAGTTTATGAAATCATAAAGTATCTATGTAAGAATAAATGGTCACTAACTGATCATCATTTGATTTTGAATAAGTATCATTTAGAGTTGTGAAAAGATCATCAGGCTTTGTGTAAGGATGATTTTTTGTAAGCATGAATTTGGATCCACACACTACCACAAAACTGGGCAAGGCCAGCACCACCCCTTTATTAGTGCTCAAAAAAGAACTGATAAAAGTACCCCTTTATCAGCACTTTTTTTTAGCGCTGATAAAGGGTCGACTTCAAAAAAAAAAGAATTTTAAAAAAATATATTAATATATAAATATATTTATATAGTTATATTGATATAAATATAATATATAATTTTTAAATATATTTTAGATAAGTATAAATGTACATTTACACTCATTATACTTAATATATAAGATATTTAGTGAGAATGACTTATAAAAAAATTAAAAAAATATTTTTAGTTAATAATTTGCTAATTATTATGGAGTAATAGTCATTTAATAACAATTTGAAGACTAAAAAATAATTTTTTTTAAAAAAGATCCAAAATATGTTGAAAACGCAACTCGAACTTCAAATGGCCATAACTTTTGATCCGGGTGTCCGTTTGAGCTCTAACACATATCAAATCAAAGCCTGCGATGAGGTCTACGTCATTATGACCCTAGGGGACCCCAGTCAAGCGTTTTTTGAGGCCAAAAGAGGCCCAGAAGGCCTCCAAAACTGTGTTTTTAGTCGGGTTACCGAGATTTTTTAACATTTTGTGGATTTTCAGCCTCATTTAAGGGGGTATTATTGGATTTTTTTTTGGTGGGAACTGAATTTATTCCAAGGTATTACATTCATATTGATATTATGTCTTTGAAATTTCATCCTTTTTTATAATGCACTGCTATTTATAATCAAATATATAACTATATGTACATATTTTTTATATATTCACACCTAAAAATTAATTTTTTTAAATAAATAATTAAACATATTTACATATAAAATATATTAGATTTATCTAAATAATAACTAATATCCATTTGATTTAAAATACCAATATATGAATATTTATATAACTACTATATATTAATATAACTATACATATATTAATATAACTATATATATATATATTAATATAACTATATGTATATATTAATATAACTATATATATATTAATATAACTATATATATATATTAATATAACTATATATATATATATAAATATAAATATAAATATTAATATAAATATATATTACTATACGAATAAATATAACTAAATATATATATATATATAAATAAATAGATATATCATGAATAAGAGAACAAATCAATATAGGGTGGTGGAAAAGGCTTTAGGTGCGCATGGGTGAGGTCTCGAGATCAAATCCGGGTGGAGTCACGGGTGCGCGCGCAAGGGCGATTTAAAGGGCTAGCACTGATAAAGGGTGTAGGCGGGGCGGGCAGGCACTGGAGGTGCGAGAAAGTGCTGATAAAGGGGGGCTCAAGCACTGTAAAAAGCCCCCCCCCCAAGATTGGCAGTATTTTTTTTTAATTTTTTTTATTTTTATCAGCGCTTTTTTTAGCGCTGATAAAAGGGGTCTTTATCAGTTCTTTTTGGAGCGCTGATAAAGGGGACCCCCCCTTTATCTTCGCCGGCATTAAGAGTGATTTTTCTAGTGCTGTTAATGGCCATTTTTAGCGCTGATAAAAGCCATATTTGTAGTAGTGACATAAGGAAGATTCCAAATTTGCGTAAGGATTATGTAAGATCACATCTCCCCCTTAAGGTAAGTTTTTGTTTAAATTTAAGTTTAAGTTCTTTATTTTTGGTTAAATAATTGTTTTCCCAAGTTTATGTTAATACCCAAGGGTGTTATGGGGGTTCAGGACACAAAAGAAGAAGAAAAAGGGAGTTTCTGGGCATGTTGCACGGTTTGCGCTTGGTTAGTGGAAGACGTGTGAAAATCCTAGGTAACCGTGCAAGGGGGATGTTTTTGGATAGTATATTTTGCACAATTTTTGCATGATTTGGAAAACTGTGTGGGTAAACTATTCAACCAAGTATTTTTGAGAAAATTACAAAAACATCATTATGATATTTCTTATACCAACTTAGGATTTTCCTCCTTTCTTCTCCCTTGAAACCTAGTGACACCCAAAATATTTAAAAGCATCCATGGATCATTCTCCCTCAACATAAGGCCATTTGAAGTGTCATTGGTTACAAATTGAATATCTGGGTAAGGATAATCCCACTCCTACTTCTCTTCTTGGTTTAGTGTTTGCATCTCTTCCATCTCTCCATCTGAATCTCTAAAAACATTCTTTTCCAATGAGATTTAGGTCAGGGATTCAAAGGGTGATTGAATTAGGATCTTAGGCCTTGATTAGGAGTGAATTCTCCAACATATTTAAGGAAGGTGGTCTACAAGTTATATCACTTGGTTTTATTATAGTATTGTGTATGTAGGGTTATGTTCTTGATTTTTCATGATTGTTTTCTTGGTTTCCTTTGAAAGGTTTAACATAGTGGGCGTCAAATCAATGAATTGAACCCCTCATGATACCCATGAGATGCATGGAGGGTGACTTGACCTAATTAGGGCCACCCTTGGGGTGCGACGACCCTCCCTATTTGTAGAGACCCGAAGCTTGACGTACATGGACATTACATTACTTTTGCGGAATACTTAGTATATAACAAAAACACACACACAAGGATCGTAATAGTTTAGTGTCTCTGGAAACTCAGCATATAATCTTCTAATCGTGGTGAAAGATCTTCAACATCTCCCATAAATATCTTCCTTTTTTTTTACCTAAAACCTTTCTTTATATCCCGGGGAAAAGAAAACATAAAAGGGTGAGCTCAAATGCTCAGTAAGGGTAAACAAAAGAAATATCAATCACATCATTTTCATAAGAACATAACATTTTGGAAATATTAACCTGCAAAAGAGAGCATAATTTCATAACATGGGATAAATCATAGTAGTGAAATGAAATCCCAATAATCATAACTTAAAACATGAAACTTTGTGTCATACACACATAATCATAGAGAATCATATCTTATTAGTCAAGATTCATTGCCAACACTATCTTAGTGGACAAAGTCCATTTCTGAACCGAGTCACCCTCGTTTCAGTCCTATTTCACTGAACCGGTATAACCTACCGTTCCAGCCATGTCTACCTCATGAGATATAAAATATTTACCCAATGTATTGGAGGGAGATATAGGTCCCACCCATCTCATAATGATACCATTCTTATGTGTGCCACAAAATCATAAACCATACATCATAGCATAACCCATGTAATAAAAATGGGATTCTTAAACATCGTGACATCATAAAACAATTCATATAAGATAAAGGAATTCATAAAAATAATTCCATCACAACATAATCAAATCAATGTAATAATAGGTATAGAAACATAACCCTTTATTATCTTAGATGGAAAATAATTTTGATAAAACACTTGAACTCCATTCTTGAGGAAAATATCCTTTCTACTTCAAAAACACTTTTCCTTTCTTAACATGTCATAAAATTCTAAACTAAAAGAAGTTGATTAAAAATAAACTTGAAAACTTGTAAAGGATCCTTCTTGGAAATAATGTTTTAAAAATCCATTCATGCCGTATAAGTTAAAAAAAACATTCTTCATACTTTTGTCAGAAAAGTCAAAAAGTACCCCGTACGAAAAACGACAAAAGATTCCTTGCATATCCTTTACTAAAAACTCACCGAAGGGTAAAATTGGATTTAAAAAATTGTAGGTGGATGGAAATAATATTAAATATTGAGGAAACATGGATGTGGATGATAAAATACACCCCAGTAAATGCCAAAGTATAAACAATCTCGGATAAAAATGAGATTGTGATATTCCCCTTACCATATGTCCGATATGCTTTGTACGTATCCGAACCTCCTGTATAATGATTTAAATAATGTCATTAACTTATTACAAAATCATATTCATTTTTATGATATCATATATGGTTCACTTATGACTTTATATTACCCGTTATTTTGTAAATTCCATGTTAAAGAAGCATTTTGGGTAAAATCGTTTCATTTATCGTAGTTGTTTGGACTTGTTGTTCTTGACATTATTATTTCTTATATCATGATTTACTTACTTACAGAATATAAAATATGATTTATATATCATATATATTCAGTATATATATATATAATTGATAGATAAATGAAATGAAACACACCGTTCATGGAGACGGTAGTCCGTACGTACGCGTGAACGCTGTTTTCCTTTCCTTATTGTCTTGAATGGAAGTAAGTAGATGACATATATATATACATAAATCCAGTAGATTTACCATGTCATATATTTCATTATTATTAATTATATATACTTTATAATCATTCTGGAATGGTTAACATGGATAATGAATCTCATCGCGTCGTGGAGACGGTAGTCCGTACGTACGCACGAACGATGATATCGTTCCCATGGTCATGGAATTATGTTGAAGTGTATGTATACTATTTCAGTATCAATATCACTTTATAATAATCATATATAGTTACTAATTATACCATTATACCCATCCAATTAAGGTGGTGGAGGAAAATAGATTACACCACGGCGTGGAGACGGTATTCCGTAGGTACGCACGCGTGGTGATTTCCTTTTTCCATAGGATGGATAGAAGGTTAATTAGAGTTGTTTCATATTTATAATAACATATCAGTATATAAGAAATACTGATGTTATTACTTTATCATGAAATAACTAAATAAGAAGAAGTTTAAGAAGAAAGAAATTGAAAAAGATCGGTAATGGATATTACCTCTTTTTGACGCACCTTCACTTAACCTCCACTTAAAGAACTAAGGATGGTCTTTGAAGAAGACCAGGACCTCTAGAATGATACTAGGGAAGTGGAGAAAAGATTTTGGCAGGGTTTTTCCGAGCTTGAATGGTCAAATTGGTGTGAGGAGGAGAGGGAGGAGGTGCCCTTTTATAAGGGAGGAGAGGGGCACCTTAGGAAAATCTCAAAATATTATTTTATATTAAGGTCAAATTCGGTTTATAATGGTTCCAAAGGGTCTTATTTCAAAGATAAAGTGTGTATGGGTCTCAATCCTCTCATCCAATATGATTTAGACAAGTTTAGGTTATTATTTTAACCTTATCAATTCGATTTAACTCAAAGTTAAATAATTTAGCTTTTACCGTGTCTTTTTATTTTCTTACACTATATGGTTAATAAACATACCATAAAAAGCCAAACGAACCCCAAGTTGTTTATTATTAATATATATATCCTTATCTAAGTCATTTGGCCGAACCTTTGATTTTTATGAATAAAATAAAAATTAATAATATAATATTTGTTTTAAAAACTAATTTATGTCAATTTTGACACTATTTGGTACATGATTTTTATGAAATTTATAACAGAATTATAAGTTCGAACCAAGTTACTTAAATCAATAATAACATGTCATATTAACCTAGGAAATTAGTGTAAGTCATAAAAAGTCTCAAATTATATTTATTTGGGTATTTATAACATCAATTATGTCAATATTTAATTAATAAGGTAATTACTGCATCATCGTTGTGTCATAAGTAAATTAAATTATTTAATGTCTAAAAATTACAAATAAAATACCATTATGTAGGAAATCTTTTTAGATTTCTAATGAATATTTATAGTCTAATTTATCTTATGTATAACCCCATATTAAAAATTATTTACTTATTAAACTTTGATTTTAACTATTTTAACCCTTCTTTAAATAAATTAATAATAAATGTCCTAATCTAATCCAAGTGGGCCTAAATGGTCATATTTTATTCCTAAGTTTGTTTTCGGTTGAATTACACTTATCCAATAGAATTAGGACATGTGTTAGGGTAATAATAATAACATTTTTACCCTTAATTACCCTATTTACTTTTAACCGTGGTAAAAAAAGTAAAAAGTTACTATTCACCAAAAATTATTTTCATCTCATTGAACCACATTTTACTTACTAACATCAACCGTGTCTTTCGGATTTTTTAAATTCCACTCACAGAAGCGGTAAAATTAAGTTTTATGAAAAATTCATTTTTCTAACTACCACTTAGTGGTTTCACTATTCATCAAAAAATGAAAGTTTCCAGAAAAATACCAAAAATTAGGCCTAAGCTATATTTGATATTATGAACTCAAAAATGATGTCTATTTTACCAAATTAAAAACATATCAGTTACATTAACTAATTTAAAAATTAATTCCCGTCGTCAAAACAAATGGCGTGTTTTTAAGAGATAATAACTATCAAAAGATTGACACTTGTTTATAACTGGTTTCAATGTGAAATTACATCCAATGACCAACATTGTATTAAATTGTAAAAATATATTCTAAATATACTTTAAAACTACTCAAATTAATAATTTATCACTATTAATTATTTCGATTGAAAAAGTTGTTTTTAATTAAAATTTAGTAATTTTCACTATTCATCAAAATATGAAAGTTATCCGAAAATTACCAAAATTTCACCCTAAGCTAATTTCGATATTCCGAATCCAAAAATGAAGTCCATTTTGAAAAATAAAATTTACAAAATTTCAAAAAGTGGTTATTACTATTCATAACGGTTCATTTTAATAATATTTTAATAGCATATCATTCTTTAGCGAAACTTGGTGTTGTGTACAACACACGCTATCGTGGAAGGTCGCGATGGCGTATAATTCAATCCAGGTCAGAGATGCGTGTTTTGAAAGCTCCTTTTGGTGTAGCGTACAACACAAGACATTAATAAAATTAAAAAGAATATTTTTCATAAAATCTCGGGGTGTTACATTCTACCCCCCTTAAAATGAATTTCGCCCTCGAAATTTGTCGGGGTTATAAATGGTTTAATAATAGAAAGTTTCTTTGATAGAAACCCACATCGTAAAAAGGAATACCAAAACCAATATTTAAAAAAAAAGTATGAAACATAACAGTTACCCAAATAAACTAATCACTGGGTTTCCACATAGGTGAAAATATGGATATGGAAGAGAAATCTAACCATCATGTTCTGACAGAGAGTTATAGAGAACATGGCTATGGAAAAGCCAGCAATCATAAAGCCATATATTTGTGATGATCTAAGGTACCATCTGATTCATCAGATATAAGAGCACTAGGATAACATTTTTGGTTTTCAAGACCATTTCCCTAAAGTTGATGAAATTGGAATTAGAAGAAATACTTTTGTGATTTTGGTATAGTCTCACCGTTTGTCGTTCTTTGGAAAATTTCCACTTCATCTCTTAAATAAATGAAGTTGAATTTGTCATTCATGATGTGTTAGAAGATCATGTGATAGAATGATGAGTCATTCCATCTGTCTCAAACAAAAGGTTAGAAAAGTTATCAAAAAATACATAAGTCCATCTATAGTGAGATTAATACTATATAGTTCCTAAAATGAACTTATACTTCATATATCATACCGCTTAATAAAATAAAACTAGTTTCCACTAACCAGGGACTTTTTGTAGGCCAGTGGTAGGCGATAAAGTCCAGTCGGACTTCAGTTGTGGGTTCGATTCCTACGACCTTGTCCGACGTGTTGGGCTGTCTCCCATCCTGCAGGTTGTCCTTTTTCTAAAAATATATTACTATAACATCCCATCAATAATATCGAAAAAAACTTCTATCCTTAAACAATACTAACTTATGTCCAACATAATCCATTCTAGTCTTTAGGCTTATCCATAATACTGCAGTCCATTCTTATAATATAGTGAAAACGATTACCAGAGATTTAATACCATCGTTGATCCCCATATATCATAAGATATGGCTTGTTGGTCACATTCCAAACATTCAAAGGCCTTAATCATGTATTCTCTTGAATACCCATTGAACCATAGTGAAAACTTGAATGAAATTAAAAGTTAACACTTTCCACACACCAAAATCCTCAAAATTCTATATACTCAAACCATGATATCATTTAGTCCTTATATCAATCATGAGATCATGAATACTATTAAACATTTCTTTTTATTGTTTTCCCTTCATTATGCACATATCATCTTATCTCAATCACTTTGAATATCACATTAGACCAATACATAAATATTCCAATACTCCATGACACAACATTATTTTGGAATCCCATTACATAAACACTTAATCATTCCACCACATCGTTGTCATATTCAACATCGCCAATAGTGATCGCATGTGACTTCCCTTTGTACTTTTCCTTAAGCGGTTGCTCATGTCGATCATCACTAACCCTTGGATTAGGGAATTTATTAGCCTAATTCCCCATTTCCTTGCACTTGAAGCATTGAAGTGTTGGTGGTGCGTTCTCTGTAGTGTTTTCTTTATTCACATCATTAGAAACCCTTTTTACATTACTTTGACACTCAGCTGCTCGATGACCTTCTTTTCCACACTTAAAACATTTTATAGTCCCTTTAATACAACCTCCACCATGCTTCTTTCCACACTTTGTGCATAAGGAAACATTCATCTTCTTTTCACCATTATTATGAGATTTCTCCTTGAACTCCATCTTTCATTTCTTGTCAAAACCATGAGATGGATATGTAACACCAACTTCTATTTCTACCTTGATAGCACAACGCACAATTTCTTCATAGCTACTGAAGTCTCTTATAGCTAATGCCATTCGAAGACTTGGTTTTAAGCCACTGAAAAATCGATCAACTTTACTTTCAGGTTGGATGATAATGCCAGATGCATACCTTGAAAGTCTTGTAAAATTCGCTTCATATATACCAACAGATTCATCATCCTTCTGCTTCAGCTCAAGAAACTCCTTTTCCATCTTTTTTCGAAGAATATGAGGGAAGTACTTACTGAAAAACAAGTTCTTGAACTCGTCCCATTCCATGGACTCAATTTCTTCTCTTGGCCTTGTATTCTTGATAAGATTCCACCATTGATCAGCTTCACCTTCCAAATGATATACTGCTAAGATGAATTTATCATGTTCAGAACATTGAAGAACTGAAAATATCTTTTCAGTAGTACCGATCCATTGTTCAGCAACAAGTGGATCAGAAGACCCACTGAAAGAAGGTGGACGTTGCCTCATGAATGACTCAATAGAATATTGTTCCCTTCTCTGCTCATTTGGAAGTCCATAATGATTCATAGCTTGTGTAAGTATAGCAATAAGATTTTTCACTCCATCTCCCATACCATTTTCTTGTTCAGGAGGAAAATCATTGCATTGTCCATTGCATTGATCAACACAGTTCCTTCGGGTTCCAGCCATCGTCTAAAACCCAAAAAGAATAGTGTGACAGGCAAAAATCATGCTAAGGAAAACAACATAATAAAGGGGGAGTACCTTCAATATCTAACATCTTAGGTTTAATTCTATGATCGTTAGTGTAATTCTAGTACTATAACCTATACGTATACTTAACCTTAGGGACATCCCTAGACATACCTTAGAAATATCTCTAGGGATCTCACTAACGTTTTCGCATCCTAGTTTCCAAAGGTTGACTAAACCTTTCCTCTGATACCAACTGTAGAGACCTGAAGCTTGACGTACATGGACAATACATTACTTTTGCGAAATACTTAGTACATAACAAAAACACACACACAAGTATCGTAATAGTTTAGTGTCTTTGGAAACTCGGAATATAATCTTCTAATCGTGGTGAAAGATCTTCAACATCTCCCATAAATATCTTCTTTTTTTTACCTAAAACCTTTCTTTATATCCTGGGGAAAAGAAAACATAAAAGGGTGAGCTCAAATTCTCAATAAGGGTAAACAAAATAAATATCAATCACATCATTTTCATAAGAACATAACATTTTGGAAATCTTAACCTTCAAAAGAGAGCATAATTTCATAACATGGGATAAATCATAGTAGTGAAATGAAATCCCAATAATCATAACTTAAAACATGAAACTCTGTGGCATACACAAATAATCATAGAGAATCATATCTTATTAGTCAAGATTCATTTCCAAGACTATCTTAGTGGACAAAGTCCATTTCTGAACCGAGTCACCCTCATTTCAGTCCTGTTTCACTGAACCGGTATAACCTACCGTTCCAGCCATGTCTATCTCATGAGATATAAAATATTTACCCAATGCATTGGAGGGAGATATAGGTCCCACCCATCTCATAATGATACCATTCTTATGTGTGCCACAAAATCATAAAACACACATCATAACATAACCCATGTAATAAAAATGGGATTCTTAAACATCGTGACATCATAAAACAATTCATATAAGATAAAGGAATTCATAAAAATAATTCCATCACAACATAATCAAATCAATGTAATAATAGGGATAGAAACAGAACCCTTTATTATCTTAGATGGAAAATAATTTTGATAAAACACTTGAACTCCATTCTTGAGGAAAATATCCTTTCTACTTCAAAAACACTTTTCCTTTCTTAACATGTCATAAAATTCTAAACTAAAATAAGTTGATTAAAAATAAACTTGAAAACTTGTAAAGGAGCCTTCTTGTAAATAATGTTTTAAAAATCCATTCATGCCGTATAAGTTAAAAAAACATTCTTCATACTTTTGTCGGAAAAGTCAAAAAGTACCTCGTACGAAAAACGACAAAAGATTCCTTTCATATCCTTTACTAAAAACTCACCGAAGGGTAAAACTGGATTTAAAAAATTTTAGGTGGATGGAAATAATATTAAATATTGAGGAAACATGTATTTGGATGATAAAATACACCCCAGTAAATTCCAAAGTATAAACAATCTCGGATAAAAATGAGATTGTGATATTTCCCTTACCTTATGTCCGATATGCTTTGTACGTATCCGAACCTCATGTATAATGATTTAAATAATGTCATTAACTTATTACAGAATAATATTCATTGTTATGATATCATATATGGTTCACTTATGACTTTATATTACCCGTTCTTTTGTAAATTCCATTTTAAAGAAGCGTTTTGGGTAAAATCGTTTCATTTATCGTAGTTGTTTGGACTTGTTGTTCTTGACATTATTATTACTTATATCATGATTTATTTACTTATAGAATATAAAATATGATTTATATATCATATATATTCAGTATATATATATATATAATAGATAGATAAATGAAATGAAACACACCATTCATGGAGACAGTAGTCCGTACGTACGCATGGACGCTGTTTTCCTTTCCTTATTGTCTTGAATGGAAGTAAGTAGATAAAATATATATATACATAAATCCAGTAGATTTACCATGTCATATATTTCTTTATTATTAATTATATATACTTTATAATCATTCTGGAATGGTTAACATGGATAATGAATCTCATCGCGTCGTGGAGACGGTAGTCCGTACATACGCACGAGCGATGATATCGTTCCCATGGTCGTGGAATTGTGTTGAAGTGTATGTATACTATTTAAGTATAAATATCACTTTATAATAATCATATATAGTTACTCATTACACCATTATACCCATCCAATTAAGGTGGTGGCGGAAAATAGATTACACCACGGCGTGGAGACGGTATTCCGTACGTACGCACGCGCGGTGATTTCCTTTTTCCGTAGGATGGATAGAAGGTTAATTACAGTTGTTTCATATTTATAATAACAAATCAGTATATAAGAAATATTGATGTTATTACTTTATCATTAAACAACTAAATAAGAAGAAGTTGAAGAAGAAATAAATTGAAAAAGATCGGTAATGGATATTACCTCTTTTTGACGCGCCTTCACTTAACCTCTACTTAAAGAACTAAGGATGGTATTTGAAGAAGACCAGGACCTCTAGGATGATACTAGGGAAGTGGATAAGAGATTTTGGCAGGGGTTGGACGAGCTTGAATGCTCAAATTGGTGTGAGGAGTAGAGGGAGGAGGTGCCCTTTTATAAGGGAGGAGATGGGCACCTTAGGAAAATCTCAAAATATTATTTTATATTAAGATCAAATTCGGTTTATAATGGTTCCAAATGGTCTTATTTCAAAGGTAAAGTGGAGATGGGTCGAAATACTCTCATCCAATAGGATTTAGACAAGTTTAGGTTATTATTTTAACCTTATCAATTAGATTTAACTCTAAGTTAAATAATTTAACTTTTACCGTGTCTTTTTGTTTTCTTACACTATATGGTTAATAAACCTACCATAACAAGAAAAACGAACCCCAAGTTGTTTATTATTAATATATATATCCTTATCTAAGTCATTTGGACGAACCTTAGATTTTTAGGAATAAAATAACAATTAATAATATAATATTTTTTTTAAAAACTAATTTATGTCAATTTTTACACTATTTGGTACATGATTTTTATGAAATTCATAACAGAATGATAAGTTCGAACCAAGTTACTTAAATCAACAATAACATGTCATATTAACATAGAAAATTAGTGTAAGTCATAAAAAGTCTCAAATTATATTTATTTGGGTATTTATAACATCCATTATGTCAATATTTCATTAATAAGGTAATTGCTGCATCCTCGTTGTGTCATAAATAAATTAAATTATATAATGTCTAAAAATTACAAATAAAATACCATCATGTGGGAAATATTTTTATATTTATAATGAATATTTATAGTCTAATTTATCTTATGTATAACCCCATATTAAAAATTATTTACTTATTAAACTTTGATTTTAACTATTTTAACCCTTCCTTAAATAAATTAATAATAAATGTCCTAATCTAATCCAAGTGGTCCTAAATGGTCATATTTTATTCGTAAGTTTGTTTTTGGTCGAATTACACTTATCCAATAGAATTAGTACATGTGTTAGGGTAATAATAATAACATTTTTACCCTTAATTACCCTATTCACTTTTAGCCGTGGTAAAAAAAGTAAAAAGTTACTATTCACCAAAAATTATTTTCATCTCATTGAACCACATTTTACTTACTAACATCAACCGTGTCTTTAGGATTTTTGAAATTCCACTCACAGAAGCGGTAAAATTAAGTTTTATGAAAAATTCATTTTTCTTAACTACCACTTAGTGGTTTCACTATTCATCAAAAAATGAAAGTTTCCAGAAAAATACCAAAAATTAGGCCTAAGATATATTTGATATTATGAACTCAAAAATGATGTCTATTTTACCAAATTCAAAACATATCAGTTACATTAACTAATTTAAAAATTAATTCCCGTTGTCAAAATAAATGGCGTGTTTTTAAGAGATAATAACTATCAAAAGATTGACACTTGTTTATAACTGGTTTAAATGTGAAATTACATACAATGACCAACATTGTATTAAATTGTAAAAATATATTCTAAATATACTTTAAAACTACTCAAATTAATAATTTATCACTATTAATTATTTCGATTGAAAATGTTTTTAATTAAAATTTAGTAATTTTCACTATTCATTAAAATATGAAAGTTATCCGAAAACTACCAAAATTTCACCCTAAGCTAATTTAGATATTCCGAATCCAAAAATGAAGTCCATTTTGAAAAATAAAATTTACAAAATTTCAAAAAGTGGTTATTACTATTCATAACGGTTCGTTTTAATAATATTTTAATAGCATATCATTGTTTAGCGAAACTTGGTGTTGCGTACAACACACGCTATTGTGGAAGGTCGCGATGGCGTATAATTCAAGCCAGGTCAGAGATGCGTGTTGTGAAAGCTCCTTTTGGTGTAGCGTACAACACAAGACATTAATGAAATTAAAAAGAATATTTTTCATAAAATATCGGGGTGTTACACTATTGGGCTAAAATTATTGTAATATGTGAAATTGACCCATGATGAGGTAGATCCCTAGAGAATATGTTAATTCTTTGTGTAATGATCTAGAAGGGAATTTTGGGTAATTATGTATAATATGGTTAAGGGATAAGTTATTGTTTGGATGGAATGCAAATAGGTTTAATGTGAACATGATAAGGTAATAGGTTTATATTTGACCATACTTAGTGAGATAAGTATGGGGAAAAGTGAATTATGTTAAATGGTATGTAATATGAATGTTAAATGTGTAGATGGGTTGTGGAATGATATTAATTCCCTTTATGTTATTGTTTGAACATTGTTAATGGTATTGGTTATGTTTTGTGGTTAGTTGTGGTGAATGATAAATAAGAATGTGCACATGGATTGGTAGAGTGGGGTATAAACTTGAGGTTCTATTCCCACAGCTCGAGTTGGATCAATTTTCTAGCTTCACCCCTAAATGCACGGGTTAGGGAAGGGGACAAAGTTCTATTACCCTAACACTTGCATTCCATCGAGACTGAGGCTTCAAGGTGAGGATTATGAGGTTATTATAATGTAATGGCTAGTGATATAGGATTTAATTTTTTCCCATATTCTTGAGAGTATCAAATATGCCTAATCCATTAAAACATGAAAAAGGTAGATTAAAACATGGTATGATTAAGTAGTGAACCTAGATTCAATGGTAGCATAATTTAAAGGAACATAATCTAGAATGTCTTATTGAACTATTTACATTTACTTTTCTTTATTTATCACTTTCATGCACTATCTACTTTACTGGATATTTTTTAGACACCGTTGGTGGTGGCCTAATGAGTTTTACTCACATCATACTCAGGACACTATTGGGTACCCGATCAGATCTCATGGTTTCATGTCAAGAAAAGGGAAATAACCCTGTGCTTGGGAAGTGAGTCAGGTTCTATATGTGCATAGATGAGGTCTGAGACTTGGAGGCAAGACCGTATTTTGGGATTCCACTATTTTTCTTTCTTTCGGGTTTTGTTTACTTGTCACTATAGAATGGAATGACATATTTACTATTGGATATGGTTTGTACCTAGTTTGGGAGTGGGTTATTTATGCATGTTATTGATTGTTTCCTATTGTTTCCACTATTTGAATTGTTTTCTATTATGGATTACTCAGGTAAATAGGGTATAGTATCCCCGCGTATCCTATTAGACCCTAACTACTAGTCGGAAACCTATGGCATATGGGGAGGTGTGATTGAGGTCATGTGGTGACCTAGACCGGGGCACCAATTTAATGTCTCCTGGGTCGGGGATGTTATAAAGTGGTATCATAGGAGTTCTTTTCTCTTTCTTAATATTTGGGGATGATAGATAGGAGGTTTAGAAAGTGTCATTCCTTGGCAATGATCTTGTACTTGGGAGTAACTAACCCATGTTTTAGGGAAAACCCAAGTCACCCTGGGCGGGGATTGTTGTTCTTATTGTGTGTTGTTATATTTGATGATATTTCACCATTGGGTGATGCACTTGTTTTGTGGTTTGATGGTTTTTTGATATTTCTCTCGTGGTTGGAAGGGTATGATGTTATGCACTCAGGCATCATTCTAGGTACTTATGTAGGTTAGTGACATACATCATGGTAGGCACACACATGGGATGGGTGTGTGGTATATAAAGGTTAAGATGTATTTATTTTTCTTTATAGTAATAAAATTATGCCTAATAAGATGGTATGAATGGGTAAAAAGGGAAGTGAAAATGTGAAGTAGTAATTTGAAAATGGTGCTTGATAAAGAAGTAAATGTGGATTATCCTGGTGCAAGAGTAAATTGGGATATGGAAATTGTTTTGAATTAGTGTAGAAGATAAGTCTTGTAACAGTGTGAATTAGATACCCATGTTAGGCATGGCATTAGGAGAGATGACCAAGTGTAGTGTTCTGGTTGTGAGTGGGCTTGTTTGGGTAGTGTACGTAGGCTAGTTTGGTTATTAAACTTTATGATTCTACCTTTATCTTTCTCCTTTTTGTAAAAATCCTTATGGTTGCATTCTAAAGCTCATGTTTGGAATTATAGAGAAATTACACCTTGAAGACGTGTGCCTTTTGGGAAACAGGAGGACATTGTTGAGAATGATCCACCAGTAGTGGAGCAAGTGAACGTGTTGATACTAGAAGATAGGGAAGAGAAGTTCCATGATAACTTTTCTCATTTTATGAAAATGATGGAATGAGACCCAGGGCAGGCTGCACCGAGTTTGTCTGTGCTAACCACGAAGTTTCAATTGTACCACCCTCCGAACTTTACCGGAGATGGTGGACTAGAGGTAGCAGGGTTTTGGATAGATTCTATCCAAACTATTCTTTACCATCTAGAGACTCCTCTTAAGAAATGATTCAAGTTATCAGCCTATATACTGAGAGGTCAAGAAAATCATTGGTGGGACATCATGGTTCATACGGAGCATGTCGAAGGAATGATGTGAAAATATTTGTTGGAGAAGTTTATTGAAAAATATTACCTAGAAACCTTGAGGTAGGATAAAGATGCAGATTTTACGAGGTTAAACCATGGAATAATGTTAGTAATAGACTATTCTAGTCATTTCACTAATTTGAGACGCTTCATTATGACATTGACAGAATATGAAGAAGTTGCAAAAAAGTGATTCTAGGAGAGGATGAGACACGAGATTAGATATCAGGTGAATAACTTCCATCTAAAAAGGTTTGATGAAGTGGTGGAACAATCCATTATCTCGGGGGGGGGGGGGACTTGAAGGGAGCTTCAGGTAGTGAACTTGTGGTGCCAGCCAGGCAGACAAGTGTTGTAGCTTCCGAGAGTAAGAAGCTACATTTTGTAATTTTTTAGTAGAGTGAAAGTGCATAGAGCAGTCAGAAGAAGGGATAAGATTCTTAGGTTGGTGACTAAGTATTTGTTTATCAGTGTGGTAGGCTGGGACACAAGCATAACCAGTGTCCCCACCCACCAGTCAAGTTCTGAGCATGCAGAAGGATAGGCATGTGCAAAGGTTTTTTAAGAACCCATGATAATCAGGGAATGATGGAGGCCAGAGGCAAATTTTGAGTGTAGGTAGGGGCCATTTACCCCATTTTAGGTAGGAAGTTGGAGCTCCATAGTTCGTACTAGTAGGGGCGATGGACATGGAACTCCAGGGCGATATCATCCTTATCCAGAGCCCAGGGTAAATGGGCATGTCATCTCCATTAAGTTCAGACTACACCTAAAGGTGGTGAGGAGGGACCATATATTATTTGAGGTACGATTCTTATATCTTCCAATATCGCTAGTAATTTATTTTATACAGGTGATACACATTCTTTTATTTCTGCTCAGCTCATAGTTGTTTTGGGATTAACCTTAGAGAGTATATGTGGAGTGACTTCTCTTGATACTCCGCTAGGGGTATGAGTTGAGAACCTTAGGTAGTGTAAGGGTTGTGCTCTAGAGGTTGGTGGATATCGTTTTCTATGGGATCTGTTTGTTCTATTGATTCCAGGTTTTGAACTAATATTGGGGATGAATTGGGTGGTGTTATATCAATACCATATCAACTATTACTAACATCGGGTAACATTCACATATTTCTATAGAAGAAATTATGTCCTTTTTGGTGATTGGGATGCTCGAGCGGGCCTCACAGGGCCGCTATGCCGAAAATTGGGAGAAATCACAGCCCAAGTAGCGTGCCTTATATTGGATGATGGAGGGAAAGAGAATCCAGTCTTCCCTCTTGTTGTAGACTAGTTTTGGGATGTGTTTTCTGAGGAATTCTCAGGGTTACCACTCAGGATATTTGTTGAGTTTACTATTTCATTATTTTTGGGGTAGATCCAGTTTCCATTTTTCTATACCAAATGTCACCGATAGAGGTCTAATAACTCAAAGTTCAGTTCAAGGAGTTAGAACATACGGGGTTTATCCATCCTAGTACATCACCTTGGGGATATCCTATGCTATTTTCTAATAAGGATGATGGATCACTGAGGTTATGTATTGATTATAGAAAACTAAACTAGATGACGGTTAAGAACCTATACCCTCTTCCTAGAATCGATGACCTATTTGATCAGCTCAGAGGTGCCTCTATGTTTTTATGATCAATTTGTGATATGGATACCATCATTTGAGGGTGAAACCTTCTGACATACCCTGAATAGATTTCCAAAGTAGGTACGGGTTGTATGATTTTTTGGTGATGTCATTTGGATTGACCAATGCACCAGTTGTGTTTGTGGCCTTGATGAACTAGATATTCCACCCATACCTAGATCAGTTTGTAGTTATCTTCATTGATGAAATATTGGTGTACTTGTGAACTCATGAAAATCATGAAAAACATCTTAACATTTTCTTGAGTACACTAAGAGATAATAAGCTTTACACCAAGCTACAAAAATCTCAGTTTTGGATTCATGAGGTGCACTTTCTCGGACACATCATTTCTGAGTCAGGTGTGTTAGTGGATCTAGAAAAGGTGCAGGTTGTGGTATCTTGGGAGTAGACTAAAAACATCTCTGATGATTGGAGTTTTCTGGGTTTTGATAGTTATTACCAAAGGTTTATTAGTGATTTCTCTCATTTGGTAGTGCTGCTCACAATCTTAACCTATAAGGGGGTTAAGTTTGATTGGTCAAAGGCTTGTGAGAGTGCTTTTCAGGAGCTAAATAAGGAGTTGACTAATGAACCTATTTTGATTTTTCCTAAACCAGGTAATAAGTACCCCTTGTTCTGTGATGCATACAATGTTGGACTTGGGTCAATTTTGATGAAATATGATCAGGTTGTAGCTTATGGGTCGAGGCAGCTAAGACCACACGAAATAAATTACCCTACTCATGAACTTGAGTTATCCACTGTGGTTCATTACTTGAAGTGTTGGAGGCATTACTTGTTGGGAGGACCTTTCATAGTGTTTATTGACCATAAAAGTCTCAAATAAATCTTCTCTTAGTGGGATTTGAATCTTCAATAGCGAAGGTTGTTCAAGTACCTACAATCCCTCGATTTCGAGTTGGTCTACACCCTAGAGAAGGGGAATAGTGTCGTTGATGATCCAAGCTGAAAGACCCAAAATTAGGTGGTTCAATAATCTATTTCAGAGTGGATATTGATGGCCTTGTTTGCTGAGATACATTTGGAGGTATCATATGGGAACAGACAGATGACCCTTGCCTCTATAGTAGTTGATTCCACACTTTTGAGCTGAGTTAAAGAGAGTCAACTGGTGGATCCAGAGTGTTTGGCTATTAAGGAAAGTGTTAAAGGTGGGGATTCATCTTCTAGTTGGAATTTTAGTGCTGATAGAGTTTCTTGTTTTAATGGACATGTTTTGGTGTCAACAAGTGTATGGGAGGAGTTTATGCATGTGTTTCACCCGTCATAGTGGGAAGTGTATCCTGGATTGACTAAGATGTACCATGATCTTCATAGGTAGTTTTGGTGACCAGGAATGAAGAAAGAAGTTTTGGGTTTTGTAAAACGATTCCTTACCTGTCAACAAATGAAGGCTGAACATCAGGGTCAAGGTGGGTTATTTCAGTCATTGACTATTCCTGAGTGAAAGTGGAATGACTTAATGATGGACTTTATAGTGGGTATTTCGAGGATGCCTTAGATGAATGATGTAATTTGGGTGGTGGTAGATCAAATGACCAAAGTGGATCATTTGTTACCAATACATGATACCTATACAGTCAACAAGTTTGTAGAATTGTTTGATCTTTAAATAGTACGATTTCATGGTGTGCCAAGAACTATAGTTTCAGACTGTGACCTTCATTTCACCTCGTTCTTCTGGAAGGGACTACAAAATACACTTGAAACCCAAGTGTTTTTAAGTACAACTTTCCACACACATAATGATGGGAATTCATAACATACCATTCAGGTATTAGAATACATATTGAGAGATTGTGTTTTAGATTTTAGTGGTTCATGGGAAAGGCAATTGTCACTCATTGAGTTTTCTTACAACAATTGTTTTTTGGATACAATTCATATTGTTCCATTTGAGGCACTCTATGGGAGACCGTGTAGATCCCCAATGTGTTGGTTAAAGACTGGGGAGTTTGAGTTGTTTGGATCGAGTCTCATGTAGGAGACATCAGAGAAGGTTCGATTGATTCAAAATCATATTAAAAGGGCTCAGAGTAGACAAAAGTCATATGCTGATTGATGTTACAGACCTCTTGAGTTTATAGTCAGTGATAATGAATTTCTTTTAGTGTATCCAAGGTTGAGTCACCACTGTATCCAGAAATAGGGCTAGTTGGTGCCTATGTATGTGGGGCCATTTGAGATTATGGAGAGGATCAAACCCATGACATACCGATTAGCTCTTTCATTGCGATATAGTGGGATGCATGATATTTACCATGTTTCAAGACTCTGATAGTATCTCCCATATCCATTTCATATGATAAATTCCGATGATGTCGAACTTGATGCTGATGTGACCTTTGAGGAGCACCCAATTTGTATTGCGGATAATAATGAAAAGGTATTGTGGGGAAAGTTTGTGCCTTTGGTTTTGTTCTATAGTATCATGTAAAAATTCAATAGGAAACATGGTTGTGAGAATCAGATATGCAGGCCCAGTGGCCCGATCTCTTTTCTTTTGGAAACCAATGATGCTTGAAAAGAGCAGATCGAGGAAGAGCCATCATAAGGTGGGGAGGTTATAAGATCACATATCTCCCTTAATAGATTTTTTTGTTTATGTTTTAGTGTAAGTTCCTTATTTTCTGTTAAATAAGTGTTTTACCAATTTTATGTGAAGACCTAGGGGTGTTTCGGGGGTTCGAGACATGAAAGAGGAAGAAAAAGGGGTGTTTTGGGCATGCTACATGGTTTGTGCATGGTTAGTGGAAACCATACAAAAATATTAGGTAACTATGTGAGGGAGATATTTTTTGATAGTAGCATCCACACGATTTGAAATAACATGTGGGTAAACTATGCGTCTAAGTATTGTTGAGAAAATTACAAAACTTCCTTTACGAGATTTCTTATACCAACTCAGGATTTTCCTTCTTTATTCTCCCTTGAACCATAGTGATGCCCCAAAAGATTCAAGATCTTCCATGGATTAGTCTCCCTCATCTTAGGTCCATTTTGAGTGTCGTTGGTTGTAGATTGAAGATCCTAGTAAGGCTAATCCCACTCTTGCTTCTCTTTTTGGTTTCAGGGTTTGAATCTCTTCATTCTCTCCATCTGAAGCTCTAAAACATTTATATATTTTCCAGTGATATTTAGGTTGGTTATTCAAAGGGTTGTTGAATTGGGATCTAAGGCCTCGATTGGGAGTGCGTTTTCCAACAGATTCAAGGTAGGTGGTCTACAAGTTATGTCCCTTGGTTTTATTGTGGAATTGTGTATGTAGGGTTATGTTCTTGATTTTAACTTTTTATGTTCTTGGTTTCCTTTGAAAGTTTTAACATAATGGGTGTCAAATCAACTAATTTAAACCCTCATGATCCCCTCTGGATGCATGGAGGATGACTTAACCTAATTAGGGCCACCCATGGGGTGCGCCGACCCTCCCGATTGGGCTAACAGTATTGTAAGGTGTGAAATTGACCCAAGATGAGGAAGATCCCTAGAGAATGTGTTAATTGGTTACATAATGAGTTAGAATGGAATTGTGGGTAGTTATGTCTAATATGGTTAAGGGATAATGGATTATTTTGGTGGCATTTAAATGGGGTTAATGAGTATATGATAAGGTAATAGGTTTGCATTTGATCATACTTAGTGAGATAATTATGGGAAAAAGGGAATTCAGTTAAATGGTATGTAATATGAATGTTAAATGTGTAAATGGATTGTGGCACGATACTAATTCCCTTTGTGTTATTATTTGAACATTGGTAATGGTTTTGGTTATGCTTTGTGGTTAGTTTTGGTGAATGATAAATAATCATGTGAACATGGATTGGTGGAGTTGGGTATAGACTTGAGGTTCTATTCCCACGGGTCGAGTTGAACCGAGGTTATAGATCCACCCCTAAATGAATGGGTTAGGGAAGGGGATGGAGTTCTATTTCCCTAATGGTTGCATTCCACTAAGACTAAGGCTTCGAGGTGAGGTTTATGAGGTTATTATAATGTAATGCCTAGTGAGATATAACTTTATTTTGTTCCTATATGCTTCAAACTTTTGAACATTCCTAATCCATTGAACACATGAAAAAGGTAGATTAAACCATGGTATACTAAAGTAGTGAACCTGAATTCAAATATAGCATAATTTAAACAAACATAGTCTAGAATGGATTATTAAACTATTTACCTTTACTTGTCGTTATTGATAACTTGAATGCACTATCTACTTTACTGAATATTTTGTAGACATCGTTGGTGGTGGTGTACTGAGTTATACTAACACCTTGCTTAGGATAACATTGAGTACCTGAGAAGATCTCATGGTTACAGGTCAAGAAAAGGGAAAGGGACCCATGATTGGGAAGTGAGTTGAGTTTGGTATGTGCACAGATGTGGTCCGAGACTTGGATCCCAGACCATATTTGGGGATTCCATTGTGTTTCTTTCTTTTGGGTTTTTTTACTTGGCACTATAGCATGGCATTTCATGTTTAATGTTGGATATGGTTTGTACCCAGTTTGGGAGTGGGTTATTTATGCATGTTATTGATTTTTTCCTATTGTTTCCATTATATAATTTTTATGGTATGGATTAATTTGGTAAATAGGGTATTGTCTCCACTCATATGCTATTATACCCTCGCTGCTAGTCGAAAACTTATGGTGTATAGGGAGGCATGCTTGAGGTCATGTGGTGACCCAGCTCAGGGCACTAGTTTAGTGGCTCCCAGGTTGGGGATGTAACATATTATTCCTTTTTGAAATTTCTAGATAAGTGTTGGTTATTTTTATTTATGATTTATTTTATTAATTATAAAATATCATTAATATTTCAAACAAATTACAAGGAGATAATTAAGAGAGGTTCAAGACATAATGTTTTGATAATTTTATGCTTTTTAATGGCTAGTTTTTTGTCGTCTAGATATGACCATGCACACCAACTCATGAAAAATGATATAGGAATTATGGATGCTGAAATAGATATGATATGGTTGTATTTTTAATACACAATTTAGTCAGAAGTTGTTGGATCTAATTTGTGATGAATATTTCATCTTGGAAGTCTATTATTCATATTTAGTAGAATTATATGTCTGGAATGGAAAAGTGAAAGCTGATTTTGTACATTTTTAAAATGATTATTTACTAAAAAAGTTGGAGGTGGATTTCAAGAAAATAAAAAGAAAATTTAATTTAAAAAATAAGGATAATTTATCCTGAGAAGAGACAGGGGAGATTGTATCATAAAGAATAAGAAAATATAGGTGGGGTAATAATTCAATTATACATAACTATAAAGGAGAGATAATGGTTATTTTTTTTGTTTTAGAGAATATAATGCATTCCAAATTTCATGTAAAAATAAGAGGAAGAGGAGTTTTGGGATGTATCTTAATGGAAATTGTGATTTCGTTTCTTCAAAAAGAAAATGGTCGAACATATTAGTACACCACACTTGGTGTAGTTTTCATCTACAATACATGGAAGAAAAAGGTAGGACTAGGAGAATTAGTGAATTACCTATGTGTAAGTAGAGCAATGAGCTTTCCATTTTTTATAATTATAATATAGTATGATTGGTGCGGCTACTCTAACAATTTCAACTAAAAATTAGTGAGCTTCAATGATTTTGGTCCATAGGCCCATTGTCACGCATGATCCTTATATTATCCTATTTGTGTGAACTAAGTAAAATCATATACATATCTATATTTTGGTTTTATTAGATTATATAAAATATTAGTAAGAATGAAAAATAGATAATAGACCATATTAAAAGTGATGTAAGATCATCGACAAGGGAAAATTAAAATTAACATACCCTGATTCACCCTCCCCCCACTTCTCAAGGTATAAAACTTATTTGGGACTAAAACATATGATATTACTATATTATAGAAGATTATAAATAATAAGAAATATTTTAGCATAGATATAGAGAACGATGTGCATAAAACTATATAATATCATCCTTTGGTTGTCGAAGACTCTCATTGAGGAAGAAAATATTATAATCTTGATGTAGTGACTTCCCATAGCTGATTAGTGATATTTTTTAGGATTTTTAGGAGGAAAACTTGTTCATTATTAGAATCTAGTATATATAGACCTCTCAGAAGACAATATTCAATAATGATATTTTAAACCAATCAGGATACTACATAATTAGAGAGAGGTGATATAAAGGACCATTTGAGAGATAGTAATACATTTTTGAGTGATAGATTATTGTATTCACTTGTATCATATTGTGAATATATGTGTCTCAAGATCAACCCAAACACTGTAAGGTGTAGTCACCCACATTTCTGTAAAACCTTATAAAATTATTTGTAATTTTTAGTTCCTTTATTTTGTTTCATATTAGTAGGTGTGAGAGTTTAAAGAAACAATGGTTTTATACTTTAACTGGTCATAGAGTTTGATTTAAAAATAAAATTTAAAAGGTATTATCACTTATCTCCCATCAACAATGACACATCATCACATTTCTAGGAAATATAAACATACTTTAAAATTTTTGAGTGCTAACTTGGTTATTAATCCGAACATCGGATTTTTTAACACTAGATGAATTGGTTTTGAAAAGATTTCAAGTATGAATTTCATAAAATATAAAAGATAAATTAGTTATATTCAAATAAAATCATTTATTTAATATATTTTTTTATAAATTTTGTTTTAAAGTGTAAATCTTAACTTAAATAAGTAATTTTCAATATGTTCCTAGTATATCTTGGTTGGTGATTATGTTATGTAATATCATATTCCTTGTTTGTATTTCCAATTAATATGCCTTGATTATTGTTATTCCATCTCATACTCCTTGTTTTTATTTACAATTAGCATGCCTCGAATATTATTATGTCATCTCGTATACCTTGTTTGTATTCCCAATTTTAATTCCTTGATTAACATTATACCATGTTTTATACCATGTTTGGCATGCTACTAGTATAAATGGATTGATACTTATTCCATGTATTATAATTTATTTGTACTTACTATGAGTATACCATAATAGTCTCTAAGTTTTACTTTATTCATGTATTTTCCTTCTAGTTATGTTTCAAAATAATGTGGTATTGAATAACATCATGATGATATTATGTTGAGTGTTATATTCATGTGTATTTTCTACCGTATTATTTTGATCATGTGGGAAATGGTTTATAATCTTGAAAGGGTCATATTATCATTGTACACATGTTCTAAGTTGTTTCATTGGAACATTAAGCAAGTGAAATGGGATACGTTCTTATTATAAAATCCTTTATTATGTATCTTGACCCATGGGGAACAAATTATAATGGTTTAATGGGATCATAAATTCCCAAATCATTATATTCTTTATGGTAAGGATTATAATATTTCTCTTACTACATATACACCTTCTAGTTTCCCAAAGGGACAAACTTTAAGATTTACCTAGATTTTTTAACACTATTATTTTTCCCATGGGGTGAGTATTGCACCCTATATTAACTTTCCTCATATTCCAAGCTAGTATTGAGGTAGTTAATTATTGATTTGAACCCTCCTGGTATAAGGAGTTATCTATTATGGTTATTATTTATTGGTAATTTACTTTATTATAAGTTTTTTGGAATGTTTTGACTATTTTATATAAAAAATAATTTATTATTATATATATAAATCTGTATTCAAATTATTATTCATAAACCTACCTTTTTTGATGTAAGATTTAAGGTATTTGGGGGAGCCTACTATGTTTTTATAATAATAACCTGTATATAAACTTAAATGGAAATTAATTTTTAATTTCCATATTTCACATACACACAAATACATGGTAGTCATTTGAATGATTTATAGATATTTAGGACATGTATATAAATGGATAAGGTTTATTATTTACTGTAGTATTAGATAACAGGAGGCTATGTTTGTTAAGAGTGGTTTATTACACATTTTTGAGTATATTTAGTATTTAATTGAGCCTATATATTTATAGTTATGTATTTGGTCATATATATTTATGACTGGTTTGTATTTTGTTTTTTGAAGAATTCATATAGAATGTAAGTTATATTATTTTTCTAGGTACCCCTTGCAAATAGGTACTTCCCTCAAGAATATGTTAAGATTTTAAATTTTTTTGATATATTGATAATTCATTCTAGATTTTTAATATAATTAAGAATTGGACCATTTTAATATTTTAAAGATTAATTTTTTTACATATTGATAAATAAATACCCAAAGTTCTCATTTCTTTCCCCTATGATCTGGGAATGCTTCGGGGGTTAAGTGATAACCTAATTCTAGATATTACATTACCCATATGTGATTTCCTTATATACCATATCTATATTGACCTAAATACCTATAGATCACTCTAATATCATATATTTAACATTATAGAATTCCTATAATTTTATTTATCCCATTAAAAACTTAAATTAACATTTATTGGTATAAAACATATCTATAAGGGACAACTTAAGACTTAGATTCATTATTACACAACCCCACCTCAAATAATGGCCCGTCTCTTATGATATAGAATCAAATTGTTATGTAAAACTCAAATGGTTTAAATGGTGTGTATAATCACTCACAATAATGAATCTTTAATCGAAATAATTAGTGAAGTAAAATATAAATAAATAGAATTTTATGAGATAAGTTATAATTGAGTGACTTGAATAACCCAATACATCCTGAATTATACTCATAAAGAGAATTATTAATCACCCAACACTTACGAGTGATATTTATAACACCATATTAACTTAATAAAATAAATAAAATTTCGTGATTTAATGTATTAAAACTCTTTTTATAGATATACCAAGCCATATCAAGTCAGTATTCATGTTTAAATCATCCTCATGATAATTTATTTATGATATAATTAGATCTAATGGACCAAAATTCTTGGAATGAGTATGGTTTTACCTCATGATTATTCACCAATTAAAAAAATATAATAAAAAATCACATTGGATCAATTGGAATCCTATTTAGGGCTAAAAAATGGAACAATTTTCAATGAATTGAAATATTACTATGTTGTTATGCTTTTATCTTGATCAAAATTCAGTTATATTATTCACCATTAAGTAATAATTTTCCCAAATGAAACAAAACAACCTTGAATAATACAATTGAATCAAATATATATTATACCAATATACATCAAAAACATCATTTAAATAATCCATCAAAGTGTTTTCAATAGATAACATCATAATATTTCTTTTATATTTCTTATGGATCCCCAACCCATTAATTCACATCCATTTTAGAACAATTAATATATCTTGGATATTATTAAAAATCATATCTATCCAAATTTCACAGTTATACCAAACAAGAAGGGAAATCAATACCAAGTATTTCTACATAGATGTTAAAAAATCTATCCAGACATAAAATAAGAAAGTAATTATAACCCACTATTATTTTTAAAAGGTTTTTGAATATTATGTCAAAATTGATTTATCAAGTCCAAGTCTCCTTATATATCCACAAAAAATGTTAATCACCATGTACTTGGTGGGATCCTCTCCTAATACAAGAGATTCTAACTAATCTAATGGAAAAATATAAAAGTTAAGATGAATAAACACTTGAGAATCTCTTGAAAGAGGAAAACTAGAAGACCACTATAAGTGAATCCTTTTCTTATTCAAAACCAAATGAATTAATTAACTTCTCTTTATTATTTATATCTAAATTAGAACCCTTAGAACATTAAATATCCCCTAAAAAGTAAAATCGCAAATCACACATTGCGGGGTGTAATAATTAGCCTCAAAATTCCATTTGATATTTTTAATAGCCTTCATAAATGGATAAGGTAATGAAACATATTGGAAGGTGAACTAATGAGACTCTATTGTGTTTAAAATAGAAAAGAAGGTGATAAAATGGATTCCTTAAGTGTAACTATGATATTCTCTAATGTATTGGGTTTTAAAGGCAAGTTACATTAATCTCAAGGTTTTATTAAATTTATCCTTTATTATTTCCTAATGTTTATGTACTAATAATATAAATAAATTATTACTTATATTATAATACCTTATTAATTATGTAATTAAATAAATGTTGTTTAACTACATATTTAAAATGGGCTAAACGTAAGTCTCATTTTCATTTGTGATAAACATAGACATTTTATTACATGAAAAGATCACATTTTTCCATGTAATACTAATTAGAATTATTTTATATTTGACCCTAATAGCTCTTTGTAAATATAAAAATGATTATTAATCTCATTCATAATCACAAGTTAAGATGGGTATTTAAAAACATGTCATAACTAATCAAATTATAAAAGGGATTTGGTGTTATACACTCCATCATATTTTTATTAGTAATGCTCATTTTTCCTTAACATTGATATTAAAAAAGAGAGATGGACAATTCCAACCCCATATAACTTATCTCCTTTTCTCAATCTCTAAGGCGACTAAAAAATAATTAATTACATCATGTTTAATTATCTTGGAATGATCACATGCTTTCCAAGTAAAAATTCTTTTGAGGGATATGATGTAATAAAATTATCATGTGGGGAAAGAAATCCTATCTTTGTTAATCAAATACCTATGCTTGATCAGTATAATAGTAAATCCCATTATCTTTACAAAAATTCACAAATTAATTTTTTAGTGGAAACAAAGTATGGAACCTCACAAGTAGAGAACTTTTTTGAAAACTATAGTTGAAGGATTTATAATCAATGTCAACTTAAGTAACACTAATAACACATCACAAACCTTATGGTGTACTTTAAGCGGGTTAATCCAGATACAAGTTCTCTATCTTTTTGATAGAGATATACCCTAAATACCAATACACATTTTACATATTTTGATCTATCATATGGTATGATAAGGGTATATAATAAGTTATAACATATTATATCATGCTACTACCTCATCTTATCATTATTTAAAATGGGGTATATCATAAAGAAGTATTTTATAGTAAATAATATTTTAGGATTTACATAAACAACCTACAACTAATTCAGAAATTCAAAAATTACGTTTCAATATTCAGGAATATTTCTTGGCTATTATTTATAGTTATCTGTTCATAATATGATTTTTTTAGAGAATCATCATTTGCATTTAAGTATTAAATGCATAGAACAGACACATGCATAAATCATGTTTTATAATATATGAGTAAATGAATGATCACTTTAGGATCATCATTGTGGGATATAGAAGGATTCAATCACCATGAGATGATGATGATTTGTTCCCACCTTACTTTCTATCAATTATTTCACTTCCCAAAGATCTCTTTCTTCTTCCTCTTTTACCATGAGAGATATTAGTATATCATGAAGTGAATAAGAATCTTAATCAAGCATCAATTGATTCATATGAACCCATGGATAAACCATAGAGGATGTATTCTGTAGGTTTCCTCTAAGGTATCTTTATTAAACTACCGTGATTGAATATTGTAATAACAACTCTTCAATGAAAGGTACATGAGTTCCTCATTTTATATTTATACATGGATTCAGTTTCATGCATGGTGATCTTAGGAATCTGTTGTTTGCAATTTATTTTGTTATGTTGAATGATATTTATTTGATATTTAAAAACTTAACTGTGGTATCAAATAGAAACCGTGTTTTTTTATCATTAAAATCACGTTGATCAATGAAAAAAATCGAATGTCATGTTTTTCTTTTCATATTGGTATATCGTAGGTCATAGTTATCAATCATAGAATATGATTGGTAGCATTAAAGTTATTCATGAACCATGTATTATCACTCATAGATTATAGTTTAAAAAGATCATAAGATATTATATTATAGAAGTTTTTGATTTTTCTAAAATTTTAATTTTGAATTGAATTGAATAATTTATAAAAAAATTATAATTTTTGGAAAAAGTTATTTTAGAATATTCATTTAATTTTTAGAGGTTTTTATAAATTAATTAATTATGAATTATTCATAATTAATTAATTAAATTTTTATGAAAAATTTAATTAATAAATTCTTCATAATATTATTTTTTCATATTAAAATACCTTTTGTGATTGTATGACATGGATTATAATTTTGATATGAAATGTTTATATGAAAATTATAAGTGTAATTTATAAAATGTTTATAAATTAAAAAATAAGGAAAAAATGAAAGAGTTTATATTTATTATTTTTGGATTGTTTATCATATTTAATTTTAATTGTTAAAATTAAAGGATTTATTTGACAAATTATTTAAACTATATCAAAAGGGGTTTTGATAATTAATATAATCAAGAATTAAATAATTTTAAATATGTGTTATTTTGATTATATAAATTGTTTACTGAATAGAATTGGAATATATATTGTTTATATTTCATTTAATATTATATATCTAAATAAATTTTCATACAATAAATAATATAAAAGGGTTCATATTGGAAATAAATATAAAGTGTTTATATTTATTTAATTATGGAATGTCCATAATTCATGACTAAATTATAAAAGTGTTTATAATATTTTAAATTTATGAATTGTTCATAAATTTTTTATCTCATATATAAATATATGAATTTTTTCCTCTATTTATTTTATTCTCTACTTTATTAATGAATATAAATTATTTATATTATTAATATAGATGTATAATTTAGTTTTAAGTGTCAAACTACTCCTATAATTCTTCATACATGAATCTAAAGAGTTACATGCTAAGTATGATGATTGATTTAGTTTCGTTCTACCATGAATTTAGCATGTACTAGGTTATAAGTTTGAATTTAAATATTTAGTATAGTTTATATTTATTATGTGTAAGAATTTTGATGTAATTGAGGTCTATTTTTTTTTAAAATTTCCTTAGGTAGAGGGACTTTGGGTTAGACTGCTCACATGTCTAAAGGATTATGCCTTATCTAGAAAAGTAGTGGTTAGATATCTGTCAATATAATATTACTCTTGTGGTAATTATTTATTTAATATGATTTTAATCCTTTATATAAAATATTTTCATGTGACTTATGCATATGATTCATTTGGATATATATGAATACAGCCAACTTTTAATTTTGGTTAGTAACACAAGCTATGGGTTTTATAAAGAGTTGTACATCAATATGGTTTGAACATTTTGCTTTTTTGGAAAGAATATGATTCAAAACTAAATAATTACAATAATTCATCCATTTAAAGGTAATACATTATATAATATGGTGATAATAAAGCCCCTTTAAAATAATAGGTGTTAGATTCCTTCCAAAGTGAGCACTTGTCAATACCACTATAATCCAATTGGATAGGTCATGCCAAATTTGGGTGCCCTTGGAGTATCTTATGTAAATAAAGAAAGTAATGGGTGTCCCTAATAGTATTATTTTCTAATTAATGGGTTTTTATTTGGGTTACACTTATCTTTGATTCCCTAATAGGATTAAATTATCAGAGGGATATTGTTGAGTTTATCTATATGATGGATTAGGAAAAGGGTTGTTTACTAAACTATCAAAGAGTCATATATTATATTATTAGAATGATGAGATACTTAAATATATATAAAATTAATAAATGATATATTGGCCCAAATCTTAGTGAAATATAGATCTTGGTTGACTAATGGATATGATGAATTTAAAATGATTCATTATTTTAGCGGGAACACATTTAATAAAAGTAATTTTTAAATGAATCTAAAACATGATACTCATCTGATAAAAGATTATATTATGTATAAATAAATTTAATATCATCTATTTTTACTTTTATATCAGTATTTTTAAAATATAATCTTAGTTTAATCAATCTCTATACTTGTAGAAAACTTAAGAATTGTTCTTATTCAAGGAATAAAATTACATGAGTCTGAGCAACACCTTCCTAAGTAATCAACTATTGAAATTGTTTAACACTTGAATATATATGCTTATTATAATCATAAAATGATTCACTTAAGGTTTAAAATAAATTAAATTCATAGTGACCAAGTAAAATTTAGTCTCCACTCATATACTGAATGTGATTGAGTGTGATAATGACTTGAAGAGATGAGAGGTTTCCTTAAGTATTATTCTGGTTATGGAATTTATTATGAAATAATATTTGAAAATGTTTAGATAATGTGGATATATTCATTAAATATTTATCCTATTTTCTAAAAATTTTTAGGATAAATGAGAACGATATGTGATTTTTAAGCTGTTGTTTTTTATTTTTGATACAAGTGGGTGAAAGTTCAAACATAAAGAATAAAAGTTAATTGGAAATTCCAATAAATTTTATTCAAATATCCAATCAAGGTCATTGAAAGAAAATAAAATATTTAGTAAGGCTTGAAATGTTTCTATATGAGGTAATTGTCTTAAATTATTAAAGGATTTTAGAAAACTCCATGGTACGTCCATGTCACGTTTCAATGTTATAGAAATAAATTATTTGATTTAAAGTTTATTTGCTAACAACTACATTTTTAAAAATTTTGTAAATATAAAAGAGAAATATTTAAGGAAACAATTGATTAAGATTATAATTTTCATTTAAATGATGAAATAAAGGGGTTTTAATCATATATTTTAATGTAATGAAATATATCATGCTCAGATGGATCTTATTAAGGGACATGTGAGGTCATTTTATTTCTCTTATATGATAATAGAATTAATTTTTGAATAATAAGTTTTTATGAAAAATATGATATTATACACATGGTTTATGATTCATCATATTTTATAACTCATTTTGAAAAAATAATCATGATAAAAATGTTTTATACAAGATAAAATTATTTATCTGGATGTCTGTCATAATATGATGGTAATAATCCCACCACCCATCAATATCATATTTTAAATAATCAATTATTCTTATTATTAATTATATAAACACATAGTGTACCATATATGATATAGATAATTGGTTTATTTGTTATATATTCCTATTAAGAGGAAATAAGAGTTATTTTATAACATGAAGGATTTTGTGCTTCTTAGCATGATATTATAAATAGAGTATAGTGTATATGAGGCTAGTGGGATTAGGTTTAGTCTTATATAAGTTCAAAGAGTTACAAATATCCCATTAAATTCAAATTTAATGTTGTTTAATATCATAAAAGGTTTAGGGTGAGTTGGTAAAGATTAATGTAAAGTGTTTCATTAGTTACCAAAAGATCTCATGAAAAAATTTTGATGGAAAAGGTTCTAAGAATTATGATGATCATAAACTTAGAAAATTTATAAGTATAAAATATACGTTATTAACATCATAAAATTTTATTTTTTGAAGTTAATGAGTTTAAATACTTGTTCAAGGAGTTGAACATTAGGAATATGATTCCTAATCTCACCATTATTTGAACTGGATTACTTCATAGTCTTTACTCACTAAAGATTTTAGAGTAATAATTTTATCCGTTAATCACATATATGTGTGACATAAATTACATAGAGATATAATGAGTTTAAAAAAATCCTAATAGTGTAGCAAACATAAGGATCATTTGGTAGTATATCATATGTGATATGATGAGATAGGTGCTTATGTATGGTTTTTTTAATTCCTAAAATGAGCTTAAAATATAAAATGTATCATGTTATACAAAATGTAATATCCAATTTATCATTATTTAATATTGGCTACATATATTTTCTAACGGGTAATGATAATTGACCTCTCAAAGTAAAACTTTGAGTTATCCCTTTTTGATGTTCATGATAGAGTATTATAGGATTCAATAAAATGTTAAGGTCAACATGTGTATGATTCTTGTATCAGGATATATAACATGATCATGAAATATAAAATGGGTTTTGTGTGTCAGATAATCCATAAAGTTTACCACATAGAGTTTTATGTAATATTTCTTTGGTATACTAGGGGTTTATAATTTATATTTGTATTTACCAATACCTAATATTAGAGAGATACCTATAAAGAGAACATTCATACATTTATACATTTCTTGTGAAATCCTTGAGGATGATATAATCATGGGTGGTTTGTTATATTTATACTCATTACATTATTTAGAGTTTGACCTAAATGGGATTTTTCATCTCGTATAATGAGTATAACATCTAGGTCCTCAATTGAGATACATTGAGGATGTGTATGAATACACCTGGATAAGATATATGATATGTTAATCAGTTGGATGGGGGGGGCATATGATATGCTCATCCATAAGGGTGAATGGCATGTGATGTATTCATTGACCAAGTTAGTACGTAATTAGGGAATCAAGAATGTATGAGTAGCTATATGAGATTGAAATAATCTGTGTCGTATGGTTACTCAATTTCTTTGAGAAAGGGATCATATGTAAATGCATTCTTTCATATGATGTAGTTGGTGGAAACATGTATAGTGGTACATGTGTTGGATGGATATCACACTAGATAACTTTTTAGCTTAATTAGGACTGATTCTTTGCTATAGGACACACATAGATTACATTTATTAATTCAAAAATTCATATTTTTTGTCAATAATATAAAGTCTAGTGGATTGACACATTGTGTTTGATGGAATGGGGGTTGAGTTTTACTTAGAGAGATGATCTAAAAGTATTTTAGATTTTATCTAAATTTTCTTTATATGGGTATTCACAAGGTATTTCATATGATTTGATACATAGATAAGTTGGTGATATATTTCTAAAATAGTTTTGGAAGATATCCAAAATAATTTTTGGATATGGTTTCACAAGTTATTATATATTATATAATATAAACAGAAATGGAACATAGCCTATGATGCTTTAGTACAATTGGTAGATTGATATAGATATACCCCAATGCATAATATATATGTTATTTAATTTAATCTATCATATGGTAAAATAAAGGTACATCAAAAGACATGACATGTGATATCATGCTACTCTCTCAACCTTCCAAAATGAATGTCCGGGTATATCATAAGGTAGTGTTTTATAATAAATAATATTGTGATATTTATATAAACCTCATATGACTTATTAATGAATTATAATGTTAAGTTTTAGCAATTATTAATCTTCCATGGCTATCATTTATGGTTAACTTTTCATAAGATTAAACATTTAGGAGAATCATTAGTTTCATTTAAATGTTAAATACATGGAATAAACCCATGCATAACTTATATATTTTATAAAGTATGGGTTAAATCATGATCAATTGAGGAGCATCTTAGAGGACTATAAAAGTAGGTAGTCACCATTAGATTATTATGGTTTAAGTGTACTTTACTTCATTTCAATTCTCCATTTTTCTAAAAATTGATTTCTTATTCCACCTATACCATGAGAGATACTATCATATCATGGAGTGAAAAATAATATCATCTAAGTATCATGTGATTCATATTAACCAGTGGATGCACTACATAGGTGGGAGTTCCTATGCTTATTTTAAGGTATCTTCATCAAAACACATTGATTGAAGATTATAGTAGTGTCTCATCGGTGGAAAGTACATGAATTATTTATTTTATGTTTAGAGATGGTTTCAGTTTCATGCATTGTGATCTTGGGAATTTTTGGTTTCTAATTACTTTTGTTATTTTGAACTAGATTCATGAAATCCTTAGAAACCTAACACTTTTTTCCCCTGAGTAATCAATTATATCACTACACAAGTGATCCTGACCATACTAATTTTAAAAAATCTTCACAACCCAACATGATGATCATCAATCAATGACAACCTATTAATAAATGTATTCTTGGTGGTTATTATCTTATCATCTCTCATTTTATGTGCAATAAATATATTTGAATGATAGTTTATTTACATTATGTATAATATATTATATATAAAATTCCTAAGACAAAAAATTAATTATAATTAGGGTAAAAAAATTGAAAATAATCATTATCATTAATGAAATATTTGATAAATATTTTTTAAATATCTCCCACATGTTTGAGGTCTCATTATTTTGCTTGATCTGAGAAAAATAATTGAGTGGTTACCGAAATTTTTTACATATTATTTACTTTATAAATGATACAAATTATTATGAATTAAATTTCCCTATATTTGATTTATATGAAAAATATAAATCAAATATACCCAAACAATCTAGAACAATGAACTCTGTATTATTTTTTTTATCCTCATTACCAAAACAACACTACACATTAAATGCATTAAAAAGTGGCAGGGTATCTCATGATATAAGTGAAAGAAATAACAAGTAATATAATTTTTTATATTTAGAAATAATTTAAATAGATGATTATGAAATAAGTTTTCGGTGTTTTATATCAGTGAAAAGAATGAGTATCATTGACCATACTTACACAAATAGACTAGGAGATTCCTATCACACTTGTAATGACCTGTGAATTTATAGGCCATTTCTTTCTGAGGAAATTTGAATTTGGGTTCCCAAAGGGAAAGGGGTGTATATTTCAATAATTAAGACTCAGATCAGAATTTTTGGGGTTATATTGTCTCTAGGATGCATTTTTGGATGTGTTCGGAGGATAAAGAGGTGTTTAGGTGATTAGGCGAGTGTCAGAGTAGGTTTGGGGTGACTCTACTATGAAATTCTATTGTATGGGATAAATCATGTTGTAACTAGTGGAATTTGTGTCATAGTGTGTGTCACATGAGACTAATTTTAAAGGGATAAAAAGGTATGTGTCATGATGGAAGGGGACAACACCACAGACACTTTACATAATATTACAATTATAGAGAATCACATCGCAGTGAGGATGTTTTCACTATAATGGGAGCTCAGGGGGGATCACACCAAAAAAGTGGGATACATTGTAAGAGTTTATTTGGGATGAATAAATACAATTACTCTAAAGAGTTTCACTCTTAAGGGTGTTCATGAGGTAAAGGTATCGAGATGCTTTAGGTGGAGTCTCATACCATGGGTCTTGGGGTTATTCTACAACAGATGGCTAGATGTAGTTGTTTCACCACAACCTAATAGGCTATTCTATATTCTAACCCTAAATGAGGGTTGTTGAGCCATAATACTTTTGATTCATGACTCAATGGTAACTTTTTCAGTATTGAAAATAAGGGTATACCTACCTTTTCTAGGTTGTCCCCTCTTGCATTTTTGGAAGGAAAAGGTCTCAGGGTAGGGCTATTCCATTTCTTACTCTATTTATTCTTCTTAATTAGGATACTAATTAAACCAAATGGATTTTAAAGATGATTGTAACATTTTTTAATTATAATAATGAAAAATAAATCTAATATATTCTAAAGTTGGGTGATATAGGAAGAGCCCATGAAGATGAAGAAGATTTTACCCTTAATAATGGACAATAACTACTGTTATTATGGGAACCTAGATAAAAAATATATAAAGGACATGTGTTGAAATATGATGATTAGTGAGAATTTTTTTTTGATAATTAAAAACAAGTATTATTGGAAGGTTAAAAACACTCTCTATAACATGTTTATTATGGATTTGAAATGCTAACTATTAAATAGTTTGAAGAGATAGGATTAAAGAAGCAATAAGCTATCTAGAATATTGAGAAAACATCCATAAGTTATCAAGGATTATGGTTTTTGTAATTAATGAATAATATACCTTATATTAAGGTTTTGGAATTCTAAGTGTGAAGCTAGAATTAAATAGGTAGTTAAGGATTATAGAAATACTCATAAAAGAGTATTTATATGTTGGAGGACTTTGGTCATGATATTGAATAATATTTTAAATATTCTGATATTTTAAAAATGTCATTTAAGTTTTTTTGAAATGGTTAGAGAATGATATTAGAAGTTTTTAATAGGTTCTGAGTTAATTTTAAAAAGTTATGGAAGTTGAATATTTATAGAGAATTGAAAAATTCATGGAATATATAATATCATAGTTTCTACCTCTGATCACAAAATTATCAAAGTTATGAGTGAATCTCCTTATATATATAAGTCACTCACTATATTTTATAAAAAAATGGCTAATTATTGAAATTAATTATATATGTAATATTCTCTTAAGATGTTATGTAAGTTTTTTTAAACTCATCTATAAGTATGAAAAAATAATTAGATTCATAAGTTTTTCTCAAAAGGAGTATTTTGAAAAAGTCCCTAGTGGTTTCACTGATATGTGTAACATATTTTATATGATATCTAAAATTTTCCAAAGAAGAAAAAAATAGAAAAGAATGGGATATTATGAAATACATAAGATATTTGAATACATGAGTAATATATTTTTAAGAATGTGTTGGAATGTGAAAAATGGAATTAGTCATAGTGATACGTAAAATTTTTAATGTAGCATAAGTTTTTCAGGATCTCTAATAGAAATATTTCTAAAGGAAAAAGCTTAAGCTGGTAAAAATTATTTTATTGAAGCATGTGTGTGATATTTGGATCCCAAAAAATTGATAATTAAGTATTCTAAGTTATAAAAAATGTGAGTTCATCGAAAGATACAACCTTTTCTAGAATGAGGTTTCAGAAGTTAAATTAGTTGATGTTGAAGTTGTTCATTATTTTATTAAACATCATAATTAATAAAAGGGAATTTTGATTCAATATGAGTACTAAGATAGTTATCTTCACACCATATAGAATAATATAATACCATCTGAATGTAGCAAATTCGGATGATAGTATCACTAAGGGGAGGAGGGGCTGAATTAGTGATACTTTTTTCTTTTATGTTTCAATTCAATTAAAACAACATTCACCTCATATTAAATATTATATTTCCTGCTAGAAATAATTCAAACACACATCCATAAGAACACATGTATTTATAAGGTTCAATATTCAATAAGAATCTCCACATCCTTATCATGTCATGGAAATGATCCAATACCACAAAATCTACTAGAAATAAATCCTTGGATTATAATGAGCAGGATATACCCTTTCACTCTTGTAGTACCATGTAAAAATTCCAATAGTGCGTGTGCACCCTCTTATAAAAAATAGGGTAATAAAAAGTTTATATAACAACTCATATTACCTATGATTATTTTTAATTCTAAAAATGTATTCAATTGAAAATAATTCTTCAATTTATTAACCAAAATAAGTTAAGAACCTCCTGGACTTTGTTAAAGAAAAAACCGAGTCTGATTTCTCTGAGTATGATTCTGCTTAATAAGATTCTTCTCGGTATAGTTCTCCCTGAAATGATTCTACCTGGTACGATTCTTCCTTGGTTTGGAAATATCACTACAAAAATCCTAAATCTGATTATCCAGCCTAATATGACACTCAAATGAATATGATTGACAATCTAAATACAACAATCAGCTAATTATGATGATCAAATGAATACAACATTGTGATCTTGTCTCCTCTCTTTCACTTCATTCTGTCAAAAAATTCTGAACAAAATTGAATATAGAAACTTATTCTTCTCTATAAAACTCAAATATTATCTCTTATGAATTGTACATTGGTCAGTAGCAAAGTACAATGTACTTTTCACCTTTATAGGTGACCCTTGAGTGGCTTTGGTGGGAATCCCCAAAAATTTCCCGCTTAATCAAATTCACCCTAATCTCAATTTCCCCTAAAATCTCGGGTGTATTTTAAATTCATCAACTCTTCCTGAAGATTCTCAATTTTTCTACAATATTCACTTCTTCTTCAGAATTTCATTTCAATTTCCAGCCCGATTTCAGCTCTTGAGTCTAATTTTCAGTAACCGATTTCTTCAATACAAAGCCTTGTATCAATTGAGTATAACTGTATGAAGAAATGGATATCAAATCTGAAAGTTAAATGCAATAATTCTTTTGAATGTTGAGATCCCCCCTTGAATGAACATTCAGAAAAATACTCTTTAAAACCACTTTTACTTCTTCACTTCTTCTATTTTTTCAGTTGGAAATATAAAACAATTAAACTCTAATAAAAAGGATCTTGATCCAATTGAAATACACACCATTTCCCTCATTTATTCACCTTCTTCTCTTAACCCAGTTGGGATACAAGACATCTTCTTATTCTCTTCTCTTGGCCCACTTTCAAAATTCACTTGAAGAGAAAAATAAGGTAATTTAACTCTTGACCCACTTGATGAAGGAATTTGAAAATTGATTAGGGTTCATCTGTATCCTCCTTTACCAATTCAATCAACTATCTATGTCAGCTTGAGTATGATTGTCCAGAGTGTGATCATTCTGAATACAATCATACTGTGTATGATCTCTTTCTTCCTGAGACTGAGTACGATAATCCTGGTTAATATAGTTTTTTTATGCATACGATGGATGTTCAGATGCTACAGTGACCCAAACCAATTATAATGTGTATAATTCCTTTTCAATCGATAGCATCTCTTTCTTCTCTTCCACCCAGATATGATAAATCTAGGTATGATTTTGGAATACCTCTTTCAACCTTTCTTCCATTAAGCTTTCATAATAATTTCTCCAATCAAATTATAATTTATATGAAATAAAACTCAACAAAGTATTATCACATTTAAAAAGTATCCATGCTAAATCTTATTACCCATAAATTCCTCATTACAATATTCTCACATTCTGGACCCAAGACAAGTCTGTTCAGAATATTTTCTTTCAAATAGTTTCTCCTCGTGATGATGAACAAAGTGAGTCCAATTATTTTGAAAACATGAGTCTGATTATTTTTAAAACACAAGTCTGATTATTTTGAAGTCAATATGATTTTCACCAAATAAAAATGGAGGCAATTTACATTCTCTAAACAAACTTTATTAACAACAAAATACAACATTTGAAAACAAACACCTTCATCTTCATCTTGGTCCTAACAATATCTCCCTTTGGATTTTTGTTTTCAACCAGGTTTCATAAATCACTAAACTTTGTATCCTCAAGTAATTGATTACATATAAATACTTCTAAGCCTACGTGAGCTAAATCATTGTAGGAGAAAAGAATCATTGATAGAAAAACCATGCTGTCCAGAAGTTGTGATTATGAAAATATTTTTTCTTTTTCCTTACTAAGATATTTTTAAACCTAATATTCTCTTAATCCTTCATTTAATACAAAGAAATTTATTTTCCTACAACCAATCCAACAAATAGTTATAATAGTTCACTCACAAAACAATGTTGAATTCATAGATTACCCACAACTCCCTCATTTTTATATGAATTAAATAGATATATTTATGAAAATTTTTAATTCTCCCCTTGATAGCACCATCCAAAGGTAAGATGAGAGAGGGGAAAGAAACAAATACCTCAACCTTGAAGAGAAATAGGTTGGATACCCATGTTCAACCACAATTTAGAGAATTATTCCTTTGATATTGGTTTTGTGAATATTTCCACAACCTGTTCCGATGTTGGAACATAATCCATATTGAATTAATTCTCCTCTACATTCTATTTTTTGAAATGCTTTTTGATATCAATATTCTTTGAAGGAGAATGTGGAACTAAATTCCTGGTGATATTTATTGTTTTTTTTTTATTTTCACAACTCAAGATAAAGGGTAGATTTACTTCAATAAATAAATCATCCAAGTGAGTTTTCATCCACATAAGTTGAGTAGTGGCTTGAGTGGAAACAACATACTTAACTTCATTCATAATGGGAGTTACTAAATTATATTTATTTTAATTCCAACTAAATCAATTATTTCCTAGAAAGAATACTCCACCAGATGTGGATCCTCTATCATCAACATTTCCAGACTAATAAGTATCTGAATACCCAAAAAATTAAATACTATTTAAGCTTCCATACCTAATTATGAATTCTATTGTTCCTTCATTTCATTTGATAATTATTTTTTCCATCAAGTAAATGTGATTATTTTGGAGAACTCTAAAATAATTTACATAAAGTAAAAACATAAAAAATGGTGGGTCTAGAGGTATTCAAATAAAAAAATCAAATAAACATTCCAAATTCTTTTGGATCAACTTCTTTTCCTCCTCTATATTTCTAAAACTTTGTTTCCACTAATATTGGTGTGGAAACAAGTTTTTAGTTTTCCATTCCAAACCTCTTAAGAAGTTCTTTAACATAGTTTTCTTGAGAAATAAAAAATGTATTCCTTCCTTTGATGTATTTGTAACCCAAGAAAGTATTTCATTTCCCCAAGAATGGACATTTCAAAAACCTTTTTCATTTATTCAGAAAAACTTTCACAACTTCTTTCATCATTCCCAATAAAGATAATGTCATCAAAATAAAAAATCACAATGAGGGAATACTCATGACATTCTCGGATGTAGAGATTTCTATCCACTATTCCTTTTAAAATTCTTCTTTGTGAAGAATGTATAAAATTTGTAATACCATGACCTTATAACTTGTTTTAGGCCATACAAATATTTTTTCAATCTGCACACATAACATTCATATTTACCAAAAACAAATCCACAAGGTTGTTCAATATAAACATCCTCTTCAAGATCACCATTTAAGAATGTGGATTTAACATCCATTTAAAATATCTTGTAGCCTCGTTGTGCAAAAGTATCAAGAAATATTTTGATTGTTTCATGTATTACCACTGGATCAAAGGTTTCATCATAATCAATACCCTCAATTTGTGAATAACTTTTTCACACCAATCTTTCCTTGTTTGTTATCCCTTCACCTTATTTATTCAACTTGTTTAAGAAAACCCACTTGGTTCCCATAATGTTTTTGTTTTCTAGATTGGATATGAGTTCCCATGTATCATTATTTTCAATTTGATTCAACTCTTTATTCATGTCCTGAACCCATTCCAGATGCTCAAAAGCTTCTTTCACATCATTCAACTCTACTTTTGAATATAAATAAGTATGTGTAATAGAATTTGTTGTTATTACTAATTGAACCTTATAATATTGTTCTCTAATTATATTCTAAGCTTCTACTTGCTTTCTATGGGATGATATTTTTGAGTATCTTCCTCATCATTGAAAATGGTTGAGTCTGATTCTTCTTATTGAGTAGGAATACAACTGTATGTATTCTTATCATAATTGTTTTCTTCAACTTGCTCAACTTCCTTTTCTGCCTGGATATGTTTTTATTTATCACCTCTTTTAATTAATTTCACATCAATAGAATAAAAAATTCTTCTGGTCTCTTTATTGAAGAATCTATATCATCTTCCTTCCAGATCATAGATAATAAATATTTCATCTTCACATTTTTGCTCAAAGTTTCCATAGTTTCCACCTTTCTTCTTTGTGTCACGTGGACTCCTGAAAACTCTAAAGTGTTTCAAACTTGGGGTTTTTCCATAAAACAATTCATATAGATTCATATCTGAATTAGGCCTATAGAAACATCAGTTTTGAATATAAATAGTAGTAATCATGGATTTCCTCCAAAATTCATGAGAGAGGCCATTTTCAAGTAACATGGTTCTTACCATTTCTACCAAACTTCTATTCTTTATCTCAGTAACCCCATTTTCTCGAGGAGTGTATGGGAAATTATACTCATGTCAAATTCCATGCTTGTCCAAATAAATTTCAAATTATTCACTTATGTATTCACCACTATCTCTTTTAGATAACTTTATCATGTTTCTTTGACACATGTGTCCTAACCTTTTATGCCACAATTGATTTTCTTTCACCATACTCATGTAACAAGAGTTTTGTATTTCACCAATCTGAAACAAAATACCTTTCGTTCATTGGCCTCTTGTAATAATTTTTCCATCTTATTCATTTTTCATATCAAACCCATATTTTCTGAAGAAAAGTTTTTACCCTCATCAAATAATTTGGAAACACTTAGAAAATTTTGTTTTAGCCCGTCAACATACAAGTCTTTCTTGGATTTCATCTTTTCTTTCCCAATGATAGCTGAACCAAAACCTTTTATTTTCAAGGATTCATCATTTCCAAATGTCACTATTCATTATTTGAAGTCTTTCTCATTCTTCAAAGATTTAAATCTCCTTTTATTTGAGAATAACACCTGCTATCAATAATATAAGGTCATTCCCCTTTTATAGCATTCAATTAGGATTCAAAAATAAGAGATTTTACTTCTTCCATTTCTTTCTTCACCTTCAAATTTTGAGAATTGTTAATAATCTTTTGTTGTGCCAGAAGAAAAACAAGACATCCTTTTGCAAGGTGTCTAGGTTGTTCACATCTTTCCCAAATAGTTTCCAAAGGTTGGAACTTATTTTTAATTTATACTCCACCTTCATCAACCTTATCAGACTTTTTCTTTTGAGGGAATTGAAACCCCCTCAACCTCTATCTTTCATAACCCATGGAATAATAATAATTTTTTTGATTGAACCAACATATATTTTTTGTATGTATGAATCCACCATAATACCAGCAATAACAATAGATGCGGAATTTGAATCTAAAACTTACATATTGATTGGAACTGTGAATAAACTTCTTAATGACGTTCTTCTCTTCCTTTTTTGAGCCACAAAACTTTCTATTATTGATCAGAGTCATCCTTTTATTTTCTAATTTATCAAAACTAGAAGTTTTTGATAATTTTCTAGACTCAGATTATTTAAAAACATTTTCAGACTCGGGGTTCTTTGATACTTCTGAATTCCCATCTTTGTTGGTCTTGGACACATACATAATTTTCATAGCATTCTTCAATTCAGAAATAATTACATCTTTATTTTCACCCTTTGATGGTAAATTTTATTGAACCTTCTCTAATTTATAATTCTGAGAACTTGCACCAACTTCAATAAAAGAGTTTTGGAAACTTTTATTTCTCAATTCATCTTTTGATAGTTTTTTATGGGCATGTTCCAACTCTTCTTCTTTTGCTTTTAGCTTCAACTCCAGATGCTTATTACAATTCTTTTCTTATTCAAGATATTTCTTCAAATCATCAATCTCTTTTATCAGATTCACTTTCTCATTAGTAAAACATTCTTGATTTATTGTAAAGGAATATTCATATTCCAACTTTTTTGTTTTGATTTCCATAACTTCTAATCTTTCTCATCAATTATTTCAACTCTTATTTCAAATATTGTTCAATTTGAGTTTCATATTCTTTAGAACTATGCTTCCAAATTCCTCATTATTTACTATTTCATTAAAAGTATTTTTAATACCATAATCAATTGATTTTTCAGACTCAACATCACCGCCTTCTTCTTCTGCATATTTAGACAAGAAAATTATTCTTTCAAATTTGAATAACTTTCTTTCTTTCCCAGTGGATTTCAATTTTTCTTTGTCTTTCTGTTTCTTCCACGATCTTCTTATATTTGTTTATTCTTCATCACTATCATCTTATTTATTTATTCAAGGAAAATTGGCAGTAATGTTCCCAACAAATCCACATTCAAAACATTTAAAGGGAAGTTTCTCTTTATATTTCCCTATAGCTCTTCTCACATTTTTAGAAAACAAGGATAAAATATTATGAATATTTTTACATACCTCATCTTTATAATTAGATTTTCTATCTTCACCTTTAATAAGAATCTTCTTTAACATTTGTTTCTTTCCAACCTTGAAATACATTTCTCTATAAACCTTTGTTTTTATTTTTATAGCTTTTTCCCTTCTCATTTCATAAGTAATGAGAGTTCTATGAAAATCATCAATATATTATGTTATAGGATCTATGTATTCTAATGAATAAAATTTTTCATCAAAATTTTCAGGAAGGATTCCCAAAATCTTTTCGACAATAATAGAATCATATAACTTTTCACCAAGACATCTAATAGAACTCAAAATTTCATTTACCCTGGTAAATAATTCCCCAATAGATTCATGCTCACCCATCTTCAAATATTTATATTTTAATCTCTATATTTGTAACTTTGTATTCTTCTCTTTTTTATTGCCTTCATATATTTTTTTCAATTTATCCCATATAAATTTGGCTATGGAAAAAACTTTCACACTTAGGAATTAACTTTTAGAAATTGATGATAATATATCATTCTTGGCCCTTTCATCAATCTCCAGATTATTATTATCAAAAGATATAAGAGGAGTTTCGAAATCAATAGGAGGAAACCTATATTCTGTAGCTTTAATGAAATCATATCCAATAGAAATAAGATAAGGAAACATTATATATTTATTGATATGATAATTCTTTCTATCAAACAACAAAATATATTTACTATTCACACAATTCAAATTCTCTATCAACATAGAATAAGAAAAGGGAACCTGTGATCTATTACCAGTTGAAAGTGCTTTGTCAGGATGATTGTATCACTGCGAGGGGGAGGGGTGAAATAATGACACTTTTTTCTTTTATGTTTATTCTTGATTGAAAAAACCTTTTACTCCTATTAAAGATTCTATTCCTTGATAAATAAAATTCAAACACACATCCACATAAACATAGGTATTTACAAGGTTCACTATTCAATAAGAATAGCTACGTCCTTGATATGGTATGGAAATGACCCAATACTACAAAATTCACTAGAAAAATATCCTTGGATTACAATGAGTAGTATATACACTTTCACTCATGTAACACTATGTAAACAATTCCAGTAGTGCATGTGAACCCTCTTAGCACAAATAAGATAATACAATGTTTATATATTAACTCATGTTACCTGTATTTATTTTCAATTTCACAAATGTATTCAATTGAAAAAACTTCTTCAATTTCTAACCCAGAAGAAGGTAATAACCAACTAGAATTTGTTATGGAAAATAAAGTCCAATTTTCTCAGTCTGATTCCTCTGAGTTTGATTCTCCCTGATACGATTCTTCCCAACATGGTTCTCCCCGATACAATTCTACCCGGTAAGATTCTTCCTATGTCTAGAAATTTTAGTATGAAAATCCCAAATATGATTATCCAGTCTAGAATGATGATTAGCCCCATACAATTGAAAATATGAATATGATAATCCACTATGTATTATAATCTCTGAGTAAGATGATCAACTGAATACAACGTTGTGATCTTGTCTCTTCTATTTCACTTAAATCCATCAAAACTTGTTCAATAAAAATGAATAAGGAAACTTATTCTTCCCTATAAAAATTAAAACTTCTCTCTCATGAACAGTACATTGGTCAGTAGGAAATTACATTGTACTTTCACCTTTTATAGGTGAACCTCGAGTGGCTTTGGTGGGAATCCCAAAATTTTTCTCACATAATCAAATTCACCCTAATCTAATTTTCCCCTAAAATATCAGGTTTATTTTGACTTCATTAACTCTTCTCAAAGAATATCAATTCTTTTAAAATATTAAATTCTTTTTCATACTTTCATTTCAATTTCCAGTCTGGTTTCAACTCTTGAGTCTAATTTTCTAAAACTGATTTCTTCATTAAAAATCCGTGTATCTATTGAGTATAACTGTATGGAGAAATATATATCACTTTTGAATGCTGAATGCAATTATTCTTTTGAATTTCAAGATCCCCCTTGATGGAACATCCAAAAAACTTCACTTTCAAACCACTTTTACTTTTTTACTTATGATATTGTCCCATTTGGAAATATATACCAATTCAACTCGTATACAAAGGCTCTTGACCCAATTGAAATACACATAATTTACTTTATTTCTTTACTTTTTCTCTTGACCCAATTGGGATAGAAGACATCTTATTCTTATATTCTCTTAAACCACTTGAAAATTCACATGAAGAGAAAAAAATTAATTCAACTCTTGAACCACTTGATGAAGACATTTGAAAATTGATCATGGTTCATCTATCTTTTCCTTCATAAATTCAATAAACCATTCATCTCATATTGAGTACAATTTTCCAGAGTATGATCATTCCGAATACAATCATACTGGGTATGATCATTTTTTCCCAAGCTTGAGTATGATCATCTTGGGTATGAAAGTTGTTTTATGCATATGAAGGATGTTAAGATGCTACAATTCCTAAAATTGATTGTACGGGGTGTGATTCCTTTTCAATCAACAGAATCTGTTTCTTCTCTTCCACCCAGATACCACAAATCTAGGTACGATTTGGAACACCACTTTTCCCCTTTATTCCATATAGGTTTAATTATAAGTTCTCCAATCAACTTATGATTTATGTGAAATAAAAATGATAAAATCATCATCAAATTTAAAAAGGATCCATGCTGAATCTAATTACCCACCAATTCCTCATTATAATATTCTCCCATTTCGGACCCAATATGAGTCTAATTATAATATTTTCTTTCAAAAAGTTTCTCCTCATGACTATAGACAAAGAGAGTTTGATTCTTTTGAAAGAATGAGTCCGATTCTTTTGAAAACATGAGTAATATTATTTTGAAGTCAATAATATTTTCACTAAATACAAAGCAAAGTGATTTCCTTTCTTAAAACAAACTTTCCTGACAAAAAAATACAACATTTGAAAATAAACACCTTCATATTCATCTTGGTCCTAACACCATGAATCCGATTTAAGAATGAAAAATCAAGTTGAAACTACTTCAAAATTTTGAGAGGTAGTCATGTTGGGGGGAGAAGGACTACACTACGGTGATTGTGAAATAGAAATTTAATGAATGTCATGTTGTGGTAGTAGGAGTTTCTTGTGAGATATTTTCATATAAGAAATTATGAGACTCATTCATGTCATGGTTGAAGCTATGGTGGCTCATGTATAATGACCGAAGCATAACATACATTGATATTACATTTTTCGAATAATACTCAATATAAATCCCCAATAAAAACTCCTGATAACCTTAAAGGTTTAGAGTAATGAGATAATAGATACATAAACGTCTTATTTAAGTATAATATTAATCTCCCATAAATTTCTTATCACACGGTACACTTCTTAGACATACCCTACTTAAAACCTTTCTCTATAACCTGGGGAAATGAAACCTAAAAAAGGAGTGAGATCAGATTCTAAATAATAGTAAACATAATAGATATAAATACATGATCATAAGTGATCATGAGATAAGAATAAGGGTATAATAAAATGATCATAACATATAATAATCATAACCAATCAGTCAAATATTGTTAATCATAAATCATGTCAAAAATAATTATAAAAAAAATACATAAGTCATAAGTGCTTGGAATCATCATAAATCAATCATGAGCCATGAGTTCAAATCACAAGCATAACAACATTTCATAAGAGTACGAACCATCATAATCAAAGAAACCATATTGTATATCAAGGTTAACTACCAATACCATCATATCATAGTGCATAATGCATTGAAATATTTTTCAAATATCATAGTGGATTATGAATCTTCACTCATTTTCTATTTTTTTAGTGTATCATGCATCACCACATGTTTCCCATATCATAATGGATTGTGAATACCTACTTGTTTCCTATAGTGTATCAAGCATATAAAATCATTTTACAAAATTATCTAATGAGATATAAGGGTTTAACTAATTAATTGGAGGGATTTAAAGGACACACCCATTAAATAATGAAATCCATATATGTGTCTGACATATGATCAAAAAAAGTTCATCATTTCATTATAGGATAACCCGTGGAAAAGAAACAGGTTTCATAAATGTTTTTATAATCACATAACCATAAGCCATACATAGAATAAAATTGAATGGAAACATTATATATTATCCCTAGTGAAGTATGAGAACCATCATAGGATGTTAAAATATATGAAAAATACCTTTAAAATATCATTCAAAATTTTCATTGAAAACCTAAGAAAATATCATTTTCCTTTTATAAAATATTTACAAACAATTCTAAAAAATATCAAGAAAATAGTTTTTTAATAAGTAGTGAATATTTTAAATGAATTTTCAAATCAAATAGTGGTCATTATGGTGAGAAAATCCACTCATTTCATATATGTTAAAAGAAAACATTTCTTTCACATTTTTGTAAAAATTCAAAAATGAATTATTCTTAAAACTTTAAGAATTATTCATTTTCAAAACATTATAAATAAATTCAAGGGCAGTTAAAATTAAAATTTTAAAACATTTTAGTTGTAGGATATAAATTTAATAAAACAATTTCAAAGATTATGTACATGGAATGAAAATTATATCAATCAAAGAAGAAAAAAGGTCAGATTTTCTTTTAAAATATTTTCACGATCATTTTGAGTAAAAAGGAGAGAAAAATGATAGGAATACTTGAAAATTATAGTAATGAATAGATTATAATAAAATATATTTAGTTTAAAGGTTATTATTAATAAAATTTCCCAAAAAATAATTTAGTATAGAGTATCTTGAAAAGAAATGAGATTGTGATATAAACACTTATCGATTTGGTAACTTTCAAATCATAACCCCCATGAAATAAATAAATTCAAATGAAACTTCAAATACCATTATTATAAGTGGATTCATGACAATTAATATCAAATGGGATGTATATAAACCACATTAATGAATCAATTGGTGAATATGGTATATGTCACATGGAAAAAAGTGAGATGAGAAAACCTTACCTCAAGTCCCATCTTGATTTTCACATGTTTGAAACTCTTGTATAATAAATATATATTCATTATAAATATATTAAAATTAAATACTTATATATATATATATAATTCCATACTTTATCTACTTATATCATCTTATCACACATTTATTAACAATCCATTATTTAAATTATTGTTTTGGATGATAACTATGTCATTTTTCATGCATGTTTGAATTAGGTAGTTCTTGTAATTATACTTTGATAATGGTTCCATAATATCCATATTTTTAATAATGTCATAATTATTATATTTAATCATTATGTTCACCTTTATAACTATTATTATAATGTGGTGATGAAAAATGAATTACATCACTTTGGGGAGATAATAATCTATAAGTACACATGAGTGATGTTTCTAATTTTTGATGGATGGAATGAAATAAATATAAATAATAATTTATATATATAGAATAATGATTATATAATAAATATTAAATCCATCATAATAAACAACCATGAAATATGGTGATGGAAAATGTATCTTTTTCCTATATGGAGGTGGTAGTCCACACGCATGCATGAGTGATACTTTCATTTCTAATTTGATAAAAAGAAGATGTAAAATGGTTATCCCAAAATCATAATAAAATCCAAGTATATTTATTATATTTGATTCATCATGTTATGATGTATAAAACATATTTCTAAGAAGTAGAATAAGAAGTAAACTTTTAAGGTGTCAGGTAAGTGGATTAACTTTTCTTTGAGAGCTCTCCTTTGCATTACACATTAAGCCTTATTAGGATGGTATTACAAGAAGAAAAATATATATATGATGAAATTAAGGAATATAAAAAGGTATTAGGGTAGTTATTGGATGATATATAATTCTCAAATTTTGTGAATAAGGTACGATAGGAGGTTCTGTTTTATAAGTGAGGGAAATGACACACTTATAATTACTTAAAATATATAAATATAATATATATAATAATCATATTAAGTGTAATAAAGGCACCAAAAATTTGAATAAAAGATGTTATAGAGTAAAAATAAAATAAAATAAATCACATTTAGACAAGTTTTGGAGACATTTTAAGCTTTATATCCTAGTTTAACCACTTTAAACTCATTTTAACATTAACTATGATAACTTAACTATTTCCCATGATAACTTAATTATATGACGAATAATAAAATGGGAATTATAACCAAATTTTTACATTTTTATTCCATATTTTGGAATATATTTTATTATATTAAATTTATGTAGGTGGCATACATAACTTGTTAGAATAGAAAACACATGGAATTTTTTTTAAGAAAATACTAGATTTAAATGTAAATGTTATTTTAAACTGAAATCAAGTAAAAAAGTGAATTTAATCATTTTTTTGGAAATTTAATAAAAAAGGAAGGTTTTTAGACTTTTTAATCAAGATAAAACAGTTTGTAAGCTTCAAAAAAATACCGTTAAATTTAAATACTCAAAAATAGTTATTAATTTCAATAAAATATAACTTATGTTCAAAAAAGTCAAGCTTGGGTTCCCAAATTCAAAATACTGTTTTAAAATAGATTATTCACCTCATTTAAAAAATATATTTTCATTAAAAAGGTTTACTAATTTATTAATTCATATCTACATCATAATAATTTCATAAAAGTGACAATATTTGAAAAATTAGTATTTTCACTATTGATAAAAAATAAAATATTTTAGAAAAAAATAAAAAATTCACCCAAATATAAATTTTACATGATGAAAATTATATCCATTTTTTCAAATAAAAATTTTAAAATTTTAAAAAATAATTATAATATCTATGCACAAAATCCAATAAAAACCATTTTGAAAAAAATATATTTTTGAAGAATAAAATGACTTTACTAAAAATTGATTACTTATTTATTATGTATTAGTCAATACATTTGAATTATATAAAACCTTTGTATATATTTTTTATAATTTTTTTATTCCTATTCATACCGATAATTTTAACGACTAGGTTATACGGTCACATTTAAATAATAATATTTTAATAGTATATTTTGGTTCACTTAAAGCTCAGTGTTGAGTTTTAAGTAAGCTTTTCAACACTATAAATTTATTTAAAGATAAATATATAATAAAATCTTTAGGTGTTACATTATTCCCTAATATAATAATTTCTCCCTCAAAATTTCATCTCTACAATATAAACAACTGAGGGTACTTCTACCTCATCACATCCTTGGGTTCCCATATAACTTCCTCAAATTTATGGTTTTACCCCAAAAATTTAACCTAGTTAGTGTCATTTTTCTATGGATATTTCTCTATTCTATACAAAATCTCTAATATTTGTTCCTTATAAGATAGATCTTTATCCATTGGTATGAACTTAGAGTTTAGTACATATGAATGATTAGGTATGTACTTCCTTACGAGATATATATGAAACACATCATGAACTTGAGTAAGATTTGGTAGAAGAACTGAAAAATAAGTTATCACACTGATATGATCAATAATTTTTAAGGGAATGATATATATGGGGATCAACTTTCCCTTCCTTTCAAATCTCATAATCTTTTTCCACAGAAATATTTATAGGAATACCTTGTCACCAACTTTAAACTCTAAACTTCACCAATAATTATCAAAATAAATTTCCTATTGATTCTGAGGTTACCTTATGTGTTGCTAAATGGATATAATATTGTCTTCTTTTCCTCATCTAGATCAGGCCCCAATAGATTCATTTATGTAACTTCATCCTGGCACATTGGAGTTCTACACCTCTTTCCATAGAGGGATTCATAAGAATTTATCTAAATGCTTGAGTGAAAGATATTGTTGTAATAAAATTACACCAAAGGGAGGTGTTGATCCCAAAAAACTTTAAAATCCATAGATAATGATCTAAATTTCTCTTCTAGAGTTTTAATGGTCCTCTTAGACTAACCATCTATCTATGGATGATATATAGTACTGAAGTTCAACTCCATATTCAAAACTTGCTGAATACTTCTCTAGAACTTCAAGGTAAACCTCAGATCCTAATCAGATACAATAGAATGTGGTACTCCATGCAAACTTACCACTTTCTTAATGTATATCTTGGAAATTTGATCAAGAGAGAAATATTATCTAATGGTAATAAAATTAACTTATTTTGTAAAGTTATTGACTATAACCCAAATAAAATTTTATATTTTTGATGTTTTATGGTATCTAATGAAAAATACATGGTGATTTCTTCCTATTTCTATTCAAGTATTGATAATGTTTGTAAAATACCCTTATAATTATATCTATTAGACATAACTTAATAACATGTCAAGAATCAAGATATATACTTTTCAATATCCCTTTTTCATGTTATTCCACCCAAAATACTCTTTCATATCTCTATATATATTCATACTTCAAGGATGAATAGAGAATGATGAAATATTATATTTTTACAACAACTCCTTCAATTCTGGTATTTATGGGACACATACTCTACTCTTAAACCTTATCATTCTACTAGTATCATGTTTGAACTCATAAAAATTTCTCAGTTTCTTCTATAGTACTATATCTTCCTTCCACACCACTTTAATCCTCACATATATGGATAGTTGAACATTCATATGAGAAATATATGATATTTACCCATTCATTATTATTTCAAGATCCATATTCTACATATAAAAAAATATTTGATCTCTTTCAATCCTTATCATAGAAAAACTAGCATGGTCTTTCCAAAATAGTGTATCATCCACCCTACTCACCTTCCTTAGGTGGTAATGTATTGAGTTGTCATAATCTTTAATTAATTTCAACCATCTCTTTTAGAATACATTAAAATATTTATGTGTGAATATATACTTAAATATTTTATGATCGGTACATATATCACACACCTTTCAGTATAAATACAATTACTCTATATTTTCAATGCAAAAATTACTACTGCCAACTCTAAATCATGTTTTGTGTAATTTTGATCATGAATTTTTAATTGGAATGAGTCATAAGCTATTAAAATATCATTATACATGAGGATTCATCCCATTACCTTCTTTAATGAATCACTAAATATCACAAATCCTTCCATACTATAGGGTAGTATAAGTATAGTTTCACTAAACAACCTTATTTCCAGCCCCTTGAAATTTTCATCACATTTATTTGTTTAAAGAAACATGGTTCTTTTATAGGTAAACTTGGTAATTGGATTATATACCCATGAGAATACGATCAAAAAGTACTGGTAGCATCCATCCAACCTGAGAAAACTACGAATCTCATTTACTAGGGTTGGTATGATCTATTTTTCAGTAACTTCATCTTTGAAGGATCCATGATTATACCCTAACTTGAGATTATATGACACAAGAATGTGGATTTTTGTTCCCAAAATTCACACTTCATAAATTTATCATAAAAATTATTCTTCCTCAGGGTCTTTAGCATAATCCTAAAATTATCTCCATTATCTTCCTTTCACTTTGAATATATAAGAATTCTATCTATAAATACTACCGAAAATTGATCAAGGAAATATCTAAATAATCTAATCATTAAATACTTGAATTTATAAGAATAATTGGTAAGTCTAAATGGAATCCTTATAAATTCATAATGATCGAACATCATATGGAAAGCGGTATTGGATATACCCTCTTTATTCACCCTTATATGATGATATCTAGATCGAAGATAAATCTTGGAAAAATATTGACCTCCACATAATTAATCAAACATATAATAGATGTGAGGTAGTGAATACTTGTTCTTAATATTGATCTTTTTAAGTTCCTAATAATCAATAAAAAGATGTATTAACCCATATTTCTTCTTAAAAAATAAAAGGAACACCCCAAGGTGATTCACTAGGGAATATGAATCCCTTTTTTAGATTTTAATTGATTTTCTAATACAATTCCTACATCTTTGTCAGTCTATTATTTATGGAATCTTTGAGATAGCTATAACACCAGGTATGAGTTCTATTGAAAACTCAGCTTCTTTATTTGCAGTAAGACTAGTAAAATCTTTTGGAAAGACATCAAAAAACTCCCGTACAATAGTAATATCCTCAATACTAAGTTTCTCTCCAAATATCTGAGATAAATACCCTTTATAGATAGCAAATAAGACCCACAAGATAGAATTAATTTCCATTGGAAGCTTTTATTTATCCTCACGCTGATAAAATATCATAGGTTCATTTGGAATATGAAATTTGACTTACCATTATAGAAAATTGACATGGTATCTATATAAAAAAGGAAATCCATTCCTAGAATCATAACAAATTCAATTTGAGGGAGAAACACAAGATTTATAAGAAGTATAATCCCATTAACTTCAATCGAAGAGGCACTATAGAATTAAGTTGTGATCATCATGCCATTAAATTTTTTTACCACTAACTCAATATCTAATCATTAATGTGGTTATGTGATTCCCTTAGAAAAATCTTCAGATATTAAAATGTGGGTAGATATAGAATCAAATTATACATTAGATATTGTAGTTTATATTATAAGTGTATCTTTAACCATGTAATTCTCATAACCCACTTTGGCAGTCATGATTGCATGATATTTATCATTATATTTAGTATTAATAGATTTTTTATTCTAATCAACATCTTAAATATTTGGATTCTTGTATTGGATGTCATAATTAACTTACTCCTTATATTATAAGCCTTGGATTATGTGTGGTGTATTAGTTGGAATCTTCCTTTACTCTATTTTATCAACTGGCCTCTTTATCACCTTTTGACATTCATGAGATTTATGACTAGTGTAACATCCCATTTTGGGTAACACTAAACCAGTGCCCTGATCTGGTTTACTGCATAACCTTAGGCATACCTCCCTATATGATAGAGGTTGATAATTAGAAGAAAAGGATGAGAGATATACATGGTGGGGATATACCCTCTTTATTATATTATACTAATTGAAAAATAAGAAAAATAAATACCATGCAATAATGAACAATAACCATGAATCACATACCACATTCTCAAACTAGGGATGTATAAACAAACCAATATAGTCTATATATTCCATGTCATGATATTCTATAGTGTCAAAGGAAAAAAAATATAAACACACTAACAATATCCCAATTGGAGTCCCAAAATCACGTTTGGTCCCCTCATTCGTGCCCCATCCCATGTCAACTATCTAATATAGGGCCTTTACCCTTATCGAGACCTATAAACATGATGTCTTCTTCTATACCAAAGGTATCATAAGAAGGGTGTGAGTAAAAATTAGTAGGTCACCACTAACATTGTCTATGGAAATATCAAGTCTAATAATAGTGTATATATAAGAATACTGAATGATAGATAAGGTAGTAAATAAAATCGATTTTCTTATTAAACAACATTCAAATTGATCATATTTACCCTTGGGTTCCATGTGATACCTGAACCCATCAAAATTTATTTATCCCATGTTAGTCATCTAAACAACATTTCATAGGGGTCACATATTATTTTACAAGGACCATTAGTCTAGGTAATTAAAATGGGGATTCATAATTATATGTCTATAAAGACCCCGACTCCAGTATCCGAGAGTCAGTGGTTACTTTATTACATTGGTACTAGATAAAATAGTTCAAATACAAAAGGAACGAATAGTTAATTATTCTTGTTAAAATAGATACATTCTTGAATATCATTTTAAAAATGAAATCATAATGTATAATAATTTTTTTTTCTTGAAGTGCATCATTATTTACTCTAGCATAACCCAACATATCAATCATAATACTCTTCCTAGAATCCTAGGGAAATTAACATAAAGAAGAGGTGGGATAAAATGATTAGTAAGGGTATGATTACAGTGTAATCTATGAATTAATAAATAAAAATCAATATAGATAGGTAAATAACTAAAAAAAATTCCATTTAATCAATAACGTAAGCACAATATGGAAGGAATAAATAATGAAAAATTAATTCCAAATACATAATCACTTGAGTTAGAAACATTTCCATGGATATTATAACTAATTTAATAATCACATGGACATAAATGACTAATCCCATAATTAGGTAATGCATAATTCCTAACATCATAAATATATCATCAAGACCTTGTTCCAAGACATATTGCATAAACGGGTATGGCCTTGGAAGAAAACCCAAGCTAGTTTTTTCTCACGAGACCTACCAATTCATATAGGGTTTATCGTAGGCCCCACCCATCACTTACTAATTTTAATTCATTCCTTACATGAAATGGATGAAATATAATCAATATAAACATTCACATTGAAAAACTAACATATGAAATGTTAATAATTACCCCAATTAGTAAACATAATCATAAATCATTCAGAGTAATATGGAGAATGATAATAAAATTGTACATCCGACATTAAACTTGTCATAAAAAACCCAAATAAATAACAATGATGATATCAACACAATATATCTCCAATTTATAATAAATATAACAAAGGTATGATGTCATTGATGAATAAAAATACCATAAAAAAGCTATTAAAAACTTTCTTGAGGAAACTATCCTTTTCAATTTGAAAATATTTTTAAAAATAAAAGTGCAAAAAATATTTTGAAATTAATTTTATTTGAAAATAACCTTTAAAAATTATAAATTAATATTTAAAACATTGAGTTTTCCTGATGGTAGAAAATTCTGTCTATGTTGTACTTGTTAAAATAAATATTCCTTCCACATTTTCAGTGAAGTATAAATGGGCCTTATTTGGAAAACGAAATGAGTATTCATTTCAATTTTCTTAAAAAATAAAATATAGATAAAAATGTATTTTATAAATCCTTTTGATAATTTTAATTTTTTTAGAAAACATGGTTTTGGAAGAAAATAGGGTTTTGACTGAAGAGAGAAATGTTGTAAGATTTTTTTAAAAACATTTTCTCAATAATTTTAAGTACCAAAGATAGAAATATGGTAATATTACTTGAAAATATCATTAATAATTATAGGATAATAAAATTAATTTTTTTTAATATACAATTATCAAATAATTTCCTTCAATGAAAATTCAAGTATATATAATACTGATTAAAATATGATTGAAATACAAATCTCTTACCACTTTGGTTACTTTTGAATCATAAAACCCATGAAAGAAATAGAATTAAATAAAACATTAAATACCATAAAGTGAAATGGATTCATTATATGACATATAAAAATGGTCATTATATACACAGCACCAAAATATTAACTGGTGAATATGACATATGTCTCACAGAAGTAAAAGTGAGACGAGAAACCTTTACCTTAAGTTTGACTACGTTCATCCATGTTAGAACCTAATATATAATAAATATAGTTTTATTATACATATATTATAGAAAAATAATCATATATCTCATACCATATATGATTTTCTTATAATCCTTTATTACCCTTTTATTCACAATTCTTTGTTAAAATCATTGTTTTGTGCGATAATTGCTTTGTTTTTCATGTATGTTTTTTTTGTAATTTTGGTATTTTTCATTTGATCTTGGTTAAATCATAAGAAAAATTCAAAACATGATATAAATATCATATATATTCATTATATATGTACTTAGAGTAATCTATAAAATTTAAAGATAGAAAATACATTACACCATTCATGGAGATGGTAGGTCATACGTACACATGAACCCTTTTTCCATTTACTTGAAGGATTGAACGAAATGAAAATAAATATTAATTTAAATTTAAATAATAATAATAATTATATATATATATAATTTATATTAATCAAATTTATCCTTTTTACCATTTATGTAAAAGTGAAATGAAAAACACTTCACATCGCTATATAGAGGTGGTAGTCCAAACGTATGCACAAGCGATGTTATTATTTTAAAGTGGATTTCAAGGTAAGAAGTTTGATGTTATATTATATTTTAAGAATTTTTATAGATCATAAATATCACATATTTTTTATTAAATTTATCCTTAATATATTCCATGTAAAGCGTAAGTGAAAAACGAATCACATCACCTCACGAGGTGATAATCTACTGTACACACGAGTGCATTTATCGTATCCCCCAAAGGAATGGAAAGTTTGAATATATATGTGATATAATAATACTAGAAGAATAATAATTTAATAAATATCATATAAGTATGTTAAATAAAACATTATATACATCCTTAAAAGGTGTTGATAGAAAACAAATTACCTCAGGTCGCGAGATAGTAGTCCAATGTACACATAATCGAAGGTTTCATTTTCCATTTTATGGAAGTGGAGATGGATTTAGGTTATTATATTAACAAAATAACATATAATTATATATTAAATACTGGTGTTATTACATTATCATAGTTATATAACATTTTATGGGAGTGGAAGAAAAAATAAAACAAAGACACACGTTAATAATTTTACCTCTTCTTCGGAGAATCCCTTTAGGGTTATACCCAAAGAATTATTTGGGGAGATACCTAATAAAAATAATGAATATAGGATGCAGGGAGGGAATTAAGTAATATATTTTATTAGTTATTGTATGAACCAAAGGGATTTGTAATTTTAAATTGGGGAGGAGAGGGGAGGCCTTTTATAAGTGGAGGAGAGGACACACATGCAATTGTTTAATAGTTAAAGTGATACCCACATTTTTCTCATGCCAAAAGCCTAAAAAATGGTTCATTATGGAAAATTAGAAGTTATAAGGTCAACATATATCTATAAAATGGGTGTTGGAAAAGTTTTAGGTCTTTTTTAACCCCTATATTCAGATTTTAACCACTAGATAAACCCATTTTTACCTTAACTATATTAATTAATTTTTACTTTTTTTTACTATTAATTATAAAAAAAATTAAACTGAACATATTAGAAAATATTAATTATTATTATTCTAAATATTTAATCTATTTTTATAAATTAATTTCACATATGTGGTAGAATTTAATTTAAAATTAATCCTACAGACGTGATGAAGATGTGGTTTTTAAGAAATGTATTTTCAGAGAAAATATAAACATATATTAACTATATGAATAGAAATAATCATTATATAAATTTAAACATAAATTTTTTATTTATAATATTTAAATTCCATTAAATTCATTCCTACTTATGGGTTATTTTTATTAATTAAAATGTGGAAGCATTATGCACTTTGAAACAGTTTTTAAGAAAATGAGTTCTTCAAAAAAAATTATACTAAAATATAGTATAAAGGAAATTAAATTGTAATTAATTGGATTAAATATAATAAAAAATACTTATTTTACTTTAAATCAAATTAAAATCATAATTTTCCATTTAAATTACTTATTTCATTATAGATAAATGATAATTTTACAAAAATAAATATTTTTCACTATTCACTAAAAAATCTGTATTTTTTAAAAAATACCAAAATTTAACCTTATGTAAATTTTGATAATGTGATTTAAAAAATTAAGTAAATTTTATAAAATATTTTTTTAAAAGTATTAAAAATTAATTTTAAATTATGTGTGCGAAGCACGACTAAACCCCCTTTTAGAATAATACAGTTTTCCAAAAAACATTTTTTTCTTTAAAATGGTTCTTATTTTATTTACAATAAATATATAGCCATTTAATTTATTTTTTACATGTATAAACCATATAATTTTCATAATTTATTTTTTCTTATTCATACCCTCTAACTTAATAGCTAGGTTATAAATGTCAAGATTAAAGAATGATATTTTAATAGAGTATTGTGTCTTGTTGAAACCTAGTGTTGTGTGCATCATAAGCTATCAAAGAGATTGAATTTATCTAAAATGAAATAATATTAAAGTATCATGGTGATATATTATGTTCTAGCCTTTTTCTTTTTTTCATATATACTATCAAACATGATTTTCCTCTCTTACAATATCAGGGTGTTATGTTTTACCCTTTTAAATAAATTGTGTCCCCAAAATTTAATCTTGACCTAAAAAATAAAGGGTTTTATATTTGAAAATACCTTTTTGAAATCCCAACTTTTAAAAAGGGTTAATAAAATATCTTCTTGATAAGATAGAAAAGTAATTAAAAATTCCATCTAGAATAACACATAACTAGAATTCTAAATAGGATAATATTGGTGGGAAGTGAAGATATAAACATGAAAGAAAAGTGTAAATAATTATAAAGAGTAATAGATATAATTGATCACAAGAAAGCGAATAACCAATGGAAAGTTAAGGACCTCAAAACCATAAATCAATGATGATTTAAAAGACCATTTAATTCACCATATATGAAGTTAATATGATAATATTTTTCTTTCAAGATCATTTTCCTAAAGTTTTGGAGTTATTTTACTATCTAAGAATATAAGGAAATATACTTACTTAATATATTTTTATTTTATAATCACAATTTCATCCTTTGGTTATGCTTCAATAAATTTACGATTCATATCTTTCTCCAAGAAATGAATATCCAAAAATGATTTTTTTTGCATAAAGCACTAAAATTAATTTTTAATGAGTTATAAGATATATAAAATAGTTACAATTCTTTCCATTTGTCTCTAAATATTTTCTAAAACCAATATGGCTAGAAAAAGTTATCTAATATAAAACATTAATTTATAAGCCTCAATAATAACACCCAAAGTTCAAATTAATCCATTCCATAAGTATTTTTACATAAAAAAACTTAATTAAAAACAATTTCATATTAACTAGAACATCATATAGGCCAATAGTAAGCACAAAACCCTTTTTACCCTTTGGTTGTGGGTTTAAGCCCCGCAACCTTTCCAGATGTGATGGGTTATTCTTTTTCAAAAACTATATTAATATAATTACTATAACATTCCCAAAGTGTAATAACCCATAATTACCTCAACATAAAAGATAATATAAATCCTAAAGGTTACCCATACCTTTAAACTTATTCCCAAAAAAATTAAAGTAATTCTTCCTTAAATATAATTTTCACTAAAACATATAATAAATGAATGGGTAATATTTCTATAAATGTCTCCCAAAATATCCTTAATCTTGGTAAACTCCCACCACATAAAACATAAAAATGGATGTTTAAGACTTTAAACTTATGATCAACCTTAAAATGATAAACCTATGATGATATCCATAAATCTTAAGTTAATGAATACATATATGCTTCTAAAATGCAACACAATCCTTAGATGTTTCATGATTATTATAACAAAAATACCATTTATAAACATGATTTTAAAATTTAATTATTGAATAAAAAATGTATAAAATCTTCAACCCATTTACTTCAATACAAATCCTTCATTATTATAGGGAATTACCTATAGAATTTGGCATTGAATCAGATAATTTCTAGGTTCCACACATTTAATACCATGATTTATAAATGGATCCCTATGATGAAATTTATTTTCATCCATTGTACTCTTCATTTTACACAGAAATTCATTGATTTATGACCTTATTTTCCATACATTAAACATTTTACCATTCCTAGGTTTATCTTTCCACATTTTTGACATAAAGAAAATTGAGCATTCTTTCCTATATATTCTCAATCACTCGAGCTCTTAGATAACTCCATTATTCTATTATTTGGCGAGTCTGAAAGTTGGTTAAGGTTTATGTTGTTAATCTTGTTTTGGGATAACTGATTAAGAATAATCATGATATCTTTAACTCTATTCATCATATAATTTTGTTGGTTATAGTCACCACATTTTCCTTCATATTCAATTAACACAATTCCTTTGGGTTCAAGGCATTGAATAAAACAAAAAAACATAGCATAAAGAATAATAATCATAGTGAGAAAACCATATAATAATTTCTAAGATTTCTAAATCATGGAACCTTATTTTAAATATAAGACACATTAGGTTTAAACTATTTTATACATTGTCATAATCTATTGAAATCCTTCATAATGGTTTGTAAAGAAAATGTGAATTATCAAAATCATATCCACTAAGAGTGTCAAATTAGGCGCAAAATAAGGAAGGTATACAAGATAGGGATGTAATTATAGGAAAAACCATATAATCCTTTCCTGAACAAAAATTTAGTGTGTTCTTATATACCTTTCCTCAAAGTCTATTATATGTTTATGTTCCATAATCTGTGTTTTCCTAAGTCCAATTCCTTAGGATTCTACTAAACTTTCTATAATAAAAACTATAAACACCCCAAAATCCAGTTTCCTAGAGTCAGTGGTTACTTTATTGCACTGGTACTATATAAAAGATATCGTATACCAAATTAATGGATAGTTTATTAGTCTTGATAAACTAGATATATAATTGAATATCATTTTGAAAATGAAAACATGAAGTATAAAACAATGTTTTCTTCAAGTGCATCATTATTTAGTCTAGTATAACCCTACATGTCAATCATAATACTCATCTTGGAATCCTAGAGAATGAAAATAAGAAAGGGGTGAGATCAAATGCTCAGTAAGGGTATTATTTTAGTAGAAGATATAAATGAATAAAAAATAATCAATATGTAATTGTAAATAACTGAAACACATTTCATTTAATCAATAACTTAAGTATAATATGGAAAGAATAAATAATGATCAAGTAATAGCATATACATAATCACATGAGCTTGAAAAGTTTCCATGGATATTATGAATAATTGAATAATCACATTTAAATCAATGAATAATATCACAATGAAGTAATTCATAATGTTTTACATCATAAACACAACTTTAATGCCTCAATCCATGAAATCTTACATAAATGGGTCAGGCCTCAGCTAAAAATCCAAGCTAGTTTGTATCATGAGACCTACTGATGCATTTAGGGGATATAATGGGCCCTGACCGTCACTTACTAAGTCCAATAAATTCCTCATATAAAGGGGGTGAAACATAATAATTATAAACATTCATATTAAAAAACTAACATATGAAATATTAATAATTAACCGAATAAAAAAAATTATAAACTATTGAGAGTAATCTGAAGAATGGTAATAAAATTGTACATCCTTAGTCAAAATAGTCATAAACAATCCAAATAAAGAATAATTATTATATCAATACAACATATGTCAAATGGATCTTAAGTCCTATAAAGGGATGGTGTCATTAATGAATATAAATATTATAAAAATTCCATTAAAAAAATTCTTGGGAAAAATATCCTTTTCAATTTGAAAATATTTTTAAAAAATAAAAGTTTAAAAAATATTTTGAAAACAATTTTATTTAAAAATAAACTTTGAAACTTATAAAGTAATATTTAAAACATTTATTGGTCATGATAACACTAAATTCCATGTATATCATACACGTTAAAATAAATATTCCTTTCATATTTTTGGTAAAATACAAATGGCCCTTTTTTGGAAAATGAAATGAAGATTAATTTCAAAAAAATTGTAAAAATTAAAACATGGGTAAAATGTATTTAATAAATACTTTGTATAATGTTAAAAAATTTGAATATTTTTAGAAAACATTATTTTGGAAGAAAAATGGTTTTCAGCTAAAGAGTTAAATTAAGTAGGATTTTATTAAAAACATTTTCTCAATAATTTTAAGTAAAAAAGGGATGAATATGGTAATATTACTTCAAAAAATGATGAAAAAATAGAGGATATTAAATTTAAATGGGTTTATTACATATCAATCAAATAATTTCCTTCAATAGGAATCCACATATAAAGAAACCCGATTAAAATGAGATTGAAACATGAATCTCTTACCACTTTGGTAACTTTTAAATCATAAGTCCCTTGAAAGAAATAAAATAAAATTAAAAATTAAATTCAATAACGTGAAATATATTCCTGATATAACATATCAAAATGGGTAGTATATAAACCACACTTAGGGAATAAGTGGTGAATATGATATATATCTCATAGAAGTAAAAGTGAGATGAGAAATTCACACCTTAGGTCCAAAATTCTTTGTATGTTTTCAAAAATATTATATAATAAATATAACTTTATTATAAATCTATTATATAACCACACTAATATATCTCACACCATATATTATTTACTTATAGTCTTTTATCATCCATTTATTAATATTTTTTTTAAATCGCTATTTCGAGTGATAATTACTTTGTTTTTCATATATGTTTTGATTTTTTAATTTTTATCCTTTTACTTTGATCACGTTTCCATCATATATAGAATGTAAAAAATAATATAAATATCATATATATTCAATATATACTTATTTATACTAATTTATAAAAGTTAAAGATAGAAAATGCATTACACCATTCATGGAGATGGTAGGCCTTACATACACATGAATGTTGTTTCCATTTTCTAGATGGATTGAATGAATGGGAAATAAATATTAATTAGACTTTATATAAACATTATTATTGTTAAATATATAATTTATATAATTAAAATCTATCCCTATTACCATCCATGTAAAAATAAAATGAAACAAATTTCATATCACTACATAGAGGCGGTAGTCCACACCAATTCATAATAAACATATGGTTAATTCTTAAATATCTAACAATTTTCATTTTCTTTATCCTTACTACATTCTATTTAAATCTTAAGTAAAAAAATGACTCACATCGCTTTGCGAGGTGGTAGTCTTCCATACCAATGAGCATAGTTATCATGTCACAACACAGAATGGAAAGTAAAAAAGTATACATGATATTATAAATAAAAAATTATAATAATGTAATAAATTTAATATAAATATTTTAAATCCATAACTACATCCATCCTTGAATGGTGGTGATGGAAAATGAATTACTTCAGTTCATGAGGTGATAATCCTCCGCACACATGATTGAAGGTTTCATTTTTTATTAGATAGAAGTAGAGATAAATATAGGTTATTCCATTAACATAATAAATCTCAGTATATAGGATATAATTTTTTTTATATTACCATATTTGAATAACGTTTTAAGTGGGTGGAAGAAGAAATAAAATAAATACACACGTTTAAAATTTTACCTCTTCATCAAAGAACCCCTTTAGGTTTATACCTAAAGACTTATTAGAACGTTTTCCCAATCAAAATAATACATATAGAATGTGGGTAGGTAATTAAGGAATATATTTGGTTTATTATTTTTTGAAAAAAAGGATTTTTAAGTGTAAATAGGGGATAATAGAGGGTGTCCTTTTATAAGTGGGGGAAAGTTCACACATGGTTTTTTTGAAAATAAAGTGATTCCTATATTTTTATAATGATAAAAGCCTCCAAAATGGGCCATTATCAACACTTAGAGGTTATAAGGTATAAATATGAATTTAAAATTGGTTTTTTTATAAGTTTTAGGTCATTTTTAAACCATATATTCTTAGTTTAACCTCTTAGTTAACCCATTTTTACATAAACCGTGGTAATTAATTTTTACTTTTTTTACTATTAATTATGGTAAAAAATTGACTATATATTATTATATAATATTAGTTATTTTGATTAAAAATATGGAATAAATTTTTCCAAATTTAATTCATAGATGTGGTATAATGTTATTTAAAATTAATCTTGTAGATGAGAGAAAAAACGATTTTCAAGAAATGTATTTTTAAGGGAAAAGATGATCTTATATTAACTATATGAATAGAAATAATAGTTATATGAATTTAAAATTAAAAAGTTAGATGTATAATCTATATATTTCATTTAACTCATTTATCATTATGGGTTATTCTTATTTATTAAAATTGAAAAACATTATGCACTTTGAAACAATTTTCAGGAAAATGTGTTTTTAAAATAAAAAATAAACCTATACTAAAATATAGTATAAAGATTATTAAAATGTAATTAATTAGATTAAATATTTGTTTTTAATATTTTACCTTAAATCAAATTCCAATCATAATGGTCCTTTTAAATTACTGAATTTATTGTAAATAAATGACAATTTTACAGAAATCGGTATTTTTCACTTTTCACTGAAAAACCAATATTTTATAAAAAATACCCAAATTTAACACTAATTAAATTTTGATTTTATAATTTAAAAAAATAATTTAATTTTTTAAAATAAAATTTCTAAAATTTGTAAAAAATAATTTTAAATTATGTCCATAAGGCACGACTAAACCACCTTTTAGAAAAATACAGTTTTTCTGAAAACATTTATTTTTCCTTAAAATGATTATTATTTTATTTAAAATAAATATATAAACATTGAATTTATTTTATACATGTGTAAAAATTATAATTTTCATAATTTATTTAGTCCTATTCATACCCATCAACTTAACGGCTAGGTTATAAATTTAATGTTTAAAGAATAATATTTTAATAGAGTATCAAGTTTCATTCAAACTCAATGTTTTGTACATAGAAAGCTATCAAAGGGATTGAATTTATTTAAAATGAAATATATCATAAAGTATCAGGGTTATAAATTCTCTTATAATCTTTTTTTTGGGTCACATATTCTATTAAACATTATTTTCCTCTTTAAAACTCTTGAGGTGTTACAATGTTCGACCATCCCAATAAATGATGTGAAATGCCATATCCTTAGAATAGGTTCTTGGAGAATTGGTCTAGTATCCAATCTATTCAATGCATCTATGGTGCCTATAGAATCATTATGGACCAACCAAAGAATTTGGAGCCTCATTCCAACATCTCAACCATACCATCAATCACATTTTCCAAGGTTCAACATCAGTAACATTTTATCAAACAATAACAACAAGGGTGAACCGTTAAATTCATCAACATTCACATTCTTCATTGTATTCCATACATTAACTCATTTAAATGAATATTTCATTTTACCATTTATCCATAACCACAACCATTAAACATTCTTTTAAACCACTTAACAACATAGACATGCCCCATTAACCATTTATCACTTTTTCCCTTGATCATCTCATGTCCCATTTTACTTTTACAAGTTAATCTAAAAAATACCTTAGACCTTTTTATCATACCATGTTACTAAGAATTTTTTTAATCCCATAAAACCTCTAATCATCCTTTTAAAAACAAATTTCACAATCTTCAAGGTATTGGAATAGCCCATGGGTGGATATAGGCCTTGTCTCGAAATCATCAATGTACCTGATAGGGTCCATGAGGGTTCTTTCACATCAATTTAAATCCCAATTTACTTTTCTTAGTCAATAATAAAAAAATTCATCATAAAATAATAATGGAATAACCTCATACACAATAATAACATCATGACTATGGGATAAAACTTGTAGAACACCTACCTCAAGCTCATAGACAAACACTCACCCAACCTTGGCCCTTGATTCAATATTAAAAAACTATGAATACAAAATATAATAATTCATTAGATAATATAGGGTTTATGAGATTCAGAATAATTGAAAATAACCCATAATTATTATCCTATTAAATAAAATGACATAGATTCAAATACTTACCCAAAGTTTCAATTCAGACTCAACGACTCTCAAAACAACTAAAAAATTGAAGAAGATTGATCCATGGAAGAAGGGAGAGCTTCTAGTTCACACCCTAGGATGATGGGGAAAATGGGGAGGAAATTTTGGAAAAATTATATAAATATTGAAATAAAAAATGTTCACTTTCTACTTTTAATGATGCGTACAATTTTCATGCATGGTTTTCTAAATCATGTGCCAACCATGCGACCTACTCTGCCCAATAGAGGCCTAAGTTTCATGGTTTTCTAGGGAGCCATCACAATTTAAAAAACTATATGTAGGCCATGGAGTTGGCCCTGCCTAAGTATGCATGGTTTATAGGATCCCCTTGCATGTTTTTTCAACCATTCACCTCCCTCCTCTAGGTCTCATAGTCATGGAACACAATTATTACTAATCATGCGCCAACCATGCACTCAACAAAGTATGGTCTCTTTCCCCCCTTTTCATGTCCCAAACCCCCATGAAACTCCCATTACCTTTTTAAATCCTTAAATTCCTTATATTAACTATTTTAAAGGGATTCAACCAAAATTAATACGAAAATATTCATTTTAAGAGTTCATGATATTACAACCTCTTCACCTTATAATAGCTCATCCTAAAGATGCACTTCCCAAAGTCAATATGACTCAAAGGTAGAAAGGTTGAGATACAAGGCCTATATATTAGCTTCATGCACACTAGTTTCTTTCAGAACACGACCATAGTACCACAACACATAGATCAACAACATGGTCTTACCAAAAATAATTTTCTCACTATGATCCACATCATGAATTAGTATGCATTTACCTCAAGATCAATGTCATCAACATCAATCACATGATAAGGGTCAGGTTGATACTACCAAAGTTCTGTCACATGAAAAACATTATACATAACACCATACCACTATATACGATCCAAATGATATGTTACTAGTTTGATACTCTGAATAATCTCAAATGGCCCAACATATCAGGGTGACGACTTTCCCTATTTCTGAATCCAAAAGTGTCCCAATCATGGTGAAACACAAAGAAACACATGGTTACCCAATATAAACTTGAGAGGTCATTTAATAATATCATCATATGACTTATATATATTATTTATTATATCCATACACTTTTAAATCAAATAAACATGATCTGATGTCTCCCATATGAGAATCGGTACCAATAATCCCAATTCTATTAGTTTTATCCAACATAATGGTGATATAAAAGGAATACCATAGAGTGCCTCATATAATTTCATATGACTAGTCTCCTAATAGTAGTTTTTATAAGAAAGATGAACAATAATTGGGTTCTTCTCCCAAGTTTCACTAAAATTTAGGACACATTATCTTATAATGTCCTCTAACACGTGGGTATTCTATTCCAATTACCTATTCATCTATGGGTAAAATGATGTACTAAAAACAAACCTTTTATAAACCTTTATAAAAGCATGAAGTAAAATAGGGGTCTCTATCAGAAATAATACTACGAGGAACCCCATGTAAGCACACTATCTTTCAAACATATAAGTCACCCAACTGATCAATGGTGAAATTATCCTTGTTTAGTAAAAAATATGATACTTTTTCGCATGATCCAAAATCTCCCATATCACATAATTACTAAAATGATTCATTGTTAAACCCAATAAAAAAATCCCAAGTAACATCATCCAAATCCATTCTAGAATAGGCAACGACTATAACAAATCAGCAGGTTGTTGATGCTCAACCTTCACCTGCTTACACTTGTGGCACTGCGACACAAAAACTCATGATCTCCTTCTCCATTCATAAAAACCAGCACTATCTATGAAGGTCACAATACATTTTGTTCAAACTAGGGTAAAATAAATACTATGATGAATGGAAATCAGACAAATCATCATGCATATAAGTAGGTATAATCATGTGACCATAAGAATGGATGATCTCATCATCATTGATGGTTCAGTTGGGAGGTAGCTCTCCACCATCAAATTTGTCCCTCAACACTAGGAATTTTTGTTCCTCATACTACCTTTCCTTGATATAACTCAAAATTTAGGGTTTAATGGATAAGGACATGAGGATCATCTGTACCCAATCCTCCTAAACACCTATATGCATCTTGGTGAACAAAGCCATTATTTTCTACTCAAAACTAGACTCATGAAGTATTTGAGACAGTATCTTCTGACTCAATGCATCAGAAACTCTATTTTCATTCCTTGGTGTATAATCTAGCTCAAAATCAAATCAATGTATATAATAAACCCATATATACTGCTAAATATTTACATCATCCTAGGAGAAAATATATTTGAGGATTTTATGATCTATATAGATAATAAATCTCTCACCTAAAAGGTAATTTCACCAACATTTCAAGGTATAAATCTATATGGATAACTCAAGATTGTGTGTATGGTAGTTCCATTCATGTGGCCTAAACTTTCATGATACATATTCTATAGATTAAACTCCCTTTATCAATGCTGCCCCAAGACCAATTTTTTATGCATCATAAAACAGAGTATACTACTTACCTTGGTTAGGTAAGATTAGAATCAGTGTCATGGTAAAATGCCTCTTTAGCTCATGGAAGGAATTATCACATTCTCACGACCACTCAATATTTACACCCTTCTTGGTAATACCTGAGAGAGGCACTTCCAAGCATGAAAATTATTTTATGAAATTTGGTTAATAACCCACCAAATCTAAAAATATCCAAATATCAAAAACATTCTTAAGATGCTCCCAAGAAACAACTGCATGATCTTTATCAGGTTCCACTGACAAAAAATTCTTCTAAGATGTTGTGACCCAAGAAATATACCTTTTTAATCCATAAATGACACTTAGATATCTTGGAATAAAGTAAATACTCTCTCAGTGTACTTAGGACAATGCCTTGATGTTTGGCATTATCATCTCAAGTCTAAGAGTACACCAAGATGCCATCAACAATGATGACCAAAAAATGATCCAGGTAGAGGTGAAAGATTAATTTTATCAAATCCATAAACAAAATAGGAGCATTTATTAGCCCAAACAACATCACAATGAATTAATACAAACCAATCCTTCTTCTAAAATCATTCATTGTTTTATAATAGGGTCTCACCCTCAACTAATGATATCCTAATCTCAAATAAATAATAGATAACACAAATTAACCCCTTATCTAGTAAAAAATATCATCAATATGTGTAGTAGGATACCAATTATTAATCACCATCTAGTTTAACTTCTAGTAATCAAAACACAACCACAAGGATCCATTAACCTTCATGGAAAATAAAACTAGAGAACCCCAAGGTGATGTACTTGGTCAGATAAATTATTTTTCCTACAACTCTTCTAGTTAAGTGTTAATATATTGAATATCTAACAGTGCCATTATATAAGTCTAGATAGAAAATTTCTTAGCTTTGGGAATCAGCTTAATAATAAACTCAACCTCTATATGGGGTGACAACCCTAAAAACTATTCATGAAAGGCATCCGAAAATTGATCCACTATTATAGGGAATACATCATGATCCACTCCCCAATCATCAAGAATAATACTCTAAACCTAAGTTATGAGATATAATATCCCATATTTTACTAGGTATGTCCCTCTTTGAGTTTTTAACCTCTTTTTTGGGTTTACTTCTTCTTTAAACCATGTTGGTCAAGTCCCTTTTTGGGAATAAAGATAATTTGTTGGGGAAAATAACCTAAATTTTGTGAATTTGAGTTTTTTAATTAATGGATCCTATTTATAAACATGTTAAATAGGATTATAAGAGTTTTTCATGAGTTTGGATGGCTTGAGAGGTAGTTTTGGATCTTTTACGGAAGCTGGGATGAAATCTTCCTGCTGAAAATTTACACACTATGTATAGGTTACAAGATGTGTAACTATCACCAGGAAGAATATATAAAATAGGTTCATGATGTGAAATGAATAAATGCCATGAGAATAGTTCACATCTTTTAATGTTAAAGCAGGGTTACTTTAACCTAAGGTGACACATTTTTCAATGTAACTCATAATTTGGGAAATGAATGGCATGAAAAGATTGCACACCATGTATTTCTTAGGATTAGTGGATTTAAAGCCATGATGCACATATGATTCATTCTTAATTCACATGAATATATCCTATCTTGAGACCTAAGAATCTCTAGCTTATTTTTTAGTGCTTTATTCCATTCTGGATGTCCCAATCATGTGATCAATCTCCAGTGAGTGGTTTCACTTTTGTTTTCTCATATCTTTTGCTTGTTTTTCTTTATTGTGATGTAATCATTTGACAACTATGGAAATAAGTATTGATCTTGATCGTGTGTTATTTGGTTCTTCTTTTGATCTTCCATGCCTTTATTCTTTTTTTTGTTACCAGTTGGATGCCTTGATTTCCAAATAAAGGTAGGTGGTTTAAAATCAAACCTGGTGGTCTGCTTATTTGTGAAAGTTTGTGCAATAATGTAATATTGCACTGAAATAACACGTGCATTGATAAATTGAGAAATGGGTGATGATAAATCATCTGTTGGATTACACATTGGATCCCTTTAGATTCAATAGTGTTGTGACCTAGCTTGTAGCTACCCATAGAATGAGCCTAAACCTGAAAAATAATGAATTGGATAATGGATTAAAGTATGTTTTATCTTGAAATGATACCTCAAGTGATTTATTATAATATATTCACCTTGAAAAATGGTTAAATTCATTATTGAAATGGATAGTGTGGATTTGATAATAATTGGGCATACAAACTGGCATGAAAACAACTTAATATATAAGTTAATGAATAAATGGGTAATTGAAAGGAAAATGGTAATTGGTAGAATTAACAATTATGGATTATTATATGAAGTTGTTTTTTTCTTTCTATTATTAATTGGTTTTTTATTCAAACTAAAATACTAATATAGAGGGACTGGCCCAATTATGATGAAATGCTTATATAGAGGGCTTGTCCCAGTTTTACTGAAATTCTTATATATAGGTCCTGTCATAGTTATGTTGAAATGCTTATATATAGGTCTTAAAACATATTTTCAAATTCTTATATAAATGGATTGGATGAGTTACTAAAATGCTTATATAAAGGGATTTTTCTATTTATGTGTTTATGTCATTATTTTATGGTTATGGTTTCCATGGTTGTGCTACATGATTAGTGATATTCCATCATGGTTCCAAGGTAGGTTTATTATTGCATTATATTAAGTAAATTAATTAATACAAATGTTTATTGATTTATTTCATGCATTTATTATTAGACTAGTTTTGTTTAGACACAGTGGTGTCGACCTACCAAGTTTTTCTCACACCCTATTTGGGCCACCATTTGGTACCCAAACAGATTACGTCAGTGTAGGTTTGGATAAAGGAAAAAGAACCTGTAGTTGATTATGGCTTATTAGATGAGTTGGATCTGGGAGATAGGACCAACATAGGGTTTGAGATCAGGGTATTTAGAGTTTATTATGTCAGCATGGTACTTTATCTACATTAATTTGAGTTGGACACTTAGATACATTCCATATTGACATTACATTATTTATTATTTGATTTACTTGGTTTGTCCTTTACCGTCCAATTTTATGTTGTTCTATTTTCACTATTTAAATTACTTGGATATTTTTTTATTTCCACTATATTGTAACTCTTTACTAGGGGATATAGTCTCCCCACTATATTCTATACACCCCCAATACTATTTGATAGCCTCTAATGTTTGAGGAGGCACACTTTATGTCCTATAACCAACCTAATTGGGCCACATGAGAGATTAATGGATTGGGGGGCATTGAAAAGTGGTATCAGAGGTAGTAGGTTGTTTCTTTTTTATTTTTTACTATCCAGGAAAGGTATAAGAGAGACTGGGTTGTGTTGGGAAATGGTAATGAGATTGTGTATGAGATTAGAAAACCCATGTATGGATGAAAATTTGAGTACCTAGAGATGAGATTTTTTTTATGATGTTCTCTTGTTACGGTTGATGTTATTTAACCTTAGGTGATTCACATGTTGTGTGATGTTATTATTTCTTGAAATTTTTACTCATGGATCAGTATGGAATGAGATGAGTATGAATGCATCATGATAAGAACATAGTAATATATATTGACATTCATTTTTCATTATAGGGTCATATTTATTACATGGGATATATTTTCCTGTAGGAACTGTGAAACTAGATATCTGTTATATCTAATAAATGAAAAGGAATAACTATTATGTCATGCTAAAGCACTTGTAATCCATTTTTAGAGAGAAAATGGGATAATGGTTCTCTGTTGTCACCACATGTTTAGGATAACCTTTTTGTCATCTAGTGTTCTAAGGAGTACATTTATCTTGTAGAGAAAATGACACCTCATCATCTTCAAATTGAGAATCTGGAGTGTGGCGATCAATAAGAGAGTTTTAACTGTAGAATCTTCCTATGTTCATTGGGAAGGAAGAAACCCATGCAGTTGAGTTCTAAATTGTGTGACTCCAGATGATCTTCAAGCCCCTAAAGACACGCACAGATAGAAGGGAGAGTCTTTCTAAATACATGATTCATGTAACTTCCTAACATTAGTGGGATATTCAAGAGAAATATGGGAAACATGAAGATTTATCCTAGAAGGACATCAAGGAAAATTTTCTAAGCCAATTCTATCTAGAGACAGTGCGTGATGATAAGGTTCTTGAGTTCATGCACCTAATATAGGAGGGCTTGTAAGTGATGGATTATGTGAGATGTTTCACTAACTTGTAGTAATTTGAAACTTTTTTATCTGCTGATGAGATCTCTAGGGTGTGATGTTTTCAAGATCAAATTCACTATGAGATTAGGTCATAGGTGAATGATTTTCACTTGATTATATTTTTGTATGTCATGAATTTGGAACTCCAAATGAAAGGGAATCTGATATAGGCCTCAAGGAGTAGCCTAACTTTTTCAGTAGCATGAACTGGGATCTCTTCTTCAAGTGGTAAGAAGTGCTTTTATGACAATTATCGCTATGGAAATAAAGGACAGAGCAATCGGGGTAGTGGGAATCCATATTAGGACCATGTTTCATTACAGTGCTATTAGTGAGGAAATTTTGGACATAAGTTGCCTCAGTGTTTGTTCCCTACTTTGTATTTTCATTCTTGCAGTAGGCTAGGCCAGCTATAAGGGTTTTCTAGGGGAATACAATAGTAGATGAGTGTAAGGGGATTAAGAAAGGTACTAGAGTTGGGGAAGGAATCAACTACCCCTCAGTAGATTGGTAGATATATTTCCACAGGATGTTCAGGTCAAGGTAGGGGATGTGGTACCCTAGTGAAGGAGCCACTACTACAAAATAGGCCTTTAACATCACTAAAAATGGCCTTTATCTATGATAGAGAAGTGATGAAAACTAGAGAAATATAAAAAGCCCTTGACTTTTATCAGTGATAAAAAAGCACTGATAAATGGATCCTTTATCATCACCTTTTTTATTTCTAATAAAGGACCCATTTATGAGTTCTTTTATTTAGCATCGATAAAGAGTATCTTTATCTTCATTTTTAAAAGCACTGATAAAAGACACATTTATCAGTGCCTTCAAAAGTACTGATAAAGGATGAATAAATTAGTGCTTTCAAAATCACCTATAAAGGATGAATATATCAGTGCTTTTAAAAGAGTTGATAAATCACACATTTATCAACGCTTTCAAAAGTATTGATAAAGGGTCATACTGTAGTGTGTTGTAATAGCACACTACATCACCAACGCAATGTGCTGTAATATCACATCACAATAACAAAAAAACTACCAGATATAAAAAAATCAAGTACCAATAGAAAATTTAAATTAAATTAAATGTACACCACAAATTCAAGAAAAAAAAACACTATATAATAAACATTTCAAATATTGGTTTATACAATTACATAAGTACAAATTACTACACACATTCAAAAACTTCAGTGTTCCTTTTATATTTGGATCCTAACCTCGACTCCTGGTATTATTTAACAAACTATCCCTAATCGATCAAAATAACACACCTATATAAGAAAACAATTCTTATGTTAGTAATAATACAAAGAAATAAATTAACAAAAAATGTTAAATTTAAACTAAACTTTCAGTCATACCAGGAACACTGTGTGGAATATTGAGTTGTGGTTTTCGCTTACATGTCAAAATATTTTTTGTTTTTTAAAGAATTATATATGTAAAAATTAATTAAATAATTATAAGAAAAATACCCACGGGCACAACCTAGTGGTTGCATGAGTGACACTTTTTGAACTAAACTATCCATTTTAAACAGATAACAGACAATTTGAGTCATACTAAGCAAATCATGTATCTGATTGAGGTTAAAATAATTCCTATATATCAAAAATGACTAATGAATAATTTTTTTAAAGTATCAGAACAATCTGAATTCATTTTCTCGATTTTGAGTAGGCCGGTTTTCCATTTTACTAAAATTGGCATCAATTTTAAATAAAAAGACGCACTTGGAGTCATACCGGTCACACCGCATGTCATATCAAGATGTTTACGATTCATATGTGTCTCAAATTAATTATGGATCATTTTAATAAAGTATAAAAACAATCTGAATGTGTTTTATTGGTTTTGAGTAGGCCAGTTGTCCATTTTACTAAATTTGATGTCAATTTTAAATAAAAAGGCGCACTTTGAGTCATACCGATCACACCATGCATCAGATTGAGGTACATAAAATTCATAGAGGTCTCAAATGACTTATTTATCATTTTAATTAAGTATTAAAACCATATGACTACTTTATATCATTTTTAGTATGTCACCTGTCTTTTTTTTTACTAAAATGTCATTTTAAACTGGAAACACACATTTTGACTTATAACGATAACAAAATGCATTAGTTTGATGTGATAAAAATTCCTACATATAAAAAATGAATCATGTATCTTTTTCCTAAATTATAAATAAAATATGATCATGTTTGATCAGTTTTCAGTGAGTGACATTTTTTGAACTAAAATATCAATTTTAAACTGATAACAGTCACTTTGAGTCATATCAGGAACATCGTGTATCATATTGTGGTGAAGATGATTTCTACACATAAAAAATTACATATGGATCATTTCCTAAAGTATAAAAACAATATTAATGTTTTTTATTAGTTTTGAGTTGGCCAATTGTCCATTTTACAAAAATCAATGTCAATTTTAAATAAAAAGACACTCTTGAAGTCATACCGGTCACACCGTGCATCATATTGAGATGAGGACAATTATTAAATATCTAAAATGACTTATGGATCATTTTAATATTTAATTAAAACAATCCAAATGTGTTTTATCAGTTTTGAGTAGTCTAGTTGTCCATTTTACTAAAATTGATGTTAATTTTAAATAAAAATATGCACTTGAAGTCATAACGATCAAACTATGCGTCATATTGAGGAGTGGATGATTTATACACATCTCAAATGACTTATTTTTTTCCCCCTAAAGTATCGAAACAAACATAATGTGTTTTTATAAGTTTTGTGTAGGATAGTTTTCCATTTTACTTGAATTGACGTCAATTTTAAATAAAAATACACAATTGGAGTCATAACGGTCACACTGAGTGTTAGATTGAGGTGTGACCAATTACTAAATGTCTCAAATGAATTATGGAACTTTTTAATAAAGTATAAAAACAGTCTGAATGTGTTTTCTTGGTTTTGAGTATGACACTTTTTTTTCACTAAAATTTCATTTTAAACTAGAAACACCCACTTTGACTCATACTGATAACATCATGTATCAGTTTGATGTGAGACTAATTGCTAAACATAAAAAATTAATTTTGAATCATTTTCCTAAATTATAAAGAAAATATGAGTGATTTTTATAGGTTTTCATTGAGTGAAGTTTTTTAATTAAAATATCAATTTTAAACTGATAATGGACACTTTGAGTCATACTGGACATATCATGTATCAGATTGATGTGTCGCTGATTTATACTTGTCAGAAATGACTTATAAATCATTTATATAAATTATCAAAGAAATCCAAATTCTTTTTCTCAGCTTTGAGTAGGGAAATATTCAACTTTACAAAAATTGATATCAATTTAAAAAAAAGATGCACTTGAGGTTATACCGGTCACACCCTGTATCAGATTGAGGTTCGAACAATTTCTACACACCTCAAATGACTTATGTATCATTGAAATAATAAATTATCAAAACAATCAGAATGTGTTTACTCATTTTGAGTACATCACTTATCTTTTTTTACCAAAATGTCATTTTAAACTAGAAAAAAACACTTTGAATCATATCAATCCCATCATGTATCAGTTTGACATGAGACTAATTCCTAAACATAAAAAATGTCTTACAAATTTTTTTCCAAATTTATCATGAAAATATGAGTGTGTTTGATCAGTTTTTAGTAAGTGATAATTTTTTATCTAAAATATCGATTTTAAACTAATAACGAACACTTTAATCCATATCAAGAACATCATGTATCAGATTGAGGTGTGGATGATTCTAATATATCACAAATGACTTATGGATAATTTTAATAAATTATAAAAAAATATGAATGTTTTTTCTCAGTTTTGAGTTAGACAACTATCTATTTTACTAAAATTGATGTCAATTTTAAATAAAAAGACACACTTTAGGTCATACTAATCACACCATGCATCAGATTGTTGTTCATTAAATTCCTACACATTTCAAAAGACTTATGGATCATTTTAAAAAAGTATCAAAACAATCTGAATGTGTTTTCTTAGTTTTTATTATGTCACCTTCATTTTTTACTAAAATTTAATTTTAAACTCGAAACATGAACTTTGACTCATACCAATCACATCATGTATCGGTTTTATGTACGACTAATTCCTATACATCAGAAATTACTTATGAATTATTTTTCTAAATTATCATAAAAATTTGAGTGTGTTTGGTCGGTTTTTAGTGAGTGATAATTTTTGATCTAAAATGTCAATTTTAAATTGATAATGGACACATTGAGTCATATCGATCACATCGTGTATTGGATTGATGTTCAGTTGATTCCTACATTTTACAAATGACTTATATATCATTTTAATAAAGTATAAAAGTAATCTAAATATGTTTTCTCAGTTTTGAGTATGTCAACTTTCTTTTTTACTAAAATTACTATGTGTTGGATTGAAGTGAGACTGATTCATAAACATCTCAAATGACATAGGGATAATTTTATTTAAGTATAAAAATAATCTAAATTAATTTACTTAGTTATGTGTACATCATTTTTTTACTATAATGTCATTTTAAACTAAAAACACACACTTTGACTTATACTGATTACATCGTGTATCATTTTGATGTGATTCTAATTCCTACAAATCAAAAATGAATTATGAATCAATGTCATAAATTGTCAAGAAAATATGAGAACATTTGATATGTTTTTAATGAGTGACATTTTTTGAATTAAATTGTTGGTTTTAAACTGATAACAGACACATTGAGTCACATTGTTCACACTGTTCACACTGTGCATCAAATTAAGATGTGACTGATTCCTACACTTAAAAAATGACTTATCGATCATTTACCTAAAGTATCAAAATAATTGGAATATATTTTCTTGATTTTGTGAATTTTGATTGTCTTTTTACTAAAATTAATGTCAATTTTAAATAAAAAGAAGAACTTGGAGTCATACCGGTCACACCGTGTATCATATTGAGGTGTGTCTTATTCCTACACATCCCAAAGTCTCAAAAAAATCCCAAATTCCATTGTTACCATGTTTCCATTATATTTCTATGTTTAACTGACAATAATGAATATATATTGACTTAGTGTTCTTAACCAATTTTTCTTCTTCTTATTGAATGCTAGAAGAGAAGAGGAAGCTCACATGCCCATTATATCATGAGAAATATCCATAATGGGCACATGATCTTCCTATACTCTTCTATATTTCAAAAACAAATTTTTTTTTTGTCTAACAACATCAACTCAATATATAGAATTGGCAGTTCGATAAAGAATGGAAATGAAAATCGAAAACATGATAACATTAGAAGAAAGAAAAATTTTATCTCTTTTTTGGCTTGTTGCTGATGGTTGAAAGGATAATATAAATTCACAAAATATCTATGAAAAAAACTAAATAAGTATTAGATAAAAATGTTAAGGAAATTAACTTACAAATATTTGCTAAAATGATGACAAAATTAATTAAATAAGTAGTATAAATTCACCTTTCCCTGATGGTTGTATGAATTCTTGATGCATTTCCTTATTTTCATTATCTCAGTCGCAGGATCAAAGTCTAATCCCTCGTGAGCATGAGAAGCTTTGAACAAATCACCCCAACTCGAATAAAATAATCCACCAGTACATGAAAACAATTCTTATATGAGTAATACTAAAAAGAAATAAATTAATCATAAATATCAAATAACACATTAATTCTATGGATAATGATTTTACTGTGAAAATATTGTTGACCATAGGGATATTTTGGTGGTAAATCAAGAATGATAATGAAGAAGCAAAAATAGACCTCACCAAACAATCAATTATCGTGTGAGGAGGATGGGGAGAAAATAAGATACCTTGGATTGAAGCTTAGAATCATCTAAGAGAAAGTAGATATGTCCTATTGGGTTTATAAAATATTCATTTTGTACAATAAAAAAATAAATAATCATAATATATTCATTATAAAATATGAAATTTATAAACAATTCTATTGAAAGAAACTCAACATTTTACTATTTCAAATAATTTCATTATGATTTGAAGAAAATGGGTAATTGAATTTGAGAAAATAATTACTCTATTATGGAAGGTGTTATCCTTTTAATTCACCCAAATGTGAAAGTTATAGACAATTTTCACCCTCATCATCTCATCTTCCAAACATTTACAATTTCATTTTATTGTTTGAAACTCATCCTCCATCTCTTGTGGATATGCACCTATATTGGTTGAAATAATAAATGCAGTAGTCATCCATATAAGGTCTACTGCCCATAATAATACTAGAAATATAAAAGAGATGGGGGATGATTCCCAAGCAACAAATTGGAATAATAAATATTTGGGAGATTAAATTTATGAGGATGATAGTTGTACTCTGTTATGTTCTCTAAAAGGGATAATGTATCCTATTTGTGATAATTACATGGATGATAATCTGAGATTCCTAAGGGTTGAACCAAAATTCATTATTATATAATTACGTGTTTTTAGATGTGTTAAAGTAAAACATACATGGTGTTTATTAGATGTGTGTTAAAATAGATGAAGTTATTTTTAAGAAGTATTAATGAGGGGATTATCATTTCAAAGATGACTATATTTTTACAAAGGTATATACAACTATCTAAACCATTTTTTGATTTTGGGTTGGTATAAATTTATGGTAATTGTGTTTGAAAGAGGAAATTGATTTTTGGTAGTGAAAAATTGATCATATTAAATAATGAGAGAATTAAATACTGACATAAAAGGGTGGGTTGATATGTTTTGATGATAAAAAGATAAAATTGATGGATATTTTTTACTAATTTGAATGGGGAGATTATTAATAAGTAAGGTAATGATGAAAATCAGTGGGAATTAATGTTGAATTGAGTAGCATATGGGGTCCACACATGGATGAGGTAGATTTAAAATAAGACATTGTTGGTGAGAAAAATGAAGGATTATCAATTGAAAGAAATAAAATAAATGTTTAAATCAATGAATAAAATATCATTAATGATTGGATAGTTTTAGTGAAAAATAGAAGGAGTAAGACTCTACAAAAAAACCTCATTTTTCCCAAGTAGAGATTAATAATTTAGATAGGCTGACAAGGATGATAATTGGATCAAATATATGCATGGGGAGATTGATATGAATAAGAAAAACGGGACATGGGAAATTGTTCTAAGGCAATAAGACAAAAATGTTATCAGAACCAATTGGGTGTTTAGTAATAAAATCATTAACTATGGAAAACTGGCTCAAAATAAATAATGTATAGTGTGTAAGGGAAACTCCAAGATCAAAGAAATTTAAATTTAGGATAAATTTACTCCCATATCCTGGTTGGAAACTATTTGAATTTCTTGTCTATTTCAGTGAAGATGTAGTGAAAAGTATTCCAAATGGATGTCAAATCTATGTTCCTCAATGGAGTTCTTAAGGCGGGAGTATACATTAGGAAACCGAATGGGTTTATTATAGATGAAAATGAGAGAAAGGTGTTCCGGTTAAATATTTTTTTTTGTATATGATAAATAAATCACTAAGGACCTGGTATTTAAGGTTGGATCAGTACCTATGAAATCTTGGTTTTTAGTGAGGTAGAGTTGATCACAGCCTCTAAATAAAAAAGGATAATGATCAAAGGATATTTGTACTCATATATGTCTAAGAAATAATATTTTAGGATTGGAAATAGAATAATAAAATATGAGGTATGATATAGAGATATATATGATTGGTGAAACATTTTCCTTGGTTTATAGGAAAATTAAAGAAATTAAAGCACATTAATTTCTCAATCAGAATATGAGAAAGTGGTCCCCAAGTGACTTACAATAGAATATTACAAACTAATAAAAACAAAGATTGCTATATAAATGAATTTTTTAGAATTTATTGATTGCAAAGAGGTAGATTTCATGGAATATAGGTATTGGGAGCCTATTATACCTCACAAAAACATGACCCAACATTGGATTTGATATATTTTAAGTCGCACAATACCAATGTTTTACTAAGGAGATCCACATGCTATCAGGGAAGACATTAATTCAATATATCTATAAAAAAATTTATTTTTGGTTGTTTTATTATAGGATAGGAAAAATGGATTTGTTGGGATACACAGATGTGGGATGAGAAGGTTCAGTGGATAACCGAGGGAAAGTAGAGATATTGAAAAACCTCAATTTCATTTGAGTCGTGGTTTCATTCAACCTTTGAATCACTCGAGCCTTGGATTCGAGCCTTGGAATAGTTGGAACCTTGACTCTAGCATAGATTAGAGCTTAGATTCAACAACGAGGAGGACCAACAATAGGTGTCTTCTTGGAGGTCTTCAGATATTGCAAACTGGGTCATGATGGTTAGGGTTCTTAAAATAGATTGATGAAATTTTATCATTGCTTCCAAAAAATCACTGATTAAGATACCTTTTATCAGTACTAAGTTAATAAATCATGATAAAAGAAATCATTTTAGTGTTAAAAAAACCATTGGTAAATACTTATATTTCATTTAAAATAATACTTTAAAAAAAGTATAATTATTATATATATTTATAATAATTATAATAATACTTTTTATAGAATAATAATTTTATAATTCTGTGAATATATAATTATTTATTTATAATTATATAAATATTTTTTTAAATAATATTTATATATTTATATATAATTATATAATTATTAATATATATATTTAATATATATATATATATAATAAATATAATATAAATATAGTATAATTTTATAATTTTTCAAATATATATAATTATTTATTTATAATTGTATAAATAATTTTTTAAAAAATATTATTTATTTATTTATAATTATAAATGTATAAAAATAATAAATATATATTTATAAATATATTTGTTTATAAATATATTTTTATAATATTTTTTAATAATATTAATGAATATTTAATATTAAGTGCATAGATGTTAAAAAAGAGTAGAATTGAATAATTAAAAATGAGTACACTTTAAAATTATTTAAAAATTGGATAAATTTGATTAATTAAATATAAATCATTAAAAAAGGATATATATTGAAATAAAGATGAATATATAATGAAAATATTAAAACATAGTAAATAAATATATATAATATAGATAATATAAATTGATTAAATTCCCCAAAAAATTGTGTGTGTGAGTTGTATATAAAAATAAATTAATTAACTATATGTGAAATCAATATAATATGTTTTAAATATGTTAAATTTAAAAATCAAATGGCATTAAATTATGTCCATTACTCGATGCAATTAGTCAATATTTTTAATACATATTAATTTTTAATTTTAAACCATTATTCACAAATTATATTACTACTTAATGTAAATAATAAATATTTTGTATCATATACATCATATTTATATGCATTTATATATATATATATAATATACTATTTGTTAACATTACTAATAATTATTTAATTAATAAAATATTTAATATTTTTCTCAATTTACTTATTTTTAATTTTTATTTGTTTAATTTTTATTTTAAATATCTATATAATTAATATATATTATTTACAAGTATTTATAAATTATGTACTGTATAATCAATTTATTCATTTTTATTAATAATTTTTTAATTAATTAAAATTTTAATATTTTTTTAATAAATCATTTTGTATTTAATTATTTTATTTTATTCGAACTTTTATCAGTACTAAAAAAGATCTGCTAAAGGATTCCTTTATGGACACTAATAATAAAGCACTTTTGAAGGTCACACTTTATCAGTGCTAAAAAATGTGTTGATAAAGACCTCCTTTTATCAGCGCCAGTTTAATGTGCTAATAAAAGGCACTATTTATCAGCGCTTTTTTAGCACTTATAAAGGGAACCCTTATCAACACTTTTTCTAGCACTTTTAAAGGCCAATGCTATTAAAGGTATTTTTATAGTAGTGAGCAGTAGTACCAAGCATTGGGAATAGTGTGGGGTAGTCAAATTAGAGCCAAGGGTAGAGGGGAGAGTCAACTTCATTCTATACAGTCTACTCAAGCTAGTGTGGATTCAAGACCTTCTACCATCATAGGTATGATTCTTGTATCATCTACCCTTGATTGAATTTTGTTTAATACATGAGATTTTCATTCATTTTTATTTCCTCCTTTTGTAAACAATTTGGGCTTGGTTGTGGAATGTTTGGATGGTTCTTTACCATCGAAACGCCATTGGGAGTGCGGTCATAGAATATCAAATATTGTAAGGCATTTTCTCTAGAAATTGGTGGTTACCATTTATTTTGGAAACCTTTGGAAATGAAAATAATATTTTTAGATTTAATTCATTGTATGGGTTGACAACTTCTATACCAGGATCATATTAACTATAACTAGAGGAGAGTTTCCTTTTTATCACCAAAAGGTGGCATTTACTTTCATTAGGGTAAGTGAGATATTTAGGATGGTTATGTGGGACCAATTAAGTACATATTAGATTGTATCATGACTCAGACAATAATATTTGTTTTGGATGATAAAGAAATGTATTAGGATACTTTTCCTCCAATGTTAAACCATTTTTAGAATGTTTTTACATATGAGTTTTATAGTTTTCCACCTTAGTGAGAGATTGATTTCATGATTGATTTGGTTCCAGAAGAAAAGACAATCTCTATTCTACCTTACAGTATGGCACCAGCAGAGCTTCGTGAATTGAAGGTTCAGTTGGAGGATCTAGAACCTAAAGGTTTCATACGTCCTAGTATGTCTCCATGTGGTTCTATAGTTCTTTTCATTAAGAAGGCAGATGGGACTTCCCACCTATGTGTGGATTATAGGAGATTGAACTAGATTATGTTCAAGAACTATTATCCCATTCCCCATGATCTCTTCTATACCACCCCAAAATATTATGGTATGTCTCTTTTTAAATTTAATCTCTTGAATTTTTTCAAACAATGAAATATTATTATATGATCACTGTCACCTATCCATTAAAATAGTTTGAATGAAAGAGATAAAGTAAATGATGAACATATAGTTTACACATTTTTATAAAATGAATTTATTTGTTTCCAATTAATTATAAATGAAGATAAAAACCAATGGAATATAAAGTATGTGTTTTATAAAAAATTTATTTTTTATGAACACGATTGCATTTTATCTTAATAAATTAAATTAATCACTATTAATGATGGATATTAATGAAATTATTATTTTACATATTTTTTCAAATGTTTTTAAATTAAACCAATAAGATTTATAGGCTTAAGATAAGAATAAATCCAATTTAAGCATAAAAGATATATTTTCTAAAAGTCAATTTTACCGCCTTTTAATGGTGCACTTGTATTAAATATATATTTTGAAACTTTTTATAAATTCTATTTAAAAAAATAAACTTCATTTTTAAAATTTTAATTTCAAAATTATCTTAGGGTTAATTTATGGTATTTTTCAAAAAATATTTATTTTCTAATGAATAGTGAAAAAATACAGTTTTTATTAAATTGTCAATTTCATTATATTAAAGCTTATTTATGATTTGAATATTGATCTTAATGGAAATTAAGAATTATTTATTTATAAATAATCCCATTCATTTAATTTTAATTATTCTTATTTATTATTTTGGTACAAGTACATTTTTGGGCTTAAAAATACATTTTCAATAAAACTATTTTTTGTTACATTTTGCGGGATTAATTTTACGTAAAAATTATAAAAAATATATGTTTTCAATATTTAAAAATGGATTTCATATTTGGATTCATAATTTCATAATTTATTAAATATTTCACCTTTACATTTGATCAATATGAACAACAACATTGGTAATTTTTGCTTCCATGGTAAAGGGTAAATTAGGAAATTTAGGTTAAACACAAAATGATCAGTAATAGAAAATTACCCTAAATTTTTTCTAAATTTTATTGGATGATTTATAATATACCATTAACACCTAAGTTTTAATTTGAGTTATTTAATGGACACTTTTCCTTGATAATGACATTTATATTATTTAAATTAAAGAAAATTACAAATATCACTTTCCTTGTCTTAAACAAATCTTGTGTGTCCATATGAGGACAAAGGTAGTTTATGAGCGAATATAAGTTTCCCTTTTGAACATAATAAACTTATTTTCCTGATATAAATTTATTTATGATTTTTGGGGATCATTTGGAGGAGTTTATGATATTTATAATATTTTATTTAAAGAAAAGACAAAGATGTAACATTCATATTTTATTAACTATATTATTTTTAACATGGTATTACTAAGAATATATATTTAAATATATATACTATATTGAAATATAAAACATTTATATACATCATGGTATTTTATTTTTAATTTTTAGTGACGAGATAATTTCCTAAAATAATCATACAATGATGATGCTGTAATTATTTTATTAATGAAATAATCAAATAAATAATATTAATAATGTTAAAATAAATATAATTTGAATTAATTACGATGATAAAAAAATTTAATGGATTATTATAAAATATTATTGGCTTATTAAATGTTTCTTTTGAATTTATCATTTCGTTTTATTTTTCTTAATGCCAAAGTAATGAATAGTTTCAAAATTGACACTAACAATATATTATCAAAATAACAGTTTTTAAATCATTTAAAAATCATAAGAAAATTAAAAATAAAAAGTGATTATTATTTGGTATAAAATTTCATAAATTATTCATTTATGGTCTAATTGAAATTTTATAGTTAAAATTTACCACCTTTTAATATTAAATAATTTATTACCATAATTTAAATTAAATTATGTTAAATAAAGTCAATCAAAATGACAAGGTTAAATGTAAAACCAAAACATGTCAACATTTTATTTTATTATTAAATTAAAACCTTATATAATCTTATATAATTTTCCTTGAACAATTGGTTTTATTTGGAAAAAATACATTTATTATAATTTAATATTTTGAGGATTTCCAAGGGCGCCTCTCACCCCAATTATAAAAGGGAACTCATTACTTAATTTAATTTCACCACAATGAGTCCTTTAGCTCAACCAAATGATATAAATGTCTTTTAATAACATCCTTATCCAAGTTATGGAGGTCCTGGTACTCCAAAAAATCAACTCTATATCCCTTAAGAAGAGATCTAAAAAAAGTTTGTCAAAGAAATGGTAATTGTTTTTAGCAACTCATTCAAATTCATTTATTCTTTTGATTCCTCTTAATGTATTGTTTTTACTATCAAATAATAAATTCAGTATAATATATATACTTATATTTTATCATGATTATGAAACAATAATATTCTACCTTTTTTCCATCATATGAAAAGTGAAAGAAATGTATATGCGTACGTATGACTTACCATCTCCACACAGTGGTTCAATTCATTTTCTATGATAAACATTAAAAAATAGTTCTAAAAATTTATTTAATGATTAAATATGATATTTATAACATTAATTTTATTTTGGAAATGTTTTATCTATTCCCTATGTAAGAGAACTGAGGATTTTACGACAAAACAAACATGAGAAACAATGTAATTAACACTCAGAATAGTGAAATGAATAAATATTATTAATAAAAAAGTGGTAAAATGTTATAAAGGGACAATATATTATATCATAAATATTAACATGACTCTTTTAAAAGTTAATAATATGTTTAAAACCACTATACAGGAGGTTCGTACATGTTTGAAGGAAGTTGAACCTGAGGTTAGGGTTTTCTAATATTACTTTTATTTCAATGAGATATGACTTATTCACCAAATATTTCTTGTGTGTGGTGTACTTATAATTCCATTTGATATATCATATAATGAATCTATTTATCATAGTGTTATTAAATGTTTCATTTGAAAATAATTAATTTTATGGGGCATACGGTTCGACTGTTGGCATAGTGGTAAGGGAATTCTTAACCCAATTTCTATTATTTGGGTTAAACATCTACTACAATGATTAAATCAAGATATGATTATGTTTCAAACAAAATTTTTATTATAATAATTTGTATTTAAACTTATTTTATGTAGATTTATATCTAATACACTTAATTTATTCATATGTTTAGTGCTAAAACTTTCTTTTAAAAATACTCTTAAATGTTTTTTAAAATTTAAATAAATGTTTTTTAAACTTAGATGACATGAGCATATTTTCCTTATTTCATGATACCATAATTTGTTTAGGAATAATTTACATTTTTACAAGGTTAATTCAAAATAATTTTTTTCTTTTATAATTGTGTGGCTTTTTAAATAAATGATTCCAAATAAAAAATTGTATTTCTCTAATGAAATTTTCAATGATTTTACTTGAGTATTTTCATCTATGTCAACAACCTATATTTAATCTTATTATTAATTTAGGTTGATCTATTATGATACCATATACCATATTTTATTGAATGGTTTATTAATATTTTGACTAAGGATGTACTATCTTGACACCATTAACCATATTACTCTATATAGGTTATGATTATGTTTACTAATTGGGGAAATTATTTACATTTCATATGATAGTTTCAATATGAATATATGTGATGATTATATTTCAAATATTTTATATAAGTAATGAATTGGACTTAGTAAGTGTCGGGAGGGTCCTCTATATCCCCTTAATGCATCATTAGGTATAATAAGACAAACTAGACCCAATTTTGGCCAAGGCCTTACCCATTTATGTAGACTTCTTGGACGAGACCTTGATGGTATGCTTTCGATGTCCAGTATTATGAATTACCTCATTATGAGATTATTTATTGATATTTAATGTAATTATTCAACTAGTAGAATATCCATTTTTAAGTTTCATTCTTATGTGATTATTTATATGAAATTATTTTATTAGATTTTATTCCTTCCATATTATGCTCAAGATTGTGTTTTAATGGAATGTGTTTTTAGTTATTCAACTTACCTTATTTTTTATGTTTATTTATGATAGCTTATATTGTTCTTTTTCCCTTTTTGAGTATCTTATCTCACCCCTTTATTATGTTTTATTTTCTCCCATGATGCCAAGAAGTTTATTATGATTGATATGCAGGGTTAATCGAGGAGAATAATGGTTTTCTAAATGAATTACCTATATCGTATTTTATTTTTTTTAATAGTAATTGAATTTAAATTAGGTATCTATTTTACCAAGTCTAATAAAATATTCGGTCATTTGAGATGTAATTCTTTGTTTATTATGCTAATGTAATAAAGTAAGGAACTGGCTCCAGGATGTTGGGGTTAGGTTCTTTACAATTGGTATTAGAGGAAATTTATTATAAACCTTGGGAACTAGATTTAGGAAAACATAGATCATGGAATATAACCCTATGATAGATTTTAAGGATAACTATATAATAAAATCCCAAGCATACCATATTTTTGATATTATCTGTGCATAATTTTTTCAATTTATGTTACATATTTCACTAGTTTTGAGATTATACATAGTAACATGACCTAATCTCGTGTACGTCGTCAATTAGAAATGGAACCAAGAATAAGTAATAGGAACTTAATCAATATACTTGATCCAAAGAGTAATATGGATCATATGATTTATGTTCTTATGCCAATATTTTAAAGGGAACATGTTTCCCAAACATTCTCATCATATGTGGGCATAATTTCATATGCCATAGAGGCAAAGAAAAAATTCGCTAAGTATTATGGATTTAGAAAGAATCATGTGAACAAGATTAATACTAGAAAAAATATAGATAAAGGAAAGAAGAGAAAGAAATAATTTAATCAAATGTGATAATTGTGGAAATAAAAACCCTTGTACTTTCTTAAAAGGAATGAGAGTTTTCTACAAGTATGGAGAGAAAGGACATTGTGCTTGTGATTTCATGGGTAATAAAAAGGTTTCCAATGTAAAATGCTTCAACTTGAAGGATATGAGATAATACACAAATCAATGTCTCTAGTGTCGAAGGAATATACCCCAAAATAGAATAATGGATCATGGTCAAGATCATACAACTACCACAGGCGAAGAGGAATGATTAAAATGCTTGTGTTTGATTCATGAATTATGTTATTTGAGTATTTTATCAATATTTTTTTGGTTATAATAATAATTATATATATAAGTTCTGTACTATAATACTTTTTCTTTAAGTAATTAGAAGCATGAGATATATAACACTAGTAATCAATAAAAGTGATTCTATTGTAAGTTTGTATTTTGGAAAACACATGATTTGGGAAAGATAACCCTAAATATGTGCTTGATGTTGAGATAATAATTAATAAATTTTTTTGGGATATAATTGGTGACCATGAAGGTGGTTAGTGATTTTATGTTTTATTTCCTCTTTACATGGTTTACTACATGTTTAGGTTTAAGGAATATATTCGAAAACAAGAAATTTTATTTTTGGAACCATGTATGTTTTCATTAAGGTTTTAAGGTGATCAAGGTATTCGTATATTTGATATGTGAGATTAAGAGTTACATTATTTTTTCAGAATCTAATATTATGTTGATTTTTGTATTTAGTGACCTTCCTTCAAAATGTTTTTCTTTGAATTTGGGTAGAGATATTTTGGACAAGTGTTAAGATTAGTTACTTATTGAATGGATTAAGTTGAACTTTGGATATTATTATTTGAGGTTAAAGTGTGATTTATTATATTGTAAAACTTCTGCTAACGATTTTTATTTTGATAAATATTTAGAGGAGATAATTATATTAGGACTTTATGATTCATTTAAAGTGTTTCAGGTTTGAAAAATTTATCATGAATATTCATTTCTTGGTGTAAGGTAGGAAGTGAAAATAGATAAAAACACAATCAAATGATTAAATTATTTTCATGACATCTAAATAAATCAATTAATTTATTTTCTCAAGTGCTTATATAAATATTAAAAGTATCCCTCAAGTCTAAGGAAAAGGATTTTGTAACAAAAACATTATCCGTTTACTTTTATTTCTAAGAAATAAATGGTAGTTTAACCCATCACAAATTTACGATTTTGTGATAGTAGAAATTCTAATTACATTTTTATCTCTCACTTTATATCATAACTTTATTGTTATATTTTTATTCCATGTCCATATTTTCACTTTCCACTACTGTCCTACTATTCAAAAGCCTAATTTTATGACGACCTTCACATTTCCCATTCCCTCTTATTAAGAGGAAGTATTATAAACCCTTTTTACAATGTGGGGTTTACACAAGATAATTTTAATGTATAAACATTTATTTTTTAAGGTAAATTCAAAATTTCAAGGATGAAATTTATTGGAGGTGGGGAGAATGTAACACCCCTATATTTTATGGTATGCCTCTTTTTAAATTTAATTTGTTCGATATCTTATGAATAATGAAATATTATTATGTGATCGTTATCACCTAACCATTGGAATGGAGAGAATGAAAGAGATAAAGTAAATTATGAAAATATATTTTAAAAATGTTTATAAAATGAATTCATTAGTTACAAATTAATTATAAATTAAAATAAAAACCAATTGAACATAAAGGATGTGTTTTATAAAAAAACTATTTTTATAACCATAATGAAAATTTATCTTAATAAATTAAATTAATCAATATTAGTGAAAGATATTAACAAAATTTATATGTTAAGTATTCAATATTTTTTTTAAATTCAACCAATAATTTTGATCGGATTAATACAAGAATAAATCCAATTTTATGAAAAAAAGATTTATTTTCTAAACGGTAATTTTACCACCTTTTAATGGGGCACTTATTTCAAATCTAAATTTTGACACTTTTATAAATTCTATTTGAAAAAAATAAACTCCATTTTTAAAATCTTAATTTCAAAATTATCTTAGGGTTAATTTTCGGTATTTTTTAGAAAATATTTATTTTTCAGTGAATAGTGAAAAATACCGATTTTTTAATAAAATTATCAATTTTATTATATTAAAGCTTATTTATGATTTGAATATTGATATAAATTTAACTTAAGAAATATTTAGTTATAAAAAATCCAACCCATTTCATTGTAATCATACTTATATCTCATTTTGGTATATGTATTTTTTGGGCTTAAAAATACATTTTTCAATAAAACTATTTTTAGTTGCATTTTGCGGGATTAATTATAAATTAAAATTATGAAACATATTTGATTTGAATATTGAAAAATTGATTTTATATACTTATTTATAGTTTATAAATTTATTGAACATGTCTCTTTTATTTTTGACCAATATGAATAGTAATAATGGTAATTTTTGTTTCCACGGTAAAAGATAAATTGGGTAATTCAGGTTAAATATTATATGATAAAGATTATAAAATTACACAAAAAATTTCCCAAATTTTATTGTATGATTTATATTATAACCTTAACACCTATGGTTCTAATTTAAGCTATTTAATAGACACTTTTACATGAGAATGACATTTATATTATTTAAATTAAAGAAAATCACAAATATCACTTTACTTATCTTAAACATCTCTTATGTGTCCACATGAAGACAAAGAAAGTTTATTAACGATTATAAGGGTCAAATTTGAGCTTAATAAACTTATCTTTATGATATAATTTTTTTTAAGATTTTTAGGGATCATTTGGATGAGGTTATTATATTAATAAAATTTTATTTAAAGAGTAGACAAAGATGTCACATTCATATTGTAATAAATATGTTATTTTTAACATGGTATTATTCATAAGATATCTTTGAATATATATATTATTTTTAAATATAAAACATTTACCTACATCATGATATTTTATTTTACATTTTTAGCGAATAAATTATTACCTTAAATAATTATGAAATTATGAAGTAGTAATTATTTTATTAATGAAACAATCAAAAAAATGATATTAAAATTATTAAAATAAATACAATTTTAATTAATTAAGTTGTTAAAAAATATTTATGGACTATTATTATATATTATAGTTATATTAAATATTTTTTTCGAAGTTATCTTATTGTATTGTTTTCCTTAAGGCCAAATTAGTGAATAGTGTCAAAATTGGCACTAATGATATTTTATCAAAATAATATGTTATTAAATAATTTAAAAAAATATTTAAAAATAAAAAGTGATTATTATTTGGTATAAAATATTATAAAGTATTAATTTATGGTCTAATTGTCATTTTATAAGTAAAAATATCTACCTTTTAATATTAAATAAGTGGTTACCATAATTAAAATTAAATTATGTTAACTAAAGTCAATCTAAATGGTAATGTTTAATATAAAACCAAAACCTGTAAAAAATATATTGTATGATTATATCACAACCTTATCTCATATTATATTCTAATAATTTGATATTTGGTTATATTTGGAAGGAAAATTAATTTATTATAATTTAATATTTTGAGGATTTTAAGGGTGCCCCTCACCTCAATTATAAAGGGCACTTTTTCCTTTATTTAATTTCACCATCATGAATCTTATATCTTGAAAACAATCTATAAATTTATCCTCCTAACATAATTATACAAGTTATTTAGGTCCTCTTACTCTAAAATACTAACTATATATTCCTTGAGAAGAGATCAAAAGGAAACCTGCCAAAGAAGAGATAATCGTTTTTACCAACTCATCCAAATTCATTTTTTATTTTTATTCTTATTCATCTATTTTTTTCAATTTTAAAATTATAATTCCCTTATAATATATATACTGATATGTTATTTTGATTATTAAATAATTGTATTCTACCTTTTATCCATCCTATGAAAAATGAAAGCATCGTACGTGCGTACATACAAATTACCATCTCCATATAGCGGTATAATTAATTTTCTATGATCAACAATAAAATATAGTTATAAAGATGTATTTAATTATTAAATATAATATTTATGAAATTAATTTTATTCTATAAATGTTTTATCAATACCCTATGCAATATAATCAAGACTTTTACGACAAAAGAAGCATGAGAAATAATGCAATTAACACCCGAAATAGTGAAATGAATTAATATTATTAATAAACAAGTAGTGAAATGTTATAATGGGATAATATATTATATCATAAATATTAATATTATTCTTTTATAAGTTAATAATATTTTTGAAACCACTATACATGAGGTTCATACACATTTTAAGGAAGTCAAACATGAGGTAAGGGTTTTCTCATCTCACTTTTATTTCTGTGAGATATGCCTTATTCACCATATATTTCTTGTGTGTGGTGTATGTATACTGACATTTAATGTGTCATGTAATTAATATACTTGTCTTCATGGTATTAAATATTTCATTTTATGATCGTTAATTTTATGGGGTACTTGGTTCTCTTGTTTTCATAGTGGTAAGATAATTCTTAACCGAATTTCTATTCTTTGGGTTAAACATCTACTCCAATGATTATGTCATTCTATTATTATGTGTCAATTTAATTTTGAATATATTAAGTTTTATTTACACTTTTTATGTTTATTTAAATTTATTACACATAATTTATTCATTTTGTTAACACTCACACTTTCTTTTAAAAATTCTATTTTAAATGTTTTTTTTCTAAAAATTTAAAAGAAATGTTTGTTTTAAATTTATATGGAAAGAATAGATTTTTTTTATTTCATGATGAATTATTTGTTTAGGAATACTTTAAAAGTTTACAATGTTATTTCTAAAGAAAATTTGTTGTTTTATAATTTCATGGATTTATAAATAAATGATTCCAAGTAAAAACGAGTGTTTCTCTTAAGAAATTTTCAATGATATTTTTAGAGTATTTTCATATATTTCAAAAAACTTAGTTGAATCTTATGATTATTAATGTCTGATATATTATGATACCATTTACCATATTTAATTGAATGTTTTATTATCATTTTTATTGGTGATGTACTATCTTGATACCATTCTCTATATTACTCTGGTTAGTTTATGATTTTGTTTACTAATTTGGAAAATAATTTACAGTTCACATGAAAGTTTCAATATGAATGTATGTGTTGATTATGTATCAACAATTTGACATGAGGAGTGAATTGGACTTAGTAAGTGTCCGTCAAGGCCTTTTATAGCCCCTTGATTCATTGGTAGGTCTCATGAGACCAACTAAAACGGGTTTTGTCCAAAGCCTTACCCATTTATATAGACTTCTTGGACAAGGATTTGATGGTATGTTTTAGATATTTAGAATTATGAATTCCCTCATTATAAGATTATTTGTTGATATTCCATGTGATTATTTGACTAGTATAATATCCATGGTTAAGTTTCATTGTCATGTGATTATTAATTTTCAATTATTTTATCAACTTTTAATCCTTATATATTTTTCTAAAGATTATGTTTTCATGGAATGAGTTTTTAGATATTCACCTTTTCTTATTGTCTACATTTATTTATGATATCTTATATTTCTCTCTTTCCCTTATTGAGAAATTTATATCACCCCTTTCTTGTGTTTTATTTTTCCCTAGGATGCTAAGAAGTTTATTATGACTTATATATAGGTTTAAGCTAGGAGAATAATGGTATTATCAATGGATTCACTATGTTGTATTTTATATTATAAATTTTAATGTGAATTTCAATTGTGTATTTATTTTTCCAAGAATAAAAAACTATTCATTCCTTTGTGATGTGATTCCTTGTTTATTATGCCAATGTAATAAATTAGGGCACCGACTCTGGGATACTAGGGTCGGGGTCTTTATGTATTTGATTAGATGATAGGTTCTATGATTTTGTCCAAGATTTATTTGAGATCAAGATACCACCAGTTGAGGGTGATACCATCATACATACCTCAAACTACTTTTAGGAGTAGGTATGGTTAGTATAAGTTTGTAGAGATATCATTTTATTTGATTAATACACTAACAATATTCATAGAATTGATGATTCAGATCTTTAATAATCTTCTCAATTAGTTTACGGTGGTGTTTGTTGATGAAATCTTGGTGTACTACCAATTATTGGATGATCATGATCAACATCTTGAAATAGTCTTGAGTACATTGAGAGAGCATAAAATTTATGCAAAGATAAAAAATGTGGTTTTTGGATTGATAAAGTGAACTTCTTGGGAAATAAAGTCTCAAAGGCAGGAGTGTTAGTGGACCCAAATAAATATTTAGTCATGATATCTTGGGAGTGACTGATTAATGTCTTTGAGATTCAGAGCTTTTTGGTTTTAGAAAGTTATTATTAGCTCTTTATTTAGGACTTATCCCACCTGGAAGCACCGATGTATGGGATAACCAATAAGGGAGTGAATTTTTTATGGTTAGATTCTTATGAGAGATATTTTCATAAGCTAAAGAGTTGGATAACCTTAGCACCCATCCTCGTATTACCTATGCTAGGTAAGTCATACACCATGTACTGTGATGCATCTGGGGTTTAACTCAGAGCAGTTCTAATGTAGGAGGATTGAGTGGTTGCTTATGGCTCAATATAGATAAAATTAAATGAGAGGAATTATCCGACACATGATCTAGATTTTTCTATAGTGGTATATGATCTTAGATTCTAGAGACACTATTTTTTGGTTGAGTGGTTTTTGGTGTACACAAACCACAAGATACTTAGGGATATCTATTCTCAGCGAGACCTAAACCTTTGACAGAGGAGGTGAGTTGGGTATCTATAGTATTTCAAATTCAATTTTTCTCATACACAAAGTAAATAAAACATAATTTTTGACAACTTTAGTTGAAATATGTAGAGTGAGGTAGTTTAGGTGTCTTGTAAGGAGTGGTAAATGATGACACTATTTGCACACATGCATCTAGATGTTCAAAAGAGCCAAGGGCGATTAGCTCTGACTTCAATATATTTTATACCCTTGATTTTTGGCCAGATAATGTTATTCATGATATATAATACAAAATGTGTAGTATATACACCACAATAAAGAAACAAGTAGTGAATATGGCATATATCTCATAGAAATAAAAGTGAGATGAGAAACCCTTACCTCAAGTCTTTTCTTTCTTTATATGTGTTCAAACATCCTATATAATAAATATAAAGTTATTATAAATATATTAAATAACTATAATTATATATATTATAACATATATTATTTACTTATAACATTCTATGACTCGTTTACTTACAATTTTGTTTTAAAATCGCTGTTTAGGGTGATAAATGCTTCATTTTTCTAGCATGTTTCAGTTCGGAAGTTCTGGTCCTTATACTTTGATCATGGTTCAATCATCTCTAGAATTTTAATCATGTCAATATTATCATATTTAATCATTATATACACTTTTATAACTATTATAATAATTTTTTGATTAAAATGAATTGCATCACTTCGTGGAGATGGCAATCCGTACGTACACACGAGTGATGTTTCCACATTTTGATAGATGAAATGAATTAAAATTAAATAATAATTCATTTTTACAGAATAATTATTATATAATAAGTATAATATATAAATATTAAATTTATCAAATATCCAACCATGAAATATGCTGATGGAAAATGAATCATATTGCTACGTGGTGGTGGTGGTCCACATGTGCGCATGAGTGATAATTTCGTTTCCAATTTGATAGAAAGAAGGTGGAAAATGGTTGTCCAGTAATAATAATAACATCTCAGTATATTTATGACACTATATTAATTTTATTAGGATTCATACAATATATTTAAAGGGAGTATAAGAAGAAATAAAATTTGAAATATTCAGATAATACAATTACCTCCTCTTTGAGAGACCTCCTTTGGCTTACACCTTAAGCCTTATTAGGATGGACTTAGGGGAATAACAGAAGATATATGATTAAGGTAAGGAATATAATATGGAATTAGGGTATATATTTTCTGAGATGGATTGATAAAACTTTGTGAAAAAGGGTGGATAGAAGGATCCCATTTATAAGTGAGGGAAAGGGAACAATTAGAATTACTTAAAAGATTTAAATGTAATATATTTCATAATCATGTCAAGTAGAATCAAGGCATGAAAATTTCAAATATAAGTTTTTATAGGGTATTAATGAACTAAAAATATCATATTTAGACAATTTTGGGATACATTTTAACCCTTGTATCCTAGTTAAACCACTTTAAACCCATTTTAACCTTAACTATGATAACTCAACTTTTTTCCATGATAACATAACTACATGAGAAAAAATAAATGGGGAATTATAAAAAAATACATGATCATTAAAAAACTGTAATAAATTTTACCATATTCAACTTATATACATGGTAGAAATTATTTTTAATATAAGAATAGAAAATGCATGAAAATGGTCTTTAAGAAAATACACGATTTATGTTTAAAAACAATTTTACATTGAAATCAAGTAAAAATTAATTTACATAAATATTTTTTTTATTTAATAAAAAAGAATGTTTTTAGACTTTTTTATAAATCCAAAACTTTATTTCTTCTTCCAAAATTACCATTAAATTCAAAGACCCAACAAAAGTTTTAAATTTGAATATAATATAACTTATGTTTACGAAAGTCAATATGAGGTTCCCAAATTAAAAATAATGATTTAAAATAAATTATTTAACTATTTTAAAATATGCATGGTCAAGAAAAAAGTTTCATAATTTATTAATTCATGCTTACATCATAATAATTTTATAAAAGTGACAGTATTTGAAAAATTGATATTTTCATTATTCACTAAAAAATCAATTATTTAATAAAAATATCAAAAATACACCCTAAGATAAATTTGAAATGATGATAAAAAATTATATATATTTTTCCAAATAAAATCTATAAAATTTATAGAAATTAATTATAATATTCATGCACAAAATACAATAAAACCATTTTTAAAGAAAATGTATTTTTAAAGCATAAAATGACTACTAAAAATTGAATACGTATCTATTATCCACTAATAAATAAATTTTTAATTATATAAAACCTTTATACATATTTTTCATAATTTTTTTATTTTTATTCAAACCTTTAATTTTAATGGATAGGTAATAACGTTCACATTTAAATAATAATATTTTTATGGTATATCATGGTTCTCTTAAAGCTCGGTGTTTCATGTTTAGAAAGCAATTAAACACTTCAAATTTATTTAAAGATAAATATATCATAAAATATTAGGGTGTTAAAATAATAATGATTATACATTAATAAAGTTTCATTGTAGTATGATATGATGCATTATGATGATATCCTTTCATGGTATCATATAGGCATGGAGATTAAAAGAATCTGGATATCATGGAAAGAGAGGGGTGCAATAATTTTGGATATCATATTAGTTTTAAAAACCTAGTTTTAGGATATTTTTTATGGATATATAATATAAGTTTAAATAATATTTTATTACTATAAATAATGGTTAATTAAAGTGACATAAATATCCAGGAGAGACTCTAAAAATATAAGAAGGAGATGAGAAGAAAAAGAAAGAGGTTGAAGCTGATGCTTAACATTTGAGATTAATCTGAGTATTAAATATAGAGATCCTGATGACATCTATGAGGAGAAGTTCCTATAAATTAAATAAGTATAAAGAGAATAATAAGAATCAGGTTTTAAGAACTACTAAAAAATGGGCCTTTAACAGTGTTAAAATTGGCCACTATTAGTGAAAAAAAGTATTGACTATTAGAGCATGATTAAAATACCAAAGATTTTATCAGTGCTAGAAAATAAATGATAAAGGGAACCTTCATCAACAATTTTAGAAGTGGTGATGAAGGGTCCCTTTATCAGTTCTTTTAGAATCAATGATAAAGCTAGCCTTCATCAGCACCTTTAATAGCACTGATAAAGGGTGAAAATTGCAGCGTGCTATTAAATTTATAGCACACTGTAGCAAGAAAAACAATAACAAAAAATTGGTAAAAATACATATTTTAAATGAAATAAAATTTACAGAAAAAATACAAGAGAAAAAACACAATATTATATAAATTTCAAACATTTTTTTTGTACAATTACATGATTAAGTACAAATCATCACAAACATTCAAAAACATAAATGTTCCTTTGTCTTTGGCTAATGACCCCCACTCATGCTATTTCCAAACAAACCACCCAATCTTAAGAAGAAGAATGAGCCTGTATAATAAAATAATTCTTATGATAATAATATTATAAATAAATAATCAAAACATAAAGTGTCAATTTCACACTAAACTTTGAGTCATACTAGTAACAACATGTATCAGATTATGTTTTGGTTTATTCTTGCATGTCACACCGTTTTTTATTCATCTTAAAGAATTATCTCTATGAAAATTAAATAAATAAGTATAAGATAAAAATGATATTTAAATAAATTAATTAATATTAGATATAATGATTAGAAAATAATGTAGACAAGTTGGCTCAGTTTTGGCAATGTGATGCTTGTTTTAAATTAAAATGGAACTTATATATTTAAAACATGCACTTAAATTCATAAAAATCACACCATTTGTCTAATTGAGGTGAATAAGATTACTACACATCAAAAATGACTTATGGATTGTTTTCCTAAAGTATCAAAATATTAAAAATTCTTTTTCTAGATTTTGAATATGTCACTTATGTTTTTTTACAAAAATATCATTTTAAAGTAGAAACACACACTTGGAGTTATATGAGTCACAAAATGTGTTGGATTGATGTGAGAATTATTCCTAAATTTCACTAATGAAATATGAATAATTTTCCTAAAATTTCAAGACACTCTGAGTGTATTTTCTTAGTTTTCAGTGAGTGACACTTTTTTAACTAAAATGCCAATTTTGAACTTATAACAGACACTTTGAGTCATACTAGGAACATCGTGTATCATATTGAGGTGTGGAGATTCCTACATATCAAAAATGAATTATGGATCATTTAATAAAGTATAAAAACATCCTGACTACATTTTCTTGGTTTTGAGCATATTAGTTGTCTTTTTTACTAAAATTAATGTCATTTTTAAATAAAAATACATTTGATGTCATACTGTGTACACCATGTGTCAGATTGAGGTGTGGATAGATCCTACACGTCAAAAAAGACTTATGAATAATTTTCATAAATTATCAAAACAATATGAATTAATTTTCTTAGTTTTGAGTATGTCACTTGTGTTTTTACTAAAGTGTCATTTTAAACTGGAAATACACACTTTCCATCTTACCAGTGACATCATGTGTTAGTTTAACAGGAAACTAATTCTTATACATCAAAAATTACTTTTTTATAATTTAAACATATTATCAATAAAATATGAGTGTGTTTGATTAGTTTTCAATGAGTAACACTTTCTGAACTAAAATTTCAATTTTAATATGATAACAGACACTTTGAGTAATATTAAGAACATTGTGTATCAGATTGTGGTGTGGATAATTTCTACATGCCAAAAATAAATTTTGGATCATTTTACTAAAGTATAAAAACAATATGAACGTGTTTTCTCAATTTTTAGTATGTCACTTGTCTTTCTTACTAAAATTAATGTCAATTATAAATAAAAAGACACACTTATTGTCATACCGTCCATACTGTGAATCGGATTATGGTGAAGATGATTACTACAAATAATAAATTACTTATAGATCATTTTCATAAAGTATAAATATAATAGGAATGTATTTTCTTGGTTTTGAGAATGTAACTTGTGTTTTGAACTAAAATTTCATTTTGAACTGGAAAAAAGAACATTAATTCATACAAGTTATATAATTTATCAATTTGACATGAGACTAATTCCTACACATAAAAAATGAATTATGAATCATTTTCATAAATTATCAAGAAAATCCAAGCATGTTTGTTTGCTTTTTAGTAAGTGACATGTTTTGAACTAAAATGTTAATTTTAAACAGATTAAATACATTTTAAGTCATACCGGGCACATCATGAATCTAATTTTGGTTTGACTGATTCTTAATTATTAAAATTGACTTTTGGATAATTTTTCTAAAGTTTCAAAACAACATAAATGTGTTTTCTCAATTTTGATTATAAAAATTATATTTTTTACTAAAATTAATGTCAATTTAAATAAAAAAGATACATTTGGAGTCATACCGGTCACAATATGTGTTAGATTTAGGTGAATCTAATTCCTATATATCAAAAATGAATTATGAATCATTTTCCTAACATTTCAACACAATCTGAATGCATTTTCTCAGTTTTGAATATGTCAATTATATTTTTTTCTAAAATGTAATTTTAAACTAGAAACACACAATTTGAGGAATACCAGTCACATAATGTATCAATTTAATGTGAGACTAATTCCAACATGTCAAAAATGGCTTATGAATCATTTTACTGAATTATTAACACAGTCCAAGTGCATTTTATTAATTTTTAATGACTAACACTTTTTGAACTAAAATATCAATTTGAAATTGATAATGGACACTTTGAGTCATATCGAGAACATCATGTATCAGATTTAGCTTAGGATAATTCCTACATATTAAAAATGAACTATGGATTGTTTTACTAAATTATCAAAATAATCTGAATGTGTTTACTTAGTTTTGAGTATGTCACTTTTATTTTTTACTAAAATTGTTGTCAATTTTAAATAAAAAGAAACACTTGAGTAAAATTGGTCACACCATACATCATATTGAGTTGAGTCTTATTATTAAACATCAAAAATTACTTATGTATCATTATACTAAAGTATTTAAATAATAAAAAAGTGTTTTCTTAGTTTTGAGTATGTCACTTGTCTTTTTTACAAAAATTTTATTTTTAATTGGAAAAATTCACTTTGAGTTATACCTGTTATATCAATTATTAGTTTGTTGAAAGAATAATTCAAAAAAAAAACAAAAATAAATTATGAATTATTTTACTAAATTATCAAGATAGTTCAAGCATGTTTTCTCAGTTTTTAGTGAGTACCACTTTTTGAAATAAAATTTCAATTTCAAAATGATAACAAAAAATTTGAGTCATTCCAGAAAAATAATGTATCATATTGAGGTGAGGTTGATTCATATATGTAAAAAATAACTTATGGATCATTTTCCTAAAGTATCAAAACAATGTAAATGAATTTTCTCAGTTTTGAGTATGTCACTTTTGATTTTTACTAAAATTAATGTCAATTTTAAATAAAAAAGACACACTTAGAGTCATACTAGTCCCACTATGTGTATTATTGAAGTGAATATGATTCTTACACATTAAAAATTACTTATGGATCATTAAACTAAGGTATAAAAACAATATAATTGTGTTTTCTCATTTTTGAGTATGTTACTTGTATTTTTTACTAAAATTAATGTCAATTTTAAATAAAAAGGCACACTTGAAATCATACTGGTCACAACGTACATCATATTGAGGTTCAGTTGATTCCTACACATTTTAAATTACTTATGAATTATTTTCTTAAAGTATAAAACCAATATGAATGTTTTTCTCAGTTTTTGAGAATGTCACTTGTATTTTTTTACTAAAATGTGCTTTCAAACTAGAAACATGCACTTTGATTCATACCAATCATATAATGTGTTTTTTGATGTGATACTAATTCGTACATATAAAAATGAATTATGAATCTTTATAATAAATTATCAAAACAATCAAAGCATGTTTTTTCATTGAGTGACACTTTTTGAACTAAAATGCCAATTTTAAACTAATAACGGACACTTTGAGTATTACCAAGAACATCATGTATCAGATTGAGGTAAGGAAAATTCATACACATAAAAAATGACTTATATATTGTTTTAATAAATTATTAAAACAATATAAATGTGTATTATACGTTTTGAATATGTCACTTGTTTTTTTACTAAAATCAAGGTCAATTTTAAATAAAAAGACACACATTGACTGATAACAGTCACACCATGCATCAGATTGAGGTTTGGTTGATTTTTACGTGTCAAAAATGACATATGGATCATTTTCATAAGGTTTAAAAATAATTTGGATTCCTTTAATTAGTTTTGAGTATTTCACTCTTTATTTTTACTAAAATATCATTTTAAACTGGAAACGAGTACTTTGGGTCATGATGGTCACATCATGTGTCAGTTTGACATGATATTGATTCATAAACATAAAAATTAACTTATAATTTTTTTTATAAAATATAGAGACAATATAAATGTTTTTTCTAGGTTTTTAGTGAGTGACACTTTTTGAACTAAAATATCAATTTTAAATTGATAACGAAAACTTTGAGTCGTACTGGGAACATCATGTATCAGATTTATGTGATACTAATTAATACATGTAAAAAATGACTTATGGGTTCTTTTCTAATTTATAAAAACAATATGAATGTTTTTTCTTAGTTTTTAGTATGTCACTTTTGTTTTTTTACTTAAATTAATGTCAATTTTAAATAAAAAGTCACACTTAGAGTTATACTGGTTACACTATGCATCAGACTGAGGTGAGACCAATTCCTACACATAAAAAATGAATTATGGATAATTATCATTAGGTATAAAAACAATATAAATGTGTTTTATTAGTATTGAGTATGTAACTTGTCATTTTTACTTAAAATTTAGGTTAATTTTAAATAAAATGTCACACTTGGAGTCATAACGGTCACAACATGCATTAAATTGAGGTGAGGTTGATTCCTGCATATTGAAAATGACTTATGAATAATTTTCCTAAAGTATCAAAACAACCAGAATGAATTTTATTGTTTTTGAGTATATAACTTTTCTTTTTTTTTTCTTCTAAAATGTCATTTTCAACTAGAAACACACACTTTGAGATATACCAGTAACATCTTGCACCATATTAAGGAAACAATTATTCATACAAATAAAAAATGACTTATGGATCATTTTACTAAAGTGTAAAAACAATTTTAATGTTTTTCTTGATTTTGAGTATGTAAATTGTATTTTTTACTAAAATTAATGTTAATTTTAAATAAAAAGACACATTTAGATTCATACCAAGAACACCATATATCAGGTTGAGGTATGACTAATTTCTATATGTCAAATACGACTTATGGATCATTATCCTAAAGTATCAAAGAAATATGAATGTGTTTTCTTAGTTTTGAGTATGTCAGTTGTCTTATTTTATTAAAATTAATATCAATTTTAAATGAAAATACACACTTGGAGTCATACTAGTAACATTGTGCATTAGATTGAGATATAACTGATTCCTAAACATCACAAATGAAATATAGATGTTTTTACTAAATTATCAGAATAATCTGAATGTTTTTTATCATTTTTGAGTATGTGATGTGTGTTTTGAACTAAATCATAAATTATGAACTAAAAATATACTTTTTGAGTCAAACTGAACCCATTGTATATCAGATTTATGTGAGGTTGGTTAACCCATTTCATTATTGTAGTCATCTCATTTGCAGACTTTAATTACAATCTCTCATGAGCACAATAATCTTGGAACATACCAACCCCAAAAAAAAATAATCTTCCTATATAAGAAAATAATTATTATGTTTTTATTACTATAAATAAATAAATTAAACATAAATATGAAACAATACATTAATAAAATTTCATTTTTAAACTAAAACCATGCAATCTGAGTCATACAAAGTACACCATGTATCAGTTTGAGGTATATTTGATTACATCATGTCTTTTTATCCTATAGTGTATTCAACATTCTAGGTTATCTAACACAATTTTAGTTTGATAACCCAGAATGTTGAATACACTGGAAAATAAAAATAAAATTACATTATCATTAGTGAATCTTCATTTTTGATTGCATGATCATAGTATAGGAGTGATTCATCCTTGTTAAAAAATTTATTTCTTCATGATCTCTGTAAAAATTAACAAAATAAGTATTTCATAAAAGTAATGAAAAAATTGACTAAAAAAAGTAGATACAATGATGATAAAATCAACTTAAAGGTTATTTGTTCTAGATATATATCATTAAAATATAATATAATTATTCTTGATCGTATAAAATTAAAATAAGATCAATTTATTCAATCTTACATGATCCTAAAATAAAATGCATTGGACCATGTAATATGAAATGAAACTTCCTTCAGTGTTCCTTACCACCTAATGTTAAAATGTATGAAATAATATCCTACATAGATTATGATCACCTATATGATATTTATTTATTAAATCCTGTAAACTATAAATATCATCATGGTGTATTTCTTTTTCACACTTCATTTTCTATATAAAAATATATTTTTTCCTTCATTATAACTTAAAATTATAACACTCATTTGTCAAAGATAATTGGAATTTACAATCCTATTTTTTAAACTGTGATTCCAAAATATGACATTTTTTATTCAACCACTTTGGATATATATGAGATATTTGAGAAGTTCAATCCCAAAAACATGATATATTTAACCGATTTATAATAACATACCATTCACATATTACAAAAAAAAATCCCATAAAAACTTTTATCCTTTTCGGTTGGTGTAAAAATCATATATAAACATTTTACTTCTTATCTTATATAAACAACTATCATTACACATTATATATTCATGGATTATACCAAAGGATTGTGTATCCCTTTATTTATTCCTAAAAAACATTAACCATTTGTGTAAACCTATTATCATTCATTTTTTGAACTAAAATAAATATTTACATTATAGTTTTTAAGGAACATAATAAAATCTATCTTTCCCTTTCACCATCATAGAGAGTAAAAAAAGCATGATAAACTATTTACCTTGTTTGATCGAAAAAAAATTAGTGTGAACCAATATGTATATTCATAAGACACTAAACTCCATTATAAATTGTTTACCCTTTTTGACAGTATTAAACATCAATATATCCCTTTATAACATCCAAATGATGCTAAAATATATCACATCCATTAAGTCATCCTGGATTGTGCTATATATTAGTATATACATTTCAATATTCTTGGTGATGATAAACACTAACATAAGATCATCATTATTTTTACATAAAAATTAGATCATCTCTGTTCTCCTTTATTTTTTTTGAGAATGATGATTAGTTTTTTTATTAATGATATTGTGAACGTTGATCATTTCTAATAATTAATGTGCACATACATATTAGTGAAAAACCAGTGGACACATTTTTTGATTGTGAGCTAGTGAACATGTATCTATATTCATAATAAATATTTGTTAAATGCCTCAAATCATGTAATGATTGTGAGATTCTATGTGATATAGTGGTGGGATGTTTTAATTTCACATTATGTGCATTAAAAATAATCAATTTTAGTCAATCCATTTCACAAATGTAAACTTGATGTGTTACTTGTATATATTTTTCAAGAATTTTTTGATACTATATAATAGTGTGATCCTAGAAAATAAGATCATTTTTGGGATGATACAAAATTTTGACCACCCATTTTTAAAAAATAGATCAATTAAACTACGATCTCACCCATAAGAAGGATAATAATAGAAGAGGAAAAAACATCATTAATTACATATTAGTTGGATAATACATAATATTATAGTGAATTATACATATATTTTTATTTTATTTTCACAATAAACTCATAATTTTTTACTATGAATTCTTAAATAAAAATTATCATAATTTTAATTTAATTTTTTCATATCGATTTAATCAATTTCATCACAAGACTATAATTCCATAAGATAGAGATATAAAAAAATTATAGATAGACTAAACAACATTACCATGAATATTTTCTTAATATTTAGTAAAATAACTAGTAATCATGATCTCATTATTATTCATTATTGAAAATTAGTAAAATATTACTACATTTCATCAGTAAAATGATCTAAATTTTCTTCAGCACCTAGTAGAGGATAAAAGGAATACAACTAAGTTTTAAAAATTTAGAATTGAACTGATATACACCCTACATTTTATGATATAATAAGGAGATAAATTTTTAAACCCCAATAGATCTACACTTACATTACCACTCATTATTTCATTATTTATCTCTACTTTAAGACATGATCATTCAAGCATATGATAGAATGAAAAAGGTCTCCATAGGTTTCACCCCAACACATCACTCCTCATTACCATGGATGTTTTCTTCCCCAATTGAATTTTTGAGATCCTAATTTAACATGCATCATGTGAAACCAAACTACATCAAAATGGAAGTGAAACTTAGATATTATATAACCATCTAATTGATGATCAAATAGCCTAAATAATTCCACCACCCACCAAAGTGAAACCATTGCATTGTTCTTTTATTCTATCATTACCACTACAAATGAAAGAACACTATATATGGAATTAGTCTAATTTTATTATAAAAATGATAATTAAATTAACTAAAAAATATAGATAAAATTATGAGATAATTAACTAAATAAGTAGTACAAAGTCACCTCTTCATGACGCTTGTATACATTCTCACGCCATTTTTTCTACTCGTTTATAAAAATATTGATTTCCTCAATTGTACTTATCCCTAAGGAATAAATAAAAATTAATATATAAAAATTATGATACTAATTAATCACACCCCAAATATATTTATAAGGTTATAGCCCATACTAGATCATAAACATAGAAGGTAATTAGCGAAATCTGGTGTCAAAAAATATTCTGACAACATGTATGCTACTCAATAATATCTAAAAAAAATTAATTATTCTTTTAAGTATGAAGGTTTTTGATAATTCCAATAATACTAAGAAAATATAGAAAATAAAATAATTAAGAAATCATTTTAATGAAATTGTAATTACCTTCAGAAATCACCAGTTTGAGGAGGGTGGTCTTTTCATGGTTTCTGATCTCTCTCATAAATTTTCAAACATAATTTCCTAAATTGTTTCCATTATCGTATTTTAAAAACAACAAAAATAGTGAGCAAAATAAGTAATTTTTTTTGAAATATGTTTTGATATTTAAATATTTCTATACATAATTTAATATGTTTCTATTTGAAGTAATCCATATACCTTTTATATTCAGTTGATGACTTCAAGACATTATTTATCTTATATTTAGAGACCTCAATATCATAAAAAAAATCTTTTTAAAATACATATTGAAATATACAATTCAAAATTTATCTATAAAATGTTGATTGTAGTGTATTAAAAATTCACAATACACATCACGCGTGGTTGGATTGTTGGATATCCATGCATTGGATCCAAAAAATAAATATTTAGGGTTTCCAAATTGAGTGCAGTCATTATCCACTACATCCTAAAAAACAAACAGTTAATAAAAACAATAAAAATATATTTTATGTGATTAAATTGTAGAGTTTTACCCCTTCATTATAGGAATCAAAAATAGTCTGTTGTCTGTTATTTTTTACTAAACACAGTGTATAGTTCATCATTATTCTTATCCATTTCTTCATTCTCTAAATAAGTTTCCTACATAGAAATGATATAGGGATTAATGAATCCAAATCATGAGTTTCACTATTTTACCTTTATATATAAGAAATATAAACTCTTAGAGAAAATTAGAATAGTTATAAACCTTAATGAACATATTAGATCATTATTTGGACATTTGTATTATGAAAATGTAGCTTATGTATGTATTCAAAACTGAGACTCCTAGCCATTTAAACTCAAGAATCTCATTTGTATTCTCGATACCAACAAGGTATATAACAAAAGTATAAAAAAATTCTTCTTAATATGGAATTTAAGAAATATTTTCATATTTAAATGTGGTCTATCCTGGAATTTGTAATGAAAATAAACATTTCAGTGTAACAAGAATAGAGAAGGTACTTCAGGAATGCTATTTTGATTTCTTGTTCGATTCACTAGATTGTCTTGATCCGACCTTATATTCCCAATTGATTTATTTGTATACAATACAATACCTCACTTAAGACCTTTTTTCATCAACTGTTATAGGTTTTTCATAAGAAAAAATTTGTTAAATACACACCTTATATATCTTTATAAGATTATAGGGCCATTACATGAAAGTTCCAATAGTATCATCAACTGTTGTAATACCTAGATCATCAAATGAAATTGGAAACTCAACATTAAACTCTTGAGCAACCATAATCACTACTCCCATGTGATATTTTGGGATTTCTTTATTGTGTATCTTGTTTCCCAAGATATTATACACCATAACACTTGTAACAAGTTTGTGCGTGGGTGTTGGTACATAAAAATCACATAAAAATTTACCCTATATAATTTTAGTAATATAAAATTATCAAAAGCTATTTGATTCAAATTTTAGAGAAAGAGTAATGACAAAATTTATTACCTCAGATAAGGTATGAAATTGAGGGGAATGACTATCCTCAAAGATAGCAAGGTCTTTTGGTTCTTCATGTGTGGATGTTTTTTCCATTGTCAATTCACTTTGATCCTTTCTCATATATTGGTGTGCCATACCAAACCAAAAAATAATAACTTGTAAATAATATATTTTTTATAGAATCCTTTCATCATCTTATATGTATATTATTATGGTTTTTTATTCTTGAAATATTTTCTAGTAAGCACTCTAAAACCAAATCATCTAACGCAGCCATATTGTTATTAATGGTTGAGAGATAATGAAATTAGTTTTTCTTCTAGTATGGTTGATGCGTATTATTGTGTCTAAACTGTATAAATAAAATATAAAAATAAATGGATATGTTTATTTAAAAATGTTATAAATCATGAAAAATTGCTTTTATGTCATACTTACACAAGTTTCCCGTTCTTATTTTGTTTTTTCATCAACCAGTTTACCCTCTTTATTTATGCGATCCACCTCACATAGCACATTATGTGGGAAAGAAGTGGATTGATATTTTGATTGATAAATATTCATATAAACAAAAGAAAATATTTTATTTCATATCAAAAACTACATTTATTGTCCAATTAAAATAAAAACTAATTTCTTCTCTAGTAAATAATTCCCCATACTTACTTTATAATAGGGGAACATTGGTTTTAATTTATGTTATTTATATTCATCACTCATTTTCTATTTCTTAAATTAACATTTTTTAATTAAATTGTATAAAATAAATAATTTCAAATAATATATTATCAACCAGAATTAAATTGAAATGATTTATCATCGTGATTACCGATGAAATAGTTCCATGTTTTCTATTTTATAAAACGGACATAAGTAACCGGTGGGTGGGGATTTGATCTATCCTTAACATACTTAAAATGAAATTTGGTAATAGGAGTCTAAAATCCTTTATGGTATTTTCTAGTAGTCATTAAAAAAATTTCTTATGAAAATATTCTAAAGTAAATGAAATATTTAATGAATAATTAGAATTTAATCAATGTTTTATTATATATATTTTTTTAAAATAAAAAAATGTTATCATAAAATTACCTTTATATATTCACAAAGGGTTTCCTTTGTTACAGGTTTTACATTGATCCATGACTCTATATCAATTGGTACATTCATCCATGTTGTGACACCAATATAACTAATGAACATTGACTTGTTGGGGTCAACAGGTTGGCCACATTGATTCCATACAAACTAAAATTTTACTCCCTTACTTCTTGATTTGATAATTTTATTCAACATTATGATGTTTCTTCATTCTTGTTTTTTTCATCAACATGTTGTTGATCCCCAAAATTTTTTTTAGTTCTAGAATCAACAACTTATTCTTACTTGGGATTGGTAATGCCATCATGTGCAGAAGAAATTGTCTACATGAGTATTCAAACATTTAATTTAGATTAAGTTTATAAAGTAGACAACACATAATGTTATGAGAAAAATCATAGTATATTAAAAAGCACTTTTACCTTCTCATTAAACTCTTTATTTTTTTTAAAAATGTTTAAGGGATTTGGATTCTTTATTGAGAATCCAATCCTTTATTTTTGGTTGCTTATAATTTAAAATACATTGCCTGCATTGGGAAAAATATGAACTGATTGTGATCTACCAATAAAAGTGTCATCCATGATTGAATTTTCATCTGAACCTACAATCGTTTTAGTCACCAGTAGGACAATCGACCAATTCTTGTTTACTAGATCTGATACATAAAATAATTGAATTGCTTGTGATGCCATTATGAATAGCTCATTATTTTCCCCTTCCACACTGAAATTCACCTTCACAAATCCCATTTTATCAACTTTAACTTCATTCTTATTGTTAACCCATTTTCAATAGAAAATCATCACTTGAAATGTTGTATAATACAACTCTTATATATGTACGATAAATCCAAAATGTAATATATTCACATAAATTGGTTTTATATCCTTGGAAATAGATATGTGCATCACTTTCACCATAATAATACCTCTAATGTTTTGAATTTAACTATATTCATCATGTTATTTTTTATATAACATATTACAATTAATTATAAAACCAATGTAAGATATAAAATTTACATTTGTTCCCTTGGCTAGAAATTGAATGTGTCTGGTAATTGAATTCATATTTTTAGATAACACCTTATAAATATGATCTCAGAACCATTCTATAAACTATTGATTATGTGTATTTGATATCCATCCTTCATACCTTGATGGATTCAAATCTCAAAGGATTTCTTTGTGGGCTTCAATGTATGGATCAAAATATTTAATATTTTTTAAAATATAATGGTTTTCTTGATCCCTCTATTTGATGGTAATTTTAAAAACATATCTTCTAGAAATACCTTTACCCATAAGGCTACTTTTATGATGAGACTTTAGGAGTCTGATTATATCAATATTTAACAGGTAATTGGTATAGAATTCAATATTTCCTTCAATAATATATCTTTCTACAATACAACCTTCAAGAGACTTTGATTATTGAAATATCATTTCAAAATATTCATATATCATTCAATGGGTTATATATATCTATAATAGAAAAAACCACATAGTTGAACCCCTCTAACCAGCAGAACCATCATATGGACCATTGTATCAAATAATGATGGTGGGAAGAACATCTCTAATTCACATAATATGAATGAAACCTCGTTATTAATCACTAGAAACTTCACTGGGTCAATAACTTTATTTCACGTGGATTTGAAAAATAGGTAGAGTATTGCTAATATACATCATAAATTTTTAGGTAGGATACAATGTAAATCCACATGCATCAAATCTTGCATCAAAACATGAAATACGTGTGATTTTAGACCCTGTAATTTCAAATTACTCATTAATACGATATTGTTGATATTTGGTGAATACCTTTATAACTTCTACACCATTAAGGAAAATGAAAAAGTGCATTTTATTTTTCTATTTGGATAGAGTGTGAACTATTAAGGAAGAAAATACTTCCCTTTACCCTTCACTGATGTTAACTCTTCCCTTATCCTCATGTCAATCATGTCAAACCTAACATTTATGTCATATTTTTTTCGATAACATTTATTAATGTGACAATAACCTTATAGAATACATTTTTTCAGCATAAATCACATAAAAAAAATTTAAAACGTACAAATATTTCCAATAAGGTAATTCAAAGAAAATTTATCTCTTTTTCCAACTTTATTTCATAAGGTTTTTTGAAAATGGTTTATTGAAAATATTGTTAATATATTTTACTTTATCGAATAGTTGATCACCCGTTAGTGGAAAAAGTGTTGTAACTTGTCCAAAAGTTTCATCAAATTCTTTTATCAAGGATCAGTATTTATGTTTTTGAGATAAAAAACTTCAGATGTCTTAAAAATAAAGTCTTTGAATAATGTTTCAACTGAACTAAGTGTGTTTATTCTTTAAAAACAGGACATCCCAAAATTCCTTTAATTCTATATCCTAACAAATTTCCATAAGTAGGAAATTAATTTATCATCCCATACAATATAGACCTCAATGTGAATACTTTATTTCTATGAGAATCATATATTATAACACTTGTATCCCATAAAAATTTTAGATCTTTGGTCAATGGATCCAAATGGACATCAATATCCTTACTGGGTTGTTTTGGTCTAGATATATGTAGATAGAACATAATGTATTTTCAATTCATGCATAACCTTGGAGGAATATTATATATTACCCATATTATAGGACATGTACTATGAGTATTACATTATACACCAAAATTATTTATTCCATCTATAGATAACACAATACAATTTTTTTTGGCTCATTTCCAAATTTAGGATATTCGTAATCAATTTTATTCTACTAAGAAGAGTCTGCTGGATGATGTAGGTTCCCATATTTAATTTTTTTATCTACATGAAATTTCAATTGGCTGTTGTTTAATAACATCCATATAGTCTTCTAAACCATGGAATGATAGGAATGTACCATACAACCTTTTAAAGACTTGATTCATCTTTCTTGTATCAATATGTGCCACACTTATGGCATTTTATGAGTGATTCATGGTCCTTATGAAATAATATACAATCATTTGTAAAGTCATTTATTTTTTCGAGATCATTCCATTTGAATGTAACATTCATTTAATATCATATTTTCGATAAGGAAGTTCATTTTCTTCTGGTAGCATATCACTCGGGAGACCAATTATTTCTATAATGCTGGTGTCGCTCTATTTTCTGCTAGCTTCCAAATTATATAACTTCAATACAACTAGAAATGTTTTTTATTTAGTAAAATTGGTATACAATGGTCTCTTAGCACAACTATTTAACTTCATAAACATCTTTTTAAAATCATGAAGATCATCTTAAATTTCCATTTTCATTTTTCCATACGATCTACATCATCCATTACACTAGTATTTATATCAAATGATCCATAAACCATAGTATCATCCCAATAGGTTTGCAAGTTCATTTGTCACCTTTTTTAATCTAATATTTATATCTCTAATCTATTATGTGATAAATCAAATGTCCTTAAAACTCTTATAGACTATTTTTTATTGAATAATAACAATGTAAACATGGATAAAGGATTTAATAATGGTTATATGCATGCTCCATTCAAAACTTGATGAACTCTTTAACTCCATATTCTTAAACATTTGTCATAAAATTAGCATGAATCCATTTTTGATTCATATCCATCATATTAGGTTCATAAAATATTCATTCTATATAAAAAATAGATAAATACACATAATATATTCATAATCAAAGTTGAAAGTTATAGATAATTCTAATAAGGGGAACCCAAAAGGATCAATGGTGCCCGATATGGAATAAATAATTCTTAGAGTAGTTCAAGAAACATAGGTACATGTCTAGAAGATATAGGGAATGAGTCTCATGCAAAAAAAATTCAATAATAAATGTTTTAGAGATGAAGCTAATGAGGATGACAGTTTCCTCCTTAAATCTAAATATTCTCGGGTTGGGAGTTGGAAAAGCACCAGAAAATATTTATTGGTTTGTTTCCTAAATCTGAAAATTTTCTTATGTACACAATGGTTTGATAGATGAACTGATCATATAGTGCATTTTCATAGTGCCCTTAATGTTTTATATCCTTTTCCCCATTCCCAATGGGGTGAGATACATGATTAACTTAGCTCAATTATACATGAACCACTATCCCTTGAAAAGAAAATTTATTTCACCAAGAATATAATATGCTCTACTAGTGGAAAAGGATATATGATTTCCTAGTACCGCTTAGTTTAGACACTATAAAGATACTTCTAGTTGGTACAAAAGGAATAAAACATCATATTATTAGAAATGATTCACGATTTATGTCTCAATATGATGATGTACTTGTATCTTTATTATATTTCATGTTATTTCTTTAAAGGGGTTTTGATTCTAAAATTACTAAATCCTTAATGGTTTTCCATCTCAACTAGATAATTAAATTAAGGATGATACATTTTCAAATTTATGTAATTCAATTAAGAGAAACCAAATATTCCTTCCATTGAGGGACTAATATGAATTCACATTACTCTAGTTCATAGAAATTAGAGTAAATTTTAGAACAAAGAGAAACTCAACTTGGGATTAATGAGAAAGAGAACCAAACATCATATCAAAAAATCACAATAAACCACCTTCTTTTAAACACATTTTCAAGGTCTCTTTATTAAATAACCTACTCATTTTTTAACAAAACACCTGTTTTTAAAAAATGTTTTCCAAATTGCATATTGAAACCAACCGATTTACAAAAGACTTGTCAAGAGAACAAAACTTTTAAATGACCATATATTATTTTGAAATTAAAAATCTCTTCACAAAACCAATATCAAACTTCAAAAGGTTTATTTTTTAATTTTTAAAACCATGATTCAAATCTATTTTTTTTTAAAAATTCCTCATTAAAATCGACCAATTTTTTTCAAACCACATAATGGGATACGGACCCCATAATCTATAAAAATCACTTGTAAAAAATGAAATATTTTAAAGTCATATTCAAAAAACATTAAAAATAAATTAAAATTTTAAATTAGTTTCCATGGAAATATGTAAACTTTAAAATGTTTTAAACTTCAAAAGTTCACTTTTAAATCACTTCATATGTTTCAAAACACCAAATCCATTTTAGTTCATTTTAAGGGAAAACCTCATTTTATTCATTGAAAAATCCACATTAACATTTAAAACTAATTTTCCTTTTTCAAAAATAAAATTTAAAATAGATATGATCATAAAATGCTAATTAGGCCACCACCCCTTCTAAAGAAAAGTATGATTATTAAAAATTTCAAAAACATTTTATAAATTTGGAATGAATAAAACATTTTTCAGAATATATGAGTAAATTAAAAATTAAAATTCTATCACTATGGTAAAATATTTCTCAGGTAAGTTAGGTCAAGTCTCATGGATACTCACACTCTCATTGATCATGGCTACCTGGTGCATACATTACCCTAGGGATATTAACCTAGGGGGTATGATTCCAAATCTAAAAGGGTCTCCCTACCTCACCAATGTATATTTAGTGTTTTCATTATAGATTCCATTATTAGGTATAAATAAACACGCCTAACATTATTTTTCTTGACTACGTACCAAAATACCAAGGTTCCCATGGGATTATTTAAAAATTAAATCAAGTTACTATTCATTTATCAAAAACCAGTTTCATTAAATATCACAAAAGAATCCAAAAATAAAATCTTTCACATGACATAAATTTATTTAAGAATCAACATCTAGTAGGTATTAAAAATATCCATGACATTGAAAACTAATTTCTATAATATCATGAAGTGATAGAAAGAGTCCATGTGTGATATTGGGCTTAGGTTTGATTTTAATTTATCTAACTATGAGTTGAATTGGATGTTATTTAGTTTCTAGGGTGAGAGAATGATAATGAATTTAGTTTTTGTTTGTAAAGAAACCAACTTAGATTTTAGACAATTTTTTGAGTTTATACATTTTATTGGGTGTCTAGAAGATCATGGGTTGTTTTGGGTTTTTTAGGAATTGTGACAGAGCGATGAGATAGTGCGCCGATGGGTCACACTAAGTATGTTTAGTGAAAATTTAGACATAGGAGGAACAAATAATGTTTTTTTCATGAGATTAAGTGTGGTGATATGGAAACCACATCGCACAATTTTTTAAAATTTTATGTTTATGCTTGGTTAACTGTATAAAGTCTGTTAAACATGTTTTCTTGTTTTAAAATTATTTATTATATGAAATTAATGTTTGGACTAGTGTTATTTAATTATTTAATTATTTACATTATTTCCTTTATATATGTTCATGATTAGAATCTATATAAGCTCCAAATTATATTAAGATCCATAAAAAGTGTAGCTATCATATGTTTGGGTTATGTTACCTCACATTATTTTTGTAAAGTAACCTAAATATTCACATGCCTTAGACCATTGTTTAAGAAAGGAAATTACTATTTGGTACATATTTATTTTCTAATATCTTGAGTAATTTTATTAAACATGAATTTAGTTTCAAATCATAAGTTTACATGCTATGAATATACTTAGTTAAGTATTCCTTTTTATACCGTGTCTTGTATTACAAAGAAATTAATTTCTTTTCACTACAACCAACATGAATTATAAGTCAATGAAAAATACATAAAATTGATTTAGTGATTACATCAGTGAGGAGATAATGTTTGGGTTGATTATGTGTGAGGGAATATTTTTTTATGATAACTTATTAAGTATCATCAACATGTTTGATTTTTGAAACTAAAATAAAAACTTTTTATGTACTAAATAACCTAGTGCCACTCAATAACCTAATACCACTCTATATAGACATAATATAAACTAGATTTTTAACTCATCCAAGATTCCATTTAGTTACCAAGCATTACCATGACCAAGAAACCAAGGGAGGAGGCTAGAAATAGATTGAAATGAAAAAATATGGTAACAAAAGAAATATCCTACACCTCACCTCTAACAATCTTTTATAAGACAAAATCTTTTACATTATACATACATTATAAATTGATAATAATCCCATAACAGGAACACCCAATACAAGGGGTGATCATTAAGGGTATCATGAGCTATATACCCATTTTAAAATTCCATATGGGTTATTTGACAAAATTTAACTTGGGGATCCAAGTTATTTTCCTTTCATTTTAAATTAAAATATTTCCATACTTTAGAAATATTTAGAAAGACACCCTTTTTATATTTCAAAAATTTATTTAAATAAATTATTCTTTGAAGCCTAAAATATGGTATAAGACTTTAATTTTTCATAAAAATCAACTTGAAATTCCTCATAAGGATAAGATCAAACACTTGGCATGATAAAACATTTAGTTCAAAATAATTCAATCAGAATCCATGGAAAATCCTTCATTCAAATCATGGAATTAAACCAAAATGTTTTCCAAATCCATTAGAAAAAATTATGCATAAGCATAATTTAAAAAGAAATGGATTTAAAAAGACTTAGGCATTCCATGATTTGTAAAAGGAAGGATTAGAAGAGAAAAACATACCTCAAGAAATCAGAATAGAGGGAGGAGACACCTAAATTAGAAACAAGAAAGAGGGGATTAACATTGGAAAATACTTGAATATTGAGGGAGGAGACACCTAAATCAAATTAGAGGGATGTGGAATCCTCTTAGGGATCCAAGGAGGTTTTACAGAGCATGAGGGAGAAGAGAGGAGAGGATCCAAGAAAACACTGGAATAACGCAAATCGTAGAACCCAAACAAGAAATCAACAAGGGATAATGAGAAAAAATAGCATACCTTTGATTTGAGGCTTGATTCGTTCGAGAGAAAGTAGAGGAGGACCGCTAGTAGTTATGGAATTCCATTAAAGCTTGAGAATCATGATCGAAATCAGTGAGATTATGATTCATTTAAATAGATCGGGGAGGGTTTTATCAGTATTTTCAAAAAAGTGCTGCTAAAGATACCTTTTATCAGCACTAAATTAATAAGCACTAATAAAAAAATATCTTTATCAGTGCAAAAAAAGTATTGATAAAATTGATCTTTATAATGCTAAACTTTTAGCACCGATAAAGATACATTTTATCAGTGCTTCGTTAGTGCTTATAAAATTTATATCTTTATCAGCGCTAAAGTTTTAGCATTGATAAAGGTTTTATAATTATAATTATAAATAAAAATATTTGTAAATATTTTTATATTATTAAAAATGTATTTATATCATTATATATATTTATATAATTATATATATATTAAATATATTCATTATTTAAATAATGTTTTTTATAATTTTATAATTATTTAAAGTTTTAAGTATTTATTATAATTATATAAAAACTTTTTTAAAAAAATTATATTTTTTATTTATAATTATAAATATTATAAATATAAATTTATAAATATATTTGTAAATATATTTATAATTATTTATTTATAATTATAAGTATATTTATATAATTATATATGTATCACCCCGAGCTTCCACGATACGCTTCTCTTTCAATAATGCAATAGCTTGCATTATACGCAAGTTTGAGATTCTAACACACCGCGACTAATAAAAATTGCCCTTATGAATAGTAATACCCACTTTTTAAAATTATAAAAAAATTTATATTTCAAAATGGACTTCATTTTTGTATTCTTAATATCGAAATTATCCAACATTGAATTTTTTGTAATTTTCTGAGAACTTCCAAATTTTTATGAATAGTGAAAAATACTTAAACCAACTTTTTTAATCAAAATAATTTATAGTGATAAATTATACTATTGATTTGTTTTAAAGTATAATTAGAATATATATTTACCATTTTATCCAATGGTTTTCATTAGATCTAATTTCACTTTGAAATTGGACATAAACAATTGTCAATCTTTTGATATATATTATTTCTTAAAAACACGCTATTTGTTGTGACAGCGGGAATTAAATATGAAATTAATTAATGCAACTTATATGTTTGTAATTTCATAAAATAGAAATCATATTTGAATTTGTAATATCAATTATAGCTTAGGGTGAAATTTTGGCATTGTTCTGAAAAAATTCAATTTTTGATGAATAGTGAAACCACTAAGTGGTAGTTAAATAACTGATTTTTCGTTTAAATGAAGTATTACCACTTCTGTGATTTGATTTTCAAAAATCCGACATACATGGTTGTCATTAGGAAGTAAAATGTGGTTCAATGGGATTAAAATAATTTTTGTTGAATAGTAAATTTTAAGTTTAATTAATCACGATTAAAGGTAATTAGTGAAATTTAAGGTAAAAATGATGTTATAATAATATTAAATGACCTTTAAACTTGTCCTAACCCTATTGGATGAGTCATGGCCGAACAAGACAATCCATGGGTCAACTTGGGTACCCCATGGAGCCACTTTGGTAGGAAAATGACAAAAATAACTTTTATTTAAAGTTAAAATAAAAATGTCACAAACTTTAGTTGTTTTACAAAAACAATTTTTAAATGGGGTTATACAAGTCATATTTTTGACTATAAATATTAATTATAAATATAAAAAGATTTCCTACATCATGATATTTTTTTTATAATTTTTAGAAACTAAATAAATTAAATTATTTATGACACCATGATGATGCAGCGATTACCTCATTAATTAACGATTTAAATAAAATGAAAAGATAATGTAAAATCCAAGGATTAAACTTGTCAAAAACCTATTGTATGAGTATATTTATAACCCTTATCACCTTATACTCGAATTATATAAGTGTGGGACCTTTAGAATCTGAAAATCATTGTATAATAAATTAACATTTCATTACTTTCCAAGAGTGCCCCTCCTCTCCACTTATAAAAGGCCCCCACCACTACCACCTTACTCACACTTTCAAAGACATTTGGCTCGGCCAAAATCTGCCCAAATACTCTCCCAACTTCCCTATATTACTCCTAGAAGCCTCACTTTGGGAATAATTCTTCCCAAGGAAGCCTTTGGCTCAAATCAAAAAAGAGTTACCCGATTTTAAGGTAATGTCTTCTCTAATGTTGTTTTGTTTTATTTTGCTTCTCCAACCCCCTAAACTCTTTTTATTCTTTTCTTTTGTAACAAAACCAGTATCTTAAATATACTAGGATGTTGTTATGAGAAGGATTTGATTTAAAATTACACAAACCTTCATCTAATGGTTAAATAACATACTGTTTCTGTGGGTGGCGAATTACTGCCTCACGAAACGATGATTGTTCAAACTTATTTTAACAAATCTAATGGTGGACATTATGATGACACTATTTTTTTATATGATATATATTATGTTTATGTTTTACTTAAGATTCTGTATTTTTCATTTATGGCATACCTTTATTGTTTCTATTATGGGTAAACGCGATATTTTCATTTTAGGAAGTGCGGACTACCGCCCCCTCAAAGTGATTTGAATCGTTAATGCCATATGTGGGATGTATAAAGGATGGAGTAAATGGTATTATACATTATATTATAATGGAAGTATATTATACCTTTATATAATTATAACTTCATCCCATTAAATACGAAATAGAAATGAAAGTAGCGTTCATGCGTACGTACAGCTTACCGTCTCCATGAATGGTGAATTTCATTTCTTACCTCTAAATGTTATGTAATATTATAAATGAATGTATACACTGGATATATATGATATATATGATATCTACATCATGAATATAATTCTGGATATAATGGATATTTCACCACATGAACAACTTGTAATTATAAGAAGTTTATTTTGGACTCAAGTACCAAAGATCGACAAAACGACCGTTATTAACATAAATAATTACATAATGTTCATAACATGATAATAAGTGATATAAAAGGAATAATAAACTTCAAAATGGTTCTTAAGAAGGTATATATTAACCCTAGTTTATTATTCAGGAGTTTAAAGAGCGGTCGAGTCAAGTCGGACACAAGGTAAGGGAATTTCTTAACCCAATTTCCATTTTTTGGGTTAATCTCCTACTTTCAAATTATACCAGGATATTATTATGTCCTATCTTGTATTTGTACTTTCTTTATGTGTAATTACAGTGAATACACATAATAAATCTATTTTATTTAAAAAATGATATTTGTAAGGGAATTTCTTATCCCAATTTCCATTCTTTGGGTTAATCTCATACTTTCAAATTATATCATGATATTATTATGTTTAATCTTGTATTTGTACTTTATTTATGTGTACTTATAGTGAATACACATAATAAGTCCATTTTATTTAAAAAATGATATTTTTAAGGGAACTTCTTAACCCAATTTCCATTCTTTGGGTTAATCTCCGGCTTTCAAATTATATCATGATATTATTATGTCCTATCATGTATTTGTACATTCTTTATGTTTACTTATAGTGAATACACATAATATATCTATTTTATTTTAAAAATGATCTTTGTAAGGACTTCGTCTCAATATCCTTTCATTGAGGCATATTTCGTTTTATACACAACTTTCTTTTATATGGTGTATAAACCCCTTTGACTTTTATGTTTATTCAAAAGGAATCTTTTTTATACGAAGCATTTTAATAAACGACAAAAAGGAATGTTTTTCTTGTCGTACGTATGCGGCTACAACTACTTCTCCATCGCCATGGACATTATTTGGGTTTCGGATTCCTCTACAAGCCATAACATTTTTAAAAAATGAAAAATAAATATCAAGTTCTAATTTTCTTTTATTTTGGTATTGAAAATGGTTTTGAAAGTGTTTTTATTATATCAATGTGTTGTATTGATATCTTGTGATTGAAATGTGGAAATGTTATGTTTCCTTTATGCATGTTTTTTTGTGATATGATTATGTTATGGTTTATGATATATTTAAACCTATTCATATGAGGAATGAATTGGACTTAATAAGTGATGGGTCGAGCCCGCTACAGCTCCTTGATGCATCAGTAGGTCTCATGAGACAAACTAGTGTCTTGGCACGAGGCCTTGACAAAATATTATTTGTGGTCTTTGCACGAGGCCTTGACTACGTGGTTATGATAGTCTGGAATTATGCATTCCATCATTATGAAGGTGGTTATTGATATTGCATGTGATTATTCGACCAGTAGAATATCCATGTGAATAAGTAAATGGCATTATCTCATTTCACTTTTCCCATATTATGTGGAAGTTCATGTTTAAAAGGCTTTTGTTTTAGTTATACATTGCCTTAAATGTTAATGTTTATTTATGAAAGCTTCTGCAATATTGTTATCCTTACTGAGCCTCTGAGCTCACCCCTTTCAATGTTTTAATATTTTACAGGATGTGAAGAAGTATTTTATAAATGACCTGCATGGATAGTCAGAAGAGGATATGAGTGTGGACTATGGAGACTTTGTTATTGTAGTTTTTTCACTTTATGATGTAATGTAACATTTATGAATGTATCTAGTGTTTCCAAGGCTACTGAACTAATTGGTCTTTCGAGACTTGATCTTTTGTGATCATGCCAATGTTACGAAGTAATGCACCAACTCTGGGTAACTGGGGTCGGGGTGTTAGAGTTGGTATCAGAGGCAGTTTAGTACTAACCTTGGATGCTAGATTTAGATAAACTCTGATTAGAGCACATAGCCCAAAGATAGACTTTGAGGATTAGTATAGAATAACTTCCTATAATTTTGGTATTATAGAGATTTTGTGAGTTTTCCGAGCAATACATCCATGTCTGGATACGAGCAGTTAGAGGCGGCTCTAGCACAGATCTACCTAGGGGTAAAACCCAAAAACACCGCTTTGATCTAGACTCGAACGGGAAATGGTGCATGACAACGGGACTTGATACACTCTTGGTTACGACACTCCCGGGGGATTTGCTTAGAATAATTCTCGTTTTCTTTACAAACCACTATGAAGGGTTATGAGTATATACTTTCTCAAAGAAAACATTTTTATGATTATGTATTATATCCATAAACCATTCAATTTACATTAAGTATTTTGCAAGTTTGGAATTATGCATTGCAATTCATAAACTAACCTAGTTTGTGCCAATTTATAGAAATGGTGCCCAGTGGAAGGAATGTGAACTCCAGCAATACGTATGATCCAAAGAATAAGAAGGATCATATCTTTCACGGTATTAAGCCAACATTTAGAAGGGAAATAATCTCCCATGTGTTCTCAACATATGAAGAAATAGTATCTTGTGTTAATAAGATAAGTAAAGAATTCTCTAAGTCTTATGGCTTTGAAGGTAAGAAATAGAAGAAAAGGATGGAAGAGATAATGATGGAAAAAGGGACGTGGGAAAAGAAGAATTTTCCAATATGTGATAACTATGGGAAGAAACACCTTGGAACTTTCATAAAGGGAATGGGAGTTTGTTATAAGTGTGGAGAAAAAGGACACCATGTGCGTGACTGCAAGGGTAAGAAAAAGGTTTCAAATGTACAATGCTTCATCTGCAAGGAGTGGGGACACTACGCAAACCAATGTCCAAATCATCAGAGTGTTCCCCAAATGATGTTATTTGATAATAATCAAGTTATTATACTACCACATATGAGGAGGAATGATTAGAGTTCTTATGTTGTTATTAAAGAATTTTGTAATTTGAGTGTTGTACCAATGATGTACTGGTTATAATAATTATGGAGTATATAAGGATTGTACTACAGTACTATTTCATCAAGGACTTGAGATTGTGTGGAACCAAGAAAAGTGACTCCACAGTAGGTTAAAATTTTGGAAAATATATGGTTGAGAGAAAGATAAACCATAATATGGTTCTAATACTGAGATAGTGATTTTGGAATAAGACATGATTGATTTGGATAAATTATATTGGATATTCTTAACTTCCTTGAAACTGATTGATGATTTGTATACATTTTTGGATAGAAGGAGTATATCTAGTATTCTATAAGGAATAAGGGATAATGGTAATTCAGGATGTTGCAGTGTTTTAAAAGAATACATGATGAAGGTGTTCACACGTTGTTACACGAAAAAAAGGGGGATCTTCATTATGTTTACCTTCCTCATAAAATTTGGACTGTGAGTTGGACATAAGTATTTTGGATAACTATAAAGGTTGGAATGGATTAAGTTGACCTTGGATAGTAATGTTTAAGGTTAAAACATTTCTGAATATTATTTTTGGAATATTATAATAGTTTTAGAAAAAGTACAACCTTCACGTTGGGCGATAAACCGTCGCTTCAGACAAAGCTGCAGGAATCGCACCCACAACCATATTGTGACAGGCCTTTATGACCTGCCACTAGCCTACAGAAAGTCCCTGGTTATTACAAAATAGTTTTCGTAATCTAAATGGTATGTGTTAATATTTTGAACCTTGTACGATTAGGATAAATATAATATTTTTGAGTTATATTATCTTTTTGAGTGAAAGATGAGTCTGTTGTAGAAATTAGTTGAAGGTTGAAACTCTACTTGTCAAGCATAAATATATATATATATACCTATATCATATTCTATGAATAAATTAATTCTTAAACTTTAGTAAAGGGATATTAAAACAAAAAAATGTGTTATCCTAATAACTTATGTCTTGTTGAACTGATGATATATTAAATCAACATAGATTGAAGGCTTTGAGGCCCTAAATTTGACACTTGTTTGTGATTGGTGACCTCAATCACACCCTACAAATATTTACATTTTCCCTCCAATTATATATCTCTAATTTCCACCAATGTTCTCCTAATCGAGATCATAATTGGGTGGTGACTTTTTCATTTCCCTTACCCTCTTATTAAGGCTAAATTTTATTAACCTTGTTTCCGATGTGGGTTTTCCACAAAGGTATTTCCTATTTTCAACCTTTTATTTTCAAAGAAAAATTTCAAATTGCGAGGACGCAATTTATTGAAGGAGGGGAGAATGTAACACCCCGAGCTTCCACGATATGCTTCTCTTTCAATAATGCAATAGCTTGCATTATACGCAAGTTTGAGATTCTAACACACCGCGATTAATCAAAATAGCCCTTATGAATAGTAATACCCACTTTTTAAAATTATAGAAATTTTATATTTCAAAATGGACTTCATTTTTGTATTCGTAATATCAAAATTATCAAATGTTGATTTTTTGTAATTTTCTGAGAACTTCCAAATTTTTATGAATAGTGAAAAATACTTAAACCAACTTTTTTAATAAAAATAATTTATAGTGATAAATTATACTATTTATTTGTTTTAAAGTATAATTAGAATATATTTTTACCATTTTATCCAATGGTGTTCGTTAGAATTAATTTCACTTTGAAATTGGACATAAACAATTGTCAATCTTTTGATATATATTGTTTCTTAAAAACACGCTATTTGTTGTGACAACGGGAATTAAATATGAAATTAATTAATGCAACGTATATGTTTGTAATTTCATAAAATATAAATCATTTCTGAATTTGGAATATCAATTATTGCTTAGGGTAAAATTTTGGCATTGTTCTGAAAAACTTCAATTTTTGATGAATAGTGAAACCACTAAGTGGTAGTTAAATAACCGATTTTTCGTTTAAATGAAATATTACCACTTCTGTGATTTGATTTTCAAAAATCCAACATTCATGGTTTTCATTAGGAAGTAAAATGTGGTTCAATGGGATTAAAATAATTTTTTGTGAATAGTAAATTTTAAGTTTAATTAATCACGATTAAAGGTAATTAGTGAAATTTAAGGTAAAAATGATGTTATAATAATATTAAATGACCTTTAAACTTGTAAAAACCCTATTGGATGAGTCATGGAAGACCAAGACAATCCATGGGTCAACTTGGGGACCCCATGGAGCCACTTTGGTAGGAAAATGACAAAAATAACTTTTATTTAAAGTTAAAATAAAAATGTCACAAACAGAAGTTGTTTTACTAAAACAATTTTTAAATGGGGTTATACAAGTCATATTTTTTACTATAAATATTCATTATAAATATAACAAGATTTCCTACATCAGGATATTTTTTTTATAATTTTTAGACACTAAATAAATTAAATTATTTATGAAACCATGATGATGCAGCGATTACCTCATTAATCAACGATTTAAATAAAATGAAAAGATAATGTAAAATAAAAGGCTTAAACTTGTCAAAAACCTATTGGATGAGTAGATTTATAACCCTTATCACCTTATCCTATAATTATATAAGTTTGGGACCTTTAGAATCCGAAAATAATTGTATAATAAATTAACATTTCATTACTTTCCAAGAGTGCCCCTCCTCTCCACTTATAAAAGGCCCCCACCACTACCACCTTACTCACACTTTCAAAGCCATTTAGCTCAGCAAAACTCTGCCCAAATACTCTCCCAAATTCCCTATCTTACTCCTAGAATCCTAAATTTGGGCATAATTCTTCCCAAGGAAGCCTTTGTCTCAAATCAAAAAAGAGTTACACGATTTTAAGGTAATGTCTTCTCTAATGTTGTTTTGTTTTATTTTTCTTCTCCAACCCCCTAAACTCTTTTTATTATTTTCTTTTGTAACAACACAAGTATCTTAAATATACTAGGTTGTTTTTATGGGAAGTATTTGATTTACACTTACACACACCTTCGTATAATGTTTAAAGAACATACTATTTCTGTGGGTGGCGAATTACTGCCTCACGAAACGATGATTGTTCAAACTTCTTTTAACACCTCTCATGGTGGACATTATGATGACACTATTTTTTTATATGATATATATTATGTTTATGTTTTACTTAAGCTTCTTTATTTTTCATTTATGGAATACCTTTACGGTTTCCATTATGAGTAAATGCAATATTTTCATTTTAGGAAGTGCGGACTACCGCCCCCTCAAAGTGATTTGAATCGTTAATGACATATGTGGGATGTATAAAGGATAGACTAAATGGAATTATACATTATATTATACTGGAATTATATTATACATTTATATAATTATAACTTCATCCCATTCAATACGAAATAGAAATGAAAGTAGCGTTCATGCGTACGTACGGCTTACCGTCTCCATGAACGGTGCATTTCATTTCTTACCTCTAAATGTTATTTAATATTATAAATGAATGTATATACTGGATATATATGATATATATGATATCTAAATCATGAATATAATTCTGGATATAATGGATATTTTACCACATGCACAACTTGTAATTATAAGAAGTTTATTTTGGACTCAAGTAACAAAGATCGACAAAACGACCGTTATTAACATAAATAATTACATAATGTTTATAACATGGTAATAAGTGATATAAAAGGAATAATAAACTTGAAAATGGTTCTTAAGAAGGTAGATATTAACTCTAGTTTATTATTCAGGTGGTTAAATAGTGGTCGAGTCAAGTCGGACACGAGGTAAGGGAATTTCTTAACCCAATTTCCATTCTTTGGGTTAATCTCCTACTTTCAAATTATATCATGATATTATTATGTCCTATCTTGTATTTGTACTTTATTTATGTGTACTTATATTGAATACCCATAATAAATCTATTTTATTTAAAAAATGATATTTGTAAGGGAATTTCTTAACCCAATTTCCATTCTTTGGGTTAATCTCCTACTTTCAAATTATATCATGATATTATTATGTCCTATCTTGTATTTGTAATTTATTTATGTGTACTTATAGTGAATACACATAATAAATCTATTTTATTTTAAAAATGATATTTTTAAGGTAATTTCTTAACCCAATTTCCATTATTTGGGTTAATCTCCTACTTTCAAATTATATCATGATATTATTATGTCCTATCTTGTATTTGTACTTTCTTTATGTGTACTTATAGTGAATACACATAATAAATCTATTTTATTTAAAAAATGATATTTGTAAGGGAATTTCTTAACCCAATTTCCATTATTTGGGTTAATCTCCTACTTTCAAATTATATCATGATATTATTATGTCCTATCTTGTATTTGTACTTTCTTTGTGTGTACTTATAGTGAATACACATAATAAATCTATTTTATTTAAAAAATGATATTTGTAAGGGAATTTCTTAACCCAATTTCCATTCTTTGGGTTAATATCCTAATTTCAAATTATATCATGATATTATTATGTCCTATCTTGTATTTGTACTTTCTTTATGTGTACTTATAGTGAATACACATAATAAATCTATTTTATTTAAAAAATGATATTTGTAAGGTAATTTCTTAACCCAATTTCCATTCTTTGGGTTAATCTCCTACTTTCAAATTATATCATGATATTATTATGTCCTATCTTGTATTTGTACTTTATTTATGTGTACTTATAGTTAATACACATAATAAATCTATTTTATTTAAAAAATGGTATTTGTAAGGGAATTTCTTAACCCAATTTCCATTCTTTGGGTTAATCTCCTACTTTCAAATTATATCATGATATTATTATGTCCTATCTTTTATTTGTACTTTCTTTATGTGTACTTATAGTGAATACACATAATAAATCTATTTTATTTAAAAAATGATATTTGTAAGGGAACTTCTTAACCCAATTTCCATTCTTTGGGTTAATCTCTTACTTTCAAATTATATCATGATATTATTATGTCCTATCATGTATTTGTACTTTCTATATGTGTACTTATAGTGAATACACATAATATATCTATTTTATTTTAAAAATGATCTTTGTAAGGACTTCGTCTCAATATCCTTTCATTGAGGCATATTTCGTTTTATACACAACTTTCTTTTATACGGTGTATAAACCCCTTTGACTTTTACGTTTATTCAAAATGAATCTTTTTTATACGAAGCATTTTACTAAATGACAAAAAGGAATGTTTTTCTTGTCGTATGTATGTGGCGACAACAACTTCTATGCCGCCATGGACATTATTTGGGTTTCAGATTCCTCTACAAGCCATAACATTTTTAAAAAAATGAAAAATAAATATCAAGTTTTAATTTTCTTTTATTATGGTATTGAAAATGGTTTTGAAAGTGTTTTTATTATATCAATGTGTTGTACTGATATCTTGTGATTGAAATGTGGAAATTTAATGTTTCCTTTATGCATGTTTTATGTGATATGATTATTTTATGGTTTATGATATGTTTAAACCTATTCATATGAGGAATAAATTGGACTTAATAAGTGACGGGTGGAGCCCGCTACAGCTCCTCGATGCATCGGTAGGTCTCATGAGACAAACTAGTGTCTTGGTACGAGGCCTTGACAAAATCTTATTTGTGGTCTTGGCACGAGGCCTTGACTACGTGGTTATGATAGTCTGGCATTATGCATTCCATCATTATGAAAGTGGTTATTGATATTGCATGTGATTATTCGACCAGTAGAATATCCATGTGAATAAGTAAATGGCATTATCTCATTTCACTTTTTCCATATTATGTTGAAGTTCATGTTTAAAAGGATTTTGTTTTAGTTATAAATTTCCTTAAATGTTAATGTTTATTTATGAAATCTTCCGCAATATTGTTATCCTTACTGAGCATCTGAGCTCACCCCTTTTAATGTTTTAATATTTTCCAGGATGTGAAGAATTATTTTATAAATGACCTGCAGGGATAGTCAGAAGAGGATATGAGTGTGGACTATGGAGACTTTGTTATTGTAGTTTTTCACTTTATGATGTAATGTAACATTTATGATTGTATCTAGTGTTTCCAAGGCTACTGAACTAATCGGTCTTTCGAGACTTGATCTTTTGTGATCATGCCAATGTTACGAAGTAATGCACCGACTCTGGGTAACTGGGGTCGGGGCGTTACAATATATACTCAAATAATTATATATATATAACAAAAATTTATAAGTATAAATATAGTAAATATATTCATTATTTAAATATTTTTTTATAAGTTTATAATTATTTAAATATATAAATATTTATTTATAATTATATAAATAATTTTAAGAAAAAATAATTATATACTTATATCACTATATATATTTATATAATTATATATATATTTCATAATTAAATATGAATATAAATATAGTAAATATATTCATTATTTAAATAAATTTATTGTAATTTAATAATTATATATATATATAATTATTTATTTATAATTATATGAATATTTTTTAAAAAAATATTTATTTATTTATAATTATAAATATATAAATTTATAAATACAGTAAAAATACATTTATAAATATATTTATTTAAAAATATTTATTTACAATTATATTTTTAACATTATGAAGGAATATATAATCTTAAATGCATGCATGTTAAAATGAGTGAAATTGAATAATTAAAAATGAGTACACTTTAAAAATATTGAAAAAATGGAAAAGTTTTATTAATTAAATATAAATTATTAAAAACTATGGATATATATTGAAATAAATATGAATACATATTGAAAAAATTAAAACATATTATATATATATATATATAAGTAAATATTAAAAATGATTAGATTTCAAAAAAATAAAAAATAAAAAATATTAAAAATGAAAAAATAATACATAACTTTAATAATATTAAAAATAAATAAATAAAATTTAATGATTAAAAACATAATATATTAACTGTATCATGTTACTAAATCAGATTCTAAAATTAATATTAAAATTTGAATAAATTACATAAATATTTGGTGTATGTGTTTCTATATAAGATTTTATTAATTATATAAATATTTGTGTGTGTGTATTGTATATAAAAATGAGTTAATTACATATATTTATGTGTGTAATAAATGTTGCACACATTTGATATATGTTATATTGAAAAATAAAATTACATTCAATTAATGTCCATTACTCTATGAAATTAGTTAGTATTTTTAATTAATGTTAATTTTTAATTATAAATCATTCTTCACTAAATATATGACTTATTTAATGTAAACATATATATTTTGTGTTATATAAATTATATTCTAAGAAATATTATATATATTGATATATATGTATAGAAATATATATGAATATATTTCTATATTAAATGTATTAATGAATAATTATGTATAAAAACCATTAAAAATGAATAAGACATTAGTATGTTTTTAGTTGTTACATTTTATTCATTTTCTATATTTATATTAAATATATATTATTTATTACTATTTATGATTAATATATATATATATATATTAAACTTATTCATTTTTATTAATAATTTTTTTATTACTAATTTTTTTATAATTTAATAATTTAATAATTTTTATTTTTTTGTTTAATTATTACAATTTATTATTTTTTTTATATATATTTAATATATATGATTTATTAATATTTATAATCTATATACATGTGTATTAAATTTATTCATCTTTATCAATAATTATTTAATTAATAAAATGTTTAATATTTTTCTTAATTTACACATTTTTTTTATTTTTATTTGTCTAATTATTTAATTTTATTAATTTTATGTTTATATATTTAATATATAATATTTATTAATATTTATAATTTATATATATATATATTAAATTTATTCATTTTTATCATTAATTATTTGATTAATAATTTTTTTAGTATTTTTTTTAATTAACCCATTTTTATATTTTATTTTTTTTAATTATTTAATTTTATTCACTTTATATATATATATTTAATATATACTATATATATATATATATTAAAATTTTGAATAATTATTTCATCAAAAAATAATAATTTTTTTAATTTATTCATTTTAAATATTTATTTGTTTAATTTTTTTTAATACTTTTATTTTTTTATTGGTGTATAAATAATTTGGCTATCGACCAGGTCGGATCCTCTAGAACCTGAATGTGAAGGTTACGCATGGTCATGTTAAGTATAGGGTGGGCCTTGGATCGTGTTGGCCCATGGCAGACACATATAAGTGTGTGAAATGTATGTAGGAGCCCATCCCCATAGTAGGATTCTAGCCCATTGAAGCGGGAAAAAGATATATAAACGAGGGTTATCTCATGCACTATTTTGATGTGGGGTTCTCTCGGTGACTTGGACCTTTATCAGTGCTAACAATAAAGTAATGATAAAGTGTACCCTTTATCAGTGCTAAAAATAAAGCACTGAAAAAAGATATCTTTTACTTGTGCTTTTCTTAGCATTGATAAAGGAAATCACTGTTAAAGGCCTATTTTTTAGTAGTGATGACTTTACTTATGATATCCCAATATCTTAGAAGCTAAAGAAGAAATTTGAGGAAGAAGATAATGTGTTTTTGTTCATACACATTGATCATTCTGAGTTTGAGACTCACATTAAATAAGCCCAATGTGCAAAAAAAAATACCAGAATATAAAATTTCAATCTATGACCTATCCACGAGGAAGAAGATCTTTCATTGTAGATGTTGTGATATCCAGAGTATAGAAGAAAATCTTATTTGGTAGTTTTTTAAGGATATTATGTACAATGATGGGTGACAATATTAAAAAAAATCAATTGGAAGTGTGTGAACTAATAAAATCCAATATAAATAACCTATCAGAAGACAATTTAGATATTTAAAGTGATAACCTACTTGTATTCACTTATATCATTTTGTGAAAATCTAGGTCTTAGTGGGAATAGAACCTAACAAGGAGTAGTCACCTATATAGAAGGTGGAAATTGTAGAAATCTATGTGTCCTTTGAAGTTATTTTATTTGGTTTCATTTAGGTAAGGCTGAGAATTTAAAGAAAAAGTGGATCAAGACTTTAGCCAAACATTGAGATTAATTTCAAAGAGAAATTTTAAAAAGTACCATCACTAATTTTTACCCCCTCTCAGTGATATATAATCCCATAGAAGGGCACTACAAGTAGAATTAGGGAAAATCGGGTTCCCTCTAAAATATCTTATCCCAACTAAAGTTGAAGATAAATAATTTTATTTCTATCGACAACTAAGGTTTTCCAATATTTAATGAAAAAAATTATCTTTTTTGGAATAATATAATGATAATTTTTCTTCTTTCTTGAAGACTATAAGTAAATAATGATGGCTTAGTGTGTTTTACACTAGTTAAAAAAGGTGTTGTTAAGTCATTTATAGACAAAAGGAATTTAGAGGTTTGTGGAAAATAAATGAATAAAATTTTAATGTTCTTATTTGATTGGGTTTGTATTAATGTTATGGGAATCAAAAAATCCAAATAAATTTTGGATAAGGTTAAGATAAATTTTGAAGGGAATGCTAATGTGAAAGAAACAAGACAATAGATTTGGAGGAGAAGTTTGAAATTATTAAAATGTTTGATAATGATACCATTGATGATTACTTCATAAAGGTAAATGAATTTTTCAAAAAATATAATAGGTTTTGGAGAAACATAAGACTCAATCATTTTAAATAATTTGATGAAAAAATTCCCTGATATATTTTATGCAAAGTATTATGAACTATTGGATAGAGATGAGTTATCACTTGATGAATTACAAAATTTTCTTTCATTATTATTAAATTAGGAAATCCTACGAGTTCAAGAAGAAAGTTAAAGAGGTTATGGATTTCAAATACATGAAAGGTATCAATCTTTAAGGAAGTTAGGATGATTCATTCCTTATATCTTGAGATGGTAAAGAAAGGGATGAAGAGCCTGAGAGAATCACATTTCTTATTTCTTAAAGCTTTTGAAGAGGAAGAGGTAAGTGAAAAGGTAGGATTCCATTAAATTGATTTAGTTTTTGTGGAATTGGAAATTTTTTTATTTTATTTTCCAAATAAGAAAAGTGTAGTAATTGAACATGATGAGAAAGAACAAATTTTATCCAAATAGAAATAGGGGAAAATATAAAGGGTGACATTGAAAAGAAGAAGTTCCAAAAAAGGTTTAAAAGGAATCTGATAATGAAAGAGGAAGAAGATGAAGACTCATCACAAAGTTCTGAGTCAAAATATGGACATGTCATAGAAAAACATATAACCTTCATGTATCATGTAAAAAATCAAATAGTCATTTGTAGTATGGATAAATATAATTTTATTAGTGTTGATGAAGATGAAGAAATTGTGGTTAACATATGTTCAAATATGAGCTTATAGCACGTATTGAGCAAAAAACCAAGCTTAATAAAAGGAAAAACATCTTGAAAATTAGAGAAAAGTTTATTATAGATCACATAAGAAGACAAATAACAACATTTAAGAATTAAATAATCTCTAGGTGAGAATCATATAACTATATAAAATACTAATATATCTTGATGAAAAATTTTATATAAAGGAAGAAGAATTGGGTATGGCATAATATATGTGTCCTAAAGTAGAAAATACATTAAAATGATGAAATAATATTATGAAAATGTTATGGATTTTCAAGATGAATCATATCAAGATACTGCAAAAAAATATCCCAAAGAAGAAGTTATAAGTTATTCATTCTAATTCTAATGTAACCAAATATATTTCATTTAACAATGTAGATCTCAAAACCATTATTAGTCTTTTTTGGGATAATGATATTTATGAATAACCCACTCCTATTTCAAGAGGTTATGGAGGATATTTGAGGAATAATTATTCTCTTAATAATTGGCCAAAGGAAGCTCATAATGTGCCTAGATAGTAATAGAATATACATGAACCATATTCATATCAAAGATAAAAATATAAAGTTTATGATTTATATTGTATAAAATTTGGTAAAAATCATATAGTTGATGATCTAACGTGTCACTTAGAAGTAATTATCTTTAATTAATGGGGGAACTCTAGAAATAAAATACACCACTCTATGAAGAAGATAAATTATCTTAGGATTAATACTTTATCACTAAAAGATCAATAATAATATCTACTCAAAAAAAATATTATTTTCATTAATAAATCTATAAAATATGTGACCAATAGGGTTACTATGCGGAATATTTTTGAGCAACACTTTCAAGAAAAACCCCACAGGATTCTAGATATAAGAATATTAAGGGATGAGAAATTATACACAACTATTCTGGTCAAAGGAGGTTCAACAAGATTTTTGGAAAATATACAATAATAGATTTTCCTCAATTAAATAAATTAATATAGGATATTTGTGAATATTTTAAAAAAATTAGATATGAATAAAGAAAAAGATAATGCATGTACTGAAAGAAAATAATAAAATTCACATGAAAAAAATCAAATTTCACGAGAGATTTTCTAATGATGAAAATTAAATTAATCATTAAATATTTAATAGAGGGTGAAATTATTCACCAAAATATAAATTTTCTCTTATATATCATTCTAATAAGGATATTACACACAAAAATATAGTTTATAAGAGAAATATTATCAAGATTCCTATATAGAATCATGTTAAAAAATTCATAAGAGTGATCAGAAAGTGTTCACCCAAAGTTAGAGTTTTAAATAAAGAAGAATATTAGTTGATAGGAAAATCTAAAACTTGTATCTCTCTTTAAGTAGTAAAAGAGTTCTACCTTATTCTATTATTTATTTGTTTTCATTTATGTGTAGGAAATTGAAGGTGATTAATTAAGGTTGAGAGTTGGACAAGTGTTGTATTCAATAAATAACAAGAGGAATTTTCCATCATAGAGTTCTTGATAACTCTTTGTATCATTTAAAGTGATATCAGAAGTATATTCTTGAATTTCACTCTAGAAAAAAACAAACCATGACAGATAATGGTGAATTAAAACCTTTTATGAGAATAGAAGAAGATGAATAGGAAACCATAAAACATTATTTTATATGAATAGAAAAATATTAAAATCTCTTGAGAAATCTGGAGTTTAGGTTTGATGAACACTTTTCCTATCTTTATTTTGGATTATATCAAATTTTATTATTTAGGGGGAGTCTATGTTGTGCAATAAAGGGAATATACATTCATTTACTTGAATGATTATAAAGTGTTTGTTAAATATGGGTGTGGGTATTCATATATCAAACTACTTGAATATCCCCTAGTATGATTTAATTAAGATTGGAATCCCATGTTTAATGGTTTATATACTGTATTGATGTCTGAGTTGATCACTCTTTTTTTTTTCTGCACTTGGCATTCCTCATGTAGACTTAGAGTTAGTTAATTTATGAATTATTTCTAAGTAAAATGTTTTTAATCCTTAGAATCAAGTTGTAACTTTTATAGGGGAGAAGATTTTATTTCAAATAATAGAATAATCATGAAATATAGAAAAGTTTTCATTAATTTGGAACCTTTTCAGTTATTATCAATAAGTGATAAAAAAATATTGATTAATAATTTAAATGGGTATTAACAATAAATCCAAATATGATATTAAAAAAACCAAATGGATGTTAAATATGAGTGGTTCATTTTTTTCAATATATTAATTAAAATTAAAGTCAATATATTTTTAATTTGGGTTATGAAGGAAGATCCCAATGGAGAAGAAGAATATGTTTCCCTTGATAGAGGGAAATAATTATAGCTACTATGAGAACATTGAGAAAATCGATACAACGGAGTATCCTTGACATCTAATGATTGGAGGGAATATATTCATGGGGATTAATGAAAAGTGTTGTTGGAAGGTTGATAAAATTTTCTATAATGTTTTTATTATGAATCTAGAAAACCGGCTATTGAAATTTTGTAGGATTTGTGATTAATGAAGTAATAACCTGGATAGAATATTGAGAAACTATCTATGGGTTATCAAGAATTATGGTTGATATAATTAATGAAGAATACACTTTGATGAAGTTTTTATAATTCTAAGTGTGAATTTAGAATTAAGGAGGCAATGGATGTTTATTTAAATACTCAAGGAAGATTATTTATATGCCCCAAGACTTTGAAAACGATATTGAAGAGTTTTGGAAGTATTTTGATATTCTTATAAATTTATTTAATATGTTTTGAAATGGATTGATAAATCCTTTAGAAGAGTTAAAGATGTTTTGGGCCAATTTATAAAATTTTTGGAAGTTGGAAATTTGTAGATAATTGAAAAAAGAATATAATACATAATATATTTTCTACTTCCTCAAATTATAAAGTTAGAAAATAAATGAGTGAATCATCCTATATACATAAGATAATCTCTAAATATCACTAAAAATAGGATAAGTGTTTATCCTTCCTATATATATGAGATTCTCATAGGATAATACATAAGTTTTTTTCAAATAACATCCTATAATATAGAAAATGAATTGAATGTAAAATTTCCCAATAGTAAATATTTATAAAACTTTCTATATATTTTACTGAGATACATAACATATTTTATATGATACATAACATTTTCCAGAGAAATGAAAAAATCATTTGTGGAATATATCTTATTTAATACATAATATATTGTAAATCATGTGTAATATATATACTAGAGTGTGCTGGAATGTTTCAAAGAAAATATTCCATGGTGATATGTAACATTTTTAATGTTATGTGAGTTTTTTGTTGGGATCTAAGATAAAAATATTACTAAGGGAAAAAAATTATGCTGGTACATAAGACTTTATTGAAGCTTGTGTAAGATATTTTGAGCCCATATAAATGATAAAAAAAATTCAGTTAAGAAAAATGTGAGGTTACCAGAAAATGTAAGGTGTTCTGGAAGGAGGTTTTAGAAGTTAAATCAGTTGGTGTTGAAATTGTTCTCCTTTGTATTAAACATCACAATTATTCAAATGTAAGTATGATTCAATCTAAGTAATAATAAAGTGATATTCATAGTGTAGAGAAGAATATCATGACATGAATCTAATTTGGGAATAAATAATCAATATGAAGCAATTTTTTTTATTTTGAGAAGTAACCATATTATGAGGATAAGGACCACACTGTTGTGACTATGAAATGGGAAGTTGATGAATTTCATGTTATGATAGTAGGAGTTTCCTATGAGATATTTCCCTATTAGAAACAAAAAGAATCATTCAATGCATGATTAAATCCATGGTGGTTTGTGCATGATTTTAACTAAATAAAGTCACATCACGGTATGATATTTCATTAAATGATGATATCCCTGCATCATATCATATAGAAGAGGATAATAAAAACATACATATATTTTGGAAATAGTGAAACATGAAAATTCTGGATATCATGTGAGTTTAAAAAACTAAGTCTTATAGAGATTTTTTATGGAGATATAATACCAGTTTAAATGATATTTGATGAAAAAAATAAAAGTGAATTAAAGTGACAATAATATATAGAAGAGATGTTGAGAATATAAAAAATTGAAAGAGAAGGAAAAGAAAGAGGTTAAAGTTGATATTGCACATGTGAGATTATCTAAGCATCAAAAAGAGAGTTCTTAACAACATCTTGGAAGATAAGGAAACGTGCCTTAAAAAAGGATAATGAGAAGAAGGATAAGAAGAAGCAACTTTGAAGACTTTACCTATGATATTCCTATATAATAGAAGCTGAATAATAATGTTAAGAAAGAATATAGTGTGTTTTTATTCATAAATGTTGATCATTTTGATCTTGTGACAGGGAAGGAATAAGGATGATGTGTAAGAAGCTATACCAAAACACAGACATACATTGAAATACTTGTTCATGCGTAAGAATATATTTTATTATTGATTAAGTGGCATCCAAAGTAGAAAATAAGATATATTTTTTTATTTTTTGGAAAGATATTTTGTGCACTAGCTAGTTTCACTATAAAAAAATCAGTTAGAATACTATAAAATAATAGTATCAGTATAAATAATCCATGGATATATAGTTTATCCTTTTCATAAGATATCCTTCATGTATTCACTTTAATCATATAGTGAATATCTAGGTCTCGGTGGGAACCTAAAATAGACAGGAGTTGTCACCCACATTGAGGAAAAACCTTCTAAAAATTATTGTGTGATTTGTAGTTATTTTATTTGGTTGCTTACAGGTAAGGCTACATATATAAAGAAATGGAGTATCAAGACTTTAACCTACCATAGAGGTTAATTTCAAGAATAAATTATAAAATATACCATCACTAACCCCCCCCCCCCCCATGATACATCATCCCATGCCTGGACACTATATATTCCTATTGGTGTAGGGTGTTTTGGATGGATTTTCTATGACATTTTGGAAGTATATTTTACTTGTGATTCTTCATACTTAATTTTTATGGTTTCCCTCAGATTTATGATGATTTTGGGTTATGGATTGAGTGATGATTCCACTTTATCATGTTGAAATCATCCTAAGTGATGGATATTTTTTGTGAAGTAGATGGTGGATGTCCCGAGATGATGAAAGAATGACGTCACTCATTATTTGGTTAGAGGTACATCACTTTATGGATTGTTATAGGGATTAAAATATGTTACCCTAGAATTAGAGACTAATTTATAACTAAATGATGATGCTTTTTTATAGGTGTTTTGGAATCATTCTATAGGTGGTTGGAATTTCTTTGTTTGAGGTTACAAAAATTATATGCCACTTGGTGAGTTTTGGTTTGTTAATTCTCTTTTGTTTAAATGGTATAATTAATTATAAATTATTATAATTAATTATTTGAATGTTGTGTCTTGAGATAAGGGATTTGGAATTATCATGGATTGACATGATCTTGGACAAGGAATGTGTGGTATTATCTAATGATGGTAACTTATATATAGAGGTAGATGGTATCTTTAATACTTAACCATGTATTTGACTTGGGATTAATTTGAAGTTTATAAAAAGGGGTTGATGAGAGCCTTAATATTCCAGTTTTGGGGCTTCCAAGCATATAGTATTGAGACCCGGGAACTCCTTGAGTGAGAGGAGCAGGATGATGCGTGCAAGTATAGTAGTTTTGGTAATCCATTGGGTTTGGGAATTCTATTTTATTAGGTTGTGGATAATGGTAATCATTCTCTCTAGATGTTAACAATGGAACTCAATAATCATAAATAAGGGGAATGGGTGCTCATAAGCTGGTTTCTCCTGAGGGTGTGAGATTAGAAAGTGAAATGGGTATGGATAGAAAGCGAGAAGTCAAATATGGCTTTGATAATATTGAAAGGTGTATGCCCAGGGATATACTTAGTGGGTTTGCTTTATTTTCGTATATAATTAGTTAATGGAATTGTTATGAAGTGTAATGATAGTTCTATGAGACTCCTTAGGGTGTTGTTAATTATTAATCATGTGTTGGAGGGAGAGTGCAGTTTTATCGATGCTTTATTGAGACACTAAGGGGTGGTGCCTAGATTGAGGAAGAGGTTTGGTAGTCATGTGTGGCTAGGTATAACCTTTGGGTCAATATTGAAAGTTGGGTATGTTCTAGGGGCTTTGAATCATTATTAGTGTCACATATCTCAAGTTTGGGTAGATATATGTGGATGATGAGATTTTTTAGGTCAAATTATATTATTTTATGTGGCATTCTCTCATTATGTGATAGGTCAGATTTTTGTCTAGCTAAGACCTAGGGTATGGAATTTTCTTCAATTATTATTATTATTATACCCTTACCATGTTATGTAGATAATAATGGAGAGGTTGTGTCTTGAGACCTAGAAATGTAGGTATAGTGTCACACCACCAGGTGTTCACATTTTTGGGAGTTTTGAATATATAATTAGCCATGGGACCCACCCAATTTTGGTGTGGTTCATCTCATGTGGAAGATCATTTATTGATATTCCCTCCTTAGAACACTTATGATGTTGATTGGTTGATATGGGATGTGACCATTAGACCATGCCTTAAAGGGATGGGTTGGAATGAGTGTGAGGTTGGATATTAAGATTCCCTCCTCAGATTAATTCATATACATGGGGAGTTTTTGATACACATGGGACTATCTATGTTATGCCTTTTTCCAAAAAACATTTTACACATGAAGGACTCACCATGTTACACCTTTACCTAGATTCATTTTTGATATATGAAGGACTTACCATGTTAGGCCTTTCCCCATACACATTTTTAGTATTCCTAGGACTGCCTATATTATGCCTTTCCCTTGATTGGTTTTTTATGTGCCTAGGGATAGATATGTTAATCATGTCCTATGATGGTATTCTTTCATGGAGACTTTGATGGATGTATTCCTAGAAATGGATGATGCAGGTGGGGTCAGATGTTGTGGTGGAATGGTTAGCACATGATGACCTAACATATTCACTTGCATGATTTATATTGTTGACTAATTTATTTTTTTACATGTATACAATATATATGATATTTTATATTATGGTAACTTGGTGATACCATATTGATTTTTAAACTCATATTCTACATGTACACCCTAGAGCATGTGAAAATTTTATATTTCTCATTTACATTGCTGGTTGTGTAGTGGATCGAACTAGAGTAGCTCCACATGGATTAGATATGGGGATTGGGTTTTGTCTTATGGTTATAGTATATTTCCTTAGACTTTTATCATTTTGTTTTATTTTGTATATGTGATCGAACCAGTAGGAAATATATTGGTATGTGTGGCTTACATTTACATTAGTTTCAATATGGTTGAATATTATTTATACGTACTCTATTTTTTATTATGGGGAATTTTTAGTTATTTATTTATTATTTATGGTACTTATATTGAGAGTATAGACTCTCTAATTATTATCATAGACTCACCATTATTTGTCATCTTATGGTGTATGGGGAGACATTCTTGAGGCCTTATGGTACCCTTCCTTGGATACTGTTGATTGATTTTAGTTGAGGCATTACAAAATGGTATCAAAGTGTCTTTTTCTATCTTACTATTTTGGGAATAGAAAATAGAGATTGGACTGTGTTGAATATTGTGATATACCTTAGTATAGTGAGTTATAAATAACTTTCTAGTGGGAATTTTGGGTTACGAGGGTTATGGTTTTGTGTTCTTGGTTTTCTCTATCCATTGAGATATTTATTTAAGTATGATATTTTTTTTCTATAATCATTATTTTTTATGGTTTTTATTTTAGTATATAGTGGAAATATGCATGTTTATATGCATCATACTTTCCATGTAGTATTCACATGTAATTATTATATTTTTTTGTGATTGATTTTGGTTACGACATAGGTTTAATTGTCTAAGGTGTCAACAACAACTTATATAGTGTTTTCTTATATAAATTTGTGGTGGAATTATACTTAGTTGGACTATAGTTTTGACTCATGAGATATTTCCTAATGACAAGTTTTGTGTATATTATAGTTTTATTTTATCTATTTATGGTTATATTATCTCTGATTGAAAGGGTCATATAGTAACCCTTGGTAGGTTGGTTCAAGCATCAAATTCCTTAGTGATAGTTTGGTGAGAGAAATGTATGCCTAAGTGATAGTTTTTAATGGGAACTAGTTTCCATTTTGACATGGATATGCTTGTAAGGGTAGAGAGGAGAAGCATGTAGAATTCCTTGGATTTTGAAATGAAAATAAATTATAGTGTTTGTGTAGTCATGGTGATGTGTAGAGTGCATGAACAGTTGTATGCCTAGATTTTTTGTTTTCAAGCATGATTTTTGATGGGATAGTGGATAGTGATACTAGATGGTTGGGTATAGGATAGTTATATCCTAAATTTGTGTTTTTTGGTTTTAGAATAATGATCAAGTGGTGTGTGATCATGGGTTGGATTTAGAATGAGTGATGTAACACCCTATGATTTTAATTTGTATTTTTTTAAATTAATTTTTTATTCAATAGCTTGTTTCAAATGCATCACTGAACTAAAATGAACCATGATATAATTAATGAGATAAATTATATGTAATATTATATTAAAATATGAATATTATAAAATTTTCATTGAATTAGTGAGTGTAAATAGAAGTAAACACATTGTGAAATCAACATAGAAAAGGGGAAGCAGTGGAATCAAGTAGTATAAGTATTTCTTACAAGGATCATTTGTTTGATCTTACAAGGGAAGTATCATATCTAGGGTTTTCTTTAGACCAAGCCCAATATTAACTTCAATAAGGATTGACCATAATTTTCAGTGGGGGTGTTCAAGCTCGTGGAAATCACTACGAGATCTATGCTGGCGGAATCACCACCCAAGACTACCACCATTACTTATCATACCCTTGAGTAATATATATAAGATTTAATGGTTTTTGTAATTAGAAGTTAGAATGATATAAACATGTTATTATTAATAAATTATACATATATTTTCATTATTACATCTATTTCAGTACATTAATATTTTTTTTTCTAAATGTATACTTTTAAAAAATCTATTTAATTAAATGAAAATGGTGTTTTAAATAAAACTATATTAATAGTATATATAATTTAATAAAAAAATATTCATATAAATATTTTTACTTGGAAAATAATACGAATAAATTCTTTTTATTCTTAAAAAAAGCATTTTTCTAAAAATTGTTTTTAAATGCATTATGTATTTTATATTAATATTAATTTTTATCACTTTTATAAATTTAACCAAATAAAATGGATTTAATATTTTTAATAAACATATTTAAATTAGGTAAAGTGTTGAATTTCATTTTTAGGCCTAAAAATAAGTTACCTAGGTAAAAGTTAGTTACAATGTTAAGGGTGAAAAGGGTTATTTTCATAGAATTGTTTTTTATAAGTATTGTGTTATTTTTATCTAAATAAATTAAATTCATATATATTAAATTATCACTCTATTGTATTTATAAAATATATAAATAAATATATTAAATTTAAATTAAATTAGTAATTGATATTAAATAAGAATAAGAACACTTAATTATTAAAAAGTAAATTATCTATAGAAAAATATTTTTACTATATAACCTATATTTTAATTTAAGAGTCAATTTTATCATATCAATAAATTTAATTAGATTAAATAGATTCCAAATATATAATTTTCATGTAAAAACTATATAACTAGTGCCATATTTTATTTTTAGTAAACATAATAATTACCATGGTAAATATCTAAACAAGGTAAATGGGTGTAAAGAGGGGTAACATGAAGTGGCTCAAATTTATAACAATTAAAATTATATAAAATCTTTTTAGAAGTAATTTTTAGGTGTTGGATTCAATATCATATGTCTCTAAAAATTTATTTACCTAACTCACCTAACTCCCATGTGATTCCATATTTACCCTTCACCTAAATTAAGTTTCCAACGAAATGCCCATTTTTAACCTATAAAAGCATTTATCCTCCACCCAATGAAAAACACTATTATCCATTGAAATCCTCTTGAATCCATATATATTTTATCTTTTCTAAAATCCTATTCCTTATTTTTAACCTTTCTTCACAAGAAGGTTTTCCAAATCTTCCATTTCCAAGAGTCCCTCCGAGAGAAGATTAAAGTTGTCAATGTGAGAATTATCCACTCTCTAATTATGTATTCTATATCTTTTTTCACCCACCTTTGGGAATTGAAGAACCCATGAAACCCCTAGAACTATGATTTTAATCCACTAAAATTATTCACACAGTAAGTTTAGTGTAATAGATTATAAAAATCTGAAACTTACCTTAGAAAATTGTACCAGAAGTAAGAAGGCTTCCCACTATACTCACCGCACATGTTCATCCCTCACACACAACTCAAGTGAACATTTGAGGAAACAAAAAAACAATGAAAGAACATAGATATAGAAATAGAATAAAATTATTAACATGATTCAAATAATGATTCGTGCATGCATGGGATAAATACTACTCTTTGATTTCCATTATAATTGTAAATTATAAGAGTTAAAGATAGGTTACTAAGTACAAGTAATATTATTAAGAAATCAACTTTAGAAATGGATCTCTTCTTCCCAATCACCTCTTATTCAATTTTTTCACACCCTTATTATCATTGAATTCCAACTCACTTATATAGTAAGTGTCATTTTATTAATCAAATAAACTTACTCCCCTAAAATCCGGGTCAACCCAACATGACCACCACAACTGAAATACTACCTTTAAAAAATTATGATCCTTCATGGTTCCATAATAAGATTAAAACTATTTATAGTTCCATTGAACACATATAGAGGTTCTAATACCACTTATTTCACAATAAACTGAACAAATTCCATTAACCAACTTCCTATGAAATTATTCTCATGACCTAAAACAAACTTACCATCCAAATATTTTCCCCCTTGAAGATTGTTTCTAAGAAACCTTTGGAAACTCTCCAAAAATTTGTGAAAATAAGAAAACTTCTCTTCCATTGTATCATGTAGTGTTATAATTCCTCTTTAAATTAACCCAAGTCATGATAAGGTGTAATGTCACCACATACTTTCTTGAACTATCACCTTAATGAATAGGTCCTTCTAATTTTTGATTCTGGATATCTTTCACCAATATAACACTTTTTCCTCCAACCTCCTAACTTCTTTCAGGTTCCTTTATCTATAACATCTATTAAACCATTTCCTTCCCCACTTAAATTTCAACTATACACTATACTTCAATTTTATTGAGAGTAACAACCCAATATAGTAAATACATTTAATTGATCTTTGTTCCTCTATATATAAACAAAAATCATATTTTTCTGTTCCGGGTGTCTGAATCACCAAAAAAGTAATCATTAACAAATCTGTTGAATGTTTCATCCATCCCAAATAATAAGGTCATATCTTTCATTACTTTAAATTAGAGAATGATACACTCTATATCATCTCATTGTTCCTTTTCGGGGTTTTAAATAAAGTAAATTACAACTCTCATTTCAAAATAAATATTTATTAATTTACAAGTAATAATGTACATTAAACTTCTGAAAGCTAATGAAAATAAATGTTTTTTCATGTACAAGATCTCTTCTTCTATTGTTGGTGCTTATGCCTTGCACAACTTTAAGTGTCTTTCAATAAGTGTTTAAGAGAGATTATATCTGTTTATTCAAAAAAATTAAATGATATTATTGATATAGTAATTCTAGGATAAAAAAAAGTTATGGATTTCTTATCCCTATTAATCCCTATCCCCAATATTTTTTTAAATTTTCTGGGATCCATTATTTAAAATATTTTGGAAAAAATATGCTTTAGCTCCTGAATCCATGAATCCTCCAGACCCACTAGAAATATTTCATCTATATACAAGAGAATTATGATGGGTGTACCATAATTCCAATACTTATCGTAACAAAAATGATATATTATTCACCTTTCTAAATCTTATTTTGACATAAATATGGAATCTGACCTTTTATTTATATAAAATTTTCATTACATTGTACCAAATAGGGTATCTTTTAAAGTTTAGTTTCTTATAAAAAAGGTATATAATACATGAAAATTTAAAACATTATTATAATACACATTAATGGATTAATCATAAGTTCATACTATGTAAATTTATTGTATCTCATAACCTAAGGACATACATCAAATGAAACGATGAGCATAAGTCTTAGTAAGGTAAAGTAAGGGAAACTGGTTACATGTGATCCTGATAATTATCAATAAAAACATGAGGAATATCATAAAGGCATGAGAAAGAGGGGAATAATAATAATAATAATAATAATAAAATGAATCATAACTTGGAAATTTGGATACAATATTTAAATGAGACATTCATAAACATATCACTAAGGTTTTTCATCGAGGTGTCATAAAAAAATACCAAGGTTATTCACCAAGGTATCATAAAGCTTATCATCTATAAAGATTAAATTATTTATCAAATAAATTAGAGAACTATCAGGGTTCAACCTTAATATTTATTAATTTTCAGGTGATTCACATAGATAATAATTAAACATCTCATAAATAACCCATGTGGAATAAAATAAAATTGGTTTTGTATCAAAATCATTGTGTTTTAAAAGTTCTTAAAAACATGGTCACTTTGTCATTTATAACCCAAAAAAAGGGAATTTGGGTTTTATGTATGTCAATTACATAATAAAATAAATCATTTTTATATATTGATTAATACCCTTAGAATATATATAGGTTTGATTATTCACATAAAGAAATTAAAATAATTTCTTGAGAAAAAGAGAGAAATTTTGAGAAGAATATTCGATAGCATAACAGGTATGAAACATGGTTTTAGAAAACTTTAAAAAGAGAGATGAAAATGTTCCACCATACATAATATAATATTAATAAAGTAAAGGGATATAATAAAATTTATAGAAGAACATTTGAAATACAAACCACATAAAATGGAACTTGAAAATAAAAGAGAAGTTGAGATTTCCCATACCATGAACAGTAACTCCTAAAACTCAAATATTGGGACCTTGGGGGATTTTGGACACATTGGAAGGAGTAATTGGGAGGTAAAAATATCATATCTTCTTGGAGGAAGAATTTTTAATAAAATATAGTTGAGAAATGGGTGGGTATTTATCTAAAAATTGAGGGATTTGTTTATTGATTTCTATGGACACCTTAGTAGAGGTATTTGCAAAACCATGGTCTTGCCCATGGTATTTTCCAATGGTATTGGCCAATTGGTAAACATAACATGTTATTATAATAATAAAGAGTAGAAAAGAATTTTATATTACTTATTACATAATTATGATGTCATTAAACATATCAAAAACCCAAAACTCTATTTTTACTGTTCACCAAAAAACAAAAAAGTTTGAAATTCTCATAAATTCACCCTAACCTAATTTCAATGTTATGATTTTAAAAATCATTTTTATTTTATAATATTAATTCTATAAGTACGATAAATTTAATTTTTAAATATAAAAAACATTTTTTTTAAATATTAGCGGATAGGAAATGCATAGTAAAATGCAGAGTAAAATTTCTTACACTTAAAAAAATAAAATTATTTTATCATTTAAATTTAAATAAGAGAGTTTTAATCATAATATTTCATTAATATAATCATTATTAATAATACATTAATTTATTATAATAATTATATCATTTCTGAAAAGTACAAATTTTGGTCGAAAAATCAATTTATCAAATTCAATATATTTTAAAGAAAAACTAAACTCAAAACAGAAATGATGGAACAACAATTTTATTTATATAGAGGGATTATACAATAAGTAACTAAGGATTCAACAAATAAACCCCAATAACACCTAAATACGACCTAAGTGTGAGATGTGTGATGATGATAGAATCTTGGGGCAGCTCAGATAACATCACCAGAGTGGTAATTTCCACCAACTTGAACTTCTCTCATAGTTGATTTTGATCAAGCTTAACATGTTGAAGCTCAAATTGGGATTTTTCAAGAGTGAAGCCCATTGATTCTACCTCCCTCACAATCTCTAAAAAATGGGCTTTTTACGAAATGAATCTTCTAAATGAGGCCATAAAATCTTCTTTCTATATTAATTTTCATTTTTCATTTATATGTATAAATAATAATTATAACATTAAAATAATTATTAAGAGTATATTTTTTAACGATATTATTGAAAAACGGTCATAAAACGGTCGAAACCCAATGGTCACATTTCAAATTAAACTAACTTCATTATTAAATATATTTATTTATGTTGAGTACACAATAATATAACAAGCATTTTTTGGAAACAAATACTATTAAAAATTTTCAAGTCGTTAAAAAAAACAAGTCTAAATTTTAATTCCACTATCTAAGTGATTTTTTCTTCACATAAAATTTTTTCTTCAATTTATAAACCAAATTATTGTTTCCTTCTTCTATAAAACCTACTAATTTCTTTTTTGTAAATTTATTCCTCTAAATAACCATGAATAAATGTCACCTTTACATCTATTTGTTCCACGTATTTACCTTCTGCTACCACCATTCTGATAATTGTAGGGATAATTTTATTTTTAATTACTAGGAATAATATTTTTGAGAAATCAACTCCTTAATTTTGTTTAAATCACTTAACCAAAAATCTCACCTTATATATTTTATTCCCATCATCTTCTTCTTTCAATCACAAAACCATCTTTTTTTCAGGCATTTTCTTTCCCTATGGTAACTCTATCAACATCCAAGTTCTATTTCACTTAAATAAATATATCTCTTTATCCTTATATTACTTCCACTATTTGGAATCATTAAGCATGGATACCACATCTGGGCTCTCTAGTTCTCCATTTTCCATTAGAAGAATAAAATTCATGTCATCCCCAAACCTCTAGAAAAGTCTTCTAAATCTAGTTGATATCCTCAGCTGAGTAAATTATTTGTAAAACTTGGATCCGATATATATTCTAGAAACCTAACTTCTAGTACTTAAACTCATGCTTCAGTAGTCCATGAAATTTTTGGAACATCTTCTACTGGCCTCACCTCTGGACTACTGGTGTTTTCATCTAAGTTGTCCACAACTTTTATCCTTCTATTACACCCACATAGATATTCTTGGATTTCAATATTTGATTCATTTCCCTTAGATTATTTCTCTTCTATCTTCCAGTTCTTCAAAAAAACCCCTTAATTTTTGTGAAAATCTAGGCTTACGATGATTTTTTGTTTATCATCATCCCACATCCAAAATCTAAAGTTGACATCACCATACCCAAACGGGAAAAAATTCTTGGGACTTAACATCAAGATTATATTTATCTTAGTATCAATATGAATATATTCTAATATTTGGAAGAATTTAATATGCCCAAATTCTAATAATTTATCAGACCATATATCCTCTATAAGTTAATTCCCAACCATTGATTCCCGAAACCTATTGATGAGCTATGATGTTATGTTTAATTCCTTTACCCAAATTCAATTGTACATTATTAAGTATATTTTAATGCTTCAATACTTATCAAACAATATTTTATTCATACTTTCAACCATGACATTCTATTTTAGTGTTTTAAGATCTTTATTTTCATTCTTTGTGCATTTCTTTTGAAAAAATATCTAGAAGTTATGTTTGGTGTATTCACCACTATTTTCTAAATGAATAAAATTCAACATCCATCTAAATTCCATTTCCACCTTGGATTTTCATTGAATTAAATCTTGAAAAACATAAAACTTATGCTTCAAAATGTATAACCATACTTTTCTAGTATCATAGTCAATAAAAGTTACTAAGTAAAGACAAACTCCAAGGGGTTGAATAGAAGAAATTACCCAAGAGTAAAAGTAAGCCAATTCTATCTTATGAGTCCTAAGCCTCCATATATTTAAATTGAGGGACACTATTAATTATTTCCCCAAAACACAATTTTCACACCTTCTAATTTCCATGTGATCAATATTTTTTATGTCGTTTTCCATTATAACTTTAATATTATTCTCATTAAGGTGAGTAAACATACAATACCAAACCTCTAGATATTTTTATGTTTTGGTTTTGATTTCAATTCAATGTGTTATTTTAGTAAAATGAAGCATCCCATATTTTACTCCCTATGAAACCACCATAGATCCTTGAGTCACTTTCCAGACTCCATTTAAAAACTTCATTCTATAGCCTTCCTAGTAAATTTTTATAATGGAAATAATATTTTTCCACATCCCTAGGATATGTTTGAATCCTTTAAGACTCAATATCCCACTATCCTTTATCTAGATATTCACATCACCCTTTATAATGAAATCCAATCTTCACAATCTTCTAGATGAACTATTCCAAAACTTTTAGACTCTTAATTCACCATTCATCCACATTATATCACTAAATAGAAAGATTCTCTATAATCAACCACCAATGATTCTACTGTTATATTGATTCTAAGAAATAGTTGGATTCTTCCATCCATCATAAAAATATAAATTGAACTAATGTAAGTTGGTTACCTTCCAGAGTTCTTCTTATGACTTTTCAATTCTTCTTGATATGTCATTTATTCCCACAACTCCAACATGTATGACTAGAAATAGGTAAATTTCCTCAGCATTTTTCTTGAGATTTATCTTTTTTTATGATTTCTTTATATATATTCTTTTGGGTGAATTTCTTTATTTGTTAGCATTAAATACACTACTGAATAACACCAAGACTTCTATTCGATGAAATTATTCATTTCAGATGAAATTTTAAATATCCTCAAACACCACATTGGTTTTTCATAGGAATTACTAACATTAGTCACTATTAAACCCCTTTTCTCTAGAAGTCATGATAGTATAATCTCCAATACATCATCAATGAATGTAACCTTCACTAATTCGAGCTACTAGAGGATCATATTGAAGTCTTATACAATATATGACGATGGTCATCCTTCTAATGGCCTCAACTTGTAATATTTTCATACATATTTTTCATCTCTTTTATCACTGTAGTATTTTTTTCTTTTCCAAAATGTTTCAGTCCCCATGAATTCTAGTTCCATAATACCCTTTCATTCCCATTCATCTTTATATATTTTCTGTAGTCAAACACTAGAAAGTGGAACTTCTATATCCATTTGAATTATATAGTCCTGCATATATATAATCCAAAATCCAATATATATTCCATAAAATTATAATCATTTAAATTCCTTTCATCTGATGTTATACCTTCTACTGATAGTGAAATTCTACTGAAAATGAAATTCTCTCAAGGAAAGAGTGATACAAATATACACAAAAAGTTGTGCTTTGATACCACTTGTTGGGAAGAGGGGCATCTATGAAACCCCCAAAACTAGGATTTTAATCCTATAGAAGTGAAATTTCCATATTTTCAATATATTAGATTTAAAACCTCTAGAACTTACATTGGTTAAGTGTACCAGAATTGAAAATACTTCACACCCTACTCACTGCAAAAGGATATTCCTCACACACAAATCAAGAAAAAAATTTAAGCTAATAGAAAAAAATGGAAAAATATAAATCCAAAATTGACATAAAGGGATTAATGTTCTTTTTATGATGATTCCTATATGCACAAGAGCAACATAACTATTTTATTTTCATTATAATCAGATGTTACCCAAGTTATAAGATAGATTACTAAGTATAAGTAATCTTTACAAGAAAATATCTTAAGAAATTTTTTTGTTCTTATTTATTTAATTTTTCTCTTTTGTTTCATTCCTTATTTATAACTGAATTCCTACTTACTTATTTAGTAATTTACATCTAGTAAACCTATTAAATAAACTCCCCTAAAATCATGATCAACCCAACTTGGTTTCCAGAGATGGAATACCAAATCGGCGACCCTTCTACTTTTCTAAACTTTTGGTTCACTATAGTTCCATGAGATGATATGAGCTTCTGATTGTTCCTATAACCTTTTTAATAGGTTATTCTTCCACTACCTTCACACCAAACTGATCTAATTCTGCTAACTAACTTCCGATGAAATGAATATTGTGACTAGAATTATATGAACTAAAACAGAATTCAAATTCTAATACTCACCTCCTATTCACTATAATTAATCACATTAATAACATTTAAATAAAATAATTATAATTAAAATACAATTATATTATAATTTAAAATAATTTCATAACCATATTCACCCATAAATTATAGCACGTTCTTTTTTGGGTTGCTTTAACAACCTTTATAAACAATGCTATAAATGTCTATGATGGATGAATATGGAAACATAATTACTAGTAGGATATGATATTAATGAGTAAATATTTTTTTCTATAATGGTAATAATAATACTTAATTACTTATTAATATATCATCTTTTTTTTGTTAAAAATTAAGAAAATAAGCTCATCATAGATGTTATCTTTGTGAATCGTACCTAAAACTCCCTTGGAATGAACCTGTAACTTCATAAATAATGATATATCTTCTATTATATTATATTTATTATTATTAAGATTGTTATATAATTAAAATGGAATGATAACAAATATCATTATACCAAAAAAGGTAAGGAATAGTTAAAACTACTAACAAAATGATGAACAATATTAACAAAAAAAAGTAATAACCATGTAATAAATGAATATAAAATATTAATATAAAAGGTAATAAATATGAGTTATATTTTTAAATATATTTTTAATGAATCTATTATTATTATATAATATTTTATATCACATATGATAAAATGAGAATCCATGGTAAGGGTTTTTCTTGACTCAAGGTCCACTCTTTAAGTCACAATATTAACTCTTTGTCTATGATATTATAAGATTGGTTATTTATACCTTATGATTTTATTATACTATATTTCCTGTTTATTTTCTTGTTATTTCCATTTAATTTTTACAATATTCTTTTCAAATAATATTTTATTCATAAATAATGATGTGTGTAAGGGTTTTTCTTAACTAAACTCCCTTTTCATTGAGTTATAATATTTATTATTAAACTTCATTATTCCATATTTAGTTTATCCCACCCTAACATTTTATTAAATCACCTATTTATTTTCTAGAAAATTTTAATTTTAACATCAAATTCTCTTATTTTATCAATTCATGTCTTTATAAAATTATTATGTTGTTAAGAATAATTCTCATCCATTTTAATGTATCTTTCTCTTCCGTGTCCATATTTTGGTTACCCAAAAAAATATTTCTTATTTTTAAATAAAAACATATATAACATTCTATGCTTTACAAATCTCTATTTATATCTTTATAAAAGGAAAAAAATTCAACTCTTTTATTGATGTGAGTTTTTTTTCTAAAACTACCTAAAATGATTAAAAAGTGAATTTTATTTCACTTTGATCAATTTTATATATTCTACTCCACATTTATTTACATAAACTTTATTTATTATGAAGATTCTATTATTGGGTATTATTTTAAATTTATGTTTTAACAGGTCTTCCTATCACCATTTTGAAATTTATTTTTGGGAGTGGCTTTCAATTTTATCTTTTTATGATAATGGTAAAAATGTTTTTTTTAAAATTATATTATGACCACAGTTAATTTTTTTCTCTATATCTATAAATGATCTATATATTATGGAGTAATATTTATGATCATCCTCTAAGTACTTTCATGTTACACTTCTTTTGGTATATTGAATTTTGGTATCAAATGATCAATTTATTGATTCTATTTTATGATATACCATTTCAAAAAGATATGAAACCAATTTTATTTTCATGTGTTTTTACATGATCTAATGTATGAATAAATTCATGTGGAATATGGATATGTTTTACCATTATGTTATGGGTGGGGTCTTATATAGTGCTCCAATATATTGGTTAAAGATATATATCTCATTAGATAACTATGGGAAACGAGTTGTGATACTCGATCCACTATGGGGTGCAAATTGTAATTCTCGATCCACTATGGGACACAGGTTGTGATGAATAATAGACTATGTTATGTTAAATTGGATATTAATTCCTCATCCACTATATTATGGGAAGTTTATATAAATTCCTAATCCACTATGTTATGGGATGTAGAATTTTGATCCTTGATCCACTATATTATGGGATGCAATATTGTAATGTGTAATTCACTATGTTATGGGATGCGATATTCTGATGTCTGATCCACCATGTTATGGTTTCTTATACTTCTTCTTGTTCCACATTTATATGTTATGCATCAAGTCTATATTATATCTATTTTCTCATTATTGTTGTCTTATATTTCTATATTCTCATTCCATGGTATAAATTTGATCTTTTGAGGTTATATGTCCTTCTATCATGGATCATAGACAACTCTAATGGTTCCATAATCCTTTTAATCAGTTATTTATCCAATTATTATGTTTTATTAGATTCATATGTTCTAACCCTTTATGAATCATGGATAAGTTTTTCCCTTATTGAGTGTTTGAGATTGCCATTTATTATGTTTCTAATTTTCATAGGGAATTGAATACAAGATCAATTTTAGAAATAAGTCATGAGTATTTAATTTTTTGGGATATATTATATAAATAATGTTTAATAATATATTTATATAACTTATCTCTAAATACACTAAACCTTTAGGTTCTAGGATTGTGTGATTATTTATGAGATGTAATTTTTATGTTTTGGAAATGATGTAAACTATATGTATGTTAAGCTCTGGTCGTCTTAGTTGGTATCAGAGTGGGGTTTAGTTATTTTTTGGGACTATGATAAGAATTATAATATAACCCAATATAATTTAACCTAGGTTGAACCAAAATTATTATAGGCTAAATTGAAGGAAACATAGATTAAGACACAATGAGTTTGACTTTTCACATGATTATTCATATAATATGTCATTATTTATTACACATGATTAACCCTTTTTTTAGTAATGTTTGGATCTATGATAAATTGAGTGAATAATTGGTGAAAATGACAATGTAATGATTATCCCATTGAATAACCAAACAATATGGGGGATGGATTGAAAAATATTTTGGTAATGATCACCCAACTTTCTCAAGTGATGAATAATAACACCAACCATGTAAAGCTCCCAGACATGCCAAGTAAGGATCAAATATCTATTGAATATTTCATGTGGATACATCTCCCTCATTTGTGGGACTTAAAATCCACTAGTTTTCAAGTGATGGATCAACATGTAAGAAAATATATTTTCCATTCTCTAGTGATAATAACATTAAAATGGTTCTTTTAGTTGCTTATCATCTAGAAGGTGAATTTTTCCAATGGTTTAATCTTATTAAGAACACAAGTAAAAAATAAGAAGTTGAATCAATATAATGGAAGGTTTTTAAAAAAAATTCTTCACTATATATTTTTAATTAACTATTCACATGAAAATGGAGTGAGAATTCATGGAGTTAAAACAAAATGAGGATGAATATATGGGTACTTATGTGAAAAATTCACAAGACTCACAGGGTATGACTCTAGTTTTTTTGTTGACCCAAAAATAAAGTCTTTAAAATTAATTAAATATAAGATACTTTGGTAGTTATACAGATTTTTTTCGGTGTGCACTTAAGGTGGAAATAGAAACTAGAGACTCTAATTATTCCCATTGATCTGGAGATAAGAAAAGGAAAATGTATTTTCAGGGAAACAAAAATGATAAATCATAGAAAAAAGAAAATAAAACCCCATACATGAAAAAAAATGTTGGAAGAATCACATTGTAAATTTCCTCAAAGGGTTAGGAATATGTTTCACATGTGGTAAATAAGACCATAATGCACCCAATTGCCAAAGAAATAAAAACAATCCAACTAACATAATAGAGGAGAATAAGGGATAAAGTAATGCACAAACCATAATTAAATACTTCACATAAAAGTTTTTTTTCATTACACAAATCAATTCTCTAATCTAAGAGCTAACAAGGATAATAACATTATAAATCTCATTGACCAAGGTAATAAAGAAGATTATATAAAGTCACTACTTCTAAGGTGTACCATGATAATGAAGTGTTTGAAGTTACATATATTCTTCACTCTAGATTAGAAAATTTCTTATTTTATTATAGTTATTCACATTCTTTAAAATCATACAAGTTTTCTAAGTGTTTTGATTCACTACCTCAATCACTGGATATTGAATTATTAATGAAAGTGAATGGTGGTGCAATGATTGTATCTAATGTAAAAAATATTATCCAATAAAGTATTGTGGGTAGATAATTCCTATAGATCTTGTTATTTTTAACTTGGTATAATTTTATGTATTTGGCATGGATTATCTCTCCCTACATAAATATCGTATCAATTATTGAGACAATGAAATCACATTTCATATCCCAAATCATCCTATTATAAATTATCAATGTAAGGATGATTATGAAATCACATTGGTATAGAGACCCTTAATATGGGTCTTGATACTAAATAACGAGGGATACTTGGCTCAAGTGGTCGGGGAGGAACTAAACATTGAAAACATGTCAATCATACGAAATTATATTGATTCATTTCCTAAATAACTGCCTAGTCTTACAAAAAATGTGAGGTTGAGTTTTTAATTTAACTCATACCATATTCTATGAAAATATAAAATATTCCTTATAGAATGGATCCCATTAAATTAGAATAATTCAATAATAAACTTAAAGATAATATAGATAGGTGTTTCATATATCCAAGTGTTCTCTATGTGTTGTACCAGTCCTTTTTTTCAAGAAGAATGTTGAATAAATGCACTTATTTCTTGATTATTGTAAACTTAACAAAATAATGATTAAGAGAAAATATATTTTATAATGTATTAATGATCTATTTCATCAACTTAGATGGGATCAATACTTCTCAAAATATGATCTTCAATCTGGATAACATCACTTAAGTGTAAAGATAGAAGATATAATGAAGACCGATTTTTGCATAAGATATTGACACTATTAGTTCTTAATGATACCATTTAGACTTAAAAATACTCCTAAAAAATTCATATATTTTTATTGAATAGAGTCCTTATATATTACCTCAAAAAAAATTTGGTAACCTTTATTTATGACATCTATACATATTCTAAGAGAAATAAAGAATATTAATATCATTTGAGGATTGTGTTAAAGACCCTATGAAAGGAGAAATTGAACACCAAGTTTATAAAGTTTTAATTTTTGATAAAATAGTATCCTTATGTGGTCATGTAATCACAAATGAGGATATATTTGTGGATTCGTAAAAGATAGAGGTGATTGAATAATGGAACAAACCATTCACCATAAGATGGATCTATTGTTTCCTTAGTTTGGATAAATATTATTAGTGTTTTTGGGAAATTTATCATGACTATAAAATTATATAGCAAAGTTAAAATGAAAGGGAGTCAAGTTCATTTGGATAGAAGAATGTGAAAATAGCTTCAAGAATATTAGGAAGAGGTTGTTCACTACACTTAATCCTACACTACCCTATATTACAGATGGGTTTTTTGTTATATATATTGATTCTTTAAAGAGGGTTATGGGTTTCATATTTATGAAAAATAGAAAGGTAATAACTCATGCCTCATTTTAGTTGAACGTCGATGAGAAAAAATTATCTCACTTATGATCTAGAGCTAACAATAGTGATTTTTAATAAATAATTGCTAGAATTATATCTATATTGAAAAGTTTGATATATATATATACTAATAAAAATATCCTAATAAAGTATATATTAATATATAAGGAGTCGAAAATGCTCTAAATAAGATGGATGAAATTGATCAAAGACTATGATTTCTCAATACATTACCATCCTGGGAAGGTAAACCAATTAGAAAAATACTTTAATTAGAAACAATCATGATATCTTAACCTTGATGATGATTGAAAGTGACCTATTCTTTATGGATATTCAAATGATGTGTATGGGAATCATAAAGGATGGGATGAAATACTACCTTTCCCAAATAATTTCTCAAATATCTACTTTTTCAAAGATCAACTAGGACTAGAAAGATGATATATATCACTATAAAAAGGTAGGAATTATTTCAAATTTAATCTTTAGAAATTATGGAATTATAATATTCATGAGAAAAATATGTGTCCCTTTAAGACTAGAATTGAAGAAGTGGATTTTGGAAGATATACATAGCCCATATTTCTTTATTCGCCCAAGAATCAAAAATATGTGTAGAAATATTAAACAAAACTTTTGATGTGAAGACATAAAGAGAGATATTTTGGATCATATATATTGATTCCTACTATACTAAAAATTAAAGTTAAAATGTTATAAATATAAGGGGATGAAGAAACCATAACCTATACTAGTTTGTAAATGTGATAACATCACCATGGATGCCATCATCAATATTCCTAAGACTTTTAAATGTGATATTTTCATATATACAGTGGTGGATATACTTAAAAATTATACACACTTCATTCTTGTTTGAGAGTATTTCTCCCTCAATCATCTTTCTAAGATATTAGTAAAGGAATTTGTAAGGCTTCATTTGGGATAACTTTTAATTATATTTGATTGAGATCCAAGGTTCACATATAAATTTTGGAGGATTAATCATTAAGAATTGGATACATAACTAAGATTTATTCAATATTATCATCATTAATTTTATGGTCAAACTAAAAGTATAATTCACATATTAAAATATATTATAAGATCCTATTCAATAGAATTCAAGAGGAATTTTCATCAACATCTTTCTCAATTTTTTTTCTTATGTAATAACAGTTTCCACTCTAGTATATAAATAGGACCATATGAATATCTATATAATAATGGATATATAACTCCAAAATATTTGGATAAAGTTGGAGAGAGGAATCTGTTAGGACTCGATCTTTCTCATGAAATAACAGGAAAGGTTAAAACCATTTAGTAACATACCAAAGAAGTAAAAATTTGACAGAATATATGTTTTGATAGTCATTTAAAAAATATAAAGTTCGAAGTTATTGATAAGTCATTCCTTCAAATATCTCTCTATAAAACAATAATGAGATTTAGGGATGAGGGAATGGTAATCCCTAGATATATCGGTCCCTTTGAGATCATTGATCATGTGGGTATTAAGGCTTATCATTTAGAACTCCCATTAGACCTATCTCTGGTACATAATGTGTTTCATGTATTACTTTTAAACAAGTACACACCATACCCATCACATGTACTATGACGAACTAGCCTTGATTACTTGGTTCTTTGATACTTGAGATGACACAGACATAGCCCTAAGGATGTTCTTGATCCCCACAGGTTGGTGACTAGAAACTAACATCATGAAATATAAAAGTTGGAATGCATTTTCCTATAAAACAGGGGATGAAACAGATACATATTAGTATACTAAAAAACTAAAAAGGGAGATAGTAACAGAAACCATACATGTGTATCAAAAACCCAAATCATACATAATCAAAGTACTATAAGTTTAACAATATAAAATCCACATCCCAAAGGACACATCACTCCAAGCACTAAGGGATCAAGAATAGGCACCTCATCGAAGAAGTTCCTTCCCTTTACTTATTCATGGAAGGATAAAATCTACAAAATACAAAAGGAAAAGGTAGTTTTTGAGATAAAAATCCCATTAGGGTCTCACAAAGTGTTCTATAATAAGATTCCACAACAATAAACTAAATAATTCTTTCAATTTTAGTCAAAACATAATTGGTAGTATAGTTTCATATTTAAAACAAAACATGCTTTTCATTTCAAATAATGAAAAACATTTCAAACATAGATTAAATAAAAGATTTATATAAAATAGTTTATATAAATAATTAGGAATGAGTAAAGTATCTTCATAATAAATAGAATATGTAATAAAAATAGTCACAATAAGAACTATAGTCGTCTACCCTATGGTATGATAGTTCCAAGTTATGAGATCCTCACACGTATCTTATCAGTGATCACAACAAGTATATATACACACATCTGTTGGGATCATGCCAAAAAGGACCCATTAACATCCCATAAAGCATAAGATATACCGAACTAGGTTTTTGTTAGATTTATAAATCACAAATATACTCATAGGGAATTACCATCCTAGAATTTTTGGCCCAAAGAACTCACTAACAACCCAAGCTCACATGTTCTCAATCAATTAGTAGAAAAATGGAAAATCATTTCATTTAAAAATACTTTATAATCACCCACATTTACTTTACAAAATTTCAATTCACATCAAAAATCAAAATACAGATTTTTCATTAATTCATTCCTTTTAAATTCAAACCCAATCATTTTTTTTATCAAATCAATTTAAGTAATTTTCCAAAATCAATTTTAATATAAATTTAAAAATTCCATCAATTTCAAATCACACTCCAAATTTCAATTCCATCAGAATTGGGGGTTTTTCCAAAAATTCCATGCCAAGTCAAATACAAGTTCTAATTCACATCAAATAGGTCTTCACAAATCAATTGAAAGTAATTTCAAACATATGAAATTCAATGTTTAATCAATTAAAAGATATTAAACAGAACCACCTACCTTTCTCACTGATTTACGACGCCCCCAACGAGACTCTCCAATGAAGAAAAAAGTGAAGAATATTTAATAAATCAACCTACAATCAATATTAAAAATTATAGAATTTAGATCCATCAATTCCAATATGACCTATAAAAATTCAATAGGAAACGAGAGATAGAGGGAAGGTACATGAAGTCCGCTTCCCTTAGAAATGAATCACAACCAACATGATGACCAATCATGGAACATATGTTCCAAATGAAGAGGTAGAGTCCAAAATCACCTAGGTTGAGTATATAGGTAAAGATCAAGGAAACCTAGATGAAGGAAAATAATAATTTCTTCTGAACTAATTGATTAAATTTTACCCTTGGTATTTTACATGATATGTAACCCCATTAGACATTGTGTAATTATAGAGTCCTATATACACCAAAAAACCCGTTACCTTTTATTAAAAATACAATTTCTAATATTTACATAGTGTATAAACTATACACAAAGTGTAATATTTCACATTGTGCATCCATTTAACAACATCTTCCAAAAAATGATTGTACGTCATATAGCACCATTAATCGACATGTAAATCCCCAGCAGACAACAAAAATTGTAGGTTTTACATTGAAAATTCCAAAAAATCTACACATTCACTATTATTAGTATACTCCCAATTCCTTCTCATCCTTACCCAACCAAGTAAAAATAAAAACCATAAAAAGGTCAAAAAGTACTTGATATAAAGGTAATGGGGTGTTACATGTACTAAACTTTGAATTTTTACAACTGGAACATGATCACTCTTATGAGGAACAACCAGTGGATATCTTGGATAAAAGAGATAAAGTGATTTGGAATAAAAAAACATAATGGTTTAAAGATTTATGGAGGAATCATAAGTTTTATGAATCTATGTGGGGACCTGAATATTTAATGAGACATAAGTACCCTCATTTGTTCTAATATTATTAATAAAATTTCAAGGGTGAAATTCCTTCAATGGGCGAAGAATGTAACACCCCATGATTTTACTATGTATTTATACTATAAATAAATATTATGTTGAATATGTTATTTCACATGAAGAACTAAGATAAAAAACTATTATATAATTAATAAGATAAATTACATGTAATATTCCAATAAAATTTTACCATTAGAATATATTAATTGAATTAGAGGGTATAAATATAAGTAACATCATTATGAAATCTACATAGAAAAGGGGAATAAATGACATCAAATAGTTTAAGTAGTCCTTATGAGGATAATTTTTGCAATCTTGGAAGGAAGGTAGCATCACTAGGGTTTTCCCTTGACCAATATTAAGATGATATTCAAATAGTATGGGTTGACAGAAATTATTTGTGGGAGAAGTTCAAGCTTGTCGAAATCACAATGTGATCCATGTTAGCTGAATCACCACCCATAACTGGAACCGTATCTTATATTTCCCTTAAGTATCATGCGATGGTGTTAATGGGGTTTTAAGTAGAATTTATAATGATATAAATATATAATTATTAATAAATTATATATATATATATATATTCATTATTATGCGTATTTGTATACATTATTCATTTTTCTAAAATTATACTTTAAAAAATGAATTTTATTAAATTAAAAAGGTTGTTTTAATATAAATATGTTGACAATAAAAATAAAAATAAATCAATTAATATTTATCTAAATATTTTCACTTGGTAAATAATAAGAATAAATTCTTTTTATTCTTAAAAAAGTATTTTTCTAGAAAAGTTTTTTATGCGTTATGCATTTTTATATTAAAATTAATTTTTTATAAATTTTTTAGATTTAATAAAATAAAATGGATTTAATATTTTTAATTAGTATATTAAAATTATTAAAATTTGAAAATTTTATTTTTAGTTATAAAAAATAGTTACCATGGTAAAAGTTTGTTATCACGGTAAGGGTAAAAAAGGGTTATTTTTAAAGAGTTGTTTTTTATAAGTGTTTCATAATTTTTATCTAAATAAATCATATGGATCCATTTTAAATAAATTATATAATTGAATTTTTAACTATATAAACAAATATATTTACACTTATTTAAATTTTAAATTAATATTAAATGATAATAAAGACACTTAATGTTTAAAAATTCATTTTTCTACAAAAATGATTTTTTCTATATATCCCAAATTTTAATTTAAAAGTTAATTTTCTCATATATATAAATAGAATAATATTTAATGGAGTCTAAATTTAGAATCATCACATCAAAATTAGGTAATATGGGTTATCTTTTATTTTTATTAAAAAATTATTACTCTGGAAAATATTTTAACAAGGTAAAAAGGGATAAGGGGAACTTAAAGTGGCTCAAATTTATGGTAATTAAAATGATATAAACTCTTTATATAAGTCCTTTTTTAGATTTTTTTTTCAATACAACATTTATCACCAAAATTTCTTTACCTAAATCACCTAACTCCAATGTGATATCATCTTCACTTTTCACATAACTTTAGTTTCCAAAGAAATATCCCTTATTTTCACCTATAAAAGAAGGTATCCTCCACCCACTCCAAAACATTATTCTCATTGAATTTAAATTTTAATTCCTATCAGTTTTTACACAACTAAGGTATTATTCCATGTTTTTTAACCTCTAGACATAATAAAGTGTCATAAATGTTCTATTTCCAAGAGGAACTCGAAGAGAAGATTCAAGTTCTCAACATGAGTATTATCCACTACCAAATAATTTCTTATTTTTCCATAAACCTTTTCAAAAATCTAATTAATCACCTTAATAAAATATAAATAATATCTATATAATTTTTTTATAATGATATTATCATAAAATATTCACTTTATTACCAATCTCACAATAAATTATAACACGTTCTTGTTTGAGTTCATTTAACCACCTACATGAACAATGATATAAATTTCTATCATAGATGACTATGAAAAATTAATTAATGATAATATATGAAATTAATTTGTAAATAATTATATTTTTATACTTTTAATATTGATATTTGAATCATTATTAATATATCATATTTTATCTATTAAAAATTTCCAATACAAGATCGTCATAAATGTTATCCTTACAAAATGCACCTAAAAATCACATGGAAATAATATGTAACTTCACAAATGATGATGGATATTATATGAAAATACCTTGAATATTATGGATATGATAAAATCATGAACATTTAATGATAACTACAACTTTTATACCAAAAAATCAAGGAATATTTAAAACTACTAAGAAACCATTGATCAATATTACCTAAAAATGATTAATATCCATGTAATAAATGAATATAAAATTTTAATATAAAAGTTAATAATTAAAAATGATCTTCTAATATATATGGATGATGAATATATGAATATTATATAGGTGTTTAGAGTGAAAATGACAAATATAGAATCTAAGTTAAGGGTTTTTCTTGACTCAAACTCCATTATTTGATTCACAATATTTCCTCTTTAACTACGGTCTTTTAAAAATGGTTATGAGGAACCCTGAGTATAATTTACATACATATTTAATCATTTTTGATGAAAAATTCATACATTCCACAATAATTCATGCCCCATAACTATAAGGGTTTAGTTTGTTTGAAGAGTCGATACATAATCAACTTATTTCATAAAAGATCTTCAATATCTCCTATAAATTTCTTCTCACATGGTACCCCTTATTGGATTATAATTATAAATAAATTTCTTGAAAACCAAGGAAAAATGGAAAGATAAGAAAGGGTTATCTCAAATACTCGGTATGGGTAAACATGAGATACATAAATTGAATATCACAAGTGATTATAAGATATGCATAAGGTTATGAGAGCATGATCATAACTTATGAAATTCATACCCAATCAGTTATATTTCATAAATCATGAGTTATGGCCTAAAAAATTGTCATAACAAAAGGTATGAGTCATAAGATTATGTAATCATCGATAATTAATAATGTTTTATGAGAGTATATCATAAGAATAAGAATATGTCATAGTAATATGGGAAAATAATAATAATAGAAAATGATTTCCTTGGTTAAGGCTCATTTCAAAGACCATCAAAACCTAGTGGACAGAGTCCCATAGTGGATTGGGTTCACTCTCCATTCCTTTTTAATTCAGGGTGAAAGAGTCCCATATTATATTGGGTAAACTTTCAATTACCATTAATATTATATCATGAGATTAAATATTTACCCAATGAGTTGGAGGGATATATAATTCTAGGATACCTTCCATATAATGAAAACTTTTCATATGTGTTCCACAATATCCTAAAAATATTCATCATTTTATCATAGCTTAAATAATCCATGGTAAAGAAACAAGTTTCATTAAAACATAATCATCATAAGTCATATAGAAAAAGTAAATGGATGTTATTAATAATATCATATCCCCAATTAATTATAATAATCCTTGAAGGATATTAACATAGAAGAAAAATACTTTTATTAAAACATTAGAAATATTCTTTGAAAAATAATAGAAAATAACTTTTTATTTTGGTAACTTTTAAAAGAATTATCAAAAAAATAATAATATGATTTTATTTTTAAAACTATGAAAACATATAAAGGAATCTTAAAAAAATAATACTGATGATGGTGGGAAAATTCATTCATTCGGTAAATGTTAAAAAAACATTTTCACAATTTTTCAATAAAGTAAAATATATCTCAGGTGGAAAAAATTGTAAATATTACTTTTTAAAACTTTGAAAAGAAAGTAAAATATGGTTGAAAATTAATTTACACAATTTTTTAATAATATAATAAAAATATTGAAACATTTTAAAGAATATGGGTATGGAATAAAAATATTCTCAACCTAAAAGAAAAAATATGGTTGACTTTGATTAAAAAAATTCTTTCGGTATATAGTGTACAAAATAAAGAATAAAATAGAAATAATATTTAAAACCCAAAAAATAACTATAGTAGAATAAAAAATATGGGTTTTAAGTGAGATATATCATATAATTTACCTAATGTAGATTTTAACATGAACAATCTTGATTAAAACTGATATTTCAAAACAAACCCTTACCTTAAGTTTTGACTTAATTAATACAAACTTTAGCCACATATATAATAAATTTAAATTTGTAATAAATATATATCATAATCATATTCATTATTTTCTTATAATATATTATTCATTCATAATTTATAATCATCTATTGTTTAATAATTCTCCACTAAAATCAATATTATGGGTGTTAATTGTTTTATTTTTCATGCATGTTTTAGTTTGGAGATTTATATACATACACATTGGTAATGGTTTAATCATATAAAAATATTAATAATATTAAAAATAATATATTTATTCATTATATACACTTTTATAAAAATCTATGTAAGGTGGTGTTGAAAAATGAATTACATCACTTTGTGGAGGCGGTAGTATGCGTGTACACATAGACGATGCTTTAATTTTTCAATGAATGTAAATAAAGGATGGTAAAAAAAATAATATATCTTTAAAAAATAATAATTATATCATAAATATAATTTATATATATTAAATTTGTCAGTATAACCATCTATATAAAGTGGTGATGAAAAACGAAACACATTCTTTCATGAAGATAGTCGTTTGTACATACGCATGAGCGAATCTTTCATTTTCCATTGCATGGATAAAAATATACAATTGTTGTTACATAATAATAATAAAATTTAGTAACATATATTTTAATTATTTAAAATATTAGTATGTATACAATATATTTTAAGGAGTTGGAAGATAAAATAAACTTAAAAGAACTCAGTTAAGATGATTACCTATTATTTGAGTATCTTCCTTTGGCTTACATATTAGGACTTATTAAAATTGTATTTTTGTGATACCATTACCTCTAATACATGGGGAAAAAAGTTTAAAAGTGAATTTATTAGGTATTTTCTAGGATATAGTACTCAAATCGTGTGAATAAGTAAGGAGATAGGGTTCCTTTTATAAGTAATGGGAGTGGCACCCTTGTAAATATTCAAAGTTTTAAAATAATATAAATTCATTTTATTTTTCAAGTCAAAAAATGGAAAAATTATTTAATATAGGATAATTTAGGGTCTAAATACACTCATAAAATTAAATTTATACAATTTTTAGAAAAATTTTAATCCTTACATCTTAGTTTAACCCCCTCATTCACCTTTTTTAACTCATGCCATAGTGATTAACTTTTACCATTATAAAAATTCATTATGAAAAAAATAGATTTGGACTTTTAATTTTTTTTGAATATTATTATTATAAATATTTAAACCATTTTATGTAATTCAATTTCCTTATATGGTAAAAATTAAATTTGAAATAACTGCACAAAACACAATGAAAATAGTTCTAGAAAACTTCATGTTAAGCATAAAAATAAATTTATTCTCGTTACATGAATAGAAAAACCCATTATATTAATTTTAACATATTTGAATTAATTTATTATCTATAAATTTTATTAAAATCATTCATCAGTGGTGATTAATTTATTTTTTTAATATGAAAACACATTGCGTGCATAAAAACAGTTTTTTTTGAAAAATATCACTTTTTACCTTGAAGTTATTTTATATTTATTAATAGCCAATTTATAACATATTAATGAATTATAATTAGTTTTTTCATGTTTAAAAAATAATTTTAAAAAAAGTTTAATACTATAAATAAACTAAATTATCCTTTAAATAAAACATATATTATAAAAACAATATTTTTAAATAAAACATTTCTGTTTAGCCAAGAGTTACTAGACTAACATTCCTTAAAATTTATCAACCATTTATTGAATGTCAAAATTTAATTTTATTACTTTAATTTTATTAATATATTTTATTTATGCCATTACTCAAAATTATTAATTTTAAAAAAATCATAATTCAATATAACAGTTCATAATAGTTTCTCTTGGATAAATGGAATTTTCTTAAGTAACCTTGACTATTTTTAAAGAATCATTTGTTTTATCTATTTAATTTAACTATATATTAATGAATTTAATTTTATATTTTTAATAATTTATTATTCACATAATTTTGGTTTGGCATTCATCACAAGCTATCATACATATTCAATTTATTAAAGTGAAATATATTTTAAAATCTCAGGGTGTTACATTCTACCCCCTTTTTAGAATTTCACCCTTGAAATTATATTACTAAAATGAAAAAATGAAGATACCCCTACCTAATTACCTCCTTTGGTTCCCATGTAACTTCCTAGAATTTATGATTCCTTTAGAAAATCTTAACCATGTGAGGTGTTTCATTCCATAGCACTCTATCTCTATGATCTAAGATTTCTTCCAATTTCCCCTTATAAGAAAGATCATTCTCCAATGGTGTGACCTATGTGTTATGAACATGTTAAGGATCATGTCTGTAATTCCCAAAAAGAGATATATAGAACATATTGTGAACTTTATAGAGTTTTATTGGAAGTTCCAATCGATAAGATACCATCCTTACTTGATCAAGAATCTTGAAGGGACTAATGTATATGGGCCTCATCTTCCCCTACCTTCTAAATATCATAACATTATTCAAATGATATATCTATATGAATACATTCTTTCTAAATTAAAAATCTTTATCATGTTGATGGTTATAGGTATAACTCTTTTATCGACTCTAATTTACCCTAATGTGATATTGAATGGGTCTAATATTGTCTTCCATTTTCTTTTCTAACTCAGACCCTAGTATATTTTATTATCTAACTTCATCCCAACATATTATATTTATTCACTTATTTCTATATTGGACTTCATATAGATCCATCTGAATTCACGAATGAAAGATATTATTATAAGAAAATTCATCTTGCATAAGGTTTTGATTTCAACCACCTCTGAAATCTATAGAGAAAGCTCTAATAATATCTTCTAGGGTTTGAATAGTTCTCTTGAACTATCTATTTGTATAAGGATGATATGAAGTGATAAAGTTAAACTCCTTATTAAATTATTGCTAAATAATTATTTAGAACTTATAGGTAAACCTCGAATCACTATTAGATACATTTGAGAGTGGTACACCATGAAGCCTTAATGATTTTTTAATATATATCTTAGAAAGTAGGTTAAGAGACAAATATTCATTGATTGGAATAAAATATTCTCACTTCATAAGGAGATCAACTACAACCCAAACAACATTATGTAAGTTATATGTCTTCTAGAGTCCTATTAAGATATATATGGTGATTTTTTTAATTTCCATACAGGTATGGGTAATGGTTATATCATCCCATTTGACTTATGATGTTAATCCTTAACATTTTAACATACCAAACATTTTGATACATACTTTACAATATTACTCCTCATGTTGTCCCATTAAAAATGATATTTGATATCTCTATACATCTTTCTACTCCCATGATGGATAGAGAATGATGAGTTATGTGCATTATCCAACATTTCTTTCCTCAATTTTTTTATTGATGAGACATAAACTTGGTTCATTAATTTTTCATTCCCCCACAATCATAGTTTAACATAGGAACATTCATTACCTTCTTTTCCCACTCCACATCCTCCTTTTATTCCTTTTTAATATTCACATACATGGTTGGTTGAATATTCATCTAAGAAAGATATTATTAATTTCATTCCATCATGATTTCATGATCCATACTCTGTAAATCCATTAACATTAGATGTCTTTCAATCCCCATCATGAAAAAGAAAACATAGTCCTTCAAACTCAATGTATCATCCACATTGTTCTCCTTCGTAGGGTGGTAATGTATTGATTAGTAATAATCTTTAATCAACTCCAAACTATATCCTTTAGCATATATTAAACTCTTTATATGAATATATAATTCATGTTTTTATTATTGGTATATATATATCACATATTTCACAATAAAGATAATGCCTCCATATATTCAAAAAAATCCATTCCTAACTCCAAATCTTGTGTTGGGTAATTTTTCTCATGAACCATAAACTGGTGTGAGGAATAAGCTATCACTTTGTCATTCTACATGAGAAAACATCTAAATCCCTTATTTGATGCATCAATATAAATCAAAAACTCTTCTATGTTGTAGGTTAATGTGAGAATAAGTTAACTGACCAAATTTCTCTTGAGTTCCCTTAAATTCTCTTCACATTTATAGGTCAAAATAAACTTGCCTCCCTTCTTTGTCAACTGGGTTAGTAGATTTGATACCTATAAGTAATTTATCACAAATCACAGATGGTATCAATAAAATATAAGCAAAATATAGATCCAAATCATTGAATTTGGTCTGGGATAACATTAAATAACTCATTACTTTAAAGGATCCATTGATATTCCCTCACTTTTAATTACATAACCCAATAATGATACTTTATGTAGCTAGAATTTAATTTTTTTTAAATTTAGCATATGGATTCTCATTTTTCAAGGTCTTTAATAGAATACTCAAATGATCTTCATGATATTACTTGATCTTGGAATATATAATAACATCTTCTATGAAGACTACCATGAACTGATCAAGGTAATCTCAACACACTCTATTCACTAAATCCATAAAGATAGTGGGGGAACTAGTAAGTCCAAATGGAATCACTATAAATTCATAGTGCCCCTAACTCATATGGAACACTATCTTGGGTATGTCATATCTTTTTAAATTTAACTAATGTTTTAAATATCAAAGGTTAATCTTTGAAAATCATTGATATCCTTACAGTTGATCAGAAAAATCATCAATACAAGGTAGATGATACTTATTCTTTATTATAATCTTATTAAGTTCATGATAATAAATGTATAGATGTATTAACCCATAATTCTTTATAAAAAAATAGGTGTACCCCCTGGTGAATCACTTGGATAAATTAATCCATTATCTAGATTCTCCTTGAATTATATCTTCGATTCATGAAACTCAATTGGGTTCATTCTACAAGGAGTCTTTGAAATAGGTGTTGTGAAAGTTATGAGTACTATTGAGAACCCAACTTCATGATTTAGGGAAAGAATAGGACATTTTTTGTGGAATACATCATTATATTTCATAAAATAAGAATATATTCAATGTTTATTTTTCCCCGTCCATTTGAGATAAATACCCCTCATGTATATGTTGTAAGACCCATATAATGGAAGTAATTTCCATTATAAGTCATATTCATCCATGCACAGATAGATGATCATAGGTTTATTTGGAATATCAAAAAAGACTTTACTTCTTAATAAATTAATAAGGGATCTATATAAAGAGAGATAATCCAGGTCAAAAATCACATAAAATTAAATTATAGGAAGAATTAAAACATTTAAAGGAAGCACATTCCCATAGACTTTATCATATAGGAGTCACAGGCTTGAGATGGGATCAATGTACCATTAATATTTTTCACTGATAATTCATCATATAATTGTTGTGGAATTGATGTGATACTCTTATAAAATTATTTAGATATAAAATAGTGGGTAGATCCTGAATAAAATAATACATTTGTAGTTTTAGAGTGGATAATAAGTGTACCTTTCAATACTTCATTCCCATGACTCACTTCAGTGGTTGTGGTCATATGAGTTTTACCATTGTCTCTTGGATTAAGATAATTTTGATGCTTATTGTTTTCATTAACCATTTGATTCATGGTCTAGTTTTTACAACTCTCATACTATTTATAATTAAAGCAATAGAGTGTGGGTGGTGTGTAAGATCTTGAACATTCATGAATACATAAACTTGTTAAAATTTTGTTTAAACTTCCTTTTTTTGGATAATGAAGTGGATCTTGGAGGTCTGATAAATTTTGGGGGTATCTTGGGGGTGTGGGAAATTAAAGGATGTGAAAAGAGGCAAAAAATTGTGCAATTAAAGGTTGGTGCATGATTTGAACAAATCATGCACCTAAACCAGGAAACCATGCATCTTGGGGACCCTTTTAGATAGAGTCAAGAACGTTATTACCACATGGTTTTACAAATCATGTGTGTGCTCTTAGAGAACCCTGCATCTTAGCCCCTCTTGGAAAGATGGAGCCGCATGGTTGGCACATTTTTTGGATAATCATGTGGCCAAACTATGTGGCCCTTAAAAATGGGCTTCTACCAATCTTCCCTCCTAATACTATTTCATTATTTCCCAAATTTTTGCACCATTTGACCCCATATATAAAGGGTGATGAACCAGAATCCCCCTTCTCCCCCATGGGTGATTATCCTTCAATTCTTCAGTGTTTGGAGTGTTGTTTAGTGAGAATCGAATATCCGGGTGATTCTAACACTCCTTTCTCCATTTTCTAGATTGGGGCTTGTAGAATATCTCCTATATTTATGAATCCCTAAAACCCACACTTTTATAGATGATTCTATGTTGGGAATTTAAATGGTTTTTGAGTTCAAATCAAGGGATTCATTTGGGGTAGTAATCATCTTCAAACATGAGGTTGGTGGCCGTTAATTTTTTTCTCATAGTCTTGAGGTTTTATATGTGTATCTGGTTATGCTAATGGGTTTCCTAATTTCATTTCTTTGTCTTTGATCATGGAAACTATTTTGGGATTTATATTGAGGTGTGAAACCCTTAATGGACCCCATTGGACCCGTTGGTGATGTGAGACCAAACCCAGGGCTAACCTTTGGGTGTTTTGAACACTTGAAAACGTGAAATAAACCAAGGAACAATGAGGTAAGGGAAATGTGAGAGAAATGGGTTATAAAATTGTAATCATGTATATAATATTGGTTAAAGGGTAAATATATTTTATTATACATTATATTTGTGAAGTGCTCAAGGGGATTTTAAAAAGGTTTTAAAGATGTGTTTTTGGGTTTTGACCCGACCATGGTTTTCAATGACAGAACTAGTGCTTGAAAGTGGGGAAGGATTTGAAAGGATTTATTGGCATAAAACGTTTTAAAGATGTTTTATTATCAATTGATTTCAAATGATGATTTTATATTGGGGTGTGGACCCTTACTTTTGAAAATTCTTAATAATTATTTTGAATGGTTGAAAATGGAAATGAAATCCTTGGGGAATGTTTTTTTTATTTCAAAGAGGAAGGAATAGGTTTTAAATGGTGGTTTCAATATGATTTTAAATAAGTATTTTGAATTTTGTTTATTGTTATTTTGTAGTTTAAAAGGTTTAATGGGACCATAAAAATTTTAAGGATGTAATGGTTAGTGAGATAGAACCCATAACGATTATGTTGGCATGCTAACATGATTATGAAATAAACTAAATTATGAATGTGATTAGTTTATGATATAAAAAAGTGGATGATTATAATGATTTGAAAAGGGTAAAATGGAATAAATTGAATGTGTCAAATGACTCATGAGTTTGTTATTGAAATGCATAAATGGGTAAATTCTTGTGAATTGATGAATATGCTAAATTGTCTATGATATGAAAAAAGTAAATAGGTTAAATGGGATAATAAAAGTAAATGGAAAATGTGATAATTAGTTAAGGCTTGATGATGATTCATATGTTGTATGCAATGTGAGTTGTAAATTTTATGTGTTTTGGTTGGTATGGTTTTTGATATGGTATTTGTTGTATTTAGATATATAAGAATGTTAATATGGCTTGGTAGTGTGGGGTATTAGACTTGAGGATCTACGAACACGAGTTGGGTTAGACAGAGGTTCTAAACCCCACCCCTATAATACATGAGTAAGGGAAGGGGACTGAGGCTCTATTCCCATAATGGTTTCATTTTATGGGACTACCTGGATTAAGGCTCTAAGGTAAGCATGATGTATTTGTTTATGAAATGTTTACCCCTAGTGAGATAGGGAACTTGAACTATTACCTTATGCATGGTAATTTATTGGCTTAGGCCATTGTGTAAATGATGTAAATTCTTAACCATTGGAAAAAATGATGAGAACGATCAATTGAATATTTTTAACTAATGGGTATGTGATTTTTTTGTGATTAGTGAACACCCCTTGTGGTTAAAAGTGTGTGTAACCCCTTATGACTTGGCTTAGAATCCCTATGGGACCTGAGTTAGTTCTATAGATGGTTGAATCTAGAGAAATTAATAGATAAAATGGATATTAGATAATTACTTAAATAATTTCCTAGTATCCTTATTTACTTGTTGAAATTGTTTCCTTACATAAACTATTGTAAAAATTGGATACTGCCTTAGACACCATTATTGGTGGCCTACTAAGTTTTACTCACACCCTGATCCACCTGCCATGGAACTTGGGTATCTGAGTAGATGATTCTTGTTCTCTGATATAGGTTTAGGATAGGGACCTAGTTTTGGGTGTGCATGGGATGATGGGTTGTAGAAAGAGAGGTTAGGACTAGGTTATGACTTGAGTTTTTTTGGACTATTTCTGTAGTTTTAGTTTCGGGATTTTATTAGTATATCTACTTGACATGAAATGTATTCATCATATTGTTTCAGTATGTGCTACTTGGTTACTTGTTGATGTTTGTCGCATGTTGTCCATTTGTTTGTTCCTGCTGGTTTTTATATTTGTTGATATTAGTTCTTTTCATGGCTTCACTCTGATAAGAAGGTATAGTCACCCCAATGTTTTTCCATTAACCCACACTACTAGTAAACCAACTCTAGTGTATGGGGAGGCACACCTAAGTTCAAGTGATGACTTGGCTCGGGGCACCAGATATAGTGGCCATCAGGTCAGGGATGTTACAAAGTGGTATCATAGGGTTTATATTGTCTTATTATTTTGGTCATGGTAGACAGGATAATAGAATCTTATTGGGGGCCTGGTAATGATCTTATTCCTAGATACTTGCATCCCCATGTATGAGGAAAAAACCAAGCTTATTAGGGTGGGAATTTATGTTTGGTTTGTGCTTTTACGGTTGATTGTTATTTCCACATCAAGAAACACACCTAGATATAATTTTTTTGATTTATAATGTTTTATCTATTAGCGTGGTATGATAAGAGTGGGTGTGTGAGTTCGTACATCATGATAGGCACATAGTATTAGTAGGTCATCTATATGTTTCTTGTGATTGATAGTTCATTGGAAATCATATGCTAGTAGTGTACTTCTATTTTGTGAGTTTTTTCTGTTGAACATTCCTGAAATTTTTTGATAAAGAAAATGTTTTGAAAATTTAATTTTAATAAATTGGGGATTTTAATAAATTTGGGATAATAAAAAGGTTTTAGAATTTGTAAATTCTTGGTTTTTGAAAAAATAAATTTGTGAAATGGGATACCTTGGGTTTTAAAATGGTAGAGTTTAATCAAGAAGGGAGATGGAAAATGATGGAACCTATAGGTATATTAAGAATTGGTATCCCTGGTGTTCTAATCTAACCCTGTGTATAAGTGGTTTGGGTGGTGAGAGTACCATAGTTTGAGACCTTAGTTTTGGGCTGTGAGGCTTTCTTGGGTTTTTTATAGTAAAAGATATATTCTTTTATTGCCTTAATAGGTTTGTGACCGTGCTTTATGATATGTGAGACCTTAATGGGTTGGATTTTTTGGTTAATAAAATGTTTTGTGTGTGTCTTGGGTTAGGTTGTGACCTTGAAGTTGTGAAATGATGTTTGTTAATGTGTATGTGGTGATTGTTGTGGGCTGAGACCTTACGAGTTGTGTTAAGGACCCTAGAGTGGGTATTTTTATCATGGTTCCAATGTATGTGTGTGGGTATTCTTGGCATAAGGCCTAGAGTAAATGTTCTACTGGGGTGTTTTAGATATAGTGTGTTTTAGAATGGGGGTAAGAGTACCACCATGAGCAGTGAGTTGGTTGAGGTTTGAAATGTATGGATTAGAGAGAGAGATATAGGCAATGAAATTTTCTTGATGACTCTATTTTAGGGATATGGTACCATTCGGTCTTTGATGATGACCCGTGAGAGAGTTTGGTTGTGTGTTAGTGATTTTGGGTGTGTATGCCATAGGCAGACATTTTGGACCTTTGTAGTGGCACACAGAGTGTTTCCTAGTGAGAGTTTAGCCTAAAGGGATAATTGGTAAAGTTAATGATGTTGGAAATGTGAGTCAAGTGGTGGTTATGAGTTTATAGTTTTGGGAAATCAAGGGTAGCATCAAGGAAGGTTGGCCCACTAAGGAAGGTTCCTTGAGATGTGAAGCACAAGTGGTTTCTTTAGAGATAGGATTGATGCATGGTTGGTGACTGTGGTAAAAGTGTATAGTGGTGCCTTTTTTTCTTTATCCAGAGGTACCCAAGTTACTGTGGTTGGTTTTAAGGTTGGTTTTGGAAAGAGGAAAGGTCTTTATGAAGCCCTTCCTTATGGAATTGATGGTGTTTGATACAAGAACTGATGTTGATTTTGGTCTAGCAAGACATAAGTGACCAAAGATTGGATTAACACTGTTGGTGTAGAAGTGACACTCGGGGATAGTGGTGGTCACACAATTGGGATTTCTTATAGGAATGGTTGTTTTTTTGGATTCTAATGTTAATAATTACTCAATTAAAATGAGGTTTATGAACCAAGAGGTATGGTGATATAAGAGAGTAGGTGTTGGGCGGTGATGTACGACTTGTGTGATCTAGAGTCAAGTTCAGTGTGTATTCATAGGAAAGTGAGGACCTTGAAGGATTTGAGGAGGTCCAAATGTTTTATTTAATTAAAAATACACTATTCCATTTGGGTTGGATGAGCAGGTGGATCAGTATAAACACCTTTTTAAAATTCTATGCGGTCATAGTGGGAAGAACGAGTTATGTGCTAGACAGTTGGGTTGTAGATTATTATGGTGGTGGATGTGTTTCCTCATAAAACACCAAGGTCATTCTAGAACAACTCGAGTGGGTTAATGGAAGTAATTCCATTATAAATGTTGGTTCTCAACCACATTACAATGTGAAGTGATATTTATGTGAGGGAATGATCAATTTTGGATCATTATGATAGATTATTATTTTCGTTTTGAGCCACCAAGGTCATGTTGGAAGAACTTGTGAGGTCTGGAAGTAGTACTACCAAAAGATGCATTGGTTTAAAAATTTCTTGTGAAGGGACTTGAAGTGGTGGTGAGTTTGGTTGGCAGTTAGGGATTCCCTAGTATTTCATAAGGTTAAGGTGTCCCCACGGAGGGAGGTGACAACAGTGATGGAAATATTGTGGTGGAATTCATCCATGACTTCTTGGCATACTTTTAGATAGTGAAGATCATTTCCAATATCTTAACATCGTCCTGGGTATGCTGAGGGAGCTATGGAATTAATCCTATCAACCTAAAAGTGGTCTGAATTAAAATGGATCTCTTGGAGGATGTTCTCATGGAGCAATGTGTGTAGAGATATATTGTGAGGAGTGCACCATCAACCGGTTACGAGAGGGTCCATCAGGGTGTATCAGATGTCGATGAATTACATGGGTGACATTCTTGAAGCCGAGAGTGGCTAGAATTTGATGTTTTTTAATTTTATAGGAAAATATAGAAGTCCACTTCCATGTTTTGGTGTCCAATTTATGATTAAATCATGGGATGTGGGGTTTGGAAATAGTTTGGGGAAAGCGGTAATAACAAAACTCCTAAGGTGGAGAGTGGTTTTTAGGTCAGTGAGGTGAAGGGTTGGCCATGAAGTGGTTATAGTGGCATCAAGATTCAAATAATAAACCTTTGAGGTGCATGTTTGGGTTTCTTTGTAAAGTCTAGGTGGGGCTTAGATGTGTCGGCTGATCGAGCCAAGCGTTGGATTCAAGTTCGAGGTGGTGCTAAAAGAAATATAATATGCCTATTTTAGAGCTGTGATGGGTGAAGTGAAGTATGATGATATCTTAGAAGAGTAGTGAATACCTTTATGGTGGAGTTTTTCTAGAATTCAGTAAATGAATTTTATGGGTACAATGGATGATGGTGGTATTCCTTAGGTGGGGAGGAACTTTGGGAAAGTGAAGGGTGTAGCATGTTGACAGTGGAAGATGATCATTTTGATAAAGATAGTTGGGGATGATCTGATATGATTGAGTAAAATTCATGGTCATGGTAATTTATGATCCATCTCTAGTTTGGGGTCTTTTTATAAAGTTTTATTTGGTGATAGAGGTGAAATTGAGAGAGTTGAAGTTGTTCTTAGTTGTGAGTGGATGGTGAATTCATGTTCGGTTCGGGTGGTCCTTTTGATGATAGAGGTACTAACCACTAGAAGAGGGTTATGGTGAGCTAAATCCTATGGCAGGAAGAACCATAACTCTGATGAGTAGTCATTTAATGAAATGAAAAGTGTTTAGGGTTGTATGGACTTGGGTATGATCCATATTGGAGTGGTGGTGTTGGTGACAAGTGTTGGATCAGGATTTTACCAGTTGAGTGCCTTTAAATGAGGTTTATGTTGGGTTTTACATTGGATGTTCATAAATGAAGTGAGGTTTTTAGCCCTCAAGTTGAAAACCGATGTAGGTCTGGGAAGATTTTTCAAATTCATATGTTCTTTTGGTTGTGCCAAGATGGGATCACCGTTAGGATTTTGGCAACTGGGTGTGATGGAACCAAGTGGTTTGGTCCATGAGTTTTTGGAGAGGATTAGAATGAGGGTGTTCTGGTTGGCTCTCTCAAGTTAATATAGTGCCTTATCAATGTCCTTCAATGTGGTGGTCCAGTGGTGTTACCCATACCTTTCTCTACTATGTTGGATTTTGGTAATTATGAGTTTATGTAGTTGCATCCTTGAGGATCATTGGTTCGTGGTTTGAGAGCATGGGGGGAATTTTTTTTTTGCGATAGGGCCATTTACTTAGTTTGAGTGTTGTGACATCAAGTCTATATTCAAGATAAATCTTGGGAAATGGAGGTTGATAGGTGGGCCTATGGTCCATAATTTTTTCTTAAAGGCTTGGCGGTGCTTGGGGAGTATGGATCAAGGATGAGCCACTATAAGGTGGGGAGGTTGTAAGATCCTGACCTTTCATGAATGCCCTCGTTATTTAAATTTTGGTTAAACTTCCTTTTTTGGCTAATGAAGTGGTTCTTGTGTTTATGAGAATTTTTGGGTGTATCCTGAGGGTGTGGGATATAAAAGGAGGAGAAAAGAGTCCAAACATTGTGCATTGCATGGTTGGTGCATAGTTATAACAAATCATGCACCTGGACCATGAAACCATACAGCTTGGGAACACTTTTAGACAGATTCTAGTGCACAATAACTACATAGTTTTCCAAATCATGCAGGTGCTCCCGAGAAATCATGAATTTTGGACCCTCTTGGATAGAGTGAGCTGCACGGTTGATGCACAGTTTGAAAAACCATGTGGCCAAATTGTGTGGCCTTTAAAAAGTGGGTTTTTACTATTTCTTCATCCCAATCCTATTTCTTTCTTCAATGATTTTCACTCCATTCAACAACCTAAAACAACGGTGATGAACCAATAACCCCATCCTCCATGGGTGATTCTCCTTCGATTATTGGGCATTTGGAATTTCCTTTGGTGCGAATTGAAGCTCCAGGTGAGTTTAACACTACTCCTTACTCCATTTTATGGATTAGAGCTTGTAGAATCAATCCTCTCCTTCTGAATCCATATAACCCTCACTACTCTATAAGATTCTAAGTTAGGGCATTAAAGGTTATTTTATTTCGAATTAGGGGATGCATTTGGGAAAGTAATCATCTTCGAACAAGAGGTAGTTAGTCTTTAAGATTTTTCCCATAGTCTTGATGTTTTATATGTGTATGTGGTTTTTACAATTGGTTGACTTGTTATGTTTATTTTTCTTTGATTATGGAAAATGTTTTGGTCCTTAAATTGATGTCTGAACCCCTTCATAGACCCTGTTGGGGTTTTTGGTGATGTGAGATCAAACCTTGGGATAATCTTAGGTTGTTCCAAACCCTTGAAACTGTGAAATGAACTAGGGAACATTCAGGTATGGGAAATATTAGAGCAATGGGTTGTAAAATTATAATTATGTATGTGGGAATGGTTAAATAGTAAATTGATTTGATTATACACTATATTTGTGAAGTTATCAAGGGGATTTTAAAAATGTTTTAAAGATGTGATTTGGGGTTTTGACTCGACTGTGGGTTTCAATGAAGGAATTGATGTTTAAATGTGGGGAATGCTTTGAAAGGATGTGTTGAACTCAATTTTTATGAAGAGGGGTTCTTATAAATTTATTTCAACTAATGATATGAAATGGGGTTGTGGCCCCTTCCTTGTGAAAATTCATTATGATTGTTTTGAATTGTTCAAAATGGATATTAAAGACTTGGGGAAATGTTTTGTTTTTTTCAAAGGGGAAGACCCATTTTTTAAAGTGTGATTTCAAGATGATTTCAAATGAGTATTTTGAATTGTGTTTATTTCCATGATTTAGTTTAAATGGTCTGATGGGACCATAACAATTAAAAGTATGTAAGGGTTAGTGATATAGAACCCATAATGATTATGTTGGCATGTTAACATGATTATGAAATAAACTAAATGATGAATGTGCTTAGTTAATGATATATCATAAGGGGATGATTGGAATGATGTGAAAAGGGTTAAATTGAATAAATTTAATGTGTCAAAGATTTATATGTTTGTAATTGAAATTCATAAATGGGTTAATGCATGTGAATTGATGAATATGCTAAATAGGATATGGTATGAAAAAGAGAAATGGGTTAAATGGACTAATAAAAGTAAATGGTAAATGTGTTAAGTGGTTAAGGCTTGATAATGATTCATATGTTTTATGCAATGTTAATAGTAAATATTATGTGTATTAGTTTTGTATGGTTTGTGATATGGTATTTGTGGTAAATGGATAAATAATCATGTGCATAGTTCTTGGTAGTGTGGGGTATCTGGACTTGAGGATCTATGCCCATTGGTCAGGTTAGACTGAGGCTGTAAACTCCACCCCTATAATGCATGGGTTAGGGAAGGGGACTGAGGCTTTATACCCCTTACGATTTTATTTGATGAGACTACCTAGACTGAAGCTCCAAGTTAAGTGTGATGTATTTATTTATGAAATGTTTATCCCTAGTAAGATAGGGATCTTGACCTATTCCCTTATGCATGGTAATTAATCGGATTAGATCGTAGTGAAAATGATGTAAATTCATAACCCTTGGGACAAATGATGAGAATGATCATGATAATATTGTTAACTAATGGGTATGTGATAGTTTGTGATTAGTGGACACCCCATGTGGTTAGAAGTGTGTGTAACCCATTATTCCTTGGTTTAGACTCCTGGTGCAACTTGAGTTGGTTTTTTTGATTGGTTGACTCTAGAGAAATTTATGGATATAATGGATATTAGATAATTACTTAAATGAATTCCAAGTTACCTTGTTTACTTGTTGCACTTATTTCCTTGCATACACTGTTGTACAGATTTGATATTGCTTTAAACACTATTGGTGGTGGTCTATTGAGCTGTACTCACACCCTACTCAGGCTTCCATGGAACTTGGGTACTTGAGCATATGATTCTTGTTTTCTAATATAGGTTCATGATAGGGACTTGGTTTTTGGGTGTGCATGTGATGATGGGTTGGCGCATGGGAGTTTAAGATTGGGTTGTGACTCGAATCCATGGTTGGGGTATTTGGGTAGTTTTGGTTTTGGGATTTTATTTGTATGTCAGTATGACATGTAGTGTATTCATCAAATTTTTTCAGCATGTGCTACTTGGTTACTTCTTGTGGTTTGTCGCATATTTTCCATTTGTTTGTTCCTATTGGTTATTATATTTGTTGATATTAATTTATTTTGTGGATTCATTTTGATAGGGGTGTATAGTCTCCGTAATTTTTCTCCATTGACTTGTACTATTAGTCAGTAGCCTCTAACATACATGGAGGTGTTCCTGAGGTCATGTGATGACCCGACTCGAGGCACCAAATATAGTGTCCACCGAGTTGGGGATGTTAGATTGTGCATTCAATTGAGATTTATCTATAATAAAGTCATTGACTAGACTCTTCATATCCCTTTGGTATTTATTTTCTTGATGGAATTATTTTCCACACTTGAAAAATTTAACATCCCCTTAAATTAAATTTCTTCCAAACTTATTTTCACACTTTTGACTCGGAGGAAGATAAATTTTGTTCTCTCCTTGGGTTTTATTATTATAATTTCATCAAAATTACATATTTATCTTATTTTCCCTAAAATAAAAAAAATATATGGAGTCTCTAGTCTCTATTTATACCTTGATATCACATTAAAAAATTTATTCATAGCTACTAAATTACCTTATGGATAACTCTTTTTGAAGACTAGGTTTTGAGCCATTTTTCTTCCAAGGACATTAAGAAAACCCAATGTGTTCCTCACAAGTCTTGAAAAATTTTCCTCATAGATGAAAATGGATTCATCATATATTTACTTTAACTCAATTAATTCACCTTCCATTTTTGTGTGAAGAGTTTAGAAAAAGTACTTACTAAAAAATAATCTCTTAAACTCTTCCCATTCCATGGGGTTAATTTCTTCATCTTACCCTGTATTCTTAATAAGAGTCGACCATTTATTTTCTTCACATTCCAAATGATAAATAACTAAGAAATATTTTTAATTCTTTGATAATTGGAGAAAATAAAATATCTTTTTGGTGGTAAGAATCCATTTATTGGAAATTAGTTGATCGAAGGACCTGTTAAAGGAAGGTGGATGTTGCTTCATGAATGGCTCAATGGTAAATTTCTCCTTGATCATTTGTAATATATACATGATTCATATCTTGAGAGAGTTACATAATTATAAAAATAATATTTTTCATTCAATCCCCCATGTTTTTTAGTTTCTCAGGAGGATAATCATTACATTGTCCACCATATTCATTGTTAACATGGTTCTTCCTAGTTCCATTCATTGACTAAAATAAAAATGTAGTGTGTAAGAATAAATAATTATTAATCCGAGTGATAAATCATAAAATAATGAAAATAATTCCCAATATTCAATAATTTATGTGTTGTTTCCAGTGGACCATGCAGACACACCTGGAAGGGGGTGAATTGTGTGTAGACCAATGTTTCTAAAAACTAATTTGTCATTTAACTTTAAACCCCCTTTGGTTTTTAACCTTTGTCTCTTATTAGGCTATAAATTAATATCATTATATTTTACCCAACCAAACAATTATATGTATTTTATATAATGAAAGTAAAAAATATCATAGGCATTTTTACAAGGTTCATCCCCAATGTTGGTAACCTACTCCTTGTTATGTCTACTCCTCTTAAGTCATAGATTCTATACTATAATTGAATCTAAAATTATAATGGGTGTCCAGGGTTCATCCTAAATCCATATTCACACAATATTACACATGCATGTTCTTTATATTATGTAGGTGAAAATCCTGCACTATATCACCCAAGTGAAGGGGACTTTATAGTGCTTCCACAGACTTCGCCTCACACTAGTTTTCTTCTTCTCACATCCTTATGAAGTAAACAAGCTCTAAGAACTGGGTGGATCTATACCAATAAAAAAATGTCTTTTTCCTCACCTTAGATAACTTTTACTACCAAAATATCTTCAAACTCATCTCATGAAACTCGATATCTAAAAGTATTCTTAGTTCACAGTTTTTTTGAATATGATCACTAGCTTCTCAAACCCACTTCTCAAGAAATAACCCAAAATATATCTTGCATGGATTTTAGAAACTTGAAAGTTGTATCAAAATATTTATTGGTGATATTCACTTGATCACACAATTATTCACTTGTTCTCTCACTTCTTCCTTGACATAGGTTTTAATGGATTATCCTTCTTCTCCTTAGATAGATATAGTTCTCTTGGATAATCTATTCTCACTAACTCCCTTCCAAAGGTAGAATATTATTCTTTTTATACTCTTTTATGATCCTCTAAATTCTCAACACCTCACATGAATATGTGGCTATAATAAATGAGTTTCTTATTTTCCAAATACCATAAATGGTATGCTGAGTAGATAAAGAAATTTTTGGTGAAAAATAACCATGATATAATACCTACTTTGGGTTACCCTGATTTATTGTGAAAACCTTTTTTAACTCAAGGTATATTCTCAGAATACCCTATTGAAATACTCCTCATTTATGAAATATGACTCAATGAAATACACTTTATTATTTAATAATCGTGATCTATTTTTATCAAAATAATCTATGAAATATGCACTCTAGATCTTCACATATGTATAAAAATTACACATAAATTCATTTCTTCAATTTCATGGATCTCATTCATCTTTCTGAAACTTTAGGCATTATAAGAATTCTCAAAATTCCATCCTAGATCCTCTAAAAAAACTCGAAGAGCCTCAAATAAAATTAATATAGGCTATGATAAATAGTTGATCAAGATTTGATGGTACTTCATCTGCATTATTCTTCAAAACCCTGTGATTCCATTTTCTTTATCAAATAATACATGTAGTGGTTATACATATTCAATCTTACTAAAAACAATCTCGGATCATGTATTCTCTAATCATAATGATTTTCAAATTGCAAAATCACAACACAACTATATTCATATTTTTATTTTAATGAAAATTAAATAATTATATAAACTCAGTTTTTCATTATGCTTTAAACTTTTCATTCCACTAATGAATATCAACTTATGTTTCTTCTCAGTATTTGATCACACACCAATTTGGGTTTTTGTGATGTTTCTACCATGATGAAACAACTCATGCGTTATCCCAATTAATTTCACCTTTATTATATTTGAAATTTGTAAATTTGATTTTTCATCAAGTAAAACTTCAAATTAAAATTTAAGTATTGAAGTCTTATGCTGGGGAATTTAGAGACTTATGTTCACAAAGCCTTATTATGAAGACTTTAATTATTATTTGGGTTCTTCATTTTCATCTAGAAAGTTTATAAAATTTTAACTAAATTTTAAATATTTATGCTCAACCAAATCTTTTAATTGGGGGATTCAAAGACTTATATTGGGTAGTAAAAGTCTTACAATAAATGACTTTGTAAAATTTTATTAGACTCAAAAGTTATATGATGAAGCCTTATGATCAAAAAAGAATTATGTTTAGCACTTAAATCCTTACATTTAGTATCAAAGACTAATGATTATCATGAAAATAATTATGTTCAGGTCTTGCCCATTTTTCTCTAGAACTCTAAGATCCATATTTTTGTAGGTATCTTTAAAAAAAATTCCTCTTACTCTAGGTATTCTCCAAAATTATTTAAATCATCTCGAAACATCTTAAAATTATAATAAGAATTATTAAAATAATTAAAAAAATCCTATAAATGTATTTCTGAGGTGTTATAGAAAATAGAAAACTAAAATTAGAGTATTTAGATGAATAAATCTACCAAGTTAGGTGTTGTTCTTTTATTCAATAAATATTGAGCCATATATAATTTTATATCCATTACCTAGAATATATCTATTAATATCTTTATTGGAATTTATTATACTTCCTTTGGGTGGATCCATTATCCTTCACCCAATATATAACCTTTACATGATCATATTGACAAGCCTACTTAGAAACAAATATAATCAAACACATTTGGGAACTTCAATCTACCCCTTTGGGTTTGTTGTAAATTTTAATAAATATATATATACTTCAATGGTAAATATTATATTTCTTATCCTAATTGCTAACAAATTAAAAGGGTAATATATTCTTCTTCTTTTGATATCATAAGTTTATTGTTCAAATTTTTCTCCCCCTTTTTTGTCTGATAGCAGTTGATATTAATACCACTTGAAATATGATACTACTTGAGACTTAAGTCAAGGATATTATTAAAATTTCTATCCCTGTTATGATAATAACAAGGAGGATTTCATAAATACATCTCATCTCTAAAATATTTTTCTCTCTCTTTGAGAGATCCAATCAACTCCCTTTTGAAGAGAAGGATTTCAAAAGAATCACTGATTACAAATTGTAAGTGATTATAGAAACTTTAAGAGAGTACGACATCATATGATACTTACTTGTAATCAAATTTTATTAGAAGCGTGCAATCAATAAATTATATATAAGTTTATGTGTGAAAGACCTTTGAAGAAAAAAAGAGTTAAAAGTTTAGACAACAATTCTATACAGATTTTCACATGTGATACTAGTTTTTTCCTTTAATTATTTAGGGGTATCACATACAATTTTCCATAAGAAATAAATAACTTTATCTCTCCTAAAAAAATACATAAAAACATTTCAAGTTTCAATTTATCCACAATCTATTAGATAATAACTCCATCTTAATAAACATAATATATACATGTTACGACAAGTGGTGGGAGAATAAAATCACACCTTATCATTTTTTTAAAAAGGATGTCCATATTTTAAGTTTTAATGATATTTAATAAATTTTGGTGGCTTCATTTAATTTTAGATCTCCCCCTCAAGTGATACTCTTCCAAATTCATCACATTATAAAACTATCATTTAAGGACCATAAAAAATATGGGGCTTGGGTGGATCTTTGCAAAACTCCTTAGTTTGAGAAAAGGGTTAACAAAATTTTCTAAACCTAGAAAATCCTTTATTTATAATTTTGAAATATTTATAACTCTTCATTCTTACTCCACCCTTCACCTTATTACTATGTCCACTATTGGGAAACATGTTATTCTCTTCCTTCCTGGTTGGAATTGGATCCTAAACTTTAGAAAATAGAGAAATTTTTTCTTTTTAATTTTCTTTATATTTTGATAAAACTCAAAATAACATGGCCTTATAATTAGAATATCATTAGGATTATGATTAACTCTTTCATTGGGTTTGGTTTTACTCTTTTTGGTGGATGATTTTGAACTTGAGCTTACATATGATTTTTCTTTAAGTTTTATATGTCCAAGAAAAACAATCATACATATGACAACTCTGTGTCCTTTCTAGTTTCACCTCTCACGCACATTTACATTAGCTTTATCTTTTCCCTCTCGAGGTATCTTCTCTTCTTTATTACATAGAGTGTCAACCACTACTCAAATCCAACTATATCTCTCTTGGATGGACTCTTTTATTAACTTTAGCTCTATTCAATTTTTTTTGACATTCATGGCCATCTTTCATCGGTGCATGATGTGTCCTATTTTATAATAATATAATAACTTTTTTCCAATTATTTGATCCTTATGGTATCTTGTATTTTTATTACATAAATTTGCATTAAATTTTACAAATAGAGGATCTTTTAATGTTTATTATCTTGGAAATGAGGTATATAATACATGAAAATATGAAAAAAAGAATTATTCTAATCCACTTAAATTTATTAATAATAGGTTCATACTAAGATCAATTACTACATCTCATAACCTGGGTACATACATCAAAGGAAAGGGTGAGCAGAAGGCCTTGTAAGGTTAAACAAGGGAAACATTTTACTTGTGATTTTGAGAAATATCAATAAGAACTTAATGAAATACATAAAGGAATGATAAAGAGTAATATAATAATAATAATAACATTAATAATAACATGGAAATGTTTCTACAACATTTACTTTAGACATTCATAATCATATCATCAAGGTTTTTCACTGAGGTGTCATAAAAATTACTAAGTTTATTCACCAAGGTATCATAAAACATGTCATCTATAGAGATTAAATTCTTTACCCAATGAATTAAAGTGATATAAGGGAACACCATTCATATGTATTAATTAATTTTAGAAACATATATCATAATAAAACATTTCATAAATAACCTGTAGAGAATAAAATAAATTTTTTTCATATCAAAATCATGGTGTTTTAGAAAGTGGTTTAAAAAGATCATTTTTTATTTTAAAATCATGGAAAAGGAAAGTGGTTTCATGTATGTTAATACCCTAAAAAATATATCATTTTTAAATATATGTGAATACCCCTACATAAGGAATATGTTTGGGTATTCATAGAAGAAAATATAATAATTTCATGATAAATTTTGAGAAGAAAATTCTACAGCATAACAGGTATGAAACATGGTTTTAGAAAACATTAAAAAGAGAGGGGAAAAGGGTATCCCATCCATACAAGAATCTTAATACTGTATATGGATAGAATAAAATGAAAATAAGAACATATTATGGAAATTTGAAAGACATTCAACATAAAAAGAGAACTTGAATGGAAAAGAGAAGTTGAGATTTCTTTTACCTTGAAGAGTAACTCCTAAAACTCAAAGAACGGGACCTTGGGGGCTTGAGGACACCTTTAAATGACTCATTTTGAGGTAAAACTATCATAGCATCATAGAGGATGAATTTATAATGAAATGAAAAAATAAATGGGTGGGTATTTGTAGCAAAAGTGAGGGAGTTTTTTATTAATTTCCGTAGACACCTCAATAGTGGTATTTGAAAATCCATGGGCATTCCCATGGTATTTTCCCATGGTATTTTCCCTTGGTTTTGGCCACTTGGGACACCAATTATATTATTTTAATTCAAAATATTCATCCATAATTTTATAATACTCATTAAATAATTATGAAAAAGTTATGATGTTATTAAACATACCAAAAAACTCAAACTGTATTTTTACTATTCATGAAAAACTAAACTATTTTATAAAATTCTCATAAATTCACCGTAACCTAATATCGATGTTCTAATTGAAAAAATGATATTTATTTTATCATAATAATTATATAAATATGAGAAAATTAACTTTTAACTATAAAAATACTTATTTATTAAAAATAATAGCGGACAAAAAATGCATTGTGAATGCATAGTAAACTTTTTGAAATTTGAAAAAAAAACTATTTTATAATTTATAATTAAAAAGGAGTGTTTTATAACACTATTTAATTATAATAAATATTATTAATAAAACCTTTTTTTAATATAATAATTTATATCATAATGAAAATTACAATTTTTTTCCTGAAAAATCAATTTATCAAATTCCATCTCAAATTTTAAGTAAAAATATTCTTAAAATAGAAATGATGAAATACAAATTTTATTTTAAAAAAAGGTATTAATTTTTAATTAACCAAGTCCTTGACACATAACCTCTTATAACACCCTAATATGACATAAGGGTAAGGTGTGCGATAGTGATAGACTCATGGGGCGGCTCGACTAACATCGGCCAAGTGGTAATCTCAACTAATGTAAACTTATCCCTTAGGAAATTTCATTAAATATTAATATGTGGAAGTTAGGCTTGGGATTGGTCAAGGGTAAAGCTTAGTGATGATACCTCCTTCCCATGCTCTGACAAATGGGATTCATACTACACGATTCTACTAGATGAGTCCATCGACTCTTCTTTATGCATTAATTAACCATTATAATTTCTATTTGTAACACAACTTATAATGCTAAAATTATTATTAAGAGTATTGTTTCCAATGGTCATTTTTGCCAATGGTCATTTTGACCAACAATCAAAATTGTCCAACGATCATACAATGGTTGAAACCCAATGGTCACATTTGAATTATACTCACTTCATTATTTAAGGGATATAGTTTTGTTGAGTAAAATATAATATAACACACAATTTGTGGAAAAAATTATCATTCAAAAAATTTGGGCTGTTATAATCCTCTTGGTTGTTTTTTCATTTTTCTTCTTGGGAGTAGATGATTCTTCTTTCCTCTTCATAGATTTTCCTCCTAAGGCCAATTCACTTTTTTTGTACACCTGCTTCCCAAATTATGGTAGTTCACTTTCCTCTTCAGTGAATCTATGGTACCTTGTAGGATTGTATCAATATTTATAATAATTGTGACCACATATGTTTCAAATAATATATAAATTATTCAAGCTTTCAAATATATTCTTTGGTGATAGATTATTTATTTTTAATGAGGTATTATTCTTTACACTAGCGGGTTTCCTACTTTATTTAGTTTTTCTTCACTTTTATTTAGAAATTCTATGATTTCCACATAATAAAATATCATTTAAAAATAAATATACATGTTCCTAAGTCTCCAGAATCACTAAAACTTTCCAATTATCCTTGTTATTTTCACTTTAAGTGCAAGTTTTACAACTTGACATGATTGTTCTTTTTAAAATGGAACCCAATCCTTTTGGAATCCTTTTCTGTTAATTTATTCTTGGAATTGATCACCTCTTTCCTTGATATATTGGTTGTTTTCCCATCATTTTTAGACTTCCACATTTTTATAGATTTTGTTTCATCACTTTCAGAAGAAATGAATTTAGTGCGAGCATCTTTATCTCTATTGTGGGTTACCTTTTTCTATGAGATCAAAGTAAAGAATTATACAAAAGATCTTAGGATTAATTTAATATAAATTTGAGTCTTCTTTGAAGAAATACTTATCTATAAATAATTCATAGTTTTATACTTTTTCTTGATAGTTTGGAAAGTTCCATATCCGTCTTTCAGATTTCTCAGTTTGATTTTTAGCTCTAGATATTCCAAGTTGAGAGTGTTATTCTCATCTTCCACCAATCTAAACCTGTCTTCCTAATAATTATTTAACGTTTTCATATGATATCCATGATTTAAATTGGTCTCCTATAGTAGTTTTTCATGTTATTTCACTCAGTTTTCACTGATGTCTAACTGAGTAGCCTTTAGATTTTTTGATACTTTATGAAGTTTTTCAAAAACATTGAATGATTCCTTTTCAAAATTATTGAAAACACCTTTCTCAAAAATAACTATTTTCAATTATTCATCAATTTTCGTTAGTATTTCATTATAATGTGATCAAGTTTCTTCTTTGGATTTCAGAATCTTTGTGAGAGTGTTGTATCTAGTCATCTTCTATTGTAATTCTTCTTCCATTACATCGACTTATTTTTCTAGATATAATTTTTCATTTTAAATTCCATTGATAAATATAATGATATATATAACTACTTAAATTGGTAAATTCATCATATAATCATTAAGATCAAGATAGGGGTATTCTCTCACATTAATCAAATCATTAACATAACTTAAGATACATTCACTGGGTGAGAAATAATCAATATATATTACCAACAGGTTATCAAAATTCTTACTACCTTCAACTGATAGTGTTTCCTCTTACCTATTTGAGATATTTATTTTATTCTTAGCCTCTTTATTCTATATATTTTTCTAGGTGTTTTCTGATACCTCCAAAATAGTTTGGGTAATAATGGTTGATTCTTCCATCTAAGGTGCTTCTTCAAACATTTGAAATGTGTACTTGTTATATTTAACAAAAACAACTAGGATAAAATTTATGAGTATAATCAGAGTTTCCCTTTGTTCTAATAAAAAATTAGATAATCCAGAAATTTCCAAATAGAGGGATCCTTATCTATGATACCAATTGTTGTGCCTAGTGGACCGTTCAAACACACCTAAGAGGTGGGGTACATCGTGTGTGGATTGATTTTACCAAAAACTAATTCATATTTTTTCCTTAAAACCCATTTCTAAAACCAATTTCACCTATTGGGATATAAATGAATCTATTTTTATTTTACCCTAACAAACACCAATATGAAATCAAGATGATGAAGGTAAACATAGTACATGTATTTTTATAAGTTCTATCCCTAGTGTGGGTAACCTACTTTTTACCATGTCAACTTCTATTGAATCACAAAATTAAAACGGGTATCCCAGGATCATCCTAAAACATTATTCCCATAATATTTAACACGTGTGGTCACCATATTATATAGGTTACAAGCCTATACTATATGAAACAAGTGAAATGGGTCTTTATACTAATTCCACAATCTTTGTCTTTCACTAGTTATCTTCTTTATTCCTCATTCTGTAGTAGACCATCTCTAAAAACCCATTAACTTTGCACTAATAAAATAATATCTAATTCCTCACCTTAGAGAAATTTGAGTTCCAAATTATCTTTAATATTATCTTAGTAAAATCGGTCTCTAGAAGTCTTCTCAGTTCATAGTTCTTCTGAATCTGTTCACTGGATTCTCAAACTCATTTCTCAAGTAAATGTCTTGCATGTATTTTATGCCCTTAGACATTTTCTCAAGATATTTCCTGGAAATATTCACCGAATCACATGGGTCTACAAGTTCCATCTCACTTCTTCCTCTCTAATGGTTGCAGAAACTTCTCCTTCTTCTCATTTGAGAGCTACGATTATCTTGGATACTCAATTATCACTTACTTCCTTATAGAAACAATAAATTATTCTTCATTTACTATTTTCTTCTCCTCAAAATTTTCAACACCTCATTTGCATTGGTGGATATAATTTTAACACCTTGAGTTTTTATGGAAATTTTTTCTCCCTCAAATAAATTAAGTTTTCTTTTATGTCTTTTAATGCACTAAGTCAAATATTCCTTTCACACATCACTGAATCAATGTATAGAACATCGACTTGGAATATGTTACACACAAAATTGACTTATAAATTAAGTTTTCATTTATGTCTTACAATGAACTATGTAAAACATTCATTTCACACATCACCAACCCAATTTATAGAACATCGATTTGGAATATGTTACATGCAACATCGACTTGGTTTATGTTACACACAACACTGACTTGGCATACAATACATGCAACACCGATGTTTCTATGAAACATCATTTTATTGTTATAATTATTTTAATGAGATAATTATAACATAGATATTAAACTTAGTAATATGAATAGTAATAAATAATTTTAAAATATTTTTTATAATGGTCTTATATAAATAAAACATATTGATAATGAAAGATATAATTTTTGGTAAAGTCCTTATATGTTTAAAAATAATAATTTTTCCAAGAAATTTTGATGTCCTTCTGTGAAAAGTAATAAAATTAATTTTAGAAATATTTATAAATTTAATTTCATAAAAAAACTTCATTTTTGAATTTATAATATATAAATTATCATGGGGTTAATTTAGGGTATTTTTTTGAGAAACTTCATTTTTGGATGTACAATGAAAAATACCAGATTTTAATTCAAACCTGTTTTCATGTAATTTATTAATAAGGATAAATTATAATTTAATTTTTTTAAAAGTTTAATTATGTCATATTTTTATAAATAAACCCAATATGGGTTATTTTAATCAATTTCACATTGAAAATTGGAGATAAAAATTATCAAACTTTGGAATGTTTTTACTTTAAAAACCCACATTATCGACCCAATTACGGGATTAATTTTAAATTAACTTGTGCCACTTATGTGATTTAAATTTCAAAAAATAGATTCCATATTTTTAATCAGAATAATTTATTCTTTTAAAAAAATTCAACATATTTTTTTACCAAAAATATTATTGAAAGTAATTAAAATTAATTACATAGATTAAGGTAAAATTAATCTTAACTAATGACTAAACCTTAATTTTAAGTCCCAAAATGACTTAGACACTTGTAAAATACCCATTAGTTGGAAATTATTCATCCATTAACCTTAAATTATTGATTTTGGTTGGTTTGGTATGACTCTTGTTAGGTAAAAACGTGGGTATACATAACTTGTTTTAAAAAATGTGACGTGTGTCCTTTCCCTTCCCTATAAAAGGCCAACACCTCTCCCTCTTCTTCAAACATTACAAAACACTTTTTTTCATCTAATATATACCCAATACACTTACCAAAATCCATCCATTACTCCTAGAATCCTCCCTTTGGGTAGAAATTACTCTAAGGAATCCCTTTGGTGCCAACCAAAAGGATTTACCCAATTAAGCGGTAATGTCTTCTCTCAAGCTCCTTTCTTTTATTTTATTTCTCCACCCCCTCAAATCACTCTATTACATTTTTGTATAACCCCACCAGTATCCTCAATATACTATGATGTTGTTATGATAAGGGTTCAACCAATACTTACACACACCTCTATCTAATCTGTAACAAATATATTATTTACATGTACGACGAACAATCACCTCACTAAATGATGATTGTTCATTTTTTTTACCGCCTCTCATGATGGAAATTATGACAAACACACTATTTATATATGTTTATATTATATTATATATTTAATCTTATGTAATTATTTTACAACATATATCTTTATACTTTTTGTTTTATGTAAATACGATAACTTCATTTGATAAAGTGTGGACTACCGCCCCTCAAAGTGATGTGATTCATTCACACAGTACATGGATTGTATTAAGGATGGGTTTAGTGAACTTATATTATATATATGATATAATAAAGCTACTACAATAATGATATATATAAATATATATACATATATATTCATATATATATATATACATATATATATATATACATATATATCATTTAACTTCTTTCTTTCAATACAAAAATTAAAGGGAAACAACATTCATGCGTAAGTACGGTCTACCGTCTCCATGAACGATGTATTCTATTTCATGATTTTGTATTCTATGGATTATTATAATACAAATATAATGAATACAAATTATTTTTAAATCATGGTTTACATTCTATAAATCATGATATAAGTATAAGAACCAAAGATATAACAAATTAACACACATGCAAAGGACAAAGCGAATATTACCCAAAGTGAAACCATAACATAGAATTGTTAGAAAGTGGGTAATATAAAGTCATAATGAAACCATGTATGATATTATACGTAATAATATGGTTCTCTCATAGATTTATAATAATTTTATATTTTTTAAAGAGGATGTTTGTATGAGTACGAAGAGAGTCAAGACACAAGGTAAGGGGATTTCATATCACATTATATTTTTGGGAGATACATGCTTTATTGACCACCCATTATTTTTTTGTGGTGTGTATACTACCCATTGATGTATTCAATTATTCTTATAATTAAATTTATAGGTACTTAAATATCCATGTTATGATCTTAATTTCATGGGGTTTAAGTTTCAAAAGTTTCCAAATTGGTAAAAATGATTTGTCTCAATTTTCCTTCTTTGAGACTCATGTTTTTTTATACACCTAAACTATTTTTCAAGGTGTATATACTTCCATTTTACATGTTATCTCATGTATATACTTCTTTTCATGATATTTTAAGCTTTATGTAATTTTATTTTCTTACATGGAGAGTATGATCCTAAGTAACCAAGTGGAAAGAGTTTATTTAAACAATCTCATTGCTTTTCAATATTGTTATTGATTAGGATTATTTGATGAAATATTATGATCCATGTCTCAAGAACACTCATGATTTTACTTATCCTCTGTTTATTCAATATATATCCATGTATTAGTATCACTTTTTTACTCTTTATTACTTAAGATAATGTTTTAAAGTAAAATCTGATTGTACCTCTCTCCAGTTAGAAGTCTATTGTATTAAAAAGCCATGTTTTTAAAAATGTTTTCAAAAATGTTTTCAAAAGATATTTGAAGCCCATTTTCAAGGAAAAGGCATTTTAAAAAAAATATGTTTTTAAATGATTCCCCTATAAGTTTTCAAATATTTTTTCAAAGAAAAATGTTTTAAAAAATGTTTTTTGTTTTAAAAAGTGCTTTTCAATACAGAAAGGATATTTTTCTCAAGAAATATTTTAAAAATATCTTAAAAAATTATTTCTCATCTAAGATAACATCCTTTTGTGTTACTCATGGCTTTCTGTTGAAATTATTCAGGGTTTCCATTCATATTATTTCTTTGAATGGATTATATTTTAATGGCATGATGTTTACGAAACCTGTTTCTCTTTCATGGGTTATATGCTTTTGAAACCGGCTTCTTTTCACATTTTATGTTTATAATGAAATGATTATGAAACCTATTTTTTCTGCACAAATTATGATATGAAAACATGTTTACTATACCAATTTAATTTCATGGGTTATTATATGATTTTTAATGATCTTTGTATCACATGTATGTATGATTTCATTATGAGATGAGTGGGACCTATATCTCCCTCTAATTCATTGGGTAAATATTTATATCTCATGAGATAGATTAAGATGGTTTTAGGAGTGAAACTTGACTACTAAGATGGTCATGGGAGTGAACCATGACTACCAAGATGGTATGAGAAGTGAACTCATGATACGAATATGGTCATGGGAGGGAACAATGACTACCAAGATGCTATAGGGAGTGAACACATATTACTAAGATAGTCTAAGAAGAAATGTCTTTGTTACTATAGAAATCATATTATATGATTATGTGTCTACCAAAATTCCATGTTTTATTCCTATGTTATGTTTTCATGGATTATGATTATTGTTTCCTTATGATTCATGTCTTATGAGACTACTACAAAACATGCATTTAACAACACTGGTTTTTATCAGTGATAGAAAAAAGTGATGATAAATGGCATATTTATTAGTGATAAAGAAAGCACAGATAACTTAAACCCTTTATCAACACTTTTTCTAGTGGTGATAAAGGGTCCCTTTATCAGCACTTTGTTTTTAACGATAATAAATGGTACCCTTTATCAGTACTTTATTTTTAGAACTGATAAAGGGTTTAATGAACCGACCTAGGTTTCCCTCAAACCCGGCTCCCAAACCGATATGTCACATACCTAAAGGGAGTTCCCAATCCCCAAAAGCTGAAAACAAGCACCCAAGAATCAAATGGATAAACAAAGGGAGAGATTTTACCCAACTTGAATAACTACATGGCACATATATATAAATCAATAAAGAAAGAGTAGAAGAATAATGAATGTATATGCCATAATAGTGAGAAATAAAGTGGAAACAAACCATTGGAAAGTAGTAAACAAATCCAAAGTAAAGTCCAACTATAAAGAACTAAAAAAAATAGCTACTCAAAGTGATGATGTGGATGAACTCCCACCATATCATCACCTACTACCCAACTTATCTGACACAAAACCTCACCGCCTCTCTGCGGTACATTGGATTTCCCTACACTGGAATACATACAAAGGTCTATGCACCATAGAATAGGTGTGTAGGGTGTGAGCTAATAGGCTCAGTAGGATCCGACCCAGGTTTTCCATAACAATTCTTTGTATAACAATTCGTGTATGCTTATTTTAAATAAAACATGGCATGATAAGTTGTAAAGAAGTTTTTATAGAAAACATGGTAACATTTACCTTTTTCACAATTCTAAATAAAAGAAAGTATAACATGCATATCAACGCTAACTCAGAAATCCAATTAGTCAAAAATAGAAATAGCAACATAGGCATCAGTACCAAGGATCACTATAGGAGATACCAGCAGACTAATCATACCATAATAAATAAAGTTCACAATACATTTCTTAAAACATAGACCTTTGAAGGAGAGGAATTGTCTATGAGTAAACCCCTTAACAAATTTAATATATATCCCCTAGAACAACGGGACTAGGAAATAGAGGAAATCCACCTGGGAAAACCTCATCATAATCAAAAAACATGGACGATAGCCTCAATATAAACCTTCTACCTAAGTAAATTAGGTAATCCATGTGCTCATTTTCACAATCAATTTCAATGTTTCAAAAGTACCCATTTAATTTTCATTTATCAATGCCAGGGAAAATCAATTTCTCTTTTAAAACCCTTTTCAACACACGTAATCAATCATTCCAATTTGATAAATCAATTTATAAAGCAAGAGAAATTAGGCTTGCTATCATAGGCTAGATATGGAACCACCCACCTCAAATTTTTTGTTGCACATGCCCGTAATGGGATCCACCAACAAGGAAACCCAAAAACACCATTGGAGACCCTATAACCCAATCCATACACCATAGGATTGATTTAATTAGAAACAAAAATGGTTGGAAAAGAAGATAAAACCACATACCTCAAGAACAAAATCTCGTTACACCACAACCAATAAGTAATGACTTCTGAAACGAGATTACACAATGAATCTTAGATGAAAACAAGAGGAAAAATCAACTTAGATCAACAGATCAGAGAATGAAACTTAAGGGTGCTACCGCAGTCAATATAAATGAATAAATGGAAAGGTTACTCACTCATAGAAACACGCCACCGTCACAATAGAGATCGAGTGTCAATCAAATATATCTAGAAGGAGCATAGTATCTCAAAAATTCATGGGGATAGCCTTGATTTGAGATTAATGAAGAGCCATAGAAAGAATAGAACCAAAATAGCCGCATGCCTATTTTAAAAACTGTACACGGGCTGTTTACTAATGTGTAATACATTAGATTCTATGCAATCCATAGTATACAACTACGCTGAAAAATCTGTCACCTCATATTAAAAATACATTATTTAAATAATTTATGATTTGAAACCACTCTTCATAATGCGTAAAATTTCACAACATGAATCCCCTTACACGAATTATACCCAACAACCATTACATGATGTGTAATCATCCTTCATTCTACAGAAAACCTTGGTTAAGGCTGAAAGTTCAACAAATCTCCTACTTCACAATTATAGGTATCCTCTCAATCTCAAATGAGGGGAAAACCACAATGAGGTTAAGACCGTACCTGATAATATATTAACGAGATGTTATAAAGGGTACCTTTTATCATCACTTTATTTTTAGCACTAATAAACGGTGGCCTTTATCAGTGCCATATTTTTAGTGATCATAAAAGAATCCTTTATCATCAATTTTTTAGTGCTGATAAAGGTTCGAATAAATAAAATGAAATAATTAAAAAAATAAAAACTAAAAATGAGTTTATTAAAAAAATATTCCAAATTTTATTAATTAAATAATTATTGATAAAGATGAATAAATTGATTATACTATATATAAATTATAAATACTAACAAATAGTATGTATTAAATATATAGATAAATGAAAAATGAAAATTAAACAAATTGAAATTAAAAATAAGTAAATTGAGAAAAATATTAAACATTTTATTAATTAGATGATTATTGATAATGTTAATAAATAATATATATTAAATATATAGATATATAGTAATTTAGATAAACATTATTTATATAATACAAAATATTATTTATACTCTGCATTAAATAGTAATATATTTAGTGAATAATGGTTTATAATTAAAAATTGACATGAATTAAACATACTAACTAATTGCATCGATTAATGGACACAATTGAGTGCCATTTTTTTTAAAATATAACATAAATAAAATATATTATATTGACTTCACATATACGTAATTAATTCATTTTTATATACATATGTGCACATACAAATATTTTTTTTGAAATTTAATCAATTTATATTATTTATTATATATATATATATTTATTTACTACATTTTAATATTTTCAATATGTATTCATCTTTATTTCAATATATATCCAATTTTTAATGATTTATATTAATCAAACATATCCAAATTTTCAATATTGTACTCATTTTAAATTAATCAATATTACTCGTTTTTAACATGCATGAACTTAAGATTAAATATTCATTAATAATATTAAAAATAAATTTGTAAAAAATATTTATAAATATATATATTTATAAATGTATATTTACTGTTTTTATATATTTATAATTATAAATAAATAAATAATATTTTTTTAAAAGGTATTTATATAATTAATTATATATAATTATAAAATTATAATAAATTTGTTTATATAATGATTATATTGAATATATATATATATATATAATCATATAAATATATATAATTATATAAATATTATTTTTTAAAAAGAATTTATATAATTATAAATAATTAATTATATATTCAAATAATTATATAATTATAATTTTATAAAAATTATTATTATATGTATTATAATTATATATAATAATTATACTTTTTGAAGTATTATTTTTTTAAAAAAGTATTATAAGTATTTGTTTGTGTTGAGAATAACACTGATAAAGATTCATTTTATCAGTGCTTATTAATTTAGCACTGATAAATGGTATCTTTATAAGCGTTGATAAAGGTGTCGTAATCTATTTTAAGAACCCTAATCATCACGAACCAGTTCATGATATCCAAGGATCTCTATAGAAGAGACATGTTTCTGGCACTCCTCATTGTCAAATCCAAGCTTGAATGTAGGCTAGAATCAAGGCTTCAACTATTACAAGATATGAATCCAAGTCTCAAGTGATTCAAGGGTTGAACACAACCATGACTCGAATGAAATATATGTATTTTGTTATCTATAATTTCCCTCATTTATCCACTGAACCTTCTCATCCCACATTAGTGTATCCTAACAAATCTAGTTGCACTATCATATAATAAAACAACCCAAAATTCATTGTTTTTTAGATATATTGAATTATCATATTCCCTAGTTTCATATGGGTCTCCTTAGGACAACATTGGTAGTATACGACATCAAATATATCAAAACCAATGTTGGGTCATGTTTTTTTGAGGTATAATAGGCTCATAATACCTATATTTCATGACATATACCTCTTTTCAATCATCAAATTTAAAAAAAACATCCATATAGCGGTTGGAGTTGTCATTGTTTTGGAATATTACATTGTAAATCACTGGGATGATGAAATATTAGACATCATTGGGGTCTTAAATTATATCTTGCAACAATTTTAATTGAGAGGGTTGAGTGAGGAGGAAATGAAATTTAGGGTTATCCTCTTATATTTGAAATTTAATTCTATAAGTTGGTTCCAAAAAATGTATGATGAAATATATAACACATGGGAACAAATATGTAATGATTTTTTCATGAAATTAGTTCATAGAACAATGAGCACTGAAATGTTGTGTAAACTTAATGGATTAATTTAGGATGACTTTGGACTATTTCATGAGGCTTGGGATATATTTATGGGTCACTTATGAAATGTAACAATCAAATGATTTTAATGAATCTGTAAAATCATATCAGAAAAAACATTATATATGTTTGACTTTTTGTCTTATTTATCTAACTACTTATTGAAAAAATATAATGTTTTCAGTTTTTAATTTTGAAATATTTCAATTTGAATTTAAATAATATAACTTAAATTTTATAAAAATAAAAATTATATTGGTTTAAGGTTCTATAATCCTTGGACTATATTATACAGTAAAAATTGATTTTGAGATAAAATTTAATCGATATTTTGATTTTTGTTGTTGAAATATAGGAATAAAATAAATAATTGGAATGATTCATTTTCAAGTAAAAAACTTAGAATCATGGTGTTTTGAGAAAAAAAAATACAGTTTCATTACATGGTGTATAAGGAGAGTACATTTTTGGTAGAATTTGTTATTATAAATCCTTTAGGATTTATCAAATTTTTTCTAAATTTGATATTTTCTTTGAAAAGTAACTTATTTAGTAAGGAACATTTTATATTATTTCAATTTTAAAAGAATATTTTTAATCATTCAATAATAAATATTATACCACTAGATTTAACTAATTTTGATAAAATAAAATATTAACATTGATTTATGTAAATATAATAAATAAGTTTTAATAGAATCTAATTTGTTGAAATAAAAAATATTTTTCATGGATAAAGTCATTACAGCTTTATAATCCCACTTCAAGTTTACTTTATTAGTTTTGATTTAATAATTTAATGATATGCTATGTTCATTGTGGATTCTTAATTGTATTGAATTTTATAATTTACTAACATAAACTTAAATACATTTTTATGTCCTTCTAGTGGTAATATGATTCCCCATAGATGTGACCATCTCAATTACATGACATAGAAAAATGTTTCAATAAAATAAATTACCATGACCTTTTATGTTAAGAGTTTTACAGAATTATGACAAAAAAATTAACTAAAAAAAGCATGTATTGTAAAAATAATGGATTTTTTTACAATTATATATGCAACAACTTGATCAATAAGAAGCCTTCATTGTTCTTATTTGGATAAATATCCTTATGTCACATTATTCTTATTCGGGTCAAGATCATTGTGCATTAAATTGATCCAATTATTATCTCTATTTGCCTCTTCAAAAGATTTAGGCTATACTTGGAAAAAAATTGAGGTTTTTTTTCGAGTCTTAGTCCTTCTAGTTTTCATTAAATTTTTTTGATCACCAATGACATTTTATTCATTGATTTCAGCCTTTCTTGTATTTCTTAAAGTTGATAAAAATATAGATTTCTTTGAAATGCTAACCCACTCATTAATACTTCTTAAAAATCACTTCATTTATTTCATCACACTTCTAATAAATACTATATATGTTTTACTTTAATCAATTTAAAAAAATATCATTCTTTAACATTTCCTTTTGGTTCCACCCTTAGGAATCTCTGATTATCATCACTATAATTTTTATAAATGACATGAATTCAAATTTGATAATGAATATCTTATGTGTATTTATTTATTTACTGTACAAAATGAAAATTTTATGAACCCAATAGGATATATATACTTTCTATCAGATGATTAAAAGCTTCAATCCATGGTATATTATTTTCACCTCATCCGCCTCACTTGTTGATTGATTGTTTGGAGAGATCTATTTGCGTTTTTTTATCATCATTCTTTCTTTAGTTTTGGGATATCCCTATAATCAACAATATTTTTGAAGTAAAATAATTATCCATATAATTAATTATTTTTTTAATATTTATGTATAATTTATTTCTTTTCAGTATTACTAATATAATAATTATTTTATTATGAAAATGGATTCTTTTGTTTAGGTTGGGGTGGTTTGTTTGAAGCTACTCATGCTCATGAAATATTGGGCTTTGAGCCTACAACTGAGATAATGAAAATAAATAAATTCATAAATAATGAATACAACCATCAAAAAAAGGTGAATTCCTACTACTTATTTAATTAATTTTTTCATCATTTTATCTATTATTTGTAAGTTAATTTCCTTATCATTTTTATCTAATACTTATTTAGTTTTTTTCATAGATCTTTTAGGAAGCCATAATTTTCTTTTAATTATCTACAACAAGACACACAAGAGATAAAATTATTATTTCTATTAATGTAACCACAATTTTCATATTCATTTCCATTCTTTTTCAAACTTCAAGCACTGTATGTTGATTCAATGTTATTAGCTGAAAACTCATTCTCATTGTTGAAATCCTCTTCTCTTCTAAATTTCAACAATGAAGAAGGTTTTTCAGCTAAGAACATCGATTCAATATTAAATTTTGGAAGTTCAACATAGAAATACAATGTAAATGGGTAAACATTGGTATTTAGGATTATTTTGAGACTTTTGGATGTGTAGGAATTAGTCACACCTCAATCTAACACATGATGTGAAATGTATGACTCAAAGTGCTTCTTTTTATTTAAAATTGACATTAATTCTAGTAAAAAAGGAAAAAAAATACTCAAATTAAAGAAAAATATTCTGAATATTTTGATACTTTAAGTAAATTATCCATAATTAATTTTATATATGTATTAATCATCTACACCTCAATTCAATGCATAGTGTGACCACTATGACTCAATGTGTCTGTTAACAGTTTCAAATCAACAGTTTAATTCAAAAAAAATCACTCACTAAAAACAAATAAAATGAACTTTTATTTTCTTTATAATCTATGAAATTGATTCATAAGTCATTTTTTACATGTAGGAATTGATATCATGTTAAACCGATACATGATGCGCACAGTATATATAAAAGTGTGTGTTTCCAATTTAAAATGATATTTTAGTAAAAAAACTAGTGACATACTCAAAACCAAAAAAACACATTTGGGTTGATTTTATAATTTATTAAAATAATCCATATATTATTTGATATGTGTAGGAATTATTTTTACCTCAATCTGATGCGTGGTGTCACCAGTCTGACTCCAAGTTTTTTTTTACTTAAAAAAGACATTAATTTTAATAAAAAGTAAATGTGACATACTAAAAACTACGAAAATGAATTTATATTGTTTTTATACATTAGAAAAATTATATATAAGTCATTTGAGATGTTTAGGAATAAATCGCACCTCAATATGATGCACAATGTGACTGTTATGACTCCAAGTGCATCTTTTTATTCAAAAATGACATCAATTTTAATAAAAAGGATAACTAACCTACTCATAACTAATCAAACACATTCGTATTGTTTTTATACTTTAGTAAAATGATACATATGTCATTTTTTATGTGTATTAATTATCTTTAACTCAATATAATACATATTGTACCCAGTATGACCCAATGTGTCTGTTATCAATTTAAAATCCACAATTTAGTTCAAAAAATGCCACTCACTGAAAACTGAGAAAACATGCTTACATTTTCTTTATAATTTAGTATATTTATTCATAATTAATTTTTTATGTGTAGGAATAATTCTCATGTCAAATTCATACATGATGTGAGAGGTATGAGTCAAAGTGTGTGTTTCCAATTTAAAATGACATTTTAGTAAAAAAGAAAAGTGACATACTTAAAACTAAGTAAACATATTCATATTGTTTTTATACTTTAATGAAATTATACATAAGTCATTTGTGACATGTAGGAATCAACCGTAACTCAATATAATACACAATGTGTCCGGTATGATTCAATGTGTCCGTTATCTTATTTGTTTAAAATCAACATTTTAGTTCAAAAAGTGTCACTCATTGAAAACCAAGAAAATACACTCATATTTCATTTATAATTTTGTAAAATTATTCATAATTAATTTGTGATGTGTTGGAATCGGTATCATGTCAAAATGACAATCAATTTGACCAGTATGAGTCAAAGTGCGTGTTTAATTTTAAAATGACATTTTAGTAAAAAAGACAAGTGATATAATCAAAATTGAGCAAACACACTCAGATTGTTTTGATGATTTTGTAAAATGATTCATAAGTCTTTTGAGACATGTAAGAATCAGCCACACCTCAATCGGATGCATGTTGCTATCGGTAAAACTCAAAGTGAATTTTTGCAATATATAAGTATCATTTTTGTTTAAAACGTGCATCACATCATCAAAATTGAGAAAACAAGCCTAAATTGTTTTTTATTCAATTAAACTCAATATTCGTACTTGGTTTTTCTGATTTCTTGGTGTTTTTGGTGTTGTGGTGTGTTTTTATAGCACACTTCACTAGTTATGCAGTGTACTGTTACAACACATTGCAGTATGACCCTTTATTAGTGCTTTTTCATCATCGATAAAATACTTGGGCTTTTAATCTCATTCCAATAGTCATCACTTCTATATCACTGGTAAAGGCCATTTTTAGTGTTTCAAATGCCAATTTTTGTATTAGTTTGAAATACTAATCTTTATTCTATGTTTCATTTATATGATATTTGATATGAAGGGTGTGATCTTCTATTTTTATGATATTGTACTCTAACCCATATTCCCATGATTATGCTTACATATATCCCTTTTTACCCTCATTGAGCATCTAGGATAACCCCTTTTTATATTTCCTTCCTCTGGTTATGAAGATATATATTATTTTTGGTGTTTCTAGGAATGGTTCTGTTAATAAGAACCTAGTAGGGGATAATTTATCTCACTTATGTATCAATATTTATGTTTCCATGTTTCCAAAGGCACTTGACTAGTTCAGTCTTTGGGCGTTTATTTGTATAATGGTTTAAGTATTCTACAAATTTTATATAATGCTAATGTATAAAAATCAAGGGTTTCTATAGTTGGTACAGAGCAAAGGTTTAGTTATCCTTTTGAATCTAGGATGACAAAACCTTGGTGAGAACCTTAAGGACATGTCTAGGGATAAGTCTAAGGATAAAGAAAAGTATAATAAAATATACTATAATTTTGGTAAAGGATGGAGTGATTGGTTTACTATAAATACATCCTTATCTGGTTACTACAAGTGGATGTGGCTTTAGAATAGATGTACCTAAGGGTAAAAACTCTGATAATATGTTCTGGGGATAACTCGGGGTAATCTGGTATATAAAAATGGTTCTTTCTATACCATTGGTTTGAAACTTTTGTGGGATATGATTTGGGAATTCAAAATATCTTCATGAACCATTATGAAGGATTTACATATAATTTTTCTATGAATAACCTACAATAAACATAAGTTGTCATAGATTAAGGAAGGTTTCATAATTTATACATCCTATAAGTGACAATTCATGATTATGTGGTTCCTCAATATTATAATTGTTTCTTACTCTATGATTTTGGTTTTAGTTAATGGTTGAAACCCAAAGGAACTACATTAATGGTGATTGTGATGGAGCATGCAATGATTATCCTCTTAAGTAACCAAATTCTATGGGAGCTAGAATGAAAAACCTTGTTTTTATTCTTTCACAACTTTCTAAAGCTATGAATCATGGTGGACTTCCAAATGAGCAAAGGAGGGAACAACATTTTGTTGAGTCTTTCATGTGTCAACATCCACCTTCTTTCAGAGGGTCTTCTGATACACTTGTTTATGAATAATGGATTAGTACTACCAAAAATATATTCTCCATTCCTCAGTGTTTGGATCATGAGAATTTCATTCTATCTATCCATCAGTTAGAAGGAAAAGTAGACCAGTGGTGGAATCTAATAAATAATATGAGGTATCAAGATGATATTTAATCCATGGAATGATATGAGTTCAAGAACTTATTTTTCAATAAATAATATCCTAAAATTCTTTATACCAAGATGGATAAAGATTTCCTTGAGTTGAAGAAAAGGATGATGAGTCTATTGGTACCTACAAGGTAAATTTCACAAGACTTGCGAGGTATGCTTTAGGAATTATCATCCAACCTAAAAGTAAAGTTGATAGGATATTTAGTGGCTTAAATAAAATTCTCAAAAGGTTTTTGTCCATAAGAGACATTAGTATATACAAAGAGATTGTGTGTTGTGAAATCAATTCTGAAATGGAAGTTGGAGTCACATATCAATCTCATGGTTTGGACAAGAAAAGGAATATGGAGTTTAAAGGAAAATATAAAAACCATAAATATAAGAGATGATATTTCCTTTATTCTCTAAGTTTTGGAATAATCATGGAGGAAATTGTCTTAAGGGGTCTAATAAATGTTTTAAGTGTAGAAAGGAATTTCATCAGGTAATTGATTTTCAAAGGGATGTGAAGGAGTTATCTAACAGTGCTACTGGAGAGAAAGATGCACAAAATGATCCTCACATTCTTCAATGCTACAAGTTTAAGGTGAATGGAAATTATGCTAACATGTGCCCAAACCCAAGGTCTGGTGACGATGATTGACGTTAGTAACCTCTTAGGATGAGGGATAAGGAGAAATCTCATGCAATCACTATTTATGATAAGGGGTGCGATAATGACATGATGAGAGGTACACTTACCATCCACTCTATAAATAATAATTTCATATTTGATTCTGGATATACCCACTCTTTTATATATAAAGAATTTTTTAAGAGTGTTAATATTCCATAAAAATAATTAGATGGATAATTTTTAGAGAAAACCCCTAATCGTATGATAATTGCATCCCAAGTCTATGATTCCTCTCTGGTTGACATTTGTGGGAATGTGCCTCCTAAAAATCTTATCATTCTTCCTATGGACTAATTTTATGTCATCTTAATAATATATTGGATTAATTTGCATAAATATCACATCAAATGTCAAGTAAGGGTAGTTATGTTTGATATTTAAAACCCTCCTAGGGCCATCCATCCATGTGACGATAAGAATGAACTTCCTATGGAGATTGCATCCAGTGTATGGGTTTGAATTCCCATTCATATGGGTTTGTTTATCTCAAATGGTTTGAGATAAAATTGACATTAATGATATGCCAATTGCTCAGAAATTTATCTAAGTATTTCCAGAAGAGTTTCCTAGCCTTCCACCAAAATGTGAAGTTGAGTTCTCAATAGAATTCATACCTGGTTGCAAACCAATTTCAAGTAATCCCTATAGAATGGACCCAATTGAGTTGCAGGAATTGAATAAAAACTCAAAGAAAACCTTGATAAGGGATTCATTCGACCAAGCGTGTCACATTAGGGTGCACCATTATTTTTGTGAAAAATAAAGATGGGTCAATGTGAATCTGCAATGATTATTTGTATTTTAACAAGATCACAATCAAGAAAAAGTATTATCTTCCCGATACTGATGACTTGTTTGATCAACTTTGCCGAGCTAAATAATTTTCCAAGACTAACCTTCATTCTAGATATCATCAATTGAGGGTTAGGTAGGAAGATATACCCAAGATGAAATTTTATACAAGGTATAAACACTATGAATATATATTAATGTCTTTTGATATTACTAATTCCCCTTTTATATTCATAGAATTAATGAATAGAGTCTTTATAAATTACGTAGATCATTCTGTGATAGTGTTTATAGATGATATTCTTAATTATTCAAAGAGTAAATAAAATCCTGATGATGACATGAGAATTGTACTAAAGACCCTAAGGAAGGATAAATTATATGAAATATTTACAAAGTGTGGATTTTTGGTTGTAAAATGTTTCATTTTTTGGGTCACATAATCTCAATAGATGGTATATAAGTATATACATCAAAGATAGAGGCTATTGAATATTGGGCTTGACTAACCAAGGTGACTGAGATCTGTAGATTTCTTGGTTTAGCTGGATATTATCGATGGTTTGTGGAGAATTTATCATGACTATATAATCATCAAATCAAGTTAACATGGAAGGGTGTCAATTTCCTTTAGATATATGAATGTGAGGAAATTTTCAAGTAACTGAAGAGAATGTTAGTCAGTGCACCTCTTCTTACATTACCCTATAGTGGAGAAGGGTTTTTAATCTATAGTGATGAATCTAAGAAGGGATTGGGATTATTTATTAGGAATAATGACATGGTTACATCTAATTCCTCAAGACATTTGAAGATTCATGAGAAAAATTACCCAACTCATGATTTGGAGTTGTAGTGGTAATTTTTACATTAAAGATAGGGAGTAATTATCTTATGAAGAAAAGTACGATTTATATACTAATCATAAAAGTCTGAAATATATATTCACATAGAAGGGGTTTAACATGCATCAGAGAAGATGGTTGGAGATAATAAAGTATTGTGACTATTAAATACATTACCACCATGGGAAAGTGAATAAGGAGGAAGATGATTTAAGTTGAAAGGATCATGCTAGCTTATCCATGATGAAGATCACAAAAGACACAATATTTCTAGATTTTAAAAGGATGGATCTAAAAAACCGGAAGTAAGGGGAAAATATTATCTTTCTCAAATGAATGTTCAACCCTCTATCTAAGTGAAGATTAAGGAAGCGTATAAGGAAGATGTAAAGCTACAAAATAAAGTTAGAAATGTTCATGATTTTAACCTTGATCTGGATGGAATGATGAGGTTCAGGAATTGTTTGTGAGTTACTTCCATACTAGCCCGAATGGCCTAAAGGCCTTATTTTTTATTTTATTATAGATAATCCCCCTTTCAAGGGATGAAGGGGAACTCGTACATGACCCGTAGGCTCAAGGCACAAGGCCTGACATGACTCGCAATACATGACCTGAAAGTCCAGAGGCATACTATGCCCAATACATGACCTGTAGGCCCAACCCATAGGAACTACCCCTACCCTAGCTTCTGCATCATTGATCACCTAGTTCCTCACCTTGCATTGATGATCAGATATCATTGCCCCGTACAAAGCTGCATGGTGCCTAGTCCTGATGGCGGTTTCCATACCCTCTCATTCTTCCAATCTGGTAGCTATACTTCTAGTGAATACTAGTCTTGTTGCTCTAATCCTCTTCTGGGGCCTGATCTATGTGAAATGGGCTACTCCATGGTCTTTGTGGCCCAAAGGTCCTGAGGCCCTGAAGACCTTTGATGGCCCGAAGGCCCTAGAGACCCGTAGGCCCAAAACGGTGGCCCGAAAGCCCAAATCGGTTGAATAGTTCTGGTTGCTACAGTACTGAATAGTACCTACTATAGTACTACTACAGTAACCCAGAAATTCAGATAGATATCATAGAGTTTTTATCTCAGTGATTGGCATGCATCAAGTTAAGGCTGAAAGACAAAATTCAAATTGGATATAGCGTCTATTACCCATACCAGAATGGAAATAGGAGAACATCACTATAGATTTTGTCATTAGACTACCCAAAACCTCTAAAGGGTTTAATTCTATATGGGTGGTAATCAATTGCCTTACTAATTCAGAAAACCTCATCACTATCAGAGAAGAATCCTCTCTTGATCAACTTACTAGGATATATATTAAGTAAGTGGTAAGGTTGCATGGAGTTCAACATTATATTGTATTAGGTCAGGATGTGAGGTTTACCTCAAAGTTATAGAAAGGTATACATCAAGAACCCGATACATAATTGAGTTTTAGTACTACTTATCATCCTTAGATTTATGGTTAGTCTGAAAGAACAATTCAAACCCTAGAGGATATGTTGAGATCTTGTTCTCTATATTTCAAAGGTGGTTGGGATCAACACCTTCCTCCAATTGAGTTTTCTTACAACAATATATTTCAATAAATCATTCAGATGGAATCTTATGAATCCCATTATGGGAAGAAATGTAGATCTCCAATGTGTTGGGATGAATTTGGAGAAATAAATATATTGGGACCTGAGATCGCTGAAGAAATGGTTGAGAAGGTTAGAACCATTCAGCAGTATATCAAGGAAGATCAAAGTTAGTAGAAAAGTTATGATGATAACCTTTAGTAGGATCTAGAATTAATGTTGGTGAAAAGGGGTTTCTATGAATCTCACCCTAGAATAAAGTTATGAGATTTGGGAAGAAAGGGAAACTAAACCCTAGGTATATTGGTACCTTTGAGATTCTTGAGCGTATTGGCATAATAGCCTATCACTTGGAACTTCCTAAAAATCTCTCTCAAGTCCATGAATTTTTTCATGTATCTCTCTCGAGGATGTACATACCTAACCATTCACATTTACTAAACTCATAAGTCATACCTCTAGAGCAAGAACTTTATTACAAGGAATAACTAATTGAAATTTTGTATAGTACAAAGAAAGTTCTATAAAACAAGACCACTCACTTGGTCAAAGTTTTGCAGAGAAATCACCAGTTAGAGGAAGCTACATAGAAACTTGAGGATATGATGAATCATGATTATCCTCATTTTTTTCCACCTGAATAAAGAATTTTGAGTATGAAATTCATTTTATGGGGGGTAGAATGTCACACCCTGAGTTTTTATGGACCTTTCTTTCTCTTGAATAAATTAAACTTTCATTTATGTATTGCAATGAATTAATTCAAAAATTACTTTCAAAAGTCCCCAAATAAACATATATAACATATAATTGGAATATTTTACAAGAAACATCAACTTGGCATATGTTACACACAACATTGACTTGGCATATTCTTCACACAACACTAATGTTTCTACGAAGCATCATTTTATTATTATAATTATTTTAACAGGATAATTATAAAATAGAAATTAAACATAATAATATGAATAGTAATAACTAATTTTCAAATATTTTATATAATGGTTTTATATAAATAAATCATATTTATATCGAAAGATATAATTTTTGGTAAAGTCCTTATATGTTTAAAAATATTACTTTCTGAAACAAAATTTTCATGTCCTTTAGTGAAAAATAAGAAAATTAAATTTAGAAACATTTATAAATTTAATTTTATAAAACAAAATTCATTTTTTAATTTATTATTCTGAAATTATATTAGGATGGATGTATATGATTTTTCTAAGAAACATCAATTTTGGATGAATAATGGAAAATAACTGATTTTAATTCAAAACTACCTTTTCATATATTTTATTTGTAAGGTTGAATTATATTTTAATTTGGATTAAAAGTTTAATTAGATCATATTTTTATAAATAAACCCAATACAGGTCATTGGAACCAATTTCACATTGAAATTGGATATAAAAAACTTAGAAAACTTTTGAATGTTTTATTTTAAAACCCTACATTGTTGACCCGACTGTGGGATTAAATTGTAAATTAAATTCTCCCACTTAAGTGATTAGAATTTGGAAAATTTTATTTCATATTTGGAAGAATAATAATTTATAGTTTCTTATATTTTTAACTTAGTTTTTGACAAAAAATATTAGTGAAATTAATTAAAATTAATTACATTGATTAAGGTAAAAGTAAGCTTAACTAAAGACTAAACCTCAAATTTAAGAACCCAAAAGACTTTGAAACTTGTCTAAAACCCATTGTATGTAAATTATTCAGACATTAACCTTCTATTATTGAGTTTGGTTAGTTTGGTATGACTTTTGTTAGGTAAAAACATGGGTACACCTAACTTGTTTTCAAAAATTCCAAGTGTGTCATTTCCCTTCCCTATAAAAGGCCACCAACTGTCCTTTTTCTTCACACCTCTCAAAACACCTAGGTTTGAACAATATATTTCCAATAAGCTTCAAAACATATCTAATCTCCTCATTAAATCTCAATTTTTTGGCATAAAGGCTTCCAAGGAAGGCCTTTAGTGCAAACCAAAAGGATTTACCCGATTAAGAGGTAATGTCTTATCTCAAGCTCCTTTATTTTATTTTCTTTCTCCATCCCCTCCACTCTCTTTATTCCATGATTGTATAAAAACACCCATATCCTAAATATAATAGGATGTTTTTATGATGAATTTTAAACCTAAAATTATAAACAACTCCATATAATGGGTAATGAATATACTATTTACATATAAGGCGAACTACCACCTCATTGAATAATGATTGTTCATTTTTTCTTTACAATCTCTCATAGAGGACATTATGATGGAAACTATATTTTTATATGTTATAAATTATATTATTTCTTTAATATTATATAATTATTTTACAACATATATCTTTATACTTTCCATTTTGTGTAAATATGATAATTTCATTTAAGGAAGTGTGGACTACTGCCCCCTCAAAGCAATGTGATTCATTTACACACTACACAGATTGTATTAAGGATGGGTTTAGTGAAATTCTATGATATATATGATATAATAATTATAATTTAATAAATATATATATATATATACATATATATACATATATGTCATCATCATCTTCTATTTATTTATTAAGAGATAAAAGGGGGGAGGATAAGCACCCTTAGGGAAACAACATTCATGTGTACGTACGACCTACCATCTCCATGAACGATGTATTCTGTTTCATGATTATATATTATATAGATTATTATAATACAAATATAATGAATATAATTTATATTTTAATCACGGTTTTCATTCTTTAAATCATGATATAATTATAAGGACCAAAGATATAACAAATTAAGACACATGCAAAGAACAAAGCGAATATTATCCGAAGTGAAACCGTAACATAGAATTGTTAACAAGTGGGTAATATAAAGTCATAATCAAACAATATATGATATTAGAAGTAATAATATGGTTCTATTATAGATTTATAATAAATTTATATTTATTATATAGGAGGTTTGTACAAGTACAAAGAGAGTCAAGACACTAGGTAAGGGGATTTCATCTCACTTTTTATTTCAATGAGATACAGGCTTTATTCACCACCCATTCTTTTTGTGTGGTGTGTATAATAAAAATTTATGTATTAAATTATCCTTATAATTAAAATTATAGGTAATTAAATATCTATTTTATTATATTTATTTCATGGGGTTTAAGTTTCAAAAGTTACCAAATCGGTAAAAATGTTTTGTCTCAATTTTCTTTCTTTGAGACTCATGTTTTTTTATGCACCTAATCTATTTTTCAAGAAGTATATACTTCCATTTTACATGTTATACCATGAATATAATTATATTAATAATATTTTAAGATTCATGTAATTTTATTTTCGTACATGGATAGTATGATACCAATTAACCAAGTGGTAAGAGTTTATTTAAACAATCTCATCGCTTTTTGATATTGTTAATGATTAGGATTCAATAATGAAATATTATGATCCATATCTCAAGAAAACACATGAGTTTACTTTTACTATTCTTATTCAATATAAATCCCTGTATTAGAACCATTTTTTACTATTTAGTACTTAAGATATTGTTTTTATGTAAAATATGATCATCTCTCTCCAATAAGAAGTCTATTGTATTCAAAAACCTTGTTTTCAAAAAAAATAAAAAGATCTTTGACGCCCATTTCCAAGGAAAATGATTTTAAAAACATTTTATGTTTTTCAATACTTAATTTATATGTTTTCAAAAATATTTTCAAAGAAAAAGGTTTTCAAAAATATTTTATGTTTTAAAAATCATTTTTCAATGAAAAAAGGATATTTTCTTCAGAAAAGGTTTTATAAGATATTTCAAATTATTTCCCATCTAAGATAACATATATTGGTGTTACTCATGTCTTTATGGGAAAAGTATTCAATGTTTTCATTCATATTATTTCTCTTAATGGATTATGTTTTGATTTCATGATGATTTTGAAATCTATTTCTCTTTAATGGGTTATATTCTTTTGAAACTAGATTCTTTTCATGGGTTATGTTTATGATGAAATGATTATGAAACCTATATTTTTTCAGTGGTTATGAAATGATTACATGTTTATTATACCCATTTCATTTCTTGGGTTATTATATTATTTTTAATGATCTTGTGAATCATGTAAGTATGATTTCATTATGAGATGGGTGGGACCTATATCTCTCTCCAATGCATTAGGTAAAGATTTATATCTCATGAGATAAACTAATATGGTCTTGGGAGTGAAACTTGAAAACTAAGATGGATATGGGAGTGAACCATGACTACCACGATGGTATGATAAGTGAAATAATGCTACTAAGATAGCCATTGGAGTGAAACATGACTACTAAGATAGTTTGGGGAGTGAACCAATACTACTAAGATAGTCTTGGAAACAATTACCTGGATACTGTGGAAGTTATATTATATGCTTATGTGTCTGTCACAATTCCATGTTTTATTCTTATGTAATGTTTTCATGGATTATGTTCATTATTTACTTAAGATTAATTTCTTATTAATTTCCAAGATTAATTCCATGTTTCATGTATATTATCTTTGATATGCATGGTGTGATCTTCTAATTTCATGATTATGTACTCCTACCCTTATGCTCATTATTATGCTTACATATATCCCTTGTTTACCATTACTGGTCATTTGAGATCACCCATTTTTATATTTCCTTACCTTAGTTATGTAGATATGTATTATGTGTTATGTTTCTAAGAAATGTACTAGTCAAGAGAAACCTAGTGGGGGAAAATGTATCTCACTTATGTATCAGTATTTATGTTTCTATGTTTCTAAAGGCACTAGACTAGTATGGTTTTTGGGAGTCTGTTTGTATACTGCTTTAATTATTTTATAAATGTTATGTAATTTTAATGTATAAAATGTGAGGATATATATAATAATAAATGTTTTTATTATTTTCCAAATACCATAAATGGTTCATTAATAAGAGAAAGCACCTTCTAGTGAAAAAACAACATAATATAATACCTAGTTTAGGTTCACATGATTTCTTGTGCACACCTTTTTCAACTAAAAGTGTATTACTATAACAAAACCATTAATATACCCTCATTTTTGATAAATGGATGAATAAAATAATCCTTATTCTTAAATAATAATGACCTCTTTATCTCAAAATCATCCAAAAAAATCACTATATTTTCACAACTATATAAAAACAACAAGGAAAATCATTTCTTTTGTGAAGTGTGACTCATTATTCTTTCTCAAACTTTAATTAATGGTAAAATATTTATAATTCCACCATATATCTCATAATAAACTTGAATATGCTTTGATAAAACTAATATAGGATATGATAAATAAAAGTTCGAGCTTCATTGGTCCTTCATATGTATTATTCATGAAAACCCAATGATTCTATTTTCTTCCCCAAATAATACATGTAGAGGTTATTATCATTTTATCTTAATCAAAACAAGATCAGATCATATCTTATCTAAGTATCATAATGTTAAGAACTCAAAAGTATAACATAATAATCTTCATATTTATATTCTTCTTAGAATTAAATAATTATGGAAATTTTATTTTTAATTATACCTTGATCTTCCCATTCTATGGATAAAGATCACCTTATATTTTTCTCAATCTTGGATCACACACCAATTTTTGTGTTCCATATGTTTATTTAATTATTGAATATAGCATTAATGATCATAATAAATTTCATATTCATTAAATTTGAAATCTATAAACTAGATTTTTCATCCAGTAGAACTTCTAAAATTCTATTAAGTATTGAAATATTATGCATGGGGCTTCAAAGACTAACATTCAAGAAGAATTACAATGAAAACTTTCATTATTATTTGGGTACTCCATTTTAATCTAGTATCTTTCTAGAAAATTTTCTAAGGGTTGAAGTTGTATTCTCAATAAAATCCTTATGATGGGGAATTCAAAGACTTAAGCTTGATAGCAGAATTCATATGATCAATTCCTTTATCAAATTTCAATAGACTTTAAATTTATAATATAATTCCACATGATCTAAAAACATTTAAGGCCGGTACTTGAATCCTTATATTCATAATTAAAGGCTTATAATAAATATTAAGAGACTTATATTTAGGACTTATCCATTTTTTCATGAACTTCAAAGTACATATTTCTCTAGGTGGCTTCAAACAGACTTCCTCTTGCACTAGAGATTCTCTAAAAATCTTCAAATATTCTCCAAAATTATTCAAATGATAGTTAAAATTATTAAAATAATCAAAAACACCATTAAATTAATTTTTATGTTTTTTTAGTAAATATAATACTCAAAGTGGATTATTTCTATGAAAAAATGTGAGCTCAGGTGTGTCTATTTTGATCAATAAATCCTGATCCATCATCGATTTCATAGCCAATACCTACAAGTAATACAACCATATCTTCATAGGTAGATGACTATTCCACTTCCTTTGGGTAGTTCCTTTCTTATTCACCCAAAATATCACCTTTACATGATCACATTAACAATACTAATTAACAATAAATACAATCAAATACTTTTGAGCACTTCATTATGGTACCTTCTTATCAATACATGACACATTAGGTTTATCCTATATCTATTTTAGTTCATAGTAGATTTTATTAAAGTCTTTACTCATATTATTCATCACCTAATATCCAAAAATAACTAAACCCTTCTTTGGTAGAAATTAAGGTGACCTGATCAAAATATACATACATATTTCATCATTTTAGATGAAAGCAAAATATATTAAACAATAATTCATGCCTCATAACCATAAATATTTAATGTATTTTAATATTATATACATAATAAAGTTTTTTCATGAATGATCATATATATCTCCCACAAATTTATTCTCATATGGTACCCCTTCTATACATATTATACTTAATACATTTCTTCATAACCTAAGGAAAATTAAAAGATAACAAATGGTGAGATTAGATGCTTAGTAAGGGTAAACATGAGATACATAAATCAAATATCATAAGTGATAATAAGATAAGTATAAGGGTATTATAAAATGATCGTAATTTATGAAATTCATACCCAATCATTCATAAGTCATAAATAATTATTCATGGAACAAAAATTTATCATAACGAAATGCTTGAGTCATAAGAGTGTGGAATCATCAATAATCAATCATGATCCAAGAGAGAATATCAGAAGCATAATAAAATGTAATAGGAATGTTTCATAATAATAATAATATAAAATATTTTCATTATTCAAGTACCACTTCCAAGATTATCATAATATAGTGAACGGAGTCTCATAGTGGATTGTGTTTTCTTCTCATTCCCTTTTCATTCATGGTGGATAGTGTCCCATATTAGATTAGGTTCACACCCCATTAAATTTAATATTATATCATGATATATAAATATTTAACCAAAGAGTTAGAATTATATATAATTTTTGTCCCACCCATCATATAATTAATCTATACATATGTGTGCCCCAAGATCATTAAAACAGTCATCATTTCTTCATAGCTTAATTAACCTATGGAAAAGAAAGGGGTTTCATAAAAACATCATTAAAACATTATCATCATAATATTTTAAAGAAATTAATTGAATGATATAATAATAGTATATCCTCATTGAAGCATAAAATCCTTAAAGTATGTTTATATAGACGAAAAATACCTCTATTAAATCATTAGAAATACACTTTCAAAAAACCAGAGAAAACATATTTTTGTTTTAGTAAATTTTGAAACCTAGAAATTCCTAGAAAAATAGGAATAGTATTTTCTTTTTAAATCCATTTAAACTTGTAAATTAATATTAAAAACAAATAATATTCATGATGGCGGTAAAATTCATTCATTATATAAATGTTAAAAAGGATTATTTTTACACTTTTGTAAAAAAGTCAAATATATCTTGTATGGAAAACATTATAAACATTACTTTTTAAAACATTTAAAATAAAGTCAAATATTCTTAAAAATGAATTTATACAATCATTTGATAATAGAAAATAACATTCTTGAAAATTTTTAAATAATATTGACATGGAAGAAAAATATTCCCGACCTAAAAGTAGAAATAAGGTCAACTTTTCTTAAAAATATTCTTTCAGTATTTTAATTACCAAAGAGGGGTAAAATGTAAAAAATACTTGAAACCATTAGAAATAAAAATAGGATAAGAAAATATATGGTTTTTAATAGATCTATATGGCATAAAATTTCCCCAATGGAGATGTTATCCCAAACAATCTCGATTAAAAATGAGATTTCAACAAAAACCCTTATCTCAAGTCTTGAATTGCTTTGAACATGCTCTAAACTCCTATATAATAAATTTAGATTTATTATAGATATATATCAGAATCACATTCATACTTATCTTACCATATATGATTCATTCATAATTTCAATCACCCATTTATTAATAATTCTCCACTAAAATCAATATTCTATGTGTTAACTATTTCATTTTGCATGCATGTTTCAGTTTGGAAATTTAGGTCCTTACACCTTTTTCATGGTTTAATCATCTCCAAAATTTTAATTATTCAATAAATATCAGATTTACATATTATATAAACTTTTATAAAAATCCATGTATCATAGTGATGAAAAATGAATTATATTACTTCATAGAGGTGATAATCCGCACATACGCATGAGTAATACTTTCATTTTTGAATGAATGGAAATAAATTAGGGTAAATAATAATTCAAATTTAAAAATAATAATTATATCATATATATATTAAATAATCATCAAATAAATCAATATAAATATCTATATGAGGTGGTGATGAAAAATGAAATGTGCCACTTCATGGAGATGATAATCTATATGTAGGTATGAGCGACACTTTCATTTTCAATTTGATGGATGGGAAAAAGATAATGGGTTTTCCATGAGAATAATAAAATTTAATTATTTTTATGAAACTTGTGTAAATATATTAGGATGGATACAATAGGTTTGAAGGAGGTGGAAGAATAAATAAGCTTTAAAATACTCAGTTAAGACGATTGCCTCTTTATTGAGTATATTAATTTGTATTACACCTTACACTTTATTTAGATGGTATTTTAGTGAGACTAGTACCTCTAGGATGTGTGTAGGAATGTTTGGAAGATATTTTATTAGTTATTGGTTAATCTAGAGTGTTAAAAGTTTGTGAATAACTGATGAGGGGTGGTTCCCTTTTATATGTGAGGGGAGTGACACCCTTGTAAATATTCAAAGTTTTAAAATAATATAAAGATATTTTATTGGGAAAGTGGAAACAAATAGATTTTTTTTCAAATATATGATATTTTAGGGTATACATCCACTCATAAAACAAATATTAGATTATTATTAGAAATATTTTAATCCTTTTATATTAGTTTAACCCCTATATTAACCTTTTTAACCCTTTATGTGGTGATTAACTTCTACGACGGTAACCATTTTTTAAGAAAATAAAATAAAATTTTCATTATAAAAAAAATTAATACGATTATTCAAAATATGTAAATAATTTTATAAAATTCAATTTCTAGAGGTGGAAAAAAATTATTTTTAAAATAAACATGAAAAATGAAATAAAAACAACTTTTAGAAAATTTCCTTTTTAAGAAGAAAAATAAATTTATTATCATTAATTTCCTATTAAAATATAGTGAAACAATCTAAAAACATATTTATATTACATAATTTCCCTAAGAAAAACATTAAATCTCCTAGAATAATCTAACAATCCCATTAGTGGAATGTTTAGTGTCTTTGATGACCAGTTACATACGAAACTTATTTTACAAAATTTGTTAACATTTCTACATAATCAAAATATACTAGACTCCCTTATAGAGTTCTCATAAGATATAACCATCTTCATAAACTGGGTAACATATATATAAGAAAGGTCTAAACTCAAATTCACAGTAATGGAAAACATATCAACACGTCATCAATGGTTAGAACATAAGTGTGATAAAACATGAGAAAGTAATAAATATATTATAAAAAAACAACATGGAATAATAATATTTATCCATAAGTCATGATGGAAGGGAATATCATCTCAAATGAACAACACATACTATGGAAAAAGATTATGGAAACATGGTATAATAGATATCTTCCATGGAATATAACATAATAATATAACATAGAATTATAACATAGGCATGAGCATAGTTATTCATAACATTGTGAACATAGCTAACCATATTGATTTCACACTCATTCTTTTGTATGTAGCTGAATCACATCGTGTTCATGATTAATATTGATAACTTAGTAAATCAACATAATTTCCATGCTTAACATTTTGAATATAGTGTAGGTGTCTAGTCAAGATTATCACTGAGAGGGGGAGGGTTGAATCAGTGATACCTCTCACTTTTATGTTTCTTTTCAATTGAAAAAAAACATTCATCTCCTATTAAATATTTTATTCTCTACTGAAAACAATTCAAACACGCATCCACATGAACATAGGTATTTATAAGGTTCACTATGCAATAAGAATAGCTGCATCCTTAGTATGGTTTGGAAATGATCCAAAACCATAAAATCCACTATAAATAAATACTTGTATTATAATGATTAAGATATAACCTTTAACTCGTTAAGAACTTTGAAATCAATCCACAAGTATGTGTGCACCCTCTTAACACAAATAGGATAATACGAAGTTTGTGTAACAACACATGTTACCTATGTTTTTTTTCAATTTCACAAATGTATTCAATTGAAATACAATTATTCACTTTCTTAACCAAAAAAAGGTAAGAACTTATTGGACTTTGTTATAGAAAACTATGTTTGATTTTACTAGGTCTGATTATCACAGTTTGATTCCTATGAATATGACTCTCCCTAATACAGTTCTTTTAGTTCAATTTTCTTTCAAAATATGATAGGAATGAATCGGAACCACTTCAATTTATGAGTATGATAAGACCCAGTATGATTCTTTCTCAGTCCAAGAAATCCAATATTGAAATCCCAAAGTTTATTAATTCATCCTGATATAATGATCAACTGAATACAATTTTCACTTATATGTCAAAACTTTTCAATACAATATCAATATGAAGACTTCATCTTCTCCAAAAAATCAGAGATTATCTCTCTATTACAGTGAATAGTACATCATCCATCAAAAAAGTATAGTGTAATTTTTAACTTTTATAGGTGACCCTCAAGATGATTTTGGAGGAATCCCAAAGAATTTCCTGCTTAATCAAATTCACCTTAATCTCAATTTTCCCTAAAATATAGGTAAATTTTGACTTCATCAACTGTTATCAAAACTTCTTGATTCTTCTTGAAACTTCATCTCTTTCTCTAGAATTTTATTTGAATTTCTATTCCAATTTCAATACATGAATCTGATTTTTCATAATTTGATTTCTTTAATACAAATCTCTATATCAATTGAAAAAAAAAATTATGAAGAAATGGATACCATTATGATTTGCTGAATATGATTCTCAGAACTGATTTGAATCAAAATCATTCTTTTGAATGTATATATCCTCCTTAACAATTCATTCAGTAATATCCTTATCTTTTTATCTTAATCCACTTCAGAATCAAAATTTGATCTTCTCCTCTTCTATTGACCCAGTTTGAAACTTACAAATTAATTCAACCCTTTTGAAATGGTTGAATACATTTTTGATCCCATTCTCTCCTTGTCCTCTCTTAACCCACTTAAAAAACTTTATTCATGATAATGTTCTTCTATAATGACTTCCTTCATGACTTTAAATTCATTTTAGAGAAGATTCAACATCATCAGACTTCATATGTAAAGTTTTCCAACATACCACTCATTCCAACTACATTCTTTCCTTCTCAACCTGAGTAAGATCTTTTCGGAATAGGATTTTCCTAGATATAATTTCTAGAATATAATCATTTATAGACATACTAATCTTCCTCATTAGTCTCAGTATGATCATCCTGGGTATGAAAAATTTTATATCCTATCTGATGGATAATCAGATATTATAGTAAATGAGCTCCACCTCTTAAATCGAAACCACCTTTTCAATCAACACCACCTTTTCAATCAGCACCACATTTTCAATCAGCATTATCTCTTTCACTCCCCATTTCTTTCATCACACTTTCATCACAGGTTCACAATTAAACATATTACTTACATAAAATACAAACCGGATTAGCTTCTTCTCATTATGATGGAATTTCACAGTGATTCCAATTCTTTTGAAAACATGAGTCTGATTCTTTAAAAAATAAACCTCAATATGATTTTTTCTATAAAAAAAGGTAAGTGATTTCCTTTCATCCTTTCTTCAATAGCTTTCTTGAAAACAAAATACAACACATGAAAACTATCACCTTCATCATCAGCTTAGTCTTAACAAATATATAATCCTCATCATGTTCATGCTAAATATTGTAAATGTAGCTAATTAGCATCATGTTCAAGTTTAATATTATGAATGTAGCTAATATGCATCATGATCGCACTCAAAAACATTACCCTATGAAGTATAAAAACATAACCAATGCATTGGTTTGACATATAGGATCACACTCCTAATAATACATACATATTTTTTCCATAATAAATTAATAATTAAATATATCATGAAACCCCATGGGAAATAAAATGGGTTTTATTCATCGCATCATTGATAATCCATGGAAAAAATGGTTTTCATAATGCTTTGAGATATTATCATTAAAATTGACATCAAGCCTATAAATGGTTGAAATCCAAAATTCAATAACCCCAATAGATTATTTTATAAGAAAATGTAGAAGGTGAATCATCGAAAATAATTTCCGAATAAATAAAAATATTAGATATAAAGATAAAAATATTTACGAAATCATAAAAGAGTTTTTAGAAAATGATTTTATCTTTGTCTTAAAAGAAAAAATTATGGTCACTTTGAAAAGTCATTTTTTTAAAAATTTGAAGTGAAAACTTTTGAGAAATCCATAACTTTTAAAAAGAAACTTACAATAGTGAATCCTTGAAAAAAACATAAATTTTTCAGAAAGGTTAAGTGAAATCACTTTGAAAACTTTTTTCTTTTAAAAATAATATATAATAATCAATCCTTGAAAATAACACAAAAGTTTCAAAAAGATTATGTGAAAAAATATTGAATAATTTTTATTTTAAAATGAATATTTAATAATATATCTTTAAAAATACATAAAAGTTATCAAAAAGTAATTCATAGTGAATGATAAAACCTTATATTTTGAAAGTGTGTAAATTTTTTTTGATAATTTTGAAATAAACCTCTTGAAAACTCACATCATCAAAAGGATAATGAAATTTTATTTTTAAAATGAATAAATTGGAATATAAGTATAATTATAGATAAAAAAATTATTTTACACTATGGAGAGGATAAAATTTATGGTAATTAAAATCATAGATATGGAGAATAAATACATTAAAATAGATGAAAATTTATCTTAAAAAATTACATTTTTTTATAAAATAATATATCCATAAAGTAAGGAGACCTCAATGTGAAACATGATTTCCCCAAAAAATAAGATGTAAATAAAAAATAACACAATAATATGGTATTATAATTTAATCTTGAGATATTTTAATCAAATTTTATTGATTATGACTCAAGAAAAAAATTTGAGTCAAGAAAACCCCTTACTACTTGAGGAGCATTGTAACAGCCCGAGATTTTATGAAAAGTATTCTTTTTTATTTTACTAATGTCTTGTGTTGTACGCTACACCAAAAGGAGCTTGCACAACACACATCCTTGACTTGACTTGCATTACACGCAATCGCGACCTTCCTCGATAGCGTGTGTAGTACGCAATACCGAGTTTCACTAAACAACGATATGCTATTAAAATGTTATTAAAACTAGCCGTTATGAATAGTAATAACCACTTTTTAAATTTTAGAAATTTTAACTCTCAAAATGGACTTCATTTTTGGATTCGGAGTATCGAATTTAGCCTAAGGTGAAATTTTGGTACTTTTCGGATAACTTTCATATTCTGATGAATAGTGAAAATTACTAAATTTTAATTAAAAGCAACTTTTTTAATCAAAATAATTAATAGTGATAAATTATTAATTTGAGTGGTTTTAAAGTATATTTAGAATATATTTTTACAATTTAATACAATGTTGGTCATTGGATGTAATTTCACATTTAAACCAGACATAATCAAGTGTCAATCTTTTGATAGATATTGTTTCTTAAAAACACGCTATTTGTTTTAACAGCGGGATTTAATTATAAAATCAATTAATGCAACTTTTATGTTATGAATTTGGTAAAATAGACTTCATTTTTGAATTCGGAATATGAAATATAGCTTGGGATGAAATTTTGGCATTGTTCTAAAAAACATCAATTTTTGATGAATAGTGAAACTACTAAGTGGTAGGTTAAAAACTGAATTTTTGCATAAAACTTAATTTTACCGCTTCTGTGAATGGAATTTCGAAAATCCGAGAGACACGGTTAATATCAAGGACTAAAATGTGGTTCAATGAGATGAAAATAATTTTTTGGTGAATAGTAACTTTTTACTTTTTTTACCACGGTTAATAGTAAATAGGGTAACTAAGGGTAAATATGATATTAATATTACCCTAACACATGTACTAATTCTATTGGACAAGTGTAATTCGACCAAAAACAAACTTAGGAATAAAATATGACCATTTAGGCCCACTTGGATTAGAATAGGACATTTATTATTAATTTATTTAAAGAAGGGTTAAAATAGTTAAAATCAAAGTTTAATAAGTAAATCATTTTTAATATGGGGTTATACATAAGATAAATTCGACTATAAATACTCATTAGAAAGCTAAAAAGATTTCCTACATAATGGTATTTTATTTGTAATTTTTAGATATCAAATAATTTAATTAATTTATGACACAAAGATGATGCAGTAATTATCTTATTTATGAAATATTGACATAATTGATGTTATAAACACCAAAATAAATGTAATTTGAGAATTTTTATGAATTCCACTAATTTTCTAGGTTACTATGATATATTAGTGTTGATTTAATCAACTTTGTTCGAACATATAATTCTGTTATGACTTTCACAAAAATCATATATCAAATAGTGTCAAAATTGACACAAAATAGTTTTTAAATCAAATATTATATTACTAATTGTTATTTTATTCCTAAAAATCTAAGGTTCGGCAAAATGACTTAGATAAGGATATATATATTAATAATAAACAATTTGGGGTTCGTTTGGCATGTTATAGTAAGTGTATTAACCATATAGTGAAAGAAAACAAAAAGACACGGTAAAAGTTAAATTATTTAACTTAGAGTTAAATCTAATTGATAAGGTTTAAAATAAGATCCAAACATGTCTAAATTTGATTGGTTGATGAGATTACAACCCTATCTCATCTAATCTTCGAATATGAATCATTTTTGGAGGTTTTTAAGTGGGGTTAGATTTATTATAAAATAATATTTTGAGGTATTCCTAAGGTGCCCCTCTCCTCCCTTATAAAAGGACACCTCCTCCCCCTCCTCCTCACACCAATTTGAGCACTCAAGCTCGGCCAACCCCTGCCAAAATCTCTTCTCCACTTCCCTAGAATAATCCTAGAGGTCCTGGTCTTCTTCAAAGACCAATCTTAGTTCCCTAAGTGGAGGATTCAAAGAGGCGTTCCAAAGAAGAGGTAATATCAATTACCGATCTTTTCAATTTCTTTCTTATTCAACTTCTTCTTCTTTAGTTGTTTCATTACGAAGTAATAACATCAGTATCACTCATATACTGATATGTTATTATAATTATGAAACAACCCTATTTCACCATCTATCCATCCTACGGAAAAAGAAATCACCGCGCGTGCGTACGTACGGAATACCGTCTCCACGCCGTGGTGTAATCTATTTTCCACCACCACCTTACATGGATGGGTATAATGGTGTAAAGAATAACTATACATAGTTATTACAACATCATATTGATTCTGATATATTGTATAATCCACTCCAATTCAATTCAATATTTATAGAAATGATATCTTCGCTCGTGCGTACGTACGGAATACCGTCTCCACGACGCGATGAGATTCATTCTCCATGTTAACCATTTAAGAATGATTATAATGTATATATAAGAAATAATAATGAAATATATGACATTATAAGGCTACTGGATTTATGTATATATATACATATGTATGTCATCTACTTACTTCCATTTCAAGACAATAAGGAAAGGAAAACAGCGTTCATGCGTACGTACGGACTACCGTCTCCATGAACGGTGTTTTTCATTTTATCTACCTATTATATATATATATATACTGAATATATATGATATATAAATAATATTTTATATTCTGGAAGTAAGTAAATCATGATATAAGTAATAATGATGTCAAGAACAACAAGTCAAAACACCCACGATAAATGAAACGATTTTACCCAAAACGCTTCTTTAACATGGAATTTACAAAAGAACGGGTAATATAATGTCATAAGTGAACCATATATGATATCATAACAATGAATATGATTCTGTAATAAGTCAATAACATGATTTAAATCATTATACAGGAGGTTCGGACACTTACAAATCAAGTCGGACCTAAGGTAAGGGAAATATCACAATCTCATTTTTATCCGAGATTGTTTATACGTTGGTATTTACTGGGGTGTATTTTATCATCCACATCCATGTTTTCTCAATATATAATATTATTTACATCCACCTACAATTGTTTAAATCCAATTTTACCCTTCTATGAGTTTTTAGTAAAAGATATGAAAGGAATCTTTTGTCGTTTTTTTTATACGAGGTACTTTTTGACTTTTCCGACAAAAGTACGAAGAATGTTTTTTTTAACTTATACGGCACGAACGGATTTTTACGGTTTTATAAAGACTTATTTTCATGAACCTTACTCCAAAATATTTCATGAATATTTTCAATAAAATCTTTTTCTTTTAAAATTGCATGATGTTTTGTGAAAAGAAATTGATTTTGAAGAAGAAAGGATATTTTCCTCAAGAATTCAATTCAATTGTTTTATCAAAATTATTTTCCATCTAAGATAATAAAGGGTTCTGTTTCTATCCATATTTTTACATTGATTTGACTATGTTGTGATGGAATTATGTTTATGAATTCCTTTATCTTATATGAATGGTTTTATGATGTCATGTTGTTTAAGAATTCCATTTTTGTTACATGGGTTATGCAATGATGTATGGTTTATGATTTTGTGGCACACATAAGAATGGTATCATTAAGAGATGGGTGGGACCTATATCTCCCTCCAATGCATTGGGTAAAGATTTTATATCTCATGAGATAGACATGGCTAGAATGGTAGGTTATACCGGTTCAGTGAAACAGGACTGAAACGAGGATTACTCGATTCAGAAATGGACTTTGTCCACTAAGATAGTCTTGGCAATGAGTCTTGACTAACAAGAAATGATTCTCTATGATTATGTGTGTATGCCACAATGAGTAATGTTTTAAGTTATGATTTCATTTTCACTTCTATGATTTATCCCATGTTATGATATTATGAGCTCTTTTGCAGGTTAAGATTTCCAAAAGCTATGTTCTTATGTATATGATGTGATTGATATTTCTTTTTTTTACCCTTACTGAGCATTTGAGCTCACCCTTTTATGTTTTCTTTTCCCCATGATATAAAGAAAGGTTTTTAGGTAAAAAAAAGGAAGATCTTTATGGGAGATATTGAAGATCTTTCACCACGATTAGAAGATTACATTCCGAGTTTCCAAAGACACTAAACTATTACGATCCTTGTGTGTGTGTGTTTTTGTTATGTACTAAGTATTCCGCAAATGTAATGTAAGGTCAATGTATGTCGGGATACGGGTCTCTACAGTTGGTATCAGAGGCAAAGGAGGTAGGAATGTATCCGATCCTTGGGAACTCTCACATGTGAGCGTTGGACGAAGCATGGCTCTCCGCCCAAGGGCTTCATGAGGAAATGGCTGCCACTGGGGATGGTGGTGTGTCCCGCCCAGGGGGTGTAGCCGCCCATGGAGTGCCCTGATAGGTATCAATTTTAGTCCACTGGAAGTAATTCTAGACCGCTATAGTTGGTATCAGAGGCAAAGGAGGTAGGAATGTATCCGATCCTTGGGAACTCTCACATGTGAGCGTTGGACGAAGCATGGATCTCCGCCCAAGGGCTTCATGTGGAAATGGCTGCCACTGGGGATGGTGGTGTGTCCCGCCTAGGGGGTGTAGCCGCCCATGGAGTGCCCTGATAGGTATCAACTATAGTCCACTGGAAGTAATTCCAGACCGCTATAGTTGGTATCAGAGGAAAGGTTTAGTCAACCTTTGGAAACTAGGATGCGAAAACGTTAGTGAGATCCCTAGAGATATTTCTAAGGTATGTCTAGGGATGCCCCTAAGGATAAGTATACATATAGGATATAGTCCTAGAACTATGGTAACGATATTAGATTAAACCAAAGATGTTAGATATTTAAGTTACTCCCCCTTTATTATGATTTTTGACTCTCACACTATTCTGTTTGGGTTTTAGAAAATGGCTGGAAACAAGATGATTCACAATAATGGAGGATATGATGGACAATGGAATGATATTCTTCTTGAGCAACCAAATGAAATGGGATTTGGATGTCCAAACATCATTATTATGCCGAATCAACAATCTCATAATATGATCAATAAAGTAAAATTTGGTAAGTTTCCTGACTCGGCTAATAAGAGAAAGATGGAGTTTCATGATGATCATAGAGGAAAGAAAGTTCAATTTCCCCTATGTAAATCATGTGGGAAGAGGCATCAAGTAGAATGTTTCAAGGGAACTGGAAGATGCTTTGGGTGTGGAAAAGAAGGACACAAAGCAATTAAGTGCAAAGGAAAAGGGTCGGTTAACACCATGGATGAGGATAATGGTATTGCTATGACATCAAAAATGGTTAAGTGTTTTAAATGTGGAATGTATGGGCATTATGCAAACAAATTCCCTAAGGGAAAGACTCATGAAGAGAATCAGTATGGTCATATGGGAAGTATTTATGTGGATGATGATGAAGAGACTACAAATGATATGTGAGATGAAAGAATTGTTGAAGCTCGGTCAATGGTTTAAGAATGTAGTGGAATTATTTCATGTTTATCATGTGTAATGTTGTATAAGTAATCTCATGACACTATGGAATAAAGAGACATGTAAGGATTGTTACATTGTTGTCTGATTAATGTTACCAGTATCCATGAAAGGTTATTCAGATATTTTTGGAATGTAGATGATATGCGCATAATGAAGGGATAAGGAGAAAATTAAATGTTTGATAGTATTCATGATCTCATGATTGATATAAGGACTAAGTGATATCATGGTTTGAGTATATAGAATTTTGAGGATTTTGGTATGTGGAAAGTGTTAACTTTTAACTGCACTCATGTTTTCACTAAGGTATTCAAGAGAATACACGATTAAGGACTTTGAATGTTTGGAATGTGACCAACAAGACATATCTTATGATATGTGGGGATCAACGACAGTATTAAATCTCTGGTAATCGTTGTCACTATATTATGAGAGTGGACTGCAGTATTATAAGCCTAAAGATTAGACTGGATTATGTTGGACATAAGTTAGTATTGTTTAAGGATAGAAGATTTTCGATATTATTGATGGGATGTTATAGTAACGTAGTTTTAGAAAAAGGGACAACCTGCAGGACGGGCGACAGCCCATCGCTTCGGACAAGGCTGTAGGAATCGAACCCACAACCGAAGTGCAACTGGCCTTTATCGCTTACCACTAGCCTATAGGAAGTCCCTGTTTAGTATAAACTAGTTTTATTATATTAAGCAGTATGATATATGAAGTATAAGTCCATTTTAGGAACCATATGTGATTAATCTCACTATAGAATGACTTATGTATATTTAATAACTTTTTCTAACCTTTTGTTTGAGACAGATGGAATGACCCATCATTCTATCACATAATCTGCTAACACTTCGCAAATAACAAATTCAACTTCATTTATTTAAGAGATGAAGTAGAAATTGTTCAAGGCACGAACAAAAGTGAGATTGTACCAAAATAAAGTAAGTATTTATTCTAAGCAAATTTTCAACTTTAGGGAAATGATCTTGAAAACTAAAAATGTTGTCCTAGTGATCTTATACCTGATGAATTAGATGGTACCTTATATCATCACAAATCTATGGATTTGTGATTACTGGCTTTTCCATAGCCATGTTCTCTACCACTCTCCATCAGAACATGATGGTTAGATTTCTCTTCCATATCCATATTTTCACCTATGTGGAAACCCAGTGATTAGTTTATTTGGGTAATCGTTACATTTCATACTTTAGTTTTTAAAGCCAAGTTTTGGTATTCCCTTTTACGATGTGGGTTTCTATTAAAGAAACTTTCGAATAGTAAACCATTTATAACCCTGACGAATTTCGAGGGCGAAATTCATTTTAAGGGGGGTAGAATGTAACAGCCCGAGATTTTATGAAAAGTATTCTTTTTTATTTTACTAATGTCTTGTGTTGTACGCTACACCAAAAGGAGCTTGCACAACACACATCCTTGACTTGACTTGCATTACACGCAATCGCGACCTTCCTCGATAGCGTGTGTAGTACGCAATACCGAGTTTCACTAAACAACGATATGCTATTAAAATATTATTAAAACTAGCCGTTATGAATAGTAATAACCACTTTTTAAATTTTAGAAATTTTAACTCTCAAAATGGACTTCATTTTTGGATTCGGAGTATCGAATTTAGCCTAAGGTGAAATTTTGGTACTTTTCGGATAACTTTCATATTCTGATGAATAGTGAAAATTACTAAATTTTAATTAAAAGCAACTTTTTTAATCGAAATAATTAATAGTGATAAATTATTAATTTGAGTGGTTTTAAAGTATATTTAGAATATATTTTTACAATTTAATACAATGTTGGTCATTGGATGTAATTTCACATTTAAACCAGACATAATCAAGTGTCAATCTTTTGATAGATATTGTTTCTTAAAAACACGCTATTTGTTTTAACAGCGGGATTTAATTATAAAATCAATTAATGCAACTTTTATGTTATGAATTTGGTAAAATAGACTTCATTTTTGAATTCGGAATATGAAATATAGCTTGGGATGAAATTTTGGCATTGTTCTAAAAAACATCAATTTTTGATGAATAGTGAAACTACTAAGTGGTAGGTTAAAAACTGAATTTTTGCATAAAACTTAATTTTACCGCTTCTGTGAATGGAATTTCGAAAATCCGAGAGACACGGTTAATATCAAGGACTAAAATGTGGTTCAATGAGATGAAAATAATTTTTTGGTGAATAGTAACTTTTTACTTTTTTTACCACGGTTAATAGTAAATAGGGTAACTAAGGGTAAATATGATATTAATATTACCCTAACACATGTCCTAATTCTATTGGACAAGTGTAATTCGACCAAAAACAAACTTAGGAATAAAATATGACCATTTAGGCCCACTTGGATTAGAATAGGACATTTATTATTAATTTATTTAAAGAAGGGTTAAAATAGTTAAAATCAAAGTTTAATAAGTAAATCATTTTTAATATGGGGTTATACATAAGATAAATTCGACTATAAATACTCATTAGAAATCTAAAAAGATTTCCTACATAATGGTATTTTATTTGTAATTTTTAGATATCAAATAATTTAATTAATTTATGACACAAAGATGATGCAGTAATTATCTTATTTATGAAATATTGACATAATTGATGTTATAAACACCAAAATAAATGTAATTTGAGAATTTTTATGAATTCCACTAATTTTCTAGGTTACTATGATATATTAGTGTTGATTTAATCAACTTTGTTCGAACATATAATTCTGTTATGACTTTCACAAAAATCATATATCAAATAGTGTCAAAATTGACACAAAATAGTTTTTAAATCAAATATTATATTACTAATTGTTATTTTATTCCTAAAAATCTAAGGTTCGGCAAAATGACTTAGATAAGGATATATATATTAATAATAAACAATTTGGGGTTCGTTTGGCATGTTATAGTAAGTGTATTAACCATATAGTGAAAGAAAACAAAAAGACACGGTAAAAGTTAAATTATTTAACTTAGAGTTAAATCTAATTGATAAGGTTTAAAATAAGATCCAAACATGTCTAAATTTGATTGGTTGATGAGATTACAACCCTATCTCATCTAAGCTTCGAATATGAATCATTTTTGGAGGTTTTTAAGTGGGGTTAGATTTATTATAAAATAATATATTGAGGTATTCCTAAGGTGCCCCTCTCCTCCCTTATAAAAGGACACCTCCTCCCCCTCCTCCTCACACCAATTTGAGCACTCAAGCTCGGCCAACCCCTGCCAAAATCTCTTCTCCACTTCCCTAGAATAATCCTAGAGGTCCTGGTATTATTCAAAGACCAATCTTAGTTCCCTAAGTGGAGGATTCAAAGAGGCGTTCCAAAGAAGAGGTAATATCCATTACCGATCTTTTCAATTTCTTTCTTATTCAACTTCTTCTTCTTTAGTTGTTTCATTACGAAGTAATAACATCAGTATCACTCATATACTGATATGTTATTATAATTATGAAACAACCCTATTTCACCATCTATCCATCCTACGGAAAAAGAAATCACCGCGCGTGCGTACGTACGGAATACCGTCTCCACGCCGTGGTGTAATCTATTTTCCACCACCACCTTACATGGATGGGTATAATGGTGTAAAGAATAACTATACATAGTTATTACAACATCATATTGATTCTGATATATTGTATAATCCACTCCAATTCAATTCAATATTTATAGAAATGATATCTTCGCTCGTGCGTACGTACGGAATACCGTCTCCACGACGCGATGAGATTCATTCTCCATGTTAACCATTTAAGAATGATTATAATGTATATATAAGAAATAATAATGAAATATATGACATTATAAGGCTACTGGATTTATGTATATATATACATATGTATGTCATCTACTTACTTCCATTTCAAGACAATAAGGAAAGGAAAACAGCGTTCATGCGTACGTACGGACTACTGTCTCCATGAACGGTGTTTTTCATTTTATCTACCTATTATATATATATATACTGAATATATATGATATATAAATAATATTTTATATTCTGGAAGTAAGTAAATCATGATATAAGTAATAATGATGTCAAGAACAACAAGTCAAAACACCCACGATAAATGAAACGATTTTACCCAAAACGCTTCTTTAACATGGAATTTACAAAAGAACGGGTAATATAATGTCATAAGTGAACCATATATGATATCATAACAATGAATATGATTCTGTAATAAGTCAATAACATGATTTAAATCATTATACAGGAGGTTTGGACACTTACAAATCAAGTCGGACCTAAGGTAAGGGAAATATCACAATCTCATTTTTATCCGAGATTGTTTATACGTTGGTATTTACTGGGGTGTATTTTATCATCCACATCCATGTTTTCTCAATATATAATATTATTTACATCCACCTACAATTGTTTAAATCCAATTTTACCCTTCTATGAGTTTTTAGTAAAAGATATGAAAGGAATCTTTTGTCGTTTTTTTTATACGAGGTACTTTTTGACTTTTCCGACAAAAGTACGAAGAATGTTTTTTTTAACTTATACGGCACGAACGGATTTTTACGGTTTTATAAAGACTTATTTTCATGAACCTTACTCCAAAATATTTCATGAATATTTTCAATAAAATCTTTTTCTTTTAAAATTGCATGATGTTTTGTGAAAAGAAATTGATTTTGAAGAAGAAAGGATATTTTCCTCAAGAATTCAATTCAATTGTTTTATCAAAATTATTTTCCATCTAAGATAATAAAGGGTTCTGTTTCTATCCATATTTTTACATTGATTTGACTATGTTGTGATGGAATTATGTTTATGAATTCCTTTATCTTATATGAATGGTTTTATGATGTCATGTTGTTTAAGAATTCCATTTTTGTTACATGGGTTATGCAATGATGTATGGTTTATGATTTTGTGGCACACATAAGAATGGTATCATTAAGAGATGGGTGGGACCTATATCTCCCTCCAATGCATTGGGTAAAGATTTTATATCTCATGAGATAGACATGGCTGGAATGGTAGGTTATACCGGTTCAGTGAAACAGGACTGAAACGAGGATTACTCGATTCAGAAATGGACTTTGTCCACTAAGATAGTCTTGGCAATGAGTCTTGACTAACAAGAAATGATTCTCTATGATTATGTGTGTATGCCACAATGAGTAATGTTTTAAGTTATGATTTCATTTTCACTTCTATGATTTATCCCATGTTATGATATTATGAGCTCTTTTGCAGGTTAAGATTTCCAAAAGCTATGTTCTTATGTATATGATGTGATTGATATTTCTTTTTTTTACCCTTACTGAGCATTTGAGCTCACCCTTTTATGTTTTCTTTTCCCCAGGATATAAAGAAAGGTTTTTAGGTAAAAAAAAGGAAGATCTTTATGGGAGATATTGAAGATCTTTCACCACGATTAGAAGATTACATTCCGAGTTTCCAAAGACACTAAACTATTACGATCCTTGTGTGTGTGTGTTTTTGTTATGTACTAAGTATTCCGCAAATGTAATGTAAGGTCAATGTATGTCGGGATACGGGTCTCTACAGTTGGTATCAGAGGCAAAGGAGGTAGGAATGTATCTGATCCTTGGGAACTCTCACATGTGAGCGTTGGACGAAGCATGGCTCTCCGCCCAAGGGCTTCATGAGGAAATGGCTGCCACTGGGGATGGTGGTGTGTCCCACCCAGGGGGTGTAGCCGCCCATGGAGTGCCCTGATAGGTATCAATTTTAGTCCACTGGAAGTAATTCTAGACCGCTATAAGCATTTAGATAAAAACCTATTGAAAGAGGGAGATTTAAATTAGACATAAAATAACATTAATAGAAAATATTTTATAATACAATATCTCAAATAGGTATCATATACACCACATAAATTAAACTATGTTCATAATACAAAAACCTATCTCAAAAAGAAGAATTTTGAGATGAAAACTCTTACATTGGTCATGATTCGTTATGCACTTGCCCCAAACATCATAAATAATTAAATTAAGTTTATTAATTACATAAAAAATAAATTTATTCATAACTATAACTATTTATACTTCCCATTTATAATCATTCCATACATATATATAAATATATATTAGTTATTTTTTAGATGTTTTCTCACATCGGGTGTTTTAAAATTTTAATGGTTTACACTAGTTTTGTTGGAGAGATGTTGTTATTTGTTCTTATTTGAAATTTAATATTTATAAAATCATTAAATTTACTATAAGGGTGATTTTTAATTATATTTTAAAGTTTAAATTTCCAATCATGAGTGTTTTATTATTTATCTTAGAATATTAAATCAATAATATTTTTATTTTAGTGATTCTGAACCAACCAAGGGTGTTTTCTTAATTATTGAGTTAAATATTGATATATCCTTTAGATAAAAAAATTTGTTATTTAAATATTTATATCATATTAAATCACTAATCATGTTTTCATATTCATCCATGATATAATTTCATAGCATTGTTCTAGTAGGTGATCAAACCAACCCAAACATGAACATAACATGATAAATGGATGATTATGGGGAGATATAGTTGTAATATAATTAAACTAGTATAATAATGATATAATTTAGTTTTTATTAGTTTTATATATCTAAATTATAAAATAATTTCTAGAATTAATGTATATTAAAATATAATATAATTTGAATAAAATATTTTCCTCTTAGTATGCATATTTTAAATGATTAAATTAACAATGATCATTTATTGATCATATCATTAATTGGTTATCCAATATTTCATAAAATAGACTTAATTATATCATAAAATTCATAATTATACATTAAAATAATTTTTATTACCATACATGTACATTATTTATGGAAATAAAAATGTAAATTCATTGTTTTATGGAGGTGGTACTCTGCACGTATGCATAGATGTTGATTTGGTTTCCATCACATAGGTGGAAAGAATTAATATGGTTTATTATTTTTAGAACCTAAATTTTATTCTAAATATAATACTTATATATATTAAATTTTTATTGGGGCCATTTTTCAATTTGGTTAAGGGAAATGAAACATGGCGCTTTGTGGAGGCTCTAGTCTGAGCACACACACATGAATGTTGTTATTGATTTTCTTAAAAGGAAAAATGAAAATATGATTAATGGATATTCACATGGTATAATAAAATTAAGTATATAAAAATAATTATTTTATTTCATATGTATTTGAAATTTAAAATCAGAAAATAAAAATAAAAAGGAAAGAAGTTAAGTAAAAATGATTACTCATGTTGAGTGCTTTGAGATTTCCTTGGAAGATCCCTTGAAAATTGTTTACATAGGATAAAATATTGTCAAAAAAAATAAAAAAAAATAGTAAAATAGGATCTTAGGGGAATTAAATAGGTTATAGTTTTAGGTGGAAACCTAATTTTTAAAGTGGTATTGTAGGGGTGGTGAGAGGCCCCTTTTATAAGTGGCGAGAATGGGATTTTTTAAATATTCTAACTTAATATAAAGGGATCATAGGTTAAACTAGTCAAGTGGATCCAAAAATAGAGTATAATTGATTTAATTGTGATATAAGGTCAATAATATCTCAACCAATAAATTATAAACATATTTTTAAGATGTTTCAAGCCCTTTATCCCTTGAACTATTACTTTTTTCATTTAAGCTTTTACCGCAGTAACTAGTTTTACCTAAGGTTACTTAATATTCATGCATAAAAATAACGTGGTCCTTATTATATAATTTTTACCCAATGATTATAAAATTTAAATAAATTTTTTATAATTAAATATCTAAAGTGTTATAAATTAATTTTAATATAATAAATTTATAATGTATTAAAACAATTATTAAGAAAAATATTAATTGATTTCTAAAATATAAAATTTATGTTTGAAAACTATAGTAAATGTTTTAAAATGTATAATTTCAATTAAAAGATAAGTTTTTTTTAATAAAAATGTTTCATAGACCTCTAAGTTATAATTATATTCTACTAATGGCATAAAAGTTGCATTATCGATATATTATACTACTCACCTAAAAATCGTTTTTTTAGAAAAATCTTAAAAATTCATACTAATATAATTTTGAAATTATAAATCCAAAAATGAATTTAGTTTTATATAATTCATATTCTAAAATTTATAAATTTATTTTTTAAATGAAAGTACAAAATACAAATAAAAACTATTTTTATTGAAAAAAGTGGTGTTTTTAGGCATTATGTGTTCTTAATATTATTTCATATCAATTTATAATTTGAAATATGTTAATATATTAGTTTATATAAAATAATTTTTTAAAAGTGTTAAATTTAATATATTTGGATAAAATATAAAATATCTAACAAAACAATTATTTGAAAAAATATATTACTTTTATACTAAATACGCTTTAACAAATACTAGTAAAATTAATTATTTATATTGTAAAATTTCATTTTAATAATCCATTGATATTAAAATATTTTTTTATTTTATATATACATAATATCGTATTTGAATATTAATATTAATATTTGTACATAATGCATAAATATATATTTATAATATTTAATATCATATTTTTATTTCATTATGTTGCAACCTCGTCCCCCATAAAGGTACCCCTCATATATAGGCAATGATAGAATGGATATAATGTCACATGAAACTCGTGTCCAATAGGCCATGGGTCGGTGACAAGCACTGAAGGTATATGATACACACAAATGAAACCCGTTACCCTCTAAGATATGAGAAATGATATATAAGATAAGAACACCAAACAACTCCTGATCAATAAAAAACTAAATAAATATCCCAAGTACATGCACGTAATGTCATAAAACTAAAAAAATAACTACATGTACAAAAATAAATCCTTGTAAGTGACCAAGAATCCCAATAATCTTTCAAAGAACCTATATTCTAGTAATGTCCATCCGGGTCACCAACTAGCTCCTACAGACTTTAAAAATAGTTTATATATACATAGGGTGAGCATAACATGTATACTCAGTAGGATTGTCCCTAGAGCATCTCATTTAAAAGATAAATAAATCATATTAAATCTCAATGAATAATAAGTGAAGATAACTCATCACCTAAATAGGTATTTTATGTTCCCAACCTCGACATAGTTATCTCTCACCAAGTAGTTCATACAATATATCATATAATATAACATAAAAATAAGGTACCCTTCTACCACTTCCCCACTTGTTAACCAGTCTATCTCAACATCGCATGTCTTGAGACATCTCTCCCTAAAATTAAGTCATTCAGAGACACATGGGATAAGTATCATAACATGTACCTTGTGCATCACATAATCTCATCACATACCGTGCACCTTGTGTATCACATCGTCACATCATCCCATTCCACATCTCCAAATAGTAACCAAGTAGTTTATGGGATCCACTATAGCTTTTATTTCATGTATTATACCTCAATCCATCACATCCCATACACTTCATATCTATAATAATCTATAAGATACTATATTTGAAGATACATTTGTATGAAATAACCACAATCAATTAGATACCACTACACACATATATGGGTAAATATAACCGTCGTTCATACCAGCACATAATACTACCAAGAGAAGAGAGACAGGTCAATGGGGTTAGTCTACCATATAATCCTCACCAACATAGATATTGAAGAAAACTCCCCCCATAGTCTACTAGGTGTCAGTACCCCTACCAACATGGATGGGGTAGAGTATGAAATCATAAAAAATATAGGGTATAATATAGCTCATGACCACACTTTGATAGTTAACCTAGTATTAGGATCAACAATAGTTATCCTCTCTCAGACACCTAACTACTAGTGCTAAAAATTATATATATTATAAGCACACAAGAATTCAAGAAACTTGATTTAATTAATTGTTTTCTTTTAATATTTCATTTTATGTTAATTAATTCATTATACATTAAATAAAATTATTCCATTCATATTTAATTAACCACCAAGTGAAGTCTACACACTCCAAGAATGATCCAAAAAATTCCCAGATTCTACAATATTATCAACATTTTCATTACAATCAAGCACAAACTTCATGGGTAGAAACATTTATTAATCACTATCATTCCATAATTCCAAGTACTCTAGAAAATATCCTAATATGCCATAAAATAGATGCATAGAAAATATAACCAGCTTCCTCAAGCTGTAGGGAAAGGAATGTAGGTAAATAAGAAACTCGTCCAACTGTCCTTTTAAGAAGAACTTTATCAAGCAAGCATCTAGATTTCATCAAAACAATGTGTAAGCTCAACTTCATCATGTTCCATAAATCTTGGTGTCATCCTCAAAATCACAATATATCATGTTGTCTCAAGAATCAAATATTATGATAAACTCGAGCCTAAGTTCCCATATATTTTCAACCAAAAATCAATCCTAGGCTCATAAAATCAAATACAAAGTCTCATGTTCAAACCAAACACATAGGGAAACAAATAATAGAGTCAACAGGGCATCTGGGCCCTAGAAACAAGGCATCATGCCTTCATATGTATATGGTATCGCTTGGAAACAAACATTTATCTTTTCCAAATGACCAATTTTATTACTATATTGGGTTAACTAATTCATTAATCATAGGTTTAAACCATATGTAACCAAAGGCATTAGCTCTTAAAAGCTATAAATTATTTAAAAATGTTTTCAAGTATAAATTATAGTTTCAAAAAACTTTAATTAACATGACACTATAATATTATTATCAATAATCATTTACATCTTCATGTTATTTATCAAATTCTATTAAAATATAGAAGAACAATTCAATTAAACATACCCCAGGAATCATTTTATTTCCATCAAATTATAAGAATCAAAAGATTCAATAAAAATTTCTATTTAATTATTTATCCATTAAAATTTCTAGCATTACATTATTTAAAAAATTTCATCAAATTAATCATGTTAAGACATATCATAACAAACATTCTAAAAACATAAACATAGATATAACAATATTTATAAAATCAAGAGGCAAACTTTTATCACGGTTGAAAAACAAGTTATCATTGCCACCATAAACCATTTCTTTTTATTTTTTCAATTTAATATTCATTATGGTTAATTACACCATCACATAAAGAGATAAATAATAATTAATTTACAATTTCACATATAAATAATATAAGAATAAATGAATCCCTTAATTTAAGGATTTCATCATTCTTGAATGAGAACGGAACAACAATGCTTGTCTCTAATCACCTCTCCCATAAGAAAACTACATCCCTCTAAGAACACTACACCACAACCACACAAAAAAAATAAAAATAACTCCATAATAATAAATTATATTAACCATAATATCATTTAAAAAAATGATGGGAGATAACAAGAATGAATTGAAGAAAAAACCACTAATAAAAGAGGGAAAATCACATTAGATCAAACACACGAATCTGGGGATCAATCCCTTTCTAAAGGTTTGATAAATGACTTGAGAGAGATCCTATGTTTATATGGAGTTGGAATAATATTGGAGGTTGTGAGAAAAAAATAGGGTGTTATTGTCTTTATTGGTGTACTGCCAAGCACACTTTTATAGCATGAATGGGTAATTCACGTCATGAAATGTTTGAATTTTAACACTCACTGAAAAACATGTATCATAAATCCAATAATGTTGGTTCAATTAAAGTTGGGAATATCACATTCACATCATGAATTTTATGATATGGTTTTACTGAATTTGATCCTCCTCCCTTGCACATTTTTAATATACCAAAAATATTGTGAACTTCACCATATGGACCACCCTCAAACAATTTGTGAAAACTCTAATTTGGATAGGGATTCCCCCTATGAAATAAATGAATATAAATTTGGTTAATTAACTAACCACTAATTATTTGGACTAGTTTTCATTTCATGAACTCCCCTTGTAACTAGATTCTAGCTCCCAAACACCTCCAAACCTGCTCTAAGATTCCTATATGCACTAGGAGCTTTAAAAACATGCAAAGGGTTGGGATAGAAGGATCTTGGACCTTAAATTAGATATATATCAAAAAATTATCATCCTAAAGAATCTAAAATCAAAATAAGAGATAATAAAAATAAAAAGGGCCCATCCGAATAGCCACCCCATGAGATAGTACTCAAGACACTCACCATCACATAAACTCAACCACCTCACTTAGAGGAACAAATCACAAAACTATGTAACACCAAAACTAGATCCTAAACAATATACTTGAGAAGATACTCTAAAACATGAGTAATTACAAAAAAAATGAATATGAAACCATCTCATATTCTAGATAAAGGTCAATGGACCAAAAAATAGTATTGTTATAAGAGAAGAGCTAAACATCAAATAGCTCGAGATACTAAGTGTGCATCTATGAATCGTGTTCCCAAGTGCTCTCCTCCAGACCACTATGTCACCCAAGGAAATGAACCAAAGGAATATAATGTCCAAGTAAAACCTTCTTATAGTGGTCCAAGATCTCCACAGGTTACTTGTCAATGGTCGCATCATCATCTACTTTAAAATAACCCTAATCGATGATGTGAAAGTTTTTATAAAGATAAAGGAAATTTTATGACTCGTGGAAGACATCATATATCCATATTATTTTTGGGGGGAGTGTTATCCAATAATAAATACCTAAAACATGAACAAATACCTTAAAATTACCAACAAAATGGGGAGAGATCTTACTCCAATTACCAAACCTTTATTTTTCATGATGAGGAGATCGCCTTCAAGAACACATAATCTCTAACATCGAACTCCAGAGGTCTCCTCCTATGATCATCATAGTACTTATGATTCTCTTTAAATACCTTCATCATATCATGGATCACCAAACCCATCTATTTCATGATCTTAACTAGTTTTGGCCCAAGAATTATTGACTCTCTAACCATAGTCTGGGATAATGGAGAATAGAAAGGTAAGTCATACTGATCTTAAAATGGTGTCATAACAGTAGTAGAGTGAAACTATTATTGTAAGAAAAATTAAAAAAGGTGGGTGATTCTTCTAAAAACCTCCAAAATCTAGAACACAAGCATGAATTATATCCTTAGGAGTCTGAATAGTCCATAATGTCTGACCATTCATCTATATTTGAAATTTGATGTTAAGGAATAACTGAGAGTCAAAATTATACTAGAGACCTCTCCATAACCTATAGGTAAAATGAGAATCATGATAATTGAAAATACACCTCAATACTTTGTAGAGTCTCACCACATCCTCTAGGTATTATCTTGATAAAACCTCTACTGAGCTTAGATCAATGATCACTATGATTTTTTCAAACAATTAACTATCAACCATATAATAGGAAATACTCCTTGATATTTTTGTAAAATAGTGATGAATTCCATCGATATATATTCTCAATTCCATTAATGTCTTGAGAAAAAAACCAGGAATATAATGATTATCCTTTACCTTATAGAAACCCAAACATCAAGACACAAACTCTACTTCTAAATGCTTTAATCCAAGCCACCAAAATCAACCTCTCAAATCTCAGTACATCATAGCCATGCTAGGATGTACTACTAATTATGAGTAATATAACACATAGATAAACACCACACACTTCACAAAATGAATGAAAATCCTCCCTTAGAACAACACTCAGTATTGTTCACCCTTAGATCAACCATTAGGGGAATCACCAAAGAAATCTCAGTCTCTTTAGATATCTACCTTAGAATCCCCCATCTAGGACTCCTCCACTTATTTTACTAAAGAAAATTTCACTATAATTATAAAAAGTAAACCTATTACACTGACCTCTATTATATCAAAATTCATTATTGATATCTCTTCCATCACTCTACAGTAATCTATAGATTCACAAATGACATTACTACATGACTTCCTACATAGCGCATCAACTACCACATTACCCTTTCCCAATGTATATGAAATCTCAAAGTCACAATCACAAAATAGCTCCATCCACCATTATTATTGTGATTTTAGGTAATGATAGGATAAGACATACCTCAGGATCTTATGATTGGTAAAAACCACAAAATTCTCACTGATGATGTAATGTCACCACAACTTTAAGGAAACCATGACCGATGTCAAATCAAGATCATGGGTGGCAAGATACACTCATGGGTAAGTAACTGATGAGAACTATAAGAATCAAATAATATTTCCTATAACATAACACAACCTAAACCAAGATATAATGAATCATAGAAAACCATGAATTGAAATAACTCTTCTAGATGGAAAATAACTTGAGAATTTTCTAACTTCTCCTTCAGGTACTCAAAAGCAACCTGAAATTGATAAAACCACAAGAATTCACGATCCTTTCTGATCAATGTTGGAATAGGATTCATAACTAGAGATAAATCAGTTATGAACCTCCTATAATATCCAGTAAGACAAAGTAAAATTTTCACCTCGATAAATGTATTGGGAGATACCCAAGAAATAGGTACCTTAATATCATAAGTATCCACTACTACACCATGTCAGGACAAAACATGCCCCAAGGAATAAAATTAATGGGCCCATAAATCATACTTCAATAGCTTCCAAAATAACTACTAATAATAAAGAAATCTCAAATTGGAACATCGATTCTCTACATTCTCCTCCTTAGACATAGAGTTCACAAGGATATTGTTCAAGAAAACCACCTCAAATTTATCTAGGTACTTTCAAAATACTGTGCTCATAAAACCCATAAACACAGCTAGAGTGTTTGTTCTAGAAAATATAATTATAATGAACTTGTAATACCCATAAGAGCATTAGAATGCAGTCTTTGATATATCATAATCCTTCACCCAAATATAATGATATATAGATCATAGATCAATCTTTGATAACCAACTATCTCCTTTCAACTGATTGAAAAAAATCATAAATCCACGGAAGAGGATAGTAGTTTTACACTATCACCTAATTTAAGTGACGATAATTGATATAGAGACCTAGATTGCCATCGACCTTCTTTACAACTAGAACTGAAGCACCCTAAGGTGACATGCTCGGCTGAACAAAGCCACATTTCACATGATCATTGATCTATGCACATAGCTCTCAAAACTCAAATGGGGTCATCCTATAAAGATACATTGAGATCAAAGAAGTGTCTGGTTGTAGCTCTATCCCAAACATGATCTCCCATCAAGGGGGTAACACCACAATATCCTTAGGAAAGATATCAAGGTACTCTTCCATAACCCTAGGAAACTGTAATGTCCCCGACCCAGGATCCACTAAACAGGTTCCTCAATCCGGGTTATCACATGAACTTAAACATGCCTCCCCATCTTCCAGAGGCTACTAACTAGAGGCTAGGTTATAATAATCCATATAGAGATACTATACCCTCCATACCAGAGTAAGTCACAACAGTTAATAATATAACCAATGAAAACATTATGAAATAATCAATAAACATGCATTGTCAAACATCTCTCAAAACTGGGAACAAACCAAAAATCAATATTAACCATTTCATGTCATGATAATAGTGTCAAAATGAAGGAAACTCAAACTAAATACAACCATCTGAAATCCCCAAATAGTCTTGACTCCAATTCCAGATCATCATCCATGCATATCCCAATCTGGACTCAACACCCTAGTATTGGGATATTTCCCTTATTTGAACCTACAAAAATGAAGACTTATTGGGTACCCAATGATGACTTGAGCAGGGTGCAAGTAACACTCAGTAGGCAACCACCAAAAGTGTCTACAAAATATCCATTATAAACAGATAGTGCATGCAAGTGTAAGGTAAATGGTAAAATAATCAAATGGAAAATTTTGGTGCCATTAGATAACCAAGTACAGTTAATACCTTTCTATCTTTATTTCCATTTTTTCATTTGTATTATCTTCATTACTTAATCTATTTTTATCATGTGTTATATAGGTTAGGCATATAAATCATCTACACATGGTTCTAAGTCAATAAATCACTATGAATAAGGGAATAAGTCAAGTCCCTATCTCACTAGGGATAAACATTTTACAATAAAAAAATATCACTAACCTTGGAGCCTCAGTTCAGGTAGTTCCATAAAATACAACCATTTGGGTCATTGAGCATCAGTCTGACTTCCCAACCCATTCATTTCTAGGTGGGGTTAGAACATCAATCCAACCCGACCCATGGGAGGACCCTCAGTCCTTTCTCCCACCACCAAGCCATGTAAAAATTCTTATTTATCCATTCACCACACACATACCATATCACAACCAAACACAACCAATACAAATATAAATCACATTCTATAACCATAATTAATGGAATTAATACTATTTCATAACACATTAACACATTTTTTATTTATATTACATAACTGTTTATCCCAATTCCCATTCTCATGCCTTAACATATTAATTATGTTCCAAAATTCCCATACATTATCCAATATTCAAAAATTATCATACATTGTCCCATTTATCCCAATTATTCATTTCAATTACAATTCTTATTTCTTATTTCACAATCACTCTATTATACTAAACCCATTAGGTATACCCCATAATTCTCATGTATTAATCCATTCCAAATATTAAACAATTAACTTATGAAAACCCATTTACATGTTCTTCAATTCACAATCCATTTCCAATTTAGCATGTTAGTCATTTTATATACACTAATCCTCTTAGACATTTCAACACAACTCATATCCATTCGACAAATTCTCAATTCACCCAATTAACCCTTTTCAAGCCATGCCAAACAACCCCTTTTTCATTATCAAAACCTAAGAAAAACTATCAATATTCCATTTTAAACTACAATAACATATTCAACATGTTTAATATGGTCTCTACATTATCACAGGTCAACTCTACACTTATCCTTACCAATTTATAGGTTTGGGAAATCCGACACGCCCCATGGGTGGACCCAAATTGGTCAAATCATCCTCAAGGCATCCCACAAGGATAATGAGGGGTTAAAATCATCATTTGAATGTTTATTTTACCAAAACTCATCAAATTAATTCAATAAAAAACTTGAGGGAAGCAAGAACACATACTCATATGCACAAATCCTCTCAGAAACTATGGGATATAATGTGTATAGTGCCGACCTAAAATTCACTAACAAACACACTCTTAATAATAGAAAAAGATCCTAATTCAATCACCCTTCAAAGCCTCAACCTGTATCTCATCAGAAAAATATGGTATTGGAGTATTATATGGAGATAAGAGAAATATGAAAACCCTAAACCTAAAAGAGAAGCAAAATTTGGATTAGACTCACCCTGATCTTTGATCCACAACCAACAGTGCTCCAAACAGCTTAGGATTGATGGAGAATCACCTCTTGGGAGCTTGGGTCGCTAGGATTCATCACTAGGGATTAGAGGATGATAAATTGGAAGAAAATTAGGTGAGGTTTTTAAACCTATAATGTCAATTTTGTAATTTTTTTCAACTTTTACAGCATCGCACAGTTCTTCTACACGGTTTGACAAAACATGCTCAAACAGTGTATAGGACACTATCTATGGGAAAAAGGGGCCTCATGGTTACCTAGGGAGCTCCATATGTTTTAAAAACTATTATCTAACCATGCAATATTCTGCTATTTCAAATTTCATGGTTTGGCCCTCCCCTTGAATAGTTTGTACTAACTTTGTGTAAATCATGCAGCATGCCTAGAAAGCTCATTTTTTTCTTCTCTTTCGTGTCTTGAATCCCCATAAAACCCTTGATCCTCCTCATGAACTTGAGAAACATTTATTTATCCAAATAGAAGTTACCTAAATATATACTTAAGTTAAAACATACCTTATGAATATCTGGGATCTTACAACCTCCCCACCTTATAACGGCCCATCCATTTGCCACATTCCCAAACATCATTGAGTTTCCATGATAGAGAGATCATTCCACTAGGCCATCTTATCCATTCCCAATTCCCAAGTTTCTTATTGAACACTACAATTCTACCAAATATGTATAACTAAAGGCATGGTCTTTCAACACAACACTTTCTCACCACATCCCACAACATGAACAAGATACTCCTCATATAATGCATCAACTTCTACTATACATAAACTACTATAAATTAATAGGGAAAACTTATGAAATAGTTCTTAATTCATATTACACACAAAATTCACACACATAATCATATCATCATGGAGTAACTAATCAAACCCCCATCAGTCTGATCCTCTTCGAAACTCATGACCCAAATCACTTGGCATCATTTTACTCTATTTTCAGAACTTTAATGGTGATCGAAATCTGATATCACCCGAAGGAAAAAAAACACGGTCTTTATAACCACCATTTCTAACTTACATCAAACCACCACCCATGTCCCGAAGATACAATTCCATAACTATACATCCTAGAATGAAACCTAAACTCTTAGGGAACTCACCCGATTAAACCCCTACTAAAGCTCTCTATCAGGGCCAACTCACCTAATTGGTGATCACTTGAGTCCCTCAAACCCAAAACTCTAATCATGTCATCAACCACCCACTTGATCATTATGGTTCTCTTCACTATCTTCCATTATTTGGAACCACTAATATCAATAGAAAACCACCAAAACCTCAACATAACTTTCACATAATTCCTGAAATTTTCCCAGCTCACTATGAATGAACATCTATATGGAATTCTCCCTAAACTAGCCTTGATCCTATCCATTGAAACCACCTAGGAGGAAATTCCTACACTATTCATTCATGGAATAAGATCAAATTGAACTCACTCAAGTAAGACTAAATTTCTGAATGGCACTTTCCACTACAACATCAAACTGGATGTGGGTTACTCTCACCACACCCATTACTATTTACCATCTCAGGTCAGACTTCCCCAGACTATCTTGTCCTATAATGTACATATTCCACTACTGGAACACTAATCCTTTTTAACTTACCCAGGCACTTGATAACTTGAGGCCTATCACTATGATCCAACACGCCTATTGAGGTCATCCCTAACCTCCAGCAGAATTCTTCCATCATGGTATCACAATCCTTCAAACCATCATTGAGCTCCACTACCCCCATCAGCATTCCTAACACAAGAAATCCTACCATTCATACACTAACTAAAGAATGATAGGTTCTCAATCAAACCACTCCAAAATTGAAATGTACATATCATCCCAAAACATCCACCAAAGGTGATTTACCACTCTCCACATTCATCCATTGATCCAAGCTAAGTCATGTTATCCCTAGTTGAATCATCCTAGAATTATTAGCATCACCATTGGATTGACACTACATCACAAGGCCAAGGTGACTTAAAACTTCAAGGCATTACAACAAAACCCAAATACACTTATCTGAGTCTACTTCTGATTTTCATTGGAGCTACAGAACCCAACCTCTCTTGCCACAAACTGTCATCATGACTTACCACCCTTATAATGGATTTAATGCAGGTAGGTCGAATTTCATTTAGAACTACCCTAATTCCAAAGACAATGCTCGACTCAATCAACCACCATAGTCAGAGCCCACCGGACCACTCTGAGAAACCTAGAGTACACCTCACAGGTTATTCATTCACATCCTTATGTCACTACATCAACTCATCATTCTACTCTTCACATCTAGGACAAAATTTTCACTCCCCACCTTATGAGTGTCGTTACCATTACTGTCCAGAAAAGGTTCCAAACTCCATGGCTTACACTCGATCATGAGACAAACCCCAAAATGTAGACACAGTTTTCTAGCCTTTCCTAGAACAAGAAAATGAATGTCACCCAATGCCCATTTCTGACTTCTGTGAATAGAAACCACGATGTTCTTCGACATTAGGTTCATCTTGAGGACCTCATATGAAACCTTCAATGGTGTACATCCCATCATCCAACTTCACATATACCACCCCCATGAGCATAAACTCCATTATGTCCTTCATCCAACCAATAAACCTTCAAGTCACTTAGTGTACATCTAAAGCATCTAAATGTACAAAGGATGATGTCAAGATGTTAGGCATGATCATCACTCGATGAGTCATACTAAGAAGTTGTCGAAGTACACTAACACAAACCTATCCATTGCTGATGTAACCTCACAATATGGGACACAATTACCTGCCAAGGATCTTAAGATTCCCCACTACACACATCTCATTAGTACTTAGCCACCACCGCTCAGGTGTGATTTCCAACCAAGACTCACCACCACTCCAAGACCATCCACCAAGAAGCTGTGAACTAACATTTATTGTGGCACTACTTCTACTACACCCCAAAAGATATTTAAATACTCCCATAATAGTTAATAACTGAAAAAAATGGTCCTATACAACAATCAAACCAACAGTCTCTCGCATAACCATGCTTCCCACCTTGGTTTCATATAGAAAGACGAATGATTATCCTAATTGAAATCATACCTTACCTTAGTGTTCTCATATATGGACCTCATTAGAGCCCTAGAGGTATCTCACTTTCCTACAACCACTCTTACACCGACTTTAGTTTCCATGATCCCACCATCAGCTAGGCATATCCCAATGCCTGGTTACTCACCTAACCATGCCTCTTGGTCCATCAACATCATGACCATAAGGCATTCACAACATATCACCCAACAAACAAACCATTTGTAAAAACAAGATCATCCATGGGACCACCCTCACCTTAGGTGTCACCTTCAAAACAAAATCATTTAACCACACTTTAGTCAACCTTGTCCCTTCTGCTCGAAAACAACATTAATACCTCCATTAATCATCATCAAAACAAATGGTCCGGGAATCTATATGATACAAAACTCTAGAACAAACCTTAAAACATACCACAAGCACTCAGGTACCCTTCTGAAATAATCAGGGCACAACTATACCATTTATCGAAACTCGATGCTACTCATTATGCATCGTTTACACCTTTAATAAATCTCCCATGCTTCATCTCCTAAGTCACTTGTATCTCTAGGTTAGCCTCCCATAATGTCTCCATTATTTTACTCCAAATCTATCAATGTGTAACCAAAAATTAAGTCTTATCACAAAAACATAAACCTTACCACATAGTCCTCTTTGGGATCCAAAACACAACTCAGAAGGTCCCTACTTACAAGGTCACCAAAACCCAGGCATCATCCTTAAAATCTAGCATGCACTCTATATGGCCACAAACCACGAGAGTTCCCACGATCGCATTATCGAAAAAATCCTCGACCCAAAGGAAAAAACCTTACCAAGGTTGACCTAAGCAAATATCTTATGCCATATCATAATAAAAAAGGCCTCACAACCCAAACCCAAGGTATCAAACTAAGGAACTATCACTACCCCAAACCACCCATACAAGGGTCAAGTCGACAACACGAGAAATAGACAATAACCAGTTCACCCAAAATTTTCATCACCACACATCCCTTAATAATTAACCCCTCCATATTTGAACTCAATAATTCTCATTTTAAACTCCCCATTCACCCAATTCTTTGAAATTCCCTACCTTATTCCAGAACAAAATTCAAAAAATTATCCTCGATAGACACATTGATGAATGAATGATGGGATTTAAACCACATATAGAAAAGATCTTATTCTATCAACCTTAAAAACCCCACTTTTCATACACTATTCCCACATATATTATCACTTATAGAACACTAACCTCTTCTATCCCTACCATGGGTCATGTCCAACATGCGGTAAACCAAATTACTTAATCATAAGTCTTTCAACGAACACCTCCTAAAACCATTTCATCTCCATAAAATTTTTATATTCATCATTTTAACTCATTTAAACCTTTTATTAGGAAAAATTAATTTACCATTTTACCATCACTATGAAAATTCTTCCCTATTAGACTCCATTTTATTCAAGTTTGTCAAGAAAGTAAAATTAATTCTACTCACTATGTCCCACTCACCCATCATGTGTGTGTCTATCATGATGCATGCCACCTATATCCTTAGGTTACCAAAATGATGCATGAATGCACAACCCCATATAATTCCAACCATGAGCCAAATATAAAAAAACTATGACATCACACAACATGTCCATCACCCATTGGTGAAATATAATTCAAATGTAACAACACACATTAAGAGCAACCATTCCCACCCATGGTGACTTGGGTTTCCCCCATACATGGGTTAGCTAATCCTAAGAACGAGCTCATTACCAAGGCCCAACTTATCCTAACATCTTGTCTACCATAAAAAATAACAAGACCCCAAAAAAGAACTACTTTGACACCACTTTATAATGTCCCCAACCTAGGATCCACTAAACTGGTGCCCCGAGCTGGGTCATCACATGAACTCAAGCACGCCTCTCCATATTTAAACAGTTTCTAAGTAGTAGCGAGGGTCTAATAAGACACAAGGGGATACTATACCTTCTTTACCAAAGTAAGTCACAACATTTAACAATATAACTAGCAAAAAAATATGAAATAACTAATACACATTCATAGCCAAACATATCCCAAAACTGGGTACAAACCACAAATTAAAATTAACCATTCCATGTGATGCTAATAGTGTTGAAATGAAGGAAACCCAAAAATAAATACAACTAGCTGAAATCCCAAAATATTCCTAACTCCAAGTCTGGATCATCATCCATGCATATCCCAAGCCTGACTCAATACCCCAGCACATGAATTTTTCCCTTATCCAAACATTCAACAATGAAGTCTACTTGCGTAGCTAATGGCGGCCTGAGTTGGGTGTGAGTACAACTCAGTAGGCCACCACCAAAAGTGTCTAAAAAATATTTATTCTAAATAAATAGTCCATGCAAGTTTAAGGTAAATGGTAAAATAAACAAAAATAAAACCCTAGTTCCATTAGATAACCAAGTACACTTAAGACATTTCTATCTTTATTACTATTTTTTCATTTATACCATCTTAATTACATAATCCCTTTTTATCATGTGTTCCATGGGTTAGGCATATACATCATCCTCACATGGGTTTAAGAAAATAATTCACTATGCGTAAGTGAATAAGTCAAGTCCTCATATCACTAGGGATAAACACTTCACAATAAAAAATCCAACTTACCTTGGAGCCTCAATAAAAGCAGTTCTATAAAATATAACCATTGGGGGAAGAGATCATTAGTTCGACTCCCCAATCCATGCATTTATGGGTGGTTTTATAACATCAATCCAACCTAACCCATGGGAAGAGCCTCAGTCCTTTATCCCACTACGAATCCATGTGCACAAGGTTATTTATCCATTCACCACACACAGACCATATCACAACAAAACAGAACAATACAACTAGAAATCACATTCCATAACCATCAACATAGGAATTGATACTATGTCATAACACATTAACACATTTCCCATTTACATTACATAATTGTTTAGACCAATTCCCATTATCATGCATTAACCCATTATGTATATTCAATAATTCTCATATATTATAAAATATTCACCAATTATCATACATTTTCCCATTTAACCTATTTATTCATTTCAAGTAAAAAAATTATATCACATAACAAAACCACTTTATTACATTCGACCCATTAGGTATACATCATAAATACCATGTATTAACTCATTCCCAATATTCATTAACTTCTATATGAAAACCCATCTGGATGTTCGTCAATTAAAAATCCACTACCAATTTAACATGTTCATCATTTCATATAAACTAATACTCTTAGGTATTTAAACACAACTTATAGTCATTCAACGCATTCTCAATTCACCCAATTAACCCTTATCAAGACACAAAAAACCCCTTATTCCATAACCAAAACCTAGTAACAACTATCAATATTACATTTTCAACTCCACTAACATATTCAACATGTTCACTATGGACTCTACATTATCAGGAGTCAAATATACTCTTATCCTTACCAATTTCTAGGTTTGGGAAAGTCAGTGCACCCCATGGGTGGCCCCAAATTGGTCAAATCATCATCAATGCATCCCATAAGGATCGTGAGGGGTTAAAATCATCATTTGGATGTTCATTTTACCAAAACTCACCAAATTAATTCAAATCACAACATGAGGGAATCAAGAACACATACTATTATGCAAAAATCCACTCAAAAAATATGGTATATAATGTGTAGACCACCTAACAAGAATTCATTGATGAACACACTCTTAAGCATAACCCTAGATCCAAATTCAACCACCCTTTGAATCCTCAACCTATATCTCACCAAAAAATAGGGGTTTAGAGATTCATATGTAGATAAGAGAAAGATGAAAACCCTAAACCAAAAAAGAGAAGAAATAGAGGGATTAGACTCACCCAGAGCTTCGATCCATAACCAATGGTGCTCCAAATATCTTAGGGTTGAAGGAGAGTCACCAATTGGGATCTTAGGTTGCCAGGGTTTTTCACTGAGTATTAGAGGAAGAGAAATGAGAGGAAAATAGGGTGAGGTTTTTAAATCCTATAATGGATGTTTTTCAATTTTTCCAACTTTTACTAGGTCGCACGGTTTGTGAGAACGATTTAACAAACTGTGTGAAAACCATGTGTTAGAAACTATCTAAGGGAAAAGGGGACAATATGTTTACATGGGGAGCTTTTCATAGTTTACAAACCATGATTCAAGTATGTGATTTTCCACATTCTAAAATCGCATGTTTTGGCCCTCCCCTTTCATGGTTTTCACTAACCAAGCACAAACCATGCAGTATACATAAAAATCCCTTTTCCCTTCTCTTTTGTGTCCCAAACCTCTAGGACACCCCTGAGCCTCATCACAAACTTGGGAAACATTTATTTACCTAAAGGGAAGAGACATGAAGTAAAGAATAAGTGAAAATATACCTTAATAAAATTAAGGATATTATAGAAACATCATCAGTTAAACTTCTGATGAACTCGGCATTAGCTCATCCATCAAGTAAGACAATGATATAACATGATTCTAAGACTTCTGAGGGTCACACTCACCAATGAACACTGTAGGAACTCTATCAGCATCATAAAACTCTATATTTCTCTTAAATTAGTAAATGATATCCTATAATGAATACTACTAGTCTATTCCAAGGATTATTTCAAATGGTTTTATCTACAAACATAGGAAATATCCCTAATAGTGATGCTTCCCCAAAACTAGATCATAGTCTCTAAAAACATCGTATAGATAAGATTGACCTCCAATTGGAATAGTCAATTCCAAGGGAATTGAATGTCTATCTACCTCAAGTCCCAAAGTATGGACTAGGGATGGTGATGTGAAGGAGTGTGTAGCTCCTATGTTAAAAAAATCATATACCAAGGTAGAAAACAAGCAAAGAGTACCTCGAATGATGTATGGATCACATGGTTTTGGAAACTCCAAACTATGTAGCTGACCAAGACCCACTCCATGACCTCTATGAACCTAATGGGCACTACCCCATGATCACGATATACTATCACAGGATGAGTAGAATCATATGGTTTTCCTATAACTACCTCATCTACTCTCTTCTGACCTAAAGTCGGAGCACCTTGCTGCTACTACCTTGGAAGAAACTGACTCATTAGAGGAACATGAATAAAAACACCTACTATACACTACCTACTTAGAAAGGTTAGGCACTCTTATTGATGATAACCTCAACCTATACATGAAAAATATTTATATGATCCCTCGGTAGGGGCATGAGAGCCGCCACCCCTATAGAAATGAGATGATGAGGGATAAGACATAACTATTGTTATCCAAAAGCTCTTATGTCCAAGATATTGAGAACCCCAGACCACAAATCATCTATGTATAGAATCCTAACAACTCCCCTCACATGATGATCCAGTTCTGGATAGAAACCACTCAATAACCTATACTCTCAACAACACATCGATATATGTCAACATTATAAACTTTGTGACTTGGAAATGGATATATGGACATAAATCATTCTTAAAATTCCTCATCGTGGCCTCATCATCTAGCAACAAGTCTAAATCATAATGGAAAGGGGTCCTAGAACGAATCTCAAACTCTCGCATACTAGAACTCCCCTTTCGAAGGTTAAGTATATCCTAGTGAATAGATTCCTTTTCGGTCAAATAAAGAAACACAGATCACACCTAGTCTCAAAACTTCTCCCATCAGATAGCTAACTACTCATAACCCCTGAGGAATAAGAACCACCACTGCCTTGCTGATCTATCCAGTATTTTCACTGCTAATAAAACTAAACATTCCTTCCATAAATAGATCAAAATAAAGGATATCTCAACCTCCTCAAATATTATTCTATCACGAATTATGCAAATGGATCCCTCATACTTCTATATACACCATCACTAAAACTCTCATAGTGTCCTCCTCTAAGTGTCACTATCATCAACCTTTACTCTGCAGTGATCTTCTAGCACATCTTGCTATGAATCTTTGTTAAAAAATTGATGATCACATAAACCTAGATCCATAACAATAAAATAAAAAACTATTATGGAATCTTAAACCTTAAAGATGGAATATTTTAGATTTATTTAATTAATTAATTATTCAAGTTTTAACCTAAACCCATGTTCTACCCATTTCAAACACAGACACAAAGAAGAATGATGTATGATCATTTTCTATGTATCTACCCCTCAACCAATATCAATTCTCTTAGTATACTTGTTAAACTTAAAGCTCTATGAATTAGATCATAGGGGGCTCTAAATACCTTTGTAGAATTTAGTCTCCCTTATTTAGATCACTTACTAATATCATCCAACATTTTTTCCCTACCAACTCATATATTCCTCACATATGCCTACCATTGAAATCCATCTTATCCCTTAACTTAAACCTTTTATATCACTTTTCCATTACCCCCTCCCTCCAAAGGTACCACTCCCAGGATGGAAATGAGATAAGGGTGATAATTATGCTTGAATCCCACCTCATATAGGTCATAGGTTGGTATTAAGAATCAAGGGTATATCATACACATAGATGGGTAGCATTACCCTCTCTGATATGAGAAACAATAGATAGAGTAGGAACACAAAACAATTCTTACTCAATATAAAAGTAAATAAAAATACCATGCACATTCATATAATTTCATACAAATGCAAAAAGGTAACTACAAGTATTTAAAGATATCCTCGATGGTGACCATTATGACCAATCCTCTCTCGAACAACCCACAAGCCAATAATGTCCAGCCCAATCACCATAAAAACCTATGAACCTAAAAAATAGATTATATACATGTAGGATGAGAATAACAAGTATACTTAACATGATCCTCCCTGGAGTCTCTCATTAAAAATATAAAGAAAGAATATTAAAGAATAGTTAAAAACAATTGAATCTAAATCATCACCTAAATAGGTATTTTATGTTCTCATCCTGTAAAGTCCTGTGTTTTTTAAACAGGTTAAAATATGAAAGTTTTTGAACTTTTTCATTTTTTGGATGATTCGGGCTTAAAACCAAGCTTCAGGTTGATGTTTTGGGAATTTGGACTATTTAAAACTGTTGATAATATGCTTAGGTCAAGGTTAGAGATGTTTTATGGGTGTCTCAATGGGTTTCGAGAGCACCGAACCTGGTAGTGGCGTTCGCACGGGCTGAGCACAGTTGGTCAAACTGTGTGGGTCAAACCATGCAGCTTGCTAAAGGTGATATAGAGGTGCTAGCATGGTCTACGCATGGTCAGAAAAATTGTGTAGGACAAACTGTGTGAAGTAGGTTCCTTAGACCAAAGGCCCTACATGGTTGGTGCACGGTTTAACAGATCGTGCGAGACAAACCGTGTGGCTTACCCAGTTTTAGGTTTCGAGTTAATTTATTTAATTAAATTAACTGGTATGAGAGATTTAATTAAATGTTTTGATATGGGGGTTTTAATTTATTAAATTAATGGTTAAAAATGAATTTAATTAATTGATGCAAAATGGGGTTTCATTTAATTAAATTAATGTTAGATAATTTAATTAAATTATAATGATTTTCAGTTTTATTTAATTACATCCTGGTCAGTTGAATTTAATTAAATATGGAATAAATGTGGAGTTGAGGTTTTACCTAATTAAATTTAAGGATATGATGAATTTAATTATTTAATGAAAAGTGGGGGAAATTATTTAATTAAATTTTAGGTTGGAAGAATTTAATTAAATAATGATGAGTTGGATTTGTATTAATTATATTCATTGAAGGTAATTTAATAAAATGAGTTAAGGTGGAGTTTTTATTTAATTAAATTCATTGGAGATAAATTTAATTAAATGAGGTGTAATGGGGGAGTTATGAGGTTTATCAAATAATCGTTTAAATTAAAATGATAATAATAATATGGTTATTATTATTATTATTATATTAATTATTATAAAACAAATTGGGGTTATAAGAGGGAGGCACACATCAGGGTGAGGCGCAACCCCCTCCCCTCATTCTCCCATTATGAGGGGCACCACTCCCCAACTCGGCTCCCACTCTGTGCATTGGATCATGGTGGTTTCTTCATGGAAGTTTTCAGTCCCGTTGAGGTAAGTCATTCTCCACATGTTTCGTTCTTTGCATCGACAATTTTGGCTCTTCTTTTTCGAGTCTCTATTATACTGAAAACCTAAGGCCCATGGTTAATTTGGTTTCTTCCCTTCTTCCGATTCTAGGTGGTGCAGATGTTGTCTCAGGACCCGTTGGTCCATATTTCAACAACCACCACAAAAAACATGGTATTTTTTCTCGATTTGGTTCACCACTGTCATATTTGGGGGTGGCAATGAATTTTGAGTGTGCGCACGCTTTTGTGGAGGTGTGTGTTCATGAGCAGATTACGGTTTAAGTTAGAAATCATTTTTTCGGTCAATTCCTTGAGTTAGGTTCCTCAAGATTGATTTTATTTGGTAAAAATGCAGTTTTTATTAATCTACAGCTTTTTATAAAGTAGAGTAAAATATTGGCGAAAACTACTTATTATTTTTTAGATTATAAAATCATGTTTTGTAATAAAACCCCTCTAATGGAGGTGCGCTACCTTCATACTAAAAACATAATGTTTAAAGTGACTTTTTCATTTAGCTTTCGGTTATGTGAATTACTATTTCTTCCCTTTTTTATTGATGCACTTAGGTTAAGTGGAATTTCTGAGTATTGGGCTGGATAATTTGAGATAATTAATCGGGGAATTAATTATGATATTTTAATTGAATAAGTTAAGATAATTAATTTTTGAATTAATTATAAACCTCAAGAATTGAAATTGAATTATTGAATTGATTATGTTAAGATAATTATTTGGGGGATATTAATTACAAGATGATGATTGTCTATTTAAGATAATTAATGGTGAATTAATTATGTGCCATGATATTGATTAAAGATAATTAATTATGAGAATTAATTATGATAATTTGATATTTCATTTGGATAATTAACTGTGATGAATTAAATATGGAAATATGAGATTTATAATGGAATAATTAATTGTGAATTAATTTTGTGCTTGACCTTGAAATATAGACAATTAATTGGGAGATTAATTATAAGATATTGAATTGGATAATTGAGATAATTAATTGGTGGATTAATTTTGATATTATGCTTTGAATAAAATGAGATAATTAATTGTGTATTAATTATGTGCTCTTAAAGTAATGTTTCATATAATTAATTATGAATAATTAATTATTGAATGATAATTGTTTTTATTTGTTAATTAATTAATTAATTAATTAATTAATGGGTTATGTGATTAGTTAATTATTGAGTTATCTAATTGAATTTGAAATGTTTAACTAAGTGTTGGATTAGTAATGGTATAATGTGGATAATTCTTGTGAGTTATAAAATGATGTAAATGAATGAGAATATGATGTTAGGTATGGAATCCTAGACCAATGTAGAAGTTGGGACTTGGACATGGAATTCCTCCCCAATAGTAATCAAATGATGTAAATGAATGAGAATGTGGTGCTAGGTATGGCATCCTAGACCAATGTAGAAGTTGGGACATAGACATGGAGTTCCTCCCCAATAGTTGTCTAAGAACTTAGATGTAAGGGTGTTAGACATGATGATCTACACCGAATGAGAAAAGGTGTTAGACATGGCATTCTAACACCAATAGTATAAATATATGAATCGTATTTTCAGGTGTCACTACTACAAATATGCCTTTTATCAGCGCTAAAAATGACCTTTAACAGTACTAGAAAAGAGCTGTTTAATCCGGCGAAGATAAGGGGGGGTCCCCTTTATCATCACTCCAAAAAAGTGCTGATAAAGACCCCTTTTATTAGCACTGATAAAAGTAAAAAAAATTAAAAAAATTAAAAAAATTAAAAAAAAATTAAAAAAAATCATGCCAATAGGGTGGGATTTTATAGAACTTGAACCCACCGTTTAATAGTTCTTTCCAACCCCTCCAGCGCCCACACGCCCCCCCCCCCCCCTCCACCCTATATCAGCACTACACCCACCCACCCCCCCTTTATCAGCGTTAGCCCCCAAATCCACCCCCATGTGTGCACCCTTGCCTCCACCAAGATTTGATCTCAAGACCTCCCCATTGCGCGCCTAAATCCTTTACCACTCTTCCATATTGATTGGTTCTCCAGTTAATGACATATCTATTTATTTATATATATATATTTAGTTATATTTATTCATTTAGTAATATGTAGTTATATTAATATATTAAATTATAATGATATTAATATATATATTTATAGTTATATCAATATATATATGTAATTATATTAATATATATATATATGTAGTTAGATTAATATATAGGTATATAAATATTTATATATTGGTATTTTAAATAAAATGGATATTAGTTAGTATTTAGATAAATCTAATATATTTTATATGTAAATGGTATATAAATATTTATATATTGGAAACTCAATGTGACCATTTGAATGATATTTCAGGACCCTTGTAGGTCAAGTGATATTTTAATTGTTCCTAAAGGCTTCTCATGGATGATAAGTTCTAAGGGGGGAGGTTTTAATGACCCATGTTTTCAATACAAGGTATAATTCCATGGGAAATTTAAATTTTGGCATTTAGTGGATTGACCATTCTTTTAACTGAGCTTAAAAACATAATATGTAGTTATATTAATATATATATGGTTATATTAATATAGTTATATTATATATATATTGTTATATTAATATATATATAGTTATATTAATATATATATATATAGTTATATCAATATATATATGTAGTTATATTAATATATATATATAGTTAGATTAATATATAGTTATATAAATATTTATATATTGGTATTTTAAATAAAATGGATATTAGTTATCATTTAGATAAATCTAATATATTTTATATGTAAATATGTTTAATTATTTATTTAGAAAATTAAATTTTTATGTGTTAATATAAAAAAATATATGTATATATTGTTATATATTTGTTTATAAATAGAAGTGCATTATAAAAAATGATAAAATTTCAAAGACATAATATCAATATGAATGTAATACCGTGGAATAAATTCAGGACCAACCAAAAAAAGGCAATAATACCCGCTTAAACGAGGCTGAAAATCCACAAAATGTTAAAAAATCAGGGTATCCCGACTAAAAACTTAGTTTTAGAGGCCTTTTGGGCCTTTTTTGGACTAGAAAAATCCTTTACTAGGGTTCCCCCTAATCATTATGATGTAGAGATCGTCGAAGGATTCGATTTGATATGTGGTAGAGCTCAAACATACATTTGGTTCAAAAGTTATGGTCGTTTGAAGTTCGAGTTGCGTTTTCAACATATTTTGGGTCTTTTTTTAATTTTTTGATTTTTTGGGTCTTTAAATTGTTATGAAATGACTATTCCTCCATAATAATTAGAAAATTATTAATTAAAAATATTTTATTAATTTTTTATAATCCATTTTCACAAAATATCTTATATATTAAGTATATTAAGTGTAAATGTATATTTATACTTATCTAAAATATATTTAAAAATTATATATTATATTTATATCAATATAACTATATTTATATATTTATATATTATTATATTATTTTTAATTAATTTTTTTTTGAATTATACCCTTTATCAGTGGTACTAAAAAAAGCACTGATAAAGGGGGTTCCTTTATCAGCATTTTTTCATTAGCACTGATAAATGTTGGCGCTGAGAAAAACTGTTTTTGTGGTAGTGTGTTAGAAATGGAGTTCTACACCAATTGTATATTATATAAATTAATTATGTAATTAATGAGAGATATGAATCATGCTTGAGTTGAATGTGATTAAATAAACAAATATTGATAATGATTAGAGTTCTGGAACGAGCTGAAGTTGGTATTGATGTCCGGGATACCATGGGAACCTTAGAGATAATAAATGATTAAATAGAGAATAAATAGTAAAGTGTTGAAAAGTATTTGTGTTTGATAGATACACTTATATGATTCTTGAGAAGACTCTTATTCCGGCTATTGGTCGAAGCAGGTATCGTCGTCACTTTTCCCTTTGGAACCTAGATGGGTTGTTGGTTATTTATTCAATTATGTTATTTCCTTATTATATATGCACATAATTTGTTATATTTCATTGTCTAGATTGAGCTAGAAAATTAGTGGTCCCTATCTATTGATATTTATATCTCACACTCTATTCAGGCCTCCATTGCACTGGGGTACCTGAGTAGGCTTTCTTGTTTACAGGATTGTGGGCCTTTGTCTGTAGATGTTATGTGTACTTGGGAGTTAGAAGAAAAGGACAGAGTGGGTGTTCAGGATGCTCGTGTAGATCACCCTTGGGGCTTGAGTCCTTTATTTATTTCTATATTGTAATGTAAAGCATATTGTTTTGTTTACTACTTTCTGATATGTATCACCATGACATGAATGCATTGTATAAATAGGAATTGGCCATTTTCATTAACTAGTTGAATATTGTTTTATATGATTCTACTATTTTCTGAGTTTATTATATATTTTTGTTGTGCACTCTGAATATGAGGGTACAGTCTCCTCACTGACTATCCATAGACCCTCGTTGCTAGTCAGCAACCTCTAGCATATGGGGAGACGTGCTTAAAGTCATGTGGTGACCGTTCCAGCTACCAGTTCGAGGGTTAGCTGAGTCGGGATGTTACAAAGTTGTATCAAAGGTTCAGGTTTTCTTTCTTTTTTTTACTTTGTATTTTTTCTTTTGTGTTGGTAGACAGGAGACTAGGAAATTATCGACGCTTGGTGAATAGTTGTGCTTGAGACTGATCACCCCATGTATAGGAAATGACCAAGTGGCCAGGGAAGGGAATTGATGTTTATACTGTTTGAGTTTATAGTTGATATGATTTCACCTTGAGTGACTAGTGTATTTTCTGCTGCTTATTGATTTTGATAATTTTTAAAATTTTCATCAGCCTAATATGGAAAGGAAATTTCATTACATGAATTATCTTAGGCACTTAGATATTCACATTCCATGCATTTCACATGCCATGTAGTTTCATTAGTAGTGTGCTAGCTAATTTTGATTGTGTGCCTTGGGTAGAATTCCACGTTTTGATTTTCTTTAGAATTCCCCATTAGATAGCATGTTTTGGTGATAGATATAACATTTTTGGGTGTTTATAGGCCATGCTGCCTCTGTTATTATCATATTTTGATTATGTGTCATGCTTCTGTGTTATAACATGTTGTTGTGTTATTGGTAATGATAACATGCTAGAGTAGTTTTGATGTGTAAATGGCTACATGAGTATACAATTATATTAATTTATTGCTTCTTCAACTGGATCCAATTTCAGTTGTAAGTTGTACGGGCACCTTATAACTGGGAAAAGGGTAACCCATGTGTTCAAATGATTGAGAAAATGGCTGATAATGTTAAAAAAAATGTTAAATGGAAATTAATTATGATAAATGGGATCCAAATTCTAGTGGTAAAGTGTATGGGGGCCTTATCAATTGGTAGATGGCCACCCATGTGACTGAGCTTAGTATAACCATAGTGTGTTTGAAAATGGTTATAAATGTAAAAATATTGATTTTTTATTGAAATAAACTATTATAGGGTTGCTTTTTGATGAACCTATATGTTTTGAATTAAATGGGACCCTCAGAGGTCACCTTCTGAGTAAAAGAAATTTAAATGCCAAATTTCCTGTGTAAAAATGAAATGACACTAAATGTTAAATGTTTAAGAGGATTTTTATTTTATCATTCCTGTTTTGGCCAATGAGCATTATTTAAAGACCAAGATCCTTAATGTGGAATAGTAATTTTGGATTTTTTAAAATTATTTCAATGTTTATAGGTTGAAATGAATTCAATGAAATAACTAAAATGAAATGGGGTCTTTTGAGCCTGGTGATTTATGTTTTTCATAACCTAAAGATAGGGTTGAAGTGTATGCTTTGTAGAGGACTAGCATGTGGTAGGTATCACCCTTAGAGATTGAGATGCTTTGTTCTTCTGTGAGATTTTTATGTTGGTTCCATTATAGTGTCATTTCCCCTACTATAAATTTTTGTACTCGGTTGTTTTGACGCATCAATAGGTTTAAGTTTAGGCTTTTATAAGATATGTTGACCTGGTGATTGTGGTTCGGGGAACGTCACACATGCATTTAAGGTGTTTCAAAAATAGTGCTCTTATGAGAAAATGATATTTTCTTCAATGACATGGAAAATCCAAAGGTGGGTAATTTAACATTAACTAGTTTTTCAAAAAGTTTTAGTGTTTTTCTTTGAAGGAACAAGGATTCCTTAGGGAATGCAGGCATCGAGGTTTGGTTGATGATGCGTCGGCAGGAGAATCAGATCCTTTTTGTAAAGAGTCAAATGGTGATAGTTTAACTTATCTTTTGATGACCTAGGTTTACTCTTAGTGTTCTCTTTTGAATGAGATGAGCATATCCCCTATCCTGACCTCATCCTGGAGGCACTGAGATAGCGTCAGTCATACGTCGTGCTATTTTTTTTTTAAAAAAAATGTACTTGATAAGTGGTTATTAATTGGGTTGTACATTTTATGTCTGGTTCTTTGGGTCACACTTTTATTCATGTTGGGAAACAACAGTTTTATGGTATCCTTAATAAGGATTCACTTAGATAGGTCACTGAAAGTCAAGTGAGGACTTTGGTTACTTGTGGTTTTTGATGAAATCTTTTTAAAGGAACATCGTCGAGTTAATGGTTACTATAGGTTTTTGGGTTGGAAATATCAATTGAGTGGATGATGACGGGATCATGTCTCTAGTAGTGTGGGCTTTGTTATGTGATGTTTTGATGTTTTGGGTTGGATTCAAAGCATTGGATCAGGTTTAAAAGGTTTATATTGTTGGGCTTGTAATTTTGTTAAAGGTGTGTTTGGTGTTTAGAAATGAATGCAATTGTTCAAATGATACTTTAAGACATTGGTTTGTTGGTTAATATTGTATTAGTTCTTGTTAGCTTCATGGGTATGAGAAGTTTTTAAGGTGGGTAAATTGTAAAGTCCCGTGTTTTTAAACCGGGTTAAAATACAAAAGTTTTTGAACTTTTTCATTTTTTGGATGGGTCGGTCTTAAAACCAAGATTTAGGTTATTGTTTCAGGAGTTAGGAATGTTTAAAAGTGTTGATAACAATCTTGGGTCAAGTTTTGAGAAGTTTTACAGGTGGGATAATGGGTTTTGGGAGCACCGAACCTAGTAGTGGCATTCGCACGGGCTGAGCATAGTTGGTCAAACCGTGCGGGTCAAACCGTGAAGCTTGCTAATGGTGATACAGAGGCACTCGCATAGTCTACACATGGTTAGGAAAACTGTGTGGGAAAAACTGTGGGAAGTAGGATCCTTAGACAGAAGTTCCTACACGGCTGGTGCACCGTTTTCCAGACCATGTGAGACAAACCGTGCAGCTTACCCAGTTTCTGGTTTCAGTTTAATTTATTTAATTAAATTCCCAACTGTGAGGGATTTAATTAAATTTCATGATATATGGGGTTTTAATTTATTAAATTCATGGTTAAAAATGAATTTAATTAATTGATGCAAAATAGGGTTTCATTTAATTAAATTAATGTGAGTGTCACGAACCGTCCCTTGGGGCCCGTGTCGTGACTACCCCAAGCCCACCTTCCATAGGCCAGGGGCTAGTGACTAGCACCGAAAGGTGTATTCCCTAAAACTGGTAAAGCATTGCCTTTATAACCTGTAAACACACACATCTAAGCACACAACAAGATATGAACACAAGTAAACTGTATAGTAAAAAGAGTGTGTACAGTAAGAAAAAAGGGCCAGAATACAAGCCCAACTGAAAAGTACAAGAAAATTGTGAAGTATAAGAAAACTGGGAAGTGCGAGTAAAACTGAAAAGTAAAAGTAAAAAATAAGCTACAGGGTTCCCACACTAAGCTCTCTTGATTCCAGGAGGGTCCACTCTTCAATACACAGGTCGATACTCCAAATAACATGAATCCCCATTAATAAATATCCCAAAGGACTTCCATGTAATACGGGTCTCAACACAACAGACAGTGCGTCAATCAGACGCTCGGTCTGTAAGTTATTGGCCTTTTAGTCCCGAGGGTCCGATTGGATTCTTGTTCGATCCAACCCGGACATACCCAAACATTATCTAAAACTCAAGTGGGGTATACCAAAAGTACTATCTTGATCCAAGGGTTCCAGCGCCATAGATGGTTCATCAAACAGATGCTCGTAGCTCAAGTTATGCCTGAAAGACTAGAAAGGGGTCGAAGCTGGTCAAGGTCTGGTCTGACCCAGTCAGACCGACCCAGCCCGACCCGGCCTGGGCTGACCCGGGTCTAGCCCTAGGTCTGACCTGGCCCGCTGGGTCTGGCCCGACCCGCTGGGTCCATCCTGGCCCGCCGGTGCGGCCCGGCCCACGATGGGCGCCCCGCTGGCCTGCGTTGGCCCGCAGTTGGGTGGCCCCACGGAGGGGTCCGCCCTAGCCACCACCCAAGGGGGAGGCACCCCTTGGGTACTCTGAATGAATGGGATTTTTAGGTTGCGTAGTCGACTAGCCAACGCCACGTGGTGCCGGCAGCTGGCATGCAGGACCCGAGGTCCCGCTCGGCTCCCCGGCTGGCCGGACAACCATCCCACCCGCATAGCATGATCGCATGCCACGCCACCACCGGTGGCCGGTAGCAATCTAGCTTCCCTCCCTTCACTTTCCTGGCCTCGTGTTGCATCCCCTACATGCCCCGACGATGTGGACATGCACTGCCACCCCCTTCATGTGGTCGGCCATGCGTCGGCTACTGCCCTTGCTCCGCCGCGGCCGATGGGCCGCAGCCCTTCTCGGAAGACGCAGTCGTGCTGCCACCATAGTCCTAGCCGTCTAGAGTGCCAGCCACCACTCTCGAGCCCCACCAGTTCTGGTTGTTGGCACAGGTCTCTGTCGACGTTCCTCATGTCATCGAGCGCACCCCGGTGACCCATTATTCATTCCGAAGACTCACGCACTCTTCTTGGGACATCTCCATCGATTCAAGACTACCAAAATTCACAAAGGTTGTGGAGATGGCGGGCCATGTTCATTTGGCCCACACCCTTTGCGTTAGAATGATATCAAGTGGTATAGTTGTTCTTGAATCATGAAGAATGACAAGAATAGGGTAAGGGGTAAACAAAACAGCAATCCCTACCTCTATTTCTCATTGACGTCAGTGAGGAGAGGAAAGGACAGACATCGGTTTCTCATTTTTGAACACGTTCCTCATTGGGGATCCTTTAATGGAGTTCTTCATTGTAGAAAGTGTTCTTCATTGGAGAGACTGTTTCTCCACAATTCTCCCAAGATCTTCTCTACAACACAAATCCTCCCCACAGGAGATGAAGTTCCAAACTTATTAAATTAAGTGAATTAAATTAATTAATTTTTGGCACATTTAATTGGGGTAAAACCAAGAGTTTCCACACATTAAAGTTGGAGTTCAAGTCGGGTGGTCCCCACCACCAAAATTCAAATGGGGGGTTTTATTAAAATAAAATAAAAGTTGTTTGTTTTATTTTATTTTTTTTAACTCTCCCACAAAAAGCACAAAAACTAACATTCACCCTCGACTTACTAAGGTCAAGGTGAAGGTGTCCTTAAATGAATATTGGTGCTGTGAGTTCAACGGTGCCCTCATATTTTAATTTCGATCACCGGTTCAAAAGTTAAAAAAACCTGCCCACATGTTTACAGAACATACGCAAAAAAGTTCATAAATTCATTTTAGGCACTCCGGGCCTCAGAATCATGCACCTTCAATTTTAACATACTCGTAATATTCCCATATAATTAAAAAAATACATGGAAAATCTGGTTCATTACACTCTCCCTACTTCAGGGCTTTGCATCCCTGAAATCCACATTACAAAAACTAGGAAAACAAGTGGGGGTACTGAGCACGAATCTGAGCCTCCCACTCCCATGTGCTCTCCAGGAGGTTCTCGTGCTTCCAACATACACACACCAAAGGTATCGATCACCCACAAATGACTCTCTTCTGTCAATCCTCAATCTTCACTAGAACCTCTTAAAATGTCTCCCCATCGTCGATGTCAAGCTCACCCCAGTCAAAGAAGCGAGTAGGATCATGCACATATCTCCTCAGCTTGGATAAGTGAAAAACGTCATACACCCAGTGCAACTGAGGTGGAAGAGATAAGTGGTAATCCACCTCGCTAACTCTGCTAAGGACCTGAAAGGGTCTGATGAACCTCAGAGATAACTTGCCGCCCTGGCCAAATCTCCACAAACCTCATCAAGGTGAGACCCATAGAAAAAAAAAGGTCGCCATCCACGAACTCCAGAGGTCTCCGTCTCTTGTCAGCATATGATTTCTATCTGCTCTTTGAAATCTTCATCCACTCCTAGATGATCTACACCTTCTTTGTGGTAGCATGTACCATCTCTGGTCCCATGAGTGCTGACTCCCCTGGGTCAGTCCAGCACAAAGGTGATCTGCAAGGTCGGTCGTACAGAGCCTCGAAAGGTGTCATCCCAATCGTGGAGTGATAGCTGTTGTTGTATGTGAACTCTACCAAGGGAAAGTGATCCTCCAAGCCACGATTGAAGTTGAGGACGCAAGAACGCAGCATGTCCTCTAGGGTCTGAATGGTTCGCTCAGTCTGGCCATCCATCTGATGATGGAAGGCGGTACTCAAATAAAGATGCATCTCGAAAGCCTCATGCAACCCCTTCCAAAGCTGGGAAGTTAAATGTGCATCACGATCAGAGACAGTTGTCGAGGGTACTCCATGTTGCTGCACAATCTCTTGCACATAGAGGCATCCCAAGATCTCTTTTGTCAACGATCACCCAGATATAATCATGACCCCTGATTATACATGGAAGTCCTATCATAAAGTCCATGGATATCTCATCCCACTTACACTCTAGGACCTCTAAAGGCTGAACTATGCATGCTGGTACCTGATGCTCTGCCTTCACTTGCTAAGAAGTAAGGCACCGAGAGACAAACTATGCTACTTCTTTCTTCATTCCCGGCCACCAGTGCTGTCGTCAGAGGTCCTGGTATATCTTCACCACTCTTGGATGTATCGCTAGAGGGGATGTGTGGAACTCCCTCAACACTTCCTACCGAAGCGACACTGGTACCATGGTACGTCCTCTAAAAAGAATGACGTGCTCCCCACCTTCAGAAAATCCATCAGGTGCCTATCCTGTGGATATCTGAGCACGTAGAGCCTCCAAGTTAGTGTCCCCATGCTACACCTCCCTGACTCACTGAAGGAGTGGGGGAGTGACCATAAGAGACTGAAGAAAAGCTGGTCCATCTTGATCCACAAAGGATATCTGCAAAGCAGCCAACTGCTCCATCGCCTCACCTAGCAGTTGTATACCAGATCTCTGGCTGAGTGAATCTACTACAATGTTCCCCTTCCAAGGAGTATAGACTATCTCGAATTCATAGTCCTTGAGGAAATCAAGACAACTTCACTATCTCGGGTTCAATCCCTTCTAAGAGAATATACACATGAGACTCTGGTGATCATAGTAGACCGTAAACCACTCACCCATCAAATAGTGTCGCCACATCTTCAAAGCGAAGACCACTATTTCTAACTCAAGGTCATGGGTAGCATAGTTTTGCTCATGTTGTATTAGCTGTCGAGAACCATATGTGATTACTACTCCATCCTACATAAGGACACATCCGAGCCCAGTCCCTGATGCATCACAGTAGAATATGTGCCCAACGCCCTCATCCGGAAGCCTCAAGATGGGGTCACTAGTCAGCCTCTTCCTCAGCTCCTGAAAACTCCACTGGCATCTCTCTTACCACATGAAGGGTTTCCCTTTCTTTTTCAATACTGATAAAGGTGCTACAACTTTATAGAAATCTGGAACAAATCTCTAGTAGTATCCGGCCAAACCCAAGAAACTACATACCTCCATCACACTCCTGGGTGGCTCCCAAGCAAGTACCGCCTAAATCTTCACTGGATCCACCACAACTCCAGCCTCCAAGATGACATGTCCCAGAAAGTGAACCTCTTGGATCCATAACTGGCACTTCTAGGTCTTTCCATAAAGCCAGTTCTCTCAGAGTGTGTCCAAAACTACCTGAAAAATGATAGGCATGCTCCTACTCAGTAGCTGAGTAGATCAGAATGTTGTCGATAAAGGCTACTACAAAGTGATCAAGGTATGGCTGAAAGATCATGTTCATGAGTCCCATGAACACTGCTGAAGCGTTGGTCACACCAAATGACATGAAAAAAAACTCATAATGGTTGTACCAACATCTGTAAGCCATCTTCTGCACATCTTTGTCTCGTACTCTGAGCTGGTGATAGCCTGACCTGAGGTCTATCTTCAAGAACCGCCGTGCTCCCTTCAGCTGATCAATGAGGTTGTTAATCCTCAGAAGTGGGTACTTGTTCTTCACGGTCACATGGTTCAGGTGTCGATAGTCAACACAAAGTCCCAAGCTCCCATATGCCTTCTTGGCGAACAAAATCGGGGCTTCCCAAGGAGAAACACTAGGCCGGATGAGCCCCTTCTCCTATAAGTCCTCCAGCTGTACCTGCAGCTCACAAAGCTCTACAGGAGCCATCCAATACACTGGTGTAGATATCGGTGTCCTCAAAGGGTACAATTCAATGTAAAATCCCACCTCTCTATGAGGAGGTAGACCCGAAACATCATCAGGGAAGACATCCTCATTCTGGTCCACCACTATAGGATAGCTCAGAGTCTCCACATCAACTGCTCTGAGGGTAAGGCTAACCAACTGATAAGTGATTGGTTGCACTCTCCTCCGGTTAAGTCAGTCCTATGCTGCAAAGGATCCCATCTCACTGGTGAAGGTAAACCTAGTCCCATAAGTGCAGACACACTGCACTTTGTGCCTAACATAGTCAATCTAACCATGGACTGTAGATAACCAGTCCATACCCAAGATGACATTGTAAGGCCTCAACGCCACTACTAGAAGATCCTAGTCGAAGCCCTTGCCTCCTAGAGTAATCTCACACTGCCAGCACCAGTGTGTAATTGTCGAATCCTCTCCCATAGAAGTCTCTATTCGTAAGGATCGAGCCAACCGTTCCACTGGAATCTTCGAGCTCCGAATGAGGGTAGTGGCAATAAAAAATGGTTGGCACCTATATCTATAAGTACTACAGCTAAGGTGGAGTAGACATAGATCGTACCTCGTATCATCTCTGGAGCACCGTGATCGTAGGTCTCAGCTGCCTGGATCTGAGCACGCCATTGTAAACCTACTCCCTGTGGTCGTGGTGGACCAGGTGGTGGTGATGGTAACACCTCGAATCGTTGCCCATCACCAGCTACACGGCCAACTCCACTGCCACGTCCACCTACTCCCTGAAAAACACCTCGGTCAAACCTCTATCTTTCCCTGGGTGGTCCTTCGACCATCTACTGATCATCTGTATGGCGGGTCGGGTAGTCACAAGCCATGTGACCCAGCCCGCCACATGAGTAACACTGCCTGATCCTCACATGACTGGCTCTGTATCAGGTGCCCTGCACAACTGACCCACAATCCTGTGGTCATGCACCTATGGGTCTGGTCCTCTTAGACATCTATGAAATCTTTCTACTGCCAGCTGCAGAAGACTCTTCTATTTGATGCCTAGTGGTGGGTCTAATTACTAGTGGTTGGTCGGAAAGAAAACTCTCCACTAACAAGGCTCGCTCTAACACCCCCGCCTATGTAAGGATGCTGAGAGAAATCATCGAAGCCCTGATCTCCCTCCTGAGTCCCTGCTCGAAGGTTTGGGCCCTGAAGAATGGGTCCCGCACCATATTAGTTGAGTAGCGTTAGAGGCTGGTGAACCTCGTTGAGTACTGAGCCATAGTCATGTTGCCCTGCTGTAGATGAAGAAGCTCATGTATGCGCACTGGGCAAAGGGTCATTGGAAAAAACTCTTCCAAAAAAGGTTCTCAAAGTTTTCCCAGAGAAATGTCCCCTCATCATGAAGCTGGAGAATCAAGCTCCACCATATTCCTGCTGAAACCTATAGAATACTGGTGGAAAGGATCGCCATGAGATCAGCTGGTGTCCCTACCAGTAGGAAGACTCTCACCATAGCCTCCATCCAATCCTCAACCACCTGTGGGTCCATCTCACCCCTAAACCTGGGTGGCCTCTGGCACTGGAACTCATGCAACACGCTCAAGCGGCGTGCACTCTCCTCTGCTAGGGCGGGTAGAATTGGTTTCCTAATGGGTAATGGTACCACTAGTGCATCCACTGGTGCCTCTACTGATAAAGGGCCCTACACCGAGGCCTCATCGCTCAGTGGGTTGTCATCACGTACTCTTCCTGTAACCCTTGATAGTTGTCTGCGTGGAGGCATCCTAAAAATAAACAGGTGTTCCACAATCAATAAATTATAACTGGTGAGCTGACTTAAAGAGATCACAAATAAAACTTTTCAAAATACACACACAATCAGTGTTTTCGTGCAGTGAGTTAGAAATCAGAAGCCAGGGTCCTGTTGTACGGATATATCGGTCGTCGCACCAACATTGGATTCCCTAAACTGATAACCACACTCATAACACTTAACACTATTACCATTAAAATATGGGATTCCAATGTTATATGGTATAATCGACTCCTCTGATACCAATTTTTCATGACCCATCCCCTGGGGCCCATGTCGTGACTACCCCAAGCCTGCCTTCCATAGGCCAGGGGCTGGAAACTAACACTGAAAGGCGTATTCCCTAAAACTAGGAAGGCATTGACTTTATAACCTATAAAAACACACATCCAAGCACACTGAAAGATATGAACACAAGTAAAATGTATAGTAAAAAGAGTGTGTACAGTAAGAAAAAGGGGCCAGAATACAAGCCCAACTATAAAGTACAAGAAAACTGTGAAGTGCAAGAAAACTGGGACGTACAAGTAAAACTAAAAAGTATAAGTAAAACTAAAAATAGTTCCTGTAAACACCCACTAAGGATCCTACCTGAAGGGTAGGTACAACTCTCAAATTGTCGTCTATGTGGTACGCCATGTCTAGTGTCCACCTCCGAGCTACCTCCAGTCCTGGTACTCTCGTCCTCAGTCAGCACTGTTCGTCGTCTACACCAAACATAATAAGGTACGGGCAGAGCCTGTGCAGGGGTGAGTATAATGATGCTCAGTAGGGACCCTGAGACCCCTGAAGGTCTCTCAAAATCCAAAAAGGATAAACTACAAAGCATACCAAAATCACAAAGCACAAGAACAACAGTCAACCCTACTTAGGTATATGCCCATACATATACCTAAGTTATTAAGTATACCCATATCATTCATGAGGAAACACAAGTACAAACTCTTAACAAAAGTCCAACTATTCCACGAAGGAAATAATACCATGAAGGTAACACCTCATGGGTAATTACCAGAAAGGTAATTCCACACATAAGAATACCACAAAGGTATCACCACGAGGGTAAGTACCACAAAGGTACGCCACACAGAAGAATACCACAAAGTTATAGACTCAGCTCACATCTGGTATAAATTAGGTAAAAAAGTAAATATGATTAGATGTAACAACTAAATCATATTACTCTTTTAAGAGGCAGACCCACGTAGGATTCTAAATCATCCGACCCACGTAGGATCCTAGTACAGCAGACCCACGTAGGATACTAGAGTAGTCCCACATGGATTCCTAGAGTGGATCCAAGTGGGATACTAGAACACAGACCCATGTAGGATCCCAAAGCACAGAACCAGGTAGGATCCCAAGGCACAGACCCACATAGGATCCCATTCTCATGTTACAACCTGCTACAGGGTTCCCGCACTAAGCTCGCTTGATATTGGGAGGGTCTTCTCCTTAAGCCACAGGTTGATACTCCAACTGCCATGAAATCCCACGAATAAGTATCCCAAAGGACCTTCACATAATAGGGGTCTCAATGCAATATATGGTGCATCACTCAGATGCCTGGTATGTAAGTTATTGGCCTTTTAGTCCCGAGGGCCTGGTTGGATTCGTGTTCGATCAAACCCGGTCATACCCCAACTTTATCTCAAACTCAAGTGGGGTATACCAAAAGGACTATCTCGATCCAAGGTTTCTGGTTCCATAGACGGTTCTTCAAACGGATTCCTGTAACTCATGTTATGGCCGAAAGAGTGGAAAGGGTTCAATGCTGGTCTGCGCCTGGTCCGACCCGGTTGGACCGACCCGGCCCGACCCATCCTGGGTGAACCCGGGTCTGGCCCTGGGTCTGACCTGGTCCGCTAGGTCCGGTCCTGCCCACGAGTGTGACTGGGACCGCCGGTGCGGCCCGGCCCATGCTGGCCCAAATCTGGGTGGCCCCACGTAGGGGTCCACCCTAGCCGCCACCCAAGGGGGAGGCACCCCTTGGGTCCCTCGAACAGTTGGGTCGTTCAGGTTGGGTAGCCGACCGGCCAGCGCCACGTGGCGCCGACAGTTGGCATGCAGAACCTGGGGTCCGACTCAGCTCCCCAGCTGGCTGGATGGCCAGCCCACACGCGCGGGGCGGTCGTGCGCCGCGCCACCGCCAGCGGCCGACAGTGAGTCGACTGCCCTCCCTTTTTCATTGTGGCCACGTGTCGTGGCCCCTGCATGCCCGGCAGCGCAAATGCATGCCTCCACACCCTTCACGCGATTGGTCGTGCACCGGATACCGCCCTTGATCCGCTGCGGCCGACGGGCTGTGACCCTTCTCTGGCAGTGCGGTCGCGCTGCCAGCTTTTTCACGACCGGCCAGAGTGCCGATCGCCGCTCTCAAGTCCCTCCGATGCCGGTCACCAGCAACGTTCCTCGGGTCATCGGGCATGCCCCGATGAACCGTTCTTCATTCCGAAGACTCCCACACTTGTCTTGGTACATCACCATCAATTCAAGACCACCAAAATTTACAAAGGTTGTAGAGATATCAGGCTGTGTTCGTTTGTCCCACACCCTCCGCGTTAGAACGGTAGTAAGCGGCATAATTGTTCTTAAATCATGAAGAACGACAAGAACATGGTAAGGGGTAAACAAAACAACAATCCCTACATCGATTTCTCATTGACGTCGGTGAGGAGAGGAAAGGAAGGACATCGTTTCATCGTCATTGAAGACATTCCACATTGGGGATCCTTCAACGGAGTTCTTCATTGGAGAAAGTGTTCTTCGTTGGAGAGATTGTTTCTCCCCAATTCTCCCAAGCTCTCCTCTACAACACAAATCCTCCCCATAGAAGATGAAGAGACAAACTTATTAAATTATCTAAATTAAATCAATTAATTTTTGGCACATTTAATTGCGGGAAAATGAAGATTTCCCACACATTAAAGATGGAGTTCAAGTCGGGTGGTCCCGACCACCAAAATTCAAATGGGGGGTTTCATTAAAATAAAATAAAAGTTGTTTGTTTTATTTTTTTTAACTCTCCCATGAAAAGCACAAAAACTAACTTTCACCCTCAACCTACTACGGTCAAGGTGAAGGTCTCCTTAAACAAATATTGGTGCTGCGAGTTCAAAAGTGCCCTCAGATTACAATTCTGATCACCAGTTCAAAAGTTACAAAAACCCGCTTGCAAATTTTCTGAACGTACCCAAAAAAAGTTCAGAAATTCATTTCAGGCACTCCGGGCCTTGGAATCATGCGCCATCAATTTTTGTGGACTTTTAATATTTCCATATAATTAAAAAAAATACATGGAAAATCTGGGTCATTACAGGGAGAGAATTTAATTAAATGATAATGAGATGGAGTTTTATTTAATTAGATCCAGGTCAATAGAATTTAATTAAATGAGGAATAAATGTGGAGTTGGGGTTTTACCTAATTAAATTCAAGGATAGTATGAATTTAATTATTTAATGAAAAGTGGTGGAAATAATTTAATTAAATTTTAGGTTGAAATAATTTAATTAAACAATGATGATTTGGAATTGTATTAATTAAATTCGTTGAAGGTAATTTAATTAAATGAGTTAAGGACGAGTTTTTATTTAATTAAATTCATTGGATAGGAATATAATTAAATGAGGTGTAATGGGGGAGTTATAGGGTTTATCAAATAATAATTTAAATTGAAATGATAATAATAATATGGTTATTATTATTATTATTGTATTAATTATTATAAAACTAATTGTGGTTATAATAGGGAGGCGCACAGTAGGGTGAGGTGCGACCCCCTGCCCTCATTCTCCCATGGTGAGGTGCACCACTGCCCAACTAGTCTCCCTCTCTGCATGCTGAATCCTGGTGGTTCCTTCACAGAAGTTGTCTGTCTCATCAAGATAAGTCCTTCTCTATATGTTTCATTCTTATCATTTTCCATTTTGGCTCTTCTTTTCCTGGTATCCATTAGGCCAAAAACCTAAGGCCAAGGGTTAATTCGGTTTCTTCCCTTCTTCCGATTCTAGGTGGTGCATATGATGTCTTGGGACCCATTGGTCCATATTTCTACAACCTCTATGAAAAACATGGTGCCTCGTCTCGATTTGGTTCACCTCCATCATATTTGGGGGTGGCGATGAATTCTGAGTGTGCGAATGCTTTTTTGGGGGTGCATATGTGTGAGAAGTTTGCGGTTTAAGTTAAAAATTGTTGGTTTGGCCAATTACTTGAGTTAGGGTCCTCAATATTGATTTTATTTGGTAAAAATGAAGTTTTTGTTAATCTCCTACTTTTGATAAAGTTGACTACAATATTGGAGAAAATTTCTTATTATTTTTTATATTACAAAATCACATTTTGTAATAAAACCGCTCCAACAGAGGTGTGTTGCCTTCATACTAAAAACATAATGTTTAAAGTGATATGTTCGTTTAGCTTGTAGTAATGTGAATAACTATTTAATCCCTTTTTTTTAAGCACTTGGGTTAAGTGTAATTTATGAGTATTGGGAAGGATAAGTTGAGATAATTAATTGGGGAATTATTTATGATATTTTAATTGTATAAGTTAAGATAATTAATTTTTTAATTAATTATGAACCTGGAGAATTGTAATAGAAATATTGAATTGGTTATGTTAAGATAATTAATTATGATATGATGTTTGTTTATGTAAGATAATTAATGGTGAATTAATTATGTTCCATGATTTTGATTAAAGAAAATTATTTGTGAGAATTAATTATAATAATTTTATATTTGATTTGGATAGTTAATTTTGATGAATTAATTATGGAAAAACTAGATTTAAAATGGAATAATTAATTGTGAATTAATTATCCGCTTGACCTTGAAATATAGATAATTAATCAGGAAATTAATTATATGATATTGAATTGGATAATTTAGATAATTAATCTATGGATTAATTGTGATATGATGCTTTGAATAAAATGACATAATTAATGGTGTATTAGTTATGTTCTCTTGCAATAATGTTTCACATAATTAATTATAATGAATTAATTATTGAATGATAATTGTGTTGATTGATTAATTAATTGATGAATTAATTAATGGGTTATGTGATTAGTTAATTGTTAAGTTAACTAATGGCCTTTTAAATGTTTAACTAATTGTTGGATTAGTAATGGGATAATGTGGATAATTATTGTGAGTTATCAAATGATGTAAATTAATGAGAATGTGGTGCTAGGTATGGCATCCTAGACCAATGTATAAGTTGGGACTTGGACATGGCGTTCCTCCCCAATAGTTATCAAATGATGTAAATGAATTAGAATGTGGTTTTAGTTATGACATCCTAGACCAATGTAGAAGTTGGGACTTGTACATGGTGTTCCTCCCCAATAGTTATCTAAGTGCTTAGTTGTAAGGGTGTTAGACATGAAAATCTACACCAAATGAGAAATAGCTGTTAGACATTTCATTTTAACACCAATAATATAAATATATGAATTGGGTTGTTAGGTGATAGACATGGATTTATACACCAATATTATATTATATGAATGAATTATGTAATTAGTGAGAGATATGAATCATGATTGAGTTGAATGTGATTAAATAATGAAATATTGAGAATGATTAGAGTTCTGTCACGAGCCAAATTTGATATTCAGATATAGGATACCATGGGAACTAAGGAGATAATAAATGATTAAATAGATAATAAATGGTAATGTGTTTAAAAGTATTTATGTTTGATAGATATGCTTGTATGATTCTTGAGAAAACTATTATTCCGTCCACGGGCCGAAGAAGGTATTGTTTTCAGGTGTCCCTTTGGAACCTAGAGGGGTTGTTGTTTATTTATTCAGTTATGTTATTACCTTGTTATATTTTCAAATCATTTGTTATATTTCATTGTCTAGATTGATCTAGAAAATTGGTGGTCCTGACCTACTGAGATATATATACCACACCCTATCTAGGCCTCCATTGCACTGGGGTACCCGATTAGACTTTCCTGTTTGTAGGACTGTGGACCTTTGTCTATGGATGTTACGTGTACTTGGGATTTAGGAGCAAAGGACCAAGCGGGAGTTCGGGATGCTGGTGGAGATCACCCTTAGGGATTGATTCCTTTATTTATTTCTATATTGTAATGTAAAACATGGTGTTCTGTTTAGTTCTTTCTAATATGTATCACCATGACATGCATGCATTTTATAAACTAGCATTTTCCATTTTCATCAAACAGTTGAATATTGTTTTATATGCTTCCGTTGTTTTCTGAGTTTATTATCTATTTCTGCTATGCACTCTGAATATGAGGGTGTAGTCTCCCCCTGACTATCCATAGACCCTCACTGCTATTCGGTAGCCTCTTTCAAACGGGGAGACGCACTTGAGTTCATGTGGCGATTGGTCAGGCTACCGATTCGAGGGTAAGCTGGGTCAGGACGTTACAAAGTGGTATCAAAGGTTCAGGTTTTCATTCCTTTTCCTTTTTCTTTTTGTTTTTCATTGGTAAACAGATGACTAGAAAAGTGTCAGCAATCGGTTAGTAGTTGTGCTTGGGACTAATCACCCCATGTACGGGAAAAGACCAAGTGGTTAGGGATGGGAATTAATGTTTATACTATTTGAGGTTATAGTTGATATGATTTCACCTTGAGTGACTGGTGTATTTTTCACTGCTTATTGATTTTAAGAATTTTGAAAATTTTCCTTGGCTTGATATGGTAAAGAAATTACATTACATGAATTATCTTAGGCACTTAAAGATTCACATTCCATGCATATCACATTCCATATAGTTTCATTACTAAGGTGCCACCTAATTTTTGACTGTGTGCCTTGGCTAGAATTCCATGTTTTGATTTTCTTTAGAATTAACTATTATATAGAATGTTTCAATGATAGATATAACATGTTTGGGTGTTTATAGGCCATGTTGCCTTTATTATTATCATATTTTGATGTTGTTCTGTGCTTCTATGTTATAAAATGTTGTTCTCTTATTGGTAATGATAACTTGCTAGAGTAGTTTTGATGTGTAAATGGATGCATGAGTATACAATTTTTTTTTGATTGATTATGTCTTCAATAGGATCCAATTTTAGTTGTAAGGTGTATGGGCGCCTTATAACTGGGAAAAGGGTAACCCATGTATTCAAATGATTGAAAAATTGGATGCTAAAGTTAAAAAATGTTGAATAGAAATTAATTATGATAAATGGGAACCAAATTCCAATGGTAAGGTGTATGGGTGCCTTATCAATTGGTATATGTCCACCTATGTGACTCAGCCTAGTATAACCATAGTGTGTTTGAAAATGGTTATAAATGTAAAACTATTAAGTTTTTATTGAAATAAACTATTATAGGGTTGATTTTTGAAGAACAAATATTTTTTGAATTAAATGGGACCCTCAGAGGTCACCTTTTGATTAAAAGTAATTTAAATTCCAAATTTCCAGTTTAAAAATGAAATAGCACTAAATGTTAAATGTTTAAGAGGAATTTTATTTTAGCTTGCCTGTTTTGGCCAAGGATCATTGTTTAAAGACCAATTTCCTTATTATGTAATAGTACTTTTGGCTTTGTTAAAATTATTTCAATGTTTATAGGTTTAAATGAATTCAATGAAATGATTAAATAGAAATGGTGGATTTTGAGCCTAGTGATTTATGTTTTGTGTAACCAAGAGATAGGGTTGATGCGTATGCTTCATAATGGACTAGCCTGTGGTAGGTAGAACCCTTAGATCTTGAGATGTTTTGTTCCACAGTGAGCTTTTGATGTTAGTGTCATTATAGTGTCATTGTGATTACTATAACTTTTGGGACTTGGGTGTTTTGACATGTCAATAGGTTTAAGTTGTGGATTTCATACGATATGTTGACGTATTGATCAGGGTTCATGGAACGTCACACATGCATTTAAAGAGTTTCTAAAATAGTGCACTAGTGAGCGACTGATCTTTTCTTCTATGACATGGAAACTCTTTTGGTGGGTAATGTCGCATCAGAAAGTTTTTCAAAGAGTTTTAGTGGTAATTTTTGAAGGAACAGGGATGCCTTGGGGGATGGAGGCATTGAGGTTTGGTTGATGATGCGTCGATAAGAGAAGCTGATCCTTTTTTAAAAGAGTCGATCAATGATAGTTCGACTAATATTTTTGTGACTAGGTTTTACTCTAAGTGTTCTCTTTTGAATGAGACAAGAATTTTCCCTATCTTGACCTCATCTTAGAGGCACTAAGATAGCATTGATCATGCGTCGTGCTATTGTTTTAAAAGTTGTTGGACTTGATAAGTGGTTATTAATTGGGTTTTACATGGGATATGTGGTTCTTTAGGTCACACTTTTATTTTTGATGGGAAAAAATAGTTTTATGGTAGTCTTAAGAGGTCTTGACTTGGAGAAGTCACCGAAAGTTGAGTGAGGACTTTGATTACTTGTGGTTAGTGATGGAATCTTTTTAAAGGAATGTCGCCAAGTTAATGGGGATTGTATGTTTTGGGTTTGGAAATATCAATTGAGTAGACTATGACAGGATCATGTCTCTAGTAGTGTGGGCTTGGTTATGTGACGTTTTGATGTTTTGGGTTGGTTTCAGAGCTTTGGATCAAGTTTAAAAGGTTTAAGTTATTGGTCTTGTGATTTGGTTAAAGGTGAATTTGGTGTTTAGAAACACAATGTAATTGTTCAAATGAGACTTTATGACCTTGGTGGGTTGGTTAATGTTGTATTAGTTCTTGTTATCTTCTCAGGGATGAGAAGTTTTTAAGGTGGGTAAATTGTAAAGTCCTGTGTTTTTTAATCGGGTTAAAATACGAATATTTTTGAACTTCTTCATTTATTGGATGGGTCAGTCTTAAAACCAAGCTTCGGGTTGATATTTCATGAATTTTCGATGTTTAAAAGTGTTGATAACAATCTTGGGTCAAGGTTTGATAAGTTTTATGGGTGGTTCAATGGGTTTCAAGAGCACTGAACCTGGTAGTGTCATCCGCACGGGCTGAGCACGGTTGGTCAAATCATGCGGGTCAAACTGTATAGCTTGATAAAGGTGAGACAGAGGTGCTCGCACGGTCTTCACATGGTTAGAAAAACTATGTGGGACAAATCATGCGAAGTAAGTTCCTTAATAGAAGGTCCTGCATGGTGGGCACATGGTTTTCTAGACCGTATGAGACAAACTGTGCGGCTTACCCAGTTTTGGTTTTCAGGTTAATTTATTTAATTAAATTCCCAACTAAGAGGGATTTAATTAAATATCATGATATGGGGGTTTTTAATTTATTAAATTCATGGTTAAAAAATTAATTTAATTAATTGATATAAAATAGGGTTTCATTTAGTTAAATTAATGGGAGTGAATTTAATTAAATGATAATGAGTTGGAGTTTTATTTAATCATATCAAGGTCAATGGAATTTAATTATATAAGGAATAAATGTAGAGTTGGGGTTTTACCTAATTAAATTCAAGGATAGGATGAATTTAATTATTTAATGAAAAGTGGGAAAATTATTTAATTAAATTTTAGGTTGGAATAATTTAATTAAATAATGATGAGCTGGAGTTGTATTAATTAAATTCTTTGAAGGGAATTTAATTAAATTAGTTAAGGAGGAGTTTTTATATAATTAAATTTTTTGGAGAGGAATTCAATTAAATGAGGTGTAATGGAGGAGTTATGGGGTTTATCAAATAATCATTTAAATTAAAATGGTAATAATAATATGGTTGTTATTATTATTATTTTATTATTTATTATAAACTAATAGGGGTTATAATAGGGAGGCACACAGTAGGGTGAGGCACGACCCCCTCCCCTCATTCTCCAATGGTGAGGCGCACCACTCCCAAACTCATCTCCCTCTCTTCGTGCCAGATCATGGTGGTTTCTTCATGGAAGTTTCCTATATCGTCAAGTTAAGTCCTCTCCATGTTTCATTCTTTGCATCGGCCATTTCGGATCTTCTTTGCCCAGTATCTGTTAGGCCAAAAACCTAAGGCCCGAGGTTATTTTAGTTTCTTCCCTTCATCTGATTCTAGGTGGTGAGGATGATGTCTTGGGACCCATTGGTCCATATTTATATAACCACCACAAAAAACATGGCAATTTGTCTCGATTTGATTCACCGTCATCATATTTGGGGGTGGAGATGAACTCTTAGTGTACACATTCTTTTTTGGAGGTGTGTGTGTGTGTGCAGTTTTTGGTTTAAGTTAGAAATAATTGGTTTGGAAAATTAATTTAGTTAGGGTCCTCAACATTGATTTTATTTTCTAAAAATGCAATTTTTGTTACTCTATGTTGGGAAAAAAATCCCTCAAGGTAACATTGCATCATTTTTGTGTTGGTTGTGTTTGTTGAAAATGCAGGTTTCCATGGTCAATTTTTTAGTTCCATAGATGTTGACAATCTATGTTGAAAAAGAACCATGATAAAGGAATAGAATATCTAGAGGTAGTACAAAAAGAGAAGACACAAGGAGGCACCGTTTTCCAGTGTTTACCAAATTTTTGGGGTCCAAAATTTGGAGTTTTGTGAGCATCGCGAAATATGGATTTCTTTGAAGATCTCATCAAAATATAGAAAAGGAATGAGTTTCGCAAAGATGGGATTCTTGATATGGATTTTTTGAAAACATGAATAATGTTTACAGTGTTCTTCATGATTACGGCGAGCTTCACGAACAACAGAGGTGAAGAGCACTATAGTGATGCTTTGGGTGGTGGCACAAAGGAATTGATAGAATGCTCCGTGATTATGATGAGCTCCGTGATTTAAAAATTTCCATGGTGCTTTGCGATATAGAGATAATTTCAGCGGAAATTTCGGACCTTCACGATTTGAGCTGACGTGGTAATCACTTCGCGAGGAAGGCTTGAGAGTTAGTGGAATCACCTATAAATAGGCCTCGACCCCCTCGAGAGAAGTAGATAGTTTTCTAAGAAAAATATTTTCTCTCGAATCACGAAGGAGGTTCACGGTGGAAGTGTGCTTTACGAAATAATGAGCTTTGTGGTGGCTAATTAGGCTCCGCGAAAGAGGTGTGTTCCACGTTGGCTCGGTGATCTTCATGAAGGAAGTCGCTTTGTGGTGGCTTGAGCTCTATGATGACCTAAGCTTTGCTAAGTCTTGAGATTTGCAAAGGTCTGAGCTCTGCGAAGCAGTGTGATCCGTGAGGTAGTGATCTCTTTGAAGGTGTGTGATTCGCGAAGAGGTAGGGACTTCACAAAGTCTTGTTTGAGCTTTGTAAAATTGGGAGCTTCGCGAAGTAGGGTTCTTTGCAAAGGTATTTCCAAAGTTTGTTGCCTAGTGATTAAAGGAAAAGGGGTATTCATCAGTGGATGCAATTTGGACTTCAATATAGCACATATATACAGTGGAGGATTCATTCATTAGTGATAATGAAGAGACCTAAAAGTCAATAAATTGTGAGTGGATCTTCTAAAGAAGTAGTGATCTCACTTCAGTTGAGAGAGTAGTGAGTTCTCAAATTGTGAATGGCTGTAAACCAGGAGGGATAGTGATTCCACATCAAACTTGTAAACAGCAGTGCGCTTATAGTGGATTTGGTACATCTGCACATCGTCGGTGTATACTCCTTGGACGTAGCCCTGTGAGGGTGAACCAAGTAAAATTGTTGTGTCATGTGCATGCTTTAATTTTTATTCATACTCTTCACTGGTAAAGAGAGAGAGGAGAGTTTTGTCCAACGACTAAACAAGATCAAAGGGGAAGTTGTTTTAATCTGTTAAACCCCGTTTCACACCCCTCTTAGGGTATCTAGCCTAGTGGACCTAATAGTCTACTGCTTCTGATAAATTTGACTGCAATATTAGAGAAAATTGATAATTATTTGTTAGATTATAAAATTTTATTTTGTAATAAAACCCCTCCAATGGAGGTTCTTTGCCTTCATACTAAAAACATAATATTTAAAGTGACTTGTTTGTTTATCTTGCAGTTATGTGAATTACTATTTCTTCCCTTTTTTTTGACACACTTGGGTTAAGTGGAATTTAAGAGTATTGGGTTGGATAAGTTGAGATAATTAATCGGGGAATTAATTATGAGATTTTAATTGGATAAGTTAAGATAATTAATTTTCAAATTAATTATGAACCTAGAGAATTGTAATTGAAATATTGAATTGGTTATGTTAAGATAATTAATTGGAGGAAATTAATTATGAGATGATGTTTGGTTATGTAAGATAATTTATGGTTAATTAATTATGTTCCATGATGTTGATTAAAGATAATTAATTTTGAGAATTAATTATGGCATGTCGATATTTGATTTGGATAATTAATTGCGATGAATTAATTATGGAAATATGAGATTTAAAATGGAATAATTAATTGTTAATTAATTATGCACCTGACCTTGAAATGTAGATAATTAATCAGGATATTAATTATAAGATATTGAATTGGATAATTGAGATAATTAATGAGTGGATTAATTGTGATATGATGCTTTGAATAAAATGAGATAATTAATGGTGTATTAATTATGTTCTCTTACAGTAATGTTTCATATAATTAATTATGAAGAATTAATTATAGAATGATAATTATGTTGATTGATTAATTAATTGATGAATTAATTAATGGGTTATGTGATTAGTAAATTGTTGAGTTAACAAATGGCCTTTGAAATGTTTAACTAATCATTGTATTAGTAATGGGATAATGCGGATAATTCTTGTGAGTTATCAAATGATGTAAATGAATGAGAATGTGGTACTAGGTATAGCATCCTAGTCCAATGTAGAAGTTGGGGCTTGGACATGGAATTTCTCCCCAATAGTTATCAAATGACGTAAATGAATGAAAATGTGGTGCTAGGCATAGCATCCTAGACCAATGTAGAAGTTGGGACTTATACATGGAGTTCCTCCCCAATATTTATCTAATAACTTAGATGTAAGGGTGTTAGACATGATGATCTACATTGAATGAGAAATAGGTGTTAGACATGGCGTTCTAACACCAATAGTATAAATATATGAATCGGGTTTTTAGGTGATAGGCAAGGATTTATACACCAATAGTATATTATATGAATGAATTATGTAATGAATGAGATATATGAATCATGCTCGAGTTAAATGTGATTAAATAAAGAAAGTTTGAGAATTATTAGAGTCCCGGCATGAGATGAAGTTATTATTGAGGTACAGGATACCATGGGAACCTTGGAGATAATAAATGATTAAATAGATAATAAATGGTAAAGTGTTGAAAAGTATTCATTTTTGATCAATATTCTTGTATTATTCTTGAGCAGACTCTTATTCTGGCCACGGGCTGAAGCAGGTATCATCGTATGGTGTCCCTTTGGAACCTAGATGGGTGTTTGGTTATTTATTCAGTTATGTTATTACCTTTTTATATCTGCACGGTATTTGTTATATTTCATTGTATAGATTGAGCTAGATGATCAGTTGTCCTGGCATACTGAGATGTATATCTCCCACCCTATTCGGGCCACCATTTCACTGGGGTACCTGAGTAGACTTTCTTATTTACAGGATTGTGGACCTTTGCATGTGGATGTTACATGTACTTGGGAGTTAGGAGCAAAGGACCAAGTGGGAGTTCAGGATTCTCATGGAGATCTCCCTTGGGACTTGAGTCCTTTCTTTATTTTTTTATTGTAATGTAAAGCATACTATTTTGTTTTCTTCTTTCTGATATGTAACACCATGACATGCATGAATTGTATAAACTACCACTGGCCATTTTCATTAACCGATTGAATATTGTTTTGTATGATTTCATTGTTTTCTGAGTTTATTATCTATTTCTATTGTGCACTCTGAATATGAGGTTATAGTCTCCCCACTGACTATCCATACACCCTCACTGCTAGTCGGCAGCCTCTGGTGTACAGGGGGATGTGATTGAGGTCATGTGGTGACCGATCCGGCTATCGGTTCGAGGGTAAGCCAGCTTGGGATGTTACACAGCCTCACCATGGATACCTCTCACCAATTATCACATATAAGAGATCATATAATATAATATCAAAAGAAGGTACCCTACTACCATTTCCCCACTATTTTTCTACTCTTCATCAGTGTCTCATGTCCTGAACCATCTCTCTCTAAAAGTAAGTTATCTTGAAGACACTTGGGCTAAGTATCATAACATGCACCCCATGAATCACATCATCTAATCACATACCATGAATCACATTCATCACATCATCCCATGGCACATCTTAATATATTAACTGAGTAGTTTTTAGGGTCCACTAATGCATGTATGTGATGTATTATACTACAAGACATCACTTCCAATAAATGTCATACCTATAATAATCCATAGGATACTATATCCATAGATACATTTGTGTGAAATAAAAAAAATCCATTACATCTCTATACACATATATATTTTTAAATATGACTACTGTGCATACTAGCATATAATACTATGAGGATAAGAGAGTGGGTCTAGAGTGGGTATTCTTCCATCTATTCCTTACTGACCTAGATGTTGGGGAAAAACCCTTCCATAGTCCACTGGATGTCAATATCCCTACTAACATGGGTTTTGTAGCATATGAAATCACAAAAAAAATATATGATATAATATATCTCACAACCACACTATGAGAATTAACCTAGTCTTATAATAAACTACAACTATCATCTATTGGATGCCCGAAGAACTCTGTTAAGAACTAGATATCATATAAGAACACAAGCATTAAATGAACTTCATTTAATTAATTATTTCCTTTTAAAAATTTCAATTTATGTTAATTAATTCATTAGACATTAATTAATATCACTCTATTCGCATTTCATTAACCACCAAGGGAATTCCATGAACTCTATGTATAATCCAACTAATTCCGTGGTTCCACAAGTTTGTCAACTTTTTTATTCCAATAAATAACCGACCCCATGGGTTAAAATTTTTATTAACAACTATCATTCCACAATTCCATTCACTCTAGAAAACATCCTAAGAAACCATAAAAGATATGCGTAACCAAACACATCCACCAACCTCAAGTAGTAGGGAAAGGAATACTAGTAAATAAGAAACTTTTCCATCTAGCCTTTTAGGTAGTCCATTATTAAGCAAGAATTTAGCTTTCATAAAAATAGTAGGAAATACTATCTCAACCTATTCTATCAATCCTAGTGTTATCCCATACACCACTATTCATATCACCATGCATCACGCTATTGCATGTGTCAACTAGTCCAACAAACAAGGTCTTGTCCCCCTATATCTCATCAACCAATATCCATCCTAGGATTATAATATCATATATAAGGGATCACATCCAAATAAAACACATAGGGGAATAAAAAAAAGAGTCAACATGTCATTTAGGTCTTAGAAACAAGGCATTCATCCATCACATGAAAATGGGATCACTTGGTCGAAAACATTTATCTTTATCAAACAACTGGGTTTATTAACTTCTTGGATAAAATGATTTATTATCAATTGTTACAACCATAGGTAAAATAAGGCATCAACTATTAAAATCTATAAATTATTTAAAAATTCTTTAAATATTAACACCCAGTTTCAAAAAACATTATGGAAGATAAAATAATAGGACCTCGAATCACCCTGAGAGGTGAGGGGTGAATCAGGATGTCAAATTTTTCTTTTAATATGATAGATCTTGTTTCCCACGTTGGTATGAACTTGGTAAACCTATATGATGGATTTGATCAGCAATTAGACATTCACAGGTGGAGATACAACAAATCATTTTTACTTGGTTCACCACTAAGGGTTAGTATAAGGAGAATATGCCGACAGTGTGTCAGTCATACCTAAATCCACTAATATTCTCTAGATTTGGAATAAAAAAGTTTGATCACATTCACTATGTTCTAGAAACACTACCATTAAATTATTTTATGGATATATCACTTTGTCCCTCTGAACACTTTCATTGACTCCCCTATCTCACTTCTTTGAGATAATTCTAACTCAGTTTATTGACTAGAAGGTTTATTCAATGGATTGTCATTAAAGTATCTTTCCCTGTCTAGCATGATATTTTTCTTGCACTGAAGACCTGAGTTGATCCACAGTGAAATCCCTATCCACTTAAATTGTATGTTCAATACTTCTTTTTTTGAAGATCCTTCACAAAGCTCACTACCTTCGTGAAGATCCCTGCCTTCGCAGAACAAACAGCTTCATGAAGAACCCTTACCATTTCCAAACAAACTCCTACATGAAGCTCGTAAATTCAACATGGAATACCCTATCATCATGAAGTAACCTTTAATAAAAATAATTGTCATTAGTTAAGACTTATAGTATTTTCGTGATGCTTAAGATCACATAGAAAGATGAATTAGTGAAGTTCCCTTAGCTTCATGAAATCAGAGCATTTCTGAATTTTCCTTCAAAAACTTTTTGGAAGTGAATGGGGTAGCCTCATATGTGTAGCCTTGGCTGTTTTCAATTCTACACAACCTCTTTGTGGATTTTCCAGAACTTTGAAAACATCTACATGGTGAAAATCTATTCGTGAAGCACCATTGATATTTGACATTTTTGAGATGAATTCCACCTAATCCATCACGCCTCTATTATGCTTCAATTATCGTAATCATAAAGAAACTATCATCGACCGTGATGCTCCAATTCTTTATCATTCATGATGTTCATCATAATCCCATAGATCACCATCAAATTTCCTCGATCCTTTAGGAAACACAATTCAAAGATCCTATCTTTGTGAAACTCATTCCTTTTCCATATTTTCATAAGTCCTTCAATAAAAACCATTTTTCTTGATGAAATCCATCCTATAAATTTTGGACCCCAAATAATTGGCAATCATGGGGAAATAACGCAACCTTCAATACTATTGGAAGATTAAAAAATAATATCCCTTTCCTTGTAAACTCCCTAAACTCCCATGTGAGGATTGAAAAAAAACACCAATTTTACTCTATTTATAGAAAAGGAAGGCCTTGGTTCCTACAATATCCCCCTCAGGGTTTGTTGGAAATCTGTAGATAAATTAAATGAAGCGCCAACCACAATCAAAACCTAATACGTGAGAAACAAAACATCCAATACTCTAAGTCTACGTGAGAAAATCTCGGTGTAGAAAACAAGAGGGGAACCATGAATTGGGTTCTCATGTTTTGTAACTCAGAAAGTATTCCATGATAAGCTCTGATAGCTTCCTCATAAAACCAAATTATTTTATCCATTCTCATTCTCTAACTTTGCAACTCGTCATTCTATCTCTTTGTAACTCACTGAATGTTTGCATTATCCATTATACATTAAACTATTGAATTTATCCAATCTCCCCCATTGGAAATAAACCCATAGATCATGATTTTTACTTTTATATATAAAAACATACTCCCCCTAGATCTTATCTCCCCCATAAACCTGCATCACTTTAACAAACATATTAAAACGGTTAATTCAACCAAGGAGAGGGGAACTTTTGTAACCAACTCATGCACTGGGATGTGGCTGAACAACGAGGTTCAATCGATATTTCTTGAACACATGTGATACCAATGGATTTGTCAGAATGTCTTCCACTTGGTCATCAGTTCCAACATGATCCATTTTAATCATTCCCTATTAAACTTTTCCTTAATGGAGTGATATTTGATTTCATGGTGTTTTGTAAGAGAATTTTGAACAAGATTATTCATAATATCAATTATGCTATTATTATCACAATGAATCACCATTGGAAATTTCCACATATCACCAATATTATTTAGTTTTTTCTTCATCCAAAGTAGATGAGTGCAAGCCTTTATAGTGGAGATATACTCAAATTTAGCAGTACTAAGAGAAATAATTTCCTATTTCTTTCTCAACCTGCCCACAAAGTTTTTATAATAAATAATTCTCCAACACTTGTGTACTTTCTATCTACCACATATCCAGCCTAGTCAGCATCAAAAAATGATGATAGATCATTATCTCTTCCTATAGAAAAGTATAGTCCATAATTGTGAGTACCTTGAATGTACCTCTTAATTTGTTTAACTGCCTACATATGTTCTTCCATTGGATTACATTGAAAGAGGGCCACTAAGAATGTCTCAAATACAATATATAGTTGTGTTTTAGGTAAGTATAGAAAGCATCAAATTATTCTCCTATACATGGTGGGATCTACATAAGTCTCATCCTCATGGTTTCCAAGTTTAGTTCCAACCACAGTTGGATTTGACATTGGTTTGGAGTCCTGCATATTGAATTTAATCAGAAACTCTCTTATATACTTTTCCTGAGATATAAAAGTGTAGTATTTTCTATGAATAATTTTTATCCCTAAGAAATATGTGAGTTCACCAATCATAGACATTCTAAATTCGATTTCATGTGACTGGAAAATTCTTTCACTAATCTATGTCGGTTTCTACCAAATGTAATATCATCTACGTACACCAATATCATGAACTGATCTTTGTGAGAATTATTCACATATAGATTCTGATTCAGTACTCCTCTTTTAAATTCAATATTCATTAGATAAGAATACATCCAAGAGTACCATGCTCGTTTTTCTTGCTTCAGACCATAGAGTTCCTTTTTTAATCTGAAAACCTTTGCTTCATCATTTCTAGTCTGAAATCCCACTAGTTGTTCAATGTAGAACTCCTCTTCAATAACTCCGTTCAAGAATTCTATTTTGACATCCATCTGACAGACTTGGTATCTTCTTTTAATTACCATAGAAAATAAATAACAGACCAACTCAAGTCTTTCTATTGGAGAAAATGTATCTTTAACATCAAATCCCTATGTATTTGAATATGTACACCGATCATGATATCTCATGGTATGAGAAAACATATACTTGACTTCAAGTTTCACTCACTCTCATTCCAAGGTAAAGATACTAAATTAGATAAGAATATTTTGAGGACATTCAACATAAAACTCCTTTACTAATGACATGATTGTCAAGAAATTTTGAGAACAATCAGGTTTCATAACAATTGAAAAAATGATTCTAGCAGTTTCTTTATCATTCTTATTTTTTTTCCTTAAGGGAATCTCTTCTCATCATATTCATAATGGTGAATCTCATAAAGACTAAATTTCAAGAAATTTCAGTATGGAGAATACAAAAAAAATGGCTCTTCAACTTGTGATTATCCACATTGAACAACTTTTATAGCATCACCAAGGATAATCTTCTAACACACTTTTTCTCTGGGATACCATAAATAAGATCAATCCATGTTGGTACCTTGTTTATCCTAAATGTCCAGAATATAAAATATATATCTTCATAAAAATGATCCTCCAATATATCTATATTTTCATATCAAATTGAGGAATCATTCAAATATGGTGACTTTTCATCTTTTCTATCAAGAATTGATATCCCTGTCTACTTCTCATGTTCTCCCCCTAAGTACTTATTTCACATTCAATTCCCTGAATTATAAGTAAAAGTATAATACACAAAATATTAAGGGAATAAAGTGTATCCTCCTTGTTTCATCAGTTTGAAGTGCACGGTTGAGATGTTTTTCTCAACCAAGTTGTTCCATTTACTCCAGTCTTCATGCTTGCTCATCTGAATAGATGTTCTGATTTATATTAAGGTAGCATGGATTTCTTCTCATCCTCTTCCCATTTGTGTGGAGAATTTTTCTTCTTAATATTCTTTATGGATGGTAAATTATTACTCCTATTAAGTAATGATTCTTGTTCTACTAGTAAGGTTAAACAACCTTTAATAACATGACCATATTTCTTGCATCTCTCACAGAGAAAATATTTAACACATGCGTTTTCTTTTGTTTGAAAACTCTCATGCACTATACCTTCATCATGTAGAATCTTTTATCTTCCTTTTCACTAGACTTATCTTGTGAATCTTTTAGGTTTTTTATTCTTTCAAAATATTCTAGCCAAATAACCAACATGTCATTAGGAACCATTGTAGTAATTTTGGGTCTTCCACATGGGTTCTTCTGGGTGTCATCCCTCTTAGTATTTATTTTAGAAGGGCTACCCTTCAACTTCATGGATTTAGAATATAGGGTCTTCTCAACGTCCTTAAATGAGATCTTCTTGGGATAATTTGTGTTCATAATATGGTTCTAATTTATTCCCAAGTAATCTTTTTCATACTTAACCAGATTTTTTGGTCTTATTTTCTTGTCAATAATGAAGTCATTTTGACATAAACTTGTACCAACCTTGTGACCACTTCAATTACATACATCACAGATGTTATGAAGCTTTCCATATTTGTTTGCAGTAAAAAAATTCTTCTAGACCTATGGATTTCACTTCTTCTTCTATGGCTTGATCCCCCTTGAAATAGGAATCCTTGTTTCTTTTTCATTTAGTTGAATATACCAACAATCCAATGCACAATTCCCAAATCTGTTACAGCACCAAAATTTACCAACAAACCTTGATCTTCTTATATCATATGTATAAAGTTTTTGAATATTATTCATGACTTGTTGTGCTCTTTGTGGGTAACTTAATTCCACACACTCTTTAACATCCTCCTTAGTCATGGTGGTAGGTTTCTTACCACCTTTATTCCTCAATACTTATTTAGTATTTTTCTTAAAACCTGCACTCTTCATTATAATAGGTTTAGAGGCATTAAAACAAGTTGGTTTGGATGGTACCTATTTCTTCTTAGATAATTGTGATAGATCATAAAAATATGTCATTATATTCTTATCACATGTTAGAGGTATTTTAGATTTATAATCCCCCAATGATCATTCAATAGCAATGGAAATTGTTAGCTTCTTTTTTTAAGTATCAATATATTTCTTCTTAAGATTGGCCTACTGAGCTTCCAAATCTAGACATTTCATATTGAGGATATTTTTCTAATCTTAAACTATAATAATATTTTATTCACAAGACTTATTCATTTTAACAACTTCTTCTTCATGCATATTAACTTTATTTTGAATCATAGTGTCAAGTTACTTAATCTTCTTGGATATTTCTTCTAATTTTAAACCATTAACATCAATTCTATTTTTCAATTTCTCTTTAAGCACATGGATATTTTCTTTATGAGTTCTTTTGACTCCCTATTTCTTTTCTACTTATTTAAAGTATTTTTAGGATATTATTTCAAGTTAAATATTTGTTTCATTAAAGTTTCCAACCTATTTAGAGATCTTATAACATTCTAGAATTTTTCTTTGCAGGCCTTCCTCCATAGAATCTACTTCTTTCCTCTCTTAGGTGATTTATACCTGTATACATTGAAATAATCCATAAACAAGGGAGGCTCTTTCTTCAGGAATTTCATGTAGAAAATTTATTAATCTATCAACTGATAATTCTTGTCAGGTTTTAGAATAATCATCATCACCACCTGTGTTGAAATACTTATTCTAAAGATAAATTTCAAACATTCTAACACATACCACCTAATCACTCAAATATTTTGATTTAAATGAGGTAGAAATGTTTTCCTTATCATTGGTGGAAACCTGAGACACCTACTCTTTACTTTCCAGAACTGAAATATTTTCATTATCAGAAAGGCATGGAGTACCAGATACTTCCACTTATTTAAATAATAAGGACTTCTTCAATTGTCTCTTCTCTTTATTTTTCCAATTCATCATGGTATCAGTGGATAAATACTTATACTCAGAGATAACTAGATATTCATTAAGACTACACTTCATTGTTGACTCAGGAAAGAAAATCAAATCTTTAATAGAGAATATATTTACTATAGAGTATTCAACATACATGAAACTTCCCTCTGATACCACTTGTAGGGCCCTGGAACACCCTGAGAGGGGAGGGGTGAATTAGGGTGGAAAATTTTTCTTTTAATATCACTAATATTGTTCCCATGTTGGTTGGAACTCTTTAAACCTATATGATGGATTCAATCATCAATTAGACATTAACAAGTAGAGATACAACACATCACTTTTACTTGGTTCACTACTAAGGGCTAGTCCAAGGAGCATATGCCAATAGTGTGTCAATCATACCTAAATCCAATAATCCCCAATAGATGTGGAATACATACGTTTGGTCATAGTCACTCTATTCCAGACACATTTCCTTTATAATATTTTAGGGATATCTCACTATGTCCCTTGAAACACTTCCATCGACTCCCCCTTAGCTCGCTACTTTGAGAGAAATCTAACTAAGTTTATCAACTTGAAGTTTTCTTCAATAATTTGTCATTAACTTTTTTGTCCTTGACTAAAAAGAGACTCATATTGCACCTAAGACCTAATTTGATGCACACTTAAAGCCTTTTCCACTTAAAACAGATGTTCAATACTGCCTTCGCAAAGCTCCCTACCTTCACAGAACAAACTTCCTTCATGAAGTACCCTTGCCTTTGTAAAACAAACACCTTCATGAAGCTCAAAAAGTCAATGTGGAATACCATATCATCATAAAGAATCCTTTAATCAAAATCATTGTAATCAATCATGAATTATATTCATTTCAAGATTCTCAAGCTTTCATAGAAAGATGGATTCCCAAAGCTCCCTTAGCTTTTCGAAATTTGAGAGTTTCTAGATTTTCCTTTAAAAACTCATTGGAAGTGAAGTGGGGTAGACTCATATTTATATCCTTAGCTGTTCATGATGCTCCACTTCCTCTTTGTGTATTTTCTAGATCTTTCAAAAAATCATCATAGTATACCTCCATTCGTGAAACACAATTGATATTTTATGTTGTTGAGATGCATTCCGTCAAACCCTTCATCCCTCTACGATGCTCCAATTCTCGTAATCATAGAGATCCCCATCATTGATCATGATGCTCCAATTATTCATCATTCATGATGTTCATCATAATAATGTAGATCACCATCAACTTTCTCTTATCCTCCTCAAAACACAATTCACAAAGCCCATCTTTTCAAAACTCATTCCTTTTTCATATTTTCATAAGTCCTTCAAGAAAAAACACTTTTCATGATGAAATCCATCCTCTAAATTTTTTACCCCAAAAATTTGGAAATCACCGAGAAATGATGCCACCTTCATTAATGTTGTTATATTTAACTATAAGATCCATTTACTTACAAACTCATTGAACTCGCATGTGAGGATTTATAACAAACACAAACCATACTCTATTTGAAACAAAGGATAGCCTTCGTTTCAAAAAAAATTCATTAGAATACCTCTTTAATATTATCAGCAATAAGAATTAATAGTTTCATGTTCCTTAGAAAATTCCACTAATATATGGAAGAACAATTCAATTAAACATGCATCAGGAATCACTTAATTTCCATCAAATTATAAGAATCAATGGATTCAATAAACATGCCTCTTTAATTCTTTTTTCATCAACAATGTTGAATTTACATTATTTAACCTTTTTTATTAAATTAATCATGTTAAACCATAGAATAACAAACATTCTAAATAAATCATAAACATAGATATAACACTATCTATGACAACCCTGCTTTTTATTACAACTTAAACATGCTTTATTACATAAAACTTCACTTGATACAACAAAGAAGATCGAGAGGTTTAGTGTCTTTGGGGCTTAGGATCATTACATAAAAACTTTAAACTTGAAATACAACATCCTTATTGAAAACTTCCTTTACATGACCACTACATTCCTTCGTACTTAGCATTGCATGGGATAACCTGAGGACATGCATAAGAAAAGGGTGAGCTATAAAGCCCAGTAAGGGAGTACATAATGAATAACATGAGGAGTACAATACATGTTAGGAAATAGGCATATCAATAGAGCATAAGAGAGACATGAACATAAAGGCATGATAAAGCATGATAATCATAACATGGAAATGTGGCAACAACACTTAACATTGAATTAGCATGAGCCAAGGCTCATTGCACATGGAGCATGAGTAAACCCTCATTGCACTTGAAGCACGAGTAAACCCTCGTTGCACTTGAAGCACGAGTAAACCCTCGTTGCACTTGAATTAGCATGAGTCAACACTCATTGCACATGTCGTATCATGATACTATACTTTACCCAATGCATTGGAGCGCTATCAGGGCGCACCCTTCTTAAACATTTCATTTCATGCATAAGTGTGCCACATGGATCATAAAACATGGATTCATAAAACATAATCATTTCTTCCACGATAAAGGAATGTGGAATTCATACATGAAACTTTACAATCAATACGTATATGTGCATAAAGGTGAATACCCTTGATGGAGAAATGGGCATGGTATTCACTACACAAAGACATTGGCTTAGAAAATTGGTGCGATTTCGGCAGCGTAACGGCGTGACATAAGAATTCATAAAAAAGGTTGATGAGAGAGAAAGGGGTTCCTCATCATATTTACATGAAATGGACAGTAAGGAGATCATATATATACATGTCCCAACAACAGAAATGGAATTTAGATTCATGATACAAAAGTATTTCTTGAATATAAAAGAAGAGAGAGAAGTTCCTTTCGGAATTTCGGCATAGTAACGGGTGTACATGGGAGGCATTTAATGAGAGAGAAAGGGTTCTCCCATCATTAAAACAATAAGAGGGCAGTATGGGGGAGGTGCGAAACCATACCCCAACATTCATAAATTAAATTAAAAGGGCAATACAACTTAAAGAAAATTGACAAAAAATGAGAAAGGAAGAAAAAAAAAACCCTTACTTGGAAGTGTGCTTCCAAAGGCTAGAGAGAGGATTGTGAGAGGCTTCTTGGGAGCTTGGGGCACCTTGAGAGGATTCTAGAGAGAGTAGAGCAGAGGTTGGACGAACTTCAAGGGCTTTGAGTGAGGAGGAAGTGGGAGCTTGGGTGGGTTTATATAGGAAAGGTGAGAGAATTCTTTATTATTTAGGTTTGGGACCCCTTATATTAAAATAATCCAAACCACAAACCATCCCATGGTATTTGCCCATGGTTTCTGGAAAAGGAGAGAGGAAAACAATATTTTACAAGGCCAAGGTCCGAAATTATTAAAAAAATTAGGGTTGCTTATGTGGAGGTGAGTCACACTCCCATGGAAATTAATTTAAAAAGGCAAAGTGTTGAATAAGTCTTGAGGGCTCCATTAATGCTTTGAAAAGTGATTCAAACAAACCCAAAACCTCATTATTTTAATGATAAAACATATATTGGCCGAACCTAAGGATTATGGTATTTTATTACATCACCATTGGGTTATTATGATGTCATAAATCACATTATATATTTAAAAGGTATTTAATTTTTACCCAAAAATTGGACTGTCTCAGAAAATTATGAAAAATTCACCGTTGGATAATTTCGACGTCCTGATTCCAAAAATAATATTTATTTTATCTAAATAATTTTCTAAATATGTGAATTTGCACTTTTAAAATAAAAACCGACATTTATAAAAAAATTCACGGGTTTTGACAGAAATGGCTTTCAAACCTTAATAAAAATTTTAATTGCATTCATAAAATTATAAGATCATTTATATTTAATGACAATTAATTTAATATTAATAATAATATTTTATTAAAATATTATTTAATTCAAAAATCCTCTAATTTAATAAAATATAATTCTTAATTAAATAATAACTAAAAACACCATTTGTACTTTAAAAACTAATTACAATGTATCAAAAAAAATGACTAGAAATTATATTCATTATTATATATATAAAAAATAATGTACATGAACATGGTTCTACTTATTTGTTACATAACCCCTTAAAATAGCCGCATAAGACCTAAGGGTAAGGTGCGCGATGGTGACAGACTCTTGGGGCTGCTCGGATAACATCGCTCGAGTGGTAATCTCTATCAACTTCCATTTTTCCCGTAGACGATCACGTTAGAGCTTGACTTGATGAAGCTCAGCTTGGGCTTGGTCAAGGGCAAAGCCCAAAGACGCCACCTCTTTACCGAGCTCCGACAAATGGGCTTCGTAAGGGGCAATTCTACTGGATGAGGCCATCGCTTCCTTTGTCTGAGTAAAAATGGTTTCGTTAAAGCCTTATATTTAAACTACCCAGATGATCAATGTTCAACGGCTATAAAAGTAACGGTCACAAATCTTAACGTAAAACTAAAGAAGTTGACATCTTATAAAAACATAAAGAAACATTTAACTGGATCAAGAGGGATTTTCCATTAATGAAATTTTGGGTCGTTACAACATTCCCCCCTTAAGAAATTTCGCCCTCGAAATTTTCCTTTTCCCACACTAAAACAAATGTGGGTAACTTAGCTTCATCATATCCTCCGACTCCCAAGTTGCTTCTTCAAACTTGTGGTTTCTCCACAACACCTTGACGAGGGGCATTGTCTTATTTCGTAGAACTTTTTCTCTACGATCTAAGATCTTGACTGGTTGCTCCTCATAAGAAAGATCGTCTTCTAATTGTACCACCTCAGAAGAGAGTACATGTGAAGGGTCTGGTATGTACTTCCTTAAGAGGGATACATGGAAGACATCATGCACCTTGGCCATAGTAGGTGGAAGTGCTAGTCGATAGGCCACAGCCCCAACACGATCAAGAATCTCGAAGGGGCTGATGTACCTTGGACTTAACTTCCCTTTCTTTCCAAACCTCATGACCTTCTTCCACGGAGATATGCGTAAAAACACCATGTCTCCGACTTTAAATTCAAGGTCTCGTCGACGATTATCTGCATAACTCTTCTGTCGACTTTGGGCTGCCTTGATATGCTGCTGAATGGTTTTCACCTTCTCCACCATTTCTTCGACCATTTCTGGCCCAAGCAGCTTACGTTCACCGACCTCATCCCAACATGCCGGTGTTCTACACCTTTTCCCATACAGGGCTTCATATGGTGCCATTTGGATGCTCGAGTGGAAACTATTATTATAAGAGAACTCAACTAGAGGAAGATGTTGATCCCATCCTCCTTTAAAGTCCATTGAGCATGCTCTCAACATATCCTCAAGTGTTTGGATAGTCCGCTCGGATTGGCCATCAGTTTGAGGATGATAGGCCGTACTGAAGTTCAGTTCAGTATTCAGAGCATGTTGAAGACTCTTCCAAAACTTAGAGGTAAATCTTGGATCTCGGTCAGACACAATAGATAGTGGTACTCCATGCAACCGTACCACTTCCCTGATGTATATCCGTGCCAGTTGATCCAAAGAGAAATCCTCTCGAATAGCAATGAAGTGTGCAGTCTTTGTAAGACGATCCACAATAACCCAGATTGCATTGTTGCTTTTGGATGTCCTTGGAAGTCCAGTGACGAAGTCCATGGTGATGTTCTCCCATTTCCATTCTGGTATGGGCAATGGTTGCATCATCCCCTTAGACTTCTGCCTCTCTGCCTTCACTTTCTGACACACCAGGCACTTTGATGTATATTCAGCGATCTCCTTCTTCATATTATCCCACCAAAAGTTTTCTCGGAGATCTCGATACATCTTTGTGCTCCCTGGGTGAATAGAGAAATTTGAACTATGTGCATCATCCAAAAGTTCCTTCTTCAGCTCCGAACTTGATGGGACACATAGTCTTTTCCCAAACCGCACAATTCCTTCTTCATTAACATTAAACTCTGAGGATTTTCCCTTTTTGATAGCTTCCACTTTTTCTTGGATTCTCGCATCATCCTTTTGAGCATCCTTTAACCTTTCCAAAAGAGATGGTTGAGCAATCATTTGTGAAAGGATTGATGATGTTCCCTTCTTTATGATTCCCACGTCCATCTTCATCAAGTCTAAGAAGATTGGATCCTTCTCAATTCTCATCATTGATAGAATTGCTGGATCCTTTCTACTTAGGGCATCCGCTACCTTGTTCGCCTTCCCAGGGTGGTAATGTATTGAACAGTCATAATCCTTTATGAGCTCTATCCATCTTCTCTGGCGCATATTAAGCTCTTTCTGTGTGAATATATATTTAAGACTCTTGTGGTCAGTATATATCTCACATTTCTCTCCATAGAGATAATGCCGCCAGATTTTCAAGGCAAAGATCACCGCCGCCAACTCCAGATCATGCGTTGGATAGTTTCTCTCATGGATTTTCAACTGTCTTGAGGCATAGGATATCACTTTATCATTCTGCATCAGCACACATCCTAAGCCCTTCTTCGAAGCATCACTGAATACCACAAAAAGCTCTCCACTTGTGGGTAAAGTGAGCACAGGTGCAGTGATAAGCCTCCTTTTCAACTCCTTGAAGCTTTCTTCGCATTCATCACTCCAAGCAAACTTTACTCCCTTTCGAGTTAGCTTGGTAAGAGGGTTGGACAATCGTGAGAAGTTTCTCACAAATCGTCGATAATATCCAGCTAACCCCAAGAAGCTACGGATATTAGTTACCGATGTTGGCCTCGGCCATCCCTCAATTGCATCTGTTTTGGAGGGGTCCACAGATATCTCATTGCTTGTGATGATATGGCCCAAGAATGAGACCTCCTTCAACCAGAACTCACACTTGCTGTACTTGGCATAGAGCTTCTCCTTGCGCAAAGTCTCCAGTACAGTTCTTAAATGCTCCTCATGGTCCTCCTTGGTTTTGGAGTATATTAGAATATCATCTATAAAGACTACCACAAATTTATCTAGGTAATCTCTAAAGACTCTATTCATCAAGTCCATGAATATTGCTGGAGCATTGGTGAGTCCAAAAGGCATTACTATGAATTCATAGTGCCCGTACCTTGTACGAAAAGCAGTCTTGGGGATATCTTCCTTCTTCACCCTTACTTGATAATATCCCGACCGCAAGTCGACCTTGGAGAAGTATTGTGCTCCACGCAGCTGATCAAACAAGTCATCGATTCTTGGAAGAGGATACTTGTTCTTTATCGTGATTTTGTTAAGTTCACGATAATCGATGCAAAGCCGCATTGACCCATCCTTCTTCTTGACGAAGAGGACTGGTGCACCCCATGGTGATGCACTTGGGCGTATAAACCCTTTATCCAGATTCTCCTGTAGTTGTTTCTTCAGTTCTTCAAGCTCAACCACGGCCATTCTATATGGAGTCTTGGATATTGGTAGCGCCCCAGGTATAAGTTCAATTGAGAACTCAACATCTCTTCTTGGAGGAAGACCAGGAAGTTCCTCTGGAAATACTTCAGCGAATTCCCTCACAATAGGCATTTCTTCAAGGGTGGTTTCTTCCTTGGACTCAATCATCTGAGCCAGATATGCGTGCTCATAAGGCAGTAATATCCATGCTTGAGATGATGGAGCTAAAGGAGATTCATCTTCCTCCTGACACTTGTAAAGAATCGGGGGTCGATTCTCCATATGGAGTGTGATTTCCCTCTCCCGACAATTTATGTTGGCTCTATATAAGGAAAGCCAATCCATGCCAAGAATTGCATCAAATTCCACCAAAGGGAGTATGACGAGGTTCGCCGGGAAATTCAATCCACAGATTATAACAGGGGAGGACTTATACTCATGGGATGCAATGATTGCCCCATTTGCCGTACTCACCGACATCTTTACTTCCATGGTTTGTGGTGGTGCAGAGATTGTTCTACTAAACTTTTGAGATATAAAAGAATGCGTAGAACCTGAATCAAAAAGTACGTTCGCTATTCTTGAATGAATAACTAGCGTACCTGTCACCACTTCGTTGTCGGGGTTCACTTCGGCAGAAGTGATGGCAAAAGCTCTTCCTTGCTGTCTTGGAGGTTGTTGATTGCCTCCGATAACCCTTGGATTAGGGCACTGATTTGCAAAATGACCCGGTTCTTTGCATTTGAAGCATTGAACAACGCGTTGAGGTTCGAACGGAGCGTTCCTCCCCTCCGTCGCAGCCGCGGGTTCTTCTTGCTGACAGTTAACAGCTAGGTGCCCTTCTCTTCCACACTTGAAGCATTTTCTTGTCCCCCTAAGGCAATTTCCCGGGTGCTTCTTTCCACACTTTTGGCAAGTGGGGTGCTGGAATTTCTTAGCGCCGTTGGATTTATCCATCGGACCACCAGCATTGAAGTCCACCTTCCGCTTCTTGTCCCCATGATACCCCTGTGATTCTCCGATCTCCATTTCAACCTTGAGGGCACATCGGACAATTTCCTCATAGCTGTCGAAGTCACGGATCGCTAATGCTTTCCGCAAGCTAGGCTTCAGCCCACCAAAGAAGCGGTCAACCTTGCATTCGGGGGTAACGACAAAGCCGGAAGCGTATCGTGCAAGCCTTGTGAAGTTTGCCTCGTACGCTCCCACGGATTCCTCATCTTTCTGCTTGAGGGAAAGGAAGTCCCTTTCCATCTTAAGACGGAGGGTGCGTGGAAAATATTTATCGAAAAACATCTTCCGGAATACCTTCCATTCCAAAGCCTCGATCTCCTCCTCAGGCTTCGTATTTTTGATCAACGTCCACCATTGATCAGCTTCACCCTCCATACGATAAGCCGCCAGGAGAACCTTCTCTTTTTCAGAGCATTGGAGGATGGAGAATATCTTCTCAATGGAGTTGATCCATTGTTCAGCGATCGTGGGATCAGATGATCCACTAAAAGTAGGAGGCCTTTGTCTCATGAAGCTTTCAATAGCGACTTGTTCTTTCTTAGGGGGGGTTGAACGTTCCTCTTGACCAGTGTTTCTATTCAAAACTTGAGTTAGCTGAGAGAGAAGCGTGACAAAGTTCGCGATTCCCGCTCCCATCGGATTGGGCATCTCATTAGTACAATCATCACACTGATCTTCACAACGGTTGTTAGCCCGAGTTCTCCTATTACCGGCCATTGGCTGGAATAAAAGGAAAGTTAGGGGTAACACATAGAGGGTAATCCAAAGACAAAAGTTGATGACTTATAAATAAACTTTAATCTCTTTAACTCATGAGTCTATAGGATTCAATCCAGGCTTTTCATGATCTTCCTTCTAACATATATTCTTAGGGGCATTTTTCCCTTAATAAGGGTTCATACTAAGATTGTGAATTTATCAAAACATATCCCCCGGGAGTGTCGTAACCAAGAGTGCAGCAAGGCCCGTTGTCGTGCACCAGTTCCCGTTCGAGTCTAGCTCAAAGCGGTGTTTTCGGGTTTTACCCCTAGGATACATCTGTGCCAGAGCCGCCTCTACCTGCTCGTATCCAGACAGGGATGTATTTGTTTGATAAACCACTTACTTAGTACTTACCAAAACTTAGGGGATTTTTTATTATTCTTAGTCTTGTATCTAAGGTCTTACTAGGGTTTCCTAATCCCAAAAATAACTAAACCTATCCTCTGATACCAACTATGACAACCCTGCTTTTTATTACAACTTAAACATGCTTTATTACATAAAACTTCACTTGATACAACAAAGAAGATCGAGAGGTTTAGTGTCTTTGGGGCTTAGGATCATTACATAAAAACTTTAAACTTGAAATACAACATCCTTATTGAAAACTTCCTTTACATGACCACTACATTCCTTCGTACTTAGCATTGCATGGGATAACCTGAGGACATGCATAAGAAAAGGGTGAGCTATAAAGCCCAGTAAGGGAGTACATAATGAATAACATGAGGAGTACAATACATGTTAGGCAATAGGCATATCAATAGAGCATAAGAGAGACATGAACATAAAGGCATGATAAAGCATGATAATCATAACATGGAAATGTGGCAACAACACTTAACATTGAATTAGCATGAGCCAAGGCTCATTGCACATGGAGCATGAGTAAACCCTCATTGCACTTGAAGCACGAGTAAACCCTCGTTGCACTTGAAGCACGAGTAAACCCTCGTTGCACTTGAGTTAGCATGAGTCAACACTCATTGCACATGTCGTATCATGATACTATACTTTACCCAATGCATTGGAGCGCTATCAGGGCGCACCCTTCTTAAACATTTCATTTCATGCATAAGTGTGCCACATGGATCATAAAACATGGATTCATAAAACATAATCATTTCTTCCACGATAAAGGAATGTGGAATTCATACATGAAACTTTACAATCAATACGTATATGTGCATAAAGGTGAATACCCTTGATGGAGAAATGGGCATGGTATTCACTACACAAAGACATTGGCTTAGAAAATTGGTGCGATTTCGGCAGCGTAACGGCGTGACATAAGAATTCATAAAAAAGGTTGATGAGAGAGAAAGGGGTTCCTCATCATATTTACATGAAATGGACAGTAAGGAGATCATATATATACATGTCCCAACAACAGAAATGGAATTTAGATTCATGATACAAAAGTATTGCTTGAATATAAAAGAAGAGAGAGAAGTTCCTTTCGGAATTTCGGCATAGTAACGGGTGTACATGGGAGGCATTTAATGAGAGAGAAAGGGTTCTCCCATCATTAAAACAATAAGAGGGAAGTATGGGGGAGGTGCGAAACCATACCCCAACATTCATAAATTAAATTAAAAGGGCAATACAACTTAAAGAAAATTGACAAAAAATGAGAAAGGAAGAAAAAAAAAACCCTTACTTGGAAGTGTGCTTCCAAAGGCTAGAGAGAGGCTTGTGAGAGGCTTCTTGGGAGCTTGGGGCACCTTGAGAGGATTATAGAGAGAGTAGAGCAGAGGTTGGACGAACTTCAAGGGCTTTGAGTGAGGAGGAAGTGGGAGCTTGGGTGGGTTTATATAGGAAAGGTGAGAGAATTCTTTATTATTTAGGTTTGGGACCCCTTATATTAAAATAATCCAAACCACAAACCATCCCATGGTATTTGCCCATGGTTTCTGGAAAAGGAGAGAGGAAAACAATATTTTACAAGGCCAAGGTCCGAACTTATTAAAAAATTAGGGTTGCTTATGTGGAGGTGAGTCACACTCCCATGGAAATTAATTTAAAAAGGCAAAGTGTTGAATAAGTCTTGAGGGCTCCATTAATGCTTTGAAAAGTGAGTCAAACAAACCCAAAACCTCATTATTTTAATGATAAAACATATATTGGCCGAACCTAAGGATTATGGTATTTTATTACATCACCATTGGGTTATTATGATGTCATAAATCACATTATATATTTAAAAGGTATTTAATTTTTACCCAAAAATTGGACTGTCTCAGAAAATTATGAAAAATTCACCGTTGGATAATTTCGACGTCCTGATTCCAAAAATAATATTTATTTTATCTAAATAATTTTCTAAATATGTGAATTTGCACTTTTAAAATAAAAACCGACATTTATAAAAAAATTCACGGGTTTTGACAGAAATGGCTTTCAAACCTTAATAAAAATTTTAATTGCATTCATAAAATTATAAGATCATTTATATTTAATGACAATTAATTTAATATTAATAATAATATTTTATTAAAATATTATTTAATTCAAAAATCCTCTAATTTAATAAAATATAATTCTTAATTAAATAATAACTAAAAACACCATTTGTACTTTAAAAACTAATTACAATGTATCAAAAAAAATGACTAGAAATTATATTCATTATTATATATATAAAAAATAATGTACATGAACATGGTTCTACTTATTTGTTACATAACCCCTTAAAATAGCCGCATAAGACCTAAGGGTAAGGTGCGCGATGGTGACAGACTCTTGGGGCTGCTCGGATAACATCGCTCGAGTGGTAATCTCTATCAACTTCCATTTTTCCCGTAGACGATCACGTTCGAGCTTGACTTGATGAAGCTCAGCTTGGGCTTGGTCAAGGGCAAAGCCCAAAGACGCCACCTCTTTACCGAGCTCCGACAAATGGGCTTCGTAAGGGGCAATTCTACTGGATGAGGCCATCGCTTCCTTTGTCTGAGTAAAAATGGTTTCGTTAAAGCCTTATATTTAAACTACCCAGATGATCAATGTTCAACGGCTATAAAAGTAACGGTCACAAATCTTAACGTAAAACTAAAGAAGTTGACATCTTATAAAAACATAAAGAAACATTTAACTGGATCAAGAGGGTTTTTCCATTAATGAAATTTTGGGTCGTTACACTATCTATCAAATCAAGAGGCAAACTATTATCACAGTGGAAAAAGATGTGATTGTTCAACCATAACCCATTTTTTCATTATTTTGATTTAATATTCATTTTGGTTAATTCCATCATCATACAAATAGAAAAATCATGATTAATTTACGATTTCACCTAAAAGTAATAGGATAATCAAAAAAATCCCCTACCTTAAGGATTTAAATGTTTTTGAACTAGAAAAAAATAACAATTAAAATATCTAATCACCTCTCTCGTAATAAAACTACAACCCTCCAAGAATTTTGTGCCAAAACCATGCCAAAATATATCAAAATAACTTTATAAGAACAAATGAGTTGAACTTACATAGAATAAAATTAAATAATGTGAGGAAACAAGACTGTTCAAATAATAAACAATAAGATAAAGAGTGAAAACTCACCTCGGATCCCCATAGATAAAGAATGGGAAACCAAGGATCAATCATTTTCAAAAGTGATTCAAAATTTAATGAGAGATATATTTTGGTCGACTAGAGTTGGGAGAATATTGAAGGTTTTGATAGAAACCAAGGGTGTAATTAACTTTATAGGTGCACTTTCAAGGTGTTAATGGGTAATTCACATCATTAAAGGTTTTATTTTAAGCAATATATAAAAAATTAATCACCTTGATCTAATAAATCTAGATTAATTAACATAATGAATATCACATTTACATCATGAGTTTTTAGAGACATATTTATTGAAGTTAATCCTCCACTCTTACACATCATGAATATACTATACATGTCATGAACTTTACCATGTGAAACACCCTCACACAATCCATGAACTTCCAATTCATCTGCGGATTCCTCCTATGAAAAACATCAGGCCACAAACTTCCCACTCATGATGCGAACTAGGTTTCACATTGTGAAATATACCTACAACCAAATTCTTCCACCTAGACACCACTGAACATACTCTAGGCTTCCTATAAGCACCACAACCTTTGAAAACACACAAATGGATGAGAAAGAAGGATCTAGCCCCTTACACATTGTGAGTTATATTATCTTAAATTTTATACTTAAAAATACACAACATCAGTATACCTATTGGATATATAACCAATGGAAATATTTTCAATGACCATATGTAAAATGACTATATTTGTAATGACCATATTTTTAATGACCACATTTGAAACAACCATATTTCATTAATATATATACATATAACCTTACTAAACTTATTCCATTCACACTTCCCATTTCCATGGTTTTAATTTGAGATATCAAAAAATGTTTTATCCTTTAATGGTATTATTTATCATTGTTGGTTTTTTCATACTAATGGTGATCCTTAAAGGAAATGGTCGTCAAGGGGAGTTCCTAGTTCTAAAGATATTTTTCTTTTTCAATTTATTTTCCCCTTTTAATTTTTTCAGTTCTAAATTATGTAATTATCCATGATGTGTAATAATCCATTGTATGTGATAAATAGTTTTATGTACCTTTGATTCAATGTTCTATAATAATTGAATAAAGTTTATTTAGCATTATTCATATCTTGAATGTCTAAATATCTAATCAAATATTAATTCTTTTTAAATAATAGAGAAACATTCTTTATAATTATAGTAAAAAATTAATGGATCCTAAAACTTGGGGTGTTTTTCTTATTAAACGATGAAGCCATGGTCAAAGGACTAAAGAATTAAAATGTATAAAGATAAAAAGGAAAATTACAAAAGTCTAAAGGAAGGGTATTTATTATAATCTTTTTCATGTAACAGGATGAGATCAGTTGGAAGGACCTCCATCTATCTATTTTCATTGTCAACTCCTTTATTGGAAAGACCATCCACCACCCTGTTCACCTCTCGATAAGCATGAGTGGTTATATGATTAAGCTATGATAGTTGTTATAGTAAGATGATCCATCCAGTAGTGAGGGGTCATGTTGGGTGAACCACTTCATGTCGAAGGGCATGCATGGTTGTAGTTGAGTCACTTTCGATCAAAACATTATTTCATCCTTTTTTCGTGATGAGACCAACAAAAATAGTTATGTTGTACATATATTCTTTTAAGGATGAGGAAAAAGAAAACTTACCATAGCAACATCCTAGAATAGTACCATTGTGATTTCTGTACATGATTTCATATCCTACTAGTCCTGGTTTTCCCTTTGAGGCACCATCCACATTAATTTGGATCCATCCAGGGAGGGAGGTTGCCAAAATACTTCTATAAAACCTTTTGTTTGGGTGTATCTTCCTTTGATTACAATCCAAATAAGGATAATAAAATCCATGACAGAATTGTGAAAGATACCTGTTTGCGTAATTTCAGCTTCCTTAATCACAATTCATATTTTTATTTGGGATTCACTAAGATTTAAAGGGTTATTATTTTTAATGATAGAATATATTTCATACCAAATAATATGAATCAGTTCATCCACAAATGTAATGAATATCTGATCAATTTAAGGATAGGAATCCAAAGCAGTGCATCTCTACATATGTATATGGATGGAGTCTGAACCTGTCTGTATAAGATAAAAAAAGTCAAAAATTTAATTTTATAATGCAGAAGTAGTAGCACAAGTTTAGAATAGATTGTCAAAATACTATCTGTTTTGATTACACATACGACATCTAGAAAAAAGTTGAATACCAAATAACTAGATATTGAAATCAGTGGGAACTCTATTGTGGGAAATTCTCCAAACCAAGGTGAATTTGGGGGGGCTAATACATTGTTTTTTAAAGCTCCTTAATCCAGAGAAACATGCATTTTATTAGTGAAAGTATGTTTATAGTAATGTTTAGAGCTTAGCATACCATTATAAGCTGGTTCCCAAACTAAAAAATCACCATTATTGACAAAGGGGTAGTTGATAAAAATAGTAGTGATTTCATCAGGTAAATCTAAATCTGTAGAGAGCATGTAGTCATTTATGAAGATATTAATATCCATGGTAAGATACATAGGGTCTATCATAGATAAAAGAGGGTATCTATTCAAGTTATCCAACCAAAATTTTAGAGAAGATTCCTTGTTAACTATCTGTCGAGAGTGAGACAAGATTTTTGGAAAAGTGTTATTGATAGAAGGTTGGATTGAAGATTCCATATATAGAAAATTTCCTTTTTGGTTTTTTTATAAAATATTACTCTAAGGAAATCAAAGGTCAAGGATTTATTATTTATAATATTCCATTTAAGTTTATCTTGGAGGGATTCATTAAAGAGTCTAAGGTTCTTAATACCGAGGCCACTATTTTCAAGGGGACTGAAAAAACTATTCTAGGGAACCGTAACAAGTTTATTATCTAGAATTATTCCATTCCAAAAAAAATTATTTTGCTGTTGAGATTTTTGATCACCTCAATAGGCCATTTATAAACCATCATAGAGTAACCCATTTTAGAAACAATGGTTTATTTAACAAGAAAAATCTAGTATGCAATTGATAAAGTTTTTCCCTTAAAAGAGGAGAGTTGACTATTAATCTGGTCAATAATATTGGAAAAATAAGTTCTTTTTGGATTCCCCTAGAAAATGAGAACTACAAGGTATGTTAAGGGGAAAGATACTTCTTTTATTATAAGGTCATTCATAATACCAACTTTACTAGATGTAGGGAAACATTTTCCAAAGAAAATGGAGGATTTGTTCTAGTTTATGGATTGACCAGACACATCTTCATAGTTAGAGAGGAAACTTATAAGATTTTGTATGTTATATTTGTCTCCTTGAAGGAATAAAATAATATCACTTCTATATAAAAGATATGAGGGAACAATCAGGTTTCTAGAGGTAATGATTTTCTTAATTTTACCCTGATTAATCGAAACAATGATAAGTCTACTAAGGTAGTCTTCAGAATTAACAATAAGTATGGTGGAGAGGGGTTCACCCTATCTTACACCTTTAGAGAAGTTGGAATATCCCTTTGGTGAATAATTAATCAAAATAGAAATTCAAGGAGTTCTAAACAAGGTTTTAATATTGGTCACAAAAGTTTCATTAAAACCCAACCTATTGAGGATATTGAAAATAAAACTCCAGTAAATGGTATCAAAATCTTCTTGATGTCAAGATTGATGTCAATGCTTCCTTCTCTTTGATTATTTTTTAATATGTCTTTACATTCATAGGAAATCCATATGCAATCTTGGATATTTCGTTATTTGAGGAAGAAAAATTGGTTCCAAGAGACAATTTTATTAGCAATAAGGTCCAGTCTAATAGCCATAAGTTTATAAATAATTTTATAAATAGTTTTAATAAGATAAATTGTCCTAAAGAGGTTAATTTCAGAATCATTATCCACTTTTGGAATTAGTGAGAAAAAATAAGCATTAATACCATTGGGAAGGTATCCATTAGAAAAAAAAAAGAATTTTATTAGGTGACAAACATCTTTGTGTATAGTACCCCAATAGTATTGGAAAAAAAGTATTAGTGAAACTGTCAGGACCAGGGGAACTATCAATTTTTACATTGAAGACAACTTCTTTAATCTCATGATCAATAGGAACACTGGTCAAAAAATTGGTATAACTTTCTTTAACTATGAGGGGAATGATATCAGTACTTATGTCCTTGTTAAGATCAGGCCCATTAAAGATGTTGTTGAAATGTGAGACAATATGATTGACCAAACCTTCCTCATCATCAATGATGTTATCCCTATATTTAAGGAAGGAAAGAGGTCTAATATCTTTCCTAGTACTTTGTAGTGAATTGTAAAATTTAGATTTTCTATTTCCATATTTAAGCTAGTGGATTTTTAAAGATTGTTTCTGAAGATTATATTTTAAAGTAAGAAGGGAATTTAGCTTGATGCAAAGATAAATTTCTTGAGTCAGATAAATAGTAAAGTAATTCATTATTGAATCTACCTAAATTTGGTTGAGAGTGTGTTCTAGGGAATCAATTACATGATTAGTTTGATTGATTTTGTTTTTCCACCAGGATTTTAACTTTTGTTTTAGAAGTTTTAGTTTCATAATATAGGAAAATCCTTATTGTTAGATTTCATCTAACTCCAGGTATCTTTGATAATCTTATCACAATTAGTAAATGAGATCCATTCATTATTAAATCTAAATATAAGGATGGGATTGGAATCTTTGATGGTGAGGATCACTAATATAGGATGATGATCTTAATTTAGTTTAGGAAGGGTAATAATGGATATGGTATTCCAGTTATCATTAGCTTGGATATTTGTGAAAGCTTTATTCAGTTTACTAGAAATGATTTTATTATGATTTCTTCTATAATAAGTATATTTACCACCAAATAGATTAATCTCTAGGATTTTTTTGTATTCAATACAAAATTTAAAAACCCTAGAAGAGATGCTCGAGTGTGAGGGGGACATATTTTAACTTGGTCCAAGAATGGAGTTTAAGTCTCTGGTGATGATCCCAGGGGATTATATAGTGTTGTTTAGAGAAGATAAGTTATGCTAAATGGATATTATATCTTGGTATCAATTAATTTCATAAATAAAAGTACAGAATAGATGAGAGTTATGTAGAGTCATATTACATGCAACTACTTGGGAATCAATGTTATAAATATGAACATTACTTAAAGAGGCATGAGTAAAGACCCAAATTGATTCAAAAGAGATATTTTTAAATGAAGCACCAATAAATTTATAAATATTTTTTTATAAACCATTAAATATAGAATCATAATTAATTTTATCCTTAGAGATAGAAAAATCATTGGTTTATGACCAAATAAAAATATTTTTAATGTTATGATAGTGTCAGGGTTATAAATACCCTGAAAATTCCAATAGAATATATTCATTTTTACCTATGTTTTGGGCTCCCCCCCCCATTTTTACCTCTGAGGTTCTTTTCCCATGTGGATTTCCTAAGGGTATTGACAGATTTCTCCTTGATCATTGATGAGTTCTTACCCTACAAAGTCATATAAGGGTTAGGATAAATAACATTATTCTGGTTACCTATCAAGTATTTTTATTATTTTTTATTATTTTTCTCACTGAATTGTTGATTTTCAAGATGGTTTTCATTATCCTGGATGATGTTAAAGTATGCATTCATGCCTTCTTCCATAGGAGTGTTGCTAACTTCCTGTGAAATATGAGTAAAACAATTCACGACATGAGGTGTAGTGTGCTTCTGTGAATATGGGGATTTATCTCAAATAAGATACAGTTTCCTCTAATTCATTCTATCCCTATTAGGGTGGGGCTTCTCGGCTATGGGGGAATGGTAATTTTGGGAAGGGGGGATCCACAAACCTGAATTTTTTAGAAACCTGTTGTGAAATATTTCCTTCTGTTGTAGAATAATTAGCAGCGTATATTTCCTTAAATGTTGGTTCTGTTGAGGTATGAAGTGTCTCATTTCTGCCTTCAGGGATTTCAGCAGTCATAGGGGCCAAATTCAGACCCATAACATTCAACATATCCACTAAAATTGACTCCTTACTAGGATGAGTAACATCATCATATACCTGCTTATATTGTTTGATAGTGTCCAAAACCATGGTGGAAATTTCCTTAGTAATAACATGTTCTTCATTGTCAATATCCTCCTTTTCAACCATGTTGTCCCATGATTGTCAGGGGGTCTTTTGAGGTAAATGGGTCACTATATCCATTTTTCATTTCATTTCATGTATGACTTACACTTCTCCAAGGAAGGTCTTGTATCCCTCTTTTTTCTCTTAACTTCATCCTAATCCTTATCAGTAGGGGGATGGACTTGCTGCTTCAAAACTCTACAATTTATAATGGAGTGTCCATTGATCTTTAAATAATCACAAAATATTGGTCGATGCTCATAGTTTACCCTTACCTTAGTGCTATAATATTTTTCATTGAAAACAATAACATGAGGTAGTTTTTATTTTAGATTCACTTCAACCATGACACTTGAAAATAACCCCAAATCACCATTCAAGGTTCTATAATCAATTTTAAAAGGTAATCCTATGAAATAGGTGATATCATTCCATATTTTTTAGGACCTAAATTACCAACTAAGGCCATGAAAATGAAACCAAATTTGATCCATAGATTATTTATGGGTGAATGGGTTGAAGGCAAAGTCTCAAGTCAAAAAATGAAGTCCACTAGGTTTCAACTATATGTTTCCATATTTCTAAACATGGTCTAAGTCTTCTTGAAAGTGGAGGATTAGGTGAAATTGACCTTTCCCAATTGGAATGAGTTTCCAATTGGTTGATCCCCAACAATGGGTGATTCTAGGTTTGAGCTCAGGTAATGGACACAGTTTTTCACCTTTAAGGTAAAAAATTCAACAAAGGACAAAGTACTTACACATTTTCTCCCACTAATAAAGTGATTCAGGATTAGCGTCAATCGCAAATCCTCCATCATCCAAATTTTTAAACATTGGGGTGGTCATTGAGGAAGGTTTTTTAATATATAAGTCCTTAAGAGCTTCCAAAAAGGATATACCTAAGGAATTCAAACTAGAAATAAAGTTAATAATATTTTTCATGCACTAGGTTATGATTTATTTAATACCAGACACACACTTTTGAGGATTATTATCCCTAGTAATATTTCTGTCAAAGCCTACATACACTTGAAGTATCCAGACATCGATGTTATTACCATGAAAACCACACAATCACTATTTTACCAAAATTTCTGGATGTTATCATATACTTATAAAAATACCTTATAATTATAACTAGGACTTTCACTAATGTTCTCTAAAAATAATCCCTAAAATAATTAAACTAATCCTAAAAAATAATCAAACTATCTCTAATAACAATAATAGCGACCTAAGATAAAAACAAAGTTATTTTACATTATTTTCATAAGATACAAATTACATATCCCAAAATGATATCACAATCCCAATAATGGGAGGTTTATTTTCTTTGATGACTAGTTACATGGGAAACATATTTTATAAAAACTTGTGAGCATTTCTCAATAATCAAAACATACTAGACTCACTTCTAAAATTCTCATAAGATATACCCTTCTTCATAACCTAGTGAAGGGAAACATAAGAAGGGTTGAGATAAAATGATCGCTAAGAGAAATCAAATCAACATTTCATCATGGTTTATAACATAATTGTATGAGAAATCATGAGCATGGGAGAAATATCTTAATAAAATTACATAGAATAATAATAATTTTTCATAATTTATTATGGAAGGGAATGTAATATCAAAAGAAAAAAATATACCATGGGAAAATAGTGTGGAAACGTGATATAAAAAAGATTTTAAATAGAGAATAATATAATCATATAATATAGAATTAAATAAAAGGAATAATCATAGGTTTTCATAACATCATGAACATAAAAAACTGTATCGAGTTCACACCTATTCTAGTGAATGTAGTTGAACCGCATTTTGTTCACACTTAATTTTGTAAACATGGATAATATGTATCATGTTCATGCTTAATCTTACAAACATATATAATTTTCATCATGCCCACATTTAATCTTGTGAACATGGCTAATTTTCATCATGTTCATTCTTAATCTGGTGGATATAGCTAGTCCACATCATGTTTACACTCAACATCATTATCCCACAAGGAATAAAATCTTAACCAATGAATTGAAGGGTGAAGAGGACCCCACCCATTATTGATAATAAATATTTGTTCTATAATACATAAATCATTTAACATATCATGAAAATACATGGAAAAGAAAATAAGGTTCATTCATAACATCATAAATAACTCATGGAAAGAAAAATGTGTTCCATAACACTTCAAGATGTTATCACCAAAATTGAACTCAAATGTGTAAATGGTTGATACCCAAAACTCAATCACCATAATAGATTATTTAATAATTAAATTTATAGGGTGTATCATCAAAAATAATTTCTAAATAAATAGATCTTATAGATATAATGAGGAAAATTTTGGTGAAATCATAAAATATTTTTTATAAAATTCTTTACTCTTTGGCATAAAAGAAGAAGTTATTGTCACTTTGGAAAGTCATTTTTATAAAAGGTGATGTTGAAATTTTTTAAAAATTATTTAAATTTTAAAAATTAACTTTTAATAGTGGATCTATGATAAATATATAATGGTTTCAAAATGTTAGGTTAAAATATTTTGAAACTTCTACTTGTAAAATGAATCTTCAATAATGGATCCTTGAAAATGAAACGAAGGTTTCAAACAGGTGAAGTGGGGATATTTTGAAAAAAATTGATTATAAAAATAATATTAAATAATATATATTTTAATAGAAATAAAGGTTATAAAAAATTAATGTGGAGTGTAATATAAAACCTTTTATTTTGAAATAATGGAAAATATTTTGAATATTTTGAAATAACTGTGTTGAAAACCCATATCATTAAAAAAATATTGAAACCTTTGTTTTAAAATGAATAAAGTTGAATATAAGAATCATTGGGGATAAAAACAATTTTGTTTTCCACTAGATAAATTATAATATTGGTGGGAAGTAAAACCAAGGATATGGAGAAAAAATCCATTAAAATAGATGGAAATTATTCTCAACAAAATTAAAATTTTTATGTTACAATAGATTAAGAAAGGAAGAATACTTCAGTTCGAAACATGAATTCCCCAAAAAATTATATATAAACACAAAATAAAATTATAAAATTATATGATAGTTTAATTTTTATATATTATAATTGAGTTGGAGTGATTATGACTCAAGAAAAATATTCGAGTCACGAAAACCCCTTCAACTTGAGGAGCATTTTAAATAAAAAACCTATTGAAAGAGAGAGATTTAAATTGAAGTTAAATTACCATGAATAAAATTTATTTCATGATATAATATCATAAATAGTTAGTATATACACCACATAAATTAAATTATATGCATATAACAAAAATATGTCTCAAATATAGTAATTTTGATATGAAAACTCTTACCTTGGTCTTGATTTATTCTTCAATTTCACAAAATATAATGAATAATTCATTTAATTTTATTAATTAAATACCCATTAAATATATTTATATATACAAAAATTTATACTTCTCATTCATAAACATTCCATACACATACATATTAGTCAATTTTTACTTATTTTCCTACATCGGGTGTTTTATAACAATAATGGTTTATACTAGTTTCATAGGAGTGGTGTCAGTATTTATTCTTATTCAAAAGTTAATATTTAACAAATCATTAAATTTACTAAAAGGGATTATTTTTAATTATATTTACTTTTTAAATTTCCTTTTAGTATTGTTTCATTCTTTATCCTAGAAGATGAAATCAATAATAATATTATTTATGTTATTCCTAATCAACAGAGGGTGTTTTCCTAATTATTGAGCTAAGTATTGATGTATCTTTTCCAAAAAGAAACTGAATCATGATTTAAATAATTATATAATATTAAATAATTAATTATTTTTTCATATCCATCCATGATATAATTTCATACCATATTTCAAGTGGGTGGTCAAACAAACCCAAACAAGAACATATTATGATTAATGGATGATTATGAGGTGATTTAGTTGTAATGTATTTACACCAATAGAATAATGATATCATTTAGTTTTTAATTGTGTGATATATCATAATTATAAAGTAATTATAAGAATAATTAATGGATTTGAAAATATTACCTAATTTGAATATAAGATTATCCTCTTAGTACACTTGTTTTAAACGATTGATTTAATGGTGATCATTTATTGATCTTATCATTAATAGGATCTACAATTTATGATACCATAACCTTAATGATATAATAAAAATAATATTTATCCATTAAAAACATTCTCATGAACATCCATGTAAGGAAATTATGTAAATAAAAAATGGAAATCCTTTGTTCTATGGAAGTGGTAGTCTGCACGTACACATGGGTGATGATTTCATTTCCATAGCATGAGAGAAAAGGAGTAATATAATTTATTATAATTATAAAATAAAAATGTTATAAATATAATATTTATATATTAAATTAATTATTAGGACCATATTTTAAGTTTTCTAAGGAAAAATGAAACATGACACTTTGTGGAGGCGGTGGTCCTTGTATACACAAACGAATGTGGTTTTCACTTTTCTTAAGAGAAAAAGGTAAAATGGGATTAATGATTATTAAAATAGTGGAATAAAATTAATTATATAAACAATAATGATTTCATTAAATAGGTATTTTAAAATTATAATTGGAAAATAAACATAGAAATGAAAGAAATTAAGTAAAAATGAATACTCACATTGAGCGCTTTGAGTTTTCCTTTGAAGATCCCTTTCAAATTAATGGAATGGACTAATATCTTGTGATCAGAAGCTCAAGATAGTGGAATATGATTCTAGTGTAAGTGAATATGTCATATTTTAATGAGTAAAATTAATTTTTAGAGTGGTATTGAAAGGGTGGTGAGAGGTCCCTTTTATAAGTGTCGAGAATGACATTTTTGTAAAAATTCCAACTCAATATAAAGGGAGCACATGTTAAACATGTCAAGTGTCTCAGAAAATATAAAATAATTTATTTTATCTTGAGATAAGGTATATAATATCTCAACCACTCAATTATAAACATTTTTTAATATGTTTCAATCCATTTATCCCTTTAATTATTACTTTTTCATTTAATCTCTTACCATAGTAACTATTTTTTACCTATGGTAGCCAAATTTTTATGCCTAAAAATAATTTTGTACTTATTAGATAATTTGTACCCAGGGATTAAAAATTTTTAATCCATTTCTTATAATTCAATTTCTGAAAGTGTTAAAAAATAATTTCAATATAATAAATGTATAATATATTAAAACAATTTTTGAGAAAAATATTACTTGAGCTTTAAACTATAAAATATAGTTTTTAAACAATATTAAATGTTTTAAAATGTAAAATTTCAATTATAAGATACATATTATTTCACTAAAAATGTTTCATATATTTCTAAGTCATACTTATATTCTAATAAGGGTATACAAGTTGTGGTACCAGTATAATGTATTGTCCAACTAAAAATCATTTTTTAGGAAAAATATCATAAATTCGTTTTGAGATAATTTTTAAATTATAAATCAAAAAATGAAGTTCTTTTTATATAATTTATATTCTAAAATTTAGAAATTTATTTTTTAAATGAAAATACTAAATAAAAAGAAAACTGTTTTATTGAAAAAATAACGTTTTTAAACAGGGAGTTCTCTTAATATTATTTCATATCAAATTATAATTTAAAATATGTTAATATATTACTTTATATATAATAATATTTTAAAATCATTCAATTTTATCTATTAGGATAAAATATATAATAATTAACAAAATAATTCTTTGAAAAAAAATACATTTATACTAAATACACTTTAACAAATAACATTACAATTAATTATTGATATTATAAAATTTAATTTTACTAATATATTGATATTAAAATATTCATTTTAATTATATATATATATTTTCTGATATTTTAATATTAATATTTATATTTATATGTAACAAAGAAATATATATATTTATAATATTTTAATATCATATTTTTATTTCATTGTGTGTTATATTATCTTAAGTTTACTACTTAAAAATACAGGACTTCAGTGTACCCATTGGATATATAACCAATGACCATATCTTAAATGAAAATATTTTCAATAGTCATATTTTGTTCCTATATATATAACTATACTAAACTTATTAAATTCACACTTCCCATTTCCATAGTATTAATTTTAAATATCACAACTTTATTTCTCTTTTCATGGTATTATTTCTCATTGTATTTTTTTATACTAAGGATGATTATTAAAGGTGGTGGTGGTCGAGGGGAGATTCTAGTTCTAAAGATGTTATTCTTTTCAATTTATTTTTCCCATCTATTTTTTTCAGTTTTAATGGATATAATCATCCATGATGTGTAATAATCCATTGTATGTGATACATTTCATTTACCTTCATTACAATGTCACATTATAATTGATTAAAGTTTAGTTAGCTTTGTTCACATATTTTATGACCTAATCTCTAATCAAGTATTAATTATTTTAAAATAATAGAGAAGCATTCTTTATAATTATAGGAAAAAATAATGGCTCTTAAAACCTGAGACGTTGCATAAAAAGCATTATATGAATGTTAAAATATTTTCTTGAATATATTATGAACATGTTTCATTAAAATAATTCATCAATGGTGATCAATTTAATTTATTAATATGAAAACACATCGTGCACATAAAAATAGTTTTACAGAAAATATTTATTTTTACCTTCAAATTATTTTATCTTTATTTACAACTAATTGATAAAAATTATATGAATGATCACACAGTTTTATACCTGTGTAAATAATTATTTTTCATAATTTTAATACTTAGAATAAAATAAATTATCTTTTTAATAAAACATATATGATAAAAAAATGTTTGTTAATAAAAAATTTCTGTTAAGACAAGAATTACTAGACTAACACTCCTTGTAATTTCTAAACCATTTCATGAATGTTATTTATTGATTTTATTCCTTAAATTTTATCAATATTTTTTGTTGATACCATTCATCAAAAATATTAAATTTAAAAACAAAATACATAATTCAAAAAAATCACAATAGTTTCTCTAGGATCAATGGTATTTCCTTAAGTGACTTTGACCCTTTTAAAAAAATAATTTATTTTATAAATTTCATTTAACTATCTATTAATAGATTTAATTTTTGGATTTTTAATAATGAATTATTCACCTAAATTCAGTGTTGTGTGTATTACAAGATAATAAACACATCAAATTTTTTAAATAGAGATGTATTCTAAAATCTCAGGGAGTTATAGTTTAATTAAACCCTATGATTTTATTATACTATATTTCTTCTTTATTTTGTGTGTATTTACACTTCATTATCATAATCTTCTTTTAAAATGTTTCATTATTCATAAATTATGATGTTTGTAAGGATTTTTCTTAACTCAACTCCCTTTTGTCGAGTTATAATCATTATTAATGAATTTAATTATTCTATGTTTGGTTTCTCCTACCCTAATATTTTATTATATTTTTTATTTATTTTCTAGATAATTTACATTTTCAAATAAAATTATTATTCTTTTATGGATTTTTTTCTCCATAATTTTGTTCGACTATTAAGAATAATTCTCATGTTTTTTAATGACTATTTATCCTCCATGTACAAATTATTATTTATAAAAATTGTTTATTTATTATTTTGAAATAAAAATGTAAATCATCTTCTATAACTTTCACATATATCTTTATCTCTTTTTAAAATTTTAAAAAAAATCAACTCTTTTATTGATGTGGGTTATTCTCTAAAACAACCTAAAAAGCTTAAAAATAGAATTTCATTTCACTTTAATCGATTTTTTATCTTACACTCTCCAATTATTTATTATTAAGATTAAATTTTTGGGTATTATTTTAATTTTTTGTTTTAATAGGTCTTCTTATCACCATCTTGAAAATGATTTTTTTTAAAAAAACTTGTAATTTTTTAATTTTACAAAAAATGGTAAATATGTTTTATAAAAATTATTTTATGACTTTGATTCTTTTTTCCTATTTATAAAAAAATTATCTATCTCTTATGAGGTAATTTTCATGATCATCCTTTAATTGTGTAAGGTCCTAAATTTTTAAATCCCTTCCTTTTTATTTTTGAGGCTTAGAAGTGTCAAAATGGTGCCCCAAACCTTTTTTTGTTTTAATTTATAAGTTAATTTAATGAAAAAAAATTCTAAAATTTTATTTACCCTTGTGTAAAACCCCACCCTCATGTATGGGTATGTTCAGTTACCCTTACACAAATACCTTATTCAATATATAGTTTGTCTCATGAATAGGTAGTTCAAGTGCTATGCAAAGGTATGGGTGATTTTCTAATGCTTCTGTAAAGGTAGGTTCTTACCTTCATAAAGGTAAGTACCTACGTCCTTTCTCATATAAGGATATTCCATTGAGTGAAGGTGGTTTGGTTTTTCTAAACCCTATGTAAGGAGAAGTATGAGAATTAATATGATGTGAAAAGTTATTTATGAGTTCCTTAATCTCACATAAGGGTCTTCCCAAATCTTTGTAATGTTTAGATACTTTTTTCAAACCTCGTTTAAGGGTAAAACCAATATTACCCTTATATAGCACATCATTCAAGAATAAGGGTTGATTTTTGTGTACAGATCCATCCTTTTTTCTCCTTTCTTGACCTGTAATGCATTGTCAATTCAATTAATGGGATTTAATGTGTGAAATCTATTGGTTTTCATTGGTTGTTAGTTTTGAATAAAATATTTTGAATCTTCTTAATGTTGTATTTTTATAATGGGTTTTGAAGGTAATTAATTTATGAAAATAATAATTTAATTATTAATTAAATGGGAGTTTTCAGTGATCCTCTTATGAGTCCTCTGAGAATTATCTATTATTTCTAAAAATCAGAATAATCCCTATGATTAATTCTCCTTGCCTTATCTGAAATTTTAGTGATTTAAACCACTATCCTTCAAGTTTTTTGAGTCTTATAAAAATCATCTAAGGATTATACTGCTTCTAAACCTACATGAATTACATTTCTCTCTCTCTCTCATGTTATTATTATTTTTCTATTAAAGCTCCATTAGAAAGGTATGGGATTTTAGTTCTCTTTTTATTTTACATGCATATGTGATAATAACATGCTTTTGATTCCTTTTGGGTGGATGGTAAGAGATATCCTAATAAATATAATTAATTGAGCTTAATTAAATTTATGGTAATGGGAATTTTATCCTATAATATACCTTTTTTCATCATGTTTTGGATGATTGATTCCCTAGAAAATATCATTGCAAGCTTAAAACATTATTCTTCCTTATAAATGATTATTGCGTGTTGTGATTTAATTAATTATCATATTTTGAAAAGATAATATTCTCATTTTAAATAAATAATTATTATTACATGTTAATGTTAATTAATATTTTATATTATATATATTAAAATTATCAATTGAAACTTTGTGATTGAATGCGTTATATGTTCCCTCTTGATATTTACTAGATAGTGTATTATTTACTTGTATATTGTGATGAATTTTGTTTCTATGATTGTGATTACTATTGTAATCAACCATTAATAATTTATTAATGATTAAAAGATGGTAATTGAAATAGTTTTGTGTAAATAAAATTTCATTGTGTTTCCCCTTTCTTGTAAAGTTGTTTTGATGTGTGGTGGTTATAATGTGTGGTTTCTTACTGAGTTTTACATGTTTGGTTATGGTGATGATATGTGATGTGTTTGTGTGGTAGTTGGGGCTGTGGTAATGATGAGTGGTAAGGAAGCATGGATTTGATATGGGAATGGATGATGGTGTCATACTTCGGCTTGGTAGTAGTTGTGGAATGCTTGAAAAGTGTTAAGTTTTAAATTAAATGAACTTGGGTTGGACTAAATGATTTAAGGCTAGAAATAAATAAATGGTAAATGGGGTAATAATGTTTAATTTGATTATTAAGTAAAATAAATTAATGTGTAAATGTTTGGTAATTGATATGGTTAAATGAGAAATATGAAATTGATGTATGGTTGTGTGCTTGGTAAGTGGGATTGGATGGGTTTATAGTGTTGTGGTGGTGAGGTTGTTGTGTGATCATGGTGAAGTGGAGGTGGTAGTAATTGGGTGGTTTGGTTTTGTGGAACCATATATTGGTCTTGTGTGTAACTATTATACATTTTATTTTCTTTTTGATTTCTATATGAACCCCACCCAACTCGTGTATTTACACCAATGCCAAAAGTTTTTGGGTTTCAGGTGTTTTCACCAAACATCCAAGTTGGCAAGAATGAATGGCTAGCTACCCACTCTCGCCTGATCTCTCTTCCAAGTGATGTTGTTATGAACGTGTTGTGATGGATTTAAGTTATAGTGAACTAGAGGTAATGATTTATGAGAGGATGATTTTGTTTATAGTGGGGGTCATACATGGTATGAGGATGGAACTAAGTTAATGTTATTCATGTTCTTGATACCCTACTATTCTGGTTTATGTTAGTGGTTATGGAATGATAAATATTTGAAGGTTGTGGAATGTGTTATGATTATACTAATATTTTTATGTAGTAATTGACATGGGTTGAGAGCTAGGGATTTATCATTATAATGAGGCATGTGGTTATATGAGGCTGATAGATACAAAAGGGGTGGAAGATCTAGTATATAATATATTGGGTCATGAGAGTGTAAAATCATTATATAAGTTGTATGAGGTACCATTTTATTGATATTATTCTCCTTATATTGCTATAATTGGATTTTTTATTTGGTGAGTGAGCCTTGGTGAGGTAGGGAACTAGCTGATCGGTAGGTGCTTGTTATTTTGTTGTTTTTTCACTGGGGTGTTAGTATGATCTTATCACACTGCATGAGAATCATTATGTATGATCCTACTGAGTATACATGTTATACTCACCTTTAATATATATAAACTTCTTTTTAGGTTATCCGAAGTGATATGGATCCTGATCTGAAAATTTCTAGCTTGTAGCTTGGAGTCATCAAGTTGCTTCTATAGTATTTTCTTTTAGTATTCTTTTTAGATACTTTCATTTGTATTCATATGACATCGCATGAATTTTGGGGGTATTGTGGGTTTTTTATTTCTTTATGTTATGGAGTTTTTTTGTGGTTGGTATCCTATCTCATTATTTTACTTTTTATATTGAGGGTAATGTCTCCCATATATGTGGCTTTATTTATACCCTCAGTTCTAGTCACCAACCCAGGGTATACTAAAGGCGGGAATTAGGTTTCATTATCACTCTTACTTCATTTTCGTCCTAAGAGGGGAACCTTTTGAGTGAAGGGGTTATGAAAAAGTAGTATCAAAGTTAGGTTGAGATATAAGATGGATCTTGAGGTTAATAACTTGTGAAGAATGCATGGGTTAGTAGATAAATGGTATCATAAAATCTTGGTTATTTATATTGATTAGGGATACAATATTGGACATGATATTTTAATTCACCCCATGATTCAATATAATGACTTTGACCTCATTGAATGACTAAGTGAAGTGGAGTTTCTTGTAGGATAGAGACACAGGTAAGGTACATGCATCATTATTATTTTCCATTATGATTTAATGGGGTGAATTTAAGAATTAAAAAATAATTCAATTAAATGAACTTAATATTACATACTACTGAGCTTAATAAATCCTCATTTCCCTTTTTGTTATGGATCTTAGGCATCGTCTGTGTGTGGTTTAAACTGGTGAGGTTTAGTAGACTTGTAGAGCCCTTGGTTTCAATTAAGTGCCCATTTATTTATGTATTTTTTTTATGTAAAGTGTTTGGTTTAATTTTGGGGGTGTTTGGAGGAGTTTTTGAATGTTTTGGGGGCTTTTCTGGAGTTGCATGGTATGAGCACGATTAATACAAATCATGAAACTACTACAAAAAACTGTGAAAAGTGAGGTATTGTGCTCTGGGTAGGTGCACGATTAGGCACATGGTTTGGCCAAACCATGCATCCACCTAGGAGTAATCGTGAATTTGGGGATAGGGTTCTTGATCATGGTTAGCACATAGTTTTCCTAACTTTGAAAATTAACCATGCATGGCTAAAAGTTATATTTGGAAATTGTGGATATAACTTGAATTTTCTCTTTCATAGCTCTTTTTTTCTCTAGTAAGACCCTAAATTGAATTCCTATCTTCCCAAAGACTATGTATACCATTACTCTTGATCCATATGTGATCTGTTGGAAAATATTGGTGCGTTGAAGCCCGAATTACTTTGTAAGTCTCCGTTCTTCATTTTTTTTCCATATATTCTTCTTTTTACTCTCTTGGAATGATATATCCAATATTTTGGGGATGGATATAGGTTTTTTATGCCAATATTGATGAGATATGGTTGTTTTTTTATTAGGGAACAATATCTAAGGCAATTTTTTAGAGTTTCAACCCAATTTTGTTGAAGAATTTGTGTCATTCTTTGTTTTCAACATAGTTCCTAAAGTAGTTGGATTCACTCTAAACTACTTTTATTAGAACTTGAATCCTTGGTTTCAAATTTGATTATTTTCTTGAATTTGATTATGAAATTTTTGTTCAAATCTTGTTAGAAACATTCTTAGCGATGGTTTGTGAAATTGTGTGATTGTTTTGCAATGTTCTTTGTTGAATGATTTAAAAATGATTATTTTAAAATTTTTGTTTGATTTGATTAATGGAAAAATGTTTTGTCAAATGGTTCTTAATAAAAAAAATTGTTTTATTGAAATAGTTTTTCACAATTGGTTTTTCATGGATTTTAGTATAAATGGTTGGCATGTGTTCATATTAATTTGGTACGGATAAGGGCGTTAATTTACCCCCATAAAAAGAATGGGATGGATAAGGGTGTGATGTTTCCCTGATAATAATGGTTCACAGAGTGAGGGATTGGATAAAGGATTAATCACCATTCATGAGTATAGTGAGGTTCATATTTTTATGCATGTTTGGATGTGTGCATATGTGTAATGTAATAGAGTATGAAAAAAACGGAACTGGGAAATGAATTTCTGAAATGGTTTAAAGGCTTGTTTGGTTGTTTTCCATGGAAATGTTTTTGTCTATGAAACTAAACTATTTTGTTTTGGAACTGTTTTTTATTTTATATAAATGGTTGAAATTATTTAAAATGTTTTTATATAATTTTTTATATAAATTTGATAACTTGTTTTATCCTAGTGGTGTGAGTAGGTGAGTCATTTGAGGAAAAACTACTAAGTTTCAAAACTCACCCCTTGCTTGGGAACTTTGGTGATTTTGTAGATGTTGTTTATCAGGACATAGGTAAAGGAAATGTATCTCGTTTCTTTAGTGATTTATCATGATATATTGGGCATGGATTGTGGAGTTGGATCTTGGAGCATGTTGGGAGTTGCATAGTTTCTTTCTTTGTAGTTTTGAGTTCTTTTGGTTTTGTATTCCACTTTGAACTTTGATATGGTTTTGGTTGTAGTTATCATTATTGTTAGTTGGTTTTCTTAAGTTGTATACCTTTTATCATACATCATATATTTTTTTTGTTATGGTATTCTTGGTTGTAGTTTTTTATTTTTAAAGGGAAAATCATCCCCCAATTTTATTAAAGCCCTTATAATTTATTTCCAGTCTTTGCTATCTTGGGGATATCACCTACATCCATGTATAAATTCATCCTTATCTCAAGCCATTGAGGAGGGGGAGGGATTTTACAAATGGTATTATTCTTGGTTGGTCCATCTTTTATTTTGGAAAAAATAGCATTGGTTTGTTGATCTTGGAGTTGGAAATTCATTCTGGTTTATTCCTTGAGTTATATTGGTAGCAAGGAGTAGGATCTCCAGAACTTGAAATGTAGAAAATAAAAAGGAATAGCTAACTTATTTATGTTGAACCTTAAGTTACTATGGATTTGGGTGCATAATTGTCTTGAGACACTTATAAGAGTTTTAATCTTGTTTTCATGGGTTTATCCAATGAGAAGAGAATGACATGAATTTTTTAAAATGAATTCCCAATAGGAGTGCATAGTTTATTTTGAGTAATGATGTATGATTTTAGGAAAAAGTGTTTATTTTTTAAAATAGTTGAAAATGGTTTGATTTTCAAAATCATGGTGGAATTTTCAATGTTAGTATGAAAATGAAAAGTGTCGAATATTGAAAGGCATTGTTGTGATATTTTTGTTTTGGTAAATTTTAAATTTCTAAGCCTTCAGTTGCAAGAGAGTGATACATATTGTTTTTGTTGTGTTTAAAGAAAACGACACCTGGTAGGTTTCATAGAAACCAATTGAAAGAGGCTACTGAGAATGTGGTTTCACCAGAGACACAGTTGAACCAATATCTAGTTCAAAGTATTTTCTAGGCTTTTCAAGACATGAATAGAGAGAACTGAAAGGACTGACCAAGGAAATTTGATCACTCCATTTAGTCCTGAAAGAAGAATCCAACTATCTTTTAGGTTGATTTAGAACCAAAGAAAGCAGAGGTATGGCTGCATAGGATGAATCAAATCTTCAATTTTCTAGGCACACCAGAAGAGTTGAAGGTCATGTTGGAAACATATATTTTGGAGGATATTTCATGATAGTAGTGAGATTTAATAGTTTGGGCTAAATTAGACCAAGGAATTTCATGGGAGGATTTTAAAGAATTTTTCAAAAAACAATTCTATCCTCACACATTTGGGATTTTTAAAATAATGTAATTTTTTATCTTGAAGTAGAAGAATCTCTCAGTGACATAGTATATGGATAAATTTATGAATTTAGTCCAATTTGTGCCTGAAGTTACTACTTGTGCATCTTTGAAGGCAATCTTTTTTGAATTAGGTATAAGGAAAAAAAGATCTGGTCAAATATTTTCATGCTTTGTATAATGTATTATATAGAGATGTTCAATAGAGAAATGGTAGCATGATGGGAAATCTCAGGAACTATGGGTGGAGGAATTATATTGATACCAATGGGAAATGGTGGGAACTTTAATGTTGGGAATAAACAGAATAGGGACACCTATTTACAAGGTATCAGAATGACTTAGAATCATATGACTATATTGGTGAATATTCCTCTTAATCCCAAGAGAAACCTTGGATGTTTTCAGTTTGTTATTTTGATCACATGATGCGAGATTGTACAAAACCACTTATAGAATTCCACAATTTTAATCAGATGTGGAATCTTCAGTACTATTGTAGTAGTGCTTTGTGATCGGGTATTTGGGACACATCTCTTATTTCACAGGCGTCATTTTCTTTGATGGGATGAGGGAAACAGAATACCTCTCTTCAGCATAACTGATCAAGCCATAGTGATTCCAAGAATACCATGAATCCTCAAAAAGGGAAATATAAATGGGGTAACTAGGAGAAAAGTGCAAAAAATAATAAATTATATAGGGATGAGAAAGTAATTATGGATAATAAATTAGGACCATTGATGGTGAGAGATATAATTATTTTCAATTCTACCCTTAAGTAAGATTTATTTGATACAGGTTAATACTATTCATTTATTTATTATTTTACTATTAATCTTTTGGGTTTTCAAGTTGAGATGATGCATTATGTTTTGAAACTTCAAACTCCTTATGGCCAAAGAGAATTTCAAGCCTTTATGTGTAAATCATGTTCTATAACAATTGATAGAGTTGAGTTGATATTGGATTTCTATGTTCTACAGATGTATGTCTATGACATAGTTCCAAGTATGGATTGTTTGAGAATTTTCAAACCTCACATTGATTGTTATACTAGAAGGGTTAGTTTTACAATTGATGATGGTGTCGAGCATCTCTTTAGAGGATACCAAAATGTAAAAGTAGGTGAAATAGTCTTGTTGGAACTAGAAGTTGGAACTATCTTGTACCAATTATAATCTTTGAATTTGGAATCATTGGATGAGATTATGGGTAATGGTTTTACATTAGTTTTTGGATCAATTTATGGATGCTTTTTCCAATAATTTATTAGGGTTTCCACCTATAAGAGAATTGGATTTATGATTGATCTATTATCAAGGACTAGTACCATATCAATTATGTCTTATCAGATAGAACTAATAGAACTAAGGGAATTTAAAGTGTGGTTGTAATATCTTGAAAGTAAAGGGTTCATTTGGCCTAGCATGTCTCTCTGGGAAGCATCGGTCTTGTTTGTCAAAAAGGCAGATAAAACCCTTCAGTTGTGTATGAATTATCGTAAGATTAGCCAAGTTATGATAAATATTTGGTATCCACTTCCACACATTGATGATCTATTCGATCAATTGAGAGGATCACAATGGTTCTCTAAAATTGACCTGTGATTAGAATATCACCAATTGTAGATTTGAAATGAGGATATTCTGAATACGACCCTCAAGAGTAGATATTTCCATTACAAGTATGTGGTAATGCCTTTCGGTATTATGAATGCACCGGTAGTCTTTATGCCATTGATGAATCATATATTTCAAAGGTATCTAGATTCTTTTGTGGTAGTGTTTGTGGATGACATATTGGTGTATTCAAGGACAATGGTTGAGAATGAGAAACACTTGGAGAAAGTGTTGGGAATCTTGATGGATCATCATATGTACACCAAATTATCAAAGTTTGATTTTTGAATACAATACGTATGTTTCTTTGTCCATGTTATATCTAAAAGAGGTGTTTTATGGCTCTGGAAAAGATAGAGTTAGTGATATCTTAGTAACCTCCAAATAATGTCTTCAAGATACACAGTTTTCTTGGATTGTCTGGTTATTACCACCTCTTTTTTTCGCTTTTCATGACTACATTCAACTATGACAGTTGTAATAAGAAAAAATGTTCCATTCCAATGGAATGATGAATGTTATAAGACTTTTCATGATCTTAGAGTTCTCTTTACATCAACACTGATCTTGATATTTCTAGAATCATGAAAAGGGTACATGGTATATTGTGATGCTTCAGGGTCTGGATTGGGATGTATTCTCATGAAGGGAGATCATGTTGTTTCTTATAGCCTTTAACAATTATGGTTTCATGAGAATAACAACCCAACACACAATTTGGATTTAGTTGATGTTGTCTATGCTTTGAATACTTGGCCTCATTACCTCTTTGGCGAGAAATTCATGATGTTTATGGACCATAATAGCTTGAAATATATTTTCTAACAAAGAGATTTGAATTTGAGACAAAGAAGATGGATGTACTATATTTATATTTTTGACTTTGAATTGATGTATACACAGGGTAAATGAAATTCAGTGGTGGATTCATTAAAAATAAAGTTATATGGTTAGTTGGAAAAGTAAGATTTATATTAGTGGTAGTTGATATCAGTTATAGCTGACATTCACTTTGAGTGGCCAGATCATTAACAAAGACAAGAGATTTTTTTCATATCTAATAGGTGTTCTCCTAGCTGAACATTAGTTTTTCATACCACCCTTGCCATGCAACAAGGAATCTTCCCTATATAGTACCTAGGGGCCCCCATTTCTCCAAGCAGTCTATGAATAAGATATTTTGACTTCCTCACTAGTAAGATAGTGGATCGCATTCACAACTAGAAGAATAAATACCTCTCTTTTGGGGGTTGTATTGCTCTGATCAATAGTGTGCTCCTCGCTACCCCTTTTCATGCACTATTTTCCATCAAAGTTCCTAAGGACATCATTATTAACATTGAAAAGATTCTAGATAAATTTATCTAGGACCCCAAATTTGAGGGAAAGCATCACTGATTCTCATGGAACAGAATAGAAAGGCCATCCAGCGAAGGGGGTATCAACGTTCGTAGCCTCACGGATACTCTGCAGTTTATGCACGTAAAAATCATCATGTAAATACTGGAACAACGCACTTTGTGGGGTCAAATTATGAATACTTACCATTTTGGAAATATGGAATCGCTTGAAGTCCACGGTTCCCTGTTCTGGGATATCATCTCCCCCCTTGTTCTATATCTTCAAGTGCATGCATGTTGGATCATAGGAAGGGGTGAAATTTCATTCTGGCATCATAACTGGGTTGGGGAAGTTCTCAGATTCCCAGGATGTCCTGCTCCCTCGATCTCATTTAGGGAAGAAAGAAGTCACCCCTCCTTCATCACAGCAGTGTCAGATGAATTCCATCAGAACTCTTTCAACCTCATTGACATGTCCTATTATAATGACAAATGTGTCTTCACCCCTTCATCCTCTGAGGCCCTCACTTCTTGGGACTTCTGCTGCACACAAGATTTCCAAGACCCTCCAAAGAACTAGAATGATACATTGTGGTGTAAAGACACACCTTCTAAGTTCAACTTATTACTTTGTAGAATCAGAAACAGAGTCCTCCCAACCGAGGAGAACATCAAACAATGTGGGATTCCATTAGCGTCTCGCTGCTCATGTTGTTAAAGCTGCAAGGAGGAGAGGGGCGGACCACATGTTCTTCAACAGCTAATGGGTGGGTTTTGTTTGGAACTTATTTGGTGAGTTCATGGGTCTCTTTGTCCCTCACTTAAGAGACTTATCTTTCATGGAATGGTGGTTATATGGCTCTATTGATAGAGGTCCAGAGAATATGGACCGAACCATGAGCTTGTAGGCCAGATGTTGGAGTCTATGGTAGGCCCACAACAAGGCAAGACATGAAGGGGTGTTGGCCAAGTCCTTCACTATCATTGTCAAGACCAAGTCGCTCCTCCTGGATATGTCTAAGCTTATCACAAATTTTAAAGAGGCACCCTCACTTCACAAAGTGCAGGTCAGCTCCCATATCCCTCTACACATCAATAGTAACAATAGGGGGAAACAGATTCAATGGTCCCCACCAACAAAAGGTCTTAAAATCAACACGGATTCATCATGCAATATGGGGATCCTTCAGGGTGGAGGGATCGTGCAGAATTCATGAGGCTTGGTGGTGCTGGTTTTCTCTTCCAAGTTAGGCCAATGTACCTCCCTTTAGGCCAAGGACAAATCTTTTCTCATGGGACTCCACATTTTCCACCTTAAAAGTGTCCATGTTGAAGAGTCAAAAACTGACTCCAAGATTCTTCATAATGTTTGCATGGATTTTTCCAACCTCCATGGTCTATCGAATTCATCATCAGAAAGTGTAAGTTAGATATTAGTAATAACATCAAGGTTTACCACACTTGAAGAGAAGGAAACCAAGTCATGGACTACCTTGCTTCTTTGGAGGTTACGGGCTCTGATCCAATCTGTAATCATACGGTGAGCTCCTTGAAACTAGAGGGTGTCAACTTTATTAAAGGGTATTCCCTCAGAATACACTACTACAGGCCTCCTTAGGGTCTTCCCAATGTTTGAGTTTTGGTGGGTTTCAGTTGTATCTCTCCCTTTCGTAATAAAAAACCAAAATTATGATGATGATGATGATGAAGTCAAAACTCAATAGTGAGGAGACCATTGAGGGATGGAAACTGGATGATAGTTTAGTTTTTCAGTTTATAGGTCATATGGTAATACCTATGGATTATCATGAATAAATTATTCATTATTACCATCACTTGAGATGGGTTATTCATCTTGGAATAAAAAAATTTTATAAGGAACTCAAATAAAAAAATTGGTGAGTTGGAATGAAAATAAAAGTGGTTGAGTTTGTAATGAGATGTATCACCTGTTAATAGGTTAAGGTAGAACACAAGTGTCCTATGGGTATGTTTTAGTATTTACCTATTCCTGTTTGGAAATGGGAGCATGTTGCAATGGATTTTGTGACAAGTCTCCCAAGGATGATTCAGAAACATGATTCCATATGGGTGATAGTGGATCATCTCACAAGTCAGCCTATTTCATCCCTATTTTTGAATATCATATAGTGGAGATCTATATCCAATAATTGGAAAAGATGCATAGAGTACTAGTTTTGATAGTTTCAGATAGATATATGAGGTTTACATCTTGTTTCTAGAAATCCTTATGGCATTCCCTTGGGACTTAGTTGGCTATCAATATGTCATCTCATCCACAGACATATGGACAGTCTAAAAGGACGATACAAACATTGGAATAAATTTTTCCGGCTTATGTAATGGATTTTGGAGGATCTTGGGGGGAGAACATAACATTAGTTGGGTTTTGTATAACAATGGTTAGCAGGCCTCAATACATATGGATCCTTTTGAAGCATTATATGGATATCCTTATCATTCTCTACTTTTTTGGGTGGAAATAGGTGACACTTCACTGGTTGGGTCAACCCTCATCCAAGAGACAACATAGAAGACTTATTTGATAAGAAAAAGGATGGTGATAGCTCAGATTTATTAGAAATCATATGTGTATCATCATCAATGTCCATTTTTGTTCAAGGTGAGTAATCATGTGTTTTTTAGAATCTCTCCAAGGCTTGGGAATCATCATTTTCGAAATCAAGGAAAGTTATATCCTTGATACATAATACATTTTGAGATACTTTAATGGGTTTGTGAGGTGTAATATTTCTTGTATTTTCCACCATGGTTCAATTCAATGCATAGTGTGTTTCATGTATCTCATTTGAAAAATATCAGCATGATCCTGACTATGTGATTTGATGGGATCACGTTAACCTAGATCCAAATTCTAGGTTGATACATGTGCCAGTGTAGATTATGGATAGGCAAGAGAAATTATTTCATGGGAAAAACATCATTATAGTGTGGGTTTTGTGGAAACATAGTCAAATTCAAGAAGAAACATGGGAACGAGAGAAGAAAATGGTCTAGCAGTGGCCCGATCTCTTTCAAGAAAGTAGTGGTTTTCTACTTTATGGGGATAGAAAGGCCAATGGAGGGGATAATGTATTACCCCTAATTTCAATTAAGTACACCTTTATTTATTTATTTTTTGTATGTAAAGTATTGGGGTTAAGTTTGGGAGGGTTTGGATGAGTTTTAGGATGTTTTAAGTATTTTTTGGAGTTGCGTGATTTGAGCACGGTTTGTACAAACTGTGAAACTCCTACGAAAACAATAAAAAGTGAGGTAGTGGGATTTGGGTAGGTTAATGGTTAGGTGAATGGTTTTTACAAACCATAAATCCACCCAAGAGTAACCGTGTGTTTGGGGATAGAGGGATTCTTCATGGTTAGGGCATAGTTTTCATAACCATCCACCATAATCATACATAGAAGAAAGTTAGATCCAAATATTGTCTATCTAACTCGAATTTTCTATTTAATGACACATTTTTATTCTAGTATGACCCTAACTCGAATTCCTCTCTTCCTAAAGGATATGGAGACCATTACTCTTGATTTAGGAGTGATCTGTTGGAAAATATTGGTGCATTAAAGCCTGAATTCCTTGGTAAGTCTTTGTTATTCATTGTTTTTCCTTAGATTCTTCTTTTTCCCTATCTTAGAATGATAGATCCAATCTTTTAGGGATGGATATAGGTTTTGTGATGACAATATTGATGATATATGGTTGTTTTTTGTTAGTGAACAAGATCTAAGGTGGGTTTTTGGAGTTTCAAATCAATTTTGTTTAAGAATTCATTCTATTCTTCATTTTCATCATAGTTTCTATGGTAGGTGGTTTCACTCTCAACTCATATTATTAGAACTGTAAGGCTTGGTTTCAAATTGTTTTAATTCATTTAATTTTATTGTGAAATATTTGTCTAAATATTCTTATAAACCTTCTTTAATTATGGTTTGTGAAGTTGTGTAATTGTTTTGAAAAATTATTTGTTAAATGATTTTAAAATGAAGACATTAAAATGGGTATTTGGTTTGATTCATGGAAAACAATTTGTGGACAGTTTTTAAATGAAATTATTGTTTTATTTAAATGGTTTATCATAATTAGTTTGGCATGGATTTTGGAATAAATGTTTGTCTTGTGTCTATATGAATTTGGGATGGATAAGGGCGTGAAGTTACCCCCATCAAAAGAATGTGACAGATAAGGGTGTGAGGTTTCCCCCCATCAAAATGGTTCACCAAGTGATGGATTGGTGAAAGGACAACTCACCAATCACAAGTATAGGGAGTTCTATGGTTTCATGAATGTTTGGATGTGTGGATATTTGTAATGGAGTGTATTATTCTAAAAATGTAATTGTGGAATGAATTTTTGAAATGGTTTAAAGGCATGTTTGGATGTTTTTCTTAGAAATGGTTTTGTCTTGGAAATTGTTTTGGATTAGGAAACTATTTTTTTAATTTATTTGGATTTGATATAAATAGTATAAATGATTTAAAATGGTTTTATATATTTTTTTATATAAATATTCTATCGTGTTCTATCAGAGTGGCATGAGTAGGGAAGTCATTTGGGGAAAACTTATTGAGTTTCATTACTCACCCCCTACTTGGGCACTTTGGTGCATTTATAGATATTTTTTATTGGGAAACTAGTGAAGTAAAGGTATATCATTTCTTTTTTAATGCATCATGATACCTTGGGAATAAATTTGGGATTTGGATCTTGAAGCATGTTGGGAGCTGTGGAGTTGGTGCCTTTATAGTCTTTGAGTTTTTATTGGTTTTGTCTTCCGCTTTGTACTCTGATATGGTTTTCATTGTTGTTGGAATTGTTTTCAGTTGGTTTTCTTGAGTTGTATACTTTTTTATAATGCATCATATAGTTTTTTTTGTTATGGTCTACTTGGATATGTTTTTTTATTTTCAAATGGAAAATCATACCCCAATTGTATTTAATCCCTTGGAATTTATTTCTAGTATTTTTTATCTTAGGGATGTCACTGAATTCTGAATAGAAATTCTTCCTCATATCAAGAAAATGAGGAGTAGAGGTATGTCATAAGACTAACCCATTTGATCACTAAAGGGTTGACCCAATCGAGTAGGATGAGAAGTGGTAGAGGACATTGTGTACCATTAAATGATAAAATTTGTCCAAGTATGAGGGAAACATATCTAATCAAAAGATGTAGAATTGGGTGGAAGAGCATGATATAATTTTTTATTTGATTCAGGCCCATATGGAGTATTGGGTTTCACAAGCAGTCGTTCAGATGAGGGGTGCAGTGCATTAGTTGTGGATGTTGTATCTTATGGAGCAGGAGGAGGAAGACTTGCCATCGGTAGATTTTCATAAGGAGTTCCAGGTGTAATTTATATCATGGATTATTAAGGTAGTAAATAGGTAGGAGTTTTTTCCTATTCATAAAGGAAGTATGACTATGTGAGATATTGAGATCATGTTTAAGTTCTATTTTTATTTCTCCCCTGATCTTTTTCCCGATGTGGAGTCTTGTGTATGATGTTTAGAGGAAGTGATATGTCTATTTTCCATTATGTGGTCACTCTGTTCACCCTTCTAACATATTTAGAGGTAGAGAATAAGGTTAATTCGATTGAGATAATGCACTAAAAATTATGGATATCATGATATTGGATCTAGCAGGTTTCTTCTAGGAGAAGAGATTTTGTTGGCTAATCTCGAATGTCGAGGCCTTTGAGGTTTTGACTAGTGGGGAGTCAACCTCAACAGTTTTCTTTCCGTTTTTTAGGACCAGTAGCCCTCATGATCTTCTTGAGGTTACTAGACTAGTTTTATTTATTTTGGGGGATATATTCATCACCATTAATAGTACCTAGTGGTCCTTGGACGTTGTAGTAGTAAGGTTCAACATCAGCCTCAGTAGTAGAAGTCGGTGAGGCCATACCAGTAGCAGGGATAATATGTTTACGCTCCACTAAGAGAGGATAGTGTATGAAACATAAGACCTCATGATTTTCCCCATATTTAGGTACCCCTACCTAAGTATGTATATTGAGGTTTTAAATATTAGTGAGGTAGAGGAAATGGGCATGGATAGTGTCATTCGATTGAGATTTCAGCACCCTTAGGGAGAAATGTCATCAGAGGTTCGATTATCTTATCACCAACCCTCATTTCTTCTTTTTTTCATTTAGGAGACTAATAATCCTTTATTTCAACCACTTAATCCATGATCTATGATTTTATTTAGAGAGGATTATTGTTCCCTTGGTGTTTATTATACTAATTGGAGGCCACGCATGCATGTTTGATGTATATAGGCAGTTTAGATTGATGAGGGGGAAATATCAGTCATGTGGGGATTAATTTTTACTATAAATATAATCATATGATTTCATCCTCAACATGGATTTTTTTTGTATTCCATGAATGAGGTTATTTATTACTTTAATAGATTTTTGTTCGCTAATGTGGATGTCTAATATATGGTTGTCATTGGTGAACAGGGTTATCTGATGGGAAGTAGGAATATACAGCCCCTTCTATCCTTAATGGTAGAATTACTAGTAAATTTAGTGAGTTCTAGGATATTAAATACTCTCATAGTCATTTAGTAGTTTCCGGAAATTTTCCCCAAGGAGGTTGTAACACTACCCCTTAACGTGGAATCGAGTTTGGGATAGAATTACAACCACGTGTTTCTCCAATTTCAATGGATTCTTATTGGATGGTGCGTTATGAGTTGTAGTAGTTGAGAATATAGATATATGATTTGATGATGAAGGATTTCATCTGGACCAACATGTAATTTTGGGGTTCTGTAGTGTTTTTATTTAAGAAGGTGGATGATAGTATGAATCTTTTTATAGACTATCAAAGGTTGAATGAGGTAGAAATCAATAATCATTACCATATTCTGAGTATTAATGATCTTTTGGGACATTATAGAGGGTCTAGATGGTTTTCTAAGATCAATATATGGTTAGGGTGTCATAATTTGAGGGAAAAGGAGGAATATATCCCAAAGTCTACCTTTCAGTAAAAATATAGACAATTCAAGTTTTTGGTTATGCCTTTCAAAGTCAAGAATGCACCGACAGTATTCTTGGAACTCATGAAATCCATATTTTATGAGTTCCGAGAATAGTTCATAGTCATTTTCATAAACGGGATTCTTATATACTTGAGGTCATAGGAGGAGAATGCCAAACATTTAAGGATCCTTTTATAGGCTCTGAAACACCACCAAATATATGGGAAACTATAGAAGTGAAAGTTCTAAACGTTGTAGGTGAATTTACTTGGGAATATGGTGTATTGATATGGATTATTAGTGGATCTAAAAAATTAAGGTAATTATTTCTTAGGCAGCACCCAATAATGTAGTAGAGGTCCATAGATTTATTTTCCTTATAGGTTATTATTAGAGGTTTGTGTCTGAATTATCCCAAATCGTGACCCATTTGATCGCTCTAACTAGTAAGGACCGTGATTTATTTTGGACATATTAGGTTTAGATATATTTTTACTACCTAAAAGGTCATTTGTTTAGCACCCTGGGTGTCAGGTTTTCTGAGGAGGGGTGATGTTTGAGGTGTTCTGTGATGATTCCCATTTGGTTCTAGGTTGCATATTGATGAAGAAATGGGAAGGGATATCCAATGGTTCCATAAAATTGTTCTATCATGAGAATAAATATACCATCCATTATATGGAATTGGTAGTGGTGGTGTTTTCCCTAAAGTTTTGGAAACATTACCTCATCAGTTAATGTTGTGTGGTCTTAACCGATCACAAGATTTTGAGGTATATTTTTTATCAGTGTAACCTAAATCTACAACAATAGAGGTGGATAGAGTTTCTCTAATACTATGAATTTGATATCTCCTACACCTCAAGTAAAGGTAATGTCGTGGATGACACACTGATCAATAATTCATGAATGGAAGTTATTCAAGAGTTTGGGGATTCTTGGTGGATGATGACAGAGTTGGAAACCATGCACCAAGATGTAGGTGCAGTTGATAGTGAAATTTGAATGTTCCAAATGAAAATATAGTCTTCTTTATTATAATAGGTGGAGGAGTCTCAATGAGGATAATCATAGGTGGAGGTAATGTGGGACCATGTTGGCCATTTTGATCCTTTAAAAGGGTGTCCAGAGGATGACTAACATTAGTTGATGTTTTCGGGGAATATTTCCATACCAATGGATATACAGAATGGAATCCTATATGATTTTCATGGATCACCGTTAGAATTGTACCTAGGAATGTCCCAAATTTGATGTGGTGTGAAGATATAGTTTTGGTTTCCTATGATGAAATATATATTGGCAAAGTTTGTGGTCTGGTTTCTAGTTTTCTAGTAGGCTAAGGCAGAAAACCATATTATTGGTGACCTGTAGTGGACTTTGGATGTCCCTAAGAGGAATTGGGAAGAAAACTTAATTTAATTCATCATAATATTACTACAGATTTAGGATATTTATAATTTTATATGGATTATGTGTATTTTTTGATGAATTTGGAAAACTTATTAGTGATTAAGGAGTTGACCTCAATGGAGGAGTTATTGAGGTAGTACCTAAAAGATATAGTCATACTTCATGGGGTTCTAAAGATGATCATATATGATCATGATCCCCATTTTACTTCTAGGGTTTGGAGGGGTATCCAGTTTTATTTAAACTCACATTTATGCCTTAAAATCACATTCCATCCACAAAAAAGATAAAAAAACGAAGGTGATTATCCAAATTCTAGGAGATATGTTGTGAGCATGCATCTTGGATTTTGATGAATCCTATTCAAATCACATTCCCTTGGTTGAGTTCACCTATAACAATAGCTACTACTCATCTATCATCACATCACTATTTGAGGTGTTTTATGGGAGGTTATGTAATTCTTCATTATGTTAGACTAAAGTTGGATAGTCATCTATTATCAGTCTTGATGTGGTGTAGAGTATAACCAAGAAGGTCCAGATGGTTTAGGAATGAATGAAAGCGATGCAAGACCATAAACATTCTGATGGTTTTCAGAGGTGGATTCCCATGGAGTTCGACATGAGAGATCACATGTTCTTTAAAGTTTCACCTCATCATAGATATTGAATGTTCATTCATGGGAGTAAGCTTTCTCTTAGGTTCTTTGGGCCTTTATATGTGTTAAATCATGTTAGAACTATAGTGTATCAGTTAGAATTACCCCCATAGATGAATCAGATTCATAAATCCTTCTATGTATAATAAATTTTTTCATATCTTCATAATGATTATCACATAATCTATTAGAGAAATTTGGATATTGAAGATGGTTCAACCTTTGGGGAATAACCTGTTGATATTCAGTACCTTCAAAAGAATGTGTTTTTTGGGTGTGTTATTCCTTTGGTTCATGTCTTGTGGAAGTATGGTGACTTAGAGGAAATAAATTGGGATATTGAGTTGCAGATACATGCCCAATATCATAGATTTTTTTATGATTGATCTCCCTTATTGTGAATATTTGATTATTTATTCCCTATTGGGATGGTGTAAATGATCTTATATTGATTCATGAGTTTGTTTATCTTATTTGATGAGTCTATGAATTTAATATCTTTGTTATTATAGTGAGTGGATGTGTTCTTATTGTAGTGATATCCTTGAGAGGTATCTTGTAGGGTGGTTGTTTGGACCCCTTTCCTTTCTTCTCTCTTTTGTTTTAAATTTTTAATGATAGTTATTTTAAAGGAATCTCATGTAAAGTCCAAGATTTCTAAATCAATTCCATTATGTTTTTAAGGCTTAGAAGTTTTAAAAATGGTGCTCGAAACCTTTTCTATTTTTACTTATAAGTTAATTTCATGAAAAATAATTTTTTTAAACTTTTATTTAGCCTTATATAAAACCCTTCTCTCATGTATGGGTATGTTCAGTTACCCTTACATAGATACCTAATACAGCATATGGGTGGTCTCATGGATATCAATTTCAAACACTACTTAAAAGTATGGTTGAGTTTCTAAGTCATATGTAAAGGTAGTTTATTACCTATGTAAAGATAAGTACATCTATCCTTCATCATGTAATAGTCATCTCTTTCATCGCATGAAGGTAGTTTAGGTTTTATAAAGCTTGTATAAGGGTAATTATGAAAATTCATATGTTTTTTAAGGGAATTTAGAGTTCCTTAAGATAATGTATGGGTATTCCTAAAGCTATTTAAAGATCATCTGAGTTTTTAAAACCCTGTTTAAGGGTAGATAGTTCTATAAGGGTAAACACGAAGTTACCCTTACACAACACATAATTCTTGCATAAGGGTGGTTTTTTGTGTATGGAGACTTCATTTTTTCTTCTCTCTCAACTTGTGATGTATTTTCAACATAATTAATGGGATTTAATATGGGAAATATGTTTTTTTTCATTGGTTAGGGTTGTTGAATGTAATATTTTTACTTTCCTAAATTTTATGAATTTTGAATGGGTTATGCGAGGAATTTATTTGGGAAACTAAAAGTTAAATTGTGAATTAAATGGTAGTATCTAGTGATCCTCCTAAGAGTCCTCCAGTAATGCTTTATTATTTAAAAAAACATAATTATCCCTCTAATTCATTCTCCTTGCCTTCTCTCAAATTCTAGTAATCCAAAACCCTATCGTTCAAGTTTTTTGTGTCTTATACAAATAATATAAGGCTTTTCCTACTTCTATACCTATATGAATCACCAATATATCTGTATCTCTCTCTCTCTCTATCTCTCTCCTATTCTTAGTGTTGTATTCTTGAATCTCCCTATGAAAGGTAGGGGATTTAATTTCTCTCTTTATTTTCCATGAATATGTGATAATATAATGATTTTAAATCCTTTTGAATGGATAGTAAGAGTCATACTAATAAATAAAATTAATTATACTTAATGAAAATTATGGTAATGGAGATTTTCTCCTATAATTTACCATATTTCTTTATATTTCAGATAACTTATTCCCTAGAAAATATCACCACATGCTTAAAATATTATTATTACTTATAAATGATTATCTCATAATATTAATTAATTAATTATATAAAAGGGGTAATATTGTATACTATAGAGATATTATTCTCTCTTTAAATAGATAATTATTATCATAGGTTAACGATAATTAATATTTTATGTTGTGAAGATTAAAATTATTGGTTTGGACTTTGTGTTCGGGTATTATAATTAATTTATTTCATTTTTATAAATTTTATTTTAATAAATGAATAATTATTTTTCAATAATCATGTCAATATTAACTTATCATGAATGTTTTTGATTTTTCTAAAAAAAATTATTTTCCATTGAATAGTGAAATTTTTCAATTTTTGTAAAAATATCTATTATTTTCATTAAATAAAATGATTTAAAATTATCATTATATTTTTAATTTAATATTAAAGTAATATAATTCTCTTTTAATTAGATATATTATAATTAATTACGTAATAATTATCATTAAACATGATTTTTGTATAAGTTCATTTTTTGGCTTAAAAGGTATTTTAATCAAAATTGTTTTTCATTTTGTTTTACACATTTATATTAAAATTCATTTTTTACAATTCTAAAAATTTAGTCTCAAAAAATTGATACTATATTTTTAATTAGTCGGTCCAATTTTTTTAAATATGCCCTTTTTATTTTTTTTCATTATGAATAGTGACCGTTGTAAATATTTGTCACCCCGGTAAGGATAAAATAGGTAAAACAAGGATTAAACTATAGGAAAATGCCTCAAAGTATCCCTAAAACTTGTATTTATTTTATTAGATAAGTTTTTTTCAACTAAAACATTCCAATATTTTAAAACCGTTCAATTTATTTCCACTTGACTTTGATTATAACATTTATATTATTTTCTATAAAGGATAAAGACCAAAAATGTCACTCCCTTAATTTTATTATCTATAATATTTTATTATAGGGATAAAAAGAGGTTATATTAGGTTTAAAATGTTTATTTTAAATATGAATAATTTTTTTATCATGGTAATTTATTTTTAATTTTTATCTATATAATAATTACCTTAAATGTTTATGCAACACTGACATAGTGCTTGTTTAGATAATAGAAAAATCAAGTAAATAATTTTTAAAACATTATAAGTAATACAATTTAGATTAATTATGATTTTACATAATTTTTTTGGTTAATAATAATGTATAATTTATGTTAAAAGATTTTATATTCTAAATTCATTGTAATCTTGATGACTTTAAATTCAAATTAAACGAATAGTACCAAAAATGACTTTAATGCTATTTTATTTTAAATAATAATTTATTAAATGATTTAAAAATAAAAAAAATATTATAGTAAGAAAATTGGGATGGTAAATGGTATAATATTTTATCCATGGACCATTTTTTATATAATTATCACCTTAGAAGTAAATTTATGACCCTTAAAGGCTAAACAATGTGTTACCATGGTAAAAGTTAAAAAGGGCTAACAAAGGGGTTAAAACCAAAGATAAGGTTTAAAATGAGACAAAAACCTATCTAAATTTTATTTTATGATGATATTTCAACCTTATACTATTTTAATTCAAATAAATGTCCATTTGGAATCATTTTTCTTGATATGGACATTAATTATTTTTAAATCCTTTAAGAAATTCCAGGTGTTTAATTACCTCACTTGTAAAATGAAACCTATTCCCTTTTCATATTAACACTTCTTGATCAAATTATCTCAGAATATACCTAACAAAATAACTTCCAAAACTTCCTCCCCATGACCTAGTATATTTTTCTCATCAATGGACCAACCTATAAGGCTTAAGGTGTAATCCAAATTCGGTTTTTTAAGAAGATGTATAACTTTTAATCAAGTGTTTTCATTTTATTTCCTATTATATCTCATTAAAATATTCTATAATCATGATAATATATTAAAATAATTATATTAAATATATTTAAATATTATTATACTTGTGTGACAAACCATATTTATCTCTTTTATATCCTATAAAAAAATGAAAACATTTCTCGTTTGTATATACTACTTATCATCATCACGTAGTAGTGTAATTCGTTTTTAATCACCAATTTATTTATATGGTTATAAAAAATTAATTAATGAATATATATGACTTTTATTAAATAATAATGATTCTATAAATATAATATATCATTTAACTTATTACCATTTCACTCTTTAAAAAATGATAACATCACTCGTGTGTATGTATAGACTACCACCTTCATGAAGTAATGTGATTTATTTTTCATATCCCGATTTCAAGGATAATTATAAATATGTATGTAATTAATATATATATATATATATCATTATTAATATTCTATAAACGATGAAACCATGATAAAAATTCAAGGACCAAAACTTTGGAACCAAAATATATATAAAAAACGAAACATTTAACACCAGAAAACAATAATTTTAAGGAATTATTAATAAATTTATATAAAATGTTATAAGTTATTATATATGATATTATAAGTATTTATATGGTTTGGGTATATAATTATAATAAATTTAAATTTATTATATAGGATTTTAAAATCACTTATAAAGTAATTCGGTCTTGAGGAAAGAGTTTATTTCAAAATCTCATCATTATTTGAGATTTTTTATATTTAAGTTTTATTGGGATAATTATATGATATTTAGATCTTAAAATCAATATATTTTCTTCACCTATGGTTATTTATATATAATATATGTTTTACTTTCTTTTTACTCTCTTTAAGTACTCAAGATACTAGAAGAATATTTTTAAGGGAAACCAACATTGTTTTTTATTCAGTCAGAAATCGGTTTATTACATGTCCATATTTTCTTTAAAATTTATTCAATATTGTTTTTAATATTATCCAATTGTTTATTAAAGAAAATTTTTCCCATGTTTTTCTTTATATAAAATGGTTCAAGATAAATCTTCTTTTCATTTTCCAAATTAGTAACTTTTTACCCAAGGTGTAAACAGAATCTTTGGTTAATGTACACCACAAGAAAGGATTTTCCCACCATCATGACTACTCATTGCTTTGAAGATCGATTTAAAAAATTACATGGTTATTTTTAAAGAATTTTTTTTAATAATATGTTGATAATTTTTTAGATTTAAATAATTGATTTCTAAATTAAAATATTTTTTTCCTCAAAAAATATTCAAGTTATCTTTTAAAAGTATTTTCATTTTTGTTAATATCCTTTGTTGAATATTATATGTCACTAATGATATAATATAATGATACTATAAATTTTATTTTTTTTAATGGATTATGATCATTTTGACTAAGTAAATTATTGAAATTCTATATTTTAGTTCTTCTAATATGGATAGTTAATGATTATTAAGGTATACTGATTAAGTTATATTGTTTATTCATGTTATGAATGAATTAGACTTATTAAATTATGGGTAGTTCCAAGAATCATGTATCCCCTTGATGCATAGGTTGGTGTCATGATAAAAAACAGGCTGGGTATTTGGTATATGTATTACCCATTTATGTAGGAAATCTTGGAATGAGGCCTTGATGGTAAGTTTCAGATGTACCTCATTATGTATTTCATCATTATGAAATAAGTTATTGATTTCCATGTGATTATTCAAATAGTTATGCTATCCATGTATAGATTTCAAGCTCATGTGATTATTTATATGGAATTATTTGATTATCCTTTATTCCTATCATATTATTTATGCCTTATTTATTCTATGATAGCTTATTCTATACACATTACCTTACTAAGTAACTGAGATCACTCATTCCTTGTGTTTCCTTTCCCTATGATTCTTAGGAGTATACTATGATTGATATTCTAGGATATTCTATAAGGAAAAATAATGTTCTCAAATAAAATATAATGTTTTACTTTATGTTTTCAAATGTAATGTGAGATTCAATTCACATTATTTATTTTATTTTTTCAAAGTTCATGATTATCTCTTTTATATAATTCATGTTTATATGATGTTAAATGCAATGACATAAACAAAATAAGATAATAATACATAAAAGTTAAATTAAAATAAATGGATTATGCATAAATTATTATATCATAACATGGTTAATTAATTATGTAAAATCCAAAAATATATATACAATACATGTAAAGGATAAAATAAGGAAATTTAAGTGTAATAAATAAAATTACTCAAGTGAATATTAAGACAAAATCCTTTAATTACTTTATTTATTAATTGAACCACAGTTTAAAGTGATTGTCTATCAAAATCAAGGTTTTTTCAATTATCGGGGAGTTATAACTAAGGTTTTGGGTCAACTTAACTAAGTTATCTTCAAGGGTTGAATACTAAAGTAAGACTTGGTGAAAATTAGAGGTAAGTGTTGAGTAAATCTAAGTTAAGATTTTTGGATTGGGTATTCTACTCAACATTTTAAGGAAACATGAGTTAGTAGTTGTCCATACCGCCTACCTAAATACCTTCAGATAATTTTTTAGACCAAATTCTAGGTTATGAGAAGGTAAATATGGATCATTTACACTATAATTCCCATGAAACATGACTTTATGAGTCCTGTGGTGAGGGATAATGATACTTGATAAAATATTGGTATATTAATAAGATAATTAATATTATTATGTCTCATATGTTTCGGTATTCAAGATAAAGAGTTAAATTTGATTTTATTTTGTTCTAGAAAAATAGTAATTTAATCTATATCCCTAAGATCCATACTATACAAAGACAATATTCTCTTTGTTTGTAACTTCTAGGACTGATACAGGAACATTCACATTGTACTATTCTAGGAATAAATAGTTTATTTGATGGAGAATATGGTTCTGGATCCTCCTGCTAATGAGGATAGTGAGGAAGAGATCTCTATCTATTTCAAACACTTGGATTGTGCACTATATATGTAGTTTTTTATGTTATCATCCATGTATTATGATCCCCATAAGTTATATGATATCATGGATTCATGTATAATGATAAAAAATATTTCATAAATTCATCAATAAAGAGCTGGATTAGAGTTGTTTGAGATCTCTAAGTCACTCTTTACAAGAAAACTTGAATAGGATTCAATGATTGGACCTTATGTGGTCAAGATGATTGGCTACATTGAGCATCCAAAAAGTATAGGGTTTATGTTTCTTGATTAATTTTGAATTGATCTCATACTTTTTTCACTACATCATATATTCCCCAGTTTTATTGTGAATTTTAACTTGAAAAACATTGAGAAGTATCAAATAGATCTCCTTGTTATGCGTCACTAGGTAGATAAAGAAATAAATCATGAGAAGCCTTATGTACTTATGGTAAACAAGAGTAATGAAAATGAAAAAGTTCCCAAGAATAACTTTATGTTTAAGTCCTCTTAAAAATAACTGTCCAAGAGGAGGATGGTCAAGGGGAAATCAGGGGAATATGATTCCATCTATTTTTTATTCTTATAGAAGGTCCACTAGAATAATAATTGCACCACGGTAAATAAGAAAGTGGAAACTTAAAGTGAGTTATTTATCATGTGTCGTATTTTTATTTGTATAAATTGGGTATTATATATAGATTTTTCATGTCATATTTATATTAAATTATAAGAACGGATTAGATTTTGAAGAGTATCCCAAGGTGAGGTGGATCTACAAGTTTCTAATGGAGTTAAACACAATTCAGTGGCTATTGGGGACTACCATATCACATTGAAAATAGGATTGATCTTGGTTTTAAATAATTTATATTATGTAAAAGGTATTACCAAAAAAATTATTTCTATATCTAGTCTTAATAGGGATGGTTTTATGTTCCAATTATACAATAAAATGTAATATCTCATGTTTTTATGGGTGTAAAGTTTCTGGAAGGAATTTGAATTTGTATCCCGTTGGAAGTTTGAATTTTGAGTTGGACTTTGGAATTATATTTTGAAGGTGTAAACCTTTTAAATATGTGTAATTTAAAATGTAATGAAGTCAGTTAGGTGTGATGAAGCCTCAGTAGAGCACTAGAACTGGCTTAGGATGGTTGGGTTATAGGTAACTTGTATCTTGTAGCCATCAGCTAGTTGATGGCTGGCTAGAGCCACCTCCTTACCATAGGTGGGCATCGGCTATCCAATGGTCCAATACCAACTAGTCAATGGTACAATACTAGATATATAGTGTGTTTTTTAAGGTAAAATTTACATTTTTTCCATTGAATTTTAATAGGGCATAGCCCCTCCTCTCCCCTTCATTTCTCTTTCTCAATCAGAGGCTTTTTCCCTCTTCTCCTTCCATATTCCCCCTTAGAATGGGGTTCCATTTAATGATATTTTTCAGTGAACCAAGGTGTGTATTTTAATCTATTGGTATATTTCAATATCTTCCTCCATTTTTCTAATTCTCTTCTTTTCAATTCAGGTCTAATATTATGATTTCATAGAATTGTGGTGAAATCATCCATTTATCATGGGGATTTTATTCATCCATTATAGAGAACATCACATAATGACATTCACCTATCGCCATTTTTGGATTCAATGAAGGTATATCCTATTATGAATTTTTCTATGGTTTTTCATTAAATTAAATTAATTTAATGATTTAAAAGGTGGTGTGCATTTGGGATTTGAATTATTGTAGGTTTGGGGTGTATCAAGGATGTTCGGAACCTTGTTTTTTTAAGATGCATCAATAGTTGGACACTCAGTGAGTTTTTAGAAAATATTCCTATTTTAAATTAAATTTATTAATTAATTATAAATGATATAATTAATTATTATGGGGTTTTTGTGTGATTTAGGGCCTCTTATGGGTTGGCGGTGGCTAGATGAGGTAGAAAAAGCTCATTAAAACTTAGTTGAGCCTTGAAAAGACTAGGAAGATCTATTGGGATAAATAATTAGAGGGAATTGGCTTCTTTAAATATTGGTGACCTTAGTACTTTCCCTGTGGATTTATTCTTTCTCTATGGTTCATGTGGATGTTTGGTCTCACCAACCTGGTTAATCATTCTCCTTTTAATAATAAAATTCTTAAATTTAAATTAAATGGTTTAATTCACATGTAAATTGTTAAACATATATGATGTTCCACGTACTGGGAAAAGTGAAAAGGGATACAATATACCCTTTATCACAATATTACTTCAATTTCCACTGATAGTCGAGGATGTAAATATCATTGTGAAGCCTTGTAACATCCATACCCCCTAATGGGTGAGATCAGAGTGAGTGAAACTTACTTCCCCTAATTTAAAAGACCCTTGAGACCTATTATTAGAGTTGTAGTGACTTATAATAGTTTGGATCGAGGGATATATATAACCCTAGTGATACATTGGATACCTTGTCTCATTGAATTTAACTTGGGGTGAGTGTACCTTTCCGTTGATATTTGAATAGATGTGTGAGTGGACATTGGTGAGACCATTGATAAGTTGGGTGTGTGGACCAACTAAGCATAAAACCAAACATAAAGGTGGGACACTATCTATCTCTCTATAACATTACCAACATGTCGTACCCTTGAGGATAGTGAGGTTTTACCATGTATAACACTATCGAGGGATGTGATGACCTCCTTTTGATAGGCGCTGACCCTAGACTTGAGATTGAGATTAAGGATCCCAAGTGGGGTGAACCTTCTTTTTTGTTGACTTGGGGTACCCGATGGGTGCTCCAAGAGTTAACTAACCCTGAGCAGGTGTGTAGTGACTATTAGAGATGGATACGGGTGTCACCTTAGAACCTGATTCTCAGTGTTAACCATGGAGGTTGTAGTAGTAGAGGCAAGTCAAGCATATGGACAACCCTTATTTATTTATCTTACCAATATTGTAGGCACATTCCTAAGAGGTAGTAGTGTTATGAGACATATAGAAAATTCTTTGTGGGGGTGTTATGTTCGAAATGGAAAACACCTTCAGGGTGGTGGTTATATTACTTCAAATAAAAACTCCCTATATGTTAGTCTTGAATATTCCCTTTGAGGGGGAAGTTATAATAAAGAAAACACCCCTTTTGGGATGGTACATGATACTTTTTTATATCCTCTATGTATGGGTGGCCTTAAAAATTTTAGAGGAATTTGAATTTTTTAATTTGGTGGATTGTTCATTTTGGTAAATAGAATTCGTATTGATAATATGACAGTTTGGACATCACTAGATGACATTTTTTGATAGGGTTGGAGTATCAAAAGGTTCCTCATGTGTTCGGGTTAGTATTGGTAGCATAGGGTAGAACATCAGAGGTTTTTGGAGAACTCTGACAAGGGTGCATAGTTTGGGCAGAAACATTTAGAGAAAATTGTGAATGTAACCATATACTATAGGGTTTTATTTTAATTTCTATATATCTTAGTCTTTTCATCTAGGTTAGAACATGGTTTTGAGGAAACCATGTCGATACTAGGGTGAATCATGGGGCTTGGTATGGGATGGAGGATTGGCGCTGCTGTAGAAAAACTATGTAAGAAGTTGAATACTGAGATAGAGCCTACCACATAGTTGGCACATGGTTTCGAAAATCATGTGGACCGACCATGTGAGAAGGGTATTCTTGGAAAAATCCTAACACATGGTTGATGAATGGTTTGGAAAACTATGCAGTCCATTAAAGGTTGATTTATATGGTTTTGACCTTCTGATTCATTATACCACATCCCCCCTTTCCTTTCCCAAAATTCTCACACACCCATCAGAATAATACCCCTCCCTCATCTTCTCCCTTGATTAAAGGATGATGTTTGAGGTTTTTCTTTAATGATTTAAGGAGTGGTATAAACTCCAATGACCTCTATTCTTCATGTCCTCACTTCTTTTCTAATTTTTTTTCTCGATTTTGGGATTTTTTGTTGATTCCACCAAAATGTATCACCCTTATTTTATTGTATTTTACCCTTTATTTATAATTTTTATTTATATAAAGTGGTTGGGTAACATTTTTTAGAGTTTCAAAGGTTTTAATAAAGGTTTTGGGGATTTTCTAAGGGAACATAGTTTGAGAACAATTAGTGAAAATCATGCAACTCCTATAGAAAACCATGCAAATTGAGGTAGTGGGATCTAATTTGGTGCGCATTTAAGGCACATGGTTGTCCAAACCATATAGAAACCCCAGGTAAATCATTCATCTTGGGATATTGATCTTTTTCATAGTTAGCACACGGTTTTCTTAACCATGAGGGCCAACCATGAAAGCTACTCCTTGAGGTAGTAGCTAGTCCATGATTAACGCATGGTTTTCCTAACTGTGAGACTAACCTTGCATGGTTTAAAAAAGGGTTTTTTTAAAATGTATCTAGGTCGGGATTTACCCCAAACCCTCCATTATCAATCCTATATAGACCTAACTCATCATTTCCTCTTATCAGAGATTAGGGAACCTTTCTCACTCATTTTGGAAGCATTTCAAAGGAATTTCCTGGTATGGTAAAGCTGGATCTTCTTCAGTAAGTCTCTTTTATAGTATTTTTCTTGGTTTTTCCTAGATCTAATTATCTCTCTCTCATGGTTTTTTATATATATTTCCATTATGGATAGATCTAGGGTTTTTTATTCTAATCAATGTTATATTTGGATTTTTGGATTTTAGGGGAAGGTATCTAAATTGGATTTGTGAATTTTTAACCTGGTTTGGTGTGCTTTTTATTCCATTTTTCATTTTCTAAAAAAATCTCAAGGTAGGTGGATTCACTCTTGAATCCTCTTGCTAGAACTAGAAGGAATAATTTCAAATTAGTTGTTTTATTTGATCTTGATTGTGAAATTGATGTGCGAATCATGGTTGAAACCCCTTTGGTGATGATTTGTGGATTTTGGCGAAATTGTGATATTATTGTGAAATATAATTTATTATTGGATTTTAAAATAATGATTTAAAAATCAGTTTCTTGGTCTAATTTATGGAAATTTTTTATGAAATTTTTTTCAATAAAAATTTTGTTTTATTGAAAAAAAATTTGGAACGGATATTTGGAAATGGTTTTGGCATGGATTTCTGAAATGGTTTTGGAATTGTTTTTTTAAAATTTTGTTTCGCATGGATGTTGTCTTATGATTGTTTTAAATAAATAGGGATAATTTAATTGAAATGTTTGGAAATAGTTGATTTGGAATGTTTTGGATTGAATTATTAAGCGTGATTTAAAGTAGGGATGGTTAATGGTCGTGAAGTACCACCATCAAAGAGTTTGAATGTGGTTGTGAAGTACCACTATAAAACGGGGATGAGATATGGATGTGAAGTTCTACCATAAATGGTAACATCAAGTTGGGTGGTTGATTTTTGGTTGTGTGGTTGAGGTGTATGTATTGGATCATGTGAAATGAAATGGGTAATTCCAATATGAAATGGGGAAAAGGGTTAATGAATTTCTTGGATTCTTTCCTGGGAAATGTGTTTATTTAAGTAAAATGTTTTGGTAAGGATGTGTTTGGATTGTGATAAATTGTTGTACTATTTAAATGATTTTATATAAATGTGATAACTTGTTCTATCCTAGTGGCATGAGTAGGTAAGTCATTTTAGGAAGTCCTACTGAGTTACATTACTCACTCCTTATTTGGAACTTTAGTGATTTTTTAGAAGTCATTTATTAATAGATAGGTAAATGTAAGGAATCTCATTTATTTAGTGGTGCCTCATAATTATTGGGTAGTTTTGGAGTTGGAGCATGGATCTTGGTGTGGGGATATGGAGTTATATCATGGTTTCATTAAGAATTTTCATTTTATTCTTACACTTTTACTCTGATTTTAACATTCATATGGTTTAGTATTATGGTCCTTTCATATTATTTTGAGTTGTATACATTATGACAAACATCATGTGGTCGATATCGGGTAATGATATATCTGGTTAGTTATTTTTATTTAAAAGGTAAAACCATCCCCAAATTGTTTATAAATCCCTAGACATTTATTTCCAGCCTTTAGCATCTTGGGGATGTCACCTAAGGCCAAGTAGTACTTCTACCTCATCTCAAGCCAATGAAGAGGGGTGGGATGTTAAAAGTGGTGTCAGTATTGGTTGTTCTATCTCTTATTTTAGGGAAAAGTGGTATTGGTCATGTCAGTCTTGTAGTTGGAATTCATTCTTAGTTTATTCCTTAAGTTCGGATGGTAGTAAGGAGAAGTATTATTGGAACTTGAAATGTACAACATAAAATGGAATATCTAACCTTATTATGGTGAAATACAAGTTACCAGGGAGTTTGGTATATAAGTGTTTTGGAGACACATATAGGAGCATAATCTCATTTTCGTGGGTTTAACCAACGAGAAAGGATTGGAATGCATTATATAAATGACTTCCCACTATGATTTAATATCTCATTTGGAGTAATTATTTATGTTGTTGTTTAAATGTATTGATTTTTGAAAAATCAAGAAACTGATTTCAAATGTACAATTTTGAAAAGAGAATGGATGTGGCATTTTAAAACTGGGGTGATTTTCAAAATCATGGTGAATTTAGTTTTCAAAAATGATTGAACATGGAAGATGTGAAATTTTTGGAATCATATTTGTGATAGTTTGATATGATATAATTTGAAATTGTAATATTTTAGTTACTAGAGAGTGAGACTTATGGTGTTTGTTGTATGGATAGAAAATGGCACCTGTTAGGCATTGTGGGAACCAACCAGAAGAAATTGTTGAAAATGTGGTTGCACCTGAACCCCAGGTGAACTAGAAGCTGGTTCAGAGAAAATTGAAAGCTTTTAAAGATTTGGATAAAGGGAACCCAATAGATTAACTGAGGCATGTGGGCTATTAGGTTCAGTTTTAGAAGCAAAATCCACCCATCTTTCAGGGTGATTCGGGACCAGAAAAAGCAGAAGTGCGAATGAATAGGATGAATCGAATCTTTAATTTCCTAGGAATACTAGTGGAGTTGAAATTCATTCTAGAGATATACATGTTAGAATATATTGCATATAAGTGGTGGGATTTGGTGGTCCAAGATAAAGTGAACCAAGGTATGGCACGGAAGGATTTTGATGAATTATTCAACAAACAGTTCTATCCCCACATGGTTAGAATTCAGTGAACAATGGAATTTTTCAGATTGAATACGTGAACCATTTGATGATGGAGTATATGGATAAATTCATGAATTTAGTTTGTTTTTCACCTGAGGTTTCTTCTAGTGCATCTTTAAAGGCCCTCATTTTTTAATTGGGGTTGAGACAAGAAATTCATTTGAATATTTCAGTGCTCTGTATAATGGATTATACATATATGGTAAATAGAGATACAATGGAAGAAAGGGGTATATCATGAGCTATAGGTAGGGGAATCATATTGATACCCATGAGAAATGGGGGGAACTCTAATGCAAGGAGAAAGAGGAAGAGGGACACATATTTCCAAGGTGGGGGTGTGGCTAAAAATATAATGACATGATCAATAAATCTTACTCTGAATCCTAAGAGAAATCCAAGATGTTTCTAATGTGGTTCTCTAATCCATATGGAGTGAGAGTTTATGAATCAACATAGGTCATTCCATAACTATAATCATATTGGACATCTTTAATGTTATTGTCGCAATTCTCCAAGTTCAGGTGTTTGGGAAATTTCTCAGGGGTCGCAGACATCTTATGTTTCCATAGGATGAGGGTAACAGCATACCCCTCATCAGCAGAATAGATTCATCCATGGTGATTCTTGGAATACCATGACTCCTCATCCTGGGAAATTTCAATAGGGTAATAAAGAGAATATTGTATCAAGCAAGGAGGTATATGGAGTTGAGCAGGTTGTGGTGGGAAATCAGTCTGGACCATCCACAATGAGAGGTTTGATTCTTTTCAATTCTACCCTTAAGTAAGAATTGTGCAACAAACTAGGTTCTTATAAAATAATTTATTTTCATTCTATAATTAAGTATTCAAATTCATTAAAAATTTATAATGAAATTAATGGTATTTATAATAATTAAGGATGTTATACTGATGGAATAGTAACGTGTCCTTAGGAATAGTAACATGGCCATTAGAAATAGTAATTTGGCCAATAGAATAGTAACCTCGCCTAATAAATTATAGATAAAATTTATCCGTCTTATAAGTACAAATGTGATATATTTATATCATTGAACAGGTAAATAATTTTTTTATAAAATTATAGATTAAGTGTTGGCATTTTTGTGAGTATTGAATATTTAATTACAATTTTATAATTAATATAATGATTGAAAAGAAAATATATTTTCATAAAATATATTTATAAATTATTTTTTTGTCTTATTATTATAAGTTAATTTTAGGAGACTTTAATTAATTTTTCAAAGTGTTATAAAATCAGTTATTGTTTTAAAACTAGTATTTTCGAATAAATTATGATTTTAATTAAAAATTAAATTTTCTATATTGAGAAAATTATTTTCAAAAAATGGGGTTCATTTTTTAATTCTACACATCAAAAAATGGTTGGGATGAATTTTTGGTATTTTTCTTAAAGACTTGAATTTTCTGTGAATAGTGATATATGATAATTTACCAAATAAGCTAAATACATGAATTACTAATTTATGGATGATGTTCTTATAAGGTAATAACCCTTGGTTTGAACTCACATGCATTAATTACTGTATTTAGTCACAATAACTGACACTATTTCTTGTGTTGAGAAAAATAATAAAATAATGATTAGAATAATGGAAAACTCCCTCTCCTCCACTATAAATACCACTCTCACCCCCTATTTTCTCACACCTCTCAAGCTTTAAAACGTATATAATTTCTGACCAATCCTCTTCAAAAGCCTCTTATCCAATTCCAATACCTTCTAGTCTCACAAAAAGGCCAAAACCAAATGCCTTAAAGAAGTTATCAAGAAGGATAATTCAAGAGGTAAAAATCCTCTTTTATTCTCTTTTATTTTTTTTTCAATTATTTTATTTTTTTTTAATATATTAATCTTAACTTATCCAATAGGAATTAAAACTAAATTATCTTATATATACAGTAATTTTATCATTTTTAAGGATAAATTCACCATCATACTTCTTCTTCTCTCCCTCTTATTCTAAAAATAAAAACACAGTTTGTGATGTGTCGATTTATCGACATCATGGATGATGTGATATCAATTTACATTACCACCTTCAAGGATGGTCATAAAACCATTTTAAAGGTTGAAATATATTTTAAAGTGTATTATATATATCCTATTTTATGTTTTTTAATTAAAATATATACGTAATATTGAATTATATAACAAAACTAGTTCTTGATTATCAAATAACCGCCAAAATGATCTAAACAGATATCATTAATGTTTTATCTAATGATTCATTATCATAAATGAAAAAAATGATTTATGGTATTATTTTATATTCTATAAATATATTAATACCATTTAATTCTACTTCTATAGTTTCAATTCCATTCTAAAAGAAAACCAATTACAAACTGACTATTAAAACCTTGTAAAGAACACACCCGAAACAATGGATATAATAACATATTATTAATAAATGGGTAGAATGATGTTATAAAATGATCATATAAGGTGTTATAAAAAATTAATATGTTTTTATAAAATATTAATAAAACTCTTTTAACCATTATTCATGAGTTTTAAACATATTTGAAGCGAGAAGAACCCGAGGTAAGGTAATTCTTAACCCAATTTCCATTCTTTAGGTTAACCTTCTACTTCATTGAGTTTTTGGTACTAAGATTATTTTTGTAATGATTTATTATATTATATTTTATTATGTGGATTTAAATCATATACACATATTCCCTTTATTCTATTAATTATCACTTCAATTATATGATATTTGTAAGGGACTTTTCCTTAAAAATCCTCTTTTAAAATTCTATTTTACAAAATTCAAAATCAATGTTTTTATGCAATTATTCTTGTTTTATGATTATATTATGATTATTGGGAATTATTTATGATGAAGTTTGAGATCTATATCTCCCTCCAATAAATTGGGTATGTTTAATTTGGAGGTCATCTATATGGTTACTCCAAGTGTAACTGTGATGGTTACGCTATAAGGTAGTTGTGAGGGTTATATTGTAAGGTAACTGTGAGGGTTACAAATCATAAGGTAGCCATGAGGGTTAAAATATTAAGTAATAAATTTTCTAAGTCACCTATATGTTTTTATGATTTTATATGTTTTATGGAAATTTCTTGTTTTCACAAAGTAAGTATATGATACTTTATGGGTGAGAAGTATGTCTTTGGGAAATGTTTTTCATAAGTTTATAAGTATTCGTGTGATAATACTTTCCCTTCTTCTTTTTATGAACCTTAATGATATTTTTATGCTCATTCCAAGTTTTAAAATGTTTTCAATAGGGTTTAAGGATGGTTAATAGAAAAGGATAATCCAATATGAATGTCGTGAATACTTTTCATTAAAAGATTTCATGTTTTTATTTAAAACATTTATATTATGGAAGAAATGGATAATGTTTTAGTAATACCCAATTTGTATGCTTATGAGTTTATATGTATGAAATATTTCCAAACTTTATAAAACTATAAACTGAAAAGAGCTTTGGGACTGTAATAAGTTAATTCTATAGGAATTTACTAGATTATTTAATGTTTAAGGTTGGGTCCTTATAGTTGGTATTAGAGAATGATTTAGATAACTTTAGGGGTTATGATGATATTAATAGAAAACCATAAATTATTTTTACCATATGTTTATACTGAAATGATATGTCATTTAAATATCACTATGTTTATTCATCTAATATATGTCTATTCAAAATGGTTTTCCACAAAAGAAATAGGGAAGCTGAAGTTGGAAGGAACCAAGAGGTTGATATCTTTCTGAATGTGCAACTGAGAATGGTGGGAATTGGAACCAAACATTTTTGTATAGTAATGGAATAGTTGACGTAGGAAATAAATGGTGTTGTAATTTATTCAATAGAACAACTAGAGCTACCACAAATAAATATGATGATAGTGGAACATTTTATGAGGCAACACCCTCTTTCTTTCAGTGGATCTTCTGACCTAGTGGTGGCTAAAGGATATATTAAATTCCTTGAAAATATATTTGATGTTATTGTGTGTTCAGATAATCAAAATTTTCATCTTTCTATTTACTATTTTTAAGGTGAAGCTGACCAGTGGTAATCAATGGTAAATAATATTAGGGATAGCGAGGAGGTTTATTCCTTAAAATGGGGTGAAATTAGGAATCTATTCATTGAAAAATATTTTCCTAAAGTGGTTCGACTTAGAATGGAAAATAAATTCATTGAATTAAATCAAAAGGATGAGGATTAAGTGTCCACATATGGAGAAAAAATCACCTAATTGGAAAGGTGTGCTCTAAATATTATTCAGGATCCTTATAGAAAAAATCAATCATTTTTCCTCAGGATTGAAGCCAAGATACCAAAGTTCATTAGCCTCCCAAGAATTAAAAGGTTATGAGAAACTTGTTTGATGTGATGAGATGGTAGAAATGGAGTTTTCTAATGATCATGTGTACTTTGAAAATAATAATAAGAATATGTTAAGATGGTAGGTAATGGGAAAGAATCAATCAAATAAATATGATGGTAAGAAAGTCCAATTTTATGTTTGTGAAAAGTGTGGTAAAAAGAACCCTGGGGAATTACTTAACAAATCCAGAAAGTGTTTTCAATATGGTAAGTTTGGACATATGGCCTGATATTGTAATGAAAATGAACTTAAGATCAATTCAGATAAGCAATCTATAAAGTGTTTTAAATGTGGTGAGATGGGTCATTATGAAAATACCTTCCCAAATAAATATATGAATGGTGGAAAGTGGAAAGATTATAAGTAGAAAGGTACAGTGAGATCTTCTGTGAATATGTTAGTAGATGTTGGGTTATCCAATGAAGAGGTATTAGGTACTTTGTTTGTTTACTCAGATTTTTCTCATGTATTTTTTTATACGAGTTCTACACATTCCTTTATTTCTGATATATTTTCTAGTAAATTTGAAGTTTCACCTCAAGAAAGGATACTGAAACTTTTGGTTAAAACACCAGGGGGATATTATAGAAAAAAGGAATTATAATAATCTTCATATTGTTGTATTTGGAAATACATTACCTACAAACCCTTTTTTACCCTTAATAAATTTTTATGTCACACTTAGTATGGATTGGATTTCTGTTTATCATGATAAGATTGATTGTAGAGCTAAAGAAGTTGTTTTTAAAAAATTATTTCAATTTTTATAAAATAATGAACCCATAAGATTGATAACATATCAGGAATATGAGAAACTATTAAAAGATGGAAATTAAAGTTATCTTTCTCATATTTTTTAAAACAAGGGAACTGTTCAGATTAATGATGTTCTGGTGGTAAATGAATACCAAGATGTTTTTTCTGATGAATTTCCTAGTGTTATACCTAATCAAGAATTTGAATTTACTATAGTAGAGTCTAATGATATTATATTCTCTTACGTTCTTGGTGATGTGTGCCATTTACGCTATCAAATACAAAGTTGTACTTTAGAATTCTGGGGTGTTACATTGGTATGGTTTGGTATTGTGGTCCTTTGGTATTATTTTGAGTTTTATAAATTTTTTCATGCATCATGTGTTTGGTATTAGGTAATGGTATGTTTGGTTGTTTGTTTTAATTCAAAATTCAAAATCATCCCCCAATTGTTTAAGAATTCCTCAGTATTTATTTCCATCCATTGGCATCTTGGGGATATTGCCTAAGGCCAAGTAGCTCTTCTACCTCATCTCAAGACAATGATTAGGGGTGGGATGTTACAAAAGCATGGTGTAATAAATCATGTATCATGGATATTTCATGTGTCTTGCAAATAGGGTCTCATGTGATGATGTCTTCCCACTTTTTCACTTCACTTTGATGGAGATAAGCTACCGCCTGGGTTTTTCGTAGTTTTTTAGTCAATTTAAATTAAATTGGTAATTGAATCATCATATATTTTTTGGGAATTTTTCTTGGATTTTATAGGGTATATCTTGAGTTTATGTTATTATTATATTTCTTGGAGATTTTATGGAGGTCTGTAACACTCAAACATCAATTATAGTATTCTTTTCTTTTTAGAGAAATAATAGTACAATACACATAGCCTAATTCAAGAATGCAATTTAAATGAAAATTCCCAAATTTTAAAAATTATATTTTATGAAATGAACTTCATTTTTGAAAATATAATTTCAAAATTATCTAAGTGTGAATTTTTTATATTTTACAGAAATAATTGATTTTTGGGTGAATAGTGAAAAAATATACCAATTTTTCTAAAATTGTCATTTCTCTTCATTAAATAAAGTAATTTAAAAGTATAATTATTTTTTGAATTAGATATTAAATTAACATAGGTCCTATTTAATTATAAATAATCTAACTAATTATATAGTAATCATCATTATACATGATTTTTGAATAAGATCATTTTTGGGCCGAAAATGCAGTTTTTTGATAACTATTTTAATGTGTGTAGTCGGTTTTTATCTTAATAAATTAAGTAAATAAATATTTATTGATAATTTTAATTAAATTTATAGAATATATACTCACTAAAATATTATAATATTCATTTAATAGTTTTTAAAAGGTAAGGAATGAAAAGAAATTCAGTTTTATGCCTAAAAATGAATTTTCTAAAAATAGTTTTCATTATGTTTTTCAAAAGTTTTTAAAGTATATTTCTACCAGTTATAGAAATTGAATATTAAAAAATGGATTCCATATTTTCAATAATAATAACTAATATAATTTAATAGATTCAACTTAATTTTTTGTTATAATGAATGGTAAAAACAATAACATTTTTTATTAGTGTTAAGGTTAAAACAGGTTTACCATGGGTTAAACTAAGATATAAGATTAATAATGCCACATAAAATGGTCTAATTATTATTTTTTAAAGATATTATGATCTTATATTATCCTAAATTTAAATTATTTTTCATTTGGATCCACTTTTACATGAAAGTGACCTTATATTATTGAAATATTTTAAGTAATTCCTTGTATGTCCCCTCCCCTCACTTATAAAAAGCACCCATTATCCTTCGTTATTCACAAATATTGAACACTATATATTAGAAAATAACTACCAAAAAACATTCTTAGATTCACTACCTTCATTATTTATCTTCTTCTCATCACTGAATACCGTCCTAGGAAGGATTACTATATAATTCAAAAGAGGCCTCTCAAATAAGAGGTAATCGTCTTTACCAACTCTTTTAAATTTTCTTTTTTATTATATTTACTTTAAATATGTTGTAAAAATCTTAAAATAATTAATTCAGTATCATAAATATAATAATATATTATTAATATTATTGTATAACCATTTTCTTGGATGGTTATAAAGATGTAAATAATGAATATATATGATATTTATAATATAATTATGATTATATAAATATAATATATCATTTATCTTCTTACCCTTCTATCCGTTAAAAAAATGATAATGTCATTAGTGCGTACGTGTGGACTACCACCTCCACTGAGTGATGTGGTTCATTTTTCATGTTCACCTTTAATTGATGATTCAAAATATGTATATAATGAATCTATATATATATATTATTTATATAATTATTAACATTATATATATTATTGAACCAAGATCAAGATACAAGGACCATAACTACTAAATCAAAACATATATGAAAAACGAAGCTGTTAACACCTGAAATGATGATGATAATGAAATATTGTTAATGAGAAAGTGTTAAAATGTTATAAGTGGATGATATATGATATTATAATTATTTATATGGTTCTGGTATCTAATTATAATAAATCTAAATTTATTATACAGGATGTTAAAATCGCTTATAAGGAAAGTCAAAATTGAAGTAAGGGTTTATTTCACAATCTCATCCTAATTTGGGATTATTTACATTTAAGTTTCTATTGAGGTAATTATATGATATTTCTCTCTTAAACACCATATATTTTCCTCTCCTATTGTAATTTCAATAAATTAAATTGTTTCCATTCATTTTACACTTTCGAATTACTCAAAATTACGAAACATCGTTTTTAATAAAAATCAGTTTTGTTTTTCTTATCGATCGAGAATATTTTTATTCCATATCTATATTTTATTTAAAAAAATTCAATAATTTTTTTAATATTATCCATGATTTATCAACGTCATTTTTACCCATTTTTTACTTTCTATAAAAAATAAAAGGAACCATCTGGTCATTTTCCAAACAATACACTTTTAAACTAAGGTGTGAATGAAATCTTTGTTTTAATACTTACCACATGAACAAATTTTCTTATAATCATGACTATTATTTTCATTGAAGAATACTTTACAAGTTTTTATATTTATTATCAAATAAATTCTTTATCCTGATATTTTGGAAAATTTTATATTTTAATATAAGTAATTTGAAAATGAATAGGGTATTTTCCTTAAGAAATATTCTGATGGTATTTTTAAGGTATTTTAATCTATTTCAATATCCTTTTATGAATATTATGCTTTATTGGATACATAATATATTGACATCCTTCACCGTATTACTCTGGATGTATTATGATCATGTTGTTCAATTTATTGACTTGGGAAAATATTTACATCTTTTATGCTAGTTTTTTAATATGAATGTTTATGTTGATTATGTGTTAAATTGTTATTAATTTATTTCATAATATTAATTAATTTGAACCGGTAAATGACATACAAGACCTATTCTGGCCCCTCAATGCATCGGTGGGTCTCCTGAGACAAACTAGTTTGGGTATTTGGTGCACACCTTACATATTTATGTATGATGTCTTGAAACAAGGCCATGGAGATGAGATTATGATGTTCGACATTATTCATTCAATCATTATGAAACTACATATTTTTATCCATGTGGTTATTTATGGTTTTATCTATATTAATGGATTTAGTCCCCTTTTATGATATTATTTATATGGAACATTTTATTATTATTTATCTTTATCATATTATTCATGCTTTATTTATTTTATGATGGATTTTTCTGTGCACTTTCCCATACTAAGCATATGATCTCACCCTTTACTATGTTTTCCTTTCCCTGGGATACCAAGAAGGGATATATGAATGAATTCAGGGATATTCTAGAAGAAATAAAAAAATGTCATGAGATTATTAAGTTGTATTTCATGTTTTCAATTATAATTTTAGAATCCTATATGTATCCGGTCACCCAATACTAATAAACTATTAGATACTTTAGGAAATGGTCCCATGTATCATGTGCGAAAATATTAAAATAACCACTAGATCCAGGTTACTGGATTTGTGGTGTTATAAGGTATGTTGCACCACCAATTTTTTAAAGGTTTTTACTTGATAATAAAATTAATTGGTACTAATTTCAGAACTATTTCTTAGATATTTATCCTAGTATGTGGTTAGTAGTATGTCATGGGAAATTTTTGGGAGTTTTTTCATAGTTCTAGTGTGATGAGGTCAACCAGTGATATTTTAAAAATTTATTCCTATTTAAATGAAAATATAAAATTGTTTAGAATTTTTTGTAGTTAATAAATTGATTATAATTTTATTATAATTAATTAATTTGGTGGTTTAGTTATGATATGGGTACTCAGTGTTTGGATTATGTTTGGATGGTCTTGGAGAGCCTCAACAAGATCTGTTAGGATACTTTGAAAACGGGGGGAAACTTCCTTTGAGGTAGGTGGTCTGCATACTTACCTACTGAAATTTATTTTTTTATTATATGGAATGCAGTTTGTGGTACCACCACTATAGTCTATGCAGTCTTGTTTAATTGGAATAAATTTAATTGAATTAAATGTTTGAATGGGATTGATTAATTAATTTACTGCCTTAAGGTAAATGAATGAGTGCATGGACCATGTCGGTTCTAGGGAAATTGATTTATGTTGATGGAAAAGGCCTTGACTTGAGATATATGAGCCCCTCCTAAAGGGTGTGACCCAAATAAATGTAATGTATTATCCCTAGTATATAACCCTTGGACATCTCCTTATATAGGAGTGTGGAATTGGGGGTATTTGGCCTAAGTGGTCCATGTGGGAACCATGTGATTCCTTAGAGTCATTGGGCTCATATTACTAACCCAGGGTGAGTGTCCCTCCCCCGTTGGACATGATGAGGCCACGGTAGATGGATCTTAGGTAGAATTGTACTAGGTTAGGTCAGTGGATCGACCTAGTGAGACTAGGTCAACTGAGATGGGTCATGGGATATCACTTTTATTCTTGCTTATATGGTGTACCATATGTATCTATCGAGGTTGAGTTATTCATATGGTGATCACATGGGATGTTTTATCCTTAGAGGATCAGGTGTTGACCCGAGACCTTAGTTGAGGACAAGGAACCACATGAGGGTGCCTCAAATGTGTAGTGATCAAGGGTAACCATGTGGTTGCCCCATTGATCGACCGACCCTAAGTGGGTGCATATGGATATGAATAGAGATGACTACAGATATCAGCATATAACCCAGTTACATTTTAAGATAGAATGTCTTGGTTGGATGAGGTGGGTCAAGCATACATTCGACCCCTTTTTTTTACTTTCTCATGTAAAATGAACTATAATGATATTTTATTATGAAGTTTATCTATTTTATAGGTCATAGTGATTGTATCTAGGATGGGTATATTACCCATGGTTATCAAATGTTATTAGATCAAGGATGGTTACATTGCCCTTGATGTCTGACTGTTCCACAGGTATGGGTATATTACGCCTATTTGGTTATGACTGCATGCCATAGGTAAGGGTATATTATCCATGGTATGACTATGCTATACATTTCATTGATATTCTTCATGGTGATGGGTATATTACCCCTAGTTGGCTAACCCAACATTCCAAGAGGATGGGTATATTACCCCAGTAGTCATATGCTCTATGGTTCATTGATCTGTGCCATAGGGATGGGTATATTACCCCCAGTTGGTTGAGATTGGGTGCCATGGGGATGGGTATATTACCCTTATTAGCCTTGTTCTCTATGGATCACCCAATATCACATGGGTATCCTCCATTGGTCCATGTTAGTAGGAATAGTCATCATGATATACTCAGGGACACCCTTACACTATCTGAAGCAAGTATAGTTAATTGAGTTCTTGGACCTAAGTATTGACACCAGTTATTATGTTTGTGAAATCATCATGATGTGTTTGGATATATTCTAGCATTGGGATAAAGTAGGTAGGTTTTATTTACATTTACATGTTTATTGTATTTCTATTTATTTCATTTAATCATGTTACTTTCCTATATCATAGAATTTTTTGATTGGTATAGGACTACATTGGTGGTTCCCTATTATGTTGTGTACTCACATCCTAATTGTATTTTCATTGTGCATGGGTACCCAAGAAACTCTCACATGGTTATTTTACGCGCATGTTGTGATGAGGCCCAGGTTTAGGGTTTTTAATGGCTAAGAGGGATGACTCGGATGACGTTAGTATATCGGGATGAGGAATGGATTAGAAATGAAGTAGAGACTTGTATTTTGTATCTTTTATTTTATTTGTATATTTTATTGGTTTAGTGGGAGATCATTTTTGTATCACTATTTTCCCCACATCATGTTTATCATTGATGGTTGTATTAAAACCCGAATGACCGGAAGCCCTTAATTTTTATTGATTTTTGATAACACCCCTTTAAAGGGATGAGGGGGAACCCTTAAAAGGCCCATAGGCTTAGAGATTACATGGCACATAGGCTTAGGAGATTACATGACCCAAAGGTCTTAGGAAATTCAACCAGACTATCTACAAGGAACGTCCCCTCCCCAGCATCTGCATCATGATAGTAGCTCTCCACCTTCACATGGCCATCTAGCTAGGCTTCCCATGCAAGCATAAGCTGGTCCCGATGGCATAGTCATATATTCTCATTCTGACAAATCCACTTGGCTCTGCTCTGGTGATTTTACCTGCTCTGAAGCCTCTTATGGGGGTTTTCCTTTTTTTGTTGTGTGTCTAGGGAAACTGCATGTGTCCCGAAAGCCTTGAGGTGGCCCGAAGGCCTTAAAGGTGGCATGAAATCCCTACTGACCCGAAGTGCTGGGTGGCCCAAAAGCCTTAAGGACTCCAATCCCAAACTAGTGGCCCAAGGTGAATAGTTCCAGCTGCTACAGTACTGAACAGTACCTGCTACAGTACCGCAGAATGTACAGTTCTGCTACAGTACATGTACAGTATACAATCTGCTACAGTACCCACATAGTGTACAGTGCTGCTACAGTGTCTACTATAATACTGCTATATCCTGGAAATATTCCTCTACCTAGTTTTTAACTTGGGTCTTGTGGATGCAATTAAGGATACCTCACCAACTGGGCTGAGTCTCATGTGCTTGATGGTTGTATTATATTAGTTATGTGTACTCTGTCTTACTACTATTTTGTATGATGGTTGATTTATGTACTCTTTTATTGTGCACTCTAATACTAGGTATATATCCTCCCCATGATACCTCCATAGACCCCCACTACTAGTCAGCAGTCTCTCTCATTTAGGGAGGCACACCTGAGGTCATGTGGTGGTCGAGTCTAGTTATAATTTAAGGAGAGGTGAGCCAGGACATTACAAAGTAGTATTATATCCATTTTATTTTTTTCCATAATTTTTTAAGGTATGGTATAAAGGATAATTAGTAATGTTTTAGAGCTTATAATGGAACCCATACTAGTGAATTAGTAACACCTTTCTTATTGGAATTCCATGTTTCCATGGGTACAAGATTAACATTTTTGTCTTTCATTATTATGGTCTTTGGTGATTTTCACCAAGCGTGATGCGTATGAGGTTTGAGATTTATTATTTATGATTTTTTTTTTGTATCTTGGGCCATTGGAAATAATCTAGTAATGGATTTAGTAGTTCTCCTATAGAGGCAAGAGGTGTTTCATATATCATATCAAGCATATAGGATTCACAAGATATATAGGCCTACTAGTATGACTATTATTATTGACAAATGAGTCTTAGTGATTTAAAGTGTCATCAATTGATCATATGGAATTTTCCCATATAAGTACTTAGTATAATTATACTCATCTAGGTTGACATGTATATAGTTCTTTCTAATAGTAGGTCATGTGGATCCTATAGAGAGATAGTTGATGGCGACGATGGTGATGATCTTGTTCCTCAATACAAGGGATATGTAGTGGGCCTAGTAGGTTAGTGAGGCACTTGTTTCCTTATTAAGAAACCCCTATTGGGTATTTTTATTTTAGGTTCAGTTACTTATAGTTCCAATAACAACCTATACAGATTTTACCATATATCTTGGAATTTCATTATACTTAACTGAACCATGTGATTGTGACTTGTTGGGTATGATTTTTCTGGGATGATGTTGATGGATGAGAAGGTGGTGGTTGATGAGATCATGGTTCTCCATGGGTATTCCTGTGTGTGTATGATCATGAGAATCAGTTCCTAGCTGGTGGAGAATATGGCATTTGATGCTTGATGGTTATACGTGTATGAGACCCTTGAGCGGGTTTTTGGGAACGTGAGATGTTTTATGGTTATGGGTAGGAACTATGTGGTGTTTCTATAAGATATAAACCTTGTAAGAGACCTTAATTATTGGGCTAGGTGTTAGACTAAGATACCTTTATACTTGAGTTTTACATTAGTGGGTTTGTGTCTAGTTTTCTTGTGAGGGTGACCCACGAGAGGGGTTGGACCTATTTTATAAGTTCCTACACGGTTGAGAGCATGGTTATATACTCATGGTTGGATATAGTGCAAGGGATATATTGTTATCTATAGGTTCATTCATACAAATTCCTTAAGGATACTAGAATAGGTGGGATATGTTTTGGACACGTGTTTGGATCGGTCATGTGTTTCCCTAAGGATGTGAAACACTTAGAGTGCTTTTGGTATCATGTAGGACCGGTCTAGTACTAGGCCCATTGATTCTAGATACAATTAGGTATTTAGTGATTGTTTGTGTGTGTAGATGTTTGGGTTATAATATGATGTTGGTTTGAGGGAGGTCATATGATATACCTTGGAACAAGTGAAGTTCTCGATTTTGAAGAGGAGTGTTAAGGATGATCCAAGATATATGGGGCTGACATGATTGAGAAGTATGGTAAGTGGATAGGAATTTGAGCCTAGTTCTGGTGGTGTGTGACTCACGAAGTCATGAGTTGGGTTTTTTAATTTTTGGTGGTATGAGTGCATATGTTGTTACATTTGAAATGAGATCGGTCGACACGTGTTGGGTATGTGTGGTGCTATTTAATGGTGAATCGGAGAGTAATCGTGTGTGGTTTGAGCACTAATGGAAAATTTTGATAAATACTTGCGGGTGTAGTGACTAGGATCTTCGGATGAAATAAAAGGATTTCCTATATAGTGAGGGTTATTTTCAATAATGGATCGGGTATGGTGATACTATCAATCTTGGATTTTAAACAAGTGGTTCCTGGGATGAAATGAGCATGGTTCGGGAGGAGTGACCTACACACAGTGATGGAACCTAGTGGAGAGTGCACCAATGGCCCTCATTTAGGATAGGATTTTAGTAGATGTTGGGGATATCATTCTCATAGTACAGACATTCTGAATGGTGCTCGGGTATGAGCGGGTTTGGACACATCAGTTTTCATGTTCAGTGATGAATGGGGTGCAATCCTTGGTAATCGGGAATTTTGGTTCAGTGGTGCGATGATAAGGATTCTCTTATAGTGGGGAGTGGGATGTTAGTCGCAAACATGTGACCTTCATGTGAGAAGGTTTAGGGTGTATGGGGTCATTTTTTGGATGATCAGCCACGGGCATGTGACCCGAGTACTTATGGATTCCTTATTGGATTCCATGTACAAATTTGGATATAGTTCAGGTGGACTCCAAGCATGGGTATCGGTGTAACGGCCTAAACTTTTATAAATTAAATTCCATTTTAAATGAATAAATACCTTATTAAGTAGTGTAGTTATAGAAAACACATGAACTACTTTAGTTATTTTAGAAAATTATAAAATACAACTTATCGTATTTAAAAGTCCATTAAGAATAATAAACATTGATAATATAGTCATTATACTGTGACTGTTAAGATTAGTATATATTAAGGTTTATGATAAAGTCTAATTGAAACATACGGAAAAAGAAATGGCCTCGGCCAGTAGGATCGTACCCTATTAATCCCATTTATATAAGCTTTCAAGGGAGGTAGAATTATTTTGATTTTACATTGACCAAGCCCAAGTTGAAACACAAAAACTAAAGATCATGTGAAACTGTTTATGGGAGGAGTTCAAACTCATTAATATCACAACCCAAACCATGTTCATCGAGCCACCCCAAGAATGTACCATCATTGCACATCATACCCTTAGGGCGTACGCCGATATAATAAGGGGTTATATATCTTAACCCTAGTAGTATGAATTTTTATATTTTCTTTATAATGAAATAATGGTTATATTTATCCCTTTTTATTATTACAAGATAAATTATTATATAATGAGTTTAATAAAAAATATATTTTGATATGAAGAAAAAAATTGTATTTTTTGAGAGATATATAGTTTCAATTAGAACACTCTTTTTTATAAATTCAATAATTTTTTAAATAAATGTTATTTTTTTCAATATATTATTATTAAATAAAATTTATTTATATATAAATGATTATATAATTTAATGAAGTTCAATGTAATTTTTATAATGGTCAGAAAGATATTAGTGCCATAAAACAAGTATTTTACAATAAATAAGAATTTTTATTTAAAAGTTAAAATTCTAATATTTAGAGAATTATTTTTATAAAATAACTGTTATTTTTTTAATTAGAATTTTGAAATTATCCAATGATGAATTTTTCATTATTTTCTGAGATATTCAAATTTTTGGGTAAAATTTAAATGTGATATAAATATATGGTATTTATTATGAGATCATAATAGCCTAAAAGTGATGTAATAAATATTATAAATGAACTCTATAGCCAAAAATAGATTTCCACTTTAAAATAATGTGTTTTTAATTTATTTTATTAATTTTATAAACCTTTAATGAATCCTCTAAAACCATTATTATATTTTAAGGTTTTAAAATCAATTCTTTATAAACATGACTCGCTTCCACATTAACAATTGTATTATTTTAATAGTTTTTGTTATTAGACTTATAAAATATTTCAAATCACTTCTATTTTGTAGAAACCATGGGAAAAACTATGTAAATATTTTTGGTTTTGATTATTTTATCATATAGAGTCCAAAAGCTATGTTTAAAAATTAATAAAGAATTCCCCTCTCTTTTACTTTAAATAACTATATATCCAACCTTACACTACTCTTAAATAAAAACCCTTTAAGCATGAATTTCATCTCTATATCTCTCTATAAATCCTTCCTAAGGTGGTACCAATATCATAATAATCTCCTCCCAAACTTTTAGAATCACCCTCTCAAGGTAAGGGATTCTCTTATCCTCTTTAGTCAAGTACTTTATTTGTATTATTTCTTTTTTATTTCCAATAATTATTATTAGAATATTTTTTACACATCCATTTATAGTCCTTTTTATTAAAAAGTATTGGGAGACCGCATTTCACTCTCATTAAATCCTTTCTTAAACCTTTATTTACACCCATTATACTGCAAAACTTATCCCATAATTTTCTAAGCCAAACTTTTCTGTTGTGAATACCCATCCATATCTCCACTCAAGGGTACTCAACTAGATATAATTGTCTTTCATTGGTTAGGGACTTACATGTATGCAATCCACACTCCTTAATCAGGATATTAAAGTGATTAAATACATTCTTATGTTGTATGATCTATGTGGCACACAAATACATGTACATGGTATGAATTTGATGGGTGGGCTTAGAATAATATAGCCCTCCAATGAATTGGGTAATGTTTTTATCTCATGAGATACCATTTATGTTGTATGGGTGGTTAGCCTAAGCATAATATGTTGTGTTTTCATGGTAGTTATCCTTGACTTATGATTATGATATCATGTTTTATGTTACTTATACATTCATGTGTTTCCTTGATGTTATCATCTTATACCATGATTCAATATTCAAGATTATTATTCTCACCTTTCTATGTTATCAATTTTTACTCTTGACTCACATGTACTATTTTACCTTATGTTATGATTTGTTTATTACCTTATTGAGATTTATAGCTAAACCTTTTTTATCTACATCCCCAAGTTATCTAGTGTGGTTTAAGAAGATAAAAGGAATTTAAGGACATGTTATGGGATATTTTAATAATTTTTTTGTATCCTTATTTTAATTTATGGTGTTACGTATGTAATTACTCAATGACACTAAGCCTTTAAATATTTTTTGATTGTATTATGTGTGTTTATATGTAATAAATCATGAATCAATGTTCATAAAAGATATGGGTTTTCATGGTTGGTATCAAAGAAAGGTATAGTTATTTTTGTAGATTAGGATTATAAAAACTTGCTTAAATCCTTAGAAATAATAATAAACATATAAAAACATCCCTAAATTTTGGTAAAGTGTAGAGTGAATGGTTTCCAAACAATAAAATCTTTGTATGAATACTACAAGTGGATATGGCTCTGGAATAGTTGTACCTAGGGGTAAAAAATAAAAAAGGGTGCATTGGGCATAAACTATATCATTACCTAGCCAGTGCGTGACAAAGTGGACTTTCTATACACCTATTTTGACACTCTTAGGGGATATGCTTTGGTAAATTCACAAGATCTTTATAAATCATTATAAAGGGAACAAAAAAAACACCCATAAAATTTTATGTTAGAAAATAGATCATGGATAAATTATATTGAAACATATAAATTCATATTTTAAGGAATGAATTTAATTTATGAGTTATTCCTTGAATGTTCATAGTTTCCCTTTTATGTGTGTAATAGTTTTAAAATTCGCATCCCTAAGTTTATTTGGGATGAAATAAATGAATAGAACTGGATTCAAATAGTAAAAGTCAAGATCATCATCCATTCATGAACTTAAAATGTCTTATGTAACTATGGTTATATCTATTCTTTCATATCCATAAATTTTAGAAGAACTATTCAAACAACACCTCAAAACATGGAATTTGAGATATCAATGAAAATGAAAAATGGGGAAATTATTACATTCCAGGTATATAACTTCTCCCCTATCCATATGTGTAAGATTAACTTCTTAGTGAACCTTTTGATACTACATTTAGTGAAATTAGATGAAATTATAGGTGTGTATTGGATTTAATTGTTTATATCTAACATAAATTAATTACATAAGGAAATCACCCTCTATATCGCAAGTCACCCTATCATTCTATACAAGTGCAATGAGGAGGATGAATATCCTTTATAATCATCAACTAAATAATGGATATTATTTCTTTATGATCAGTAATATCAAGTTAAAATTATTGAGACTTAGGAAAATATAATCCTTGATGACATACCCATTATGAGGGAATATACTGATGTATTTCCCAAAAAATTCTCTTATCCTCCTCCTAACTACCAGGTTGAGTTTTGGATTGAACTTCTACCTAGATCTTTGAAAATATACAAGACTCCATATAGAATTTAAACTATTTAACTTTAAGATATGAATAAGAAACTAGAATATAATCTAGATAAATGGGTTTATATGATCAAGTGCTTCATTATGGGGTGCACTGGTCCTTTTCATCATGAATAATGATGGTTCAATATGCCTCTACATTTATTATCATGATCCTAATAAGATCACAATAAATAAAAATTATCCCCTACCATGGATTGATTACTTGTTCGATAAGCTACATGGATCTTAGTACTTCTCTAAGGTGGATCTTTAATTGAGATATTATCAAGTAAATCTACATAAGTAGGATATCCCCAAGACTACTTTTCATGTAAGTTATTAGGGCTACGAGTTCCATTTATACTCTCTAATGTTATTGTTATCTCTATGGAGTTAATGAATGGAGTCTTTATGGAGTACCACTATAAATTTTTGGTAGTATTTATAGATGATATTATTATCTAATCCAAAATCAAGAAAGATCATTGAATGATGTACTAAAGACCTTTTGAAATGAAAATTTATATGAGAATTATAGTAAATGAGAGTTTTTTATGGAGTAGGTAACATTCCTAAGGTCGGTTATCACTAGAAAATGGATATATGTGGATCCTTTAAAAATGTATGCAATTGAAGGATGGACCATACCAACATCTATAATGGAGATATATAGTTTTCTTATATTATCTGGGTATAATCATTAATTTTTAAGAAACTTATCATGATTATAAATCCCACAAACTAAGATAACTTGGAATGGAGTGAAGTTTGTCTGGACTGATGAATGTGAGGATATCTTTAAAGAGTTAAAAAAGACTCTAATCACTACACCCATTCTCACATTACCTGCCAATGGGTAAGGTTTTTTTATATATAAAAAATCTTCCATGAAGGTATTAGGTTGTGTACTTATTCAATATGACAAAGTGATAGCCTAGGCCTCCCACTAATTAAAGATCCCTGAGAAATATTACCTAACGCATGATCTGGAATTGGTTGTAGTGATATTCAATTTAAATATTTAGTGGTATTATCTCTATGGATGAAATTATGATGTATATATAGATCATAAAATAATCAAGTATATATTCACATAATATGATCCTAATATGATCCAATGAAGGTGGTTAGAGATGATAAAAATTTATGATTTTTCAATCCATTACTATCTTGAGAAGGAGAATAAATTAGAATATACTCTCGGTATAAAGGATCACACAACCTTATACATGATGAGGATTGAAAGGGATACAATATTATTAGACATGAAAAGGATTGATATGGGAATAATAAAAGCAATTTCATCCTACCTTTCACAAATAACTGATCAACCATCCATTCTTGAGAGGGTCCAGGAGACCCAAATATATGATAAGGAGATATATAAAAATGTGATGGATATTCTAGAGTTCCAATTTTCTAAAGATATATTGATATTTTTTTAAAACCTAAATATGTGTCCCATCAAAACAGAAGCTAAATAGGGAACTTCTAGATGATTCACATATCTCATAATTCTCTATTCATCCAGGAATCACTAAGATGTATAGATATCTAAAGAAAAACTTCTGGTGTGATAATATAAAAATATGTTTTGCAAAATTTATATATTGATACTAGGTATTCCAACAATTCATGGATGTATGACATAATTCTAAGGGTATAATGAAACCATTTACCATACTAGTATGAAAATTGGAAAATATAAACATGGATTTTATTTAGGACTCCCTAGGACATTAAATGCAATAACATTATCTAGGTGGTAGTCAATCACCTTATAAAGTCATCACATTCATTATTATCAAGGAATATTTCTATATTGACCAACTCACTAAGATATACATAATGGAAGTCGTAAGACTACATGGAGTACCACTCTTGATTATATCTGATTGAGATATGAGGTTTACCTTAAGGTTATAGAGAATCCTTTATCAAGCACTGGATATAGATATGAGTTTTAGTATTTCTTATCACCATAAAATGGAGGTTCAGTCTAAAATAACTATCAAAACTCTTGATAATATTCTGAAATCATTTTTAATGAATTTCCAAGGATCTTTGGATTAGAACCTTCCCCTAGTGGAGTCCTTGTATAACACTGGTTTTTATTCTAGAATTCAAATGGAACCTTCTGAGGCTCTTTATGGGAATAGGTGTCAAACTCCAACATGATGGTTTGATGTTAGAGAGAGGAATATTATGGGACATTATCTTATCTAAGAGATGATTTATAAGGTTCAAAACATCCAACATAATATAAAATCCACACAAAGTCAATAGAAAAGCTATGCAGACAATCATTGATCAGACCTAGAGTTTAAGGTTGGAGATAAATTTATCTTTGGTATATCATTGTGGAATAAAATCATGAGTTTTGGGAATAACAAAAATCTTATTCCAAGATACATCATCCCCTTTGAGATTATTGATCACATCGAAGCTATAGCCTATCGACTAGCACTCCCACTTAACCTATCTTAAGTACATGATGTGTTCCATGTATCCCTCTTGAGTAAGTACAAACCAAACCCCTCACATGTAATGAATCTATAGTTGGTACCTTTGGAGAATAATCTTTAATATGAGGAGCATTAAGTGAAGATCTTAGATCATAGAGATGAATTTTTATGAAATAAGACAACTCACCTGGTCAAAGTGTTGTGGTAAAACCACAAATTTAAGGAGGCAACAAGGGGACCAAAATAGGAGATGAAACAAAAGTACACTCATTTGTTCTAGTGTACAAAATGGAATTTTGAGGGTGAAATTTCTAAATGGGGGAAATATTTTAACTACTTAAACTTTTATAAATGAAATTCCCTTTTGAATAAATAAATGTCTTATTAAGTAATGTAGGTATAGAAAAAACATGCACTACTTTAGTTATTTTGGACCATTATAAAATAAAGCTTATTAGATTTAAAGTACCATTAATAATCAAATCCATTGGTAATATAGTTATAGTATAGTGGCCATTAATATTACTACATATTAAGGGTTATGATAAAGTATAATTGGCTTAGACAGAAGAAGCCATGACCTCAGCCAATAGGATCATACCTAATGAAACCCATTTATTAAAGCATATAAGGGAGATGGAATCACTGGACTTTTCCCTTGACCAAGACTAATCCAAGACAACTAAAGCTCAAGAAAAAACCATTTATGGTATAAGTTCAAGATTATTGAGATCATGACCCAAACCATGTTCACCAAACCACCCCAAGAAAGTGCCATTGTACACCTTACCCTTAGGGTGTGTGTTAGTGTAATAAGAGGTTATATATCTAGATCCCAGTAGCATGAATTTATATATTTTACTTGTGATAAAATAAATTTTATATTTATCAATTTTTATTATTAAATTATAATATAACTATTTTGAAAAATATATTTTTTTGATATAAAGAAATAAAAATTGTATTTTTGGAAAATATATATTTTCAATTAAAATGTTATTTTTGATAAATTCAAGAATTGTTTAAAAAAATACCATTTTCTTAAATTATTCTTATTAAATAACACACACACACACACATATATATATATATATTATAATATAATTTAATGAAGTCCAATTTAATTTTTATAAGGGTCATAAAGATGATAGTATCATAAAAGAAAGTATTTTCTAGTAAATAAGGTTTTTATTTAAAGTATAAATTATCATATTTATAGAATTTTTTAGATAAAATAAATATTATTTTTTAAATTATCATGTTAAAATTAGATAATTGAGAATTTTTCATAATTTTTTATGATTGCTGAATTTTTTGGATAAAAATTAAATATAGTATAAATATATGGTATCTATTATGACATCATAATAGACCAAATGGGATGTAATAAATAGTATAAATGGAATACAAAACCAAAAAAAATATTTTTCCTTTAAAATAATGTATTTTTTAAGTTATTTGATTAATTATATAAGACTTTAATGATTCCTACAAAACCTATATTATATTTTAAGGTTTTAAAATCAATTATTTATTAACATACTCACTTAAACATCACCAATGGTATTATTTTAATATTTCTGGTTCTTGAAATTATAAAATATTGAAAATCACTTATCATTGGTAGAAATAGTGGCAAAAACTGTTGGAAGGTTTTTTTGGTCTTTATTTTTTTATCATATAGAGTCAATACCCTAATTTTACAAATTAATAAAGAATTACCCACTCTAAAACTATAAATAACCACCCAACCTCACACTCATCTTCGTAAGAAACTATTGTTTCATGAAATTCATCTACCTATCCCTCTCTAAAGTACTCATAATGTGTTTCTAATCTCTTAATAAGAACCTCCCAAGATTTTAGAAGCATCCTCTAAAGGTAATGGATTCTCTCATCCTCCTCTTTACTCAAGTACTTTCTTTGTATTATATCTTTTTATTTTAAATAATTCGTGTTGGAATATGTTTTTACACATCTTTTTACTGTATTTATGATTCCAAAGTAATGGGAGGATGTCTTTCACTCTCATTAAACCCTTCCATAAACCTTTATGTACAACCATTATGTTGTTGAAATTATTTCATGATTTTCCAAGACAAACATTTTTATTGAGAATACACATCCCCATTTCCACTCAAGGGTATTAAAATAGATGTAAATATCCTTAATTGATTGGGGAATTCTATTTATATATCTCACACTTCTTATTCATGGGATTAAAAGTGAGTAAATACTTTCTTATGTTGTATGATCTATGTGGCACACAAATTCATGTACATGAAATGAATGTGATTGGTGGGACCAGAATTATATCCCTCCAATATATTGGGTAATTTTTTCTCATGATATACCATGTATGGTGCATGGGCTGTCAGCTTAAGCGCACTATGTTATGTTCTCATAGTGGTTATTCTTGGCTTATGCTTATGATTTCATGTTTTATATTATTTCTATATTTTTATGTTGCCTTGATATTATCATATTATACCATGATTCGATGTCCATTATTATGATTATCACCTTTCTATGTCATTATGTTATGCCTCATGACTCACATGTATTTATTTACCTTATTCTATGATTTTATTATTATTTTACTAGGCTTTATATCTCATCCATTTTTTATCTATGTCCTCGGGTTATCAAGTGTAGTTTTAGAAGATCAAAGGAATTTAAAGACATGTTACGGGATTTAAAAATAATTTTGTTGTATCAATATTTCAACTTAGTGTTATGTATATAATTACCCAACTAAAATTTTCTTTTAGATATTTTTTTTTATTATGTGTTTATTTATGTAATAAATTGTGAATCAATGTTTACCAAATATATTGGTTGTCATAGTCAGGATCAAGTTGGTTGATGATGATCTAAATGTGTTGGATCAAATGGGTGTCAGTACTCTTAGTTTAATAAGGCATAATAGTTTATTTTTTATAATTGGTGTTTCAACCATGGAATTTTACTAAAATTTGGGTATGGAATTTGATGGTCGTGTATGAGTTATCAAGGGGTGTCTCATAGAGTAAGGGTGCCAAAATCGGGTGTTTGAAATTTTTTCGGTGATTGAGACCAACAGGCTTTGAGAATAGTTGTCCAGGGGTGGCCCGACGGGTATTCTCACTTATAATTATATTTTATGGTCAAAAAACTAAATCTAATGTGTTATTTTGAATTTTAGGAGTATTTTAAAAGTTTCGACAAGGGTTTTTGTGGAAAATTGGGAATGTTGGTATGGTACTTGGATTATGGGGCTTCATCCATTATGGATTGGAATTTGGAAATGAGAATAAGTATCAAAATTGAAACAGAATTCTCATGTATATTTGGGTGTGAATAGTTGGAAACCACTCCTGGTGCATTTTTTCAATACGGGTATGAAGTTAAATAGGTGATTTCAATGGTAGAAGCACCATAGTATTATAATTTGTCATTATGAGCCAAGTCCTATAATGGGGTGAACCATAGGGTGATTGATGAATTAGAAAATGATACCTTTAGTGTATTAGGATAATATTCTTAGGTAAGTGTCATATCATTGTTTTGATAATGGTTATGAGCATTAGATCATGGTTTGGTGGCTTAAATACCATGATTTGAAGGTTATACTTTTGAAATGTGTTTAGAATTCAAAGATTGAACATGGCTAGGTGATGGTGGTTTGATGACCAAAGTAGGTCGGGTTTGATGGTTGGATGACCGCAAAGACTTATTGGTGATGATAAATATTCTTCTAGGGATCTTTTAATATCCCATGTTTATGGACAGGTTTAAAAATTTAGGAGGAATTTTAATTTTTCAATTTGGAGAATAGTTCATTTTGAGAACCACAATTCGAATCGATAATCTAAAAGTTAGGGAATCCTAAGATGAAATTTTTTGTTAAGTTTTGAGTAAAAACAGGTTCCTATGGTGTTTGGGAAAGTCTTGGGATCTTTGCATTAAATTTTAGAGGTTTTTGGATAACTCTGACTCGGGTTCACGGTTTGGGCTACACTATTTAAAGAAAATCAGGCATATACCCATACATAAGATTTTTTTAAGTTCAATTTTTATAGTGCATGTTGTCTGGTAGGGTTAGCACATGATTTTGAGGAAACCATACAGATACTATGGTGAACCATGTGGTCTTGTTTGGGTTTGAGGTTTAGCACATGGTTGAAAAAAATCATTTGAGAAGTTGCAAACTGAGAAAGATATTATTGCATGGTTGGTGCATGGTTTGGTAAATCGTCTGGTCTAACCATGTGAGAGGGGTGTGCTTGGATAGATCCTACCGTACAGTTAACACATGATTTGAAAACCCAAGTGTCCCATTAAAATTAACTTTTTATGGATTCTACCCTTCAATTATTTAAACCCCCTCTCCCCTTTTTCCTTTCCCCTCATGTTTTCATGCCCCATCCAAACAAGCCCCCTCCCTCATTATCTTCTCCCTTGAATGAGGGATGTTTTTAGGATATTATTCAGCAATTTTAGGTATTTCTTCAACTATAGTGATCTACATTTTGTATATTCTATCTTCCATTATAATTTTGGTGTCCTACTTTATGTATTTAGTGTCAATTCAACCAAATCATGGTGGAATCAATCAAATATCATGGGGATTTTTTGTGTCTTACATATAGGAGATCCCATGTTGATGGTTTCCTACAATCGCACTTTGTATTGATGAAGGTAAGATTCCAATTTGGTTTTTATTAGGTCTTTTAGTCAATTTAAATTAAATTGGTAATTGAATCACTCTCTCTCATTGGTTATTTTTCTTGGCTTTCATAGGGGACATCCTAGGGTGACATCAGTATTTTGTTGCTCTGTGATTCGATGGAGGTTTATTGTGCTGCCAATTTTATAAATATTTTTTTCTAAAAAATAAAATTAATTGTATTGGTCTTGGAACCATTGGTTAGGTAATTAACCCATGATTTATTTGGAAGTATGCCATGGAAAATTAGTAGTATTTTGATCATGGTTCTAGTGGAATGAGGTAGACCGGTGAGCTTATAGGCATTTATTTCTATTACAATGAAAATATAAAATTGTTTAGAATATTTTTTAGTTAATTAATTAATTATATTTTTATTATAACTAATTAATTTGGTGTTTATTTTATGAGATAGGGCCTCGATGTTGAGACGATGTTTGGATGGGATTAGTGAGCCTTGATGAGAGTTGTCACGCTACTTTGAAAAGGGGAGGAAGATTCCTTTGATGTAGGTGGTCCACATACTTTCCCTATGGAATTTATTCTTTTATTAGATGAAATATAGTGTGTGGTACCACCACTATAGTTTTTTCCTCCTGTTAAATTGGAATAAATTTAATCAAATTAAATGTTTGAATAGGATTGTTTAATTAATTGAATGTAATGAGACAAATTAATGAGCGCATAGGACATGTTGGTCCTAAGGTACTGGGTTAATACCTCAAACACCAATTATTGAGGCCTTGACTTGAGATATATGATCTCTTATTGAAGAGTGTTACCAAAATGAATATAATGAATTGTCCTTAGTGTAGGAGCCTTGGACATATCCTTGTAAAGGAGTGGGTAATTGGGATATTTGGATCGAGTGGGTTGTGTGGGGACCATTTAATGTCTTAGAGTCATTGGGTTCATAGTAATCACCTGGGGAGAGGGTTCCTCTCCCATTAGATGTGAAAAATCCTAGGTGGATGGATCTTAGTCAAACCAAGATCGGGTTGGGTGAGTGGACTGACCTAGTGAGACCAGGGAAACATAGATGGTTTTTGGTCCATATATTTGATTGTTAACTATATGGAATACCTTATGTTACTAGGATTGATCATCATGGAATTCTTAGAGACACCTCAACATTGGCCGAAGAAGGTATGGTCGATCAAGTTCTCAGACCCAAGGATTGACACTAGATACTCTTTTAGGGAAGTTGTCATAATGTTCTTAGAGACATTATGGAATATAGTTGAAGTAGGTAGATTTTATTTATGTTTCTATAGTTATTGTATTTTTATTTATTTTAGATAATCATGTCACTTGCACATATCATAGAATATTCTAATTAGTGAGGTACCACATTGGTGGTGAACTACTGAGTTATGTACACACACCCTCCTTGGGATTCCCTTGAACATGTGTACCTCAGTAGCTCTCACATAGTTATTGTAGGCATAGTTTTTAAAGAGGCTTGGGTTTTGAGTTTTTCATGGTTGAGTGGGAAATCTCACATTACATTAGGAGATCAAAATAAGGTATAGATTATATTTATAATGGATCCCTATATTTTGTTTATTTTGTTTAATTTGTATAGGTTATCATCCTAGTGGGTGATCGTTATTGTTTCACTATTTTACCTCCATCATTTTTATCATTGATGGTTGTATTATATTTATTATATTTACTCTATTTATTTACTTTTTTGTATGATGGTTGATTTATTTACTCTATTATTGTGAACTCTGATACTACGGGTATATCCACTCCATAGTACCTCCATAGACATTCTCTACTATTCATTGACTTGGGAAAATATTTACATATTTTATGAAAGTTTTTTAATATGAATTTTTATGATGATTATGTAATAAATTTTTATTAATTTATTTCATATGATGAATGAATTAGACCGATTACATGACATGCAGGGCACATTCTTTCCCCTCAATGCATCGGTGGGTCTCCTGAGACAAACTAGTTTGGGTATTTGGAATACACCTTACCTATTTATGTATCATGTCTTGGAACAAGTCCATGGAGATGAGATTATGATGTTCGACATTATGAATTCAATAATTATGAAACTATTTATTATTATGCATGTGATTATTTATGGTGTTATCTATATTATTGGATTTAGTCCCATTTTATGATATTATTTATATGGAACATTTGATTATTATTTATCTTTATTATATTATTAATTCTTTGTTTATTTTATAATGAATTTTTTTGTTAACTTTCCCATACTAAGAATATGAGTCACCCTTTATTATGTTTTCCATTCCCTGGGATACCAATAAGGTATATATGAATGAATTCAGGGATATTATAAATGAAATAATAAATATGTCATGAGATTTTTATGTTGTATTTCATGTTTTAAATTGTAATTTGTTAATCCTATATATATCTGGTCTCCCAAGACTAATAAACTATCAGATACCTTAGGACATGATCCCATGTATCATGTTCCAAAATATTAAAATAACCACTGGCTCCAGGTTACTATATTTTTGGTGTTATAAGGTATGTTGCACCACGAATTTTATAACGGTTTTTACTTGATAATAAAATTAATTGGTACTAATTTCAGAACTATTTCTTAGATCTTTATCCTGGTATGTGGTTAGGAGTATGTCATGGGAAATTTTGGGGAGTTTTTTCATAGTTCTAGTGTGATGAGGTCGACTAGTGATATTTTAAAAATTTATTCCTATTTAAATGAAAATGTAAAATTGTTTAGAATTTTTTGTAGTTAATAAATTGATTAATATTTTATTATAATTAATTAATTTGGTGGTTTAGTTATGTTATGGGTCCTAAGTGTTTGGATGATGTTTGTATGGTCTTGGAGAGCCTCAACAAGAGTTGTTAGGATACTTTGAAAAAGGGGGAAAACTTCTTTTGAGGTAGGTGGTCCGCATACTTACCTAATGAAATTTATTTTTTTATTATATGACATGAAGTGTGTAGTACCACCACTATAGTCTATGCACTCTTGTTAAATTGGAATACATTTAATTGAATTAAATTTTTGAATCGGATTGATTAATTAATTTAATGCCTTGAGGTAAATAAATGAGTGCATGGACCATGTCGGTTCTAGGGAACTTGATTGATGTTGATGGAAAAGGCCTTAACTTGAGATGTATGAGCCCCTCCTAAAGAGTGTGACTCAAATAAATGTAATGTATTATCCCTAGTATATAATCCTTGGACATATCCTTATATAGAAGTGGGGAATTGGGGGTATTTGGCCTGAGTTGTCCATGTGGGAACCATGTGATTCCTTAGAGTCATTAGGCTCATATTACTAACCCAGGGTGAGTGTCCCTCCCCCGTTGGACATGATGAGGCCACAGTAGATGGATATTAGGTAGAATAGTACTAGGTTAGGTCAGTGGATCAACCTAGTGATACTAGTTCAACTGAGATGGGTCATGGGATATCACTTTTATTGTTTCTTATATGGTGTACCTTATGTATCTATTGAGGTTGAGTTATTTATATGGTGATCCCAGGGGATGTTTTATCCTTAGAGGATCAGGTGTTGGCCCGAGACCTTGGTTGAGGATAAGGAACCACATGAGGGTGCCTCGAATGTGTAGTGATCAAGGGTAACCAAGTGGGTGCCCCATTGATAGACCGACCCTAAGTGGGTGCATATGGATATGAATAGAGATGACTATAGATATCAGCATATAACCCAGTTACATTTTAAGATAGAATGTCTTGGTTGGATGAGGTGGGTCAAGCATACGGCTGACCCCTTTTTTCTTTTACTTTCTCATGTTAAATGAACTATAATGATAGTTTCTTATGAAGGTTCCTTATTTTATAGGTCATGGTGATTGTATCTATGATGGGTATATTACCCATGGTTATCAAATGTTATTAGATCAAGGATGGTTTCATTGCCCTTGATGCCTGAAAATTCCAAAGGGATGGGTATATTACCCCTAGTTGGTTAAGATTGCATGACATAGGTAAGGGTATATTACCCATGGTATGACTATGTTATACATTTCATTGATATGTTTCATGGGGATGGGTATATTACCCCTAGTTGGCTGAGCCCACATTCCAAGAGGATGGGTATATTACCCCAGTAGTTATGTGTTCTATGTTTCATTGATCTGTACCATAGGGATGGGTATATTACCCCTCGTTGGTTGAGCTTGGGTTCCATTGGGATGGGTATATTACCCTTATTAGGATTTTTCTCTATGGATCACCCAATATCACATGGGTATCGCCCATATGGCCATGTTTTTAGGAATTTTCATCATGACCTGCTTAGAGACACCCTTAAACTATCCGAAGAAAGTATGGTTAATCAAGGTCTTGGACCTAAGGATTGACACAAGTTATTATGTTTGTGTAATCATCATGATGTGTTTGGAGACATTCTATCATTGGGATAAAGTAGGAAGGTTTTATTTACATTTACATGGTTATTTTATTTTTATTTATTTTATCTAATCATGTTACTTTCCTATATCATAGAATATGTTGATTGGTATAGGAATATATTTTTGGTTCCCTATCATGTTGTGTACTCACACCCTACTTGGATTTTCATTGAGCATGGGTACCCAAGAAGCTCTCACATGGTTATTTTACACACATGTTGGGATGAGGCCAGGGTTTAGGGTTTTTAATGGCTAAGAGGGATGACTCAGATGATGTTAGGTGATTGGGATGAGGTATGGCTTGGAAATGAAGTAGAGCCTTGTATTTTGTATCTTTTATTTGATTTGTATATTTGATTGGTTTAGTGGGAGATCATTGTTTTATCACTATTTTCCCCACATCATGTTTATCATTTATGGTTGTATTATATTTATTATGTTTACTCCATTTTACTACTATTGTGTATGATGGTTTATTTATTTACTCTTTGATTGTGCACTCTAATACTAGGTATATATCCTCCACATGATACCTTTATATACCCACACTACTAGTCAATAGTCTCTGTCATTTAAGGAGGCACACGTAACATCATGTGGTGGTCCCGTCTAGTTATAATTAAAGGTGATTTGAGACAGGACATTATAAAGTTGTATTATAGCCATTTTATTTTTTTAAATAATTTTTCAAGGTATGGTATAAAGGATAATTAGTAATGTTTTAGATCTTATAATGTAACCCATACTAGTGCATCAAGAACACCTTTCCTTTTGGAATTCTATGTTTCCATGGGTATGAGATTAATATTTTTAGCTTTCATTATTATGATTATTTGTGATTTTCACCTAGAGCGATGTGTATGAGGTTTGAGATTTATTATTTATGATTTATTTTATTTTTGTATCTTGGTTCATTGGAAATAATATAGTCATGGATGTGGTACTTTTCCTATAGAGGCAATACGTGTCTCTTACATCATATCAAGCACATAGGATTCACATGATATATAGGTCTGGTAGTATGACTATTATTACTAATGAATGAGGCTCTGTTATTAAAGTTTCATCAATTAATCATATGGAATTTTCTTATATAAGTGATTAGTGGAATTATACTCAGCTAGATTGACATGTATATAGTTCTTTCTAATGGCGGGTCATGTGGGTCCTATAGAGATATAGTTGATGGAGAAGATGGTGATGATCTAGTTCCTCAACACAAGGGACATGGAGTGGTCCTAGTAGGTTATTGAGGAACTTGTTTCCTTATTGAGAAACCCCTATTGGGTATTTTATTTTATGTTTGGTTACTTATAGTTCCAATAACAACCTATACAGAATTTTACCATATATCTTGGAATTTTATTATACTTAACTGAATCATGTGATTGTGACTTGTTGGGTGTGATTTTTCTGGGATAATGTTGTTGGCTGAGATGGTGGTGGTTGATGAGATCGTGGTTCTCCAGGAGTATTCTTGTGTGTGTATGATCATGAGAATCAGTTCCTAGCAGGTGGAGAATGTGGAATTTGATGTTTGATGGTTACACGTGTATGAGACCCTTGAGCGGGTTTTTGGGAACGTGAGATGTTTTATGGTTATGGGTAGGAATTTTATGGTGTTTCTATAAGTTATAACCCTTGTGTGAGACCTTAATTATTGGGATAGGTGTCAGACCAAGACACCTTTAGACTTGAGTTAGAAATTAGTGGGTTGGTGTCTTTTTTTCTTGTAAGGGTGACCCACGAGAGGGGTTGGCCCTATTTTACTAGTTCTTTCAAGGTTGAGAGCATGGTTATATGATCATGGTTGGATATAGTGAATGGGATGTATTTTTATCCGGAGGTTCAGTCATAGAAATTTCTTAAGGATACTAGAATAGGTGGGATAGGTTTTGGACATGGTTTTGGATTGGTCATGAGTTTCCCTAAGGATGTGAAACACTTAGATTGATTTTGGTATCATGTAGGACCGGTCTAGTACTAGACCCATTGATTTTAGATACACTTAGGTATGTAGTGAGTGTGTGTGTGTGTGTGTGGATGTTTGGTTTATAATATGATGTTGGTTTGAGGGTGGTCATATGATAGACCTTGGCACAAGTGAGGTTCCCACTTTTGAAGAGAAGTGTTAAGGATGATCCAAGCTATATGGGGCTAACATGCTTGAGAATTATGGTAAGTGGATAGGAATTTGAGCCTAGTTCTTATGGTGTGTGACTCATGGAGGAATTATCTAGGTTTTTACTTTTGGGTGGTATGAGAGTATATGTTGTTACATTTGAAATGATATCGGTTGGCACGTGTTGGGTATGTGTGGTGGTATTTAATGGTGAATCGGTGAGTAACTATGTGTGGTCTGAGCACAAATGGAAAATTTTTACAAATACTTGTAGGCGTAGTGACTAGTATGTTCAGATAAAATAAAAGGATTTCCTATATATTTAGGGTTATTTTTAATAATGGATCGGGTATGGTGATACTATCGATCTGGGTTTTTAAACAAGCGGTTCCTGGAATGAAATGACCATGGTTCGAGAGGAGTGATCTACACACAGCGATGGAACCATGTGGAGAGTGCACCAATGACCCTCATTCAGGATAGAATTTTAGTAGATGTTGGGGATATCATTCTCATTGTGCAGAAGTTCTGAATTGTGCTTGGGTATGAGTGGGTTTGGACACATCAGTTGTCATGTTCAGTGATGCACCGGGTGCAAGCCATGGTAATCAGGAATTTTGGTTCAGTGGTGTGATGACAAGGATTCTTCTATGGTGGGGAGCGGGATGTTAGTCACGGGAATGTGACCCTCATGTGGGTATAATCATTAATTTTTAAGAAAATTATCATGATTTTAAATCCCAATAACTAATATGACTTGGAATGGAGTGAAGTTTGTCTGGACTGATGAATGTGAGGATATCTTTAAAGAGTTAAAGAAGAGGCTATTCACTACACCCATTCTCACATTACCTTCCAATGGGGAAGGATTTTTTATCTAAAAAATCATCCATTAAGGTGTTAGGTTGTGTATTTATTCAATATGAAAAAGTGATAGCCTATGCTTCCCACCAATTAAAGATCCATGAGAAAGATTACCTAACACATGATCTGGAATTGGCTGTAGTGATATTAAATTTAAATATTTAGTGATATTATCTCTATGGGCAGAAGTGTGACATATATATCGATCATAAAATACTCAAGTATATATTAACATAAAATGATCCCAATATGTTCCAATGAAGGTGGTTAGAGATGATCAAGGATTTTGATTTTTCAATCCATTACTATCTTGAGAGGGAGAATAAAGTGGAATATACTCTCGAGTGAAAGGACCCCACAACCTTATACATGGTGAGGATTTGAATGGATCCAATATTATTATACATGAAAAGGATAGATATGGGAATAATAAAAGCAATTTCAACCTACCTTTCACAAATAACTAATCAACCATTCATTCTTGAGAGAGTCGAGGAGGCCCAAATAGATGGTAAGGAGATATATAAAAAGGTGATTAATATTCTAGAGTTTGACTTTTATAAAGATAGATTTATAATTTCTATAACCCAAATATGTTCCCCATAAAAACCAAAGCTAAATAGGTAACTTCTAGATGATGCACATATCTCATCATTCTCTATTTATCCAGGAATCACTAAGATGTATAGATATCTAAAGAAAAACTTATGGTGGGATAATATGAAAATAGGTATTGAAAAATTTATATATTGATTCTTGGTATTCCAACAATTCATGGATTCACAACATAATTCTAAGGTTAAAATGCAGCCATTTACCATACTAGTATGTAAATTGGAAAATATAACCATGGAGTTCATTGTAGGACTCCCTAGGACATGTAAATGAAATAACACTATCTAGGTGGTAGTCAATAACCTTATAAAGTCATCACATTTCATTATTATCAAGTAATATTTCTATATTGACCAACTAACTAAGATATACATAAGGGAAATTTTAAGACTACATGGATTACAACTCTTGATTGTATCTGATTGAGATATGAGGTTTACGTTAAGGTTATAGAGAATCCTTTATCAAGCATTGGATGTAGATCCGAGTTTTAGTATTGATTATCACCCTCAAATGGAGGGTCAGTCTAAAAGAACTATAAAAACTCTAGAAGATGTGCTGATATCATGTTTAATCAATTTCCAAGTATATTTGGATCAGTACCTTCCCCTAGTGGAGTCCTTCTATAACACAGGTTTTTATTCTAGCATTCAAATGGAACCTTATGAGGCTCTTTATGGGAATAGGTGTCAAAATCCAACATGATGGTTTGATGTTAGATAGAGGAATATTATGGGAAATTATCTTATCTGAGAGATTATTGAGAAGGTTCAAACCATCCAACATAATATGAAATCCACACAAATTCAGTTGAAAATCTATACAGACAATCATTGATCAGGACTAGAGTTTAAGGTTGGAGATAAATTTATCTTTGGTATATCACCATGGAATAAAATCATGAGTTTTGGGAACAAGGGAAATCTTATTCCAAGATACATCATCCCCTTTGAGATTATTGATCACATCGAAGCTATAGCCTATTGACTATCACTCCCAATTAACCTATCTTAAGTACATGATGTGTTCCATGTATCCATCTTGAGTAAGTAAAAACCAAAACCATCAAATGTAATGAATATATAGTTGGTACCTTTGGATAATAATATTTCATATGAGGATCATTAAATGAAAATCTTATATCATAGAGACAAATTTCTATGAAACAAGACAACTCACCTGGTCAAAGTGTTGTGGCGAAACCATAAGTTTGAGGAGGAAACATGGGGACCAGAATAAAAGATGAAATAGAAGTACCCTCATCTGTTCTAGTGTACAAAATGAAATTTTTAGGCTGAAATTTCTAAAGGGGGTAAATAATGTAACTACCTATACTTTTATAAATGAAATTCCCTTTTCAATAAATAAATGTCTTATTAAGTAATGTAGGTATAGAAAAAACATGCACTACTTTAGTTATTTTGGACCATTATAAAATAAAGCTTATTAGATTTAAAGTACCATTAATAATCACAACCATTGGTAATATAGTTATAGTATGGTGTCCATTAATATTACTATATATTAAGGGTTATGATAAAGTATAATTGACTTAGACAAAAGAAGTGATGACCTCAGCCATTAGGATCATACCCAATGAAACCCATTTATTAGAGCATATATGGGAGATGGAATCACTGGACTTTTCCCTTAACAAAGGATAATCTAAGACAACTAAATCTCAAGAAAAACCATTTATGGTATAATTTCAAGCTTATTGAGATCCTGACCCAACCCATGTTCACTGAACCACCCCAAGAAAGTACCACTGTACACCTTATCCTTAGGGTGTGTGTTTGTGTAATAAGAGGATATATATCTAGATCCTAGTGGCATGAATTTATATATATTTTTTGTAATAATTTTTTTTTATATTTATACCTTTTTATTATTAATTTAAAAATGATTATATAATTATTTTTATAAAAAAAATTATATAAAGAAATCGAAATTGTATTTTTGGAAAATATATAGTTTCAATTAAAATTTTATTTTTGATAAATTTAAGAATTTTTTAAATAAATATCATTTTCATAAAATATTATTATTAAATAACATATATATATATATTATAATATAATTTAATTAAGTCCAATTTAATTTTTATAAGGGCCATAAAGATGATTGTAACATAAAAACAAGTATTTTCTAGTAAATAAGGTTTTTTATTTAAAGTATAAATTATCATATTTATTGAATTTTTAGATAAAATAAATATTATTTTTGAAATTATCATGTTAAAATTAGATAATTTTGAATTTTTCATAATTTTTTATGATAAATGAATTTTTTGGATAAAAATTAAATATAATATAAATATATGGTATCTATTATGACAACATAATAGCCAAAAAGGGATGTAATAAATAGTATAAATGGAATATGAAACCAAAAATATATTTTACCTTTAAAATAATATATTTTTGAAGTTATTTGATTAATTTTAAAAGACTTTAATGATTCCTCCAAAACCAATATTACATTTTAAGGTTTTAAAATCAATTATTTATGAACATGACTCACTTAAACATCACCAATAGAATTATTTTAATATGTTTGGTTCTTGAAATTATAAAATATTTAAAATCACTCCTTATTGGTAAAAATAGTGGGCAAAAACTGTAGGAAGGTTTTTTTTGTTTTGATTATTTTATCATATATAGTTAATACCCTATGTTTACAAATTAATAAAGAATTCCTCTCTATAAAAATATAAATAAACACCCAACCTCACACCCCTCTTCACTAGAAACTATTTTTTCATGAAATTAATCTCATTATGCCTCTATAAAGTACTCCTAATGTGTTCCCAATCTCTTAAGAATATCCTCCCAAGATTTTAGAAGCACCCTCTCAAGGTAATGGATTCTCTCCTCCTCCTATTTAGTCAAGTAATTTCTTTTTATTATAACTTTTTTTTTGAAATAATTCGTGTTGGAATATGTTTTTACACATACTTTTAATATATTTATGATTCCAAAGTAATGGGAGGCCCCCTTTCACTCTCATTAAACCCTTCCATAAACCTTTATGTAAAACCATTATGCTGTCGAAATTATCCCATGATTTTCCAAGGCAAACATTTTTATTGTGAATACCAATCCCCATTTCCACTAAAGGGTATTAAACTAGATGTAAATATCCTTAATTTATTGGGGAATTCCATTTATGTATCTCATACTCCTTATTCATGGGATCAAAAGTGAGGAAATACTTTCTTATGTTGTATGATCTATGTGGCACACAAATTCATGTACATGATATGAATGTGATGGGTGGGACCAAAATTATATCCCTCCAATGCATTGGGTAATGTTTTTTTTTCTCATTATATACCTTATATGGTGCATGGGATGTCATCTTAAGTGCACTATGTTATGTTCTCATAGTGGTTATTCTTGAATTATGCTTATGATTTTATGTTTTATATTGTTTCCATGTTTTTATGTTGCCTTGATATTATCATCTTATACCATGATTCAATGTTCAAGATTATGATTATCACCTTTCTATGTCATTATGTTATGCCTATTGACTCACATTTATCTATTTACCTTATTTTATGATTTTATTATTCTTTTACTAGGCTTTATAGCTCACCCATTTTTTATCTATGTCCTTGGGTTATTGATTAGTCACTGAAAGTGACTAATATTCATTGTTAAGATCTTAATATTAATGTTTTTAAAAATTCATAAACATCAATTTTAGTCCAATTCAGAAATTGAACTTCATTCCCCATCATTGTGCAATTCATGCTTAAAATGTCAATTTGGGCCCACTCAATAATTTTCTTGTGGAAATTACAATATTCATCATTTTAATTTGAAATTTTGGGATATGGTTGATCACTTTTTTTGGAACATTTTATCTTTTAGGTCCGATGGATGAATCCCAAAGGAAGATGGATAATTTTTCGCCTGAATCCAGAAACTTGCTGGAAAAAACAAAATGGGCCTAAGGCCCATCAAACAAATGGATATGAAGTTAAGATTTAAATGGTGGACTTGTCATTAATGCACAGAAATCCGTCCCACCATTTCGACCATAACTTCCAAACGGCAGAGCTAAATTTCCTGAGATTGTTAGATCTTCTATAAGACACATGGACAAAGATATTTTATATTTATGACACCTTCGGATTAGGCCATATGAAGTGTCAAACTCACACGTCAAAATGGAGGATGAATCTGGACAGTTTTCCAGGTCAACTTCGAAACGTCAATTTCCTTTTGATTCTTCACCCTCCTTTTGACTCTCTTAATTGTTGGGGGGTGAATTTAATGTTGGGGGTGGAACTAAGGCTCCTAATATGCCTATATAAGGAGATGGTGGTGAATGAAATTATAATCTATCATTTTTCCTTGAATCTAACATTTTTCTTTGAATCCATGTTTTTCTTTTATCCATTGTATTTCTTTCAATTGTAATTTCCTGCTTTCAATTTGTAATCACATCGTCAAGTTTTCCCATGTAAGTTTTTCTTTAACGTTTATTATTTTAATAAAATTTATTCTTTTTCTTCACTTTTTATTTTCCTTTTATTCACACGTTGATACCATTGAATCATGGTGTGAAATTATTCACACCAACACTTGTGATTTCAATCACACAACGGTGGAGTGTTCGTTCTTTTAATAATTTTCTTCTTCTTCAATTCCGCCCCCGTAAGTCTACATCCCGCTTCCATTGGTATAATAGAATCAATGGAGGGCTAACCTCTTAAGGGTTGATCCAATGGAGTAGCAAGGTCATGGATTGAATGTTATTTCATGTACTTAATATTTAAATCTATTCGTTATTTTAGGATTTCCATTTGATGAGTTACATTCTTTCTCATCTTTGCCAACTTTAACGAAGACACATTTTGAGTGCTAGTATGATCTATTTCCTTTGAGTGCTCATTAAAGTGATCATCAAAGTGAATTAGTGATTGGCCTTGGAATTGTGTAGGGATTAAATTGGTGAATGATTTGGAAGAATTATCTCATTGTTTGGATATGTCTTGAATTAATGACATGAAATTTTCTAAGAAAATAAATTCATCCAATCCACCCCAAGCAAAACCCTAAGATCAACCCACCATCAATAATTGTTTAGTTCACATCATTTTTTATTATATAATATTTAAATTATATCTCTAGTTCTTCAATTAAAATCTCACTCAAAGTTGGCCACTTCATAGCCAATCCATCAATAAATCATAGCGTCTCAAGGTTACTTCTTCGGTCCCTGTGGATTCGATCCCTACTTGTACTCCAACGACCGCTTTTTCCAGTAGGGTAAATTTGGGCGCAACCAGTTATCTAGTGCAGTTTTAGAATATCAAAGAAATTTAATGACATGTTACATGATTTATAAATAATTTTTTTTGTGTCAATATTTCAAATTAGTGTTATGTATATAATTACCCAAATAAAATTGTCATTTATATATTTTTTTGATTTAATTATGTGTTTCTTTATGTAATAAATTATGAATCAATGTTTATAAAATATAAGGTTTTTCATAGTCGGGCTTAGGTTGGTTGATGATGGTCTAAATGTGTTGGATCAAATGGGTGTCAGTACTCTTAGTTTAATAAGGCATAATAGTTTATTTTTTCTAATTTGTGTTTTAACCATGGAATTTTACTGAAATTTGGGTATGTAATTTGATGATCGTGTATGAATTATCAAGGGGTGTCTCCTAAAGTAAGGGTGCCGAAATCGGGTGTTTGAAATTTTGTCGGTAATTGAGACCGAGAGGCTTTGAGAATAGTTGTACAGGGGTGGCCCCACTGGAATTTTCACATGTAATTATATTTTATGGTCCAAAAACTGCATTTGATGTGTCATTTTGAATGTGATGAGTATGTTTCAAGTTTCAGCAAGGGTATTTGTGGAAAATCAGGAATTTTGGTATGGTACTTAGATGATGGGGCTTCATCCATTACGGATTGGAATTTGGATATTAGAATAAGTATCAAAATTCAAAAAAAATCTCATGTATGTTTGGGTGTGAATAGTTGGAAACCACTCGAGGTGCATTGTTGGAATAAGGGTAAAGATTTCAATAGGTGATTTCAATGGTAAAAGCAACATAGTATTATAATTGTTCATTATGATCTAAGTCCTATAATGGGGTGAACCATATAATGAATGATTAATTGGAAAATGATACCTTTAGTGTATTAGGATAATATTCTTACGTAAGTGTCATATCATTGTTTTGATAATGGTTATGAGCATTGTATCATGGTTGGGTGGCTTAAATACCAAAATTTGGAGGTTATAATTTTTAAGTGTGTTAAGAATTCAAAGATGGAACACAGCCAGGTGATAGTGGTTTGATGAACAAAGTAGGTCAGTTGGATGGTTGGATGACCACAAATACTTCTTGGTGATGATAAATGTTATTGTGGAATGTTTTAAATATCCCATGTGTATGTACAAGTTTGAAATTTTTGGAGGAATTTAAATTTTTCAATTTGGAAGATAGTTCATTTTGAGAACCACGATTCGAATCGATAATCTAAATGTTAGGGAATCTTGAGATGTATTTTTTTTGTTAATTTTTGAGTAACAAGAGGTTCCTATGGTGTTTTGGAAAGTCTACAGAGCTTCTCCTTAAATTGTATAGGTTTATGGAGAACTCTAACTGGGGTTCATGGTTTAGGCTACACTGTTTAAAGAAAATCATGCATATACCCTTACATAAGACTTTTTTCAGTTCAATTTGTATAGTGCATGGTTTATGGTAGGGTTAGCACATGATTTGGAGGAAACCATACAGATACTATGGTGAACATGTGGTTTTTTGGGGTTGGAGGTTTATCACATGGTTACAAAAAAAATAATTTGAGAAGTTTCGAACTGAGAAAGATCCTATTGCATGGTTGGTGCATGGTTTGGTAAATCATCTGGTCTAACCATGTGAGAGGGGTGTGCTTGGATAGATCCTACCACACGGTTAGCACATGATTTGAAAAACCATGTGTCCCATTAAAATTTACTTTTTATGGATTTTACCCTTCAATTATTTAAACCATGTCTCCCCTTTTTACTTTCCCCTTGTGTTTTCATGTTCCATCCAAACAATCCCCCTATCTCGTTATCTTCTCCCTTGATCAAGGGATGATTTTTAGGCTATTATTCAGAAATTTAAGGTATTTCTTCAACTATAGTAATCTACATTTTGTATCTCCTATCTTCCTTTCTAATTTTGGTTTCTTATTTTATGTATTTAATGACAATTCCACCAAATCATGGTGGAATCAATAAAATATCATGTGGATTTTTTGTGTCTTACATAGAGGGGATCCCATGGCGATGGTCTCCTACTATCTCACTTTGTTTTGATGAAGGTAAGATTTAACCTTGGTTTTTATTAGGTTTTTTAGTCAGTTTAAATTAAATTATTAATTGAATCACTCTCTTCCATTGGTTATTTTCCTTGGCTTTCATAGGGGATATCCTAGTGTGACATCAGTATGTTGTTGCTCAGTGATTCGATGGAGGTTTGTTGTGCTGCCAATTTTGTAAATGTTTTTTCTGAAAAATAAAATTAAGTATTTTGGTCTTGGAACCATTGGTTATGTAATTAACCCATGATGTATTTGGAAGTGTGCCATGGGAAATTAGCAGGAGTTTGGTCATGGTTCTAGTGCAACGAGGTAGACCGGTGAGATTCTAGGAATTTATTTCTATTTCAATGAAAATATAAAATTATTTAGAATAATTTTTAGTTAATTAATTAATTATAATTTTATTATAACTAATTAATTTTGTGGTTAGTTTATGATACATTTCATCGATGTTTGGATGATGGTTGGATGGGATTAGTGAGCCTTGAAGAGAGTTTTCACGCTACTTTGAAAGGGGGGAAGCTTCCTTTGATGTAGGTAGTCCACATACTTTCCTTATGGAATTTATTATTTTATTATATGGAATAAAGTGTGTGGTACCATCACTATAGTTGGTTTCCTCCTGTTAAATTAGAATACATTTAATCAAATTAAATTTTTGAATATTATTGGTTAATTAATTGAATGTCATGAGATAAATGAATGAGCGCATAGGACATGTTGGTCCTATGGTACTGGGTTAACACCTCAACCACCAATTGTTGAGGCCTTGACTTGAGATATATGAGCCCTTCTTGAAGATTTTTACCCAAATTAATGTAATGAATTGTCCTTAGTATAGGAGCCTTGGACATATCCTTGTAAAGGAATGGGGAATTGGGATGTTTGGATCGAGTGGGTTGTGTGGGGACCTTTTAATGTCTTAGAGTCATTGGGATCATAGTACTCACCTTGGTAGAGGGTTCCTTCCCCATTGGATGTGAGAATTCCTAGGTGGATGGATCTTAGTCAAACCAAGATTGGGTTGGGTGAGTGGAATGACCTAGTGAGACTAGGGAAACCGAGATGGTCTATGGTCCATATATTTGATTTTTACCTATATGGAATACCTTATGTATCTGGTAAGTCTGGGTTATTCTGATGATGATTCCATGGGATGTTATTTCCTTATATCATCAAGTATTGACCTGAGACCTTGATTGAGGTTGAAGACTCGTGTAATGGTACCTCAAACGTGCAACGATTGAGGGGACCTGAGTGTATAAACTATTGATAGACCAACACTGAGTAGGTGAATATGGTTATGGTTTGATATGACTACAATTGTTACCATAGAAACCCAATTAAGTTATAATTTAGGAAGGCTTGGGTGGATAAGGTGAGTCAAGTGTGTGACAAATCCCCTATTTATTTTACTTTCTCATTCTTGACATCATGGAATGATAGTTGTCTGGGTAGGTGATCTATTTTCAAGGTCATGGTGCTTATCCCAGGGATGGGTATATTAACTTCAATACCCAATTGTTCTTGTCTTGGGTATGGGTGTATTTCCCTTGATTATCAAGTGTTCCATGAGGATGGGTTCATTACCCCAGGTTGGCTAAGATCACATGCCATGGGGATGGGTATTTTACCTCTAGTAGTCCTATGTTATATAGTTTTTTTATCTGTTCCATAGGGATGAGTATATTACCCATGGTTGGATGAGCCTACATGCCATGGGTATGGGTATATTACCCCCAATAGTCCTATGCTCCATTTTTTTATCTATGTCACATGAATGGGTATATTACACCCAGTTATCTGAGCCCTAATTCCATTGGGATGGGTATATTACCCCTAGTAGACATGTACTCTATGGATCACCTAGGATCACTTGGGGATCATCCAGAGGACCATGTTACTAGGAGTGATCATCATGGATTGCTTAGAGACACCTCAACATTGGCCAAATCAGGTATGGTTGATCAAGTTCTCAAACCCAAGGATCGACACCGAATACTCTTTTGGGTCAGTCATCACAATGTTCTTAGAGACATTATGGAATCTAGCTGAAGTAGGTAGATTTTATTTATGTTTCTATAGTTATGGTATTTTTATTTATTTTAGATAATCATGTAACTTGCACATATCATAGAATATTTTAGTTAGTAAGGCACCACATTAGTGGGGAACTACTAATTTATGACCACACACCCTCCTTGGGATTCCATTGAACATGGGTACCTGGGTAGATCTCACATAGTTATTGTAGGCATAGGTTTTAAAGAGTCTTGGGTTTGGGGTTTTTCCTAGTTTAGTGGGACAGCTCAAATGACATCTAGAGATCGGTATGAGGTATAGCTCATATTTATAATTGATCCATGTATTTTGTTTCTTTTGTTTGATTTATAAGGGTGATTATCCTAGTGGGTGATCGTTATTGTGTCACTATTTTACCTCCATCATTTTTATCATTGATGGTTGTATTATATTTATTTTGTGTACTCTATTTATTTAATTTTGTGGATGATGGTTGATTTATTTACTCTATTATAGTTCACTCTGATACTATGGGTATATCCTCCCCATTGCACCTACATAGACCTTCTCTACTAGACGATAGCCTATAGTGTTCGGGGAGACATGTTTGAGGTCATGTGGTGGTCTGGTTTGGTTATTGTTCATGATGAGTCAGTCTGGGATATTACATACATGATGTGTATATTTTGGGAGGTATTTTTTACACTTTTGGTGGGGATATCATGGATTTTGAACTTGGGTTATATTGGTTTCGAGCAAAGGATAGGTTATGATAGGTGCAATCTTTCAATGTTTTGGGGGTCTTCAGTGGGCGTGGTCAAGTATTTTTCACTACTGGGGATCTATAGTTAGGAAATATTGAATACTATAATGGTGAATTCCCCAGGTTTTCATCCCAATAAAGAGTATCCCTGATGTATTTATATTGTATATAGTGTTGGATCAGGTCACAAAGTCATTGTATTGTATACCAGGGTGGATTAGGTCCCCAGATCTGTACCTATATATCAGGGTGAAAGACCCTCAGGTCATTATTGTGGTTGGCATGGCCATCACGACATACACAAATACACTCTAGCATTGGTCAAACCAGGTATGGTCGATCGAGGTCGTAGACCTAAGGATTAACTATGGTTTATTTATTTATTTATTTCTAATTGTTTTTTATAAATTCAGGTAATTTCACATGCACATATCATTACATTGTTGGTATATATGAGAATTAATTGGTGGTTCCCTGTTGAGTTTGTACACAAACCCTACCCAGTATGTTGTTTCACTTGGGTAGCTGACAAGACACTTTCTTGTTAAAGGTGTAGGTAGGGTCAAGGCCTAGGTTTTCATGATCGAAGAGGATATCTCAGAGTTTGGAGACTGGTAGGAGTTGAGGATTGGAGTTTGGAGCACATACTCACTTGTATTTTATTTATTTTGTTTACTCTATATATGTGATTGTCCTGGTGGGTGATCCTTATTATATGTTTTATAACCACTTAGGTATTTTATACTGCATTTATTTTATTATAGGTTATTTACTTTTATTTACTATGTTTACATTGTTCCACATTGTGTATGATACTTGATTTTTTATTTTATGATTATTCACTCTGGTATAGTGGGTATAGTCTCCCTACAGTACCTCCTTGGACCCCTACTGATAGTCGGTAGCCTCAAGCATATGAGGAGGCTCACCTTAGGTCACATGGAACCACCAATATGGTTATTATTCCTAGTGATTTATGAAAAGTTATTAAAAATTAGTATTAAAGATTTGTTTTTATTTGTATTTCTATTCGAAGTATGGTAGATAGGTGATATAGGAATGTGTCGGAGCATATGATGGATATCATACAAGTGAGTCATGAACAACTTTTCTGGTAAGAAGTCCATGTTACTGAGGGATTGGGATTCATGTTCTTGGTATTCATAATTATAGTTATATAATTTTTACTTCTTGATATGCACATAATGTTTGAGGTTTATGATTTAATTTAAATTTGGATCTTGGTCTAACGAGGGAAGAGGAATCTCATGCATCATGATTAGGTACGTAGAATTCACATGACATGTATAGGTCTATTAGTGTCATTATTATCACTGATGGAAGAGGTTCAGCTATTTAAAGTGTCAAAAATAGATCATATATATTTTTCATGTATAATTTATCAGTGGCATTCTACTCATATGGACTGACATGTAAATGTATTTATTTTTTATGATGGGTCATGTAGATCAATGGAGAGATTCTTGATAATAAGGATGTTGATGTAGTCCCATGTGCATAGAGGTGCATTCACCCCAGTAAGTAGACATGGACAATGTATTCCCTTATTAAAAACCCCTTGGGAGTGATTGTTATATAGGTTTGGTTATTTAAAGTGTTAGTAACAACCTATATAATGTTTTCTAATATAGCTTGGAATGTTATTCTACTTAATCTATATAGTGATTGTGATTCCTTTGATATGAATCATCTTGATAAATATAATTATATAATTATATATATAAATCTTTTCATATTAGAATGTGATCCTCAAGGGGGTGACTCATGTCCATGGAGGCTTGGTGATGACCAGTATGATTCTACAATTCTCAAGGTGGCATCCCATGTGTAGATGCGCATGAGAATTAGTTACCTTATGGGTGGATGAGTTGGAATGAGATGTAATTTTATATTTATATGATACCCAAGATATATTGTTTTGGAACATTTGATTTTGTAAGTTTATTTGATATGGGAGTGCATTAGGCACTCTAGGGTTCATAATTTATGAGAGACCTGGCTTATGGGGGCTAGGTGAGAGAACCTAGTGACCCTTGAGACAAGAATCAAGTTTTAGTGAGTTAGTCCCTTGTGTTGAATGAGGGAAACATACAAGAGGGGTTAGCCCAGTCTTATTAATTCTTTGAGGTGGAAAGTATGAGTAGGTTCTTATATTGGGTATTGATGCATGGGATGTACTATCAATTTTATGGTTTTGGCATGGTGATGTCTTATATTTCCTTAAGTTGATCACCTCGAGTGCTAACACATTTTGTGTTAAGAATGGTTTTAAATGGTAAGGTCATTCAAGTGTCTGACCCTATTATTTATAGATGCACTTTTTGTAGGGACCCAACCCCAATAGCCCAGATTCGGTGCCTTACATAAATACATTGGCATAGATACAAGACTACAATCCCAAATTACAGACCATTTTGGTAGTTTTGGAATATATATTACATACAAAAACTTTACATTACAACTTGAAAGTAAATAAAACATAGCAATTCCATTGGAAATACCCATAAACTCCTAGATTAACCCTAAAAGTCATTCATAATATACATCTTTGCATCATGGGGAAAAATAAAACATAAGAAAATGGTGATATCAAATGCTCAATAATTTTTAGAAATACAGTAGAAGCTATAAACATAAATTAATAAGGCATGGTGAATAACTAAAAACACATACCATTAAAACATAACCTTGAGAACAATGTGGTAGAAATAATAGCTGGATAAATAATGCCATATAAAATAATCACATGAGAATGATACTTAACAATATATATTCAACTAGTGGAATAAACACATGGGATATCATTTGCTAATATCATAATTAGGGAATTCACAATGATGGACATCATAAACATAATGTTAAGGCTTCATCCAAGACACCATACATAAATGGGTAAAAACCCAGTCTAGTTTGTCTCATAATACCCATAGAGTGTTGAGGGCTATAGCGGGCCCCAACCATCACTTACTAAGTTCAATTAATTCCTAATATGAATGGGGTTAAACATAAATAATATATACATATGAAATGTAAATAAATTTCCTCAATCATTAAACATAATCATTAACCATTTTGAGTAATATGGTGAATGGTATCAAGATAGCACATTCACATTCAAACTATTCATAAAAAAATTAATAAAAAATTTATATGATAATCATAAGAGATAAATATTAATAAATCATAATATTCAATAGAGTTATTTAAATAGATAAAAATACTCTAATAAAATCAATGATGAATTTTGAGAGAAATACCCTTTTTATTTTATAAAGAAGAGTTCATTTGGAAAAATAATTTGTATTTGTCATAAATATTTGTATAAAATCATAAATGAAAAAATATAGTTTTTCATGAAAAAATTAGTGATTTTATAAAAATAATGGTATATTAAAACATTTTTTTGATGGTACTTTAAAATGGGTAAGAAAATGAAAAGTTCCCTTTAATCGAGCTTGTGTATCATGAAGGTTTGAGAAGGGAACCTTATAAAACATGTATTATCCTATAAAAAAAATTAAATGATATAGATATATGTTTTTGGAACATATAAATAGAATTTAGAATAATTATATTAAAATAATGAAAAATTACATTGGTGTATAGAGGGAGAAAGCATAACCCAAATGAAAATCGAGGTTTGGGAAGAAAACTCTTACCTTATGTATGAATATGTTCTGCACTTGACCTTAATACCCTAGATAATAAAATTAAATATATTAATTTATTGATTCAGAGCCTTTTATATATTTATTTTATTTATTATAGTTTTATTAAGTTTATTTAATTCCTTATTGATGATTTATAGAGTTTGATTTCATCATTTGAGAGCATTTGTTTTCTTGGTTTTCATGATCGGTTTGCTTATTTATAAGTAATGAAATTTATGTAAAATGGGTATAATTCACCAGAATTTGAATTATATGTTATTAAATAACATAAATAAGTTTAATTAGTTTTTTAAATTGTTTTTTTCCAAAATATGAGTATGAATCATTAGATAACATGTTAATGATAATCGTTTTAGATTAATTTTAGAGGTTTTAGTTCAGAATGAACATGTTTTGTTTCATCATTTAGTATTATGTAAATATATTACATAAAAAACATAAAAATAGTTTTAATATACAATTTAAAATATTTTTAAACCATTAAAATGGTTTTATAAACATCCTTTAAGACGGTGAATGAAAATGAAAATTTTTCGTCCTTGGAGGTGATAAAACAACACCTTACGAATGACGTTTCCATTTTTAGAATAAAAGGGAGAGGAGAAGGGGATTGATGATGGATTATTCCATTACAATAATATCATTATAGTATATAAATTATAATTTATTTATCATTACACTTGGATAATATGAGTTGAGTAGAGAATAATAAAACAAAAGAAATTAAAAGAAAAAGAAAGAGGCTTTTACCTCTTGATTTTCTCCTCTTTGAAAAACTCTTTAGGGAAAAGGTTTTGTTCTTTTAATGAGACAAAGAGCTCTTGGACATGGGGGAGGTTTTTGGGAATATTATTGGGAAGAAATTGGATAGGTATTAATGCTAAGAAGGTGTGAGGATAAGGGGTGGTGAGAAGTGGTATTTATAGTGGAGGAGAGGGGTGTTTTTTGAATATTATATTCATTTGTTTATTATTTTGGCTCAATACTATGAATATTTTGAGAATTATCACCAAATATATTAAAATAATTAACTATATTATGAGATTATGAGCTTACATAAGCCATAAATCACCTATGACTCAATAATTCATGTATTTAGCATTTATCGTAAATTATTGTATTATACTATTCACCAAAAATTCAAGTATTTTAGAAAAATCCCAAAAATTCACCTTAACCATTTTTTGACATGTAGAATTAAAAAATGAACTCCATTTTATGAAAATAATTTTCTAAATATAAAAAAAAATTAATTAAAATCATCATTTACTCAAAAAATACAGATTTTAAAATTATAACTGATTTTATAACACTTCGAAAAATTAACTAAGGTCTCATAAAATTATAATAAAATAATAAGAAAACAAAATATTAATTTATGAATACATTTTATGAAAATAAATTTTCTTTTAAATCGTTTTATTAATTATAAAATTATAATTAAATATTTATGACATACAAAAAATACCAACACTTAACTAATAAATTTTAAAATAATCTTATACTTATATTATGATATAATTATATCATATTTTCATTTATAACATAACTATATTTTATTTGTCACACCCCGACCCATGTGTTTAATTTTTTAAATTATTTTTCTACCTTTAAATTTTTTTGTTGGGGTTCGGGTGAGTCTCGGATGAAATATTTCATTGAGTTTTTTTAAAAAGTGTTCTTTTGGTGTTGACATTATCGAGCGTACGGGTGGAGTGTGAATTTGAAATTCGCACAACTTCACCCTAGAAACTACACAACTGCCCGTTCTCAGAAGATGAAAATAAATAAATATGTAATTAAAACAAACATTAATTGTGTCATTTAAAATTGTTATGGTTACAAATAATTTTAATATTTTTATTTTTAGGTGAAAATAGAAATTGATAATTTTATTATTATGCATTATTATTAATTTTATTATGAATATTACAATTAAAAAAGTTATGTTAATTAAATCAATTCTTAGAAAATATTTTATTATTGTATTAATGTTTTATTATTATTATTATGATATTATAGTTTTTAGTTATTTTTTTAGTTATTTTTTGTTTCCTTTATTTTTTAGGGTTTGGCCTTTCTGGGTACCTACTCTCTCCAATTAATCCCCCCCCCCATTTTTTTCCTATGTTCGGCGTGACCCTGCAGCCTCCTCCCTCACTGTAACTCCCTCCCTAGTTGGTCGTGACCCCATCACCTTCTTCTCAGCGCATAATAGCAGACACAGTCCTGCTCCTCCCAGTCACTCCCTCTCTTAATTCTCCCCTTGTAGTGACATTGACTAGATCTTTCCATCCAGGAACCTCACAAACCCATGGCCCGACCCTCAGCCACCCATGTAGTCATACCGGCCAACTCTCCCCATCCAACCATTTCTCAATCCCACGGCCCGACCCTCGTCCTCCCTTGTAGCGAGCACCATCTCCCCATTGGGATCCCCATCACAAGCCCCCCAAAACGTATTCTCTTTCTCTCCCAACCATTTCTCCGACCTTACTCTTAGATCCAGTGCACCCTTCATCCTCGATCCCTTGCGAGCCTCCTTCCAATCATCTTGAGTGTGCTCCCTCTTTCAATGAAGTGTTGTGTCTAGACTCTTTTAACCACCAGGGTTTTAATGTTGTTTTGGATGTTTCTTAGGGTTTTTTTCTCTCAGATTGGATGGTGATTTTATAACTTTGGTTATTTTGGCTGCAAATTTTCATGAAGCATCTGATCATCTCCAGTGGACTCTAGTATCTAGATTTGGGATTGACAAGACACCTCTCTTTATTTTTCCAATTCTATTTTAGCTCTAATAATTTTTCCTCTCTGACCAGGGTTTTGGTTCTTAATCTCCTCGATTTGTAGGTCATTAGAGGTTCTCTATTAAATATTGTTTGAGGGGAAATAAAATTAAGACATGCAATTGATTCTTATACTCTTCATTTTATTAAATGGAAATTATTTTGATAAGCATTTAATGCATTTTTTATATATATACAAAATGCCTGGTTGGCTTTTATGGGTTAAGTGTGATTTAAAAAATGGTGGATTTGGATTTATAAATGTGGAGGCAACATGTGAAATGAGTTTTTGGGTTCCTTATAAGTTTTCTAGAATGTTTTGGGATTTATAAAGGAATTATTTTCGGTTTTCAAAGTGTTTTGGTGAGCTTGCACCCCTTTTTGAAAAGTGCTTGTGTGTGTGTTGGTAAATGTGGGTTTTGTGAAAAATGTTTTAAATGATTTTAAATTAAAAGTAGTATTTTTTTATTTTAAATCAGTTTGATGGGAAATGTTTTGAATAATGGTTATAAATTTTTTTGAGTGTAAATAGTGTGCCTAACACCACTTTTGAAAAAGTGTTTTCATTTTGAGATAAGTTTTTATTTGTGAATGTCTAAGGGCCCATTTGGACATTTCGTGAAATTTGTGAAATGTGTTTATTATGAAAACCCTTGTTGGATGTTCCTCATTCCTCAGTTTTATGCAATGGGTAGAAGGTATTAATTAGGGGATTCTCAGAATCTAATGTTAGGGCTCTTCAGTTGGAACTAGTTATAATTGTTTTATTTTAAGGCATGAGAATGGTCCTAGGGGAGACTCAGGGTGAGATTTTTTGTGCATTATTATTATATATACTGTGATTGGATGCTTGGATGGCATCGGTTGGATCACCCCTTTTCTAAATACTTGAGACATGGGAACCTGGAATATTGAGAGAATATTCTAAAAATGATTGTCGCACTGGTAAGTTATGGTACTGATCAGTGGCCCATAGTAGGCGGATATGTTTGGGTTCATTACAATGGGATTTGAACTCGGCCTACCTGAGAAAGGATGGATGAGCTTTTGAGTATTTTTATTTAATCATGTGTGACATGTCAATGAGGATGAGGTCTCATGTATTGGTATCTTCTGGATTATTCTTGATCTCCTAGGTTCACCCATGTCTATTTGGATTCTATTGCTTGCAGTAGTGATTATGATGCTTGTATGTATGCCTACATTTCCCTTGTTTTGTGATTCCTAATGTTCATTTTTGTGTATTGTTTTTATTGGAAAGTGGTGAGATAGTTTTGATTAGGTTTCTAGAAATGGTTTTCAAATGAAAGTGGTTTATCCTCTTTGTATAAATATGAAAATGTAGACACCACTTTCCCTTTGAAAATTTCATTGACACTAATGAAAAGAATATAGATTTGAAAATGGTTAAGGGAAATGGTTCGTACTTTGTTTGTAAGTAAAATATTTAGGAAAACATACTTTTATAAATTTTAGTTCAAACTTTAAATGGTGTTTCTTTTATTTTAAGGGTAGTGCATTGAGAATTGATTATCAGGATAGCCTACTGAGTTTCAATAATTGAGCTTATAGTTCTTTTTTGTATTTAGTACTTTCACAGGTTCCATCTTGGGTGCGTTCTCCTTGGGCGACGTTTGATCGTTGAGTCGGAGAGTGACCTACTGGTTCACATGTAGTTAGTTTGGATGTCAAGTTTAGTTAGTTTTATGTTCTTCAGTTCTTGTTTAGTTTTTTGTCTATTTTATTTATTTTGCACTAATTTTTATTATGTACTCTGTTTTTATTTATTTATATTGGGAGAAATTGTTCCCATCGCCTCTGTTGATTCCCTGGTTCTTTTCACCAGCCTGGGGGGGATGGGGAATGCCTCTCAGGCCTTGCTGTGGATCGGATCGGGTGACCGGTTTATGGTCGACCCAGGTTGGTTCATGAGAAAATTATATCAAAGGGAGGTCATCTCTTGGAGGACCTCTCTTTTTAGAGTACCCTTTTTATTTGGGATGTCAGTGTATATGGAGTATGATTTTCAGTACTTGAGGGGTAGGTGCAGGAAGAGTGTCGCGAACTCTTGCTCATTCATATCCTCAGGTATCCATGGAAAGTCTAGTTTAATTAGTTTTTTTGGGTTTTTATGAAATGTTTTGTGATTGGGATATGAAAAAGGTAGTTAGGCCAATAGTCCTCATGAGCCGCATGGCCTGGAAAGCCATGTGGATCTAGGGTCATGGTCCTAAAATGCTATCTATTTTGGTGAAGTGTTTGGAATATGGCCGCCAACCATATGGTCAAGTCACCTACTAACACCAGTTCCCTATTTGAGTTATTTTGGGTCTTCTCTAACTACTAGAAGTTGTTTGAATCAGAAAAAGTTGGTTTTAAAAATTGGTTTTTTGAAATGGAATGTTTAATTTGGGGATTGTTATTAAGAAAATGGGATGAATTATTTGTTTTTGGAAAATGATGTTGTTTTGTTTTGGCCTTGGTGTTCCTAGGGGTTCTCACAGGCGTAGTGGTATGTTGGAATATGATTGGATGTCTGGTATAGAGGATGGATGCCTGGGTTGGCATGGAAATATGCATGTGAGTAAGACTCTAAAGAATACCAATGGAGAGGGTTTAATCCACTAATCTTGTTTTAAATTAAAGATGTTTTGAAAAGGAATATATTGATGTTACGATAGCTCATTTTCTTGTTTTTAGAGCTTGTATCCTATGCGGTGTTTGATTTCAAGGATTTTATTTATTGAGTTGGTCTTGATTTGGTTCTTGACTTTTCTTATCCAGTGGTTTCCCCCTTGATGCATTGATGGGTGATCGTTGTGCAGTTGATCAACCTAAGGATTTTATGCTTGAGTTTTAGAAGCTAGATCTACCTCTCTTTTATGGTCAAGCATAATATTCTGTAGAAGAGGATTGGATGTGAAAGATCTAAAGGGACTTTAACCTCATTGAGTTTCCCGAGTCGTTGAAGGTCAAGTTTTCAACCTTCATGCTTGAAGGTTCACCATGGATGTGGTATAAGTCATTGTCTCATAACAAGACCTGTTAAGAGTTTACTTTGAATTTTTTCAAGGCTTTTTTTATCCATCAGTATTTCTCTAAGAAAGAAAGGGGAGAAAGGGGATGAAGATGTGGTATATGTAGCAGGGTGATGGATCAGTGTTGGAGTATCTCCAGCACTTTGTGGAGCTAGTCTCTTATGATTTAGGGTATGCCATAGATGACTCCATGAAGGATCATCATTTCGAGGTGGTTCACTGACCTGATCTCCAATAGAAGGTGTTAGTGTCCAACCTAACCTCATTTGTTGATGTGGTGAGACAATATTTTCATGTTGAATTCATGATGGTGGGAGTGATCAAAGTAGTTCTCCCTCCTTCAATTCTTAGGAGTAGTGGTGAGGATTCTGGAAAGGCGATGAGGAATCAATTGAAAGTGGATGGAGCAGGTCATGGAATCAAAAGACCCAAGGATCTTTCATCAACCTCTTCTGAGTAATAGATCTTCATGTGTTATCATTTTGTAAAGCTGGGTCTCAAAAATTAGTCATGTGCAAATGCTCTGAAGCCCTATGAGGAATGTGGACACCTGGGTCACTTGTGGCGATTCTTTTGGGGCATTTCTAGAAAGCATCACGGGGAAAGTTCTCGGAAGTGATGTGTTGTTGGGTTTTTTTAAAGTTTCATGTGTATGTGATTAAGCTAGGATTTGTCGCAGATCCCTGATCAAAATATTATTTACCTAAGAATGCAATATAGTGCACTCCCAGGGTCGGTCTCAAGGAGGCAACTTACACAACACCAAAATTCTATTGTCACTATTTATTTTATAACTAATATATAATATAAATATGAGTTTGAAATATGCATAAAATATGATTATATATATATATATATGTAATGAAAATAATTTAATGTTAAAAAGAAGAAAGAACAAATTTGTTCTTGGAGGATTATAATGGTCGATATCATTGTTTATTAAAATATTCTCAATATCAATTCAATGTAGTGATCAAAATCTATCACACTACACCCTCTTATTTGAAATGTTATTTCCCCAACACCGAGATCTCTACATGTGGGTAAATACTCTTCCTAAAGTCAGCTAGGATATCTCTTTGCCGACCATCGCTATACAATCCATACTCCATCGTATGCATGACTTATATAGTGAAGGGAAGGATAAATGATGAATGATAAGAAGAACTTGGTGATAGAGAAAATGGGGCAATCGCACATCATAATAAATTTAACCACCACCAAAATTCTCAGAATTAAATAATGATATTTAAATTGAAGCACAATGAAACTCAAACAACCACCATTCTCCTCCTCAAACAAACATCGAGGTTAGTTCTCCATTTTCATGGAGTTAGAAGAGAATACGGTGGGAGAAACACATAAAAGTAAAAATGGAAGAATGAGGTATGAAGAAGAAGAATAAAATAATGTATATTAAAAATATGAATAAAAAATTACAGAAATAAGCTCCACCTTATCCCCCCTGGAATGGATATATCATAAACTGATAGAAGGGACACATATTTATAGGGAGAAGGGGTGAAAAATTCACACACAAAACAATTAATCCTAAAGTTTCCGTGTATAGAAGCCCTTAAATGACCGAATATGTAATAGGTGTATTCATAAATGTTGTTCCTTAATGTCTCCTCAGATTTACCGCCAAATTTGAGCTTCATTGGACGCTCCTAGAAAGAGTTATGAATTTAATATTGGAGGTTTCCTTTTTGGGAGGTAGCTTCCAGGCAGCTTCCTTCATATGTATGTCGTTAAATGTCCCTAATAATGGATTCCAAACGACTTTAAATTTATTGTATAAACGCTCCCATGAGTCCTAGTACATATACAAGTGGAATAATCTAATTTGGAGTTGTGTAGACCGAATTGGGATTCCGTTATGGAAGTGGGGTCCGTTCTGTCTGCCTGGAAAACTCTTCAACTTCATTGAATTGTTACGGCTTCTAGATGATCGAATCAGCTCCTGGTCCAGAAGACAAAAATGAAGGAAATAAAATAAGGATTATACCAAAATTTGAATCAGAAAATTTTGAATTTTATTTTTCCTGAAATGACTAAAATACCCCTGACGTAAAATTCTGTCAAAAATCCAGAATTAGTCGTTTTTCACATTTGGGTTCAAAATAACACTAAAACCTAAAAACATGATAATTACCCATTCAATAACACTTTTGTGGGATTATAAACAATGTTTTACAGTATAAAATATATGAAAATGTGAGCTTCATCACTCCCCCACACTTAAACATTGCACTCCTGGGCAATCATCTTACATCCAAATCAAAATCCACACAACAATCAAAAATGAGAAAATATCAATGATTTTATCCAAAATAGAATTCCATCATGTCTCATTTATGAATAATAATTCTCTCATTTTCATTTAAATCATTAAAATTTGTTCAACCTCATAAATCAATCCATGGCCCAATCACAACCTACCTCACATTGAATTTTATGTCACTCCTCACTCAAGAGAAATTGAATCTAGAGTTATACTCATACTTGAAAATCGCATGTATCACCATAGGTTTGTGAAAATTATCATTTCACCACAGCGTGAAACATGAAAATGAATTTAATCATGAGGGCTTTAATTAAAGGTTCAAATGATTTTGTGGCTTAGGGTCGGTGGTAAAATGATTGAAAAATATTCCAAGCTAGAAAGAGGAGGTTGAACTTTTAAGTACAATGCATGATTAAATCAAGTGAAAACACAAGAAATTCCTCACTAAATACTACTTGTAAATGTTAAAAATAACCCCACCCATCTTTATGACATGGTACATGAGCCAATAAGTGATGATACCATCTAAGTTCTCCTCCTTTTTTTTCAAATCTCCAGAAAGGCACAGCTTTATTTTTTTTCTTTTTTTATGGAGGATGAGCTGAAAATTGAATACAATGAATGAATGAAAATTCATGCCCTTGATTTTTTTGGGAGGGACATGAGTCATAAAATAATGTACAATGAGGAATTCAAGCTCATCTCCATTTTTTGTTTTCTTTTTTTAGGAGAAATGGATGAAACAAATAAATCATAATGAAATGACGACACATGCCCAATTCTCTTGTTATCCACTACCCAAAGTATTGACACACACCTCGCATCACCCATAAATGATACAAATCCCAATGAACGCACACGAAAGTCCCTTCCCCCACACTAAAACTTGAAATATCCATGCAAAAATACTAAAAGTGTGGGTAGGTAAGGAAAAATTGGCTTGTAATGTGGCTTAAACCTATAAGGCAATTCATGGCATCTAAGGGCTTACGAAGGATAAATGTAATGGTGGGTCTCAAGATAAAATGTGGCTAGACAAAGAGATGCCTCAATCATTTTAAATGCATTCCATGAAATCCAAATCTTCGAAATAGAATATTCACAAATTCTAGTTCTCACACAATATTCAAGTTTCCCTCAAGAAAGTGTGGGTATTAGGAAGAATATGTAAAAGTGGTTTAGAATAGCTCACAGGATTGGAAAAATATTTTTAGTCAGTGTTTCATGGGCATGGATTTCAAAAATCAGTCAAACTCATAAAAATGATTGATAATCCAATTCAATAAAAATGTTTTCACATCAACAATCATTTAAAATCCATTATTTCAAAAATCATTTCAACTCTTTCAAAATAAATTGATGTGTGAAAAGTGATAAGAATATTCATTAAAGCTCAAAAATCCTAAAAATATATAACAAAAAATGAAAAGCACACAAGAAGAACTAAGAAGGTTGACACTCCCCCACACTTAAATTTAACTACCCCTTATTTCAACTCAACAAAATATAAATATAAAGGTAGAAAATCAAAGGAAAGGAAAGATACAACCTGACATTATTTTAGAGGTGGATGCCTTGAGTTAAGCTCCTAGAAGCAGCCACTTTAAAACTAAAAGAAAGTAATTAAAATACATAAGAAAAATAAATAAAAAGAATGAGAAATGGAAAAGAAAAGAGATAATGCTTGGTTTAGACCCCCAAGCGGGTTCTAGGATTTTACTACCCCTAGTCAGGCAGTTTCAGTAGATTATCCCCAATCAGAAGGTGGGTGTGGTTTCTTTGAGATGAACCACCACATGTGAGTTTTCCCGATATCTATGAGTAAAACCTGAAAGTAGATAACCACAAATAAGATTTGAATGTTCCCAACCCCCTAGAAATAATAAAGAAGAAATTTGATTTTCGAAGTGGGAGGGAATAAAAGATAAGGGTTCTCCCTGTTAACTTCGGTGGTGTCCTCCTCCATATGATATAAAAGTTGATGTAGAGGAGGTAGTCTCACCACCACCAGCTTCTCTGGCTCTTCTTCCTTGATTACCACCACTTTGGTGGTCTCATAATCAACATCCAATGCCTGATCCATTTGTTCTATATCCGAAATTTTAGGAAAGGAGAAGTCAGAAAACAATTCAGTTTGAATAAAATTAAACATGACGAATCAATAAAGAAATCTTCCCTTTCAAGTAAGTCAGCTTGGAAATTGATTTCATCTGACAGGACCATTGGAAACTCCATCTCAGCAGGTGAATCTTCTTCTTCATCTTCCAAAGCAAGAGCGAGGTCAAAAGGTACTGATTGTTCAATATCAAGCATGGGAAGATCATGTTTCATGTTATCTTCGACAATGTTATTCCAAGATTCTTTGAAAAAATGTTGACCTCCCATCAGTGCATCAGTTGGAATGTGTACTTCTGGGACCTCCTTGAGCAATGGTTGAGTACGGGATGATGTGATAAGTTCCTTTAGAAGTTATTTCTCACCCGCCTCAGGTTCTTTAACATAAAATGTGATCGGTGAAATCTCTTCCACCACTCGTTCTGGTTCAGGTTCAGGCTCAGGTTTGGATTGCTCTTGGGATGTGCGTACATATTCAGCAATCCATTCAATTTGGCTCTCCAGTTTTTGAAATTTATCACTAATCCTATGAAATTGAGCATCAATTTCATTGAAAACATTTTCTGGCACCTGATATTGGTCAGTACATGCAGAATAATCACCATTGAAATACATCATGAACAAAAAGTTTTTTTTTTAGTTTTTGAAATTTATGATTTTTTTTTTGTTTTTTTATGAATAACGGTGTGTGCAAGTGTTGCACCTCCCCAGCAATGGCGCCAATTTGATTAAGCGAGGATTTGTCTTAGATCCCCGATCAAAATATTATTTACCTAAGAATGCAATATAGTGCACTCTTAGGGTCGGTCTCAAGGAGGCAACTTACACAACACCAAAATTCTATTGTCACTATTTATTTTCTAACTAATATATAATATAAAGATGAGTTTGAAATATGCATAAAATATGATTATATATATATATATATATGTACTAAAAACAATTTAATGTTAAAAATAAGAAAGAAGAAATTTGTTCTTGGAGGATCATAATGGTCTATATCATTGTTTATTAAAATATTCTCAATATCAATTCAATGGAGTGATCAAAATCTATCACACTACACCCTCTTATTTGAAATGTTATTTCCCCAACACCGAGATCTATTCATGTGGGGAAATACTCTTCCTAAAGTCAGCTAGGAGATCTCTTTGCCGACCATCGCTATACAAGCCATACTCCATCGTATGCATGACTTATATAGTGAAGGGAAGGATAAATGATGAATGAGAAGAAGAACTTGGTGATAGAGAAAATGGGTCAATCGCACATCATAATCAATTTAACCACCACCAAAATTCTCAGAATTAAATAAAGATATTTAAATTGAAGCACAATGAAACTCAAACAACCACCATTCTCCTCCTCAAACAAACATCGAGGTTAGTTCTCCATTTTCATGGAGTTAGAAGAGAATACGGTGGGAGAAACACATAAAAGTAAAAATGGAAGAATGAGGTATGAAGAAGAAGAATAAAATAATGTATATTAAAAATATGAATAAAACATTACATAAATAATCTCCACCTTATCCCCCCTGGAATGGATATATCATAAACTGGGAGAAGGGACACATATTTATAGGGAGAAGGGGTGACAAATTCACACACAAAACAATTAATCTTAAAGTTTCCTCGTAGAGAATCCATTAAATTACCGAATATGTTATAGGTGTATTCATAAATGTTGTTCCTTAATGTCTCCTCCGTTTGACCCCCAAATTTTAGCTTCATTGGACGCGCCTAGAAAGCGTTATGAATTTAATATTGGAGGTTTCCTTTTTCGGAGGCAGCTTCCAGGCAGCTTCCTTCATATGTATGTCATTCAATGTCCCTCATAATGGATTACAAACGACTTTAAATTTATTGTATAAATGGTCCCATGAGTCCTCGTACATCTAAAAGTGGAATCATCTAATTTGGAGTTGTGTAGACCGAATTGGGATTCCGTTATGGAAGTGGGGTCCGTTCTGTCCGCCTGGAAAACTCTTCAACTTCATTGAATTTTTAGGGCTTCTAGAAGATCGAATCAGCTCCTGGTCCAGAAGAAAAAAATGAAGGAAATAAAATAAGTATTCTACCAAAATTTGAATCAGAAAATTTGGAATTTTATTTTTCCTGAAATGACCAAAATACCCCTGACGTAAAATTCTGTCAAAAATCCAGAATTAGTCGTTTTTCACATTTGGGTTCAAAATAACACTAAAACCTAAAAACATGATAATTACCCATTCAATAACACTTTTTTGGGATTATAAACAATGTTTTACAATATAAAATATATGAAAATGTGATCTTCATCAGTATTTTTCCTTTAAATGTAAGGGATATCTTATCATTGTAGTGTATTGATGGTTTTTTGGGTTTTGAAATGTATGGGAATGTCGCGGGTCTTTTAATAAACTCTGGTTTTCAATGCCAGCGTGGTTTTTATTTCCAAAAATTCTGTTCTTTCATCTGTCAGATCAAAATATGTATGTTTCTTATTAGGATTATTATAACTCGACTGTTAGTTAAGAGATGCTTCATCCATTAGAGCTCTAGCTAAAAGTCCTTAGAGTGAAGCTGATGTGTAGTCAGGAACCCTGGGGGAATTTTAAGGAGTCTTGTTAAGGATGTGCCTCTATCATTGTGGTGAGATATTTTTAGTGTTTCTATTTTGGTTTCTCTATCATTTTAATTATCCAATTGTCACAAATAGATTAATGGAATTATCCCTCACATAATGTTAGTAATTGTGTCTTTTGGATTCGAGTTTCCAATCAGTGGCTTTGCGTGGACCACCCAAGTAAATCAGTTGTGGATTTGGTTTGTGTCCATCCCAAAGTGATGAGTCATGAGTAGTTGTTCATATTAGTTTCATTGATCCAATCCTTGGTCCCTCCCTCCCCACCCATGGTGTTAGGTTTTTTTGTTCATGTGTAGTTTTCGATTCAGTTCTTATCCCTTTCGGACGGGAGTGAGTGGTTTAAATGTTCTTATTGTGCTTCTTTTAACTAAGGCCTGGTTTGGGTCTAAGTTGGATTTTCGTTTGGCCATATATAGGTTGACTCTTTATGGTGGGCATACCCACTGTCTCTTTGGGTTTTCTCTTAAGTCATTATCAGACTCTAGTTGATTTCTTATGGTGGGAAGTCCGTTCAGGCCTCCCCTCTGCCGGTGATTTGTTTCGGGAAATGTGGTTGAGCCTCATTGGTGGTCGATGGAATGTCCTCGAATTTAGAGGTTGGATCATGTTGATATAGAATCCTTGATTGTTGATCAATCAGCTGGAATGTGTTGTGGCTTTCTGAGGATGGAAAGTGTTATGGTGGGGATAATTGTCACACTCCAACCAGTGTGTTTAATTTATTTAATTATTTTTCTACCTTTAAATTTTTTTGTTGGGGTTCGGGTGAGTCCTAGACAAAATATTTCTTTGAGTTATTTTAAAAAGTGTGCTTTTAGTGTCTACATCATCGGATGCACGGGTGGAACATGAATTTTGAAGTCGCGCGGCTTCACCCTGGCAACTGCGTGACCGCCCATTCTCGAAATATGAAAATAAATAAATATTGTAATTAAAACAAACATTAATTGTGTAATTTAAAATTTTTATGGTTTTAAAGAATTTTAATATTTTTATTTTTAGGTGAAAACTGAAATTGCTAATTTTATTATTATGCTTTATTATTAATGTTATTATGAATATTACAATTAAAAAAATGATTTTAATTAAAGAAATGGTTAGAAATTATTTTATTTTTTTATTAATATTAATAATATTATTATTATTATATTAGAATTTTTAGTTATTATTTTTAGTTATTTTAATTTCTTATTTTTTTGTTTACTCTCTTTTTTAGGACTTGGCTATTTTTTTTGGGTACCTTCTCTCTCCAATTAAGCCCCTCCCCATTTTTTTCCATTATGTGGCGTGACCCCACCGCCTCCTCCCTCACTTCAACTCCCTCCCCAGCCGGTCATGACCTTGTTTCCTTATTCTCAGCATGCAACAGCAGATGCGGTCATGCTCCCCCCAGCTGCTCCCTCTCCTGATTCTCCCCTTTCATTGACGCTGACCAGCTCTTCCCGTCCAACAACCTTGCAACACCGCGGCCCGGACCTTGGCCTCCCTTACGGCGACGCCGGCCAGCTCTCCCCATCTAGCCACCTCGCAACTCCACGGCCCAGCCCTCGGTATCCCTTGTAGCACGCACCAACTCCCCATTGCTCTCCTCATCGCAAGCCCCCCTAGACGTCTTCTCTTGCTCTCCCAACCATTACTCTGGCCTTACTCTTAGATTCAGTGCACCCTTCCTCCTCGATCCCTTGCGAGCCTCCTTCCACTCATCCTAAGTGTTCTCCCTCTTTCAATGGAGTGTTTTGTAGAGACTCTTTAAACCACCAAGTTTTTATTGTTGTTTTGGAGGTTTCTTAGGGTTTTTTCTCTCCGCTTGGATGGTGATTTTCCAAATTTGGATATTTTAGCTACAGATTTTCATGATGCTTCTGATCATCTCCAATGGACTCTAGTAGCTAGATTTGGGATTGACAAGACACCTCTCTTGATTTTCTCAATTCTATTTTAGCTCTTGGAATCTTTCCTCTCTAACCAAGGTTTTGGTTCTTAATCTCCTCAATATATAGGTCATTGGAGGTTCTCTATTCAATATTGGTCGAGGGATGCTCATTTGGGAAAAGACTCTTCTCAGGAGGCGGTGTGAATTTCTATTCATAGTTTTTTTATCCCTTTTACATTGCTTGGTTTTTCATACTCTAAATTGGGGTTTTTGTATGTGTTTTGAGTCCTTGATATTTATTTTTCAGTACGTTGGACCTTACCATGTGGTTCTGAACGTTAATTTTTTTCATCATGCCACGATTCTAAGGTAGGCTTTCCCCCTTGAACTTATATTTTTAATTTAAGATTCACTGCTTTATGATATTTTTACCTTCTATACATTCTAAATTTTATTGATTGATCCATTGAAAAATTATATGGTGTGTAAAATTATAGTATATACCATGTTTCATGTTTAATTATTTTGTTTTTCTAAAGGTGTGCATATTTCTTGTCTAATAAATTATTCATTGACAATTCGCACATGTTTCATGATATTTTAAACATGGTTCAACAAATGAAATAAATTTAAGACATGAAATTGATGCTTATACTCTGTTTTGTATTAAATGGAAATTTTTTTGATAAGAATTTAATTCCTTGTGTTTTTTTTATATATATACAAAATTCTCGGTTGGATTTTATTGGTTAAGTGTGATTTAAAAAATGGTGGATTTGGATTTATAAATGAGGCGACAACATGAAAAATGAGGTTTTTGGTTCCTTTTATGGTTTCTAGATTGGTTTTGGACTTATAAAGGAATGAGTTTCGGTTTTCAAAGTGTTTTGGTGAGCTTTCACCGCTTTCTGAAAAGTGTTTGTGTGTGTGTTGGTAAATGTGGGTTTTGTGAAAAATGTTTTAAATGATTTTAAATTAAAAGGAGTAGTTGTGGGTTTTAAATTGGTTTGATGGTAAATGTTTTGAAGAATAGTTATAAATGTTTTTTAGGGGAAATGGTCTGCCTGAAACCGCTTTTGAAAAAGTGTTTGCATTTTGGGATAAGATTTTGTTTGTGAATGTCTAAGGTCCCATTTGTCTATTTTGTGAAATATGTGAAAAGTGTTTATTATGAAAAACATCGTTGGATGTTTTTCATGCCTTAGTTGTATGAAATGGGTGAGAGGTCCTTATTAGGGAATTCTTATAATCTAATGTTAGAGTTTTTCAGTTGGAACCTGTTATAATTGTTTTATTTTAAGGAATGAGAATGATCCTAGGGGAGACTCGAGGTGAGACCTGCTGTGCATTAACATTATTATATATATTGTGATTGGATGCTCGGCTGGAATCTATTAACTCACCCATTTTCTAAATACTTGAGAAATTAGAACCTAACATATTGAGAGAATATTCTGAGAATGATTGTCGCACTGGTAGGTTATGGTACTGACCAGTGGCCCATAGTAGGAAGATATGTTTGGGTTCATTGCTATGGGATTTTCCCTCAACCTACCTAATATAGGATGGTCGAGTGTTTGAGTGTTTTTATTTCATCATGTGTGACATGTCAACAAGGATGAGGTCTCATGTATTGGTGTCTTCTGGATTATTCTTGATCTCCTAGGTTCACCCATGTCTATTTGGATTTTCTTGCTTGAATTAGTGATTATGATGCTTGTCTTTATGCCTATATTTCCCTTGTTGTGTGATCCCTAATGTTCATTTTTTGTGTATTGTTTTTCTTGGAAATTGGTTAGCTGATTTTGATTAGTTTTCTAGAAATGGTTTTCAAATTAAAGTGTTTTATCCTCTTTGTATAAATATGAAAATGTATACACCACTTTCCCTTTGAAAATTTCATTGACAATAATGAAAAGAATATAAATTTGAAAATGGTTAAGATAAATAGTTCATATTTTGTTTTTAATTAAAATATTTAGGAAAAGTTACTTTTATAAATTGTAGTTAAAACATGAAATGGTGTTTCTTTTATTTTAATGGTAGTGCATTGGGAATATATTATCGGGCAATCCTACTAAGTTTCAATACTCACGCCTATAGTTCTTTTCTGTTTTTAGTCCTTGCATAGGTTCCAGATTGGGTGTGTTTTCCTTGGAAGAGGTTTGATCATTGAGTCAGAGAGTGACCTATGGGGACACACAGAGTTAGTTCAGACATCGAGTTTGGTTAGTTTTATCTTCTTCGGTTCTTGTTTAGTTGTTTGTCGGGATTATTTATTTTGCACTGCTCTTTATTATTTCCTCTGTTTTTATTTATTTATATTCAGAGAAATCATTCTCATCGCCTCTGTCGATGCCTTGGTACTTTTTTCTAGCCCGGGAGGATTGGGAACGCCTCTCAGGTGTTACCGAGGATCGGCTCAGGTGACTGATTCCAGGTCGACCTGGGTTGGTTCGTGTCATTATTTATACTTTCATGGGTGAGGTTACTATTCATCTATATGGTTTATTATTCATAAGGTTAATATTTCTATTCCTAAGGTAAAGTTACTATTTCATCAGCATAGGCTTCTTAACTTTTATAAATACCTCTTTTTTCATTAATTTTTCATTTATAAATTTTGTATTGTGATATATAAGTGATTTAATTTGATTTATACTATATGAAATAATTATAAGAAGTGAAATTTTATTGAATGAATTTTGGGTAGTTACATTCTTCCCTCCTATAAAAATCCCATCCTTGAAATTTCCAAAATGTCACCTCATGAAAATATTTGGTTAATTATTCATCATAACTTCCTCTAGTTCCCATATTTCCTCTTCAATTTTATGATTTTTTCAAATTACCTTTACCAGCCAAGTCGCCTGATTCCTCAACGCATGATCTTTAGTGTCTAGAATTTGGATAGGCTCTTCCCAGTAAGATAAATCAGATTCTATTTTTAATTATTTAAAAGTGATAACATGTGTTGGGTCTGGAATTTAAATACATAACAAAGAGATGTAGAACACATTATAAACTTTGGAAAGTAAAGGTATCATTACCAAAAAATAATCCACAACTCCAATTCTCTCAAGAATTTAAAAAAGACTAATGTAACTGGGGATCATTTTCCCTTTCTTCCCAAATATTATAACACCCTTCCAAGAAGATACTTTCCAAAAAACATGATCACCCACTTGAAATTCCAAATCCTTACTTCGATTATCGACATAGATATTCTTCCTAATTTGAGATGCTATGATATAGGTTTGAATAGTATTTACCTTTTCTATTTTCCTCTATAATCTCTAGGTTTACAAGATTAATTTCACTAACTTCATCCCTACATGTTTGCGTATGAAATCTCTTTCCGTAAAATGCTTCATATGGTGCCATTTGAATACTAGAATGGAAACTATTATTGTATGAAAACTCTACCAAAGGTAAATACTAATCTCACATACCTTGAAATTCAAGTGATCAGGATCTTAACATGTCTTCTAAAGTTTGGATAATCCTTTATGACTGCCCTTCAGTTTGAGGGTGATAAGCAGTACTCAAATGAAGCTCAATATCCAATGATTTCTAAAGACTTTTCCATAATTTTGTTGTAAATCATGGATCAAGATCATACATAATTGAGAGAGGTTCTCCATGAAGTATTACAACTTCATTAATATAGAGTATTGCAAGGTTCTCTAGAGGAAACTCTTCCCTTATAATGAAGAAATGAGCATATTTGGTAAGCTAGTCAATAATTATCCATATTTCATCATTCTTTATTGGAGTTTTTGGTAATGCAATGAAAAAATCCATGGTGATGTCATCCCATTTCTATATAGGAATGGGCATAGGTTGCATTAATCCTCTAGGGTGTTTTCTTTTAGCCTTAACCTATTTATAGACTGAACATCTTGAGAGATAATTAGTAATTTCCCACTTAATATTATCCCACCAGAAATATTCCTTAAAATCTCTATACATATTAGTGCTACTAGGGTTTATAGATAAATTTGAGCTATGGGAATCATCCAATAACTCCCTTCTTAATTATACTAAGAAGTTTTAATTATTTCCAATAAAGATGGTTGGGAAACTAGTTGAAAAAGTAATGATGTTTCACCTTCCTTGATAATTACCATATCCATATTTGATATATCTATGTATATAGGATCCTTTTCAATATTAATTTTGTTCATAACTCCATGATATTTCTTTCTCAATTCATATTCAACCTTATTTTCTTTCCCTGGGTGGTAGTGTATTGAAAAATCATAATCCTTGAGCAGATTGAGTCATATCCTTTGCCTCATGTTGAGTTATTTTTGTTAGAATATATATTTTAAAATCTTGTGATCTATATATATCTCACATCTTTTACCATAGATATAGTGTATCTGTATTTTCAAAGAAAATATTACAAACACTAATTCAAGATCATGGGTTGGATAGTTCTGTTCATGACTTTTTAATTGTCTTGAGGAATAGTAAATAACTTTATCATTCTAAATAAGGAAAAAATAATTTTCTTTCTTTGATGAATCATTATAAATTATGAATCCACCAGTTCCTGATGGTGGATTCAAGATCAAAGCATTCACTAATATCCTCTTCAATTTTTAAAAAAATTCTTCACACTCTTTTTCCCATACAAACTTAACCCCTTTATGAGTAATATTGGTTAATGGGTTAGAAAATCAGGAAAAATTTGGAACGAAAAACTGATAGTAACCTGCTAAACCAATGAAATTGTGTACCACAATTATGTTCATTGGTGTAGGCCATTTATGAACAACCTTTGTCTTCAAAGGATCAACTAATATTCCACACATATAGACAATTAGTCTAATAAAAGAAACTTATTTAATCCAAAATTCACACTTTCTAAACTTCCCATACAATTCATCTATTATAAGAGCCTTTAGAACAATTAGTAAGTGATTCTTATGGTATTCATAGCTTTTGGAGTATAATAATATATCATCAATAAATACCACAACAAAGTCAACAATATATTCCTTGAAAACTCTGTTAATTAGATCCATGAAAACATAGGGTGCATTAGTCAGTCCAAATGGAATTACTGTAAACTCTTAATGTTCATACCTAGTTTTAAATTATATCTTTGGAATATCTTCCTTCATCACATGAAATTGATGATATCTATATCAAAGTTCAATCTTATAAAAATACTAAGCTATATGAAGTTGATCAAATAAATCATTAATGTAAGGTAGGGGATACTTTTTATTTATTATAATAGCATTTATTTATCTATAGTCAATGAACAAACTCATGGATCCATCCTTCTTCTTGAAAAGGAGAATAGGGGATCCCCATGGAGAAAAACTAGGGTGAATAAATCCTTTATCACTCAATTCCTATAGTTATTTCTTCATATCTACTAATTCCAAAGTGTCCATTATATAAGTAGTCTTTAATATAGGTCTTTTACTAGGAATTAAATCAATAGAGAACTCAACTTTCTATTCAAGAGGATGTACAAGTAAATTCTATGGAAATGCGTCAATATATTCTTTCACAATAGGTACATCTTCAATTTGAAGATTCATAGATGATGTTTTCTCTTCCTCCCTAATAACTATATTTAGAAGAGCTACTGAAGGTGGATCTAGATAAGAACCAGATGATGTCGCTTCTTCTCTATAGATAAGGGGTTATACATTTTCACACAAAATTTTGACTTCCTTATTCTTACAATATATTTTCACACCATATTTTAAAAGTAGTTCCATACCAAGGATTATATCAAAATCAAACATAGGTATTATGATAGGGTTTTCAACTAAATCACATTTATGTTTCATAAAGGGGACTGACCGACACATCTTTTTTGCAATGATACTTTCCTTAAGAGTTTTGACTGATAACTCCTTTATTAAATAAAAAGGGAAATATATATTTTTTTGGAAAAATAGAAAGATATAAAATAATGTGATGATCTATAATCAAATAAATAATTGGATAATTTTGAGGAAATTATTAATTTACCTTCCACCACAACATTAGGAACTTCAACCATAGTAGTTGTGATCGCATAAGCTTGGCCCTTCTCTCTTGTCTTTTTCTGGAGAAAGTTTCCTTGATGCTTAGGAGAATAATTTGAAAAATGTCTCATCTCTTTAAAATTTTATCATTGAACTTTTGTAGATTATTTCTTTCCCTTGAAATCAAGGGCTTAGAGACATTTTTCTCCACACTTGAAACAAACTCCCATTCCCTTCAAGAAATTACCATGGTGTTTCTTCCAATAATTATCACATAATGGAAAATAAACTCTTCTATTCTTCCCATTTTCTTAATTTACTTTTATTGAGTATTAAACAAACCTCTTCTTCTCTAGATTTCCTTTGAAGTTTTAATACTTAAAGAATTATTTTCATGTCTTGATAGCACATGATATTATGTCTTTGTATGATGAGAAATTTTGGGAGACCAATGCCCTTCGGAGTAATATTTTTAACCCATAAAATAATTGATTACTCTTACTCATTGGATTACATAAGTAGTCTATGAAAATCCTTGTTAACCTTGTAAAGTTGGATTCATACTTGGAAACGTTCTCATCCTCCTTTTACCTCAAATTCAATAATTGTCTCCCTATGTATGCTTGTTGTTCATGAGGGAAATATTTTTCTAGGAAGATTTACTTAAAATATTTCCATTCCATATTTGAAATTTCTTCTTTATCCTTTGTGTTTTTAATTAATGACCACCACTAATCTGAATCTTCTGAGAGATGATAAACTTACATGATAACCTTCTCCCTTTCATTAATTCCCAAAGCGAGAAATATATTCTCCAAGAAACTTATTTATTGATCTTATACAAATGGGTTTATAGACTCATTGAATGATAGAGGTTGTTGTCTCATGAAGTGATCTAACATTTCTCCTCCATGTTTTGTATTAGGATTCTCTATACAGGTAAGGTTATTTTTCATAAACCGATTCAGTTATCCCAGTATAGTTATAAGTTTCTCAGCTTCAGTTGTATATCCTTCTCCAACATCATTATCTTTCATAGGTGGGAAATCCCTACATGGGATACATTCGTTGATTTATTTTCCTTTCCTTCCACTAAGAACCATTTATAAGCAATAGCATACACTAAATTATGTTATGCATAATTTCAAACTAGAAAAACACTTTGCATAAATTAACAATTTATGAATATCTAATATCATAATCAAAAACATGGTTTCTTTGGGGACATATTTAGTTTTAAATATTTCATAATGGTTTGTAAATAAAATGTAAATTATCCTAAGAATATCCCCTGACAGTGTTAAAATAGGTTCATAGTAAGTCCCATTATCGTGGACCAGGTTACCCCAAATCAGGCTCGGGACACCTTATCAAAGTTGTTACCCCTATTAACATCTATGCTAGAACCACATCCACTTGTAGTATCCCGATAGGGATGTATTACTAGGAAGATTCACATAATCTATACTTTAACAAAAAAAATTAGGATGTTCTTCTATGATTATCCTAAAATTATATCTTAGGGCTATGTTCCCTAATCTATGTTATCTAAATCTAGTTTTCAATATTTCTACTAAACTCTTCTCATACCAATTATAGGGACCTTGACCCCAGTATCTCAGAGTCATTACCTTACATAAATACATTGTCATAGATAAAAGACTTAAATCCCAAATGACCAATTAGTTTAGTTGTTTTGGAAGCCAGTTTACATACAAAAATTTAAATTACAACTTTAAAGGAAATACAACATAGAAATTCCATTGGAAACACCCATAAACTCCTAAAAATCCTTGCAAGTCATTCATAATATACATCTTCATATCATGGGGAAAAATAAAACATAAGAAATAGGTGAGCTCATATGCTCAGTAAGGTTCAACAATATAGTAGAATAAATAAACATAAATTAATAAGGCATGGTGAATAACTAAAAACACATGCCATTAAAACATTAACTTAAGCATAATATGGCATAAATAAAAGATGGATGAATAATTCCATATAAAACAATCACATGAGAATTAAACTTAACCATGGATATTATAATAGTCAAATAAGAACATGGGATATCATTTAGTAATATCATAATGAGGTAATTCATAATGTCAAACATCATAAACATATTGTCAAGGCTTCAACCAAGACACCATACATAAATGGATAAAAACACAGTCTAGTTTGTCACATGAGACCTACTGATGCATCAAGGGGATATAGAGGGACCCACACATAACTTAATAATTACAATTAATTCCTTATATGAATGGGTTTAAACATAAACAACATATACATATGAAATGTAAATGACTTTTTCCAATCAGTAAACATAATCATTAACCACTTTGAGTAATATGGTGAATGGTATCAAGATAGCACATTCGCATTAAAACTATTCATAAAAATTTTAATAAAATATTTTAGATGATAATACTAAGAAATAAATATTAATATATCATAATATTCAATATAGGTGTTGAAATAGATGAAAATACTCTTATAAAATCATCGATGAATTTTGAGAGAAATACCTTTTTACTTTGCAAAGAAGAGTTCTTTTGGAAAAATAATTTGTATTTTTCATAATTTTTTTATAAAAATAGAAATGAGAAAATATAGTTTTTCATGACAAAATTATTGATTTTATAAAAATAATGGTTTCTTAAAACAATTCATGAATGGTACTTGAAAATGGGTAAGAAATCGAGAATTTCACTTTAATCGGGCTTCCGTATTGGGAAGGATGGAGAAGGGAGACTTATAAAACATGTATTATCCCATAAATTAAATATTAACAAATATGTATATATGTTTTTGGAACATATAAATAAAATTTAGAATAAGTATATAAAAATAATTTAGAATTACATTGGTGTATAAAGGGAGAAAGCATAACCCGAATGAAAATGGAGGTTTGGGAAGAAAACTCTTACCTTATGTATGAATGTGTTATTCACTTGACCTTAATGTCCTAGATAATCAAATTAAATCAATTAATTAATTGAATCAGAACATTTTATATATTTATTTGATTCATTATAGTTTTATTAAGTTCATTTATGGACTTATTGATGAGTTATAGATTTTAATTTCATCATTTGGGAGAATTAATTTTCTTGGTTTTCATAATCAGATCACTTTTTGTTTTGTTCCAAGATATGAGGATGAATCATTAGATAACATGTTAGCGATAATCGTTTTAGATTAATTTTAGGAGTTTTAGATCACAAAGAACTTGTTTTGTTTCATCATTTAGTATTATGTCATTATGTTACATAAAAAACATAAAAATGGTTGTATTATACATTTTATAATATTTTTCAACCATTAAAATGGTTTTATAAACATACTTGACAACTGTTAAGTAAAATTAAAAAATTTCACCCTTGGAGGTGATAAAACAACACCTTATGAATGACATTTCCATTTTTAGAATAAAAGGGAGAGGGTAATGGGATTGATGATGGATTATTACATTATAATGATATAATTATAGTATATAAATGTTACTAGAGTTATCATTCCACTTGGAAAAGAATATGTGAGGATATAATAAGAAAAAGAAGAACTTGAAAATAAATTAAAAGAAAAAGAAAGAGGTTTTTACCTCTTGATTTTCTCCTCCCTGAGAAACTACTTTGGGAAATGGTTTTGGTATTTTTATGAGACCAAGAGATCCTATACATGGGGGTGTTCTTAATAATGTTATTGGGTTGAAATTTTACAAGTCTCAAAACTTGGAAGGTATGAGAAGAAGGGGTGGTATTTATAGTGGATGAGAGGGGTGTTTTTGGAATATTTTATTCATTTGTTTATTATTTTGGATCAAGAATATGAATAGTTTGAACATTATCACAAAATATATTAAAATAATGAATGAGAGTTCAATATTATGGGCTTGCATCATCCATACATCACCTATGACTTAATAATTCATGTATTTAACATTTGTCGTAAATTGTCGCATTTTACTATTAACCAAAAACTCAAGTATTTTAGAAAAATCCGAAAAATTAACCCTAACCATTTTTCAATTTGTAGAATTAAAAAATGAAATCCATTTTATGAAAATAATTTTCTAAATATGAGAAATTTTATTTTTAATTAAAATCATCATTTAGTTGAAAATATAGATTTTAAAATTATAACTGATTTTATAACACTCATAAAAATTAACTAAGGTATCATAAAATTATCTTAAAATAATAATAAAAAAATATTAATTTATTAATACATTTTATAAAAATAAAATTTCTTTTAAATAATTTTTTTAATTATTTAATTGTAATTAAATATTTATGACTTACAAAAAATACCAACACTTAATTAATAAATTTTCAAATATTAATTTACTCACACTATGATATAATTATATCATAATTTCATTTATAAAATGAATAAACTTTATTTATAACTTCATGGGTGAGGTTATTATTCATTTGGCCAATAAACTATTCATAAGGGTCGTATTTTTATTCCTAAGGGTAACTTACTGTTTCATCAGTATAGGTTCCTTAACTTCTAGAAATGCCTATTATTTCATTCATTCCTCATTTATAAAGTTTTTATTGTGATATATAAGTGATTTTATGTGATTTATATAATTTTAAATAATTATAATAAGGGAAATTTTATTGATGGAATTCTGTTTTGTTACACTTTTGATTGTGTAGTGAGAATTTGGGTGGATTCTTTGTTTTAGTTCACCACTAGATAATGGCTTAGAATGTGATAAATAATGACACTAGGGAAGTGTTGATTTTGAATATGTATGTCAAGGAACCTTGTCTTGATGAAACTAATATTCAAGAGGTATGTTCATATATTTTCTTGGTTGTGTGATTCTGGTCTTGATGTGGTATATCTCATAGGATCATGATTCAGAGTATATGACCAGGTGGTATAGGGGCGTATTCTCATTTCACTTCAATGATATTAGGGTTACACATGTTATTAATGTGTGAGAACTGTTTAATTTTAAATCAATGAGGTTCATGGGTGTGTTAAGGGCCGATGGAGTTTTATGAGTTTTTTATAGGCCTAGTAGCCTAGAATCTGGTGAGAATGGATCAGGATAAGCGATACACATTAGATAATGATCAGTCCTATTGAGTTTTCTCTCAAGGAACATTATAAGAGGATATGGGTGGTGGGGAGTACACCATCGATCATTGGAGTTCACGACCCTTTTTTTCAATGGAATTTCAATGGATGTTGTGAGTAGAATTCCTTTTAGTTAGGAATGGATGATAGAGTGGTTTTTTCTTCTATAACTCAATAAAAGTGGTTTAACCATACTAGAAACTATGTTTAGTGATGAACGAAGTGTGTGTCATTGTGATTGATAGATTGATCTAGTGATGCAAAGACAAGGAAAATCATATAGTGGGGAGTGGGATTTCATTCATAGTAATACGAACCTCACACAAGAGGGATTGTGGGTTCATGAAACTGGACATAAAATAGTTTTTTTTGGAATTGTGATACTAATGAGTAAATGGGTATGAGTTCATCTAGATTCTCTATAGAATTATGGATGCGTACTCGGGTATGATGTTTTATAGAGTCCAACCAATATCCTTAGACTTGGTATGAAATATAGATAGTTCAAGTGTGGGTCAAGTAGGTGATGCATCGATGCTCATGGTAGAGCATGATGGAAATTTTGTTTTATTGATAAATAAATTATGGAATTACACCATAGGTTGAGTTGCGACTTTAATGGATGTATCAAGACGATCCCAAGTCACCTTCATAAGTAAAGTCGTCGTGAATGGGTAAATGGATAGCATGTGAGTAGTCAATGCTGAATGTCTTTGAGGCAAGTCATCCTGAGGAGGTTTGACTTGAATTCTTGAGTAAAACTATCTATAGTAGCTTATAAAATACATTAGGTTTTTCAAATTAGAAATATTGGTTATCTTTTGTGAGTTATTTGGGTATTTTCAAGAAAGATTCATTGTATTTGGTCTTCTTTCATGGATGGTGGGTATACATCCATTTTGAATTTGAATTGTGAAATGAGAATCATTATTGACATTGATTAAAGTTATCATGTTTGTTGAGGTTAAGTGTGTTGGTAAATATGTAGATCATGTCATTGGACCACTGAGAATGTGTTTCAATAGGCAATTCTGAATATGGGGATGCACTATAGTTAAGAATTGGTTTTTTAAACTATACCTTATGATGGGTAGAAACATGGTCCAAATGATCAATCAGATAAAGACTTCCCAGGTGTCTTAGGATAGTTGGGAATGAAATAAAATCGTCTCAGTGTTTTAGTAATAAATTTGAGTGATGGACCATTTTTTTCAATTTGAGTGCCTTATATTGGAATTTCACTATGGAAGCATGTTTCCCATTCAAGTATGGAACAATGTCATTTGGATTTGAATTGGTGACCAATATAGGTTGGGTGAAATGTTTAGAAAGCCATTAATACTTCTTGGGAATGAGAGGTGTTATGGTGGGGAGGGTATAAGATCTTGTGTATATATAGATGTGATGTTTTTGGATGGTCTTTGAATTTTCAGCCTGTTGGAAGGTCAAATTTTGAGTTAGGATTCAGAATGATATTTCATTGTGGGAACCTCTTAAATATTTTTAATTGGATTTAAATGAAGTCTCTCAAGTGTCAGAAAGTCTTGGGAGAGAAATGGAGCTAGCTCGGGATGGTTGGGTAGCTGGTAGTCAGCAACCTATAGCCATAGGATGGCCAGTGGGGTTTTTAAGGGTGGAAATTACATTTCCCCCCTCTAATTTTAAGAGGGGGTAGTCCCTCATATCCCATTTGTTTCTCTCATTTGTTCAAGGTTCCATTCCCCCTTCTCCTTATTTCTTCCCCCTTGGTTTGAGGTGTCATTTGATGATATTTTTCGATGATCCAAGGTATGTCTTCGACACCACTGGTCTTCGTTGGTCTCCTCCTCCATCATTCAGATTATATTCTTTTTTATTTAGGTCTAATATGATTATTTCACCAAAAGGTGGTGAAATCATATGTTTCTAATGAGGCTTTCACTCAACCCTCATAGAGGATGTCTCATAATGACGTATGCTTTCCATAGTTCATTAATTCGATGAAGTTATGCCATGCCATGGATTTTTTTTATTATTTTTAATTGAATTTAAATTATTTAATTATGTGAATGGTGGTTTTTTTGGGATTTATCTTGGTGTAGGTTTTGGGGGTGTGTCTAGGATGTTTGGAACCCTGTTTCTTAAATATACAATGATATTTGGATGCTCAGTGAGTTTTTAGAGAATATACCTAGTTTAAATTAAATTTATTAACTAATTATAAATGTTATAATCAATTTTTATGGATTTTTTGGGTGTGATTTATGGCCTCACATGAGTTTGAAATCACTGTATGGTCTGGGAAAATCTTGTAAAAACTTGGTCAAGATTTGGTGAGACTAGGAAAAGCTTTCAAGATTAATAATTAGAGGTAGTGGGATTCTTCAAAGTTAGGTGGTCCTAGTACATTCCCAATAGATTTATGGTTTATCTATGGTACATATAGATGTTCAATCTTGACACCTTAGGTGATTGACCCCATTTTTAATAATTTAATTATTAAATTTAAAGTAAATGGTTTAATTTATATATAAATTATAAACCATATATGATGATCTATGGACTAAGAAAAATAGAAAGTGCCACTATGGACCTTTGAGAACTAGCTTAATTGCCTCGATCGTCGATGGTTGAGGTCGTGAATATCATTGTGATGTCTTGTAACATTTGTACCCCTTAATGTGTGAGACTAGAGTGAGTGAGACTTAGTGTCCCACATTTAGGAGACCCCTTAGAAGAGGTGAAGTGACTTAGAAGAGTGTATCCCATGGGTCATATGTGACCTTAATGATAACTTGGAGACCTCAACTCAATGAATTGAACTTAGGGAAAGTGTCCCTTTCCCTTGAGATGTGACAACCTGTGTGAGTAGACCTTGTTTAGGATATTAATATGTTGAGTGTGTGGACTGAAATAGAACAACCCTATACATTGAGGTGGGATATGATCCATCTCTCTAGACCATTATTTATGTATCATTCCCTTGAGGATTATGAGTTTATACCATGTACGACACTCTCGGGGGATATGATTCCCTCCTTGTAATGGGTGTTAACCCTAGACTTGAGACTAATATTGAAGACCCCAAGTGGGGTTCCCATAATTTTTTGTTAGCATAGGGGGTTGAGGGGTGATCTTAGAGTTACTTTACCCTGAGAGGGTGTATAGTGACTAATATATATGACTATGGGTGTCACCTTAGAACCAGAGTATTGGGGTGAAACATGGAGGCTATAGTGGTATAGGTGGTCAGGCATGTGACCGAACCTTGTTTATTTATTTTCCATATATTCTATGGAACATTCCTAATAGGAAGTTTTGTTATGATACATATTAAAAACACCTTGGGGTGATGATATATTCTAAATGAAAAATTCCCCTGAGGTGGTGGTTATATATCTTGAAATAAAAACACCCTACAGGGTGATCTGGAAAACTCCCTTCATGGAGGTCATGATACTAAAGAAAACACCCCTTATAGGGTGGTCTATAATAATTGATATATATATATTTAATGAGTCATTTTTGACACTGTTGGTGGGGATATCATGGATTTTGAGTTGGAGTTATATTGGTTCCAGGTGAAGGATAGGTCCAGCCACATGTTATCTATCAGGGATTGTGAGGTCTTTAGTGGGTAAGGTTGAGTCTCACTCAAAACTAGGGATATACTATCAAGAACCATTATATAATGGTAAATAGAATTCACTAAATTTTTATTTATATATGGATCATTCTCTAGGACTTTATATTATATACCAGGGTGGATTAGGTCATTGGGTCATTATATTGTCTACTGGGTGGTTCAATACCCCAGGTCATTACCTGTATAATGGGGTGAAATAACCCTCGTTTATTATTATGGTTGGAACATTCATCACATTATTCTTAGATAAACTCTATAATTGGTTGAATCAGGTATGGTTGATTGGGTTCATGGTCCTGAGGATCAATGGTAGTTTATTGGTTTATTTGTTTATTTCTAGTGGTTTGTTTATTTTTTTCGAATCATGGAAAATGAACATATCATTTCATTCCAATTATGTACAAGATTTCATCGGTAGTGCCCTACTAAGTTTGTATTCACACCTTACCCAGGCCACGGTTTCACTTGGGAACCCAAGAAGACTCACACTTTTTACAGTCAAGACCTGAGTTTTGCGTGATTAAATGAGATAACTCGGATTTTAGAGACTAGGAGGAGGTGATGAAGGATTAGGGATCGAGACCTCACTTTTCTTTTATTTATTTTATTTATTCTATATATGTGATCATACTAATGGTTGATCCTTATTATATATTTTATTATTTCTCAGGCCTTTTTTATTTCATTTCATTTAGTATAGATTATTCCCTTCTATTTATTCTTTTATATAATTCTACATTGTGTGTGATACTTGGTTATTTATTTTATGATTTTTCACTATGATATAAGGGGTGTAGTCTCCCCATGGTACCTCCTTAGACCCCCACTACTAGCCAGCAACCTATGGCATATGGAATGGCATGCCTGAGGTCACATGGTGCACTATTCCAGTTATTGTTCATAGTGAGTCGGGTTGGTACATTACATAAAAGTTTCTACTTTAACAAAGATAAAACATGTTATTGTATGACACATATAAATAATGGAATTTGTGTGTTAGAATATGAATAAAAATTATTGGAAATTTATAATGAATCTAGTTTTCATGACTCATATCACACCCAACTATGGAATAATTGGAAAGGCCATACAAATAAAAAAAATTGATAAAATTATTTCAAGATGGGTATTTAGATTATTTTAAACTAAAACCACTTGTTATATATCACATTTGTTGTCAAGGAAAAATTACCAAAACTCCTTTTATTAAAAATGATGAAAAGGATTTGGTGCTTCTTAAATTGGTTTATACAAATGTATGTGTAACATTTCTCATAGAAACAAGGGGTGGGTACTCATAATTAATAAATTTTACTAATAACTTTAGTAGAATGGTTATGACTAATTAATGAGGTATAAGTGGGATTTATTTGATAAATTAAAGGAATACAAGAATGAAGTTGAGAACCATATTGGTAAGAAGATAAATAAACATCACTCAGACTATAGAAAAGACTATATTAACCAAGATTTCATTGATTATCTAAGAGATTTTGGGATATTATCCCAACTCACTCATCCCTATACACTATAATGGAATGGTGTAAGTGAAAGGATTAACTACACCTTATTGGACATGGTAATATAAATGACCCATCATGTAAGTCTTTCATTATCCTTTTAGGGATACGCATTACAGACAATAGTATACACTCTAGATCAAGTGCCAACTAAAGTGAAAAATAGAGTTATATTTGAATTATGAAGTGGAAAGAAACTCATTTTTTCATATATGCATGCTTGGGGATACAAATCATTTGTTAAGGCCTATTCAAGTAAAAAATATACACCCTAAGGAACTAAGTGTATCTTTATATAATATCCTAAGGAAACTAAAGAGTATTACCTATATTACCCCTTTAACAAGAAGTTAATAGCTATTAGAAAATCCATATTCCTTTAGAGGGGTAACATATCTAAAAGTGATAGTGGGAGGAATATGGACTTTGATGAACTCGAGACTCAAGATACACAAGATTTAGTATAGGAACACATTCCATAAATATCCATGGGAGAAGAATTTTTAGTGACAAAATTACCACGTAGGAGAACTTGAGAGGTTATAGAATGAAAAAGATATGTTTTTTAGTCATCGAGGATGTTGAATCATTATTAGTTAATAACAATGAACTTATTTCCTATAAGGAAGCAAAGTAGCATAGAAACTACTAGATGGAAAGAATCTATGAGTTCTGATATGGATTATATATACTAAAACTAAGTCTATATTTTGGTATATCTTCTATTATATGTAAATATCATGGATGAAAATGTGTATTCAATAAGAAACCGGACATGGAAGGTGAAGACAACATCTGTAGGTCTAGATTGGTTTCAAAAGGGTTTAAACATTATCAAGGCATTGACTATAGAAAAAACTTTTCACTAGTTTTTATTTAAAAATACATCATAATTCTACTTTCCATAGTAGAATTTCATGATTATGATATTTGGAAAATGGATTTCAAAACATCACTCTATAACAAGAACCCTATGGAAGATTTTTATAAGGTATAAGCAAAAGGGTATGTGACTCCAAAGGATAAAAATAAGGTATTCAAGATGCATAGATCCATTTATGGATTAAAGTAAGCACTCATTCCATGAAACATTTTCTTTGATGAATCCATAAGAAAATTTTCCTTTATAAAGAATTAATGTGAGCCTTACATACATAAGAAATTTAGTGAGAGTTCAACTATTTTCCTAAGAGTATATATTGATGACATATTACTAATTGGAAATGAAATGATAATATTGATTTTTTGGTTTAACATATGATTATTTATGAAGGACTTAGGTGAAGCAACACGTATTCATAGGATCAAGATCCATCATGATAGATCTATGAGGATTCTTGAACTATGTCAAGGAAAATATATTGAAAACATACTAAATTGATTGAATATGGAATAGTCTAATAGGGAATTTTTGATAATGTCACATGGCATACATCTCTTCAAGAAAATATCTCCTCAGATATAGGATGAGAAACAAAGGATGATAAGGATATCATATGAATTGATGATAGGTTAAGTAAAGTGTGTCATGATATGTACCAAAATTGATGTTTTATATGCCTTGGGAAATGTAGGTAGATAACAATCAAACCAAGTTTACCTCTATTTGATGGAATTCATGACTATCCTAAAGTATCTGAGGTGTAAGAAGGACATACTCCTAGTTTATGGAGGAGATATGGAGCTAGACATTAGAGGATATACATATTCTAGTTTCCAAATAGATCAGGATGACCTAAAATAATAATCAAGATATATATTGAACCATAATGGAGGTGTTTTAAGATAAAATAGCTCAAAGCATGCATTGGTCACCAATTCTATAGTAGAGTCTAAGTTTATCATTGCTTCTATTGTAGTACAAAACATTGCCCAGGATATTGATGTTGTGTCTAATAGTAAATATCCTATCACATTTTACTCTGATAATATTACAGTGGTGGATCATGTGAAGGATGTAAGGTATCATCAGTGGAAAAGGCACATACTTTATAAGTATCATCTCTTGATGGATTTTTCTCATAAAGGTGAGGTTATAGTAAATAGATTTTACATGGAAGATAACATGGTGAAACCATTAAATAAAGAACTATATTAATAGAATAATAGATATAAAATTAGTTCTAGCTGTAATAACCCAAAATTTTAAAAGAATAATATTTTTGATAGCATATAAAACACGCAACATCAAACTTAAGGAAATCTCAAAATGTTATTATTTAAATATGACCTTTATAACCTAGTTGTTAAATTGGTGGGTATTAATAGTATTAACTAAATTATGAAATATATATAAAGGTTCTATTCATTAAAAATTCACTTATTAATGCTTATGAAATAAGTACTCAAATCTTAGTAAAGTTATTTTATGTTTCAGAAATATGTTTTCTTCAAAAATGATTTTTTTTGAGAAAATATAATAATTAAATTGCGGATCCTATATAAATGATACAAAAATAATATCATTTTTAAAATTATAATATCAAAATTATCTTATTTTTTAATTTTTTAGATTTTTCTGAAAGGATTTATTTTCCAATGAATAGTGACAAATACTGATTCTTAATGAAAACTGTATTTTTGTTTCAACTATTCAAAAAGTTTCATTTTATTTTAAAATGGTTTCAAAGTAAAAAAAAGTTATATTATATTATTAATAATCCAATTAAGTTAATTTTAATCAATTTCATGGTTGAATTTTTTATAATAACATTTTTTCACTTAAAAGTCATTTTTTAAAAAAATTGTTTTTCGTTATGTTTTATATGCTTAATTTTAAATTAAATTATCCCACTTCAGTGTTTTGGATTTAAAAAAATTAGATTCTATATTTTGATTTAGTAGGCCCATTTTATTAAATAGTTCCCTTTTATTTTTTTTCAATATTAATAGTAACCTTAGTAATTTTTGTCACCACAATAAAGGGTAAATCAAGTAAATAAAATGATAAAGACTCAAAAAAAACCCTAACACTTGATTTAATATTATCAATTTAATAAATTTAATCCATACTAATATAATATTATTTTATATTGAATTTTCTATCCATTTTAATGAGATTATGATCATTATAGTATTTTATTTCAAGAAAAGTCAAACATGTCACAGTCTTGTTTTTAATAACTATAATATTTTTAATATGGGTTTATCTAGTGGATATGTTAGACTATAAATAATATTTTTAAAAATAAAATATTTATCTTAATCATGTTAATTTATTTTTAATTTCCAGTGAAGAAATAATTAACATAAATTCTTACACAATGCTGATATGATAATTATTCAATTAGTGGAAAAATTAAATAAATTATATTCAAAGTATTAAAAGTAATATAGTTTCAAATAAATAATGTAACCCAAAAAATTTCTAGAATAACATGATATTTTAGGGATGTAATAAAAAATTTTTTTTCTAATTATAAGTGTTTTGTTCATATTATGAAATTCAAATTAATGATTAGTTATAAAAGTTGACATTATTGATATTGTATAATATATAATATTTAATTAAATGATATAAAATTCATAAAAACATTATATTCTACAAAATTAATGGTATATGGTTAATTAAATCTACCATGGTCTATTCATGGGTCTTTTTTAATTTTATAGTAACATTATTTATACTTAGAGAGTATGAAATTATAATAGTAGAGTAATTGTTAAAAGGGTAAACATGGGTTTAAAACTAAAAGATAAGGGTGAAAACATAACCAAAACTTTTAAAAAATTTATTGGATGAAATTATTTCAACTTATAGTCACCTTATATTCTAATTATATTAATTTTTATCCATTTTTAGATGATAATAATTTATATTAATTTAATACTTTAAGAAATGTTAAGAATTCCCCTTTCCTCAATTATAAAAGGGCACCCCTTACTTCACTTACTTAGACCAATTAGAGTCATATATATCAACAAAAAACGGACCATTATTGTTATTAAAATTATTATATAATTTATTGAGGTTATTTACTTTCCCAAATATCAATCTTAGGTTCCTTAAGAAGAGATCTAAAGGGAGTCCACCGAAGAAGTGGTAATCGTCATCACCGACTCTTTCAAGTTTATTTCTTCTTCTAATTCCAATTCATACATTTTAACCATCCTAAAATAATAAATACAGTATCATAAATATATTTATATTATTATTATTATTTTTTGTACCATATTACATCTCTTTTCATCCTATTAAAAGTGAAAACATCACTCGTGTATATGTATGGCTTACCGTCTCCACGTAACAGTGTAATTATTTTTTCATCGTCAATTTACTTGGATGGTTATAAAGATTTAACTAATAAATATATATGATATATATGACATAATAATTATTTTTTAAATTTTAATTATTTTTTACCCTTATTTCCTTTCATCCATCAAAAAATCAAAACATTGTTCATGCGTACGTACGGCCTGCCATCTCCAATAATGGTGTAATTCATTTTTCTATATCTATATTTTATAGATGAATATAAATATATATATATATATATATTTAATATATATTATATTAATACCATTAATAATATTCTGGATATTTTGGATCCATAATAAAATTACAATTACCAGAACTACTGTATCAAAATATACATGAAAGACAAAGCAGTTAACACCCGAACTAATGATAATAGTAAAAAGATCGTCAACAAAAGGGTAATAAAATGTTATAAATGGATAATATATGAAATTATATATATTTTTATATAAATATAATAAACCTAAATTTATTATACATTATTTTAAAATAGGTTACAAAGCAATTTGAACCTGAGGTAAGGGTTTCTCATCTTATATATACTTCCATGAGACATACGCTATATTCACCACTAACTTATTTTTTGTGGTGTATATACTATCCCTTTTATATATTTTATCATAAATATATTTTTATTAGTGGTATTTAAAGTTTTATTTGAATTTATTTATTTAATGGTGCTTACAATTCAAATGATATCCAAGTGGTAAGGGTTTATTTCACAATCTCGTCATTATTCAGGATTGTTTATTTTTATGACTCTGATAAGGATATTTATCTTACATGTCCATGTTTTCAAAAAAAATTTGAATTTTTTTTATTATTATCCAATGATTAATTAAATTCATTTTGACCCTTTTTTTAATTTAAAAAAAATAAATGGAATCTTCCTATCGTTTTTTGAATAAGGTACTTATTGACTTTTCTTACAAAAGTGTGAAAGGAATATTTATTTAACTTATATGGAATGAATAGAATTTACCTCAATCATGACACCTAAATTATTTGGATATTAATTTAAATGTTTAGAAGTTTCTTTTCAAATAAAATTTTTTCTTTATTGCATGCATAGTTTTTATATTTTAAAAAGTGATTTTCAACGAAAAATGGTATTTTCATTAAGAAATTTTCCTGTGAACTTTTTAAAGTTTTTTCATCTATGTTAGCAGACTTTTTTGAATATTATGTTTAGTATATACTCTAATAATACCATAAACCATATTACTTAATATAGTTTATGATCATTTTTACTGGGTAAAGGATTGAAATTTTGTATGATAGTTTTTTCAATAAAGACAATTATTTATATTTTTTTAAGGCGTGTTGATTATGTAGTATTGTTTATTCATATGAGGAATAACTTAGACTTATAAAGTTATGGGTGGGGACCTATATATCTCCTCAATCCATTGGTCGGTCTCATGAGATAAAATTTCTTGGGTTTTGGGTGAGGCCTTACCCATTTATATAGATGTCATGGAATAAGGCCTTGACATAATTTTTAGATGTCTTGGCTGAGGCCTTGATGGTAAGTTTCAGATCTCCAACATTATGCATTGCATCATTATGATATTATTTATTTATTTCCATGTAATTATTCTATTAGTTATAATATCTGTGGATAAGTTTCTATCTCATGTGATTATTCATATCAATTTATTTGATCATCCTTTATCCATGCCATATTATGCTCAAGTTATTGTTTAAATGGAATGTGTTTCAATTATTTACCTTTACATAATGATTATTATTATTTATTCATGATATATTTGTTTTATTATCACCCTTAATAGGCATATGAGCTCAACCCTTTCATATATTTTATTTTCCTAGGATTCCAGGAAGTGTTTTATGATTGATATATAGGGATATACTATGGGTAATAATGAAGTTCTAAAATAAAATACTATGTTGTATTTTAGGTTTTGAAATGTAATGATAATTTCAAGTATGTATCTATTTTACCAAGAATACTAAACTATTCAGTACTTTGAGATGTGATTTCTTGTGTCTATTTCCAATTTAATAAAGTAACTAGAAACTTTGGGCTACTAAGGTCAGGGTATTTGATGTTAGTATTAGAGAAGGTTTAGTAGAAATCTTAGGAACTAGATTTAGGAAAACATAGATTAGAGAATTAAACCCTATGATATAATTTTGAAATATTTCCAAAGAAACCAAGATTATGATTTAGATATTATTTATACCTAAATTTTGAAATTATGTTAATTGTTTCACTAGTTTTGAGATTATACATTATGATTCATAATATTATGATCTAATATGGTGTATTTTGTTTTTTGAAATGGAACCTAGTGGGAGGAATGTAAACCATATCAATGCATGCAATACATATAAATATTTCCCTTTAATGTATGATTTAAAGTTAGAGTATGGGATATAGTTGGAGCTATAGCTGTTGCTTGAGCTGAATAAATTATAACTATATTAAGATAGCTAAATCAGGTTATGAGAAATAAGCTTGCCCATATGGAACAACCTACTGATCCACAACATGGTGTAACAATGTTAGACGGCTTCATTCTTTAGAAACCTCCATAATTCAATAGAAATTATAATTCGTTTGTATTTAAGGAATGGATAAGTTCCTTAGAGAATATATTTCTCACTTTAAGAAGTAATGAAAGGGGGGAGGTTGTCTTGTAATTTTATCATATCTCAGGTGATTCAGATCAATGGTGCTCATAGATTCAAAACACTAAGAATGTGGAAGAAATAAGAATCATGTAATGGAAGTATTTTAAGTAAATTTTATTGGAAAAATATTTTTCATCAAGAATAATAAGAAAATATAAAGAGAAAATTCTTGAGTATAATACAAAATAAATAACATAATGTTTCTGAGTATAAATATAACTTTACAAGTTTAACCAGGAATTTTGTGGACTATATACATAATCCATATAGTAATATTGACCATTTATTTTTTGGGATTAAACCAATCCTTCGAAGGGAACTAGCCTCCCAAACATTCTCATCATATGAGGATATAGTGTCTTGTTCTATCAAGATAGAGAAATAATTATACAAGTCTTATGGTTTTGAAGGAAATAAAAATAAGAAGAGGAAAAATGGGGAAATTTATAAGGGGAAGAAAAGAAATGAGTATTTTCCTACATGTGATAATTGTGGAAATAAACACCCTGGTATATGCTTTAAGGGAATGTGAGTTTCTTTAAGTGTGGAGACAACGGTCCTTAAGCACGTGAATACATGGGTAAGACATAAACCACTAATTTTTAGTGATTCAACTATAAGTATATAGGTAATTACACAAATTAATTCCCTATGATACTAGGTAATATAGCTTAGAAGAAGAAAAGGAATCACGGTCAAGCATATTCTAATACTACAGTCAAATTGGAATGATTAAAGTGATTATGTATTTGAATTCAAGAATTATATTTTTGAAGTATTTTTATCAAATATATTATGGTTATGAGAATCATGAAACATGGAAATATTGTACTTCAGAAGTTTTTCTTAAGGATTTGAAAGCATATGTTTAATTTTATCAATAACCTAGAAAAGTGATTAGTGGTAAGGTGGTATTTTTGGAGAATACATGAAAAAGGGAAAGATAAACCTAATATGTTCATGATGTTTAGATGGAAGTAAATAGGATAGAATTAGTGAATATAAAAATGGTTAATTATTTGATTCATGATGGATTTTATTTCATTTTATTGGATTTATGGAATATATTCTATAATCTAAGATTTTATTTTTGCAACCATGTATGTTTTCATAGTGATTCAAGTTATTACCATGTTTTAAGAAAATATATGATCAAGGTATTTAAATAACACATTAATATACAATTTATAGGGGATTAATTATAAGTTTATTTAGTGACCTTATTCCTAAATTTTTTTTATTTTTTAATATGATCAATAATATTTTAGAGGATCCTTAAGATTGGATACTTATGAAATAGATTAAGTAGAACTTTGGATATTATTAATTACAGTTAAAGTATGATTTATCATATTGGGTAACATGTGTTATCCATTTTAGTTTTGGTAAATATTTTGAGTCTAAAGGAAGGACCTATGGATCTTTTAATTCATTAAAAGTACTCCAAGAATAAAAAATGCATCTCGAATATCCAATTTTTAGCATAAGAAATGTATTTGAAACAGATCAAAGAACAAACAAAGGATGAGATTTTTCTTACGAAATGGAAAAAAATCAAGTAAGATTATTTTTATCAAGGGATTTATTTGGATAATAAATTAATCAAATGACTATATGAAAAGGATCTTGAAATAAAAACTTTATTTGTTTACTTTTCTTATCGATAAATCAATTACCTTTTTACCCATCACAGATTAATGGTTTTTTGGTGGTTAAATTTCTCATGAACATGTTATATATCAATATTTATTAATCCTTGGGTGTTAATTTTCTCTTCCATTTCTATATTTTCACTTCCCAAAAATTTTCCCCTATTTTAAATATAAGTTTTGTGGTGACCTTCATACTTCCATTTTCCTCCTTTAAAAGGAAGTTTTGTTAACCCTTTTTACAATATAGGTTTTCCACAAAGGTATTTTCAAACTTCAAACTCATGATTACCTATAAAAAGTTCAAATTTTCACTTTGAAATTTATTGATTGGGGATAATGTAACACCATGAAATTTTAAAAGAACACTATGTTCGATAGTATATACAACATGCAACACCAAGTTTAAATAAACCCCAAAGTATTATTATTTAAATATGAACTTTATAACCTAGTTGTTAAATTATAAGGCATTAAAATTAGTAACAAAATTATGAAATATATATAAATTAACCACTCCATACAAATTCAATTATTAATTTTGATAAAATAAGTACTCAATTTTCAATAAAGTTATTTTATGCTTCATAAATATGTTTCCTTAAAAAATGATTTTTTGAGAAAATATTACAAATAAATTATGGTACTTATATAAATTTTATAAAAATAATATAATTTTTTAAACAATCTTATCAAAATTATATTAGGATAAAAAATTTAGATTTTTCTAAAAAGATTTATTTTCCAGTGAATAGTGAAAAAATACTAGTTTTTATTGAAAATTGTATTTTTGTTTCAACTATTTGCAAAGTTACATTTTATTTTAAAATGGTTTCAAAATAAAATTTGTTACATTATATTATTAATAATTTAATTAAGTTCATTGGAACTAATTTCATCTTTGAATTCGTTATAAGAACATTTTTACACTTAAAAAACATTTTTCTGAAAAATTGTTTTTTGTTGTGTTTTTTCGGTTTAATTTTAAATTAAATTCTACCGATTATGTGTTTTGAATTTTGAAAAATATATTCCATATTGTTATTAATATTTTCAAACAAATTATATAGTTCCGTTTAATTTTTTGTCAATATGAATAGTAACCTTAGTAATTTTTGTTACCATAGTAAAGGGTAAATCATGTGATTAAAGTTGAAAATAAAATGATAATGACTATAAAATGACTCTAACACTTGAATTGATCTTATTATATGAGTCCATTTAATACATAATAATATAATATTCAATTATATGTAATTTTATAGCCATTTGGATGAAATTATAGCCTTTATAATATTTTGTTTTAAGAAAAGTCAAACATGTGACACTCTTATTTTTAATAACTCTAATATTTTTAATATGAGTTTATCTCAAGGATATTTTCATCTATAAAAAATATTTTAAAATATAAAATATTTATATTAATCATGGTAGTTTATTTTTAATTTTTAGTGAAAAAATAATTACCTTCAATTCTTAAACAACACTGATGTAGTAATTATTCAATCAATGGAAAAATCAAATAAATGATATTTAAAATATTAAAAGTAATATAATTTGAGATAAATAATATGATAAAAAATTATATAGGTTAAAATGACATATTAGGTATATAATAAAATATTTTTTTATAATCATAAGTTTTTTATTCTTATTATTAATGTCAGATTAATGAATAGTTCTAAAAATTGACATTATTAAAATTTTATAGAAATAACATTTTATTAAATGATATAAAATTACTAAAAATATTATATTAATCCAAATTAATATTATGTAGTTAATTGCATCTACCATTGTATATTTATGGGTCTTTTTCCATTTTATAGTAACATTATTGACCCTTAGAGAGTAGAAAATTGTAATGGAACGATGATTGTCAAAAGGGTTAATGGGGGTTAAAACTAAAAGATAAGAGTAAATACATATCCAAAACTTGTAAAAAAATATTCTATTAAATTATTTAGAATTTTAATCACATTATATTATAATTATATCCATTTTTACTCAATAAATAATTTATATTGATTTAATAGTTTAATAAATTCCAAGAATGCCCCTCCCCCCAATTATAAAAGGGCATGCCTTCATTAATTTACACCACTTTGAGCCATATATCTCAAAAAAAACCTAACCAATCTTCTTATCAAAATCATTATCTGATTTATTGAGTTTTTTTCTCTTCCAAAATATAAATCTTAGGTCCCTTGAGAAGAGATATAAAGGGAGTCCACCGAAGAAGAGGTAATCATCTTTACTGAATCTTTCAAGTTTATTTTTTTATAATTTTTAATAAAGTGTTGTGACCATACTAAAATAATAAATAAAGTATCATAAATATTATTATATTTTATTATAATTATTTTACAACCATATTTCATCTTTTTTCTATCCCACAAAAAGTGAAAATATCACTCGTGCGTACGTACGGCTTACCATCACCATGTAGTGGTGTAATTCATTTTTAATCACCGCTTTACTTAGATATTTATAAATATGGATATAATTAATATATATTATATATGTGACATAATAATTATTTTGCAATTTTTATTTATTCTTTACCCTTCTTTCTTTCCAACCATCGAAAAATGAAAACAAAATTCATGCATATGTACAGCCTACTGTCTCTATGAATGATGTAATTCATTTTTATATCTTTATATTTTATGTATGAATATAAATATATAAATATATATATTATATATATGATATTTATACCATGAATAACATTATTTATATTATGTAACTATAAAAAAAGTAAAAGGACCATAACTACTGAATCAGAACATACATGAAAAAAAAAAGCACTTAACACCCAAAATAATGATAATAGTGAAAATAACATTAACAAACGAGTAATAAAATGTTATAAATATATCATATATGAAATTATAGATATGTTTATATAATTATTATAAATATAAATTTATTATATAGTAGGTTAAAAGAACTTATGAGGTAAGTCAAACCTGAGGTAAGCATTTCTCATCTTAATTTTACTTCTCTGAAACATATGTCATATTCAAAAATTATTTATTTTATATGGTGTATATACTATCCCTTTGATATATTATATCATAAATATATTTGTCTTAATGGTATTTAAAGTTTTATTTTATATAATTTATTTCACAGGGCTTAAAATTCAAAATATACCCAAGTGGTAATGGTTTATTTCACAATCTCATCATTATTTAGGATTGTTTATTTTTAAACCTTTGCAAAGGATATTCCTTTTATATGTAAATGTTTTAAAAAACATTTTTCAAAAATGTTTTCAAAAAAATTTTAAAAAAATGTTTTTGCTATTATCCAATGATTTTTTAAAGTTATTTTTACCCTTATTTGAATTTTTATAAAATATTTTAAAAGGAATCTTCCTATTTTTTTCAAATTAGGTACTTTTTGAATTTTCTTAAAAAAGTATGAAAGAAATGTTTTTTTTAACTTATACATCCTGAAAAAAATTTCTAGAAATCCTGAAACCATGATTATTTGAATATTCATTTACAATTTTGCAAGGTTATTTTCAAAGAAAATTATTTGTTTATTATTTGCACATTTTTTAGATTTTAAAAAGTGGTATTCAAAGAAAAAGGTTATTTTCCTTAATAAAATTTTCTATGAACTTTTTAAAGTATTTTCATTTATTTCAACATCCTTTTTTGAATCTTATATTGAGGATATACTCTAATGATATCATACACCATATTACTTTAGATAGTATATGATCATTTTTACTGGGGAAAGTATTGACATTTAATATGATAGTTCTTTTAATATAGATAGTTATTGATATTTTTATTAAGCAATGTTGATTATATTATATTTTTTATTCATATGAGGAATGAATTAGACTTAGTAAGTTATGGTAGGGACCCTCTATATGCCCTTTATGCTTCGGTAGGTCTCATGAGACAAACTATCTTGGGTTTTTCTAAGGCCTTACCTTTTTATGTGGATGTCATAGCACAAGGCCTTGATGGTATTTTCATATGTCTTGGCCAAGGCCTCGATGGTAAGTTTCAGATATCCTTCATTATGCATTCCATAATTATGAGATTATTTATTTATATCCATGTGATTATCTGATTAGCTAAAATATCCATGGATAAATTTCAATCTCATATGATTATTCATATGGATTTATTTGATCATCTTTTATTCCTACCATATTATTCTAAAGTTGTAATTTAAATTATATTTTTTATTTATTTACATTTCCATAGTGATTATATTTATTTATTCATGATATATTCCACTATATGATTACTCTTACTAAGTATCTGAGCTAACCCCTTTCTTATACTTTATTTTCCTTGGATACAAGGAAGTTTTTTATGATTGATATGTAGGGATATACTAAGGGGAATAATGGAATTCAAAAAGAAAATACTATGTTTTATTTTAAGTTTTTAAATGTAATGATAATTTCAAGTATATATCTAGTTCACCAAGACTACTAAACTATTAGGTCATTTGGGATATGATTATATGTATTTATTTCCAATTTAATAAATTGACCACCAACTTTAGGCTGCTAGGGTCAAGGTCTTTACAGTTGGTATTAGAGAAATTTTAGTATAAAACTTGGTAAATAGATTTAGAAAAACATATATTAGAGAAAAAACCCTATGATAGAATTTGGAAATATTCCCAAAGAAACCAAGATTATGATTTAGAGATTAGTTATGCCTAAATTTTCAATTTATTTTAAGTGTTTCACTATTTTTGAAATTATACATTATGTTTCATAATTTTATGATCTAATCTAGTGTATTCCATTTTTTAAAAATGGAACCTAGTAGGAGTAATATAAACCATATCAATGCAAGTAATAATTATAGATATTTCCCTACTGTGCAAGATAATGAAGTTGGAACAGGGGATACAGCTAAAGATGAACAAATTATAACTATATTGGGATAGCTAACTTAGTTTATGAGCAATAACCTATCCCATATGGAACAACCTATTGATCTAAAGCATGGTGTAACAATGTTAGACTATTTCATATGTCATCAACCTCTTTCATTCAATAGAACTAAGAATATATTTTTAGATAAGTAATGGATAAGTTCATTAGAGAAGATATTTCTCACTTTGGGAAGTAATGAATTGGAGAAGGTTGTTATGGAAGTTTATAATCTCTTAAGGTATGTATATCAATGGTGGTTATTGATTCAAAACACTACAGATGTGTAAGAAATATCAAGCCTAAAATGGAAATATTTTAAGGAACTTTTCTTGGAAAAATATTTTCCTTGAGAACAACAAGTGGATATAGAGAGATAATTATTGAGTCTGAGACAAATGAAAGAGGAAAATGTTGTTAAGTATGAAAATAAATTTACAATTTCATTCGAGAATTATACGGATTGCATATATAATCCAAAGAGTAATATTGACCATTTATTTTATGGGATTCAACCAATCCTTCAAATGTCACTAGTCTCCCAAACATTCTTATCATATTAGGATATAGTATATTATTCTATCAAGATAGAGAAAGAATTATCCAAGTCTTATTATTATTATGAAGGAAATAAAGATAAGAAGAGGAAAAAAGTGAAAAAAAATGGATAAGGGGAAGAAAAGATAGAAGGATTATAACATCGTGTTACCCACTTTCAGGTAATTCATTTCTTTTTACTTGTTTTCATATTTAATTGGGTGCATCTTGGGACTCCCAAGGATATAGATAATTTTATGGTAAAATGACCTAAATTTTATGGATGTATTTATTTTTTAATTAATGGATTCATGATATAAATGTGTTAATGGCCTAGTGGGGTTCTCCCTGAGTTTGGAGAACGTTCGAGGTGGTTTGGGTTTTCATGTAAGAATGTGCTATTTTGAAGTTTGTTAGGAAATTACAAATCGTGTAACTGGTTTACATGCCGTGTATTTCATCTCTAGGATCATTTCATGAGCTGAATGCACAAGGTGAAATAATAAATACCATGTAATGTTGAAAATTAGGTTTTAAATAAAAAGGTGATGGGTTTTTGACGTATATGGAAATCATGGATTACATGATGTTTAAAGGGTCTACACACTATGTAAATGTCACGAGGTGGTATTTTTTGGTTTTTCACTATTTATTATTATTTAATTATTTCATAGAACTCTTCCCTCATGACCTAGGGTTCTTCTTTAGTAATTTTGGGAACCTATATTCATTCCAGATCAATTCATTTGGTGTTGGATCATCAGGGTTGTACACATTGTCTCTCTATATGAGTAGTCGTTTATTATTATTCATTTAATTTTATCTCATTAGCACCATTGCATTGTGTTATCAGATTTTTTGACCCACGGTGGTGATTCTACTGATTCATTTCTAGATCTGTTGTGTGATCTTGTTCTGGGGGTTGTTTCCTTATTGGTTGTGGTGCGACAATTGTGCGTTCTTGATATACGTCATGATATTTCCTCTTTACTAACCCTTTTGTTAAATTGAATCAATTATAATATATATGGATTGATTCTAGGGTCTCAATTGTGGTTGTTGTGTTCTTCCTTGTTGTTGGATCCCATTGTGGGTGTGTACGACCCGAGTTTTGAGGTAGGTGTGTAGTATCTAGCCCGTTTTAGTGAAATGCATTTCTATGGTTATTTTATAAATTGTTTTATAAATGAAATGGAATGATATGACTGATTTTATTTGTGTTTTTGGAATTGGGTTTTTATAAAAGATAGTTTTCCCCTAGTTTTGGTAAATGAAATGGGTTTTTTTCAAATAATTATGAAAGGGTTTTCTGAAATGGTTTTCAAAGAATAGTTTGATGAAAACAATTTGATAAATTGTTTTGGAAGATAAATCACATGGGAAGCCTTGGGTAATTAGGTGGAAGGTGTAGTAATAGGTGACATCAACTATTGGGGGTTTTCTTAGGGGATTTCCTCTACTCTCTAGCATTATTATTCTAGGGTATTGTTAGACTTTTGGGGGGGTTCACTTTCTAGGGTGTTCCTCTACTCTCTAGGATTTTTGTATATGTCTAGATGCTTGAAGTGTGCAATTTTGTATGTTTGGTACGAGTTTTATAGCTATCCTAACCTAGTGTGATCATATTCATGATGTTACCTTATGATTTGGCCTGTAATTTTTTGGTTTTACTTCCATGGTTTTGATATTATATTTGATACTGCTTTACTTTGATATATCTTTTTTGATATATGTATATGTAATGCTTTAAAACTGTTTTACCTACTTTGTTTGGAAATGTGGAAAAAAGAGGAAATTAATTTTTTTTCCTTGATTTTTATATAAAGATATAAAATTGTAGATCATTCATTGTTTTCTTTAAAGTTGAGTATTCTTAGATTATTATACAAATACTTATTATAGAACTCTTGGGTGAGAAATTTTTGATCCTATTAGATCACACCTTGTGCACCCCTTTAGTGGTGAATAGACCTTGTTATGTCTTTAGATGAATGAAAAGGAAAGGTGTTGCAGTGAGGAGGTAAGGTTTTCTGTCAGCTAGGTTTGTTTATTTTATGGTGAGATGGTGGGAGTTTTCCTATGTTATCACATGGAGTTTTTAGAGTATCTATTTTAGTTTTTTTATCCATGCAGTTGGAATTTTCTCTTAGAGATTGTTTTTTACCTATTCAGTTGTATTACTTATGTTTTTCTCTATTTTTTATGAAATATATTTATCTATTCCACTATTTCTTTATATTATACGTATATATACCATATTTTTGCTTTAGGTTGGGAGAAATTTTTTCATATACTTGTTGTTTAATGTCTGGGTGCTATTTGTCATCCCATGGGGATCTGGAATGCCCTTCAGGTATGTGGTGGATCGGGATGGGTGCTAGTATTGAGAGTGTATCTAGGTTAGTTCATTGTAAAATGGTATCAAAGGGGTCTTTTATCCTTAAGATTCATTGTCTTTGGATATTTGGTAGACTTGATATAGGATTTTTGGGACTTGAGAGGTAGATTGTGGAGTGTCTAGCCATCTCTTGTCGTAATGAGACTCAAGTTACCATGTGATTTTGGGATATGTGTCTCCTATTTTGAGTTTTGATCTTAATATTAATTTTTTATTATGGTCTTTCTATTTTGAAGTGAGGTTATTATGTGTATGATCATTTCTTTTATTTCAGTGTGAAACAGTACGCCTCTGATATGTGTTTCATGAGTTCCACGGGATTGTGCTATTGATGATCCTCAAGGGAATCCACCCCTAGATTAAAATTTTATCAAGGATATCATGTGGGAAGTTCATTTTGTAGATCAGAATGTACCAAAAGTCTATAACGTGGTTATGGAGGTATATATAGGATTGAGAGTCAAAAGGGATCGATCATGGTAGTTCTTGCATGAGAATCCTCTATCCTTTAAGGGTATGAATAAACCTTGATAGGTGGAGGATTGGATTGAAAAGATCAATAAAATCTTTGAATTCTTAGATACACCTGAGAGTATCAAGGTGAAGTGCACATCTTTCAGACCTAAGGGTCCCAACAAGTGATTGTGGGATTCCATGGTACAGGAGAATAGGCATGTAGACTTAGACTAGGATGTTTTCAAGACTCTCTTCTTCTATAAATTTTTTATAGAGTCTATGATGATGGAGAAGTCTCTGGAGTTCCTCTCTTTATAGAAGGGAGATCATTTAGTGTCAGCATACACCAATCATTTTGTGGAGATGATTCGATTTGCACCATAGGTTGTAAAGAATGACCAGCTGAAATCTCAAAAGTACCTACAGGTTTTATGATAGGATATCAGATCATGGGTATTTATGGTGAAGATTTCTACCTATGTATAGATGATATATAGAGCTATGATGGTTGAGATGAATATGGCATGCAATGTTGGATATTTTACCCCTTCTCTTCCACCTAGTGGCAGCTTCAATGGTGTGCCAGGGAAAAAGGAGGAAGTGGCAAGATCATAGCAAGAGCGGTGGCGGTGGTTCTCAACATCATACCTATTCAACACCTCTAGTTGCAGTTATCAGTGTGTCTCTGACTTTCTATCAGTGAGTAAAGGTCATATACACATGGTGTTCTTGTCCTTCACCTATAAATATGTGCAACAGTTGTGGACATTATGGTCATCAATAGCATTTCTATCATGCTATGTCTACACCATAATATGGTCAGGGATAGTTATCTCCAAAGGCTAATGTGATATATTCAGATGCTTTAAAGATTACATAGCTCCAGACATAGGCCTTAAGAGTGAATCACCATTATTAATTATATTATTTTTCAGTAGAGGTAGATGTGGGTCCAGCAACAGTAAGAGGTACCATCTTTATTACATCTTCAGTAGCATTTTCTTTATTTGATATTGGTTCTTCCCACACATTTATGTCTAGTAATTTTTTATATTATTAAACTTACAATGGGTCTCATTTCCTTTTTATGGAGTTAAACACACCTCTTAGGAAGAGTAAAGATTAGGGGTTTTAGTTTCCTTGTGTACTATTAATAGCTGATGCGAAGTTAGTCTGGGATTTTCTTGTTCTCAATATGGATATTTTTAACATCATTAGGATGGATTGGATTGTTTATCACCATAATTATTTTGATTGTTATCATCAGTGTGTTTCGTTTCTTACGAAATATGTGAGCTCGTAGGTGTTTTATGGAGAATAGGATCCAAGTTTTGGTCATATAGGACCTTCCTTCCCAGAGATCGAGAGTTTTTTTTCTGTTATAGTAGTTGTGCCTAATGAAGTTTTCTCTATTTTTGATCTTCCCATTATTTTTTGGGATTTTTCTAGCATTTTCTTAGATGATTTCTTTGGGATTCCCCAATAGAGGGAGGTGGAGTTTAAAAATGACCTAGTTCTAGGTACACAACCGATTTTGATACCTTCTTATTGTATGGAAACTATGGAGCTGAAATAGCTCAAGATTCAGTTGAATGATCCAATTTGGAAGGGTTTTCTTAACCCTAGTGTTTCTCCATGGGTATCCTTAATTCCCATTACCAAGAAGGTATATAGTTCTCTCTGATTGTGTGTGTACTATCAGAAGTTGAACTGAGTAATAGTTAAGAACAGTTATCATTTACCTCATGTGGATGATTTATGTGATTAGTTAAAGGGTTAGGAGTGGTTTTTGAATATTAATATTCTATTAGGTTATCATCAGCTCAGATTTCTGGAGTGTGATATACTGAAGATGGATTTCAGGAGAAGATATGGACATTTTAAATATCTTGTGATTTTTTTTGGTCTATCTAATGATCCTGTGGTTTTTATGGATTTGATGAATCAAATATTCCATCAGTGTCTTGACATTTTTTTGGTAGTGTTCATGGATGATATTTTGGTTTATTCAAGATTTGAGTATGAGAATGATAACTATTTAGGTTTGGTTCTGGAAATCCTGAGAATTCGCCATTTGTATGGAAAGGTTTTGAAATGAAATTTCTAGATCCAAGAAGTGAAGTTATTGAGACATGTGAATTTTGAGCATGGATTATTAGTTAATCCTTAAAAGGTAATGGTTGTTTTGTCATGGGAATAACCACAAAATATCTTTTAGATTTAGATCTTCCTTGGTCTTACTAGATACTACCGATGGTTTGTCAAGGATTTATCAAATTTGTCATCACCTTTTACTACTCTTACTAGGAAAGGGATGAAATTCACATGGAATGAAAGTGTCAGTATTCTGTCAATGAGATGAAAAGACTTCTAAAATTAGCTCCTATTCTGATCTTACCTAATACCTATAAGGGGTATATAGTAATCTGTGTTGATTCTGGAATTGGTTTGGGTTTTTTACACATGTAATATGATCATGTGGTGGATTATGACTCTCGTCATCTTTGGATGCATGAGAATAATTACCCCACTCATGACTTAGAGCTTTCCACAATTATGCATGTGCTTAAGTATTGGTGACACTATCTTTTTGGGTAAAGGTTCACAATATTATCCGGACATAATATTTTGAACTATATATTTTCTCAAAAATAATTGAATCTCAAATAGTGGCAATGTTTATAATACCTTTAGAAATTTGACTTTGACATCACCTGCACCTCAGGGAAGAGGAATTTCATTTTAGACACTCTTAGTATGAAAGTTCTATTGAAGGTTATTTTGTAATCGAAGGAAGAGTGGAACCTTATAGAGATTTTCACTCAATTGTGTATGGATGCTCAAGAGGATGTTTCAGTTATGGTTCTGACCAATGTCTAGTTATCATCATCTCTCCTTGAGTCTATTATGCATATTCAATGGTAGGATGACGAGTTCAGAGGAATTTGATAAAACCTATATGGTGGGAAGAATGTTTCAGGTTGGTCTCTCTCTTCAGATGGAATTCTCAGTTTTGGGGATTATTTTTCATCCTAGAATCATTGAGGAGCTCAGTTTTTTTTATTGTTATATTTCTTCATGGGTCATTCATCCAATCACTGTGAAGATATATTATGACATGGGACAATAATTCTAGTGGCCAAGTATGAAGCATGAAATTGCTGATTATGTGTCCCACTGTTACACCTTCCAATAGATAAAAGTTGATTATCTGAAACCTTATGGTTTTCTCTATATTCTTTTAGTGTTGGTTTGAAAATAGGATGAGGTATCCATGGACTTTTTTGTTAGATTACCATGGACTCCCCAAGGAAGGAATGTTATTTGGGTGGTGATTGATCAGTTGAACAAGTCATCTCACTTCATTCTGATTAGGGACACCACTAAAGTTAAAGATATGGGTAAGCTATATGTGCATGATATTGTGAGGTTATATGTGGTTCCTTGTTCAATTATTTTAAATATGGATCCTAGGTTTTCTTTGAGGTTCTAGATAATTATCCAAGAGGTGATGGGGACTCATGTTAGTTTAAGTACAGCTTATCATCCATATAAGGATGGTCATATGGATTCTTCTATTTAGATCTTACAGGATATGATATGTGTTTGTATATTGGATTTCAGAGGATTATAGGATAGACATATGGGACTGGTTGATTTTTCTTATAATAATAGTTATCAGTCATCGATCAGAATGGAACCTTTTGAGGTTTTGTATGGTCTACTGTGTATATCACCTCTTTGTTGGGCAGAGGTGGGAAAAGCTTCTTTGGTAAGATGGAGTTTGTTTTATGATAATTATACAAGGATTCAATATATACATCATAATTTGGTTATATATGATTCGATAGAAATATTATATGAATCAGAAACATCATCCTTTGGTGTTTTCCATAGGTGACTAGGTTTTCTTGAAAGTTTCTCCTCGTTCAGGTCACTATTGTCATGGGAAATAGGGAAAGTTGGATTCAAGATATGTTGAACCATTTTAAGTCACTAAGAGACTTGGGAAGGTTTCTTATCAGTTTTCATTTTCATTTCATTTGATAGGAATTTATGATGTTTTCCATGTATCATAGCTCAGGAAATACCATCTTGATCCCTCACACGTTCTAAGTTGGGAAAATATTGAGTTAGAGATATATGTTTCTATTGTGAATTATCTAATAGATATTTTTTACTCTTGAGTGAAATTAATGTAGGGGAAGTAGATTTTATTGATCATAGTATTGTGGTGAAACAGATTAGTTTCTCATGAGACTTGGGAGAGTGATTCATTATTGAGGGAGCAGTGGCCTCACCTTTTTTTTAGACTTTATTCTTCCACATGACTTCCTGGGGACTGAAAGTCTTATGGTGTGGAGTTTTTAACATCTTGTTACCCATTTTCATGTAATTCCATTATATTTACTTTTTTTCATATTTAATTGGGTACATCTTGTGACTCCAAAGGATGGAAAGAATTTACTAGTAAAAGGACCTAAAGTTTAAGGATGTATGTTTGTTTTAACTAATGGAGTCTGGGTATAATTGTTTTCATGGATGTATGGGGTTCTCCCCAATTTTATAGAATGGTCGAGGTGGTTTGGGTTTTCGTGTAAGAATATGTTGTTTGTGTGGTTTTCTAGGAGATTACACACCATGTAACTGGTTTACATATCATTTATTTCATCACTAGGATCATGTAATGACCTAAATACACATCATGAAAGAATACACATTGTGTAAAGAATAAATGTCAGGTAATGTTGAAAATCAGGTTTTAAACAAAAAGGTTATGGGTTTTTTGGAATATATTGTGGATTAAACAATGTATAAAGGGGTTATATTCCATGTAAATGTCACAAGTTATGATTTTAAGGTGTGATGCGATTGATTCCCATTTAATTATTTTGTATCCATATTCCCTCTCAGCCTAGAGTTCTTATCTGGTGATTTTGGGAACCTCTATTCATTTTGTATCGATTTGTTCAACATTGGATCATCAGGGTTGTGTGCGGTGTCTCTCTGAGTGTGTAATCTTTTCTTCTTCTTCATTGAATTTGATCATGGTAGAACTATTTTGTTATGTTATTGGATCTGTTGACCTATGGTGATGATTATATTGAATCTTTTATAGATTAATGTTGTGATCTTATTATGGGGTTTTTTCCTAGTTGGTTGTGGTGAGGCAATTGTGCATTATTGAGGTATGTTATTATATTTCCTATTTGCTGACCCTTTTGTTAAATTGAATAAATTTTGAGATGTGTGGATTGATTTTAGGTCCTTTATTGTGATTTTTGTGTTATTACTTATTGGTGGATCCCATTTGGGGCATATGTGACCTGAGTTTTGATGTAGGTGGTTCCGTCTCTATCCTGTTTTTGTGAACAAAATTGCTCTGGTTATTTTATAAATTGTGTTTATAAATGAAATTTCATGATATGACTGATTTGATTTGTGTATATGGAGTTGGGTTTTTATAAAATATTTTTTCCCCAAGGTTCTAGTAAATGAAAAGGTTTTTTTTCAAATCATTTTGAAAGGTTTTATAAAATGGTTTTCAAAACATGGTTTGATGAAAATGGTTTTATGTATTAGTTTAGAAAATAAAGCACAAGGGAATCCTTGGGTGCCTAGGTGGAAGGTGCAGTAATAGGTCTCATCCACTGTTGAGGGGTTTACTTGTGGGGATTTACTCTTCTCCCTAGGACTTTTATTCTAGGGACTTGTTAGACTTTTGGGTGGGTTCGCTTTTTGGGGTGTTATTTTACTCTCTAGACTAGATGCATATGTCTATAGTGTAACACCCTAGGAATTTACAAATAGATTTATTATAGAATGCATGGATCACTGAGTCTCTACAAACTCCAGTTTCTTATATCCTAGACAATTAAACATAAGTTTGTCAATTTTGTGATGTGAATTTAGAAAATTTGACATACACAGTTGCGATAATTAAGTTATCTAGAGTCTGATAAGAAAAACTTAATTTTTGGTGAATAGTAACCTACCCTTATGAATATTAACATACCCTTATGAATATTAACATACACTTATGAATAGTGATATACACTAATGAATAGTAACCTTACCTATGATAGAATATAAATAATATTCAAGTTGGAGTACAATATACCTATGTTTTGGAATAAGTAAATAAATGATTTAAAACTATTTTTTTAGAATAAATTGTGATTTTAATTAAATATTAAATTAATCATATTTAGAAAATTTTTTAAAAATGGACTTCATTTTTTGATTATAAACATCTAAAAATGGTTGGAGTGAATTTTTGGGATTTTTTTAAATACTTGAATTTTTATGAATAGTGAAATACCATAATTTACAAAATAAGCTAAATACACTAATTATAGAGTCATGTATGATGTTCTTATAATGTAAGCCCAATTAATTCGGATTTACATTATAAAATTACTATTCTTGGTCATGGAAGACTCACTATTCCTTTTCTTGTGGAGAAATAATAAATTAATGAATATAAAATTGAGAAATCCCCTCTCCCCTCCACTATAAAAACCCTTATCACTCCCTCTTCTCTTCACTCCTCTGAAGCCTCGTTCCTTCTTCAAATTCTATCCAAATATCCTCCAAACATCCTATCCCACGTCCGGAAAGCCATGGACTCATAAAAATACCAAAACCTCTCCCTTAAAGAGGCTCTCAAGGAAGTTTGGTTCAAGAGGTAAATTCCTCTTTTCAATTTTTTGTCTTTCCTGTTAAGTTAATTTGTTTTCTTTTTCTATTATTACCTCTACTTATCCAAATATTGTGATGAATCCAGTACCTTACATTTACTGTAATTTTTTCATGATAGTGGAATAATTTATCATCGTATCTTCCTTTTACCTTCTTTCATACAATTAACAAGAACACCATCCGAGATGTGTTAATTTTCCACATTCAAGGACGATGGGATTTTGATTTATATTATCATTCTCAATTATGGTCATGAAAACATTCTTTTTATGGTTGAACCAGATTATTATATATATAATATACCCTATGTAAGGTTATGTAATCTCTTTGTACAAATGGTATTAAGTTATAAAGAAAAATGAGTTCGTTGTAATCAAAACCCACAAATTAACCGAAATAGTTTTCATTAAAGTTCAATATAATTATTCATCCTCATGCCATGTAACCAAGTTATATAAATTATCATTAACACTTCTATATGTTTATAAATAATATTTAACTTTAATTTTGGAGATTTTCATCCATTCCACATGAACTCCATTATGTAAGAACAAGTGAACCGTTTATGAAAATCAAGAAAACAAACACTCTGGAGTGATGAAATTTTATATAATAACTTATCAATACGGACATAAATGAACTAAAAAGAATTATGATAAACTAAATAAATTTATAATAGGTTCTGAAATAATTTTTTAATAAGTCTAATTTCATATTCCAGGACCTTAATTTCAAGAGGGGAACACATTCGAATTTAAGGTAAGGGATATCTTAACTCAATTTCCATTCGTTGAGTTAAACATCAATGTCATTGGTTTTATATTTTACCATAATATGTTTGAATGACCTATGATTGTTTTATTATTTATATACACTTTTATTGTGTGGTTTTATGTTCATTACACATAATTATTTCATTGATTTTTCCTCAATATAATGATACGTTCTTGGTAAGGGGTTTCTTCATCTCACTTCCATTTTTGTGAGATTTTCCATATTCACTACTATTACTTGTGTATGTTGTATGTATACTTCCCATTGATGTTTCATATCATGAATATATTTATTATCATAGTATTAAAGGTATCATTTTATGATTATTAATTTTGGGGCATTTGAATCGATTAATTACAAAGTGATAGAGGTTTTCCACCCAAACCTCTATTTTTCATTAGGGTTTCTCTTATTCTATATTCACCTCAATTAAATTCTTATTTATTATTATTTAATCTTCATAAATTATGTTTTAATGTCCTATATATGTGTACCAATCATAATCCTTCTTTATTTCATGTTATGTTACTTGTTTAAAATAATCTTTCAAAAAATCTTCTGAAATGCAAGCTCGATTCAAGGAACTTCTAAAATTCTTACCTATTTTTATGTTAAATATATAATATGTTTTAATCCATTTTTATCTTTTAAATAAGACATTTTAAATTATATTTTGGTTTATTTATGGTTTTATGAAATAAAACAAGACTTTTCACTTTAAAATCTCTTTAATGAATTCTTTAAACCGCCCTAAAATGTTTTAATTCTAAAGCGTCTTTAAAATCACTTTTTACACGATTTCACTTTAGTGGGACATCATTTATGCCTAAAATGTAATGTCAATTTATTTAACTATACTTTTATGGGATATACATGTTTAAAACCATATTTATGGAAAATAAAAATGACTTACCAAAATAACTCTTCTTTCCAAAGTAAAATGGATTTTTCTCCTCACACTTTAAATTTTTGAGATATATGCCTTGTTCACCACTTGTTTCTTTCTTATGGTGTATGCACTTCCATTTGGTATATCATATCAAGAGACTTCTTATTATCATGATATTATAAGGGATTATGATTTTAATGTTTCAAGGTGGTATGGGACACTTTAGAATGTTTAAGTATTATTTCCTCAAGAATTTTTTAATAATCACATTTAAAAGTATCTTTATTTATGTCAACATCCTTTGATGAATATATATCCTAAAATACATAGGGATATTGAGAAGGCATATTGTACTTGTATTAAATCTATGTATAAATAATTCATTTTACATGCACTGGCAGGTGGGGCTCGCAATAGCCCCTCGATGCATCGACAGATCTCATGAGACAAATCAATTGGTGAAAAACCCTTCGAGTTTGTTTCCAAAAATCATATGGGTTTATAACCACATACTTAAACAATTTTGACGGTATTGTGGTATAATGTTCTAGATACATGAAATCCAATTAATAATAATTATATTTTTTCATTTTTAGTTATTACTATCCACGAGGTTTTCTCTATGACAAAACCTATGGATGTAGTTTCATTCTTAGTTTATTAAAGGCACGTGTTCTTCATTTATTCACCATGCCTTATTGAATATGCCAAATTGTTTATGATTTAGTTATTATTCATTCAATCTTACTCTATTTTTAACCCTTACTGATCATTTGAGCCCACCCCTTTCATTTTCTTACATTCAACGGGTTATGAAGAGGATACCATTTATAGAGTTCTCATGGATGTTGTCTTTTAGTTTTTTTATGTGTTGTTTTTTGTTACCTTTCCCAATGTAATACGATTTAAATGTATGTATCTAGTTTCTTCAAGACTATTAAACTACTCAATCCTTTGGGATTTAATTCCTTGTAATAATTCCAATTTAATTAGTAATGCACTGACTCTGGTCTAGAGGGGTTAGGGCGTTATAGTTGGTATTGGAGGAATTTTAGTAAAAACCTTGGGAACTAGATTTAGAAAACGTAGGTTAAGGAACAAAGCCCTAAGATGATATTTGAGGATAAACAAACAATAACATCCTAGAATTTTTCTAAGTAATATATTAATTGGATATTTCTAGAAAATACATCCCTGTTTGGATACAAACAAGTAGAGGTGGCTCTGACACAGATGTACCTAGGAGTGAAAATTCCAACAAGGAGTTTCAGGCTTGAATCGGGGTATCCTGGAACACGAAAATGGGCCATGATGCACTCTTTGTTTGACACTCCTAGGGTATATACTTAGGATAATTCACATTTTATTTACCCACCATTATGAAGGATTTATGCCCCAAAGTGACCAAAGAATATGGTTCTAGGATTTACGATGTTTAAATTTATGCTATGTGCTATAAAATGTTTAGAATTATAGAGAGATGATAATTTTATGAGAAAATATATAATATTAAATTGATTAGATATGGTACCTAGAATAAGGAATGAGAACTTCACCAATGCACGGGATGCAAAGAGTAAGAAAAATCATATCACTAATGGTCTTAAGCATCCTTTTCAAAGGAAGATTATTTCCCATGTATCCTCATCATATGATGAAATAATATCATGTGTTAAAAAGGGATGTAAAGACTTATCTGAGAACTATAGATTTAGAGGGAAGAAAAAGAACGAGAGGATGGTAGAGAAATATGGGGTTAAAGGGAATAAGAGAAATAATTGTTTTCCCACATGTGAAAATTGTGTAAAGAATAACCATGGTAAATGCTTTAAGGGAATGGGAGTTTTCTATAAGTGTGGAGAAAAAGGACACCAAGTTCATTATTTCAAGGGTCATAAAATAGTTTCCAATGTACAATGATTCAATTTCAAGGAAATGGGACACTATGCAAACCAATGTCCCAATCGTCAAAGGAATATACCCCAAATGATGATTTTGGATAATGATAAAGTTATGATGCTACCACAGATGAAGTAGAATGATTAATATGCCTAGTCAAGAATCATGCCATTTGTATATTTTTTCAGCAATGTATTGGTTGTATGAATTATGAGATATATAAGGATTGTACTATAGTACTCTTTCATTAAGGATTTGAGGTCATATGATGAATGGTACAAAGGAAAAGTGATTCAGTGGAAAGTTAAAATTTTTAGAAAAAAACATGATTGAGGGAAATACAACCCTTAATATATATCTGATGTTGAGATAAGGATAAAGAAATGATTGATTCAAATAATTATTGACTACCTTGTAACTGATTATTGAATTTTTGAGAAGTGTTCTATGCTATCATCAATGAAGTTTACAAGATTTTTGGATTTAAGGAATATATCCAATAACATGTATCTTACTTAAGGAATTTGGAAGAATGCATATTTCCAATATGGTTTTTACAGTAATTCAAGTTGTTACGATATTTCAAGAGGATACATTATGAAGTTATTCACATGTTTGGAATGTGAATTTTAGAGTAACTTCTTGTTGATTAATGGTTAATGATAAGTTCATATTGTAAATTTAGAGGACTTCATTATAATTTTTTGAATCATTATATTTTGTAATTTTCTTAAACATTTATGAAATGGTTTAAGTTGATAATTGTATGAGATTTTAGAGGTTAATGTATTTCTTCACCAAATGGCATATCCCATTCTGTGTGATGAGGTATAGATAGTTAAACTACAATAAAAATGATGAGTTTATGTATATTTATACTCTTATAGAGTGGAAAAATCCCCCGACTTAAGAAAAATAGCCTTAAATAAAAAAATTTCCTATTATCATAATCATTGATAATGAATTTTTTTAGTTTATAGTTTTTTAGTAATCAGCATTCATCTAAACATGTCCTCTATCATGTTCCATCAGAACTTCATTGTTAGATTTTTACTTCCATGCCAGTTTTTTTTCTTCTAACTAATGTCACCTCATTCGAAAGCATAATTTTTGGGGTGACCAACTCATTTCCATTAACTTTTTTTATAATGATATTTTATTAACCCTATTTCTGATGTGGGTTTGATAAGGTAATTTTCAAGTATCAACCATTAACTTTCAAAGTTCAATTTCAAATTTTGGGGATGAAATTTTTGTAAGGAGGGGAAAATGTAACACCCCAAGAATTTACAAATAGATTTATTATAGAATGCATGGATCACTGAGAGTCTACAAACACCACTTTTTTATAGCTTATCCAAGTAAATATAAGTTTTTCACTTCTATTATGTGAATTTTGAAAATCTGACATACACGGTTGCGATAAGTAAGTTATTTGGAGTCCGATAAGAAAAACTTAATTTTTGGTGAATAGTAACCTACCCTGATGAATATTAACATACACTTATGAATAGTGATATACCCTAATGAATGGTAACCTTACCTATGATAGTATACAAATAATATTCAAGTTGGAGTATGATATACCTAAGTTATGGAATAAGTAAATAAATGTTTTAAAATTGTTTTTTTAGAATAAATTATAATTTTTATTAAATATTAAATTAATCATATTTAGAAAATTATTTTTGAAAAATGGAATTAATTTTTGGATTCTACACATCAAAAAATGGTTGGGGTGAGTTTTTGGGATTTTTTTGAAATACTTGAATTTTTATGAATAGTGAAATGTCATAATTTACAAAATAAGCTAAATACATTAATTATAGAGTCATGTATGATGTTTTGATGATGTAAGACCAATTGACTCGGATTCACATGATAAAATTAATATTCTTGTTCATGGAAGACTCATTATTCCATATCTTTCGGGGAAATAATAAATTAATGAATATAAAATTGAGAAATCCCCTCTCCCCTCCACTATAAAACCCCCCCATCACTCCTTCTTCTCTTCACTCCTCTCAAGCCTTGTTCCTTATCCAAAATTATGTCCAAATATTTTCCCAACCTCCTATCCCATGTCAATAAAGCCTTGGTCTCATAAAAATACCAAAACATCTCCCTTAAATAGGCTCTCAAGGAAGTTTGGTTCAAGAGGTAAATTCATCTTTTCAATTCTCTGTCTTTCCTTTCAAGCTCATTTGTTTTATTTTTCTATTATTACCTATCCTTATCCAAATGTTGTGATGAATCTAGTAACTTACATGTACTATAATTTTTTCATGATATTGGAATAAGTGATCATCATCTCTTCCTTTTACCTTCTTTTATACTAGTAGTAAGAGTATCATCCGAGACATGTCAATTTTCCACATTCAAGGATGATGGGCTTTCGATTTCTATTATCATTATCAATTCTGGTCATGAAACCATTCTTGTTATGGTTTAACAATATTATTATATATTTAATATACCCTATTTAAGGTTCTGTAATCTCTTTGTACAAATGGTATTAAGTTATATATAAAAATGAGTTCATTGTAATCAAAACCCACAAATTAACCGAAACAGTTATCATAAAAGTTCTATATAATAATTCATCCTCGTTCCATGGAACCAAGTTATATAAATGATCATTAACACTTCTGTATTTTCATAAATAATATGTAATTTTAATTCTAGAGATTTACTTCCATTCCAAATGAACTCCATCACTTAAGAACAAGTGAACCATTTATGAAAATCAAGAAAACTAACACTCTGGAGCAACTGAATTCAATATTATAACTTATCAATAAGGACATAAATAAACTAAACAGAATTATGATAAACCAAATATATGTCTAATAGGTTCTGAAATAAGTTATTAATAAGTCTAATTTCATATTCCAGGACCTTAATTTCAATAGGGTAACACATTCAGATTCAAGGTAAGGGATATCTTAACTCAATTTCCATTCGTTGAGTTAAACATCAATGTCATTGGTTTTGTATTTTACCAGAATATGTGTGAATGACCTGTGATTGTTTTATTCTGTATATCCACTTTTATTGTGTGGTTTTATGTTCATCACACATAATTATGTCATTGATTTTTCCTCAATCTAATGATATGTTCTTGGTAAGGGGTTTCTTCATCTCACTTCCATTTTTGTGAGATTTTCTGTATTCACTACTATTACTTGTGTATATTGTATGTATACTACCCATTTATGTTTCAAATCATGAATATATTTATTATAAAGGTATTAAATTTATCATTTTATGATTATTAATTTTGGGGCATTCAAATCAATTGAAAGTTATGGAGGTTTTCCACCCAAACCTTCATTTTTCATTCGGGTTGCTCTTATTCTATATTCACCTCAGCGAAATTATTATTTATTCTTTTGTACACCTAATAAATTCTATGTGAATTTCCTATATATGTGTAACAATCATAATCCTTCTTTATTCTGTGGTATGTTACTTTTTTAAAATAATATTTCAAAAATTCTTCTGAAATGCAAGCTTAATTAAAGGAACTTCTAAAATTATTACCTATTTTGATGTTCACTCTATAATCTATTTTAAGCCATGTTTATCTTTTTAAATCACACATTTTAAATTATATTTTGGTTCATTTTATGGTTTTATGAAATAAAACAATCCTTTTCACTTTAAAATCTCTTTAATTAATTCTTTAAACTGCCCTAAAATGTTTTAATTATAAAGCTTCTTTAAAATCACTTTTTACGTGATTTCACTTCAGTGGGACATAATTTATGCCTCAAATGTAATATCAATGTCCTTAACTTTTATCTTCTAGGATATACATTTTTGAAACCATATTTATGGAAAATAAAAATGATTTACCAAAATAACTCTTCTTTCTAAATTAAAATGGATTTTTCTCCTCACACTTTAACTTTTTTAGATATATGCCTTGTTCACCACTTATTTATTTCTTGTGGTGTACGTATCGCCATTTGGTATATCATATCGAGAGTCTTCTTATTCTCATGATATTTTAAGGGATTATGATTTGAATGTTTTAAGGTGTTATGGGACACTTTGGAATGTTTATGGATTATTTCCTTAATAATTTTCCAATGATCTCATTTAAAAGTATCTTTATTTATGTAAACATCCCTTGATGAATATGTATCCTAAAATATATACAAATATTGAGAAGGAATATTTTACTTTTATTTAATCTATGTATAAATAATTCTTTTGACGTGTAACGGTGGGTGGGGCCAGCTATAGCCCCTCGATGCATCGACAAGTCTCATGAGACAAATCAGTTGGCGACAAACACTTCGAATTTGTTTTCAAAAATCAGATGGGTTTATACCAATAGACTTAAACCGTTTTGACGGTATTGTGGTATCATGTTCCAGATACATGACATCCAATAAATAAGCATTCTCTTTGTTCACTTTCATTTATTACTATCCATGAGGTTTTCACTATGACAAAACCTATGGATGTAGTTTCATTCTCATTTTATTAAAGGCATGTGTTCCTCATTTATTCACCATGTCATATTGACTATGCCTAATTGTTTATGATTCAGTTATTATTGATTCATGATTCTACTATTTTTAACCCTTACTGAGCACTTGATCTCACCCCTTTTCATTTGTTTACCTTCAATAGGTTATGAAGAGGAGATCATTTATAGATTTCTCATGGATGTAGTCTTTTAGTTTTTGTTATGAGTTGTTTTTTGTTACCTTTCCCAATGTAATAAGAGATAAATGTATGTATCTTGTTTCTTCAAGACTACTAAACTACTCAGTCCTTCAGGATTTTATTCCTTGTAATCATTCCAATGTAATTAGTAATGCACTGACTATGGTCTAGAGGGTTTGGGAAATTACAAATGGTATCAGAGGAAGTTCAGTAGAAACCTTGGGAACTAGATTTAGAAAATGTAGGTTAGGGAACAAAGCCCTAAGATGATCATTGAGAATAAACAAACAAGAACATCCTAGAATTTTGGTAAGTAATATATTAAGTAGATATTTCTAGAAAATACATCCATGTCTAGATACAAATATGTAGAGGTGGCTCTGGCATATATGTACCTAGGAGTAAAAACTCCAACAAGGAGTTTCGGGCTTGACTCGGGGTTTCTTGGTACACGACAATGGGCCTTGCTACACTCTTGGTTTGACACTCCTGGGGGATATGCTTATGATAATTCACAGTTTATTTACCCACCATTATGAAGGATTTATTCCCCAAAGTGACCAAATAATATGGTTCAAGGATTTACGATGTTTAAATTTATGCTATGTGTTATACCATGATTAGAGTTATAGAGAGTTCATAATTTTATGATCTAATATATTATATGTAATTGATTAGATATGGTGCCTAGTAGAAGGAATGAGAACTTCACCTATGCATAGGATACGAAGATTAATAAGGATCATATCTCTAATGGTCTTAAGCCATATTTTCAAAGGAAGATTATCTCCCATTTATCATCATCATATGATTAAATAATATCATGTGTTAACAAGGTATGCAAATACTTCTCTGAGTCATATGGATTTTGAGGGAAGAAAAATAACGAGAGGATGGAAGATAAATATGGGGTTAAAGGGAAGAAGGGGAAGAAGTGTTTTACCACATGTGAAAATTATAGAAAGAATCATCATGGTAAATGCTTGAAGGGAATGGGAGTTTGCTATAAGTGTGGAGAAAAAGGACACTAAGTTCATGATTTCAAGGGTAGTAAAATGGTTTCCAATGTACAATGATTTAATTTCAAGGAGATGGGACACTATATGAACCAATGTCCCAATCGTCAAAGGAATATACCCCAAATGATGATTTTGGATAATGATCAAGTTATGATGCTACCGCAGATGAAGTAGAATGATTAATATTCCTAGTCAAGAATCATACCATTTTTATATTTTTTCAGTAATGTATTGGTTATATTAATTATGAGATATATAAGTATTGTACTATAGTAATTTTTCATTAAGTATTTGAGGTCATATGATGAATGGTACAAAGGAAAATTGATTCAGTGGAAAGTTAAACTTTTTAGAAAAAAACATAATTGAGGGAAATACAACCCTTAATATATATCTTATGTTGAGATAATGATGAAGAAATGATTTATTTTGATAATTATTAACTACCTTGGAACTGATTATTGACTTCTCGAGATGTGGTCTATGTTATCAACAATGGATTTTAAAACACTTTTGTATTTAAGGAATATATCCAATAACATGTATCTTACTTAAGGAATATGGAAAAATGCATGTTTCCAATATGGTTTTTACATTAATTCAAGTTGTTATGATATTTCAAGAGGATATATGATGAAGTTATTCACATGTTTGGAATGTGAATTTTAGAGCTACTTCTTGTTGATTAAGGGTTAATGATAAGTTCATCTTAAAAATTTAGAGGAATTCATTATAATGTGTTGAATCATTATATTTTGAAATTTTCTTAACCATTTATGAAATGGTTTAAGTTGATCATTGTATGAGATTTTAGATTTTAATGTATTTCACCAAATGGAATAACCCATGTTATGTGATGAGGTATAGATAGTTAAACTACAATAAAAGGATGATTTTATGTATATATATACTCTTATAGAGTGGAATAATTCCTAGACTCAAGGAAAATAGCCTTAAATAAATTTTTTTCTTATTATCATAATCATTGATAATTAATTTTTTTTTATTTTATAGTTTTGTAGTAATCAACATTCATTTGAACCTGTCCTATATCATGTTCTATCAGAACTTCACTATTGGATTTTTTCTTACATGTCAATTTTTTTATTCCAACTACTATCACCTCATTAAAAATTATACTTTTTGGGGTGACCACCTCATCCCAATTAACTTTTTTTTAGGATGATATTTTATTAACCCCATTTTTGATGTGGGTTTCCATAAGGGAATTTTCAAGTATCAACCATTAACTTTCAAAGTTCAATTTCAAATTTCGAGGACAAAATGTTTGTAAGGAGGGGACAATGTAACACCCCAAAAATTTACAAATAGATTTATTATAGAATGCATGGATCATTGAATCTTTAAAAACAACACTTTTTTATATCCTATCCAATTAAACATAAGTTTGTCACTTCTGTGATGTGAATTTCGAAAATCTAACATACACGGTTGCGATAAGTAAGTTATTTGGAGTCTGATAAGAAAAACTTACTTTTTGGTGAATATTAACCAAACCTTATGAATAATAACATACCCTTATGAATAGTGATATAACCTAATGAATATTAACCTTACATATGATAGTATATAAATAATCTTCAAGTTGGAGTACGATATACCTATGTTTTGGAATAAGTAAATAAATGTTTTAAAACTGCTTTTTTAGAATAAATTATGATTTTAATTAAATATTAAATTAATCATATTTTGAAAATTATTTTTGAAAAATGAAATTCATTTTTGGATTCTACACATCAAAAAATGGTTTGGGTTAATTTTTTGGATTTTTTTGAAATACTTGAATTTTTTATGAATAGTGAAATACCATAATTTACAAAATAAGCTGAATACACTAATTATAGAGTCATTTATGATTTTATGCTGATGTAAGACCAATATATATGTATTAACATGATAAAATTACTATTCTTGGTCATGGAAGACTCACTATTCCTTGTCTGGTGGAGAAATAATAAATTAATGAATATAAAATTGAGAAATCCCCTCTCCCCTCCACTATAAAAACCCCCCATCACTCCCTCTTATATTCACTCCTCTCAGGCCTTGTTCCTTCTCCAAATTCTGTCCAAATATCCTCCCAACCTCCTATACCACATCCATAAATCCTTGGTCTCATAAAAAGAGCAAAACCTCTCCCTTAAAGAGGATCTCAAGGAAGTTTGGTTTAAGAGGCAAATTCCTCTTTTCAATTCTTTGTCTTTCTTTTCAAGTTCATTTGTTTTCTTTTTATATTATTACCTATTATTATAAAAATTTTGTGATGACTCTAGTACCTTAAATGTACTGTAATTTTTTCATGATAGTGTAATAAGTTATGACCATCTATTCCTTTTACCTTCTTTTATAAAAGTAGCAAGAACAACATCTGAGATGTGTCAATTTTCCACATTCAAGGATGATGGGAATTCGATTTCTATTATTATTATCAATTATGGTCATAAAAGAATTATTTTTATGGTTTAACCATATTATTATATATTTAATATACCTTATTTAAGTTTTTTTAATCATTTTGTACAAATGGTATTAAGTTATAAAGAAAAATGAGTTCGTTGTAATCAAAACCCACAAATTAACTGAAATAGTTATCATTAAAGTTATATATAATAATTCGTCATCATTCCATGTAACCAAGTTATATAAATGATCATTAAAAATTATGGATGTTCATAAATAATATGTAATTTCAATTCTGGATATTTACATCCATTCCACATTAACTCCATTACTTAAGAACAAGTGAACCGTTTATGAAAATCAAGAAAACAAACACTCCGGAGCGACGGAATTCGATATTATAACTTATCAATAAGGATATAAATGAACTAAAAATAATTATGATAAACTAAATAAATGTATAATAGGTTCTCAAATAATTTTTTAATAAGTCTAATTTCATATTCCAAGACCTTAATTTCAAGAGGGGAACACATTCGGATTTAAGGTAAGGGATATCTTAACTCAATTTCCATTCGTTGAGTCAAACATCAGTGTCATTGGTTTTTTATTTTACCATAATATGTGTGAATGACCTATGATTATTTTATTATGTATATCCAATTTTATTTTGTTGGTTTGTGTTCTTCACACATAATTATGTCATTGATTTTTCCTCAATCTAATGATACGTTCTTGGTAAGTGGTTTCTTCATCTCACTTCCATTTTTGTGAGATTTTCCGTATTAACTACTATTACTTGTAGATGTTGTATGAATAATTCTCATTGATATTTCATATCATGAATCTATTTATAATCATGGTATTAAATATATCATTTTATGATTCTTAATTTTGGGGCATTTGAATTGATTGATTACAAAGTGATGGAGGTTTTCCACCCAAACCTCCATTTTTCATTCGGGTTGCTCTTATTCTGTATTCACCTCAATGAAATTATTATTTATTCTTATGTACTCCTCATAAATTATATTTTAATTTCCTATATATATGTACCAATAATAATCCTTCTTTATTTCATGGTATGTTACTTGTTTAAAATAATCTTTCAAAAAATCTTCTAAAATGCAAGCTTGATTCAAGGAACTTCTAAAATTCTTACCTATTTTGATGTTCACTCTATAATCTGTTTTAAGCCATGTTTATATTTTTAAATCAAAAATTTTAAATTCTATTTTGATTCATTTATGGTTTTATTAAATTAAACATTCCTTTTCACTTTAAAATCTCCTTAGTGAATTTTTTAAACTGCCCTAAAATGTTTTAATTCTAAAGCTTCTTTAAAATCACTTTTTACATGATTTCACTTCAGTGGGACATCATTTATGTCTCAAATGTAATCTCAATGTCCTTGAATTTTATTTTCTGGGATATAAATGCTTAAAACCATATTTATGGAAAATAAAAATTATTTACCAAAAGAACTCTTCTTTCCAAAGTAAAATGGATTTTTCTCCTCACACTTTAACTTTTTGAGATATATGCCTTGTTCACCACTTATTTATTTCCTATGGTATATGTATTACCATTTGGTATATCATATATAGAGTCTCCTTATTCTCATGATATTATAAGGGATTATTATTTGAATGTTTTGAGGTTTTATGGTACACTTTAGAATGTTTAAGGATTATTTCCTTAATAATTTTTCAATTATCTCATTTAAAAGTATCTTTATTTATGTGTACATCCTTTGATGAATCTGTATCTTTAAGTATATACAGATATTGAAAATTAATATTGTACTTGTATTAAATATATGTATAAATAATTATTTAGACATGCAGTGGAGGTTGGGGCCCGCTATAGCCCCTCGATGCATCGATAGGTCTCATGAGACAAATCAGTTGGCGACAAACCCTTCGAGTTTGTTTCCAAAAATCAGACAGGTTTATACCCACAGACTTAAACCATTTCGATGGTATTGTGGTAAATTGTTCCAAATACATGAAGTATAATTAATAAGAATTATCTTTTTTTATTTTCATTTATTACTATCCATAAGTTTTTCACTATGACAAAACCTATGGATGTAGTTTCATTCTCATTTTATTAAAGGCATGTGTTCTTCATTTATTCACCATGCCATATTGACTATTCCAATTGTTTATAATTTAGTTATTATTGATTCATGATTCCTCTATTTTTAACCCTTATTGAGCATTTGAGCTCACCCCTTTCATTTGTTTACCTTCAATGGGTTATGAAGAGGATACCATTTATAGAGTTCTCATGGATGCAGTCTTTTAGTTTTTGTTATGTGTTGTTTTTGTTACCTTTCCCAATGTAATACGAGTTAAATGTATGTATCTAGTTTCTCCAATACTACTAAACTACTCAGTCCTTTGGGATTTGATTCCTTGTAATCATACCAATGTAATTAGTAATGAACTGACTTCGGTCTAGAGGGGTCGGGGCATTTTATATAGGCCTGATGTATATAGTTTTCTATGTTAGGTAAAAGTGTCCTAGCTATCTTGAAATAATGTTATCATTGGCATGATGTTATCTGTGATTTATTTTGTGCCATTTTGTTTGTACTACCATGGATTTGATATGATATATGATACTTTCATTGATTTTATATATCTGTTTTGATATATTTATATGAAATTTTTTTAAACTAACTTACCTACTTTGTTTGGAAATGTGGAAAAATGGGAAATTAAATTGGTTTTCCATGCTTTTGATATTAACCTGTAAAACTATATATCATTCATTGTTTTATTTAAAGTTGATAATTCCTGGATTGTTGTACAAATACTTGTTATGGAACACCTGGGTGAGACCCTACTGAGCATGTTATCTCACACCCTATACACCCCTTCAGCGGTGCATAGTCCTTGTTATTTCTTTCGATTCAGGAAAAGGCAAGGCACTACAGTGAGGTGGTGAGGTTTTCTATCAGTTGGGTTTGGGTATCTAGGGGTGAGATGGTGGGAGTTGTCCCATGTTATCTCATGGAGATTTGGAGTAGCTGTATTATTTTTTCCATACTTACAGTTGAACTTACCTCTTGGGTATTTTTTAACTACCTCTTCATTTGTATCACTTAAATTTTTCTCTATCTATGATGGAATATATTTATCTCTTCCATTTTTTATCTCTATTATATTTATATATTTCCTATTGTTTCTTCATTTTGGGTGAAATCAATCCTTCTACTTGTTGTTTGATTCCCTAGTGCTAGTCGTCATCCCATGGGGATCAAGAATGCCCTTCGAGTATGTGGAGGATCGGGTTAGGTGCTAGTATTCGGAGGGTATTCAGGTTGGTTCATTATAAATATTTTCCCATATGTGAAAATCATGGAAAGAAACACCCTAGTACTTTCTTTAAGGGAATTGAAGTTTTCTTCAAGTGTGGTGGGAAAGTCCATCAGGTGCGTGAATAGATGGGTAAGAATGAAACCTCTAATGTTTAGTGCTTCAACTATAAGAAGATGGGTCACTACACAAATGAATTCCCTAAGAGACAAGGGAATATAATTCAGAATAATAAAATGGATCAAGGTCAATATTATGTTATTACAACAATCAAAGTGGAATGATTAAGGTTCTTGTGTATTTGGATTCAATAATTATGTTTTAAAAGTATTTTTATCAAAGATAATCTAGTTATAATAATTATGAAACATGTAAAGATTGTACTATATAAATTTTTTCTTAAGGATCTGAAATCATATGTTGAATGGTACTAATAACCTAGAAAATTGATTAGTGGTGACATTGTATTTTTTGGAGAATACATGAAAAAGGGAAAGATAACCCTAATATGTTCTTGATGTTGAGATGAAAGTATATGGGATAGTATTGGTGACCTTGAAAATGGTTAATGATTTGAGTCATGATAGAGTTTACTGCATTTTATTAGATTTATGGAATATATTATATAATCTGAGATTTTATTTTTGGAAGTATAAATAATTTCATGGTGATTCAAGTTATTACCATGTTTTAGGAAAATACACGATAAAGGTATTTACATGTGACATTAAGAGACAATTTTTGGGAGATTAATTATAAGTTAATTTAGTGATCTTATTCCTAAATTTTTTTATTTTTGAATATGGTTGGTAATATTTTGGAGGAGCCTTAAGATTGACTACTTATAAAATGGAATGAGTTTAACTTTGGATATTATTGTTTGAGGTTAAAGTATGATTTATAACATTGGGTAACCTATTCTAACCATTTTGATTTTGGTAAATATCTATAGTCTAGAGGAATGACTTGTGGATCTTTTGATTCACTAAAAGTTCTCTAGACATGAAAAATTCATCTCGAATATCCATTTTTTGGAACTATAAATAAAGTGGAAATAAATCAAATCATAACCAATGGATGATATTTTTATTAAGAAATGAAAATAAATAAAGTAAGATTATTTTTCTTGAGTGATTTATTTTTATAATAAAATAATTCATTGAATTTAGGAAAAGGATCTTGAAATTTAAAAAAACTTAATATGTTTACTTTTCTTACTAAGAAATCAATGGCCTTTTAACCCATCACAGATAAACAGTTTTATGATGGTTAAATTTCTCATGAACATGTTATATGTCACTCTATATGAATCATTGGGTGTTAATTTTCTCTTCAATGTTCATATATTCACTTACCACAAATGTTCTCCTATTCATAATCCTATTTTTGTGGTGACCTTCATACTTCCCTTTCCCTCTTTTAAGAGGAATTTTTATTAACCGTTTTTACGGTGTGGGTTTTCTACAAAGGTATTTTCAATTTTCAAACCCATGATTACCTATAACATGTTAAAATTGAGAGGATTGAATTTATTTAAGAGGTTAGAATGTAACGCCCTAAAATTTTAAAATAATACTATATGTGATAGTATATACAACACACAACACCAAGTTTAAACGAACCTGAGAATATAATTATTTAAATATGACCTTTTTAAAGTAGACATTAAATTGGAGGATATTAATAATATTAAACAAATTATAAAATATATATAAATTACCTGCTCAGTAAAATTCATTGATTAATTCTTATGAAATAAGTACTCATTTTTTAGTAAAGTTATTTTATGCTTTAGAAATACGTTTTCTTCAAAATTTATTTTTTTGAGAAAATATTATATTTAAAGTATGAAACTTACATAAATTTTATAAAAAAAATATAATTTTTTAAATAATAATATAAAAATTACCTTAGGGTGAAATTTTTGGATTTTTTTGAAAAGATTTACTTTTCAGTGAATAATGAAAAATACTGATTTTTATTGAAAATTGTATTTTTGTTTAAACCATTTGAAAAGTTCCATTTTATTTTAAAATGGTTTAAAAGTAAAATTAGTTATATTATATTATTAATAATCCAATTTAGTTTATTTTAATTAATTTCATTTTTTAATTTGGTATAAGAACATCTTTACACCTAAAAATTCATTTTTCTAAAAAACTGTTTTTTTTTGTGTTTTCCAATATAATTTTAAATTAAATTATACCATTTATTTGTTTTTAATTTTTAAAAACTGATTAAATATTTTTATTTTTGGGGTTAAAATTTATTAAGTAGGACCCTTTTTATTTTTTGTCAATGTGAATGGGAATCTTATTAATTTTTGTTACTAAGGTAAAGGGTAAATAGGGTAATTAAAGTTAAAAATAAAATGATAATAACTAGAAAATGAACCTAACACATGACTTAATCTTATTTTATGATTAAATTTCATCCATACTCATCAAATATTATATTATATGGAGTTTTTTGGACATTTTTATGATATGATGACCTTTATAGTATTTTATTTCAAGAAAAGTCAAACATGTCATACTCTTGTTTTTAATAACTATAATATTTTTATTATGGGTTTATATGAAGAATATGTTAAACTATAAATAATATTTTTAAATATTGAATATTTATATTAATCATGGTTATTTATTTTTAATTTTTAGTAAAGAAATAATTACCTTAAATTCTTACACAACGTTGACACTATCATTATTCAATTAATGGAAAAATCAAATAAATTATATTTAAATTATTAAAAGTAAAATAATTTGAGATAAATGATGTGATGCACAAATTTTATTTATTAACATGAAAGTTTAAGGATATAATAAAATATAGTTTTTTAATTCTTAGTGTTTTCTTCATATTATTAAATTCAAAGTAATGAATAGTTCTAGAAATTGACATTATTGATATTTTATAATAAATAATATTTTATTAAATGATATAAAATTCCTAAAAAATTATATTCAAAAAAATTAATTGGATATGTTTAATTAATTTTAACATGGTCCATTTATGAGTCTTTTGGAATTTTATAGTAACATTATTGGCCCTTAGAGAGTAAAAAATTGTAATAGTTTAGTAATTGTCAAAAGGGTTAACAGAGGTTAAAACTAAAAGACAAGGGTGAAAAAATATCCAAAACTTGTCTAAATTTAATTATATAAAATTATTTAGACTTATATTAACCTTATATTTAAATTATATTAATTTGGATCCATTTTTACATGATAAATAATTTATATTAATTTAATAATTTAATAAATTCCAAGAATGCCCCTCCCCTCAATTATAAAAGGGAACCCCATACTTCACTTATTTACACCACTTTGATCCATATATCTCAAAAACAACCAGACCATTACTCTTATAAACATACTTATCCAAGTTTTTGAGGTTTTGGACCTTCCAAAAATAGCAATCCTAGGTCCCTTGATAGGAGATTTAAATAGAGTCCACCAAAGAAGAGGTAACTGTCTTTACCGACTCTTTCAAGTTTATTTCTTCTTCTAATTCCTCTTCATGTTTTATACCAATAATAAATTAATAACTAAATTGTCATCAATATACTCATATGTTATTATTAATATGGTATAATAATATCTCATCTCGTTTTCATCCTATGAAAAGCGAAAACATCGCTCGTGTGTACGTACGGCTTACTGTCTCCACGTAGTAGTGTAATTATTTTTTCATCACTACTTTACTTGTATGGTTATAAGGATTGAAATAATGAATATATATGATATATATGAAATTATTATTATTATTTAAATTTTAATTATTCTTTACCTTTCTTTCATTCCATTCATAGAAAAATGAAAATAACTTTCATGTGTACATACGACTTACCATCTCCATGAATGGTGTAATTCATTTTTCTATATATACATTTTATGGATGAATCTATATATATATTTAATATATATTATATTTATACCATGAATATTATTATGGATATTATGGAACCATAATAAAAATATAAGTACTAGAAATGCCGAATAAAAACATACATGAAAAACAAGGTAATTAACACCTGAAATAATGATAACATTAAAAATATCATTAACAAATAGGTAATAAAATATTATAAATGGATTTTATATGAAATTATAGATATTTTTATATAATTATAATGAATATAAATTTAGTATAAATGATGTTAAAAGAACTTAAGAGGTAAGTTAGACCTGTAGTAAGGGTTTATCATCTTACTTTTACTTATGTGAGACATATGTCAAATTCACCACTTATTTCTTTTGTGTGGTGCATTTACTAAACCTTTGATATATTATATCATGAATCACTTTCTCTTCGTTTTATTTAAAGTTTAATTTTATGTTGTTTATTTTATGGTGTTTACCATTTAAAATATACCCAAGTGGTAATTGTTTATTTCACAATCTCATTATTATTCGGGATAATTATTATTAAGTCTCAACTTATTATATTTATCTTTTATGCCCATGTTTTCAAAAAATGGTTTAAAAAATGTTTTTAATATTCTAAAATTATTTTTTAAATTTATTTTTACCCTTTTTTAATTTTTACAAAAAAAATAAAAGGAAATTCCGGTCATTTTATGAATAAGGTACTTTTTGACTTTTCTTATAAAAGTGTGAAATGAATGTTTTTTAAACTTATACAACATGAATAGAATTTTCCACTTTCATGATGCCTCGGTTATTTTAATCTCACTCTACAAGTTTATACGGTTCTCTTCAAAGATATTACTTCTTTATTATTTATTCAATTTTTAGATTTAAAAAAGTTATTTTCATAGAAAAAGGTTATTTTCCTTAAGAAATTTTCCTATGAAATTTTTAAAGTATGTTCATCTATGTCAGTATAATTTTTTGAATCTTATGTTGAGTATATACTCTAATGATACCATCCTCCATATTAATTTATATGGATTATGATCATTTTGACTAGGTAAATTCTTAACATTTTGTATAATAGTTCTTCCAATACAAAAAAATTATTGATATTTTTATTAAGGCATGTTAATTATGTTGTATTTTTTATTCATATGAGGAATGAATTGGACTTATTATGTTATGGTTAGGGCTCGATATATCCCTTTGATGCATCTTTATGTCTCATGAGATAAAATATCTTGGTTTTTGGCTGAGGCCTTACCCATTTATATAGATGTCATGGCACAATGCCTTAGCGGTATTTTCATATGTATTGGTCGAGGCCTCAACAGTAAGTTTAAGATGTCCATCATTATTCATTCCATCATTATGAGATTATTTATTGATTTCCATGTGATTATTTTATTATTTATAATATCCATGGATAAGCTTCAAGTTCATGTGATTATTTATATGTCTTTATTTGATAATATTTTATTCCAATCGTATTATGCTCATGTAATTATTTAAATGGAATGTGTTTAAATTATTTAACTTGACATGATGATTATGATTATTTATTCATGATATATTTTGATGTATTCTTACCATTACTGAGCATCTGATCTCACCATTTTCTTATGTTTTATTTTCCTAGGATACGAGGAAGTATTTTTTGGTTGATTTTTGGATATATGAAAAGGGGAATAATAGTGTTCTCAAAGAAAATCCTATTTTTTATTTTAAGTTTTGAAATTTAATGATAATTTAAAGTATGTATCCAGTTTACCAAGACTACTAAACTATTCATCCCTTTGGGATGTGATTTATTGTATCTGTTTCTAATTTAATAAAGTAACCATTGGCTCTAAGATAATAGGGTTGTGGTATTTAAACTATTGTACTAAAAGTTTATAGAAATTAGCTTTAGTGAAGGTGTGAGTTTTTTGGAGTCAGTACCCTAGAACCAATGAATTTTTACTTTAGATTGCATGTATATTCAAATACTTGAATATAAATAAATGCCTTATCAAAAAGTCATTATTCTTAATTAGAACATTAATGTGATTATATCCTTATATTATTCATCACTTCAAAGGTTCATAGAAGTTCTCTACTATGATGTGAACATTGAATTTCTAGGAAAATATTCTAGAACATATAAGTTTTGTGGTCAAATGAGAGCATCTAATGGGACACAGATAATACAAATTACTAGATGATTTATTCTCATAAGTAGACAATTATTCATATCATGAAGTTCTCACTTGGTAATCTCCTTGTTAGGATATTATAAAGACATACCCAAAAGTAGGAATTCCACATGTTTTCATGTCATTGGAAATTTATATCTATGAATGTGTTTATTAGTCCTTATAATTGAGATTATTATTAGTTCATATCACGAGTCATGTACTTTGATATATTTTCCAAAACTGTGATGGCTTATTTTCGTGGTGAAGTATGATACATTGAGTGTGTCATGAGTGATATGGCATTGATGAATAAGTCAATAAATAATTTTTCCCTTACAATAATGGAAGATGATATCTTGACACTTTGATTGAAATAGAATTTTTGAACTAAAATCCATATCCATGATGATTGAAGAGTTCATTATAGGAATTCAAATAAAGATATATCAAGCATATAGGTTTACGACACAGGTATAGAACCTACTTGATGATATATCAAGACAAATGTATTATATTACACAGTGAGCATTTATAAGTGTTTTTTTATTGCATTATTAACTTATTCCTCTAAGAGTTTATTTACATGTTACTAGATGTTGATATTGGACTTTTGGTAAGTCTACCTAATTTCACTAAGGAATATTTCTAGTGGGTCACACACTTATCATTTCCATTGATATCATTTTAATTATATTTAAATATAATAATTGGAATAAATTTTATTCTCAAGACTGAGGAATGATATTTATTTAGGATTTATTAATCGCAAATATCCCATCATGATATTTATGTTAGTTGAATTTTAAATAAATATTTATTCACAAGACTATGAATATAATATTTATTTATTTATAAAATAAAGAGTATTTTTTATTTAAGGTTTGGTAAATGTTGAGGAAAGGTGGATGCACTATTACAAAAACTGCTTATAGCCACAGTCGATATTGTCTATCGTTATAGGTAGACAATAGACACGAGAAAGAAATTTTTGTGACTATAGGTGCTGTATAGCCTTGTGAAAATTCATTTGTGTTTATATGTTAACACACACCAATACAGGAAAAAATTACATGATAAGGGAGTGAGAAAGATCCTAGAGCCATAGGTGGAATTGATCATGGTTATAGGGTGTAAGTGCAAGGTTTTATAGCCACAGTCCAGCCTGGTTGTGGCTATAGGGTGTGGGTGAATGGCGTATATCCATAGGTGGGCTGACCTATGGCTATAGGATGTTGGTGTAAAGACTCGGAATTTTCATGTAATTTTTTTTTAATTAAATGGGAATTTTACGAGTCTGCGAAAATTGACAGGGTGTGATTCTGAGGCCAGGTGTACCCAGAATCAATTTCTGAAGTTTTTTTCGGGTACGTTCAGTGAAAGTTTGAGCGGGTTTTTATAACTTTTGAACTGGTGCTCAGAGTTGAAATCTGAGGACACTATTGAACTCATAGCACCGGTATTCAATTAAGAAGACTTTCACCTCGATGGCAGTTGGTCGAGGGTGGAAGTTAGTTTTTGGGTTTTTCGTGGAAATAATAAAATAAAATAAACACATGTTTTATTTTATTTTTATCTTTTGTAACTACCCATGTAGAATTTGGAGGTGGGGACCACCACACCTTAACCTACCATGAGAGGTTATGGGGGTGGGGACCACCCGAGGCCTAAACCTCCTCTTCATGTTTAATTATGGTGGGGACCACCCGATAATTCAAAGCCTCCCAATTTGAATTTGGGAGCAGGGACCACCTGACCCCCCTAATAATGGTGGGAGAGGAAAACCTCTCAACTCCCCTTATTAATGAGGTAGAGCCTCTTGACCTCTTCTACCATTAATGGTGCCACCACCTCCATTAATTTAATTCTGCCAATCCACCCTAATTAATATTTCCAACCTAGGTGTTTAATTAGGCTAATTTGAATTTGGTTCCAATGACTTAATAATATATTTTTATCTATAATCTTTGGATACCATTTTATTTGGTTGGAAAGGGAGGATTGGGGAGAAGAGGAACTTGGGAGAAAGCTCCCAACGAAGAACACTCCACCGACGAGGAATGTCGATGAGGAACGCCTTTGACTATGAAGAACAACCTTGACTACTACTTTCTTCCTCGGAACCTCCTTCGACGTAGGAAGTGTACATCTACAACGAATCGACGTCCACCTTCTTGCTCCAATGTCGATGAAAAACGAACAAGGTAGGGGTTTATTTATTATTTGATTAACACATCCCATGTTCTCCCCACTTTTTCCTTTGCATGGTTGGGAATATAAATTAACGAGGGATTATGGGAATTAAAAATATCTACTGTGCTTGTTCTTGTTTATGTTCTTGGTAAACCTCATGATACCGCTCTAATGCGGAGAGTGTGGGCCAAACTAACATGGCTAGTCCTCTCCATAACCTTTGTGTTGATTTGTGGTGTTCTTAGAAATGGAGGAAGGCGACAACGGCATTGAAGGTGACGATGGAAACGACCATGTTACCTGCAGCCTATGCAACCCGCGCTGCTCCCGCGATGCTCCTGCGCTCTGGCTGAACCGGCTTCGCCACCCCAGGTCAAATCGTGCCGCCCGCCGGCCCTGTGTCGCAGCCGGCCGAACCGGCCCCGGCCGCGCCGCGCCCCGGCCTGCCGGCCTCCAGAGCTGCCCCGGCCGCACAGGCCCACCGGCCTGGCGCTGTCGTCAGCTGAACCAGGCCCGGACGCATCGCACATCATCCCTCCGGCCGAACAGGCCCCGGCCGTGCCGCACCCCGGCCATGCCACACCCCGGCTCGCCGACCTCCCGAGCCGCCCCAACCTCACCAACCCGCCGGCCCCGCGCCATCGTCGACCAAACCGGCCCAGTCCGCGCTGCACCCAGGCCCACCGGCCGAACCAGCCCCGGCAGTGTCGCGCCCTGGTCGCGCCACCCTGGCCTGCCAGCTTCCCGATTCCCTAGCTGAACTGGCTCCGTTCGTGCCACCCCGGCCCCGGGCCGAGCCGCCCGAGCCACGCCCTACAACCCTCTAGGCCAAACCGTCCTCACGGCGCCCTTCCAAGCCGCCCAGGCCAAACTGTCCCACACCCTCGCGGTGCCCTGGCCGAATCGGCCCCTCGCGGCGCCCTCCGGGCCGAGCCACCCTCGCGTCAACCCATGGCCAGTCCGCGCCCTCGTGGTCTGCTGGGCTAGGCCCAGCGGGCCGAGCCGAACCTAACGGGATGGCCCACCCAACGGGCCGAGACATACCCAATGGGTCAGGCTGGGTTGACCCGAACCGGGTCGGGACAGACTGGGTCAAGACGGGTCGGTCTGAACGGGCCGGATCGGACCCAGGCCAACTATGACCCTTTACTTTTTTTTTGGTCATATCATTCGCACTGGACATCCGTTTGACGAATCATCAGAAACCTAGGTAATCTTGGAGCATGACGGTCCCTTTGAGTATACCCTACTAGATTTTGGGGTATAGTTGAGATACGATCAGGATGGATCATGCACGAATCCAACCGGGCCCCCGGGACAAAAAGACTCATAACTCACAAACCGAGCGTCTGATTGACGCGCCGTCTGTTGCATTGAGACTCCTATGACATGGAGCACCTTTGAGATACTTCTTTGTGGGACTTAATGACAATTGGAGTATCGGCCAGTAGCTCGTGGAGCGGATCCTTCTAGTGACGAGCGGGCAGAGTGTGAAGACCTAGTAGCTGGGTGAGACCTGATGACTGCTGACCATTTTACTCAGAGATACTCTACTAGTCCAGTGGGGAGCGCCTCGTTGTGGCAGTAGAACCACCGTGTAGGAGCATGCTTGGTGACACGGCAGACCCATGGTACTCGACAGGAGTAGTACCTCAGCATGATATGAGGGAAATCGTCTGCGTGTGGTGGTAGACCCATGGTGGGGATCACCTCTGTGTGACACAGTAGACCCATAGTACTCGATAGGAGGAGTACCTCATCAGTCCAAGGTTAGTGGGAAGCACCTCTGTGTGACGTGATAGGCCCACTGTACTCGATGGAGGAGGATTTATTTAGCAGCTGAGGTTTCGATAATGTGTTGGGGATGTTACTTGATACTACCCCTAGAATAAAAATCATGTTTTGAGCTGAGTCAGTACTTTTGTGTTTTCCTCATGATTGAGATGGATTACTTAATAACTTAGGTATATGTATGGTCATATACCTAAGTAAGGTTATCTGATGATTTTTTACTTTGTGGTTTATCCTTGGTGGATTTGTGAGACCTTGAGGGTCTCGGGGTCCCTAATGAGTATCGTTATACTCACCCCTGCATGGGATATGCCCGCACCTTGTTGTATTGGATACAGAGGACAAATAGCACTGATTGAGGTTGAGAGTACCAGGACTGGACGGTACCCAGAGGTGGAACTTATGACAAGTCGGTACATGGACGAGACTGACAGGTGTGGAGTGCTAAGTCGGCTATCTATACCTACCCTTCAGGTAGGAATCCCGGAGGATGTCCCAACAGCTATTTTTCCTTTTTTTAGTTGTACTTGTACTTCCAATTCCTTGTACTTTATAGTTGGGATTGTATTTCCGGACCCTTTTACTTTTCAACACTCTTTTGTTATATAGTTTACCTAGTGTTTTTTATCCAGTTGTGTGCTCTGTTGTGTTCCTTTATAGGTTATAAAGGCAATGTCTTCCCAGTTTTAGGGAATTACGCCTTTGGTTCTAGTCGCCAGCCCCTAGCCTATGGAAGGAGGGCTTGGGGTAGTCACAGCACGGGCCCTGGGGGATGGGTTGTGATAGTTGGTGCAGGGAGTTATATCCATGGTCTAGACTGACCATGGTTATAGGTGAGATTCTGGCACATTATAGCCATGGTTCGACCTAAAAATGATTATAGGGTGTGAGCACTGGGGGTATAGCCAAGGGTTGACTCACCGATGGCTATAAGATGTGGGTCTGAGGAGCTATATCCATGTGTTGGCCCACCCGTGGCTATAGGGAAACTATATCCACAAACATAGGTTCCCATTATAAGGCCACAACCTTAAACATTACATTATATTAAGTTTTAATTAAATAATTCATTCTCATTCATTTTTGGATATTTTAAGGTTTATAATTTTAGAGAATTATTCTCTAACTCATACATAACAAAACTATAAAATACAAAGTGGAAACTTCCGATTAGTATCTATTTTTCCTATAATATAAAAAATTTAAAATAAATCATGATTTCTTTCCATATAAAATCTCAATGAATTTCAAATTAACCTATCCATTTTCATTATTCATCCTTAAATCCTAATAAAATCAATTAAAAATGTAGGATCAGCACAAAAGCTCAGTAAGTGATACAAAAAGAAGGAAAATCATTAGTCCAATGAAGACATGAAACCCCATATAACATTTACCTTTATCTTCAAAGTTCATTGAGAATATTAAATAAAACATTTTCACTTGAAAAATAAACATAAATTTTTCTCAAATAAAATCATTAAAACCCATAGTAAGCAATTAAAACTCCTTTTAGGTGATTTAGAGAATCGTATACATAAAACCCTTTCAAAACCTATTTAATTGGAATAATCATATGGATGAATTCCAACATTATCATTACCAAATTCATTATAGATATATAATGTGGATCACCCATAATTTAATATATATTAGGCTCACCTATGAGCTATAATGGTGCTCAACCCTTTATATAATCAATATCGGGCTTACCCATTTCTCATGAGCTATAATGGGACTCAACCCATCATATAAGTTATATCAGGCTCACCCATGAGCTATAATGGGGATCAAACCATTGTTTAAGTTTAATTGGACTCATATGTTTTATATAATGATCAAGTAACATATCATAAATAAAACACTTTCATCATAAAAGCCTTTGAAAAAATCTTTTATACTCATATGAAAAACACTTTCAGATAAAAATACCCTTTTCTTTTACAAACCCATTTTTAGTACGAAAATTCCCAAAAAAAATATAAATAGTCTTTTTCATTGAATAAAACATGAAATCATAAAAAGGAATCTAGAAATAAAATTATGGCCATGGTGGAATAAAATTCATTGTCTTTTTGCATGTTAAGAATATATCATTCCTTTTTTCGTTTGCCAAAATATTCTGTATAAAATACATAAAATATTTCTTTTGAAAGCCTTTGAAAATAAAGTAAAAAGAAGCATAAAATGTAATTTATAAATATTTTTTCAATATAAATGACATTAATAAAATCATTTTAAAAACATGGACATGAAAGATAAAGAGTTGGAATGAAAACTTTAAAAATGATTCTTTTTAAAAGAAAAGTCCCTTATCAATTGAGAAACACTTGAATTACACAACCCATTAAATAATAACATTAAAAAAACTTTAAATATCATTAGAATAGATAAATTCATGATATAACATGTCAAATGGGATGTATATACACCTTATAAAATAAAAAAGGTGCAAAACATCAATATATGCCTCAATAAAAGGAGATCTAGACGAAGTCCCTTACCTTGAGTCCGACTTGTCGTATGTGTATTTATCTTCATGAATAAAAAACTAATGATAAATATTTACTTTCTTGAGAAACTTTTTTTAGTTTATTATTAATTTTATTTCACTTATTACCAAGTTATATACAATTACTTAATCAATTAAGTTTAAGTTGGGTGTTTTACCATATTTGGTTTGTGTGTCAAAAACAAATTTGGTATGTCAACTATGGTCAAAAGGGTCATTATTTAAAAATATAAAAAATTATAATCATGAAATAATCATAATATTTATAAAACAATTATTCTTTTAAAACCAATTATGTAATATGGTTATGAAAAATGAACCAATGTTACAATCGTGGAGATGGTAGGTCGTACGTATGCATGAGTAACGTTCCAATTTTTCAATGATCATTATTGAAAGAAGGTAAGTAACATTTATCTTTAAAAAATGATAATTATATCATAAATACCATATTATTTAATCATATACAGTTATTTATATCATTCTTGTGATGTGGTGATGAGAAAAAGAATCACATCACTTTGAGGAGGTGGTAGTCTAAAGGTCCACGAACGACATTATCACTTTTTCAATGTGTGAAAGGGTAAAAAGAAAATGATATATTATATTTACAAAAAGATAATTATTTCATTAATATAAAAATTATGACATGTATATCATATATATTTATTATATTTACCATTATTACCTTCCATTTAAGGCATTAATGAAAAATGCTTCGCATCACTTTGCAAGGTGGTAGTCTATCGTACACACGAGTGATGTTATTATATCCCATATAGTATGAAATGTAAAAATGGTGTATATTATATAATGAATATATAGGTATTATTATGCTATAAATATTATAAATATAATATATAAATATTATTCCCATCATTATCACCAACTATGATAGGTAGTAATGGAAAAATGAACAACATCATTTTGTGAGGTGGTACTCTTCTGTACGCATGAATAATGAATTCATAACTCATTTGATGGAAGTGTATGTGTTTATAGGTCATAACCTTAAAATAAAAACATATAAGTATATTTATGATATTTATGTTATTATATAATCATGTTATAATAAAAATTTAAGTGGGTGGAGAAGGAAATAAAACAAAAATTCAAGTTGATGAACATTATCTCTTCTTCGGGTAACTCCTTTTGGTTTGCATCAAAATAATTCCTTGTTTGGATTTATTAACAAATTAAAGATTATAAGATTAAATTAAGGAATTTTGTAAATTATTTTTTCATTTTTTTATCCAAATGGATTGGGACGTGTGAATAAGTGGGGAGAGTAAATTCCCAATTATAGTAGAGGAAAAGTGGCATTATTGTAAATACCAAAAAGTAAACATTATTGGGAGGTCTACCTTACCTCATGTGCCTCAAATAAAGAAAAATATTAGATCAAAGAGGGAATATGTTCTAGATATGTCCATATAATAGTTTTTTGAAAATTTTTTGGTCAATTCCACACCGTATCTTTTGAGATTAACCACTAAGTAAACCTGTTTTTACCATAATCACTATAATTAATTTTACTTGCTTTTACTAATATTTTTGGTCAAAAACTAAGTTGAACCTAATAGAAATTATAAATTATGTGGATTAAAAATATCTAATCTATTTTTCAAAACTAAAATCACATAATTTTCTAAAATTAATTTAAAATTAATCTCACTTATAGGATGAGAAAGTGGGTTTTTAAAGTAAAAAAGTTCACAAGTTTAAAAAAAATTTATATCCAATTTCAATATGAAATTGATCTCAATGAACTAAATTTTCTTCATTGATATATAATTTACCAGATTTATCTTTAAAAAAGTTTAAAATATAATTTAATATTATAAATTATTTAGAAAAAAGGACCATTTTTAATTAAAATTCAGTATTTTTAACTATTCATCAAAAGATGAAACTTTTCAAAAAAAACCCCAAAAATCCACCCTAAGATAATTTGGACAATAATATTTCAAAAAATAAGTTTATTTTTTAAAATTGGATTTATAAAAGTTTAAAATTTTAGTATTAAAACAATTCTTCCATTAAAAGGTTCCAAAACTACCTTTTAGAAAAATATAGTTTTTTATGCGTAAAATTGGATTTGTTCTTATATTATGCATATCAAATATATTGGATGAAAGTAAAAAAATTATAAAATATAAATTTCATTAATATAATCCATTAATTTAATTTACTAATATTAAATGTCTTTGGAACATAAAAATAGTTCTTTTATAAAAACATCTCATTTATAGTCAATTAGTTTTTATTTTCATTTATAATTAATTGGTAACCAATGAATTCATTTTATAAACATGTGTAAACCATATTTTTATAATTTAGATAAACTTATTCATTCCATCAATTCTAATTTTTAGTTTATAACTATCATGTTAAATGATAATATTAATAGTATATTTTTTTCGGTAAGACTGTGCCTTTCATGTACACAAGTTATCGAAGAAACTTAATGTTACGTTCAATGAAAGATAAACTTGGTGTTGTGTATAATATAAGATAAATTGTTCATAGCATGTAACTCAATATATAAAATAATTTAAATTAATTTGAAATAATATATTTCATAAAATATAGGTATGTTACATCATACCCCCTTTGCTCTCAAAATTCGTTTTAGTTATCAAAGGTTTAAGATTTTGAGAATTCCTTAATAGAAACCCACATTGTAAAAAGGGTTAATAAAACATCCTATTGATAGGAAAGAAAAGGATGTAAAAATGTCATATGTAATAACACATTCCATATTTCTAAATAGGAGAACATGGATAGGAAATAAATCTTTATACATAGAGGAAATGCGTAAATAATTATTAAGAGTGATTGATGTAATTGGTCATAAGAAACTGAATGGTCAATGGAAATTTATGGGCCTCAAATACATAAATACATGATGATTTTAAAGTCCATTGGTTAATCATAAATGAAGGTACTAGGATAACATTATTTTTTCAAGATCCTTTTCCTAGATTTTAGGACTTCCCTTACCATATAGACTAAGAGAATAAGGAAATATAGTTACTTGATTAGCAGAAGTTCATCCTTTAATCAATTTCCACTATAGTAACATATTTTTCTCCAAATAATGAGTATTAAAAATGACTTTTTCATTCCTAAAGGAATAGAATAAGCTTCTAATGGATCACATAGTACTCAAAAGGATAACAAGATATTCCTCCTATCTTTAGATATTAACTAAAACCAAAATGGTTAGCATATAGTAAGATAATTCCTAAATTTATCAAACATTCATGTGATGATATGATACATTAATATCTAAAGTTCAATAGTAATACCCAAAGTTAAAAATAAATCATTCCATAAATATATAACCCTAATAGTCACCAATACTATTAAACTTATATTATTCCTCAAATAACTTTTAAACATATACCTTATACATCTATAAAAACTCAATAAATTTCTCCCAATGTATTTCCATTATTTAAAACATTAAAAGAGGGGTTCCTAAGAAATTGGGATTATAATCAACCTTTGAAAAATAAAAATCTCCCTGGATCTATCTAAACTTCACCATATGTCCCAACATTAATAGTAGAAGTAGAAAATGATTTTCCACCCCTTTTCGCTTTTGATCATGATAATTTAAACTTTTAGTAAGTAACTTAGGACATAGGTTATCATAATATCCCAACTCATTGAAACTAATACATCTCACTATCAACTAGATATTGGTCATCTCATTCTTGGATTGTTCATGACTCTTTTATTTGTAGTCACAGACCTTGGGACCAAACCTACCACACTAGTAAAACTTTCCAAATTCTTATATACATTCCTAGAAATGTATTTTACCACACTTGGAACAAGTGTTGGGCTTACCTACAGAATTATTAGTTGGTTACTTCTCCATTTCCAACCACCTTGACTATTTCCTACTCTTTTCATCTCATGTGAAATAAGTGTCGGCAAACTCCATCTCAACTTTCTCAATACAATAAACAATTTTATCATAAATTTTAAATTCTATTATAGTTAATGCTCTTCATAATAATGGTTTTAATACTGAGTAAAATCGATTAATTTTACTATAAATGTCTCGAATAATGTCTGGCACATACTTGTCCAATATTGTCAAGTTTTCTTTATATGTATCCACCTAATCTTCATATTTTTACCTCAATTCCAGGAATTTTTTCTCTATCCTAAGACAAACAACCTTAGGAAAATATTTCTTAAGGAAAATATTATTAAATGTGTCTCATTCCATAGATTCAAAATCATATTTTTTCTCTGGTATTATTAACTAAAGATCACCATCAATCAACTTCACCTTCAAAATGATAGATGGAAAGAGTTACCTTTCGAAATTCCTAACATCCCATGACTTCAAATATCTTCTCCATAGTATTGATCTATACTTCAGCTACCACTGGGTTAGATAATTCATGGAATTATGGGGGATGGTTCCCCATGAAATTCTCCAATGTATACATGTTCCTTCATGGTAGATCGGGTTCCTCTCTAGCATGGATACCAACACCATTTATAGCTTGTATCAACTAATCTGTCATTATAACAAACTATTCAATTCCAATTCTAATCATCTTAGGATGTTTATTTGGAGAGATATTTTACTCTTTGTGCCTTCCCACTAAAAATTTCCAGTTTCCTCTGTGGAAAACCATTCTAAACAAACTTATTTTAGATGAAGAAACATGGAAATATTAAAATTCTATATCATTTCAACTTAATGATAAATTAAAATCTTCTAAGGGAATGTTATTAAAACTATCCTAACCTAAAAAAATTATAAACCTTCCTTTTATACCAATTATAAGGACCCAACCATAAAAATTACATTATCTTGAGTTTTAAGTCAAGAATTAATTATCTTTTATTAGAGGATATATTGAGGTTTAGAGTTTTAGAGAATTAGGCCATAACTCATACAAAACAAAACTATAAAATAGAAATTGGACACTTCTGATTAGTATCTATTTTTCTCATAATATAAAACTTTTAAAATAAATCATGATTTATTTCTATGGAAAATCTCCATAACTTTTAACTTGACTTCTTCATTTACCTTAACAATCCTTAAATTCTAAGAAAATTAATTAAAAATGTGGGATGAGCATAAAATATCAATAAGGGATACAAAAATAAGGGAAAAAATTTGTCTAGTGTACACGTGAAAACCCATATAATTCTTACCTTTATCTTAAAATTTATTTGAGCATATGAAATAAAACATTTTCACTTGAAAACACACATACATTTTTACCAATAAAAATCATTAAAACCCATATAAAGAAAATTAAATTTTTTTAGGTGACTTAGAGCATCATATACATAAAACCCTTTCAAAACACTTTAATTAGAATAACCATATGGTTTACTTAAGACATTATAATTACAAAATATATTATAAATCTATAATGTGGATCACCCTTTGTATAATTTATATCAGTCACACCCATGAGCTATAATGGGGCTCAACCCTTTATATATGCTATATTAGACTCACCCATTTCTCATGAGCTATAATGGGGCTCAACCCTTCATATAAACTATATTGGGCTCACCGGTGAGCTACAATGAGGATCAACCCTTTGTATAAGCTGTATCGGGCTCACCCCTTTCATATAATGATCGAGTACCATATAATGAATAAAACACTTTCATTATAAAACCCTTTGCAAAAAAAATTAAACTCATATAAAAAACACTTTCAGATAAAAATACCCTTTTATTTTAAAAACCAAATTTCAGTACTAAAATACCCAAAAAAGATAAAGAGAATTTTTCATTGAAGAAAAAATAAAATCTTGAAAAAATAATCCATAAATAAAATAATGGCCACAATGGGGTAAAATTCATTTTCTTCATGTATTTTAAGAATAAAACATTCCTTTTGTCGTTTTCCAAAACCTTCTATATAAAACATGTTAAAAGATTACCTTTAAAAGCCTTTGAAAATAAAGTAAAAGGAGGCATAAAATTTAATTTATAAATATATTATTTCCATAGAAAAAACATTAATAAAATAATTTTAAAAACATGTACATATAAGATAAAGAGTTGGAAGGAAAACTTTAAAAGATGATTATTTTTAAAAGAAAAGTCATTTATCACTCGAGAAACACATGAATCATAAAACCTATTAAATAATAACAATAAAAAAACTTTAAATATCATGATAATATATAAATTAATAATATAACATGTTAAAGGGTTTGTATATACACCTTATAAAATAATAAATGCGCATAACATCAAGATATTCCTCAATGAAATGAGATTGGGATGAAGTCTCTTACCTTGAGTTTGACTTGTCACGCAAGTCTTTATCTTCCTCAATAATAAACTTATGTTAATTATTAACTTGATTGAGAACTTTTTTTAAGTTTATTATTACCTTTATTTCACTTATTACTAAGTTATATACAATTACTTAATCAATTAAGTTTAAGTCTGGTGTTTTGACTATATTCGGTTTATGTGTCAAAAATGACTTTGGTATGTCAACTATGGTCAAATAGGTCATTATTTAAACAACTATAGAAATATAATCATGAAATAATAATTATATTTATACATAAATTATTCTTTTAAAACCAATCATGGAATATGGTTATGAAAAATTAACCAAAATTACAATCATGGAGATGGTAGGTCGTACGTATGCATGAGTAATGTTCCCATTTTTCAATGATCATTATAGAAATAATGTAAGTAACATTAATATTTAAATAATTTTTATTATATAATAAACACAATATTATTTAATAATATATACTTATATATATCATTATTGTTATGTGGTGATGAAAAAATAAAAATCACATCACTTTGAGGAGGCGGTAATCCTCACGTCCATGAATGATGTTATCACTTTTTCTTTGTGTGAAATGGTAATAAGAAAATGAAATATTACATTTAAAAAATATTATTATGTCATGGTTATCATAATTATATCATTTATATAATATATATTTATTATTTTTACCCTTATTACCTTCTATGTAACACGTTAGTGAAAAATGTTTCACATCGCTTCACGAGGTGGTAGTACACAGTACACACAAGTGACATTATCATATCCACTACGATATGAAATGTAAAAAGGTTATATATGATATAATGACTCTAGAGGTATTATTTTTTTATAAATATCATAATATCATATATAAAAATTATTTACATCATTATTCCCAACCATGATAGGTGGTAATGGAAAAACAAATGACATCGTTTCGTGTGGCGGTAGTCCTTCGAACACACAAATGACGATTTCGTAACCCATTTGATGGAAGTGTGTGATTTTTTAGGTTGTAAACTTAACATAACAACATATAATTATATTTAGGATACTTATTTTATTATATAATCATGGTATAAAAAAAATTTAATAGGGTGGAGAAGGAAACAAAACAAAAATGCACGTTGATGAATGTTACCTCTACTTCAGGTAACTCCTTTTGGTTTTCACCAAAGGACTTCCTTGGTTGGATTTATTATGATATTGAGGATTATAAAATGATATGAAGGAATTTTAGAAGTTGTTTTAGAAGTTTTTGGTCGAGCTAAATGGATTTTAAGGCATTAATAAGTAGGGAGAGTGAATACCCTATTATAGTGGAGGAGGAGTGGCATTCTTGTAAATACCAAAAAGTAAACACTATTGGGAGGTCTCATTTTCCTCATGTGCCTCAAATAATAAACTAAATTTTATAAAATAGGTTATATGATCTAAATATGGCTATAAAATAGGTTTTGGACAAGTTTTGGGTCAATTACACACCTTATCTTTTAATATTAACCACTAAGTAAACTCATTTTTACCTTAATCACTATAATTAATTTTAATTACTTTCACTAATATTTTTGGTAAAAAATTAATTTGAACTTAATATAAATTATAAATTATTTAGAATAAAAATATTTAATCTATTTTTTCAAATTTAAAATCACATAAGTGGCTAAAATTAATTTAAAATTAATCCCACTAATGGGATGAAAAAGTGGGTTTTTAAAGTGAAAAGGTTCAATAGTTTATAAAGTTTTTATATCCAATTTCAATATGAAATTGATCCCAATGAACTAAATTTTATTTATAGATATATAATTGATCTAATGTAACATTAAAACCAATTTAAAATATAATATAACAATATAAATTATTTAGATAAAAAGACTATGTTCAATTAAAATTTAGTATTTTTCACTATTCATCAAAAAGATGAAACTTTTCAGAAAAAAACCCCAAAAAATCACCCTAAGATAATTTTTAAATACCTATTTCAAAAAATTAGACTATTTTATAAAATTTTATTATAAAAGTGTTAAATTTTAGTTTTAAAACAAGTCTTCTATTAAAAGGCGGCAAAACTGCCTTTTAGAAAAATATAGATTTTATGCATAAAATTATATTTTTTCTTATCTTATGCCTATAAAATATATTGGATGAATGTAAAAAAATTATAAAATATAAATTTTATTAATATAATATATTAATTTAATCTATTATGATAAAATTCCTTTGGAACATAAAAATATATTTTTTATAAAAACGTTTTCTTTATATTCAATTAGTTTTTATTTTCATTTCTAATTAATTGGTATCTAATTAATTAATTTTATAAACATGTGTAAACCATATTTTCATAATTTAGATAACATTATTCATTCCCTATATTCCAATATCTAGTTTATAACTTTCTTGTTAAATAATAATATTAATATTATATTGTTGTCTGATAAGACTCGACCTTGTGTGTAACACAAGTTGTCGAAGAAACTCGATATTACATGAAACACAAGATAAACTTGGTGTTGTTTATAATGAAAGATAAACTATGAATTTAATGTAACTCAAGATAAAAAATAATTTAAATTAATTTGAAATAAGATACTTCATAAAATATTAGGATGTTACATCTTACCCCCCTTAAAATGATTTTTTCCCTCAAAATTCATCTCGGTTATCAAAGGTTTAGCATTCTGAGAATTCCTTCATCGAAACCTACATTGTTAAAAGGGTTAATAAAATATCCTCTTAATAAGAAATAAAAGGATATATGAAGTTCAACTAGAATAACACATTCCATATTTCTAAATAAGATAACATAGGTGAGAAATAAAGTTTTAGACTTGGAGGAAAAGCGTAAATAATTATAGTGAGTGATTTAAGTCATTGATCATAAGAAAGTGAATGATCAATGAAAATTTAAGTTCCTCAAAACCATAAATCTATGATGATTAAAAATACTATTGGTTCATCAAAAATAAAAGTAATAAGAGACCATTTTTTAAGATCCTTTTCCTAGAGATGAATAATTCCCTTACCATCTAGACTAAGAGAATAAGAAAATATAATTAATTTATGTGAAGAATTTCATCCTTTAAAAAATTTCCACCATAGTCTCATCTTTATATCAAAACAATGATTATTTAAGATGAATTTTTTATGCCTGCAGCACTAGAATCAACTTCAAAAAGATCACATAATCCTCAAAATGATAGCATTATATTCCTCCTATATTTAGATATTAACAAAAACCAAAATGGTTATCACATAGTAAGATAATTCCCAAAAATTATCAAACATTGATGTGATGATATAATACATTAATCTCTAAAGTTAAATAGTAATACCCAAATTTACAACTAAATAATTCCATAAATATATAACCCTAATGGTCACAGATACCATTAAACTTATGTCCATAAAAGTAATGTTATTATTCCTCAAAAAAAAATTAAACATATACCTCATACATCTATAAAAACTCAATAAATATATCTCAAGGTATTTTATTTATTTAAAACATTAAAATAGGGTTGCCTAAGACATTGGGATTATGATAATCCTTCTAAAAATACTAAGATCCCTGGAGTTATCTCTAATTCACTAGATGGCCCAACATCAATAGTAGAATTAGAAAATGATTTTTACACCCCTTTTTGCTTTGGATCGTGATATTTTCCACTCTGAGTAAGTAAATTCAGACACATGTTATCATAATTTCCCAGCTCATTATAGGTAAAACATCTCATTGTGGACTAGATACTTTTCATATCATTCTTGGATTGTTCAAGACTCTTTCCTTTGTAGTAACAAACCTTGTGACTAAACTTACCACACAAGTAACACTTTCTAGATCCTGACATACATTCCATGAAATATATTTTATAATATTTATAATAAGTTTTGGGATTACCACTAAAATTATTAGTTGGTTGGTTCTCTGTTTCCTACCACCTTGACTATTTCTTACTCTTGTCATCTCATGGAATATAAGTGTCAGTAAACTCCATCTCAACTTTCTCAGCACAATGAAAAAATTTCTCATATATTATAAATTATCATTCAGCCAATGCTCTTAGTAATCTTAGTTTTAATCCTGAGTAAAATCTATTAATTTTACTATCAATGTCTCGAATAAATTTTGGAATATACCTGGAAAATCTTGTGAAGTTTTCTTTATATAAATCCATGAAATATTCATCTTTTTCCCTCAATTCCAAGAATTTTTTCTCCTAACTAATCCAAAAAACCTTAGGTAAATATTTTTCAAGGAAAATATTCTTAAATTTGTCTCATTCCATATCATCAATATCATTTTTTTTATTTGGTATTCTTAACCAAAGACCACCATAAATTAGCTTCACTTTCAAAAATATAGATGGTAAGAGTTACCTTTTGATGTTATAAATATCCCATGACTTCAAATATATTCTCTAGGAAATTGATCCATCCTTCAGCTACCACTAGGTCACATGATCCATTGAATGATGGGGATTTTTCCTAATTAAATTATCTACTATATAAATATTCCTTCATGGTAGATCAGGTTTATTTCTAGCGTGGATACCACCACTATTTATATCTTGTATCAACTGATCCATCATTACAAAAAATTGTTCTATTCTAATTCCAACAATCTTAAGATGTTAATTTGGAAAGATATTTTCCTCTTGATGATTTCCCAGTACATATTTCATGTTTATTCTATGGAAAAATATTTTGAACAGTCTTATTTTATATGGATAAAAATTGAAATATTAAAATGTTATATCACATCAACTTAACCATAAAGTAAAATATTATAAGGGTATGTTATTAACACTATCATAATCTCTAAATTTATCTAAACCATCCTTTTATACCACCTATAAGACCCCATCATTAAACATAACATTATATTGAGTTTTAAGTCAAGAATTAATTCTATTTATTTCTATGATCTTTTCAGGTTTAGGGTTTTAGAGAATTAGGCCATAACTCATATATAAAAAAATTGTAAAATACAAAGTGGACACTTCCGATTAGTATTCATTTTTCTTATAATATAAAACTTTTAAAATAAATTATGATTTATTTCCATGGAAAATCTCTGTGACTTTCAATTTTACTTATTCATTTCCCTTACCCATCCATAATTCCTTATAAAATCAATTAAAAACATTGTATGAGCACAAAATCTTGGAAATGGAAACAAAAATAAGAAAAACCATTAGTTTTATGAGTACATGAAAACCCATATAACATTTACCTTTATCTTGAAAGTTATTTGATCATATGAAATAAAAAAATTTCACTTGAAAAACACACATACATTTTTCTCAAAAAAATCATTAAAACCCATATAAAGTAATTAAAACTCCTTTTAGGTGACTTAGCACATCATATACATAAAACCATTTCAAAACCCTTTTAATTGGAATAACCATACACCATACATCCAACAATATCATTACCCAATGAATTATAGATCTATAATGGGGATCACCCTTTTTATAAGCTATATCAGGCTCACCCATAAGCTATAATGGGGTTCAACCCTTCATATATGCTATATTGGTCTCATCCATTTCTCATGAGTTATAATGGGGATCAACCCTTCTTATAAGTTATATCGGGGTCACTCATTTAATATAATTATCAAGTATCATATCATGAATAAAACACTTTCATCATAAAACCCTTTGAAAAAATATTTTAAACTCATATGAAAAACACTTTCACATAAAAATACCATTTTCTTTTAAAAACCCATTTTCAGTACTGAAATACCCAAAAAAAGATAAAGAGGGTTTTAATTGAATAAAACATGAAATCTTTCAAAGTAATAAAGAAATAAAATAATTTACATAGGGTTAGAAAATCTATTTTCACCATGTACATTAATAATAGAACATTCCTTTTGTTATTTTCCAAAATGTTCCGTATAAAACACGTAAAAATATTCCTTTTGAAAGCCTTTGAAAATAAAGTAAAAAGGGACATAAAATTTAATTGATAAATATTTTATGTCCATATAAAAAAAATTAATAAAATAGTTTTAAAAACATTTACATGTAATATAAAGAGTTAGAAGTAAAACTTTAAAAGATGATTCTTTTTAAAAGAAAAGTCCCTTATCACTTGATAAACACTTGAATCGTAAAACCCATTAAAGAATAACATTAAAAAAACTATAAATATCATGATAATAGATAAATGCATTATATAATATATAAAAGGGGTAGTATATACACCTTATAAAATAATAAATGTGCATAACATCAAGATATGCCTCAATGAAAGGATATTGAGACGAAATCCCTTACCTTGAGTCTGACTTGTCATGTGTGTATTTTTATTCATGAATAATAACATTATGCTAATTATTTACTTGATTTAGAACCTTTTTTAATTTTATTCAAAAATTTATTTCACTTATTATTGAATTATATACAATTACCTAATCAATTAATTTTAAGTCGGGTGTTTTGACCATGTTCGGTTTATGTGTCAAAAAAACATTGGTAGGTAGACTATTGTCAAAGGGGTCATTATTTAAACATATAAATAATTATAATACTGAAATAATAATCATATTTATATATAAATTATTATTTTAAAACCAATCATGTAATACATTTATGAAAAATGAACCAACATTACAATCATAGAGATGGTAGGTCGTACATATGCATGAGTAATGTTTCCATATTTCAATGATCATTATGGAAAGAAGATAAGTAAGATTTATCTTTAAATAATGATAATTATATCATAAATAAAATATTATTTAATTATATATTCTTATACATATCATTATTGTGATATGTTGATGAAAGAAGAAGAATCATATTGCTTGGAGGAGGCGGCAGTCCATACATCCATGAACGATGTTATCACTTCTTTCGGTGTGTGAAAATGTAAGAAGAAAATGATATATTTTATTTAAAAATTTATATAATTATGTAATTAATATCATAATTATGTCATTTATATCATATATATTTATTATTTTTACCCTTATTACCTTCCATGTAACGTGTTAGTGAAAAACGCTTCACATCGCTTCATGAGGTGGTAGTCTCTAGTAAACACTAGCGATGTTGTCGTATCCCCTACAGTATGAAATGTAAAAATGGTGTATATGATATAATGAATATATAGATATTATTATATTATAAATATAATAAATATCATATATAAACAATATTTTCATCATTATTCCCAACTATCAGTGGTGGTAATGGAAAAAATGAACGACATCATTTCGTGAGGTGGTAGTCCGTCGTACACACGAATGATGATTTTGTAACCCATTTGATGAAAGTGTTTTTTAAGTAATAAACTTAACATAAAAAATATTATTATATTTATGATACTTAGGTTATTATATAATCATGGTATAATAATAATTTAAGTGGGTGTATAAGTAAATAAAACAAAAATGCATATTGATGAACGTTATCTCTTCTTTGGGTAAATCATTTTGGTTTGCACCAAATGAATTTCTTGGTTGGATTTATTCCCAAATATATAATTCTAGGATTGTAAGATATAATTTTTTAAGTTATTTTTTTAGTTTTTGGTCTAACCAAATCGATTGGGAAGTGTGAAGATGTGGGGAGAGTGAATGTCCTGTTATCGTGGAGGAGTGGTATTCTTGTAAATATCAAAAAGTAAACACTATTAGGAGGTATATCTTACCTCATGTGCCTAAAATAATGAATACAATTATCTAAAATATGTTAAATGGTCAAAATATTTCTATACAATAGGTTTTGGACAAGTTTTGTGTCAATTTCATGCTTTATCTTTTAATATTAACCACTAAGTAAACTTGTTTTTACCTTAATCAATATAATTAATTTTAGTTGATTTCACTAATATTTTTGTAAAAAAACTAAGTTGAAATTAGTATAAATTATAAATTATTCTAACTCCAAATATAAAATACATTTTTACAAATTTAAATCACATAAGTGGAAAAAATTAATTTAAAATTAATCTCGCATACGGGATGAGAAGGCGGGTTTTTAAAGTGAAAAGGTTCAAAAGTTTATAAAGTTTTTATATCCAATTTCAATATAAATTTGATCCCAGGGAAATAAATTGTATTAATATATATATAATTTATTTAATTTAACTTTAAAATCAATTTAAAATATATTTTAAGATTATAAATTATTTAGATGAAATAACTGTTTTCAATTAAAATTCAGTATTTTCACTATTCATCAAAAGATGAAACTTTTTATAAAAACCCAAAAAATCATCATAAGCTAATATTGACATTAATATTTCAAAAAATAAGTTTATTTTGTAAAATAGGATTCATAAAAGTGTAAAAATTTAGTTTTAAAATACGTTTATCATTAAAAGTTGGCAAAACTGCCTTTTAGAAAAATACAGCATTTATGTGTAAAAATAGATTTATTCTTATATTATGCCTATAAAATATAATGAATTCATGTTAAAAAAATTATAAAATATAAATTTCATTAATATAATCCAATAATTTAATTTATTTTGATAAAACACATTTGGCATGTAAAAATAGTTTTTTTATAAAAACATTTCCTTTATATTCAATTAGTATTTATTTTTATTTATAATTAATTGGTAACCAATGAATTCATTTTATAAACATGTTTAAACTATATTTTCATAATTTAGATAATATTATTCATTATCTCCATTCCAGTATCTATTTGATAACTATCATGTTAAATAATAATATTAATAGTATGTTGTTGTCCGATAAGACTCACTGAAAATTAATTTTTATTTGATTTTTTAAAAACTAGCTTTATGGTTGAGCGGTAACCATCATAATGGGATATAGGCGGGATACATCAGGTGGGATACATAGACAAAATACCTATTCAAAATTCAAAATTTAGAAAGAAACTTTGTGAAAATAGAAACTGAGAAAATCATGATATGGGATTCACTCGCATCAGTCGGTGATGCATCACCTACTAATAATCATTACGAACTTCCATAGTCATTAACATCGTCCCATACCACTGTCGTCATTAACATCCAAACATCACACCAGTTTTTCAGTAAATGACGGATACCATCAAGTTGTCCTCACCTGTAGAGCTACCCTTCGGAATCCAACATCACCGTTGAAGAAACTCCCAACAGAACACCGTAAAGCCAACCAGACAAGATCTTCAAGACCATTATAGGAACTTCCTAAATAAAAAACCCCAAAAACATCAACCTCATTTTTGCCAAAAACCACATCTGGTCGAATGAGAACCACCACCAGAATCGTTGGTGCCGACCTTTTTGTCGCCAAGAACACCATCATCTTCGCCTCATAGCAACACCAGAAGCCACCATCGAATAGATTAGAACACCACCATCAATAGACACCATCCGATGATGCCTAGAGAAGCCATCATCTGATAAAAATTAGTCATGTGTGTAACATAAGTTATTAAAGAAACTCGATGTTAGGTGCAATGCAAGATAAACTTGGTGTTGTATATAACACAAGATAAACTATGCATTGCATGTAATTCAAGATATAAAATAATTTAAATTAATTTTAAATAAGATATTTCCTAAAATCTTAGGATGTTATGATTATAGGTTCATGTACTGTAGAGAAATTATAATTAATTAAATAATAATAAAAAATATATAAATTTATATATGTGTGTGTGTGTGTTCACACACATGTATTAAGTTTCATGGTATAGTGTAAGAGTCATTTGAATTGCAACTATGAGACTCAAGATGGACACACACATACTTAATATTTGTTTTTCTAAAAACCCTATAGCTACAAACCAACTGCCCATGGCAATAGGGTCCACATGGACTAGGTTCCACATAAAAGTGATTATATCCATTGGATATATCAACACAAATTGTATCCATGGGTGTTGCATTCATGGTTTAAACCTATATTCACAGGTAAAGGTATTATAGTCATAGGCATGGCACATGGCTATAACTATTTTTTATAGTTGTGATAGACCGAGTTTAGGGCCCAGTGATGTAAATGGTACAATCATAAAGAAAAATTAGGTTCATTCCATTATATATTATTATTATTATTATTATTATTATTATTATCATATGGAATATATTAGGTTTGATATTTGATTAAGGTTCTTTGTGAAATTATCAATATAAAACCCTACATCTATATATTCCCATATTATATTATTTTAGGAGGTGGGAAATAATTTTAGTGTTGTGTACAACACATCATATCCTTAGATAATTCTCTCAATGAAGAACATATCTAGGGATCCTCTCAGGATCAAGATAATTTCTCCACCTTCTTCTTTCATCTCAATATTAAGAGAATAAGAGAGATAGTCCTTTAACCTGAATGATTATTTTTCTATTAAAGGTTATTGATGCAAGATGATAAGTACTTTTGTTCTAGAACCTAGAGTTCCATTATGATTTGATATTATGGATCACATGTGGGTCATTGATAGAGGAATTTTACTTTGTATCCTCTTATTACAAAACAATATAACTCCAATAGGGTTCGTATAATAAATATTTGTATCGAAGAAAGAATTTCAAGACTGAGGTAATTCTTATTATTAAATTAATTATAGATTTAATGTGAAAAGATCCTCATTGTGTTATGGGATTACTTTATTCTAGTTTTTTCAGTTATATTCAATATATATATTATGAATATTTGTCATGTTCTTATGTATTATCCATTAGATCTAATGAAAACTCATCCTTGGGAATGGGCTCAGCCAGTTTTTGTTGTGCCTGAAACAATCATTGAATATGAAATTAACCATGGAATCCACCTTATTTTGGTGTGGTTTGGATCATGTGAGGGTTCGACTATTAAGATGCCCTCCTCAGACCACTTTTTATATTGACTAGTGGATACGGAATGAGGCCATGGGCCTTTACCCCAAGGGGGTGGTTCGGCTTGAGTGGAAGGTATCTATCAAGATTCCCTCCTTAGATCACTTAATATATGTGATTGGTTTCTAATATATGTGGGGTTGACTATGTTATGACTACGCCAAGATTATTTTATAATATATGTTGGATTTCTTATGTTATGCCTTTTCCCATGTACATTTTCAGAATACATGGGATTGGCTATGTTATTCATTTTTCTCATATGTGCTTCAAACATACATGGGACTAGCTATGTTACATATTTTTTTCTAACAAAAATATCATGGCACTGGTGGTATGATTCATTATGGGGGTTTCAATATAGTAAAATCATTTGTGTCATGATTACTATTTTCTAAAGGCTTCCTACTAGTTATATGAGTGTATCCAAAAACACCCAATGGGTCTCATATCTGTGATGGATTATGGATCTAATTTCCAAATGAAGGTGCCTATTGGGGAACTTGGTCAACGATACTTGAGAACTCACATTGGTCAAAAGGATGGGAAGCCAGGATCATCACACCTTTTTAGGGGTAATTGTTACCTACTCTGGGACTCTCTTATATATTTAAGATATGTTCATGAGACCTTCATTAATTACTATGTATGATGTAGGTCACCCTTAAATTAAAAATCAATTATTATCATGCATGGAATTTAGAATCATATGTATGTATCTGAGATTCTTCATCGATGGATATATTTGTATGTATCTTAGGTTCTCCATCAATGGTACCCTTTTATGTATGTATTAGAGATTATTTTGGTTGTTTATCATTGTAATGTTGGTTTCAAGCCACACAGTGGAGTTCTATGGATTTAATCATCATCTAGGGAGATAATATTTGTTTCAATGTTGGGATCGGGCCCATGAGATGTACATCATATGTATCCTTGTGAATGGAATCAGAACCCACTTAGTTTAGTTCCACTTAACGAGACACATCATACCTTTTAAGTTCATGTGATGATGACCAAACCATGTAGTTTAACATCATGTAGGAAGGATGTCTAGGAGAAAGTTGCCTATTTAAATTTTGGTGTGGGATTTATGCCAAGGCATCCCAAGGAACCTATAAGGGATGTTAGCACCCATGTCGGATATGACTCTACTGGGAATGTGTCCCATAGTAAATTAGGGTTAATTTTGTGTGTCGATTTTGGACCATATAGAGGCTTCCTACATATCCCATTTATATAGGAATCAAATCCCGCATAGTTTGTTTCCACTTAATAGGACACATCATACCTTTTAAGTTCATGTTATAAGGACCAAATCATGTATTTTAACATCGTGCAGAAAGGAAATATAGGTGAAAGGTGCCGAGTCAAAGTTTGGTGTGGGAATTATTTTGAGGTATCCAAAAGAAATTGGAAGGGATGTGAGCTCCTAGGTCATATATGACTCTACTGGGAGTTTGGACCATAGGAAATTAAGGTTGATTTGTAGTGTCAGTTTTGGACCTCATTGATGCTTCCTATGTATCCCATTTATACATAAATCAAAGCCCATGTAGTTCGGTTGTGAGGACTCATGACTATGGAGGCCCTATTAAGGTTTGTCTCATGGTGTAATGTGTCCCTTTGAGAGGATTGATTTGGGTCTTATATTGAATAGGAGTCCCTATGGAGTGGGGCCAGGAGGAATATATTGACTCATAGTGATTTAGAGGTTTGGTTGGGGATTACTCTAGGATGGATTCCCTTTGACTTTATTCATTGGGAATATGGGCCCTTTGAAGGTCAAGGAGTGGTTTCTGGGATTACATTGTATAGTAGGATTCCATTTTGGTTGGATACATGGATTTGAGGACCCACTCCTATGGAGGCCCTCTGAAGGAAGGCAAGAGGAAGATCCAAAAGAAGATTCTCTACCAAGACATGAATATGACTATGCGAATTTCATGATCCTAGATAACCTCTAAGCCCAGGTGATTCATTCTTGAATGTGAGAAAAATAGGAAGCATTAGATCTAGAAAAGTACAAAGTTCTTCTTCCACTGGTGGAAGAGTCCAGGGTTATGGGAGAAGAAGAGAGGTCTTTTATGTGCTCATATCCTCTCACGCTTCATATCTAGGATAGTCATGTCGGACTAACCATATATATACCACCCTACTATAAAAGCTAAGGGATTACTTTGGGAGGGATTCCTTAACCCTGGTTCTAGAGAATAAATGGGGATATGGTATTAACCCTCAATGGGAAAAGAAAGTGTGATCCTATCCCTCCCCACCTAGAACTATAGGTCTCTGGTCTTAGTGATAATGAGGGAAGGACATGGTCATATCCCTTACATTCAAGACCGGGAGATCCCTGACACTGCCCCCAAGGTTGGGGTCCTTGTGACCATGGGAATTCATAACTTCATGAATGTCTAGGACCCTACCCATTATGTGGGAAAAGTGTGGGGAACCTCTAATGGAAGGAATGCATAACCAAATGGGAGACATGCTAGTGTGTGTCTCACCATGGTTGTGTAAGTCAAGATATATTGGTGGAGGCTTCAATTTGGTCCCCCTAATATGAGGGATCAAAATGGAGGAGATACATACCATTAGTGGATTGAAATAGGTCTTAGAAGGTGTCTCACATGGGTCAAGTCTTGGAGAGCAGAAGGTTCTTCACATAGGGTGACCTATAAGGATCTAGAAGTGCTTCGCATAAGGGTAGGCCTAAGAAAACTGGATTTTCCTTATGTAGTGGTCCACCTGGGAAAAAAACTTGGATGAAGCCTTAATTTAGGTACCAAGGGTCTCCTCAAGTGTCCCTATAAGGGTCTCGCATAGGTCTCATATTTGGGAAGGGACCTTCACGCTAGTTCTTTTCAACTAGGGGGAAAGGGGTCCTTGCACAGGTGTCTTATGTTTCAGACCCTGGAGGGACTTTAATCCCACTATCCCCCTTAATTACCTCTTCTCTTAGGTTTTAGAGAGCTACCTAAAGGATTTTTGAGGACCTGGGTGAAGGGTCTATGTGACTAGATCTTGGAGGCTTCTTCAATTTTTTTAGTATGTCATATGAGGAGCCCCAAGGTCTTATTTATAGGAAAATATGGGACCCTGGTCAAAGGAACTTGTCTGCACAAGTACCCAGAATAGGTACCCTATGCAGGCACCCTATACAGGGGTGGAATATCCTTCAGTGCTATATAGGGGGGGCCTGCACAAGTCTTCTGGTGGATAGGTTGGGTGTGCGTAGGCCACTTTTAGGTGAGTTACCTTGATACTTCTTGGGGATCTTTACCTCTCTAATAATTGAGGTGTTTTTTATTAAATCTTTTCATCATGTGTGAAAAAAAAGGAGTGTCAAAAAATCCCCACCTTAGTATTGGATCCAATCAGAATAAGTGGGTCTAGTCCTAAGGTAGATGGAGGAAAAGATTCTCAAGGTTGAGTAGGTCATCTACATAGGTTACCCACACAGTTCAGCGGCATAGGTTTGGTGTGCAGACCCATGATTTAGGTCTTGTGTTTAGGTCCAATTCATAGGCCAATGGTGTCTATAAATATCATGGACCCTCTGGTGAATATTTTCTTTTGTTCATGTTGTACTTTTTCTCTCATCACGCTAATCATCTGTGTAGTAATTCCACATTTTTCATTCATGTAGGTCTTATAAAGAATATCCTTTACTCCAGTACACGGTACAGTCACTTGAGCAACCATTCTATGTGATATCACTTCATCTAGGGTCATGCATGAGGGACGTAGTTGAGGGTCCTATGTGACGGAACTTCCTTTTACAAAATTTCTCAACTTTATAAAATCAAGATTTTGACTTTAATGAAAAATATAAATGTCTTATCGTTGGTTCTAAATGGATGATCCAATAGATTCCCACAAACAATTCATTGCATGTGTCTCAAAGTTGATCAAATATGTTGGGCCATATTACTATGACATGTGTGATTCCACTCTCCCAGACATGGTGAATCACTTGAAGTAGTATCAGTGTGAGTATATTTGAAGTTACTATATGCACCTACAAAGTCATGGGCTTTTGAGAGATGCTCTCACCCCAAAGGCTCAGAGTTACTTTCTAAAGTTTTGGTTCATGGAATATACCAATTGTCCCACTAATAATGTCTCCTATAAGTGTTCATACATCAAGGAAGGAATATTTCCTACCGCCTGTTTCATGCATCATAACCATTGTACCCCATATTTGAAGCCTCATACCCAAGATCTAAAACCTTATTACTATGAGTAAACCTTTTGTGCTTCCTAGATAGACCAGTCACAAGGTTGGAAGGAGGATTTGGACTTCTTCTCTAGAGGGGGATTCGGGCCTGAATGGATGTGGGCATACTGGGTATGCCAAAATTGTATGGAATTTAAGACTGAGCTGTAATACATCAGTATATATGAGTCCATTTGGGTGGGGAAAACTTATGTTTACAAGAACTTGGACATAATACCTGGACTTTTGAGCTAATGGAGTCCTTATAAAAGTTTTTTCCATCCAATACATGGCGAAGTCGGCATTATCCTTTGGGAAATATATAAGATTTATGGAGCCCCTATTCTAGGGTATATGTATGATGAGTTTATCCCACTAAATAAAACATGGGATGATATCAAAAGTATGTCATCTTTGGCCCATGAGTTGTTGAAGTTGGATAAGAATATTAAGAAGGGAGTCCCTTGTGCAAGGGGAGATATTCATCCTAAAATTCAGATGAAGTCCTTCCTTGAGACAGAAGGAGAAATCCCCACTTGTCAATGCCCTATGGGATGACCCGCATTAGAAAATAAGAGTACTCCTTGAAAATTATGAACAACATTATAGTAAGGCCAATATACCCATTGGGGTTAAAAGTTTAAGTATGAGGTTTCTATGAGGATACATTTGGTTGGATTTCTCACAATGTTCCTAAGTATCTACCTAATTCCAATCTTCAAATATAATGGTAGCGTAAGACTAAGGACATTTGTTATATCAGCCAAACTAGTAGAAGGGGTCCATATAAGGTCGGTTTCCCTTGTCTTGGTGAATTTCTACTGGTGTTTACTACCTACGTACATTGAGAAGTCCCAATTCATAATTTTAGGGCCATTTCAAGTTATTTGTGGGTGTATTGAAGAACACATTAGTTCCTATGCTATGATAATTAGGGTTAAAGTCTAATAAGGCCGATTTTTCCCATTTTTTCAAGTTATTTCTAGAATTCAACCTTTAATCCTAAATCATGATGAAGTCCTAAGGATTCTGAACGTATTGGGAGAGTTCAACTTCTTCTGGTATAGTGATCCGCCTACTAGTACTTTCACCAATAATGGAAAATCTTATGAAGATCTGAGTTTATACATAATTTCATTTAGAGATAATGTAATGGCATCACATATTAACAATGAGATCATTTTTAAGGAATATGATCCATATCAATTTACCTTCCAATTAATTTTTTTGCAAAATTCAAGTGTTTCTCCCCACACACATGTTAATCTTGAGAAAAAACTAATGGTGGATCGAAAATTCTGGATCTTAATAACCCTGGAGGTGTCCCAAATTTCAATCAAGCTATCTCCATTGATTTCATCAATCGGAATGGAATTTGGGTATGTTAGTTCTTGGATTTATTCATACCCCTAAGGGTAATTAATTAAATGAATTATTTGGGTCATGGATATGAAAAATGATGGCCATGAAAAGTGTGGAAAGAAGTTCCAATCTAAGGGTGGTGATTCTGAACCTTCTAATAATTTAAATAGATCTCGAGAAAGGTATATTAAGTAGGCCGAGGTTGAGAAAACCACATATTCTAGGCTAAGGTGGTCTGGTCTTCATTTCCGAGAGGATATTCAAGTTCTGATCACCCGGTCTTCTATAAGAGTATAGAGGTCTAAAAAGGATTCAAATTCAAATGACATCGGGTCTTCCTCATAGCCAACCACATTAGTACCATATAATTTGTGACCCCTAGCGATCCAAGCTTGGTAGGATATATCTTGTAACATTAGAGAAATGTGGGTATTTCTCTAGGTTGGTGTACATATCATGGATCTAAGAGATATAACCCTCCAATATGCACCTAGAAGGTAATTTGACTAAGGTGGGTAAATATTTTTGGGATCTGGAAATGTTAATATATGAAACTAATGATCGGATCTTAGCCAAAAAGTTAGCATCTAAAAAGTTAGATCGAGGGAAAATTAAGGGGGTAGCTGGTCATTCTGAAGAGGGATGGGATGACTATGTCGACCCTAGTGAGGTATATCTCTCTTCTCCCTTATCTTTTTACTCATTTGTCCACTGTCATTAATTTTGAGGGGATATATCTTGCATCTTGGAGGAGGAGGAGAAGCACCAGTGGAAAAGGCAGTTGAGTCGCCAAAATATGGGCCCATGGGCACCCCTATTAGTGTAGTGGATGAGTATCTTGAATCCATAAAGTTATCCCTGAGACAAAGGATGATGGTGGAGAAAATGGTGAGAGGATTTCATCAACCTCCACCTCAAGTTCTTATTACTAAGAGGATTGACACGGGTCCCTCATTGTCTCAAATAAAGAAACAAAAATGGGTGACGAATTTTTCTCGGTGTATGCATTGTAGTAAGTATTTTTATTTTCATTTGATCTCATGACTTTCCTGACATACTCATTTGACTATTCTTTCCTTTTACAGTATCTTCATCACTTTACTCCCTTAAGGGTTCCAAAACTGATCCTTGAAGGATCAAGGGGGGGTATCCTAGAGGATCCATAGATTTGTGATGATGAATCCATACCCTTGATGGATGAACTACCAAGATATGTGTTTTCATATTCCCTTATTATTGTATAGATGGTACAGGATCATGGTTATATTATATGTATAGCATAAGGTGTCAGGTACTGGTTACTAACTTTCTTCCTTGTGATATTTTATATCTGACACATATAATAAATGGAACCTACAACAACCACTATAGGCCCTGTCTCCACTCCAGGAGGGGTTGAAAGGGATCCCAGATAGTCTAATGAAGGTTTCGGTTCTAATTTTACCCTATGGGATTTGAAGATGTTGCATTTGATGAGAATTCAGTGGAGAAAAATAAGATCTAATTTGGGTCCTGAGCCCCATGTCTTGGATACCCCTACTAGTGAGGATGTTACCAGACTTGAAGTAGTTTTTAATTATGTAGTGGAACTTGAGGATAGGTTAAAAAATATTAATATTCCTACCTATTTGGAAGAGTTTTGGGAGTTCAGCAGGTTATTAGATGGATGTGAGTTTTCTCTTTCTCACGTTTTTTAAATAAAATCAGTCTATTTTCATTTGATGTTTCACATTAGAGATCAACCTGTATGGATTTTTCTATAGATAATGTTACCAAATCAATTCAAAAACAAGACATCCAAGCCCATCCTACTCTTGTTGTTGAGGGAGTGAGAGTTGATAACCCCGAAGTGGGAGATTCCCAAGAGCCCTTTATCTCGACTTCTGAACAAACTTATGGGGATGTTCCTTCTTAGGAGATTATTACCCATAATGTTGAGGTTGAGAGTATTGGGGAGACATTAATCCCAATGGTTTATCTAATAATAAGTGATTTTTATCAATTACTTTGGCTGGTTCACTACCTTATATTTCTGTTAACCCCCTAATGTTGATGAGGGGTGTCACATTCTATTCAGTTTCATTAGCTTCAGTGGTTGAGCATGAAGTGAGGGATTCTGTGCTAGTTCAGTCAACACTAGTAGGAGAAACTAATTTTGTATTAGAGGGAGTGGAATAAGGTGACTCATTGAGTTCACTAATCCTATAATACATCTATCCCTCTGAGAGCGGCTCTGATTCAGACTTGGATATATAGGATTCTCTTTGCACTATACATCGTATCATTTGAAGAGATATCTAGAAGATAGTATCATGGATTCCACTTAAAGACCTACCATCATGACTTTTCTAACTTCCAAATATGTTTTCTATATTAGGGTATGTCAGGTTTGATTATCACATTATCTACTATGTTGTAAAGTCAATAATTTATAAAAAGGAAGAGGATTGAAGGTCGCAACAGGCTAAGGCATAGTTAGTAGGCTAGTTTAAATATCTCATGGATATTGTGTCCCAGTCAGAATAGAATCATGCTAAGGAGGTGGAGGAACATTAGTTCTATATAGATGATAAATCTCTCCAAGTGATACACCCTCAAGAATAAATAAACACCATACAGGAAGAGATGGTCCCAATCCACCATTTCTTGAAAAGGGTCTTGGAACAAGGTGGGTATTATATGGGTGTAGAGAAATAGGAGCTTCATCATGTTAAAGAGTCCATTGCCACACAACTATATGGGTTTTTAGAAATCTATAGAAAATGCTTGAGCCACAATTCAACATCTCAAAGCCTATGTTGAAAAACACCTATAAAATTTGGCAGAGAGACTCCAACATGTGTAAGTTTCTATGAATTTTAGAACATAAATGAAAAGGTTTTTTTTTTTCAATTACCTATTCTTATACTCCTATATTCATCATAATCATTATAATTATAATGATAGGGGTGAGGGAGTGCTCTAATTTTTTCCTAATCCATAGGACCTAATGATCATAATTTGACTATTTCTAGGGTTATATGGATAACCCTACAAACTTTGTGTCTTTTGTGTCATCGCCCTAATTTTTGCCTAAGTCCAATGAAGAATACGTAGCATGGGAGACATTTATTATGCTTCCCTTTAAGAGTTTTTATCCTAACAAGTTTTGTACCTTTTATCTTTTCATTACTCGATTCTTGTATAAACCGTACAGAGCATAGGTCTAGTGATCTGAGACTCAACTTTTACCAAGGGTTCCCTTTATGAGTTTTCAACTTGGAAAGTATTATGTATCTTTTTTGGGTAGTTTAAATTCTTGCAAGTTGGAATAATGTGACTGGTTTTTTAGGTCAAATAGCTTTGACCGTGATTTTTTGAATGATGACCCAAACAAGTCTTGTTGGCCATAATGTTCTGACATTCTTCAAATACCTAAAGGGTAATTTTTTGTCATGATTTTGTGATTCCCATATCTAAAAAATAATGTGATGAAAATATGTAATTAATGGTCACAAAACAAGTTCAAAAACAATTATTGCACAATATTTTCAGGACTTATGGGAATATAGGAGGTCTCTCCTGAGGAGGAACATACCACTAGTTGAAAAAACCTTTTTGTGGGTGACTTTATGAAAATCCAGCTGAGGCATATTACTACATAGTAAAATAGTTTCATCCTCTAGATGGAATGCCCTTTTGGTGGTTGAATTATAAAAACATAACATGGGTATACTATTTCATAGTCAAACAAAGATATCCTCATGAATTTTAAAATTCTACTACCAATGGTCAGGAAGTTTGTGAAGATTCAGATTTATCAATACCAATAAGGGTGGTTTTCCAAGGGAAGGTGCCTAAGAATAAAGAGAGAATCTGTATTGACATTATCCATGAATGGTAAACTACTCCTATATGAATTTGGATCATGTGAAGAAGGGTAAATTCTGTTAAATGACCAATTTTATGGGGAATCCCCCTATCTAACAAGGGTTGAAGCATCATGTAGTTTAATGTCATGTGACCAATACAAAGACTATGAAGTTTAACATCTTACGGTGAGGATGTTGTTGTTCAATTTAATGTCTTGTTACTAGGATGTTATTCTATGTAGTTTAATGTCATACAATAAGGAAATTGGGGGATACAATTTAAGTTCCTTTAAATCTAACTAAAATATTAATAATTCCCTCCTTCATGGTAATCATTCGGATAATGTGCCATCATTTTTAGGAATAAAATATAAAGGTTGTAAAATATAATCTGGGGGCATCCGAATATGAAAAGTGATATGGGAAAATCTTGTAAGGAATAATCATATATCATGTTCGAAAATAAATTTCTAGCCTAATGTCATTAAGGCTTATAGAGATGGAGGAGGTCTCTCCTAGGGAATAATTCACCTTTGGTTGACAGGCTCTTTTAGAGGGATACTTATGAAAAACCAACTATGACATGTTACTATATAGTCAAATAGTGGCATCCACTGGCTAATAGGACCTTTTGGTGGGAGACTTAAAGGAAACTAGGGTGTATTACTACATAGTCAAGAAAAGTTGTTATCAATAATTCTAACATTCTATTACTAATGGATAGAGGAATTTTATGGAGATTTAGATTTCATTAGACATAAATTTTGGTTTGTGGATGGAAAGTTCATAAATACAGAAGGATAATTTCAAGTAAAAATTAACCAATAATGGGGGAAAAGGTATCCTACAAAGGTCTGACCCAAATATAGGAAAAATAGGGTTTTTTATTGAGGATGGTCCCAAATCATAGTGTATGGGCATCGCTATGTATCTCATTTTAATGAGAATCGATCCATAAATAGTTATGTAAAACCATGTAGTTTAAGGTCTTTCTTTCAAGACTTGTCATGCATTTTAACATCATGCATTGAGGATGATATGGTTCCTATAGTTTTAGGTCATATGACTAGAACCATGGTATTATGAAAATGATGGTAAATATGAGGCCTACTAGACCAAGGTTGTTCCAGAATACTTCATACATGAGGGAGAAAATTTCAAACCATGATCTTGAGGGTTATCAGATCAGGAAAAATGATATGGGACAAGCATGTGAGGGATGACCATGGACTATGGTTAAATAGAAGGTTCCATCATGATGTTATCAGGGCTTACAAATATAGAATAGGCTTATCCCAAGGATGAGTGTGTCACTGGTTGAGAAACCCTTTTTGTGGGTGATTTTATGCAAAGCCAACTGGGACATATTACTGTATAGTCAAGTAGTAGAATCCTACGGCTAACAGACCCTTTTGGTGGGTGACTTATGTAAATACAACTAGGGTGTGTTACTTCATAGTTAGAAAAATGTGTCCTTAGGTATCATATATTCTATTTCCAGTAGCTAAAGAAATATTATGAAGATCTGAAATTGTCCAATATTAGGTGCATGACGTGTGAAAGGAATATGTCTAAGAATAAAGGAAGCATTTGGAGTGGCATTATCCATGAAGTATATAGTAATTTTCATATATCTGACTCATATGTAGGAGGGGACATTTATGTTTCCTTGATGGACCCCTTAATGAGGGAACCCGAATTAAGATCTCCTATATAGATATTTTTTTATATGTAGGAGAGGGATTATTTTAATTTACTCTATGGCTAGGACTAGGACATGAGGTCTAAGAGTCTCTACTTCTTTCATTGGAATGATAATCAAGCTACACATAGTTCTTTAGGGACTATTCATTTTAAAGTCATGTAATAAGGACATCAGCCATGCAGTTTAACTTCATGTGGTAAGGATGAAGGTGACTCTATATGAAAAAGGAATATTGTGTTTGAACCAGGGTATAAGACCCAAGTGTCACTATATATCTTTTTTGAGCAATAATAAATCCACACATAGTTCTAGAATTGATTCCCCATACTGATTAAATTCAAGTGTGGAGAATGGGGGTTTAAATACAGGCTCACGCATGGGGTGAGAACCCATATTGGATCCTCTTATATAAATCTAACTCATACATAGGAGAGTGGGGTAATTTCTTATATTGTAGTTGGACAGGGATGTATGATCTGAGCATCACTACATACTTCATAAGAATGAGAAATACTCCATACGTAATTCTTAAGGAACCATGCAGTTTAAAGTCATGTAGAAATGACATCTTGTGTTCCCTTTAAGGTATTGAGACTAGTACTATAGTAACCCTAATGTGAATTGATATAACTTGATCATGTGGGGAATCCTTTACCAAAACTCATAACCACATGTTAACTATGCTCGGTGTGAGAAACATGGAGTGGAAAAGGTTTCTTCCATCACACAAAGGTGATAAAAATAAAGGATAGTAATGTTTTGATTTTGTGGTGGTTGGACTAAGATATAGGATCCAGGTGTCCCTGTGTATCTAATTATAGTTAGAATCAAGTTTTACATAGTTCTTAAAAATTATCCATGTGTAGGTATGGCCCGTACATAGGGAAGGGGGATTTTTTTGTTGTGGGTGGACCCATGATTGGAGATCTAGGTTTCACTATGTATACTATTATGGTCAAAATCATGCCACGTGTAGTTATTAAAAAGGTGTGGTGGGATACCAGCATCGAATATTGTGATCCTCTTAAGAATATATTGAAATGTTGTGTAGTTTTACATTATGTAACAAGGATGTAAACCATGTAGTTTTACATCATATGGTAATGATGTTGTCATGTGGTATAACATCTCATGACTATTATGTTAGGATATGTGGTTTAAAGTCTTATATCTCAGAGTATGATGTCTTGTAGTTTTGGGTCGTATGACTAGGACTATATAGTGTGTCTTTTAAGGTCATGCATATAGGAAAATGGTGATATATAGTTTAATGTCATACAACAAGGTCATTTTTGTCATGAAGTTTATCATTTTCCAATGGGATGATATGTCATTATTTTTAAGGTCATATGATAAAGACCACTTGTGCGGTTTAATGTCATGATCCTGATACATGTCTCTCTTTTTTCACCCGAAGTACTTTTTGAGAAACCTCACATTGGTAGGGGACATAAGGATATATTCGTCCATAAATATCAGGTAATAAGCTCCATTAGAGTAAACCTTGTGTATGGAATAAGGTCCCTCCCACTTTGGATCATGTTTTGGTGGATTTTTCCTAGGTATCATCAGATTCCTAAGGACCAGTACTGATTCTCCATGGAGGAATGAATGGAGGAGGACCTTTTTGTTAAAAGACCATTCTATCGGATTTTGATGGAAATCTAAGTGATTCAAGGTATGTACTTTTTTCTCATCATTTATCTCCAATTCATCCAATTATTTTTGGGATTTCTCATATATGGATAAATAGTCGTATATGGAAGCATGAAGTGAGGTTAATTTGACCTCAATGGGCTAGATTTATTATGTTTTGTATACGAGTGAATATGGGTTTGCCCATGTGGCGGTATGGGTAGTGGTCTGATAGGCCCACAAGGAATGAAAGAGCTTATTAGGCCAATACATTTTATCTTTATCCTCCATCTTTCGGTGTATATTCGATAGGGTCTTGTTGAAATCCTATATCTATCTATTTATCACTGCATGATAGCAGGATGAGTGGTTGGATTTTATATTATAATCCTAGTACAGCTTCTCTAACTCAGAAAAATGGATATTGGTGATGTTGTCCACCAATATTGTATGAGGGACCCCAAATCTGGTAATGATGTTGTATTTCACAAAGCTAATGATTCTTTTTTCTCCAATTTCTTTGAGGGGTATTACCTCATCCCATTTAGAGAAGAATTCAGTAGCAGTTAAGATGTATTTGAACTATTTGGTCCTGAATGGAGGATATAGTCCTATAAAATCCATTCCCCATATAGAAAATGCTCAGGAGTATTTGGATATATGTAGAAACTATGGGGGTTGATGGATGAAGTTGGCATGCACTTGGCAGGAATGAAATTTCATGGTGAATTATGTGCAATCTCATGTTGTTTAATTTCATAAGAATCTAAGCCTTCAAGTTTGATTGGAGATCTGACACCATAATTTGCTGTCACCATAGGCTTCCACATGTACTTATTTCATGATAGCAGTAATCTATTATCCATTGATACATCTCAGAAGGATTCCATCAAATCCTTGTTTATAGAAGACATTATGGTGATTTGGGCTGTCATAAAGAGTGAAGTTGGTTGCTCGTTGTTGGATTTTCTATTTTCTGGCTCGATCTGACGAGATCACTCCATTTTGAAGGTAGTGAACAATGGGTATTATCCAACCAATCATGGGGATATCTAATTTAGGAATAAGGTTGACATAATTAACACCTTTCATGATGATATGAGAAAAATGTGACACCATTTGATGGTGTGCAATCATGATGATTATTTTATCCCAATTTGGATCTTCCAAAGTCATAGCTTCATTTTCTAATGCATATATCTATTAATTATATGATCATGGGATGTGAGTCAATATTGAATGTGATGGAAATTCTTCAATTAAACCTTGGACATAATTAAGTAGGGGAATTAGCTCTTCTTTCTTGATAGAATAGTCCACGTTGATCTGTTTAATTACCAATTCTAAATTTTTTTTCACCTCTAGGTGGCACATTTATATTTGAATTTCTATTTATAGGCCTATGATGAGGGGATGATATCCTAACTCATTGTTAGTACATTCATCTAACAAAAGGAATGAGTAAGATAGGACTTACTTTATTGGATATATGAGAATGACTCATAACCTGGCCTTATTAAGCATAGGGTATTTCATTATCTTCCCTATTGGGATCCTAGATGCACCATCAAAATACATTTCCAATATTTAGGGGATATCTTTAATTGAAAAGATCTCTTCATCTAGAAATTCAGTATTTAATGATGTTTTTTCTATAGATGGTTGTTATATAAGAAAATATACCAAAGCCTGGACTTTCACCACTTTATGTGGTAAAAACTTTATGTAAAACTATTACATGATAACCTCCCACCATTCCAAAAGTTCTATCAATGTAAGATGGTTGAGGATATATTTGAGCGGGTTGTTGCAAGAGACCAAATTGACCTTGTGGTGCTATAGGTAGTGAATCATTTTCTAAACCATGAATATTAATTCTAATAAGCTCTTCTCAATTTATAAATAATTAGTCTCGATTTCAAACATGGTTCAACTGAGGTAAAAAGGGTTGTTTTAATTCCTAGTGTCATTCTTATTTGTGAGGAAAGTGCCCAGTGATTTTTCTTAGGTCAGAATGTGTAGAATGTGTGGATTCTCCTCAATGGGTGGTATTAGCACTGGTGGTAGCAATAGATATTTATTTAGGCTATCAAATTATTATTGACAGTCATTGGTCCACTGATATGTAACCCCCTTCTTCATCAAATTAGTGAAGGGAAAACACTTTCCTATAAGGTTGGATATAAAGAAAAAATGTAGGAAAGGTATCCCTATAAACCTCTCAACTCTTTTAGGTTCTGATGTGGTGAAATACCGATGATATCCTTTTTCTTCTCAAGGTATACTTCAATTCCATTATTGAATATGATTAATTCAATAAATTTTCTCAAGCTTACCCTAAAATCACATTTCAAGGGGTTTATATTCAAGATATGTTGTCATGGTTTATTAAATATGGTCTCAAGATTAGTTAGTGGTCATAATATTGTTAGGACTTAACCACCAGATCATCAATGTAGCATTATAAAAACTTCCCCAGTAAGTGTTTGAAGATGTGTTGTACAACATGTTGGGACTAGGAAATCATCTTTTATATAGTTCTGGTTGAGATCTCTAAAGTTGATTCAGACACTAATTTTCCCATTCTTTTTATTTAATAGGATGATTTTGGCTATTCATTTTAGATACTGAACTTCTCAAATGAATTTGAACTTGATAAGCTTGTCCAATTTAGCCCTAATTTTGGATGTGTGAGTCTGACGTGTTCTTATGGATGCTTTTTTATATGCCCATTGTTTTTTAATCAATCCCAAGTGGTGATTGGCCACCTCGGTATTGAGTCCTAGCATCTCTGTGTAATTCCAATCAAACATGACTTGATGTTTCTTCAAGAAAGTGTTATAAACCTCTTTCTCTTTGGAAGTCATGGACATACTAATCAAATTGGGTTATGGATCTTCTTATATACCTAGATGTATTTCTCTGAGTTTAATAATAGTGGTAGAGACACCTTTCTCAAATGTTGGAGGGTTATCCCTAAGGTCTTCCTCCTCTTTCTCTTCCTCCTTCCCCTCCTCCTTCACCTTTGCCTTATTCTCAAGGGAAGTAGGTTATCAAGAAAATTTCTCATAATTAGGGTAGGAGTCAATGTTTTGATATTTATAAGGAAAAGAAACAAATTCTGACCCAACTGATGGTTTGGGGGCCCTTTGAAGCTCCAAAGAGATGAAGGATAGAGAATGAGCATATTCATTTTCTCTTGGTGACATGACAACCACTTCTGACCCAGCTGATGAGGTAGGTATTTTTAAAAGCTCAAGGGATGGAATGAAGGCATTTTTACCCAGGATTTCATCATTTTCTAGAGAGTATATGACTTCTCCAATGCTTCTAGGTTCATTTTCCATGACTGATATCATGGAATTCATTGAATATGTGCTTGAATTCAGATACACCTATTCGATCTGATTGATGGAAAGTGCATTCTCTACACTGAGCTACTTGAAGAGATTATATGGGGTTATCTCGAGACCATTTGGGGCATTGGTTTGAGAAAAATCATCAATCATGGGTTTTTCCCTTCCTTATGGTAAAATATAGCATCAATTAATTATGATTCATAGGATTTAAATGGGTATTTTTTACCATGTAATGTCCCAATTTGACCATTAATGCAATATTTGAGGCCTTGGTGATATGATAAGGAATAGTCACACTGATGTAACTAATTCCTTCCCAGTAAAATGTTGAAGGCCGTATATTTCTAAACTACTTGGAATTATGAGTTAAATATGAGATCCCTCAACTAATTCCTAAGCTTGATTTCAACGAGAGGATTTCTCTCTCTCTTGCCATAACCCTAGAGAATTAGAGTGAAGGGGGTAAAGTGGGACTCATTGTAATAATATTAATGAAGTGTTCAGACTAGAATGAGGTTGAATCCTGAGTTTTTTTTTTCAATAAAGGCTCATTAGATATCAATGTCATTTATCCTTCTAGATACATACAAAGATCTGATGTGTCCTTGTATAATGGAATCTTTGTCCTGCTCTGTGAAAGAGATGATTGGGTGGAATTTCATAGGATCAATCATTGTGAAATACACTTTGGAAGTAGTATCTTTAGCCTAAAATTCTTGAGGGATTGAAAAAACCTTTACTAGAGCCTCCTAGAGGTCTTTTGATAGAATCAAAGCATCCAGGATTAACAATTTGTTTAGCACCAGGACCGATTGATTTAAAATTACATACTTCTGGGATAAAGGTCTATGCTTACCTATATGGGGATACTATTTTCTAGGAACTTTAGTAACTTAAACACTTGATGTAGGTGGATCAACCCTTGGAATAAGAGTTGAAGGTGCTTTTGTCCCTAGTGGATTAGGTCAACTAGGTTTACCTGCATGCCGAGGTTGATTAGGAGACGAAGACACATCTAGTTGATATTCAATAAAATTAGGTTAGGTAAAACCCTATCATGTATGGAGGAACTTTCTTGATCCTACTGATCTCAGTGAAGGGATCCTCCATGAGTTTCATCCACATAGACAGTTTGAGCTAGGGTGTGGATAGAGTTCTGATTTATGGCACGACCATGTCTTCCCTTATATCCTCAGCTCTGGAAACCTCTTCACCTAATTCCACAATAGTATGAAAGTAATTTAGGTTCATAGACACAGTCATTATCAAATAATATATCCATTAAGTGAATAAAATTAATGGAACCAAAGATCAATTCCTTGTCTGATGAGGACTACGTCCAGCGGGTTGACTCTTATTGTACCATTTGGTGGGGCGGCACTCGTGCTTCTGGGGATAAAGGAGCGAAGTATGATAGATTAAAATCCAACTTGGGTCTTGGTACAAGTTCATATTCCTGTGTTTTTTTCCTTATCTTCTTTCCATGTTTTTTTGGAAGACTAACCTTCAGAGAACTTTGGTGTCGATGGAGTCGGTTGTGCCATAGCAGAAGCGGTCAGGTGCATAGTTGGTTGTTTCAACAATGTTTAGATGAGAGAATGAGTCTATTTTATCATCTTTATGACCAACCAATCGCTAAATTTCTACATACCCTTATTCTTAACTTTTATTTATTTATTCTCCTCCTTTGGGATCGCATCCAAAACACATGCTACCTGCTCAGGTGGCTTTCCCAACTTTACTTGCCTGAAGTCCATCATTTTCTATAGGATGACTTTGAAAAAAAATCCTATATGTTGTGAATTAATTCCCGGTGGAAGGGGAAATAGTTTTGGAGAACTTAAACACTATACTGGTTGGGATTCTTGGGATTTAGAAACTTGATCAAGTTGTTCTCCAATGACAAGATTAAGTAACAAGGGACTTGTTCATTTCATAAAGAATAAACATTTTTCTTAGGTTCCTTAAAATATTTTTGCCTCTACTCCATTTACTCTTCTTGATGAGGAAGAATTTTTTTCTAAAACTCAAGAGGGGGGATGTGTGATATGGCGTGGGATTTAGAGCTAGAGTGGGTGTAGGGGTTAACTTAAGTGTAATAGTGGAAACATTTTCTTTCTCAATTAGCTTTCCTTGAGCTAATGTAATTACTCAGGACTTAGACTTGGTTCATGTAATGGAGTATTCTATTATTTGAGAAATTTAAGTGAGATCCCCAAACCCTCCTATTTATTTCACATAGTGGTGTGTGAAACTAATTTCAAAGATTCTCTATATCGATAGAAAACAAATATTCTTGAGGAATTTATAGGCATAGGGTATTTTTCAACCCCTTCCTCCAAGAAATGAAATCTAAGACCCTCTTATTCTCCAAATTTTTATAGTTTGAGAGGTTGAGGACTGATTTCTTCTATAGAATCGAGCTAAATTGGAAGTGAAACTTATGACGGAGATCTTCCCATACTATAATTGACCGAGACAGTAAACTAGTGTGTCATACAAAGGCTAGTACCTATAGTTTTTTCACAAATAACCATGAAGCACATGAGTTTCACTACTTCCTATTGTGAATGGTTCCCCATAATGGGATCAAAAAGGGACATGAAATGTGTCAAATGATGTTTTGGGTCCCTTGAGCCATCGAAAATAATAAATGTAGGGTTTTCGAAGTTTGGTGGGGGAGGTTTGGATCAACTCATTTGGGGTAAGGATTATTTATTGATTGTACTGATGCATGACACTCCTCCATAGCTTACAATAGAACTGTTAACAATTCAATATTATTGATGATACCTTGGAGAATTTTTGGTTGGGTAGGAGCTTGAAAAGGGGTATCAATAGGTAGGACCAATTGTGGAGGCCCTGCAAGTATCTTTCATGGTTAACCTATAGGGTCAGGTCTATAAGGATGCACCTGGAACTGTACTAGTTGTGTGCCCAATGGATGGAACTCCCAATCTACTATTTTGGGATTCAAATATATTGGTTTTTAGTACCCCAGGTTGTACGAATGTTCTGGATCCATTTCAGTTGTTGTGTAGAACCCTCATTATTGAGGTATTCTAGTTGGGATTACAAGTTGAGGATCTGTTTGTAGAACATATCTGACAAAAATGTTTCCTTAGAGTAGTTATATATTGATTCTTCTCAATTATTTCATCTCTTCATCTTATTGAACATATCTTTCCTCCAGTGTAAGGGTTTCAACCTCTTTGGGAGGTGGGTGAGGGGAAACATTATCTTTACCCTTTTCTTTAGTGGATGTTATCTAAGGAGGTAGTAATAGAGTAGTTAAGGTAATGCCCAAATTCAGAGTAATCCTTTGGTTTTGGGTACACACACATTCTTCAATAATTTTGGTGTAGTCCATATTTTAAACTGAAACTTCCTCCTCTAGATCCTCTGTATTGTACTCATGTTTTATAGGGTATGCAGGGGTGGTATTAATAACATTTATCGATGTGTAATTCATTGCAGGCATTTCATCAGTCTATTTGTGAGGCTGTCTTTGTTTTCACCCTCCACAAGACATTTTCCTCTTCTTATTTTCTTTTCTTGGATTTGTTAGTGGGTGGTAATATGAAGGTAATCTCCAAACAATTTTTTCATACATGTTCCCAATGACGATACCAGATCACGGGATGGAATGAATTGGGAGGATCCATTCATTGATATTCCCCCTAATCATGAGAAATCTAACTTCCACTAATGAGGAGGTTTTTGAGGTAAAAAATCCCTCAATACTATGAGATGGGACTATTCCCGCTCCATTTTCACAAAATTTTGATCCTGGTTTGTTGACCTCAAAGGTTGTGTTAAAAAATCCCCCAACCCTACGGGCTAGGGTTTCTCCTGGATTGTCATGGCTCTTACTTTCATGACTACCTTCTTAAATTTAGGGATTCATGTTCAAACATGGGGTAGGTGCATCATATAGTTTTCACCTAAACCACCTACATTTGAAGAAATTTGTGCTATTTGTGACATTTATGCTATCTGATGATTGACTTCCCTTAAGCAGGAGGCCTGCTTGATATTTTTAGATGCTTGATGAAAAAATATTTCAATGGTTCTCTCTCTTCTGGCCTAACATTGGTGGGAATCAATCAAGGCCTATTTTTTATCATATTATATATTTTAATAGAGTTAATTTATTAAAGTTGGCCTAAGGTTATGACATTTCATGATGTCATCTTTGGTGGAATTTACTAACTGGGGATCATAGTGAAATGCAATGCTTTATGCTCACCCTATCCTTTAATATGAAAGTTGGATGGGGAATCTATGATCAGCTGATGAAATTATTTTAGCGCATCAATACATATGCACTGAGGATCTCCTTATTATTTCCCCAATCATGGATTTCATGCAGCTAGGAGATCCACCAAGTCAATTTGGCAGTGTGTCCCTTATATTACCATGACGTGGCTTAGATATTTTTCATAAGGTAATACCTTTTCTCTTAAGTGACAAAGAGTGTTCCATATATTTAGGTGCATTTCATCCACACAATATTATGAAAATCGTCTAGAATGATGTATTGGGGAGTGTATAAAGGAAAGAACATGACTAGTATGTCAACTTTATCCGGTTTTTCCTCATTTTCAACATGTCTTCTTCATTTTTTTCCATAGGTTCCTTAACTCGATCTGACCAAAGTGGATGTTTCCCTGCTGCTTTATTATAAACAACAACATTGGTAGAGATTTACTCTATCATATTGAAAGAAAGAAGATCCAACGGTGGTTTAGAGAATAATATTTTCCTTAAGTTGTCTTTCGGCGGAGAAAGGATCTCTCTTGTTAATGATAAGGCATAAAATGTGACTGAACTCATCTTCCCAAGTGCCATATAGTATGAGGCCTTTCTCAACATTAAATCACCAAAGGGAGGACCCTTTTGATGAAGTGGAATATTATTTTGGAGATAACTTTTGTAGTGAATTCCATTATGGGGAGGACTACCATTACGTCTTAACATCCTATTTCAAGTAGAATTCTTGTATCATGTACCCTAGGGAGGACCATTAGGGAAGATGATATAAAGGGAATACCTTCTTACTATTTGATCTTATGGCCACATGGAGAGCTACCATGGCTCTCATTAAGAGATTAACTCTCAAGATCAATCATATTATGAACTTAAAGTACTAATTTATAGGGAATTTTATAGGGAGTATGGAATCCCACCTTTTATTGCATAAATCTTTCATTTACATGGTACAAATAGAGGATATTTTAAAGTTTCGTTTCTTGGAAAAAAGGTACATAATACATGAAAAATTAAAACATTATTCTAATACACATAAAATGAATCTTAAAATTTTCATACTAAGTACAATTAATGCATCTCATAACCTAGGGATAGACATCAATGGAAAGGGTAAGAAAAAGATCCAGTAAGGGAAAGCAAGGTAAATAGTTTACATGTGACCATGAGAAATATTATTAAGAACTTGAATAATATCATAAAGGAAAGAGAAAAATAAAAAGGGGAATATAGTAATAAAAATAAAATGAATCATGAGATTAAAATGTTGCTACAACATTTAAATGATACATTCATAATCATATCACCAAGGTTTTTTACCAACGTGTCCTAAAAAAATCAAAAAGGTTATTCACCAAGGTATCGTAAAACATGTCATTTCTAGAGATTAAATTCTTTACCCAATACATTGAAGTCATATAAGGGTTCACCATTAGTATGTATTAATTTTCATGTGATCCACATAGATAATAATAAATCATTTTATAAATAACCTATGTAGAATAAAACAAAATGGGTTTCATATCAAAATCATGGTGTTTCAAAACTATTTTGAAAACATGATCATTATGTCATTTATAACCCACGGAAAGGGAATGAAAGTTTTATTTATGTCAATAAAAGAAAAAAATAAATCATTTTTACACCTTGGTTAATATCTCAAGAAAATAAAGAGTTTTGGGTATTCACAAAAAGAAAATAAAAGGCAATTTCTTGAGGAGAATAGATCAATTTTGAGAAGTAAAATCTAAGACATAATGGGTATAAAATGTGGTTTTAGAAAAGAGTAAAAATAGAGGGTATAGGGGTATCCCATTGATAAAACATAATTTTTTGGTAATTTAATGAATGAAAATGAAATAATAGAGAGTTTCCAAAACATTTGGAAGGAATATACAAAAACATGTTCTTGAAACGAAGAGAAAAGAAGGATATTTCCCTTACCATAAAGAGTTGCTTCTAAAACTTGAGGATTGGGACCTTGGGGGCTTGAGGAAACCTTGGGAGGTAAAACTACCATAGCTTCATGAAGTATGGATTGTGAGTAAAAGTAAATATAGAAATGGGTGGGTATTTATAGACAATATGGAGGACTTGTTTATTAATTTCCAAATATAGGTCTTGGAAACCTAGGTTGTGGAAAATGAAAAACCATGGGATTCCCCATGGTATTATACACTTGGGACACCTTTTATGCTATGTTAATCCACAAGAGTCTACTATCATTTTATATTACTTATTTTGTCAAGTAAAAGTAAAGTTTCCTCAAAATAACAATTTTAAAGTTAAAGTTTCCTCAAAATAACATTTTTAAAGTTAAAGTTTCCATTTTATAATTTGAAAAGTAAATTATAGATTTGGAAATTGATTTAAATCTATTAAAATAATTTATATTAATAAAATAAAATATTTTAGTTCGTGTATTGTGGTTAATTAGTTATTAAATCATTATTAAAAAATTATGAAGTCATTAAACATACCGAAAAACTTAAACTTTATTTTTCCTATTCATGAAAAAAATAAAGTACTTTAGAAAATTCTTATAAATTCACCATAACCTAATTTTTATGTGATTATTTCAAAAATGATATTTATTTTATCATAATAATTCTATAAATATGATAATTCTAACTTTTAAATATAAAAATCCTTATTTATTAAAAATAATAGCTGATTGAAAATGCATAGTAAAATGTCTGACACTTGAAAATATATAAAATTATTTTACCATTTATATTTAAATAATATTTTTTTGTCATACTATTTCATAAAAATAAGTATTATTCATAATATCTTAGTTTATCATAAATATATATATCTTTATTCGAAAGTATAATTTCTATCCAAAAAATCAATTTATTAAATTCCATCTCAATTTTATTTAGAAAAAATAATATTAAAATAGAATTAATGGAATAAAAATTTTATTATTCAATTGAATTAAACTTTAAGTAACTAGAGACTTCACACTTAACCCCCTATAACACCGGCATATGACCTAAAGATTAGGTGTAAGATGGTGATAGATTCATGGGGTGGCTCGGCTGACATCACCCGAGTGGTAATTTCCACTAACTTGAACTTCTATCGTAGGAAATTTCATTCAAGATTCACTTGTTGAAGCTCATATTGGGATTGGTAAAGTGAGAAACCCATTGATGTCATCCCCCTCTCAATCTACTACCACTTCATACGGCATGACCCTACTAGTTGAGGTCATTCTTTTTGCCTTTCTACATTAATTATACCTTTCCATTTCTACTTATAAATACAAATTATAATGTTAAAATTATTATTAATGGTATAGTTTTCAACAGTCATATTGACCGACATTCTTATTTTTCCAATGTTCATATAACAGTTGAGTCCCGATAGTCACATTTCCCTTTATACTCACATCATTATTAAAGAGATATAGTTTTGTTGAGTATAAAATAATATAACACACATTTTATCAGGGAACAAATTTTATTCAAAAAGTCTAGTTTGTTAAATTATTCCCCCTTTAAGAAATTTCATCCCTAAAATTTCAACTCATAATCTCAGTTGAGAAAAGGTGTGGGTACTTCTGTCTCATTATCTCCTTTGGTTCCCAAGTCGCTTCTTCATATTTATGGTTATTCCAAAACACTTTTATACAGTAGGTAGTCATGTTGCGTAGAACCTTGTATCTATGGTTCAAGATCTTCTTCGACTACTCCTCATAAGAGAGGTCATGTTCCAGTTGTACCACCTCAACATTCATTACATGTGAAGGGTCGGTTATGTACTTCCTCAAGAGAGATACGTGGAATACATCATGAAATTGAGATAGATTTGGTGAATGTGCAAGCCGATAGGTCACTGTTCCTATATGATCAAGGATTTCATAGGGGAAATGTGCTTAGGGATAATCTTCCCTTTCTTTCCAAACTACAAGACTATCTTCCAAGGTGAATTTTAAAGGAATAATATATTTCTAACATTAAACTCCAAGTACCTTTAATGGTTGTTAGCATAGCTATTATACATACTCTAATTAGAATTTATGTGTTATTGGATGGAATAAACATTTTCTATCATATCTTACACAAGATTAGGCCTAATAAGCTTTCACTCACCAACTTCATCCCAAAAAGTAGTAGTTCTACATCTCTTCCCATATAGAGATTCATAGGGTTCCATTTGAATACTTGAATAGAAGATAATTTTGTATGAGAACTCAAATAATGGGAGATGTTGATCCTATACACCTTTAAATTCCATTGAGCATGTTCTCAGCATGTCCTTGAGTGTTTGAATAGTCTTTTTAGATTTTCCATCAATTTTTTGTTCATAGGACGTACTAAAATTCAATTTATTATTCAAATCATATTAAATACTTTACTAGAATTTTGACATGAACCATGGATCACAATCAAAAATGATAGAAAGTGGCCCTCCATGCAACCTCACCACTTCCTTTATGTATATCTTGGAAAGTTTTTCAAGAGATAAATCTTCCCTAGTAGTGATGAAATGGGAAGTCTTAGTGATACGATCCACTATAATCCATATCACATTGTTTCCTTTGGATGTTCTTAGGAGACTAGGGAAAATTCCATAGTGATATTTTCCCACTTCCATGTTGGTATGAGTAGTGGTTGAAATACCCCTTTAGGAAGTTTTCACTCTGCCTTCAACTATTGACACACTAGGCATATTTTAGTGTATTTAGCAATCTCCATTTTCATGTTATCTCACTAATAATTATCATTAAGGTCCTTATAAATTTTAATTATTCTAGTATGTATAGAGAATATAGATCTATGAGCTTAATCCATCATCTCCTTCTTTATTTCTAGAATAGATGGAACACATATCCTTGTAAAAAAATTCAGTAAACCTTCTTGATCAATATTTAACTCAAGAAACTTCCCATTCTTCATGACCTTTATATTATTTTGTAATAAAGGATCTTTTCTTTTAGCTTTCTTGATATTATCTAGTAACTATGGTTGAAAAATCATTTGGGATTGGGTTGATGATGTCCCTTCCATTGTGATTCTCGTATCCAACTCTACTAGGTCATTGATCAATGGATATCCTTGAATCTTTATCATTACCAAAAAAAATAGGGTCTTTCCTACTTAATGCATCAAAAAAAAATTTCTCTTCCGGGGTGATAATGAATTGAACAAGAATTGTCTTTAAGAAGTTTCATCCATCTCCACTATCTCATGTTCAATTCCTTTTGTGTGAAAATATACTTCAAACTTTGGTGGTCTGTGTATATATCACATTTCTCTCCATAAAGATATTTCCTCCATATATTTAAAGAAAAAATAACTATATCTAACTCCAGGTCATGCATAGGATAATTTTTCTCATGAGTATTCAACTGTCAAGATTCATAAGAAATCACCTTGTCATTTTTCATGAGGACTCACCTAAGACCTTTCATATATGCATCACTAAAAAATAATTAATCCTTCTCTGGTAGAGGGTAGAGTTAAAACATGTGCAATAACCAATATCTTCTTCAGCTCTTGGAAACTTTATTCACACTCTTTTTCCCGATGAACTTGGACCCTTTTGAGTTAACTTAGTTAGTGGATTAGAAAGTCAAGAATTTTTTTCAAAAACCTCCTATAATATCTTGCTAAACCAAGGAAACTAAAAAAATAGATATTATTGTAAGATGAGGAAACTCCTGTATAACCTTTGTCTTGGTAGGGTCAATTAGGATTTATTTATTGGTTATAATGTTCCCCAAGAAATCAAATTATTGTAACCAAAATTCACATTTGATAAACCTTCCAAATAGCCTCTCCTTTCTCAGAGTTTTCATTATAACCCTTAGATGATCCTTATGCTCCTCATGAATTTTGGAATATATCAGAATATCATTAATAAAAACTACCACAAATTTATCAAGGTAATTCTTAAAGACTCTATTCATAAAATCCATAAATATAGTATGGGCATTAGTCAAGCCGAAGGGCATATCAATAAACTCTTAATGCCCATATCTTGATCAGAAGGCAGTGTTTGGAATATCTTCTTTCTTCACCCTAAATTAATGATAACCAGATCAAAGATCAATCTTGGAGAATAATTGAACCCCATTAAGCTAGTCAAATAAATCATCAATCCTTGGAAGAGGGTACTTTTTCTTCATTGTGATCCCGTTAAGTTCTCTATAATTAATGCATAAATGCATTGATCCATCCTTCTTCTTCACAAAGAGAATAGGTGATCCCCAAGAGATGCACTTGGTTGGATAAACCCATTATCCAAAAGATCTTGGATTTGTTTCTTTAATTCCTTCTGATCAACATTTTCTATTCTATATGAGGTCTTTGATATCATCTTGGATCCAGGAATGAGTTAAATGGACAACTCTACCTCTCTTTCTGGGGGAGGTATAGGTAAATACTCAGTAAATACATCAATGTATTTATAAATGACAGGGACATTTTATTTTCATATACTTTCATTTCCTTCTTCATATTCACTGATCATTTCTATAAATAAGGCTATAGGAGGTGCTTCTAGACAAATCTCAGGTCTCAATATCTCTCCTTTGAAAAAAAAACTATAGGTTTTCCATTAAAGACTACTAAGATTTTCTTTCTTCTTTAGTTGAACTTAGCATTATACTTTGAGATCCAATCCATCCCTGATATGATTTTGAAATCCATCATGGGAATTACTACTAGATTTATGATGAGATTATGCTCGCTGAAGTAAATACTAGAGTTTATATACACTGTTGATGCTTAGATAATCCCTACAAAAATCTTGACCAATAGCTCTACTTATAGTAGTTCAAGGATTGATTATATATTATTTGCAAACTTAGAGAAAATAAAGGAATTTGTATAACCAAAATCAAACAAAGTACTTTCTATCTTTGAGAGAACAATGAGAGCACTTTCCATCATATAATTTGGAGCTTCAAATTTAGTCGTCGTGATAATAAATGCATGACCTTGTTCCCTTGGACTATGCTGAGGTTTATGGTGATTACCCTCTACTATCTTTAGATTTAGTCAGTGATTGGAAAAGTTCCCATGATTTCCAAACTTATAGAAATGGACTTTAGTCTAGGCTTTCACCATATTCCCTATGTTGTTAGTGTTAAGAAGTTGAGGATTCACCACACTATGACAGTTCCAAGCAATATGACAATCTCTTCTGCACTTATAACATTTCACACTCTTGAGAAAACAGCCCCCCAAATTCTTCTTCCCACATTTGTTTCATGTGGTAAGTTTCACTTTCTTTCCTTCTCTTCCATGATCAAAGTTTCTCCCTAAGCTTGGATCCATTGGTCTCTTCTTTTCATTCAATCTATGGGACCATTGAATCTCTCCAAACTCAAGTTCAAACTTTATAGCAGTTTTCACTATCTCCTCATAGATTTCACAGTCTTGATTGGATATATTATTTCATATATGTGGTTTTAGTCCTCTGAAAAATATATCAACCTTTCCATTACGATCCATGACAAAGATAGAGGTGTAATGATAAAGTCTTGTAAAGTTCATATAATAGCTTCCCAAAAATTCATTTTCCTTTTTCTTTATCTCTAGTAATTCCTTCTCCACTTTTGTTTTCATTGAAGGAGGTAAATATTTTTTGAAAAAGGTTCCCCTAAACTCTTCCCACTCCATAACTTCAATCTTCCTTCTTATTTTTGTGTTTTCAATCAGTGTCCACCACAGATTAGTTTCTCCCTCTAAATGGTACACATCCAGGGTGACTTTCTCTTGTTTCAAATAATGAAGTACATAAAATATATTTTCTATAGATCTTATCCATTGTTTAGCAATAAATGGGTTGATATAACCACTAAATGAAGGTAGTTGTTGATGCATAGAGAAATCAATGGAAAGTTTTTTCCTTTACGGTGAATCTAGTATCTCATCTTGATTCAAGTTATTGTTCATAATTCAAGTCATTTGATTCATTATTCTCATGAGGTTTTCCATTCCAGCTTCCATTGGAGGGTCGTCAGTGCATGATCCTTTGTGCTCACCATTTACATGATTCCTCCTATTTCCCACCATTTTCTAAAAGAAGAAAAACAGTATGAGAAACATGTTTATTTTAATAATATTATAATTCTAAAATAATTTTATATCTTGAAACATCATGATTAAATATATTGTTCATTTAAAATAATTACATTTTCTATAAATCCTTCATAATGTTTCATAAAAAGCTTGTGATTAACCAAGCATATCCCCCAGGAGTTTCAAGACAGGAGTCTAGAAAGGCCATTTTTCATGAACCAGTTCCCATTCAAGTCTACCTCAAATCATTGTTTTCAGGTTTTACCCTTATATACATTTTTTCTAGAGCCACATCCCCTTGTTTGTATCCAAACGAGGATTTCTTTGCTCAGAAACCACTTACTTAATACTTTAGAAAAATACTAGGATGTTTTCATATATTTTAACTTATCCATAAGGTTCTTCCTGATGTTTGAAAATACTAATTTTCAAAAATAACTAAATCTTCTTTTGACACCAACTATGACATCCCGCATTTTATTACATAAACTTTTCATTTACATAGTACAAACATAGGATCTTTTAAAGTTTAGTTCCTTGGAAAAAAGGTGCATAATAAATAAATAAAAAATTATTATAATACACATTAAATCAATCTTTAAAGGTTAATCCTAAGTAAAATTACTATATATCATAACTTTGTGAGATACATCAAAGGAAAGTGTGATCAAAAGGCCCAGTAAGAGAAAGAATAGTAAACAGTTTACATATGGCCATGAGAAATATCATTAAAAACCTGAAGAAAATCATAAAGGCATGATAAAAGGAAAACGATCATATCATAATAAAAATAGCATGAATCATAGCATGTAAATGTAGCTAAAATATTTAAATGAGACATTCATAAGTATATCACCAAGGTTTGTCATTGAGGTTTCATAAAAAATTACCAAGGTTATTCACCAAGGTATCGTAAAACATATCATCTCTAGAGATTAAATTATTTACCCAATGAATTGGAGATATATCAGGCTTAACCCTTCATATGTATTAATTTTATGGTGATTCTTATATATAATAATAAATCATTTCATAAATAACCCATGGATAATAAAATAAAATGGGTTTTATATCAAAATCATGGCGTTTCAAAAGTGCTTTAAAAACATGATCATCATTTATAATCCACATAAAGGGAATGAGAGTTTTATTTATTTAAATAATAGAATAAAATAAATAATTTTTACATATTGGTGAATAAACTTTGAAAATAAAGAGGTTTGGGTATTCAAAAAAAGAAAATAAAAGGTAATTTCTTGAGGATAATAGAAAATTTTTGAGAAGTAAAATCGGCAGCATAACGGGTATAAAACATGGTATTAGAAATGAGTAAAAAGAAAGAAGATAGGGGTATATTATTGATAAAACATAATTTTTCAATAAGGTAGTGAATAAAAAAATAGAGAGTGAACATAACATTCAGAAGACATATACAAAAGGTGGTTCTTTAAACAAAGAGAAAAGAATGATATTTCCCTTACCTTAAAGAGTTACTCCTAAAACTTAAGGATTGGAACCCTAGGTAATTGAGAACACCTTGGGATGACTCTTTTGGAGGTAAAACTACCATATATTCATGTATGATTGATTTTTAGTGAAATTAAATTGATAAATGGGTGGGTATTTATAGAAAAATTGGAGGATTTTTTTATTAATTTCCAAATGTAGGCCTTGGAAACCTAGGTTGTGGAAAATGAAAAACCTTGGGCTTTACCATGGTATTTACCCATGGTATTTGACACTTGGGAAACATTTTATAATATTTTAATCCAAAATAGTCGACCATAATTTTATATTACTTATTTTGGCAAGGAAAATTAAAGTTTCCTCAAAATAACATTTTTAAAGTTAAAGTTTCCATTTTAGAATTTGGAAAGTAAATTATAGATTTGGAAATTAATTTAAATATATTAAAATACTTGATATTAATAAAATAATATATTTTAGGTCATTGATTTTGGTTAATTATTTATTACATCATTATTATATAATTATGAATCCATTAAACATACCAAAAAACTCAAACTGTATTTTTACTATTCATGAAAAAAATAAAGTATTTTGGAAAAATATCATAAATTCACCCTAACCTAATTTTGACATGCTGATTTCAAAAATTATATTTATTTTATCATAATAATTCTCTAAATATGATAATTATAACCTTTAAATATAAAAATCCATATTTATTAAAAATAGTAGTGGATTGAAAATGCATAGTAAAATTTCTGACACTTAAAAAAATATAAAATTATTTTATCATTTAAATTTAAATAAGAGTTTTTTTATCATAATATTTCATTAAAATAAGTATTATTCATAATATATTAGTTTATTATAAATATTTATATCTTTATTGGAAAGTACAATTTATATCCAAAAAATCAATTTATCAAATTTCATCTCAATTTTATTAAGAAAAGCTAATCTTAAAATGGAATTAATGGAATAAAAATTTTATTTATATAAAGGAATTACACTTTAAGTAACTAGAGACTTGACACATAACCCCTTATAACACCCAAAAATGAACTAAGGGTAAGGTGTGCGATGGTGGTAGATCCATGGGATGGGTCAGCTAACATCCCCCGAGTGGTAATTTCCACTAACTTAAACTTCTCTCGTAGACAATTCATTCAAGCTTCACTTGTTGAAGCTTGGATTAGTCTTAGTCAAGGATAACCCCAGTAATGCTACCTCCCTCTCAATCTCTGACAAATGGGCTTCAAACAACATGATCGTACTAGTTGAGGCCATTGTTTCTCCTTTCTACATTAATTATACTTTTTTATTTATACTTTAAACACAAATTGTAATGTTAAAATTATTAATAAGAGTATAGTTTCCAATGGTCATATTAAAAAAAGTTCATATTTTACCAATAGTCATATAATAACTGATTCACAATAGTCACATTTCCCTTTATACTCACTTCATTATTAAAGAGATATAGTTTTTTTAAGTACAAAATAATCTAACATGCATTTTATCAGAAAAAAATTGTATTCAAAAAGTATGGGTCATTACAAGGAGGACCTTTAGAATTACTTTTATTGTTATCATAATTTGGTAATGGAATTGTATGATCCTAATCTTCCATGGATAAGTGTATGAGGGCCTCAAGAAATCCAGTATTAAGTAGAGCAGGATCATAGATCGGATCTTTATTTTACAGACATATTTAATGAGGCTTCTTTTTGGATGCCTTATTATGAGCGATTGGGGCCTCTTCTAGGGAAAACGGTTTCTAGATATGTAATCTTGTTTGACTAGATCCTGCGTTGCTATCAAAACTTTTTGGATAGTTTTTGGAATTTTGGCAGGGATATGTGCCTGCCTCGGAGTGGCCATTGGAATAGGTCGATTACCTTCAGTTGGAAAGAGGGTATGGACCCGATCCATTTGTCTATATATCATGGGAAAATTTGACCCATGACACTCCTGGATAAGAGAAAAGTTGTGTGTTTTCTTTGGGCTTAGTCAAGGGATAACCCCAGTAATACTACCTCCCTCTCAATCTCTGACAAATGGGATTCACACAACATGACCCTACAAGTTGAGGCCATAATTTCTCATTTCTACATTAATTATAATTTTTTATTTATACTTATAAACACCAATTGTAATGTTAAAATTATTAATAAGAGTATAGTTTCCAATGGTCATATTAAAAAAAGGTCATATTTGACCAATGTTCATATAATAACAGATTCTCAATAGTCACATTTCCCTTTATACTCACTTCATTATTAAAGAGATACAGTTTTGTTAAGTACAAAATAATCTAACATACATTTTATCAGAAAAAAAATTGTATTCAAAAAGTCTGGGTCATTATAAGGAGGACCTTCAGAATTACTTTTATTGTTCTTGTAATTTGGTAATGGAATTGTAGGATCCTAATCTTCCATGGATAAGCGTATGAGGGCCTCAATAAATCGAGCATTAAGTAGAGTGGGATCATAGATCAGATCTTTATTTTACAAACATCTTTAATGAGGATTTTTTTTGGATTCCTTATTATGAGCGATTGGGGCCTCTTACTAGGGAAAATGGTTTCCAGATATGTAATCTTGTTTGACTAGATCTTTCGTTGCTATCGAAACTTGTTAGACAGTTTTTGGAATTTTGGCAGGGATCTGTGCCTGCCTCGGAGTGGCCATTGGAATAGGTCAATTACCTTCAGTTGGAATGAGGGTATGGACCCGATCCATTTGTCTATATATCATGGGAAAATTTGACCCATGACACTCCTAGATGAGAGAAAAGTTGTGTGTTTTCTTCGAAGTGACATGTTGATGAGTCACCCCAATTGCAGGTATGGAGTTGTGTATCCATCCCTCCACCACTTCCATTTCAGTCATGATATCTTGGTAGATTTTTAGGATGTGGGTAGGGATTTGGGTATTCCTCTTCACCATTGTCAATATGTTATTGGTAACTTCAACAGACGTCATGGGGATATATGCTCATTCTGTGGCTAGATCAGGGGTGTGTTCCTACTTCTATCCTCCATTTCTTATAGGTATACACTGACAGTACTTAGGTGTGTGAGTATAGATTTGGTTCTTCCCCTTGTTCATCATTGGGACATGATGACTGAATTATCTGGATGTTACCAGATGAGCCTACTGTAAATCTTGATAAATGCGGGTGGATGTGTGTGTCTGCTCATGGTTTACCACCAAATTTGACCAGTGTACTTGATTGATGTTGGCAGGTTTTTATTCACACTCACGGTTTGCCATCAAATTTGACTAGAAGGATTCTTTGGACACTACCACACAAGGATACTGCTAGGATTGGTTGATGTGGGTAGGTGTTTATGCCTACTCATAGGTTGCCGCTAAGTTTGACTAGTATACTTTCTGGGTGTGGGTGGGTGTTTGTGTTTGCTCACTATTTTTTTTCGTATTTTGTTGGTAGGATTCTATAAATCCTACTAGATGAGTCTTTTGTCCATCTTGATTCGTGCGGTCAGGTTTTTATATCTGCTCAAGTTTTTTCACCATGTTTTTTTAACAGTATTCTATGGATTCTAGCATATGAGTCTTCTATAAAATTTGATTAGTACGGGATGTTATTTCTATCTGCTCATAGTTTTCCACCAAATTTTATTGTTGGGGTTCTCTAGAAGGGATAGAGGTGTAGCTATGTTCCCTATTGACCGGTCACTGCCCTCAGTGGACTATCTTGTATGCCCGAGTATGGATGACCTAGGTCAGACTCCTGAGGATATTACCCTCATTGTGTTGAGGGTTTACTATTGCACAACATTGGTAGTAGTGACTATTAAAAGGATCCCTTTGAAAGGAACCATATGTCTTATGGGTGAGGTTGTTTTCAACCTCTTAATCTACCTCCCTAAGATAAGGGAAGAGTTTATTTCTCTGTTTCGGGGATAAGGTCCCAAAATAGTTGGATATGATGATTAGTGTCACCTGCTTCTGGACTATATATCATCACTGAATGGGTGACTAGTGGGTATTTATAAGATGAAGGGTGTGTCGAGTAGTCTCTAGGGTTTGGATGGTACCATTTTGGTGGTACTACTAGACTAGCGCATTTGAGACCTAGTGTTGAAGATGGTGGGTTGGAGATGGTGTCCTCTACCTAGATGAGGACCTAGTATGAATTGTATCCAAGGCATACATATATGAAAATTGGTGTGATTCCATTTGAATCAAAGGGATTTCTTTTCAAGGGTTCCTAAAATATAGGATTTAAACACAAATAAGAAAACCCCATCAAAGTAGCATCTCAATAAATGAACACATGCATAATTGATTGTCTTGTTTTTTCCTATTTAATTTTTTGAGAGAAAAAGGGGCCTAATATTTAGGAGACACCATAATCTTGGTTAAGTATTCACATCAGGTTCACCATTTTTGTTTTAGAAAAAAATATATCATGGCATCAGTGGTATGATTGATTAGGGGTTTGAATATTGAAAAATCATTTGTGTTGGGCTCATTATTTCCAAATGGATTCTAATGGGTTTTATTTTTTGAGCTAAAAACACCCAAAAACTCTCATATCCATGATGGATCATGGACCTTCTCATTTTGGGAACTTGGTCAACAATACTTGAGAACTCACATTGGTCAAGAGGATGGTAGGTTGGGCTCATCACACCCTTTTGGGGGGTATTATTTCCTACCTCGGGACTATTTTATAGATTTAAGATATGTTCATGAATCCTTAATTAATTCTCAAGTATGAAATAGGGTGACAATTTAGAATCATATGTATATATTTGAGGTTTTTTATCGATGTATATATATGTATGTATATGTGGTTCTCCATAAATGGCACCCTTTTATGTACGGATTAGAGATTATTTTTGTCTTTTATCATTTTAATAATAGTTTCAAGCCATATGGTGGAGCCCTCTGGAGTTTATCATCATCTAGGGATACATAAGTTATTTTGATGTCAGTATAGGGCCCATGAGATGGGATTCCTATGTATCCTAGTGAAGGGAATCAAAACCCATGTAGTTCAGTGCCACTTAATGGGGAACATCATACCTTTTAATGTCATGTGATGAGGACAAAACCATGAAATTTAACATTATGTGGTAGTGAAGTCTAGGTGAAAGGTGAATAGTCAAATTTGTTTGTGGGACTTATGTCGAGGCAATCTAAGGAACCTAGAAGGTATGTGTGCTCCCAGGTCAGATATGACCCTACTCAAAATATGGCCCAAAGGAAATTAGGGTTGATTTAGGGTTTCGGTTTTGGACCTCATAGAGGCTTCCTATGTATCCCATTTAGATAGGAATCAAATACCATGTAGTTCGATGCCACTTAATGGGACACATCGTACCTGTAAAGGTCATGTGATCAGGACCAAACCATGCAATTTAACATCAAGCAGTAAGGATGTCTAGGTGAATGGTGCCTAGTCAAAATTTAGTGTGGGACTTATACTAAGGTGGCCCAAAGAACCTTGAAGGGATGTGAGCTCCCAGTTTAGATATGAACCTGCTCAAAATGTGGCCTAGAAGAAATTTGGGGTGATTTTGGGTGTCAAGTTTGGACCTTATAAAGGCTTTCTACATATCCCATTTAGATAGGAATAAAATCCCACATAGTTTGGTTGTGAGGACCCATGCCTATGGAGGCCCACTAAAGGTTTGTCTCATAGGGTAATTTGGACCTTTGAGAGAATTGAGTTGGGGATTATACTAAATAGGAGGCCCTTTGGAGTGGTTCCATGAGGAATATCTTGACTCATGGTGATTTGGAGGTTTGGTTGGGGCTTAATCCTGGAGGTATTCCCTTTGACTTTCTTTATTGGTAATATGGTCCCTTTTAAGATCAAGGAGTGGTTTCAAGGATTACACTATATAGAAGGATTCCCTTTTGATTGGATACATGGATTTGAGGACCCATGCCTATGGAGGCCCTCTGAAGGAAGGTGAGAGGAATATCAGGAAGAAGATTCTCTGCTGATACATGCATCTGACTATGCAGATTTCATGATCATATCTAACCTCTAATCCCACATGAGTCATGTTCGAATGTGAGAAATAAGAGGAGGAAAAAGATCTGGAAAACTGTATAGACCTTCTTCCGCTGGTGGAAGAGTTTGGAGCTATAATAGAAGAATAAAGAGATTTGATGTGCCCATGTCCTCTCTTGTTTTATATCCAGTATAGTCACATCAGAATACCCATCTAGATACCACCCTTCAAGAAATGCTAGGGGCATACTACAAGAGGTTTTCCCAGACCCTAGTTCCAGAGAAGAGGATACGACGTTAACCCTTAATGGTAAAAGCAAGATTGATACTATACCTAACCACTTGGAACCATAGATCCCTAGTCTTAGAGATGGAAAGGGAAGGATATGTTTTTATCCCTTGCATTCTAGACCAGAAGATCCATGAAACTGCCCCCAAGGTCTGGGTCCTTATGATCGTGGGAATGCATAACTGCATGCACCCCAAGGACCCTACCCATCAGGTGGGATAATTTTGGAACCCCTATAACTAAAGGAATTCATAACTGAATGGGAGACACACTGGTGTGTCTCTCACCATGGTTGTACAAGTTAGCAAGCTTTGGTGGAGGCTTCAATTTGTCCCCCCTCAAACGAGGGGTCCAAAGGAAGTTGTGTAAGAACCCGGTTATTTATTGGGGTACATATCTTTTATTTTAGTATAAATTCTTAATTACGGACTAATGTGAATTTCATTTGAGGTCATGGAGGTATCGAGGGTGTTTGGGGCATGTTCAAAGCCCAGAACCTTCCTTTTAGGAAAAATTAGGTAGGATGCATGGTTATTAGAAACCATACGAGGTAGGTCGCATGGTTACTACTAACCATGCAAGGCTGGATAATGGGGAGCTACAGGCTGCACGGTTTGAGGAAACCATGCAGATGGTGATTCGCGCCCATGTGGGGAAACTATGATTTTTAGAAAAGTTAAATCACATGGTCTGTGAATGGTTTGGAAAACCGTGTGAGGTCCCCCTCCTTGTAGTAAAGGTCACATGATTGGCATGCATTTTGGCCAACCATGCGACCCAAAAAAAATTGGGAAAATTACTATTTTTCCATTAAAGCATCTTATAACTCAAGCCTAATTTATATTTCTACCTCTGCACAGCACCCTCACCCATTGGATCTCCTCTTGAGTCTAAATCATAACTTTTGATCTCATTCTACCATCTGATCTCAAATTCGAGCATCGATTGTCTCATTGGATCCATGCTAGTGAGTACTCATTTCCTTTTATTCCATTCTTTGTTTAGCTTTAGAACTACAAAGTTATTTAGGTGCAAGATAATATACCATATTTATAGTATTTTCATATGTTCTTCATTTCTCTCTCGATTTGAGTCAAATAATGAGCCGATACTGTACGAGCACTCTATTGTGGACCTATAGTGGGTGGTCTTGTGTTTTTAACTTAAATTTCGGGTGTTTATATATATATCATTATATTTTATGCTATATTTTCTAAATGATTCCCTTGAAATAGAATTTATTCCTTGATTAAAATGGATAGGTATGATCAATATAATTAATGAGTCCCATTGATAAATGATTAGAGGTTATAAACCTTGAATTGGAATCACCCATTAGATGCATTGTTAAATTAATTAGACCACCATGGGTGGCATATGAACTTGACTAACCTTTTAAGTGTGTCGTCTACCCCAAGATATGGGATGTTAAATGATGAATTGTAATTGTAATTTGAATTATTAAAGAAATAAAATGGAATACCATGTCCCTAGGTGTCGCTTTTTTCACACGAAGTGATTTTTGAGAAACCTCACATTGGTAGGGGCCACAATGATCTTTCCATCCATCAAGATCTGGTAATAAGATCCATTAGAGTAAAACTTTTGTATGGAATAAGGTCCCTCCCACTTTGGATCAAGTTTTTGTGGCTTTTTCCTAACTATCATTAGATTCCTAAGGACCAGTACTGATTCTCCATGGAGGAACGAATGGAGGAGGACCTTTTTGTTAAAAGACCATGTTATCTGATTTTGATGGAAATCTAAGTGATTCAAGGTATTTAATTTTTTCTCATCAGGTATCTCCAATTCATCCAATCATTTTTGGTATTTCTCATCTATGGATAACTAGTCGTATATGGTAGTGCGGAGTGAGGGAAATTGGACCTCAATGGGCGATATTTCTTATGTTTTGTATACGAGTGAATATGGGGTTTCCCGTGTGGTGGTACGGGTAGTGGTCTGGTAGGCCCACAAGGAATGAAAGATCTTATTAGTCCAATACATTTTATCTTTATCCTCCATATTTTGGTGTGTGTTCGATAAGGTCTTGTTGAAAGCCTCTATCTATCTATCTGTCATAGCATGATAGAAGGATGAGTGGTTGGATTTGATATTATACTCCTGGTACAGCTTCTCCAACTTAGAAAAATGGATATTGGTGGTGTTTTCCTTAAATATTGTTTGAGAGAGCCCAAATCTGGTAATGATGTTGGATTTCACAGAGCTAATGATGATTTTTTCTCCAATTTCTTTGAGGGGTATTACCTCGGCCCATTTAGAGAATAATTTAGTATTAGTTAAGATATATCTGAACTATTTTGTCCTGGATGGAGGATACGGTCCTATAACATCCATTCCCCATATAGAAAATGGCCAGGAGTATTTGGATATATGTAGAAACTGTGGGGGTTAATGGATAAAGTTGGCATGCACTTGGAAGGAATGAAATTTCTTGGTGAATTATGTTCAATCTCATATCGTTTAATTTCAGAAGTATCCAAGCCTTCAAGTTTGATTGGAGATCTGACACCATAACTTGTGGTCACCACAGGCTCCCACATGTACTTATTTCATGACATCAGTAATCTATTATCCATTGATATATCTGAGAAGGACTCCATCAAATCATTGTTTATAGAGGATATTCCAGTGATTTGGCCTCTCATAAAGAGTGAAGTTGATTGCTCATCATTGGATTTTCTCTTTTCTAGCTCGATCCGACAAGATCACTCCATTTTGAAGTTAGTGAACAATGGTTATTATCCAACCAGTCATGGAACCATCTGATTTAGGAATGGGGCTGACTTAATTAACATCTTCCATGCTGATATGAGAAAAAATGTGACACCATTTAATGGTGTGCAATCCTAATGATTATTCCATCCTAGTTTTGATCTTCCAAATTCATAGTTGAATTTTCCAATGCATATGTCTAGCAATTCTATGATCATCGGATGTGAGTCAATATTGGATCTGATGGAAATTCTTCAATTAAACCTCATACATAATCAAGTAGGGGAATTATCTCTTCTTTATTAATTTAATAGTCCTCGTTGATCCATTTAATTACCAATTCTGAATTGTATTTCACCTTTAGGTGGCACATTTTTATTTTAAGTTCTAGTTCTGGGCCTATGATGAGGGGATGATATCCTGCCTCATTGTTAGTACATCCATCTAACAAAAGGGAGGAGTAAGATATGACTTCCTTTGCTGGAGAGATGAGAATGACCCATAACCCAACCTTATTGAGCATAGGGTATTTCATTATCTTCCCTGTTGGGATCCTAGATGCACCTTCAAAATACATTTCCCATATTTGGGGGCTATCTTTAATAGAAAATATCTCTTCATCTAGAAATTAATTATCTAATGATGTTTTTTCTACAGATGGATTTTCTATAAGAAAATATAACAAAGCCTAGCCTTTCACCACTTTATGTGGTACAAACTATATGTCAAACTGTTACATGGTAACCTCCCACCATTCCAAAAGTCCTATCAACATAGGATGGTTGAGAATATATTTTATTGGGTTGTTGTAAGAGACCTAATGGACCATGTGGTGCTGTAGGTAGTGAATCATTTTCTCTACCATTAAATTTAATCCTAGTAAGCTCTTCTCGATATCTAAATAATGAGTCTTGATGTCGAACATGGTTTGACTGGGGTAATAAAGATTTTTTTCATTCCTAGTGTCATTATTTTTTGTGAGGAAAGTGCCCAGTGATCGTTCTCGGGTCTTAATGTAAAGAATGAGTGACTTCCCCTAAATGGGTGGTATTAGCACTTGTAGTCTCAATATATATTTATTGCGGCTATCAAATGATTATTGACAGTCATTGGTCCATTGATATGTAACCCCCTTCTTCATCAACTTGGTGAAGGGAAAACAATTTCCTGTAAGGTTGGATATAAAGAAAATATAGGAAAGGTGTGCCAATAAACCTCTCAACTCTTTTAGGTTATTATGTGGTGAAATACTGATGATATACTTTTTATTCTCAAGGTCAACTTCAATTCCATGATTACATATGATGAATCCAAGAAATTTTCTCAAGGTTACCCGGAAATCACATTTCAAGGGGTTCATATTCAAGCTATGTTGTCACAGTTTGTTAAATATGGACTCAAGATTAGTCAAGTGGTCATAATGTTGTTAGGGCTTAACCACCAAATCATCAATGTATCATTCGAAAAACTTCCCCAGGAAGGGTTTTAAGATGCGATGTACGACATGTTGGTATGTGGAGCCATAATTATTCAAGTCAAAGAGAATTATTTGATAGAAAAATACTCCCAAGGGGGCCTAAATACAATGGATTATTCATCTTCTAGGGACAAATAAATTTCATTTTACCTTAAATAGCCATCCATGAAGGATAGGTCTTGATAACCATATATTATATCAATCAATAGCTCTGTGATTGGGACTAGGATTTCATCTTTCATATAGTACTGGTTGAGATCTATGAAGTTGATTCAAACCCTGATTATCCCATTCTTCTTATTTACTATGATGATTTTAGCTATTCATTTCAGATGCTTAACTTCTCGGACGAATTCTACCTTGATAAGCGTGTCCACTTCAGCCTCAATTTTATAGGTGTGAGTCTATAGTGTCCTTATGGATGCTTTTTTATATGCCCGGTGGTTTTTAACCAAGCCTAAGTGGTTATTGGCCATCTCGGGATTTAGGCCTAGCATCTCTATGTAATTCTAAGCAAACATGTCCTAATGTTTCTTCAAGAAGGTGTTATAAACCTCTTGGTCTTTGGAATTCATGGCCATACTGATCAAAGTGGGTTATAGATCTTCTTATGTACCCATATTTATTTCTCTGAGTTTAAAAATAGTGGTAGAGATGCCTTTCTCAAATGTTGGAGGGCATCCCTGAGGTCTTCATCCTCTTTTTCTTCCTCCTACCCCTCCTCCTTCACCTTTGCCTTGTTCTCAGGGGAAGTAGGTTATGAAGAAAATTTCTCATAATTAGGGGAGGAGTCAATGTTTTGATATTCAGAAGGAAAAGAAACAAATTCTGACTCAACTGATGGCATGGGGGCCCTTTGAATATCCAATGAGATGAAGGATAGATAATGAGCATCTTCATTTTATCTTAGTGACATGACAACCTCTTCTGACCCAGCTGATGAGGTAGTGATTTGTTGAAGCTCAAGGGATGGAATGAAGGCATTTTCACCCAATATTTCATCATTTTCTAGAGAGTCTATGACTTCTCCAACACTTCTAGGTTCATTTTTCATGGATGGTATCATGGAATTCACTGAATATGTGTTTGAATTCAGACCCACCTCTTTGATTTGATTTATGGGAAGCACATGCTCTACACTGATCTACTTGAAGAGATTAAATGGGGTTATCTCGAGACTATTTGGGGCATTGATTCGAGCAACATCATCAATCATGGATTTTTTCCCTTCCCTATGGTAAAATATAGCATCAATGAATTGTGATTCATAGGATTTAAATAGGGATTTGTCACCATGAAATGTCCCAATTTGACCATTAATGAAATATTTGAGGCATTAGTGATATGATGAGTGAATAGTCACACATTTATGTAACTAATTCCTTCCTAGTAAAATGTTGAAGGTCGTATCTTTCCAAACTACCTGGAATTCTGAGTTGAATATGATATCTTTGAACTAATTCCTGATCTTGATTTCAACAAGAGGCTTTTTCTCTCTCTTTCCATAACCCTATAGAATTAGAGTGAAGGGGGGAAAGTGGGACTCATTAAAATCATATTAATGAAGTGTTCATACCAGAATGAGTTTGAATACTGAGCTATTTTTAATAAAGGCTTATTAGATATCAATTTCATTTATCCTTCTAGATACATAAAAAAATATGATGTGTCCTTGTATAATGGAATCTTTGTCCTGCTATGTAAAATAGATGATTGTGTGGAATTTCATAGGATCAATCACTGTGAGATACACTTTGGCAGTGGTAGATTTAGCCTCAAATTCTTGAGGGATTGAAAAAAACTTTACTAGCACCTCCTAGAGGTCTTTTGATAGACTCAAAGAATCCAGGATTGACAATTTGGTTGGCACCAAGACTGATTTATTTAAAATGATATACATCTAGGCTAGAGGTCTAAACTTCCCTGTATGGGGATACTCTTTTCTAGGAACTTTAGGGACTTAAACACTTGATATAGGTGGATCAACCATTAAAATAATAGTTTAAGGTGCTTTTGTCCCTCGTGGATTAGGTCGACTAGGTCTACCTGCATATCAAGGTTAATTAGGAGAAGAAGACACATCTTGTTGATATTCTAACAAAATTAGGTCAGGGAAAACCCTAGCATGTATAGATGAACTTTCTTGATCCTACTGATCTCACTAAAGGGCTCTTCCATGAGTTTTATCCACATAGACAGTTTGAGTAGGGGTGTAGATAGAGTTATGATTTATGGAACGACCATGTCTTCCCCTAATTCCCCAATAGTATGCAAGTAATTTAGGTTCACAGACACACTTATCATCCAATAAGGGATCCATTAAGTGAATAAAATTAATGGAACCAAAGATCAATTCCTTGTTTGATGAGGACTACGTCTAGAGGGTTGAATCTTGTTGTAGGGTGGAACTCGTGCTTCTGGGGATGAATGAATGAAGTCTCATAGAGTAAAATCCAACTTGGGCCTTGGTACAGGTTCATATTCCTATGTTTTCTTCCTTCTATTATTTCTATGTTGTTTTTTGGAAGACTAACCTTCAGAGTACTTTGGTGTCGATGGAGCCAATTGTACCATAGAAAAAGCGGTTGGGTGCATAGTTGGTTGTTTCAACTATGTTTAGATGATATAATGAGTCTATTTTATCATATTTATGACCAACCAATCACTAAATTTCTATGTAACCTTATTGTTAACTTTTTTTAATTTATTCTCCTCCTTCGGTCTGGAAGCCAAAACACATGCTACCTGCTCGGGTGGCTTGCCCAACTTTACTTGCCTAGAGTCCACCATTTTCTATAGGATAACTTTGAAAACAACATTTCTATATGTTGTTCCCTAATTCCTAGTGGAAGGGGAAATAGTTTTGGATATCTTTAGCACTATACTGGTTGGGATTCTTGGGATTTAGAAACTTGATCATGTTGTTCTCCAATGCCAAGATGAAGTAACAAGGGACTTGTTCATTTCATAAATAATAAACATTGTTCTTAGGTTCCTTAAAATATTTTTGCTTCTACTTCATTTACTTTTATTGATGAGGAAGAAAATTTTTCTAACACTCAAGAGGAAGGGTTTTGTGATATGGCGTGGTATTTGGAGCTAGAGTGGGTGTAGGGGTTGACATAAGTGTAATAGTGGAAACCTTTTCTCTCCCAATTATCTTTCCTAGAGATGATATAATTACTCAAGACTTATCCTTGGTTTATGTAATGGAGTCTTCTATTCTTTGAGCAATTGTAGTGAGATCCCAAAACCCTCCTATGTATTTCACATAGTGGTGTGTGCAACTCATTTCAAAGATTATCTATATCGATGGAAAACATATATTCTTGAGGAAGTTATAGGCTTAGGGTATTTTTCAACCCCTTACACCAAGAAATGAAATATGAGACCCTTTTATTCTCTAAATTTTTATAGTTTTAGAGGTTGAGGACTGTTTTCTTCTATAGCATCGAGCTAAATTAGAATTGAAACTTCTGACAGAGATCTTACCATCCTATAATTGACCAAGCCAACAAACTAGTGTACCATACAAAGGCTAGTCCCTATAGTTTTTTCACAAATAACCACGAATCACCTGAGTTTCACTACTTCCTGTTGTGAATTGTTCCCTATCATTGGATCACAATGGGATATGAAATGTGTCAAATTATTTTTTGGGTCCCCTGATCCATTGAAAATTGGAAATTTAGGGTTTTCGAAGTTTAGTGGGGGGAGGGTCGGTTCAACCCATTCGGGTTAAGGATTATTTTTTGACTGTACTGATTCATGAAACTCCTCCATAGTTTCCAATATAACTATTAACAATTAAATATTATTGATGACACCTTGAGGAATTTCTGGTTGAGTAGGTTCTTGAATAGGGGCAGCAATAGGTTGGACCAATTGTGGCGGCCCTGCCAGTATCTGTCATGGGTAACCCATAGGGTCGGGTCTATAAGGATGCACCCAGACCTATACTAGTTATGTACCCAATGGATGGAACTCCCAATCTACTATTGTGGGATCAAAATATATTAGTTTTTAGTACCCCATGTTGAGTGGATGTTCTGGCTCCATTTCAGTTGTTGTGGTGAACCCTCATTATTGAGTTATGCCAGTTGGGATTACAAGTTGAGGATCCATTTATTGAACATATCTGATAGGAATGTTTCCTTATATTAGTTCTACATTGATTGTTCTCAATTATTTCATCTCTTCCTCTTATTTCACAAATATTAACTCCAGTATAAGGGTTTCAACCTCTTTGGGAGGTGGGTGAGGTGCAACCTTACCTTTACCATTTTATTTGGTGGATCTTATCTAAGGAGGTAGTAATGGAGTGGTTAAGGTAATGACCAAATTCAGAGTAATCCTTTGGTTCTGGGTACACACACCTTCTTCAATAATTTTGGTGTAGACCATATTGTAAACTAAAACTCCCTCATCCAACTCCTCTATATTGGCCTTATGTTCTATAGGGTATGCAGGGGTGGTATTAATAACATTTATCAATGAGTAATGCATTGCAGGCATTTCATCAGTCTATTTGTGAGACTGTCTTTGTTTTCACCCTCCATGATACATTTTCCTCTTCTTCTCTAGTTCTCTTGGATCTTTTTGGTGGGTGGGAATATGAAGGTAATCTCCAAACAATTTCTTTATGCATGTTCCCAATGAGGATACCAGATCACATGATGGGATTAAGTGGGAGGATTCATTCTTCGATATTCCCTCTAATCGGAAGAAAGATAACTTCCACTGATGAAGAGGTTGTTGAGGTAAAAAATCACCCAATACTATGGGATGGGACTATTCCCGCTCCATTTCCACAAACTTTTGGTCCTAGTTTGTTAACCTCAATAGTTGTGTTAAAAAATCCCCCAACCCTACAGGCTGGGGTTTCTCCTAGATTTTCATGGCTGCTACTGTTAGGACTACCTTCTTGAATTTAGGGAGTCGTGCTCAAACATGGGTTAGGTGCATCATATGTTTTTCACCTAAACCACCTACATGTTAAGAAATTTTTACTATTTGTGACATTTTTTCTATCTAAGATTGACTTCCCTTAAGTGGTAGGCCTACTCAATATTTTCAGATGCTTGATGAAAAATTATTTTGACGGTTCACTCTATTATGGCCTGACATTGGTGGGAATCTTTCAAGGTTGGTTTTTATTGAGCATATTGTCTATTTGAATAGAGTTCATTTATTAAAGTTGGCCTAAGGCTATGACATTTCATGATCTCATCTTTGGTGGAATTTACTAACTAGGGATCATAATGAAATGCAACACTTCATGCTCACTCTATCCTTTAATATGAACATTAGATGGGGCATTTATGATCAGCTGATGAAATTATTTTAGCACATCAAGACATATGCAACAAGGAACTCCTTGTTGTTTCCCCAATTTTGGATTTCATGCATATCGTAGATCCACTAAGTCAGCTTAGCAATGTGTCCCTTATATTACCATGACATGGCTTAGATATTTTTCATAAGGTAATACCTTTTCTCTTAAGCGACAAAGAGTGTTCCATATATTGAGGTGGATGTCATGCACACAATATTCTAAAAATAATATGGAATGATATATTAGGAAGTTTATAAAGGCAAGAACATGACTAGTATGTCAAATTTATCTAGTTTTTTCCTCATTTTCAACATTTCTTCTTCATTTTTTTTTACATAGTTTCCTCAACCCAGTCTGACCAAAGTGAACGTTTCCCTGCTACTTTATTATAAACAAAAACATTGGTAGAGACTTACTCTATAATATTGGAAGGAAAAAGATCCAAGGGTGGTCTAGAGAATGATCATTGTCATAGGTTGTCTTTCGGTGGAGAAAGGATCTCTCTTCTTAATGATAAGGCATCAAACATGGCAGAACTCATCTTCCCAAGTGCCTCGTAGTATGAGGCCTTTATCAACATTAAATCACCAAAGGGAGGATCCTTTTGATGAAGTGGAATGATATTGTGGAGAGAACTTTCATAGTGAATTCCATTATGGGGAGGACTACCATTAAGGATTGACATCTGATTTCAAGTAGAATTCATGCAGTATATACCCTAGGGAGGACCATCAGGGCAGATGATATAAAGGGAAGGCCTTATTGATATTTGATCTTATGGCCATGTGGAGAGATACCATGGCTCTCATCGGGAGATGAACTATCAAGATCAATCATATTATGGACATAAAGTAATACTTTATATTGAATTTTATAGGGATTATGGCATCCCACCTTTTATTACATAAAGATTTCATTTACATGGTACAAATAGAGAATATTTTAAAGTTTAGTTTCTTGGAAAAAAGGTACCTAATACATTAAAAATTAAAACATTATTATAATACACATGAAATGAATCTTAAAATTATCAGACTAAGTATAATTAATTCATATCATAACCTGGGGACAGACATCAAAGGAAAGAATAAGAAAAAGAGCCAGCAAGGAAAAGCAAGGTAAACATTTTACATGTGACCATGAGAAATATTATTAATAACTTGAATAATATCATAAATGAAAGAGAAAAGTAAAAAGGGGAATATAATAATAATAATAACATGAATAATAACATTAAAATGTGGCTAAAATTTTTAAATGATGCATTCATAAGCATATCACTAAGTTTTTTTACCGACATGTCCTAAAAAATCAAAAAGGTTATTCACCAAGGTATCATAAAACATGTCATCTCTAGAGATTAAATTATTTACCCAATGAATTGGAGTGATAAAAGGGTGAACCCTTAGTATGTATTAATTTTCATGTGATCCATATAAATAATAATAAATAATTTTATAAATAACCCATGTATAATAAAACAAAACAGGTTTCATATCAAAATCATGGTGTTTCAAAACTATTTTGAAAACATGATCATTATGTCATTTATAACCCACAAAAAGGGAATTCAGGTTTTATTTATGTCAATAATAGAAACAAATAAATAATTTTATACCTTGGTGAATAACCCTATAAAATAAAGAGTTTTGGTTATTCAAAAAAAGAAAATAAAAGGTAATTTCTTGAGGATAAGAGAGAAATTTTGAGAAGTAAAATATGCGGCATAATGGGTATAAAATGTGGTTTTATAAAAGAGTAAAAAGAGAGGGGATAGGGTTATCCCATTGATAAAACATAATTTTTAGGTAAAGGAATGAATAAAAATGAAATAATAGAGATTTTCCATAACATTCAGAAGGCATATACACAAATATGTTCTTGAAATGAAGAGAAAAGAAGGATATTTCCCTTACCTTAAAGAGTTACTCCTAAAACTTGAGGATTGTGACCTTGGGGGATTGAGGAAACCTTGGGAAGACTCCTTGGGAGGTAAAACTATCATATATTCATGAAGTATGGATTTTTAGTTAAAGTAAATAGAGAAATGTGTGGGTATTTATAGAAAAAGTGGAGGACTTGTTTATTAATTTCCAAATATAGGTCTTGGAAACCTAGGTTGTGGAAAATGAAAAACCATGGGATTCCCCATGGTATATACCCATGGAATTATACACTTGGGACACATTTTATGATATTTTAATCCACAAGAGTCGACCATCATTTTATATTACTTATTTTGGAAATGAAAAGTAAATTTTCCTCAAAATAACATTTTTAAAGTTAAATTTTCCTCAAAATAACATTTTTAAAGTTAAAGTTCCCATTTTAGAATTTGGAAAGTAAATTATAGATTTGGAAATTGATTTAAATATATTAAAATACTTTATATTAATAAAATAAAATATTTTACGTCGTGTATTGTGGTTAATTAGTTATTACATCATTATTACAAAATTATGAAGTCATTAAACATACTGAAAAACTTAAATTGTATTTTTCCTATCTATGAAAAAATAAAGTATTTTAGAAAATTCTCATAAATTCTCCCTAACCTAATTTTTATGTGATTATTTCAAAAATGATATTTATTTTATCATAATAATTCTATAAATATGATAATTGTAACTTTTAAATATAAAAATCCTTATTTATTAAAAATAATAGCGGATTGAAAATGCATAGTAAAATGTCTGACACTTGAAAAAATATAAAAGTATTTTATAATTTATATTTAAATAAGAGTTTTTTGGTCATAATATTTCATCAAAATAATTATTATTCATAATATATTAGTTTATTATAAATATTTATATCTTTATTGGAAAGTAAAATTTCTATCTGAAAAATCAATTTATTAAATTCCTTCACAATTTTATTAAGAAAAAATAATATTAAAATTGAATTAATGGAATAAAAATTTTATTTATGAAATTGAATTACACTTTAAGTAACTAGAGACTTGACACATAAACCCTTATAACACCCGCGCATGACCTAAGGGTAAGGTGTCTGATGGTAATAAATTCATGGGGTGGCTTGGCTCACATCACCTGAGTGGTAATTTACACTGACATGAACTTTTATTTTATAGGCAACATCATTCAAGCTTCACTTGTTGAAGCTCATATTGGGATTGGTAAAGGGAGAAACCCATTGATGCCACCTCCCTCTCAATATCCTACCAATGGGCTTCATACGGCATGACCCTATTAGTTGAGTCCATCATTTCTCCTTTCTACATTAATTATACTTTTTCATTTCTACTTATAAACACAAATTATAATGTTAAAATTATTACTAAGGGTATAGTTTTCAATGGTCATATCGACCAACATTCTTATTTTTACAATGTCCATATAAAAGTCGAGTCATGATGGTCACATTTCCCTTTATAATCACTTCATTATTAAAGAGATATAGTTTTGTTGAGTATAAAATAATATAACACTCATTTTATCAGGAAACAAATTTTATTCAAAAATTATAGGTTGTTAAATTCTTCCCCCTTAAGAAATTTCATCCCTAAAATTTCAACTCATCATCTTAGTCGAGAAAAGGTGTGGGTACTTCTATCTCATTATCTCCTTTGGTTCCCAAGTCCCTTCTTCATATTTATGGTTCTTCCACAACACTTTGATATGGTGGGTAGTCTTGTTGCATAGAACCTTGTATTTATGGTTCAATATCTCCACCGACTGCTCATCATAAGCGAGTTCATGTTCCAGTTGTACCACCTCAAGATTCATTACATGTGAAGGGTCGGTTATGTACTTCCTCAAGAGAGATGAATGAAATACATCATGAACTTGAGATATATTTGGCAGAAGTGCAAGCCAATAGGTCATTGTTCCTATACGATCAAGGATTTCCTAGGGAGCAATGTGCCTAGGGCTAAGCCTTCCATTCTTCTCAAACTACATGACTCTCTTCCAAGTTTAAATTTTAATGAATAATCTATTTCCAATATTAAACTCCAAGTCCCTTTTATGGTTGTCATCATAGCTCTTATGCTAACTCTGATTAGCCTTTATGTGTTATTGGATGGCATAAACCTTTTCTATCATATCTTGAATAAGATCAGGCCCAAGAAGCTTTCACTTACCAACTTCATCCCAACAAGTAGGAGTTCTACATCGATTCCCATATAGTGATTCATAGGGTGCCATTTGAATACTCGAATGGAAGCTACTATTGTATGAGAACTCAAATAATGGGAGATGTTGATCCCATCCACCTTTAAATTCCATTGATCATGTTCTCAGAATGTCCTCGAGTGTTTGAATAGTCCTTTTAGATTGGCCATTAGTTTTTGGTTCACAGGATGTACTAAAATTTAATTTAGTATTTAAATAATATTGAATACTTCTCCATAATTTTGAAATGAACCTTGGATCATAATAAAAAATGATTAAAAGTGGCACTCCATGCAACCTCTCCACTCCCTTTATGTATATCTTGGAATGTTTTTCAAGAGAGAAATCTTCCTGAATATCAATGAAATGGGAAGTCTTAGTGATACAATTCAATATAATCTATATCGCATTGTTTCCTTTGGATGTTCTCGGGATACTAGTGACAAAGTCCATATCGATATTTTCCTACGTCCATGTTGTTATGAGTAGTGGTTTCAATGCCCCTTTAGAAAGTTTTCACTCTGCCTTCAATTATTGACACACTTGGCATCTTGAATTGTAGTTGGAAATCTTCATTTTCATGTTATCCAACTAATAATGATCATGAAGGTCCTTATAAATTTTTTTACTTCTAGGATGTATATAGAATATAGATCTATGAGCTTTATCCATCAGCTCCTTCTTTATTTCTAGAATAGATGGAACACATAGCCTTGTACAAAATTTCAGTACACCTTCTTGATCAATATTGAACTTAGGAAACTTCCCATTCTTCATAGCCTCTATATTCTTCTATAATAAAGGATCTTCTATTCGAGCTTTCTTGATATTATCTAGTAATGATGGTTTAAAAATCATTTGGTATGGGGTTGATGATTTCCCTTCCCTTTTGATTCCCATGTCCAACCCTACTAGGTCCTAGATCAATGGATATCCTTGAATATTTATCATTACCAAAACAATAGGGTCTTTCCTACTTAATCCATCAAAAACTTTGTTTTCTTTTCTAGGGTGATAATGAATTGAATAGTCATTGTCTTTAAGAAGTTTCAGTCATCTTCTTTGTCTCATTTTCAATTCCTTTTGTGTGAAAATATACTTCAAACTTTGGTGGTCTGTGTATATATCACATTTCTCCCCATAAAGATAGTTCCTCCATATCTTTAAATAAAAAATAACTACAGCTAACTCCAGGTCATGCATAGGATAATTTTTCTCATGAGGATTCAACTGTCGAGATTCATAAGAAATCACCTTTTCATTTCTCATTAGTACTCACCCAAGACCTTTCATATATGAATCACTATAAAATAATGAATCCTTCTCTAGTAGAGGGTATAGTTAACACAGGTACAATAACCAATCTCTTCTTCAAGTCTTGGAAACTTTATTTACACTCTTTTTTCCCAATAAACTTGGACCCTTTTTGAGTTAACTTAGTTAGTAGAATAGAAAGTCATGAATTTTCTTCAAAAACCTCCTATAATATCCTACTAAACCAAGGAAACTAAAAAATTAGATACTTTTGTAAGATGAGGCCACTCCTCCACAGCCTTTGTCTTGGTAGGGTCAACTGGGGTTCCTTTATTGGTTATAATGTGCCCCAAGAAATCAACTTATTGTAACCAAAATTCACATTTGCTAAAATTTCCAAATAGCCTCTCCTTTCTCAGAGTTTTCAATATAACCCTTAGATGATCCTTATACTCCTCATGAATTTTGGAATATATCAGAATATCATCAATAAAAAATGCCACAAATTTATCAAGGTAATCCTTAAAGACTCTATTCATAAAATCCATAAATATATCAGTAGTATTAGTCAAGCCGAAGGGAATAAAAAAAACTCATAATGCCCATATCTTGATCAGAAGGCAGTCTTTGGAATATCTTCTTTCTTCACCCTCAATTAATGACAACCAGATCAAAGATCAATCTTGGAGAATAATTGAACCCCGTTAAGCTGGTCAAATAAATCATCAATCCTTGGAAGAGGGAAATTTTTCTTCACTGTGATCTCTTTAAGTTCTCTATAATCAATTCATAAATGCATTGATCCATCATTCTTCTTCAGAAAGAGAATAGGTGATCCCCAAGGTGATGCACTTGGTTAGATAAACCCCTTATCCAAAAGATCTTGGAGTTTTTTCTTTAATTCCTTCATCTCAATATTTTATATTCTATATGAGGTCTTTAATATTAGCTTGGATCGAGGCATGAGTTTAATGGACAAATATATCTCTCTTTCTAGGGGAGGTCTAGGTAACTCCTTAGTAAATATGTCAATGTATTCCTAAATGATGGGGAAATTTTATTTTTATATATTTTTATTTCCTTCTTCATATTCACTGATCATTTCCATAAATAAGGCTATAGGAGGTGCTTCTAGACAAATCTAAGGTCGCAATATCTCTTCTTTGAAAAAAACTATAGGTTTTCCATTAAAGACTACTATGATTTCCTTTCTTCTTCAGTTGATCTTAGCATTATACTTCGAGATCTAGTCCATCCCTAATATAATTTTGAATTCTGTCATGAGAATGACTACTATATTTGTGATGAGATTATGCTCGCTGAAGTAAATACTAGATTTTATATACACTATTGATTCTTGGATAATCCCTCCAGATGTCTTGACTGATAGTTCTGCTTCTATCAATTTAGGGATTGATTATATATTCTTTGAAAACTTAGAGGAAATAAAAGAATGTGTATAACCAAAATCAAACAAAGTACTTTCTAGCTTTGAGAGCACAACAAGATCACTTGCCACCATATCATTTGGAGCTTCAAATTTAGTCTTCATGATAGTAAATGTATGACCTTTTTACCTTGGTCTATACTTCGGTTTATGGTGATTTCCCTCCACTATATTTAGATTTATACACTTATTGGAAAATTTCCCATGATGTCCAAACTTATACCAATGGACTTTGGCTGGGATTTCACCATCTTAAATTTTTTGTTAGTGTTAAGAAGTTGAGGATTCACCTCACTATGACAGTTCCAAGAAATATGACCATCTCTTCCACACTTGTAACATTTCTCACTCTTGATAAAATGGTCCCCCAAATGCTTCTTCAAACATTTGTTGCATGTGGGAAGTTGCACTTGCTTTACTCCTCTTCCATGATCAAAGTTCCTCCCTAAGCTGGGATCCATTGGTCTCTTCTTTTCATTCAATATATGGTACCATTGCATCTCTCCAAACTCAAGTTCAACCTTCATATCACTTCACACTATCTTCTAATAACCTTCATAGTCTTAATTGGATAGATTATTTTGTATATGGGGTCGTAGTCCTCTGAAAAATCTATCAACCTTTCTATTAGGATCCATGAAAAATATAGTGGTGTAATGATAAAGTCTTGTAAAGTTCATATCATAGCTTCCCACAAATTTATTTTCCTTTTTCTTTATCTCTAGGAATTCCTTCTCCATTTTTGTTTGCATTGAAGGGGGGAAATATTTTTTTAAAAAGGTTCCCCTAAACTCTTACCACTCCATAACTTCAATCTCCCTTCTTAGTTTTTTTTTTCAAGTAGTGTCCACCACTGATCAGTTTCTCCCTCTAAACAGTACACATTCAGGATGAATTTCTCTTGTTTCGAATAATGAAGTACAGAAAAGATCTTTTCTATAGATCTTATCCATTGTTTAGAAATAAATGGGTCAATAGAACCACTGAAATAAGGTAGTTTTTAATACATAAAGAACTCAATGGAAATTTTTTCCATTTGGGGTGAATCTAGTATCTCATCTTGATTCAAGTTATTGTTCATTACTTAAGTTAGTTAATTCATTATTCTCATGAATTTTTATATTCTGGATTCCATTGGAGGGTTGTCAGTGCATGATCCTTTGTTCTCACCATTTACATGATTCCTCCTATTTCCCACCATTTTCTAAAAGAAGAAAAACATTGTGAGAGACATGTTTATTTTAAGAATATTATAATTCTAAAATAATTTTATATCTTGAAACATCATGCTTAAATATTTTTTTCATTAAAAATAATTATATTTTCTATAAATTTTTCATAATGGTTCATAAAAAGCTTGTGATTAACTAAGCATATCCCCTGGGAGTTTCAAGATAGGAGTCCATCAAATCTTGTTTTCATGAACCAGTTCTCGTTCGAGTCTACCTTAAAGTGGTGTTTTTAGGTTTTACCCCTAGATATATTTTTTCTAGAGCCACATCCACTTGTTTGTATCCATATGAGGATTTATTTGCTCAGAAACCACTTACTTAATACTTTAGAAAAATACCAGGATCTTTTAATATATTTTAACTTATCCCTAAGTTTCTTCCTAATGTTTGAAAATACTAATTTCAAAAAATAACTAAATATTTCTTTGACACCAACTATGAAATCCCACCTTTTATTACATAACATTTTCATTTATATAGTACAAACATATGATCTTTTAAAGTTTAGTTTCTTGGAAAAAAGGTACATAATACATAAAAAATTAAAATATTGTTATAATATACATTAAATTCATCTTCAAAGGTTCATACTAAGTAAAATTACTATATCTCATAACCTGGGGAGATACATCAAAGGAAAGGGTGATAAAAAGTCCCAGTAAGAGAAAGCACGGTAAACAGTTTGCATGTAGCCATGAGAAATAACAATAAGAACTTGAAGAATATCATAAAGGCATGAGAAAAGTAAAATGGGCATATCCTAATAAAGAGAGTGAGAATTATTTAGGTATGAACGCTCATACAAATAAGGGTATTTCTTTTGCAGAAGCTCTTGCGGGGTCTCCTCATCCTGAAAAAACTCAGGTTAGGCTGCCAATGGTCAAAGGGACTGGAGAGGGTGTAATAATGATTACTGTAGATCCTGAAGCTGTCAAGCAGTGCTTGGAGGTTTGCAAATTTTCTGTGCTTGGCTGCATTTCTTGTGAAAAGGGTACTAATCCATGGTTTTACTCTGATCTCAAACAGAGGATTTCAACTTATTATAATTCCTCTTGATGGCACCTAATTCCAATTGGAAAAGGCTTATTTTATATTATTTTTCAAAAATAGGATGACTTGAATGAAGTCTGGAATATCGGATCTCTCAATTTGAAACCTGGATTCTTTCGTCTCTCTGAATGGGATCCATATTTCAATCCTTATACACAGAAGCAGTCAATTTCCTAGGTCTGGACAAGGATTCATGGCCTTCCATAGATTTATTAGCACCCACAAATCTTGAATGATATTGCTTCAAGAATTGGTACTCCTTTGAAGATTGATCAAAGAACAATCAATGGGGATCTTGGATTCTTTTCCAGAGTTCTGGTTGAAATTGATATGGAATCACTTCCTCCTGAACGTTTTTTACTGGATGTTAATGATCATTTTATTGACCTCCATTTAGAATTTGAAAACCTTCCTAAGTTCTGTGAACATTGCAGGATAATTGGTCATTGAATTGATTAGTGTCGTTTTTCTCAAAGGATCACAAATCCTACATAAGGAAATTATTCCTGGAAGGATGCTCCTAGCAAGAAACTTTTCCCTCCTAAACATTATGTCAAAAAGGACTCCATTAATTTCATGCATGCTATACGTGAACAGACTGTAGGTTCCAGCAAGGCCTAGGCTAACATGGTTGAAGAGGAAGGCCATCCTGATTCACTGGAAAACAGACTGGCTCCTAGAGACCATATAAAATTACATGACCACAAAAGTGACCAGCTAGAAAGGCTTGAGTTCTCAAATTACATCTTCAACACTGTTCTTAACTTGTAATATGAGGATTTTACTCTGGATTTGATCAACTCAAGAATCTATGAAGTACTGTATTTTTTTCAATCTGAACTTGGAAATATCTCACACTCCTCTGATCAATCTCTTGATACTTCCCTAATTAAAAATGGATCCATTCAAGTGAATGTGGGCACATCTCCAGAGGAACTCTTTGTGAGTGGGCAACAGGTCTCACCTCTGTCTGAACAGAATCACAAACAATATGTTGATGCCTCATTCCTTTCCAAGAAGATTTCTATCCAGAATGGTAATCGGATATATATAGAACTGCACCTAGAAGCAAACCATAGAGAAGATGCACTTAACACAGCCTTCAATCTTGCTGAAATTACTCCAAAAAGACCTGCTACTTCAGGAGTGGGTGATAGACTACAGAATCTCAAACAAGATGTTGATACCTCATTCCTGTCCAAGCAGATTTCTATCCAGGATGGCTCTCGGATCTGTATAGAACTGCATCTAGAAGCAAACCCCAGAGATGATGTACTTAACATAGCCTCCAATCCTGCTGAAATTACTTCAGAAAGAGATGCCACTTCAGGAGCCCCTAAAAGCATTGATCTAAGAATATCGCAAAGAATCAAGGTGAGTGACAGCCTGCATAAAAGGGGCTCAACCCCACTCCAATTTTATAATGAGGATTATCTTCTGGAACTTCCAGGGAATAGACAACTCTAGCACTATGAGTTCCCTTCGTCTTCTTGTGATTAAACATAATCCCAATGTTATTGGACTTGTTGAACCCAAGAAAAAGGATATCAGTTCTATTTCTCTTCTTGATAAACTCGGTTACACACTGTTCAACTTTATACATGATGATCATAATGATCGGTTATGGTTCCTGGTGCATAGTAGGGTTGTCAATATCACCCTTGTTTCTGTTCAAGATCAAATTATTACCTGCAAGTTTACTATCCAGACTCAAAATTTATTCTGCTCAATGGTCTATGCTTCCAATAACTATCTTGTTAGAAGGGAATTATGGCAACACATCTCCAATCTGTCACACAGCATTGATGATTCCTGGATAATTATAGGTGATTTTAATGCCATTCTCAATGCGGATGAAAGGCTTGGACACTTTTCTACCATTTTTGCTATGGATGGTTTTAGAATATGTGTCGAAAGATCAAATCTGATTGAGGTTAATGTGCTTGGAGCCAAATACACCTAGTATAGAAAGCATCTTAATGGCATGAGATCTAGTAAAATTGATCGTGCCTTTGTTAATGACAAAGAGCTAGATAATTTTAGGACAATATCTTGTGTGACTCTTTCCAAACATAATTCTGACCATCATCCAATCATGTCTAATTTTGTTGGAATAAGTGAGATACATACTCTCCCCTTTAGTTTCAATAATGCTTGGACTACCCTTCCTGAATGCTCCACATTGGTCAAAGATACTTGGTGCACTGGGGAAAGCAACCATCCTTTATCTTGTGTTTTCAAAATTTGATCTCTCAAGATTAAGATGAAGCATTGGAGCAAAAACAGATTCAGCCTCCTTGATCAGGAAATTGAATCTATCAAAAACACACTTCATGGAATCCAACAATCAATGACCAATACTGATTTCTCATGCATGGATGGACAAGAAGCTACGATCTCCTTAGATCTAAAAAATCTTATTTTCCTTAGAGACAATATTCAAAAGGAGGTACATAAAGTTAGGTGGCTTACGGATGGTGATCGAAATACTAAGTTTTTTAATGCCCTACAAAGGAGTAAAAATGTTAGTAGGCCACTCTCTCTTATTAAAGATGGAGATGTTACTCTTCAAGACCATCAAAGTATCTCGAATAACATTGTCTCTTTCCATATGAACCTCTTAAATGGCCCTAAACGAAATGGTGAAATCCTAGATGGAATCATCCCGTCTATTTTTAGTGATGATGATAACTCAATACTGGTAAGAGCACCCTCTGACATTGAAATAAGGAATGTTGTCCTCAGACTTAAAAAATAAAACTCTCCCGGGCTGGATGGATTCACCAATCACTTCTTCCAATTTTATTGGGATATTATCCAAGAAGATGTTTGTAGGTTGATCAAGTAATTATTTAATGATGGATCACAGATTTATGGAATCAATGCACAATTTATTACCTTAATCCCAAAGGAGGACAATTCTAGTGATATCATTCAATTTAGACATGTTGCTCTTATCAACACTATACAAAAAATCCTTACTAAAATCCTGGCTAACAGGCTGGCCGGCATCGCTGATAAAATAATTTCCTGGAATCATTTTGGGTATGTTAAAGGCAGAAGAATTTAATACTATTTTTCAATGCATCTGAATGTGTGAACCTTCTTCAAAAACCTACATGAGGAGGGAGTATTATCCTCAAATTGGATATCAAAAAGTCTTTTGACACCATTGATTGGGATTTCATCAGCAACATTATGCACAAGTTTGGGTTTCACCCGACCTTCATACAGTGGTCTTATTCTTTGATTAGCTCTGCTTATATCTCCATCCTTATCAATGGATCACTTGAAGGTTATTTCAAGTGTTCTAGAGGAGTAAGGCAGAGATACCCTTTATCTGCAATTATCTTTTCCATTGCAGAAGATTACCTTAGTCGACTGATCACTCAAAATGTTGAAAATGGGAATCTGAAAGTTCTTCAAGATAATTGTGGTATCTCTTCCCCCTCACATCTCCTTTTTGCAGATGAAATTATCATTTTTACTCAGGGAGACAAAAGAAATATCCAGAATCTCAAATCCATCCTAAATCACTATGAGCTTGTCTCTGGACAGGAGGTTAGCTGGAAAAAATCTTTTATTTTCTTTGGGAAAAATATTTTAGATTCTAGGAAACATTGTATACTTCATAATCTGGTCATTAGAGAGGGTTCCCTTTCATTCACATATCTTGGAGTTCCAATGTTCTTTGGAAGACCGCGCTCCACCTACTTTTCTGATGTGGTTAGTCAATTTAGAAGAACTCTCTCCAATTGGAAAGGAAAAGCTCTATCCATGGCAGGAATAATTTTCTTAGTCAAACATGTGATCATTTCCAAACTTGTTTACTCTTTCATGGTGTACTTCTGGACTGCTTCTACTATCAATACTCGCAATTCCCTTATGAGGAATTTTTTGTGAGTAGCAGTATTCTTGAAAGGAAAATTATCACTACCTCATGGACTAAATTTTGTTTACCCCTATCTGTGGGGGGGTCTTGGGATAAAGAATACTGATATTTTTAATCAATCTCTTCAAGATAAATTTATTTTGAGGCTCATTAATGGAAAATCAATATCTCTTGATTTTATCAGAGTAAGAATACTTACTAGATTAATTGCTGGAAAGTTAAATTATATGCAATCCTCTGTTTGGCCTGGTTTGAAAAGGGTTTTTCAAAAGATCACTAGTCACTATCATTGGTTGGTGAATGCCTCCTCCAAGCTGAAATTCTGGAAGGATAACTGGACAGGAACTCCTTTAATTGATAGTATAAATTCTGAAACTATGGATTTTGATTCAAATGCCTCTATTTGTGACCATCTCGAGCAGACCAGTAATCTGCCTACCCACATTGTTCAAATTATCAATTATTATGATTTCCTTAATTCAGATGATATCATGGTTTGGGAACCAAGTGAAAATGGGTTGCTCGATTCTAAATGCTTTTACAATCATTTAATATAGGGAAATTCTTCCAGTGCTGTCCAACAATTCAAAAAATGGATCCATCCCTCTCGGTTCACTCTTCTCTGGAGAATTAACTTGCAAAAGCTTCCAGTCGACAAAAATATCCAAAAAGTTGGTATCTCTCTATGATCAAGATAGGATTTGTGCCACCAACATAGGGATGACCTGGATCATTTATTCCTTTTCTGTAAAACTGCTGCTTCACTATGGATCATTATATTTGATCTCTTTGGCATCTTGATACCTCATGCCAACAACATTGCAGATTTTCTGCACTTAATTACAGCAGAATTTTTTTCCAAGCAGATTTATACTCTATTATTTGTTGCTTGTGTTGAAAATTTTCACACTATTTGGAGAGGTAGAAATAAAATCAGGCATGAAAATGCCACTTTCAATCATAAGGCTGCCATTTCACATATTCTAGCAATGACTCTATGTGAAAATCAGTTCCACACTGAACAATACCATAACTCTATCAAAGACTTTGCAATATTGAGAAGACTTCATCTTCCAGGTAACTTTCCCAAACCTATGGGAACTATGGAAATTTTTTGGACTCCCTCTTTTGCAGGTTGGATAAAATGAAACCTTGATGGCGCCTCAAAGGGAAATCCTGGACCAGCTGAATATGGTATTGCTTTCTGTGATCACAATAGCGACTTTCTTGATGGATTTTATGGCTCATGTGGTCATGCCACTGCCCTTGAAGATAAGATGATGGAACTTACTAAAGCAGTGGAGATTTTTCATCAAAGTAATTGGAGTAATATCTGGTTTGAAAGTGATTCCTCTACTATCATACACGTTGTTAGAAGGAATCAGGTCCATCTTTCCTGGAAGCTTACTCTAAAATGGATCAAATGTATTGACACTATTGCCTCAAATAACTTTATCATTACACATGTTTACCGTGAAGACAACTCTCTTGCTGATAGACTTGCAAATCAAGGTATTCCTGAAGCCTCTGGTGTGCATGTGACCACAGTTTCTGATGATTTGCTCAGTATTCTCAATAGAGATAAATGTAAAATTCCCTCTTTTAGACTCTTGTAACTATTTTTTTTGTTTAATTAAGGCTTTAATGCTTGCTTTTTTCAAAAAATAATAGCATGGAAATGTGTCTACAAAATTTAAATGATACATTCATAAGAATATCACCAAGTTTTGTCACTGAGGTTTCATAAAAAATTACCAAGGTTATTCACCAAGCTATCGTAAAACATATCATCTTTAGAGATTAAATTATTTACCCAATGAATTGAAGATATATTAGGGTTAACCCTTCATATGTATTAATTTTTAGGTGATTTTTGTAGATAATAATAAATAATTTCATAAATAACCCATATAGAATAAAATAAAATGGGTTTCATATCAAAATCATAGTGTTTCAAAAGTTATTTAAAAACTTGATCATCATTTATAATCCACAGAAAGGGAATGTAGGTTTTAGTTATGTCAATACCAGAATAAAATAAATCATTTTTACATATTTTTGAATAACCTTGGAAAATAAATAGTTTTGGGTATTCACAAAAAGAAAATAAAAGGTAGTTTCTTGAGGAGAATAGAGAAATTTTAAGAAGTAAAATCGGCAGCATAACGGGTATAAAACATAGTTTTAGAAAAGAGTAAAAAGAGAGGGGATATGGTTCTATAATTGATAAAACATAATTTTTTAGTAAGGGAGTGAATAAAAATAAAATAATAGATAGTGAACATAACATTCATAAGACATATAAAAAAATAGGTTCTTGAAATGAAGAGAAAAGAAGGATATTTCCCTTACCTTAAAGAGTTACTCCTAAAACTTAACGATTGGGACCCTGGGGGTTGAAGACACATTGGGAGGACTCATTGGGAGGTAAAACTACCATATATTCATGTATGATGGATTTTTAGTGAAATGAAATTGAGAAATGGGTGGGTATTTATAGAAATGGTGGAGGATTTGTTTATTAATTTCCAAATATAGGCCTTGGAAACCTAGGTTGTGGAAAATAAAAAACCTTGGGCTTTCCCATGGTATTTACCCATGATATTGAAAATTTGGGACAAATTTTATATTATTTTAATCCAAAATATCTGACCATCATTTTATATTACTTATTTTGGCAAGGAAAATTAAAGTTTCCTCAAAATAACATTTTTAAAGTTAAATTTTCCATTTTAGAATTTGTAAAATCAATTATAGATTTGTAAATTAATTTAAATATATTAAAATACTTGATACTAATAAAATAATATATTTTATGTCATTTATTGTGGTTAATTATTTATTACATCATTATTACATAATTATGAATCCATTAAACAAACCAAAAAACTGAAAGTATATTTTTACTAATCATGAAAAAATAAATTATTTTGAAAAAATATCATAAAGTAACCCTAACCTAATTTTGACATGCTGATTTCAAAAATTATATTTATTTTATTATAATAATTCTCTAAATATGATAATTATAACCTTTAAATATAAAAATACTTATTTATTAAAAATAGTAGTAGATTGAAAATGCATAGTATAATTTCTGACAATTGAAAAAATATAAAATTATTTTATCATTTAAATTTAAATAAGACTGTTTTTATCATACTATTTCATTAAAATAAGTATTATTCATAATATATTAGTTTTTTATAAATATTTATATTTTTATTAGAAAGTACAATTTCTGTGTGAAAAAATCAATTTATCAAATTTCATCTCAATTTTATTAATAAAAACTAATATTAAAATGGAATTAATGGAATAACAATTTTATTTATATAATGGAATTACACTTTAAGTAACTAGTGACTTGACACATAACCCCTTATAACACCCGCACATGAACTAAGGGTAAGGTGTGTGATGGTGATAGATCCATCGGGTGGGTCAGCTAACATCCCCTGAGTGGTAATTTCTACTAACTTAAACTTCTCTCAAAGATGATTTTGTTAAAGCTTCACTTATTGAAGTTCGGATTGGGCTTAGTCAAGGAATAACCCCAGTAATGCTACCTCCCTCTCAATATCTGATAAATGGGCTTCACACAGCACGACCGTACTAGTTAAGGCCATTGTTTCTTCTTTCTACATTAATTATACTTTTCCATTTATACTTATAAACACAAATTGTAATGTTAAAATTATTACTAAGAGTATAGTTTCCAATGATAATATTGAAAAATGGTCATATTTGACCAATGGTAATATAATGAATGAGTCCCAATAGTCACATTTCTCTTTTTACTCACTTCATTATTAAAGAGATATGGTTTCGTTAAGTACAAAATAATATAACACTCATTTTATCAGAAAAAAAATTGTATTCAAAAAGTCTGGGTCATTACAAGGAGGACCTTCAGAATTACTATTATTGATCTTGTAATTTGGTAATGGGAGAGTAGGATCCTAAGCTTCCATAGATAAGTGTATTAGGGCCTCAAGAAATTCAGCATTAAGTAGAGCAGGATCGTAGATCAGATCTTCATTTTCCAGAAATCTTTGATTAGGATCATTTTTGGATACCTTGTTATGAGATACTGGGGATTCTTACTAGGGAAAATGGTTTTCAGATATGTAATCTTGTTTGACTAGATCCTATGTTGCTATTGAAACTTGTCAGACAGTTTTTTTGAATTTTGGCAGGGATCTGTGCTTGCCTCGGAGTGTCCATTGGAATAGGTCGGTTACCTTTAGTTGGAAAGAGGGTATGGAATCGATCCATTTTTCTATATATCATGGGGAAATTTGACCCATGACACTCCTGGATGAGAGAAAAGTTGTGTGTTTTCTCTGAAGTGACATGTTGATGAGTCACCCCAATTGTGGGGATGGAGTTGTGTATCCATCCCTCCACCACTTCCATTTCGTTTATGATATCCTGGTAGGTTTGTAGGATGTGGGTAGGGATTTGGGTATTCCTCTTCACCATTGTCAAGATGTTCTTGGTAACTTCAACAGATGGAACGGCGATATATGCTCATTTTGTGGCTAGATCAGGGGTGTTTTTCTACTTATATCCTCCATTTCTTACAGGTAGACACTAACAGTAATCAGGTGTGCGACTATAGATTTGGTTCTTCCTCTTGTTCATCATTGGTTCATGCTGACTGAATTATCTGGATTCTACCAGATGATCCTTCTGGAAATCTTGATAAATCTGGGTGGTTGTGTGTGTCTGCTCATGGTTTTCCACCGAATTTGATCGGTGTACTTGATTGATGTGGGAAGGTATTTATTCCCCCTCACAGTTTTCCATCAAATTTGACTATAAGGCTTCTTTGTACACTACCAAATGAGGCTACTACTAGGATTGGTTGATATGGATAGGTGTTTAAGCCTACTCGCGGGTTGCTGCTAAGTTTGACTAGTGGGGTTTCTGGGTGTGGGAGGGTGTTTGTGTCTACTCACTATTTTCTATCGTATTTTTTTGGAATGATTCTATAAATCCTGCCAGATGAGACTTTTTTCCATCTTGATTAGTGCGGTCAGGTTTTTTTGCCTACTCACGATTTGTCGCCATATTTTTTTAGTGGGATTCTATGGATGCTAGCAGGTGAGTTTGCGGGAAAATGTGATTAGTACGGGATGTTGTTTTTGTCTACTCATAGTTTTCTACCAAATTTTATTGTTGGGATTCTTTGGAAGGGACAGAGGTGTAGCTATGTTTCCTGTTGACTGGTCGGTGCCCTTGGTGGACTGTCTTGCATGCCTGGGTCTGGATGACCAGGGTCGGACTCCTGAGGATAGCACCCCCATCGTGTTGAGGTTTCACTGTAACACCCCGAGATTTTATGAAAAATATTATTTTTAATTTCATTAATGTCTTGTGTTGTACGCTACACCAAAAGGAGCTTGCACAATACGCATCCCTGACTTGGCTTGCATTACACGCAAGCGCGACCTTCCACGATAGCATGTGTTGTACGCAATACCGAGTTTCGCTAAACAGCGATATGTTATATAAACTAGCCGTTATGAATAGTAAAACCCACTTTTTGAAATTTTATAAATTTTATCTTTCAAAATGGACTTCATTTTTGGATTCAGAATATCGAAATTAGCCTAGGGTGAATTTTTGGTATTTTTCTGAAAACTTTCAATTTTTGAAGAATAGTGAAAACACTGGGTTACTATCCAAAAACCGACTTTTTATTTAAATAATTATTTATTTTATTTAAATTTATTTTAGGTAAAAATTGATACATAATACCTATATAAGTTCAATTTAATTCATTGGAATCATTTTATAATAATTTTAGATATATAAAAATTTTATTGAACTTTTCACCGACTTTTACCCACCTCCTAGGAGAATTTGCAAATTCACATAAAACTTAATTTTACCGATTCTATGAGTGTAATTTTAAAACTCCGAGAGACACGGTTAATATCAAGGACTAAAATTTGGTTCAATGAGATGAAAATAATTTTTGGTGAATAGTAACTTTTTACTTTTTTTACAATAGTTAAAAGTAAATAGGGTAATTAAGGGTAAAATTGATATTATTATTACCCTAAAACAAGTCCTAATTCTATTGGATAAGTGTAATTCGATCAAAAACAACCTTAGGAATAAAATATGACCATTTAGGCCCACTTGGATTAGATTAGGACATTTATTATTAATTTATTTAAAGAAGGGTTAAAATAGTTAAAATCAAAGTTTAATAACTAAATCATTTTTAATATAGGGTTATACATAAGATAAATTCAACTATAAATATTCATTAGAAATATAAAAATATTTCCTACATAATGGTGTTTTATTTATAATTTTTATACATTAAATAATTTAATTTATTTATGACATAATGATGATGCAGTAATTATCTTATTAATGAAATATTGACATAATTCATGTTATAAATACCTAAATAAATGTAATTTGAGACTTTTTATGAATTACACTAATTTTATAGGTTAATATGACATGTTAGTATTGATTTAGTTAACTTTTTTGAACTAATAATTCTGTTATGATTTTCACAAAAATCAATTACCAAATAGTGTCAAAATTGACATAAAGTAGTTTTTAAAACAAATATTATATTATTAATTGTTATTTTATTCATAAAAATCTAAGTTTTGTCCAAATGACTTAGATAATGTTATATATATTAATAATAAACAACTTGGGGTTAGTTTGGCTTGTTATAGTAAGTTTATTAACCTTATAGTTTTAGAAAACAAGAAGACATGGTAAAAGAAAAATTATTTAACTTAAAGTTAAATCTAAATGATAAGGTTAAAATAGAAACCTAAACTTGTCTAAATTATATTGTATGAGAGGATTTCGACCCATCCCCACCTTATATTATAAATAACTCAATTTTAAGCTATTAAAAACCGAATATGACTTTATAATAAAATAATATTTTTAGTTATTCCAAAGGTGCCCCTCTCCTCCCTTATAAAAGGGCACCTCCTCTCTCTCTTCCTCACACCACTTTGAGCCTTCAAGATCGGCCAACCCCTACCAATTTCTCTTCTACACTTTCCTAGAAACATCCTAGAGGTTCTGGTCTTCTTCAAAGACCAATCTTAGTGCCCTAAGAGGAGGTTTCAAAAAGGTGTGTCGAAAGAAGAGGTAATATCCATTACCGATTATTTCAACTTTATTTCTTCTTCTAGTTCTTCTTCTTTAGTTGTTTCATTATGAAGTAATAACATAAGTATCACTAATATACTGATATGTTATTATAAGTATGAAACAACCCTATTTCACCATCTATCTATCCTACGGAAAACGAAATCACCGCGCGTGCGTACGTGCGGAATACCGTCTCCACGCCGTGGTGTAATCTGTTTTCGACCACCACCTTACTTGGATGGGTATAATGGTGTAAATAAATAACTATATATGATTATTTAAAAGTGATCTTGATTCTGAAATATTATATATACACTTCAATGCAATTCCACAATCATGTGAATGATATCATCGCTCGTGCGTACGTACGGACTACCGTCTCCACGACGCGATGAGATTCATTCTGCATGTTAACCATTCATGAATGATTATAAAGTATATATAATAAGTAATCATGAAATATATGACATAATAATGATACTGTATTTATTTTTATATATATTTATTTCATCTACTTAATTTCATTCAATTCAATAAGGAAACAAAAACAGCGTTCATGCGTACGTACGGCCTACCGTCTCCATGAACGGTGTATTTCATTCCATTTAATCGATCTATCATATATATATGTATATACTGAATATATATTATATATAAATCATTTTTTACATTCTTTAATTAAGTAAATTAGGATATAAGTAATAATATCAATAACAACAAGTCCAAACACGTACAATAAATATAACGATTTAACCCAAAACGCTGCTTTAACATGGAACTTACAAAAGAACGGGTAATATAAAGTCATAAGTGAACCATATATGATATCATAACAATTAATATTATTTTTTAATAAGTCAATGACATTATTTAAATCATTATAAAGGAGGTTCGGAAACGTACAAATCATATCAGATCTAAGGTAAGGGAAATTATTCCAATCTCATTCTTATCCGAGATTGTTTATTTGTAAGTATTTACTGGGGTTATGTTTATTATCCATGTCCATATGTTCTCAAAATGTTTTCATAAAATGTTTACTTTCCTTCCATTTATGTTAAAATACATTTTTACCCTTTTCTTACTTTTATTGCATCGTATGGAAGGAATCTTTCTTTTGTTTACCATATGAGGTACTTTTTGACTTTTCCGACAAAAGTACGAGGAGATTGTTATTTTATATGGAGTGAATGGATTTTTATGGTTTTATAAAGCCTTGTTTTCATGAATATTCCTCCAAAATATTTCATAACTATTTCCAAAAAAATCTCTTTCTTTTAAAATTGTATGACATTTTGTGAAAAGAAATTGATTTTGAAGAAGAAAGGATATTTTCCTCAAGAATTCATTTCAAGTATTTTATCAGAACCATTTTCCATATAAGATGACATTATTTAATATGTTTATTTTTCAAGTATAATTACTCTATGATTTACATGGTTTCACTTTTCTTATTATGAAATGATATCCATTTATTTTATATGGATTATGTGATGATGGGATGATGTTTATGAAACCCATTTTATTCGTTGGGTTATTATGAATGATGTATGTTTATTTTGTGGCACAAGTAAGAATGATTTCATTGTGAGATGGTTGGGACCTATATCTCCCTCCAATGAATTGGGTAAAGATTTATCTCTCATGAGATATACATGGCTAGAACGTTAAGTTAATCTGGTTCAGTGTTACAGGACTGGAACGAGGAGTGAACTCGATTCAGAAAGGGACTTTGTCCACTAAGATGGTCTTGGCAGCAATGCCTTGGCTATTATGGAAATCATAAAATATGCTTAATGGTTTCCACAATTACATGTTTTATTCCCATGCTAATTTATCATGATTAATGTTTCTTCATGATCTATGCCTTACGTACTGCCATGTTTTATGTCATTGCTAAAGATTTTGATGTTTATATTTTATGCTCATGTTTTTTTACATTAAAATGTCTAAGGATTGTTTTATGTTCTCTATGCTTACCCTTACTAAGCATTTGAGCTCACTCTTTATATGTTTTTTCTTCCCCAGGATTTAAAGAAAGGTTTTAGGTAAGAAAACAAAGGGGAAGATCATTAATGGAGATGTTGAAGATCTTTCACCACGATTAGAAGATAATATTCCGAGTTTCCAAAGACACTAAACTATTACGATCCTTGTGTGTTTGTTTTTGTTATGTATTAAGTATTCCGAAAATGTAATGTAATGTCCATGTATGTCAGGCTTCGAGTCTCTACATTCACTATTTCACAACATTGGTGGTAGTGACTATTGGAAGGATCCCTTTTAAAGGAACCTTGTGTCTTCTGGGTGAGGTTTTTTTCAACCTCTTAATCTACCTCCCTAAGATAAGGGAGGAGTTGATTTCTTTGTTTCGGGGATAAGGTCCCAAAATAGTTGGAGATGATGATTGATGTCACCTACTTCTAGACTATATATCATCACTAAGTGGGCAACTGGTGGGGATTTATAAGTTGAAGGGCCTGTCGATTAGTCTCTAGGGTTGGGATGGTACCATTTTGGTGGTACTACTGGACTAGCGCATTTGAGACCTAGAGTTGAATATGGTCGGTTGGAGATGGTGTCCTCCACTTAGATGAGGACCTAGTGTGAATTGTATCCAAGGCATACATCTATTAAAATTGGTGTGATTCTATTTGAATTAAAGGGAATTATTTTCAAGGGTTCCTGAAATATAGGATACAAACACAAATAAGAAAACCCCATCGAAGCAGCATCTTAATAAAAAAACACATGCATAATTTATTTTCTTGTTTTTCCCCATTTCTATTTTTTTTTAGAGAAAAGGGGTCCTAATAGGTAGGAGACACCATAATCTTGGTTAAGGATTCACATCAGGTTCACCATTTTTGTTTTAGAAAAAAAATATCACGACATCATTGGTATTATTGATTAGGGGGTTTGAATATTGCACAATCATTTGTATCGGGCTCATTATTTCCTAATGGATTTCAATGGGTTTTATTTGTGGAGCTAAAAACACCTGACAACTCTCATATCCATGATGGATCATGGACCTACTTTCCAAAGGTAGGAACTCATTTGGGGAACTTGGTCAATGATAATTGAGAAATCACATTGGTCAAGAGGATGAGAGGTTGGGCTCATCACACCCTTTTGTGGGAGATTGTTGCCTATGTTAGGACTCTTTTATAGATTTAAGATATTTTCATTAATCCTTCATTAATTATCAAGTATGAAATAGTTCATCCTTGAATTAACAATCAATTATTAGCATGCATGTAATTTAGAATCATATGTATATATTTATGGTTTTTTATCGATGGATATATTTGTATATATACGAGGTTCTCCATTAATGAAACCCTTTTATGTATGGATTAGAGATTATTCTGGTCTTTTATCATTTCAATGCTAAGACATATGGTGGATCACTCTGGAGTTTATCATCATCTAGGGATACGAAAGTTATTTTGATGTTAGGATAGGGCCCATGAGATGGAATTCCTATGTATCCTTGTGAAGGGAATCAAAATCTATGTAGTTCAGTGCCACTTAATGGGGAACATCATACCTTTTAATGTCATGTGGTGAGGACCAAACCATGCATTTTAACATCATGCGGCAGGGAAATCTAGGTGAAATGTGCCTAGTCAAATTTTTTTGTGGGACTTATGCCAAGGCAGTCTAAGGAACCTGGAAGGGATGTGTGCTCCCAAGTCAGATATGACCCTACTCAAAATATGGCCTAGAGAAAATTAGAGTTGATTTGGGGTTTCAGGTTTGGACCTCATAGAGGCTTCCTATGTATCCCATTTAGATAGGAATCAAATCCCATGTAGTTCTATGCCACTTAATGGGACACATCATACCTTTTAAGGTCATGTGATGAGGACCAAACCATGCAGTTTAACATCATGAAGCAAGTACGTCTAGTTGAATGGTGCTGAGTCAAAATTTAGTGTGGGACTTATGATAAGGTGTCCCAAGGAACCTTTAAGGGATGTGAGCTCCCAGGTCAGATATGAACCTACTAGAAATGTGTCCTAGAAGAAATTTGGGGTGATTTTGGGTGTCAATTTTGGAGCTTATAAAGGATTTCTACATATCTCATTTAGATAGGAATAAAATCCCACATAGTTTGGTTGTAAAGACCCATGCCTATGGAGGCCCACTAAAGGTTTGTCTCATAGGAGAATGTGGACCTTTGAGAGAATTTAGTTGGGGGTTATACTAAATAGGAGGCCCTTTGGAGTGGATCCATGAGGAATATCTTAACTCATGGTTATTTGGAGGTTTGGTTGGGGCTTACTCTAGGAGGGATTCCCTTTGACTTTATTTATTGGTAATATGGTCCCTTCGAAGATCAAGGAGTGGTTTCGAGGATTACACCATATAGGAGGATTCCCTTTTGATTGGATACTTGGATTTGAGGACCCACACCTATAGAGGCCCTCTAAAGGAAGGCAAGAGGAATATCTAGAAGAAGATTCCTACCGATACATGCATCTGACTATATATATTTCATGATCGTAGCTAACCTCTATGCCCACATGAGTCGTGTTCAAATGTGAGAAACAAGAGGAGGTAGAAGATCTGGCAAACCGCATAGTCCTTCTTCTACGGGTGGAAGAGGTTGGAGCTATAAGATAAGAATAAAGGGATTTGATGTGCCCATATCCTCTCTTGTTTTATATCCATTATAGTCACATCAGACTACCCATCTAGATATCTCCCTGCAAGAAAGGCTAGGGGCTTACTGTAAGAGGTATTCCCTAACCCTAGTTCCAGAGAAGAGAGGAGGATCCGACGTTAACCCTTAATGGGAAAAGAAATAGTGATACTCTACCTAACAACTTGGAACTATAGTTCCCTAGTCTTAGATATAACAAGGGAAGGATATGGTTTTATCTCTTGTATCTGATACCAGAAGATCCATGAAACTACCCCCAAGGTCTAGGTCCTCGTGATCATGGGAATGCATAAATGCATGCACCCTAAGGACCCTACCCATTAGGTGGGATAATTTTTGCACCCTTATGACTGAATAAATGTATAAATGAATGGGAGGCACTCTGGTTTGTCTCTCACTATTGTTGTGAAAGTTAGCAAGCTTCCGTGGAGGCTTCAATTTGGCCCCCCTAAAATGAGGGATCCAAATGAAGTTGTGCAAGAGCCTGGTTATTTATTGGGGTACATATCTTTTATTTCAGTCTAAATTCTTAATTACAACCTAATGTGAATTTCATTTGAGGTCCTAGACGTATTAAGGGTGTTTGGGGCATGTTCAGAGCCCAAAAGCCACCATTTTTGAAAAATCAAGTAGGATGCACGGTTAGTAGAAACTGTATGGGGTAGGTTGCATAGTTACTACTAACCATGCAAGGCTGGATAGTGGGGAGATACAAGCCGCATAGTTTGAGGAAACCATGCGGATGGTGATTCATGACCATGTGGGGAAACTGTAGTTTTTAGCAAAGTCAAATCACGTGCTTTGTGCATGGTTTGGAAAATCGTGTGAGGTGATCCTCCTTGCAGTAAAGGTCTCATGATTGGCATACATTTTGTCCAACTATGCAGCCCAAATTTTTATGGGTAAATTACTATTTTTTCATTAAAATATATTATAACTCAAACCTAATTTATATTTCTTCTTCTACACATCACCCTCACCCATTGGATCTCCTCTTGAGTCTAAATCATAGCTTTTAATCCCATTCTACTGTCTGATATCAAATTCAAGAATCGATTGTCTCATTAGATCCATGCCAGTGAGTACTCATTTCCTTTTGTGTCATTCTTCGTTTATCTTCAGATCGACAAAGTTATTTAGGCACAAGCTAATATGCCATATTTATAGGCTTTTCATCTATTCTTTATTTTTCTCCTGATTTGAGTCAAATCATGAGATGATAATGGACGAGCACTCTACTATAGACCTATGGTAGGTGGTCTTGTGTTTTTACCTTAAATTTGGGGTGTTTATATATAATTCATTGTGTTTTATGCTAGATTTTCTGAATGATTCCCTTGAAATGGAATTTATTCCTTGATTAAAATGGATTGGTATGACCTATGTAATTAATGAGTCCCATTGATAAATGATTAGAGGTTATTAACCTTGAATTGGAACTACCCATTAGATGCATTTTTAAATTAATTGGACCACCATGGGTGGAATATGAACTTGACCAACCTTTTAAGTGTGTCATATACCCCTAGATATGGGATTTTAAATGATGAATTGTAATTGTAATTTGAATTATCAAAGAAAGGAAACGAAAGACCATGTCCCTAGGTGATGGACATGTAATTGCTTGCTTAATAATGATTTTCTTCTTATATTAATATTACCCACATGAGATAATTAAGATATTGAGCCTTTTAAGCTTAGTTCATGCTTGATACACCTTTTGAGGTGGGGTTTAATTGGAATGATCATGCTGATGACCTTTGAAATGATTAAATGATAATAATTAAATGTTGTTATTGATATTACCCACCCAGGATTCAAGTATCACTGAGAGGGGGAAGGGTGAATCAGTGATATCTTTTTCTTTTAAGTTTACTTACTTTAGAAAAAAACTTTGCTTCTTGTTAAATATTTATTTCTCTGCTAAAAACAAATCAAACACACAACCATATGAACATAATAATTTATAAGTTTCACTACTCAATAAGAGTAGTTAGTCCTTGGTATGGTTCAGAAATAATCCAATACCGCACAATCCACTAGAAAAAAAACTTTTTTGTGGAATAAAATGATTAGGATATGCCCTTACACTCGTGTAGAAATATGTTCAATACAATAGTGCAGGTGATTCAAGTAGCACAAAATGATGTAATACAATTTTTGTGCTTTGTGGTCAACTTTCACAAAAAGATAAACTTTCAAAACAATTATTCATTTTCTTAACCATGAGAAGGTAATAACTTCCTAGATTTTGTAATGATACTCAATTTTATTCCTTAGTCTGGTTTCTAAGTCTGATTTATCAATACGGAAATATAACTTTGTCATAATACTTCTTGAAACAAATTTGAACTTACTTATTCTTCAGTCTAGAAATCCTAGTCTGGTTTCCCAATATGGAAACTCTAATTATGATCTTCTCTCTTCTCCTTTATTTCTTCTATTTGGAAAACCTCTTCAAGAAAACACAAATCATAAACTTATTCTTTCTTAAATTATGGTTATTATCTCACCTATTTTGTAAATAATTAAATTCTCAAAATACACAAAGTATTCTCCTCTTTTTATAGACACACTAAAATGGTTTAAGTAATATTCTGAAAAGGTTTTCCCACTTCACCAAATTTCATGAATCTTTAATCTTCATTAAATATCATATCTCTGTTTGACTTCTTTAACACCATTTTAAATCTTCAAATCTCCTTGATTTTTGGATCTATCTTTGACTTCTTCAACACCTTTTAAAATCTTTAAATCTCCTTGATTTTTGAATCTCTCTTTGACTTATTCAACGCTTCATACTTTCTAACAAATTTTTAGTCTGAATCTGATTCTTGATTCTAATTTCCCAATATGATTTATTCATTATGATAAATTCATTTGGTCACTCTAATTTTTTGACCCATTTTCAAACAAATTAGAACTAAATAAATCTCATAACGTTTCTCTACATCATTTGAAAAACTAATCTACCCATTCTTATTTCTTCATTACAATGAAGATAGTGGTTTCTTAAATATGTTGCTCTGTATCAATTATGACAAATGTAAAATATATTTCTTCCCATTATGATGCTCTATACCAACTAATCAAAAACAAATTCAACCAAATTCTTGGAACTTCAAGCAAGCTTCTTACCCCCATTGACAATATTTTCAAAAAATACTTAAACAAGACTGTTCTTCTTCTTATTTTCTCTTGAACCGCTTATTAGAGATATTAAAAACTTTATTTATCATTTTATTCAATAAAAAAAACCATCTTTATGAGAAATGTTTGACTATATTATTGATTGATATTGTTCTCAACAAAATTTTCTTATTCAATTGTACCAACATCTCCTAAGATAACTCTTCATAAAAACATTTCATCTTCAACAAACATTTCTTATCAATCTACCTATGATGTCATAAGGATACCAAAAAAAAATGTAATGACTAATAGGTGTCAGATTAACTCCTATTATAAGTGGAATACCAAGTCCAATGGACCAATATCATCAGTAACTTATTTCTTTTAAATAAAAACTGAATACGATTGGCAGAACCTTTTCTCTCCCTTTCCTTCATCAATATAGCATCACAAGTTTTACAACTTACTCATGATTTGTTATAAATACAAAATATAAAAGTATAATTAGATTTCTAATAGATCCATATTGAATCAGATTCTCTTCCTCGTTATTATTTTCCTTTCATTCTAGACTCAAGGTGAGTATGATAAATCTTTTCTTCCGAAAAACATCTTCCCATTCTGATGGACTTTATTAAGAATTATGAGTCTGATTTCCTTAATATGATTGTGAGTATGATCACCAAGATTTTAAAAGTAAGGTGATTTTTATTATTTGACAAAAAAAGACAATATACTTGTAAAACAAACTTCTTCTAACTTCAAAAAACCTTCTCCATCCAACTTGGTCCCAACAATATCCCCTTTGGATTTTGTTTTCAACCAAGGTTTATAAATCACTAAAATTTGTAACCTTAAGAAATGAAATAATTATCAAAAATTATAATCCTATGTGAGCTAAATCATTGTATGAAATAATAATCATTGGTAGTAAGACCATGCTTTCCAAAAGTAGTGACTCATGAAAATATTCCTCATCCTTTGTTCCTCATATTTATTCCTTAGATTTATTCCTTATCATTTTTTCCTCAACTTGTCTTAACTTATTCAACTTACCTGGAATATAAAAATATTTTTTCCTACAACCACTCCAAAAAAAATTAGAATTGATCACACATTTACATACTAGATTCACATATTACCCACAACTCCCTCTTTATGCATGCTTGCTTCTATAAGGATGGATTTATGAAACAATTCTCCCCCTTGAAAACACTATCCAAAGATAAGATGTGATAGGGAAAAAACATACCTCAATATTGATGAGAAAGAGGTTGTACACCCATTTTTAACCTCAATTTAGAAAAAGGTTCTTTTGTTAAAGGTTTTTTAAATATGGAAGCAACTTGTTCCGATGTAGGAACATACTCTAGCTTCAATTAATTCTTCTCCATATGCTATTTGATGAAGTGGTACTTTATTTCAACATGTTTTGAAAGATAATGTTGTAACTATTTCCTTATAAGGTTTATTTCACTTTGATTATAACATCCCAAGAGAAAGGGTAACTTTACTTCAATAAGTAAGTCTTCCAACTGAGTTTTCATCCACAAAAGTTGGGTAGAATCTTGGGTGGAAGAAACATACTGAACTTCAACCATGATAAGAGTTACTGAATTTTGTTTCTTTGTATTCCAACTAACATAACTTTTCTCCATAAATAAAACTCCACCATATGCGGATCTTATATCATTGAAATTTCCTTACCAATCAGCATTTGAATACCCAAATAAGTCAATACTTTCTGAGCTATCATACCTAATTTCAAAATTTGTTGTGCCTTTGATATATCTGAGAATTTTTTTTTTTAGCAATTAAATGTGATTCTTTAGGAGCACTCTAAAATCTTGAGCATAAGGTAACAATATAAACAATTTTAGGTCTTGAGGTAGTCAAATATAACAAACTTCCAATCAGCTTCCAAAACTCTTTTGAGTCAACTTTGGTACCTTATCCATCTTTACTCAACTTGGATCCCATAGAAATCAGTGTGGAAATTAATTTCTAATTTTCCATGTTAAACTTATTAATAAGTTCCTTATCATACTTTTCTTGAGAAAGAAAAATGTGTTTCTTCCTTTGTAAAATTTTTAACCCAGGAAAGTATTTCATTTCTCCCAGCATGGACATCTCAAAAAAAATCCATCTCTTTAGAAAATATTTCACAAGTTCTTTCATCATTCATAAAAGAGATAATGTCACCAAAATAAACAATTATTATAAAGGAAAACTCCTAACATTCCTTTATGTAAAGATTATTATCAACTCTTCCTTTCTTGAAACTCATATTCCTCAACAAAGTATACAATTTGGAAAACTATGCTCTTGAAGCTTATTTTATTCTATACAAGGATTTGTTTATATTACACACATAACTTTAATATTTCCCAAAAAAAATCCACAAAGTTTTTCAATGTAAACTTCCTCATCAAGATCCCCATTCATAAATGTGGACTTCACATCCATTTGAAAAATTATGTGAATTTGTTTTGAAATAATAGAAAGAAATATTATGATTGTTTCTAACCTTGAAATTGGAGAAAAAGTCTCATCAAAATAAACAACTTTGATTTGTGACTAACCTTTGCATGCTAATCTTTCTTTATTCCTTATCAATTCACATTCTTCATTCAGGTTGTTCTGAAAAACTCACTTTGTACCAATAACATTTTTGTTATCTAGAATGGGTATGAATTCTCAAGTATCATTCTTTTATATCTGATCAAGATCTTCGTTCATAGCTTGAATCCATTTTGGATTCTCAAAATATTCATTCACATCTTTCGACTTGAATTTTGAATACAAGGAAGTATGTGTGACAATTTTTGAAGTTTGTTGTGTTTGAACCTTCTGATGTTGATCACCAATAATGTTCTGAGCCTACAAAATATTTCTTAGACTGGGATGAGTTATTTGAGTTTAATCCTCATAACTTTAAATAGACAAGTATTATTCATCTTCTTGAGTATGATTACCATTTTTGGCATCCTTATCAAAATTGTTAACAAAAATTTCCTTATCCTGTTTAACTTCCTTATCAACAAAAGTCTGTTTTTATTCCTCAGACTTTTAAAAAACTTTCACATTAGTAGAATCAAAAATTATTCCTATATCTTTATTGAAACATCTATATATTTTTCCTTGGGGAGAATAACCAATAAAATTTTCATCTTCACCTCTCTGCTCAAACTTTATAAGGTTTCCACCTTTCTTCTTTATGATGCATGGACTCCCAAAAACTCTTAATTGTTTCAAACTTATAGTTTTTACATAAAAAAATTCATATATATTCATATCTGAACTTGGATTTTAGTTTCATTGGTTTTGGATATACATAGCAGTACTCATATATTTCCTCCAAAAGTAATGTGAAAGACCATGTTCAAGTAACATAGTTCTCCCAATTTCCACCAAACTTTTGTTCTACCTTTTAGAAACCTCATTTTTTTAGGAGTATATGGTGAACTGAACTCATGTATAATTCCATTCTTGTCAAGATAACTTTCAAATTCTTAATTTTTTTATTCATCACCATGATCAATTCTCAACTTCTTCACTGAATACTCTCATTCCTTCTCAACATTCCTCCTGGAACATTTAAAAAAATAGAGCATCTAACTTATGTTTCATATACATAACACAAGTAATGCGAGTAAAGTAGTCAATGAAAGTGATAAGTACTTACCTCAATTAGTTTATTGTTTTCTCATTGGCCTACAGATATCAGAATGAATAAGTTCAATGGGTTTTTTGAACAAAACTCAACTTTCTTATGCACTTAATTAGTAATTTTTTCCTTTTGACAAATAGTGTAGCACCAATCTATTCTTCTTAACATATCAGGAATATCTCAGACATTATATCACTTTGATATATTTCTCATGTTTCTTTCACACATTTGTTCCATCCTTTTATGCCACAACTAATTTTCTTCCACCATACCCAAGTAACAAGAGTTTTTTATTTCACCAACTTGGAACAAGTTTCCTTTTATATGTTGGCCTCTTGTAACTATCTTTCCATCTTCCTAAATTTTAATAACAAAGCCACATTTTATGAATATAAAATTGTTACCCTCATCGAAAAATTATGAAACACTCAACGGGTTGTGTTTCATCCCATCAACATATAAATTTTTCTTTGATTTCATCTTTTATTTCCCAATGATGATTAATCCAACACCTTTGATTCTCAGAGATTCGTCATTTCTAAATGTCACCAATCCTTCTTTGAATTATTTCAAAATCTTCAACAAATTTAAGTCACCTTTTATATGATAAGAACACCCACTATCAAGAATACATGTACATTATACTTTTATATCTTTCAAATCATTTTCAATAACAATATCTTTTTATTTTCCCTTTTCTTTATTCACATACAGCTTCTAAGAATTATTGAGAAACTTTTTTTGTGTTGGTAACAAAAAAAGACAACCCATATCAATATTTTTAGGTTGTTCACATCTTTCAAAAATAGTTTCTAGGGTTTAGAACATATTCTCAACTTTCACACCAACCTTCACAGGTTTCTTCTAAACTTCCTTCTTAGAATTATTCTTTTAATGGGATTGAATCCACCTAAAACATTGCCTTTCATAACATATGGAATAGTAGTGATATTTTTGGTTGAAAAAACACATATTTTATATATTTATCAATCCACAACAATACCATTAGTATCCATAGAAAGAGTATTTTCCTCTGAAACTTTTGGATTGACTGATGTTGTGAGTATGTTTCTCAGCAACTTTCTTAATAGAACTTTGTTGACCACCAACCTTTCTGTTTTAAAATAGAATATTATTTTTTAGATTATTTTTATTTTAAATCTTATCATAACTAGAAGTAATAGAAATTTTTCCAAAATATGAATGTTTAAATTTTTTTTCATACTTAGAGTTTTTAGAAACTTCTGAATTCCCCAGTTTGTTAATATTGGCCGCGTACATAACTTTCCTAGTTATCTTATTCTTAGGAACCAGTCTAGATTTCCTATTAACCTTTAAAGGTAACTTTTATTTATTTTTATCAGGTTTCTACTTATGAGAACTCTAAACAACTTCATAGATATAGTTTTTGAAACTTATATCCCTCTATTCAACTTTAGAAATTTTTTATTGGACAAGTTCCAACTCTTCTTATTTTCCCTTAATCTTTACTTCTAGATTTTCATTAAGATTATTTTATTTAACAAGATATTTATTAAAATAATAAATATATTCCAAAATCTTGACTTTATCACTAGGAAAACATTCTTGATTATTTAATGAGTAATTTTTTATTTTTTATCTTCTTTATTTATTTTTTAATCCTTCCAATATTCCCCAGACATTATTTCAATTCTTATTTAAGATGAAACTATAATTGGTTATCTTCTTCTTTAGAATTGTTACTTCCTAATTCTTTATTATTCACTATTAAAATAAAATTATTCTCTCCATCTTTTTCAAAATATTTTTTGGATTCAACTTCACTAACTTCTTCTTCTTCATCTTTAGACAAAAATATTCTTGTTTTAGACTTTAAGAACTCTTTATCTTTCCCTATGGAAAAATATTCATCATTAACAACTTGTTTCTTCTATGTCCTTCTTGGACTTCCTTCTTCTTAATCACTATCTACTTCTTTCTTTCTTCAAGGACAATTAGATGCAAAGTTCCCAACAACTTCACATTCAAAACACTTCAAGAAAAGTTTCTCTTTATATTTACCTGTACCCCTTCTTAAATTTTTAGAAAACATGGATAAAATTTCACTAAGGTTTTTATGTACCTAATTTTCAGATTAATATTCAACAACACAATATTCCTCAAGTATATTATTATACTTTTCTTTCTTTGAAGCTTTGAAAGACATTTCTCTATCAGCTTTTGTTTTTCCTTCATAACTTTTTTCCTTATCATTTCATAAGTAATGAGAGTACTATGAAGATCATCCATAGATAGAGTTTTAGAATCTATATATTCCAATGAGTAAACTTTGTCATAAAACTTTTTAGGAAGGATTCTTAAATCTTTTCAACAACTATAGAATATTCCAACTTTTCACCAAGACATTTGATAGTGCTGACTATGTCATTTACCCTAGTAAAGAGGTCACCAAAAAATTAATATTCACCCATATTAAGATATTCACACTATAATCTCTATATTTGAAACTTTTCCTTCTTTACTTTTGTAATTCCCTCGTAATTTTTTTTCAACTTATCCTAGATACCTTTTATAGTAGAAACACCTTACACTCTTAAAAACTCACTTTCAAAAAGTGATGAGAGTAAATAATTTTTAACTCTTCCATAATTCTCAAGATTCTTTTTATCGAAAAGTATAAGAGGAACCTTATCATAAATATGAGTAAATCTGTATCTTATATCTTCAAGAACATCATACCCAAGAGACATATGATAAGGCATCATTCTATCTTTCCATATATGATAGTTCTTTCCATTGAAGATCGGAATCCCCTTATTGTTCACACAAATCAGATTCTCCATCACAAATTATCTTTAAAACTTCATCAAATAATAAATTAATGGAACATTCAACTCTAATACCAACTAATATTACCCATACAGGATTCAAGTATCATTGAGAAAGGGAGGGGGTGAATCAGTGATATTTTTTATTTTTAGTTTCCTTACTTTAGAAACAACCTTCACCTCCTGATAAATATTTCTTTCTATATTGTAAAAAAATCAAACACAAAACCAAAAGAACATAATAATTTATAAGGTTCACTACTCAATAAGAGTAGTTAGTCCTTAGTATGGTTCGGAAATAATCCAATACCACAAAATCCACTAGAAAATAATCTTTTTGTATGGAATACAATGAGTAGGATATTCCCTTACCCTCATGTTGCATTATGTTCAATACAATAGTGTATTTGCTTCAATTAGCATGAAATGATGTAATAAAATTTTTGTGTTTCCTGATCAACTTTCACAAAAACATAAACTTTCAAAACATTTCTTCATTTTCATACACAAGATCAAGTAATAACATCCAAGACTTCATAATGATACTCTATCTGATTCCCCAGTCTAGTTTCCAAGTCCGATTACTCAATACAGAAATATAACTTTTTTAGGATACCAATTGAAACAAATCTAAACTTACTTCTTCTTCAATCTAGACATCCCAGTCTATTTTCCTAATATGGAAACTTTGATTATGATCTTCTCTCTTCTTCTTTATTTATTCTCTCTAGAAAACTTCTTCAAGAAAACACAAACCAAAAAATCTTCTTTCTTAAATTATGGAGATTCTATCTCCTATTTATTCAATAATGAATAACCTAGAATATACAAAGTATTATAATCATTTTATATACATGCCAAAATGTTTATGCAGGATTCTGAAAAGGTTTTCCTGCTTCACCAAATTTCCCAAATCTTTAGTATTCCTTAAATCTCATATATCACTTTGACTACTTCAATACCTTTTCAAATATTTAAATTTTCTTGATTTTTAGATCTCTCTTTGACTTCTTCAACACCTTTTTGAATCTTCAAATCTCCTTGATTTTCAAATCTCTATTTGACTTTTTCAATGCTTCATACTTTCTAAAAAATCTTCAGTCTAGATATGATTCCTGATTCTGATTTACTAATACAATTTCTTCATTATGATAAAGTTATTCGGTCACTCTGATTTTCTTGACCCACTTGAAAATAAATTAGAACTAAAGACATATCATAATGTTGCTCTGCATCAATTGAAAAACTAATATACCCATTCCAATTTCATTATTACGATGAAGACAATAGTTTTTTCAATATGTTTCTCTATAACATTTGTGATAAATATAAAACATATGTCTTCCCGTTACAATGATTTATAACAACTGATAAAAACAAAGGCAAACAAATTCTTAGAACTTCAAGCAAGCTTCATGTCCCCCTCTAACAATATTTTCCAAAAGTATTTAAACAAGAATATTTTTCTTCTACATTTCTATTGACCCCCTTATTAGATATATTCAAAACTTTCTTTATCATTTTATTCAATAAAAAATCATCTCGATGAGAAATGGTTGACTATATTGTTGATTGATATCAATCTCAACAAACTTCTCTTATTCAATTGTCCCAATATCTCCTAATACAGTTATTCATAAAAATATTTCTTCTTTAAAAAAAATTCTTATCAATCTACCTCTAATTTCACAAGGATACCGAACAAATGTAATGGCTAATCAGTGTTAGAGTAACTCTGATTATCAGTGGCATACCAAGTCCGATGGAACAGTATCATCAGCAACTTCTTTCTTTCCAATCAAATCTAAATATGATTGGAAGAACTTTTTCTACCCCTTTCCTTCATCAAGATAACATCATGAGTTTTAATACTTACTCATGATTTTTGAGGAATACAAAACAGCAAATCATCATCATATTTCTATCAAATCCATGCAAAGTCTAATTCTCTTCCTCATTATGACTTTCCTTTCATTCCAGACCCAAAGTGATTCTGATAAATATTTTCTTCCATAAAACATATTCCCATTTTAATGGAATTTATTAAGATTTTTTATTCCAATTTCCTTAATATGATTGTGATTCTAATCACCAATATTTACAAAGTAAAGTGATTTTTCTTTTTTGACAATAAAAGATAACATACTTGTAAAAAAACTTCTTCTAACTTCCAAAAACCTTCTCCATCCAACTTGGTCCCAATAGTTATATGACTTGGGTGACATATGGATTCATATACGAAGTTCATGGATAGACTCATTTGGATACTACCTTAATTACTCCCGAGTGACACTTGGACTCCCTAACGGACTTCCAAGGATGGACTCAAGGGAGGATGACTATTATATGCCTGAGTGATACTTGGACTTCTTATGTACTGCCAAGAATAAACTCATAGGGTTGATTCTATTTATGATAGGAGTGAGACTCGGGATCCCTTACAGGACTGCCAAGGACAGACTCAAATGGAAATAATGTTATACCACACCTAGAGCGATACTAGTATTCCAATGAGGAATGCCTAGGATGGAATTATAAGGTGCTTGGTTCATGTTATGTCAAAACGATGCCTGGATTACAAATTAAGAATGCCAAGGATGAACTTAGGTTTTTAATTTAATAATTAATGAAATGATTTATATGACATGTATTCCAAGCCAAAGAACAAGCTTGGATTCAGTCGAAACCTTATACTTTATTGATGGCTTGGTTAGGAAACTCTTGATCACATGTGGTTATAGGGGATATTGGGATATACATCGGGTCTAAAGACTTATTTATTTAAATGATACATCACTGAATATTTATTTAGATACTTTTAGATAAGGCCAAAGCATGTAGTAGAGGATGGATGTCCATGAGAACTCAAAACTTTATGGGTTGTTTACTTTCAACACTTTCCTTGCATATTCAATTAATTCCTTCACAATGTTATTATTATATTCACCAATCAGATGGTGTTGGAAACCATTAGTGGTGGCCTACTTGGATTTTATCTCACACCCTAATCAAGTTGTCTTAGGTACCCAAGAAGACTTCATGATTATAGGTATGGATAAGGGAAAGCACCCTATTAGAGGTTTTTGATTGCTGATTAGGAGCAGGGGAGAACCGAACCAAGCTAAAGATCGCGATTCTAGCTAGGATAGTTTTTTATTTTATTTTTTGTATTTTGAGATGTATTTTAAACCTTTTATGTATACCTATTTTGGATTCTTTGTAGACACATGACATGATCATCATTATATATGAGATTACTTCTAGGTTTTGGTATATACCTATCTTTGGATGTTATTTATTATCTGATTGATTTACTTATTTTGTTACTTATCTGTTATTGTATATCCATTGTGATACACTCTGGTGATGACGGAATAGTCTCCCCCCAAACACTCCCTATTCCCTCACAGCTAGTCAGTAGCCTCTGGCATTTGGGGAGATGTTCTTGAGGCCATGTGACCCACCGTCTCGAGGCACTGTTCAGTGGCATCCAGGTCGGGAAATTATAAAGTGGTATCAGATCACTTTTTCTTTTTTACCTTATTATTTGAGACAATATAAAGTGGGCTAGGAAGAATTGTAATTTTGTAATGATCTATGCCTAGGAGTAGCTAACCCACATATAGGAAAATCCAAATTGCATTGAATAGAAATTGTTGCTTTCTATATTTTGGATATTATAGTTGATTTGATTCCCCCATTGGGTGATGAACTTGAATTGTAATGTTATTATTGATATGATTAAGGGTTATATTTTCTTGAAACCTAATGAGATAAGGGTATTCCATCTCGTGCATCATTTTAGTCCATGTTGATATTCATATTTCGTGTATTATGCCATTCCATATAGGATGCATTTCTTGACTTCATGATTTGTGATATGTGCCTTGTGTGATATATTTGATATACTTGATATTTTGATATATGGTTTAAGTAGGGAATTGAAACACATGGTTAGTACTTAGAGTGCCTATCGTAACCTAAACAGTGTTTTTATAATTAGGTTGTAGCAGAAACCATAAGTGGTAAAATATGTCATGTTGAGTCATGGACTATTGGTCGTATGGACTGGAATGTGTTATGGTGTGGATTAAGTGGATGCCATATTTCAATTCATGAGGGGTATGGGACCTTATGGATCAAAAGTGGTGAACCATTTGGTTCAACCTTTTCAAAATGGGATTTTGATATAAATGTGAATATGAATTCAAGTGAACTGAAATGGAAAATAGAGAACTTGATCCAGACCTAACCTTAGTAGTGGGTTGTAGGTAGCATATCTTACTTTCTTATGATCTTTAAGTTTCCCAGACCTAAATCTAGGAAAAAACAGAGGGGTGTGATTCTTATATAGGAGGGATTATACCTATCCTATTTTAAATATTTGTGCTTTTGGTGGTTTTTGAATTTTGTTATGAGGCGTACTCTTGGAATTTGTAGATATATTCCACTGTTATGTCCTCCAGTTACATTCTAAGAAGGTGGTGGTGACCATTCCCTAGAGGTGGTGGGTCATGGGATACTAATAAATCCTCCTAGAGTTCTAACTATTCCACCAGTAGTTTTATTGGACATAGGTGTTGAGGCATAGTTTCGTGAGGGGTTTTTCCGCTTTATACATCCTTTTCAGGGAGAACTTTATCATGCCTCGTTTATGGATAACATGATGTGTGTGATCCAACAAAAACATCTGCCAATGTTTTCATGGGATGGTGGGCCACAGGCTATAGAGTCATGGCTAGATTTCATCCTATCTATTTTCAATCATATCGAGACACATCCTAGTAGGAGGGTAAATCTCACTACTTATATATTGTGTGATTTATAAAAAAGATGATGGGATGTCACTGCTTAGATGGATTTTCATTGGGAGATGTCTTGAAGGGATTTTTATACAGAATTCTATGATTACTTCTATCCTGATACATTGAGGTCTGATAGAGCCCAAGAGTTGATGAACTTAGAGCAGGGTGTGTTATCAGTTATGGATTATTTGGCTCATTTTACAAAACTCCAGCACTTCGCACCTATTCTAATGGGTGATAAGTTATCTAAATCCAAGAAATTTGAGGATGCTCTTAGGTATGAAATTTGATCATAGGTGAATGTCTTTCAACTGATTACCATTTCTATAGTAGTGAATCGGGTGCTTATCATAGAGTATAACCTGAGAGAGGTTGGGGTGCGAGCTAGGGTGGTTCAGCACCTAGATCTACTACTGCATCAACCAAAAATGGGAAGCATCATCTAGAGCTACCACATGGTGATATTAGTAGCCACAGAACATACTCAGGTAGCCAGGTGAGGTGCCATCAGTGCAGTAGACCGAGACATATGAGACCTCAGTGCACAAGAGACTCAGTTGAGGGATGATCCTATCGAAAGGTGGGTCATCTATAGTGATTTTTTAAAACTTTTATTCCAAAATCCAATGAGAGAGGGTATGAACTAACTCCATGTATAGGAGTGGGTTCAGCAGCTTCTCTTCAGGAAGGGAGATGGAGTACAGCTGGCCGATCAGGCCGAGGCGGTGGTTGTGTTTGTGGTAATTAGACCCCAGATTTGAAACTACAACAGAGAGGATCTGCTCAGGGTAGCCAGGCTATATCACAGAGCCATAGATCAGGCCAGATATGCACAGTGTAGCCGACCCCTGAGAAGAAGAGTCCTTAACCTTCTTATATGATAGGTACTATTCTATTAGCCTCTAATTTAGCATCTACTCTTTTCGATATAGGTGATACTCATAGATTTATATATTTTCCCATTATAGAGAGTCTTGGACTAAGTATTCAGTGTTCTAATGTATTTATAATTCTTGATACTTCATTGGGTATTCTAATAGAGGATGTACATCAATGTAGGGAGTTCCCCCTTAAGATTTGTAACACCCCGAGCTTCCACAATACGCTTCTCATTCAATAATGCAATAGCTTGCATTGTACGCAACTTCGAGTTCTAAAACACCGCAACTAATCAAAGTAGTCGTTATGAATAGTAATAACCACTTTTTAAAATTATAGAAATTTTATATTTCAAAATGGAATTCATTTTTGGATTCGGAATATCGAAATTAGCCTATGTTGAATTTTTTGTATTTTTCTGAGAACTTCTAATTTTTTATGAATAGTGAAAAATACTTAAAAACAACTTTTTTTAATCAAAATAATTTATAGTGATAATTTATACTATTTAGTGGTTTTAAAGTATAATTAGAATATATTTTTACCATTTTATCCAATTGTGGTCATTAGAATTAATTTAATATTGAAATTGGACATAAACAATTGCCAATCTTTTGATATAAATTGTTTCTTAAAAACACGCTATTTGTTGTGACAGCGGGAATTAATTATAAAATTAATTAATGCAACTTATATTTTTGGAATTTTGTGAAATAGAAATAATTTTTGAATTCGGAATATCAATTATAGCTTAGGGTGAAATCTTGTCATTGTTCTGAAAAACTTCAATTTTTGATGAATAGTGAAACCACTAAGTGGTAGTTAAATAACTGATTTTTTGTTTAAATGAAATATTACCACTTCTGTGATTTGATTTTCAAAAATCCAACATACATGGTTGTCATTAATAAGTAAAATGTGGTTCAATGAGATTAAAATAATTTTTGGTGAATAGTAACTTTTAAGTTCTTAATCGCGATTAGAGGTAATTAGTGTAGTTTAAGGTAAAAATAATGTTTTAATAATATGAGATGAGCTTGAAACATGTCCCACCCTCATTGGATGTTCCATGGCCGACCAATACAATCCATGGGTCAACTTGGGGACCCCATTTAGCCACTTTAGTTAGAAAATGACATAAATACCTTTTATTTAATGTTAAAGTAAAAAAATGACACAAACATGAAATGTTTTACTAAAACAATTTTTACATGGGGTTATACAAGTAATATTTTTGACTATAAATAGTCATTGGAAATATAAAAATATTTCCTACAACATAGTATTTTTTTTATAATTTTTAGACATTAAATAAATTAAATTATTTATGACATCATTATGATGCAGCGATGACCTCATTATTTAACGATTTTAATAAAATGAAAAGATAATGTACAATCCAAGGATTACACTTGTCCAAAGACTATTGTATGGGTATATTTAGAACCCTTATCACCTTATCCACGAATTATATAAGTGTGGGACCTTTAGAATCCGAAAAGCATTGTATAATAATGTAAAATTTCCTTACTTTCCAAGAGTGCCCCTCCTCTCCTCTTATAAAAGGCCCCCACCTCTACCACCTCATTCACACTTTCAAACCATTTGGATCGGCCAACATCTGCCCAAATACTCTCCCAACTTCCCCCTCTTACTCCTAGAAGCCTCACTTTGGGCATAACTCTACCCAAGGAAGCCTTTGGCTCAAATCAAAAAGAGTTACCCGATTTTGAGGTAATGTCTTCTCTAATGTTGTTTTGTTTTATTTTTCTTCTCCAAACTCATAAAATATTTTTATTCATTTATTTTGTAACAACACCAGTATCCTCAATATACTAGGATGTTGTTATAAGAATTATTCGAGCTACACTTACACACACCTACATCTAATGGTTAAAGAACATACGGTTTCTGTGGATGGCAAATTTCTGCCTCACGAAACGATGATTGTTCAACACTCATATAACACCTTCAAAGGTGGCCATTAAGATTTCATTATATTTATATAGGATATATAATATGTTTATGTTTTACTTATGCTTCTGTATTTCTCATTTATGGCATACCTTATGATTTCCATTATGGGTAAACGCGATAATTTCATTTTAGGAAGTGCGGACTACCGCCCCCTCAAAGTGATGTGAATCGTTAATGCCATATGTGGGATGTATAAAGGATGGAGTAAATGATATTATATATGATATTATACTGGAACTATATTATACCTTTATATAATTATGATTTTATTCCATTAAATACAAAATAGAAATTAAAGTAGCGTTCATGCGTACGTACGGCTTACCGTCTCCATGAACGGTGAATTTCATTTCTTACCTATAAATGTTATGTAATATTATAAATACATGTATATACTGGATATATATGAGATATATGATATCTATATCATGAATATAATTCTGGATATAATGGATATATCACCACATGAACAACTTGTAATTATAAGAATGTTATTTTTGACTCAAGTACCTAAGATCGACAAAATGACCGTTATAAACTTAAATAATTACATAATGTTCATAACATGGTAATAAGGGATATAAAAGGAATAATGAACATGAAAAAGGTTCTTAAGTAAATAGGAATTAACTCTAGTTTATTATTCAGGAGGTTAAAGAACGGTCGAGTCAGGACAGGACGCAAGGTAAGGGAATTTCTTAACCCAACTTCCATTCTTTGGGTTAATCTCCTACTTTCAAATTATGTCATGCTATTATTATGTCCTATTTTGTATTTTTTACGTTCTTTATGTGTACCTATAGTTAATACACATAATAGATCTATTTTATTTTAAAAATGATCTTTTTAAGGACTTCGTCTCAATCTCCTTTCATTGAGGCATATTTGGTTTTATACACAATTTTCTTTTATACGGTGTATAAACCCCTTTGACTTTTACGTTTATTCAAAAGGAATCTTTTTTATACGAAGAGTTTTACTAAACGACAAAAAGGGAATGTTTTTCTTTCCGTACATATGCGGCGACAATGACTTCTCCGCCGCTGTGACCATTATTTGAGTTTCGTCTTCCTTTACAAGACATACCTTTTTTTAAAAGAAAAATAAATACCATGTTTCACCTTTCTTTTATTTTGGTATTGAAAATGGTTTTGAAAGCGTTTTTATTATATAAATTAATTGTATTGAAATCTTGTGATTGAAATGTGGAAATGTTATGTTTCCTTTATGAATGTTTTATGTGATACGATTATGTTATGTTTTATGATATGTTTAAACCCATTCATATGAGGAATGCATTGGACTTAGTAAGTGACGGGTGGAGCCCGCTATAGATCCTCAATGCATCGGCAGGTCTCATGAGACAAACTAGTGTCTTGGCACGAGGCCTTGACAAAATCTTATTTGTAGTCTTGGCATGAGGCCTTGGCTACGTGGTTATGATAGTCTGGCATTATGCATTCCATCATTATGAAAGTGGTTAATGATATTTCATGTGATTATTCGACCAGTAGAATATCCATGTGAAGAAGTAAATGGAATTATCTCATTTTACTTTTGCCATATTATGTTGATGTTCAAGTTTAAAAGGCTTTTTTTTAGTTATACATTGCCTTAAATGTTTATGTTTATTTATGAAAGCTTCCGCAATATTGTTATCCTTACTGAGCATCTGAGCTCACCCCTTTCAATGTTTTAATATTTTCCAGGATGTGAAGAATTATTTTAGGAATGACCTGCAGGGATAGTCAGAAGAGGATATGAGTGTGGACTATGAAGACTTTGTTATTATATTTTTTCACCTTATGTTGTAATGTAACATTTATGAATGTATCTAGTGTTTCCAAGGCTACTAAACTAATCGGTCTTTCGAGACTTGATCTTTTGTGATCATGCCAATGTTACGAAGTAATGCACCGACTCTGGGTAGCTGGGGTCGGGGCATTACAGTTGGTATCAGAGGCAGTTTAGTACTAACCTTGGAAGCTAGATTTAGATAAACTCTAATTAGAGCACATATCCCAAATATAGACTTTAAGGATTAGTATAGAATAACTTCCTAGAATTTTGGTATTATAGAGATTTTGTGAGTTTTCCAAGCAATACATCCCTGTCTGGATACGATCAGGTAGAGGCGGCTCTGGCACAGATCTACCTAGGGGTAAAACCCGAAAACACCGCTTTGAGCTAGACTCGAACGGGAACTGGTGCACAACAACGGGCCTTGCTGCACTCTTGGTTACGACACTCCCGGGGGATATGCTTAGGATAATTCTCATTTTATTTACAAACCACTATGAAGGGTTATGATTATATACTTCCTCAAAGAAAACATTCCTTTTTATGATTATGGATTATATCCATAAATAGTTCAATTTATGTAAAGTGTTTTACAAATATGGAATTATGTATTTTAATTCATAAACTAATCTAGTTTATTCCATTGTTTAGAAATGGCACCTAGTGGAAGGAATGGAAACCGTATCAATGCATGCACTCCGTGTAGGGATTTCCCTCCTGCTCAAGATAATTATTGTGGATCTAGAGATACAACTGGTGCTGATCAACTTATTACCATACTGGGACAACTCACTCGGGTTATGAATAATAACCTTACTCGTATGGAGCACCCTGATCCGCAATGTGGAGGATCAATGTTAGACCGCTTCATTAGGCAACAACCACCAACATTTAATGGGGGTACAAATCCATTAGTAGCTGAGCAATGGATAAAATCCTTAGAGAAAATATTCCACGCCTTGGGGAGTAGTGAAAGGGAAAAGGTTATCATGGCAGTTTACCGCCTCACTGGAGATGCTGATCAATGGTGGTCATTGATTCAAAACACAAAGGAAGATGATGACATATCGAATATGGAATGGAGGGAGTTCAAAGATCTTTTCTTAGAAAAATACTTTCCTCATGACCATAGAGCAGATATGGAAAGGCAATTTCTGAGTCTGAAACAAAAGGTGGATGAGAATGTCGCAAAGTATGAGGCCAACTTTACAAGGTTAGCGAGGTATTCTGCAGATTATATACGTAACCCAAGAGGTAAGATTGATCGTTTCTTTGATGGTTTAAAACCATTTCTCCGTAGAGATTTAGTATCACAATCTTTCTCAACATACGAAGATATTGTCTCGTGTGCTATCAAGATAGAAAAGGAATTCTCTAAGTCTTATGACAACAAAGTAAAGTAAGAGAAGAAGAGAACGGTGGAACAAGAGACAGATAAAGGGAAAAAGGGAATGAAGGATTTTCCATTATGTGATAATTGTGGGAAGAATCACCCTGGTACTTGCCTAAAAGGAATGGGAGTTTGTTATAAATGTGGAGAAAAAGGTCACCAGGCGTGTGATTGTAAGGGAAAGAAAGAGGCTATCAATGTTGAATGCTATAATTGTAGGGAAATGGGGCATTATGCAAATGAATGTCCTAAGCGTCAGGGAAACTTACCTCAAAAAAGGCCAAGGGATCAAGGCCAATCTTATGCTGTGACTACAGTTGAAGCGGAATAATTAATGTATTGGTGCTTTTGGACTCATGGATTATATTCTGGTTATTAGAATAATGTGATATATATATATAAGGATTGTACTGCAGTACTTGTTGTTTCAGTAAGGTTTTAATATGATGAAGGTAATAATATGTGACAATAAGAGAAACTTTACTTTGTTTGGGGAATCTGATAAATTAAGAGACCTTTTAGAGAAAGTCTGGACAGAGGTATTTTGGATAACTATAAAGGTTGGAGTGGATTAAGTTGATCTTTGGATATTATTGTTTAAGGTTAAAAAATTTATGAAGATTATTTTTGGAATATTATACTACTATAGTTTTAGGAAAAGGACAACCTGCAGGGTGGGGAATAACCCGTCACGTTGGACAAAGCTGAAGGAATCGAACCCACAACCATAGTGCGACAGGCCTTTATTTCCTACCACTAGCCTACAGGAAGTCCCTAGTTATTAAAAAATAATTTTACTAATCTAAATGGTATGTGTTAACATTTGGAACCTTATACAATTAGGATAAGTATAATATTTTTGAGTTCTATTATCTTTTTGAGTGAAAGATGAGTTGAAGGTTGAAACTCTAATTGTCAAGAATAAATATATATATACCTATCTCTTATTCAATGAATAAATTAATTCTTAAACTTTAGTAAAGGGATATTAAAACAAAAAAATGTGTTATCCTAATACCTTATGTCTTGTTGAACTGATGATATTTGAAATCAACATAGATTGAAGGCTTTGAGGCCCTCAATTTGACAGTTGATTGTGATTGATGACCTCAATCACTCCATACAAATATTTACGTTTTTCTTCCAATTATATGTCTCTAATTGCCACCAATGTTCTCCTAATCTAGATCATAATTGGGTGGTGACTTTTTCATTTCCCTTTCCCTCTTATTAAGGCTAAATTTTATTAATCTTATTTCTGATGTGGGTTTTCCACAAAGGTATTTTCTATTTTCAACCTTTTATTTTCCAAGAAAAATTTCAAATTGCGAGGACGCAATTTATTGAAGGAGGGGATAACGTAACACCCCGAGCTTCCACAATACTCTTCTCATTCAATAATGCAATAGCTTGCATTGTACGCAACTTCGAGTTCTAAAACACCATGACTAATCAAAGTAGCCGTTATGAATATTAATAACCACTTTTTAAAATTATAGAAATTTTATATTTCAAAATGGAATTCATTTTTGGATTCGGAATATCGAAATTATCCTATGTTGAATTTTTTGTATTTTTCTGAGAACTTCTAATTTTTTATGAATAGTGAAAAATACTTAAAAACAACTTTTTTTAATCAAAATAATTTATAGTGATAAATTATACTATTTAGTAGTTTTAAAGTATAATTAGAATATATTTTTACCATTTTATCCAATGGTGGTCATTATAATTAATTTAACATTGAAATTGGACATAAACAATTGTCAATCTTTTGATATAAATTGTTTCTTAAAAACACGCTATTTATTGTGACAGCGGGAATTAATTATAAAATTAATTAATGAAACTTATATTTTTGGAATTTTTTAAAATAGACATCATTTTCGAATTCGGAATATCAATTATATCTTAGGGTGAAATTTTGGCATTATTCTGAAAAACTTCAATTTTTGATGAATAGTGAAACCACTAAGTGGTAGTTAAATAACTGATTTTTTGTTTAAATGAAATATTACCACTTCTGTGATTTGATTTTCAAAAATACGATATACATGGTTGTCATTAAGAAGTAAAATGTGGTTCAATGAGATTAAAATAATTTTTGGTGAATAGTAACTTTTAAGTTCTTAATCGCGATTAGAGGTAATTAGTGTAGTTTAAGGTAAAAATAATGTTTTAATAATATGAGATGAGCTTGACACATGTCATACCCTCATTGGATGTTCCATGGCTGACCAAGAAAATCCATGGGTCAACTTGGGGACCCCATGGAGCCACTTTAGTTAGAAAATGACATAAATACCTTTTATTTAATGTTAAAGTAAAAAAATGACACAAACATGAAATGTTTTACTAAAACAATTTTTACATGGGGTTATACAAGTCATATTTTTTACTATAAATAGTAATTGTAAATATAAAAATATTTCCTACAACATAGTATTTTTTTTATAATTTTTAGACATTAAATAAATTAAATTATTTATGACATCATTATGATGCAGCGATGACCTCATTATTTAACGATTTTAATAAAATGAAAAGATAATGTACAATCCAAGGCTTAAACTTGTCCAAAGACTATTGGATGGGTATATTTAGAACCCTTATCACCTTATCCACGAATTATATAAGTTTGGGACCTTTAGAATCCTAAAATCATTGTATAATAATGTAAAATTTCCTTACTTTCCAAGAGTGCCTCTCCTCTCCTCTTATAAAAGGCCCCCACCTCTACCACCTCATTCACACTTTCAAACCATTTGGCTCGGCCAACCTCTGCCCAAATACTCTCCCAACTTCCCCCTATTACTCCTATAAGCCTCACTTTGGGCATAACTCTTCCCAAGGAAGCCTTTGGCTCAAATCAAAAAGAGTTACCCGATTTTGAGGTAATGTCTTCTCTAATGTTGTTTTGTTTTATTTTTCTTCTCCAACCCCCTAAACTCTTTTTATTCATTTCTTTTGTAACAAAACAAGTATAATAAATATACTAGGATGTTTTTATAAGAATTATTTGAGCTACACTTACACACACCTACATCTAATGGTTAAAGAACATATGGTTTCTATGGATGGCGAATTTCTGCCTCACGAAATGATGATTGTTCAACACTCATATAACACCTTCAAAGGTGTCCATTAAGATGTCACTATATTTATATAGGATATATAATATGTTTATGTTTTACTTATGCTTCTGTATTTCTCATTTATGGCATACCTTATGATTTCCATTATGGGTAAACGCGATAATTTCATTTTAGGAAGTGCGGACTACCGCCCCCTCAAAGTGATGTGAATCGTTAATGCCATATGTGGGATGTATAAAGGATGGAGTAAATGATATTATATATGATATTATACTGGAACTATATTATACCTTTATATAATTATTATTTCATTCCATTAAATACGAAATAGAAATGAAAGTATCATTCATGCGTACGTACGGCTTACCGTCTCCATGAACAGTGAATTTCATTTCTTACCTCTAAATGTTATGTAATATTATAAATACATGTATATACTGGATATATATGAGATATATGATATCTATATCATGAATATAATTCTGGATATAATGGATATATCACCACATGAACAACTTGTAATTATAAGAATGTTATTTTTGACTCAAGTACCTAAGATCGAAAAAATGACCGTTATAAACTTAAATAATTACATAATGTTCATAACATGGTAATAAGGGATATAAAAGGAATAATGAACATGAAAAAGTTTCTTAAGTAAATAGGAATTAACTCTAGTTTATTATTCAGGAGGTTAAAGAACGGTCGAGTCAGGACAGGACGCAAGGTAAGGGAATTTCTTAACCCAACTTCCATTCTTTGGGTTAATCTCCTACTTTCAAATTATGTCATGATATTATTATGTAATATTTTGTATTTTTTACATTCTTTATGTGTACCTATAGTGAATACACATAATAGATATATTTTATTTTAAAAATGATCTTTTTAAGGACTTCGTCTCAATCTCCTTTCATTGAGGCATATTTGGTTTTATACACAATTTTCTTTTATTTGGTGTATAAACCCCTTTGACTTTTACGTTTATTCAAAAGGAATATTTTTTATAGGAATCATTTTACTAAACGACAAAAAGGGAATGTTTTTCTTTCCATACATATGCGGCGACAATGACTTCTCCGCCGCCGTGACCATTATTTGAGTTTCGGCTTCCTTTACAAGCCATACCTTTTTTTAAAAGAAAAATAAATACCATGTTTCACCTTTATTTTATTTTGGTATTGAAAATGGTTTTGAAAGAGTTTTTATTATATCAATGTTTTGTATTGAAATCTTTTGATTGAAATGTGGAAATGTTATGTTTCCTTTATGCATGTTTTATGTGATACGATTATGTTATGGTTTATGATATGTTTAAACCCATTCATATGAGGAATGCATTGGACTTAGTAAGTGACGGGTGGAGCCCGCTATAGCTCCTCGATGCATCAGCAGGTCTCATGAGACAAACTAGTGTCTTGGCACGAGGCCTTGACAAAATCTTATTTGTGGTCTTGGCACGAGGCCTTGGCTACGTGGTTATGATAGTCTGGCATTATGCATTCCATCATTATGAAAGTGGTTAATGATATTTCATGTGATTACTCGACCAGTAGAATATCCATGTGAATAAGTAAATGGCATTATCTCATTTTACTTTTGCCATATTATGTTGATGTTCAAGTTTAAAAGGCTTTTGTTTTAGTTATACATTTCCTTAAATGTTTATGTTTATTTATGAAAGCTTCCGCAATATTGTTATCCTTACTGAGAATCTGATCTCACCCCTTTCAATGTTTTAATATTTTCCAGTATGTGAAGAAGTATTTTAGGAATGACCTGCAGGGATAGTCAGAAGAGGATATGAGTGTGGACTATGAAGACTTTGTTATTTTAGTTTTTCACCTTATGTTGTAATGTAACATTTATGAATGTATTTAGTGTTTCCAAGGCTACTAAACTAATCGGTCTTTTGAGACTTGATCTTTTGTGATCATGCCAATGTTACGAAGTAATGCACCGACTCTGGGCGTTACAAGATTGGCGGGTTTCGCTTTGTATGGGGCCTCATTTTCCTCAAAGTGGCTGGATTTGACATCATTATTGGGATGTAATGGTTGGTTATATTTTATTATTTTGTTTATTACTATCATTTAAGGGTGTCCTTCACATCACCTAATGGCAGAGATTTTATTCATAAAGGTGAATGGTATGTCCAGGTGAGTTGAGCTGGACTTGAGAATCATGGGCTAGGTGGGATGAAGACCCAGATTTTGAGTTCATATTTGGATGATTAGGGAACACATAAGGAAAATTTACCTCTAATGTTTTATCATAGACGTTTTCATAGATAAATTTTAAGGACTATATCTAGTGAGAAAGGTATAGTTCTCTATCGATCTAGTTCCAAGAGTTTCACCAGTATCCATTCATCCTTATAAGATGGCTACTACTGAGATGTAGGATCTCAAGAGGTAGTTAGAGGATTTGAAGGCAGATGGGTTTATCTAACCCAGTAATTCTCCACGAGGTTTCCCAGTCCTTTTTGTGAAAAATATAGATGATACCCTTAGGCTATGTGTGGATTACTGAAAATTGAACCAACTAAAGGTTAAGAACCGGTATCCTCTACCATGGATAGATGATCTCTTCGACCAGCTCTGAGGAGCTTGGGTATTCTTGAAATTTGATTTGAGATCGGGTTATCATCAGGTGTGTGTTATACCATCGAACATACCTCACATATCCTTTCATAGTAGGTGTGTTCTATATGAGTATTTGTTCATGTCATTCGGTCTCATGAAGGCGCCAACAGTTTTCATGGCACTAATAAACTGAGTTTTCCATCCTTATCTAGATTCATTTTTCATGGTATTCATGGATGATATCTTGGTGTATTCTCATGCTTGACATGACCATGTAAAACATCTTGATATCATATTGGATACACTAATAGAGCATCAGTTATATGATAAGGTCACAAATTTTTACTTCTAGATGGATCAAATTCATTTCTTAGGTCACATTATCTTAGAGGTAGGAGTATTAGTTGACCCATAGAATGTGAGAGTTGTAGTTTCCTAGAAGAATACCAAGAATATATTTGAGATACAGAGTTTCTTAGGGATGGTTGGTTGTTAAAGGTGTTTCATACAAGACTTATCATGCATATAAGCATCACTCACAAGATTGACTAAAAATGGTGTGAAGTTTTTATAGTTAGATGTATGCAGTTAATCCTTTCAGGAGCTGACAGAGATATTGATTTTAGCACCGATATTTATTTTTCCAGAACTAGGAAGAAGCTACATTGTTTTTTGTGAAGAATCAATTATTGGTCTTGGAGTAGTGCTCATATAGGGGGATAGATTCATAGCATATCAGTCTCAGCATTTGAGACCACATTAGTGTAATTACCTGATGCACAATCTCAAGTTAGGTGCAGTTGTTCATGATTTTCACTGTTAGAGACACTATTTACTAGGATAGCATTTTGTGGTGTACAAGAACCACAAAATCGACAAGTATATTTTTATATAGTGTGATATGAATCTAATACAGTGAAGTTAGGTTGAGTACCTATAGTCTTTTGACTTCAAGATTGCCTATACGCCTAGTAAATTCAATGTAGTGGCTGATGCACTGACCATCAGGACTCATATACAGGTATTTCAAGAGGTCAGTAGTGAGTGGAAGATTATGGATTTTTTATTTGAGATGCACTTGGAGGTGGAGGATATTCAGGGATAGGATTTTATTTCATCCTTATCTATAACGTATATCCTTCTGTATAGAGTGAGGATGAGGCGGTTATCGGATTCTGAGGGCCTATTCCTACGGGAGAGTGTGGTAGGTGAGGACCCTCCTCCTGGTTGGACCATAGGTGAGGATGAAATTCTTCATATACATGGTCATTTAGGGGTTTCAGTAAATATTCATAAGGACCTGATGTAAGAATTTCATGCTTCATCTTGGGTAGTGCATCCTAACATCACCATGATGTATCAGGATTTATATCCCTAATAATGGTGGTTGGGTATGAAAAGAGATGTAGTTGGTTTTATCGTGAGGTATTCCACCTATCAGTAAGTGAATGTGGAACACCAGTGACTAGAAATACTTTTTCAGTAGCCACCCATTCCCAAGTGTAAATGGGATGACATTATGATGGATTTTGTGACCGAGTTATCGAGGTCACTGCGATTCAATGATTTTGTTTGGGTTTTTTGTTGATAGACTCACAAAGTTTTCTCATTTCCTACCTATTAAGGATACTTTTTCAGTAGATGAGCCTAAGAGGTTGTATATCTATGAGATAGTATGAATTGATCGGGTCCCTCATACTATCATTTCAGATAGGGATTTCCAGTTCACTTCATGATTCTAGAAAAGATTGAAGAGGGAGTTGGGTACACAAGTTATTATGAGCATAGTATAACACCCTTATATTGATGGCCAGTCAGAACGCACGATAAAGGTTCTCAAGGACATGTTGTGAGAATGGGTCCTGGATTTTGGGGGAGTTTGGGAGAGGCACATACCCCTAGTTGAATTATCCTACAACAATAGCTTTCATGCTACTATTCAGATGGTGCCTTATGAGGCTTTGTATGGTAGGACATACTGATCACCCCTATACTAGTTAGAGGAAGGAGAGGGAGCTATGCTTGGATATCGTCTTGTACAGAAGATTGTGGAGCAGGTTTAGCTGATTCAAAAGAAGATGGATATTTCATGGTATTAATAGAAATATTATGTTGATCTACATTGACAACCTATAGAGTTTGAGGTCAGGGATCGAGTCTTTTTACATGTCTCATTGAGGCTGGGACATAGGAGGATTAGGAGACATGGTAAACTTTCACCGTGATATGTAAGGACATTTGAGATTCAAGAAAGAGTCAAGATGGTGGCCTATCAGTTGTAGTTACCTCAAAGGTACTAAGCCATGCACAGTATCTTCCATGTATCTAAGCTGCATCATTATCATTCAGACCCATCTCATGCTTTTTAGCTTGATGATGTTGAGTTATAGGTAGAATCATCCTTTGAGGAGAATCCTATTTGTATTTTGGATCATAGAATATAGGTTCTCTAAGGATATCTAGTTCCTCTAGTATGGGTGTTATGGTAGAAAAAATGTGTACAAGAAGAGACCTAGGAGTGGGAGGTCGATGTTCGGGAACAGTGGCCAAATTTTTTCACAGATGATTCTTCACTACCCTTGGAAGGTCAATTAGGGGATGAATTACTTTAAGGGGGAGAGTTTGTAAGAACTCGGTTCTTTCTTAAGGTACGAATATTTTTTATTTTAGTCTAAATATTTAATTACAAGCTAATGTGATTGTCCTTTGAGGTCATGGAGGCATCAGGGGTGTCAGGGGGATTTTTTGGATCCTGAAACCTTCCTTTTAAAAAAATCAGGCAGGGCGCACAATTAGTAGAAATCTTGTGGGGAGGGTTACATGGTTATTACTAACCATGTGAGGTTGGATAGTGGGGAGATATAGTCCTCACAATTTGAGGAAACCATACAGATGGATAAGAATACCTATGTGGGGTACCTACAATTTTTAGTAGAGCTGAATCACATGTTTTGTCAAACCGTTCACACTAACCATGTGAGGTTCCCCTCCTTATAGTGAAGGGCACACAGTTGGTGTATGGTTTGGCCAACCATGTAGTAAAACTATGCGTCCCAATAAATTTTAGGGAAATTAATATTTTACCCTTAAAATATCTTATAACTCAAACCTAATTTCTATTTATCTCTCTACACAGTAGCCTAACCTATTGGAGATAATCTTGAAGCTAAATCATAGATTTTGATCTCATTCTTCCATATGAGCTCAGATTCAAGTGTTAATTATCTCATTAGATCTGCGCCAATGAGACTGGATGACCACTCTAATAAGAACCTATGGTAGGTGGTCTCGTGCTTTTCCCTTAAAGTTAGGGTGTTTTTATATATATTATTGTTTCACATGTGGGATTTTCTGAGCGACACCCTTGAAATAAAATTTATTCCTTAATTAAAATGGATAGGGATGACCTATGTAATTAATGAGACCCATTGATAAATTATTAAGGGTTATGAACCTTAAATTGGAACCACCCCTTGGGTGTGTTGTTAAATTAATTGGACCACCATGGTTGGTATATTAACTTGACTACCCTTTTAAGTGTGTCGTCTACCCCAATCTATGGGATGTTAAATGATGAATTGGAATTGGAATTGGAATTATTAAGGAAAGGGAATAGAAGACAATATCCCTAGGAAATTTCCATGTAATTTATTTCTTAAGCATGAGTTTCTTATTGTATTGATATTTCCCATATGGGATAATTAAGAGACTAATCCTTTTGAGCTTAGCCTATGCTTGATCCACCTTCTGAGATGAGGTTTAATTGAAATGATCAAGACGATGACCTTTGAAATAATTAAATGATATTGATTTAATGTTTTTATATTACTTGGGGGACACATGGGTTTATATAAAAACACCATGGATGGAATCATTTGGCTACTACCTAACTTACACATGAGTGACACTTGGAATCCCTAGTGGACTACTAAGGACGGACTCAGGGGGGTGACTGTTATACACCCGAGTGATACTTGGACTCCTTATAGACTGCCAAGGATATAATCAAAGGGCCAATTCTATATACACAAAGAGTGAGACTTGGGATCCCTTAGTGGAATTCCAAGGATGGAATCAAATAGAAATGATGTTATACCACACCTAGAGAAATATCAAGACTCCAATGAGGAATACCTAGGATAGGCTTGTAAGGTGCTTGGTTCATGTTATGTTGGAGCGATACATGGATTCCAGATAAGTAATTCCAAGGACAGGCTTAGTTTTTAATTGAATAATTAATGAAATGATTTATATGAAGTGTATTCCAATCCAAAGAACAAGCTTGGATTCATTCAGATCCTTATACTTTATTAATTCTTGGTTAGGAGACTCTTGATCACATATAGTTATAAGGGATATTGTTCTATGCACTAGGTCCTGATACTTATTTATTTAAATGAGACAGGAATAACTATTTATTTAGAGACTTTCGGCTAAGGCCGAAGTAGGTAATAGAGGACGGGTTTCCATGTAAACCTAGACCTTTATGGGTTGTTTAATTTCAGCACTTTGTTTATATATTCTATTACTGCCTACACATTGTTATTATTATATTCACCGACTGGATGGAATTATATGCCATTAGTGGTGTCTTGCTGGGATTTTATCTTAAACCCTACTTGGGATGCCTTTAATACCTGAGAAGATTTCATGACTGTAGGTATGGATAAGGGCAAGCACCATGGTACAGGTTTTTTATTTCTACTTAGGAGCGGGGGAGCATAGGATAGAGTTGAGCCTCATGATGCTAGCTAGGATAATTTTTGATCTTTTTGGTATTTTGAGGTGTATTCTACACCTACCATGTATACCTATTTTTGCTTATTTGTAGACACGTGACATAATCATCATTGTATATGATATTAATTCTAGAATTTTGCATATACCTATATTTAGATGTTATCTATTATCTGATTGATTTAATACTTATTTTACTTATCTATTATTGTATATTTGTTGTGCTACACTATAGTGATGAGGTCATAGTCTCTCTCATGGACACACTCTAGTACCTCGCTGCTATTCGGCAGCCTCAGGCATTTAGGGAGATGCACTTGAGTCCATGTGACCCACCAGCTCAGGGCACCATTCAGTGGAATACAGGTTGGGATGTTACAAGGTTATTCCTACTATTAGAGGATTTAAAGAGGGATTATAAGGTGTCTCGAACAGGTCATGGCTTACTGAGAAGAAGGTGCTTCGTGAAAGGTGACCTATGAGGAGTTGGAAGTGCTTCACGTAGGGGTTATCCTGTATGAGCTAGAGGTTCCTTATGAGGTGGTCCACCTAGGAAATAACACTTGTATGAGGCCTTACTTTAGGCACCAAGGGTCTCCTCATGTGTCCCTATAAGGGTCTCGCGTAGGTCCCAGATTTGGGAAGGTACCTTCACATTAGTTCTTGTCAACTAGGGGAAAGGGGTCCTCAGACAGGTGTCTTATATTTTAGAACCTGGAGGGACTTTTATCCCACTATCCCCCCTAATTACCTCTTTTCTTGGGTTTTGGAGAGCTACCTATAGGATTTTTTAAGACCTGGGTGAAGGGGATGTGCAGATAAAGATTAGAGGCTTCTTCTGTTTTTTGATTCTATCAAATGAGGATACCCAGGGTCCTATTTATAGGCAAACATGGGACCTTGGTCGAAGGAGTTTGTTCGTGCATGTACCCGGTGTAGGTACCCACATAGGCACCCCATGCGGGGGTGGTCGATCCTTCAGTGTTGTATAGAGGGGCTTGCACAAGTCTTTTGGTGTATAGGTCGGGTGTGCGCAGGATGCTTTTAAGCGAGTTCCCTTGATCCTTCTTGGGGATCTTCACCTCTCTAATACTTGAGGTATTTTCATTAAATATTTTCATCCCATGTGAAAAAATGGAGTGTCAAAGGGAATTTACCCAGATGTTTTTTTGATATGCCCAGGACTGGATATGTTACTCATTTCCCTTAATGGGTTTTTGATGCAATAGGGGCTGGCTATGTCAAAATTTTCCCATGATGGGCCTCCTACCATGAAAAATTTGACATAAAATAACACCATAATATTTTAGTATGTATTTTCCTTTAAATAAATACTATGTTGAATAGCTTATAACACATGCAACACCAAACTAAAATGAGTCACATCATATTATAATTACATGAAGAATATACCTTTAGTAAATAGAAATATTTTAATTAATTATGATGCTTATATTGTGTTATTTTATTTTGACTGATGAAATTCAATGATTAGAAAATAAATAATTGATGTGATATGATTAAAATCATTCAATGTTAAAAAATGTATTTTTCAAAGAACTATTTTTGAAGTGTTATGTATTTTAATAAATTAATTACTTTTAAAATACTTCAATGTATAAACTAATAAATTAATATACAATTAATTATAAATTGATATGAAATAAGATTAATAATGCTTGAAGTTTAGAAAGATCATTTTTTATAAAATATGTTTTTATTTATATTTAATATTTACATTTAAAACATAAATTTATATATTTTATAATTTTAATTTCATTAAATTAACTTAATTTTTGAATTTATTAAGTCAAAAATATCTTAGGGTTAATTTTTTGAGATTTTTCTAAAATGGTTTTTGGGTGAATAGTGAAAAACACATTTTTTTTTAAAAAATACTATCACTTTTATGGAATCAGCATGATATAGGAATAACTTGAAAGTTTTTAAAAAAATTATAGACCAAATAAATACTTAAGAAGTAAAATAAATCATTTAAAAATATTATTTTGAATTTAGAAACTCATGTTTGACATTTTATAACCTAAGTGATGTTTTATTCTAATAAAAGAAATGTTTTTATCCTTTTATTTAATTAAGTAATTGAAAGGTTACATTTGGTTTTGGATTGGTTTTAAAGTCAAATAATTCTACTTTATTTATTTATAATACAATTAATTTTATGTGAATCAATTTTATACATGGTTTTGGTGTAGAATAATTTCTATGGTTAAAAAGACATTTTTTCTAAAAATAGTTTTTCATTGCATTTTGTGTACTTATATTTAAATTAATTTTTCCACCTTTATGAATTGAATCTTATAAAATTGATTAAAATTTTGGAATCATAATATTCAAATTTTGTAATAATAATCATTTCTTTTCTATTCATAATGAATAGTTACCATGGTAAAAATTTTGTCACCGCAGTAAAGGTTAAAAGGGTTAATGAGGGAATTAAACTAAGAGATAAGGATTAAAATATAAATAAAAATTGTTTGAATCTGATTTTATGAGTTTATTTAGACCATAAATTATCCTATATTTGAAACTTTTCCATTTTTTGCCACTTTCTCATGAAAATGACTGTATATTATTTTAAATTTAAGAGTATTTACAAGGGTGACACTCCCCTCGCTTATAAAAAAGAACCTCTACTTATTACTTATTCACGTGATTTGAACTTATTAGATCAACCAAGATATAACTAAATCACTTTCCAACTATCTTCCTCACATCATATAGGCCTTGGTCTCACCAAAATATCTAACTAATAAGGCTTAAGGTGTGAGCTAAATGAGGATATCCAAGTAAGAGGTAAAGATATTAACTTAGTTATTTCAAGTTTCTTTATTCCACCCCCTTAAGGCAAATTATAACCATAATAATATAATTAAATCAGTATATTTAATTTAATAAAATGTTTTTATATTTATGGTACAATTATTTTCAATCTCTTATTCATCCAGCAGAAAATAAAAATGTCACTTGTGTGTACATGCGAACTACCGCCTACACGAAGCAATGTACTTCCTTTTTCACCACCACCTCTCATGAATAGTTATATAAATAGATTTAATGAATAAATATTATATTTATAAAATAATTAAAATTCTTTAAATATAAAATCATTATTTAATTTCCTTTCTTTCCATCCATTTAAAAATGAAAATTTCACTCATGAGTGTGTGCGGACTACCACCTCCATGAAGTGAAATATTTCATTTTTCATCACTACCTCACAAATATGGTTATATAGATAGATTTAATGAGTATATATGATATCTATAAAACAATTATTATTAATAAAATATAAACTATTATTTACTTTCTTTCCCTCTAATACATTGAAAAATAAAAATGCCACTCATGCATATGTGCGGACTACTGCCTCTATGAACTTATTTCATTTTTAATAATTTCCTTACATGGATAGTTATAAAAGTGTATTTAATGTATAAATATGATATATATTACATTATTAACATTAATTATTTGATGCAATTATGACTAATGTGTATGAACTAGAACCGTTGAATCAAAACATGTATGAGAAACAAAATAGTTGACACCTAAATAATAGATTTTAACAAAGAATTATGAGTAAATGGGTAAAAAGAAGTTATTAATAAATGATATGTATAAATATGGATATAAATATGGATATGATATATATTAATAATAAATATAAATTTATTATATATGAGGTTGTAACATGTTTGATAAGAGGGAATCCAAGGTAAGAGTTTATTTTACAATCTCATTTTAATTCGGTGTTGCTTATGTTTAAATTTTCATTGGGGGAATTATATACTATTTATATATTAAATCTCATATAATTTATTATAATCTATTTATTATTGAGTTTTACATGTATTCTCATTACTTCCTCCCCCTCCAGTTTAATAATCAACTGAAAAGAAAGCTTATAATGGAAACTAGTTGTATCTATTCTTTTTGGTTGGGAATCTTTTTCCTCCGTATCCATATTCTTTATTTTTATTAAAGAATGATCTTTTATATACTTAAATGATTTATTAAGGTTAAATTTAATTAATTTTGAATTTTTATTCAAAAAATTTAAATTATTATTTTTAATGTTTTCCATACAAGTCATTTTCGACTTTCTTTACAAAAGTGTGAAAAGAAACTCTTTTTAACATTTTCTGCATGGATGAATTTTCCCACCATCATGATCATTCCTCATTATCTTTATTACTTTAAAAAAATTATGGTTTTACAAAGTAATATATATTCCCATTACTCTGTAAATTTTTCATCTTTATATTAAAATAAAAGGATGTTATTTTCTTAAAAGTTTTGAAAGGGATTTCAGTTCACATACATATAATTATTTATTTATTTATCTTCCTCTCCACATTTGATTACTTAAGAATGGATTATTTTAAATATTATATTATTGTAAATTATTTTATAAATAATTTTTTAAAATTATTCCTGACACCTTGTGAAATGAGTTTTGGAAGTGATTTATAACTTCATTTCTATAAAAAAAAGTTACAAAATCTTTAAGAAAGTTTATTTCAAAGTTTTTATTCCATTTTCCACTCTAATTTCACAAAGGATGTTATTTTACTACCAAAAATTCTTTTTTATGAATTTATGGCTTCCTTTTATCCCTTACTAATTTATAGTTTATATCTCATTGTGTGCACAAGGATTTATTCTAAGTTTTATATCACTCTTCACTATTATTTTGACATTATTTTTCTACTTCATGACTATGTTATTTTATAACATGGATATATTTTTCATAATTTCAATGTTTAACAAACTTTATACTCATTATTATATATTATGTGAATTGAAGTAATATTACTAAGAAAATTATTCCATTGATTGGGGAAATATTGATGTTCTGTATACTTGATTCAATACAGTTATTTATTGATTATTAAGGAATATTAATGATGAATTATATTATTCTTTCAATACATGAAGAATGAATTGGATGTGTGTAAGTGATGTTTGGGGCCCATTATATTCCTTTGATGCATCAGGTAAGGTATCATGATACAAACTAAAATGGGTATCACTTGTTGGATGTCATCCCCTATAATGATAATGTATTGAGAGGCTTTGATAGTATGTTAGATGTATTGGATGAAAGCCTTTGGTGGTATTTAAGCTGTCTTGATTTAGAGGCCTTGATGGTGTGAAAGATCTATTATTTGAGAGGCCTTGACGCTATATAATATGACTTATCATGAGGCCTTGATAGTGAGATCATGATGTATTGACATGAGGCATGAACAGTAAGATCGCAATGTCTTCTCTCGAGGATTAAAATTTTCAGCATTATAAATTCCATAATTATGAAATAAACTATTTTTTCCATATTAATTTTATATATATAAATATATTCCATGTACAATTTATTGAATATATTTCATGTTTATTGATTATTCACTTTTTTATATTGATTATGCCTTATATATTCATGATAGCTCCTGTTGTACACAACCCTTACTAGGAATATGAGATCACTCTTTACTATGTTTTCCTTTACCCAGGGTAAAAATAAGGGATATTTTAATGATTTCAAGGATGTAATATAAGAAATAATAAATCTTTTATAAATTTTACATGTTATTCTTGATGTTTCAAATGAAATATATAAATCATGTGTGTATCTAGAATTCCAATACTGTTAAACTAATTGATTCCTTATGATGTGATTCTTTGTATCTTATACCAATGTAACAAAGTAAACACCAAATTTGGTTACTAGATTTGTCTTTGTTACATTTTTTATCAAATAAATTTTAGTATTACCATTGGGAAATAGATTTTAGAAGATTATAACTATCATGAGCATTGTGATAAACCCTATAATGTTCATGAACTTTTTAGTGATTTTTATGTTATGGATCAATGTTCATAATGATTTGAGCTAATTAAGTGTATTCCATTACATAGAGATGGTTCCTAGTGTAAGTAATGGAAAAAGTATCAATAACCATAATCAATATAGGTATTTCCCTCTTGATTAAGTCAATATGACTTGTGTGGGAGGTAATAAGTTTATGACTATATTAGGAAAATTGACTAATATTATGACTAATAACCTTGCATGTATGGAATAAAATGTTTCTTCGTATCATTATTAAATGATATTGGACTGCTTAATTTGGTATAAAACTTCATCCCTTAATGGAACTATTAATCTATTGATAACTAAACAATGGATCAAGTCCCGTGAAAATATATGTTTAGATTTGAAAAGTAATGAAAGAGAGAAGGTTGTTCTAATAGTGTATTGTTTAAAGGGAGATATTGATCAATGGTGCTCATTGATGCAAAATAAAAAATAGGAGGTGGAGATAAATATAATGGAATGGAATACTTTTAAGGTGATATTATTTGAGAAATATTTTCCTTGAGAGAAACAAACTGATGTGGAAAGGAAATTCCTTAATTTAAGATAGAAAGAAGAGAAAAACGTTGCTGAGTATGAGGCAAACCTTGCGAGATTATCCAGGTATTCTTCAGTCTATGTACATAATCCAAAAAAATAATATTAGTCATTTATTTTATGGGATTAATCCAAGACTCTAAAGGGAACTAGTATCTCAAACGTTTTCATCATATGATGATATGGTATCAAGTGTCATCAATACAGAGAAATAATTATCTAGATCTTATATTTTCAAAGAAAATAAAAGGAAGAATAGTACTAATGAGCACCAAGGAAAAATAAATGAGTTTAATGAGAATAAGGTGAGGATGAAACCTCTAATGTGTAATAATTTTGGAAAGAAACACCCTGATACTTGCTTAAATAGAATGAGAGTTTTTTATAAGTGCGAAATAAAGAGAAATTTGGCTCATGGATGAAAGGGAAAGAAAGGATCCACCAATATCCAGTGTTTTAAATATAATATGATGATTCACTATTTGAACCAATTCCCCATTCATCAAGGTAATTTACCCCATAAAAGGTTGAGAGATAAAGTTCAAGCTTATGCATTTACTACAACTGAAGTTAAAGTCCCTTAAGTTGTGATATCGGGTATATTGATTGTAAAATGTTAATCTATTTGATTTTCAATCTACACACTCTTATATTTTGCATGGATATTGAATTATAACTTAACACTCTAAGAAAAGAGTTTTCAATTAAGACACCTAATGGTAATCAGGTTATAATGAGAATATATTGGGTAATATAAACAATTATTCACTAGTTGCAAACATGGTTGTTATACTAATGACTGGATTTGACATAATACTAATTTTTGGGCTTTAATTAATTTTAAATATTAAGTAATTAGTAGATAAAGTATAAAATAATTTATTTTTAATTAGTAGTATTGTTTATAATAAAGTATTTGAAGGTCATCATTTCTTTAAATGTTTTTTACTCACACTCACCATTTTTATTTTAGTAAGTGGATAAAGATATGAGGAATGTATTATAATTTTTTTATGAATCTTATGATCCATTAAAAGTTTATTTACATGCTTAAATCATGTAAAATTAATCATGTTCATTCATCATTTATAATATGAGATGTAAAAAAGATCAAAACACAATCAAAATATGAAATTAATCTTATATAATGGAAAGGAATCAAGCAAGTATATTTTCTCATATTCTCTATATAAATGGTAAAATAATTCATCATACTCTAACAAGAGGAATATTAATTTATCAAGTATTATAAGGGAATTATCTCTCACCTATAAAGTTATGCCTCTAGAAATTTATTCACAAGTATGGATCTTATAATGGTACATACATGATTTTAGAAATATTTAATTAAGAAATACTAAGATCTATAGTAATAACTTAGGGATTACTTATCAATATATAATCTACATATGAGATTATACCTATTTTATGATACATTTATTATGGTAAGAACAAAATAAATTATTGAGAACATAATTTATTTAAGGTGGGGAGAATATAAAACCTCAAGATTTTAGTACATATTTTCCTTTAAATAAATACTATGTTGAATAGCTTGTAACGCATGCAACACCGAACTAAAATGAGTCAAGACATATTAAAATTTAAAAAAACATTAATAAATAGAAATATGGTAATCAATTATGATACATACATTATATTATTTTGTTTTGATTGATGAAATGTAATTAATAGAAAATAAATAATTAATGTGATATGATTAAAATCATTCAATGTTAAAAGGGGTTATTTTTCAAAGAACTATTTTTAAAATGTTGTGTATTTTAATAAATTGATCTATTTTAAAAGTCTTCAATGTATGAACTAATAAATTGACACTAAATTAATTATAAATTGTTATGAAATAATATTAATAACATTTGAAGTTTAAAAAGTCCATTTTTATATAAAACTTGTTTTTTTAATATTTAATATTTTAATTTAAAAGATAAATTTATAAATTGTATAATTTTAATTTTATGAAATGAAATTAATTTTGGAATTCATAATATCAAAATCATATTATGGTGAATTTTTGGTATTTTTCTAAAATTGTTGATTTTGGGGTGAATAATGAAAATACAGTTTTACAAAATACTATCACTTTTATGATGTCAGCATGATATAAAAATGAATTGAAAGTTTGTGAAACATTTTTATAGAACAAATATATAATTAATAATTAAAATAAATCATTTAAAAATATTATGTTGAATTCATAAACTCATGTTTGATATTTTAGAACCGAAGTGATATTTTATTCTAATAAAAGAAATATTTTTTATCTTTTTCTTTAATTAAGTAATTACAAGGATAAATTCAGTTTAAGATTTGTTTTAAAGTCACATAACCCTAAATTTTTTATTAATAATCCAATTAATTTCATGATAATCAATTCTATACATGATTTTGGTGTAAAATCATTTTTACGCTTAAAATGACATTTTTTCAAAAAAAAGTATTTTTCATTGCGTTTTGCATAATTATATTAAAATTTATTTTTAAAAATTATAGGAATTGAATCTTGTAAAATGGATTTGATATTTGGAATCATTATATTAAATTTTTTTAATAAGGCCCATTTCATTTTTAGTCATAATGAATAGTTTCCATGGTAAAAAGTTTGTCACTGTGGTAAGAGTTAAAAGGGTTGACGAGGGGATTAAACTAAGATAAAAGGCTCAAAATATAATTAAAAATTTTCTAAATCTAATTTTATGAGTGTGTTTATACCCCAAATTATACTATATTCAAAAAAATCCATTTTTTCACTTTCTTATGAAGATGAATTTATATTATTTTAAATTTAAGGGTGTTTACAAGGGTGTCACTCCCCTCACTTATAAATGGGAACCTATTATCATTACTTATTAAATCAATTTTGAGCACCTTATCTCAAACAAGATCTATTTAAATAACTTTAAAACTCTCCTACTCACATACTATAGGTCCCAGTCTCACCAAAAGACCCAACTAAGAAGGTTTAAGGTGTAAGCCAAAGGAGGATATTCAAGGAAGAGGTAATGATCTTAACCTAGATCTTTCAAGTTTATTTCTTCCAACTCCTTAATATATATTATAAACATAATAATATAATTAAATCATTATATTTATTATACTATTTTTTTTATGTTTATGGTAAAACCATTTTATATCTCTTATCTATCCAATAGAAAATAAAAACATCACCTGTGCATGCGTGTGGATTACTGCCTCCACGAAATGATGTATTTCATTTTTAATCACCTCTTCACATGGATGGATATATAGATTAATTTAATGAATAAATATTATATTTATGATATAATTAAATTTCTTTAAATATAAATCATTATTTACCTTCTTTTCTTTCCATCTGTTGAAAAATGAAAATGTCAACCATGCATATGTGCGAACTACCACCTCCATGAAGCGACATATGTCATTTTTCATCATCGCATCACATGGGTGGTTATATATGTAAATTTAGTGAATATATATGATATTTTTAACATAATTATGATTCTTTAAAGAAAAAAATATCATTTAATTTCTTTCCCTCTCATTCGTTGAATAATGAAAATGTCACTCATGCGTAAGTGCGAACTACCGCCTCCATGAATGACATATTCCATTTTTTATAATTGCCTTACATGGATGGTTATAAAAGTGTATTTAATGTATAAATATGATATATATTAAAAGATTAAAAATTTTTATGCGATGAAATTATAACCAAGGTGAAAGAACTAAAACCGCTAAATCAAAACATACATGAGAAAAAGAAAATTTAACACCAAAATAATTGATTTTAACAGAGAATTATGAGTAAATGGGTAAAAAAAAGTTATTAATAAATGATATAAAGAAATATATATATAAATAATAATCTTATATGTATGAATAATAAATATAATTTTAATATACATGAGTTTGTAACATGTCTGTCCAAGCGGGAATCTAATGTAAAGGTTTATTTTATAATCTGATTTTTATTCAGGTTATTTATGTTTAAATTTACATTCAGAGTATTATATAATATTTCTATACTAAATCCCATATACCTTATTATCTTCTATTTATTCTTAGGTTTTACATGTTTTCTTATTATTTTTTACCCCTTTGGTTTAAGAATCAACTAAAAAGAAAGCTTATAAGAGAAACCAAACTTATCTCTTATTTTTAGTCAAAAATATTTTTCCTTCATATACATATTCTTTATTTTTCTTCAAGATTGTTATTTTATATAATTAAATGATTTATTAATTTCAAATTCTATTAAATTTTACTTTTTATTAAAAAAAATTAAAGTTAAATTTTTAATATTTTCCATATAAGTCATTTTCGACTTTCTTTACAAGAGTGAAAAAAATATATTTTTAATGTTTTCCACATGAAAAGATTTTCCACCCATCATGAAGTTTATTAATTATTTAACTTCCATTATAAGTTTTAATGTTTTTTCAAATTAATATTTTTTCCTGTTATTTTGGGAATTTTTCATTTTTAAATTAAAATAAAATGATATTATTTTCTTAAAAGCATTGAAAGATATTTCATTTCACTTATGTATATTTTCATATTCCACTCCACATTTTATTATTTAAGCATGGATTATTTTAAATATTAAATTATTATAAATTATTTTACAAATAATTTTTTAAAATTCGCCTTGACACCTTATGAAATGAGTTTTGGAAGTGATTAATAACTTCATTTTTACAAAAAAGTTTCAAAAGTTTTAAGAAAGTTATTTTCAAATTTTCGCCTTTATTTTACTCTTTAATTTTACAAAGGAAATGACTTTAATAAAAAAACCCTTATTTTATGATTAGTTTATGGTCTCCTTTCATTCCTTTATGATTTATGGTTTATAGCTCATTTTTTTCACAAGGATTTATTCTAAGTTTTCTATCACTCCCCATCCTTCTTTTGAAAGTTCTTTTATACCATAGATATATTTAACGTCATTTAAATGTTGACTAAATTGTATACTCATTATAATATATTTTGTGAATTGAATTAATCACACTAAGAAAATTGTTCCATTAACTGGGTAAATATTGATGTTCTATATACTTGATTCAATATGGTTATTTATTAATTGTTAAGGCATATTGATGATTAATTGTATGGTTCTTTCAATATGTAAGGAATGCATTGGACATATGTAAGTGATGGGTGTATTCATTTATATTCCTTAGATGAATCTGTTAATGTATCATGAGACAAACTAGAATGTGTATCGCTTGGTGTATGTCAACCCATATAATGATAATATCTTGGTTAAGAGGTCATGATTGTTACATCCCAACATGAGGTATATTCTAATTTTGCGCTTTAGGATGGTTATTTTGGATTCAATATGTGTTATTTTTTTTATATAGTCATAAAAAGATTTTTGAAATTTCTTGGTCCATAACGAGTTAGGCCATGTTGTGGTCCAAGCCATTTTGATCTTGGGAATCATCAGTATACCACGGTTAGGACCAACATGACCAGTGTAGGGAATGGTCTTGGGTATAGGGCATGGAGATTCCTATTGTGCACCATGTCTAGTTTCCCTTCAACACACTATAGTGTGGGTCATGGTGATTCAAAAACAACTATCTCTTCTGCACTATGTCATGGTCACTTGGTGGGTCAGGATCCAGGGTGAGTCATGCTCGAGGCCACCATAGGCATGGTGACTTCTCACCATGTTGTGGTGATGGTGGTTTTGGGATTTTAAAATGGTTTATATAGTCTCATGGTCTTCTGTAGGGGGTTATACCCATTTATAGGGGGTGATCGTTAAGGGGTGGGTTTTATGGCGATTTGGACTTAGTTTTTTCATCAATTAACCACTATCATTTTTTTGTTCTAGGGTTATTAGTTTGTTCAATTTTGGGGTGAGATTTGGATGATCCTTTCTATGTTCCAACTTTTTTCTAGGGTGGTTTTGTTCCACTTGTTACTGTTATAGCCCTCTTACTTGTTAATTGTGAATCTTGCTCGATTGATTGGGGAGTTTGAAGTGATTTGAGGTGGATATAAAGTCATTTTTTAATGAATCATATATGATCATTGTTTTCTAAACTTATTTTCTAAATAGTTATTAGAATAATCCCTGATTTATTAAAATCATGTGTGTTTGATTTTGATATAAAATAGTTTTCCCCTTAAAAAGTGATAATGTAAGTATGATTTAAAAGCACCATTGATTTGTTTATGAAATTTTATTTTCAAATCATGGTTTTGATAATGATAAAAGGGTTATCTAATTGTTTCTTGAATTGGGATAATCCCTTTAAAAGCTTTGATAAGAAAAATACATGATATCCTTGGGTACTTAGGTGGGGGTTTGGTGCCATGACTTTTCATTGATTTATAAGGGGAATCACACATTGAGGTATTCCTATTCTCCTTTAGAGTGTGTGTTGAGGACTGGTTTACATAACATCATAGGGTGGAATCACACATCGAGGTATTCCTCTACTCCTTTGGTAGGCATGTCAGGGATAGGTTTCATGTGCACTAGTCATGATTAATCATTGTACAAGAAACCTAGATAGCCCAGTACTAAGTTACCCTATGGGTACCTTCTATTTTTCTTGGTTGTGATGTGGTTTTTTATGCATACTTTGATAAATGTAAAATGGTTGATTTAATGTGATTTTTAAAAGTTTTTATATGAAATTTATTTTTATCTGGAAAGGAGTATTTTTATGATTTTGATATATATTGAGAAATTATTCATCATTCCATGTTTTATTTAAATTTGAGCATATCTGGGTTACTCTAACAAAGGATGCCTATGGAACACTTGGTGGGATCCTATAGGGATTGTTTTTTCTCACACCCTGAACATACCCTCAGGAGTGTGTAGACCTTGTTTTATCTAATTTAGGAAAGGGAAAGGCACAATAGTGTGGCATTGGGTTTCATGATTAGATGGGCTTGGGTATCTGGTGGTGAGATTGTGAGATGTTACCTATGCATCACATGGAGTAAGTACCATCAATTTTGTATAATTTAGTTTTTGTTTATGTTTTATGTATGATGATTTGGGTTGTTTATAACTTGATTTATCACTACCATTATTTGGATTTATTTATGTAATATTTTATTATTCCCCTTTTTTCCTTTGGTATATGTATGCCATGTTAGTTATTTTCTTCCAGGTTGGGAAAAATAATTCCCAAATGTTTTCCTTGATGCTCAGATGCTTGTTACTAACTTGTGGGGATAGGTAACTCCCTTCAAGTCTTATCACTAATTTTGTTGGGTGCCTATATTTATGGTTGATCTGGGTCAGTTCATGACAATTTGGTATCAAAGGATGTTTTCCTCAATTTTTTCTTGTCCTGTGAGGTTTGGTGTACATGAGATAAGATTTTCAAGATTTAAGGGGTATGTTACATGTTATTTATTGACCATCTTTCATTGTGATGAGACTTGGGTCACCACAAGATGTTGGTATATGTGTCTCATATGTTGAGTTTTTATTTAAACTCAATTTTATGCTTATTTTATCTTGATTTAAATTGAGATTATTTCTCATCTAATGGTCTTATTTATTTATCTAATGTATAGAATCATTACTTCTAAAAGACTCCCTATAGTTATTTACGAGGGTGTTATAGTCAAGGATCCTCATGGGAACCCCTTTATAGGTCAAAACCTTATTGAGTCTATTGTACGAGTGGTTCATGTAGTGGACCAAAATGTACCACCTTCTCAGACTCAAGAAAAAGAGTTGAAAGTGAGATATAAAGGTGATAGAGATTTATATCAAGAGTTTATATGACATAATCCACAATCCTTTATGGTGATGAGTATTCCTAAAGAGGCGGAGGACTGACTAGATAAGATTGAATATATCTTTGACTTCCTGGTGACACTAAAATCTATAAAGTTGAAATGTGTTACCTTTAAGCTTGACAGTCCTAGTAAGAGGGGTAGGATAGTATGTTTCAGGCTAAACGTTATGAGTTCTTGGAGTAGAAAGACTTAAATACCATATTCTTCCAGTATTTTTTCCTATAATACTTTCTATAACAAAGTCTATATAGTTTTTATCCATTTAGTAGGGTGATTTCTCAGTGTCAAAGTATGTCAATCACTTTGTTGAGCCGGTTTGTTTAGCTCCTGAGGCCATGAAGAATGAAAATATAAAGGCCTAAAAGTTCTTGATGTGATTTTAACCTAATATTAATTCTCATGTATTCATTATAAAGTTAACCTCTTATATGGAAGTGGTAAATAGGGCTATGATAGTATATTTTGACCTAGCATGAAATTTGGGTCGAGTTGGATAATCTTCTCCACCCAATTGTAACTTCAATGGATCACATGGGAAGAAGAAGAAATGGAATGTGACCCATGGAGGTGGTGGTAGTGGTAGCTCTCAGCATTGGGATTCCTCTACACCATCGATAATAGCTAGTAGTGTTCCACTGATTTTCTACTAGTATGGAAAGAAAGGCCACACTAAGAATTATTATCTTATACCTCTGAATACTTGTGGTTTATGTGGATGTAGTGGGATCTTTAGGGTTCTATCTGAACCATGTTGTAGTTCAAGTTCTTCAGCTCCAAATGGAACTGCATTACAATTGACAATTTCCAAACCCTCAGGGCTCCATCCATAGGCCTATGGGGTGAAACAAATGTACGCAGTGGAAGGATCTTTAGTGGAAGTTTATGTGGGTCCAGTTATAATGATAGGTATTATATTTATTGTGTCTTCTATATAGACTAATTTGTTTAAAACAGATTCCTCTCACTCTTTTATATCTTCTCATTTTTTGGATCTTTTAAAACTGACCATGGAGCTCATGTCATATATTATGGAGTCGGTGATGCCTCTTGGGAAGAAAAAGGAGTATGGGTTTTAATGTCCTTCATGTTCTCTCTCTATATCTAATGATTTTTTAGACTGGGAATTTATAATTCTTGATCTAGATATCTTTGATGTCATTCTTAAGATATAATATTTGGTTTCTCATAGGCCTGAGGTTGATTATTATCATCAATATGTGTCATTTTTTATTCTCAGTGGGACCACATGAGTGTTTCAGGGAGAGTGGAATTTGAGGTCTATTCATGTAGGATCATCTTATTTGAAGCTTAGGAATCTGGTATCTACTTATTCAGTCAAGATCAATGTTATATCTTCTAGTACAGACCTTCCTTTGGTGGTTTAGGACTTTCATGAGGTTTTCCCACACAACTTCTTTAGTCTTCCTCTAGAAATGGAGGTGGAGTTTTCTATCAACCTAGTGTCTGGTACTCGGCCAATGTCTATACCTTCTTATTGTATAGTGATAGTTGAATTGAAGGAGATCAAGGTTCATTTGGAAGATCTGTTAAAGAAAGGTTTCATCCATCCTATAATGTCACCTTGGGAAACCCCACTACTCTTTTCCAAGAAGATTGATGGATCCCTTTATCTCTGCATTGATTATCAAAAACTTCATCAGATGAAAATCAAGAATAAATATTAATTTCCCCACATTGATGATTTGTTTGATCAGTTAAATGGGGTAAAGTGGTTTTTAAAAATCAACCTTCGATCAAGTTATCATCAAATTAGGGTTAATAATTCAGATATCTCAAAGACCCCTATTAGGAGTAGGTATGGGCACTATGAATATCTTGTGATGTCATTTGGATTAACTAATGCTAAATAAGTTCTTATGACCCCGATGAACCAAATACTCCACTCGTACCTTGATTCCTTTATTGTGATATTTTTGGATGATATTCTAGTTTATTCAATATATGAGTAATTTCATGCGAATCATAAGAGATTAGTTTTTGGAATCTTGATATGTCTCTATATTTATGATAAGATATCAAAGTGTGATTTCTGGATTCAGGAAGTGAAAATTTTAGGACATGTATTTTTAGAACATGGCATCTCAATTGATCCTAGAAATGTGATGTTTATCCTATCATGGGAATATCCACACTATGTCTTCAAATACGAAGCTTCTTTAGTCTATATAGATACTATTGGTGGTTTGTGAAATAATTCTCAAATTTTTCATCACCATTGACTGATATTACCAATAAAGGGGTTAAATTCATGTGGGATGAAAAGTTTTAGACTTTATTTGATGATTTTAATTAGAATCTAACTTTATCTCATGTCTTGATCCTTCTAGAAGTAGTTTTGGGATACGTGGTGTAGTGCAATGCTTCAGGCACAGGTTTGAGATGTGTGATTATGTAGGGTGATCATGTAGTGGAAAACTACTCTCATCAGCTTCAACCACATGAGAAGAATTTTCCCACTCATGAATTGTAACTTATAACTATCATGCATACTCTTAAGTGTTGGAAACATTACCTTTTTAGGGAGAGGTTCACTATCTATTCTGATCATAAGGGTTTGGTTTATATCTTTTCTTAGACAGATATGAACATCGGCCATAGGTCATGGGTGGAGTTCCTTCATACATCTGGATTTGACATCTTTTTAACCCCTAAGAAGTGGAATTTCATTAATAATTCTCTTATTATGAATTTTACCTCTTAATAAGTCATATAATCGATGGAGTGGAACCTCATGGGGATATTTGATCAGTTTCATCTAGATGTGTGAGAGGATAGATTAAGAATGTTCCTAACTAGTGTGTTGTTGAAATCATCTCTCATTGAATCAGTTATTTGAGAATATTGGTAATATATTAAGTTCAATGAATTTAGATAATTTTTATATGGTGTGGAAACCATTGTTGAGTGGTCACTCTCTTTTGATGGTATTATTTTCTTCAAGGATTGTTTTTTCATCCCTATATCTATTAGAGTCTCAGTGTTGTGATATTGTTATAGTTCTATGTGGGTTGTTCACCCTGGTACCAAAAATATGTATTATGATATGTGATAATGGTTATGGTGGCCAAGTATGAATCGCGACATAACTGATTTTGTGTCTCATTGCTATACCTGCCAACAAATTAAGGCTGAGCAACAAAAGCCTTCTGGTTTTATCTGACCTCTTCCCATGTTAGTGTGGAAATGGGATGAGGGTTCCATGGATTTCATTATTGAATCTCCATAGAATCCATGAGATAAGAATTTCATCTGGGTGGTGACTATTCAGTTAAGTAAAATGGATCATTTCATTCTGATTTAGGACACTTCCAAGGTTGAGGACTTGGAGGAAGTTGTACATGCAATAAATTATGAGGTTATATGGGGTGTCGTTTTTTATCATCTCAGATAGAGATTTCAAGTTTACCTCTTAGTTCTATAAGGGTCTCTAGGAGGTGTTGGGGAATCAAGTCAAGCTAATTACAACTTACCATATATAGATAGATGGTATGTACTTGTGTCCTAGATTTTAGAGGATCATGGGATAGCCATCAGGGGCTAGTTAAATTTTCTTATAGTAATAGTTATCATCCTTCAATTAGAAAGGTTCCTTTTGAGGCCCTGTATGGGTGCTCATGTAGATAACCTCTTTTCTGGTTGGAGGTGCATAAGGCTTATCATATGGGACCAATTATTATGTAGGAGATTTTGGTAATGATTCGGGTTATACATCGATGTTTGGTGGTAGATCAGGGTCAGAATAAATCTTATGTTTATTGTCTATATCATCCTTTGTATTTCTCTGTCTGTGACCAGGTTTTACTAAAGGTATTTCCATAGTCAGGCCACCATCATCTTGGGAATTTGGTTAAGTTGGCTCTGAGATATTTTGGACTATTTTCTATCACTAATTGGATTGTAAAGGTGTATTATCATTTAGCTTTACCATATCAGTTTACTGTGATTCATGATGTGTTTCATATATCATATCTTAAGAAGTATCACCTAAATATGTATCATGTTATGAGTTGGGAAGAAGTTTTTTTGGATCCAGATGTGTCGGTGGTTGGGGAACCAGTGAATATCATTTATTATCATATGAAGGTTTTTCATGGGAAATAAATGTTATTGGTTAAAGTGTTATGGAAACACAAATCAGATTCTCATGAGACTTGGGATCGTGAAACGTCAGTGAGGGAGTGGTGGCCTCATCTCTTTTCATATCATCCCACTTTTTCTTAACTTTCTAGGGATAAAAATTTCTATGGTGGGGAGGTTTCTATATTCTTCCGTGAAGTATATTCTAGTTTTGAGCTTTGGGGTAGTTCTTTTGGTTTCAGGATGTGTTGGTTGGTTATTAGTGGATTAAAAAGGTTTTTGGAATTTATTGGTGAAAAATGGGCTAGACCACACTATGGTTTAAGACATTTCAAGCTTTGGAATCACCTGTATACCACGAGTAGGACCAACATTCCCAGTATAGATCATGGTCTCAGGCATGGGGAGTGGGGAGTCCTCCTGTGCACTATGACCAGTTGTTATCCATCACACAGTAGTATAGATCACGGTGAGTCTAAAATAAAAATCTATTCTGCATTATGTTGTGGTCAGTTAGCATTTCATGCTCCAAGGTGAGGTGCAATTGAGGACACCATAGGCATGGTGAATGCACATCATACCACGGTGATGATAGTTTCAGAATTTTGAAATAGTCGATTCGAATGCCTGGTCTTTCAGGGGGGTTATACTCATTGTTGGGGGTATGTAAAATCGTTTAGGGATGTTTTTTAAGTTCCTTTTAACTTGGTTTTTTCATCTATTAACACCTCTCATTCTTTTTCCATTCTAGGGTCTTTAGTTTGGTTGATTTTTGGGTAAGCTTTGGATGATCCTTTCTGCATTCCAACTTTTTTATGAGGATGTTCCATTTCACTTGATGCTTTTAGATCCCTCTTCCTTATTGTTTGTGAATCCTACTTGGTTGATTAGAGATTTACAATTACCTATAGGTGGGTGGTTTCATATAAATTCATTGTTTAATGGATATTGTGTGCTCATTAGTTTCTGAACTTTTTTTAAAATGGTTATTGTCTTGATTCATGATTTATGAAAAGTGTGAGTGTTGGATTTTGATATAAAATGGTGTTTCCCTTGAAAAGTGATAAAGTAATGATGATTTCAAGGAACTAATGATTTTTTTATAAAAATTGGTTTTCAAAGCATGATTTTTTTAATGAAAAGGGGGTTATGGAATTTTTTCTTGAATTGTGATAAGCCCTTTGAACTGTTTTGATAAGCACAACACATGGTATCCTTGGGTACTTAGGTTGGGGTTTGGTGTTGATATTTTTCATTTATTTGTAGGGGTAATCACACATCGGGGTATTCCTCTACTTCTTTAGAGGTTGTGTTGGGGACTAGTTTACATGAAATTAGAGGGGGGGGTCACACATTGGGGTATTCCTTTTCTCTTTTGGCAGGTAGGACGGGGACTGGTTTACATGACATCGTAGGAGGGAATCACACATCAAGGTATTCATCCAATACTTTGGTGTAAATGTCAAGGAAAAGTTTAGCATTCACTAGTCACGATTGATCATTATATGAGAAACCTAGTTAGCCTGGTCCTACCTAGGGGTACCTTCCATTGTGATCAGTTGTGATGTTGTTTTTGATGCATGATTTGATAAATGGAAAATGGTTTATTTAATGTTCTTTGGAAAACTATTTATATGGAATTGATTCATATATGAAAAAAGGGGAAGTTTACATGCTTTTGATATACATTGATAAATTGTTCATCATGCCATGATTTCTTTAAATTTGAACATATCGAGGTTCCTCTAACAAAGGTTTCTTATGGAACACATGGAGGGATCCTACTGGACTCATTTTTCTCACACCTTGTGCATGCCCTTGAATGTGAGTAGGAATTATTTTTATTATAATAGTGGGTTACCTAAACCCAACTTAAATACTACTTTTCAATTATCATATCATGTATACAGTGAGTTAGGCATGATGTAAACTTACCATAATAGTGTCTATATTTATGAATCCATTATTTATAGGGTAATGTTCATGGATTACATGTTGTATAAAAAAAGTTATAGTAATTCCTAGGCTATAATGGGAACCTAAAGATATCATGATAGTAATCATAAACATATTTCTTGTAGTCTAGATACATCATACTGACTAGACACGAATGATGTTTGACTATCATGTGTTAGGGGATCATAATAATTGATACTTATTCTCAAGAAGTTTACACTTGGTGATCTCAAATAGATGAGATCCTAAGGACTAACCTGTTAATATGAACATCGCATTACTTAGGTGTCATTAGTAGTTCTAATCTACGAATAGGTGTAATGGTCTCCTAACTTGAGATTATTATCAATGTGTACCATTTGATCATGTCCTTTATGTAAGATGAAAAATACGGCATTGATGTTGTAATGAGGAAGCTTGTATTGGGGGAATCATTGGTGGTATGGAAATGATTGAATAATCAAGATAGAATTTTTCACTTCCAAAAGGAGTTCATATCTCGAGTCTAGTTGATCAGGATGGAAGTACATTTACTAAATCCATGACTATGGTAAAAGAAGTTAAGTCCATTAAGTTTTGTTAATGAATAATAAAGTACGTATGGATGATGAAATAATTTGTACATCCCATTTTATGATATTTCATGAGACAAAGAGATTATATTATATATAATGTATTCTTGGGAAAGATTTTTATTGCTATGACATCTTATTATCTCTTTAGGGGCCTTGATGAGTTGCTAGATTCTTCTTCTGATCTATGGATAGTATTCAATACTATTAATATAAGGCCTTGGAGGGTCACACACAATAGTGTATTCAAAAAGATACCATATTATGAGGAATGGGAGTATAAGACAAGGTAGGACCCACCACAAGGTCCAAGAGATTTCCAAGTATTAACGATCACCAATGAATAAATAAATTCATTATTATTTGAGTATAGAATAATTGGGTTGAATTTATTTATTAAAATTATTCACAAGGTATTAAGTTAATATATGAGAAAATATTATATGAATTAATATTATTTTAATATTCAAGGTTCATTTAATATTTGCAGGAATTAAAAATCGAGTTAAAGATTCATGTTTATCATGTAATATATTTACAATATATTACAAGTAGGTGATAAAATATAAATAATGTTTATGATGTAATTAGATCATCATAATGTGTCATTTATGGATTATTTAGTGGGCATTATATATACAGGGGTTGAGGAACCCTTTCTAGGTGTTTAATTCCCACTATATCAGAAAAGAGAAGCTCATTTTTAGGGAGTATTCATTACAATGAATTTGAGAGCACCTCCCTCATCCTTCTGGAATCTTAGAGAGAAAAAGGGTTATTCTAGTCATTTGATCTCCAATTTCCATCATGGATTGAAGGAATGAGATCATGGTGATTGTTGGGACATCAAAGGCATAATTAAACCTCTGTGCTAGCACCTAAAATTCAATTATTAGAGTTATTGTGGAATCTTGAAGCATGTGTGGATAATCTAGAGGAATTTGGCCTCGCATCCTTCGAGAAACGATCACTAATGATGAGCTATAGTAAAATATGTAATTGATTAGAATGAGGTAATCATTAATTTTATTTTTATGATTAGTTAACTTCATAAGATATCCTAAGGCCTTTACTGGGGCATGAATCACTGGACATGATGAAGTTACATCAATCTGATGATAAAAATTTAAATTCTCTAGCCCATCGGCTTCGGCTACGCACCCCAGTACCAACAACTGGTATTAGAGAAATCACGTAAATTTTCTGAGTTAAAAAAATTAATTTGCCTTAAATTTATATAGAGGTCTTCATTTTGGTCCCAATAGATCTGACCATGCATCAATCTGATCTCGGATGGTCAAGTTATGGTCATCCAAAAAATATCAATTTGGATTGAAAGTAGTTGATTTTTATGTGTATAAATTTTGAAGGATAAAAATTTAAGAGCCTGTGTTTAGTCACCGATGGCAATTCTAGTGACCTCCCATTACTAGTCAGGATCCGGCTGGATACCAGTTACCGAAACAGTACCAGCTGGTGATAGTAATTCTACATAGTTGTGGAAATCCAAATAAATAAAATCCTAAAAGTTAGATGTAAGAAAAAAAAATCAAATGTGGTGGTGGGTGGGTGGTGTATTACACAAAAGAAACAAAATTAAAATTATTTTAGAAGGGTGGGTATTAGTTGTCTTACGGGTCAAAAAATGTTAAAAAATAATAATAAAAGGTCTATAGATAAGAGTGGCACTAGCTAAGATAAAAAATAATAATTTTAAAAGTTGATTCTCATGGAAGCTTGACCTAAAAAGGGTTTGGGACCCTTCCTAGCACACCGCTACCACGACCTTCACTGGCCACCATCTCTGGCTGTCAACCCTACCCACAGCCACTGCCACCCGCAGTGGCTTCCACAACCATATTGTCAACCACCATCAACTTCCCCTCTTGAACAAACATTATGAACTACCACCAACTTTCATCAGCTTCCACACCTGGACACCTTTTTCAGACCGCCTCTAGGGACGGCCTCCCTCCCGTTCAGCTTCCTTGCATGCGCCAACCTCAGCGGTGATCCATTGTGTTGGTCACCCCTCTAGTGGCATCATTCCCTCTCAACAGCAAGCAGATGCACGCGACCCCCTAAATTTGATGCGGCCCCCTGCCCCAATTGAGTTCACGATGTGGTCCTCTACCCCGATCAAGCTCTCCACTCATCTCATGGGGTTCTTCCCAACCTGAAACCACCCCGCATGAGTTCTGCCCAACCCAAAACGGTCATGAGTGGGTTCCAACAGACTCGCAATGGGTCTAGGCAGAATTTGAATCCAATGGGATTTTTAAAATATATTTAAAAAATTAATTTAAATTTTTTAATTAAAAATAAAATATGTTTAATATTCAAAAAAATAATTTATTTTTGGTATAAAATTAAATTAATTCTGGGATAAAATGACATAAAATTACTTGAATTGTAAATAATTTATTTAATTCATTTAATTTCCCAAAACTTGAATTTAACACATTTTAATTTTATTATGCATTTAATTTACTCATAGATTGGTCTTGAGCATTGACTGACCTTTATTTATCTGGATTTAAATTTCTTTAATTAATTATTACAATTATGTGTGACGATTATAGTAATTGTTTATTTTTTACAGTCTATGCATCGTCTTTATTCATTTAATATGTATAAGGGATTGTGTCTCCATCAACATTATATGTATGTATTTTTCGCTTCCCAAGACCCTCTTTCCTATGTGAGAGTATGCATGTGTGATGAAGATGACTCTATAAGACGTGAACTACACCTAGATGAGGCGGTATCCCGGATGAAACTTGGAACCTTGGACCGAGGTGTAGGCTGCAATACGAGTCAAGATCCGACTCAAGTATTATACCCCTAGATCGTGGTTAATCCATTGAGTTTAAATGGATCACCCAATGCCAAATGATCAGGATAAGTTGGTTAGTTTATTTAATCTATGCAGTGTTTATTATTATTTTTGAATGTTCATGTTTATGCAAACACATTAAATGATGAACAAATAATTCATAGATTAAAACAATTAAAGATTCAATGAATGTTTTATATTTACTACATGTTCAATTGTGAGTGTGAAAAAATAGTATGAACATATGAAATAGAAAATTAATTCATTCATCAAGTAATATTAAAAACCCTCAAAGTAATATTAAGTCGTGAATATCTTCGATCATTTACATTTGAAAAAAATTGGGTGTATGGGGTGCTCGTCAGCCCTAGTTAAGGGTGTCTTCTACTACTGGGGATTTCTTATGTAAATGATGATTTGACTTAACTAAATCTGGTAGAAAATAAGTATTCATATCTATCTCACTACCACTTTATAGGAAAAGCATTGAGGAAATTAAGGTTATGATTTCAAGAAGTTGGGACTTCACTCAACAATTCAAGGAACCGTGAGTCAATGTGGTTGGTTAGTCTAGTGCATACCTTGAAAATCTCCAAGTAGTGTCATAGACATATCTTGGACTATGAGGAGAGGTTTCAAGGATCCTTGGAACTAGAATACTCAAGTGACTGAGTATTCTGAATCTAGTAGTGATGGATACTAGGGTTTGATAAAATAATGGGAGACATTTAATGATTGAATTAATCTGTAATGTCTAATAAATAATCAAGATAAAAGTACTTATCTACTAAAGGTTTTATTTTGTAGAACAATGGCATCTAAAACCAAAAACACTGCGATTAATATTGGATAAGGAACATGTCTAAACCTGTAATGACCCGAACTATTATAAATAAAATTTCCCTTGTTATTTATTCAAATGTCTTATTATGTAATATGGTTATAGAAAAGACATGAAATCCTTTGGTTTTATTATATCCTATTGGATTTAAATGAAAGTTAAACATCTTTACCATTTATAAAATAGTCATTGAATAGTAATCACATGATTAGTATAAAAATAGTGTTTAAATAAATCCAATTGACATAGACAAAGGAAGTGATGGCCTCAATCAGTAAGATTGTACCCTATGAAACCCATTTATTGAAGATTCTAAGGGAGATAGTATCTCTGGGATTTTACCTTGACCAATCCCAAGCTGAGATCCAACAACTTAAGCATGAGTGAAACTATTTACGGGAGAAGTTCAAACTCATCGAGATCACAGCCCAAACCATGTACGCCGAACCATCCCATGAAAGTCTCATCATCGTGAACCTTACTCTTAGCGCATTTTTAGGTGTATTAAAGGGATATGTATCAATACCCTAGAGATATGAGTATGTACATTATTTTGTAAAGAATAATGGATATATTTTCATCATATTATTATTACTTTATAAATGATTTTTGTTTTGATACAATAAAACACAAATAATATTTTTGGGTAATATTTAAATTCAATTAAGGAATTTATTTTGATGAATTAATGGGTTTTTGAAAAAATAATATTTTAATAAAATATTATTATTAAATAATTTTTATTAAATATAAATTATCATATAATTTTTAAGGGTTCAAAAATTGTTATTGTCAAAAAACACAATATTTCTCAATAAATGTCAATTTTGATTTTAAAAGTGAAAATACAGATATTTAGAAAATTATTAATATAAAATTAGTATTATTTTTGGAATCAGAATGTTGAAATTATCAAATGGTGAATTTTTCATAATTTTCTAAGATTCGAATTTTCGGATAAAAATTAAATATTGTATAAAATATACTTTGTGTATCATGACATCATAATGACCCAAAAGTGATGTAATAAATAATATGAAAGTTATTAATGACCAAATATATATTTTCCCTTTAAAATAATGACATTTTAAGTTTATTTTATTAATTTTATAATTTTTTTATGAATCCTACAAAACCATTAGTATATTTTAAGGTTTTAAAATCATTTCTTTAAGAGTATGACTCACTTCCACATAAGAAATGGTATTTTTTTTATTAATTTCAGCCCTTGGACTTATAAAATAATGGAAACCTATCATTTTTGGTAAAAACCATGTTCAAAAATCATTGAAAGGTTTGTGGTTTTGGTTATTTTATTATATACAATCCAAAACCGAAGTTTGAGAAATAATAAAGAAATCCTCACTCATTTCCTATATAAACCCACCAAATATACCATTTATCTTCACTAAAAATTCTCTAAGTGTTTCCTTACTCTTATCTTCCCTCTATAGAGTCCTCCCAACGCACCCTCAAACTCTCAAGAAGCTTCTTCCAAGTATTTTTAGTCACACACTCAAGTAAGGGATCCTCACCTTCTCTTTTTTATTCAAGTTTCCTTATTATCTTATATCTTCTATTTCCAATTCATTATGTTGGGATATGTCCTTCCATGTTAATATTACTAACTATTTATTATCAAAATGATGAGAGACCCCTTTCTCTCTCATCAACCCATTTTATTAATTTTTAAGTGATGTCGTTATGCTGCCGAAATTTCACCGTGATTTTCCATGCCAAAATAATTATGTGGTGAATACCTCACCCATTTCCTATCAAGGGTGTTCACCTTTATAAACTTATATATATTTGAATTGGGACTTACATGTATGTATTCCATGCTCCTTTATTATATAATAAAATATGATGATGAATGAATCCATATTGTATGATCTATGTGGAACACTTAAGCATGAGAATTAGATGAAAGTGACAAGTGTGTCTAGAATTATATAGCACTCCAAAGCATTGGGTAATGTTTAGTCTCATGAGATATCATATTGGGATAGGGATTGAACATGATTCCTTTATAGGAATTTTTCCATCATGATTTCTTGGAATTTAGCCTTGACCTATGTTTATTATGCAGTGTTTTAAGTTGTTGGCACATTTCTCATGTTATGATTATCATGATATATCATTATTTATTATTCATGTTACTTTTATTCCCCCATTGATATGTCTATTTTATAACATGTATTACCTTATGCCATGATTATTCCCTTACTGGGATTTATAGATCACACTTTTCTTATGTATGTCCCCAGGTTATCTCATGCAGTTTTAAGTGCAAGCATGTTAAGAAAGTTTTCAATAAAGATGATATTTTTCCTTTTTTTAAGTTGTTATGTAATGTACCTAATTCCCAAAGACACTATAATTATAGATATTTTGGGTTGTATTATGTGTAATTTTATGTAATAAATCATGAATTAATGTGTAATAAATAACAGGGTTATTATAAAACCGACATGAATTTCCAAGTGAGGTATAGGCACTTGCACAAAGTACTACAAAATGAATGAAAATTCTAAAGTTTCAGGTTCCCCACTACCTATTAAGCCACCTCAGTAAGTGAAGGTGTGAATGATGCTTACAGAAGACTCATGTATGATGTATTTTATGTTTACATTATAATTCTATCATCAATTTCTGATGTGATTTGTGGATATAGCATTAGGAAACATATGATTTCACATGTGTTCTCATCTCTAATAAGTTTTCAATGAGAAAGTGAAGCGAGATATGAATGGATGGTCATTACATTTGATACATATAAATTGAAATATAGAACACTTTATTTCAATACATCCCATTATTTTATCTTTTTTCACCTAATTACTCCAATTTTATTTAATATTAAAAAAATGAACAATATGGAGAAAACACTTCATTACCTTTGAGGTAATATTCTACAAGTAAATAAGGACTTAAATAAAGTTTAATCTTTAGTTATTATGGTGAACAAGTTAAAATACAAGGTGAAAATTTAAATTAAAAGTGTGAAACTAGATACACCTTCACAATGTCCTTTAAAGAAAAGATGAAATACATTATATATGAGGTTATTTTCTTCACATGTAATGAGATAAATCTATGGAAGTTTAAATTCTATGAAATTAATTGAAGAAGCAAGTAGTCTCTTCTTATTTAGGTATATTAATCAATTATGAGTAATGTTTCTATTTTAATTCTTCGGTATTGAAGAAAATATTCTTATCGCATATGTGTATTTGAATGCAGTATCCAAGTAAGTATAAAAACATTACGAGAAGTAGGGTGAATTCTACAAGTGAGTGAGAAAGGGTGATTCCTACGTCAGTGGTGATAAGTAAAAAACTTTTTTTTGTTATGTTTAATTATTCTTGATGAAGTTTTGTTAAGTAACATTTATCTCACATGTCCTTTGTACACAAGGATACATTATTATATTTTTGGAATGAATTTTGTTTATGGTGTTTTATACTCAATAAAAGGTTCAGTAATGATTGAATCATTGTCAATAACCGATGAATATAAAATTTAAGAATTATTTATACCCAATTGGGATAAGATAATTCTTTTTCTGGAAAACTAAAAGTGGTTATCAAGGATATAGTTGGTATGGTATTTAAAATCTTTAGATCTAAAGACATTAGGTATTGAAGAAACTTTGTGATGTTTTGTTTTAAAAAAGTTTTTGTATTTTTTGAAAACCAGTCTTTTGTAAAATAATGTTTTTAAAAAATAGGTTAAAGTTGTTGAATGTTCAAACCCAAACACAAAGGGGAGTTTTGTTTTTGATAAATTTGGTTTTCTAGATGCATAGGATTGGACTGAGAAACATCAGATGTAGAGTATCAAACCAAGTAGAACCAGACACATAAGTTTTCAGAGAGATGAATTTATTGATCGAACGCATCATTGGTCTTAGATATATCGGCATGACTTTCAAAATTCATTGTACTTGGTGTTGGTTAGAAAGTCAAAAGTTCCTGAGAATGAAAGCCATAATGTTGCTGAAGATGTTAAATAAATATAGTGATGTTAGGAGTTAGAAAGTTCTTAAACTATATAACTTTAAGTTAGACGATGATTTTACATAAATCATGAAAACTATCATGATAAAATATTTTAAAGAAATAGAGGAATCCTAAAGATTTTATTGATTCCAGGAATCAAGAGAAAGTTTTCATCAGATCTAGAAGTAATAGAAATAGAAGTTTTTAGAAGTTTGAATGAGTAATAGCTAATGAGGTTTGAATAATTTCAAATTTTTATAGTGGAGTTTTCATCACAATAATAATTCCATCATAATGAGAATTACATCATTGTGAGTATTCTATGAGACTTAATTTGAAGATGAAATTCAATCAGACTAAATCTGATGAGGAAAGTAAATTAGACCGACTCTAAGAAGGAAAGTTAATCATACTGACTCTAAGAAGGAAAGTTAATCATACTGACTCTAATAAGGAAAGTTAATCAGACTGATTATGAGGAGTAAAGTCAATCAGACTAACTCTGAGGAAGATATTCAGATCATAATGAGAAGAGTAAGAAAATCATATCACAATGATCATATAAAGATAGCCATATTATAATGAGTAGAGGAAGAAAGTTAGATCATAATGAGCAAAGGAAGAAAGTCAGATCGAAATGAGAAGAGAAAGTTAGTCGCATCATATTGAAGTTGATGAAGTTAATCTGATTGAAATTAAGGAAGTTAATCAGACTGAAGCTGAGTAAGTTAATTAGAATAAAGTTGAGGAAGTTACGTTGGATTGAAGAAAAGTGGTTATGTTTGAAAAGACTTATTTTGGAGAAATATTGAGAAGGTTTGAAGAAGTCAAAGTTGAAGTTTAAATGTGAGTGATTTTAGGAGATTTTAATATTTGAGTAAGCAGGGATTTTTTTTAGTTTCCTACCTTTTTTATTCTGAGTTTTCTATAAACATAATCACAGTACATTCATACTTTGCAACTTTTTAACCAGAGTAGAAAAGGCAGAGCACTGCAAAATTCATGTCAAAGTTATCTTTATGAACAGAGATATCATTATAAGATCATACAGCTGAAATTTTTCTTATCGAACTGAGAAATATCGAACTAAGAAATATTTGACTAAAGAAGATTGTACTGAGCATTTGAGTAGAGTTTGAGAAGTTCAAATTGAGAAAGAGGGTATCATATTGATTCAATCGGACTGAGTCAATCAGATTGTGTTCATCAGACTAAAGGCCATCGGAATCAATATCATCAAACTCAAGAACTTTTTTGGAGTAGATTGAACAAAGTATTTATACTTTTTTTGGATCAATTGTTTATAAGAAAACTTTTTAAACTGATGGGAGTCATTATAATCATTCCTATAGAAAGATAGAAGGTTTCTAATGGGATTTGGAACAAGTTTTATTCACTTCTTATTAAAAGTGAATTTTCATAAACCCACGAGAGTAAATATGGAAAGGATGTGAGTTCTCACACTGAGGTAAAAACTTATAAATCTTGTGCGTTTTACTTGTTTTCCTACTTTTTTATGCATGAGTATTTACTAAAAGATGATAAGAAAATAAACTTTAATAGGTTTTAGGGGTTAAATTTCAAAAAGTCTTGAAACTTATAAAAAGTTAACAACTGATTCAACCCCCCCCCCATGTCGCCTTCTCAATTGTTATTATATCCTTTGAAACTTTAATTGGTATCAGAGGGATGGTTCCCTTGTTGAATCATTATCATGGATAATGTTAATTCTATCAATAGTAGAGGAATTACTACATTTTATGATAAAAATTATCATGGTTGAAAAAATAGGATGATTCGTTATCACCTATCTTTTGGCCTGGAAGTTGTTGATGCTGCTACAATTGGTTTTCCACCTATTGAGAAGGATGTCCTAAATACTTATGCTAATAAGAGAAATATCAAAGTTGATGAAAAGGCTATAAATTCTATCCTTATGTCATTATCATAAAATTTTTATATGAATATAATGGGTCTCAAAACTTCAAAGAGTATGTGGGATAAGCTAGAAAGTATTTTCAAAGGGAATAATAAAGTTAAGTAAGAAAATCTATAAATATGGTGTAGTAAGTGTTAAGACATCAAAATAAAAAAAGAAGAAACTATTGATGAATACTTCACCAGAGTAAATGAAATTGTTTGCAACATCAAGGGATTCATAGATGTCCTGGAAGATTCTACAATTGTAAAGAAACTTATGAGAATATTTCCAAAAAAGGTTGATTCTAAAATTTCTGCTTTATAATATAAGGATGATATATCTCTTGATGAGTTGCATAACTTTCTTATTACTTTTGAAATGAGAAAAAAATCAATGTTCAAAAATAAGATAAAAGATGAAATGGATTTTTAATCCCTAAGAAAAATGAAAATACAAGATACTAGAGATGTTGATCCATGTGACTTTGAATATAAAGAGGATGGTGAGTTAAATGATAAAATCATGTCTCTTATATCTAAGAACTATCGAATAAGAAGAGTAAATTATGGAGGTAAACTTCCTCTAAAATGTTTTGAGTGTGGAGGAATCGAATACTTTGCTATGAATTTTCCCAAGAAGAAAGTTGGTGAATATTAAGATGATTCTGATGAAAAACCTCGATGAAAGAAGTGTAATAAAAATTATAAAGAAGAAAATTCATCCAAAAAATATAAGAAGAAGTTTATTGGGAATAAGAGAAGTATATTGAGTAATAAAGATGAATCAAACTCAAATAAAAACAATTCTTCAAAAGATGAAAGTTTATAAAATGTTAGAACATTCATTTCAAAATTTTAGAAAATTTAATACTCTTCAAATAGTGAAGAAAAAGAAGGTGAAGAATCTTACAGAGAGTATCAACCCAGAACGGAAATTCTTGCATGTCTTAAGAAAAAAAATCTCTTAAGAATGAAGTTTGAATGATAAAGAAAGATAGTAGATAAGTTAATGAAGGTAAAAAATATGTTTTCAATAAATAAGAAGAATACATTCAAGAGATCTTAAGTTACAAACTAAGAATTTCTAAACAGGGAAAGGTGGTTGAAGATCTCAATAAGAAGCCAGAATCTAAGGAAGAATAAGTTAAAATGTTTCAATCAAAAATTCTTGAGTCTGAAAGTACCTTGAGGAATATGAATGAAAACTTCAAAAAAACCCTGGAATTAAAATATGAGACTTTAAAAGTTGGTGAGAAAACTCAAATCAAGAATCAGGTTAAATTATAATCCTTCAAAAATAATATTTCATCTGGTCTTTCTAACATTTCAGTTGATAAGAAAAGTGCTAGGAAAGTTTGGATTGAGAAGGGATGTGAGAATACTATCACATATATAAAATTTGAAAACTTCCTTAGTAGGAAATATATTCCATGTCCTGAGTATGATAAAGAAGAAAGAATTTATCAACTTCAACATAGTTTCTACTGAGAAAGATCTTACTTCAATAGAAAATAAAGATTTGATGGTTATTTCTAGTGTTGTGGGATCTATGGTAGAAGATCTTATAATTGTTGGCATAACTTTTCATTTCCAAGAAGGAGTTTGAATAAAGATAAATCAATGGTGGAAGAAGGATGATTAACTTTCCTAACCCACAGGAAGTTAGAAAAGAAAAAACTAAATATATTGGAAACTTTCCAATAAAATATCAATTTGAATGTCTGAAAGAATTTTTTGGAAGATTTTATTAGGCTGGTCATCATGCCAAAATATGTATGAAACTACTTCTGGAACAAGTTTCTTATAGTATAAAATAAAAGGAAGTTGGGAAGAATAAATTTTAGGAAAAATATTTTATTGTTGAGACAGCTTTGAAATCAAGTAAAAGGAACAAACAATGGATACTTAATATTGGTTGTTTTTCACATATGGAAGGTTATATAAAAATATTGAATCATGTTGAAAGTCGTGATAGAGAAGTAGTTACCTTTGGTGATGATAGTTCCTCAAAAATTAGAGGAATTAGAATGGCTAAGATTAAAGCAGAAAAGTTGAAATATAAGGAATTTTATTTATTAATGGGATAAAACATAACTTAGTGTAAGTAAACTTTATGATGATGGAAAATAAGTTATTTTCAAAAAATATTCTTGTATCATCAGAAGTATGAAATATGGAAAATTCATCACAAAAGGAGAAAGAATCATTGGTAATTTATTTCAACTTGGAGAGTTTAATAACTCTTATTACTTGAGTGTTGAAGATAAAAACAAATTTTGGAACCAAATAATTGAGAACCTTGGGTAGAAAACATAAACAAAATTTCTAAAGTTGATTTTGTATATTATTTTCTAGAATTGAAAAAAAGAGATGAAGATGTTTGTGTTACTTTTCAAAAAGGAAAGATTACTAAAAAAAGTAATAAGAGAGTTGAGATTCAGTCTACTGGGCCTCTTGAACTTATTCATTCCAATTTATATGTGGTGATGAGTCATCAATCAATAAAAGTAGATTTATACTTTATCACTTTTATTTATGATTTCACTCGGATGACAAACATCATTTTAATGAAACATAAGTCAGAGTTTGTGAAAATGTTTAGTTTTTTTAGAAAATAAGTTGAGAAAGAAATAGGGGTTTATATAAAGAAGTTGAGAATATATAATGGTGATGAATTTAAAAGAAATACTTTTGAAACTTATCTGATAAATCATGGTATCAAACATCAATATAGTGTTCCCTATACTCCATAAAAAATGGAGTAGCAGAAATAAAGAATATAAGTTTGGTGGAAATGATAAGAAGTATGTTAGAAGAATACAAAATTTCAAAGTTCTAATGGAGATAAGTTGTTAGTACTGTTGTACATGTTAAAAAAATATACTTGTTAAGACTGGAAACCAACATGACTTCTTATGAAATGTGGTATAACAAAAAATATTCATTTAAGTACTTAAAAGTTTTTGGAATTCCATGTTTACTTAAAATAAAAAATCTGGATCTGAGAAAGTTTGATGAGAAAGATGAGGAAGGAACTTTTATGGGTTATTCACCCAATGGAAGAAGTTATAAATGTTGTAACAAATAATTACAAAGTTTGGTGGACTCAAATGATTTTAAAGTCATTAAAAATAAAAATTACTTAAAAAACTTGTTGAGAATGATGAGGAGGATAAACTAGATATTTCCAATGATAGTGAAAGTGAGTCAAAACAATCTTACCAAGATACAAGAGAATCATGTGATGAGGACAGTTCATCTAGAATAGAAACTTTGAAATTTACTACCTTATAAAAACATGTTGAATCTGAAAATATTATTGGAAATTATAAGGCTCCAGTTCAGACTAGAAGAAAGTTGAGATTAGAAAATCAGACCTTCACTTATCCCAAAAGTTAAACCGGAATAAGTTTTAGAATATATTCAACACAAAAAATGGGTGGATTCTATAAACGAAGAGTTGGATCAGATTGAGAAAAATGAAACATGGGAACTTTTTCCACATCTAGTAAATAAAAATATTATTGGAACAAAGTGGGTTTATAGAAACAAATTGAATAAGCATGGAGAAGTTTCAAGAAACAAAGTAATATTTTTTTGTAAAGGATATGAACAGGTGGAAGGTGTGGATTTTGAAGAAAATTTTTCCCCAATTTCAAGATTAGAAACTATTAGAATGTTTTTATCAGTTTTTACATGTCAAAATTAAAAAATTTATCATATGGATATAAATTTAGCTTTATTAAATGGTGATATTGAGGAATAAGTTTATATAGAACAACCTTATGGTTTTCAACTTGTTAATAATGAAAACTGTAACTTCCCAGTTCCAGAAGACACCCAGAGGCGCCCCATACCCGGTTGGTCACATGGCCTCAAGCACATTTCCCCGAACATCAGAGGCTGTCGACTAGCAGCGAGAGACTTGGGTGTGATAGTGTGGAAATTATGCCCTCATTGGCAGAGTACACAGCAGAAGTAAACAACACATACAATATTAGAAGCATTAAATATCCAACAATAGTAAACAGTAGAAGACTGGAATAATAAACTGGAGCACATATATATATATATATAATTATGCATGATATATATGTTTAGGAAAGCATCCAAACAAGTCACAATGCTGGAAATACAAACAGTGCTAAACCAAAGTACAAAATAAAGATAAACAGCTCCTCAGCATCGCAATCCATGGCTTGGTCCCATGCTCTCCAAATCCACAGCAAGTCAAGTGCCTGAAGTAGAAGGGTGTTTTCCCTTATCTATACCTGAAAAAATATAATCTATTTGGGCCCAAAATCATGACCCAAAAAGGGTGTGAGACTAAATCCCAATAGGAAACCACCCGAAGATCTGTGTCTAACAATCAGTGAGTATATGGCAGGTAAAAGTACAGAAAACAGTAACAGGAAAGTACTAAGTAGTAAAAAATCCACAGTTTCAAATCAAGCAATAGTGAAGCAAATAGTTAAACCACAAATAGGTAACCCTCTAGGATGTACTCACAGCCATCCCCTCTGGTCCTACCTAAAAAGTATAAGCAACCCTCTGGGAAGCACACTCGGTCTAACCCCTCTGGTTCTGTATATGAATATAATAAGACTCTCTAAGGAAGTGCTCACAGTCAATCCCCTTATAGTCTAAGATAAAGCAAGACTCTCTGAGGAAGCTCACACAGTCCATTCCCCGTATAGTCTAGGGTAGTCAAGGACTCTCTGAGGAATCTCACCCGGTCAATTCCCCTTATAGCCCCAAGGTCTAGGACTCTCTAAGGAATTTCACTTAGTCAATTCCCCTTATATCCTAGTTCATTCATAGACTCTCTGAGGAAGCACTCACCGTTAATTCCCCTTATAGTCTAAAATCTCAGGATTAAAATCAAAGACTCTCTAAGGATGCTCACTCGGTCGATCCCCTTATAGTCTAAATAAATCAAGGACTCTCTGAGGAATCTCACTCGGTCAATTACCCTTATATCCTTAAGTGGTTCTAGGCTCTATGAGGATGCTCACTCGGTCAATCCCCCTTATAGCCAAAAGTGCTCAAAGACTCTCTGAGGAAGCTCACCCAGTCAATTCCCTCTATAGTCTACTACACCAGGTTCTTGCGGACCTATGTAAGTCAATGAGAATAGTAGTGTAATATAGCCAAAGTAAACCTACAAAACTACTTGGCTAAATAGTCTACAGCATAAAAAGCATGTTAGAATACAACTCTCCATCCTACAATAACAGGCATGGAAAACAGGCAAGGCCGCCAAAGGCTAAATAGGACCAAATGGTCATAAACAGAACAATGCATGGGAAAAACACATCCAAATCATAGAAATCAACCCTATTAATATCCAAATATCCTCTACACAGGCATACAATCATGGTAGAAAAACAACAGGGGTAAAACGGTAAACACACAATACCCCATTCAAGGGTATTGGTGGAATTTGCACATAATGCTCAAAGACATCGAAAGGAAAGGCGCAAACCACCTACCTCAGGGTTAGGAGATCAATATACTTGAACCTCAAAGCTTGAATCTCCTTGAAATTTTGTAGATCTAAAAAAATTTACAAAACGTTCAACCCATGATAACTTGTAAAAGAAGAGGAATTGGAAAATAAGACTCAAGCAGAAGAGTGAACTCACCGATGTGATTCTAATGCAATCAACGGTGTTCGAATCAGAGGTCAGATGGAGGGTCAGGGGCTCGGAGAGAAGTTGTGGTCATACGGGTTCTCTAGAATGAAGAATACCTAGAAGAAGGTTGTTTTTTCCGTCAGACATGACCCCGGTGAATTTAATGAAAAAGAAAAGAAAATGCACGACATGTACTTTTGGATTACACGGCGTGTACTTATTGTTTCCATACTCCGCATTAGGCGACCTCCAAGTCACTCCCACATGGCCATGTGTGTGGTTACTACACGGCCAGCACACGGCCTACTACGGCAAGGAAGTACACAACGTGTACTCATAAAGTACACGATATGTACTTAGAAAATTTCCAGAAATTACTCTTTTCCCCAAAAATGACCAAAAAAGGAAAACATACCTGAAAAGAAGTACTGGGTTCTTAAAAACTTCCCCCCTTAAAGAAATTTGTCCCCAAATTTTCCTAGCACAACGTAAAAGAAGAAACCCCGAACAGTTCCAGCCACTGTGCTCGTACATCGGCCTCCATCTCCCAAGTCTCATCCTACACCCGCTTGTGCTACCATAGAACTCGTACCAGAGGAATAGACCGGCCATAGAGAACCTTTTTACTACGATCCACAATCCAGATAGGATGCTCCTCAAATGACACATCCACTTTGAGCTCAACTTCCTCGGGTTGAAAGACATGAGACAGGTCTGAAAAGTAATGTCAGAGATGAGAAACGTGGAAGACATCGTGTATAGCTTGGTACCTCTGAGGTAACTGCAACCGATAGGCAACCGGCCAAACTCTCTCCAACACCTCAAACAGCCCGACATACCTCAGTGAAAGCTTACCCTATATTCTAATCCTATTTTGTCCCAAGCTTAGTGTGACACGCAGGAAAACCTGATCCCCGACCTCAAAATCTAGAGGTCATCTCTACTGATCAGCATAAGACTTCTGTCGAGACTGTGCAGTAGCCATCCTCTTTCGAATCAACTTTATCTGCTCTATGGTCTCCTGAACAAGACGAGGTCCTAGAAAATCTACCTCTCCTGCCTCCATCCAACATATGGTTGATCGGCATGGCCTACCATACAAAGCCTCATAAGGTGCCATCTGAATAGTTGCTTGAAAACTATTGTTGTAGGTAAACTCTACAAGAGGTATATGCTTATCCCAAGAACCTCCAAAATCCAAAATGTATGCTCGAAGCATGTCTTCAAGCACCTGAATCATATGCTTGGACTGGCCATCTGTCTGGGGATGGTAAGTTGTACTCAAAAGTACATGTGTACCCAAAGCCTTCTGAAGCCCTTGCCAGAACTGAGAAGTAAAACATGCATCTCTATCTGAAACAATGGAGTGTGTAACTCCATGAATACATACGATCTATCAAATGTACAACCGTCCCAGCTCATCAACACTGAAGGTCTCCTTGATCGGCAAGAAGTGAGCAACCTTCGTGAGTCTGTCAATGAAAACCCAAAGTGTGTCATTCCCTTAAGGTGGCCTTGGAAAACTGGTCACGAAGTCTATCATGACATCATTCCACTTCCACTCAGGAATGGGTAACTGCTGTAAAATCCCTACTGGTCGTTGATGCTCTGCCTTCACCTGCTGACAAGTAGAACACCTCATGATGAAACCAGCAACGTCCCTCTTCATACTTGGCCACCAATATTGGTGGTGTAGATCACAATACATCTTGGTGATGCCATGATGAACTACCCAAACTGAGGAATGAAAATCTCATATCAGCTCCTCGCATATATCTGTTGGCACCCATACACATCCCTGGAAACACAAGATCTCATCCTCGCCTATGGTCCATCTAGGAATAGGGTCCTATCCTAACACACTCTCCCTTAGGACTAGTCCTTCTGAATCTTATTGATGCCTTATTCTAAATCGATCCAAAAGAGTAGAGGTAACAGCTACAGAAGAAAGAAACGTATGCCCCTGACTATCGTGCACCTCCAAATGCATCTCATAGAACAAATTCATAAGCTTCCACTCACTGTTGGCATCCTAAACTACATGTATCTTAGTCCTCCTACTCAACACATCAGCTACTGCATTGCCTTTCCTAGGCATATAGTAAAGCTCAAAGTCAAAGGACTGTAGGTACTAAACCCACCTACGTTGTCTCAAATTCATATCACACCGAGTGAAGATGTACTTGAGACTTTTTTGGTCAGTGAAAACCACAAAATTCTCTCCCAAAAGATAATGTCTTTAACAGCGTAAGGCATGAACAACAGTTGCCAACTCCAGATCGTGCGTCGGGTAATTCCTCTCATGTGGCCTTAATTGCCAAGACTCATACGCAACGACTTCATCACCCTACATAAGCATAGCTCCCAACCTGATACCTGACGCATCACAGTAAATAGTATAGATCTTTCCCGACTCTGGAAAGATTAATATCGGTGTTGAAGTCAACCTCCCTTCCATCTCATGAAAGGCTGACTCACAAGAATCTGACCATAAGAACTTCACCCCCTTTTTGGTCAAACCTGTCAGTGGTTCTGCTAAGTGTGAAAAAATTTCTGTATGAACATCTATAGTATCTATCCATCCCTAGAAAACTCTGCACCTCAAAGACGTTCTTCGGCTACTCCCAGGAAACTACAACTCTCACTTTCTCTGGGTCTACTGATACTCCTACCTCTGAGATAACATGACCCAATAAGTGAATCTGATCCATCTAAAAGTGGAACTTTGAGAGTTTAGCATATAACTGATGCTCCCTCAGTGTACTCAAAACGATCTCAAGATAAATATCATGGTCATGTCGAGTGTGAGATTACACCAAGATATCGTCTACGAAGACCACCACGAAAGAATCCAAGTATGGATGGAACACTCGGTTCATCAGTTCCATGAAAAATGAAGGCATGTTCATGAGACTGAACGGCATAACCAAATACTCGTATAGACCATACCTACTCCTGAAGGCTATAAGAGGTATATCTAATGGTCTAATGTGCAACTGATTATAATAGGACCTCAAGTCAATCTTCAAGAACACCCGAGATTATCGAAGCTGATCAAATAGATCATCAATCCAAGGCAAGGGGTATCGGTTCTTGACCGTCAACTAGTTAAACTTCTGATAGTCCACACAAAGCCTGAGGGTGTCGTCTACCTTCTTTGCAAACAGGATAGGCAAACCCCAAGGAGAAGTACTGGGTCGGATGAAACCCTTTGTCTGCAACTCCTCCAACTGCCTCTTGAGCTCCTGAAACTCAGGTGCAGCCATCCTATAAGGAGGAATGGACACTGGTGCCACTCCTGGCACAAGCTCAATAAAGAATTCTACCTCACTCTCTGGAGGCAAACCTAAAAAGTCCTCTGGAAAGACATATCTGTAATGATCCACCACTGAAGAAAAGTCTAACTGTGAAGTGCCCTGGTCATCCAGATAAAGACTAATAATATGGGTTGTAACTCCTCCCAACCCATGATGATTGGGACCCACTCTGCTTTCCTAGACATCTCATTCTCCCTTATGAAGAAAAGATCCACCCTCTGGTGATATGAAACTCACCCTACGGCGATAACAGTCAACAACTTCCTGGAATGGAACTAACCAGTCCATTCTGAGAATGACATCATATCCTGTCATCTCTAGGATTTAGAGTTCCCATAAGAAGTGACATTCACCAACTTGTAGAGGGCAGTCTCTGCACTAACATACATTATTCGTTCTAGTCTCCAACGGAGTGTCTAGAATCAAGATATCAGCAGAAGAAAAGATACAGAGCCCAAGGCTCTCCACGATAGCAATAGATATAAATCTATGGGAATCCCCTATATCAAAAAGAGTAGAATCTAAAACTGAGGCTACTAAGATCGTACCTCGAACGGTAGAAGGTTCGGGATCCTGCTCCTGTTGGGTATGCTCTACTATGAAAGTCTGGCTTATACCACGGCCCTGTAACCCTGACTGACCACTCTGAACTGATCCACCCTAATGTCGCTGAAAACTGGGTGACTAGCTGCCACAGCCACAACCTTTACCTCGGCCCGAACGGCCGAAAGAACTCCAATTCCCAGACTGGTGAGAAGCTGGTGGCGCTACTCCTGAATAAGGAGTCATAGAAGAACCCATGTCACCAGCTGCTGGTGAGAAGAACTGACAAAAGCGCTGAAGCTGACCCATCTTGCCGCAAGATCGGTACTCCACTAGGTCTCTTGGGAAACATGGTCATGTATTCCTACTTCTCCCATACTGGTATCACAACACCTGGCTACCAGAAGATGCATCTCGCCTGCTCAGATATCCTCGTGTAGCCTTCCTATGGCACTTCCTACTATCAGCTGGTGGAGCACTAACTCTAGATGTCGAACCACCCTGGCTTACAGCTCCATAATCCTTCATATTGTGCACTGTGATCAGTGTCTGGTTGATGATAGAAGATATTGAAGTCACCCTGAAGATGTTCACCTATGACCAGATTTCGTGCCTCAGACCATCCTCAAACTTCTATGCAAGGAACAACTCATCACCTCCTGGAATAGGCGTGAAACGCTGCAGCTCTGTGAAGTGAGAGGAATGTTGGAGTTGGTGGTCTAGAACCAACTACTTTGTAATTTATTCATTTAAATAAAAGCCTTATCACATCTTGATTGTTCTTCTGCGTGACATGTCATGTGATAATGTCCTAAGGACAGCTGTTGCATTGAAGGGTCGTAGCAGATCCCTGCTATGATGAGAACCCGGAAGTGCCATAACACTGTTCTTGAATGTATGTTCTATGGCTGGATGATATTATTTGAGGGACACAAATAATATAGGTCATTAGGGGTGTGGACTCATAAAACTTTGAGGCACCTTCTCATGGTGTGCGCCCTTGGTAATATCCAGGAGGATATTATGAGAACAAGACCCGCCAGTAGGAAATCCACATTTCATAGTGTCATTGGATGTTCCTATCTTCGGACGTGTGTATTGGTCCTTAGACTTTAAGATTATTATTAATGGGTATTACAACTCGCACACTTAGATGTATTGACGAAAACTGTGATGACACACTGTTCGCGGCGAGGTAGGATACATTGGGTGTGTCACAAGTAATACCGTATTAATAGATAATGCGAGAAAGGATTTGTCCCTTCCGTTCCATAACGGAAGTAGATATCTCAGGACCTTTGATGGAATTGACATAGCCTAAATAAATCCATGGCCATGGTAAGGTATAGGCAAGTTCAATTCTGGGAAGTCAAAGAAAGAAAAATCAAGCACATGGGTTGATGGCACTAGCATGAAACCCTCTTGATTGGAGATATCAAGACAAAGGGATTATATTACATGGTAAGCATTCGTAGGAGGTGACACGTCATTGCGGCGTTAACTTCTTTCTTTATGGGTACCTTGGCGTATTGCTAGACGCTAACCTTGGACTTTAGGTAGGCTCAGCCTAATGCCACTGAGAAAGAGTCCTAGAGGGTCACACACTAAGTGTGTCCATGTATCTCAGTTAAATATTAATTTAACAAGTTAAATAAATATTATTCCCGACTGTGGTTTAATAATTATTTAAGGATGTCTGGTCACATTTATTTTGACACTAGTTATTCGAGAGAATATATTGTGAACGAAATAATATATTTATTAGCGAGTAATGCAGTTACATTTATTTAAGAAATAAATAGTCATTTCTCAAGGTCTAATAAATGTGGTGGAGAAAAATGGAAAATAAAAGTACACACCGTGTATATTAAATATACACGTCGTGTAGTTTTATGGAAAACAAGTACACGCCATGTATTAATTATTACACGCCGTGTAGTTTTTCCAGTTGGGATTTTGAGGATTTAATATTGTTTTATTAAATGATATTTATTATAATCAGTGTGGGCGTATGTCAAGGAATTAATAATTCGACATGGGGGTTTTCAATAAGAGTTAATGAAATAAATAAAACGTGTAACGTGTTTATTTATTGTCATAACTCTATTAACCTCAAACCCAATTATAAATATCCTCACAACCCCAACATTTTGAAGAGCCATTGTTGTGCACAACGGATTTGGAAATACTCTCAAGCCAAGAGAGAATTCCCTTTCCACCAAGAACGCCCTCAAGTTGCGAGAGCAAGATCCTCCACCGGATTAAGGCGGTCGAAGGCGGACATCGCAAGCAAAGTTTCTTCCGCGCTAGCACCCGGAGATCCCTTCGGCGACGTACGGAGATACGTGACACACGTGTGGATCACCGCTAGAGGAATCCTACACTTGGATTCTACGACGCAATGACGGTTCACCGAATCGTGACCGGACACATCAACGAAGAAAGAATTCCAATGAGGTAATTCTTATGAATTAATTAAATTAATTATAATCAACATATGATGATCCTCCTCAAGGGTTCTAGGACTCTTATTTTCTTTTCATTCTTCGTTCTATTCCAAAGATTCAGTATTTTATATCATGACGAATCTCGGATTGAACGTTGTTTAACGTTAAAATTAAAGTTGGGTAAACCCACCAACGCGCTTCCACTGCACCCAGAACCTACAAGTGGTATCAGAGCGGGTCATATCGTTGATTATAATTATTTAGTTTTTCGTTGTTAATTTACACATTTAATAATTTAGTTATTTCAATTCAAGTTTAATCGTTTTGGAAATCTGAATATCGAGATCTATTCCTCCTCCCTCGTTTCTCGTTCACCTCACAGAAATGATTTTTTCTTTTAATTTTGATTAAAATAAAATAGAGGAACTCATTCGGAGGAGCCAAACATTTCTGGCCGTATAACACCAGAATACACTGCATGTATTCGGAAGTACACGCCGTGTAGTCTAGGTTCAATGCATTGACTAATCCGCCAAATCAGGCTGTGTATTGGATTCTTTCTAAGAATTTAAGACACTGTGTGTTGACCAGAAATAGGTGGCACACGGTTTCCGGAATACACGTCGTGTTCATTGGACCACACGGTGTGTATTCAGGAAATCGTGTAACGCAGAAACTACACGGCGTGTGTCCCACTATACACTCCGTGTACTCCGAAAATTTCCGAAGTACATTAACACGCCCTGTCCCCGGGAGTGTACTTCAGATGGACGGTGAAGAAAAGTACACGCCATGTAGTCAGAACTACACATCGTGTACTCACCCAAATTACGCAGATTTATTAAAATTTATTATTATATTATACAAACCCTTGAGACGTGTACCATGGTGCAGGCGTAAAGCTGAGGCACAACACGTGATAGGTGTTTTATATATATGTGTTTAATTTAACATCTGCGTAATAAATGGGAATTCACCGGGTTGCCTCCAAGGTACAAGTTACGTACAAGGATAATTTTAAATGAATTTATTTGTTTAAAATTATGATGGATGAGAATCTCAAGGAAATTCAGAAAAGGGATTTAAGATAAAAGGATTGATTAATTAAAGAAAATTAATTGATTCGAGCGTGATTTATCTTAAACAAGAATGATTAAAGAATTGAATGCTAGTTTTATTTATGCGTAAATATCGTTGCATGTATGGATGATCATGAGCTAGACCGAGACCTTTGTATGTGAATGGTTTCTTTTAATTTATTTATTTAAATTAAATTTGTTGCCCTGCGATCCATCTCCTCATTAATATGTAGGGCCTGCGCGTCCAAGGATTCTTTTATGTAAAAACCTCTTTTACCCCTCACCTGCGTGTGAGATAAATGCATATGTAATGGATGGAGCTCCCAATCTAGTGGAGGCGGCTCAAGTCAGGAGCCAAGGTGAAACCAATCCAAGGAGATACAAAGGTGGACAAGTGGAAAGCTGTAAACACGAACCCGAAAGGTTCAAGGTGTTTCTCCCCTAGGTCTTGGGTTAGTTTATCAACCGCAAGATAAACTAACCAATAGAAAATCTCATGATCATACCATTTATTTTATTTCTGTCAGTTGCATGGTTTATTTATTGTGGGTGTGTTGTCACGATCACACAATTAATGAATTAAACGAGCATGCAAGATGGAACTAAAATAAAATTGGCTTATACGTAAATATTATCTTAGACATGGTTAATCACTTAAGTATATCCCACTTAATATTAACAAGCGTGTAATCAAAGATAATAAAATGGAAATTTACATATAAGGATAAAATCCCTCAAAATAAATATTAAGTCGGCATAGCCTTCCATAATCTTGGTTAGAATCGAACCATAGTTCAAAGTGCTTGACCAACACTAGTTGGGGTGATTTCAATTATCGGGGAATTATAATTCAAGGTTTTGGGTTGACTTGACTTGGTTCGCATCAAGGGTCGACTGCCACAGCAGGACTTGGTATGACCAAGAGGCAAAGGTTGAGGAAATCCAAAAAGGATTTCAGGATTGGGGAGTCCACTCATCGGATCAAGGAACTGTGAGTTAATGCAGTTGGCATTTGGAATGCCTACCTAAAACCCGTCAAGTTGCTTGACCAACCCTAGTTGGGGTAATGCGAAGGGAAATATGGATCCTTGCCACTAGAATATTCACGCAACAGAATATTCTGAAGTCAATGGTGAGGGCTATTGGATTTCGATAAAATAGTGGGAGACTAATAAGTATTAATTTATTTATTTGTCTCAAATTTTGTAATAAAGTACTAAAACTTTGATCATCTTAATTTGTAGAAACGGAAAGAAAATGACTTCAAACATATCATTGCGCACCATACTCGAAAAAGAAAACCTTCTCACTAGCACCAATTTCCAAGAGTGGCAGAGGCGTTTATGCATCATCCATCGCCATGAAAAGAAATTATATGTGCTGGAAGAGCCTATTCCAGTTGCACCTAGGAAAGAGGCTAGTGATGAGGAATTATCTCTCTACATAAAACACATGGATGATGCCACAGATGTCCAGTGTTTCATGCTATCGTACATGTCTAATGATCTCTTGAAGCAACATGAAAACATGGACGCGTATAGCATGATGTCTCACCTTAAAGATCTCTACTAAGAGAAGGTGAGACAGGATAGGTATGAGATCTCCAATGCTTTGTTTACCACAAAGCTTGGAGAGTCTGCGCTAGATGCGCCTCATGTAGTCAAGCTTATTGGCTACATTGAATGCTTGGACATCTTAGGGATTACATTCCCAGATGAGTTGCGTACAGATCTCGTCCTATCATCACTGCCCAAGACCTTCTCTAGCTTCATTGTCAACTATAACATGAGCGGCAATGAGAAGAGTCTATCGGAGCTTCTGACCTTGATTCGCCAGGTAGATAAGGACATGGGGCGTGACAAACCCGCGGTCTTTATGGTGAACAAGAAAAGGAAGGACAAGGAAAAGGGCCCAAAGACTTATAAACGGTCTTAAGCCCCCGAGCACCGTCCCTCCAAGAAGGGGAAGATCCATAGGCAGGGCAAGGAACGGGAGGCAGTGTGTTTTGCATGTGGCAATCAGGGCCACTGGAAGAGGAACTGCACCCATAAGCATGGGAATGCTAAAGGTGTGTTTGTTATCGAGTGCAATCTTTCTATTTCTACACATTGGGTATTAGATACAGCTTGTGGGGCTCACATCTGTATTCAAATGCAGGAACCAAGTAGATTTAGAAAGATCTCCAGAGGAGAGGTGGATCTTCGAGCTGCCAATGGCGCAAGGATGGCTGCATTGGCTATTGGTGACAACCACCTCTCATTGTCGACTGGGATGATTTTGGTTTTACATAACTGTTATTATGTTCCTAGTGTTACCAAGAACATAATTTATGTATCTTGTTTGGATATAGATGGATTTGTTTTCAAATTTGGAAATAAGGGTTGTCACTTTTATAAGAAAAATGTATGTTATGGTATGGCACATTTAAATAATGGTTTGTATGTATTGAATTATGAAAACCAAGTGTTGGCAATCGATAATGAAACAAACTCACATGAATCATACATCACCCAATTATGGCATCACCGCCTTGGTCATGTGAATGAGAAGCATTTGACAAATCTCTGCCAAGATGGCTATTTAGACTCTACTGAGCTAAAACCACTTGATAGATGTCACGCTTGTTTACAAGGAAAAATGACCAAGCCGCCTTTGTGGACAAGGTGAAAGGGCCACAGAGCTTCTAGGATTGGTACACACAGATGTGTGTGGACCATTTTTAGTATAAGTTAGAGGTGGATATTCTTACTTCATTAATTTTAATGATGATTTGAGTAGATATGGCTATTTCTACTTAATGAGGTATAAGTCAGAGTCCTTAGAGAAATTTAAGGAATTCAAGAATGGAGTAGAGAATCATCTTGATAATAAGATAAAGAAGCTTCGATCGGATCGAGGTGGAGAATATCTGAACCAAGAGTTCATTGATCTTCTACGGGAGTCTGGGATTCTATCTCAGCTCACTTCTCCTTATACACCACAGTGGAATGGTTTTAGTGAAAGGAGGAACCGCACATTGTTGGACATGGTGAGGTCGATGATGAGTCATGCGGATCTTCCATTATCATTTTGGGGATATGCATTACAAACTGCAGCATACACATTAAACCGAGTACCAACTAAGGCGGAAAATGGAATTCCATCTGAGTTATGGAATGGAAGGAAACCCACTTTGTTGCACACATGTGTATGGGGATGCGAGGAATTTGTTAAGGCCTTCTCAGGAAACAAACTAGCACCTCGGGGCACAAAGTGTATCTTTATAGGATATCCCAAGGAAACGAAAGGATATTACCTATATAACCCTCAATACAAGAAGGTGATTGTCGCCAGACAAGCCGTCATTCTTGAGAGGGAGCACATCCTCAAGAAGTATAGTGGGAGCAATATTGAATTCGACGAAGTTGATGCTCAAGATACACAGGAGTTGGTACAGGAACAAGTTCCACAGGTCCCAATGGAAGAGGTTCCAGAAACACAAGTACTGCGTAGGAGCTCAAGAGAGGTAAGGGAACCAGAGAGATTTGGTTTCCTAGTCACCGAGGATGGTGAATCATTATTGTTGGACAATGATTAACCTCTATCCTACAAGGAAGCAGTAGAAAGATCAAAAGCTGCAAGATGGCTAGAAGCTATGAATTCTGAGATGGATTCCATGTATTAGAACCAAGTTTGGGTTCTGGTCGATGAGCCAATTGATGTAAATCCTGTTGAATGCAAATGGGTATTCAAAAGAAAGTTGGACATGGAAGGTCAAGTTAGAACCTATAAAGCAAGGCTAGTGGATAAAGGATTCAGACAGTGTCAAGGAATTGACTATGATGAAACCTTCTCGCCATTTGCCATGTTTAAATCCATAATAATCATACTTTCCATAGCATCTTACCATGGCTACGAGATTTGGCAGATGGATGTCAAAACAGCATTCCTTAATGGGAACCTTTAGGAAGATTTCTATATGACACAACCAGAAGGGTTTGTGACACCAGGTGAATCCAAACGGGTTTGCAAGTTGCAGAAATCCATTTATGGATTGAAGCAAGAATCCAGGTCATGGAACATTCGATTTGATGAAGCCATAAAGGAATTTGGTTTCATTAAGAACGAATGTGAGCCATGTGTTTATAAGAGGTTTAATGGGAATGTGGTCATCATCCTAGTGGTATATGTTGATGACATATTGCTTATTGGAAACGACGTACCAGCCTTACAATCAGTTAAGGACTGGTTGAACAAGTGTTTCTCCGTGAAGGACTTAGGAGAAGCAGCCTACATTCTAGGGATCAAGATCATTTGTGACAGATACAAGAGGCTTCTTGGACTAAGTCAGGATACATACATTGACCAAATACTAAAGAGATTTAGTATGGAAAAATCCAAGAGGGGATTGGTTACAGTGTCACATGGCTTACATATTTCTAAGAAAATGTGTCCCCAGACACAACAGGAGAAAGATAGGATGAGCAAGATCCCATACGCTTCGGCTATAGGATCCATAATGTATGCCATGTTATATACCAGGCTTGATGTTTCCTATGCACTGAGCATGGTAGGCAGATATCAAGCAGATCCAGGAGAACAGCATTGGACTGCTGTTAAGACTATCATTAAGTATCTGAGAAGAACTAAGGATATGTTCCTAGTGTATGGACGAGACGAGGAGCTTGTCATCAGAGGGTATGCTGATTCTGGTTTTCAAACAGATCAAAATGATCTGAAGTCGCAATTTGGATATATTTTCTGTCTCAATGGAGGAGCTGTGAGCTGGAAGAGTTCAAAGCAGTCAGTTGTCGCCGATTCTACAACGGAGTCTGAGTATATAGCGGCTTCTGATGCAGCCAAGGAAGCCGTCTGGATTCGGAACTTTGTCAAGGAGCTTGATGTGGTGCCTAGCAGTAAAGATCCCATTACATTGTATTGTGATAATACTGCAGCGGTGGCTCTTTCCAAAGAACCAAGGTCACATCAACGGACAAATCACATACTCCGGAAATATCACCTCTTGAGGGATTTCTATCAAAGGGGTGAAGTTTCAGTGATCAGAGTGTCCATGAAAGAGAACGTGGCAGACCCCATGACTAAAGTCCTATCTTAGCAGAAGCATGAATATCATGTGAGAGCTAGCGGGTTAAAGGCGGTTAGCAGTTGGCTCTAGTCCAAGTGGTAGTCTGTTGGAGTTGGTGGTCTAGAACCAACTACTTTGTACTTTATTCATTTAAATAAAAGCCTTATCACATCTTGATTGTTCTTCTGCGTGACATGTCATGTGATAATGTCCTAAGGACAGCTGTTGCATTAAAGGGTCGTAGCGGATCCCTGCTATGATGAGAACCCAGAAGTGCCATAACACTATTCTTGAATGTATGTTTTATGGCCGAATGATATTATTTGAGGGACACAAATAATATAGGTCATTAGGGGTGAGGACTCATAAAACTTTGAGGCACCTTCTCATGGTGTGTACCCTTGGTAATATCCAGGAGGATATTATGAGAACAAGACCCGCCAGTAGGAAATCTACATTTCATAGTGTCATTGGATGTTCCTATCTACGGATGTGTGTATTGGTCCTTAGACTTTAAGATTATTATTAATGGGTATTACAACTCGCGCACTTAGATGTATTGACAAAAACTGTGATGACACACTGTTCGCAGCGAGGTAGGATACGTTGGGTGTGTCACGAGTAATACTGCATTAATAGATAATGCGAGAAAGGATTTGTCTTTTCTGTTCCATAACGGAAGTAGATATCTCAGGCCCTTTGATGGAATTGATATAGCCTAAATAAATCCATGGCCATGGTAAGGTATGGGCAAGTTCAATTCTGGGAATTTAAAGAAAGAATAATCAAGCACATGGGTTGATGGCACTAGCATGCAACCCGCTTGATTGGAGATATCGAGACAAAGGGATTATATTACACGGTAAGTGTTCGTAGGAGGTGACACATCATTGCGGTGTTAACTTATTTCTCTGTGGGTGCCTTGGCGTGTTTCTAGACACTAACCTTGGACTTTAGGCAGGCTCATCCTAATGCCACTGAGAAAGAGTCCTAGAGGGTCACACACTAAGTGTGTCCATGTATCTCAGTTAAATATTAATTTAACAAGTTAAATAAATATTATTCCTGAATGTGGTTTAATAATTATTTAAGGATGTCTGATCGCATTTATTTTGACACTAGTTATTCGAGAGAATATATTGTGGATGAAATAATATATTTATTAGCGAGTAATGTAGTTGCATTTATTTAAGAAATAAATAGTCATTGCTCAAGGTCTAATAAATGTGGTGGAGAAAAATGGAAAATAAAAGTACATGCCGTGTATATTAAATATACACGCCGTGTAGTTTTATGGAAAACAAGTACACGCCATGTATTAATTATTACACGCCGTGTAGTTTTTCCAGTTGGGATTTTGAGGATTTAATATTGTTTTATTAAATGATATTTATTATAATCAGCGTGGGTGCATGTCAAGGAATTAATAATTCAACATGGGGGTTTTCAATAAGAGTTAATGAAATAAATAAAATACGTAACGCGTTTATTTATTGTCATAACTCTATTAACCTCAAACCCGATTATAAATATCCTCACAACCCCAACATTTTGAAGAGCCATTGTTGTGCACAACAGATTTGGAAATACTCTCAAGACAAGAGAGAATTCCCTTTCCACCAAGAACGCCCTCAAGTTACGAGAGCAAGATCCTCCACCGGATCAAGGCGGTCGAAGGCGGACATCACAAGCAAAGGTTCTTCCGCACTAGCACCCGGAGATCCCTTTGACGATGTCCGGAGATACGTGACACACGTGTGGATCATCGCTAGAGGAATCCTACACTTGGATTCTACGATGCAACGACGGTTCACCGAATCGTGACCGGACACATCAACGAAGAAATAATTCCAATGAGGTAATTCTTATGCATTAATTAAATTAATTATAATCAATATATGATGATCCTCCTCAAGGGTTTCGGGACTCTTCTTTTCTTTTTGTTCTTCATTCTATTCCGAAGATTCGGCGTTTTATATCGTGACGGATCTCGGATTGAACGTTGTTTAACGTTAAAATTAAAGTTGGGCAAACCCACCAACGCGCTTCCGCTGCACCTGGAACCTACAAGGAATACTCCATAATAGAAAGAGTAACCTACTTTATACTTATAAACTCTCAGGCTCAATCGGCCCTCAAGGTCTCCAGATAGAAGTAACCATAGAAGATGCGTCGAAACTCATCCCAAGCCATATTCTGCTAGCGTCCCACCTGTGAGATCACATACCACCACCTATTGGCAAAGTCTCGGAGAATGTAGGTAGTGACCTTCACCCTCTTCTCTGAAGGTATCTCCAGATGATCAAAAATCATCAGTTTGGCCTCTATCCATGACTCTGCAACCTGAGGTCCTCCATCCCCTGAGAAGGTGGGAGGATGTTGCTGCTGGAAGACTCGTGTTAGATCATCCATCGACAAGGAAGGAGGCAGTGCTCCCTGAAAGGTCTGCATCATCCTTATAAATCCCTCCCTAAATTGTGCATCAGCACCTATGTCAGGTATAACGGATGGTTCCAAGGCTGGCACAATGGTAGGATCTGTAGGTAGTCCCTGATCGGCCATGTCCGGTGTCTGATCACTGTTTGGAAACTGGCGCACAACCAGAGGACATCTCAGTGGCATGAATCTGCAAGGTCAAACACACACCTTAGATCAAGATTATCAAGGACTGAAAACAATGAGTGTAATAAGGGAACAAGAGGAAGAAAACATTCAATTTTTACAAAACATGACTACACGGCGTGTACATTTCCTACACGAAGTGTTCCCTGAAGTCATTTAAATGGGTGTGTACTCCTGCCTAACCTGGTCGTGTAACACCCCAGACACATGGCGTGTTGTCCTGACACATGGCGTGTACTTGAATCCTCTTTCCCTACCCGAGTCCTTCTACATAGTTAAGCCACACGACTCTCCTAAGGCAAGACTACATGGCTTGTAGAATTACTACACGGCATGTACTAGAAAAGATCCACATGGCCTGTGTTGTTAGTGACATGGCCTAACACACGGCTCACACTACACAGCATGTTCCAGACAGACACGGAGTGTATGAGAAAGGATAACACCAGCCCGTGTTGTTTGTGACGCAGCTGGGTACCTGAGTCAAACTACACGGCGTGTTGAAGGCAGACACTGTGTGTACGTGAAAGGGTAACACCAAACTGTGTTTTTCGTGACACGGTCAAGTACCTAGGTTAGACTAGACGGTGTGTTGAAGGAATACACAGCGTGTACGTGAAAGGGTAACACCAACTCGTGTTGTTCATGACACGGCTAGGTACCTAGATCAGACTACACAGCGTGTTTAGATGGCACACGATGTGTATTAGACACGATTCGGCCAACCTGTGTTGTTAGTGACATAGGTGGGCATGGGGTCGACACTACACGGCATGTTCGACGGGTACACGGCATGGTCCCACCAGACTTTTCCCATCCCGTGTCTCTGTCCACATGGCCTATGACACGATTTAGAGATTACACGATGTGTATATAAAGTACACGACATGTACTTAAGAAAAATAGTTTCTTCCCGAACAGAAGAACACACGGCATGTACTTAACATTACACGGTGTGTATTCTGGGTTTTTCTGGACATTAAGCCTCAAAAACTACTCTGGAACCTAGAAAACACTAAAAAAAGCATTGAAAGAGCCAAATTCCGATCTGTGAGGGCCCATACTCCCCACGAATCAAAATTTTGCATATTATACACAGTATAAAAAGGCCAAAAAAGCAATGATACACCAAATTATGGTCCATGAGGGCCCATAACACCTCAAGAACCAAATTTTGGCATTTATTTAAGAAAATATCTACACAACAATACCCTATGAAATAGCAGGTATTTCTATCAAGGCAACTATCACAACAATATGCATATTTTACACATTACCTATCACAACAACATGCAATCTCTAATTCATCCTAGATGGCATGAAAAAAAATGCATGGCATGTGATTTCTAGCAAGTGACTATATAATGCATGAGATGGCATACCCTCATCTCATCGAGTTACAACAGAAATAGAACCTCAACAACATCAACAATAACAGCACAAATCATGTGAATCACTCGAGGTGAAATCAGATCAACTATAATAATTGCAAAACCAGAAAAATTACAATTAACGAGGTAGATTGGATTTTCCCTGTACATGGGTTAGATACTCCCAGACACAGCTTATTACCAAGTACCTATTCTATCCTATCCCTGGCTAAGTCTCCAAATAGTAATTCAAGAGAAAAGAAACCCTCTAATACCACTTTGTAACGTCTTGGTTCTGGAATCCACCCAGAGGCACCCCGTACCCGGTTGTTCACATGGCCTCAAGCGCATTTCCCCAAATGTTAGATGATACTGACTAGATGTGAGGGTCTTGGGTGTGATAGTGGGGAAACTATGCCCTCATTAGCAGAGTACACAGTGGAAGTAAACAACACATACAATAGCGGAAGCAGTAAATATCCAACAACAGTAAACAGCAGAAGACTGGAATAATAAACAACTAGAGCACATATATATATATATGAAATTATGCATGATACATATGTCTAGGAAAGCATCCAAACAAGTCACAATTCTGTAAATACAAACAGTGCTAAACCAAAGTACAAAAGAAAGATAAATAGCTCCTCAGCATCCCAATACATAGCTTGGTCCCATGCTCTCCAACTCCACAGCAAGTCAAGTGCCTGAAGTAGAAGGGCGCTTGCCCTTATCTATACCTGCAACAATATAATCTGTTTGGGCCCAAAAGCATGACCCAAACAGGGTGTGAGACTAAATCTCAGTAGGAAACCACCCGAAGATTTGTGCCTAATAGTCAGTGAGTATATGGAAGGTAAAAGTACAAAAAACAGTAACAGGAAAGTACTAAGCAGTAAACAATCCACAGTTTCAAATCAAGCAATAGTGAAGCAAACAACTAAACCACAAACAGGTAACCCTCTGGGAAGTACTCACAGTCATCCCCTTTGGTCCTACCTAAAAAGTATAAGTAATCCTCTGGGCAGCACACTCGGTCTAACCCCTCTGGTTTTGTATATGAATATAATAAGACTCCCTAAGGAAGCACTCACAGTCAATCCCCTTATAGTCTAAGGTAAAGCAAGACTCTCTAAGGAAGCTCACACAGTCCATTCCCTGTATAGTTTAGGGTAGTCAAGGACTCTCTGAGGAAGCTCACTCGGTCAATTCCCCTTATAGCCCCAAGGTCTAGGACTCTCTGAGGAATCTCACTCAGTCAAAACCCCTTATATCCCAGGTCATTCATAGACTCTTTGAGGAAGCACTCACCATCAATTCCCCTTATAGTCTAACATCTCAGGATTAAAATAAAAGACTTTCTGAGGATGCTCACTCGATCAATCCCCTTATAGTCTAAAGAAATCAAGGACTCTATGAGGAAGATCACTCGGTCAATTCCCCTTATAGCCCTAAGTGGTTCTAGGTTCTCTGAGGATTCTCACTCGGTCAATCCCCCTTATATCCAAAAGTGCTCAAAGACTCTCTAAGGAAGCTCACCCAGTCAATTCCCCCTATAGTCTACTACACCAGGTTCTCGTGGCCCTGTGTAAGTCAACAAGAATAGTAGTGTAATATAGCCAAAGTAAACCTATAGAACTACTTGGCTAAATAGTCTACAGCATAACAATCATGTTAGAATACAACTCTCTATCCTACAATAACAGACATGGAAAACAGGCAAGGCCGCCAAAGGCTAAACAGGACCAAACAGCCGTAAACAGGAAAATGCATGGGAAAATCACATCCAAAGCATAGAAATAAACCCTATTAATATCCAAATATCCTCTACACACGAATACAATCATGGTAGATAAACAAAAGGGGTAAAACGGTAAACATGCAATACCCCATTCAAGGGTATTGGTGGAATTTGCACATAATGCTCAAATACTTCGAACAGAAAGGCACAAACCACCTACCTTGGGGTTAGGAGATCAATATACTTGAACCTTGATGCTTGAATCTCCTTGTAACGTCGTAGATCTAAGAAAACGTACAAAGCATTCAACCCACGATAACTTGGAAAAAAGAGGAATTGGAAAACAAGGCTCAAGAAGAAGAGAGAACTCACCGATGTGATTCCAACGCAATCAATGGTGTTATAATCGGAGGTCGGATGGAGGCTTGGGGGCTCAGAGAGAAGTTGTGGTCGTACAGGTTCTCTCAGATGAAGACAACCTGGAAGAAGGTTGTTCTGTCCGTCAGACGTGTCCAGGGTGCGTTTAATGAAAAAAAAGAAAATATGCGGCATGTACTTTTGGAGTACACGGTGTGTACTTGTTGTTTCTATACTCTGCATTAGGTGGCCTCCAAGTCACTGCCACACGGCTGTGTGTGTGGCTACTACACGACCAGCACATAGCCTATTGCGGCAAGGAAGTATATGGCATTAACTCATAAAGTACACGGAGTGTACTTAAAAAATTTCCAGAAATTCCTCTTTTCTCAAAAAAAGACCAGAAAAGGAAAAAATACCTGAAAAGAAGATCTGGGTTCTTAAAAAAACAAGGTTTGTAGATTAAACAAATCCTTGTATAGTTTGAAACAATCCCTGTATGCCTGGTATTAAAAACTTGATAGTTGTTTAATAATATTGAATTTTTCTAAAGGAAAAGTTGATAGAAACTTATATGTGAAAGATGTTGACTTTGAAACACTAATTGTAATTGTTTATGTGGATGTTATATTTTTTGTTGGGGAGGAAGAAACAATTTTTAAAGAGAATATTGAGGAAATGAAGAAGAATTTTGAAATGTCAATGTTGGTAGAATTAACTTTCTTATTTAGATTACAAGTTCAACAAAAAGAAAATTACATTTTCTTATCTTAAGAAAAGTATTCCAGATAATTGTTAAAGAATTTTTGAATGAAATAATCCAAATAAGTTTCTACTCCTATATCTGTGAGCACAAAGTCAAGTAAAAATGAGTCTGAAAAAAATGTGAATCGAAAAAACTTTCAAAATATGATAGGAATTTTATTTTACCTTACAGCCCCAAGGCCTGATATTATTTATGTTGTGAGTTTGTATGATAGGTATCAAAGTAATATAATAGAATCACATATGTTGGTAGCAAAGATAATTCTAAGATATGTCAAAGGAACAACTTCACATGGGTTGTTATACAAAATAAATTATGAGATGAAGTTTCATGGTTATACTGATGCCGATTGGGATGGAGATTGTAATGTTATAAAATCAACCTCAGGAGGAACATTTTTCTTGGGTGAATGTCGTGTGAGTTGGCATAGTAAGAAACAAAGCTCAGTAACTTTAAGCATAGTAGAATCAGAATATGTTGCGGCTACTTAGACTTGTACTCGAATTTTGTGGATGAAAGTTAAGCTGAAAGATTTGAAAGTAAAAGTTTCTAAACCATTGAAGATACTTTGTGATAATCAGAGTTCAATTGATCTTTCTAAAAATCTTGTCCAACATTCAAGATCAAAACACATTGATATAAAGTTTCACTTTATAAAAGATAAATTTTCTGTTATAGATGATTTTCTGAAATATATCTCAATAAAGTATCAAATTTTTGATATCTTCACAAAGGTAATGCCAAAATAAAGGTTTGTGGAGTTGAGATTGAAACTTCATGTTCAGCCTCATCCAATTAATTCCTAAATATCATAAGTGTCACACCCACCATTTTTGAATTAATTATTTTATTAATTTTCGTTGCATTGGGAAGTTCGGGTTTAATCCTGACTTAAACTTTTGAGTTCTAATTTTAAAACACATGTTTTTTTTTCTTGATAGTGTTCAGTGCATGGGAAGGGCACGGTCGAAACCGCATGACTTCGCCTGGGTCCCCACATGCAACCTCATCCGATTCACCACACAGCCTGCCCGATGTTTAAGGAAGATGAAAAATATGTGACGAATAATAAAATGAGAATACAATAAAAATTGAGACCGTGCGGCCTTGGGTGAGGCACGACTCATGTGAGGCACGATTTTGAAACCGCACGGCCTCACCTGGACCACCGGGTGACCTGCCTATGTTTAATTGATTAAATGAAATGAATTAATAATGAAGAAATAAAATTAATTGAGTCGTAAAATAAAAATAAAATACAATAATAAGATTCAGATATAAAATTTAATTAATTTTTTTACTGATAATAGCAATATTTTTATTTGAGGATATTATTAATTATTATTGAATATTATTATTTATATTAATGATGAAAATTAAGTTATTTTATTTATTATTATTACTCTTTTCTTGTTATTATTATTATTGTTGTTGTTGTTATTATTATAATTTAATTGTTTATTTTTTTATTTTTTTCATCTTTTTATTTGGGTTTTTCTTTTTTTCCTTAGGGTTGCGGACCTCCCCCCATTTCCCCCCATTTCTCGTCGCGCTTTTTCCCCTGGGAACCCCGTCGTGCTGCCTGCTACCCTTGCCCCCCATTTCCCGTCGCGTTGCTGTTTTGTTCCCTGAACACACACCCCGTCGCACCTCCTAAGCATCGCGCTACACCTCACCTCCCCTAACTGTAGCGTCGCACACCCTACCCTGACCTTCCCTCCGTGTCGTCTCCCCCTCCCGGCCAGCTACTCATCGACCCTTTGTTTCCCCATCCAGTGAGACCCAAGGCCGGTGTACCTCTGCTCCTTGTGCGTGAACCCTCCCCAGCTCAGCAGTCGCACTCCCGGCTTCTGCGTGACCGCTGCTATCCACTACCCTTGCCTCTCTCATCCGGCCATCCTCATGTGCAGCACCCCTGCTGAAACCCTTTCTCCCTTGCACCGTGACACACACCTGGTCGAACACCATTGTGTTGTCGCACCACCCGCTCCCCTCAAACACCTACTGCGTCACCCCTGCCTCTCCTATTGGTGCAACCTCCGGCGTGTTGCCTCCCACGCGAGCAGCCCCCCTCTTCGGTTGGTTCTTCTCTCTTTTTTCCCTCTTGAGTTCTTGGCCATTCAGCAAGTGTGAGGTATCTTTTATTGGTTAATTTTTTTTAATCCTGGTTTTGTTCAGATTCTTGTTTAGGGTCCGATTTGGTTTCCCTATGGTGTGAATTGAGTGCAATTGGAGTTCCACACAAATTTTTTTTTGGAGTCCTTGACACCGAGGTAGGTGGTTCCACATCTAATCAATATTTGATGAATTAATTTGCAAGCTTAATTTGTTTAACATATTATTTAATTAATTTGTGTAGTTGTGAAGTTGGTTTGCATTGAAGTTTGATTTGTATTTAAATCATTATGTAGAATTATTATGTTACATGTGTGTTTTTTGTTGAGAACTTATATCTAGTTAGTTGGTAGTAATTTTTAAATTGTGCAGTTTGTTTTTCATCTGTGAAAGTGGTGTCAATCGTGCCTTCGATATGGTGTTGCATGTGCTTTTTCATAAGTGAAGGAGTTGTGTGTGTTGAGTAGGTTGTATCTGTGAAAACCTATGTTGAGTTGTCTACTAGTGTTTTATAAAGTCTGGTTTTGTTTTGTGAAAATGTGCAAAGTGGCAGTTTATGTTCTGGTGTAGCGTTCATATGTGTTTTGTCTAATAAAAGAGGGTTTGAGTGGACTTTTGGTGTTTAAAGTCATGTGTCATATTCTGAAATTTCCTAATAAAATTTCTAGTGTCTTTTTTAATTAGAAAAGTGGTATTTTAACCATGTGGTTGGGTTATTAATTGTTGTGAGTGGTGCAGTTTGTGTTCTTGATGTGACGTTGGGTGTGTTTGTTCATGAAAGAGGCCCGAGTTGGTTTTGTGTGTTAAGTCGTGTTATGTTTCTTTTTGAATAATTTTTTTACAAAAAAAATTAATATGTTTTAATAAAAAAATTATTAACGATGAAAATTTAACATGTTTTTAATAAAAAATTATTAGCAATGTGGAAATTTTTTTAATTGAGTTGGGTAAAGTCTTTTGGTGTGCGTACTATTTCAAATGGATTTCACATGTGTGTGAAAGCGTGGTGTTGGGTTTAGTAACACCCTATTTGTTTTATTTGTCTGAGTTTGACATGAGATGTGAAATTGGAACATATTAAGCACAAAAGGGGAAGCCTGGGTACTAGGTGGGTGGACTAGATCTAGCACGCTAGTGATACGGAAGCATCTATGGCCCGGTTTCACTTAGCTAGTTTGATGATTATAACACTAACTAAACTTTGGATAATGATTGGAGACCAATAGGTTATGGATGTGTTTCCCTACTAGTGGCTCATGCATGAGAATGTATTTTTTTGTGTTTCCTATACTAGTGTTCACCGAGACGCGATGTTCTAGGGTCCCATTCCTTTTTCTAGCACCGATAGGGCCTCTCCCACTTTTGGTGCTCCTGGACTACTATACACTCATCGTCAGCATATGGTGGAGCTTTTGGGTTTTCTTGAAGGTTTGGGTTTTTCTTAAATAAAAGGGTCTTTTTTTATTTAAGTTGTTTCCTTTGAAAGTGTTTTCTTTATAAAAAAACTATTTCTTTAAAGTTGTTCAAGATTTGGTGTCATTTTATTAATTAAGCCTGCAAACGTATTTGTCATTTAATGTTTATACATGGAACCTTTTTGTTCGGTGACGTCCTACTAGGCTCTTGGCTCACTCCCTACATACACATTTGGGTGTATATAGACTTTATTTCTTGTATATTTCAGGTTGTGACATTGTGCTTGGTGATGGTAGTTCTGGACGTTGTTGGTCTTCGCGTGTAGGTTGGTGTTGGTAGCTTGGGGACGCGGATTCTCTTGTCGCTTGGAGGTTGGTATCGGATTTTAGTTTTCTATCCTTGTTGTTGTTCACTTAGAGTTTTTAGTTGAATTACAGACTTAAACATGTTTATGGTTTAAAGGCATGTTTGGTTGTTTGTTTCCAGTCTCAATTTATTTATCTTTTTAGTTGTTTTTCTGTCTCTTGTTTCGGGTAAATCGTTCCCACGTATTATTTTGATACTCGGGCACTTTCTCCAGCTCGTGGAGATTGGAAACGCCCTTCGGGCCATGTTGCGGTCCGGGTCGGGCATCGGGTCGGATGGCGACCCGACCTGGTTCATGACAATAAGGAATTCCCCCACCATGCTTTGGATTATGTTGACAAAGGAGGAGATAAAGTAACAACTTTTTACTTTGTAATAATTTTTTACTTATCTTTATTTTATGAATCTGAAGTTGTGGTTATCAGATAATGGGGGGAGGAAAAGAAAAGTGAGAAAAAGATAAAAGTGAGGGGGAGTTTATCTTAACATGTCCAAAAAAATATTATCATTGAGGGATGGAATTCCTTAAAAACATTAATTTATCCAGTAGTGTGGTGTTGGGACACTCACTTTTGAGAAATGTTGAGTTTTGGTAAAATTCAAAAAACTTGAGTTGTTTACAAAAAGGTGAGTTATAAAATTTGTTAATGAAAGTTGTTAAAAAAAATCCAAATGGGGAGATTTAAGAACCTTTGTGATGTTTTGTTTTAACAAAGTTTTTGTATTTGTTGATAAATAATCTTTTATAAAATAATGTTTTTTAAAAATAAGTGAAAGTTGATGAATGTTCGAACCCAAACACAAAGGGGGAGAAAATTTTTGTTTTTGAGAAAGTTGTTTTTTCAAATGCATAGGATAAGACTAAGCAAAACGAGATATGGAGTATCAAAATCATCAAAACCAGACATAAAAGTTGTAAAAAATATGAAGTTGTTGATCAGACGCATCATCGGTCTTAGATGCATCGGAATGACTTTTAAGATTCATCAGACTCAATGTCGGTTAGAAAGTAAGAAGTTCCTGAGAATGAAATTCAGAATGTTTTTGAAGATGTTAAATGAATATAGTGATGTAAGGATTTATAAAGTTCTTAAACTTTATAACCTTAAGTCAGAAGATGCTTTACCAATCTTGAAGTTCTCATAAATCATGAAAACTCTCATGATAAAATATTTTGAAGAAATAGAGGAATCATAAAGATTTTATTAGTTCTAGGAATCAAGAAAATGTTTTCATCGGATCTAGAAGTACCATACATATAAGTTTTTAGAAGTCTAAATGAGTAATAGTTGATGAGGTTTGAATAATTTCAAAGTTGCATAGTAGAGTTTATATCATAATGAGAATTATATCGTAACGAGAAATCCATCGTAATGAGAATTCCATCATTATAAGGATTCCATTGGATTGAATCTGAGGAGGAAATTCAATTGTACTGACTCTGATGAGGAAAGTCAATCAAAATGACTTTGAGAAGGAAAGTTAATCAGACTAACTCTGAGAAGGAAAGTTAATCAGAATGACTCTGAGAAGGAAAGTTAAGTGAAATCACTCTGAGGAGGAAAGTAGACCAGACTAACTCTAAGGAAGATATTCAGATTGTAATGAGAAAAGGATTAAAGTTAGATCGTAGTGAGTATAGGAGGATAGACATATCATAATGAGAAGAGGAATAAATTCATATCATAATGAGTAGAGGAAGAAAGTCATATCGTAATAATCAAAAGAAGTTAATCACATCAGATTAAAGCTGAGGAAATTAATTAAACTTAAGTTTAGGAATTTAATCAGACTAAATATGAGGAAGTTACATTAGACTAAAGAAAAGTGATTATATTTGAAAATATTGATTTCGAAGAAATCTTGAGAAGGTTTGAAGAAGTCATTGTTGAAGTTTAAATGTGATATATTTTTGGAGATTTGAAATTTGATTAAGTGGGAAAAGTTTTTCAATTTCCTACCTTTGTTATTCTGAGTTTCCTATAAATAGAAGCACCATACATTCATACTTTTCATTTTTTTCACTAGAACGGAAAAGGCAGAGCACTGCAGAATTCGTGTCAAAGTTATCTTTATTAAAAGAGATCTTATTAGAAGATCATACAACTGAAAATTTTCTTACCAGAATGAGGAAGATTGTAATGAGGAATATCATACTAAAGAAGATCGAACTGATCATTTGAGAAGAGTTTGAGAAGTGCAGATTGAGAATGGTAGCATCGTATTGAGTCGATCAGAATGAGTCAATCAGATTATGTTCATCGGACTGAATTCCATCAGACTTAGGATCATTGGACTCAGGAAATTTTGTGAAGTGGATTGAACAAAGTCTTTATACTTTATTTTGGATCAATTGTTTATAATAAAACTTTGTAAACCAATGGGAGCTAGTATAATAATTTATATTGGGAGATAGAAGGTGTCTAGCGAGAGTTGTCACAAGTTGTATTCACATATCCTTAATAGTGAATTTCCATATACCCACAAGAGTGGCTATGGAAAAGATGTAGGTTCTCACAATAAGTTCAAACCTTGTAAATCTTATGTGATTTACTTACTTTCCTACTTTTTCATGCATGAGTATTTACTAAAATATGATAAGGAAATGAAATTTAATAGGTTGTGGGGGTTAAGTTTCTAAAAGTATTAAAATTTATAAAAAGTTAACAACTGATTCACCCCCCCCCCCCTCTTAGTTGTTATTTGATCCTTTAGAACTTCAGGTATTATTGACACTTTCACTTGTTTAGTTTTTGATAAAGAAACATTTAGAGATAATGGTAAGTCACAAAGATTTTGGAATTAGTTTAGCTAGAGTGAATGAACTATTCCAAGGTAAAGCTAGTGGTAAATATACTCCATAGGATTCATCTGAGAGTTTTAAAGGAATATAAGATTGAAGTATGATGTATGCATGGTTTGAAAATATGAGTTTCTCTAGGCCCATTTACTGAAGAATATCTTGACCAATCATTCATCGATCATTATAATGTAATGTTGAGTAATTCCTAAATGCACATTTTCTTATACACATAAAATGTAACATCCACATTCTTCTCATTGTCTTGAGAAGGTGGAGGAACATTACTTGGCCTTAAGATACATCCCCAAGATGTCAAAGGCATTAAATAAATGTCTAAGGGCTTCAATACATGTGGGGGATGATTTTACCTTAAAGAATAAAACAACAACCCAAACATTCCATAACCAAATAAATGTTATATTATGCATGAAATAATGAAAGGCCACTCAAAAATTTCATTTATATCAAAACCAAACTAAAACTAAGTGCCATAGTGGAAGTCTACAATATCAAAGTACACAAAAGAAGACTACAAAACCAACAAGACTCAAAGACAACTATGAACCCAAGGATCCATCAAGCTCCATGCTCCAAATCCACCAAATAGCCCAAGTATCACACAAGTACTGCTAAAGATGTGTGATACTTTACCTTTTCCCATATCTCGATAAACAACATTTTCAAAATCACTAAAGTTCCAAAGTAGGGGTGAGTAATGAAACCCAGTATATTTTTTCCAATGACTTCCCTACTCACTCCATTAGGATAAAACATGTTAGAAACATTTATATAAAAATAGTTTATATAAAACAATTTCTAAAATATTTTATATTAAAATATAAACAAGTGTCAATGAAACCATTTTCTCAAAAAAAAACATCAAGTTATAAAGAAAGAAACCAAAAAATTATCTAAAATCATTTTATGAATTCTCTTTTGGCATAACCATTCCATTTCCCTTATCCACGCATCAAACCATGCATGAAAACCTGGACCTCCCTATACACATGAGTGGTGAGTCATCCTTTCACTAAGTCATCACCTAGTGAACCATTTTGATAGGGGAGTGCCCTGACCCTTATTCATCCCACTAATGATGGGGGATACTCCTTACCCTTATCTGTCTTGAATTCACATGAACACACACAACCATTATGCCAAACCAACCATTTCATCCATTTTAATAAAACTATTATTTTGTTGAAAACCTTCCAACAAACCAATTCAAATCAACCATTCCAATTAATTTTAATAAAACCATCCCTTTTATTGAATTTTTTTTTATTAATCTATTTACCACAATTCTAGAAAATTCAAATTTTAAAATCCACATTTTAAAATCAAGAACCAAAACACTTTCTACAAAAAACACCCAATTTTTGTGTTTCCACAAACTGTCACTCAAGAGGGTTTTAAACAATCATTACATAGAAAATTCACAATAAATTTCACACAAAATAATCAATTTTAAATCAATCCTTCATATTTTAAATATAGGAGTCGATATTGAAGCCACCTACCTCGGTTTTTATGACGAAAATGAATAATGGCACAAAAAATCCACTAAACCGGGTTAAATCTCCATGAACCCACCTTAGTTCTATTCCCCTATCATAAACCAAGACAAATATAATCATATTTGGCATCAAATATCTTAGATATAACCACATCAGATGTATATCAAAGAAACCGAAAGAGATAAAGGAGTGTTTCTAAGAAAAAGAACCAAGAATGATCACTTACTGTGAGGATCCGGCTTTAAATCACCAAGAAAAACCTTTGAATCACCTCCAAATTGATGGGGTACCTTCCTTAGACTTTGGGAAGAGAGAATATTGAGTTAGGGCCACATAAGAGGAAAAATAGGGATTTAGAGATCAAAAAGAGTGATATCCACAATTTTAGGATCTCACTTTTGACCCGTGCATGGTTAGTCGCACAGTTAGGAAAAACGTGTGCTAACCGTGTGCAATCTACTGCCTCAAGGGTTGAACCTCGCAAGGTTATCTTGTATGGTTTGAAAACTATGAACCAACCATTTCAAGTCCCACTATCCAACAAATAATGGTTTCTCCTAGGGTTCTACACAGTTTGGACAAACCTTGTGTCACCCATGCACCTTCCCTTTATCCCTTATCTCATTATGCATAGTTTCATGTAGGTGTTGCATGGTTTTCCCAAACCGTGAACCTGTAAAAAAGCTCCAAAAACACTCCAAAAGTTATCCAAACTCTCCAAAACTTCATCCATATACTATACATACTTAAAAATCATAAAGAAATGGTTACTTATCTGAAAATGGGGGTGCTATAATCTCCCCACCATTGGCCTTTTCATCCCTAGAAAGTAGAAAATCATCGACTTGATAAAAGAGTTTTGGACATTTCTCTTTCATTTCCTTCTCCCATTCCCAAGCCACTTCCTCGATATGACTATATTGCCACAAAACCCACACTAGACTAATGTTTTTTCATGTAAGACTTTATCTTTCCTATTCACAATCTACACTAGGATATGTATCAATGAAGAATGTTGCTCTAGTTCAACATGATCTAATCAAATAACATGGTTAGGATCAGGCTGATAATTTTTCAACTGAGATACATGGAACAAATTATGCACTGCATTGAACTATGGTGGTAATGCCAACTGATATGCTACCTTACCAAATCATTATAGTATCTCAAAAGGGCATATGTATCTAGAAGATAACTTTCCCTATTTCCCAAAACATTGATGTCCAAGCCTTGGATAAATCCTCAAGAACACATGATTACTCACAGTGGATGACAACGATCGTCGACGTTGATCCGCATAAGATTTCTGATGACTCTGAGCCATCTCCATCTGTTTCATGATCAACTGAATCTTCTCCATTATTTCTTGTACAAGGCTCAAAACAACTAGTGAAGTGTCACCTTTTTCCACCTAACATAGTGGAGAATGACAAGGATGCTCATATAATGCTTCAAAAGGAGTCGTGTGTATCGAGTCTTGATAACTATTGTTATACAAGAACTCCACTAAAGGTATGTGATCTTCCCATGATCCACCAAAATCCATTACACAAGCTCGCAACATGTCTTCCAAATTTCGTATCTTCCTTTTAGATTGTCCATCCTTCTGAGGGTGATATTCTATACTCATTGTCAACTGAGTCCCAAGGGATTTTTTTAAGGATTTCCAAAAACAAAATATAAACCTTGGATCTCTGTCTGATATGATCAAAACTAGTATGTCATGCCTCTTTACCACTTCTCATGTATAGATTTTTGAAAAGTTTTACACCGTATGAGTTTCACAGATAAGAATTAAATGAGCCGACTTTGTGAGTCGATACACTATCACCCATATGAAATCGTGTTTTTAACCATTCTTAGGAGACCTGTTATGAAATCCATAGTTATATGCTCACATTTTTATACAAGAATAGTTTAGGACTGTAACATACTTATCATTCTTTGATGTATTACCATAACTTGATTTCAATTTAAATAACTTGAAACAAACTCGGCCACTTTCTTTTTTGTGTCAACCCACGAAAACTATGCTTTCAATGCCTTATGCATATTCTATATTCCTAGATGAACAACCCACCTTGGATGGTGGTAAGTGTGAAGAACATAGGTATGGCCATCCAATTTATGAACCATAGCACCAAAATATCATCCAGCTTTCATCCCTCAATGGTATTCCCAGCATTGAGTTTTTAACTAATCACAACACATTATAAATCAGAATTTTGTACCTCATTAACCATATTTAACAAATCAGGAACCACAAAAATTAAGAAGAAAATTTTAGGTCAGACTATACAAAAATAATACATAAGAGGGGGTGAATTGCGTCTTTTCAAAATCTTCCACAATTATGGATTTTAACACCCACAATAATTTGTGTGAATATGCAGTTTTATTCGTCTATATGAAAATATGTAGAGGATAAACAGAAAGAAATAACACAACTTTTTTTAGTGTTTCAGGGAACAAAGATCCCCTAGTCCACTGTACTAATCACTCTCTCAATGAGCTTGGTAAATTTCACTAGAATGGTCCTATTATCACAAGACTAAGAATTCACAACTAAGTGAAGGCATTTGAAACCTTACAAACAAGACAAATTAAAAATCCTTATAGTTCTATAATAGAGAATTGATTATCCATAACTTAGATCAAGAAGTTGATACTCCACCACAAATGAGTATGAGCAGTTGTAACTCAAATAAATCAAAATAGATTAATTTATTGAAATAGGTTAAACTTCACAATTACAGCAGCACGCAATTGAAAATAGTTGGATCTTATTCTTCAGAAATAATAGACTTAAAGATAGAATGAGTCTGAAGTAATCCAGGTTGCATATAGATCTTTAATTTAAAAGAATCAACAAAATAGAGCAGTCGCAAACTTATAGTAGAATAAGATAGAACATGTATATCTCCAAAATTTAGTCCTTTAATAGAGTTATTTTTTTATGTAGAACTATAAAAAGAATTTCAATAATGCAGTCTTGTATGTGAATCACTTATCACATATGTTTTTTAAGAGATATTCTGAAGGAATATATAGAATAGAAAAAACTTTCTTCGGTATTTCAGATCCAAAAGAATAACCTAATTAGTTGTGGAAATTCAAATTTCAATTAACCAGGAGAGTCGTAACTTCCCTTAGAAATATGAGAGGTTTTCTCCAATGAATAGAGTTCTTTGAAACAATCAAAATTATCCTTGAATCATTCTTCATTTCTGTCTTGACCATTGTAGTAATCTTGGATTGAAAATGTGGCTTGAAGAATTTCATCGTTGAGAACACAACATTGGGTTGAGCTTCTTAGCATAGGGTTCCTTTTCCATAATTTTATCCTTGTCATCATAAAATCCTAGGAATAAAATTGATTAACCATACATTCAATTTTCCCAAACATAGGGTTGAAAACAGTAAATCCAGAATCCAGCGTAGGGTTGTTGATCCATATGCATGTCAATTTTCCAAATGTAAGGATAATGATCCAAATGGAAACTCTTCAGCGTAACGTAGGTTTGATACCATACACAAACATTAGTTTTTCAGCATAACGTTGGGTTAAAAACAGTGTTTCCATAATCATTCTTGGAATGATAAATTCTTTTAAAATAGAATATAAATTCTTGTAAAACTCACTTAAAAAACTTTATTAGAAAACAAATAGGGGTTTTTTTTAACATCAAAATCATCATAAAATATAGAGTATTGTTGAGACAATACATTCCCAACAATCTCTCCCTTTTTGATGATCAAAAAACCCATAACATAATCCTTAACAAAAATTAAAGATAATATAGGATTTGTAAAAAACAAAAGTAAATATAGAAAAAATTTCAAAATTTTGATTTCACAAAATTATTTTGATAAAGAAAAATTTTCAAAAAAAATGTTTGTGGTTGCAACTATTCTATTTATCTCCCCAAAGATAGTTTTTCTACAAACTTAAAACTTCTCCCCCTTTTTTGATATCAAAAAGACGATTTGAAAGAATAAATGAAATAAACCACAACTTAATATAACACAGAACTATAAATGAATAGTTATGTATTTTGGCATAAGAAAAATATATCTAAGATTGGCAGTGAAGTATTAAACTGAAATAAAAATAAATAAATCTAAAGATGAATAAACTGAAGTTAAATATATATTAAAATATTTTGAAATGTTAGAGTATAATCCACAATCAATAAGGGTCTTTAAAATGATTTTCTAAATTTAGTTTTGGAAGGGAAAGAGGGTTCTTTTGGATGAGGAATTGCTTGAACTGCACTATTAAGATCAACCAGATTCAGTAACAAACTCTAAAAATGGTTGTTGAATACTTCTATCCAGTGTTGAAGTATCTTCCTTAAATCATTTCCAACTTTCAAACTTTCAAACAAATTGATTTTCACAAACTCATTCATATCTTATTCTGATTGGATGAAAGAGATCAACTTGCCTTTAACTTGATTAATCACTGGTCCCAACCAGTATTCATTCAAAGTTAGTTGACTTACTAGATGTATTTGATTATCCAATAGAAAATTTAAAGGTATGTCATCACACTAAAGAGTGTGTATCCTATCATTAAAATCAGCCTGCACAAAGGTAATTGCTTCAAACTTCCTAAGAAATTTTGGCGGTGTCTGTTAAGAAGAAGTATATGCTTTATTTCTTACTCTGAGAGACTAAAAATATCTCCTAAACATCAACTTAAATTCATAAAAATCTTTATTTCTGATAGACTCATCCTTTAACAAACAAAATTCTACTGATAGATTTTCCATAAGCTCCTTAATATCTCCAACTGAAATGAGATTTTCTTTGAATTCTCTTAAATGAAGCTTCTGAGCTTCAAACTCTAACCTCGGTATTGAAATAACCTTGTATTATTCAAAAATTTATTCTCAAAGACTGACTATTCTATTAAAAATGAATTTTGAGCCTCCAACAATGGTATCTTTATAACTTGGGCATTAGCCTCTAAATCTGAATATTCCGGAGAATTAGCACACGCTTGATCAACTTTAGTTAAAGCCAAGCTTGGATCACTAATGCCTTCTGGTATGTTTCCCAAATTAGATCCTCCCAAAACACTAGGATTTGGTACAATTTTATTTTGAGGGTCAGGGATATCTTCCCTATAAATTTCTTGACTTTGAGCCTCCTGCTCAACTTGCTCAACCACTTGAGCCTCACCTCCAGCTTCTCTTTGCTCACCAAGTGGAGTGACATCCACACCAACAACAGTAGATTCAATAATAAATTATGGAACATTGACTGAAACTCTTCTTCTTTTCTGAATAATATATTTCTCTAGCCTTGAAGTTCCTTCATCATCAGACCTTTGACAAACTGATCCAACTAAAGGGATAACCCTTTACTCCCCCTAAACAACTGTTAATAACCTTTTTTGTTGCTCCGCACCAATTGACAGTAAACTGCTGCATGAGTTTCTCTAGAAAAAACCAAGCTTCTTTACAATTCCAGCATTCAACGTGTTACTGTGGTGACATGTTTTTCCAAAAAATATATTCACAATATTTCCTTCTCTTCTTAGAAAGAAAAAAAGAATCATACCATAGGGATAATATCTCATCTTTGCATCCTCGTGGTAGCAATGGTTTAGATATATTATCATAAACTGAGAGAAATTAAACTTTAGATTATTTAGAATCAGAAACATGATATACATGTCTAGATAGAGAACCTTCTCAAGATCAGTAATCCTAGGAAAAATCCTAGATTGAATAAATTTCATCATCATGTGGTAGTCAAGATAAATTTCTTTCGTAAACACCTTTTTGACAATTCTTGTACCAAACAAAGAAAACATAATATCCTTAGATGTATGTTGTCCATTATTGATATTCCATAAATCGAAATGAAACTCTCTCTCATAGGGACAACAAAGCATCTCATCCATTTCAACAAAGGACAAAGAAAAATCATTATTATCAATCGAAGAGATAATAGTGTCTTCATCAAAACCAAGACTGAAAGACGCATTTTTACAAAACTCTTTAACTTCTATTTCATAAACCATTGGCATGTTATTTTCACCAAATGCATAAATCAAACCTTGAAAATGCATCGCTTCCTTGATCGATAGATTTGTTGAGTCTAGATAGACAAAATCTATTACCTTTCCTTGTAACACCTTTTGAGCTTTTCCTAAGGCATAAACATTATTATCCAACTCAGCATCCATGAATCTTCATGATTTTGACATCTTATAAGGTTTCTATATGGAAGGGATTGAAGTTTTATGGTTTTCGGTAGATGATAATTGAAATAGAGAGGTACTCTTTGAATCAAATGGAGAGGAGTACGAGAGCGGGATAAGGTGAATGGTTTTCTCACGCTGATCGAGGATGTACTCATTAAGTTTTAAATTTTGAAAATACAAATAAAATAAAATCGAAATGAAATTATTTTTAAAACAAATTAAAATGAAATCGAATAAAACTTATTAATAAAACTTATTAAAATAAAAGCAGAGAAACTGAATATAAATTAATAAAAAATTACTTAAACTCAAATATTCCTAAATCCTCCTTAATAAAATCAAAACTAAAACTAGGAAGTGGTTTAGTAAAAATATTGGCTAATTAATATTAAGTATTAAAAAATTCTAAAGAAATATCCTTTTTAAAGACATGATCTCTTAGAAAATGATGTCTTATATCAATGTGCTTAGTCCTATAATGACTTATAGGATTTTTAGAAGTATCAATAGCACTCGTATTATCATATTAAATAGGAATACTATTAAAGTTTAGTCCAAATTATAGTAGAGTTTTTTTTCATCCATAATACTTGTGCATAGAAACTGCTAGTAGACACATATTCTACCTTAGTGGTTGACAGGGCAACTGAGTGTTGTTTCTTACTAGACCATGAAACTAAAGATTTTTCTAAAAAGTGATAGGTTCCTAAGGTACTTTTTATATCTAATTTACAAATTCCAAATTCATCATCTGAATATGATATTAAATTAAAATCAGAAGTTTTGGGGTAAAGAAGATAATGAAAAATGGTTCCCTTTAAATATCTAAAAATTATTTTAACATTAGTAAGATGGAATTCTTTTATATTTGACTAAAATCTAGCACAAAGACATACAAAAACCATAATGTCTGATCTTCTAGCAGTAATGTATAACAAAATATCAATCATACCTCTATATAACTTGTTTTCAACTAGTTTTCCGGCTTCATCCATATCAAGTTTTATATTGGTACACATAGGAGTTATATATGTCATGTTATTCTCAAGCCAAAACTTTTTCAATAAATCAATAATATACTTGATTTGATTTAAAACATTCCCAAAATCATTTTGGTAAATCTGAAATCCTAAAAAGAAATTTATTTCTCCCATCATACCCATTTCAAATTCTTTTTGTATTAATTTTGAAAAATCATGATAAATATTTTTATTAATTGATCCAAAAATAACATCATCAACATAAATTTGAACTAATAAAATATTAGAACAAACTATTTTCTTAAAGAGTGTTGGATCTTCCAAACCAAAAGTAAAACCATTTTTCAAAAGAAAAGAACTTAATCTTTCATACCAATCCTAGGTGTTTGTTTAAAGTCATAAAGAGCTTTGGTAAGTTTAAAAACAAAATTTTGTTTTTGAGGATTTTCAAAACCAGGGGGTTGTTCAACACAAAATCCCTCCATTAAATAACTATTTAAAAAGGTATATTTAACATCCATTTGATATAATTTAAAATTCATATGAAAATCATAGGCTAAAATAATTCCAATGGCTTCCAATCTTGCTACAGGGGCAAAGGTTTCATTATAATCTATACCTTATTCATGATTATATCCTTTTTCAACTAATTTGGCTTTATTTCGGGTTATTATCCCTTGATCATCCTGTTTATTTCTAAAGATTTATTTGGTTACTATAACTGGATAATTGGTTGGTCTCTCTACTAGTTCACAAACTTCATTTCTTTTGAACTGATTTAGCTCTCCTTGCATGGCTAACAACCAACTCTCATCTTTTAAGGCTTCTTCAATAGTCTTAGGTTCTAACTAAGATAAAAAGGCAAAAAATTATGCTAGTTTTCCTATATTTCTTCTAGTTCTAATTCATGTGTTTAGATATCCTATTACAGTTTCTAAAGGATGGTTCTTTAGGGTTCTATATTTTCTAGGCAAGACACTTTTAGGTTCTTCAGTATCATGCTCTTATGAATTGGACTGATTTTTATCAATATAATTTTCAAAATCATTTTTAAGGGTTTTAAGTATCATGTTATCAAAAGAGTTAGTGACTTCATCAGTTTTATCTTTCTCTTTAATAAAAGGGTCAGTTTCATCAAACTTCACATGAACTGATTCTTCAATAATCCTTGAATTTTTATTGAACAATCTATAATATTTAGAGATAGTAGAATATCCCAAAAATATTTCTTTATTATCTTTTGGATCAAACTTACCAAGATTGTACTCCATATTCAAGATATACACCTTGCATCCAAAAACTTTAAAATACTTTACTTTTGGTTTTTTGTTATTCCAAAGTTTATAAGGTGTATTTTTGAAAATAAACCTAATTAAAACTCTATTCATGATATAGTAGGTTGTTCTTATATATTATTCTCAAAAATAGGTAGGAATAATATATCCATTCAGCATAGTCCTTGCCAGTTCTTGAATAGTTCTATTTCTTCTTTCAACAGTTCCATTTTGTTGAGATGTTCTTGGTGCGGAGGAGGTGTATTTAATACCTAGATTCGAGCAAAAATAATTAAATTATTGATTCTAAAATTCTCCACCATGATCACTTCTTAATGAAATTATTTTAAAACCATTTTTATTTTGAAAAATTTTACAAAAAATTTCAAAAGCAGTGAAAGCTTCACTTTTGAGTTTTAGAAAATAAACCCAAGTAAATCTAGTATAATCATCTACTAAAACATAAACATATAATTTATTGGCCAAATTTTCTATATTTGATGGTCCAAAAATATCCATGTGGATAAGTTCTAAAGGTTTAGATGTAGCAATTTTGTTAATATATTTGAAAGGTGATTTGTGTTGCTTGCTAATTTGGCATGCATCACAGAATCTATCATTATCAAACTTAAGACTAAGCAAATCAGAAACTAATTGTTTCTTAGATAATTTATGTAAAACATAAATATTACAATGTCTAAGTCTTCTACACCAAATCCATGATTCATTTGTCTTAGTAGTTAAACAATTCGCTTTCTTTTTACACAAGGAATTTAAATCCAAAGTATAAACATTATCAGTTCTAGGTGTTATAAATTTAAGTAACTTATCTTTAAACATAGAAAAATAATTGTTAGAAAAATAAGCATAAAATCCATCATCAAAAAATTGATAAATACTTATCAGATTATGATTTAACCCTTGCACATAGAGTACTCTGTTTATTGAGATAGTCTTTGGATCTCCAAAAGTTCCAACTCCAATTATTTTTCCTTTGGAATTGTCACCAAAAGTGACAAGATCTCCATCCATTTGTGTCAATGTGTGAAAATTTGATGGATCTCCACTCATATGATTAGAACAACCAATGTCCATATACCATATGGAATTTTTGTTTCTATGGCATGTTACCTGCAAAAGTATTTAAACAAATATTTGTTTTGGTACCCGTATTTTCTTGGGTCCAGTAGTATTATCTAGAAATGATTTGGGAATCCATATCTACTTTATTTTTATATTATTTTCTTCAACCAAAATCTTATAAATAAAATCTCTTTTAATTCCACTTATTTTAAGTTTTTTAAAATAATTATTATTAGTGACATGGCCTTTTTTCACAATGATAATAGGTTCTATTTTTAGAATTGGGAACAAAATAGTTTTTATATAATTTTGATTTCTCAACCTTTCTTCTTATTCAATATCTTTACCTTTTAATGACATTACTTCCAATAATTTCATTTAAGATATTTTATTATTTAGTAAAAAAATGAGCAGCACTCTTATAAGTTTCTACTTCATCTTGTAATGTTTTGATCCTTTTTTCATGATCCGCGCAGTTTGTTATGGATGAATTGAATTTTTACATCAACTCTTGATGTTGTTTAAGTAAGATATCTATTTCACCTAAAACAACATTATGAATATTTTTTAAAGGCTTATGATTCTTTATAAAAGAATCATATTTTTCTTCTAACATTGAATAGTAGGCAACTAGTTTATCATTTGAGAAAAACTAGTATCAGAATCAAAATAATAATAAGTTTGAACCCTTTATTATTCTTCATTGGCCATAAAGAACATGTTGGACTTTATATTTGATTGCTTATTCTCTAAATCAGACATTGAAGGACTGATGGAGTCTTCATATACACTCCATGTATCTTTCATATCTCTTTTTTCCTTTATGCTCATAATTAGTATTTTCTGATATCTCTTTTTTGGATTCTTTCTTTCATCTTTCAGTTGAGGAAAATCGGGTCTGATATGAACCAATTTCTTTCATTCATAACATCTTCTCTTAGTTCTTTATCACCCTTCCTGAATTATTTTCTGAATCCTCTTTTCTTCTTGTATAACTTTCTGAACTTCCTGGCTAACTGAGCTAGTTCTATTTCAGAATCAGATGAATCTGAATTCTTCTCCTCTTTGACTTTTTTCTTTGGTCTTATACTATGTTTCTGAGTTGTTACTTTTATAGTAGTATTTTATTTCTTTATTATAATCTTATGATCTTCAGCTTCATCTTTAATTTTTGCTTCATACATCATTAGTATCCCAATTAGTTCTTTCATTATCAAATCTTTGACATGTGATGATTATTGAATAGTAGTAGATATGTCCTTTCATTTAAAAGGTAGCACTCTCAGTACTTTTAAGGCTTGATCGGATTTTTTTATGGGTTCACCTAAGGTTGTAATATTGTTGAAAATTTATGTAAGCCTTCCATTCATCTGTGTGATGCTTCCTCCATCGAACATTCTAAAGGTGTCAAACTTCAGCTTTGTTGTTGCATACCTCATCTGTCTTACATTATATATTCCTTCATAGGAAACTGTAATAGTTTTCCACATTTCATAGGTAGTAGGACATTGTGAAACATGATTGAACTCATATAGTCTAAGACCACAAATAATAGCATTCATATCTTTTGAATTCATGTCATATTCAGCTTCTGTTACAACATCCCATGTTTCTGGTTTCTCAAGAATATTACATGGGGTAATGATATTTGAGTAAACTCTAAATCCAATAATTTTAAGATATATAATCATCCTTGATTTCCAACACCCATAATTTTCACCATTGAAGTATGGTGCTCAAACCATTGACATTCCTTCTCTAGGATCATTCATTGTCTTTATGTATACCTTATAATTTTTATCTTGCTATAGATTTATCCAAAATCTCACCTTTGATACCAATTTTTAGGTCAGAATATAAAAATTAATACACAAGAGGGGGGGTGAATTGTGTCTTTTCAAAATCTTCCACAATTCTGGCTTTTAACACCCACTATAATTTATGTGAATATGTAGTGTTATTCTTCTATATGAAAATATACAACAGATAAACATAAAGAAAGAACATAGCTTTTTATAGTGGTTTGGGGCATAAAGATCTCATAGTCCACTCTACCAATCACTCTCTTAGTGAGCTTGATAAATTTCACTAGAATGGTCCTCTTATCATGAGACCAAGAATCCACAGCTGAGTACAATCAATTGACACCTTATAAATAAGACAAATTACACAGCCTTCAGATTCTATAATAGAGAACCGATTATCCATAGCTTAGATCGAGAAGCTGATACTCCACTACAACTGAGTATGAGTAGTTGAAACTCAAATAAATCAAAAGAGATTGATTTGTTTAAATAGGTTAAACTTGACAATTGCAGCATCACATAATTGATAGTATATGTATCTTCTTCTTCATAAATAATAGTCTTCAAGAGAGAATGAGTATGAAGTGATCCAGGTTGCATATAGATCTTTAATTTAAAAGTATCAAAAAAATAGATCAATCACAAACTTATAATAAAACAAGATAGAACATGTATATCTACAAAATATATTCCTTTAAAAGAATTGTTTTTTTGTTGTAGAATTGTAAAAAGAATTTCAATAATGCAGTCTTGTGTTTGAATCACTTATCACATATGTTTTTAATAGATATTCTAAAGGAATATATAAAATGGAAAAAAACTTTCTTCGGTGTTTTATATCCAAAAGAATAGCCTAATTGGTCAGGGAAATTCAAATTTCAATTGATTAAGAGAGTCATAAATTCCCTTAGAAATAGGATATATTTTCTCCAATGAACACAGTTCTTTGAAAAAATCAAAATGATCCTTTAATCGGTCTTTATTTCTGTCTTGACCATTGTAGTAATCTCATATTGAAAACGCAACTTGAAGAACTTCACTATTGAGAACATAACATAGAGTTGAGTTGTGTAGCATAGGGTTCCTTTGTGTAGCATAGAGTTCCTTTTCATAGAGTAGGATTCCTTTTCCATACATTTATCCTTTTCAACATAAAATCCTGATCATAGCATTGATTAACCATACGTTCAATTTTCCCAAACGTAGGGTTGAAAATAGTAAATCCAAACCCTAACATAGGGTTGTTGATCTATGTGCATGTCAATTTTCCGAATGTAAGGATTAATATCCAAATGTAAACTCTTTATTGTAATGTAAGGTTGATACCATATAAAAACTTTAGTTTTTCAGTGTAACGTAGGGTTGAAAATAGTGTTTCCAGAATCATTCTCATAATCCTAAACTCCTTTAAAATATAATATAAACTTCTGTAAAACTCACTTAACAAAACTTTATTATAAAAGAAACATGGGTTTTTATGAACATAAAAATCATCATAAAATATAGATTACTGTTGAGATAATACATGCCCAATATAAAATTGTAACATCACCTCAGTCTTCACCTTCCAAGTGAACAACTGCCACTCATCTAAAGTGTCTTTTTCCAATTTAGCATATGACTTTTTTCTTAATGCATATGCCACCATATTTCCCTTACCTAATGTATACATCAAGTCAAAATAAAATATTTGGAGATACTCCATTCATATTCTTTGTCTCATATTCAAATCCCTTTGTGAGAAAATTTGTTTCAAGCTCTTATGATCCGTAAACACAATAAATTTCTCACCAACGAGGTAATGATAAAGTCTTCAAAGCATGGACTATGATAGCTAAATCCAAATCATCTGTTGGGTATTTCTTCTCATGAACTCATAATTTACTTGATCTATATGCAACCACATAGTCTCATTTCATGAGAACACACCCCAACCTTGATTCTGAAGTATCACAATACACCACATACCCTTGTCCTAATTCTGTAAAAATCAAGATTGGTGCTTATGTAAGGGGAATATTAAGTTCTTAAAAGGACTTCTGGAATTAATCATTCCATTTTAATGGAACATTATTCTTTATCAAAGTTTTCATAGGTGAATCTAGTCATGATAATTCATGCACAAAGCGTTGGTAATAACCCTCTAGACCAAAAAAGTTATGTATCTCAAAGATGTTCTTTGGTGGTTGCTAAGAGATTACAACTTCTATCTTCTTTGGATCCACATACATCTTTCATAAATTAAATGGCCAAGAAAGTGTATTTCTTGTATCCAAAAATCAAACTTTGATAATTTGGCATACAAACGATGATCCATCAAGATTCCCAACACTATCTCCAAGTATTACTCATGCTCAACCCTTGTCATTGAATACACTAATATTTCATCCATAAACTCCACCACAAAAGAATCCTGATATCTTTGAAATATTGATCTATCAATTCCATAAAGACTGATGGTGCATTCATAAGACCAAAAGGCATTACCACATATTCATAATGGCCATATCTTCTTCTAATAGTTGTATTTGGAATACCCTCCTTCCGAACTCGCAATTGGTGATATCCTGATTACAAATCAATTTTATAGAACCACCGAGCTCCCCTCAATTTATCAAAAAGATCATCAATGCATGGAAGTAGATATATTTTCTTTATCATAACTTGATTAAGCTTATGAAAATCCACACACAACCTTAGAGTTCCATCTGCCTTTTTGACAAACAAGACCGGTGCTGCCCATGGAGACGTGTTAGGCTGAATAAAACCTTTGCTTTCCATCTCTTCCAAATATACTTTCAGATCACTTAACTCAATTGGTTTTATCCTATAATATGAAATGTAAATAGTATTGTTCCCTAGAAAGAGATAAATTGTAAAGTCCACTTCCCTTATAGGTGGTAACCCTGAGAATTTCTCAAGAAAAACATCTAGAAAATAATCAACCAATGCTAGAAAAATATTCTTATTGATCTTGTATATTAATGCCAAAGACAACACTACCAAATGGTATGAGATAATTCCAACTGCTGGTGTTAACAATCCTATTGCACCCTCCTTTACACTTTGATCTCCTCGAAAGAGATGCTCAGCGCCATATTCAGTTGTGAAATTGACCCTTCTGGTATAATAGTCGATGTGCGACTTGAATGTTATCAACCAATATATACCCATGATTATATCAAAAACATCCATCTCAAGCACAGAGAAAACCCATTTCAGCTTGGCTCCATCAACGGTTATAAAACATGTTTAACACACAAATGCTCAACATTCTCTTTAACCAAGAGGAGTTTGAAGTTTAATCACATAGGGAATAATCTCAAGTTTTAAGCTTAGAAAATCAACAATATTAGAATAAATAAAGGAATGGGATGCACTTGTATAAAAAAAACTTGCATAAGGGTATAATTTAGAAGAATTGTACCTCACACCATAGATATTCAAGGCTGATTATCCACAATAATCTACTCCGCTCTATATGATTTCTTTGTCGTAACACTTTTCTCCTTGTTTTCCTATTGATATTGCACTACCTGAGAAGTCATGATATTCCTAAAATCACAATGTCTAACTCTGTTTTGCCGACGAGATTGATTCTACTTCCCTCGCCCTGTCAAAGCATATGTTGCATGTGTACCTGAGAAGTGTCTTGAGCACCTGACCTCAGAGCACTATGACAATAATATTGAAGATTCCACATCTGATTGCATTTGTGGCATTCTCTAGGTGGTGTTGTACACTGTCTCTTCATGTAGTTGAATGAACCACATTGAAAACATTCAGGTTGGCTCTTTGGTTTTGGAACAAGATTCATGGATCCAGTTATTTGATTCTGATTCACACTCCCACCTTGGAAATAGGTGTCCCTCTTCCGCTTTCCCCTAGCATTAGAGTTCCCACCATTTCTTGTGGGTATAAATATGCTTACTCCTCCCATAGCTCATGTGATATCCCTTTTAGCCACCGTTTCTCTATTGACCATCTCTATATAGTCTTTAATACAGATCATGACAATATTCGAGCGAATCTCCTGTCTCAACCCCGATTCAAAGATGTGTTCCTTCAAAGATGCACTAGTAGTAACTTCGGGTGCGAAGCACACTAAATTCATGAATTTATCTGTATACTTCATGACGGAGATATTTTCCTACTTTAGGATGAAGAAGTTTGTTATTATTTAAATTTTGAACGTGTGAGGATAGAATTGTTTGTTGAATAATTCCTCAAAATCCTCCCAACCAAGGCATTGATCCACTTTAGCCTGTACAGCTAGATCCCACCACTGGCATGAAATATCCTCTAGAATATAGGTTACCAGTTTGACTTTCATCTTTGCTGGTGTGCTAATGAAATCAAAGATATGATTCATCATGTTTAGTCACACCTTTGTCTTATTTAGTTCAGAATCACCTCTAAAGATCGGTGGATTTTGTTTCTAGAATTGAATGGAATGATCCACTTGTCTTGGATCATCCCTCCTATTCCTATTATACACTACCTGAAACATTTGGACAATACTCTAAACCAGTTTTTGGTTCACCTGTGGCTCAGGTGCAACCACATTATCTACAGCTTCTTCTGGTTGGGTTTTATGATACTTATTGGTGCCATTTTCTAGAAGCACAAAAAACTCCATAAGTATCACTCTCTATTAACTTAAGGCTCAACATTTCAAATTATATCACATAACAATATCATAATAATACTTTTCCAAAATAAACCTTTTCCACATTCAACCATTTTGGAAAAATCTATCAAGATTTTGAAAATCAAACCATTTTCAAAATACTACAACCATGCCCTTTTTCAAAATATCACCTTTAAAAACAAATTAACATTTTTCAAAAATCATCACATTGCACCAAATCATATATCATTACTCAAAATGAAATATGCACTCATAGTGGGAAGTTATTTTTTTAATGCATGTCATACTCATATCATTGGTTAAACTCATGACAATGAGATTCCAAATCCTATAAGTGTCTCCAAAACACTTATGTACTCAACTCCCTGATAACTTGAAGTTCAACATAAAAAGTTTAGCTATATCTTTTTATGATATATATTTCAAGTTCTGACAATCCTACACCTTTATATGATCCCAAATCAAAGAATAGACCAGAATGAATTCAACTCTAAGACCAACAACCAATACCAAGTCACAGACCAACCAAGACATATACCACTTTTCCCCAAAGGAAGGACCAAGTTGATACCACTTGTCTCAACCAGATATTTGAACCAAACAAACTGATACCACTTATAACATCCCCCTTCTTCACATTGGATTGAGAAGGTAGAGGAACATTACTCGGCCTTAAGAGACATCCCCAAGACACCAAATAATGGCAATAAATGTTGAAGGGCTTCAATACATGTGGGATAAATTTTTTCCTTAAATTATAAAACAACAAACCAAACATACCATAATCAAATAAATGTTATGTGATGCATGAAATAATGAAAGACCACTCAAACATTTCATTTATATCAAAACCAAACTAAAACCAAGTGCCACAATGGAAGTCTACACTATCAAAGTACATAGCAAAAGACTATAGAACCAACAAAACTCGAAGAAAACTATTACCCCAAGGATCTATCAATATCCATGCTCTAAATCCACTAAACAGCTCGAGTATCACGAAGTACTGCTAAATATGTGTGATACTTTACCTTTGCTCATGTCTCAACAAACAACATCTACAAAAGCACCAAAGTGCCAAAGCATGGGTGAGTAATGAAACTCATTATATTTTCCTCCAATGACTTTTGTACTCACACCACTAGGATAAAACATGTTAGAAACATTCATATAAAAATATTTTATATAAAATAATTTCTAAAACAGTTTATATCAAAATATAAACAAGTTCCAATGAAACCATTTTCTCAAAACAATATCAAGTTCCAAGGAAAGAAACCAAACAATGCTCTAAAATCATTTTACAAATTCTCTTTTAGCATAAACATTCTATTTCCCTTATCCACACAACCAACCATGCATGAAAACTTAGACCTCCCTATAATCGCATGTGGTGAGTCATCCTTTCACCAAGTCATCACTTAGTGAACCATTTTGATGGGGGGGAGCCCTGAACCTTATTTATCCCACTAATTATGGGGGGAATCCTTACCCTTATCCATCCTTAATTCACATGAACACACACAACTATTATGCTAAACCAATTCCAAAACAATCATTTCATCCATTTCAATAAAACCGTTCTTTTATTGAAAACCTTCCAACAAACCAATTCAAATCAACCATTCCAATTCATTTTAATAAAAACATCCCTTTTATTGAAAACATTTTGATTAATCCATTTACCATAATTCCAAAAAATCCACTTTTTAAAATCAACATTTTAAAATCAAGAACCAAATCACTTTCTACAAAAACACCCAATTTACATGTTTCCACAAACCATCGCTCAAGAGGGTTTTCAAAAATCATTACACAAAAAATTAACAATCAATTTCAAACAAAATAATAAATTTTAAATCAATCCTTAATATTATACACATTAGAGTCGTGATGTAAGTAAAAGGAGTATCAATTTTAAGACTCACGTGCATTGTAGAAATTTCCTTAATTTTCAAGACATGCTTCATAAATAGCATCATTATTCCATAACCACAAGCCAACTATAATGAAAAATGGATATCATATGATTTATAGTATGATATAAATCTATTATGACATAAGTACATGTGTTTAGATGAAAAGTGTTTGTTAAGGATATAAATAAACTTACATCAAGAAAAACACACTTTTCATCTATAGTAATTATCCTAAAGGTTTCTAAGGATATTACAAAAATCCATAAGATAAAAAAAGTATAGTCAAGTGATAAACTATATTTCTATAAAATGGTTCACATATCTATTCGATAGAGTGGGGGCAAGATTGACTTGTATTTAGTCAGTATTGGATATGCACAAATAGTTGACATAGGAACAAGTTCCATAAGAGGTTGTGGAAAAGGAATGTTCCAGAGACACATACTTTGTATAAGGTTTGAAACCATGGTAATGGTTTAACATTCATCGTGGCTCGTGATACATTATTCATTGAGAATAATGAATCCTACAAGTAGTATGTGATAATAAGTTAAGATTGACAAGTTCAATTAAAATTCAATAATGGATTCAATGTATCAAAGTACACATGATTAGTATTTTGAATGTTTTAAATCTTGATAATGTAGTGAGTATTCAAGAGAAACTATACATGGGTGGTACAAGTATGGTATCGATAAGGCTTGATTGGTTATACCAAGTCTTCATGCCTAAATCCATTAGAATTTTACTTATCATAACAACTTTTTATGATCATTTTATTTGGCATTGGGTGTCAAGACCACATTTCTTGAAATTTTATATACGATGCAACCATAAGGGTTTGGTGACATCATATAATGCTAATAGGGGGTACAAGTTACTGAAATCCAATTTTGGATTGAAGTAAGTGATAAGATCATAGAATATTCATTTGGAATGAATTCTTTCATATGTCTACCAGAGGTTAGTGGAAGAATCATTGATTTCTAAGGAAAAATATGTTTGATAACATAAGAAAAATAGTTATTGGTCTTATAGTCAGTTAAGACTAGAATGAAAGTAACTCTCCAATGATTGACATAAAGTAGCAACCTAAGTTTTGGAAAAGGTAGATCTAATGGGTTTCTTAGACCAAGCAAAAAGTACATATACTGATAAGGTATTGAAAAATACAATTTGGAACAGTTCAAGAGATAATTGGTACCAATGTCACATGACATAAATCTCTCCAAGAAGACGTGTATGTGACATAGGAGGACATGAATGTGATAAGTATAATTCCATATACTTCTTTAATGGATCAATCACATATGCCATGATATGTACAAGATGTGATATTGCTAACATATATTTTATGGTAGTAAAATATCCATTTTATCCAATGGAATTGCATGGGAAGTAGTCAGAACTATCCGACTACACTTTAGAGAGTATAGGAGATATGTTCCTAGTACTTGGAGAGGAAGGGACACGAGTTTAAGGGGACACAAACTAGTATTCCTTTAGGTCAATGTGATATAATATTTCATTTAGGATAAGGTAATGATCATGAGAAAATCATTCAAGTCAGTGATAGCCATATCTATAAATACTGAGTGCGTTGCAGGTTCTGATGTAGCTAAAAAAGTAGTATAAAATACGCCATAATTTTTTCCAGTTCTTAGAATCACACCTAGTAAGTAAAGATTTATCATAATATAAGTTATGATAATCCTATTATTGGAACTAGCTAATATGTTAAGTTTCGATAGTGGACAGAAGGAATATACTCAGGGATATCATCTCTTAAAGAGATTACTCAAGAAGGCAAAGTCACAAATAACAAAATAGTCACACAGTGGAGATGAGGCAGGCCCAACCACTAAATCCATAACTCAAAAAGCATGATCTTATCATGTGATATCTAACAAGGATAGTTAGTAGGTTGGATCTAGTGCAAGTGGGAGTGTTGTAGTATTGGGTGCCCTATACCCAACTTAAATAGTACTTTTCAATTACCATATCATGTATACAGTGAGTTATGCATGGTGTAAACTTACCATAATAGTATTGATATTTCTATGTCTACTATTTCTATGGTAATGTCCATGAATCACATGTCGTATCAAAATGTTATAGTAGTTCCTAGGCTATAATGAGAACCTAGAGATACCATGATAGTAATCTTAAACATATGTCCCATGGTCTAGATATATCATACTGACTAGACACATATGATGTTTAACTATCAGGTGTTAGGGGGCTTATAATCATTGAGACTTCTTCTCATGAATTTTGCACTTGGTGATCTCTAGTATATGAGATCACGAGGATTGAATCACCAATAGAAACATCACATGTTTCAGGTGTCATTGGTAGTTCCTATATGTGAACACATGTAATTATCTCCTGACTTGAGATTATTAACAATGTGTACCATTTGATCTCATAATTTGATACAAGATGAAAATTATGGCATTGATGTCATAAAGAGGTAACTTGAGTTGTGTGCGTCATTGATGGTGTGATAATGATTGAATAATCAAGATAGAATCTGTTGCTTCTGAAATTAAGTGATATCTCAGGCCCAATTGATCAAGATAGTAGTACCTTTACTAAATCTATGGTCATGGTAGAAGGAGGTAAGTCTGTTCATTTTGGTCAATGAATAATAAATCAAGTATGGATGGTGCCACAAGCTATGCATCCCGCTTTATGAGATATCACAAGACGAATAGATAAGAAAGGTTGTCATTGTTATGAATTTTCCTTATCTCGTTAGGGGGCTTGATGGTTTGTTAGACTCTACTCCTAGTATGTGAATAGTATTCACTACTATCGAGAAAAGGGTTTAGAGGGCCAAACACAATAGCGTATTCAAAAGTTAGTCCTATTTTAATAAATATGAGTATAAGACATGGTGGGCCCCACCATAGAGTCTGAGAGATGTCCAAGTATTAATGATCACCAACAAATAAATAAATTCATTATTATTCGAGTATAGAATAATTGGGTTGAATTTATTTATTAAAAGTATTCACAAGGTATTAAGTGAATACATGGAAAAATATTATACGAACGAATATTATTTTAATATTCAAGGTTCGTTTAATATGTGTAGGAATTACGAGTTGAGTTAAAGACTCGCCTTTATCGCGTGATATGTTAATTATATATTATAAGTAGGTGAAAAAATATAAATGACATTTATGACACAATTAGATCACCATAACATGTGACATTATATATATGAGGGTCAAAGAACCATTTCTGGGTGTTTAATTCCCACTATATAAGAAAAGAGGGGCTCATTTACGAGAGACTATTCATTCCCACGAATTTGAGAGCCCCTCTCTCCTCTTTCCTATATCCTAGAGAGAGAAAGGGTCATTCTGGGCATTTGATATGTGATTGCCACTGTGGATCGAAGGAACAACATCGTAGTGATTTTCGGGATGTTGAAGGATTCGTCAGACCTCTACACTAGCACCTGTATTTTGAAGATTGAAATTCGTGTGGACTCTTGAAGCATGTGTGGATGATCTAGAGGGATTTTGCCTCAAATCCTTCGAGCAACGATCACCGATGACGAGCTGCGGTCGAACACGCCATTGATTCGAATGAGATAATTGTTTATTTAATTTCGATACTTAATTAAATTCGCATGAGATCCTTAGGCCTTTACCAAGTCACGAATCATCTGACACGATGAAGTTACGTCGATTTGGCTATAAAAATTTATATTCTCTGACCCACTGGCTTCCGATGTGTGCCCTGATACCAACGGTTTTATCTGATGCGGGAAAAGGAAAGACACAATAATGTGGCAGTGGGTTTCGTGGTTAGTTAGGCTTGTATATCTGGTGGTGAGACGATGAGATGTTTCCCACATATCATGTGGAGTATCTACCATCAGTTTTGTGTACTTTGGATTTTTTTTTCTGGTTTATGTATGCTGGTTTGGCTTGTTTAAACATTGATGTATGGCTATTATTGTTTGAATTTGTTTATGACATATTTTATTATTCTCCCTTTTCCCTCTAGTAAATGTATGTCGTGTCAGTTGTTTTCCTCTAGGTTGGGAAAAATCATTCTCAATGGTTGCCCTTGATGCTTGTCACTAGACCGTGGGGATTGAGAGCCTTATTATGGATTGGGTCGGGTGCCTAGATTGATGAGTGATTCGGGTTGGTTCGTGACATTGACGATGTGTTGGATGTCTTGGTAGAGATGCATGGATGGTATGTAATATGTCTTGGTTGAGTGGCCTTGACGGTGTGTAAGATGACTTAGTACAAAGGCTTGATAGTAAGGTCGTGATGTCTTTGCACGATGCCTTGATGGTGGGATCATGATATCTTGACTTGAGGATTAAAATGTTTGACATTATGCATTCCATAATTATGAAATCTGTTATTTTTTACTATATGATTTTTATCCATGAATATATTTCATGCTCAAGTTATTGAATGTATAACATGTTTATTGATTATTCACTATGTCGTATTTCTTATGTCTTATGTATTCATGATAACTTCTATTGTACGCAACCTTTAATGAGCATCTGAGCTCACCCTTTATTATGTTTTCTTTTCCCCAGGGTATCAAGAAGGGACCTTTGAATGATTTCAAGGATGTTCTAAAATAAATAATATTTTTTTTAAAAAGTTCACAAGCTATGTTTTACCATCCAACGGCCCGAAAGCCTTCAAATTTTTTTATTTTAAACATAACCCCCTTTTAAGGGATGAAGGGGGAAACCCAAACAAGCTATGTTTTACATTTTCAATGTGATATGAATATCATGTATGTATTTAGTCTCAAAAACAACTAAACTGCTCGATCCTTTGTGTTGTGATTCCTTGTATTTTATACAAATGTAATAAAGTAAACATTGGTTTTAGATTACTGGAGTCAGGGTTGTTACACAGACGTATCCCCCACAATGATAAAGGGTTAAATGACTAAATGATATGACTCATGTCAACAAGGTGCACCTTCTTTTTCGGAAGCCTAGTTGATTAGAACTTCACAGTTAAGCGTGTTTGGTCTGGAGTAGTGATCAGGATGAGTGACATTCTGAAAATTTTCTCAGGGTGTGTGTATGAGTGAGGACAAAGCACACTGGAAAGGACATGTGTTGGCCTGTAGGGATAGTCATTAGTCAGATGACCCGTTCGGGCACGTGGGTGGGCCCCAGGGTGGGGTCCACGTGTCTGCGGGGCAACTGGTGGTACCTGGCGGATCAGGACCCGACGACCCTGTAAAGCGGGGTGTCTGTGCTATCATCAGGGCCCAGTTGTCACATTTGGTATCATAGGTGGTACCCAACCTTAAATGTGGTGCACTGCCTGGGTTGAGATGTAGGGCCCACAACGATGACGTTGTGCTCTAAAGGGGGGGTGAATGTAACACCCCATAATGATAAAAGGTTACATGACTAAATGATATAACTCATGTCAACAATGTGCACCTTCCTTTTCGGGAGCTTACCTGATTATAAATCCACAGTTAAACGTGTTTGCCCTGAAGTAGTGATCAGGATGAGTGACCTTCTTGGAAGTTTCCAGAGTACGTGTGAGTGAGGACAAAACACACTGGAAATGACATGTGTTGGTCTGTGAGGACAGTTATTAGTCAGATGACTCGTTTGGGCACCCAGGGTGGAGACCACATGTTTGCGGGGCAATTGGTGGTACCTGGCGGGCCAGGACCCGACGACCCTGTAAAAGCGGGGTGTCTGTGCTGTCACCGGGGCCTAGTTGTTACAGTCAAGCTAGAGCAGCTCGATAGGGATTGAAGACAAGTATTTTGAGGCCTAGGATTGTAGTGGAGCCTTCCTGTACTTCTATTGTTTTGTTTTGTTTTGTTTTGTAACCGTTTGACCCTCATTTACATTGGTTTCAGCATGGTTGAATGTTATTTATGCATACTCTAATTCCTATTGTGGATGATGTTTTTCTATTTATTTATTATTGATGGTATTGTTATTGAGAGTATAGTCTCTCCAATGTTGATTTATAAACTCTTTGTGCTAGTCGATAGCTTTTAGCGTGTAGAGAGACACACTTTAGGTCCTATGGCACTCCGTTTAGGATATTGCTGAGTGGTTTTAGCCGAGGCATTGCAACACTGGTTTCAACCTTGGTATTTAAGTCCACTTTTTCTATAAGTGGCCATGTCATAGGAATATATCTATCAACATCAATGTTAGGATTTATAGAAACACCAATGATTGCAGGTGATGTTCACTCATGGACAAAGATAGCTGAACACATAGATCATGAAAATCGATGCAGATTTTCAAAGCACCTTGTTAATATCAGATAAACAATAACTAACATTGGTTGATTAGATTCAAATTTAATGTTATGTCAACCAACCAATTACTTGCAAAACTAGTGTCACAGTTGCCAACTATGGTAGCAACTTGCACTGAAATGAGACTTTTACCTTTTAACGTTGTGTTGATTGTTTTTATGTATATGACTTCAATATCAATTTGAAGTCCATCCTCCTATTTGTTTTCAAAGTTTATGGTTGAAAATCATAAAATTTTCATGTTTTATAATTCATATTTCTTAAAACATAGATAATTTCAATAAATTATGAAATCTAAAACACTAAAGGCGATTTTTATCTAAACTGATTCTGTTGTGGATTTTAAATTTAGGAAGTTGAAATTTATGTGAATATCATTCGTCATCTACTATTCTTTTTTTTGTTAATGTGGAATGTTTGCAAATGCATGAAATGTTTTTAGGTGTATCACGCTATTAATTTTTTTCTTGGAACTAAAAAACATGTTTCAGGTTGTTTTCTTCCTCAAATTATTGATATATAATTTTAAATTATGGGTTTATCATTAACTTGTAAAAAAATATAGACAAACCATTTTTTTAGGACTATTCATCAAAACTTTCATTTTTTAAACCGTGGGTTAGATTTTATATTAAATAAGTTCAAAAAATGAATTAATGGATACATTTACATTTGACTTATCTTTATTTTCAATATTTTGATTTCACCTTATAATTTGCAATTCATTCCCATACATTCAAATGATCGGATTCCACGACAAACGGCTCGAATCTCGAAAAAGCCTGATGAAGCCCAGCCGGGATCCCCCAGTCGGCCTCCCCACTAAAATGGCGTCCCCTTCTCCCCACTTCAACTCTTCTCTCCCCGATCCTCTCTCAAATCCAGCTTCTCTCCTGTGTCGGTAAAGACGGCGCCAATACTACTCGCTACATATAATTGGAGGGAGCGAGCGAGCGAGAGAGAGGTTCCATACAGTGAGTGAGAGTGTGAAGGAGGGAGAGTCCTGATGCCTTCCGGCTCTCTCCTCTCCTACTTCCTCCGCTTCTCATTCCTTCTGCACTTCCCAACTGTTGCTTTTGCCGGCGACCCTAATGTTTTCTATGACTGGACCGTCTCCTACATCACAGCTGCTCCGCTGGGCGTCAAGCAACGGGTTCGTTTCTTTCACTCTCCACTCCTTTTTCACATCTACTTCCTGTCTGCATTAAAGTTCCACCCAACTCGTATAAATCCCTAAATGATAGATTAAAACATAATATCTATAATTGATGTCTTTGTTTGATAGTTAATTTTTGTTCACGTGCCCCTAGCCACTTGCCTTTAGTATCTGTGAGAACCTGGTATCCTTGGATTACTGCCTTACACCAAGAGGAATGCCACTCTTCATGGCTTTGATTGGATTTCTTTCCAAAAGGAGTTTCACATTTGATTTTTTTCGGCACTTACTATATTGGTCAACTACTGATGAAGGTATCATCTGATAATTTTTATCTCTATGAAATGTTCATGATAGATAATTGGGATTAATGGGCAATTCCCCGGGCCAATTCTCAACGTCACCACAAACTGGAATGTTGAGGTCAATGTGAAGAACAGCCTTGATGAACCATTTCTCCTTACATGGTATATATGCAATATGAAGTTGGATAGAAATAACAATTAAGCTAATAATGTCATCAGTTGTGTTTGTTTAAATGCAGGAATGGCCTCCAACTTAGAAAAAACTCTTGGCAGGATGGTGTATTGGGGACCAACTGTCCTATCCTTCCTGGCTGGAATTGGACATTTAAATTTCAGGTTAAAGATCAAATAGGGAGCTACTTCTACTTTCCTTCTTTAAACATCCAAAGAGCTGCAGGAGGATATGGAGGAATCATTGTCAACAACAGGGATGTCATCCCATTACCCTTCCAGTTACCTGATGGAGATATTAGCCTATTGATCAGTGACTGGTATGTTAAAACTCCCAAGGTCAGTGTTCATGTTTTCTCTCACTGCTTGGGTTAAGTCCAAGGCTCCATTTGGTTTTGGAAAACATTTTCTGTTTTCATTTTTCATAACTGTATTGGATTATATAAATAGAAAATATTTTTTAGAAAATGAAATGGAAATGATAGATTTTAGGTTAAAAAATTATTTTCATATTTTCTGGAAAATGAAAATACAAAAAAAGGCAAATCGCACATTTTTTTATTCTTCTCCACTATCCAAAACATTTTCTAACACATTTTTGGAAAATGAAAACAGGAAATGTTTTCCTACACCAAACACACCCTAACTATCTGATATAGTTGGTTTCTTGGTATTGATCATTGCCTTTGGGTCAACAGGATATTAGGAAAGATATTGAAAATGGAGATAATCTTGGCGTTGCTGATGGCATTCTAATTAATGGGCAAGGTCCTTACCGATACAGTGGGGCAGTTGGTCCTTCTGGCACTTCTTTCCTGGCTGTAAATGTTGAACCAGGTAGGTTGTTAAATAGGCATTCCATTTCTGTATAGGATACAAATTTTCTGTCATTGAAAGTTATTCAGAACCATATAAAATGGCATTTATGTCATAGAACTGTATGAACATTATAACATGAATGGTACGACTCAAAATACGACACCCAACTCACAATAAGATGGTCATGTGTGGAAATGGAAATGTTCCCCAATAGTAGTCTCCTGACTATGATTATACTGGATCCCTTTAGTTGACAATGGCGTTCCCAACTTTCCTTTCTCGAACAAGATCTTGAATCTTCAGGATGTCACAACATCACAATAGTAGATCTTCTTCCCCAATAATAGGACTTCGACTGACAGTGAAAACAACTTTAGTAGCATGCACCTTGGCCTTGTTCTCTCAATCTTCAGAATGATGAACACAAGAATCAACAAGTTTAGTTGTCTTCTTTCTCAACTCCATAAATATTCAGAAGATATAGTTATGTTTCTTTCTATTCAATTCTTTTGAATCTTCCAATTAACTTTGCTCCTTCCGAACCAACTCTACTTCTTCCGAATCAACTCTGCTTCCGAATCTTCCTCAACTCAAATGAACTTCCAGAACATGCAGGCCGGTCTCTCACTTTCTTCCTCAACTCGCATGATCTTCCAGAACATGCAGGTTGGTCTCTCACTTTCCTCTTCAACTCAATGAATTTCTGGTTGATGCAGGCCGGTCTCTCTTAGTCTCATCCATCTTTGCTTCGACTTAGCTCTCCTCCTTTTATACCTGACGTTGAGTATGGAATTTCTGTGAAATGCGGAAACGCGGTCTCTGATAAATTCTCAAGCTTTGAATTTCCGGATTCCTCAACTCAAATGAACTTCCAGAACATGCAGGCCGGTCTCTCACTTTCTTCCTCAACTCACATGATCTTCCAGAACATGCAGGTTGGTCTCTCACTTTCCTCTTCAACTCAATGAATTTCTGGTTGATGCAGGCCGGTCTCTCTTAGTCTCATCCACCTTTGCTTCGACTTAGCTCTCCTCCTTTTATACCTGACGTTGAGTATGGAATTTCTGTGAAATGCGGAAACGCGGTCTCCGATAAATTCTCAAGCTTTGAATTTCCGGATTTCTCAACCAGGAAAACTTATCATTTAAGTATCGGTTAATCTTCTTTATCTCTTCCTCAAAATCCAGTTTGACTTGGAAGACTTTTCATTCAATACCCATTCTTCCTTCTTTATCGCTTCCTCAAATTTTGACTGGAATCACAACTTAAGAATCATGATATTTATTTCATGAATAATAGCTCAACATCATCATAATTATTTCGTCAACTCAACAAATTATTCTTTTGCATTTTTAGATTGACTTTTTGAAAACTTTGGGATAATCTTACGTAGCATCAACAAATCGTCCGAACTTTGGCTAACAGAATCTCTGACTACAATGCAGCTTCTGATCTCCGTCTAACACATTGTGAGGACTCAGTGTATGATACGTTGGTACTTTGATACACAGCGTAATCTTGAGCTTCTTCCGCACTTCCTCAGCTTCCGCTTTTGCTTCTGGACTTTGGCATATTATCTTCCGAAACACCTTCCAGGCTAACTCAAGATTAATCTTCTGTAACTTTGGATCTGCCAGAGTCAGTCTTTTGTATCAGTGAATTTTCCAGACTTCTCAAAACTTCTTTTGGAATTCACTTTTGCTTCTGCTTCCAGACTCTCTCAACACCTTTTGAATTGGCTGTTAGCTTTCAACATCACCCGGAACATGCAGCTCCTACTTCTGCTTCCGCTTCCGGTCTTCCACATCAGCCTTGTCAATACTTCTAAATCTGCTTCCAGACTTCAACATGGTCTGAAAAGTACCACTTTCAGCATTCTGATACTTTCGGACCTGCACATCAGCCTAAACTATCATCATCACAACTCTTCTTCCATGGGCTTCTTCATTCTGTTGGTTCTGCTTCCGGACTCACCTTCCAGAACATGATGCTTTAAGAGAATCCTCAACATCTGTTGCTTCTGCCTTTGTCAATTCTCTGACTTCTCCAAACCAGCTTTGGCCTTCTCATCAACTGGTTCCATATGTCAGCTTTCGGAACTGCTATTTTGAGATCTTCATCTCATTCACAAATATCCCTCTTCTGGAAATAGGGCTTCTGGATACACATCCAGATACACACATGCTTGCATCTGCGACTCAACTTCTGTAAGTTTATCTTCCGGATTCAGCTTCCAGAATGACCAACCTCTTATCACCTTTCTTAATTCAATCCATCAAACATCTTCATCCTCCAAGTGATGTTCTCATATGTTGCAATGGTCTGTATACAAGGACAGATTCTCACTTCAACTCACAGCCAGCTTCATTCAACCCCTCTACCAGCCAGTTTCTTAACTTCTTCAAGATATGTAGTTGACAGTGCTTTCATCAACCATCAACACTTGTCATTGATTCAAATTAAGTCCAGCTTAACAATCATCACATATATAAGCTGATTTTACATATCTCAAGTCTTCCAACAGCAGCTTCTTCACGTTGTCAATCTTCAATGCCAACACAGGAATAGATCTCGAATACATGAATGGATCTCCAGCAACACACATAATGATAGACAGTATGAGAACTCCAAGCTGTATCTCAAACCAAGGAGCTCTTCAATCTCCCCCTTTCCATGCAAACACTTCATTAGTCCTGGTGTACTTTAGTCTCTTCATTTATTGGGTTCTTCATCAGCACCCAACACATATTGACAGTCTTACTTATTGACAACATACAATCATCATCATCATCACAATCCATTGGGTTCTTCAATTAATACATAAAACTAGAGATAATTATGTTCGCGAAATTTATTTTCCGAGAAAGGAATGGACATTTCACCCTTTCCTTTTCCGTGACCACTTATTTCATACCAAATGTAACCTTAATGTTTGGTGGTGTGTCTCACTAGCTTGATATTCTATAATAATTCATGCTAGGTTGCTTTGAATCATGGAAGATTTTCACTTCCATGAGTTGTTACTATTTGAATGAATTTAGTGATGATTTTTCATGTGTTTTTTGTTTTTTCTTTGATTTTGACTCGTAAAAAACCTGGGATAATGCTTATGCATGACTGAGTTTCCTAGTGGCAGTGAAGTTTCATTTGTGTGAAACAGGGAAAACGTACCGCTTTCGAGTGCACAATGTTGGCACTGCAACCAGTTTGAATTTCAGAATCCAATATCATAGCTTGATTCTTGTAGAAACCGAAGGTTCCTACACGATTCAGCAGAATTACTCAAACATGGATATCCATGTGGGCCAGTCATATTCATTCTTGGTTACGATGGATCAAAGTGCCAGTAGTGATTACTATATTGTTGTGAGCCCTCGGTTTGTTAATTCACCTGCTTGGACCAGAGTAACTGGAGTTGCTATCTTGCACTACATGAATTCTCAGGGGCCTGCTACTGGTCCACTCCCAGATTCTGTCAATGAGGATGTGTACTTCTCCATGAATCAAGCAAGATCCATAAGGTTTTAATTAATTGTATGGCTTACCTGGCAATGCCTTTTACGGATATACATATCCAGGGTCTGTTTGACAACACTTGTTCCGTTTCTCAAAAAACATACACTTAAATTCCTGAAGAAAACCACTAAAATAAGTGGTTGAAAAACAGTTTTTCAATAAGCAATCTGGGAAAACTTGTACAGAATCACTTATCATAATTGATAAGTGCTATAAGTTGTTTTCAATACGCTGTAACAAATGGCTCCTTTGTTGTTGATAAAATGAGTTGACGTTATATATATATATATATATAATATGATGTTTGACGGCCGATTTGTGACGACGGGGGTGCATTTTTTCAGCTGCTGAAGTTTACAACGTCCATATTATAAGTGAGGTAACCGAGCCTACTTGGAAGCTCAAGAAAAGTAAAAAAAAAATGTTAATTTCATCCCATTCATCTTTCTCTATCCATTTTATTAATTTGGATTTTTTATGCTCTTAACAGTTTATTTAGGCAGTGTTTGATAGCATTTATCTAAAAGTGATGAAAACTCTTAGGTTCTGTTTGACAACACTTATTGAAAACTGCTTATAGCACTTATCACTTATGATAAGTGATTTGAAAATGTAAGTGGTGTTTGTTCTATTTCTGAAAAAACACCTGCACTTAATTTCCTGAAGGACACCACTTAATTAAGTGGCAGTTCTATTTCTGAAGAAACACCTGCACTTAATTTCATGAAGGACACCACTTAATTAAGTGGCAGAAAAACAGTTCTTCAACAATCAATCTAAAATACTTATACAAAAACACTTATTAGAAGTGATAAGTGCAATAAGCAGTTTTCAATAAGCGGTGTCAAACGGACCCTTATTACTTATAACAAGTGCTTCTCTCAAAGTGTTTCCTTATTGTTTGTTGAGAAAGAACTTTTTCAGCAATCTGAAAATACTTACACAGAAGCACTTATCCTAAGTGAGCCATAAACAGTTTTCAATAAATGGTGTCGAACGGACCCATATGACTTATTGTAAGTGCTATAAGTAGTTTTCAGTTAGTGCTTCCAAACAGACCTTTATCATAAGTGCTTCTGTGAAGGCGTTTCCAGATTGTGTTTTTTTGCTATTTATTTAAGTGGTTTTCTTCTGAGTTTTGATGACACCTGTCACTTGTGATAAGCAAGCTAAAAAATAAAGTGGTGTTTTTTTTTGTTTCTAAAAAACCGCTGCACTTAAATTTCAGAAGAAAACTACTAAAGTGGCAGAAAAAACCTTTTCTTTAAGAATTCTGAAAACATTTATACGCAAGTGCTTGTCATAAGTGATAAGTGCGATAAACAGTTTCCAGTAAGTGCTGCCAAACAGAGCCCAAGTGTAAGAGATTTTTCAGAAACAAAACAAAACTACTTAGGATTTTAAGTGCTATAAGCAGTTTTCAGTGAGCGTTGTCAAACGGTGCCTTGACACTAATGATAAGTGCTATGTATAAACATTTCTGAATTGCTTACTGAAAGTGCCTTTCTACCACTTATTTAAGTGATTTTCTTTAGGATATTAAGTGCAACTGTTTTCTCAGAAATAGAACAGACACCATTTATTTTTTCAAACCGCTTCACACTTTTCAATAAATGTTGTTAAGCACAGCTGTAAACTATTTTCTTGTGTTTTCAAAAGATTGATTTTAGCATTTTCTTTTTGGTTCTCTTTATTCAACTACTTTTTCTTTTTAGATAACCTTTTTTTTCCTATTGGAATGACACAACTTTATTGTTTTATCCTTTTCTTGTGCTAATGTATGCTGATGTATTTTAAATGTATTTAGAGCCAATGTCTCTGCGGGTGCTGCTCGGCCAAATCCACAGGGATCCTTCAGATACGGTCAGATTGTTGTTACTGATGTTTATCTGATCCTCACTAGACCTCGTGAGCTTATTGATGGGAAGTGGCGTGCTACCCTTAATGGCATTTCATATCTGCCTCCTTCAACGCCCCTCAAACTGGCACAACAACTTAACCTTCTAGGAGTCTATAAACTTGATTTCCCAAATACGCCAATGAACAGACCTCCGAAGGTAGACACATCTATCATCAATGGCACATACAAAGGGTTTCTGGAGATCATATTCCAAAACAATGACACGACTGTCCAGAGTTTTCATTTAGACGGTTATGCGTTCTTCATTGTTGGGTGAGCTATGCAAAAGTTTATTTTTCTGTTGATATTCACAAACATGAAAGCTGGAATTAGGGTTATTTTTTTTTTCTGTTTGTAGTATGGATTATGGATTGTGGACAGAGAATAGCAGAGCTACTTACAACAAGTGGGATGGCGTTGCCCGTTGCACCACGCAGGTAATGTCATGGAATCTTCTTTTTGTTTTTGGTCAGATTTGTTTAGGCGATTTTTAAAAGTTGGCTATCAAATCTTCTTTAAGCTTTTGAGCAGATAAATTAGGGTCTTTTTTATTGGGTACTGTAGATGGTGAATTCCCCTTACCTTAAGGTGAGGTGGAGACATTCTTTTATAGATGGGTAAAATAGATTATACGGTGGAGTATTCCGATGTGAGACTCGGAAACACCCTTCACAATAAAACTGGGTTCAACAGTTCCCCTCAAGCTAGTACATGATAGCTTGGACCAAGAGTCCCACAAAAAGAAAGAAGACACCAAATAAGACCATACACACTCCCCCTCGAGCTGGGTTGGTGATGTTGTGGATCTCTAGCTTGGCACTGAGAGAGGCCATACGAGCTCCCGGGAGGCCTTTGGTGAAGATGTCAGCAAGCTGGTCAGCCGTCGGGATGTGTCTGAAACTGACATTGTGCTGCTTGAGATGGTGGTGAAGAAAGTGACAGTCCACCTCAATATGCTTCGTGCGTTCATGGAAGACGGGATTAGAAGCAATTTTCGTGGCTGCCTGATTATCACATTAAATATGAGTAGACGTCTGCGACGGAAAACCAATCTCATGGAGGAGATAGACGAAGCCACATGATCTTAGTAGTGACCGTGGCCATTGCATGGTACTCAGACTCAACACTGGATCTGAAGGCGACAGTCTATTTCTTGCTGCGCCAGGAGATGAGGTTACCTGCTAGAAAAACGGCAAACCCAGAAGTAGATTTTTGGGTAGCAAGACAACCAACATAGTCAGCATCATAGAAGACCTCAATATTCAGATGATCGTGATGTGAATACCGAAGACCACGAGCAAAGTCTTGCTTGATGTACTTGGCTATGCGGAGGACAACACCGCACTGAGATTTTGTTGGATGCTCCATGAATTGGCTAACTTTGCCAACAACGCAGACAATGTCCGGATGAGTCATGGTAAGATAATTGAGTTTTCCCACCTGTGACGGTACCTCTCTGAGTGAGAAAAATGTTCCATGGTGTCATAGAGAGACCGTTCCCCAGGCTCGGGAGGAGTGTCAACGACAGTTGCCTGAGTCAGACCAGCATCTTGCAAGATATCCAAGGCATATTTCCGTTGACAAAGAAAGATGGTGTCCGGAGAACGAGAGACCTCAATGCCAAGGAAGTATGTCAGCGGACCAAGATCTTTGGTGCGGAAGTGGTGTTGAAGATGCCCTTTGAGTTGGACGATTCTAGTTGAGCCGCTCCCAGTGATGATGATACCATCAATATACACAACCAGCAGGATGCAACCAGAGGACGTCGTACGGTAGAAGACGGTATGGTCCTTCATACTTTGAGAGAACCCAAATGCAGTGACGACGGTGTTGAATCGGCCAAACCAAGCACGAGACTGCTTGAGCCCATAAAGAGAGCGACGAAGTCGACTGACATGGGAGTCGGCTCCTGTGGCACGAAATCCTGGAGGTTGCTGCAGATAGACCTCTTCTTCCAGAAAACCACGGAGAAAGACATTTTTGACATCAAGTTGATGAATAAGCCAATGATGATGAGCGGCCAAAGAGATAGATAATCGGACCGATCTCATCTTTGCAATCGGAGAGAAGGTATCAAAATAGTTTGATACCATATGTCTGAGCAAAGCCCTTCGCCACAAGTCGAGCTTTGAGGCGATGAAGAGTGCCATCTGCATTGAGACGGACCATATAAATCCATTTGTTGCCAACCAGATCCCAAGTATGATTGTCGTCCAATGCCTGCAATTCATGCCGCATTGCTTGTACCACCTCGGGTGAGATTTGACATCGCCAACCATGCGGGGAATAGATATCGTCTCAAGAGCGGAAAGATCTCTGTATGAAGATGTATAGAGAGAAGTATTCTGGCAAGAACGAGTACCTTTCCGGAGTGTAATGGGAAAGTCGTCTGGTGCCGGAGCCGGAGCATTGGACGAAGCTGAGACGATGGTATCCTCGGCCTGGACGGGGGACACAGTCGATGGGCGACGTGAGTAGACAGTGCCAAACCGATGATCGGTAGGGTGAGACACCAGAGAGGGGTGGATGATGAGAGGAAGACAATCATCGATGGTGGTGTCTGGATGGGGAGAGGGAAGAGAGAAAAGAGAACTCTCAACAAACGATACGTCAGCAAAGATGATATACCGCCGTAAGTCCGGAGAGAAGAATCGATATCCACGCTAAGTGCTGGAATATCTGAGGAATATGCAACGGAGGGATTTGGGAGAAAGTTTGGAGAGGTTGGGATGAGTGTCACAGACATAACATAAATACCCAAACACACGGAGTGAAAGTGAGTAAGGAGGGAGAGTGGAGAACAGAGTTCAAAAAGAAGTATCATCCTGAAGGATAGAAGAAGGAAAACGATTGAGGAGGTATGTAGCAGTAAGGATGACACCCCCAAAAGAGAAGAGACACCTGCCTGTGGAATAGGAGGGCAAGATCAGTCTCTAGAATATGACGGTGTTTCCGCTCGGCCACTCCATTCTGCTGAGGTGTATCAGAGCAGAATGTATGATAAATGATGCTTTTAGCCTTGAGAAACTGCTGAAAGGAAGTGGACAAATATTCTCGTCCATTGTCCGAACGGAGACATTTAATGGAGATGAAGAATTTGATATGAATTTCATGGTAAAAGGTCTGAAAAGTAGAAAACACCTCAGACCGATCACGAATAAGGTACAACCAAGTCATATGTGAAAAATCATTAATGAAGGATATATAATATTTATACACTAAGTGACTCGAGACGGCACAAGGACCCTATACATCTGAATGAACCAAATCAAAGGGTTTGGAGGCCCGTGTAACCACTCGAGCAATATATGATGTGCGATGATGTTTCGCAAATTTACATGACTCGCAATGAAAGGAAACACGCGGACTAATATCAGGAAAAAGCTGATGAAGGGCGGAGGCAGATGGATGTTCCAACCGAGAATGAAGATCCAATGCACGAGCAAAAAGAGACGTGCAGACGACTGATGTCGGTCCATCGAACATGTACACTCCGTCTCGAAGCTGAGCTCTATCAAGTTCCCGGTTCGTCGTCCGCTCCTGAAACGCAATAGCAGAAGATGTAAAGATGACACTACAGTTGCAGTTCTTGGTAAACTTACTGATGGAGAGAAGGTTAAAAGGACTTCGAGGCACATGTGCCACAGACGACAGACGAATATATAAATTCAAGGAGCATGCACCAAATCCCACAATCGGGATAGTGGATCCATTAGCAACAGTGATGGCTGATGAGCCAGTATATGGACGGTAGGTTGATAACATACCTGCATCACCTGTGAGATAATCTGATGCACCTGAGTCAAGCATCTAGGCAGGGGAGCGATGAATGACATAAGCAGTGGAACCACTAGTGTGAGCAATAAATGTCGAAGAAGAACCCGGTAGAGAGGTGGTTTGATGATCGTGAATCAACTGGAGCTTAGCCATGGAGAGGTCCAGAGTGGGTGGAAGAGCAGCGAGTGATGGGGACGCATCCTGGACCGCAGTCTGACATTGTCGAGAGGCGGTGCCAGACGTAGCTGGTACGCCGCTGGGAGGGCGGGAGGGGTTAAACCGGGAGAGTTCCTTCAGGAATGAGGGCAGTGGAAAAAAGAAAATTATCGGGATTTTTCCTCTGATACTTTGTAGATGGTGAATTCCTCTTACCTTAAAGTGAGGTGGAGACATTCTTTTATAGATAGGCAAAATAAATTACACGGTGGAGTATTCCGATGTGGGACTCGGAAATACCCTTTACAATAAAACTTAACAGGTACTTATGACAGCATGCCAGAAAGATGAGAGCTTTACCAGAAACATCTTGAGAAATGACAATTTTATGTGAGATATTGCGAGGAAGGTATAGGTCTGCTCACTATCAAGAAATTTCCTTGGAATGTGGTGCATTATGAGTTGGGAAAAGACCATTAAATGGGTCCAAGGCCCACCTGACCCATCGAGCTAGACCTGCAGAATTATAATAAATGGGTCTAGGTTTTTTGGCCCGGATAAGAAACAAATCAATTTTAAAGCCCGTTTAATGCATGAGTCAGGCTTGGGTCACACTTGGTGACTCAGGCCAAGCCTGAAGGCAATGCCACCAGCAATGAAAAAACACCACCAATTCTAGGCTAAAGCAGCAAGGGAAACTTGCAGAAGCAAACTCAAATTTTTAGGATTCAAAGTTCTCATTGCAGTGAGTGTTTTGGTCCATATAGACCATAAAATGAGAGAAAAACGACTCGACACAGATTACTAGGCATTGAAGTCTCAAAAAAGTCACAAACCCCCCCTCTAAAAATTGCTCTCTAATGTAGCTTTAAATGCTGATTTTCCAATATTGTGAAGTTCTCCACGAATGCTCCACTTTACAGTACTCTCTTTCTCAATGCTTCCATTTCCATGAAAATGCATTCACCTTCCACGTTGACACTATTTTTTTTGTGCAAGTGAGTTGCGGCCCACTGATAAAGTAGATCTCAAGAAACCTGGCCTGGTCTAATTTGAATAATAACTGGGCGTAGTATTTTTGTAAAGCCCAAAAATATTATCCTTGATTTGATTATGCTCCGTATCACACATACACAGACATGTGTGCATATTGTGTCAAACATTCAGGTCTTGCTTTATTTTTTGAGTGAGATTCAGATCATGATAAGTTGTGATGGGCTAGGCTTCGACACGTGCTTGAGTAAGAAACTATGTATGTGATGAATTTTATTCAAAAGAAATCAGAATTACAGATTATAGAATATAGAAGAAGTAGAAGAATGATTTCTGTTAGGTGTGTGGGTGTGTAGGGTGTTTAGGGTGTCAGTGTTATATTGTGTGTGGGGCTGCTACGTGTGGGGTTGGGGTCTTAATTGCTGGTGGGGGCAGTTTTGCCTTTATCCTTTATTAGTTGTTGGGGGCTGGTTTGAAGCAAGTAGGGGGGATATTAAATAGGGGCTGTGTTTGTTGGAAGGGCCACAAATCATTTTTAGCATTTGCTTGTGTAAGCTTGTGCAACATCCTCAATTTTAAGGTACGCCTTGTGAATGGTTTCTGGGCAGAAGTCATGAATTTGCTTTCAGGACGCGAAAAGCCGTTCACGACGTGGGATGCTATTCATGACGTGAATGGGGTTTTTTGGGTTTTTAAACCCAGGCGACGGGATTTTCAGTGTATCGGTCTTTCCGAAAGTTCACGACGTGTTAGGACCGCGTGGTTGAGTGAGAGAGAGAAAGTAGAATAAAACCGTAATAACACCGAATTGATAGTAGTTGTAACGACCCAAAGTTTTATCTATAGAAATTCTCTTCTTATAATTATGTCATATGGTATAAACACATAAGAGAATATGATACAAACTTTATAAATGATGAATGAATGAAATAAGAAGCGTTTCTAGAAGTTAAGGAACCTATATCAATGAAATAGTAACTTGACCTTTGAAATAGTAATGCGATCCTTATTAATAGTAAACCGGTCAATTGAATATTAACCTCACCAATGAAAGTATGAATAAAATTTATCCATCTTATAAGCGACAAGCCGGACAGATTCGGGAAGCCGAATGAGAGATTCATCATGAGAAGATAGGGCAGTGGAAATTATCAGGGTTTCTCTCTAATACCATGTAGTTGGTGAATTTCCCTTACCTCAATGTGAGGTGGGGACATTCTTTTATAGATGAGTAAAACGGAATACATGGTGGAGTATTCCGATGTGGGACTTAGAAAGTTTGGGTCGTTACAGGTCTCAACAATTATAATTGTAAAGGGGATGCGGTAGTTAGGCCGTGGCCGGAGGTCATTAAATAAGAGGTGGTGAACAGTTTGGGGGGTTAGGAATTGTTTGGTGAGTTGGCTCTGCTATGCAGAATTGGGGGCTGTGGCCTTGGTCTCGGGGCGCGACTCGGTGAGTACTATCTACCTATTCCATCATCTTCTTCTGCGTTCTTTTGTATTCTGTTTTTTCTGTTTGCAGCCATTGTTGGTTATAAAGAAATCTATTCATTCTCACACTCTCTCTGACCTTCCTATCATTCATAGTTCCTTGTTTCCAATTTGTTAATATGAATCTCAAACTCTTCAACCACTGTATTCCCAAAACCAAATTCGGACCCCCTGTATGAAAAACACATGCCTCAACTGAAATAGCAAAATTTTCCAAACCACAACCTCCTTGCAAACACCCTGAGATATAGTTCGGTATCCATCTCCCATCTTAATTCCTAATGGCCTGGTCGGGCAAACTTCCACATTTTTCATTTTGGTGGAAGTTTTTGAAATGAAGTTGTGACTTTCTCCGCTATCAACGGGGATCACTATCGGTATTCCTGATAGGCGTCCTGAAAACATCAGTGAATCTCCACGCGCCTCGCCCATACTCTTGAATTCCACCATATCACCAGAATGCTCCATGTCTTGGATTTCATGCATCTCCACCTGAAAATCACACCGTCCTGAACTGTGCTGTGTATCTAGTGTATCTACTTCTTCCTCCACTTTAGGAGCTGGTTTATCGAATTCCCGAACCAAAATCCTAAGTGCTTTTTAAGACATTTTTTGCATGGGAGTAAAAGGTTGGCCACAACTAAAACACAAATCCATTCGTTTCCGTTCTCTCCTTTCCCGTCGGTTGATGAACTTCACTCCATTCCACCCCCCCCGTGACTCTGCGGGAATGAGAATGGAAATTCGGCACCACAACTCCGGAATCAACTCCGTGGAACCGAAGGCCTCATTGGTTGCCCTCAGACTCCCCTTAAAACGCCTTCGCCCATTAGCTCTCTCTCTACTTTTCTTGCCAGGGTAAGCAACCTGAACTTATTAACCGATTTATGCGTTGATACTCAATTCTCGATCCCAAACCGCAGCTTGCCCATAAACAAGCTCATGAACCATGGCTTAAGAAAAACAGGTATCCTCAAAGCAACTCGTTCGAACTCTTCTATGTATTCATCCACGATTCCGGTTTGTCGCAGAGACTTCAAATGCTTGGTGGATCTCTCTCAGTAGATTTTCCATACCTATCCATTAGGGCAGACTTGAATTGCTCCCAAGACTGTTAGCAGTGCGAGGTCCGGTTCCGGGGGTGTTTCCCCATAGTACCCACCCACCCCATTTTGCACACTGACCAGTGGAGGGGTAACATGGGTAATAAGGATTCTGTTAGTGGGGTGGAGACCAATAGTTAGTTCAGTCAGTTTATAAGTTGGAGGGCTGGGCCTACAAAGACAGCTAGAATATTTTTTTTTCATTCTATTGGAACAGAACGAGCGGGAGCCAGTGGCTTGACTCCTGAAGTATCTCGCAGCTGCAGCAGGCGAACGCTGGGGGAGGACTCTCCACCTTCAACCTGTTGTAACTCTTCTTTCTCTCCCATAGCCGTAACATCTGAAAATCAGTAATATCAATCTAATTCTTCTCTTCAGCTCTCATTATTGCTTATCTCCGAGCACGCACACACCTGGACCGTAAAATCTTTCTCGACTTCGCTGGGGAGAAACGAGCTGAGGTGCGGAATAGAGGTAGACGCTCGTAGGGGGTAGGCGTTGTGAAATTCTCTTTTGTACTGAAAAGTTTGCATCGTGTTATATGCAAACTCGAATGGAGCACCGAGTAGCCTCGATCGAATCATCCACAGAGAGTATAAGAGTTGCCATGACTTCTATACAAGAGTATGGAGAAAATGATGAGCTGACAGGGTGAGAATTTGTGAGTACCTCAAAACGAGGCGCAACAGATGGAGGAACGATTGATGATGCGGGTTCGGGATCTGGAAGAGCAAACTTTGGAAAGACTAAGGGGGATAAAGCCGCATATCGAGCGCAGTTCTGAAGTTGGAAAACAGAGTGGTAGCGTAATTAACTGGACGACTGACATGGAGTATGACGAGCGCCTGGAGAAAATACCAGCTACAGAGGTAGTCGATCAATCAGAAGAGTTGTGCAGCGTGACACGAAAGATAGAATTACTCAATTTTGCTTTTGATGATCCTCTAGGATGGATCATCAAAGATGACACCTACTTCCTGATAAATCGAACTCCCGAAGATATGAAATTACATCACGCACAAATATGTATGGAAGACACTGCATTGTATTGGTTTCTGTCTTGGAACAATGTTACTCTCGGAGCTTCCTGAAGCTCTTTCAAGTCTGTTTTCTGGATCGGTATAGAAGGAACACTGATGGAGACCCGTTAAGATTTCTGAAAAATCTGAAACAAACAGCCTTGGTGGATGATTATATCGAGGAATTCGAGCAGATTGCCTTAAGGATGCCCAATTTCCCCGAACCATTGTACATGAGCCTATTCATGGGGTGATTGTGTCTTGAAATAGAAAATCGAATTTCAACGCATGAACCGACAAACAAATTTCGGATGATAGTCCTGACAAGGAAAGTTGAAAGAGAATTGGTTACTGAGGGAGTGCTTCGAAGTACTCGTTCTCGCCCAATTGTACCCCTATCTCTCGGAATTCCGGAGTAACAACAACAAATTTTTCTGTGCCCCGACCGACTATTGATTGAAACCGACGTGATGATGAATTACGAAAGGTCGTTGGGGATGACCGTTGGGGAGGGGTGAGAGCACTTGGTCGGCAAGAGCGGGAAGAACGGAAGCAAAAGGGGTTGTGTTTCTACTGTGACCAACCATTTGGGCCCATGCATAAATGCCCTAATAAACAGCCAATGGGGAATTAGTGGCTGAGAAAGAAATACTGGATGGGATGCCAGCCGACCAGCTAGGAGCGTTGGTAGAGTTACGAAACATGGGTGGAGTGGGGGCCGATTCGATGGTGTTAGTTGGAAATTTAACAGGTTACCAGTGCTTGTTTTAGTAGACAACGAAGCCAACCACAATTTCATCTGTAGGCGGCTTACAAAAATCGCAAATGTGAAGGTTAATTCGACCAGACCTTTCGATATAACACTCGACAACGGATATCAAGCTCTTTCACACGGCTTGTGCAAGCAGGTTCTGATCAATCTGGAAAATTTTGATGTTATAGTAGACGCCTATGTTTTCGATACACGAGGACCAGACGTAATTTTGGGAATGCAATGGTTGAAAAGCTTGGGAAGTGTGTTGATTGACCGAGGTCATAAAACGATGGAATTTATGTGGCAGGGGCAAGAAATCAGACTGCAGGGAAAAACGACCGAAGAGGTGAGCTCATGGAGGCAACCTAACCATGCTCAGACCAAGACCTTGTTTGTTGATGAGTGGGCTTGGATGGCGCAACTCCGGTTTCCAGCAGTAGGGATAGGCAAAGAGCAGGTTGACCAGCTCCAATTGGAAGAGGTGCTGAAAAATTTCCTGACCGTTTGACCAGCCACGAGGTCTTCCACCTCAAAGGGAGACGGATCATGCTATAAATCTAGTGGTTAGAGCAGCACTTGTAAGCATCAGACCCTATAAGCTGGCCCATTACCTTAAAGACGAGGTCGAACACCGAGTAAATGATATGTTGGCTCAAGGGATAGCGGGACACAGTTGCAGTCCATTTGCCAGCCTCATAATTCTAGTTAAAAAAAAAGATGGGAGCTGGAGAATGTGTGTTGACTACCGGGCGCTAAATAGACAAACCATACCAGATAAATTTCCCATCCCCATCATTGAAGAATTGTTGGATGAATTGCAAGGAGCAACATATTTTTTCAAATTGGATTTAAAATCTGGATTGCACCAGATTCGGGTCCGAACAACGGATGTTAGTAAAACGGCCTTCTGAACTCACGAGGGACACTATGAATTTCTTGTCATGCTGTTTGGATTAATGAATGCTCCGACTACCTTTCAGTCCACTATGAACTTAATGTTTAAGGAGTATTTGAGGAAGATTGTTTTGGTGTTTTTCGATGATATTCTGGTCTTTAGTAAAGCTTGGGTAGACCACCTGCCACATTTGAGGACCGTTTTCCAGGTGCTGCAGAATAATTAGCTTCATCTAAACTTTAAAAAATGTTTTAGGCACAACAATCCATGAAATATTTAGGCCATATCATTTCTGCCAAGGGCGTTTCAGTGGAACCATCAAAGGTTAAATGTGTTATCGGCTGCCCCGACCACAATCAGTTAAAGGAGTCCGAGGATTCTTGGGTTTAACCGGCTACTACAGATTTTTTTTTGAAGGGTATGGTAAGATAGCAAAGCCCCTCACGGATTGACAGGAAAAGATAATTTCCATTGGACACCGGAAGCTGAGCAAGCCTTTAATACCTTAAAAAGATGTCTTGTTACAACTCCTTTACTTGCTTTGCCCGATTTCCGACAGCCGTTCATCATAGAATGTGATGCCTCTGGTCTAGGGGTTGGGGTTGTACTCATGCAAGTTGGGCGGCCAATAGCCTATTTCATTAAGGCTTTAGCGGATACCAACCTCACCAAATCAGTTTATGAAAAGGAAGTTATGACACTTGTTTTAGCTGTCCACCATTGGAGACAATATCTGACTGGGAACCTTTTTATTGTTTATGCCGATGACAAGACTCTCAAGCACCTCCTTAGTCAACGTCTTCACACGAAAAATCAGCAGGATTGGCAGACAAAACTATTGGGGTTTGACCTTGAGATTATTTACAAACCAGGGCGCCTAAATCAGGTGACAAATTCCCTTTCTCGCCGGGTTGCTGGCAAACTTGACAGCTCAAATGAACCTATATCTTTAGGTTCAGCAGTATCCGTACCACTCTGGTTGGAAACAAAAGTAATAAAGGCCGAAAATCAGCAGGATAATTTTTGCTGTCCAACAACACCCCTCTACACAACCCAGGTATGCTGTCCGACACGACTTGCTAGTTTTTCAAGACCGACTCGTTATGTCCTCTAAATCCAACCTCATACCTAAGTTTTCATAGTACTATCATTCTTCACCAGTAAGGGGCCATGCTGGATTTCATAAAACCTATAAACGGCTAGCTTCTGGCTTATTTTGGAGGGGAATGACTAAACAGGTTCAACAGTTCGTCCGTGTGTGTGATGTTTGCCAACGACATAAAGCTCAGGCTATGTCTCCAGCCGGTCTACTCCAACCGCTTTCGATTCCAGCTCAGGTTTGGGAAGAAATATTGATGGATTTTCTGTCCGGATTGCCAAAGTCCCAGGATTTAGTGTAATTTTGGTGGTTGTGGACCGTTTCACCAAATATGCCCATTTTCTACTGCTGAGCCATCCTTATACAGCCAAGGATGTTGCTGAACTTTTCATCAAGGTGGTGGTACGATTACATGGCATCCCTTGCTCAATCCTTAGTGACTAGGACCCCATTTTTGTCAGTAATTTCTGGAAAGATTTATTTCGCTTGGAGGGCACCACTCTTAAGATGAGTTCTTCTTACCATCCCCAAACGGATGGACAAACGGAAATCGTTAGTAAGTGCCTTGGAACATACTTGCCTTGTTTTGCTTTCGAAAGGCCACTAACTTGGTCCTGATGGATGCCTCGGGACGAATATTATTACAACACGACGACCCATTCCTCAACTAAGCAGACTCCTTTTGAAACTGTTTACGGGCGGGAACCTCCTGCTGTGTAGTGGCTTGCTGGGCATTTGATATGTGCCTGTCGTGAGGTGTGGTAAAAACAATTATTTACTAAGTTAAAAATGCAGTAAAGTGGTTAACTTAGGTTGTCTCCAGAGAGGAGCGCACAACAATCAAGCCGTCACCTTAAAATTAGAGAAAGAAGTGAGATTGTTTTTGAAATTGATTGATTTTGTAAGGACAAGAAAAGAAACTAAACAAAGGAAACAATTTAAGAAAAATATTGAGAATAAATTGACAAAACAAGTGATTGAAACTATTATATGATACGGTGATTAGGTCAGTTTTGGTTCTCCAATTGTAATTCTATCATAGTTCAACTTATCCAATTCTCTTCTGCTAAGTCGATAAAAATGAGAATCAACAATCGCTTCTTCTCACTCCCTTAGTCAAATAGTAACGGTGAGAATAAACCTTACTAAAATCTCAGATTGGTCTACTCCTTCCAATGTGTGATAGAGTTGTAGCGAATACCCCCAATTGACTTAGGCAACTCCCAATCAGGTCTTGTTTATCTCAAACAATGAAGAATGTTCACTACTCCTCACACAAGTACTGACGATCACCAAGTACTTCACTACTAAGCCCTGATCTATTCCATCATATATAAACCAGAATCTTGTGGAGGGAGATATTGATCATTGACCCAAGCAATAAAAACAACAGAATCTAAAATCAAATACAATCGTATATGATAATAAAAACCGTTATAATAAATTGAAACCGATTTCGCAAGAGAAAAATATCTTAAAATATTAAGTGCAAGAACTCAAGAATTACATAAGGGAAAACCTCTCTTTCCTCAATCACACAGAAGTTTACCCCACCATGGTAAGGGTAATTGTGAATAAGGGGGAAGAAGAATTCATTACAAAACTAAGAAGAGTAAAACAGAGAAAACAAAGAACATAAAATTTGATCCTCTAGAATCTGTTTGTCAGAAATTTGCTTATGTTCTGCCCACCAGATGGCCGAACCATGCCAAGGTCTCTTCTTAAAATATGTTCGGAATGGAGTTGGCTATCGATCCTCCAAATTTCAAAGATTTTGGACAGGTGTAAAGGAGGATATGACCGAAATAACGAGTTTAACTTCTTCCGTCCGCCAAACACTGTTTCACCCGCTTCACTTGGACTCGCTCAAAAGATGCCTTAATGAGCTCCTTAATTTATGAAATTTAATTTGAACCGTCCCTTTAGAGTTCTCTGTTGAAACCAGTTGGAATCAGCTCATTTGAAATTTAATAAGGTGGGGTCTATTCTAGAGGCCATAAATATTTCTCCACTTTATTGATTTTTTCGGGTCATTTTGTTTTGAATTGGTTATTGGCCTAGAAGACAAAGTTGAAGCCCACGAACAAAGAAAGCCTACAAAAAAGGAATCACTCAATTTGGATCATAATTGTAAAAGATATGCATGAAATACAAAATCTTCATAAAACTGTTAAATTTACAGAATTAAACTATTTTCACAATGAAACTCAAAATTAACCAAAAACACTAAATTAATGAAAATCCCCTCAAATTTAATAATTGACAGGGATTAAATCATTGAAACACACATGAAAAATAATGAAAATATTAATTCTATCGGCATTTTACTCCAGTGGACACGGTGTTCACATTTCTTGCTGAACAAGATCAAATGATAGAGCAGCTCCAACACAACCTCACCCGAGCCCAACAACTGATGGTTCGAGCTGCCAACAAGCATCGTCGGGATGTTACTTATAATGTTGGAGAACTCGTTTTCGTCAAACTCCGACCAAATATCTAGACTACCAAGGCCCGCAAACTGACTCCCAAGTTGCCAGCTCGCTATTATAGTCCCTTCGCTGTTGAAACAAGCCTGGGAAACACTGCTTATAAGATGACTTTGTCACCTACAACACAAATATATCCGGTTTTTCATGTTTCACAGCTCAAACGTGCGGTTGGGAATTCTCCAGTCCACTCCGAGCTTCGAGAATTATGGGACAATTCTTCATCCACTAGTCCTCGGCCAACAACGATCTTAGCTAACAGATCAGCGCCTGGGCATTCACGAGGCACTTGGCCAGTTCAGTGGCAGGGCCTACCTACTGAAGAATCAACATGGGAGGATGTTGAGCACATCATTTCACAATTTCTAGATTTACGCCTTGAGGACAAGGTGCCGATTGCCGAGGGGGAAATTGTTAGCAGTGCGAGGTCCGGTTCAGGGGGTGTATTCCTGTTGGATTAGTGTAGCCCGATCTGGTTGGCCCGAATGCTTGTGGCCCGCAACTGTTGCGGGTCGAGCTGACCGACCACTGTAGCAGAGTTGACTGACATCGACAGGGCACTGTAGCAGTGCGGACTTCAGAGTCAACTTTACTGTAGCCTTTTGGACTTCCATCCTGCAGACACTGTAGCACTTTTGACTTTGGTGGCCGCCTTTTCACTGTAGCGACGCAGACTTCTTGTGCGGTTGGTGGAACACTGATCGTCTTTCTCTTCATTTGTAGCCCATTTTCGGGCTAGGGTTTGTTACTGAAAAATCTCTGTAATTGTGCTTCTGAATTATAGTGGATATTCTACCTCTCCGTGGACGTAGGGATTATTCCCGAACCATGTAAATCTTTGTGTTCTTGTTTTTTTTCCCTCTCCACTCTTCTGTTTTTCGTCGTTTCTGTTGCTGCAACTCCCGGCGTTTTCGCAACAACTGGTATCAGAGGTTGAGTTTAGGATTCTCCAACGATGGCTATGGATGAAGGGAAGGTGAAGATCGATCGCTTCGATGGAACATATTTCAGTCTCTGGAGAATGCAGATCGAGAATTATCTTTATCAAAAAAAGATGTAATTGCCGCTTCTGGGTCTGAAGCCAACGGACATGGAGCAGTCGGAGTGGGAGCTGCTGGATCGACAGGTTCTGGGCGTTGCGCGCCTTACGTTGGCAAAAAACATGGTGTTCAACATCAGAGAGGAGAAGACGACGATTGATCTGATGAAAGCCCTCGCGAATATGTACGAGAAGCCTTCTGCGGCAAACAAGGTGCAAATGATGCGACGATTGTTCAACCTGAAAATGGATGAAGGGAGAATTGTTGCAGACCACATCAACGAATTCAACACCATCATAAGTCAGCTGACATTGGTGAAAATTGATCTTGGTGATGAGGTATGTGCACTGGTATTATTGTTTTCTTTACCTGACACTTGGGAAGCGACTGTAACAGCTGTGAGCAATACCTCGGGGAATACCAAACTGGTTCTGAAAGATATACGGGACCTAATTCTTAGTGAGGATATGCGAAGAAGAGAATCATGTAGATTCTCTGGTTCTACTCTGAACATTGAAGGAAGAGAAAGATACCCACAACGAGACATTTGTAGAGGGCGATCAAGGTCAAGAGGGAAAAGCCGAGCCAAGGCAAAGGGGGCTGGTCCTACCTGCTGGACATGCGGAAAGAAAGGACATGTCAAGGAGTGCAGAGATAAATGGAAGGGACCCGAAACCAGTGGAGCAAACACGACAGTTGAAGGAACTGATGACGTGCTGTTATTGAGTGTGGATAGCCTAATGGAGTCTTGGATTTTAGACTATGGGGCGTCTTTCCATTCTACATCGGAGAAGGGATTTCTGAAAAATTACTTTTTTGGAAATTTCGGCAAGGTACATCTTGCTGATGATGAGCCCTTGCAGCTTGTGGGAAAAGGAGATGCACGAATCAAGACTAAGAGTGGGAGCTTGCTGGTTCTGAAAAACGTGAGGTACATCCCTAGTTTAAGAATAAATCTCATTTATGTGGGACAACTTGATGATGCAAGGTTGAGTATCACGTTCACTGGTGGTGCATGGAAAATCACCAAAGGAGCTATGGTCATAGCTCGGGGAGCAAAGAATGGTACCCCTTATACAACATGACAGAAACTTGCATGGACATGGCTGCATCACTCAAAGTTGCAGGAGATTCACAACTGTGGCACAACAGGCTAGGCCACATGAGTGAGAAGAGGATGAAGGTGCTGACAACAAAGGGGCTGCTATCGGAGCTGAAGTCAGTGGAAATTGGCCTATGTGAAGATTGTATCTTCGGAAAGCAGAAGAATGTGTCTTTTGCAAAAGGAGGCAGAACACCAAAGGCTGGGAAGCTAGACCTGGTGCACACTGATGTTTGGGGGCCTGCACCAGTACTTTCCCTCGGAGGGTCACAATACTATGTGACATTCATCGACGACTCAACAAGGAAGGTATGAGTTTACTTTCTGAAAAGTAAATCTGATGTGTTTAAGATGTTTCAGAAGTGGAAGGTCATGGTGGAAAATGAGTCGGGATCAAAGTTGAAATGTTTGAGGTCTGACAACGGTGGAGAGTATGACAGTCAGGAGTTCATAGAATTCTGTTCTGATAATGGAATTCGGTGGGAGAAGACTATCCCAGGAACACCACATCAGAATGGTGTAGCTGAAAGGATGAATGAGACACTGAATGAATGTGCCAGGAGTATGAAGTTACACTCGGGGTTGCCCAAGACCTTCTGGGCTGATGCAGTGAACATGACAACATATCTGATCAATAAGAGTCCATCTGTGCCAATGGGAGAACGTCTACCCGAGGAGCTCTGGTCCGGTAAGGAGGTAAAACTCTCACATTTATGAGTCTTTGGCAGTTGACTTATGTACACATTGATGCTAACTCAAGGGACAAGTTTGATGCTAAGTCCAAGCCTTGTTTTTTTATTGGCTATGGTGCTGACGAGTTTGGTTACCGCTTTTGGGATGATCTCAAGAAGATGGTCATCAGGAGCCAGAACGTGGTATTCAATGAAGGTGTCAGGTACAAAGATCATCATGCAGCTGAAGATGAAAATGGGAACATTGAATCAGAGTGCAGAGAGCAAGTGGAGCTTGAAGGTGTATCTGAGCATGAGACATCCGAACCGGTGGAACCTACTACTCCACTGGAGTTGAGGAGATCAACAAGGGTGAAAAGGCCTGTGCAGAGGTATTCACTATCCTTGAAATATCTGTTATTGACTGACGGTGGAGAACCAAAATGCTTTGAAGAGGCAATGCAGTTGAAGGAGTCGAGCAAGTGGGAGCTGACTATGAAGGAGGAGATTTCTTCATTGCGTGATAACAACACTCGGGAGCTGACACCTTTACCAACAGGAAAGAAAGCATTGCAGAACAAGTGAGTCTACCGGGTCAAGGAAGAACATGATGGAAAGAGGAGGTACAAGGCAAGACTGATAGTGAAAGGTTTTCAACAGAAGGAAGGTGTGGACTTCACTGAATTTTTTTCACCTGTAGTGAAGCTTACCACCATCCGGGTGGTTCTCATCATTGTGGTGTCAGAAGACTTACACCTTGAGCAGCTTGATATCAAGACTACTTTCCTTCGTGGGGATTTGGAGGATGACATCTACATGCAGCAGCCAAAGGGATATGTAGAGTCTGGGAAGGAAGACCTGGTGTGCAAACTTCAGAATAGCTTGTATGGGTTGAAGCAGACACCCAGACAGTGGAACAAAAAGTTTGATGCATTCATGACTAAAAATGCATACAAAAGATGTGGCATGGATCAATGTTGCTACATAAAATTCTTTGGTGATGAATATATTATATTGCTTCTGTATGTGGATGACATGCTCATTGCAGGATCATGTATGCAGAGAATTAATGAGCTGAAAGGGCAGTTGGCTAAGGAGTTTGAGATGAAAGATTTTGGAGAAGATGACAAGATTCTGGGGATGAAGATCAAGAGAGACCGCACAGTTGGAACGTTGATGTTATCACAAACTGATTACATTGGAAAGGTTCTGAGAAGATTCAGTATGCTGGAAACAAAGACAGTCTTTATTCCTCTGGCGAGCCATTTCAAACTATCAAAGTAGCAATCACTGAAGACGACAGAAGAGGTTGAGTACATGGCAAAGGTTCCATACACATCAGCTGTTGGAAGTCTGATGTATGCCATGACCTGCACTCGACCTGACATCGCTCATGCAGTGAGAGTTGTGAGCAGGTACATGGCTAACCCTTAAAAGCAACATTGGGAAGCTGTGAAGTGGATACTGAGTTATTTGAAGGGCAACAAGGAGGTATCTTTGTGCTTTGGGAAAGGAAATTCATTGCAGGGGTATGTGGATGCTGACCTTGGAGGCGATGTCGACAGCAGGAGGTGTACCACGAGTTATGTATTTACCTGTGGAGGAACTGCGGTAACTTGGATATCACAATTGTAGAAGGTGGTGACTTTATCTACCACAAAGGCAGAATACATTGCTGTAACATAAGCTGAGAAAGAGATGGTTTGGCTGAAGAACTTCTTGGATGAATTGGGAAGAAAGCGAGAGGAGAATGTATTGCACTGTGACAGTCAGAGTGCTATACATCTTGCAAAGAACCCAGTGTTTCATGCCCGGACGAAACACATTCAGTTGAAGTACCATTTCATCAGAGGTTTGATACAGGATGGGTTGCTCACATTGCAGAAGATTTGTGGAACCAACAATCCGGTAGACATGTTGACAAAACCTATGGTGATACAGAAGTTGAGGCACTGTTGTGCCTCTGTTGGTCTCGACTGATGAACAGAGGATGAGGCAGAATAACGGAGGACATGATGAGAGCACAAGAGGAAAACAGTTTGTATTTCATGAATTGTCAGGTTGAAATTGAAGTTGTGAATGGAAAACACGCCACTGGTGAGTGAAGAAGAGGAAGAACTCAGATTAAGTAAGCTGTCTTTGTCAGTTGCATCAAAGCATAACAGTGTAGTGGATCAGGCTTCAAGTGGGAGATTGTTGGATTGGTGTAGCCCGATCCGGTTGGGCCGAATGCTTGTGGCCCGCAACTGTCGCGGGTCGAGCTCCGCGGTGAGCTCGTTGGGGGTTGTAGGGGCAATGCGCCCCTGCTCCGGGGGCCGAAGTCCCCCGACCCAATTTTTCGGGGAGTGCAGCATCTCTGACCACTATAGCAGAGTTGACCGACCGACACCGACATGCCACTGTAGTAGTGCGGACTTCAGAATCAACTTTACTGTAGCCTTCTGGACTTCCAGCCGGCAGACACTGTAGCACTTTTGACTTTGGTTGCCGTCTTTTCACTGTAGCGACGCGGATTTCTTGTGCGGTTGGTGGAACAGTGATCGTCTTCCTCTCCATTTGTAACCCATTTTCAGGCTAGGGTTTGTTACTAAAAAATCTCTGTAATTGTGCTCCTGAATTATAGTGGATATTCTGCCTCTCCGTGGAATCAGAGATTATTCCCAAACCACGTAAATCTTTGCGTCCTTGTTCTTTTTTTCCCTCTTCTATTTTTCGTCGTTTCTGTCGCAACAACTCCTGGCGTTTCCGCAACATTCCCCACAGTACCCACGCACCCCATTTTGCACACTTACCAGCGGAGGGGTAAATGGCTGTTAGTGGGGTGGGGATCAACAGTTAGTTCAGCCGAGAGCTGAGCCTACAGAGGCAGCTAGAATATTATTTTTCATTCTGTTGGAACAAAACGAGCGGGAGCCAGTGGCCTAACTCCCAAAGTATCTCGCAGCTGCAGTTGGCGGACGCTAGGGGAGGACTCTCCACTTTCAACCTGTTGTAACTCTTCTTTCTCATATAGCTGTAACATCTGAAAATCAGTAATATCAATCTAATTCTTCTCTTCAGCTCTTACTATTGCTTATCTCTGAGCGCGCACGCACTGAGACTGTAACAAGGACGAACTCAAAAAAACGCTCTGCCATGATAAAAACCAATATAGAGTCGTATTCTCCATGCAAAGTTGCGCAAAATGATGTTTTATCTCCTCCGAAGTTCGATTTATCAAAAAACATGTATCGACTTTAGCAATCCAACTAAATGGATCCTCTCCAGTAAACAATGACAACTTAACTCTCCGTGTCACTCTGCAATCCATCTGCGAGCGCAACTTCCTCTGGAGTTGAGCTGCTTCCTGATCCACGACCATACTCTGTATTACTGCGATCACCGACCCCTGGTGTAACGTCCCGACCCGAACTACCGAGTCCGAGCCGAAATGCCACATGACCTCTGACGCGCCTTCCCGTACGCCAGAGGTTGCCGACTAGCAACGAGGGTTTCGAGTGGAACCATAGGGAGACTATATTCTCCGTATCATGTCATGAGACCAATAAAAAATATCATTATTTAAATAAAATAGAGTAATACATGCGAAAACTAAAAGATGACATACATGATACAATAACCGAAACAAAATAAGGATTTCAGGTACGGTAAATCTAATCTATAAAGGCAACATCAAACGTCCCGTTCGAACTCCGTCCAGCAATGACCACATCCTCCTGCTTCACCTGCTCAACCGTCCACCATAGGGCCTTTGCTCTTCGTTGGGTCTCTGGTCATGAAGTCTGCAAGCGCACCGAAATGCCCGAGTAGGGTGTGAGTACAAGATTCAATAGGACACCTCCAATGGCCCTTAACAACAGTGCATAAAATATACGAGTGTATGCCATGAATATAAATAGAGTACAAATTTAAAAACAATATATCACACAAGTACCAAACACATTTTGGGTTCCAGGGAACCAGCTCTACCTACTTCGGCACCCTGCCAGGAGAAACATACCTGCTTCGGCACCATGCCAGGAGAAACACATCTGCTTCGGCACAATGCCAGATGGAACATCGGTAACCAGCCTCACACATCCCCTCTCGAGTGGATAGCCCCAAGCACGTGACACATTCCGCCGGTAGGGATAGTCCAAGTACATGCCGACCCAAGTCTGGCATATCCGTCACGAGTGGATAGCCTAAACATACGTCAAATCTCAAATGTCGACCCAAGTCTAGCACATCCCTCCTGTATGGATAGCCCCAAGCACGCGACACATCCCACCGACTAGAATAGTCCAAATACATGCTGATTTAAGTCTGGCACATCCATCTTAGAGGATAGTCTCATGCATGAGTCACATCTCACATGCCGGCCCAATAAGCCAAACCTGCACGCTCAACTGCAGAAGATAGAATAGCAACATATATGATACATAATGTAAATGACAGATCAAACATGACGTCAAGTCAACAATATCATAATTAGTCATCACAAACCATATGCAAGCAACACAAGCACGGGACAAAGGTTATACACACACGCGTCATGTGATCAAGCATCAATCATAGGTTTCACGGGCTACACACACGCCAACAATCATGCCAGTAGCCCATATATAACACACGCCAACAATCATGCCAATAGCCCATATATAACATGCGCTAATGTCAAGAGTTTCCTACCTTAGGTGCAAAGACGAACGACGGTGAGCCATCATTAAATATATATACTGAAAAATAATCCACATATATATACACGCATATACAACTGTGTATATATATATATATTTAACCCGAAAATATATATACATATTATATATATATATATTTAACACATATATACACATCCTATATATATATACACCTGCATATGTATATACATACATATGTATTTAACACATGTTATTTTCCCAAATTAATAATAATAACAAAATTTTATTATTATTATTAATTATCTCACATTAATGTCACTGTTAACATTTAAAAACAACCATTAAATACCGATAACAATTAATAAATTTATATCAACTATACATTTGCATTTAATTGGCATAATTAATAATACCACCATTATTACATTGCTCACTCATTATTTCCACAGTAACACCATTATTAATCATGGAAGTATATTTTCATTTTTATCCCTACACAAATAATAATAATAATAATAATTAAATTATTATTATTATTTTTAGGTGCCAAATAAAATATTAATATACCAATTATTATAACCCTTACGTGCGATATTACCAAATACCTGATGCGAACAAATTTTATGTGGTGCGTAAGGTAAAATATGTATTTCGGACCTAACAGTGGTATCTGATTTTCCATCGAAAGCACTGTTAGTGATATTCCGATATTTTCGGAATAAAATATAATACAAAATATTAAAAGTTATCACTGCGTGTGATATTGCCAAACGCTCGACGCACATAAATCTTATGTCGCGCCTCTGGTAAACCTATCATCCCGGACCTAACGGTGGTCTTGGATTTCTCATACGACGCACTGTTTGAGAGTTATTTAATTTTTTTGAAAAAATTGCGCATGTGCATGAATTAAATATTTAATATTTTTTTATTCTATCAACGTCGAGGCTCTACGGGCCTCAGAATCTCATGCTGACTCAGCGTCTAACTCCGAAAATATTCCATAGAATATTCCAAAGTGTTAAACATATCTTTCACCCTTCCGTAAAGCCATAATAAACACAAGTATAGGAAAATTAAAATTTCACACAAAAAATACTTATAATTTATTTAACAGTGAGTTTTAATATCATTTAAAAATGAGGATGTTACAATTCTTCCCACCATAATTATTCTCGTTCTTGAGAAGCGTTTCAGATAATGGAGTAACTACTCCCCACCATAGGAGTTTCCATATTAAAACATTATTAATTAAAACATTTTTAATTCCATCATAGGTGTTTACAATCAACATATTTCAATTCTATTCGAGCTCATTGAAAGGAACACACAAAGCATTTACCGCCTATTCAAGGCTTAGTCACAACCACATATACACACTCAACCATAGAATACAACATGCTCAAATAAAAGAAATGCACCAAAACACATATAATAATTTCAACAGACATTTAATTATTTAGGATCTATCTAATGCAAACAACACGTATATGTGGCATGTGAACCTACGTGCCTAACATGATGTATGAACGCACACCAAATCCCATAAATCAACATATCAATATCATGTGCATCACTCAAGGTGAATGTAATCAACGGTAACAAGAAAACATAATTGCTCCTTTTATGACAACTCAAGAGGTCTACTATTCAGTGCTGATCAGACACCGACATAGTTCTCCTGCTCGAGTCCCAACCATCTTAACTCCCGTTTATTCCTGTCCCAAACCAAAGCAAAGAGAAAAGACAAATTATTGAATCCTGATGCTCTGATACCATCTTGTAACGTCTCGACCTGAACCATCGAATCTGAGCCGGAATGTCACATGACCTCAGGCGCGCCTCTCCGTACGCTAGATGTTGTCGACTAGCAGTGAGGGTTTCGAGTGGAACCATGAGGAGATTATACCCTCCGTATCATGTCATGGGACCGATAAATAATATCATTATTTAAATAAAATAAATAATCAGAGTAATACATGCGGAAACTGAAAGATGACATACATGATACAATAACCAAAACAAAATAAGGATCTCAGGTACAAGTAAATCTAATAAATAAAGGCAGCAGCAGACGTCCCATCCGAACTTTGTCCAACAACGACCACATCCTCCTCCACTTGCTCAACTGTCCACCATAGGGCTTTTGCCTTTCGTTGGGTTTCTGGTCAACAATTCATAAAATATATAAGTGTATGTCAAGAATATAAACAGGGTACAAATATAAAAATAATATATCACAAGTACCAAACACATGTCGGGTCCTTGGGGACCGGCTCTACCTACTTCGGCACTATGTTGGGAGAAACATACCTACTTCGACACAATGCCGGATGGAACATTGGTATCTAGCCTGACACATACCCTCTCGAGTGGATAACCCCAAGCATTTGACACATTCCGCCGGCAGGGATAGTCCAAGTACATGCGTCAAATCTCACATGCTGACCAAAGTCTAGCACATCCCTCTTGCTTGGATAGCCCCAAGCACGTGACACATCCCGCCCACCAGAATAGTCCAAATACATGCCAACCCAAGTCTGGCACATCCATCTTAGAGGATAGTCTCATGCATGTGTCACGTCTCACATGTTGGCCCAATAAGCCAAATCTGCATGTTCAACTACGGAAGATAGAATAACAGCATATATGATACATAATGTAAATGACAAATCAAACATCACGTCAAGTAAAACAATATCATAATCACAGTCATCACAAACCATATGCAAACAACACAAGCATGGGTCAAAGGTTACACACACGCGTCATGTGATCAAGCATCAAACATAGGTCTCATGGGCTATACACACGCCAACAATCATGCCAATAACCCATATATAACATGCACTAATGTCAAGAGCTTCCCGCCTTAGGTGCAAAGACTAACGACAAAGACAAACGACGACGACGATTGACATTCGAGTTTAACTGCACCATTGAAACCTTGTTGCCTTTGGAAACAAAAATATGTTTAAAATTCTACCTGTTGAGATAAACCCAACGACACCGATCGACGATTGACGATTTAAAAAAATAATAAAAATAAAATAAAAAGAATAATAGGAGAGGGTGGAAGAGAGCGGGAGAGAAGCGGGAGAGGTGACGTGAGAAATTTCCTACGCCCCTTTTAGGTGCCTAACCACCTCCCATTTCCCCCTTTTATTTCCATTTTATTTCCACCATTTATTTCATCTTATATCCAACTCATTTAATTCATTTTATTTATTTCTCATTCCCCTTTAAATTCATGCGTTACATTCTTCTCTTTTTCTTCATGTGCAGCGCCTCCACCATAACCATTTAGGTGTTTTTTTCAAAATTTCTCATATACATTTAATCATCCATTAAATAAAAGCCATCATTAAATATATATATTGAAAAATAATTTACATATATATACACGCATATACACCTGTATATATATATTTAACCCGAAAATATATACACATATTATATATATTTATATAACGCACGTATATATACACATCCTATATATATTGTAGATGGTGAATTCCCCTTACCTCAATGTGAGGCGGAAATATTCTTTTATAGATGAGTAAAAAATAATTACAAGGCAGGATATTCCGATGTGGCACTCGGAAATACCCATTATACTAAAATGGGGTCCAACACTCCCCCTCAAGCTGGACATGCCCAGCTTGGACTGAGAGTCCCACAAAAAGAAAAAGACGACATCGAACAAGGCCAGACATACACCCCCTCCAGCTGGGCCGTGGGTGCTGTGAATACCCAACTTGGTAGTGAGAGTTCAGGTGAGCTCTTGGGAGGCCTTTTGTGAAGATGTCGGCAAGCTGATCCGCCGTCGGAATATGACCAAAACTGATATGGTTATGCTCCAGATGGTGGCGAAGAAAGTGGCAGTTCACTTCGATATGCTTCGTTCGTTCATGGAAGACGGGATTCGATGCAATCTTCGTGGCTGCATGATTGTCACACCAGATATGAGCAGATGTCTGCGTTGGGAAACCAAGCTCATGGAGCAGATGACGAAGTCAGAGGATCTTAGTGGTGACCGTGGCCATGGCACGGTATTCCGCCTCAACACAAGATTTGGAGACGACAGTTTGCTTCTTGCTGCACCATGAGGTGAGGTTACCGGCCAAGAATACGGCAAATCCAGAAGTAGACTTGCGGGTAGCAAGACAACCTGCATAGTCCGCATCACAGAAGGCCTCAACATCCAAATGAGCATGATGTGAGTACCGAAGGCCACGTGCAGGGTCTTTCTTTATGTATTTGACAATGCAGAGGATAACATCCCACTGAGATTTGATTGGATGCTCCATGAACTGGCTCATTTTGCCAACAGCGCGGGCAATGTCGGGTCGTGTCATGGTGAGGTAGTTGAGTTTGTCCACCAGACGACGATAACTCTCTGGGTGAGGGAAGGGTGCCGAGTCGGCATGGAGAGAACGTTCCCCAGGCTCAAGAGGAGTGTCCACTGCAGTCGCCTAGCTCAACCCTGTATCCTGTAAGATATCAAGGGTATATTTTCGTTGGCAGAGAGAGATAGTGTCCTCAGAACGGGAGACCTCGATGCCAAGGAAGTAGGTGAGAGGTCCAAGATCCTTGGTGTGGAAGTGGTGGTGAAGATGCGCCTTGAGTTGGGTGATTCCAGTGGAGTTAGTTTTTGTGATGATGATATCATTAACATATACCACCAGCAAAATACAACCGTTTGACGTTGTATAGAAGAAGAAGGTGTGATCCTTCATACTGCGAGAGAGGCCAAAGGCTATGACGACAGTGCTGAAGCGGCCAAACCAAACACGAGGAGATTGTTTGAGGCCATACAGGGATCGACGGAGGCGACAAACATGGAAGTCGGCTTTAGAGGCACGAAATCCGGGGGGTTGCTGCAGGTATACTTCTTCGTCAAGAAAGCCATGGAGAAAGACATTCTTGACATCCAGTTGATGAAGCGGCTAGTGATGATAAGCGGCCAGAGATATGGATAGGCGAACAGAGGCCATCTTGACGACCAGAGAGAAGGTCTCAAAGTAACCGATGCCATATGTATCAGCAAATCCCTTTGCCACAAGGCGGACTTTGAGTCGATGAAGACTGCCATCGACATTGAGACGGATTGTATAAATCCATTTGCAGTCGATAGCCTGTTTGCCTGCAGGGAGGGGGACTAGATTCCATGTATGGTTGTCATCCAGAGCCTACAGTTCACCCCGCATCGCCTGTAGCCACACCGGGTGAGATTTGACATCGCCAACCGTGCGAGGGATATATATCGTCTATAGTGTTGACAAACCTCTGTATGAAGGGGGAAAAAGATGAGTATTCTGGCAAGAGTGAGTACCTTTCCGTAGTGTAATAGGCGAGTCGTCTGGTACTGTGGCAGGAGCATCGGACGAAGTGCGAACGATGGTGTCCTCGGCCTGGACGAGGGGGGGCAGTTGATGGGTGATGGGAGTAGACTGTCCCAAAGCGATGACTAGTAGGGGGAGACAGCAGAGGAGGGTGAATGATTAGAGGAAGACACTCATCAATGATAGTGTCTGGATGAGGAGAGAGAGAATTGTAAGGAGAGCTCTCAATAAACGACACATCAACAGAGATGATATAGCGCCGTAAGTCTGGAGAGAAGCATCGGTATCCACGCCGAGGGCGGGAATAGCCGAGAAAAATACACCGGAGGGATTTGGGAGGAAGTTTAGAGAGGTTGGGGCGAATGTCCCGAACATAACACAGACACACAAACACCCGAAGAGGAAGTGAGTGAGGAGGGAGAGAGGAGAACAGAGTCCGAAAGGGAGTCTCTTCCTGAAGGATAGAAGAAGGAAGACGGTTTAGGAGGTAGGTAGCAGTCAGGATGACATCTGACCAAAAAAGGAGAGACACCTTCATGTGGAAGAGGACACACACAGTCTTCAGAATATAACGATGTTTCCGCTCGACCACTCCATTTTGCTGAGGTGTGTCAGGGCAGGAGGTCTGATGAATAATGCCTTTATCCTTAAGAAACTGCTGAAAGGAAGTGGATAAATATTCTCGTCCATTGTCGGAGCGGAGACATTTAAGGGAGGTGGAGAATTGAGTAAGAATTTCATTATAAAAGGTCTGAAAGGTAGAAAAAACTTCAGACCGATCATGAAAAAGGTAAAGCCAGGTCATGCGGGAGTAGTCATCAATAAAGGTGATATAATAACTGTACCCAGACTGACTAGGAACCCTGCAAGGACCCCAGACATCAGAATGAACAAGATCGAAAGGATTCGCTGCACGTGGTTCCGGTCGAGGAACATACGTTGCCCGATGATGTTTGACAAACTTGCAGGATTCACAATGGAAGGATAGATGAGAATTGAATTGGGGACAAAGTTTATGTAGGGTGGAAGCCGGTGGATGACTAATGCGAGAATGTAGGTCAAGAGCACGGGCTGCGGTGGATGAGCAAGTAAGAGATGGTGGGGTGTCAAACATGTAAACCCCATTCCGAAGATACCCTCGATCGAGTTCTCGATTCGTCTTCCGCTCTTGAAAAACAACACCAAATGAGGTAAAAGTAGCAACACAGTTTAAGTCTGTGGTGAGTTTGCTGACGGAGATAAGATTAAAAGGATTTGAGGAACATGAGCGACCGACGTCAGGTGGATAGACAGGGTCAAGAGACATGTGCCAAATCCAGTAATAAGGATTTTTGAGCCATTAGCAACAGTAATTGTAGAGGCACCTGTGTACGGATGATAGGTAGTGAATATACCGGAGTCCCCTGTGAGATGCTCTGACGCACCCGAGTCAAACATCCAAGCTGTCTGTTGATGAGAAACACAGGCGGTAGAGCTGCCAGTCTGAGCAACGGGGGTTGGAGAAGAGGATGGTGGCACAGTTGCCCAATAAGAGTGTATCAAAGCAATCTCCTCCGGCAAGAGCGTCGTTCTGTAACGGTCACTGGATGAAGGGGGACCGTCTTGCCGTAGAGCCGATGACGGAGGATGGGACAGCTGCTCGGTCGTACAGACGCACAAGAAGGCTGATAATGGAAGTGAGGGTGCGTCCTTGCATGAAAGCTGACGACTGGAGGTGGTGCCGGAGGTCGCGGGTGGACAAGCCACCAATTGAAGTGTCGGTGGGACGGGTGTTTTCCGCGTGGGGTGGGGGGGGGCGCCTGGTGGATGCTTTTGAAGCAGGCCGGGACGTGCCGCGGGAGCACCGAGAAGGAGCCGTTGGGACAGGCGGGCCGTGCGGCGTCTAGAGAGAGCCGTGTCGGGAGGGTGGGCCGATCTTCGCAAGGGAGGAGGCGCTGGCCGACGGGAGAATAGCGAACAGAGCTGGGAGGGAAAGCGCTGGGCAGAACTGGGAGTCTGCCGGAAGGGTGCTACGGATAAGGGCGAGGTCGGACGACATCGGAAGACCGCAGGGAGGGCTATACCGGGAAGGGAGGTGGCCTGGGTCGGGAGGCGGGGGGTGTCCGCCTAGAGGTGGAGGTTCTGCCGGGAAGAATAGGGGCGCCGAGCCTGGGATGGGAGGCGGAGGAGTCCGCCTGGAGTGCTGCGGGAGAGTCGTCGGGAGGGAGATGCCCGTAGGTGAAATTCGTCGGGATGGAGGCCGAAGCAGAGCCGCGGCTGGATCGGGAGGCCGGGGAGTCCTCTTGGAGCGTGAGGGGCGACATCGGGTAGAAACGCCTGCTGGAGGCCAGGCGACGTCGTTGGGCGCGGGGCCGGAAAAAAAAAAATGTCGGGACAAGGGTGCCATCGGGAGGAGCACAGTCGTCGGGGGTCGCCTGGTTTCGTCACGACAGAGGGGCGCAGTCGGGAGCCACGACTCGCGGCGGACAGCGGAGGAGGACGACGGGACGCGTCGCGTTGGATGCGGGGGGGGGGCGAGACGTCGGCGGGGAGGAAGAGGGGGCCGTTCGGTCAGGCGCAGGGAGGAGGGCTAGACAGAACCGGGAATCCCGCAGGGAGGAGGGCCGGACGGTCAGGCGCACAGAGCGTCGGGAGGAGGGCAGAGGTGGGGCCGGACAGAACCGAGAATCCGTAGGGGATTTTCTCGCAACCCTAGACGGGAGAGAGAAAAAAAAGAGAGGGAGGGATCAGGTTAGAAAGTACCCTTTGATACCATGTACTCGGAAATACTCATTATACTAAAATGGGGTCCAACATATATATATATATATATATATATATATAGATAAATCTGTATATGTATATACATACACATATATTTAACACATTATTTTCCCAAATTAATAACAACAACATTTTATTATTGTTATTATTAATTATCTTGCATTAATGCCACCATTAACATTTAAAAACAACCATTAAATACCGATAAATGTTAATAAATTAATGTTAACTACATATTTGTATTTAATCGACACAATTAATAATATCACCATTATTACATTGTTCACTCATTATTTCTACCGTAACACCATTATTAATTATGAAAGTATATTTTCATTTTTATCCTTGACACAAATAATAATAATAATTAAATTATTATTATTATTTCTAGCTACCAAATAAAATATTAATATACCAATTATTATTACCCTTACATGCGATGTTACCAAACACCCGACGCGAACAAATGTTATGTCGTGCCTATTGTAAAACCTGTATTCCGGACCTAACAGTAGTCTCAGATTTTCCATCGGAAGCACCGTTTGGGAGATATTTCAATATTTTTGGAATAAGATATAATAAAAAAAATATTGAAAATTATCACCGCGTGCGATGTTGCCAAACGCCCGATGCACATAAATCTTATGATGCACCTCAAGTAAACCCATCATCTCAGACCTAACAATGGTTTCAAATTTCTCATACGATGCACCGTCTGTGAGTTATTTAATTTTTTTGGAAAAATCGTGCACTCGCATGAATTAAATATTTAATATTTTTTTATTCTATCAACATCAAGGCTCTACAGGCCTCGGAATCTCGCGTTGACTAAGCATCTAACTCTGAAAATATTCCATAGAATATTCCAAAGTGTTAAACAGAGATTTTATCCTTCCGTAAAGCCATAATAAACACAAGTATTGAAAAATTAAAATTTTACACCCAAAATACTTGTAATTTATTTACAAAGTGAGTTTTAATATCATTTAAAAACGAAGATGTTACATTTAATCAGGTAAACTTTTGAAAAGAAAGGTGCAACTTGTTGATATGAGTAGTAACATTTGGCCTTTTAAGTCTCACTTTTCCAGGGGTTTTACACTGGAACAACCTTACTATGTTTTCCAGATGCCGAACCTGGATTTGTCTGTGGCCTTATCCCCTTGAATCTTTCCAATGCCTGTTCCTCCATATTTTGCATTCGAAGTGATAGATGCTCTTCCGACTGTTGCACCAGATCGCGTGCAACACGTTGGTTCTCGGTTTGGCCGCATATCAGCCTATCCAAACTATCCTACATTGTCATCATCGTTCGCTGAATACTCTCAATTACCATCTCAACAGCAGCGACTCTGTTCTCTATCCTCGTCTGCATCGAGGAACAAATTGAAGCTCACAAGGATATCACACTTTGTTCGTCCAACCACATTTGTCCTTTCATTGCATCTCAACGGCACGCTTGACTCTTCTACGTAGCTGTCAGAAACGTTCCCCAGCAGAGTCGCCTAAATGTTAGGTCATTGTAGACTTGAGAGAGAGAAGCAAGAGGAACTAACAATTGTGTATACCAATTCTGCTATAATAAGAGAGGTTTGTACAATAGGTGTTACTATTAGGAACATGTAGCGAGAGAGAAAACAAAAAGTTTCTATTGTTAACAGCACCCCATGTTACAACAGTAACAGGAAAGAAAAGGAAAGTAGAAGAAAGATACGAGGAAATAAGAAATCTCCTGCTCCCCGAAGCCGTGACCTAACCCACCCTGACACTTTCGCAGAAAGCAAATCAAATTCATCAGTGTCCCACCCTACAGCCTTTCCCTTTGTTTAATACCCTCCCGCCTACTACTAACTATCCTAACCACTATACTCAGTAATTACAAGTCTGCCCTTGGCAATTCCAAACCCACGTTCCTATCAATTTCATCCTCTTAAAAACCACCTTTTCCTCAAGGTGAGAAAACTTTATGTGCTTCTGGGAATGGGGATAGGACTGCCCTACAAAAAAAGACATACACGGTGGAGGCTCCGACGGCAACCTTGACAACCATGCAGCTTTGTTTTCCTTTTGGGCCCCAGTTCCAACTACTACTCGTAGAAGCTTTGAGTAACTCCCTCTTGTAGCCTTTTGAGCAGCTCGTCTTTCTTGACACTTGACCTTAGCTTCAGCAGCGCCCATCTGGAACCGCTTCCCCTTCCTTTGCCCCAACCACCATCTATGGCTTCTTTTCAGTCCGAACCAGAAATTCCAGCTGCAATAACATTTCAACATTTGCCTCTGTTTGATCCAGCAGCTCAACTCGCATCCTATGCTGCCGCATTGGACTGGTCACCGGTTCTGCATGTCGCCGTCGAACAGAATTCTCAGCAAGTGGCAGTACTGGTTGGGTCTCATCTGGCCGTACCAGACTGGATTCCAACTGTTGCTCCTTGTCATTCTTCTCCTGAACAGTTCATCAAATTTCCAGGCGTTCTTTTGCAGTGTCCAATTCTTGAGGTTCATCCACAGCTTGCTGCAACAGTTTTGGATACTCCTGGCGTATTGTCAAGTCAGCGGCGTCAGTTTGTTCCTGTTGCACACTTTGTGTCTCGCACCCCTGCTTCTGACTAATCACCCCACGTCAAGGACTCGAACAAATCGGCATTTCCATATGTTTGGATAAAGCACGCAACTCCTGCGGCTCAATCTGTGCATTTTCTTGACATTTGCTTCTGCTTTGCTTGGGTTCACATGTCTCGGACTCAATGCCTCCGTAAACAGAGGTGTCGAAGAACTGGAAAAACGACGCTGATCAGTCAGCACTTCAGGTGTCCGCGCTTGTGCTGGCGCAATCAGCTGCATCCGAACAAGAACCACTTCCTTCAAGTTTCCCTCTAGAATTTCTCTCAATGAAAGCACCAATGTTAGGAACGCGGAGCGCGAGAGAGAGAGAGAAAACAGAGCGTTTCTATTGTTAACAGCAGCACAGGTTACAACAGCAACAGGAAAGAAGATGGTATAAGAAAGATAGAAGGATTGAAGAAATCTCCTCGAAGGCGCTGCTTCCCGAAGCCGTGACCTAACCCACCCGTACACTTTTGCAGGAAGCAAATCAAATTCATCCGTGTCCCACCCTACAACCTTTTTCTTTATTTAATACGCTCCTGCCTACTACGAACTACCCTAACCACTATACTCAGTAATTACAAGTCTTCCAGTTCCAAACCCACCTTCCTATCAGTTACAGCGGGATCTGGATCCAGAGAGAGACCACCTCATTGGTCTCCTTCCTTGCTACTGGTGGTAGAGTCTGGAGAGAGACCACCTCTCCACTGCGACAGCTCCAGCTGACCGCCCTTCTTCACTTCCAAGTGTATCCCAGCCCGAAACCGACTGGCCTTCTTATAATCAGTAGCACTCCTAGCCAGAGCAAACTAACCGACTCCACTAACCAAATTACCCGTTTTACTCCTTTGGTACGTGTGTAATATCGGGTACTGGTGGTAGAGTCTGGAGAGAGACCACCTCTCCACTGCTCCAGCTCCAGCTGACCGCCCTTATTCACTTCCAAGTGTATCCCAGCCCGAAACCAACTGGCCTTCTTATAATCAGTAGCACTCCTAGCCAGAGCAAACTAACTGACTCCACTAACCAAATTACCCTTTTTACTCCTTTGGTACACAAAATAGCTGTACCAATATCCGGCCCAGCTCTAACATTTTCCACTTTCCTGGCAAAACTCAACATTTTGAATTTATTGGAAGGTTCGTGAGCTAAAACTCATTGTAGAATGATAAAATGAGAGACCCAAACCCCCAAGGTGTGCTCTCTAAAGGAGCCCTTGGGGTTATTTTATAACAAATACAAAAGAGCACACCGGACCTCAAGTCCGATGTGGGATGCAGACTCCAACACTCCCCCTCAAGCTAGGTGTACCTAGCTTGGACACATAAAGAAAAAACGAACAAACCAAACCAATGAAAACAAAGCAATCAACAGACTGTAAACACTCCCCCTCAAGCTGGACATACCCAGCTTGATGACAAAACAAGACAAAGCAGAATAAAAGATAAAGCTGCAAGGCTGCTGCTCCCCCTCACGATCGCAGCTCCCCCTTTTGGATGATGGATGGATGAAGTTGTCGTGGGCGCAGCAGAGAAACCACATAGATCGGGCCTGTTGACGGAGCATCAGGAATGCCGCACTAGTGGGGCCGGTCGATGAGACGTCGAGAAATCCACACTAGCACTGGGAAAGCCGCACTTGCGGGACTGATGACGGGAGGCGGGGATTCTGCAGAAGTGTTGCGGGATCTGGCGGCGCCAAAGGGCTCGGATTCAAGGTGGTCGGGGTGCTGTGCCACGGTGGAGGAAGTGCGAAGGCGTGCCAACAAACATGGAGGCGGCTGCCGGGAGTCATCGGGAGATGCCTACGACGGGAGGCGGGGATTCCGCAGGAGGTGCTGGAGATCTGGATCTGGAAGCAGGGCAGCCGCTGGGAGAGACCGTAACCGGGAGGTGGGGGGGCTGCCACAGGAGGAGGCCGACAAGGAGGCAAGGGCTGTCGTAGGAGGAGGCCGCCATGGAGGCGGGGGCTGCTGCAGGAGGCCGATATGGAGGGAGCAGTTGTTTGCCGGAGGTGCTGACGATGAGAGGCGCTAGACTGGGGCGGATGAAACCGGCCGGAGGTAGGGCTGCCTTGCAGAGTGTGAGAGCCCGGGTATTTAGAGCGGGTTAAATTTTCCGACCCTGTTTGAATTTTCCGCTTTTCCACAAAATTTTTGGCTGATTTTTGAGAAGTCTGGAAAATCTGAGAAGTTTCTGGAAATTTCCAGACTACACGCCGTGTACTCCGAAGTACATGCCGTGTATCAGCTAGGCATGTGACAACCCGTCTGAGACCAAGTACATGCCGTGTGGTGCCATGTGTAAATTTGCATCTACACGGCGTGTAGTCCTTGACACACCGTGTAATTTTCGTCCCGTGCAATGGCCGAGTCCCTGGCAGTGTGTTGACCATGTACACGGTCCAAGCCGTGCACTGGACTCCGCTTAAGTCGGGGTACGGAAAAGCCATCTACACGGCGTGTAGTCTTGAAATACACGCCGTGTACTTTTATTTTTATTTGAGTATCCGAGACGCCGTCGCGTCTTATTTCCAGAATCGTCTTCTTCTTCCCTGTTGGACTAACGGTTCGTTCGAGAACCTCTGAAAAACAGAAACCCTCCTAGATTCTTCATACGACCTCCGTTCCTCAATCCGTCGGTGGCAGCGGGACCGCATCGGAAGGGTTAACCCCGCGCACCCCTCTTCATCCTTGGTTCCTTGCTGATTTCTCCGCAGTTTCCATCCGAGCAGAATTGTCGGAATTTGATGGAAACGCAGATCTACCGCGATTTAGACCGATTTAGAGGCTGATATCGAAGGAGTGTCATCGTACGAGTATGAGGTGGCTGGGTTAGAGGCCGTTGCTCGTTTGGGGCATTTCGGCCGGGGTGCCGAAATGGGTATAATTTGAACTGCTTAGTTTAAACTGTTGAGTTTAATTTGTTAAAGCATGATTGAATTTGCTTAAGGCATTCGAGGCTTTAGGTGCTAGTATGGAACGACACACGTGTGGTGCAATTTGACTGTTTAGTAATTGCCTGTTCAAAGTGATGCTTTCCAGTATATATATGCAATGTGTGATATTGTCTGTGTTGAACTGTTTAGTTATGTTGGGCGTGGTCCGAATATTTTGTTGAGTGATGTTGATCACAGGTTGGGGCTTTGCCCGGGTTACTTGGGTGGTTCCTACCATGGGATTGAGCGTCATGGACGTCGGTTGAGGCAGTTGGACTGTCAGGTTGGGTTTGGCCCGGGTTACTTGGATGGCGAGGCCATCAGACTTCAGCGACAGGTTCGTAGGGACACGAGGTGTCAGAAGTGTTGTGGCTTGGGAACTTATTGAGGTGATTACCGCTCACCGGGTACTTTTGAGTAGTGTGCACACAGATAGACTCCGAGATGAGGTGGTACGACCACTCGCTGGGTAGAGGCCCCCGGTAGATGCGGTTAGGTATTTTTGGTTTGGGGGTGCTTGCCATAGGAAGCCACGTGAGAGGTGAGGAGCCTTCGGGAGATAGTGTTGAGGCTGTTAGGTTGGGGGCAGAGGCTCCCCGTGATTTGAGGGCAGATATCGCTGTGCCTCCGGTTACTTGATTTGAGGGCAGACATCGCTGTCCCTCTGGTTATTATTTGAGGACAGGTATCGCTGTTCCTCCGGATGTTGTGCCATGGGCAGGTTGAGCTTTCGAGCTCGGTTACGATTATTGGGCGTGCCTTCGGGACGTCAGTACTTGAGACACATGGTGTCAGGTGGCACGTGGTGCCGGGTTACAAACCAGAGATTCCGGCGTTGGCCGAAGCAGGTAACACTTCCTGGTGGCTGCTGAGCACCAGTGAAGTTTGTGTTTACTTTTGGGCATTGTACTGTCTACTGTTTTTCTTATATAGGTACGCACCATTGGGTGGTATCCTACTGAGACTCGTCTCACACCCTACACGGGCTCTTCGGGACGCATGTAGACTTTATGAAATTGCGTGCAGGTAGAGGGTCAGCCTCAGGAGTTGGACCTTAGTGCTGTTGGCATGGAGACTGGTATGGACCTTGAGGTCGTGCCTTGCTGGAGTTACTTTGTTTAGTTTCCTTTTTGTATCAGCATGCTTACCTTATTATGTAGTAACTGTTGGTTAGCCATTGACACCGTTATATATTGATATGTATGACTTGTTATGGATGCATGTTTGTTTGTTTACAGTAGTAGTTGCTGTGATATTCAGCATGTTCTGTTTACTTTCGGCTGCTATTGTTCCTATATTGCTTCCGCTGTTTATTTGATATTTGATATGCTTCCGCTCTGCGGGTCTGGTTTGAGTCATTAAATTTCCGTTGCTTATAGACATTATACTCGGATCAGTACCTTTACTTCCTCCGTGAGGGTATAGCCTCCCCACTATACCTATTCAGACCATCGCTGCTAGTCGGCAGCCTTTGGCATTCAGGGGAGGTGCGACTAAGGTAGTGACACCCGACCCGTTTGACATTGTTCGGGTGGCTGGCCGGGTCCAGGTCGTTACACAGAGCAGCGCGGGAGAGGCCAGGAGACCGCCAGAAGGGTTCTGCTGAGAAGGGCAAGGCCGGCGAAGCCGGAAGACCGCAGGGAGGGCTACATCGAGAAGGGGAGAAGGGTGGGGGCCTGGGTCGGGAGGCGGGGGGGGGGGGTGCCGCTTGGAGAAGGGGGTTCCGCCGGGAGGAGCAGGGGCGCCGAAAGCAGTAGGAAGGAGGACCGCTGAGAGGGATCCGCAACGGTTGGAGGTGCGCGCAGGGAGCAGTGTGAAGAGGGCGCACCTTGACGAGGGCGCCTGGACGATCGCGACGGGAGGGAGCCGCCAGAGGGATGGGAACCGCCGGGATGGGGGCCGCCGGGATGGGGGAGAGGGCGACGGGAGCGGACAACGGGAGGGCGCCAGAGAGCCGCGCGCAGGGAGCCGCGCAGGGAGCCGCGCAAGGAGGCGGGAGCCTCGCCGGGATGCCGCGGGAGGAGGCGGGCTGGGAGTCGCACGAGATGACGGGGCCGCGCGCGTAGCGGGGAGGAGACGCCGGGGAAGGAAGTCGTCGCCGGGAGGGCCGTGCCTGGGTCTGGAGCGAAAGAACGCTGTGGGAGGAACGTCGCGGGAGGGCGCTGGGAACCCGCGTTGGATCGCGAGCGGGAGACGCCGCAGAGGGATGGGAACCGCCGAGATGGGGGCCGTCGGGATGGGAGAGAGGGCGATGGGAGCGGACAACGGGAGGGCGCCGGAGAGCCGCGCGCAGGGAGCCGTGCAAGGAGGCGGGAGCCTCGCCGGGATGCCGCGGGAGGAGGCGGGCTGGGAGTCGCACGAGATGATGGGGCCGTGCGCGTAGCGGGGAGGAGACGCCGGGGAAGGAAGTCGTCGCCGGGAGGGCCGCGCCTGGGTCGGGAGCGGAAGAACGCTGCGGGAGGAACGCCGCGGGAGGGCGCTGGGAACCTGTGCTGGATCGCGAGCGGGAGACGCCGCAGCACAGATGGGGCTGGCGGGAGGGGCGGGGCCGTCGCGCCTGGAGGAGTCCGCCGCGCCTGGAGGGCGACGCCGGAGGGAGCAGCGCCGGAGGAAGGAGGCGGGCTGGGAGCCGCCGAGGGAGAAGTCGGAGCGGATGATTCCGCTTGAAGGGTGGCGGGCCGGAACGCGCTGCGGGAGGGTTGTACTGGGAGGGATCCGCCGCCTGGGAAAAAAAAGAAAAAGAGCCCGAAGGGGCGGCGGAATAAAGTAAACCCAGCCCTAAATGAGGGGGGGTCGCCGCCCCTCACGGGGAGAAACTCTAGAGGCCGATGGGAAAAAAAGAAATAAAACGGGAGGAGGGTTCGGGATTAATTTCCCTCTGATATCATGTAGAATGATAAAATGAGAGATCCGAACCCCCAAGGTGTGCTCTCTAAAGGAGCCCTTGGGGTTATTTTATAACAAATACAAAAGACCACACCAGACATCAAGTCTGATGTGGGATGCAGACTCCAACACTCATTTTAAAACTTCTGGCTTTAATCTCTGTCGAAAAATCGACACCAAGATTCAGTGAGGTCTGGAATACGGAGGGTGAACTTCTCAAGATCTTCAATATATTCTACTCTTCTGGTTACTGCAGGTTTTTCCAGTTGTATTTGATGATTCCCTTCCACCCCTGTGCCGTAGCGGTTGAACAGAGCTTGCTTTAACTCATTCCACATAAGGCATGCCTTGGACTCATGGAGGGAATGGTATAAATATTGCATCATTCCTTCCATACAAATCTGCGCAATAGTGATTTTCAAACCATCTGAAGTTTTCTGAACTAAAAGATAAACCTCAGTCCATGCGGTCCAAGAATAATGATCATCTCCCATGAAAACTGCTAAATCCACCTGTCTTGCTAGCTTGCGGATTCCATTTTGGCACTGTTCTAGCTTGTCTTTGCCACCAAAAACTAAATTCTCTCGTCCTGTCTTCTCTTGATCCAGATTCATGTATGGATAACTCTTCTCTCCTGCAACCTGTTTCTGTTTCTGTATGCCTTGGTTCAAACGGTACTAGATTTCAAAGTGTGTTGAACATTGCCTGCTGTCTTTTAGCAAGGCTTTTTATAGCAGCATTCATACAGTGAAATTGAATTTCATGTGTAGAAAGAGTTTCTTCCTTCTTTTCTAAAGCTTCCTTCACTGTACTCATTTACACGTCCATTCTAGTTTGGCATATGATATTGAAGACCTGTCCAGAAGGAATCTCGGTCGATGAAAGCACCGATTGATAGGTGTTAAGAAACAATTTATGTGATGAATTTTATTCCAAAGAAATCCGAATTACAAATTACAATATAGAATGTAGAAGAAGAATAAATAGAAAAGGGAATTCTCTCATAGCTATCTCTGGAGCCTAGGTTGCTGCCGCTCCCTCTCTTTGCGAGCACTGAAAAACTGATAAATTTCCTTCCCCTCAGGCAACATATACAGGGAGGAAGGTTTCCCTAACCTCCTTACAGCTGGAACCTTCTGGATGGCTATAAAATCCCTCACGTCTTCTCAACACAAATCATCTTTTGGCCGGAACCCATATTTGCTGAAACACCATGTTCTCGGTTTTTACTCAAGGCATCTCGTCTTCTACTAAACATATCGTGACTTCAATTATGCGGCGTCTGCTCAATGCAACACGTTTTGGAACAGTTCAGATCCCCACCGGACAGCTGCTTAGCCGGAAACCCTATCGACGGCTGACTTCCTAACTTTACTGCCCACCTGCCCTACTGGCACATAAACTCTTCACATAAGCAGATTCCTCCCTTTCCTAAGGTACATGCAGGTTTTCTAACACACATACATGTATGCATATCGGGCCGGACTTTCGAGTCATGCTTTATTTTTTCATTCTAGGCCTTTTTTTGAGCGAGGCTTGGGTCATGATAAATTGTGATGGGCCAGGGTTTGGGCCTCTAAAAATAATAATAAATCGGCTGGCTCAGGTTTGGGTCTCAGCTGTTAGTATTTTACAGATTAAAGCCCGGCTCGAACCTGGTACTTTCAGCCCATGTACTAGCATGGTTGGGAAGGGAGAAAATAATAGAAAATGGACAATGAAAGTTGTTAACCAGCAAACTTTCTTGAACTGGACTGCAGGTGTTTCCGGGCGCTTGGACAGCCATCTTAGTGTACCTGGACAATGCTGGAATATGGAATCTCCGTGCACAGAATCTGGACTCATGGTACATGGGCCAGGAGGTTTACATACAGACGGTGAACCCTGAAATCGACAGCGACGAGCTATCTTTGCCGGCCAACGCCATCTTTTGCGGCGTCCTCTCCCCATTGCAAAAGTAAGACCCCCTTGGACTTTAGTGCTTCATTTGGTATTGTGAAATGTTTCTCGTTTTCCATTTTCATTTATACAATTCAGTATGTTTTTGAAAAATGAAATCAGAAAATGTTCTTCAAAACCAAACATGGTACTCTCTGTAGACTCAGCCCTGACATTAGGTCTCCTGCAGGGACCAAGCCAGAAGGGTCAACTTTTCCGGTGCACAGCCAGGGCGAATGGCCTGCAGAAAATTTTTCATTGCTGTTCTTCTGGCCTTATTTTGGGGCTGTGTTTGATCTTATTAATGGGATAACTCGAATTTTGATTATTATACATTTAATTGATTATTTCAAAGGAATCTTCAAAATTAGTAATCCAATTTTAAAAAAATTCCGACGGTATATGTCAAGAAGACCTGTGAATAATGATGGAAGATCTGAACATTATTTTTATCAAGAAGAATATAAGTATTGAGTATTTCATTTTAAATCTTTCATTTAAAGGGAGATCAAGAAAATGGGATCAAGGTTTCTTAAATGAAAAATGTACCCAAACAAATTAAAATTTGATTTTGATAAATCCATATATGTTGGTGAAACTTTAAAATCACTGGAAAGCAAATTGTGAATCAAAGTGGATTGATAATCGCTTAAATAGCAAATACCTCATCTTATGGGAAATGATGGCCTTGTATTTGAGTTCTAATAAAATTACAATAAGAAGAATCATCTTGTCTTGGAAAGAGGTGACAGACTAAATTATCAGTTTTTTGGGATTTCTGAGTAAAATCAAAATTTGTAATGGTCTATAAAGAGAAATTTGTAAACAATTATAAAAAAGGGGGATATGATGAGATATACCTGAATTTGTTTTCACCAAAATACAAGTACAGGTTCCTTCAAAAGGTGCAAAATCATGAACAATTTTTTTGTCAGATTGATTGTCCATTGAGAAATTACAGATTTCATGACCTTTGTTAGTGTTGTGAAGTATTTGCACCTAAATATTTTGTTTTATGGTATAATTTTTCATCTATTATGAAGAGGTGAGGTATTGATTTGTGGGTAAGACAATCTCAAAGCATGAATACATTTCAGCCACAAATGGCGCACTAAAAGATTGAGGCGAAACAAAAATTTGAATGTTGTGGGAACTGTGTTAAAAAGTGTTAAAATTCTTCTAGATAAAATCAAACAAAAATAGAGTCCAAGAAATTTTAAGAGGAATGGAAAAGAAAGACCCATGATTGTCAAAGTTTCTTACAAGACCACTAATCAAGAAAAACTATGAATTTTGGATAACGAACTTTGACGGTCAATTTAAATTTTTATTGATTTTCCTTCATCCGTAAGAGAAATGTATGTGAAAAGAAAAGTTGCTTAAATCCAGTCCTTTTGAGTCCACTGGCTTTGTTTCTATACCTCAACCCGACCTTCAAATGCAATCGGATGGAGGGGAATTGAGTCTTGGATTTTGTCCTTGGGCTCTTGAGCCTTTAAACTCGATTGATCAGGAGCCATAAGAGGAGCAGGGGCAGTATCCCGCCTTTCTAAATGAGACTCAGGACCTGAATGTGCCACAAAAGTAACCATATGAACAAGCTTCTGGCCTTCCATTTCCGTTTGTTGAGCCGCACAAGTTTTGCATTGATTAAGAGGAGTTGCATGTTCGTCAACATGTTCTTTAGGATCACCAATAACAGACTGGTGCACCTCTACCATCCCTTTTACTTTTTTAGGGGATCCTTCACGAGATTTGACTCATAATCATCTCTTCACCAATCTGGTGTATATTGGCTTGGGCAGATAAGAGTAGTCTTTCTGAGGCTAGATTTCTTCATAGGTGACACCGGAAAATCCCACGAATCAGTGATTCCTTTCTTGCCTCTGCACCGATTCTAAGGTAATCATGCATCAACATCAACATGGTTGTGTAGATCTTGGGTATAATCCCCTTCCTCCTTATCAGATTCAGTTAGACTCCCAGAGCTCTTAACCATTACCTCGATCAGTTCTTCTCCTTGTAAAGAGGCTTGTGGTGGTTTCATTGCTGTTGTCTCTTTATCTTTCCTCATGTTCATATCTTCAAAGAACTATTGGAGTTATCACCCAAGCAAGCAAAATGATTCTGCAAAGATAAGTCCACCCTTTCTATCAGGTTGACACTGCCCTGCCTGGGCTTCCCAAGTGCCTGTAGGGAGCCAGATAAATCCAGCAACCGATCAGAGGAAGGCCTTGCAGGCCTTCCGAAAGCTTTATAGGCCCCTCCTTTGATGCCCGATTCACTGCTTGAGAATAGGAAATCCCGACACCCTCTGCGCTAGGACGATTCACAAAAGGCGACTGCTATCCATTCACACTACGACCTTGACTTGAGGAACCAAAAACATATTTAGTAGAAATCGAATCATCTACCTTATCCCCAGAGCCCTACACTAGACCGTGTTGTGAAATTCTAGCAGCAATCGACTAGTCAATATCCATCCTGGGCTGCCTCAATCTCCTCAGTAGATACAATCGTGGGCAAAGACACTCCTGCTTCTCTGACATTGCCAGCCCAATCAGACTGATGGTCCTCTGTGCCTCCTTGCAAAGCAAAACCATCGGGAAGCTCCTTGCGCATACCCCATCGACATTGATGAACCAAATGTCCCAAACGAGAGCAATTGACATAAAAGTCAATCCAACATTCAACGAAAACCTCTTGTCTGAACTGGTACTCCCCTTCTATTTTGATAAAAAAAAAATCCAACAGAGCTCTCGAAACATTGACCTCTACAAAGATCTAAGGAGCAATGGGATGACGAAGTTCTTGAGTTCGGTAGTCCGAACAAAGAAAGTGCCCGATTATGTTGCCAATTAGCCTAAGGAGAGGTTCTGAAAGGAGAGGGGTAAGTGATAGAACAAATATTTTCAATTATTTTATTCTGAATTTCAATGTTTTTAATCCCACCAATGTGTTATTTAAGGGTCAATTGTCACAATTTATGTTTTAGGAGTATTTTTGAGCTTAATTGAAAAAATGGCTTATTTTGTATTTAAACAGTTTTCATTTATTATAATGTTTAGGCCATAACATTTTCTAAACTGATCCAAATTGCAAAATTCTTCTTTTACAGGTTTCTATGTTCGATGAGCTTCATTTTATCCTTCTGGACCCAAAGCACAATCTATCATTTGGAAGCTCAAATTCAGCTCACAAGTTAGGCCTCGAAAACTGTGTACAGAACTGCATAATTTTATTGTGGGGACCATATCTCATAAATGGCCGAACCAATGGAGCTGAAATTTTACATGGAGCTGAACGACATCCGGATTAATAACTTTCATTAAGATGGACACGCATGATTCTTTCATTTTCAAGGCCATTAATGCGTTGGAAGTTGGTGTTTTGGAATACGAAGAGTCACCTGGACAGAATTAAATACTATGAGTGAGGCGGCCATAACTCCTTCATTACATGTCCAATAAAGATGGACAGAGGAGAAGTATGGGAACAACTTTCAAGAAGGACCAAGTTCCAAATTCTGTCATTAAAGAAGCCATCCACGCGCCTACATTCGGGAATGATTTTTGGAGCCAAATTTTCACCCCCTCTCCCTATAAAAGAGTGTGTCTTTTTCATTCCAAAGGGTTGGCGACTTAGGAATAGCCTTTGTTGGCCATTATATGTAGTTTAGCTTTGTATTTTATTTTACTTTCATTATGTAATAGCATTTCATATTTTTATTCAAGTGTTCTCCTTTCACTCTTATTCTTTCTCTCTTTTGTTTTCTCTCCCCTTTTTCTTTTCACTGTGAACTCTTATGCTCGTGATCATGAGTAGCTAACCCGAGGAAGTTCCCGGGGGTGTAATCCAGTGATGTACCCAAGTCTTTGTACATTCATGTATTAATGTTTCTTATTTACTTAGAGTTATACCGAGGGGGATCTTAGTGGGTAAGGCGCCTTTGTGTCTCCACTTGCCACCCGAGGTTTAGCTTTCACTTCTGCAATATTTTCCCTCGATCGAGGAGGTGGATGTGTGGTCTCTCGGCGATCGTTGAGATTACCATATGTTCACAACCATATGCAGAGGAGGATGTTCATGCATACGATGGAGCATGTTCATTAAGTAAATTCGAAACTAATAATGAGACGATGAAGGTTCACTCTGGGTGATGCTCTCGGGAATGTATCTTTTCTGTCTTAACATCATTCTGTTTGCATTCATTCTGTTGCATTGCATCTACATATTTACTTTTAGTTTTGTATTTTTAATTCTCAAATACCATTTCTGGTCATTTTAGTTTATATATATACAGTGAATTATAAGTAGTGAGTGACTGACTGCAAAAGGCTCCTCAAGAGATCGACCTAGGTCAGCCACTGTGCTGCACTTAGTATAAATATTTTTGAGAGCGTGCACGACAACGCTACATCAAATTGGCGCCGTTGCCGGGGAGCCAAGTGGTCTTCACTCATTATTTTTATTCACTTATTGTAAATTATTTTTCTTCCTTTAATTTAAAAAAAACACAAAAAAATCACAAATTTCAAAAACTAAAAAATATTTGTTCATGATGAATTTCAATTCAAATTATTATGCATGGACTGATCAATCACAGCTGCATGAAGAAGTTCAAAATGATTATGAATCCAAAATGCAAGAACTTCATGAAGAGATTCAAAAACTAAAAATAACTGAAAAAAGGTTTGATGAATATATTCGTTCACTGATGGAACAACCTGATCCTAAGTTGGAACCTCAACCTGAACAAGTGGTGGAAGTGATTTCACCAATCATTTTTTATGCCAAAGAACCTAAGGAGGGTGAGAAGGAGCTTCTAAAGGAATTAATCATATCACCCCGAACTCATCCATTGCTCAAGGAAGTCCCTGATGTACACATGCCAGCTGATGCACTTACGGGAGATAAACAATTTTTGGAAGAATCCTGGAATCACTCTGTTGAAGATAACCTGAAACTTGATCTTCTCATACTTGATATTGAACAATCAGAACCTTTTTACCTCTCTCTTGCTTTGGAAGATGAAGAAGATGATGCACCTGCTGAGATGGAGTTGCCAATGGTCTTTCCTGAAGAGATCAATTTTCAAGCTGACTTACTTGAAAGGGAAGATTTCTTAATTGATTCATCTTGTTTTAATCTTATTCAAATTGAATTGTTTTCTAACTTCTCTTTTCCTGAAATTTATGATACAGTAAAAATGGGGCAGACCTTGGATGATATAAAAGATACCAATCAAGTGGTGGTGATCAAGGAAGAAGAGCTAGAGAAGCTAATGGTGGTGCGACTGCCTCCTCTACAACAAATTTCATACCATATGGAGGAGGAAACCACAGATGTTCACAGGGAGCACCCCTATATTATATTCCCTCCCACTCTGGATCTAAAATTCTATCTTTCTTCTTTCTTGGGTGTTGGGAACTTTCTTATTTTCTTTGGGGTTCTCCAATCTCAGTGTCTACTGATGGACACTAGAAAAAGTCACATGTGGTGAGTTATCTCAAAAAAACCACATCCACCATCTGATTGGGGATAATCTGCTGCAACTGCCTGACTAGGGGCAGTAAAAACCTAGCATTCGCTTGGGGGTCAAACCAAGAATTATCCATTTTCTCTTTCATTTTATTTGTTTTTCTTATGATTTGTCATTTATTTTGTTGTGCTTTCATTTTTCATGTTGTTTTTTCTGAAATTTTCTTGTTTTCCTTTTTCATTTTGTTTTGTGTATTTTTAGGAATCTTGAGCTGAATCGAATACTTTGGAAAATTCAAACCATCTTGGTATTTTTGGCCCATTTCTTGATTTGATTATTTGAGGTTTTAAATGATTGCTGAATGGATATTGTTTCTTATTTCTGATCTTTTCATTTGATGAAGTTTGGTTGATTGTGAAACTCATGTGCACTAGTGCTGTCCAAATTGAAAATCATGCCCAACCCGAGAGGTTTCTAAACTGGTTTGATATCTTCTTTACATTTATCTTTTTCTTGAGTGTCTTGAGACATGTTGTGTGATCCAGAACTTGCTATTTTTCTCTTTTTCAAAGCTGTTAGAGTTCATGGAATGTGTTAAGTATGATTGAGGCATCACTTTGAAAGCCCCTTTTTGCATTAAACTCTTATTTTGGCCTACCTTTTCATCTGACCTTCTTTAAGCCCCTAGTAGCCATGAAATACCTTGTTAGGCAGCCACATTACAACCCATTTATCCCTTTCCAACCTTCTCTAGAAGTTAAATGCATGATTATTGTTGAACTCAAGTGTGGGGGAGAGAGAAGATGGGCTTTATTTTTCTTTCCTGAAGAATATTTTTGAGATGAATTGAAAGTGTTGCCATATTTATTGCTGCTTGGGTGGAACAAATGTAATTATGGGAAGATGTATGGGTGGCCCAAAATATCATCACATATGGGCTGGGTGTTCACCAATTTTTGAAGATCAAAAGCTGCCTCTCTTTTCCTCCAAAACATGATTCTGAAGAGAAATCCAGATCTGAATTCAAGCTGAAACAATGCTACAAATGGGGAAAAGAGGGATGAAAATCATTGATGCTGAAATTCTAAGTGTGAACTTCCCGAAAGAAGAGGTGTTTGGAGGTGATTCATTTTTGAGCTGATTGAGGAGCACACCATTCTTGAGCAAAACTGTTTTCATGCATTTACTTCACTTTAGAGCTTAACCCTCCTCATTCTGCCTCAGATGTTTTTACATTTTAAACCTGCCAACCCTCAGCTTCAGAACAACCCATGAAAAAGACCTCATGATTGACACATTTGTGACTCTGTGAAGTGGAGATACTAGGAGGATAGCAAGCCTATGGAAATCACACATGTTCTTGGGAATGAGAAAAACTCCACATTAATATCCTTGAGTGAAGAGAGAAATAATTTTACGGGGAGGTAGGTACGACATGCATATGAGTATTAACATGAGATTTAATAGATTCATATGATTTTTGAGGAGTTCTGAAATTTTTATCCATGTAGGAGGCATGATATTTCCTTTGATATGATAATTGAGCTATGTTGTCATTTATGCTTTGAGAAGTTTGTTTTTGAACTTGGTATAAGATGATTGCCCAGGAGTGCAATGTTTAAGTATGGGGGAATTGATAGAACAAATATTTTCAATTATATTATTCTTAATTTCAATGTTTTTAATCCCACCAATGTGTTATTTAATGGTCAATTGTCACAATTTATGTTTTAGGAGTATTTTTGAGCTTAATTGAAAAAATGGCTTATTTTGTATTTAAACAGTTTTCATTTATTATAATGTTTAGGCCATAACATTTTCTAAACTGATCCAAATTGAAAAATTCTTATTTTACAGGTTTCTATGTTCGATGAGCTTCATTTTATCCTTCTTTACCCAAAGCACAATCTATCATTTGGAAGCTCAAATTCAGCTCACAAGTTAGGCCTCGAAAACTGTGTACAGAACTGCATAATTTTATTGTGGGGACCATATCTCATAAATGGATGAACCAATGGAGCTTAAATTTTACATGGAGATTAAAGACATCCGGATTAATAACTTTCATTAATATGGACGTGCATGATTCTTTCATTTTCAAGGCCATTAATGCGTTGGAAGTTGGTGTTTTGGAATACGAAGAGTCACCTGGACAGAATTAAATACTATGAGTGAGGCGGCCATAACTCCTTAATTAAATGTCCAATAAAGCTTAAATTTCGTGGGTCGACAGAGGAGAAGTATGAGAACAACTTTCAAGAAGGACCAAGTTCCAAATTCTGTCATTAAAGAAGCCATACACGCGCCTACATTCGGGAATGATTTTTGGATCCAAATTTTCACCCCCTCTCCCTATAAAAGAGTGTGTCTTTTTCATTCCAAAGGGTTGGCAACTTAGGAATAGCCTTTGTTGGACATTATATGTAGTTTAGCTTTGTATTTTATTTTACTTTCATTATGTAATAGCATTTCATATTTTTATTCAAGTGTTCTCCTTTCACTCTTATTCTTTCTCTCTTTTGTTTTCTCTCCCCTTTTTCTTTTCACTGTGAACTCTTATGCTCGTGATCATGAGTAGCTAACCCGAGGAAGTTCCCGGGGGTGTAATCCAGTGATGTACCCAAGTCTTTGTACATTCATGTCGTAATGTTTCTTATTTACTTAGAGTTATACCGAGGTGGATCTTAGTGGGTAAGGCGCCTTTGTGTTTCCACTTGCCACCCGAGGTTTAGCTTTCACTTCTGCAATATTTTCCCTCGATCGAGGAGGTGGATGTGTGGTCTCTCGGCGATCGTTGAGATTACCATATGTTCACAACCATATGCAGAGGAGTATGTTCATGCATACGATGGAGCATGTTCATTAAGTAAATTCGAAACTAATAATGAGACGATGAAGGTTCACTCTGGGTGATGCTCTCGGGAATGTATCTTTTCTGTCTTAACATCATTCTGTTTGCATTCATTCTGTTGCATTGCATCTGCATATTTAATTTTAGTTTTGTATTTTTAATTCTCAAATACCATTTCTGGTCATTTTAGTTTATATATATACAGTGAATTATAAGTAGTGAGTGACTGACTGCAAAAGGCTCCTCAAGAGATCGACCTAGGTCAGCCACTGTGCTGCACTTAGTATAAATATTTTTGAGAGCGTGCACGACAACGCTACATCAGTAAGCCAGGCAGACTGATCCAGATGGCCGAAGATGGCGGGTCACGACACAAGTGAAAATCTACTGACCACCTAAATAAGTAGAAACACATGGAATCAAAGGACCAGGGAGACACGTCCGAGCCATGTCATCTTCATCCCTGAAGCGAATAAGGAGATGATATGAGTTGAGAAAGCATACAACTGCTAGACTCAACAAACCACATGAACTGTTGATGAAGCCATCAAAAGAGCCTACCAGAGGAAGACATCGACCAAAACATTCCACCAAGGAAAAGTCAAGGAGGGAAGAAGCCACAAAAAATTCCAAGGAAGAAACAGGTAAGGACGGAGCTACGTTGTGGAAACCTGAGACCCTAGGACCTAGGGGAAGGATGAGAAGCGGGAGCTATCACAGATCAGGTGGAAGATTGACATGTTGGGAAGGATCCAGAGAAGGATCGCAGGACCCCTCCCCCACTACTGGGGGAGGGGCCGAAAACTCGGTCATGGATGATTAGGGCATCAGAGGTGGAAGAGAATTGGGAAAGTGATAGTGGGATAGATTCAGGATAATGGATGATCATCACACATGATTGAAAAAAAACCTTAAAGGTGTTGTGGAATTTGACAAAGGTTCAACACTAATGGATTAGTTAAGACCAGTGACACCAAGATAACACAGTCCATTTGAAGAATCTAATGTCCAAAAATGTTCTGTATGTGGATGGATTGAAACACAAATTTATATTTGTTTCAAAACTATTTGACAATGGAAATGGTGTGATTTTTTTGAAATAAAAGGTGCATTATCAAATTTTTGATATATATACACATATATATATATGTTATCCAAACTACAAAGAACTAATGAAAATATTTTCCAAGTTGGAGATGGGAAAAACAATCTATCTTAGCACAAAAGAAGTGAATTCACTTTGGAACCACAAAATTGGCCACATTGTCCTAAAAACTTAGGAATATTTATTCATGGAGATGGTATAAGAAACATTCCAAATATGAATAAGATTAAAATTTATTTTTGTGATAATTTTCACAATGGAAAGATGGTGAATAGAAGTCACAAAAGAGTTGAGATTCAAATGAGAAGTCTTATTGAAGATTACTTAGAGAAGTATGACATCCTACATTAACTTAGCTCTCCATATACGCTTCAACCAAATAGAAAAGAAAATTGGAAGAATTGGAGGCTCTTGGATATATTAAGGACCTTGAAAACTAAGCATGATACTTCAATATACCTTTGGAGGCAAGCTTTCTTTATGATGGTGCATATTCAAAATTATTATCTTTTAAGAAAATTTTTAGATATGATACCATACACGATGTGGTATAATAAAAATCTGAATGTGAATCATTTTTTGGTTTATGTAAGCCTAAGTTTGATCAAATTAAAATGTAAACATCATGGTAAGTTCAATAAGAGAGTTGATGATGATATTTTTTTGGGCATCATTTGAAAAAAAGAGGGTATTTATGCTAAAAAAATATTGGTAATATGGTTTGTAAAACCACGTTCATTTATGAGTTATGAATTTCAGCAGGAATTTGAATTTTTGGAATCCTAGAGTGGGGGTTGTTTTTAGAATTGAGATTTGGATCTAGAATCTGAGATTTGAAGCATCCTGAGTAGATGTTTTTGGATATTGATTGGATATGAAAGGTGCCTTGAGTGATCAGATGAGTTTCAAGAGCTTCAATTTAAGTTTAAAAAGTTTTGTAGGATTTATGCCTTCGGTGCATGGTTTGGTGTGCGTGATTTAAGAGAAGCTGTGGAGAACCTTAAGAATGGGGTGTTTTCTAGTTCTTTTTCTGAAGCGTAAAGTTAGTATGCACGGTTAGAGAATGATTAAGGGTGAACTGTGAGGATCTCAAAGGAAACCATGCAGACTTTGACTGGCTTGGGGTTTGGCGCACGGTTACTATGCGGGACTTGAGGATCCATTGTAGAGGTGATCTGTACAGTTGGAAAACAATTTGACTAATTGTGTAACCCAACCGTGTGAGGGTGATGGCCTTGGACAGTGAAGGTTGAATGGATGGTGTATGGTTTGACCAATCGTGCGACCAAATCATGCAACACATTAAAAAGTGGAAAATTCCCATTACACCCTATGATTCTTTTAACCCTAACCCCCTTTTCTCTCCTCATGTGTATGCCCCATCCAACCGACCTCCCTCTTTCTCCTCTAATCCCCCTTCGAGTTGGGTGGATTTTGATGCAATTGCCAATGATCCTTGGCGAGTCTCTCCCTTCATCTCCCTTCATTCTTAGTTTCTCTTTATTTCTAATTTGGGTGACCTAATTATGGATTTGAGAGATGATTCCACCAAATCATGGTGGAATCATCCCATAATGATGGGTCTTTCACATGCCTTGGCTAGAGGACATCCCAAGTAAGTATTTGCATGTCATCACACAACATTTTGATGTAGGTATACCGCTGTATGGATTTTTCTAGGGGTTTCATCTAAATTGTATAAAATTGATAGATGAATTATTGGAGAATGATGGTGCTTTTGTGTGGATTAGGTTTGGGTGTATGTTAGGAGCAGACCACACCCCATTGCTCATGGTTTCGTTGCAATGAGGGTGTCCGATGAGATTTCGGGCGTTAGACCTAGTTGAATTAAATTAAAAATTAATTAAAAATTGTTAAAAGTGATTTGAATAATTACTTATAATTGTTTATAATTAATTATTGGATGTTATTATTAGAGTTAGGGCCTCAGGTTTTCGGACGATGGCTATTGGACTTGGACGAGCCCAAACAAGAGTTACTGAGTTGCTCTTTAAAAGGGAGTAACTCCAGATTGAGGTAGGTGGTCCCTATGTATTGAACTTTGGTTTATAATTTCAATATGCATCATGTGATGCGTGGTCTCGTCATTGTGGGAAATCAACATTTAGATTATATAAATTTCTTTACTTAAATGAAATGATTGAACTAAATAAAGTGTCATGGGCCATGATGGACCCTTGTGCACTGGCTTGTTTTCTTTGATCACCGATGGTTGAGGTCGTGATTATAAATTCATGCCTTGTAATATACAGACCTAGAGGGGTGTGAATTGAATGAATTAAATAAAATAAGGTGAATGAGATATAGCGTCCTAAGTGATAGGTTCCCTTATTGACCTCTAGGTAGAGGTGAGTGATGAGTTGAGATGGATGTCTTGGGGATTGGCCACATGGGAAACTTGAGATGCCTTAAAGCCTTCGGTATAGTTGAGATAAGCATGGAGTGAGTGTTCCTCCCCCACCGAGATGTAAGTACCTTGGTGGGTATTCCTTGGGTAGATTGTGGATGATTTGAGCGAGGGGATTAACCTGAGACAATCAGGAAAGTGAGATGATCCTTGTGTCATATATTGAGACCAATGCCAATGAGGCTTGACTTAGGAGGCTAGTGAGGCAATGACACGATTACAATGAGCTTGAGGGAGATTATTCCCTCAAAGTGATAGGTATTGACCCGAGAGATGAAAATGGGTTAATGGAATCCATGTGGGTGTCCATGCTATGATGCGACTCAAGGGACCCTAGAGGGTGCCCCAGTGATATGTTGACCCTATAGAGGGTGCACACTATGATAGTGACATGCCTTGCACTTGGGAGTCCGACCTCAGACTTGTGAGATGGGTTTGGCATATGGACGACCCTAATGAGATCATATGTGAGATGATTCGAGTGTGAAGCATTGCCCACCGAGATGTATATAGATACATGGGATGCCTTGGACATGCTCCTTGGATCTGGCCTTCATGCCTGCTATTGGTTTGGAATACCTTGAACATGCTCCATGGATTCAGATGTGATACAGTTTGGAATGCCTTAGAAATGGTCCTTGGATTTAGAATCACTACTACAAAACTGAGTTTATCCAGTGCTAGGGCATTAACAATGCTAGCTAAAAATGCTGTTAAAGACGCCCTTTGTCAGCACTAAAAAAAGCGTTGTTAAAGGGGGTATTTCACAACGCTTTTTTTAGCGCTATTAAAGGGGGTCTTTAACAGCGCTTGTTTACAAGCACTGATAAATGAGGTCTTTTATCACTTCTTGTAAAAAAGCGCTAATGGGGGGGGGGGGTTATCAACATTTTTTTAGAAGTGCTGATAAAGAGTCCTTTTATTAGTGCTTTTTTTACAAGCGTTGAGAAAAGTATACTTCAAAAAAAATTATATTTCATTAAAAATAATATATTAATATATAAATATATTTATATTCATATAAATATAATATATATATTTTTTGAAATATGTTTTAGATAAGGTAAATAAGCATTTACACTTAAAATATAAGATATTTAGTGAAAATGGCTTATAAAATAACTATTTTTTAATTAATAATTTACTTATTATTACAGAGTAATAGTCATTTAATATCAATTTGAAGATAAAAAAACAAAAAAATATTAAAATATCTCAAATAAGTTGAAAACATAACTCAAACTTCAAACGGTCACAACTTTTGATCTGGATGTCTGTTTGGGCTCTACCACATATCAAATCGAAGCCTGCGACGATATCTACGCCGTTACAACCAAGGGGGTCCTTGATCACTATTTTTTTAGGCCAAAAAAGGCACAGAAGGCCTCCAAAACTAAGTTTTTAGTTGGGTACCCCAATTTTTAAACTTTCGATGGATTTTAAGCCTCATTTATGGGAGTATTTTTTCCATTTTTTAGTGGGGACTAAATTTATTCTTAGGTATTACATTCATATTAATATTATAGATTTTAAATTTTATCATTTTTCATAAGGTAATTTTATTTATAATCAAATATATAACAATATATACATATTTTTTATATATTCACACATAAAAATTTGATTTTATAAATAAATAAATTAAACATATTTATATATAAAATATATTTATTAATATATAAACACATATATAAATATATGGATAAAAAATGTAATGAAATATATATAAATATATAGATATATCATAAAATGTGAAACAAAACAATTTAGGGGAGTGGAAAAGGCTTTGATGTATATGCTGGAGGTCTGGGGTTTGAAACTTGCTAGAGGCAGAAGCGTGCAGGGGAGGATAAAATGCTGATAAAAGGGTGGGGGAAGTGCAGATAAAAAGGGTGGGGGGGGGGACCGCTGATACAGGTGGGGGGGGGGGGGCTTGAAAAAAAATTTATATACCCTTTACCAGCGAAGCCTTTATCAGTGCTTTTTTAGCACTGTAAAAGGTGCCCTTTAACAATGCTAAAAGAATCACTAAGAAAGGGGGTCTTTAATAGTGCTAAAAAATCACTGTTAAAGGACCCTTTTAACAATGCTTTTTTAGCACTGTTAAAGGGGGGCCTTAAAAGCATTTTTTTAGCGCTGATAAAAGTTTCAGGCTTTTACCTTCGATTTGATTATCAATGTTTTTTAGCGCTGATAAAGGCCTTTTCTAGTTCTATTAAAGGCCAATTTTGTAGTAGTGATGTGGTGCGGTTTGGAATTCCTTGGACACGATCCTTGGATTCATATGTGAATATGATTTAGAATGGCTTGCACAAGGTATTTGGATTCATATGTGATATAGTTTAGAATGCCTTGGACATGATCCTTGGATTTAGATGTGATACATTTTGGAATACCTTGGACATGATCTTTAGATTCAGATGTGAAACAGTTTGGAATGCCTTATACATGCTCCTTGGATTCAGATATGCTATAGTTTGGACATAATCCTTGGATTCATTATGCCTTTGATTTGGATTGCCTATGTAACATCCCAGGTAAATAAAGAACATGAAAATTTAATATTTATTAATATTTGTGGATTAAGTATTAATTTTACTCTAAATGGGATGCTATGTTCGATGGTGTACCCGATACGCAATAATGAGTTTCTTTGAAATCTTACGCTGCACACTAATAATATAATATTATTATTTTAATGATAGTTAACGCCTAGCCGTTGTATTGGCGGGAATGAACAGAACTAACAAAAATATGAATATACATGTTTTTTAAATGTTTTTACATTTATCCAATAAATTTTAGAGTCTTAAAATGTGAATGAATTTGATTTTAAGCATAAAAACTCTAATATTATTTAAAAGGTCGATTTACCGCCTTTTCATGACTAACCATCTTTAAATCTAGTTTTGGTCACTTTTATATGTTCTATTTGACAAAATGAAATTCTTTAGAATCAGGACATTAAAATTTACATTGGGTAAAATTTTGGTATTTTTCTGATAAAATTCATTTTTTAATGAACAATGAAAAATACTGCATTTTAATTCAAATCTACTTTTTAATTTAATTTATTTATATGGATAAATTATATTTTTAATTGGTTTTAAATTTTAATTAGATTATATTTTTACCATTTAATATAATCATGGTCATTGTAATTAATTTCACATTGAAATTGTACATAAACAAGTGTCAATCTTTTGATAGATATTGTTTCTTAAAAACACGCTATTTGTTGAGACAACGAGAATTAATTTTAAAGTAATTAATGCAAATTATATGTTTTTAATTTGGTAAAATATACATCATTTTTGAATTCGGAATATCAAATATAGCTTAGGCTGAATTTTTGGTATTTTTCTGAAAAACTTCAATTTTTGATGAACATGGGAACCACTTAGTAGTAGTTAAAAAACTGACTTTTTCATTTAAATGAAATTTTACCGCTTCTGTGAATTGAATTTCAAAAATACAACATAAATGGTTGTTATTAGTAAGTAAAATGTGGTTCAATAAGATGAAAATATTTTTTTGGTGAATAGTAACTTTTGACTTTTATTTACCGTGGTTAGAGGTAAATAGGGTAATTCAAGGTAAAAAGAATATCATAATAATACAAAATCACCTTAACACTTGTCCTAACATTATTTGATGAGTCATGGTCGACCATGGGAATCTTTGAGTCGATTTTGGGACCCCATGGAGCCACTTAAGAGTGATAATGACACTTTATTTTAATTAATTTAATGTAAAGACCAAAATGACAAAAACAAATATCTTTTAGTAAATTAATTTTTACATAGGGTTATATAAGTTATATTTTAGACTATAAATATTCATTGGAAATATAAAAATATTTCCTACATCATGGTATTTTTTTTATAATTTTTAGACATCAAATAAATTAAATTATTTATGACACAAAAATGATGCAGTATTTACCTCATTAATAAATGATTTAAATAAATAAGATTATAAATATTAAAATAACATCCAAAACCTGTCAAATTATTATTGTATGAATTTATTTCTACCATGAGTCATCTTATATTTGACTTTAATAAGTTTTGGACCTTTAAAAACCGAAAATCATTATAAAATAAAATAATAGTTTCACACTTTCCTAAAGAGCCCCTCCTCTCCCTTATAAAAGCTCTCACTTCTAACTCATTCCACACACCTCTAAAGCCCATTGACTCATCCAAAACCTACCCAAATAATCTCTCAATATCCCTCTATTCCACCTAGAAGCCTTACCTCAGACAGAAGACACTTCAATAAGTCCTTTTGGTTCAAACCAAAGGGAGTTACCCAAATTAAAGGTAATGGTTTCTCTTAACTTCTTTTCTTTTATTTTACTTATCCAACCCCTAAACTATTTTTATTCCTTTATTTTATAACAACACCAGTATCCTCAATATACTAGGATTTTGTTATGATAAGTATTCGAACTAAACTTACATACACCTCCATCTAATGGGTAAAGAACATACTGTTTCTGTGGATGACAAACTAACGCCTCAAGAAGCGATGATTATTCAATTATCTCCTACCACCTCTCATGGTGGCCATTAAGATGGAACTGTATTTATATATGATATATATTATGTTTATGTTTTCTTTATACTTATGTATTTTTTATTTATATCATACCTTTATGGTTTCCATAGTGGGTAAACGCGATAATTTATTTGAGGAAGTGCGGACTACCGCCCCCTCAAAGTGATATGACTCGTTAATGCCATATGCGGGATGTATAAAGGATAGATTTAATGATATTATATATTATATTATACTGGAATTATAATATAACTTTGTATCATTATGTTTTAATTCCATTAAAGTACAAAATAGAAATGAAAGTAGCTTTCATGCGTACATACGGCTTACCGTCTCCATGAACGGTGCATTTCATTTCTTGTCTCCAAATGTTATGTACTGTTATAAATACATATATATACTGGATATATAAGATATATATGATATCTAAATCATTAATATCATTCTAGAGATAATGGAATTTTGACCACATGGACAAATTGTAATTATAACAAGTTCATTTTTAACTCAAATTCCAAACATTGAGAAAATATCCGATATGAACTAAAATAATTAACTAATTGTTATAGCAAGGTAATAAGTGATATAAAAGGAATAATAAACTTGAAAAACGTTCTTAAGGAAGTAGAAATTAACATAAGTTTATTATTCAGGAAGAACTCGGAACATACGAGTCAAGTTGGACACGAGGTAAATGATTTCTTATCTCACTTTTAATTCCATGAGATTTCCATTGTTCGCCACTTATTTATTGCATGTGGTGAATTTTGTACTTAAATTTGATATATATTATCATGATTCTATTTATATTCATGTTATTATGTGATTAATTTGGTGTTTGTTAACTTTTGGTCATACGACTCGATTGATTACAACGTGGTAAGAGATTTTCATCTCACTTTTTATTCCTGTGAGATTCATGACATATTTTCCACTATTTCCTTTTGTGTGGTGTATGTACTGAACATGAGTGTATTAATTGTGTAATATAATTCAATTTATGGGTATTTACATCTTCATTTTATGATCCTTATTTCATGGGTTGTATGTTTTGTAAGTTACCAAATCAGTAAGGAAACCTTTTAACCCAATTTCCATTCCTTGGGTTAATCTTCTAATTCTTAGTTATGTCATGCTATGATTATGTGTGGAATCACTATTGATTTATTTATGTTGTAATTTAAACTCCCCTTTGTGTGGATATACTTTTGATACACATAATCACTCCATTGATAAATTCTCAAGTCATCGATATGAACTTGATAAGAGTAATTTTAACTCAATTTCCATTCATTGAGTTAAACATCCAAGTCATTGGTTTTGTCTTAAAAAGAACATGTGTGAATTTCCTATGATTGATTTACAATGAATATCCAATCATATTGAGTGTATTTATATTTTTCACACATTATTATGTAATTGATTTATCATTAATCTAAGGATGCAGTTTTTATAAGAGATTTCGTCTCAATTTACATTTCATTGAGACATCATTGTCATTATGCACCAATTCACTTTTATACGGTGTATATACTGTCCTTTTTCATATTATATCATTAATACCTTTATTCTCATGATATTATAAAGTCCCGATTCAATGTTATCCCTCAATTATTTGTATTCAAGAGTCTCTCATTTTGTTAAAAAGTCTTTAACTAAAATATCATTTTAAATGTTTTAAAGATTTATTCGTCTAAATCTTTATCATTAATGTCCATGTTTTCAAAATGGTTTTAAGGATTTATTTATATGTACATTAATTTTTTAAAAAGATAAATTTATTTAAAAGTTTCAAAGTGGTATGAGACACTTTGATTCAAAAATCTATTTATTAAATGTTTTAAATGGTTTTAAAAATGATTTGATAAAGCATTGTTTATTTCAATATCTTGATTTGATATATTGGAATGTGGAAATGTTATATTTCCTTTATACTTGTGTTATGTTTTATGGTTATGTTATGGTTATTGGGCATTGTTTACGTATACGGGTGGTTCCGTGATAAACCTAGGGCGGGTGAGCCCAAGATAGCTCTCCAATGCATTGGGTAACGTGATGGAGGTAAACGTGAATGTTTCTCAAAAGAGCTTTAGAGAATATACTATGATGAGTATTCCAAATGTGACTCCCTATGTAGCTGTGATATCTACAATGTAAGTATGTTATGAATTCCATAAGTTACCTTTATAATTTATGATTTCTGTATGTTATTCATAAATCTTATGATTTCATGAGGTTTGTTATGATTAAAAAGCATGGTTTCATTGATTTGTATTTATTGATGGGATAATGTTTCTTTTCATTATTTTATAACCCTTACTGATATTTTTATGCTCATCCCAAGTTTTGAAATATTTTTCATAGGACATAAAGATGAATAGGGTCAAGTATGAGATCAAGGAAAAGTCATGGTGTCTAAAACATGGAACTAGACATGTCTCTTTTTTTAAGAGTTTTTATTTTATGAAAAGTGGATACTGGGTAGTAGTGTCTACATGTAATATTCAAGTTGTTATGTAATAGTTATGGCATAATTCTCTAAAACTATAAACCTGAAAAGATCCACAATGTGAATTTTTGACATAATTCAAGATTAAGTAATGTTTAAGGCTGGGTCCTTATAGTTGGTATAAGAGGCCGATTTAGATAACTTTAGAGGTTAGGGTGTTATTTAATCATAACTGACATAACCATAATGGTTATCATATTGGAAAGAGTCATAGTTTTTTAGATAAAGTGAATGAGTTTAAGATAACATGAATAAGTCCTCCTCCAAAGCCATTTTTTTTAATTTTCTAAAAAGCCAATTTAAGGGTAACCGGTAACCATACAAACAAAATGTCCAAATTCAAACAAAAACCACAGCACGGTATCCGAAACTTCCAGAATAAAATTCAGATTTTCAAATTTCAAACTTCAGCCGAAATCATGACGAAACAAACCCCGCACGCCACGCGTCCACCTTGTTTCGCACCCCTGACATTGCACGTCACCATCATCCCATCAGAGTAGGCCGCCGGTGAACCGCTACCGCTGACCTCTTCTCCGACCACCATCGCCTACACACCGTCGCCGCTATCTCGCAGATACTCCCTCACCATGAATGTCATAAACACTGGTCCACCATCACCATCATCATCGTCGATCAAATCCACACCAGAACGTCGAAGCACCTTAACAACATCAATTTGTCACCCCCCATCATCAGACCACATACCTGCTACAAAATGAATCAACTAAATAAATATTTTCCCCCTGGAACACCAAAAACAACTCCAACAGCACCTCCCAAATCTTGCGTGACAGCCACCTCGCCAGACCGACCCGGAGAGGAGAAGTGATTCCCTAAGACAGAGCAGTGTAGGAGAAGAATGGGGTTCTCATAGGGAGTCAAGACCTTTGTATAAAGCACCCATCCAAAATGAAACCCTGCCGTCACCTGAACCCAGGCCAGTCCACCCGAAACCCCACACCACGACGCACAACAAAACCCAAAACCGCTTAGAATCCATCGCACCCGACTGACCTGGAATGAAGCAGTGGATCTAGAGGCCATAGAGGAGTAAAAGCAGGCAATAATTCCACAGCAATCCGCGACCAAGGAAACACCAGACGCACCAGAAAAAACCTTCAACTACGAACCTTCACGAGCAAACCAAAGACCGAAGCACAATCGAAACTCCTCAACATGAACAAAATCGATACACCACCATGGAACAAGGAAGGATAAAACGGGATTAAAACCCTAAAATGGACATGCGGATGAGACCCAAAGAAGAAGAAAAAAAGGGAAATGAGAATAGGGGCCGAGGATGAAACCCTAAACAAAAAGGAATCGGAGGATAAACCCTAGCAGGCAACAAAGTAAAAGTGGATGTGAAGAAAACTGTGACGGTTTTATGAATGAGAAAATAAATGAAATGGGAGATGCAATGAGAACTCTTGTGGTTATTCTCAACCAAATATATGGATTCATAATTTACAACATTAACCTTGGTAATTTTTATAAGGCATCGTATATTCGAGAAACAAATCCCTACGGAAGTTTAGGTAATAATCATAATGGTATGTATGTTCAAAAACCTATGTGTCAAGTATGTGGAAAGAAACACCTAGGAAAATGTTTCAAAGGGACGGGAAGATGATATAGATGTGGAAATGAAGGTCATAAATCAAGAACCTTCCATGGAAAAAGGAAGCATCTAGTTGACTCTAGGAAAGGGAAAGAAGTTCTTTATGAGGAATCAATTGAATGTTTTAAATGTGGTGTGCATGGTCATTATATAAATAGATGTCCTATGAAGAAGGTTCAGAAATGGGATCACCAGGATCATACAAATATATGTTTACCAATACCTAATTCCATTCCAATTGAGGATGAGAAAACTGACAATGACCAATGAAAGGTATGGATTATTTCTTAACTGATGTTTAAACATTATTGAATCTTAGGATATGACTCATGATTTTGTTTGTAGAAAATAATTATTTCAGAATAAGTTATAAAGGAATTGTTAATGGATCATGAAGAACATTGAATGTATAATAAGTCAACATATATGGGATTAAAGTGTTATGGTAGATTTTAGGATGGTGAAATGCTTAAAAGTATTAAGGCTCTTTTGATGACGGGATTACATTAGAATACTTTTTATAGTATGTGTAACCCTGAAGTTTGATAAATGAAAATTTTATTCAAGGAATAATTATATTTTCTTTTGTGGATATAGTTATAAAGAACCATTTGGGTTTATATTATCCTTGAATTTGAGGCAATTACTGGTTAATACATTTTGGGATGCAAAATAAAAGTTATTAGATAAACTTTAAAATATGTTGTGGTTATTTTTGATGAATTTATATCTTTTTGGGAATGTTATAAAATTATATAGTTTTTGAAAAAGGACAACACATAGACCGCATGACAACCCATCGTGTCAGACAAAGCTGTGGGAATCGAACCCACAACCAAAGTACGACTGAGATTTATCCCCTACCATTGGGCTACGTGAATTCCCTGGTTAGTATGACTAATTATTTTTAGTTAGATGATTTTATGAATCAAGAATAAGTTTATTTTGGGTTATTTATGGAAATGATTAACCTATCATAGAGAATATGTGACTAGGTTAACTACACTTCAGTATGAGACTTTAAGAGTAACTGATGTTTTTTGGAGATAAATGTTAAGATTTATCTTGGAAGAAAATGTGATTAAATACTTCTGAGATTTGGGTATCAATATTAGTTTGGATTACTTTGAATAATTTTATGGAAAAATATTTATTGAATGGTCTTTGTTGAACTTTGGGTTTTGTTTGACAAATTTTGGATATTAAGAGTAATTTTTCTTTTTGTAAAAGATTATCCTTTTTGGGGATTATCTAATCTTCTACTAACCATTTTGGTTTTGGTTAATGTCTAAAGACATGGAAAAAATATAGTTCATCTTTTGTGGATTATGTGATTCTCTAGAAGTTTATTATAGCACTTTCAATGTGAACAAGTCATCTTGAATACACATGATTTGAAGAAAAAACGAGTTTGTGGCAAGAATTTAGTGAAGGAAGAAAGTCTACCTGACAAGTATGTTTATTTATGTTTTTGGTTAAGCTCATAAATAAATTCCTCAACTTTATGAAAAGTAACATAAAACAAAAACTTTATCTGTTAACTTTTCCTATTGGGGAATCAATGACTGTTTAACCCATCACATGTTTGTGATTTTCTAGTGGTTAACTTTCTCCTAATCATGTTTTCTCTCACTTTCCATCAGAACTTGATGGTTTTTTTCTCTTCCATATCCATGTTTTTCTACTTGTAATCATAGTATAGGTTATCTTGGGTAACCTTTGTGTTTCTTTTTCTTTCTTTTAAAGTGATAGTTTTATTGACTCGTTTTCTGATGTGGGACTTTAAATGATCTTTCCGATCCCAATTTTAAAATTGCGAGGACGCAATTTCCAAAAGGGGAGAAGGATGTAACATCCCAGGTAAATAAAGAACATGACATTTTAATATTTATTAATATTTTTGTATTAAGTATTAATTTTACTCTAAAGGGGATGCTATGTTCGATGGCGTACCCGATACACAACAATGGGTTTCTTTGAAATCTTACATTTCACACTAATAATATAATATTATTATTTTAATGATACTTAAATCCTAGCTGTTGTATTGGTGGGAATGAACAGAACTAACAAAAATATGAATATACATGTTTGTTAAATATTATTACATTTATCCAATAAATTTTAGAGGCTTAAAATGTGAATGAATTTGATTTTAAGCATAAATACTCTAATATTATTTAAAAGGTCGATTTATTGCCTTTTGATGGCGAACCCTCTTTAAATCTAGTTTTGGTCACTTTTATATATTATATTTTACAAAATAAAATTCTTCTTTATAATCGGGACATTAAAATTTACATTGGGTAAAATTTTGGCATTTTTCTTATAAAATTCATTTTTTAATGAATAGTGAAAAATACTGTATTTTAATTCAAATATACTTTTTAATCTAATTTATTTATATGGTTAGATTATATTTTTAATTGTTTTTAAAGTGTAATTATATTATATTATTACCATTTAATCTAATTATGCTCATTGGAATTAATTTCACATTGAAATTGGACATAAACAAGTGTCAATTTTTTGATAGATATTGTTTCTTAAAAACACGCTATTTGGTTTGACAACGAGAATTAATTTTAAATTAATTAATGAAAATTATATGTTTTGAATTTGGAAAAATAGACATCATTTTTTAATTCGGAATATCAAATATATCTTAGGCTGAATTTTTGGTATTTTTCTGAAAAATTTCAATTTTTGATGAATAGTGAAACCACTTAGTAGTAGTTACCAAAACGGACTTTTTCATTTAAATGAAATTTTACCGCTTCTGTGAATTGAATTTAAAAAATCTGACATATATTGGGATTATTAGTAAGTAAAATGTGATTCAATAAGATGAAAATATTTTTTTGGTGAATAGTAATTTTTACTTTTATTTACCGCGGTTAAAGGTAAATAGGGTAATTTAAGGTAAAAAGAATATCATAATAATAAAAAATACCTTAACACTTGTCCTAACCTTATTTGATGAGTCATGGATGACCATGGGCATATTTGGGTCGATTTTGGGACCCCATAGAGCCACTTAAGAGTGATAATGACACTTTATTTTAATTAATTTAATGTAAAGATCAAAATGACATAAATAAATATCTTTTAGTAAATTAATTTTCACATAGGGTTATATAAGTTATATTTTAGACTATAAATATTCATTGGAAATATAAAAATATTTCCTACATCATGGTAGTTTTTTTATAATTTTTAAACATCAAGTAAATTAAATTATTTATGACACAAAAATGATGCAGTATTTACCTCATTAATAAATGATTTAAATAAATAAGATTATAAATATTAAAATAACATCCAAAACCTGTCCAATTATTATTGGATGAATTTATTTCGACCATGAGTCATCTTATCTTTGACTTTAATAAGTTTTGGACCGTTAAAAACCGAAAATCATTATATAATAAGATAATAGTTTCACACTTTCCTAAAGAGCCCCTCCTCCCTCTTATAAAAAGCCCTCACTTCTAACTCATTCCACACACCTCTAAAGCCCCTTGTCTTGTCCAACCCCTACCCAAATAATCTCTTAATATTACTCTCTTCCACCTAGAAGCCTTACCTTAGGTAGAAGGCACTTCAAGAAGTCCTTTTGGTTCAAACCAAAGGGAGTTACCCAAATTAAAGGTAATGGTTTCTCTTAACTTCTTTTATTTTATTTTACTTCTCCAACCCATAAAATCTTTTTATTACTTTATTTTATAACAAAACCAGTATCCTAAATATACTAGGATGTTTTTATGAGAAGGATTCTAACTACACTTACACACACCTCTATCTAATGCGTAAAGAACATACTATTTCTTTGGATGACAAACTAACGCCTCACGAAGCGATGATTGTTCAATTATATCCTATTGCCTCTCATGGTGGCCATTAAGATAGAACTGTATTTATATATGATATATATTACGTTTATTTTTTCTTTATACTTCTGTATTTTTCATTTATAGCATACCTTTATGGTTTCCATAGTGGGTAAACGCGATAATTTATTTGAGGAAGTACGGACTACCACCCCCTCAAAGTGATATGACTCGTTACTGCCATATGTGGGAAGTATAAAGGATAGAGTTAATGATATTATATATGATATTATACTGGAATTATAATATAACTATGTATCATTATGTTTTAATTACATTAAAGTACAAAATAGAAATGAAAGTAGCGTTCATGCGTACGTACGACTTACCGTCTCCATGAACGCTGCATTCAATTTCTTATCTCAAAATGTCATGTACTGTTATAAATACATATATATACTGGATATATAAGATATATATGATATCTAAATCATTAATATAATTCTGGAGATAATGGAGTTTTGACCACATGGACAAATTGTAATTATAACAAGTTCATTTTTAACTCAAATTCCGAACATCAAGAAAATGTCCGATATTATCTCAAATAATTAACTAATTGTTATAGAAAGGTAATAAGTGATACAAAAGGAATAATAAAATTTAAAAATGTTCTTAATTAAGTATAAATTAACATAATTTTATTATTCAGGAATAACCCGGAACATACGAGTCAAGTTGGACACGAGGTAAGAGATTTCTTATCTCACTTTTAATTCTATGGGATTTCCATTGTTCGCCACTTATTTATTGCATGTGGTGAATTGTGTACTGAAATTATATATATATTATCATGATTCTATTTATATTCATGGAATTCTGTAATTCATTTGGTGGTTGTTAACTTTTGGTCATACGACTCGATTGATTACAACGTGGTAAGGGATTTTTATCTCACTTTTTATTCCCGTGAGATTCATGATATATTTTCCACTATTTAATTTTGTGTGGTGTATGTACTTACCATGAGTGTATTAATTTTATAATAAAATTCAATTTATGGGTATTTACATCTTCATTTTATGATCCTTCTTTCATGGGTTGTATGTTTCGTAAGTTACCAAATCGGTAAGGAAACCTTTTAACCCAATTTCCATTCCTTGGGTTAATATTCTAATTCTTAATTATGTCATGATATGATTATGTGTGTAATCACTATTTATTTAATTATGTTGTAATTTACACTACCCTTTGTGTGGATATACTTTTTATACACATAATCACTCTATCGATAAATTCTCAAGTCATCAATATGAACTTGATAAGAGCAATTTTAACTCAATTTCCATTCATTGAGTTAAACATACAAGTCATTGGTTTTGTCTTAAAAAGAACATGTGTGAATTTCCTATGATTTATTTACAATTAATATCCAATCATATTGAGTGTATTTATATTTGTCACACATTATTATGTAATTGATTTATCCTTAATCTAAGGATACAGTTTTTATAAGGGATTTCGTCTCAATTTACATTTCATTGAGTCATCATTGTCATTATGAACCAATTCACTTTTATACGGTGTATATACTGTCCTTTTTAATATTATATCATTAATCCATTTATTCTCATGATATTATAAAGTTCTGATTCAATGTTATTCCTCAATTATTTGTATTCAAGAGTCTCTCATTTTGTTAAAAAGTCTTTAACTAAAATATTGTTTTAAATGTTTTAAAAATTCATTCTTATAAATATTTATCATTAATGTCCATGTTTTCAAAATGGTTTTAAGGATTTATTTACATAGACATTAATGTTTTCAAATGATAAATTTATTTAAAAGTTTCAAAGTGGTATGGTACACTTTGATTCGAAAATCTCTTTATTAAATGTTTTAAATGGTTTGATAAAGCATTGTTTATTTCAATATCTTGATTTTATATATTGGAATGTGGAAATGTTATATTTCCTTTATACTTGTGTTATTTGTTATGGTTATGTTATGGTTATTGGGTATTGTTTACGTATGCGGGTGGTTCCGTGATAAACCTAGGGCGGGTGAACCCGAGATAGCTCTCCAATGCATTGGGTAACGTGATAGAGGTAAACATGAATGTTTCTCCTAATAGATTTAGGGAATATACTGTGATGGGTATTCCAAATGTGACTCCCTATGTAGTTGTGATAGCTACAATGTAAGTATGTTATGAATTCCATAAGTTACCTTTATGATTTATGATTTATGTATGTTATTTATAAAACTTATTATTTCATGAGGTATGTTATGATTAAAAAGTATGGTTTCATTGATTTGTATTTATTGATGGTCTAATGTTTCTTTTCATTATTTTATAACCCTTACTGAGCTTTTTATTCTCATCCCAAGTTTTGAAATGTTTTTCACAGGACATAAAGATGAATAGGGTCAAGGATGAGATCAAGGAAAAGTCATGCTGTCTAAAACATAGAACTAGAAATGTCTCTTTTTTTAAGAGTTTTTATTTTATGAAAAATGGATTCTGGGTAGTAGTGTCTACATGTAATATTCAAGTTGTTATGTAATAGTTATGACCTAATTCTCTAAAACTCTAAACCCAAAAATATCCTCAATGTGGATTCTTGACATAATTCAAGATTATGTAATGTTTAAGGCTGGGTCCTTATAGCCTAGGACATGATCTTAGGAATAAACCTTCGAGCTTGAGGTTACTGGATTGGATATGAATTATTCCTAGTAATCGACCATGGTCCTGATTTTGGTTGGAACAGTTATGTGGTGTGATCAGAGACATCCAAGCATTGGTTGAAGTAGGTTTGGGTTAATCCCAAGTGTCATGCTAGAAGGATCAACATTGGTTATTTATTTATGATCCAAAATGTATTTATTTATATTCTGATCATGTCATATTCACATACACTGTATTTACTAGTTATATACATGACTACATTAGTGGTACCCTTCTTACTTGTACTCACAACCTTCTTAGGTGACCATGGAAATTGGACACCTGAGCAACCTCCTTTGTTTACAAGTTTAGGTTGGGTTGAGGCATGAAGTAGCTAGATCAAGTGTGATAACACAGACAGAATCAAAGATCAGAATGAGGTGAGGCATGGGGATGACAGTAGAGCCTCAGTGTCATTTTATTATTTTATTTATTTGTATATGTGATCATACTAGTGGGTGATCAGTCATTGTATGCTGGAATGGCTGTGAGTTTGTATGGATATATTATTTCACATTTTATTTTTTATACCATGTTTTTTTATTTATTTCTTTTTTCTACTCTGGTTATTTATTGTGGATGATGATTATTTATTTGTTTATTATTTCATACTCTCATAATGGGGTATAGTCTCCCCATGGTTACACCATAAATTCCCATTGCTATTCGGTAGCTTCGAGTTTATGGGGAGGCATTCCTGAGGTCACTTGGAGACCACCAGTTTGGGAACTGTTGAGTAGTCCAGGGTGGCAGGACATTAGAAAGTGGTATTAGAGCATTTATGTGGATGATATCACAATGTGTACTAGACTTTTGTTTTTTCTTACTATTTGGGGAGATAATAGACATGTGATATAGATATGTATTGAAGCTTGTGATATACCTCAAACTGGTGTGTCACAAACATCTCTTCCAATGAAAAGTCCAGGTTACCAGGGATATGGGATTACTGTTATTGGTTTCTTCTTTTACGACTATATGATTTCACATAGCATGATGCACTTGAGTTTTCATGTATTTATGATTTATGGGTTTTGGCTCCTGGATCATTGGTAAGAGGCTGATTTTCATGAATCATACTCGACATGTATGATTCAGATGACATACGTGTGCTTGTGTGAAATTGATATCACTAATTATTAGGGTTTGATTTCTTGAAGTGTCAATAATTACATATATGGCATTTTCCTATACAACTTGCTGGTGACATTCTACTCAGCTAGACCATGATGTAGTTTCTTTTGATAATAGGTCATGTGGATCTTATAGTGAGATGTTTGTTTACGATGGAGACTATATAATTCCTCTATGTAAGGGAATTATGGTGAACCATGGTGGGTCGGTTTAGGAATTTAATTCCTTAATATTGGTTCTAAAGGAAAATACGTTTGGTCTTTTAAAGTGTCTATAAAAACCTATATGGTGTTTTCCCATATAGCTTCTTGGTGACATTCTACTTAACCGATCCATATGGTGATTGTTTACTCAACAAAGACCGTATAGGAATGATGTCGTTGTAAATAAAAAATATAGATGGATGATAATGTGATCCTTGAGGGGGTGGCTCTTATGTGTGGAAGCCTAGTGAGGATTAGTTAGAGACTGTGATTCTCTAGGGTGTAGTCCTATATATGGATTTCTGGTGAGAATCAGTACTCTAGTAGGCTGATGACATGACATGTGATGCCTACGGTGTGTGTGTGTGTGTGTGTGTGTGTTTGTGTGAGAATTTGGAATGTGATATGTTGTGCGATGTTTGAGATGGGAACATGGAGGTGTTTCTTGTGATTCATGGCTATATGGGATATGATCTATAATTTAGGTAGGGGAGCCTAGTTCCCTTGAGATGTGGCTCATGATATTGGTGAGCTGAGTATTATGGACAAGATGAGTTTTGGTATATAAGGGTAACTCAAGATAGGGGTTAGCCTAGTCTTATGAGTGCCTTAGAGACAAAATCATGGGTAGATGCTTTGGGTTATGAGATCGGTGTATAGGAGGTGATATCAGGTATATGGTATGGGCACATGGGATGCCTTGTTTTTTCATGAGAAAAGAACCTTCAGTCTTAGTGATTGGGTATCAAGGTAGGTTTTGAGGGCAGGATCAGAAGGATACTTGAGATTTTTTATTCTAGAGGCACTTTCAAGACTGTGGTGAGAGCGTAGGTATATACTTTTGACTTTATAATGACGATGGTGGGTGGGTGTTGTGCGATAGACCTTGGCATGGGTAAAATGCCTAGTTTTGAAGAGGACCACCAAGGGTTCTTCTAGCTAGGTTAAATTGACATGTCATGGAGAACAATTAGTTATTTAGGTGCGTGAGCCTAGGTTTGATGATGTATAACTCATGGGAGCATGAGTCATGGTGTATGAACCAGGTGGTGCGCATTGGTTATGTGTGAAGCCTGTTAAATTTAAAATCAGTGAGAGACCATGTGTAGGTCGAGGACTGATAGAATAAATGGAATTCTTGTGGGATTAGTTGAATGTGATTTTTGTGAAAAGGGGAAATATCCCTCTTTGGAATAGGATACATCAAAATTGGATTGGATGTGGTAGCATGACCGATCCAGGTTGATCCTAGTCAGGTATTGACAAGATGGGTGAGCATGGATTTGGGGAAGTGACATGTGAATGATGATGGAACCTGTTAAGGTTGGGATTGAGAAGTGACATAAGGAAATACACATGAGGGGAGTGGACCATTGGACATGGAAGGTGTGGCCCTTATTATGGATGAATTTTGATGTGTTTTGAGGAGGATGAAATTCCCGATCAGTCAAGAATGGGTGGCAATTTATGTTTCACATTGGAGATCGGGTATGAGTGAGATAACCATGTCTAATAATTAAATGCAGTAATGGATGGAGCATGAGATGCAGAATAATGAAACTCACATTGGCAGGGTCATGGGAATGATATGACCGGTCATTGGACAATCAAGGTAGTATTCGGATGTCGCTGAGCAGATGAATATAATTTACCTGGCCCCATGTTAAATACCAGATTTGGAATTTAAAAACAGTTTTGGATAGATTCCATGATTTGGAATCGATATTATGATGAATTCTATGTGATTTGAGTGAGTGTAATATTGATGGTCTTCCAACACTCAGATGAGGGCATGGCTGTCACGAACCAAGTCGGGTCGCTATAAGACCCGGTGCCTAACCCAGTCTGTGACAAGGTTCGAGGGGCATTCCCAATCCCCACAGGCTGGAACAAGTACCTGAGTATCAAATAAAAATTTGGGAACGATTTACCCGATAAACAAAAGAAAAATAAATAAATAAATAAAATAAATTTAAACTAAGAAAAATAGGTAAATACTAGTAGTGGAAAATAAAACAAAGATGTCCAACTAAACATACCTCCAAGTGACCTCATGGGTCACCACCAAACATGGAAACATGGTCGCTGTAAGAGAGATCCAAAACTAGAACCTAAAACTAAAAATATAAAGTAGGTGTGAGCACCAAGATGCTCAATAGGAATACCAAAATACAACAATGCCCTATGCCCTTGCCTTTAATAAGAAATCCAATCATGCTAAGTTGAAAATAAGACATAATAAAATAATTTTTCCCCTTATTTTCAAATTCAAGTCACAAGTTTACATCTTTAAGGAAAGTGCTTCTATTACAATATATTTTCAAAATAGTTTCCAACATGAATTAACATTCCAAAATGAAAGGATAACAGTTCAAATTAAAAACATGGATTTTAAAAAGAAGTAAAAAAGCTTGAAGCAACAAAAATGGAAATAATTTCACAAACACCATGTCATAAGCGAGCACCATGGTCAATCCCTATAGGTAACTATCACAAATGGGACCCTAGTAACCTCATACCTTAGTGAAATGTGGTATAGAAACCATGAAAACCAGTATTCTTATGTACGAGCTACTGGTAGGGGACACCCATGTAATCCTAGTGGTCTCCCATCATCATCACAAATATTTAGCTAGTGTTGTAGCATCAAACCTACTAGACAAAACCTGGATGAACCACTTCCATGTCATCTAGTGTACTAGTCCTAGTCTGCCCACATATGAACCTCATGCTTCCCATGTGCTCTATTTCAAGTGGCGGTGAGTTTTATTTAAACTAACAACACAAAAAATATAATTTTATTTATTCAAAAAAACATTCACCCTCTCACCACCAATCTGCCTCCTTGAGCACATCCCCCACCTTTTCCATCACACAATAATTCACAAGCCTCTTTACTAGGCACATATCACAATTCACAAATTTAATGCACATATCTTTTTCTAAAACAAGGAGGCATGCCTCAAGAGGGGTTTTACTTTTTCACAAACCATTCTTAAAGTGCAAAAGTTCTTAATTACTTAAAAGGAGTAATTTTCATTTTAGAACACATAATCACCCAACACTATCAAGTTTCCAAAACCATTTGAAAGTTTAACTAAACAACTAAGGTACTACATATTTAAAACAAGCTTAAAACCACACTTACAATGAATCAATCCTTTTAAGGAGGTCAAATAACCCTTTAATCTAATGTTCATGCCAAAACCCATTTTGAAAATCAATTTGGAATTTCTTTGGAAAATCAAACATGTTAGTACACTTTTATAATAAAATTGATCGAAAGGCCACACGTCATTAGAAATACCCATTTCATGTTCAAAACATGTAGGTAACTACTTTTCAAAAATTGCAACTATTTATATATATATATATATATATTTCATATGTATTTAATATAAAAGTAGGGGACATACTTTTAAAATAACACAAAAAAATAGAAATTCTAATTAAATATCAAGGAATAGGGAACCTACTTCAGGGTGGAACCAAATCAAACATTTGGCCCTTGGTGCTTTCTAACTGAAAGCTGCTGCTCCCCCACTAAGAATATGCACTTTCACATACATATAAGGACACCTAGCCCCTATGCACACACCTGCATGGCCATGAACATGTGAAAAGAGATTCTTACATATATTATTATATGCATATACTAGTCTCCACTCACCTATGTATACATTTTCATATATACACATGAAAAAAAATGGAACTCTAAACCAAAAATCCTATGAGGAGGACGAAAAGATTACCAGAGGGGGTGTCTCCAGAGGAGGAGGATGCTAGAGAGGTTACGACCACCAGAGGAGGGAGGATGGCAGGTTCAGTGCACCATGGATAGATGAGGGAGTCCAATTGGAAGCAGGTCGCACATGAGGGAGGGTTTGCCGGACAGAGCCATGTCGGGTCGTGCACAACAGAGGAGAAGGAGGGATGACCAAGGGGTGTTGCAACTAAGGTGGCACCGTCAGGAAGGGGGGAGGCCAGTTAGAGGAGTCACCGGAAGGAGGCTGGCCAAGGGGAGAGGGTGCGACACAGCTAGGGTTAGGAGGGGAGTTATAGCGTGACCCAAGGGGGAGGGCTACAACGCATTGGGGAGAAGAGGGGGGGGGACCAAATAAAAAACCCAAAATAATAATAATATTAATAAGTCAACAATAATAATAATAATAATAATAATAATAATAATAATAATAATAATTATAATTGTAATATTCTTAATAATAATTATAATTATAATAATTATAATTGTAATATTCTTAATAATAATATCTTTATTATTATTATTATTAAAAAAATCCATTAAATCTCATTATATATATATATACTCTTACTTTACTTTATTCTCATTTTAGTATTCATTTTATTTTTCATTTCAATTTATTTATTTGTCTTGAACATCGAGTAGGCTGCATGGTGATATGGGCGAAGCTGCGTGGCTTCGACCACACCCTTACCATGCGCTGGATGATGTCAAGGCCAAAACACTCATTTATTAGAAAAAACGAAAAAAAATAAATCAGACTCAGCCCACATCTCGATAGAATATTTCAAATCCAAATAAAATAATAAAATAAAATTATTTCAAAAGTTGGGTGTGACAATTCTCCATACCATAAAGCTTTCTGCCTCTGAAAATCCATCCTAAGATTCTTTATAGGACAGAACTAGTACACCATCTTTGCTCAAAGTGGTTTTTGAAAAACAAAAAAATGAGAGAGGACAATGACACTATCAACAAGGAGAAAGGACTTACAAAATAAACTTGGGAGACCCAAAATGAACTCCCCGCCAAGCGACGCCCACCCCCAAAAGTTGAGACTTCCCCAGTTGATAATCGAAAGATAGAAACTCCCACAACTCAACATTTCAACATCCCAAGAAAAAATGCCTTAAAAATTCCCAAAAAGGTTCACGTACTTTACCAGAAACAAGCGATGAATTCAAATGAGGCTACCAAAGCCTTGCTTCACAACACCATTGGGCACACTTCAACCCCAAAATTTCACTCAAGAGATGGTCTTGGGGTTAGATAGCTCCGAACGAGAACACCTACCACCTTACTGACACCAAGAATATAACCAAATTACTAACATGGGGAGGACCAAGTGAAATTCCCACCACAAGAAACAACTTAATCCTAGAGACTGAACTGGGACACCAATAGGGGGAGGCCTGAACAGAATCCCCACCATAAGGGATACAATAACATCAATTTACTCTAGAAGAATTCTTTTGAGACCCACAGTGTGTCTCTCCACTAGAAGGACTAACTAGCTAAACTATAGAGTTCTAATGGGATCTGATGCATTAATACTGATGTGATCACACCCACTAAGGTACCAAATCTGATTTTCAAGAAAACGAAACAACCCCTCCTCCTTATAACCAAGGAGGGAGTCTACATAAATGGGTCACAACATTGAGGAACAAGGTCCCCGTGTCTCTTTCCACCACACATGACCACTTGAATCGAAACAACTATAGAAAGTAATTTGAAATGGCTCTATTTTCAACACCGATAAAAGATATTAGATCATGATCTCTTACACTCCTAGGGATCCTGACTGTTCACCAGCTTCACTCCGAGACCTATGGCTAGAGCTCTGGTGGTTGAAGAATCTACTACCTCACAGTCAGGCGTTACAAACCCCAAATGACACTTCTTTTTCTGGAACCAAAAGCAACTACACCACATACCAGATAGAACCACTAGAACGCAACATGCCATGGGGCCCACTTACTATAACACCACACTTTACCAAAACAAGGGCTTAGAAAATTCACACACACTAAAAATGACCCTTGCAACTAATAAAGACATTATAAGGAGGGGAACCTTTAACTAAGTCCCTAACAATACGATATTACCATGACCAGCCATAAAAGCCTCTCATGACCAGATTTAGCACATAGGTGGCTTAGAAAAAACCATTTCTTAGATGAAACCAACAGAAGATCCAAATACCTTTTTAAGATAATGACCAGTACCAACAACCCAAAATTCTTACTTCATTCCCCACTATATTTCCCTTCACCGCTTCTAGGTGGGACCCTCATACTTAAAGAATCCCAATTTCACCTTTAGAGATCAATTTACTTGAGGGGACTAAATATTTATTCAACTCTTCTCGCATCCGCTCTTCCGATGTGAGAGGATTCACTTGAATAAAAAAGGATAGTTGGATTCGATTTTGAAACTTAAGAAATAAATCCTTACATTGATTAACTGGAGGATCTTCTAATGGATAATCACTCATGGACACACTTCAATCGTGCATTAACTCTTTATGGGGGTGTACACTAGCCAATAAGGTAAAACCAAGGGCCCAATCAAACTGATTAATTGGCCAAAATCATACAACAAGCGAACACCAAACGCATAATGGGAACCTAACCAAATGTATCCCAAACATTTTTCCAGAGAAACCCATTAACCATTATCTCAAACTCATTGAAAAAAAAACTCAAACATCTCACAAAAAAGAAGATATTTCGAGCTCAAACCACCCCACAACAATATTCCCAAAAATAGAAGAAGACACTGGATGATGCAAGAGGAAATTAGTGTTGGTGGGTGACTCATACATATGGTTGGAAGCCATATTCCAGTCACACCTCCATCACTGAGAGTGTTCTAGGGTAATGTCCTCATCTCCAAAAGGCTTTCTAGGCCCTACGAACTCATAGGGACCATTGGCCCAACTCCCATTTCATTTCCCAAGTAACAAACAACCACAAGGATCAAAATAATCAGATAAAACCCAACTTCCCATGGAAACTTGAGTCCTATCACGAGGTGTTCTGGCCAAGGACCTTACTCGTAATCAGAATGTCAAGTCCGGAAAATTCTAGCTTCAGTTTACCCAGCCTCTTTCCCAAGGAACGAGACTCAAAATAGTATAAATTACTTTGATACCATTTTTCCATGAACCAAGACGGGTTGCCATCTGACCCGGTGCTCGACCTGGTCCGCAACAAGACTCGAGAGGTGTTCCCGATCCCCACAGGCTGGAACAAGTGCTCGGGTATCAAATAAATGTTTGGGAATAATTTACCTGATAAACAAAAGAAAAATAAATAAATAAATAAAATTAATTTAAATTGAGAAAAATAGGTAAATACTAGAAATGAAAAATAAAATAAATATTCCTAGCTAAACATACCTCCAAGTGACCTCATGGGTCACCACCAAACATGGAAACATGCTCCTTGAAAGAGAGATCCAAAACTAGAACCTGAAACTAAAAAGATAAAGTAGGAATGAGAACCGAAATTCTCAGTAGGAATTCCAAAATACAACAACACCCTATGACCTTGCCTTTAATAATAAATCCAATCATGCTATGTGGAAAATAAGACATAATAAAATAATTTTTTTCCTTTTCAAATTTAAGTCACAATTTTACATCTTTAAGGAAAGCACTTCTATTCCACTATATTTTCAAAATAGTTTCCAATATACATTAACATTCCAAAATGAGAGGCCAATAGTTCAAATAAAAAACATGGATTTTACAAAGAAGGAAACAATCTTGAAGCAAAAAAAAAATAAAAATCATTTCACAAAAACCATGTATTAAGAGAGAACCATGGTCAATCCCTATAGGTAACTAGCACAAATGGGACCCTAGGAACCTCATACCTCAATAAAATGTAGTATAGAAACCATGACAACTAGCATTCTCATGCATGAGCCACTAGTAGGGGACACCCCCGTAACCCTAGTGGTCTCCCATCATCATCACAAATGTTTAGTTAGTGTTGTAATTTCAACCCTACTAGACAAAATTGGGATGAACCACTACCATTTCATCTAGAATACTAGTCCTAGTCTTCCCACCTAAGTACCTCGGGCTTACCATGTGCTCTATTTCAAGTGGTGGCGAGTTTTCATTAAACTAACAACAAGAACATATCATTTTATTTATTAAAAAACACATTCAACCTCTCACCACCAATCTCCCTCCTTGAGCACATCTCACACCTTTTACACAACACAATAATGCACAAGCCTCTTTACTAGGCACATATCAAAATTACCACATTCAACACACACATCTTTTTCTAAAACAAGGGGGAATGCCTTAAGAGGGGTTTTCCTTTTTTCAAAAACCATTCTTAAAGTTCCAAATGGGATTAATTACTTACAAGGAGTACTTTTTGTTTTAGAACACATAATCACCCAAAACTTTCAAGTTTCCAAAATTGTTTGAATGTTTAACTAAACAACCAAGGTACTACATATTTAAAACAAGATTAAAACCATGATTATAATAAAGCAATCCTTTTAAGGAGGTCAAATCATCCTTTAATCTCATGTTCACACAAAAACCCATTTTTGAAATCACTTTGGAATTTCTTTGGAAAATCAAACATGTCATTAAAATTTTATAATAAAATAGAACAAAAGGCCACAAGTCTTTGGAAATACCCGTTTCACGTTCAAAACATCTAAGAAACTACTTTTCAAGAACCACAACCATTTAAACAAACAAACACACACACATATATATATTGCATCTGCATTTCATATAAAAGTAGGGGACATAAGTTTAAAAGAACACCAATCAAAAATAGAAATTATAATTAAAGATCAAAGCATAGGGAACCTACTTTAGGGTGGAACCAAACCAAACATTCAACCCTTGGCGCTTTCTAACTAAAAGTTCCTTTCCCCCACTAAGAATATGCACTTTTAGATACATATAAGGACACCTAGCCCCGATGCACACACCCACATGACCATGAACATGTGCAAGGGGATCCTTACATATATGATTATGCACATATACTAGTCTCCAATCCCATACATATGAATTTTCATATATACACATGGGAACACCTAGCCCCATAAATGTATATTCACTGCCATGGATGAATATACATGTAACAGGGGAACCCATATATATATACATATAATTACCTATACACATGAAAGTGAGTTTCCTTATAACCGACGACTCAAAACCACAAAGTAGGGACCACACACTACACATATAATTTAACAAATCAATAAAACAATTTATAAAATACTTCAAAGTTAGAACCACAAAAATTTACACCAAAACACTCTTTAAACTCAAACACACACCAAAACTCTTTGAAACCATGATCAAAAACACAAACTCAATTTAATAAATCATTGACACAATTATTAAAACATTTCAAGAGAACAACATAAGGGATTACATCAAGATTACACCAATTTTTTCATGTAAATTCCATTTTAAAATTAATTTCATATCAAATATCTTCAAAACTACTTTCACACCTTTCAAAACTCAATTTTAACCACTTTCACAATCAAATAAACCATTTAAAAAGTTAAATAAACAATTTTCACAATTAAATAAACCACTAAGAAAAATTATTAAACAATTTCAAGGAGTATCAAATGGCTTAAAACACAAAAACCCACTCAAATATTCTTTTATGATCAAACGTACATCGACGCCAAATCAAAACTCAATTTTCAGCCCTTGCACAATTTAATAAATTAATTGCACAATTTATAAAACACTAACAAATGACTCAATATGGGTTTTTACTAAAACACACTCCATATCATAAAATATGCTACAAAAATAAATCAAACGCATATTAATTTCCTAAAAAAAAGTTCCCACCAAACAAATTAACTAAAGAACATGATAAATTAATTAAATGAGAAAAAAGACTCATAAAATAATATTTATACATGGAAACACATACATTTGATGTTAAAAACACCAAATGTCGATGTGATCCTTCAATTGAATGCCAAACACACTGTAAGAAAACCAAATTAGACTATAATTTAAGAATTTGAACCAAAATAATTCAAGATCAAACCCTAAAAAATAGAACTCTAAACTGGAATCCTACAAGGAAGAAGAAAAGATTATCGGTGGGGGTGCCACCAGAGGAGGAGGATTCCAGCGAGGTCCCAACCACCATAGGAGGGAGGCCGATGGGTTTGGTGCACTGTGCACGGAGGAGGGAAGTCGATCAAAAGCAGGACGCGCGTGAGGGGGGGTTCCCCGGATGGAGCCACGCCCAGTCATGCTCACCAGAGGAGCAGGAGAGCTGACCAGGGGGTGTTGCGACCAAGGTGGAACCAGAAGGGAGGGGGGAGGCTAGCCGGAGGAGTTGTCGGAAGGAGGCTAGCCAAGGGGAGAGGGTATGACACAACTAGGGTTAGGGGGAGAGTTGCAGCGCGACCCAAGGGGGATGGGTAAAACACGGTGGGGAGAAGAGGGAGGGGGGAACTAAATAAAAAACCCCAAAATAAAAATAATAAAAATAAGTTAACAAGATTAATAATAATATTAATAATAATAGTTATAATATTAATAATAATAATAATAATAATAATAATAATAATAATAATAATTATAATAATTATAATTGTAATGTTCTTAATAATAATATATTCATTATTATTATTATTAAAACAATTAATTAAATCTCATTATATATATATATATTCTTACTTTATTTTATTCTCATTTTAGCATTCATTTCATTTTATTTATTTTTCTTGAACATTGGGTAGGCCACACAGTGATCTGGATGAAGCTGTGTGGCTTCGACCATGATCTGATCATGCATTGGACACTATCAAATCAAAAACATTTATTTATCAACAAAAACACAAAAAATTAAATCGGGCTCGACCTGCACCTTGATAGAATATTTCAAAGCCAGATAAAATAACAAAATAAAATTATTTCAAAAGTTCAGGTGTGATAATGGTAGTGTATTTTTTTGGTTGAGGATCCAACCATGGAATGAAACCAGAAGTCATGTTTAGACTTCAGTGAGAATTATTATATGATCTCATGGTGCCTTCATGGTATTAAGGTAGCATGATTGGGAGATACGACAACGTGTCGATGGGTGTGGCCGAGTATTTTTGATGAAGGTATGTCATGGTAGGTCCGACTAATATTTTTGGCATATAATTAGGTGTGGTGTGATGGAAACTACACTAAGTGGGTAATTGGACCATTGAAATTGTGTTTTAGTAGGCGATTCCGATGTTGGGGAGCACCATGGATTGAAACCAGTCCATGATAAGTTGAGTCTTATAGTAGGGAGCACCATAATGAAGATAATGGATGGATTAATGAAACAATGGTGTCTTAGTATATATGGCCATGGGATATCACCTTCTATGTGTTTCAGTGATGGTTACGAGTGATGATGTGAGTTTTGATAAATAGTTCTCCTCATGTTTAGAGTTGCACAATGAGATATCATTCAATATTCAGAGATAGAACACAATGAATTAAGCAAGTGTTTATAACCAAGATAGGTTTATTTTAATGGTTGAAGGGAAAATGAGACTTCTCAGGGATAAGAAGTGCTATGGTGGGGAGGTTGTAAAACCCCACTCCTTTAAGGGTTATGAATTATAGCAGGAATTTGAATTTTTTGAATTCTTTAGCATAGTTCATTTTTAGAATTGAGATTTAGTTTGATAATATAAGAGTTCAAGCATCTCAAGTTGATATTTTTGGGTATGTATTGGATCCTGAGAGGTGAATCAAGTACTTGGATTGTTTTTAGGATCTCTAAGTAAAGTTTCAAAAGTTTTGGAGGATTTCTACCATGTGTGCATGGTTTAGTGTTCATGGTTTAAAAGAAACTAAGAAACACCATAAGAGTGGGGTGATTTCAAGTTCTTTTTCTGAAGTGAATTATTAAGGGTGAACCGTGCATAGCTCAAAGGAAATTATGCACACTTGTATTGGCTTGGGGCTTGGTGCAAGGTCACTGCATGGTTGTAGAAAAACCATGCAGGACCTGACAATTTGTTGCAGAGGTGATCTGAACAGTTGGTGTAATTTCCCATAATTCCATGTATTTCTTTTAAAATTATATGGGATTATTTTGAGACCAAGTTCTTGGAGGACGTGTGATTCCGAGGCCCGAAGTGTCTAGAATGATCTGTCGAAAAATGTTAAGCTTTAAATAGCGTGCGTTAGAATTTTTCTTGAAAAAGTATAATAACTATTAAAAAAGTGCCCATATCAGAAATCCGAGGGCACCGTTGCATTCAAGATGGTGGATTTACCCTAGGTATTACTTAAGTTTAGTTGGCGCAGACCTCCAGTGAGAAAACCCAAAAATGGAATAACCGTAAATAAAATAATTAAATAAAATTATTTTATTTTTCAAATCCTTATAACTCACGAATGGTGACTTGTATTGAAAATATGAGACCACTGTTGAGCTATTGAGGGTATTATTTCCTTAGGCAGAGCCTAATGTTGGCTGGCGCGGGCCAATTGTGGATGTTATCTTTTAGCCGTAAATAAAATAATTAAGTAACAATTATTTTATTTTCAAATACTTATAACTCCTAAACGATAACTCAGATTAGAAATCTGAGAGTATTTTTGATCTCGTGAGGGTGTTTTTCTCTTAGGTAGAGCTTAACCTCGACCTGCACAGGTTGAGGGTGAAAGATAGTTTTTGGAACTTTTTTTAAGTGAATTAAAATGGCACACATGTGTAGTTTTGGAAACTTCTAAACGGATGCCCGAATTGAAAATATAAGGGCACCATTGCATCTGAAATGACGACATTACCTAAGAATAAAACTAATCTTGACTGGCACGGGTTGAGATAAAAAGTTAATTTTTAGACCTTTTGGAATAGAAATAAAATAAATTAAAAAGTTATTTTATTTGTTTTTACTCACCATTGAGCGGTGGCACATCAACACTGCGGTGCAGTGATGAGACGACGATGAAAATAATTAAATTAATTCCATTAATGAGGCTCTTTAACTGAAGCATAATAGAGACGCTATTTCATTAATGAAACAACATAACGACACTACGACACAACGTAATAGAAACACTGCGACACATTTATCTTTTAATGAGATAACGGGTTGGAGAAATAGTGGGAGATTTGGGAATTTATCTGATGAATCTATGGTGAGGAATCCTCTACATGGATGAACGATGAACGCATTCTCCTTCCACATTTTGAAGGATCGCTAATAATGTGGGCAACGGATCAAGAATGGAGAACGGAGGTGTGCGGCCCTACTCTTCCCCGACCAACATCTATCCCAGGTATGGGTTAATTTTTGTAATTTTAATTTCCATGTTCTTCATTCTAAAACATCAAACGCGGATCAACCCACGAATAGGTTGATCCATGGATCACTTTTTCTTGAGGGAGAGAGTTTATTCTCGGGGTTTTTCATTGGGATTAATTTTGATAGAATCATAATCCATTTTCTCCATGTTTTAAAGAAACTCTAATGTGAAGTGTGTGGGGCGACACAAACAAGGCCCGATCCCCTTCTACTTGTGCATTCTTCGTGGACAAACCTCTGAGTTGATGACAAAGATTTTTTGAGGCTGTAGTAGCAAAGATGGCACCCCATGGAGGCCGGAGGCGTAGATGGTCTGAAAAACAGACCACTGGAGAGGACCAGGTGGTCCACAGAAAACCCTACTGGTGCACCGGCACTGGAGAATGGTGGTGGAAGACGAAGATGGTGGACACAGGCAGGTGGAAGCACACTGATGGGGGTGTCACAGCTGGATCGGGTCGCGAAAGAGCAACAGGAGCTATCGGTGCTCGGGCCGGCGGCTGGCAGAGGTGGGATACGACCATCCAGCCGCGTCGGAAGGGCGACCCATGGTGCATGAGCACACGATATAGAGGGGATCACATATGAGAGTAAAGGTAGATAGATCCTTCTTTCCCCATGCAACCATATACTACCTACCGTATGCAGCTGAACCAGACGCCCAACGAGCGTCCTTGCTGGAGAAGACCATCCCGCCTTGCGGGCTTGGCTGGGGGGCGCGAACCGGGCCGTTGGGCAGTCCGGGATAAAGTATGTCGGCCCGCTTTTATAGGCTAGGCTTGCAGGATAATGGAAGAAAACTGGGTGGCCTAATATGGGAAAGAAAATCGGCCTGCCAGTGCGGGCTAGGCCAGAAAATTCTGGGTCACTGGGAGACCCGACGGGCTAGACCCACGACCGAACTGGGCTGGGTCCAACAAGGCCCAATGGGCCTTACCCAGTGACCAGAATAGACCAGGCCAGCCTATACATGAACTGGGTCAGTCAAACTGGACTGGGACATGCAGGGCCTCAGGCCGGGTTGGTCGGTTCGTTCCGACCAGGTTGGACCGGGCCCGAACACAACCGACCCCTGTTCACAAAAACGTCAATATCTTTCAGATTGAGCGTCTGATTGACGAGTCGTTTGCGGCTTTGGAACCCTTTATATGAGGAGGTTATTTTGGAATGCTCTAATGAGGATTTAATGGAATTTTAAATAAGAATAATGTATTGAGGAGTGCATTCTTCTGGAATCAAGCATGCTACGTGCGGAAATCCTACGACTGGATGAGACCTAAAGACTGCTGACGAGCGGGCACAAGTGACCCTGTAGGCCTAGAAGACAAGAGAACCTATGTGGATCAGGTCTAAGAGACCCTATGTAGATCATCTACAAGTGACCCTATGTGGATAAACTCCAAGCGACCCTGTGTGGATCATCTCTAAGCGACCCTGTGTGGATTAGCTACAAGTGGCCGTGTGTGGAACGACTATGATGGCCTAAGTGGGTAGTGGCTCCGTGTGACTCAGCAGACCCATGGTACTTATCAGGGATGAGTACCTCAATAGTACAATGTGTTCAGTGTTACAAATGATAGTCTTTCTTTCTATACTTTAGATTATACCTATGTGATCTATCTTTCTTCGTGATCATGCTTCATGGTTTTCTTTTTGGATTGCCTTGTGGTCTTTCCTTTGTGGTTTAGGGTCCCTACTAAGTATTTTTTTACTCACCCCTACACGGGCTTCTCCCGTACATGTCATGTCCCATGCAGGTGATCAACGCTTCAACAGGGACCTTGGTGGTCCGGGAATAGGTAGTTCTCAGTGAGACAGGACGAACGGGTGTACTTCTATGGCTACATGCAACTACCCTTCACCTACCCTTCAGGTGGGGTCTCAAGTGGACGGACCACAGAAGTTGTACTTTTCTTTGTGGTTTTGGTCTTGTATTCTGGCCCCTTTGTACTTTTAGTTTGTACTGTACTCTCTGTAGTTGTCTTAGTGAAAGTTGTGGTTTACTTTGTATTTACATTCCGCAGTTTGAGATATGTGCGTGTGTACAGGTTTAAAGAAAAATGGCTTCCCTTTTTGGGATATGCCTATTCAGTGCTAGTCGCCAGCCCCTGTCCTATAGAAGGAAGACTTAGGGTAGTCACGACATGGCCCCAAGGGGACGGGTCGTGACAGTTGGTGTATGGTTTGGATAACCATGTGAACCAATCATGTGAGGGTGATGGACATAGATATTTAAGGTTTCATGGTTACCACATGGTTTGTCTAATCATGAAAAAAACTATGCGACTCATTAAAAAGTGGAAAATTCATACTTCCCCCTCCGATTCTTTTTACCCAACCCCCATTTTCCTTTCTCCTTCACAGTCATACTACATCCGATTGACTTTCCTCTTTATCCTTCCCCCCACTTAGATTTGGGTAGATTTTGATGTGACTTCTGGAAATTCTTAGTAAGTCACTCCCTCCATCTCTCATCACTCTTAGTTTATCTTGTTTTCCTTCTAATTTGGGTGAACCAATTAGAGATTTGAGAGATGATTCCACCAGATCATGGTGGAATTATCCTGTAATGACGGTTTATTCACATGTCTTAGTTAGAGAACATCTTGAGATGGTATCTACAATGACTCATACTTTTCAAACTTAGATATCACATCTTTTTAGATGAATATTTATTATATAACATAACAATGCATTCCAAAATCATATAGGTCTATTGAATCTGTAAACTTGAACATATAAAAAATTGGTTCATAAAATATCTACATCATCTCCCACTAAGTTCTTTAGAACTAGTACCCTTCTTATACACACCATTCATAGTACTATTATTCCTAACCCTAGGAAATGAAACATAATATAGGGTGAACTCAGATGCTCAATAAGGGTAAAAAAGGGAGATATCATTGATCACATAAGTATAAAATGAGCATAAAAATGTGATAACATGAGCTTAACATTATAAATCCATACCCTAAATATCATAGAACATAATATTGAGTCATGGCATAAATCTTGGAAGTTCATAAGACATGAATAAAAAAGGAATAAAAGAACATAATCTGTGGAAGCATAACATTGTCATAAGGCATAGAATTGTGGCAAACACAAGAATAAAAAATCATTTACTCAGTAGTCAAGGATTATTTCCAAGACCATAATAGTGGATTGAGTTCACTCCCCAAACCATCGTAGTAGTCAAGGCTCTCCCCCAATACTATCATAATGGAAAAAGTCCCTTACTAAAATGGGTTCATTCCCCATTCTAGTCCTATTTATCTCACAAGATATCAATCTTTACCTAATGCATTTGAGGGAGATATAGGTCTCACCCATCACATACTGAAAATCATATATATATATTCCAAAAATAATAAAACATTCATTATATCATACTTCATAAAAATAAATGTGTTTCATAAAAATTTCATCATAACATAACCCATGGAAAATAAATGAATTTTATAAAAATTCCATCATTTCATCATACCACAACCTGTAGAAAAGAAATAGTTTTCACACAAATTTTTCATTATAAACATAAACCATCAAGAGAAATATTAAGGATGGTATCCTTAGTTCATATCCTTATTAAATCATAATTGAAATCAAGGGTTGTTGTCTTTGATGAAGATAAATTCCATTAAAATATCATTAAAAATTATTGAAGAAAATATCCTTTAAATTTTAAGATAAATTCTTTAAAATAAATTTTTTTTGAAAATATTATGGAAAAAATTTTCTTTAAAAATAACCATGGAAACTTGTTATGGTTCAAATAATTGAGCGGTCATGATGGCGGGAAATTCTGGTCATGCCGTATAAGTTAAAAAACATTCCTTTCATACTTTTGTAAAAAGTCATAAGAGTACCTCATTTAGAAAACCAAATGAATATTCATTTTAAATTTTTTTGTAAAAATTCAAACATGGGTAAAAATGAATTTAAAAAATCATTGTAGAATATTAAAAACATTCTAGAAAATATTTTTAAAAAATATGGACATGGAAGAGAAAGGATTTTCAACTGAAGAGAGAAATGAAGTTTGTTTTCCTTAAAAATATATTTTCAGTATATTGAGTACCTAAGGTGAGGAAAATGAAAGGAAAACATGCGTTTTAAAGAAATAACCATAGTATAAGAAAAATCATGAGTTTTTTGAGAGGTATATCAAAATATTTCATCATCGAAAACATAATCATAAACAATTCTGATAAACAATGAGATTGTAACATAAAACCTTTACCATTTTGGTAACATTTGAATCATAAGCCCTATGAAATTAAGAACCTAATATGGATATTTAAATCCTAATAACATTCATAATAAACATTATAAACACATTCATGTGCGGTATATACACAACATAAAATAAATAAGTGGTGAATATGACACGTGTCTCATAAAAATAAAAGTGAGATGAAAACCCCTTACCTTAGATATGACTTCCTTCGTACATATTGGAATATCCTATATAATAAATATATATTTATTATAAATCTACTAAAAAACCATAATTATATATACCATACCATATATGATTTACTTATAACCTTTTATCACCCATTTTTAACACTTCTTTATTAAAATCATTGTTCTAGGTGATATCTGCTTCATTTTTCATGTATGCTATGGTCCTTGTATTTTGGTCACAATTACATCATATATAAAATTTTAATAATGATATAAATATAATATATATTCATTATATACATTTTTATATTCATTCATACAATTATAGATAGAAAAACGAATTACACTATTCATGGAGATGGTAGGTCGTACGTAGACATTAATGCTGTTTTCATTTTTTCGACGGATGAAAGAAAATAAAGGTAAATACTAACTATATATTCTAGAATCATTATTATATCATATATATAAAATATATTCATTAAATACATCCTTATTACCATGTAATAAACACAAACATGAAAAATGAATCACATTGCTTCGTGGAGGTGGTAGTCCACACATACACATGATCGACATTATCGTTTTCCAATGGTTTGGAAGGAAAGAAGGTAAATATGATATTATTATTCCATAAGTATAATTATATCATAAGTATAATGTATAAAAATTAATCCCATAATAATAATTATTCATAAAATATGATGATGAGAAATGAATTTTATCGCTATGTGGAGACGGTAAGCCCTATGTACGCACGATCGATATTTTCACTTCCCATTTGATGGAAAGAGGGTGAATAAAGATAGTTTCATAATCATAATAACATTTAAGTATATTTAATATAATTAAATTATTATTTTATGTTGAATATAACATAATTATATGAGGTAAAAGAATAATTAAAAAGAAAGTGATTGGTAAGGTGATTACCTCTTCTTTGAAATAACTCATTTAGATCTTATATTAAGGGCTCTAGGGTTGGTCTTTTGTGAAGACCAGAACCTATAAAATTTGGATAGGGTAGTGGGGAAGATAAATTGGTAGATTTTGGTCTATATATAAGGCTCAAAGTGGCGTGAATAAAAGAAAGGAGGGGTTCCCTTTTATAATTGAGGGGAGGGGCATCCTTGGAATTTCTAAAAAGATTAAAATATATTAAAGTCATACTCAAGAAAAATGGTTCCAAATGGAATATAAATAGAAAAGGGATAACATTTTAGACCATATCATATCACCCTTATCCTATTTTTATATTTTATGATTTTTTAATTAATTTAATAAAATATTATTTTTCATAAAACATCATTATTTCCAATTTAGACACTATTCATTTAATTTGGATTAAAAGATATAAATAAAAGGTTTTAATTAGAATATAATTCTTTAATATATCAGTTATAAATCATATTAATTTAAAAAATTCATGTTTCACCTTAACTCACTTAAATTATATTACTTTTAATATTTTTAAATCATTTATTATATTTTTTATTAATTGGATAAATACCGCAACAGTGCTGCATAAGAATTTAAGGTCATGATATAATTACTAAAAATTATAAATGAATATATATATTGAAAATAATTTTATTAATCTCAAAATATACACTTATATTTGTTCATAAATTGATTTTTTCCCTATGTGGACACATAGGAGATATTTAAAACTAAGAGAGTGACCTTTTGTAACTTTCTTTACTTTAAATATTATATAGGTCATTTTAATGGATAAGTATCCATTAAACAACTCAATTTTTAGGATAATGTTACAAATGTATAATTAAATTCATCAAATAAGAATTATTATGAAAAATTATGGCCTTATCACTTAGTTTTAACCTAGATTAATCAGATTTACCCTTTACCGAGGTGATAAATTTTACCACAGTTACTATTCATATTAAAAAAAAATAAAAGGGACTTATTTACAAAATTTTAACCTCATGATTCTAAATATGGAATATATTTTAGAAAATTCAATTTATATAAGTTTTAGAAATTAATTTTAAAATAAGCGCACAACACGCGACAAAAACCACTTTTTTGAAAAAAATACATGTTAAGCATAAAACTTAGTTTATTATTATCTCATGACTAGAGAAAATATTAAATGAATGTTATTTTTTTATTTAATATATAATATATAAATTTCAATAAAATCATTCACTAATGCTGATTAATTTAATTTATTAAGATAAAAATACATTGTGCATATAAAAATAGTTTTTCAGAAAAATATCACTTTTAATTTAAAATGATTTTTATTTTTGTTTATAATTAATTAATACCCAAAAAATTCATTTATAATAATTTAAATATACATTTTTTATAATTTATTTAGTTCTATTCATACTCGTGAATCCAACTTCCAAGCGATAACTATAATTTAATAGTATATTATCGTTCACGTTGTTGCATGTAACATAAGATATCAAAGAAATTAAATTTATTTAATTTTTTTATAAAATATTTAGGTGTTAAGTTATACCCCCCTTAAAAATAATTTTGTCCTTGAAATTCATCACTTTAATGTAAAAAATGTGGATATATTTGTTTCATTACATTCTCGAGTTCCCATGTAGCTTCTTTGAATTTGTGATTTCTCTAGAGAACTTTCACTAGGTGAGTAGTATTATACCATAGTAACTTATCTCTATGATATAAGATTTTTGAAGGTTGTTCCTCATAAGAAAGATCATGTTCCAATGGTATTGCCTCTGATTTTAGTACATCTGATGGATTAAGTATATACTTTCTCAATATAGATACATGAAACATGTTGAGAACTTGAGTAAGGTTCAGTAGAAGCTCAAAGTGATAATATATCATCCCTAATCGATCAAGAATATAAAAAATAAAAATATAAATAGGAATCATATTTACCTTCTTTATGAATCACATAACCTTATTCCATGGATAAATTCTTAGAAAAACCTTATCACAAACTTCAAATTCCAGGTCACACTGATGATTGTCAGCATAACTTCTTTGTTGACTCTAAGCTACCAAAATGTGATGCTAAATGGATCTAAATTTATTTATCATTTCCTTAGATATATCTGGTCCTAATAGATTTATTTATCCAATATCATCCCATAATGTTGGAGTTATAAAATTCTTTCCATATAGAGCTTCATAAGGATTCATCTGAATGCACGAGTGAAAGATATTATTGTAAAAAAAATCAACTAGAGGAAGGTGTTGATCCCTATCACCTTTGAAATCCATAGAATAAGATCTTAGAATATACTATAGGATTTGAATTTTTATTTTAGACTACCCATCTATATGAGGATGATACATCATTTTAAAACTCAACTATGTATCTAGATCCTATTAAAGACTTCGCCAAAACTGTGTTGTAAACCTCGAATCCTGATTATATATAATAGAATATGGTACTCCACAAAACCTTAAAACTTCCTTAATATAAATTTTTGAACTCTGATCCAGAGAGAAATATTCTATAATGTAAATGAAGTGTGTTGACTTCATAATAATATTGACTACAACCCATATAACATTGTGTCCATTCGATGTTTTGGGGTGTCCAATGAAAAAAATCCATTATGATGTTTTCCCATTTCTTTTTTGGTATGTGTAATGGTTGTAACATCCAATTAGAAATTTTTATCTTAGCCTTAGCTTAATGAAATACCAAGCACCGAGATACATACTCAGAAATATCACTCTTCATGTTGTCCCACAAAAAATACCCATTTAGATCTCTATACATATTTGTACTTCTAGGATGAATATAAAATAGTGAACTATGAGATTCATCCAATAGCTTCTTCTTAAAAATATGGTATGTATGTAACACATAAACAGTTCCTAAACCTTATCATTCCATCATAATCAAGGTTAATCTCAAGAAAATTTCTTACACTATTTTGTAGTTCCATATATTCCTTATGTGCCCTCTTAATCTTCACTTGGATTGATAGTGGAACACATATTTGAGAAAGATAATATTTCTCTCATTCCTTCAAGATTTCAAGATCCAACCTTTGAAAATTAATAAATATTGTATCTTTTGTGATCTTTATCATAGATAAACCAGCATGATCCTTTTGGATTAGAGCATCTACGACCTTATTCACTTTCCCAAGGTGGTAATGTATTGAGAAATCATAATATTTAATCATCTCCAAGAATATTCATCCAATAGATTCTTCTTCAAATATGGTATGGATAGAATAGATAAACAGTTCCTAAAACTTATCATTTCATCACAATCAAGGTTAAACTCAGGAAAATTTCTCACCTTCTTTTATAGTTTCATATATTCCATATGTGCCTTCTTAACCTTTACTTGGATTGGTGGTTGAACACTCATTTGAGAAAGATAATATTTCTCCCATTTCTTCAATATTTCAAGGTTGATCATTTGAAAATCAAGAAATATTAGATCTTTTGTGATCCCAATCATAAATAAGCTAACATGATAATTTTGAATTAGAGCATATACCACCTTATTCAATTTATTAGGGTGGTAATGTATTGATAAATCATAGTCTTTAATCAGCTCCAAACATCTTCTATGGCACATATTCAACTCTTTCTGTGTGAAAATATACTATAAATTTTTATGATCAATATATATATCATAAATTTCTCCATAAAGATAATGCCTTTATATATTTAATGAAAAAAAGCTACCACAACCAAATCCAAATCCTAATAAGGTTAATTTTCTCATGAACCTTCAATTAGTATGCAAACTCATATATTACTTATGTGCCTTCTTAATCTTTACTTGGATTGATGGTTGAACACTCAGTTGAGAAAGATAATATTTCTCACCTTACTTCAAGATTTCAAGATCCATCCTTTTAAAATCAAGAAATATTGGATCTTTTGTGATCCTCATCATAGATAAGATAGCATGATCATTTTGGCTTAGAGCATCTACCACCTTATTCACTTTCCTAGGGTGGTAATGTATTGAAAAATCATAGTCTTTAATCATCTCCAACCATATTCCATGGCGCATATTCAACTCTTTCTATGTGAAAATATACTTTAAATTTTTATGATAAGTATATATATTATACCTTTCTCCATAAATATAATGCCTTCATATCTTTAATGAAAAAACTACCGCAACTAACTCCAAATCCTAAGCAGGGTAATTTTTCTCATGAACCTTTAATTAGCGTGAGGCATAAACTATCACCACATAATTTTTCATGATAAAACATCCCAATCCTTTCTTTGATGAATCACTATAGATTACAAAAACTTATCCACTATATGGTAAATTAATCACAAGTGCACAAAATAACCTTGTAACAACTAGGCCCTACTAGTAGCACAAACACACTGCCTTAACAAAACTTTCAGGTTTTAGACCACCAAGTACCACCAGTTACCCCGCAGATACATGATCCACTCCCTAGGGCCCACCCACATGCCTGAATGGGTCATTGGACTAATACTTTCCCCACAGGACAACACATTTTCTTTCTAGTATTATTTTTCTTCACTCACATACACCTTGATAAACTTCCCAGAAGGTCACCCATTCTAATTACTACTCCTTTCCAAACATGTTTAACTTTGGAGTTCTAATCAGGTAGGCTCCTAAAAAGAAAGGTGAAACTTGTTTACATAAGTCATATCATTTATTTATTTAACCCTTTATCATTACGGGGTGTTACATTCACCCCCCTTTAGGGAATAATGTCCTCATTGTGGACCCTATATCTCAACCCAGGCAGTGCACCACACTTAAGGATGGGTTCCTGCTCTGATATTAATGTAAAAACTAGGCCCCAATGACAACACAAACACCTTACCTTAACATGTCTGTCGGGTCCTGTACCATCAGGTGCCACTAGTTTCCCCGTAGAAACATGGCCCAATCCCTCAAGCACACCCACATGCCCAAATAGGTCATCATACTAATGACAACCTCCACATGCCAACACATGTTCTTTATAGTGTGCTTTTTCCTCACTCGCACACACCCTGGGGAACTTCCTATATGGTCACCCATCTTGATCACTAATCCAATCTAAGCATGCTTAAATATGGAGTTTTAATTATATAGGCTCTTGAAAATAAAGACACACCTTGTTGACATGAGTTATATCATTCAGCCTTTTAACCCTTTATCATTCTGGGGTGTTACAAACCTTCTCTTCAGTTCCTTGAATTTTTATTCACATCTATCTATCCAAAGGAACTTATCTCCCTTAAAAGTTAACTTGGTGAGTGGATTATACAGTCATGATAAATTCTCCCCAAAGCATTGATAATATCTATCCAAACCAAGAAAACTATGGATCTTAGTCATAGTGGTTAATCTGGGCCAACATTTAATAACTTTTTCTTTGAAGGATCTATTAATATACCCTCACTTGAGATTATATGACCTAAGAATGAAACTTTATGAAGCCATAATTCGAACTTAGTAAATTTTTCATAAATATTCTTCTTCCTCAGGGTCTTCAGTACAATTCTCAAGTGATGTTCATGATCTGCCTTGATCTTTGAATATATAATAATATCATTTATAAAGACTACCACAAACTAATCAAGGTAATCTCTAAAGTCTCTATTCATTAAATCCATGAAGATGGTGGGGGAATTAGTAAGATCAAAGGACATAACAATAAATTCACAGTGTCTATACCTTGTACAAAATGTTCTCTTGGGTATATCGTCCTTCTCAACCCTCAAGTGATGATATCCAGAATGAAGATAAATCTTAAAAAAGTATTGATCTATGTTCATTTGATCAAAAAAGTCATTAATATGATATATAAGATACTTTTTCTTGATCATAATCTTGTTAAGTTCTCAATAATAAATATAGAGTCACATTTATCCATATTTATTCTTAAAAAAAGAATTGGTGAATACCATAGTGATGCACTTGGATGAATGAATCCCTTATCAATATTCTCTTGGAGTTTGTTCTTTAGTTCATGTAACTCAATAAAATCCCTTCTATATAAAGTCTTTGAAATAGGTGTATAACCAGGTATGAGTTCTATCTATAATTAAAATTCATGATTCAATGGAATACCTGAAAATTATTCTAGAAATACATCAACAAAATTCCACAAAAATAGGCATATCTTTGATGTTGACTTTCTCCCCAACCATATAAGATAAACACCCCTTTTGAATAGGAATAAAAAATCATACAATGGATGTTATTTCCATTAAAATTTCATATTTATCATCACACTGATAGAAAATAATAGGTTGGTTTGGAATATAAGACATGACTTACCTTCCTGAGAAATTGATGTGGGGTTATAAATAAAAAATCCAATCTATGCTTAGGATAACATCAAACTCAACCAAAGTGATAATAATAATATTTTAAGGAAAAAAATCCCATAAAATTTAATCAAATAAGAATCATATAATTAAGATGTAATCATTATACCATTAAGGGTTTTTACTACTAACTCAATATATAATTGCTTAGGAGGTATTTTGATACCATTAGAAAATTATTTGGATATAAAAGAGTGGGTAGATCTAGAATCAAATAAAACATTAGTAGTTATAGAGTGGATGGTAAATGCACCTTTAAACATGTGATTATCATACCCCTCATTAGAAATAGAGATTTCATGATATTTACCTTTGTATCTGAGCTTAAGAGGTTTTTGACATTAATTATCATCATTAAACTTTAGATTTGAGAACTGGTTGGTATAATGACCATACTCCTTGCATTTAAAATACTAGAGTGTGGGTGGTTCATTCTGCAGATCTTTATCTCTATTCGCATCATTAGATAACTTCTTCCCATCACTTCAGTATTCAATTTCCCAATGGAATTCCTTTCCACAATTGAAACATTTAACAATCCCCTTTATACAATTTCCTCCATGTTTCCCTCCCCACTTTGAACATAAAGGAAATCTCATCTTCTTCTCTCCATGGTTTTTAGAATTTCCTTTGAATTCCATATTTATTTTCTTATCAAAACCATGATATTTATGGGTAAATCTAATTTAAATCACTACCTTGATGACACATAAAATGATTTCTTCATATATACTAAATTATTTTATAGATAATTCCCTTCAGAGGCTTGGTTTTAAGGAACTGAAGATCAGTCAACATTACTTTCATGTTGGATGATAAAACTAGAAGTGTACCTCAAAAGTCTTATAAAATTTTCCTCATAGATACTAAAAGATTCATCATCCTTCTATTTCGACTCAAGGAATTACTTCTCCATTTTCATGTGGAGAATATAAGGAAAGTACTCATTAAAAAATATTCTCTTAAACTCATCCCACTCCAAAGAGTAAATATATTCCTCTTTACTTGTGTTCTTGATAAGATTCCACCATTGACCCACTTAGCCTTCCAAGTGATAAAAAACTAGAATAAATTTATCATGTTTTGAGCACTAAAGAATAAAAAATTTATTTTCAATGGTATTGATCCATTTCTCAGATTCTAGTGGATTAGAAGACCCACTAAAATAAAGTATACATTTCCTCATAAAGGAATCAAAAGAACATTGTTCCCTTGTTTTATCATTTGTAAGCTCAACATAATTTATAGCTTGAAAAAGTTATGAAAGCATATAAGTAAATTTTTTAATTCTATCTCTCATAACATTCAGTTTATCAAGAGGACAATCATTGAATTTTCCATCACATTCAGTATTAACATGATTCTTTTGGGTTCCAGCCATTGATTAAAACCAAAAAGAATAGTTTGAGAAAAAGTTATCAAAGTGTAAAACCATATAATCATGAAAAATCATTTATAGGATGTATAAATAGTAACACCATATTCTATGGTACCTTATGTTTAACCTAGGTCATTCATGATTGTTACCAAAAATTTAGGATATTATCCTATACTTAGACTTATCCTTAGGGTTCCCACTATATTTTTCTCATCCTAGTTTTCAAAGGTTAACTGAAACTTTCTCTGGTATCAACTATAATGACCAATAATTTTCATACATAGATATCACATATTTTTAAATGAATATTTATTACATTACATAACAATACACACCAGAATCATATAGATCTAGTGCCTTTGGAAACTTAGACATATAAAAAACTAGTTCATAAAAGATCTACATCATCTCCCACTAAGTTCTTTATAATTAATACCCTTATTAGAAATTTCATACTTAGTACTTTTATTCAAAACATGGAGAAAGGAAACATAATAAATGGTGAAATAATATGCTCAGTAAGGGGAGATATTAATGATCACATAATCATAACACAAGCATAAATATGTGATAATATGAGCTTAAAATTATAAATCCATACCCTACATATCATAGATCATAATCTCGAGTCATGGAATAAATCTTGGTAGTTCATAAGATATTAATCATAATGGAATCAAATAACATAAGCCATATAAGCATAACATTGAAATAAGACATGGAATTGTGGAAGACACATATGTATAGAAAATCATTTTATTAATAGTCAAGGATCATTTCAAAGAATATCATAGTGCATTGGGTTTGTCACACCCCAAACTTTTAATTAATTTTTATTTTAGCATTTCTTTGCTCTGGATCATCGCGACAAGGTCCGGGCTAGGTCCCGACTTAAAATTTTCGTCATTTATTATCTTTTTTAGGTTTTAGACTCGTGCGCGGTCACCACACAGCAGGCGGTGGTCGCGTCGTTAGTTGGGTGTCCGTGCAAGTATCTGACGATTAAAATAAATAATGTTTATATAAATAAAGTGGGTTAAATGGTTAAATTACAATAATAATAATGTTATTATATAATTGATAATGTTAATATCGATAAGGTGTTATTATTGTTATTGTTTTTATTTTTATTATTTTTGGTTATTATCATCTTTATTATTATAACTTTTATGGTTAATTTTTTTATTGTTTTATTACTATTTTATTATTATTATTATTATTATTATTATCATTCTGGTGTTATGATTATTATTATAATTACTATAAAAAAATAATAAACAAAACAAAACCTAACCCTAATCCCATGGATCCCCTTTTTTTCCCTTTTCCCCCACTTCCTATGCGCCAAAACGCACCTCCCTGGTTCTCCTGAACATCCTCAATGCTGGAATATCGCCCAAAACCTCACTGGCCTCCTGCTTCTAGCCGCAAATCCCCATCAACCTCTCCCTCCTTGCTCCTTGCAGCGGACACCCTGACCGCCGAGCGAATCCCACTCCCCGCTCTTCCTCTGCCGTCCTCCCTCATGGTCCCCTCACCCTTCAGTGCTTGCCCCCCTGGTCCGATCCCGACCTCGCTTCTTCCCCCTACAGCAGCTACTCTAGCCACACTACTAGGATTATCCTCCTTCTATCGGCGACACGGGGCACCCTCCTTCAACAATGTTATTCCCTCCCTCGTTTTCTCTCTTCGACACACCACCCAACAACCGTTTCCAGCCTCCAACTGCTCCCTATGCCTTTGGCCATCTCCCCTCGCTCAGTTGCCCAACCTCCAGTCGGCATGCTGTCCGTCCAGTAGTGGCGCAACCGTCTCCCGCAACGCCCTCCTACTTCCTCTCTTGCGTGCACAACCTTTCCGGTGAACCCCTTCTGTCGGTTGGTTTCTTGGAGTTTTGTCTCCATCGATATTTTTTTAAGGTCCTTCTCTTCACTTTGTTTGTTCAATTTTGTTGTGTTAGGTCGGTGTAAACTTTCCGCTGGTGCATTTGAGTTGTGTTTGGGTTTTGACGTCGATTGTCGGATGCTTCGCCATCATGTTTCATTGCCCCATTAAATTTAGTAAGGCTTTGATTTCTTTCATTTTTCACCTTCATTGATATTAATTAATTATTTTTTATTTCTAGAATAATTATTTTATCCGCTTAATTGATTTGGCATGTTTTTTGGTGAGTTAGTTCAGTGAGAAGTTTAGTTTCTAAATGAACTTAGTTTTCATTTTATATCTTATAGCATACTGATGTGGATTAAGATGCATTTTATGAAAACTAATCCTGAGTTATTTAATTGTTTTTTTATAGATTATACAATTAATTTATTTAACCATGAAAGTGGTGCATAGCCTCTTTAGTTGGACTTAGGTGTGAATTTGATAAAAAATGTGTTCATTGAATCAGTTTTGTTAATGTAAGGCTATGGGTTTCTCTTTGGTTTTGTTTTATAAATTTTAAAGCAGTTTAGTAAATAATGTATATGGTGTGAGTTTTGTTGAAAGCGTGTTGAGGTGGCGTTTGTTCTGTTTGTTCGTTTGATTTTTTTGAGTCCATGTTTATGCATTTTAGTTGTGCGGTTGTTGCAGCGTGTCAGCGAGGAAGACCCGCGATACTGCAGTCGTTGGCTTGCGCGTGTTTGTGCGTCTGTGCGAGGTGTGACGTGCCATTGTGTTTGGACAATGATCCGAGGTAGGACCCACACTGCACTCACCTTTAAATTTAAAATTTATTAATTGCTTCATATTTTATTAATTTTAAATAAATAAGCAATAGTATTAGATAATCAATTTTTAAATGATCACTCAATGTAAAAAAGAGCCGTTTATTTTATACACGACACTTGAAATATTTTCTCGAGGAGCGAACACCCAATAGTGAAAGAATGCCCATTTAGCCTTTAAACATAATTAAAAAAATTTTAAATGTAGTTTTGGTTTATTGATAAATGATTTATTTTGAAGCACGAACAAGTGTTTTGGTTCTCTTGAGAAATGAGGATTTTCCTTAAAATTGGTGAAGGCCCGTTTGGCACTTTAATAAAATAAATTATTTTGGAAAACTCTATTTGGGGTGACTCAAATGTGATATTTGGTGTATGTTGACTATATGATTGGTGTGTGATGTTTTTAATACTTGATTGACTTTGTTGACACACCCCTTTCCTGTTTATTATATGTGTTGACATGGGAACTTGTCATAGTAAGTGAATCTTTTGAGAACGATTGCTGCACTAGTTTAGATTACGAACTGGCTAGTAGCCCCTAGTACGAATGACACTCTGCTAGGGGATTGGGTCCCTCAGTTAGGAAATGTCGGGCAACACCGGGCATTAGGGAGTTATGACGTCATTAAGAGTAGGCATGCCTTCAGGATGAGTCACATGTATATTACGTTCTGGATTTTTCACGAGCTCCTAGGTTCAACCCATGTTTTATTCAGTGTATATTTCTATGTGGCGGACGTTTGAGAGGTCTAGTTTGGTTGCTGGCCCCTGTGTTCTACTTCTCTTCCATTTCCCTTAGTGTGTGTTGTGTGTGGTTTTCCATTTGACTAACAACTGAAATTTAAATTTCTAAATTGCTCACAGAAATTTTTTAAAATGCAATGCACCTGTTACTTTCAAACGTTACACTTGTTTTTAAATTAATAAGGGCAATGGAATGTTAATTATTTTAGAAATGGAAGTGAGTGTGGAAACCAATATTTTTTATAATTTAGTTCAAACCTGGAATTAGTAAATTTCTTTATTTAAAGGTAGTGCATTGGGAATAGTTTTTTGGGCATGCCTACTGAGTTTTAATACTCATGCCTATAGATTTTTCCTGTTTTTAGTTGTGTTGTAGGTTTTAATTGAGCTTGCTCGCCATGGGCGAGAGTTGGTTGTGGACTGGTGAGCGACACTCGGAGTCGCGAGGAGTTTTGGTCATGGTCAGGTTAGTTTTCTGTTGTTGGTTGTTCCTCCTTTTTCGTGTCATTTATTTGCCTTGCAATATTTTACTTTTTCTGCTCCTTTACTTGTCTTTCATTTATGGGCCAAATCATTCCCTCTTGTTTTGTTTTGATGCCCAACACTAGTTTCCAGCCCGTGGGGATCGGGAACGCCCCTTGGGCCTTGTTGCGGGCTGGCTCAGGTGACCAGTTCAGGGTCGACCCGGGTTGGTTCATGACAAAATGGTATCAGAGCAGACCCTTGTTATTTAGGGTGTCCAGTAGATGGAGATTAGGACTGTCGGGACTCGAGAGTAAGGTGCAGTAATGACGTCATGAACCCTCACCCGTTTCGAACCTCGAGTCGCCAAGGGTAGTCCGAGAATTGAGTCCTTGTTTCGTTCTGGTTTGTTTTGATTGGTGGATGATAATAGAGGAAAACCGATGTTACATCGTGATTTCATATGGAGTAGTGACCCATGTGGAGTCCGATTACATGGTTTAAGTCCTTCCTAGTCGTTAACGCTTACTTGGGGCATGAACCACTACCATGTTTCCAGGTTAAGCATGACTACTAGTCCCTCTCTTCAGTGATTTGATGCAAGTTGAGTATCGTCTTGGTTTTGATTGGTGTAAGTGCATTATTGAAAATAAAAAAGGGTTTTTTATTTGAGAATGATTTATTTTAGATGGATTTAGATTTTTGAAATGGATTTGTTTTAAAACTAAAAGCTCTTGGTCTAAAAATCCGGTGTTTTCTTGGAACTGGTAGAGACATGGTTTGGGTGCAACCTCATGTACTCTTTATGAATGTTTTCACATGTGATGGAATGCATGAAAAGTGTGTGTTGGTGCGTATGGATGAAAGTGGATGAAGACATGTACAATGGTTCATGGGATTACTGGGGTGTGCACTTGGAATTAAAGGCTTGACCTTGTATTTATAAAGTGATTTTAAAAAGGGAAATGATTTTTGAAAAAAATAAAATAAAAAATTTGAAATTGGTTTGAAAAGTGGGTTTGGTATTTCAAAAATGGCCTTCAAAGAAGGAGATTTTGAAATATAAAATAAAAAGGGATTTTTGTGTTGTGTTGGTATTTGTTTGGTTTTTGAGTTAGATGTTTTTGAATAAAAATGCTTTCAATGATATTTCTTCAGCTTGATATTGGTTTTGGTTATGTGTTTTACATGTTGTTCAGAAAATGCCACCCAGAAAGATCCCTAGAGTTTCTGATAAGTTATGCCCAGTTTTTGGTCCTTCTTGGATGTTGTCTGTACTTAACGGTGACCGGGGTCCATTAAAGGTAGTTATGTGGTTTGAAGAGGTCGAGTGTGCTTTTAGGATGTTGGGAACTCTCAAAGTTATCAGAGTGCGTGTTGTTTTGGGACTGTTTGAAGGTCCATCTCTGAACATATGGGGGTTTCTCGCCCCACCATCAATGTAAGTTAGGATAAATGGGATGTCTTTAAATCTGTCTTCGTCCGATTTTTTATACCTGAATAAGTGAATGCGAAGAAAAGGGAAGAGCTTGTGCATATTTAACAAGGCCAACGGATGGTGAAGGCATATATTGACCATTTCAAAGAGCTGGTGTCATTTTCTCCGTAAGTAGCATCGTAGGGATTGATAAAGACTTCCCTCTTCATCAGGGGTTTTAATCCAGAGATCAAGGAGAGGTTCCTCCTTTCTAAAGACCATTGTTTCAAGAAGTTGGTGGATGAGGCGTTCTTAACTGAACTGGTCTCCGGAGCGTAGGTGCTTGGCAATCCAGCATATCTAGTTACTCACGAAGGTTCCCCATCTGGCGAGCAAGGGGTGCTAGAGGGGTATGTTTCTAAAGAGTCATCTGCAGTGGTTCTGGCTTCTAGTTCATTGGACCGTTCATTGGTGTGCCACCAGTGTGGCCGGTTTGAGCATGTGAAGCCTTCATGTCGCATCCCTCCGAAGACGTGTCGTCATTGCGGCTGTCTGGGTCACATGGAGAAGTTTTGCAGGAAGCGTCGCCTGAAGAAGACACTGTGACCGGAGGAATTCCAGTGCATGACTGTGAGGTAGGAGATGCTTTAGCCATCAGAGCCCCAGCCACAGGTCTTGGGGTGAAGCTCGCACATAGTCAGGTTTTTCCAGGGGTGTGAAGCCTTGGTCTGAGTTTTGTGTTCCATCTTGGCAATGGAACATTTAAAGTCTTTTTATCCTTTCTTTTTCTGCTGTTAAAGTTTTGACATCGTTGTAAGTTCATTTCTTCATCGTGGAGTTATAATAGACAGTTATGATGTAATCCAACAATTTTTTTTTTTTCAGATTATGGTTTTCTGAATCGTGCATTTTTCTTAAAAGTGTGTTTGACCCTTGTATATGTTGATCTCGGTTTATCCATGTTTGTTTGGAGATGTAAGTGCCTATGGAATAATCAATGAATGTGTTTATACTCGGGTTTACTACATGAGTTAAAGTTATGCTTAGGGGTTATTCTCTAGTATTCGGAGTTTTGGTCCAAGTCGAGAGTTTCAAGGTTTAGTGGGGGTGTTCTCTCGTGCTATAGAAGGTAGTTTGGATTGGTTGGGAGTTCTCGCATCTACCCCCCTCCCAGGGTGGTATGTTTGGGTGTTAAAATTTCCACACTAGTTGAGTTCTTATGGTGGGGAGAACCCTCTCGTGTTCTCCCATTCTCTTATGTTGTGGTTTCTTATGGTTTTATTTGGGCATGGATTATTGTTTGGTCCATCGTTCGGCTGGGTGAATTTCTAGGGGAAGAAAGTGTCTGTGGTGGGAAGAATTGTCACACCCGACATTTTAATTAATTTTTATTTTAGTATTTATTGGATCTGGATCATCCTTCCAAGATCCAGGCTGGGTTCCGACTTAATTTTTTTTTCGTTTAATATCTTTCATGGGTTTTAGACCCGTGCGCGGTCATCGCACAGCAGGCGGTGGCCGCGTCGTTATTCGGGTGTCTGTGCAAGTATCTAATGATTAAAATAAATAAAGTTTATGTAAATAAAGTGGGTTAAATGGTTAAATTGAAATAATAATAATGTTATTATATAATTGATAATGTTAATATCGATAAGGTGTTATTATTGTTATTAATTTTATTTTTATTATTTTTGGTTACTATCATCTTTATTATTATAACTTTTATGGTTATTTATTATTATTATTATTATTGTTTTATTACTATTTTATTATTATTATTATTATTATTTGTATTATTATTATCATTTTGGTGTTATGATGATTATCATAATTGTTATAAAAATAATAATAAACAAAAAACCTAACCCTAATCCCACAGCTCCCTGCTTTTTTTCCCTTATCCCCCACTTCCTACGCACCGCAACACACCTCCCTGGTTCTCCCGAACTTCCTCAGTGCTCGACCATCGCCCAACACCTCACCGACCTCCTGCTTCCAACCACAAAGCCCCCTCAACCTCTCCCGCCTTGCTCCTTGCAGCAGACGCCCCGACCGCCCAGAAAATCCCACTGCCTGCTCTTCCTCCGTCGTCCGCCCTCATGGTCCCCTCACCCTTCGGTGCTCGCCCCCCTGGTCTACTCTGGAACTCACTTCTTTCCCCTGCAGCAGCTGCTCCAGCCACACTCCTCGGCTTATCCTCCTTCTATCGGCGACGCGGGGCACCTTAATTCCACAACGTTATTCTCTCCCTCATTTTCTCTCTTCGACACACCACCCAGCAGCCATTTCCGGCCTCCAACTATTCCCTACGCCTTTGGCCAGCTCCCCTCACCCAGCTGCCCGACCTCCAGCTGGCATGTTGTCCGGCCAACAGCGACACAACCATCTCCTGCAGCGCCCTGCGACTTCCTCTCATGCGCGCGCAACCTTTCCGGTGAACCCCTTCCATCGGTTGGTTGCTTGGAGTTTTGTCTCCATAGATCTTTTTTTAAGGTCCTTTTCTTCACTTTGTTTGTTCAATTTTGTTGTGTTAGGTTGGTGAAAACTTTCCACTGGTGCGTTTGAGTTGTGTTTGGGTTTCCACGTCGATTGTCGGATGCTTCACCATCATGTTGCATTACCCCATTAAATTTATAAAGGCTTTGATTTCTTGCATTTTTCACCTTCATTGATATTAATTAATTATTTTTGATTTCTAGAATAATTATTTTATTTGCTCAATTGATTTGGCATGTTCTGTGGTGAGTTAGTTCAGTGTGAAGTTTAGTTTCTAAATTAACTTAGTTTGCGTTTTATATCTTATAGCATACTAATGTGGATTAAGATGCGTTTTATGAAAACTAATCCTGAGTTGTTTAATTGTTTTTTATAGATTATGAAATTAATTTATTTAACCATGCAAGTGGTTCATAGTCTCTTTAGTAGGACGCAAGTGTGCGTTTGATAAAAAATGTGTTCATTGAATCGGTTTTGTTAATGTAAGGTTGTGGGATTCTCTTTGGTTTTGTTTTATAAAATTTAAAGCGGTTTAGTAAATAATGTATATGGGGAGAGTTGTGTTTTGAAAGCGTGTCGAGGTGGTGTTTGCGCTATTTTTTCATTTGATTTTTTTGAGTCCGTGTTTATGCGTTTTAGTTGTGCGGTTGTTGCAGCGTGTTGGCGATGAAGACCCGCGATACTGCGGTCGTCGGCTTGCGTGTGTTTGTGCGCCAGTGCGAGGCGTGACGTGCCATTGTGTTTGAACAACGAGCTGATGTAGGTCCCCCAATGCACTCACCTTTAAATTCAAAATTTATTAATTGCTTGATATATTATTAATTTTAAATAAATAAGCAATAGTATTAGATAATAAATTTTTAAATGACCACTTGATGTAAAAAAGAGCCATTTATTTTATACACGACACTTGAAATATTTTCTTGATGAGCAGACACCCAGTAGTGAAAGAATTCACGTTTGGACTTTACACATAATTCACAAAATTTTAAATGTAGTTCTGGTTTATTGATAAATGATTTATTTTGAAGCGCGAACAAGTGTTTTGGTTCACTTGAGAAATGATGATTTTCCTTAAAATTAGTGAAGGCCCATTTGGCACTTTAATAAAATAAATTATTTTGGAAAACTTTATTTGGGGTGACTCAGATGTGATATTTGGTGTATGTTGACTACATGATTGGAGTGTAATGTTTGTACTGCTTGATTTAATTTGTTGACTCACCCCTTTCCTGTTTATTATATCTGTTGACATGGGAACTTGGCATAGTAAGTGAATCTTCTGAGAACGATTGCTGCACTAGTTTAGATTACGCACTGGCTAGTGGCCCCTTGTATGGATGACACTCTTCTAGGGTATTGGGCCCCTCGGTTAGGCCATGTAGGGCAACACCGGGCGTTAGGGCATTATGATGTCATCGAGAGTAGACATGACTTCAGGATGAGTCACATGTATAATACGTTCTAGATTGTTCATGAGATATTAGGTTCGACCCATGTTTTCTTCAGTGTTTATTTCTATGTGGCGGACGTTTGAGAGTTCTAGTTCGGTTGCTGCCCCCTGTGCGCCACTTCTCTTCCACTTCCCTTAGTGTGTTGTGTGTGGTTTTCCATTTGACTAACAACTGAAATTTAAATTTCTAAATTTCTCGCATAAATGTTTTAAAATGTGATGCACCTGTTACTTTCAAACGTTACACTTGTTTTTAAATTAAAAAGGGCAATGGACTATTACTTGTTTTAGAAATGGAAGTGAGTGTGGAAACCAATATTTTGTATAATTTAGTTCAAACCTGGAATTAGTAAATTTCTTTATTTAAAGGTAGTGCATTGGGAATAGTTTTTTGGGCACGCCTACTGAGTTTTAATACTCACGCCTATAGTGTTTTCTTGTTTTTAGTTGTGTTGCAGGTTTGACTTGAGCTTGATCACCGTGGGCGAGAGTTGGTTGTGGACTGGTGAGCGACACTCAGAGTCGCGGGGAGTTTTTGTCATGGTCAGGTTAGTTTGCTGTTGTTGGTTGTTCCTCCTTTTTCATGTCATTTATTTGCCTTGAATTATTTTACTTTTTCCACTGCTCTACTTTTCTTTCATTTATGGGCCAAATCGTTCCCTCTTGTTTAGTTTTGATGCCTGGCCAGCCCGTGGGGATCGGGAACGCCCCTCGGGCCTTGTCGCGGGCTGGATCAGGTGACCAGTTCAGGGTCGACCTGGGTTAGTTCGTGATATGGTTTACTACCCAAACCATCATAGTAGTCAAGGTTTAATCCCAAGAGTATCATAGTGAACAATTTTTATTACTAAACTGGGTTCATTCTCCATTTTAGTCCTATTTATCTCATGATATATATATCTTCACCCAATGAATTGGAGGGTGATATAGGTCCCAGCTATCAAATAATTAAAATCACAAATATTTGTGCCACAATATCATAAAACATTCATCATATCATAACCCATGAAATGAAATGGGTTTGATAAACATTTCATCATCATATAACCCATGGAAATGAAATGAGTTTCATAAGCATTCAATCATTTCATCATAGCATAACCCACATAAAAGAAATGGATTTCATACACATATTTTCATCATAACTATAAACCATCCATAGAAAGAATAAGTATGGTATCCTTAGATTATATCCCCAGTAAATCATAAGTTAAATCAAAGGTTATTGTCTTTGATGAATAGAAATACCATTAAAATATCAATAAACATCTTGAGAAATATATCCTTTCCATTTTAAAATCACTTCTTTAAAATCTAAAAATTTCAAAAATATTATGGAAACCATTTTATTTGAAAATAAACATAGAAACTTGTAAAGGAATCCATAAATCATTGAGTGTTCATGATTGTAGGAAATTTCGTTCATGCTATATACGTTAAAAAATATTCATTTCATACTTTTTTATAAAAAGTAAAAAAAACACCTCATTCAGAAAATGATAAGAAGATTCATTTTATTTTTTTAAAAAAATTAAAAAATGGGTAAAAATGACTTTAAAAAATCATTTTAGAATAATAAAAACATTCTTGAAAACATTTTTATAAAACCTGGACATGGAAGAGAAATTATTTTCGACTAAAGAGAGTAATGAAGTTGGTTTTCCTTAAAAAAATATTTTCAGTATCTTGAGTAATTAAGGTGAGAAAAATGAAAGGAAAACATATATTTTAAATAAGAAAACATAGTACAAGAAAATCCATGAGTTTCTTGACAGGTAGATCATATAATTTTATCATCTAAAACATAATCATAAACAATCCCAATAAATAATGAGATTGTAACATAAAACCGTTACCACTTTGGTAAAATTTTAATCTTAAGACCCATGAAATAAATATCCTAATATAGATATTTAAATACCTATAAAATTAAAAAGAAACATCATAAATACATTCATGGGAAGTATATACACCAAATAAAATAAACAGGTGGTGAATATGACACGTGACTCACATAAATAAAAGTGAGATGAAAATATATTACCTTAGATCCGACTTCCTTCGTACGCATTGAAACCTAATGTATAATAAATATAGATTTATTATAAATATATTATTACACCATAATAATATATTTCATACCATATATTATTTACTTATATGATTTTATTACCCATTTGTTAAGACTTAGTTATTAAAATCACCGTTCCAGGCGATATCTACTTCGTTTTTCATGTATGTTTTGGTTCAATAGTTTCGGACCTTATTTTGGTCACGGTTCCATTATATCCAAAATTTTAATAATGATATAAATATAATATATATTAATTATATTAATTTTTAGATTTATTCATAAAATTATATATAGAAAAATTAATTACACTATTCATAGAGACGATAGGCCGTACATACGCATGAATGCTGTTTTCATTTTTTTGATGGATCGAAGAAAGAAAAGGTAAATAATAAATATATATTAAAGAATAATTATTATATCATATATATTCATTTAATACATCCTTATTACCATATAATTAAAACATAAATGAAAAACAAATCAAATCGCTTCGTGAAGGTGGTAGTCCATACTGACGCATGATCGATGTTATTGTTTTCCAACAGTTTAGAAGGTAAGAAGATAAATATGATATGATAATTATAGAAGTATAATTATGTCATAATTATCATATATAAACATTAAACTCATCATAATATTTATTCATAAAAAATGGTGATGAGAAATAAATTGTATCGCTATGTAGAGACGAAAATTTGTACATACGCACGAGTGATATTTTTACTTCCCATTTGATGGAAAACCTGTGAATAAAGGTGGTTTAATAATCATAATAAAATTTCATAATTTTTAGGATAATTAAATTATTATTTTATAAATAATATATTAGATTTATAGGAGGTAAAATAATAATTAAAAATAAAGTGATCGGTTAAGGCGATTACCTATTCTTTGAAATAACTCCTTTATATCTCTTCTTAAGGGCTCTAGGTTTGGTATTTTGGGAATAGAAACACCTCTAGAATGTGGATATGGGAGTGGATAATATTAATTAGTATATATGTTATATATATTACTAGTATAATATTCTATAAATTTTATATTAACACTATGTAATAACACTTTCTTAGTCATTTAATCATTACAAAATGCTTTTGTTTTGGTAGGTTTACCTCCCACTTGAGCGATAATGTAATATTTATATAGTGAATGATTAAATGTTTTATAATGTTAAAAAATGTAATAATAAGGTATTAAATTTATTTTAAAGGTTCTAAAGTTATAATATTAATATCTAAACATGTTAATAAGCGGCAGTAGACTCATTCATGGATGTCTGGTTGACATTTGTGTATTTTGGTCTTGGGAATGGATGACTAATGGGATACATTTATCATTGTGAGAACTAGAATTTTCCTTTTTTTATTCGGAATGAGTCTCTTCTTGCAGTTGTCACTAAGTGGGTAGCCTCGAAAGAGGGATGGGTTCGACAACACCCATCATCCAGCCATCTTCCCTTATGTTTTATGGATGGATGGGCACTCTATAATTGGGTTTTCATGGTGTTTTTTATCTAATTTTGTGATGTATAGGGTTTATAGTAAAGTTAGTTCCTCACAATAAACATAAATTGGGAAGCTCGAGAGAGAGATAGGTGTGCTGAAACTTATCATATGGTCCTCCTCCCACATGCTAGTGAGGGATGGAGGAGTGCTCTACTATGTTGTGTTGTCGAAAAGGATAAATTATTGGAGGGGGGAGGGGTAGTGCATAATATTATATAAGAATCAATACTAAATTATCTAACAGGAGGGGTGATGAGACTTATGGCTGGTACTTATTATTATATATGTTTCTTATTGGTCATTTAGGACTATGTATGGGCCTTGGGTCATATTTTTAGGATGTTTTACATCTAGGTCATGTTATGGGTTTTTCCTTTTAATGGTTCTAAAAATGGAATATCTTTATTTATATTTAATAAGGGGGGCTTGAACCTCAAACTTTTCAAAAAAATATAAACATGTTAATAATATATCATCTCTGTTTATTAAAATATTCTTAAACATGTTTGTCTCTGATTTCATCTTCAAGATTCATAATTAAAAATATAATGGGATGAAAGTGGAATATTAAAAATAATCATGAGATATATATTATATAACCATAGGTAATTTAGGAATTATGAAATTGGTAACAAATATCAAATATCAACATTAACATTACAAAGCATGTCCAAGACAATTAAATTTTTTAACATCTGATGTTAAAAATAAGCTATAATGAACCATTATATTCATAGTAAATAATTATAAATGAAATATATAAAAGGGTTATAGAGATGAATAAGGTTATGAAATAGATGATTAAGATAGTTATGGTGTTTTATAGAAATTTAGAGTGTGATCAACTAAGCAGTGAAATAAGGTAAAATGTTTATCAAGTCGTAATTGTTTTCTCTACTCAAGTCCTTTTCCCCATGATTCATGAAATATCTTCTTTATTTTGATCTTCAAAGTCTATTTTTATTCTCATTATCTTTTCAAATGGTATATTTCATTTTTATATGGTGATATTACTTATATTTATTAATGCAAAGACCCAAAATTCTCATACATAGATATTATATCTTAATTTATGAATATTCATTACCTAACATAACAATCTATGCCATAATAATTTAGGTACAATGCCTTTTGGAAACTTGGGCACATAAATAACTGGTCCATAAGTAAGATACGTTATCTCCCACTAAGTTCTTCATAACTATCACCCTTATTATACATATCATACATAATACCATTCATCATAACCCGGGGAAAGGAAACATAAAAAATGGTAAGCTTAGATACTCAGTGAGGGTAAAAAAGAGAGGTATCAACATATTCTGAGTATAAGTATATGATAATATGAGAATAAAATTTGAAAACCATACCCTTCATATCATAGGTCATAACATTGATTCATGTCATAAATCTTATTAGTTTATTAGACATGAATCATAATGTAATCAAAGAATATGAACCATGTGAACATAACATTGGCATAAGGCATAGATTTGTTGAATATACATAAGATTATAACATTGTGAACATGAATAAATTGAAAAAAGTTCACTCATTAAGTCAAGGACATGAAATAAGGACCTCACATAAACTTGTGGACATACAACCAGGTCCACACATAACCTTATGAACATGAAATCTAGGTCTATAAATAACACTATAAACATGTAATCAGGTTCAAGCATAATATTGTAAACACATAATCAGTTTCATGTATAACATTGTAAACATGTAATTAGGTTTACACATAACATTGTGAACATGTATCCAGGTTCACGTATAAAATATTTACTCATGAGTTATTCAACTTACCCAATTCATTAGATAGAGATATAAGTCCCACCCATTATATAATCCATACATCTGTACACTACAAGATCATAAAAATTCATCATATCATAAACTATGAAAAGGGGAATATTTTCATAAACATTTCATTATAGTATAACCCATGGAAAGAAACTAGTTTCATAAATATCTTGTCATTATAATCATAAACCATCCAAATAAATAATAAATATGGTATCATTAGATCATATTCCTAATAAATCTTAAGTAACATCAGAGGATGTCATCTTAGATAAAAAATGATTTTGAGAAATCACTTAGAACATTTGTTGAGAAAAATAGATTTTCCACTTAGAAAAACACTTTTTAAAACATAAAAAATATTTAAAATCCTTTTATTTGAAAATAAACCTGAAAATCATTAAGGAATATTCAGATAAAATAATGGTCATGGCAGCAGGAAATTCTGTTCATGTTGTATATGTTAAAACAAAGATTCCTTTCACATTTTTGGTAAAAGACAAATGTGTCTTGCTTGGAAAACGAAATGAAGATTCATTTTTTAGAACAGTTTATAAAAAGTGAAACATAGGTAATAATGTATTTAAAAAATCATTTGGATAACTTTAAAATTTTTTTGAAAACATTTTTTTAGAGAACATGGATATGAGAGAAAAAGGGTTTTCGACCGAAAAGAGAAATAAAGTCAGTTTTATTTAAAAACATTTTGTTGGAATATTAAGTACATAAGGAGAAAAAACTAAAGTAAAAAATTTATTCTAAATAAGTAACTAAAGTATAAAAAAAATAACAAGTTTCTTGAGATATCGATCATAATATTTCATCATCAGAAACATAAATATAAACAATCCTGATAAATGATGAGATTGTATCATGAAACCCTTACCACTTTGGTAACTTTGAATCATAAGACCCATGAATGAATAAAATTAAATGAAAATTAAAATATCATTATAATAAATAAATAAATGATATTACACATCAAAGACCATGTATATACACCTCATAAAAGATGGTATGTGCACAACATAACTTATGCCCAAATAAGTCAAATTGAGATAAAAATCCCTTACCTTAAGTATCGACTTCCTTTGTACACATTAAAACCTACTATAAAATAAATATAAGTTTGTTATAAATCTATTACAGAACCATACTTATATATATAATTACATACATGATTTACTTATGACTTTTTATTACCCATTTATTAATAATTTCTTATTAAAATCATGTTTTGTGTAATAACTACTTTGTTTTTTGTATATATTTTGATTTATTATTTCTATCATCTTATTTTGATCATGGTTACATAATATAAATAATTTTAACCATGATATAAATATCATATATATTCAATATATATTTATTTATAATAATCCATAAAAGTTAGAGATAGAAAATAAAATACACTGTTCATGGATACGGTAGGCTATACGTATTAATGAACGCTGTTTCCATTTTCTTGAAGGATAAAAATAAAGGTAAATAATATATTAATTTTTAAAAATAAATTTTATGTTATATACATCACATACATTCATTAAATTTACCCTAATTTCCTTCCATGAAAATATTTAATGAAAAATGAATCATATCACTTCACGAGGCTGTAGTCCACCTTACACACAAACAATGCCATCGTATCCCCCAAGGAATAGAAAGTAAGAATATGTAGGTGATACAATAATTTAAAAAGTATAATTATTTTAAAAATATCATATATATTCATTTAATCTATCCTTCTCACTATCCAAGTAAAACATAAATGAAAAATACATCACATCGGTTTGTGAGGTAGTACTTTGCCGTACCCACAAGCAGCATTATTATTTTCCAAAGGATCATGAGGCAAGAAGGTAGATATAGAATTAATATCACAGAGGTATAATAACATCATAAATATAATATATAAACATTAAATACATCATCATATCTATCTGTTATAGGTGGTGATGGAAAATGAATACCACCGGTTCGCGAGGCGGTGATCCACCATACACAGGAATGATGATTTTGTATCCCATTTGATGGAAGATGCGATAGATTTAGGTAATTATATTAAAATAATAAAATATAATTATATTTTAGATACTTTTGTTATTATATCATCATAATTTAAGATGATTTTAAGGAGTTAGAATAACAATTAAAACAAAAACACATAGTTTAAAACTTTACCTCTTCTTTGGAAAACCTCTTCAGGTTCAACCTAAAGACCTACTATATTGTATTTATAATATCACAAAAGCATATAGGATGTGGGGAGTGATAAGTGGAAAATATTTGGGTAGGTATTTTATAAACTAAAGGGTTTTTTAAGTGTGAAGTGGAGGGGAGAAGAGGCGGTCTTTTATAAGTGGGGGTGATGACACACAAGGAATTTTTGAAAAGAATAGTGTGACCACATTTTTCACATTCAAAAAATCTCCCAAATGGTCCATTATAGAACCTTAGAGATGATGATTTGTAAATTTTATCATGCAATGAGTTTTGGAATAGTTTATAGGTCATTTTAATCCTTACCTTTTTAGTTTAACCCCCTCAGTGAACCCGTTTTAACCTTAATCGTAGTAATTAATATTTACTATTTTTACTGTTCATTTTGAACAAAAAATAATTTGAACTTATTATATAATATAAATTACGATGATTAAAAATATTTAATCCATTTTTACAAATTCCATTCATAGAAGTGACAAAATTTAATTTAAAATTAAACCCACAGACGTGATAAGAAAGTAATTTTACAAAGAGAAAATGTTCAAAAGTTAAAAGTTTTTATATCAAAATTTAATATTAAATTGATTAAAATTACCTAAATTGGATTAATAAATATATAATTTAACTAATTTTATTTTTAAAACAATTTTAAAACAAAATAAACCTTATACATTCATTAAATGAAAAGATAGTTCTCAATAAAAACTAGTATGTTTTACTAATTGAAAAATTAATCTTTTTTAAAAAATCCAAAAAAGTAACCCTAATATAATTTTTACATATAGATTTAAAAAATAAATTTTATAAAATTTTGAAAAAATTACTTTTATTATTTGTTCATAATAATTAATAAAAAATAGTTTTTTTGAGAAAATATTATTTTCAAAAGATATAAATACTTTAACAAAAATTAAGTACCTTTTTATCAATATGTTTTATATATATAAAAACATTATACCTAATATTTAAAATGTGGTTATTTATATTCATGACACCAAGTTTAATGGATAGGTAATAATGGTAGTATTTAAATAATAATATGAATTATTTGTTGTGGTTTATTGAAACTCAATGTTACATGTAACATAAGCTATCAAAGAAATTAAATTTATTAAAAAAATCATAAAATATTGGGGTGTTACATTCTACCCTCCTTAAAATAAATTTCTTCTTTACAATTACATCACTTCGGTACACAAAACTAAGGATTTTTCTGTCTCATCACATCCTTAGGTCCCCACATAGCTTTCTCTAGATAAGGGTTTTTCCATAAAACTTCGACCATGTGATTGGTCTCGTTTCATATAAATTTACCTATATGATCTAGAATATCCATCAAATTTACCTCATAATAAAGATCATGCTCCAGTGGTATGACATCTGAGTTTAGTACATGTGATGGATTAGGTACACACTTCCTTAGGAGAGATACATGGAAGACATCATAAACTTTAGAGAGGTTTGGTGGAAGTAGAAACCAATAGGATATCATCCTGATATGATTAATAATTTCAAAGGGATCAATATACATAGGTCTTGGCTTAACTTTCTTTCTAAATCTCATAAACTTCTTCCATGGATAAATTCTTAAAAACACCTTATCACTAACTTCAAATTTCAGATCATTTTGATGGTTATCAACATAACTTTTCTATTGACTTTGTGTCACCCTTATGTGTTGTTGAATGAATCTAACATTTTCTGTCATTTCTTTAGCTATCTCAAGTACCAATAGCTTTATTTCTCTAACTTCATCCCAACATATTGAAGTTTTAAACTTATTTTCATAGATGCCTTCATAATGTGTCATCTGAATTCTTGAGTGAAATCTATTATTGTATGAAAACTCGATTAGAGGAAGATGTTGATCCCAACCACCTTTAAAATCAAGAGAAAAATATTTCAACATATTCTATAGGGTTTGAATTGTTATCTATGACTAACCATATATCTGAGGGTGATATATAGTGCTAAAACTCAACTCTATATCAAGAGTTTGTTGAAGACTTCGCTAGAACTTTGAGGCAAACCTCAGATCCCAATCAGACATAACAGAATGTAAAAATTCATGAAACCTTACCAATTTCTTAATGTATATCATGTTAGGATGATCTGGAGAGAAATATTATTTTATAGTGATGAAGTTTGGAGACTTTGTAAGGTGATCAGCTATAACCCATATAGCATTATTCCCTTCAGAAGTTTTGGGGAGTCTGATGAAAAAATTCATGGTGATGTTTTCCCATTTCCATTACAGTATAGGTAATGGTTGTAACATCCTCTTATAAATTTTTTTCTCAAACTTAAATTGATGACATACCAAGAACCAAGATAAAACTCTACGATATCCCTCTTCACACCATCCCTCTAAAAATTCTCTTTCAAATATTTATACATCTTCATACTTCTAGGATGAATAGAGAATAAATAACTATGAGCTTCCTCTAACAACTCCTTCAAATATGGTATGTAAAAAACACATACACAATTCCTAAACATTAAATTGATCAAGATATGATTTCTCCTCTTCCTTAAATATTTCAAGATTCATCATTTGAAAATCCATAAATATTTGATCTTTTGTGATCCTCATCATGGATAATCTATATTGATCCTTTCGACTCAAAGCATCAACCACCTTGTTCGCTTTCTCACGATGGTAATGTATTGAGAACTCATAATATTTAATTAGTTCTAATAATCTTCTTCGGTGGATATTTATCTTCTTCTATTTGAATATATAAATTATTTTTTTGATTAGTATATACATCACACTTTTCTCCATAAATATAATGCATCTATACCTTTAATGAAAAAATTACTACATCACACTTCAAATCATGAGTTGGGTAATTTTTCTCATGAACCTTCAATATTTGTGAGAAATAAGCTATAACCATGTCATTCTTCATGAGAAATCATCTTAATCCCTTCTTGGATGCATCATTGTAGATTAAAAACCCTTATACACTGTAGGGTAATGTAATCACTAGTGTACTAACAAATCTTCTATTCAATTCCTTAAAATTATTCTTACATTCATTTTTCTAGAGGAACTTGGATCCCTTCTGAGTTAACTTGGTGAGTAGATTAGATAGTCATGAAAAATTCCCCAAAAACCATCAATAATATCCAACCAAACCAAGAAAACTATGGATCTCAGTCACCATGGTTGGTCTGGTCCGACATTTAATAACTTTTGTCTTTGATGGATCCACTAATATACCCCTGTTTGAGATTATATTACCCAAAAAATGAAATCTTTTGTATCCAAAATTCACACTTTTTAAATTTTTCATATAGTGTTTCCTTCCTTAGGGTATTTAGTACAATCCTCCAGTTATCTTCATAATCTTCCTTTCTCTTTGAATAAATTATAATATCATCTATAAAGACTACTACAAATGGATAAAGGTACTATATAAAACTATATTTATTAATTACATAAAGATAATGGGTTCATTTTTAAGACAAAATGACATCATTATATACTCATAGCATCCTTACCTTTTAAAAAACACTGTCTTGGGTATATCATACTTCTTGACCCTCAATTCATGATATTTAGAATAAAGGTTAATCTTGGAAAATTATTAAGATCCACATAGTTGATCAAACATGTCATTAATATGGGGTAGATGATACTTGTTCTTGATTGTGATCTTATTAAACTCTCAATAATCAATGCAAGGTTTCATTGATCTATCTTTATTTTTAACAAATAGAAAAATTATTCCCTAAGGTGACACACTTGGATGAATTAGTCCCTTATCAAGGTTCTCCTGTAGTTTCTTCTTCAATTCCTACAAATCAATCAGGGCTATTCTATAGGGATTTTGAAATAGCCATGACACCAAGTATGAGTTCTATTGAGAACTTAACTTCATGTTTCATTGGAATACTAGACAAATCTTATGGAAATACATCAACAACCACATAATAGGTATATCATCAATGTAGAGTTTCTATCCAACCATCTGAGATAAATTCCCCTTTTGAATAGGAATAAAGACCCATAAAATGGATGTGATTTACATTAGAAGTTCATATTTATCATCACACTAATAGAAAATCATATATTGGTTTGAATATGAAGTGTGAATTACCTTCCTCAAAAATTAATATGGGATTCATTTAGATAAAGAAAATCCATTCCTAATATAACATCAAATTTAACCATAGGAATGATGATAAGATCTATAGGAAAAACATTCTAAAAAACTTAAACTGGAGAGGAATCATATACTTGAGATGTGATCATCGTACCATTAGGTATTTTCACAATTAATTATATATCCAATCATTTGGTTTTAATATTTATACCCTTAGAAAATTCTTCATATATGAAAGAATGAGTAAATCAAAAGTCAAATAATACATTATTAGTTCTAGAGTGGATGGTAAGTGTACCTTTCACCACATCGTTATCATACCCCTCATTAGAAATAGTGATCAAATGAGATTTAAATTTGTCTCTCACTTAAGAGGTTACAATAATTTATCACTATCATTAACCTTTGTATTTGAGCACTAGATAGCATAGTGCCCATACTACTTTCATTTGAAACACTAGAGTGTGGGTGGTTCATTATTTTGAGCTCTATCTATTCATTTCATTGACTAGATTCTTCAAACTACTATATTATTTTTCTTGATTGCCAATATTACTACACTTAAAACACATTCTTATTCCTTTCAGGAACACAACTAAGTGATCCTTCCCACCATTTTGGTAGATAGGAGTCTGAAACTTTTTCTTCCTTATAGGTGACATGTCATTGGAACTTCCATGGAACCCCATCTTACTCTTCTCATCACCAAAACCAAGAGTGTTTCAATCTTCCATTTTCACTTTTAGTGCACATAGAATGATTTCTTCATATATTCCAAAGTACCTTATGGATAAACCCCTTTAGATATTTGGTTTTAATCCACTAAAGAATTGGTTAACCATACTTTCTGGCTGAATGATAATGCTAGAAGAGTACCTCACAAGTCTTGTAAAATCTTCTTCATAGGTACCAAAAAAATTATCATCCTTTTTCTTAAGCTTGAGTAATTCCTTCTCTATTTTTGTATGAAGAATAAAAGGAAATTAATTTTTGTAAAATAAGATATTAAACTCATCCCACTTCGTGGAGTCAATTTATTCTCATTTCCTCACATTCTTAATAAGAGTCCACCATTGATCCATCTCACCTTTTAAATGGTAGACAACCAAAATGAATTTTTTATGCTCCAAACACCAGATAATGAAAAATATATTTTTAGTGGAATTGATCCATTATTCAACAACTAGTGGATTAGATAAACCACTAAAAAAGGGGGACCTTTCCTCATGAAGGACTCAAAAAAACATCGTTCCCTCTATTGATCATTTGGAAGTTCAGCATGATTTATAGATTAGAAAAGTTGTGTGATATTGATAATGATATTTTGAATCCAGTTCTCATAAATTTTTAGTGCTAAGGGAAATAATTACATTATCCATCACACTCAGCATTATATTGGTTCCTTAGGGTTATAGCATTAAATAAAACCAAAAATCATAGTCTAAAAAAATAATCATAGTGGGAAGCCACATAATCATGAAAAATAACTTATTAGATTTCTATATCATAACACCTTTTATAAGATCCCATCCTTTTTTCAGGTACATATCTCTATGAGTTTTTCATTAATATTCTCTTTTTATTGTGTTTTCATCATGAAAGTCTGTCGTTTGAATAAACCTAGTCTTGGGTTGCAGGGAAACTTGAAAAGGACCAAAGAGTATCCATGAGGAGAGATTTGTTGGAGAAAATGAATTAATGTTCGAATATGTATGCTTTTTTAAATTAATAGAGTCTAGATATAAATGGGTTAAGCGTTTCATAGGTTCTTGGTGAGTTGAGAAACTTTAAAATAGGTTTAGTTTATTTAAAAGGAAAATGGGTTGAAAAATAAAATGCAGAACATTTACATTCCATACAAAGGGATTACACATTGTGTAATTGCTTGAGGGGTTTAATAAAATAAATTTGAGGTGATAAGTTTTTTGGTGTATTCCACTAAAAAAATTTACATGATTTGTAATAACATTATACATTGTGTAAATTCCCAACTTACTATTTTATACATGCCATGTGGATGATATCTCATTTTTTTCAGATGTAACTCTTATCCTCTCGACCCTAGGAATTTCTCCAAGCGTTTTTGGGGTGCCAACTTCCCTTTTGGATGTCCCATTTTTGTGATAAATCCCTGCTAAGTATTTTTGGTTAGGTTTCTTCCTTATATTCCTTATTCTCCAACCACTGTAGTGAAATCCATTGACCAATTTCTTTTTTGGTTTTTATCTTGATTGGATTTGATTTAGGAACCTCTTTGCAATCATCTGCACCTTCTTCCTTTTGGTAATTGTCCATTGGAAGTGTTATTAGATCGTTGGTTAAAGGTAGGGGGTCTAAATCTTAACCCCATGGTTTGATAACTTCTAAGTTTATGCAATATTGTGATTACGCCATCATTGCATGCGCCCAAATTAATTAAATCAACAAATTGAATTATTCCTTGAATTCCTTTGGTTTCAAATGGATTTTTAACTAGATCATGGCTGCCCATGGGATGAGAAAACCATGATTATAATTGAATTGAAAAATGGATTAAAGTATGTTTAGCATGACATGTGACCTAGGGAGATTCCTTGTTATAGAATCCCTAAATTATGAATTATTTCTTATTTATATAATTGTTAATAAATTTTGAATTAAATTGAAAGTGGCATATGAAATAAGAATGGAAATTATCATAATTAACCATTGAGAATTGTGATGTGATATTGTGATATCCATGCTGTATAATAGTGATTGTGTTCTATGTTGTAATACTTATATATCAGGGTTGACCCTAACACTTAGACACTTATATACTGGAATGATGCTATTGAGCGGGATTGGCTTAGTCCCATGCTGTAATTCTTTTAGAGAGTAGGATATTCCTAGGCCCATGCTTTAATTCTTATAAGGATTTATCTTAGATGATGTAATGTTTATAGGGATTTGACCCTAATTATTGTGACTATACCATGGTTACATGGTTGTGGTGGGAATGGTCGTAATAAATTCTCAGAGATATTCTGGAATGGTTCCAAAGTAGGTTATTTTACCTTGGTTATATGGTTGTGGTTGGAATGGTCATAAGACATGCTCAAAGATATTCTTGCACAAAGATGAAGCAGGTTGTTGTTGTATTTTATTAATTGTTAAATTATTTAAAACACCTGGTTATCGCTTTATTGCATACACTTCTTATTTGAATGGTTTTGATTAGAAATAGTGGTGTCGACCTACTGAGTTATACTCACACCCTATTTAGGCCTCTATTCAGTACCTGAGTAGATTTTTTGGATATAGGTCTGGATAAGGGAAAAGGACCCAATTGTTGTTTGCTTTTTTGTGGATGGGATAGAGTTCGGAGATGAGACCGACATGAGGTTTAGGACATGGGACTTTGAGCCTTTTATTTGAGTCTACTATTCTTTTTCTTGTATTGTTTTAGAATGACATTTATTTACATTATATCACATCATTACATTATTCCTTATTATTTATTAGATTATTCAGCTGTATTTTGTAGTTGTCTTCCACTATGTATTTAATTTGATTATATCTATTCTATTATGATTTGTTTCTACTTTTATGACACTTCATACCATAGGATATAGTCTCCCCACTATATATTTCCCACACCCAATGCTAGTCGATAGTCTCTAGCATACAAGGAGGCATGCTTGAGGTCTCGTAACCAAACCTTTCCAGCCATGTGAGAGAGTTCCATATTGGGGGATGTTACAAAGTGGTATCAGAGGATAAGGTTTTCTTTTCTTTCACATTATAGTTTGGGAAAGGTAGAAAGGATACTAGGATGTGTCGAGACTTGGTAATGAGCTTATGCATGGGAGTAGCTAACCCATACACGAGGGAAAATCTAAGTTCCCAAGGATGAGATTACTATTGTGTTTTTTGCTTATTATAGTTGATGTTATTTCACCTTGGGTGATTCATATGTTCTATGAGGTTATTTTTCTATGATATTATTGTTTCTTGAGATTTTTACTAATAGAACAATATGGTGAGAGATAAGAATACATGCATCATAATAGGCACATAGGGATATATTGACATGCATTTTTCATGATAAGGGCATATCTATTTTTTTATGTGATATATACTTGCCTTTAGAACTGTGACATGGGATGTCTATTTCACTGGATAAATAAAATGAGTCATCGTGTCATGCTAAAATACCTGTAATTGATTTCTAGAGAGACCAAGAGTTAGTGGTTATCTGTTGGAGTCACATTTTGGGGTTGAACTTGTTGCTAGTTATTTCTTTAAGGTGTGTATTTGTCTTATAGAGAAAATGCCTCTTTATCATATTCGAATTGAGAGATATGAGAGTGTAAATATGCACACTCCTAACACACATGAACCAGATATTCCTGTAGTTCCTAAGGAGCATATGTATGTTCAACTTTATGATAGCTTCTTAAGGGTCATATGATCCATAGAAATGGAGATTGTTCATATCATTACTCTGATGTATGAGCTGAAGAGAGAGTTTCAACTACAACATCTACCTATGTTTACTGGGGAAGGGGGACCCCAGGAAAATGAGTTTCGGATTGAGTCAGTCTAGATGATCTTCAATAATTTTGAGACACCCATAGATAGGAGGGTGAATCTTGCTACGTATATGCTTTGTGGACTTTCCAAGCATTAGTGGGATATTCTAGAGGAATATGGAAAACAAGATGATCTATCATGGAAGGAATTTAAGATGAAGTTCTTGAGCTATTTCTATCCCAAGACTTTGAGGTCTGAAAAAGATTACGAGTTCATGCATATGACCCTTAAGGGTTTGTTAGTACTAGACTATGATGGACATTTTACTAACCTACAGTGATTTACACCATCTTTGGAAGCTGATGAGATCCTTAGGGAGAGACGTTTCTAGTACGGTTTTTTTTGTGAGATCAGGTCATAGGTAAATGCTTTCCATTTAAGAATCTCTAAAGATGTGATGAATCAAGAACCCATCATAGATGGGAATATGAGAGAGGCCCTGAGTATCAACCAATCTATTTCAGTAGGGTGATATTGGAGTTCTTATTTAGTGGTAAAAAGTGCCGTTATAATGGTTTTTTCCAAAGAAGTAGTGGGAAAAATAACCAGGAAAGTGGAAAACCATCTCAAGATTGTGTTCTGTTCTAGTGCTATCAATGTGGAAAGTTTTTCCATAAGAACCTACAGTGTCCTTACCCCATGGTTGAGTGTCATATCTGTGGAATACTGGGTCATATTCAGAGGTTATATGTGAACTTCATGCATCAAACTAGTGGTAGAGGATCAAGAGAGACACCAAAATTGGGAAGGGGATTAGCTACCCCTTAGCAGGTTGGTATTTGGAGTTCCACAGGCTGTTCATGCCAAGGAAGGGGACATGGTACACCAGTGAATAAGAAATAGTACTAAGAAAAACATGTATCTTAGGGTAGTTAGTATGGATCCCATGGATGAAGGAAAAGTTAGTTTCATGTTATGAAGACTACTCCAGCTAATGTGGATGTATGAACATCTACCGTTAGTGGTATGATTCTTGTATCATCTACCTTAACTTGTGTTTTTTTATATAAGAGAATCACATTATTCTATATCTTCTATTTTTTCAAATGGTTTGATCTTGGATTTGGAAATATTATATGGGTTTTTAACCATTTAAACACCATTGAGGGTGCGGTCAGATAATATTAAACATTGCAAGGCTTGTTCTCTAAAGATGGATGGTTACCATTTCTTTTGGGAACTGTTCATGATGGAAATGACTGGATTTGACTTTATTATTAGTATGGATTGGTTAGTTCTATACCAAGATCATATCGACTATTATATAATGAGATTTACCTTCCTATCTCTAGGAGGAATCAACTATTCTCACTAGGGTGAGTGGGATCTTCAGGCTGGTCATATGAGACCAATTCAGTACAGATTGGATTGTATCACAACTCAGATCACCAGTCTTGTTCTAGATAATGGTGGAATGTAACATGATTATTTTTCTCCAGTGGAAGACCATTTTTAGGATGTTTTATCTGACTAGTTCTATGTCTTATCGCCTAAGAGAGAGATCGATTTCATGATCGAGTTGGTGCTAAGTGTAAAGCCAGTTTCTATACCTCCTTACCTAATGACACCAATATAGATTCAAGAGTTGAATGTTTAGTTGGAAGATCTTGAATCTAAGGTCTTAATACGACCTAGTACATCTCCTCAGGGTTCTCTACTTCTCTTAGTTAAAAAGTCTAATGGATTATTGTTATTATGTGTGGATTATTGGAGGTTGAACCAGATAACAGTCAAGAACTAATACACTCTTCCACACATTAATGATCTTTTCGAACTTTTTATAGGTTCTAAGATATTCTCCAAGATTTAATTTATATCAGTATATCATCAGTTAAGTGTGATAATATTGGATGTACCTCAGACTTCTTTTAGGAGCAGGTATAGATTGTATGAATTCATATCAACATCATTTGGGTTGACTAATGAACCCATAGTGTTCATGGAATTAATAAATAGGATCTTTCATCCTTTTATGGATCAATTTGTGGTGGTTTTTGTCAACGGTATCTTAGTGTACTCCTAGTTAGTAGACGATCATGCCAAACATCCTAACATCATCTTGAGTATTTTGAGAGAGCATCGAATTTACACCAAGCTAACCAAATACAGTTTCGGGATTAATGAAGTGAATTTCCTGGGCCATGTCATCTCAGAGTAAGGATTGTAAGTAGACCCATATAAATTCACAACTGTGATATCTTGTTAAAATCCAAAGAACATATTCTAAATTTGGAACTTTTTTGGTTTAATAGGTTATTACTGGTGTTTTATCCACAATTTATCCCGTTAGGCAGCACCAATGCCTGGTCTGACCAAGAAAGGGGTGATGCTTGTTTAGTCTGATGATTATGAGAGATATTTTTAAGAGATGAAAGTCAAGTTGAACTCAGAACCTATCCTCACTTTACTCATATTGGGTAAATCATATACTGTGTACTGTGATGATTCTCGAGTCATACTTAGAGTAGTTCTAATGCAGGAGGATCAAGTGGTTGCTTATGGATCTAAGCAGCTGATAACACATGAGAGGAATTACCATAATAAAGATCTAGATTTAGAAAAAGTGGTACATGCCCTGAGATGTTGGAGACACTATATCATGGGTGAGAGGTTTTTGGTATATATGGATCACAAGAGCATCAAGTAAATATTTTCCTAGAGATACCTAAACCTTTGGCAGAGAAGTTGGGTTGAGTATCTATAGTTTTCAACTTTTAACTGGATTATACACCAAGAAATGGAAATGTAATTACAGATGCCTTGAACCAAAATACACAGTAAGAGGTAGTATGAGAGTCTTGTGATGAGTAGCATATAATAGACCTCTTTGAAGACATGTATTTGGATGTCTAGGAATCTTAGGGGAAAGTAACTCTAACTTCAACATCTATTATACTCATGCTTTTAGACTAGATTAAGGCGAATCCGTTTTCTGATTTAGAGGGATAAAATATGAAATACTAATTATATGGGGGGTAGATTCCATCAGGATGGTATCTCTGCTATGAAAATTCAATTCTTTTCCATGGCTGAGTATGTGTTTTTACGGGCTTACACAAGGAGCTGATGAGAGAGTTTCATGCTTAAATATGGGAGGTGCATCTTGATTTAACAAAGATGTATTGTGATCTCTATAGATAATGCTGGTGCTTAGGAATAAAGAAGGAGGTGGTCAGATTCGTGGATAGATTCTTCGATTTTTAGTAGGTGAAAGCCAAGCATTAGAGTCCAGCTAGGATTTTGTAGCCTTTACCTATTCCAAAGTGGAAATGGTATGATGTCATGATGGATTTTATAACATGAAAACGCATGAATACCCATAAGAATGATACTTTATAGGTTGTTTTCAATCAAATGAATAAGGTAGCCCACTTCTTACCTATTAGGGAAACCTTCACAATTGATGATCTAGGCAAACATTACACATGTGAGGTGGTTTGGTTGTATGGTGTTTCGAGGACTATTGTTTTGAACAAAGATCCTTATTTTACATTTTTTTATAGTAGGTCATTTATAAATCTCTAAGATCATGAGTTATTTTAAGAACAACCTATCATCTATAGACTAATGGTCAATCTGAGTGGACTATTCTGGTTCCAAAGGATATGTTATGAGCCCGTGTTTTGGATTTTGGTGGTTCATGAGAGTAATATATGTCACTTGTGGAGTTTTTATATAATAATAGCTTCAAGGAATCAATATAAATGGAAACTTTTTAGTTCTTATATGGAAGATCATTCTGTTCGTCTCTTTGTTGGCTAGAGGTAGGTGAGTCAACACTTGTTGGTCCTAGTCTCATGCAGGAGACATCTGAACAGGTTCATTTGATCAAACATCGGTTGATGACCATGCAGAGAAGGAATAAATCATATACTGAACATCATATATGATCTCTATAATTTGAGGTTGGTGATCATGTTTTCCTTAGGGTATTACCTAGGTTGGGGCAACACCACATCAGGAAATAGGGAAATCTAGCACCCAGGTTTATCGAGTCATTTGAAATAGTGGTAAGGGTCAGTCCAATGGCATACTGTTTAGCCCTTCCGCAATGCTACAATGTCATGCACAACATTTTCCACATATCACAACTATTGAAATATCATCAAAACCCTTCCTATATGATAGACGTATCATAAATTGAGCTTTGTGATGATGCGTCCTTAGAGGTGCATCTGATATGGGTTGTGGATCACAGTGAAAAATATCTTCGGGGCAGGACAATACCATTGGTTCGGGTGTAGTGGTAGCATGGGTGAGTTCAGGAGGAGACCTGGGAAAGAAAATATGATATGCAAACACAGTGGATGGAATTATTCACTAAGACCTCACGATGATTCTTGGAGTAGCCTAGGGATGAACTGTTATAAGGTAGGGAGTTCATAAGATACCACATTTTTTTAAGTATATCTCTCTTTGAGTTTTTTTTAATCTTCTATTTTAGTTGTGTTTTCATTATGAAAGTCTGTAGTTTGAATAAACATAGTATTGGGTTTCAAAGAAACTTGAAAAGGACTGAAGAGTATTCTCTAGGAGAGATTTTTTAGAGAAAATTAATTAGAGTTTAGGGATGTATGGTTTTTTGAATTAATGGAGTCCAAATATAAATGGGTTATAAATTTCATTGGTTCTTGGTGAGTTGAGAAAATTTAAAATATGTTTGCATTATTTAAAAGGAAAGTGGTCTTAAAAGTCAACTGAAGAACATTTACACACTGCATAAAGTGATTACACGTTGTGTAATTGTTTGAGAGTTTTAATAAAATAAATCCGATGTGACATGATTTTTAGCATATTTGTTTCTTCTAGAAATGGGGAATGACCTTTTTTGTTTAAGGTTCAAACTTTACAATCAGTTTCTAATGGTTTTATTCATAGAACCGGAAACACCCAATGATTCTATATCCATTTGGACCTAATTTCCAAAGTTAAGTGATCATTAGTTGTGGACCGATGAGGCTTTAAGAATTTGAATTGGTCGAGAGGATGGGAGGTCAGACTCATCACACCTTTTTGGGGGGAATTATTACCTACTCCAGGACTCTCTTATAGATTTAAGTTATGTTCACAAATCCTTATTAATTCACCAAGCATGAAAATGAGTTTTCCTTTAGATTTGGAAATCGATGATTGATATGTATGGGATTTAGAGAATATTTTATATGTGTTTGAGGTTCTTAATCAATGGAGAATCATCCGTATGTATTAGAGATTCTTAGTCAATGGTATCCTTCAATACATTATATAGAAATCTCTTAGTCATTATGATGACCATACTGGTTTTAAAGCCACTCAGCGGGGCACTTGAAGTTTATTGTCATTCAGAAAGAAAAAGATTATTTCAGAGTTAGGATCATACCCGCCGATGGGCTACCTACATATGCTCGTTAAAAAGGAATCAGAACCCATGTAGTTTGATAAGAAGGGTATAGTTTAACATCATATGGGAAATAAAATAATTAATAAAATATGGGCTTGAACCTTATAAATGCTTCCTACGTACTCTACTTTTAAGTAAGAGATCAAAGTCTTCGGGTGAAGAAATGTGGGGTTTATGCATGGTTAATGGCCAAAAAGAGATTTTGTGATTACTTTTACACTCTAAGATCACATGATTCATTCTCGGTGTGAGAAACAAGAGGTATCAGTAAACTTGACGATGGTTCCACGAAACATGCAGTCATGAGAAATGATGTGGGGCTTATGTATGTATGACGGCCCAAGTAGATGAAGACCAGGACTTACTTTAGGAAAGAAGACCAGGAGTAGGGTCCATAAAGGTATTTATACTTTATGGAGATTTGGAGTTTTAACCAGGGGCTTACTCCTGAGAATGAGGCCCAAATCAAAAGAAACTATGACTGGGGATTACTCCTGAGAAGGAGTCCCAAGTTAAGGGGACTTGTAACTTGGGGCTTGCTCCTAAGAAGGAGGCCCAAATTAAAGGAAATTATCACTGGGGCTTACTCCTGAGAAGGAGGCCCGAACCAAGGGAACTTGGGGCTTGCTCCTAAATAGGATTCCCTAAATTAAAAGATCTTATCATCTTAAAGGATGAGGTGATATAGAGGAAACCTATAACCATGGTGACATAAAGCTTGTAAGTCATGAGGTTTTTTGAGAGGTTCTCACATAATTCCTTTCAGATTAGGAATCCAAAAAAGGAACCATACCATAAATGACTTTGAAAAGGGGTTCGAGGGCTAATATCTTGAAGAGGATAGGTGAACGGGAGAGAGGCACATAAATAAAGTTGGCACGCAAGTGTTGTCCACGCAAATCATTTGGCTTGAAAGTCTTGGCCACACAAGTGTACTTGCGCGGCATGGGTTCACCTGGGAGATGTTGAATCTGTAGGGTAATACTTGGTCGAGACTTAACTCAAGCCTTTAGTAATATCCTAAGATGTTTCCAAAAGGGCGGCACACAAGTTTCATCGAAAGGGTAGGGTGGCGCGCAAGTGTTTCCACTTTTAAATAGGTCTGGACACTTAGGCGTGCAAGTATTGATGAATTCTAAACACTTAGGCCTTATCCTACTCCTTCAAGTCTTCCATTCTAGGTAAAAAGTTATCTTAGAAGCTTTTGGAAGATTTGAGTTGTAGACTTGGGTGACCAGAGCTTGAATCTGAGTTTTGGAAAATACACCCTCGAAATGGGGGGCCCACATGGGCTATTTATAGGCCACCGTGCACCTTGGGCGAAAAATAAGATAGGGAGCGCAAGTGACTTGCGCGACCCATAGGTGGCGCGCAAGTGACTTGCGCGGATCGATCCAAATAAGCTCCTAGTCTATTCCTTTTGTCAAATACTTTTTTTGATTTTCTTCAAAGGGTGACCCTCTTTGTGCTTAAGGTATTCCCCGTTGCCATTTGTTGGACTTTGTGATGGAAAGGAGCGTCAAAAAAAGTCCCCCATCAGAGTTGGATCTGAAAAGGAATGAGGATACAACTCTGAGGTAAATCCGGAGAAATCAAGGGTCTAGGGCATGCAAGTTCAGTGAACAGCTATTGGGGTGCACAAGTATGGCACGCAGGTGGTCTGGATCACCTATATATACAGGTTCACTCCTGCACAAACTCACTCAGCTTCCAGAAACTTGAGCTCTCATCGCGCAGGTGCTTCGGTCTTCAGCGAATCAATTTTATGGATTTTTTTGTGCTTTTTGAGAAGGTATTTGACTTGCGCTCCATGACTAGGGGGGCAATACCTTCGCGAATGGGCTGGCTTGCGCGACAAGTTTGGGACTTGCGCACCTTAATGCCTTTGACAATTTTTTTGATTTTCTTCATCAAAATTTCACAAAAAAAACTTACTTAAGAGTTGATTGCTTGATCTTTGGGTAGATTCAATGACTCCTAGAAGAATTGGATCAGCTTATGAGTTAGCCAGCAAGAGAATAGATGACATGATGAACATCTTCATCCATGAATATTATGTTATCTGTGACATCACTCTCTCGGATTTGGATAAGTACTTGAAGAAATATCATGCCAATTTACCACAGATCATTTACTTGCCTTTGTATGGCTATGGTCATCTGCAAGGATTCAATGTTCCAGAGGCAAAGAATTATATCCCTCATTCCTAGTTTTAGACCTATATCAACTTCTCTTCGGAAAATGTCTCACTTTTAGGATCATTTTCCAATGCAAGGATAGTGGAGAAGGCATACATAATGCATCATAGCCCATGTGCTCCAAATATGAAGCCTCACACGCCTGATCTGCAGCCACATTGCTATCCCTCTATTTTCTGAAATTCTCAGATGGACCAATCTAAGGGATGGAAGAAGAGTTGGGATTTCCATCCTGGAGGAGGTGTGAAGCCGACTTAGATGTGGGAATATTGGATGCGACAAACCTGTGAAGAGTTTTTCGATGATCTGAAGGGAGCTGCAATATATGAATCTATCTGGGATGGGCAGACGCATGTCTACAGGAATGACAATTTTGTGCCAGAGTTAATCTACTGTTGGAGCCCGGAAACAAATTCTTTCCATCTGACTCATGGAGAAGTAGGCATCAGTTTGTGGGATGTATAAAATATTTTAGGGGCTCCAATTTTGGGAGATATATATGATGAATTAACCCCCCCAAGGTGACCTATAATGATTCGGAAAAGACTCCAACTTTGGCTCAAGAGTTAATGAAAATTCTCTACAAGATTAAGAATACCACCACCATGAAAACCCACTCTAGAAAAGATATCCATCCGGAGGAGTGGATGTAAATATTCCTGATTAAGAAGATAGAGAAGGGAACTTCCTAAAATCGTCCTACTAGTTTCCCAAGAGTAGAAAAGAGGGGTGCTCCGGGCACATTTTGGCCAACTCTGGAAGTAGGAGAGTTTGATAAGTGGGGGTATGATGTGAACCAGAAAATTCCAGCGAAGACCCGTCTGGTAGGCTTTTTGGCCTTGTGGCTCAGTGTTTACCTTTTACCAGTTTGGGATTCGAAAGGAGATGTGAGGCCGGGGACCTTTGTCATTGCATCCAAGTTGGCTGAAAGGAATATGGTTGGGTTGGCCACCCCAGTTTTGGAAAAGATTCATAGGATCTTACTTCATGTTTATCTGGGTAAGTCTTCTCTAAGAATAGTGGGACCATTCCATATTTTATGGGGATAGATCACCACCCACTTCAGGACATATGCTATACAAAGTGGGGTACAAGTTCCTGTAAGTTCTTTTCGGCTGTCTGTTTAGGCCTTTTCTAGAATTTCTCCCTTATCCCTCAACGCTTATGATATCAAAATAAGGCTGAGCATGTTTAAGGAGTTTCACTTCTTTCCTTATGTAAATCCGCCAACAGGGCGATTTTTCGATGATGGAACAACCAACCCGGAGTTAAGGGCATATATGCTGGCATGTAGAGATGGTACACTGGACACGAGGATTGATGGAGAAATTATATGCAAGGCCTATGCTCCATACATATTCACACGTCAATTCAAATGTCTGCAGCAAATTACTGTATCCCCTCCGGTGCATGTCAGGTTAGAGTAGCATCCAATGGTTTCTTGTCAACTATGGTTGCTGACATCTATGGAGAAGATTGGAGTGGTATTTGATCTACCGGCTATTGGAGTGGCAAGTTGATTGACTAAATGGTATGCTGAGAGCTGGGTAGCATCATACCCTGAAGGGGTATTGAATCAGCCGGTCCCTCGGGTGGGGACAAAGAAGAGAACCATTAGGAAAGTAGCTTTTCATTTGGAAGGCGACCCTTACTCACCCGGATCTGATTCACCGGATTCCTCACCCGGAGCTGACTCACCAGATTCCCAAGACGGGGATGATAAGGCTCGAAATGTGTCAAAGCGGCCTCATGCTAGATATAATCTGCCTGCCAAAGTCAAGATACCTACTCCATCGACTCTTGGTGAGTTACATCATTGAGGAAATTTAGTCTCCATTATTTTAAATAACAACAAGTTTCGTTTTCTTATCCTTTATCTGTGATTGCAGGAACTGGGAAGAATTTGAAGTCCCAGATTGTAGGACCCTCCTCGCAGCCTTCTGGTGCACATTCTGAATACTTATGACCAGAGGATGTCCGGACATGGAGGAGTTTATATTGTGATGCTAAAACCGCCTGGATGGACTTATGTGAAGGGCTGCATATCCCTGGAGTGGGGAATCTCCGGGCTTCCTCTAACATCCGTTTTGAGGACAACCCCAATGAAGTGAGGGATTACATCAAATAGCTGGAAATGCTCATATATGCCACTGATGAGTCAGTTCCTGTCACCAAGAGGGTGAAGGAAATGATGGACCGTGGTACCACTGAGGGGATTGGTCCTTCATTAGATGAAGAATGACATGATTACGTGTCTCCTGAAGATGTAAGTTTTCCTTTTTCTTATATTTCTATTTGCTTTGAAATTTGAATTTAGTCAAATCTTTGTTATTTAAGAAAATAATCTTCTTCATCCTGCAACTTGTAAGCCATTTTCACTAAATATTTTATATATTAAGTGTAACTGTATATTTATACTTATCTAAAATATATTTAAAATTATATTTAAAATATATATATTATATTTATATCAATATAACTATATCTATATATTTAAATATTAATATATTTTTTTAATGATTGTTTTTGAAGTAGACCCTTTAGAGTGATTTTAAAAAAAGCACTGATAAAGACCCCCCTTTATTAGAGCTACTAAAAAAAGCGCTGATAAAGGGGTACCCTTTAACAGCGCTAAAAAAAAGCACTATTAAAGGGGGTACCTTTATCAGCGCTAAAAAAAAGAGCTGATAAAGGGGTACTTTTATCAGTATTTTTTTTAGCACTGATAAAGGCACCCCCCTTTATCAGTGCTTTTTCGTTAGCGCTGATAAAGGGTGGCACTGGCCTTTCCCTATTTTGTGGTAGTGAATTCATTAATGAAAAATAGTTCATCTTCAATCATCTGTACCTTCATTTTCTTGATAATTGCTCTTATTTTTAACTAATACAATGGGCCTAGTAAACATAGTTCGATTTTTACTAGGGTTATATAAAAAACCCCACAAAATTTATCTTTTAATTTCTCAATATTGCCTAAATCATACAAAATATACGTTTAGTAAGATGGGACTCAAATTTTATTCAAAGTACCCTTTATAGGTTTCTAATTTAATGAGTACCATGTCTTTTGTTATTGGCAGTTTAAAGTCATGCATGTTGGACTATAAAAAGGATAATATTTAAGGTTGAATAGCTTTGAGAAAATGGATGATATTGACTCAATTCTTGATAATTTGTTAGGAAACATATTACCATGTTCAAGTATGGAGGGGGAAATTGTAAACTGTGGCTTGAGAAATTTTGAATTTGAGGAATGACATGGGAAAAGAGATAAAAGGAATTAGAGGAATTATTTTCTAAGAATGAAGGTACCGCTACTTGACTAACCAATTATGGGGGATGAATTATGCAGGGCCAACTGAGGCATAAACTGGATAGTCAAATAGTAGCATCTTTTGGCTGAAAGGTCCATTATGTAGAAAACTTATTCAAGGCCACCTAAGGGCACGTGCTGCATAGTAGGGAAAAAGAACGCTTAGAAATTTGACTTTATACTACTAAAAGCTGAAGAAAGTTTTATGGGGATTCAAATTTTCCAAAGCATAGAGTATGATTTATGGATAAAGGTACTTGAATATGGAGAGGATATTTCCAATCAGAATTGTCAAAGAATTGGAGGAATGTGACTTCTATGAAGGTTTGACCCAAACGTAGGAAAAAAGGTATCTGTGGTTTTAAATCATATGACTAAAACTGGAGATAGAAACATTATATGACATAATACTTTCAGATCATGAAAAATAGTATGAAAAAAATATGTTAAGGATGATAGTTTTTTTAGATCCCTACATATCACCGTTAAGACCAATAGGGACAAAAGAGGCTTCTCCTAAGAATGAAGTTACCACTACTTGACAAATCCATTATGGAAGTTGAATTATGCAGGGCCAACTGGGACATAAGCTGCATAGTCAAATAATAGCATCTTTTGGGCTGACAGGTCCGTTATGTAGACAACTTATGCAAGTCCACCTAAAGGCACATGCTGCATAGTCAGGAAAAAGAATTCTCAGGTATCCGAAATTTTGTGACCAGAAGTTAAGAAAAGGGTTATGGAGATCATGAGTATTCTTTGTATAATGTTGCATCCGGGTCCTGAATTGAGATTCTAGATGTCACTACATATCTCATTAGGATGCGAATAAAGCCACACGTAGTTCTTGAAATACATTTTAACATCATGTAGGATGAAAGCATGAAAGATCTTAGTTTAGGGTCATAGATCTCGGACCATAGTGAGGGAGACACATTGTGCATTTGTTATAAATCTGATTCAAATAAAGACCAGGGTTTTCCATATCACACCATGTGATCCCAAGGGGACTTTTTAGCCAAGGGACCGAAATTGGAGTTTGGGGTTAGGCCCAAAGGCTCGGGGCTGGACTCGAGGAATGCTCGAGTGTTCCTACATATCCCATGAGGATGGGAATAAAGCTGCACATAGTTCTTGAAATACCCTTTGTACAGATTTGGTTCGTACATATGAGGGGTAAAGAGGACTTTATTGCAATTATGGCTGGACCCAAGATTAAAGACTTGGGTGTCACTACGTATCTCATAAGGATGAGAATCAAGCCACACGTAGTTCTTGAAACATGACATGGTTGGAGACCATGCCAATGATGATTCCTCTCGAGTGAGGGTATCAGGGATTTTTTTAGTTTATTTTCATATAGGACAAAAGTATAAATAGTTTAAGGTCATATGCCTGGAACAGTGCTATTAGTTTAACGTCTTGCAGTAAGGAAAATGGGGAACTGTATAGTTTAATGTCATATAACTAGGATGATGGGACATACACATTTTAACATCATATAGGAAGAAAGTGAACCGATATGAATAATATGGTTGATAGGGGCTTCACGAATCAATATCATATGTGATGAAGGTGAATTTATGTGAAGAATGTGGTTTTGGGCTTGAACCTCAGGAGGTTGCCTACGTACCCAGCATAGGAGGCAAGGATCAAAGTCCGCATAGTTAAATTGAGAGGGATTTGGTGATCAGGGTGTACTTGAGGAAAACGACCCGAAGATGATGTTGGGACTTAAGCATGGTTAGTAGCCCAGAGAAGATGTCATGGTCAAAGCTTACTCTAAGCTCACGTGAGTCATGATCGGTGTGAGAAACAAGAAGTAGCAACAGACCTGACGATCATGTCACGAAAGATGCGACCATGAAGGATGGTGTGGGGCTTATGCATGATTAGCTACTCGGGGCACGCATGGAAACAGAGTTTAAAAGACAATTTTGCATGTGGTGACCGCATTTTAATGTCATGTGTCACAGACATGGGGTGCTTGGAAGTTTAATTTCCTGCAGATTAGATGATGCAAAGTTTAATGTCATGTTGGATGAAAGGGGGACACAGTTTAACGTCATGTTGGACGATATAGGGGGATATTCAGTTTAATGTATTGAAGCAAGGACAAGGGGAACTGTATTTTTTTTACACAAAATACTTCTTCAATAATCTTGCATTCGTTGGAGTTGTAATGAGTTCTACATCCATTGAGATTAAAGATGAAGCTCCATTGGAGTAGACCCTATGTATTGAGTAAGGTCCTTCCCACTTTGGCTCAAGCTTTGGAGGCTTCTTTCCCGGTATAATTGGGGTTATGAGGACCAATAAAAATTCTCCTTGAACGAATGAATGAAGATGAACTTTTTTATTGAAAGCTCGTGCTATTCGATTCTGATAGACTTCTAAATGGTGCAGTGTGCACAATCGTTTTTCATCTAGTCGTTCCAATTCATCAAATCACTTTTGAGATTGTTCATCTGTAGATAACTGATCAAAAATGGAGACTCTAAGAGAGAGTAATTGGACTTCAATAGGCAAGACTGCTTCTATTCCATATACTAATGAATATGGAGTTGATCGTGTAGTAGTGCGGGTGGTAGTCCAATAATCCCATAGAGCATGAAAAATTTTATCAGGCCATAACTTCTTATCTTTATCCACAATGTTTTGAAGTATATTTGAAAGAGTCTTATTGAAAGCCTCTACTTGACCATTGGCCGCTGCATGATACCGAGATGAATGGTTAGACCTGATATTGTATTCGTGATACAATTTTCTTACCTTAGATGAACAAAAAATGGTGAAATTATCCGTCAATATGGTAGGAGGAACACCAAATCTGGTAATGATGTTGGATTTGACAAAGCTAAAAATTATTTTAGCACCTAATTACTTGAGAGGTATTGCCTCTTCCCATTTGGAAAAGAAGTCAGTAGCAGTAAGAATATACTTAAACTGCTTAGCTGTAGCCGGAGGATAAGGTCCTACTACATCCATTCCCCATGTAGAAAATGGCCAGAAGTATTTAGCCGTATGAAGAAATTCCAGAGGTTGATGAATGAAGTTGGCACATACTTGGAAAGAATGACACTTATTAGTGAAATCAACACAATCTTGCATCATTAAAGGCCATAAGTATCCAAGCCTTCAAATTTGACCAAAAAGTCTATGTCCAGACTGGTGGGCACCACAAACTCCTACATGTACTTCATTAATGACATCCATTATTTCTTCACCGTCAATACATCTGAAGAGAATTCCATCAAAACCTCTCTTGTAGAGAATTTTTTGGTGATCTAGGCTATCATAAAGAGTAAAATTGACCACACATCACTGGACTTGTTCTTTCCCGGCTCTATCAGGTGGGAGTGTTCCATTTTGAAGGTATTCCATGATAGGTGTCATCCATCCTGTAGTATGAACATATGGTTTAGAAATGGGACTGATTTCATTGATTTCCTCTGTTATGATTTGAACAAAAGGTGAAACTACACGACGGTGGGCAATACTGATGATTGTTTCGTCCCAATTTGGATCTGCTAGGGCTATGGAAACATTAGCCAGTGCATCGGCTTGGGCATTTTGTGATCGCGGGACATAAGAAAATGTCGGTTCTGAGGTAAATTCCACTATTAACTCTCTAATGTAATCGAAAAAAGGGATTAACTCTTCCTTTCTGATGGCATAATCCCCATTGATTTGTTTGATTACCAAATTTAAATCACCTTTTTCCTTCAAGTGATTCACCTATGCCTGAAACTCCAATTCCAAGCCTGTGATGAGATCTTGATATTATGCTTCATTGTTTGTACCACCTTTAAACAATAAGAAGGAATAGGGTATCACTTCCTTTTCTGGGGAAATAAGCACGATTCGTAACCCAACTTTGTTGAATTTAGGATCTTCCATTTTCTTCCCTGTTGGACTTCTGGGGCTCCATAAAAGTACATTTCCCATGTTTGAGGATTATCTTGAATAGAGAAGACTTCCTCATCAGGAAGTTCAATATATAAAAATATATCTTCTACAGATGGGTGTTCAGCAAGGAAATCAACCAAATCTTGGCCCTTTATTGCCTTTTGAGACCCATACTGGATATCAAACTACTGCAAAATAACTGCCCACCTTTCCAGACATCCTGTAAGCATTGGACGACTAAGGATAAATTTGAGCGGGTTATTGTGAGATACCAATTGGACCTCATGATGTTGGAGGTAGTGTATAAATTTCTCAACTACAAAGATTAATGCTAGGAAGCACTTTTCAATACTTGAATATCAAGTTTCTGCCTCAATCATAGTCCGACTGAGATAGTAAAGGCTGTTTTCATTCCCAACATCATTCTTTTGGGAAAGGAAGGCACCCAATGATCGCTCTAAAGCTGTCACATAGAGAATAAGTGGTCTTCCTTCAACAGGTGGAATTAATACCGGTGGACTCAAGAGATATTTCTTGATGATATCAAATTCTTCTTGACGTTCTTCAGTCCACTGGTAGGTGACTCTCTTCTTCATTAATATGGTGAAGGGTAAACACTTTCCTGCCAAATTGGAAATGAAACACCAAATATAGGACAAGTGTCCTTGAAGTCAGCTTAATTATTTCAAATTTCTATGAGTTGACATGTCAAGGATTTATTTTTTATTCTTAGGATCAACTTCGATACCACGATGGCGTACAACAAAGCTGAGAAATTTTCTTGAGGTTACCCCGAAAGCACATTTCAAGGGGTTTATCTTCAAATTGTGTTGTCGAAGTTTTTTTGAATATGATTTCCAGATCATCCAAGTGATCATAACTTTGTCTGGATTTAACCACCAAATCATCCACATAACATTCAACAAATTTTCCTAAAAATGGTTTGAAGATATGGTGCATGGAACGTTGATACATTGCACCTGCATTCTTCAGGCCAAAGGGCATTACCTGATAGCAAAACACACATTGAAGAGCTCTGAAGGCTGTAGACTCCTCATCTTCTGGGGCCATTTGTATTTGATTGTACCCAGAGTAACCATCCATGAAGGAAAGAGCTTCGTAGCCAGATGTTGCATCAATTAAGAGTTTTGTGATTAGAACTGGAAAATCATCCCTGGGACAATGCCGATTAAGATATCTAAAGTCAATGAAAACTCTAATTTGTCCATTATTCTTTTTCATAGAGAAAATATTAGCTAGCCATTTGGTATATTGAACTTCTATAATGAAGTTATCCTTGATAAGCTTATCAACTTTAGCTTCAATTTTGGAAGCATAAGTTGGGTGTGTTCTTCTTGCTGCTTGTTTGAATCCTCGATGTTCTTCTGGAAAACCCAAATGACAAGTGGAAACATTGGGACCAAAACATGGAATTTATATATAATTCCAAGAAAATACATCTCAATTTTTCATTAGAAATGAAGTATACATTTCTTGCTCTTCAAGAGTCATGGCTGCACTAATTAAAGTGTGGCATGGATCTTATTTTGTACCCAGATTTATTTCTCTGAGTTCATCTACAGTGTTAGAGATACCCTCTTCAAATGCTAGAGAATCATCCCTGAGATCTTCCTCTTCTTCTTTAATATATGTTACTTCTTCTATTTCTACTTTCATAGTAGATGACAAAGCAGAATTTCCATGGTTAGGGGAGAAGTTAAAATTTGAACATCTTGAAGAAGAGGCTGCCATTTCTGCCCCTATTGATGATGATGGGTCTTCTTAGAGTGATAGAGACGAGATGATGGATTGAGAATCGACATCATTGTTTTCCTCTGGTATTGATATACCTTCTTCTGGCCTGGTTGATGAAGTATAGAATTGCTATATTTTAGTGGATGAAACGAAGAAATCTCCATTTAAGCTTTCATCACTGCTTTGCGAATCAATAATTTCTCCCATGCTGTCTGGATTGATAGCCGTAATTGACATTATGGAAGTTTCTATAAAAGATTTTGGATTTAGGTCTATCTTATCAATTTGACTGATAGGCAACACATAATCTGTATTCACATGTATGAATGGGTTTACTTGAATCATAGCATTGATTTTGGTGACCTTCTTTGCCGTGGATTTTTTATGTCCCTCCATGTGATAAAATTCTGCCTCAATGTATTGAGATTCACACATTTTGAATGGGGCCTTGTCACCATACAATGTACCAATTTGACCATTGAAACAATATTTGAGACATTGATGGTATGAAGAAGGTACGACCGCATGTTGATGTAGCCAAGGTCTTCCAAGAAAAATGTTGAAGGCTATTTCCTGATGAACAACCATGAAATATGAATTAGACACAAGGTCTCCAAACTGAATTATGAGTGTAATTCTGTCCATAGGTTCTTTTTCATTCTTATCATATCCTTGAAATATCAAAGTAGAATGAGATAAATCAGATTCAGTGAGGCCCAATCGACGAAGTGTACGAATAGGAATGAGATTGACTCCTGATCCATTATCAATGAAATCTCATCGGATGTCTATATCATTGACTTTTTCAGATAGATACAAAGGTCTAATATGTCCATGTACAACATCATCTTCATCTTCATCTATAAAAGATATCACTGCATGGAATTCTACAGGATCATTCTCTATATGGTAGACCTCAGCCGCTACAATTTCATTTTCGAATTCTTGAGGACTTGAAAAAGACTCAATAAGTGCCTCCTGAAGATCTTTTAATAGATTCAAGGAATCCAGAATTAATAACTTGGTCGGTACTTGGGCCAAATGTTTCAATACATCATACTTTTGGTCCAAAGGTCTGCATTTCCCATCATGAAAATGTGGTTTTGCAGGTGCCTTGGAAGTTGATGCTTTGGCAGTAGATGCATCCCGTATCAGGGTAGGAGTTGGAAACACTCCTAGATTCGGTAGATTAGACCGACTAGGTCTATGTATTTGCTGAGAAGAAGAAGGTGTAACCTCTAACTGGTCCTCCAAAAAAACTATGTCAGGACCGAATCTTCCATGTGTGGAAGAACTTTCTTGTTCCTATTGAGCCCGTTGAAGGGCTTTGCCATGAGTTTCTACTGCATATACAGTTTTAGTAGGGGTAGGATTGAAATAGTGGATTCTAGAATATCCACGTCTTCCCCTGTATCCTAGACCTCTGTCTCTTCCTCTAACTCCTCTGTTAGATACAGGGAACTTAGGCTCATCATGATCGAAGCTGTCATTGGCATAGGGATCCGTTAAATAAATCATGTTAACAGAACCAAAGATCAATTCTTCATCTGATGAAGATTCTGCCCGATGAACCAGTTCAGGATGTGCCATTTGGTGGGGCATTGCCCATGCTTTTGAAGCATATGAAATAAAATCTTCCAGAGTTAAAGACAAATTAGGCTTTGACACGAGCTCATATTTTTCTAACTGCTCTTCTTTCTTCAAATTGCGCTGCTTATTTGAGGATTTTTCTTCTGATGAAGGGGGTTTTTCTATGGAAGAAATAGCAGAAGACACAATTGGTTGATTCAATTGTGTTCGTAAAATGACATGAGTTCGGTTGATAATTTTTCTGACCATCCAATCATCATATTTCTACGCATTTTTACTTTTGACTTCATGCCACCTGCCTTCTTCCTCTGGATCAGTAGTAATAACACATGATACCTGGACTGAAGAACCTTTCAATTTTACTTTTCCAGAGTACACCATATTTTTCAAGAGGTATTTGAAGACAAAACACTCCTGAATGGGCTACCGCAACATCTGATGAAACGAGCAATAGTTGGGGAGGTATTCATCTCCTTCCTTGTTTGGCCTTTTGGGCCTCGACAACTGAACCTGATTGTTTTCTAGAGAAGAGATTTAGTTACCAGGAACTTGTTCATTCCAGAAAGAATAAAATTTGTTCTTTAAATCCTCAAACTGTTTCTGCCTTTGATCTTTTTGATCATCTTGACAAGGCAGTCATTGTTGTTGATGCTCAAGAGCTGGAGCCCATCGATATGATGAAGGTTTTGAAGTGAAAGTAGGTACAAGTGATTGTTTAAGTGTAACTGTGCAGTCTATACTTTCCCTATTCTATTTCTCAGAAATGATGGAATTACACAAGTTTTATCCTTAGTCTTTATAAGAGAGTATTTTATCTGCTGATCGATTGAAGTAAGGTCTCGAAACCCTCCTATGTATTTCACAGGGATCAATGGTGTGTGTAATTTATCATGCAGATTTTCCACACAGATTGGAAGAATCTCTTCTTGAGAAAGTTCTAAACTTAAGGAATATGTTAATACCTTCCAGTAACCAATGAAATCCAAAACTATTTCATTCTCCCTTTGTTTACAATTGGTAAGATAAAAAACTGTCGTCTTTGGTAATGTTGAGCTAAATTGAAGAAGGAACCTTTGACAGAGATCTTCCCACCCAGTAATTGATCGAGATTAAAAACTTGTATACCAGAAAAAAGCAGGTCCATGTAATGACTGCACAAAACACCTGAGCTTAACTTCTTCTTGTTGTTGAGGAGTTCCCATTATAGGATCACAATGAGAAACAAAATGTGTTAAGTGTTGTTATGGATCTCCCGAACCATTAAAAATTGGGAATGTGGTATTCGCAAAATTTGATGGGGGAGGAATTGCATCCACCCATTCAGGGTAAGATCTCTTTTTCAGTTGAACCTATGCACGTTGACCTTACATAGCTTCCAACTGAGCTGTTAATGACTCAATGGTAGTCATTAATTTTTGAGAAACATCTGGTTGATCTTGGACTTGAGCAGGTGTAATAACTGGAGTTTGGACAGGTGTGACGACCGGTACTGCCATTGATGGTAGTATTTCTGGTTGTTGTTGCGTATGAACTATAGGATTGGACCTATGAGGGTGTACTTGTAAAGGGGGATATTCTCGATCCATCCTAGTAGCTGCAACAAATTACCTTGATTGATTAACTCTAGCATGATTAGGAGGAAGACTACCTTGAAGTAGTCCTACATTTAACCTCCTTAATTCCTTCATTTCTTCTTCTTACTGTGCGAACCTTTCCTCTAATGATAGTGATTGGCCTTCTCTAGAGGTAGGGTGGGATGTAACCTGAATTTTACCCTTTTTCTTGGTATGTGCCTTTCTGGAGTATGTAAGGGCATTACCTGAAGGAATGTCTTGCCTATGGGAAACCCTATGGCTTCTGGTATACACACCTCCTTCATTTTTTTCTATGTGTATAGCCTCTTGAACATGAACTTCTTCATCTGATTCCTCTGAGTGAGCCTCATGTACTGGGGGATCAGTGACAATAGCATTGATGCCATTTATCGATGCATAATGCATTGCAACCCTTCTGTCAATGTTTCTACAATACTTTCTTCTTCCATGTTCTTTTTGAGACATTGCCTTTTGATTGGTTGATCCTTTAGGAAATTCTTGAATAACTGTAATTTGGAGGGAATTTCTTGATAATTTGGATCTGCCTTCCTCTTGTGGCTTCTTCCCTAATTGAGAGAAGACCGACTTTCACTGAGGAAGAGATTGAGAATTTGAAAAATTCCCCAGTCCGGTGGACTGGGGCTATTCCTGTTTTTCCTGCTCAACTCCCCGAATCCTGTCTGTTGATCCCGAGGGTTGGATTAAAAGAGTCCCCAGCCTAGAAAGCTGAGGTGGCTCTTGAGTTTCTACATCTGAAACTTTCTTAAAATCTCTTCTGATTTTGTGGATTTTAGTTTGGAAATTGGCCGGATGCATCATCCGACATCCACTCAAGTCACCTGGCTCAGATGACCGTTGGATTATTTCTGACACTTCTGTCACCTGATTATGTGCATGCTCTAAACGAGAAGCATGTTCAATATTCTCATTTTCTTGATGCAAGAGTAATTTGAAAACTTGTTCTTTATATGCCTGACTTTGGGAAGAACTAGTTGAGTCCTGTTCTTGAGAAATCCTTTGATTAGACACAAAACCAGTTAGATGTGCCCCACCATGGGCAATAATATTGCATGAGACCACTTTTTGTGGGCTTTTTTGACTGGAGAGCACAGTGAAATGCAATGCTCCATGAATACCCCATCCCCTGATATGAATACCAGATGGGGTATTGGTAATTAATTGGTGCGACCTTTTTAATGCACCAAGGCATGTACACTAAAGGGATCTCTGTTGCTTTTCAACCTTTGGATGTTGGGAAATTGAGAGAGATGCCAAGTCAATTTGGTGTTGCAAACCTTCTATTATCTTAACATGGCTTTGATACTCATCATAAGATAATATTTTCTCTTTTAAGTGACAAAGAGTTTTCCATATGTTGAGACGAATATCGTGAATACAATCATCTGTAAAAGTTTCTGGAATATCATATTGAGAGTCAGCCAAAGGCCAAAACCTGACTGGTATCTCACCTTTTTCCAGTTGTTTTCTCATATTCAGCACTTCCTCTTTGTCATTTGATAAAGATTCTTATACCTGATTGGATCAAAGATGGGGCTTCTTTGTTGCTTCATCAGTTTCAACAATATTTGTAGAGAATTCATTTGTCAAATTAGAAGATAAATGACCCAGGGGTGGTTCAGAGAATTACCTACACCCCAGGCTATCTTCTGATTGAGAAAGTATTTCACTTGTTATTAGTAAGGCATCAGACATGACTAGCTTCACATTTTTAAGTGCCTCAAGATAAGAGGGCTTTCTCGTTACTGCATTTTCCATTGAAGAATTTTCAAGGAAATGCGAATTACTACTACGGAGAGGACTTTCACAGATAAATTCATCATAATGGGGAGGACCACCATGGTGGGTTACACCAAAAGATGAAACTTTTTTCTCCATGGTCTTCTGGCCACGCTGAGGGTTATCATGGATCTCATCTGAAGATGATACTTTGAGATTGATAGAATTTTCATGAAGCAAGCCTTCATGAGGAAGTGTTTTATGAAGATCTTCAGAATTATTATTGTTACTTACATAATTTGTAAATTAGGGAGTAAAATCTTGAGTTGAAACAGATAATTGTATAAGGGCTTCAAGAACTCCAGCATTGAGCAAGGCCTTATTGCATATTAGCTCTTGATTTTTTAACTATGCTGGATGGGTATTTTTCTTGGACGCCTTCTTACTCACTTTGGAAACCACCTGTTGATGAAAGTGGTTATTATGGGCAAGTGTATGTTCCTGCTCAGGAGAAATGGTCAGGTTAGGCTGATTATCTCCATTTAAATCGGGTGTATGTGCCCGAATTTATTGTCCGTATGACATGGGAGAGTATGCCCCATGACCCTCCTGGACTGGAACAGAGGTGTCTATCTACTATTGAGTGACATGTTGATGAGTCAATCCACTGATAGGGATAGATTTATGTTTCTTTCCCTGTGATGTTGCTGAAGTTTTTATAATATTCTGACAGGTATCCAGAATATGGGAAGGGATTTTCTTCTGCTCTTTCACCATTTTCAGAATGTTCTTGGTGACTTCAGCTACCAGAACGGGAGTATACGTCCATTATATGTTTGGAATAGGTGTGTGTTCCTGCTCTTGTTCTCCTTTTACTGTCAGTTAATTCTGACAGTACTCATGTGTGGGGGAAGAAAGTTGTGTCTGCCTCCTGTTTGTCATTGGGGCTTTCCAATTGACATCTCCAGGTGCTACCAAACGAGACTGTTGGTTATCTTAATTAATTAAAGGTGTATGTGTCTTCTGATTGTTATCCACCGAATATGATTGATGAACTTCCTTGAATACTGGAAGACGAGACTGCTGGCAGAATTGATGAGTGTAAGTAGGTGTATGTGTCTGTTTACAGGTGGTCACCACATTTGATTGGCGAGCTTCTTTGGATGCAGTCAGACGAGCTTGCTAACTGGATGATGAATTATAAACAGGTGTATATGCCTTCCTATAGTACTCTACCAGAATTGCCTGGTGGGATTGGTGTGTTACTGCCAAACGAGTCTGCTGGGCAGTGAAATTAGGACGGATGGGTGTATATGCCCGCTTTTTGTTTGCCATCAAATTAGATTGATGGACTTCTCCAGAGGGGGAAGAGGTAAGAACTTGTTCCCTATTAGCCGAATTTCTCCTCTGACAGTTCGTCTTGCATTCTCGGGTCTGAGGAACCTAATCCAAACACCTAGAGATTATACCATCATCATGTTGAGGGTACACTACCACACGATTCTAGCGGCGATTGTTGGTGGGAGTCCTCGGGAAGGGCTTCTGTCTTCTTTAACTGAGTCCTTGAGTGACCTCTTCCTTCACCTCTCTATAATATGGGAGGGACTAGTTGTTTCATTCCAGTGATAACAACCCAAAATGGTTGGAGACGGTGGTTGGTACCACCTGCTTTTTGACCACTGGTCGTCGCTGTTCAGATAACCAGGGTGAGTTGTTAACTTGGAGGGCTTGTCGAGCAGCCTCCAGAGTCGGGATGGTACCGTATTGATAGTATTATCTCACCAATGCGTTCGAGACCCAATGTTGAAGATGCTGAGTAGGTGATGTCATCCTCAGAGCAAACGAGGATCCAGCAGGAGTAGCGGCCGAGGCATTCACAGGTGTAAACCTTAAAGAAGCCATTTTGTGTTGCAAAGAGATCTTGGAAAAGAGTTCCTGTTTGATATAGTAGACATAATCAAGATAAGTCTGTCCAGACTACATATTTTGGATAAGCACATATGTTATTTATTGCTTTGTTGGCCCTCATATTGAGTTAAATAGGGGCCTAACAAATAAGTAAAACATCATTTAACTTGTTTAAGGATTTACGTCGGGTTCACCTTTTTTTTATTTCTTCTGGAAATGGGGAATGAACTTGTTTTTTTAAGGTTCAAAATTTCCAATTGGTTTATAAAGGGTTTATTCGTAGAACCGAAAACACCTAATGATTATATATCCATTTGGACCTACTTTCCAAAGGTAGGTGCTCATTAGTTGTGGACTGATGAGGCTTTAAGAATTTTCATTGGTCTAGAGGATGGGAGGTCAGGCTCATCACACCTTTTTGGGGGGAATTATTGCCTACTCTAGGACTCTATTATATATTTAAGTTATGTTCACGAATCCTTATTAATTCACCAAGCATGAAAATAATTTTTCCTTTAGATTTTGATAGTGATGATTGATATGTATGGGATTTAGAGAATATTTTATATGTATTTGAGGTTCTTCATCGATGGAGAGTCGTTATTATGTATTAGTGATTATTAGTCAATGGTATCCTTAAATACATTATATAGAAATATCTTGGTCATTATGATGACCATACTAGTTTTAAAGCCATTCAGTGGGGCACTTGAAGTTTATTGTCATTCATAAAGACATGGATTATTTTAGAGTTGGGATCATACTTGCCTATGGGATACCTACGTATCCTTGTTAAAAAGAAATCATAACCCACGTAGTTCTATAATAAGGGTATAGTTTAACTTCATATAGGACAGAAAAGAATTAATGAAATATGGGCTTGAACCTTACAAAGGATTCCTACGTACTCTACTTTTAAGAAAGAGATCAAATTCCACATAGTTCGGGTGAAGAAATGTGGGGTTTATTCATGGTTAATCGCCAAAAAGAGACGTCATGATTACTTTTACACTCTAAGCTCACGTGAGTCATGCTCGGTGTGAGAAACAAGAGGTATCAGTAAACTTGACGATAGTGCCATGAAAGATGCAGTCATGAGAAATGATGTGGGGCTTATGTATGTATGACGGCCCAAGTAGATGAATACCATGACTTACTTTAGGAAAGAATCCAAAGAGTAGGGTCCATAAAGGTATTTATACTTTATAGAGATTTGGATTTTTAACCCGGGGCTTACTCTTGAGAAGGAGGCCCAAATTAAAAAGGGACTTATGATTGGGGTTTATTCCTGAGAAGGATGCCCAAATCAAAAGAAACTATGACTGGGGCTTACTCTAGAGAAGGAGGCCCAGGTTAAGGGGACTTGTAACTTGGGGCTTGCTTCTGAGAAAGAGGCCCAAATTAAAGGAAATTATGATGGGGGCTTACTCCTGAGAAGGAGGCCCGAACCAAGGGAACTTGGAGCTTACTCCTGAAGAGGATTCCCTAAATTAAAAGTTCTTCTCATCTTAAAGGATGAGGTTATATAGAGGAAACCTCTAACCATGGAGACATAAAGCTTATAAGTCACGAGGTTTTGGGAGAGGTTCTCACAGAATTCCTTTCAGATAAGGAATCCAACAAAGGAACCATTCCATAAATGACTTTGAAAAGGGGTTCGAGGGCTAATATCTTGAAGAGGAGAGGTGAACGGGAGAGAGGCACATAAATTAAGTTGGCACGCAAGTGTTGGCCAAGCAAATAATTTGGCACGCAAGTCTTGGCCGCGCAAGTGTACTTGCGCGGAATGGGTTCACCTGGGCGATGAAGAATATGTAGGGTAATACTTGGGCGAGACTTAACTCAATACTTTAGTAATATCCTAAGATGTTTAAAAAAGGGTGGTGTGCAAGTTTCATCAAAATGACAGGGAGGCGTGCAAGTGTTTCCACTTTTAAGGAGGTCTGGACACTTAGGCACGCAAGTGTTGATGAATTCTAAACACTTAGGCCTTATCCTACTCCTTCAAGTCTTCCATTCTAGGTAAAAAGTTACCTGAAAAGATTTTGGAAGAGTTTAGTTGAAGACTTGGGTGACCAGAGCTTGAATATAAGTTTTGGAAAATCCACCCTCGAAATGGGGGGCCCACAGGGGCTATTTATAGGCCACCATGCACCTTGGGCGAAAAATCAGATAGGGAGCGCAAGTGACTTGCACAAACCATAGGTGGTGCGCAAGTGACTTGTGCAGCTCAATCCAAATAAGCTCTTGGTCCATGCCTTTTGTCAAATATTTTTTTGATTTTCTTCAAAGGGTGACCCTCTTTGTGCTTAAGGTATTCCTCACTGCCATTCGTTGGACTCTGTGACAGAAAGGAGCATCAACAGTATTCTATTAAAAACATTTACATGATGTGTAATAACATTACACGCCATGTAAATTCCCAAAATATTTTTTTGACCATGCTATACAACTGATTTTCAGATGTAGATTCTCTCCTCTCAATCCTAGGGCTTTCTCGAGGTGTTTTTTGGGTTCCAAATCCCCTTCTGGACACCCCGTTTGTGTGAGTGATCCATGGTAATTCTTTTAGGTTAGGTTTCTTCCTTCTATTTCTTATTCTCCAACCATTATAGTGAAATACTTTGACTAAATTCATTATTGGATTTGATCTTGATTCGTTTTGATTTAGGAACCTCCTTGAAATCATCCACACATTTTGCCTCATGGGTGTTGGCTGTTGGAATCATTGTTGGATAATCAGTTAAAGGTAGGGGGTCTAAATCTTAACCCCATGGTTTGATAATTGGAATGTTTATGAAATATTGTGATTTAACCATCATTGCATGAACCCAAATTAATTAAATATAAAATGGAAATTATTCCTTGAAGCCCTTTAGTTCCAAATGGATTTTTAACTGGCTCATGGCTACCCATGGGGTGAGCGAACCATGATTATAATTGAATTGGAAAATTTCATAACGTATGTTTAGCATGACATGTGACCTAAAGTGATTTATTGTTATAAAATACCTAAATTGTGGCTTATTGTTATTGATATAATTTTTAATCAATTGTGAATTAAATTAAAAGTTGAATATGAAAGAAGAATGGTAATTCTCATAATTAACTATTGAGAATTGTGATGTGATATTTTGATATCCATGCTGTATGACAAGGATTGTGTTCTATGCTGTACTGGTTATATATCGGGCTCGACCCTAGAAATTTCACACTTATATGCTGTAATTATCATATTGAGTGAGCTCGACCTAGTCCCATGATATAATTCTTATGGAGAGCGGGCTATGACCAGTCCCATACTGTAATTCTTATAGGGATTTGTCTTGGATGCTGTAATGATTATAAGGCTTTGACCCATATTGTAGTGACTATACCATGGTTATATGGTTGTGGTTGGAATGGTCATAAGACATGCTCAATGATATTACAGCATGGTGCCTAGGAAGGTTATTTTACCCTGGTTATATGGTTATGGTTGGCACGGTTATAAGAAATGATCATAGATATTCCGGCATGGAGCCAAAAAAGGTTGTTGTTGTATTTTATTAATTGTAAATTAATTAATACACTCGGTTATCACTTTCTTATATACACTTATTATCTAACTAGTTTTGTTTAGACATGGTGGTGTCGACCTACTAAGTTATACCCACACCCTATTCGATCCACTTTTTGGTACCTAAGCAGATTTTAAGGATGTAGGTTTTGACAAAGGAAAAGAACCTTGCTGTTGATTTCTTATTTGTGGATGGGGTGAAGTTTAGAGATGGGACTGATGTGGGGTTTGAGACCCGAGAGTTTGAGTATTTTATTTGAGTATGCTAGTATTTTTCTTATTTTGTTCTATAATTTCATTTAGTTACATTCCATCACATCATTACATTATTCCTTATTATTTATTGGATTATTCAGTTAGATTTTATTGTCTCCCCACTATAAATTTCACACCCACACTGTTAGTCTATAGCCTCTGGTATATGGGGAGGCATTCTTGAGGTCTCGTAACCAACCCTTTCCATCCATGTGAGAGAGTTCCAGATTGGGGGATGTTACAAAGTGGTATCATAGGATAAGGTTTTCTTTTCTTTTACCTTATAGTTCGGTAAAGGTAGAAAGGAGACTAGTATGTGTTAGTATTTGGTAATGAGATTGTTCATGGGAGTAGCTATCCCATGTACAAAAAAAATATAAGTGATTAGGGATGGGATTTCTGCAATGCTATGTGATTGTTACAGTTGATGTTATTTCACTTAGGTGATTCACATGTTGTGTGAGTTTAATATTTTATGATCTTACTATTTCTTGAGATTTTTACTCATGGATTGGTATAGCATGATATGATAATACGTGCATCATAATAGGCAAATAGGGATATATTGACATGCATTGTTCATGATAGGGGCATATCTATTTTTTCATGTGATATATACTTATTTGTAGAATTGTGAGATGATATGTCTGTTTCATTGGATAAATGAAATGTGTTGTCGTGTCATAATAAAATGCTTATAAGCCATGTTTAGAGAGATCAAGTGTTAGTGTTTCTCTATTACAGTCACCTGTTGGGTTAAACTTGTTTCTAGCTAGTTCTCTAAGGTGTGTATTTGTCTTGTAGAGAAAATTACTCCTTGTCTTTAACTCAAGTGATAGGAGAGTGTAAATAAGAACACTCCTAACACAACTGAACCAGAGATTATTGTAGTTCATAAGGAGTATATGGATGTTTAGCTTCATGAAATCTTCTTGAGGGTCATGATATCTATGGAAATGGAGGATTTTCGTACCAGTCCTTTGATATCTAATCCAACAAGAGAGTTTCAGCTGAAGCATCCACCTATGTTTACTAGGGAATATGGACCCAGGTAGTTGAGTTCTAGATTGAGTCAGTCAAGATGATATTCAAGCATCTCGAGATACCCATGGATAGAAGGGTGAAGCTTGCTATGTATATGCTTCATGGTCCTGCCAATCATTGGTGGGATATTCTAGAGGAAGCTGGGTATCAGGATGAGCTATCTTGGAAGGAATTTGAGACGAATTTCTTGAGCCATTTCTATCTCGAGAACTTCATGCATCTAATGCATGATGGGTTATCAGTACTAGACTACGTTAAAAGTTTTACTAACCTATAATGATTTGAACCATCTTTGGAAACTGATGAGATCTCTAGGGCGATACATTTCCAAGAAGGTCTTCATTATGAGATTAGGTCTCATGTAAAAGTTTTCCATTTAAGCATCTTTGAAGACATGATGAACCAGACACTCATCATGAAATGAAATCTGAGAGAGGCCCTAAGAAATGACTAGGATGTTTCAGAATGGAAATCTTGGAGTTCTTCATGGAGTGGTAAGAAGCACTATTATGACATTTTATGCCAAAACAATAATGGGAAGAGTAGTCAGGGTAGTTTAAAACCATATCAAGATCATGTTCTATTCTAGTGTTATCCATGTGGAAAATTTGACCACAATAACCCATTGTGTCTTTACCCCATAGTTGAGTGTCATATCTGTGGTATATTGGGTCTTCTTCAGAGGTTCTGTGCAAAGTTTTTGCAGAAAACTAGTGGAAGCGAATCTGGACAGACACCAGCATTATGAATGGACTTAGCTACCCCTCAGTAGGTTGGTAGCTAGAGTTACATAGGACATTTAAGCTAAGGTAGGGGATGTGGTACCCCAGTGTATGAGAAACAGTACCAAGAAAGGTATATAGCTTAGGATAGTCAAATTGGAGCCTAGGGTAGAAGGAAAAGTTAGTTGCATGTTATATAGACTACTCTGGCTAACATGGTTGTAGGACCATCTACCATTATAGGTAAGATTCTTATATCATCTACCTTAGATTTTGTTTTTTTATAAAATAGAATGACATTATTTTCTATATTATATTTTTAAAAATGTTTTGGGTTTGGATGTGTAAATATTAGATGGTGTTTTAACAATTGAAACACCTTTGGGAGTACAGTCAGAGAATATCAAACATTACAAGGTGTGTTCTCTAGAGATTGGTGGTTACCATTTCTTTTGGGAACTATTCATGCTGTAAATGATTGGATTCAACTTGATTATTGGTATGGATTGGTTAGTTCTATGCTAGGCTCATATATACTATTACAGGAGGAGAGTTACCTTCCTATTTCCATAAGGAATTGGCTATTATCACCATGGTGAGTGGGATCTTCAAGATGGTCATGTGGGACCAACTTAGTGTAGATTGTATTGTCTTATGGATCAGATCACCATTGTTTCTCTAGATAATGGTGGAATGAAGCATGATTCTTTTACTCTAATGGTAGAACATTTTTAGGATGTTTTCCCTGATGAGTTATATGGATTACCTTTTGAGCGAGAGATCAAGTTCATGATTGAGTTGGTGTCGGGAGAAGAGCCAGTTTCTGTCCCACGTTGCCAAATGGAACTGGAAGAGCTTATAGAGTTGAAATTTCAATTGGAAGATCTGGAATCTAATGGTGTAATATGTCCTAGTACATCTCCTTGAGGATCTCCAGTTCTATTCAAGAAAAGGCTAATGGATCTTTGCACTTATGTGTGGATTATCGAAGGTTGAACCAGATGATGGTCAAGAACCGATATCCTCTTCCACACATTGATGATATTTTCAACTAGTTGAAAGGTTATAAGATATTATCCAATATTTAATTTATATTATGATATTATCAGTTAACGTAGAGAATATCGAATGTACCTTAGACTACTTTTAGAAGAAGGTACAGCCTGTATGAATTTGTAGTGATATCATTTGGGTTGACTAATGCACGTGCGGTGTTTATGGCCTTAATGAATAGGGTATTTCATCCTTTTCTGGATTAGTTTGTGGTGGTTTTTATCAATGATATATTAGTGTACTCCCAGTTATCAGAAATCTCTGCCAAACATCTTAACATCATCTTAAGTACATTGAGAGAGCATCGACATTACGCCAAGCTAACCAAATACAGTTTTTGGATTAATGAATTGCACTTTTTAGGCCATGTTATCTCAAAGGAATAAGTGTTAGTAGACCCAAAGAAAGTCACAACCATGATATCTTGGGAACAACCCAATAAAATATTATAAATTTTTAGCTTTCTTGGTTTATCAAGTTATTACTGATGTTTTATTCAAGATTTCTCCCGTTTGGTAGCACCAATGTCTTCTCTCACCAAGAAAGGGGTGAAGTTTGTTTGTTCTATTTCTTGCAAGAGATATTTTTTGGAGAAGAAAGGTAGGTTTACCTTATAACCTATCCTTACTTTACATATTCTAGGTAAAGAATATACCATGTACTGTGATGCATACAGGGAGGTACACTTGAGGTCTCATAACCATCCCTTTCTGACCATGTGAGAGAGTGCTAGATTGGGGGACGTTACACCTTTTTTTCAATACATGACACCTTAGGCTTAACCTAGGTAATTTGTGGTCATTATTTAAATCATTTATAATGGTTCATAAAGAGTTTGTGAATATCTAATGCATATCCCCTTGGAGTGTCAAACTTGTTGTACAGTAAGGTCCGTTGTCATGTATCAGGTAATGCTCAAGTGAAGACCGACGCACCTTTTTTAGAGTTATTACCCATAGGTATATCTATGTTAGAACCATGTTCACTTGTAATATCCGGATATAGATTTAATTTCTTAAAAACTACTCGCTCTATCCTTCACCAATATTCCAGGATATTTTCCCATTCTTAGAATTATCCTTAGACATATCCTTAGAAATATCCTTAGACATATCCTTAGAGATATCCCTAGGTATCTTACTAAATTTTTCTCATCATAGTTTATAAAGGACAACTAAGCCTTTCTTTGATACCAAATTTAAAGATAAAAACTTCTCATACATAGATATTACATCTTAATAGATGAATAATCATGACATAACATAATGATCCACATCATAATAATTTAGGTCTAGTAAATTTGGAAACTTGGACATGTAAAAAATTGGTCCATAAGTTAGATACATCAACTCCTACTAATTTCTTAATAGCTAGATTCATTATTAGACATATCATACATAATTACTTTAATTATAACCTGGGGAAAGGAAACATAATAAAGGGTGAACTTAGATGCTTATTAAGGGTAAACATGTGATATATTAACAAATCATGAGTATAAGGATATGAGAACATGAGAATAACATTTTAAAACCATACCTTTCATATCAAAAATAATAAACTTGAGTCATGAAATAAATCTTAGCAGTCCATAAGACATGAATAATAATGAAATAAAATAACATGGGCCATGAGAATATAACATTGGCATAAGACATTGATTTTTGGCATATACATAAGCTTATAAAATTGTGAAAATGTATAAATAGAAATAAGTTTTCTCATTAAGTTAAGGACATGAAATTATGCCCTCACATAAACATATGGAAATGAAACCAAGTCCATGCATAAACTTATGAATATGAAATATAGGTCCACACATAAAACTATGAACATATAATCAAGTTGACACATAACATTAGGAACATGTAATCAGGTTTATGCATAACATTGTGAACATGTAATCAGGTTCATGTATAACATATTTACTCATGATTTATCCATATTTACCCAATGAATTTTAGGGAGATATAGGTCCCAACGATAAAATAATCTATACACATGTGTTTTACAATATCATAAAACATTTATCATATCATAACCCAGAAAAGGGTATTGGTTTCATAAACATTTCATTATAGCATAACCCATGTAAATAAATGAGTTTCATAAACACCTTGTAATCATAATCATAAAACATACAAAGAAAGAATAAAGATGGTATCATTGGATTATATCTCCAATAAATCTTAAGTAACATAAAATTAATTCATCTTAAATGTAATTTTTTTTAAAAATCACTTGGAACATTTCTTTAGAAAAATAACATTTCCACTTTGAAAAATAGTTTTTTAAAAAATAAAACATTTTTAAAATACTTTTATTTGAAAATAAATTTTGAAAATTATAAATTAATCTTCAAATAAAATAATGTTCATTATGGAATGAAATTATTTTAATTCTATTCATGATAAAATAAATATTACTTCCATATTTTCGGTAAAATCCAAACGATCCATATTTTAGAAAACAACTTGAAGATTCATTTATTTAAAAAACATTGTAAAATGTAAAATATGGGTAAGAATGTGTTTAATAAATCCTTTGGATAATGTTAAAAAAAAAATTTAAATTTTTTTTTTAGAAAACATGGATATGTAAGAAAAAGGGTTTTCATCTGAAAAGAGAAATGAAGTTAGTTTTCTTTAAAAACATTTTTTTGGAATCTTAAGTACATAAAAAGAAAGAAATAAAGGGAAAAAATGTATTATAAATAAATAAACATATGATAATAAAAATAATTGATTTATTAAGATATATATCATAATATTTCATCATCAAAATCATAAGCATAAACAATCCCAATAAATGATGAGATTGTATCATGAAACCATTACCACTTTGGTAACTTTGAATTATAAGCCACATGAAAGAATAAAATTAAATGAAACTTAAAATATCATGATAATAAATAAATTAATGATATTAAATATCAAAGGGGTTGTATATACACATCATAAAACAATTTAGGTGTATAACATAATGCATATCTCAAAGAAGATAAATTGAGATAAAAATCCATTTAAGTCTCGACTTCCTTTGTACATGTTCAAACATCCTGTATAATAAATATAAGTTTATTATAATTTTTTACATAACCATAATTATATATATATATCATAACATATATTATTTACTTATGAATTTTTATTACCCATTTATTAACAATTCCTTCTTAAAATCATGTTTCGGGTAATAACTTCTTTGTTTTTCGTGTATACTTTGATTTTTTATTTTTGGTTATCTTAATTTGATCATGGTTAAATCATATAAATAATGTTAAAAATGATATAAATATCATATATATTAAATATATATGTATTTATAGTAATACATAAAATTTAGATATAGAAAATGAAATACACTGTTCATGTAGACGGTATACCATATGCACGCATGAATGTTGTTTCCATTTTCCCAACAGATGAAAAAAAGAAAGGTAAATAATAGATTACCTTTAAATTTTATGACATATATATCACATATATTCATTAAATTTAACCTAATTACCTTCCATTCAAATCATTAGTGAGAAACGAATTACATCGCTTCGTGAGACGTTAGTCCTCCGTACATACAAACGACATTATCATATCCACCATGGAATGGAAAGTAATAAGTTTTATGTGATATAATAATTACATAAGTATAATTATTTTAAAAATATTAAATATATTCATTTAATATATCCTTATTACCATCCAAGTAAAATAGAAATGAAAAACATATCACAACGGTTCGCGAGGTGGTACTTCACCGTACACACGAGCGACACTATTGTTTTCCAACGGGTTGGGAGGTAAGAATTTAGATTTGGTATTATAATTAGAGGTATAATAATACCATAAATTTAATATATAAACATTAAATCCATCATTATATCCATCCTTGAGAGGTGGTTATGGAAATGAATAACATCAGTTCACGAGGCTGTAATCCTCCGTACACATGAATAATGATTTCATGTCCCATTTGATGGAAGAGGAGATGTATTTAGTTTATTACATTAAAATAATAACATATCATTATATTAGATATAATATTTTATTCTTTAATCATTATTTAATAATATTTTAATGAGTTATAATAATAATTAAACAAAAACGCATAGTTTAAAATTTTACCTCTTCTTCAGACAACCTATTTAGGTTTAACCTAAACTTTCCTAGTTTAGATTTTTAATCTCAAAAAGGACTATAGGATATTTGGAGATAAAAAATAAAGATATTTGGGTAGGTATTGGATTAACCAAAGTGTTTTTAAGTGTAAATAGGAGAGGATATGTGGTGACCTTTTATAAGTGGAGGAGAGGGCACGCCTGAAATTTTTGAAAAGAATAAAGTGTACCCACATTTTTTAGATGATAAAAATATATAAAATGGGAATTTATATAACATTATAGGTGATAAGGTATAAATATTTTCATCCAATGAGTTTTGGATAAGTCTCTAGGTTATTTTACCCATTATCTTTTTAGTTTAACTCCCTCGGTAAACCCGTTTTAATCTAAATCACGGTAATTAATTTTTATTGTTTTTTCTATTATTTTTGAAAACAATTAAGTTGAAATTATTATATATTATAAATTATTATTATTAAAAATATATAATATATTTTTCCAAATTCCATTAACATAATTTTTAAATTTTAAATTAAAATTAAACCCACATACGTGACGAGAAAGCAGTTTTCCAAAGAGAAAATGTTCAAAAGTTTAAAAAGTTTTTATATAAAAATTCAAAATTAAATTGATTAAAATAAACTAAATTGGATTAATAATTATATAATTAAACTAATTTTACTTATATAACCATTTTAAAACAAAATTAACCTCTTATATTTTTTAAATGAAAAATATTTTTCAATAAAAACCATCATTTTCACTATTCATAAAAAGATTAATCTTTTCAGAAAAATATTAAAAATTATCCTTAATATAATTTTGAAATTTATATTTAAAAAATGAAGCTTATTTTTTAAAATAATATTTTAAAATCTAAAAAATTACTTTTATTATTTTTTCATAAGAAGCAATAAAAAACATTTTTTGAGAAAATAGTATTTTTGAAACATATAAAGACTTTACCAAAAATTAAGTACTTTTTTATCAATATGTTTTATTTATATAAAACCATTATAATTAATATTTAAAATTTGGTTATTCCTATTTATTCCACTAAGTTTAATGATTAGGTAATAACAATCATGTCTAAATAATAATATTAATAGTTTGTCGCAGTTCATTAAAACTCAGTGTTGCGTGTAACACAATCTATCGAAGAAATTAAATTTATTAAAAAAAATATTTCATAAAATCTCAGGGTGTTATAATTAATATCATCCCATTTGATAAAACAATTTCTTAAATAAGATAACGATGTTGATAAGAATAACTCATATACTTTCCAATGAATATTTCTCTTTCATGTCCATGTTTTAACTATTGAAAGTGGGATCTATAAACCAAATATTTTTCATATCAAGTGAAATTAAAGTTTCCCTTAACCTATTTTCAAATTATTTTTTAATTATCCTTTTTATGATGTGGGTTTCATAAAAATGTTTTTAATGTATTCTTAATGTTTTTTACATGTACAGTTTTCAAAAAAGGTTTTCTTTTCAAGTAATGGTATAAATGTTTTAAAAAGTATTTCATAAATATTGTTTTAAAGTTACTTTCAGCTACATTAAATTTATTTAAAAATGTTTTTAATATTTTCCACACTGGTCATTTTTGATGTAATAAATCAATTTTACATGTTTCTATGTGAAGATATCTTTCCACCGCCTTTACTGTTTTCTAAGATACTTTCTCTATATGATTTAAAGTTTTCAATTTTTTTTATTCACATAGTTTAATAAAATATTCCTTTTAAAATATTTTCAATGGAAAATGGAAATTCTTATTTTCAAAGAAATTTTCCTAATGATTTTAAGAGCATTATTTATCTATGTTGTATGCTTGATCAAGGGTATTCTTAAAATTATACTATTCATCTTCTTTATCTAGATAAATTATGAAATTATATTTTACATCTATTTTATGATCCATCACTACTTTTTTCTTTCCTAATAATCCACTTGTATATGAATTATTTATGATTTTCCTTTGTGAATTCCCTATGTTTTGCTACTTGAATGAAGGGTGTTCACTATAACACCTAATACATCGTTTGGTTGGGGAAATTGTTATCTAAACCATATATCAATTTCCTATATGGTGTAAATACCATATACATAATAATATTTTTTGAGTGGTATTTACCTAACATTATTCTTAAATTAATTAGATACCCATTTATTTTCCATGGGTTTATCATGTCATGTTTATTCATGAAATCATGAATTATTCCTTAGGGAACTACTTGAAAAGGATATAAAAATCATTTTATTTCCTTGGGGTTTTATGATATGTTGATTGAAAACATGTGGAACGTATATGTTTGATTTTCATTATGTGATGGGTGAACCTAAAATTATATATCCCCCTAATGCAATGACTGATGTTTTTATCTTTTGGGAAATCATGGTGTGTGGGAAGTGATCCTAACCAACTATGAGAGTGGGAAGTTATCCTAAACAAATATGTTATGTTAAAGATACATGAAGATTTAAATTATACTTATGATATCATGTTTATTTTTCTTCCACATTCCTATGATTCTATTCCCTTATAATATGATAATTCTGATTCTATTATCTTATGTTATAGTTTCCCATTTTTAATTCCATACTATTTATGATATCATGTTATGCATCATGACTTGTATAAGTTGTCTAACTATTATGATTTACTTTTATTATGACCTTACTGATCATGTGATCTCATCCCTTGTCTATATTTCTGATTACCCAGGTTATGAAAGAAAGTATTAAGTAAACTAAGCCTAAAAGTGTTTCTTATGTAGAGAATTTATGGGAGATTTTGAAGACTCATTATAGATTTATTATATTCTTATATAGTGGAAAAAATGTGTCCATTTGATGAAAAGACTTGAGTTTTTTTAGTCAGGGATTTTTCCTAACTCTGTAAAACTCTAAAATCAATGGTCTTTGGATTTTAAACATGAGAAAATATTGTAATCTTAGATGTGTATAAAATCCAGTGTTGTAAGTTATGTCTTTTCGGTATCAGATCTGGAAGTTCGGGTCTGAGGGTGATACAATGTGTCGTTACATGGTGTGTACTCATACTGCATGATGTTTAGTCCAAAAAACTCCATTTTTCCTGAATATGAAGAACATACGACATGTGTTCTTGAACCCACATTCCATGTGATTGAGTTTTCAGATTGAGAAACCCCTGTGATCCTCCCCAAACCCCTATTTATCCAAAAATAGAAACAAATCAACATCCATGGGGTCCCCAATAATCATAATAGGGAATTAAAAACTTAAAACAATTAAAATATGGGTATATATGACTTAAAACATAAAAAATATTTACATCATGGAGAAATCACCAAAACTCCATAACTAGATGGAAGTTGTTGCTCCTCAATCCGGTCTTGATCGCCGCCATGGACGAAATCTGGTAGCGCCTTATTTCCCCTTACCTCTAGGTTCAAACATTGCATGCAAGGGAGTAACCCTCCCCCCTTATTTCATGTGTAGGAAGGAAATGGGGGGGGGGGGTGTTTTAATTAATCGAATTTAATTAATTTATTAATTAAATTAAATTAAATGCCTATTTAAAAATCTCTTCTAGAGTCCTGGAACTCGAAGAGAGTTTACACCCATCCTAAGAAAAATTCTATGTTCAAACTTAATCACAGAGTCAGAATAACAATCCAATTCTCCATTCAAACGATATCACCATTCTAACACACACAAATAGATTAATATTTATTTAATTAAATATTAAAAATTATGTGAAAATTCAAACTACTCAAATTTCAACCGAACTCCTTTACTAGGGTAAAAACCCTATTTTAGGTCCAATAAAGTGGTCATAAAAATTATATGATATTATTTGCTTGGATTAAATGACCATTTTACCCATCATGATCATCTGAAACAAAAAATTCAAATTTATCATGAATTCCACATCCGAGAAAAATAAGGTTCTTTACAAGTGAATCCCAGGTGTTGTTGAAGACTATTATATTTGGGGATTGTGATCAGTGATGGTGTGTGTGACATACCCCCTGAGGTAAAAAAAATAAAAATAAGTTTTTTGTGTTACTATGAGACATGACTGCTGTTGTGGAAGCAGATGATATTGGTGAATCCATTGCAATGTTGAGATACAAAGCTCATGATCGATGAGTGATTTATCTCTACCCCATTCAAGAAGATAGAGATGACTATGAGAAACAAAATTGTTGAAGGAATTCATGCACTTTTAATACATTCAAAAGGAACCAATATAATTCATGGTGAAGGTTTGATGGGATGAGTAAGGAAGAACTCAAACTTACCCCTGTAGAAGTACCAAATGCTGAGAGGTTGATGCGAGACAAAACCACAGGGTGAACCATGAACACTGACGGTATGATCAATGAAGAATGTGTTTTCCACTAGATTTTTGGAATCCATAATGTTTTTAGGGGAGGATCCTTGGGGCTACATCATGAAAACATAGGAATACTTCTTGAAAAGTTGAAAAAAGGGCATGAAGCTGCCTTGGGTGAAAATAAGTATGAAGTACACTATTCTAACCTAGTTATTTTCATGGAAGAATGAGAATCCTAGTTATTCATGGGAGTAACTAAAGCCAAAAATGATGAAGAAATATGTGAATGACAAGGAGCAGTTGAATTTATTTTGAAAGCAATGTGAGAAGCAGTTTGAATCATGTCTAGAGCTTCCTGAAGAGGTAGAATCCGATCTGAATTTTGGTTCGTCTAAGTGCATTGGAAAACTTGTAGTGGATAAGTCGAGAGAGAATTATAAAGCTAAGTTTTCTTATTTGATTATTTATTACATCAAATATAAGCTATGGAATATGATTTAGGAAGCATGGAACCATGATTAGCTCAACCGATTGTAATAGGAACCCAAAAATGGTTTCCAAAAGAAGTTGTAGATGTAGAGTGACATGTTTCTAGTTTTATCTAGAATCCTCTTTCTGAAAAAGTAAGAGGATCAAGTGTTTTTTTAGCTGGACAAGGGAGGTGAGGGAATGAGGTGACAATTTGGCATATTCCTACTCAAGTAATTCTAGAGTTTCTACTATAGACCAGGTGAATATAGCCAATAGTGTATGATCATGGAAGAATGTTTCTACTAGAAATTAGGTCACATAAAGAATATTTTCAAGATAGTGAAGTTGTTCTTCTAGGGGTAGCAACATTGTGTCTATGGGGGTACCATTTTGGTCAAGAGATGTTCCATAATATTGAGTTTGATGATCATATTATCTCTAGTTGTTTTCAGTTGGAAGAGGTAATGTTTGAAGGTTTCTACGAGGAAAAGAGAATTATGGAAGAATTTCTATTTCAGAAATCTTGATATGTCTTATATAGTGAGAACCATAAGAAAAAATGAGAGGGATCGATACCAAATCCTGATAAGAATCTTTTCCAAGACTAGGCTCACACCTTCGTAACTAAAAAAATAAATTGATACCTCCTCCTCCCATCCCAATCCTATTATATTCCCTTCCTAAAAACATTAATTTAATATATTGTTTTTACAAGTGTTCCCCTTGGAAGTTTAATAAATATTCCCTGACTCCCTTTTATGTACTCCTCTCATATGGTAACTAAAAATAATAGGTGTTATAATATTAGTATACTCCCTAAAATTCCTATCATAAGGGGTACCAAGTCCTATCATAGTCATAATGAGTGAACTCTAACTGACCAAAAGAAGGCTTCCAAAAGTGGAAGGAGATGAATGGTGGCCTTGTCTATTGCTATTTTCTAGCCATTTGTGGACTCCTCTGAATTCACTGCATACTAGTAGTGAGGAGGTTTCAAGGCCCATGTCATTGGAATATGACCATGCTGTGGCTCATGAGTGGAATGTCGTAATGGAGGATATGGTAGATATAGGATAAAATAGTATCCCCATGGATGCTTTGGTGAAAAACTAACAAGTTTTTTAAAAAAAAATCTACTTTCTTTGAACAAGTAGTGAACACACCTTGTAATATACTATTTTTTATCAGAGTTAAGGATCCCTTAAATTTTAGTTTTAAACTTTAGTTTTATCCTTATGGAAATTAATAATGAGGTTGTGGTGGTTTCAAGAATGTCTGGGGATTGTTCTGATTTTTAGAGAAAATAGACTAGGTACATGGTTTTTTCAAACCATGCAGGGTGATGTAGAGGCTATAAAGAGGGCCACATGGGCTGTGCATAGTTTTCATAAATAGTGTACCCAGCTCACATGGTTAGTTCCACTTAAGTAGTGTCACCACATGGTTGGAGCACAGTTTGGAAAAATTGTGCATCCAAACCATGAACCCCTTTAAAGGAGAGTAAAATTACCTATTTCCCCTCTTCTTTTATATGTTTCACCCTCCTTTTTTATTTCTTTTCCACACACAACACCTATCCTCCATTGGATCCGTCATCATCCCTCAACCTAGGAATTTTCAGTCTCTGATTGGATCATCATATGTCACATTGGATATCCAATGGAAAGTGCTTCAATTAGTTACCTTTTTTTCTTGGATTATCTTTAATCTTCAGTGTATTTTTTAGGCAAGATAAGATGCCATATTTTTAGTTTTTTTGTCAATTTCATCGATTTCTTTTGTTCTAGCTCAAATTCTAAGATAATAACGGATGAAGAGTCATATACCATTATGAGTTAGTTGGTCTATAAATTTCCATGAAGTCTCATTGTTATATTTTTCACTATTTTACCACACACTGGATTTACCCTCGCATTGCTACTAAAATAAATTTCCCTTAAATTGGCTAACTAGTTTAGAATTGAAACACCCTAATAGACCCCCCTTCAATTGTTGGATGTCAATGACCTCAATGCATGCCATCCCTTGGGTGTGAAATTTATATAGCTATATGACTTTTTGTTTATTATTAACTAAAACAACCATTGGTGTGTTTGGTTCATCTTCTATAATGGATTTAATTAATTTAAATGGATGAACTGATACTTTATAATTGGGTAAGTATGACTCACTTGGAACCAATTAATTTGTAATGAAATGGTCAAATGTTATGAAACCAATTATGAACCTTTTTCATTTATAAATGAAAAGGTAATGTCTAGAATTAAATGTAATTTTAAATTGGAATGGGTGACACATGGACAATGTTACTAATTATATAGACATGGTACCTAATGATTATGGACATTTTTATTATTAAAGGAGTGGTCATACATGATCCATCCTTGAATTCCCAAGGGAATGCCTTGAGCACTCAGAGGAAGACACCCTAATTCACTGATCCAATTAGCAAGGGAGATACCCACTTTGGAATTTAGTTTTTTCTTACTAGTACATGAATGAATCGATGTTGTACATATGGTTCATTCATTTAATATTTGAAAATTAGAATGACTTGAATACACTCATTGGATTTAGATTGATGTTCTCAGATAGGAGGAACCTTGGATTCTTCCCTTGGGCCCTAATCTTTCTTAGATGGAGATTTACTATGGACATGATCCATGTATTTAATTACACACTTTTCCAATGGAATTCCTTGGGTGTGCCCTTAGATTACACTTACACCACTATAGCTGGGCTGCATGGTTTATTTCTGTGAGCTAGCTCAACATTCAAAGGTCAAGGATGCCTTCGTTTCACCTTGGGTCCCATCCTCCAATTATCATTGATTTGATTCCTTGGATATACCTGGGGAACCAATTTATTTATTACTTATACTTGGTCATTTTGGTTATGTTCCTTAGACCCTGACCATTTATAGGTTACCTGATTAGACACTTCATACTTAGGCTGAAGCATGTATGGTCGGGTGGGCATCCCATGAAGATTCTGATCCCAAAATAGTTATTATTTCACACATTTGTATCACTTATTACTCATATACCTACACACTATTTCAATTACATACAAATAATAGACTTTTTATAGACACTATTGGTGGTGGCCTACTGAGTATATCTCACACTATGTTCAGACTACTGATTAGTTCCTGGATAGACTTCATGGATTCAGGTAGAGATAATAAAAATCATCCAATCTTGGATTATTGATTTTATTATAGAAATTTATATTGGATCATAGGACCGAGCTCAATTTTGTGATGTTATTAGAGATAGTTTTGAACTTTTTGTCCTTTTGATATGCATGTATTGTATGTATGTATACTTCCATGTATTCCCTCTTATTTTGTATAAAATTATGACATTGGAATCATTTTATATAAAATGATGATTATTATTGTTCAACTTATTTATATTATCTGAATTTTTATCTTTTAATTTTCTCTAATTTTTATTTTTTATCTATTTCTGTTGTTTATTCATTTATTATAACATTGTGCTACACTCTGACTAGAGGGAATAGTCTCCCCACAGACCTACCCTAGGACCTCATTGCTAGTTGGTAGCCTCTGGTGTATGGGGAGGCACGCTTGAGGCCATGTGCCCAACTGGGTTCAGTTACTCTAGAGTGAATCAGGTTCGGTATGTCACACACCACTCTTTATCTTCTAGAGGGAGAGGGTCTACATTAGTATTGGTTTTTGATTCCAGCTTCACACCACCACATGAAATGTTTCCATTGGTATAATTTTCAGCTATTTCTATCGATAGATATAAGAACCATTTTTGGAAAGCAGTAATATTGATGTTTACAGTAATCAGTACTCCAGCTATGCCCAATTGTGTTTCTGGTTTGAAGACCCAAGTGGCTATATCTTCCATTTTTTAAAAGTTCATCCCAAGAAGATCTAACATGAATTTGTTGACGAAAAATGTTCAATGGTGGAAATTTATACTAAATAAAAAGTTTCAAGTTCCTTTAGATGAAACCATCCTTGAAAAGGTTAGGTTTACTCATGAAGTATTATTAAAGATGGGCCAACGTAGTAAGGCCAGTGAGCTGAAATAGATTTATTTTCCATGGAATCATTCAGATGTAGAATTTATGGGAAATTTCATTGCTTCCTAGAATTTTTCTATTGTTTTCTCTAAATTAGTTGTTTCACCTAATTTTTTTTTCTATTAATGATGGTCTTAGTGGAAGGGTCAATGGTTATTACTACTGATTATCTAAAGAAGGAGTCAGTTCCTAAAGAAGTGGATTTTGAAACTAGCTGGAGTTAGTCAGGATTGAAGTTGGTACTGAAACAATAGTTTGCCTAGCATTCTGGTCTTCTAGTTAACAACCCTAGATTTGATGTTCCTTCTTTAGGATAAGGTGGTTTTTTAGGTGGGGGGAAATGTTAGGTGTGTGGGTGTGTTGGTTGTTAGTGTTATATTCTATGTGGGGCTACTGTGTTTGGGGTGGGGTCTTAACTTCCAATGGGGAATGTTTTTTATTTATTCTTTATTACTTGTTGGGGATGGGTTGAAGTAGGTAAGGGAATTATAAGTATGGTATGTGGTTGATATAAGGTTCATAATTTTTTTAGCATTTTCTTGGTAGTAGGGCGGTCAATGGACTCATTTTGGGATTTTGGAAGAGTGGTATTCTCCTATAGAGATAATTATTCTTATTCTTACACTTTTTATGGTAATTAATTCCATAGGAAAACTATAAAAATTTATTAAATGGAAGGAATTATAGTAGAAGGTGGATGAAGAAGAATAAGTAATTATCTCTATAGGAGAAGACCACTCTCTTGAGAGCCTATGAAAAATCCACCAGCCGACCTGCTGCTAAGAAAATGATAAAAGTGATTCATGACACATCCAACAACCATTACCCTTATTTGATATCATTTTAACTACTTAAAACCAACCCCAAAACTAATAAAAGATAAAGAAAAAACTACCCCCATCAACAGTTAAGACCCCACCACCACACACTATAGGTCGGCCGATGGACTTGTCTTGGTCTCTCAGGAGAATGGTCTTCTCTTGGGGAGATACTTCCTTATTCTTCAAACAAATTATAATATAATTTATTTAATTGGATAAATATACAACATTATTCAATTTATAGTTTATGAATGTTTCCTACCCCTCTCTCTCTTTCACTTTTTTCCTTAACATGTTATTTTCGAGTCATATTTGGTGCCTAGGTTTCTACCACTGCCTCTTTTTGAGAGCATAAAAAAATTAACTAACATTCTTCCCCAAAATAGCATATATTGAAAGGAATTACTTATTAACTTCATAATATTTGTAACCTTATAGAAAACTATTAAATTAATCGGTGTTTACTCAACAGAAATATTCTTTTAGCTAGAATCCCAAAAATATCATTTTACTTAGAACCCATATAGACTGTAACACCATATTCATAGTTTCCACTCGATGCATCTAGTATTTTACTCATATATTGAACACAGTAATGTTCACTTTTGGTTCATGAAAATTGGTTAATTGTAATTTCTATTCAACTTATCTGTTTCTCGCATTTACTTAATGCACCTTCAATTGTGCAGATTCTACTCAATGAAATATGTTTTAAATTAGTTCAAAAAAATACTAGGAAACTTCTTATCTGGAATACTTATAACCCCTGACTTCCTAACTACTTAAATTCTAAAATTAAAACCCACCACATAAATTATTCACATCTTTAGATTCCACTATTTCCGGAATTAACATTTAGGATTCCTAACATGAAGAAATAGTTCATTTTTAGGACATATCTTATGATGCCTGAGAGTAAACCATTGTCCAAATTTATTAACACAATCCCTTTGATATCCTCTATTAAAAATCCTCTATATAAATTATCTTGGATCCTTTTCACTTTCTAGTTTCCATAGTTGATAAAGGCCTAAAGGGGTGATTTAGTATGTTAAAATAAACGAACCAGAGATTTATAGTGGAAGAGGATGGATGAAATAGAGAGAATAAATTTGAGAGGCTCCTTGCACTCTCACCGAAGCCTCATGACCGAACATCTTAAATATAATCATTCATACCTCTCATATCCCTAAAAACAACCACATATAATATCCCTTCTATATCACTACTAGCCCAATAAAATGGTGTAAAGAGAAAGAAAACACTTCCCCTGGCAGTTAATTCCTCATACCAACTTGCGTACAATACCACCCCACCAACTCTACTACTTATCCCTATAACTTAATTACCTATCATCACCTCCTCCTTGAAAATAAAATTGTCCTCAAGGTGAGAAACATGAAAAATTTCTGAAGTAGTAACCTTAAATTCCTATTCCATGCCTAGTTTGTCTAGTTGGCTACTACGCGGATTGCTCACCTACACAACTATCCATGGCTTATTTCCATTGTGCCAGCCTTGGTTAACAGCCCACCCCTAGCCCCACATGATCAGTTTCCAAAAATTGATCACTAATTGGATCCTTGAAATTGATTTTCATGGCATTTTTTCTATGGTACAACCACTTGACCATCTTTTCCACTGCCCATAAAATACGTTAGATTTGTTCAAGCACTAAGTATCCTTATTCTTCTATGATTGGGAACATCCACCCCTTGTCTGAGACAACTCTTTTTCAAATAAAAAATGTACATGTTTTTTTCTTGAGTTAAACCTATAGGGGACTGAATTTCAACAAATACTTCAACTAAAATCTTGTATCTACTTTGGTAGTTATCCTTAGTTTCATCAACCCTAAAAGTTAGTAGCGGATCCACAAACATCTACCAACTTTTAGTAGCTCCACCAATAACACCTTTGGGTTGAAACCTAGAAGTCAAGGAAAACCAAAAAAACTCAACCCCCTTTGCATGGATCTACTCTAAATAATCACTTAATTTTATGATTAGTAAATAATAGGATAGAAATTATGGGTTAGAACCATGATATTGTGGACCTCTATAATGTTCCCTTTCTACACATGCACACTTTGAAATCTCCCAGATGACCCTCCCACTTCACAGAATAAATCTAATTCATCTCGTTACTATCTTTCTTCCATCATATGTTCATGTTTAACCTCCTTTATCACTTATCCATACTCACTAGAGAAAATTTTTCTAGTGATATTAGTAGCACCACCTTCAGTAGTTGTTTCAGCATGGTCAAGACCTTCACGTGATTTTATACCTTGTGGGGGAGTCTATTTTACACTATTAGAAGAAACCATTGGATTTTTTCATGATACTGCACCCAGATCCTACCTCAGGGCCCCAAACTATTCTCTTAACCACACAATTTGTAGAATGTACGAGCCCGATGGATACACTATTAGTAATAAATGAAGGGATAAAAAAACTTGTTGGTCCATTAATAGTAGTTGGGGAAACAAAAAATCTCTACAGAAGCAAGTAATGAAGAAATGACATTTGTAGTTTCCATCCCACTGAATCACTTCATGAATGATTCTTTAAATTATTGAGCAATGGGAATCTTAGATTCCTACAGAGTTTGATGGATAAAAAAAATATAATTACATTTATGTGATCCATCCCTCAGGACCCTTCCTATTGAATATAGAAAATTCAACTCCCTGTGTAACTGGACTTGAATTCCATATGACTCCAACTATATTCATTTCCCAGTCTTCATCCTGCACCTGCATCTCCCAGTTGCCGACTTCTCCTAACCACGATATCTATCCTCTAATACCAGCATCGACCAATCATCATCCAACTAAGGTATATCCTCCTTTTATTAAATTTTAGATATAGATGAGTCTAATCACTTCATGACCACTATTGAATGTGTGTTATACTATAGTGGATAGAGAGTAGGTAACTCACCTTCCACATTGCTAGTAATATTTTCCCCCAAAACTATAGTATGTCCTAACATCATTGTTTCACCAACCTCTCATATCAATGATTCAGTTTTTCTGGATATGAATGAAATCTGACTCTCATTTTTTATTCTTGAAAATTCTCAAAGTAACCATCAATGACTAAATGCATGTTGGTCTCCACTATATCCCTTGTCATCCAATCACATTCTATATACTACCTTGTCTATTTCTAGCAGTCCATCGCTTCCGAGCATGCCTTAATAATCCACACAGCCTATATAATTCTCCCCCTTCTGTTGTGGCTTTTTTTCCAAATGATTCACACACCATTCATAGTACTATTATTCCTAACCCTAGGAAATGAAACATAATATAGGGTGAACTTAGATGCTAAATAAGGGTAAAAAAGGGAGATATCATTGATCACATAAGTATAAAATGAGAATAAAAATGTGATAACATGAGCTTAACATTATAATTCCATACCCTAAATATCATAGAACATAATCTTGAGTCATGGCATAAAGCTTAGAAGTCCATAAGACATGAATCAAAAAGGAATAAAAGAATATAATCCATGGAAGCATAGCACTTTCATAAGGCATAGAATTGTGGCAAACACAAGAATAAAAAATCATTTACTTAGTAGTCAAGGATCATTTCCAAGACCATAATAGTGGATTGAGTTCACTTCCCAAACCATCGTAGTAGTCAAGGCTCTCCCCCAATACTATCATAATGTAAAAATTCCCTTACTAATATGGGTTCATTCCCCATTCTAGTCCTATTTATCTCACAAGATATCAATATTTACCTAATGCATTTGAGGGAGATATAGGTCTCACCCATCACATACTGAAAATCATATATATATATGCCAAAAATAATAAAACATTCATTATATCATACTTCATAAAAAGAAATGTGTTTCATAAACATTTCATCATAACATAACCCATGGAAAAGAAATGGATTTTATAAAAATTCCATCATTTCATAATACCATAACCCATAGAAAAGAAATAGTTTTCACACACATTTTTCATTATAAACATAAACCATCAAGAGAAATATTAAGGATGGTATCCTTAGATCATATCCTTATTAAATCATAATTGAAATCAAGGGTTTTTGTCTTTGATGAAGATAAATTCCATTAAAATATCATTAAAAATTCTTGAAGAAAATATCATTTAAATTTTAAAATAAATTCTTTAAAATAATTTTTTTTTGAAAATATTATGAAAAAAATTTTCTTTAAAAATAACCATGGAAACTTATTAAGGTTCAAATAATTGAGCGGTCATGATGGCGGGAAATTCTGGTCATGACGTATAAGTTAAAAAACATTCCTTTTATAATTTTGTAAAAAGTCATAAAAGTACCTCATTTAGAAAACCAAAAGAATATTCATTTTAAAAAATTTTGTAAAAATTCAAACATGGGTAAAAATGAATTTAAAAAATCATTGTAGAATATTAAAAACATTCTAGAAAATATTTTTAAAAAATATGGACATGGAAGAGAAAGGATTTTCAACTGAAGAGAGAAATGAAGTTTGTTTTCCTTGAAAATATATTTTCAGTATATTGAGTACCTAAGGTGAGGAAAATGAAAGGAAAACATGCGTTTTAAAGAAATAACCATAGTATAAGAAAAATCATGAGTTTTTTGAGAGGTATATCAAAAGATTTCATCATAAAAAACACAATCATAAACAATTCTGATAAACAATGAGATTGTAACATAAAACCCTTACCATTTTGGTAACATTTGAATCATAAGCCCTATGAAATAAAGAACCTAATATGGATATTTAAATCCTAATAACATTCATAATAAACATTATAAACAAATTCATGTGTGGTATATACACCACATAAAATAAATAAGTGGTGAATATGACACATGTCTCATAAAAATAAAAGTGAGATGAAAACCCCTTACCTTAGATATGACTTCCTTCGTACGTATTGGAATATCCTATATAATAAATATATATTTATTAAAAATCTATTAAAAAACCATAATTATATATACCATACCATATATTATTTACTTATAACCTTTTATCACCCATTTTTAACACTTCTTTATTAAAATCATTGTTCTAGGTGATATCTGCTTCATTTTTCATGTATGCTATGGTCCTTGTATTTTGGTCACAATTACATCATATATAAAATTTTAATAATGATAAAAATATAATATATATTCATTATATACATGTTTAGATTCATTCATAAAATTATAGATAGAAAAACAAATTACACTATTCATGGAGATGGTAGGTCGTACATAGGCATTAATGTTGTTTTCATTTTTTCGTCGGATGAAAGAAAAGAAAGTTAAATACTAACTATATATTCTAGAATCATTATTATATCATATATATAAAATATATTCATTAAATACATCCTTATTACCATGTAAGAAATACAAATATGAAAAATGAATCACATCGCTTCGTGGAGGTGGTAGTCCACACATACACATGATCGACATTATCATTTTCCAATGGTTTGGAAGGTAAGAAGGTAAATATGATATTATTATTCTAGAAGTATAATTATATCATAAGTATAATGTATAAAAATTAATCCCATCATAATAATTAATTAATACCCAAATAATTCATTTATAATAATGTAAAGATACATTTTTTATAATTTATTTAGTTCTATTCATACTCGTGAATCCAACTTCCAAGTGATAACTATAATTTAATAGTATATTATCATTCATGTTGTTTCATGTAACATAAGATATCAAAGAAATTAAATTTATTTTAAAGAAAAGTTCATAAAATCTTTAGGTGTTAAATTATACCCCCCTTAAAATTAATTTTGGCCTTGAAATTCATCACTTCAATGTAAAAAACGTGGATATATTTGTTTCATTACATTCTTGAGTTCCCATGTAGCTTCTTTGAATTTGTTATTTCTCTAGATAACTTTCACTAGGTGAGTAGTATTATACCATAGTAACTTATCTCTATGATATAATATTTTTTAAGGTTATTCCTCATAAGAAGGATCATGTTCCAATGGTATTACATCTGATTTTATTACATGTGATTGATTAAGTATATACTTTCTAAATAGAGATACATGGAACATGTTGAGAACTTGAGTAAGGTCCAGTAGAAGCTCCAAGTGATAATATATCATCCCTACTCGATCAAGAATATAAAAAAGAAAAATATAAATAGGAATAATATTTCCCTTCTTTATGAATCACATAACCTTATTCCATGGATAAATTCTTAGAAAAACCTTTTCACAAACTTCAAATTTCAGGTCACACCGATGATTGTAACCATAACTTCTTTGTCGACTCTAAGCTACCATAATGTGATGCTGAATGGATCTAAATTTATTTATCATTTCCTTAGATAGATCTGGTCCTAATAGATTTATTTATCCAATATCATCCCATCATGTTGGAGTTATAAAATTATTTCCATAGAGGGATTCATAAGGATCCATCTGAATGCACGAGTGAAAGATATTATTGTAAAAAAAAATCAACTAGAGGAAGGTGTTGATCCCTATCACCTTTGAAATACATAGAATAAGATCTTATAATATCCTATAGGATTTGAATTTTTATTTTAGTCTAGCCATCTATCTGAGGATGATACATCATTTTAAAACTCAACTATGTATCCAGATCCTATTAAAGACTTCACCAAAACTATGTTGTAAACCTCGAATCCTGATTAGATATAATAGAATATGGTACTCCACAAAACCTTAAAACTTCCTTAATATAAATGTTGGAACTCTGATCCAGATAGAAATATTCTATAATGGAAATGAAGTGTGCTGACTTCATAATAATATTGACTACAACCCATATAACATTGTGTCCATTCGATGTTTTGGGGTGTCCAATGAAAAAATCCATTATGATGTTTTCCCATTTCATTTTTGGTATGTGTAATGGTTGTAACATCCAATTAGAAATTTTTATCTTAGCCTTAGCTTAATGAAATACCAAGCACCGAGATACATACTCATAAATATCACTCTTCATGTTGTCCCACCAAAAATACCCATTTAGATTTCTATACATATTTGTACTTCTAGGATGAATATAAAATAATTAACTATGAGATTCATCCAATAGCTTCTTCTTAAAATATGGTATGTATGTAACACATAATCAGTTCCTAAACCTTATCATTCCATCACAATCAAGGTTAAACTCAAGAAAATTTCTTACATTCTTTTGTAGTTCCATATATTCCTTATGTGCCCTCTTAATCTTCACTTGTATTGATAGTGGAACACATATTTGAGAAAGATAATATTTCTATCATTCCTTCAAGATTTCAAGATTCATCCTTTGAAAATTAATAAATATTGTATCTTTTGTGATCTTCATCATAGATAAACTAGCACAATCCTTTTGTCTTAGAGCATCTACGACCTTATTCGCTTTCCCAAGGTGGTAATGTATTGAGAAATCATAATATTTAATCATCTCTAACCATATTCATAAAATAGATTCTTCTTCAAATATGGTATGGATAGAACACATAAATAGTTCCTAAACCTTATCATTTCATCACAATCAAGGTTAAACTCAGAAAAATTTCTCACCTTCTTTTATAGTTTCATATATTCCATATGTGCCTTCTTAACCTTCACTTGGATTGGGGGTTGAACACTCATTTGAGAAAGATAATATTTATCCCATTCCTTCAAGATTTCAAGGTTGATCCTTTGAAAATCAAGAAATATTGGATCTTTTGTGATCCCCATCATTGATAATCTAACATGACACTTTTGAATTAGAGAATATACCACCTTATTCACTTCATTAGGGTGGTAATGTATTGAGAAATCATAGTCTTTAATCAGCTCCAACCATATTCTATGGAACATATTCAACTCTTTCTGTGTGAAAATATACTATAAATTTTTATGATCAATATATATATCATAAATTTCTCCGTAAAGATAATTCCATTGTATATTTAATGAAAAAAAACTACCACAACTAACTCCAAATCCTAATAAGGGTAATTTTCTCATGAACCTTCAATTAGTATGAAAACTCATATATTCCTTATGTGCCTTCTTAATTTTTACTTGGATTGATGGTTGAACACTCATTTGAGAAAGATAATATTTCTCACCTTACTTCAATATTTCAAGATCCATCATTTGAAAATCAAGAAATATTGGATATTTTTTGATCCTCATCATAGATAAGATAGCACGATCCATTTGGCTCAGATCATTTACCACCTTATTCACTTTCCTAGGGTGGTAATGTATTGAAAAATCATAGTCTTTAATCATCTCCAACCATATTCTATGGCGTATATTCAACTCTTTCTATGTGAAAATATACTTTAAATTTTTATGATAAGTATATATATTATACCTTTCTCCGTAAATATAGTGCCTTCATATCTTTAATGAAAAAACTACCACAACTAACTCCAAATCCTAAGAAGGGTAATTTTTCTCATGAACCTTTAATTAGTGTGAGGCATAAACTATAACGACATCATTTTTCATGATAAAACATCCCAATCCTTTCTTTGATGAATCACTATAGATTACAAAACCTTCTCCACTATATGGTAAATTAATCACTAGTGCACTAACTAACCTTGTAACAACTAGGCCCTACTAGCAGCACAAACACACTTCCTTAACAAAAATTTCAGGTTTTAGACAACCAGGTACCACCAGTTACCCCGCAGATACATGATCCCCTCCCTAGGTCCCACCCACATGCCTGAATGGGTCATTGGACTAATACTTTCCCCACAAGAAAACACATTTTCTTTCTAGTATTCTTTTTCTTCACTCACATACACCTTGATAAACTTTCCAGAAGGTCACCCATTCTAATTACTACTCCTTTCCAAACATGTTTAACTTTGGAGTTCTAATCAGGTAGGATCCTGAAAAGAAAGGTGAAACTTGTTGACATAAGTCATATCATTTATTTATTTAACCCTTTATCATTCCGGGGTGTTAAATTCACCCCCCTTTAGGGCATAATGTCCTCATTGTGGACCCTATATCTCAACCCAGGCAGTGAACCACACTTAAATATGGATTCCTTCTCTGATATTAATGTAAAAACTAGGCCCCACTGACAGCACAGACACCTTTCCCTAACATGGCTATCAGGTCCTAGCCCATAAGGTTCCACTAGTTTCCCCATAGAAATGTGGCCCACTCCCTCAAACACACCCACATGCCCAAATAGGTCATCATACTAATGAAAACCCCCACAGACCAACACATGTTCTTTCTAGTGTGCTTTTTCCTCACTCGCACACACCCAGGGGAACATCCTATATGGTCACCCATCTTGATCACTAATCCAATATAATAATTCTTAACTATGGAGTTTTAATTAAATAGGCTCCTGAAAAGAAATACACACCTTGTTGACATGAGTTATATCATTCAGCCTTTTAACCCTTTATCATTCTGGGGTGTTAAAAACCTTCTCTTCAGTTCCTTGAATTTTTATTCACATCTATCTATCCAAAGTAACTTATCTCCATTACAAGTTAACTTGGTGAGTGGATTATGCAGTCATGATAAATTCTCCCCAAAGCATTGATAATATCTATCCAAACCAAGAAAACTATGGATCTTAGTCATAGTGGTTAATCTGGGCCAACATTTAATAACTTTTTTCTTTGAAGGATCTACTAATATACCCTCACTTGAGATTATATGACCTAATAATGAAACTTTCTAAAGCCATAATTCAAACTTAGTAAATTTTTCATAAATATTCTTCTTCATCAGGGTCTTCAGTACAATTATCAAGTGATGTTCATGATCTTCCTTGATCTTTGAATATATAATATTATCATCTATAAAGACTACCACAAACTGATCAAGATAATATCTAAAGTCTCTATTCATAAAATCCATGAATATGGTGGGGGAATTAGTCCGATAAAAGGACATAACAATAAATTCATAGTGTCTATACCTTGTACAAAATGTTCTCTTAGGTATATACTCCTTCTCAACCCTCAATTGATGATATCCAGAATGAAGATCAATCTTAAAAAGGTATTGATCTATGTTCATTTGATCAAAAAAGTCATTAATATGATATATAAGATACTTTTTCTTGATAGTAATCTTGTTAAGTTCTCAATAATAAATATAGAGTCACATTGATCCATATTTATTCTTAAAAAACTAATTGGTAAATACCATAGTGATGCACTTGGATGAATGAATCCCTTATCAATATTCTCTTGGAGTTTGTTCTTTAGTTCCTGTAACTCAATAAAATACCTTCTATATAAAGACTTTGAAATAGGTGTATAAACATGTATGAGTTCTATAGATAATTCAAATTCATGTTTCAATGTAATACCTGAAAATTATTCTAGAAAGACATCAACAAACTTCCACAAAATAGGCATATCTCTGATGTTGAGTTTCTCCCCAACCATCTAAGATAAACACCCCTTTTGAATAGGAATAAAAAATCATACAATGGATGTGATTTACATTAAAAGTTTATATTTATCATCACACTGATAGAAAATCATAGTTTGGTTTAGAATATCAAGCATGACTTACCTTCCCCAACAATTGATGTGGGGTTATATATAAAAACCCAATCTATGCTTAGGATAACATCAAACTCAACCAAAGTGATAATAATAAGATTTTAAAGAAAAAAATCCCATAAAATTCAATCAAATAAGAATCATATAATTAAGATGTGATCATTATACCATTAAGGGTTTTTACTACTAACTCAATATATAATTGATAAGGAGGTATTGTGATACCATTAGAAAATTATTTGGATATAAAAGAGTGGGTAGATCTATAATCAAATAAAACATTAGTAGTTATAGAGTGGATGGTAAATGAACCTTTCAACATGTCATTATCATACCCCTCATTAGAAATAGAGATTTCATGATATTTCCCTTTGTCTCTGAGCTTAAGAGGTTTTTGAAATTGATTATCATCATTAACCTTTAGATTTGAGAACTGGTTGGTATAATGACCATACTCCTTGCATTTAAAATACTAGAGTGTGGGTGGTTCATTCTGCAGATCTTTATCTCTATTCGCATCATTAGATAACTTCTTCTCATCACTTCAGTATTCAATTTCCCAATGGACTTCCTTTCCAAACTTGAAACATTTACCAATTACCTTTAGAAAATTTCCTCCATGTTTCCTTCCCCACTTTGAACATAAAGGAAATCTCATCTTCTTCTCTCCAAGGTTTTTAGAATTTACTTTGAATTCCATATTTATTTTCTTATCAAAACCATGATATTTATGGGTAACTCCAATTTCCATAACTACCTTGATGACACATCAAATGATTTCTTCATATCTACTAAATTATTTTATGGATAATTCCCTTCAGAGGCTTGGTTTTAAGGAACTGAATATCGGGAAACATTACTTTCAGGTTGGATGATAAAACTAGAAGCATACCTCAAAAGTATTATAAAATTTTCCTCATAGGTACTAAAAGATTCATCATCCTTGTGTTTAGAATCAAGGAATTACTTCTCCATTTTCATGTGAAGAATATAAGGAAATTACTCATTAAAAAATATTCTCTTAAACTCATCCCACTCCAAAGAGTAAATATATTCCTCTTTACTTGTGTTCTTGATAAGATTCCACCATTGATCCACTTAGCATTCCAAGTGATAAAAAACTAGAATAAATTTATCATGTTTTTAGAACTAAAGAATGAAAAATGTATTTTCAATGGTATTGATCCATTTCTTATATTCTAGTGGATTAGAAGACCCACTAAAATAAAGTATACATTTCCTCATAAAGGAATCAAAAGAACGTTGTTCCCTTGTTTTATCATTTGTAAGCTCAACATAATTAATATCTTGAAAAATTTATGAAAGAATATAAATAATTTTTTTTATTTCTATCTCTCATAACATTCAGTTTATCAAGAGGAAAATCATTGAATTTTCCATCACATTCAGTATTAACATGATTCCTTTGGGTTCCAGCCATTGATTAAAACCAAAAAGAATAGTTTGAGAAAAAATGATCAAAGTGTAAAACCATATAATCATGAAAAATCATTTATAGGATGTATAAATAGTAACACCATATTCCATGGTACCTTAGGTTTAACCTAGGTCATTCATGATTGTTACCAAAACTGTAGAATATTATCCTATACTTATACTTATCCTTAGGATTCTCACTAAATTTTTCTCATCCTAGTTTTCAAAGGTTAACTAAAACTTTCTCTGGTATCAACTATAATGACCAATAATTTTCATACATAGATACCACATATTTTTAAATGAATATTTATTACATTACATAACAATCCACACTAGAATCATATAGATCTAGTGCCTTTGGAAACTTAGACATATAAAAAACTGGTTCATAAAAGATCTACATCATCTCCCACTAAGTTCTTTATAATTAATACCCTTATTAGAAATTTCATACTTAGTACTTTTATTCAAAACCTGGAGAAAGGAAACATAATAACTGGTGAAATAATATGCTCAGTAAGGGGAGATATTAATGATCACATAATCATAACACAAGCATAAATATGTGATAATATGAGCTTAAAATTATAAATCCATACCCTGCATATCATAGATCATAATCTCGAGTCATGGAATAAATCTTGGTAGTTCATAAGACATTAATCATAATGGAATCAAATAACATAATCCATATAAGCATAACATTGAAATAAGACATGGAATTGTGGCAGAAACATATGTATAGAAAATCATTTTATTAATAGTCAAGGATCATTTTAAAGAATATCATAGTGCATTGGGTTTGTCACACCCCGACCTTTTAATTAATTTTTATTTTATCATTTCTTTGCTTTGGATCATTGCGCCAAGGTCCGGGCTAGGTCCCGACTTAAATTTTTTTTCATTTAATATCTTTTGTGGGTTTTAGACCCATGCGCGGTCACCACACAATAGACGGTGGTCGCGTCGTTAGTCGGGTGTCCGTGAAAGTATCTAACGATTAAAATAAATAATTTTTATATAAATAAAGTGGGTTAAATGGTTAAATTACAATAATAATAATGTTATTATATAATTGATAATGTTAATATCGATAAGGTGTTATTATTTTTATTGTTTTTATTTTTATTATTTTTGGTTATTATCATCTTTATTATTATAACTTTTATGGTTATTTTTTTTTATTATTTTTTTATTACTATTTTATTATTATTATTATTATTATTATTATTATCATTCTGGTGTTATGATTATTATTATAATTATTATAAAAAAATAATAAACAAAACAAAATCTAACCCTAATCCCACGACTCCCCCCTTTTTTCCCTTCTCCCCCACTTCCTGTGTGCCACAATGCACCTCCCTGGTTCTCCTGAACTTCCTCAATGCTCGAATATATCCCAAAACCTTGATGGCCTCCTACTTCTAGCCAAAAATCCCCATAAACCTCTCCCGCATTGCTCTTTGAAGCGGACACCCCGACCGCCCAGCGAATCCCATTGCCCGCCCTTCCTCCGCCATCCGCCCTCATGATCCCCTCACCCTTCGGTGCTCACCCCCCTAGTCCGCTCCTGACCTCGCTTCTTCCCCCTGCAGCAACTGCTCTATCCACACTACTCGGATTCTCCTCCTTCAATCGGAGACACAGGGCACCCTCCTTCCACAACGTTATTCCCTCCCTCGTTTTCTCTCTTCGACACACCACCCAACAGCCGTTTCCGTCCTCCAACTGCTCCCTATGCCTTTGGCCAGCTCCCCTCGCACAGCTGCCTAACCTCCAGCCGGCATGCTGTCTGGCCAGTAGTGGCACAACCGTCTCCCGCAGCGCCCTCTGGATTCCTCTCATGCGCGCACAACCTTTCCGATGAACCCCTTCCATCGGTTGGTAACTTGGAGTTTTGTCTCCATCGATCTTTTTTAAGGTCCTTCTCTTCACTTTGTTTGTTCAATTTTGTTGTGTTAGGTCAGTGTAAACTTTCCGCTGGTGCATTTGAGTTGTTTTTGGGTTTTGACGTCGATTGTCGGATACTTTTCCATCATGTTTCATTTCCCCATTAAATTTAGAAAGGCTTTGATTTCTTGCATTTTTCACCTTCATTGATATTAATTAATTATTTTTGATTTCTAGAATAATTATTTTATCTGCTTAATTGATTTGGCATGTTTTGTGGTGAGTTAGTTCAGTGTGAAGTTTAGTTTCTAAATGAACTTAGTTTTCATTTTATATCTTATAGCATACTGATGTGTATTAAGATGCGTTTTATGAAAGCTAATCCTGAGTTATTTAATTGTTTTTTATTGATTATACAATTAATTTATTTAACCATGCAAGTGGTGCATAGCCTCTTTATTTGGACGTAGGTGTGCATTTGATAAAAAATGTGTTCATTGAATCAGTTTTGTTAATGTAAGGCTATGGGTTTCTCTTTGGTTTTGTTTTATAAATTTTAAATTAGTTTAGTAAATAATGTATATGGTGTGAGTTGTGTTTTGAAAGCGTGTCGAGGTGGTATTTTTTCTATTTGTTCGTTTGATTTTTTTTGAGTCCCTGTTTATGAATTTTAGTTGTGCGGTTGTTGCAGCGTGTCGGTGAGGAAGACCCGCGATACTGCAGTCATCGTCTTGTGTGTGTTTGTGTGTCTGTGCGAGGCGTGATGTGCCATTGTGTTTGGATAACGAGCCGAGGTAGGACCCCCACTGCACTCACCTTTAAAATCAGAATTTATTAATTGCTTCATATTTTATTAATTTTAAATAAATAAGCAATAGTATTAGATAATCAATTTTTAAATGATCACTCAATGTAAAAAAGAGCCGTCTATTTTATACACAACACTTGAAATATTTTCTCGAGGAGCGAACACCCAATAGTGAAAGAATGTCCGTTTTTACTTTAAACATAATTCAAAAAATTTGAAATGTAGTTCTGGTTTATTGATAAATGATTTATTTTGAAGCTTGAACAAGTGTTTTGGTTCACTTGAGAAATGAGGATTTTTCTTAAAATTGGTGAATCCCCGTTTGTAACTTTAATAAAATAAATTATTTTGGAAAAATCTATTTGGGGTGACTCAGATGTGATATTTGGTGTATGTTGACTGTATGATTGGTGTGTGATGTTTTTACTACTTGATTGACTTTGTTGACACACCCCTTTCCTGTTTATTATATGTGTTGACATGGGAACTTGGCATAGTAAGTGAATCTTTTAAAAATGATTGCTGCACTAGTTTAGATTACGCACTAGCTAGTGGTCCCTAGTACGGATGACACTCTGCTAGGGGATTTGGCCCCTCGGTTAGGACATGTAGGGAAACACCGGGCATTAGGGCGTTATGACGCCATCAAGAGTAGGAATGCCTTCAGGATGAGTCACATGTATATTACGTTCTAGATTTTTCACGAGCTCCTAGGTTCGAACCATGTTTTATTCAGTGTATATTTCTATGTGGCGGACGTTTGAGAGGTCTAGTTCGGTTGCTGGCCCCTGTGTGCCACTTCTCTTCCATTTCCCTTAGTGTGTGTTGTGTGTGGTTTTCCATTTGACTAACAACTGAAATTTAAATTTCTAAATTTCTCGTAGAAATGTTTTAAAATTCAATGTACATGTTACTTTTAAACGTTACGCTTGTTTTTAAATTAATAAGGGCAATGGACTGTTACTTGTTTTATAAATGGAAGTGAGTGTGGAAACCAATATTTTTTATAATTTAGTTCAAACCTGGAATTAGTAAATTTCTTTATTTAAAGGTAGTGCATTGGGAATAGTTTTTTGGTCATTCCTACTGAGTTTTAATACTCATGCCTATAGTGTTTTCCTGTTTTTAGTTGTGTTGCAGGTTTGAATTGAGCTTTCTTGCCTTGGGCGAGAGTTGGTTGTGGACTGGTGAGCGATACTCGGAGTCGCGAGGAGTTTTGGTCATGGTCAGGTTAGTTTGATGTTGTTGGTTGTTCCTCCTTTTTCGTGTCATTTATTTGCCTTTCAATATTTTACTTTTTCTAATGCTTTAATTGTCTTTCATTTATGGGCCAAATCATTCCCTCTTGTTTTTTTTGATGCCCAACACTAGTTTCCAGCCCGTGGGGATCGGGAACGCCCCTTGGGCCTTGTTGCGGGCGGGCTCGGGTGACCAATTCAGGGTCAACCTGGGTTGGTTCATGACAAAATGGTATTAGAGCAGGCCCTTGTTATTTGGTGTGTCCGGTAGATGGAAATTAGGACTGTCGGGACTCAAGAGGAAGGTGCGGTAATGACGTCATGAACCCTCACCTGTTTCGAACCTCGAGTCGCCAAGGGTAGTTCGAGAATTGAGTCCTTGTTTCGTTCTGGTTTGTTTTGATTGGTGGATGACAACAGAGGAAAGCCGACGTTACATCGTGATTTCATATGGAGTAGTGACCCATGTGGAGTCTGAGTACATGGTTTAAGTCCTTCCTAGTCGTTAACGCTTACTTGGGGCATGGACCACTACCATGTTGCCAGGTTAAGGATGACTAGTAGTCCCTCTCTTCGGTGATTTGATGCAAGTTGAGTGTCGTCTTGGTTTTGATTGGTGTAAGTGCATTCTTGAAAATGAAAAAGGGTTTTTTAAATGAGAATGATTTCTTTTAGATGGATTTAGATTTGTGAAATGGATTTGTTTTAAAACTAAAAGCTCTTGGTCTAAAAATCCGGTGTTTTCTTGGAACTGGTAGAGATATGGTTTGGGTGCAACCTCAGGTACTCTTTATGAATGTTTGCACATGTGAGGGAATGTATGAAAAGTGTGTGTTGGAGCGTATGGATGAAAGCGGATGAAGACAGGTACAATGGTTCATTGGATTACTAGGGTGTGCACTTGGAATTAAAGGCTTGACCTTGTTTTTCTAAAGTGATTTTAAAAAGGGAATTGATTTTTGAAAAAAATAAAATAAAAAATTTGAAATTGGTTTGAAAAGTGGGTTTGGTATTTGGAAAATGGCCTTCAAAGAAGGCGACTTTGAAATATAAAATAAAAAGGGATTTTTTTATTGTGTTGTTATTTGTTTGGTTTATGAGTTGGATGTTTTTGAATACAAATGCTTTCAATGATATTGCTTTAGCTTGATATTGGTTTTGGTTATGTGTTTTACATGTTGTTCAGAAAATGCCACCCAGAAAGGTCCCCAGAGTTTCTGATAAGTCATGCCCAGTTTTTGGTCCTTCTCGGATGTTGTCTGTACTTAACGGTGACCGGGGTCCGTTAAAGGTAGTTATGTGGTTTGAAGAGGTCGAGTGTGCTTTTAGGATGTTGGGAACTCCCGAAGTTATCAGAGTGCGTGTTGTTTTGGGACAGTTTGAAGGTCCATCTCTGGACATATAGAGGTTGCTCGCCCCACCGTCAATGTAAGTTAGGATAATGTGGGATGTATTTAAATCTGTCTTCGTCCGATTGTTTATACCTGAATAAGTTAAGGCGAAGAAAAGGGAAGAGCTTGTGCATATTTAACAAGGCCAATGGATGGTGAAGGCATATGTTGACCATTTCAAAGAGCTGGTGTCATTTTCTCCAAAAGTAGCATCGTAGGGATTGATAATGACTTCCCTCTTCATCAGGGGGTTTTATCCAGAGATCAAGGAGCATGTCCTCCTTTCTAAAGACCATTGTTTCTAGAAGTTGGTGGATGAGGCATTCTTAGCTGAACTGGTATCCGGAGCGTAGGTTCTTGGCAATCCATCATATCCAGTTACTCATGAAGGTTCCCCATCTGGCGAGCAGGGGGTGCCAGAGGGTCCTGTTTCTAAAGAGTCGTCTGTAGTGGTTCTGGATTCTAGTTCATCAGACCGTTCATTGGTGTGCCACCAGTGTGGCCGGTTTAGGCATGTGAATCCGTCATGTCGCATCCCTCCGAAGATGTTTCTTCGTTGCGGCTGTCTGGGTCACTTGGAGAAGTTTTGTAGGAAGCGTCACCTGAAGAAGACACTGTGACCGGAGGAATTCCAGTGCCTGACTGTGAGGCAGGAGATGTTTCAGCCATCAGAGCCCCAACCGTAGGTCTTGGGTTGAAGCTCACGCGTAGTCAGGTTTTTCCAGGGGTGTGAAGCCTTGGTCCGAGTTTTGTGTTCCATCTTGGTAATGGAATATTTAAAGTCTTTTTGTCCTTTATTTTTCTGCTATTAAAGTTTTGACGTCGTTGTAAGTTCATTGCTTCACTGTGGAGTTATAATAGACATGTTATGATGTAATCCAACAATTTTTTTATCAGATTATGGTTTTTTGAATCGTTCATTTTTCTTAAAAGTGTGTTTGACCCTTGTATATGTTGATCTCAGTTTATCCATGTTTGTTTGGAGATGTATGTGCCTATGGAATAATCAATGCTTGTGTTTATACTCAGGTTTACTGCATGAGTTAAGTTCTGTTTAGCGGTTATTCTCTAGTATTCGGAGTTTTGGTCCAGGTCGAGAGTTTCAAGGTTCAGTGGGGGTGTTCTCTCGTGCTATAGAAGATAGTTTTGATTGGTTGGGAGTTCCCGCGTCTCCCCCCCTCCCAGGGTGGTATGTTTGGGTGTTAAAATTTCCACACTAGTTAAGTTCTTATGGTGGGGAGAACCCTCTCGTGTTCTCCCATTCTATTATGTTGTGGTTTCTTCTGGTTTTATTTGGGCATGGATTCTTGTTTGGTCCATCGTTCAGCTGGGTGAATTTCTGGGGGCAGAAAGTGTCTGTGGTGGGGAGAATTGTCACACTCAACATTTTAATTAATTTTTATTTTAGTATTTCTTGGATCTAGATCATCCTTCCAAGGTCCAGGCTAGGTCCCGACTTAAATTTTTTTTCATTTAATATCTTTCATGGGTTTTAGACCCGTGCACGGTCATCGCACAGCAGGCGGTGGCCGCGTCGTTAGTCGGGTGTCTGTGCAAGTATCTAATGATTAAAATAAATTAAGTTTATGTAAATAAAGTGGGTTAAATGGTTAAATTGAAATAATAATAATGTTATTATATAATTGATAATGTTAATATCGATAAGGTGTTATTATTGTTATTAATTTTATTTTTATTATTTTGGTTATTATCATCTTTATTATTATAACTTTTATGGTTATTTATTATTATTATTATTATTGTTTTATTACTATTTTATTATTATTATTATTATTATTTGTATTATTATTATCATTCTGGTGTTATGATTATTATTATAATTGTTTTAAAAATAATAATAAACAAAAAAACCTAACCCTAATCCCACGAATCCCCATTTTTTTCCCTTATCCCCCACTTCCTGTGCACCGCAACGCACCTCCCTGATTCTCCCGAACTTCCTCAGCGCTCGACCATGTCCCAACACCTCGCCGACCTCCTGCTTCCAACCACAAAGACCCCTCAACCTCTCCCGCCTTGCTCCTTGCAGAAGACACCCCGACCGCCCAGAAAATCCCACTGCCCGCTCTTCCTCCATCGTCCGCCCTCATGGTCCCCTCACCCTTCGGTGCTCGCCCCCCTGGTCCGCTCTAGACCTCACTTCTTTCCCCTGCAGCAGCTACTCCAGCCGCACTCCTTGGCTTCTCCTCCTTCTATCGGTGAAGAGGGGTACCTTACTTCCATGACGTTATTCTCTCCCTCATTTTCTCTCTTCGACACACCACCCAACAGCCGTTTCCGGCCTCCAGCTGCTCCCTATACCTTTGGACAACTCCCCTCGCCCAGCTGCCTGACCTCCTGCCGGCACGCTGTCTGGACAGCAGCAACTCAACCATATCCTACAGTGCCCTGCGGCTTCCTCTCATGTGCGTGAAACCTTTCCGGTGAACCCCTTTCATTGGTTGGTTGCTTGGAGTTTTATCTCCATCGATCTTTTTTAAGGCCCTTTTCTTCACTTTTTTTGTTCAATTTTGTTGTGTTAGGTTGGTGTAAACTTTCCGCTGGTGCATTTGAGTTATGTTTGGGTTTCCACGTTGATTTTAGGATGCTTCACCATCATGTTGCATTGCCCCATTAAATTTATAAAGGCTTTGATTTCTTTCATTTTTCACCTTCATTGATATTAATTAATTATTTTTGATTTCTAGAATAATTATTTTATCTGCTCAATTGATTTGGCAAGTTTTGTGGTGAGTTAGTTCAGTGTGAAGTTTAGTTTCTAAATTAACGTAGTTTGCGTTTTATATCTTATACCATACTAATGTGGATTAAGATGCATTTTATGAAAACTAATCCTGAGTTGTTTAATTGTTTTTTATAGATTATGCAATTAATTTATTTAACAATGCAAGTGGTTCATAGTCTCTTTAGTAGGACGCAGGTGTGCGTTTGATAAAAAAAAGTGTTCATTGAATCAGTTTTGTTAATGTAAGGTTGTGGGATTATCTTTGGTTTTGTTATATAAAATTTAAAGTGGTTTAGTAAATAATGTAGATGGGGAGAGTTGTGTTTTGAAAGAGTGTCGAGGTGGTGTTTTTGCTATTTGTTCGTTTGATTTGTTTTGAGTTTGTGTTTATGCGTTTTAGTTGTGCGGTTGTTGCAGCATGTCGGCGAGGAAGACCCGCGATACTGCGGTCGTCGGCTTGCGTGTGTTTGTGCGCCAGTGCGAGGCGTGACGTGCCATTGTGTTTGGACAACGAGCTGAGGTAGGTCCCCCACTGAACTCACCTTTAAATTCAAAATTTATTAATTGCTTGATATATTATTAATTTTAAATAAATAATAAATAGTATTAGATAATCAATTTTTAAATGATCACTCGATGTAAAAAAGATCCGTTTATTTTATACACAACACTTGAAATATTTTCTTGACGAGCAGACACCCAGTAGTGAAAGAATTCCCGTTTTTTCCTTTAAACATAATTCACAAAATTTTAAATGTAGTTATGGTTTATTGATAAATGATTTATTTTGAAGCGCGAACAAGTTTTTTGGTTCACTTGAGAAATGAGGATTTTCCTTAAAATTAGTGAAGTCCCATTTGGCACTTTAATAAAATAAATTATTATGGAAAACTCTATTTGGGGTGACTCAGATGTGATATTTGGTGTATGTTGACTGCATGATTGGAGTGTAATGTTTGTACTGCTTGATTTAATTTGTTGACTCACCCCTTTCCTGTTTATTATATGTGTTGACATAGGAACTTGGCATAGTAAGTGAATCTTCTGAGAATGTTTGCTTCACTAGTTTAGATTACGCACTGGCTAGTGGCCCCTTGTATAGATGAAACTCTGCTAGGGTATTGGGCCCCTCGGTTAGGCCATGTAGGGAAACACTGGACGTTAGGGCGTTATGATGTCATCGAGAGTATACATGCCTTCAGGATGAGTCACATGTATAATACGTTCTGGATTGTTCATGAGCTCTTAGGTTCGACCCATATTTTATTCAGTGTTTATTTCTATGTGGAAGACGTTTGAGAGTTCTAGTTCGGTTGTTGGCCCCTGTCCGCCACTTCTCTTCCACTGCCCTTAGTATGTTGTGTGTGTTTTTTCATTTGACTAAAAACTGAAATTTAAATTTCTAAATTGCTCGCATAAATGTTTTAAAATGTGATGCACCTGTTACTTTCAAACGTTACACTTGTTTTTAAATTAAAAAGGGAAATGGACTGTTGCTTGTTTTAGAAATGGAAGTGAGTGTGGAAACTAATATTTTGTATAATTTAGTTCAAACCTGGAATTAGTAAATTTATTTATTTAAAGGTAGTGCATTGGGAATAGTTTTTTGGGCATTCCTACTGAGTTTTAATACTCACGCCTATAGTGTTTTCCTATTTTTAGTTGTGTTGCAGGTTTGACTTGAGCTTGGTCTCCGTGGGCGAGAGTTGGTTGTGGACTGGTGAGCGACACTCAGAGTCGCGTGGAGTTTTTGTCGTGGTTAGGTTAGTTTGCTGTTTTTGGTTGTTCCTCCTTTTTCGTGTCATTTATTTTCCATGCATAATTCTACTTTTTCCGCTACTCTACTTGTCTTTCATTTATGGGCCAAATCATTCTCTCTTGTTTAGTTTTGATGCCCGGCCAGCCTATGGGGATCAGGAACGCCCCTCGGGCCTTGCCGCGGGCTGGATCGGGTGACCAGTTCAGGGTCAACCTGGGTTGGTTCGTGATAGGGTTTACTACCCAAACCATCATAGTAGTCAAGGTTTAATCCCAAGAGTATCAGAGTGGACAAATTTTCTTACTAAACTGGGTTCATTCCCCATTTTAGTCCTATTTATCTCATGATATATATATCTTCACCCAATGAATTGAAGGGTGATATAGGTCCCACCTATCAAATAATTAAAATCAAAAATATTTGTGCCACAATATCATAAAACATTCATCATATCAGAACCCATGAAAGGAAATGGGTTTGATAAACATTTCATCATCACATAACACATGGAAATGAAATGATTCTCATAAGTATTCAATCATTTCATCATAGAATAACCCACATAAAAGAAATGGATTTCATACACATATTTTCATCATAACCATAAACCATCCATAGAAAGAATAAGTATAGTATCCTTAGATTATATCCCCAGTAAATCATAAGTTAAATCAAAGGTTATTGTCTTTGATGAATAGAAATACCATTAAAATATCAATAAACATCTTGAAAAAAATACCCTTTCCATTTTAAAATCACTTCTTTAAAATCTAAAAATTTCAAAAATATTATGGAAACCATTTTATTTGAAAATAAACATAGAAACATGTAATGGAATCCATAAATCATTGAGTGTTCATTATTTTAGGAAATTTCGTTCATGCTATATATGTTAAAAAACATTCATTTCATACTTTTTTATAAAAAGTAAAAAAAACACCTCATTCAGAAAATGATAAGAAGATTCATTTTATTTTTTTTAAAAAATTAAAAAATGGGTAAAAATGACTTTAAAAAATCATTTTATAATAATAAAAACATTCTTGAAAACATTTTTAGAAAACCTGGACATGGAAGAGAAAGTATTTTCGACTAAAGAGAGTAATGAAGTTGGTTTTCCTTAAAAAAAATATTTTCAGTCTCTTGAGTAATTAAGGTGATAAAAATGAAAGGAAAACATGTATTTTAAATAATAAAACATAGTACAAGAAAATCCATGAGTTTCTTGATAGGTAGATCATATGATTTAATCATCTAAAACATAATCATAAACAATCCCAATAAATAATGAGATTGTAACATAAAACCGTTACCACTTCGGTAACATTTTAATCGTAATACCCATGTAATAAATTGCCTAATATAGATATTTAAATCCATATAAAATTAACAAGAAACATCATAAATACATTCATAGGAAGTATATACACCATATAAAATAAACAAGTGGTGAATATGACACGCGACTCACAAAAATAAAAGTGAGATGAAAATATATTACCTTAGATCCGACTTCCTTCGTACGCATTGAAACCTAATGTATAATAAGTATAGATTTATTATAAATATATTATTACACCATAATAATATATTTCATACCATATATTATTTACTTATATCATTTTATTACCCATTTTTTAAGACTTAGTTATTAAAAGCACCGTTCTAGGGGATATCTACTTCATTTTTCATGTATGTTTTGGTTCAATAGTTTCGGTCCTTATTTTGGTCACGATTCCATTATATCCAAAATTTTAATAATGATATAAATATAATATATATTAATTATATACATTTTTATATTTATTCACAAAATTATGTATAGAAAAATTAATTACACTATTCATGGAGACGATAGGCTGTACATACGCATGAATGTTGTTTTCATTTTTTTGACAGATGGAAGAAAGAAAAGGTAAATAATAAATATATATTAAAGAATAATTATTATATCATATATATTCATTTAATACATCCTTATTACCATATAAGTAAAACATAAATGAAAAACAAATCAAATCGCTTCGTGAAGGTGGTAGTCCATACTGACGCATGATCGATGTTATTGTTTTCCAACGGTTTGGAAGGTAAAAAGATAAATATGATATGATAATTATAGAAGTATAATTATGTCATAATTATCATATATAAACATTAAACTCATCATAATATTTATTCATAAAAAATGGTGATGAGAAATAAATTGTATCGCTATGTAGAGACGGAAAGTTGTACATACACACGAGTGATATTTTCACTTCCCATTTGATGGAAAACGGGTGAATAAAGGTGGATTAATAATCATAATAAAATTTCATAATTTTTAGGATAATTAAATTATTATTTTATAAATAATATATTAGATTTATAGGGGATAAAATAATAATTAAAAATAAAGTGATCGGTTAAGGCGATTACCTCTTCTTTGAAATAACTCCTTTATATCTCCTCTTAAGTGCTCTAGGGTTGGTATTTTGGGAAGATAAACACCTCTAGAATGTGGCTATGGGAGTGGATAATATTAATTAGTATATATGTGATATATATTAATAGTATAATATTCTATAAATTTTATATTAACACTATGTAATAACACTTTCTTAGTCATTTAATCATTATAAAAAGCTTTTGTTTTGGTAGGTTTACCTCCCACTTAGCGATAATGTAATATTTATATAGTGAATGATTAAATGTTTTATAATGTTAAAAAAATGTAATTATAAGGTATTAAATTTATTTTAAAGGTTCTAAAGTTAAAATATTAATATCTAAACATGTTAATAAGCGGCAGGAGAATCATTCATGGATGTCTGGTTGACATTTGTGTATTTTGGTCTTGGTAATGGATGACTAATGGGATACATTTATCATTGTGAGAACTAGAATTTTCCTTTTTTTATTTGGAATGAGGCTCTTCTTGCAGTTGTCACTAAGTGGGTAGCCTCGAAAGAGGGATGGGTTCGACGACACCCATCATCCAGCCATCTTCCCTCATGTTTGATGGATGGATGGGCACTCTATAATTGGGTTTTCATGGTTTTTTATATCTAATTTTGTGATGCATACGGTTTATAGTGAATTTAGTTCCTCACAAGAAACATAAATTGGGAAGCTCAAGAGAGAGATAGGTGTGCTGAAACTTATCATATGGTCCTCCTCCCACATGCTAGTGAGGGATGGAGGAGTGCTCTACCATGTTGTGTTGTCGAAAAGGATAAATTATTGGAGGGGGGGGGGGTAGTGCATCATATTATATAAGAATCACTACTAAATTATCTAATAGGATGGGTGATGAGACTTATGGCTGGTACTTATTATGATATATGTTTCTTATTGGTCATTTGGGACTATGTATGGGACTTGGGTCATATTTTTTAGGATGTTTTACATCTAGGTCATGTTATGGGTTTTTCCTTTTAATGGTTCTAAAAATGGAATATCTTTATTTATATTTAATAAGGGGGGCTTTAACCTCAAAATTTTCAAAAAAATATAAACATGTTAATAATATATCATCTCTGTTTATTAAAATATTCTTAAACATGTTTGTCTCTGATTTCATCTTCAAGAGTCATAATTAAAAATATCATGGGATGAAAGTGTAATATTAAAAATAATCATGAGATATATATTATATAACCATAGGTAATTTAGGAATGATGAAATTGGTAACAAATATCAAATATCAACATTAACATTACAAATCATGTCCAATACAATTAAATTTTTTAACATCTGATGTTAAAAATAAGCTATAATGAACCATTATATTCATAGTAAATAATTATAAATGAAATATATAAAATGGTTATAGAGATGAATAAGGTTATGAAATAGATGATTAATAGAGTTATGGTGTTTTATAGAAATTTAGAGTGTGATCAGCTAAGCGGTGAAATAAGTTAAAATGTTTATCAAGTCGTAATTTTTTTCTCTACTCAAGTCCTTTTCCCCATGATTCATGAAATCTATTCTTTATTTTGATCTTCCAAGTATATTTTTATTCTCATTATCTTTTCAAATGGTAGATTTAATTTTTATATGGTGATATTACTTCTATTTATTAATTTAAAGACCCAAAATTCTCATACATAGATATTATATCTTAATTTATGAATATTCATTACCTAACATAACGATCTATGCCATAATAATTTAGGTATAGTGCCTTTTGGAAACTTGGGCACATAAATAACTGGTCTATAAGTAAGATACGTTATCTCCCACTAAGTTCTTCATAACTATCACCCTTCTTATACATATCATACATAATACCTTTCATCATAACCTGGGGAAAGGAAACATAAAAAAGGGTAAGCTTAGATACTCAGTGAGGGTAAAAAAGAGAGGTATCAACATATTCTGAGTATAAGGATATGATAATATGAGAATAAAATTTGAAAACCATACCATTCATATCATAGGTCTTAAAATTGATTCATGGCATAAATCTTAGTAGTTTATTAGACATGAATCATAATGTAATCAAAGAATATGAGCCATGTGAACATAACATTGGCATAAGGCATAGATTTATAGCATATACATAAGATTATAAAATTGTTAACATGTATAAATTGAAAAAATTTCACTCATTAAGTCAAGGACATGAAATAAGGACCTCACATAAACTTGTAGACATATAACCAGGTCCACACACAACCTTATGAACATGAAATATAGGTCCATAAATATCACTATAAACATGTAATCAGGTTCAAGAATAACATTGTGAACACATAATCAGTTGCATGTATAACATTGTAAACATGTAATTAGGTTTACACATAACATTGTGAACATGTATCCAGGTTCACATATAAAATATTTACTCATGAGTTTTTCAACTTACCCAATTCATTAGATAGAGATATAAGTCCCACCCATTATATAATCCATACATCTGTACACTACAAGATCATAAAACATTCATCATATCATAAACTATGAAAATGGGACTATTTTCATAAACATTTCATTACAGTATAACCCATGGAAAGAAACTAGTTTCATAAATATATTGTCATTATAATCATAAACCATCCAAATAAATAATAAATATGGTATCATTAGATCATATTCCTAATAAATCTTAAGTAACATCAGAGGATTTCATCTTAAATAGAAAATGATTTTGAGAAATCACTTAGAACATTTGTTGAGGAAAATATATTTTCCACTTAGAAAAACACTTTTTAAAACATAAAAAATATTAAAAATCTTTTTAGTTGAAAATAAACCTGAAAATTATAAAGGAATATTTAGATAAAATAATGTTCATGGCAGCAGGAAATTCTGTTCATGTTGTACATGTTAAAACAAATATTCCTTTCACATTTTTGGTTAAATCCAAACATGTCTTGCTTATAAAATCAAATGAAGATTCATTTTTTTAAAACAGTTTATAAAAAGTGAAACATAGGTAATAATGTATTTAATAAATCATTTGGATAACTGTAAAACATTTTTGAAAACATTTTTTTTAGAAAACATGGATATGAGAGAAAAAGGGTTTGTGACCGAAAAGAGAAATAAGGTCAGTTTTATTTAAAAACATTTCTTTGGAATATTAAGTACATAAGGAGAAAAAACTAAAGTAAAAAATGTATTCTAAATAAATAACTAAAGTATAAAAAAAATCACGAGTTTCTTGAGATATCGATCATAATATTTCATCATCAAAAACATAAATATAAACAATCCTGATAAATGATGAGATTGTATCATGAAACCCTTACCACTTTGGTAACTTTGAATCATAAGCCCCATGAATGAATAAAATTAAATGAAAATTAAAATATCATTAGAATAAATAAATAAATGATATTACACATCAAATACCATGTATATACACCTCATAAAATATGGTAGGTGCACAACATAACTTATTCCCAAAGAAGACAAATTGAGATAAAAATCCCTTACCTTAAGTATCGACTTACTTTGTACACATTAAAACCTAATGTATAATAAATATAAGTTTGTTATAAATCTATTATAGAACCATACTTATATATATAATTACATATATGATTTAATTATGACTTTTTATTACCCATTTATTAATAATTTGTTATTAAAATCATGTTTTGTGTAATAACTACTTTGTTTTTTGTATATGTTTTGATTTGTTATTTTCTATCATCTTATTTTGATCATGGTTAAATAATATAAATAATGTTAACCATGATATAAATATCATATATATTCAATATATATGTATTTATAATAATCCATAAAAGTTAGAGATAGAAAATAAAATACATTGTTCATGGGTACGGTAGGCTATACGTATTAATGAACAATGTTTCCATTTTCTCGAAGGATAAAAAGAAAGGTAAATAATATATTAATTTTTAAAAATAAATTTTATGTTATATATATCACATAAATTCATTAAATTTACCCTAATTTCCTTCCATGAAAATCTTTAATGAAAAATGAATCATATCACTTCACGAGGCTGTAGTCTACCGTACACACAAACAATGCTATCGTATCCCCCAAGGAATGGAAAGTAAGAATATATAGGTGATATAATAATTTAAAAAGTATAATTATTTTAAAAATATCATATATATTCATTTAATCTATCCTTCTCACTATCCAAGTAAAACATAAATGAAAAACATATCACATCGGTTTGTGAGGTAGTACTTTGCCGTACACACAAGCAGTATTATTATTTTCCAAAGGATCATGAGGAAAGAAGGTAGATATGGAATTAATATCACAGAGGTATAATAACATCATAAATATAATATATAAACATTAAATACATCATTATATCTATCTGTTATAGGTGGTGATGGAAAACGAATACCATAGGTTCGCGAGGCGGTGATCCACCGTACACAGGAATGATGATTTTGTATCCCATTTGATGGAAGAGGAGATAGATTTAGGTAATTATATTAAAATAATAAAATCTAATTATATTTTAGATATTGGTGTTATTATATCATCATAATTTAAGATGATTTGAATGAGTTAGAATAAAAATTAAAACAAAAACACATAGTTTAAAACTTTACCTCTTCTTTGGAAAACCTCTTCAGGTTCAACCTAAAGACTTACTATATTGTATTTATAATATCACCAAAGAATATATGATGTGGGGAGTGATAAGTGGAAAATATTTGGGTAGGTATTTTATAAACTAAAGGGTTTTGTAATTGTGAAGTGGAGAGGAGAAGAGGCGGTCTTTTATAAGTGGGAGTGATGACACACAATGAATTTTTGAAAAGAATAGTGTGACCACATTTTTCACATTCAAAAAATCTCCCAAATGGGCCATTATAGAACCTTATAGATGACAATTTATAAATTTTATCATAAAATGAGTGTTGGAAAAGTTTATAGGTCATTTTAATCCTTATCTTTTTAGTTTAACCCCCTTAGTGAACCCGTTTTAACCTTAATCGTAGTAATTAATATTTACTATTTTTACTGTTCATTTTGACCAAAAAATAAGTTGAACTTATTATATAATATAAATTATTATGATTAAAAATATTTAATCCATTTTTACAAATTCCATTCATAGAAGTGACAAAATTTAATTTAAAATTAAACCCACAAACGTGATAAGAAAGTAATTTTACAAAGAGAAAATGTTCAAAAGTTAAAGGTTTTTATATAAAAATTTAATATTAAATTGATTACAATTACCTAAATTGGATTAATAAATATATAATTTAACTAATTTTATTTTAAAACAATTTTAAAACAAAATAAACCTTAAACATTCATTAAATGAAAAGATAGTTTTCAATAAAAACTAGTATGTTTTACTACTCATTGAAAAATTAATCTTTTTTGAAAAATACCAAAAAGTAACCCTAATATAATTTTTACATATAGATTTAAAAAATAAATTTTATAAAATTTTTAAAAAATTACTTTTATTATTTGTTCATAATAATTAATAAAAAATAGTTTTTTTGAGAAAATATTATTTTCAAAACATATAAATACTTTAGCAAAAATTAAGTAAATTTTTATCAATATGTTATATATATATAAAAACATTATACCTAATATTTAAAATGTGGTTATTTATATTCATGACACCAAGTTTAATGGATAGGTAATAATGGTAGTATTTAAATAATAATATTAATTATTTGTTGTGGTTTGTTGAAACTCAATGTTACATGTAACATAAGCTATCAAAGAAATTATATTTATTAAAAAAATCATAAAATATTGGGGTGTTACATTCTACCCTCCTTAAAATAAATTTCTTCTTTAAAATTACATCAATTAGGTACACACAACTAAGGATGTTTCTGTCTCATCACATCCTTAGGTCCCCACATAGCTTTCTCAAGATAAGGGTTTTTACATAAAACTTCGACCATGTGATTGGTCATGTTTCATATAAATTTACCTATATGATCTAGAATATCCATCAAATTTACCTAATAATAAATATCATGCTCCAGTGGTATGACATCTGAGTTTAGTACATGTGGTAGATTAGGTACACACTTCCTTAGGAGAGATACATGGAAGACATCATAAACTTTAGAGAGGTTTGGTGTAAGAAACAACCGATAGGCTATCATCCTGATATGATTAATAATTTCAAAGGGATCAATATACATAGATCTTGGTTTAACTTTCTTTCTAAATCTCATAACCTTCTTCCATGGATAAATTCTTAAAAACACCTTATCACCAACTTCAAATTTCAGATCATTTTGATGGTTATCAACATAACTTTTCTATTGACTTTGTGTCACACTTATGTGTTGTTGAATGGATCTAACCTTTTCTGTCATTTCTTTAGCTATCTCAAGTACTAATATCTTTCTTTCTCTAACTTCATCCCAACATATTGAAGTTTTACACTTATTTTCATAGAGGCCTTCATAATGTGTCATCTGAATTCTTGAGTGAAATCTATTGTTGTATGAAAACTCGACTAGAGGAAGATGTTGATCCCAACCACCTTTTAAATCAAGAGAAAAATATTTCAACATATCCTATAGGGTTTGAATTGTTATCTATGACTAACTATCTATCTTAGGGTGATATATAGTGCTAAAACTCAACACTGTATCAAGAGTTTGTTGAAGACTTCTCTAGGACTTTGAGGCAAACCTCAGATCCCAATCAGACATAATGGAATGTAAAAATTCATGAAACCTTATAACTTTCTTAATGTATATCATGTTAAGATGATCTGGAAAGAAATATTATTTTATAGTGATGAAGTGTGGTGACTTTTTAAGGTGATCAGCTGCAACCCATATAACATTATTTCTTTTAGACGTTTTGGGGAGTCCGATGAAAAAATTCATGGTGATTTTTTCCCATTTCCATTACAGTATAGGTGATGGATGTAACATCCTCTTATAAATTTTTCTCTCAACCTTAAATTAATGACATACCAAGAACCAAGATAAAACTATATTATATTCCTCTTCACACTATCCCTCCAGAAATTATCTTTCAAATATTTATACATCTTCATACTTCTAGGATGAATAGAGAATAAATAACTATGAGCTTCCTCTAACAACTCCTTCAAATATGGTATGGAAAAAACACATACACAATTCCTAAACATTAAATTGATCAAGATATTATTTATCCTCTTCCTTAAATATTTCAAGATTCATCATTTGAAAATCCATAAATATTGGATATTTTGTGATCCTCATCATGAATAATCTATATTGATCCGTTCGACTCAAAGCATCAACCACCTTGTTCGCTTTCTCATGGTGGTAATGTATTGAGAACTCACAATATTTAATTAGTTCTAATAATCTTCTTTGGTGGATATTTATCTATTTCTATTTGACTATATAAATTATTTTTTTGATTAGTATATACAACACACTTTTCTCCATAAATATGATTCATCTATACCTTTAATGCAAAAATTACTGCAACACACTTAAAATCATGAGTTGGGTAATTTTTCTCATGAACCTTCAATTTTCATGAGACATAAGCTATAACCATGTCATTATTCATGAGAAATCATCTTAATCCCTTCTTGGATGCATCATTGTAGATTAAAAACCCTTATCCACTGTAGGGTAATGTAATCACTAATGTACTAACAAATCTTCTATTCAATTCCTTAAAATTCTCCTTACATTCATTTTTCTAGAGGAACTTGGATCCCTTATGAGTTAACTTGGTGAGTAGATTAGATAGTCATGAAAAATTCCCCAAAAACCATCAATAATATCCAACCAAACCAAGAAAACTATGGATCTCAGTCACCATGGTTGGTCTGGTCGGACATTTAATAACTTTCATCTTTGATGGATCTACTAATATACCCATGTTTGAGATTATATTACCCAAAAAATGAAAACTTTTGTATCCAAAATTCACACTTTTTAAATTTTTCATATAGTTTTTCCTTCCTTAGGGTATTTAGTACAATCCTCTAGTTATCTTCATACTCTTCCTTTCTCTTTGAATAAATTAGAATATCATCTATAAAGACTACTGCAAATGTATAAAGGTACTCTATAAAACTATATTTATTAATTCCATGAAGATAATGGGTTCATTTTTAAGACAAAATGACATCACTATATACTCCTAGCATCCATACCTTTTAAAAAACACTATCTTGGGTATATCATACTTCTTGACCCTCAATTGATGATATTTAGAATAAAGGTTAATCTTGGAAAATTATTAAGCTCCACATAGTTGATCAAACATGTCATCAATATGGGGTAGATGATCCTTGTTCTTGATTGTGATCTTATTAAACTTTCAATAATCAATGCAAGGTTTCATCGATCCATCTTTATTTTTAACAAATAGAAAAAGTATGCCCCAAGGTGACACACTTGGATGAATTAGTCCCTTATCAAGGTTCTCCTGTAGTTGCTTCTTCAATTCCTACAAATCAATCAGGGCTATTATATAGGGATTTTGAAATAGCCATAACACCAAGTATGAGTTCTATTGAGAACTTAACTTCATGTTTCATTGGAATACTAGACAAATCTTTTGGAAATACATCAACAACCTCATAATAGGTATATCATTAATGTAGATTTTCTCTCCAACCATCTGAGATAAATTCCCCTTTTGAATAGGAATAAAGACCCATAAAATAGATGTGATTTACATTATAAGTTCATATTTATCATCACACTAATAGACGATCATATATTTGTTTGAATATGAAGTGTGAATTCCCTTCCTCAAAAATTAATATGGGATTCATGTTGATAAAGAAAATACATTCCTAATATAACATCCAATTTAACCAGAGGAATGATGATAAGATCTATAGGAAAAACATTCTAAAAAACTTCAACTGGAGATGAATAATATACTTGAGATGTTATCATTGTACCATTAGAGATTTTCACCATTAATTATATATCAAATCATTTGGTTGGAATCTTTATACCCTTAGAAAATTCTTCAGATATGAAAGAATGGGTAAATCCAAAGTCAAATAAGACATTAGTAGTTCTAGAGTGGATGGTAAGTGTAACTTTCACCACATCATTATCATACCCTCATTAGAAATAGTGATCACATGAGATTTAAATTTGTCTCTCTCTTAAGAGGTTATAATAATTTATCACCATAATTAACCTTTGTATTTGAGCACTAGATAGAATAGTGCCCATAATACTTTCATTTGAAACACAAGAGTGTGGGTGGTTCATTATTTTGAGCTCTCTCTATTCATTTCATTGACTAGATTCTTCAAACTACTATATTATTTTTCTTGATTTCCAATATTACTACACTTGAAACACCTTCTTGTTCCTTTCAGGAACACTACTAAGTGATCCTTCCCACCATTTTGGTAGATAGGATTCTGAAAATTTTTCTTTCTTATAGGTGACATGTCATTGGAACTTCCATGGAACCCCATCTTACTCTTCTCATCACCAAAACCAAGAGTGTTTCAATCTTCCATTTTCAATTTTAGTGCACATCAAATGATTTATTCATATATTACAAATTAACTTATGGATAAATCCCTTTAGATATTTGGTTTTATGCCACTAAAGAATTGGTTAACCATACTTTCAGGATGAATGATAATGCCATAAGAGTACCTCAAAAGTCTTGTAAAATCTTCTTCATAGGTACCAAAAAAATTATCATCCTTTTTCTTAATCTTGAGGAATTCCTTCTATATTTTTGTATGAAGAATACAAAGAAATTATTTTTTGTAAAATAATATATTAAACTCATCCCACTTCGTGGATTCAATTTATTCTCATTTCCCCACATTATTAATAAGAGTCCACCATTGATCCATCTCACCTTTTAAATGGTAGACAACCAAAATGAATTTTTTATGCTCCAAACACCAGTTAATGAAAAATATATTTTTAGTGGAACTGATCCATTATTCAACAACTAGTGGATTAGATGAACCACTAAAAAAGGGGGACCTTTCCCCATGAAGGTCTCAAAAAATAATTGTTCCCTCTATTGATCATTTGGATGTTCAACATGATTTATAGATTAGAAAAGTTGTGTGATATTGATAATGAGATTTTGAATCTAGTTCTCATAAATTTTTGGTGCTAAGGGAAATAATTACATTGTCCATCACACTCAGCATTATATTGGTTCCTTAGGGTTCTAGCATTAAATAAAACCAAAAATCATAGTGTAAAAAAATAATCATAGTGGGAAGCCACATAATCCTGAAAAATCACTTATTGGATTTCTATATCATAACACCTTTTATAAGATCCCATAATTTTTCCAGGTACATCTCTCTATGAGTTTTTCATTAATATTCTCTTTTGATTATGTTTTCATCCTGAAAGTCTGTCGTTTGAATAAACCCAGTATTGGGTTGCAAGGAAACTTGAAAAGGACCAGAGAGTATCCATGAGGAGATATTTGTTGGAGAAAATGAATTAATGTTCGGATATGTATGCTTGTTTAAATTAATAGAGTCTAGATATAAATGGGTTAAGCGTTTCATAGGTTATTGGTGAGTTGAGAAACATTAAAATAGGTTTGGTTTATTTAAAAGGAAAATGGGTTGCAAAATCAAATGCAGAACATTTACATTCCATAGAAAGGGATTACACATTGTGTAATTTCTTGAGGGGTTTAATAAAATAAATTTGAGGTGATAAATTTTTTGGTGTATTCCATTAAAAACATTTAAATGATTTTTAATAACATTATACGTTGTGTAAATTCCCAACTTACTATTTTAGACATTCCATGTGGATGAAATCTCATTTGTTTCAGCTGTAACTCTTATCCTCTCGACCCTAGGGATTTATCCAATCGTTTTTGGGGTTCCAACTTCCCTTTTGGATGTCCCATTTTTGTGAGAAATCCCTGGTAAGTATTTTTGGTTAGGTTTCTTCCTTCTATTCCTTGTTCTCCAACCACTGTAGTGAAATCCATTGACCAATTTCTTTTTTGGTTTTTATCTTGATTGGATTTGATTTAGGAACGTCTTTAAAATCATCTGCACCTTCTTCCTTGTGGTAATTTTCCATTAGAAGTGTTGTTGGATTGTCGGTTGAAGGTAGGGGGTCTAAATCTTAACCCCATGGTTTGATAACTTCTAAGTTTATACAATATTGCGATTAGGCCATCATTGCATGAACCCAAATTAATTAAATCAACAAATTGAATTATTCCTTGAATTCCTTTGGTTTCAAATGGATTTTTAACTAGATCATGGCTGCCCATGGGATGAGAAAACCATGATTATAATTGAATTGAAAAATGGATTAAAGTATGTTTATCATGACATGTGACCTAGGGAGATTCCTTGTTATATAATCCCTAAATTATGAATTATTGCTTATTTGTATAATTTTTAATAAATTTTTAATTAAATTGAAAGTGGCATATGAAATAAGAATGGAAATTCTCATAATTAACCATTGAGAATTGTGATGTGATATTGTGATATCCATGCTGTATAATAGTGATTGTGTTCTATGTTGCAATGCTTATATATCAGGGTTGACCCTAACACTTACACACTTATATACTGGAATGATGATATTGAGCGAGATTAGCTTCGTCCCATGCTGTAATTCTTTTAGAGAGCAGGATATTCATAGTCCCATGCTTTAATTCTTATAAGGATTTATCTCAGATGATGTAATGCTTATAGGTATTTGACCCTAATTATTGTGACTATACCATGGTTACATGGTTGTGGTGGGAATGGTCGTAATACATTCTCATAGATATTCTGGCATGGTTCCAAAGTAGGTTATTTTACCTTGGTTATATGGTTGTGGTTGGAATGGTCATAAGACATGATCAAAGATATTCTTGCACAAAGATGAAGGAGGTTGTTGTTGTTGTATTTTATTAATTGTTAAGTTATTTAAAACACATGGTTATCACTTTATTTCATACACTTCTTATTTGAATGGTTTTGTTTAGAAATAGTGGTGTCGACCTACTGAGTTATACTCACACCCTATTTAGGCCTCCGTTCGGTACCTGAGTAGTTTTTGTGGATATAGGTTTGGATAAGGGAAAAGGACCCTTTTGTTGTTTGCTTGTTTGTGGATGGGATAGAGTTTGGAGATGAGACCGACATGAGGTTTAGGAAATGGGACTTTGAGCCTTTTATTTGATTCTACTATTCTTTTTCTTGTATTGTTCTAGAATGACATTTATTTACATTCCACCACATCATTACATTATTCCTTATTATTTATTAGATTATTTAGTTGGATTTTGTAGTTGTCTTCCACTATGTATTTACTTTTATTATATCTATTCTATTATGATTTTTTTCTACTTTTATGACACTTCATACCATAGGATATAGTCTCCCCACTATACATTTCCTACACCCAATGCTAGTCGATAGTCTCTAGCGTACAAGGAGGCACGCTTGAGGTCTCGTAACAAAACTTTTCCAGCCATGCGAGAGAGTTCCATATTGGAGGATGTTACAAAGTAGTATCAGAGGATAAAGTTTTCTTTTCTTTTTCATTATAGTTTGGGAAAGGTAGAAGGGATACGAGGATGTTTCGGGACTTGGTAATGAGATTATGCATGGGAGTAGCTAACCCATACACGAGGGAGAATCTAAGTGCCCAAGGATGAGATTACTGTTGTGTTTTTTGCTTATTATAGTTGATTTTATTTCACCTTGGGTGACTCATATGTTCTATGAGGTTATTTTTTTATGATATTATTGTTTCTTGAGATTTTTACTAATAGACCAATATGGTGAGATATAAGAATACATGCATCATAATAGGCATAGAGGGATTTATTGACATGCATTTTTCATGATAAGGGCATATCTATTTTTTCATGTGATATATACTTGCCTTTAGAACTGTGACATGAGATGTCTATTTCACTGGATAAATGAAATGAGTCATCGTGTCATGCTAAAATACTTGTAAGTGATTTCTAGAGAGACCAAGAGTTAGTGGTTATTTGTTGGAGTCACCTGTTGGGGTTGAACTTGTTGCTAGTTATTTCTTTAAGGTGTGTATTTTTCTTATAGAGAGAATTCCTCCTTATCATATTCAAATTGAGAGATATAAGAGTGTAAATATGCACAATCCTAACACACATGAACCAGATATTCCTGTAGTTCCTGAGGAGCATATGGATGTTCAATGTAACGACCCAAAGTTTCATTAATGGAAAATCCATCTTGATCCAGTTAAATGTTTCTTTATAAAAAATGTTTTTATAAGATGTCAAATTCTTTAGTTTTACGTTAAGATTTGTGACCGTTACTTTTTAGCAGTTGAGTAGTGATCATCTGAGTAGTATAAATATAAGGCTTTAACGAACCCATTTCTACTCAGACAAAGGAAGCGATGGCCTCATTCAGTAGAATTTCCCCTTACGAAGCCCATTTGTCAGAGATCGGAAAAGAGGTGGCGTCTTTGGGCTTTGCCCTTGACCAAGCCCAAGCTGAGCTTCATCAAGACAAGCTCGAACGTGATCGTCTACGGGAAAAGTGGAAGTTGATTGAAATTACCACTCGAGCGATGTTATCCGAGCTGCCCTAAGAGTCTGTCACCATCACGCACCTTACCCTTAGGTCTTATGCGGCTATTTTAAGGGGTTATGTAACAAATAAGTAGCACCATGTTCATGTACATTATTTTTTTATATAATAATGAATATAATTTCTAGTCATTTTTGATACATTGTAATTAGTTTTTAAAGTACAAATGGTGTTTTTAGTTATTATTTAATTAAAAATTATATTTTATTAAATTAAAGGATTTTTGAATTAAATAATATTTTAATAAAATATTATTATTAATATTAAATTAATTTTTTTATTAAGTATAAATGATCTTATAATTTTATGAATGCAATTAAATTTTTTATTAAGGTTTGAAAGCCATTTCTGTCAAAACCCGTGAATTTTTTTATAAATGTCGGTTTTTATTTTAAAAGTGAAAATTCACATATTTAGAAAATTATTTAGATAAAATAAATATTATTTTAGGAATCATGACGTCAAAATTATCTAAAGGTGAATTTTTCATAATTTTCTGAGACAGTCAAATTTTTGGGTAAAAATTAAATACCATTTAAATATATAATGTGTTTTATGACATCATAATGACCCAATGGTGATGTAATAAAATAACATAATCCTTATGTTCGGCCAATATGTGTTTTATCATTAAAATAATGAGGTTTTGGGTTTGTTTGACTTACTTTTCAAAGCATTAATGGAGCCCTCAAGACTTATTCAACACTTTGTCTTTTTAAATTAATTTCCATGGGAGTGTGACTCACCTCCACATAAGCAACCCTAATTTTTTAATAAGTTCGGACCTTGTACTTGTAAAATATTTTTTTCCTATTTCCTTTTCTAGAAACCATGGGAAAATACCATGGGACGGTTTTTGGTTTGGATTATTTTAATATAAGGGGTCCCAAACCTAAATAATAAAGAATTCTCCCACTTTTCCTATATAAACCCACACAAGCTCCCACTTCCTCCTCACTAAAATCCCTTGGAGGTCGTCCAACCTCTGCCCTACTCTCTCTAGAATCCTCCCAAGGTTCCCCAAGCTCCCAAGAAGCCTCTCACAAGCCTCTCTCTAGCCTTTGGAAGCACACTTCCAAGTAAGGTTTTTTTCTTCCTTTCTCATTTTTGTCAATTTTCTTTAAGTTGTATTGCCCTTTTTATTTCAATTATGAATGTTGGGATATGGTTTCACACCTCTCCCATACTTCCCTATTATTTTTTGAATGATGGGAGAACCCTTTCTCTCTCATTAGATGCCTCCCATGTACACCCGTTACTATGCCGAAATTCCGAAACGAACTTCGCTCTCTTCTTTTACATTCAAGAAATACTTTTGTATCATGAATCTAAATTCCTTTTAAATTGTTGGGACATGTTTATATATGACCTCCTTACTATCCATTACATGTAAATATGATGAGGAACCCCTTTCTCTCTCATCAACCTTTTTTATGAGTTCTTATGTCACGCCGTTACGCTGCTGAAATCGCACCGAATTTCTAAGCCAATGTCATTGTGTAGTGAATACCATGCCCATTTCTCCATCAAGTGTATTCACCTTTATGCACATTTACTTATTGATTTTAAAGTTTCATGTATGAATTCCACATTCCTTTATTGTGGAATAAATGATTATGTTTTATTAATCCATGTTTTATGATCCATGTGGCACACTTATGCATGAAATGAAATGTTTAAGAAGGGTGCGCCCTGATAGCGCTCCAATGCATTGGGTAAAGTATAGTATCATGATACGTCATGTCCAATGAGTGTTGACTCATGCTAATTCAAGTGCAACGAGGGTTTACTCGTGCTTCAAGTGCAATGAGGGTTTACTCATGCTCCATGTGCAATGAGCCTTGGCTCATGCTAATTCAATGTTAAGTGTTGTTTCCACATTTCCATGTTATGATTATCATGCTTTATCATACCTTTATGTTCATGTTACTCTTATGCTCTATTGATGTTCCTATTGCCTAACATGTATTTTACTCCTCATGTTATTCATTGTGTACTCCCTTACTGGGCTTTATAGCTCACTGATTAGTCACTGAAAGTGGCTAATATTCATTGTTAAGATCTTAATATTAATGTTTTTAAAAGTTCATAAACATCAATTTTAGTCCAATTCAGAAATTGAACTTCATTTCCCATCATTGTGCAATTCATGCTTAAAATGTCAATTTGGGCCCACTCAATAATTTTCTTGTGGAAATTACAATATTCATCATTTTAATTTGAAATTTTGGTATATGATTGATCACTTTGTTTGGAACATTTTATCTTTTAGGTCCGATGGATGAATCCCAAATGAAGATGGAGAATTTTGCGCCTGAAGGCAGAAACTTTCTGGAAAAAGCATAATGGGCCTAAGGCCCATCAAACAAATGTGGGGCCCAGAAACCAAGCCCAATGAAGCTCAAATTTATACAGTAGAAAGATAAAAATATGAGGATCATTTTATTCAACTGTGGCCGGAGCTAATTCTGATTTTTTCATGATGATAAAGGGATCTGAAGTTGAGATTTAAATGGAGGACTTGTCATTAATGCACAGAAATATGTCCCACAATTTCGACCATAACATTCAAACGGCTGAGCCAAATGTCCTAATATGTTGAGAGCTTCTAGAAGACACATGGAAGAAGATATTTTGTATTTAATACACCTTCTGATTCGGCCATATGAAGTTCCAAACGCACACGTCAAAATGGAGGACGAATCTGGACAGTTTTCCGGGTCAACTTCGAAATGTCAATTTCCTTTTGATTATTCACCCTCATTTTGACTCTATTAATTGTTGGGGGGTGAATTAATTATTGGGGGATGGACCTAAGGATCCTAATATACCTATATAAGGAGCTATTGGTGAAGGGAATAGGGGTGGATATTTTTCATATCATCTTTTGTTGCTTGTTTCATTGTAAGGTTATGCTTCCAAATTTCCTTTGAAATGTTTTCCATTTCCATGTAAGTTTCTTTTTTGTATCTTTATATTCTTAATCAACTTATTTATCTTCTATATTTTCCATTCCATTTATTAAAACTTTATAATCACAAAGCACAGTGATATCTCTGTGTTGTTGTGAATTAGTTCACACATAGGTGTGAATTTCATTCACACACACGGAGGAGTGCTCGTTATTTCCGCGGTTTTAATTTCTTAAATCCAATTCTTGTTAGCCATATTATGCCCACCATTGAGAGTATACCATCAATGGAGGGCTAAACCCTTAATGGGTTGATCTTAGGAGGATGCAAAGGCTGGATTGAATGTTATTTTATGAACGAATTGTTGTTAATTGGATAATTAATTTAAGACATCCATTCTTCAGTTATTTATACTCTTCATCTTTACTGTGTTTGAGAAAAATAAATTCAATTACTAAATGACCATATACCTCGGAGAGATCATGAATTTGGTTCTCTAAGTGTATAGGGGATTAGTAATTGTGTTTAGTAAGCACCAAACCAGAAAATGATGAAGGTAGTGTTATTTTTGAAGAATGGATTCATCAAGAATTAATAAAACCAAAATTGTTTAAAGAAGTAAAATTCATTCAATCCACCCCGAGCATAATCCTAGATCAACCCATTTTCATTAAATTGAATTCACATAGGTTTCTTAGTGTTATTTAAACCATCCAAAAATCGAACCCAAAGTTGGCTACTTCAAAGCCCATCCCGCACCAAATCATAGCATCTCAAGGTTACTTCTTCGGTCCCTGTGGATTCGATCCCTACTTGTACTTCAACGACCGCTTTTACCAGTAGGGTAAATTTGGGCGCAACCAAATTTTGGCACCGTTTCCGGGGACCAAGTAAGTTCCTTATACCAAAAACCTTCTTTTCTTACCCCCATTCTTCTATTCTCATCCCAATTCTCTTATCTTTTCCCTTTCTCGTTTTTTTTCTTTTGGCGCATGTCCGCCTGCACCCGCGATAACTCAAACAGATTAGTTAGGGTGGATAATACTAGGGCTGGGGAGTCAAGCACTAAAAGAGGTCTATTTCCTTTAGATCCAAATCTTCCTAATACTCTAAATTCAGACGTTGAGTTCGATACAATGGAGAATCTCCCACAAAACCAAATCATAAACCGGGGAGGGAACCAAAATAACGGGCAGGACCCTAACTTGGGAATTGTTGCAGACCCGACCATGAATGACTACCTCACACCAAACTGGACCAATGCACCCTCATGCATTAGGCATGATAACATAGGATATGCCCAATATGTTTTCAAACCCCACGTCCTGAACCACCTTCCAACCTTTCATGGGATGGAGTCTGAGATGCCTTACCTTCATGTTAAAGAATTTAATGACATTGTCGAAACCATGTGCCCACCAAATCAAATTGAATCTGCTAAAGTGAGACTTTTCCCTTTTTCCCTTAAGGACCGAGCAAAGAATTGTTTAAACAATTTGAGACCAGCATCCATTCACTCTTGGGACCAACTTCAACAGGAATTTTATAAAAAATACTTCCCCCATCATAAAACAATTTCACTTAAAAAGAGCATACAAAACTTTTTTGAAAGAGAGGGAGCTTCATTCTACAAAACATGGGAAAGGTTCAAGGACACATTAAACATGGTACCGCACCATGTTTTCTTAATCCCAGAACAAGTGAGAATTTTCTATGAAGGGTTGGGTCCCGGAAACAAACAATTCATTGATATGATGTTTAATGGAACCTTCAAAAACAAAGCCCCCAATGATGCTTACGAGTATCTAGAAAATCTTGCTGAACAAAACCAAACATGGGGAACATCACCATACTATGAGAAGCCACCCAAATCTGGTGGAATGTACAATCTTGGAGAAGAAGAAAACCTTAGAGCAAAACTTGCTGCACTCACGAGGAAAGTTGAGGAGATTGATCTTAGGAAGGTCCACAAAACCCAAACTGTTGAGCTTGTTTGTACAATTTGTGACAAGAATGACCACAAGACTGATAATTTTCCAACCATTCCTTCCATCAAGGATGTTCTTTTAGGAGGACCACCAGAAGAAGTTAATGCAATGAACTTTCAAAAGCCACAATTCATGAACACCTTCAATCCAAGGTATAACGACCATCCGAGCTTTCGTTGGAAGGACAATCAACAACCAACACAACAACAATGTATCAACCCATATCCTCAACAAAACTTTCAACCTCATTATCAGTTCCAACCACAACCGGTCCAATTCCAACATCCTCATGTCCAATATCAACAACCTATCCAACAACCAAAGTATCCTCCTAGAATAAACCCACAAGCTCAAGCACCAACCCAAAATGTTCCACAAAGCCTAATAGAAAAACTGTGCAAACAAATGGACAAAATGAACTCAGAATTATCATCCATTAAACAAGAACTTCAAACCATAAAAACTGGAAAGGCACCCATGCCCACACAGGCCATTCCACAACAAACATCAAGGGGAGAGACAAGTTTCACTCAAACAACTCACGAACAACTAAAGGCTGTGACAGTTTTAAGAAGTGGGAAATCAATTGAAAAACCTGAACAGATAAGTCAGAAACCATGTGAAGCTTCAAAATCTAATGAAAATTCAAATGAAATACAAGATCAAACTGAAGAAATTGATAATAATGTGAATGAAACAACACTTCATCAAACGACTCCACAATCTGCACCATTTCCTCAACGCATGAGGGGGAAAACCAAGCCTGAATTGAGTGAAACATTGAGGGAAATATTCTCACAAGTCAAGTTGAAAATTCCCCTTCTCGATGCCATCCAAACCATACCTTCCTACTCAAAATATCTTAAGGACTTGTTCACTTTTAAAAGAAAATTTTCACATAAAAACCAAGTCCTTTTGGCTGCTAATGTGAGTACCACCATTCAAGGGACCATTCCTCCTAAGATGAAAGACCCAGGATGCCCTTACATAAATGTTGAACTAGGAGAGAACAAATTTGTCAAAGCCTTGTGTGATCTAGGTGCTAGTGTGAACCTCATTCCTTATGCCATGTACTGTCAGTTAGGGCTCGAAGAACTCCAACCCACATCTGTCACTCTTCAACTTGCTGATCGTAGTGTTCGAGTTCCAAAGGGGATCTTAAAAGATGTTTTGGTAAAAGTTGAAAATTTCATTTACCCAGCTGACTTCATTGTTCTGGACAATCACCCAAGCTTAGGTCCTAGGGAGAAAACCCCAATCATACTTGGTCGTCCCTTCCTTGCAACAATCAACTCTGTAATCCGAGTCCGAAATGGGAACATGACCATCACCTTTGGGAACATGAGTCTAGACTTGAACATCTACAATGAAAACTCTCAAATTGGGGATGATGAAGAGATACATAAGGTTAATTGGATTGGTAGTGTTTATAATGAACTCAATGAACATCAAGGAGTTACCGAAGGATGGTTAAGTCAAGAAGAGATTGATTTTCTTTATTCACATGAGGGAAATTTGCCTCCTTGGATTGAATCTCTTTCAGACAGATCTATTGATGAATTTCTAGAATCACCAATGAATGATACTATGGTTGAAATCAATAACATTGAGTCCATATCCATTCATGATACTACTCTGGAAAATTTAGTGGATGAAAATTCTGTTCACAAGGAACCAATTTTGTCAAGAAATCTAAACAAAGAAACTAATTTCAATACAAAGTCTCAACCATTCTTGGAAAGTCATGACCAATATGATCTTGAATTTAAAGTCTTACCTTCATCACTAAAGTATGCTTACTTAGGGGACAATCAATCCTTTCATGTTGTCATTTCTTCCTCCCTTGAAGCCGATCATGAGAGGATGCTTCTAGATGTTCTTAGGAGACACAAGAAAGCCATTGGATGGACCCTATCTGATATCCCTAGGATTAGCCCACTTATCGGGACTCATAGAATTATTCTTGAATCTGAGTCAAAGCCATGTCGTCAACCTCAGAGGCGACTCAATCCTAATCTCATGGAAGTAGTGAGAAAAGAACTTTTGAAATTGTTAAAATCCGGTATCATCTATCCTATAGCTGAGAGTGAGTGGGTTAGCCCAATCCATGTGGTTCCAAAGAAGGATGGAATCACAGTAATAACCAACAAGGATGGAGAGATGCTTCCAACAAGGGTCAGTAGTGGATGGAGAGTTTGTATTGACTATAGGAAGCTCAACTCTTGTACCAAGAAAGACCATTTCCCCTTACCCTTTATTGATCAAGTCCTCGAGCGAGTGGCGGGTCATCAATTCTATTTCTTCCTAGATGGATTCTCAGGGTATAATCAAATCGAAGTCTCCTTAGAGGATCAAGGAAAAAAACCTTCACTTGTCCATTTGGCACTTTTTCCTTCAAACGCATGCCCTTTGGGTTATGTAATGCCCCTGGTACCTTCCAGCGGTGCATGATGGGAATATTCTCGGATATGGTGGGGTATTTTTTAGAGGTCTTCATGGATGACTTCTCCATATTTGGGGATAATTTTGAGGGATGCCTTATAAATGTCGAAAAGGTTTTGTCAAGGTGTGAGGATAAGAATCTCATACTAAATTGGGAAAAATGCCATTTCATGGTAAGGGAAGGACTTGTTCTAGGTCATCTGGTATCTGGTAGAGGGATTGAAGTTGATAAAGCTAAGGTTGACATCATTCGTCACCTTCCCTCTCCTAAAACTGTTAAGGAAGTGAGGTCCTTCTTAGGACATGCTGGTTTTTATAGAAGGTTCATTAGGAATTTCAGCTCTATTTCTCGACCACTTTGTGCTCTATTGGTAAAATATGCTCCATTTTTATGGACAGAAAGATGTGAGGAATCATTCTCTACACTCAAGTCAACTCTTATATCTCCACCTATCATGTAATCTCCAAATTGGAAACTTCCTTTTGAGCTCATGTGTGATGCAAGTGATTTCGCTGTAGGAGCAGTCTTAGGACAACGGTGTGAGAAAACTCCACATGTCATTTCTTATGCAAGAAAATCTTTAAATGATGCAAAAATAAACTACACCACCACTGAGAAAGAGTTTCTTGCTGTTGTCTTTGCCTTAGATAAATTCAGGTCTTATCTCTTAGGATCACCCATCATTGTCTTCACTGATCATTCAGCCCTAAAATACCTTTTCCAAAAACAAGATGCCAAGGCTAGATTGATTAGGTGGGTCCTTCTTCTTCAAGAGTTAGATTTAACCATTAAGGATAAAAAGGGTGTTGAAAATATTGTAGCTGATCACCTCTCTAGGATGGAATTCAAAGACAACTCACACCACCTCTCTGTGTCTGATTCATTTCCCGATGAGCACCTCTATTCAGTGAGTGATTGCCCTTGGTATGCTGACATAGCAAACCATTTGGTGACGGGTGACATTCCAAAATTCATGGGGACCCAAGCTAAGAGGAAATTCCTTTCTGATGTAAAACACTATGTGTTTGATGATCCTTACCTCTTCAATTTCTGTCCTGATCAAATCATCAGGAGATGTATTCCCGAGTCTGAGCAAGAGTCCATTCTAAAATTTTGTCATGGAGAGGCATGTGGAGGCCACTTTTCTACAAAGAAAACCACTGCAAAGGTCCTCCAAAGTGGTTTCTACTGGCCGAACCTCACTAAGGATTCCTTCCAATTCTGCAAAAGTTGTCCTCAGTGTCAGAAATTAGGATCCATTACCAAAAGGAATCAAATGACCCTCACTCCCATTCTAGTCGTTGAAATCTTTGATTGTTGGGGAATTGATTTCATGGGACCCTTTCCAAACTCTAAGGGATACCTCTACATCCTCTTAGCTATTGATTATGTCTCAAAATGGGTTGAAGCCATTCCCACCAAGTCCAATGACCACCATGTTGTGATCCGATTTTTGAAAGAGCATATATTTTCTCGATTTGGAATTCCTAGGGCTATAATCAGTGATCGTGGAACCCATTTCTACAACCGCCCATTCTCTTCACTCATGTCTAAGTATGGTATTACTCATAAAGTTTCCACTGCATACCATCCTCAAACCAACGGTCAAGTTGAGTTGGAAAATAGAGAAATTAAACAAATTCTTGAAAAAACTGTCAATCCCTCTAGGAAAGATTGGACCAAGAAACTCTTAGATTCCCTTTGGGCATATCGAAATGCTTTCAAAACTATCCTAGGCATGTCACCGTATAGATTGGTTTATGGAAAAGCATGTCATTTACATGTTGAAATTGAACATAAGGCCTTTTGGGCAATAAAAAAAATGAACTTTGACATTTCTTTGGCTGAAACAAAAAGGAAATTAGATCTTAATGAACTCGAGGAACTTAGGATGGAGGCTTACGAAAATTCAAGGATCAATAAATCTAAAGTTCAAGCCTACCAATCTAGGAATATCAAAGTCAAACACTTTGAACTGGGAAAATTTGTGCTCTTGTATAGTTCAAAACTTCATCTACACCCAGGAAAGCTAAGGTCCAGATGGTCTGGTCCATACCTAGTGCATCATGTGTACCCTCATGGGGAAATAGAGATTCAGGATCCCACAAGTGGTCATGTCTTCAAAGTCAATGGTCATAGGTTAAAACCATTCATTGAATCATTCAATAAACAAGAAACCAAGGAGGATTTAACTGAGCCAACATATGAACCAGAGAAAAATTGATAGATTGAGGGTACAAGTCGGGCTAACGACGTTAAACAAAAGCGCTGCACGGGAGGCAACCCGTGGTTTTCATGTTTCCAATCACTGTGAATCATCTTTTGTTTCCTTATGCTTAATTTTGATATTTTTTATATATAGACTGTTGACCTATTCTTCTTTTATGAGTAAGGATGGGTATGAAAAGGGAGCACCGTATTCATCCATGTCACGCGGTGTGATCCCTGAGTAATACCTTACCCAGAAATTTAAAGAAGACAATGTATCATCAGTTTATTTTATTTATGTTTTTGTAGGTTAAAAAAAATTAGACTCTTGACCTGTTCTTCTTTTATGAGTATGGATGGGTATGAAAGGGGAGCACCGTATTCATCCGTGTCACGCGGTGTGATCCCTGAGTAATACCTTACCCAGAAATTTAAAGAAGACAATGTATCATTAGTTTGATTTAAAAAAAACATGAAAATGATGGTACTTGGAATTAAATAAATCATTGTGTTGTTTGTTTTGTCTTCTTTGTCCTTCTTTTTATGGTTCAAGAACTATTTTGGGTGATACATGTTCAATCAAGGAGGTTCCTACATCCCCAAAGATATCAAAGGAGTAATTTGGAGCATCATGAACCTCAACTTTAAAAACCAGGTGAATTTGTTCCATGTTTATCATTCTCAATTTCATCTTTGAACTCCTATCCTACCCCCTTCTAACTTTTCTTTTCTTTAAACACTGGGGACAATGTTATTCTAAGTTGGGGGGGGATAAAAAATGATTTTTTTTGAATAAAAACATGCATGAAAAGAAAAATTCCATTAACCTTAAACATGATAAACACACATTTCAAACTCTAAAATTGGATATCAAATAAATTTTGCATTCCTTGATTCTGATTTTAATGCAAGTTTAAGTTCATGAGCATAGTTTTTGGAAAGTGCGGTTGTCCGATGTGATTTTTCAATGTTTACATTTTCATCCTCTTAATAAAAATGACACAATGCACATCTACTGGATCGTGGGTGTAAATTTGAGTTCTTGGGTCCCTTTAATTATAGCATAGGGTTCTGGGGTCACTTTTAGTTTAATTTGAGTATCCAAAAAAAAACACAAAAAAAAATGACCACATAGAGCAATGTTTTGTCCAAATGCATGGCGTCCGACACTTGGGGATTGTGACTCCATAGTTGTCTTGCCTAGAGTTAGGCTTTATATCTCTATTGTAGAGCATGAAATTGACAGTATGTGTGGCATCCTACACTTGGGGACCGTGACTCCATAGTTGTCTTGCCCAGAGTTAGTCTTTTCATATCTATTGTGGATAAAAAAATCATCAAAAAAAAATAAAAAAAAAAAAAATGGATACTCATATTAAGGTTTAATGTGATTCCCACCTAGCGCTTCCATTTTTTCCCCTTGAACAATAAAATGGGCCCCATATCTTTTATGATGCACAACACTTTATCATGCTTAATTGGAATTGGATGAAATGTGGCAATGAATTTGAAAAAAGGAATGGGCTTGGGATTGGGATATGCTTATGGACCTATCTTGTTTTAAATGATTTTGATGGGTTCCATAATTTTTTTGATATGAGGTCTTTTGAGTGAGCAATGTGTATTTAAATGTTTTTGGAAAAGGGGATTTGGATTTCATATTTGTAATTTATTTTGCTCGGGACTAGCAAAACTCAAGTTGGGGGGTGTGATTAGTCACTGAAAGTGGCTAATATTCATTTTTAAGATCTTAATATTAATGTTTTTAAAAGTTCATAAACATCAATTTTATTCCAATTCAGAAATTGAACTTCATTTCCCATCATTGTGCAATTCATGCTTAAAATGTCAATTTGGGCCCACTCAATAATTTGCTTGTGGAAATTACAATATTCATCATTTTAATTTGAAATTTTTGGATATGATTTATCACTTTGTTTGGAACATTTTATCTTTTAGGTCCGATGGATGAATCCCAAAGGAAGATGGAGAATTTTGCGCCTGAAGGCAGAAACTTGCTGGAAAAAGCATAACGGGCCTAAGGCCCATCAAACAAATGTGGGGCCCAGAAACCAAGCCCAATGAAGCTCAAATTTATACATTAGAAAGATAAAAATATTAGGATCATTTTATTAAACTGTGGACGGAGCTAATTCTGATGTTTTCATGATGATAAAGGGATCTGAAGTTGAGATTTAAATGGAGGACTCATCATTAATGCACAGAAATCCGTCCCACCATTTCGACCATAACTTTCAAAAGGCTGAGCCAAATGTCCTAATATTTTTATAGCTTCTCGAAGACACATGGAAAAAGATATTTTGTATTTAATACACCTTCAGATTCGGACATATGAAGTGCCAAACGCACACGTCAAAATGGAGGACGAATCTGGACAGTTTTCCGGGACAACTTCGAAACGTCAATTTCCTTTTGATTATTCACCCTCATTTTGACTCTATTAATTGTTGGGGGGTGAATTAATTATTGGGGGATGGACCTAAGGCTCCTAATATACCTATATAAGGAGCTATTGGTGAAGGGAATAGGGGTGGATATTTTTCATATCATCTTTTGTTGCTTGTTTCATTGTAAGGTTATGCTTCCAAATTTCCTTTGTAATGTTTTCCATTTCCATGTAAGTTTCTTTTTTGTATCTTTATGTTCTTAATCAACTTCTTTCTCTTCTATATTTTCCATTACATTTATTAAAACTTTATAATCACAAATCACAGTGATATCTCTATGTTGTTTTGAATTAGTTCACACATAGGTGTGAATTTCATTCACACACACGGAGGAGTGCTCGTTATTTCCGTGGTTTTAATTTCTTCAATCCAATTCTTGTTAGCCATATTCCTCCCACCATTGAGAGTATACCATCAATGGAGGGATAAAACCTTAATGGGTTGATCTTAGGAGGATTCAAAGGCTGGATTGAATGTTATTTTATGAACGAATTGTTGTTAATTGGATAATTAATTTAAGACATCCATTCTTCAGTTATTTATACTCTTCATCTTTACTGTGTTTGAGCAAAATAAATTCAATTACTAAATGACCATATACCTCGAAGAGATCATGAATTTGGTTCTCTAAGTGTTTAGGGGATTAGTAATTGTGTTTAGTAAGCACCAAACCAGAAAATGATGAAGGTAGTGTTATTTTTGAAGAATGGATTCATCAAGAATTAATAAAACCAAAATTGTTTAAAGAAGTAAAATTCATTCAATCCACCCGAGCATAATCCTAGATCAACCCATTTTCATTAAATTAAATTCACATAGGTTTCTTAGTGTTATTTAAACCATCCAAAAATCGAACCCAAAGTTGGCTACTTCAAAGCCCATCCCGCACCAAATCATAGCGTCTCAAGGTTACTTCTTCGGTCCCTATGGATTCGATCCCTACTTGTACTTCAACGACCGCTTTTACCAGTAGGGTAAATTTGGGTGCAACCACTCACCCATTTCTTATGCATGTCCTCAGGTTATCCCATGAAATGCTAAGTACGAAGGAATGTAGTGGTCATGTAAAGGAAGTTTTCAATAAAGATGTTGTATTTCAAGTTTAAAGTTTTTATGTAATGATCCTAAGCCCCAAAGACACTAAACCTCTTGATCTTCTTTGTTGTATCAAGTGAAGTTTTATGTAATAAAGCATGTTTAAGTTGTAATAAAAATCAGGGTTGTCATAGTTGGTATCAGAGGATAGGTTTAGTTATTTTTGGGATTAGGAAACCCTAGTAAAGCCTTAGATACAAGACTAAGCATAATAAAAACATCCCTAAGTTTTGTTAAATACTAAGTAAGTGGTTTATCAAACAAATACATCCCTGTCTGGATACGAGCAGGTAGAGGCGGCTCTGGCACAGATGTATCCTAGGGGTAAAACCCGAAAACACTGCTTTGAGCTAGACTCGAACGGGAACTGGTGCACGACAACAGGCCTTGCTGCACTCTTGGTTACGACACTCCCGGGGGATATGTTTTGATAAATTCACAATCTTAGTATGAACCCTTATTAAGGGAAAAAATGCCCCTAAGAATATATGTTAGAAGGAATATCATGAAAATCCTGGATTGAATCCTATAGACTCATGAGTTAAAGAGATTAAAGTTTATTTATAAGTCATCAAACTTTTGTCTTTGGATTACCCTTTATGTGTTACCCCTAACTTTCCTTTTATTCCAGCCAATGGCCGGTAATAGGAGAACTCGGGCTAACAACCGTTGTGAAGATCAGTGTGATGATTGTACTTATGAGATGCCCAATCCAATGGGAGTGGGAATCGCGAACTTTGTCACGCTTCTCTCTCAGCTAACTCAAGTTTTGAATAGAAACACTGGTCAAGAGGAACGTTCAACCCCCCTAAGAAAGAACAAGTCGCTATTGAAAGCTTCATGAGACAAAGGCCTCCTACTTTTAGTGGATCATCCGATCCCACGATCGCTGAACAATGGATCAACTCTATTGAAAAGATATTCTCCATCCTCCAATGCTCTGAAAAATATAAGGTTCTCCTGGAGGCTTATCATATGGAGGGTGAAGCTGATCAATGGTGGACGTTGATCAAAAATACAAAGCCTGAGGAGGAGATCGAGGCTTTGGAATGGAAGGAATTCTGGAAGATGTTTTTCGATAAATATTTTCCACGCACCCTCCATCTTAAGATGGAAAGGGACTTCCTTTCCCTCAAATAGAAAGATGAAGAATCTGTGGGAGCGTACGAGGCAAACTTCACAAGGCTTGCACGATACGCTTCCGGCTTTTTCGTTACCCCCGAATGCAAGGCTGACCGCTTCTTTGGTGGGTTGAAGCCTAGCTTGCGGAAAGCATTAGCGATCCGTGACTTCGACAGCTATGAGGAAATTGTCCGATGTGCCCTCAAGGTTGAAATGGAGATCGGAGAATCACAGGGGTATCATGGAGACAAGAAGTGTAAGGTGGACTTCAATGCTGGTGGTCCGATGGATAAATCCAACGGCGCTAAGAAATTCCAGCACCCCACTTGCCAAAAGTATGGAAAGAAGCACCCTGGAAATTGCCTTAGGGGGACAAGAAAATGCTTCAAGTGTGGAAGAGAAGGGCACCTAGCTGTTAACTGTCAGCAAGAAGGACTCGCGGCTGCGACAGAGGAGAGGAACGCTCCGTTCGAACCTCAACGCGTTGTTCAGTGCTACAAATGCAAATAACCGAGTCATTTTGAAAATCAGTTCCCTAATCCAAGGGTTATCAGAGACAACTAGCAACCTCCAAGACAGCAAGGAAGAGATTTTTCCATCACTTCTGCCAAAGTGAACCCTGAAAACGAAGTGGTGACAGGTACGCTAGTTATTCATTCAAGAATAGTGAACGTACTTTTTGATTCAGGTTCTACACATTCTTTTATATCTCGAATGTTTAGTAGAACAATCCCATCACCACCACAAATCCTAGAAGTAAAGATGTCGGTGAGTACGGAAAATGGGGCAATCATTGCATCCCATGAGTATAAGTCCTCCCCTGTTATAATCTATGGATTGAATTTCCCGGCGAACCTCGTCATACTCCCTTTGGTGGAATTTGATGCAATTCTTGGCATGGATTGGCTTTCCTTATATAGAGCCAACATAAATTTCTAGGAGAGGTAAATCACACTCCATATGGAGAATCGACCCCCGATTCTTTACAAGTGTCAGGAGGAAGATGAATCTCCTTTAGCTCCATCATCTCAAGCATGGATATTAATGCCTTATGAGCATGCATATCTGGCTTAGATGATTGAGTCCAAGGAAGAAACCACCCTTGAAGAAATGCCTATTGTGAGGGAATTCGCTGAAGTATTTCCCGAGGAACTTCCTGGTCTTCCTCCAAGAAGAGATGTTGAGTTCTCAATTGAACTTATACCTGGGGCGCTACCAATATCCAAGACTCCATAAAGAATGGCTGTTGTTGAACTTGAAGAGCTGAAGAAACAACTACAGGAGAATCTAGATAAAGGGTTTATACGCCCAAGTGCATCACCATGGGGTGCACGAGTCCTCTTCATCAAGAAGAAGGATGGGTCAATGTGGCTTTGCATCGATTATCATGAACTTAACAAAATCACGACAAAGAACAAGTATCCTATCCCAAGAATCGATGACTTGTTTGATCAGCTGCGTGGAGCACAATACTTCTCCAAGGTGGACTTGCGGTCGGGATATTATCAAGTAAGGGTGAAGAAGGAAGATATCCCCAAGGCTTCTTTTCGTACAAGGTACGAGCACTATGAATTCATAGTAATGCCTTTCGGACTCACCAATTCTCCAGCAATATTCATGGACTTGATGAATAGAGTCTTTAGAGATTACCTAGACAAATTTGTGGTAGTCTTTATAGATGATATTCTAATATACTCCAAAACCAAGGAGGACCATGAGGAGCATTTAAAAACTGTACTAGAGACTTTGAGAAAGGAGAAGCTCTATGAAAAGTACAACAAGTGTGAGTTTTGGTTGAAGGAAGTCTCATTCTTGGGTCATATCATCACAAGCAATGGGATATCTGTGGACCCCTCCAAAACAGATGCAATTGAAGGATGTCCGAGGCCAACATCGGTAACTGATATCCGTAGCTTCTTGGGGTTAGCTGGATATTATCGACGATTTGTGAGAAATTTCTCACGATTTTCCAACCCTCTTACCAAGCTAACTCGAAAGGGAGTAAAGTTTGCTTGGAGTGATGAATGCGAAGAAAGCTTCAAGGAGTTGAAAAGGAGGCTTATCACTGCACCCGTGCTCACTTTACCCACAAGTGGGGAGCTTTTTGTGGTATTCAGTGATGCTTCGAAGAAGGGCTTAGGATGTGTGCTGATGCAGAATGATAAAGTGATATCCTATGCCTCAAGGTAGTTGAAAATCCATGAGAGAAACTATCCAATGCATGATCTGGATTTGGCGGCGGTGATCTTTACCTTGAAAATCTGGCAGCATTATCTCTATGGAGAGAAATGTGAGATATATACTGACCACAAGAGTCTTAAATATATATTCACACAGAAAGAGCTTAATATGCTCCAGAGAAGATGGATAGAGCTCATCAAGGATTATGACTGTTCAATACATTACCACCCTGGGAAGGCGAACAAGGTGGCAGATGCCTTAAGTAGAAAGGATCCAACGATTCTATCAATGATGAGAATTGAGAAGGATCCAATCTTCTTAGACTTGATGAAGATGGATGTGGGAATAATAAAGAATGGAACATCATCAATCCTTTCACAAATGATTGCTCAACCATCCCTTTTGGAAAGGATAAAGGATGCTCAAAAGGATGATGCAGGAATCCAAGAAAAAGTGGAAGTTATCAAAAAGAGAAAATCCTCAGAGTTTAATGTTAATGAAGAAGGAATTGCGCGGTTTGGGAAAAGACTATGCGTTCCATCAAGTTCGGAGCTGAAGAAGGAACTTTTGGATGATACACATAGTTCAAATTTCTCTATTCACCCAGGGAGCACAAAGATGTATCGAGATCTCCGAGAAAACTTTTGGTGGGATAATATGAATAAGGAGATCGCTGAATATACATCAAAGTGCCTGGTGTGTCAGCAAGTGAAGGCAGAGTGGCAGAAGTCTAAGGGGATGATGCAACCATTTCCCATACCAGAATGGAAATGGAAGAACATCACCATGGACTTCGTCACTGGACTTCCAAGGACATCCAAAGGCAACAATGCAATCTGGGTTGTTGTGGATCTTCTTACAAAGACTGCACACTTCATTGCTATTCGAGAGGATTTCTCTTTGGATCAACTGGCACGGATATATATCAGGGAAGTGGTATGGTTGCATGGAGTACCACTATCTATTGTGTCTGTCCGAGATCCAAGATTTACCTCTAAGTTTTGGAAGAGTCTTCAACATGCTCTGAATACTAAACTGAACTTCAGTACGGCCTATCATCCTCAAACTGATGGCCAATCCGAGCGGACTATCCAAACACTTGAGGATATGTTGAGAGCGTTCTCAATGGACTTTAAAGGAGTATGATATCAACATCTTCCTATGGTTGAGTTCTCTTATAATAATAGTTTCCACTCGAGCATCCAAATGGCACCATATGAAGCCCTGTATGGGAAAAGGTGTAGAACACCAGCTTGTTGGGATGAGGTCGGTGAACGTAAGCTGCTTGGACCAAAAATGGTCGAAGAAATGGTGGAGAAGGTGAAAACCATTCAGCAGCATATCAAGGAAGCCCAAAGTCGACAGAAGAGTTATGCAGATAATCGTCGACGAGACCTTGAGTTTAAAGTCGGAGACATGGTGTTTTTACGCATATCTCCGTGGAAGAAGGTCATGAGGTTTGGAAAGAAAGGGAAGTTAAGTCCAAGGTACATCGGCCCCTTCGAGATTCTTGATCGTGTTAGGGCTATGGCCTATCGACTAGCACTTCCACCTACTATGGCCAAGGTGCATGATGTCTTCCATGTATCCCTCTTAAGGAAGTACATACCAGACCCTTCACATGTACTCTCTTCCGAGGTGGTACAATTAGAAGATGATCTTTCTTATGAGGAGCAACGAGTGAAGATCTTAGATCGTAGAGAAAAAGTTCTACGAAATAAGACAATGCCCCTTGTCAAGGTGTTGTGGAGAAACCACAAGTTTGAGGAAGCAACTTGGGAGTCGGAGGATATGATGAAGCTAATTTACCCACATTTGTTTTAGTGTGGGAAAAGGAAAATTTCGAGGGTGAAATTTCTTAAGGGGGGAATGTTGTAACGACCCAAAGTTTCATTAATGGAAAATCCATCTTGATCCAGTTAAATGTTTCTTTATGAAAAATGTTTTTATAATATGTCAACTTCTTTAGTTTTACGTTAAGATTTGTGACCGTTACTTTTTAGCCGTTGAGCAGTGATCATCTGAGTAGTATAAATATAAGGCTTTAACGAACCCATTTCTACTCAGACAAAGGAAGCGATGGCCTCATCCAGTAGAATTGCCCCTTACGAAGCCCATTTGTCAGAGCTCGGAAAAGAGGTGGCGTCTTTGGGCTTTTCCCTTGACCAAGCCCAAGCTGAGCTTCATCAAGTCAAGCTCGAACGTGATCGTCTACGGGAAAAGTGGAAGTTGATTGAAATTACCACTCGAGCGATGTTATCCGAGCCGACCTAAGAGTCTGTCACCATCGCGCACCTTACCCTTAGGTCTTATGCGGCTATTTTAAGGGGTTATGTAACAAATAAGTAGCACCATGTTCATGTACATTATTTTTTTTATATAATAATGAATATAATTTCTAGTCATTTTTGATACATTGTAATTAGTTTTTAAAGTACAAATGGTGTTTTTAGTTATTATTTAATTAAGAATTATATTTTATTAAATTAAAGTATTTTTGAATTAAATAATATTTTAATAAAATATTATTATTAATATTAAATTAATTTTTTTATTAAGTATAAATGATCTTATAATTTTATGAATGCAATTAAAATTTTTATTAAGGTTTGAAAGCCATTTCTGTCAAAACCCGTGAATTTTTTTATAAATGTCGGTTTTTATTTTAAAAGTGAAAATTCACATATTTAGAAAATTATTTAGATAAAATAAATATTATTTTAGGAATCAGGACGTCGAAATTATCTAACGGTGAATTTTTCATAATTTTCTAAGACAGTCAAATTTTTGGGTAAAAATTAAATACCATTTAAATATATAATGTGTTTTATGACATCATAATGACCCAATAGTGATGTAATAAAATAAAATAATCCTTATGTTCGGCCAATATGTGTTTTATCATTAAAGTAACGAGGTTTTGGGTTTGTTTGACTTACTTTTCAAAGCATTAATGGAGCCCTCAAGACTTATTCAACACTTTGCCTTTTTAAATTAATTTCCATGGGAGTGTGACTCACCTCCACATAAGCAACCCTAATTTTTTAATACGTTAGGACCTTGTCCTTGTAAAATATTGTTTTCCTCTTTCCGTTTCCAGAGACCATGGGCAAATACCATGGGATGTTTTGTGGTTTGGATTATTTTAATATAAGGGGTCCCAAACCTAAATAATAAAGAATTCTCTCACCTTTCCTATATAAACCCACCCAATCTCCCACTTCCTCCTAACTAAAATCCCTTGGAGTTCTTCCAACCTCTGCCCTACTCTCTCTAAAATCCTCCCAAGGTTCCCCAAGCTCCCAAGAAGCCTCTCACAAGCCTCTCTCTAGCCTTTGGAAGCACACTTCCAAGTAAGGTTTTTTCTTCCTTTCTCATTTTTGTCAATTTTCTTTAAGTTGTATTTCCCTTTTTTATTTCAATTATGAATGTTAGGGTATGGTTTCACACCTCTCCCATACTTCCCTATTATTGTTTGAATGATGGGAGAACCCTTTCTCTCTCATTAGATTCCTCCCATGTACACCCGTTACTATGCCGAAATTCCGAAAGGAACTTCTCTCTCTTCTTTTACATTCAAGAAATACTTTTGTATCATGAATCTAAATTCCTTTTAAATTGTTGGGACATGTTTATATATGACCTCCTTACTTTCCATTACATGTAAATATGATGAGGAACCCCTTTCTCTCTCATCAAACTTTTTTATGAGTTCTTATGTCACGCCGTTACACTGCCGAAATCGTACCGAATTTCTAAGCCAATGTCATTGTGTAGTGAATACCATTCCCATTTCTCCATCAAGGGTATTCACCTTTATTCACATTTACTTATTGATTGTAAAGTTTCATGTATGAATTCCACATTCCTTTATCGTGGAATAAATGATTATGTTTTATGAATCCATGTTTTATGATCCATGTGGCACACTTATGCATGAAATGAAATGTTTAAGAAGGGTGCGCCCTGATAGCGCTCCAATGCATTGGGTAAAGTATAATATCATGATACATCATGTGCAATGAGTGTTGACTCATGCTAATTCAAGTGAAACGAGGGTTTACTCGTGCTTCAAGTGCAATGAGGGTTTACTCATGCTCCATGTGCAATGAGCCTTGGCTCATGCTAATTCAATGTTAAGTGTTGTTGCCACATTTCCATGTTATGATTATCATGCTTTATCATGCCTTTATGTTCATGTTACTCTTATGCTCTATTGATGTTCCTATTGCCTAACATGTATTTTACTCCTCATGTTATTCATTGTGTACTGCCTTACTGGGCTTTATAGCTCACCCTTTTCTTATGCATGTCCTCAGGTTATCCCATGCAATGCTAAGTACGAAGGAATGTAGTGGTCATGTAAAGGAAGTTTTCAATAAAGATGTTGTATTTCAAGTTTAAAGTTTTTATGTAATGATCCTAAGCCCCAAAGACACTAAACCTCTCGATCTTCTTTGTTGTATCAAGTGAAGTTTTATGTAATAAAGCATGTTTAAGTTGTAATAAAAAGTAGGGTTGTCATATTCAACTTCATGAAAGCTTATTGAGGGTCATATGATCCATAGAAATAGAGATTGTTCATATCATTACATTGATGTATGAGTTGAAGAGAGAGTTTCAACTACAACATCTACCTATGTTTAATGGGGAAGGGGGACCCCAGGAAAATGAGTTCTGGATTGAGTCAGTCTAGATGATCTTCAATAATTTTGAGACACCCATAGATAGGAGGGTGAAGCTTGCTACGTATATGCTTTGTGGACCTTCCAAGAATTAGTGGGATATTCTAGAGGAATATGGGAAACAAGATGATCTATCATGGAAGGACTTTAAGATGAAGTTCATGAGATATTTCTATCCCAAGACTTTGAGGTCTGAAAAAGATTACGAGTTCATGCATATGACACTTAAGTGTTTGTTAGTACTAGACTATGATGGAAATTTTACTAACCTACAGTGATTTAAACCATCTTTAGAATTTGATGAGATCTTTAGGGTGAGACATTTCTAGTACATTTTTTTGTGAGATCAGGTCATAGGTAAATGCTTTCCATTTAATAATCTCTGAAGACGTGATGAATCAAGAACTCATCATAGATGAGAATATGAGAGAGGCCCCAAGTAGCAACCAATATATTTCAGTAGGGTGATATTGGAGTTCTTATTTTAGTGGTAAAAAGCGCTGTTATAATGGTTTTTTCCAAAGAAGTAGTGGAAAAAATAACCAGGGAAGTGGACAACCATCTCAAGATTGTGTTCTGTTCTAGTTCTATCAATGTGGAAAGTTTTTACATAAGAACCTATAGTATCCTTACCCCATGGTTGAGTGTCATATCTATGGCATACTGGGTCATATTTAGAGGTTATATGTGAACTTCATGCATCAGACTAGTGTTAGAGGATCAAGAGAGACACCAAAATTTGGAAGGGGATTAGCTACCCCTCAGCAGGTTGGTATTTGGAGTTCCAAGGATGTTTAGGCCGAGGAAGGGGACGTGGTACAATAGTGAATAATAAATAGTACTAAGAAAAACATGTAGCTTAGGGTAGTTAGTATGGATCCCAGGGTTGAAGGAAAATTTAGTTTCATGTTATGAAGACCACTCCAGCTAATGTGGATGTATGACCATCTACCGTTAGTGGTATGATTCTTGTATCATCTACCTTAACTTGTGTTTTTTTATATAAGAGAATCAAATTATTCTATATCATCTATTTTTTCAAATGGTTTGATCTTGGATTTGGAAATATTAGATGGGTTTTTAACCACTGAAACTCCATTGAGGGTGCGGTCAGATAATATTAAACATTGTAAGGCTTGTTCTCTAGAGATGGGTGGTTACCATTTCTTTTGGGAACTTTTCATGATGGAAATGACTGGATTTGACTTGATTCTTAGTATGGATTGGTTAGTTCTATACCAAGATCGTATCAACTATTATATAAGGAGAGTTACCTTCCTATCTCTAGGAGGAATCAACTATTCTCACTAGGGTGAGTGGGATCTTCAGACTGGTCATATGAGACCAATTCAGTACAGATTGGATTGTATCACAACTCAGATCACCAGTCTTGTTCTAGATAATGGTGGAATGTAACAAGATTATTTTACTCCAGTGTAAGACCATTTTTAGGATGTTTTAGCAGACTAGTTCTATGGATTATCGCCCAAGAGAGAGATCGATTTCATGATCGAGTTGGTGCTAGGTGTAGAGCCAGTTTCTATACCTCCTTACCTAATGACACCAATATAGATTCAAGATTTGAATGTTTAGTTGGAAGATCTAGAATATAAGGTATTCATACGACCTGGTAAATCTCCTCGGGGTTCTCCAGTTCACTTCGTTAAAAAGTCTAATGGATTATTGTTATTATGTGCGGATTATTGGAGGTTGAACCAGATAACAGTCAAGAATTGATACGCTCTTCCACACATTGATGATATTTTAAATCATTTTATAGGTGCTAAGATATTATACAAGATTTAATTTATATTAGTATATCATCAGTTAAGTTTGATAATATTGGATGTACCTCAGACATCTTTTAGGAGCAGGTATAGATTGTATGAATTCATAACAACGTCGTTTGGGTTGACTAATGAACCCATAGTATTCATGGACTTAATGAATAGGATCTTTCATCATTTTATGGATCAATTTGTGGTGATTTTTGTCAATGATATCTTAGTGTACTCCTAGTTAGTAGACGATCATGCCAAACATCTTGACATCATATTGAGTATGTTGAGAGAGCATCGACTTTACACCAAGCTAACCAAATACAGTTTCGGGATTAATGAAGTGAATTTCCTAGGCCATGTCATCTCAGAGTAAGGATTGTAAGTGGACCCATATAAAGTCACAACCATGATATCTTGTGAAAATCCAAAGAACATATTCTAAATTTGGAACTTTTTTGGTTTAATAGGTTATTATAGGTGTTTTATCCACAATTTATCCCATTAGGCAGCACCAATGCCTGGTCTGACCAAGAAAGGGGTGATGCTTGTTTAGTCTGATGATTATGAGAGATATTTTTAAGAGATGAAAGTCAAGTTGAACTCAGAACCTATCCTCACTTTACTCATATTGGGTAAATCATATACTGTGTACTGTGATGATTCTCGAGTCATACTTAGAGTAGTTCTAATGCAGGAGGATCAAGTGGTTGCTTATGGATCTAAGCAGCTGATAACACATGAGAGGAATTACCATAATCAAGATCTAGATTTAGAAAAAGTGGTACATGCCCTGAGATGTTGGAGACACTATATCATGGGTGAGAGGTTTTTGGTATATATGGATCACAAGAGCATCAAGTAAATATTTTCCTAGAGATACCTAAACCTTTGGCAGAGAAGTTGGGTTGAGTATCTATAGTTTTCAACTTTTAACTGGATTATACACCAAGAAATGGAAATGTAATTACAGATGCCTTGAACCAAAATACACAGTAAGAGGTAGTATGAGAGTCTTGTGATGAGTAGCATATAATAGACCTCTTTGAAGACATGTATTTGGATGTCTAGGAATCTTAGGGGAAAGTAACTCTAACTTCAACATCTATTATACTCATGCTTTTAGACTAGATTAAGGCGAATCCGTTTTCTGATTTAGAGGGATAAAATATGAAATACTAATTATATGGGGGGTAGATTCCATCAGGATGGTATCTCTGCTATGAAAATTCAATTCTTTTCCATGGCTGAGTATGTGTTTTTACGGGCTTACACAAGGAGCTGATGAGAGAGTTTCATGCTTAAATATGGGAGGTGCATCTTGATTTAACAAAGATGTATTGTGATCTCTATAGATAATGCTGGTGCTTAGGAATAAAGAAGGAGGTGGTCAGATTCGTGGATAGATTCTTCGATTTTTAGTAGGTGAAAGCCAAGCATTAGAGTCCAGCTAGGATTTTGTAGCCTTTACCTATTCCAAAGTGGAAATGGTATGATGTCATGATGGATTTTATAACATGAAAACGCATGAATACCCATAAGAATGATACTTTATAGGTTGTTTTCAATCAAATGAATAAGGTAGCCCACTTCTTACCTATTAGGGAAACCTTCACAATTGATGATCTAGGAAAACATTACACATGTGAGGTGGTTTGGTTGTATGGTGTTCTGAGGGCTATTGTTTTGAACAAAGATCCCTATTTTACATTTTTTTATAGTAGGGAATTTATAAATCTCTAAGATCATGAGTTATTTTAAGAACAACCTATCATCTATAGACTAATGGTCAATCTGAGTGGAGTATTATGGTTCCAGAGGATATGTTATGAGCCTGTGTTTTGGATTTTGGTGGTTTATGGGAGTAATATATGTAACTTGTGGAGTTTTTATATAATAATAGCTTCGAGGAATCAATATAAATGGAAAATTTTGAGTTCTTATATGGAAGATCATTCTGTTCACCTCTTTGTTGGCTAGAGGTAGGTGAGTCAACACTTGTTGGGCCTAGTCTCGTGTAGGAGACATCTGAACAGGTTCATTTGACCAGACATCGGTTGATGACCATGCAGAGAAGGAATAAATCATATGCTGACCATCAGAAATGAGCTCTATAATTTGAGTTTGGTGATCAAGTTTTCCTTAGGGTATTACCTAGGTTAGGGCAACACCACATCAGGAAACATGGAAAGCTAGCACCCAGGTTTGTCGAGTCGTTTGAAATAGTGGTAAGGGTCAGTCCAATGGAATACTATTTTGCCCTTCTGCAGTGCTACAATGTCATGCACAACATTTTCCACATATCGCAGCTATTGAGATATCATCCAAACCCTTCCCATGTGATAGACGTATCATACATTGATCTTTGTGATGATGCGTCCTTTGAGGTGCATCTGATATGGGTTGTGGGGATCACAGTGCAAAATATCTTCGGGGCGGGACAATACCATTGGTTCGGGTGTAGTGGCAGCATGGGTGAGTTCAGGAGGAGACTTGGGAAAGAAAATATGATATGCAAACACAGTGTATGGAATTATTCACTAAGACCTCACAGTGATTCTTGGAGTATCCTAGGGATGAACTTTTATAAGGTGGGGAGGTTATAAGATACCATATTTTTTAAGTATATCTCCCTTTGAGTTTTTTTAATCTTCTATTTCAGTTGTGTTTTAATTATGAAAGTCTGTCGTTTGAATAAACATAGTATTGGGTTTCAAGGAAACTTGAAAAATACTGAAGAGTATTCTCTAGGAGATATTTTTTGGAGAAAATTAATTAAAGTTTATGGATGTATGGTTTTTTGAATTAATGGAGTCCAGATATAAATGGGTTAAGAATTTCATTGGTTCTTGGTGAGTTGAGAAAATTTAAAATAGGTTTGCATTATTTAAAAGGAAAATGGTCTTAAAAGTCAACTGAAGAACATTTACACACCACATAAAGGGATTACACATTGTGTAATTGTTTGAGAGTTTTAATAAAATAAATCCTAGGTGACATTATTTTTAGCGTATTTGTTTCTTCTAAAAATGGGGAATGACCTTGTTTGTTTAAGGTTCAAACTTTCCAATCGGTTTCAAATGGGTTTATCTGTAGAACCAGAAACACCCAACGATTCTATATCCATTTGGAACTAATTTCCAAAGGTAGGTGATCATTAGTTGTGGATCGACGAGGCTTTAAGAATTTTCATTGGTCAAGAGGATGGGAGTTCAGGCTCATCACACCTTTTTGGGGAGAATTATTGCCTACTTCAGGACTCTCTTATAGATTTAAGTTATGTTCACAAATCCTTATTAATTCACCAAGCATGAAAATGAGTTTTCCTTTAGATTTGGAAATCGATGATTGATATGTATTGGATTTAGAGAATCTTTTATATGTATTTGAGGTTCTTAATCAATGGACAATCATCCGTATGTATTAGAGATTCTTAGTCAATGGTATCCTTCAATACATTATATAGAAATCTCTTGGTCATTATGATGAACATACTGGTTTTAAAGCCACTCAGTGGGGCACTTGAATTTTATTTTCATTCAGAAAGACAAAGATTATTTCAGAGTTGGGATCGTACCCGCTGATGGGCTACCTACGTATCGTCATTAAAAAGGAATCAGAACCCATGTAGTTTGATAATAAGGGTATAGTTTAACATCATACGGGACATAAAAGAATTAATGAATTATGGGCTTGAACCTTATAGATGCTTCCTACATACTCTACTTTTAAGGAAGAGATCAAAGTCCATGTATTTCGGTTGAAGAAATGTGGGGTTTATGCATGGTTAATGGACAAAAAGAGATGTCGTGATTACTTTTACACTCTAAGCTAATGTGAGTCATGCTCAGTGTGAGAAACAAGAGGTATCAGTAAACTTGACGATGGTTCCATGAAAGATGCAGTCATGAGAAATGATGTGGGGCTTACGTATGTATGACGACCCAAGTAGATGAAGACCAAGACTTACTTTAGGAAAGAATCCCAAGAGTAGGGTCCATAAAGGTATTTATACTTTATGGAGATTTGGAGTTTTAACCGGGGGCTTACTCTTGAGAAGGAGGCCCAAATCAAAAGAAACTATGACTGGGGATTACTCCTGAGAAGGAGGCCCAGGTTAAGGGGACTTGTAACTTGGGGCTTGCTCCTAAGAAGGAGGCCCAAATTAAAGGAAATTATGACTGGGGATTACTCCTGAGAAGGAGGCCTGAACCAAGGGAACTTGGGGCTTGCTCCTGAAGAGGATTCCCTAAATTAAAAGATCTTATCATCTTAAAGGATGAGGTGATATAGAGGAAACCTCTAACCATGGTGACATAAATCTTGTAAGTCACGAGGTTTTGGGAGAGGTTCTCACATAATTCCTTTCAGATAAGGAAGCCAAAAAAGGAACCATACCATAAATGACTTTGAAAAGGGGTTTGAGGGATAATATATTGAAGAGGAGAGGTGAACGAGAGAGAGGCAAATAAATGAAGTTGGCGTGCAAGTGTTGTCCACACAAATTATTTGGTGTGAAAGTCTTGGTCGTGCAAGTGTATTTGTGCGGCATGGGTTCACATGGGAGATGAAGAATCTGTAGGGTAATACTTGGGCGAGACTTAACTCAAGCCTTTAGTAATATCCTAAGATGTTTCCAAAAGGGCGGCACACATGTTTCATCGAAAGGTCAGGGTGGTGCGCAAGTGTTTCCACTTTTAAGGAGGTCTGGACACTTAGGCGTGCAAGTGTTGATGAATTCTAAACACTTAGGCCTTATCCTACTCCTTCAAGTCTTCCATTCTAGGTAAAAAGTTACCTTATAAGCATTTAAAAGAGTTGACTTGAAGACTTGGGTGACGATAGCTTGAATCTGAGTTTTGGAAAATCCACCCTCGAAATGGGGGGCCCACATGGGCTATTTATAGGCCACCGTGCACCTTGGGTGAAAAATAATATAGGGAGCGCAAGTGACTTGCGCGACCCATAGGTGGCGCACAAGTGACTTGCGCGTATCAATCCAAATAAGCTCCTGGTCCATGCCTTTTGTCAAATATATTTTTGATTTTCTTCAAAAGGTGACCCTATTTGTGCTTAAGGTATTCCCCATTGCCATTAGTTGGACTCTGTGATAGAAAGGAGCGTCAACAAAAGTCCCCCCCTCAGAGTTGGATCTGAAAAGGAAAGAGGATCCAGATCTGAGGTAAATCCAGAGAAATCAAGGGTCTGTGGAATGAAAGTTCAGAACACAGCTGCTAGGACACACAAGTATGGCGCACAGGTGGTCTGGATCGCCTATATATATAGGTTCACTCCCACGCAAACTCACTCAGCTTCCAGCAACTTGATCTCTCATCGCGCATGTGCTTCGGTCTTCAACGAATCGATTTTTTGGATTTTTGTTGTGCTTCTGCAGAAGGTATTTGACTTGCGCTCCATGACTAGGACGACAATACCTGTGCGACCGGGTTGACTTGCGCGACAAGTTTGAGACTTCCGCACCTTAATTCATTTTCCAATTTTTTTGATTTCCTTCATCAAAATTTCATAAAACAAACTTAATTAAGAGTTGATTGCTTGATCTTTTTGTAGATTCAATGACTCCTAGAAGAATTGGATCATCTAATGAGTTAGCCAGCAAGAGAATAGATGACATGATGAATGTCGTCGGCCATGACTATTATGTTATCTGGGACATCACTCTCTTAGATTTGGCTAAGTACTTTAAGAAATATCATGCCAATTTACCACAGAGCATTTACTTGCCTTTGTATGGCCATGGTCATCTGCAAGGAGTCAATGTTTCAGAGGCAAAGAATTATATCCCTCATTCCTAGTTTCAGACCTATACCAACTTCTCTTTGGAAAATGTCTCAGTTGTAGGATCATTTTCCAATGCAGGGAAAGTGGAGAAGGCATACATAATGCATCATAGCCCATGTACTCCAAATCTGAAGCCTCACATGCCCGAGCTGTAGCCGCATTTCTATCCCTCTATTTTCCGAAATTCTCAGATGGATTAATCTAAGGGATGGAAGAAGAGTTGGGATTTACATCCTAGAGGAGGTGTGAAGCCGACTTAGATGTGGGAATATTGGGTGCAAAAAACCTGTGAAGAGTTTGTCGATGATCTGAAGGGAGCTGCAATATATGAAGCTATCTGGGATGGGCAGACGTATGTCTACAGGAATGACAATTTTGTGCCAGAGTTATTCTACAATTGGAGCCCAGAAACGAATTCTTTCCCACTGAATCATGGAGAAGTAGGCATCAGTTTGTGGGATATCTAAAAGATTTCAGGGGATCCAATTTTGGGAGACATGTATGATGAATTCATCCCCCCAAGGTGACCTAGAATGATTCAAAAAAGACTCCGGCTTTGGCTTGAGAGTTAATGAAAATTATCTACAAGATTAAGAATACCACCACCATGAAAACCCACTCTAGAAAAGATATCCATCCAGAGGGGTGGATAAAAATATTACTGATTAAGAATAGAGAGAAGGGAACTTCCTACACCCATCCTACAGGTTTCCCTAGAGCAGAAATGAGGGGTACTCCGGGCACATTTTGTCCAACTCTGGAAGTAGGAGAGTTTGATAAGTGGGGGTATGAAGTGAACCAGAAAATTCCTGCGAAGACCCATCTGGAAGGATTTTTGGCCTTGTGGCTCAGTGTTTACCTTTTACCAGTTCAGGATTCGAAAGGAGGTGTGAGGCCCGGGACCTTTATCGTTGTAGCCAAGTTGGCTGAAAGGAAGATGGTTGGGTTGGCCACCCCAGTTTTGGAAAAGATTCATATGAGCTTACTTCATGTTTATCTGGGTAAGTCTTCTCTAAGAATAGTGGGACCATTCCATGTTTTATGGGGATGGATCACCACACACTTCAGGACATATGTTGTACAAAGTGGGGTACTAGTTTTTGGAAGTTCTTTCCGGCCGTCTGTTCAGGCCTTTTCTAGAATTTCTCCCTTATCCCTCAATGCTTATGATATCAAAATAAGAATGAGCATGTTTAAGGAGTTTCACTTCTTTCCTTATGTAAATCCGCCAACAGGGCGATTTTTTGATGATGGAACAACCAACCTGGAGTTAAGGGCATATATTCTGGCATGTAGAGATGGTACACTGGCCACGAGGATTGATGGATAAATTATATGCAAGGCCTATGCTCCATACAGATCCACACATCAATTAAAATGTCTGCAGAAAATTACTGTATCCCCTCCGGTGCATGTCAGGTTAGAGCAGCATCCAATGGTTGCTTTTCAACTATGGTTGCTGAAATCTATGAAGAAGACTGGAGCGGTATTTGATCTACCGGCTATTGGAGAAGCAAGTCGATTGACTACATGGTATGCTGAGAGCTGGGTAGCATCATACCCTAAAGGGGTACTGAATTAGTTGGTCCCTCGGGTGGGGACAAAGAAGAGAACCATTAGGAAAAAATCTTTTCATTTGGAAGGAAACTCTTCCTCACCCGAATATGATTCATCGAATTCCTCACACGGAGATGACTCACCGAATTCCCAATATGGGGATAATGAGGCTCAAAATGCGTCAAAGCGGCCTTGTGCTAGATATAATCCATCTGCCAAAGTCAAGATACCTACTCCATCGACTCCTAGTGAGTTACATCATTGAGGAAATTTAGTTGCCATTATTTTAAATAGCAACAAGTTTCATTTTCTTATCCTTTATCTGTGATTGCAGGAGTTGGGAAGAAGTTGAAGTCCCAGATTTTAGGACCCTCCTCATGGCCTTCTGGTGCACATTCTGAATACTTATGACCAGAGGCTGTCCGGACATGGCGGAGTTTATATTGTGATGCTAAAACTTCCTGGATGGACTTATGCGAAGGGCTGCATATCCCTGGAGTGGGGAATCTCCGAGCTTCCTCTAACATCTATTTTGAGGACAACCCCAATGAAGTGATGGATTACATTAAAGAGATGGAAATGATCATATATGCCACTGATGAGTCAGTTCCTGTCACCAATCGGGTGAAGGAAATGATGGACCGTGGTACCACTGAGGGGATTAGTCCTTCATTAGATGAAGAATGACGTGATTACGTGGCTCCTGAAGATGTAATTTTTCCTTTTTATCATATTTCTATTTGCTTTGAAATTTGAATTTAGTCAAAGCTTTGTTATTTAATAAAATAATCTTCTTCATCCTGTACTTGTAAAGGAAAGAACCACTGAAATCCCTTTGCCACGGTATAGCCCTGGTGGCACCGATCTTGGAGCCACTGAATCTCCTCGTGAGTCGGGCGAAGTATCTCCAGGCCAACAAGTCATGGATGAAGAGTTAGAAAGGGCGTTATTGTCTTCGATACCTATTTTTAGAGATGATGATGCCAACCCACCAAAAAAGGCCAAGAACCAAAGGTATCGAAGAAAGAAGACCACAGTCAAATGCTTCATCAGTAGTGGTAAGTCTTTCTGGTAGTCATGAATCTTAACTTATGAAAAAGTGCTTAAACTTCTTGGGATTGCAGGGGATTCTTCAGTTTCCCCTTTAAGGGAAAGGACTGACCATCCTCAGAGTACAACAGAGGGTGTTGGAGAACGACCACAAGTTCCTACTGAAATGGATGTTCCTAAAGAAATACTGAGAGCAGATGAGTCGGCGTCTGTTCCCAACACCGCTCCTATTTCTGATTCCATGAGAGAAAAGACTTCTTGTAAATTAACAATACTTCATAGAACCTAAAATGGGACAACAACTGACTTCCATTCTATGATGTTTTAGGTTCAACACATGCACCAGAACATTTGGCAACCAACGCAGCTGACCCCAAAACTGTATGTGAAGAAGATATCTGGGGTCAGAGATTGCTAGATGAAAGTCACAAAAAAGACATGTCGAGTGCTCCCACTGGTGAGACTAAACTAGAATCGGGGACATAATTGGATAAAATGATGAAACTTGGCTCGTCCTTTGAAGAAATTTTAGAACATGTTAAATTACCATGTGATTTAGAAGATTTTGGAGATCTAGTTATAGAATCAACAAGATGTGAGTTTCATAATTTGTCCTATTAATCTTCTCATGATTACACTTCTAACCATGTTTGGTTAAAAAATGTAGAGTTCCATCTAAAGAAAATTCTGAAAAAAAATGCTTGAAAGGGGTGTAGACATTGATTTCAACCCTATTATTGTAGAAACAGTGGCTCAGGTGGAACTTAACACGAAAAACCCTCCTGAAACCCATCCTGAAAATCCTGTTTAAGCTAGGAAATATGGGGAGGAGTCTTGAAAAGTTCCTGATCTACTGTTAGGTAAAACATGATGATATTTGTGGCTTACTTAATCTGCAAGAAAATCAATCAAATTTTACTGTCCTTTGAAACTAACCATACTTTCAATTGACTAAATAGGGATATCAACATCAATGGCTAGATTTGGAGGTGAAGAGTCAGCCTCAACCTAAACAGTAGCATAAGGTGAAGAAACCAAGGTCAGGGAAGGAGCAGAACATGGCACTTCCTTAAGTGCATTAATCCTGGACTATGTTCCTCCCTTTGATAGCAATGCTAAATCAGACCCAGAGGTGAAAAAGGCACTCCAATTATCAAATCTCAAGGCACGCAAAAATATATAGAAGATAATATCTAAGGTGCCTCTTGAAGAGATACCTTCGAAAATTCCAATACTTTCATCCCTGTTCATCAGGCTGGGACTTGGCGGTTTTGGATATCAAGAAATCCATATCATAGTGAAACATGTCATTTGAAGGAGGGAACAATAGAAAAAGTAACATCAAGAAAAGATCAGAGCTAGATTGCTGATCAATATTAGTGAATTTCAGGCTGTAGTGTCCCGATCTAAGGCTGATCATGCTGAAAAGTTGAAGGAACTAAAGCAAAAGATCAAGGAGAAGATTGTCCAGCAGTTTCACCTTCAGCAAGAGCTAGATGTTGTTACTGGGGAGCTTGACCAGCTTCATAATTTGTTGGAAGAAGTCCAAGAAGATGGTATAAAATCCATCAAAGATGCCAAATAAGCACTTCATCGAGCTAAAGAGAATGAATTTGGTTGAGTAAATGAACTTCAAGTGGCTGCTGATGAAGCTTGGGATGCTGTGAAACAGATGATAAGTCATGTTGAAAGGCTTCTGTAATTTTTTGAAAAAAAAGAGAAGAGGCTCCAGTCTGTGGATGTTATTCTAATCTTGACTACTAAAAATACCCCTTTTATCAACACTAAAAATGGCCTTTAACAGTGCTATAAAAACACTGTTAAAGCTGGTATAGATAGGGGGGGGGCTTTATCAGCGCTCAAAAAAGCGTTGATAAAGACCCCTTTTATCAGCACTAAAAAAAGTGCTGATAAAAGGGGTCTTTTATCAGCACTAAAACAAAGTACTGATAAAAGGGTCCTTTATCAGCGCTTTATTTTTAGCATTGATAAAAGACCCCTTTTATCAGTGCTTTTTTTAGCGCTGATAAAAGTTAAAAAAAATTAATTTTTTTACAAAAATTCTTGGCAATCTCAGGGGGGGATTTTTACAGCACTTGATCCCCCCCTTTATCAGCATCTTCCTGCACCTCCAGCGCCCCCACGCACCCCCTCCACCCTTTATCAGCGCTAGCCCCTTAAATTCACCCATGCACACGTGCCCCTGCCTTCACCCGGATTTGATCTCGAGACCCCCCCCTGCACGCCTGAAGCCATTGCCACTCCCCTATATTGATTTGTTCTCTTATTCATGATATATCTATTTATTTATATATATATATATATAGTTATATTTACTCGTATAGTAATATATATTTATATTAATATATATAGTTATATTAATATATATATAGTTATATTAATATATATATTTATAGTTATATTAATATATATTTTTATAGTTATATTAATATATATATATAGTTATATTAATATATATATAGTTATATTAATATATATAGTTAGATTAATATATAGTTATATAAATATTCATATATCGGTATTTTAAATAAAATAGATATTAGTTATTATTTAGATAAAGATAATATATTTTATATGTAAATATATTATTTATTTAAAAAATTAAATTTTTAGGTGTGAATATATAAAAAATATGTACATATAGTTATATATTTAATTATAAATAGCAGTGCATTATAAAAAACGATGAAATTTCAAAGACATAATATCAATATGAATGTAATACCTTGGAATAAATTCAGTCCCCACAAAAAAAAGGCAATAATACCCCCTTAAACGAGGCTGAAAATCCACAAAATGTTAAGAAATTGGGGTACCCCGACTAAAAAATCTGTTTTTGAGGCCTTATGGGCCATTTTTGGCCTCGAAAAAACTTTTATCTGGGTCTCCCTAGTTATAGGGGTGTAGATATCATCACAGGATTCTATTTGATATATGGTAGAGCTCAAACGGACACTCAGATCAAAATTTATGGCCGTTTGAAGTTGGAGTTGCGTTTACAACATATTTTGGGTCTTTTTTTAATTTTTTGATTTTTTGGGTCTTCAAATTGTTATGAAATGACTATTACTCCATAATAATTAGAAAATTATTAATTAAAAATATTTTATTAATTTTTTTATACGCCATTTTCACTAAATATCTTATATATTAAGTGTAACTTTATATTTATACTTATCTAAAATATATTTAAAATTATATTTAAAAAATATATATTATATTTATATCAATATAGCTATATCTATATATTTAAATATTAATATATTTTTTTAATTATTTTTTTGAAGTAGACCCTTTATGAGTGCTTTTAAAAAAAGCGCTGATAAAGACCCCCCCTTTATCAGCGCTACTAAAAAAAGCGCTGATAAAGGGGTACCCTTTAACAACGCTAAAAAAATCACTTTTAAAGGGGGTACCTTTATCAGTGATAAAAAAAGAGCTGATAAAGGGGTAATTTTATCAGTGCTTTTTTTAGTGCTGATAAAGGTACCCCCCTTTATCAGCGCTTTTTCGTTAGCGCTGATAAAGGGTGGCACCGGCCTTGCCCAGTTTTGTGGTAGTGAATTCATCAATGAAAAATAGTTCATCTTCAATCATCTTTACCTTCATTTTCTTGATAATTGCTCTTATTTTTAACTAATCCAATGGTTCTAGTAAATATAGTTCGATTTTTTAATAGGGTTATATAAACAAACCCACAAAATTTATCTTTTAATTGCTCAATATTTCCTAAATCATACAAAATGTACGTTTAGCAAGATGGGACTCAAATTTTATTTAGAGTACCCTTTATAGGTTTCTAATCTAATAAGTACCATGTATTTTGTTATTGGCAGTTTGAAGTCATACATGTTGGACTATAAAAATGATAATATTCAAGGTTGAATATCTTTGACCAAATGGATGATATTGACTCAATTCTTGATAATTTGTTTGGAAACATATTACCATGTTCAAGTATGGAGGGGGAAATTGTAAACTGTGACTTGAGAAATTTTGAATCTGAGGAATGACATGGGAAAAGAGCTAAATGGAATTAGAGGAAGTCTTTTCTAAGAATGAAGTTACCACTACTTGACTAACCCGTTATAGGGACTGAATTATGCAGGGCCAACTGGGGCATAAGCTGCATAGTCAAATAGTAGCATCTTTTGGCTGAAATGTCCGTTATGTAGACAACTTATGCAAGGCCACCTAAGGGCGCGTGCTGCATAGTCGGAAAAAAGAACTCTTAGAAATTTGACTTTCTACTGCTAAAAGATGGGGACTCAAATTTTCTAAAGCATATAGTATGCTTTATGGAGAAAGGTACTTGAATATGGAGAGGATATTTCCAATCAGAATTGTCAAAGAATTGGAGGAATGTGACTTCTATGAAGGTTTGACCCAAACGTAGGAAAAAAGGTATATGTGGTTTTAAATCATATGACTAAAATTGGAGATAGACACATTATATGACATAATACTTTCAGATCATGAAAAATAGTATGAAACAAATATGTTAAGGATGATAGTTTTTTTAGATCCCTACATATCGCCGTTAAGACCAATAGGGACAAAAGAGGCTTCTCCTAAGAATGAAGTTACCACTACTTGACAAACCCATTATGGAAGTTGAATTATGCAGGGCCAACTGGGGAATAAGCTGTATAGTCAAATAATAGCATCTTTTGGGCTGACAGGTCCATTATGTAGAAAACTTATGCAAGGTCACCTAAGGGCACGTGCTGCATAGTCAGGAAAAAATAATTCACAGGTATCCGACATTTTGAGACTAGAAGTTAAGAAAAGGGTTATGGAGATCATGAGTATTATTTGTATAATGTTGCAGCCGGGTCCTGAATTGAGATTCTGGATTTCACTACGTATCTCATTAGGATGAGAATCAAGCCACACATAGTTCTTGAAATACATTTTAATGTCATGTAGGATGAAATCATGGAAGATCTTAGTTTAGGGTCGTAGATCTCGGACCATAGTGAGGGAGACACATCGTGCATTTGTTATAAATCGGATGCGAATAATGACCAGGGTGTTCCATATCACACCATGTGCTCCTAGAGGGACTTTTTAGCCAAGGGACCGAAAGTAGAGTTTGGGGTTAGGCCCAAAGGCTCGGGGCTGGACTCAAGGAATGCTCGAGTGTTCCTACGTATCCCATGAGGATGGGAATAAAGCTACACATAGTTCTTGAAATACCCTTTGTACATATTTGGTTTGTACATATGAGGGGTAAAGAGGACTTTATTTCAATTATGGCTGGATCCAAGATTAAATACTTGGGTGTCACTACGTATCTCATAAGGATGAGAATCAAGCCACACGTATTTCTTGAAACATGACATGGTTGGAGACCATGTCAATGATGATTCCTCTCGAGTGAGGGTATCAGGGATTGTTGCAGTTTATTGTCATATAGAACAAAATTATAGATAGTTTAAGGTCATATGCATGGACCAGTGCTATGCAGTTTAATGTCTTGCAGTAAGAAAAATGGGGAACTGTATAGTTTAATGTCATATAACTAGGACGATGGGACATACAAATTTTAACGTCATATAGGAAGAAATTGAACCGATATGAATAAGATGGTTGATAGGGGCTTCATGAATCAATATCATATGTGATGAAGGTGAATTGATGTGAAGAAAGTGGTTTTGGGCTTGAACCTCAGGAGGTTGCCTACGTACCTGGCCTAGGAGGCAAGGATCAAAGTCCACATAGTTCAATTGAGAGGGATTTGGTGATCAGGGTGTACTTGAGGACAGAGACCCGAAGATGATGTTGGGACTTAAGCATGGTTAGTAGCCCAGATAAGATGTCATGGTCTAAGCTTACTCTAAGCTCACGTGAGTCATGCTCAGCGTGAGAAACAAGAAGTAGCAACAGACCTGGCAATCATGTCACGAAAGATGCGACCACAAAGGATGGTGTGGGGCTTATGCATGATTAGCTACCCGGGGCATGCATGGAAACAGAGTTTAAAAGACAATTGTGCATGCAGTGACCGCATTTTAATGTCATGTGTCACAAACATGGGGTGCTTGGCAGTTTAATGTCCTGCAGCTCTGATGATGCACAATTTAACGTCATGTTGGACGAAAGGGGGACACAGTTTAACGTCATGTTGGACAATAGAGGGGGATATACAGTTTAATGTCTTAAAGCAAGGACAAGGGGAACTGTATTTGTTTTACACAAAATACTTCTTCAAGAATATTGCATTGGTTGGAGTTGTAATGAGTTCTACATCCATTGAGATTAAAGATTAAGCTTCATTGGAGTAGACCCTATGTATTGAGTAAGGTCCTTCCCACTTTGGATCAATATTTGGAGGCTTCTTTCCTTGTATAATTGGGTTTATGAGGACTAATACCAATTCTCCTTGAACGAATCAACGAAGATGAAATTTTTTATTTAAAGCTCTTGCTATTCGATTCTGATAGACTTTTAAATTGTGCAGTGTGCACAATCGTTTTTCATCTAGTCATCCCAATTCATCAAATCTCTTTTGAGATTGTTCATCTGCAGATAACTGATCACAAATGGAGACTCTAAGAGAGGGTAATTGGACTTCAATAGGCAAGACTAATTACTTTCCATATACTAATGAATATGGAGTTGATCGTGTAGTAGTGCGGGTGGTAGTCCGATAAGCCCATAGAGCATGAAAAAGTTTATCAGGCCATAACTTCTTATCTTTACCCACCATGTTTTGAAGTATATTTGAAAGAGTCTTATTGAAAGCCTCTACTTGACCATTGTCTGCTGCATGATACCGAGATGAATGGTTGGACTTGATATTGTATTCTTGATACAATTTTCGTACCTTAGATGAACACAAATTGGTGACATTATCCGTCAATATGGTAGGAGGAACACCAAATCTGGTAATGATGCTAGATTTGAAAAATCTAACAATTCTTTTAGCACCGACTTACTTGAGAGGTATTGAATCTTTCCATTTGGAAAAGAAGTCAGTAGTAGTAAGAATATACTTAAACTGCTTAGCTGTAGCTGGAGGAAAATGTCCTACTACATGCATTCCCTATGTAGCAAATGGCCAGGAGTATTTAGCCATATGAAGCAACTCCAGAGGTTGATGAATGAAGTTGGCACATACTTCTAAAGAATGACACTTATTAGTGAAATTAAAATAATCCTGCATCATTTAAGGCCAGAAGTATCCAAGCCTTCAAATTTGACCAGAAAGTCTATGTCCAGACTGGTGGGCACCACAAACTTCTACATGTACTTCATTCATGACAACCATTGTTTCTTCACCATCAATAAATCTGAAGAGAATTCCATCAAAACCTCTCTTGTAGAGAATTTTTTGGTGATCTGGGCTATCATAAAGAGTAAAATTGACCACACGTCACTGTAATTTTTCTTTTCTGTCTCTATCAGGCAGGTGTGTTCCATTTTGAAGGTATTCCATGATAGGTGTCATCCATCCTGTAGTATGAACATATGATTTAGAAATGGGACTGATTTCATTGATTTCCTCTGTTATGATTTGAATAAAAGGTGAAACTACACGATGTTGGGAAATACTGATGATTGTTTTGTCCCAATTTGGATCTGCCAGGGTTGTGGCTACATTACCCAGTGCATCAGCTTGGGCATTTTGTGATCGCGTGACATAAGAAAATGTCGGTTCTGAGGGAAATTCTACTATTAACTCCCTGACGTAATCAAACAAAGGGATTAAATCTTCCTTTCCGATGGAATAATCCCCATTGATTTGTTCGATTACCAAATTTGAATCACCTTTTACCTTCAAGTGATTCACCTGTTCCTGAAGCGCCAATTCCAAGCCTACGATGAGATCTTGATATTCTGCTTCATTGTTTGTACCACCTTCCAACAATAATAAAGAATAGGGCAGTACTGCCTTTTCTGGGGAAATAAGCACGATTCGTAACCCAACTTTGTTGAATTTAGGATCTTCCATTTTCTTCCCTGTTGGACTTCTGGAGGCTCCATCAAAGTAAATTTTCCATGTTTGAGGATTATCTTGAATAGAGAACACTTCCTCATTAAGAATTTCAATATTTAAAGATGTATCTTCTACAGATGGGTGTTCAGTAAGGAAATCGGCTAGATCTTGGCCCTTTATTTCCTTTTGAGACACATGCTGGATATCAAACTACTGCAAAATAACTTCCCACCTTTCTAGACTTCCTATAAGCATTGGACGACTAAGGATAAATTTGAGCAGGTTATTGTGAGATACCAATTAGACCTCATGATGTTGCAGGTAGTGTATAAATTTCTTAACTGCAAATATTAATGCTAGGAAGCACTTTTAAATACTTGAATATCAAGTTTCTGCCTCAATCATAGTCCGACTGAGATAGTAAAGGCTGTTTTTATTCCTAGCATCATTCTTTTGGGCAAGGAAGGCACCCAATGATTGCTCTAAAGCTGTCACATAGAGAATAAGTGGTTGTCCTTCAATAGGTGGAATTAATACTGGTGGACTCAGAGATATTTCTTGAGGATATCAAATTATTCTTGAAATTCTTCAGTACACTGGTAGGTGACTCCCTTCTTTATTAATATGGTGAAGGGTAAACACTTTCCTGCCAAATTGGCAATGAAACACCGAATATAGGCCAAGTTTCCTTAAAGTCCTCTTAATTATTTCAAATTTCTATGAGGTGACATGTCAAGGATTGATTTTTTATTCTTAGGATCAACTTTGATACCATGATGGCATACAAAAAAGATGATAAATTTTCCTGAGGTTACCCCGAAAGCACATTTCAAGGGGTTTATCTTCAAATTGTGTTATCGAAGTTTGTTTAATATGATTTCCAGATCAGCCAAGTGATCAGAACTTTGTCTGTATTTAACCACCAAATCATCCACATAACATTCAAATTTTTTTCATAAAAATGGTTTGAAGATATGGTGCATGGCACGTTGATACATTGCACCTGCATTCTTCAGGCCAAAGGGAATTACCTGATAGAAAAACACACATTGAGGAGCTCTGAAGGCTATAGACTCCTCATCTTCTAGGGCCATTCATATTTGATTGTACCCAGAGTAACCATCCATGAAGGAAAGAGCTACGTATCCAGATGTCACATCAATTAAGAGTTCTGTGATTAAAACTAGAAAATCATCCCTGGGACAATGCCGATTAAGATCTCTGAAGTCAATGAAAACTCTAATTTTTCCATTCTTCTTTTTCACAGGGAAAATATTAGCCAGCAATTTGGTATATTGAAATTCTCTAACTAAGTTATCCTTGATAAGATTATCAACTTTAGCTTCAATTTTGGAAGCATAAGTTGGGTATGTTCTTCTTGCTGCTTGTTTGAATCCTCGATGTTCTTATGGAAAACCCAAATGATGAGTGGCATCATTGGGACCAAAACATGGAATTTCTATATAATTACAAGAAAATACATCTCAATTTTTCTTTAGAAATGAAGTATACATTTCTTGCTCTTCAAGAGTCATGGCTTCACTAATTAAAGTGTGGCGTGGATCTTCTTTTGTACCCAGATTTATTTCTCTGAGTTCATCTACAGTGGTAGAGATACCCTCTTCAAATGCTAGAGAAGTATCCCTGAGATCTTCCTCTTCTTCTTCAATATATGTTACTTCTTCTATTTCTACTTGCATAGTAGATGACAAAGAAGAATTTCCATGGTTAGGGGAGAAGTTAAAATTTGAACATCTTGAAGAAGAGGCTGCCATTTCTGACCCTATTGATGATGAAGGGTCTTCCTAGGGTGATAGAGAGGAGATGATGGATTGAGAATCAATATCATTGTTTTCCTCTGGTATTGCTATACCTTCTTCTGGACTAGTTGATGAAGTAAAGAATTACTGGATTTCAGTGGATGAAACGAAGAAATCTCTATTTAAGCTTTCATCACTACTTGGAGAATCAATAATTTCTCCCATGCTGTCTGGCATGATAGCTGTAATTGAAATTATGGAAGTTTCCATAAAAGAGTTTTGATTTAGGTCTATCTTGTCAATTTGACCAATAGGAAACACATAGTATGTACTCACATGTATGAATGGGTTTAATGGAATCTTTTACAAACCATTTGGAGCATTGATTTTGGTGACCTTCTTTACCGTGGGTTTTTATGTCCCTCAATGTAGTAAAATTATGTCTCAATGTATTGATATTCACACATTTTGAATGGGGCCTTGTCACCATACAATGTCCCAATTTGACCATTGAAACAATATTTGAGACATTGATGGTATGAAGAAGATACGACCGCATGTTGATGTATCCAAGGTCTTCCAAGAAAATTTTTGAAGGCTATGCCCTGACGAACAACCATGAAATATAAATTAGACACAAGGTCTCCAAACTGAATTCTGAGTGTAATTACGTCCCTAGGTTCTTGTTCATTCTTATTATATCCTTGAAACATCAAAGTAGAAAGAGATAAATCAGATTCAGTGATGCCCAATCGACAAAGTGTACGAATAGGAATGAGATTGACTCCTGAGCCATTATCAATGAAATCTCATCGGATGTCTATATCATTGACTATTTCAGATAGATACAAAGGTATGCTATTTCCATTTACAACATTATCTTCATCTTCATTTGTAAAAGATATCACTGCATGACATTCTGCAGGATCATTCTCTATATAGTAGACCTCAGCCGCAACAATTTCAGTTTCGAATTATTAAGGACTTGACAAAGCCTCAATAAGTGCCTCCCGAAGATCTTTTGATAGATTCAAGGCATCCAGAATTGATAACTTGGTCGGTACTTGGGCCAAATGTTTCAATACATCATACTTTTGGTCCAAAGGTCTGAATTTCCCATCATGAAAATGTGGTTTTGCAGGTGCCTTGGAAGTTGATGCTTTGGAAGTAGATGCATCCCGTATCGGGGTAGGAGTTACAAACACTCCTGGCTTCGGTAGATTAGATCGACTGGGTCTATGTATTTGCTGAGAAGAAGAAGGTGTAACCTATAACTGGTCCTCCAAAATAACTGTGTCAGGACTGAATCTTCCATGTGTGGAAGAACTTTCTTGTTCCTATTAAGACTGCTGAAGGGCTTTTCCATGAGTTTCTACCACATATACAGTTCTAGTAGGGGTAGGATTGAAATAGTGGATTCTAGAATATCCACGTCTTCCCCTGTATCCTAGACCTCTGTCTCTTCCTCTAACTCCTCTGTTAGATACAGGGAACTTAGGCTCATCATGATCGAAGCTGTCATTGGCATAGGGATCTGTTAAATGAATCATGTTAACAGAACCAAAGATCAATTCTTCATCTGATGAAGATTCTTACTAATGAACTAGTTCAGGCTGTTCCATTTGGTGGGGAGGTGCCTGTGCTTTTAAAGCATATGGCATAAAATCTTCAGAGTCAAAGATAGCTTAGTCTTTGACACAAGCTCATCTTTTTCTGACTGCTCTTCTTTCTTCAAATTACGCTGCCTCTTTAAGGATTTTTCTTCTGATGAAGGGGGTTTTGATATGGAAGAAATAGAAGAAGACATAATTGGTTGATTCAATTGTGTTCATAAAATGACATGAGTTTGGTTGATAATTTTTTCTGACCATCCAATCATCATATTTTTGCGCATTTTTACTTTTGACTTCATGCCACCTGCCTTCTTCCTCTGGATCAGTAGCAATAACACATGATACGTGGGCTGAAGAACCTTTCAATTTTACTTTTCCAGAGTACACCATCTTTTTCAGGAGGTGTTTGAAGACAAAACACTCATGAATGGGCTAACCTAACATCTGATGAAATGAGAAATAATTGAGGAGGTATTCATCTCCTTCCTTGTTCGGCCTTTTGGGCCTCGACAACTGAACCAGATTGTTTTCTAGAGCCGAGATGTAGTAATCAGGAACTTTTTCATTCCAGAAAGAATAAACTTTGTTCTTTAAATCCTCAAACTGTTTCCGCCTTTGATCTTTTTGATCATCTTGACAAGGAATCCATTGTTGTTGATGCTCAAGAGATTGGGCCCTTCAACATGATGAAGATTTTGAAGTGAAATCAGGTACAAGTGCTTGTTTAAGTGTAACTGAGCAGTCTCTAATTTCCCTATTCTCTTTCCCAGAACTGATGGAATTACAAAAGTTTTAGCCTTAGTCTTTATAAGGGAGTCTTTTATCTACTGATCTATTGAAGTAAGGTCTCGAAACCCTCCTATGTATTTCACAGGGATCAACGGTGTGCGTAATTTATCATGCATATTTTCCACACAGATTGGAAGAATCTCTTCTTGAGGGAGTGCTAAACTTAAGGAATATGTTAATCCCTTCCAGCAAGAAATGAAATATGAAACTCTTTCATTCTCCCTTTGTTTACAATTGGTAAGATAAAAACTGTTGTCTTTGGTAATGTTGAGCTAAATTGAAGAAGGAACCTTTGACAAAGATCTTCCCACCCAGTAATTGATCAAGATTGAAAACTTGTATACTAGAAAAAAGCAGGTCCTTGTAATGACTGCACAAAACACCTGAGCTTAACTACTTCTTGTTGTTGAGGAGTTCCCATCATAGGATCACAATGAGAAACAAAATGTGTTAAGTGTTGTTATGGATCTCCCGAACCATTAAAAATTGGGAATGTGGTATTCGCAAAATTTGATGGGGGAGGAATTTCATCCACCCATTCAGGGTAAGATCGCTTTTTCGATTGAACCTATGAACGTCGACCTTCCATAGATTCCAACCGAGATGTTAATGACTCAATGGTAGTCATTAATTTTTGAGAAACATATGGTTGAGCTTGGACTTGAGAAGGTGTAATAAATGGAGTTTGGACGAGTGTGATGACCGGTACTGCCACTGATGGTAGTATTGCCGGTTTTTGTCGCTATGACCCATAGGATTGGACCTGTGAGGGTGTACTTGTAAAGGGGGATATTCTCAATCCATCCTAGTAGCTGCAACAAATTACCTTGATTGATTAACTCCAGCATGCTTAGGAGGAATACTACCTTGAATTAGTCCTGCATTTAACCTCCTTAATTCCTTCATTTCTTCTTCTTGATATGTGAACCTTTCCTCTAATGAGAGTGATTGGCCTTCCCCAGAGGTAGGGTGGGATGTAACCCAACTTTTACCATTTTTCTTGGCATGTGCCTTTCTGGAGTATGGACGGGCATTACCCGGAGGAATGTCTTACCTCTGGGAAAACCTCTAGCTTCTGGTATGCACACCTCCTTAATTTTTTTCGATGTGTATAGCCTCTTGAATTGGAAATTCTTCATCTGATTCCTCTAAGTGAGCCTCATGTACTGGGGGATCAGTGACAATATCATTAATGAAATTTATCGATGCATAATGCATTGTATCCTTTCTTTCAGCGTTTCTACAATATTGTCTTCTTCCATGTTCTTTACGATACATTGCCTTTTGTTTGATTGATACTTCAGGAACTTCTTGATGAACCGTAATTTGGAGGGAATTTCTTGATAATTAGGCTCTGCTTTCCTCTTGTGGCTTCTTCCCTAATCGAGAGAAGACTGACTTTCACTGAGGAAGAGATTGAGAATTTGAAAAAGTCCCCAGTCCGGTGGACTGGGGCTGTTCCTATTTTTCCTGCTCAACTCCCCGAATCCTGTTTGTTAATCCCGAGGGTTGGATTAAAAGATTCCCCAGCCTGGAAAGCTGAGGTGGGTCTTGAGATGCTACATCTGAAACTTTATTAAAAGCTCTCATAATTTTGTGGATTTTAGTTTGGAAATTGGCCGGATGCATCATCCGACATCCACTCAAGTCACCTAGCTTAGATTGAGCGTTGGATTGTTTCTGACACTTCTGTCACCTGATGATGTGCATGCTCTAAACGAGAAGCATGTTCAATACTCTCACTTTCTTGATGCAAGAGTAATTTGACAACTTGTTCTTTATATTCCTGACTTTGGGAAGAACTAGTTGAAGCCTATTCTTGAGAAATCCTTTTATTACACACAAAACCAGTTAGATGTGGCCATCCAAAGGCAATAATATTGCATGAGACCACTTTTTGTGGGCTTTGTTGACTGGAGAGCATAGTAAAATGAAATGCTCCATGAATACCACATCCCCTGATATGAATACCAGATTGGGTATTGGTAATTAACTGGTGCAACCTTTTTAATGCACCAAGGCATGTACGCTAAAGGGATCTCTGCCACTTTTCAACCTTTGGATGTCAGAAAATTGAGAGAGATGCCAAGTCAATTTGGCGTTGCAACCCTTCTATTACCTTAACATGGTTTTGATATTCATCATAAGATAATATTTTCTCTTTTAAGTGACAAAGAGTTTTCCATATGTTGATACAAATAACATGAATAAAATCTTCTGTCAATGTTTCTGGAATATCATACTGAGAGTCAGCCAAAGGCCAAAACATGACTAATATCTCACCTTTTTCCAGTTGTTTTCTCATATTCAGCACTTCCTCTTTGTCATTTGATAAAGATTCATATACCTGATTGGAAAAAATACGGGGCTTCTTTGTTTCTTCATAAAATTCAACAAGATTTGTAGAGAATTCATTTGTCAAATTAGAAGATAAATGGCCCAGGGGTGGTTCAGAGAATTACCTACACCCCGGGCTATCTTCTTATTGAGAAATTATTTCACCTGTTAGTGGTAAGGCATCATACATGACTAGCTTCACATTTTCAAGTGCCTCAAGATAAGAGGGCTTTCTCATTACTGAATTTTCCATTGAAGAATTTTCCAGGCAATTAGAATTACTACTACGGAGAGGAATTTCGTAGCTAAATTCATCATCATGGGGAGGACCACCATGGTGGTTACACCAAAAGATGAAACTTTTTTCTCCTTGGTCTTCTGGCCACGCTGAGGGTTATCGTGGCTCTCATCTGAAGATGATACTTTGAGATTGATCGAATTATCATGAAGCAAGCCTTCATGAGGAAGTGTTTGATGAAGACCTTTAGAATTATTATTGTTACTTCCAGAATTTGTAAATTAGGGAGTGAAATTTTGAGTTGCAACAGATAATTGTTCGAGGGCTTCAAGAACTCTAGCATTGAGCAAGGAATTATTTTGTATTAGATCTTGATTTTTTAACTATGCTAGATGGTTCTTTTTCTTGGATGACTTCTTACTCACTTTGGAAACCACTTTTTGATGAAAGTGGTTATTATGGGCAAGTGTATATGTCTTCTCAGGAGAAATGGTCAGGTTAGGCTGATTATATCCATTTAAATCAGGTGTATGTTCCCGACTTGATTGTCCGTATGACATGGGAGAGTATGCCCCACGACCCTCCTGGATTGGAACAGAGGTGTGTATCTGCTATGGAGTGACATTTTGATGAGTCAATACACTGATAGGGATAGATTTATGTTTCTTTCCCTGTGATGTTTCTAAAGTTTTTATAATATTCTGACAGGTATCCAGAATATGGTCAGGGATTTTCTTCTGCTCTTTCACCATTTTCAGAATGTGCTTGGTGAATTCAGCTACTGGAATGAGAGTATACCTCTATTCCATGTTTGTAATAGGTGTGTGTTCCTTCTCCTGTTCTCCTTTTACTATCAGTGAATTCTGACAGTACTCAAGTGTGGGGGCAGAAAGTTGTGTCTGCCTCCTATTTGTCATTGGGGCATTCCAATTGACATCTCCAAGTGCTACCAAATGAGACTGTTGGTTAGCTTGATGAATTGCAGGTGTATGTGTCTTCTGATTGTTCTCCACCGAATATAATTGATGAACTTCCTTCAATACTGGTAGACGAGACTGTTGGTAGAATTGATGAGTGTAAGCAGATGTATGTGTCTGTTTACAGGTGCTCACCACATTTGATTGGCGAGCTTTTTTGGATGCAGTCAGACATGCCTGATGACTGGCTGATGAATTATAAACAAGTGTATGTGCCTGCCTATAGTACTCTGCGGGAATTGCCTGGCGGGATTGCTATGTTACTGCCAGACGAGTCTGCTGGGCAGTGAAATCAGGACGGATGGGTGTATATGTCAGCTCGTTTTTTCCCATCAAATTAGATTGATGGACTTATCTGGAGGCGGAAGAGGTAATAACCTGTTCTCTATTAGCCGAATTTCTCCTCTGACAGTTCTTCTTGCGTTCTCAGGTCCGAGGAACCTAATCCAAACACCTAGAGATGATACCATTATCATGTTGAGGGTGCACTACCGCACGAGTCTGGCGACGATTGTTGGTGGGATTCCTCAGGAAGGGCTCCTGTCTTCTTGAACTGAGTCCTTTAGTGACTTCTTCCTTCACCTCCCTGTAATATGGGAGGGACTGGTTTTTTCATTTTGGGGATAAAAACCCTAAATGGTTGGAGACAGTTGTTGGTACCACCAGATTTTTGACCACTGGTCATCGCTGTTCAGATAACCAGGGTGAGTTGTTAACTTGGAGGGCTTATCGAGCAGCCTCCAGAGTCGGGATGGTACCGTGTTGATGGTATTCCCTCACCAATGCATTTGAGACCCAGTGTTGAAGACGCTGAGTAGGTGATGTCATCCTTAGAGCGGACGAGGATCCATCAGGAGTAGCGGCCGAGGAATTCACAGGTGTAAACCTTAAACAAGCCATTTTGTGTTGCAAAGAGATCTTGGAAAAGAGTTCCTGTTTGATATAGCAGACATAATCAAGATAATTGTGGCCAGAATACATCTTTTGGATAAGCACATATGTTATTGATTGCTTTGTTGGACCTCATATTGAGTTAAATAGGGGCCTAACAAATAAGTAAAACATCATTTAACTTGGTTAAGGATTTACGTCGGGTTCACCATTTTTTATTTCTACTGGAAATGGGGAATGACCTCATTTGTTTAAGGTTCAAACTTTCCAATTGGTTTATAATGGGTTTATTCATAGAACTGGAAACACCCAATGATTCTATATCCATTTGGACATACTTTCCAAAGGTAGGTTCTCATTAGTTGTGGACCGATGAGGCTTTAAGAATTTGCATTGGTCTAGAGGATGGGAGGTCAGGCTCATTACACCTTTTTGGGGGGAATTATTGCCTACTATGGGACTCTATTATAGATTTATGTTATGTTCACAAATCCTTATTAATTCACCAAGCATGAAAATGAGTTTTCCTTTAGATTTTGAAATCGATGATTGATATGTATGGGATTTAGATAATCTTTTATATGTATTTGAGGTTCTTCATCGATGGAGAATCATCCATATGTATTAGAGATTCTTAGTCAATGGTATCCTTCAATACATTATATAGAAATCACTTGTTCATTATGATGACCATACTGGTTTTAAATCCACTCAGTGGGGAACTTGAAGTTTATTGTCATTCAGAAAGATATGGATTATTTTAGAGTTGGGATCGTACCCGCCGATGTGATACCTATGTATCCTCATTAAAAAGGAATTAGAACCCACGTAGTTCGATAAGAAGGGTATAGTTTAACGTCATATAGGACAGAAAATAATTAATGAAAGATGGGCTTGAACCTTATAAAGGCTTCCTACGTACTCTAATTTTAAGGTAGAGATTAAAGTCCACCTAGTTCGGGTGAAAAAATGTGGGGTTTATGCATGGTTAATGGAAAAAAAGAGATGTCATGATTACTTTTACAATCTAAGCTCATGTGAGTCATGCTCGGTGTGAGAAACAAGAGGTATTAGTAAACTTGACGATGGTGCCACGAAAGATGCTGTCATGAGAAATGATGTGGGGCTTATGTATGTATGACGACCCAAGTAGATGAAGACCAGGACTTACTTTAGGAAATAATCCCAGGAGAAGGGTCCATAAAGGTATTTATACTTTATGGAGATTTGGATTTTTAACCCGGGGCTTACTCCTGAGAAGGAGGCCCAAATTAAAAAGGGACTTATTATTGGGGTTTATTCCCTAGAAGGAGTCCCAAATCAAAAGAAACTATGACTGTGGCTTACTCCTGAGAAGGAGGCCCAGGTTAAGGGGACTTGTAACTTGGGGCTTTCTTCTGAGAAGGAGGCCCAAATTAAAGGAAATTATGATGGGGTCTTACTCTTGAGAAGGAGGCCCGAACCAAGGGAACTTGGGGACTACTCCTGAAGAGGATGCCCTAAATTAAAAGATCTTCTCATCTTAAAGGATGAGGTTATATAGAGGAAACCTCTAACCATGGTGACATAAAGCTTGTAAGTCACGAGGTTTTGGGAGAGGTTCTCATAGAATTCTTTTCAGATAAGGAATCCAACAAAGGAACCATGCCATAAATGACTTTGAAAAGGGGTTAGAGGGCTAATATCTTGAAGAGGAGACGTGAACAGGAGATAGGCACATAAATTAAGTTGGAATGCAAGTGTTGGCCGTGCAAATCATTTAGCGCACAAGTCTTGGCCGCACAAGTGTACTTGCGAGGAATGGGTTCACCTGGGTGATGAAGAATCTGTAGGGTAATACTTGGGCGAGACTTAACTCAAGACTTTAGTAATATCCTAAGATGTTTACAAAAGGGCATCGTGCAAATTTCATCGAAAGGGCAGGGAGGCGCACAAGTGTTTCCACTTTTAAGGAGGTCCGGAAACTTAGGCACGCAAGTGTTGATGAATTCTAAACACTTAGGCCATATCCTACTCCTTCAAGTCTTACATTATAGGTAAAAAGTTACCTTATAAGCTTTTGGAAGAGTTGAGTTGAAGACTTGGGTGACCAGATCATGAATCTAAGTTTTTAAAAATCCACCCTCGAAATGGGGGACCCACATGGGCTATTTATAGGCCACCATGCACATTGGGAGAAAAATCAGATAGGGAGCGCAAGTGACTTGCACGAACCATAGGTGGTGTGCAAGTGACTTGCATGGCTCAATCCAAATAAGCTCTTGGTCCATGCATTTTTTCAAATATTTTTTTGATTTTCTTCAAAGGGTGACCCTCTTTGTGCTTAAGGTATTCCTCATTGCCATTCGTTGGACTCTGTGATAGAAAGGAGCATCAACAATATTCTATTAAAAACATTTACACAATGTGTAATAACATTACACAACATGTAAATTCCCGAACTATTGTTTTGACCATGCTATACAACTGATTTTCAGATGTAGATTCTCTCCTCTCAACCCTAGGGATTTCTCGAGGTGTTTCTTGGGTTCCAAATCCCCTTATGGACATCCCGTTTGTGTGAGCGATCCATGGTAATTCTTTTCGGTTAGGTTTCTTCCTTCTATTTCTTATTCTACAACCATTATAGTGAAATTCTTTGACTAATTTCATTATTGGATTTGATATTGATTCGTTTTGATTTAGGAACCTCCTTGAAATCATCCACACCTTCTTCCTCATGGGTGTTGGCTGTTGGAAGCATTGTTGGATAATCAGTTAAAGGTAGGGGGTCTAAATCTTAACCCCATGGTTTGATAATTGGCATGTTTATGAAATATTGTGATTTCACCATCATTTCATGAACCCAAATTCATTAAATATAAAAATAGAAATTATTCCTTGAATTCTTTTAGTTCCAAATGGATTTTTAACTAGCTCATGGCTACCCATGGGGTGAGCGAACCATGATTATAATTGAATTGGAAAATGTCTTAATGTATGTTTAGAATAACATGTGACCTAAAGTGATTTATTGTTATGAAATACCTAAATTGTGGCTTATTGTTATTGATATAATTTTTAATCAATTGTGAATTAAATTACAAGTTGAATATGAAAGAAGAAAGGTAATTCGCATAATTAGCTATTGATAATTGTGATGTGATATTTTGATATCCATGCTGTATGACAAGGATTGTGTTCTATGCTGTACTAGTTATATATCAGGATCGACCCTAGAAATTGCACACTTATATGCTGTAATGCTCATATTGAGTGAGCTCGACCCAGTCCCATGCTATAATTCTTATGGAGAGCGGGATATGACCAGTCCCATACTGTAATTCTTATAGGGATTTGTCCTGGATACTATAATGCTTATAAGGCTTTGACCTAGATTGTAGTGACTATACCATGATTATATGGTTGTGGTTGGAATGGTCATAAGACATGCTCAAAGATATTACAGCATGGTGCCTAGGAAGGTTATTTTACCCTGGTTATATGGTTGTGGTTGGCATGGTTATAAGAAATGATCAGAGATATTCCGGCATGGAGCCAAAAAAGGATGTTGTTGTATTTTATTAATTGTAAATTAATTAATACACTCAGTTATCACTTTTTTATATACACTTCTTATCTAACTTGTTTTGTTTAGACATGGTGGTGTCGACCTACTGAGTTATACCCACACCCTATTCGATCCACTTTTTGGTACCTAAACAGATTTCATGGATGTAGGTTTTGACAAAGGAAAAGAACCTTGCTGTAGATTTCTTATTTGTGGATGGGGTGAAGTTTAGAGATGGGACTGATGTGGGGTTTGGGACCCGAGAATTTGAGTATTTTATTTGAGTATGCTAGTATTTTTCTTGTTTTGTTCTATAATTTCATTTAGTTACATTCCATCAAATCATTACATTATTCCTTATTATTTATTGGATTATTCAGTTAGATTTTATTGTGGTCTTCCTCTATGTCTTTACATTGATTATTTCTGTTCTATTATGATTTATTCCTAATGCTATGAAACTCCATACCAGGGGGTATTGTCTCCCCACTATACATTTCACACCCACACTGTTAGTTTATAGCCTCTGGTATATGGGGAGGCATGCTTGAGGTCTCGTAACCAACCCTTTCCATCCATGTGAGAGAGTTCAAGATTGGGGTATGTTACAAAGTGGTATCATAGGATAAGGTTTTCTTTTCTTTTTACCTTATAGTTCGGTAAAGGTAGAAAGGAGAATGGTATGTGTTGGGATTTGGTAATGATATTGTTCATGGGAGTAGCTAACCCATGTACAAAGGAAAATATAATTGATTAGGGATGTGATTGATGCAATACTATGTGCTTGGTACAGTTGATGTTATTTCACTTAGGTGATTCACATGTTGTGTGAGTTTAATATTTTATGATCTTACTGTTTCTTGAGATTTTTACCCATGGACTGGTATAGCATGATATGATAATAAATGCATCATAATAGGAAAATAGGGATATATTGACATGCATTGTTCATGATAGGGGCATATCTATTTTTTCATGTGATATATACTTGTCTTTAGAATTGTGTGATGATATGTCTGTTTCATTGGATAAATAAAATGTGTTGTCGTGTCATGATAAAATACTTATAATCCATGTTTAGAGAGATCAAGTGTTAGTGTTTCTCTATTACAGTCACCTATTGGGTTGAACTTGTTGATAGCTAGTTATCTAAGGTGTGTATTTGTCTTGTAGAGAAAATTACTCCTCGTCTTTAACTCAAGTGATAGGAGAGTGTAAATAAGAACACTCCTAACACAACTGAACCAGAGATTCTTGTAGTTCATAAGGAGTATATGGATGTTTAGCTTCATGAAATATTCTTGAGGGTCATGATATCTATGGAAAGGGAGGATTTTCGTACCATTCCTTTGATATCAAATCCAACAAGAGAGTTTCAACTAAAGCATCCACCTATGTTTACTTGGGAATAGAGACCCGAGTAGTTGAGTTCTAGATTGAGTCAGTCAAGATGATATTCAAGAATCTCGAGATACCCATGGATATAAGGGTGAAGCTTTCTGTGTATATTCTTCATGGTCCTTCCACGAATTGGTGGGATATTCTAGAGGAAGCAGGGTAGCAGGATGAGCTATCTTGGAAGGACTTTGAGAAAAAGTTCTTGAGCCATTTCTATCTCGAGAACTTGAGGGATGAAAAATATCATGAGTTCATGCATCTAATGCATGATGGTTTTTCAGTAGTAGACTACGTTAAAAGTTTTACCAACCTATAATTATTTGAAACATATTTGGAAACTGATGATATATCTAGTGTGATACATTTCCAAGAAGGTATTCATTATGAGATTAGGTCTCAGGTAAAAGTTTTCCATTCAAGCATCTTTGAAGACATGATGAACCAGACACTCATCATGAAATGAAATATGAGAGAGGCCCCAAGCAGTGACTAGGATGTTTCAGAATGGAAATCTAGGAGTTCTTCATGGAGTGGTAAGAAGTACTATTATGATAGTTTATGCCAAAACAATAATGGTAAGAGTAGTCAGGGTAGTGTAAAACCATATCAAGATCATGTTCTATTCCAGTGTTATCCATGTGGAAAATTTGACCACAATAACCCATTGTGTATTTAACCCATAGTTGAGTGTCATATATGTGGTATATTGGGTCTTATTTAGAGGTTCTGTGCAAAGGTTTTGCAGAAAACTAGTGGAAGAGAATCCGGACAGACACCGGAATTAGGAAGGGACTTAACTACCCCTCAGTAGGTTGGTAGCTGGAGTTCCATAGGCCATTTAAGCTGAGGTATGGGATGTGTTAACCCAATGTATGAGAAATATTACCAAGAAAGGTATATAGATTAGGGTAGTCAAATTGGAGCCTAGGGTAGAAGGAAAAGTTAGTTGCATGTTATATAGACTACTCTGGCTAACATGGTTGTAGGACCGTCTACCATCATAGGTATGATTCTTATATCATCTACCTTAGATTTTGTTTTTTTATAAAATAGAATCAAATTATTTTCTATATTATATTTTTGAAAATATTTTGGGTTTGAATGTGTAAATATTAGATGGTGTTTTAACAATTGAAACAGCTTTGGTAGTACAGTCAGAGAATATCAAACATTACAAGGTGTGTTCTCTAGAGATTGGTGGTTACCATTTCTTTTGGGAACTATTCATGCTAAAAATGATTGGATTCAACTTGATTATTGGAATGGATTAGTTAGTTATATACTAGGCTCATATCTACTATTACAGGAGGAGAGTTACCTTCCTATCTTCATAAGGAAGTAGCCATTTTCACCAGGGTGAGTGGGATCTTCAAGATGGTCATGTGGGACCAATTTAGTGTAGATTGGATTTTCTTATGGATCATATCACCAGTATTTCTCTAGATAATGGTGGAATGAAGCATGGTTATTTTCCACTAGTGGTAGAACATTTTTAGGATATTTTCCCAGATGAGTTATATGGATTAACTTTTGAGCGAGAGATCAAGTTCATGATTGAGTTGGTGTCGGGAGAAGAGCTAGTTTCTGTCCCACTTTTCCAAATAGAACTGGAAGAGCTTAGAGAGTTGAAATTTCAATTGGAAGATGTGGAATCTAAGGGTGTCATATTTACTAGTACATCTACTTGAGGATCTCCAGTTCTATTCACCAAAAGGCTAATAGATCTTTGCGCTTATGTGTGGATTATCGAAGGTTGAACCAGATGATGGTCCAGAACCGACATCCTCTTCCACACATTGATGATATTTTCAACTAGTTGAAAGGTTCTAAGATCTTATACAATATTTAATTGATATTAGGATATTATCAGTTAATGGTGAGACTATCGAATGTACCTTATCCTACTTTTAGGAGTGGGTATGGCCTGTATGAATTTGCAGTGATATCATTTGGGTTGACTAATCCACGTGCGGTGTTTATGGCCTTAATGAATAGGATCTTTCATAATTTTCTGGATTAGTTTGTGGTAGTTTGTATCAATGATATTTTAGTGTACTCCCAATTATCAGACAACTATTCCAAACATATTAACATAATCTTAAGTACATTGAGAGAGCATCGACATTACGCCAAGCTAACCAAATACAATTTTTGGATTAATGAAGTGCACTTATTAGGCCATGTTATCTCAAAGAAATAAGCATCAGTAGACCCAAAGAAAGTCACAACCATGATATCTTGGGAACAACCTAATAACATATTATAAATTTTTAGCTTTCTTGGTTTATCAAGTTATTACTGATTTTTTATTCAAGATTTCTCCCGTTTGGTAGCAAGAATGCCTGGTCTCACCAAGAAAGGGGTGAAGTTTGTTTGTTATATTTCTTGCAAGATATATTTTTAGGAGAATAAAGGTAGGTTCACCTTATCACCTATCCTTACTTTAACTATTCTAGGTAAAGAATATACCATGTACTGTGATTCATATAGGGAGGTACACTTGAGGTCTCATAACCATCCCTTTCTGACCATATGAGAGAGTGCTAGATTGGGGGACGTTACACCTTTTTTTCAATCCATGACACCATAGGCTTAACCTAGGTAATTTGTGGTCATTATTTAAATCATTTATAATGGTTCATAAAGAGTTTGTGAATTTATAATGCATATCCCCTTGGAGTGTCAAACTAGGTGTACAGTAAGGTCCGTTGTCATGTATCAGGTAATGCTCAAGTCAAGATCGACGCACCTTTTTTAGAGTTATTACCCATAGGTATATCTGTGTTAGAACCATGTTCACTTGTAATATCTGGATATAGATTTAATTTCTTAAAAACTAGTTGATCTATCCTTCACCAATATTCTAGGATATTTTCCCATTCTTAGAATTATCCTTAGACATATCCTTAGAAATATCCCTAGGGATCTCACTAAATTTTTCTCATCATAGTTTCTAAAGGACAACTAAGCCTTTATTTGATACCAACTGTAAAGATCAAAACTTCTCATACATAGATATTACATCTTAATAGATGAATAATCATGACATAAAATAATTATCCACATCATAATAATTTAGGTCTAGTGAATTTTGAAACTTGGGCATGTAAAAAATTGGTCCATAAGTCAGATACATCAACTCCCACTAATTTCTTAATAACTATATTCATTATTAGACATATCATACATAATTCCTTTAATTATAACCTGGGGAAAGGAAACATAATAAAGGGTGAACTTATATGCTTATTAAGGGTAAACAAGGGAGATATTAACAAATCATGAGTATAAGGATATGAGAACATGAGAATAACATTTGAAAACCATACCCTACATATCAAAAATCATAAACTTGAGTCATAAAATAAATCTTGGCAGTTCATAAGACATGAATCATAATGAAATAAAATAACACGGGCCATGAGAACATAACATTGGCATAAGACATTGATTTTTGGCATATACATAAGCTTATAACATTGTGAACATGTATAAATAGAAATAAGTTTGCTCATTAAGTTAAGGACATGAAATTATGCCCTCACATAAACATATGGAAATGAAACCAAGTCCATTCATAAACCTATGAATATGAAATATAGGTCCACACATAACACTATGAACATATAATCAAGTTCACACATAACATTAGGAACATGTAATCAGGTTTATGAATAACATTGTGAACATGTAATCAGGTTCATGCATAACATATTTACTCATGATTTATCCATAATTACCCCATGAATTTTAGGGAGATATAGGTCCCATAGATAAAATAATCTATACACATGTGTTCCACAACATCATAAAACATTTATCATATCATAACCCAGAAAAGGGTATTGGTTTCATAAATATTTCATTATAGCATAACCCATGTAAATAAACGAGTTTCATAAACACCTTGTAATCATAATCATAAACCATACAAAGAAAGAATAAAGATGGTATCATTGGATTATATCTCCAGTAAATCTTAAGTAACAAAAAATTACTTCATCTTATATGTATTTTTTTAAAAAAATCACTTGGAACATTTCTTTATAAAAATAACATTTCCACTTTGAAAAATAGTTTTTTTTAAAATAAAACATTTTTAAAATACTTTTATTTGAAAATAAATTTTGAAAATTATAAAGTAATCTTCAAATAAAAGTATGTTCATGATGGAATGAAATTATGTTAACTCTATTCATGATTAAATAAATATTACTTCCATATTTTCGGTAAAATCCAAACGAGCCTTATTTTAGAAAACGACTTGAAGATTCCTTTATTTAAAAAACTTTGTAAAATGTAAAATATGGGTAAGAATGTATTTAATAAATCCTTTGGATAATGTTAAAAAAAAATTAAAAACATTTTTTAGAAAACATCGATATATAAGAAAAAGTGTTTTCATCTGAAAAGAGAAATGAAGTTAGTTTTCTTTAAAAACATTTTTTTTGGAATCTTAAGTACATAAAAAGAAAAAAATAAAGGGAAAAAATGTATTATAAATAAATAAACATATGATAATAAAAATAATTGATTTATTAAGATATATATCATAATATTTCATCATCAAAATCATAAACATAAACAATCCCGATAAATGATGAGATTGTATCATGAAACCATTACCACTTTGGTAACTTTGAATTATAAGCCACATGAAAGAATAAAATTAAATGAAACTTAAAATATCATTATAATAAATAAATTAATGATATTAAATATAAAAGGAGTTATATATACACCTCATAAAACAATTTAGGTGTATAACATAATGCATATCTCAAAGAAGACAAATTGAGATAAAAATCCATTTAAGTCTCGACTTCCTTTGTACATGTTCGAACCTCCTATATAATAAATATAAGTTTATTATAATTTTTTACATAACCATACTTATATATATATATATATATATATATCATAACACATATTATTTACTTATGACTTTTTATTACCCATTTATTAATAATTTCTTCTTAAAATCATGTTTTGGGTAATACCTGCTTTGTTTTTCGTGTATGCTTTGATTTTTTATTTTTGTTTATCTTAATTTGATCATGGTTAAATCATATAAATAATGTTAAACATGATATAAATATCATATATATTCAATATATATGTATTTATAGTAATACATAAAATTTAGATATAGAAAATGAAATACACTGTTCATGTAGACGGTATGCCATATGTACGCATGAATGTTGTTTCCATTTTCCCAATAGATGAAAAAAAGGTAAATAATAGATTACCTTTAAATTTTATTATGACATATATATCACACATATTCATTAAATTTAACCTAATTACCTTCCATTCAAATCATTAGTGAGAAATTAATTACATCGCTTCGTGAGATGTTAGTCCTCCGTACATACAAACGACATTATCATATCCACCATGGAATGGAAAGTAATAAGTTTTATGTGATATAATAATTACATAAGTATGATTATTTTAAAAATATTAAATATATTCATTTAATATATCCTTATTACCATCCATGTAAAATAAAAATGAAAAACATATCACAACGGTTTGCGAGGTGGTACTTCACCGTACACACGAGCGACACTATTGTTTTCCAACGGGTTGGGAGGTAAGAATTTAGATTTGGTATTATAATTAGAGGTATAATAATATCATAAATTTAATATATAATAATTAAATCCATCATTAAATCCATCCTTGAGAGGTGGTGATGGAAATGAATAACATCAGTTCACGAGGCTGTAATACGCCGTACACATGAATAATGATTTCATCTCCCATTTGATGGAAGGGGAGATATATTTAGTTTATTACATTAAAATAATAACATATAAGTATATTATATATAATATTTTTATTCTATAATCATTTTTTAATAAATTTTTAATGAGTTATAATAATAATTAAAACAAAAACACATAGTTTAAAACTTTACCTCTTCTTCAGACAACCTATTTAGGTTTAACCTAAAGATTTCCTAGTTTGAATTTTTAATCTCAAAAAGGCCTATAGGATATTGGGAGATAAAAAAGAAAGATATTTGGGTAGGTATTGGATTAACTAAAGTGTTTTTAAGTGTAAATATGAGAGGATATGTGGTGACCTTTTATAAGTGGAGGAGAGGGCACACATGAAATTTTTGAAAAGAATAAAGTGTACCCACATTTTTTAGATGATAAAAATATATAAAATGGGAATTTATATAAACTTATAGGTGATAAGGTATAAATATTTTTATCCAATGAGTTTTGGATAAGTCTCTAGTTTATTTTACCCATTATCTTTTTAGTTTAACCTCCTAGGTAAACCCGTTTTAATCTAAATCACGGTAATTAATTTTTATTGTTTTTTCTATTATTTTTGAAAAATATTAAGTTGAAATTATTATATATTATAAATTATTATTATTAAAAATATATATTATATTTCTCCAAATTCCATTCACATAAATTTTAAATTTTAAATTAAAATTAAACCCACAGACGCGACGAGAAAGCGATTTTACAAAGAGAAAATGTTCAAAAGTTTAAAAAGTTTTTATATAAAAATTCAAAATTAAAATGATTAAAATAATCTAAATTGGATTAATAATTATATAATTAAACTAATTTTACTTATATAACCATTTTAAAACAAAATTAACCTCTTATATTGATTAAATGAAAAATAGTTTTCAATAAAAACCAGCATTTTCACTATTCATCAAAAAATTAATCTTTTCAGAAAAATATTAAAAATTATCCTTAAGATAATTTTTAAATTTAAATTTAAAAAACGAACCTTATTTTTTCAAATAAAATTTTAAAATCTAAAAAATTACTTTTATTATTTTTTTAGAAGAAGCAATAAAAAACATTTTTTGAGAAAATAGTACTTTCGAACCATATAAAGACTTTACCAAAAATTAAGTACTTTTTTATCAATATTTTTTATTTATATAAAACCATTATAATTAATATTTGAAATTTGGTTATTCCTATTTATTCCACTAAGTTTAATGGATAGGCAATAACAATCATGTCTAAATAATAATATTAATAGTTTGTCGCAGTTCGTTAAAACTCAGTGTTGCATGTAACGCAATCTATCGAAGAAATTAAATTTAGTAAAAAAAATATTTCGTAAAATATCTGGGTGTTAGAATTAATATCATCCCATTTGATAAAACACTTTCTTAAATAAAAGAACGATGTTGATAAGAATAACTCATATACTTTCCAATGAATATTTCTCTTTCATGTCCATGTTTTAACTATTGAAAGTGGGATATATAAACCAAATATTTTTCATATCAAGTGAAATTAAAGTTTCCATTAACCTCTTTTCAAATGATTTTTTAATTATCCTTTTTATGATGTGGGTTTCATAAAAATGTTTTTAATGTATTCTTAATGTTTTTTACATGTATAGTTTTCAAAAAAGGTTTTCTTTTCAAGTAATGGTACAAATATTTTAAAAAGTATTTCATAAATATTGTTTTAAATTTACTTTAAGCTACATTAACTTTATTTAAAAATGTTTTTAATATTTTCCACATCGGTCATTTTTGATGGAAAAAATCAATTTTACATGTTTCCATGTGAAGATATATTTCCACTGCCTTTACTATTTTCTAAGAGACTTCCTCTATATGATTTAAAGTTTTCAAAAAAGAATTTTTTTATTCACATAGTTTAATAAAATATTCCTTTTAAAATATTTTCAATAGAAAACGGAAATTCTTATTTTCAAAGAAATTTTCCTAATGATTCTAAGAGTATTCTTTATCTATGTTGTATGCTTGATCAAGGGTATTCTTAAAACTATACTATTCACCTTCTTTATCTAGATAACTTATGAAATTCTATTTTACATCTATTTTATGATCCATCACTACTTTTTTCTTTCCTAATAATCCACTTGTATATGAATTATTTATGATTTTCCTTTGCGAATTCCTTATGTTTTGCTACTTGAATGAAGGGTGTTCACTGTAACGCCTAATACATCGTTTGGTTGGGGAAATATTTATCTAAACCATATATCAATTTCCTATATGGTGTAAATACCATATACATAATAATATTTTTTGAGTGGTATTTACCTAACATTATTCTTAAATTCATTGGATACCCATTTATTTTCCATGGGTTTCATGAATTCTTCCTTAGGGAACTACTTGAAAAGGATATAAAAATAATTTTATTTCCTTGGGGTTTTATGATATGTTGATTGAAAACATGTGGCACATATATGTTTGATTTTCATTATGTGATGGGTGAACCTAAAATTATATAGCCCCCTAATGCAATGACTGATGTTTTTATCTCATGGGAAATCATAGTGTGTGGGAAGTGATCCTAACCAACAATGAGAGTGGGAAGTTATCCTAAACAACTATGTTATGTTAAAGATATGTGAAGATTTAAATTATACTTATGATATCATGTTTATTTTTCTTCCACATTCCTATGATTCTATTCCCTTATAATATGATAATTCTGATTCTATTATCTTATGTTATAATTTCCCATTTTTAATTCCATGCTATTTATGATATCATGTTATGCATCATGACTTGTATAAGTTGTCTCACTATTATGATTTACTTTTATTATGACCTTACTGATCATGTGATCTCATCCCTTTTCTATGTTTCTGATTCCCCAGGTTATGAAAGAAAGTATTAAGTAAGCTAAGCCTAAAAGTGTTTCTTATGTGGAGAATTTATGGGAGATTTTGAAGACTCATTATAGATTTATTATCTTCTTATATAGTGGAAAAAATGTATCCATTTGATGAAAATACTTGAGTTTTATTAGTCAGGGATTTTTCCTAACAATTTAAAACTCTAAAATCAATGGTCTTTGGATTGTAAACATGAGAAAAATATTGTAATCATAGATGTGTATAAAATCCAGTGTTGTAAGTTATGTCTTTTCGGCATCAGATCTAGAAGTGCGGGTTTGAGGGTGATACAATATGCTGTTACATGGTGTGTACTCATACTACATGATGTTTAGTCCAAAAAACTCCATTTTTCCTGAATATGAAGAACATACGACATGTGTTCTTGAACCCACATTCCATGTGATTGAGTTTTTAGAATGAGAAACCCCTGCGATCCTCCCCAAACCCCTATTTATCCCAAAATAGAAACAAATCAACATCCATGGGGTCCCCAATAATCATAATAGGGAATTAAAAACTTAAAACAATTAAAATATGGGGATATTTTACTTAAAACATAAAACATATTTAAATCATAGAGAAATCAAAAAAACTCCATAACCAAATGGAAGTTGTTGCTCCTTAATCCGGTCTTGATCGCCGCCATGGATGAAGTCTGGTAGCGCCTTCTTTCCCCTTACCTCTAGGTTCAAACATTGCATGCAAGGGAGTAACTATCCCCCTTCTTTCATGTGTAGGAAGGAAATGGGGGGGGGGGTGTTTTAATTAATGGAATTTAATTAATTTATTAATTAAATTAAATTAAATGCCTATTTAAAAAGATCTTCTTGATTCTTGGAACTCAAAGAGAGTTTACACCCATACTAAGAAAAACTCTAAGTTCAAAATTAAACACAGAGTCAGAATAACAATCCAATGCTCCATTCAAACGATACCACCATTCGAACACACACAAATAAATTAATATTTATTTAATTAAATATTAAAAATTTTGTGAAAATTTAAACTACTCAAATTTCAACTGAACTCTTTTACTAGGGTAAACACCCTATTTTAGGTTCAATAAAGTGGTCATAAAAATTATATGATATTATCTTCTTGGATAAAATGGCCATTTTACCCATCATGATCATCTAAAACCAAAAATTCAAATTTCTCATGAATTCCACATTCGAGAAAAATAAGGTTCTTTACAAGTGCATCACAGGTGTTGTTGAATATTATCATTTTTGGGGATTTTGATTAGTGATGGTGTGTGTAACATACCCCCTGAGGTAAAAAAATAAAAATAAGTTTTTGTGTTACTATGAGACATGACTGCTGTTGTGGAAGCATATGATGTTGGTGAATCCATTGCAATGTTGAGATAAAAATCTCATGATCAATGAGTGATTGATCTATACCCCATTCAAGGAGATGAAGATGACTATGAGTAAAAAATTGTTGAAGGAATTCATGCACTTTGAATACATTCAAAAGGAACCAGTATAATTCATGGTGAAGGTTTGATGGGATGAGTAAGGAAGAACTCAAACTTACCCCTGTAGAAATACCAAATGCTGAGAGGTTGACGCGAGACAAAACCATAGGGTGAACCATGAACACTGAAGGGATGATCATTGATGAAGGTGGTTTCCACTCGAGTTTTGGAATCCATAATGTTTTTAGGGGAGTATCCTTGGGGCTAGATCATGAAAACAAAGGAATACTTCTTGAAAAGTTGGAAAAAGGGCATGAAGCTGCCTTGGGCACAAATAAGTATGAAGTACACTATTCTACCCTAGTTATTTTCATGGAATAATAAGAATCCTAGTTATTCATGGGAGTAACTGAAGCCAAAAATGATGAAGAAACATGTGAATGATAAGGAGCAGTTGAATTTATTTTGAAATCAGTGTGAGAAGCAGTTTGAATCATGTCTAGAGCTGCCTGAAGAGGTAGAATATGATCTGAATTTTTTTTCATCTAAGTGCATTGGAAAACATGTAGTGGATAAGTTGAGAGAGAATCCTAAAGCTAAGTTTTCTTATGTGATTATTGAGTACATCAAATATAAGCTATGGAATATGATTTTGGAAACATGGAACCATGATTAGCTCAACCGATTGTAATAGGAACCCAAAAATGGTTTCCAAAAGAAGTTATAGACGTAGAGTGACATGTTCCTAGTTTTTTTTGGAATCCTATTACTGAAAAAGTAAGAGGATCAAGTGTTTTTTTTCTGGACAAGGGAGGTGAGGGAATGAGGTGATAATGTAGCATCTTCCTACTCAAGTAATTCTAGAGTTTCTACTATAGACCAGGTGAATATAGCCAATAGTGTATGATCCTGGAAGAATGTTTCTACTGGAAATTAGGTCACATAAAGAATATTTTCAAGATAGTGAAGTTGTTCTTCTAGGGGTAGCAACATTGTGTCTATGGGGGTGCCATTTTGGTCAAGAGATGTTCAATAATATTGAGTTTGATGATATTATTATCTCTAGTTTTTTTAGTTGGAAGAGGTAATGTTATAAGGTTTCTACAAGGAAAATAGAATTATGGAAGAATTTCTATTTCACAAATCTTGATATGTCTTATATAGTGAGAACCATAAAAAAACCCAGAGGGATCGATACCAAATCCTGATAAGAATCTTTTCTAGGACTAGGATCACACCTTCGTAACTAAAAAAACAACTTGATACCTCCTCCTCCCCTCCAAATACTATTTTATTCCCTTCCCAACAACATTAATTTTATATGTTGTTTTTACAAGTGTGCCCCTTGGAAGTTTAAGAAATATTCCCTAAATCTCTTTTATGTACTCCCCTCATATGGTAACTAAAAATAATAGGTGTTCTAATATTAGTATGCTCCCTAAAATTCCTATCATAAGGGGTACCAAGTCCTATCATAGTCATAATGAGTGAACTCTAACTGAACAAAAGAAGGCTTCCAAAAGTGGAAGGAGAGGAATGGTGGCCTCGTCTACTGCTATTTTCTAGCCTTTTGTGGACTCCTCTGAATTCACTTCATACTAGTAGTGAGGAGGTTTCAAGGCCCATGTCATTGGAATATGACCATGATGTGGCTCATGAGTGGAATGTCATAATGGAGGATATGGTAGATATAAGATAAGATAGTATCCCCATTGATGCTTTGGTGAAAAACTAACATGTTTTTTAAAAAAAATCTACTTTCTTCAAATAAGCAGTGAACACACCTTGTAATATACTATTTTTTATCAAAGGTAAGGATCCCTTAAATTTTAGTTTTAAAATTTGTTTTATCCTTATGGAAATTAATAATGAGGTTGTGGTGGTTTCAAGAATGTCTGGGGATTGTTCTGATTTTTAGAGAAAATAGACTAGGTGCATGGTTTTTTCAAACCATGCAGGGTGATGTAGAGGCTCTAAAGAGGGCCACATGGTCTGTGCATAGTTTTCCTAAATAGTGTACCTAGCTCACATGGTTAGTGCCACTTAAGTAGTGTTACCACATGGTTGGAGCACAGTTTGGAAAAATTGTGCATCCAAACCATGAACCCCTTTAAAGGAGAGTAAAATTACCTGTTTTCCCCTCTTCTTTTATATGTTTCACCCTCCTTTTTTATTTTTTATCCCACACAACACCTATCCTCCATTGGATCCATCATCATCCCTCAACCTAGGAATTTTCAGTCTCTGATCGGATCATCATATATCACATTGGATATCCAATGGAAAGTTCTTCAATTATTTACCTTCCTTTCTTGGTTTATCTTGAATCTTTAGTGTATTTTTTAGGCAAGATAAGATTCCATATTTTTAGATTTTTTTTCAATTTCATCGATTTCTTTTGTTCTATCTCAAATTCGAAGCTAATAACAGACGAGGAGTCATATATCATTATGAGTTAGTTGGTCTATAAATTTCCATGAAGTCTCATTGTTATATTTTTCACCATTGTACCACACACTGGATTTACCCTCGCATTGCTACTAAAATAAAGTTCCCTTAAATTGGTTAACTAGTTTAGAATTGAAACACCCTAATAGATCCCCCTTAAATTGTTGGAGGTCAATGACCTAAATGCATTCCACCCCTTGGGTGTGAAATTTATATAGCTTTATGAATTTTTGTTTATTATTAACTAAAACAACCATTGGTGTGTTTTGTTCATCTTATATAATGGATTTAATTAATTTAAATGGATGAACTGATACTTTATAATTGGGTAAGTATGACTCACTTGGAACCAATTAATTTGTAATGAAATGGTCAAATGGTATGACACCAATTATGAACCTTTTTCATTTATAAATGAAAAGGTAATGTCTAGAATTAAATGTAATTTTAAATTGGAATGGGTGACACATGGACAATTTTACAAATTATATATACATGGTACCTAATGATTATGGGCATTTTTCTTGTTAAAAGAGTGGTCAGACATGATTTATCCTTGAATTCCCAAGGGAATTCCTTGAGCACTCAAAGGAATACACCCTAATTCACTGATCCAATTAGCAAGGGAGATACCCACCTTGGAATTTAGTTTTTTCTTACTAGTATATGAATGAATTGATGTTGTACATATAGTTCATTCATTTAATATTTGAAAATTAGAATGACTTGAATACACTCATTGGATTTAGCTTTATGTTCTCGGATAGGAGGAACCTTGGATTCTTCCCTTGGGCCCTAATCTTTCTTAGATCGAGATTTACTATGGACATGATCCATGGATTTGATTAGATACTTTTACAATGGAATTCTTTGGGTGTTCCCTTAGATTACACTTACACCACTATAGCTGGGCTGCATGGTTTATTTCTGTGAGCTAGCTCAACATTCAAAGGTCAAGGATGCCTTCGTTTCACCTTGGGTCCCATCCTCCAATTATCATTGATTGGATGACTTTTTTATACCTAGGGAACCACTTTATTTATTACTTATACTTGGTCATTTTTGTTATGTTCATTAGACCCTGACCATTTATAGGTTACCTGATTAGACACTTCATACTTCGGCTGAAGCATGTATGGTCGGGTGGGCATCCCATGAAGAGTCTGATCCCAAAATAGTTATTATTTCACACATTTGTATCACTTATTACTCATATACCTACACAATATTGCAATTACATACAAAGACCAGACTTTTTATAGACACTATTGGTGGTGGACTACTAAGTATATCTCACACTATGTTCAGACTACTGATTAGTTCCTGGATAGAATTCGTAGATGCAGGTAGAGATAAGGAAAATCACCCAATCTTGGATTATTGCTTTTATTATAGAATTTGATATTGGATCATTGGACCGAGCTCAATTTTGTGATGTTATTAGAGATAGTTTTGAACTTTTTGTCATTTTGAGATGCATGTATTGTATGTATGTATACTCCAATGTATTCCCTCTTATTTTTTTATAAAATTATGACATTGAACTAATTTTATATACAATGATGATTATTATTGTTCAAATTATTTATATTATCTGAATTTTTATCTTTTAATTTTCTCTAATTTTTATTTTTTTTATCTATTTATGTTGTTTATTCATTTATTATACCATTGTGCTACACTCTGACTAGAGGGCATAGTCTCCCCATAGACCTAACCTAGGACCTCATTGCTAGTTGGTAGCCTCTGGTGTATGGGGAGGCACACTTAATGCCATGTGCCCAACTGGGTTCAATTACTCTAGAGTTAATGCGGTTCAGTATGTCACACACCTCTCTTTATCTTCTAGAGGGAGAGGTTCTACATCAGTATTGGTTTTTGATTCCAGCTTCACACGCCCACATGAAATGTTTCCATTCATATAATTTTCAGCTATTTCTATCGATAGATATAAGAATCATTTTTGGAAAGCAGTAAGAGTGATGTTTGCATTAGTCAGTACTCCAGCTATGCCCAACCATGTTTCTGGTTTGAAGACCCAAGTGGCTATATCTTCCATTGTTTAAAAGTTCATCCCAGGCAGATCTAACATGAATTTGTTGACTAAAAATGCTCAATGGTGTAAATTTATAATAAATCAAGAGTTTAAAGTTCCTTTAGATGAAACCATCATTGAAAAGGTTAGGTTTACCCATGAAGTATTATTAAAGATGGGCCAACATAGTAAGGCCAGTGAGCTGAAATAGATTTATTTTCCATGGAATCATTCAGATGTAGAATTTATGGGAAATTCCATTGCTTCCTAGATTTTTTCTATTGTTTCTTATACATTATTTGTTTCACCTAATTTTTTTTCTATTAATTATGGTCTTAGTGGAAGGTTCAATGGTCATTACTACTGATTATCTAAAGAAGGAGTCAGTTCCTAAAGAAGTGGATTTTGAAACTAGCTGGAGTTAGTCAGGATTGAAGTTGGTACTGAAACTATAGTCTGCCTACTATTCTGGTCTTCTAGTTACCAACCATAGATTTTATGTTCTTTCTTTAGGATAAGGTGGTTTTTTTAGTTGAGGGGAAATGTTAGGTGTGTGGGTGTGTTGATTGTTAGTGTTATATTCTGTGTGGGGCTACTGTGTTTGGGGTGGGGTCTTAACTTCCAGTGGGGAAGGTTTTTTATTTATTCTTTATTACTTGTTGGGGATGGTTTGAAGTAGGTAAGGGAATTATAAGTAGGGTATGTTGTTGATATAAGGTTCATAATTTTTTTAGCATTTTCTTGGTAGCAGGCCGGTCAATGGGCTCATTTTGGGATTTTGGAAGAGTGGTATTCTCCTATGGAGATACTTATTCTTCTTCTTCCACTTTTTATGGTAATTAATTCCATTAGAAAACTATAAAACTTTATTAAATGGAAGGAATTATAGTGGAAGGTGGATGAAGAATAATAAGTAATTATCTCTACAGGAGAAGACCACTCTCTTGAGAGCCTATAACAAATCCACCAGCCGACCTGCTGCTAAGAAAATGATAAAAGTGATTCATGACCCATCCAAAAAACATTACCCCTATTTGATATCTATTTACCTACTTCAAACCAACCCAAAAACTAATAAAAGATAAAGAAAAAACTACCCCCATCAACAGTTAAGACCCCACCACCACACGCTGTAGGTCGTCCGATGGACTCATCTTGGTCTCTCAGGAGAATGGTCTTCTCTTGGGGAGATACTTACTTCTTCTTAAACCAAATCCTACTAAAATTAATTTAATTGGATAACTATAAAAAATTATTCAATTTATAGTTTATGAATGCTTCCTACCCCTCTCTCTCCTTCACTTTTTTCCTTAACATGTTATTTTAGAGTTATATTTGATGCCTAGGTTTCTACCACTGCCTCTTTTTGGGAGCATAAAAAAATTAACTAACCTTCTTCCCCCAAATAGCATATATTGAGAGGAATTCCTTCTTAACTTCATAATAGTTGGAACCTTATAGACAACTATTAAATTCCTCAGTGTCTACTCAACAGAAATATTCTTTTATCTAGAATCCAAAAAATATCATTTTACCTAGAACCTATATAGGCTGTAACACCATATTCATAGTTTCCACTCAATGAATCTAGTATTTTAATAATCTATTGAACACAGTAATTTTCACTTTTGGTTCATGAAAATTGGTTAATTGGAATTTCTATTCAACGTATCTGTTTCTCGCATTTACTTAACGCACCTTCAATTGTGCAGATTCTACTCAATGAAATATGTTTTAAATTAGTTAAAAAAATAATGGGAAACTTCTTATCTGGAATAATTATAACCCCTAACTTCCTAACTACTTAAATTCTTAAATTCAAACCCACCACATAAATTATTCACATCTTCAGATTCCCCTATTTCTGGAATTAACATTCAGGCTTCCTAACTTGAAGAAATAGTTCATTTTTAGGACATATCTTATGATGCCTGAGAGTAAACCATTGTCCAAATTTATTTACACAATCCCTTTGATCTCCTCTATTAAAAATCCTCCATATAAATTCTCTTGGATCATTTTCAATTTCTAGTTTCCATAGTTGATAAAGTCCTAAAGGGATGATTTAGTATGTTAAAATAAACGAACCAGATATTTATAGTGGATGAGGAAGGATAAAATTGAGATAATAACTTTGAGAGGATCCTTGCACTCTCACCGAAGCCTCATGACTGAACCTCTTAAATATAATCATTGATACCTCTCATCTCCCTATAAACAACCACATATAATATCCCTTTTATATCACTACTAGCCCAATAAAATGTTGTAAAGAGAAAGAAAACACTTCCCCTGGAAGTTAATTCCTCATACCAACTTACGTACAATACCACCCCACCAACTCTAATACCTATCCCTATAACCTAATTACCTATCACCACCTCCTCCTTGAAAATAAAATTGTCATCAAGGTGAGAAACATGATAAATTTCTGAAGTAGTAACCTTAAATTCCTATGCCATGCCTAGTTTGTCTAGTTGGATACTATGCTGATTGCTCACCTACACAACTCTCCATGGCTTGTTTCGATTCTGCCAGCCTTGGTTAACAGCCCGCCCCTAGCCCCACATGATCAGTTTCCCAAAATTGACCACTAATTGGATCCTTGAAATTGATTTTCATGGAATTTTTTCTATGGTACAACCACTTGACCATCTTTTCCACTCCACATAAAATACGTTAGCTTTGTTCAAGAACTAAGTATCCTTATTCTTCTATGATTGGGAACATCCACCCCTTGTTTGAGATATCTCTTTTTCAAATAAAAAATGTACATGTTTTTTTCTTGAGTTAAACCTATAGGGGACTGAATATCAACAACTACTTCAACTAGAATCTTGTATCTACTTTGGTAGTTATCCTTAGTTTCGTCAACCCTCAAAGTTATTAGCGGATCCACAAACATCTACCAACTTTTAGTAGCTCCACCAATAACACCTTTGGGTTGAAACCTAGAAGTCAAGGAAAACCAAAAAAACTCAACCCCATTTGCATGGATCTACTCTAAATAATCACTTAATTTTATGATTAGTGCATAATAGGATAGAAATTATGGGTTAGAACCATGATATTGTGGACCTGTATAATGTTCCCTTTCTACACATGCACACTTTGAAATCTCCCAGATGACCCTCCCACTTCACAGAATAAATCTAATTCATCCCCTTACTATATTTCTTCCATCCTATGTGCATGTTTAACCTCCTTCATCACTTCTCCATACTCACTAGAGAAAATGTTTCTAGTGATATTAGTAGCACCACCTTCAGTAGTTGTTTCAGCATAGTCAAGACCTTCAACTGATTTTATACCTTGTGGGGGAGTCTATTTTACACTATTAGAAGAAACCATTGGATTTTTTCATGATACTGCACCCAGATCCTACCTCAGGGCCCCAAACTATTCTCTTAACCACACAATTTGTAGAATGGATGATCCCGAGGGCTACACTATTAGTAATAAATGAAGGGATATAAAAACTTGGTGGTTCATTAATAGTAGTTGGGGAAACAAAAAATCTATAGAGAAGTAAGTAATGAAGAAATGAAATTTGTAGTTTCCATCCCACTGAATCACTTCATGAATTATTCATTAAATTATTGAGCAATGGGAATCTTAGATTCCTCCAGAGTTTGATGGATGAAAAAATATAATTACATTTATGTGATCCATCCCTCATGACCCTTTCTATTGAATATAGAAAATTCAACTCCCTGAGTAACTGAACTTGAATTCAATATGACTCCAACTATATTCATTTCCCAGTCTTCATCCTACACCTGCATCTCCCAGTTTCTGACTTCTCCTAACCATGATATCGATCCTCTAATACCAGCATTGACCAATCATCATCCAACTAAGGTATATACTCCTTTTATTAAATTTTAGATATAGATGAGTCTAATCCCTTCATGACCACTATTTAATATGATTTCTACTATAGTGGATAGAGAGTAGGTAACTCACCATCAACATTGCTAGTAATATTTTCCCCCAAAACTATAGTATGTCCTAACATCATTATTTCACCAACCTCCCCTATCAATGATTCAGTCTTTTTGGAAACGAATGAAATCTGGCCCTCATTTTTTATTCTTGAAAATTCTCAAAGTAACCATCTCTGACTAAATGCATGTCGGTCTCTAATATATCCCTTGTCATCCGATCACATTCTATGTACTACCTTGTCTCTTTCTAGCAGCCCACCGCTTCCGAGCATGCCTTAATCATCCACGCAACCTATATAATTCTCCCCCTTCTATTGTGGCTTTTTTTCCAAATTATTCACCATAAGAGTGTGAGATTACAAAAATTAAACTTATTACCACTCTTTCCCACTCTTCCAGATTTATGCAAGAGTATCATTGATAATCCTGAGTTATTGTTCCACACCATTTAGTAGCATCACCATCACCTCTTCTCCCTCAATAGCTATTCAACAATGCTATTTCCACTCAACAGGATAATCCAAAAAGTTAAACCAAATGATAAATACCTAAAGGGATGCTTGAGTATATTAAATTAAATTAACCATAGATTTACGGTGGAGGAGGATGAAGAAGGATTAAAGGATAGAGAAGAACTTTGAGAGGATCCTTTAACTCTCTCCCAAAACTCATGTTCAAACCTCCTAAATAGAATAATTCTTACGTCTCACCTCCCCCAAACACAAAAATATGATATCCATTCTCTACCACTTCTAACCCAACAAACTGGTGTAAAGAGAAAGACAATACCATCTCTGAAAGTTAATTTCCTATACCAAATTACCTATAGCCCCACCCCACCGTCTTTATTTCCTAGCCTTATGGACCAAATAACTATCAGCATACCTCACTTTTTTCTCTATAGAATTTTTCTTCATTAATTATAATTCCATAAGGAATATATATTTGTGTATATTTGGGGTTTCTATTGTTAGATAACTGACTAACAATTATTAGCTTGAATATCCACATTACATATTCACTAATCAAAGTCTTTTATGTTGTGTCAGTATAGAGTTGAGAGATATAAGAAAGAGGAAATAAAAATTGTTTATACCAATTATGATATACCAAGATTGGTTTGTACAATCAAAATGAATAAGAATAGTGTTACAATGGGATTAAGATCTAGGAAGAGACTACCTTTTTATTCTCCTTGATACTAGTGATAGTGTCTAGAGAGAGATCGATTCTCTAGTGCAACAACTCCAGCCAATCTCCCTTCTTTCCATTTCCAAGCACATCCCATCCCAAAAACAACTATCCTTCTTATAGTTAGTATCATTCCTAGACAAAACATGTTAATAGAATTTCCTAACCAAATTACCCTTTTTACCCCTCCTCCTTTGGTACATGTGTAATATTCTAGGTCTAGGAAAAATATTTGGACCAATATCTATCACAACTCTAACATTTATACCCTACTCAAAAGGAACCTTGTCCCCATGGTGAAAACTGATAAATTGTAAAATAATTTTTCCAGAATCCTCCCAGGTCGAATCCTCAATGGGATTTCCTTTCCACTGAATTAACCACAAGCCTTGAAGCTACCCAGTTTCCTCTATAGTACCCAAAAGTGTAGCTAGTTCTACATAAAAAGGAGTCATTATACCACAACTCGGAAAGATTTGGGTGCATTGTCAAATCTCTAGTGTCCCACTTGAGTTGGGAATAATGGAAAACTTGATGAATCCATATAGTCTTAGGTAAGAAAATTTTATAAGAGGGATTGAAAGAAGATGAGGTAGACACATCAGCTACAACAGTGGGACATGATTAACAATAGAGGGAAAAAATACGACTAACAATGGTAGATACAACAAACACAAACCAAGTAAAAAAAAGGAACAAAAACAAACACAAACCAAGACAATAGTCGAAGAAACTACTGTAGAAAAAACAATAGGAGAAGCAGCTTCTAGATCAGATGAACTGTATCAGATGAAACAAACACAAACCAAGATAATTCAACAAATATGTATTCACAACTGTGGAGTTTGAATCACAATAGTTTCAGGTCGGCAGGTATGTAAAATGTTATACACAATGACTAACCACTGGTTTGAATAGTATTGGTGACTCCCACGCACATTGTGTATATTATAACAATCATAGAGACATCAAACATGGGGAAGAAGAAAAATATCTAGATGCAAAACATTTGGGTGTCACCAGTATGGAAAGGATCTAGGAAGAGAACGTAGGGAAAAATATTATTCCAAAGTTTTCTGGAGATAAACTTGAGACTTGGATCACTAAAGCTGATAAATATTTCTTGAAATGATAAATTCTAGAAATGATGATGGCATCGATAATGAAATTGTGTATGTAAGTTACGATTCAAATTTTGATTTTCTTTATTGGAACCAAATAATACTAGGCTTACCTGGATGAAATTAAAAGAAGTGTTATTGGGGAGATTTGGAAGCACGATGATGGAATAAATAGATAATTCCAATCCTAAACAGATGGAGTGAAAGATTCTATAAGAGGTGCCGGTGAAAACGCATGCTTTTATTGAATTGATTTATCTGCCACATCTTTTCAATTATATGAAAGTACAACTCAAGATGTAAAATGATTACCAGAAGTAGAAGAACATAGCTACATCAATACAGGTTTTCACTATTTTTTAGTAAACAAGAAACTAATGGAATGTTGTGTTGGAATTGTGTAGCCTGATCCATTTGGATAAAGTTGGAGAAAATACTGAATAACTATAGAAAAGTGGTACGGTGACACCGACAGAGCACTATAACAGTTTAAAGTTACTGTAGTAGTATGTGGAAGTGGTAATATAGCTATGTGGACTTCTTTCCACTGACATTGTAGTAGTTTAGACTTGGGTGACTGCGAAACTATAGAATAGTGGACTTACTGTGCGGTTGGAGAAATAGTTGAATGTCTTCTTTACAAGCTAATTCAAGCTAGGGTTTATGTGCATATGAAACTCTAAAATTTTCTTAGTAAAGTTTCTTCTGATTATAGGGATATTTATGCCTCTCCATGGACATAGGGATCATTTAACAATCCACATAAATCATTGTGTCTGTGTTCATATTATTATTTTTCATTTATTCTCAAGATCCTTTGTGATGTTTTCCTAAAAAAGTTTTTCATTTTTAACAACTAAATTTTATTAAAAAATATTTTTTGTAAAATAGATGAAGTTGTTGGAATCTAGAAAAGAAAGTTTTGTGCAAAGTTGTTGGAGAAGAAAAAAGTGGTAAGTTAGAAAGTTTTTAACTTTCTAAACTTAATTTAGATGATTTTATGATGATCTCAAAGTTCCTTAAAACCTAAAAAATATCATGATATTTTTTTTTGAAAATGGAATTTGAATTTTTCCAAACACAACTCATCAGATAGAGAGGCACTGGACAAAGAAGTTGTCAGAAAACTGGAAGTATGAATTAATGGAAGTTTGAAGAATTGAATTTTTTTTGATAGAATAATCCATCAGATGAAACATTATTCAAATATTCCATTATAAAATCTGAATTTGTATGAAGGAACTTTTTTTACAAATTTATAAGACACATATCATCAGATAGATCCTGAAATAGTGGTTTAGATGCAGCTCCAGATGCAGATCTCCAAAAGTAGCATGGCAGATTCAGAGCTTCAGATAAAGATTACATGACAGAACAACTTCAAACAAAGTTTTTTTTTCAAAGTTTAAGTTTCTATACTAAGATTTCTAGAAACATTTCTCTGGACATAGAAACTGAAATAAATATAGAAGTGTGAATTTTATATAGTTTTATGACGTACTACCTTGCTGAATGGACACAACCTTCCAGACTGAAAGTTTGAATGAATATTTTGGTGGAAAGTATGAGTTTATAAAAGTCACAGTGTTTATAAAAAATGTGAGAAAATGAATATTCTGGTTTTCATTCATGCTGATAAGGAATGAGTTTTTAAATGGTAAATAATGCAGTTGAGTTTTGAGAAAACAAAGGGAGAGATCATTTTTTGTTCCAGACACAAAGTTCCAGTCAAACCCAGATAGAAATTTCTGAAGAAGTTTGAAGATGCATGAACAAATGAAAGATGTTCAAGGGGAGAACTCACAATAAGTGAATAAAGTTCAAGTTTGTAATCAGATAAAGTTTTCTAGAAATACATGAACAAACAAAGTCTCTAAACAAAGGAAAATGTTAGAAATGATGAAGTTGCTACTGAACAGTCATTGCAAGCAACTGAAGTCTTTAGAATTTGCAACAATGTAGTCAAATTTTTTAGTTTTATTAAAGAAACATAAAAAATAATATTATTTCAAGAGGATTTTAATGATTGTGCTGATGGAGAAAATAATATTTTTATAATTGGGTCAAGAGTAAAGAAGAAGAAAAGTTTGGACAAAGTCTTCTGGATAGAAAATTTCCAGACAAAAAATTTCTAGATATAACTCTTTAATAACTATGTAAAGTTATAAAAATGAGGAATTTAGAGTAAGTTGTAATCTCTAAAGAATTTGATAATTTTTTAGAATACTATATTAGACTCTATAATAGTTGATAGAATTTGAAAATCATCCAAATGAAATTCAAATGAGTGTAAAATTCATATTTATGAATTTCAGTGAGCAAGAAAGGAAAATTGGTTTCCCAACTTTTATATTATAGGAACACCTTTAAATATATGTGAAAAGTACAATGGTACTTGTGAGAGATACTTTAAACTAAAAAAACTAATACAATGGAATAATTGTGTCAAAGTTATGTTTCCAACCAAAGTCAGTTTTTATTTTGAAGAAAAGTTATGAAAAGAAGAAATTTTCTGATCAAAGTATTGGATAGAGTCTAAGTTCAAAATAATGGATAGAGAGTATTGGTCTGAGGAAGGTTAGAATGAGTAATTGAGAAGAGTTTCTAATAGGCATAGAGTTTTGTTAACCTAAAAAAATTCAGATTTTTTAATAAGTATAGTTTTTTTAAAGGTGCATAGAACGAAGGCCATCAGACGCAGGCACACAAAAAGAAGGAAATGGAAAGAGGTAGTATTAGATAGAGTTTCCAAAAAGAGGATTGTTGGATCAGATTTCACATGGTTGTATATTTTTTTTGTGGCTCAGATTTTGTAAGAAATTTTTTTTAAACTGATGGGAGTCTATATAATATTTTTTATCAGGATATAGAAATTGTCCAAAAGGAGTTAACACAAAAGTTTTATTCACTTTTTGATAATAGTGAATTTCTATAGACCCATAGAAGTGGACATGAAAAATATGTAGGTTCTCACACTGGTGCCTAATATTGTAAATCTTGTGTTCTTTTATTACTTTCCTAGTTTTTCAAGCAAGTGAGTTTTCTAAAAGGTGACAAGAAAACTCTAACAAGTTGCATGGATTAATTTTCTTAAAGATGGAAATTTGTAAAAAGATAAAAACTAATTCAACCCCCTATAATATATTCTAATATCTTTAGGAACTTCATGTTTTTTATTTTATTCATATGCTTACCTTTCTTTCACTAGGTATCCTAGTGTTCCACAACATATTTCTTCATTCTGCGGATGCACCGAAAGATTTCAGTCCTACTCAGTCATCATGGTAGCTGCTCCAGTATGTGATGGTAACGGTTCAACATCTTAAGTAGCTACCTATTAAATGACATACATATAGATTTCCAAAACCTCTGCATGAGGTAATCAATCTGAGGCACCAATGTGAGCTTTTAGATGTGCAGCTAGTGCACATGACAGATTTGAATCATTTTGAAAAAACACTAGAATAGGTGAAGCAAATAACGGATGGAGTTATAAGTTGGAAATATTTTTCAATAATATTGGATCTGTTCTAGTATAGTTGGAGAAGGGATAACAATGAAGAGTGGGTTTAGTAGGGAATGAGGAGTTTTTTGAGCTAACCGGGATGGCTTGAGGATTCTTTTTTGGACAAGGATGATAAGAAGGAAATGGATGATGCAGATGAAAAAAAACTTATTGCAACCACATCCAAATATATGCATCTCAATATAACAAAAGAATTTAGGGAGAAACGAGTAGTTCCAAAGGTTGCAGTAGCGTGCTATAATTGGTTATGAGTAGAGAATGTAGAGGCTTGGGACCGAAGGGAAGACATAGAGGATCAAGAATCAAAAAACCAAAAATAGTTTCATCATATTAATAAAAAAATTTCTATGGGAGAGGTGAAGTCTATTTACAAGTTTGAAGAAACCTTCTACCGATTGGAGTTTCATGTTTTCTTAGGCCACTACTAAAGCCACCACCATGGGCTTTTGAGATTATCCACCTTCAGGATATGCCTCTAAAATACCCAATAGTTTATTAAATTTATTACACCTTGAGGACAATGTATTTTTCAGGAGGTCATGATTTATAATAATGTGGGTTTATGGGTTTTTTTAATGTAAGGATTTTTTCAAATCTGGGCAGGGATGAATTTTCGGGTACTGTAGCAACACTGTAGCAATACTATAGTAGTGGTGGACTGTAGCAGCGGAGGTGTTGTAACATGAACTATAGCGGTGACAGTACTATATTAGGTACTATAGCCGCCCGAATACTGTAGCAGTACTATTCACCGAAGGGCCCTTTGGGCCAAAAAATGGGCTTTCGGGCCTTGTATTCAGACCATTTGGTCTTGGGCCTTTGGGATATGTAATGGGTCTCCCTATACCTAGTTTTAAAGAGGTATTTGCTTTAAATAATAAATGAGGATTGGACCCCAAAATTTTAAAAAAAGTTAAAAGGGGTTTAACTAATGAATATCTGGGGGTATTAAATTGTTTTTAGGGTCAGATTTCTAATTTTATTAAGGAAATAATTAGTTGAGTGGTTGGAGTTGTTGCGGGATATTAAATTGGGGAGATTGTAGAGTGAGGGGGACATATTGGTTTTATAGTTAGGCTTCTAGTGGAAGTAAAGAGAGGGTTAGGCCTTATCCTAGGGTGTTGAATCTCCCAAGGAGTTCATTCTTATCCATATCATTTTCTTATTCCATTCCTTTCATCTAATTTTACCACTATTTTTTATAATTCTTGTACATTATATTGTTGGAATCAAAAGAAGCTAATGATTTTTTCACTCATGTATTTGTTCCTATCAATAGACCACCTCAAAATCTAATCCCAATAACTTTTATTGCCAACATTGTTGATCAGTAGTGTGAAAACAGTGACTAAGAAAATTCTTGAAATATTTATGGTCTGTATGGAAAAAAAAATGTTTTCCCAACAAATACAACTGCTAAAGTCACACAGCCAAAACCAAATCCATAAATTTCATATACTAATTTAGAGATATTTTCTTCATCTAAAGACTTAATGAAATAAGCTATAGGTCAACCCATTTCTATAAGAAAAAAAGAAACACCTCCCTACAATGGATCACATTATATCTCAAAATAATTCCAAAAATCCAAAAATCCCAATAGTAGAGCTAAAAAAACTCCTTTTAAGCTCTTTAAATGCACACTCAGCCTCCAGAATCCACAAAGAACTTTTGTGATGTTTTTTTACCAATGTTTTTATATTTGTTGATAAATAATATTTTGTAAAAGAATGTTTTTGAAAAATAGGTGAAAGTTGCTGAATGTTCAAACCCAAACACAAAGGGTGAGAAAAGTTTTGTTTTTGAGAAAGTTGTTTTTCCAGACACAGAGGATTAGACTGAGTAGCACCAGATGTAGAGTATTGGATTGATCAGAACTGATCATAGAAGTTATCATAAATATAAAGTTATTGATCAGATGCTCTACCAGTCTCAATTTCATCGGCATGAAGTTCAAGATTTATTAGACACTCTAATTGGTTAGAAATTCAGAATGTTGTTGAAGTGGTTGAATGATGACAGTGACGTCAAGAGTTAGAAAGTTCCTTACATTCTAACCTCAAATAATATGATGCTTTATTGATCTTAGAGTCCTCACAAATCATGAGAAATCTCATGATAAAATATTTTAAAAAAATGTAGGTATTGTAAAGATTGTATCAGTTCTATAAATCAAGACAAAGCTTTCATCGGAACCAGAAGTAAAGGACACCAAATTTTACAAGAGTCTGAATGTGTATAAGATGCTAAAGTTTGATGCTTTTCTAAGTTTCTGAGTGGAGTATTTCATCATAATGATAATTCCATCATAATGAGAAATCCATTGTAATGATAATTTCATCATAATTATAAATTCATCATAAAGAAGAATCTATTGTAATGAGAAATCCACCAGAATGAGAAATAGATCAGAATGACACTAAGAAAGAAAATCAATTGGACTGACTCTGAGAAGGAAAGTCAATTATATTTACTTTAAGGAGGAAAGTCAATTGGAATGACTCTAAGGAGGAAAGTAAATCAAACCAACTTTGAGAAGGAAATTCAATCCGAATGACTCTGATAAGAAAAGTCAATTGGATTATCTATGATGAGTAAAGTCAATTTAGAATGAACTGATGGAGTTCTATCTTAATTAACCAAAGAAGTTCCGTCACAATGAAGAAAAGTTAAGAAGTTTGAGAAGGTTTATTAATAAGAATACTCAAGATGATTTAATAAGGTTCTAGAAGATTTGATGTGGTCAAACATGAAGTTCAAATACGAGTGAATTTCATAAGTTCTTTAATTTGAGTAAGCGGGAAAAGTTTTTTAGTTATTGCCTTTTCCATTATAAGATGCATATAAATAGATTCATAGTACATTAATATTTTGAAATATTTTCATGTGTGAAAAATGTGGAGCACTATAGAGTTTGAGTAAGAGTTAATTTCTAGAAAGAGATCTTGTTAGAAGATCAAACAATTCAAAATTTTCTTCCCGGGCTGAGGAAGATCAAACTAAGAAGTTTTGCAGAGTTTGAGGAGTGAAATTTTAGAAAATTTTTCATCGTAATGATTCCATTGTAATGAGTTCATCATAATGATCCAATCAGACTAAGGCAATTGGACCTAGGTTTATCAAAATGAGGTTCTACACAACGTTTTGAGAAGAAAACGTGTTTATGATCTTTTCTTTTGTGGCTCAATTGTTTGTAATAAAACTTTGCAAACTGACAGGATTTAATATAATCATTAATATCAGGAAATATAATGTGTCTAATGAGAGTTGACACAAGTTGTATACACTTATTCATTATAGTGAATTTCAATAGACCCATGGGAGTGGCTCTGGAAAGGATGATGGTTATCACATTGAGGTTGAACCTTGTAAATCTTGTGTGATTTACTTGCTTTCTGAATTTTTCATGCATGAGTATTTAATAAAAGATGATAATGTGATGAAATTTAACAGGTTGTAGGGGTTAAGTTTCTAAAATTCTTGAAACTTATAAAAATTTAACAATTGATTCAACCCACCTTCTCAGTTGTTATTCGATCATTTGGAACTTCAATTAGTATAAGAGGGGAGGTTCCCTTATTTAATCCTTATCATGGATAATATTAATTCTATCAAATGTAGAGGTATTACTATATTTGATGGAAAAAAATTATTATGGACAAAAAAATAGTATGATTTATTATCTCATATCTCTTTTAATAGAAGTTTTCGATGTTGCTACATTTTAGTTTCCACATATTGAGAAGGATTCCCTGATGAATTTTGCTGATAAGAGAAATATTGAAGTTATTGGAAAAGCTAGGAATTATATTTTTATGACTCTATCAGAAAATTTTTATATGAAGGTAATGGATCTCAAAACTTCAACGAGTATGTGGGATAAACTGCAAATTATTTTCAAAGGGAATACTAAAAGAAATGAAGAAAAGATACAAATCTGACATAGTGAGTTTGAAGACATAAGAATGAGAGATGAAGAAACTATTTATGAATACTTTATCGGGGTAAATGAATTTATTTGCAACATCATAGGATTTGGAGAAGTTATGAAAGATTATAAAATAGTTAAGAAACTTATGAGAAACTTTCTGGACATGTTTGATTAAAAAATTTCCTCTTTAGAATATAAGTAAGATTTATCTATTAATGAATTACATAACTTTCTTATTTCTTATGAAATGATGAAATCTCTAATATTTTAAAATAATATAAAATATGAAATGGATTTTGAATCGATGAGAAAAATTAAAATATAAGATGTTGAAGATGTTGATCCTTATGAATCTAAAAATAAAGTGGATGATGAGTTAAAAGAAAAAATAATTTCTCTAATATTTAAGAACTATTGAAGAGGAAGAGGAAAGTATGTAGATAAAATTACTCTAAAATGTTTTGAGTGTGGTGGAATAGGATATTATATTATGAATATTCCCAAGAATAATTTTGGAGAATATCAAGATGATTCTGATAAAAAACCTTGATGAAAAAAGTGGAACAAGAGTTCTAAATAAGAAGAGTCATCCAAAAAATCTAATAAAAAGTTTACTGGGAATAAGAGAAGTATGTTGAGTAAGAAAGATGAAACAAATTCAACTAAAAACAATTATTCAGAAAATGAAAGTTCATAAAAGTTTAGAATATTCATTGAAAAAGTTGAGAAATTTAGACTCCTCAAATAGTTAAGGAGGAGGTGGATAATCTTAAAGAGAGTATAAAATCAGAAAAAAAACTTGTTGCATGTCTTGAGAAAAAAATATCTATCAAGAACAAAATCAGAATGATAAAGAAATTTTGTGGAAAAGTTATTGAAGGTGAAAAAGATGTTTTAAAGTAATAATAAGAATACATCCAAGAGATATTAAGTTAAAAACCTAGAATTTATAAACATATAAAGATGGTTTAAGATCTTAGTAAGAAGATGATAGCTAAGGATGAATAAGTTAACAAGTTTCAATAAAAAATTATTGAGTCTGAAAGTACCTTGAGGAAGATTAATGAAAACTTCAACAAAGCTTCGGAAGTAAAGGTTGAGACTTCAAAAGTTGTTGAGAATGTTCAAATCAAGAATCAGGTGAAATCCTTACCCACCAAAAATAACATTTTATCTGAGTTTTCAAAATTTTTAGGTGAGAAAGAAAAGTTCTGGGAAATCATGGTTTGATAAGGGATGTGAAAAACCTATCACATCTACAAAATTTGAAAACTCCCTCAGTAGAAAAGATGGTCCCCACCCAGATTATGCTGGAGTAGAAAAATATTATCAACCTAAACAAAGTTTCTATAGAGAAATATCTTAATTAAATAGAAAATAATGATTTTATGGTTATTATTAGTGATGAGGAATATATGGGAACATGGATTATAATTTATGGTATAAATTATCTCTTCCTAGAAGAAGGTTTGAACATAGTGAAAGAATAAGTGAAATCATAATGAGTAACTTTCCTAAGTTACAGAAAGTTGAAAAAGTAAATTCTCATGATATTAGAAACTTTCCAATGAAAAACTAGTTTGATTGTCTAAAAGAAGTTTGTGTAAGATGTGATCAAACAGGTCATTTTTTAAATAGTGTTTGACTACTCTTCTAGGAAAATTCTTGAATGCAAGAAAATAAAAGGAAGCATGAAATAATAAAGTTGAAGAAAGAGCTTTTTTTATTGAGACTGAATTGAAAGAAAGTAAAAGAAACAAACCATGGATACTTCATAGTGGTTTTTCTTCACATAGAAAGGTTATTTAATAATCTAGAAACATGTTGAAAATTACGATTGAGGTATTTTTAAATTTACTAATGATAGTTCCCTCAAAATCAGAGGAATCAGAATAGTTGAGATTGAAGTTGAAAAGTTGAAATATAAGGAATTATTATTTATTTATGGACTAAAAAATAACTTACTTAGTTTAATTCAACTTTGTAATGATATAAAATAAGTGACATTTATAAAATATTCTTCTGTTATCAAAATTGTGAAATATGGAAACGTTATTAAAAAAGGATAAAGAACCAGTGAGAATCTCTTCCAAATAGGATAATTTAACAACTCCTGTCACTTAAGTACTGAAGATGAAAATAAGTTGTGGAACCTAATACTTTCCCAAATTGGGTAGAAAAAAATGAAAAAAATTTATAAGGCTATTTCTAATCAAAACTTTCTATAATTTATAATAAGAGAAGAAGATGTTTGTGTAACTTTTCATAAAGGTAAGATGACTAATAAAAGTCATAAGAGAGTTGAGATTCAGTCTACTAGACCTCTTGAACTTATTCATTCTGATTTATGTGGACCTATGAGACATCAATCAACAAAAGGGTATTTTTCTACTTTATCACTATTATTAATGATTTCACTTGGATGACAAACATTATGTTTTTTAAACACAAGTTAGAGGCTATAAAAATGTTCAAAGTCTTTAGAAAAGAAGTTAAGAAAGAAATGGGGGTTTATATAAGGAATTTGAGAATAGATAATGGAATAGAGTTTAAAAGTAATACTTTTAAAACTTAGCTTAGAAATTATGGTATCAAACATCGGTATAGTGATCCATATACCTGACAAAAAAATGGAGTAGCGGAATAGAAGAATATAATTTTGGTGGAAATGGGAAGAAGCATGTTAGAAGAATACACAATTTATAAGTTCTACTGGATAGAAGCTATTATTATTGCTGTATATGTTCAAAAAAAAATGTTTTTTAAGGCTGGAATCCAACATGACTTCTTATGAAATGTGATATAATAAAAAAATTAATTGAATTACCTCAATGTTTTGGGAATTCCATGTTTAATTAAAATAAAAAATCTAAATCTAGGAAATTTTGATGAGAAATATGAGGAAGGAACTTTTATGGGTTATTCACCCATTAAAAGAAGTTACACAAGTTGGAATTTCTTTTTAAAAATTAGGTGGAATCATATGATGTAAAAGTTAATGATAATCCAACTTCTTTAACAAAAGTTACTGGGAATGTTGAGGAAGAAAAATTGAAAGTTTCCAATTAAAATGAAAGTGAGAAAATAAACGTACATGGAGATTTAGATGAATCATGTGATGAGGAAAGTGAAGTAGGAAGAAGAACTCTGAAATTTCCTACTTTAAAAAATCATGTTGAGACCAAAAATATTATTGGGAATCATAAGGCTCCAGTTCATACTAGAAGAATGCTGAGATTAGAAAATCAAACTTCACTCATTTCAAAAGTTGAACAAGAATCAGTTTGAGAAGCTATTAAACACAAAGAATGGGTGAATTATATGAATAAAGAGTTGGATAAAATTGAGAAGAATTAAACATGAGAACTTGTTCAATGTATGAAAGGTAAAAATGTTATAAAAAAATGGGTTTATAAAAACAAGTTAAATGAACATGAAGACGTTTCAAGAAACAAGTCTAGGATTGTTTATAAAGTCTATGAATAGGTTTAAGGTGTGGATTTTTATGAAACCTTTCCCCCCATTGCAAGGTTTAAAATTTTTAGAATTTTTCTAGCAGTAGTTTCTCACCACAATTACAAAGTATATTAGATGGATGTAAAGTCATCATTTCTCAATAGAGAAATTGAAGATAAATATTACATCAAACAACCTTGTGGGTTTCTACTTGATGGGGATGAAAAAAAGTTTATAGATTAAATAATGATTTGTATGGGATGAAAAAATCTCCACATTTAATGTATTATAATCTTGAAAATTATTTGATAATATTGATTTTTTTCTAAAGGAAAAGTTGATAGAAAATTATATGTGAAATATGTTGACTCTGAAACTCTAATTATCATTGTTTATGTGGATGATATAATTTTTTTGGGGAGATAGAGAATATGTTTTAAAAACATTATCTAAAGAAATGAAAAGGAAAATTGAGATGTCAATTTTAGGAGAATTAACATTCTTCCTTGGTTTACAAGTTCAATAAAAAGAAAAATAATTTTTTCTATCTCAAGAAAAGTATGATAGGGAATTGTTACAATAGTTTATCATATTAGAATCCAAAGAAGTTTCTACTCCTATCTTAGTGGGGATGAAGTTTAGTAAAAATGATTCTAGAAATAATGTTAATCAAAAAGACTTTTGGAAGATGATAGGAAGTGCACATTACCTTACAACATCAAGACCTGATATTTTTTATGTTGTTACTTTGTGTGCTAGATATCAGAGTGATCTAAAAGAATCATATATGATGGCAGCAAAGAGAATTCCAAGTTTTGTTAAAGGAACAAGTTCACATGGGATTTTTTGTTAAAGAAGTTTTAATATACACATTCATGGTTATACTGATGTCGATTGGGTTGGAGATTATAATGATAGAAAATCAACTTCAGGAGGAATATTTTTCTTGGGAGAATGTTGTGTGAGTTAGTATATTAAAAAAAAAGTTCAATAACTTTGAACACAATGAAATCAGAATATTTTGTATCTACCCAAGCTTGTACTATTATGTTGTGGATGAAGGTTTAGCTGGAATATTTGAAAGTACAAATCTCTAAACCATTTAATATATTTTGTGATAATCAGAGTGTAATTGATATTTCTAAAAATCATATCCAACATTCAAGATCAAAACACATTGATATAAAGTTTTTCTTTATAAAATAGAAATTTTTTGTTGGAGATGTTTTTTTGGAGTATATCTCAACAAAGTATCAATTTTCTAATATCTTCACAAAATCAATGTAAAAATAAAGGTTTGTTGAATTGAGAATGAAACTTAATGTTCATCCCCTATAAAGACTTAATAATCCTCATAAGGAAGCCCCCCCCACCTGCTTTGGAATATGTTAAAAAAGGGGGAGAGAAATTAATAAATTTTTTATTTTGTAATATTTTTTTACTTTTCTTTATTTTATGAATCTGAAGCTTTAGTTATTAGATAATGGGGGAAATAATAATCAAGTGGGGTAAAAAAATAGAAAATATAAAAATGAGGAAGATTTTATCATAACATGGCCACATAATTTTCTTATCATTGAGGTATGTAATTACTTCAAAAAAATTACTTTATCTAGTAGTGTGGTGTCTGAGAACTCTCTTTTGAGAAAGGCTGTGTTTTTGTAAAATTAAAAAAACTTGAGTTTTTTTCACAAAAGATGATTTATAAAATTTTTTAATGAAAGTTTTTAAAAAATACAAATTGGGATATTGAAGATCCTTTATTATTTTTTTAAGAAATCTTTTGTATTTTTTGAAAACTAATATTTTTTAAAATAATGTTTTTGAAAAATAGGGGAAAGTTGTTGAATGTTTGAACCCAAACACAAAGGGAGAGAAAAGTTTTTTATTCCGGATGCAGATGATCGAACTGAGTAGCACCAGATATAGAGTACCATATTAAGCAGCACTGGTCAAAGAAGTTATCAAAAATATGAATTTGTTGATTATAAACTTCATCATTCTCAGTTTCATTATGATGAAGTTTAGGATTTATCAAACATCGTGGTTGGTTAGAAAATCAAAATGTTTCTAAATAGGTTGAATGATGACAGTGATTTCAGGAGTTATAAAGTTCTTTACTTTCTAACCTAAAATCAGATGATGCTTTTCTGATCTTGTAGTTATCATAAATTATGAAATCTCTCATGATAAAATATTTTGAATAAATGGAGGAAACATAAATATTGTATCTATTCCAGAAATCAAGATAAACTTTTCATCAGATTCATAAGTAAAGGACACAAAATTTGTTAGGGGTCTTTGTGTGTATAAGTTGCTAAAGTTTGAAGTTTTTATAAGTTTATGAGTAGAGTATTTCATCATAATGCAAATTCCATAGTAATAAGGATTCCATTATAATGAGGATTTCATCGAAATGAGAAATACATTGTAATGAAGAATCCATCATAATGAGAAATCCATTAGAATGGGAAACATATTGGACCGACAATGAGAAGGAAAATAAACTGAACTGGCTCTAGGAAGGAAATTAAATCAAAATTACTACAAGGAAGAAAGTTAATCGGATTGAATCTAAATAGAAAATTCAATAAAACTAACTTTGAGAAGGAAAGTTAGTCAGAACAACTTTGTGAATGAAAGTCAATCAGATTATCTCTGATGAGGAAAGAAAATTCAGAATGAGCTGAGGAATTTCGATCATAATGAGATGAAAAAGTTCCATCACAGTGAAGAAAAGTTATAAATTTTGAGAAGGATTATTACTTATAAGAATCAAGATGATTAAATAAGGTTCCAAAAGAGTTAAATTGGTCAAACATAAAGTTCAAATATGAGTTAATTTAATTGATTCTTGAATTTGAGTAAGCGGGATTTTTTTTTTCAATTTCCCACCTTTTCCATTTTGGGACACCTATAAATAGATCCACGGTACATTTGTACTTTTCAATATTTTCATGTATGAAAAAGGCCGAGCAATAAATTTTTTGAGTAATAGTTACTTTTTAGATAGAAATCTCATTAGAAGATCAGACAGTTAAAAGTTTTCTTACCGGATTGAGGAAGATCAGACTAAGAAAGAGCAGACTGAGCATTTGAGCAGAGTTTGACAAGTGCAGTTTGAGAAAAGGGTTCATCATAATGAGTCCATCATAATGATTTAATCATAATGATCTAATTGAACTAAGGAAATTAGACCCAGGGTCATCGTACTGAGGTTCTAGACATGGTTTTGAGGATACAAAGTTTTTATGATATTTTCTCTTGTGGATCAATTGTTTGTAAGAAAACATTGTAAATTGACAGGAGTTAGTATAATCATTACTATCAAGATATTGAAGGTGTATAATGGGATTTGAAATAAGTTGTACTCACTTCATCATTATAGTGAATTTCCATAGATCCACGGGAGTGGCTATAGAAAGGATGTAGGTTCTCACACTAAGTCTAAACCTTGTAAATATCACGTTGTTTACTTGCTTTACTACTTTTTTCATGCATGAATATCTACTAAAATATAATATTATAATTAAATTGAATAGGTTTTAGGGGTTGTGTTTCTAAAAGTATTGAAACTTATAAAAAGTTAACAACTTATTCAACCCCCCATTCTCAATTGTTATTTGATCCTTTGGAACTTTACTCCACATGGAGCCCTCTTTATTGGTTAACTTGGTCAGTGGTTTAGAAATATTTCCATAATCATGGAAAAAATTTCAATAATATATAGAAAATACCAAGAATCCTCTTAACACTTTTACATCATGTGTCTGGTTTCAAGAAAAAACACACTCTATTTTCTTCAGGTCCGTAGAAACCCCTTCCCCAAAGATGATATGGCTAAGACTCTCCACAGTTTGTTGGGTGAAATTTTTCTTCCCTATAAACTTTAATATGGTTTACCTACAACAATTGGAAGACATATTTTAAATGATCCTAATGTGATGAAAACATCCTATTTTAAACTAGTAAGTAATTTAATGAAACCAAAATATATTTTCACAAGAAGTCGCTAAACACCATGATCATGGTAGACTGGAATTTCACTAAGACATTAATCTGAATGACATCACAAGGAATTCATAATGTCACTCGTGAGTTCTAATCATGGTTTTTCTAATATCCCCAGATTTCATACAGACTTGATGAAACCCATATTTTAGGTCTTTAATAATAAAGAAACATGCCCCATGCAACTCATCCAATAGTTCTTTAATCATGGGAATAAGAAATATGTCTAGAACAGTAAGTTTATTGAGGGCCTGATAGTCCACACACATCCTCCAACCATCACATTTCTTCTTGACTAAAACTTTAGGACTAGAATGTTATTGTTATTCCTAATAATTCCATTTTCCAAAATTCCAGCCACTTGATTTTCTACCTCATCTTTCAAGTAATGAGCAAATTTAAATGGCCTAATGTTCACTGGGACAACCCCCTTCACCAAATTTAGTGCATGATCCATCAGTATACTTGGTGTTAGTCTCCTTGGTTCTTCAAATAAAACCTATTAGTCCTATATGAGAAACTCCAATGTTGTTTTTGAAACTATTTTCCTCGATATTAACTTGCTACGGGTAACTTCAATTGAATATTTTAATACCACCCCACTAGGAGAAAATCTATAAACTGAGATATATATTGTAATAACTCTGGTGTCCGATGTGTTTTGGTAACCCTCTAGAATTTTACTTCCTTCCCCTCCCACATGAACTTCATTGATAGGAAGGTGGGCTAGGGTAGTTGTTGTGTAGGTGGTCGTGAGGGGTTGGTTAGGAGAATTAATAAAGGATAGGGGTATTGATATGTAACTAGGAAAAAAATTGTAAATATATGAAAATGGATGAGAGATATAACTAATTAGGAAGAAAAATAAAGAACACTATGGGAGATATCCCATCTAAGATGAAGCTGATCCAAGCCAAATTTGATTACAATATTATTTTCACCTTCCCCCTTACTCGCTCCAACCTCCTCCCATTTAAAAACCCATCTGTGTGCCCCCATAAAAAATTGGTTAATATCCTAGATCCCTCTTAAAAAAATACCCTTATAATTCTTAACGATAAAATACCCTCTAGTTCACTAGTCTTAACACTTCCCAACCCTTAAAATAACCTTTTCCTCAAGATTGAAGAAATAGATCATATTTTGAGCCTTCTTCATCATTGTCCAACAACATCACCTAAAATTTGGGATCGGCACATCGATGCATAGGGATAAAGGGATTACCATACTTGAAACATAGGTTTTTTCTCCAATGGTTTCCATTCTTGGTTTGTCAGGTGTCTAATGCCACTCCCACTAGGAGGTGGCTGATTTGAAGTCTCCTGGTGAACTCTTATCCCAATAGCCTCTCCTCTCTTAAGTATTTAGTGATGGGTATAGTAAATAGTTGTGTCTTTTAATGGTAAATTGAACACCATAGTTCAACACTACATATTCTATTAGGAGTTGATGAACCACCACCGTGGTACGGGGTTCCCATGCTGCTCATGAAAACAAGCTTCACATGATGAGATAAGCGTGTAACCTAAAATCGAGTCTTGAGGCTATGGATGTGAACCCAAATTCGAATGTCTTCCTAGAGTCCATGTAAGAAATACTTGACATATTTTGGCTTGGGTTGGTGAGGAACTAAAGACGCCAGATATTCTAATTTCTCAACATAGTCTTGGACTGACCCTATTTGGTGGAGTGCGGCCAGTTCCTCATACACATTTTGGATCCCAATCCCTCTAAACCATTCCCTGAGATTCCCTTTGAAATATTTACATGAATCTAATGGATGAACTTCCTTCACTATATTATACCAATGGAATACAACCCCTTCCATAATAAATCATTTGAAACTATTTTGATAGACAAGGTTGTATCAATATTACCATTAACAAAATCATTTTATGTAAAAATTGTGTAAGTATCTCATAAAAGGCTCTTGAAGCTTGTTTGAGACCATAAAAGGATTTATTAAGTTCGTAAACATGATTTGGAAACTCATCCTTTTCAAAAATAGAAGGTTGTCTTACATAGAATTCCTCTAAAATAATTCAATTTAAAAAAGAACTTTTTACATCCATTTGAAATAATTTTATATTTTAAAAACTAGAAAAGGCTAGTAGGATTATAATTACTTCTATCCTTGTAACAATGGAAAAATAATCTTCAAAGTCAATACCCTATTATTTGGAATAACCTAAAGCTACTAGTTTAGATTTATTTTTAACAGTATTTCCAACCTCATCAAGTTTATTTTGAAAAATACATTTGGTTTCTATAATAGTTTTACCTTTAGGAAAAACAACCAAGTCCCACACTTTATTTCTTTCAAATTGATTTAATTCATCATGCATGACATTAATACAATTTTAACCAGTTAAAGTAGTTTCAATATTAGTTGAAAAAAAATTAGCTACAAAAGTATAATTAAAACAATAAAGCATAACAAATTTTTTGGTTTGAACCCTAGATTTAACATGTCCAATTACTTTATCAATTGGGTGATCTTTATGAGTTTTCCATTACATTGGATCAGTTTGAGAAGAGGCATGCTCCCCCTCAACTAATTCATTATCATTGTCATGATCATTATCTTCAACAAAATTGAAATTTCTAAATTTATCAATTTCAGTTAAAGAACCAAAATCGTTATTTTTAGAGAAATTTTCATTTAACTTTACATGAAAAGATTATTTTAAAACTAAATAAGTTTTATTGAAAAATCTATAAGATTTACTAGTATCTAAATCTCCTAAGAAAATTCCTTCATTTGATTTGGATTCAAATTTATTTAAGTTATATTTTGTATTTTAGAAAAACACTTTACACCCAAAAACCCTAAAATAACCTACTTTAGGTTTATAAAATTTGAAGAGTTTATAATGGGTCTTATTTAAAAAGAGTATAATAGATACTCTATTTAACACATGGTAAGCTGTACTGATAACATTTTCCAAAAAATATTTTGGAACAGTATATTCCATTTTCATGGATCTAACCATTTCTTGAATGATCCTATTTTTTCATTCTACAACACCATTCTGTTGTGGTGTCCTAGGGGATGAGAAGAATGTTTATAGCCATTAGATTCACAAAACTTATCAAATTATATGTTCATAAACTGTCCACCTCTATCACTTCTAATACAGATGATTAATGTATTTCTGAAATTCTGAATAAGTTTGTATAAATCATAGAATTTGGATAATGTTTTATTTTTATGTGATAAGAAATAAATCCATAAAAATATTTTATAATCATCTACAATAACAAAGACATATCTTTTAACACTTAAACTAACAAGTTGAATTGGTCCAAACAAGTCAAGATGCATAAATTATAAGAATCTTATAGAACTAACATCATTACTAGATTTAAATCTTTCTTTGTGTTGTTTACCTTTCAAACATGAATCACACAAATATGACTTACTTTTTTTGAAGCTTTGGCAATTACAGAACTTGTTCATGCTTTGATAGTTTATGAAACAATTTGAAATTTTCATTCCCAAGACTCCTATGCCATAGTGCATCATCTATTTCTACAGCATTCAGAAAGTTTACCTTTTGTTTGGTTAATTCCGAAAGATTAATACAATCAAAATTTTATTTTCTATTTTCATAAAATAGAATAAAGTTATTTTTCATAAATATACACTTATCATTTTCAAAAACAACATTTAAACCATTATCACACAATTGTGATATAATTAAAATATTATGTTTTAAACCATATATATATAGTACTTTTGAAATTATTATAGTTTTAAAAAACCTACCTCACCCATACCTTTAATCTGTCCCTTAGGGTTGTCTCCAAAAGTGACAATAAAACCATCACATGTATTATATGATAGAAATTTACTAATATCACCTATCATGTTCCTGGAGCAGCCACTATCTAAGTACCATTAGTCTGCGATACTTCCATGATATATTTACTATAATTAATTAATTAATAGATTGTTTTAGAACCCATGCCAACTTGGGTCTAATTGGGTTGGTAGTGGAAAATTTTGGAACCCATATAGATTTTAAGCATTTATTAGAGGGTTGAATAAAAAATGAATCATTTGAAATATAAGTTTTTGTTTTCACAAAATATTATGTGAATATTGGTGTACAATCATTGAAATATTGTCCTTGCATTCTGCATTTAAAACATGTAACACTTAAAATACTTCCTTTCAAGATTTTAAAAAAAGTAGTTTTATTTAAACAAGGAGTAAAACTTTTGTAACCAAAACCAGTATTATTGTGATTTATTCTCATTAAAGACATCATCTTATAATACAATTTTTTACCATTTACAAAGTCAGACAATTCCTTTTTAAGATAAACCACTTCATCTTTTAAAGCCAAGTTTTAATTTTTAATAGTTTCTAAATCTAAAAATACCTTTTCATGTGTACTAGATGGAGTATTTCTCAGTTTCTTATTTTATTTTTTAAATTTCTTATATTCATTTTTCACTTTTGTTAAATGGCCAAAAATAAAGTTAAATATTTTATCTTGACCTTTATCATTAATAGCCTAAAAATATTTAATTCTTTCATTTTCATAGTTTAGTTTAAGCAGTTCAGAATTTTGATATTCTTTAGACTTATTATTATGGGAATTACAGATTTCCAAATTTTCACATTTACTTTTAAAAGAAATAATTTCTTTTGAAAAATTCTTGTGCCTTGATTTTAACTCAATACACTTTTCAATTAATCTTGTTCCCTTATTCTTTAATTCTTTAATTTTTTTAATTATTTTATTTCATTTGTTATTTTTAGAATTAGAATAATATGATGAATCAGAAAAAATTTCAGTTTCATTTATAGAAAAATAATTTTTATCACTAATAGCAGGAGATATAAAATGAGTAGAAAGATAGTTATTTACCTCATATTTAATACTCATTAGGGCTAAGTTCCCTATCTCTTGTTCACATTCGGAATCATTATTACTGTCAGAAGTATCTAAGCAATACCAACCTCCAAAAAAATCTTGTTTCTATTTCCTTATTTTCCCTTTATCTTTCTTATGATGTATGAGTTTAGGAGAATAGGTTCTTATATGACCTTTATTCCTACACTAATAACAAGTTAATTTTGAGACATCATTATTATTGGTAGAATTACATTTTCTATTGTCCCTACTGAATTTATTCTTGAACGACCTCTTCCCACCTTTGTTTTTCATGTACTTAAAAAATTTCTTACTGAAGTGGGTCATCTCCTTGTCACTATCCTGGCACTCATATTTAGTGGCATCAGAGGTATAAAAAATTTTAGATTTAAATTTAATACCTTTTATTTTGGTAGACTCCCCATCAACAATGTTTTTTAGCTCATGATCATATTGCAGTAGGGAGCCAATTATTTCATCTAGAGTGTATTCTTTGAAGTTCTTACTCTTTTAAATGGACACCTTTTTTTCATTCCATATATTTTTAAGATATCTTAGTACTCTTTCCACTTGATAATTGTTGTCCAATGGTTCACCAAGACCACTCATCCCATTAGTGATGCTTGTAAACCGATGGAACATATGTTTCACAGATTCTTCATCACCCATCTTGAAATCTTGATATTCTTCTCAGAGTATTCCCAACTTGGTTCTCTTGATCTTGTCTGTTATATAATGGGTCACTTATAGAATCCTCCATATGTCATGGGTAGACTTACAGGATGATACATGGTTGTATACACTTCTACTAATATCATAGTAAAAAAATATTTTTGACCTTGTAATTTAATACATATATCACTATGTCATTACCAATAAGAGTATCTAGATTGAATTCATGTAACTTCTATTATTTCTCCATTATCATCTAGTGTTCAACACTCAGTTGCTTCAGGTAATCTTTAATTAGGTTCTTCCAGTAACCGTAGTTACTCTCATCGAAGAACGAGGTTTTTTTGTGGTATCCATCCATCATTTATATTGATACCTGTCATTTTAAAATAAATCTCTTCTATTGATTATTAGACTATAAAGTATAGAGTTTTAGGTTAGCACAAAGATATCAAATAATCAATAAATTTCTTATATTAACAAAATACCTATAGTGAAAACAACCAAACTTTCCATTAATACCAATTTTTGGATCATTATAAGTATGGAAAAAAGACTAGTGGGGGGTGAATAGTCGTTTTAAAATTTTAATCAAAGTTACTAGTAATTATTATAGTTTATAAAATAAAACATTGTGGGTGAAACGTTCTTGTGAATAAATGGATGCAGTGAAAAAAATGAACACTAACACAGAGAATTTTTATAGTGGTTTAGATATAATGATCTTAGTCCACTCATTAATCTCATATACTCCTCAAGGAGACTAGTGCCCACTAAATCTCACTTTTAAAGGTGTGATTACTTATTACAGACTCTACCTTTTACAACACACGGAGGCATAACCCGGTATTTAGTACAAGTGACCACACTTGTCTGTTTCCCTGATTTTTTTTAGGATTCACAACCCAAACCTTCCTTTTGGGTGGTAGAATAACCAGGGAATGAAAAACCTGCTTTTAAAGGAAAAAAGAATAAACCAGACACAAAATACTTACAATCAGAAGATTACATAATTACAAGATTTAAATAAAAATAAGGAAAATTATCATATGATTTGATTGTTGTTGATGTATGTATCATAATATCATGGGTCACTTGAAGGAACAAATGTAGAATATATAGTACTTCTTGTGATCATAGAAAATAGAGGAAGTCGTAGATGATTGTGAAACAATTTTGAGAGCAATCGGTATTTTTGAAGTACCACACTGTTCTCGTTGTATGGGTTTCTATGATTCTTTTTAATGACATGTACAAAACATTTATAGGATTCCCTTTGAACAGTTCTTTAAGAACATTTAAACAGAATCCAAAAAGTGTGTATCTATATTCACTCACTGCATGGAACTTGTTAAAAAATAACAAAAATAATTCCATTAAAATAATGTGATACAAAAAACACAGTTAATTCAAAAATAAAACAATTGGTCTATTAAATCACATGTAATATTAATCAAAACAATTAATATAACTAGTAACTCACTTGTAATCAAATAATAATTTAAAAACAATTGAATTAATCAATTGAAGTAACTGTTTCAAACATGCATCAAATATACATTAAAACCTAACATTGTATGAAATATTAATATGCTTGTATAAAGTCTTATAAAAACATTTTAACACCTTAAAATAATTATTTCAATCATGAAATAATAAAAATATTATTCTAACATCCAAATAATAAAATTTAAGAAAAATAAATTTTGAAGAAGAATATTTAACTAAGTAAATTTATTTACCAGTGGATGACCAACGATGAATCATTTGACATACCATTGCATGAAGTAAATGGTGACTCAAATGAAATACCATTTCATGAATCCAATAATGACTCATTTGACATACTATTGTGAGTTTATGCAATTTTTTTGAGTTTTACAAAACTAACTACATCATGATTATCTATGAACAAAAAGGAAACATCTTAAACAATAAAAAATTTCTCACCGTTGGAATTCCAATGTTAACTTACTGACTGACCATTGGTTAACTTACTGACCTATCATTGGGTTAATTACTAACCTACCATTGTATGAAGCCAATGGTGGATGGAAATAGTGACTTGTCTAATGATGGCTCATTCAACGAGGACTCGTTCCAACGGGGACTCATTCCAACGGTGACTTGTTCCAATGATTTCTCATTCCAATGGTGACTCATTCCAACGATGATTCATTTCAATATTTCTATGGAATAAAAAAGTATATATCTGAAAATTTAATGAACACTAATTTAAAGTAATTTATCAAAACATAATTTAAAAGAGGTAAAATTAATTTAACACTTTTACATACTTTTAAAGCCCAACACAACCATCTTATGTACCTAGAAAATGATGGAATATAGAATCTCCATGCATATAATTTTTCCTCCTGGAACATGGTCCAGGAGGTTTACATACAGATGGTGAACCCTGAAATAGATAGTAATGATCTATCTTTTTCGGCCAACACTATATTTTGCAAAACCCTCTCCTTATTGAAAAAGTAAGACCCCATTGAACTTTAGGGATTCATTTGGTATTGTGAATTGTTTCTTGTTTTCCATTTTCATTTATACAATTCAATATGTTTTTGAAAAATTTAATTTGAAAATTTTATTCAAAACCAAACGTGATACTCTTTGTAGACTCAACCTAGACATTAGTTCTCCTGTAGGGACCAATCTAGAAGGGTTATCTTTTCCGGTGCACAGCCATGGAAAATGGCTTGTAGAAAATTTTTCATTACTATTCTTATGGACTTAATTTGTGATTGAGTTTGATAATATTAATAGGATAATTCAAATTTTGATTATAATAAATTTAATTTTTTATTTCAAAATATTCTTCTAAATTAACAATCCAATTTTAGAAAAAAATTGACATTGTATGTCAAGAAGACCTATGAATAATGATTGAATATTTTAACAATATTTTTATCAAGAAGAATATAAGTATTGAATATTTTTTTTTAAATATTTAATTTAAATAAAAAGAGATGAATAATATGGGATCAAAGTTTCTTGAATGAAAAAATTACCCAAAAAAATTAAAATTTGATTATGATAAATCCATATATTTTGGTGAAACTTTAAAATCACTTGAAAGCAAATTGTGGAATCAAATAGGATTTATAATAACTTAAATAGAAAAGACCTCATCTTATGGGAAATTATGACCTTGTATTTGATTTCTATAAAATTAAAATAAGAAGAATCATTTTTTCTTGGAATGAGGTGACATACTAAATAAGGTGTTTTTTTCAGAATTTCTATGAGTAAAATCAAATTTTTTAATGTTCTATAAAGATAAATTTGGAAACAATTAATAAAAAAATTGGCGATATTATAAGATATGTCATATTTTGTTTTCACCAAAATATAAGTACACGATCCTTCAAAAGGTGAAAATCATCAATTTTTTTTTGGTCAGATTGATTTTCCATTGATAAATTATGGATTTCATGACCATTGTCAGTGTTTTGAAGTATTTTCACATAAATATTTTGTTTTATGCTATATTTTTTCATCTATTATGAAGGATTTAGGTATTTATTTGTGGGTAAGTCAATATCCAAGCATGAATAAATTTCAACCACAAATGGTGCTATAAAATATTGAGGTGAAACAAAAATTTTAATATCATGGGAAGTATTATATAGGATGAGATCAAAAAATCACTATTAAAAAGTTTTAAAATCCTTCTAGATAAAACTAAAGAAAAACCGAGTCTAAGAAATTTTAAGAGGAATAGAAAAGAAAATCCCATGATTTTCAAAGTTTCTTACAAGACCACTAATCAAGAAAATATAGGAATTTTGGACAAAGGATGTTGTTTGAAAATTTAATTTTTTATTGATTTTCAAGAAACCCACTTTAGGCCGAGTTGGAAACTGAAAAAAGACAGTTCAATGAACCAAATCACAACCATAATGGAAAATTCATGAAAGGCCATATAATTCTCATTGATATTTCCCTTCCAAATCCATCCTAACAATATCTTCCTTCATCTATTTAGAGAAATGTATGAGAAAAGAAAAGTTTCTTAAATCTTGTCCTTTTGAGTTAATGGGGTCCCATTTCTCTACCTCCACCCGATCTACAAATGTAACCGGATGGAGGGGAATCAAGTCTTGTATTTTGTCTTTAGGATCTTGAGCCTTAAAACTCGATTCACCAGGATCCATAATAGGAACATGGGTAGTATCCTACATTTCTAAATGAGACTGCAGACCTGTAGGTTCCACAAGAGTAACCATAGGAATAGGCTCATGGCCTTCCATCTTCGTTTGTTGAGCTGCAAAAGTTTTGAATTTATTTGGAGGGGTTAATATTAATCAACATGTTCATTAGGTTCACAAATAATATACTAGTGAAACTCTACCATCCATTTTAATTATTTAGGAGATCCTTCATGAGGATTGAATCCTTATACTATCCTTTCCAATCCAGTTTACAGTGGATTGGGTAGATATGAGTAGTATTTTTGATGCTTATACTTCTTCCTAGACGACATTGGAAAATACCTTGAATTAGTGATTTCCTTCTATAATCTGTCAGCACCTATTCTAAGTTAATCATTAGCTACATCAACATCAACATGGTTGGGTGGATATTGGGTATAATCCATTTACTCCTTATTAGGTTCAAGAGGAATCCTATAACTCTTAACCATCGGCCCGATTCTTCTCCTTGTAAAGAGGACTGTGGTGGTTCGATTGCAGTTGACTCTTTGTCTTTCCTCATGTTCATATCTTTAACAAAAAACATTTTTCTACTTGGGGCCTATTTTCATCCACTCTTTATACTTTAAGGAACTATTTGAGTTATTACTTAATCAGGAAAAATGATTCTACAAAGGTAAGTCCAACCTTTCTACCAGGTTGACACTGCTCTGCCTCAGCTTCCCAAGTGCCTGTAGGGAGATAGATAAATCTAGAAACAAATTGGAGGAAGGCCTTGAAGGACCTTTTATAAGCTTTATAGGGCCCTATTTTGATTCCCAATTCACTACTTTAGCATTAGAAATCCTAGAACCCTCTGCACTATGAAGGTTTACAGAAGGCGAATGCAGTCTATTTGCACTATGACCTTGAACTAGAAAACCAGAAATATATTCAATAGAAATTAATTCATCTGCCGTATCTACAAAACCCTACACTATATTGTCTTGTAAAATTATAGCATCAATCAACCAGCCAATATCCATATTGGGACACATTAATCTCCTCATTAGATAAAATCATGGGAAAAGATACACCTACTTTCATGACATTTCCAACCCCACCATACTGATGGTCCTATATGGATCCTTGAAAAGCGAAATTGTTGTTGGGAAAAAATCCCTCAATGTATCATTGAAGCATTTTTGAGATGTTTGTGTTTGTTGAAAAAGTGGGAGATTAGAATATTGTGCACTAGGCATGTTTTAAAATTAGAACATCGAAATATAACAAAGGAAATAAAGTGGTATGCAAGTGAAGAATTGGTGCGCAAGTCATTAAGTGGAGCAAAAGCCTTGAAGTGGCACACAAGCCTTAAAGTGGCGTGAAAGTCTTGAAGTGTTGTGAAAGTCATATTTCAAGGTCATCACATCAAAATATGAAAAATGAAAGAAAGTGTCACACAAGTGAATAATTGGTGCGCAAGTCATTAAGTGGCGTGCAAGTCATGAAGTGTCATGCAAGTCATAAAGTTGTGTGCAAGTTTTGAAGTGGCACGCAAGTCATATTTCAAGATCATCACATCAAAATATGAAAAATTAAAGAAAGTGGCGTGCAATTAATGAAGTGGTGTAAAAGTAAAGAAGTGGTTCACAAGTCAATAAGGGGTTCACAAGTTAAGAATTGGCGTGCAAGTGAAGAAGAGGTGCACAAGTCAAATTTCAATTTCATCACACAAAAATATAAAAAAGGAAAGAAAGCAGTGCACGAGTTAACAAGTGGCGCAAAATTCATCAATGGGCACGCAAGTAATGAAGGGGCATGCAAGTTATGGAGTGACATGCAAGTCACGGAGTGGCGCACAAGGTGATTTGTGCACCTCACACGTAGGGTCTCCAAAATTCCTATAAATAGATGGCTACCCTCCTCATTTAGTAGTAGATCAACACTTAGAGAAAATACGAGCTCTGATCGCACAAGTGGAAGTAGCATGCAAGTTCTGAGTGGCACTCAAGGAGTGAGTTGCGAAGTCACTGGCATGCAAGTAGTGGCACACAAGTAGTGGCGTGAAAGTAGTGGCGTGCAAGCAGTGGCATGGAAGGAGTGGTGCGAAATCAGTGGTGCACAAGCAGTGGAATGTAAGAAGTGGCACACAAGCAGTGGTGTACAAGAAGTGGAAAGCAAGCAGTGGCATGCAAGTATAAAATTGGTGCAAAAGTTGGTTTTTATACAATAAATGTAGAGGTTTTTCACTAGTTAATGGGGAACACAAGTCACCCTAGGGTTGTGTGAAAGTTGGAAGTTTTCCAGTACACCTATGGTAAAGGGGTATTAATCAGTGGATGAAAATTTGATATCAACAGAGCATCTATATACAGTGGAGGATGCATTCATTAGAGATAATGAAAGGGCCTACAAGTCTTTAAACAATGAGTGGATCTTCTGAAGAAGTAATGATCTCTATTCAGTTAAGAGAGCAGTAAGCTTTAAAATTGTGATTGGTTGTAAAATAGGGGGGACAACGAGTCTTCTCTGAACTTTGTAAACATCAGTGCACTTTTAGTGGATTTGTTACATCGGCACACCACTAGTGTATGCTTCTTGGACATAGCCCAGCGAGGGTGAACCAAGTAAAATTGCTATGTCCCATGCTTGCTTTAATATTTTTTCATACTCTATAATGGGAAGGATAGAGAAGAGAGTTTTTTCTAAAAAAGAAACAAGATCAATAGGGGTAGTTGTTTTAATATGTCATACCATGATTCACCCCCTTCTCAGGGTATCTAACCTAGTGGACCTAACAATTGGTATCAGAGTGAAAGGTTGTTATTATTGTTTCTCTCTCAATGGAGTTCAACAATCATAAAGGTATTCTGATCTTCAATGGGAACAACTTTCAATTCCAAAGGAATCAGATGAAACACTACTTCCAATCTTTGGGAATGGATGCGTTTATAGTAGTAATGCATGGTATCTTAGCTAGCATCAATAGTGGTGCGTTATCAGATGATGAAAGAAGGGAACTGGATGATGAAACTAAGGGAATCAATGACTTAGGGGGAGACCTATCCAATTATATATATACGAAGGTGATGTCATGAAAAACATCACATGATTTGTGGGAAAATCTATTGCATATATATGAAGGAGATACAAAGGTTAAAGAGGAAAAGCTGCAAGTTCTATGGAATAAGTATGAAGATCTGAGAATGGACTGGAATGAGTCTATTGATGCATTCTTTGATAGGGTAAATATCATTGTGGAAGACATGCGAGGTCTTGGATAAGTTATTGATTACATAGAAATTGTGAAGTTCATATTGAGGAAACTTCTACCTTGGTTCAATCCAAAAGTTTTAGTTTTGGAAGATAAAGACCCAAATGAGCTGAACTTTGATAACCCACACAACACCCTTGTTGTATATGAAATGAGAAATGATGATAATGATGCTGTGGAAAATGGGGAATCTAAAGAGGTGTCATGGAAGGCCATGAAGAAGCTCACCATTGAAGATTCTTAAGAAGATGTAGAGACAGACGAGGTGATGTCATTCCTTTCCTCAAACCTAAAAAGAGGATAAGGAAAGTTCAAAGGTAAACTTCCACTAGTATGTTTTCGATATGGAAATATTGGAAATCTTGCAGCAAGGTTACCTAAGAAGTTCTAAGAAGATGATGAGTATGAAGATGAAATTCCCAAGAAGAAGTCTTCAACATATGTGAAAGGCAAGAAATAGTTCAAGAGAAATTTATTTAAGAAAAATAATCTTCTTTCACAAGAATGTGACAGTTCAGATGAGTTTGTAGTTTAGGAGGTTCAAGAGATAGATAACAATAAATATTATGGAGAAAATGATATGGTGGTAGTTTTTGGTAGTTATTAAAAAAAGGAAGATACCAACACTGATGAAGAAGAAGAAGAAGTTGAAGTAAGAGTTGATATTGAAGAATAATTAGAAGCAGCACTTGAGGAGATAGATATTTGGAGAGAAAAAATGAAGAAAGACAAAAAAGTGGTACATGATGCCAAAATCTATATGTAACAACAGGAAGAAGAGAAGTCTGAGTTGGAAAATTAAATTGAGAAACTTAAGTCCTTTAGGCTAGAGAGATAAAAAAGGTTGATGAACATAAACTCATGGTTGAAGAACATAAAAGGGAGATTGATTGGTTGAATAACAAAGTGAAAGATCAAATCAAGAAAATCGAAGAACTTAAAGACAAAGTTGTTGGTCTATGAAGAAAAGTAAAGGATTAAGAAAAATTCTTAACTCCTAGTAGGATACCAGCAAAGAAAATAATTCATAAGATCAAAAAGTTGAAAGTAGAGCATAGTAGTGAAGAAAAAAATAAGCAACAATTGTGTTCAGATGTAAAGGTTTATGTGGGTCTTGAACGAAAATAGAAAACTATGAAAGTTGAAGTCAGACAGCAAGCACCCACTCTGAAATTGAATATTGATTTGGGTATGAAGAAAAATAGAAATATTCATAGAACCAAAGGGAAAATTAGAAGCACATAAGTGACACACAAGAATGAACCCTACATCAGATGTTATTGCTATGGAAATATGGGACATTCACAGATTATATGTTCCATAGCCAAGAGATACCGAAGGGAATAAGAGCAACAAATGAATCCAAACAGAGAAAAATATTACAGAACATCTTTCAAGGGACATTATATTTTGTGTGGAGGATTTGGGAACATGGATAGATATTGTACATCAATCATGTAGAGGAATGTGCCAAAATAGATCCCGAGTGGCTGCAAGCAGCAAATTAGAGAATCAAAAAATGAGCTGAAAACACAAAATTGATTTGTAGCTTTGTAGGATGAAGATGATCCATCATAATCTGAGGAAGCTCATGATTTCCAATCCATTCCAACTATGAATTAAAAAACATGGTTCAAGAAGAAGAGAGATAAAAAAGAAGTGGTTACATAAATTTTCCTTAAAGCGTCAGACTGTTCTGGTGTATGGATTCTGGATAGCGGTTGCACATCTCACATGATAGGTAATAAGGATCTTGTTACAAGAATAAAATATAACAAAGAAGGAGTTTTCATGTTTATAAATGATGAAGGTCTAAAGATTATTGGCTCAGGAAATGCCAGGTTTGGGGAAAAAGAAATAAGACGTGCTGATGTCTTAGTAGTAGAAGGTCTCAATCACAATTTGCTCAACATCAGTCAACTATATGAATCAGAGAATTCTATAAGGTTTACTAAGAAGACGTGTGTCATCATAGGAAGATATGGTGCAGTGATTCTGCAGAGAAAAAGGGAAAAGGAAAATATTTACCTTGTAAGTGGTGATGAAGATGTGTGTTTTTTATCTAGAGAGGAGGAAAACAAGTTATGGCATAAAAAACTTGGTCATCTATGCCAACCTTCATGGGAAGATATGGTAAAGTGTGATATATCTAGATATCTCCCCGATCTATGACGTGATCTTACACCTACACAGGATGATTTTCAATAGGGGAAGATCATTAGAAAGACCTACAAAGAAATGGAAAATAAGTCAACGAGAGTGCTCAAATTGGTGCATGATGATTTTTGTGGAATTATCTCACCAAGAGACATTGACGAAAAGAGATATTATGTACCGTTCATTGATGATTATAGAAAAATGTCATGATTATTCATCATTTCCCACAAGTCTGATGTGTTCAGTTCCCTAAAATAGTATCGGAGGGAATTTGAAAGGATTCTTGGACATAAAATTCTGAAGTTTCATACTGACAATGGTACGGAATTCACAAATAGATAGTTGGAAGACTATCTCAAGAAACATGGGATAAGGAATCAAATTTATTCTATAAGAAATACCAAACAAAATGGAGTATTTGAAAGAAGAAATCAGATCATCAACAATATGGCCAGAACGATGCTTATAGAAAAATAACTACCAGAGAAATTTTGGAAAGAAGCAGTATTGACATCGATCTATATTTCTAATAGGACTTTGTTGTGTCTTAAGGAAAGAAAGACTCTATATTAGATGTGGTATGGAAAGAATCCAATAGTGAAATACTTTAGAATCTTTGTAAGCAAGTGCTTCATTCTCAAAAAAGAAAACCATAGGAAATTTGAGTCACATGGAGATGAGGGGATATTCCTTGGCTAATCAGGAAAAAGTGAAGCATACAAATGATTTAAAAAGAGGATGAGAAAAGTAGTTGAGATAAATTATTTCATTGTTGTGGAAAATAAAGGGAATACTCAAAATCACTGTAAACAGTTTCTTGATGAAAGTGATGAAGAGGAAAGTAACATAGGGGGAACAATAGTAGAAGATGCTAATTCAGAAGAAGATACTGATGATGAATAGGAAGAAGTCAAGTGTGTATCTACAAAGAAGCCAAAGTGTCGAGATGAAATTGATAGGAAAAATATCATTGCTAATTAGACAGTGCCATTTCATACAAGAAGAATGAAGTCACTGCAATAGACATCCTCTTATCTTAAGTTAAACCTAAATGTTTTGTTAATGCAGTTAAAGATAAAATCTGGGTTCGGGCGATAAATGAAGAGCTTGAACAGATTGAGAAGAATCACACTTGGGAGATTATTTCAAGGTTGGGAGATAATAATGTCATGAGGAAAAAATGGGTCTTTCACAACAAAATGAATGAAGATGGTGTTGTGATCCAAAAAAAATCTCATCTCATGTGTAAAGGATACTCCCATATAGAGGGTATTGATGTTGATGAGACATTATCACCTATGGGAAGGTTGGAAACAATCAGATTATTCTTGTCCATTATAGTGCAATATAAGTTCAAAGTCTTCCAGATGGATGTCAAGTTAGCATTTTTGAATGTGGTTCTGGAAGAAGCAGTGTATATTGATAAACTAGATAGTTTTCTTATTCATGAAGATGATAACAAAGTTTTTTGGCTGAAGAAGGCTTTTTATGGGTTGAAGCAAGCACTAAGAGCATGATATTAAAGGCTAGATGAATTTTTGAAGAAGCAAAGTTTCCAACATGGTGGAGTTGATTACAATTTATATGTGAAGAATGATAGTAATCAAAGGATGATGTTGTTGGTATATGTTGATGATATAATATTTGGAGGATCAAATGAGGAATAGTGCAGAAAGTTTTCTGAATTCATGAAACATGAGTTCAAAATGTCTATGATTAGTGAGCTAACATTTTTCCTTGGTTTACAGGTAACACAAGTAAGGAATTACACATTTATCTCTCAATCCAAATATTCCAAGGAGGTTATGAGGATATTTGGGATGGAAAATTCCAAGGAAATGAAGACTCCGATTGCTACCAAGATGAAACTATCAAAATATAATGAAGGCATGGCAGTTAGTATCACATAATATAGGCAAATTATTGGAAGTTTACTATACTTGACCACAAAAAGGTTTGAAATTTTATTAACCACATTCCAAGCAACGAGATATCAAAGTAATCCAAAGGAAAGCCACATGCTTGTAGTGAAAAGAATAATTCGGTATATCAAGGGAATAATTGATTTTGTCTTAATGTATAGTGAAAAATATCAACCAGAGCTTTTGGGATATACAGATGCCGATTGGGTCAGTTCAGTAGATGAAAAGAAATCAATGTCAGGAGGTTGTTTTTATCTTAGCAGATTGTGTATTTCTTGGTTGAGTAAGAAACACGATTTCATTTATTTGAGCACTGTGGAAGCTAAGTATATTGCATCCACACAAGCATGCACACAATTATTGTGATGAAGCAGCAGCCTGATGACATGGGCATGATAGCTCAGTCTCCAATCGGAATTCAGTGTGATAACTCAAGTTCTATAAATCTTAGAAAAAATCCCATCCATCATTCAAGTACCAATCCCATTGAAATAAAATATCATTTTATTAAGGAGAAGGTGGAGAAAGTGCTAGTGAAGTTGGAATATGTGCCAATAGAGCTACAGGTTGCTGATATTCTGACAAAGGCCTTATATAAGGAAGCATTTGAGAGGCATCGACTATCTCTGGGAGTTCAGTCGACTCCCCACACTTGAAAGAGTGTGGATGCGGAACCACCCCTCTCCCCAAGGTATGGTGTGCTTTTACCTAATGTTATGATCTATATTATCTACTCTGTTGCAGACCACAAAGGAGTGACCTTTGGGTTTGTTGACAAAGGGGGGGTAAATATTGATGTAAAGACCCGTAAAATTCAAGGGAAATTTTTTCTTAATTTTCTTTGTAATTTTACAAGAGCGCGGTTTCTGATGGAACCTGATTCCGAGGCCCGGAGTGCCCGGAATCAATTTCCGAAGTTTGGCTCGGGTACGTTCAGTGAACGAATGAGCGGGAATTTATAACTTTTGACCCGGTGCTCGGAATTGAATTCCGAGGACACCGATGAACTCGCAGCGCCGATATTCGCTTAAGGAGACCTTTTCCGAGGATGCGTTTATTTCGGGTTGAGAGTTAGTTTTTTGGAGTTTAGAATAAGTTAAATAAAAATTGTGGATTACAAATTTTTATTTTAACTTATTGGTTAACTTATCCCAAAGGGAGTTAGTGGTGGAACCCACAACCACTTAACCTCCCTTGGGAGGATTAAGTGTGGTGGGGCCCACCCGAAGCATGACTCTTCTTCTTCTCCTTTTTAACTCCCTTAAACTCTTCTTTTAATGACATGACAACTTTGTTAATTAATGGAGTTGAATTGTTTGAATTTCAAACCTTTGAAATTCATTTTGTTAAGTGTGTGAATAAAATAAGACTCTAGCTTATTTTATTTAGTGAGATTTCTCTAGCCTTCTTGAGAGGATTTGGGAACTCCTTCTTCTTCTTCAACTTTGATGAAGAACGCGAAGAACCTTCAAGCTCCGACGAAGAACACCGCTCCTCTCTTCTTCGTAGCCGGTTGTTCCGAAGATCGACGACGCCTTCCGTGTCAACGAAATGGAACGCCGCTTCCTCCTCGGACTTCCTTCGTCGGCTTACGAAGATTCACCAACGACGTACCTCTTCAGACGTACCTCTTCGTCAACGGAATTGACGAACGATTACCGCGACGCCCGACCTCCGCGACGCTTTCCTTCCGCGGGTCATTGACAATCATCGTACTTGAAACCGAGGTAGGGGTTGTTGTTGATTATTTATTTACTCTCGTTCTTGGTTCTAGCATGATAGTCTTGTGGATGATTATTTAAGATTTATCATCTAACGAGAGGGGGGTCGGACCGCACAAACACGGCCGAATCCCCCCTCTGTTCGTGATTATTATTATTTTCTTGTGGATGATGAGATGGCGTGGTGCCGTCGCACCACGCGAGAATTCGCACGGTTGCATTGCGCGGCGCCGTCGCGCCGCGCCGTGGAAGGATCATCATGAACGCGACGCCGTCGCGCCGTGTCGAAGAAAACCGAAGGCGCTGCGGCCGGAGCGGGGTCGCGGCGGAGGGGTGCGGTGACGTCGCACTGCGCCGAATGACGAACACCGCGGCCGGTTCCGGGCCGCGGCGGGACGAGAGGACCGTCGGCTGGCCGGGCCGCCGGCGTCAGAAGCCGGAAAGGGGACCGGTTTGCTGGTCCAGTTGAAGAAAAACCGTCGGGCCAGGTGGGCCGGCCGGAAGGAGAAAGACCGGGGGAATTAAATTTCCCCGGCCAGGTTAATTGCCCCCCCATTATTAAGGGGGGGCAGGTTTCATAAAGGGGGGCAGGCAGCCCCCCCGTTTTTCTCAAAGGCAGGCCCCCACGAGGGGGGCCGGTTTCACCAAAGGCGCGGCTTTCAGCCGCGCTGCCAGCGAAGAGGGGCAGGGGCCATGCCCCCCGCGCGTGGCACCCGAGCGGCGCCCAGGCCGTGCCGCCGCCGGCCGGGCCGGGTCGGACCCAGGTCGGGTCGAACCGGTTCGGGCCGACCCAGGGGGAGGGTCGGGCCGGGTCGGCCCGGACCCGGACCCCCCGTTTTCGAATCGATTTCATTCAAATGCTCATAACTTGAGCTTCGGGCCTCCGAACGGCGCTCCGTCAGCGGCAACGCGATCCTTGGATCGAGACGGTCGTTTCGGTATACTATACTCAAGGTGCACCTTCCTTTTTGGGAGCCTACGTGGTTAAAACTCCGTAGTTAAGCGTGCTTGGCCTAGAGTAGTGATCAGGATGGGTGACCTCCTGGGAAGTTTCCCAGGGTGGGTGTGAGACGGAAAGGCCAATAGTTAACAGACCGGGCGTCCGATTGACGCGCCGTCTGTTTCGTTGAATTCCTCTAAGTGAGACGGATCTTTTGGCATACTTCGCCTGAGGTTTGGACGCAGGTGGAGTACGGTCGGGTTGGTTTTGCCTTAAAAACCAACCGGGCCCTTGGGACGAAAAAGCCAATAACTCTCAGACCGAGCGTCCGATCGACGCGCCGTCTGTTGCGTTGAGTCCCTGTTGACGATACGGAACTTTTGGATACATCAACTCTGGACTTTGTGACAGTTGATGTATCAGCCTCTCGGCTCGTGGAGCGGACCCTCCTGAACGAGCTTGCTGTGTGCGGGAACCCTAGTGCTGGCTGCGACTGTGACTACTACTGCTACTACTACTGCTACTGTGACTGCGACGACGACAGTACAGAGATCCTGTGTGGATTCGACGGCGACGACTACAGCACTCAGCGATCCAACGTGGATCAGTGCTACAGGTCCTGTGTGGGCCCGATCCTGTGTGGGTCCGATCCTGTGTGGGTCTTTGCGCTCAGCGGTCCTGTGTGAACCAGCGCCTACAGGTCCTGTGTGGGCCCGATCCTGTGTGGGTCTTTTGCAGGGGTTAGCTACCTATCGATCCTTCGTGGGTCCGACGACTTAGATAGATCAGAGATCATATTTATTATCCTTTGAAGAAGTATACCTGTGTGAGCTGAATCCTGTTGCTTTCCTGTGTGGATTGTGTTGTGCTATCCTGTGTGGATTACGTTTTGCTTTCCTGTGTGGAATACGTTTACTTTCCTGTGTGGACTGAGTTGTACTTGGGCTCGGAGGTTGGAGCGTATTTGAAATTGATGACTTAGGTATATGTATGGGCATATACCTAAGCAGTGTCGGTTGTTACTTCGTGATTGTACTTTTATTTTTGGTTTATCATTTGTGGATTTTGAGAGACTTTCAGGGGTCTTGGGGTCCCTACTGAGTAGCTTATACTCACCCCTGCACGGGCTTTGCCCGCACTACGTTGTGTTGGTTGCAGACGACGGACAATGTTGATCTTGGCTGAGGCTTGCAGATCAGGACGGTACCTGGAGGTGGACCACTGGGCGGAACGTGCTCGGAGCGGACGGTGGGACCCGTGGAGCAGTGGAGCTATTTGTACCCATCCTTCAGGTGGGATCTCTAGTGGACAGCTCAGTGTAACGGCTTTTGCTTACAGTTGCTGTTTTTCCCTTTCGAGTTGTACTTTACATTCAGTTTGGGTTTGTATACTGGCCCATTTACTTTTCCGCACTTCCAGTTGTACTCTGCTTTTGCTTAGTGTTTACTTTCCGCTTGCTTACTCTGTGGTGTTTGTTTACTTTACAAAGGCAATGCCTTCCCTTTTTACCGGGATTTACGCCTTGGTGCTAGTCGCCAGCCCCTGGCCTATGGAAGGCGGGCTTGGGGTAGTCACGGCACGGACCCCGAGGGCGGGTCGTGACAAATTGGTATCAAAGGAGTTCGGTTCTACCACGAACTCTGATCTTTCTATGTGAAGCAATAATGTTTAGCGTATTGAGTGTGGTTATCAGTCCAGGGAGTCCAGTGTTGGTGCGGCGGCCGACGTATCCGTACACCAGGACCCTGACTTCTGATTTCCGACTTAATGCATGAAAACATTGATTTTGTGTGTGTTTCAAAGTTTTCTTTGTGATTACTTTGTGTCAGCTCACCAGGTATACTGTTTGACCGTGACGCACCTGTTCCTTTTAAGGATGGCCTCACGACGGCAGCCAGCTAGGGTTCCGAGAGTCGAGTGTGATGACAACCCACCGAGCGACGAGGCCTCGGTGCAGGGCCCTTTGTCCGCAGTGGCACCGACGGTAGCTCTACCCGTCGAGCCATAGATGCTTCCAGCACCAGCTGCTGACGATGCACGTCGCCTCAGCGCACTGCATGAGTTTCAGCGCCAGCGACCACCCAGGTTTCGTGGGGAGACGGACCCCCAGGCACTAGAGGACTGGCTGGAGGCAGTGGTACATGTGTTTAGGCTAGTGAGGACACCAGAAGACCTCATAGTGATCCTCGCTGCGAGCCTAATACACGCAGCAGCAGGACGATGGTGGAGCTTGATGCTCCAGGTGCACGATGAGGCATCTCTACTTTGGATGGACTTTGAGAGCCTCTTCCGCTCGGAGTTCGTCCCAGCCACCCTTCGTGCGGTGCGTATCCAGGAGCTTCTTCAGCTGCGGCAGGGCAGCATGACGGTCGCTCAGTACTCGACGAGATTTACTGATCTCTCGCACAAATCGACCGACATGGTACGGGACCCATTCTTCCAGGCCCAGACCTTTGAGTAGGGTTTGCGACACGAGATCAGGGCATCGCTGATCTCCCTCAGCATACCGACTCAGACAGGAGTACTGGAGCGGGCCCTTTTGATCGAGAGCTTCCTTGATGAGTCTGCACCAGCGCCGAGACCCACCGCAGGGCGGCACGTGGCGGAGTCTTCCGTGGAAGGAAGTCGACGGATGACTCAGGGGTCCAGGCTGACCAGACCTTCAGGTAGACGACCTCAGGACACTGGCTCAGCAGTGCGGGGCACATAGCGCAGAGCCAGTCTTTCGAGAGGCAGATAGTGCTACTCATGCGGCGGGCAAGGCCACATGGCTTGTGACTGCCCGACCCGCCATGCAGAGGAGCAGCAAACGGTTGAGGAACCACCTAGGAAGAGGCATAGGTTCGACCGTGGCGGTCCGCAGGGAGGAGGCGGATGAGGCAGAGGAGCTGGCCGAGCAGCAGGTGGTGGGCGACGTTTTGAGGCTCTACCACCACCACCACCAGGAGGTCCACCCCGACCTCAGGGGAGAGCACAACTTCAGGCAGCTGAAGCTTACGATCTTGGAGCTCCGGAAGTGGGTGGACTAGTGCGGGACTAGCTGCAGGCATAGATGCCTTTGCCCATAATGCCTCTAGCTTCGTAGTTTGTGTTGCTTTGTGTCTTTGTACTTTAAGTTGAAGTAATAAAAGACACTTACCTTGGTGATTTTTGTTTTCTTGTCTTTTGTTTGTTTTTACTAAGAGGTGCCGGTTAAAAACTGTTGACTTGACCCTCACTTGCGAGATTCTTACTGGAGGAAACCCAGTGACCACACACTGATGCCGACAGTGTGACTCAACCCTTGGAGGCAAGAGTAACGGTTGGATCTCTTGGTAGCAGCGTCGAGGCCTTACGACGTCATCCATTCCATGAATTAACTAATCATGACAGGATTGACTGTATTAGGCAAGGAACGTGGTTCATCCAGGGAATGAGACCGGATTTCACTTTTCGGTAAAGGAGAAATCTTTGCAGCTTTTCCATACGTTAAGGAGGAAGGGGAAACCCTTCGTGTGGTCAGTCAGATGTCAGCAGAGCTTCCAGGAGATGAGACAGAGGTTGACCAGCGCACCTATCTTGAGGTTGCCTGAGGAGGGAGTAGGGTACGTAGTCTACTGCGATGCATCAGGGACCGGACTCGGATGTGTTCTGATGCAGGAGCGGGCAGTGATCGCCTATGGATCACGTCAGTTGAGGCCGCATGAGAAGAACTACGCTACCCGTGACCTGGAGTTAGCAGCAGTGGTCTTTGCTCTGAAGACATGGCGACATTACCTGATGGGCGAGCGTTTTACAGTCTTTTCTGATCATTAGAGTCTCAGGTATATCTTCTCGCAGAAGGACCTGAACCTGAGACAACGGTGATGGCTCGAGTTCCTCCAGGACTATGACTTTGAGATAGACTATACTCCTGGGAAGGGGAACGTAGTAGTCGATTCCCTCAGCAGGAGGACGGGCATTCAGCTACTTGAGGAGGCGACGGAGCAGCTAGCCTCTTTGCAGATATCCTTCGTGGATAGAGATGAAGCAGCCTTCCTCCTGTCTCTCACAGTCACCCCTCCTCTACTGCAGTGGGTCAGAGAGGCACAACGTGAGGATGCTGACTGTGAGACACGGCGTGTACAGATATCCTCGGGACAGGCACCTGATGGTTTCTCCCTTGGAGAAGAGCACAACATCCTTTTCAGAGGACGTACCTTGGTACCAGTCGCTTTGCAAGAGGAGGTTCTGAGAGAGTTTCACACTTCTCATTTGGCGGTACATCCTGGAGTGGCGAAGATGTACCAGGATCTCAGATGACAGCACTGGTGGCCGGGCATGAAGAAGGCTGTATCAGAGCTCGTTTCTTGATGCCTCACCTGCCAGCAGGTGAAGGCAGAGCATCAGGTACCAGCAGGCTTGGTACAGCCCTTGGAGGTTCCAGAGTGGAAGTGGGACGACATATCTATGGACTTCGTGACTGGACTTCCACGCACTTCCAGAGGTCACGACTCCATCTGGGTGATTTTTGACCGACTCACCACGTCGGCACACTTCTTACCCATCAGAGAGCAGGGCTCAGTGGAGAGCTTGGGACGTCTCTACGTTCAGGAGATTGTGCGGCTCCACGGCGTGCCATCATCTATCGTCTCCGATCGAGATTCTCACTTTACTTCCCGGCTTAGGAAGGGGTTACAGGAGGTGTTCGGGGCGTAGCTACTTCTGAGCACAGCCTTTCACCCTCAAACGGATGGTCAGACGGAGAGGACCATTCAGACTCTCGAGGACATGCTCCGCGCATGTGTCCTCGACTTTGGTCATAGCTGGGAGGACCACTTACCCTTGGTGGAGTTTGCGTACAACAACAGCTACCACTCCACCATCGGGATGGAACCGTATGAGGCGTTGTACGACCGACCTTGTAGATCTCCTTTGTGCGGGACAGACCCTGGGGAGTCAGCACTTGTGGGACCAGAGATGGTCCAGGCCACGACAGAGAAGGTCCAGGTCATCCAGGAGCGGATGAGGACAGCTCAGAGCCGGCAGAAGTCATACGCTGACAGGAGGCGGAGGCCACTAGAGTTCGAGGATGGCGACCACATCTTCTTGCGGGTTTCACCTCGACGTGGTATTTGGAGATTTGGCTGTGGAGGAAAGTTATCTCCGCGCTTCATCGGACCCTTCCAGGTCCTCAGCAAGATTGGTGAGGTGGCTTATCGCCTGGCTCTACCACCTCAGTTGCACCGGGTGCATGACGTCTTCCACGTATCTCAGCTGAGGAGGAACGTGCACGACCCGACGCACATCATTGACCATGGGGAACTTGACGTTGACAATGGGACGACTTTTACGGAGGTCCCGGTGGAGATAGAGGATCGACAGGAGCGGGTCCTACGTGGGCGATCGATTCCTCTTGTGCGCATCAGATGGCAGCACGAGAACCTCCAGGAGAGCACATGGGAGCGGGAGGCTCAGATGCGTGCTCAGTACCCTCATTTGTTTCCCTAGTTTTTTATGTATCTTTACGGGGACGTAAAGCCCTAAGGTGGGAGTAATGTAAAGACCCGTAAAATTCAAGGGAAATTTTTTCTTAATTTTCTTTATAATTTTACAAGAGCGCGGTTTCTAACGGAACCTGATTCCGAGGCCCGGAGTGCCCGGAATCAATTTCCAAAGTTTGGCTCGGGTACGTTCAGTGAACGAACGAGCGGGAATTTCTAACTTTTGACCCGGTGCTCGGAATTGAATTCCGAGGACACCGATGAACTCGCAGCGCCGATATTCGCTGAAGGAGACCTTTTCTGAGGATGCGTTTATTTCGGGTTGAGAGTTAGTTTTTTGGAGTTTAGAATAAGTTAAATAAAAATTGTGGATTACAAATTTTTATTTTAACTTATTGGTTAACTTCACCCAAAGGGAGTTAGTGGTGGAACCCACAACCACTTAACCTCCCTTGGGAGGATTAAGTGTGGTGGGGCCCACCCGAAGCATGACTCTTCTTCTTCTCCTTTTTAACTCCCTTAAACTCCTCTTTTAATGACATGAAAACTTTGTTAATTAATGGAGTTGAATTGTTTGAATTTCAAACCTTTGAAATTCATTTTGTTAAGTGTGTGAATAAAATAAGACTCTAGCTTATTTTATTTAGTGAGATTTCTCTAGCCTTCTTGAGAGGATTTGGGAACTCCTTCTTCTTCTTCAACTTTGACGAAGAACGCGAAGAACCTTCAAGCTCCGACGAAGAACGCCGCTCCTCTCTTCTTTGTAGCCGGTTGTTCCGAAGATCGACGACGCCTTCCATGTCAACGAAAGGGAACACCGCTTCCTCCTCGGACTTCCTTCGTCGGCTTACGAAGATTCACCAACGACGTACCTCTTCAGACGTACCTCTTCGTCAACGGAATTGACGAACGATTACCGCGATGCCCGACCTCCGCGACGCTTTCCTTCCGCGGGTCATTGACAATCGTCGTACTTGAAACCGAGGTAGGGGTTGTTGTTGATTATTTATTTACTCTCGTTCTTGGTTCTAGCATGATAGTCTTGTGGATGATTATTTAAGAGTTATCATCTAACGAGAGGGGGGTCGGACCGCACAAACACGGCCGAATCCCCCCTCTGTTCGTGATTATTATTATTTTCTTGTGGATGATGAGATGGCGTGGTGCCGTCGCACCACACAGGAATTCGCACGGTTGCATTGCGCGGCGCCGTCGCGCCGCGCCGTGGAAGGATCATCATGAGCGCGACGCCGTTGCGCCGTGTCGAAGAAAACCGAAGGCGCTGCGGCCGGAGCGGGGTCGCGGCGGTGGGGTGCGGTGCCGTCGCACCGCGTCGGACGACGAACACCGCGGCCGGTTCCGGGCCGCGGCGGGACGAGAGGACCGGCGGCTGGCCGGGCCGCCGGCGTCGGAAGCCGGAAAGGGGACCGGTTTGCCGGTCCTGTTGAAGAAAAACCGTCCGGCCAGGTGGGCCGGCCGGAAGTAGAAAGACCGGGGGAATTAAATTCCCCCGGCCAGGTTAATTGCCCCCCCATTATTAAGGGGGGGGGGGGGGCAGGTTTCATAAAGGGGGGAAGGTGGCCCCCCCGTTTTTCTCAAAGCCAGGCCCCCACGAGGGGGGCCGGTTTCACCAAAGGCGAGGCTTTCAGCCGCGCCGCCAGCGAAGAGGGGCGGGGGCCATGCCCCCCACGCGTGGCACCCGAGCGGCGCCCAGGCCGTGCCGCCGCCGGCCGGGCCGGGTCGGACCCAGGTCGGGTCGGGCCGGGTCGGCCCGGACCCGGACCCCCCGTTTTCGAATCTATTTCGTTCATGTAACACCCCAAGCTTCTACGGTACGTTTCCCTTTGAATAATGCGATAGCGTGTGTTGTACGCAACCTCGAGTTCTAACACACACCACAACTAATTAAACTAGCCGTTGTGAATAGTAATACCTAATTTTTGAAATTATATATATTTTATATTTGAAAATGGACTTCATTTTTGGACTCGGAATATCGAATTTAGCCTAAGGTGAAATTTTGGTACTTTTCGGATAACTTTCATATGTTGATGAATAGTGAAAATTACTAAATTTTAATTAAAAACAACTTTTTTAATCAAAATAATTAATAGTGATAAATTATGAATTTTAGTAGTTTTAAAGTATATTTAGAATATATTTTTACCATTTAATATAATGTTGGTCATTGGACATAATTTTAAAATTAAACCGAACATAAACAAGTGTCAATCTTTTGATAGTTATTATCTCTTAAAAACACGCTTTTTGTTTTGACAGCGGGAATTAATTTTAAATTAATTTCTGCCACTTCTGTGTTTTGAATTTAGGAAAATGGATTCCATATTTGGAATCAGGATTTTTAAATTGTGTAAATAGGTAACTTTTATTTTTAGACATTTTGAATAATTACTGCGGTAAATATTTTATTTACCATGGTTAAGGGTAAATTCGGTAAATAAGGGTTAAAAAAATAATATTATAATAATACTAAATTACCCTAAAAACGTGTCTTAACCCTATTGGTTGATATATGGTCGACCATGGTCATCTTTGTGTCAATTTTGGGACCCCATGGATCCACTTGTAAGTGATAATGACACTTTATTTTAATTAAGTCAAAATGAATACAAAAATGACACAAGCATATATCTTTTAGAAAAACAATTGTTACATAGAGTTATATAAGTTGGATTTTAGATTATAAATATTCATTAGAAAGATAAAAAGATTTCCTACATAATGATATTTTATTTATAATTTTTAGACATTAAATAATTTATTTATGACACAATGATGATGCAGTAATTACTATAATAGTGAAAAATTAAAATAATTGATATTATAAATACCCAAATAAATATAATATGAAACTTTTAATGAATTAAAATAACTTTCTAGGATAATATGATATATTAGGATTGATTTAATTGACTTTGTTCGAAGTAATCAATCTGTTATGAGTTTCACAAAAATCAACTATTGAATAGTGTCAAAATTGACATAAAAGAGTTCTTAAAACAAATATTATATTATTAATTGATATTAAATTCCTAAAAATCTAAGGTTCGGCCAAGAGACTTATATCATGATAGGTTCATCATTAATGGACCACTTGTGGGTCGCTTGGATGTATATAGTAAGTTTATTAACCATATTATATAAAAATACAAAGAGACATTGTAAAAGTGAAACTAATTAACTTAGAGTTAATACTTAAAGATAAGGTTAATATAAGTACCCAAACCTGTCTAAATTCTATTGGATGAGTTGTTTTCGACCTATCCCCACCTCATACTTTGAATAGTCAACTTTGGAGCCTTTAGAAACCGAATATGAATTTATTATAAATTAATATTTCTAGCTTTTCCAAAGGTGCCCCTCACCCCTCTTATAAAAGGGCACTCCTCCTTCTCATTTCTTCACACCTTCAAAGCCTTTTGGTTCGGCCAAACTCTGCCCAAATACTCTCCCAACATCCCTCACTACAACCTAGAGGCCTTAGTTTGATCAGAAAGCCAACCTAAGGAGCCCTTTTGATCAAATCAAAAGGAAGAACCCGAAGAAGAGGTAATGATTTCACCACCCTTTTCTAAGTTCATTTCTTCTTCCACTTCTTCTTCCTTTGTTGTTACCATTCTAAAATAATGACTCCAGTATCATTTATATACTGTGATGTTATTATAAATATGGTACAACCATATTCAGTATTCTATCCACCCTTTGAATAACATGTCACCATACGTGCGTACGTACAGCTTACCATCTCCACGTCGTGGTGTAATTGTTATTCAATATATTATTATTTGGATGGGTATAATAATGATGTGTAACTCATGTAAATAATAAATATAACATATTAATGATTCTGTATATATGATATACCATCCATTTATATATTATTTTAATATCAAAAGAATGATATTGTCGCTCGTGCGTACGTACGGACTACCGTCTCCACGAACGCGATGAGATTCATTCTCCATCGTAACCATTAAAGTATAATTATCATTTTATGATTTAAAAATGATGTTTAAGGACTTGATATCATTATGGATATGAATAATATACAACCTATCCTTTACAAACATGTCTTACGTAACAAAACATATGAAAGAAAACAAGTAAGTTAACACCCGAAACAACGATAATACTAAGATATTATTATCAAATCAATATTAAAAGATCATATACGATATCATATTAATGTATATGATTCTTGTATAATTTAATAACAATTATTTCACCATTATACAGGAGGTTAACCTACCACAACCAAGGAAAAGTACAAGGTAAGGGTTATTTCACAATCTCTTCATTATTCGAGGTTGTTTATACGTAATAATCTACTGGGATCTCTTTATCATCCACATCCATGTTTCTTAAAAATGTATTTCAAAATATTTTTACTATTTACAAGAATATGGGTTAAAGTCATTTATACCCTTGTTTGACTTTTTATAAGAGGTTTATAAAGGAATCTTTCCGTCGTTTTCAAAACAAGGTCCTTTTTAACCTTTTCGACAAAATTGAGGTAAGAATGTTTTTTTTAACTTATACGGCGGGTGCGGTTATTTTCCGCCGTTATAAATCATCGAAGCTTTCCTTACAAGCTTATAAGAATATTTTCAAAGAAAATGACTTATTTTATATGGATCTTAAATGATTTCAAAATTAAAGGAGATATTTCTTTAAAAAGAATTTTGATTTCATCTATGTCAACATCCTTTGATGGATTTTAAGATTATTTGAAGTTGATTTATTATGATACAAAACTTTTATATTGTATTGAAGGTTTTGTGATATGTTTGACTGTGGATGTGCTATTTTTATACCATTCATAGTTTATGGTGAAATTATTGACATTTCGTATGCTAGTTTTAATACGAATGTTTATGTTATGTTTAAACCTTTTTCATATGGGAATGCATTGGACTTATTAAGTGACGGGTGGAGCCCGCTATAGCTCCTCGATGCATCGGTAGGTCTCATGAGACAAACTAGTGTCTTGGCACAAGGCCTTGACAAAATCTTATTTGTAGTCTTGGCACGAGGCCTTGGCTATGTGGTTATGATAGTCTGGCATTATGCATTCCAACATTATGAAAGTGGTTATTGATTTTTGCATGTGATTATTCGATTAGTAGAATATCCATGTGAATAAGTAAATGGCATTATTTCATTATTTTTATGCCATACCATGTTGAAAGTTCATGTTTAAAAGGCTTTTGTTTTAGTTATACATTGCCTTAAATGTTTATTCTTATTGATGAAAGTTTCCGCTATATTGTTATCCTTACTGGGCATTTGAGCTCACCCCTTTTCTATGTTTTATTTTTCCCAGGAAGTGAAGATGTAAGTTATGAATGACCTTCAGGGATATTATGAGGGGATTATAGTGTGGACTGTGGGAACATTATGTTGTTGTAGTAGTTTTTCATTTTATGATGTAATGTAAAACTTATGAATATATCTAGTGTTTCCAAGGCTACTAAACCAATCGGTCTTTCGAGATTTGATCTTTCTTGTGATCATGCCAATGTTATGTAATAATGCACCGACTCTAGGCAACTAGGGTCGGGGCGTTACAGTTGGTATCAGAGGAAGTTTAGTACAAACCTTGGAAACTAGATTTAGATAAACTCTGATTAGAGCACGTAGACCTAAGATGAACTTTGAGGATTAGTATAGAAGAACTTCCTAGAATTTTGGTATTGTATAGATTTTGTGAGTTTTCCGAGCAATACATCCCTGTCTGGATACGAGCAGGTAGAGGCGGCTCTGGCACAGATGTACGTAGGGGTAAAACCCGAAAACACCGCTTTGAGCTAGACTCGAACGGGAACTAGTGCACGACAACGGGCCTTGCTGCACTCTTGGTTACGACACACCCGGGGGATATGCTTAGTATAACTCTCATTATCTTTACAAATCATTATGAAGGGTTTATGAGTATATAATTCCTCAAAGAAAACATTTTTATGATTATGGATTATATCCATAAATAGTTCAATTTATGTTATGTGTTTTATAAGTATGGGATTATGTATTTTGATGCATAAACTGATCTAGTTTATGCCATTTTTTTTAGAAATGGCGCCTAGTGGAAGAAATGGAAACCGTATCAATGCACGCACTCCATGTAGGGATTGCCCTCCTGCTCAAGATAATTATAGTGGGGCTGGTGATGCAACTGGTGCTGATCAGCTAATCACCGTACTGGGACAACTTACTCAGGTTATGAATAATAACCTTACCCGTATGGAGCACCCTGATCCGCAGCGTGGAGGATCAATGTTAGATCGATTCCTGAGGCAACAACCACCAACGTTCAATGGGAATACAAATCCCTTAGTAGCTGAGCAATGGATATTTTCCCTAGAGAAAATATTTCAGGCTTTGGGGAGCAGTGAAAGGGAAAAAGTTATCATGGCAGTTTACCGCCTCACTGGAGATGCTGATCAATGGTGGTCATTGATTCAAAATACGAAGGAAGATGATGAAGTATCAAATATGGAATGGAGGGAATTCAAAGATCTGTTTTTAGAAAAATACTTCCCTCGCGACCATCGAGCGGATATGGAAAGACAATTTCTGAGTCTGAGACAAAAGGAGGATGAGAATGTCACAAAGTATGAGGCTAACTTTACAAGGTTAGCGAGGTATGCTGGAGATTATATTCTCAACCCAAGAAGTAAGATTGATCGTTTCTTTGATGGGTTAAAACCATTTCTCCGTCGAGCATTAGTCTCAAAATCCTTTTCGTCGTACGAAGACATTGTCTCATGTGCTATCAAGACCGAAAAAGAATTCTCTAAGTCTTATGACTTTAAAGCGAAGCAAGAGAAGAAGAGACCTTCTGATCAATCTGGGAATGGAAATAAGGGGAAGAAGGGAAAGGTTGAATATCCATCTTGTGGTAAATGCGGGAAGAAACATCCTGGTACTTGCTTGAAGGGAATGGGAGTCTGTTACAAGTGTGGTGAAAAAGGCCACCAAGCTCATGATTGCAAGGGGAAGAAGGAAGCTACCAACGTTCAGTGCTACAATTGCAGGGAGATGGGGCATTATGCAAATGCATGTCCTAAGCGTCAGGAGAACTTACCTCAGAAAAGGCCAAGGGATCAAGGCCAGGCTTATGCTATCACTACTGCTGAGGTAGAAGCTCCGAAAGATGTGGTGGCAGGTAATTTAATGGTTTCCTCAAGTTTAGCAAATGCATTATTTGATTCTGGATCATCGCATTGTTTCATATCTTCCCAGTTTGCTAAGAAAATTAGATATTTCCAATTTGATTTAATAAGGGAGTTGTCAGTTAAAACTCCTAAGGGAAGTATCGTTGCAACAAAGTTTTGTGAATCAGTCCCCATTAGAGCACATAAATTTTCTTTATCTGCTGATCTCATCGTCATACCTATGATCGAGTTTGATATAATCCTCGGTATGGACTGGCTTTCGGACTATGATGCGAAGATTTATTGTAAGAAGAAAGAGGTTACGATTCTTGATGATAATGATAAGGAGCACCTTATTTTTAGAGCAGAATCGTCACCACCTAATTCTTATTTAGATCCACCCCCTGTAGCTCAACTTAATTCAATTATCGGGGAGGAAGAGAATGAAATAACTGTCGGTGAGGAAAGGAATGTTCAAATAGAGGATGTACCTGTTGTGAAAGAATTTGTAGATGTATTTCCGGAAGATTTACCTGGACATCCTCCAGAACGAGAAGTTGAGTTTTCTATTGATTTGATTCCTGGATCAAGGCCTATATCGAAAACCCCTTATAGAATGGCCACTGTAGAGTTAGTCGAACTAAAGAAACAACTAGAGGAATTGAGTAATAAGGGATTTATTCGCCCTAGTGTTTCTCCATGGGGAGCCCCTGTTCTTTTTGTTAAAAAGAAAGATGGATCTATGAGGTTATGTATCGATTACAGGGAGATCAATGCTATAACGATAAAGAACAAGTATCCCCTACCTCGTATTGATGATTTATTTGACCAACTGCATGGAGCTCAATACTTTTCAAAGATTGACCTTCGATCTGGATACCATCAGTTGTGTGTAAAGAAGGAAGACATTCCGAAAACAGCATTTCGAACCAGGTACGGGCATTACGAGTTTACTGTAATGCCGTTTGGATTGACTAATGCACCCTCTGTATTCATGGATCTGATGAATAGAGTTTTCAAGGAGTATCTCGATGAATTTGTGGTGGTATTTATTGATGATATCTTGGTATACTCCAAAACCTACAAAGATCATGAAAATCACTTGCGCATTATCTTGAAGACTCTGAGGAGGCATGAATTATATGGAAAGTTTAGCAAGTGTGAATTCTGGCTTCAGGAGATTTCTTTTCTTGGCCATATTGTCTCTAAAGATGGAATCTCTGTTGATCCTTCTAAGACCAAGGCAATCCAAGAATGGCCAGCACCTACGAGTATAACTGAGGTACGTAGTTTTATTGGTTTGGCAGGTTATTATCGACGTTTCGTCCAGAATTTTGCCCGATTGGCTAACCCATTAACGAAGCTCACACGTAAAGGGGTTAAATTTGTTTGTACAAAAGAGTGTGAAGAATGTTTCGAAGAACTGAAGAGAAGATTAGTCAATGCTCCTATATTGACTCTACCATCGGGGAATGATGGGTTCGTTATTTATAGTGATGCATCAAAGAAAGGACTTGGCTGTGTCCTTATGCAGAATGATAGAGTTATTGCCTATGCATCACGACAGTTGAAAATTCATGAACAAAACTATCCTACTCATGATCTCGAGTTAGCAGCAGTGATCTTTGCTTTGAAAATATGGAGGCACTACCTCTATGGTGAAAAATGTGAGATTTATACTGATCACAAGAGTTTGAAGTATATTTTCTCACAAAAAGAACTCAACATGAGGCAAAGGAGATGGCTTGAATTACTCAAGGATTATGATTGTACGATACACTACCACCCAGGGAAGGCAAACAAGGTGGCAGATGCTTTGAGTAGAAAAGACCATGGAGTTTTGAACAATATGAGAATTGAAAGGGATCCAATTTTCATGGAGCTAGTGAAGATGGACATGGGAATAACCAGGGAAGGTGAAACATCAATGCTTTTTCAAATGGTTGCCAAACCATCTTTACTAGAAAGGATTAAGAGTTCTCAGACTGATGATGAAGAATTTCAGAAGAAGATTAAAGCTGTGAATGATGGGAGATTGAGAGACTTTGCGTATGAAGGTGGAATTTTGAAATTCGGGAAGAGACTTTGTGTTCCCAATATACCTGATCTAAAAAGGGAATTGCTGGATGATGCTCATAGTTCCAATTTCTCTATACACCCTGGGAGCACCAAAATGTATAGAGATTTGAAGGAACATTTTTGGTGGGACAACATGAAGAGGGAGATTGCTGATTTTGTGTCAAGATGTATGGTTTGTCAACAAGTGAAAGCTGGAAGGCAACAGCCTGGAGGAGTCATGCAACCTCTTCCCATACCGGAGTGGAAATGGGACAATGTTACGATGGACTTTGTCATGGGGCTACCGAAGACTCCTAGAAGGAACGATGCAATATGGGTTATTGTTGATCGTCTTACCAAGTCAGCACATTTTCTTGCTATAAGAGAAGATCTACCCCTGGAACGTCTAGCAAGACTATACATTAATGAAGTTGTGAGACTTCATGGAGTACCCCTATCGATTGTTTCTGATCGTGATCCCCATTTTACTTCAAGATTTTGGAAAAGTCTTCAGAAATCCCTGGATACTGAACTTCATTTGAGCACTGATTACCACCCTCAGACAGACGGACAATCAGAACGGACTATTCAGACCTTAGAAGACATGTTGAGATCTTGCTCACTTGATTTTCAGGGTATGTGGGATCAATATTTACCACTAGTAGAATTTTCCTATAACAACAGCTTCCATTCGAGTATTCAGATGGCACCATATGAAGCGTTATACGGAAAGAGATGTCATACACCAACCTGTTGGGATGACGTTGGTGAAAGAAAACTTGTAGGCCCAGAACTGGTGGAGGAAACGGTGGAAAAGGTGAAGGTAATCCAAAATCACATTAAAGCAGCTCAAAGTAGGCAGAAGAGCTATGCCGATAATCGAAGGAAGGATTTGGAATTTCAAGTCGGTGATCATGTTTTCTTGAAGGTATCTCCGTGGAAGGGAGTCATACGTTTTGGTAAGAAAGGCAAATTGAGTCCCAGGTACATCGGACCTTTCGAAATTCTAGAACGAATTGGGGCTATAGCTTACCGATTGGCAATGCCGCCAAGTCTCTCCAAAGTTCACGATGTGTTCCACGTATCTCTGTTGAGGAAATACATGCCTGACCCAACGCATGTACTCACCTATGAAGATTTAGAACTGGAACCCGATCTGTCTTATTGTGAAGAGCCCATCAAGATTCTTGATACAAGAGAACAAGTGCTGAGAAACCGGACGACGCGTCTGGTAAAAGTTTTGTGGAGAAATCATAAGATGGAAGAGGCAACGTGGGAACCCGAGGAACTTATGATGAAGAACCACCCGAGTCTTTTTATGCAGTAATACCCTAGAAATTGCGAGGACGCAATTATTTGAAGGAGGGGAGAATGTAACACCCCAAGCTTCTACGGTACGTTTCCCTTTGAATAATGCGATAGCGTGTGTTGTACGCAACCTCGAGTTCTAACACACACCACAACTAATTAAACTAGCCGTTGTGAATAGTAATACCTAATTTTTGAAATTATATATATTTTATATTTGAAAATGGACTTCATTTTTGGACTCGGAATATCGAATTTAGCCTAAGGTGAAATTTTGGTACTTTTCGGATAACTTTCATATGTTGATGAATAGTGAAAATTACTAAATTTTAATTAAAAACAACTTTTTTAATCAAAATAATTAATAGTGATAAATTATGAATTTTAGTAGTTTTAAAGTATATTTAGAATATATTTTTACCATTTAATATAATGTTGGTCATTGGACATAATTTTAAAATTAAACCGAACATAAACAAGTGTCAATCTTTTGATAGTTATTATCTCTTAAAAACACGCTTTTTGTTTTGACAGCGGGAATTAATTTTAAATTAATTTCTGCCACTTCTGTGTTTTGAATTTAGGAAAATGGATTCCATATTTGGAATCAGGATGTTCAAATTGTGTAAATAGGTAACTTTTATTTTTAGACATTTTGAATAATTACTGCGGTAAATATTTTATTTAGCATGGTTAAGGGTAAATTCGGTAAATAAGGGTTAAAAAAATAATATTATAATAATACTAAATTACCCTAAAAACGTGTCTTAACCCTATTGGTTGATAGATGGTCGACCATGGTCATCTTTGTGTCAATTTTGGGACCCCATGGATCCACTTGTAAGTGATAATGACACTTTATTTTAATTAAGTCAAAATGAATACAAAAATGACACAAGCATATATCTTTTAGAAAAACAATTGTTACATAGAGTTATATAAGTTGGATTTTAGATTATAAATATTCATTAGAAAGATAAAAAGATTTCCTACATAATGATATTTTATTTATAATTTTTAGACATTAAATAATTTATTTATGACACAATGATGATGCAGTAATTACTATAATAGTGAAAAATTAAAATAATTGATATTATAAATACCCAAATAAATATAATATGAAACTTTTAATGAATTAAACTAACTTTCTAGGATAATATGATATATTAGGATTGATTTAATTGACTTTGTTCTAAGTAATCAATCTGTTATGAGTTTCACAAAAATCAACTATTGAATAGTGTCAAAATTGACATAAAAGAGTTCTTAAAACAAATATTATATTATTAATTGATATTAAATTCCTAAAAATCTAAGGTTCAGCCAAGAGACTTATATCATGATAGGTTCATCATTAATGGACCACTTGTGGGTCGCTTGGATGTATATAGTAAGTTTATTAACCATATTATATAAAAATACAAAGAGACATTGTAAAAGTGAAACTAATTAACTTAGAGTTAATACTTAAAGATAAGGTTAATATAAGTACCCAAACCTGTCTAAATTCTATTGGATGAGTTGTTTTCGACCTATCCCCACCTCATACTTTGAATAGTCAACTTTTGAGCCTTTAGAAACCGAATATGAATTTATTATAAATTAATATTTCTAGCTTTTCCAAAGGTGCCCCTCACCCCTCTTATAAAAGGGCACTCCTCCTTCTCATTTCTTCACACCTTCAAAGCCTTTTGGTTCGGCCAAACTCTGCCCAAATACTCTCCCAACATCCCTCACTACAACCTAGAGGCCTTAGTTTGATCAGAAAGCCAACCTAAGGAGCCCTTTTGATCAAATCAAAAGGAAGAACCCGAAGAAGAGGTAATGATTTCACCACCCTTTTCTAAGTTCATTTCTTCTTCCACTTCTTCTTCCTTTGTTGTTACCATTCTAAAATAATGACTCCAGTATCATTTATATACTGTGATGTTATTATAAATATGGTACAACCATATTCAGTATTCTATCCACCCTTTGAATAACATGTCACCATACGTGCGTACGTACAGCTTACCATCTCCACGTCGTGGTGTAATTGTTATTCAATATATTATTATTTGGATGGGTATAATAATGATGTGTAACTCATGTAAATAATAAATATAACATATTAATGATTCTGTATATATGATATACCATCCATTTATATATTATTTTAATATAAAAAGAATGATATTGTCGCTCGTGCGTACGTACGGACTACCGTCTCCACGAACGCGATGAGATTCATTCTCCATCGTAACCATTAAAGTATAATTATCATTTTATGATTTAAAAATTATGTTTAAGGACTTGATATCATTCTGGATATGAATAATATACAACCTATCCTTTACAAACATGTCTTACGTAACAAAACATATGAAAGAAAACAAGTAAGTTAACACCCGAAACAACGATAATACTAAGATATTATTATCAAATCAATATTAAAAGATCATATATGATATCATATTAATGTATATGATTCTTGTATAATTTAATAACAATTATTTCACCATTATACAGGAGGTTAACCTACCACAACCAAGGAAAAGTACAAGGTAAGGGTTATTTCACAATCTCTTCATTATTCGAGGTTGTTTATACGTAATAATCTACTGGGATCTCTTTATCATCCACATCCATGTTTCTTAAAAATGTATTTCAAAATATTTTTACTATTTACAAGAATATGGGTTAAAGTCATTTATACCCTTGTTTGACTTTTTATAAGAGGTTTATAAAGGAATCTTTCCGTCGTTTTCAAAACAAGGTCCTTTTTAACCTTTTCGACAAAATTGAGGTAAGAATGTTTTTTTTAACTTATACGGCGGGTGCGGTTATTTTCCGCCGTTATAAATCATCGAAGCTTTCCTTACAAGCTTATAAGAATATTTTCAAAGAAAATGACTTATTTTATATGGATCTTAAATGATTTCAAAATTAAAGGAGATATTTCTTTAAAAAGAATTTTGATTTCATCTATGTCAACATCCTTTGATGGATTTTAAGATTATTTGAAGTTGATTTATTATGATACAAAACTTTTATATTGTATTGAAGGTTTTGTGATATGTTTGACTGTGGATGTGCTATTTTTATACCATTCATAGTTTATGGTGAAATTATTGACATTTCGTATGCTAGTTTTAATACGAATGTTTATGTTATGTTTAAACCTTTTTCATATGGGAATGCATTGGACTTATTAAGTGACGGGTGGAGCCCGCTATAGCTCCTCGATGCATCGGTAGGTCTCATGAGACAAACTAGTGTCTTGGCACAAGGCCTTGACAAAATCTTATTTGTAGTCTTGGCATGAGGCCTTGGCTATGTGGTTATGATAGTCTGGCATTATGCATTCCAACATTATGAAAGTGGTTATTGATTTTTGCATGTGATTATTCGATTAGTAGAATATCCATGTGAATAAGTAAATGGCATTATTTCATTATTTTTATGCCATACCATGTTGAAAGTTCATGTTTAAAAGGCTTTTGTTTTAGTTATACATTGCCTTAAATGTTTATTCTTATTGATGAAAGTTTCCGCTATATTGTTATCCTTACTGGGCATTTGAGCTCACCCCTTTTCTATGTTTTATTTTTCCCAGGAAGTGAAGATGTAAGTTATGAATGACCTGCAGGGATATTATGAGGGGATTATAGTGTGGACTGTGGGAACATTATGTTGTTGTAGTAGTTTTTCATTTTATGATGTAATGTAAAACTAATGAATATATCTAGTGTTTCCAAGGCTACTAAACCAATCGGTCTTTCGAGATTTGATCTTTCTTGTGATCATGCCAATGTTATGTAATAATGCACCGACTCTAGGCAACTAGGGTCGGGGCGTTACAGTTGGTATCAGAGGAAGTTTAGTACAAACCTTGGAAACTAGATTTAGATAAACTCTGATTAGAGCACGTAGACCTAAGATGAACTTTGAGGATTAGTATAGAAGAACTTCCTAGAATTTTGGTATTGTAGAGATTTTGTGAGTTTTCCGAGCAATACATCCCTGTCTGGATACGAGCAGGTAGAGGCGGCTCTGGCACAGATGTACGTAGGGGTAAAACCCGAAAACACCGCTTTGAGCTAGACTCGAACGGGAACTGGTGCACGACAACGGGCCTTGCTGCACTCTTGGTTACGACACACCCGGGGGATATGCTTAGTATAACTCTCATTATCTTTACAAATCATTATGAAGGGTTTATGAGTATATAATTCCTCAAAGAAAACATTTTTATGATTATGGATTATATCCATAAATAGTTCAATTTATGTTATGTGTTTTATAAGTATGGGATTATGTATTTTGATGCATAAACTGATCTAGTTTATGCCATTTTTTTTAGAAATGGCGCCTAGTGGAAGAAATGGAAACCGTATCAATGCACGCACTCCATGTAGGTATTGCCCTCCTGCTCAAGATAATTATAGTGGGGCTGGTGATGCAACTGGTGCTGATCAGCTAATCACCGTACTGGGACAACTTACTCAGGTTATGAATAATAACCTTACCCGTATGGAGCACCCTGATCCGCAGCGTGGAGGATCAATGTTAGATCGATTCATGAGGCAACAACCACCAACGTTCAATGGGAATACAAATCCCTTAGTAGCTGAGCAATGGATATTTTCCCTAGAGAAAATATTTCAGGCTTTGGGGAGCAGTGAAAGGGAAAAAGTTATCATGGCAGTTTACCGCCTCACTGGAGATGCTGATCAATGGTGGTCATTGATTCAAAATACGAAGGAAGATGATGAAGTATCAAATATGGAATGGAGGGAATTCAAAGATCTGTTTTTAGAAAAATACTTCCCTCGCGACCATCGAGCGGATATGGAAAGACAATTTCTGAGTCTGAGACAAAAGGAGGATGAGAATGTCACAAAGTATGAGGCTAACTTTACAAGGTTAGCGAGGTATGCTGGAGATTATATTCGCAACCCAAGAAGTAAGATTGATCGTTTCTTTGATGGGTTAAAACCATTTCTCCGTCGAGCATTAGTCTCAAAATCCTTTTCGTCGTACGAAGACATTGTCTCATGTGCTATCAAGACCGAAAAAGAATTCTCTAAGTCTTATGACTTTAAAGCGAAGCAAGAGAAGAAGAGACCTTCTGATCAATCTGGGAATGGAAATAAGGGGAAGAAGGGAAAGGTTGAATATCCATCTTGTGGTAAATGCGGGAAGAAACATCCTGGTACTTGCTTGAAGGGAATGGGAGTCTGTTACAAGTGTGGTGAAAAAGGCCACCAAGCTCATGATTGCAAGGGGAAGAAGGAAGCTACCAACGTTCAGTGCTACAATTGCAGGGAGATGGGGCATTATGCAAATGCATGTCCTAAGCGTCAGGAGAACTTACCTCAGAAAAGGCCAAGGGATCAAGGCCAGGCTTATGCTATCACTACTGCTGAGGTAGAAGCTCCGAAAGATGTGGTGGCAGGTAATTTAATGGTTTCCTCAAGTTTAGCAAATGCATTATTTGATTCTGGATCATCGCATTGTTTCATATCTTCCCAGTTTGCTAAGAAAATTAGATATTTCCAATTTGATTTAATAAGGGAGTTGTCAGTTAAAACTCCTAAGGGAAGTATCGTTGCAACAAAGTTTTGTGAATCAGTCCCCATTAGAGCACATAAATTTTCTTTATCTGCTGATCTCATCGTCATACCTATGATCGAGTTTGATATAATCCTCGGTATGGACTGGCTTTCGGACTATGATGCGAAGATTTATTGTAAGAAGAAAGAGGTTACGATTCTTGATGATAATGATAAGGAGCACCTTATTTTTAGAGCAGAATCGTCACCACCTAATTCTTATTTAGATCCACCCCCTGTAGCTCAACTTAATTCAATTATCGGGGAGGAAGAGAATGAAATAACTGTCGGTGAGGAAAGGAATGTTCAAATAGAGAATGTACCTGTTGTGAAAGAATTTGTAGATGTATTTCCGGAAGATTTACCTGGACATCCTCCAGAACGAGAAGTTGAGTTTTCTATTGATTTGATTCCTGGATCAAGGCCTATATCGAAAACCCCTTATAGAATGGCCACTGTAGAGTTAGTCGAACTAAAGAAACAACTAGAGGAATTGAGTAATAAGGGATTTATTCGCCCTAGTGTTTCTCCATGGGGAGCCCCTGTTCTTTTTGTTAAAAAGAAAGATGGATCTATGAGGTTATGTATCGATTACAGGGAGATCAATGCTATAACGATAAAGAACAAGTATCCCCTACCTCGTATTGATGATTTATTTGACCAACTGCATGGAGCTCAATACTTTTCAAAGATTTACCTTCGATCTGGATACCATCAGTTGTGTGTAAAGAAGGAAGACATTCCGAAAACAGCATTTCGAACCAGGTACGGGCATTACGAGTTTACTGTAATGCCGTTTGGATTGACTAATGCACCCTCTGTATTCATGGATCTGATGAATAGAGTTTTCAAGGAGTATCTCGATGAATTTGTGGTGGTATTTATTGATGATATCTTGGTATACTCCAAAACCTACAAAGATCATGAAAATCACTTGCGCATTATCTTGAAGACTCTGAGGAGGCATGAATTATATGGAAAGTTTAGCAAGTGTGAATTCTGGCTTCAGGAGATTTCTTTTCTTGGCCATATTGTCTCTAAAGATGGAATCTCTGTTGATCCTTCTAAGACCAAGGCAATCCAAGAATGGCCAGCACCTACGAGTATAACTGAGGTACGTAGTTTTATTGGTTTGGCAGGTTATTATCGACGTTTCGTCCAGAATTTTGCCCGATTGGCTAACCCATTAACGAAGCTCACACGTAAAGGGGTTAAATTTGTTTGTACAAAAGAGTGTGAAGAATGTTTCGAAGAACTGAAGAGAAGATTAGTCAATGCTCCTATATTGACTCTACCATCGGGGAATGATGGGTTCGTTATTTATAGTGATGCATCAAAGAAAGGACTTGGCTGTGTCCTTATGCAGAATGATAGAGTTATTGCCTATGCATCACGACAGTTGAAAATTCATGAACAAAACTATCCTACTCATGATCTCGAGTTAGCAGCAGTGATCTTTGCTTTGAAAATATGGAGGCACTACCTCTATGGTGAAAAATGTGAGATTTATACTGATCACAAGAGTTTGAAGTATATTTTCTCACAAAAAGAACTCAACATGAGGCAAAGGAGATGGCTTGAATTACTCAAGGATTATGATTGTACGATACACTACCACCCAGGGAAGGCAAACAAGGTGGCAGATGCTTTGAGTAGAAAAGACCATGGAGTTTTGAACAATATGAGAATTGAAAGGGATCCAATTTTCATGGAGCTAGTGAAGATGGACATGGGAATAACCAGGGAAGGTGAAACATCAATGCTTTTTCAAATGGTTGCCAAACCATCTTTACTAGAAAGGATTAAGAGTTCTCAGACTGATGATGAAGAATTTCAGAAGAAGATTAAAGCTGTGAATGATGGGAGATTGAGAGACTTTGCGTATGAAGGTGGAATTTTGAAATTCGGGAAGAGACTTTGTGTTCCCAATATACCTGATCTAAAAAGGGAATTGCTGGATGATGCTCATAGTTCCAATTTCTCTATACACCCTGGGAGCACCAAAATGTATAGAGATTTGAAGGAACATTTTTGGTGGGACAACATGAAGAGGGAGATTGCTGATTTTGTGTCAAGATGTATGGTTTGTCAACAAGTGAAAGCTGGAAGGCAACAGCCTGGAGGAGTCATGCAACCTCTTCCCATACCGGAGTGGAAATGGGACAATGTTACGATGGACTTTGTCATGGGGCTACCGAAGACTCCTAGAAGGAACGATGCAATATGGGTTATTGTTGATCGTCTTACCAAGTCAGCACATTTTCTTGCTATAAGAGAAGATCTACCCCTGGAACGTCTAGCAAGACTATACATTAATGAAGTTGTGAGACTTCATGGAGTACCCCTATCGATTGTTTCTGATCGTGATCCCCGTTTTACTTCAAGATTTTGGAAAAGTCTTCAGAAATCCCTGGATACTGAACTTCATTTGAGCACTGATTACCACCCTCAGACAGACGGACAATCAGAACGGACTATTCAGACCTTAGAAGACATGTTGAGATCTTGCTCACTTGATTTTCAGGGTATGTGGGATCAATATTTACCACTAGTAGAATTTTCCTATAACAACAGCTTCCATTCGAGTATTCAGATGGCACCATATGAAGCGTTATACGGAAAGAGATGTCATACACCAACCTGTTGGGATGACGTTGGTGAAAGAAAACTTGTAGGCCCAGAACTGGTGGAGGAAACGGTGGAAAAGGTGAAGGTAATCCAAAATCACATTAAAGCAGCTCAAAGTAGGCAGAAGAGCTATGCCGATAATCGAAGGAAGGATTTGGAATTTCAAGTCGGTGATCATGTTTTCCTGAAGGTATCTCCGTGGAAGGGAGTCATACGTTTTGGTAAGAAAGGCAAATTGAGTCCCAGGTACATCGGACCTTTCGAAATTCTAGAACGAATTGGGGCTGTAGCTTACCGATTGGCAATGCCGCCAAGTCTCTCCAAAGTTCACGATGTGTTCCACGTATCTCTGTTGAGGAAATACATGCCTGACCCAACGCATGTACTCACCTATGAAGATTTAGAACTGGAACCCGATCTGTCTTATTGCGAAGAGCCCATCAAGATTCTTGATACAAGAGAACAAGTGCTGAGAAACCGGACGACGCGTCTGGTAAAAGTTTTGTGGAGAAATCATAAGATGGAAGAGGCAACGTGGGAACCCGAGGAACTTATGATGAAGAACCACCCGAGTCTTTTTATGCAGTAATACCCTAGAAATTGCGAGGACGCAATTATTTGAAGGAGGGGAGAATGTAACACCCCAAGCTTCTACGGTACGTTTCCCTTTGAATAATGCGATAGCGTGTGTTGTACGCAACCTCGAGTTCTAACACACACCACAACTAATTAAACTAGCCGTTGTGAATAGTAATACCTAATTTTTGAAATTATATATATTTTATATTTGAAAATGGACTTCATTTTTGGACTCGGAATATCGAATTTAGCCTAAGGTGAAATTTTGGTACTTTTCGGATAACTTTCATATGTTGATGAATAGTGAAAATTACTAAATTTTAATTAAAAACAACTTTTTTAATCAAAATAATTAATAGTGATAAATTATGAATTTTAGTAGTTTTAAAGTATATTTAGAATATATTTTTACCATTTAATATAATGTTGGTCATTGGACATAATTTTAAAATTAAACCGAACATAAACAAGTGTCAATCTTTTGATAGTTATTATCTCTTAAAAACACGCTTTTTGTTTTGACAGCGGGAATTAATTTTAAATTAATTTCTGCCACTTCTGTGTTTTGAATTTAGGAAAATGGATTCCATATTTGGAATCAGGATGTTCAAATTGTGTAAATAGGTAACTTTTATTTTTAGACATTTTGAATAATTACTGCGGTAAATATTTTATTTACCATGGTTATGGGTAAATTCGGTAAATAAGGGTTAAAAAAATAATATTATAATAATACTAAATTACCCTAAAAACGTGTCTTAACCCTATTGGTTGATATATGGTCGACCATGGTCATCTTTGTGTCAATTTTGGGACCCCATGGATCCACTTGTAAGTGATAATGACACTTTATTTTAATTAAGTCAAAATGAATACAAAAATGACACAAACATATATCTTTTAGAAAAACAATTGTTACATAGAGTTATATAAGTTGGATTTTAGATTATAAATATTCATTAGAAAGATAAAAAGATTTCCTACATAATGATATTTTATTTATAATTTTTAGACATTAAATAATTTATTTATGACACAATGATGATGCAGTAATTACTATAATAGTGAAAAATTAAAATAATTGATATTATAAATACCCAAATAAATATAATATGAAACTTTTAATGAATTAAACTAACTTTCTAGGATAATATGATATATTAGGATTGATTTAATTGACTTTGTTCGAAGTAATCAATCTGTTATGAGTTTCACAAAAATCAACTATTGAATAGTGTCAAAATTGACATAAAAGAGTTCTTAAAACAAATATTATATTATTAATTGATATTAAATTCCTAAAAATCTAAGGTTCGGCCAAGAGACTTATATCATGATAGGTTAATCATTAATGGACCACTTGTGGGTCGCTTGGATGTATATAGTAAGTTTATTAACCATATTATATAAAAATACAAAGAGACATTGTAAAAGTGAAACTAATTAACTTAGAGTTAATACTTAAAGACAAGGTTAATATAAGTACCCAAACCTGTCTAAATTCTATTGGATGAGTTGTTTTCGACCTATCCCCACCTCATACTTTGAATAGTCAACTTTGGAGCCTTTAGAAACCGAATATGAATTTATTATAAATTAATATTTCTAGCTTTTCCAAAGGTGCCCCTCACCCCTATTATAAAAGGGCACTCCTCCTTCTCATTTCTTCACACCTTCAAAGCCTTTTGGTTCGGCCAAACTCTGCCCAAATACTCTCCCAACATCCCTCACTACAACCTAGAGGCCTTAGTTTGATCAGAAAGCCAACCTAAGGAGCCCTTTTGATCAAATCAAAAGGAAGAACCCGAAGAAGAGGTAATGATTTCACCACCCTTTTCTAAGTTCATTTCTTCTTCCACTTCTTCTTCCTTTGTTGTTACCATTCTAAAATAATGACTCCAGTATCATTTATATACTGTGATGTTATTATAAATATGGTACAACCATATTCAGTATTCTATCCACCCTTTGAATAACATGTCACCATACGTGCGTACGTACAGCTTACCATCTCCACGTCGTGGTGTAATTGTTATTCAATATATTATTATTTGGATGGGTATAATAATGATGTGTAACTCATGTAAATAATAAATATAACATATTAATGATTCTGTATATATGATATACCATCCATTTATATATTATTTTAATATCAAAAGAATGATATTGTCGCTCGTGCGTACGTACGGACTACCGTCTCCACGAACGCGATGAGATTCATTCTCCATCGTAACCATTAAAGTATAATTATCATTTTATGATTTAAAAATGATGTTTAAGGACTTGATATCATTCTGGATATGAATAATATACAACCTATCCTTTACAAACATGTCTTACGTAACAAAACATATGAAAGAAAACAAGTAAGTTAACACCCGAAACAACGATAATACTAAGATATTATTATCAAATCAATATTAAAAGATCATATATGATATCATATTAATGTATATGATTCTTGTATAATTTAATAACAATTATTTCACCATTATACAGGAGGTTAACCTACCACAACCAAGGAAAAGTACAAGGTAAGGGTTATTTCACAATCTCTTCATTATTCGAGGTTGTTTATACGTAATAATCTACTGGGATCTCTTTATCATCCACATCCATGTTTCTTAAAAATGTATTTCAAAATATTTTTACTATTTACAAGAATATGGGTTAAAGTCATTTATACCCTTGTTTGACTTTTTATAAGAGGTTTATAAAGGAATCTTTCCGTCGTTTTCAAAACAAGGTCCTTTTTAACCTTTTCGACAAAATTGAGGTAAGAATGTTTTTTTTAACTTATACGGCGGGTGCGGTTATTTTCCGCCGTTATAAATCATCGAAGCTTTCCTTACAAGCTTATAAGAATATTTTCAAAGAAAATGACTTATTTTATATGGATCTTAAATGATTTCAAAATTAAAGGAGATATTTCTTTAAAAAGAATTTTGATTTCATCTATGTCAACATCCTTTGATGGATTTTAAGATTATTTGAAGTTGATTTATTATGATACAAAACTTTTATATTGTATTGAAGGTTTTGTGATATGTTTGACTGTGGATGTGCTATTTTTATACCATTCATAGTTTATGGTGAAATTATTGACATTTCGTATGCTAGTTTTAATACGAATGTTTATGTTATGTTTAAACCTTTTTCATATGGGAATGCATTGGACTTATTAAGTGACGGGTGGAGCCCGCTATAGCTCCTCGATGCATCGGTAGGTCTCATGAGACAAACTAGTGTCTTGGCACAAGGCCTTGACAAAATCTTATTTGTAGTCTTGGCACGAGGCCTTGGCTATGTGGTTATGATAGTCTGGCATTATGCATTCCAACATTATGAAAGTGGTTATTGATTTTTGCATGTGATTATTCGATTAGTAGAATATCCATGAGAATAAGTAAATGGAATTATTTCATTATTTTTATGCCATACCATGTTGAAAGTTCATGTTTAAAAGGCTTTTTTTTTAGTTATACATTGCCTTAAATGTTTATTCTTATTGATGAAAGTTTCCGCTATATTGTTATCCTTACTGGGCATTTGAGCTCACCCCTTTTCTATGTTTTATTTTTCCCAGGAAGTGAAGATGTAAGTTATGAATGACCTTCAGGGATATTATGAGGGGATTATAGTGTGGACTGTGGGAACATTATGTTGTTGTAGTAGTTTTTCATTTTATGATGTAATGTAAAACTTATGAATATATCTAGTGTTTCCAAGGCTACTAAACCAATCGGTCTTTCGAGATTTGATCTTTCTTGTGATCATGCCAATGTTATGTAATAATGCACCGACTCTAGGCAACTAGGGTCGGGGCGTTACAGTTGGTATCAGAGGAAGTTTAGTACAAACCTTGGAAACTAGATTTAGATAAACTCTGATTAGAGCACGTAGACCTAAGATGAACTTTGAGGATTAGTATAGAAGAACTTCCTAGAATTTTGGTATTGTAGAGATTTTGTGAGTTTTCCAAGCAATACATCCCTGTCTGGATACGAGCAGGTAGAGGCGGCTCTGGCACAGATGTACGTAGGGGTAAAACCCGAAAACACCGCTTTGAGCTAGACTCGAACGGGAACTGGTGCACGACAACGGGTCTTGCTGCACTCTTGGTTACGACACACCCGGGGGATATGCTTAGTATAACTCTCATTATCTTTACAAATCATTATGAAGGGTTTATGAGTATATACTTCCTCAAAGAAAACATTTTTATGATTATGGATTATATCCATAAATAGTTCAATTTATGTTATGTGTTTTATAAGTATGGGATTATGTATTTTGATGCATAAACTGATCTAGTTTATGCCATTTTTTTTAGAAATGGCGCCTAGTGGAAGAAATGGAAACCGTATCAATGCACGCACTCCATGTAGGGATTGCCCTCCTGCTCAAGATAATTATAGTGGGGCTGGTGATGCAACTGGTGCTGATCAGCTAATCACCGTACTGGGACAACTTACTCAGGTTATGAATAATAACCTTACCCGTATGGAGCACCCTGATCCGCAGCGTGGAGGATCAATGTTAGATCGATTCATGAGGCAACAACCACCAACGTTCAATGGGAATACAAATCCCTTAGTAGCTGAGCAATGAATATTTTCCCTAGAGAAAATATTTCAGGCTTTGGGGAGCAGTGAAAGGGAAAAAGTTATCATGGCAGTTTACCGCCTCACTGGAGATGCTGATCAATGGTGGTCATTGATTCAAAATACGAAGGAAGATGATGAAGTATCAAATATGGAATGGAGGGAATTCAAAGATCTGTTTTTAGAAAAATACTTCCCTCGCGACCATCGAGCGGATATGGAAAGACAATTTCTGAGTCTGAGACAAAAGGAGGATGAGAATGTCACAAAGTATGAGGCTAACTTTACAAGGTTAGCGAGGTATGCTGGAGATTATATTCGCAACCCAAGAAGTAATATTGATCGTTTCTTTGATGGGTTAAAACCATTTCTCCGTCGAGCATTAGTCTCAAAATCCTTTTCGTCGTACGAAGACATTGTCTCATGTGCTATCAAGACCGAAAAAGAATTCTCTAAGTCTTATGACTTTAAAGCGAAGCAAGAGAAGAAGAGACCTTCTGATCAATCTGGGAATGGAAATAAGGGGAAGAAGGGAAAGGTTGAATATCCATCTTGTGGTAAATGCGGGAAGAAACATCCTGGTACTTGCTTGAAGGGAATGGGAGTCTGTTACAAGTGTGGTGAAAAAGGCCACCAAGCTCATGATTGCAAGGGGAAGAAGGAAGCTACCAACGTTCAGTGCTACAATTGCAGGGAGATGGGGCATTATGCAAATGCATGTCCTAAGCGTCAGGAGAACTTACCTCAGAAAAGGCCAAGGGATCAAGGCCAGGCTTATGCTATCACTACTGCTGAGGTAGAAGCTCCGAAAGATGTGGTGGCAGGTAATTTAATGGTTTCCTCAAGTTTAGCAAATGCATTATTTGATTCTGGATCATCGCATTGTTTCATATCTTCCCAGTTTGCTAAGAAAATTAGATATTTCCAATTTGATTTAATAAGGGAGTTGTCAGTTAAAACTCCTAAGGGAAGTATCGTTGCAACAAAGTTTTGTGAATCAGTCCCCATTAGAGCACATAAATTTTCTTTATCTGCTGATCTCATCGTCATACCTATGATCGAGTTTGATATAATCCTCGGTATGGACTGGCTTTCAGACTATGATGCGAAGATTTATTGTAAGAAGAAAGAGGTTACGATTCTTGATGATAATGATAAGGAGCACCTTATTTTTAGAGCAGAATCGTCACCACCTAATTCTTATTTAGATCCACCCCCTGTAGCTCAACTTAATTCAATTATCGGGGAGGAAGAGAATGAAATAACTGTCGGTGAGGAAAGGAATGTTCAAATAGAGGATGTACCTGTTGTGAAAGAATTTGTAGATGTATTTCCGGAAGATTTACCTGGACATCCTCCAGAACGAGAAGTTGAGTTTTCTATTGATTTGATTCCTGGATCAAGGCCTATATCGAAAACCCCTTATAGAATGGCCACTGTAGAGTTAGTCGAACTAAAGAAACAACTAGAGGAATTGAGTAATAAGGGATTTATTCGCCCTAGTGTTTCTCCATGGGGAGCCCCTGTTCTTTTTGTTAAAAAGAAAGATGGATCTATGAGGTTATGTATCGATTACAGGGAGATCAATGCTATAACGATAAAGAACAAGTATCCCCTACCTCGTATTGATGATTTATTTGACCAACTGCATGGAGCTCAATACTTTTCAAAGATTGACCTTCGATCTGGATACCATCAGTTGTGTGTAAAGAAGGAAGACATTCCGAAAACAGCATTTCGAACCAGGTACGGGCATTACGAGTTTACTGTAATGCCGTTTGGATTGACTAATGCACCCTCTGTATTCATGGATCTGATGAATAGAGTTTTCAAGGAGTATCTCGATGAATTTGTGGTGGTATTTATTGATGATATCTTGGTATACTCCAAAACCTACAAAGATCATGAAAATCACTTGCGCATTATCTTGAAGACTCTGAGGAGGCATGAATTATATGGAAAGTTTAGCAAGTGTGAATTCTGGCTTCAGGAGATTTCTTTTCTTGGCCATATTGTCTCTAAAGATGGAATCTCTGTTGATCCTTCTAAGACCAAGGCAATCCAAGAATGGCCAGCACCTACGAGTATAACTGAGGTACGTAGTTTTATTGGTTTGGCAGGTTATTATCGACGTTTCGTCCAGAATTTTGCCCGATTGGCTAACCCATTAACGAAGCTCACACGTAAAGGGGTTAAATTTGTTTGTACAAAAGAGTGTGAAGAATGTTTCGAAGAACTGAAGAGAAGATTAGTCAATGCTCCTATATTGACTCTACCATCGGGGAATGATGGGTTCGTTATTTATAGTGATGCATCAAAGAAAGGACTTGGCTGTGTCCTTATGCAGAATGATAGAGTTATTGCCTATGCATCACGACAGTTGAAAATTCATGAACAAAACTATCCTACTCATGATCTCGAGTTAGCAGCAGTGATCTTTGCTTTGAAAATATGGAGGCACTACCTCTATGGTGAAAAATGTGAGATTTATACTGATCACAAGAGTTTGAAGTATATTTTCTCACAAAAAGAACTCAACATGAGGCAAAGGAGATGGCTTGAATTACTCAAGGATTATGATTGTACGATACACTACCACCCAGGGAAGGCAAACAAGGTGGTAGATGCTTTGAGTAGAAAAGACCATGGAGTTTTGAACAATATGAGAATTGAAAGGGATCCAATTTTCATGGAGCTAGTGAAGATGGACATGGGAATAACCAGGGAAGGTGAAACATCAATGCTTTTTCAAATGGTTGCCAAACCATCTTTACTAGAAAGGATTAAGAGTTCTCAGACTGATGATGAAGAATTTCAGAAGAAGATTAAAGCTGTGAATGATGGGAGATTGAGAGACTTTGCGTATGAAGGTGGAATTTTGAAATTCGGGAAGAGACTTTGTGTTCCCAATATACCTGATCTAAAAAGGGAATTGCTGGATGATGCTCATAGTTCCAATTTCTCTATACACCCTGGGAGCACCAAAATGTATAGAGATTTGAAGGAACATTTTTGGTGGGACAACATGAAGAGGGAGATTGCTGATTTTGTGTCAAGATGTATGGTTTGTCAACAAGTGAAAGCTGGAAGGCAACAGCCTGGAGGAGTCATGCAACCTCTTCCCATACCGGAGTGGAAATGGGACAATGTTACGATGGACTTTGTCATGGGGCTACCGAAGACTCCTAGAAGGAACGATGCAATATGGGTTATTGTTGATCGTCTTACCAAGTCAGCACATTTTCTTGCTATAAGAGAAGATCTACCCCTGGAACGTCTAGCAAGACTATACATTAATGAAGTTGTGAGACTTCATGGAGTACCCCTATCGATTGTTTCTGATCGTGATCCCCGTTTTACTTCAAGATTTTGGAAAAGTCTTCAGAAATCCCTGGATACTGAACTTCATTTGAGCACTGATTACCACCCTCAGACAGACGGACAATCAGAACGGACTATTCAGACCTTAGAAGACATGTTGAGATCTTGCTCACTTGATTTTCAGGGTATGTGGGATCAATATTTACCACTAGTAGAATTTTCCTATAACAACAGCTTCCATTCGAGTATTCAGATGGCACCATATGAAGCGTTATACGGAAAGAGATGTCATACACCAACCTGTTGGGATGACGTTGGTGAAAGAAAACTTGTAGGCCCAGAACTGGTGGAGGAAACGGTGGAAAAGGTGAAGGTAATCCAAAATCACATTAAAGCAGCTCAAAGTAGGCAGAAGAGCTATGCCGATAATCGAAGGAAGGATTTGGAATTTCAAGTCGGTGATCATGTTTTCCTGAAGGTATCTCCGTGGAAGGGAGTCATACGTTTTGGTAAGAAAGGCAAATTGAGTCCCAGGTACATCGGACCTTTCGAAATTCTAGAACGAATTGGGGCTGTAGCTTACCGATTGGCAATGCCGCCAAGTCTCTCCAAAGTTCACGATGTGTTCCACGTATCTCTGTTGAGGAAATACATGCCTGACCCAACGCATGTACTCACCTATGAAGATTTAGAACTGGAACCCGATCTGTCTTATTGCAAAGAGCCCATCAAGATTCTTGATACAAGAGAACAAGTGCTGAGAAACCGGACGACGCGTCTGGTAAAAGTTTTGTGGAGAAATCATAAGATGGAAGAGGCAACGTGGGAACCCGAGGAACTTATGATGAAGAACCACCCGAGTCTTTTTATGCAGTAGTACCCTAGAAATTGCGAGGACGCAATTATTTGAAGGAGGGGAGAATGTAACACCCCAAGCTTCTACGGTACGTTTCCCTTTGAATAATGCGATAGCATGTGTTGTACGCAACCTCGAGTTCTAACACACACCACAACTAATTAAACTAGCCGTTGTGAATAGTAATACCTAATTTTTGAAATTATATATATTTTATATTTGAAAATGGACTTCATTTTTGGACTCGGAATATCGAATTTAGCCTAAGGTGAAATTTTGGTACTTTTCGGATAACTTTCATATGTTGATGAATAGTGAAAATTACTAAATTTTAATTAAAAACAACTTTTTTAATCAAAATAATTAATAGTGATAAATTATGAATTTTAGTAGTTTTAAAGTATATTTAGAATATATTTTTACCATTTAATATAATGTTGGTCATTGGACATAATTTTAAAATTAAACCGAATATAAACAAGTGTCAATCTTTTGATAGTTATTATCTCTTAAAAACACGCTTTTTGTTTTGACAGCGGGAATTAATTTTAAATTAATTTCTGCCACTTCTGTGTTTTGAATTTAGGAAAATGGATTCCATATTTGGAATCAGGATGTTCAAATTGTGTAAATAGGTAACTTTTATTTTTAGACATTTTGAATAATTACTGCGGTAAATATTTTATTTACCATGGTTAAGGGTAAATTCGGTAAATAAGGGTTAAAAAAATAATATTATAATAATACTAAATTACCCTAAAAACGTGTCTTAACCCTATTGGTTGATAGATGGTCGACCATGGTCATCTTTGTGTCAATTTTGGGACCCCATGGATCCACTTGTAAGTGATAATGACACTTTATTTTAATTAAGTCAAAATGAATACAAAAATGACACAAGCATATATCTTTTAGAAAAACAATTGTTACATAGAGTTATATAAGTTGGATTTTAGATTATAAATATTCATTAGAAAGATAAAAAGATTTCCTACATAATGATATTTTATTTATAATTTTTAGACATTAAATAATTTATTTATGACACAATGATGATGCAGTAATTACTATAATAGTGAAAAATTAAAATAATTGATATTATAAATACCCAAATAAATATAATATGAAACTTTTAATGAATTAAACTAACTTTCTAGGATAATATGATATATTAGGATTGATTTAATTGACTTTGTTCGAAGTAATCAATCTGTTATGAGTTTCACAAAAATCAACTATTGAATAGTGTCAAAATTGACATAAAAGAGTTCTTAAAACAAATATTATATTATTAATTGATATTAAATTCCTAAAAATCTAAGGTTCGGACAAGAGACTTATATCATGATAGGTTCATCATTAATGGACCACTTGTGGGTCGCTTGGATGTATATAGTAAGTTTATTAACCATATTATATAAAAATACAAAGAGACATTGTAAAAGTGAAACTAATTAACTTAGAGTTAATACTTAAAGATAAGGTTAATATAAGTACCCAAAACTGTCTAAATTCTATTGGATGAGTTGTTTTCGACCTATCCCCACCTCATACTTTGAATAGTCAACTTTGGAGCCTTTAGAAACCGAATATGAATTTATTATAAATTAATATTTCTAGATTTTCCAAAGGTGCCCCTCACCCCTCTTATAAAAGGGCACTCCTCCTTCTCATTTCTTCACACCTTCAAAGCCTTTTGGTTCGGCCAAACTCTACCCAAATACTCTCCCAACATCCCTCACTACAACCTAGAGGCCTTAGTTTGATCAGAAAGCCAACCTAAGGAGCCCTTTTGATCAAATCAAAAGGAAGAACCCGAAGAAGAGGTAATGATTTCACCACCCTTTTCTAAGTTCATTTCTTCTTCCACTTCTTCTTCCTTTGTTGTTACCATTCTAAAATAATGACTCCAGTATCATTTATATACTGTGATGTTATTATAAATATGGTACAACCATATTCAGTATTCTATCCACCCTTTGAATAACATGTCACCATACGTGCGTACGTACAGCTTACCATCTCCACGTCGTGGTGTAATTGTTATTCAATATATTATTATTTGGATGGGTATAATAATGATGTGTAACTCATGTAAATAATAAATATAACATATTAATGATTCTGTATATATGATATACCATCCATTTATATATTATTTTAATATCAAAAGAATGATATTGTCGCTCGTGCGTACGTACGGACTACCGTCTCCACGAACGCGATGAGATTCATTCTCCATCGTAACCATTAAAGTATAATTATCATTTTATGATTTAAAAATGATGTTTAAGGACTTGATATCATTCTGGATATAAATAATATACAACCTATCCTTTACAAACATGTCTTACGTAACAAAACATATGAAAGAAAACAAGTAAGTTAACACCCGAAACAACGATAATACTAAGATATTATTATCAAATCAATATTAAAAGATCATATATGATATCATATTAATGTATATGATTCTTGTATAATTTAATAACAATTATTTCACCATTATACAGGAGGTTAACCTACCACAACCAAGGAAAAGTACAAGGTAAGGGTTATTTCACAATCTCTTCATTATTCGAGGTTGTTTATACGTAATAATCTACTGGGATCTCTTTATCATCCACATCCATGTTTCTTAAAAATGTATTTCAAAATATTTTTACTATTTACAAGAATATGGGTTAAAGTCATTTATACCCTTGTTTGACTTCTTATAAGAGGTTTATAAAGGAATCTTTCCGTCGTTTTCAAAACAAGGTCCTTTTTAACCTTTTCGACAAAATTGAGGTAAGAATGTTTTTTTTAACTTATACGGCGGGTGCGGTTATTTTCCGCCGTTATAAATCATCGAAGCTTTCCTTACAAGCTTATAAGAATATTTTCAAAGAAAATGACTTATTTTATATGGATCTTAAATGATTTCAAAATTAAAGGAGATATTTCTTTAAAAAGAATTTTGATTTCATCTATGTCAACATCCTTTGATGGATTTTAAGATTATTTGAAGTTGATTTATTATGATACAAAACTTTTATATTGTATTGAAGGTTTTGTGATATGTTTGACTGTGGATGTGCTATTTTTATACCATTCATAGTTTATGGTGAAATTATTGACATTTCGTATGCTAGTTTTAATACGAATGTTTATGTTATGTTTAAACCTTTTTCATATGGGAATGCATTGGACTTATTAAGTGACGGGTGGAGCCCGCTATAGCTCCTCGATGCATCGGTAGGTCTCATGAGACAAACTAGTGTCTTGGCACAAGGCCTTGACAAAATCTTATTTGTAGTCTTGGCATGAGGCCTTGGCTATGTGGTTATGATAGTCTGGCATTATGCATTCCAACATTATGAAAGTGGTTATTGATTTTTGCATGTGATTATTCGATTAGTAGAATATCCATGTGAATAAGTAAATGGCATTATTTCATTATTTTTATGCCATACCATGTTGAAAGTTCATGTTTAAAAGGCTTTTGTTTTAGTTATACATTGCCTTAAATGTTTATTCTTATTGATGAAAGTTTCCGCTATATTGTTATCCTTACTGGGCATTTGAGCTCACCCCTTTTCTATGTTTTATTTTTCCCAGGAAGTGAAGATGTAAGTTATGAATGACCTGCAGGGATATTATGAGGGGATTATAGTGTGGACTGTGGGAACATTATGTTGTTGTAGTAGTTTTTCATTTTATGATGTAATGTAAAACTTATGAATATATCTAGTGTTTCCAAGGCTACTAAACCAATCGGTCTTTCGAGATTTGATCTTTCTTGTGATCATGCCAATGTTATGTAATAATGCACCGACTCTAGGCAACTAGGGTCGGGGCGTTACAGTTGGTATCAGAGGAAGTTTAGTACAAACCTTGGAAACTAGATTTAGATAAACTCTGATTAGAGCACGTAGACCTAAGATGAACTTTGAGGATTAGTATAGAAGAACTTCCTAGAATTTTGGTATTGTAGAGATTTTGTGAGTTTTCCGAGCAATACATCCCTGTCTGGATACGAGCAGGTAGAGGCGGCTCTGGCACAGATGTACGTAGGGGTAAAACCCGAAAACACCGCTTTGAGCTAGACTCAAACGGGAACTGGTGCACGACAACGGGCCTTGCTGCACTCTTGGTTACGACACACCCGGGGGATATGCTTAGTATAACTCTCATTATCTTTACAAATCATTATGAAGGGTTTATGAGTATATACTTCCTCAAAGAAAACATTTTTATGATTATGGATTATATCCATAAATAGTTCAATTTATGTTATGTGTTTTATAAGTATGGGATTATGTATTTTGATGCATAAACTGATCTAGTTTATGCCATTTTTTTTAGAAATGGCGCCTAGTGGAAGAAATGGAAACCGTATCAATGCACGCACTCCATGTAGGGATTGCCCTCCTGCTCAAGATAATTATAGTGGGGCTGGTGATGCAACTGGTGCTGATCAGCTAATCACCGTACTGGGACAACTTACTCAGGTTATGAATAATAACCTTACCCGTATGGAGCACCCTGATCCGCAGCGTGGAGGATCAATGTTAGATCGATTCATGAGGCAACAACCACCAACGTTCAATGGGAATACAAATCCCTTAGTAGCTGAGCAATGGATATTTTCCCTAGAGAAAATATTTCAGGCTTTGGGGAGCAGTGAAAGGGAAAAAGTTATCATGGCAGTTTACCGCCTCACTGGAGATGCTGATCAATGGTGGTCATTGATTCAAAATACGAAGGAAGATGATGAAGTATCAAATATGGAATGGAGGGAATTCAAAGATCTGTTTTTAGAAAAATACTTCCCTCGCGACCATCGAGCGGATATGGAAAGACAATTTCTGAGTCTGAGACAAAAGGAGGATGAGAATGTCACAAAGTATGAGGCTAACTTTACAAGGTTAGCGAGGTATGCTGGAGATTATATTCGCAACCCAAGAAGTAAGATTGATCGTTTCTTTGATGGGTTAAAACCATTTCTCCGTCGAGCATTAGTCTCAAAATCCTTTTCGTCGTACGAAGACATTGTCTCATGTGCTATCAAGACCGAAAAAGAATTCTCTAAGTCTTATGACTTTAAAGTGAAGCAAGAGAAGAAGAGACCTTCTGATCAATCTGGGAATGGAAATAAGGGGAAGAAGGGAAAGGTTGAATATCCATCTTGTGGTAAATGCGGGAAGAAACATCCTGGTACTTGCTTGAAGGGAATGGGAGTCTGTTACAAGTGTGGTGAAAAAGGCCACCAAGCTCATGATTGCAAGGGGAAGAAGGAAGCTACCAACGTTCAGTGCTACAATTGCAGGGAGATGGGGCATTATGCAAATGCATGTCCTAAGCGTCAGGAGAACTTACCTCAGAAAAGGCCAAGGGATCAAGGCCAGGCTTATGCTATCACTACTGCTGAGGTAGAAGCTCCGAAAGATGTGGTGGCAGGTAATTTAATGGTTTCCTCAAGTTTAGCAAATGCATTATTTGATTCTGGATCATCGCATTGTTTCATATCTTCCCAGTTTGCTAAGAAAATTAGATATTTCCAATTTGATTTAATAAGGGAGTTGTCAGTTAAAACTCCTAAGGGAAGTATCGTTGCAACAAAGTTTTGTGAATCAGTCCCCATTAGAGCACATAAATTTTCTTTATCTGCTGATCTCATCGTCATACCTATGATCGAGTTTGATATAATCCTCGGTATGGACTGGCTTTCGGACTATGATGCGAAGATTTATTGTAAGAAGAAAGAGGTTACGATTCTTGATGATAATGATAAGGAGCACCTTATTTTTAGAGCAGAATCGTCACCACCTAATTCTTATTTAGATCCACCCCCTGTAGCTCAACTTAATTCAATTATCGGGGAGGAAGAGAATGAAATAACTATCGGTGAGGAAAGGAATGTTCAAATAGAGGATGTACCTGTTGTGAAAGAATTTGTAGATGTATTTCCGGAAGATTTACCTGGACATCCTCCAGAACGAGAAGTTGAGTTTTCTATTGATTTGATTCCTGGATCAAGGCCTATATCGAAAACCCCTTATAGAATGGCCACTGTAGAGTTAGTCGAACTAAAGAAACAACTAGAGGAATTGAGTAATAAGTGATTTATTCGCCCTAGTGTTTCTCCATGGGGAGCCCCTGTTCTTTTTGTTAAAAAGAAAGATGGATCTATGAGGTTATGTATCGATTACAGGGAGATCAATGCTATAACGATAAAGAACAAGTATCCCCTACCTCGTATTGATGATTTATTTGACCAACTGCATGGAGCTCAATACTTTTCAAAGATTGACCTTCGATCTGGATACCATCAGTTGTGTGTAAAGAAGGAAGACATTCCGAAAACAGCATTTCGAACCAGGTACGGGCATTACGAGTTTACTGTAATGCCGTTTGGATTGACTAATGCACCCTCTGTATTCATGGATCTGATGAATAGAGTTTTCAAGGAGTATCTCGATGAATTTGTGGTGGTATTTATTGATGATATCTTGGTATACTCCAAAACCTACAAAGATCATGAAAATCACTTGCGCATTATCTTGAAGACTCTGAGGAGGCATGAATTATATGGAAAGTTTAGCAAGTGTGAATTCTGGCTTCAGGAGATTTCTTTTCTTGGCCATATTGTCTCTAAAGATGGAATCTCTGTTGATCCTTCTAAGACCAAGGCAATCCAAGAATGGCCAGCACCTACGAGTATAACTGAGGTACGTAGTTTTATTGGTTTGGCAGGTTATTATCGACGTTTCGTCCAGAATTTTGCCCGATTGGCTAACCCATTAACGAAGCTCACACGTAAAGGGGTTAAATTTGTTTGTACAAAAGAGTGTGAAGAATGTTTCGAAGAACTGAAGAGAAGATTAGTCAATGCTCCTATATTGACTCTACCATCGGGGAATGATGGGTTCGTTATTTATAGTGATGCATCAAAGAAAGGACTTGGTTGTGTCCTTATGCAGAATGATAGAGTTATTGCCTATGCATCACGACAGTTGAAAATTCATGAACAAAACTATCCTACTCATGATCTCGAGTTAGCAGTAGTGATCTTTGCTTTGAAAATATGGAGGCACTACCTCTATGGTGAAAAATGTGAGATTTATACTGATCACAAGAGTTTGAAGTATATTTTCTCACAAAAAGAACTCAACATGAGGCAAAGGAGATGGCTTGAATTACTCAAGGATTATGATTGTACGATACACTACCACCCAGGGAAGGCAAACAAGGTGGCAGATGCTTTGAGTAGAAAAGACCATGGAGTTTTGAACAATATGAGAATTGAAAGGGATCCAATTTTCATGGAGCTAGTGAAGATGGACATGGGAATAACCAGGGAAGGTGAAACATCAATGCTTTTTCAAATGGTTGCCAAACCATCTTTACTAGAAAGGATTAAGAGTTCTCAGACTGATGATGAAGAATTTCAGAAGAAGATTAAAGTTGTGAATGATGGGAGATTGAGAGACTTTGCGTATGAAGGTGGAATTTTGAAATTCGGGAAGAGACTTTGTGTTCCCAATATACCTGATCTAAAAAGGGAATTGCTGGATGATGCTCATAGTTCCAATTTCTCTATACACCCTGGGAGCACCAAAATGTATAGAGATTTGAAGGAACATTTTTGGTGGGACAACATGAAGAGGGAGATTGCTGATTTTGTGTCAAGATGTATGGTTTGTCAACAAGTGAAAGCTGGAAGGCAACAGCCTGGAGGAGTCATGCAACCTCTTCCCATACCGGAGTGGAAATGGGACAATGTTACGATGGACTTTGTCATGGGGCTACCGAAGACTCCTAGAAGGAACGATGCAATATGGGTTATTGTTGATCGTCTTACCAAGTCAGCACATTTTCTTGCTATAAGAGAAGATCTACCCCTGGAACGTCTAGCAAGACTATACATTAATGAAGTTGTGAGACTTCATGGAGTACCCCTATCGATTGTTTCTGATCGTGATCCCCGTTTTACTTCAAGATTTTGGAAAAGTCTTCAGAAATCCCTGGATACTGAACTTCATTTGAGCACTGATTACCACCCTCAGACAGACGGACAATCAGAACGGACTATTCAGACCTTAGAAGACATGTTGAGATCTTGCTCACTTGATTTTCAGGGTATGTGGGATCAATATTTACCACTAGTAGAATTTTCCTATAACAACAGCTTCCATTCGAGTATTCAGATGGCACCATATGAAGCGTTATACGGAAAGAGATGTCATACACCAACCTGTTGGGATGACGTTGGTGAAAGAAAACTTGTAGGCCCAGAACTGGTGGAGGAAACGGTGGAAAAGGTGAAGGTAATCCAAAATCACATTAAAGCAGCTCAAAGTAGGCAGAAGAGCTATGCCGATAATCGAAGGAAGGATTTGGAATTTCAAGTCGGTGATCATGTTTTCCTGAAGGTATCTCCGTGGAAGGGAGTCATACGTTTTGGTAAGAAAGGCAAATTGAGTCCCAGGTACATCGGACCTTTCGAAATTCTAGAACGAATTGGGGCTGTAGCTTACCGATTGGCAATGCCGCCAAGTCTCTCCAAAGTTCACGATGTGTTCCACGTATCTCTGTTGAGGAAATACATGCCTGACCCAACGCATGTACTCACCTATGAAGATTTAGAACTGGAACCCGATCTGTCTTATTGCGAAGAGCCCATCAAGATTCTTGATACAAGAGAACAAGTGCTGAGAAACCGGACGACGCGTCTGGTAAAAGTTTTGTGGAGAAATCATAAGATGGAAGAGGCAACGTGGGAACCCGAGGAACTTATGATGAAGAACCACCCGAGTCTTTTTATGCAGTAATACCCTAGAAATTGCGAGGACGCAATTATTTGAAGAAGGGGAGAATGTAACACCCCAAGCTTCTACGGTACGTTTCCCTTTGAATAATGCGATAGCGTGTGTTGTACGCAACCTCGAGTTCTAACACACACCACAACTAATTAAACTAGCCGTTGTGAATAGTAATACCTAATTTTTGAAATTATATATATTTTATATTTGAAAATGGACTTCATTTTTGGACTCGGAATATCGAATTTAGCCTAAGGTGAAATTTTGGTACTTTTCGGATAACTTTCATATGTTGATGAATAGTGAAAATTACAAAATTTTAATTAAAAACAACTTTTTTAATCAAAATAATTAATAGTGATAAATTATGAATTTTAGTAGTTTTAAAGTATATTTAGAATATATTTTTACCATTTAATATAATTTTGGTCATTGGACATAATTTTACAATTAAACCGAACATAAACAAGTGTCAATCTTTTGATAGTTATTATCTCTTAAAAACACGCTTTTTGTTTTGACAGCGGGAATTAATTTTAAATTAATTTCTGCCACTTCTGTGTTTTGAATTTAGGAAAATGGATTCCATATTTGGAATCAGGATGTTCAAATTGTGTAAATAGGTAACTTTTATTTTTAGACATTTTGAATAATTACTGCGGTAAATATTTTATTTACCATGGTTAAGGGTAAATTCGGTAAATAAGGGTTAAAAAAATAATATTATAATAATACTAAATTACCCTAAAAATGTGTCTTAACCCTATTGTTTGATAGATGGTCGACCATGGTCATCTTTGTGTCAATTTTGGGACCCCATGGATCCACTTGTAAGTGATAATGACACTTTATTTTAATTAAGTCAAAATGAATACAAAAATGACACAAGCATATATCTTTTAGAAAAACAATTGTTACATAGAGTTATATAAGTTGGATTTTAGATTATAAATATTCATTAGAAAGATAAAAAGATTTCCTATATAATGATATTTTATTTATAATTTTTAGACATTAAATAATTTATTTATGACACAATGATGATGCAGTAATTACTATAATAGTGAAAAATTAAAATAATTGATATTATAAATACCCAAATAAATATAATATGAAACTTTTAATGAATTAAACTAATTTTCTAGGATAATATGATATATTAGGATTGATTTAATTGACTTTGTTCGAAGTAATCAATATGTTATGAGTTTCACAAAATTCAACTATTGAATAGTGTCAAAATTGACATAAAAGAGTTCTTAAAACAAATATTATATTATTAATTGATATTAAATTCCTAAAAATCTAAGGTTCGGCCAAGAGACTTATATAATGATAGGTTCATCATTAATGGACCACTTGTGGGTCGCTTGGATGTATATAGTAAGTTTATTAACCATATTATATAAAAATACAAAGAGACATTGTAAAAGTGAAACTAATTAACTTAGAGTTAATACTTAAAGATAAGGTTAATATAAGTACCCAAACCTGTCTAAATTCTATTGGATGAGTTGTTTTCGACCTATCCCCACCTCATCCTTTGAATAGTCAACTTTGGAGCCTTTAGAAACTGAATATGAATTTATTATAAATTAATATTTCTAGCTTTTCCAAAGGTGCCCCTCACCCCTCTTATAAAATGGCACTCCTCCTTCTCATTTCTTCACACCTTCAAAGCCTTTTGGTTCGGCCAAACTCTGCCCAAATACTCTCCCAACATCCCTCACTACAACCTAGAGGCCTTAGTTTGATCAGAAAGCCAACCTAAGGAGCCCTTTTGATCAAATCAAAAGGAAGAACCCGAAGAAGAGGTAATGATTTCACCACCCTTTTCTAAGTTCATTTCTTCTTCCACTTCTTCTTCCTTTGTTGTTACCATTCTAAAATAATGACTCCAGTATCATTTATATACTGTGATGTTATTATAAATATGGTACAACCATATTCAGTATTCTATCCACCCTTTGAATAACATGTCACCATACGTGCGTACGTACGGCTTACCGTCTCCACGTCGTGGTGTAATTGTTATTCAATATATTATTATTTGGATGGGTATAATAATGATGTGTAAATCATGTAAATAATAAATATAACATATTAATGATTCTGTATATATGATATACCATCCATTTATATATTATTTTAATATCAAAAGAATGATATTGTCGCTCGTGCGTACGTACGGACTACCGTCTCCACGAACGCGATGAGATTCATTCTCCATCGTAACCATTAAAGTATAATTATCATTTTATGATTTAAAAATGATGTTTAAGGACTTGATATCATTCTGGATATGAATAATATACAACCTATCCTTTACAAACATGTCTTACGTAACAAAACATATGAAAGAAAACAAGTAAGTTAACACTCGAAACAACGATAATACTAAGATATTATTATCAAATCAATATTAAAAGATCATATATGATATCATATTAATGTATATGATTCTTGTATAATTTAATAACAATTATTTCACCATTATACAGGAGGTTAACCTACCACAACCAAGGAAAAGTACAAGGTAAGGGTTATTTCACAATCTCTTCATTATTCGAGGTTGTTTATACGTAATAATCTACTGGGATCTCTTTATCATCCACATCCATGTTTCTTAAAAATGTATTTCAAAATATTTTTACTATTTACAAGAATATGGGTTAAAGTCATTTATACCCTTGTTTGACTTTTTATAAGAGGTTTATAAAGGAATCTTTCCGTCGTTTTCAAAACAAGGTCCTTTTTAACCTTTTCGACAAAATTGAGGTAAGAATGTTTTTTTTAACTTATACGGCGGGTGCGGTTATTTTCCGCCGTTATAAATCATCGAAGCTTTCCTTACAAGCTTATAAGAATATTTTCAAAGAAAATGACTTATTTTATATGGATCTTAAATGATTTCAAAATTAAAGGAGATATTTCTTTAAAAAGAATTTTGATTTCATCTATGTCAACATCCTTTGATGGATTTTAAGATTATTTGAAGTTGATTTATTATGATACAAAACTTTTATATTGTATTGAAGGTTTTGTGATATGTTTGACTGTGGATGTGCTATTTTTATACCATTCATAGTTTATGGTGAAATTATTGACATTTCGTATGCTAGTTTTAATACGAATGTTTATGTTATGTTTAAAACTTTTTCATATGGGAATGCATTGGACTTATTAAGTGACGGGTGGAGCCCGCTATAGCTCCTCGATGCATCGGTAGGTCTCATGAGACAAACTAGTGTCTTGGCACAAGGCCTTGACAAAATCTTATTTGTAGTCTTGGCACGAGGCCTTGGCTATGTGGTTATGATAGTCTGGCATTATGCATTCCAACATTATGAAAGTGGTTATTGATTTTTGCATGTGATTATTCGATTAGTAGAATATCCATGTGAATAAGTAAATGGCATTATTTCATTATTTTTATGCCATACCATGTTGAAAGTTCATGTTTAAAAGGCTTTTGTTTTAGTTATACATTGCCTTAAATGTTTATTCTTATTGATGAAAGTTTCCGCTATATTGTTATCCTTACTGGGCATTTGAGCTCACCCCTTTTCTATGTTTTATTTTTCCCAGGAAGTGAAGATGTAAGTTATGAATGACCTGCAGGGATATTATGAGGGGATTATAGTGTGGACTGTGGGAACATTATGTTGTTGTAGTAGTTTTTCATTTTATGATGTAATGTAAAACTTATGAATATATCTAGTGTTTCCAAGGCTACTAAACCAATCGGTCTTTCGAGATTTGATCTTTCTTGTGATCATGAAAATGTTATGTAATAATGCACCGACTCTAGGCAACTAGGGTCGGGGCGTTACAGTTCAAATGCTCATAACTTGAGCTTCGGGCCTCCGAACGACGCGCCGTCAGTGGCAACGCGATCCTTGGATCGAGACGGTCGTTTCGGTATACTATACTCAAGGTGCACCTTCCTTTTTGGGAGCCTACTTGGTTAAAACTCCGTAGTTAAGCATGCTTGGCCTAGAATAGTGATCAGGATGGGTGACCTCCTGGGAAGTTTCCCAGGGTGGGTGTGAGACGGAAAGGCCAATAGTTAACAGATCGGGCGTCCGATTGACGCGCCGTCTGTTTCGTTGAATTCCTCTAAGTGAGACGGATCTTTTGGCATACTTCGCCCGAGGTTTGGACGCAGGTGGAGTACGGTCGGGTTGGTTTTGCCTTAAAAACCAACCGGGCCCTTGGGACGAAAAAGCCAATAACTCTCAGACCGGGTGTCCGATCGACGCGCCGTCTGTTGCGTTGAGTCCCTATTGACGATACAGAACTTTTGGATACATCAACTCTGGACTTTGTGACAGTTGATGTATCAGCCTCTCGGCTCGTGGAGCGGACCCTCCTGAACGAGCTTGCTGTGTGCGGGAACCCTAGTGCTGGCTGCGACTGTGACTACTACTGCTACTACTACTGCTACTGTGACTGCGACGACGACAGTACAGAGATCCTGTGTGGATTCGACGGCGACGACTACAGCACTCAGCGATCCTACGTGGATCAGTGCTACAGGTCCTGTGTGGGCCCGATCCTGTGTGGGTCCGATCCTGTGTGGGTCTTTGCGCTCAACGGTCCTGTGTGAACCAGCGCCTACAGGTCCTGTGTGGGCCCGATCCTGTGTGGGTCTTTTGCGGGGGTTAGTTACCTATCGATCCTTCGTGGGTCCGACGACTTAGATGGATCAGAGATCATCTTTATCGTCCTTTGAAGAAGTATACCTGTGTGAGCTGAATCCTGTTGCTTTCCTGTGTGGATTGTGTTGTGCTATCCTGTGTGGATTACGTTTTGCTTTCCTGTGTGGAATAAGTTTACTTTCCTGTGTGGACTGAGTTGTACTTGGGCTCGGAGGTTGGAGCGTATTTGAAATTGATGACTTAGGTATATGTATGGGCATATACCTAAGCAGTGTCGGTTGTTACTTCGTGATTGTACTTTTCTTTTTGGTTTATCCTTTGTGGATTTTGAGAGACCTTCAGGGGTCTTGGGGTCCCTACTGAGTAGCTTATACTCACCCCTGCACGGGCTTTGCCTGCACTACGTTGTGTTGGTTGCAGACGACGGACAATGTTGATCTTGGCTGAGGCTTGCAGATCAGGACGGTACCTGGAGGTGGAACACTGGGCGGAACGTGATCGGAGCGGACGGCGGGACCCGTGGAGTAGTGGAGCTATTTGTACCCACCCTTCAGGTGGGATCTCTAGTGGACAGCTCAGTGTAGCGGCTTTTACTTACAGTTGCTGTTTTTCCCTTTCGAGTTGTACTTTACATTCAGTTTGGGTTTGTATACTGGCCCATTTACTTTTCCGCACTTCCAGTTGTACTCTGTTTTTGCTTAGTGTTTACTTTCCGCTTGCTTACTCTGTGGTGTTTGTTTACTTTACAAAGGCAATGCCTTCCCTTTTTACCGGGATTTACGCCTTGGTGCTAGTCGCCAGCCCCTGGCCTATGGAAGGCGGGCTTGGGGTAGTCACGGCACGGACCCCGAGGGCGGGTTGTGACAATTGACTCCTAAATGGGGATAAACTGTGGCTAAAGAATGGAGAAAATGTCTTAGTCAAAGACTCAGGGAGAAGCTCATAGGTGGAGCAATGAGATAGGGGGAGAGCAGAAAGATAGGGGGAGATCAATGAGATAGGGGGAGAGTTTTAAATCTTATGATGCTTTAAGTGGTCAATCAAAGATTAGATATCATGGCATGTAAGTCATATTTTAATATCATCACATCAAAATATGAAAAAGAAATAAAGTGTTGCGCAAGTCATGAAGTGGCGCGCAAGTGAAGAAGTGGTGTGCAAGTCATTAAGGGGTGCGCAAGTTAAGAATTGGTGCACAAGTGAAGAAGCGTTTCAAAAGTCATATTTCAATTTCATCACACAAAAATATGATAAAGGAAAGAAAGCAGCACACAATCTAACAAGTGGCGCACAAGTCATCAATGGGAACACAAGTCATGAAGGGGCGTGCAAGTTATGGAGCAGCGCATAAGTCACGAAGTGGCATGAAAGATGAGTTGTACACCTCATGTGCAAGGTCTCCAAAATTCATATAAATAGATGGATACCCTCCTCATTTAGTAGTATATCAACACTTATAGAAAATCCAAGATCTGATCGTACAAGTGGAAGTGGCATGCAAGTTCTGAGTGGTGCAAAAGTAGTGAGTTGTACAGTCGGTGGCACGCAAGTAGTGGCACATAAGGAGTGTCACTCAAGTAGTGGCGCACAAGAAGTGGCGCACAAGAAGTGGCATGCAAGCAGTGGCACACAAGTAGTGGCGCGCAAGAAGTGGCGTGAAAACAGTGGTATGCAAGCAGTGGTGCCCAAGTATAAAGTGGTGCGCAAGTATAAAATTGGCACGCAAGTTGGTTTTTCTACAATAAAGGCAGAGGCTACGCACTAGGTAAAGGGGTACAAAAGTCACCCTAGGGTTGCGTGAAAGTTGAATGTTTCCCAATACACCTACGGTAAAGGGGTATTCATCAGTGGATGAAAATTGTACATTAACAGAGCATATACATACAGTGGAGAATGCATTTATTAGAGATAATGAAAGGACCTACAAGTCTTTAAACTATGAGTGGATCTTCTGAAGTAGTGATCTTTCTTCAGTTGAGATAGCAATGAGATTTCAAATTGTGATTGGTTTTAAACCATAAGGGATAGCGAGTCTGCTCCAAACTTTGTAAATAGCAGTGCGCTTTTAGTGGATTTGGTATATCGACACATCGCCAGTATGTGCTCTTTGGATGCAGCCCAGTGAGGGTGAATCAAGTAAAATTTTTGTGTCCTGTGCTTACTTTAATATTTGTTCATACTCTACAACAGGAAGGATAGAGAAGAGAGTTTTTTTCTAATAATGAAACAAGATTAATAGGGGTAATTGTTTAAATCTGTCATACCCTGATTCACCCCCTCTCATGGTATCTATCCTAGTGATCCTAACAACTACCAGGAATCTCCTTGTGCATACCCCATCAACATTGATGAACCAAATGTCCAAAATGATAGAAGTTAACATAAAATTTAATCTAATATTAAAAGTATACCGCTTGTCTAAACTGGAACTCCCCTTATATTTTGATCAGAAAAAATCCACTGGAGATCTTGAAACATCAACCTGCACAAAGATCTGAGAAATGGGATGAATAGGTTACTGAGTTCATTAGTCTGAACAAAGAAAGCACTCGATTACATTTAGAATCAGCCTAAGGAAGGATAGGTTCTGAAAGGGGAGGGGTAATCTAGGAAGACTAATCTAGATGGAAAAAGATGGCAGGTCATGATGCAGGTGAAATGACCAACTAAATAAGTAGAAACGCATGGAATTAAAGTATTGGGGAGTCCTAGATGATGCATGGGTCATGTAATATTCATCTTAAAAGAGAATAAGGATATGACGTGATTCGAGAAATCCTACAATCGACAAAATTAGTAAATTACATGAGTTTTTGATGAAGCCATCAAAAGCACCTAATGGAGGAAGACATTGGCTAAAACATGCCACAGAGGAAAAGTCAATGAGAGAAGAATCCATGACAAATTTTGAGGAAGAAATAGGTAAGGAAGGAGCTGCATTATAGAAGCCTGATACCTTAAGACCAAGGGGAAGTATAGGAAGCTGAAGATATCACATATTAGGTGGAAGGTTGACATGTCATAAAGGATATAAAGAAGGATGACAGGACCCATCCCCCACCGATGGGGGAGGGGCAAAAAAATAGGTCATGGCTGATTAGGGCATCATAGGCGATAGAGAGAAATGGGAGAAGATTGAGGTGATAGAGGGATATATTCAGGATAATGTTTCCTCATCACACATTATTGTAAAGAAAAAAAATTCTTAAAGGTGTTGAGGAATTTGAAAAAGGTTAAAAAATATTGGATCAATTAAGATCAGTGACACCAAGATAAAATAGCCCATTTAAAGAATCTAATGTCCAAAAATGTACTGTATGTGGATGGATTTAAACACAACTATATATTTGTTTCACAACCTTATAACAATGGAAATGATTTGTTTTTTTTGAAATAACAGGATCATTATCAAATTTTTGATATATATATATATATCTATGTTGTCCAAACTACAAATAACTAATGAAAATATTTTTTTATTGAGTTGGATATGGGAAAAAATCAAGTTATCTTAGCATGAAAGAAGATAATTCACTTTGGAACCACAAAATTGGTCATTTTTTCTAAAAAACTTGAAAATATTTATTCATGGAGATGGTATAAGCAACATTACAAGCCTATAAAGGATCAAAATTAATTTTGTGATAATTTTAAGAATAGAAAGATGATGAATAGAAGTAAAAAAAGAGTTGAGATTCAAATGAGAAGGCTTACTATAGATTACTTAGAGAAGTATGAAATCCTACATTAACTTATCTCTACATACATGCTTCAAGAAAATAGAAAATAAAACAAGAATAATTGGAGGTTCTTGGATATATTAAGAACCTTGAAAACTAAGAACGATACTTCAAGATACCTTTAGGGGAAAGATTTCTTTTTGAGAATGTAAATTCTAAATTTTTATCTTTTAAGAAAAAATTTAGATATGATACCATACATGATGTGGTATAATAAGAATCTGAATGTGAATACTTTTTAGGTTTAAATATGCCCAAGTTTTATCAAATTAAAACACAAACATCATGGTAAGTTCAACGAGAGAGTTGATGATGATATCTTTTTGGGAATCATCTGAAAAAAGAGGGTATTTATGCTAAAACAAAAATATTGGTAATATGTTTTGTAAAAAAACATTCCTTTACGAGTTATGAATTTATGCATGAATTTGAATTTTTGGAATTTTAGAGCAGGAGTTGTTTTTAGAATTGAGATTCAAATCAAGAATCTAAGAGTTGAATCATTTTGAGTAAATATATTTGGATATTTATTGGATGCAAAAGATTCCTCGAGTGATCATATGAGTTTCAAGAGCCATGGGTTAAGTTAAAAAAAATTTGGAGGATTTTTTCCATGGGAGAACGAGTTTGGTGTGCATGATTTAAGAGAAACCATGGAGCACCCTAAGAGTGGGGTGTTTTACAGTTCTTTTTCTAAAGAATACAGCTAGTCTACATGGTTAGATAATGGTTAAGGTTGAACCATGTAAATCTCAAAGGAAACCATGCGAACTTTTCTTGGTTTGGGGTTTGGAGTATGATTACTGAAAAACCTTGTAGGATCTTAGAATTTTTTGCAGAGGTGATCTACAAGGTTGGAGCACGATTTGACTAATCATGCATCCCAATTGTGTGAGTTTGATGGTATTGGATAGTAAATGATGAATGATTGGTTCATGGTTTGGCCAATCATGCATCCAAACCACGCGACACGTTAAAAAGTGGGAAATTACCATTATCCTCTCTAATTATTTTAAACCCAACCGACTTTTTCCTTCCTCCCTCATGTGTAATCCCCAGATTTCCAACCTCACTCTTTCTCCTTCAACCCCCCTTTGATTTGGGTATATTTTGATGCAATTTACAATGATCTTTGGTGAGTCTCTCCCTCTATCTCCCTATATTCTTAGTTTATATTAATTTCTTTCTAATTTGGGCAACCCGATTAGGCATTTAAGAGACGATTCCACTGAAGAATGGTGGAATCATCATATAATGATGGGGATTTCACATGCCTTGGCTAGAGGACATCCCAATATGGTATCTACATGCCATCACACATCCTTTTGATGAAGGTACATCTCCGTATAGATTTTTCTAGGGTTTTCATATAAATTGGATAAAATTGATAGATGAACTATTGGAGAATGATGGACCTTTTATGTGGCTTAGGTTTGGGTGCATACCAGAAGTGTAACACACCTTGTTTCTTGTGGTTTTGTTGTGATGAGGTTGTCTGATGAGATTTTGGGCACTAGGCCTAGTTGAATTAAATTATAAATTAATTATAAATTGTTAAAAGTGATTTGAATAACTACTTATAGTTTTTAATATTTAATTATTGGATGTTATGGTTGGAGTTAGGGCCTCATGTGTTTAGATGATGTCAGTTAGACTTGGATGATCTCAGACAAGAGTAACCGAGTTGTACATTAAAGGGAATAACTTCAAATTGATGTAGGTGGTCCCTATGTGTTTAACTTTGGTTTATACTTTCAATATGAAACATGTTATGTGTGGTATCACCATTATGGGAAATCATACTTTTGATTATATAAATTTATTTATTTATCTGAAATTTTTGGACTGAATAATGTTCCAAGGGCCATGATGGACCCTTGTGTATTGGCTTGTTTTCCTTAACTATTAATGGTCAAGGACATGTTTATAAATTCATTCCTTGTAATATACATATCTAGAGGAGTGAAAATTGAATTAATTAAATAAAATAAGGTGAATGAGATGTAGTGGCCTTAGTTATAGGTTCTCTTATTGATCTATAGGTAGAGGTGAGTGATGAATTGATATGGGTGTTATAGGGATTATCCATATGGTAAACATGGGATACCATAAATACTTTGGGATAGTTGAGATAATAATGGAGTGAGTGTTCCTCCCCTACCTAGATGTAAGTACCTAGGAGAGTATTCCTTGGGTAGATTGTGCATGAGTTGAGTGAGGGGAATGACCTGAGACAACTTGGAAAGTGAGATGAGACTTATGTCATATTTTAATACCAATGAGAATGAGGTCTGCCTTATGAAGCCAGTGATTCCATGACATGATTATGTTGATCCCAAGGAAGATTACGTCCTCAGAGTGACAGGTGTTAACATGAGATATGTGAATGGGATAATGGAACCCATGGGGGTGTCCATGCTATGATGTGAATCAAGGGACCCTAGAGGGTTACCTATTGATATATTGACACTAGGGAGGGAGCACACCATGACAGTGACAGGATGTGCACTTGAGATGCTGACCTAAGACTTGTGGGACAGGTTTGGTAGATATCTGGACCTTATGAGATTCATACATGAGATGATTCAGGTGATAAGAAATACCAACCAATATGTATATGGATACATGGGATGCCTTGTACATTCTCCTTAGATATGAAATTCATACCTGATATTGGTTTATAATACCTTGAACATGCACCATGGATTCAAATGTGATATGGTTTGGAATTCCTTGGAAATAGTCCTTGGATTCAGATGTGATATGGTTTGGAATGAGTTAGATGCAGTCCTCAGATTCAGATGTGAATACGATTTAGAATTCCTTGGACACAATATTTTTATCCGGATGTGATTTAGTTTAGAATGACTTAGACATGGTCCTTGGATTCATATGTGATACAGTTTGGAATGCCTTGGATATGCTCTTTATATTTAGACATGAAAGGGTTTGGAATTACATGGACACACTCTTTGGATTCAGATATTCTATAGTTTGTAATTCATTGGACATGATCGTTGGATTCATCATGTCATTGATTTGGATTTCCTAGGACATGATCCTAGGAATCAACCTTCGATATTGAGGTTACTGTATTGTCTATGAATTATTCCTAGGAATCATCCATGGACATGATATTGGTTGGAACAGTTATGTGGCATACTCAGGGACACCTAAGCATTGGATGAAGTAGTTTTGGGTTGATCCCAAGTGTTATGTTAGAACCCAAGGATTGAAATTAGTTATTTATTTATACTTCCACATTGTATTTATTTATATTCCGATCATGTCACATGAAAAAGAAATACATTTACTAGTTATGTACAAAAAATGCATTGGTGGTTACCTTCTGAATGGTACTCACAACTTACTCGGGTGGCCATGAAATTTGGACACCCAAACAACCTCCTTTGTTTATAGGTTCAGGTTGGGATGAGTCCTGAAGTAGCTAGATAAAGTGAGATAAATCATACGAGATCAAAATATCAGAATGAGGAAAGGCTTGGGGATGAAATTAGAGCCTCAATGTCATTTTATTCTTTTATTTATTTATATATGTGATCATCATAGTGGTAGATAACTCATTGTATGTTGGAATGGCCATGAGAATGTATGGATGTATGCTTCCACATTTCATTTTTATACAATTGTTTTGATTTATTTCTTTCATGTACTCTGGTTATTTATTATATATGAGTATTGGTTATTTTATTATTATTGAACACTCTAATAAGGGTGCATATTCTCCCCATGATTACACCCTAAAACATTGTTGCTAGTCGGTAGCCTCTACTATATGAGGAGTCATGCCTAAAGTCACTTAAAGATCATAAGTTTGGGAAATGTCAAGTAGTATAGGGTGGTAGGACATTATAAAGTGGTATCATAGAATTTATGCGGCTGATATCACAGAGTTTACTATAGTTTTTTTGTCTTACTATTTGGAGAGGTAGTAGACATGTGATATAGTGATGTGTTAGGGCTTTTGGTGGACCTAGAACTAGTGTACTACAAACACATTTTCTAATGAAAATTATAATTTACCAGGGATATGGGATTACTATTCTTGGTTTTTTCCTTTAAAACTGTATGATTTCACCTAGCACGACACACTTGAGTTGTCATGGATTTATGATTTATGGGTTTTTGGATCCTAGCCCATTTTAAATAGGTAAATTTTCATACATCATATTCATCATATATTATTAACATGACATATATGTATTTGTGTGCGATTGATATCACTAATTATGAGCGTTCAATTTCTTGAAGTGTTAATAACATATTTGGCATTTTTTTATATACCTTGTTGGTGACATTCTGCTTATCTAGACCATGATATAGTTTATTTTGATGATAGGTCACGTGGATCTAATAGTGAGATGATTTTTGACGATGATGAACATATAATTCTTCTATGTAAGTGAAGTATAGTGACCCCTGGTGGGTCGGTTTAGGAATTTAATGCATTGCTATTAGTTTTGAAATAAAATATGTTTGGTATTTTAAAGAGTCAATAAAAACCTATATGGTGTTTTCTTATATATCTTCTTGGTAGAATTATACTTAACTGAACCATACGATGATTGTTTTCTTGACATTGATCATCTAGTAATGATGTTGTTGTATATAAAAAATACCAATGGATGTGAATGTGATCCTTGATGGGGTGGCTCCTATGTCTGGAGGCCTAATGGGGATTAGTTGAAGATTGTGATTCTCAAGGGAGTAATCCCGTATGTGGATGCCTTGTGAGAATCAGTCATCAAGTAGGATGATGACATGGAATTTGATGCCTAATGAGTGTGTATATATATATATATATGAGCATTTGGAAATTGATATTTCATTCGATGTTTGAGATGGGAATAAGGAGGTGTTGCCTATGAGTCATGGTCTATATAAGATATGACCTATAATCTTGGTAGGGGAGCCTAGTACCCTCGAAATGTAGATCATGATATTGGTGAAATAGATATTACGAGAAAGATGAGTTTTGGTATACGAGGGTAACTCGAGATAGTGGTTTGCTTGGGATTGTAAGTGCCTTAGCAATAGAAGCATGGGTAAATTATTTGGGTTATGAGATCAGTTCACCGAAGGTGTTATCGAGTATATGGTATGGGCATGTGGATGCCTTTTATTTTCATGAGAAAAGAATGTTGAGTCTCAGTACTTAGGTGTCAATGATGGTTTCGAGGGTAGGATCAGAAGGAAGCTTGACCCTTTGGATTCTGAAGGTGATTTAGGGACTGTGGTGAGAACGCAGGTAGATTATTTTTGACTTTGGAATGATGCCTGTGGGAGGGTATTGTGTGGTAGAACCTAGCATGGGTAAAATGATTAGTTTTTAAGAGGACCACCAAGGGTTCTTTCAGATGGATGAAATTAACATGTTGTAGAGAATGGTTAGTTATTTAGGTGCATAAGCCTGGGTTTGATCATTTACAACTCATGAGAGCTTGAGTCATGGTGTATAACCTAGGTGGTGTGCGTTGGTTATGTATGAATCTCATTAAATTTAAAATTAATGATTGAATATGTTCATGATGAGGACTGATTAAATTAATGGAATGTTTGTGGGTTTGGTTTATTGGTGTTTTAATGAAAAGGGCAAATGACCCTCTTTAGTAGAGGATACTAAAAATTGGATCAAACCTGATGGCATGAACAATCCTGGTTGATCCTAATTAGGTATTGATAGGATGGGTGAGCGTGGATTTGGGGAAGCGACATGTGAATTATGATGGAACCTATTGAGGTTGAACTTGAAAAGTGGTATAATGAAATCCATATGAGGGGAGTGAACCATTGGTCAAGGAAGGTGTGGCCCTTGTTATAAATGAATTTCTATGGGTGCTAAGGATAACATTCTCGATCAGCCAGGAATGGGTGACAGTTGATGTTTCACGTTAGAGCTCAGGTATGATGGATATGACCATGTACAATCATTATGTATAGTAATGGATGGATCATGAGACATGGAAGAATGATCCTTGCATTGGAAGGGTTATGGGAATGATATAACTGGATGTTGGATAATCAAGGTGGTGTATATATTCCACTATGAAAATGAATTTGATTTATCTAGTCCCATTTAAAATACTATATTTTGAATTTACATGTGGTTTTGGATAGATCTTGTGCCTTTTCATCGAGATCAGGATGAATTTGATGTGATTTGAGTGAGTTTCAAATTGATAGTGTGCCAACACTAGGGTGACAACATAGCGATGTATTTGGAAGGTTGAGGATCCAACCATGGAATAAAACAAGAAGTCATTTTTAGGCTTTAATAATACTTCTTAGATGATCTCATGGTTCCTTCAAGGGATTAGGGAATCATGATTAGAAGATGTGATAGTGTGTCGATAGGTGTGACTGAGTTTTTTTGAGGAAGTTATGTCATGGGAGGTCCAACTAATATTTTTGTCATGTAATTGGGTGTGGTGAGATGGAAATACCACTGAGAGGGTCATTGGACCGCTGGAATTATGTTTTAGTAGGTGATTATGATGTTGGGTAGAACCATGGCTCAGAATTAGTCAATGATAAGTTGAGTCTTATGGTGGGGAGAACCATAGGGAAGATGATGGATGGATTAATGACACAATGGTGTCTTAGGATATATGGGTATGGGAGAGCACCACCTATGTGTTTTAGTGATGATTATGAGTGATGAATCGAGTTTTGATAAACAGTGCTCCTCATGTTTGGGGTAAATCAATGAGATCTCATTTGACATTCAGAGATATAACATAGTGAATTAAGAATTAATTGATGACCAAGATAGGTTTAGGATAATGGTTTAAGGGCTGAGGAGACTTCTCAGGGATAAGAAGTTCTATGGAATGGAGGCTGTAAAACCCCACTCCTTTATGAGTTCTAAATTTCAATATAAATTTAATTTTTTAGAATTATAGACTAGAGTTCAATTTTAGAATTGAGATTTAGATTGATAATAAGATAGTTGGATAATCTCAATTTGATATTTTTGGGAATGGATTAGATATTGAGAGGTGCCTCAGGTTCCTAGATGATTTTCAAGAGATTTAGGTTAAGTTTTACAAGTTTTGGAGGATTTATTCCCTAGTTTCATGCTTTAGTGTTCATAGTTTAAGAGAAACTACAAAACACCTAAAGAGTTAGACACTTTCAAGTTATTTTTCTAAAGTTTATGTTTAAGGGTGAATTGTGAAGAGCTCAGAATAAGCTGTGTGGACTTGGATTGCCTTGGGGCTTGGTGTATGATCACTACATGGTTACAAAAAATGATATAGGACCTGAAAATTTTCTTCTGATGTGATCTTCATGGTTGGAACATGGTTTGGATAATTTCGTGACCCAAACATGAGAGGGTGATGGACTTAGATAGTGAAGGTTTCATGGTTGGCACACAATTTTTAAAACTATGCATAAAAACCATGTGACTCACTAAAAAGTGGAAAATTTCAATTTCTTCCCTCTGATTATTTTTACCCAAACCCCCTTTTCTTCCTCCTTCATGTACATACCCCCCAACCGACTTCCTTCCTTCTCCTTCACCCCCTTCTAGTTGGGTAGATTTTGATGTAACTTCTGAAAATTCTTGGTAAGTCTCTCCCTCCATCTCTCTTCGTTCTTTGTTTCTCTTGTTTTATTTCTAATTTGGGTGACCAAGTTATAGATTTGAGAGACAATTCCACTAGAGCATGGTTTAATCATCCTGTAATAATGGTTCATTCACATGTATTTATTAGAGAACATCCTGATATAGTATCTATAATAGACCATACTTTTCATACTTATACATCACATCAGTTTAGATGAATATTCATTATATAACATAACGATGCATGCCATAATTATATAAGTCTAGTTCCTTCGAAAAATTTGACATACAAAAAATTGGTTCATAAAAGATCTACATCATCTCATAATAAGTTCTTTATAACTAGCACTATTATTAGGAATATCATACATAATACTCTTCTTCATAACCCGGGGAAAGGAAACCTAAGAAAGGGTGAGCTCAAATGATCAATAATGGTAAACAAGAGAGACAACAATTATCACATAAGTTTCCATGACCCATCCCAAAGGGGCCCATATCGTGACTACCCCAAGCCACCCTCTGATAGGCAAGGGGCTAGTAACTAGCATCGAGTAGGAATTTACCACAAATGGGAAATGCCTACTCTTTGCTAGTCAACAGCCCCTGGCCTACCAGAGGTGGGATTTGGTTAGTCGTAGAACATTCCTCTCTAGGACGAATCGTGACAGAGTGGTATCAGAGGGGTCAATTCTACTTTAGGACCAGGATTCTGTGAGATTGGTTTGGGGGTAATGGTGTTAAGTGTTTTGAGTTTGACTTTTAGGCTAGGGACTCCAATGTTGGTGCGAAGGTTGATGTATCCATACACCAGGAATCTAAGAACCTGCTTTTTGACTCGGTATATCAAAATAATAGTTGCAAGAAAAAACAATGGTACTTGCATCATATAGGAATGGTTGTGTCATCCATGTGCTTCTCGAGTTATCTCCCCAAATATACTCTATTGACCATGGTACATCTTGTTTTATTTCAGGATGCATCCACGTAGATAGCCAGTCGTAATTCCACTGCGTGATCATGAGGATGATCGCCTAGTGACAAGGCATCAGTACAAGGGCCTATGTAGGAGATAGAACCTCTGGGTGGTTTACCAAATATACCGCCACCCATTAATAAGTAGCTACTACTAACACTACCAGTTGAAGATGCATGTAGCCTAAGTACGTTGCATGAGTTTTAGAGGTAGTGAACTCCCATTATTTTTTGGGTGAGACAGACCCCTAGATGGATGAGGATTGGCTAGAGGTAGTCACCTATGTTTTCTACCTTATGAGGATTTTTTCTGATCAGATGGTAATACTTATCGCAAGTCTTCTAGGGATGGTAGAGTTAGGAGACTTAGTCACATGATGAGATAGCTCTCTCCTAGATATACTTTTAGAGTCTCTTTAGAGAGGATTTCTATCTAGACATGTTGTGATTGGTATGCATACAAGAGATTCTACATATGTAACAGGGAAGTATGACCATGATAGAGTATTCGGTGAAGTTGATATTTCATGCTACTCCTTGGATATGGTGTATGACCAGTTCTTTAGAGGTTAGATCTTTGAGCAGGGCTTATGCCAGAACATCAAAGCATCTTTTTCCTCCCTTATCATTTCTACTTATATGGGGGTACTTGAGTGATCCTTGTTAGTGGAAAGTTTTATGGAAAAGTAAACACCAGTAGTGAGAGATAGTAGTGGAAATCCAGTAGCTGAGACCTCGCTAGCAAGTAGTCGATGGTAGTCACAGGGATCCAAGCATGTCAGGCACTCCAGGAGGTGATACTAGGACTCAGGGTCAGTGGTGCATGGCTCCTAGGGCAGCTCAAATTAGCCAAGGGTTAGGCGGTGTTTCTCATGTAACGGTCAGGGACATCTGGCATGAGATTTCCCAACCCATCGTATAGATGATCAAGAGATGGTTTAGGTACAACCTAGATAGTGAAAAAGATAGGATCAGGGTGGTCCACAGGGTGGAGGAAGTGGTATAGGGGATGACAGGGCATCAAGAGGTGGTCAAAAGTTCGACCTATTACCACCACCACCCCCAGGTGGTCCACACCAGGCTCAGGGAGTTGGTGGATAGGGACGAGGACAACTATAGGATATAGAGGCATATGACTCTGAGGATACAAGGATGATATGAGGTATTATCTGTTTCTTTTATAACTTATATGTATTATTGATAGACATAAGTGTTAGTCATTCTTTTCTCACTGTGAATCTTGTTCGAGACTTGGAGATTCTAGTTGAACTATTGACTCGAATCTTATGCTTGGAGACTCCTACTATAAGAGACTCGATGATAAAACACTGGTGCCGACAGTGTGACCTGACTCTTGGAGGTTAGAGTTTCGATTGAGATATATTGTCAGTGGCATCGATGCCTTACGACGTCATTCTTGGTATGGACTAGTTATCTACAATTCATGCTTAGATTAACTATTTTAGGTGAAGAGTGCATTGTTCCTACAGTGATGGGACCAAGTTTTCCTTTTTTGGTGAAAAGGAAATCTAAGAAAAATAGTATATACTCACTCATAGGAGGGTGTAGCCGATTACTCATCATTTGGATAGACTGACCCTTGGTGTAGTGAATGTTATGAGTCCTTAGTTTCCTACAGTGGTGGAAGAGTATGAGGATGACTTTTCTAAATATGTTATAGGTTTACCTCCCCACAGAGTGATATACTTATTATTTCATCTACACCTAGATATTCCATTGATATCTACACCTACATATCATATGTCTCCTACAAAGCTTCGTGAGCTGAGGGTACAATTGGAGGAATTATAGTGGAAGGGATTTGTGAGGCCTAGTGTTTCACCCTGGGCAGCCCCAATTTTGTTTTCCAAGAAGGTAGATGGGAGATTGAGGTTATATGTAGATTTATGGTACTTAAACTAGGTGACTGTAAGAACAAGTATCCACTACTGAGGAATGATTACCTCTTTGATCAGTTGAAGGGGGCACGATGGTTCTCGAAAATTGACCTCAGATCAGGCTATCCCCAGCTACGAGTACAAGATGAGGATATACCAAAGAAAACCTTTAGATTTAATTAAGGTCACTATGAGTACTTAGTGATGATTTTTGGAATGAGGAACACTCTAACAATGTTCATAGGACTCAAGGACTAAATCTTTCAGCCTTACTTAGACCGATTCATGGTGGTCTTCATCGATGACATCCTAGTGTATTCGGCATCTGAGGAGTAGCATGAGAGACACTTAAGGATGGTCCTAGAAACTCTCTGAGAGCACCATATTTAGGAAAATCTCTTGAAGTTTTAGTTATGGATCCAAGAAGTCCATTTTCTAGGACACATCATCTTAGAGGATGGATTTGTAGTGGATCCAGTGAAGGTTGAGGTAGTGCTTTCTTAGGATCCACCCAAGAGTGTTACCAAGGTGGATAGTTTAATTGGATTGGTAGGGTACTATCATAGGTTTGTACCTGAATTCTCTAGAGTAGAATCACCCTTGACAACTTTTACATGGAAGGGGAAGCCTTTCGTGTGGACAGAAAAGTGCCAATAGTGATTTTAGGAGATGATGCAGAGGTTGATGAGCACTCCCATCTTGAGGTTTCTGGAGGTAGGTGTTGAGTATGTGGTGTTATGTGATGCATCAAAGACCGATATTAGTTTTTTCCTAATGTAGAGTTAAGTAGTGATTTCCTATGGTTCACAAAAATTGTGACCACACGAGCAGAACCACACGAGCCATGATCTTGAGTTAGTAGCGATAGTCTTTTCTTTGAAGATGTGGTGATACTACCTGATGGACAAGAAATTTTTCATATACTCTAATCACAAGAGTCTCAAGTATATATTATCTTAGAAATATCTTAGCTTGATATAGAGGCGATGGCTAGAGTTCCTCCAGGACTATGAATTCGAGATTGTCTATACTCTTAGGAAGGGGAATATGGTGAAATATGCTCTCAGCAGGAGATATAGTTCGCAGTTGCTGAATGAGACATCTGAGTAGTTGGCCTCATTGTAGATATCCTTTATGGATGGGGATGGAGAAGCTTACCTCCAGTTAATGGTCGTCACCCCTCCACTCTTACAGCGAGTCAGGGAGGCACAACTTGGAGATACCAACTGTGAGAACCTATGTGATCAGATGTCCATAGGGCATGATCCTGATGGATATTCAAAAGGTGGGGAGTACGTTGTTCTCTTTAAAGGATGCATGATGGAACCAATGATGTTGTGGGATGAGATTTTGATGGATTTTTAATATACCATTTGGTGGAACATCCAGGTGTGGTGAAGATGTACCAGGACCTCCGCCACTAGTTTTGGTGGTTAGGGATGAAGAAAGGAGTTGTGGAGTTTTTTCTCAATGCCTTACTTATCCGCAAGTAAAGGCTGAGAACTAGGTTCTAGAAGGTTTAGATCAATCCCTTGAGGTTCCATAATGGAAGTGGGATTGGATATTTATGGAGTTCATGATGGTTTTACCATGTATTTCAAGGGGGAACGATGCCATCTGGGTGATCGTTGACCGACACACCAATCCGGCCCACTTCTTAGTTATTCAAGAGAAGAGTTATATAGAGATATTAGGACGCCTCTACATTCATGAGATAGTTCAATTCCATGTATTTACATCAAAAATTGTTTCTAATCATGATGCTCTCTTTACATATCAGTTTTGGAAGGGATTATAGGAGGTGTTTGGGGCCCAGATACACTTGAGCACAACATTTCACCCACATACGAATGACCAAACTGAGTAGACCATTCAGGTTCTGGAGGATATACTGTGAGATTTTATGTTAGACTTTAGATGTAGTTGGGATGATCACATACCACTGGTGGAGTTTTCATATAATAATAGCTACCATTCCACCATTGGTATGACACCATTCGAGGCTTTGTATGGGTAACCCTATAGGTCACCACATTTTTGGACTGACCTAAGAGAGTCAGCACTCATGGTCCTAGAGTGTGAGATACTATAGAGATGGTGCAGATAATCTATAAGTAGATAAAGACTACACAGAGTTGTTATAAATCTTATACTGATAAGTGATGGAGGAATTTGGAGTTCGAGGAAGGAGACCATGTGTTTCTTTAGGTTTCACCTCGATGGGGGTTATAGAGATTTTGTCAGGGTGACAAGCTATCTTCGAGGTTCGTTGACCCTTTCCAGACATTGTGTAGAGTTGGTGAGGTGGAATACTTCTTAGCTATACCTCTACATTTAGATCGGGTGCATGACGTATTCCACGTGTCGCAACTGAGGAGGTATATGCATGACCCATTGCATGTTATCGATTGGGTGGAGATGTACATCGAGGATGGAGAAAATCTTGTTGAGTACCTAGTGGAGATTGAGGATTGATAAGAGGGGATCCTTTGTGGGATATTGATTCCATTGGTTCATGTATAGTGGCACACAAGAATATCTAGGAGATCACATGGGAGCGAGAGGCTCGGATTCGTGCTCAGTACCCTCATCTATTTGAGTAACCCTTATTTTGGATTTTCCGAGATGTAAAGCCCAAAGGTGGGGAGGATATAGCATCTCAGATTTTACATGTATTATTTTTAGATATTATATAGATTATTTTTGGGACCAAGTGCTAAGACAACATGTGATTCCAAGGCTCGGTGTACCAAAAACAAATTTTTGAAAAATATTAAAATATTAAATAACATGTGCATGCAGTTTTCCTAAAAAAGTGTAATAACTTATAAATAGGTTCCAAATCAGAAATATGAGGGTAAAATTGAGTTCAAAATAGAGGTTTGACCCTAGGCATGACTTAACATTAGTCGGTGTGGTTCGTTTGTGAAGAGGTTTTCACAGACATAAAAGGAATAAAACAATTTAATAAAAATTATTTTTTTGACATAGAAAGGTGGTTTATCCATTAATAAATCTTTTTTCAAAGATCTAGGGTTATCCTCATAACCCTAAAATTCTCTAGAGACTTTGGAGAGAGAAACTCTAGAGGATCCTTTCAATGAATGATGATGGAACCTCAAATTAGTGATTGACGAACGCTGGTCTTGACAGATATCGCTAGCGGTGATGATGCGATGACTATTCTTCATTAGAGAACGATATGAATCGAGGTAGGGAATGTGATTTAATTAATTCTTTCCTGTTCTGGATTCTTATGATGAATGCGGACTAATCCATGAACAGATTAGCCCACAGATCGATTGTATTTGTAGGATGAGATTTTTTTGTGGGTTTATCAGGATTTATTTAATTTGATTTTCTATACCAAAATCCCCCATTCTTGATCTTTAGATAAATATGCTTGGTCAATGATGATAAAACTATGTTCGTGTTCATTTCTCCCTCCGTTCTTCACATTGATCACCGGTTGGATCGTTGAGGTCCTGGATTGATGTTGTCGGGTGGTTCAAAACTTGATCGGACCCCCATATTTGAGGAAAATAAACAACTAAGGTTATATATGTGTATATTGGGACCTAGGGATCTCAGATCTAGGATAGTTTTAATTTTTAGGCATCATAGGAGGCATAGTGGTCCGCAAAATGGGCCACTAGTACATGGCAGCAGCACCGGTGGCTGGCGACAGTGCGCGGTGGTAGATGCATTGGGTGGATGAGATCGGAAATGAATGTGGAGTGGGTCAGGCTATTGGGTCAGATCCAAGTCAGGTGAATAGGTCAGATCTAGGTTGGGTTTGGGTCAGGTCAGATCTGGGGAAATCGAGGTGGATCCCCATTGCGGTCGACCGTAGTATCCGGTCAGGTGTGGTAGGTGGACTTACCACAATGGTCAATCCATGGGCAGTTGGTCCACACGGTAGGTGGACCAATTTTGGAAATTGTTTCATGGAACCCAAGAAAGTTTGTGATCAAATTCATTCAAATGACCATAAATCCTAAATAAAGTTTCCAAATGACATGATTTCAGTAGCAACATGACCCTAACTTTAAGACGGTCGACCCAAGACAAATGTTGGGTACCTTATTCAGAGTTGAGTCTCTTTATTTTCCTAGTTTGGATCAGTATAGGTTGAGTGCGTTCTCTTGGTACTTTCCTTGAGGGTACAATGTGGCATTACATCCACATCACTGGATTATAATCCCCTCTAGGGGCTATGTCTCAGATAGAGTTGTGGTGTCTCTCCGTGAGACTGCAGTGCGATCCTCTATCATCCCTAGTGAAGTTTGTGGAATCGGTGTGACCTACTTGAGTAGGGATTTGATCCTCCATCTAGCAGGACACATCCGTATGGTTTGTGGAATCATTGGAATATGATCCCTTACATGGCAGTTTAATCTATATTAGGTTCATGGTGTCCCCCAATGGTTCTAGATGTGACCCCCTCTCTATGTATATAGCCTTCTTTTACCAATGTGTTCTCTTTGGGTGGAGCCCAAATGAGCTAGACCTCTTTGTCGAGTGTCTCTAATGATATCATGGCTCGAGGAGTGAGTTATCCAGGAACAAGTATTTCTTTTAGTATAATCCTATGGCTGGCCGTTGGGTATGACCACCTGATTGCATTGGGTCTTTCCTGAGTATATCTGGGTTCTCTTTTAGTTTATGTTATAGATAGATATTTATATCTTGTATTGAGATGAATATACTTAGTGCTTCATTTTTAGTGTTTTTGGGATCTCCTACTGAGTATTTTTATACTCACCCCTACAAAGTTTTTGCCCACACATGCCGTATCTTGTGCAAACGATGACCCTTTTGATGGTGTCCTAGGAGGACCAGGAGCGAGTGGAGCTTATCTGGAGTTGGTAAGACCATGGTGTTTACCAAGATAATATCATGACTTAGTCCTATCCCTTAGAGTAGGTTGTGATTCTATAATTTTGTTTATAATTGTGTTACAGACTCTTTTTGGTGGGATTGTATTCAACCCTTTTTACTTTTCTGTTACATCATATTGTAATTTGGTTGTGGGATCTTAGTTTTATTCATTATTTCTTTCAGTTGTTTTACATTTAATTTTTTTCTTGGAGATATGTGTGTGTGTACTTGTAAATTAGGCTAATGCCTCCCATTTTTGTGAAATTCCTACTCAGTTCTAGTCACCAACCTCTATCCTGTCAGAGGCGGGTTTGGGGTAGTCGCGACATGGGTCCCTATAGGACAGGTCATGACATAAGTATAACATGAGCATAAGGATGTTATAATATGATATTAACACTATAAATCCATACCCTATATATAATATATCCTAATATTGAGTCATGAAATAAATCTTTGCAATTCATAAGACATGAATCATAAAATAATCAAAGAACATAAGTTGCAGAAGCATAACATTGGCATAAGACATAGAATTATGAAAAAAATATAAGTATAGAAAATAATTTCTTTATTAGACAAGGATCATTTTCAATACTATCATAGTGGATTGGGTTTACTCTCCAAATCATCTTAGTAGTCAAGGCTCACTCCCATGACTGTCATAGTGGACAAGTCCCTTACTGATCTGGGTTCATTCCCTATTAAAATTTTATTTATCTCATAAGATATCAATATTTACCCAATTCATTAGAGGGAGATATAGGTCCCACCCATCACATACTGAAAATATAATATATGTTCTCCACAAGATCATAAAACATTTATTATATCCACACCCATGAAATTAAATGTGTTTCATAAACATTTCATCATATAATAACCCATGGAAAAGAAATGAGTTTCATAAACATTACATCATTTCATTATAGTATAACCTGTGGAAAATAAATGGATTTCATAAAAATGTTTTCATTATAAACATAAACCATCCAGATAAAGAATAAGGATGGTATCCTTAGATCATATACCCAGTAAAGAAAAAGTGAAATCAAGGGTTAATTTATTTGATGAATAGAAATACCATTAAATGATCATTAAACATCATTGAGGAAAATATACTTTCCATTTTGAAAGAACTTATTTAATATATATATATATATATATATTTAAATATTATAGAAAAAATTTTGTTTGAAAATAACCATGGAAACTTATAATTTAATATTCACAGAATTGAGCGGTCGTGATGGTGAGAAATTCTGTTCATGCTTTATAAGTTAAAAAACATTCATTTCATGATTTTGTAAAAATTCAAAAAGTACATCATTTGGAAAATGAAATGAATATTACTTTTAAAACATTTTATAAAAATTACAACATGGTTAAAAATAAAAATAAAAAATTATTTTAGAATATCATAGAAATCAATTTTATAAAACATGGACATGAAAGAGAAAGGATTTTCGATCGAAGAGATAAATAAAGTTAGTTTTCCTTAAAAATATATTTTCAGTATCTTGAGTACTTAAGGTGAATAAAATTAAATTAAAACATGTATTTTAAAAAAATAACCACAATAGAATAAAATTTATGAGTTTCTTGAGAAGTATATCACAATATTTCATCATCATAAACATAATCATAAACAGTCTCGAGAAATAATGATATTGTAACATAAAACCCTTACCGTTTTGGTAACATTTGAATAAAATACCCCATGTAATAAAGAACCACATATGGATATGTAAATCCCCATAAAATTAATAAGAAACATCATAAAGACATTAATGTTCAGTATATACACCACATAAAAGAAACAAACGGTGAATATGACAGGTGTCTCATAGAAATAAAAGAGTGGGACTAAAATCCCTTACCATAGGTCCAACTTCATTTGTACACATTGTAAACTCCTATATAATAAATATAATATTATTATATCTATATTATAGAACCATAATCATATATATTATACCATATATGATTTACTTATAACCCTTTATCACTCATTTTTAACACTTCTTTATTAAAATCATTGTTTCAGGTGATATCTGCTTTGTTTTTCATGTATATTTTGGTTTAGTAGTTTTGGTCCTTCTATTTTTTTTATGGTGCCACTATCTATAAAATATTAATAATTATATAAATATAATATATATTTATTATATACATGTTTAGAATAATTTATAAACATATATATATAAAAATGAATCACACCATTCATAGAGATGGTATAATGTACGTACGTAAGAACGTTTTTTTTCATTTTTTTATTGTATGGAATGAAAAAAAGTTAAATAATAACTATATATTAAAGAATAACTATAATAATATATATAATATATATTCATTAAATACATCCTTATTATCATCCAATAAAAATTAAAATGAAAAACGTATCACATTGCTTCATGGAGGTGGTAGTCCACACGTACACATGATCGATGTTATCATTTTACAATAGTCTAGAAGGTAAAAAGGTAAAAATGATATTATAATTAAATAAGTATAATTGTTTAATAATTATAATATATAAATATTAATCCCATCACAATACTCATTTATAAAATATGATGATGAGAAATTAATTGTATCGCTATGTGGAGACGGTAAGCCTTACTTACGCACAATTGATATTTTCATTTCCAATTTGATAGAAAGTGGGTGAATAAAGGTGGTTTCATAATCATAATAAAATTTAAGTATTTTTATCATACTAAATTTATTATTTTATGAATAATATATCATATTTATAGAATTTAAAAGAATAAATAAAAATAAAGTGTCTGGTTAAGGAGATTGTTGAGCATGTTGTTGCAATTGTTGTCAATAAGATTTCTATACAGTGTAAATTGTAAATATTTGTATGGAAAGGTAGTGATGAAAGTTGTGATAATGATTGAAGTGGTGATGCTTAATGTAATGTTTCAGAATTAGTGAAGAACCCACTTTTATTATGAATATGTTCCATAGCCAATGGAATTTGGAGAATTACTATTTAACATTGGATGAAAAGTTTGGACATTCTACATAATAATTTAGATGATTATTGAAGTGATCCTAAGTTAAAAGACTTATATCAAGGTGATACATTGTTATAACACTTGAAGAAGTCCATGAAATACTCAATTTTATTAGGAAATAAGTAAATATCCATCCATAGTCACTAAGTAGATGAAGTGTTGAAGATACATCAATTGAATCTAAATAGATAAAGTTTAAAAATCATACAATTATTTGATCTGATCCTCAAAGTCCAAGATATGTGTCAATGGAGAAAACATCCCTCAAAACAAGATGTCCATTCATTATGCTTTAATTCATGAGGAATGAATAAATTATTCATGCATCATCTATTATTGAATCAAAGGAGGAATATTGAAGATCTTGTATTTTTTATTTCAAAAAGAAAATTAGGATGATGTTTGAAGATGGAAAATGAGAAAGGAAGAATGCATGGGATTTGTATGAAGAAGGTGTCTATTCACTCTTTTACACTTGTTTTTTAATGAAGTAGGCCTTACATTTTAAAAAATATAGGCCAACTAAGAGGGCCAACCTAGGACCTCAACCTCAGGCACATGCATGACCCGAGGGTCAACCAAACCTAGGGGAACCCTCAAGGACAAACTCGCAAGAGGTGTAGAAGCGCAGTCTACGTATAAGCCCATAGGAGAACCTACGATGATCAAAACATGAGGATAGTATCCATAGTGTGAACTAGGAGTGTTCCTGAGGAGGCAAGAGTGGGCGCAGAAGCGCACCCATAGAACACTGGTGTGGGGTGGCACCAAGAGAGGGGGGAGGAGAATTCTGAGCTGAGGATGGAGTGCTCAACGTTATAAACAAGCACTCACCTGCTATCTCATTTCTATGTGGGATGAAAATAAAAACCGAGAAATAAATCTAGTCCATTGATCTCATTCCATAATTGTGCTACACCGTATGATCATCACGAGATCAACCACGCATATCCAAGTCATCCATCCGATCTCTGCAATTCAAGATTGATCCACGACTATCCAATATTCTTCACCATATCATCATAAACCTTTGGCCACCTGACACAAACTTGTATGCCGTTTCCACTGCCTGGACTCTTTGATCAAACTCCGGCCACAGTTTATGATCGAACCTCTGTGCATAATGATTGTCTGAGTAGCACAATACCATGCACACAACTACATTTTCATGCATGCAATGAATAAAGAAGATCACACGTGGCCGAATAAATTAAAGTTGCGAGCCCACATCATGGACCTCAGGAGTTTTTGATTGAGGATTTCATGCATTTTTAAATGCATATATGTGATGTTCTCATCGAGAAAGAAGGATCCTCATTGAATGGATAAAAACTGAAATAATCGACATATATTTGACCTGCTGCTTAAAAATTTTGAAGCCAAAGATTTCGGGCATTCAAAGCCCTGATATTCATGTCATATACGTGGATTTGAATGAGCATCCTCTTCCTATAAAATGAGTATCCCCAAGATGAAATATGGTGCCTCCATCTTGTAAGAAGGATCTCTTATTTCTATGAAGGAACAAAGCTAATGTGAACCTATCTAGTTCACGAAAGGAATATATTCCTTAAATATTGTCTACACGAAGGAGAAGAGGCCCCGTGGGAGTTCAACAAGTACTACACTCTCTTGAATTGTCCTTGAAAAGAAGGAAATAATCCCCACCCTCTTTGTGAAGGAAAATCATGAACATGTGATAGGTTTCTTAAACCGTCAACTCTGTTTTGTGCAGAAGATTATGGAGACACACAATCAGTGCCTACGCACCCTTGTTGTGCTCTTGTGAAGACCAAACAAAGAACCTACTTGGATCTATGAAGAAGATCCACGCGAACCATGTGCGTGAAAGAGAAGAACCCATGCACTTCTTTAGGGAAGAAGAAGAACCCAAGCTTTTGGGTGTTTCATACATGACACATACACTACCCTCTTAAGAAGAATAAGGAGGAGGGAAGTACACATTAGAATTCACTTTTGATAAGGGTAAACAACACATACCCTTGTTATACCCATTATAGTTTTGTGTGAAAGAAGAAGAAAAGGGAGGGTGCATCTATGGTTGAGTTCATGTGCATGAAAAGAACATAAAATAAAGTGTGTGTGCACATGTGAAGAAGGAAGGAGGAAGAAATTAAAATAGAACACACATATAGAATCAAAATTAAAAGGAACAAGTGTGTGTGTGATAAGAACCAAAAAGGGAATAAGAAAAAGGGAAAAGAAGAAGAGTAAGCATGTGTGCTTAAAGAATTATTCCCATTTGGGTTTTCACACAAGCAAGAGATAAGAAGGGGATTATGCATGCATGCATGTACACACATGAACACATAAAGACACTTAAAAGGTAGAATCAATATTGTGAGTGCACGTGTGTAAAAAAGAAGAATAAATTTCATGTAACACATTAATGAAGAATAATTAACTGAGATATCCAATACAAGAAGTTTGGATGCCATGCATTCCATGCATAAAGTTGATTTTAATTGAGACTGAAGCCAGATAGAGTTAAAGAAGATCTTATATTTGAGTTGATAGTGTTTGATAATCCAAGAAGATAGACAATGTTGATATTATACAAGATAATTCTTTCATATTATATTCTTTAAAAGGTTGTGTTCACCATTGGCACACATCTAAGTGAGGCTAGGTCCTCATTATTAGAAGAAATAATTTCCTAAGCATTGTTGAACTAAGGACTGATCAGAATGGTGATCAGATTTATTGAGCAAGGCCAAAAGACCTTACCAAAGGCTATTGAATATTCTTGAAGAGATTCACGAGCAAGTGTGATTCATTAATCTTGTGAGGGAAGATTATAAGATCCATACATAGTGAATCAAGAATAATCTCTTATGAAATCCACGAGGAAGAAGTATTCAGTGGGACTCTAAAGCAGGCCAGTTGGACTATGGTAACACTGTGGGAAGTAGTATAAAAAACCTCCCATGGGACTCATGAGATATACAGTGAGACTCTATACAACCATTGTAATTACTCATCTGATTATAGTATAGAATCTATGTTGGGGAGAATAACCAATACAACAAGGAGTTGGTCTTTGAACCGAACCTTTTAAATCCTTGTTTTTAGTGCCTTTACATTTACAACATCATTCAAGGTAAGGATGAGAGACACAAGAAGAGTGGATCGAGGATTTAACCCGCCATAGAGGTTTAATTGAAAATAATCAATTAGTAAAAATATTTAAAGGGACCACTGATTCACCCCTACCCCTCTTAGTGATTCACACTTATTTGGAAACTTCAATTGGTATGATAGGGAAGTTCACCTATGAAAGATCCAAGGGAGTCTTTATGAAGTTCAATGAGAAACCTCAAATGGATATATCTTCCAAGACTCAAAATAACAAAAAGAAGAAATAGGTAAGGAAGATGAAGAATAATCTTACTACTAATGGGAAGACACCTTCTAATGAAGGTAATCTAGAAGGTACAACATGTGATAATACTTATTATTCTTCTGATGAATCATGTTCAAGCTATGATGATAATAGATCAATTAGTGATCTTCATTCTGTAATCAAAGATCATATGAAGAAAGTCTCTAGATAAGTGGTAAGACATATTTCTACAAGCATTAGTGATCTTCAAGATGAAAAATTACAGATGGAAAAAGAAGCTGATTCCATGGAAGATACATTGGTTAAAAGGGTTGGAATATCCAACACTCTCACAAAACTTGTGAAAGCAAAGGAAGAAACAATTTATCTTTGTAATTAAATAATTTATAAAGTTACTGAATAATTTCAAGGAAGTATTTGTGAGAAGTAATTATTTGAGATTGTGTTTGTAGAAACTTTCCATGCATTTGAAAAGTTGCACAAAGTTTCTATGGTTGTCAAAGATGCTCAACTAGAAGAAAAATCTAATAGGGTAAAGGAGCTTGAAAGTTCATTGTAATAATTCAAAATAATTCATGAAGAACAAATTATAAAGATAATGGATAATTAGGAAAGAAAGATGAGATTAGTTGAGGATGAAAAGAACCCCCTCAACACGAAGTCTTTAGAGATGGAGGTGAAATTGAAGAATCAACAATCACTCTAAGATGGAACTTCCCAAATAGATAAAAGAAGATATGCTGACACTCAAATTTTCATTGAAGAATATGATTCCATGAGTAATATAAAATCATCCTCTAAACCAATGGAAACATCCTCCAAGAAGAAGGTATCCCATAACCTAGTTATTTTTGTTTCTATTAATGTAGTTGGATCTGCAAGTATAGTTCAAATCTAAAATCTAGGAAGATGTGGATTGATAAAAATGTTAATACATCCATAAAAATTTTAAGGATGGATACTAGGATGATTAAGAAGAAAAACTCCCAAATGGATGCCCCAAAGAAATAAATACAATTTTAGAAACAACAAAGAACTGAATCTAGATAGACAAATACTACAAGAAATGGAAGGAGATTTATAGGCTACTATTGGTGTTGTTGGAAGTTTGGGAATCATGACAATGATTGATGGAATAATATGTCAGCATATGAAAATTATGGAAGGCCTATATTCAGGTAAAGTAGATGTGAATAAATGAAGCATCCTGCAAAGAAAAGGTAGAAAACACAGATGAAGAAGAATTTCTCTATCAAGAACAAATTTGAATATCTTGAAGACTTTTGTGATAAGTGAAACATAAGTGGTCATAGTTATGATGAGTGATGGTTTAGTCCTACCATGACTCATGAATATAGTGATAAAATCATAGACCACAACAAAGGTAGGAAAAGGGAAAAAGAGTTGAAAAGTATTCCATTGGGAATATGGAAAACACTAAAGTCAAGAAAACAAGGAAAGAAACTATTCCCAAAAAGGAGTTCAAGATGGATTCCAAGAATGTCATCTCAACAAAGAAAATATGCTTCTAATGTGGAAATAATGTTCATACCATGGATCACTGTAAACAATCCATGGAAATGTGGGGAAGCAAGATGAACTTAAAAAGACAATCAATCTAGGAGAAGACATGATTGATTGAAGATAAGTTGCCTAAGAAAAGTAACTTGAAGGTATTTAAGAATCCACGTGGAAGCTCCAAGCTATAAAATGTTAAGAAGTAGTGTTTATTTATCCATCCTAATCAATTTCAAATTACTATAGAACCACAAAGAGATTAAAATTAAGTGCTAGATAAAGTTAAATAAAATGGGAAACAAGTCATTCCACATGAAGAAAAATTCGAATTTCTTGAGGTTTTTTCAACACATGACAACCCAAGTGTCTCAAAAGTCTTGTGTCGTAGGTGAAAGAAAGCTAGTCACACTATTAAAAAGTGTATGGAAATTATTCAATCTCAATAATAATTTATCAAAAAAATAAAAATTGCACCAGGAGATTCTAGTTCTCTAAAATAACTTGAAGAAATAGGTCTCACACACAAAGAGGTAGAAGAAGTTTTGAGATCCACACAAGCACAACCAGCATTGAAGATCATATGTGGAAGTGTGAAGAGTAGAGCAAAGGGATCATCTTGGTTGGGAAAACCATCCCAACCTTTCTGTTCACATTGATGAAGCAAGGATATTCCATATTATTCCCTTATACTTTTGTTATACATGTGTTCTTACATTACATGGAATTGAAGATGAAGGTCATTCTCAAAATTATAATTGAATGAAAAAACTGGATAACTACAAGTTGGACTCATTATTCATGATTTGATAATTAATTTAAGTGTTCCATAGTGGAATATTATCAATATGAATATCTTTAAGATCATCTAATAATTATTTTATACCAATGAAAATCAAAGGGAGTTAACCCCTTGAGGGGGAGAAAAAATGAAGGAGATTATATCAAGGATTGTGTCAAGACAAACCTTGAAATTCATATCATCTTAAGAAGCTGAAACTGACATATTCCAATCACACTTTCATCCCTTTTTCTTAATTGTATTTATCATATCAATTAAAGGGGAGTGATTTATTGATTAAAAGATGGGATGCAAGGGGGATCTATATCTTTTTACTTGAATTTTTTAATATGTTTGGTGAAGTATGTGAAGGATTTAGCATTTCATTGATAAATCTGATTATCTACAATCCCTTGGTCAAGAATTGATACACTCTGAGCATGATTTCACATGTATGGTTATTTGTGGAAAACATTGAAAACCATGACAATATCTCTCTTTTTTTTCTACACTGGGTTAGCCTAAGTAGACATAGAGTTGATTAACTAAAGGCTCTTTACTAAGTAAACCATGTGACATCATCCCTCTCTAAAAAATATTCAAGAAGTTATTTTTTAAAGGGAGGAGAACATGTTTTTAAATAGAACCCACTAAAACTTTGAATTTGGTTTCTAATAATGGGGAGAAAAAATTGGTACACATATTGACCTATTCAAAGTGTGCTTATGTAATATTGACAACAAAATACGAAGGGGGAGATTGTCGAGCATGATGTTGCATTTTTTTTCAATAAGATGACTATAAGGTGTCAATTGTCAATATGTGCATGGAAAGGTAGTGATGGAAGATACGATGATGATTGAAGTGGTGATTCTTAAAGTAATGTTGCTGACTCAGTGAAAAACCCACTTTTATTATAAATATGTTCCATAGACAATGACACTTAAAAAATTACTATTTAACATTAGATGGCATGTTTGGACATTCTACATAATAATTCAGATGATTGTTGAACTGATCCTAAGTTATAATACTTGTATCAAGGTGATACGTTGTTACAAGACTTGAAGAAGTCCATGAAATACTCAATTGCATGAGGTAAGAAGTAAATATCCATCCATAGTTACTAAGTGGATTAAGTGTTGAAGATCAATATATTGAATCTAAATGGATGAAGTTTAAAAATCAGATGATTTTTTAAGCTGATCCTAAAAGTCCATGATATGTGTTAATGGAGAACACATCCCTCACAACAAGAAGTCTATGCATTATGCTTTAATTCATGAGGAATGAAGAAATTATTCACTCATCATCTATTATTAAATCAAAGGAGGAATATTGAAGATCATGGATTTGTTATTCCAAAAAGAAAATTAGGATGATGTTTGAAGATGAAAAATGAGAAAGGAAGCATGAATGGGATTTGTAGGAAGAAGGTGGCCATGCACTCATGTACACTTGGTTTTTAACCAAGTAGGCATTACATTAAAAAAATATAGGCCAACCAATAGGGCCAGTTGAGGACCTCAACCTAAGGCACATGAGGGACCTGAGAGTCAACCACACCTAAGGGAAGCCTCAAGTCTAGCCCCGTAAGAGGCGCATGAGCGCAGGCCATGTATAAGCCCGTAGGAACATGCATAGTGATAAAACTGTGAGACAAGTATGCATAGTGGACACTAGGAGCATGCTATAGGAGTCAAGATTTGGTGCAGAAGCATGCCCACAGAACACCGGTGCGGGGTGGCACCTGGAGAGGAGGGAGGAGAATTCTGAGCTGAGGCTGGAGTGCTCAAAATTATAAAGAAGCGCTCCCCCGATATTCTATTTCATTGTGGGGAAAAAAATAAAAAACCAGGAAGAAATATGCATCATTGATCTCATTCCAGAATAACGCTTCACCATCCGATCATCACGAGATCTATCATTCATATCCAGGACGTCCATCTGATCTCTGCGGTTTGGGATTGATCCAAAACTGTGTGATCTATTTCACCATATCATCATCAACCTCCAGCCTCCCGATGCAAAACGGTATTCCATCACCACTGGCTGTCCTCCTTGATCAAACTCTGGCCACTATTGAAGCTCAAAACTCTGCACATAATGATCGTCTGAGTAACACGATACCATGCACGCAACTACGCTTGCATGCATGAAACAAATGGAGAAGATCACATGTGGCCGAAGAAACTGAAGGTGAAAGGCCACATTATGGACCTTGGGAATTTTTAATTGAGGTTTTCATGTGTTTTTAAACATATATATGTGATGTTCTCACTGAGAAAGATGGAGGCTCATTGAATGGAAATAAACCGAAAGAATCAACATATCTTTGACCCGAGACTTCGAAATTTTGAATCCAAAGATCTCAGGATTTTAAATCCTTGATCTTCATGTCATATACACAGATTTAAATGATCATCCTATTCTTATAAAAGGAGTATCCCCAAGCCGAAATATGGTTCTTCCATCTCGTAAGAAGGAGCTTCTATTTCTCCGAAGAAACAGAGCTGAAGTGAACCTCTCTAGTTTGTGAAAGGCAGAGGTTCCGCGAAGCTTGTCTATATGAAGGAGAAGAGGTCCTGTAGGAGTTCAACATGTGATAAACACTCTTGAACTATCCTTATGAAGAATGAAATCATTCGCACCCTCTGTTAAAAGGAAAATCATGAACATGCGATAGGTTTCTCAAACCCTTGCCTCTAGTTTGTGAAGAAGATTCCACAGACACATAATCGGTGCCTGCACACTCTTGTCGTGCTCTTGCAAAGACAGAACCAAGAACCTCATTGAATCTGTGAAGTAGATCCACATGAACTGTGTGCATGATGGAGAAGAAAATGTGAACTCCATGGGAAAAGAAGAAGAACCCAAGCTTTTGGGTTTTGCATACATGACACAGACACTACCCTCTTAAGAAGAAGAAGAAGGAGGGAAGTACACATTGGCATGAACTTTTGTGAAGGGTAACCCATGCACACCACTATTATACCCATTCAGGTTATGTGTGAAAGAAGAATAAAATGGAGGGTGCAGGCATGGTTGAGTTCATGTGCATGAAAATAACATAAAATATAGTGTGTGTGAACATTTGGAGAATGAAGGAGGAAGAAATAAAAAGAGAACACACATATTGAACCCTAATTAAAAGGAAAAAGTGTGTGTGTGTGATAATAACAAAAAAGGGAATAATAAAAAGGGAAAAGTAGAATATTAAGTTTGTGTGCTTAAATAATTATACCCATTTGGGCTTTCACATAAGAAAGAGAGAATAAGGGCATTGTGCATGAATGCGTTCATGCACATGCACATGTGAAAACACTTAAAAGGAAGAATCATGATTGTGAGTTCAAATGTGTAAAAAAGAAGAAGAAAATCTATAAAACCCATTAATGAAAAATAATTAACTGAGATATCCAATAAAATAATTTTGGATGCCATGCATTCCATGCATGAAGTTGATTTGAATTGAGACTGAAGCCAGACAGAGTTAAAGAAGATCTTATATCTGAGTTGACAGTGTTTGAGAATCCAAAAGAGAGACGTGTTGATATTTTGCAAGATAATTATTTCATATTATATTATTAAAGAGGTTGTGTGAACCATTGGAACACATCTAAGTGAGGCCAGGTCTTCATTAGAAGAAGAAAGAATTTACTGAGCACTGTTGAATCGAGGACTGATCATAAAGGTGATCAGATTTATTGAGAAAGGCCAACAGACCTTACCAAAGGCTGTTGAAGATTCTTGAAGAGATTCAAAAGCTTGTGTGATTCAGAAATCTTATGAGGGAAGATCCGAAGATCTATCCAAAGTGAATCAAGATTAATCTGTTGTGAAAGCCAAGAGAAATAAGTCTTTAGTAGGACTCTGAAGCAGGACAGTGGGACTCTGATAACATTGTGGGAAGCAGTACAAAGAACCTCTTGTGGGACTCAGGAGAGATATAGTGAGACTATGTATCAACCATTTTAATTACTCATCTGATTATAGTGTAGAATCTGTGTTGGGTAAAATAACCAACACAACAAGGAGAAGGTCTTTGAACTGAACCTTGTAAATCATTGTGTTCAGTGCCTTTACATTTACAACATCATTTGAGGTAAGGCTAAGAGACATAAGAAGAGTGGATCAAGGATTTAACCAGACATAGAGGTTTAATTGAAAATAATCAATTAGTAAAAATATTTAATGGGGTCATTAATTTCCCCTCCCCCTCTTAGTGATTCACACTGATCTGGGAACTTTAGCGATTACCTCTTCTTTGAAATAACTCCTTTAGATCTTCTCATAAGTGATCTAGGGTTGGTATATAAGTTTGAAAAGAACCTCTATAATGTTTATAGGTGAGTTACTATGATAAATGTAAATATTTTTATCAATATATAAGGCTCAATGTAGCATGAAGAGGAGAAAGGAGGGGTTCACTTTTATAAATGAGGGGAGGGGCACCCTTGGAATTTCTTAAAAGATTAAAATATATTAAACTCATTATCAAGACAAATGGTTCCAAATGGACTATAAATTGTAATTGGATGAAATTTTAGACCATATATTATCCCCTTGTCCTATTTTAATATTTTTATTATTTTTATGTAATTTAATAAAATAATATTTTCATAAAATATCATTATTGCCAATTTAGACACTATTCAATTAATTTGACTTTAAATACATAAATAAAAGGATTTAATTCGAATATAATTATTTAAAATAACACTAATATGTAATATTAATTTAAAAAATTCATTTAACACGTTAAATTTCTCAAATTATATTACTTTTAATATTTGTAAATCATTTACTATATTTTTTTATTAATTTGAGAAATACCACACCAGTGTTGTATAAGGATTTAAGGTCATTATATAATTACTAAAAATTATAAATAAATTTATATCATGAAAATAATATTATTATTCCAAAAATTGACACTTATATTGGTCCATAAATTTCTTTTTTCCCTATGTGGACACATAATAGATATTTAAAACTAGGAGAGTGACATTTTGTAACTTTCTATGATTTAAATATTATATTGACCATTTTCATGGAAAAGTGTACATTAAAAAACTCAATTTTGAGCCTAAGGTGATAAGGGTAGAATTTAATTCATTTAATAAGATTTATTATGAAACATTATGTCCTTATAACTTAGTTTTAACCTATATTAACCAGATTTACCCTTTACCGTGATGATAAATTTTACCATGGTTACTATTCATATTGAATAAAAATAAAAGGAACCTATTTATTAAATTTTAACCTCATGAGTCCAAATATAGAATAAATTTTATAAAATTCAATTTCAATAAGTGGAAGAAATTAATTTTAAAATAACCATGCAACATGTGAGGAAAATTTCTTTTGAAAAAAATATATTTTTAAGCATAAAACTTGGTTTATTCTTATCTCTTGCCCAAAAAAAATTTAAATGAATTTTAAAATATTTTATTTAATATAAAATATAAAAATTTCATTAAAATAATTCACCAATAATTATTAATTTAATTCATTAAGATAAAAATACATTATGCACATACAAATAGTTTTTTAGAAAAATATCTCTTTTACTTTCAAATGATTTTTATTTTTATTTATAATTAATTGATACCTAAAGAATTAATTTATAATTATGTAACCATAAATTTTTCATAATTTATTTACTCCTATTCATACTCATGAATCCAATGAATAAGTGATAATTATAATTTAACAGTATATCATAGTTCATTTAAACACGATATTACATGTAATGAAAGATATCAATGAAATTAAATTTATTTTATAATATATTTAATAATATATCAGGGTGTTACATTATAACCCCCTTAAAATTAATTTAACCCTCAAAATTCATCTCTATGATATAAAAAATTTGGATATATTTGTTTCATTTCAACCGCAAGTTCCCATGTGGCTTCTTTGAATTTGTGATTTCTCTAGAGGATTTTTGTAACGTATCGGTTCCGAAATCCACCCAGAGGCGTCCCGTATCTGGTTGGTTACATGGACTCAAATGTATTTCCCCGAACACTAGAGGCTATCGACTAGCAGCGAGGGCCTTGGGTGTGATAGTGGGGAAACTATGCCCTCATTGGCAGAGTAACACAATAGAAGTAAAAAAAATAGCAATAGAGAAAGTAGGAACAATCCATAAAAAAGTATACAATGGAAGACTAGAAATAATATACTGGAGCAAACATATATATATGAATGATTCATGACACATATGTCTAGGAAATCATCCAAACAAATCACAATTCTGGAATACAACAGTACTAAACCAAAGTAAAAAATAAATCAAGTAAACAAATCCTCAGCATCGCAAGCCATAGCTTGGTCCCAAGCTCCCTAGCTCCACAGCAAATCAAGTACCTGAAGTAAAAGGGCGCTTTCCCTTATCTATAACTGCAACAATATAATCTGCTGGGCCCAAAATCATGGCCCAAACAGGGTGTGAGACTAAATCCGAGTAGGCAACCACCACAATATCTATGCCTAATAGTTAGTAAATATATGGCATGTAAAAGTACATAAAGCAGTAAACAAGAAAGTAATCAGCAGTAAACAATCCACAGTTTCAAAGCATTCAGCAAAAACTAATCAAAGTAGGTAAACAAAAACTGGTAACCCTCTGAGAAGTACTCATAGCCTATCCCCTCTTGTCTTACCTGGAAACACAAGCAAGTGGCTAAACACAAAAGGTAAACCTCTGGGAATTACTCACAGCCTATCCCTTCTGGTCCTACCTAGAAACACAAGAAAATAGATAACACAACAGGTAATGCTTTGGGAAGTAATCACAGCCTATCCCCTCTGGTCTTACCTAACAAGTACAAGAAACCCTCTAGGTAGTACACTCAGTCTAACCCCTCTGGTTCAGCTTAAGAATAAAATCTCTAAGGAAGCAATCATCGTCAATTCCTCCTATAGTATCGTATCAGTAACTAAAGGTGCTATAGGGAAGAACTTACGTCATATTACATATGTGACCCACGTCGAGGAACTAAAAACACTCTGAGGAAGCACTTACATCAATTCCCCCTATGGTATCACATCATAAGTAAAATAGACACTCTGGAGAAGCCCTTATGTCCATTATCCCTATGGTCTACTACACCAGGTTCTCACGACCCTATATAAGTCAAGCAAGCAGAACAGTAGGTATCGGCCAAAGTAAACCTCAAGAACTACTTGGCTAGCCATCTACAATATATCATCATGTTAGAGCAATATTCACACCATCCTACAATACTTGGCATGGAAGGTAAACAGCAGCCTAACATGCAAACTAAACCCAACGGTCAAAATAGGAAATGCTTCAGGGGAAAAAAATTCGAAAGCATAAAATTCACCCTATTCACTATCAAAAACCTCAACTCAAACATACAATCAAAGCAGGAAAACAATAGAGCTAAAATGGTATACGCGCAATACCCCGTTCATGGGAATTGGCGAGTTTTGCACATATAACTCAAAGACTTTCATTAGAAAGGCACAAAACACCTACCTCGGGGTTGAGAGATCACTATATATGAACCTAAAGCCTTGAATTGCCCAAGAACACTGTATATCGAGGCAATCCAAACGCAATTGATGAAGATCGAATCGGAGATCGGATACTCTATTGGGGGCTCAGAGGAAGATCACGGCCGTACGAGAGCTCTTAGACGAACCAGACCTAAAAAGAAGATCTGGGTTCTTACAAACTTCCCCCCTTAAAGAAATTCATCCCTGAATTTCCCTATTAAGGAGGCATATAAGAAGAAATTCCGAATAGCTCTAGACACTGTGCTCGTACATCAACCTCCCTCTCCCAAGTCTCATCCTGTACTCACCCGTGCTTCCATAACACTCGTACCAGAGGGGCAGACTGGCCACATAGAACCTTCATACTTAGATCAACGATCCGGATAGGATGATGCTCGAATGATGCATCCACTTCCAACTCAACCTCCTCAGGTTGAAAAAAAATATATATGGGTCTGAGAAGTAATGTCGAAGCTGAGAAACATGGAAGATGTAGTGCATATCTCGATACCTCTAAGTTAACTACAACCGATAGGCAACTAGCCCAACTCTCCCCAACACCTCAAATGGCCCAGCGTACCTTGGTGAAAGCTTACCATGTCTCCTAATCCTCTTGTGTCCCAACCTCGGTGTGACATACAAGAAAAATTGATCCCTGGCCTCAAACTCCAGAGGTCATCTCCACTGATCAATATAATACCTCTGTTGAGACCGCGCAATAGCCATCCTCTTCCAAATCAACTCTATCTACTCTGTGGTCTCCTGAACAAGACGAGGTCCCAGAAAAGATGCCTCTCCTGCCTCCAGCCAACATAAGGTTGATAGATATGGCCTACCGTACAAAGCCTCATAAGGTGCCATCTGAATAGTTGCTTGAAAAATATTGTTGTAGTTAAACTCCACAAGAGGTATGTTCTTCTCCTAAGAACATCCAAAATCTAGGATACATGCTCGAAGCATGTCCTCAAGCACCTGAATCATATGCTCGGACTAGCCATCTGTCTGGGGGTGGTAAGCCATACCCAAAAGTACCTATGTACCTAACACATTCTGTAGCCCCTACCAGACCTGATAAGTAAAACGTGCATCTCTGTCTAAAATAATGGAGTGTGGAACTCCATGTAGACGTACAATCTCACAGATGTACAACTGCCCCAGATCATCAACACTGAAAGTATCCTTGATTGGAAAGAAGTGAGCAACCTTCATGAGTCTGTCAATGACAACCCAAACTGCATCATTCCCTCGAGGTGACCTCAGAAACCCTGTCACAAAATCCATCGTGACATCATTCCACTTCCACTTGGAAATGGGTAACTGTTGTAAAAGCCCTGTTGGTTTCTAATGCTCCACCTTCACCTGCTGACAGGTGGAACACCTCATGACGAAACCAGCCACATCCCTCTTCATACCTAGCCACCAATACTGACGATGTAGATCATGATACATCTTGGTGACAACAAGATGAACTACCCAAACTGAGGAATTAAATTCCCACATCATCTCCTCGCATATGTCTGCTCTCACCCATACACGCCCTTGGAAATGAAAGATGTCATCCTCTCCTATGGTCCATCTAGGAATAGGGTCCTCTCCTGACACACTCTCCTGTAGGACTAGTCCTTCTGAAACTGATAGATTCCTCATTCGCACTTGATCAAGAAGAGTAGAGGTAACAACTATAGAAGAAATAAACGTCTGCCCCTGACTATCGTGCACCTCCATATACATCTTAGAGAACAGATCCATAAGATGCCACTCACTGCTGGCCTCATGAACTGCCTATATCTGAGTCCTCCTACTTAGCGCATCAGCCACTGCGTTGCCTTTCCCAAGCATATAGGTAAGCTCAATGTCAAAGGACTGAAGGTACTCGAACCACCTTTGATGTCTCAAATTCATGTCACAGTGAGTGAAGATGTACTTGAGACAGTTGTGGTCGGTTAAAACCACAAAATGCTCTCCCAGAAGATAATGTCTCCATCAGCATAAGGTATGAACAACTGACGCCAACTCAAGATTGTGCATCGGGTAATTCCTCTCATGTGGCCACAACTTTTGAGACCCGAACGCAAAGACTCATTCTCCCTGCATAAGCACAGCTCCCAGCCCGATACCTAAATCATCACAGTACATGGTATAGCTCTTACCCAGCTCTGGAAACACTAGTATCGGTGCTGAATTCAGAATCTCTTTTAGATTCTAAAATGATAACTCACAATAATCTGACCACAATAACTTTTCACCCTTCTTAGTCAGGGCTATCAGTGGTGCTGCTAAGTGTGAAAAGTCTTGTATGAAACATCTATAGTATCCAAACAGCCCTAGAAAACTTTGTAGCTCAAAGAAGTTCTTTCTCTTCTCCCAGGAAACTACTACTCTAACTTTCTCTAGGTCTACTGACACTCCTATCCCTGAGATAACATGACCCAAGAAGTGAATCTGGTCCATCCAAAAGTGTAATTTTGAGAGCTTAGCATGTAACTAATGCTCTCTCAGTGTACTCAAAACGATCTCAAGATGGGTAGCATGGTCGTGTAGAGTGTGAGAGTACACCAAGATACCGTACATGAAGACCACCATGAAAGAATCCAAGTATTGATGGAACAATATGTTAATCAGTTCCATGAAAACCTCATACGCATTCGTGAGACCGAACGACATAACCATATGCTCGTATAGACCATTCCTGCTCCAGAAGGCTGTAAGAGGTATATCAGATGGTCTAACATGCAACTGATGGTAACCAGACCTCAAGTCAATCTTCAAGAACACCCAGGCTCCTCGAAGCTGATAAAATAGATCATCAATCCTAGGCAAGGGATATCGGTTCTTGACCATAAACAGGTTCAACTTCCTATATTACACACAAATCCTGAGGGTACCATCTGCCTTCTTCGCAAAAAGGATAGGAAAACCCCAAGGATAAGTACAGGGTCGGATGAAACCCTTTGCCTGCAACTCCTCCAACTTCTTCTTGATCTCCTGAAACTCTGGTGTAGCCATCCTATAAGGAGGAATGGAAACTGGTACCACTCCTAGAATGATCTCAATAAAAAAGTCCACCTCTCGATCTGGAGGAAAACCTGAAAAGTCCTCTGGAAAGACGCCCATGAAACGATCCACCACTAGAGGAAAGTATAACTGTGAAGTCCCCTGGTCATCCAAATATATACTAGAAATCTGGCATGTAACTCCTCCTAATCCATGATGCTCGGGACCTGATCTGCTCGCCTAGACATCCCACTCTCCCTTATGAAGAAAAGATCCTCCCTATGGTGATGTGAAACTCACCCTACGACGATAGAAATAGACGACTGCCTGGAAGAGAACTAGCCAGTCTATTCTGAGAATGACATCATATCCTATCATCTATAGGACATAGAGGTCCCATAAAAAGTGACACCCACCAACCTCTGGAGGGCACTCCTTGCACTGACGTACACTAGCTGTTCTAGTCCCCAACGGATTGTATAGTGTCAAGATATCAATAGAAGAAAAGATGCAGATCCCAAGGCTCTCCAAAACCGAAATAGATATAAATATATGGGAATCCCTTATATTGAAAATAGTATAAGCTAAAAATGAGGCTAATAAGATTGTACCTCACACTATAGAGGGTCCAGGATCCTGCTCCTGGTGGGTCTGATCCACTGTAAAAGTCTGACCTACACCGCAACCCTGTGCTGAAAACCAGGCGACTGGATACCACAACTACAACCTCCACCTTGGCTTGAAAGGCCATAAGAACTCCAGTTCTCAAACTGGTGAGAAACTGGTGGCGCTGCTCCTGAATAAGGAGTCATAGAAGAACCCCTGTCACTAGCTGATGGTGAGAAGATCTGACAGAAACGCTGAAGGTGACCCATCGTTCCACATGACCGGCACTCCATTGGGTCTCTCAGGAAATGTTTCCTCATATTCCTGCTCTTCCTACACTGGTATAACACCACCTGGATACCAGAAGATGTCTCTCGCCTCCTTGGATCTCTGCACAAAGACTCTCTACAACACTTCCTACTGTCAGTAGAAGGAATACTAACTCTAGATGCCGAGACGCCCTGGCACGCAACTCAAGAATCCCTCAGATTTCGCTCTGTGATCAGTGTCTGGTTGATTATAGAAGTGGTAGAAGTCAACTAGAAGATGTTCACCTGCGATCGGATGTCGTGTATCAGACCATCCTCGAACTTCCTTTCTAGTAATAACTGATCAGAACATGGAATAGGCATGTAGCGCTACAACTCGGTGAAGTGAGATGAATAATCCATAACAAAAAGAGTACCCTTGTCTAAACTCATGAAATCTCAGGCTTTATCAGCCCTCAAAGTCTCTCGATAGAAGTAGTCATAGAAGACACACTAGAACTCATCCTAGGCCATAACCTGCTGGCGTCCCGCCTGTGAGATCACATCCCACCATCTCTTGGCCGAATCCTGAAGCATATAGGTAGTGAGTTTTACAATCCTCTATGGAGGAGTCTCTAGGTGCTCAAAGATAGAAAGTATAGCTTATAACCATGAATCTGGAGCCTGAGGTCCTCCTTCCCCTGTGAAGGTGGGAGGATGATGCTGCTGAAAGACCCACGTCAATTCTACCATCGATAGGGTAGGAGGTGGTGTTCCCTAAAAGTTATATATCATCCTCATAAATCCTTACCTAAACTGTGCATCAACACCTACGTCTGATATAATGGCTGGTTCCAGGATTGGAAGAAAAGGAGAATCTATAGGTAGTCCCTGATCAGCCACATCCAGCATCCGATCACTACCCTAAAACTGGCATACAACCAAAGGACGTCTCGGTGGCATGACTCTGCAAGGTCAAATGCACACCTTAGATCAATATTAACATGGACTAAAAACTGAAAGCATAAGAAGGGAACATGAGGAATAAAGCATTCAAGTTTTCCAAAACATGACTACATGGCGTGTATAAACCATACACAACATGTTCCCTTCAGCCATTCACATGGGTGTGTACTTCTGCCAAAATTGGTCGTGTAACACCCCAAACACACGGCGTGTTCACCTAATACATGGCGTGTACTTGAATCCTATTCCCCTGCCTGAGTCCTTCTACACGGTTAAGACACACGGTTCTCCTAACCCAAGACTACACGACATGTTAGTTCCAAACACGGCGTGTACTAGACGAGCTTCACTAACCTGTGTTGTTAGTGACACGGCCGGACACACGGCTCACACTACACGGTGTGTTCCAGGCGAACACGACATGTATGAGAAATGATAACACTGACCCGTGTTGTTAGCGTCACGACCGAGTACCTGGGTTATACTACACGGCGTGATCAATCCTAACATGGTGTGTATAGCTTAAGTTATTATCCCTCTATGTCATTAGTCACACGGGTGGACACAGGGTCAACACAAAATGGCATGCAAAACTAGTACACGACGTGTTCCCCTAAATATTTCCCTATCCCGTGTCTATGCCCACACGACCTACGACAAGGTTAGAGACTACATGACATGTACATACGGTAAGTGGCGTGTACTTAGGAAAAACATTTTCTTCCCGAATAGAATAACGCATGGAATGTAGTCAAAACTACACGGCGTGTATTTTGGGTTTTTTTGGACAGTAACCCTCAGAAACTACTATGGAGCCCATAAAAACACTAAAATGAACATTAAAGTGCCAAATTCCAATCCGTGACGACCCATACTCCCCGTGAATCAAGCTTGGCATCTTACACATGTTATAACAAGGTAAAAAAGTCAATGATCCACCAAATTCTGATCAATGAAGGCCAATAACACCTCAAGAACCAAATTTTGGCTTCCATTCAAACAAAAACTTACACAAACAATACTCTATCACACAACAGATATTCTATCAAAGCATCTATCCCAACAGAATGGATATCCGACACAACATCTATCACCACAACATGCAATTGCTAATGAACCATAAATGGCATGGAAAGAATGCATGACATGTGATTTCTATAAAGTTCCTAAATTATGCATGAGATGGAATATCCTCTTCTCATCAGGTTGAAATAGAAATAGAACCTGAATAACGTCAAAAATAAAAGCACAATACATGTGAGTCTCCCAACGGTGAAAATCAGATCAACCACAAACTTGAAAAACCAGAAAAATTGCAATAAACAAGGTAGATTGACTTTTACCTATACACAAGTTAGCTACTCCCAGACATCGCTTATTAACAAGTACATATTACATCCTATCCCTAGATATAGGCGCCAAGTAGTAAGTCAAGAAGAAAAGAATCCTATGATACCACTTTGTAACGTCCCGGTTCTGGAAGCCACCCAGAGGCACCCCGTACCCGGTTGGTCACATTGCCTCAAGCGCATTTTCACGAACACCGGAGGATACCAACTAGTAGAGAGGGCCTTGGGTGTGATAGTGGGGAAACTATTCCCTCATTGTAAGAGTAACACAATGGAAGTAAAACAAATAGCAATAGCGGAAGTAGGAATAATCCATACAAAAGTAAACAACGGAAGACTGGAAACAATAAACTAGAGAACACGTATATATATAAATGATGCATGACACATATGTCTAGGAAATCATCCAAAAAAATCACAATTCCGGAATACAACAGTACTAAATCAAAGTACAAAAGAAATCAAGTAAACAACTCCTCAGCATCACGAGCCATAGCTTGGTCCCAAGATCTCCAGCTCCACAGCAAATCAAGTACCTGAAGTAGAAGGGTGCTTGCCCTTATCTATACCCACAACAATATAATCTGTTGGGCTCAAAAGAATGACCCAAACAGGGTGTGATACCAAATCTGAGTAGGCAACCACCATAAGATTTGTGCCTAACAGTTAGTGAATATATGGCAGGTAAAAGTACAGAAAGTAGTAAACAAGTAAGTACTCAGCAGTAAACAATCCACATTTTCAGAACATTCAACAACAGCTAATCAAAGCAAGTAAACACAAACTAGTAACCCTTTGGTAAGTACTCATAGACTATACCCTCTAGTCCTACATGGAAACACAAGCAAGTGGCTAAACACAAAAGGTAACCCTCTGGTAAGTACTCACAACCTATCCCCTCCAGGCCTACCTATCAACACAAGAAAACAGATAACACGATAGGTAACCCTCTGGGAATTACTCACAACCTATCCCCTTTAGTCTTACCTAACAAGTACAAGCAAAACTCTGGGCAGTACACTCAGTCTAACCCCTCTGGTTCAGCTTAAGCATAGAATCACTGAGGAAGCACTCACCCTCAATTTCTCATATAGTCTCGTATCAGTAACAAAAGGAACTCCAGAGAAGCACTTACATCACATTCCCTCTGTGGCTTGTGTCGAGTAACTAAAGACACTATGAGGAATCACTTACATCAATTCCCCTTATGTTCTTTCATCATAAGTAAAACAAACACTTTGGAGAAGCCTCTACGTCCATTCTCCCTATGGTCTACTACACCAGGTTCTCATGGCCCTGTGTAAGTCAAGAAAGCATAACAGGATATATCGGCCGAATTAAACCACAAGAAATACTTAGCTATCCATATACAACATATCAGCATGTCAGAACAACAGTCACACCATCCTACAATACTAGGCATGGAAGGTAAACCGCAGCCTAACAGGCAAACTAAACCCAACTGTCAAAAAAGGCAATCATGCATGGGAAAACACTTACAAAGCATATCAATTCACCCTATTCATAATGAAAAACTTATAATCAAGCATACAAGAAAATCAGGCAAACAATAGGGCTAAAAAGGTAGACGTGCAATACCCCACTCATGGGTATTGGTGATTTTGGAACATATAACTCAAAGACTTTCATCAGAAAGGCACAAACCACCTACCTCGGTGTTGGGAGATCGCTATACGTGAAGCTAAAGCCTTGAATTGCCCAAGAACACCAAATATTGAGGCGATACCAATGAAATCTATGGCGATTGAATCGGAGATCGGATGCTCGGTCGGGGGATCAGAGGAAGATCGTGACCGTATGGGAGCTCTTGAACAAACCAAACCTGAAAAGAAGATTTGGGTTCTTACAACATTCACCAGCTGAGTAGTATTATACCATAGTACTTTATATTTATGACCCAAGATTTATATTGGTTTTTTCCTCATAATAAATATAATTTTAAAATGGTAATACCTTTGAGTTTAGTAAATGTGTTAGATAACTCATGTAATTCCTCATGAGAGATACATGGAACACATTGAGAACTTGAGTGAGGTTTGGTAGAAGCGAAAAGTGATAAGCTACCATCCCTACTTGATCAAGAATATAGAAAATAAAAATATACATAGGGATCAAATTTACCTCCTTTATAAATATCATAACCTTATTCCATGGATAAATTCTTATAAAAAACATATCACTAACTTCAAATTCCAAGTCACACCGACGATTGTCAGCATAACTTTTCTATCCACTCCGAGCTTCCTTGATGTTCTGTTGAATGGTTATAACTTTATCTATAATTTAATTATCTATATCAGGTCTTAATAGCTTTATTTATCCAATATCATCCTATCATGTTGGAGTTATTCACTTATTTCCATAGAGATCTTCACTAGTAGCCATTTCAATGATCGAGTGAAATCTATTTTCGTAAAAAAAACTAAACTAGAGGAATGTGTTGATACCAAACAAATTTGAAATACATAGAACAAGAAATCAATATATCCTATATGATTTTAATTATTATTTCATATTTAACATCTGTTTGAGGATGATACATCATACTAAAACTCAACTCCGTATCCAGATCCTACTAAAGACTTCACTAGAACTTTGAAGTAAACCCCAGTTCCTAATCAGATACTATAGAATGAGGTACTCCATGCATCCTTACAACTTACCTCATATAAATTATAGAAAGCTGATCCAGAGAGAAATATTCACTATGGAAATGAATTGTATTGAATTTGTAAGGTGTTTGACTACAACCCATATAACATTGTGTGCTTTTGATGTTTTGGGGAGTCCAATGACAAAATCCATGGTGATATTTTCTCATTTACATTTTGGTATATGTAATGGTTATAAAATACTCTTAGAAGTTTTTATCCCAGCCTTAAATTAGTGAAATACTAATCACCCAGATGTATACTCAGTAATATCTCTCTAAATATTGTCCCACTAGAAATACTCTTTTAGATCTCTCTATATATATATTTGTACTTATAGGATGAATAGAGAATGCTGAATTGTGAGATTCATCCAAAAAATCCTTCAAATATGGTATGGATGGAACACATAAACAGTTTCTAAACCTTATCATTCCATTTTAATCAAGGTTAAACTTATAAAAATTTCCCACATTCTTTTGCAGTTCCATATCTTCCTTACGTATCTTCTTAATATTCACTTGGATATATGGTTGAACACTCATTTGAGAAAGATATGATTTATCCCCTTCCATAAATATTTCAATATCCATACTTTTAAAATAAAAATATATTAGATCTTTTTTGATCCTCATCATATATAAACTATCATGATCGTTTTGGCTTAGAGAATCTGCCACCTTATTCGCTTTCCCAGGGTGGTAATGTATTGAGCAGTCATAATCTTTAATAATCTCCAACCATATTCTATGGTGCATATTCAACTCTTTCTATGTAAAAATACAATTTAAAATTTTATTATTAGTATATATATCACAACTTTCTACATAAAGATAATGCCTCCATATCTTTAAAGAAAAAATTACTTCATCTAACTCCAAATCACGAGTTGGGTAATTTTTCACATGAACCTTCAATTGGAGTGAGGCGTAAGCTATCACCATATAATTTTTCATGATAATGAATCCAAATATTTTCTTTTATTAATCGCTATAGATTACAAACCCTTCTTTACTATTGGGTAAAGTAATCAAAAGTGCACTGACTAACCTTCTCTTCAGTTCCTTGAAATTTTCTTCATATTCATCTGTATAAAGAAACTTCACTCCCTTCCAAGTTAACTTGGTGAGTGTATTATAAAGTTATGATAAATTATCCATAAAGCACTGATAATATCCAGAAAAACCAAGAAAACTATGGATCTTAGTCACAGTGGTTAGTTTGGTCCAAAATTTGATAACTTTTGTCTTTGAAGGATCTACTAATATACCCTCACTTGATATTATATGACCCAATAATGAAACATTTTGAAGGCAGAATCCACACTTGGTAAAATTTTCACAAATATTATCCTTACTTAGGGTCTTCAATACAATTATTAAGTGACCTTATTGCTCTTTCTTTGTCTTTGAATATATAAGAATATCATCTATAATGACTACCACAAACCGATCAAGTTAATCTATAAAGTCTCTATTCATTAAATCATGAATATGGTGGGGGTAATTAGTAAGACCAAATGGAATCACTATAAATTTATAGTGTCTATACCCTGTATGAAATTATTTCTTGGGTATATTCTCCTTATTAACCCTCAATTTATGATATATAGAATAAAGATCAATCTTATAAAAGTATTGGGCTATGCACAGTTGATTAAACAAGTCATCAATATAGGGTAGAAGATAATTGTTCTTGATAATGATCTTGTTAATTTCTTGATAATCAACATAGAGTCACATTGATTCATATTTATTCTTAATAAAAAGATTCAGTGGAACCCATAATGATTCACTTGGATGAATTAATCCCTTATCGAGAATATCTTGGAGTTTATTCTTCAGTTCCTACAAATAAATCAGATCAATTCTATATGGAGTCTTTGAAATTTGTGTATAACCAGGTATGTGTTTTATCAAGAATTAAACTTCACTATTCAGTGGAATACCAAGAAAGTATTCTAGAAATACATCAAAAAATAACTCCCAATAGGCATATATTTGATGTTGAGTTTTTACCCAACCATTTGAGATAAACACCCCTTTTGAATAGGAATCAAGACCCATAAAATGGAAGTGATTTCCATAAAAAATTTACATTTATCATCACACTAATATAAAATAATAGGTTGGTTTGGAATATCAAATTTGACTTCCCTTCCTTAGTAATTGATGTGAGATTTATTTAAAAAATCTAATCTATGCCTTGGATAAAATCAAACTCAACCAAAGGGAGAATATTAATATTTGAAGGATGAACATTCCAAAAAACTTCAATGGAAGAATAATAATATACTTGAGATGTGATCATCATAACTTTATATGTTTTTAGTAATAACTCAATATCTAATCACTGAGGTGGTATAGTGATATCATTAGAAAATTATTTAGATATAGAAGATTGGGTAGATCTAGAATCAGATAAGACATTAAAAATTCTAGAGTGAATGGTAAGTGTACCTTTCACAACAACATCATCTTACCCCACTTTAGAAATATATATTTCATAAGATTTCCCTTTTTCTTTGAGATTAAGAGGTTTTTGAAATCGATCATCATCATTATTCTTCATATTTGGACACTGGTTGGTATAATGACCATAATCCTTGCATTTAAAACACTAAAGTGTGGGTGGTGCATTCTACAAAGATTTATCTATATTAACAAAATTGGATAAATTCTTCCCATTACTTCAGTATTAAATTTCCTGATGAAATTCCTTTCCACACTTGAAACATTTACCAATTCCCTTAAAACAATTTCCTCTATGTTTTTTCCACAATTTGAGCCTAAAAAAAATATAATCATTTTCTCTCCATGATTTTTAGAATTTATTTTTAATCCAATATTTTTTTTCTTATAAAAACCATGAAATTGATGGGTAAATATAATCTCTATCTCTAACTTGATGGAAAATTGAACGTTTTATTCATAGCTACTAAAGTCGTTTATGGTTAATACACTTTAGAGAGTTGGTTTTAATCTACTGAAGAATTTTCCAACCTTACTTTCTCATTTCCACGTGTTCTTGATAAGAGTACACTATTAATTATTTATGCGTTACAAGTGATTAAAGACTAGAATAACTTTCTCATGTTTCAAACACTGGATAATGGAAAATATCTTTTCAATGGTACTAATCCATTTCTCAGTAACTAGTGGATCAAAATACCCACTAAAAGAAAGTGGAAATTGACTCATGAATGACTTAACATAATGTTGTTCCCACATTTTATTTTTTGGATGCTCAGTGTGATTCATAGATTGAGAATATTATATGAGAATAGAAATAAGATTTTTTATTCTAGATCCTATAACATTTGGTTTCTCAAGAAAAAAATCATTTCATCATACATCACATTCAGTATTAACATGATTCTTTCAGGCTCTAGCCATTGACTAAAACCAAAAATCATAATGTGATCAATAATTATAAAATTAAAAGACCAAATAATCATGAAAAATCATTTATAGGATTTATAAATCATGAAACCATCTTCTATGACACCTTAGGTTTAACATAGGTTATTAATGATCATTATTAAAACTTTAAAATGTTATCATATACTTAGAATTATCCCGATGGTTCCCACTAAATTTTTATTATCCTAGTTTCCAAAGGTTCACTAAACCTTTCTATGATATCAAATATAATGACACATACTTTTTATACAAAGATTCACATCTTTTTAGATGAATATTCATTAAAAAAATGTAATGATACATTCTAGAATTGTATATGTATTGTGCCATTGGAAACTTGGACATTTAAAAAATTGGTTCATAAAAGATCTAAATTATCTTCCTCTAAGTTCTTCAAAACAAGTATCCTTATTAGACATATCATACTTAGTACTTTTATTTACAACCCAGGGAAATAAAACATCCTAAAGTGTGAGATGAGATGCTCAATAATGGTAAAAAAGGGAGATATGAATGACCACATAAGCATAACATGAGCATAAAAATGTGAGAACATGAGCTTAAAACTATAAATCCATACCCTACATATCATAGATCATAATTTTGAGTCGTGGAATAAATTGTGGTAGTTCATAAGACATGAATCATAATGAAATCAAAGAAAATATTCCACAGAATAATAACATTGGCATAAGAAATGGAATTGTGGTATACACATAAGTACATAAAATTATTTCCTTAGTAGTTAAGGATAATTTACAAGACTATAATAGTTAATTGGGTCCACTACCCAAACTTTCATAGCAGTCAAGGATCACTCCCAAGAGTATCATAGAGAAAAGTGTCCCCTACTAAACTGGGTTAATTCCCCATTATAGTCCTATTTATCTCCTAAGATATCAATATTTACCCAATTGATTGGAGGGAGATATAGGTCCCACCCATAACATAATGAAAATAATACATATGTGTGCCAAAAGATCATAAAACATTCATCATATAAAAACAAATGAAAATTTTATAAACATTTCATCATCACATAACACATAGAAAATAAATTGGTTTTATAAACATTTCATCATTTTATCATATCATAATCCAGAGAAAAAAATAGATTTCATACACATATTTTCATCATAAAAATAAAACATTCAGAGAAAGAATAAGGATAACATCCTTAGATTTTATCTACAATAAATCATAGTGAAATCAAGGGTTGTTATCTTTTATGAATAGAAATACCGTTAAATTATCATTAAACATATTGAGGAAAATGACCTTTCCATTTTGCAATCAGTTATTTAAAATATAATTTTTTTTTGAAAATATCATGGAAAAAAGTTTCTTAGAAAATAAAAATGGAAACATTTATAGAAATCCTCAAATAGTTGAGTGGTCATGATGGTGTAAAATTTTATTCATTTTGTATAAGTTAGAAAAACATTCCTTTCATAATTTTGTAAAAAGTAAAAAAAGTACCTCATTCAGAAAACAACAAGAAGATTCCTTTTAAAACATTTTGTAAAAAGTAAAACATTGGTAAAAATGACTTTAAAAAATAATTATAGAATAGTAAAAATATTCTTGAAAACATTTTTAGAAAACATGGACATGAAAGAGAAATAATTTTTGACTGAAGATAGTAATGAAGTACATTTTCCTTAAAATCAATTAAGGTAAGTAAAATGAAAGGAAAAATTGTATTTTCCAGAAATAACTAGAGGATAAGAAAATTAATTATTTTCTTGAGGGTCATATCATATTTCATTAACATAAATGTAATTATAAACGGTCCTGATAAACAATGAGACTGTAACATAAAACCCTAACCGCTTTGGTAACATTTGAATCATAAGACCAATGAAATAAAGAACCTAAGATGGATATGTAAATACACATAAAATTCATAAAAAACATAAATAAATTCATGGGAAGTATATAAACCACATAAAATAAAAAAGTGGTGAATATGAAATGTTTCTCATAGAAATAAAAGTGAGACAAAAAACACTTACCTTAGGTCCGACTTCGTTCATACACATTGGAACCTACTATATAATAAATATAAATTTAATTTAAATATATTATAGATCCATATTAATATATATCATACCATAAATGATTTAATTATAACCTTTTAACACTCATTTGTTAACACCACTTTATTAAAATCACTCTTCCAAGTGATATCTACTTCATTTTTCATGTATGTTTTGGTTCATTAGTTTTGGTCCTTGTATTTTTTTCATAGTTACATCATCTAAAATTTTTTAATAATGATATAAATATTATATATATTCATTTTATAAATTTTTAGAGTTATTAATAAAAGTATATATAGAAAAATTAATCACACCATTCATGGAGATGGTAGGGTGTATGTACAAATGAATGTTGTTTTCATTTTTTTGATGGATAAAACAAAAGAAACGTAAATAATAACTATATATTATAGAATCATTATGATATCATATATATCATATATATTACTTAAATACATACTTATTATCATCTAATTAAAATATAAATGAAAAATGAATCACATCACTTTGTAGAGGTGGTAGTCCACACAGATGCATGATCGACGTTATTAATTTCCAACAATTTGGAAAGTAAGAAGATAAATATGATATTACCATTAAATAATTATAAATATTAAATAATTATAATAAATAAACATTAAACCCAAATTAATACTCATTCATAAATAATGGTGATGGTTAATGGATTCTATTACTATATGGAGACGGTAAGCTGTATATATGCACAAGCAATATTTTTACTTCCCATTTGATGGAAAAAGATTGAATAAATGTGGTTTCATAATCATAATAAAATTTAGGTATATTTAGGACAATTAAATTATTATTTTATGAATAATATAATATATTTATAGTAGCTAAAATAATAATTAAAAAGAAAGTGACCAGTTAAGGTGGTTTCATCTTCTTTAAAACAACTCATTTATATCTCCTCTTAGGTGCTCTAGGGCTAGCCCTTTTTGGAAGACCAAATACTATATAATGTGTACATGGGAGCGGAAAATATAAAATTTTAGAGTTTTTTTTGGTATATAAGGATAAAATTGGTGTGAATAATATAAAGGAGGGGTTCCCTTTTATAATTGAGGGGAGGGACACCCTTGGAATTTCTTAAAAGATTAAAATATATTAAAGTTATTATTAGAAAAAATGGTTCTAAATGGAATATAAATGGGAAAAGGATGAAATTTTAGATAATATAATATCCCAATTTTCCAATTTTCCAATTTTTATTATTTTCAAGAAATTAAATAAAATATTATTTTAATAAAATATCATTTTTTCTAATTTAGACACTATTCATTTAATTTGACATAAAATACATAAATACATGGTTATAATTCGAATATACTTATTTAATAAAAAAATGTAATATTAATATTAAAAATTATTTTAACACCTTAAAAAACTCAAATTATATTACTTTTAAAATTTCTAAAATCATTTATTATTATTTTATATTAATAGGAGAAATACTGCATCAGTGTTGCATAAGAATTTAAGGTCATTATATAATTAGTAAAAATTAGAAATAAATTTCCATCATGAAAATAATTTCATAAAACTGAAAATAGAAACTTATATTCACTCATAAATTGCTTTTTATTCTATATGGACATATAAGAGATATTTAAAACTAAGAGAGTGACATTTTGTAACTTTCTTTACTTTAAATATTATAGAGGTAATTTTCATGGACATGTGTCCATTAAAAAATTCCATTAATAGTATAAGGTGATAAGGGGTGAATTAAATTAATCCAATAAGGATTAGTATAAAAAATTATATCTTTATCACTTAGTTTTAACCAAGAATAACCAGATTTACCCTTTATCGAGGTGATAAATTTAACCACAGTTACAATTCATACTGACAAAAAATAAAAAGGACATATTTTTGAAACTATTGATTCAAAATATGGAATAAATTTCATAAAATTAAATTTCTATAAGTTTCATAAATTAATTTTAAAATAATTATGCAATACGTGATGAAGGCCACTTTTTTGAAAAATACATTTTTAAGTATAAAAATTTGTTTATTCTTATCCTATGCCTAGAAAAAAATATTCAATGAATGTTAAGAATTTTTATTTGATATATAATATATAAATTACATTATAATTATTCAACATTAGTTATTAATTTTATTTATTAATATAAAAATACATTATGCGCAAAAATATAGATTTTCAGAAAAATATCTATTTTACTTTGAAATGATTTTTATTTTTGTTTATAATTAATTTTTACCCAAATAATTAATTTATACTTATGTAACCATAATTTTTTCATAATTTAGTTAGTCCTATTCATACCATCCAATTCAATGGCTAGTTGATAACTATAATTTAAACATGGTGTTGCATGTAATACAAGATATCACAGAAATTAATTTTTTTAATTTTTTTTGATAAAATTTTAGGGTGTTACTATATGTGTATACCTTTACACATAATTTTGATGGAGGTACATCATAATATGGAAATTTTAGGGTTTTCATTTAAATTGGATAATATTTATGGATGAATTGTTGGAGAATGATGGAGGTTTTGTGTAGCTTAGGTTCAAGTGCATGTTGGGAGTCGACCTCACCTGATTACTTATTATTTTGATGGGATGAGAGTGTCTAGTGAGATTTCAGGTGTTACGACTAGTTGAATTAAATTTTAAATTAATTATAAATTATTAAAAGAATTTTTTTTAATTAATTATAATTTTTTATAATTAATTATTGGATGTTATGGTTGGAGTTAGGGCCTCAAGTGTAAGGATAATGGCTATTAGACTTGATGAGATCAAGCGAGAGTTCACAGGTTGCGCTTTAAAAGGGAATAAATCTGAATTTAGGTAGGTTTTCCCTATGAATTTCCCATTAGTTTATGATTTCTATATAAAATATGTAGTGTGCAGTCTTTCCACTGTGGAAATTGAATTTTAGATTATATAAATTTATTTATTTAAATGAAATAACTAGTCTAAATAAAGTGTTATTCCCCATGATGGACCCTTGCGCATTGGATTGTTTTCCTCGACCATTGATTTTTAAGGTTGTTATTATAAATGAATTACTTTTAATATACAAACCTAGAGGGGTGAGGATTGAATGAATTAAATAAAATGAAGTTAATGAGATGTAGGAACCCATTGATAAGTTACCTTGGTGACCTCTAGGTAGAGGAGAGTGATGAATTGAGATGGATGACCTAAGGATTGTCCATGTGGGATACTTATGATGAATTAAAGAATTTGGGCTAGTTGTGATAAGAATGAGGGGATTTTTACACCCCAAGTGAGATGTAAGTACCTAGGTGAGTATGCCTTGGGTAGATTGTGGATGTGTTGAGCAAGGTGACCAAACTGAGACAACCCAGAAAGTGTTATAGTCCTTATACCAACTCTTGAGAGAAATTCTAATGAGGTTTGAATTAAGAGGATAATGAGGTTTTGAAATGATTATGCTAATTCTAAAGAAGATTACATCATCCGAGTCACATGTGTTGACTGAGAAATGAGAATGGGATAATGGAACCCATGTGGGTGACCATGCTATGATGTGTCTCAGAGGACCTCATAGGGTTCCTTGTTGATATGTTAACCCTAAAGAGGGTTAAAAATATGATAGTTATAGGTTTCTCACTTGATAGTCCAATCTTGGACTTTTGAGATGTGTTTGGGTAGATGGATGACCCTTACAAGATGCATACATGAGATGATTTAGGTGGGATGCACCACCCATAAAGTTATATATAGATACATGGAATGTGATTTGGTTTTTAATTCCTTGGTCATGTTCCTTGTATTTGTATCTAATATAATTTGGAATACCTTGGACATGGTACTTGGATTCGGATGTGAAAACAGTTTGAAATGCCTTGTAGATAGTCCTCGGATTTGAATATGACATGGTTTGGAATTTTTTGGACACGGTCCTTGGATTTTGATGTTATATGGTTTGGAATTCCTTGGACATGATCCTTGGATTCAGATGTAAAATATTTTGGAATTCCTTGCACATGATCCTTGGAATCAAATGTTCCATGGTTTGGAATAACGTAGATATTATACTTGGATTCATCATTCCATTGATTTTGATTGTCTAGGACATGATCCTAGGAATTATCCATTGATTTTAAGGTTACTAGATTTCTTAGGACTTATTCCAACTAATTTTCCATGGTCTAGATATTGGTCTTCTTAGTTATGTGATGTGATCTTAAACACCCCAATATTAGACAAAGCTGGTTTGGGTCGATCCTGGGTGTCATGGTAGTACCCGAGGATCAGCAGTTGTTATTTATATACACTACCACACTATTTTTATTTATATTTTAATTATTTCACACGAACATATAATGAGTTTAATGGTTCTGTATGAGACTTTTTTGGTGTTTCTATACTAATTTGTACTCACACCTTGGTCAGGTGGTGATGATACTTGGGTACCTGAGAAACCTCCACTATTCATAGGTTCTGGTTGAGATGAGGTCCATAGTAGTTAGATCAAGTGGGATAGATCATATAGGATCAAACATAGAGATGAAGCGAGGCTCGAGGATAATATTAGAGCCTCAATTTATTTTCATTATTTTATTTATTTATATATGTGATCCACCTAATGGTAAATCAGTCATTATATGATGGCATAACCGTGAGTCTTCATGACTGTATACTTTCACGTTTCATTTTTTACAACATGTTTTTGTGATTTATTAATTCCTCATACTGTATTTTTTATGGATGAAAATTGGTTATTTATTTATTATTATTAACTCTCATAAGGGGATATATTCTCCCTAAAGTTACACCATAAACCCCTGCTACTAGTCAGATGCCTCAGGTATACGAGCAGGCGCACCTAAGGTTATGTAGTGACTACCAATATAGGAGATGTTGAGTGGTATAGAGTATAAGGAAATTACATGGATGATAGTTATGATGTAAAATTATTTAAATATCCCCCTTGTGAGATGAAATCAACAAGTATTAATGAAAACATTGAAAATAACCTTAATAAAAATTCAGTAGTGAAAATTTCTCTTGATAAAAATATAAAATAAATTTAAATCAAAATGAAGAAGGTATTGATTCATCTTACACAAGTGATAAAGAAGTGAAGGATAACCCATAAGGAAAAATCAATGTTATATAATCATTTGAATGATGAGATCATAATTGGTGATCAAGAAGTTGGTATCCAAATATGAATACCTTTATGTACAACATGTCACACTATCATTCCTATATTTATCCAAAATATATCAAAAAGGATATTATTAAAAAATAATATATTTATAATATGAGAGATTCAATTAAAAAAATTAATAATAATAGGGCTCACTACCCACCTCATTGGTGAGTGGTAAAGGTTGGGTGTGGGGGTTGTTCATGGATTTCCCAGGTTCAAGTCAGGGGAGTGTTTCTTTAAACTATGTTGTGTTGAAAGGGGTAGATATAATATTATTATATTATTATTAGAATAATAATAATAGGACTTGGAATTTGTTTCCTTGTCTAAAATATAATAATATTGTAGATAAAAAATATATTTTTCAAAAGAAAAAACTATATTAGAAAGGATATGTTTATTGAAATAAGGTGAAGTTTGTTTATAAAATAAATTTTTTGGAGGAAGAAGTTTATTTTGAAGATATATTAATGTTCACATTAGTAATGGAAATAATAATTATATTTCCTTCTATTTAGAATTAAATATATTATTAAATATTTCAAATGAATGTGAATTCATATTTTTATAAAAGTTAGATTTAATAAGAATATTATATTGAAAAAAATAAATAGATTTATAATTTTAGAAGATGGAAAGAGATTATAAAACCTGGATTAGAATTTATATGGATTGAATCAAACACTGAAATCGTAGTATTCCAATCTAAATACATGTTTAATAATTATAGAGTTAAACAAATCAAATGTGGTCAAAAACCTATACATGAAAAATAATTATACTAACCTTATTATTTATGATATGTATATTGATGAGTTTGTTCTTATAAGAGGTGGGGTTAATTTATGTGACTAAATTTATATCAAAATGAATAAAATATTCAAGATGTAAATTCTTAATGAGATTCCATTCTTATTGGGTATTTAAGTAATCCATGGAGTTGAAATGAATTTTTTATCTCATGAAAATTATAATCATTAGATACTAAAACAATTTTCTATGTATAATTCAGAGGAGGTTTCTAAACCCATGTTAGTTGCTGGTAATTTAAATAAAGACTATGGAGGTAAAACTATAAATACAATGGAGCATTACATATTGATTGAAAGTTTAACTTACTAGAATAAATATTTAAATTACATCATATTTTCTATTAAAGTCATAATTGATTATCATTTTCATATTATAGGTGTTCCAAAATTTATTTTTATTGATACACCAATGCATATTTGTATTAGAGTATTTATTATCAAAAAAAACTTCATGAGAATTATTTTTATTTGGAAGTAAATATTCCAAAAAACATTACAATAATAAAAATTCTATTAATTTGAGTACTACTGAAGAAAAATATGTTCTTTGGATCAAAAACTACAAAAATTATGTGGATGAAGTATTATTTGGAATATATGAGAATGAATGTGTACTTTCCATTTCCAATTTTTTGTGATAATAAAAATGTAATAGAATTATCAAAAAACATAGTTTAACATTCCTGGTTGAATCATATATTTATTAAATCCAACTTAAAGAAGGTTATATTAAAATAGAAAAGGAAAAAAAGGCATGATTTAATAATAGACTTTATCCCAGTAAACATTTTCACTGGGGATAAACCATGAATACTACCAGTGTTTAGGTCTATTCATGCTCATGTTTTCATTAGTGGTATTGTATATTGTTTATTTAGAGGGAATTTTTTTTATTTTCTATTACTAAGTTTGTTATGTAGTATATTTTTCCTCCAACCTATATTTATTTGAAGTTGCCTTATCTTTTCTGACTATATCCTTTCACCTATCAATGTAGGGTTTTAGGTTTTGAGTATGTGTTTGAGGTTATTTCCTATTTATTCCAGATCTAAGGGTTCTCATCATTAATGTGTTAGGTGTTTCTTGTATACTTCACCATGGGGTTCAAATAATCTTATATGTGTTTCTTTAGTGATTTAGAATATTCTTTGAGTATAAGTTAGTTCTTTAGGTGAAATTCCTGGTTTGGTGGTTATTTTGAGATGGTATGGTTAATTCAAGAATGATACATGTATGATATGTGAATCTAATCCAGGTTATGTGCTATGGTGATAATTCTTTAGAACTTAAGTTTTGAATCTATCCCATATTCCAAATTTTGGTGAGATTTATGTTTTGAATATGGGATGGTTATTTGATATCCCATTCATGTTTGACTTTTTCAGTTTTTCTTGCTCTTGAATTCAAGGATATGGTTTCTTATCTAACCATTACAGATGTGGGTTTTATATTTGTTCTTGTGGTTTTTCTATTCCTCCTATATTTATTTATTTAAGTTGGATTCCCTAATTTTTTTGAGGTCATATTGATAATATTACATCATTTTTAATAGGTTCTGATTTTTATGAGGCAGTAGAGTAGTTTAAGTTACCCATATGTGTATAAAAGGTGAAACCATTATAAATATTGATTTCTTAGTTTCTTTTAACTAATTATTGATAGGTGTATGAATTCAATGGAATCAGGGTATTCTTTTTTAATGTGTGTATCCTCCAGTCATTATTTAGTGTTTCATATAAATCACCTCTCTTAGTGGGGATTTATAAGTTATTGTCCAAAGTACTGGTATCCTTATTAGATGATGATTATTATTTAGAGATTATTTAGCTGTACATGTAATGGAATATAAATTAAAATAATATTCTATGTTTTTAGGAAGGATGAGGAAGGTAGGAAGTTGATTTAGTTTTGGTTTGCTTAATTATTTTTTCTTGTATTGATCTTTTTATTATTATTTTCATTGATTGGGATTGCATTAGTTCTTCATTGGTGATTGAGGTATTCCAGTGGTTTCTCACTGAGGATGGAGGTATGATGACTATGATATTGGTGTTCTAGTGATTTTATATCAAGGAAAAAATTATTCGACTTCATTGGTTTGTGCAGATAACATATAGTCAAATCCATTGAAGATAAATTTTCTATTCACTAGTTGGTTGTATTTTTCCCATGTTTGGAGGACCATTGAAAAATATTATGGGATATTAATTTTTTGTGATAACACTATAGTGTAGAGGGGGTGTTGTGGTTTTCTGGTTGTAGTGGATATCTATATTTGTTTTATTAACTTTATCAATAGTTTTTTTGGTTGTTAGGCTCATTTTTTAGCATATTTTTGGTTTTTGAGTGTCTTTTCATGTATATTATTGGATTATTATATTTTCAAGGTCTGTATATGTCACATACATGACTTATCTTAATGTTAAATTTCATTTAATTTCCATTTATGCTTTGTGTTTGGGAATTCTCAAGCTTTTATGGTGGAATGGGTGAGTTTTTGTGAATTGGGCCAAACCGTGAGCCCAATTCCAGATTTAAAAATAATTTTTTTTCATTTATAAAATTTTCATTTTTTAATATTTTGCACCCATTAAAATTCCTAAATGGTCTCCCCTGACATATTAACACCCCCATTGTAGTTTGGAGCCTTTAGAAATCCATAACCAAGGTGTGTATGGGTTTTTATTTAAGGGATTGGGCCTGATCGAAATCCCAATTCCAGTTTTAAAAATTAAATTTGATTTATTAATAACTTAATAAATTTTAAGGATTTTTTGGTGTTTCCAAGCCTCACACATGACCATTGAACCCAGCCGCGCGGCCAATCTCTCTCTACCCTCTTTGGAGCTCCTCTTCATCGCGATTGAGTGCTGATCGTCTTAGGGTTTTTAAAATAGGGTATATTTGAGGAGGTAAGTTATTTCCATCATAACTATCTCAATTATTACTATTTTTCCTCCATTACAATTCCTAAATAACCTCATCATCCTTCTTCAAACCTTTCTTGAAGTTTTTACTGTTTTAAATTTCATCTACTGGTGTATTAGGGGAGATTCTTCTAGATCCCCCAAGTAAGTGTGTCTCTTTCATTCCTCTTTCAAATTTCTTAGGGTTTCATTCTATTTGTTTGGGGTTTATTCCCTTTTACTTGAAGTAAAAAATTACCAGGAGGTAGGGTTTCGAACCCATGGTTTAACCTTGGATTTTCTTGGTCAATTATTTTGGTTTTAGGTTCAATATAATTCCCTCTTGGTGTGATGGTGGTGCGACTTGATTTTCACACGGTGATTTAAGGGTTCCATTTGATTTGGTTGGTGATTCCAATGTTGATGAAATATTTGTGTTTTAGCATACCGTATTTATCATATTTTAAGTTTTATATCATTTTATTATTGCTGCAAAATATTTGTTATAATGATGTTTCTATTGCAATTGAATTTTAAATTCCAATTTGGTGTGAAGTTGGGGGTTTTCCAAAGAAATGTTTTGTTGGTTTATTTGGGGATGCCCTATAAATACTTAGTTGTTTTTATTGACCTGTAATAAGGCTAAAAATAATTTTTATAACGTTTATCCCCTTTGTTTGTTTCTGAAATAATGGGTTTTAATTGTGTTTGTAAAGAAAGTGAAGTTTTGGTTCCACTTTTGTGTGAAAATGAAGGTTTTACAAAGTTATCACTTATTGTTTAACATGGGGATGCCGTAAAATTGATTTTTTGTTTTAATTGAAATTTATTGGGCTGAATTTACTATTTTTGTAACTTAAAAGTGTGAACATAGTGTACAAGTGTGGTTCTTAAGGGGGTTTGTGTGCAAAACAACACGGGATTTTGAGAAATTGTTTTATAAAAAATCAAATTGTTTGTTGTGTGTTTTAAGTGGTATAAAATGCGATAGATTCTGTATTTGGTGTATGTGATAAGTAGTGGTGTTTTAAATTAAAATGGATATGTGTTAAATTCTGAAATTGTTTGAGCACTATGGGGGAAGCCTGGGTACCTAGGTGGGGCGGATGTGTACTAGTACGACTAGTGGACCAGATGGTTTTTATCCCTGTTTCACCAAGAATTTAGATAAAGAAAACACTAAATAAACTATTTATATGATGATTGGGGACAACTAGGTTATGGGTATGTTCCATACTAGTGGATCGTGCATGAGAACAGATTTTACTATGGTTACTTTACACCGAGGTATGAGGTTCATGGGGCCCAAGACTATCTAGTGCCTAGGGGTGTTCCCAATTTTGTTGTTCATTGTGTTAGTGGTATTTGACCATGTATTGGGGTGTTTTTGGAAGTAATTTATAGTAAATAAAATGTATATTTAAATTTGTGAACATTCTGAAAACTTTATCTTGAAAAATGTTTTCAATTGAAAGTTGCATTTCTTGGATTTTATCACTGCTTTTCTTTGCATATTAAAACTGCTTTCTTTTTCACATTATATTGAATGCTCATTGGAATCATTGGGTGGTATCATATTGGTCTTAGGCTCACACCATACTTACACACGTTGGGTTTAAGTAGACTTGGTTATGTTTTACTCAGGTAAAGGAAAGGCTAAGGGTGATGGCGGTTCAGGGTGTTAGTCCTCATCCTTGGGGAAGAGTTGTGGAGATGGCTTAGGGGTGATGACCCCATGTCATGTGGAGTCCATGGGGCTGTTTTGTTGCCATTTAATTATGTATTTGGAACTTATTTATTTATTTTTAACTTATGTATTCAGTTCTGGATTTTTGTATAAACCTTGTTGGTATGAATTTTTCAGATTCATTTTATCAAATATTTTTGGTATTTTATGTATACATATTTAGGTAAATCGTTCTCAAACCAAGATAAATGATACTCGGGAACTTGTTCTAGACCATGGGGATAGGGAACACCCTTAGGGTATTTTCACAGGCTGGGTTTGGTGCCGGTTTTGGCAGCGACCAGATTCAGTTCGTGACAAAATGGTATCAGAGCAGGTTTTCTCTCTTTGGGTCACGTTATTTTGGGAATATTCGGGATAGTCTGGAGTTAGGATTATCGGGACTTGTAATTATAGTTATGAGTAATTTGGCTGATCACCACACCTCATGATGGGATTCAAGTCACCAGGGGATGTCGGGATTTACATGAGTCCTTTGGATTTCTTGGATTGATGATGATTAGGGGAAATGAAAAGAGAGTTGGGTTACTGGTCTCGGTGAGCTCGCAGGGTCTGGAAAGCCATTTGGAGATGGGAATATTTACCTATAACACTCTATATGATGGTTATGTGATTGGAATATGGCTTCCAACCATATGTCCAAGTCACACACTAAAAATAGTTTCCTCTCGCATTGTCTTGTATTCTTTAGTTTTGAAATCTTGGATCTTTGGTTTTAAAGTGACTTGGTTTTAAGAAGCGCAAAGTTTTTGTGAAATAATTATCTAATAAAGAGGGAATGGTTAGATTTTTGAAAATGGAGAACTGAATTTTTTAGAATTGTATTGGAAAGGAAAATAGTGTGTTTTCACCTCTTTTGAAAGCATGAACTATGTCAATGTTGGTTTTGAAAAAGTATTTCCAATAGAGTTTTCTAAACTATTGAAAGGTGTTTTAATGGGATGAGAGGTTTTGAAATTGATGTGTATGAATTGGAAGTGAGTTTTTATTTAAATAATTGTTCCTTTCTGAAAATCTTGGTAAAATGTAATTTGGTTTTGATTTTGTGGTTAGAGGTTTTTAGAAAAAGGAGGTATTGGTTGACTGTTTTGGTTTTGAAAAGTGGAAAGAATTTTTTTTATTTTAACCTTTGGTATATCCATGAGCGACCACATGCATGGGGTTATATGGGATGATGGATGGTTAATGGAATGTATTGATGAATTTTTGGATGGATATGAGGAGGGTGCCCATTATGACACAGAAAAATGAATTTGTAAGGCCCATGGGGTACCATTGGTGGATATGCTAACTGCTGAATCGTTTATTTTCAAAATGATGATTTTAAATGAGAAACTTGATGAATTTATGACTAGTTTGGGATGGTGTTTATTATGTGTTTTTTTAAATGTTGATTTTGTGGGATGTTTTGAGTCCAAGAACCCCTCCTATTTATATTGTGTTTTGGTTTTTTGTTTGGTCGGTAAGTTGTGTTGAAGGGACGGTTAGTGTTCTCTTCTGAGAAATGTTTTGGGATGATTTTATGGTGTTTCCTTTCATGTGTTTGGATCTGGTTTGTGGTATATATTGACCAATGGATCATCTTTGTTGAGTCCTTAGGTTTAATCATTGGATAAGGTATTCCCCATTAAGGGTTAGTGCACAACTGAAGTGAAACCTGAATTTTTTATCCATTCGAAGACCCTCTAGTTGATCAATATAACGAATCTTTTTCATGAGTTTTTTAGATTGAGTCTAAACCCTTTCCTTTCCTGGTTTTTTGTATCCTCTTGTAGTGGGAGAGTGATCATGAAAGTTTTAAAGAGACCTTAGCCTCTTAAGTTTCCTGATTTGCTGAAGGTGGAAGTGGCCTGGGATTGTTAGCATGGATGAGTATCTGGATGGTGTCTAAGAGGGCCTTTGGGTTATTCACAGTTTCTTTGAAGCATGAGTTCATGTTAAACCACCAGTGTTGGAAATATTGTAACGATAGGATATTGTGGCTACTTTCTATAACTGTGTGTTTTTTGGGGATGTTGTATAAGGTCCCTCTCCATGCATTGTTTATATCCGTCGCAATGGTCATGTTCAGTGATGCCTTATGATGTCATGGGATCAATTGACCGTAAAGGTGAAAGTTGGGCAATCATCTGAGAGTCTCTGTTATGTTGGGAGAATGTCTCCCTTGGAAAAACTTAAAAATATTCCATTTTAGAGGAAGGTGAGTATAGGTGTTCTTTACTTCTATTGTTTCTCACCCGAACAAACAAGGTGTGTTGTGTCAGCATCTTCTAAGCCCTTATTTCAGTGAAATATTTGGTTAGTGTAAAGTGAGTTTGGAATGTGTAATGTCTTGGAAAACTTATCAGGGATTGCAGGGTAGTTTTTGGATTCACCAAAATAAGAATTATCATTCAGGGGGTTTCCAAAGCCTAACTGCGAGGCCGAAGATGATTCAATCATTTGAGCTCCAGCCATAGGTCTTGAAGAGAAGCTGGCTCATAGTCATGGGAAATCACAGGGTCGTTTAAACCCTTGTACAAAGTCCTATCCTCAGTATGAAATATAGGAAGATTTTAAACCTATAGTGTCATCATCTTTCTTCTGTTGTTCCTGTTCTGTGGAAATAGGTGGAAGACCTTGTACCTATGTCATTGCCCAATGTTATTCCCTCCCCCTTTGATTTCCATTGAGTATTTGGAGAACTAATTGAAGTTTGACTAGACAGGTTGAGCACTTGGTTTTCACTTTTTCAGTAGTGACCATGCCCCAGAAAACCATGTAGATAAAAGGATCCCCACTATTAGTGTATGGTTTCCCAAACCGTGCAGACTAACCATGTGGTCATCCCAACTCTTTAAATTTTGGGGTCTTTCTTTACCGGCCCATGCTGTTTGGTTAAGATGGTTGGTTCTTATGGTGGGGAGACCTACTATGAGTCTTATATAAGTTATTTTGTAAATTGATGATGGAAGTATATCATTTATATCAGTGAGTCCATTTAGGCCTCCCCCTATTAGTGTTCTTATTCTGTCTCGGAAAAAAATATAGGTTGTCTCTTATGATGGGGAGCTTATTTTTGTTCCCCTGTACCAGTAACCCAGACTTATCCATGGTCTTGGCTTGGAATTAGGTAGTATTGTTTGGAGATATCAAGATATCTACATCTTCTTTGGGTAAACGTTGATATAATAGAGTGCCCAATGGTTTAGTTATGGCAAGGTAAGTGTCACCTTGTTCGTAGTTGTTGTTCGTTTGGGTGAATTGCTTGAGTCTTGTTTGGATAGTGTTTAAGGAGTATTATTTTTGGATAAAGTATGAATGTGATTGATCATTTCAGGAAAGTGGTTTAATTTTGGGTTGTGATATTAATCATTCCTTAATTGATCACTGTAGGTTTTTTGGCCCATGGAGGTGAAGCTTGGCAAAGAAGTACATCTTGGTTTATCGGTTGAGTTTGGTTTTGGTATCTGGATTTGTTGTAGCTTCCTGGGGACGAAAATATTTCATAGTGGGGAGAATTGTCACATACATGACTTATCTTAATGTTAAATATCATTTAATTTCCATTTATTATTTGTTTTTGGTATTTCTCAAGCTTTTATGGTGGAATGGGTGAGTTTTCGTGAATTGGGCCAAACCGTGAGCCCAATTTCAGATTTAAAAATAAATTTTGTTTCTTTTATAACATTTTCATTTTTTAATATTTTGCATCCATTACAATTCCTGAATGGTCTCCCCTGACATATTAACACCCCCATTGTAGTTTGGAGCCTTTAAAAATCCATAACCAAGGTGTATATGAGTTTTTAGTTAAGGTATTGGGCCTGCCCGAAAGCCCAATTCTAGTTTTAAAAATTAAATGTGATTTATTAATAACTTAATCAATTTTAAGGTTTTTTTGGTGATTCTAAGCCTCACACATTCCCATTTAACCTAGTCGCGCGACCAATCTCTCTCTACCCTTTTTGGATCTGTTCTTCATCACGATTGAGTTTTGATCATCTTAGGGTTTTTAAAATCAGGCATATTTGAGGAGGTAAGTTATTTCCATCATAACTCTCTCAATTATTACTCTTTTTCCTCCATTACAGTTCCTAAATAACCTCCTCATCCTTCTTCTAACCTTCCTTTAATTTTTTACTGTTTTAAATTTCAGCTACATGTGTATTAGGGGAGATTATTCTAGATCCATCAAGTAAGTGTGTCTCTTCCATTCCTCTTTCAAATTACTTAGGGTTCCATTCTATTTTCTTAGGGTTTCTTCCCTTTTAGTTGAAGTAAAAAATTATTAGGAGGTAGGGTTTCTAACCTAGGGTTTAACATTTGGTTTTCTTGGTCAATTATTTTGGTTTTAGGTTCGATATAAGTCCCTCTTGGTGTGATGGTGGTGCGACTTGATTTTCGCACGGTGATTCAAGGGTTCCATTTGATTTGGTAGGAGATTCCAATGTTGATGAAATATTTGTGTATTAGCATGCTGTATTTATCATATTTTCAGTTTTATATCATTTTTTTATTGCTGCAAAAATTGGTTCTAATGATGTTTCTATTGCAATTGAAATTTAAATGCCAATTTGGTGTGAAATTGGGGGTTTTCCAAAGAAATGTTTTATTGATTTATTTGGGGATGCCATATAAATACTTAGTTGTTTTTATTGACCTATAATAAGAATGAAAATAATGTTTATAATTTTTATCTGCTTTTGTTTTTGCTGCAATAATGGGTTTTAATTGTGTTTGTAAAGAAAGTGAAGTTTTGGTTCCACTTTTGTGCGAAAATGAAGGTTTTACAAAGTTATCACTTATTGTATAACATGGGTATGACCTAAAATTGATTTTTTGTTTTAATTGAAATTTATTGAGCTGGATTTACTGTTTTGGTAACTTAAAAGTGTGAACGTAGTGTACAAGTGTGGTTCTTAAGGGAGTTTGTGTGCAAAACAACACGGGATTTTGAGAATTTTTTTTATTAAAAATCAAAGTGTTTGTTGTGTGTTTTAAGTGGTATAAAATGTGATAGATTTTTTATTTGGTGTATGTGACCAGTATTGGTGTTTTAAATTAAAATGGTTATGTGTTAAATTCTGAAATTTTTTGAGAACTAAGGGGGAAGCTCGGGTACCTAGGTGGGGCAGATGTGTACTAGTACGACTAGTGGACTAGATGGTTTTTGTCCCTGTTTCACCTAGAATTTGGATAAAGAAAACACTAAATAAACTCTATGGATGATGATTAGGGACCACTAGGTTATGGTTATGTTCCCTACTAGTGGCTGGTCCATGAGAATGGATTTTACTATGGTTACTTTACACCGAGGTATGAGGTATATGGGGCCCGAGACTATCTAGTGCCTAGGGGTGTTCCTGATTTTGTTGCTCATTGTGTTAGTGGTATTTGAACACGTATTGGGTTGTTTTTGGAAGTAATTTTCAGTAGCTAACATGTCTATTTAAATGTGTGAACATTCTGAAAACTTTAGCTCGAAAAATGTTTTCAATTGAAAGTTGCATTTCTTGGATTTTATCACTGCATTTCTTTGCGTATTAAAACTGTTTTCTTTTTCACATTTTATTGAATGATCATTGGAATCATTGGGTCATATAATATTGGTCTTATGCTCACACCCTACTTACACCCCTTGGGTGTAAGTAGACTTGGTTATGTTTTACTCAGGTAAAGGAAAGGCTAAGGGTGATGGCGGTTTAGGGTTTTAGTCCCCATCCTTGGGGCAGAGTTGTGGAGATGGCTTGGGGGTGATGACCCCATGTCATGTGGAGTCCATGGGGTTGTTTTGTTGCTGTTTAATTGTGTCTTTGTACCTTTTTTATTTCTTTTGAACTTATGTTTTCAGTTCTAGATTTTTGTATAAACCTTCTTGGTATGAATTTTTCAGATTCATTTTATCAAATATTTTTGGTGTTTTATGTATACATATTCGGGTAAATCATTCCAAAACCATGATAAATGATACCTGGGCACTTGTGCTAGCCCGTGTGGATATGGAAGGCCCTTCGACCCTTGTCACCGACTGGGTTTCATGCCGGTTTTGGCGGTGACCAGATTCGGTTCGTGATAGTATAAGGAGTTAGTCTTCAGATATTTCAAAACCACCTTTCTTACATTTTTTACCTTTATTTCATGATTATGTTAGTGATAATTCATGAGAAGGTTTTTTTCTTATTTATTATTGGTGTGTACTTTTATGTTACATTAAATAAAGTTTCAATTTTTTCCAAAAAACTATTTAAATCCCACATTATTAAAAAAAGCAGTGGAAGTAGATCCAAATTTAAAGTTTTTTCCAATAAAATAAAAAGTGGTAGATATTTTCGCAAAACCATTTTTGAAGGAGTAATTTTAGAATGTGGGATAGAAGTTGGGAGTTCAATCTCTTCACAAAAAATTAGGGTGTAATTATAATTCCTTTACCTCTATATAATTTTATTTTTTTAACAAAGTGGGTGGAAAACATAAATTTAGTGCTTTAATTATTGACTAAATAGGGTGAAAAGTTTTATTTTTCAAGTGATCAATTAGTTTCAACACATTTTTATTTTTAAAATATGAGAGGTTTAATAAATTTTAAAGATATAGAGTACTCACCTAGGGGTGATATGAAGATATGATTAAATATTTTAGTTATTTGATATCAATAATTATTGTGTATTTATGTTGAAGTTTTTATAAAAATTTAAAGGGGGATATAAAGAATATGTGAATGTTTTAGAATTGGAAGGTATTGGATTCCAATGAAAATGTTTTTACATGAATAATTAATTTTCTTAAAAAAAAACTTTATCCCATGATGTGGTTCTAAGAACATTTTTAGAGAGTGAGCTATGGAATTACTTTTAAGTTAGTGATAAAAGTATGTGAAAGGGTACATGTATTTTTTTTATTTAATTTGTTATTTTATCTGAATGTGTTGGATTTTTTTATCAATGATAGAACCAATATAAGACTATAAATAATTGATAAGATATAAAAATGGTTTTATAAGATTTTTAACATTTGTAAAAGGAATTATAAATTAAGATGTAAAAACCATATCATTATTCTCATCATGAATCCATGGTTTACAAGTACATATGGTACAGTGAAATTAAAAATCTACTAGAATGAATTTAATCTCATTATTTAAATCAAATATTTTAGAAAATAAATGGTTCTATGGTAATTTTGATAAAAAAACATGAAATAATTTTGTGGGTTTTAAGGAATAATATTAGATTTTGTTAGATAAAGAGTTCCATGTCATTATTATTTAATATCATAGTAATTATGATTATCTAAGTTTAATGGGTATAATAAATGCATGTAATTCCAAAAATTTATGGATATTTTAAAAGAAAAGAAGATTTTATATCGACTAAAGGTGATAATGATATGTTGAAGACTCTAATGTTGTGGTTTCATATTTGTTTCATTTGAAAGGGTGTTATGATGAAGTTGTTTTCCTGGCTGGGTGAATGAAGCTAATGTAAGTTTAAAATTGTTTAATAATGATTTGGAAAGTGGGTATGATTACTGATGATTACCGACATTTCTATATTTTTTATTTTCAATGATAATTAACCCCTTAATATAGATAAAACCCAAGTAATTAATTACTTATTTTTTACTTTAGAAAAATATGGATTTAATTTGATAAATGGATAAAATCATGATTTGTAGTGTTTTATTCATTTTTTGGATTTAATTGACAAGCCATATCTTAATTTTAGATTAAAAAATTTCATTAATTAAGGATATTAAATTTGATCTCCCACTGTTTAATTAATTTTGAACTTGAAATGGATAAGGCCTACATTGGAGCTATGATTTTTTATGGCTACAAGGCTAAAAATTGTAAAAGGGATGCATTATATGACTTCAACCCACCGAGTTCACAACTTCAATGAGTGGAAAATTTTTGTGGAAAGATCATATAACTTCCCTTATATGAGAAAAATAGAAAATTCATAAGCATACAAATTCCGACCAATGATCATATGACTTCATTTGGTAGGACCATATGAATTTGTCTAGTGAGTGTATGGATTCATCGTACGACTCCATCATAAGACTTCATCTGACCAAATAATAAGACTTCAAGCTACCCCTCATATGATTTTACCTCATTACCCTTGTATAAATTATATAGGAAAGTTCTACATTAGGGAATATTCATAGATTCAACATACTACATCAAGACCATTTAGAGGTTTCATAAGGGTAATATGGCATATTTTAAGTGCTACATAAGGGTAATTGAGCTACATCAAAAGCTACATAAAGGTACTACCATGGTTCTAAAACTACATAAAGTTAGAAAAGTGATCAATTGGATATGGAATGGTATCTAAATAAATTTACTCATCCCCTCTCACATTTGAGTAGAACCCCTACCACTAAAGCTGCATCAAAGTACTTACAAGGAGCTGTGTAAGGGTACAACCACATGAATAAAATCAAAAATACCCAAAATGAAAAATGAAAAATAGACACCAATTTCACTAGTTCTCCCAAATCAGGAAGAAGATCCAAAAAACTTCCCACATGTAGATCATCAAGATAAAGAATAATAAGGATATCATGGGGGGAATAATAAGAATGAACTTTAAGATTCGATATTCCCAACTTCAGCAATCATGAACCTTGGACCAGAAACATGGAACTCATCCAAGGAAGAAGAATAAGATCACTAAAGGTACTAAAAACCAATAATAAGGAAGTATAAGGTTCTTTAATTACTATAAATATTTTCCCCCACCCCCATTATAAAGGATTCGAACCATGTCCTTCGACCTTGACTTAAACTAACTTCAGAATTTACTATATTTCCCACATTTTATTTCTAATTCATTATCCCCACTATTAATTTGTTCTATTCTTCTCTACCCTATTTCTTTGTATTTATCCTATTTATAAGTGATGGTTATTCTTAAAATCTCATTAATTATGAGAGGCAAACCCAAGGATCATCCACTGGATGAAAACCAGTAAACCAGAGTCTAAACACATGGTTTTATTCTTTCTATTTTATTATGAGGATATTGAGAGAGTGGGGATATGAGGATATGATTTTACTTTATGATTATTTATTTATAAATTTTATTCACACTTCTAAAAACCATTTCCTCTCCATTATTCTAGATCATTGATGTATAATTGGGATCAGTGGTTTAGGATATGGATAAAATCACAATTTTGGTTCATTTGGAAGAGTGACATGATGATTTATTGGTTATATTCTATTAAGTGTGATGTCTATTCACATAATTAATGTATTAAGGATGTGTGTATTTGTTTAGAACACATATAGGGTAGAATAAAGGGTCAAAGCATTGAGATAATGAAGGATCACTAATGTTAAATATAAGGGAGTTTCCTTTATTTCATATGTTCTATCTTACATATTAATTTTGTTTTCCTATTATATAATTAAAAACCATATTCCTTACTACTTTAAAAATAAAGAAGAAAAAAACATAAGTGTTCGGATAGTGAGTCTCCAGGACCAAATCCTTAAGAGATAACCCATGGCATAAATTCTGTATATTAGGACCATGAAAAGATTCACATCACTGGAACTATTATCGGGGAGTTGGTCCAGGATTTCAATTTTCTCTTGAACATTTTAATTAGTTTCCCGATTTTATCTATTTTCTTTAATTGTTTTGTTTTTATTTTTTTATCATTATCTATTACTAGGTTGAGAAAATTTTCAGATCCATTAATTCATAATGAGCCAAAATTATTATTCCTAGTTAGAAAAGTATAGTGAGATTATTTCCATGGTCAAGAAATCATTTAATATCCAAATTGACCAATATTTACACCCATAAGTTATGGAATGAAATGAGGAGAATACAATCAATATTGATAACCTAAAGGAACTACTTGGTCAAGTTATATCCATTTTTCAAAACCTAATAGAATAAGAATATTAATAAGACTAACAGGAGGTAGAGGAAGATGAACCTGAAGTTCAACCCATGATAATCATAATAGTAAAGGTGGAAGAGGATATTAATGAAGAGGAAGACCTAACACTATTATATTTGGAAAACATATGCTCAGTGGTATTTTAATTTTAAGAAGATTTAGAAGATGAAATAAATAAGGGGGTTTCTTCTTTCTTTATATTTTTTCATTTTGAACTTATTGAAACTAAATTAAAATCAAATTCCCCTTATGATTGTACCTTTGATTCAAAAAATCTACTATAGGATATAGATGATAAAGAAAAAGAAGAAAGAGATTGGCTATAAGTTGAAGGAAATCTGGAATGACCACTACTACCCTTTTCCATTATAGAATATTTTCAAGAGGCATTACACCTATATGATAGACTATATGATGAAACTGAAGAGGGGGACACCATTTAATTGTACTCATTTCATTCTAAATTTTTAAATATTGAAATATAAAATAATATCCCTAGTTTTGATTTTATAGATTCATATTAAATATTTCCTATATTGGATGATGGTGAATACAAGATGGAATATTTTTTTTAGGGAAGACTTGAGGACCCATATACCCCAAGCATAATAACTGATATTTCATGGGTGTTTCATGAACAAAAATAGAAATAAGTAAAAATAACTAAGAGTTATTTATTTACTTTAGATACATTTCATTTAGATTTTATTTATTATGAACTTAATTATGATTTACCAAGTTTTAAATTTATCAATTCAACACTATTTATTCTTTCCCTTGTAGAAAATAAAGAGGATATGGAAGATAATAAGGAAAAACCACTTCAGATACCCATATAGATTGAAGGAGGATACGGTAATGAGGAGTACTTTCATGCTGAAAACCCAGTTCAAAATAAACCAAAAAATAAGACACTCCCAAGAGTAGTTTTTATATACTTATCAGACTCCATAAAGGTATCAATAGATAAAGAGGAGATAAATGAGGATTATTTTGATAATTTGTGGAAGTATTTTATTAAAGAGTTAAGAGAATATTCCAAAAGATAGGTGGATAAAGTAAAAGTAGAAAAAGTGGAATCACTTGTGGAGCTTCCCCAAAAATATCCCCCACTCAAGAACACTAATAAAAATATATGGAGGGGGAATAATAGAGGAGTAGTTCCTTGTGGTATCTCATGAAGAAAAAGAAGTTAAAGATGATTTATATGAGGAAAATAATTTTTGATTTAAATATAACTTGTTTTTAATTTTTTTCAATTTTAATCATTCACTAACTCTCCATTGGTTGAGTATGAATAGATAACATAATTAGAGTAGCTACTAGAAGTGGAATGTAACAATTGGGCCTCATTGACAGCACATACACCCTGTCTCAACATGGATTTCAGGTCTTGGCCTGCTAGGTATGACCAGTTGCCCTGCAGACATGTGGTCCTCTACCTAGGGCCCAAAAATTTTCTCGAATGGGTCATCTAACTAATGAAGGGGAATAATTTTGATTTAAAATTAACTAGTTTTTAAATTTTTTCAATTTTAATTATTCATTAACTATCCATTATTTGAGTATGATCAGATAACATCATTGTTGTAGCTACTAGAAGTGGAATTTAACAATTGGGCCTCACTAACAGCACATACACCCCGTCTCAACATTGATGTCAGGTCTTGGACCACTAGGTACCACAAGTTTCCCAACAGACACGTGGTCCTCTCTCTATGGTCCACCCATGTTCCGGAATGGGTCATCTAACTAATGAACGTCCCCACAAGACAACACATGTTCTTTACAGAGTGATATTTACCCAATTTCACACAACCTAAGAAACTTCCAAGAAGGTCACCCATCCTGATCACTGCTCCAGGCCAAGCATGCTTAACTATGAAGTTTTAATAAGGTAGGCTCCCGAAAAGAAAGGTGCACCTTGCTGCCATGAGTCATATCATTTAGTGATTTAACCCTTTAAAATTTTGGGGTGTTACATTAACCCCCACTTTAGAGAACAATTTCCTTATTGTGGACTCTACATCTCAACCCAGGAAGTGCCACCACACTTAAGGCCAAGTTCCTGCTCTAATACCAATGTAGCAACTATTCCCCACTGATAGCACAGACACCCAACCTCAACATGGCCGTCAGTTCCTGGCCCTCCAGGTACCACTAGTTTCCTCGTAGATATTTGGTCCCCTCCATGGATCCCACCCATGTGCCTGAACGGGTCATCCAACTAATGAATATCCCAAATGGACAACACTTGTTATTTCCAGTGTGCTTTTTCCTCATTCACACACTCTGGAAAAATTCCCATAAGGTCACCCATTCTGATCACTACTCCAACCAAGAACACTTAACTGTGGAGTTCTAATAAGGTAGGCTTTTGAAAAGAAAGGTGAACCTTGTTGACATGAGTCATATAATTTATTAATTTAACCCTTTAAAATTATGGGGTGTTACATGTAATACATAATATTTGTGTCTAAGGAGACCTATACGTCATCCTTCCACCCCCACTTTACGATACACACCACACTAATCATGGGGTAGACTTGAAACACTTTGACAAATGGGACCTATAGGAAGAAGAAAAGATGAACATATTTGGATGGAAGAAGATGTGGTGGTTTTCATCCCATAAATACCATCCTATAAAATATTGGGGATAATCATAGTATAGTTTACCCATGGAAAGATTAAATATAACCCCTCTTGAGAGGGAACCACCCAAAACTCTCTTCCTTACTCCTTTCTCTATATTTTATTAAGTTTTTAATAAAAATTATAAATATTTTAAATCTATTTTATGTAGGTTTACCAAATTGAACAACACCTAAGATATTAACTCAAGGATTTCTATAAAGAACCTAGGGGATATCTTAACTAAATTCAGTTGAATAAATAAACACCTTGTTGTTTCTCTCTATTTACACCAATTTTAAACAATAATAATTAGTTTATATTTATTTTTCTAAACTCAAATGGGCAGTGTTGAATAAGCACAGGGGAAAGAATTCAAATTTGTTTATAATTAGTTTATAATATTTTTATAATCTTTTTAGTAGTTTGTAAATAAATTCTTCTTAATTTTTATCTTTACTATTTTATCTTTTTAGAGTGCTTTTAGGCTAAGAAACAAAAGATTTAATTACTTCCCTACCTAGTGGAATATTGAATGATAGTTTTTAGGATTAAATGGTAATTAATTTTATATATTTTTATGATTTTTGAGTGAATATATATTTTATTTTCATAGAAATATTATTTTATTACTAGGAAAAGGGGTGTGATTGAAAAAGTTGGAGTGGAATTGAAATCATAACAAGAAGAAACTATATTTTTTAACCTAAAACTAGGTAACATAGGAGTTGTGAAAAAGAAAACCTTATTGATCTAACTCAAAAGATAGTCATATAAGTATCTTGATTAAAATAGTCAATTAGGATCCCATAATGAAGTTCTAAAATAGTTAGGCATTGGGTGTGTGAGTAATAACATCTCATTGTACATTAAATAAGTCTTTGAACATAAATGGAAAGAAATTTTTTGATAAATTATTAATTATAAAAAATTAATGGATTATGGTGAGGGGAATATTGAACCCAAATGAAGAAGAGCGAAATTTTATTATGAGAATAGCATTTTAGTTGTATCAAGGATGTTGAAAATGGATCTTGGGTTTAATGAACTTAGGAGAAAGTGATAAATAAAAGTTCCCCTTGTTAATATTTTCATTACAATAAAATATATTTTGTTTTCACTCTTGGAACTAGAATTTTTTATTGGATTGAAGTGGAGAAACATGATTAATTCACATAAGAGGCATGTAATTTTAAATAACGGATGAATCTTTTTCATATTTCTTTTTTGGAACATGTATTTGAGTAGAGTTAGGAAAAATCTTTTAAATAAATGGAATTCATTGTATTTCTCGAGAGTAAAATAGTGTAAGTGTGTGGGAGTGAGAAGAGTCAACATTTACCAATTTATTTTGTCTAATTATCAATGATAAATAACCCCTTAATCAAGATAAAACCTGATTAATTTATTTATTTTTATTACATTAGTGAAATATATAATTAATTTTTTAAATGGATAAAATCATGATTTTTAATGTTTTATTCATTTTTTGGATTTAATTGATAATCCACACCTTAATTTGGTATTATAGAATTTAAATTTTAAGGGTATTAAATCTGAAATTTTATTTCTTAATTCATTTTGATTATTTTAGGTATGGAATCCCTCATTTCTCCTTATTTTTTATCATACAGGAGGGGTTTACTCTTGTGTATCTATGGGAGATGGTTATAATAGCTTAATAAAAGATAAATAATTGGATAATTGAAATTGATGGGGGATGGGGAGTTATTCACATGTTTTTTATAGTATTAATATTATTATGATATGGATTATACAGTTATAATTCCCTATAGAAAAATGTGTCTGTTGGGGGATTTTTTTTGTGTTGGATGATTTGTGTTGTGACTGCTATGTTTGTTGTGATTGTTATGATATCAACCTAAAATGGAAATTGGCTAACCACTTATATTTGGATAATGAAATGGTTTACCCAGGATTATGTCTTATGTGATAATTCACCTAAAATAAAGTGAAATGTATCAAAATACCCTTTGTTAATTCTGTAAAATGACCATTGATGTGTTGGGATGTGTGGTTGTACTTTTGGAGCTGTGAGTTGGTGGCTGTGTGGCAGTTCTTTTGGGGTAGTGAGGTGGTGGTTTTTTGTTTGCTCTTTTGGAGTGGTGAGGTGGTGGTTGTTTGGATGTGATTTTTGTGAGGAGAGGTGTTGGTTTTGATCTATACTTTTGGGGTATTGAGGTGATGGTGTGATGGATATGATGATTTTCTTGTGATGTGTGGTTTATTTGTGCTATAATCCCAGGTAGTGTTGGAATAATTATTTCAATAATTATTGAAATGGATGGGGTTTTATTAATGGGATGGAAATAATTAATGAAAAAAATAAATGACGGTACATGTGGTTAAATGTGGTTGATGCTTCATAATGAATCAAATTGGATGTATAATGAAAATTGCCTGGAAATGTGGCTTGTGGCTTATGTGGTGTTATGAATTTAGTAGTGACATAAAAAGTGACAATTTTGTGAGTTTGTTAGAATTTAGTGATTAACCTATAGGTTGGGAATGTGCGCTTGATATTATATATGTGCTTTTATAGTTATTGTGATTTCTATATTCACCTCACCTGCGTCGAACACTATGTGAAAACACCTGAATATTCACATGGGGTGTTTTCCCAACATCTCGTTGAGGAGGATAGATTGCTAGCTACCCAATATTTCCTGATCTATCTTCTAGGTGAGTAGATATGCATAGTCTATGATTGAAAAAGGTATATTAGTGAACTAAGTGATGGACCATGTGTTTTGGGAGAGATGCGCTGACCATGCTATGGGGTGGTGGCCCAACTATTTTTGGCGAGATGTAATGACCGTGTTGTGGGGAAGTGGCCCAGGTGTTTTCAGGAAACATGTGATATGTCTGTACTTTAGGGAAACATATAGTTTGGGTTATTCATGGTAGGAGGAGGGAACAAGGTTGATTTTATTCATTTTCATGATACCCTACTACTCTAGTTATGGTTGTGATGTGACGAACCTGGTGTTTTCTTGTGAGATATGATAACCATACTATGGGGTGGTAGACCAAGTGTTTTTGGGTGAGATGTGATATGGTAGTGCTATGGGGTGGTGGTATATGTTATTTGGAATATATGGGAGAACGAGGACATACTATGTTGGGGTTTGAGAGAAACAAATCAGTGGGAAAGCAGTGCAGGGTACCCTTTATCGATATGATTCTTATTATGTTATTATACTTGGATTTTTTTTATTTGGTGAGCATGCCTTAGTGAGGTTAAGATGTATAGTTTTCCTTTTTAGGTGCTATTGGTTCTAATATTTTCTCATGGGTTCATTAGTATGCTTCTTTCACATGTGCATGAGAGACTTTGGTTTTTATATTGAGTATACCTGTATGCTCACCCTATTTATATAAAACCTTTTTTAGGTTTATTGGAGGATAATGTAAATCATTTTGGATAGTACTAACTTAGAAAATTTTGAATAGTTTATGTGTCACTGGTTTTTCTTTACTTTTGGGAATTTTACTTTTTGAGACTTTTATCTGTATCAGTTTTATTTATACATGATTTGTATGATCATTTTGGTTTATTTATATTATTTTATGGATTTTATTGTTGTTTATTCATATTATCTCTTGATCCTATATTATTATAGAGGGTAATGCCTCCCATTTAGTGAAATGTTTATACCCTTTGTGTTAGTGACCAACTCGGTGCCTACTGGAGGTGGCACTCGGGGGTGATTATCAATCTCCCTTCATTTTAGTATATTTTAGGGTAGGGTTTCATGAAAAAACCATTCTTATGTATAATGTAGGATCAATAGATCGTCTATTTTCATGCTTTAAGTGTTTGGTTCTAAGTACAATTAGTGTTGAAACAAGTTTTCTATCATGAATCTTAAATTTTTTAGTAAATCCCATGTATATTTTTCATGATAAGTAAAAGTGTATTATTATTTTTTATTCAAGTTAAGACTTAGAAATTTGCGAGCTTATCAATCATGGATGAATCAAAATATAAAATCATCCATTTTTAAAACTTTTCAATTGATTTATTATTGCTTCAACTAAAAATAATATCATTATCTTGATAAGTAACATTAACTACTCTTATTTTAATTATTTTACATTGATGTTTTGATTAAAACCACCTCTATCGAATTATAATCTCTTTAATTATGATCCCAATAAAGTATAACAATATCAAGTTTCTTATTTTAATCTATACATGGCCTTATTAAATCAGAAAACCCTTAATTCATCATTCTTGAAAAGAAAACACCTTAGTTGTTCAATGTAAACTTCCTCCTTGATCAATCCATTCAAGAATGTTATTTTCACACCCATTAGATACTATTCAAATCTTATTTTTATGAATATTTCTATGAAAATAATTTTTGATTCAAATCCTACCACTACATGATTGTTTATTCCACATTTATGCCATAAATTAGAGAATATCCTTTGTAAGAGTTGGCACCCAAGAACCAAATGACTTTATACTTTAATTTACTAGAATATTATAAGAACTGAATATTAATTAATATCTTATAATATGATTATTCTTATTCTATGTAGCATTGATGTGAAAATGTCCTTAGAATATTTATTACATCATAAGGTTATAGTATTTCATTATGTAATGAGAACCATGAATTGATATGATAATATTATTAAACATAAATTCAATGGTATGATGATAACTATCTGACAAGACAAAAATGATGTTTGATCGTCAGGTGTTGGAGGTTATAAGCATTAAGACTTATTCTCATGTAGTTTTCACTTTGTAATCCTCAAGAGAGATGACAATTAGGATAAAACCATAAATAGGTATTACACATGTTTTATGTGTCATTAGATATTCCCACATATGGATATGTGTATTTATCCCTAGACATGATATTATTATTAGTGTATATGATGAATAATTTAATTTTATGTATTAGTGACAACCATGCCAAAATATTCTCATGGTGAGGTAGTATATGTTAGGTGCGTCATAAGTGATATGAAATTAATGAATAAGTCAAGAAAAAATTTATCCATTCCATATTATAGAATATGATAACTATGCAACTTTGATTGAAAAGGAACTATTTGAATAAATCCATGTCATGGCCATTTATCGACGAGTTCATTTTTTGTAGAAAAATAATGATAAATAAAGTATATTGGTTACTAAAATGAAATATGCAACCTGCTTGATGAGATGTAGATATAAAGAGATTATATTATATAGTAGGAATTCGTATGTGGTTTCTGTCATTATGACATTAAATTATTTCTCTATTAGTATCCTGATGTGTTTCTAGATACTATTCATGGACTTTAGGTCATCTCTCTTAATTCCATTGATAAAGAGGCCTAAGTAATCACAAACTAAGTGTATCTAGATTCTTAATTAAATTCTATTTTAATTTAATATCTTTAATAAATAACATTCCTGACTTATTGTTTAATAATTATTCATGTATTATTTATTTCATTAAATAAATTTCCATTTATCCGAGTTAGAATATATTTGAGTAGAATATTAAATGAATATTTACTTTCTAGCTATAAATTATATAATATTTATTTATCTCTTGTTTATTCACATGGTAACAAATAATTATTTTTTTTATGAAAATATTAAATAAATATTTATTCATAAGTTTCAAAATACAATATTTATTTGATTATTAAAATAACAATATAATAATATTTATTAATTTTAAAAAAATATTTATTATTCAAGATTCAATGTATGTTGAGTTACAAGCCCAGGGAAAATGATATATTTTATTTAACATCATTTAAAAAATTATTGATGGATTTATTTAATGATATTTAAATATCAAAGTGTTAGCACATGTCATGGGATATAATAAATATAATAATATTTGATATGGGATTAATTTAGAGTTAAAAATTAGATAAGGTCTTGTATTTAATTATTAATTATCTAATCCTAAGTATATTAACCCAATTATATCATTTTGAGAGAAGAGTTGAACTGTTGTGCGCAAAGATATTATCTCAATAGAATTATATAAATACTGATAGAAACTATAAAAAACACTCACAAGAATGAGATATGACCACCCATACTCCCTCTCAAGATTGAGATAACAAGAGATAATATTTCAAGACCAAAATGATTCTTTTTGAAATCAATGGTGAACAATACAACATGTTTGGTTCCTTTGAAATAACACTCGAAGTTCCAAGAATGATGTTATAAGAATCATAAAGCTTGTGTGGATACCCATAGAGGGATTAAAATTTGTATTATTCATTGAAATAATGTGACAAAATAGGTACTACCAAATTAACCAACACCAAAGAAATAATTTTAAAGATAAGGTAATTTATGTTTATAAATTAATTATAAAATATATATGAAATGTAATACCCTGAGTTTTTTTGAAACTTTTGTTTTCTAAATAAATTAAATATATTTGATGTACTTTGTTATATAATACAAAATTTTAGTCTTTCATTACATGCCACATTGGCTTAGCTTGCGTTGCACGTAACACTGAGTTTCTAAGAAACAACATTTTATTATTCTAATTATTTATATAAGACAATTATAACTGAGCCATTAAATTTTCAAGGATGAATATTATTAATAACACCATAATATATATATATAATCAATTTTTTGACATTAATATAAAAATATTTTATAGATATAAGATAATAATAAATCCAATTTTACACATAAAAGCTATATTTTTCTAAAGGCATCTTTATCTACTTTCGATGGCACGCCTATTTTAGAACTAAAAGTTGGAAATTTTATAAATTTTATTTGACAAAATAAACTGAATTTTTGAAATAATAATTTAAAAATTATCTTTGGGTTATATTTTGGTGTTTTTTTGAAAAGTTTCATCTTTTGATGAATAGTGAAAATACTGATTTTTATGGAAAATAATATTTTATTTTAAAGATTTTACAAGGTAAAATTTTGATTTAGATTAGTTTTAAACTTTAATTAGTTAATTATAATTTAAAATAATAAAATTATGTTTTTTTAAAATGATTTTATACATGAATTTATTAAAAAAACGTTTTATGTTTTAGAAGGGAATTTTGCCGATTTTTTTTTCATGGTGTTTTACCAATTTTATTTTAATTTAAACTCTAAAAATTGTTTTTTTTTGAATTTTAAAAAATGGATTCAAAATTCAGATTCATAATTTACCAATTTATTGAATATGTTACTTTTATTTTTGGCCAATATGTATAGTAAACAGGGTAAATTTTGTTACCATGGTAAAGGGTAAATTGAGTAACTTTGGTTAAAAATAAAATGATAAAGACTATAAAATGACTCTAAAACAATAAAACAATTTATTGGATGAAAATAATTAGAACCTTAACATATAAGTATAGAAATTAAGTTATTTAATGGAAACTTTTCCATGAAAATGACGTGTATAATATTTAAATCAAAGAAAGTCACAAAATGTCAAGTTCTTTGTCTTAAATATCCGTTATGTGTCCACATAGGGAGAAATGTATGTTATGGATGAATATAAATTTTAAATTTTAAATCAATAAATATAATTTCATGATATAAATTTATTTTTGACTTTTTAGTCCACTTATATGTGATTATTATATTTATAATATTTTAATTAATAAAAATTAGAAGATGTCACATTCATTTTTTAAATAATATATTATTTTTAATATAGGGTGACCCAAAATATATATTCAACTATAAATATTGTTATGAAATATAAAATATTTATCTTCATCATGGATTTTTTTTATTTTTAGTGAAAAATAAATATATTGAATAATTACACAACACTGATTCGTAATTATTTTGTTAATGGAAATAACAAATAACTATTATTAAAAATATTTAAATAATTATAATTTTAGATAGTTAATGTGGTAAAATAATTTTATAGGTTACATTTCCCTAATAGGGATATAATGAAATATTTTTTCTAAGTTAACTTGTTATCATTATTTTTTTAAAAGTCTAAGTAATGAATAGTGTCAAAATTGACACTAATGATTTTTTATCAAAATAATATTTTATTAAATTATTTAAAAATGATAAAACATATTTAAAAATAAATAAAATAATTATAATATGATACAAAATGTTATATATATTCCATTTATGGTCTAATTTACCTCACATAAGTAAAAATTTAAACCTATTAATATTGGAAAAGTTGTTACGTTAGTTAAAATTAAAATAGGTTAACTAAGGGTTAATCAAAATGAAAAAGTTTAAAATAATATGAAAAATTGTCTAAAATATATTATTTGATGATATTACAACCTTATATAATATTATATTATAAAAATTTTATTTTTTAGGTATTTATATTGATATTTAATTTATTATAAATTGATATTTTGAGAAAATTCCTAAAGTTCCCTCACCTTCATTATAAAAGGGCACCTCATTTCTCACTTATTCACATCACATTGAGCCTTATGGATTGAACATAACCTTAAAATTTATATTCTATACTTCTCTATAGATATTTTATATGTTCTGGGATTCTCAAAATACCAACCCTAGTATCCCTAAGAGGAGACATAAAGGAAGTTTTCCAATGAAGAGGTAATCATATTTATTGACTCTTTCAAGATTATTTCTTCTTCTACATCATATTCTTGTGTTATTTCCATTCTAAATTAATAACTCAATTATCAAATATATTATGAGATTTTATTTTGATTATTTAACAAATATATTCACCTTTTATCAATCCTATGAAAAATGAAATCACTGCTCGTGCGTACGTACAACTTACTGTCTCCAAGCCGTGGTGTAATCTATTTTTCATCACCACTTTATTTGGATGTTAAAATGATGTAAATATTATATATTTATATATATATAAAATAAAATTATATTTTTTATGGATATAACATTAATATTCCATCCTCTTCCTTACCATTTCATCATTAAGGGAATGATACCATCGCTCGTGTGTACGTACGACCTAAAGTCTCCACTACGCGATACAATTCATCTTCCATGTTCACCATTCAAGAATGATTTTTTAAATATATATAATGAATAAATATGATATATATTACCTTATATCATTATTTATATGACTTAATTATATCCTATTCACAATAACAGGGACTTATACGACAAAACACGCATAGGAAAATGAAGCAGTTAACTCCTGAAAGAAGGGTAATAATGAAATGTTTTTAACAAATGAGGGATAAGATGATATAATGAGTTCATATATAATATAAAAAATATTAATATGGTCATTTTATAAATTAATAACATTATTTTAATCATTATATAAGAGGTTAAAATATGTACGAAGGAAATCAGACATAAGGTAAGGGATTTTTGTCTAACTTTTATTTCTGTGGGACACATGCCTTATACAACACCTCTTTCTTTTATGCGGTGTATATAATACTGATGAATGTTTTTATGAGTATTATTATAAATATTATGGTATTTAAATATCCATATAATTTTATTAATTTCATTTGGTATACGAGTCGACTGATTATAAAGTGGTAAAGGTTAATTTTACATTCTCTTTGTTATTTGGGATTGTTTATACATAAGTATCTACTAGAAAATATTTATCTTCCATGTCCATGTTTCTTAAAAATTATTTCCAATTTTTTTTACTATTATTATAAAATTTTTGAATTCATTTTGACACATGTTTAAATTTTTACTAAAAGTGTTGAAATGAATATTTTTTTCATTTTCTTAACAAGGAACTTTGTGACTTTTCTGGTAAAAGTAAGATATGAATGTTTTTTAACATATATGACATGAATGGATTTTTATGTTTTTAGGAATCCTTAATTCCTTGAATAATAAATTAATATATTTCAATGTTATTTTAAAATAAAATTTTTCCTTTTAAAATTGCATGACATTTTAAGAAAAGGAAACATTTTCAAAGAGGAAAGGATATTTTCCTCAAAAATTATTTTCCAGAGATCTCTCAAAATTATTTTCCATACATGAAAACATTTTTTTATGTTACTTATGATTTAAAGGGGATATTTTTCAATTATAATATCACTATTATTCTTATTTTTGGTTTATTTTTATGATGGAATGATATTTATGAAATCTATTTCTTTTCTATGGGTTATGTTATGATTGAATGATGTTTATGAAACCCATTTCATTTGATGGGTTCTAATATGATTAATGATTTATATTCTTATGGAACATATATGTATGGATTTAATTATGTTATGGGTGGTACCTATATCTATATTGGCCCAATATTAACATACATGTATAATACATTATTTTAAATGAATATTTAGTACATTACAATAATACATGTCTGAGGACCGTAGTAGTTTAGTGTCTTTGGAAACTTGAAAATAAAAAATTATGCTGGTGATATATCATCAAAATCTTCCATAATGATCTCCACCTTTAGCAATTCTAGCTAAAACATTTTTTCGTAACCTAAGGAAAGAAAACATAAGAAAATGGTGAGCTTGAAGGCTTAATAAGGGTAAACAAAAGAGATACATAGGAAAATCATGAGAATAAGAGTATGAGAAGATGATAGAAACAATAGAAGATTATATCCTGAATATAAAATAACACAATCATGAGACATTGAATAAAGATATTTTAAGTTCATATCACACGAATCATAAGGAAATAAAATAATATAATCTTTAAGATCATAAAATTGACATAAGGTATGAAATTGTGGCATACACACCAACTTGTAACGTTGTGAACATGTATAAATAGTAAAAGGTTCACTCATTATGGACATAAAATAAGGACCTTTCATAAACATATGGACATGAAAACTAGGTACACACATAGAATTATGGGTATGAAAACCAAGCCCACACATAGAATTATGGAAATGAAAACTAGGACCACACATAGAATTATGGACATGAAAACCAGGTCCACACATAGAATTGTGAACATGAAATCTGGTTCACGCATAACATATATATCTCATGAGTTTTTAATATTTACCCAATTTATTGGAGGGAGATATAGGTCCCACCCATCTCATAATGAAATCATACATACATGTTCCACAAGATCATTAAAAATAATATCATAACCCATGAAATGAAATGGGTATCATAAACATGTAAACATATCATAACCTGTGGAAAGAGATACAAGTTTCATAATAATTTCATCAAAATCATAACACATAAAATGAAGTGGGTTTATTGAACATCATTACATAAAAACATAAACCATTCAGAGAAATAATATGAATGGTATTCTTGAACTATAATAAAGTATGTCATCATAGGCGGAGAAGGATTTTGAAAGATCACTTGGAACATGAATTTTACTTAAAAATAAGTCATTAAAACATAAAAAAATTTCAAAACCATTTTTATTGAAACCAATTTGAAAACATATAAAGTAATCATGAAAATAATTTAAAACAATTCTTGAGTAAAATATTATTTCTTTTCCGAAATAGTTTTCTTTTCTTAAAATTTCATGAAACTTTAAAAGAAAACATTTTATTTGAAACTAAAAATGTAATATTTTAGATTAAGATTCAAGTAAATAAGTCATTATGAAAACGTAAAAATCCATTATTTCCATACAAATTAAAATAAAACATTCTTCTTGTACTTTTACAAGAAAAGTCAAAAAGTACTTTGTTTGGAAAACAAAAAAAAATTAATTTCAAACTGTGAAGTAAAAAGTAAAAAATGGGTAAAAATAACTCTAAAAATCCATATTATAATAATAAAACATTTTATGAAAACGTTTTTATAAAACATGTACATGGATAAATATTATCCAATAAAGACTTAAAATGAAAGAATCCCAAATATGGAAGATATTGTGAAATCACTTTATAATCAATAGAATCATATACCCAATGTAAAAAGAAAATTATAAGAATATAAAAATATCATTATATTCTGGATAAGACTCATAAAATACATTCATGGGAAGTATATAAACCATTTAGAATAAATAAGTAGTGTATGAGGCATGTGTCTCACTGAAATAAAGATGAGACAAAAATAATCCCTTACCTTGTGTCTTGACTCTCTTCGTATTTGAAGAATATTCTTTTATAATAAAAATAATTTTAATATAAATATTTTAAAGAAGTATATTATTATATCTAATACCAAATATGTTTTTATTATGACCTTATATTACCCACTTGTTAATGATCTTAAGTAAATGTTTCACTTCAGGTAATATTTTCTCTTTTCTTCGTATGTGTCTTAATTTGTTATATACTTGGTCTTTATACTTATATAATGATTCCTGAATGTAAATAGTGATATAAATATCATGTATATCCATTATATTTATATTACAATAATATATGGCATAAATAAATACAAAATTAAATACACTATTCATGGAGATGGTAAGCCATATGTATGCATGAACGTTGTTTATGTTTTAATTGTTGTATTGAAAGAAAGAATGTAAATGAAATTTGTTTATATATATATATATATAATTTTTATAGTAGAATTATTATGTCATATATATGATATAATTTCATTAAACCCCTCATTAATACATTGCATGTGGAGTGTGAATGAATCACATCGCTTTGAGGGGGCGGTAGTCCACACTTACTCAAATGAGATTATCATATTAACACCAAATGGAAAGTAAAAAGTTATGTGTTATAAAAAGGAATAAAAATGATTAAAGAAATAATAAATACTATATTTAACATATATTAATATAGTGTCAATCATATTGTCCACCATGATCGGTGGTAAAGGAAAAAATGATCAATCATCATTTCATGAGGCAGTAGTTCACCATAGAGAGAAATAGTATGTTTTGTATCCACTAGATGGAGGTGTGTGTAAGTTTAAGTAGTACTCTTAGAAATAAAATACTAGTATATCGAGGATAATTTTTTTCATAAAATAATGTAATAAAGATAGTGTATGGGGTGGAGAAGGAAAATTAAGAAAGGTGCTTAAGAGAATACATTTCCTCTTAATCGGGTGACTCCTTTTGGTTTGTGCCAAAAAGATTCATTGAGTTTCCTTATGACCAATTTAAGGCTTATAGAAGTAAGGGAGGGAAGTTTTGAGGATAAATGGGTAGGTATTGTCCAATCGAAAAGTCTTTAGAGTTGTGAATAAAAGATAAGCATAGGTGCCCTTTTATAAGAGGGAGGAGGGGCACTTTAGGAAACTCTGAAACTATTAATTTATTATTAAATTATTTCAGATTTAAAATATATAAAAAGAGATTTATTTCAAGGATAATATTATTATGGGTCTAAATCATCTCAAACATTGAATTTTAGACATGTTTAGGTCACAAAAGTAACCTTATCTTTTGGATTTAACCCTTAGTTAAATAATTTAAATTTTACCATGACAACTTGTTTTATTACACTATAGGGTTAATATAGTTACTATAAAATTAAAAAACCCATTTTTATCATTTATGATATATTTGAAACTAGTTATTTGGTGGAACCTTTTATTTTTATTAATTTTGTAACATTTAATAAAATATAATTTATTTTAAAGTATCATTTATTCAATTTTGATACTATTCAATATTTTCATTTTAAAAATATAATAACAACATGGAAGATTTGAAAAAAATACTTTAAATATGTCACTAAGATGTATAATTTATCTATAAATTTTTTATTTCATTAAATATATCATATTGTATTTGTTTTAATATTTTTAATATCATTTATTTGATATTTTAATTAACTAAATAATTACTGCATCATTATTATACAATCCTTTAATTAAGTTATTTATTCTAAAAAAAAAATAAAAATAAATTATCATGTTGAAGATAAATTTCTAATATTTCTAATTAATATTTATATTCTAATTTTTCTTATGTATAATCCTATATTAAAAATTATTTAGTTATTAAAGTTTGAATATGATATTTTTAACTCTTCTTTAAATAAAATATAATAAATGTATTAATCTTACAAAAGTGGCTTAAATAGGATCAAATTTTTGATACAAGGATTATTTTTTTTGGAAATAAACTTATCAAATAAAATTAGGACAAGTGTTTGGGTAATTTTATATTATTATAATATTATTTTTACCTTTAATTACCCAATTTACCTTTAACCGTGGTAAATAAAATTTGAAAGTTTCTATTCGCTAAAAATTATTTTGATCCTATTAGACCGCATTTTTTATAGTTATTAAAACCATGTATGTTATTTTTTAAAATTAAATTCACAAAAGTGGTAAAATTATGTTTACTTTTAATCCCGCAAATATGGTTAGATTGTGGGTAAAAGAGATGTTCAAAAGTTCAATAATATTTTATATCTAATTCTATTATAAAAATGATTCTAATTAACTAAATTGGATTAATATATATTATTTATCTAATGGGACTTTAAAAAAATTTAAAGTAAAAATAATTATTTAAATGAAAATTTTAGTTTTTTACTACTATGCAGTATTTTTTCACTATTCATCAAAAATTGAAACTTTTCAGAAAAATTCCAAAAATTCACCCTTAGATAATTTTTATATTATGAATTAAAAAATAATTTTTATTTTATAAAAATCAATTTCTATGATTTTTTAAATTTAACTTTATTATTTTTCGTAGAAGGACATTAAAAGTAGTTCATTTAGGAAAATAGTAGTTTTAAACGTATAAAGAATTTGCCAGAAATTATATTTTTCATTATCAAAAACATTATAACTAATATTTAAAAAGTAGTTATTATTATTCATATAACAAGTTTAACAACTAGTTTATAACTATCTTATTTAGATAATTATAATAGTAAAGTTTTGTTTTGCAGAAACTCAATGTTGTGTGTAACACAAGCCTAGTCGGTGTTGTGTGCAGTGAAAACTTCCCTTGGTGTTCCATATAAAAAAAATCCAAAACATAGTGCTATTATATAAAAAAATCTATATTCAGTGTTTCATGAAGTGAAAATATCAAAATATTAAATTAATTTGAAAAAAATAAATTCACAAAATATTGGGGGTATTACATTTTACCCCCTTAAAATGAATTTCACCTTCAAAATTAGTTTGGGTTATAAAACTATTAATACTTCAAAGTTTCTTTCATATAAACCCACATCATAAAAATGTAGTCTAAAACTTCCTTTTAAAATGGAATAGTTTTAAAATAATAGTTTCCCAATGTAAATCATGACTAGGTCGCTATGTAGGAGATCACAGGTGAAGATTTGGGCATGGAGGAAAAACATAAATAATCATAGAAATTGATAAAGATCACTAATCACAAGAAAGAGGGTGATCCAGAGAAAGTTAAAAATCAGAAAACTGTAAACTAAAGAAGCATGAGAGAGGTTATTAATATCATAAAAATGATGATAATAGGACACCCTTTTATATCACGATCCCTTTTCATAATGTTGAATAATTTTCAGAGAACATACACTTACTTGATCATAACTTCACACTTTGTTGTTCGATGATCAATTTACACTTCATATCTTATTCCAAGAAATAAAGTTGAATTTTTCATTCCTGAAGTGTTGTAAAATCATGATAATAACAATAGGTCATTCTATCTATCTTCAACAAAAAAGATAGCACAAGTTATAAAATATGTATACATCTACCTATGATGAGATAATACTTTAATCTCACAAACTTATCTGAAGTTTAACTTAAAATTTCCATAAATGTATAAGAACATAGTCCCTTCGAAAGATGAAAATCCAAAACATTAGAAATAAGTCCACTAAATCGGCTTAACATTTATCTCACATATATCAAAAGGCAATTCTTAGTTGTCACATTCTAAACATGTGAATACCTTAATCAAGTATTCTCTTGAAAAATGGAAATTGCCTAAATTACCATGTGTCCTTATTGAAAAAATTCATGTATCCTTATTCTTATATCCAAAATAATGTAAACTTCATCCATGATAGCATAACCCACATGTTAATAAATCCTCAATTTGTTCCAAGGTAACTAGTATCATCCAATTTACTTATTCATATCCAACATATCATTATCCAAATATCATTATCTCAAAATCACACTCATATTAAGGGCTATCCTTCCCTTAATCATGTTTTTTTTCAAAAATATCACCTTATTACCTCAATCACATTTCATGGTTAACAGTACAATTCATCACATACACTTACATATATATGGAAGAACCATAGTGGTCCAATTATTCCATAACACCATAAAAGTGATTCTATAACATTATTTTGTTATCCCATTACATAAACACTCAATCATTCCACTAATTTGTTGTCATACACTACATTGACAATAGTGATCACATGTGATTTTACTTTTCTTTTGGCCTTAAGAGTTTTCTATCATTTATCATCATCGATAAACCTCATATTTGGGCATTGGTTAGTAAAATGCCCCATTTTCTTGAACTCGTAGCATTGAAGTGTGGGTGGTGAATTTTATTGAGCTTTCTATCAATTGAATAGAGTTTTTTACATCACTCTAACACTATTTTTCTCTATGACTAGGCTTACCACACTTCAAGAATTTTCTTGTCAATTTCAAGCATTCCCCCGAATGCACTTTTCCAAATTTTTGGCAAGTAAGAGGTTGATACTTATTCTTCTATTTTTTTGGAAAACCACTAGAGTTTTCATTAAGCTCTATCTTAATTTTATTATCTCCAAAAACTTTAGAGTTACTAACTTCTATTTCTATTTTTAGTGCACACCGAATGACTTGTTACTAGCTTCCAAAGTCCCTTATGGCTAAATCCTTTCGGAGAATCAATTTTTTTCCACCAAAGAATCAGTCAATTTTTCTTTCAGGGAAGATGATTATCCCAGTAACATACCTTGTTAGTCTTGTAAAATTATCTTCATAGGTACCAATAGATTCTTCATCCTTTTTCTTAATTTAAGTAATTAATTTTCCATCTTTGTTCGTACAATATGAGGGAAGTACTTAATAAAAAATATCAATTTAAACTATTACCATTATATAGATTCAATTTATTTTTTATCCCTCATGTTCTTAATAAGAGTCCACCACTGATCGACTTCACCTTTCAGATGATAAAAAACCAACACGAGTTTTTCATGTTCATAACATTGAAGGATAGAAAATATATTTTCAGTGGTACTGATCCACTATTCAGTAACAAGTGGATCAGAAGACCCACTAAAAAAAGGTGGAAGTTTCCTTGTGAAGGACTCAATAGAAATTTATTCCCTCCTCTACTAATTTGGAATTCTATTATGATTTATATGTTGTGCAAGTATAGTGATAATATTTTTCATTGCATTTCTCATAACATTTGGTTGCTCAGAAAAAAAATCATTGCATTTCACATTAACACGGTTCATTTAGGTTCCATCCATTCACTAAAACTGAAAACAATAGTGTGAGAAACACTAATCATAATGGAAAACAACATAATCAAGGGAAAGTACTTTCAATCTATAACATATTAGGTTTAATCCTAGGTAATCCATGATTGTTAATAAATTATAGTATTGTATCCTATACTTAGAGTTATCCTTAGGGATATCCCTAGACATATCCTTAGAAATATACCTAGGAATATTGCTAATGTTTTCTCATACTAGTTCCAAATGGTCGACTAATACTTTTCTCCAATACCAACTATAGCGACCTGGGCTTAACATACATGGATAATACACCATTTTAGATGAATATTTAGTACATTAAAATAATACATGCATGAGGACCACAATAGTTTAGTGTATTTGGAAACATAAAAATAAAATCTTATACCCTAGTTAAAGATCATAAACATCTCCCATAAAGATCTCCACCTTTAGTACTTCAACCTATAACTTTCATTGTAACCTGGGGAAAGGAAACATAAGAAAGGTGTGAGCTCAAATGCTCAATAAGGGTAAACAAAAGAGATACATAAGCATATCATGAGCATAAGGGTATGAAAAGATGATCAAAACAATAGAAGATCATATCCTGCATATCAAAGATCATAATCATGTGACATGGAATAAATACATTGGAAGTTCATATGACATTAATCATAAGTAAATAAAAGAACATAATCAATAATATCATAAAATTGACATAAGTCATGAAATTGTGGCATACACATCAACTTGTAACTTTGTGAACATGTATAGATAGTAATAGGTTCACTCGTTAAGGACATGAAATAATCCCCTTTCATAAAAATATGGGCATGAAAAAAAGTTCCACACATAGAATTATGGACATGAAAACCAGGCCCATACATATAATTATGGACATGAAAACCAGGTTCACACATAGAATTATGGAAATGAAAACCAGGTCCACACATAGAATTGGGATCATGAAATCAAGTTCACAGATAACATATATATCTCATGAGTTTTCCATAATTACCCAATGCATAAGAGGGATATATAGGTCCTGCCCATCTAATAATGAAATCATATATACATGTGCCACAAGATTATTAAAAATAATAACATAACCCATGAAATAAAATGGGTATCATAAACATGTAAACATATCATAACCTATGGAAAGAGATACAAGTTTCATAATAATTTCATCAAAACCATAACCCATGAAAATAGGTGGGTTTCTGAAACATCATTCCATCATAACATAAACCATTCATAGAAATAATATGAATAGTATTATTGAACTATAACAAAGTATGTCATCATAGGCGGGGAAGGATTTTGAAAGATCACTTGGAACTTGACTTTTCCTTAAAAATAAAATTTTAAAACATAAAACATTTTCAAAACCATTTTCATTAAAACCACTTCAAAAACATATAAAGGAATCATAAAAATCATTTAAAATAGTTCTTGAGGAAAATATCCTTTCTTTTTGTGAAATAATTTTCTTTTCTTAAAATGTTGTGTAATTTTATAAGAAATTTTTTTATTTGAAACTGAACATGTAAGATTATAGGGGAAGATTTAATGAAATAAGTCGTTATGAAAGCATAAAAAACCATTCGTACTGTATAAGTTTAAATAAAACACGCTTCTCGTACTTTTGTTGGAAAAGTCAAAAAGTACTTCGTTTGGAAAAAGAAAGAAACATTCCTTTCAAAAACTGGAGTAAAGAGTCCAAAATTTGTAAAAATTACTTTAAACATCCATAGGATAATAATAAAACATTTAATAAAAACATTTTTTAGAAAAATGGATACAGATAAATATTACCCAACATATACTTAAAATGAAATAATCCAAAATATGGAAGAGATTGTGAAATCAGTTTATAATCAATAGAATCGTCTTACCCATGTAAAAATAAAATTATAAGATTATAAAAATATCATAATATTCTGGATAATAATCCTAAAATACATTTATTGGAAGTATATATACCATTTATAAGAAAAACATAGTGTATGAGGCATGTGTCTCACTGAAATAATGGCGAGACAAAAATAATCCCTTACCTTGTGTCTTGACTCTATTAAAACTAAAAAAATATTCATGTATAATAAATATAATTTTATTTTAAATATTTTAAAGAATAATATTATTATATCTAATACCACATATTATTTGATTATGACCTTATATTACTTTCTTGTTAACAATCTTACATTAAGGTTTCACGTTAGGTAATATTTTCTCTTTTCTTCGCATGTGTCTTAATTTGTTATATCATTTTTCCTTATACTTATATCATGATTAAAAAATATAAATCATGATATAAATATCAGTTATATCCATTATATGTATATTACAATCATCTATGGCATAGAAAAGTACAAAATTAAATATACCATTCATGGAGACGGTAAGTCGTACATACGCATGGACATTATTTTAGTTTTAATTGTCGTATTGAAAGAAAGTATGTAAATGACATATATATATATATATATTTATATATGTATATATATAATTATTTCATTAACATGATTATATCATATATATCATATAATTTCATTAAATCCATCCTTAATACATTTGATGTGGTGTGTGAACGAATCACATCGCTTTGAGGAGGTGGTGGTCCACGCTTCCTCAAACAAGATTATCGTATTAACACCAAATGGAAAGTAAAAAGATATGTATTGTAAAAAAAGAATAAATAAGCTTAAATACATAACAAATATGATATATAACATATATAAATATAGTTTCCATCATAATTATTACCATGATCAGTGGTAAAGGAAAAATGAAGAATCATTGTTTTGTGAGGCAGTAGTTCACCATACATAAAAAATATATGTTTTATATCCATTAGATGGAGGTGTGTGTAAGTTTAGGTATAAAACATAGCCTAAAAAATAATTATATATTAAGGATATGGGTTCTATCATATAATAATGGAATAAGGTGAGTGTATGGGGTGGATAAGGAAAATTAAGAATGGTGCTTCAGAGAATACGTTACGTCTAAATCGGGTAACTCCTTTTGGTTTGTGCCAAAAGGATTTCTTGAGTTTCCTTATGCCCAAGGTAATGATTCTATGAGTAAAGGAGGTATTTTATAAGGAGAAATGGGTAGGTTTTGGCTGATAAAGAAGTCTATAGGGGTGTGAATAAAAGATAAGGAAAGGTTCTCTTTTATAAGAGCGAGGATGGACACTTTAGAAAACTCAAAAACTATTAATTTATAATAAAATAATTTTTGATTTTAAATATCTCCAAAGTAAGTTATTTATAATATAATATGATTATGGGTCTAAATACTCTAAACTAATTAATTTTATACATGTTTGGGTCACAAAAGTAACCTTATCTTTTGGATTTAACCCTTAGTTAAATAATTTAACTTGTACCGTGAGAAATTGTTTTTTACACTATAGGGTTATTATAGTTACTATAAAATGAAAAAAAACCCCAATTAGATCATTTATGACATATTTTACACTATCCTAGTTATTTAGGTGAACATTATATTTTTATAAATTTTATAACATTGAATAAAATATTATTTATTTTAAAGTATCATTTGTGTCAATTTTGATACTATTCAATATTTTCATTTTTAAAAATATCATACCAACATGATAACTTCGAACCAATACTTATAATATGACAATAAAATTTCTGAGTTATCTATAAAATTTGTGTATGTCATTAACTATGTCATATTATATTTATTTTAATATTTTTAATATCATTTATTTGATATCTCAATTAACTAAACAATTATTGAATTATTATTATAAAAGACTTTAATTATGTTATTTCTTATCTAAAAATTAAAAATAAATTATCATGTTGAAAATAAATATCTTATAATTCTAATTAATATTTATAGTTTAATTTTTCTTATGTATAATCCTATATTAAAAATTATTTAATTATTAAAGTTTGAATATGACATGTTTAACTCTTCTTTAAATAAAATATAATAAATGCATTAATCTAACAAAATTAGATTAAAGAGGATAAATTTTTTGATATACGGTTTATTTTGTTCGAAATACACTTATCCAATAAAATTGGGACATGTTTTTTGGTAATTTTATATTATTATAATATTATTTTTACCTTTATTTACCTTATTAAACTTTAACCACCGTAAACAAAAATGAAAAGTTACTATTTTAAAAAATTACTTTGATCTTATAAAACCAATTTTTTTTATATTAATTACAACCATGTATTTACATTTTTTAAATTCAATTCATAGATGAAGTAAAATTACATTTATTGCTAATCCCTCAAATGTGGTTAAAGGGTGGGTAAAATAGATGTTCAAAAGTTTAATAATATTTTATATTTAATTCTATTAATTTTTTTTCTAATGAAAAAAATTGGATTAATATATGTATTATTTATATAAAGCGACTTCAAAATAAATTTAATGTAAAAATAATTATTTGAATGAAAAATTCAGTTTTAAACTACTATGTAGTATTTTTTTTACTATTCATCAAAAATTGATTTTTTTTCATAAAAATACCAAAACTTTACTCTAAGATAATTTTGATATTATGAATTCAAAAATAATATTTATTTTATAAATATCAATTTTTATGAGTGTCTAATATTAATTTTATTATTTTTCAAAGACATACATAGAAAGCAGTTCATTTGAGAAAATGATAGTTTTAAACATATAAGGACTTTTCTAGAAATTATATTTTTCATTATCAAAACCTTTACAACTAATATTTAAAAATTAATTATTACTATTCATATAACAATTTTAACAGCTAGTTTATAATTATCTTATTTAAATAAATATAATATTAAAGTTTTGTTTCGCTGAAACATGGTGTTGCGTGTAACACAAGCCAAGTCGGTGTTTCTTATAGTAAAAACTTACATTGGTGTTCCGTATAACATAATCCAATATTTAGTGCTATTATATAATAAGAAAAATCTATATTCAATGTTTCATGAAGTAAAAATATCAACAAATTAAATTAATTCGGAAAAAAATCACAAAATATTGGGGTGTTACAATATCTCTATACAATGCATTGGGTAAATATTTACATCTCATGATATAATTATGGGAAACAAGTAAATTAGATTTATCCACTATGAGAATAAGGGGAAATTCAATCCCTTAAAAGGAAAGGGCTACGACTGGGGATGGCGGTGTGTCCCGTCCAATAGGTGTCGTCCCCATGAAGTGCTCTGATAATTTTTGGAAATTCACCTTGACTTATAGGGTATTATATTTCATGTTTATGTGTCTTAAAAAATTCCATGACTTATTTATATGAAATGATTTCATGGTTTATGCTTTCTAATCCCTTATTATTAATGTCTTATGAACTTCCAATCTTTATACCATGACTCATGTATATGATTTTTTATATGTAGGGTATGATCTTTAAATGTTATGATTATTTTATCATACCCTTATGTTTATGTTATTCTTACATATATCCCTTTTTTACCCTTATTGATCATATGGGATCATAATTTCTTATGTTATGTTTTCTACAAATTATAAATAAAGGTTTTAAGTAGGAGTACTAAGGGGAAGATTATTATGGAAAATGTTTAATATCATTCATCAAATTAGAAGAATGTCTTCCAGGTTTTCAAATACACTAAACTATTATCATCCTCAGGCACGTGTTTGGGTAATGAAATGAATATTTAGATAAAAATATGTAATATCCATGTATGAAAATCTTGGGTTGTTATATTTGGTATCATAACAAAGGTTTGGTTAACCTTTGAAAACTAGGATGATAAAACCATATTAAGATACCTAAGGATAAGTCTATGTATAGGTTAAAATCCTATAATTATGGTAATTATCATGGATAACCTAGGATTAAAATTTAAATGGTATAGATTAGATGTAATTTCCCTTGATTATGTGGTTTTCCTAGTACGATTAGTGTTTCTCACACTATTATTTTTGGTTTTAGTTATTGGATGGAACCTAAAGGAACAATATTAATGATGAATGAAAAGGGAAATGAAATTATTTTACTTATGAGAAACCAAATGTTATGAGATAAGGAATGAAATATATTATTAGTATACTTACACAAGCAATGTATCATACTAGACTTCCAAATGAGAATAGGAGGGAACAACTTTCTGTTGAGTCCTTCATGAGGCAAGGCCGAAATTTTTTCAATGGGTCACCTGATCCACGTTTTGTTCAACAATGGATCTGTACCACTGAAAATATATTTTACATAATTCATTTTTTGGAACAAAAAAAATTCATTTTAGCTATTTATCATTTAGACGGTTAAGCAGACCAGTGGTCGACTTTAATCAATAATTCAAGGAAGCAAGAAAAAATTGACTCTATGGAATGAGATAAGTTCAAGAACTTATTTTTCAATAAGTAATTTCCTCATATTATTCGAATGAATATGGAGAAGGAGTTCCATAATATTAAGCAAAAGAAAAATGAATATGTTGGTACCTATAAAGAAAATTTTCAATACTTGAAAGGTATTCTCCTGGAATTATCATCCAACCTAAGAGTAAGGTTGATCGGTTCTTCAACGGATTAAAACCAAGTCTCGAAAGGGTGTTATTAATAAGGTAATTCAGTAGATATGATGGAATAATTTGATGTTCTATCAAGGTTGAGATGGATATTGGATTTTCCCATCAATCTTATGTGTTCAATAAGAATAGAAAAATGCAATTTGATGAAAAATATAAAAACCACAGTGAGATGAAGAGGAGATTTCATTTATGCTGAATTTCTAGAATAAAACATAGAGGAAACTATCTTAATGGGAATATTAAATGTTTAATGTATGGTAAATAAGGTCATTAAGAAATTGACATATGAAGTAATGGAAAAAAGATAAGTAATGATTCGAACAGAGAAAAGGCTACATAGAATGAACCTACCACAATAAAATGCTTCATGTGAAAGGAAAATCGTATGCAATCACTATTGGCGATGTGGAGTATTACAAATAAGTGGTGGCATTATTGAGTGTTTATGTATTTTAATTCAAGAATAATTTTGTAGAAGTATTTTTATGGAATTAAAGAATAATGAAACATTTATGGATTGGTTAACTGGAGTTTTTCATGAAGGATTTGAAAGTATATGTTTAATGGTACCAGTAACCGTGAAATGTGACTGTGGTCGTAAGGTGATATTTTTAGAAAACACAAAAGTTATAAGAAATATAACCCTTAATATGTGCATGTTGTTGGGATAATAATGATATAAATATATGTTTGATTCTGATAAAATAAATGGGATAATATTTATTTACTTGGATCAGATGATATGGTGGTTTAAGATATCATGGATTTAATTTATAGAATTTTTGGATTTATGGTATGAGGAAAGAGTTAATTTTTGAAATCATGCATGGTTTCACTAGTTTTTTATGGTAATTCAGGTTATTATCATGTTACAAGAGAATACACAATAATGGTCTTCACATGTTTGGTGTGTGACAATTAAGAGGTACGATAAGATTTTTTGGGGATAAATGATAAGTCAACTTTGGAAAATTAGAGACCTTCTTTAAAAATAATTGTATTTTAATATTTTATAAGGTTTATAAGGATAACCATTTATGAAATCATTTTTATTGAACTTTGGATGAGGTTTTAAAAGTTAATATTTTTCTTAACCATATGAATATTTACACATATTGGATAACCTATGGAAACCATTTTTGTTATGATGATAAATAGAGGTAGAAGGAATGAATTTTCATTCCATTATAGATCTTATGGTCCATTAATTATTTATGAATTAAAATTTCAACCTCATTTATTGGATTAAGAGATGAAGCGAAAATTGGTTATAGTACAACTGATGGATGAGATTATGCTTAAAAAATGGAATGAAATCAAGTAAGTATATATTCTTGGGAAAATTATTCAAATTTTGGAAAATTATCTTGAAAAAATGTTATCCTAGTACCATAATTTCCTATGAATCAAATGGTATCTTAGATCATCACATATTTATTACTATGTGATGGTTAACTTTATAATGACCATGTTCTCCATCACTACCCATCAAAACTTAATAGTTAATTTTCTTTTCAATGTCCATGTTTTCATTTTCCACCCATGTTCTATCACGAACCAAATCTGGTTGCCACCAAAACTGGCACCAAACCTGGCCTGTGACATGGCCCAAAGGGTGTTCCTAATCCCCACGGGCTGGCACAAGTTCCTGGGTATCATAAAATGAGAATTGAGAATGACTTACCCGTGTTTATAAACTTAAAACAACAAAAGAATTCAATAAAATGAATCTCCATTTTTCAAACCAAACAATCTTTTACAAAAATTCAGAACTCAATTACATAGTTTAAAGAAACTCACCAAGACTATAAAAAAGGTACAAAAATAAAAGGAAACATACCAATAACCCTCATGGAAAGGGGTACACCCTCAATCCATCTCCACAAGACTTCACCACCAAGGACCTGCTAGAAACCCGAACACTGGCACAAAATAAGTACCCAAACTGCGACAACAAAAATAACCAAGTCTACTTAAACCCAAGGGTTTAAGTAGGGTGTGAGCCAGTGATCATTAGGATACCACCACAAAGAGATTCCATGTTATAAACATTTAAAGATAAAAAACCTGCAAGTTTTCAAAAACAGTAAATGGTAGTTATAATTTCTAAAAGATGCAACTTAAAAATTAAAACAGTTTTCAAGTGGGCTATAATTAAGAATCAACACTTTAAAAAAATAATGTAAACACTACTGAATTTTCAAGCCAACCATATCGTATTCCGATGGTGAGAACAACTTAACTAATAAGCATAAGCAATAGGAAATAACCCCTAGGCACTAGCTAATTGTGGGTCCCAGGTACCTCATATCTCGGTGAGAGTAACCATCACAATATCTATTCTCATGCAAAATCCACTAGTAGGGAATATAACCATAAAATAGTGGTCCCCAATCATCATCATCATCATAGTTTCATTATAGTTGTAAGAGTCAATATTTCTAAGTGAAACCGAGGTCAAACCCCACGGATTCACTAGCATACTAGTACACATCCACCCACCTAGATACCTGAGTTTTCCCCTTCTGCTCAGAAAAGTTCAACAAGTCAATAAATATACTTTGCACATGAAAATATCATTTTCACATCATAAATTCCCCAAAAATCTCACATGTATACCACACAAGTCTAAAAATTCACTTTTTCATTCAAATGAATTTTGAAATCATACTCACACTAAAAATAGCCCACAACACATTTTTCACATCTTTCAAAATTCATCAAATCCATTAAAAATTTTATGAAATATTTACCAAGATTCTAAACATCACATAACAGCCCACTAACATGTTACATAATACCCTTTTCATAAACAAAGTCCATTTTGCACATCACACTCCTGCAAAACATCCCGAAAACATGTTTCACACCCACATCACAATTTCATAAATCACCTAAATAAATTACAAAACATCACCAAAATGTTTTAAAACACACATGACAACTTTATGTTTCAAAAACTCATTTTAGTAACATAATATCACCAAAACAGTACATAAGAAACCATTTCACACTTTGTGTAACTCATTAAATGATTTACAATTTTCATAAAACCAACCAAAGAGGTGCAACCATGGTTTGCACACAAAACCTATTTCAAAACCCTAATTCAAGACCAAAACCATACCAATAACAGTCAAAAGAAGAATTGGAATCCCTAAAACATTTATTAAACCACCCCATGTTTTATACAAATACCTCAAACAATACCACAAAAGGTACACATGAAAAACATATGTTTTCACAAATCACGTTCAAGAAGTAAAACATGGTTTCAAATATTAAAACCATTCAAAAACCCCATTAAAAGGACCAAATGACATTAAGGCATTAACAAACCATAATTTTCAGCCCATTTAAACACTAATAAATCACTTTCATATGTTATAAAATACACCCAAACATTTCCCAAAGAGCCACGCAAGAAAAGAATACAATTAAAAGAAAAAATGAAACTACAAAATTAAACACTTAACCAAATCAATCAAAAATTGTTTTCACACCACACATAATATATTTAAAACATACTAAATTAAGAAACCAAGCAAGATAACTCATTATAAAATGGTTATACATGGAATCTCCTACCTTTTGAGTCAAAACACTTGAATCTTGGTGCGAAACCTCAACCGCACCTCCGCCGCACCACAAGGAAGTGAAAACGAACCCTAAAACATAATATTTCACCAAAAATACCCCAAATAAAACCCTAGGTATAAAACCAAACTTCTGGACACTCTATAAATTCATGAAATAGGGAAGAAACCCTAAGGAGAAGGAAGAAATTGAAGACAGAAACACTTACCCAAAACAATATTGAAGAAAACAACTCAAAATCCACCATTATCTAAATTTTAAAACAGACAAACATTTATGTTAGGTTATAGAAAGGATTATAAGATCATGTAGGAACTGTAATGGGGGAAAAATAGTAAAAATAGAAGGAGTTATGAAAGGATCAATTTACATCTTCAAATCTGGGAGATTTTTGAAATCCAGAGCAGATTCGCCCAATTTTGCGATTCTATGGAGATCCAAATTGGGGGATGAGAGAATGAGGGCTCTCCTTATGTAAGTGGTCTTAGTTGAGAGTTGGAATCACTGATAAAACGTAAAAACTTAATTAGTTATTAATGAATAAACAAATATTTTTAATGTAGGAAATGAGCTTTCGGGTAGGCCCAATCCCTTATATAAAAACTGAAATACACCATGATTATAGATTTATAAGTGGTCCAAATTAATCTGGTGGTGTTCATAGGTCATAGGATGCCATGTAGGAATTGTAATGGATGAAAAATTATGAAAAATGAAGGAGTTATAAAGGAATCAAAATTTATTTTTAAATCTGGAATTGGGCTCACAGTTTGGACCAAATCATGAAAACTCACCAATTCCTCAAAAAATGCATGGGAAACCCCCAAAACAAAGAAAGAATCGAAATTAAATTAAAAATAACTTTAAAATAAGTTATTTATGTGACAATTCTCCCCACCATGAAAACTTTCCGCTCCGGAAAGTCACAGAAAGGTCAAAGCAACAACCAAACCCAACTGAGAAACCAAGAGGTACTCCCTTACCAGGTTTCACCCCCAAAGGCCAAAACACATCTAGTGATCAATTAAGGAAGGAATACCCTCAAAAACTAAACACACACAACTTTCCTAAAACAATCAAGTACATTCATTCTTTATCCCAAAAGAAAAATCCTCAAATACAATCTAAACAAAACTCAAGCAATTTACCCAAACAAACAACAACATCAAACAAGGTTACACTTACCATTCTATAACTAAACCATTGGGAACTCTCCAATCTCAACATTTACCCAAGGAAGATGCATGTATCTTGATAGCTCCAAACGAGACTACCAAATTCCAATACAGGACCATGGATAAATATGAGTTATTGGTACGGGGGAACAAAAATAGGCTCCCCACCATAAGAGACAACCTATATTTTTCCCGAGACAGAATCAGGACACTAACCGGGGGAGACATGAATGGACTCCCCAGTACAAAGGGTATACTTCCATCGAACCATTACAAAGGAACTTATATAAGACTCATAGTGCGTGTCCCCACCATAAGAACCAACCATCTTAACCGAACAACACAGGTCGGTACCGAAAGACCCCAAAATTTAAAGAGTTGTGATGGACATATGGTTAGTCCGCACGGTTTAGGAAACCTTGCGCTAACAGTGGGGATCCTTCTATTCACATGGTTTTCTAGGTCATGGTCACTACTAACCATGAACAAACCATGTGCTCAACCTTTCTAGCCAAACTTTAATCCTTTCTCCAAAGACTCAATGGAAACCAAAGGGGGAAGGAATAACATTGGGCGATGACATGGGTGTAAGTCCCTCTACCTATTTCCACTGAATGGGAATAATAGAAGAAGGATGATGACACCATAGGTTTAAAATCTTCTTATATTTCATACTGAGGATAAGAATTTGTACAGGGGTTTAAACGACCCTGAGATTTCCCCTGACTATGAGCCAGCTTCTCTCCGAGACTTATGGATGGAGCTCCAATGATTGAAGCATCTTAAGCATTGCATTTAGGATTTAGAAACCACCTGAATGAGAATTATTCTTTCGGTGCAACCAAAAACTACACCGCAATCCCCGATAAGTCTTCTAAGACATAACATATTCCAAAATCACTATACCCTAACCCAATATTTCACTGAAACAAGGTCTTAGAAGATACACACACAACAAACCTTGTTTGTTCGGGTGAGAAACAATATAATTAAAGAACACCTATACTCACCTTCATCTAAAATGGAATATTTTTAAGTTTTTTAAAGGGATACATTCTCCCAACATAACAGAGACTCTCAGTTGATTGCATGACTTTAACCTTTACTTTCAATTGATCACAATACATCATAAGGTGTTACCGAACATGACAACTATGACTGATATAAAAAATGCTTGTAGAGGGACCTTATACAACATCCCCAAACAACACACAATTCTAGAAAGTTTCTACAATATCCTATCATGACCATATTTCCCACACTGGTGGTTTAACATGAACTCATGCTTCAAAGAAACCGTGAAGAACCCAGAGGCCCTCTTAGACACCATCGAGACACTCATCCACACTAACAACCCTAGACCACTTCTACCTTCGACGAATCAGGAAACATAAGAAAATAAGGTCTCTTTCAACATTCCACGAGCACTCTCCCACTACAAGAGGATATAAAAAACAAATAAAGGAATGGGTATATACTCAATCTACATAGCTCTAGAAAACAAATTCCTTATATTGATCAACTAGTGGATTTTCCATTGGAGAAACAATCCGGGCTGCACTTTAGTTATGCATTAACCCTTAATGGGGGCGTACCTTATCCAAAAAGAGAACCCAAGGACCCAACAAATCTATTCCATTGGTCAAAACCTTCCACAAAACATATCCAAACACATTAAGGGAACCACCATAAATGTGTCCCAAAACATATCTTAGAGGAGACTACTAAACGGTCCTTCTACCCAGCTTACCGACCAAACACAAACCCAAAACACAGTTCGAACAGGAGGGGTTATTGGACTCAAAACATCCCACAACATCAAAATTTTACAAAAACACATAATATAAACCATCCCAAACAATTCATCAATACATCATGTTTTTCTTTAAAAATATTTCTTTGAAAACAAATGGTTCAGCGGTTAGCGCATCCACCAATGGTACCCCATGGGCCTTACACATGCATGTTTCTGTGCCACACCGAGCACCCTCCTCATATCCATCCCAACACTCATCCATTTGTGCCATCAACAATCCATCATCCCATATAACCCCATGCATGCGTTTTCTCATGAAAATACCAATGGTTAAAACAAAAATTACTTCCAATTTTCCAAACCAAAATGGCCAAACAACACATCCTTTTTTTCTCAAAAACCTCTAACCACGAGGTCAAAATCCTAACTCACATCTTACAAAACATTTCATAAAGACACAACCATTTAGAAAATAACTCACTTTAAAGATATTCACATCAATTTTAAAACATATCATCCCATTAAAACACCCTTTTTTTGTTTAAAAAACTCTATTGGAAACACTTTTCCAAACCAACTTCAATATAGTTCCTACTTTCAAAAGAGGTGTAAACACACCATTTTCCATTTCAAAACAATTCTAAAAATTCATTTCCAACATTTCATAATCGAAACCATTCCCTCTTTACTTGAAAATAATTTCACAAAAACATTACGCTTCTTAAAACCAAGTCACATTAAAACCAAAGTGCCAAGATTTCAAAACTAAAGCACAAAACAATGCGAGAGGAAACTAGTTTCAGTGGATGAATTGGAAATATGGTTGGAGGACATATTAGAATCACTTAACCATCATATATAGTGTTCTAGGGAATATCCCTAGCTCCACATGGCTTTCTAGGCCCTGCGAGCTCACTGAGACCATTAACCCAACTCTCTTTTCATTTCCCCTAATAATCATCAAACCAATAAAACCAAAGGACTTAGATAAATAAAAAATTCTCCTAGAAACTTGAATCCCATCATGAGGTGTGGTGATCAGGAACACTACCCATAACTGGAATACCATGTCCCGAAAATCCTAACTCTAGAATATCTCGACTCTTCCCCAAATAACATGACCCAAAGAGTTAACCTGAACCTCCTTTGATACCATTTTATCACGAACCGAATCTGGTTGCCACCGAAACCGACACCGAACCTAGCCAAAAACATGGCCCGAAGGGCATTCCCGATCCCCATAGTCTAGAACAAGTTTCCGGGTATCATAAAATGAGAATTGGGAACTATTTACCCGTGTTTATAAACTTAAATCAACAAAATAATCCAGTAAAATGAATCTATATTTTTTAAACCAAACAATCTTTTACAAAAATTCAGAACTCAATTATATAGTTTAAAGAAAATCACCAAGACTATAACAAAGGCACAAAACTAAAAGGAAACATCCCAATAACCCTCATGGCAAGGGGTACCACCCTCAAGATATCTCCACAAGACTTCACCACCAAGGACCTACTAGAAACCTGAACCACTGGCACAAAAAATGTACCCAACTTGCGACAACAAAAATAACCAATTCTACTTACACCCAAGGGTGTAAGTAGGGTGTGAGCCAATGCCCTTTAGGATACCACCACTAAGAGATTCCCAGTGATAAACATTCAAAGATGAAAATCTTGCAAGTTTTCATAAATAGTAAATTCTAGTTATAATTTCTAAAAGATGCAACTTAAAAATTAAAAAAGTTTTCAAGTGGGTTATCATTAAGAATTAAAACATTAAAAAAAAATGTCAACACTTCTGAATTTTCCAGTCAACCATTCCATATGCCGATGGTAAGAAAAAATTAACTAGTTAGCACAAGCTATAGGAAATAACCCCTAGGCACTAGCTCATTGTGGGTCCCAAGTACCTCTTATCTCGGTGAGAGTAACCATCACAATATCCGTTCTCATGCACGAGCCACTAGTACGAAACATACCCATAACCTAGTAGTCCCCAATCATCATCATCATCATAGTTTCTTTATAGTTTTAAGCCTCAATATTTCTATGTGAAACTGAGTCCAAACCCCACAGATTCACTAGCATACTAGAACACATCCACCCACCTAGATACCTGGGTTTTCCCCTTGTGCTCAAATAAGTTCAACAAGTCCGTAAATATACTTTGCACATGAAAATATCATTTTCACATCACAAATTCCCCAAAAAATCCACATGTATACCACACAAGTCTAAAAATTCACTTTTTAATTCAAATGAATTTTGAAATCATACTCACACCAAAAATAGCCCACAACACATTTTGCACATCTTTCGAAATTCATCAAATCCATTAAAAATTTTATCAAACATTTCCCAAGATGCTAAACATCACATAACAGCCCACTAACATGTTACATAATACCATTTTAATAAACAAAGTCCATTTTCACATCACACTCCCGCAAAATAGCCCGAAAACATGTTTCGCACCCACATCACAATTTTATAAATCACCTCAACAAATTACAAAACATCGCCAAAATGTTTTACAAAATAACTGAAAACATTATGTTTAAAAAACTCATTTTAGGAACATACTATCACTGAAATAGTACATAAGCAACCATTTCACACTTTGTGTAACTCATTAAATCATTTACAATTTTCATAAAACCAAATAAAGAGGTGCAACCATGGTTTTCACACAAAACCTATTTCAAAACCCTCATTCAAGACCAAGACCATACCAATAACAATCAAAATAATAATTTGAATCCCTAAAAACATTTATTAAACCCCCCTAGGTTTTATACAAATACCACAAAAGGTACACATGAAAAACACATGTTTTCACAAATCACGTTCAAGAAGTAAAACATGGTTTCACACATTAAAACCATTAAAAAACCCCATTAAAAGGCCCACATGAAATTAAGGCATTACAAACCAGAATTTCCATCCCATTTAAACACTAATAAATCACTTTATATGTTATAAAATACACCCAAACATTTACCCAAGATCCACGCATGAAAAAAATACAATTAAAAGAAAAAATGTAACTACAAAATTATACACTTAACCAAATCCATCAAAAATTGTTTTCAAACCACACAAAGAAGATTTAAAACATACTAAATTAATAAAACAAGCAAGATAACTCATCATAAAATGGTTATACATGGAATCATCTACCTTTTGAGTCAATACACTTGAATCTTGGTGCAAAACCTCAACCGCACCTCCGCTGCACCACAAGAAAGTGAAAACGAACCCTAAACCACAATATTTCACCAAAAATACCCAAATAAAACCCTAGGTATAAACCCTAACTTCTGGAAACTATATAAATTCATGAAAGAGGGAAGAAACTCTAAGGAGAAGGATGAAATTGAATAGAGAAACACTTACCCAAAACAATATTGAAGAAAACAACCCAAAATCCACCATTATCTGAATTTTAAAACAGATAAACATTTAAGTTAGGTTCGAGAAAGGATTATAAGATCATGTAGGTACTGTAATGGGGAAAAAATAGTACAAATAAGAGTTATGAAAGGATCAATTTACATCTTCAAATCTGGGCTATTTTTAAAATCAAGAAAATATTCGCCCAATTTTGCGATTCTATGGAGCTCAAAATTAGGGGAGGATAGAATGGGGGATCACCTTATGTAAGTGGGCTCAGTTGAGAGTTGGAATCACCGACAAAAAATAAAACTTGAATGTGTTATTAATGAATTAGAAAATATTTTTAATGTGGGAAAGGGGCTTTCGAGTAGACCCAATCCCTTATATAAAAACTCAAATCCACCATGATTATAGATTTATAAATGGTCCAAATTAATTTTGTGGTGTTCATAGGTCAGTGGATTCCATGTAGAAATTGTAATGGATGAAAAATGTTGAAAAATGAAGGAGTTATAAAGGAATCAAAATTTATTTTTAAATTTGGAATTGGGCTCACAGTTTGGCCCAAATCATGAAAACTCACCCATTCCTAAAAAAATGCATGGGACACCCCCAAAACAAAGAAATAATGGAAATTAAATTAAAAATAACTTTTAAATAAGATATTTATGTGACAATGCTCCCCACCATGAAAAATTTCCACTCTGGAAAGTCACAGCAAGGTTAAAGCAACAACCAAACCCAACTGAGAAACCAAGAGGTACTCCCTTACCAGGTTTCACCCCCAAAGGCCAAAACACATCTAGTGATAAATTAAGGAAGGAATAACCCCACAAACTAAACATACACCACTTTACTGAAACAATCAAGTACATTCATTCTTTATCCCAAAATAAAAATCCTCAAACACAATATGAACAAATCTCAAATAATTTACCCAAACAAACAACAACATCGAACAAGGTTACAATTACCTTTGTATAACTAAACCATTGGGCACTCTCCAAAATCAACGTTTACCCAAGGAAGATGTAGGTATCTTGATAGCTCCGAATGAGACTACCTACCGCCAATCCAAGACCATGGATAAATCTAAGTTACTGGTACGGGGGAACAAAAATAGGCTCCCCACCATAAGAGATAACCTATATTTTTTCCGAGATAGAATTAGGACACTAATAGGGGGAGGCCTGAACGGACTCATCAGTATAAAGGGTATAATTCCATCAAAACATTACAAAGGAACTTATATAAGACTCATAGTGGGTCTCCCCACCATAAGAACCAACCATCTTAACCGACCAGCATAGGCCGGTACAGAAAGAACCCAAAATTTAAAGAGCTGTGACGACCACATGGTTATTCCGCATAGTTTGGGAAACCTTGCACTAACAGTGGGGATCCTTCTATTCACATGGTTTTCTAGGGCATGGTCACTAATAACCATGCACAAACCATGTGATCAACCTGTCTATCCAAACTTCAAACCTTTCTCCAAAGACTCAATGGAAACCAAAGGGGGAAGGAATAACATTGGGAGATGGCATGGGTGCAAGTCCCTCCACCTATTTCCACTGAACGAGAATAAAAGAAGAAGGATGATGACAAAATAGGTTTAAAATCTTCCTATCCTTCATAATGAGGATAAGAATTTGTATAGGGGTTTAAACAACCCTGGTATTTCTTCTAACTATGAGCCAACTTCTCTCTGAGACCTATGGATGGAGCTCCAATGATTGAAGCATCTTAGGCCTCGCAGTTAGGCTTTAGAAACCCCCTGAATGAGAATTATTCTTTTGGTGCAACCAACAACTACACTGAAATCCCCGATAAGTATTATAAGACATAACAAATTCCAAAATCAATTTACCCTAACTCGATATTTCACTGAAGCAAGGGCTTAGAAGATTCACACACAACAAACCTTGTTTGTTCAGGTGAGAAACAATATAATTAAAGAAAACCTATACTAACCTTCCTATAAAATGGAATATTTTTATGTTTTTTCAAGGGATACATTCTCCCAACATAACAAAGACTCTCAGTTGATTGCACTTCTTTCACCTTTACGGACAATCGAGTACACAACATCATAAGGCGTCACTGAACACAACCACTGTGACTGATATAAAAAATGCATGGAGAGGGACCTTATACAACATCCCCAAACAACACAAAATTCTAGAAAGTTTCCACAAAATACTATCATGACCATATTTCCCACACTGGTGGTTTAACATGAAATCATGCTTAAAAGAAACTATGAAGAAACCAGAGGCCCTCTTAGACACCATCGAGACACTCATCCACACTAACAACCATAGACCACTTCCACCTTCGATGAATCAGGAAACTTAAGAAACTAAGGTCTCTTTCAACCTTCCACAAGCACTCTCCCACTATAATAGGATATAAAAAACAAATAATGGAATGGGTATAGACTCAATCTACATTGCTCAAGAAAAAATTCCTTATATTGATCAACAGGTGGATTTTCCATTGGAGAAACAATCCGGGTTTCACTTCAGTTATGCATTAACCCTTAATGGGGGCGTACCTTATCCAACAAGAGAACCCAAGGAACCAACAAAGCTAGTCCATTGGTCAAAAAGTGCCACAAAACATATCCAAACACATGAATGGAACCACTATAAATGTGTACCGAAACATATCTTAGAGGAGACTACTAACTGGTCCTTCTACCCAGCTTAACGACCAAACACAAACCCAAAACACAGTTCGAACAAGAGGGGTTATTGAACTTAAAACATCCCACAACATCAACATTTTACAAAAACACATAATATAAAACATCCCAAAAAATTCATCAAGACATCATGTTTTTCTTTAAAAACATTTCTTTGAAAACAAATGGTTCATCGGTTAGCGCATCCACGAATGGTACCCCATGGGCCTTACACATGCATGTTTCTGTGCCACACCAAGAAACCTCCTCATATCCATCCCGAAACTCATCCATTCATTCCATAAACCATCCATCATCCCATATAACCCCATGAATACAGTTGCTCATGAAAATACCAATGGTTAAAAAAAAATTATTTCCACTTTTCTAAACCAAAATAGTCAACCAACACATCCTTTTTTCTCAAAAACCACAAACCACAAGGTCAAAATCCCAACTGATATCTTACAAAACATTTCATAAAGACACAAACATTTAGAAAAGAACTAACTTTAAAGATATTCACATCAATTTTAAAACATGTCATCCCATTAAAACACCCTTTGATTGTTTAGAAAACTCTATTGGAAACACTTTTCCAAACCAACTTCAATATAGTTACTTCTTTTAAAAGAGGTGTAAACACACCATTTTACATTTCAAAACGATTATAGAAATTAATTTCCACCATTTCATAATCCAAACCATTCCCTCTTTACTTGAAAATCATTTCACAAAAACATTATGCTTCTTAAAGCCAAGTCATTTTAAAACCAAAGTGCCAAGATTTCAAAACTAAAGCACAAAACATTACGAGATGAAACTAGTTTCAGTGGGTGACTTGGAAATATGGTTTGTGTCCATATTACAATCACTTCACCATCATATAGAGTGTTATAAGGAATATATCTAGCTCCACAGGGATTTCCAGGCCTTGTGATCTCACTGAGACCATTAACCCAACTCTCTTTTCATTTCTACTAACAATCATCAAACTAATAAAACCAAAGGACTTAGATAAATACAAAATTCTCCTAGAAACTTGAATCCCATCATGAGGTGTGGTGATTAGTCACAATACCCATAACTGGAATACCATGTCCCGAAAATCCTAACTCTAGAATATCTCGAATCTTCCCCAAATAACATGACCCAAAGAGTTAACCTGAACCTCCTCTGATACCATTTTGTCACGAACTGAATTTGGTTGCCACCAAAACTGGCACCAAACCTAGCCCGAGACATTACCCGAAGGGAGTTCCCGTTGCCCACAGGCTGGAACAAGTGTCCAGGTATAATAAAATGATAATTGGGAACTATTTACCCATGTTTATAAACTTAAATCAACAAAATAATCCAATAAAATGAATCTAGATTTTTCAAACCAAACAATCTTTTACAAAAATTCAGAACTCAATTACATAGTTTAAAGAAACTCAGAAAGACTATAACAAAGGTACAAAACTAAAATTAAACATCCCAATAACCCTCATGGAAAGGGGAACCACCCTCAATCCATCTCCACAAGACTTCAACACCAAGGACCTGCTAGAAACCCGAACCACTGGCATAAAAAAATGTACCCAACCTATGACAAAAAAAATAACCAAGTCTACTTACACCCAAGGATATAAGTAGGGTGTGAGCCAATGCCCAGTAGGATACCACCCCAAAGATATTCCTAGTGATAAACATTCAAAGATGAAAAGCTTGCAAGTTTTCATAAACAGGAAATTCTAGTTATAATTTCTAAAAGATGCAACTTAAAAATTAAAACAATTTTCAAATGGGTTATCATTAAGAATCAAAACATTAAAAAAATAATGTCAAAACTAATGAATTTTCGAGCCAACCATACCATATTCCAACGGTAAGAACAAAGTAACTAATTATCACAAGCAATAGGAAGTAACCCCTAGGCACTAGCTTGTTGTGGGTCCCAGGTACCTTGTATCTTGGTGAGAGTAACCATCACAATATTTGTTCTCGTGCATGAGCCACTAGTAGGGAATACAACCATAACCTTGTAGTCCCCTATCATCATCATCATCATCATAGTTTCGTTATAGTTGTAAGTATAAATCTTTCTAAGTGAAACTAAGGCCAAACCCCACAGATTCACTAGCATACTAGTACACGTCCACCCACCTAGATACCCAGGTTTTCCCCTTGTGCTCAGATAAGTTCATCAAGTCAATAAATATACTTTGAACATGAAAATATCATTTTCATAGCACAAATTCCCCAAAAATACCACATGTATACCACACAATTATACAAATTAACATTTTCATTCAAATTAATTTTGAAATGATACTCACACCAAAAATAGCCCACAACACATTTTGCACATCATTCAAAATTCAAAAATTCAGTTAACAATTTTATAAAATCTTTCCCAAGATGATAAACATCACATAACAGCCCAATCACATGTTACATAATATCCTTTTCATAAAAAAAGTCCATTTTTCACATCACACTCACGCAAAACAGCCCAAAAATATGTTTCACACCCACATCACAATTTCATAAATCACCTCAAAAAATTACAAAACATTACCAAAATGTTTTGCAACATAACTAAAAACTTTATGTTTCAAAAACTCATTTTATGAAAATACTATCACCAAAATAGTACATAAGTAACCATGTCACACTTTGTGCAACTCATTAGATCATTTAAAATTTTCATAAAACCAACCAAAGAGGTGCAACCATGGTTTGCACACAAAACCTATTTCAAAACCCTCATTCAAGACCAAAACCATACGAATAACAATCCAAAGAAGAATTGAAATCCCTAAAAACATTTATGAAACCACCCCAAGTTTTATACAAATACCTCAAACAATACAACAAAAGGTACACATGAAAAACACATGTTTTCACAAATCACGTTCAAGAAGTACAACATGGTTTCACACATTAAAACCATTCAAAAACCCCATTAAAAAGACCACATGACATTAAGGCATTAACAAAACAGAATTTCAGCCCCTTTCAACACTAATAAATCACTTTCATATGTTATAAAATACACCCAAACATTTCACCAAGAGCCACACATGAAAAGAACCCAATTAAAAGAAAAAATGAAACTAAAAAATTAAACACTTAACCAAATCCATCAAAAATTGTTTTCGCACCACACACAATAGATTTGAAACATACTAAATTAACAAACCAAGCAAGCTAACTCCTCATAAAATGGTTATACATGGAATCACCTACCTTTTGAGTCAAAATACTTGAATCTTGGTGTGAAACCTCAACTGCACCTCCGCCGCACCACAAGTAAGTGAAAAAGAACCCTAAACCATAATATTTCACCAAAAATACACCAAATCAAACCCTAGGTATGAACCCTAACTTCTGGACACTCTATAAATTCCTGAAAGAGGGAGGAAACCCTAAGGAGAAGGAATAAATTGAAGAGAGAAACACTTACCCAAAACAATATTGAAGAAAATGACCCAAAATCCACCAGTATATGAATTTTAAAATGGCTAAACATTTAAGTTAGGTTGGAACAAGGATGGGAATATCATGTAGGAACTGGAATGGGGGAAAAAGAGTAAAAATAGAAGGAGTTATGAAAGGATCAATTTACCTCTTCTAATCTGAAATAATTTTGAAATATAGAGAAGATTATCCAAATTTCTAGATTCTACGGAGCTCCAAATTGGGGGAGGAGAGAATGGAGGCACACTTTATTTAAGTGGGATTGGATGAGATTTAGAATAACCAAAAAAATGTAAAAATTTAATGAGTTATTAATTAATTAAAAAATATTTTTAATGAATAAAATGGGCTTTCAGGCTGGCCCAGTCTATTATATAAAAACTCAAATCCACCACGATTATATATTTCTAAATGGTCCAAATTAAATTGGTGGTGTTAATAGGTCAGGGGATGCAATGTAGGAATTGTAATGGATGAAAAATGTTAAAAAATTAAGGAGTTATAAAGGAATAAAAATTTATTTTTAAATCTGGAATTGGGCTAACAGTTTGGCCCAAATCATGAAAACTCACCCATTCCTCAAAAAATGCATAGGAAACCCCCAAAACAAAGAAATAATTAAAAATAACTTTAAAATAAGTTATGTATATAGAATGTTATCTTATTTTAAAACTTGGTTATGAGTTACTTTGGGAAAATGTTAAGCAACTTTATTTTTTTAAATGAAGTTTTAGTATTCATTTTTACGATGTGGGTTTCCCACAAATAAATTCTCAAATATCCACCTTTGATTTTTGAAGTGCAGTTTTAAATTGCAAGGACATGATTACTTTTTAAATTCTTGATCATATTAGAATGGTAGATTATCGATTGGTGCTTCCAAAAAATCTCTCTTGAGTTCATTATGTGTTTCATGTATCTATTATGAGGAAGTACATAACTCATCATTCATATGTACTAAACTTTTAGGTCATACTATTAGAGCAAATGATTTATTATGAAGAGGAACATGTAGAAATTTTATATCATAGAGAAAAATTTATACAAAATAAGACCAATCACCTAGTTAATGTTTTTATAGAAAAAACAATTTTAAGAATATACATTTAAACTTGAGGATATAATGAGTTATAGGTATCCTCATTTTTTTTATTAGAAAGATGAATTTCAAGGAAGAAATTCATTTTAAGGGGGGTAGAATTTGACACCCAGAGTTTTTATGAAACTTTTTTTGAATAAATCAAATTCCTTTGATTTATTGTGTTATATTCTACACCATATTATGCTTTCACTATAATATATACAATCCTATCTTGTGTTTCATGAAACACTAAGTTTCTACGAAACAATATTTTATTATTATAATTATTTAAAAAATACAATTATAACCTAGATCTTAAATTGGAGGGAACGAATAATATTAAACACACCATGATATATATATATATATATATATATATATATATATATATATATATTCAATCAAATTTTTTGACATTCATCCAAAATTTTGGATATATATAAGATAATAATAAATCAAAGTTTACGTATAAAAGGCTATATTTTTCTAAAGACAGTTTTATCACCTTTTATTCACACACTAACATTATAACTAAATTTTAGCACTTTTATAAATTAAATTTGACAAAATAAACTTAATTTGTAAAATCATAATTAAAAAATTAGACCATTTTGAATTTTTGGTATTTTTATGAAAAGTTTCATCTTTTGATGAATAATCAAAATACAAATTTTTATTGAATATTACATTTTATTTAAAAGTATTTATAAGATCAAATTATGGTTTTATTAGTTTTAAATTTTATTTTAAAATAATCCAATTAATTTTTTTGAAAAATATTTTATACATGAATTTATTATAAAAACATTTTATATTTTGAAAGGGAATTTTTCAGAAAAACTTTTTTTCATGGCCTTTTACTATTTTTTATTTTAAATTAAATTATTCAAATTTTGTGTTTTAAATTTGGAAAAATGGACTCCAAATTCCAATTAATAAGATCCAAATTTATTGAATAGGTCCCTTTTATTTTTGTCTAATATAAATAGAACCCATGATAAATTTTGTTACCATGGTAAATGGTAAATTGAGTAATTTGGGTTAAAAATAAAATGACAAATACTATAAAATGACACTAAAACATTGAAAAAATTTATTTTACGAAGATAATTAGACTCTTAACACATAAGGATAGAAATTAAGTTGTTTAATGGATACTTTTACATGAAACTAACTTATATAATATTTAAATATAAGAATGTCCCAAAATGTAACTATCTTTGTCTTAAATATACCTTATATGTCTGCATGGGGAGAAAGGTATGCTATGATTGAATATAAATGTAAAATTTTAAATTAACAAATATAATTTCAGAATATGAACTTATTTTTTACTTTTTGGTCCACTTAGATGAGATGATTATATTTATAAAATTTTATTTAATAAAAATTCGAAGATGTCACATTCATGTTTTAAATAATATATAATTTTTAATATAGGATTACCCAAAAAATATATCCAACTATTAATATTATTCTGAAATATATAATATTTATCTTCATCATAATATTTTATTTTGAAATTTTAGTTAACAAATAAGTATATTAAATAATTACACAACACTGGTTTAGTAATTATTTTATTAATTAAAATATGAAATAAAGGTTATTAAAAATATTAAAATAAATTTTATTAAAAATATTAAAATAAATATAAATTTAGATAATTAATGTGATAAAAAACTTTTATAGATTATCTTGACCTATTAGGTATATAATAATTTTTTTTTCAGAATTTAACTTGTTATCTTTATATTCTTAAAAGTCCAAGTAATGAATAGTGTCAAAATTAACACTAATGATACTTTATCAAAATAATATTGTATTAAATTATTTTAAAATAATAAAACATATTTAAAAATAATAAATAATTATAATATGGTCTAAAATGTTATAAATTGTTCATTTATGTTCTAATTTACATTACATAATTAGAAATTACAACCTTTTAATATGGAAAATGTTGTTACCTTAGTTAAAATTAAAATAGTTTAATTAAGGGTTAATCATAATGATAAGGTTAAAATAATACCAAAACTTGTCTAAAATATATTTTTTGATAATATTAAAACCTTATATCATATTATATTCGAATAAATGGCCTTTTGGATGTATTTGGATTGAGATTTAATTTATTATAAATTAATATATTGAGGAAATTCCAAAGGTGCCCTCACCTTCATTATAAAAGGATACTTACTCCATCACTTATTCACTTCACATTGAACCTTGAAGATCGACCATACATTGAAAATTCCTCTTCCCTATCCACAATCTATAGGTTATGGTCTTCTTAAAAGACCAAACCTACTATCCCTAATAGGATATATGATGGAAGTTCTTCAAAGAAGAGGTAATCGTCTTTACCGACTATTTCAAGATTACGTCTTCTTCTACTTCCTATTCATATTTTGTTTCCATTATAAAGTACTATATCCAATATAAAATATATTATGAGATGTTATTATTATTATTGAATAACCATATCAACCATTTATCTATCATATGAAAAATTAAATCACCACGCATACATATGTATGAATTACTGTCTCTACGCCGTGGTGTAATATATTTTTCATCACCACTTTATTTGGATGGGTATAATTATGAAAATATTATATATATATATATATGTATATTATAATTATAAAATTATATTTATTTTGGAAATAAAATCAACATACCATCATCTTCGTTACCACTTCACCATTAAGGGATTGATACCATTTCTCGTGCATACGTACGACCTACCGTATTCACGACATGATGTAATTAATTTTACATATTCACCATTAAAGAATGATTATATAAATTGATATAATAAATAAATATGATATATATTACCTTAAAATAATTCTGGATATAACGTAATTATATCCTATTGGCATGAATTGGAACTTCTATGATAAAACATTCCTTGGAAAATGAAGTAGTTAACGCCCGAAATAAGAGTAATAATGAAATGTTATTAACAAACAAGTGATAAGATGATATAATTGGATAATATATAATATAATAAATATAAATATGGTTATTTTATATATTAATAAAATTATTTGAACCATTATACAAGAGGTTAAGAGATATACAAAATAAATTAGACCTAAAGTAATGTATTTTTTCCCACTTTTATTTTTATGGGACACATCCTTATACACTACCTATTTCTTTTATGTGGTGTAAATACTTCCCATAAATATTTTAATGATTATTATTATGAAAATTATGGTATTTAATTATCCATATAGTTTTCTTCTTTTCATGAGGCATATAATTTGACTGATTATGAAGTGGTAAGGGTTAATTTCACTATCTCATTGTTATTTGAGATTGTTTATACATAAGCATCGACTGGGAAATATTTATCTTAAATTTCCATGATTCTTAAAAATTTATTCCAAAATATTTTTACTATTATTCTACAATTGTTAAATTCATTTTTACACATGTGTGAACTTTTAATAAATGGTTTGAACTGAATATTTTTGTCGTTTTCTTAACATGGTACTTTGTGACTTTTCTAGTAAAAGTATGAGAGGAATGTTTTTTAATTTATATGGAATGAATATATTTTTACACTTTCATAAAGTATTAATGGATTGAATTTTCTCTTATAATATTTAAAGGATATTTTTAAATAAAATTTTTTCATTTAAAATTGTGTGGAATTTTAAGAATACAATACATTTTCAAATAAGAAAGGATATTTTACTTAAGAATTATTTTCAAGTGATATCTATAAATTATTTTCCATCTATGATAAATTTTTTGGTGTTACTTATGACTTAATTGGGATATTTTTCAAGGATACTATCACTATTATTCCTGTGGTTGGTTTAATTTGATGATAGAATGATATTTATGAATCCCATTTTTTTCCATGGGTTATGTTATGATTGAATGATATTTATGAAACCCATTTCATTCCATAGGTTCTAATATGATGAATTATTTATGTTCTTATGGAACACATATGTATGGATTTCATTATGTAATGGGTGGGACCTATATCTCCCCTCAATGAATTGGGTAATATTTATATCCCATTCGATAATTATGGGAAACAAGTCGATGGGATTGATCCACTATGGGAAGAAGGGAAAACCCGATGGATTAAAAGGAAAGGATTGTGACTGGGGATGGTGGTTTGTCTTGCACAGTAGGTTTAGTCCCTATGAAGTTCCATGATAATGTTTGGAAATGAACCTTGACATATAGGGATTCTATTACATGTTTACTTGTCTTCCACAATTCCATGTCATATTTCTATGTTATGATTTCATGGTTTATGATTTTGAATCTATTAGGATTAATGTCTTATGAACTTCCAATATTTATTCCATGACTCATGTTTATGATATTTAACACATAGGGTATGATCTTAAAATGTTATGATTAAGTTCTCATACCCTTATGTTTATGTTATTCTTACATATCTCACTTTTTTATCCTTACTAAGAATATGATCTCACCCTTTCTTATGTTATATTTTCCCAAGGTTATAAATAAAGGTTTTAAGTAGGGGTACTTAAGGGAATACCTTTATGGGAGATGTTGAATATCTTTAACCAAATTAGAAGAATTTGTTCCATGTTTCCAAAGGCACTAACCTATTATCGTCCTCAGGCATGTATTTGTGTAATGTAATGAATATTCATCTAAAAAGATGTAATATCCATATATGAAAATTATAGGTCTTTATATGAAAATATAATCTCTATGAATATTCTGGGGTTACTTTCATCTAGTTATGAGTACTTTACACAAAGTATCCAATAAAGTTTTTTAGGCACATGCCGATTGCTTCCACTGCACCCCAAAACCTTAAAGAGGTATCACAGTAGTAACATATTTATTTATAATTATTAATAATTTATTGGTCAAATTCCATATTTACTTTATTATTTTTTTCATTTACAATTTTTTATCTTAATATAAAAGTCAATATAACATGATTGTTTGGTTTCATATGACCTTGAATAGTAGAAGAGCCTCAACCTAGTTGGTGAGGACTCAGCAAGTGCATCCAAGAGACCCGAGTTCAAAACCAGGTGGAGAAATAATTTCTGGATACAGTAGTAGCACAATAGAAAGTACTATTTGGTACTATTGTAGCTAGAACTATTCAACCGTTTGGGCTTTCGGGCCACCGGTTTGGGCCTCGGGTCCTTTAAGGCCTTTGGGCCACCCGAGGCATTCAGGACAGTAAGACTTTTAGGAAACCTCAAGGCATTTATCCCACATGATATTGTGCTTAAAATGACCAGACATACTCTTTAAGGAGCAGACTCCAGATGGGGATTCAGAGTAGGCACATTCACCAGAGCATAAGCTAAGCATATTTTTCAGAAAGAGAGGGTATGAAGTTACCATCGGTACTAGCCTGTGCTTCCACGGGAAGCCTAGCCGAACAATCCATGTGAAGTTGGAGAGCTAATATCACAATGAAGAAGCTGGGGAGGAGCAATTCCAAGTATAGTATTTATATTTCCTAAGACCTATAGGTCATGTAATATCTAAGCCTATAGGCCTTGTAAGGGTTCCCCCTCATCCCTTGAGGGGGGTTATCAAAATCAATAAAAAAAGAAGGCCTTCAGGACATTTGGGAATATGAACTTGAATAGAATAATAATATATAAAGAATTCTCAGTGATCCCATATAAAGGTTTTAAGAGTACTATCAGAGTGAAATAAATACACACCGTGTAATTGAAAAATATATTCTGAGTAACCATGGTAAAAAAACACAAGGATAAACCAATTAAAACATGGAATACCATATGAGAGAATAGTATGTGATGTTATTACAGACTGTGTATTAACCACTGGTTGGAATATTGATTTAAATGGTTATATGACATGTGGCCGGTGTACAAATTGTGTAATTCCACATAGTTTTTATCAATGTAAATCAATTAATCCATGAGGTCCAACTACATGGAATGTAATTAATACACACATAATTTATTGATCTTCAATCAATAAAAAAAAATAAGTGAATATACATCATGTAGTTTGTGTACACACTATGTGACACTTAAATACCCATGTGGAATATATCTTGAGTCTCTAGGCATGTATTGTAGGTGGCTACAAAAAAGAGTACATTGTTTGTAGCTACTAGATATACATGTTGTGTAACTAAAACCCACTCATGTAAGGTATATACCAAGACAAGTATGTTGTGTGATTCAAATATGAGGAATAAAAATATTAATTAAATAAAAACTAAACCACATAGTTTGTAGCTAGTTTAAATATTGGTTGATAGGGTTTTTTTCACCTGCAATACTTTTCGAGTAATTTTTGGTGAGTCATGTGGAATTAAATGATTTAATTATTATTTTCAAAGTTTTTTAAAAAATAAATGGCATGTATGGTTATTTTACATGTCATGTATTTCATGATAAATTCCAACAGTGCATGACACATATATTTACAAATTTCCTTATGGTTATAAATTCCATGTATACTATATGTTTTGACCCATAAAACAACACACCGTGTAATATTATGGAATGCTGCATAGGAATACATTCCATGTAAGGACACAATATATGAAAATAATAGCACATAGAGTAATTTAAACACAATACATGTGAAAGTACACACAATTTTAAGTGGAAGGGAAAATTCCATATTTATTATATTACATAACATGTTTATTAAATTCCAAATTTAATTTAAATTTGACGAGAAGAGAAAATTCCTTATACCCTATGAGTATGCATCATGTACAAAAAAATTTTAAATTAAAATTAATTTAATTAAAATTACAGTGGATGGAAATCTTAAAGACTATTTGGAAGTACAATTAATATAAAAAAAATAATTTATTAAAAATAAGATTAATTATTTTACTAATTTTTTTTATCTAATAAATAATTTATTGAAATGAATGTTAGTTTATTTAAATGTGATGTCATTTAATGTTGTGTATAATAATGATTTTGACTGATATATATATATATATATGTTGAATTTATATTTAATTTAATTATTTATTTCATGGGGTTTTGTGATAGAGTTTTTAATAAATTAAATATCATGATTTTAATATCATCCCATAATACTTATTATATATGATCCCATATGTACATGATTTATTTTATATAAACATAATCCCCTAATACACATCACCTATGATTGAGTTAGCATATGCATAGGATGGAGCTCTTGTAAGAGTTGAGGATTCAATGTTGAGTTAAGTTAAAACCAACTAAGAAGATACATAAGTCAATGGTGGAATTCTATAACTGAATCCAAGCCAATTTCAAGGAGTTATTTCTAATGATATTATAAATAATCATCAATTACTAGAGTAAGTTCATCGAAAGGAGGAACATAGGTGAACCCTTAAACATTGTTTGTTCTACGGAAGTAGGATTCAATGATGTGACAATGTGTTATTCAGAGGATGATCTATTACCACTAACTTACGAGTGAGTAAGCATATTTATAGGATGGAGCTCTAAGAAGATGTGAGGATTCATGATTAAGTTAAGGTGAAACCAACCAAGAAGATACATAGGTCAAATTTAGAATTCTATAACTCAAGGAAATACAATTTTGAGGAGTTATTCATATTGATATTATAAATAATGATCAAGTGCTAGAGTAATTTTATCAATAGGAGGAACTTTGGTGAACCCTTTAACCTTGTTAGTTTTATGGAAGAAGAATTAAATGACATGACAATGAGTTATTTGGAAGATGATATTATTACATTGGATTCTAAACTAATGGATATCTCACCAGAAACTGGGTAGGTGTTTCAATTAGTAGAAGTAGGTAGTAAGAATTTGAATCATTATTTACATGAAAATTGTAGAAAAGAGTGAGGCACTATGAACACTATTAACTTACTTGTGATATGTGGTCAGATCGGGGAAAAATACTAGGGGATGATAGTTACATAATAAAATCGATGGATTCTTGATGTTTTAGAAGGTTAGTGAAACTTTGATACTCAGGTGGGACCCTCTATAAAGAGGGTATGGGACTACTTTTTCGCAGTTTCAAAAAATAACTTTTGTTAGTGATCAACATTGTTATGTTTTCACATGATATTGTAATATTTTATACGTCCTATATAATTAAGAATTATGAATGTTCTCCCCATGGATGTGTGACAAGAGTCCAAACCACTTAAAAACCTTTTTTGTATCCTTTTTCATTCTTTCTATTCTATTTCATATACTCATGTTTAATGTTTGTGTGATTCGGAGTAAAAAATCATAAGTATGTAAAAGACAGTGTGGTGATTAGGGTAAAGATACTAATTCCTAGGTTTGGAACATTGACATTGTGAGTTTGAACTTATGACAACCTATTTCCACTAGTGTGGTCTTCTACTGAGGAACTTTCAGTGTCTATAATTCATATGGGATTCTCATCAATTGGAATCAAAGAAACACGTGGTTCTCAGATGCTCAGTAGTTTTATTTACAACAACTCATAAAAAATTATCATATCTATCAAACATATATTTATTTAGTGATATTCATAATGTCAAAAGGTGAATATATTAGAATATAGTATGGTCTATATTGATAGGCTCAATGGGATTGATTTCATATTTTTGAAGATGTAGATATAGGAATATCTCATTCAAAAAGATTTGGACGTTTTGTTGAAAGTAGTTAAGCCAAAAGTAATGAAAAAATGAGAATGATAAATGCTAGATAGAAATTATTTAGGCTTGGTGAGGACTTCCTTAGTCTGGAATATGGCCTTAAATATTTGATATAATATAACTATGGTGAGTTTGATTATCATGTTAACAGATACGTATGATAATCCTACAATACTAAATAATATGCAATGACTATCTATCTTGAGGATATCAGAAGGGATGAATGATTTAGATTATATAAATGAATTCAATGTGATCAAAATCCAACTTGGGTATATGAAGGTGACTTTACAAGATAATGTCTCGGCTATATTGGATGCAATAGTGAAAATAGTGAGTAGCTCCAATGGAAGGAAAGACTTGTCACCTTATCAAATAAGTTTAGTTTGATTAGAATTGAATTCAAGATAGAGGAGTAAAGGATAATATAATAGACCTAGCCCATATTATTGGCACTATGGTAAAATAGACAATCTCAAGAAGTATTATCACAATTATAAAGAAAATTCTAAAAGATCAACTTATAAGGAATTGAACTCTATGAACCTAGAAAATTAGAGTAGTACCATTATAATCATAAATGTTAATACACCAATTGAATCTTGGAACATAGATTCTATACACCCTAAAAACTATATGGTTAATTATTTAATGTTTCAACACACTTAATTTTTTTTCTAGGTCTGGTTAGAGGAGATTAGGGGTCAGGAATCAAAACTGAGGAGGATGGAAGCATAAACTAGTAGTCTGGAACCGCTGGTATTCCATAAATGACCCAGTTCAGAGATACTAGCTTACTGATGGAGGTGGATGAGGATCTTAACCTCTACTGGTCCCATTGACTAATTGGTGGCCAAGGTAGAGGTGATGCATCTCTACTAGGAACACTAGCCGATTGGTGAGGCCCACCAATTTACTAGTAGTTCCCAGATGGACAGAATTGCAGGGAAGCCTTTTTAAATTACCTATAATGGATATTTTTAACATTTCCCTAACCTGATTCAACTATCATTTTTATAAAATAAACCAGAGGTCTATCCTTAGAATTTTGGACCCTCTCCTCCTCTTCTCTTTAGGGAATCAACATGGGATTGATTAGTTGGCTCTAAATTGGAACATTTTTCTCGATATGTCCGGAAATTTCTTATTCTTATGTAATTCACTATAGATACATGATATATTAGTTAGATATATGAATTCCTTATTGATATCATGGAAGATTATTTTTCTGTGTTATATTAACATCAGATCAGTGGTATTGGTAGTACTTTCCTTAAGACAATCTATATTCACTATTTAAAATAAATCTCCCTAGGTATATTGATGTGGTTATATCCTCACATCATAATTTCTTTCATTAATCTTTCTCTAAAAGTCCTTTTATTTTGGATTGAGACTAGTTCAAGGAAATACATGGTGTGAGAATTTTTAAGCAGTGCAAAAACCTGATACAAGTGATTACCTCCTTGATAGAACATGGAAATTGGAATCAACATGCTTGAGGTGTAAATCTCTTTACCATATAGGGACTTGTGTATGGTTGTTGGAATGATATGATGGTATGTTCTTATGTTCTTAGGAACCTTGATTTAGGTGTGATAACTATGGGTTTGTGTGTGGCCTAATGAGAACCATGATTTATATGAACAATTGTTCTTTCTATGATATAAATTTATTATGAATTTTTCATAGTTTTGGAACCTTTATTTAGGTATAAATATGTTTGGGTTACTCTGAATTGGTGAGACGTCCCCTTAGAGGGGAAGTGTCAGTGTCGCGATAAAGGTTGAGGAATAGGACTTTCTTGATGGTGTTTTCTAATATCACTAACATGTTCAATTGATGTGGGAGTAGAACCATGTAGGGGTTAAGTGTATCCAATGTTTCAGAATGCTAACATGTGAGAAAGACCTAGTTGGGATGATTATGATCCAATTCACCAGGTATGTTAGGTAGATATTCCATCAAGTGACAACAGACTTCCACCATATGGTGGGGTATGTTGTAAAGACCTAGAATTATATCAATGAAATTTACCTTAGTGTAATTATTTTATATAATATAAAACACATACATCACACTTATTACACAATAAAAACTTTATAAATTAATAATTAATTAAATAAGTGGTATTTATAGAAATTAATGAACATAAACCAATGTAATAGTAACATGAACTTTGGAATAGTAACATGACCATTAAGAATAGTTACCCAACTAAAATAATAGTAACCTCACTTATGAAATTATAAATAAAATTTAGGTATCTTATTAAGGAAATTATGATATATTTATATCATGGTGTAAGTAAATAAATGTTCTAAATTGATAAATTAAGTATTGATATTTTTGTGAAACAAAAAAGTTTATTTACAATTTTATAGTTAATATAATTATTTAAAATAAAATTAATTTTAATAAAATGTATTAATAAATTAATATTTAGTTGTCTTATTATTATAATATAATTTTATGAGACCTTATTTACTTTTTCCAAGTGTTATAAAATCAATTATAATTTTAAAATTGGTATTTTTTGAATAAATGATGATTTTAATTAAAAATTAAATTTCTGATATTTAGAAAATTATTTTCATAAAATATATTCCATTTTTGAATTATATACATAAAAAAATGGTTCAAATTAATTTTTGGTATTTTTCTAAAATTGTTGAATTTTTGGTGAATAGTGAAATACAAAAATTTACTTTATAAGCTAAATAGAAGAATTATTGAGTAATAGATGATGTATTTATTATGTAACCACCATTGGTTCTCAATCACATGAACTAGTTACATTATTTAGTCATAATAATTCTCACTATTCATTATCTTGAGCCAAAATAATAAACAAATGAATAAAATAATCAACAAAACCCCCTCTCCTCCACTATAAATACCACCCTCACCACCTCTTCTCCTCACACCTCAAAAGCCTTTAATACTATCCAAATTCCATCCAATAATCTATCCAAGACTCTCCCCAAAATCTAGGAGCCTTTGGTATTAATAAAATACCAAAATCAAGTGCCTCCAAGAGGTTCTCAAGGAGAAGAAATTCAAGAGGCAAAATCCTCTTTCATTTTCATTTATTCTATTTTCATTTTTTTGTTTTCATCTCCTAAAATCCCCTTATACTAGTGATATGATAAATAAATTATATTTTATCTACTCAATTTTATTGTGTTAATGTAACAACCCATCATCAATTATCTTCCCATCTTCCTTTTTTCTAAAAATGAAAATATTATTTGTGATGTATTGATTTATCACATTTGAGGACAACGAGTTTTCAATTTCAATTTCCACCTTTACATCTAGTCATAAAACTATTTTTATTTTCAAAACACATTATAATATATATATATATATTAAATTTTGTTAAATGTTCTATAACTAGTATATATACGCAATATTAAATAATGAAACAAAACTAGTTTGTGCTGATCGAAAATTCATCAAAATAAACTAACATTCATCATCAAAATTTTATCTAATGAATCAACCTCACATATAAAAAAATAATATATAAGACCATTTAATATTTTTTAAGTTCATTAATTACATATAATTTCAATTCTGTACAATTATTGTCATTTTAAATGATCTTCTATGCACGTATACAAGGGAACTGATCATGAAAACCTAGGAAACAAACACCCCCGAATGATAAAATTGTGTCTTATAACTCATAAAAATGACATTAATGAACTTTATAAAGTTATAATAAATACAATACATGTTCAAGATGTTATTAATTCATTAATTAATGTATTTAATTTGATTATCTAATACATTAAGTTCAAGTAAAAAACACATTCGGACACAAGGTAAGAGATTCTTTCCGAACCTCCATTTTTTCCTCCAAGTTACGCTTTATCTCTCTTTACCCTAATTTAATTATTAATAATTTTTATAAAATTATTCTAAATTACGTGTATATGTTCCAAAATCATTTATCCATATTATATAATCCTTATTTTATTGGTAAATACATGTTTTAAAAATTTTCCCTTCTCAATACTTCCTAATAAGAAAGTCTGATTAAAGGGAACTTCCGGATTCCTCACCCATTTTCAAGTGCACTAAATAATATGTTTTAAGTTGAAATTATTTTTATAAATACACTAATATTATCATGAAAAACTATATTGGTTTATTTCAGGTTTTATTCAAACAGTTAACTCCTTTTATTTTTAAAGAATCATTAAAAATTATTTCTTAAACTACAGTAAAGTGGATCATCTCTAAAGTGTTTTAAAAACTTTTTTTACATTTTTTCAATTCAATTTGACTTCACTTATCAAGATCTATGACTATTGTCACTTATAAATTTCCATTTATGATTTAAATCTATTGTTTTATGGAAACCATTATGATATCCCCTTTTTTATACCTTATGACATGATTATGATAACCATTTCATTCCATGGGTAACCCTTATGTTTATTCCCCATGTATATTTATTCAGGTGTAACACATATGAATTAAATTGTTATTATGGGTGTGAAAAAAAATATATCCAATTCTTTGTGTAATTTTTAATGTCATGATATGTTATGTTTGGATAAGGAGTGAACCTGATTCCTTTTTGGGACTTTGTCTGCCATGTGAAATGGTCTTGGAAGTTTACATTGACTCATGATCCCCCATGTGAAATGGTCTTGGAATTTATCCTTGAATTATGATTATGTCATGTTATATGTTTTTTCCATATTCCTATTATACCATGATTATATGATCCAATGTTTTAAATGTTATGGTTCCTTATGTTTATTCATGTTTCATGCCTTTTTTATGTCAACATGTTATGCCTTCTAATTCATATTATATGATTTATTTCTATGTTTATCACCCATATAGGGATTTTTAGGTCATCCATATGTTCATGTATTCCCTAGGTTATCATATGTATATATAAGGTCTCAAAGGAAGTTAGGATCTCATTATGAAGATTAAATAAAATATATATAAATATATTTTTTCATTCTGTTTAATTATGTACCTAATCTTCCAAAGAAACTAGAATTTATGATCCTTGGATTTTTTGAAGGATAATTATGTTTAAAAGCATGTAATAAAATTTATAAAAGGATAGGTTTCTATAGTTGGTATTAGAGGACGATCTAGTAACTTTTAGATATTAGGACATGATCATTTTAGTATGTACCCTAGGGATAATTCTATCACCATGGATAAACTAGATTAAAAATTATGGAATCACAATATAGGATATAATATTTATTTACAAGTTTGTACTTATATGTTCAATGTTTAATTTTTATATTCTTATTAGCTAAGTATTCAATACCACCTAATTGTACTTTCCTTTTCTTAGTTAATGGATCGAAATAGAAGAACCCGTGCTAAAAATAAATGTGATAGGAAATGTTATGATTTCCCTAATGAAATTCCAAATTTGATAGGAAAGAGTGCTAAAAAATTCATGACAATACTTGATCAACTGGATCAAGTTATGAATAATAACTTGAATCATATATAACACCCTAATTCTCTTAAGAAAGTGTATGTATAAATTGAACCCTTCATGCATTAAAGCCCTCCTACATTTAGTGGGTCTCCTAATCCCCTCATCACAGAAAAATGGATTAACTCTATTGATAAGATATTATCAATCCTTTAGTACTAAAAAGAAGAGAATGTTGTGCTGGTGATCTATCATTTTTATGGGGAAGCTGATCAATGGTGGACACTGATCAAGAAAATGAAGTCCAAGGAGGAAATTTATTCCATGGAATGGTGATACTTAAAGAATTTTTTTTTCAATAAATATTTTCCCTGAACTCTCAATTTTAATATAGAGAGGGAGTTCCTCAGTCTAAAGAAAAAGGAAGATGAGTCAATTGAGTTGTATGAGGTATACTTCACAAGAATTTCACAATACTCTTCTCGGTTTTATATGAACATAGAAAGAAAGGTGGATCACTTCTTCAGAGGAAAAAATATGAGTCTAAGATAATCATTGGAATTTCAATAATTTGATAGTTATGAGGAGATTCTCCATTGTGATATTAAAATTGAAATGTAGGCTAGAGACTCTCAGTGGTCTCATGGGCCCAAAGATAAAAAGTGGAAAATGGAGTTTAATATGGGAGGATGAATAGTCAAATACCACGATGGAAAGAAAACCCAACATCCCACTTGTCAATGTTGTGGGAAAAATCATCCTAAGAACTATATAAAGGTAACCATGAAATGGTTCAAATGTTAAAGAGTGGGGAATATGGCTAATAAATTTCAAAGGGATATGAATAATCTCACTAATGTTGAAGAATAAAGGAAGGTTCAGATCGATGCTCAGCCTATAGTGTAGTGTTTCAACTATAAGGAACATGGGAATTATGTGATCCATTTCTCTAAGACAAGGTTTTTCGGAGGGAGTCAACGACAACCTCCAAGGTAGTAAGGAAGCTCATATTCTATCGCTATTACTAAGGTGGATCCTAATAATAATGTGGTGATAGGTATGATTGTTATTCATTAAATAATAGAGAACATAATATTTGATTCCAGTTCTATGCCCTATTTCATATCATGAATGTTTAATAGAACTATTCAAACACCACATCAAAATAGGGAGGTTTCATTATCTGTGATAAAAAACTAGGGAAATTATTGCATACAAAATATATAACTCCTCCTCGATTAATGTTTTTAGACTGAAACTCCCAAAAAATCATGTCATACTTCCTTTGGTGGAGTTTGATTCTATATTGGGAATAGATTGGATATCTTTATATAAAACCAACATTAACTATCAGTAAAGGGAGATCTCTCTTCACATCCTGAAGCATCCTCCAATTTTATAAAAGTATTATGAGGAGGATGAATCTCCATCAAAATCATCACATCAATTATGGATATTATTTCATTATGAGAAAGTATATCTAGATCAAATGATTGAGGTAAAAGAGATAATCATACTTGAATACATTCCTATTAAAAGGGACTACACTACAATATTCCCTGAAGAATTGCCTGGTCTTTCTCCTAACTGAGAAGTTGAGTTCTCAATTGAACTTATTCCTATATCTCTACCTATATAAAATAAAACTTATAGAGTGGACACCATTGAGTTGGAAAAAATGAAGAAGCAGTTATAGGTGAATCTAGACAAGTGTTTTATACCCCTGAGTGCTTCACCATGGGGTGCACCAATCCTCTTCATAAAAAAGAAATATGGGTCTATTTTCCTCTACATTGATTATCATGAGCTCAATAGAATCACAATAAAGAACAAGTATCTATTTACATGGATAGATAACTTGTTTGATCAACTACATGGGCTATGTATTTCTATAAGGTGGACCTTAAGTCAGGATATCACTAATTAAAGGTGAATAAATAAGAAATTCTCAAAAATAAAATTAGAACTAGGTATGGAAACTATGAGTTCATAGTAATTCCCTTTAGACTCACTAATTCTAATATAATTTTCATTGATTTAATTAAGAGTCTTTAGAGATTACCTCGAAAAATTTATGGTAGTATTTAATGATTATATTTAGAAATACTCCAAGACCAAAGAAGAATATGAGGATCATTTGAATACTACGATAAAGACTTTGTGAAGTGAGAAAATATATAAAAATTATAGTAAATGTGAGTTCTGGATGGAGGAAGTATCATTATTGGGGAATTTTATCACCAAAAAAGAAATATATATGGACACCTCCAAGATAAATGCAATTGAGGAGTGGCCTAGGCTAAAATCTGTAGTGAAGATTCATAGTTTCTTTGTTCTAGCTAGGTGTTGCTGATAATTTGTGAAGAATTATCATGATTTTTAAACCCAATAACCAAGATGATTTTGAAGGGAGTGAAGTTTTTCTGGACTAGTGAATGTAAAGACTACTTCAAAGAGTTGAAAAAGAGGATTATCACTACACTAATACTCACACTACGATAAGTGGGGAAATATTTGTGGTTTACAATGATGACTCAAAGAAAGGGTTAGGATGTGTATAGGTGAAAAATGATAAAGTGATAGTATACGCCTCAAGGAAGTTGAAAATTCATAAGAAAAAATATTCTACACATGACCTGGAGTTGGAATATGAGATCTTTGCATTGAAAATCTTGTGATATTATCTCTATTGGGAGAAGTGTGAGATATATATTGATCAAAAGATCCTAAAATATATATATTCACAAAGAATGAGGTTAATAAGAGCTAGTGTAGATAGTTAGAGCTCATCAAATATTACGAATTCTCAATACACTTCCATCCTAGTAAAGAGAATAAGGTGTATAATTATCTAAGTAGAAGGGATCCTACATCTTTATTCATGATGAGAATTGATAAGGATTCAATCTTTTTAGACATGAAAAGGATAAACATGGGAATAATTAAGGAAGGAACGTCATCAATCCTTTCTCAAATTATTAATCAACCATACCTCATAGAAAAAATAAAGGATCCTCAAAGAAATTATGTGGAAATTGAAAAAATGTGTAAGTTATCCAAAATGGAAAATCCTTTGAGTATAAAATGGATAAGGAAAGAGTCATGTGATTTGGTTCATGACTATTTGAACCATCCAATCCATATATTAATAAATATCTTATGAATTATTTACATAGATCAACCTTCTATATTCACTTAGGGAGTAGAAATATGTATTGATATATTCAAGAGAACTATTAGTGGGACAATATGAAGAAAGAGATCACTTAGTATACATCAAAGTGCTTGGTATTTCAGCAAATGAATGATGAAAGGAAAAATTCTAGTGGAATAATTCAACCATTACCCATAAAAATATGGAAGCGGGAAAAAATCACCATGGAAATTTTAACTGTACTTATAAATACTTCTAGAGGAAATAATGATATATGGTTTATTGTGGATATTATTACAAAGATAACTCAAATTATTACAATTTGAGAGGATTTTTCAATTGAATAACTTTCATGGATATACATCAGAGAAGTGGTAAGTCTACATGGAGTATCACTATCGATTATATCTGATCGAGATCTGAGATTCACCTATATGTTTTGGAAAAGTCTCTAATATGAGCTAAACAATGAGTTGAACTTCAGTATGATTTATCATCCTCAATCTAATGGTTGATCTGAATGGAAAATTCAGACACTATAAGACATGTTAAGATATTAGTTTATAGACTTCAAGGTAATATTTGACCAACATATACCTTTGGTCAAATTATCCTATAATAATAGTTTCCACTCAAGCATCTAAATAGATCCATATGAATCGCTTTATGGGAAAAATTGCAGAACACTAACATGCAGGGATGAAGTCAGTGAATGTAAGCTACTACGATTTGAAATGCTCAAAGAAATGGTAGAAAAGGTGAAAACCATTCTGTAGCATATTTGGGAAGCCCAAATTTGATAGAAGAGATATGCTGATAATCGTCGATGGGACTTGTAGTGTATGGTTTGAGACATGGTATTCCTCCACATATCTTTATGGAATAGGATCAGGATATTTTGGAAGAAAGGAATGCAATGTCCTAGGTACATTGGCCCCTTCAAGATTCTTGATCGTGTTGGATTTTTGGCCTATCAACTAGAACATCCACTAACCATTTCTCTAGTATATGATGTATTCCACATATGCCTATTGAGTAAGTACATACTAGATCTCTCACATGTACTAAATTCAAAGGTGGTACAATTTCAAAACTATATCTCTTATGAGGAGCATCTAGTGAAGATCTTGGATCATAGAGATAAATTTCTGCACAACAAGACTACACACCTTGTCAAAGTACTATGGAGGAACCATTAGTATGAAGTGGAAATATGGGATGTAGAGGATGTGATGAATGGGAATTTCCATTACCCATTTTTACCTTATTTTGTAAAAGTGAAATTTTGTGGAAAAAATTTCATAAGGGGGGATGAATGTAATGACCCAAATTTCTATCAATGAATTTTCCTTCTTATAATTATGTTACATATTATAAAACACATACATCACATTTATAACATAATACTAACTTTATAAATGAATAATGAATGAAATAAGAGGTATTTATATAAATTAAAGTACGTAAACCAATGTAATAGTAACATAACCTTTGGATTAGTAATGTGACCTTTAAGAATAGTAACCCGACCAATAGAATAATAACCTAACCTATAAAATTATAATAAAATTAGGTATCTTATGAATGGAAATATGATATATTTATATCAATGGGTAAGTAAATAAATGTTTTAAAAATGATAAATTAAGTATTGATATTTTTTGTGGGACTTAAATATTTATTTACAATTATATAATTAATATAATGATTTAAAAGAAAAATAATTTTCATAAAATGGATTCATAAATTAATATTTTGTTTTATTATGATTATAAGATAATTTTATGAGACCTTAATTAATTTTTCAAAGTGTTATAAAATCACTTATATTTTAAAATTGGCATTTTTCAAATAAATGTTTATTTTAATTAGAAATTAAATTTATAATATTTAGAAAATTATTTTCATAAAATGGAGTACATTTTTTAATTCTACACATCAAAAAAACGGTTAGGTTGATTTTTTTTGATTTTTCTAAAATTGTTGAATTTTTTGGTGAATAGTGAAATACGAAAATTTATGGTATAAGAAAAATACATGAATTATTGAGTCATAGATGATGTATGGATGGTGTAAGAACCATTGTTTCTAAATCACATGCACTATTTACTTTATATAGTCCCAATAATCCTCATTATTCATAGTCATGATCCAAAATAATAAAAAAATAAATAAAATAACCAACAAACACCTGTCTCCTACACTATAAATACCCCCCACCACCTATTCTCCTCACACCTAAAAATCCATGAATATTTTAAAAATTCTTCCCAATATTATTTCCAAGTATCTCCCCCACGTCCAATATACATCGTCTCAATAAAATACCAAACTCAAGTGCCTTAAATAGGTTCTCAAGGAAAAGGAATTCAAGAGGTAAAATCCTCTTTCATTTTCTTTTATTCACTTTTCATTTTTTTATTTTCTAACCCTAAAATCCCATTATAAGGGTGAAATGATAAATAAAGTATACTTAATATAACTTAATGTTATTTTTTAATGGAATAAACCATCATCAATTCTATTCCCCTCTCATTTTGTTCTAAAAATAAAAACATCATCCGTGATGTGTTTATTTATTACATTCAAGGATGATAAGTTTTCAATTTCCATTAATGCCTTCAAGGCTGGTCATAAAAACATTTTATGGTTAAAACATATTATAATATATTTGTTACATATTATTCAATTTTATATAACTAGTATATGTACATAATATTAAACAATGAAACAAAACTAATATATGATGACCGAAAATTTAAAAAAATAAACTAAAGTTCATCATTAATATTTTATATATGAATAAAAATAATATATGAAATACAAATGATAAATAAGACCATTTAATAATATATAATTTCATTAATAAAATATAATTTCAATTTTGGAAAAATATTCTTATTTTACATGATCTTCCATACACGTATACAAGTGAACCGATCATGAAAATCAAGGAAACAGACACTCTTGAATGACGAAATTGTATCTTATAACTTTTCAAAAAGGACATTAATGAACTAAATAAACTTATAATAAATAAATTAAATAAAAATTTAATTAATTAATTAATTAATGTTTTTAACTTTATTATTCAATACATTAAGTTCAAGTATAGAACACTTTCAAAGACAAGCTAAGGGATTCTTTCTGAACCTCTATTTTTTCCTTCGGGTTACACTTTATCTCTCATTACCCTAATGTAATTATTATTTATTTTTATATAATTATTAAAAATTATTTATATATGTTACAAAATAATGTATCTATATCAGATTATCCTTCTTTTATGGGTAAAAACATATTTTAAAAAGGTTCCCTTCTCAATTCTTCACGATAAGAAAGCCCGATTACTGGGAACTTACTTATTCATCACGCATTTTAAAGTCAAATCCATAATATATTTTAATCCAGAATTATTTTTCTAAAATAAATCATTTTATTATGAAAATATATCTTGTTTAATTTATGTATTTATAAAAAAATTTATTCATTTTTCTATTTAAAGAATCATTAAAAATTCTTCCTTAAACCACACTAAACTGTCTCATTTATAAAGTTTCTTAAACAATATTTTTACATTTTTTAACATCAATTTGACAGAAATTATCATGATCTATGACTATTTTTCTTTATGAATTTACATTTATGATCTAAATCAATTCTTTCATGGACACCATTATTATATTTCATTTTGTTATGCTTTATGATATGATTATGATATCTATTTCTTTCTATGGGTAACCCTTATGTTTATTACTTATGTATGATTATTCATGAGTAACACATATTCAGGAACATTTTATGATGGGTGAACCTATATAGAACTCAAATTAATTTTATAATGTTTAGTCTCTTGATACTTCATGTTGGGATTGGGAGTGAACCTGATTTCTTTATGGGACTTTGTCCGCCATGTGCAATGGTCTTGGAAGTTAGCCTTAAATCATGCTCTTCCATGTGTAATGGTATTAGAAGTTAGCCTTGAATCATGATTATTTCATGTTTTATATTGTTTCTAAATTCCTATGTTACCATGATTAAATCATCTTGTGTTTTACATGTTATGTTTCCATATGTTTATTCATGTCCCATGATTTTTATGCCATCATGTTATTCCTTCTAACCCATATTATCGGCTTTATTTACATGTTTATCACCTTTACTAGGATTTTTAGCTCATTCCTTTGTTCATGTATTCCCTAGGTTATCCTATGTATATATAAGGTCTAAAAGTAATTTATGAGCTCATTATGAAGATTAAATAAAATATGTTTTTTATTTTGGTTTCACACTTCTTAATTATGTACCTAATCTTCCAAATTAACTAGAAATTATGATCCTTGTATTGTTTTTAAAGGCTAGTTATGCCAAAAATAATGTAATAATATCTGTAAAAGTCTAGGGTTGCTATACATGAGGTTATCCTTAAAGGTGGAATGTGGATATATGACTGATTGTTGTAAGGAACTGAATATGGTGTGGACCTTGTAGTGTATACTAAAATATGTGATGAATGACACTAGAATCCTTACCAGCATAGTGCTTATGAAGGTGGGATCTGGGGTTTATGGTAACTTGATTATCCCATGATGAACCAGTACTTTAATTTTTGATTATTTGATTGCAAATTAATTTTATATTGTGGAATAAAGACTTTTTATATATATAAAATTGCGTTAAAGACACATTAGTGGTGTCCTAATAGGTTTTAGACTCACACCCCACATGAGAATATCTACATGCATGCAGATTTCTTGATCAGGGATCTAGAGAAGAGAAAGGGCCCAATAATAGGTTGTTGAGGATTTGGATCATGTATTTGGAATAAATATAGGGATATAATTATAATAGAGACTATAATGTCTTTTTATTCTTCTATTGTTTCTTTCATTTTGGTTTGACCTGCTACATTTAGTGGTTTTGTATTATTACATGTTTGGTTGATGTGACATATTTTATAGCATTGTGTTTATATTTTACCTTATGGTTCACTATTTTGGATTGGTTTTCATCTTTTTATATGTTTTTGGTGTATGTCTTGTTGCCAAGGGTATTGTCTCCCCAATTTACTATTTATAACCTTATAGCTAGTTGACAACCTCTTATATATATAGAGGAACACATGAGGTTATGTGGAATTCCTGCTCAAACAAGATAGTTCGATATTGAGTGTTATAAAATGGAATCACAGGTCGTTTCCTTTAATTTTATTCCTCATTATATTTTTGGATTATGGTTATGAGGAGTTAGGATGTGTGGAACCAAAGAAGGGGAGAGACATGTGTGTTTATACATTACATGTATAATAGACCTCTATGTTATCAGTGATCAGACTGTTGTTATAGTTATGCATTTAAAGTTTCATATTGATTTTGAGTATGTTTTTCTATTATAGTTTATGGTATTTGGGTGTGTTCATGCATCGTGAAAATTCAAATAGGACCATGTGTCATATATACCCATTTCTTGTATGCATATTAGTTCAATTAATTAAATGTCATGATTTATGATATATTCTTATGTGATATTCCTGTATTTAAATTTAGATATTTTAATTAGGCATTATTGTTTTTTATATATATATTTATAAATAATGTGTAGGTATAGAGGACTAAGATTAATCCTTAAGTAATATTAAGAGGGCTAGGCCTTATCATTATGGGTAGCATTCAAGGATAGGTCTTCCCATAAAATCCCTTATTATGCTTATAAATTTCATTAGTTATTACCTTAATAGAGCTATAATATTCACTATAAGCATTTGTTTCAAATTTCAAATAATTATTCCTTGGATATGTATGATGGGATCCCCTAGTGGCACAAAATAAGATACTCCCACTAGGGAGAATACACCTTCTCCACTACAAGTCATGTAAGAGGATACACTTCAGCATAATCTTGCACTTACCCAATGGTTTAGGCAGTAGTACTGATACAACTCAATGTATTACAGTGGATGATGATTTAAGGAAGTGGGGAACAAAGGAAAATGGTTGATTATGCATGGTACTTCTAGGTTTATCACCCACCAGCCTTCCATGGTCCTAGGGGTCTGTAGGATACCAAGGAATGGATTAAAATCATTGAGGGTATATTTGACCCGATCGATACACTAAAGGATCAATAGGAGAAAATGGACACTTTCATGCTTCAGGGACCCACCATGAGATGGTGGGGTATTGTGAGCTAAGATTGTAGGAGAGAGGGTCTTACTTGGGAAGCCTTTAAGGAACTACTATTCAAGGATTTATTTATGGGAAAACTTCTGTTTCTACTCATTCTTTTCATTTTATAGAGTTACTCTATCATTATCCCCTCTTGGATGGGAATGAGGTATACAAGGATCAAAAGTTTGATATTGGACTTCAACTAGAACTAAGGTGTCAGGTCAAGGGATTTTACCTAAATATGTAATCAATATTACTTCACAATTCCTTGTCCTTAGAGAAGGGTTTGGAGGAGAAAAAAGATTTAAGAATTATTTCAGTTTTCAATAGACTAGTTAGTAGAATTCCTAGTGATGTTATGGGTGATTTTTCTAATAGTAAGAAGTGGAAGTAAGAGGAGTCAAGCTAGGGTTGGAGTAGGCATATATAATAGATCATTTTTTATTCATATCTCTCTAGTTTAGGTGATTCTTATAGGTGATTCAATTATGTATAGAGAGGAAACCTTAGAAAAATTTATGTAAAACCACATGTTATGTTTCATCAGCATGGTAAGGTGGACCATCTTCGATGATATTGTTTGATGGATTCGTGGATGAATTCTAGGATTTCAAGACAAAATGGGGGTGTTGGACCTCAATAGAGTATATAAATTAATTATACTTTTATGAATCAGATGTGCTAGGTCCTTCATGGGAATGTTTATGGAACATGTAAAAGTAGCATATACGCACTGGAACAAACTCCCTCAAATGTTAGATATATAACCTATACTATTAAAGGTATGATATTTATTACATATATTCTTTTTACTATACTATATGACGTAGGAGATTACCATTCTTCTATACTTACTCTTGTTGTGGATACACTTGATTTACCAGTTAAGTTACCTTCTGAGTTTATTTCTTCTAAGAAAAACTTGTGGAAGAAAATGGATCATATCCAGAGATGTATTAAATGTCACATTATTGTTACCGACTATGGGAATCTATGGTACTTTATGATCTTAGTTATGATATTTTATGTTATCTTTGGCATGGACCGACTAATGAGTTATCCAACACACATAGACTGTTATTAGAGAAGATCATCCTTTACCAAAACCAAGTGGCATATGTTTGTGATGACCGATGAATTGGCTGTTGGATGAACCAAAATGGGACCAATGATAAACCAAATTGGAACTATTATAGTATAGGTAGCAGGATTAGATCTTATGGTGGAATCCATGGTAATATTATATTATCTTCCTCCAACCATAGATCTCTATTAGGATGTTTTTCTAGATGACTTTTTAGGTTTTACTCCCGTTAGAGGAATTGATTTTGAGATTGAAATAAAGTTGCGGGGAACAAACTATATTGATTTTTATATGTCATATGGTGCCAATTGAGTTAAAGTAACTTAAGTTAAAACTTGAGGATATAGAGGTGATGTGATTTATCAGACTGATCACTTCTTCTTGGGGAATACTAGTGTTTTTTGTAAAGAATATAGATTGTAGTATTCATCTAGGAATGGAATATAAGAATCACAATCTAGTCAAAATGAAGAATAAGTACCCATTATTAAGGATAAATGAATTTTTAGATCAGTTACAAGGATCCTAATGGTTCTCTAAAATTGATCTACGATCAGGATACTAGCAGCTTTGGGTTAGAGAGGAGGATATATCAAAGAGAATGTTAAAGATATGATATAGATTGTATTATCACATAGTGATACCTTTTGGACTAACTAATGAACTAGTTGTGTTCATAGATCTCATGAATAACTTTTTTTATCCATAATTGGATTCTTTCATCATGGTATTCATAGATAATATCCCGATATACTTGATAATTTCAGATTTTGAATCTATACACCTTGATATCATGTTTATAATTATTTTATTACATTAAATTTATTCTAATATCTAGAAGTGTGACTTTTAGATCCAATAGCTATGTTTCCTTGTACATGTGATTTCTAATAATGTAATTTATATTGATCTAGATAAGGTAGAGTTAGAGATATCTTGGGATTGACCTAACAATGTGTTTTATATTAGACGTTTTCTTGGGTTAGCAGGGTATTATAGGAGGTTTATTCAATAATTCTACTATTTGGTAGTAACTATGATTGGGATTACCAAAAAGGTGTTTAATATTGAGTGGAAAGATTAGTGTGAAGAGTTATTCCTAGATTTGAAGAGTATATTAATGTCAACTATGATTATAACTTTTAATAATCCCATGAATAGTTACATGGTCTACTGTGATGCCTTAGGTGTTAGTTTGATAGATTTTCTGAACTAGAAGGACCAGGTAGTAGCTTATGGGCCATTATAGTTGTGACTCCATGAGAAGAACTACCCTATGCATGAATTAGAGTGATCAGATGTGGTCCATTTCCTAAAGTGTTAGATACATTATCTATTTGGTGAGAAGTTTATTTTTTACATTGAACATAATAGATTGCGATAGATCATCTCTCACTGGATCTTGAATCTTGATCAAAGATGTTGGGTGGAGTATCTATAGATGTATGACTTTGAGACGACTTATTCTTTTGAGAAGGGGAATGTTTTTACAAATTCTCTCTATGGAAAAATATAGAAGTTTGAAGAGTTATTGTTATAGGAATAATGGTTCCTGATGAGTTTGATGGCTGAGTGTATGGTGAAGTCATTCAAGGATTTAGGAGTGATGAAATGTGAACCTTTGGTTATTACATCTATATTAGTGGACTAGGTAAAGGCTATCCAAGATTCAAATCCTGAGTGTGTTCTGATATGGTAATGGTTGATGGGGAGTGTATAAGTTATGAAATGGTTTTTAGATAACGATGATGTGATATATATACATGAGAGAGTTTTAGTTTTTGATTCCATGAGGGAAGATATGATGAGGGAATCCCATGACTAATAGTTTTAGGTTTATCCAACACTGATGAAGGTATACCATGATGTAAAAATGATAGTTTTAGTGGCTAGTGATGATGAAATATGCCACAAGTTTTGTCTCTAATGCTTTACCTATCAAAGAGTCAATTCCAAACATCAATGTCCGGGAGGATTACTATAAATGATTCCCATTTAAGTGTAGAAGTGGTATGACTTGATAGTGGACTTTATGATAGGGCTACTCAATACCCTGAGAGGTCAGGATGCTATGTGGGTAGTAGTTGATCGGATGACAAAGATGGCACATTTCATGCTAATCCAAGAGACACACTCTATAGATGAGTTTGGAAAACTTTATTTTTGGTATATTATATAGTAACATGGAGTGACTGTGAGTATAATGCTATATGGGGATACGAATTTCACATTGTGGTTTTAGAAAGTTTTTATAAAGGATTTTGGGAATCAGTTGAAGCTAAGTAATGTGTATCATCTATAGAATGATGGATATTTAGTGATAAAAATTCATATTTTGAAATATATGCATTGATCATGTATCCAATATTTTTGTAGATCCTGGGATGATATCCTAATCTTTTGTTTTCTTTCATACAATAAAAATTTCTAGGCTTCAATTCTGATGGCACCGTTTGGGGATCTTTATTACCGGGTGTGTCACTCACCATTTTTCTAACATGTGGTGGGTGAAGTAGCTATTGGGGGCTAAGAATGGTTCAAGAGACCCGTGAGAGGGTGTTAATGATTATGAATTGGTTTTTCACCACTCAAAGTAGAAAATATCCCATGCCAACTAGGGAAGATGACCATTGGAGTTCACTGTGGTTGACTGGGTTTTCTTGCAGGTGACTCCTCAGTTGGGGCATCACCATTTATGGAAATAAGGGAAACTAGAGCCATAGTTTATAAAAAATTTTGAAATTACTTTGCATATATGAATGGTGTCCTACCATTTGAACCGTTCTCAATTATATCAAAGTATTAATGATTTATTCCATGTGTCTCATCTTTAGAGGTATGAGCCCAAACCTATACACGTAATCGATTGAAAGGACATTGATTGAAAACCAGATGCATTATTTATGGAGTGTATATTTCATATTATTGACCACAAATAAAAGGTATTGTAGGGAAAGATATTACCACCAGTTTGGGTATTGTGAAAACATGGATAGATCCAAGAGGTGATGTAGTAACCTGAATATGATGTTTGGGTTCAATGAATCGAACTGTTCATATAGGATCACTAAAGGAACTTATCAGGGATGATAATTCCTCAAATTGGGATATTTTTAACTCTATTAAAACAATAAGATGTATTATTTAATGTTTACATTTACTTAATTTGTTTTGGGACTAGTTATAGGTTATTTAGGGATAAGAATGTTGGATAATTTATGGTATTCCAATATATCTTAGTTTTTAAGTGTTTTGATGATACCTAAAATCCCTAATTTTATTCTAAAAAGCTTATCTTAAGTGTTTTAGTTTTTATTTATCAAAATAAGTAATCTTAAACTATTTCTCAAAGTGTTTTATCATATGTTGAGTATGTTACTTGATATATGAAAAAATGTTTTATCTTACGAGAATTGAAAAACCTCTTTTGTCTACTCAAAATTAGAAACTGATTGAAGTTAATCTAGCCATGCAAGAATTTATCTTACGAAGAGAACGGTTGAGTTATTAACTTATCATGTCAAATTACTTAGTTGGAATGAGAATATGATATAATATTATGTTATTAAAATTATATTTGTAAAATATTATCTTATGCGAGTCAGAAAAGTTTTAAAAGATAAGTATTGTATCTACAATGAAGATTTACCTTGTGTAGTATTGAGAACTGTTTATCTTATGAATAATTTGAAGAGCTGTTTTATCTTATGAAGTCTCTTGAGAAGTTATATTATGATGAAAATAACTTCTAGTTGATATCTTATAAATATCTTTCTATTGAAAAATTTCATGACTACTTTTATAATCTCTTGATAAGTCATGTCATGCTTTTAGAGCACATAAAAAAAAAGATATTATCCACTTAAGGAAAGATAGACCTATAAAATCTTTTCAATGAATGGAAAGATTTGAAGAATGATAATATCTCCAACATAACTAAAATAAAAGTAATATCTATATGCAGAAATAATGGATGCATTCCCTTTTAGCCTGTCTAATCATGTTCACAATACATAGATCATTTGACTGTTTAGATTATCTTGTGATTAAGTTAAAAATGAGATAAAAAAATGAATAGTTGTATACTACATGAAAGATATATATAAAGAATAAAAAACTAATATATAATAATGTAAATTATAATTAGATTGATTATTCCTTGAATTCCTGTACATAGTAAAGATAAAATGTAAATTATCATGCTATGATTAAAAGTTTCTATAAGTTGAACTAAAGATAATACTAAGATATAATTTGAAGACTCATATTCTTTGGATGAATCTTTGACTTTCATCATTTTCTCCTTACAACTATGTGATGAAAACATTTCTCTTAAAGTTTATTCATTTTATTTTTTTTTACACTCAGTGTAAGAGTGTGGATTGAGACCATGGATAGGTTTTGTAAAGGGATATCCTAGTTGAAATCCCTTGGACCCTTTTATAAATTTAAAATTTCTTGTATTCAGCTGGTATCCCCTGGTAAAAAATATTTTATAGTGAAAATCACCAAAATAGTGGAGAAGAGTGTTGGTGGAGTGGGCTAGGGGATTTCTGTTCCCCCAAACCACTATAAATCTCTAGTGTTTGATCTATTTCCATTATTTTTTAATTTATTCTACATATTTTTTTATTAAATAAAAATATTTGAATGATCATATACAAAGAGGGAGATTTTTTGTAAAGGGAATTTTTAAGATCTCAATTCACTCCCTCTTGAGTGTTCAACTACCAATTATTTGGGACAACAATGAATTGGAACCGAGGGGATTGGAGGCATAAACTAGTAGCTTGGAGATACTGGTGTGCTAATATTTATCTAATGTAGAGAAAAAATCTATTTTTTGGAGGTGGTAGATGAATTGTACCTCTTTAGGTCCCACTGATTAGCTAGTGGCCGAGGACGAGGTACTTCACCTCTTCTAGTAACATCGACTAGATTAAGGCCCATCAACAACCAGTAGGTGAGGTCCTCTGGCTCTCCAGTGGTGCCCAGATGCTCTAATAAGTAGGGTATCCTTTGTAAATTACCTATATCACACATTTTTAACATTTTAGTAACCCATATTTAACCTCATTCATACTTAAAAAACTAGAAGTCTCTCTTTTAGAATTATGGACCCCTCCTCTTCCTCTATTTGGCGATTTGACAAGGGATTGATCAATTAGCTCTGAATTGGTATGTTTTTCTTTATATAATCCATAATAATATTATTCTTAAATTATTAACCATATATCTATTATATATTGGATATATCTATGGATGACTTATTGATCTCATGGATGATTCTTTTTCTATTAGTAGATCAACATTAGGTCGGCGGTGCTTGCAGTCTTTTCCTTGAGCGAATCTAGAATTACCATTAATAATAGATCACTTTGGGTATGTTGTTTTAGTTATACCCTATTACATATTTTATTTCTTTAATATCTCTATAAAACCATTATTATGTCGTATTGGGATCAGTTCTAGGAAATCCTTGGCATGTGACTTTCTGAGTGGTGCATGGGTGTGATACGGCAGATGACCTCCTAGATGAAACATGAAAATTAGAATCAAGGTATGTAAGGTAGGAATCTACCTACCACATAGGGACTTGTGTATGGTTGTTGGAATGATATGATGGTATGATATTTTGTTTTTAGGAACCATTATTGATGCGTGATACTTATGTATGTATGTGTGGCCTTGTGAGAACCTTACATAATATAACCAATATTTATTGCAATTATATAACTTTCATGTGGGTCTTTTAAACACTTTGGAACCTTACTTCATGTATCAAGATGGATGGGCTACTCTGAATTGGCTAGATGACTTCTTAAAGGGGGAGTGTGGATTTCGTGACAAAGGATAAGGACTTGGAATTTCTTAATGGTATTTTCTGGTATCATAGACATCTTAAACTAACATGGGAGTAGAACCATACAGGGGTGAAGTAAATCCAATGTGTCAAAATACCAACATGGGAGAAATACCATACATTGATGAATATGATCAAATTCTTTGAGCATGTTAGGTGGATGTACCATCAAGAGAGGATATATGGCCACCTTAGAGAAATTCATGAGGTTCTCCTTAAATTTGGAATGTAGAAATAAACCTAATGAACTTAATGTGATGACTATGATGAAGACCTTGTATTATGTTCCAAAACATGTGATAATTGAAACTATACTCCCTACCATCATAGTGTCAAAGTAGGTGGGGACCAGGTTCATGATAAACTATTTAACACAATATGAATCGATACTAGAGTGGTTGATTTTTTACTTACACATTACTTTTATATTGTGGTATGCACTCTTTACATATATATAAACATGTGTTAAGGATGATTTTCTGATGTCCTACTAGGTTTTAGAATCTCACCCTACAAGGGAATATCAATGCACATGTATATTTCTTGATCAAGGGTATAGAGATGGGAAATGTCCCTTAGTAGGTTACTGAGGAGATGGAGCACAGAGTTGGAGGGAGTTTCAGGACATACTCTTGAAGGAGGTTGTAGGGTCTTTTTATTCTTATGTTATTTCTTTCACTTGGGTTTGACTTACCACATTTTATGGTTTTAGACTATAACATGTTTGGTTGATATGACATATCATATAACATCGTGTTTCTATTTTAACTTATATTTCACTCTTATATCTTGGTATTCATCTTGTTATATGATTTTGGTGTATGAATAGTTATTGGGGGTATAGTCTCCCTATTTTACTATTTATATGCTCACTACTATCAGTGGATTATTACATATGGAGAAGTGCACATGAGGTTATGTGGTATTCCAAATTAAGCTTGGTGATCCGGGATGGGGTGTCATAGATTATTTTGTATAATTCCATTCAATTGGTTAAAAGAGATGCATAATGAATTATGCGTCTAGAAGTTTTGGCTTGGGAACCTTGATGAGAATGTTAAGAAACTTATTGATGATAAAGTTATACTGAAGTAATATCATTTAGGATTCTAATTTTTTGAGAGTTATATACTTGACACACAATAAAAGGTGAGATTTAACTTGAGTGTAAGAACACCAAAAATCCAAATGTTTGAGCTTATAAAAACATATTTCTAGGAACCTTACCCAGTTTAATATCACAAAAATTCATAATACTTAGTGACATTTTTACAACTCCATGAGAAAATTGTGATTATACCTCATGAAATATAAATAAGAAGTTTTGGGAGTGTTCATGAAATTGAAATATATGATTTAAAGGAAAATAGGATGTAATCTGAAATACTTGAGATCAGATAATTTAGGTGAGTACATCGAAGATTTTTTTTGGAACTTCAATAGAAATAGAGGAATTAAAAATGATATGACTGCACCTAGAACACCTAAGAAAAATGGAATATATTAATAGATTAATTGAACATTAATAGAAAGATCATAAAGTATGATACTTCATTTAGGGATTCCAAAGGCTTTTTGGGTGGAAGCAGTTGGTACTGCAACTTAATTAATTAATCAAACACCATCAATGATGATGTGAAAGAGTTTTTGGAATCTCTATAGATAAGAAAGATACCATATTTATCTCACGTAAAGGTCCCCAAAAGATCATCCTATGCACATTTTGATACCAAGGATAGAGATAATATTGATGCAAAATCTCAAACATGTTTCTTAATAGGATATGGAGATGAAAATATTATATTTTAGCTTTGGGATGATGAAAAAAAAGTAATCATAAGTATAAATGTGATATATAATGAGAAGGTACAATGGAAGGAATGAAATTTAAAGGTGAAGGAATTTTAAGGTAGATAATCAAAATTAGTTCAAATCGACTAGAATATAGGCACCATAAATTCAAAAATTATGGAGATTTTAGGTGAATCTATGTCAATTGAAAAGTCAAAAATTTCAAAGGAAATTTTAAATGGAATCACATAATGATCGAGGATGAGACCAAATTTTTTTTACCTAAAATAAAAATAATGGGTGAGGGTCAGTCCATAGTTCTAGAGGATGAAATTCTAGAGGTTTTAGTATAGGAAATAGAAGAGACACATATATAATTTTAGAGATCTATAAGGGTCAAATGACCATTATAGAGGTGTGGAACTAAACTTAATTTCAAAACTTTAATGGATATTAGAGGATGAGAAATACCAAAAGCAACAGATAACATCATAAATTATAATAATCAGGATTTTCCTATGAAAGATGATTTTGTTTCACTTTCTTTGAACAACTAATGTGAGTTAGCATAACTACCACCTAGAAAGAGGGAACTTGAAAAAAATTGGGTGTTTTAGTTAAAAGATGAAGTTGATAAAAGTAATAGGTGTAAGGTGAGGTAGGTTTTCAAGGGATTTAATTGTAAGAATGAAATTGGATTTTATAAAATATTCTCCCTCATTATTAAACATACCACCATACAAATTGTTCTTAGAATAGTTTCTTTCAAAAGATTATATTTGGAGGAAATGGACATAAAGACAACTTATCTTCCTAGAGATCTAGATGATGAAATCTACATGAATAAACATGTTAGTTTAATGGATGAATAAAATTAATACTTGGTGTGTAAACTTAAGAAACATATATATGGGTTAAAAACACTAATGTAATGAAACAAGTTATTTAACCATTTCGTAGTGGATGAATGTTTCAAGTGGAGAAACTTTGACCATTTTTGTTATTAGGAGTAATATATTGAGCTACTTTATCATTTTGATATTGTACATGGATGACATGGTTTTGGTGGGTCCATCAATTCAACATATTCAGTAGTTGAAGAAAAACATATTAAGGATATTTAGAAAGAATGATTTTCGGAAGGTGAGGAAAATACTAGGCAAGAGTATTGAGATAGATTAGAATACTATAAGTTTGGTTTTATCCTAGAAAGAGTACATTTAAAAGATCATATAAAGAATTTATGTTTTTTTAATATGATGATAACTCTATAGGAATTGATGATTAGAAGTCTCATGTATTCTATGGTGTGAAATAAAAAGTATATAACCCATGAAATGATAGTTGATAGTAATTTCATGTGAAATATAGTGTGTATTTTAATATATTTGAAGTGAATAAAAGATACAACCATTTTCTTCAGAGATGATGATTTTTCGGTTGGGTATGTTGATAAAAACTTTGGGGGAGGCTCATATTCATTAAAATCATAATAGATTTTGTATTTCCCTTTAGTGGAACTATAGTCACTTGGATGTCAAGGCTACAACCAATGATTACACTCTCCATAACAAGAGTTGAGTATATGGAAGAAACAAAGGCTAACATGAAAATGGAATGGACAACATATATGACTGACGATATCATAAGTATCTAGGAGAGTACATTTTTCTACTGTGATAATCATAGTGTTATACATTTGGTCAAAAATATGGTTTTCCATATGAGTATGAAGCATATTTTCCAGAAGTACCATTACATACTAAAGATATTGGACGATAGGGAGTTAGAGTTCTAGAATATAGCTGTATGGTATAATCTAGTTAATATATTCCCAAAATATTTAGTCTAGTAGTGTCTAAGGAATCATTGAGCCTCATTCAGACTTGGGTGAATGGAAAGGACAATATAAAAGTGTTATATGTAGTAAAAGTATAGAGGGTTTTATTTTCTAAACAATTTAAGGGAGACATAAGATTCTCGAAGAAGTATTTAGGTGGAATATTATTGTGACTATGAATACTCTTCAAGTGATGGAGTAAGTTTATTAGAAGAAGGAGCTTTAGTGGATCCTTTAACCTTGTCAGTTTAGTTACAATAGGCTTTTGCGATGAGTCAATGTATTATTCAAAAGATGAAGTTCCTATATCATATGCACAAATAATAGTCATATCAATAGAATTTTGATAGGAGTTGTGATTATAAAAGGATTCACAGATCACTTGAATCATTATAGGAAGGGAGTTTATAGAAAAGTGTTGGGTACTATGAACACTATTTACTTATTAATGATAAATTTTCAGACCAAGGAAATAAAAAGGGGGTCAGAAGTTTCATAGTATAATGGATGGACACTTGTAATTAGAGAAAGTTAGTGAAATATGGAAAATCGAGTGGTAACCTCTATAAACAGGGGGTGGGGACACATTTTCAAGATGTTAAGGATTTATTTGTGTTAGTGATATATGTGGTTTACATTTCAAATGAGATTGTAACCTTTTGTACTTTCAATATAATGAAGAATTCTGATTATTCTTCCCATGGATATAGGAATAAATTCCAAACCATGTAAAAAATTTATCATAACCTTTTTATTTATTTATTTTTTCATTCAATAAATTTTATTTTAATGTTTTTGTGAGTTGGAGTAAACAGTCTTGAGTAAGTTAAAGTTAGTGCAGTGATTAAGGTGAAGATACTTTTTCATAGTTTCGATACACTTACACTATAAGGATCCACTTCTAGTGTCTTTTTTATATCAGTGAGGTCTTCTGGTAGTGAAATTATGGTGCCTATAATCCACGTGGGATTCTCAATAATTCCCTAGGGTCATGGGTTGGTTTTTATTATTCTTGATAAACCAACAAGTAATTAAATTCTCATGATCATACCATAAGTTTATTTTATTTTTTCCAGTAAATAATTCATTATTAATTTATTTTATGGTTATTCATGATCACATAAAGTAAATGAATTAAAATTTTTACTAACATGAAATAAAATAAATTTATTACGCATAAATTATTTTACTAGAAATTGTTAATTAATTATATAAAATTCACAAAATATTAACAAGCACTTGATAAGATAAGTAAATTATATTTAAACTTAATATAATAAAAATTTATCAAAAAATATTAATTTATAAAATTTATCCATTAGTTGATTTTAATTTAACCATATTTAAATTTTTTTCTTTTATTAGGATACTTTAAATTATTAGGGAGTTATAATGAGATTTTTGGGTTGACTTAACCTGAATAGAATCAAGGGTTTATTTCCTAAAAAAGAATTTTGGTAACTTTTAGGAAAGTGTTAAGGAAATTTTAATTTTGGATTTTTTCATTAGGGAGTCCATTAAATGGATCATGGAACTGAAAGTTAATATAGTTGGCCAAGATATCAGTACAAACACCTTAAAGTAATTTTATAAGTTGTTTGTCTAGGTTAATTAAAGGGAAATATGGATCTTTTCAACTTGAATTTCCATGTGATAGGATACTCCTAATCCAATGGTAAGGTCTATTGGGATATGAAAAAAATAGTTAGAGACTAATAAAATAAAATTTATTATTTTACACTTGGTAATAAGGATAAAGTACTCAAATATGATTTTACTAATATAGAAAATGTAATGAGAGAACATTAGAAAATGGTAATCATTCCTAGAAATAGTCTATGTCGTCACCACAAAAAATTTCCCAGAGTTGTATAGCCATTTACACACTGTACTTATATATATATATATATTTCTATTTGGTAGAATCACCTAATTTTGATCATCCACCTCATCAAGAGAGTGAATATGAAAAGGATTCCTATAAGATATACTTTGAGGAAGATTATTATATTGGTTGTATCATGATATCATCTATTTATGGAGATTTTATGCTATAGTTTAAGGACATGGATTCTTTCACAATCAACACTCATCTCCATAAACTTGAAAAAGAGAAGGAGAGTCTTAAGATAAATGAGATTGTCACAACACAATACCAGTGTAAACTAGAATATGGGTACCTAGCTAGTGATTATGCATTCGAAATGTTGAAGTTCATTAATCAGTTAGTGAAGCTAGGATTCCGTTTAGATAATAAATTATCCATTAATCTCGTGTTTTCATCCTTATATGCCAATTTTCTCTATATTCAATAAGAATCATAGGATGAATTGTATATATAATATACTATGGAATCTTGTTAAAATTATTCATTAAGTAGATAAGGATATTTTGGAACATAACTTCTCACTCCTTATGGTGAAAAATGTAAGATAACAAGTTGAAAATCCCATGAATGATTCAAATTTAATGGTTCCTTTATAATTTTATTTAAAGAGAGAAAAGATTCCATGGAAGTGTGATTAATAATAGGCCATCTTCTTCTCATGTGTCTAGAAAGGTTTCTAAAAGAGGAAATGAAATGAATTAAAGAATAAGAAAATAATATCATCTAGTTTAGGAACCCAGAAATGTTAGAAACATTATAAGAATTATGCTAAACTATCTATGTAACTGAGAAAGGGTGATTACCATGCCAAAAAATAGAGGCACACAAATTTAGATTTCCTAGTGCATTGATTCTATTTAAACTGTTATTTTTATTGTGTACAACCAAAAAAATTATGTTAGTGTCTATTAAAAAACAATGATACATTATTTTATGTTTGAAATAAAAGTTGTTCTAGTATTTAATACTTAATTAATTATTCAATAATACTTTAATCACAAATATCCTAATTTAGAAAGAAATGATGAATAAAAATGTAATACTATTACCCTATGATTTTAAGATAATTCATAATCAATTAAAACTAAAATTAATTTTCAAGATTATATCAAAAAATTATCCCTATACTATCCATAGATAAAAACCTTAGTTATTATTAACACACTTACTTATTAAGAGTTTGAAAATGAAACTTTTAGAAATAATATAAAGACATATATCTTGTAGAGTTAGTTCAACCAGACCATGTGAACTTTACTAAGGACAAGATTAAGGTAAATTCATATACTCCATTAAATTCCTTTAAGAGATTTTAGGAATGTAAAATAGAAGTAATGAATGCACTCAAGAAAATATATTGGATTCAATGGGTGGGCTTGTTGAAGAATATCTTAACCAAGTATTCATAGATAATTTAAATATAGAGTAAAGGTTTTCTTAATCTAATATTACCTTATACACATGAAAGAGGTTATGATAGTACATAAAGGATCAATGATGAGTCTTATATGAATTCCAAGTCTTTTATATTCCCTTTAAAGACATGTTTTTTCAAATAATAGTGTAACAAATAACCTTATACCAACTAGATTTATTAATGGATGTCATATAAGTAATAATATGATGGTAATCAATTATTCCACATCCTTTTGTGTTTTGATGAGAATAATTTATTATGGATGGATTTAGCTAAAAGAAAACATCAAGGAAAACAAAATGTGCATATTAGTTAATTATAACATAGCTAATATGGATATTAAAATCCATTAAATAAAAAATTATTATTGAAGACCAAATATATTAATATAAAATGGAAGCATATATATTTTGAGATAGTGAGAGTAGGTTGGACTTCAATTAAATCTAGGATTTATATGCACATGAGTTGGAATAAACACACTAGACTCAAAAATACATTGTGGGAGGAATTATTTAATACATGCATAATGTGTAGGAAAGTTAAAACCAAATAGGTGGTTTTATATTCACTATGAAAGGTGATATATTAACTGATAAGAATAATGAATCTTATATGGATTTATTAAATGGAAACATATGATGATTATAAAGTTCATATGAATTCACATATGGATTCTATTTATAAAAATAAAAATATTTATTTTTTTAGTTTCTTAAGTTGATATAAATCCTTTAGTGGATATTCAAGGGAAACTAGACATAAATGGTACAGGATGGTACAAATATGGATAAATTGGTTACTAAAGGTTTTAACTGATATCAAAACATAATATATGAAAAAACATACACCATTCACCATGTAAAATCAATTAGAATTATAATTTTCCTATCTACCTTCTATGAACATTATATTGGGTGATTGGATTTAAAAACCAACATCTTTGAAGGAGACCCTATGAAGTTTTTCTATATGAAACAACCAGAAGGGTTGGTGATACCAAAGAAATACAATAAGAAATAGAATATATAGAGATCCATTTACATATTATAGCAAGACTAATGATCAAAGAATATTTTATTTAATGAATCCATCGAAATAATTTTGTTTTATTTAGAATAGTAGTGTTCCATGTGTCTATAAAAGGTTAGTTAGAGAACAATATTTTTCCAAGTTAGATTTTGTTGATAATATATGTAAAATAGGTTTTTAGTCTTATAGTTAATTAAGAATAAATAAAATTTCCAACATGAATTAAGGTAGAAACCCAAGTTTTAGGATACAATATATATATATATATGTGAGTTTTCCTATATGAAGTCATAATAAAAATGTTAATAAGGCATTGAAAAAAATTATTATGGAACAATTCAAGACTAAATTATTTTTAGTGTCTCATGAAATGAAATATCTTTCAATTGATGTGTGAGATCATAAGTTGAGATTATTATTCTGAATAGAAATTAATAAGATTAAGAGTATTTTGGAATCTATTTTATATTACGTGATGTGTACTCGGGTTTGATATTGGTTATGCGTAAAGCTTAGGGGGAAAATATTAATCAATACTGGGAGAATTTCTAAGGATGACAATCAAAACTGCCCGAAAGTACTTGAGAAATTAAAAATGGATGAGTTTTTAGTATTTAGGGAATTGAGAATACTAGTTGTTGATGGGATACAAAAATGGTTTTACTTTAGATCAATTTGATATAGTATCACATGAAATATTAGGTAATATAAAAGAAAAAATTATTATAACCAGGGATTTTCATATCTATGTAAATTATGTAAATTGAAACTTATGATGTATCTTAATAAGTGGTTTAAAAATTGGTTGTTCTAGGCTATGGTTTTATCCAATATGCCTAATTTTTACAAAGTAAAAATGGTTAATACTCAATGATATCACCTCTTGAGGGATTTTCTTAGAGGGATGGAGTAACAGTTAGTAGAACAACCAAAATAATGGGTGGGATCATTATCTATAACCATACCTCAATAAAATCATGTTTTTCATGTGTGGATAACCAATTACTTAGTAGTTAGTTATAGTGAAAGTGGGAGTCTGTAAGAGTTGCTTCCCTAGCACAAACTAACTTTGTACTTTCAATTACGATAATATTCAAATTCCTAAATATTAATTAATATCGTATCACATGATGATTATTATTCTCTGTAAAATTAATTTTATAATGTAAATAGAGTATTTTTGCATCAAAAGGCTTTGATAGTTCCCCAATATAACGAGAACCATGAAGTGATATGGAAATGTTATAAAACATATATTATATATTTGTATGACATCCATATGATATGAATTAGATGTTGTTTGACCATTTGGTCTTGTGGGCTCATAAAATATTGATACCTCTTATCATTAAGTTCATACTTAGAAATATCCAAGAGAGGTGACTATGAGGATAGACTCTCCAATAAGAATTCTACATGTTTTAGGTGTCACTAGATATTCTTATCCATGAATGTGTGTATTATCCCTTATACTTGGGGATTAATATTAGTTTATATCATCAATTTTTTACTTTTATGTATTGATGAAAACCATGAAAACATATTCTCATGACAAGGTATGACACATTGGGAGAATCATAAGTGATATGATATTAATGAACCATTATAGAAGGATTTTTCTATTACATATTATGAAAGATGATATCACTAGACCTTTGATTAAAAATGGAATCATCTGATTAAATATCTATCCATGGTTATTTATTGAAAATTTAATTTCAAATTGTTGAAGAAACATAAATTTATTATATAAATTTATGACAGAAAGTATGCAATCTTTTTGATGAGATATAGAGAAAAAATGGATTATATTACATTATAAGTGTTTGTATGAGGTTTTTGTTTTTAAAACATTAACTTCTTTCTCTATTGGAACCTTAGAATATTCCTAGATGTTAATTTTATAATTTCGGCCAACTCACCAAATTCCACTGAGAAATATTCCTAGAGGGCAGCACAATAATTATATCCAAAATTTCAATAAATTCTATTTGAATTTAATAGTTCAAATAAATATTATTTGTGACTTGTGGTTTAATAATTATTGAAGTATTATTGATCTCTTAAATTCAAACAAAATTCATTAAAGTTAGAATATATGTAATATTAATATTAAATAAATATTGTTTTCTATCTAGAAAATATATAATATTTATTTGTCTATTATTTTTTCATAGGGTAAGAAATAATTATATATTTAGTTATAGATATATTAAATAAATATTTATTATCCAGTTAGTAAATATAATATATTTTTATTTAAATAAATATTTTTATTCAATATTCAATGTATTTTAAAGACCCGGAAATTTCAAGGGAATTTTTTTCTTAATTTTATTTGGAATTTTACAAGAATGCAGTTTCTGACGGCACCTGATTCCGAGGCCCGGTGTGCCCGAAACCATTTTCCAAAGTTTGGATCGGGTGCGTTTAGTGAACGAACGAGCGTGTTTTTCTAACTTTTGAACCGTTGCTCGGAATCAAATTCCGAGAGCACCGATGAAACCGCAACGCCGGTAATTGCTTAAGAAGAACCTTTATGGAGTTGCGTTTTCTAGGGAGGTGTTGTTTTAAGAAAAGTGAGGGATAAAATATAATTGTTACAATTGTATTTTATTTTCTTGTTAAGTAGATTAAGTGTTGTGTTACAACACTTGACCCTCTCTTAAGTGGTTTTAATCTATGTAAGGGAGTTATGGGTGGGACCCACTTGGATTTAACCACCCATGGGAGGATTTAAGGTGAGGTGGGGCCCACACGAACCCCACCCCTTCACATTCCCCATAAACTCCCTAACTCCCTCTTAAATTTTATAAACCTATCTTTATTTGAGTAACCTTTCATTTCCTCACCCACTCACTCATTAACTCTAGCCAACACACACATTAATTAAGTAAATTCAACTTTTGAATTTATTTTTGGAAAAACATGGCTTGGGTTGATTAAATAATGTAGAACCATTATTTGTTATGGGTTGGATTTTGTGGTGTTGAGGGTAAGGGAAGAGAGCTTGGAAGTTTTAAAAGAACTTCTTATTCTTCTTCCATCTTCTTCTTCCTCGGCAAAGGGGGAGGCACCGATGTGGGAACTCGCCATCGTCAATCCGCCTTTTAATTTTCTCTCCGCGTGAAAGGAAGGGAGACACTGCATCATCCTCGGACGTTCTCCGTCGGCATATACGAAACCTCACCCCGCGAAACCATTTTCTGCGACTCCGCTCTTGAAACCGAGGTAGGGGGTTTACGTGTTTTTCCTTCCGTGTTTCTCTTCCATCTTTTATCCGCGATATTTGGACCGCATGATATCAGTTAACGGGAGGAGGCCGGACCACACAAACACGGCCGTCCCCCTATCTTATTGTTTTTCTTGTTGTTGAAGATCGAATGAAATTGACGCGGTACCGTCGCACCGTGCGGGATCGAGCAACAAGGATGCGTGACATCGTCACGCCGCACATTCAAATTTTAAACTCTCGTGCGTGGATATTTGATTGCAAGGTGTTCGTATAATTTATTTGGATAAATTATACCATTTTCAATGATTAAAATCATGTTTTTATTATTTTCCAATTGATAACACCTAACGCGGGGGGCGCGGGCCAAACAAACATGGCCTGACAACCCTCCGCAGCTTGTTTATCGATGTGCAGATCGACGGACGACGACGAAGCAGGCCGCTATGGCGTTTGAATCCCTTCGCAGTGAAGGTCGGGTCCCGGGAGGACCGTTGGCGAAGACGGCAGGAGAAACGGACCACTGGAGCACGTCCGGTGTTCCGCGGAAGGCAGTGGCGGCGCGCCGCCGGAAGGCTGGCGGCGGCGGTTCGCCGCCGACTTCAATCAGCGGCGAGGGGGGGGGGGGGGAATCCGCGCACCCCGCCCGTGGCTTCCGCTCGGCCGCGCTGGCCGAGCCGCGGCTAGCCAGTCGGGCCGGGATGGGCCCAGCCGGGTCGGACCCGGGTCGGGTCGACCCGAGGGGGGGGGGGGTCGGGCCGGGTCGGTCCGGGCCCAGACCCCCCGTTTTCATACCCTCTTTGGTCTTTTGCCCATATCTTGGGCTACGGACCTCCGATCGATGCACCGTTAGTTGCGTAGCGATCCTTGGAACGAGACGGTCGTTTCGGTATATCGCACTCAAGGTTTCAGAATACTTTGGGTTCGGCCGGATTGGTTCGGATACGAAACCAACCGGGCCCTCGGAGCGGAACCACTTATATCTTGAGCTCCGGACGTCCGATTGACGTGCCGTCGACTTTGATGGATTCCTCTAAGTGAGACAGATCATTTCGCTTACTCTTCATGAGGTTTGGATGCCGCCGGAGTATGGTCGGGTTGGTTCGCTCACGAAACCAACCGGGCCCCTGGAACAAAAAGTCCAATAACTCACAGACCGGGCGTCTGATTGACGCGCCGTCTGTCTCGTTGAATTCCTCATGATGAGACGGAACATTTGGAATGATTCGCCCGAGATTTGGTTGATGTTGGATAGTGGCCGAGTTGGATTGTACCCGAAATCCAACCGGGCCCTTGGAACGGTAAAGCTGTTATCTTTCAGACCTGACGTCCGTTTGACGAACCGTCAGCGACATTGGTGATCTCGTTGAGAAAAGGTCCCTATGAGTATACCCTATGAGAGTTTGGGGTACATTTGAGATATGGCCGGGTTGGTTCGCTCACGAAACCAACCGGGCCCCTAGGATGAAAAGGCTAATAACTCACAGACCGGGCGTCCGATTTACGCACCGTCTGTTGCGTTGAGACCCCTATGAAAAGGCTGTTCTTTGAGATACTTCTTCATGGGACTTTGAGATACTTGGAGTATCGTCCTGTAGCTCATGGAGTGAACCCTCCCAGAGACGAGCGTGCGGAGTATAGAGACCGTGTATCCGACTGAGACCTGACGACTGCTTGACCGACTCGACTTGGAGTGAGTCGACTAGCCCAGTGGACGGAGCACTACTTTGTTTGGGTGTAGACCCATGGCGGATGGAGCACTACCTGTGTGACAGTGCAGACTGGTGGTACTCGTCCGGAGAGTACCTCAGCAAGCTACTAGGGGGTGTGCACTACTGTGTTTGGGTGACATATCTCGGCGGGAAGCACTACTGTGTTTGGGTGGCTGACCCGCGATACTCGATAGGAGGAGTACCTTAGCAGTCTTAGGTTAGTGAGAAGTACCTCAGAGTTGTGACAGGACCACTGTACACTCCAGAGACGGGGCTCTTCAGCAGTTACAGTTTCGATAATGAAAATCCTGGTTTGAGCTGAGACTTTTAACCTTTGTGTTTACCTCATGATTGAGATGGGTCACTTGATAACTTGGGTATATGTATGGGAATATACCTGGGTAGTGGCTATCCGTTGATTTCATGATCTTGGTGTTTTCCTCATGATTGATATGGGTTACTTGATAACTTAGGTATATGAATGGGCATATACCTAAGTAGAGGTTATCTGTTGAGATATTCTTTGTGGTTATCCATATTGGTTTTAGTGAGATCTTGAGGGTCTAGGGGTCCCTACTGAGTATCATTATACTCACTCCTGCACAGGCTATGCCCGCACCTCGTTGTGTTGGTTGCAGATGACGGGCATTGATGACGGAGACCGAGTGTTCGAGGACTGGACGGTACCCGGAGGTGGACTACACGACGAGTCAGTACCTAGAGGTGGACCACACGACAAGTCAGTATCTGGAGGTGGACTTCACGGCGAGACGAAACATGGAGGAGGTTGACGGGCGAGAGCGTTGTGGAGGCTATCTGTACCTACCCTTCAGGTAGGATATGAGGAGGACGACCCAGGAGCTGATTCCTTTCTTCCAGCTGTTGTCTTTTTCTGTTGTACTTTGTTCAGTTGTAGTTGTAATTTCTTTTGGGTTTGTATTCTAGCCCATTTACCTTTCATCACTTCTCTTTGTACTTAGTGTTTTACTTCCGCTTGTACTCTGTAGTGTTTTGTTTACATTTATAAAGGCAATGCCTTCCCAGTTATCGGGATTTACACCTTTGGTGCTAGTCGCCAGCCCCTGGCCGATGGAAGGCGGGCTTGGGGTAGTCACAACATGGGCCCCGAGGGCGGGTCGTGAAAAATTGGTATCAGAGGAGTCGGTTCTACCGCAGAAATTATAACTCTGACATATTTCTTTCTGTGAAGCAATAGTGTTAAGAGTACTGAGTGTGGTTTTCAGTTCAGGGAGTCCAGTGTTGGTGCGGGCGGCCGACGTATCCATACACCAGGACCCTGACAACTGATTTCCGACTTTGTGCATGAAAACACTGATAGCATGTGTGTTTCCAGAAGTTTTATTTAAATATCAGCTCAAACCAGGTCAGCTCACCAGGTATAATCGTTTGACCATGTCACGTTGTTTCTTTCAGGATTCCTTTTCTCGGACGACCAGCTACAGCCCAGAGGGATGTGCGTACTGACAGCCTACCAAGCGACGAGGCTTTGGTACAGGGCCCTCTTGTAGTTGAGGCACCAGCGGAGGCACCAGCGGTACTACCATACGTTGGGCCACCGATGCCACCAGCCCGAGCAGTAGGCGATGCACACCACTTGAGCGCGTAGCACGAGTTCCAGTGCCAGAGGCCACCCAGGTTCCGGGGAGAGACGGACCCGCAGGCGGCTGAGGTTTGGCTGGAGGCTGTGGTGAGAGTCTTCAGGCTAGTGGGGACACCGTCAGACTTCATGGTGATCTTTACTGCCATCCTTCTTCAGGCAGTAGCAGGCAGGTGTTGGAGCCACTTGTTCCAGTTTTGCAATGGGATGACCTTCGTATGGGAAGACTTTGAGACATTTTTCAGGATGGAGTTTGTGCCAGTAGCTCTACACCCCGAGCGTGTACAAAAGATTCTACCTTTGCCGCGTGTTTTTCGATCAGTAGCTGAGTCATCTGTGGGCAGTAGACAGATGATGTAGAGGTCCAGGAGGACCATACCAGCAGTTGGACGATCTCGGGTTTTAGGACCGGTGGTGCGGGGCACCCGGGGTGGGGTCAGAGCCAAACGTGTCAAAAACAGACAGTGTTACTCATGTGGAAGGAAGGGTCACCTGGAACGTGACTGTCCGACTCCTCGTACAGTTGATCCGCAAGCTTTAGAGGAGCCACCGAGGCAGAAGCAGCAGCTGGTGCTTGAGCAACAGCCGAGCAGTGGACAAGGCAGTAGAGCTCCGAGTGTAGGTAGACAGGAGCAGAACTAGTGGATACGTCTCTTGTACTTCTAGTTCCATGTTGCTGTTGTATTCGTGTCTTTGTACTATGAGCTGCAATAATAAAAAAGACACCTATCTTTGTTTGATTTCCTATCCTTTTGTTTGGTTGATACTGAGTGGTCCTGGTTAAAACTGTTGGCTTGACCCTCACTTTCAAGATTTCTTCTGGAGGAGACCCAGTGACCTCACACTGATGCCGACAGTGTGACTCGACCCTTGGAGGCGAGAGTGACAGTTGGATCTCTTAGTAGTTATGTCGAGGCCTTACGACGTCATCCATGGCGTGAATGCGTCATTCATGTCAGGATTGACTGTATTAGGCAATGGGCGTGGTTTATCCAGGGGATGAGACCGAGTTTCTCTTTTCGGAAAAAAAAAAGAAATTTTAGCATCTATTTTAGATCGTAGGCAAAGAAGGTGCAGATCATCCAGGAGCGGATGAAGACTGCACAGTGTAGTAAGAAACAGGAAACCGGCTCCAGTCTTAGAGACTCGAGAATGTTTAATGTTTAAAGAAGAGGAAGCTTTAAGGAGAGATGAGTCTGCGAAGCAGCAGACGTGGAGGTAGATCTAGGAGAGCAGCATGAGGTGGTGTACATCATAACATGCTACAACCACCCGTATTAGTTATCCCCGCCAGGCTCAGGAAGCTGGAGGGCGGAGGAAGAGAGTAGCTGCATACGGTCATGGAGTGTGACCCAATGGCTCTTAAAATGATTCAAGGGACAGTCTGTGTCCACTACTAGCTGCTGTAGTAATGGACGTCGATGTGAATCATTGCCTACTTTCACAAATCTTGTTCCAGACCTAGAGTTTCCGGTAAGCCGTGGACTTGACCCTCATGTCTGGAGATACCTTGGGAGGAGACTCGATAATCACACTTACGCCGAAAGTGTGGTCAGACCCTCGAGGCGAGAGTTTCGGTTGGAATCTCTTGGTGGCAGCGTCGAGGCCTTACGACATTGTTCTGAGTATGGATTGGATCCAAATTTCATACACGAATTGACTGTATTAGGCAAAAAGGTTGTGGTTTAACTACGACGTCGGAATGGGTTTTCCTTGGTCGGTGAAAAAGGAAACCCCAGGTAGCACAGGGTAACTCATGCACAGGAGGGTGCGACCGATCACTCTTGAGTCGGTCAACCATACCCTCTTGGCAGCAGTCATTCGAGTTTCAGTTCTAACATGAATTGGAGACCTCTAGAGTTCAAGGATAACGATCACGTCCTTATACGGGTCTCACCTCGACGAGGTTTACGGGGATGTGGCCAAGGCGGCAAGTTATCTACGAGGTTCAACGGACCTTTCTAGGTCCTCAGCTGGGTAGGCGAGGTGGTTTACTGCTTGACCCATCCACCTCAGTTGGACTAGGTGCACGATGTTTTCCAGGTATCTCAACTGAGGAGATATGTGCTCGACCCTTCGCATATCATCGACCATGAGAAGCAGGACAATGGAGATGGGGTTACTTCCACATAGGTTTCAGTAGGGATCGAGGATCGACATGAGTGGATCCTACGAGGATGGTCGATTCCTCGGGTGCACTTTCTCTAGCTGTACGAGAACCTCCAGGTAAGCACATGGGAGCGGAAGGCTCAGATGCGTGCTCAATACCGATTTTGTGACCCTAGTTTGTGTTGAAGATTTACGGGGATGTAAAGCCCTGAGGTGGGAGTAATGTAAAGACCCGTAAATTTCAAGGAAATTTCTTTCTTAATTTTCTTTGTAATTTTACAAGAACGCAGTTTTTGACGGCACCTGATTCCGAGGTTCGATGTGCCCGAAATCATTTTCTAAAGTTTGGCTCAGGCACATTTAGTGAACGAACGAGCGAGTTTTTCTAACACTTGAACCATTGCTCAGAATCGAATTCTGAGAGAACTGATGAAACCGCAGCGCCGGTAATTGCTTAAGAAGACCCTTTCTAGAGTTGCGTTTTCTAGGGAGGTGTTGTTTTAAGAAAAGTGAGGGATAAAATATAATTGTTACAATTGTATTTTATTTTCTTGTTAAGTAGATTAAGTGTTGTGTTAAAACACTTGACCCTCTCTTAAGTGGTTTTAATCTATGTAAGGGAGTTAGGGGTGGGACCCACTTCGAGTTAACCACCCATGGGAGGATTTAAGGTGAGGTGGGGCCCAAACGAACCCCACCCCTTCACATTCCTCTTAAACTCCCTAACTACCTCTTAAATTTTATAAAACTATCTTTATTTGAGTAACCTTTCATTTCCTCACCCACTCCCTCATTAACTCTAGCCAACACACACATTAATTATGTAAATTCAACTTTTGAATTTATTTTTGGAAAAACATGGCTTGGGTTGATTAAATAATGTGGAACCATTATTTGTTATGGGTTGGCTTTTGTGGTGTTGAGGGTAAGGGAAGAGATCTTGGATGTTTTAAAAGAACTTCTTCTCCTTATTCCATCTTCTTCTTCCTCGGAAAAGGAGGAGGCACCGACGTGGGAAATCGCAATCGACAATCCGCCTTTCAATTTTCTCTCCGCGTGAAAGGAAGGGAGACGCTGCATCCTCCTCGAACGTTCTCCGTCGGCATATACGAAACCTCACCCTGCGACGTCGTTTTCCGCGACTCTTCTCTTGAAACCGAGGTAGGGGTTTACTTATTTTTCCTTACGTGTTTCTCTTCCGTCCTTTATCCACGATATTTGGATCGCATGATACCAGTTAATGGGAGGAGGCCGGACCACACAAACACGGCCGTCCCATCCCTTAATGTTCTTCTTGTTGTTGCGGATCGAATGAAATTGACGCGGTACCGTCGCACTGCGCGGGATCGAGCGGAAAGGATGCGCGACATCGTCACGCTGCACATTAAAATTTTAAACTCTCGTGCATGGGTATTTGATTGCAAGGTGTTCGTATAATTTATTTGGATAAATTATACCCTCGTCAATGATTAAAATCATGTGTTTATTATTTGCCAATTGATAACACCTAACGCGGAGGGCGCGGGCCGATCAAACACAGCACGACAACCCTCCGCAGCTTGTTTATCGATGTGCGGATCGACGGACGACGACGAAGCAGGCCGCTATGGCGTTTGAATCCCTTCGCAGTGAAGGTCGGGTCCCGGGAGGACCGTTGGCGAAGACGGAAGGAGAAACGGACCACTGGAGCGCGTCCGGTGGTCCGCGGAAGGCAGTGGCGGCGCGCCTCCGGAACGCTGGCGGCGACGGTTCGCCGCCGGCTTCAATCAGCGGCGAGGGTGGGTGGGGGGGGGGGGGGGGGGGGGATCCGCGCACCCCACCCGCGGATTCCGCTCGGCCGCGCTGGCCGAGCCGTGGCTAGCCGGTCGGGCCGGGTCGGTCCGGGCCCAGACCCCCCGTTTTCAGACCCTCTTTGTTCTTTTGCCCATATCTTGGGCTACGAACCTCCGATTGACGCACCGTCAGTTGCGTAGAGATCCTTGGAACGAGACGGTCGTTTTGGTATATCGCACTCAAGGTTTCGGAATACTTTGGGTTTGGCCGGGTTGGTTCGGATATGAAACCAACCGGGCCCTCGGAGCGGAAACGCTTATATCTTGAGCTCCGGACGTCTGATTGACGTGCCGTCGACTCTGATGGATTCCTCTAAGTGAGAAGGATCTTTTCGATTACTCCGCTCGAGGTTTGGATGGCATCGGAGTGCGGTCGAGTTGGTTCGCTCACGAAACCAACTGGGCCCCTGGAAAGAAAAAGCCAATAACTCACAGACCGGGCGTCCGATTGACGCGCCGTCTATCTCGTTGAATTCCTCTTAATGAGACGGAACTTTTGGAATACTTCACCCGATATTTGGTTGCTGTTGGATAGTGGCCGGGTTGGATTGTACCCGAAATCCAACCGGGCCCTTGGAACGGTAAAGCTGTTATCATTCAGACGAGACGTCCGTTTGACGAACCGTTAGCGGCAATGGTGATCTTGTTGAGAAACGGTCCCTATGAGTATACCCTATGAGAGTTAGGGGTATAATTGAGATACGGCCGGGTTGGTTCGCTCACGAAACCAACCGGGCCCCTGGGATGAAAAGGCTAATAACTCACAGACCGGGCATCCGATTGACGCACCGTCTGTTGCGTTGAAACCCCTATGAAAAGGCGGTCCTTTAAGATACTTCTTTATGGGACTTTGAGATACTTGGATTATCGACCTGTAGCTTGTGGTGTGTACCCTCCCAGAGACGAGCGTGCAGAGTACGGAGACCGTGTAGCCGACTGAGACCTGATGACTGCTTGACCGAATCGACTTGAAGTGAGTCGACTAGCCCAGTGGACGGAGCACTAATTTGTTTGGGTGTAGACCCATGTCGGACGGAGCACTACCTGTGTGACAGTGAAGACCTGCGGTACTCGTCCGGAGAGTACCTCAACAGGATACTAGGGGGTCTGCACTACTGTGTTTGGGTGACATATCTCGGCGGGAAGCACTACTGTGTTTGGGTGGCTGACCCGCGGTACTCAACAGGAGGAGTAACTCAGCAGCCTTAGGTTAGTGAGAAGTACCTCAGAGTCGTGACAGGACCACTGTACACTCCAGAGACGGGGCTCTTTAGCAGTTACGGTTTCGATAATGAAAATCCGGGTTTGAGCTGATACTTTTGACCTTTGTGTTTACCTCACGATTGAGATGGGCCACTTGATAACTTAGGTATATGTATGGGCATATACCTGGGTAGTGGTTATCCGTTTATTTCATGATCTTGGTATTTTCCTCATGATTGAGATGGGTTACTTGATAACTTAGGTATATGCATGGGCATATACCTAAGTAGAGGTTATCTGTTGAGATCTTATTTGTGGTCATCCATGTTGGTTTTAGTGAGATCTTGAGGGTCTCGGGGTCCCTACTGAGTATCGTTATACTCACCCCTGCACGGGCTATGCCCGCACCTCGTTGTGTTGGTTGCAGATGACGGGAAGTGCTGACGGAGGCCAAGTGTTCGAGGACTGGACGGTACCTGGAGGTGGACTACACGACAAGTCAGTACCCGGAGGTGGACTACATGACGAGTCAGTATCTGGAGGTGGACTTCACGGCGAGACGACACACGGAGGAGGTTGACGGGCGAGAGCGTTGTGGAGGCTATCTGTACCTACGCTTCATGTAGGATCCGAGGAGGACGACCCAGGAGCAGCTTCCTTTCTTCCAGCTATTGCCTTTTTCTGTTGTACTTTGTTCAGTTGTAGTTGTACTTTCTTTTGGGTTTGTATTCTGGCCCATTTACCTTTCAGCACTTCTCTTTGTACTTAGTGTTTTAATTCCGCTTGTACTCTGTAGTGTTTTGTTTACTTTTATAAAGGCAATGCCTTCCCAGTTATCGGGATTTACGCCTTTGGTGCTAGCCGCCAGCCCCTGGCCTATGGAAGGCGGGCTTGGGTTAGTCACGGCACGGGCCTCAAGGGCGGGTCGTGTCATGTATACTAAGGAGGATTTATTGGTCGAGTTATGATCCCAATGAAAATAATTCATTTTAATGAATATGATTTAAATAAATATTTATAGATTTATTTAATGATATTTAAATATTTTCAAGTTAGTGCATGTCATGGGATATAATAATAATAATAATAGGGTTAATTTAGAGTTAAAAAAATAATTAAAGGCCTTTATATAATTATCAATTTTCTAACCCTAAGTACATTATACCCATTATATCATTTTGAGAGAATTAGATAATTTTTGTGCGCAATGAAATTTTCTCGAGTGAATTCTCTCAAGATGGAGGGAAAATCTGAAGAATGATCTCAATAATGAGATATGGTAATCCTTTACCTCCATCTAAATAGCAATATAATAGAATATAATTTTTCAATATTTAAAGGATTTTTATTTCCATCAATAAAAAATAACGCAAGATGTTTGGTACCTTCATGCTAACACTCAATGTTCCAATAGTAATTTTCCAAGATTCATGAATCATGTGTGGATATTTATAAAGGGTTTTTTCTTTGGATTATTTATCACCATGATGTGACTACATGAGAAACTAATTAATTGTCAACATTGAGGAAATAATTTTTAATATTAGGTAATTCATGTTTATAAACTAATTAAAATTTACATGTGAAAATATTATCTCTATCAATAGTTTTTGGTTGTATTCATCCAATTATGGGGATTTTATATGAAGAAACTATCAAAAAACATTATTTTTAAAGGTAACAACCACTTAAACTATGTCCAAAAACCGTCAACATTTATAAACTAACCATACCTTTTTTTTGAATCACCTTTACATTCTTATCATATTTTTTGAACACTAAGTTGGTTCCAATGATATTGTGACCATTTGGGATATTTATGTATAAACTAAAACTTAAAAACTACATATACTAGTGTATTTAATCTATAATTAAATTTCTTATGTTCCTAAAAATCTTTTAGGTTTCGAGTTTTATAGAGTTAGGTCATAAAACATAAATTACAAGGTGTGAAATTCTACTTAGTATCCATTTTTTACAAAATATAAAATTTTAAAAATAAAAAATGTTTCATTTTCATGAAAAATATTCATGAATTTCAACATGAATTCTTTTCTTCCATTACCCATCCTTAAACCCTATGAAAATAATTTTAAAACATGGGATGAGAACAAAAATACCAATAAAGGATATAAAAATAAATGAATCAGCTAGTCCATTTAAAAAGATAAAAATCCACAAAATACTTACCTTTATCACATTATTTTTTAAGACTATGAAATAAATCATTTACACATAAAAACACACACTTTTTCACAAAGTAAACAATTAAAACCCATAAAAATCATTGATAAAATATTTAGAAAACTTGTAAATCATTTTCATATCACTCTTACATATAGATTAACCCTCATGGTTACACATGAAATAACTATAGAAATTATACATAGAATAACCGTCTTTGTATATTCCCATAATCTCTTATAAAAAATATAATCAGTTAACCCTTTACCATATTTGGAATAACCATTATGGTATATTTAAATATTCTCTTAGGAGAAACCAAATCGGTTAACTCTATCCCTTGACCCAATGCATTAGAGAGGTATAACCGGCTCACCCCTTCTTAGAATATAATGGAACCACCCATCCTCATAAATAATTCCTAATAACCATCACACAATATATCACATAATATCTTGTATAATAAAAATGTCATTTGCAACTTTAAGAAAACATTTTCAGATATTGATATATCCATTCCATTTTAAAAGCCTTTTTTAAAATAACTAGATCATGGGAAAAGAGGGTTTTTATTTTATGAAAAATAGAAATCTTATAATGGAATCCAAGAATCAAATAATGATTATGGTGTCGGTAAATTTTGTTCTCACCATATATGTTAAAACAGAACATTTCTTTTGTCTTTTTGTAAAAAATGTTAAAACATTTCTCAAAAAGATTTCTTTTGAAAACCTTTTAAAGAAATTAAAAAAGAAAAATATCTTAACCTTTATAATTAACTTAAATCTATATAATTACATCCATAAAATAATTTTAAAAATATATATATGGAAGAAAAATCGAGTTTTATGGAAAACTTTAAAAGAGGATTTTGAAAAAGAAAGTCCCTTACTTTGAATCTGAATCATCTCATACATTCCTTATCTTCTTGAATATTAAAATTATGTTAATTTTTTTTAATTTCTTGATAACCTTTTCATGTTTATAATTCCCCTTTTTTTATTATTACTATGTCATATACAATTTCTTAATCATTTATGTTCAAGTTAGACATTTTGGTGATATTCATTTCATAAGTCCAAAATGAATTCAGTGGGTTGACTATAATCAAATAGGTAATTATTAAATAATATAAAGAATATTATTCGTGAAATAATTAAAATTTATATGTATCAATTATCTTTTAAAACAAATCATGAAATATGGTTCTGAAAAATGAACTACGTTACAATCATGGAGATGAAATGTCATACATACACAAGAGTGATGTTTTTATTTTCTAAAAATAATTATGGAAAGAAAATAAGTATTTTTTTTTGTTTATAAAATTATAATAATATCATAAATTTTATATTAATTATTTAAATATACTTATATCTATCATCTATGTTATTTGGTGATGAAAAATGAATTGCATCACTTCATGGAGGTGGTACTCCACATGTATGCACAAATGACATTATCATTTTTTAGTGAATGGAAAGGTAAGAAGTTAAATGATATATTATATTTTTATAATGATAAATATTTCATTAATATCATATATAAACGTAAATACATCATTATAATCAATCCATGATAAATGATGATAGAAAACAAATTATATCAATTCGCAAGGCAGTAGTCCACCATACACACGAAGGATGGTTTTGTTTCAAACATGATTGAAGAGAAGATAAACATAGGTTATTCCATTAACATAATAAAATATTTTTATATTATATATATTTATTTTTTTGTTATTTTATCATGGTTGAATAATATTTTAAGGATATGGAAGAAGAAATAAAACTTAAACATGCGATTAACAACTATACCTCTTCTTTGGAAATCCTCCTTCTATTTACACCTTAATCCCTTTAAGGATGGTAATATTACCAAAATAAAACCTCTATAATGTGGTTAGGGATTATATGAATGTATTTGGATAGATATTGGCTAAACCAAATGGGGTTTTAAGTGTGAATAAATAAGAGGAATTGGTGCCCTTTTATTTGATAGGGGAGAACCACTCATGGAATTTTTTAAATTATTAAAATAATATAAATTAATTTTTACATAAAAATAGCTCCAAATTGATAATATTAGAATTTAATATGATTATGGTTCACGATGATATCACACAATAAAACTTTGAAAAGTTAGGATCATATTTTTACCCTTATCTTTTTTTAACCATTCATTAAACCTTTTGAAAATTACCATAATATTAAAGTTCACTACACATTAAGATTTAATAATATTGCTATAAAATAAAAAAAAGAACAAGAAATGGAAAATTTTTAATGTAATAATCCATATCCCATTTATTTTTTGAAATATATTATTTTTTTTGAATTTTAAATCATTTAATAAAATATTATATATTATAAAATATCATTAATTTCAATTTTCATACTATTCATTTACTTTGACTTTAGAAACAAAAAGAAAAAAATTAAATTCAAATAAAATTCATCCAAACATCTATAATTTTTAATTTTATATAGAAAAATCATGGTTCATATTAATCCTTTCAAATTATACTACTTTTAGTATCTTTAATATCATTTTTTTTATTTTTCTATTAATTGAATAATTACCATGTCAGTGCTGTATAGTTATTTAAGCTAATTATTTTTTCACTAAAAATTAAAAATAAATTACCATGAGGAATATAAATATTTTATATTTCAAAATACTATTTTATAACTAAAAATATCTTCTGGTTAAACACATGTTGAAAATATTATAGTTATTAATAACAAGAGTGTGACATTTTTTACTCTTCTTTACATAAAATATTATAATGGTCATGATATAATCCAAATAAAAAAGGTCATATTAATGAATATTGGATGATTATGGATGAATTTTAATAATAAAATAAAATATAATCAAGTTTTATGGTCATTTTATAGTCCTTAACATATTATTTTGAACCCTTAATTATATAATTTACCCTTTATCGTGGTAAAAAAAGTTACTGTGGTTACTATTCATAATGACTAAAAATAAAAGGGAATTATTTACTAAAATTAGAAATAATTATTCCAAATTTGGATTTTTTATTGAAAACAAAAAATATATAAGTGGAATAATTTAATTTAAAATCATACGATCAAAATGCGACGAAAAAAGGTTTTTTTAGAAAAATATCCTTTTTAAATATAAAATGTTTTTTATATTAAATTTAAGCATAAAATTAATTAAAAAACATAATTGGATTATTTTAAATAAAAAAAATTAATTTTAAACTAATCCAAAATATAATCTTACTTTGTAAATAACTTTAAAAAAATTATTTTTCAAAAAAATCATTTTATTTTCCTATTCATTGAAAAACCAAAACTTTCATAAAAATTTAAAAATTCTACCATAGGATTATTTTGATATTATAATTTAAAAATTGATATTTATTTTATCAAATAAAATATCTAAAATCTATAGAAATTAATTATATCATTTTCTCACAAAAATTACTAAAAACCATTTTTGAAGAGAACAAATATTTGAAGAATAAAATAACTTAAAAAAAAATTAAGTACTTATTTACTAGGAATTAATCAATAAATTTATATTTATTAGATCCTTTATATATATATTTATATTTAAAAAACTAGTTAATCCTATTCATATCCAACAATTTAATGGATTTTTTATAATGGTCATATTGAAATAATAATATTTCACAGTTCCATTACACTCGATGTTGCATATTTCATACTCTATCAAACATAGTAATTATTTTATAATATTGGTACATTAATTTATTATCATATTTAAGAAATTAAATTCTCAAAATTTTGAACTCTATTTCATTAATTAAAGATTGGTGTTTTAAAATAAATTTGTTGAAATCCAACATCCTAAAAAGGGTTAATAAAACATCCTCTTGAAAAGAGGGAAAGAGAAAAATGAAGGTCATCTTGAATAACACATAACTAGGTTTCAAAGTAGGAATAAATTGGTGGGAAGTAAAAATAAGGATATATAAGAGAAAATAAACACCCAAGGATGGATATAGAGTGATAACGAACATATCCAAGAGAATGATAATAGAAAATAAATCATGAATTTGTGATAGGTGAGGAGATCATCTATTTATTAGAAATAAAGGTAACAAGATAATTTTTTTTCAGGATCCTTTTCCTAGAGTTTTGGTATTCCTTTACCATATAAAATAATAAATTATGGAAATATACTAACTTGACATTTAATAATTCTTCTTTTACAAAATTTCCTCCATAATATCATCTTTTTTCCAAATAATGAATATTCAAGATGAATTTTTATGCTTGAAGAACTAAAATCAACTTTAATAAGATCATATAATTCCAAAAAATGGATAAAAGCTATACCTATTATCTTTAGAAATTAACCTAATCCGAAATTTTTTATAACCAAATAAGACAATTACCTAAAATAATGAACCTTAATATGAATAAATACAACGTTAATCTCAAAATCCTTAATGATAACACCCAATGTTCACATTTGATCATTCCATAAATAACTAACATTAATATTCTTCAAAATATTATAGATTAAGGTTAAAACCCAAAAAATTAAAAGGATTTGATGAAATATTCTTCAAAAATAATTTTATTATTATTTTATAATAATAATAATATAATATACCTAAAAATATAGATTCCCTGATAATATAATATCCAAAATATTATTATCAATTTTATAAATAACCTAAATCACCATAAATACATAATTCGTTGAAAATTTTTATGGTGATTTAGGTTATTTATAAAATTGATAATAATATTTTGGAGATTATATTATCAGGGTATCTATATTTTAAGGTATATTATATTATTATTATCATCACCAAATCACTTTTTAATCCAATGGTTATCACTATAATAAAACATATGTTTGTAAAATAAACATAATAAATATTTTTCAAACCATTTAAGTAAAAAATGATTTCATACTAACCAAGAAATCACATAGGCTAGTGGTAGGCACTACACCCTTGTCACCCATATTTTGTGGGCTTAAGCCCCATGGCCTTTCTAGATTCCATGAGTTGTCACCAGAACGTAGGGTTATCTTTTTACTAAAACTATATCAATACAATTCCTTTAATATTCCCAAAAATATGATGAACGTCCTAAAAATATCAATAAATATCAAAGATCATATAAACCCTAATTGTTATAAATACCTTTAAACTTATGTCTACAAAATGAAAAGAGCATTCATCCTTAGATTACTTTTCGACATATTAAACATAAGGGTTATGTATACCCCAAACATCTACAAAAACTTGATAAATGTCTCCCAAAGTATTCCCATCACATAAATCCTCAAAAGGGGTGTCTAAGACTTTGAAATTATGATATATCACTACATCATAACTCTTAAATCCCTATACTTAGAAACCTTATTCTTTTAAAGTTATTTATTAACCATGATTTTCAACCATATTTCTTAATACTTCTTTCCTACAAAAAATGTGAATAATTTCTTAAGATTCAACAATATCAAAAAATAATAAAAGATATAATTCATACATTTCATATATCATTTTAAGTTCCATTATCTTCTACAATAATGGAATTAGGAATTACTAAACATTCATTTATATGGTCTAGAAGATCCCATTCTTGAGATTTCCCCTAAGATATAGTTTTTTATAATGCCCATACTTACCAAATGTAAAAACTTCAATCTATTCCGTGGGATAAAATTTATTCCTCTTCTTAGTATTAACTAAATTATTCCCTTTTTCCTTGAAATATTATTGATTTGTGCCCTCATTTACCATTTACAAAAGATCTGACCATTCTTTTAAGGATTTTTCCTAGGTACTTCTTCCCACATTCATGACACATAATTCGTTGAAATTTTTTACCTTTATGATCCTTATTACCTAAAATTATATAGATCTTCAATTATATCATATTTGATGATTTGGAAAAATCACCTAGATTCATGTTATTAATTATAACAGGTGATAACTAGTTAAAATAACCACGATGTTTTTCACTACAACTCTCATTTCAGTCAGTTTCTCATTTAAACAACCACCACATTTTCTTTCACTTCCATGGTAATTTGGTTCCCTTTAGATCCATTCATTTACTAAACCAAAAATAATAGTGGGATAATGTCAAAAAAAAAAATACAATAAACCATCTTATAAGGATGTACAATAGTAATATATCCATATATATGGTATGATCAACTCTTTTATTTATCCAAAATAACCATAATTCTCCCTAACATACTATCCTTTATGGTTATAGAGGAATTTTAACTTATGTTCAAATAATATCCTAAACTATAAATTAATATAAACCTACTATGATACCAATTATAAGGACTAAACCTTTAAATTTATATATTCTAGTTTATTTAAACTAGAATTGACTTTCTTGTATTCCCCAAAATATTTTAGGTTTATAGTTTTAGATAGTTAGGTAAAAACTCATAAATTACTAAGTGAAAAATTCTACTCACTATCCATTTTATCAGAATATATATTTTTTAAAATAAAACATTTTTTCTTTTCATGAAAATTATTCACGACTTCCAAATTGACTTCTTCTTTTCAATTACCCATACTCAGTGATTTCCTTAAAACACGGGATTAGTGCAAAAATATCAGAAGGGGACATAAAAAGAAATAAATTAGTTAGTATAATGAAAAACATGAAGACCCATAAAATACTTACCTTTATATAATTATTCTTTTAGATTATTAAATAAATCATTTCCACATAAAAAATACATGCTTTTTTACTAAAGGAAACTATTAAAACCCATATCTTCCATAGATAAAATATTTACGAAACTTAGGAATCATTTTCATATAACTCTTACATATAGTGTAACACTCATTGTTACAAATATAATAATCATCAAGATTATACTTGGAATAACCATCGTAGTATATTCCCATAATATCATAGGATAAGCCTAATAAGTTCACTCTATCCCATATTTGGAATAAATATTATTGTATATTCATATTTTCTCCTAGTAGAAACCAGATCAGTTATATTTTTTTATATACTTAATGCATTAGAGATCTATAACGAGCTCACCCATTATTAGTTTATAATTTTACCACCCATTCTCATAAATAATTCCTATGAACCATAACATAATCATAACATAAAATAGATTTCATAATAAAAATGTTCTTTTCACCCATAAGAAAATAATTTTAGATATTGATATATCAATTCAATTTTAATTTTTATTGAAAATAACGATAACATAGGGAAGGATATTTTTTATTTTATGAAAACATGAAATATTTTAATGGAATAAAAAATGGTTATGGTGGAGTAAAATTTAATTGTCAACTTATATGTTAAACTAAAATATTTATTTTATCTTATTTTAAAGAACATTAATACATTTAATAAAAGAATCATTTAGAAATTTTTTAAATAAATAATAAGAAACATAAAGTTTCTATTATAATTAAATTATTTATATATAAATAAATATATAAAATAATTTTCATATATATATATGGAAGAAAAATAGAGTTTTAAGGAAAACTTCCATAGAGGATTTTTGAAAAGAAAGTCCCTTACCTTGAGTCTAACTCATAATGTAAATTTCTTATCTTCTTAAATAATATATTTATGCTAATTATTTAATTTCATAAGAAATTTTTTAAATTCATTTTTTATTTTATTTCCCTTATTACCATTTTATATATAATTAATTAATCATTTAAGTTAATGTTAGACATTTTGGTGACATTCGGTTTATAAGCCCAAAATGACTTCGGTGGGTTGACTACGGTCAAATAGGTTATTATCCCATCATCTAAAAAATAATAATCATTACATAATTATAATTTATATACATAAATTATACTTTTAAAACCTAAAATTAAATATGGTTATGAAAAATGAATTATGTTACAATCACGAAGAGGTATGCAATACTTGCGAATGAGTAATATTTTAATTTTTCAATGATCATTATGTAAATAAGGTAAGAATTATTTTGTTATTTAAATAATTATAATAATATAATAAATATAATATTACTTCTTTATATATATATATATATATCATCCATGTTATTTGGAAATGAAAAAACAAATCACATCACTTCGTGGAGGTGGTAGTCCACACGTATACACAAATAGTGTTATAATTTTGCAGTGAATAGAATAGTAAGAAGGTAAATAAAGTTTTATATTTTAAAAATAATTAATATTTAATTAATATCAAATATAAACATTAATTCCATCATTATAATCCATCTGTGAGAAATGGGGATGGAAAAAAAGTTACATTGGTTTGCATGGAGGCAGTCTGCCGTAGACATAAATGATGGTTTCGTTTACCATTTTATGGAAAAAAAGATGGATATAGAAAATTAAAATAAAATAATAAAATAATATTATATATATGATAATGGTTTTATTATTTTTTAAGGTATTAATATTATATTAAGGTGGACAAAGAAGAAATAAAACAAAACCATGCGATTAAAAATTATTCATCTTCTTTGCAAAACCTCCATTTTTTACATGTTAATCCATCCACATAAAACCTCAAAAATGTGGGGGGAGATTTTATGAATGGATTCGGATAGATATTGGAAAAATAAAATGGGTTTTAAGCATGAAATAATCATAAGTGGTTCCCTTTTATAAGAGAGGGGAAGGGAACTCGTAAAATTAATTAAAATATTAATTTAATATAAATTAATTTTGATGTCCAAATGGATCCAAAATGATAATATTTTAAGTTAAGTTTAGGATGAGATTAAATAATCTAATCCCATAAAATTTTTTCATGTTTGGAACACATTTTAACATATATCTTTTTATTTTGACCCTTTATTAACCCCTTTTATAATTATAGTAATATTAAAGTTTTCTACACTTTAAGAGTTAATAATGATACTATAAAAAGAAAAAAGATTCATAAATGGAACATGGTTGATTTAATTAATAATATCACATTAATGTTTTCTAATCTAGTATTTTTATGAATTTTTAATCATTTAATAAAATATTATTTATTATAAAATATCATTAATGTAAATTTTAGTACTATTCATTTACTTTGACTTTAGTAACATCAAGATAATAATGGATTTCGAATAAAATGCATAAAAACCTATTTAATATTTCATTTTTATCTATAAAATTAGTGGTTTAGATTAATTATTTCAAATTATACCAATTTTAATGTTTTTAGTATTATTTATTTTATTTTTCAAACAATTAAATATTTATTGTGTCAATGTTCGGTAATTATTTAAAGTAATTTTTTATGAACTAAAAATTTAAAATTAACTACCATGATGAAGATAAATTTTTTAGGCTTCAAATTAATATTTATAATTGGAAATATCCTCTTATTATATGCATGTTAAAAATATTATATTTGTTAAAACTAAGAGTGTGGCATTTTTACTCTTCTTTACATAAAATATTATAAATGGAATAATATAATCTAAATATAAAAAGGTAATATAAGTAAATATTGGATACTTATGGATGAAATTTTCTAATAAAAATTTTAGGCATGTTTTAGATTCATTTCTATTCCTTATTATATTATTTTTAACCCCTAATTACCCAATTTACCCTTTACTATGGTAACAGAAATGACAGTAGTTACTATTTATAAGGAATAAAAATAAAAGGGACTTATTTTACAAATTTGGACCTCCTGATTCCAAATATATAATCCATTTTTCAAAATTCAAAATACATAAGTTTCCAAATTTAATTTAAAATCAAACCAAAAAAATGCGACGAAAAACGATTTTTTAGAGAAATCCCTCTTTTAAATATAAAATATTTTTATAATAAATTCAAGTATAAAAATCATTTAAAAAACCATAATTGGAATAATTGAAATTAAAAATAAATAATTAAAATTTAAAACTACTCCAAAATTTAATTTTAATTTGTAAATAATTTAAAATAAAATACCATTTTTAATAAAATTAGTATTTTTTACCATTCACTGAAAAATAAAACTTTTTAGAAAAATTTCAAAATTTCACCATAGGATAGTTTTGATATTCTGATTTAAAAAATTATATTTATTTTATAAAATAAATTTTTTAAAAGTTCTATCAATTAATTATACTATTTTCTCATAAAAAGAAATAAAAACCATTTTTGAATAAAACATAACTTTGAAGAATAAATTGGATTTATAAAAAATTGAGTGATAATTTATTAAGAATTAATCAATACATATGTATTGATTAGATCTAATATATATATATATATATATTAAAAATTATTTAATCGTATTCAAACTCATAAATTTAATGTCTAGGTTATAACTTTCATATTTAAATAACAATGTTTCGTTATTCGATTAAGATCGGTGTTGCATATTTTGCATGCTATCGAAAATAGATTATATTTTAAAATAACGATATATTAATATTTAAAATAACTCATGTATGAATTTTCTATATTTGGTCTAAATCCTCATTCATGTACTTGAACCATGACTCATCCTTCAATTATTCTTTAAATAGTGATCACCCCACTTGAGGTAATAAAGTGGGGTGCTCTACACTTCTAATCCTTTGTGTTTTTGGAAAGCATTTTTCACCTATTATGTTTTATTAATAAATATTATATCATCTTATCATCCTTTTACTCAATGGTTTAATTTATTCACCATACACTTCCACCTCTGATTCAACCTAATAATCATCAGTATATATTTAGTTTTTAAGATCTCTATAATTTAACTCAATATCATCTTCTTCCAAAAAATTATTCTAATTCAGATTTTCCTATTTTTTTACCATCCATTTATTATATTACATTCACATAATTTCTCTCCATATATTTTTTCCAATAAATTGAAGAAATTTTTAAGGATTTAATCTTTGTTAAGTATCCCATAAATACTACTTCATCAACCACATCACCATATTTTTTTTGATTTCATTCTTTGTTCCATATATAACATGTACTTATAAGAACCTTAAATTCATTAAATGTTGGATTCCTTATATTACACATATTATATAGTGTTATTTTCTATACATGACTTTACAAAGCCTAATTTTAAGTATTATAAACAACTTACACCACCACATTAACTATTTTTATGAATTCAAGTTCAATTTATCTATCTTTGAGTCTTATTATACCCTCACAACTATGTTCCCAAACTTTCCATAATTAAAACAAGCTAATGGTTGGTTTCCATTAAATCTTACTTTAACTCTCTTAAATTTTCTTACCCTAAGTGATAATAATGAATCACTTATATACTCTTCTCCTTTTCTTATTTCATGAATATTAAGATTCTCCCTATATTTAAATAAAATATCCTTGGGTGAGTGACTAATTGTTTCTTCCATATTCACAAGCATCTCATATATGAATATATTTATATATAAATCATCAAGATGAAATTATAAAAGGTTTCCATTTTTAATATGTGATACTTTTATATTTTATAAATGTGGAAATCCTTTTATAATTTTCATTATGATCTTAGCACTATTAAACTCATAACTAATTACATGAATAGATCTAATAATATCAATGATTTAGTTAAACAAACCATCAATGTTTTCATTAAAAATAATTTTCATATTATTAAACTTATTATGAATAACCTGTAACTTTACCTCCTTCACTTTTCTATCTTATTTGTAGATATTATTGAATTTTTTATCAAATCACTTTAGTGGATGTGGAACTCTTTAATTTTATATGGATATGATTTGGTAATGCTGTAGATAAGTCATTTTTTACATTTTTGTTTCAACTCAATAAATATCCTATTTTCTTTTATCATAGACAACTCTTTGGAATGACTCATATGTATACCATGAATGGTAGTATAAAATAAATCAATTTTTAGAGACTATAAATTCTCTCTCATTTTATTATTTTAGTCCTAGTAATCAAATCCATCAAATAATGAAACTTTTTTTTTTCATTCATAATATTCTACATGTAATTGATATTCCATAAATCAATTTTAAAAGAATAACCTTTTGGAAATGATACAAATTTTTGTAATAAAACATTCCAAACACACCCTAAGATGGGGGGTGGGGTGAATTAGGGTGTGAATTTATTCTCATATTCAAATGGATCTTGTACTTATGTTGGAAAGAATTAAATGAAATCATATGAGCCAATAAAACATTTGGAGCATCTTAATATAATAATGTAGTGATATGATGATTTTAGTTTCTACAACACTAAGGTCTATATCGAAGGAGAATACATTGACATTGACTCTATGTAGTAAAAATCACTATACACTATCATGATTACAAATTTTATAAAGGGATCACTACTAATCCGTGGATCACTCCCTTAATCTTTATATTCATACACTACTATAAATAATATATATAATAAATATATGATACACATATCACAATCAAGAATATCAAAATAAATGATAAAAAATAACCAATAAGGCTATTTTACTTATTCATCAATCACCTATAACAAACTCTAAATATTCAATATAGTTTTTTTACAAAGGAAGTTATTCTATCCCAATCATATATAATTCAATTCTCTCAAATATGTTCTATATCCTACAACTTAATCTTGCATCTTAAAAACATTAAAATTCACCCCTTTGAAAATTTTACATAAAACTTGTTTATTAGCCCATAGATTTATCTATTATAAATGAGTTAAAACCTCTATGATCAAATCCAATATGTCTTATTTCAAAAAAAATAAAACTTTTAAATGATCTATAATTCATAAAATCACAATCTTATAATCAATATTATTACATTATATAATTCAATTAGTAACTATAAAAACACGAGGTTGATTTAAATATTAAATATCTAAAATATTAGGGTTGATATCTCTAATTTTTCACTAAACAAACTCATTATTACTTGACATAGCACGTTATAGAATAACTCCTTCAACTAGAGACAACAAAAGTTATACCATTTTTTCACAGGGTCATTTCGTTATAGAAAAATATCATGCATTTTTGAGCAATATATAGTATTGCGGTGTGACACAATATTCTCTAAAAAATATCTTAGGATCCCTTTTTAATGTCCTCTCCCTACAACATGATGCAAATTTCCTTATCTTAAGTTTAATGTTGCATTTTATTATGATATAAAAAATTATATCGTGAATAATTTAACCAAAATATCCATCCCTACACATTATTTTCATGGAATAATTATTTTTGTATTAGTTTATGATTTCTCTTCTTCTAGAGTCTCATCATTCTGCCAACATCTATTAAAATGTGACAAGTTTGGTTTCACCACCATTTTTTAATTCCTTTATAAAATCAACATTAAAACTTCTTAGATATTTTAAAATCTTCTCCAATTCATCATAATAATCCAAATATGATTGATAATAAAAAATACACCTATTATAACATGAAAACACAACTATTAAAATAATCCACTATTTACAACAAAAATTCTAACATAATTTAATTTTAATAACCTTGGTTCCAATAGTTTGGAACTACTCAATACTTGGGATATTTTATTGGGTTGTTATACTCACCCATAAATGGGTACTTTTAAAATGATTTACATGTGGTAGTGTAGATAACTAGAAGTTTTTAGGAAATTGTGGTTTAGAAGATGTTAGTAGAGAATTCCATCAGGTCACTTAGGAGGACATTGGAGGGTTTTTTACTAGTTTTTTTATTTTAATTAGGTTAATTTATTTGTTTAAATATTTTATTATGGTCTAGGACATGTGATATAATTATTTAATAAAATATGGTTTATAATTTATGGGTTCACATTAATTTCTATTTATATATTTTAGTCACATGCATTACTCCAATAGTGGATCAATATTGAATAATTATAGATTTTATGATTGATTTCCTCCAATTGTGGTGCATATTCCATATCGGTTCTAGTAACTAAACTTGGTAATATTCAAGGAAATATTTAGTAGGAACAATTAACCTTTTCACTAGCCCAAGAAGGGTCTTTTCAGGGCCAAGTCATGTCAGAGTGGTATCATTGTGAGTTTAACATAGAATGAGTGTTTAGAGTAGGAACACACACTACTAAAAAAACAGGTATTTGTGACGGGTCATTTGCGATGGGATCCCGTCGCAAAAGGCCTTTTGCGACGGGGTCCCGTCGCAAATGGCCCGTTGCTGAAAACGGCGTCACAACAACACTTATTTGCGACGGGCCCGTCGCTAAAGCCTTTTTTTGCGACGGATATTCTCCCCGTCGCAAATAGTACTCCGTATATTTGTAAAAAACTTTTAAAATAGTTTTTGCGACGGGACCCGTCGCAAAAACTATTTAAAAATAAAAATAAAAAACTATTAATAAATTATTTTAATGCATATAATAATAATATTTGCGACGGGCATAGTATCCCGTCGCAAATACTATAAAAAAATAAAAAAAATAAATTATTAATAAATTATTTTAATTAATATAATAATAGAATTATAATTCACAAATAAAAATAATAAATTATTTTAATTAATATAATAATAATAGAATTATAATTCAAAAATAAAAAATAATAGAATATTAATAAATGATTTAATTAATATAATAATATTAGAATTATAATTCATAAATAAAAAAATATTAATAAGTTATTTTAATTAATATAAAAATAATAGAATTATTTTACATTCAAATATTAAAATAATTCAAGTATTACAAAAAATATAATTAAATTATAATATTATAAAATTTTAGTATATATATAAAATTTAATATTATAAAATATAAATAATATTATTATTCATATTAATATTGTTATTTAAAAATATAATATTATTAATATTTTTTAATGAGACAGAAACTACGAATAGAAAAAAAATCATATTTTGATTTCACAAATTTTATAACATAAATACAAACTCTAATCTGAAGGAGGGGGGGGGAGGTGGGGGATCTACAGATGGTGGTGGAGGAAACTCCATCCCTAAAGCATGAGTGAGTCGGCGCATGTACTCCATCTGCTCCTGATGCTGCTGCTGCCACCGACTCGTCTGCTCCTCGTACAGATGTTGCTGGCGTCGACGCTCCTCCTCATGCTGCTGATGCATCTGCTCCTGCTCCAGTCAGAGACTCTCTATCAGTGCAGTCTGAGATCGCAACTGATCCTCATACTGTGCAGTAGAAGAATATGCATGAGCTCCTCTCGAGCTGGACGCCGACATCGCTGCACTGCCATAATAATCTCCGGGAGTCAGTCGAGAGCCGATACCAACTACCCGGCCCTTCTTGAAGGCATACTGGGTGGCCTTCATCCATGACGCTTCATCAAACTGACGGGAAGTGGTCTGATCTGATGACTCGGCCTGACTCTCAGGTCGGGCCTGTGACGCAGCGGCCTCATATGACTCCTATAGTTGCAATTTAAAATTAAAATTGTGAATATATTATATGCAGTTAATTTTTAAACTTGAAAACAAATAATACTGACCACGATGTGATGCTGATGATCACCTCTGAGCTCCCCAGTAGCCGAATCACTATATATCCTCCGATATACGTCGTACTCTGTAATATCGGGGTGCTCGACAGCCTATAAGAATAAAAAATAAACTGTTAATATTTATAGTTATATAAAATATTTATAAATAATGTACGTACCAGATGCTGTCTATGAGTACTGAAAGAACGAATCCCAGCTCGATGAGTCACCTCCTGTCTCCACCGATTCTGCCTCCCCACCGATGATCTCCTCTGAAAGGCACCACTCAACCAGTGCGCACATAATCCAACCCATACATGGGATGAAATGTACTCTGGTCGGTGTCCTCTACATGAATCGTCAAAATCTGACACTCCTGCTTTCTTCATCGCAGCTTTTCTTAAATTGTGCAAAAACTGACGAAGGCGATCACGCATGGCCACCTCCCATGCCTCATGGATGGCGTCACACATGGTATCCTCGATCGGATACCATAAACCCTACAAATAAATCAAAATATCAAGTTAGAAATGAATTAATTTTCAAAATAAAAATTATTTATTTACGTACGTACCAACCAATGGCCGAACATGTCCTGCTGCACATCAATGGGAATCTGCTCCCATGTGGTCCACGGCTGAGAGAAATAGTAGCTCAAAATAGCGCTGCCCTGTCCGACGACTATATGCGGAAAACTGTAAAAATAATAAACATTTATTATGTGAATAGATTAATGAAATCTTAGTCAAATCCACAGGTTATCACACAGGTTATCACACCTCCGTGTGCATGGATCAAACCCAAGACGTGGACGTCGCTCGGGGACGGGGTCAGGAATCATCAATCGTGCAAGACCGCGCCCCCTCCGCGTACTCTCTGGAGCGCCTTCAGGCTGAGGGTCATCTGTCAGCAACTAAACCGCATCGAAAGTCAGGTCAACATCCGCCAACTCACGAAATATGGCGTCGTCCATCTGAAACAGAAAATGTTAATGTTAGCAAATAATTGATAATTACTATTATATATACATATATACATATTATGATTGTATATAAATACCATGGAATTCTATCAGTGTTCATCTTCATCATCATCTTCATATATGTCAATGTCATCTCCATATTCCTCCTCAACATCATCGATATCCATTCGAGTTACAGTTGCTTCATCTCTTACCATTTCAAATTCATATGTGACATCATTAACATCATCGTCATCACCGACTCTTAAATGTGGGGTGTCATCATCGATACTCATGTCTCTTTGTAAAAAAGATTGATTTTGAGTACTCTTTTGAAAAACTTCAATTCTTTGCACATCAGTGAAAGCACATTCACTTTGACTAAACTGATTGTCTCGAATTTTGATTTTTATTACACTCCACCAATCAGTCAAGTCTCTTGATGTAGCACAATACTTTGCGTAATAAACCTGATATGCCTGTTGAGCCAATAAGAATGGTTCATTTACTGCGAGAACACTTTTACATTTAATATCGATGATTCCATGAGTTAGATGAACACGCACACCTCTCTCTGTATCCAACCACCAACATTTGAACATGGTTATGTAATGTTGTCCAAGATAACAGAGTTCAATGATTTCATCAAGTATGCCATAAAAGTCAACTTCATTTTCTCGATGATGAGATCCTCTCAAGATAACTCCACTGTTCGTTGTTTTTTTCGATTCCCCATATGCATGTGTGTGGAATCGAAATCCATTCACCACATATGAATTATAAGTTTTAACAAGTTTGGAAGGTGGGTTACTCAATACACACAGCCGTTTGTCAATTTTATCAGCATGTCGAGACACCTGAAAATTTGTGAAATAATTATCAATATAGTAAACTATACATTGAATGAGTTGCTAAAAGATAAAGAATTTATGTTACCAGTTTTTGAAACCACTGAGAGAAATTTTTCAGTCGACGTTCTTCGAGAGCAGTTGCTGTAATTTGTGGAATTTGTTTCTTGATATGATTATCATACAACCTATAAAAACCAAAGTTATTTACTATAACATAAATGACAGAATAAGTGATATAAACACTTACAGTACAACTGATGTCATCTCTTCACAGTTGAGCAGAACATACGTATGAGCTCTATGATGTTCATCATCTGAAAGCCAGCGTTCATAAACTCCACCAAAACCAAGCTCTGACTGGTTGAAAACAGATAATTGATTGTCGATTTCATCAATATTCCTCTCATTCCATCCCATTCGGTTGTGTTTTGAAGGATACTCAGATTCAAAATAATGGGAGCAGAAAAAAGATATTTCCTCTTGCAAATAAGCTTCTGCAATAGACCCTTCAACAGATGCTTTGTTACGTACTTTTCTTTTCAATTTTTGCATGCATCTTTCAAATGGGTACATCCATCGAAACTGTACTGGACCTCCACATTTGGCTTCATATGACAAATGTAACATCAAATGTTCCATTGAGTCGAAGAAAGACGGCGGAAATATTTTTTCCAGTTTACATATAATTACAACAACATCTTTTTCAAGTTTGCCTAGAGCATCATAATCTGCCGTAACCGCACAAATTTCCTGAAAAAAATGAGACATGTCTGTTATGGAATCCCAAATCACTAAATTCAACAGACCTCTTAATCCAATGGGTAGAAGTCTCTCCATTATAACATGAAAATCATGACTTTTTAATCCAATAATATGACCATTATTTACACATCTACCCAAATTGGAAGCACATCCATCTGGAAGTCTCAAATCTGCAATCCACTGACAAAATAACAAACGGTTTTCTTTAGACAGTGTATAAGCTGCTTTTGGTTTAAGTAACCTTTCTGTTATGACATTCTCAAATAGTTCCAATTCTGGACGCCTGCAAATTTGGGCAAGATCTAAACGTGCATTTACATTGTCTTTGCTCTTTCCTGGCGTATCCAAAACTGTATGAAACAAATTATCAAAACAGTTCTTCTCAATATGCATGACATCTAACATGTGTCGGACCAACAGATCAGACCAATATGGCAAATCCCAAAATATGCTACGTTTAATCCAATTGTGTTCTTTCCCAAAACCAGAAATTTTCTGTTGGTTTATTGTGGGACCAAAAGTGATGGGAGGTAATGAAAATAAAACTGATTTTAACTCCGAACCTGATAGAATTTTTGGAGGTCCATCCCTTTCAACTGTTCCTTTTCTGAAATGAGATCTGTTTCTGCGAAAAGGATGATCAACTGGAAGAAATCTGTGATGACAGTCAAAATAACAAGGTTTCTTTCCATGAATGAGCATAAATGCTTTGTTCTCTCCCATACAGTAAGGACATGATTTCTGACCATGTGTACTCCATCCAGATAACATCCCATAATCCGGAAAGTCACTTACTGTCCACATCAATGCTGCTCTCAGTATGAAATTCTGTTTCATTGCAACATCATATGTACTGACACCAGTACTCCACAATAAATTTAATTCATCAATCAATGGGTTCAAATAAACATCAATATTTTTCTTCGGATGTCCTGGAATTAGTAAAGTCAAAAATATATATGGATCCTTCATCAACATCCATGGAGGTAAATTGTACGGAGTTAAAAAAATAGGCCAACATGAATATTGACTACCATAAGATCCAAACGGACAGAAACCATCAGTGGAAAGGCCCAATCGAACATTTCTAGCTTCTAAAGCAAAGTATGGATGCACTCTATCAAAATGTTTCCATGAATCACCATCGGCTGGATGATTCAAGCTTTTATCGGTTGAAATATTCTCTTTATGCCATGACATCATTGTCGTTGTATTCTTAGACATGAATAAACGCTGAAGTCTGGATGTAAGCGGAAAATATCTCAAATATTTTACAGGAATCAAACCAGACTTCCTGTGTTGTCCTTCTTTATATCTCAGTTGCCCACATGTGGGACAACTATCCAACGACTCATTTTCCCCAAAATATAAAATGCAGTCATTTGAACATGCATGAATCTTCTGACAAGTAAGTCCCAAATTTTGAACCAGCCTCTTACTCTCATAGTAATTTGCAGATAAAACATTTCCTTCGGGTAACAGTGTTTTAAGAAAAGAAAATATCTGGTCAAAACAGGTGTTTGACATTCCGTTATCTGATTTGATAGCCATAAATTTTTCAACTGCTTCTAATTTGATCATCTTGTAGCCAGGATATAATGCATCCTCATCAGACTTCAACAACTCATAAAATTCAGATGGTGCCAACTCAGGATTTGAAGCTATATCAGCCGGAGTTTCTGTATGTTGAACAGATGAACCTGCAACATCATGTACTAAATCTTGAAACCGGGATGGATTTGGAATCAAGTTGGTATCACCTGCTCTAGAACTGCGTTCACCATGTTGATACCAAAAAACATAATCTGGTTGAAACCCAAAACGCAAGAGATGTTCTCCCACTTTGTCAAACGTGTCAAACATTCTCAATGCACATTTTCTGCAAGGGCATTTTATTTTGCCTTCTGAAACAAATTCTGGATTTGATGCTGCAAATGATAAAAAAGTCTCCACACCCTCTACATATACTGGATTCAAACCAGAACCGTTTGGATTTCTACGTTGATTTATCCATATGCGGTCACCTAATAATGATTGTTGACGACCTCATTGTTCCATATTTCTCTATAAAATATAAAAGCATTACTGGTTTTGAATAATCTGTTAGGAAAAACACTCAAGCTAGGATAATTATAGAGTTTAGATCATACACGACTAACACAAACTTTTTTATTGAGATAGACCTAATTATTGGTAATTATTACTAATTATTCGTAATTATTATTAATTATTACTAATTATTCCTAATTATTGTTAATTATTACTAATTATTGGTAATTAGTACTAATTATTACTAATTATTACTAATTATTGGTAATTATTACTAATTATTACTAATTATTACTAATTATTGGTAATTATTGGTAATTATTGGTAATTATTGGTAATTATTACAAATTAATACTAATTATTGGTAATTATTGGTAATTATTACTAATTATTGATAATTATTACTAATTATTGGTAATTATTATTAATTATTACTAATTATTACTAATTATTACTAATTATTACTAATTATTACGAATTATTGGTAATTATTACTAATTATTGCTAATTATTACTAATTATTACTAATTATTACTAATTATTACTAATTATTACCAATTATTGGTAAGTATTGGAAATTATTACTAATTATTGGTAATTATTACTAATTATCGTTAATTATTACTAATTATTGTTAATTATTACTAATTATTGTTAATTATTACTAATTATTGTTAATTATTACTAATTATTGTTAATTATTACGAATTATTGGTAATTATTACTAATTATTACTAATTATTACTAATTATTACTAATTAATACTAATTATTACTAATTATTGGTAATTATTACTAATTATTGGTAATTATTATTAATTATTACTAATTATTCCTAATTATTGTTAATTATTACTAATTAGTGGTAATTAGTACTAATTATTACTAATTATTACTAATTATTGCTAATTATTGGTAATTATTACTAATTATTACTAATTATTACTAATTATTTGTAGTTATTACTAATTATTAGTAGTTATTGTTAATTATTGGTAATTATTACTAATTATTCCTAATTTTTACTAATTATTACTAATTATTACTAATTATTGGTAATTATTACTAATTATTACTAATTATTGGTAATTATTACTAATTATTACTAATTATTGGTAATTATTACTAATTATTACCAATTATTGGTAATTATTGGTAATTATTACTAATTATTGGTAATTATTACTAATTATTGGTAATTATTGGTAATTATTGGTAAGTATTGGTAATTATTGGTAATTATTGGTAATTATTACTAATTATTGGTAATTATTACTAATTATTGTTAATTATTACTAATTATTGTTAATTATTACTAATTATTGGTAATTATTACTAATTATTACCAATTATTACTAATTATTACTAATTATTACTAATTATTGGTAATTATTACTAATTATTGGTAGTTATTACTAATTATTGGTAATTAATACTAATTATTGGTAATTATTACTAATTAATACTAATTATTGGTAATTATTACTAATTATTACTAATTATTACTAATTGTTACTAATTATTGGTAATTATTACTAATTATTGGTAATTATTGTTAATTATTGGTAATTATTACTAATTATTCCTAATTTTAACTAATTATTACTAATTATTACTAATTATTACCAATTATTACTAATTGTTGGTAATTATTGGTAATTATTACTAATTATTGGTAATTATTGGTAATTATTTGTAATTATCGGTAATTATTACTAATTATTCCTAATTATTCCTAATTATTCCTAATTATTACTAATTATTGGTAATTATTGGTAATTATTGGTAATTATTGGTAATTATTACTAATTATTACTAATTATTGGTAATTATTACTAATTATTACTAATTATTGGTAATTATTACTAATTATTACTAATTATTGGTAATTATTACTAATTATTACCAATTACTGGTAATTATTGTTAATTATTACTAATTATTGGTAATTATTGGTAATTATTGGTAAGTATTGGTAAGTATTGGTAATTATTGGTAATTATTACTAATTATTGGTAATTATTACTAATTATTGTTAATTATTACTAATTATTGTTAATTATTACTAATTATTGGTAATTATTACTAATTATTACTAATTATTACTAATTATTACTAATTATTACTAATTATTGGTAATTATTACTAATTATTGGTAGTTATTACTAATTATTGGTAATTAATACTAATTATTGGTAATTATTACTAGTTAATACTAATTATTGGTAATTATTACTAATTATTACTAATTATTACTAATTATTGGTAATTATTACTAATTATTGGTAATTATTGTTAATTATTGGTAATTATTACTAATTATTCCTAATTTTTACTAATTATTACTAATTATTACTAATTATTACTAATTATTGGTAATTATTGGTAATTATTACTAATTATTGGTAATTATTGGTAATTATTAGTAATTATTGGTAATTATTGGTAATTATTGGTAATTATTACTAATTATTCCTAATTATTCCTAATTATTCCTAATTATTACTAATTATTGGTAATTATTGGTAATTATTGGTAATTATTGGTAATTATTCCTAATTATTACTAATTAGTGGTAATTATTAGTAATTATTACTAATTATTACTAATTATTGATAATTATTAATAATTATTACGAATTATTGGTAATTATTACTAATTATTGGTAAGTATTACTAATTATTGGTAAGTATTACTAATTATTGGTAATTATTACTAATTATTGTTAATTATTACTAATTATAGGTAATTATTACTAATTATTGGTAATTATTACTAATTATTACTAATTATTCCTAATTATTGATAATTATTGGTAATTGTTCCTAATTATTAGTAATTAAATGAATAATTACCAATAATTAGGAATAATTACCAATAATTACGAATAATAACATTATTAGTATATTTTATTATTAATATTAAAATAATATAATTTTCTAATTTATATACAATTCTCCTTTCATCTGTGCGTTTTCTATCTCCACATACAAATAATACATGTGAAGACAGCAAACACACAGATGAAAAGAGAATTGTATATATATAAAAAATTATATTATTTTAATATTAATAATATAATATACTAATAATGTAATAATGTTATTATTCCTAATTATTGGTATTTATTACTAATTATTAATATTTATTCTTAATTATTAAAAATTATTACTAATTATTCATAATTACCATTAACTATGAACAATTCTAATAATTTAAATTTATTAAGTAACAAAACAATGTAAACATAATTAAATTACAACTAATTAAGAATAATTGAAACTAATAAAAAATTAAAAATAAATATTAAATTAAAATGAACATAAATACCTTGAAAATTGATCTGCTCGGATCGTTCTTCAAAACTTTAATATCAACTCCGGAGAAAAAAATTAAACTTGAGAAAAACTGAACTTTAGAAATAAAACTTTGAGAGAAGAAGAAGATGGAGTTTGAGAATGATTTGAAAAAAAACGGATGGGGGTATTTATAGGTTAGATTATTTGCGATGGGTCCATTTGCGACGGGAATCCCGTCGCAAATAGTGTTATTTGTGACGGTACCCATCGCAAATACCTTAGCCACCATTTATTACGGTCAACGGTTAAATAGTTATTTGCGACGGGACCTGTCGCAAATAACCACCTGCCGACATACTATTTGCGACGGGGAAATATTCCCGTCGCAAATACCTTTTACCGCCGCCGGTTATTTGCGACAGGAATATTCCCCCGTCGCAAATATGTTTCCCGCGATTTGGCGCGCAACGCGCGCCAGTTCTTTTGCGACGGGGAAAGCAATCCCGTCGCAAAAGCCTACTTATTTGCGACGGGCAAATACCCCCGTCGCAAATAAGTTTTTAACGGGGCTATTTGCGACGAGATTTATTCCCGTCGCAAATAACCCGTCGCAAATACCCATTTTTCCCGTAGTGACATGATATTTCATTCATGATTTGGGGTAGAAAATGTTCAAGAATTTTATTTCTATTTTATTATTCTAGTAAAACAAAAAATAATGTGTGATTGTCTATAAATTTAAATTTAAGGACCATGATCATCCACTGACTAAATAAAGTACTTGGACACTATTTTCATGGTATAATTAAATTAGAAGATACATTATTTATTGGTTATGTTATAATTTATGAAAAAAATTTATTTTGATAAGGGATATATTATAGGTTAAACATTAGAAATAAATTTATTTTCCATATCTAAATTATCTATGTCATTGCATTATTTGAATGATATTTTCACTGTATAAATATATATTATAATATTTATCTACATAGATAACTAAAAAGGAGGATAGAGGTTATACATATACCTATTTTTTTACAACTATAAGAGGACCCACATAGCGTGGATGATCCTATTCATGTATTATAAATGATAGGACCACCTTTTATTGTCTAGATTTTAGCTAACCCCATAGTGGAGATTGAGACTACTCTTCAACTAGAGTCTTTGTACAATTCTCTATATCAATGGCCTCCATGATTCAAGGATTATCCTGAATTGTAAGTGGAAGATAAATATTTATAGGTTGTGAGGTGGAGACAGTAGTATGATTAGATAGTTTCTTTATGGGTTAAGTGAGCCACTAGTGGATCTTGACTCAATATAAAAAAGTAAGAACTATTAGTTCATGGACAAAACTTGAGTGATTTTTTTGACTAGAGTGATACCAAGAGACTCTATGAATGATATGGGTCCAATATTTGTTATGGATTTAGTTGAGAAACATTACAATGATATAATCTACTTCTCAATTAGAATAGTTTCCAATTTTCACAAATCTAGATCTATGATGAGTATCATCGAGATTGATGCTTCGAGTTGGAATTCCGACAAATCAATCATTTTACTGTGATCTCTTTCAAATTACTTACTTATAATATCTTCCTTTAGAGAGTGTTATTTTCATGAAAAAACTTTCTTGCATCATAATGTTAAAGGTAGGATTCATGATTTAGTTTCACTAGGGTAGAGTCTTCAACCTCTTTTAGCCAACAATATTCTTGTAGAAATAGGTAGAGGAGGTTTAAATATACCACAAACCTATATCAGGAGTAAAGATTTGGATGTTATCATAGTCCATAGGGGAAAATGTGTTATGAGGTGCTAAACCTATGATATCTATTAAATAAAAATCCCTGGACTTCGATTTTTAGAGATTAGATAGAGTATTTTTGAGTACGTCAATGGAAAGGATATCCCATTAGCTTCTTCATAGATACATGGTACCTCAAGAATAAGGCCATGGTAGAGTAAAAAGGAAGCATTCATAGTATATTTGGGAGTAATTAGAGGTGTGACATATTTTAAACCACACTTACCACCACCATCATTACATGGTGGAAATCATTATATGTATAATAGTTCACATATATGAGAGATAAAATACACGGGTTTGGTCAACTTTAATCTATGTAGGACTTTGATAATGCCATAGTAGCCATTGTAAGAGGTTTTATATACATATAATATAATTTATAGAATTACCTTTATAACATATGTGGAACATGATCCTTTATTATCACCTCCATTATCCATTATATTTTGATTTTAGTAAAGGATTTAGAGTAATAAATTTGGTAAGAAAATTATAATAGTAGCATAAATAAAATGCTCTACCATACTGTCTTTACAAGATGTTTCTTGATGAGAATTAGTTCACAAGGTATCTGATTATGATTGAATTTATATTACATGATGTTATTCCTGGGATAAACTAGTTATCCCAAGTTCAATTATGGTTTGACTACTATAAATGATGAGTGATATACCTATCATATTAATAATCTTACTTAATCATCATTGGGGAGTGGGACCCACTTATAAGGCGGGGTAGAATGGGAAATATAGAGTTACAACCAATCACATACTACCCTTTTATCATCGCTTTATTTATTATGTCTACTAAGGTGGAGCTTCTTCCAATAGTAGTGGATGGTTATATGTGTTTATTTTCAGAGAACACTCCAAGTTATCCTATGAGATAATAAAGTGACTCGTGCCTCGATTTTTACCCAAGAATTACTATAATTGAATTAACAGAATATTATATTGAACCCATATATCTTAGAGAGATACCAAAAAGTGATGATATCAAATTGATGATATCATTTATAAGGTATTTATATGATTTAAAATTTCACCTTGGGTATCTTTTACCTTTTTCACTAAGAAGGAAGATAAAATTATGAGACTTTATGTTGATTACCCACATAAGAATTAGGTGAATGAAAAAAATATCAATTATGAAAGATCAATTTATCCACCGAAAAATAATAATATGGTTCTCAAATATTTACCTTGGATCATTAGCTTCACTTTTAGTATAATAATATACTGAAGATCACTTTTAGATATCATTAAAAACTCTACGAGTTTGTGGTTATTACATGAGGGGTTAATAATGTTCTAAAAGTGTTTATAGATCACATGATCTATATTTTAAAGACCTTTATTGATTTTTTTTTCATTTTAAATATTATATATATTCTCATTTAATCCAGAACATAGGATAATCATGTAGAGTACTTATGAGAATTTTATACATTCAATGAGTGCACTGGATTTATAATAAACTCTTGAAGTGTAATTTATAGATTTGAGTGGTATATTTATTAGGAAATATAATCTTAGAGGGTGGATTAATAGTAATCCCTACGAATTTTAGGACTGTTATTTCATTAGATACACCAAATAATATTTTTCGGTATAAAAATTTCACGAGTTGGTAGAATATATCAAAATGTTCATTGTATTTTTTTATCAAAGTACATCTCTTATGTATTCTCTCCCTAAAAATTGTAGTCATTCATAATGGTAGATTTATTCTAGGGAGATTTTTAGGAGATAAATAGGATACTAACTAGTGTTATAGTATTAATACTACACAAGGAGGGAATAATATTTATATTTTTAGAAAAACATTATGGATTTAATTATAGAAATAATTACACATGGATATAGAAAAATGAGATCTAATGAGAATAATTATAAAACATATGACTTTGAGAATAAAATAATGGAATTTCCCCTAATTAATTAATGATATTATTTTCTTTTAGAGTGATGTTTATTCTATATAAACCACAATATTTTTTGATATATTTTATATTAGAAGTATATGAATACGAGGTAGTGCATATAGCTCAAGTAATTATTATATTATAATTTTTATATTTACTCTACCTTAATAAAGGATATTATTGGTAAAATATATAACAAATATGAGTGTGACTCAACTTATGGAATAAGAATTCAAGTAGTGGCATATGATGGAGAAGCTATCATTATGTGCTTGAAGATGGTTGATAAAGGGGATGTAACATACCTCTATTCTATGAATATAACCCCCATAATTTTGCACCAATTAAAGGAGTCCCAACTTTGGGATATTTGATATGAGATTTATATGTACCAAATATTCCTATGTAATTCTTCTGATGAAATTTATAAAGGTAGAGAGTATAAAATAATTTATAATTCCAACTCAATTTACTAATTTATAATTGTGAGGATGTGTCATTGGAGTTTCAAATTTATCACCTAGTATTATATCCTTGTGTTATAAATATATACTAGGTTATATGATAATAGCCTATGTGGTTGAGAAAAATGTGGTACCTTATTCTGTTTGTGATGACATGCCTTACCTTTCTATCAATAAAGTTTGTGAGTCAAGCTCCTTAGGGATTGATTCAAACAGTGAGTATTCTATAGTGGAAGTGGGACAAAATATCAATGAATTTCATGAAATTAATTTCTTGTTCTATAAATGGTTATGAAAGTATTTTGGAGATTATATATCACATTATAATGACATGCATCATTATGAGTTATGAATTTAGAAGGTAACTAGAACTTTTCTTATAGTGGATGGATTTTTTGGAGAATCAGTGATGAAATGATATTATTCCTGTTTAAAAATATTTAAGAGGCTATTTTTAGTTTCAAATAAAATTCTGGTGGATGATTCAATTTCGGGTTTTCAGCAGAGGAGGCTTAGAGTATCCAAGGATTCTATTGCAACCACTGACTAATTCTTAGCCCGCACCAATTAGCCGGTGGGGAGGGTAGTAGACCTATTACCCAAAAGGACTTACTATCCAACTGATGATCCTATACAGGGTGGATAATGGCCCACCATATATCTGGTGGACTCTGAATAGTGATTGAGTGGGGTGAACTAGGAGGGTTTTTACTAAGAAATTTTTGGTTCTTTTGGCTATTGAGCCCCCCATGGTATTTTTATGCTTTGGTCTAATTTTTGAGGTCTATTAAAACATTATCATATTTTATCCTCCCACCATGATATTCTATTGATTCTTTAGGGATATAGATTCAAAATTTTGGTGAGGTTCAATCCTTCATTCTTCATTGATCTTGAACACCTACTTCCTCATGTGGTGATAGATTATCGGGCCGTTCATTAGGGATGACTCTCTTGGTAATAACTGACATCTATGATCCTTTTATGTATCCATTTTCATTGAATTATATCTCTTCTTGGTCACCATAATTATCTTTTGATTCTTGGTGTGATCTTTATTAGAGAATTGGATAACAATTTTGCAAGATCTTCATGGAATTGTCTAAGAATGATGGGGAATTAGTTCAACATGGAAAGAGGGTATCCTGTGATGATGAATGCATTTGGTTGATATGAGTTTTTTAAAGGTACACCTTTTATTATTTCCTTCTATTTTTTAGTAAAATTAACTTTAATTTTACATTTTATCATGGAATTGATTTGGGTATTTTTCTTTTCTAGAATTAAGAGTGTGCTAGGAGTGGCTAAAAATGGTTGGGTGATGTTGCGGTTAAGGTACATAACTACATTGAATTACTCTAAAAGTTTCAATTTAATTATATTTAATTTCCCTTCTTTTGTTTCCAAATGATATGGATTTTTACTAAAATAATTTTAAAAGTATTATAAACCATCAGTGGGTGGCTGGTCATGGCTTCGGCTAGGTGGTGATACCAGACAGGTCTTTTAAAAAATATACCTTTCACCCTTGGTAATAAATTTGATTTCAAGAGTTTAATTAATTATAATATAGTTATAATTAATTAATTTGGAATACTTGGGAATGAGTTAGAACCTTATGTAAATCGATGGAGGCTGAATAAACTTAAATGAACCAGAAAAAGAAACTGGGATTTGCTTAGATGAGAGTTAGAACTGTTTGAGGTAAGTGGTGCCATGTAATTACCTTATGGTTTATGCATAGTTTATTATCAAGTGATATAAGGTTCAAAACCTTGGTTGAATGACCCTTAATTCATTAATGTGATATTAATAACATTCAATTCTTAGTTAGTTAATGATTTAAGTCTTATAAAATTAAAGGAAACAAGTATAATGTAATTTCAAAAGTGAAAAGGTCCATGATGAACCATTGTACACTGGATTAATGTCATCCACCAATGGAAGAGTCCTGATAACTGATGAGTGATTTAGAATTGATGAACCCCTTGGAGTATGTTGTTGTGCTACATGAGACCTAGTGCCCGTGAGACCATGTTTGATGTTTTGATCACATGTGTGTGTGTGTCATGTGTGACCATATTGATGTTTTGTTCACATGTGTGTGTGTGTCCTATGAGACCATTTTTGATATTTATGACATGATTGTGTATGTGTTTTTCTATGAAACCAAGGTTTGATGTTTTATCACATATGTTTTTGTTATGGCTGTAACTCTTACTTGATATGATGTGATGTTTGATATGTCATGTTGTATACATGTTTTTCATGTGCTATTACCTCTATATTATAAAGTTGATCATATAGGTTGATCTATATGGTCTACCCCCTGAGATGGATGTGTAATATATTGATCAAAATATATGTGGTATTACCCTTCTAGAAGGACATGTCAAACATGTTTTGTAGACTATCCCATTGAGGGGGATGTGTTAGACTTGATAGGTTGATGCTATTTCTAGAACAGAGATGAAGTAGTTATGACCATGGTTCTTGGAATATTATTAAGAACTTAATAACTCAGTATGTTAGTGTGTTTGATTATTTATGTATTGGAGACTATATGTTATGCTTTCACAATTTATGTATTTACTGTTTAATTTCTTCTAAGTCAATCACATGCACATACACTACATTTACTGATTAGGTACTGAACCACATTGGTAGTACTCCACTTTATATATGTTATTATTTCAAAATTTATGTATTTCTTATTATAGGTACAGTTTGGTTTGAGGCTCAAGTTTAATTGACTAATGGGAGAACAAGATATGCATCTAAAGACTAGGAGGAGGTGTGTCTTATATTTGGGTGAATATACTATTTTTTACTTTTATTATTTTCTATCTTGTTTATATTATTGGCTTGATGGGTGATCAATGTCCAATTTCAAGATATGACTATTCAAGTGTATTATTTCTTCATTCAATAATTAAAAATGGTATGTGTTTTAGTTTACACACACTCTGATTGTATATTGTTTCATTTTTGATTTTTATTTTTCACTTTGATTAAAGGTATAATGTCCACCTGATTCCACTTTAGACTCTATCTGTTAGTCAAAATCCTTAAGATTATGATGAAGAATACCTGAGTTCATATATACTATGGATTTGACTCAATGATTCAGGTCGAGGTGCTACAAAATGGTATCAGAGTGGTCTTATATTCATATTTTGAGAGTTAGTAGATGGGTTATATAGGAATGTGTTAGATATTGTTATGAATCTTGGTATGGTATGCCATGAACACATTTCTCATGGTAAGTCTATGTTACTAGAGAATGGTATTGAAGTTCTTGGTTTGAATTGTTATATTTATATTGTTTCACCTCATGTGACTCACATAGACTTTGATGTTTTTTATTTCATATGGATTTGACTCTTGGATATATCGAAAAGTTTCATCACATGAATCATATTTGAAACATTATATTCACATGAGATATTTGATTATTGTGTGAGATTGTATTGATGATGGATGATTCAACTGTTTTGGTGTCAAAAACTTGTATTGTGTTTGCACATATTAGTTTTTGAGGACATTCTTTTGGACGAATCCCTATGCATTTCTTCTTATGATAGCAGGTCATGTGAGACTATGATGTGGGGCATCTGGGAGATGATGATTATGGAGATGATGAAGGTGATGATGATATATTACCCCTATTAATATATGGTGTCATGTACCTTTTTATTTCATTTTTGGGAATTAATTTCCTTAGTAAGAATCTCATGCAAGTCACCAATGGATAGGTCCAGTTAATTAAGGAACAAATGTAGAGTTATTTATACAACACCTATTGAAATTATATTTAACTAAACTAGGCATCTATTCCCCCTCAACATGTATATTCTAAGAGAAAATCTGTCATAGCATGTTTGTAGAGATGTACCAAAATGAATTTCCAAGGGTTGTGATGCCCAGTGAGACCTTTTTGTGGGTTATGTGTAAGAAATTACGGACTTAGTGATGAAAATACTATTATTGGAAATTTTTTGCCTCATACTTCTAGATATTAACAAGAGTGAGGATATTCCATGGGAAGGGATATTCATGTTTGATTCCATAGGGGTAGTTTTAATTGATGAAGATACCCTGTTCATGTGAGTAACATTTGAATGTATTAGAGGAAGGTATTTCAAATTGAATTGAAACCTTGGATTATATAGAACCTTGAGTTCCATTACTTGTGATATAAGGTTGGGTTTTAGAGTGTTTTTACACTTGTGGAATCTAGGATAGGACATGAGGTTTTCCAACCCGTTAGTACAGAAATCAAATCTAGATGCGTTCCATGTAAAAATCCTGGGTGGTTAGACCTAGGAGTGTTAGATGGATGGTTGATCAATTACTTGAATTTAAACCTATATGATGAGTGGTGTACAATTAATTTTAGTATCAAAGAGATATTTTTTTTAAGAGGACTGATAAAATTTCTTAGTTTGGTGGTGTTGGTGTCTTATTGTGTGGATAACTAAAGAGCCATGTGAGTCTTGGCCCAACGGTCCATGAACCATATGAAAATCAATCTATTTGGATAAAAGAGTTGTTCCATCATGACTTACTAGGAAACATACAAACATGGTTGTGTTCATGTTATGGATACACACAAGGTTGGTTGAAAGGGTGGAGTCGGGTGGTGATATTACCATTGAGAATGATTTTGGTTCTATAGATGAACCCAAAAGAGGTAGTGATGGAAGGTCACTAATGAATTATATTTAGAGTCACCCATATAATTAGAAACCAACATGTTTGGCCTGAAGTTCATAGGGATCGGTGGACCATATATTTTTTTTGTGGATATGTCCCCACAATGGAATACAATACCAATTAAGGATTGAGGTATCATTGTGTGGTTATCCCGATATCATCATTGATAGAGGTTCCATGTTTCAGTGTAACATCTTGTATAAGGGGAAGAGATCCATGTAGGTTATAATTCTTAACCCATGCCTGGGTTACTAGAGAATGTCATGCTCATAAATAGTGGATTATTGAATGTAGTTAACTGCATTTTGGGTAATCTAGAATTGTTCAGTGCATGGTGATTTCTTTGGATATCAATCATGAATGGATGATCAAGTTTTTCCATTTCATTCAATGATGAACTAATAATGAACTTGTAGTATGATGTGTACACTAATAGGTGAAAATAAAGATACTCCTATGTTTGGGAGCATCAAACTAGTCTCAAGTGAATGACCCTCTCATGGGTAGGGTCATGGTTTTGCGTAATACCAACTGTTGAATAGTTTTGGAGACTCTAAGAGATCGATATATAATATACCATAGAGTATTTGATTCCAAGATGAATTCTTGATTCTTGATTCAAATATAGAACTTGATGGAGACTCGGTGTGGGCTTCATACTTGAGAAAAGATTGTGCAAACCAAGAGGGAGTCATATCATTGGTGTGTTGGCACATGGCTAAGAGCCTTATGGCTAGTGAAAGCTGTTGATGAATCAATTATAGAAATTCCTTAAAGGTAGATTTGTACTTTGGTAAGGATGTTGAATTGATTTAATGATACCTTTTAGGATTAATACATCATGATTAGTGGCTTCATGAAGTTTTGGTTGTTTAGGGTAGTTTCTTTTATTGGAAGTCAGCTAGAAATTACTGACTGGTGTATTCATGTGAAACTAAATGCGGTGTGTTAGAACCATATCAAGATCATCATATCTAGTATGATAGAGGTTTTTATGGACCATTCAAGTCCATTTTAAGTATTATTAGTATGTATGGGTTGTTTTTGGTTAGTAAAGAATCATTAATCTGATTTTGGATCAAGAATGAGGTTTTGGTATCAAATTTCTAACATATGTTATCAATTTGATTAAGTGTGATGGAATTGAACCACACTAGGAGTATCAATGCACTACCAGAGTATTGTTCCATAAGGTGGTTCTTATGATGGGAAGCACCTTGATACTTCATGAGGAATTGGTTGATGACATTATAGTGTGTTGATTTCAACGATTGTAGTGATATTTGATGTTTAAATAATATTGAGGTTTTCAATTAGCATATGGTGTCCATTATTGGAGTCATAATGGAAGAGAATAATGGGTGATCAGGAAATATTTTATCCTTGAGGTAGCGAGTTGGAATTTGGGGATGGAATACAGAGAACTCCTTATGAATGAAGATCATAGAAGACTCTGAGATGTGATTTGTGTTCTACCAAATCTTCTCAAGGATAATAAGTGTTATGGTGGGTATATTTTAATGACCTACATATTATGAGTTTTGAATTTTGAAGGGGACACAAAATTTTTATCTCGTGGATGGATTTTTTTGGAGCACCGGGTGATGAACTGAGATACATTGGGATTAAACATATTGAAGTGGTGTTTTTGGATTGAATGGAATATTGGTGGGATATATGACTTCATGTTTTTAATGGAGAAATATTGAAGTATATATGGAAGTTTCTATATCCACTAGCTAGCTGGTGGAGTCATAGGTAGCCCTATTTCTTATCAAGACACAGTGGCTAGATAGTGAGCCTACACTAGGTGGTCAGTGACCCACTAGCTAGCTTGTGATCCTCGGCGAGTGAGATAATGGGGCACACTGGGTGGGTTTTTAGTAAGGAACTTTTGGTCTTTTTTTACTAAGGCCCCGTGGTATTTCCCCCCCTTTCATGATTTTTTAAAATAAATTATGTAGTTCCCCTATATTCTCTTCCATCCATGATATCCCCTTGATATGTGACATATCTAGATGAAAAATGTTGGAAAATTCTGGTGAGATCCTTCATTATTTACAAATCTTGACTTCCTTATTCCTTCTGTGGTTATGAATTGTTCTGCTATTCATCATGGATCATTCTCATGGTAAGACGTGTCCTTTTTGATTCCATGGTGTCTCAATTATCCTTAAATTATTCCCCTTCTTGGTCAACTTAATTATTTATTGATTCTAAGTGTGATCTCAATTATAGAATTGGATCAAGATTCCATTGGATTTTGGTGGGATTTTCTGAGAACAATGCGTATTTAGATTCAAATAGCTAGAGGATATCCTGTGATAATGAATTCTTGATGTTGATAATAATTTTGTTAAAGGTATTTCCCATGGTAGTTCCTTAAATGGTTTTTGGAATAATTGAGTTGAATCATCCATTATATCATGAAATTGAATTGGGTATTTTTATTTTCTTAAAATCACGAGTGTTTAGAGAGTGGCTCGAACTCCATTGGATGATTTTGAGATTAAGTTACATCACTTCATTGAATTATTCTAAAGGTTAAAATGTAATTGTATTAAATTGGTCCCTGTATTGTTAACATATGATAGGTATTTTTTCTATAATAATGTTAAAAGAGTGGTAAAAACATTACATGGTTGGTTGTTCATGGTTATTTCTAGGATGCAATAACCAATTAGTGTTTTAGTAAATATTAATATTTCACTTGGTCATAAATTTTCTCTCAAACATTTAATTAATTACAATATAGTAATAATTAATTAATTTGGAAATCTCTAGAATGTGTTAGAACCTTATGGTAATCTATAGAGTCTGAATTTAATTGGATGACTTAGAAAAAGAAGCTGATCTTTGCATATATGGGGGTGGCTCTATTTGAGGTAGGTGGTCCCATTTAATTACCCCATGTCTCATGCATAGTTTACTAAATGATACATAAGGTTTACTAGCTTGGGCGAATCACCAATAATTCTTAAATGTGATATGAATCATATGTAATGATTAATTAATTAATTATATAAGTCTTAATTAATTTAAGTAACCATGCCTAGTTTGAATGATAAAAGTGATAAGGGACCTAACAAACCCTTTTCTATTGTCTTGATGTCAACCGATGATGGATGAGGCTTGATCACCGATGAGTACCTTAGATTACATAAACCCCTTGGGGTACTTTTTTATTCAACATGAGTCCTAGTTCCCCAGAGAAATTTTTTAATGTTTTGATCACATGTGTATGTATGTGTATCCCAGGATACCATGTCAAAGTTTCAATCACATGTGTGTGACTATATAGCCCATGAGGCCATGTTTGATATTGATCACATGAGTGTGCATGTGTAGCCCTGTGAAACCTATGTTTGATGTTTTCTCAAACATGGTTTTTATGGATGTAAAACTTTTTAATATGAAGTTATATTTTATATTTCATATTGTATACATGTTTTCCATGTGTTGTTACCACTTTATTATGCATTTGAGCATGAAAGTTGATCCATATGAACTATCCCCTTGAGATGGATGTGTATGATATTGATTGACATCCACATGTGATTTCCCTTCCAAAAATATTTTTCAAACATGTTTTGTGAACTATCCCTTTGAGGGGGTATACATTAGACATGAAAGGTTGACACTCTTTCCGACATGGAGGAAAGTAGGACTGACTAGGGTTTTTTGAGGCTCAGTAAGCACATGATTACTTTATATATGGTTGTTTCTTTCTTATTTGTGCATTAGTGAATATATGTTATACTTGTGTTGTTTATGTATTTATTATTTACTTTCTACTAATATTATCACAAGAATGTATATTGCATCTACCTGTTATGTAATGAACCACATTGGTGGTGCCCTATAGAGATTTTATAACACCTTTCTCAGGAAACTATGACACTTAGGTACTTAAAAAAACCTCACTTGTTGCTGGTATAGGTTGGGATAAGGCCCGAGTTTTACCATATAGAGGGATAAAATGCTACAATTCTATAGACCGATAAGAGGTTTGTCTTAGAGTTGGGTACTAACCATCTTTTTTAATTTTATTCTTTTCTATATTATGTATGTGATCAGATCGGTGGTTGATTAGTGTCTTGTAATTAGGTATGACCATTCAGGTCTGTTATTTATATAATCATTCATTATAGAATGTATGTTTATTGGTTTCTACGTACTCTAATTTTATACTATTAAATGTTTGGTTATCTATTTTTTTATTTTTCACTATGATTGAGGGTATAGTCTCTCATGATTCCACCGTAGATCCTCTCTTCTAGTTTTTAGCCTCTAGCATATGGGGAGACATAACTTAGGCCATTTGACACTCTATCTCAGACATAGTGATTCAGGTCAGAGTGTTACACATATAATGAATTATTCTTACTTATCTTTTATCTATAATAAAATCAAAATAGATATTATGGGACATATTTATGTATCTTATATAGTCGAAATTGATGAATTCCCCTCAAATATAATATTTAGAAAATTTTTGGTTTCATATATCTATTAGGAATAGTTATATATGAGAATGTTTCCACTTATATATGATGGATAATAGTGTTGAAACCTTATATAGTTGGTAATATTGAGTATAAAATTCTCGATATTGATTATATATTTCATGATTATATTTCAAAGGAGGATAAAAGAATAAGTTACCTTTAGTTGAGTTTATATATAATGAAAATTAGAACTTCATTATTGGTTTGGAACCCTTTATGGATTCATATGGAGGGAACTTTAAAACCCTAATTTTCTAAGAGGTGGTTAGTAACTCAATAATGATTGAGCCAAAGTTTGTGTAGATGACTAAAAAGAAGGTTTAGATCATTGAAAAGTGGATAAATATAAAAAAATATTCCATAAGTTATATATGTAATGGAGATAATGACCCACTAATCCCAAGGAGAGGATCCACACTGGTTAAAGTGTGTGAACAATGTTTTTTATGTGTCAAAGATTAGGTGGTAAATTTATAATGAATCAAAAATCATTAATTAGGTATTGATATATAATGGGGATGATGATACTTTCACTGAGTAACTTATAGTGATTGAGGTTCATCAATAGACAGTTCTTCATGATTGAAATATTTATATAATATGAATTCTATTATAGAATTGTATAAACTAGGAGGGAATTTATGAGAAATTGGAGAGGAAAACATAACTTTATCAATGACCTAGGTAGGTTCTCAATAGGTCCATTTCATGATTGAGTGGTATCATATTAGTTTTATCTTAGAATATGTATTTATAGAAGAAACATGTGATATGTTTTTTGGAATTGGGGAAAAATGATTATGGATTTTGAGTTCATTCTGTCATGCTTGGAAAGAAAAAAATAGTGTGTGATGGTTCACACATTCCAATGTAAGTATTTAGATCATTTACAAACTAATTAAAGTAATTAGGAAATTTATTTCAAGATATAATTAATTTGGTACGTGCATCATTTAGTGGTTTGGTTATGGTTAATGTGAATGTTTTTTTGTGATTAAGGAGCTATTCTAGGGTAAAAATATTAAATAAATTTCATTCCCATAACTTAATGATCCTTGTCTCTACATTATTTCAATAAAAATTTGACTATATAAATGTTTTGTAAAATATATCTCTACATAGATAACTACAAAGGAGGAAATAATATTTTTTTAATATACTATTGTATATCCAATAAAAGACCCTAATAGTGTGGGTGATCCTATTCATGATTTTATTGTGGTAAGGCCCCCTTTAAATGAATATGTTCTATATAACCCCGCCATAGAGACTGAGATTTCCCATTGATTGGATACTTTGTACTAGTATTATTATAAAAGGCTTCCTATATTCAAGGATGATCGTAAACCATCAGTGGAATATGACTATCCGGGGGTAGTGACTAGGGTCTTCAAACTGGTAGGGAATCTTGAGGAGGATAGGGTGGTACTGGTAGATAGTCTCTTCATGGTGTTAGTGAGCCACTGGTGGACTGTGACTCAATAGACCAAATGAGGAAACTTTAGCTCATGGACAATGTTTGAGTAAATTCTTTTGATTATAGTGTTACCTATAAAATATATGGATGGATGGGTCCAATAGTAATTATAGCTTTATTAGAGAATAATTAAAGTGGTAGAATATGCTTCACAATTTAAATGCTTGTCCAATTTTTTCCAAGAACTGGATCTATGTTGAGTATTAGGGGGATTGATGATTTGATTTGGAACTTAGGGAAATTATTCTAGATATAGTGATCTATCCATATATTTACTTACATAAAATTCTTTTAGAGAGTGAAATTTTCAAAGATAAATTTCTTGGATCTTATCATCATAGGTTGGATTCGAGATCAAGTTTTAGGGTGCAAGGAATTTTTCCACTGCTAGCCAAATATATTTTTCTAAGGATAGTAGGGGGAGGTTCCAACATACCCTTACCTTATATCATGAGTCATGGGTTATAGGTTCTCATGGGAAATAAGTTAGAAAATGAGGTATGATGTGATTAGCCTATGTTAGTCATGGAAAAATATCCACGGAGTGTCCTTTTTAGTGATTATCTAGTGTATCTTTGAGTAAGTATATGTATGGGATATCAAGTTGGACTCTTTATGAATACATGTTAACTCAAGAATAATGTCATGAAAGATTTCAAAAATAAGGATTCATAGGTTGTGGTCGTAGAGACAGATGTGGGAAATAGTTTAACCCTCACTTACTACCACCACTATTACATAGACCTCATTATATATATAAGATTCCTATTGGAATGAAATATATAGCATAGGTGTATGGTTAGATTCACACCATGGGGGAGTTTGATCATGCCACACTAATTATTATAAGAGGTTCTCTATGCATCTAATCTACATTAGAGAATTACCTTGTTAACATAGGTGGAAAATACCCCTTCATTTTTACCACCATTATCCATGAGATTGAGATTTTAGTAAAAGATTTATAATGATAAATTTTATATGAATCTTCTATTAGTAGCACAAAAAAAAAAATTTCACATACCTTTTTTGAAATAATTTTTTTGATGAGAAAAAATTCACATGGAATCTAATTATGACGAACTGGCCATTACATGATGTTATTATAGGGATATATTGGTTATCACAAGTTCAATAATGGTATGAATACTATCAATAATGACTGATATAGCTGTGATCTAGAAAATCTTACTTTATATTCACCAGGGAGTGGGACCTTCATTGAGGGCGGGCCAGACTAAAAATATGAAGTTACAACCAATCAACTTTTATCTTATGATCATATATTTATTTATAATGTAAAATTAGGTTGATATTATTACATTATAAGTGGATGGTTATATGAGTATATTTTTAGAGAACATTCTAGGGATATCATACAAGATAATAATTTGAGTTATGCATTGATTTTTACCCAAGGGTTACTTTGATTGAGTCAAGAACATATTGGATTGAACCTAGAAATCATATATTGTTAAAAAAATTTACAAGAGTAATTTTATAATATCATGTATATGGTCATTATGTGAGATAAAATGTCACCTTAGGAATATTTTACATTTTTCACTAAGAAGAAAGACAAAATATCAGAAATTTGATCAATTTCCATCACTTTAATTTGGTGAATGAAAAAATAAAATCCTCTAATGATTATCAAAGATCAATTTATACACTTGAAAATAATAAGATGGTTCTCAAAAATTGACCTTGGTTCAGGCTATAATTATCTTCTATTTTGGGGAAAGGATATCCCGAATATCACTTTAGGTATCATTAAAAACTCTATGAGTTTTTGGTTATGGAATTTTGGGTGAAGAAGGATCTAAAAGTGTTATATATATTATGATTCATATATGAAATCCCTCTAATGACTAATTTGTCATGTTATTTATTAAATATATCCTAATTTAATCCTTAAAATAGGAGTATAATGCATAGTAATTTTGATAAGTTTATACTTTCTTTAAGTGAACCAGCTTTATAGTAAACTCATGAATTGTCTATTATAAATCTGGGAGGTAAATTTCCTAGGAAACATCATCTTAGGTGGTCAAGTAGTATTAATCCTTGTGAATTTTATGTTTGTTATTTCATTGGATAAACCAAATAATATTTTTTTATTCCAAAACCTCTTCAATTGGTAGGATATTTCTAAATAATCATTGGAATTTTCTATCAAACTGCATCTCCTATGTTTTCCCTCTCTGAAAAGTTTTAGAAATTCATTTGTCCTGATCGATTCCAAAGAGCTTTTGTTGAGACAAAGAGGATATTAGCCAGTGATATAGTATTAATACTATAAAATGAGAGAACAGAGTTCATGGTTTTTAGTGACACATTATGGATTATATTGGGATGTTTTTGATACAGGTATGGAAACAATCACACATGGATATAGAAAGATGAGATCCCACAAGAATAAATCTAAAACATATGACTTGTAGATGAACCTAAGACTTGAATTTATGAATTTATTTTGGATTATTTTTTATTCTATATAATCTAATGTAATCTATGATATATATTTTTATCATAAGTGTATTAATATGGGGAATTTCATATGTCTTTGGTTTTTATAGGATTACAATTTTGATATTTTCTGTACCATAGTAAAGGAAAGGTGTGGTAGAAGATCTAAGGTGGATGAGTATGAATCATCTTGTGGGGGAATAATTTAGTCAATATCCTATGATAGAGAACATATAATTGTGTCTTGGACTTGGTTGATGAGGGGGATGTAACATACGTAGGCTCTATGAATATAACCACCATAACTTTTCACTGAGTGAAGGAGGAAAAACTTGGAGACATATAATATGATATTTGGAGGGAATACATATTATTAGTAAATTATCCTAATAAATATTTAATATAGGTAGCATAATATCATTTGTAAAGGCCAATTCACTATAATAATTGAGAATTGTGAGGAGGTATTATTTCATTTTTACATTTCTCACATAGTATTATATATTAGCGTTGAAAATCTACACTTGTAGATCTAAAATTAGTATAATTGGTTGAGAATAAGTATCCACATTATTAAGTTTGTAATGAGTTTCCTTAACTGTCTATTGGTGAAGGCCAAGCATCAAGTTACTTGGGGATGGATTCAACCACATATTATTACATAATGAAAGTGGGAGAAAATATCAATGGATTTCATGACCCGAATTCCTTATTTTATAAATTTTCATTTCATTATTTTGGATATTATATTTCATGTGATGAATTATTCTTAATTCATACCTATCTATAACTAAAGCACAATAGATATCATGGGATGTCTCAATGTAGTTTATATTGGATGACTTCCTGAATTTATATCTAATATTATCTTCATCCAATATTATTATTTCATGTATCTATTTTGAATAAGTATGTATGATCCCCTTTCAACTCAACTATGATTTATAATGGTGTTTAAAAATTATATATATGGTATGATTTAGTATAAAATCATGGATATTGAGGACATATTGCAAGATTTGTTGTTAGATTTCAATAGAGGCTAGGATAATCACTTACATTTAGATGCGTTTATATACATCAAAAGTTACTACTCTAATATTTGTATAAAAAAATTTATTGAATCATAAGGAAGGAACTTTTGGACTCTAATTTACTAATAATAGGTTAGTGAGCCAATAATTATTAATCCAAAGTTGGTGTACCTGACTATTAAGAGGGTGTAAGTCATGCACATGTGAATAAAGATAATAAAAATATTCCTTAAGTAATATAATGAGTGAAAAATGAAAATTTTTATTCAATTAAGGAAAAGGAAAGAACAAAGTTCATGGGGGGTTAAAATTAATTTATTTCAATGGAATACCCTTATATAATGCTAATTTAGTCCAATGGAAGAGATCTCACACTCAAAAAGGTAACTAGTCCCAATGATTAGTCAGCTTTGGATGTAAGAAGATTGTCCTCCATGTCTCCCTCCCACCAGGTGTGCAAGATCTCCATATCTTGGTTATGTTTATATTTGCAGACTCTAATATAATAGGTAATTCTATAATTTCTAGTGGTGAGTCCAAATAATTCATATACCACCATTGATGAGTCAAATTCGACCACTATGAGAAAATATTGTTCACCATGCAAATATCAATCCCAGTGAAAATAAATTTAGCTTCATCTTCAATAAAGATACCCTACCCAAATATTTATAAAACCACTAGGAGGAATGAGCCCCAAGTGTCCTAGAAAATACCACCACTACGCATGATAGCACCGACACAGGATCCATCCATATTCAGTTTGAGACCCCAACATGGTTCCTTCCAACACACCCCAAAGCCAGACCAATCTATATGTTCCACCACTATAGTTAGATAATGAAACACATTAAGGTCTCGGATAAAAGGATTCGTTGATTATTTCTTGCACAACATTCCAAGAGAATTGTAGAGATATACAAATATAGTTTTTTTTGTGATTTTTGGAAGCTTTCAAGTGTTTATGACAAAGAAAGTTACATGTTTTCCAAATCACCCAAAATCCTATAAAAAATTGAATAAAATTACCTTGGGAAATGAGGTTTTTTATATAAATATCAAAACAGATTTTTATAAAGGTCTTAATTGCTTAATATCAGTCATTGAAACTCGAGATACCCTTGGGTATAGCCTAGAAAATTTTTACTAAATCACTTTTAATAAAAACATATACCAGAGTATTAGTGTTTTAATTATCATAAAAAACATACTTATAGGTGAGTGGGATACCTATTTTTTAAATATTCACTTCTATAGAAGTTACATTATTTCAAATGTTCTAGGCAAGGAATTTTATTTTGGAGGGAAGTTCTCTACACCTGAGTTTACTACCAATATAATCTCAAATTTGTGGATTATGAAGAGTCGTGTGATTGTACACGAATTTTTAGGTTCCCAATATAGATATAGTGAAGGCACAATGATTCGTTTAATCCACCATTTTAATATTTTGGAATAAGATATTATATTATTCATTAATAACTACTTTCCAAAATACTAGGTGGGCACTAGATTTTTTTAAGGTCATGTTTAGGGTAGGAAACATTGGAAATATGAGGGGTGATCCCACCCAATTATATTTCTATAAATCAATGCCACCTCTCCTAATTATCTATTGAGAATTGTCAACCATAAATTGGGTGTTACATTATAGGCTGTGACATAGGTGTGAAATGGAAGAGTTCCTAGGAAAGTATATTAGGGAGATTCCATATTTTTTCTAATGAATTTATCCTAGAGAGACCCGCATGAGATCTTCCCCCAATATAGTTTTTCTTGAAATAAAAACATGTTTTTCTCCATTCCCCATAAAATAATACCCCTTCATCAATTTTTTTGGATTTTCTAGACTATAAAGCCTAGTGGGGGTGAACCTATTTATATGATTTCCAAATGAATATATTAAGGATGAATTCCATATTCATAAAGATAGTCTTGGAAAATTCCATTCTATAAGGTAGAACCCATGTATTCCATCGATAAATACCTTATAGAGATTCCAAACCCCTACTCAATAAGTTTAGAAAATATGGTCATGCATTTGATAAAAATATAGACACTTATTTTATTAATATTTATACATTATCCTCTTTTATTACTATAGACATTCAAGAACATCATTATGTTTCTGATAGTATTACTACTAAGATTCATTAAGAAAATTATATCATTAGTGAAAAATAAATGAGTGATTCTAGATAAACCATACCAACCTCTAAATGGGCACAAAAGTCCCTCAGAAATATACTTATTATGATTTTACTAAGAAACTCATGAGTAAGAATAAAAAAGATTTATCAAAGGGGAACTTCTTTCCAAATACTCTTAATGTATTTGAAGAATCTGAACTTCTTTCCAATGATAGAAATTGAAAACCATGGTGAGAAGAATAAATGGAAGAATAGGTCGCATACCCCTCAAAAAACCACATTGTCTTTGAAAATTAATATTTACTTGTGGTTTATGGTCGCTTATTATCCATGAACATAGTATATGGGTTCACCTAATACTGTGTATAATGAAACCAGTTAAAATGGTTGCACAATATTTTTCATGTGTCATATATTTGGGGGTACATTTAAAATCAATATCGTATCATTAACTAGGGATATATAGACAGTGAAGAAGATGATAATTTCATTGACTAACTATTAGTGATTAAGGATTATTAATAGAAAGGTCTTCATGAATGAAATATTTATCTAGTATAGATTATGTTATAGAATGGTGGCATTCAAAATAGAATTTTTGAATAAGTGGGGAGGCACACATAACCTTTTCAATAACCTAGGTATGGTCTTAGAAGGGTTATTTCATATGAAAGTGGTAGAGTAGTATGTTTGTATTTGAATTAGTGTTTGAAGTATGGAAATGTGAGATTTCATTTAGGAATTGAGGTAAAAAAGGTTCATATATTTTGAGTTCATTCTGTCAAGTTAGGAAATAAAATAATAGTGTGTGATGGTTGGAACATTACAATGTATGTATTACGATCATCTACTGACTAAATAAATTACTTATGATGTTGTTTTCAATAAATAATTAAGTTGGTCTCATATCATTTAGTAGTTTGGTTGTGGTTTATATGAAATATTTTTTGTGATAAGGGAGATATTATAGGTTTAACAAATTGAAGAAATTTCATTCATATAACCTAATTATCAATATTTTTTCACTATTATAATGATATTCTAACTATATAAATCATTATTATAATATATATCTATGTATATAGATAGTGAGGAGGAAAGATTATATATTTTTACCTTTTATTTCACAACCTGTATATGAACCTCATAGTGTGGATGATCTTAGTCATGGTTTAGTAGTGGAAGGACCACCTTTGAGAGTGTAGGTTCAAGCTAACTCCACAATATTGATTGAGAATACTTAGTGGCTAAAGGATTTTTACTAGTATCAGTATAAAAGGCCATATAGATTTATAGATGATCCTAAAACATAATTGGAAGAAGACCATATGAGGGTTTTAACTAGGTTCTTCAAACATACAGTGAAACTTGAGGAAGAATTGGTGGTACTGGTAAATCTTATCTTAACGGGGTTAGTGTGCCACTGGAGGATTGCGATTTAGTAGACACAAAGAGGGATTATTATCTCATGGATCAAGTTTGAGAGTTTTTTTTGAGTTGGGTGTTACATATAAATTCTATGGATGGTATGGGAATAATAATTTTTATAACATCAGTAGAGAAACATTATAGTGATAGATTATTCTTATTGAATTGAATACTTGTATAATTTTTCCTTGAAATTGATCCATGATGAGTATCCCAGGGATTGATGCTTTAATATGGAACCCAGGGAAACAATATAGGTCATGGTGATCTCTATCTACTTACTTATATGAAATTACTTTACAAAGTTAAAATTTCATAGATAACTTAATTGGATCTTAGCTTCATAGGTTGGATTCATGATAAAGTTTTAGTAAGAAATAAATTCATCCTTTTATTTACAAATATATTCTTCTAGAAATAAGATGTCTAGGTTTCAACAAAACCCCACTCATATCTCAAGGGTTAATAGTTATAGGTTACCATAGGGTATAAAGGAAACAAGGTAGTATGATGTGATAAACCTATGTCAGTCATCGAAAAAGTTCTTAGGAGTATCCTTTTTAGATATCATCTTGCGTATATTTGAGTAAGTCTATGGAAGGGATATCGATTTAGATTATTTATAGACATTGGGTACCTTAATAAAAAATTCAGGGAAGAGTATAAAAGGAAGGATCCATAGGTAGTGTAGGTGGAGATGGAGGTGGGAACAATTAAAACCCACAATTATCACCACCACCATTACATGGTGGTCTTCATTATATATATAAGATTCTTTATGTATTGAGACAAAAGAGTAAGGTAATGGTTAGATTCACACTATAGAGGAGTTTGATCATGAAACATAGGCTATTATAAGAGGTGTTATATACTTATACTATAATTTAGATATTTCAATTGGTAACATAGGTGGTATATAATCCTTGATTATTACCTCAATTATGCATGATATTTAGATTTTATTAAAGGATTTAATGTGATAAATTTGGTATAAAGATTATATTAGATTCAGAGGTACTTTATTCCAGTATACCATCTTTACAAGTTTTTTTTATGAGAATGTGTTTTGATTGGATATAATTATGATGATATTGATATTTCATGATGTTATTCATGGGATACAATGGCTATCCCAAGTTCAATTATTAATAGACTAATATCAATGTTGAGTGATGTACCTATGAGTTAAAAAATCTTACTTCACAATCACCGGGGAGTGGTACCCTTTAATAGGGTGGGATGGATTGTGAACGATAGATCTATAACCAATCACCCATTATCTTTTAATCCTATATTTATTTAAAATACATACTTTGTTTGAGATTCTTCTATTTTTAGTGGATGTTTATATAAGTGTATTTTGAGAGAACATTCCAGGGTTATCCTTAGGGATGAGTGATTAAATTATGTATTAAGCTTTACAAAAGGATTAATACATATAAATAAAGATCATATTTGATATAATATTATAGATTATGGAGCTATGGTAAAGTTACAAGAGTAATTTGATGAAATCATGTATAAGGTCTTTATAGGAGCTAACATGTCACCATTGGTATCTTTTTTTACTTTCTATTCTAAGATGGTAGAGAAAATCGAGAGATTTGGGTCAATTAGCATCACTTTAATTAGGTGAATACTAAGAAAAGTTATCTCATATTTATTATTAATGTTCAATTCTTCCACCTAAATATAAAAAGATTATTCTCAAATATTGACCTAGGTTTAGGCTATCATTAGCTTAAGTTTTGGGAAAGAGAATATACAAAGGTCAATTCAATGTATCATTATGAACTCTATGAGTATGTGGTTATGAAATTTCAGGTGAAGAATGAATTGAAAGTGTTCATATCTCTCATTAACAAAATTTAAATGAAAATTTTCAACCAATGTTTCATGTTGTTTATTAAATACATCCTCATTTACTCCAAAATAATGGAAGATCATGTAGGGTAATTATGAGAACTTTGTAGTTTCTTTAAGTGAATAATCTTTATGGAAAAATATTAATGTGTCAGTAATGGATTATGGATATATATTTATTGGAACAAGTAATCTCATAGGGTGGAGTAGAAGTAGTACCTATGAATTTTATGACGTTTACTTCTTTAGATGCACTAAAAAATATTTTTTGATAAAAAAATTTCTTTGGTTAATAGGTTATTTCTAAAAGTTTCATTGAAAATTCTTCTTAGATAGCATCCCCTATATATTACCTATCTAAAATGGGTAGTCATTCATAGTGTTATATTGATTTCAGGGAGCCTTTTATGAGTTAAATAATATAATAACTTGTGATCTATTATTGATACTACACATGGTGGGACTAGATTTTATGGTTTTTAGTGGAACATTATAGATAGTATTGGGATATGTATTGATGTAAGTATGGGAAAAATCATGAATGTAAACAAAAATATGAGATACCTTGAGAATAACTATGAAACATATTAATTGGAGTAAAAAAAATGCATTTTCACTCAGGAGTCAAATATATTATTTTATTTTGGAGTGATTTTTTGTCTACATATAAAAAAGCGTATCTGATATATATTCTATCAGAATCATTTTAATATGAGGTAGTTTATATGAATCGATTTTTTATAGGATTAACAGTTTGAGAATCACTATCCCCCTAATAAAGGAAATTATTGGCATAAGATCTAAGATGGATGAATGTGACTCAGTATTTAGAGGGATAATTCAAGAAGTGGCATATAATAGAGAAGTTAACATTTTGTTCTTGGAAATGGTTCATGAGTGGGATGTATCATACCAAGGATCTATGAATAAAACCTACACACTTGTATAATGAATTAATTTGGTCTAATTATATATATTTAATAATATATTTATAGATAAAAAAATATTCTTAGGTAATGATACTGATGATTTTTTGATGGATGGGTGAAAAATATCACTTATCAAGGATAAATCACCATACTAATTAATCATAGTGAGGAGGTATCAATGGATTTTCACACTTATCCCCTAGTAGTATATCCAATATGGATATAATGGTATATCTAATAATAGTATTGGTGGATAATAATAAAGAGAAAAATTATCAAGTTTGTGATGAGGTTCCTTACTTTCTAGCAGGTGATAGTCGAGCATAAAATTCCTTGACGGTTGATTCAGCCAATGAGTATGTATTAGTGGAAGTGGGATGGAATATATATGGATTTCATGACCTTAATTCATTTTTCTATAAATATTCATGAATTTTTAATGAATATTATATATTATATGATGAATTATTCTTACTTCATTCCCATCCACAATCAAATTATAATGGATAACATGGTACATCTCTATGTAGTTGAGATAGTCTGATAGCATGAATTTCCCTTAAATATTTTCTTCAAAAAGTTTTTTTATTTAATGTATATATTATTAATAAGTATATATGAGGACATTTAAACTAAACTATGATTGATCATGGAGTCCCACCCTTAGATAAATGGAAAGATTGATTAGACTATCTTGGATATTGAGGACATTATACAATATTTTATGGTATATTTCATAGAAGGATTGGAAAATAACATACCATTAGTGATTATTAATACAAAAATAGTTTCCACTAAATTCTTGGCATAAAATCCTTTATAGATTCATAAAAAAAATGAAATTTAGGACCCAATTTTCTAATATAATGTTATTTTCTGGTAATTATTGTTCCAAAATTGGCGTAGCTGACTATAGATAAGGTGTAAGTCATTCACAAGTGGATAAAGGAAAAATAAAGCTTCCATAAGTCATATAAATAATAGAGATAATGAAATACTGAGTCTGAGGACAAAGAACTAAATATTCCTTGATATCTATTGATATAATGACCTAAGAATATTTATATTGGGAAACAATATTTTTTTGAGGTTTATTGGTCACTTATTAGATATAGACTAAGTAGGCTGGGTCATTTACTACCTTGTATGTCCATAATTTTTAAAATGTATACACAATGATTTTAATGTGTCATAAATTAAGTGATATGTTTGTAATAAATATAATATAATTAACTAGGGATAGATGTAAAATAAGGGTGATGAGACTTTCACTGAGCATCTAGTAGTTATTGAGAATCACTGATAAAAAGATCTTCATGAATGAAATATTCATCTTTCATAGATTCTGTTATAGAATAGTGGAATTTACAAAGGAATTTTTTGAGTGTGAGATATGAATTATAACTAATTAACCTCATCATTCAAGTTGTTTTTAATTTATAGGTAGAAAATTCTTAAAGGTGAAGAAAATTCAACATCATAAGTTTTCTTATAAGCCACTTTTTTATTTTAGAAGATTAGTTATTATTTTATTAAGTTGAATTTAAGAGTACTCGTAATCCCTCAATTGATATCTTTTAAGTTTTAACTAGATTATATGTGATAAAGATAATTGAAATTTGAAAAAGAAATATTGATCAAGGTATTATAGTAGAAAAATAAAAATATCATTGAAAATATGGTTCAAATTTTAAAACTATTAACAGAGTATTATTCAGGATTATTTGTTTTATGAATGGGAAAATTGATATTTTTGGATTTAAAACCCATAGTGGGACTATTTTATCTAATAATGTATATACCAACTTAACCAATATCATTATCACAAAATCCAAGGAGACAATGTAGATTGTATCACAAGATTTACTGAGCAGTAAATGAGGGTCAACTTTGAGATAGGTCTTCTTAACTCTTTCAGTATATCCTTTTATGTTTTTGATTTTTTGATAGATTTTAATATATAATTATATTAATTATTATTATCATTATTTTAAATAATTAATAGTAATAAAATTTTATTTTTCAATTTTTGGATTAAAATGTCTCTATAGTGGCAGTGTGACTAGAAAGCAGCAACATGATCTATATCAACCACCATAGTACAGAACTTCTACCACCATTATTTAGTGTATACTAACTTATTTAACTATGAGGGAGATGATATATGGGTGAATATGATGATATTTAATAGGAATAATATCCTATATCTTGGAAATACAAGAAAAATTAAAGCCAGATCTAGGATCTATACATAAAAAACCAACACTAGGTTGTTCACAAAAGGGGGAGGACAAATAGAGAAATTAGTTTCATAAATAAAGATTATAGTGGAGTCTTGTTGGGAGGAAGGGGAAAAATAATTAATTCCCTTATTATTATTAAATTAAATTAAATTATGTCATATATATATATATATATTATAATTTAATTTCTCCCCAAAATAAGAGTGATAACTGTAAAAAAAATATAGAATATTTCTATAGAATGTTTTCATAATCCACCCCACTAGTATATGGTAGGAACCTAGTGGTAATGAAAGTGAGAATCCTTCATAATATTTTTGTTGTTTAGATAACTCACCTTATAGCCAAGCATGTGAGAAAGCAGGACCTAAGAAAACCCAAGCTAAGAGGGAGAGGGTTGACCTATAGGTATGGAAAACCAAGGATGGATCCTCATGAGTGGTGTATAAATTTGTAAAAACCCCTATATAATTCATTGTACTAGCACATGGATCACCCATAGCCTACTAAAGACTTCCCTTTATCCAAAATTTAAAAAATGACACATATTTTTCATAGTTCTCATTTGAGGCCCAAGAATAATTAGTTTCCTTGAATTTTCCATATATTTCATAGTGATGAAATTATTAAATTTATTTGTGGTCATTTAAGGGGTTATGTAAATTTTAAGGTTATAGATATTAAATTATAAATAATCATGTTGATAAAATTTTATGATTATATTTGTGTTCTCTTTCACGAGTAAAACATAATAATACATTCCTTTAGATTATATTGAGATACAAAGATTTAATTTTGCATAGAATATGATTTTTTATGTCGATGTAGATAATACTAGTTTGATGATAGATATAAGAAACAATGATTCATAATTATCTCTAGGTGGGAATCATGAGCTTGGATTCACCTATTATGATCCTTGGAAATTGATAATTCAGTTCAATGTGATAGGTCAAAAATATGTTTTTATTTTTCTCTACCACGAGTGGGTAGTTTTATCTTATAGGGGTTATAACTTAAATGGGAATTGTCTCTTAGTCACACTTATGGATGAGACCCCATGTGAGACTAGTGGAAAACATATGGATACTTTTTCAACCTATTTATTGATGATTATATATAGGGGAAGAAATGAAAGATTATTTTATCTTGGAGTTTGTGGTGATCATTTATGTGTTAATGTGTGACTAAATTTGTTATTTAATGTTATTTCTATAATCATATAGCACTTAATCACCACCATGAGTTCTTTTGAGAAGAAATTTGTTTTTACAGAATTACAATGGTTATGAGTGTGGGTTAGGTAAATTTTTTATTATTTTACACCATTGTTTGTTATGACATGAAAAATGTGAGTGTCATTCTTACTATTTGGGGAGTCTCAGTACCCCATTGACCAATACAATTCTCAATAGTATAAGGGTCCTCCATATGAAAATTTCGGAAACTCATGGACTATGTCTACAGTTAGTCAAGATATGTCCCCTCATGTTAAACCATTTTCCTAAGTGTTTCTTTTATTTAAATATGATTGATTAATCTCTCATATATACAAGTGTAGTTTCAGAGCCTTTTTTTGGTGTGTGTACCAAAAAAAGAATTTATATTTGGGGAGTGGTGCATGTTATTATATCAAACATGGATATATACATATAATTATGGTTTTACTTGGACCTATATGAAACTCTGGATGACTATAATGATATTATAACTATATATTATGTTGGAAGCTAATTCATGGATAATATTGGAAGCTAGGATTCTAAATAAGAGAATGTTAAAAAGAAATAGTAATTTTTTAAATCATGGAAAACATTAGTTATGTTTATTGGAATTTAGTCACATTATATAGTTTATGAATTTTGATGAATCATGGATGATTTTTGGAAAATTTGAGAGAATATTTGAAGTAAATTTTGTGAAGGAATGAAAAATCATGTTTGGATGTCTATAGTCATTCCAAAATTTGTGTTAGTAAATTCTAGAAAATTTTGAAATAAATTTGACACCATAATGAATTAGTGTCAAACCATAATTTTACCCACAAATAGTTAAAATGAGAAGAAGTTTTTAACAATGAATGATATAGATGGAATATTACACAAAAATTAGATGGAGTAATGGAGATGAAGTTTTTGACAGTGGAAAAATTACACCTCAATACATGTAAATTACAACATGATTTGTGAGGATTTACCTAAGGTATTTAGGGATAAAGGTTGTGCTGACATATTCAAATCTGAGCGGGAAGCCACAAATAAAAGTGGTTCAGGCTATGGACCATTAATAAAGTTTTACATTGTGGTTAGAAGTTACAATATACTAGAGAGTTCAAGGTTATAACATTGGAGATAATATTACACCATAATATGATTTATTGGAAAAAATATGGAGATATTGACCCATGATTTAAGGAATTTAGATAAAAAAATAGGCCATGATTTTACAAGTTACATATAAATATATGAATTTGAATATTTTTCAAATATAGAAATTTTAGATTAGATTTTTGGTGATTTAATTTGTTTACAGAGGACTCTTTTTAAGGAAAATTATCATGTGATATTTGTATTAAATGGTGATTTTTTTTTTGAATTTTTGATAAAAATGGATAAGGTGAAATGCTAAAGAAATTGAGTAGATAATGTTTTTGAAAAGATAGAGAGAGTGGATAAATGAGAATATATATACTTAGGTGAGTTGTTATACATTATTGATGATATTTTTTTATTGAGGATGAAAGAATATAAGAGAAAAAACAAAATATGGATGGTGTATATATTGTACATTAAAATATTCATTATGAGTGACCCACATATTATCATTTTATTGGATTGTTTATCTTTAATCAGTGTGTGGATAAATATAACATGGGAGTAAAAATCAATTTTTCAATGAGCCTCACCTAAACTTTTACAATCATATAAAATGTATAGTCGTTCTTAGTTTACTAATATATCTCTGTGTGCATGACCCTTTGATATAACCATTTTTTTGAACCAAATAATATCCATGTGTCATCAAAATTATATTATTAGTTGGTTTTTAAGATTTTTTGACTCATGTTGAAAGGTTTAATATGTTATTTTCAACATGGGAAATAAGATATATTTGTTGAGAAGATATTTACAACCCAATTAACTCCCTCTTAGGATGTATTTGTAATTTTTGTCACAATAAGTAGTACTGTAACCATAAAATTATTTTCTTAGTGAATATTTCTTAAGTTAGTCCATGAAATGGACGATGTTGTTAATATGAAAGGAGTTCCTCTCTTTTATAGGTTTAATAATCATATTTGGAAGAATCCCATGATATTTTATTTATGTTTTATTAGACTCAATTATTTCTTCGATGTAGTGTATGGAATTTAGATTAATGATCCTATAGAGCTGTATTTTACTTTGGTAGAGAAGCACTTTCTTAACACCGATGTAAAGGAAAAAAGATTATCTATCTGGTTTCTTTCCAAATAAAATATATATTAAGGTGATGAGTTTCAAATATACTAAATCTATTTGGTACAGTAAATCCAATATTTATAAAAGAGAAAAAAGGTGAAGGAATCAATGAAGAATGTTTTACCTAATAATTTTATTTATTTTAAGAATTATACCAATGAAAATATTGACAGATTCTGAAAATAAATCCTTAATATTGTTGGTAGGGTTCAAAATTGGTCCAAATGAGTCTTGAACTACTTATCCTAGACTGGGAACCTCTATTCTACACCCAAACCTAGATCCTCCATGTCTTATAATACTTAATTGAGACCAGGATCCACTGGTGTTGGATCCGGGTTCTTATGGAACCATATTAATCTATAAATATATAAAATTATATAAAATATATAAAATTATATAATATAATTAATTATTAAATTTATAAAATGGGGAAATAATGTGGTGACCCAAATGATGCACTTATAATTTATAGTTAAAGAACCAGTGGGTACATACAAAATTGAATTTAAGTATTTAAAATTTTATTAAATATATAAATTTATATAAAATTACAAATTATTAATAATTTAAATGATTCTAGGACTAACAGGTCTAAAACAAGAAATTTGAAACACGAACCTGATCAAGAATGTTTAAACAATTATAGTTCTGGGTCATGGTTAATAAATAGAGATATCTAAGAAGACCTGTTTAAAAGGTTCTATAACCCAAATGAATTTGTGTCTAAATAATTACCATTTATATATTTAGTTATTGGATCCATTCATGAAATTAGTGATTAGATAAAGGACATAGAGACCATGAAGAAAATATTGAGGTCATTACCATGTTTTTATAATCCAAAATCATCAATTATTGAAGAAAAAAACATGGAATAGATCTCATTTAATTAATTTCAATGTAGTTTGGTTTCATATGAGATGCATATGTTTCCAAAATAGAATAAAATTCAATCATATAAATATATCTTATTTAATTTTTTTTGAAAACTTGATATCTATCGAGGTAAATATGGAGAAGAAGACGTGAGTGATGAATTATAATTAATTGTTGAAAGAAGGTTTAAGAGTGATAAAGAAATATGTGTAGTAAACATAGTATTGGATGGATTGAATTTTGGAATTTCTAAAAACATTACTATAGGGTGTCTAAATAAGGTTTATAGAGATATAAAAGAAGATTACCTACAAAATCATATTTTTTTCTTTCACATGAAATTTTAAATCTTGAAACACATCTACAAGAAAATTTTGAAGGAATATCATGGTTTTCAAAGTTGTTAATGATGATGATGATTATTGCTTTAAGGAAGGTGAAATAGTGTTTTAGTTAGATTTATAAGTGTAACATCCCCAGCTTGGCTCACCCCAACCATAACCAAACTAGAGTGAAAATAACTTAGGCATGACTCCTTGTAGGCCAATGGCCATCGAATAATATCAAGGGTCTATCAGTGATCATGTAGAGACCATAAACTCTTGAAAAAATTACCATAAATAAGATCATAATGAATAATAATAATTAGTATTCACAATATATTGGAAAAAATTTGAACATTAAAACTATGGGTCTCTTATGCTGAAATAATTTCCCATATGTTATATCAAATAAATTGCTGTAATTCCATATGAGTTATAAAATAATAAAAAAGACCATATATTGGTTGATCATATATAACATGGTCTTAAAAATAATAATATTAAAAGTGATTAAAAAACCGACCTCAATTCCCTGAATGATGTTGCCTCCCTCTCAATCTATATATATCTATCTCATTCATCAATAACAAGTCATTTTCCATCAGATGTATCATGAAACATAAAATCTACAAGTGCACTGATATTCCCATGCAGGGTGTGAGTATAATTCAATAGTCCACCACCAATAGTATCCCTAAACAAATCATGAATTTACAGGTGCATGCATGAAGTGTTATAATAATAATAATAATCAATAATGATGATAATAATAAAGATTATATTTTTTTTGATAAATAAGACACTAAGGTAGTGACCATTCTTTAATTGGATAGTTCCATAATAAGTTGGAAGATATGACCATTATATCATAAAGCCAATAGGGTAGTACATTCCCACACCTATAATGATCTCATCCCCAAAAAAATTATTACCCCAACTCAGAATAAGAAAAAATAAATGAAAAAGAAGTCCCATATATAAACCAGCCTTAACACTAGGTCATTTTTACCCCAATCATAGTAATATAGACACAAGGGAATGTTGGACCATGTTAATAATGATGACATACCATATGAATCTCAAAACCTGATCAAAATAATGTAAATACAATTCAAAAAGGTAGTCCATGTATATAATGACCTTGTTTGAGAGGCACCTCAATTCTAAGTCAACATAATATAAAAATTATCCAATGTATATAATGATATTAGACGAAAGGAATCTCAACCCCCAGTCATCAAAATTTAAAAATAATGGGAATGGAATCCTCATGTCTATGATGATATCTACCCACAAGCATTGAATTCCCTTCTCAAGATATACGTAAAGACAAATTGAAAGGAGAACCATATATATAATGATCACATCTCATTAGAAGATTGATCCATTGCATAATAATATAGGACCATGGGAATGGTGTCCCCATGTCCATAATGATCTTGGCATTAAGAAATGTTGATCTAGTTCATAATTATGTAAGGACCATGGGAAAAGAATCCACATGTAAATAATGATATAAGATCTAAGGTATCTCAATCCTGACTCATGACAATGTGAAGAAAATGGGGAAATTATCCCCATGTTTATAATGATCTCACCCCTATGGAATCCCAGTCAAAGTATATCAATATCAACACACTAGGCCATGTAATCCCTTAAAAATAACCATATCCTAGTCTAAAAAATAATACATGGATGAATCATAAAAAATTATAACAATGTTGGTGTATAGTACATTGCCTCATTTAATAAAAACTTGGTTAGTCCTCACTTACTATGTCATGACCCATCCTCGGGGCCCGTGCCGTGACTACCCCAAGCCCGCCTTCCATAGGCCATGGGATGGTGACTAGCACCAAGGCGTAAATCCCGGTAAAGGGAAGGCATTGCCTTTGTAAAGTGAACAAGCACCACAGAGTAAGCAAGCGGAAAAAGTAAACACTAAGTAAAAACTGGTACAACAGTAAGTGCGGAAAAGTAAGTGGGCCAGAATACAAACCCAAACTGAAAGTAAAGTACAACTCGAAAGGGGAAAAAACAACTGAAAAGCAAAGCCGCAACGTCGAGCCGTCCACTGGAAGTCCCACCTGAAGGGTGAGTACAGATAGCCTCCACTGCTTCTCGGGTCCAGCCGACCGCTCTGAGTACGTCCCACCCAGTGGTCTACCTCCAGGTACCGTCCTGCTCCGCAAGCCTCCACCACGATCAACGTTGTCCGTTATCTGAAACCAACACAACGTAGTGCGGGAATAGCCCGTGCAGGGGTGAGTATAAGCTACTCAATAGGGACCCCGAGACCCCCGAAGGTCTCCCAGAATCCACAAAGGATAATCCACAAAGGAAAGATACAATCATGAAGTAACATCCGACACGGCTTAGGTATATTCCCATACATATACCTAAGTCATCAATTCTCGCTCGGCTCCAACATCCGAGCTCAAGTACAACCCAGTACACACAGGAAAGAAAAACATAAATCCACACTGGATAGCACAACACAATCCACAAAGGAAAGCAAATCAGGATTCAGCTCACACAGGTATGCTTTTTATATGACGATAGAGATGATCAGGTATTGCCACTGATTCATCTAAGTCATCGGATCCACAAAGGATCAATAGGTACTAACCCCCACAATGACCCACAATGGATCTGACCCACAAAGGATCGATAGGTAACTAACCCCCGCAATGACCCACAAAGGATATGACCCACACAGGATCGATAGGTAACTAACCCCCGCAAAGACCCACACTGGATCGGAACAACACAGGATCTGTAGGCGCTGGCCCACACAGGACCACTGAGCGCTGGCCCACATAGGATTGGACCTACACATGATCGGTAGCACTGACCCACAAAGGATCGCTGAGTGCTGTATTCGTCGCCGTCGAATCCACTGAGGATCTCTGTACAGTCGTCGTCATCACAGTAACAGTCGCAGCCAGCTCTAGGGTTCCCGCACACATCAAGCTCGTTCGGGAGGGTCCGCTCCATGAGCCGAGAGGATGATACATCAACTGACACATAGTCCAGAGTTGATGTATCCAAAAGTTCTCTATCGTCAACAGGAACTCAACTTCGCAGACGGCGCGTCAATCGGACGCCCGGTATGAGAGTTATTGGCTTTTTCGTCCCAAGGGCCCGGTTGGTTTTAAAGGAAAAACCATCCCGACCGTACTCCAGCTACGTCCAAACCTCAGGAAGAGTAAGCCAAAATATCAGTCTCACTTAGAGGAATTCAGCAAAGTCGACGACACGTCAATCGGACGTCCGAAGCTCAAGATATGAGCGTTTCCGCTCCGAGGCCCCGGTTGGTTTCGTGTACGAACCAACCCAGCCGAACACAAAGTATTCCGAAACCTTGAGTGCGATATACCGAAATGACCTTCTCGATCCAAGGATTGAATCGCCGATGACGGCGCATCGTTTGGAGTCCCGTACCTCAGGTTATGAGCAAAAGACCGAAAAGTTCCGGAAACAGGGGGGGGGGTCTGGGCCCGGACCGACCGAGTTTGGCGCGACCCGGCCTGGCCAGGGCGGCTCAGCACGGCCTGGGTGCGACCCGGCCGGCGGGTTAGCTCGGCTCGGCTTGGCCGAGCGGCCGAGCAAAGGGAGCCGCGGGGCGTGTTTTCCCCGCGGGAAGAGGAGCCGCGGTCCCGCATGGGGCCGCGCTTGGTCAGCGGATGCGGAAAAGCCGTGTCCCATGTCTCGCCGGACCCGTGCGGTCACGGGTCTGGTCGGCCGCCGCCGCCGCGGCTTCAGCCGGGGCAGCTCCATCCGGCGGCGTGCCAGGGCGCCGCCACCTCCGGCCGCTGGTGGATTCCGCGGGCCACCGGAGTTGCTCCGGTGGTCCGATTCCATTTCCGTCTGCGCCGTAGCTCCTCCCGTGTCCCATTCTCCACTGCCAGGCCCTCAAATCGCCATTGCGGCCCCGTTTGTCATCGTACTCCGTTTCGAACACCAAGAACGAAAAAGTGTGGTGGGTTCAAACTTGTTTGTTAGTCCGCACCCACCACGTTAGCGATTTTTAAAAAAAATATATTACACAACAAAAGTTTAACAAACTTCGCGGGTATAAATCACAAAGATTTTTAAGAATCAAACCCCTACCTCGTCGAAGTCGTCGAACATGCGTTCTTCACGGAATTGATCGTCACGGAAGAAGAGGATCGTCACATCGCGGAAGGGCGTCGCGTCGTCGTGGTATACGACGTCGCGTCGACGATCTCCGGGGGGTAAAGAAAACACATGGATTTAATTTACACGAATTAAATCCATGTCAAGTATAAAATCCACAAAGGAATTTAAAATATTCATAAACTCCTACCTCAAACGGATGTTCGAAGATTCATCGCGGAAGAAGAAACGCCGCAGGAGGATAATCATTGGCGTCGCGGAACACGGCGTCGCGTCGTCGATCTCCGAGGGTTCGGTGTTCTTCATCACCTTTCGTCGAAGGCCGACGTTCTTCGCGTTCTTTGCGTTCTTCGTGTAGGAGGATGAAGGACTTAAGGTTTCTGTGAAATCCTCTCAACGAACAACACTCAAGAAGAAAAGTGTTGGTCTTATTTTATTACATGCCAACAAACGAAAATTCTAAGTTAAGCAACGAACCATTAATTTGATAAATTAATGGTATGACTTAACTGCCCAATTAATAGGGGCGTTTAGAATTTAAGAAAACGTGTCGGTTGACCTTATTTAAAAAGTGTTTTCGAGGGTGCGTTACTTAGGGGAAAAGAAACGGTGGGGCTCGTGCGGGCCCCACCTCACAAATATCCTACCAAGAGGGTAGGATATTTTGATTTACATCCTATCCGCTTCAACTCAGCTTAAGCAGCTTCAAGTGGCTTTTAAGTGGCTTTAAGTGAAATAAAAATAATGTTGTCGCACACTTTATTTTATTTCATAACTTAACCCCAAAAATTTAAAAACCACACCCGAGCAAACGCAACTCCGGAAGAGGCGTTTATAAGCAAATACCGGCGCTGCGATTCCATCGGTGCCCTCAGAATTCGATTCCGAGCACCAGTTCAAAAGTTAGAAAAACCCGCTCGTTCGTTCACTGAACGTACCCGAGCCAAAGTTCATAAAATGATTCCGGGCACACCGGGCCTCATAATCAGGTGCCATCAGAAACTGCGTTCTTGTAAAATTACAAAGATAATTAAGAAAAAAAATTTTCTTGAAATTTACATGTCTTTTCATCACTCCCACCTCAGGGCTTTATGTCCCCGTAAAGATACATCATAAACTAGGGAAACAAATGTGGGTACTGAGCACACATCTGAGTCTCCCGCTCCCAAGTGCTCTCCTGGAGGTTCTCGTGCTGCCATATGATGCGCACAAGAGGAATCGATCGTCCACGTAGGACCCGCTCCTGTCTATCCTCGATCTCCACCAGGACCTCTGCAAAAGTCGCCCCATCATCAACGTCTAGCTCCCCATGGTCAATGATGTGCGTCGGGTCATGCATGTATCTCCTCAGCTGGGATACGTGGAAGACGTCGTGCACCCGGTGCAACTGAGGTGGTAGAGCCAGGTAATAATCCACCTCGCCAATCCTGCTGAGGACCTGGAATGGTCCGATGAAGCGTGGAGACAACTTTCCACCTCGGCCAAATCTCCATAAACCACGTCGAGGTGAGACACGCAAGAAGATGTGGTCGCCATCCTCGAACTCTAGTGGCCTCCGCCTCCTGTCAGCATAAGACTTATGCCAGCTCTGTGCTGTCCTCATCTGCTCCTGGATGACCTGGACCTTCTCTGTCGTGGCCTGGACTATCTATGGTCCCACAAGTGCTGACTCCCCAGGGTCTTTCCAGCACAAAGGAGATCTGCAAGGTCTGCCATACAACGCCTCGTATGGTGCCATCCTGATGGTGGAGTGGTAGATGTTGTTGTACGCGAACTCCACCAAGGGTAGGTGGTCCTCCCAACTGCGATCAAAGTCGAGGACACATGCACGGAGCATGTCCTCAAGAGTCTGAATGGTCCTCTCCATCTGACCATCCGTTTAAGGGTGAAAGGCAGTGCTCAGACGTAGCTGCATCCCGAACGCCTCCTGCAATCCCTTCCAAAGTCGCGATGTAAAGCGAGCATCTCGATCGGAGACGATAGATGATGGCACACCGTGAAGCCGTACAATCTCCTAAATGTAGAGACGCCCCAAGATCTCCACTGAGCCCTACTCTCTGATGGGTAAGAAGTGATCCGACTTGGTGATTCGGTCGACAATCACCCAAATGGAGTCGTGACCTTTGTAAGTGCGTGGAAGTCCAGTCACGAAGTCCATAGATATCACGTCCCACTTCCACTCCGGGACCTCCAAGGGTTGTACCAAGCCTGCTGGTACCTGATGCTCTGCCTTCACCTGCTGGCAGGTGAGGAATCGAGAAATGAACTCCGCCACAACCTTCTTCATGACCGGCCACCAGTGCTGTCGTCTGAGGTCCTGGTACATCTTCGCCACTCTAGGATGTACCTCCAAAGGAGAAGTGTGAAACTCTATCAGCACCTCCTCTCGTAAAGAAACTGGTACTAAGGTACGTCCTCTGAAAAGGACGTCGTGCTATGCTCCAAAGGAGAAACCATCAGGTGCCTGTCCTGAGGATATCTGTGCATGCCGCGTCTCACAGTCAGCGTCCCCATGCTGTGCCTCTCTGACCCACTGTAGTAGTGGAGGGGTGACTGTGAGAGACTAAAGGAAGGATTCTCCATCTCTATCCACGAAGCATATCTGCAAAGCGGCTAGCAGCTCTGTCGCCTCCTCGAGTAGCTGAATGCCCGTCCTCCTGCTGAGAGAATCGACTACTACGTTCCCCTTCCCAGGAGTATAGACTATCTCAAAGTCATAGTCCTGGAGGAACTCAAGCCATCGCCGCTGTCTCAAGTTCAGGTCTTTCAGAGAAAATATGTACCTGAGACTCTGATGGTCAAAAAATACTTTAAAGCACTCGCCCATCAGATAGTGTCTCCATGTCTTCAGAGCGAAGACTACTGCTGCTAACTCCAGGTCATGGGTAGCGTAGTTCTTCTCATGTGGCCTCAACTGTTGTGATCCGTAGGCAATCACTGCCCGCTCCTACATCAGGACACATCCGAGTCCGGTCCCTGATGCATCATAGTAGACTACGTACCCTACTCCCTCCTCAGGCAACCTCAAAATAGGGGCGTAGGTCAATCTCTGTCTCAGCTCTTGGAAGCTCTGCTAACATCTGTCTGACCACACAAAGGGTTTACCCTTCTTCATCAAAGCTGAGAGTGGTGCCGCAACTCTGGAGAAGTCTGGCACAAATCTCCGATAGTATCCAGCTAGTCCCAAGAAGCTCCGCACCTCCATCACACTCTTGGGTGGATCCCATGCTATCACTGCCTCGATCTTCACAGGATCCACTGAAACTCCTGCCTCAGAGATGACATGTCCTAAGAAGTGGACCTCACGTATCCAGAACTAACACTTAGAGAGATTTCCATAAATATGGTGTTCTCAGAGAGTGTCTAGTACAACCCGTAAGTGGTAGGCGTGCTCCTCCTCAGTCGTCGAGTATATCAAAATGTCATCGATGAAGACTACGAAAAATCGATCGAGGTATGGCTGAATGATCCTGTTCATGAGGCCCATGAACACTGCTAGAGAATTGGTTATGCTGAATGGCATAACCAAGAACTCATAGTGGCCATACCGACATCTAAAGGCCGTCTTCTGCACGTCCTCATCCCGAAATCTGAACTGATGATAGCCTGACCTGAGGTCTATCTTCGAGATCCACCGTGCTCCCTTGAGCTGATCGAAGAGGTCATCAATCCTCGGTAGCAGATACTTGTTCCTCACCGTCACCTGGTTCAGGTGACGATAATCGACACAAAGTCGCAAACTCCCGTCTGCCTTCTTGGCAAACAATATCGGGGAAGCCCAGGGTGAAACACTGGGTCAGATGAATCCCTTGCCCTGCAAGTCCTCCAACTGTACCCATAGCTCTCGAAACTCAGCGGGGGGCATCCGATATGTTGGAGTCAATATCGGGGTTGTCTCGGGGTACAGGTCAATATAAAATTCTACCTCTCTACGAGGAGGTAGCCCTGGAACGTCGTCGGGAAAGATGTCCGCATACTGATCCACCACTGCAGGAAAACTTAGACTCTGCACGTCAACTGCTCCTAGGATGAGGCTAGCCAACTGATGAGTGATGGGCTGTCCTCTCCTCTGTGGAAGTCCATCATATGCTGCGAAGGCTCCCTTCTCGCCGTTGAAGGTGAACCTTCTCCCATCGGTGTGTACACATCGCACCTTGCGCCTAATACAGTCAATCTGAGTATGGAATGTAGATAACCAATCCATGCCCAAGATGACGTCGTAAGGCCTCAACACTGCTACAAGATGATCCCAGCCGAAGATCTCGCCTCCTAGAGTAAGCTCACACTGCCGGCACCAGTGCGTGATCGTCGAGTATGCTCCCGTAGGAGTCTCTAGCCGTAAGGATCGAGCCAACAGCTCTGTCAGAATCTCCGAGCTCCGAACAAGGGCAGCGGCTATGAAAGAGTGACTCGCTCCTGTTTCTATAAGAACTGAAACAAGGGTGGAATAGACACAGATCGTACCTCGAATCATCTCGGGCGCGCCGTGGTTGTAGACCTCCACTGCCTGAAGCTATGCCTGTCTCTGCCCGCCAGCTCCCTATGGTCAGGGTGGACCTCTTGGTGGTGGTGGTGTTAGAGCCTCAAAGTGTCACCCACCACCTGCTGCTCGGCCAACTCCTCTGCCTCGTCCACCTCCTCCCTGCGGATCGCCACTGTCGACCCTCTGCCTCTGCCTTGGTGGCCTATAAACCGTCTGCTTCTCCTCGGCACGGTGGTTCGGGCAGTCATGAGACATGTGGCCCTACCCGCCGCATGTGTAGCACTGCCTGCCTCTCGAAAGACTAGCTCCATGCTGTATACCTCACACTGCTGAGCCAGTGTCCTGAGGTTGTCTGCGTGAGGGTCTGGTCTATCTGGACCCCTGAGTCATCCGTTGACTGCCTGCTGCGGAAGACTCTTCTACGTGCCGCCCCGCGGTAGGTCTCGCCGCTGGAGAAGTCTCAGCAAGAAAGCTCTCGATCAAAAGGGCTCGCTCCAGTACTCCTGCCTGAGTCAGAATGTTGAGGGAGATCAGCGATGCCCTGATCTCATGTCTCAATCGCTACTCAAAGGTCCGGGCCCGGAAGAATGGGTCTCGTACCATGTTTGTCGAGTAGTGCGAGAGATCGGTAAATATCGTCGAGTACTGGGCGACCGTCAAGCTGCCCTGCCATAGCTAAAGATGCTCCTGGATGCGCACCGCATGGAGGGTGGCTGGGAAGAACTCCGAGCGGAAGAGGCTCTCAAAGTCCGTCCAGAGAAGAGATGACTTATCGTGCACCTGGAGCATCAAGCTCCACCATCGGCCCGCTTCTGTGTGCAGTAGGCTCGCTGCAAGGATCACCCTGAGGTCTGATGGTGTCCTCACTAGCCTGAAAACTCGTACCACTGCCTCCATCCAGTCCTCGGTTGCCTGGGGGTCCGTCTCCCCACAGAACCTGGGTGGTCGCTGGCGCTGGAACTCATGCAGTGCACTAAGGTGACGTGCATCGTCAGTGGCTGGGGCTGGAAGCATCGGTGGCTCGGCGGGTAGAGGTACCGCCGGTGCCTCAGCTGTCAAAGGGCCCTGTACCGAGGCCTCGTCGCTCGGCGGGCTGTCGTCACGTACAACTCTCGGAACCCTAGCTGGCTGCCATCGTGGGGCCATCCTGAAAAGAAACAGGTGCACCACGGTCAGAACAGTATACTTGGTGAGCTGACATAAAGTAATCACACAGAAAACTTGTAACACACACGCAATCAATGTTTTCGTGCATTAAGTTGGAAATCCGAAGTCAGGGTCCTGGTGTATGGATACGTCGGTCGCCGCACCAACACTGGACTCCCCCGACTGATAACCACACCCAATACGCTAAACACTATTTCTTCACATAGAAAAGATCAGAGTCCACGGTAGAACCGAACTCCTCTGATACAAATTTGTCACGACATGTCCTCAGGGCCCGTGCTGTGACTAACCCAAGCCAGCCTTCCATAGGCCAGGGGCTGGTGACTAGCACCAAGGCATAAATCCCGGTAAAGGGAAGGCATTGCCTTTGTAAAGTGAACAAGCACCACAGAGTAAGAAAGTGGAAAAAGTAAACACTAAGTAAAAACTGGTACAACAGTAAGTGCGGAAAAGTTAGTGGGTCGGAATATAAACCCAAACTGAAAGTAAAGTACAACTCGAAAGGGAAAACAAAAACTGAAAAGTAAAGCCGCAACGTCGAGCCGTCCACTGGAAGCCCCACCTGAAGGGTGGGTACAGATAGCCTCCACTGCTCCTCGGGTCTAGCCGACCGCTCTGAGTACGTCCCACCCAGTGGTCCACCTCCAGGAACCGTCCTGCTCTGCAAGCCTCCACCACGATTAGCGTTGTCTGTCTTCTGCAACGAACACAACGTAGTGCGGGCATAGCCCGTGCAGAGGTGAGTATAAGCTACTCAGTAGGGACCCCGAGGCCCCCAAAGGTCTCCCAGAATCCACAAAGGATAATACACAAAGGAAAGATACAATCACAAAGTAACATTCGACATGGCTTAGGTATATGCCCATACATATACCTAAGTCATCAATTCTTGCTCGGCTCCAGCATCCAAGCTCAAGTACAACCCAGTCCACACAGGAAAGAAAAACGTAAATCCACCCAGGATAGCACAACACAATCCACAAAGAAAAGCAAATCAAGATTCAGCTCACACAGGTATGCTTCTTGTATGACGATAGAGATGATCAGGTATTGCCACAGATTCATCTAAGTCGTCGGACCCACAAAGGATCAATAGGTACTAACCCCCGCAATGACCCACAAAGGATCTGACCCACAAAGGATGAATAGGTAACTAACCCCTGCAATGACCCACAAAGGATATAACCCACACAAGATCGATAGGTAACTAACCCCCGCAAAGACCCACACAGGATCGGACCCACACAGTATCTGTAGGCGCTGGCCCACACAGGACCACTGAGCGCTGACCCACACAGGATCAGACCCACATAAGATCGGTAGCACTGACCCACAAAGGATCACTGAGTGTTGTAGTCGTCACCGTCGAATCCACTGAGGATCTCTGCACAGTCGTCGTCGTCACAGTAACAGTCGCATCCAGCTCTAGGGTTCCCGCACACATAAAGCTCGTTCGGGAGGGTCTGATCCACGAACCGAGAGACTGATGCATCAACTGACAGATAGTCCAGAGTTGATGTATCTAAAAGTTCAGTATCGTTAATAGGAACTCAACGTCGTAGACGACGCGTCAATCGGACGCCCGGTCTGAGAGTTATTGACATTTTCATCCTAGGGCCCGGTTGGTTTTTAAGGAAAAACCAACCCGACCGTACTCCACCTGTGTCCACAACTCGGGAGGAGTAAGCCAAAAGATCCGTCTCACTTAGAGGAATTCAGCAAAGTCGACGGCACGTCAATCGGACATCCGAAGCTCAAGATATGAGCGTTTCCGCTCCGAGGGCCCGGTTGGTTTCGTGTACGAACCAACCCGGACGAACACAAAGTATTCCAAAACCTAGAGTGCGATATACCGAAACGACCGTCTCGATCCATGGATCGCATCGCCGCTGACGGTGCATCGTTCGGAGGCCCGTAGCACAAGTTATGAGCAAAATACCGAAAAGGTCCAGAAATGGGGGGTCTGGGCCCGGACCGACCCGGCCCGACCCCCCATGGGTCGGCCCGAACCGGGTCGACCCGACCTGGGTCCGGGTCCGACCTGGTTTGGCGCGACCCAGCCCAGCCAGGGTGGCTCGGCTCGGCCTGGGCGCGACCCGGCCGGCGGGTCGGCTCGGCTCGGCGAGGACGAGCGGCCGAGCAAAGGGAGCCCTGGGGCATGCTGTCCTCGCGGGAAGAGGATCCGCGGTCCCGCATGGGGCCGCGCTTGGTCAGCAGATGCGGCAAAGCCACGTCCCGTGTCTCGCAGGACCTGCGCGGTCGCGGGTCTGGTCGGCCGCTGGCGACCTGCGCCGCTGGTGGATTCCGCGGGCCACCGGAGTTTCTCCGGTGGTCCGATTCCATCTCCATCTGCGCCGTAGCTCCTCCCGGGTCCCATTCTTCACTACCATGCCATCAAATCGCCATTGCGGCCCCGTTTATCATCGTCCTCCGTTTCGCGCACCAAGAAAGAAAAAGTGTGGTGGGTTCGGACTTGTTTGTTAGTCCGCACCCATCGCGTTAGCGGTTTTTAAAAAAAAATATTACACAACAAAAGTTTAACAAATGTCGCGGGTATAAATAACAAAGATTTTTTAGAATCAAACCCCTACCTCGTCGAAGTCGTCGAACGTGCGGTCTTCGCGAAATTGATCGTCGCGGAAGAAGAGGATCGTCGCGACGTGGAAGGGCGTCGCGTCGTCATGGTTTACGGCGTCGTGTTGACGATCTCTGAGGGGTAAAGAAAACACACGGATTTAATTTACATGAATTAAATCCATGTCAAGTATAAAATCCACAAAGGAATTTAAAAGATTCGTAAACTCCTACCTCAAACAGATGTTCGAAGAATCATCGCGGAAGAAGGAACGTCACAGGAGGAGAATCATTGGCGTCGCGGAACACGGCGTCGCATCGTCGATCTCTGAGGGTTCTGTGTTCTTCGTCGCCTTTCGTCAAAGGCCGACGTTCTTCGTGTTCTTCGCGTTCTTCACGTTCTTCGCGTAGGAGGATGAAGGACATAAGGTTTCTGTCAAATCCTCTCAACGAACAACACTCAAGAAGAAAAGTGTTGGTCTTATTTTATTACATGCCAACAGACGAAAATTCTAAGTTAAGTAACGAACCATTAATTTGATAAATTAATGGTACGACTTAACTGCCCAATTAATAGGGGTGTTTAGAATTTATGAAAACACATCGGTTGACCTTATTTAAAAAGGGTTTTCGCGGGTGTGTTACTTAGGGGAAAAGAAACGGTGGGGCTCGTGCGGGCCCCACCTCACAAATATCCTACCAAGAGGGTAGGATATTTTGAATCACATCCTATCCGCTTCAACTCAGCTTATGCAGACTCAAGTGACTTTTAAGTGGCTTTAAGTTAAATAAAAATAAAGTTGTCGCACACTTTATTTTATTTCATAACTTAGCCCCAAAAATTTAAAAACCACACCCGAGCAAACGCAACTCCGTAAGAGGCGTTTCTAAGTAAATACCAGCGCTGCGATTCCATCGGTTCTCTCAGAATTCAATTCCGAGCAACGGTTCAAAAGTTAGAAAAACCCGCTCGTTCGTTCACTGAACGTACCCGAGCTAAAGTTCAGAAAATGATTCCGGGCACACCGGGACTCAGAATCAGGTGCCGTCAGAAACTGCGTTCTTGTAAAATTCCAAAGAAAATTAAGAAAAAAAATATCCTTGAAATTTATGGTTCTTTACATACTAAAACCTTTCCAAAATTAAAACCCAAGGTTCAATACCCTTGGAACCATATAGTTTAAAGGAGGAGGTCACTTACCACTTATACTTGTCTAATAAGCTAAATGTGTCTATACAAAAATGAATCTTGAGATTATTAAAAGGATAACCTTGGATAACTAGTAGGGTAAGTACACATATCCTTATTAATGGTGGTTAATTAGCACCCAAAAAGGTACACTACACATAATATAAATTTAGGAAAACCTTATTGGGTTCCAAGTATAGAGTCCAATGCACATTTTCTCAAGTGAATGACCATAAATGACCATGAAATCCACAAAAAATGTATACAAGAACACTCTTGGACATAAATATCCTTACCTAACTCATAGAGGTCCAAGGAAAAAAATTAGTTTTGTTTGGGTCATGTATACACATTTGACATGACCGTATATCATGTATCACATGAAAAGTAATATAAACCAATGAATAAGATTTAGAAACACATACTTCAACTCAGAAAGATAAAATTCATTTAATATCATTAAAAAACATGGCTCTAATTGAATTATTTCACAAAATATACCAAAATCCCTGGAATTAGGGATTTTTAGTAATTAAAAAATTAACAGTGAGAAAAAGAAAAAAGGAAAAAGAGAATAGAGGTTAATATTACATCTAGAAATAAAAAAGGACTAAAAAAACATGATCCTAAGATTAAAAAAAAGAGTTACCACACTTTGTAGAAGAGAGGAATATAAGAGAGGACATGGGGTCATAAATCTACTACTAGGGAGAATGAGGAAAACCCCATTTATGTATAATTAGAACCATTTAAAAAAAATTAAATAAAATTAAAATAAACTACTTAGGGTATTATAGGGGTATCTGATCCCCTAAAACTAGATACTCAGTACTCTATTGGGTACCTTTCTCGGGTCCATATACCACCCAATTGACCTCTAAATCCTTCCCCTTTTCCCTTTAGTTATCCAGTTTATTGCATCAGGTACTTAGTGTAGTTTTTCACTAAGGTATGACATCATAAAAAAGTTCCAATCTACTAAAAACTGACCCTAGCCTTTTCCAACCCCTATAATGACCCTAGAACACTAAAATATATATGGTTTATAAAATTTTTAGACAAATTATTACCTCAAAATAGGTGAGGTATTATAACATCCCAATAATATAGTAGTTTTTACCTAAGTTGCATCACTTAGCATTGTCAATGAAATGATCTTGCCACTATGCATGTATAACTACCTCCCATTCCCAATTCTCTTCTTTGATAGGCCTGTGATTCCACTGGTCACATGCTAGGGGTACCGTCATCCCATGTAGGATCTTATCACCATGGTCATCTATAAAAACTATTCATTCACTAAACATTTCAATCTACTCCATCATGATATCACTAGCATTGATCAGATGAGAAGTGTTGGGGAGGTATCTCTTTAGTTGAGCTACATATAATACACCATGCATCACATAGAATATCTAAGGAAACAATGATTGTAAGCTATAATACCAATCCTCTCAATAACCTTAAATGGAACTACATACCCCAGTTTCAACTTCCCCAACCACTATGTATGATGGTGTCTTAAATTGGGTGACACCCTTATGAAAATCCGGTCACCCATTTCAAACTCTAGAGAGTGAAATCACTGGTCTACATAGGATATATACATTATATGACTGATCATTATAAAATTTCAAATCTATCAGATATTATCTAACATCTCTTAAACATTACTCCACCTAAAAATAAAATACCCATTGCCTCTAGCCAGTGCATAGGTGAACAAAATTACTTGAAATACATGGTATTAAAAGGAACAATTTGAATTAATGCATGATATTTGTTATTATAAGAAAAATCAGTAAACATAATAGGACTCTCTCATGAACAATCAAAATCTAAGACACATTCTTAAAGTATCTCCTCCAATAAACATATAGTACTATTAGACTACCCATTCGTCAAAGGATGGTATGTTATGCCCTAATAAACCTATATATCAAGAAACCTATGAAATCACTTCCATAAGGGTGACATAAATCATAATCTCAGTATGATAAAATACTCTTAGTCAGTTTGTGCAACCATACTATCATAAAAAAGTGAAACCATCCCAACTATCCAAAATAATGGGCCACTTTAATTCATAAGGAATACGGAATTTTAGTCAACCAATAAAATCTATCCCATACCACAATACCACCTCAGGGAAACCTCAATAGCATCTTCATAAAGTCTATAGTCACATCATCTCATTTCTACTCAAGAATGGATGGAAGGTAAATAACACTTGTAGGTATTTAGTGATTAGCTTTATCCAATAAAAAATAAATTATTTTGAAACAAAATTCTTTATTTCCTTCATCCTTATCTCCCAATACTACATATGGATGTCATTATACATTATGGTAAGCCTGTAATTCATATCAGCTCTTGATTCATGTGATACCTTTATTAGATCCTCACATATTCTCATAAAGACCATGAAATAACAACATATATAAACCACCCCATTAACACCCAAGATCTAATTTGGTGGTGGATTTCAACCATATATAAATTCTCCCATTTCATAGTATTTAGAGTTATACAACTTGATCTAATTTTCCTTATTAATGAGTGAAGAGGTAATACTAAGAGCTATAAGTGTAGGACTTCCATGTCACATCCTAACCCAAATCAATCTATGAACTGTAATTGGACCGGTTGGAGATAATTCCATAAATGTGGCTCCCCATATGATAAAGTCTTATGATTAGTAGTGAGGGCCTAGGGTGTGTCCATTGGGAGACTACGACCTTTTATCAGAGTAAAAAAACAATTGAAATAACCGAACATCATCCAAATAAGTATACAATCATAGTTTATAAGTAATAAATATAAATATGAATGTAATAAATGAATCTTAATAAAGGACTAAAAATCCATGTCATAAATACAACACTATTCACCCACTGTACATGCCACATATATAGTAAATTAAAGGAAAATAAATACACAAGGATCTATTCCTAACCTCGAGCCTAACCACACACCAAATATTCATGACTCTTGAGTTGCACCAACCTGATCATAAGACACCATACAAGTGGATCTTCTCAATAATGCAACCCCAGGCCTCACCTTATCGATCATGAATCAATTCTTAACCTAAAAGTAGACATTAGGTCTGCATGAACACCAAGTTTCATGTACAAGCGTTGAGAAATAAATCTCAATAGTCCACCCACAATATTGAACATATAAAATGATATTATAAGTGAATTCCCATGAAATATTACCAGCCTAGTAGAGACATAACTGGAATAAAATAAATAAAATACACCCACCATCGATCCTTGGGTCTCTGATCCTGATCGACCATATGGCTTCATCCACTGTTAGTAATGTCTCGGAACGAGCTACATCACCACATGGAGATAAAATTTCTAAACCTAGGATCACTCATACTCAACTCCAATATATAAAGTATAACTCCAAGTATCAAATTGAAATTCTTCAAATAAGGCATGGGGATTTCTTCTAAGAATCCACCATATACCACTCAAGACATGTATAACTGGAAGAACCCAGATGTCATCTTGGAGTTCCCTAATCTAATCCAAGGTTCTGTTCCTAGGTCATGCTTTATTGAAAAACAAGATATTTGAACAAGGATAATACCTCCTAGGGATGAAACATAGGTGATATATAAGGAATAATCTCTAGGATCTGAGATGATAACTCAAAATCATTCAATAACCTACTCAACAACCTATTCCTAAATAGATTTGGGCATTTAAATAATGGTTTGTCCAATCGATCCTAGGGATTATTCTAGGAATAAATCTTGTATATCATCATCAATCATCCAGGATTTCATAAGAACCAAGTTCTCAGGGGAAATGTGGCCACCTAGTAACCTTTAACATCACCTGGATCCTAGCATGCTAGGTATCTTAGGTGATATGATGACTATGAGAGGTTTCCGAGATGCACTTATCAACCTCATATATTTCTTGTTCTAGGGAGATATCCCATAGATATTTGGAATTCTTGTAATAGTGGTGCCAACTATTGTATCCTAAGCTCACCAAGAATCCATGGTTCTATGAGGAGTAATCCTAGAGATATTAGTAATTCCTGTAATAATAAAATCAATTCATATAAATCTCATAAGTTGGATCCCAAGAAGTACCTTTGGGCATCCATACCATTCCAACACAACAGGTCTGGCCCCATGGGCCGATATCTAAGAACAAATGATGGAAATTATAGATGCATCAATAGTTACTGAGTGAATTAATGAGAACATGAGTTGGGTTGGGAAAATTCATAATCCCAACAATACTTCCATAAACCCTCATATCACATGTTCTATATGAGTTCTAATGTTACACCCTTTACCATATCCACCCAAAATCATAACGCACTAGCTCAGTGTTGGTCAACCATCGAGTCACCCACTAGGGTACCCTAGGTTAATACATAGAGAGGTATCCCTTGAAAGTTTCTAAAGGCTATAGCGAAAGTAGAGGAATCCATATTGGACCCTCAGAAATCATATAAGAGTAAAAGAATCCCTCTTAATACCCTTGAAAATAAAATCAAGAAGAGGCAACCCACAATGGATCCTCTAGGGAAACAACAAAGAAAAGGAATCCCTCTTGGGATCCTAAAAAATGGTACATAGGTAGTGGAATCCCTCTTGGGACCCTTAGAAACAATATACAAGAGGAGTCATCCCATAGGGGATCTTGTAGTCCATATCATAAGTGGAGTAATCCCCCCTAAAAAACTACATGGGTATAGGAATCACTCTTGGGATACTAAGGAAAAAACTTGTAGGTAGAGGCATCCCACACAGGAACCTCTAGCTAAAAACATATGTAGAGAAATAAATTTTGGTATCCTTGGTTACAAACTGTTCTCTTGGGCCAATGCACATCTCTTGGGGTAAACACATCCCCTAACCTTGTATCCAACCTCTAATATCCTGTTAGGAAAAAAAGGTAATTCCTCACAAGAGATATTCCTACAAGGGATCAACCACTTAAACATCAACCCTAGTTCATGGCTCATCCCAGTTTCAAGGTTCTTATATAGGTTGGTCAAAACACCCAACCTATCCATCCCCTTGAAATGTATCTCAAACCTGCTAACCATATATTTTCCCAAGTTACACCAGCAAAGGACCATGATGATCCCAAGACAAGTATTCCAACCACTGGAACAACCCTCAACTAGGACTCACCCCACATCTCACTCTCCAAAGACTACTGGTTTCAACTACTGGAGGAATAACTTCTCCATTAAAGGTCACTTGCCCCAAAAAACCTCTTAGGAGTCCTTAAAACAACCAAAAGGTTCCACCATCATGATCTATGAAAAATAATTATCAAAATGGACTCCATTTTTTTTTAATTTTGACTTTAGATCTTAAAAACAAAAAAAACCCTCAAAAGGGTAAGAAAGGGGCAACACATAGTGTGTACCCAAAGTACACGATGTGTTCTCCAAAACCTCTTACCTATCCATGTACTTCTACACAGACTAGAAATCATGGGGTATGAACATGCATTAATACATGGCCGAGAAACACATCAGATCTTGTTATGTACTACTACAAATCCATGTCCCCCTTACATGGGATACCTAACCATGTACCAGGACACATGTCTAGGTATGACTACACGACGTGTACTCGAGGTACACAACGTGTAGTCCCAAAAGCCCCATATTTCCATGTACTTGGATACAAGGAAAAGTACAACTATATGACATATACTCCAATTAAATAGAGTATACTTACAAATAATTCAACTTCTCTAAATAGGAAAACACACATTATGTATTCATAAACCACATGTTGTGTGATCGGTATTTAGGAATAGGAAACCACTGCAATTGGTCTGAAACCCCTATTAATTCCCCAGTTAATAATTTATTGACCCTCAGGGGGTCCTTAGAAGTCATTGTAGATAATTAAATATAGAAAGTGGTAAATCTATGTGGATGTATGAGATAAACATAAAACCTTAATACCTCTTAGCAGAATCTTCCGAAGCTTCAAACGTAACCACACTCCAAAGTTTTCGTATGACCATCAAACTGCTCCCAAGAAATATAAAAACGCAACTTCTTCCCTCCCTCCCACTCTCCCTCCTATCCCTCTTCACTCTTTTTCAGGGAAAGGAGAACCCAAAAGGGGGTGTACATAAGAATCTATGGAAGGATGAGAAAGAAAAGGGAAGAAAAAGGAAGAAAAAATAAAAATAAAAATAAAATAAAAAGGAGCCCGAGGCTGACCCTGGCGCCTGACATGAGTTTATGCCTCGACTAGGGAAAATCCCTATTCTAGAATAAACTGAGAAGAAAAAATATCAATATGATTTTCCATTCAAAAGATATTACCATTTTAAAACACATGAATAAAATAATATTTAATTAATTAAATATTAAATACTAATTATTCTATGAAAATTTTAACTTCTCAAAATTCTGCAAAACGATACTCGGGTAAAAAACCTATTTTCGAACCAATAGAGTGGTCAATTTTTTTTGAAATCATATAATATGGGAATGACCATTTTACCCCTCAATAGAATTCATAAGAAAAAGTTCCAATTTTTAATCAATTTCACAATTCAGAAAAACACAAGTCTTTAAAACCTCCCTACTATAACCCTTATTATCCCCATGAATCCTTGTTGGTAAAACAACATCCATTTTCTCACCTATAGGATCTAAACAAATATAATATCAAGAATGTCTAATGACTAGTCTCATAGCTTCCAAAACTCTCCCAATATGGAGTACATTCAACCATGGTTGATCTGGTACTTTATACCGTAGAAGTACCCTAATTGTCACCTTGTAACCAAACACTGAGTTTCATAGCCCACACTCCATCCACCATCGAATGCAGTGACTATCATGGCCCAAAACTACTCATTCCCAAGTTACAACCTAAAACATCAACGAATCACCCATTCTCTCTTCCTAAGAACAATTTCCACCCCAAATGCTAAATTTCAACTCATAACGAGGGTCACCACCCTCAAAAACCAATGATGCACTACCCACTATTTATCTTAACATAAATTAGTCCTATAGTGCAACATAAATAGGTTTCATCACCAAACAAAAGTCACTCCTAAGGAGACACACTTACCATCCTGTTAATACATAACCAAGATTGAACCAGATTGGTCATACCACAACATCCAATACATTATTGATGCCAACCCTACCTTAGAGGGACTTTTATCATTTCCTCACAACTCCTGGGAAACCATACACAAAAAATTTCTTTAGAACCATTGTTTATTGTCTCAAACATGACTTCTCACCAATTAATGATTTAAATAGAAACACACAAAACTGGGATGTACCATCCCATTTCACCCAGCTCAGTGGGTGTACAATCCCATATCACTCGACCACACCACTCAACTCATACCCCATGAGATTTATAACACCAAGGGAAATTTGACAATGCTACATGATACATTAGCCTCATTAATCCATAACCTCTCGTGGAACTACTCTTTAAAAAAGGTCTCCTCACTTAAGAAATGATTTATTAAATGAACACCACTAAAAGAAATAATTCTAAAACTAGAGGTGACTATACTTGGACAATTTCATGTCAATATCTTCCAAATTCTTAGCCACCACCTAGTTATATTCTTATCTCGATTATCTAACCAGGCTCTGACCATGTTTATACAACACACTCACTAGTCTATTTTCCTTGGAACCGAGACAATCCTACCCATTGGAGCTGGTCCTGATACCCAATCACCATAGGTTCTTTCTCAGAAACCAAATGAATCAACATGCCTACGTTGAAAAACCCAATCAACTTCCAAGCATCAGTCTCGACATGAGAATAATAAAAAGTTAACTTATCTTAAGGTATCTATAAAACTGTCCAACCCTTATCATAGGTTTCACCAATCAATCCAACACCAACTCAGTAGGGTCCAAGTCAAAACAAAGGGGATCTAGGTCTCCTATATATCCCTACTTATCCATTATCCTAACAAATCCACTAGGTATGTCCACCTATCCCAAAGGTAAAATTTATCACCAAGGTCACATCTCAATTGGTTTCATTCATGCTCCCATGTCTACTATTAACATAATCTAACGCACCTATCAATCCTCTCTAAGGGATATAAAGATAACATCAACCTATGAGGGTCAAAACCTATCAACATGGGTTCAATTATAGAGTTTTTAAATTCCATGTTATGTAGGAAGACAACCTATAAGTTGTAATTCGAAATTCCTTTAAGTGAAATCCATTAGTAACTACTAACTTAAGGGAAGTATTATAATGGTGTCACCTTCCAAGTATCAGTCAATTAGCAAATGATCCTCTCTGAGTATATCTATAAGAGACTGCTTCCAGGGGAGGGGGGTCATGATGTTAATTAAAAGATAAAGAACAAACCTTCCCCAGATATCCATATATGGTAAGACCCCCTTGAGTTTATAGTTAAACAAGAAGTGATTAGGTTTCTATTAGAATCACATCAAGATGATCTGAGTAGAGAACCATAAAAATAGGTCCAGTAAATAAAATATTTTAATAAGGTAGATGGTTACAATTCATGTAGGTTATTAGGAATATTTAATTATTCACGCCATGAAAAGGAAACAACCAAAAAGGGTCTAATATATAGAAATCAAATGCCAACACTGACCTACATGTGTCAATAGTACACACAAAACATTGTCTGAAATGATCTGTGTCATACACTACTCACACAGTTCAGTTAAGTAGAATTTCATTTCCAAATACGTAGGAATACACTATATAGGTTGTTACTAGAACTTTTAATGTAACACCCCGAGATTTTATGAAAAATATTCTTTTAATTTCATTAATTTCTTGTGTTGTATTCTACACCAAGATTACCTTGCACTATACGCAACACCGTATTAGCTTGCAGTATACGCAACACTATTCTTGGACCGTGTTACACACAATTTTGATAATAGTTATTCAACGCAACATTGAGTATATATATATATATATTAAATGTATAAATGAAATATGGTTGGATTCTGTTATACGAAACAACGAAGGATTCTTTCACAACACGTAACCCTGACTTGGCTTGCATTACACGCAATCACGACCTTCCTCGATAGCGTGTGTTGTACGCAATACCGGGTTTTAATAAACAATGATATATTATTATAATATTGTCATGAACTAGCCGTTATGAATAGTATTAACTAAATTTTGAATTTTATAACATTATTATTCATCTTACACATTTTCTAGAACATGGTATAAGAACAAAATAAATTTTTCGGGTAAAATAAGTATTTTTAAAAAAATGCAGTTTTGCCACCTTTTGATGGCGCACCCACTTTAAATCTAGTTTTTAACATGTTTATATGTTCAATTTGACAAAATAAAATTCTTCTTTTGAATCAGGATGTAAAAATTTACATCAGATAACGTTTTGATATTTTCCCGATAACTTTCATATTTTAATGAATAGTAAAAACACGCTATATTTTAATTAAAAAAAACTTTTTTCATCATAATATCTTATGTGGTTAAATTATAATATTGAATGGTTTTAAAGTATAAATAGAATATATTTTTACCATTTAATATAATGAATTTCATTAGCATTGATTTTACCTTGAATTCGTAGGTTAGATCAATTCAATCTTTTGCAATGTTTTAAACAAAAACCCGTTTTTATTCGACAACGGGATTAATTTTAATTTAATTTCTGCAACTTCTGTGTATTGAATTTTAAAAAATGGATTCCATATTTGGAATCAGTGGGTCCAAATTATTTTAATAGGCTACTTTTTATTTTTGGGAATTATGAATAGTAACTACGGTAAATTTTATTTACCATAGTTAAAGGTAAATCGGGTAATTAAGGGTAAATATAATATTATAAAATTACCCTAACACATACCAAAATTCTATTTGATGGCTAAACGTAAACCCATATCAACTAAGGGTCGGATTAGATTCATTTTATGGACTTTTGACCATGAAAATAATTTAATTATTATTAAAACCAAAGAAAGTGACAACATATCACTCTCTTAAATCTTATAAGTATAATAATTTTAAATTAGTGATAAACATCATAAAATTAGGAAAATGAATAGTCTCCAGAAATATAAAAAAAATTATCTACATCATGAGAATTTATTTAGAATTTTTTGGGATTAAATAATTATCATTAATTGTGACACAATAGTGATGCAGAAATTATTTATCTAGTGAAAAATCAATAATATAGTTTTATCAAACTAATAGTGACCATAAAAGGAACAAAACCCAGACCAAAACTTATTGGTCATGTAAATGGAAACTATAAGCATCCAATGGTAGAATATTTGACCATTTGGAGTCTTATACAAGCTATTATGAGACTTATATTATTTTATTTTAAATGATGCCAAAGTTGTCACCTTCATAATTTAATAAATATAACAATTTAAATATTGCAATTTTAAGATGATAAATTCGAGTAAAAGTATTATTGTGAAAGGTAATATATTTATCTTCATCATAGGATTTTATTTTAAATTTTTATACAACAAATAAGTATATTAACTAATTATACAAAAATGATGTAGTAATTATTTTATTAAGAGATAAACCAAATAAATGGTTTTAAAAATAATAAACTAAATATTATATGAACTATTTAATGTGATACACTAATTTTATAGACACATATGACCTTTTTTTAATATATTAAAGCTTTTAGTTCGAACATATATTCTGTATATATTTTATTAAAATTCAAATAAATGAATAGTGTCAAAATTGACACTATTGTTATTTTACAAAAATAACATATTATAAAATTGTTTAAAAATCAAAAAAATATTTAAAAATTATAAATTTATATTTATATGGTCTATAATGTTATAAAGTAAACAATTATGTAAAATTCACAACAAATAAGTAATTATTTGTTATAATTTAAAATTTAGAATTTTATTACCACAAATAAACTTAAATAGATTAAATAAGGATAAATCAAAATGATAAGGTTTAAAATATGATCCAAACATGTCTAAATTTGATTGGTTGATGAGATTACAACCCTATCTCATATAATCCTTGAATATGAGTCATTTTTGGAGGTTTTTAAGTGGGGTTAGATTTATTATAAATTAATATTTTTAAGAATTCCTAAGGTGCCCCTCTCGTCCCTTATAAAAGGGAACCTCCTCCCCCTCCTCCTCACACCAATTTGAGCACTCAAGCTCGGCCAACCCCTGCCAAAATCCCTTATCCACTTTCCTAGAATAATCCTAGAGGTCCTGGTCTTCTTCAAAGACCAATCTTAGTTCCCTAAGTGAAGGATTCAAAGAGGCGTTTCAAAGAAGAGGTAATATCCATTACCGATCTTTTCAATTTCTTTCTTGTTCAACTTATTCTTCTTTAGTTGTTTCATGATAAAGTAATAACATCAGTATTAATTACATACTGATATGTTATTATAAATATGAAACAACTCTAATTAACCTTCTATCCATCCTACGGAAAAAGGAAATCACCGCGCGTGCGTACGTACGGAATACCGTCTCCACGCCGTGGTGTAATCTATTTTATGCCACCATCTTAATTGGATGGGTATAATGTTTTAATGAGTAACTATATATGATTATTATAAAGTGATATTGATACTGAAATAGTATACATACACTTCAACACCATTCCACGACCATGGGAACGATATCATCGCTCGTGCGTATGTACGGACTACCGTCTCCACGACGTGATGAGATTCATTCTCATTGATTAACCATTCATGAATGATTATAAAGTATATATAATAAGTTATAATGAAATATATGACATAATAATGATACTGGAATTATTTATATTTATATGTATGTCATCTACTTAATTCCATTCAATTCAATAAGGAAACGAAAACATCGTTCATGCGTACGTACAGACTACTGTCTCCATGAACGGTGTATTTCTTTCCATTTACTGATTTATTATATATGTATATTCTGAATATATATATATAAATCATTTTTTATATTCTGGAATTAAGTAATCATGATCTAAGTAATCATATGAATAATTACAAGTTAAAAACACGAACGACAAGTGAGACGATTTTACCCAAAACGCTTCTTTAACATGAATTTACAAAAGAACGGGTAATATAAAGTCATAAGTGGACCATATATGATATAATAACAATGAATATGATTCTGTAATAAGTCAATAACATGATTTAAATCATTATACAGGACGTTCGGACACTTACAAAGCAAGTCGGACCTAAGGTAAGGGAAATATCACAATCTCATTTTTATCCGAGATTGTTTATTCGTAAGTATTTACTGGGGTGTATTTTATCATCCACATCCATGTTTCATAAATATGTAATATTATTTCCATCCACATACAATTTTTTAAATCCATTTTTACCTTTCGGTGAGTTTTTAGTAATATTTATGAAAGGAATCTTTTGTCGTTTTTTCGTATGAGGTACTTTTTGACTTTTCCGACAAAAGTACGAAGAATGTTTTTTAACTTATATGGCATGAATGGACTTTTAAAACAAAATTTCCAAGAATCTTCCTTTACAAGTTTTCAAGTTTATTTTTAATCAACTTCTTTTATTTTAAAGTTGTATGACATGTTATGAAAGGAAAAATGTTTTTGAAGAAGAAAGGATATTTTCCTCAAGAATGGAGTTCAAGTGTTTTATCAAAATTATTTTCCATCTAAGATAATAAAGGGTTCTATTTTTATCCCTATTATTACATTGATTTGATCATGTTGTGATGGAAGTATTTTTATGAATTCCTTTATCTTATATGAATTGATTTATGATGTCATGATGTTTCAAGAATCCCATTTTTGTTACATGTGTTATGCGATGATGTATGATTTATGATTATGTGGCACACATAAGAAATGATTCATTATAAGATGGATGGGACCTATATCTCCCTCCAATGAATTGGGTAAAGGTTTTATATCTCATGAGATAGACATGGCTGGAACAGTAGGTTATACCGGTTCAGTGAAACAGGACTGGAACGAGGGTGACTCGGTTCAGAAAGGGACTTTGTCCACTAAGATAGTCTTGGAAATGAGTCATGACTAACAAGAAATGATTTTCCATGATTATGTGTGCATGCCAAAAAGTTTCAAGTTTCATGTTATGATTATGGGGATCTCATTTTCACTTCTATGATTTATTCCATGTTAAGATATTATGATCTCTTTTGCAGGTTATGATTTTCAAAAAGATATGATATGATTTTTATTTCCTTTATTTGCCCTTGCTGAGCATTTGAGCTCACCCTTTTATGTTTTTTTCCCCAGTTCAGGAAGATGGATATTAAGTAGAATATGCTAAAAGGGACCCTAGATATGATGAAATAAATGGGAGACACTGTAGAATATTTATGAACCAGTTGTTTATGTTTCCCAGTTTCTAAAGACACTATACCTATACGGTCCATTGTGGTTTTGTCATATGTTGTAATAAGTGTGCTTCAATTTTGAAGTATTAACAATGTATGTAAAGTATGGGTCGTTATAGTTGGTATCAGAGGAAAGGTTTAGTCAACCTTTGGAAACTAGGATGCGAAAACTTTAGTGAGATCCCTAGAGATATTTCTAAGGTATGTCTAGGGATGTCTCTAAGGTTAAGTATACGTATAGGTTATAGTCCTAGAATTGCACTAACAATCTTAGAATTTAACCTAAGATGTTAGATATTGAGGGTAATACCCCTTTATTATATTGTTTTCCCTAGCATGATTTTTTCCTCACACACTATTCTTTTTGGGTTTTAGAAAATGGCTGGAAAAAGGATGATTCACGATAATGAAGGATATGATAGACAATGGAATGATATTATTCATGAGCAACCAAATGGAATGGGATTTGGAAGTCCAACCATAATTATTATGCCGAATCAGCAATCTCATAATATGATTAATAAAGTAAAATTTGGTAAGTTTCCTGACTCGGCTAATAAGAGAAAGTTGGAGTTTCATGATGATCATAGAGGAAAGAAAGTTCAATTTCCCCTATGTAAATCATGTGGGAAGAGGCATCAAGGAGAATGTTTCAAAGGAACTGGAAGATGCTTTGGGTGTGGAAAAGAAGGACACAAAGCCAGTAAGTGCAAAGGAAAAGGTTCAGTCAACACCAGGGATGAGGATAATGGTATTGCTACGACATCAACAATGGTTAAATGTTTTAAATGTGGAATGTACGAGCATTATTCAAACCAATGCCCTAAGGTAAAGTCTCATGAAGAGAATCAGTATGGTCATATGGGTAGTATTTATGTTGTTGATGATGAAGAGACTACAAATGATATTTGAAATGACAGAATTGTTGAAGCTCGGTCAATGGTTTAAGAATGTAGTGGAATGATTACATGTTTATCATGTGTAATGTTATATAAGTAATCTCATGGTACTATGGAATAAAGATACATCTAAGGATTGTTACACTGTTGCCTTTCCTTGAGTTTTGAAAGTGTATGATTAATGTTACCAGTATCCATGAAAGGTTATTCAGATATTTTTGGAATGTAGATGATATGCGCATAATGAAGGGATAAGGAGAAAATTAAATGTTTGATAGTATTCATGAGCTCATGACTGATATAAGGAGAAGGTTATATCATGGTTTGAGTATATAGAATTTTGAGGATTTTGGTATGTGGAAAGAGTTAACTTTTAACAGCACTCATGTTTTCAATAAGGTTCAATGGGTATTCAAGAGAGTACATGATTAAGGCCTTTTAATGTTTGGAATGTGACCAACAAGATATATCTTATGATATATGGGGATAAAAGATGGTATTAAATCTCTGAGAGTGGACTGTAGTATTATGGATAAGCCTAAATATTGGAATGGATTGTGTTGGACATAAGTTAGTATTGTTTGTTTTTCGATATTATTGATGGGATGTTATAGTAATATAGTTTTAGAAAAAGGACAACCTGCAGGACGGGTGACATCCCATCGCGTCGGACAAGGCTGTGGGAATCGAACCCACAACCGAAGTGCGACTGGCCTTTATCGGCTACCACTGGCCTACAGGAAGTCCCTGGTTAGTATAAACTAGTTTTATTTTATTAAGCGGTATAATATATGAAGTATAAGTTCATTTTTGGAACCATATACGATTAATCTAACCACAAGATGGACTTATAACTTTTGTTAACCTTTGTTTGAAAGAGATGGAATGCCCCATCATTCTATCACATGATCTGCTAACACATCACGAATAACAAATTCAACTTCATTTTTTAAGGGATGAAGTGGAAATTGTTCAATTCACGAACAAAAAGTGAGATTTTACGAAAATCAAGTAAGTATTTATTCTAATTCAAATTTTTCAACTTTAGGGAAATGATATTGAAAACCAAAAATGTTGTCCTAGTGATCTTATATCTGATGAATCGGATGGTACCTTAGATCATCACAAATTTATGGCTTTGTGATTGCTAGCTTTTCCATAGCCATGTCCTCTACCACTCTCCATCAGAACATGACGATTAAATTTCTCTTCCATGTCCATATTTTCACCTATGTTCTCCTATGTGGATACCCAGGGATTAGTTAACTTGGGTAACCATTACGTTTTATACTTTAGTTTTTAAAGATAAGTTTTGGTATTCCTTTTTACGATGTGGGTTTCTATCAAAGAAACTTTCAAATAGTAAACCATTTATAACCCCGACGAATTTCGAGGGAGAAATTCATTTTAAGGGGGGTAGAATGTAACACCCCAAGATTTTATGAAAAATATTCTTTTAATTTCATTAATTTCTTGTGTTGTATTCTACACCAAGATTACCTTGCGCTATACGCAACACCGTATTAGCTTGCAGTATACGCAACACTATTCTTGGACCGTGTTACACACAATTTTGATAATAGTTATTCTACACAACATTGAGTATATATATATATATTAAATGTATAAATAAAATATGGTTGGATTTTGTTATACGAAACAACGAAGGATTCTTTCACAACACGCAACCCTGACTTGGCTTGCATTACACACAATCACGACCTTCCTCGATAGCGTGTGTTGTACGCAATACCGGGTTTTAATAAACAATGATTTATTATTATAATATTGTCATGAACTAGCCGTTATGAATAGTATTAACTAAATTTTGAATTTTATAACATTATTATTCATCTTACACATTTTCTAGAACATGGTATAAGAACAAAATAAATTTTTCGGGTAAAATAAGTATTTTTAAAAAAATGCAGTTTTGCCGCCTTTTGATGGAGCACCCACTTTAAATCTAGTTTTAACATGTTTTTATATTCAATTTGACAAAATAAAATTCTTATTTTGAATCAGGATGTAAAAATTTACATTAGATAACGTTTTGATATTTTCCCGATAACTTTCATATTTTAATGAATAGTAAAAACACGCTATATTTTAATTAAAAACAACTTTTTTCATCATAATATCTTATGTGGTTAAATTATAATATTGAATGGTTTTAAATTATAAATAGAATATATTTTTACCATTTAATATAATGAATGTCATTATCATTTATTTTACCTTGAATTCGTAGGTTAGATCAATTCAATCTTTTGCAATGTTTTAAACAAAAACCCGTTTTTATTCGACAACGAGATTAATTTTAATTTAATTTCTGCAACTTCTGTGTATTGAATTTTAAAAAATGGATTCCATATTTGGAATCAGTGGGTCCAAATTATGTTAATAGGATACATTTTATTTTTGGGAATTATGAATAGTAACTACGGTAAATTTTATTTACCATAGTTAAAGGTAAATCAGGTAATTAAGGGTAAATATAATATTATAAAATTACCCTAACACATACCAAAATTCTATTTGATGGCTAAAAGTAAACCCATATCAACTAAGGGTCTGATTAGATTCATTTTATGGACTTTTGACCATGAAAATATATTAATTATTATTAAAACCAAAGAAAGTGACAACATGTTACTCTCTTAAATCTTATAAGTATAATAATTTTAAATTAGTGATAACCATCATAAAATTTCGAACATGAATAGTCTCCAGAAATATAACAAAATTATCTACATCATGAGAATTTATTTAGAATTTTTTGGGATTAAATAATTATCATTAATTGTGACACAATAGTGATGCAGAAATTATTTATCTAGTGAAAAATCAAGAATATAGTTTTTATTAAACTAATAGTGACCATAAAAGGCACAAAACCCTGACCAAAACTTATTGGTCATGTAAATGGAAACCATAATCATCCAATGGTAGAATATTTGACCATTTGGAGTCTTATACAAGCTATTATGACACTTATATTATTTTATTTTAAATGATGCCAAAGTTGTCACCTTCATAATTTAATAAATATAACAATTTAAATATTTCTATTTTAAGATTATAAATTCGAGTAAAAGTATTATTGTGAAAGATAATATATTTAGCTTCATTATAGGATTTTATTTTAAATTTTTATACAACAAATAAGTATATTAAATAATTATACAAAAATGATGTAGTAATTATTTTATTAAGAGATAAACCAAATAAATGGTTTTAAAAATAATAAAATAAATATTATATGAACTATTTAATGTGATACACTAATTTTATAGATACATATGACATTTTTTTAATATATTAAAGCTTTTATTTCGAACATATCTTCTGTATATATTTTATTAAAATTCAAATAAACGAATAGTGTCAAAATTGACACTATTGTTATTTTACAAAAATAACATATTATAAATTTTTTTAAAAATCACAAAAATATTTAAAAATTATAAATTTATATTTATATGGTCTATAATGTTATAAAGTAAACAATTATGGAAAATTCACAACAAATAAGTAATTATTTGTTATAATTTAAAATTTAGAATTTTATTACCACAAATAAACTTAAATAGATTAAATAAGGATAAATCAAAATGATAAGGTTTAAAATAAAATCCAAACATGTCTAAATTTGATTGGTTGATTATATTACAACCCTATATCATATAATCTTCGAATATGAGTCATTTTTGGAGGTTTTTAAGTGGGGTTAGATTTATTATAAATTAATATTTTTAAGAATTCCTAAGGTGCCCCTCTCCTCCCTTATAAAAGGGCACCTCGTCCCCCTCCTCCTCACACCAATTTGAGAACTCAAGCTCGGCCAACCCCTACCAAAATGCCTTCTCCAATTTCCTAAAATAATCCTAGAGGTCCTGGTCTTCTTCAAAGACCAATCTTAGTTCCCTAAGTGAAGGATTCAAAGAGGCGTTTCAAAGAAGAGGTAATATCCATTACCGATCTTTTCAATTTCTTTCTTGTTCAACTTATTCTTCTTTAGTTGTTTCATGATAAGGTAATAACATAAGTATTACTTACATACTTATATGTTATTATAAATATGAAACAACTCTAATTAACCTTCTATCCATCCTACGGAAAAATGAAATCACCGCGCGTGCGTACGTACGGAATACCGTCTCCACGCCGTGGTGTAATCTATTTTCCGCCACCACCTTAATTGGATGGGTATAATGGTTTAATGAGTAACTATATATGATTATTATAAAGTGATATTGATACTGAAATAGTATACATACACTTCAACACAATTCCACGACCATGGGAACAATATCATCGCTCGTGCGTACGTACGGACTACCGTCTCCACGACACGATGAGATTCATTCTCAATGATTAACCATTCATGAATGATTATAAAGTATATATAATAAGTTCTAATGAAATATATGACATAATAATGATACTGGAATTATTTATATTTATATGTATGTCATCTACTTAATTCCATTCAATTCAATAAGGAAACGAAAACATCGTTCATGCGTACGTACGGACTACCGTCTCCATGAACGGTGTATTTCTTTCCATTTAATGATTTATTATATATGTATATTCTGAATATATATATATATAAATCATGTTTTATATTCTTGAATTAATTAATCATGATCTAAGTAATCATATGAATAATTACAAGTTAAAAACACGAACGACAAGTGAGACGATTTTACCCAAAACGCTTCTTTAACATGAATTTACAAAAGAACGGGTAATATAAAGTCATAAGTGGACCATATATGATATAATAACAATGAATATGATTCTGTAATAAGTCAATAACATGATTTAAATCATTATACAGGAGGTTCGGACACTTACAAAGCAAGTCAGACCTAAGGTAAGGGAAATATCACAATCTCATTTTTATCCGAGATTGTTTATTCGTAAGTATTTACTGGGGTGTATTTTATAATCCACATCCATGTTTCATCAATATGTAATATTATTTCTATCCACCTACAATTTTTTAAATCCATTTTTACCTTTCGGTGAGTTTTTAGTAATATGTATGAAAGGAATCTTTTGTCGTTTTTTCATACGAGGTACTTTTTTGACTTTTCCGACAAAAGTACGAAGAATGTTTTTTAACTTATACGACATGAATGGACTTTTAAAACAAAATTTCCAAGAATCTTCCTTTACAAGTTTTCATGTTTATTTTTAATCAACTTATTTTATTTTAATGTTGTATGACATGTTATGAAAGGAAAAATGTTTTTGAAGAAGAAAGGATATTTTCCTCAAGAATGGAGTTCAAGTGTTTTATCAAAATTATTTTCCATCTAAGATAATAAAGGGTTCTGTTTTTATCCCTATTATTACATTGATTTGATCATGTTGTGATGTAATTATTTTTATGAATTCCTTTATCTTATATGAATTGATTTATGATGTCACGATGTTTCAAGAATCCCATTTTTGTTACATGTGTTATGCGATGATGTATGATTTATGATTATGTGGCACACATAAGAAAGGATTCATTATAAGATGGGTGGGACCTATATCTCCCTCCAATGCATTGGGTATTGGTTTTATATCTCATGATATAGACATGGCTGGAATGGTAGGTTATACTAGTTCAGTGAAACAGGACTGGAACGAGGGTGACTCGGTTCAGAAAGGGACTTTGTCCACTAAGATAGTCTTGGCAATGAGTCATGACTAACAAGAAATGATTTTCCATGATTATGTGTGCATGCCACAAAGTTTCAAGTTTCATGTTATGATTATGGGGATCTCATTTTCACTTCTATGATTTATTCCATGTTAATATATTATGATCTCTTTTGCAGGTTATGATTTTCAAAAAGATATGATATGATTTTTATTTCCTTTATTTGCCCTTTCTGAGCATTTGAGCTCACCCTTTTATGTTTTTTTCCCCAGGTCAGGAAGATTGATATTAAGTAGAATATGCTAAAAGGGACCCTAGATATGATGAAATAAATGGGAGACACTGTAGAAGATTTATGAACCAGTTGTTTATGTTTCCCAGTTTCTAAAGACACTATACCTATACGGTCCTTTGTGGTTTTGTCATTTGTTGTAATAAGTGTGCTTCAATTTTGAAGTATTAACAATGTATGTAAAGTATGGGTCGTTATATTTAAGAACCAAAACAAAGTATCAATGCTCTATGAAGGGTCCAACACTTGGGAACCATGTGCCCTATCAACCCACTAGGTTCGTTGCAACTCTTATGTCTGAGGACTGAGTCATGATCCTCAACATCGAGTGTATCAATATAGACACACATAGCATGTCATAAAGTAATGAAAATAAGGACGTCCAAATGAGTATAATTCCACCAATAACCTATATGAGAATACAACATTTAGGTTGACATTCACACTTTAAATATTTTACTTCACCATTAGTATTAAAATCACACCCTTTTAAGACTGTAATATGTGGACCCTATGATCCAAATATGATGCATGAAGAAATACCTCTTTCCTCTTTCGTCCAAGAGTCAAATTAACAACTAACCTCTCTATAATGCACCAATATCCATAAATACATAATTAATCATAAAATTCACACCACATGTACATCACCTAAATAGATTATAATATAAAACTATTTTGTCAAATATAAAGAACAATAATCTCATATCCCTGGAAACCTAGACTTATTCCTGGAATATGTGTTCTTCATGAACCAGTATGATATCCATCATAGGATCTGACACATTCCAAATAATATAATTTACCAATTCCAAAATAGTAAGACAATATGAATGAAACTTCTACGATATTACTTCATGTACCAACACAAATCACTCTATGAATAGTAAATAGGAAAGTTGGAGATAAGGAATCATGTACACATCCCCATATGCTAGAGGCTACTGACTAGAATTTAGGGCCTAGGTTGTGTCCATGAGGACATTATTCCCCCATATTAGAGTAATAGAATAGGATAAATAACTAAACATCATACAAATAAGTAAATAATCTAAGTGTAAAATTAATAAATATAAAAAAGACTATAATAAATTAAATTTAGTAAATAAATAAATAACAATGTCATATATACAACACTAAAATACCATTGGGCCAACCACATATACATTCTAAGAAAGGAAAAATAAATACCGAAGGCTATAATAATAACTTTGAGCCGAACCACATACCCAGTCTCCATAACTCTCGAGAAACACTAGCCCAATCATAAGACTCCAAACGATAATCTCCAATTCATAATAAAACCCTAGGACTCATTATTCTATGCTCAACTCTAATGTAGATATAAGGTCTACATGCATATTGAGGTGCACGTATAAGGGGTGATAATAAATCTCACTAGGCCACCTCTATTAGTGAACCTATAATATGATATAATAAGTTCTTGATCATGAAATATTACCAACCTAATTATCTAATAACTCGACTAAAATAAATAAAAACATCCACCATTGATCCGATAGTCTATGATTCTGATCTACCATACCTTCTTTGACCAACACCAACAATTTCTCTTAGCAAGCTACATCACCACATAGGGATACAAGTCCTAACCTAATGACAACATATACTCACCTCCAATATACAAAGTAGGACACCAGGTATCGATAGAAAATCCTATAAATAATACATATAAGTGGTTTCTAGGTGTTTTATGAACATTACTAAGGATGTTTCTCTCTTATGTAACTTAGACATCATCTCATCATTTTCTAATCCATTATGATATCGGTCTCCTAAATCCTGATACATAGGAAACAAAGACATATAAAATAGGATAATCCCTAGATGAATGATCCTTAAGAAATATATAAATAATAATCCCTTGGATCCAAGAAAATAACTTGGAATCATTTAATAAATATCTCAACAACCTATTCCAAGAAAGCTATGGGAAATGCAATCATGGTGAATCCACATGATCCTATGAAGTATCCTCTACATCAATTGAAGAGATCATCATCAATCCATGGGGATATCACAAGGATCCAGTAATCTTGAAAACCTATGACATCACCTAGATCCTAGCATGATAGACATCCAAAGTGATATGATAACTAATATGGGATTCCAAGATGCACTTGATAACCTAATATATTTCCTGGTGCCAGGAGGAATCCCTGAGAAACTAAGAAATCAAGTAATAGTGGCACCATATATTAGATCTTGAGCTCACCAATCATCAAAATTTTTGTGAGGAGGAATCCTAGAGATGCTATGAATTATTTTAATGGTAACATTAATTCATATAAGGCTCATAACTTGGATCTTGAGATGTACCTATGGGAATCCTGACCATGTCGGCACCTCACGTCGGGCCCCATGAACCTATATCTAAGAAGTATATCTAGAAATCACATCTATATATATAGTAACTTAGTGAAAGTATAAGTATAATAGTAGAGTTTAAATAGAGCCTAAATCCATCACTACTACCACAACCCCTCGATATCACATGTTTGGTATGGGTTCTAAGGTGAAAACCGTTTCCATCTATACCCAAACTCAAAATGAACTAGCTTAGGGACTGTCAACCATATAGGCACCAACTAAGGCCCCATAGGTCAATTCATTGATTTGTATCCCTTTTAGGATCCTCAAGGTCACAAAGGAAGTAGATGGATCCCTATTAGGACCCTCATAAATAGTATATGAGTAGAGGAATCCCTCTTGGGACCCTTGAAAACAAAATTAAGCGAAGAAATCCCACAAGGGATCCTCTAGATCAGTATTTAAGAAAGGGAATCCCTCCTAGGATCCTAAGAAATCATACATAAGTAGCGGTATCCCTCTTTGGATCCTCAAAAACAACATACAAGATGATTCATCCCATAGGGGAGCCTTTAGGATAAATCATAAGCAGAGGCATCCCTATTGTGATCCTCTAAAACACTACAAGGGTAGAGGCATCCCTATTCGGATCCTAAAGTTGGAACATGTAAGAAGAGGCATCCATCATGGGAACTTTTAGGTCAAAAAAATTAGATCTATCCCTATTGGGATCCTTGGTTACAAGCTGGTCTCTTTGGACAAGACCTGTCTCTCGAGGTAAAAACATCCCACAACCCGATCTCTAATATCTCATGGACTCCCAGGACAAAAATGGTTCACCTGATAGGGGATATGACTACAAGATATAAAATAGTTAAACATCAGCCTAGGGTGATAACTCATGGACCATATTAGTAACAAGGGTTCTCACTAGGATAGCCCGAACAACCAACCAACCAATCTTCCTGAAAAAATTATTGGATATGCTAACCAAGGGTTGTTCCATGTTACACCAGTAAATGACCTTGGATATCCCATGAAATGTCCTCGAACCACTGAAATGATCTAAACATAGGTCTCACCCCACATCTCACTCTTAGGAGACTATTATTTTCAACAGCTAGAGTAATATGTTCTCCATCAAAGCTCACTTGCCCAAGAAACACCACATTAGAGTCTTCAAAACACCATAAGGGTTCATCTATCATGATCTACATGAACAAATACTTAAAATAGACTCATGATTTGTCTAATTCATACCTTGGGGTGTAAAAACATGAAAAAACCTCAAAAGAGTAACAAATGGGAAGTACATGATGTGAACCCAAAGTACATGACATGTACCCCAAAACCTCATGCCTATTTATTTACTTCTACACAACCTATAAAATATGGGATCTAGATGTGTACTACTATATGGATAGGACACAATTAGGGACTAGCTTTGTAATACTACAAGTCCATGTCTCCCTTACATGGGTCATCTTCCCATGTACATAGCCACATTGTTAGGTATGACTACTTGGCATGTACTTCAAGAACACGATGTGTAGTCCCAAATGCTCTATTTGGCCATGTAATCAATTACATGACCAAGCACCACTACATAGAGTATACTCTACATACAAAAAATTTACTTCCAAAACTTCATCTTCCCCCAATAGGAATAACACATGGTGCGTGTTCAAAAAACCACACACTGTGTGATTTGGATTGTTGAATGGGAAATGCTTGCAATCAACTGGAAACCCATGTTTTTTCAAATTAATCATAGTTCAACCCTCAGGGGGTCCATATTAGTTATTATAGGTCCTTAAAACTATAAGGTGAAAAGTATACAGGTATTTATGACATAAACATAAAAATGATCTACCTTTGGGTGGAATCCGTTGAAGCTTCACCTGTAACCATTTTATATAGTAGTCGCATGACAATCTATCTCACCCCAAGATTCCCAGTGGAACCTCCATTCTACCTTACCTCTATCCCTACCTCCCCCATTATCTATCTCTATAACGACCCAAAGTTTCATTAATGGAAAATCCCTCTTAATCTAGTTAAATGTCTCTTTATGAAAAATATTTTTATAATATGTCAACTTATTTGGTTTTATGTTAATAATTTTGACCATTGCTGCTATAGCCGTTGAAAAGTGATCACATGATTAGTATAAATATACGACTTTAACAAATCCAATTTACTCAGAAAAAAGAAGCGATGGCCTCATCCAGTAGAATTTCCCCATACGAAGCCCATTTGTCGGAGCTCGGAAAAGAAGTGGCATCCTTGGGATTTGATCTTGACCAATCCCAAGATGAGCTTCATCATGTCAATCTCAAACGGGACTGTCTACGGGAAAAGTGGAAGTTGATAGAGATTACCACTAAAGCGATGTTATCTGAGCCACCCTAAGAGTCTTTCACCATCGCACACCTTACCCTTAGGTATTATGCAGCTTTTTTAAGGGGTTATGTAACAAATAAATAGTACTATGTTTAGGTAAATTATTTTTGTATATAATAATGAATATACTTTCTTGTCATTATTGATACATTGTAAATAGTTTTTAAAGTACAAATAGTGTTTTTAGTTATTATTTTATTAAGAATTATATTTTATTAAATTATGTGATTTTTGAATTAAATAATATTTTAATAAAATATTATTATTATTATTAAATTAATTTTTATTAAATATAAATGATCTTATAATTTTATGAATGCAATTATAATTTTTATTAAGGTTTGAAAGCCATTTCTGTCAAAACCCGTGAATTTTCGATAAATGTTGGTTTTTATTTAAAAAGTGAAAACTAACATATTTAGAAAATTATTTAGATAAAATAAATGTTATTTCTGGAATCAGGACATCGAAAATATCCAATGGTGAATTTTTCTTAATTTTCTGAGACAATCAAATTTTTGGGTAAAAATTAAATACCGTTTAAATATATAATGTGTTTTATGACATCATAATGACCCAATAGTGATGTAATAAAATACTATAAGCTTTATGTTCGGCCAATATATGTTTTACCATTAAAATAATGTGATTTTGGGTTTGTTTGACTTACTTTTCAAAGAATTAATGGACCCCTCAAGACTTATTAAACACCTTGTCTTTTTAAATTAATTTCCATGGGAGTGTGACTCACCTCCACATAAGTAACCCTATTATTTTAAGAAGTTAGGACTTTGTCCTTATAAAATATTTTTTTCCTCTTACCTTTACCAAAAACCATGGGCAAAAACCATGGGATAGTTTGTGGTTTGGATTAATTTAATATAAGGGGTCCCAAACCTAAATAATAAAGAATTCCTTCACCTTTCCTATATAAACCCACCCAAGCTCCCACTTACTCCTCACTCAAAGCCTTTGGAGTTTGTCCAACCTCTTCCCTACTATCTCTAGAATCCTCCCACGGTTCCCCAATTTCCCATGAAGCCTCTCCCAAGCCTCTCTCTAGCCTTTGGAAGCACAATTCCAAGTAAGGGTTTTTTCTTCCTTTCTCCTTTTTGTCAATTTTATTTAAGTTGTATTGCCCTTTTAATTTCAATTATGAATGTTGGGGTATGGTTTCTCACCTCCCCCAGACTGCCCTATTATTTTTTGAATGATTGGAGACCCCTTTCTCTCTCATTAAATGCCTCCCATATACACCTGTTACTATGCCGAAATTCTGAAAGGAACTTCTCTCTCTTCTTTTACATTCAAGCAATAATTTTGTATCATGATTCTAAATTCCATTAAAATTGTTGGGAAATGTATCTATATGACCTCCTTACGGTAAATTTCATGTATATATGATGAGGAACCCCTTTCTCTCTCATTAAATTCCTCCCATGTACACCCGTTACTATGCCGAAATTCCGAAAGGAACTTCTCTCTCTTCTTTTACATTCAAGAAATAATTTTGAATCATGAATCTAAATTACATTACAATTGTTAGGAAATGTATCTATATGACCTCCTTACTGTCCATTACATGTAAATATGATGAGGAACCCCTTTCTCTCTCACCAACCATTTTTTATGAATTCCTATGTCACGCCGTTACGCTGCCGAAATTGCACCGATTTTCTAAGCCAATACCTTTGTGTAGTGAATACCATGCCCATTTATCCATCAAGGGTATTCACCTTTATGCAAATTTACTTATTGATTATAATGTTTCATGTATGAATTCCACATTCCTTTATCATGGAATAAATGATTATGTTTTATGAATCAATGTTTTATGATCCATATGGCACACTTATGCATGAAATGAAATGTTTATAAGAAGGGTGCGCCCTTATAGCGCTCCAATGCATTGGGTAAAGTATAGTATCATGATACGTAATGTGAAATTAGTGTTGAATCATGATAATTCAAGTGCAACGATGGTTTACTCGTGATTTAAGTGCAATGAGGATTTACTCATGCTCCATGTGCAATGAGCCTTGGCTCATGCTAATTCCATGTTAAGTGTTGTTGCCACATTTCCATGTTATGATTATCATGATTTATCATGCCTTTATTTTCATGTTTCTCTTATGATCTATTTATATGCCTATTGTATAACATGTATTGTACTCCTCATGTTATTCCATGTGTACTCCCTTACTGGGATTTATAGCTCACCCTTTTCTTATGCATGTCCTCAGGTTATCCCATTCAATGCTAAGTACGAGGGAATGTGGTGGTCATGTAAAGGAAGTTTTCAATAAAGATGTTGTATTTCATGTTTCGAGTTTTTATGTAATGATCCCTATCCACAAAGACACTAAACCTATCGATCTTCTTTGTTGTATCAAGTGAAGTTTTATGTAATAAATCATGTTTAAGTTGTGATAAAAAGATGGGTTGTCATAGTTGGTATCAGAGGATAGGTTTAGTTATATTTGGGATAAGAAAACCATAGTAAAGCCTTAGATAAAAGACTAAGTATAATAAAAACATACCTAAGTTTTGGTAAGTACTGAGTAAGTGGTTTATCAAACAAATACATCCCTATCTGGATACGAGCAGGTAGAGGCGGCTCTGGCACAGATGTATCCTAGGGGTAAAACCCAAAACACCACTTTGAGCTAGACTCGAATGGGAACTGGTGCAGGACTACGGGACTTGCTGCACTCTTGGTTACGACACTCCCGGGGGATATGTTTTGATAAATCCACAAGATTAGTATGAACTGTTATTAAGGGAATTAAAAAAATACCCCTAAGAATATATGCTAGAAGGTAGATCATGAAAAGCCTAGATTGAAGCCTATAGACTCATGAGTTAAGGAAATAAATGTTTATTTATAAGTCATCAACTTTTGTCTTTGGATTACCCTTTATGTGTTACCCCTAAATTTCCTTTTATTCCAGCCAATGGGTGGTAATAGGAGGACTCAGGCTAACAACTGTTGTGAAGATGAGTGTGATGACTGTACTAATGAGATGCCCAATCCAATGAGAGTGGGAATCGCGAACTTTGTCACGCTTGTCTCTCAGCTAAATCAAGTTTTGAATAGAAACACGGGTCAAGAGGAACGTTCAACCCCCCTAAGAAAGAACAAGTCACTATCGAGAGCTTCATGAGACAAAGGCCTCCTACTTTTAGTGGATCACCCGATCCCACGATCGCTGAACAATGGATCAACTCCATTGAAATGATATTCTCCATCCTTCAATGTTCTGAACAAGAGAAGGTTCTCCTGGAGGCTTATCATATGGATGGTGAAGCTGATCAATGGTGGACATTGATCAAAAATACAATGCCTGATGAGGATATTGAGGCATTGGAATGGAAGGATTCTCGGAAGATGTTTTTCGATAAATATTTTCCACGCACCCTCCGGCTTAAGATGGAAAGGGACTTCCTTTCCCTCAATCAAAAAGATGAAGAATCTGTTGGAGAATACGAGGAAAACTTCCCAAGGCTTTCACTATACGATTCTGGCTTTGTCGTTACCCCCGAATTCAAGGTTGACCGCTACTTTGGTGGGCTGAAGCCTAGATTGCAGAATGCATTAGCGATCCGTGACTTTGACAACTATGAGAAAATTGTCCGATGTTCCCTCAAGGTCGAAATGGAGATCGGGGAATCACAGGGGTATAATGGGGACAAGAAGCATAAGGTGGACTTCAATGCTGGTGGTCCGATTGATAAATCCAACGGTGCTGAGAAGATCTAGCACCCCACTTTCCAAAAGTGCGGAAAGAAGTACCCTGGAAATTGCCTTAAGGGGACGAGGAAATGCTTCAGGTGTGGAAGGGAAGGGCACCTAGCTGTTAACTGTCAGCAAGAAAGACCCGCGACTGCGACAGAGGAGAGGAATGCTCCATTAAAACCTCAACGCATTGTTCAATGCTAAAAATGAAAAGAACCAAGTCATTTTACAAATCAGTGCCCTAATCCAAGGGTTTTCAGAGGCAACCAACAAACTCCAAGGAAGCAAGGAAGATATTTTGCCATCACTTCTACCTAAGTGAACCCCAAAAATGAAGTGGTGACAGGTACACTAGTTATTCATTCAAGAATAGAGAACGCACTTTTTGATTCAGGTTCTACGCATTATTTTATATCTCGAAAGTTTAGTAGAACAATCCTAGCACCACCAAAAATCATGGAAGTAAAGATGTCATTGAGTACAACAAATGGGGAAATCGTTGCATCCCATGAATATAAGTCCTCCCCTGTTATAGTCTGTGGATTGAATTTCCTAGCGAACCTCGTCATACTCCCTCTGGTGGAATTTTATGCAATTCTTGGCAAGGATTGGATTTCCTTATATAGAGCCAACATAAATTTTAGGGAGAGGGAAATCACACTCCATATGGAGAATCGACCCCAGATTCTTTTCAAGTGTAAAGAGGAAGATGAATCTCTTTTAGCTCCATAATATCATGCTTGGATATTACTGCCTTATGAGCATGCGTATCTAGCTTAGATGATTGATTCCAAGGAAGAAACCATCCTTGCAGAAATGCCTATTGTGAGGGAATTCGTTGAAGTGTTTCCTGAGGAACTGCCTGGCCTTCCTCCTAGAAGAGATGTTGAGTTCTCAATTGAACTTATACCTGGGGCGCTACCAATATCCAAGACACCATATAGAATGGCAGTTGTTGATCTTGAAGAGCTGAAGAAACATCTACAGGAGAATCTGGATAAAGGGTTTATACGCCGAAGTGCTTCACCATGGGGTGCACCAGTCCTCTTCAACAAGAAGAAGGATGGGTCAATGCGGCTTTACATCGATTATCGTGAACTTAACAAAATAAAGATAAAGAACAAGTATCCTCTCCCAAGAATCGATGACTTCTTTGATCAGCTGTGTGGAGCATAATACTTCTCCAAGGTGGATTTGCGGTCGGGATATTATCAAGTAAGGGTGAAGAAGGAAGATGTCCCCAAGACTTCTTTTCGTACAAGATACGGGCACTATGAATTCATAGTAATGCCTTTCAGACTCACCAATTCTCTAGAAATCTTTATGTACTTAATGAATAGAGTCTTTAGAGATTACCTTGACAAATTTGTGGTAGTCTTTATAGATGATATTCTAATATACTACAAAACCAAGGAGGATCATGAGGAGTATTTAAGAACTGTACTAGAGACTTTGCGCAAGGAGAAGCTCTATGGAAAGTATAGAAAGTGTGAGTTCTTGTTGAAGGAGGTATCATTATTGGGCCATATAATCACAAGCAATGAGATATCTGTGGATCCCTCCAAAACAGATGCAATTGAGGGATGGCTGAGGCCAACATCGGTAACGGATATCCGTAGTTTCTTGGGATTTAATGGATATTATCGACGATTTTTGAGAAATTTCTCACGATTTTCCAACCCTCTTACCAAGATAACATGAAAGGGAGTAATATTTTCTTGGAGTGATGAATGCGAAGAAAGATTCAAGGAGTTGAAAAGGAGGCTTATCACTACGCCTGTGCTCACTTTACCCACAAGTGGGGAACTTTTTTTTGTTTTTAGTGATGCTTAAAAGAAGGGATTAGGCTTTGTGCTGATGCAGAATGATAAAGTTATTTCCTATGCCTCAAGGCAGTTGAAAATCCATGAGAGAAACTATCGAACGCATGATCCGGAGTTGGCGACGGTGATCTTTTCCTTGAAAATCTGGTGGCATTATCTCTATGGAGAGAAATGTGAGATATATACTGACCACAAGAGTCTTAAATATATATTCACACAGAAAGAGATTAATTTTCACCAGAGAAGATGGATAGAGCTCATCAAGGATTATGACTGTTCAATACATTACCACCCTGGGAAAACGAACAAGGTGGCAGATGTCCTAAGTAAAAAGGACCCAGTAATTCTATCAATGATGAGAATTGAGAAGGGTCCAATCTTCTTAGACTTGATGAAGATGGACATGGGAATCATAAATAAGGGAACATCATAAATCCTTTCACAAATTATTTCTCAACCATCTCTTTTGGAAAGGTTAAAGGATGCTCAAAAGGATGATGTGGGAATTCAGGAAAAAGTGGAAGCTATCAAAAAAGGGAAATCCTCATAGCTTAATGTTAATGAAGAAGGAATTGTGCGGTTTGGGAAAAGTCTATGTGTTCTATCAAGTCCAGAGCTAAAGAAGGAACTTTTGGATGATGCACATAGTTCAAATTTCTCTATTCACCCAAGGAGCACAAAGATGTATCAAGATCTCCGAGAAAACTTTTGGTGGGATAATATGATGAAGGAGATCACTGAATATACATCAAAGTGTCTGGTGTGTCAGCAAGTGAAGGTAGAGATGCAGAAGTCTAAGGAAAAAATGCAACCATTTCCCATACCAGAATGGAAATGGGAGAACATCACCATGGACTTTTTCACCGGACTTCCAAGGACATCCAAAGGAAAAAATTCAATCTGGGTTGTTGTGGATCGTCTTACAAATACTTCACACTCTATTGTTATTTGGGAGGATTTCTCATTGGATAAAATGGCACAGATATATATCAGATAAGTGGTAAGGTTGCATTGTGTACCACTATCTATTGTGTCTGACCGAGATCCAAGATTCACCTATAAGTTTTGGAAGAGTCTTCAACATTCTCTGAATACTGAACTAAACTTCAGTATGATCTATCATCCTCAAACTGATTTCCAATCCGAGCAGAATATCCAAACACTTGAGGATAAGTTGAGAGCGTGATCAATGGACTTTAAAGGAGGATGAGATCAACATCTTCCTCTGGCTGAGTTCTCTTATAATAACAGTTTCCACTCAAGCATCCAAATGGCACCATATGAAGCCCTGTATGGGAAAAGGTGTAGAACACCGACATGTTGGGATGAGGTCGGTGAACGTAAGCTTCTTGGACCAGAAATGGTCGAGGAAATGGTGGAGAATGTTAAAACCATTCAGCAGTATATCAAGGCAGCCTAGAGTTGACAAAAGAGTTATGCAGATAATCATCGACGAGAACTTGAGGTTAAAGTTGGAGACATGGTTTTTCTATGCATATCTCTGTGGAAGATGGTCATGACGTTTGTAAAGAAAGGGAAGTTATGTCCAAGGTACATCGGCCCCTTCGAGATTCCTGATCGTGTCGGGGCTGCGGCCTATCGACTAGCACTTCCACCTACTATAGCCAAAGTACATGATGTGTTTCATGTATCCCTCTTAAGGAAGTATATATCAGACCCTTCACATGTACTCTCTTCTGAGGTGGTACAATTGGAATATGATCTCTCTTATGAGGAGACACCAGTGAAGATCTTAGATCGTAGAGAAAAAGTTCTACAAAATAATACAATGCCCCTCGTCAAGGTGTTGTAGAGAAACCACAAGTTTGAAGAAGCGACTTGGGAATTGGAGGAAATGATGAAGCTGAGTTACCCACATTTTTTTTAGTATGGGAAAAGAAAAATTTCAAGGGCGAAATTTCTTAAGGGGGGAATATTGTAACGACCCAAAGTTTCATTAATGGAAAATCCCTCTTGATCTAGTAAAATGTCGCTTTATGCAAAATATTTTTATAAGATGTCAACTTCTTTGGTTTTATGTTACGAATTTTGACTGTTGCTGCTATAGCCATTGAACAGTGATCACATGATTAGTATAAATATAGGACTTTAACAAATCCAATTTACTCAGACAAAAAAAGTGATGGCCTCATCCAGTAGAATTTCCCCATATGAAGCCCATTTGTCGGAGCTCAGAAAAGAGGTCGCATACTTGGGCTTCGCTCTTGACCAAGACCTAGCTGAGCTTCATCATGTCAAGCTCGAACGGGACCGTCTATGGGAAAAGTGGAAGTTGATAGAGATTACCACTCGAGCGATGTTATCTGAGCCACCCCAAGAGTCTGTGACCATCGCACACCTTACCCTTAGGTCTTATGCGACTGTTTTAAGGGGTTATGTAACAAATAAATAGTACTATGTTCATGTACATTATTTTTGTATATAATAATGAATATAATTTCTTGTCATTATTGATACAATGTAAATAGTTTTTAAAGAACAAATAGTATTTTTAGTTATTATTTAATTAAAAATTATATTTAATTAAATTAAGAGATTTTTGAATTAAATAATATTTTAATAAAACACTATTATTATTATTAAATTAATTTTTATTAAATATAAATGATCTTATAATTTTATGAATGCAATTATAATTTTTATTAATGTTTGAAAGCCATTTCTTTCAAAACCCGTGAATTTTCGATAGATGTCGGTTTTTATTTTAAAAGTGAAAATTAGAATATTTAGAAAATTATTTAGATAAAATAAATTTTATTTCTAGAATCAGGACGTCAAAATTATCCAATGGTGAATTTTTCATAATTTTCTGAGACAGTCAAATTTTTTGGGTAAAAATTAAATACCGTTTAAATATAAAATGTGTTTTATGACATCATAATGACCCAATAGTGATGTAATAAAATACTATAAGCTTTATGTTCGGCCAATATATGTTTTTCCATTAAAATAATGTGATTTTGGGTTTTTTTGACTTACTTTTCAAAGCATTAATGGACCCCTCAAGACTTATTAAACACCTTGTCTTTTTAAATTAATTTCCATGGGAGTGTGACTCACCTCCACATAAGTAACCCTATTATTTTAAGAATTTAGGACTTTGGCCTTATAAAATATTGTTTTCCTCTTACCTTTACCAAAAACCATTGGCATAAATCATGAGATGGTTTGTGGTTTGGATTAATTTAATATAAGGGGTCCCAAACCTAAATAATAAAGAATTCCTTCACCTTTCCTATATAATCCCACCCAAGATCCCACTTCCTCCTCACTCAAAGCCTTTGGAGTTCTTCCAAACACTTCCCTACTATATTTAGAATCCTCCAAAGGTGCCTCAATCTCCCAAGAATCCTCTCTCAAGCCTCTCTCTAGCCTTTGGAAGCACACTTCAAAGTAAGGGGTTTTTCTTCCTTTCTCCCTTTTGTCAATTTTCTTTAAGTTGTGTTGCCCTTTTAATTTCAATTATGAATGTTGGGGTATGGTTTAAAACCTCCCCCATACTTCCCTATTATTGTTTGAATTATGGAAGAACCATTTATCTCTCATTAAATGCCTCCAATGTACACCCGTTACTATGCCGAAATTCTGAAAGGAACTTCTCTCTCTTCTTTTACATTCAAGAAATAATTTTGTATCATGAATATAAATTCCATTAAAATTGTTGGGAAATGTATCTATATGACCTCCTTACTGTCCATTACAAGTAAATATGACGAGGAACCACTTTCTACCTCATTAAATTCCTCCCATGTACACTCGTTACTATGCCGAAATTCCGAAAGGAACTTCTCTCTCTTCTTTTACATTCAAGCAATAATTTTGTATCATGAATCTAAATTACATTACAATTTTTGGGACATGTATCTATATTACCTCCTTACTATCCATTACATGTAAATATTATGAGGAACCCCTTTCTCTCTCATCAACCATTTTTTATGAATTCCTATGTCACGCCGTTACGCTACCGAAATTGCACCGATTTTCTAAGCCAATGCCTTTGTGTAGTGAATACCATGCCCATTTCTCCATCAAGGGTATTCACCTTTACACACATTTACTTATTGATTATAATTTTTCATGTATGAATTCCACATTCCTTTATCGTGGAATAAATGATTATGTTTGATGAATCAATGTTTTATGATCCACGTGGCACACTTATGCATGAAATGAAATGTTTAAGAAGGGTGCACCCTTATAACGATCCAATGCATTGGGTAAAGTATAGTATCATGATATATCTTGTGAAATTAGTGTTGAATCATGCTAATTCAAGTGCAATTATGGTTTACTTATGCTTTATGTGCAATGAGGATTTACTCATGCTCCATGTGCAATGAGCCTTGGCTCATGCTAATTCCATGTTAAGTGTTGTTGCCACATTTACATGTTATGATTATCATGCTTTATCATGACTTTATGTTCATGTTTCTCTTATGATATATTGATATTCCTATTGTATAACATGTATTGTACTCCTCATGTTATTCCATGTGTACTCCCTTACCGGGCTTTATAGCTCACCGTTTTCTTATGCATGTCCTCAGGTTATCCCATGCAATGCTAAGTACGAGGTAATGTAGTGGTCATGTAAAGGAAGTTTTCAATAAAGATGTTGTATTTCATGTTTCGAGTTTTTATGTAATGTTCCTAATCCCCAAAGACACTAAACCTATCGATCTTCTTTGTTGTATAAAGTGAGGTTTTATGTAATAAATCATGTTTAAGTTGTGATAAAAAGTTTGGGTGTCATAATATCTATCCACCTTATTCCTCTCCTCTATTTTTCATGTAAGGTACATTTCACATTGAGGGTGTACTTAAGAATCCAGGGAAAAAGGTGAAATAAAAGGGAATGAAAAGGAAGAATAAAGAAAAGAAAAAAAGAAAAAGGTCCCCGATCCCAAAACTAGTATCAAATGTTATTATATGACATGATTAGGAAAAAACCCCATAATAGACTCATCTATAAGGAAGGAATATCAACCCAACACTATATTCAAAAGATATCACCATTTAAATGTGTGCGAACAAAATTAAATAAAATTACATAAATTTTAAATACTAATTATTCCATGAAAATTAGAATGGATTGATATTCCACCAAACTCATGTATTAGGGTCAGCAACCTATTATAGGAATAAAGAAGTTCTTAATTTTTTTCCAATATCATCTACTAAAGGAAAATACCATTTAACCCCATGAGGCTTCATATGAAAAAATTCAAATTTATGCTCAATTTTATAGTCTGAAAAAACATGGGACTTTACATTCCATAATAGTCATAAAAATTGAGTTGTTTTTCAATGAAAGGCCCATCAACTTGCACTTAGTAATAGCATTGTGAACCTACATCTGAGTCTTCCTAGATAAGAAATCAACTACGACATTTACCTTTTTCAACGGTATATACCATATTGAAATCAAAGGACCACAAATACTTATTCAACCTTCTTTTTTTCAAGGTTCAAGCCATAATGGGAAAAGATACACATTAGGCTCTTGTAGTCAATATACACCATGAAACTTTTGACTAGTAGTAAATGAAACCAATATCTCCGCTTGTATATAACTACTACCAGCTCCAAATATTGATTCAAATAATTCTACTCATATGGACCCAAATACCTAGATCTATAAAAAAATACTCACCTATTCAACATCAAAAAATATCTAAGACTATCCTATAATACATCACACTATAAGAAATACTCTTTAGCCAAATAAGGTAATGTCAAGATCAGCGTATATTTTAACTCAACATACAACTCTTGGTTGTATCTCTTAGGAGGATTGAACCTCTTAAAATTCTCTCCCTTCTTAGTAAAGGTTCTTTTCGATGATTTAGAGTGAGATAAATTCTGAATTAATATCCTGTATCACCCTTAAAAACATATAAATCAAAAAATATTGAAAATTTTCTTAGTTAACTCCCAACAAACCATGAACTTGACCTTATCAGGGTCCCATGATATTATTTCCTTAGATACAAATACCCCAATAATAGAACCTCATTGATCTATAACTAACAGTTCGAGAGATTTTTATATAACCAATGCTCTCTCATTGTGATAAAAACAACCTCCAGATATCAAGAATGATCCTCTTTTGACTATAGGTACACCAAAATATCATTGAAAAAGGTGAGAATAAATGAATTCAAGTAGGAAATTAATACCATATTCATCATAGAAATAATTAATGATGATGAATTTATAAAAGAGAACACCATTATGAGAAACTCATACACTCCATAACTACTTCTAAAAGTAGTATGAGGAATTTTAAAAGATCTCACAGACAGATGATGGTATCATAAACTTTGGTTGATCTTGTAGAATTTGGCCCCAATCAATTTATTGAACAAGTCATTTATATAAGGAATAAGATACTAGTTCTTGACCGTCACTTATTTCAGCCTCTATAAATATATATATATAAATATAACAAGACATCACACTACTTGGTGAATAAAATAAAATCACCCCAAATAGACATGATTGGAGAAATGAACCCCCTTACCTCAAGGTCCTATATATAAACCTTTATGTCTCTAATCTTTGAGGGATCTATCATATATAGAAGAATGGATATGGGATCCATAACAAGAATAAAATTAATCATGATCTTGACTTATATCTTGGGTGGAGACACTGAGAAGTCCTCAAGAAAGACAAACCAACACTAGTCAAAAATAGAAGAAAATACCAACTTTCACATCTCCTTATCACCTAACATGAGTCTAGAAATTAGGGATTAAATCCTTACCAGAATCCAATGGTAAGGTCTTGAGAAGCCTTCCCCACTATAAACAATTGGTATAACAATACCCCTTAATAGACATGAATGTTTCTCACTAGTGATATCTAATTATGTGCACTATATATTGAGTTAGTAAATCCATCCTAAAGATCACATTGAAACTACGAATCTCTAATTCAGTGAAATCCTAGAGAATCCCATAACCATTAATTATGATAGTGAACTATAAACATCTCTAAATAACCTCAAGGCTCAATACTAAGGGTTTATCAAATAACATATTCCCATAAAGTTAATAGATAAGAATTCCTAGATCATCTGTAAACCGAGTTGATATAAACTATTCCAAATAACTTGTATTGAAAAAAATAGATACACGGGTGGATGACATGAAAATCGCACCTCAAATGATCAAAAGTCCTTGAAATTGACCAGCATGTGTTAATTAATTGAATGAAATTGGATAAATCCCATGCCTATACTTGATACTCTTATCAAGTAACTTTCCTAAGGATAAATACCCTACTACCTATTCTACTAGGAATTGTGTCCTCCTATACACCTTGTTTTACCAGAATACCTTTAGTTATCACCCTATGGTAAGCTTATTGTTCTGACCACTAATCCATAAGATTTTATATTTATAATATCATTGACTAGATAATAATAACTCTAATAGAATCACCAAATATTTCCCATGTTCTCACAAGATCAACAATACACTAGTTCTCATTAGAAATATGATTATGTATAATATACTCTGCTATCCAGATAACATGTTCAAGGATTCATCCCTCATGAAGAAGAAGATAAGATACAACTTTGTCTATAATTTATTTCATCACTGTAGTGAGAACCATTGGATATTCACTTATTACTACTTGAATATCCCCTTTTAGATTTAAAATAAGAACCAAACTACCTTATAATGAAACCCCATACAAATTTATTCTTATAAATGAGGCCCCAATAACCTACCTTAGTAAAACAATTCAAGTGGAAAAAATTCACCTGAACCCACATTAAATGGTTTAGATCATCCTCAAAATTTTGATCCTTGATAATTACACCACCTAACATAATCAAAGAAAACTAAAGTAAATTGTGAAAATGATTAGAATTTTATACAACTAAGATGATTTCCTGAATGTGATAAATGAACTCATGAGCCCTATAAACCCTCATTATCTTAAGGTAGAATTGGATAAATAAATGAGGCTAAAATTCTCTCCTGGTTATCCCATCATACTTGAAATCCATAACTACATCATCTCACCAGTGCTTCTCTGGTCATTGTATCATATATATAGTGAGATTAACCCTCTTCTGTAGGGGTATCTAAATTTGGTTGAATAGTTTTTACATTTACTTGACCCAAAACTCAGTATCTCGTGGTCTAATATAACCCCCCAGAAATTTAAAGGTGAATTTTTCTTATTTTTTTTTTAATATTATGAATCATGATGATTTTAGCTTATTTGAGTTGTTAGTGGATACCTAGGATTAAGAACTACAGAGTTAATAGCGGTTTGGGGTTGAAATTATATAGTAGGTAGGGGATCATGACACAACGCTATGTGTTGTGAACCAGTCATGGGTAGACCCTAAACTGGTCACCTGTGCTGCTCTATGACAAGTCCCGAGAGGCGTTCCCGATCCTTCTAGGATGGAAAAATCACTAAGGGAATTTGTAGAGTGACAAGAGAATGTTTTCACCAAAAAATAAACAATAACAATGAAGTATGATGAAACAAACATCCCCACATACATTTATATAATGTTTAACTAAACATCATTTTTACAGGAAACTGAAAATACAACTGAATCAAAGAACTCAACTAACCAAACATGACAACCAACTAACTCCATGTGAAACCACTAGTCACTATCCAAAAAATGATCATGCATTGCCCAAGGTGATCAGACTCAAGCTAAAACCTGTATAAGGTCTAAAAACAGAAGAAGACTATAGGCACGAGTATTAAAAATGAGTAGGTTAGCCCCATATTCTATTCCCAATGCACTTAATTTAAAATAAAAGGAACATTAGTTTAATGTTTTAAATACAATATAAATAAATATGTTTTCCAAAAAATGTTCCATGCTATAACCATCAAAAAATAAAAATGATTTCAAGTTTTCATAAACAAGAAATGATAGTAACCAATTTCAAAGAGATATACTTTCAAAATGAAAACAATTTTCAAGAGGGTTGCTTTATAGAATGTACACTTTTAAAAATAACAAACATTCTATCGAATTTACCAAACAAACACAACATATGATTATAGTGAGTACAAAATATCCAATGAGCACTAGGCATGGGAACACCCCTAGGTACTAGTTATTTGTGGGCCCTAGGTTCCTCGTATCTTGGTGAAAAGTAACCATAAAAAATATATATTCTCATACACAAGACACTAGTAGGGAACAATACTCATAAAATAGTTGTCCTAAACATCATCATCACAGTGTAGTTAGTGTTTTCATCTTCAAACATGCTACGTGAAATAGGGATGAAACCACTTCAGACCACTATCATACCAGTACACATCTGTGAATCTAGATACCTGGATTTCCCTCTTTGTTCTCAATCAAGTTCCACACATTATCCAATAAAAATTTCACATGAAAATTCCATATCCAAATAATAAAAACACCAAATATACCACAAACATGTTTCACTTTTCTTTCATAGATCAATAATCCTCTTAAAATTTTCATAAAACAATTTCAAGAAGTATAATGAGGCTGTGGACGTAAGACCCATTCAAAATGCAATTTTAAGGCCAAACTCCCACCAATATCATATCAATAAAAATTTGGAAACCCAAAAACTATTTAATAAATAAATTTCCTGAATCATAAAATGAACCAAAAATATACAACATGGAATACACATGAAAACCATTTTTACAAAAGAATTTCCAACCAGGCCTTTAAGCATTCTTCACAAAAATGACATTTATCAAAATAAAAATTTTAACTATTCATTAAGAGGTGTAAAAACACAATTATAAGAAAAAAAAATTTACTTAATCCCCTAAACAATTTTGGTTACTCATTCAAAACTCATCCATTTCTATAAAGATTCCAAAAGAGCCATTTATTAGAAACACATGCCAAAACACCCTAAAAACCCATACTCATTTCATTCTAAAACCCAAAACCATATTTTTACCCAAATAAGGAAGCCAAAAAACTAATTCAAATTTTTAAAATATTTTTCATCAGACAAATCAATCATTTTATATCACCTTGAGCACACAAAAGCCAACTTGGCACTTTCTGGAAAATTAGGCATGCACCATTTAATAAAATAAATTCAATTTAACACTAAAATGGTAATAAAACAAAATTTGAATGATTTTATTTTATTTTAATGGATAAATGAGATTCTAAATATCACAAACCAGGTGTGAAAGAAAACAGAACATCTAAAAGACACTTGGTGAGCACTTTTATTACAAAACAAAACTAATTTTCACAAAATAAGGCAGAAACCCCACTTTGCACACCAAATAATATTATTGAAGTATTTTTAAAAAAATAATAATAATGTGTAGAGGGTTAAATTTCCATGAAAAATATGAATCTTAAATAAAAAGGACATGTACAATGGGGAACCTACCTCAAATCCTTGGCGGAATGGAAACACACACCCAATATCACTATCTGAGGGTTTATAATCCCCAAACTTATGAAGACAAAAAAAAAACGAACAAAAACCCCATAAAAAATCATGTTATAATATAACCCTATGTCTTTCATGACTTGGGAAAATATATTACCAAGAAATAATGGAATGAGGAGGAGGAATGAGGATAAAGGAGAATGAAACTCACCATGATAACTAGAGAACTCATCATCTCCCCTTAGATCCACACCCTTAGAGAAAAGGAAATGTCTTGGAACTGATAGGAGAGGCTCCTTAGGTCTATAATAACAAGGGAAATAATATTTGGGGGAAAAATAGTGAAAAAATAATGATTTATGAAAGAAACAAATTACCTCTCCAAATCTAGATGATTTTAGAAACCTTAAGGAAGTTCTCCCTAATCCCCAATGAAGATGAGATCCAAAGAGGGAAAATGGATCATGGGGGTGTGCCTAGGGTTATTTTATCTAGTGAAAGGTGGAATTAAAAAAACATATTAAAAAAATGAATAATCTATAAAATAAAAAAAATATTTTTTTAAAACTGGAAATGAGCTCATAGGCTGGCCCAATACCTGAATAAATAACCCAAATCCACAATTATTATGAGTACATAAGGGGTCCAAATGGATATTAGGGTTTTAATAGTCTAGGGTAGGCCAAATAAGAAGTGGTATGAGTGAAAAATGTTGAATAAAAGTATTTATAAAAGAAAAAAAATTTAGTTTTAAAATTTAGAAATGGGATAACAGTTTTGCCAAAATAGTGAAGTAACCACCCTTTTCTAAAATGAAATCCCAAAAAAGATATGGGAAACCCATGTAAGGATGATTAGATATATATGGAACTTAAAAACTCAACATTAATCTCAGATAAAAGGGTCATGATTTGCAATGAACCAGATCAAAACGAAGACATGATAAACCGGGTGTGACACTATGGGATGCATCGTGGTGTGACCCTTCTTATGATTAAGAATTTAGAGTTCCATGGTGGATCATGGTGAATTAATATGGGTTATAGTATATTGTGGTCCTACATAAGGTTAAATTATAGTTTTGGTCTAGATATCACCATAACTTGTGTGTCTATGCTATGATATAGTCGAAATGTGGTCCATAATGGCACATGACAAGGATCATTCCATAATGGTCTGCTATAGAATATAAGCCTCTGGGATTTTATAGGTCTATTACACCATGGTGTATAGGGTTACACCATAGTGTGACCTTGAGGGGGAGTGTTATTCCATGATCACTATGGTCACACTATAGCCAAGCTATTGGTAATTATTTTTTCAAGTGGAAGATTATAAATTTCTCTTAGACCCCATTAACGACTCTTGTTCTCCACCCTCAACCCTCACTCAATTTTCATATGATTTTAGGCTCACTATTGGCATTGTAATCTCCTTTATGTTTTTTATTCATTTATTTGAGGTTTTCTTCATCATAGAGGCCCTTTCATAAAAAATATAATCTCATTCATTCCCTAGTTTCTTCTCTCTATTTATATTTATTAGTTTAATTTTTTAAATACCTAATTATGTGGTTTTTGGGATGATTTTAGGGTTTCTATAGATCAATATTGAATCAAAGATCACACCATGGTGAGTGTTCTCCCTTACATTGAAGTAAAAATTCCTTACTGTGGTACATTTTGTATATGTCATTATATGGTCTAGCTTGATTGAGGGTGCACAAGTTAAACTGGTAGTGTTCTATAATAGGTATAAATGTTACAGGGTGGATAAAAATAGATACAATTAACCCATTCATAGGTAAATTATGGGTAAAATGTGTTGGAAATGGTAAAACCATACATTTTTCAACGATTATAGGTAGAAATGTCTTCTTGGGTGAAATTATCCTAGAATAAGCTATTCAACATCAATTGAAGCCAGGGTGACCTAGTAGATTAGTATTCGGGTATGGGTGATGAGTCTATTCACATGGAAAGGTGAAAGGTGAATAAACATGGTATATGAGATTAACCTTAAGGGGTTTGTAAAGGGTAAACCTATAATATATATTTTTCTATTTTTATGCTTGATATGTTTTGTTGGGATGGTGATTGACCCATTACATTTTTATATTCATTTGATTCCCTTGATTCATGTTTATTTATATTTTTTAGTAATGGTTTTGACCTCTTCCTGAGTGATAGGGAGGTTGGTGGAGATTTGATGGCTTGGGATCATGAAGGTAGATATCACTTAGAGTAAGAGGGTTTGTCATGAGATGATGATGAGATAACTCCCCTAAATGAGATGGGATAACCCAATACTTGATGTATAGACTCCTATGAGTGAGAGGGAAAGGACAAAGACATGAAGTGTGACCTCCCTTGGGTGAGAGGGAATGGTATGGTGATCAATGTGGGATATGATGTGGCACTTGATATGGGATCATATCTTGATGGAAAAGGTACTGGTCATGATTTAATAAGTACTTGTGGTTTGAGAAAACTCTTCCTTTTTGACATGGAGATGAAGAAGGTATGAACAGGTTTTGCAGAACCCTAGATATCATACAATGACATAGTGGAGATTTATACGGGTTATTTACACATTTTTTATTCTATAAACTCTTATATACTTTCTTCACTTATAAAAATGATGTGTTTTTGATGTTGTAGTGGGTTTATTACTCATTCCCTTACTGAGCACTATGATGTGCATAAGTATTTTGTTATTAGGGATCCTTCCAATGGAAAGGGCCCTATGTATGGTTATAGAGAAGGTGGCTCTACTCAAGAATTTGAGGCGATGCTTTGAGACACTTTGGGATCTTTTAGTACCATGATTCATATATTATTTTTTTCTTTGTTTATCACATGTATTGATCCAACTCATGTAGGTATCATTGACTTGGATATGTAACGGGTTATATTATATTTTGATAACATATGTGATGGTATTATTTTGTTGGTTTCTACTATGTTTCTTTTCTTATGTGTTAGTGATCAATGGTTACCAATATCAATAGAATAGTGTACCCACAACATGAATTAGGCCTTCACAGATATTCAAAAACCTATTGTGTATGAGGAGGCATTCAAAAGGCATTGTGTAACAACATCTTAATCTTAGTGAATTGTGATAGGGTCTTAACAAATGGTTTCAAATCCCCCTATTATTTTTATATATTATTTGAGGCTTGGTAGAGTGAATATTTAATGTTTACTACTTGAGTGAGAAACTATTATTATGTTAAGAAAATAACTATATAGTGGATATTCGAGTTTCTAGAGTAGTGTCATTGCATTTATTGTTTGTGATATTATGATTTCATATTTTCATTCATGTGCTATTTTATAGTTATGGTTTCTAGTATTTTCCTCTTGGCTGAGGTAGCAAGAGTGGGTAAGTTCATGCATTAGGAATTGGCATGTTGGTTTACATGCTAGGCACTTGATTTCTAGTGATTGATATAGTTTTAAAGTAAATAAATGACAATAATAATATATTCAGTGTTTTCCCAAGTACATTATTATTTAAATCTAATTAATTTTACCTCATAATGATCCTAAGACCATTCTAGCGGTTTAAGAAATAGAGCTTTATTAACCATGGGTGTTTCATACAGTACAAGTCGGAGGCGAGTGTTCACATTAAGGTGGGCCTACAATGGTTGATTTTTTTTAAGACATCATGATGTACCATCCTTTATCCTTCCAAGGTTTGGTAGATCTTTAAGAAGGCGATGACTAGATTGAGGTGATAGAAGGTTTATCCTTGTTGGTAGAGACACCCGATGACTAGTAGGTGAAGTTAAAGACCTATATGCTTCTAGGACCCACAAGGAGATAGTGGGGTGTCATGGTACAAGCTAAGAGGTATGAAGCCTTATCATGGGAGGCCTTAAAGGGCATATTATGTTTTTGAATATAGACTGAGCATAAGAGTTTATGGGTATACAATATGAAAAATGTATAGGATGGAAAATGATACTCAGTTAATCTTGTTGTCACACTTTTCTCTATTTTTGGTAGGGAATGAGGAACATAAATCCCAAACATTTTATATAGACTTCCAACCAGAGGTGAGGCATTGAGGAAATCTATTCAACCAAATGCCTTACTCTAATAGGGTTTATAAGTCCATAACTATAGAGAAGGGATTGATATAGGAATGTTTGGTGCACTATATTTCCATTTTTAGTAGGTCATGTGGTGACCTCTCTATTGTATCTATCAGGGGGTCTTCCAATGGTTAGGAGAGGAGGTCAGAGAGATGTTTTAGGGAGTTTAGAGATTGTATAGGTGGGGTGTGGGTTATTTGGATCCTTCTATGGGTAGATTTACCCTTATATGATATTAACGTGGGAATATTGTGAATTTCTATAACATGTGTATGAGTCCATTGAATAAGTGATATGCATGTGACATGATGAGTCACCCACAACACTTCTACATGAGGACGACTCATACTATATGAAGAAACACATTTATCATTTTTTTCATTATTTATGTTTTTAAATGCGGTTAATGAATTTATCTTAATTTTATGAAAACATATTTAAATAGAGTGTGAGTAAATTTTGCTGTACTTAGAAATATACTTAACCATATTTTTTTGGAAATGCTGGTAAACAAATGTATATTTAGATATGTATTAAACAGACAAGGGTAATTATTTTTTTAAAATTCAATTTTCAAATTAATCACTTGATTTGTTTAAAGATATTTTCTTTTTCCGTATCACTCATTGCTGGCCTGCACTTTACCACTCACTCACATTCCATGTCTTTCATGACCTCTTCACGTTCTTACTCACTCTCGCACCATCACATGTGTCACCACCCTACATTCCCACTCAATCTCGTGTCCCCACATACGTCGCCACCCTGCAATCTCGTGCCACCACATGTGTCCCCACCCTGCATCACCTATGAATCAAACATCTTCCCACACATATTTTATTTTTTTACTCATCACATATCAAATTCATGATGTCAAGTTTCCAAAGGAAGAGTTGAACCACTCGACCGAGCTCATATTTTCAACCATAAATATGATATAACATATTTATATACAAATTAATATATATCTTGTATAATAATATATAAATTAATATATTTGTTATTATATATTTACATATATGTTATTATATGATACATATATATGTTGTTACAAACTTTCATATATTTATATACAAATCAATATATATGTTATTATAAATTAATATATATTTTATTATATATTAATATATATAAGTTAAAACCGTGTTATTATATAATATAAAAATAAATATATATTATATGTTATTATTTATATATATTAATATAAATTAATATGTATATATTATATATTTATATATAAATTAATATATATGTTATTATATATATACATATAAATTAACATATATGTTATCATATATAAATACATATTTTATTATATGTTATTATTTATATATGTTATCAAAAATTATTTTATATTTTATTATATATTTATATATATGTTATTATATGTTACAAACACACACACACACACACACACACACACATATATATATATATATATATATATTTGTTTTTATATGATATATATATATATGATATTATATGGTATTATATATTTATATACAAATTAGTATATATGTTAATATATATTTATATATAAATTAATATATCTTTTATTGTATAATAATAAATATGCTATTATTTTTTGCATATATATATATGTGTTATTATATATTTATATATAAATTAATATATATGTTATTATATATTAATATGTATGTTACTATTTATGCATGTTATTATAAACTAATATAAATATATTATATTTTTATATAAAAATTAAAATATATGGTATTATATTTTTATATATGTTATTAGTATATAAATTAATAAATTAATATACTTATAAATTATCCATGTTTCTATGAAAATGTTGCTAAATTATAATTTTTCAATGTTTTAAATTATAACTAAAAATATGCTTAAATTAGAAACATGAGTAAGAAAACATGTTTAAATTAAAATTTAGTGATATTTCAAAAGAAGAATAAAAACATACGACTAAATTATCCACATTTCTAAGAATAAAACTAAAAACAATTAACAATGTTTTTAGAAATCAAGTCTAAAAAAACATGGCCATTTTTTTGTAGTGTCTGTTGGGTTCAGGAAAAGGTTTAGGGGAGACACGAGGTTTGAGGACTTATTCAGGGGACCTCAAAATGATAAAATGGACTCATTTGGGAGGTTGGACCATGGAGTTGGTCGATGGTCTTAGGGGAAATAATAGGCCGAGATGCCATAGAGGTCAGTTCATTAAGAAAGTTATGGATTGTGGGGTTAGTTTAATGAACCTAATGCAGGAAACACATATTCTTTGGATTGGATTCCAAAAGATAGAGAATATGGTCCTTTTATTTTCAGAGGTAAAGTTATCTAAGCTTCAAAACTTCATGTTACTTTATTTGATATTGGGGCATCTCATTGTTTCATTTATTTATAGGTTGTTTCTAGTTTAGGGTTAGTTTTGGAGTTATAACCTTAGATGATGGCTTTTGATACACCTCTTGTGAAGAGGTTGGATTGTATTCAGAGGTTCCAAGTGTTTCCTAAAGTGGTTAGGAGATATAGAAATTTGTGGTATTTACTTATTTTAGACATGATGAGTTTTGAGATCATATTCATGATGGATTGGTTGGCACACTTCTGAACTCGCATCGATTGCTACCAATGGTTGGTGTCTTTTCCCTCCATTATGGGAGAGGAGTACATTCTTATGGGAGAGTGTGATGTGGAGGTAAGAAGAGTGAGACCTTAATTAAGACTAATAGGATACATTATAGTGTAAGTGGATGGAATATTTCTTGTAGTGGATTAAATGATGGTGTCAACTACATTTCCTATAGTGGTAGACTATTTTTATGTTGTGTTTTTCGATTAATTCATTGAATTACCTCTTGGGTGGGATATCAAGTTCATGATTTGACTCGTACTATGTGTAAATCCCATATCGATACATTCTTGCTCAAATAAATTCGAATGAGTTGAGAGACATGAAGGTGTAGCTCATGTACCTTAGAGATAAGGGATTTATTTTCCCAAGTAAATCTCCTTGGGGTTCACTGGTTTTATTCTCTATGAATACTAAAGGCATCCTTAGATTATATGTAGATTATTAGAATTTTTAATCATTTTAAAATGAAAATTGGAATCCAATTCCAACGATAAATGACATAATTTTATCAATTAATGGGATCTTGATGGTCCTCCAAGATAGAACTATGATTAGGCTACCATCAGTTGTACATTTGGGAAAATATATATTAAAGATGGTGTTTAGGAGCAAGTATGGATTGTACAAGAAACTTGTGATGCCATTTGGTTTTTTGAATGCACCCGTGGTTGATAAGAAATGTTTTTATTGTATACTTTTTTGATAATAATTGATATAACTTCCTCATACCAAGCCTTATTTGAATATTTATTGCCAATATATGTTTTGATCAGTAATTTCTAAATTTAATGAAAATTATGTTTTTACCATTTTAACAAAACCTTATTAATTTGCCATAAATTTTTATGTGTTTATAATTTTTAATTTAAATTTTATAGTAATATTCTTCAATAATTTGTCTAACTTTTTTATTTAGACCATGAAAATATGGATCTCATATTTAGAGGGCTGAAAAGGGACATTAATGAAGGGTGGTATTGAAATCAGAAGAATGGACCCAACCTTACTAATTCAACTATAAATGCACCATTAATTCATTGATCCAAATGAAATTTTTAGTGGTGTTAAATAATTATATTTATATAATTTCATTAATCCTAAGTAACACCCATTTCACATGGGAGAGTGGTCTAAATTACATCCTAAGGTGGTGCAATTTTTTGAGGTAGGATGATGCATGTACCATTTTGAAATTTCAAACCCTAACACTCACAAAATATATTTAAATAAGAATTTCAATATTTTTTACTGTTGGTATAATATTTTGGATTTTTTTTTTCAAAAATGGATGGTTCCATTTCACTACCTATACATTTTTAAGAAACATTCCTTCGTGCAATGATCTCTTACAAGTAGGCACTCTTCCCCTAATTTTACTTCTTGTTTATTATATTTTGTGCTTATAACCACACTTTTTTTCAATAAATATTCCATGATATTATATTTTGATATTTTTTTTATTATTGGTGATGGAATATAATGTTGGATATTATATTGAGTGTTTCCCTTTCAATTTGTTTCTTAGAAAAAATTTCACCATGATGACAACTCCACTCATAGAACATGAATTTCTTTCATAATTTATCTAATACCCAATCCATTTATTTATTTATTTTTAATTCATGAATAAAATATGATTCATAAATTATTACCAATTAATTTATTTTTAATTTATATAGATCTTAGTTGATTTTCACTTCATCATGAGGTCATCATTATGTGAATCGTGAGAGAGAAACTCCAATAACCAAATCTAATCAACTTGAGATAGAATTGTATGGTTAAATTATAATCCTAAAATTAAATTAAATCTCATTTATAGGTAGTATAAACATTCCTAGTTTTCCATTGACCATAAGTTGTATTTTGGATCATAATCAAGTGGGGTGCTATGATTGGAAGTCCTTAAGTTAAAATAGGGTTTATTTCTTCCAATATTTTTGGTCGTGTTAATTTATATAGGGTTATGGGGTTGAAAATATTAGAGGATCAAAATTAAATGGATTTTAGTCATATGTGATAATTATAAATGAATGGTTAATCAGTAGATTAGTTCAATTACATCTTCACATATTGGAATATTTAATGAAATCGTTTCCTTGATTGACTATTTCCCTATGTTTTGTTTGTCGTTCAAAAATCACTCAACCAAACCCCCAAACTTTTTTCCCTATTTTAAATTAAATTATTTGTTATTACTTAAGACTATTAGGGGTTGTTTAATTCACTTACTTCTTAAGTGAATGATTTAGGTCAACCATTGTGTTTCACTTAGTAAAATCAAAAATATTTTGAGAGCGTGTGCAGCAATGCTCATCAAATTGCTGTTGTTACTGGGGAGGAAAGTGTTTTCTTCAACCTATTTTAGGAAATTTATTTATTTTTCATTCTTATTTTTTTCTTTATTCTTATCCAACTTATTTTCTCTTCTTTCTTTCCCTCCTATTATTTTTCATACCATCAATTGAACCATTTTTTATGATATTATGGTCTATTTTTTCATTCTCTCTCTCTCTCTCTAATTGACGACATGATCCAAACACAATTATCATTTTTCACAAGAAACAAAGGTTGAAAAAAGATTTAGAGATCAAATTCCAAAATCTTGAAATTAAAGAAGTTTCAAAATTCACATATTTCATTATTTTCATTATTCTAATAGCAGGTATATTGCTATCTCATCTCATACAAAATCAGATTTTCAAAAAATGGATGGAAACAACAATGAACATGAAAGAAAAATTTTAGAGTTAGCTACACCGAATGATATTTGTCAACCAATATGAATTATATATACAACTCTTGAGTTGTATTTTGATCTAAAATATTTGTTAATTCACCATCTCCCAAAATTTCATGGCCTCTCCAATGAGGATCCAAATAAATATCTAAAAGAATGAAATATAGGTTTCTTAACCAATATACTGATGATTTTTTCTATAGTCTAAATAAAATTATTGGATTTCCCATTATCACTTGATAGAACCAAAAATGATAAGATTTATTACTTAAAACCTATATGTGTTACATCTTGTAATGATTTGAAACATATTTTGTTATATTTATTCTTTTTAGTATCAATAACCACATCAATTCAAAAGGATATCTTTGGAATTAATAAAGCACAATATTTATCAGTGTATGAGTACATAGAGTTGTTTAAGATGTTTTGTGTAAGATTCCTACATCACCTAATCAGTGATAAATACCTCATAAAATACTTCTATAAAGGTATCACTGCTATTGAGAGGAGAATGGTGGATGCAATAGTAGGAGGAGAATTAGTTAAGCTAACACTAATGGATACTTGAGAATTGTGTGAGGTATAATGACTATAAATGGAGTAAATTAGGTAATTCCATCTTCTCTTAAAAATTATTTAATTGATACTAAGTTGGATGAACCAACCACTATGATGAGATTGATATTCTTGGAAAAAAATCCCTTCCAACTACTGTATTGAAGATTTTTGGAATTTGTATTCCACCAGAGGGTCCAAAAGATTATTTATTAAAACTATAAGAGATAGAGGATTGTGTAAAAATATTCTTAGGGAGACCGTTTAAGAAACAAAAACTAGAATCCCCAAAAAATAATTATTATTCCTTATAACCAACATATAATCAAGGTTGTAAGGATCACTCAGATTTGAGGTATGGATCTGAAAAAATATAATGGTCACATTTCTAATAAAACTTATAGAAACCTCTAACTTACAAGTGGTTTAAAAAAAATATTTTAAGCCTAATCATAAACAAGTATAAAAAAAGGTAATCCCCATCCAATTATAGATTCTAACACTTGTGTTCTTTTGAAAAAAAGTTCTTAATCAATAGAATGAGATAAAGAGTCAAGGTACAGAGTTGAGGGAGATAAAGATGAAAATTAGCCAGATTTCCACAACCGTCAATGAAATGGTAAATAAAAACTCTAGAAACCTTCCCTACCTGCCCACTCAAAGTCCCAATGGTAATGTTACTTCTATAACATTGATAATTAGGATGAAAAAAATTGAGAGAAGTGTTCCTATAAGTCCACCCAAATTCACCCAACCTAACGAGATTACATCATCACATATAGACATTGAGAAAATGATGGAGATAGAAAAATGTAAGAATAAAATTGATTATATTCCTCCTAAATCCCATATGTTTACAAATAGGTTTGTATAATCCAAAAATATGTCTGAAGAGACTATTTAGAAAGAGGTTTTGGACACATTCATGTGTGTTGAGATAAACATCTACCTTATTGAGCCCATTAAGAAAATACCAAGTTATTCCAAAATATTTAAAGAACTTTGTTCCAACTAGAGAGATATCAGGGGAGGTTCAATATTTGAATAAATGTGTCATAAATCATTACACCAACTCAAGAAATTCCAAAAAAAATAATAGATCTTGGTAAATTCACCATCCCTTGCACTATAGTAGAGTTATAATTTTCTAATGCTTTATGTGATTTGGGAGATTCCATAAATGTGATTCCCCACAATGTTTTAACTTCATTATAGGTTAGTGAGTTGAAGTTGATGAGAGTGGTGGTGCAATTCTAAAATAGAGATAGAACATATCAATTGGGAGACCTTGAGGGTGTACTTTTTTACGTAAGAGAGATGATAATTCCTATATATTTCTAAATGATTAACATAGAGTAATATCGTGAAAATCTTTATGATCCCATAATATTAGGTAGGTACTTACTCAAAAATGATAAATATATTATAAATTTCTATGTGGGTACACTTTACATGGAGTTTTCAGACAATGTTGTCAGATTTAATGTTATGGAATCTACGATACACCCCTTATAAGATCATTCTAATTTTTTATCTCACATTTTGTACCATCATATAAAGACAATTTGGATTTTGATTGTATTATTCATAGAGATATTATGAATAGTTTTTATATTTTGATGTCTATGATAATTTCTACACCTATTTATAATAAACACACATCTCTTGGATTTAATTTAATGAGGATTCATTTTCTAATTCTGAACACTTTCTTTCTGTTTTTTACCATGATGTTTAGTATATAGATGGATTTGATGCCTTATTTTCTGATTTTGATGATGTCTATTATAGTACCGATGTTTATTGTTCACATATTTCAATTTCTTTGATGTATCCATCTATACATCAACCCCATATTAGAACTAAATACATTTCCACCAAATCTCTATTACTCATACTTATTGAGTGGTGATAGATTACATGTTATATTTTCTAACAATATCCCTTTTGAACATGATGAAAAAATTTGATTAATTTAAAGGAGAACTTTAGAGAAATTAGGTGGACTTGAACTGAAATATCAGGTATTATTCCCTTTATTTTCATGCATAAGATTATTTTGGAGGATGGGGATCAACTGATAAGGAAGTTATAGAGAAGTATTAATCTAACTCTTTTTGAATTTGTTAAAAAAGATGTTGAAAATTTTCTTGAGGAAGGTATCATTTATCCCATTTTAGATTCCCAGTGGGTAATCCCTATTCAGGATGTGCTTAATAATAGTGGAGTTACTATTTTTAAAAATTATAGTGATGATTTAGTTCTAATTAGTGTGAAAAATAGTTGGCATTTTTGTATTAATTATAGGAAACTAAATCAACCCATTTGAAGGACCATTTTACCCTCCCATTCATTAATCAAATGCTTGAGATACTTTATATAAGAACAAATTATTGTTTCTTAGATGAATTATTTTTGGTTATTTTTAGGTTCATATTTCTCCAGAGGATCAATATAATATTTAATTGACTTTCTCATTTGGTATCGTTTCTTATCGAAGGATGCCATTTGGAATTCTCAATTCCCCAGACACCTTCCATAGATGCACAATGAGTATTTTTTTTAAATTTTATTCAAACAGACATGAAGGTATATATGGATGATTTTACCATGTATGGATCTTCATTTGATGAATGTATTTTTAGTTTGGGAAAGGTGTTGCATCATTTTTTTGAGAAGAATCTAGTTTTGAACTCCATGAAATGTCATTTCATGGTACAAAATGGAATCACCCCAGGGAATGTTATGTTAAGACATAGATTAGAGGATTATAGATATATGTTAGATATTATTTTATACTTTCCATATTCCTCATGAGTGATTTATTCTTGTTGTTTCCAAGGGAATTCAGTATTTTATCGATGCTTTATCAAATATTTCAGTAAGATTTCACTTTAATTTCCATGATTAATTCAAAAAGATTATTATTTTGTGTTTGATGATTCTTATAGAGTTTCATTTGATGATATGATAAATATTCTAACCACACCCTTGATTATACATCCCCTATGGTGGGAGATCAAATTTGATCTTATTTGTGATGTTTTAATATTTACAGTTGGAGTAGTCTTATCTCAGATGGTTGAGGGGCAGTCCCATGTGATTGGTTATGAAACAATTATTTTGGATTCATCCAAATAAAATTACACAGAAATATTAAATGAGTTTATTTTTGTCATATTTTATTTAAATAAATCCCACTATTTTATTGGGATCTAAAGTGGCTGTTTTCTATGATCATACGACTTTGAGGGACCTCCTAAAGAATCTAGATGAAAATGAATGAATTTTTTGTTCAATAATCCTTCTTCAATAGTTTGAAAATAAGATAATGTATAATAAGTGTTCATAGTAGTTGATGGATGAACAAATGAGAATTATTAGTCACATATTGGATCATGATACCCCAAAAAAGGTATCACTTAAGGATACTTTCCCTGATGAGAATATTTATTCCATCTTAGGTACACATCCTTGGAATGATGATTTAGTGAATTACTTAGAGACTTTTAAAATAATTTTCAAACTAAATTAATACCATGTAGAAAAATTAATGAGTGAATGCATGTTTCATGTGTACTATGATCCTTACCTTTAGTCTCTTTTTAGTGACCATTCCATTAGGAGATGTGTCTCTAATCATGAGTTTGAGTATGTTTTCCATTTTTTTCATACATTTGCTTATAGTGGACACATTGGACCCCAAAGGGAAGCTAAGAAAGTCTTATATTCTAGATAATATTATCATAACTTGTTCCATTATTCCCATGTGTTTTTATGTTATTCTAATATTTCCAACACATTGGAATTTTTTTAGAATACTCAAGATGCCCAAAAAATCCATATTATTTTGTGATATTTTTGATGTATGAGGAATTTATTTTTTTTGGTCCATTTCTAATAGAATTTGGTATCTTATAAATTATTTTAATTTTTATTATGTTTGAAAATGGGTGGAGAACAAATACACCATGATTTATGATTCTTACGTTTTAGTTTATTTTTTCAAGGATTACATAAACTATAGGTTTGTAGTACCAAAGCCTATCATCAGTGACCAAATGTTACACCTTTTTCAACTGAAATTTTAATTCCCTCATTTAGAAGTATGGGGTGACAAAAAAAACATCAACAATATACCACCCCCAAAAAAATGGATAGGGTGAAGTTTTAAATCTTGAGTTAAAGTGGATATTGGAGAAAAAAATGTAGCAGAATATGAAGGATTGGAGAAAGTGAATGGATGATGCACTATGGGATTATATGATGGAATTAAAACATCCCACTAACATTTACCCCATACTAGATCATTTTTAGGAAATAATTTTATCTTTCCATGGAAGTCGAGCATTATTGGGCTATATAAAATTAAACATAGATTTAGCCCAAGATGGAGATCAAAGGAAGTTTAAAATTTAAGAATTTGAGGAGGCTTAATTGTTATCATATGGGAACTAAAGGATCGAAAAGGAAAGATAAAAATCAGATCCTGATAGAATGATCTAAAAAAAGAGTTTCATGTTAGAGATAAATTCATTTTCCATAGTTCACGATTGATGATGAGTCCTAGTAAGTTGATCATTAACCCATAATGATCAAAACATATCAATATAAAAGGATAAAATTTGATGCTCACTGGGTACCCATATATGGAAATACCCCTCAATGTTTAACTTAAAAAATTTCCACCCTTGTATCCCAATTTTTTTCATTAATAAGAAAACTACCCAACTGAAATAGTACCAAAATTACACCTCTCTTATAAAAACTCAACATAAGCATTTATTGATTTTTTTACATCAGAGGGCTCTACGACAACAGATTTCTCCTCAATTATCACAATGAATAAAATTTAAATCTAAATTCATTTAGAAAAGGCCACTAAGATATAAATTCAAACCTATAAGTTCATAAAATAGTAAAAAAATCCAATTGAGGCTCATGAAAAAATCCAGGTTCTCATTCAATACATATATCAAGGAAAAAATTATGCTAACCCATACATGATGGCTCTAAACTATTATCACCACTAAAGGATTTATTTAAGAAATTTCAGAACTTCAGATTTATTTTAAACATTAAAGAGGGTTATATTAATTAAATTTTATGTTACATTAACTGATAGACTATACTTTAAATTTTATTTAGCAGATGTCTTATATAATTCTAAGAGAAATATCTCATAATTTACTTTAACCCATTTCTCTATGATGATGTTCTTATATTCCGGCTCAATTAATGAAAATTTCAGTCAAAATATATATATTAAAACACTCTTTGGGTTGTAACTGTAGTTCCAATTTAATGAGACCTTATAAAAATAATGTTTAAAAACACAAAAAGTCTTTTATCCTTTAATGGGAATCAGTTTAGTAAGATACCATGGTACACTTATATGGAGTACCATATAAGTTTCTACTGACACTTTAAGTCATCATCCCTATTTATCATAAACATACCACCAGGGGTTTATTTACCAAGACATATAAAGATAAAGGAGACCTAAGAGGGTCAAGTCATGCCAACCTGGATTCATTTATATGGGAACCTATTCCTAATTTAGGGAGAAAATACTCTATAAATTATAATTGGCATACCATTTAAGTAAAACCTAGAAAAAATTTATTTATTAAATCTTAATCAAACCCTTAGTGGGTTTAAATCATAAACATAACATGAAAATACCAACCTACTTAGGTCAAGTCAAGTTTATCTTATAATTATAACATGCCAATACTAATCTACTCAGGTTGAGACAAGAATAAGTATTCATTTATATGGGTAACCATTCACATGTTATGAAGGGAACCACTATATAAGTTACAATTTACTTCCCATTTAACTTAAATATATAAGAAATTACTTATATTCATTAAAATAAATTCAAATTCCTTTTCATTTGAAAATAAAATTTATGTTGATTCATTATCCATTTTGAAATCATCTCATATCTTTAATTCATTTTGGGGTTGTTAAATAGAATCCTACCATCATGCTATATGGGAAAATTAGACTAAGGTTGATGCATACACTTTATTTAACAAACTTATACAATAGTTATAAATATCCATTAATTACAAAAACATTGATATAAGAAAAAAAGGTAGGAAATCACACAATTATGGTATACAAGTAAGTTTGTTAATGAAATGTGAATCCTATGTGATTGAAATGATGCATGAACACACCTAATCTCTTTCCATGTCGATTCAAGAGATAAATTACATAAATCAGTCACCAGAAGAAATATAATAAAATTAAATTAGGGTGAAATATGGATCTGCTACCACTTTGTGACGTCCTGATCCCAGTTCACTCATAAGTAACTAAACCTGTGGGGCCACATAGCCTCAAGCACACCTCCCTGTATTCTAGAAGCTTTTGACTAGCTTTGAGGGTCTAATGATGGTATGGTGGGGGGACTATACCATCTTTTTATGAGTAGAAAAATGGTAAGTAATAATAAAGAAATAAAAAAAATTATACTATGAAACATAATAAGAATATATAAATAGGGAAGCATAAGTAAATCTTCCCAATAATAATAAATGGATAAAATCCACAACCAATGTCATACAAAAAATAGTGTCATGCCGATACAAAAACATAACAAGAATATATTAAAGAAGGAAGTCATAAAATACATGTATAACAAAAGAAAAAAAAACCAAAACTATCTCATGGGAATCATAATCACTATTTCAGTCATCTACTTCCAATCTCCTATCCTAAAAAAATCCAATCATCTATATCAGGATGCTTTCCCTTACCATGACCCACATACAAGTAATCTATCTGGGTACCAAATGATGACCTGAATAGGGTGTGATTAATAATTAGTTGGCCACCACCAATGGCATCTAATGTAATCTAGTCATAAATATAAAATTAAGCAGTGTGAAGGTATAATAATAAGGTAGTATAATGAAATAAATAAATGTAAAACATTTTGTGGTTTCATTTTTTATGGATGTATGGATGACTATACCTAATTCAGCCTAAGAAAAATATCTATGAACCGAATACCTAATTTATTGTTCAATTAACCAAGGTACATAGTCAAGGAAATCATGTTTAATAATAATACAAGGCCCAAGGTTAAACCAAGGAATCCATGATCTTATGAGTTTGACCAAACTCTTAATAATAATAAAGTAGTCTAGCTCAAGGGTTCTATGTGTAAAATAAGGGGTTAACCACTACCATTCCATTCTAGTAATATCAACTGAGTCAAAGGGAATGATCTAGTTAATATAATGGTAAAAATTATGAACCACATATAAAAAGTGTCTCACATTTTAAAATAAGGAGAATCATACCAAGCATCCAAACTAGGGATACAAAATTTGATGTCCAAAAATCCCAATCAATGTTGTGAAGCATCATTTGTAACATCCTAAACTAATGGAGTGTGAAGTTTCGTGTAAACTAATTACCGTGAAATGATGAGGAGTATAATTTCCAATTTATAAATAGATTATAAGGATCATTGTGTCCATAATCCTGAACAAAGGGGGTGTGAAGAATCATGTACAAAATCCATAACCAAGGTCCAATAGTAATGACCATGTATTCCATTTAATAATTAATGTAGGGAATGATAATGAGATATATTTATCACATTGTGATCAAACATTAATTTAATAATTTAATTACAAATATAACATACATGTGATAAAATATTCCATGTGATTATGAATACCATAACACAGTTGAATTGATCCATAAAGGTTGGTCAATCATAATAGTCAAACATAAAGTAAATGATCCAAGACCAAAGGGGTTTACCCAACCCACCTAGCAATTCATTTCATTATATTTATATTTTTAGTTGTGTGTGAAAAGTTTTCAATAATTACATTTTAATATTTGGATAAGGTCCAAGTGTATTTCCTTACCATTTAATAATTCATTTAGTCCAAATTAATCACTTCCCTTTTAGGAGTTAGGTAAAAAAAACAAGTAGTGATTTGGTTAATTACAGGCATATTTCACCAAGGGAATATAACATGACACACCAAATAGGTGGTTAATGTCGAGGTATCAACCTAAAATAATGTCACCAGGTCCTATAAAGGGTATAAGTCATTGGGAAATGATTAAATTTAATATTTACACATTTTAGGAGTGATGCATGGAAAATAAAACGTGTAAAAAACAATATATTTTACAAACAAAAAGGATTCAAGGGAAAACATATAGGCCAAATGCCACATACTTGGGAAGCATCACTCATACAAAATCGGCCTTCAGTTTGAGATGATTTGAGAGAAAATTAAGAAATAAGTGAATTTTCTAAAAATATGTCATATTTTCTTAGATAGAGATCACATCCAATACAGTGACGAAAACAGATAAAGTAGGTACAAGAATTCTTATAATTAATTTTATGATTCCAACACATTTGATGATGATTAAATCAGACCAATAATAAGATAGATTCACTCTATGTAAGAGGATAAGGAGGAGGTCGCGCATGAGAGAGATACTGGGTGTGAATAGGGAAGGAAATTGGGTAAAACCAATTTAATTATTGAGGGTAAAATAGTCATTTTACCCATTTTTAAGAGGCACATGGTTAGGTAACATAATTAGGAAACTGATGTTCCAAACATGTGAGATCACTATCCCAAGCACCATCCAGCCACATTAATGCCTTACACAGATTATATAGTCACGTGTAAGCCATAAAGTGATAATATACTAAGCACCCCTATACCACAAAGTTGAAACCCATATTTGGGAAAACCATACAAGGACCGTGACGAGCCCTTTGCACCTCTTCAAAAAAAAAAACACACATCTTTCTAGGCCCTTTCACACAGTTTAAAAAACCCTATTCATTAATAAAATAGGCAGCATGATTGTGATACATAGTTAGTACTAACCATAAACCATCTATGCACCAAAGGATGCCTCTACCAAAATTGTTCTTTTAAATACCAATGCTTTGGAAACTCATCCAGACTCCTACAACACCTCTCATGCTTTAAACCCAATAAAAACAAAACATTCAAGTGTTCCAACTCTCAGAATTCCATTTCAAAACTTTGTTTAATATTTGTCCCATCCACCAAAATAAAAAATTCTAATTCTTTTAGAAAATTTAACATTTTCCCAAACAATAGGGTTTTATAATATTTATATGTACAAGAGATTGAAAATATTCATGGGGTACCAATGAGAATAATATTAGATAGGGATACAAAATTTAGGTTTAGATTGAGGTAGGGACTATAGAAGGCCATTTTGTCTCAATTGAATCTAAGTATAGAATACTATCTACATAAAAATGATCAATATGAAAGGATTATCCGAATACTTAAAGTTATGATCTGGGAATGTGTGATCAATTTTAGTAGATCATAGGACAACTATCTATCCTTATAAGAGTTTATATATAACAAAAACTGGTATACTTAGATGTAGATGACACCCTTCGAAGACCATTTTGCTGGGCCCTGTCAATCACTATTATGTTGGCTTAAAGCTAGTTAGTTGGTAGCGATTAGGTTGATTTTGGTATAGGAGACCACCAAGCGAGTGTATTTGATAAGAATGATATTACTTGTCACTTAGAGTAGGTAAGACTTTTATTATGACATGAGGTGATGGATCTTGGAGTTCTCCATTGGACACATGTATTCCTATGGGTATTTACCCAATTGAGGAATTAATATATGAGGAGTTTGGGGAAGGTCACACTATGGTTAGTTAGTCTATTAAAGATTACGGAGCATATTAGAACAATGAATTACCTTTTTGATACATCATCACAGAATTTATGTATTCATGATGAATTTCAGATGCCATATCTCTAATAGTATGATTCAAAATCCTTGGACATGATCAATAATGAAGAATCCATGTTGGAGGTGAATTCATCATTTTAGGATCACCCAAAGCATATTAAGGACTAGGGTGTGAAGTTTACACTAGGTAAAAAAATACCTCTTGTTTATTTGTTAGGAACAAAGGCATATCTAGGAGGATACTTGGGTGTAGTAGTTGGATGTGTTGGCCTAGTTTACAGAGTTTGTTTGAGAAAAATGAGCACATAGGATCTTATATTGAGAAAAGTAAAGAATTACACAAAAAAGAATGAGGGAATTTTACATTTGTACCTAGTAAGATGAGGGACCATGTCATTAGGAATAGTATTGATATGTATGATCCTTTCTTCCAATACCCATTTGTTGGAAAGTCCATCTGCAATGTAATTCACCTCCTGGAAGGTGTGCATCATGAATTAGTTCAAGGAAGAGTTCTTGTCAATGCAGTTTATCCACTTACCTACTAGTTTTCATGACAACCTTGTCGGAACCATCCTAATTGAATTAACCACCATGGCTAAGTCACACTCAAACCATATGTTGTTTTAATGTCTTTGACAAACAATGTTCACCGTGCTGATAAATGACATCATTTCAGCTTCCAATGTTGTAGGATGCCTATAAGGGTAATAATTGCACTCCACCACCTCCCCATACTGATCCCAAAAAATTTCCCCAAAGCTTGAAGGTGTAGGATTTCCCTTGGAGGCATCATCTGTGTTTCATTTTAACCATCCTTTAAAGGGGATAGTCCATAGAACCTCCATCGTACACCTTGGTTTGGGATAGTAACCTGCAACCTTTATGTTCCCAAGGATCATGAATTACCTTACTGAGGTGTTTCAATGATCATTAACCATCGAATTAGCATTTTGTATGGCCACAAGAATACTGATAATTGCAGTGGTTTCATTGAATCTTTCCTGGTGATGAATGTAATTATTACGAGCCTTCCATAAAATGTGTAACAGAATTATTACAGAGTTATTTGGTGAGGACCCCTAGAAATGTTTATTAAGGATGAGAAGACATTATAGGGGGATTTTGATATTATTCTTGAATTTAAAGGTGTGTTTTTTTTAAATTATATTGAACCTTATGTTTCTTGATTAGTTTGGGTTGTTTGGGATGTTAGAGGTGGCATGAGATCAAAAATAGGGGAGTTTATCATGGTTCAAGATTGAAATTACCCACTTGAAAGGGGATTAGGATGAAAAACATTAAGCTATGTCATGCTGTGACCTTACATATGATTAAAAATTTATGGTTCCAAGGTGTATCACAATATAGTTTTGTGGGTTTGATACAATTCAGTCATATATAAGAATAAATTCTGTTGTTGGGTTGGATCACATTGATATAAGGGTTATTTTTTTCATAAAATAACCATAATGTGATCCTTTTCATCATAATACCAAGGATCCCACCATATTAGTGGGATGTAGAATATTATCCCCAATATTTTAGAGGAATATTGTGCCATGGTGTGTAGGAGTTCACCATAGCATAACCTAGAGAGGGAATGTTGTGCTATGACCATCTTGGTCATAACACAACCAACCTACATTGAAGTTATTTTTAAAATGGTTCAATCATGAAATTCCCCTAAGACACCCTTAAACCCTCCTCCCATCCCCCCTCTAACCTCACAAAAATTTCTCATGATTTTAGGACCCCTGTTAGAATTCTTTACTTCCCTAATTTTTTTATTCTTCCATTTGATGTTTTCTTCATCAAGGGGTTCTTATCGTGGTAAATATAAGCTCATTCACACCCTAGTTTCATCTATCACTTACAGTTTCTTGGTCTACATATGTAAATCCATAATTATGAGTATTTAGAGATGATTTTATTGTTTTGGTCGATTAGGACTGAATTAGAGAGTTTGAGTTAGTTAATTTTCTCCCTTACTCTCATGGTAGGAGGTCCTTACCATGTTATTTAATTTATATGAAATTTTATGTCCTAACATGATTGTGGGTGAGTGAGTTAGCCTATTTTTGTTCTAATTTTTGGACCAGAGTGTATAGGTGGGTCCAAATTGATATGATTAACCCCTCAGATAGAACTTGATGTTAAAATGGTTTGGAAATGGTGAAATCTCAAATCATTATGTGGCTAGTGTATGGGCTGTTTGTGTGAGTGGAATTTATAAATAATGATATATTTGGGATTTTTTGTGTTTGTGGCGACCTAGTAGGTTGGTATTTGGGTATGGGTGATGAATATATTCACTTGGGTAGGTCAAAGGTTCAAAAACTTATATAATATGTGTAACATAGAGGAGTTGGTTAGGGGAAAGGTGATGGGATATCCTTGTGGTATTTAGTGATTAAGATGTTCCATTGGGATATTTATTAACAATATACATTGTCTTATTTATTTATTTATCATGGTTCATGTTTATTTAGGTTTTTGATTGATGGTTGTTACCCTCTCTAGGGTTATTGGGTAATGGGTTGAGATATAATGGAATGAGATTAAGGATTTTGAGGCCACGTTGAGTGGAGGGTGGAGAAAAAGACAATGATGTATTACCTCCCATGAGTGAGAGGGGATGGTTTGGGACTTTATGTGTAAACTATATTATGTGATATGTAATGATCTAGGAATTTATGGATGACCTCCCTTCAATGAGAGGGGAAGGTCCCCGAAATGAAGTGTGGCCTCCCCTGAGTGAGAGTGGGTGGTCCAATGTTTGATGTAGGATATGATGCAGAGCATGATATGAGATTGTACCTTGAGTTAAAAGGAAAGATATAATTGTTTATTGATATTAAACTTCCTTTTGACATTGACCTAAACTAGATATAGTTGGTGTTTATGGTGTCCTGGTTAAGACATGATGATCTGACATAGATGCATCCTATTTATTTACTTATTAAATTAAATTCATACATTCTCATATACCTTACCCAATTATTCTAAAGACATTTTGGGGATGTTATAATAGTATTATTACTCAAAAATTTCATAGGAACCATGATACATACGTAGATTTTGTTATTAGGGATCCAGCTAAGGGAAATGGCCCTATTTTAAGTTTTATAGTGGGTAAAATTGTCCAGGGATTTGAAATAATGTCAAGAGACACTCTAAGATATTTAATTTCAATACCAATGATATTATTTTATTATTTTATATCACATGAATTTATACACCACATATGAGGATCCTTTAACTTGAATGTATGAGTAGTTGTATCATAGTTTAATATTTTACATGATGATATTTTTCTAATGGATTTTGACTTATTTATTTCACACTGGTTATTTATTTATTACTTCTTCTCCTATATTAGTGATTAATGGTTAAAAAGATATTAAGGACCCAATTTACTAATTAAAAAACTTATTTCCTCATCACTAATCGAAAACATCTTCCATACATGGAGGTGTTCATGAGGCCTTATGATGCACCTAATCGGTTCGTGTGAATTGGTCCATAGACCTGATTATTCTCACCCTCTGAGTTCTCCAATAGGATATCACCATAGTGTAATGCCACTAAAATTATAAAACATAATTAAGAACATATATATAATGATAATTTATGTCTTAGATTGGATAAGTAGAAACAAAAAACTAGTCTTTCTATTCTATACACACCTTGACATAAAAGAGTCCCATATAACCCGGGTGCTCTCTCAGCATCAATTACCCACTCCCAAGGGTCAAATAATACTTTTCGTATCAACACACATAATAATTATATAATAATAACATAACCAAAATTATAAGACTAATTAATTGGAATACTACCATCATGGTATATAGGAAAAAAATACAAGTTTTTTTGACACTTTAAATAACCTAAATCTATATCATTATTATGGTGATAAATAAAAAGAAATCACACAAATATTATTTGAATCCAATTTTCCATGTATAATATATGAAATCATGCCTCTTAGAACCTCAGGCCTAGAATAAATTAACAAACTAAAAATTGAACAACATATTTCCAATAAATTATATAAATGCAACACTTTAAATCCAATAACAATAATCTCATCCCTGATAACATATTCTATCCATATACATGGGTTAGCTACACCTAATACATATATTTCATACCAAGTCCAAACAAATCATTCCTCAAAATACCATTCAAAAATTGTAAAAAAATAGAAACAAGCCTTTGATACAACATTGAAATGCCCCAACCCAGATCACCCCAAATATGATTGAACTAGAGTACTACATACGTTAGGAAAACCTCCCTACGTGTTATAGGCTTCCAAATAGAATCAAGGGTCTATAGGTGATCATGGAGAGACTATACCCCATAGTACAAATTACTATAAATAAAAAATAATCAATAATAATATATAGTCATCATAATATAATAGTAAAAATATATACATTTTAGCTATGAGCCAACCATAAGTAAATCACAGCCCATATGGTATATAAAATGAAATATTGTAATTTGATATGAGTTATACATTAATAAAAAATATCATCCATGGGTTGATCGTATACAATATGGTCAAAAAATAAAAAAATATTGGAGGTGACAATTAAATTATACCCAAGTCTCTACCTTATCCTTCTTCTGAGTTCTGACCATATAACTCCAACCCATCCAAAAATATTTGGGCCCTTTCCCTTATATATGTCAAAATCAATAATATTTACATGTGTACTGACATACTCATTTAGGGTGTGAGTGAAACTCAGTGGGACACCACCAACTGTGTCCCTAATAAAATTCAGAATATACAAGTTCATATATGAATTGATATACCAATAAAAATAATAAAAAATGATAACTATAATAAATACCAAGCCAATGAGTGATAAAAAATCCACATAAGGAGAGAATATTACTTCCTTGGATATTTACAGACTAAGTATGAACATAACACTGTCATATCATAATGCCAGTGGGGTAGTAGGTTCCCACGCTAGTAATGATCTCATCACCAAAGGGAGTCTTGACCATTTACCAAAATGAGATAAGAAAAATGATAAATGGGACCATGTCTATATAGGTCTAAAGTATATGTAATCTTGACCTTTCTCATAATAATATAAAGAGAAATGGGAAAAGTGACCAATGTTTATGAAAATCTCATCCTATAGTCATATTTATCTCACTCTCTCTAAATTCCATTATTTATAATTTTCAAATAAATGTATTATAATAAATTAGGGAACATACCATAGAAAACCAAATATCACTTGACCATCCCCTGGTCAAAGACTAATACACATACACCAATATTCATACCAACATCATATGAAACCAAAACACTATTATTTATACCATCCAATTCACTAATATGAAATGAAATTAAACTTGAATACCCACTTTAAGAAAAAACCTACTCAACCATCATGCTAATTTAATGAAAAAACATCTTTGATCTTAAGGACCACTTGCTATGTGAGATTCAATCGCCAAGGACATCTTCATCAAACATTTGAAAAATTTCACAACATCGATCAGACCTTCACCAGTCACTACCTAACACCACCACCACCACTAAGTTTACGACCACTGAGTCCCTCTAAACATTTCCATCGAAATTACCAACCAGCTGGGGAAGAAAAAATCTAACCTAAAGTAACACTACCCACTAATTCTACCAAAATAATGACAAGATAAAAAATCACTGATCACCTCTATGAACACTAATACCACCACCTCCAAACCTAAACCATAATATCCACGGGAAAACACATAAAAAACCATGCCCCAATTTTAGTGTCATCATCCCATAACACCTTCTTCATTGAGAGTTCTAACCGTGATGATAGAACATATCTCCAAATGAGAAAACCATCATTAACACCACGAAATAATATATCCCTAAAAGATAATTACAGAGGAAAGGTAAAAAAATCGTGAAGATAAAGACCAAGGAACTAGGAGTATAAAAACCACACCACCAGAGACCTTTAATAGAACAAATATAGTATAAATAAAGTATCATTGTGGGGAGGAATATGACACCAATAAAGAAAAAACATCACCATCCTGATTATGGAAGGTCACTAATTTGGAAAAATCACAATGACGAACACCAAACCATACACCTTTGAATTGATTAAATTCTTGAACCAATCTATCATATAAATAATCTTATATAACAAGGATAAAATAGGACCCTTACATCAGTGGAAAAAAAATCAATCCTCTATAAATAGGAATCTCGATCCTAGCTCATAATATTATGAAGCTGAATGGGAAAAGTGAGAAATATCTATAAAAATATCATATTATTGGAATATGGATACCTTATTAACATGAAATAAATAAAAATGGGAAACCTACCAATGTATATTATGATTTCAACCCTAAGTCATATTAAACAAGGTAATTATAGGGTAAAGATAATTGGAAATGTTTGTCCTTATCTACGATTATTTCATCCCACTATAATATTGATCATTTATCAATATAACATAATAAAAAAGGGAAATTGGACTATGACTATGACAATATCATCTTATGATATTTCGATATAGTTCTTAATAATTTGAGGATCAGGAGAAATATGTCCCAATGTCCATAATAATCTCAACCCTAAGGAGTCTTGATCCTAGATCATGTAAATGAAAATATAAAGGGGAAGGTGGAACCATGTTCATACATATCTTAATCCTAAGGTATCTTGATATTGAAATATAAATATCAATATAATAGGACATGGATTACCATATCATTATATAATAGACAAATTAATAGATGAATTATGAAAAATCATAACAAGGCTGGTGTATCATCCGACACCTCATGTAATAAAAACTAGGTTGTTTATCACATACCAAACACATTTTTATAATTCAAACACATGTTTTTTTACTTGGAACCAAATATTTTAAAGGATGAGGTCACTCAGCCCTTGTACATGTCCAATAATCCCAATATTTCTATACAACAACAGACCGTGAGGCCATTAAGAAGCTAACCATGATTAACTACTAGAGTAAGTACTCATAAACTAATAAAATGTGATTAATTAAAACCTAATATGGTATAATATAAATAATATAATTCAATTAAAACCTCATTGGGATTGAATTAAAAAGTACAACACACTTTATCTCAAACACATAACCATCAGAAATAAGAACATCAAAAAAAAAAAAAAAATACAGAGGACCACTCATGGATCTAAATATTATTACCCATATCATAGTGGGATAAAGGAAAAATTTTAGATTAGTTTATGTCAATCACACATATTTAGCATGATCACATATCAAACATTGTTCAATGTCACTTTACAGTATTTTGATCAAATATATGATGAAATAATTGGTTAAAGAATAATCTACAAGATCAAATTTCAAATCAATATATATACATAGAATTTTTTGATTTGATGTTAAATATTGAGAATAAAAATAATGTAAATAATGAAAATAATTCTAAAATTGAGTAATGATGAAATATTATTGAATCAATTAAATATGAAGTGATTACCATGAATAATTAGTTTGAATTTGACGTAAATACAAGTAGTTCCCAGAAGAAACAACAGTTTGGAAAATTATTGGGCAATGATGCTAGACCCACTTTGCGTTGGATATTATTTATAATTAATAAAATTTAAATGTATAATAATGATTTCAATATGTGTTAATGAAGTATGGATATCCTATGAATGCTGATAAGAATAATATTAAAGTTCCAAAGCAATATATCCTCATGTCATCATGTGCTATGTTGAATAAGATTGAAGAACATCATAAATATTGGTGAAGGAATTTAACTCTTGATTAATTAATTCTAAATATTTTTTTAAATATTGGGGAATAATAAAGGTGATTGTTTTTCATTATTCATATAAAAAAATAAGATCTTATGTTATATTATTAGAGATCCATTCACAAGTAAAATCCGGTTGAGAGAGTGAGGAAACTGCTTAGTTCATGTGAAAAATTAGTTTAAGATAATTTTAGGGGTTTGATAAAGAAGTTATGTTCCATAATGTATAGTGATTTATAAATATTATTTCTTTTAAAGTTTTTATTAAGAAAAAGATAGAGTTAAATCCTTATATTTTTCAATATTGAATAGTTCTATATCATATGGAAATATATTGGGATGATGCCTATGGAAAATCTAAATTTGGTTGAGGTAGTTGAAGTATATTTTAATTATCTAAGTATTTTGTATATGCTTCATAATATATGTAGTTATTTTGGAGGTAATTGATGGTGATTTGAATTTGTTCCAAAGAATCATGGGGTATATTAATGTTACTCATATTCTAGATATAATGTATAAAATACTATATGATAAAACCAACTTTTCATGAGGTATTTAATTTTATAATTTTGGATGTTATGAATTTTGAAAGATAGATGATTTGGAGTAATTGAAGAATGTATGATAATAAATGAAAAGTGTATCAGTATTTGAAAAAATATTTATGGTATGAGTTGAAGTAAGATTTTGGATAAGGCATGGTATGCATAAATATTTTTTCTTTTAAATATGATAATGTAAAAGTTTTAATTTACCATTGATACATAATATTCTTACAAAGGAATAAATAATTTTTTTTAGAGTTCATGAAAAATTGAAAAATTGAGGAACTATACTATGATGGGTAAGAAAAAAAAATTTATTACATAAATTTCACCAATGAGAAGAAATTTGGAAAAGGTAGAAACCACTCTGAGATATGTAAGAGTAAATATTATTTATGTAAAATTATATCTATTAGAAAAAAGGTGATGATTTTGTAGAAGACAGTTCTGGAATTTATTTCACATGACATTTTTTCTATTATTCAGTGAGTTAAATATCATGGTTATGGTTATAATAATTATTAAAGATAATATTAATGGAGAATAAATATTATGATTATGTTTCATTTTTTTAAGATTAAATATCATTATTCTCAAGTAATTTGTCCAGAATTCAAGGAGTGACTTTTTGAGAATTAAAGAAGAGAGTCACCATGTCATGATGAAGGTTTCCATGCTGTGAGGTAGTTTGAGGAAGAAAGAAAATCAAAGATATTTTATTATTTTATATTTTTTTATAACATGAGGATATGACCATGTTATAATACATTATTAAATACTAATTGTTACTGTAGATAAATAATATCTTTTGTAACACACAAGCTTCAATTATAGTAAAATTGTTTTCTAGAGAAATAATATCACAATTCACATAACATTATTAAAGAGTGTATTTTAAAACAAAATTAGTGAATTTTATAAATATAATTTTATGAAATGAATTCCACTTTTTAATTAATAAATTAAAATTTATATGATGGTGATTTATTAAGATTTTTCATAAACTGTTGTTTTTTGAGTGAATAGTGGAAAATATTGATATTACAAAAACCGTCACTTTTATGAAATAATAATGATATAAAATTAACATGAAATTTGATAAGGCCTTTATATATATAAAAATATATTTAAAAATTAATATAATTATTATATAAATATAACATTGAACATAGAAATATATCCTTACCATTTTGGAAATCTAAGTAATGTTTTTGTTAAAATAATAACAATTTATAGTTATTATCTCTTAATCAAGAATTTATAGGGTTACTTTTAGTTTTGGTTTTATTTGAAATAAAAATAAGTATAATTTTATTTATCAAAATCCAATTAATTCCATTTGAATAAACATTAAACTTTTTATGCTTAAGAGAAACATTTTTTTAAAAATAGTTTTTGTTGCGTTTTGCACATTCCTATTAAAATTTAATTTCTAAAAATAATTAAAATTTAATATTTTAAAATATATTAAATATTTATATTCATAATAATTAATATAATTCAATAATATCAATTTTTTTCATAATGAATTTCAAATCAGTGAAAATTTATTACCATGGTAATAGTGAAAACATGTTTATTGGGGGGGGGACTAAGGGATTATGGTAAAAATTACACTTAAACTTTTATAAATATTATTGGTTGAGTATATAAAACTTATGATATCATAAATTTTAATTCCTAGAAAATTTTTCCCCTTTCATAATAAAATGACTTTATATGATATAAATATTTTATGTAATTCTATGTGGGTCCATCCCCTCACTTATAAAATGGAACCTATTATACCCCTTTATTCAAAAAAAAAATGAGCACTATATCTTAGATAATACCTATGAAAAATAATTCCTATATTACATCCCTTTATTTTTTATCTTTTGGAATTATCATAATACCATCCTAAGAAGGATTATGGTGTAAGCCAAATGATTTCTCTTAAGGAAGAGGTAATAATATTTACCAACACATTCAAAGTATATATATTATAATAATTACTCTAAATATATTTTATCCAACATTAAATAAGTAATCAAGTGTGATGAATATATTTATTTTTTATTAAGATTATGGGTAAACCATTTTCCACATCATTTTTATCAAATGGGAATTAAAAGTACTCCTCACATGTTTGTATGGATTTCTACCTCCACGTAGGGATATTACTCATTTCCATAAAAATCTAAATTTTTTGGTTATTATTATAGATTTAATTTTTATATATGATATAAATTAAATAATTATGCTTATTTAATTATAGTATTTTTCTACCTTCGTACCTTACTATCTGTTGGAAACTAATAATGTCGCTCGTGCGTAGGTGTGGATTACCACCTCTACGAAGCGATGCAATTCATTTTCATTTATGATTTATGTGGATTGTAATAAGGATATAGTTAATGAATATATATTATATTTATTATGTAATAATTATTTTTTTAAACTGAATTATTATTTATCTTTCTCTCATTCTATCAATTGAAAACTGGAAACATTAATCGTGCGTTTGCACTGACAACTATCTCCATAAAGAGATGCAATTAAATTTTCATCACCACCTTATAGAAATGATTATAAAATGTTATATAATGATTTAATATGATACTTATTTCCTGTTTAAGGTTTTTTATATGATTTATCAATGATTAGTAAGAAAATATTGAAACTACGAAACTAAAACATACATGAAAAACAAAATATTTTACACCTGGAAATGATAATTTTAATAATTAATTACTAATAAAAGGTTGTTAAAATGTTATAAATGGATAATATAAGATATTATAAGTATTTATAGGGTTTTTTCAAATAATTATAGAAAATATAAATTTATTACACTGGATTTTAGAGTGATTAAAAATAAAGTCAAGCTCATAAAAAGGGTTTCTTATCTCACTTTTGTTTCTATGAGACATATGCCATATTCACAACATGTTTATTTAATGTGGGGTATATAATTAAAATTTTATATGTTATAATATATATATATATGTATATTAATGTATTTAAAATTTCGTTTTATGTTATTTCTTTATTATGGGTTATGATTTAAAAGTTACCAAAGCATTAACATTTTTACTTTATAATATGACATTTTACTTGGATTGTTTATGCATAAATTTATGATGATGAAATTACATGATCTATCTCTATAAAATATTATATATTTTATTCTACTATGGTTATTTATGTAAATTATATTATTCACTTTAAATTTTATCTCTCTAAGAACTAAAAAATACGAAAGAATGTTTTTAAGGAAATATGACTTTGTTTTTGACTCGAACAAGAATATTTTTCTTATATCTCAATATTTTTTGTAAAATATTTTCAAAAATGTTTTTAATATTATCCCAAAATTTATTGAAGTCATATTTATCCATTTTTTACTTTCTAAAAAAGGTTTTAAAAGTAATATTATTTTCATTTTTCCGAATGAGGTACTTTTTACCATAAGTGTGAAAAGAATTTTTTTTAACATTTGCTGAATGAACAAATTTTCCTGTGCTAAAAGATATTATTTTCTTTGATGTTTAATTTAAAATTTTCCATATTTATTTTCAAAGAAAATTTTTTCCTAATATTTTTAAAATATTTATATTTTAAATAAGTTATTTCAAAATGAAACATGTATTTTTCCCTAGAAATGTTCGAGTGATCTTTTAAAAGTATTTTCATATATTTCAATATCCTTTGATAAATATTATTATTTACTAGGGATATAATCTAATGATACCATTAAAATTATTTCTCTAGATAGATTATGATTATGTTGTGATATTTAGTGACTGTGTAAATATTAACATTCTGTATAGTAGTTTATAAATATGAATGTTTATATTGAATATGTATTTAATTATTATTAATTTAATTAATATTATAAATAAAAATGACTTAGTATGTCATGGGAGGGTCCCTTTATATCCACTAAATCCATCAATTCTTCTCATGAGACAAAGTAGTTTTAGTATTTGGTGCACACCTTACCTATTTATGTTTAATGTCTTTGAATAAGGCCTTGATAGTAATATTATGATGTTCAACATTATGCATTATCTCATTATGAAACTTCTTTTGTTATCCATATGGATATTAATGTATCCATTCCATCCATGGATTTAGTATTCTATTTATAATATTATATATATGGAATATTTGATTATTATATACCTCTTCTTTATTATTGATGCTTCATTTATCCAATGATACATTACATTGTATTATTAACCTTACTAATCATATGATCTCACACTTTATTATGTTTTCCTTCACATAAGTTACCATGATGGGATTTATAAATGATTTCTGGGATTTAATAGATGAAATGAAAACTTTATCACTAAAATATTAATTTTTATTTAAACCTTTGAAATTTAATGTGAGAATAATGTAGTTATTTAGTCTCCCAAAACTAATAAATTATTTGATCCTTTTAGATGCTGTCTCTTATGTCTTGTTCCAATATAGTAAAATAACCCCTAGCTTTGGGTTATTGGAGGTGGGGTGTTTTAGTTGGTATTAGAATAATTTTATTATAAGCCTTAGGAATTATATCTAGTAAAACATATATTATAGAACATAACCCTATGATAGTCATTAAGGATAATTCTAAGTATAGAATAATATCATAATGTTTTGGTAACGTAGTGATTATGTGTATTTCTTAGAAAATACATCATTGTAAAGATAATGTAATTTGGATGTGCCTATGGCATAGATGAACTTATGTTTGACAACTATAAAATAGTATGACTGGGTATTAACTCGATCTTCACCGGTGCATGATGAGTGGGCCTAATACTGCACACTTGGATAGATACTGTTAGGGTATAATCTTTGGTTTATTAAAATTTTCTTTATATTCCATTTTGAAAGCTTTGAAAATATTTTTATGATTTCAAGATATTCCCAAAGATACTATGTTTATGATTCTAATATTAGCTATGTATAAATTTTCAATTTATGTTAAGTGTTACAATATATTTAGAATTGTATTCTATAATTTAAAATTCAGAATGTTTTGAATTAATTTATTAAATGTCATTATTTAGAAATGGAATATTACATAAGGAATGTAAACCGTATCAATGCACCTAATGTATTTTGGTTTTTCTCTAATAGACAAGGCAATGATGTTGGAATTGTAATTGGTGATGGATCTAAAAAAATTATTACTATATTAGGGAAGTTGTCTTAGGTTATGACCAATATCCTTTCCCATATATATAACCCTTATGAACCCCATAATAGGGAAACAATTTTGGGCTACTTAATGTGATAATTAACTCTATCATTCAATTGGACTAATAGTCCACTATTATCTAATTAATGGATCAATTACCTAGATAATATATTTATCTATTTGAGAAGTATTAATAGAGATGAACATATCATAGAAGTTTATCATCTTGAAATAGATGTTGGTTAATAGTAGTAATTGATGAAGAACACCAAGGAGTTGAAGGAAACAAATAGTTCTTATGGAAGAAATTCAAGGACTTATTCTTTGAAAATTAAATTCCTCATATAAAATGAGATGATATAGGGATGAAATTCATCAATCTAAGTAAAAATTAAGGGGAAAATTTTGATGAATATAATGTGAACTTTACAAGTTTAAAAAATCATGCTATGAAGTATATACATAATTAAAGGAGTAATATTGATCATTTCATTGAGGGTATAATTACAAAACATTAATCAAAATTAGTCTCCCATACATTTTCAATATATTAGGATATAGTATCAAGTGCCATACAGATAGAAAAATAATTATCCTAGTCTTATCTTTTACATGTATAATAATAAAATAAGTGGGTGGATGAGAAATTTTGAAAAATAAATTCAACAAAAATGGAATAATGGAAGGATGATATTTTGAGATAGTTATAATTTTAGTAATAAAAAACATGGAAAATGATTGATGGGAATGAAAGTTTACTTTAATTTTAGAGATAAATTCCACCGTGTCTATTATTTTGATTGAAATAAAGAAACCACCAATGTACACTTCTTAAATTATAATGAGATAGTGAACTTTTTTAATGGATTCGCAAAGAATCATGGAAATTTACCTCATAAAAGGATAAGGGAAAATGAAAAATATTTTGAGATCACTAAAATTAAGGTTTATGTTTCTAAAGATGTTGTGGAAGGTACATTAATCATTGAATCAAATTTAGATAATGATTTATTTAATTCTATATTTTTACACTCTTTTCTATCATCCATGTTTTCCTTGAAAATTGGATATTTCCGTAGAAATTTAATAAGGGTTTTTTCAATCAATAATCCTATTGAAAATTATACTACATCAAGGATATGTTAGTAAATTTCCATTGTGACACATAGAAATACCCTATATACAAATTTTATTATTATACATATGGTTTAATTTGATATAATCCTTGGTATGGATTGAGTTTCAAATAATAATGCCAAGATTTATTTTTAAGAGAAAGATATTACAATTTGTGATGGATATATGGAATCCCATGTCTTTATAGGGAAGAATATATCATCAGAATCATATGTAGATCTACCTTTAGTACCTATCCACTATTAAATTATTAGGGAAGAAGAGAAGACACAAACTATGAATGAGAAAGGTATCCTTCAAATATAAGATGTACTTATTGTGTAGAAATATATTAACGTGTTTCCTTAAGAACTAAATGGACACACACTTGAGAGTGAAGTTGAGTTTTCCATTAATATAATCCTTAATGAGAAAACTATATCTAAGACTCCCTATAAGATGGACACAATCAATTATTAGAACTAAATAAAAAACTTTAGGAGTTGCATGATAAGGGATTTATTTAACCTAGTGTTTCATGATAGAGAAACCCTATTCCTTAAAGAATACCAGTAATGATTTGTTGTCTATTTCCAATATAGCCAAAAGGAGAAGAGGAATTATTTGAAACCATATCGAGATTACCCACCCTTGGAGAGAATAAAACAAGGTATAAATATTTTTGTCTTATTTATTTAACCATGTGGATGATGTCACATTATATCCATCCAAGATTTTTCTACATCTTGATGGGGTGAATCTGGTTAGACGTGATGCTCTTGGAATTCACTAATACCGATCAACATAAGGGAACATGCTATTCTATCCATTATTTTTTCTTTCCTTTGTTGTTTTTTTACATCTCCCATTTTATAAATAAATAAATATGATGATGGTGATGAGGTTGTGAATTAATTATAGAGAAATAAATTCCATTAATATAAAACAAGTATCCTCTTCCCTACGTTGATGAATTATTTGATCAACTTCAAGAAGATCAATATTTTTAAAAGATTAATCTTTGTTCTGGGTATCATAAAATTCATTTAAATATGGAAGATATTCCAAAGTTGACATTTTATAAGAGGTATATTAATTATCAATTTACAGTAATACCCTTTTAATTAATGATTACATCCTCTATTCTTATGGATATAATGAACATAATATTCAATGATTATATTGATTTTTTTAAATTTATTAATGATATCTTAATATTATATAAAATATATGATGAGAAAAAGTTTCTTTTATGAATAATTTTGAAGAATCTAAGAGAAAATTATTTATATAATTTTTTTTTTCAAATGTGAATTTTGGATTCAAGAAATTTCTTTTCGTGGAAATATGATATCTAAGGAAGGAATATCATTTGATCTTCCAAAGAAAAATGAAATGATAAAATGTATAATGATAAAATATATAACATAGGTATGCATTTTACCTGTAATTACAGGTTAATATGGATGATTTTTTGAAAATTTACCATGATTATCTAACCTGTTTACAATGTTGACATGAAAATGGGATAAGTTCATATAGTCATAATCATTTAAGGAATGTTTTGAAAAATTAAAGTCGATATTTGTCAACGCAAAAAGATTGATTTTACCTTTAGTAAGAGAAAAATTTGTGATATATAATTATTTATCATATAAAGGACATGAATGTGTCCTTATTCTAAATGATAGAGATTTTTTCTATTTATCAAGGAAGTTAAATATTCATGAAAATAATTATTCATCCAATGATATAGAGTTGGAAGATGTAATGTTTTTATTGAAGATATAGAGGCCCTAAGTTTATGGTGAAAGATTCAAAATATTTATGGATCCCAAATGTTTTAAATAAATATTTTTATACAAAGATCTCAACAACAGGAAAATTCAATAATTAGAATGATTATGATTTCTCAATACAATACCACTCTTGGTAGGGAAACATGGTGGTTGATCCCTTGAGTATGAAATATCACGGAGTTTTGACTAAAATGATGACTTCCAAAGATAATATATTTTTGAATTTAGTAAAATTTGTTTTTTAATCATTAAGGAAGTGAAAAATCACATCTTTTATAAATTAGTTCTAAGAAAACACTATTGGATAAAATTAAAAGTTCCCAGCTTGATGATAAGAATATTCAAAAGAAAATAAAAACCATGAATTGTGGAATCTCGGTATAATTCATATATGAATATGGTATTTTGAAATTTGGAAAGAGTCTATTTGTTTCATGCCTGCTTGAGTTGAAATTATAATTATTAGAGAAATATCATACCTTAAATTGTTCATTACATCCTGACCACACAAAATTGTGTCACGATTTGAAGGATCATTTTTTGTGGGATAATATGAAATGAGAAATTTTATACTAAATATCAAAATAATTAGTTTTTCAATAGGAAAAGATTAATAGACAACATTCAGAAGGATTCAAGAAATATATACCTATTCCTACGTGGAAATGAAATGATATTACTATGGAATTTGTCAATGGATTTTGAATGAATACTAAAAAGAATGATTCGATATGGGTTATTATTTACCACCTTAAATTTTTTTATATTTCTTCTCTATATGGAGATATCTAACTCCTATGTTCATCACATGAATCTATATTAGTGATGTTTTGAGACTTTATGGTGTACCTATTTTGATTTTATTTGATCATGATATGTGGTTTATATCAAAATTTTGGAATAATCTTCATAAGGATCTTAATTCCAAGCTAAATTTGAGAACCACCTATCATCCTAAAATTTATGGGTAGTCTAAATGGAATATTCAGATATTAAAGGACATTTTGAGGTCCTATTCACCCAGCTTACAAGATATGTGGGGTCATTATTTACCATTGGTGGAATTATTATATAATAATATCCTCCATTAAATCATTAAAATATAACCTATATGGTATTGTATGAAAATGAATTTCATACATCAACTTGTTATGATAGATTTAGTGAAATTAGGGTTGTAAGACCAAATTTTGTTAAAGGTACAAAGATGAAACTGAAGAATATTCAAAATCATATTAAGGAACCACAAAATAGACAATGAAGATAAGAAAATAAATGAAGGATGTGTTTATAATTTTAGGTGAGATATCATACTTTCTTAAATTTATCTCTATGGAAAGGTATTATAAGATACTGAAATAAATGGAAACTATTTCCTATATATATTGAGCCTTTTTTAATTCTATAAAGAATAGGATCAGTGGCCTACCATTTGGAAATTCCACATAGCCTATATAAAATTCATGATGTGTTCCATATATCTTTTTTGAGGATGTAAATACTAGACACAACAGATGTTCTCAAATATGAATAAATACAATTAGAACATGATTTATCTCACCGTGAATAGGCTATCCATATTCTTAACACCGGGGAATAAGTGATTAGGAATTAGTGGAATCAAATGGTAAAGGTACTTTATAGAAATAATAAGATGGAAGAGGTGATGTGGGAAGCTGAATAAGTTATGTTGAATAAGTAACCAAATGTTTTTTTGGAAGATAAATTCTTGAAATTTTAAGGATGAAATTTCCAAAGAAGGGAATAATGAAACACATGAACATCAATTAATTTTTTTATTTCTAGAGAAATGATAACATAATCCACATAGGTTTATTAAATAATGTGATTTAAACCTAAATTTTGGAATTTTATAAATTTAATTTGATTTTTGAATTTATCACGTAAAAATTAGCTTAGGTTTATTTTTTTTTGACATTTTTTAGAAATAATTGATTTTTCGATGAATAGAGAAATATATTGATCTTAAAAAAATAAATATTTTATGAAATTATAATTATATAAGAATAACTTGAAAGATTAATTTTTTTCTATACCTAATATATATTTTAAATGTAAAATAATTCATATAAAAATATAACATTGAACATAGTAAAATATTCTTAACATTTTAGAAATCTATATATTTTTTTAGTTTTAAAAAACAATATATAGTTAGTATATTGTAAAAAATAAGATAAAATGGTAATTTAGGTTTGAGTTTGGTTTGAAATAAAAATAATCATCCTTTGATTTCAAATAATCCAATTAATTTTATTAGAATCAAAATTATATTTTTTATCCTTAAAACTAACATTTTTTATAAAAAAAGGGTTTTTATTTGTGTTTTGCATAATTATATTAAAATTAATTTATTACACTAATAAAAATTGAATCATATAAAATGTATTCCATATTTTTAATAAAAATAATTAATATTAGGAAATAATTTCAACTTAATTTTGGTTCATAATTAATAGTATAAATAGTAAACATTTGTTATCACTGTTAGGGTTAAAACGAGTTTATCTCATTGTGTGTGTGTGTGTGGGGGGGGGGGGGGGTTAATCTAAGAGATGTGGGTAAAAAAACAACATAAATTTATATAAACCATATTTTTTTAAATATATATAGACCTTATATTATCCTAAAATTTAATTCTTGTACATTTTACATCAATTTCACTATTAAATAAATTAATATTATTTAAATCATTAAACTAATTCCATGTGTGTCCCTCCCCTAACTTATAAAAAGGAACATATTATTATCTATTTTTCCTAGACATTAAGCTCACTAGCTCAGAAAATACCTACCCAAAAAATTTTGAATCTTCATTCAGTTCATTTTTTAGGTTCTAGTATTATCCTAAGACCATTCTAATAGTGCTTAAGGTGCAATCAAAAGGATTTCTCTCAAAGAAGAGTTAATCATATTTGCAGAATCTTTCAATTTTTATTTATTCTTCTAATTACTCTATAGATATTGTATCCATACTAAAATAATTAATACAGTATCATAAATATACTTAGATATTTTAATGACTATGGGAAAACCATTTTTCACCACATTTCCTTGAAATGGTAAATGAAAGTATCGCTTGTGCGTACACGTGGACTACAACCTCCACATAGCGATATGGATTATTTTCCAACACCATATTTCATGGCTGGTTATTATAATGGATTTAATGTTTATATATTATATTTACGAAATAATTATTCTTTTATAAATATAATATATTATCTACCTTCTTGTCTTCCTATCATTTAGGAAATGATAACATCTCTAATGGATATGTATGAACTACCACCTCCACAAAATGATGTGATTATTTGTTTATTTACTCATTAAATGGATGTTAATAAGGTTATATTTAATAAACATATATTATATTTATGATATAATAGTTATTCTTGAGAAATTGAATTATTATTTACCTTTTTTTTATTCCATCCAAAGAAAAGTGGAAAAGTCACACGTGCATACATACCGAATATCGTCTCCATGAAGTGATTCAATTAATTTTTCATAACCACCTTATATGAGTAGTAATAAAAGTGTTTATAATGAATAAATATGATAATTATGAAATGATTAAGGATTTGAATGTTTTGGAACCATGATCCAGGCGTAAGGACCGAAACTACCACACCACAAATTACATGAAAAACAAAAATAGGTAACAACCAAAAATAAAGATTATAATAAATAATTATTAATAAATATGTGTTAATTTGATATAATTAGAATCTATATGATATTATAAGTACTTATACTACTATGATATAGTATTATAATAAATATAAATTTCTTATATAGAAGTTTATAGCAATTACACTTCAAGATGGAACTGTGGTAATGTTTTCTCGTCTCAATTATGTTTTAGTAAGACATATTTCATATTCAACGCTTATTTATTTAATGTGGTGCATATACTTATACATTTATATGATATATAATGAACCAATTTATATTAATGTATTTAAAGTTTCAATCAAATTTATTTCTTTAATGAGGGTTATGATTCACAATTTATCAATGCGTTAAGGGTTTTACGTTACAATCTCACTTTTTTACATGATTATTTATGGATAAATTTTTTATAATGAAATGATATGAGATATCTCCCAAAAATAATATTTTATTTCATATTCTTATATTATTTCTTAAAATTACATGTTTTTCTTTCATTTTAATCTCTTTAATTACTCAAAATTTTGAATGAATGTTTTTAAGGGAACTAACTATGTTTTTCTATTCAGCTAAGAAACTTTTTATTCAATTTCTATATTTTCTTTAAAATGTTATCCTGAATGTTTTTACTATACTAAAATGATTCATTAAATAATTTTTTACTATTTTTTTAATTTCTATATTTTTTTTAAAAGGAATATTCTTATTATTTTCCGAACGAGGTACTTTTTACCTAAGGTGTGAATGAAATATTTGTTTCAACATTTATCACACCGATAAATTTTCAAACAGTCATGAATAATATTTTTTTTTCAAAATTAATTTTAAATTTTCTACGGTTATTTTCAATGAAAATTATTTTTCTAATAATCTAGAATTTTTTATATTTTAGATAAGTGATTTCAAAATTAAAGGGGTATTTTCCTCAAGAAATGTTACAATGATCTTCTAAAAGTTTTTTCATCTATGTAAAAATATTTTTTATGAATATTACATTTTATTTGTGATATAAAATAATGATATGATCCACCTTATTTCATTAGATTTATAATGATCATGTTGTTCTATTTATTAAATCGAAAAAATCATCAAATTTACTATGCTATTTTTTTAAAATGAATGTTTATGTTGACTGTGTATTGAATTATAATTCATTTATTTCAGATGATGAATGAGTTAGACTTATTAAGTAATTGGAGGGTCCCTTTATGTCCCCTTGATTCGTCAGTAGGTCTCATGAGATAAAATAGTTTGAGTATTTGGTGTAAGAATTACCTATTTATATATGATTTCTTGACAAGAGGCCTTGATAGAAAAGATATGATGTCTAAAATTATGTATTCTGTCATTATGAAACTAGTTTTTATTATCCATATTATTATTTATGTTGATATATCATGAATATAATTATTCCCCTTTCTATGATATTAATTATATTCAATATTTGATTATTGTTTATCTCTTCCATATAATTCATTCATTATTTATCCCATGATATCTTATGTTGTATTCTTTCCCTTACTAGGAAACTGAGCTCACCCTTTATTAGGTTTTCCTTTAACCATATTACCAAGAAAATATTTATGAATTATTTTTGGGATATACTATAAGAAAGTATAAAGTTATCACTATAATGTTAAGTTGTATTTCTTGTTTTCAAATGTAATGTGAGAATAATGTAGGCATCTAGTCTCTTAAGACTACTAAAATATTAAATCATTTTGGATGTGATCTCTTGTATCCTATGATAATGTAGTAAAATAAATTCTAACTATAGGTTACTTAATTCTAGGTGTTATATTTTTTTCCATGAAGAAGGTTGATCATGTGATGAAGATAGGGATTACATGATTGATTGATGATATAATATGTGATGCCATGATGTGAAATTAAAATGATAAAAATAAGTTTTTGTTATGATGAGGATCATTACACCAAGAATATTTCATGAATGGGAGAATACACACATGAAAAAAATATTTTAGGTATCATGGATAGAAAAAATATATGATAATTCTAATATCATATGAATATAAGAAACCAAGTCTTATAGAGTATTAAAATATATTAGACGTGAGCTTCTTAAAGAATTTTAAAGATTGATAATATAAGATAATTTAAGTGATTAATATTATGTTGATAATATTTATATAGTTCCATTAATATATATTAATATAAGAATAATAAAAATAGTGTTGTTCGATGTGGGTTTTATCTTTCATTTTCAAAGATAAAAATAAGAGAGATATCTAACACTTCTATTATCTGAAGAAACCACTATATTGATGAATGAGAATATATATAATGCTGTGTGAGAATATCATTCCTATGAATTTAAGAAGAGGGATATAAAGGATAACCTTTATTCTATTGTTATTATTTCATCCAAAGAAGAAGAACTAATAATTCAATTATATGATATAATTGTATTATAAGTGATGAATCTTGTGATTCCTTATAATTTAATATACTACTACGAAGCCCAACATTCATTATTATTATATCATAAGTTTTTAAAAAGTTTGAGGTATCCCTTGAGATTGATTCACATTGAGAAATAAGATAAAATATTATTGAGTGAAGAAGTGTCATGTGTTTTATTACTAATAATTATTCAATAAAAGGTATGATGAATCCTATATTTTTTTGAGAGAGTTCTGGTTAGTTCTAGAGCCTAAAAAAACTAATTGGTGCAATAATTGTATCTAGTTTGTGTTAATAATATACTAATTATATACCCTTACCTAGGCTTTATATTGATAATAAATGAGAAGCTATTTGTGAGTGGGATAAAAACCACCATACACTAAGGATGTTGTCATCCATCTTAGAGGTGAACCACATTATCAAATCCTAAAATTCGTTGTTGTGTTCCTTTTGTATTTATATTCGACACATGAAAACAAAAGTTGACTAGAGAAAATAAGAGTGAGATCCATTCACCAAATAGTTGTAGAGGTAAGAGAGGGGAAAAGTTTTAATTAAAAAAAGTCTCATGCCCTAATTCAGCCACCCTCCCAGCTATGACCATTTCCCAAGAGATCCTATCATCTGGTATCATATCAATAGGTCCTTATAGTTATTGGATTTTTAATAATCTCAAGATTTTATTTTTTTTTCTTTGACTTTATCTTTTTAAATTCATGACAGAGTGAATACTTGGAGAATATATAGTTGTTAGTGATGAGAAAATGATCTATTCCAAGACATCGAAGAATAGAAAAAAGAAATAAATGAAGAAGATACAGATATAATAACTCTTATTCAAATTGGATTGTGAATTATTTCTCCCATGTTGAAATTCTAAAAAGACATACCTAGAATGAAATAAGAAGATCTTGTGGTTAAATCCACTAATAGAGATATGTAAACATTTATATCTCAGAAGTTTCAAGGTATTAGTGTGATTAAGAGGTAACTCAAATATATTGTAAAATTTATCCTCTATATGTTCCAATACCAAGTGGGTAAGATAATATTTATGAGGAATAAAAATATAAATCAATTACTGCTTTAAAATTAATTCTGTATACCTATCTTAAAGAAATAATCACTATTATTTGTTTCACTTTGAGAAGTATACAGAATGAGATCCCCCAACTTGAAGATTACTATGAATGAAATGTCCCAAACAACCGAGGGCTTGATTAGTATAGAACCAAGCATAGTGTATGACACCAAGCCTAACTCCAATTGTCCAAGGGATAGAGATTGGAACTAAATAGGTTTATCTCAAAATATGGGAGGCATTAACCTATATCAATCTACAACAAAAATATATCTCCAATTTGTATAATAGGAAAACCCCCCATAAGGATGTATATAATAAATTAAACTATATACAACACTTGTATGAGACATAAGGTACAAATACATCACTATAAAAGAAAATACAAGGGAAATTTACATCTAAAAATACTATTAATTTGATCGATACAAGATATTTAATTATTCCTCCTCACTGCATATACTCCTAGAATGATCTCTAACTACAACAGTCACCTCTGCCATCAAGGACCACCAATCTCCATTATGAATTTCCAAGCATTACCTGGTTTCATCTCTAAACATGCATACTTAGTTCCACATATACCATGACCATATTTAAAACTAATTATCATCTATATAGTCACAAAACATATAGGCACAAGTCTTAAGAAAGTGTGACTATAAACATACCCAGAAGGAAACCCCAAAACTACAATGGAAGAATAACCTAAAAATTCAGATCAATGATCCTAATATGAGTGAGAATAACTGAATGAAAATTCAATAATATAATATAGACATACACTATAACCAAGATTGTCAAGAACCAAGAGAAGTCATAATCATCCGAGATCCAACCCATGAAGGGTCAAACTTCATGAGAAACTACAGGTTCTTTGAATACCAAATGGAACCCACATAGTTTACAGTTGATATCCTAGAAGTATGTCACATCATGAAGGCAACTGAGGGGTTCTTGAGTAATCTAAAGTCCCAAAGTATCAAATATACTAAACTTATCTTTTATATAACCACTAGAGTGTATCAAGGGAAATATGATCCTCATTGAATTAAGTACATTAGTCGAGGAAATACTCCATTTCCTTTCACCAGTATCACTTTATCAATATTGAAACCCATGGGAAAAGACAACCCATAACAAAGGATAGAAGTTGGTCAGTGGTTCACTAACCCATACCAATGATCCACCCAATTATATACAAATACATGTTACAGCACATAAACTAAAGTGGGGTGGGGGAAGTCTTGTTGAAGGAAAATTATTGGTTAATGAGATAACAATACCTAGTGAAATATCCATGACCTGATTAACACACATTAGCACACAACAGATATGGAAAAGGTCTTACTTTACATATAGAGGGAACACAACCTTAGTAACACATTACAAGTCCACAAAAGATGAGGGTATCACACTATAGGAGAGAGGAAGGTAATCTAACACCATTAGTAATATTGGGTACCTATTCCTCACTAAACAACACATAAAAGTCAATGGGGAAGTACTTGACCATATGAATGCTTTAATAATCATGCCCAAACACCATCATTAACCCCACAGATCCAAATCTGAAATCATTCTATCTCTCTTTACAAATGGAATCATATGACCTAATAGACCACAACATTATAATATATAAAGAGAAATACTCTAGATAAATTATTTTCTTATTTAAAAACATAATTAAGATGAAACATATGAATTCCATTATATCATAGACTAGAAGCATTATATGAAGGGACCCAAGGATCATTCCATGCATTAGAATTATGTATCACTTCTTGGTCTTGAATTGTTCGTCTTGATGGTATGATCATGATTCCATAAATGGATCTTCATTCCATCCCACTAAAAATATGTTAAAAATAAAACAAGGTTTCATATTATATATAATAATAATACTAATAATATTATTATTAACATAAAACATGTTTAAGGAATAGGGATAACTCTTTCCGTCGCACCCTCCATTCACATGACCCCCTCCATTCATGCTATACCCTCTCATATTAATTATGTTTTTTAACGTGTTATTTTTTTCCTTTCCCCATCAATGAATGAATTATATATGTTCCTAGAGTCTATGAAACTCATCTGTGATTCCCAATACCATTCACCATCCACTAATTTTCTAAGATAACTTATCGAGCTACCATTCACCATGTTTGACCCCAACCAACAACACTACTTTTTTCCTATCACACAACCTGATCTCACTGATCCACTAACAAACCAAAACTCCTTACACCAACCACTTCTCACAAGATTCCCCATTTTTGCATTCCCTCCTCACATAGATCACTTCCCATCCTTTTCCACTGGCTCCCCTCTCCACTTCCATCCATGACAGGGGACGAAGACTCTTCATTTTGAACATAAGAATAAGAGAGAGGTCAAAGAGATAAGTGAATTGAGAAGAGTGAAAATGACCTTGTGTGAATATTATTTATTTTAAATCGACAACTTCATCATATGTTAAGATAAAGGTTAGGAAAATCAATATCATGAAAGGAATCCAATAAAAATAATGGGGGATTGAGGGATAATTATAAGAATAACCCAAATTAGGAAACATAACCAAATTTTCCATGAAGAATGAAGAATATCAAACCATTTTTTCCATGAAAAACATATAGAGAAAGGGTTAATGAAAAATAAAAAATCCAGACCTTCCATTGGATCATTAAATAATGAAGGTCATATTCATATTCATTTTCCTTAATGATCCTGATAAAGAGTTTCATCACTCAATTCAGCTATCTATCCAAGATTTCCACAAAGATTCTCTTTAAATATACTTCTCCAAATATCTACTTGATTTTATAGTTTTATATGTATAACCTATGAATATTGAGGCTAGATGATTTGTATAGGTGATAAAATAAGGCTTCCACATAAATAAAATAAATAAAAAAATATTTCATTTCATCCCTGATAATAAAATGCAAGGACCCCAATGTGGACTAATATTACACCACACATAGGATAAATTATATATTCTAGATGCAAATGTGATTTCAATTTTCCCGTTTAATGCTCTGTTAAATAGATATAAGCGATTTATCACAGAAAAATACATGAAAAAATTAAAATAAATATAATATTTTTAATAAATTTCTTTATTTATCCTCCAAACATGAAATTATACACTAGATCAACCCAAGTGTAAAAAAACACCCTAATTTCAACAGAACCATCAGATTATTTTTACAAGGTCGTATGGTAGGATAAATTTACTATTTTACCCATGAAGAGGTCCTAAGACTGCAAAACCCAAAAATGAGTTTAGTCTTGATCAAGAAAATCCCAAGACTCTATATTCTATCAACATTTAAACTCTTTTCAACCCATAAAAGGTAATAAAATGAGAATCAAACTGATACAAATCATGAAAACTCATCTGGAAAACAATTTACCCATGTATGAAATTCCTTTTTATTTAGAAGTCATGCCCTATGCCTATTTGGTACATCACCAACCATGAAGGGAATATCATTTAACATTACTGATTTTATCATATCTAGACCATATCAATTAAATACCTTAAATGAAATATGCATTTGGTCTATGAGTGTCTTACCAGGTCTCAACATCCAAAATATTCTAGCATCCGTAGTTCATTCTTCTACATAGAATGATGTGAAACCCTAAACCATTGAATCCCATATCAACATGGTCTATCAGTAATGTTATCATTGGTGGGGTTTCTCTAATAACCATATTTTAAGAGTGTTATAGGTGTTAATTTTAAGATAATAAACCATATACACCACACACAACACTAGTCACTAGAAAACAATTCTTATTAACACTAAATGGCTTCAAAGAAGCAAGCTCACAGAGTTTGATTCTAGTTCCTTTAGAATCTATAGACTATAAGGAACATGAACCTATGTAAATTGATCATAAAAAGAGGAATTATATGAATTATCTTCCTATATAAACTTCCATAAGAATCCTCCATCCATATTTGATCCCTAAATGGTTTCACATTCTCTGTCAAAGATATACTAGTTATATTTTTTTTTCTATTTTTCATGAAATCTAGTGATGAGAACCATATAAACAAAAAAAAATTAATTAAAATAATAAATATCACACTAATACCCATCGGGTGTCCCAATCCACCACAATTCAAAGAAGATTCTCTTTACTATTCATTCAAACTTAATCTGTCAGCTCCAGACCCTAGGATAACTCCCACTCGAGTGAACTAGGTTCAAAACCTCCTAGGAAAACATCATCTTCACGATTTGTTTTCCATATAATGGGTATTACCCTAAATATCCCCTAAATATTCCTCACTAAGAGTCATACCCCACTAATATATATTCAATCAGGATACACATATCGATATTCACCATAAACACCAAAGAAAACCCACTATCCATATAGGGAAATGACTAATGCAATTCTCACCTTTAGGAAAACCCTAAAGGTTCATAGTATTAGAACGAAATGGATTATACAATTCCAAAAAGGCAGAATCAATACCACATGCCTCAATTAAACAGGGGAAGAGTTAGAGACCACCTATTGTTGAATAAGTGTGAGAAACATATTCCCCTTCATGATATAAACACAAGCTTGAAATAAAATGCTCAAGCACCTCATCCATCATCTATATATTGAATCCCTTATGAGAAGAGTCAACCATCACTCCATTACTATAACATTATGAACTCATAAAATGGTACAAACATGAATTCATGAATGCCAATTCTAGTCTATGAATCTAGAACCTATACCATGAGATATTACTACACAACTAACACCCCTATGCTAAGACTAGGTAAATTCCTTAAAAACTCAATGGGGTTACCCATGGAATGTTTCCATGAATAGTCTAGTTCATCAATACATAAATAAATATGTTAATTACATCTCTAGATTACTATCCTATGAATATAAAGGTCTACCACTGAGTGAAAACTATGGGTCCTTATTTAGAAGAATTCCTGAATTCTTCCACATTCACAGGAAGTGAATTTTATTATCCCATAATAAAGTTCACAAGGCCATCTATTTCAATCAATGGGTATTTAATTTCATAATAAAGGGGGATGGATCCACTTTTTACACCTAAGGGAAGTAATTTCTGGCCAAAAATATTAGTGACCACTTCCTATCAAGGAATATATATCCCTGTATTATCTTTTCAAGATCATCATTTAAAGAATGAATACGTTGAGACTCTCTAACTCCATACAAGAATTTTTTGATCCCAGTTAACTAGAAGGTGTGTGTGAAAGATGATCACTATATGTAGAGCCCAATTCCAGATTGACCACTGAGATGGGAGGGGTGAATCAATTTTCTATTTTTATGAATTCATTTTCTTTTTAATTAAATATCTTGAACTTGTTAAGGTTATAAATCCACTCAATATTATATCTCAAACTCACCTTGTGTGAATTAATGATAACAAAAAAGAAAAGCACACAATATTTTCAAGGATTGGAATAAATACCTACTTCTTTCCATGTTGGTTATTCCATAATATCGGTACTGAATGCACACGAGCCTTATCTCGGTTGGAAAGGACTCCGTAAGTGCATCTGGGAGACCCGAGATCAAATAAAGGCGAAGACATTATTTTCGGGTTACTGTAGCAGTATTGTAGCAAGCACTGTAGCGGGAAATGTGCAGTACTATAGTAGGTACTATAGAGGGAACTGTTGCAGGTATTGTTTGGCATTGTAGTAGTCGATAATATGCCCCCATTTGGGCCTTCGAGCCACTGATTTGGTCCTCGAGTCCTTTAAGGCCTTCGTGCCCCCAACCCTTCAGGCCAGTAAGGCCTTGAAGCCACCTCAAGGACATCGGGCCTCCTTAAGTGCAAATGCAAACCAGATGACCTACGAGGAACAAGTTCTACAAGGAGGATGAGCAAGGATATTTCACCATAGCAGAGTCTAAACTGATTTAAAGAATGAGGGGGTATGAAACCTTCCATCAGAACAAGACTGTGCACGCACGAGAATTACTAGCTGAACATCCATGCGAAGGTGGAGATCTAATTTCACGATGAAGATGCTGGGGAGGTTCAGTTCCAAGTAGTCAGTCTGGGTTGTATGTAATGTTTGAATCCTTCGAAAAAAAATGAATTCATTTAAGGCCTATGGGCCATGTAATACTTATTCTTATGGGCCTTGTAAGGTTTCCACCTCACCCCTTGAAAGGTGGATTATCAAAAATCAATAAAAAATGAAGGCCTTCAAGCCATTGGAGGAGGGTACTGAATTATAATTCACTATATCCAAAAATGATTACAATGAATATGGATCAAACTGAGAGACTCTATTTTATTTTGGCTCCAACCAAAAAAATAATTGTTCTGGATCCAACTGATAGAATCTTTATGATCCTGGATCTGACTAGAAAACATGAACTGATCTCAAATCCCACAAGAAGACATCACCTCTGTTCAAAGTCATGATGAAATATAGGTTGATTTTTTGATCTCCCTCAATGTGCTTGTTGATTCAAACTTTCTTGTATACCTATTTAAGTATCATAAAAACCATTATTATTGTTTTTTGGCCATGCTCAATAATAGAAACCACCTATGATTGATCGGTTTTCCTAGTGTAATAATGCTCGATCTATCCATCCTTCTGAATGAAGTCTCTAAATCACTGATACATATGAAAAAGGTTCACACACTTTCTTTAATATTTTACGAAATATTAACAATTTCACAATATCAATTGATCATATTTAATTCTCAATTAAAAACCATAAATTTAATTTATTCATGGAAGTTTAATGTATGGAATCTAAAATTCCTTGTTTGGGTATCTCAAACATAAACAATAGAACATATATAGAATGATATTATTTATGTGTAATGTTATATTTTTTTTTATTTTTTTTGTTGTTTAAAATCTCTTAACATGTTTATGTATTTAACACTTTCCACCTTTATCCATTCACACACACCTTTAACTACCTTACACTATCTTGAATGAGTGAGTGCACTTTCTTCTTTCACACACACTAGCATATACATAGTTCTCTTTATTATTTTGTGCAAATAAAAATGGTTATAGTATTCCCATCTACAAGAAACCTCATTTTCTCTAGAAAATGTTTAAGAGTATATAGTCTTAGTATCTCAAACAAAACAAATGAATCAAGAAAGCCTCATGGTTTTAGGTGCTTCACGCAAACCAGAGAGATGCAATGAAATATCCTTTATAGATTTTTGAATCATGTTCCTTCAAGAATTATTTCAAGAGTGCATTAAACATTTTGAAATCTCATGAGATCCACCATATTCTTCAAAAAACTATTCAAGAGTGAGTTTTCATAAGTTGAACGCTCTCAGCCTTCCTTCTTATCCGCCACTAAAGATTATCTTGAGGAGGGATTCCCTTTGAAAACTATACAGTTGTAATTACTCTATTTTCCTTTATAAATTTAAGGGACATTAATATTTTAATCCACTCGTATCAATCTTGGGAGATCTCTATTAATAAGTAGATTTCATTTCCTTATATCTGAGTATTTAGTCACGTTAAAGACTCATTCAAAACTACCAGAATAATGATGAGTCTTTTCCCTTTAAAAGATCCTGAGTCATTCAGGATATCATTTAAGTGTATAATGAAAACCACAGATTTTTTCCATTGGGAGTTCAATATTATCTTCATAGTGAAATCCTCATCAGCATGAAATAATTTAATGCATTTCAATTATAATGATTAAACCTATTAGTTATTCTAATGGATTGAAACTTATTTTATAGTCTGTGATGAAGCTTATATTCTTTGATTTATCACTTGAATTCATAATGTAACTGCATACATGATTTTGATTTGATCCAAAAGTCCTCATTTAGTTGGAATAATCCTCATATGATTTCAAAAAGATCAGACATGGTGGGTTTTCCATTGATTCAACATACATGATATCCATGGATGAAGGCCAAGTTTTAAGATAAGCACAGATCTAATGAGATAACACATGAAATTATTCAACGACTATTGTTATATCTTTATTTTAAGAAGAGGAATAGTACAATGTTCATCTCAGCAGCCCACATTGAAATTGCTAGGTTTCGGGGCATGCTATATCAACCATAGCATGCTAACATCTACTCCAAAAATTATCTTCTCCCTCCCCTGATACCACCCCATATCAGTTCTATCCTTCCACTATGCCACCCTGCATGGTGGTTCCATCGCTCTGCCACCCTTTACACAAGCACCTATTTAGGTGAGATTGCACCCACCCATGCCCCTGTGGTTGACTTGGTCTGGTTCCCTCGGCCGTGGTACACCCTCCAGGGTCCCACATGTGGTTGAGGTTGAGCTATCTAGGGATTGACTTAGGATAGATATATTTTTAATTAAGCCGCCAAAAAAATTATTTTTAATTAATCTAAGAAAAAAATTTATTAACAAAGGAATCCTAAAAAAATATCCAACCTCTTCTTCATATCTTCTCAAAAAAAATTCAAGTAAAATAATATATGAACTTATATTTATGAATTAGATCATAATCTAATCATAAAAAACCAATTATGTTTTACATGTACATGTCTTCACATCCTCTTATATTAAATATATGATTCATGAGAACTCTTCTTCATGAAATTACTTATTGAATGGTACAAAATTTTGGTAAATAATGGTCACGCTTCTTTTAACATGTTGTCTTCAATTTTAAGATAACTTCAACAATTATTAGATTTATAACCAAGGATAACATTACAATAATTAAATCTTATGATATTAAATTAATCTATAACAATTTTACAAGCATCACCACTTAATGAACAACTTAACAAAAACGTAATTACATGTTATTGACAAAAAATGTAACACTGGGCCCGATAATATTTTCTTGTGCATTTTATTGTCAATACCTTTGTGGAACACTTTGTAGGAGTCAATATGTGTGGTAAAATATTTCTCCACATTATTTTCAATTAAATGAAAATGAAATGTAGGGTTAACATGAAAACATGTTCTCCACCCATGGAAATCATTTACTTAGTACTATAGAGAGAGAGAGATGATATCACATGGTTTTTCTTAACATAGAGACTTTAGTGAATCAACTCTAAGTCTACTTATGATAATCCAATGTAGAAAACAATATATATATGACCATGATTTTCAATGGTTCCCATAAACAACCATGCATATGAAATCATTATTAGAATGTCTCAATTTTCATTCAATGGGTCGATAGTAGTTGGTTTTATCAATGATATAAACTATAATACACATAATTCAACTAACACATTAGTAAGTTAAAGTGAAAATTTAAATCTTGCCCTTTATCGTATTCTTTCATCAACCAATAAATCCCCCTCAATTGATACTTTTAATACAATTAAGAATTTTTAATAAAAGTGGAATTGTTATATGTCATTTTAAAATTATATAAAGTTATTTTGAATTTTCACATTCAATATGTAGTGATATTTTAACTAATTTATGAAACCAATGATCCACATCATGGGATTCAACCATATACTTAAATTTACTACATTTTAGTATAAATTCATTCATATAAAGGAATAAGGAGGTACCTTACTTGTTCCTCAATGTGAACAACAAAGATGATATTTTTTCTAAACCAAGTTGCTCCACTGTCTCCAGTTTTCATGTTACCACATATGATTTTAAAATTTGATCTATCCTTATGTGAAATGGATCTCATCACTCCAACCACTTCATTGTGCGCGACAATTATTCTTTCACTATCCATAAAATCATATACATCTCTTGATGAAAGATTAATTCTCTTCAAAGATTTTCCTTGTGTTGGAAATGTGGTTAAATATCCTCTTACACTTTGTCCAACATTATTGCATATCTCAACTAGAACATAATCAATACATGAGTTGTTATTTGTTAAAAAACACTCATGAAATTCATCTTATTTAAGAGTATTCTCTATTTTTCATTTAGCATCAGATTTTTTTGATTCTTATTCCATTATGGATTTCTTCAAATTAGCTAGATAAATCACAATAATGTATATGGGAATTTTGATACCTCGTCTTGAGTTTATACAAGGATTTAAATTTATTTCACCCTTTTATATTGGATAGGTTTTTTCATTATTCTTCTTGTTGACTAGTAGTTTGACAATATTTTAGTTTTTTAGAGCCCAATGATGACTTGTCATTATTTTTATTCTATGAATTTTTCTTCTCTGTTGTATGTATCCTATTTTCCTTATCTTTTATACACTAAAATTTGTCCTTATGTTAATATAATGATTTGAAATGTTGTTCCAAAAATCCAATTCCTTGTGTCCAAATTTCTAGCAACACCAATAATATACTATGAGCCTTATTATTTTCTTTTTTAGGCATAGTTTGTTTATATTTCCCCAATTGTGAACCTTGTTGTTTCTGGGTGAAACCATAACTCTTTGGAAAAATTCTAGGGTATCATTTATTCAAGAATATTTTGTCTTCCACCCTTGATGTGTTGGGTTTATCATTATTTTTCAACATCCAAACTTTTCATGAGTTTGGTTTAGAAGAAGTATCATCAATTGAAACATCATTATTATACATGATAGTTTATAGGTTATGGGATACCTTTTTTAGAGGATGTTTCCTTTTGATAAGAAAATAATATCATTATATTTTTATGGTCATGATCCTATATACATACTTATACGTAAACAATGAATTTCAAATTAATATGGGATGTTCTAGATTATGGTTATTCTTGATTCTTTATTCTCAACACTATATCTATGCACTTCATATTGAGAGAGTTATTCTTATCCTCAACTGATATCATATTGGATTCCCATTTATAGTTCTGATTCTTCATTTGATCTTCATAAATATTTTTTGATTCCTGAAAATAAATTTAAATATCATTTACTCTACTATATTTTCCCAAGATTTGATTAGATTTTACAACCATAAAATCTTTGTGCAATTTTTCAAATGCTTGGAAATATTCTATAAGTACAATTTGAAAGAATTATTTCTTAAAAACAATTTATTTTAATTATTCAGAATCTTAAATATATATTTTTTGAAAATAGAAATAGTTTATTCCATTTATTTCACATGTTTTGTGTGAGTGTTGGTCATAGAAACCCTTTTATATAATCCATCTTTTATGGAATAATCATCTTCTTCCAGTAGTAAATTTTCATCTTGAAGACCCCTTATTCCTATAACGATATGTTTTACCAATTCTCTAGGGATATTCTTAATAAGTTAGTTGATTATAGACTGAATATCAATAAGTGATCAATCATTATCACCACTTTACCAAGATTCATGAGAAGAATCATAATGGAAGGAATTATTGCATGTTGTACCTTTTAAATTACCTTTAGGTGAATCCCAATTAACAGTAATATTCTCCTTCAATTCATTGGCCTTATTCTTATTTATATACCTATGAGTCTTAGAAGAAATCTCAATTTGAGGAAGGTTATTTATTTCCTAAAATCCACACTTTATAAAGATTCCCTTGGATCTTTAGAGGTGACCTACAGTCTAATACCACATATTGAGCCCCAAACTAGATTGACTACTAAGAGAAGAGGGGTGAATCAATGGTATCTTTTTAAGAATTCATTTTATTTTGAATTCAACCTCTTGAACTTGATAAGGTTCTCAATCCACTCAATATTATCTCTCAAATTTACATTATGTGTTGTAATGATAAAATAAAGAGAAGAAAAGAATATTAACAGGGTACAACATAAATACATACTCCTTTTATGTTGATTATAACTTAAAATGGGTTCTGCGTTATAATTCAATATCTCTAGAAGTGATTTCAATGGCTCTAGATCCAAATGATAGCCTCCATTTTCTTTTGGCTCCAAGAAAAATAATTTATAATCCGGCTCCAAACCAGAGACTCCTTCTGATCCTGGACCCAAACAGAAGACTTCAAATACACCTGGCTCCAACCAAAAGGCCTCATCTCAGTTTGAAGGCTAGATCCACTATAGTTTTATCTAATCATCTCCCTCTATGAGATTTCTGAATCAAACATTCCCATTTACTAGTTCAAGTATCTTTAATAGAATTGAATTAGTTATATTTTCCTTACACAATAATACTGATCACCTATGATTTATCAGTTTCCTTATTAAAACAATACTTAATATATGATTACTTTTAAATGAATTCACAAACTCACTAATATGTGTGAAAAAGGTACACATAGTATCTTCAATATTTTAGGCAATATTTACACTTACACAATATCAAGTTCTTCTTATTAAATTAATAATTTAAATGCATAAAATATACTTAATGCATGGAAGTGTAACACATAAAATCTAAATGTATTTTTCTGATATATTAAATAGAAACTATATAACATATATTAAATTTTATTATTTATATGTTATGTACTTTTATTTTAATTTTTTTGGTGTCTAAAGTATCTTCAATTTTTCATGTGTTGCACACTTTCCTCCTTTATCCCTTCTCACACACCTTCCACTACCTTTCACCACCCCGAATGGGTGAATGAAATTTATTCTTTTTCACCCACAGTTTCATGCACGATTCTACTTATTCTAGTGCCCAAATAAAATTTGGTGTATGATTCCATTATATGTGAAAACTATTCTTTTCAAGGTAATGTGTAATAGTACACAATCTCAGTGTATCAACCAAAACACATGAACTAGGAAGGTCTTGAGTTTCTAGGTTCTTACCACAAACCAGGGAGATGCAATGAACTATCTATATATGGATTCAAGAATAAATTTCCTTCATGAAGTGTTTTTTAGATTGCATTTAACTTTTTTAAATCTCAAAGAATCAACCTTCTTCTTTGAGAAATAGTTCAAGATAGAGTTTTCACAATTTGAACACTCGAAGCTTTCCTCCTCCCCCCTCGTGAAAGTTTATCTTGAGGAGGGATCCCATTCACAAACCAGAAAGTTATAGTTACTCTATTTTTCTTTGAAAAAATTTCAGCTCCACTATTTTTATCCACTATTCTAATTATTAAGTGCTATCTATTTATAGAAGGATTTCATCACCTCATATCTAAGTTTTATGCCACATCTAAGGATCTAAGAATAATTATGAGTCTCATCCCTTTCAAATAACCTAAGTCAATGATGATATCATGTAAGTGTATAAATAAAATAGAAACATTTCCTTTCTGATTTCATGATGATATCCACGATGGAATCCACATCTAAATGCATTAATTACATGCATATCATTTGTAAAGATTGAACACATTCGTTATTTTAATGGCCTGAATTTTTTTTCTAGTATTGGATGAAGCTTGTGTTCATTAATTTAATACATTAATGAATAATGTAATTTCATGCATGATTTTGATTTGATCTAATGATCCTCATGCAGTCATTAGAATCCTCATAAAATGGATAGAAGATCAGTAATGGTGGATCAATTGCTGATCCAGTGTACTTGATCTCCTTAGATGAAGGATAAGGATGAATATGATTACTCAACTAATCAAATATCATAGAAAAAATGATCAAGTGGTTGTGATTCATTCCATATTTTATGTATATGAATTGTACCCCGCTCATCTTAGCACCCCACATTGAAATGGCCAGGTTTTCTGGAGATATTTATAAACTGAAGTACGCTAATAGATACTCAATAAATTCTCTTCTCCCTATCCTGGTATCACCCCATAACAGTTCGCTCCTATCACCATGACTCCCTACATGGTGGTTCCATGACTCCTCCACCTTATACACGAGCACTTATGTGGGCACACTTGCACCCACCAATGCCCCTACGGTTGACCCTAGCACATTCCCTAGGCCATGGTCAACCTTTCAGGTCCAATATGTGGTTGAGGTTTAGCCTGCTATGGCTAGCCTTAGGTTGGGTATATTTTTAATTAACCCTTAAATTATATGACTTAGAATGAATCTAAGTCAAAATTTATGAAAAGTAATCCTCAATTAAAATTCAACCCCCTCATCATATCTTCTAAACAAATCTTCATGAAAAATATTATATGAACTTATATTTATGCATGGGATCCCAATCCCATCATTATGAACCAATTAATTTTTTCATGATCTTTTCTTCACCCATCCTCCTACATTAAAAACACAATGCATGGGAACTATTCTTCATGAAATTACTTATTTCACAGAAATCACTTATGGTAAACAACGTACAGACTCCTTTGATCTTGTTGACTTCTCTTTTAAGATCACTTCAGCAATATTCAGATTTCTAACCAAGGATAATTTTCCAAGATTGAAATCCACTATTATGAAATTAATCCTTAACAATTACCCAAGAATCACCCCTTCATCCACAACTTACCAAACACTTATTGACATGTTATTGACAAAAAATGCGACACTAGTCCCAACACTATCATTGAAACTCACTATCTATCATGGGTATGACTAGGGATCACACTAGCATAAACAAATTATAAACATCTAGTGATAAAGGGATAACTCATTCTTTCTTCCATCAAATTATGAGAGTCCCCGAATAGAATACATAAATTATACTTCAAATTAGATATGTTAATTCATGATAATAGTAACAAATAATGTGTTTTTTCTTACATCTGAGACCATCGTCACCCTTTTCATGATTGTAACTATCCAAGGGAGGAGAATGTTGGAGTGGACCAATGAATTTTTGATCTCCAATTAATTTTATGCCACTAGATCATCTGCTAAACAACTACTCAATAGGAAACTGCTCCATGAAAAAGGAGTTCTCTATTCTCAATGTCTTAGTGATAACTCCCACATGGAGGTTTATCCATGGAACCTCTATGGTTGTTAATATGTGAGATGTTAACTCTTTCCTATAGTTATGGTGCATCTTCACCAAAAATACTCAAATACTGATTCTCACTCAAAATGCATCATTATAGGTGGTGTTACATGAAAACACATCAATAACAAAAAAATATTTCCCAAAATTATCTGATAAAACCACTAATAATAAAAACTTGTATCGTAATATGTGTATAGGGAATAATTTATAGGGTCCAATGCCTCCTCATATGATCAAGTATAATCCAAATATTATGTGGATGACCCAACATCACTATATAAAGTTCCAACATGGAAAAGAGTTGGAACTCTATCCATTTCAGGGTAGTCCCATATTGAGTTTTGGAAAATTCTATTCAATAATGGATTATCATTCCATATAGATAGATCAATGAAAAATCAATATCAATTTAGTAAAAGTACAATAAATTTGGAAATATTAATTCCATACTCCATCCAACCCCCAAATGGATAAGGATAATGATTACCCCACTAACCCAGGAGGACTTTATCATCAAAACTGAGGCAACATACCCAACCTACAAGTGATATCATACAAATCAACATGGGATACCATCTACTATATAAGAAAGAGAAAAAATAATAGAAAATAAGATAGAAACTACCTTAGATCATGAGAAATAATTTCTGTCAACTCAGTCTTAGAAAAAATGCCTCATTTCCTATATGGGTCTATAAAGGATAACCGATTCCTCATTCGATAACATATAGTGGATGAGTGTGAAACACAATATTTTGTATCACACCATATATAAGATCACATATCATATGGTAAAATACAATAAGTGAGAGTGATAGGTACTCCAACTCTGAATTATAGCCCTAATTAGGTTGTGAAGCCAAATTTAAGTGCCAACTACAACTACCGTATAAATAGAGAGAGATCCAGATGACACATTAGGCTTGTCAAGATAAAAATTAAAGATTAAACTCTATATAAAATAATGTTTCATTAGATAGGGAATGTGTTCAATGTATGTGTATAAGGTAGTGTTCAGTTCATTAGATGATGTAAGAAGAAGTCATATATTTCATAAAACTTTATCTATTCATCGTATTTCGTGGTTAGGTGCGGATTGATATAGGGTATCAGTGGGCTATAAGTTTATATTTTGGACTGTTTAGGAAATAAAGATGGAGGTAAAATAAGATGACTAGATGTCCCCTAATATTTAAGTGGGGTAGGAACAGTTATATTGGAGTTCTTGTGATAGTGTAAAAAATTTAATCTATATACATTAAATGATTCTATTTAAGATCTTAAACATTATATCATTCGATATAAATAAAGATGGTAGTATTTTTATCTCATGAATGCATGAATTAATTTTCCAAAAAATGTAAAATAAAATTATTCCTTTCATGTTTTGTTTCATTTTTCACCTAATTACTATAATTGAGTTATATGGAGTGTTGTGTATTTCATATGTGATTTTTTGTATTGAGTATAGTGATTTGACTTACCATCTTTTGGTAGATCCAACTCATAGGGTAACTTATAATTAGTGGCTAATATCGAGTTTTTTCTACTATGCATAAAATCTATTGGAATTGTTTCTTGTGGGGTTTTCAGGCATTCTACCCATAATAAGGGGTATTATAGATTGGTATAGACATATGTAGTTGACAATCATGAACAAATTAGCTAAAACTCTCTTATAATTTGAAATTACTTAATTCAATGGGATTTTAATGGTATTTTAAAGTTATATTTGAATAATAGAATGGTTTGGGTTGATTATTTCATTGAAAAAAACATTGGATTTTAGATAATTAAAATAATGGATTATCTCATTCAAAAAACCATGAAATTTCATTAACTAGAATCAAGACCAAGAAGATAGATAAAGTAGAATATGAGAGGATATATAAAAATTCAGTTATATTCATCAGGATTTCAGTAGGTTAGAATGAATTCATTAACATAAACGAGGTAAAGACATTAGTTTAGTTGATGAAGAAATTCACAGACACAAGAGAATCCATCAGTAAGGAATAAGGTGTTTATGATACATAGGCTATTTGATATAAGGATTTTGGATGATAGGTCATTAGATGATCATATTAAAGACTTTAACATTATTCGATGTCATTTTGAATTTAAAATTTAAATTTTATAGAATATATCATGGTATTTATGATGTAATTATCCCTTCAAGGGAGTTTATGGGTGATGATATCTTCATTGAATAATTCTTTAAGGCTTAGTGTTTTTTGGTATTTGGGGGATAATCCTGAATCATGAATTTTTATAGATGTAGGTTCATAAATCATCCTACAGTTCTCTTAACATATATGGAAGAGGATGGTCACCTCATGAGAATATATGTTTGAGGAGGTCCAATGATTAGTAACTAGGAAGGATGGGAGGTATATTGTTTAGTTCATGACTTTCATGTTGGAACTATGGCAAGAGAGGATATCTCAAGAAATATTTTAGGGAAATAAGGGTAACTATGGATAAGGAGTATATGAAAGATAAATTTATTTCAATTCTTTGGTAGCTGAAGGTAGTAGTAGTTCACTACTAAGTGTGAACATTTTGGTGGATTCATGGATCATTAACATCAAAGTATCATTTTGGTCCACTATAGAGGAAGGATTGATGGATAATTATGTGTCCAAAATTTTTATAAGGTTCAATAAACAGATGATTAGGATCTAGAGATTACGGGGAAGGGATATTTAAAGTTTCATAAAATGATAAAAGGTCACCATGATCTCAAGGCTATTTGACACATACTTGGATTATAATTTTTTTATTTCCATGGCTAGTATGATAAGGGATAATTTGGAATGAGTTTCTCCAATGGACTATTGAAGATCACTTAGGGTTTAATGTTTGTTTCCAAAGACATAATGTATGAAACTTTTTATCTGATTATATGATTATATGGAATGAAAATTAATGAAACTATAACATTTGATAGTATCAAATTATGGTATTACCAACTTGGGAATGTCATTGGGAATTAATTGAAGGTTATAGTTCCTAAAAAAATTTTGAATCTTTATTACATAGTATTAAGTACTTGTGATAGTTTCACGCTCAAAAAAATAGATGGTGTCGTTCAATCTGATCAGAAGGACTCCAAAGAGATAGAAGTAGAAATTAGTTCATATAGATTCTTGGGGGTTAGCCCCAATCAGATTACCTAAAGGCACTACTAGAAACAATGGCTAAACCAATGGTTTAGAACCATTGGTATAGGCTCTCAAATCATTGGTATAGCCTAAACCAATTGTTTGATGAGCTGTTGTGTGATTTTCTATTGGGAAAGACATATACCAATGAGTTCTAAAAAATCATCGGTATAAGTGGGTATACCAGTAGTTCTTAAATTAATGGTATATGTAATTTCATAAAAAATAACTTTTCTCATGGTTTGGTCAAACCATTGGTATATGTCTTTTATAGAAAAAAATCTAACATCTAATTTTAATCCACGGACCTCCCAACTATTTTTCGAATACTTTAAAACTATAATATATTGACATTAATTATTTTATATATATGTATACAAATAATTATTAATTTTTAAATATTTATTATTATTATTATTGTATATAAATATGTTTCCACCTATATGAATGGTTTGGGAAATCATTGGTATAGGTAGTAAAAAACTATTCCTATACGAATGGTTTTCTAAACCATTAGAATAAGATTGTTGGTGTAGGTTAAATTTCTAGTAGTGAGGGTGATAATATTTTGTGATATTCATTAATGATTTCATAAAGAAGGTACAAGTTTACTTTATTAAAAAAATAAAATGTTTTCTAAGTGTATATTATGTAGAAAGAAATGGTGTAGAATGAGACAGGTAGTACATTAATGTTATTTAGGTCCAACAACATTGGAGAGTATAATTTATAGAGATTTTGGAACTTCTACAAATTTAGAGAGATAATACTTATTAGTAATGTTCATATGATACCAGAAACAAATTGTAGTTAAAAGAATGAATCCAACATTATAGAATATGGATGGAAGCATGATATTTCATTTAACAATGTCTAAGGATATTTGAGAAAATAGATTCAACTATATAATATACTTAGATAATTAAAGTCTGTTAGAATTGATGGGGAAAGAAATTAAAAAATCACAATAGTTTAATAAAATAATCGTTCTCAATTACCTCAATGTTTTTGGTAGTCTTTCATATATCCATGAGGATGTTAAGCATTGATATACACTCAAGGAAGAATCCAAGACATGGTTATTTATTGGATATGTAGTTAAAAACATTGTATTATTTTACTTTGGGATGATGAGAAGAAACAATTCATTACAAGTTTTAATTTTCTCTTTAATGAGTAGTTATTGAAAAATGATTAAAAATTGAAAGAGAAAATATGTGTAGGAAATAATAAACTGAGAACATTAAGGTTTATTTTAATGAAAACATCAGATAGAGAAAATTTATAAAAAATTTAGATGACAATAATGAATTACTATAAATTTTTATAGCATAAGATACAGTTGAGATCTCCAGGGAAACTGAGGCTTGAGTGGGAGTGTTGGGAAATGGGGATCCAAAAATCAGAACATTGGACGAATTAGTAATAGATATAACATATATGCAAGGGAGTTTTTGGAAGTCTTTTGGAGTCATAAAAAAATTTAGACGTATGGTCATGAATTTTATTATCTACTTATAATATATTCAAGGGAACATGAGATATAGAAAGAAGTGGATGAAATTAGTAATTTCCGATAGTGGGAGGTAGCTATGAATGATGAATTTGATTCACTACATAAAAATAAAACATTGTAGACACCAATTCTAGCACTTAGAATGAAGTAAGTACAAGAAAAGTGTGGTTTTAATATAAAAGATGTAGTTTTTGGGAAGAAAAGGTACATGGTATGTCATATATTTTTGAGATTTCAACATAAGGAAGCTATCAACATTCTTGATAAATTTAAATAGTTTTAAAATAAACTATAAACTATATACTATTAATCATGGATGAATATGATGATTTACACTTAGATAATATCAATGTAAAGATAGAATTTACCCATGAAATATTAAAAGAATAAATCCAGATAAATAAATGAATGGGTTTTAAGGATCAACTAAAAAATTATTTATTGTGAAAGATGAATAAAATTCTATATGAGTTGAAATAAGCACCAAGATAGTGGAATAATAAGTTCAATGATTTTATATTGGAAAAATGTTTCATGTGGAGAAATTTAGACCATTGTTACTATTAAAAGGATTTTGAAGATGGAAGTTTCATCTTTTTTCTCTTATATGTGGATAAAATGTTGTTAGTTAGTTTCGACATTAATAGGATTCAAGTGATGAATCACGAGTTATCTAAAATGTTCAAGATTAAATATGTTAGACAAGCTAATAAAATCAAAGGTATGAGAATTGATCAAGGTAAGAAAGTTGGATGCTTAGTTTTTTCTCATATGGATTATGTATGGAATATTATTGAGATATTTGGTAACTCTACATGCATTCCGGTTTTAACCTCTCCTGATGGACACTTGAATATTTACATGGATAGGGTGAAATTTTCATCATTGGATGATAGTCTGATGTATTCCATGGTTTTTACTCATCTAGATATTTATCTTGGAGTGGGATTCATCAATCACTTCATTTCATATATTGGGAAATATTAGTGAAAAAATAGGGAATGGATTATATGGTATCTCAATGTAATGGAAGATACAACCTTATTCATTAGAAAAAAATATCCTTTATAGGGGATGTTTTTAAAGACATTTTTGGAGATTTAGGAACTTTAAAGAGTATAACTCGGTATTTTTTTCACATTTTGAGGAATGGTAATAAGCTAAATGTCTGGATTGAAACTAGTGGTATCATTTCCCACAATTGAAGCTAGCTGTGTGGTAGTAATGGAAGTATGGAAGGATCAAATATGGTTGAAGAATATTTTTGAGAAGGTTGGAAAGTATAATGAAAATTTATTATTTTAGTGTGAAAGTTATAGTATAATTCACATATATTAGAACGTGGTATTCAATGCATGGATGAAGAACATTGATATTGAATAATATTTCATAAAAAAATTTAGGGAGATAAAAAATTAGGGGAATGATAGATTTATAAGAAGAAAAATTTAGGGAAAATGTTCACCAAGACTTTAGTCATGGATAGTTTGAGGCAACATTGTGCTTTAGTAGGACTTGGGTGTATGGATGATCTTGGAGAAATAGCTATGTGAGAATTAGTAGTTTTTCCTAAGTATTGGAGGTTCTCTATGGTTTCCTTGAAGATATCTTCAAGTAGAAGGTTTTTGGTTTATGAATCGAGAATCAAGTTTTAACTACATCTACTAGACAAAGAGTGTTCCAGACAATACCTTAGTATTGACATGCTAGAAGTGTCAAATGAATCTCTTTGGAAGAGGTAGGTTGATCGGAAAGGGAATGTGTACGATGGATATGTTCATGGTTGTGATTAGATTATTGGATAAAGTCAATGGAAGTCATGAATTTCAGTATAATTTTATAGTTCACTAGTATTATAGGTAAGGTTCTGAATACTACATGGTATCAATAGTAATCAAGGTCATATGATGGGTTATCTATGAATTGTATGTGGTAGTGAAGCTTGATGATCATATGGGACCCACTATTTGGATGGGATGAGAATAATAGTGTATGTGATCTTATGATGGGGTAAAATAATAATCTATGATCAGATAATATTTCTGATTGAGATTGTAAAATTTTTATCGTATGATTGTAATAAATATTATAGTGGTGTCATTTTATGGAAATAGGTAAAATAAATGTGCCCTATTCCTGATTTAATTAATTTTTCACCAGAATTCTTATAATTGAGTTGTATATAGTGTGTGTGTGTGTGTATTATATGTATTATTTGGTCTGATGAGTAGGATTCTTTGACTTCTTATCATATGGAACATCAAATTCATGGAGTAATATTTAATCAGTGGACCATTTAGAGCTTGTTTAGTCCTTCTGTATAAGGTCTAGAGGAATTAAATGAAGTGGATTAGTGGTTCATTGTAGACCTAACTTCTTCATCGCTCAACTAGTCATTATTAAGAATCTTAATCAAAGATACATGTACACAATGACGTGACCACAAAATACTAACTAAAATCATACATGGTGACCACCAATAAATGAAAATATGAACCATAGTTAAAAAATCACATCCAGGGAGATGACTCACGATTTACATGGAAATGAATAACATATTATTATATGATTAATGAACCATTATTGTTTCTCACAAACAATTCCTTATCATACCGAGTTGAAAAGTAGGCAATAAGAGTTCTAGTGAATGAGTACATTGGTCCCCACACCATCACTGGGTTCCCCATCTTGAAATCCAATCATGAGCCACTTTAACACTACTTTCCTAAATTTATAAAACAAAACTCACCAAGTGTGTAATACCAAAATCCTTCCTTATGACCAACATACTCTGATACCACTCAGACACCCAACCCATTAGAGATTCAGCTGGGCTAGAGATAAGCCATGTCTTCCACCATAATATCAAATTCTAACAACCTTGGTATTTATAAAGTATATTATCTCCACAATATATATGTTTATAATTCTAAACATTTTTATATATTTTCAAGGATTTGAAATAGATTTGGAAATAATTCAAACAAGATAGGAATTAAACCAATTATATTTTATTTATCCATAAAAATATATTACAATAAAATATAATAAACTATGTATTATACACCTTGAATTATTAACCACCATGGACTAGTATATCCATTAAAAGTGAATAAATTAAAAAATAATAATAAATTGAAAATTAATAAAATATTCAACACTATGAGATCTCTTTGATCATCTTCACCTTTTAGGATCACGAATAGAGGAATAAAACCAATAATGAGGAACAATAACATGAATGGGGAAAATATAATGTCAGATCTAAAATAAACACTATTGAAATGAGAAGTGTAAATGGAATAAATATAGTAAGACTATATTTAGGAACACAATATGGTCATTGAAAATATTTTTTTGTGAATATTTTTGTTGAAAATATGGTTTCTTCAAATATGGTTGTTGCAGATATGGTTGTTGAATATACATCCAATAGGTAAAATAAAGTCAGGTATTGTTAAAAAAATATTTCACAATGAAATAATAATATTATATTAATATATATATATGTGTGTGTGTGTTTATGTGTTATGTATAAATATTATTATTCTGAATATATGATATGATTTATATATAAAATCCAAATAAAAATTTCAATATCAATAAAGTATTAAAAATTAAATTTCAAATTTAAATAATTATTTAATGGAATTTTTTAAATCATGTTTAGTTTAAAATAAATATTTGTTTTCAAAGAATTATTTTATAAATTATTTAATATTTGGTCATATAAAATTTAATTTAAAATTATAAAATATTATTTTATATGAACTAATATATTAACATCACATAAATTACAAATCAATATGAAATAATATTAAGAACCCATAATATTTAAAAACACCATTTTACATTAAAAATAGTATCATTTATATAATTTTTATTTTCCATTTGAATGATAAATATATAAATTTTATAATTTTAATTTTATAATATAAATTTCATTTTTAATTTATTATATAGAAATTATCTTATTATAAACATCATGGGATGCTCAGTAGGATATAACATGAATGTTATTTGACCTAGTTCACATATCACTAGGACCTATGTGAACCCTAAAACACCCTTATCAGGATTTACCTTTTAGAAAATCCAGGAATGAAAAAATATTAGGAGGTCATTATTTTCCTAAGGGACTAGCCAGCCTATGCATGCTGAGCTAGTGTAGCATACATCCTAACATTCTATATAGCAACATATGTTTCACAAGATATAAATATAGAGGAGATGAGAAAATAGAAATAATCATATGAATCAAATAATAAGTAATAAATCTAATCTCACCTCCAAAACCCTCACATGAAACAAACCCTTTCACAACCATGCCTACACATTAACAATAAACATCCGCATTCCGTTAAAAAAAAAACAGAATATAAAAAGGATCTTGATAATGACAATAATTAAAACATCAAGTCATCCATTTTTATAAAGTTCCAAAATGGCCTTCAAAAACAGACATGGGATGAAAAGTGGCCTTATCCAAATTTTTACATTCCATTAAAACATGCTTTGAAATTAACATGTGTTAATAACCACTTTTGAAATTGATCATTCCCTTTGAAACCACTTTAAAACACCAAAACACTATTAAATATTAAAATCATTAAACATGGTCCAAAACACATTTTTTTGTGAACCATACCATTAAAACAACATATTTACTATTTAAAAGTAAATAAGTTCCAAAAAACTCATTAAATCATTCAAAACACTATAATACTTTCAAAAGAGCCACTCAAGAATTTTCAAAAACACTTGACAAAGAGAAAATCCATTTCAATTGAAAAAAATCATTGAAAATCATTTCAGACCCCTCATGGATAACATATATATGTATAATATTGAAAGGAAAGTTTTTTTAAACACCCAAGAATTTAATGACATAAAATATGACGCAATGACATAAAAACACCCAACTTGTTGCAAGTGGAAACAAACTACAACCCATTTACATCGATAGAGAATTCCCAACCAATCAAGAAGACACTCTTTACAAACCCTACACATCCAAAACCTCAATATTAGAACCTACCTGAACCCCTAAATCAACCATCACAATCATTAGGGTTTTTAGAAAAAAGGTAAATCAATGTAAGAGGAGGAGGGAAGGAGAGGATAAAATTAAGTGAGGAAATAAAATTAAAATGCATCTAGGAATGAAATAAAAGGATCCTAAAATAAAATATAACGAGAGGAAGAATTCCTTAGTTTTCACTCCTCATGTATTGTAGAATGAAATGAGGATGGAAGAGGGTAAACTCCTTATAACTCAGATGAGGGAAAAATATAATTTCATAAATTTAAGAATGTACCCTGGATTTTTTAAAGAATATTGTTAGGGAATGAAAACCTACATACAGTGAAAGCTTGTGGCATGATAATTATTATCATGGTATGAAATGATACAGATCAGAATTGAGGGGTCACTATCTTTGTAAAGTCACTTTGTGACATAATATATAAGGACATAAACTTCATTAGTTTGATAACTACAAATCCTCTCCAAAATTCAATGAACACTTCAGGGAACATCAAAATAGAAAAAAATTAAATAAATTTCAAACAAAAATGACATGGTGTATCATAATTATCCCCAACATGACACTTTATATTCATAGAAATTAAAATACAAATTTAAAACCATGAAAATCCAAAAAAATACACACATGTTCATAAGAGTTGGGAGGGAGAGAAAAACTAGAGGTGGATTCTATGAAAAAAAGAATCACACTTCAGATCACACATTAAAATACACATAAAGAACCCCCAATCATAAATGAAAAACCTTAAATATAGCTCAATTTTTAACAACCTCAACACAACAATCTAAGAAAATGTATACCTAACATAGGCCTAACTAATATTTAAACATTATCTATAATGGTGAAATAACTGATAGAACCACACAAATGAAATATTGTCACTAAAATAAGAATGTTACCAATAGTCCACAAATGAATTTTAAAATTTGAAAAATCATATTATTCACAAAGAAAACTAGCTCAAAAAATCATAAGAGAGATCAACCCATAAAGGAATAATGAAAAGATCACAAAACTAGGTCACCAAAACCATCAACCGTTCCAAGGAATAGGAGAAACACTCCATCCAGGAATAATACTCAACATGGTTATAACATAATTTCCCAAAAGAATAATAATAGATAACTCATATACAAACTATTGAAACAATGACTCATAATGATATCTATAGAGAATATAAATCTAGCTGCACTCATAGTCTAACTTGAAACAGACCACTCATCCAAGTTACTCTAACATGAACCAAATTATTACCCATGTTTAATCAATTAAAAAACATAATTCCATGTTCTATACTCTCTTTTAAAAACAATAAACATCATAAATCCATGGGTCATGAACATCACAAAATAAGAACCTCTTACACAAGAGAAAACCATGAGGGCACCCAAAGGATACTCCAAAAAAAGTCACCTCCAAACCTCAAATATTATATGATCTTTGAGAATGAATACCAAAACATGTCTTGAATTAAATTAAAACAACACCCAAAATTTAACCCACATCACCTCCTCAGGAATCTACAAGCGCTAACCCAAGCGATTACCTCTAATAAGAATGATGATTTTTAATCACTAGGGCTTAAAATATTCAGGGATATAATATAAAATAAAAAATATATCTGAGGTATTAGTATGAAACTAATCTACATAAATGATAAATAATTTCAAAAAAACATGACCACCATGTAACCTTAAAAGCAATCCCAATTACTTAGTGACTTCTCCACATGCCTGATCCCAAAATATTTCCACTCAATAAGAATTTTCACGAATAATTATCTAAGACACATAGGTACAACATGAGATAAAAATCATTATATACCTCTCCATTCATAGTATGGTAAATTCCAAGAACTAAGAGAGATACATCCAGACAGTAATAGGATTCTCTTTAAGGACCATCCCGGGAGAAAATCTTTCTACCTTTAATCAGAACCTTTCTAGGAGGCATACAGTATATAGAAAAAACATTAATCAAACCCATTAATGACTTCCAAAAAAATCAATCACCCCCATATATATTAATAAAAATAATAAAAGAACACACATTATAAAGGAAAAACTCATAAAAAAATTTCAGCCTTAATAAACTGGCACATTCTATAAGAAATCCATAATTCATTTTCCATGAGAAAACTTGATTTTAAACCCACCCAATCATTTTCAAAACATTCCACTACATTTACATTCTAAATTCCCCAGAAATGTATTTCAAAATAATTAACCCAAATCCAAAAACAAAAAGCTATTTAAATCTCAAAATACACTCAAGTTTCATAAAAATCTTCCGTAACAAAAAACATTTACAAAATAATCCACATTTATTTTCAAAGAACAACACCCTTTAAATCATTTTTAATTACCTTTTGATTTTAATTTTTAATCCCTTCCACTCTTGAAAAAACATTCTAAGATAGTCAAAACGTTTACAAATAACCCAATACACGTGTTTTAAATTAAAAACACTTTCCACATTTCTTTATGAAATCATCCATTCTAAAAAAATTTCATGAAAACCATGTTTATTTTATGGAAATACCAAAGACTTCATTTGAAACAAAAAGTATTTTTTTAAGAAATATCACTTTTCCATACAATGTTTGTTTTCATAATATACTCATAAACAAAACACACCTAAAATCCAAAAAAAATATAATCTACATCAACAAAATATATCAAATATTCCTTTAATTAAACATTATCACTTAGTATCACCTGAAGAAAGTATAAAAAAAATATGATGAAGCATGATTGAAATGGACAATTGATTTTATGGTCCATGTTCTAATCATAAAATTACTTCCGAAACATTTTTTAGAATCTTGGACCAATCTTTTGAATATATTTTTTAAATTGTGTGAGCTAACATTGAATCATATAATGTTCCTATATTATCATCCCAAAACTCAATGAAACTATCAGGGAAAACCAATAACTTCTAATGATGATAAAAAAATAATCATATTAATCTCAATCTTTCTAAATAATCTATAGATCATCTAAATCCGAACCAACCATGGAAACTGAAATTTTTTCATGAGAGGTGGTGATTAAGAACCTACTCATGATCTACCCTTTGATCACTATTGAAATTCCTAATCTACAACTTCTAAAAATTTCAAATAAAATTGATCTTTCTAAGAAACTATGATCTTTTTTAGAACCTACAATCTAATACAATTTCATAAAATACTGGACTTGGATACCATTAAACCGCTACACGAATCGGTTCTCCATAATTTCCAAAGGTTGTTACTGATCCTCACATGCTATAAATTGGTGTCTGGGTCTTATTAATTTTCTTAATGGGAATTATTTCACCATTAGATAATAACATGAATATGAATTACATGTTACTAAAAATCCATCATAAAATATAATGACATTGAGAAAACCTTCCAAAAAAATAAGTTTTGAAGATAAACATACCATTAAAAAATAACATAATAATATAAATATCCATCCAATAAATATAACTATATAAACAAATAAAAACATAGTGAATACAGATATAATGGTTATTAAAGATAAAAAAATACAACCAAATGATTTTTTTTGATATAACATCCTCAAAATAAATGGAACCCAAACTGCCCTAATGAATCATCTATATGACCCTTGTTCACTCACCATATATTGATACATCTATAGATATATATTAATGAATAGCTAGAAAATGGAAACAAATAATGAGTACCTAAAATAAAAAACAAGAGATTCAAATTCACACTAACAATAATATATATAAATGGTGTGAGAGAAACATTCTCAGTGGGATTTCACAAAAGATCCTATGTAGTTATTTTGAAATTATATTCCATAAATTCTAATTTGAACATAATTGATAAAAAAATAGTCTTTTTAAAAGATAAGAATATTGAAAATAAATTTCATAGTTTTCCCCCTTTTTATTCCAAAACTGTAAATTAAACCCGTTTTAAAAAGAAACCAAGGCTTATTCGACCAAAACCATAATTTCCAAGTCAAAAGGAAAAATAAAAGAGTTCTTTTAAAATCTTTTTTTATACTGTAAATAGATGTTTCTTAAATTTTTAATAAAAATAACCACTTATTTATCCTTTCCAAAAGCATCTCTATAATTCCATTTTCAAGATAATCATAAATTTCATTTATAAAATAAAAACATTCCAAACCATTTGTAAATTAGTTTTAAGGTAAACCAAAACCACTCTTTAGAAAAGTACATATGAATAATTAGTACTAAGGAACCAATAATGAAAGAAGAAAAAAAAATCACATTATGATTCCATACAATCTAAAGCTTTGAGAAACAAAAGTTGTATATGTATTAGGATCCCCAAAATCATTGTTGGATGAATCTATGAATATTGGGAAACTCACTATGCTCTAATATGAATGATACATGACCTTGATAATAAATCCCTGGGACCTATGTGAATCCTAAAAAAATATCATCTTATTTTCCGTTTTAGTTAATTAACACACAAAAAATACCTTGGAGGGTGTAACATTCCTAAGGAACCAACCATCCTAAACACACTGAGATAGTGTAAGACACAAACATACCTTCTATTTATCTACCTATGGTTCCCATGATATTAATATAGAGGTGGTTAGAAATAAAAAACAATCATATGAATCAAATTATCAGTAATAAACCTCATCACACCTCCAAAACTAAGGCACATAACATTCCACCACATAGCCATGAAAATACTTTAGTAATAAACATCCCTATAGGGGTCATAATAAATAAAAAACACAATTTAAAAAAGGGGATAAAAATGAGTGTAATAACAAAATCAAGTCATCACACCTTTTAAATTTCTAAATGGGACTTTGAAAGAAATTTGGGATTCCAAGTGACTTAATGCTAGTTTAAATCCATTCGGTCAAAATATTAATTGAAATTAATAAGTGAAAAATAACCTTTTTGAAATTACCCATTTCTCTTTTAAACCATTGTAAAACACAAAAATAATTTTAAATATTAAAACCATTAAATATGGAATAACATAACACTTTTTTAAATCATCCCTATAAAACATTAAATTATGTTTTTAAAAGAAACTCAATGAAAAACAAACCATTTATCCTTCAAAACACTTTAATTCTATTACAAGATTCACTCTAATTTTTTTACAAACACTTGGAATGGTTCAACTCCATACCAATTATAGAAAACCATTTAAAAACATTTTAAACCCTAATTGGTAACACACATATGTATAATTTAGATAGTAAATAATTTTAAAACACACAAGAATATCATAGAATATAATATAACGTAACAACATAAAACCACATACCTCAATTCAAGAAGAAACATTACACAACACATCTTGATGAAGAATGAAAAAACAAAAAATAAAACACTATCTATAACCCCTAATCATCTAAAATACTAATATTTCAACCCTATATAACCCATAAATTGACCATCATAGTGATTAGTGTTCATAGAAAAAGGGTAAAATCAAAAGATAATTATGGAATAAGTAGGAAAAAATAATAGAAAAACTAAACATAATGTATTACATGGACTTGAAGGAAATGAGATAAAAATAAAAGGATAAGGGAGAGAGGGATTTTTAAGTCACACTCCCCATGCTTGGATGAATTAAATTATTGAGGAATTGGTCTAAAATACTCAAAAATCATGGGGGGGGGGAAAAATTTCATTAAATTAAGAGCTCGTTTAAGATAATTCATAGCATGAAGAATATTTTCATAGCATGATGGTCTAAATACATCATAAGTTCAGGGTATAAAAAACACTTTTATGCTGTGAACTAATATAGAATATAATTGAGATATCACTACTATCTATAGGTTAGGGTGTGAAATATTTGTTCACAACATGAACTCATGAAATTTCAGAATTGCATCTCCTAAAGCCACCCAAAACACATGAAATCTAATAGAAACACTAGGGAACTGCAAAATATCCCAAAATTAAATAAAATACACAAAAAATGACATGTGGGTGTCATATTATCATATAATGTTCTATTATGATTAGATTAATGTTCAAATATATTTAAAATCTAGAAAAGTATGATTTTCCAAATATAGATGTAGTATATAGAAAAATGACGATGATTAATTGAAATTAATTAATCCAGTCCATGGTGCATAAAAAATATTTTGGTTTATATGTAATTAATTCAATTCAATCATTATTTAAGACAATAGGTCATAAAAATAGTTTCTAGAAAAATATAACTAAAAAATTATGAATTTTATATCATGGTTTTAGTAGAAAATTGTTATGTTTTATTTAGGTACGAGACATCCTTAAGAAAACATGGACATAGAATAAAAAACCACCTCATGGTTTGAAAACTATGTCTTTTAAAGGTTCTTCTTCTTAAAATGTAATCTAAAAGATAAAATAATCATGGATCATTTATAATTTTTTTGTCATATAATAAGTAATATGATATGGTTTTTAATAAAACAAAATGTAGAAACAAAAATTCAAAAATTACTATATTTTCATAACTTTATTTCCCATGAAAATCCAATTTTTAAATTTAATTTAATCAACTAAGACACATGTTACAAAAATAACTCCACTATATCACTTTTCATCCCTAAAAAGAGAAAATATTATCTCATAAATGACTCAATAATTAATATAACCATTAATTATTATCAACTCCATTAATATAAATACCAATGTAGACACCAAAATTTCAAGGCATGAATCTCAGTACCAATATCATTTCAAAATACAATAAGATAATAATACCAAAAGACAAATAGTATATTAATAAGTCCTAAAATGATGAAAATCCATTAAGATTAATCTTATAGTACTCTACACTATAATAATACTTTATTATTTTCCAACTAATACCTTGCTAATGAATTCTAGTTTAATAAAAAATGTTCACTTATTAAAGTATTTTCATATAAAATAAATTAATCATTTAAAAATAAAGTATATAATTCATTTTGAAATAATAAATTTTAAAAATTCAACTCAATAAATAAATCTAATTTTTAAAAAAATTCTCTCCTTGTTTACTTTATATAATTGATTATTTTTAGATAATCAGAAACTTTAAAAACCTATTTCTATTTAAAATAATATTATAAAATTATTTTATTCACATTTGAAAATATTCTAAATATTTTACATAAACTATCATTTATAAGAATAAATATATCATAAAAATATTTTATTATAAGAGAATCTATAATTATCAATATTATAATATAAAATAATGGACATGTTATATTACAAGAATCCATGTTATATAACCGTTTTGAAAACATGTCTCTATCAAGGAAAAAAACTAATGGAAACATTTCATGAATTCATGAATACATCATAGATGGTAATGAATTATAGATTTTAAAAAGAACAATCACTAGAAATTTATTATTAAACAAAGTAGGAAACATAAATAGAAATAAAGTATACATGTGAGCGACATTATCGATAATAAGAAATTTAGAAAAAGAAAAATTACTTTATTAGTTCCCTATAATTAATTAAATTACTTCAAATATATAATAGATATAACATTAATAAGATATACATGCACTAATTTAAAAATAACTACATTATTCCTGAACAAATATAAAATGTTGATCTAGACTAAGACCTAAATCAAATCCCAATTTCTTATAATTTTAAACTGAGATATGAAAATCAACATCTTATATAAAACCATAAATCTTAGACTAAACACCTGGGAAACACCATCAAAATAAGTTTCCACAATAGCGAAGTTAGAAAGACACACACATAATGTACCTCCTATGTTTAGACTTATTAGAATATTTTGAGAAATATAAAATCCCATAAATCATAAAACACAATTATGATACCACTTATAAAAATGCTAATTCATAAACCCCCTGAATAACTAAAAAGGAATAATACTAACCCCAACAGTAATCCATGAGCCCCAAGCACTATTTAATAGAAACACAAGTCTGGTTTTTAATTTGGGAATGCTTTACATTTTTTGGATAATAAAATAAATCATTAACAGGTTTTCCTAGAATCTTGGATGATACATAAATATGTTGGATGTTTTAAACAAATGAACATAATAGTTCACAACAAAAATGTTAATATATACTCTATTGATATATGGTATACCTAAATAATAACATAAAATAAAAAAACTCAATTTCTACATGAATGTAGAATAAATATACAAACTATATTGACACAAAATACTCTGACTAGATTAATATATATAACTTAATAGGCTCAACATATATAATAAGAATAAATAATGATCAAAAAGAAAGTCTCCAGCCAAATATGTCCTCTATACTCCAAGTCTCATGGAAAATAAACATGTTAAACCAAAAACCAATTATAAATATTTTTAAATTTAATAAAATAGAAACCAATATACTCGGAACACATTTAATGAAATGCTATGTGCATTGACGTGTAGAATTTGGGTATGAGGATAAATACTTAGTAAGCCACTACCATCGATATATTAACTAACACATTGAATATATATATATGTATGTATGAATATGCCTATACCTTTAAAAATATATATTGTGAATTAATTTTATAGATAATAATAAAGGAATAGAAAAATGATCAAATAAATAACTTATAAATGAATATTAACTACAATTTGCAACTTTTTATACAATATGGGTCCATTTTGTTCAAACCTGCATCAAGACAAGCTTGAAATATTAATGGAAATAATAAATAATTCATAGGGATATTGGCCCATTCCATGAAAGGGAATAGTTTATATGAAGTTAGATAAATCTTGCAGACCATACCTCTTGGAAAGGGGAAAATGTGTAACAAATTAGAGTTTTGAGAGCCCATCACATTCCATTAATACATTACATATTTTTTTCAACATTGTATAATATCAATACAACACTATTCAAATGTTCTATATCATAGATTAATAAATACACACGTATGAAACAAACAACAAAATATCTATATGATAAAATTCCAAGAAACATGAATACCAAAACAAGCAATAAATTATTCCATGGTTAATATATAACATAAAAAAAATCATGTGTGACAATATCAATCCAAATGAGTCATAATAAAAGGAAAACACAACATTTAAGACATACTAGTGGTAAGAAAAAAAATCATAAATTGACTTATCTTAAAAAAATCTATGTTTAATAATAAATAAAATATGAGGAACTATTTATTACATACTAATAACTATGTATGAAAAATAGAAGGAAAGGTATAACCAACAACCAAGAGATTATATATCTAAAATGACTACATTATATAATTAATGTTTAGTTTAACAACCCTTTTATTTAGAAAACATTATTAAAATTATACATAACCATCATTTATTGAAGATAAAGGTTAATTTAAATACTAATTTTTTTACCAAAAACATTATTAATAGAAATTTAAATCTAGTGTTATTGATATTCAAGTATTATTTTAAAACTAATTTACAAACATAACCCATAATTAAAAAAATTACAATCACAACATTCGAAAATAATTTTTTAAATGGAAAATTGTGTTAAAAAAACATATTTTAAGAAAATATATTAAATAAAACTAAAATTACCCCAAAAGTGTGTTCAAAATAAATAATCTTTAAACAAAAATTATTTAGATAAAATGTGTTCTATACTCAACAAATTATAAAAAAATACATATAGTGTGTATAAGACATTGAGTTATATTTTTAAAACCAAAAAAATTTTGGATCCAAACTATTCCTTCCCAATTGATCAAACAAAAACATTATCTTATCACTATTATAATTATTAAACAATTTTATGTATTTTTTATTGAAATATAATTCATTAAAGTTTTAGTGGAGTGAAATTATTTACATTGGGAAACTTTATAGAGAGTTCAAAAGGAATACTTATCTAAGGTAAAATCATACCAATCATGATTTAGGCAATCAACTAATTACAATTTTACTAAAAAAACTCAATGTAACCAAATAATAATGTCACACATTATGTTTCCTATTTTACTAAAATCCCCTATCAATAGAATATATATACAACTTTTTCATAAAATAAATATTCTCTATAAATCAAAAATGAACTAAAAATCTATAAAAAACCACCATATATTCTCCCTTCACCTAAGAAAATGTGATACTAACCTCATGTATACTCCCTAGGATCACCATAGGTTTTTGAAAATCAGTAAAGGATGACACCACACCATAGGGTAACCTTTTCTCCCAAGCTACACTAATTATATAATTTATATTTACATTTTCAAGAGAAATGAATCACTGTAAAAATATGAATTGATAAAAAATTCATGTTCCAAACAAAAAAATGTTTACATATAATATAATCCAATATAACACAATAATATAAAATAATACTCATGCTATAAATGGTATTCATCCTACATGAACTACCATCAAGACATCTTTGAGCTCTATATGGGAAACATTTTCCAATAAGTACCAAATCAATGAAGAAAACCAAATAATTATAAAACATCACAAGGAATAAAATCTTCATGTGAAAAAGGGTTGATATGAAGTTCTATATTTGAGTATACTTAGTAGGAATTTTCCTGAAGGACTCTATAATAGTTCCATACAAAGATAAAGCAGTTATTCTTGTCTCAAATAAATATAAGAAATTACCATTTCAATTTTTATTAAAAATAAATAAAAATAGTTATCATATAAAATACTTGAAATCAAAAATTTATCTCAATTAAAGAAATAAAATGTCAATAAAACAAGGATTTAAATGAAAAATGATTATAAAAAATGTTTAAAATGTACTATCATGGGTATGCACCCAAGGAACAATGGTAGAGAGACATAGGATCCTCATATTTGTAGGTTATAAAAATGATCATATTCATGTCTATATCCACATAAACTGCATGAAAGGCACTATCTAGAGTGGAATCGTAATGTAAGGTACAATTTTTCCTAGTTATTTCTTTTTATGAGCTTGAGGTTGATGTGGGTGGTTGGAATACAGAAACCCTGTTGTTGGAGGAATTCATGGTGTTAAATATATAATAATGATGTGAATCGTGATTAATGTACATAATAATTTAATGATGGAATTCAATGGTTATTCCTAAAATAAATTTTTGGAACAAATTAGTGATTCATGATGTGAATGAATTTTTGGGTGTTAAGGATGTGACAACTGAATTTTCGAAAAATGCTTAACCCATGAAATTCACAGTGTGGGATCAACAGTCACCAAACTAATTAAAGCATAACAATCATGGTAATATGTTATGGAACCCCATTATAATTATCATAATTCACCACTCTACTCTCAAACCCTAGGTGAAATATAGATATTTTTAGATAATCCATAAAGTCCCTTCGATCAGTTTCATCCCCCACTTTATAGAGGTCAATCCTTGATGATATGATGTTAATTTTCCCTTCTTCAGTGGTTCTATTCTTTTATATTTTTTTACATACTATGATAGTGTTCATATTCAAATATATTGAGCTTTTTATTTATTAATGATAGAGGTATCTTATTGGTATTGTGTTTTAGGGATTTTTGGTTTCCTGTAGAAGAGTTAATCAATGTTTGGTGCTTGGTGATCCTTTTATCCCCATAGAACATTGAAATATTCATTCTATGGTAGGGGATTTATTATCTTTTTCTCACTTAAATTGAAAATTTAGGACTATAATGATATAATAATTTTGGAAATGGTATCATTATCCTAATAAATATGAGAACATGGAACATAGAGGGTTAATAAAGTTTTGGGCTGGGTTTGTGATTGTGTTGGGTTTTATGCCTATTGATGACTTGCGTTTTGTTAGGACAATATTCCTTTATTGTGTTGTATATGTTTTTGGTTCTAACCATGGTTTTTTATAGAAATTTTTTAGAAAACATAATGATTGTATAATTATAATAACAAATTTTAGTAAAGAAACATATTAGTTTGATGTATGGGTTTTTTATAGAATATGATATAAATTACAAATGAATTTTTAAATTATTTCAAATCATTCAATAACTAATAAGTTAGAGGGTTTTTATTGCTAAAAACCAATGAAAAATAAATTGGATAATTCATGGTGGTAATTAAAATGATATATTTTTAAAGATAATTGTAATGGGGTTATGATGTATCATTCATGTTGTGGATAGATTTTATACCATTGTTATATGGAGTTAATGAAATTTACTTTGTAAATTTATTAATTTTTGAAAGTATGTGTGCTATAAGAATTTATATAATTTTTATAGGTTCTTGATAATCCAGTGTGGTTGGTTTTACTTAATGAGAAATGGTTTGGGATGTTGGGCCTATTTGACTACTAGTTTTTTTGATATGGTTGGGAGCATTATATGGGTGATGGGTTGGGACCCCAAGTATTTTTGAATGATGAATGTTTTTTATATGGTTAGGAATTATGGATGAGGGATGGGATTAGAGCCCGATCTATGGTGGTGGTTTATTATTGTGATAGAGAGATAGTTGATATTATGTGTAATGGTGTGGGTCACTAGAGGAGTTTAGATGAGTTTAAAGTATTTATTTGTCATCGATTATTTTATTTGATACGGATTTAAAGATGGAATGTAGGATAGATTTATCTATCTCATTGGTTTCCCATAGGTTGATGCAGTCAGACTCTTTTAATGGTGTGTGTATTTATGATGTGGTAGCTTAGGGGGAGTCCTAGAGTACTTAGATAATTTATGAATTATAACTGAATAAATAATCAAACCATGAGATAGGATTTTGTTATTTGATGTAATGTTAAATGATTTATATCATGTTAACAGTGATGAATTTACTAAGAATACGAAAACGTATTAATAGTTACATCAACACCTAGATTAAGAGGATTAAATTTTACCCATTGAATAATATTAATTAATGTTCAATTAATTAATGGTAGCGATAATTCTTGTGTGTTTATTTATATACTTGATCTTTGAAGTGGAAACTGGGGGTCTTTCATGACTATATTAGAAGATAAGTGTAAGGATTAAATTTATAGAGTGTGGTTTGTGTGTGATATTGTTTATATTTTTTGATTTAATATTCTACCCCATAGACGTTAATAGGGAAAAAAACACCCAAATTGTTGGGGGAGTGGGGGTGGGGGTGGGGGGGGGGGGTTCACTAAAATCTAGGCTAGAAAGGGAACAAATGATTAACCTATTCCTATCCTATGATCTAACTTTAGAAATAAAATAGTTAGACTATCCCAGTTTTTTATAGCTTAAGGTTTAGGGTGAAGTCCCACCCTAATAGTAATTGCTCAAATTTTACTATACATTTATAAGTTGGTTAATGACTTAAGCTGTAGTGCATACTTGTATCCGGTCATGGTGGATCTAGATCCCCACTGGTGTATGTGTATAGGATATGATGGATTGAGATATAATTAATTTATATAGGTTATAGTGTATTCTAGTCCAACATATAGTTAGAGATGGGAACATGTTAATTATGAGATAAATTGTGGACTAATTTCAACACGTGAAATTGGCCCCTATGTGGGATTGAGGTAGGTAGGGTCAAGGATTGAATCACATCTGGGATGGATTAATTATGGAAGAGATTAACACAAGATGTGTGGAATTAGGGAGTGAGAGTTAAAAACCTATAGAAAAGTGGAATAAGAGTAACTTATTATATATATATATATTGTTTTAATATATAATGGTTGAATTTTATGTGTTATTTGGTGAGAGAACCATAGTGTGGATATGAAACTAGTATTACCTATTCAAGTTATGAGTGGTTTCATTTATATATCCATTAGGATTTAGTATTATTATTTAAAATGTTTCATGATATATTTTAGGGAGGATCATAATATATATACAAATATATATAAAATGTCTTTCATAAAAGAAATAAATAAGTTGGTGACCAGAAATTACTAACTCAGAGAAGTTGTTGAGAAGCTATTAGAAGTTTTTTTAGTTTATTATCACTACCTTGTATTAATTTTTGTACTAATTATTTTTCATCCAGTTTATGTATGCAATTTTATTTATTGGGATTTTTTTTACTTTATTCATAGTGCCTTATGAAATTTTACCATTCTTATCTACTATTCCTTATACTTTACCAAGGATAATTCTTTTGATGTCTGTGATTAATATACTCTCGTTGCGAGTTTCCAAACCATGACCTGTTGGAGGTAGGATTTGGGTGTCATTTTTTATCATCCTTTATTACTGGACCAAGTGGGGTATCTTTGGAGGGAGGGGGTCATGAAATAGTGGTATTAAAGGGGATGTTTGAGGGATATGATGGAGTTAGAGTTATTTATTAGAGAGGATGCATGATTTGGTAGAGACATAATATAATATGGGATTATTATGTTCTATAAATAAGGGATATTAACTAGGAAATTGGATTTAATGGTCATTTGTGATCCAATGCATGGACCTTCAAGTTTAACAGACATGCTAAGAGATGTAATAATGATTATAGGGAAAAGGCTGAGGAGAGGATCATGTATTATAATTTTTTTATGCTTGTTTTTGAATTTGGGTAGATAGTGGGGAATAATTTAGAATAAAATTAGATAATTAATTAAATGTAAGTCGTTATTTTTTTTCCACGTTTTAATAGAACTAACATTTTTTTATTTTGTATAAATGGAACCAATTTGATGTCCCCATCATGTTATTATAAGAGAAATTAAATAGGATATTCCCTGGGGATCAACACATAGTGGATGTTGACAACAATGAAACTTGGAGGAGGACATTATGAGGGTTCCAACACTAGGGGTTTCTGAGGTATGAAGTCTCCTTTTTATATCGATAGATTGAGGATTAGATTAAGAAGGTGGAGATATCCTTTTTTTGATCAATGGTTGGAAGGAGTACTAGTGTTATTTAGTTATAATGATGCTACATTATCCATCATGACATTGCTGTATTTTTTTTCCTTGGGTATCATAAAAAGATGATTGTTTCCTAGGACACATTTAAGGATTAGTTTTAGGCTATGTTTTTCTCATCAACTGCTAAGGATAATTTCTTATAGTATATCCTTACCATTCTATAAGGTATTTATAGTGTTTGATATTTTATCTTCCACCATAATATCCTTCTTGTTTATTATTTATTTCTTTTTTCAAATGATAAGTATAAATAGAGAAATTTTGAGGAGGCTTTGAATCTAGAGATATAGTGCTAGGTATGACTATTTATTTTGAATTAAAATATAGAGGTATTAGAAATGGTGGAGGTCACTGGGAGGACATTATAACAGACCAATCCATCAATCGATGAGAGTCATTAACAATCTTTTTGGAGGAGATTTGTGGTTGTGGATTCTAACTTCCCTTATTAGAATATTTATTCAGTAGGGGTTGGTTTCCTCCCTCTTCATCCCACTTCACCAGATATAGTAGTTCTTATTCCCTTTCTAGTGGTCTAGTAATGGTTTTAATTTCATATAGAGGTCATGGGAATTAGAAGAGCGAGTGCCTTAATTTCCTCAAATGTCAGCAAGTTGCTAGTGTTTTGTTTCAATATCATCCTTTGTATGAGTTTCAACCAAGACAACAATAACAATAGGGGTTTTTTGTTTTTAAGAGTATGTGAGGGGATAAGGTAGGGAATGGATAGCCCTGTGAAATCCATCATTGTTAGGGACAGTGGGCCAAGAATGGTTATATTGGTGGTCTCCATCAAGGAAAGAGTGGTCATGGTGCACGATGTGGTAAAATTCATGCTTTAGAATTTCTAGTTCAAGGTAAGACTGATGTTATAAAAGGTACTATATTCCAGTTTTATATATGGGTTTCTTTTATTTACCCCTTTCTAGTCCATGATTTTGAACTTTATGTACAGAGGATTCCAATTCCATTGGTGTTGACTTCACTAGTTGGAGGTTAATCTTGACCATTTTATGTGTGAAGAGATTATGAATCGGTGCTAGTGTAACAACACTCTTAGGGAGATTTACTAATTTTGAAAAGAAAATAGTATGAAATAATCCTTAGTATGGAATGACTCTATTTAGTGCATGATATCATGGACTTATTCAGCCATAATGTATCTTTATATGATGCAAATAAAAACCAGGGAGTGTTTTTTGGTGTGAGAGAGCATCATATGGGTCAGAGGATTTTTGAGTCTTTATATACCCTATTAGAAAATTGGGTGATAAATATTTTGTGGTCTAGTTTACGGTATTTCCCATGATTTTTAAAGAGTTCCCTGATGTATTTCCTAAAGAGGTTATGTCAATACAGCCTCAAATAGTGACCATGGTTGTGATGGGGATACACATAGGTGTTTATATGACATCAATGTCTCTATATCGGATATCCCCTTATGAGTTTTGTGACACATTGATCTAAGTTTATGATTTCATGAAGAGCGGATTCATCTAACCTACTATGTCACATTGGGGAGCACCGATTCAGTTTGTGAAAATTGAAGTTGTCAGTACATAATGGTGTTTTGATTATCTCTATTTCAATTATGGGATGATGAATAAGTGCTACCCTCTCCCCTTGATTTGGGATTTATTTGGTCAGCTAATGGATAATTATATTTCATTAAGGTTGACATATGGTTTTTGTATCATTAAATTACATTAAAGGATATAGATTTCAAAAATGTTTATTTATGATATATTTATGTTCATTAAAATTTCATTGTGATACATTTTAGTGGAACAAACAGTCTAGATATGTTCATGGGATTCAAAAATTCTATGTTCATATAGTTTATGGACTATTTTTTGGTGGTATTCATCAATGCGATCCTTGTGTTTTCAACCATAGAGGAGGAACATATAGAAGATCTTCATGTTGTGTTAGTTGTCATTTGGTTTCATCAGCTATTCTAGATTCTATCAATGTGTGAGTTTCGAGCTCTTTAAGTCCGTTTTAGGGGCATATCATGTCTCAACATGGTGTAACCATTGATACTTTAAAGGTTGAGGTACTAAAATCATGGGTATTATATAAGAATGTTTCATATATGTGATGTTTCCTTGGTTTAGCTTATTATTATAGAAGTTACATACCCAAATTTTATCATCTTGTGAATCCTTTGACAATGTTTCCTTGAAAGGATAAGAAATTCAATGGACTGAACAGTTTCAGACTTCTACTAGAATATTTAAAGGACAAGCTAGTAAGTGATCTAGTTATTTTTCTTCCAGAGGAGGGAGTCAATATGAGGTTTACCATGAAATTGAAAATAGTGGTTTTGGACATGTGTTGATGAACCATAAGTAGATTATAACTTATGGTTCTTGATATTCATGGCCCCATGAATATAACAATGCCACCCAGGATATTGAACTTACTGTTGTATTAGTTTTTCTAATGTTGTGGAGACAATACCTTACTATTGTTTTTTTTTTGGTTTTTATGGATCATAAAATCTTGAAGTATGTATTCTTCCTGTGTAACTTGAATTTGTAGTAGTGATTGTTTATTGAGTTCTGAAATGAATACGACTTATATATTTCCTTTACACTTGGTAAAGGGAATTTTGTTATAGATTCATTGAGTATGAGGCTGTGAGGTGGTGTTGTGCATGAGTTTGAATACTCTTGGAGAGTGATGAAATATTCAACAACAATGCAACTTGATATGGGAGTAGTTGATGATAGAGGTTGTATTTACCAGATGATAGTGCAATAATATTTAGTATATCAAATAGAGGATTCCAAGATAGGTAATTCTATGGTAGAGGATTGATGTGGCAGATTTATTGGTGGCGATGCTATTGAGGGAAGGTTTGAGGATGAAAAACATTGGGTGATATTTCAAGAAATATTTTTTTTCTTCCAGTGATCCATGTGGTGGTTATCTATCAGTTCTAAAGTTCTCACTTATTAGTACAACCTAGTGTGAAAAATATTTTCCATGCTTTGAGGGATTAGTTTTGGTGGTCTGGTGTTAAGTTCTTAGTTACAAATTATGTATCTTTGTGTTTTATTTCTACTAGAACGTCTAGGCTAAGACCCATGTTATTGGTTAAATTATTCAGCCACTTGACGATCCTTAGTGGAAGAGGGAGGAAGTTTAATGAACATCAGCTCAATTATTAGTGACAAAGGATTTGAGGTTAGTAAAATTATTGTTGAGGTGGTACATAGAGGAAATAGTGAGGCTTCATGGGGTCCCAAGGATGACCATATTTTATCTTTTTCCTCCTTTTACCTCTAGGATGTGGAGAGTATCCAGTATTCTTTTTGATCTTAGTTATACACAAGGCCCGATTTTAAATTATAAATTTACAGTCTACTATATAGAACTATCTATACTTCAAAGGACATATTTTATGCATGCATTATGCATTTTGGAGGTATTTGGGTGTGACCCCTACCCTTGGTGGAGTATTCATACAAAAATAGTTATCACTCCACTATTGAAATTTCTAATTTTGAATTAGAATATAATTTTTCGTTCCTATCATCATTATATTGGATTAAGGTTGAAGTTTTAGTGATTCATGGATTAGAATTTTCACAAGGCAAGATAGAGATGTTTTAGGTGATCCCTGAGTGAATAAATTGAGAACAATATCATCATAAGTCATATTATAGTTATAGAAGGAGGCCATTGGAGTTTGATGTTTGAGATCACATGTTCTTGAAGGTGTCTCTACATCAAGGGAAGTGAAGGTTCAATCATGGGAGTAATATTTCTCCTAGGATATTTATACCTTTCAAGGTATTATATTATGTTAGATATGTGGATTGCTGGTCAGTACTACCCATTTATATGTTTTAGGTTTTTGAAAAATTCCACCTATCGTAAATTCACCGATATTTTTCTAATGTTTCCCAAAACATTGATTGGGAGAAATAGATGTTAAAGATTGTGGGAACATTGAGGATTATCCTATCTGGATTAAGGACCATTATTAGTAGGTGTTTCAAGAAATACTATCATTTTTTCATGTATTTTTGAGGCACATTGTCTTGGTGGAGAGAACCTAGTAGTGGGAGACGTATATACCAAATTAATACCTATTATTGTTTGGTTCAAGAAATTTATTTCTTTGGAAATTTTCTTGATCATTAGTTAGATGATTTGTAAAATCATGGTTGTCTTAGGAGATCATTTATCTTGTAAGGAGTTTTTATTGTTTTAGTCTTACCCTTGATAGATATTTCCCCTAAGAGAGTGTTTTTTGGATAGTTGGTGATGCTGTGTGTTTAACTCTTATTTCCAATGGGATTGGAAGTGTTAATTTTATAGTGATATCCTTGAGAGGTATATCATGGGGTAGTTTTTTAGACCCCTTTTAATTTTATGGGATTTCATTTAAATTCTCAAGGAAGAGAATTGTTAGGGAGGTATATTATCTAAGGTAAATATTTTTCTTAGTTATTTCCCTTTTTGATTTTGAGATAGGAGTAGGTGGTTAGAAGCTATAATCTTTGTTTATATAGGAATTAATGGTATGATCATGGTAATAAAGATATAACTATGATTAATATATTGAATTATTTTAAGGTGGAATTCAGTGGTTCAATCTCGAAGAATTTTTTTATTTGAATTGGTAATTCACAACGTGAATGAATTTTTGGGGTTTAGAGATGATTAAACTAAAATTTTGGTGGATTCTTAACCAATGGGATTAAAATAATGATCTTATTATTAAATCAATGAAAAAGGATTAACCCTCGTGGTTATATATTAGGTATCACACATATAATTCTCATAAATGTCCTACACTTAAGATATATGGTAATTTTTTTCAAAGATACCTAAAGTTACTTTGATCAGTTTTAGCCACTAACTTCCAAAGTGGACTATATTGATTCGAGGATAGATTTACCTTATTCTTCTGTTATGTTCTTTTATGTTATTAATTTTACATGTTATAATGGGTTTTTCTATTTTTAATTCATTTGGTTTCAATCAATTAATTATATAGGGATCTTGTTGGGATATTGTATTAGGGATCATTAGTGTAATATGAAAGTGGTAATGAAGGTTTGACACTTAGTTTTCACTTTTTTTCGAAGAATGTTGAAATCCTCATGTCGAGGTAGGGGATATATTAAATTAGTCTTATTTAATTTGAATGTGTGGGATCAACATTATTAAATAATTAATTATGGGTGGAATTGACTTAATAAATAGAAGAACATGCAATCTAATAGAAGAATGAATTTGTGGTCACAGTTTGCGATTGATTCTGATTTTATGCCTATTTACGCCTCATATTTTTCTAAGATAGTGTTATATAATTATTTTTTGGAATTATTTGTGATTAGCATGGTTATTTTTATATATATGTGATAAAAAACATAACTATGGGACAATTTTAATAATGTGGTTAATGAAATTGGCATGTAAATTTCACATATATATATATTTTTTATTTTTAATAAGACATAAATGTAATTTTAAAAGGATTTTTGATTTTTTTATGGTATTTGGAAAACTGTTCAGTTATATGGTTCATGATTCTAAGAACCAATGCATAATTAATTAGTTAATTTAATATGAGAATTTAAAAGGTTACCTACTAAAGAAAAGTTCTTTAGGGTTGTGAGATCCAATTCTAATTGTGGAAGGATTATATACCTTGGTTCTATGTCATTATTATATTTTATTATGTACCAAATATAATTTTGGAAATTATGTGTGATATAGAAATTTATGACATTGTTTTGATTTATTGATAATCATGTGTGGTTGTTTTTCCTTGATGAGAAATAGGATGGGATCCCAAGACTATTTTATTTGACATGGTTAGGAACAATGGATGAGTGAAGAGTTAGGAGACGAGGGTTTTTTGACTAAAAATTGTTTTTAAATGGTTGGAACCCTTAGATTAATGATGGATTGGGTTCTTGAGCTATGATTGTAAAAATATAGAGTTTATAATTGGTATTTTTATCATAAAATAAATGAGTTTCATAATATACTATATTGTATTATACACTAAAATAAACTAAAAATAATTTATTTCATCATGAAATACTATATATATTAAAAAACAATGAAAAAAAATTAAAATTCCAAACATTAGAACTAGATAAAAAATAAAAAATAAAAAAAGGTAAAATGAGAATATATGGATCACCCCAATCTAATATAACCATATCCCCAATTGCCAATACTTTAGAAAGAAAACAAAATATTTGAAAAAAAATCAACATCTTAGAAAATGGAAATATAGAACCATGAGGGGAATTGATTTGAAAATTTAATGAAGGAAATTAAATGTATTTATAAGATGAAATATGACCATTATAATAGTAACCTAACCATTGGGAATACGAATATGGTCATTGGGAATAGTAACATGATAGTTGAAATTGTCATTTGAATGGAAAATAAAAAAATATAATATAAATAATATTTATCATGAATAATATAATTGAAAATAAATATCATAATTCTCAAAACAAAGTATCATGATTAAAAAAACTCAAATAAAATATTAGAACATTTTTAATAAACTCTATTTTAATGCATTTCGAAAAGTCATATTTTTTATATTAAAAATTAAAATTAAGTATGTTATAAATTTATTTTGATAAAATGAATATAATTTTTAGAATAATCACATTGAAATTTTCTAAGGTGATTTTTTGGTAATTCTTTAAAATACTTCAATTTCTATGTGAACAATAAAAATATAATTTTTTTCACATAACAGTATATATTAAATTACATCATTCAGGATGTAATAATGAAATAATCCATCACAAAAATTGAGTTTTATAAATGATATATTTTATATCATAAATTAGTAATTAAAATATGATAAAATTAATTTCCAAACCTAATAAAACATTCCAATACCTAGAGTCAAAAGTGATTCCTTAAAATAATAAATTCTATCCTTTTCAACTTTCCTTTTTAATAAAATAATGAATTAGAATTATAAATTATATTTTAATTCATATAAAATTATATTACATTTTTTGATGATTTATATTGAAATCAATTCATTTTTATATGTTTTACCTTTGAAATAATATTTTATTTAATATTTTATTCTAAAAATATCCATCTCCTTTAGTATAAATAACCCCTCTCCATCCCCCTGAAAAACCACTCATAACCCACTTTACAATGGCTATCCTCTACTAAAATCCTTCCTCTTAAGCCTATTATAATCATTAGGGACGTTTTTTAGATTAATAAAACATCAAACATCAAGGGAGTCTTAATGTTGTACAAGGGAAGCTATATCATGGATCATGTTTGTTTTGATCAACTATTCCTCTTTTTATTTCTTTTTCTTATTATATTTTTTATTTTTTCACCGTAACATTCACAACCAAAACATATAATATTAATCTACAAGTAATTTAACATTATAAAAATTATGTTAACCAACAAGTAGTATCATATTTACTATATATATAAATCTCAAGGTTCCCTTTCCGGAATTCCCGATAATGTCCCGTTAAAGGTTGGCAAACCACCTACAGAGACAATTCCACATGAAAACATATAAACATAAAAATATATGGATATTATGAATTATACATAATATATAAACATGTAATTATATGTATTATAATATTCTATAATTAATTAAACAAATTTATATGTTACATTTAACAAAATAATGAAATCAAGGCAAACTAGAAATTTTTTAAGGAAAACATGTTATCAAAATGAATAACCTATAACCATGAAAATTAAGAAATATAATCAAATTATTAAAATTTATAAATATTGGTAAAAATTAAAACAATTAACTTATGTATAAATGTTTTAATAAATATATGTTTTTAATTCATGAGCCACAAAAGAAACAAACTAAAGCAAGAATCAAGGTAAGGGGATTCTCAAACCCAACTCTATTTCCTTTGGTTTCCCTCTTTCACATAAATTTTAGCATTGATATTCCTTAAATATCATTTTACAATTACTCCTTTTTCATTTGCGGATATACATGTTTCAACCATGATATTAATTCCAAATACAATCATTTTCCAATAAGAAAATTTCTTTCCAAAACAAATCTTAGACTCCTAATGTGTTGTTTCTTATCCAAATATAAATTATATATTATTACAATTTAGGATATACCTTAAACAATATAAAATTACCCTACACCCATAGTTTGGAACAGTGGGTATAGACCATAAAATCGTGGGTACAGGCTGTACCCATGATTCTGAGAACCATCAGAGCATAATCTATATGTATAGCTTTGAGATATAGCCATGGTTTGAAGAATATATTTCCAAGGTTATAAAAAATTGAAATAGGCGTATGGTAAATACTAAACCATGCCAATAACCCAATACCCATGGTTCTGAAACCTTACCTATAGGATTTAACAAAAATAAATGCCGCTAGATTTGAACCCTAGACCGCCTTTATATAATCCAAGCGCCTAACCATAACACCACATAAGATTATAAATATAAATATATATATTTAATTATATAATTTTATAAACCATAGCTATAGGTTTAAAAATGTGGCAATATGTTTTCTAATGGGAGTTATTTTTCTCGTGCTTATATGGGAAATCTAAAGCTGTAGTTTACAAAAACCGTAGCTATATGGATGACCTATACCCACAGTTCTTAGTGAACCACTGGTATTGTTTTTGGTTATATACCTATACCCATAGTTGTTTTTGAACAACAATAGGTATACGTCATGAACCAAAACCTTTATCCATAGTTTTTGAAAAAAATTTGGGTATATGTGTGACCTATACCCATTGTTTTTAGGAAAACCCAGGGTATAGTTCTGGAACCAAATCTTATACCCCCAATTTCTACAAAACCATGGATATAGGTCTAAAACAAACCCTATACCATTGATTTTTGGAAGACCTTGGGTATATGGTTTTCCTATACCCATGATTTTTTCCAAGACCATGGGTATATACTTTTTTTTAGAAGTCCATTTTTTTGGGAACCCCAATGTTTGTTGATGAAATTATTCATTTTAAAATAATTTTGAAAACCATTCCTTTCCATGGGTACCATCATGACTATGATTGATATATATTCTATGTGGTATTCATTACTATGTAAATATTTTGATGTGGTAGGTGGAGCCGTAGTTATGTAGACCTCAAATTAATTGGGCAATGTGATGTATCTCATGGGATAATGTGTAATCTATGGTAATATGGTCTTAGATTTGTTCACAATGATGATGTTACGATTATGAACATATTTTATGCATGAACATGATGCTAGATTTGTTCACAAATATGTGTGGAATTATACCACTAAGACATGATGTTTCATTTTTATGTATTTCCAAATTCCATGAATTTATCACATGTTCCCCAAATTATGTTTATAATGATCATATGATTATGATATGATTATTATTATTATTCTCTTCCATGTTATATTGATTCATTTCCCTTTTAAATCCTCTTATCGGGATTTTATCTCACCCTTTTCGTTGATGTTTTTTTCCCAAGTGATTACATGTAATAAGGAGAATAAATATTTTAGAAGGATTAAGAAGAAGGATTTAAATAATTTTTTATGTTTTATTATGTAGATGGTATGTATGATCCTAATTTTTTCAAGAAACTAATCCTTTTGTTCTTTTATTTTTATCTCTATTATGTTGTTTATCTTAAAAATGATTTAAAAGTTATGTAATTAAAATTATGGTCTCTATAGTTGGTGTAATAGAATTATTTATATAATTTGAGAATTCTAATTATATTACATTAGTGACATCCCTTTGGATAAGTCTACTTATATGTAAATATCAAGGATGATTTGTTTTAAAATAGGATAAAAATAGGGATCACATAAGACATGAATTTAGTATTAATCACATAAAAGAATAAATAATTCATTCTTTGTTGAAAAACAATTTTCTCAAATATTTACTTTTTTTTAAATGGTGGGAACCTTAAGAATCCAAGACAATGTTCTATGTCAGGAACAATGTAATGATTTTTTGAATGACATCCCCAATTCCATGGGAGGTAGAGTTTAAAACATCATGGAATTACTTACCCATTTTTCTCAGGAAATGAATAATAACCTAAACCATGTTGAAGAACGTCCTTCACTAAAGAAGGTCCAACTATCAATTTATTCCTTTATGTAGAAACAACCACTAATGTTTAGTAGAACTTATGATCTACTTGTCACAGAACAGTTTGTTAACTCAATAGGAACGACATTTTTTTCACTTCATATTTCTAAACTAGATAAGGTTAATCTTATTGTTTATCTATTACATGGATAAGATGATCAATGTTGGGAGTTGATAAAGAACACTAAGACAAATAATTAAATGGAATATATGGAGTGGTAAGATATTATTAAAATATTTATTAACAAGTAATTTATTCAAACTCTTAGAACAAAGAGGGTGAGAGATTTAATAGTGATGAACAAAAAGTAAGGTGAATATGTCATGGATTATGCCGAAAAATTAACCGGGATTACTTGATATGCCTTGGGTTTTGTTGTCAACAATTATAGAAAAATATATAGTTTCTTTTTTTTAAACCACACCTTCAAAAGAATATAACTATCCAAGATTTCAGGAGTTATGAATTATTGGTTCGATGTGATCTCAATGAAGAATGTGGAGTTTAGAGAATATCCCCATGATTATGGAGATATGAAGAGAATAATGGAGTTTCAAGATGTTTTATTAAATGAAAAATGAGGAAATAGGATCCAACTACCCAGATGTCAAAAATTTGGGAAGAAACATCATGGGAATTGCCTCAAAGGGATGGCGAAATACTTCAAGTGTGGAAAAAATACCAAGATCATGAATATTGAAGAGACAAATGGAAGCTGACAAACATGATGGATTAAAGTAATGAACCTCCTAATATTACTCCCATGGTTCAATTATTCAATAGTAGGGAACAAGGGAACTATGAAATCTAGTTCACTAAACCACATGTCCTTACGGTTAATCCGCCATAAATACCACTAAAACCAAAGGATCAAGGGAAATATTAATCCATCACTATAAATGATGTGGAGTATGGAAATGAATTTATATAAGGTAGACTTCCTATTAAATCATGAATGGAATAGTTTTTTATTTTATTATGGTTATACACATTTCTTAATATTCTGAAAGCTTTCCAGAACTATTGAATCAAATCCCCAATACCTTTATGTAATGATATCTTTAAAAACACTATCTGTGAGTATAACTCATTAGGACACCACCAATAGTGTCAAAAAAATATCCAGTCAAAATAATAGTGTATGCATTAGTACAATAAAATAAATATTAAGTGTTAGACAAAAAATTTTCATCACTTTAAAATGTTAAGATTAACTGGTATTTCCATTAGTTCCAAGTCATACCCAAATTTGTCAAATTCACATTGTCCAATGTTGGTCAATTAAACAATTAATAAGGGGAGTCAAATTTCTCCACATCATAAGGGAAATAATTTCAAAAAAATATATATCAACTTACCCTGGAGCCTCATTCTAGGTAATCATAAACTATACCTTGGAGCATCAATCTAGGTAATCATCAACCTTACCTTGGAGCCTTTGTCTAGGTAACTATAGCACTTACATTCATTAGGGATATAAACCCTCTGTGCGACTCCCTAACCCATGCAATATCAGGGTGGGGTTAAGATTCTCATTCTAGCCCAACCCATGGGGTGGATCCTCTGTCCAATCCCTCCATAGATACTACTTACTCATCTTCATACGCTTATTTTACCATTGAAAACATTTATCATTTACATACCATAATCCATTTAACACATTCAATCTTGGACAAAAAAACATTTACTTCAAATTGAAAAACTACTCATGATTAATATTTGTCTCATTTTATAACATTTTTTAACATCCCAAAAATAATTTTTATTGATTCTATCAAATAATCCCTTAAATTTATCCATTAAAAAATCAATTCTAATTTCATGGAAAAGTCACACACCATGACTAACCTTTAACCCAACCTAATCAACCACAACAGATTCCACAAGGTTCACGAGGGGTTCAATGCATCAGTCAATCATCCCATGTAACATTTTCTATATAGGAGGCCAAAAAAAACATCATAGAAACACCTAAGAACAACCAAATTCAAAAAAATATATATCAAAACTATGGGATATGGTTTATAGACCACCTACCTCAAGTTCATAGATGGTAGCTTTCTTAAACTTATCCCTTCATTCAAACCCAAAAACCCTTTAAATACCCAACTTATAAATATAATATAAAAGATATATTTATGGATTTGGAATTATAAGAACAAAAAATCCAAGCTTATAATCATAAAATAGAATGGATAGGAGTATTAGAATTACTCATATCTTTGATCTTCACCCAATAACACTCCAAAAACCTAAGAATCGAAGGAGATTTATTCATTGGATGTTTGGGAGGGATTGGTTAATCACCTAGGATATCGGAGGAAGAATAAGTGATCAATTCAGGTTAGAACCCTTAAATCTCAAGGGGGAAATTGGAAATTATCAGTTTTAATTGATTTCATGGTTTGATTGCATGGTTGGAAAAACATTGCGACAATAATGTTCCACCCTCTATCAAAGAGGGTCTAAATATCATGAAATACCAGGAAGCTTGAATGGTTTGAGAAATCATGTGATAACCAAGTGGGAAGGATCTATGCAATCCCACACGGTTTACTTCCCCATCCATGAATGGTTTTCCAACCGTGAAACACCTCCTCCATCAAAGCATGACTATGGTGCATAGTTACTACTAACCATGTTCCAACTATACAACATGTATTGTATGGCCCTTACTTTCCCCTTTTCATACCCAACCCCCAGGAAACCCCCAGGACTCCTCATACACCTGAGAACCATTCCATTAACCTAAAAAAGAAGTTAAACCAAAATTTATACAAGAGAATACATCAATAGATGTTCAGGATCTTAAAACATCCCCATATTATAATGAATCATCCTCAATACACTATCCCAATATCATTGAGCCTCCATAATAAAGAGATTAAGCCACTAGGATCACACATTTGTCTCCCTTTCCCCAAGTTACCATTTGAATATGATCATGTCATGAAAACATTCATATCAAATCACTTTCTTATCCGTTAAATATTTCCCCTATGATTCATAAAACCTATCAGATTCCCCTTAAAGGACACACCTACCTCATGTCGAATGTTACTCAGGTTAACATAAAAATAGAATAGTTTGGGTAATTCCTCTCAAACTACATCAAAAAATAGGGGATTGAAATAATAACTACTACCCTGGGAGGGAAAATAAGTTCCCCTTTGGTCAGATTCACACCACACAGACAAACAACATAGGACACCAGGTTACTAGTCCATTTTACCTTCCAAACCTAATGATGAACCAAACATAGAATCACCAAAAGAAACATATGAATAACCATCCACTTTCCTTAACCTACGTCCGTCCACAAATCAAAGACCAATGACCACATTCCATATTCGAACACCCCAAAACACAATGTTGGAACAACTCTCATCTCAAGTATTTAATCATTCAAAAACCAATCCAATGCCCATTTTTAATTCTGAACACTGAGATGGGTTTGTTCCCAAGCCTGTCCAATATGAACACTGGTCATATCATCAACTGGCGACTTTCTCATTATAGTTCTACCAAACATATGCTTTAGATCACAATATCCATCTTCAGGTAGTTGGAACGTCTACCATTAAAAAGACCATTGGATCCTCAACTGAATCATATATATCATACATGATGAATTTTTAAACTCACTTCCCCAAACATCAGCAAGAACACCATTCAACATTTCTATTCACCTTTAACATCGAAACCACTCAGAATGGATGCACAATCACAATCCATACAGCTACTAAGGACAAGTTTGTTCTTCCTCAAAAACCATTTCCATTCCCAAAATTCACATATCATTTATAATACATATTGGAATACCCCCAATGTAAATTTTATGATACCTCAAACTCCCATTTTTGGTACGTTACCACTTCACTTGGCCATGCACCTCATCACTTATGGAACCCCACCATCATCCGATGCACTTACTAGTGCCTATACCTAAAATCCAGTAAAATTACACCTTCATGGAATCCAATTCTACAAAAATCATTTTATTTCTCTACAACACCCACTAACACTTATCGGACACAAACACCCTGGGTTTTTTAGAACCATCCCAAGCCTATGGCCAATGATTGGCCTGATCAACCACCATATACATGGCCCGCCTATCCCTTCCAAGGAATCCAAACATGAACCACACAATTCCTCATTGGAATCCTGATTCCACCACACAAAACCCATAGTTTTATCTATACATATTAGATAGAAATAAAACTCCCCACATTAAGAGTGTCATTATGACTACTTTCCTTAGGAAATTCCAACCACTGTAGCCTTCACCTGATCACTATAGTGCCCAAGAAGTGGTCATGTCCATCTTTCACTCACTTGAGTGACCTAACAAAAAATTACCCATCACCTATTCCTAGATTACAAGAATGAAACATTCTACATTTATCGACATGAATCCACTCCACACAACTCACTTGGAGATGGTTGGTGGTGAACCATCCACCACACTACTTCACTTTTAACATACTCTAAGTGTGAGACCTTCATTATGGGACTTCATCCCACTAGAAGAAGACCGTATATAGCTGGAATTTTTCCAAGTCTCTCTTAGTTTATCCAGGACAATGTCATGACACTGGGCATGATCATATCAAGTATAGAAGCATAGTAAAATTTCAATAACAAAACCACCACAACTGATCCACCACCGATGTGACCTTTCAGTGTAGTGACACCTTATCCTGTTGAAGGTCTTGAGCTTCCCAGCACACCACAAATTTCCAACCCCCAAACATTGAAACTAAAGTGGTATTGACAACCCAAACTCACTTTTATTTCATGAATCTCTACATAGTATCAATGAACCAACATTTCCCTTGTCACTAATACTACCAAACCATATGGGTTCCTCCAACATGACCCTAGTAAATCATAACAGGAACACACCAATCCTTTAAATTTATCCAAAAACAAATGGTCTCTCTCATAACCAACTCTTCCCGCATTGATCTCTTATAAATGAAAAGTGCTTATCCCTAGATTCCTGTTCACATGTCCCAAATGGAATAACACATCATTGGATCATTCCCAACACCCTGTTTTCTTTAAAATACTTGATGTCATAGACTTTACTAATATCAATCACTGAACCCGATTCTAGATTACATGATCCATACCTCACTGATACTATACTAAAAAGCCCACTTACACAAGTAACCATGCCTCCTTTTCCATCAGCCCCATCGTACAGGAGGCATTTTCAATGTTCCAATACAATCACCCAACCCTTCGCATAATGATCTCAACCACATGACCACTTGTCACTCAGGGTGTCACTTCCATAACTTAATAATTCATCCACACTTTGGTCAACCTTGTCTTGTCCACCCCAATTCGACACAAAGTCCCAAATTAATCATCATCAAACTGACAGTTCTAAAACCCAAAAACTCCCAGACCTTCGAACACTAACCCTATAACCTACCACAATCACTCAAGAGATTCCCTAAGAAGAAACCGATGTATAACCACAAAAATTTACCAAAAATTGACCATACAAATCATGCATCGATTCAACCCTTGAAGCATCCATTCATGCTTCACATTCCAAGGAACCTATAATCTTTGGATAAACTCTTTAAAGGTAACCCTCTCCTTTTGAAACCACCAATCCATGGACAAAAATCAAATGGCATCCACAAAACCATTAAATTTACCCCTTTACCCACTAGGCCAAACCCGCACGAGAAAAAACTTTTTATATTCCACTTCCAAAATTGAAATCATCCACCTATTCCATGCACTTCCAAGAGAAGTAGTAACCTATACTAACGCCTCTCAAGGGTCACCCTCGAAGGTCAAAGTACAAAAAATCCCTCAACTGGAGTCACAAATAATGATGGCCACTAACTCTTCCACTAATCCTTACTCATCAAACCATAAACAAATCACTACTCACAAGAGACTATACTACCAGTGTTCTAAAAAAACATATATAATGTACCAAGAGACCATTTATATTTGGTTCTATAACTGTTACACACATATACCACTAATGAAACTACAAACAAAGACTCTCATTATTAAATTCAAATGTACAACTTTCAAGATCACAACCACGTAGTACCACTTCCACATTATCCGGGAACATAAAAACCTCAATGTCACAACCCTACCTAAGGAACAATAATGAACAATCTAATATCCAAACATAAAAAAGAATAAAGGCCTCATGACCCACAACTTAGGTCTTATGCTAGGGCACTCTCAATTCTCAAACCACCTATAAAAACACCCGGATAAAAAAAAACAAGGGATACTCACTATAGGGGTCAGAAAAGGATCCATTATTACACATTCTTCTGTAATGAACTTCACCATTTTAAAACACAATAATTTATATTTTAAAATTTCAATTTACCCAATGTTTTGAAATATAGTAATTTATTCAAATTCATATTTGAAAATATTCTCTTCAATATATATTTCAATGAAATACCAATAAGTTTAAACCACAGATATAAAAATGCACTACCAGTTATAATCAACCCTCTCTATATACACTATCCCGATAGACATGATAACATCTCCATCACTACCATCAACCATCCCAATAATGGTTCATTAATAATATAGGGAAACAAAAATTTCTCATTTCAATGTCTCATTACCCACTATACTACCTCTTTTTAATTTGGCACATTTAAATTGTTTAAACAGTTACAACTTTCTCAATAGGAACCATTTTGAACCAATCCAAAAAAAATTCAACAATTATTTTTACAATTTCAACAACTTTATTTGTAAATTTTCTTTAAAATAAAAATAGATTCAAAATGTGATTCTAATTCCCATAAATGACCCTAACATATTTCCACATGTGTTCCTAACATGATGCATGTCCCACTTATCCCTAAGTTTCTAGAATGATGAATAAATTTACAAACCTTATTCCATTTCGACCCATGATAAAAATATCATAAAAAAAATATAAATTTCACAACCCAAGGTTAAATAATGTTAAACTACAACTACAAAATTAAAAAACAATAATCCAACCCTGGGTATTTGGGTTTTCCCCATAAATTCGTTAGCTACTCCCATAAATGTGATTATTCCCTAGGCTTAACACATCCAAATCTCATGTATACCATCCCCAAAAAAGTATAAGAGAAAATAAACTTATATGATATAAATTTTCAACATGCTAAACTGAGTATCATTATAATTGGTTCCCCTGTCTCGGTTCGCCTCATGACCTTAGGCATGCCTCCTCATACTCTATAGGCTACAGACTAGTAGAGATGGTATAATGAACCACATGGGGAGACTATACTCTCTTTATCAGAGTAAGCCCCAATTTATAAAATAAGAAATAAATAAAAACATAATTGAAATAAAAATGCATAATAAATCTAATCCCAAATACTGGGTCCATAAACATAACTAACAGTAAATATGAAATGTCAGGTAGTAAAGTTTAATGTGTAAGGGAAACCCAAAATAAAGACAATATGTAGGATACCCAAAATTGGTCCCAACACCAAGTATATTTCCCTCATCCATGAACTTCCCAAGCCCAAAATCAACTATCTAGCATATTGACTTTTCCCTTGTACAAACAAATAACCATGAAGTCTGATCGGGTACCTAATAGTGGCCTGAGGAACATGTGTGTACAACTTAGTAGGCCACCACCATTGGTGTTTGAAAAATATAGATTCTGAAAAATAATTTATATAGAAGTACAATAAACAAAATGGTAACCATTAGGAAAAAAGTTTCATTATTTTAAAATGTTGATATTATCCAATTTTTTGAGTAGTTCAATGTGTTACCAATATTTATCAAATTCACATAATCCCCTTCCAGTTGACTAAAAAATGTATAAGGGGAGTCAAGTTTATCTACATCATAGGGAAAATTATTTCAAAATATTATATATCAACATTCCTTGGAACCTTAGTATAAGGCCCCTGCCTTAAACCTTACTTAATATTGAATTTAATGAATAATTCACATTGAGGATCTTTTCAGGTTTAGATTTTTAGAGAATTAGGTCATAGCTATTACATCTCAAAAGATTACATAGTAGACACTTCTAATAAGTTTCCATAAAATAAAAAAAACACTTAAAAAGAAACATTTCTAGTTCCATGTTTTTGAAAGCATGTCTTTCCTTGATCCCATCCTTGACCCTATTCATCTTTAAGTCCGGTGGAATTTTTTTTGAAAACTTGGGATGAGCATAAAAATCCTAGTAAAGGATACACAAAGAAGGAAAACTGTTAGTTTTCCAAAACAACAAGTAAACCATGAATACTTTACCAAAGTAATACTTTTCACTTTTATGCATTAGTAAAAATTCTTCACCGACTAAAAGACCATTACTTACCCTTTTATAACCAAACGATAACCATAAAAACCATATAAAGAACAAATAACATATAAAGGTAACTTGGGACATAAACATACTTAAATGGAATAACCATACAGTCTACTTCCACACATACTTAATGGAATAACCATACGACCGACTTCCATACCCAATCCATTGGAGGTTATAACGTAACCACCCGTCCTAGTATTCACGACACCACCCGTCATATGGTTTATCACGTAACCACCCATAAAATGTCCAAGTACCATCATTACACATAAAATATTCAAAATATAAACATTTCAATAACAACATTTCATTTTCAATCACAATAAGTAATTCCAAGATATTGAATTAATCAATCCATTTTCAAAACTCATTTAAAAGAGATTTTTGAATCAAAGTGTTCCATAAAACTTTGATGATTTTAATGGAATTATAATTTTAAAACATTAATGTCCATAAAAATAAATACTTAAAACCATTTTGAAAACATGGACATTAAAGATAAAGATTTAGAATAATGAATCTTTAAAACATTTAAAACGATATTTTTGTTAGAGTTTTTAACAAAATGAGAGACTCTTGAATACGAATAATTGTGGAATAAGATTTAATCCGAATATTATAATATCATGAGAATAAAGGGATTCATCATATAATATGTCAAAGGACAGTATACACACCATATAAGAGTGAATTGGTGCATAACAACAATGAAGTCTCAATGGAAATGTAAATTGAGATGAAATCCATTATAAAGATGGTATCCTTAAATTAAGGATAAATCTATCACATAACTATGTGTGAGAAATATAAATACACCCAATATAAGTGGATATTAAGTGTGAAACAATCAGAGGTCATTCACACATAATCTTGGAAAAATAAAACTAATGACATAGATATTTAACTCAATTAAATGAGATTGAGTTATGATTTCAAATACAAGTTCGTAAGAATTTATCAATGAGATGATTATGTGTAGAAATAGTATATCCACACAAAGGTTTGTAGAAATTACAACATATATATTACACACATAATCTTGGCATAATAAAATCAATAAGTAGGGGTTTAGCCCAAAGAATTGAATATGGGCTAAGAAGTTCCCTTACAGAAATTCGACAGCCTAACAACGTCACTTCAAAATTCAGAAAATGAGTTAATGAGAGATAAAAATGGTATATAATCAATTGTAAATAAAATTTACATAAATAAGGATATAGAAGAACATATCCCAACATAATATTATGTGAATTAAAAGTCATAAAAAAAGAAGTCTTTTAGAAAGAGGAGGGTGAAAGGTTCCCTTACCGACTTAGGTAACTTTCGAAACGTACTCCCCATAAAAGAAGGGACATAAAATGAAGATGTAAATAACCATAAATGAAATTATACTACACAAAGTGTATAATAATGGGCAGTACATACACCACTCAAAGGAAATAGTGGCAAACGTAGCATAAATGTCACGGGAATAAAGGGAGATGAAAAATCCCTTTCGAAAACTCAGCAGCCTAACGACGCCACTTAAAACTTCCAAAAATGGTTTGATGAGATCAAATAGGGTCTCTCATAATATGAACATAAAAATTAAATTAAGTGGAATATAAAATAACATCCCCTAACATAATAATGATTAGCCTAAAGGAAATGACATAAAAGAGAGTGCTTAAAAAGAAAGAGAGGGGCATGATCCCTTACCTCAAGTCCGACTTGTCTTGTTTGTTTCTTTATATTACTGAATAATAAACATTGGTCAATTTATAATTGCTTAATGAAATCTTTTAAAGATTATTATTCAGTTCATATCACATATTATAATGTTATAATAATTGGTTAATAATGTGAGTTCATATCAGACGTTTTTGTCGATGTTTGGTACATGAGTCAAAAATGAACTAGTTTGAAAATGATTGTCCATGTAGTTATAAGTAAATCATCTCCAGAATAGTATTAATGATTTAAATATAATATATATCCAGTACATATTCATTTTATACTACTCCATAACATTTGGAGATAAAAAATAAATGAAATGCACCGTTCATGGAGACGGTAGGCCGTACGTAAGCATGAACGCTACTTTCATTTCTTTGTCATATTAATGGAATTAAAAATAATTGAGATATATATATATTATAATTCCAGTATAATATAAATTTTTTATAGGTCAAATATGTTCATTAATTTAATTATTTATACATTCCATGTGTTGCATGAACGAGTCACATCACTTGAGGGGGCGGTAGTCCACACTTCCTCGTATGAAATTATCTGATTTGCACAACATGAAAAGAATAAAGGAATGTTTTAAATATAAAATTCAGATGCATATAGAAAACATAAATACCATATATATCATATATAAAATATAGTGACATAATAATGGCCACCATGAAAGGTGTTAAGAGAATATTGAACAATCATCGTTTCGTGAGGCAGAAATTCGCCATCCACAGAAACAATATGTTCTTTAACCATTAGACGAAGGTGTGTGTAAGTGTAGCTCGAATAATTCACATAACAACATCCTAGTATATTTAATATACTTGTGTTGTTACAAAAAAAAGGAGTAAAGAGATTTTAGAGGGTTGGAGAAGAAAAATAAAACAAAAGAACACAATGGAAGACATTACCTATAAATCTGGTAACTGTCTTTGATTTGAGCTCAAAGGCTTCCTTGGAAAGGATTCTTCCCATAGTGAGGCTTCAATGATGAATAGAGGGATGTGGAGAGATTAAATGGGAAGGTTTTGGCCGATCCAAAGGCTTGAGTGGTGTGTGTAAGGTGGTAGAGGTGGGGGCGTTTTATAAGAGGAGAGGAGGGGTACTCTTGGAAAGTTATAAAATATTACTTTATTATAAAATGATTTTCGGATATAAAAGGTCCCAAAAGGATATCATTCGAGGATAAGGTGTTAAGGTTTCGAAATCCACCCATAAAATAGGTTTGTGACATGTTTAAGACATATATTTCACCCTATCATCTCATTTTATTTAAATCGTTCATTTATGATGTAATCACTACATCATCACAGTGTCATAAATAAATTAATTTATTTAATTTCTAAAAATTATAAAAAAAATAATTATGTAGGAAATATTTTTATCTTTCTAATGAATATTTATAGTCAAAAATATGACTTTTATAACCCCATCTAAAAATTGTTTTAGTAAAACAACACATGTTTGTGACATTTTAATTTTAACTTTAAATAAAAAAGGTATTAATGTCATTTTCCAACCAAAGTGGCTCCATGGGGTCCCCAAGTTGACCCATGGATTTTCTTGGTCAGCCATGAATCATCCAATAAGGGTAGGACATGTGGAAAGGTCATTTCATATTATTAAAACATTATTTTTTCCTTAAATTACACTAATTACCTCTAATCGCGATTAAAAACTTAAAAGTTACTATTCACAAAAAAATATTTTAATCCCATTGAACCATATTTTACTTCCTAATGACAACCATGGATGTCGGATTTTTTAAATTCAAATCATAAAAGTGGTAAAGTTTCATTAAAACGAATATCAGTTTTTAAACTACCACTTAGTGGTTCCACTATTCATCAAAAATTGATGTGTTTCAGAAAAATACAAAAAATTCACCCTAAGCTATATTTGATATTACGAATTCAAAAATTATGTCTATTTTAAAAAATTCAAATCATATAATTTTCATTAATTAATTTAATAATTAATTCCCGCTGTCAAAACAAATAGCGTGTTTTTAAGAAATACTATCTATTAAAAGATTGACACTAGTTTAAGTCCAATTTCAAAGAGAAATTAATTCCAATGACCACTATTGGCTTAAATGATAAAAATATATTCTAATTTCACATTAAATCCAATTAAAATGATAATCTAATCATATAAATAAATTAGATTAAAAATATATTTTGAATTAAAATACAACATTTTTCACTATTCATTAAAAAATGAACTTTATCGGAAAAATACCAAAAATTCACACAAAGTAAATTTTGATGTCCCAATCCTAAAGAATAATTTTATTTTGTCAAATATAACACATAAAATTTTCAAAAAGTTGATTTAAAAGAGGTTCGCCATCAAAAGGCGGTTAATCGAAATTTTAAATAATATTAGAATGTTTACGCTTAAAATTGGATTTATTCGCATTTTTAATCATCTAAAATTTATTGTAAAAAGTAAAAATATTTGACAAAAATATATAATCATTTTTTAGTTAGTTCCCGTCATTACAACGGCTAGGTGTAAACATAAAATTATTTTATTATTGGAGTGCAACGTAAGATTTCAAAGGAACTTGTTGTTGCGTGTTTGGTAGGCCATCGAGCATAGCGTTCCCTTTAAATTAATATCAAAATTTTATTCACAAATATGGATAAATATAAAAATTTCATATTCTTTATTTACCTATGGTGTTACATCCTTCCCCCCTTTTGGGAATTGCGTCCGGGAAATTTTAAAATTGGGCTCGGAAACATCATTGAAAGTCCCACATTAGAATAAGAGTTGGTAAAACAATCACTTTAAAAGAAAGAAAGAGAAGTAAAGAGGTCACTTGAGTTAACCCATACTAGGATTCCATATAGGAAAACATGGATATGGATGAAAAATCAAAGGGTCATGTTCTGAGGGAGAGTGATATTAAACATTTCTAGGAGAAAGTTAACCATAAGAAAATCACAAACTTGTGATGGGTTAAACGGTATTTGATTCCCCAGTAAGAAAAGTTAACAGACAAAATTTTTGTTTTAAGTTACTTTTCATTGAGGAATTTATTTATGATCTTAAGGAAAGATACTTACTTGTCATGTTGACTTCAACTTTTACTAGATTTCTTACACAAACTCATACTTTCCCCAAATTATGAGTATTTAGGAAGACTTGTTCACATTAAGAGTACTATAATCAACTTCTAGAGAATCACCTAATCCACAAAATAGAACAATATACATCCCATGTCTTTAGACTTTAACCAAAACCAAAACCAAAAAGGTTAGTACAAGATCAGATAATCCAGAAAAGGATAAACCTTTATAAAAAATATAATCTATTCTTAATCTCCAAAATTTGTCCAACAAAACCCAAATTTCAACTAAGACCACAAGTAAACCAAACTAAGTTTGAAACCCAAATATTTGAAGGATTTAATCACATAGACTTCCAAGTTAAATCTTATCATTTATCTCCAAACAACATCAGTTGCTCTTAAAGTCTCGTATTGAAAAGTAATTAACCTAATCAAATATCCTCCATGATAGGTTAATAATTTCCATATATAACCCAAAATAAACTTACTCTTAATTCATAAAATCATCTAACTAAAAATAATTAGTCAAACTAACTAGAGACTTCACGTAGTCTAGTGGTAGGCGATAAATACCAGTCAAACTTCGGTTGTGGGTTCGATTCCTGCAGCTTTGTCCGACACGACAGGTTGTCACATGGTCTGTGTGTTTTCCTTCTTCCAAACTATATATTTCTCAAATCATTCCCCAAAAAGAGATAAAATAATCAAAATATCCATAAAATAATTTAACCTCAATTTTATCTCATGCCCTTCACTTTTCATCATAACATATATTAACCCATAATTTCCTCAAAATTAAGGATCATATAAACCCAAATGGTTCTTTATAACTATGTCCACAAAAGAACAGATAACTATTCCATGAATAAAATTTTCATACATCAAACATCAGGGTTACACATAATATAAAAATACTTCTAATGTAACCCCATCATAAAAAGAGACTTAACACTCTTATGAATTTCACCATAACTCTTGAATCCCTTATATGTTGACTTCTCACTCATTCAACATTCTTCATGATCCATTAACCATTCCTTTCCAACTTATTCTGAAATACTTCATTCCTTTGATTGGTCATTGTTAGTTTCTTCATCCTCAATCGGAATGGAATTAGGTATTGGTAAACGAATATTTGTACAATCTTGGTGATCCCATTCCCGAAACTTCTTTATAGGACATGTGTTTGCATAATGACCATGCACACCACATTAAAAACATTCAATTGATCCCTCCGAAAGAACTTCTTTCCCTTTCCTCGAGTCAACTGGATGCTTCCTTTTTCCATGGAAGGTTCTTGATTTATGACCTTCATTTCCACATCTATAGCATATTTCTGTCCCTTTGAATCATTTTCCTAGGTGTTTCTTTCCACATCTTTGACACATAGGTTTTTGAACACACTTACCTTTATTATTATTACCTGTAGTTCCATAGGGATTTGTTTCTCGCATATATGATGCCTTATAGAAATCACCAAGGTTTAGGTGGTCAATCATGACTCCAGATAGTTGGTTGAGGATAAACCCTAGAGTTCTCATTGCAGCTCCGATATCATTCAGTTGCTCTCTCAGAAAACTGTCATAGTTTCCTTCACATCCACTGTTACTTTGGTGCCTGCTAGATCCATCCATTTACTAAAACCAAAAAGGTCAGTGTGAGTATATCAACAAAACCATCATGTACTAATGAGGAAAATAAACACTAAGATATACTTACTCATTCACTTTATCTAAAACTAGGACTCTTTCCAAAATCCTAACCATTATGGAAATGTCACTTATGCTTAGAGAATACCCTAACCTCTAAAGTTATCTAAACCTCCCTCTGATACCATCTATAAGGTCCCAACCTTAAACCTTACTTAATATTGAATTAAATGAATAATTCTCATTGAGGATATTTTCAGGTTTAGAGTTTTAGAGAATTAGGTCATAGCTCTTACATCTCAAAAGATTACATAGTATACACTTATACTAAGTTTCCATAAAATAAAAATAACACTTAAAAAAGAAACATGACTAGTTCCATTTTTTAGAAATCATGTCTTTACTTGATCCCATCCTTGACCCTATTCATCTTTAAGTCCTGTGGAAAACATTTCAAAAACTCGGGAAGATCATAAAAGCCTAGTAAAGGATACACAAAGAAGGAAAACTGTTAGTTTTTCAAAACAACAAGTAAACCATGAATACTTTACCAAATTAATACTTTTCACCTTTTTGAAGTAGTAAAAACTCTTCACTAACTAAAAGACAGTTACTTACCCTTTTGTAACCAAACGATTACCATAAAACCCATATAAATAAAACATAACATATAAAGGTAACTTGGGACATAAACATATTTAAGTGGAATAACCTTACAGTCAACTTCCACACATACTTAATGGAATATCCATACGGTCGACTTCCATACCCAATGCATTGGAGGTTATAACGTAACCACCCGTCCTGGTATTCATGGCACCACCCATCATATGGTTTATCACGTAACCACCTGTAAAATGTCCAAGTACCATCATTACACATAAAATATTGAAAATATAAACATTTAAATATCAAAATTTTATTTGCAATCACAATATGTAATTCCAAGATATTGAATTAATCAATCCATTTTCAAAAATCATTTAAAAGAGAATTTTGAATCAAAGTTCCCCATATCACTTTGAAGCTTTTAATGGAATTATAATTTTAAAACATTAATGTCCATATAAATAAATACTAAAAACCATTCTGAAAACATTGACATTAAAGATAAAGATTTAGAATAATGAATCTTTTAAACATTTAAAATGATATTTTTGATAAAGAGTTTTTAACAAAATGAGAGACTCTTGAATACGAATAATTGTGGAATAACATTTAATCCAAACTTTATAATATCATTAGAATAAAGGGATTCATGATATAATATGTCAAAGGACAGTATACACACCATATAAGAGTGAATTGGTGCATAACAACAATGAAGTCTCAATGGAAATGTAAATTGAGATGAAATCCATTATAAAGATGGTATCCTTAAATTAAGGATAAATCTATCACCTAATTATGTGTGAGAAATATAAATACACCCAATATAAGTGGATATTATGTGTGAAACAATCAGAGGTCATTCACACATAATCTTGGAAAAACAAAACCAATGACATAGATATTTAACTCAATGAAATGAGATTGAGTTATGATTTTACATACAAGTTCGTAAGAATTTATCAATGAGATGATTATGTGTAGAAATAGTATATCCAAAAAAGGGTTTGTGGAAATTACAACATAGAGATTCCACACATAATCTTGGAATAATAAAATCAATATGTAGGGGTTCAACCCAAAGAATTGAAAGCGGGTTAAGAAGTTCCCTTACAGAAATTTGACAGCCTAACGACGTCACTTCAAGATTCAGAAAATGAGTTGATGAGAGATAAAAATGGTATCTCATCACATGGAAATAAAATTTACATAAATAATTATATATAAGAACATATCCCCACATAATAGTATGTGAATTAAAAGACATAAAAAAATAAGTCTTTTAGAAAGAGGAGGGTGAATGATTCCCTTACCGACATGGGTAACTTTCAGAACATACTCCCCATGGAAGAAGGGTCATAAAATGAAGATGTAAATACCCATAAATGAAATTATACTACACAAATTTTATAATAATGGGCAGTACATACACCACTCAAAGGTAATAGTGGGAAACATAGCATAAATTTCACGAGAATAAAAGTGAGATGAAAAATCCCTTACGAAACCTCGGCAGCCTAACGGCGCCACTTAAAACTTCCAAAAATGGTTTGATGAGATCAAATAGGGTCTTTAATCATATGAACATAAAAATTACATTAAGTGGAATATAAAACAACATACCCTAACATAATAAATATGAGCTTAAAGGAAATGACATAAAAGAGAGTGCTTAAAAAGAGAGGGGTAATATCCCTTACCTCAAGTCCGACTTGTCTTGTTTGTTTTTTTATATTCATGAATAATAAACTTTGGTCAATTTATAATTTCTTAAGGATCTCTTTTAAATATTATTATTCAGTTCATATCACATATTATAATGTTATAATAATTGGTTAATAATGTGAGTTCATATGAGACGTTTTTGTCGATGTTTGGTACATGAGTCAAAAATGAACTTGTTAGAAAATGATTGTCCATGTAGTTATAAGTAAATTATCTCCAGAATAGTATTAATGATTTAAATATCATATATATACAGTACATATTCATTTTATACTACTCTATAACATGTGGAGATAAAAAATAAATGAAATGCACCGTTCATGGAGACGGTAGGCCGTATGTACGCATAAACGCTACTTTCATTTCTTTGTCATATTAATGGAATTAAAAATAATTGAGATATATATATATATATTATAATTCCAGTATAATATAAATGTTATATAGGTAAAATATGTTGATTAATTTCATTCTTTATACATTCCATGTATTTCATGAACGAGTCACATCACTTGAGGGGCGGTAGTCCACACTTCCTCGTATGAAATTATCGCATTTGCACAACAAGAAAAGCATAAAGGCATGTTTTAAATATAAAATTCAAAAGCATATAGAAAACATTAGTACCATATATATCATATATGAAATATAGTCACATCATAATTTCCACCATGAAAGGTGTTAAGAGAAGATTGAACAATCATCGTTTCATGAGGCAGAAATTCGCCATCCACAGAAATATTATGTTCTTTAACCATTAGACGAAGGTGTGTGTAAGTGTAGCTCGAATACTTCACATAAAAACATACTAGTATATTTAAGATACTCTTGTTGTTAAAAAAGAAAGGAATAAGATTATTTTAGAGGGTTGGAGAAGCAAAATAAAACAAAAGAACACAAGGGAAGACATTACCTTTAAATCGGGTAACTCTCTTTGATTTGAGCTGAAAAGCTTCCTTGGAAAAGATTCTGCCCAAATTGAGGCTTCAATGATGAATATAAGGATGTGGAGATATGAAATGGGCAGGGGTTGGCCGAGAAAAAGGCTTGAGAGATGTGTGTAAGGTGGTAGAGGTGGGGGCCTTTTATAAGAGGAGAGGAGGGGCACTCTTGGAAAGTTATAAAATATTACTTTATTGTAAAATGATTTTCGAATCTAAAAGGACCCAAAAGAATATATTTCTAGGATAAGGTGATAAGGTTTTGAAATCCACCCATACAATAGGTTTGTGACAAGTCTAAGACTTATATTTCACCCTATATTCTCATTTTATTTAAATCGTTCATTTATGAGGTAATCACTACATCATCACGGTGTGATAAATAACATAAATTATTTAATATCTAAAAATTATAAAAAAATATCATGATGTAGGAAATAGTTTTATCTTTCTAATGAATATTTATAGTAAAAAATATGACTTGTATAACCCCATCTAAAAATTATTTTAGTAAAACAGTACATGTTTGTGACATTTTAATTTTAACTTTAAATAAAAAAGATATTAATGTATTTTTCCAACCAAAGTGGCTCCATGGGGTCCCCAAGTTGAATCATGGATTTTCTTGGTCGTCCATGACTCATCCAATAAGGGTAGGACATGTGGAAAGGTCATTTCATATTATTAAAACATTATTTTTACCTTAAATTACACTAATTACCTCTAATCGTGATTAAAAACTTAAAAGTTACTATTCACCAAAAATTATTTTAATCCCATTGAACCACATTTTACATCCTAATGACAACCATGTATGTCAGATTTTTGAAATTCAAATCATAGAAGTGGTAAAGTTTCATTTAAACGAAAAATCAGTTTTTAAACTACCACTTAGTGGTTTCACTATTCATAAAAAATTGACGTTTTTCAGAAAAATACCAAAAATTCACCCTAAGATATATTTGATATTAAAAATTCAAAAATGATGTCTATTTTAAAAAACTCAAATCATATAATTTTAATTAATTAACTTAATAATTAATCCCCGCTGTCAAAACAAATAGCGTGTTTTTAAGAAATAATATCTATTAAAAGATTGACACTAGTTTAATTCCAATTTTAAAGCGAAAGTAATTACAATGACCACTATTGGATTAAATGGTAAAAATATATTATAATTTAACTTTAAAACAAATTCAAAAGATAATGTAATCATTTAAATAAATTAGATTAAAAAGAGGTTTTGAATTAAAATAAAACATTTTCACTATTCATTAAAAAATGAACTTTATCAGAAAAATTCCAAAAATTTACACAAAGTAAATTTTGATGTCCCGATGCGAAATAAGAATTTTATTTTGTCAAATATAACACATAAAATTGTCAAAAAGTGGATTTAAAAGAGGTTCTCCATCAAAAGGCGGTTAATCGACCTTTTAATGAATATTAGAATGTTTACGCTTAAAATTGGATTCATTCGCATTTTTAATCCTCTAATATTTATTGTAAAAAGTAAAAATATTTGAAAAAAATATATAATAATTTTTTAGTTAGTTCCCATCGTTAAAACGACTAGGTGTTAACATAAAATTATTTTATTATTGGAGTAAAACATAAGATTTCAAAGGAACTTGTTGTTGCGTATTGGGTAATCCATCGTGCATAGCGTTCCCTTTAAATTAATATTAACATTTTATTCAGAAATAGGGATAAATATAAAAATTTAATATTCTTTATTTACCTGGGGAGTTACACTTAGTCCAAGTACTCATAAACCTTACCTTAGAGCCTCAGTCTATGTTATTATACCACTTGAATTCGTTAGATAATAGAGCCTCAGTCTGACTCCCATACCCATAAAATTCAGGGGTGGGGCTTATAGCCTTAGTCTAGCAAAACCCGTAGGGTGGAGTCTCATTCCAGTCCCCCCCACACACCACTTACTCATCTTCTCATGCTTCTTTAACCATTTAATAGATTTACCATTTACATTCCATAACCCTTTTAACACATTCAAGATTAACCAAAATCCCCTTTATGTTATATTAAAAAACTAATAAAAACATCCATTTGTCTCATTTCATAACCCTTGTTTACATTCAAACTATATTTATCATTGGTTATATCTCATAAAACCTTCAATTTAGCCTTTAACAACTTGATTCCAAGTCAAAGGAAGAGGGACACCCCAATAGTGTTATTTATCCCTGTCTAGTCAAACTCAATATATCCCATATGGTTCATAAGGGGTTCACTTCATCATTCAATTAGAACATTTAACATTTCCTACAAAGGAGACCAAATAGAAAACATAACAACACTTGATCACTAGCATATACACATAAGACAAACAACATTACTATGAGATATAACTTATAGACCACTTACATCATGTTTGTTGATGAATTATTGCTTAAACATATCCCTTGATTCGAACCCAAAAATTAATTAAATACCCATCCTAGAAATATTATTTAAAATAAATATTTAGGGATTCAGAAGGGTAATAAGAACTATAAAATCCTTCAATAAAAAATAGAAGGAAGAGGAGTGGTAGAATCACTCAGATATTCAATCCACACACAATGACAATCCAAATGGATTAGAATTGATGGAGATTCATATTTTTGAATGTTGGGGGTGTTTGGTTCATCACCATGGATATTGGAGATAGTATAAGGGGAAAATATGGGTTAGAAAGTTTACAGTCCAAGGGAAAAATGGAAATTATCAATTTTAATGGGGCACACAGTTGGACAATCTAATCAATGACCATACTCGCCCTGCTTTCCAACAGAGGATAAGTTATATAGCCTACTAGGAGGCCCCCATGGTTTAAAAAACCATACGATAACCATGTGGGATGGATCTATCCTACCCCAAATAGTTGGTTCCCCCTCAATGAATGGTTTTACTACCATGGACCACATCCTCTATGAAAGCCTGACTATGGAGCACAATTACAACTAACCATGCGCCAATGACGCAACATACACTGGATGGTCTTTGCTTTCACATTTTCATCCCACGAACCTTTGAGACACCCCCAAGACTCCTCAGACATTCAGAAATATTTCATAAACCTAAAAGAAAGTTAAACCAAAATTTATACAAGGGTATTCCTAAAATAGATCTCTAAGATCCGACAAGCTACCTGACCATAGGGATTGAGATTATATATTTTGAAGGATAATTTTTGGATGAGCAACAATGGATCATGCTTTGGTGACTGGTGTACTAAAGGAGTTTTTGGATCTTTCTAATGACATCGATCTGTGATTGTTCTTTATCAACAATTTATCCAAACTCAAGTAAAGTCATTGTTTTTTAGGTTTTAATCCTCATATTGTTTATTCCTTGATCAAATTTGAATAAATTATTCTAATAAATTGATTTTTTGTCGAAATTTATTTAGTGGAAATTTTTTATATTTATATAAATTCAGAATTGATATTAATTTGGATAATCTATGATTATTATTCTTCATTCTTTATTATAATAATAAATGACTATGGACAACCTGAACAATGGCTAGGGTTCATTCCTTATGATTCTATTTTGTGTATTTTTACCCCGTTCTTCACACATTCATTGAAATTATGTGCTTTTGTTGATGGTTTGACGAATACATGAAGATCAATCACTTCACAACCATTCTTTGGTGAAACTGATCAATATTGTGGGTTTGGGATTAAAATTTATGGCATTATTAAGGTGTGATGTTTATGATGGAGGATCGATAATGTATCCATATTGGAGGTTTTTGGTTTGATGTACAGTGATGGTGAAGTGCTGTGATAGATGATTTCTGAGCAGATTGGGTGGATGGAATCTGGCCACTGTTGATGGAAAGAATAAGTCAATAGTTTATTTTTATTCTATGGTTATAATTACATCTCAATATAAGGATTTTTAGGAAAAATATTAATTCAGATGAAGAACAAGAATTTTAAAAAAATCCCTATAACCCAGAGTGCATTATGAAGCACACACATTGTGTAGTCCCCTAGTAGTAGTTGCATCTTGGGTTAATGAGAAAATAAAATATCAAAATTCCATGTGGGACCTACCATATATCATGTGAACCATTACCGAAGACTCAGCCCATACCCCTAAAGTACATGGGCAAGACCAGAGTACAAAGACATGACCTGATACTTGGACACTGCCAAGTACCTAATCATGACCAGGTACATAGACATGTCTAGAGTATATGGGAATAGACCCATGTACACAACCAAAGGGCAAAGTACACACGAAAACATAAGGCAATGATGACATGATGTTTGTACCCTATAGATGATGTGAACTTTTTCTAGGGAGGTTTTGTAACAACTGGGTCCCGGTGATAACATATCCACCCTGCCTTAACATGGCCGTCGGGTCCTGGCCCACCAGGTACCACCAGTTGCCCGATAGACACATGGTCTCCATCGTGGGGCCCACCCACGTGCCTGAATGAGTCGTCTGACTAATGAATTTTCCCATAGGCCAACACATGTCCTTTCTTGTGTACTTTGTACTCACTCACAAACACCCTGGGAAACTTTCTCAGAAGGTCACCCATCCTGATCACTACTCCAAGAAAAACATGCTAAACTATGGAGTTCTAATTAGACAGGCTCCTGAAAAGAAAGGTGCACCTTGTTGACATGAGTCATATTATTTAATCATTTAACCCTTTATCATTTGGGGGTGTTACAATCACCCCACTTTAGAGCACAACATCCTCGTTGGGGGCCCTACATCTCAACCCAGGCAGTGCACCGCACTTAAGGCTAGGTACCACCCTTTGATACCAAATGTAACAACTGGGTCCTGGTGACAGAACAACCACACTGCCTTAACAAGGCCGTCAGGTCCTGGCCCTCCATGTACCACCATTTTCCTGACAGACACGTGGTCTCCACCGTGGGGCCCACCCACTTGTCTGAACGAGTCATCTGACTAATGACTTTCTACATAGGCCAACACATGTCCTTTTTAGTTTTCTTTGTCATCAGTCACACACTCCCTAGGAAACTTCACAGAAGGTTACCCATCCTGATCACTACTCCAGGCCAAGAACACTTAACTGTGGAGTTCAAATCAGAAAGGCTCCCAAAAAAAAGGTGTACCTTGTTGACATGAGTCATATCATTTAATAATTTAACCCTTTATCATTTGGGGGTGTTATAAGTTTGGGGACCATGTTCTCTTCAGTGTAGAAAAATATATCTTGGGCATATCCCCTTGGTCTATCCCTATGAGGTTACACTGAGACATCATGTCCTGAGTATAGGATGTGATCTCATATATAGGATTAGACTTGGATAGAGTTTGGGAATCCCTATATATATCCAATGGTATGATCCTTTATCATCAAATTCTTTACTATATGGGATTTTTAGGAAACCTCATGATCACCATACATGGGAATTCGATGTCCTACTTAGATGTTTATTCTAGGGAAGGTCTGGTATACACCATATGCCCTAGGTTAGATCCCCTATATATGTATCAATATCTTCTGTGTCCTGGCATGTGCTTATTCATGGAGAAGCCCAATGGGAATTATCAATCATATGAGTTCTATCAGTGTTATTAGACTAATGGAGCGAGTCCTACTAAGTGAGCATTACCTTGAAGTATCAAGTATAATGTTAGGGTGACAGTACAATTGTGGATTTAGCTCGATACATAGAGCCTAATTTAAGTATATCTAGGTTATTGTTGTTATGAATTATATTCTAATTGAATTTCCTTATGATAATGATATGAATACTCTCTTGATTATTTTTGCTTAGTGATTTCATGGTGTCCTATTAGGTATTGTTATACTCTTCCTAACACAGGATCTTCCAACACTTGTTGTGTCTTATGAAAATGATAGTCTATTTGATGGATTATTAGGCAGAATAGGTGTAGAAAAAGCATTGATCTAGAAAGACCGTGAGTTGTACCAGGTTTTTCATTTTACAACAGTACCCTCCATTCTTTGAAGGTTTGACTCTTTTAAAGTTTTTGTGGGTTTTTATTTGGATCTATATTCTTTATAGTACTTGTGTCATACTCTGATGTGTTATATATATTTATGCATTAATTATTGGTATTCATTGTATTTTAACATTAATTATTATGTGAGTATTTTGAGATGTGTGTGTGCGTACATCTATTTAAACTATGTCCTCCCATGTGTGTGATTTTCGTACGCGGTGCTGGTCACAAGCCCTTGGCCTATTAGAGGGGGTCTGGGGGAGTGACACTCAAATTTCTACTAGCCAAGCTGGACCTGATGAGTCGAGTATCAAAAATATATTTCTCCCTAACCCTTAAATAGTGATATACAAAATATAATAAATTCATGGAAAACCATTTAAATCCATTATAGGAATCAAATAAAACATCAATATAGGGAATATGATTTTTAATTATCAATTTTAATTGTTTCAACTTATCAAAAGTGGTAGATAAATATTGAATACCATCATTTTTTCATGGAAAATAGAACAAGCACCAACGAAGGTAAATATATTTATGAAATAAATACTTTACTATATAAATATTAATATTCAAATTAAATTATACTTCTTTAGTTAGTTATATTTAATAGTATTTTAAATATATTATATTTAATTAATAAAATATATCAATGGAAGAATCCATATACCGCTTTTGTAATATTTATAAAAATTCCCCATGAAAACATTTGAAAATATATCTAATAAAAAATTAATCTTTTTTCCTTTGATTCAAGTAATCGATGAACCAACCCATCCAATTAATAAGATAGTGGTTTGAGTTCCCAAATAATATGGCCTTTTCATATTTCATTAATACTAGATTTTTTTTCAGAAATTATATGCATGCCCATCCAGTGAGATAAAATTAACTTTATGAGTACAATAGTCCATATGAGTCATATATCCTACTATCCAATCCATTTAGATGATTGTTTCAATTTTTTAACTCAGTGTGTAAATAACCCCATGATATTATTACATTTTCAATTATAATAGAACAAGTTGGGAATTTATATGTTTGTTCATTTCATTTTCATAATAGTGTATTAATCTTTATATTATAAGTCCTTACCTTTAAAATCAAAAAAATTTATTCTATTAATCATGAAGATATAAATGAGTGATATGCAATCATAAAAAATGAGAAAATTAATTTAGAAATAACCAATAAAGTACCTCATATAGTAGAAATAATAACATCATATTTTTCATGAACTGGATTAATTTTATAAATTTAACCTTGACTCTTCTGAGTCTTACCTTTTCAATGAAAAATTTTATTTATCCATTCTCTAGATCTAATACATACTAGTTAGGGTTTCTCTATTGATTCACTAGATCTTTGAGTCTAATATAAATATTTACTTCCAATATCACATAAAAAATTAATAGTATTTATTTAAATAACCAAAATTGAAATAATAATGACCCGATTGAGGTATAGTGAGACAATATAGGATTTTGTGTACTAATCACAATACCAAAAACATTTAGTTTGGTTCTTTTTAGAATAATTTGATTATATTACATTAAAGTTTTTCCCACTACTCTATTATTAATAGATTTCAAATCCAATTCCATACACAAAATGAAATTTTTCTTCTATTAGGTTAAGGAAGGAAAGTGTTTTCATTCTATAGTTATATCTTATCAGCAACAACCATCACTTGTTTATTCGCATTCTAAAAAAAGTTTGTAAATTGATAAATAAATCCCTCAAATGAGTCTTTTCCCAATGAAATATTTTAAACATTTGAGAAATAATATTTTGATGATTCTCTAAGCATTTTAGAACTAATGTTAGTTAAAAAACCTATTCTATACTCAAAAAATATCATACTGATATAAATATATAACAAGGAAAACCATGTTGTGGTGGTATTAACCACACTATGGTTTGTTTTTGAGTAAATAATAATGTAATGAAGGTTTCTATATCATGGGTTTTTGCAGTAGTGTATGAATTATATAACAATTCATGTTAACTATTTGTTTCACCCACTTAAAGATATCATGATAATTTATAATATTATGTGACAATGTCTAAGAATACTTAAACCCATATAAATATTGATTATTTAAAGGTTATAAACTTAACTGTACATCAAAGTACACATTACAAGTTGTTATAACATTTGAATACATTTTTGAAATGTTTTAAATGAGAATTATACCTTTATGAAAAGTTTAAGAGTCTAAGGAGTGTCCTTGGAGGATATATAAAGTGATTCACTCCCTATAAAATAATGTTAGTATAAATATTGTATGGAAATACTATTAAACACCTTGATATATAGGTCACATTCTCTATTTATATTTACTCCAAGGTTCAAAAAATTCCAAGGAAGGGAAAATTTTACCTAAGTGTTAAGAGATTTATACAACCCATGTAATACTTTGGAGGAAGGATTATTATTATTTCATAAGAAGGTTCTCTATAAAGATCATGTAAATCACCTTAGATAGATTAAATCAATAATAAAAAATTATGTTATTTATTTATGTTTTATTTAATTAAATTGATTGTTTGGATACTAAGATGAAAAGGGTTGTTAGTGGTTTGTTTTTTAAGTATTTGAAAAATCATTTTCCTTAATAAACCCAGATAATGGTATTTTTACTGAATCAGCATGGGATACCATTAATCTTGTACCCGACCTACCTCACTGTAATTCCCAAAGAGTGTTCCCAAACCCCAAACGCTAGAAACTAGTTCCTAGGTCTCACAATTTCTCCAGTGGGATTGATTTCACCCTTGTACAATAACAAAATAAATAGTGAACTTAAAAAAATATTTCTTGAACAATCAAGACGATGGGAATCCATGTCCTAAAAATAATTAAAAACAAAGAAACATTCCAAGAAAACATGGAATAATAAGATAAAAATACATGCAATACATACAACTAGATCACTAAGTAAAAATATATGAGAAACTGGTATAATAGGTATAAAAAAAGATACACCAAGTTTAATTAGCTAATATAACAAACTGACCATAAATAGAACCCGAAAAACACTAAAAAACCACTATATGAACCATATTAACTCAGCACATCCTAATACATCCATCAATGTATCTAAATTATATATTAAAAAAACTAGATAAAATATATGGAACTTGAAAGAAAACATAGGATCTATATATATCGACATACACACCATTTTATATACAGGGTGTGATCCAAACATACTCAGTATGATTTCTCGAAAGAGTCTATGTAGTTCCTTTGATATTACATTCTATAAATTTTAGTTTGAAATAAATATTTTAAACAAGTATATTTAATAAGAAAAGAATATATAACACAGTTTATCCCCATTTCATTCCAAAACCATAAAGTAAAACCCCATTTAGAACCAATCAAGGATCATTTGAACTAAACCATAATTTCTTAGTCAAAATAAATAAAAGAGTTCCTTTATTTTTTTTAAACCCTGAAATTTGGCATTTTAAAAATATGAAAAAACACTTCTTCCACCTTTCCATTTTTTTTCTCAAATTCCTTTTTCAAAACAAATAAAACATTTCTTTTAAAAACCCACACTTTCCAAACCATTTGTAAATTATTTTGAAAGTAAATAAATATCACACATGGAAATAGAGCATATGTATAACTAGATTTAAGCAATCAATAAAGTATGAAAAAATAAAAATAACCACACAATTATTCCATATAATCAAAATTTGGGGATAAAAAAGAGGTATATGTATCAGGGTCACATAAATCAACCATGATTAGATATAATCATCATGGGAAACTTAGTAGGATATAACATGAATGACATTGGACCCTGTTCTCATATCACTAAGACCGATGTGAATCCCAAAAACATCCTCATTTTGTTTTACCTTATAGAAAATCAATGAATGAAAAATTCATAAGCGGTCGTTATTTTCCTAGGGAACTATCTAGCCTAGGCATGCTGAGCTAGTGTTACACACATCGAAAACTTCTACTTGGCTACATATATTTCCCAAGATATTAATATAAAGGGGATTAGAAATCACAAAAAATCATATGAATAAAATCATAAGTAATAAATCTAATCTCACATACATAACACTTACATGAGACAAAGACTTTCACAACCATGCGTAAGAATTAACTATTAACATCCCCATGGGGAAAAAATACACAAAAAACGTGACATAAAAAGGGTATCAATAATAATGGTAATCACAATATCAAGTCATCTGTTTTTATAAATTTAAAAAAAGGCCTTCAAAAAAAACTTGGGATGACAAGTGGCCTTATCCAAAATTTTCCATTCTTTGAAAACATTCTTTGAAACTAACCAGTGCTAAGCACCACTTTTGAAAAACCCATTTCCCTTTGAAACATCTTAAAAACCCCACAAGAAAATTAAAGCTAATTTCATTAAATTTGTCCCAACACACCCTTTTTCTTGTGAACCATACCATTAAAACATGAACATTCTTTTTAAAATTAAATAATTTCCAAAAAATCATTTAATCATGCAAAACACTTTAATTATTTCAAAATTACATTTCAATAATTTTTAAAAACACATGGAATAGAACAAATTAATTTCAATTAACCAAAAAAATAAAAATCATTTTGGACCCCACATGGATAACATTTATATGTATAATTTTAAAAGAAAAACATTTTATAACACCCAATTATTTAATGACATAAAATATAAAGGAATGAAAAAAACACATACCTTTATCCAAGTGGAAACAAAATAAAAACCATTTACCTCTATGGAGAATTCACAACCAATATTGATGACACTATTTAAAAACCCTACACATCCAAAAAACCCAATATTTGAACCTACCCAAATCACTAAATCAACAAGCACAATGATTAGGGTTTTCAAAAAAAGGTAAAATCAATGTAAAAGGATAGGTGAGAGAGAGGAGAAAATGAAGTGAGGAAATAACATTTAGAGTCATCTTGGAATAAAAGGATATGATCCCAAAATAAAATATTAAGGGAGGAATACATACGTAGTTTTCACTACTCATGTGTTGTAGAATGAAATGAGGATGAAATAGGGTTAAACTCCATAAAAATGAAATGGGAGAAAACTTGGATTTCATAAATTTATGAATCAACCCTAGATTAATTATGCTTTAAAGAATATTGGTTGGGATTGAAAAACTACAATCGCTAAAAGTTTTTGGATTGATAATGATTATCATGGTGTGAACTAATATAGATAATAATTGAGGGGTCACTATCCTAGGATCTTCATTGTGTGACATAATATATAACAACATGAACAACAATAATTGTTTAACTACAAATCCTCGTGCCACTTAAAACATACAAAATTAAAAGGACACTTTAGGAAAAAAAATAGAAAAAAGATAAATAAATTAAAAACAATAGTGACATGGTGTATCATAATTCTCCCCAAAATGACACTTTCTATTCATAGAAATTAATTAACTATGTTAATATGAATAAAATCCAAAAAAACCACACCCACACCTAAGGGTTGAGAGGGAGAAAAAAACATAGAGGTGGATTCTATGAAAAATAATCATCACACATAAAATCAAAACATAAAATCCACATAATTATCCCCCAATAATCAATAAAAATATTTGAATATAACTCAATTTATAACCACCTCAACACAAATCTCTATGAAAATGGATTCCTAACATAAGCCGCACTACTATTTAAAAATTATCTATAATGGTTAAAGAACCGATAGACACACCCAAAAGAAATAATGTCACCCAAATATAAATATTTCTACTAATCAATGAAGTAATTTTAAAATTTGACCAATAATAGTAATCATAAAAAAAATATCTCAAAAAATTATAATAGAGGACAACCCATAAAGTAATACTGAAAACATAAAAAAACTGGGACACTAAAACCATCCACCATTCCATGGAATAAGAGAAAACACTCCAGCCATGAATAAGACTCAACATGGTATTAATATCATTTCCCAAAAGAAAATCAATAGGAAACTCATGTCCAAACTCACAAAACATTGACTCATGATGATCTCTATTGAAAATATGAACCCAACTACACTCATAGACCTACATGAAACAAACCACTCATCCAAGTTACGCTAACATGAACCAAAGTATTGCCCATATTTAATACACTTAAAAAACCTCAGTCCATGTTCTATGATATCCTTGAAGAACAAAAAGCATCATAAATCCATGGGTCATGAACATCCCAAAATAAGAACTCCGTACACAAAAGAAAACCATGAGGGCACCCAATGGATACTTCAAACAAAAGTCACCCCAAACCTGAACTATTATATGATCCTTGAGAATGAATCCAAAAACATACTATGAATCTAATTAGAACCACACCAAAAATTCTCCCCACATCATATCCTCACGAAACTACCAACACTGACCCAAGCGACGACCTTTGATAATAAAAAAGAGTTTATAACCACTAGGGCTTCAAAGGTTTGGGGATATAATCTCGAATAAAAAATATATATGAGGTATGAGTATGGACTGAATCTAAATAAATGAGAAGTAAGTTTCAAAAATATTCAACACTCAGTAGCTTTAAAAGAGGTCCCAATTACATAGTGGTTTCTCCACGTGCCCGATCCCAAAATATTTCCACTAAATAAACATCATCTTGAATAATTCTGCAAGACACATAGGTACACAATGAGATATAAAATAATCATATACCTCTTATTTCATAGTATGGTAAGTTCCAAGAACTAAATGAAATACAACCAGAATAATTGGATTCTATTTAATGGATATCCCAACTGACATGTTTTCTCCCTTTAATCAAAAACATTCTAGGAAGCACACATTAAATAGAACAATTCATGAATCAAACCCATTAATGTTTCCCAAACCAAATCAACTATCCCCACATATATTAATCTAAAAAAATCAAAAAACACACATTACCAAGGAAAAACACATACAATAAAATCCATACATTAAAAAACCACTACATTCTATAAGAAATCAGTAATTCAGTTTCCATGAAAACACATGATTTTAAACCCACCAAATCATTTTCAGAACATTACATTACATCTACATTCTAAATTTCCGACTAATTTATTTTGAAATACTTTGCCCAAATCCAAAAACAAAAAATATTTAAAACTCTAAATACAATCATGTTTCATAAATATCTTCTTTACTTAAAAACATTTACAAATGAATGCACTTTTTTTTCAAAACACTTCACCCTTTAAAATATTTTTATATACCTTCATATTTTCATTTTAAAACCATTATACTATTGAAAAAATTCCAAGAGAGTAAAAATATTTACAAATAACCAAAAAAAATGTTTTAAATTAAAATAAATTTCTATATTACTGTATGAAATCAACGATTCTAAAAATATTTCATGAAAACTATGTTTACATTATGGAATAATCAAAGGATTAATTTCAAAACAAAACATTGATTTATGAAATATCCTGTTTCCATACAAACTTAGTTTTCATAATAACTTCCATGAGAAAACACACCAAAAATCCAATCATAATTTAACCCAAATAAAAAAAAATCAAATCTTTATTGAATCCAACCTTATCACTAGGAATCACCCATGGGAAGTGTTAATATCATGAAAAAATGAATGAGGAAGAATGAATGAAATTGATAATTGATTTTATGGACCATGTTGTAATCATAAAATAGCTTCTAAAACATTATTAGAATATTGCACCAAACCTTTTAATGGATTTTTATGTTATGTTATGTAACTTTGAATAATATATTGTTCCTCTATTATCATCACAAAACTCAATGAAACCATCATGGAAAACCAATAAATTCTAATGATGATCAAAACATCAACATATTAGTATCTATCCATCAAAATAATCAAAATAGAATCTAAATCCCAATAACCAGTGGAAAATAATGTTTTTTCTTTTGAGGTGGTGATTAAGAACCTACTCATGATCTAACCCTTAAGACCTATTGAAAGTCCTAATCTCCAAATTCAAAACAACCAAATTAAAATAGATCATTCCAAGAACCTATGACCTTTTTCAAAACCTAGGATCTCATATAATTTTTTCAATATCTGGCCTTGCATACCACTAAACCGCTACCTAACTTAATTATCCATAAGGTCCAAAGGGTGTTATCGATCCTCACAAGATAGAAATTGGTTCCTAGGACTTAGTATTTTTCTCTGATGGGATTGATTTTACCATTACATAATAACATGAATAAGAATTATAAGTTACTGAAATTGCATCATAAAATTTAATGAAATTTAACAACCTTTACAAATAAATAAGTTTCCAAAATAATAATACCATTAAAAAATAACATAATAATATAAATATCTATCTAATATATATAACTATATCCTCAAATAAAAATATAGTGAATGCAAATATAAAGGTTATAAAAGAAAAAAAATACACGAGAATGAATTGGTTAATATAACTTCCTAAAAATAAATAGAACCCAAACTACCCTAATTAAGCCTCTATGTGACGCTTGGTGACTCACCATATCATGATACATCCATTGACAAATATGAATTAATATCTAGAAAATTGAAACAAATACTGAGTACTAGAAATAAAAAATAAGATATTCATATTGACACTAACATTAATTTATATTAATGGTGTGAGCCAAACATTCTTAGTGGGATTTCACAAAATATCCTATTTCATCATTTTATAATTAAATTCCATAAATTCTAGTTTGAACATAATTTGGTAAAAATTATATTTCCAGAAGAATAGAATAGGGAAAATAAATTTCTTAATTTACCCCATATTCATTCCAAACCAACAAATTAAACCCATTTTTAAAAGAAACTGAGGATCATCCGACCTAAACCATAATTTACAAGTAAAAAGGATAAATAAAATTTTTATTTTAAAATATTTTTTGAAATGGTAAAAAGATGATTTTTACATTTTTAATAAAAATAACTACTTCTTCCTCCTTTCCAAAAACATATCTAAAATTACCTTACCAAGACAAGCATAAATTCCCTTTATAAAAGAAATGATTTTCAAACCATTTTTAAATTAGTTTAAAGCCAAACTGAAACCACTCTTTATAAAAGTACACAATAATAGATGGTACCAAGGAATCGATAAATAATGATAAAATAAACAACAATCAGTTGATGGTTTTATACATTCTAAATCTATGAGAAACAATAGTGGTATATGTTTTAGGATCCCAAAAATAATTTTTGGATGGATCTATGAATATTGATAATCTGACTAAGCTCTAACATGAATGATACTTGACTTATTTCTTAAATAACTAGAAACTATGTGAATCCTTAAAGCAATTTTCATCATGTTTTCCCTTTTAGTTACTTAAATTACCAAAAACCCATTGGAGGGTGTAACATTCCTAGGGAACCAACCATCCTAAACACACCTAGCTATTTTTGGACACAACCATACCTTCTATTTATCTACTAAGGGTTCCCATTATATTAATATAGGGGAGGTTAGAAATAAAAATGAATCATATGAATAAAATTATAAGTAATAAACCTCATCCCACCTCCATCACCAATAAAAACAACATTCCCCTTCACAACCATGAAAATAATTTATTAATAACCATCTCTCCTGGGGACATAATCAATAAAAAACATAATATAAATAAAGGGAATAAAAAATGAGGGTAAAAAAAAAATCAAGACATCACTCTTTATAAATTTTTAATTGGGCCTCTTAGAAAAACATGGGATTCCTAGTGAATTTATTCAGTTTTAAACCCACTCTATGAAAAAATTTATTGAAATTAGTAAGTGAGAAATAACCTTTTTGAAGTTACCCATTTCCCTTTTAACCCACTGTAAAACACAGAATGTATTTCAAAGTACAATTGAGATTTATCGCCTACCACTGGACTATGTGAAGTACCTAGTTTGTGGGACTAATTCTTTTTTAGTTATATGATTTTATTGATCAATAATAAGTTGATTTGGGATCTTATGTTTTATCAAATGTATATCCTTAGTAAAGGAAAATGATTTGGTAATTAAGTGGTAAATTTTATTTTGGAAGTTGTACGCTCTGTTGGGAACACTATATGCCAAAATAAAATAGAATACTATGGAAGTTCATTTGAGGAGTAATGGTGGATTTTTTAATTTTGGAAGATTCTATGTTTTTTATAGAGATTAAGGTTATTAAAGGAAATGATTAACCCATCATAGAGAATATGTGATTTGGTTAATTACACTTCTGTATGAGACTTTAAGAGTATTTGATGTTATTTGGAGATAAATGTTATGATTTACTATGAAAGACTTTGTGGTTAAATTCTTCTGAGATTTGGGTTTCAATATTAGTTTTGATTATATTGAAGGATTTTAAGGAAATTTTTATATTGAATGGTCTTTATTTATCTTTTGGTATTGATTGTTCAATTTTGGGAATTATGATTTCTATTTTTTTTTCTATAACAGATTATCCATTTTTGGGATCTTCTAATCTTGTACAAACCATTTGGTTTTGGTTAATCTCTAAAGATAAGGGAAATATATAGTTCATCCTTTGTGGATTATGTGATTCTCTAGAAGTTGTTTCTAGCACTTCAGGTGTGACCAAGTCATATTGAATACACATCCTTTGGAGAAAAGATGAGTTAGTGGTAGAAATTTATTAAAAGATGAAACTCTAATTAAAAAGTAAGTATATCTTTTTATGTTCTTAGGAAATCTCATCAATAAATTCCTCAACATTATTAAATAGAACTTAAAAAAATGTTGTCTGTTTACTTTTCATACTAGGAAACTAATGTCCATTTAACCCATCACAAGTTTGTGGTTTTATTGTTCTTAACTTTCTCTTGATCATGTGTTCAATCACTCAACATCAGAAATTGACACATTGTTTATCTTCAATATCCATTTTTTCCTACATAGAATTCTTGTATGGGTTATCTCGGGTGACCTTTGTAATTCTCTTTCTATATTTAAAAGTGACTGTTTTATTGGAACTTTTTCTGATGTGGGACTTTCAATGAAGTTCCCAAGACCAATTTTAAAATTTAAAGGATGCAATTTCCAAATGGAGGGAAGAATGTAACACCCCAAGTTTCCATGATACACTTCTCTTTGAATAATACAATAGCGTGCAATGTACACAACACCGAGTTCAAGCACACCACGACCTATCAAACTAGCCATTTAGAAAGAAGTTAGGAATAATAATAACCAAATTTTAAATTCTATATATATCCCATATAATTTTAACATTCATATTTTGTGTTTATTAGACATAATATAAGAAAAAAAATCAATTTTTTAGATAAAAGAAGTTTTTTTTTCAAAAAATGATGCTTTTCCACATTTTAATGGAGAACCCTTTATAAATACAATATTTTAAACTTTTATATGTTCTATTTTAAAAAATAAAATTCTTGTTTATAATTGGTACATCAAAATTTACTTTGGGTAATTTTTTGGTTTTTTTCTGATAAAATTGATTTTATGAATAGTGAAAAATACTGCATTTTAATTCAAAACTACCTTTTAATATAATATATTTATATGGTTAGATTATATTTTTAATTTGTTTTAATGTTTAATTAGATTATATTTTTACCATTTAATCCAATTTTGGTCATTTTATGTAGTTTGACTTTGAAATTGGACATAAAAAGGTGTCAATCTTTAGGTAGTTATTATTTATTAAAAAATACACTTTTTTTCACAACGGGAAATAATATTAAAATATATTGACATAAATTCTATGTTTTTAATTTGGTAAAATAGACATAATTTCTGAATTCGTAATATAAAATACAGCTTAGGCTGAATTTTTGGTATTTTTCTGAAAAACATCAATTTTTGATGAAAAGTGAAAACACTAAGTATTAGTTAAAAAACTAACTTTTTCATTTAAATGAAAAGTTACGACTTCTTTGAATTGAATTTTAAAAATCTGTCATACATGATGGTTATTATTAAGCAAAATGTGGTTTAATAAGATAAAAGTAATTTTTGGTGAATAGTAACTTTTGACTTTTATTTATCGCGGTTAAAGGTAAATAGGGAACTTCAAGAAAAAGATAATAATATAATAATATTAAATTACCCAAACATGTCTCCTAATCCTATTGGTTGATACATTTCCATCCTTGTAAATCCTTGGGACGATTTTGGGACCCCATGGAGCTACTTAATAGTGATAATGATACTTTATATTAATTAATTTAATGTAATGACAAAAATGGCATAAATATATATCTTCTATTAAATCAATTCTTAAACGGGGATATATAAGTTATCTTTTCAACTAGAAATATTAAATTTAAATCTAATAAATATTTCCTACATCATGGTATTTTTTTTATAATTTTTAGACACCAAATAAATAAACTTATATATGACACAATAATGATGTAGTGTTTACCTCATTAATGAATTATTTAAATAAATAATATAATAAATATTAAAAAAATATCCAAAACGTGTCCATTTATTATTGGATGATTTTATTTCGAACAAGAGTCATCTTAAATTCGAATTTAATAAGTTTTGGACCTTTAGAATCCAAAAATATTTATATAATAAAATAATATTTTTGAACTTTCCTAAAGAGCCCCTCCTCCCCCTTATAAAAATCCCTCGCGTCTAACCCATTACTCACACCTATCAAGCCTCTTGTATCACCCAAACTCTTGCAAAATAATCTCTCCAAATCCCTCTCTTCCACCTAGAAGCCTTACCTTAGGCAGAAGGCACTTCAATAAATCCCTTTGGTTCAAACCAAAGGGAGTTACCTGATTTAAAGGTAACGTCTTCTCTTATGTTATTTTCTTTTATTTTACTTCTCCAACCCCCTAAACTCATTTATTAATTTATTTTATAACAAAACCAGTATAATAAATATACAAGGTTGTTTATTTGAGAATTATTCAAACTAAAATTACACACACCTTCATCTAATTGGTAAAGAACAAACTGCTTCGCTGGATGATGAACTACTGCCTCATGAAACGATGATTGTTCAATCTTCTCCTACCACCTCTTACAGTAGACATTAATATGGAACTATATCTACATGTAATATATATTATATTTATATTGTTTCTATAATTATTTATTTTTCATTTATATCATACCTTTATGGTTTCCATAACGGGTAAATACGATAATTTCATTTTAGGAAGTGCGGACTACCGCCCCCTCAAAATGATGTGACTCATTCATACCATACGTGGAACATATAAAGGATGGATTTAATTAAATTAAATAACATATATATTATAATGGAATTATATTTTACCTATTTTTTATTAATATTTCATTCCATTAAATATAAAATAGAAATGAAAGTAGCGTTCATGCGTACGTACGGCTTATCGTCTCTATTAACGGTTCGTTTAATTTCTCAACATAAAATGATATGGAATATTATAAATACATATACATTGGATATATATGATATATATGATACGTAATCATGAATATCATTCTGGAGATAATAGAATTTTGACAACATGGACAGTTTGTAATTATAATAAGTTCATTATTTGGAAAAAGTTCTGAACATCGACAAAATGTCCGATATGAACTCAATCAATTATCAAACTGTTATAGCAAGGTAATAAATGATATAAAATGAATAAAAAACTTAAAATTTTTTCTTTAATTTAGTAATAATTAACTTAATTTTATTATTTAGTAATAACACGAAACATATGAGTAAAGTCAGAGCCGAGGTAAGGGGTTTCTTATCTCACTTTTAATTCCGTGAGATTTCCATTGTTCGCCACTTATTTATTGAATGTGGTGAATTGTGTACTTCAATTTGATATATATTATCATGATTATCTTTATATTCATGGTATTATGGGATTAATTTTATGGTTATTAACTTTTGGTCACACAAATTGATTGATTACAACGTGGTAAGGAATTTTCATCTCACATCATATTCCCGTGAGATTCATCCAATACTGCCACTATTTACTTTTGAGTGCTGTATGTACTACCCATGATTGTATTCTTGGTGTAATATACATTAACTTATGGGTATTTATATCTTCATTGTATGATATTTATTTCATGGGGTGTATGTTTCATATGTTACCAAATCGGTAAGGGAATTTCAAATTTCAATTTCCACTCATTGGGATTTACGCATAATTCATTGATTATTTTACTCCAAGATTATGTTTGAAATAAATATTTATTATTTATTTAGTAATTTATACTCCCCTTTTGTGTGGATATACTTTTGATAAACATAATAACTCCATTGATAAATTCTCTTTCCATTGATATGAACTTGTTAAGGGTAATCTAAACTCAATTTCCATTCATTTAGTTGAACATCCAAGTCATTGGTATTGTTTTTACAAGAATATAAGTGAATATACTCTAATTTATTTACACTTAATATCTAATTATATTGAGCTTATTTATATTTTTCACACATAATTATGTCATTTATTTATTCTTAACATAATGATACAGTCTTTATAATGGATTTCATCTCAATTTACATTCCATTGAGACTTATTTGTTGTTATGCAATAATTCACTTTTATATGGTGTATATACTGTACTTTGACATAGTATAACATTAATTACTTCATTCTCATAATATTATAATGTTTTAATAACCTTAATTATTTGTATTGAAGAGTCTCTCATTTGGATAGGAACTCTAACTAAAATATCATTTTAAATGTTTTAAAGATTTATTCTTCTAAATCTTTCCCATTAATGTCCATGTTTTAAAAATGTTTTTACGGATTTATTTTTATGAAAATTGATGTTTTAAAATTAAAATTACATTTAAAAGATTCAAAGTGGTATGTGGCACTTTTATTCAAAAATCTATTTTAAACGGCTTCTTGATAAACAGTGACCGTTTTAGATGTTTTGAAGAAAAAGAGGGATATTTCTCTCAAATAGTTTTGATGATTATTTTAATCTATGCCAATATCCTTCATTATTATCGATTGAGGTTAATTTATTATAATTCAATATTATATATTGTATTTAATGAGTTATGTTTGACTGTGGATGTGGTATTTTTATATCATTCATGGTTTGTGGTTAAAATATTGACATTTTATATGCTAGTTTAATATGAATGTTTAGATTATATTTCAACATTTTTATATGAGGAATGCATCAGAATTAGTAAGTTATGGGTGGAGCCCTCTATAGCTTCTCGATGTATTGGTTGGTCTCATGAGAAAAACTAGTGTCTTGGCACAAAGCCTTGACAAAATCTTATTTGTAGTCTTAACACAAGTCTTTGAAAATGTGGTTATGATATCTGGAAATATCCATTCCATCATTATGAAATTATCTATTGATATTACATGTGATTGTTTGACTAGTATAATATCCACATGAATAAGTAAATTGAATTATTTGATTTATATTTTCCATATTAATCTGAATTTTATGTTTAAAAGGCTTGTGGTTTAGTCTTACACATTGCCTTAAATGTTTATGATTATTTAGAAAAGTTTCTTCTATATTGTTGTCCATACTGAGCATCTAATCTCATTCCTTTCTATGTTTTATTTTTCACTGGATGTGAAGAAACATATTATGATTGACCTGTAGGGATAGACTAAGGGATATAAATGTGTTAATAGGGGGCACAATGTTACTGTTTTTTCATTTAATAATGTAATGTAAAACTTATGTATGTATCTAATACTTCCAAGGATACTAAAATAATTGATCTTTCAAGACGTTATCTATTGTGATCATGCCAATTTTATGTAATAATGCGCCGAATCTAGGTAACTAGGGTAGGGGTGTTACACTAAGGGTGGGGATTCATTATCTTTTTCTTATTTAATGTGAAAATGTGGGACTATAATGATAAAATCCTTAGGTAATGGTAGAATGAACCTAATAAAGACAAGAATGTGGAATATGAAGGAAGAATGGAGTATTGGAATGGGTTATCGATTTCTTATTGTTTATGCCTATTGACGACTTGTGTTTTGATAAGATAATATTCCATCATTAAGTTGTATATGTTTTTAAATAAATTTGATAGAAAAAATAATTATAGGATAATTATAATGACAAATTTTAACAAAGAAACATGTTAATTTGATATATTTTTAACTTTATTTTTTGATGGAATATGAAAGTAATGCTAAACTAATTTTTAAATTGTTTTAAAGATTTAAATAACTGATAAGTTAGAGGTTTCATATTTATTCAAACCAATCCATAATAAATGGGTTAATTCATCATGGTAATTAAAATGATATATTTATAAAGATAAATTTAATGGGGTTATGAGATCCAATTCATGTTGTGGAAGAGTTTAATACCTTTGATATATGGAATTAATGCATTTTCATATATACGTAAAATAATTTTGTAATGTATTTGTGATATAAGAATTTAGAGCCTTTTTATGACTGCTTGATAACATTATGTGGTTAGTTTCAATTAATGAGAAATGGTTTGGGATCTAGAGGCTGTTTGAATGATGGTTATTTGGATATGGTTGGGAAATTTATTTGAGTTCTAGTTTGGGACCTCAAGTATTTTTAACTGATGATGGTTTTGATATGGTTATGAATTATGGATGAGGGATGGGATGATATCCCATGCTATAGTGATGGTTTATTCTTATGATGGATAGATAGTTAATATTGTGTGCAATGGTGTGGGTCACCAGAGAAGTTTAGATGAGTTTAATGTATGGATTTTTCATCGATTATTTTATTTCTTGATGCTTGGTAGATGGAATGTTGGCTAGATATTTCTATGTTAGTGGTTTCCAATAAGCTGATGTAGTTAGACTCTTTCCATGGTGTGTACAGTTTTAATGTGGTATCTTCGGTGGAGTCCTAGAGTATATAGATAATTTATGAATTATAACTGAATAAATAATCAACCCATGGGATGGGGTGTTGTTATTGGATGTAAAGTTAAATGCTTAACATGTTGTTAATAGTGATTAATTTCGTGAGATCACGAAAAAGAATATATAATTCCATCAACACCTATATTAAAAGGATTAAATTTTACCCATTTAATAATATTAATTTATGGTTAATTAATTAATCATAGCTCTAATTATTTTGTGTTCATTTATAGGCTTGACCTTAGTGTGGAATCTAAGGGTCTTGTGTGACTATATCTTAAGATATGTATACAGATCGGGTTTTCTAGAGTGTGGTTTGTGTGTGATATTGTTTATAATTTCTGAATTTATACGCTACCCCATCGACATTAGTAGGGAAAAACACCCAAATATGTGGGTGGGGGGGGGGGGAGGGGTGTTTTCTCTAACATTTAGGCTACTAAGGGAACAAATGATTGACCTATACCTCTCTTATGATCTATATTTGGAAATATTATAGTGGGATTATCCTAGGTTATAATAGCTTATGGTTTAGAGTGAATTCCTACCCTAATATAAATTTCTCAAATTTACTATACATTTATTGGTGTGTTAGTGATTTGAGGTGTTGTGAATACTTGTATTTTATCATGAGGGATATGGATCCCTATAGGTATATGTGTATGGGATATGATGGATTGAGATATAATTAATATACATAGCCTATAGTGACATCTATGAATACTTGTAGTTATAGGTAGGAACTTGTTTATGATAAGATAGATTATGGACTAGTTTCAACAAATGATATTGGAACCTGTGTGGGATTGAGGTAAGTAAAGTCTAGGATCGAATCAAATCAATGATGAATTACTTATGGAAGGTATTAACACATCATGTGTGGAATTAGAGAGTGATAGTGAAAAACCTATACAGAAGTGGAATAAGTGTAACAGAATATATATATATATATATATATATATTCTTTTGATATATAATGGTTGAATTTTATGGTTTATTTGGTGAGAGAACCATAGTGTGGATAGGAAACTAGTATTAGCTATTCAAGTGATGAGTAGTTTGATTTATTTATCCATTAGGATATAGTATTCTTCTTTCATATTATTCATGAGATGTTTCATGGGGTATCCTACTAAGTACATATATATATATATATAAATATTTTTTAGGAAAGAAGGAAATAAGTTTGTGATCATACATTACAAACTTCAAGAAGTTTTTCAGAAGATATTGGGTGTTATTGGATTTTATTATCACTTCCTTGAATTACATCTGGTATCTATCATTTTTCTTCTAGTTTATGTATAAAATTTTATTTAATGGGATTTCTTTTAGTTTATTCATGCTGTCCACTAGTAGTTTATCCTTCTTATATCTTATTCATTTAGGAGAATTCCTTCGATGTGTTTGATTAATATACTCTCGATTCTAGGATGCAAACCATGACCTATTGGAGGTAGGATTTTGGTTTCATTTTTTTATCTTCCTTTATTACCAGACCAAGATGGGTATATTTGGAGGGAAGGGGGAATGACAGAGTGGTATCAAAGGAGACAGTTGAGGGATACTATAGATTTAGAGTTATGTATTGGTGAGGATGCATGGGTTGGTAGAGAAAGAGTATAATTTTGGATTACTATGTACTATAAATAATGGAGACCAACTAGAACATTGGATTTTATGGCCATTTGTGATATAAAGCGTGGAACATCATGTATAATGGACATGATAAGAGATGTGATAATGATTGTAGGGTAGAGACCTATAAGAGAGTCATGTATTATAATTTTTTTGTGCCTATTTTTGAATTTTTGTCGATAGCGGGGAAAAGTATGAAATTTAATAAGATAATAATTAACCTTAAAAAATTATTTTTCACTAGTTTTAATAGTACTAATTTTTTTTATTTTATAGAAACGGAACCAAGTAAATATCCCCATCAGGTTCCTATAGGAGTCATTCAATATGATGTTCCCATGGATCTCCCCATAGTGGATGTTGGCAATAATGAAAATTGGAGGATGATATTATAAGGCTTCTAATTCTAGGGGTTTATAAGGTATGAAGTCTCCTTTTTCAGATTGAGAGATAGAGGATTGGATGAAGGAGGTGGAGATATCCTTTTTTTTGATCCATGGTTGGAAGGAATTCAAGGTATCTTTAGCTATGATGATTCTACATTAGTCATTGTGACATTGGGGTGTTTTTTTCTTTAGGGATCATAAAGAGTTTAGTGTATCATGGGGAACATTTAGGGATTAATTTTAGGATATGTTTTTCTCTTCAACTACTAAGGATATTTTCTAGTAGTAGATACTTACCATTAAATAGGGGATTTATAGTTTTTGATATTTTAGTATCCACTATAGGATCCTTCTTTTTTATTATTTAGACCTTTTTTCAAATGAAGAGGATATATAGAGGAATTTTGGGGAGGCTTTGAATATAGAGATATGGTGATAGGTATGGCCATTTATATTGAAGTCATATATAAAGGTATTTGAAATGGTGGAGGTCATTAGGAGGACATTGTTAAGTACTGATCCATAATGGGATGAGAGTCATTAGGAATCCTTGGCGAGGAGAGCATTGGTTGTGAGTTCTCATTTCCCTTGGTAAAAATAGATTTATTCCGTAGGGGTATGTTTCTTCCCTCTTCAACCCACTTAAGAGGATATATTATTTCTTATGCCCCTTATAGTGGTCTACAAATAGTTTTAATTTCATATAGAAGTCATGAAAATTAGAATCATGAGTACCATCATTTCCTCAAAAGTCAGCAAGTAGCTGGTGTTTAGTTGTAGGACTATCCTTTGTATTAGTTTCAACCAAGAAAAAAAGGATTATTTTTTAAAGAGTAATAGATGGGATAGGGTAGGAAAAGGATAACTCTATGACACCCCACATTTTTTGGGACTATGGGACAATAATGGTTATAGAGGTGGTATCCATAAAGGAAAGAGTGGTCATGGTGTAGGATGTGGTCAAATTAAATCTTTAGAATTTCTAGTTCAAGGAAATGCCGGTGTTATACAAGGTACTATATGCCAGTTTTCTACTTGGGTTTATGACTTTTTGGATTCTCGATAAAAAAATCCTTTATTTACCCCTCTCTAGTACATGATTTTGGACTTGATGTGGAGAGGCTTATAGTTCCATTAGTGTTGATTGAACTAGTTGGAGGTCAATATAGCATATTTGATGTGTGAAGAGATTATTAATTGGTGCTAGTGTAACACTACTGTTGGGGAGATTTAACATTTTTGAAAATAAAATAGTATGAAATCAGCATAAAAATGGATTTACTCAATTTAGTTCATGATATCATAGAATTATTAAGACATCGTGACACCTTTTAGGATGCCTATGGAAACCAGGGAGTGTTCATTGGTGTGAGATACAATCAGATGGGTCAGAGGTGTGTTGAATCTTTATCTACCCTATTGGAAAATTTTGTGCTAAAGGATTTGGAGGTTTATTTGGTGGTGTTTACCAGGACTTTTAATGAGTGCCCTAATGTATTTAATAAATATGTTATGACATTACCCCCTCAAAGAGAGATCAAGTTTTTGATAGAGCTACAACTAAGGTTTTCTATGAAATCGTTGTATTTATATTGGATGGACCCTTATGAGTTGTGTGGTATGTGGATCCAGGTTGATGATATCATAAATATATGATTCATTTGACCTACCATTTCAACTTTGAGAGCACCAATTTAGCTTTTGAAAATTTACGCTGTCAGTTTATAGTTGTATTTTGAATATTTCTATTACAATTAAGCGGTGATGAATAAGTGCTACGCTCTCCCATTGATTGGGGATTTATTCAGTTAGCTAATGGTCTATTCTATTTCATGATCGTTGACATGTGGTTTGGGTATCTTAAAATTCCATTGAAGGATATAAATATCCCAAAATATTATTTCTGATATCTTCATGTGAATTAAAAATTCATTATTATACCTTTTAGTGTAACAATCTAAATATGCTCATGGGATTTACAAATGATATGTTAATTGAGTTTATGGACCAGTTTTTGGTGGTATTAATCAATGTCATCCTTGTGTTTTCAACCATGGAGGAGGTGCATATAGAGAATATTCATGTTTTGTTAAGAGTCCTTTAGTTTCTTTAGTTATTTAGGATGCTATCAAAGTGTGAGTTTTGGTCTTTTGAAGTCCATTTTAGTGGCATATCATGTCTCAACATAGAGTAACCATTGATCCTTCAATGGTTGAGGCAGTGTCTTTATGGGTATTCCCCAAGAAGTTTTCATAGATGCGATGTTTCTCTGGTTTAGATTATTATTATAGGAGGTTCATACCTAATGTTTCACATCTTTTTAATTATATGATTAAATTTTGTTGAATGTATAAGACATTTCTTTATACTGAATAGTTAGAAATTTCTATTAGAGTATTTGAAGGAGAAGCTAGTAATTGACCCAGTTCTTTTTTTGGAAGGGGAGGGAGTTAGTATGATGTTTACCATGGCACTTGAAATATTGGTTTTGTACATGTGTTGATTAACCATTAAGAGATTATATCTTATGGTTCTTGATAGTTATGACCCCATGAATGTAACTATTCTACCAATGATCTTGATCTTACTGTTGTAGTGTTTTTTCTAAAGTTGTGGAGACAATACATTACTAGTAAAATTTTTATGGTCTTGATGGATCATACAATCCTGAAGTATGCATTATTCTACTGTAACTTGAATTTGTAGAAATTATTGTGTATTGAGTTCATACATGACTACAAATTTTATATTTCCTTTACACTTGGTAAAGGAATTGTTGTTATATATTCCTTGAGTATGAAGTTGTGAGGTGGGGCTATGCACGAGTTTGGAGACTCATGGAGAGTGATGAAAGAGTAATAAAGAATACAACATGATATGGAAGTAGTTTATTTTAGAGTTTTTATTTACCTGATTACAATGAAATCATATTTAGTTTTGAAAATAGAGGATACCAATCTAGGGGATTATAAGGTATAGGATTTATATGATGAAGCTATTGGTGGTGATTCTCATGAGGGATTGTTTGAGGGTAAAAAACATTGGGTTTTATCTTAGGAAATATTTTTTTTCCATCCCCTTATCCATGTGGTGGTTATTTGTGAGTTCTACACTTATCCCTTATCAGTACAACCTAGTGTGAAACATCTTTACCATGCTTTGAGGGATCAGTTTTGGTGGTCTAGTGTGAAGTGCTTAGTTACAAAGATTGTCTCTTTGTTTTTTTAAACCAAAAGGTATAGGCTAATCCCTATTCTCTTGGTGGTATTCTTTAACAACTCAACTATACTTTGTGTAAGAGGGAGGAAATTTTAATGAACTTCTGCTCACTTATTAGTGAATAAGGATTTGAGGTTAGTAAAAGTGTTGTTGAGGTAGTACATAGTGGAAGAAATGAGTCTTCATGGGGTCACAAGGATGATCATATTTTATAGTTTTCTTCTTTTTACCACTTGTATGTGGATAGAATCCAATATTATTTTTGATATCAACTATAAACATGAACCAATTATAAATGATAAATTTATAGTCAACCAGATTAAACTATCTAGACTTTAAAGGGCATGTTTTATGAAAATATTATGCATTTTAGAGGTATAGTGGTGTGACACCTACCTGTGGTGAAGTCTTACTAAAACAATAGTTATCAATCCACTATTGACATTAAACCTTTTTAATTAGTATATAATTACCCTATCCAATCCTCATTATGTTAGATTAAGGTCGAAGATTTAGTTATTCTTGGACTGTAATTACTAAAAATAGTGATAGAAATGTTGTAGGTGATCCATGAGTAAATAAATGTGGAATATTATCTTCTAATTTCATATTCTAATCATTGATGGAGGACTTTGGAGTTCGACATTTGAGATCAAAAATTGTTGATGGTGTCTTCAAATCCGAGGGAAGTGAAGGTTCAATCATGTGATTATGATTTCTCCTCGGATATTTATACCTTTCAAGGTACTGGATTAGGTTAGATTTGTGGATTAATGGTTAGTACTACCCTTTTTATGAGTTAGGTTTATGAAAAATTCCACATATTGTAGATTGAATGATATTTTCCTCATGATTCCCAAAACATTGACTTGGAGAAATGGATGTTAATGATAGTGCGACATTTGAGGAGTATCCTTTTGGGATTCCAGATCATTAGAAGTAGGTGTTGTTGGGTAGCCTATCAGTTTTTTCATTCCCTATAGAGGCACATTACCTTGGAGGAGAGAACCTAGCAGTGGGAGATATAGATGCATAAATAATATCTATTATTGATTTTTCTTGAAATTTATTACTTTTTTTCTTTTCTTGATCATTAGTTGGATGATTTTTAAAATCATGGTTGTTCTATGAGACCATTTATCTTACATGGAGTTTTTATTGTTTTAAACTTACCCTTGAGAGTCATATCCTCCCAGGAGAGTGTTTTTTGGCTAATTGGTGACACTTTGAGTCTAGAACATGTTACCAATGTGGTTGAAAGATTTACTTTTGTAGTAAGATCATTTAGAGGTATGTAATGGGATTTTTGTTTGGACCCCTTTTTATTTTATGGTTTTTTTAAATTCTCATGAAAGATAAATGTTAGGGAGTTATCTTATCTAAGGGAAACATTTTTCATAGGTATTTCCCTTTGCTAGTTTGACATAGGAGTGAGTGGTTAGAAGATAGAATCTTAGTTTATGGAGGAATTAATGGAATGAACATGGAAATCATGATGTAATTTTGATTTATATATTGAGGGGTTTCAAGGGGAAATTTTTTGGTTCTATATAGAATAAATTTTCGATATGAATTAGTGATTCATGACATGATAGATTTTTTGGGTTTTAGAGATGATGCAATTGAAATTTTGGTGGATGATTAACCTATGGAATTCAGAGGATGAACCCATTATTCCAATCATGAATAAGGATTAACCATTGTTGTCATATTTTGGGGATCACCCTTATAACTATCATAATTTTCCTACCCCTAGGATAATTTGTGATATTTTTTAAATATTAATGAAGTATATTTGATCAGTTTCAACCATTAACTTCTAAAGTGACCCACGAGGATATGAGGCTAGATTCACATTATTATTCCATTATCTTATTTTATGTTATTAATTTTATAAGTTATAACTTAGTTTTGTATTTTCATTTCTTTTGGTTTAAATCAATGAATGATATAGGGATCTTGTTGGTCTAGTGTTTTAGGGATCATTGGTTTCATATAAAACTGGTAATTATGGTTTGACACATAGTGTTCCCTTTTTTTAGAGAATGTGGAAATCCTCATTTTGAGGTAGGGGATATGTTAAATTTATCTTATTTAAATATCATATGTTGGATAATCATTTTTTAATAATTTATTAATGGTTTAATTGAGCTAATAAAAATTAGAATGTGGATTCTAATAGAATAATGGATTTACGGCCTTGGTTTGTGATTGATTCTGGTTTTATGCCTATTTATACTTTCAGTTTTTCTAATATAGTGTTCTATCAATGTTTTTTGGATTTATTTATGATTAAAATGGTTATTTTTATGTATATTAGATAAAGAACACAATGATGGAAAATTTTTAATAATGTGGTTAATAAAATATGTATTTTAATTTCATATATATATATATATATATTTATATAAAACATAAAAGTAATGATAAATAGCTGTTTTAATTGTTTCAAATACTTGGATAAATGATTAGTTATGTGATTCCTATTTCTAAAAACCTATTCATAAATAATTATTTAAATTAATATGGGAATTTAATTGGTTACCTACTAAATAAAAATTATTTGGGGTTGTGAGAGCTTGTTCTAATTGTTGAAGGATTATATGGCTTGGTTTTATGGACTTATTTTATTTTCCATTGTGTTAAAAATACATATGAAAAGTAGGCGTGATATAGAAATTTAGATCCTTGTTGTGATTTATTGATAACATCGTGTGGTTGGGTTTCCTTGATGAGTAACAATATGGGATCCCATGAATGATTTATTGATTGTTGTTTTGATATGGTAAGGAACAATGGATGAGCGATGGGCTATGAGACCGGAGTTTTTTGACCAATAATTGTTTTTATATTATTGTAAACCATAGATTAATGATGGATTGGGTAGTTGAGGTATGGTTGTGATAACCCAGAGTTTATAAATGATATTTTTATCTTGAAATAAATGAGTTTTATAATATACAATATAGTATTACACACATAAAGAATCAAAAAATAATTTATTTCATTAAGAAATACTATTATATTAATAAATAATTAAACCAATTAAAATTACAAGAATTATAACAAGATTAAAAATATAAAATATAAAATGGGAAAAATGAGAAAATATATATCTCTACAATATACTAGAATCATATCCCCCATTTCCAACACTATTGAAAAAATAAAATATTATTAAAAAAATCAACAACATAGAAAATCGAAATATTGATCCTTGAGAGGAATTTATTTGAATAATTAATGAAGGAAATTAGATGTATTTATAGGAATAAATATAACCATTGGAATAGTAACTTGACCAATGGGAACAGTAAGATAACTATTGAGAGTAGTAACCTGATAGTTGAAATTGTAATTTGACATAAAAATAATACAATATAATATAAATAATATTTATCATGATTAATATAAGTGAATATAAATATTATAATTCTTAAAAATTAATATAATTATTTAAAAAACTCAATTAAAATATAAGAACATTTTTAATAAACTTTAATTCAAAGTATTTCGAAAAGCCATATTTTTTATATTAAAAATTAAAATTAAATATGTAAGAAATTTATATTGAAAAAAAAGAATATAATTTTTAAAATCATCAAATTGAAATTTAACAAGGGTGTTTTTTTGGAAATTCTTTAAAATACTTCTATTTTTAGTTGAATAGTAAAAATGCTATTTTTCGCATAACCGTATATCTTAAATTACATCATTTGGGATGTAATAATGAAATTATACTTTTTAAAACATTATTTTCTGACATTATATATGTTATTTAATAAATTATTTGTTAAAATATGGTAAATTTAATTTCCAAACCTAATAACAACTTTCCAAAACCTAGAGTCAAAAATGATTCCTTAAAATAACAAATTATATTTTTTCAATCTCCCTTTTTAATAAACAAATTAATTCGAATTATAAATTGTATTTTAAGTCGTAAAAAGATTAAATTATATTTATATATGATTTATATTGTAAAATATTCACTATTACATGTTTCAACTTTGAAATAATTTTTTTTAATATTTTATTCTAAAAATATCTCTCCCCTTATGTATAAATAACCCCTCTCCATCCCCTTGGAAAACCACCCATAACCTACATTAAAAAGAAAAAAATATACCAAAATATTTATTATTAAGATAATTATAATTATTAGGGATGTTCTGGAGTAATAAAAATTTCAAACATAGAGGGATTCTTAATGTTGTACAAGAGAAGCTATATTGTGGATTAAGTATGTTTTGATAAACTCTTCTTCTTTTTATTTATTTTTCTTATTCTATTTCTATTTTTTCACAACCCTATTCACAACTAAAACATATAATATTAAATAGTTAGTATTTTATCATTATAAAAATTATTTTATCCTTCTATTAATATCATATTTTCTATATATATAAATTTCAAGGTTCCCTTTTCTACTTTCCTAATAATATCCTATCAAGGGTCGGTAGACCACCTATGGAGACAATGCCATGCCCACACATATTAACATAATAATATATGGATATTATTAATTATAAATAATATATAAACATTTAATTTTATGTATCATATGATTGTGGAATTAATTATACAAAATTTATAAGTTACATTTAATAAAATAGAGAAATCGTGGAAAACCAAGAAATTTTTAAGTAAGAAATGTTATCAAGATGACTACTTTATAACCAAGTAAATTAAGAAATATAATCAAATGAATAAAATTGAAAAATATTAGTAAAAATAAGAATGATTAAATTATGTTTAAATGTTTTAATAAATCTATGTTTTTAATTCATGAGACACAAAAGAAATAAAATAATGCATGAATTAAGGTAATGGGATTCTCGAACCCAACTCTCTTTCCATTGGTTTTACTCTATCACAAAAATTTTAGTTTGCATATTACATTAATGTTCCTTAAATATCATACCACTATTAATCCTTTTTCATTTGGGGATATACATGTTTGAATCATTATTTTAATTCCAATTACAGTGGTTTTCAAAAAACAAAATTTCATTCCAAAACAAATCTTCAACTCCTCATCTATTGTTTCTTATCCAAATAAAAATGATCTATTATTCCAATGTATGATATCCCTTCACCAAAATAAAATTAACCTATAACCACAGTTTTGAACCTTGCGTATAGCCCATAAAATCATGGGTATAGGCTATACCCATGATTTCGAGAACCGTGGGAGCTTAATCCATCAATATAGCTTCGAACTATATCCATGGTTTAAAAATTATTTTTCCATGGTTATAAAACATTGAAATAGGTGTATGGGAAATATTACACCATGTCAATAACCCTACTCCCAAAGTTTTTAAACTAAGTCTATAGGATTTAAAAAAATGCATGCGGCCAGATTCGAACCCTGGACCGCCTATATAGAATCCAAACTCCTAACCACTAAACCACATAAGATTATCAATATAAAAATATATATTTAATTATATATATTTTTTATCTGTGGATATAGGTTGAATACTTTGGGAATATGTTTTCTCATGGTAAATATTTTTCCCATGCTTATACAGGAATGCTATAGCCTCAGTTTACAAAAACAACGACGATATAGATGACCTGTACTCATAGTTATTACTGAACCATTGGTATAGGTTTTGAACCAAAACCTATACCGAACGTTTTTTCAAGAACCATTGGTATATTTCATGAAACAATAACTATAGCCATAGTTTTGGAAAAATTGTTTGTTTAGGTGTGACCAATACTAATGATTTTTGAAGAAACCATGTTTATATGTTTGGAACCAAACCTTATACCCACAGTATCTACAAAACCATAAGTTTAGGACTAAAAAAACCATATACCCACAATTTTTGGAAGACCGTGGGAATATGGTTAAACTATACCAATTATTTTTTTAAAACCATGGGTATAGCATTGTTTTCCAGTAGTGCATTTTATTTTGTAGACAATAATGTTTATTCATGAATTTATTCATTATGAAATCATTAGGAAAACCATTCCATTAAATGGGTACCTTCATGACTATGATTGATATATGTTCTATGTGGTATGAATGGTTACATAAATATTTTTATGTGGAAGGTGAATCTGTAATTATGTAGACCTCAAATTCATTAGGCAATGTCATGTATCTCATGAGATAATGTGTAATATGTTGGAATATGATTCCAGATTTGTTCACAATAATGAAGTTATGATTATAAACATATGTTATCCATGAAAATGATTCTATCTTTTTTTTCATGAATATTTGTTGTAAGACTACTAAGACATGATGTTTTATTTTTATGAATTTCCAAATTCCATGACTTTAATACATGTTTCCAACAAAATTTTAATGATGATTCTATGATTATGATATAATGATAATGATGATTATTATCATCCATGTTATATTGATTCATTTCTAATTAAAATCCTCTTACAAGGATTTTATCTCACCCCTTTCATTGATGTATATTCATAAGTGATTACGTGTACTAAAGATAAAAATTTTTTTAGTAGGATTAAGAAGTAGAATTTAAATAAATACTTATGTTTTATTTTGTTCAAGTTATGTATGGTATTAATTTTTCCAAGACACTAAGCCTTTTGTTCTTGGATTTTTATATCTATTATATTTTTTATGTTAAAAATAATTTAATAGTTATGTAATGAATAGTAGGTTTTCTATTGTTGGTATTAGAGAATTATTTAGTTAATTTGGGAATTATTATTTCATAATGTTAGTGACGTCCCTTTGGATAAGTCTAATTATATATAAATATCTATGAATATTTGTTTTAGAAAGAGGATTAACATTTGTATTTGATAAGAAATTATTTTATTATTAATTGCATGAAAGAATAAATTATTCATAATTTTTTGACTAAAAATTTTATCTTACTATTTATATTTTATTAAATAGTGGGAACTGGGAGAAACCAAGACAATAAATAGTGTGAGAAATAATTCAATGATTGTCTTAATGAAATCCCCAATTCCATGAGAGGTGGAGTTTAAAACATCATAGAATTGTTTACCTATTTGTCTTTGGAAATGAATAATAACCTAAACAATTTTTAACATCTTCCTTGACCTTATAAGGTCCAACTATCCATTGATTAATTTATGAAGAAACAACCACTGATGTTTAGTGGAACTTATTATCCACTTGTCACAGAACAGTTGGTTAACTAAATAGGGAAGACCTTTTTTGTGCTCCATAGTTCTAAAACATGGAAGGTTAATCTTATTGTTTATCATTTAAATGGATAATATAATCAGTTTTGGGAGTTGATAATGAACTCCAAGATGAAGAATGAAATGGAAGATATTTAGTGGTAATACTTTATAAAAATATATGTTAAAAAGTATTTCCCTATAAATCTTATAACAAAGAGGGTGAGAGATTTCATAGATCTGAGAAAAAAGGAAGGTTAACGTGTCAGGGATTTTGTGGAAAAATTCACATGTCTTTCTTGAAATTTCTTAGGATTTGTTTTCAATAATGATTGGATAATATATAGTTTATTTTTTGGTTTAAAACCAAACCATATAAAGGGTATAACTATCCAAGATTTTAGGAGTTATTAATTATTGGTTCTATGTTCTCTAAAAGAAGAGATGGAGTTTAGGGAATGGCCCCATGGTTATGGAGATAATAAGAGAATAACAGATTTTCAAGATGGTGGGTCTAATGAAAAGGGCGGAAATAAGATCCAGATAACAACATGTCAAAAATATGGGAAGAATGGGAATTTCCTCAAAGGGACAAGGAAATGCTTCAAGTGTGGAATAGAAAGACGCTAAGATCCTGAATGTTGAACAGAAAAATAGAAGCTGACTAACATGATGGATACAAGGAATGGACGTCCTAATATTACAGCCATGGTTCAATGATTCAATAGTTGGGAACTAGGGCACAACATAAGCTAGTTCACTAAACCATATTCCCTTGAGGGTAATCCGTATCAACAACCACTAAAACCAAATGATCAAGGGAAATATTAATCCATCAATATTAATGATGTGGATCATGAAAATAGAGTTATATAAGGTAGAATTACTATTTACTCAATATTTTAATAGTTTTTATTTTATTATGGTTGTACAAATTCATTCATAATCTACAAGTTTTCTATATCTATTGAATGAAAGCCCTAATACCTTGATGTAAGGATATCTTTTAAAAACACTTAGTGGTGAAATCATTAAAATTAAAATTTCTGAATCTTATCCTATTTGTGTATGTGGGGAGTTTCTTCTAGTGAATCTCATAATACTTCCGTTGATGGAATTTGACGATATAATAAGAATGGATTTAATCTCAATGTATAGATTTCACATAAACTATCAGGAAAAGAAAATACGTTTTCATGTTATAAACCAACTTATTATCCTCAATAAATGTAAGGAAGATCATTAATCTCCTTTGGAAAATCCTTCAATAGTGTGGGTGTTGATACCCTGTGGAGAAGAAAAACTCACCCAAATGGTAGAGTCAATGAAAGGTATCATGCTAGAGGAAATTCACATTTTTAAGAAATATACTGATGTATTTCCTAATTCCCCATGATCATGAGGTATAGTTCATAATAGAGCTCATATGCAAAGCTATCCATTTATCTATGTTTCCCTATATGATATCCTCGAATGAATTGGAAGAGTTAAAGAAGTATCTCCAAGGGCATTTGAAAAAAGGAATAATATGCCCTACTGCATCACCTTGGGGTACTCTAGTGATCTTTTTCATGAAGAAGGATGGACCAATGTAGTCTTGTATCGATTATCCGGTGCTTAACAATATCACCACAAAGAAAAAGTTTCCTATTTTAAGTATTGATGACTTGTTCCATCAACTATGAGGTCATTAGTATTTATCTATGGTGAATTTTCATTCTGGATATCATCAACTGAAGTTGATGAAGGAATATATTCAGAAGACTACTTTACATACAAGGTATGCGCCTTATGAGTTTATAGTGATTTCCTTAAGACTTAATAATTACACTAATATATTCATGTATTTGAGGAATAGAGTCTTTAGTGACTAACTAATAAAATTTTTGGTAGTGTTTATCAATAATATTTTCATTTACTCCAAGAGAAAGGAGGAACATGAAGAGCATCTAAGGATTATTCTCATGATAGTAAGGAAAGATAAAATGTATTCTAAATTCATCATGTGTGGCTTTTTTATTCATAAATTCATGTTATTTGGGAACATGATCACAAGATATGGAATTTCTATGGTCTCTATAAAGAAAAAGGAAAATGAGGAATGGCCCAGACCAACTAGTGTCATAGAAATCCATATTTTTCTTGGATTATCTAGGTAATAGCGACATTTTTTTGATGAATTTCTCATGATTTTCTATCCTAATAACTATGTTAACATGAAAATTGGTAAAATAATCATGAATAGAAGAATATGAGGAAATATTTAAGGAGATCAAGAAGATGCTAAACACTACACCTGTACACACACTAAAAATAATAGAGGAAGGTTTTGTGATATATAGTTATGCTTCAATGAAAGTCTTGGGTTTCATACTCATGAAGAATTATAAATTTATAGCTTATTACTCACGACAATTAAGGACCCATATGAAAAACTACGCGACTCATGATGTAGAGTTAGCAGTTGTGATCATCGCTCTGGAGAATTTGTGCCATACCTCTATGGAGAAATGTGTGATATATATACCTATAATAAGGGTATAGAGTATATATTCGCATAGATATTGATTAACATGTATCAAAGAAGATTATTATATATAATAAAGAACTATGATTTGTCTATTAACTACCATTAGGAAAAGGGAAACAAGGTATAATATTTTCCTACTATAAAAGAACCTTCTACTCTATACATGATGCATTTTGAGAGAGACCCCATATTCATGGATATGAAAATAATGAATCTTGAAACAATAATGGTAAGGAATACATCATACCATGCACAAGTGATTTCCTGACCACCTATCCAAGAAAAGATCTATATAGAGACCTAGCCTTTTGCACATAATATTACATGATTTTAATCATATTTTATATCAAATAAAATCCAATGATTGTAAAGTATAATGTCTTGGGAGATTTGGTACCTAAAGTTTAAAACGTGAAACATGAATAAAAAATATCTTTATTAATCATCAATAATTAGATCATAACTTCTTTAGAAATATTATATCAATATTGGATAACTAGGGGAATACATTGACAAAAGGGATTAGCTAAAAAGCTGAGTAATGTAATAAACATGGGAAGGAATCACACCACAAGAGTTATAAAGGCATAACATGATAACATAAAAGTAATGGATCATGAGTAATCATATGGAAGAAAAACATATGAAACATGTAATCACACAATTATGGAAATATTTGATGTGGAACAACATAAAACATGACATACAGCTGATTCAAGGCTAACTTCCAAGACTATAGCACATGGTCGATAATTTCCAATAATGGATTAGGTTTACTACCTAATCCCATACATGATGTCTGATGGGAATAAACATTAAACAATTTATTGAAGTGTTATTTTAGTACACCCATCATAAGATGTTCATGCATATGTGTTCCACATAAAAAATAAAACATAAGGAATAAACACAATGGTTACCCATGGAAAGAAATGGGTATCGTAATCATGTAATAATGCATAACTAAAGGGTATAAATGAAAAATGGGATTTAAATCATTATTATAAATTCATAAATTAATATTAACAATAGATCATGTATAATTATTTCCAACTATATTGAAAACATGAAAAGAGTAGTCAGATATCATTAGAAATGTTCCAATTAAGTGATGTTTTAAGGAAAACAATTAAGAGTATTTAAATAGGATACATGCATAGTTCAATGCATAAAATAGAAATTAACTGAGGTCATTTTCCATGAAAAATTTTAGAAAACTTTCGGTGGCTAAAAATAGCTTATGGTGTGTAATTGAAAATGGTTTAGATATTTAGAGGTTCCCTTTAATCGAACTTGATTATCAAGAATATTTCAGATAGAAACCTTTTACAACATGTATTTACCCATCATGGAAAGATGAATTTAGATACGTACCCATGTTTGGATCAAATTAAAAAATTTATGAGAATTATATATGACGAAATAATAATTACAATGTGGGAAATAGAGAGAAAATATAACCCAAAGGAAAAATAGATGTTCAGAGAGATCCCTTACCTTATGTCCATGTATGTTCTGCCCTTGCACCTAATGTCTTTGAAAATTAAATTAGTTTATTTATTTATTTATTCAGAAAATCTTTTACATGTATTTAATTTAGAACAATTTTATTAAGTTTATTTATGACTATTTCGATGAGTTAGAAATTTTAATTTCGTCTTTCCAGGGGCGTTTGTTTCATGATTTCATGGTTAGGTCACTTGAATAAAATTATTGAGGTTCCAGTAAAATGAGAATAATTCTCCATATTTTGGATTATATGGTATTAATTAAATTTAAAAAGTTTAAATGGTCTCATATATCATTTTTTTTTCTGGTATGTGGATTGATTCTTTTGATAAAACTTTAATGATAATTTTTTAGTTTATTCTTGGCGGTTTTTCTGTACATCATGAACTAGTTTTTAATGAATACTATGTTTATATATTAGTTATCGAACATGAATAAATTTATAATATACATATTTAATTTTTTTAATCCTAATAATGGTTTTATTACTTGTCTTGAAGGTGGTAATGGAAAACAATAACTCATCATCCATGTAGGTGGTGAACTGACATATCACGATCAATGTTTTCATTTTTAGAATACAAGGAGAAGAGAAGAGATTTGGTGATTGATGTTAAATTAATAAAATAAAATTATAGTATATATATATGATAATATACTTATCATTATTCTTAAGATATGGGAGTTTTGTAGAAGATACCAAAATAACATACATTAAAAAGAGAAGGATTGAGGATTTTACTGCTTGAATGTTGTGTCCTTGAGAACCTCTTTAAGGAACATGGGTTTGGTCTTTTGTTGAGACCAGTAGATCATGGACACGGGAGAGATACTATGGAATGTAATTAGGAAAAATTTATACAATATAAAAGTCTTATATGGTGTGAGTATAATGGGTGGTGAGGGTTGTTTTTATAGGGGGTGAGAGGAGTGTTTTTTATTATTATATACATTTGTTTATTATTTTGGCTATAGAATATTAATATTATTGATTTATATGACTAAATATTGTAAATATTTAAGGTGGGTTTGAGAAAATGTGTGATTACATCATCTATGACTAGAAAATTCATGTATTTGGCTTATAATGCAAAATACAGCAATTTTTCGTATTTCACAATTCTCCAAAATTTCAACTATTTTAGAAAAATTTCAAAAATTTAGCCCAATTTTTTTTTCAACATCTAGATTTAAAAAATGTAATCCATTTTATGAAAATATTTTTTGTATATGAAAAATTTTAATTATAAATAAAATAATCATTAATTCGAAAAATACAATGTTTTATACGATAATAGATTTTATGACCCATTGAAAAATAAATTAATGTCTAATAAAATTATATTAAAATTAAAATAAAAAAAATATTAATTGATGAATTTATTTTATAATTTATTTTATAATTTATTTTTTTCTTTTAAATCATTATATTAATGTATAATTGTAAATAAACATTTATGTTTAACACAAATACCAATAATTAATTTATCATTTTATTACAAATATTTACTTTTACTATGATATAATTATATCATATTTTCATTTTTAAGATAGATAAATTTTTTATACCTATATTGGTGAGTTTACTATTCTAACGACCATATTACTATTCCTAAAAGTAAAATTACTATTTAAATGGTCAAGTTACTCTTCTAATGGTATATATTCTAAACTTATATAAATACATATTGTTTAATTTATTCTTCATTAACTTCTTTTTTATCTTAAGTATATATATATATACTTTCATCTTCAATATGAATATTTTATTAAAAACATTATGTTTTATTTCTACAAAATTTTTCATGATTGCGGTTATTCTAGTGGGTCAAGCAAATCCAAATTTTCCCATTCTTATTATCTTATTTTCTATTTAATGTCCCACTATAATATTCAAAATTATTATTAGTATATTTTATGATTAATGTATCATTCATAATTGTGGAGAATAATTTTTATATTTGGTTATATATGTGATGTATGTGTTTTATGACATAATATGGAAAATTCAATTGATAAAATTATGGGCTGTTACATTCTTCCCCGATTTTTAAGTTTCTCCCTAAAAATTTCAATTTGATATATTATTATGAAAACATGTGTGGGTACTTCTCCTTCAAACCATCCTATGGTTCCCATGTACCTCTTTATATTTTTAGTTTCCCCATAATACTTTAATGAGGTGAGTGGTCTAGTTGCGTATAAATTATCTCTATAGTCAAAGATGTTAACTGAAATATCCTCATAAGATAGATCATTTTACTCTGGTACCACCTCTAAGTTTAAAAAATGTGAGGTATTTGATATGAAATTACTCTAGAAGGATGCAAGGAATACATCATTTACTTGATACATGGTTGGAACAAGTGTTAGTCGATAGGATACAACTCTGACATGATCACAAATCTCAAAGGGGACAATGTATGTCAGACTTAGATTTTCTTTCTTCCCAAAACCTCATGACCCTATTCAATAGAGATATGTAGAGGAATAAATTTTCAGCAACCTCAAACTCTAAGTCTTGTCAACAATTATATATATATATATATACATCTTCTATCAATTTTGAGTATCCCATATATGCTTCCAGATAGCCTTCAACTTTTCTTCCTTTTCCTCAACCATTTTAGATGCCAACAACATACATTCAAAAACTTCATCACAAAATTTAGTTGTTCAAAATATTTTACCATAAAGAGATTCATATGGATCCATTTATATTCTTGAGTGGAAACTATTTTTGTAAGAGAAAACAACCAACAAAATATTTTAATCCCATCCTCTTTAGTAGTCCACTAAGCACAATCTCAGTGTGTTTTCCAGGGTCTAAATATTCCACTAAGATTAGCCATCAGTTTGGGGGTGATAAGATCTAATGAAGTTCAAATAATTATTTAGATCATGTTGGATACTTTTTCATAACATGTAGGTGAATATTAGATAAAAACTGAATATAAATGATAATGGTACTCCATATTGCCTCACCACTTCTCTGATGTATATCTGTGCAAGTTGGTCAAGTGAGAAGTCCTCTTCAATCAAAATAAAGATACACGTCTTTGTAAGATGATCCACAATGACCCATGTAGCATTATTTCCTTCAGATTTCATCATAAGTCCAGTCAAAAAGTCAATAGTGTTATTTCCCCTTTTCTATATAGGTATTGGTTATGGTTGCATCACCCCCTTAAACTCTTTTCCTTTTAGCCTTCACTTTTTGACATAGGATACGTATTGATGTATATTTAGTGATATCGTATTTCATATTATCCCACAAATAGTGCTCTTGGAAATCTTGATACATCTATATTATCCATTTGTGAATAGATAAGGTTGAGATACGTGCATCATTAAAAATATATTTATTTATATTCATATTTTATGGTACACATATCATGACCCAAATATTAAAAATCTCATCATTAATCATGATCTCTGAGGATTTACCCATTCATATATCTTCCACCCCTTTCTGATTTTCCACATCATTTATTTAAGAATTTTTTATCATCTCCATAAGGGATGGTTGATCAATCATTTAAGAAAGGAATGATGGAGTTCCTTCCCTTTTGACTCCCATGTACATCCTTTTGAATGTTTAAGAAGATTGGATCCTTATCAATTATAATCATTGATAAAGTTACATGATCCTTTTTATTTAGATCATTTACCTTTTTGACTTACCAAGATGGAAGTGGATTGTTAAATCATAATCCTTGATGAAATATAACCATCTTTATTGGTGAACTTTATTCTCCTTCTATGTGAATATATATTTAAGGCTCTTATGGTCAGTATATATCTGACACTTCTCCCTATAGAGACAATAACATAAAATTTTCATTGAAAAGATAAAAGCTGCCAACAAAATATCACACATGAGATAGTTTTTCTCATGTAATTTCAACTACCTTGAGGTATAGGCTATCACATTATCATTATTTATAAGTAAAAAACCCAATACTTTATTTTAATAATCACTATGTACTATAAAGAGTTCCCCACATATCATATGTATATGTATTGGTGTGGTGATAAGCCTCGTTTTCAACTATTTGAATCAATCTTTATATCCACTAGTCCAGAAAAAATTTAATCCATTTTCAGTTTGCTTGGTCAGTGGGTTTTACAAATATGATAAATTCGACCCAAATGTTTGATAATACCCAATTAGACAAAGGAAAAAAAATAGATCTCCATTAATGATTTTGGTCTGGGTTACTCCTCAATTCACTTTGTTTTAAAAGGGTCCGTAGATATCAATTTTTCATGGATAACATGACATAAGTATGAATCTTATGCTATCCAGAACTCACATTTACCGTAATTTTCATACATTTTCACACTTCTTAAAGTCTTTTGTATAGTATTAAAATTATAATCATTTTCCTCCTTAATATAAGAGTAGATCAAAATATTATCTCTAAACACTACGATAAAATTTTCAAGGCAGTTTCTAAAGAATATATTCATTAATGTTATGAATTTTTTTGGATAATTAATTAATCCGAAGGGCATGAATATGAACACATTGTATCGATACTTCATTATAAAGATTGTATTCAGAATATCTTCCTTCCTCACCATTAATTTGTGATAGACCAACTGAAGGTCCACCTTAGAAAAATAATTGACCCCGTGAAGTTGATCGAACAGTTCATACATCCATGATAGGTGATACTTTTTCTTTATCATGACTTGTCTGAGATCATGATAATCAATGAAGTAGTACATTTATCTATACTTCTTCTTGCTGAATAGGACTAGTGCCCCCTGCGGTGAGACACTCAGGTGTTTAAAATCTTTGTCCATATTCTATTCTAACTTATACTTCAGTCACTCTAACTCGATGGTTTATATTTTTAAGGAATATTTGATATAAATAGATATCCATGTATAATATCAATTGAGAACTCAACCTCTCTATTAGGAGGATGACTAGATAATTCTACAGGGAATACAAATAACATCTCGATATTTTATGATATATATTATTTGAAATTAATTTAAATTATTTGGTAGATTTTGTTACATATAATAATAATTTTTAACTTGTGTTATACACAATATAATTTTTATCTTGTGTTGCATGCAACATCAAGTTTCTTAGATAAAGTGTGATACATGCTAGACATAGTCTTATGGAACAAAAACATTCTAATAATGTTTAATTTGATAGTTATCAGCAGGAAATTACAATGGATTCACTGGATTGGAATAAATTAATTTTCCAAATATGGTTTAAAAATTTATATATAATGAATTATTCAACTTCAAATTAACTATGATTGAAAATAAAATCCAATTGAATATAAATGATGTGTTTTTATAAAAAAATATTTTTATTCCCACAAAGGTGTTTTAACTTAATAAATTAAATTAATAACAATTAGTGAATAATATTAATAAAATTCTTATTTTATATATTAAATAAAATATTTATAAATTCATCCAATATGGTTCATGGGAATAAAACTTTAATAAATAAAATTCTAAGCATAAATAGTTTTACTTTTTAAAAAGGCGGTTTCACCTCCTTTTAATGGAATTTTTTTTATATTTTTTGAAACATTTATAAATTTAATATTCAATAATTAATTTTTTTAAAAGTTTAATAGAAAAATTTAATTCGGGTTAATTTTTGTAATTCTTCTAAGATCTAATAGTTTTTGATGAAAAGTGAAAAATATTGAATGTTAATTGAAAATTGCATTTTCGTGTAATTTATTTATATAGTGAAATTATATTTTAAATTGATTTTAATGTATAATTAGTTGAATTATATATCAATAAATAAAATTTAGGTCAATATAATCAATTTATCATTGAAATTTGATATATAAACATTTCAAAACTTTAAACCTTTTTACTTTAAAAACACGACGTTTCGTCTCGTTTGCGAGACTAGTTTTAAATTAACATTAAAAAAATATGTGAATTGAATTTTGAAAAATGGATTATATATTTTTTATCATAGTAATTTATAATTTATAGTAAGTTCAACAAATTTTTTCACCAGAAATTTTTTTGAAAGAAATTAAAATTAATTATAGTGATTAAGGTAAAAATGTGTTTACTTAGTTGGTAAACATTAACCGAAGGGGCCAAATGACCTATAAATTTTGAAAAATTTTATTGATATATTTATGACTTCAACCACATTTTAAAGAATTTTTATTATTATTGGATGCAATTATTGTAAGGGATAACTCCAAATAGTGTTTACCTTTTTTGTATTTACAAGAATGCCAATCCTTTACTATAAATTGTAATTTACTCTCCCTACTTATTCACACCTCTAAAGAATTTTGGCTTGTCTATACTATTCCAAGAATAAAGTACCAAAATAAATCCTTTCATACTATAATCCTTACATTGGGATGAAATAAAACCATGTATGTTATTTGGTGCAAACCAAAAGGAGTTGCTCGAAGAAGAGGTAACATTAATCACCAAGCACATTTGTTTAATTTCTTTCTCTACCTCATAAATTATTATTATATTATGATTTTATAATTAAATAAATATATTTAATATAATTTTTTTATGTTAATTTTACAAACTAAAACTTCACACAAATTGATAAAATGGAACATGAAATCATCGTTCGTGTGTACGACACACTCCCACCTCACAAACTGATGTCGTTTGTTCTTCCATTACCACACATCAAGGATTAAAATAATGATCGATTTATAGTTTATATAAGATATTTACAATATTAATAAAATTATAATACCTCTATAGTCATTTTATAATATACAAACTTTTTAAATATAATACGTTAGATAATTCGATAATGTCGCTGGTGTGTATGGTGGACTACCGTCTCACTAAGTGATGTGAAGAATTTTTTCACAAATGTGTTTCATAGAAGTTAATATGGGAAAATATAATGATAATATATGATATAAATTTCATATTTATGATATTAATGAAATAATTACCTTTCTTTAAATATAATATATAATTATCTTTATTACCTTTTCACTCACTTAAAAAGTGATAGTTCCATTCATGGACATGTGGACTACCACCTCCTAAAAGCGATGTGATTCATTTTAAATCCTAAGAATTATATGTATAAGAATAGATGATTAAATAATTTTTTATTAATGATATAATGATAATTTTTAACGATATATTTCACTTACCTTATTTCCATAATGATTATTGGAAAATGGGAATGTTACTCATGTGTACATACAACCTACCATTTCCATGATTATAACATTTTTTAAATTTTCATAACCATATTTTATGATTAGGTTTAAAAATATAATCGATGTATAAGTAGGTTAATTATTTCATTATTATTATTTTTTATATGTTTATCTAATAACCTCCTTTTCCATAGTCAACTGACCATTGTTGTTCTTTACACTTAAGCCAAATATGGTCCAAACATTCGACATAAACATAATAGATTAATAAAATGAATATAAAATGGAAATTAGTGAAATAAAGTAATGATAAAATTAAAAATGGTTCCCAATAAATCAAGTAATTAACATACTTTTATTATTCAAGAAGTTAAAAAACAAGTATGACAAATCAGAATCAAGGTAAATGGATTTTTAGTCTCACTATTATTTACCTCATACTTATACTATATTCACTAATCGTTACTTTTTTGTGGTGTATATACTACACTATGACATGATATGACATGAATTTAATTTATTTAAGGATATTTTTTGTTTCAATTTATGTTATTCTTTCATTGATCTCATGATTCAAATGTTACCGAAGTAGTAATGGTTTTTCTCTTCTCACTTTTATTTTTGTGGGATGTATACCATATTCACCACTTATTTCTATTTTATGGTGTAGATGTTTCCAATGAATTTATTTTATTATATTTACACATAAAATTTTGGGAATTTATATATCCATTTGATGATATATCTTTCATGGGGTTTTTGGTTTTTGTAGTTACAATGTTGGTAAGGATTTTTGTCACAATTTTCCATCTTTTTTGATATTTGTTATGTCATACACCTATCATCATTTAAAAGTTGTATATAATGACTATTTTAAATTTATACCATGATTATCATTATTTTAATTACATGATAATTTAAATTTAATGAAATCCTTTCATGGGGATTATGATTCAAAGTTACCAAAGTGGTAAGAGTATTTTATTTCAATCTTAGAATTTATAAATATTGTGTATGATTAAGTCTACAATGATGAAATATTATAATTACAATGATTTTTTTATACTATTATTATTCATAATTTTTACCATTAATTTTACTATTTTCCAACTATTTGGTACCTAAAATGTTTGAGAAAGTTTTTTAAGATAATATGACTTCATTTCTCTCTCTAGTCAGAAATATGATTTCTTCCAAAACCATGTTTTCTAAAAATGTTTCCAAAAAGGTGTTTAATGATATTTTAATGGTATTTTCATTAATCAATGTCAACCAACATATTTATTAGTTATTAAAAAAGGGGTAATATTATGCAAGGATACTATATTAATTCTTTCTCTATAAGTATTAATATTATTTAAATGGGATTATTACGGAACACATTTCTTTACAAGAGATATATATATTTCGAAGATATTATTATGGAACCAATTTCTTTTACATGGGTTAAAAATGATTCAAATATATCTTTTTTGAACCCATTTTTTCAGTGTTTACTCATTTTCTAAGAAAAATAAACATATGTTTCAATGAGTTATGATGAAATGAATTCCATATGCGATTTATTAATTATTTATGTTGTGGTTATAGGGAAACTTATATTATTAGGAAACCCATATAGAACTAGGTGAGCCTGTTACATCTTATATGATTGGGTTCCAATATAACAATCTAATGAATAGGGTAATGTACCGTTTCTTGAGAGTAAATAATAAGGGAGTTACTGGGGGTTCTCATAGGGATTTAAATGAGATCCAGTTACTTCTAACACAAGTTTAAAATAGGTTTTACGAAAGTGATGTTCCTTGTTACAAAAAAGAGATTTAATTACTTGTTATGGGTTTATAATTATTTTAATTATTGTGATTTAGAAAACATGTCTCATTATTATTAGTCCTTATTACTATTTACATTTTTAAATCATTTTCCATGTTTTCATATTTGATGATCTAGGTATTGATGGTAATGAGTAATTTTATGATTCTCTTAGGTAGTCTAATTATTTCATCATATCCTTATGAACACTTGTGAAAATTGGTGGAATTAAATTATTAAAACATGTTTACCCTTAATAAGTATCTTAGATAACCCTTATTATGTATCCCTTACCACAATTTTTAAATAATGATGTTGAATGAGATATGTCTAGAAGGGATTTCATGTGGACAATGATGATTTAATAATGTGAAAAAGAAAAACTAGGTTAAGTTAGAGAAATGATCATTTAATGTCATATAAATTGTTTATATAAGTGTTTTTCGTATTTCTATAAAAATATATACCTTAAAGGTCATCCAGAATGTAAGTGATCTGGGATTTCTTCTGATGTTTTATGGTTTATATGAAAAATTTGGTTGATAATTATCAGCATCAAATCTAGGAATGTAATATTATGAATTTCAGCACAAGATCTAGGAGTGCAGGTATTAGGATCTTATATATAGTCTCAATGGAAAGTTGTATACGACTCTGGGTGTTAGGATTTTTTCATGTGAAGTTATCTGAAGAGTTATGAATACTGTCATAGGTCTATAAGTTTATGGATGATCCAAATGGAAAAGTCTTAGACATGCCATTTGATGTTTTAAGTATTAAATAATTTGAGGTTATTAATGAAATTTTGGGAGACATTTTTTTTGGATTGGGGTATCTATAACACCTATTTTCAACAGGAAGTGTATTTATTGATGATTTATTTTTCATGATTAATAACAAAAATGAAAAAACCCACATGGTGGGTGAAAATCTGTTTCATATGTCTAGGTGATGGGTCTTGAAACCATGTCCAAAGGATGATAATGGTTTCATAAACTACTAGTAACCTACATAATGTTTTGGTTAACATAAATTTTTTTACAATAAATATTAGGATTATTATAAAAATATATGGGATTTTTTGAGGAATAATGGTTGATTTATCTTGGAAGAAAATATGATCAATTACTTATAATCATCAAGTTTCAAACATAGTCACAAAATGTTTGATGATTTTTATGGAGAGTAATTTATGGAATTACTTGGTTTGAACTGTGGGTATTACTATTTAATTTTTAATATTAATGTTTCATATTAAGGTTCACTCATTTCTTGTAACGACCCAAAGTTTTATTAATTGAAATCCTTCTTTATCTAATTAAATGTATCTTTATGTAAAATGTTTATATAAAATGTCAACTTATTTGGTTTTATGTCAAGAATTGTGACTGTTGCTTTTGTAGCCGTTGAACAGTGATCACATGATTAGTATAAATATAGGGCTTTAACAAAACCAATTTACTCAGACAAAGGAATGCGATGACCTCATCTAGTAGAATTGCTCCATAAGAAGCCCATTTGTCGGAGCTTGGAAAATATGTGGCATCTTTGGGATTCTCTCTTGACCAAGCCCAAGATGATCTTCATCATGTCAAGCTCGAACATGACCGTCTACAGGAAAAGTGGAAGTTGATAGAGATTACTACTTGAGCAATGTTATCCGAGACACCCCAAGAGTCTGTCACCATCGCACAACTTACCCTTAGGTCTTATGCAGTTGTTTTAAGGGGTTATGTAACAAATCTCTAGTATTATGTTAATATATATTATTTTTTGTATATAATAATGAATATAACTTCTTGTCATTATTAACACTTTGTAAATAGTTTTTTTAAAGCACAAATATTATTATTTTAGTCAATATTCAGCTAAGACATCTATTTTGATGAATTAATGGATTTTTGAATTAAATAATATTTTAGTAAAATATTATTATTATTATCAAATTAATTTTTATTATATATAAATGACCTAATAATTTTATGAATGAAATTGTAATTTTTATTAATGTTAGAAAGCCATTTTTTGTCAAAACCCGTGATTTTTTGATAAATGTCTGTTTTTATTTTTAAAGTGAAAGTTAACATATTTAGAAAATTATTTAGATAAAATAAATGTTATTTATGGAATAAGGACATCGAAATTATCCAACAGTGAATTTTTCATAATTTTCTGAGATAGTCAAATTTTTGGTTTAAAATTATAAACTTTTAAATATATAATGTGTTTTAGGACATTATAATGACCTAATAGTGATGTAATAAAATACTATAAGCTTTATGTTCTGCCAATATATGTTTTACCATTAAAAAAATGTGATTTTGGGTTTGTTTGAGTTATTTTACAAAGCATTAATGGACCCCTCAAGACTTATTAAACATCTAGTATTTTTAAATTATTTTTCATGGGAGTGTTACTAACCTCCACATAAGAAACCCCATTATTTTTAGAAGTTTGGACTTTGGCCTTATAAAATATTGTTTTCATCTTCCCTTTTCCAAAAACCATGGGAAAAAACCATGAGCTGATTTGTGGTTTGGATTAGTTTAATGTAAGGGGTCCCAAACCTAAATAATAAAGAATTCACTCACCTTTCCTATATAAACCCACCCAAGCTCCCACTTACTCCTCACTCAAAGGATTTGGAGTTCGTCCAACATCTTCCTTACTCTCTCTATAATCCTCCCAAGGTGCCCCAACCTCTCAAGAAGCCTCTCTCAAGCCTCTCTCAAGCCTTTGGAAGCACACTTCTAAGTAAGGGGTTTTTCTTCCTTTCTCATTTTTGTCCAATATTCTTTATGTTGTTATGACCCTTTTAATATCAATTATAAATGTTGGGGTATGGTTTCAAACCCCCCATAATTCCCTATTTATGTTTTAATGATATTATACCCCTTTACCTCTCATTTAATGCCTCCCATGTATACACGTTACTATGCCGATGTTCCGAAAGGAATTTCCCTATCCTCATTTACATTCAAGAAATTATTTTGTATCATGAATCTAAATTGCATTAAAATTGTTTGGACATGTATATATATGACCACATTACTGTCCATTTCATTTAAATATGATGAGACACCCCTTTCTCTCTCATCAACCATTTTTATGAATTCTTATGTGACGCCGTTACGCTGCTGAAATTGCACCGATTTTCTAAGCCAATGCCTTTGTGTAGTGAATACCATGCCCATTTCTCCATCTAGGGTATTCAAATTTATGCACATTTACTTATTGATTATAAAGTATCATTTATTAATTAAACATTCATTTATCGTGGAAAAAATTATTATGTTTAATGAATCCATGTTTTATGATCCATGTGGCACACTTATGCATAAAAAGAAATGTTTTAGAAGGGTGAGCCCTTATAGTGCTCCAATGCATTGGGTAAAGTATAGTATCATGTTACATAATGTGCAATGAGTATTAACTCATGCTAATTAAAGTGCAACAAGGGTTTACTCGTTCTTCATGTTCAATGAGAATTTACTCATGCTCCACGTGCAATGAGCCTTGGCTCATTCTAATTCCATGTTAAGTGTTGTTGCCACATTTCGATGTTATGATTATCATGCTTTATCATGCCTTTATGTTCATGTTTCTATTGTGCTCTATTGATATGCCTATTGTCTAACATGTATTGTACTCATCATTTATTCCATGATTATTCCCTTACTGGGCTTTCTAGCTCACCCTTTTTCTTATGCATGTCCTCAGGTTATCCCATGCAATGCTAAGTATGAGGGAATGTAGTGGTCATGTAAAAGAAGTTTTCAATAAAGATGTTATAATTAATGTTTTAAGTTGTTATGTAATGATCCTATTCCCTAAAGACACTAGACCTATCGATCTTCCCTTTTTTATTAATTGAATAGTTTATGTAATAAATCATGTTTAAGTTTGTAATAAAAGCAGGGTTGTCATAGTTGGAATCAGAGGATAGGTTTAGTTATTTTTGGGATTTGGATTAGAAAACCACAGGAAAGCCTCAGAGACAACGCTAAGTATAATAAAACATCCCTAAGTTATGCTATGTACTGAGTGAGTGGTTTATCAAGAAAATACATTCCTGTTTGGATACGAGCAGGTAGAGACGGCTCTGGCACATATTTATCCTAGGGGTAAAACCTGAAAACACCGCTTTGTGCTAGACTCGAACGAGAATTGGTGCACGACAATGGGCCTTGCTGGACTCTTGGTTACGACACTCCTGGGGGATATGTTTTTAGAAATGCACAAGCTTATTATTAACCCTTATTAAGGGATTTTAAAAAAAATCCCCTAAGAATATATGTTATAAAATATATCATGAAAATCCTAGATTGAAACCTATAGACTCATGAGTTAAGGAAATAAAAGTTTATTTATAAGACATCAACTTTCATCTTTGGATTAACTTTTATGTGTTACCCCTAACGTTCCTTTTATTCCACCCAATGGCCGGTAATAGGACTCGGGCTAAAAACCGATGTGAAGATCAGTGTGATGACTGTACTAATGAGATGCCCAATCCAATGGGAGCGAGAATCGTGAACTTTGTTACGCTTCCCTCTCAGCTAACTCAATCTTTGAATAGAAACACGGGTATTTAGGAACTTCCAAACACCCCTAATAAGAAACAATTTGCTATCTAGGGATTCATGAGACAAAGCCCTCCTACTTTTAGTGGATCATCCGATCCCACGATCACTGAACAATGGATCAACTCCGTTGAAAGGATCTTCTCCATCCTTCAATGTTCTGAACATGAGAAGGTTCTTATGGCTGCTTATCTTTTGGAGGGTGAAGCTGATCAATGGTGGATGTTGATAAAAAATATAAATCCTAAGGGGGAGATTGAGGCTTTGGAATGGAAGGATTTCCAGAAGATGTTTTTCGATAAATATTTTCCGCGCACCATCTGGCTTAAGATGGAAAGGGACTTTCTTCCCCTCAAGAAAAAATAAGAAGAATCTGTTGTAGCATACGAGGAAAACTTCACACGGCTTTCATGATACACTTTCGACTTTTTCATTACCCCCGAATGCAAGGTTGACTGCTTATTTGGTGGGATGAAGCCTAGACTATGGAAAGAATTAGCGATCTGTGACTTCGAAAACTATGAGGAAATTGTCCAATGTGCCCTCAAGGTCGAAATGGAGATCATGGAATCACATGGGTATCATGGGGATAAGAAGTGTAAGGTTGAATTCAATGTTGGCGGTCCGATGAATAAATCCAATGGTGCTAAGAATATCCAGCACCCCACTTGCCAAAAGTGCGGAAAGAAGCACCCTGGAAGTTGACTTAAGGGGATGAAGAAATGCTTTAGGTGTGGAAGAGAAGAGCACCTAGCTGTTAACTGTCGGCAAGAAAGACCTGCGGCTGCGACAGAGGAGAGGAACACTCCGTTCGAACCTCAACACATTGTTCATTGCTACAACTGCAAAGAACCATGGAATTTTTCAAATCATTGCCTTAATCCAAGGGTTTTCAGAGGCAACCAACAACCTCCAAGGAAGAAAGGAAGAGATTTTGCCATCACTTCTGTCGAAGTGAACCCCAACAATGAAGTGGTGATAGGTACGCTAGTTATTCAATCAAGAATAGCGAACATACTTTTTGATTCAGGTTCTACAAATTCCTTTATATATCGAATGTTTAGTAGAAAAATCCCAGCACCACCACAAATCATGGAAGTGAAGATGCTGGTGAGTACGAAAAATAGGGAAATCATTGCATCCCATGAATATAAGTCCTCCCCTGTTATAATCTGTGGATTGAAATTCTCGACGAACCTTTTCATACTCTCTCTAGTGGAATTTGATGCAATTCTAGTCATGTATTGGCTTTTCTTATATAAGGCCAACATAAATTGTCGTGAGAGGGAAATCACTCTCCACGTGGAGAATCAACCTCCGATTTTGTACAAGTGAAAGGAGGAAGATGAATCTTCTTTAGCTCCATCATCTCAAGTGTGGATATTATTGCCCTATGAGCACACATATCCGGCTTAGATGATTGAGTCCAAGGAAACAACCATCCTTGTATACATGCCTATTGTGAGGGAATTTGCTGAAGTGTTTCCCGAAGAACTGCCTAGTCTTCCTCCTAAAAGAGACATTGAATTCTCAATTGAACTTATACTAGGGGTGCTCCCAATAATCAAGACTCCATATAGAATGGCTGTCATGGAGCTTGAAGAGCTGAAGAAACAACTATAAGAGAATCTGGATAAAGGGTTTATACGCCCAAGTGCTTCACTATGGGGTGCACTAGTCGTCTTCATCAAGAAGAAGGATGGGTCAATGTGGCTTTGCATCGATTATTGTGAACTTAAAAAAATCACGATAAAGAACAAGTATCCTCTACCACAGGTCGATGACTTATTTGATCAGCTGCGAGGAGCACAATACTTTTCCAATGTAGATTTGCGGTCGGGATATTATCAAGTAAGGGTGAAGAAGGAAGATGTCTCCAAGACTGCTTTTTGTACAAGATATGGGCACTATGAATTCATAGTAATGCCTTTCGGACTCACTAATGCTCCATCAATCTTCATAGACTTGATGAATAGAGTCTTTAGATATTACATTGAAAAATTTGTGGTAGCCTTTATAAATGATATTCTAATATACTCCAACACCAGGGAGGATCATGAGGAGAGTTTAAGAAATGTACTAGAGACTTTGAGCAAGGAGAATCTCAATTCAAAGTACAACAAGTGTGACTTCTGGTTTATGGATGTCTCATTCTTGGGCCATATCATCACAAGCATTGTGATATCTGTGGATCCCTCCAAAACAGATGCAATTGAGGGATGGTCGAGGCCAACATCGATAACGAATATCTGTATCTTCTTGGGTTTAGCTGGATATTATCGACGATTTGTGAGAAATTTCTCACGATTGTCCAGCCCTCTTACCAAGCTAACTCTAAAGGGAGTAATGTTTTCTTGGAGTGATGAATGCAAATAAAACTTCAAAGAGTTGAAAAGGAGGCTTATCACTGCGCCTGTGCTCACTTTACCCACAAGTGGGGAACTTTTTGTTGTTTTTAGTGATGCTTCAAAGATGGTCTTAGGCAGTGTGGTGATGTAGAATGATAAAGTTATATCCTATGACTCAAGGCAGTTGAAAATACATGAGCGAAACTATCCAACGCATGATATGGAGTTGGAGGTGGTGATCTTTGCCTTGAAAATCTGGCGGCATTATCTCTATGGAGAGAAATGTGAGATATATACTGACCACAAGAGTCTTAAATATATATTCACACAGAAATAGCCTAATTTGCACCAGAGAATATGGATAGAGCTCAACAAGGATTATGACTGTTCAATACATTACCACCCTGAGAAAGCGAACAAGGTGCAAGATGACCTAAGTAGAAACAAACCAATAATTCTATCAATGATGAGAATTGAGAAGGATCCAATCTTCTTAGACTTGATGAAGATGGACATGGGAATCATAAAGAATGGAACATCATCAATCGTTTCACAAATGATTTCTCAACCATCTCTTTTGAAAAGGTTAAAGGATGCTCAAAAGGATGATGTGGGAATTCAAGAAAAAGTGGAAGCTATCAAAAAAGGTAAATCCTTGGAGTTTAATGTTAATGAAGAAGGAATTGTGGAATTTGGGAAAAGACTATGTGTTCCTTTAAGTCCGGAGTTGAACAAGGATCTTTTGGATGATGCACATAGTTCGAATCTCTCTATTCACCTAGGGAGCACAATGATGTATCGAGATATCTGAGAAAAGTTTTGGTAGGATAATATGAAGAAGGATATCACTGTATATACATCAATGTGCCTGGTGTGCCAAGCAGTGAATGTTGAAAGGAAGAAGTCTAAGGGGATGATGCAACCATTTCCCATACCAGAATGGAAATTGGAGAACATCACCCTGGAATTTGTCACCGGAATTTTGAGGACATATAAAGGCAGAAATGCAATCTGGGTTGTGGTGGATTTCCTTACAAAGACTGCACAATTCATTGCTATTCAGGAGGATTTATCATTGGATCAACTGGTACGGATATATATCAGGGAAGTGGTAAGGCTGCATGGAGTGCCACTATCTATTTTGTCAGAACGATGTCTAAGATTCACCTCTATGATTTAGAAGAGTCTTTAAAATGCTCTGGATACTGAACTGAACTTCAGTATGGCCTATCATCCTCAAACTGATGGTCAATCCGAGCGGACTATCCAAACACTTAAGGACATGTTGAGAGAATGGTCAATAGACTTTAAAGGAGGATGTGATCAACATCTTCCTCTAGTTGAGTTCTCTTATAATAATAGTTTCCACTCGAGTATCCAAATGGAACCATATGAAGCCCTTTATGGGACAGGTGCAGAACACCAGCATGTTGGGATGAGGTCGGTGAACATAAGATTCCTAGACAAGAAATGGTCGAAGAAATGGTGGAGAAGGTGAAAACCATTCAACAATATATCAAGGCAGCCCAGAGTTGACAGAAGAGTTATACAAATAACCGTTGACGAGGCCTTGAGTTTAATGTTGGAGACATGTTTTTTCTATGCATATCTCTGTGGAATAAGGTCATGAGGTTTGGAATGAAAGGGAAGTTACTTCCAATGTACATCGGACCCTTCGAGATTCTTGATCGTGTCGGGGCAGTGGGCTATCAACTAGCACTTCCACCTACCATGGCCAAAGTACATGATGTATTTCATGTATCCCTCTTAAGGAAGTACATATCGGACCCTTCACATGTACTCTCTTATGAGGTGGTACAGCTAGAAGATGATCTTTCTTATGAGGATCAAACAATGAAGATCTTATATCGTAGAGAAAAAGTTCTATGAAATAAGATAATTCTCCCCATGAAGGTGTTGTGGCGAAACCACAAGTTTGAAGAAGTGACTTGGGAATAAGATGAAATGATGAAGCTGAGTTACCCACATCCGTTTTAGTGTGGGAAAAGGAAATTTCTGGGGAAAAATTTATTAAGGGGGGAATATTTTAACGACCCAAAGTTTCATTAATGGAAATCCCTCTTGATCTAATTAAATGTATATTTATGTAAAATGTTTATATGGAATGTCAACTGCTTCAGTTTTATGTTAAGAATTGTGACCGTTTCTTTTATAGCCATTGAACAGTGATCACATGATTATTATAAATATAGGGCTTTAACAAATCCAATTTACTCAGACAAAGGAAGCGATGGTCTTATCCAGTAGAATTTCTCCATACGAAGCCCATTTGTCGGAGCTCGGAAAAGAGGTGGCATCATTGGGCTTCACTCTTGAACAAGCCCCAGGTGAGCTTCATCATGTCAAACTCAAACGGGACCGTGTACTGGAAAAGTGGAAGTTGATAGAGATTACCACTCGAGCGATGTTATCTGATCCACCCCAAGAGTCTGTCACCGTCGCACACCTTACTCTTAGGTATTGCGCGGCTGTTTTAAGAAATTATGTAACAAATTACTAGTACTATGTTCATGTATATTATTTTTTTATATAATAATGAATATACCTTCTTGTCATTATTTACACTTTGTAAATAGTTTTTTTAAAAGCACAAATAGTATTTTTTTAGTTAATATTCAGCTAAGAAATCTATTTTGATGAATTAATGGATTTTTGAATTAAATAATATTTTAATAAAATATTTATATTATTATAAAATTATTTTTTATTAAATATAAATGGTCTTATAATTTTATGAATGCAATTGTATTTTTTTATTAAGGTTTGAAAGACATTTTTTGTCAAAACCCGTGAATTTTCGATAAATGTCCATTTTTATTTTAAAAGTGAAAATTAACATATTTAAAAAATTATTTAGATAAAATAAATGTTATTTCTGGAATCAGGATGTCGAAATTATCCAACGGTGAATTTTTCAAAATTTTCTGAGAAAATTATATTTTTGGGTAAAAATTAAATACCGTTTAAATATATAATGTGTTTTATGACATCATAATGACCTTATAGTGATGTAATAAAATACTATTTGATTTATTTTCGGCCAATATATGTTTTACCATTAAAATAATGTTATTTTGGGTTTATTTTAATTATTTTAAAAAGCATTAATGGACCCCTCAAGACTTATTAAACATCTGGTCTTTTTAAATTATTTTCCATGGAAGTGTGACTCACCTCCACATAAGCAACCACATTATTTTAAGAAGTTCGTACTTTGGCCTTATAAAATATTTTTTTCCTCTTCCCTTTTCCAAAAACCATGGGCAAAAACCATGAGATGATTTTTGGTTTGTATTAGTTTAATGTAAGGGGTCCCAAACCTAAATAATACAGAATTCACTCACCTTTCCTATATAAACCCACCCAAGCTCAAACTTCCTCCTCACTCAAAGCCTTTGGAGTTCGTCCAACCCCATCCATACTATCTCTATAATCCTCCCAAGGTTCCCCAAGATCCCAAGAAGCATCTCTTAGGCCTCTCTCAAGCCTTTGGAAGCACACTTCCAAGAAAGGGTTTTTTCTTCCTTTCTCATTTTTCCCAATATTCTATAAGTTGTTATTACCCTATTAATTTCAATTATAAATGTTGAGGTATGGTTTCAAACCTACCCCATACTGACCTATTTACGTTTTAATGATGGTATAACCCTTTATATCTTATTAAATACCTCCCATATACACCATTTACTAAGCCGAAATTTTGAAAGGAATTTCCCTCTCCTCATTTACATTCAAGCAATTCTTTTGTATCAGAATCTAAATTCCAATAAAATTGATTGGGAATGTATCTATATGACCCACTTAATTTCAATTTCATGTAAATATTATGATACACCCCTTTCTCTCTCATCAATAATTTTTATGAATTCTTATGTCACGCCGTTACGCTGTAAAAAAATTGCACCGATTTTCTAAGCCAATGCCTTTGTGTAGTGAATACCATTCCCATTTATCCATCAAGGGTATTAACCTTTATGCACATTTTCTTATTGATTATAAAGTTTCATGTATGAATTAAACATTCCTTTATCATGGAATAAATGATTATGTTTAATGAATCCATGTTTTATGATCCATGTGGCACACTTATGCATGAAATGAAATGTTTAAGAAGGCTGTGCCCTTATAACGCTCCAATGCATTGGGTAAAGTATAATATCATGATACGTCATGTGCAGTGAGTGTTGACTCATTCTAATTCAAGTGAAACGAGTGTTTACTTGTGCTTCATGTTCAATGAGAATTTACTCATGCTCCATGTGCAATGAGCCTTGGCTCATGCTAATTTCATGTTAAGTGTTGCGGCCACATTTCCTTGTTATAATTATCATGGTTTATCATGCCTTTATGTTCATGTTTCTCTTATTCTCTATTGATATGCCTCTTGTGTAATATGTATTGTACTCCTCATGTATTCCATGTTTATTCCCTTACTGGGTTTTATAGCTCACCCCTTTTCTTATCAATGTCCTCAGGTTATCCCATGCAATGCTAAGTACGAGGGAATATAGTGTTCATGCAAAGTATGTCTTCAATAAATATGTTGTACTTTATGTTTTAAGTTGTTATGTAACGATCCTAATCCCCAAAGAATCTGGACCTCTCTATCTTCCATGTTGTATCAAGTGAATAGTTTATGTAATAAATCATGTTTTAGTTTGTAATAAAACCAGGGTTGTCATATTTTTTGAATTATCTTACTATGTTCTAAAAATTTTGGTTTTGGTTAATGTCTAAAGATAGGTGGAATATATTGAATAACCCAATTATGGTTATGTCATCTTTAAAAGTAAATTTTAGGGCTTCAAGAATTTAAAATTCATCTGGAATACTCATCAGTTAGAGATAAAGATGATATTTTGGTGGAAATTGATTAAAAATTTAAATTATACTCATAATGTAAGTATATTATAATTATTTTCTCTTGTTATTAATTGTAAAAGAATTAATTAACTCTAAAAAAATACATTGAAACAAATTTTTTACCCTAATAACTTAAATTATGATGAATTTATGGTCTTTCTAACATTATGGATTTATTTTTTTTGATGCCTTTACCTTTACATTGATCATTCAATTTTTTATGATCAATGACCTTAATAAATATCTATAATTATTTATTTTTTTCCTCTATATCCCCTTATTTTCTCCCCATATAGAATCATAGTTAATAAAAAATTCCACTGACCTTTATGTTACCCACTTTCCCTTTTTAATAGGTTGTTTTATTAACCTTTTTTATGATGTTGGATTCAACAATGGAATTTTAGAAATTCTAATCCTTTGATAACCAAGGTGAATTCTCGGGGAGATATTATTTTTAAGCGATGTAGGATTTAACATCCCATGATTTTAGTAATTATCTTATTTCAAATTAATTTAAATTATTTGGTTTCATACATTACACACAATTCATACTTTATATTTTGTTATATGCAACATTAAGTTTATCTTGTGTGGAAAATGACATTAAATAGATTCAATAATGTACGTTATACGCAAAACTGAGTTTTAAAGAACAACAATGTACTATTAACATTTAATAAGATAATTATCACATAATCATTGAAATAGACTGAATTAATAAGAATAACTGAATTATGAGAATATGTTTGAGTAATATATATAAAATGAATTATTGAGTGACCAACTAATTGGAAATTTAAAAAAATTAATTTAATATAAAGGATTTGTTTTTATGATAAAACAATTTTTTTTTTCCAAAAAGTAATTTTATCTTAATGAATTAAATTATTCACTTTTAATGAACAATATTAATCAAATTTATATGTTATATATTCAATAAAATGTTTTTAAATTCATCCAATAATTTTTATGGGATTAAAATAATAATAAATCCAATTTAAAGCATAAAAAGTGTATTTTACTCAAAGTAAATTTTTCCTCCTTTTAATGGAATACCTAAAAATTTTATAACTTTAATTTAAAAAAATTCTTTTTAGAAATTCAAATGTAAAAATTTACTTTGGGTGATTTGTTTGTTATTTTTCTGAGAAATTTCATACTGTGTGGAATTATGAAAATATTGAATTTTAATTGAAAACTAAAATTTCATCTAATTTATTTATATATTAAAATTATATTTTAAGTTGTATTTAAATTATAAATAGTTAAATTATATATAGATATATCCAATTTTGGTCATCGGAATCAACTTCCTAGTGGAATTTGTTTTATTTCATTTTTAAAACATTAAATTATTTTTATATAATGATTATATTATATCCTAATAATATTAAATATAATTAGATGTTTTCATATTAGTGTTATGACCTAAGGCTTTAAAAACTTCCATCAAATGGGATACAGAATCATAATTCGTGTATACGGAGGACTACCACCCAACGAACTGATGTTGTTCATTCTTCCATTACAACCTCTCAAGGTTTGAATAATGATGGATATAGAGTTTAGATATGATATTGGTGATATTTATTATGTAATAATATCTCTTTAGTAATTATATCATATACACCCCTTTTACATTTTATACCATAGTGGATACGATAATGTCGCTCATGTGTACAATAGACTACCGCCTCATGAAGTGATGTGGGGCATTTTTCACTAACATGTTACATAGATGGTAATAAAGATAACTATAATGAATATGTATTATATAAATGGAATAATTATGATATTTAATACATAATTAAATTTTAATAAATTTAATATATAATTTTATTTATTAACATTTCACATATTGGAAAAGTGATATTTTCATTTGTGGATGTGTGGACTACTGACTCCTCGAAGTGATGTGATTCCTTTTCCCCACAAGAATTATATATATAAGTATTTATGATTAAATAATATTTTATTTATGATAAAATTATATACCTATAATGTAATATTTTACTTACCTTCTATCCATAGTGATCATTATAAAATGGGAATGTTACTAATGCATTTGTATGACCTACCGTCTCCATGATTGTAAAGTTGGTTCATTTTTCAAAAAAAAATTTCCTTATTAGTTTTAAAATTATAATTTATCTATAAATATTTGAATTATATATTGATTATAATTCTTTATATGTTTATATAATAACCTCTTTGACCATATTCAACCAACTTATTGTCATTTTTGACATAGAAGATGAATATGGACAAAAAATTCGATGTTAAAATAATTGGTTTAATAATTTTTTGAAGAGAAAATAAGTTGAGAAAAGAAATTATAAAATTATAAAATGTTACAAATAAAGTAAATTATTAACTTAAGTTTATTATTCAGGAAGATAATGATTATGTGGGACGAATCAGACTCCAGGTAAGGGGATTTCTAGTCTCACTTTTATTTCTGCAATACTTATGACATATTCACCAACAATTTATTTTTTATGGAGTATATACTGAACTATGAAATTATATATCAGAAATATAATTTATTTGATGATATTAAAATTTTCAATTGATGTTATTATTTCATAGATATGATGAATCTATAGTTACTCAAGTAATAAGGGTTTTTCTTGCCTCAATTTTACTTCTCTATGATACATGCCATATTCAACACTTATTTTTATTGTGTGATATATGAAATACACATGAATATATTTTATGATTATTATAATTAAGCTTATAGGTATTAACATATCCATTTTAAGATATCTCATTTATGGGGTTTATAGTTTTCAATGTTAGCAAAGAGGTAATGGATTTTTGTCAAAATTTTTCTTCTTTGTGACATTTGTTATGTCATAAAAATATCTTCTTTTATAAGGTTTATATACAGAAACTTACATGTTATATCATGAGTCTCATTATTTTCAAGATATTATAATTATCATTTAATTTAATCCATTCATGGGGATTAAAATTCAAATCTACCAAAGTGGTAATGGTGTTTTGTTACAATCTTATCCATTATCAGGACTGTGTATAATTAAGTATATGATGTTGAAATCTTATAATTATAATTAATTAAATTATACTTTAATTATTAATTATATTTTAAATTAATTGTATAATTTTTTCACTATTTGGTATATAAACGTTCTGAGAAATTTTTTCTAAGATAATCAGACTTCATTTCTCTCTGGTCAGAAATCTATTTTCTTCCAATAATTTTTTTTAAAATTGTTTTCAAAAATTATTTTAATGAAATTTTAATGGTATTTAGATTCATCAACATAAAAAAACTCTTTATTACTTTTTCTCCATGGATGATATTTTGTAATGATACCATCCTCATTCTTTCTATGGAAGGATTAAATTTTTTTAAAAGATATTGTTATAGAACCCATGTCTCCTTCACGAGATAACCATGATCCATTGAGATTATTATGTAACCCATTTAATTTTGATGGTTTAACCACGTGTCAAATATATGTTTGTGTGAACCCGTTTCATTAAATGTGTTATTCATGTTCTAAAAATAATAAATTTTTCTTCAATGAGTTACGATAAAATGAATTATCTATGTGATTTATTCATTATTCATGTTTTAGTTCATGGACATATTATATGATGGGGTGGTCCAGATAGCTCCGAGTGATCCTATTACATCTTATATAATGCGGTGAAATAAATTGAAGTCCAATGAATTGGGTAATTCACATTTTCATAATAGGTAATAAGGATGTAGTTACTTGAGGGTTTATTCTATGGATTTAACTGGGCTACTTTTAATTGCAACATGTGTTTAAAACATATTTTATGAAAGTGATGTTCTATGTTAAAAAAAGAGTTTTAATTTTTTATAATGGTTTTATAATGTTTTTAAGGATTGAGATTTATAACACATGTCTCATTATTATTGATTCTTATAACTATTTACATTCTTAAATACTTTTTTATTTTTTCATATTTAATGATCCATGCATTGGTGTGTTTGAGTTATTTTATGATTTTCTGACGAACGTTTATTATTCCCTCATATACTTATGAAATCTTATGATAATTGATGAATTCAATTGTAAATGCTTATGTTTACGCTTACTGAGCATCTGACCTCCCCATTATTATGTTTCCCTTCCCCCAGGTTTTGAAAAATTATATTGAATAAGTTAATTTTACAAGGGATTTCATATGGATAATAATGATGTATTATTGCGAAAAAAATCTAGGTTAAGTGAGATAAATGAGCATTTAAAATCATGTGAATTTTTATGTAGTTTTTTACTAAGTCTCTAAAACTCTAAACCTAAATGGTCCTACAAATTGTATGTGATCCGTGTTTTACTTGGGATTTTGTAAGATTTAGATGAAAAATTTGGGTAACTATTTTAAGAATCAAAGAAAGTTTTATAAAGTTAAAAATTTCAACATAGGATCTGGGAGTACGATTCTTGGGATATTATAATACATCGTTATTGTCCCTCACAGTAGGCATGTCTTCAAGAAGGATTCTCTAACTTTTATAAATCATTTGAGCTAGATATTCTTGCTCATAATGTAATAATATCCATAATTGAGATTATTATTTAAAATGAGATTCATCCTCCTCCTTAAACTTGTATAGAATAAGGGTATTCCTCGGGATGTGAAGAGTGATCTCCTTTACCAAGAATTGGCATTGGATTTGTATAAATATATCCAATCCATGCCTAATATAGCATAAAACTATACCAAAGGAAGTAAAAATAGGTTTACTAGGGGGTTTAGTCCACAAACATTAATCAAGGAGATGATATATACCTTTTATTAAATAATTTTCCCATTTTTAGTTCTCACAGATAACCCAACCTTCATATTTTGAGGTGGTTTTTGATTAGTTATATGAAACATGCAAGATATTAAGGAATAAAATTAACCAGAATCCTATAGTACTTTCATATTCTTAACTGAATAACCATTTTACCTATCACCACATAATTGTCAGGCTCCACATCCATAATAGTGACAACATATTACCTTACCTACTTCTTGAGGTAGTTGTTGATTACCACTAAAACCCTTGGCTTAGGGAATTAGATCACATAGATATCATCTACCTTAGAGTTTAAATACTATACTATTGGATGATTATTGATCTGAACCTTAATTTCATCTTTTTAATTACTAGGATAATTAAAATCCCTATAAATGATTTATCATGATGTCACTCTCTTCCACATTTGAAGCATCTCCTTATCCCCTTTAGACAGTTCCCAGGATGGTACTTCCCAAACATTTTACATGTGGGATGTTGGATTTTCTTACCTTTATGGGACTTATCTATTGATTCCCCCATATTAAACTCCATTTTTATCTTTTTATCTCCGAGTCTATGAGACCAATGCTATTTTTCTAATTTCCATTTTATCTTTAAGGGTACAACAGAAAACTCCTCATAACAGTCAAAGTCTTGAATTTAAAATTATTTTCATAGAATCATATTTAATCCATTAGTGAATCAATCCACCATGCTTTTTGAGTTTATGAAAAACTCAAAGGACTATCTTGAAATATATAAAATTTTTCACCATACACACTAATAGTTTCACACTCCCTTTTCTTCGGTCTAAGGAACTCCCTATCATTCTTAAGATAGAGAGTTTGGGGAAAATATTTATTGAAAAAAATCTTAATTGAATCCTTTCCCACACATGGAATCATTTCCTCCATGTATTTGTGTTTTTTTATCAATTTACAACACCAATAAAATTCCCAATCAAAATGATAGACCCCTAGTAGAAAAGTTTCTTATTATCAGCATTAGAGGATATAGAATATCTTCTCAATAGAGTCAATCCACTGCTCTGTGATGAGGGGCTCAGAAGATCCACTAAAAAAAGAGGCCTTTTTACACAAATTATTCAACTGTAACTTGTTCCTTCTTAAGATAAGAAGGTAGTTCCCCATGATTTAAGTTATTATTCATAACTTGATCCAGTTGATCCAGTACAGTCATGATGTTATGAGTTCCCATTCCCAACAGGTATGTCATCTCATTAGGGAAATCATTACATTGCCTATAATATTTATTTTAGGAACGCGTTCTCATATTTCTTACCATTAACAAATAAAAGGAAATAAAATAAAATTAAGGGGATTTAATACTTATCTAATGATCATATAAAATGGAATCTATGAACATTTAAGGATAAACTTAAAAAAAATCATATACTAACTTATTATTCCCTTATTTTAAACAGAGGTTATTCATGGTGATATAATTGTACCCTGTGTTCAAAAAAGGTTTTCTATTCCTAGTCCCAAAAAATAACTAGACATTCTCTGATTCAAACTATATAGGGATTCTAAGTTTATACATATTATTACATGATTTGATGCATAATTATCCATCAAATACAATCCATGTATCATAAAATCAAGTGTATTTGAAAGATTACATATATAAAATTGAAAACATATAAATAGAATAAAACATATATCTATTAATCTTATATATTTATATCATGTATTAATTTGCTATACTACATCTAAATAGGATAACCTGAGGAATACATAGACAAAATGGATGAGATTAAACTCCAAGTAAGTGGAAAACGGGAGAATGAAATCATATCACACATGTTAGAATGGAATAATATGATAACATAAAAGAAATGGATCATGATTAAACATATTTACGAATAAAATATAGAAACATAAAACACATAATTATGGAAATATTGGAATGCAGTAGTAACATAAAATATGAAATAAACATGAGTCAATGCTTACTATCAATACTATATCACATGGTGGGAAAGGTCACAAAATGGATTGGGATTACTCCCTAATACCATACATGATGTCTCATGTGAATAAAAATTTCCAAATTCATTAGATTACTCTCTATCCATACCCATAATAACCTGTTCATTCATATGTGGACCACATAAAGAATCAAACACAAGGAATAAACTTATGAATCACCCATGTAAAGAAATGGGTATCGTAATCATGTCATAATATATAACTACAGGTTATACATGAAATAAGGGAATTAAGTTATTCTTTGACATTAATAAAGGAAAAATAATAATAGATCATGGATAAGAATTCTATTTTAAATTTAAATCATGAAAAGAGTTGTTAGGTAACATTATAAATGGCCAATTAAGTACAGTTTTTGGGAAATGAATAAACGGTCTTTAAAGAGGATAAAATAATAATTGTTTAAATAAAACAAGAAATGAAATAAGTTCTTTTTTTCATTATAAATTAGTTATTATTTAAATATAATTAAGGATTAATACAGTTTATAGAGTGTACTTGAAAATGGGTAACAAATGGAGAAGTTCCTTTTAATCAGGTTTTCTTATCGGGAAGAATTGAGAGGGGAACCTCTTAAAACCTGTATTTGAACAAAAAATAAATATGAATTGATATATATAAATTTTTTTGGAATAAATAAAAAAAATTAGGATAATTATTTATGAAGAAATAAAAATTACATTGGGGTAATGTGAGAGAAAGTTTAACCTGAAAAAATGGATGTTCAGAGAGATCCTTTACATTATGTCCAAGTGCATTATGAACTTGCACTTAATGACTGGGATTATAAAATTAGATTAATTAATTACATAATATAAAAACTCATATACATTTACTTTATTTATTATAATTTTATTAAGTACATATATGTCTATTTCAATGAGTTAAAAAGTTTAATTTTGTCGTTTCAGGAACATTCGTTACATGATTTCATGGTTGGATCACTTGTATAAAATTATGGGTGTTCTTTTAAAAAGGTAATAATTCTATAGAAATTTCATTATATGGTATTAATACAATTTAAAAAGTTTAAATGGTCCCATATATCAATTTTTTTATGAGGAAGATTCACATGATACAATGTTAATGATAAATGTTTAATTTGTCTTTGGCAGTTTTTCCGACCATCAAGTACTTGTTCTGTTTTATTAAATATTATGTTTATATATTTGTTATATAAAACGGAAAATGAAATAATATAAATATTAAAACATTTTTAAACTATAATAATTGTTTTATGACTTTCCTTTAAGGCAGTAATGGAAAATGAAAACCCCTCATCCACGAAGGCAGTGAACTGACATATCACAGACGATGTATTCATTTTTAGAGTAAAAGGAGAAGAAAAGAGATTTTATGATTGATATTACAATAACAAAATAAAATTCCAGAATATATATTACACTATAGTTAACATTCTCCTTTTGATATAGGAGGTGAACATGGGATATGAAAAGAAATTAAATTAAAAGGGAAAGATCAAGGATTTTAGATTTTGAATGTTTTCTCCCTAAGAACCTTCTAAGGAACATGGGTTGGGTATTTATCTTAGAACATAGTATCATGGATGTTGGGGATAGGCTCGGAAAGGTAATTGGTCATAATTTAGACAAGCTAAAATTCCTAGAAGGTCTGAAAAGAATGGGTGGTATTTATAGGTGTAGTAGAGTGGTGTTTTTAATCATTATATTCATTTGTTTCTTATATTGGATCAAGAAAATTGATAGTTTTGATTACGATGACTAATATAGTAAATATTTAAAGAGGGTTATAGATAATATGTGATTTTCTCAGTAATGACTCAAAAATTCTTTTATTTGTCTTATAATGTTAAATACTATAAACTATTATATTTCCCTATTCATCAGAATTTCAACTATTTTATCAAAAATTAAAAAAAATTCACCCAAACCCTTTTTGATGTTTATATTTTAAGAAATGAATCCATTTAATGATTTTTTAATTCTAAATATAAGGAATTTAATATTTATATAAAATCATCATTTATTCGAAAAGCAAAAATTTTAATATTATAATCTATTTTATAACCCTTTGAAAAATTATTTATGCTCTCAAAAAATTATATTATAATTACAATAAAACATAATATGAATATATGAATCTATTTTATGAAAATAAAATTTCTTTTAAATAATTATATTAATAAGAAATTGTTAATAAACATTTACGTTTTACAAAAATACCAATAGTTAATTTATCATTTTTAGAACATTTATTTATTTGTTCTACAATATAATTATATGATATTTTAATTTATTGGATAAAAATTATTTTTATAATTTCATAGGTGATGTTACAATTATATTGGCTAGATTACTATTCTTAACTGTCATATCACTATTCCAGTAGACATGTTACTATGCCAATGGTACATCTTCTTAATTTCCACATATACCTCTTATTTTTTATTTAGTGTACCCCTATAATATATGGAATTATTATTATTTTATTCAGAAACTTATGTATCATTATTCACATATGAGAATAATGTTTTTATTATGTTCTGTATGTGACGTATGTGTTTTAAGTCCTATGAAGGGAAATTCCATTGATAAAATTCTGGGTAATTATAATCAAGGAGCCACAAAGGGATGATTTAGAGCTACAAAAGAAGGTGAAAGTAGTAATGTAATGGAAGTACCATGGTGTCCTTTGATATTCAAGAACACATATGTAGGGAAAAGATGAAGAACTAAATTATGGAGTAAATATTAAGGTGTTTGGTATTTTATCAAGTTAAATTAAAGAGACAAAAGACCAAAAGGATGAAAAAACCATTGATTATGACCACATAGAAATGGAAGAATATCACTGTATTTTTTTTTCCACCAGTCTCCCAAAGACATAAAAATGAAAAAAATGAGATATGGGTTGTAGTGGATCAACTCACCCTAGCTACCAACTTCATTTCTTGTTGAGAAGATTTATTTCTTGAACAAATTTTCATGATTTATGTGAAGGGTGTTGTGAGGATACATGGGGTTTCATTTTTGATCATCTATGATCATAATCCTAGATTAAACTCTAAATTTTAGAGTAGTTTTCAATAGGATTTGAGTGCTGAATTGAATTTTAGAAAGACCTATCACCCTAAACTGATGGCCAATATGATATGACAATTAAAACACTCGAAGACCTGCTAAGAGCCTGCTTGATAGAAGTCAAAGGTGGATGGGGTTAACATATCCAATGGGTTGAGTTATCATATAATATTAGGTTCCACTAGAGTATTAAAATAGATCTATATGAAGCTCTATTCAAGAAGTGATGTAGAAATCCAACTTGTTGGGATAAAGTTTGTAGGGAAAAGCTTCTTGGACCTGACCTTGTGAAAGAGATAACAGAGAATGATTAAGCCATCTAAGAATATATAATATCATTATAGAATTAGAAAAAGAGATATGTTGAAAACTGTCAAAGGAAAATGTAGTACTATGTTAGAGAAATTTTTTTCCTTTTAATATCATAATGGGAGAGAGTCATGTAGTTTGGAAAGAAATAGAAGCTTGGCCAAAGGTACATTGGTCCTTTTGAGATCCTTGATCACATAGAGGTAGTGGAATATCAGCTTGTACTTACACCAAGTATATATCAAGTTCCTAATGTTTTCAATGTATAACTCCCAATGATGTACATAACTAATTTCTCATAGTTACTAAATCCATAGGTGGTACAACTATAGAATATCCTCTCATATGAATGCAAGCCAGAGAAAACCTTTGACCATAGAGACAAAGTTCAACAAAATAAGATAAATTCCATTATAAAAGTGTTTTGGAGGAACCATATGTATAATGAGGTGGCATGTGAACAAGAGGAAATAGTGAAATAGAAGTACATTGAACAATTTTCAACATAGAATATGAGTTGAAATTCCAGGGAGAAAATTTCTAAATGTGGGAAGAATGTTACAACTGAGAGTTTTTAAATGGTATTAACTCTTGAAAAAGACGAGTGTTATAATACACCATATTGTATTATACATATAAATAAACCAATAATATTTTATTTCATTGAGATATACTATTACATTAGTCAATAATGAAACCAATTAAACTTCTAAACACTATAACTAGACAAAAAATGTAAACTATAAAAGTTAAAATGGGAAAATATAGATCACCCCAATATTCTAGAATAATTTCCCCCAATACCAACACAATAGATGTAAATACCTGGAATTCCCATGGATTTTTTTCTAAAATGCATGGGAATTTTACGAGTCCACAGTTTCTGACGACGCTTGATTATGAGTCCCGGTGTGCCCAGAATCAATTTCTGATGATTTGTTAAGCTTAAATTAACATGCATAAGAAGTTTTCCTGAAAAAGAGGAATAAATCTTAAACGGTTACTTGGATCATAAATCTGGAGGCATCGTTTTGCTCAGGATGGTGGGTTTACCCTAGGCGTGACTTAATTTTAGTCGGCGCAGGCCTCCTGTGAGAAATCCCCAAATTGGCATAACCGTATATAAAATAAGAAAATAATATTATTTTATTTTTCAAATGATTATAACTCACAAATGGTAGATCAGATTAAAATTCTGAGACCACTACTGAACTCGTGAGGGATTGATTTATTTATGAAGATACTAACTTTGGCTGGCGCGGGACACCCAAAAAAGTTAGTTTTTGGCCACAAATAAAATAATTAAGTGACAATTTTTTTGTAAAATTCATAACTTTTAAATGGTGAGTCGGATTAAATATTCGAGAGTACCGTTGGGTTAGTTGGGGCGTGTTTCACATAGGCAGAGCATAACCTTGACCACAGTGGTTCGAGGGTGATTGATAATAATTTTCCGAACTTTTTTTCAGGTATGTTCAGTAAACGTGCGACCGATGTTTCATATCTTTTGAACCGATGCTTGGAATTGAATTCCAAGGGCACCATTGAACTCACAACACCAGTTTTCACTTAATAAGACATTCACCCCGACTAAGGTTGGTCAATAATAAAAGTTAGTTTTAGGATTTTTATAAGAAATAATAAAATAATGTGTAGCCACGCTTTATTTTTTTCCAGCCATCATGTGGAGTGTTTGTTGGTTAGAACCTCCACTTAGGAGTTAGAGGAGGGAGTGCCACACCCTAACCTCCCATCAGAGGTTATGGTGGTGGGGTTCACCCAAGCATAACATCCTGTGGGAGGTTATGACGTGGGGACCACCTGACACTTAACCCCCCATTTAATGGGGAGGGAAAGGAATCCCCTCAACCCCCTCAATTAATTTTATGTGTCGATGTAAAATTAATTGCTTCCAATTTAATTTTGAGTGTCAACATAAAATTACATTCTTACAAATAATTTTTTCTTTCAACTTAAAATTAATTTCTATCAAATTAATTTTATGTGTCAAAATGAATTTAAATCCTATCTTTTGTTTTGATGCAGGCTATGTGGGGGAAGCCTCTTGGAATCCTCCCAAAAATTAAGGCAACATACCTATTAAATTAAGCCAATACTTTTTAATTTGCTTGACCTCCTTTTTAAATTAAGTAACCGCATCGTTGGAATTTTGGAAGGTTCCTAATAAATGAACCGTCATAAATTCCATGATTGTTACATACCTCTCCCCCTATCCTATATATAGGGATCTTTGGAGGAGGTTTTGGGACGGCTTCAGCAAGCGACAAAATGCTGGCAAAGTGACGTGATGCCCAAAACATAGAGGATTACACCTTCTCCAATGATGAACGAAGAATGCCGAACTTTTTCGACTTCTTCCTCAGACACCTATCAACGTGGAGAATCGTCAATGAGCCGATGCAACTCGGGTTTGGAAGTGCTTGGCGGACGCGATGAACGACGATCCTCTACGTCTTCTTCCGCAGCTCTGTCAACAGAAAGATGCCTGCTTTCTGTGACTTCATCAATGATGAATGAAAAGAGTGGTAGGGGTGTGTTTTATGTTGTTTAATGATTAATCATCTCTTGTTAAATCAACTTATTGAGCTGATTTCTATCGTTCTAACGTGGACGGTTTAGGTCAAACGAACACAGCCGACCCCTCCGTAACTTTTATGGTTTCAGAACCTTGGATCGGCAATGATGTAACAACGACATGGAAATGTGGAGACGATGATGAAGATAGAGAATAGAGGTCTCGCTTCCCGTGAACTCCACAAACTGTGCCGCCGGCCGAGCGGCGCCCGACCATTCTACCCGCGCCCTTCCCGGTGCGCGCCCCGACCGAATCCGCGGCCAGCTCGGCCGCCAGAACCCTATCCGCACACCCCACGCGCTGCTGGAGCGCCCCACTCCTTCCTGACGCCCTGATGGTGCCTGCCCGGTGCCCCTCGGCACGCAGACCGCCTGCCCGACACCCTCCCGGCGCCCAGACCGCCCTACTGGCACCTTCCCGGCGCCCCCCGGTGCCTGGGCCGCTTGCCCGGCGCCTGTCCAGTGCCCTGAGCCATATGCCCGGTGCCCAGACATCTGACCGGTGCACCCCACACCCTTCCCGGTACACCTGCAGCTAGCCCGAACCTTGTGCGGCCAACTGTTGGCCTCTCGGGCCAAGCCGTTTGAGCCACGCCCCTCACGGTGCCGACCGGACTTTCCACGGGCCTTCGGGCCGAGTCTCCCACATGGAGACTTCAGCCCGATTTGTCCACGCAGTCCGTTGAGCCAGGCCCAGCAGACTGGGCCAAACATAGCAGGATGTACTGCCCAATCGGCCGGGTTGACCCAGACTGGGTTAACCCAGACTGAGTTGGGCCGAGTCGGTCCGACCAGGTCTGACTAGTCCCAGACCCACTTTTGACCGTTTTCTGGCATTGGCCATATCTTTGGCACCAGACGTCCATTTGACGAATCATCAACGGAGCTGGTAATCTCTTTGTGAAATAGTCCCTTCAAAAATACCCCATGGGAATTCTAGGTACAGTTGAGATATGGTCGGGTTGGTTCGTACAAGAAACCAACCGGGTCCCCGGGACAAAAAGGCTAATAACTCACAGACCGGGCGTCCGATTGACGCGCCGTATATAGCGTTGAGTGTAGAGACCCGAAGCCTGACGTACATGGACTTTACATTACTTTTGCGGAATACTTAGTACATTACAAAAACACACACACAAGGACCGTAATAGTTTAGTGTCTTTGGAAACTCGGACTATAATCTTCTAATCGTGGTGAAAGATCTTCAACATCTCCCATAAAGATCTTCCTTTTTTTTACCTAAAACCTTTCTTTATATCCTGGGGAAAAGAAAACATAAAAGGGTGAGCTCAAATACTCAGTAAGGGTAAACAAAAGAAATATCAATCACATCATATTCATAAGAACATAACATTTTGGAAATCATAACCTGCAAAAGAGAGCATAATTTCATAACATGGGATAAATCATGGCAGTGAAATGTAATCACAATAATCATAACATAAAACATGGAACTTTGTGGCATACACACATAATCATAGAGAATCATTTCTTGTTAGTCAAGACTCATTGCCAAGACTATCTTAGTGGACAAAGTCCCTTTCTGAATCGAGTAATCCTTGTTTCAGTCCTGTTTCACTGAACCGGTATAACCTACCATTCCAGCCATGTCTATCTCATGAGATATAAAATCTTTACCCAATGCATTGGAGGGAGATATAGGTCCCACCCATCTCTTAATGAATCCTTTCTTATGTGTGCCACAAAATCATAAATCATACATCATCGCATAACCCATGTAATAAAAATGGGAGTCTTGAAACATCATGACATCATAAATCAATTCATATAAGATAAAGGAATTCATAAACATAATTCCATCACAACATAGTCAAATCAGTGTAAAAATATGGATAGAAACAGAACCCTTTATTATCTTAGATGGAAAATAATTTTGATAAAACACTTGAATTGAATTCTTGAGGAAAATATCCTTTCTTCTTCAAAATCAATTTCTTTTCACAAAACATCATGCAATTTTAAAAGAAAGATATTTTACTGAAAATAGTCATGAAATATTTTAGAGGAAGCTTCATGAAAATAAGGCTTTATAAAACAGTAGAAATCCGTTCGTGCCGTATAAGTTAAAACAAAACATTCTTCGTACTTTTGTCGGAAAAGTCAAAAAGTACCTCGTACGAAAAACGACAAAAGATTCCTTTCATACGTATTACTAAAAACTCACCGAAGGGTAAAAATGGATTTAAACAATTTTAGGTGGATGGAAATAATATTACATATTGAGTAAACATGGATGTGGATGATAAAATACACCCCAGTAAATACTTACGAATAAACAATCTCGGATAAAAATGAGATTGTGATATTTCCCTTACCTTAGGTCCGACTTGCTTTGTAAGTGTCCGAACCTCCTGTATAATGATTTAAATCATGTTATTGACTTATTACAGAATCATATTCATTGTTATGATATCATATATGGTTCACTTATGACATTATATTACCCATTCTTTTTAAACTCCATGTTAAAGAAGCGTTTTGGGTAAAATCGTTTCATTTATCGTAGGTGTTTTGACTTGTTGTTCTTGACATCATTATTACTTATATCATGATTTATTTACTTCCAGAATATAAAATATGATTTATATATCATATATATTCAGTATATATATATATATATAATAGGTAGATAAATAAAATGAAAAACACCGTTCATGGAGACGGTAGTCCGTACGTACGCATGAACGCTGTTTTCCTTTCCTTATTGTCTTGAAATGGAAGTAAGTAGATTACATACATATGTATATATATACATAAATCCAGTAGCTTTATGATGTCATATATTTCATTATTATTTCTTATATATACATTATAATCATTCTTAAATGGTTAACATGGAGAATGAATCTCATCGCGTCGTGGAGACGGTAGTCCGTACGTACGCACGAGCGATGATATCATTTATATAAATATTGAATTGAATTGGAGTGGATTATTCAATATATCAGAATCAATATGATGTTGTAATAACTATGTATAGTTATTCTTTACACCATTATACCCATCCATGTAAGGTGGTAGTGGAAAATAGATTACACCACGGCGTGGAGACGGTATTCCGTACGTACGCACGCGCGGTGATTTCTTTTTCCGTAGGATGGATAGATGGTGAAATAGGGTTGTTTCATACTTATAATAACATATCAGTATATGAGTGATACTGATGTTATTACTTCATAATGAAACAACCTAAGAAGAAGAAGTGGAAGAAGAAATAAAGATGAAAGAATTGGTAACGGTAATTACCTCTTCTTTGAAGTGCCTCTTTGAGACCTCCTCTTAGGGCACTAAAATTGGTCTTTGAGGAAGACCAGAACCTCTAGGATGTTGCTAGGGAAGTGGAGAGGAGAAATTGGCAGGGGTTGGCCGAGCTTGAGTGCTCAAATTGGTGTGAGGAGGAGGGGGAGGAGGTGTCCTTTTATAGGGGAGGAGAGGGGCACCTTAGGAATTCTTAAAAATATTAATTTATAATAAATCTAACCCCACTTAAAAACCTCCAAAAATGACTCATATTCGAAGCTTAGATGAGATAGGGTTGTAATCTCATCAACCAATCAAATTTAGACATGTTTGGATCTTATTTTAAACCTTATCAATTAGATTTAACTCTAAGTTAAATAATTTAACTTTTACCGTGTCTTTTTTGTTTTCTTTCACTATATGGTTAATACACTTACTATAACATGCCAAACGAACCCCAAATTGTTTATTATTAATATATATATCCTTATCTAAGTCATTTGGCCAAACCTTAGATTTTTAGGAATAAAATAACAATTAATAATATAATATTTGATTTAAAAACTATTTTGTGTCAATTTTGACACTATTTGATATATGATTTTTGTGAAAGTCATAACAGAATTAAATGTTCGAACCAAGTTGATTAAATCAACACTAATATATCATAGTAACCTATAAAATTAGTGGAATTCATAAAAAGTCTTAAATTACATTTATTTTGGTATTTATATTATCAATTATGTCAATATTTCATTAATAAGATAATTACTGCATCATTTTTGTGTCATAAATAAATTATAATATTTGATGTCTAAAAATTACAAATAAAATACCATCATGTAGGAAATCTTTTTAGATTTCTAATTAATATTTATAGTCGAATTTATCTTATGTATAACCCCATATTAAAAATGATTTACTTATTAAACTTTGATTTTAACTATTTTAACCCTTCTTTAAATAAATTAATAATAAATGTCCTAATCTAATCCAAGTGGGCCTAAATGGTCATATTTTATTCCTAAGTTTGTTTTTGGTCGAATTACACTTGTCCAATAGAATTAGGACATGTGTTAGGGTAATATTAATATCATATTTACCCTTAGTTACCTTATTTACTATTAACCGTGGTAAAAAAAGTAAAAAGTTACTATTCACCAAAAAATTATTTTCATCTCATTGAACCACATTTTAGTCCTTGATATTAACCGTGTCTCTCGGATTTTCGAAATTCCATTCACAGAAGCGGTAAAATTAAGTTTTATGCAAAATTCAGTTTTTAACCTACCACTTAGTAGTTTCACTATTCATCAAAAATTGATGTTTTTCAGAACAATGCCAAAATTTCATCCCAAGCTATATTTCATATTCCGAATTCAAAAATGAAGTCTATTTTACCAAATTCATAACATAAAAGTTGCATTAATTAATTTTATAATTAAATCCCGCTGTTTAAACAAATAGCGTGTTTTTAAGAAACAATATCTATCAAAAGATTGACACTTGATTATGTCTGGTTTAAATGTGAAATTACAACTAATGACCAACATTGTATTAAATTGTAAAAATATATTCTAAATATACTTTAAAACCACTCAAATTAATAATTTATCACTATTAATAATTTCGATTAAAAAAGTTGTTTTTAATTAAAATTTAGTAATTTTCACTATTCATCAGAATATGAAAGTTATCCGAAATGTACCAAAATTTCACCTTAGGCTAAATTCGATACTCCGAATCCAAAAATGAAATCCATTTTGAAAAATAAAATTTACAAAATTTCAAAAAGTGGTTATTACTATTCATAACGGCTAGTTTTAATAATATTTTAATAGCATATCATTGTTTCGTGAAACTCAGGATTACGTACCACACACGCTATCGAGGAAGGTTGTGATTGCGTGTAATGCAAGGCAAGTCAAGGATGCGTGTTGTGCAAGCTCCTTTTGGTGTAGCGTATAACACAAGACATTAGTAAAATAAGAAAGAATATTTTTCATAAAATCTCGGGCTGTTACATTCTACCCCCCTTAAAATGAATTTCGCCCTCGAAATTCGTCGGGGTTATAAATGGTTTACTATTCGAAAGTTTCTTTAATAGAAACCCACATCGTAAAAGAGAATACCAAAACTTGTCTTTAAAAACTAAAGTATGAAATGTAACGATTACCCAAATAAACTAATCACTGGGTTTCCTCATAGGTGAAAATATGGATATGGAAGAGAAATCTAACCATCATGTTCTGATGGAGAGTGGTAGAGAACATGGCTATGGAAAAGCCAGTAATCACAAATCCATAAATTTGTGACGATCTAAGGTACCATCTGATTCATCAGGTATAAGATCACTAGGACAACATTTTTGGTTTTCAAGATCATTTCCCTAAAGTTGAAAATTTGAATTAGAATAAATACTTACTTTATTTTGATACAATATCACTGTTGTTCGTGCCTTGAACAATTTCCACTTCATCTCTTAAATAAATGAAGTTGAATTTGTTATTCGTGAAGTGTTAGCAGATCATGTGATAGAATGACGGGTCATTCCATCTGTCTCAAACAAAAGGTAAGCAAAAGTTATTAAATATACATAAGCCATTCTATAGTCAGATTAATCATATATAGTTCCTAAAATGGACTTATACTTCATATATCATACTGCTTAATATAATAAAACTAGCTTCTACTAAACAGGGACTTCCTGTAGGTCAGTGGTAGGCGATAAAGGCCAGTCGCACTTTGGTTGTGGGTTCGATTCCTACAGCCTTGTCCGAAGCGATGGGTTGTCGCCCGTCCTGCAGGTTGTCCTTTTTCTAAAACTACGTCACTATAACATCCCATCAATAATATCGAAAATCTTCTATCCTTAAACAATACTAACTTATGTCCAACATAATTCAGTCTAATCTTTAGGCTTATACATAATACTGCAGTCCACTCTCATAATATAGTGACAACGATTACCAGAGATTTAATACTGTCGTTGATCCCCACATATCATAAGATATGTCTTGTTGGTCCCATTCCAAACATTCAAAGTCCTTAATCGTGTATTCTCTTGAATACCTTAGTGAAAACATGAGTGCAGTTAAAAGTTAACACTTTCCACATACCAAAATCCTCAAAATTCTATATACTCAAACCATGATATCACTTAGTCCTTATATCAATCATGAGCTCATGAATACTATTAAACATTTCATTTTCTCGTCTTCATTATGCGCATATCATCTTATTTCCAAAAAATATCTCAATCACTTTGAATACCACATCAATAAATATTGCAATACTCAATGATACAACATTATTTTGGAATCCCATTACATAAACACTTAATCATTCCACCACATCGTTGTCATATTCAACATTGCCAATAGTGATCGCATGTAACTTCCCTTTGTCCTTTGCCTTAAGCGGTTGCTCATGTCGATCATCACTAACCCTTGCATTAGGGCAATTATTAGCATAATGCCCCATTTCCTTGCACTTGAAGCATTGAAGTGTTGGCGGTGCGTTCTCTGCAGTGTTTGCGTTATCATTAGAAACCCTTTTTCCATTACTTCGACACTCAGCTGCTCGATGACCTTCTTTTCCACACTTAAAACATTTTCTAGTCCCTTTTAGACAATCTCCACCATGCTTCTTTCCACACTTTGTGCATAAGGAAACATTCATCTTCTTTTCACCATTATTCTGAGATTTCTCCTTGAACTCCATCTTTCGTTTCTTGTCAAAACCATGAGATGGATATGTAACACCAACTTCCATTTCTACCTTGATAGCACAACGCACAATTTCTTCATAGCTACTGAAGTCTCTTATAGCTAATGCCCTTCGAAGACTTGGTTTTAAGCCACTGAAAAATCGATCGACTTTACTTTCAGGTTGGATGATAATTCCAGAAGCATACCTTGCAAGTCTTGTAAAATTTGCTTCATAGGTACCAACAGATTCATCGTCCCTTTGCTTCAGTTCAAGAAATTCTTTCTCCATCTTTGTTCGAAGAATACGAGGGAAGTACTTACTGAAAAACAAGTTCTTGAACTCGTCCCATTCCATGGACTCAATTTCATCTCTTGGCCTCGTATTCTTGATAAGATTCCACCATTGATCAGCTTCACCTTCCAAACGATATACTACTAAGATGACTTTATCATGTTCAGAACATTGAAGAACTGAAAATATCTTTTCAGTAGTACTAATCCATTGTTCAGCAACTAATGGATCAGTAGACCCACTGAAAGAAGGTGGACGTTGCCTCATGAAGGACTCAATAGAATATTGTTCCCTTCTCTGCTCATTTGGAAGTCCAGAATGATTCATAGCTTGTGTAAGTATACCAATAAGATTTTTCACTCCATCTCCCATAACATTTGTTTGTTCAGGAGGGCAATCATTGCATTGTCCATTGCATTGATCAACACGGTTCCTTCGGGTTCTAGCCATCGTCTAAAACCCAAAAAGAATAGTGTGAGAGGCAAAAATCATGCTAGGGAAAACAACATAATAAAGGGGGAGTACCTTCAATATCCAACATCTTAGGTTTAATTCTATGATCGTTAGCGTAATTCTATTACTATAACCTATACGTATACTTAACCTTAGAGACATCCCTAGACATACCTTAGAAATATCTCTAGGGATCTCACTAACGTTTTCGCATCCTAGTTTCCAAAGGTTGACTAAACCTTTCCTCTGATACCAACTGTAGAGACCCGAAGCCTGACGTACATGGACTTTACATTACTTTTGCGGAATACTTAGTACATTACAAAAACACACACACAAGGACCGTAATAGTTTAGTGTCTTTGGAAACTCGGACTATAATCTTCTAATCGTGGTGAAAGATCTTCAACATCTCCCATAAAGATCTTCCTTTTTTTTTACCTAAAAACTTTCTTTATATCCTGGGGAAAAGAAAACATAAAAGGGTGAGCTCAAATGCTCAGTAAGGGTAAACAAAAGAAATATCAATCACATCATATTCATAAGAACATAACATTTTGGAAATCATAACCTGCAAAAGAGAGCATAATTTCATAACATGGGATAAATCATGGCAGTGAAATGTAATCACAATAATCATAACATAAAACATGGAACTTTGTGGCATACACACATAATCATAGAGAATCATTTCTTGTTAGTCAAGACTCATTGCCAAGACTATCTTAGTGGACAAAGTCCCTTTCTGAATCGAGTAATCCTTGTTTCAGTCCTGTTTCACTGAACCGGTATAACCTACCATTCCAGCCATGTCTATCTCATGAGATATAAAATCTTTACCCAATGCATTGGAGGGAGATATAGGTCCCACCCATCTCTTAATGAATCCTTTCTTATGTGTGCCACAAAATCATAAATCATACATCATCGCATAACCCATGTAATAAAAATGGGATTCTTGAAACATCATGACATCATAAATCAATTCATATAAGATAAAGGAATTCATAAACATAATTCCATCACAACATAGTCAAATCAGTGTAAAAATATGGATAGAAACAGAACCCTTTATTATCTTAGATGGAAAATAATTTTGATAAAACACTTGAATTGAATTCTTGAGGAAAATATCCTTTCTTCTTCAAAATCAATTTCTTTTCACAAAACATCATGCAATTTTAAAAGAAAGATATTTTACTGAAAATAGTCATGAAATATTTTAGAGGAAGCTTCATGAAAATAAGGCTTTATAAAACAGTAGAAATCCGTTCGTGCCGTATAAGTTAAAACAAAACATTCTTCGTACTTTTGTCAGAAAAGTCAAAAAGTACCTCGTACGAAAAACGACAAAAGATTCCTTTCATACGTATTACTAAAAACTCACCGAAGGGTAAAAATGGATTTAAACAATTTTAGGTGGATGGAAATAATATTACATATTGAGTAAACATGGATGTGGATGATAAAATACACCCCAGTAAATACTTACGAATAAACAATCTCGGATAAAAATGAGATTGTGATATTTCCCTTAACTTAGGTCCGACTTGCTTTGTAAGTGTCCGAACCTCCTGTATAATGATTTAAATCATGTTATTGACTTATTACAGAATCATATTCATTGTTATGATATCATATATGGTTCACTTATGACATTATATTACCCGTTCTTTTGTAAACTCCATGTTAAAGAAGCGTTTTGGGTAAAATCGTTTCATTTATCGTAGGTGTTTTGACTTGTTGTTCTTGACATCATTATTACTTATATCATGATTTACTTACTTCCAGAATATAAAATATGATTTATATATCATATATATTCAGTATATATATATATAATAGGTAGATAAATAAAATGAAAAACACCGTTCATGGAGACGGTAGTCCGTACGTACGCATGAACGCTGTTTTCCTTTCCTTATTGTCTTGAAATGGAAGTAAGTAGATTACATACATATGTATATATATACATAAATCCAGTAGCTTTATGATTTCATATATTTCATTATTATTTCTTATATATACATTATAATCATTCTTAAATGGTTAACATGGAGAATGAATCTCATCGCGTCGTGGAGACGGTAGTCCGTACGTACGCACGAGCGATGATATCATTTCTATAAATATTGAATTGAATTGGAGTGGATTATACAATATATCAGAATCAATATGATGTTGTAATAACTATGTATAGTTATTCTTTACACCATTATACACATCCATGTAAGGTGGTGGTGGAAAATAGATTACACCACGGCGTGGAGACGGTATTCCGTACGTACGCACGCGCGGTGATTTCTTTTTCCGTAGGATGGATAGATGGTGAAATAGGGTTGTTTCATACTTATAATAACATATCAGTATATGAGTGATACTGATGTTATTACTTCATAATGAAACAACCTAAGAAGAAGAAGTGGAAGAAGAAATAAAGATGAAAGAATTGGTAACGGTAATTACCTCTTCTTTGAAGTGCCTCTTTGAGACCTCCTCTTAGGGCACTAAAATTGGTCTTTGAGGAAGACCAGAACCTATAGGATGTTGCTAGGGAAGTGTAGAGGAGAAATTGGCAGGGGTTGGCCGAGCTTGAGTGCTCAAATTGGTGTGAGGAGGAGGGGGAGGAGGTGTCCTTTTATAGGGGAGGAGAGGGGCACCTTAGGAATTCTTAAAAATATTAATTTATAATAAATCTAACCCCACTTAAAAACCTCCAAAAATGACTCATATTCGAAGCTTAGATGAGATAGGGTTGTAATCTCATCAACCAATCAAATTTAGACATGTTTGGATCTTATTTTAAACCTTATCAATTAGATTTAACTCTAAGTTAAATAATTTAACTTTTACCGTGTCTTTTTTGTTTTCTTTCACTATATGGTTAATACACTTACTATAACATTCCAAACGAACCCGAAATTGTTTATTATTAATATATATATCCTTATCTAAGTCATTTGGCCGAACCTTAGATTTTTAGGAATAAAATAACAATTAATAATATAATATTTTATTTAAAAACTATTTTGTGTCAATTTTGACACTATTTGATATATGATTTTTGTGAAAGTCATAACAGAATTAAATGTTCGAACCAAGTTGATTAAATCAACACTAATATATCATAGTAACCTATAAAATTAGTGGAATTCATAAAAAGTCTTAAATTACATTTATTTTGGTATTTATATTATCAATTATGTCAATATTTCATTAATAAGATAATTACTGCATCATTTTTGTGTCATAAATAAATTATAATATTTGATGTCTAAAAATTACAAATAAAATACCATCATGTAGGAAATCTTTTTAGCTTTCTAATTAATATTTATAGTCGAATTTATCTTATGTATAACCCCATATTAAAAATGATTTACTTATTAAACTTTGATTTTAACTATTTTAACCCTTCTTTAAATAAATTAATAATAAATGTCCTAATCTAATCCAAGTGGGCCTAAATGGTCATATTTTATTCCTAAGTTTGTTTTTGGTCGAATTACACTTGTCCAATAGAATTAGGACATGTGTTAGGGTAATATTAATATCATATTTACCCTTAGTTACCTTATTTACTATTAACCGTGGTAAAAAAAGTAAAAAGTTACTATTCACCAAAAAATTATTTTCATCTCATTGAACCACATTTTAGTCCTTGATATTAACCGTGTCTCTCGGATTTTCGAAATTCCATTCACAGAAGCGGTAAAATTAAGTTTTATGCAAAATTCAGTTTTTAACCTACCACTTAGTAGTTTCACTATTCATCAAAAATTGATGTTTTTCAGAACAATGCCAAAATTTCATCCCAAGCTATATTTCATATTCCGAATTCAAAAATGAAGTCTATTTTACCAAATTCATAACATAAAAGTTGCATTAATTAATTTTATAATTAAATCCCGCTGTTAAAACAAATAGCGTGTTTTTAAGAAACAATATCTATCAAAAGATTGACACTTGATTATGTCTGGTTTAAATGTGAAATTACAACCAATGACCAACATTGTATTAAATTGTAAAAATATATTCTAAATATACTTTAAAACCACTCAAATTAATAATTTATCACTATTAATAATTTCGATTAAAAAAGTTGTTTTTAATTAAAATTTAGTAATTTTCACTATTCATCAGAATATGAAAGTTATCCGAAATGTACCAAAATTTCACCTTAGGCTAAATTCGATACTCCGAATCCAAAAATGAAATCCATTTTGAAAAATAAAATTTACAAAATTTCAAAAAGTGGTTATTACTATTCATAACGGCTAGTTTTAATAATATTTTAATAGCATATCATTGTTTCGTGAAACTCAGGATTACGTACCACACACGCTATCGAGGAAGGTTGTGATTGCGTGTAATGCAAGGCAAGTCAAGGATGCGTGTTGTGCAAGCTCCTTTTGGTGTAGCGTATAACACAAGACATTAGTAAAATAAGAAAGAATATTTTTCATAAAATCTCGGGCTGTTACATTGAGACCCCTATGATGTGGAGGACCATTGAGATAATTCTTCATGGGAATTCGTGACACTTGGATTATTGGATTGTAGCTCATGGAGTGGGCCCTCCTGAAGATGAGCGAGAAGACTACGAAGACCTAGAAGCTGGCTGAGACCTGATGACTACTTGTCCAATTCATTCGGAGTGACATGACTAGCCTAGTGGGGAGCGCTACTTTGTGAGGAGGCAAAACCATGGAGGAGGAGTGCTACTGTGTGAGGCAGCAGACCCACGGTACTCGACAAGAGGAGTACCTCTGTAGGCTATTAGGGGGAGAGCTACTGTGTGAGGCAGCAGACCCATGGCGGGGAGCGCTACTGTGTGAGACGGCAGACCCGCAGTACTCGACAGGAGTACCTCAGCAATCTAAGGTTAGTGAGTAGCACCTCAGAGTCGCGACATGACTACTGTGCTCGATAGAGGAGGAGTTCTCCAGCAACCATGGTTTCGTGAATAAAAATCCAGGTTTGAGCTGAGTCAATGAACTTTGTTTTTTCCTCATGATTGAGATGGGTTACTTGATAACTTAGGTATATGTATGGGCATATAACTAAGTAATGGTTATCTGTTGAAGTCATAATTTGTGGTTTTTCCTTGTTGGATTTTGTGAGACCATGAGGGTCTCAGGGTCTCTACTGAGTATCGTTATACTCACCCCTGCACGGGCTATGCCCGTACCTCATTGTGTTGGATGCAGACGACAGACAACGCTAATGGAGGTTGAGAGCGCCAGGAATGGATGGTACCCGGAGGAGGACCTTAAGACGTATCAGTACATGGTGGAGTTTGACGGAAGTGGAGCTGCTTCTACGTTTTAGCTGTTGTCCCTTTCTTTCGGTTGTACTTGCTGTCAGTTGTACTTTCCTATTGGGCTTGTATTCTGACCCCTTTTACATTCATGCACTTCATCCGTATATAGTTTTTTCTTAGTGTTTTCATCCACTTGTACTCTGGTTGTGTGTTCACATTTTATAAAGGCAATGCCTTCCTAGTTTTAGGGAAATACGCCCTTGGTGCTAGTCACCAGCCCCTGACCTATGGAAGGCGGTCTTGGGGTAGTCACGATACGGGCCCCGGGGGATGGGTCGTGACAATAGAGAAGAAAAAAATATTAGTAAAGAAGTCAATATCATAAAAAATGAAAATATAGTACCATGAGAGGAATTGAGTTGAATAAAGAATTAAGTAATGTTGAAGTACTTAAGGGAGGCAATGTAACCTTTGAAATAGTAACCTGATCATTGGGAATAGTAACATGACCATTTCAAGAATTTGATCAAAAAACAATCTAATATAAGTAATATTTATCAAGATTAATATATTTAAACATAAATATAATAATTCTAATGAAAATAAATATCATTATTAAAAACTCCATGAAAATATAAGGACATTTTTAATAAACTGAATTATAATGTATTTAATAAAAGTCATAATTTTTATATTATAAATTAAAATTACATATGATAGAAACTTATTTGGATAAAATAAATATCATTTTTGAAATTTTCATGTCAAAAATTTCCTAATGTGATTTTCTGGTAATTTTCTGAAATACATAAATTTTTGAGTGAGTAGTAAAAATACTTTTTTTCACATAACCACTATATCCTAAATTACATTATTCTTGATATAATAATTAAATAATACTTTATATATATTTAGGTTGGGCCATGATATATTTTATATCATAAATATGCAATTAAAATAAAAAACATAATTTCCAAACCTAAAAATAACTTTCAAAAACCAAAAGTAAAAAGTCATTCCTTTAAATAACAATTTTCCTTTTTCCACATTACATTTTGATAAAATAATTAAATTGAATTATAAATGGTATTTAATGTGTCAAAAATATTATATTACATTTTAAAACATCAATTATTACATTGTTTTCTTTTGAGATAATATTTTTTTAAATATTTCATTCAAAAAATACACCTCTCTAGAAGTATAATTAACCCCTCTACATTCCCTTGGAAAGACACTCGTCCCCAAATTCGATATCCAAACCAATATCAAAAGAATTTATATTAATACCATTATATTCCATTGGTAAATTCAAGAGTATTCCAACTCAAAAAATCAAGGGAGTCTTATTATCGTAAAAGAGAAGCTACACTAAGGATTAAGTATGTTTCGATCAACTCTTATTCTTTTTTATTTCTTGTTTTTTTTCACTTTCATTTTCTTCACCATCCAATTAAAAACCCAACCATATAATATTAATTAGGAATTAAATTAAAATTAAATTAATATTTTAACCTATTGTTAGTATCATATTTACTATACATATAAATATCAAACATCCCTTTCCCGGTCTCCCGACAATGTCCCGCCAAAGGTCCATTGACCATCTATGAAGACATATCCATGAAAACACTTACAAATAAAATCATGGATGAATATTTTGAAATATATATAATATATAAACATGTAATTATATGTACTATAATCTACTAATTTTAATTATACTAAGGTATAGATTAAACATAATAGAAATAATGAAATCACGGAAAAGGTTGGAATTTCTTAGAAAAACATGATATCAAAATGACTAACCAATAAACACAGAAACACATAAATATAATAAAATGAATAAAATTTATAAATAAAGGTAACAATTATAACAATTCACTTATGGATAAATGTTTTAATAAATCTATTTCTATTATTTAGGAAGCACAAAATTAACAATATAATGTAGGAATTAATGTAAGTGGATTCTCAGACCCAAATCTCTTTCCTTGGGGTTTCTTATTTCACCTAAATTTTAGTATGGATATTAATTTAATGTTACATGAAAATAATTTTAATATTCATAGCTTTTAATTTGGGGGAATATGTATTTCAACCTTTATTTTTATGCCAAATATAATGGATTTCCATAAAAGACATTTCTTTATAAAATAAATATTTGACCCATTAGATATTGTTTCTTATAAAAAGAAAAATGATCTCTTATTCCAATGTATAATCTCTATTTTTATTTTTGGAACCCAAAATATTATCCATGAATGTGTTATTTATGAAATATCTACAAAACCCATTCTTTTCCATGGGTTACTTCATGACTATGATTAATATCCGTTTAATGTGGCATGCAATATTTTGTATATATAATGATGTGACAGGTGGTCCAAGAATTATGTAGCCCTCCAATGAATTATGTAATATGATGTATCTCATTATATAAAGTGAAATATTCCTGAAAATGATGAAGTATTTTTCATAATGTTGATGTTATGATTATGTACATATGTTATGCATGGAAATGATTCTATCTTTTTTCACAACTGTGTGTGGTATTTGACCACTAAGACATGATGTATCGTTTTAATGCATTATGATATTCCTAATATTTGTCACATGTTTACGTTATGATGTTGATAATGATTCTATGATTATGATATGATGATGATGATTATGATCACCCATTTTATATTGATTCATGTACCTTTTACAATCCCTTACAAGGATTTTATATCACCCATTAATTTGATGTATACCCTCAGGTGATTAAATATACTAAGGATAAGGAGATATTTTAGAAATATTGAGAATAATTATTTAAATAAATGATTATGTTTTATTTTGACAATGTTATTGATGAGCCTAGTTTTCCAAACACACTAAAACTTTTGATCCTAAATTTGTATATCTATTATCTTATTTATGTTAGAAAATGATGTGATAGTTATGTAATAAATAGTAGGTTCTCTATATTGGTAATGGTTGATGCCTATGATGGTGGGATAGATGATGTTTAGTTAAATGGTGTGGGATACTGGGGTGGTTGAGAATATTTCAAAGTGAGGTTTTATCACCGATGGGTTTCTTTCTTAATGCCTAATGAATGTCTTGTTGTCAAGATGGGACTGTTCTTTTAGTTTTCAACTACTTGATGTGGCCATACTCTCTTCACAGTGTATGTGGTCTTGATGTGGAATCTTAGGAATATTCCTTGTGTACTCAGATAAAATATGAATGATAAGTGAATAAATAATCGACACATTAAAAGGGGCATTTTTATTGGTAATTGAGTAAATGTTTAATATCATGTTCATGGTTATGACTTGATTGAGATTAACAGTTCAATTTGAAACTGAATTAAGTGGATTAAATGTTCAACTTGGAATAATATTAATTAATAGTTAATTAATTAAAGAGATATCAGATGTTGGTATTCTTTGTTTATTGCATAGACCTTAGCTGTGGCAGTCGGGGGTCCTATGGGATGATAAAAAATAGATTATTCTTTGTCTAGGTTTTCTATAAGTGTGGTTTGTGCATGATATTATTTATATTTTTTATTTCATTCACTAAACACCCATGTCGGTACGGAAACTGACACCCAAATGTGTGTGTGTGTGGGGGGGGGGGTGATTAATCCATCATACATGGCCAAAAGGGAACATACGAATGACTTTTCCATCTCTTCTACTCTCCCTCTTGATATAGATGAGTTGGAATAATAGGTGATATAATTAATTATAGTTTATAGTGAGTTTCTACCCAATTTTTTATGGCTCATGATATCTTATATATTTTTTATGAGGTCTAATGGATTGAGGTATAACACGTACATGTATCTAGTCATATGAAGTCCTACACCCATCTGTGTACGTGCATGGGCTATGAAAGATTTATGAATAAAGCATTTACATTTGATATAGTGGTTTATAGACTCACACTTTGTTACATATGGGATTATTTTGATGATGATATGTGTTATGTACTAATGCCAACATGAGACATTGATCCTTGCATGACAATGAGAAAGGTAGGTCTATAGCCTTACTCACATTATGGATGACTTACTTATGGAATGGTTGAGAACAAGATGTGTGGAAATGGGTATTGGGAGTCAAAAACTACTAGAGAAGTGGTAGTATGGTAACATAAATGGTATATATTATTTTTAAATAATTTTTTTTACTTCTGTGCATTATTTGGTGGGAGATCCATTGTGAGGATGTGAAACTAGTGTTACTTATTTAAGTGATGCGTTATTATCACATTTTATTCACTGTTCTTTAGTATGATTATTTCATATTTATTATGAGAGGTTTAGAGAAGGATCATAATGATTTTACATGATGTGGTTACCCTATATATATAAACAATTTTTAGGTCAGTAGGAAACATATTGGTGGTCGGGCGGGTGAAACCTGGAGATTTTAAGAGAATACTATGTTCGACAGTGTATTACTATCCAATAATGAGTCTAAAAAAACAATGAAATGTTATTATTTAAATAGGAATAATAGATCTTATCTATTTAATTATTATATATTAATTAGTGTCGCCAAATTATGATATATTTACACACACACACACATATAAAGGTCCTACTCAATATAAAAATAATTTTTCATCAAAAGTGTTTTTTATTACATTTTGTGAGAAATATTATAATTATTTTATAAATTTTAGAAATAGTATTTTACTAAAAGATATAATTTTTGAAATCATCATATCAATATTAGTTTATGGTGAATGATTAGGATTTTTTTGGAAATATTTATTTTTCATTAAATAGTAAAAAATAAATGTTTTTGTAAAAATGCCATTTATTTTCATTTAAAAGTACCATTATGATTTTAATTTGATATAAAATTAAATTAAATACTATATAATTAGTTATAATATATTTAATTAAAAATTTATCATCATTATAATTTTTTTTATAATTTTAATTTTGGTATCAGAACTGATATTTTCCAAAAAACAATTTCTTTACATTTTATGCATTTGTATTAAAAATTATTTAATCTAATTATAAGAGTTAAAATTAAAAAATGGGTTCCATAATTTGAATAAATATTATTAAAAATTTTAAATAATTACCATTTATTTTTGTTCATTATAAATAACAACCATTATAATTATTCTTCACCTTTGTAAGGGTATATTAAGTAAACATGGTTAAAAATAATATGATAAAGACTAAAAATAACCCTAATAATATCCATAAAATATATTTTATGGGTGGGGTTTGACCATACTCAGACAATATTTAATTTTATTGTTGTTTGTCTCCATTACATTTGAAAATTACATATATATTAATAAATATAAAGAAAACACCCAAATATCACTCTCTTTTTTTTAAATTAATCTTATATGTTCACATAGGGATAAAAATAAGATTTGAAAAATATAAAATATTATTTTAATAATAATAAAATTATTTTTATGTTGTTAATTATTTTTTGATTTTTGGAGTTGAAATAATTACCTAAAATGCTTATGTAATGCCGACATAGGGCTTGTGCAAGTAGTAGAAAAATCATGTAAATGGTTGTAAAAATTATAAACTTATTTTTTTGGGTGAATTATATTATCCCATGAACATTCACTACAAGAAAATATGGACATAACATTGGTTTTGAAAAAACTGTGTGTATAAGTCACCCCTATAGGCGTGGGAAGAAAAATTCACAAGAAGGACCTATACCCACAGTTATCCAAAAACTGTGGGTATAGGACACCGATTTACCAAAATTCTTTAGAGAACTGTGTGTATATGTTTCATGTGGGGAGAAAATTTTGTGGGAAGTTCTTATACCCTTGTTTCTCTAAAAATTGTGGGTATAGGCCACCCCAAAATTACCATGGTTGTTACAAACTGTGGAAATATGTTTCATGTTGAAAAAACAATTTCACAAGAAGAACTTATGCCCACGGTTTCAAAAAAATGATGGGTATTGTCTTTTTTTAAACCTATAATAATGGTTTGGGTAAACTGTTGGTATAGGTCACCTATACCCATGGTTTGACAAAACCATTGGTGTTGGTTAGAACATTTATTTTAATAATAATAAAAATAAAAATAAATAATTTATAAAAATAAATATATGAATATATATATATTAATATTAATATAAGAAAAAATATGTTACATTATAGTGGTAAATTAATTGGATTATAGGTGGAAGGTGCTCATATCAACTCCTAGCATATGATTTTTTTAATAAAGGACCTATATGCACAATTTTCCCAAATTAAGGGTATAGGTTGGCCCACTATTTTTTCATAATAATAAAAACAATAATAAATATTTTAGTATAATTAAATATATTTATATATATATTTATTTATATTAGAATATAATAATAGATAATGTGTTATGGGATAGTGTTAATATCATTGTAGTGTAGGTGGCAGGTGTTATGATCAAATCCCAGGGGAGGTTTGTTTAAATAAAGGACCTACACCCACGGTTTCACCAAACTATGTGTAAATGTATTTCCATTGAAATTTCCTACACCAATAGTTTATGAACTGTGGGTATAGGTGGCCTATACCAACGATTTGATTAAATAATGGGTATAGGTATATCCCAAAGGAGTAATCACCCATCGTTTATAGAACCATGAGTATAGCCTACACCCACGGGTTTTTAGGCTCTACCCACCGTTTTCGACCGTGGGTATAGATAAGGATTCCAAAAGTGTTTATATATTTTTATAACATATTTGGGATATATTAAAATTATATATTTGGATTAAAATACTATCATGATGACTTTAAATTAAAACAAAATGATTAGTTCTAAAAAATTCATTAATGATATTTTCTAACAAACAATATTTTATAAAAAATGATTTAAAATTTTGAAAAATATTATATTCAACCAATTGAATGTAATATGGTTAGAAATATAACACGTGGTGTTTTTCCCGGTCAATTTCACTTATATAGTATCTTTTTTATCCATAAAGAGTAAAAAATATAGATATCACTATAATCATTAAAAGGGTTCATAGAGGGTTAAAAAAATTAGATAAGGGTTAAAAAATCAAAAAAACATAAAAAATTAGTAGTTATTATATAGACTCATTCTCATAATATATTTTAAATTTATAAATTTGGATCCACAATTCCATACATTAGGTACGTCCTACAGTGCCCATACCCTCACTTATAAAAAGGAACCTCATCTTCTCTCTTCTTAAAAATATTTGGGCACTATATTTATGTAAATCATAGAAAAATACCCTAATAACAAACCTATTAATTTCATATAGGTCTTGGTTTTTGAATAATATTAACCTTATAGGGATTAATGTTTAAATGAAAAGTTGTTGTCCAGAGAAGAGGTATATCTTTTGATCGAATGATTAATTTTATTTCATCATCAACCTCCTTAAGAAATTTTATTAACATTTTGATATAATAATATTAGTATCTAACATATAATAATATGTTATTATGTTTATGTATTAACAATAATCTATCTCATTCTTCCATCAAATGGGAAATAAAACAATCATGTGTGTTTATGGAAGACTTCTGCCTCATGAACCAATGAATTTAATATATATATATATATATATAATATTCATAAAATAATTATATTTCATAAAGTATAATATATCATATATCTTTATACATTTCCATCCATTGAAAAATGATAATGTCATTCAGGCATATGTGTTGATTACCACATCCATGAAGTGATGTGATTAATTTTCCCTAATTACATCACATTACTGTTATAAATAATTATATTTAATTTTAAAATATTATATTAATGATATTATAGTCCTTATTTTAATTATAAAATAATAGTTGCGATATTTCATTAATGTTTTAAAAAAATAGAAATGTTACTCATGTTTACGTATAACCTACCATCTCCATGATTGTAACCTAATTCATTTTTTCATAACTATGTTTAACTATTCATTTAAAATGTATATGTAATGTATTAAAATGAAAATTATTTAATTATTATTATTTCAGAGTGTATGGACCAAATATCCCTTAGGAATTTGTCATCAAACCAAAGTCATTCAGAGGTTATCAACCAAACATCCGCAAAACACCCGATGTTGAAATAACTGATTATGTTATTAAATATTATATTAAAATAAATGAAATTAATTAGTTTAAGGATAAGTTATTAATCATTTAAAATTTTATTATAAAATAAAATAATTTATATAAGTCTATGATATAGGTTTTAAATGAAATACATTATAAGAATGGACTTGAGTTAATGGATTTCGTCTTAGTTTCCATTCATTGAGTATGAATTAATTTTATGCACCAAATTTATTTTATACTTTGTATATAATTCTTCTTTGAAATTTTATATCATTAATACTTCATAATTAAATTTATTATATTTTACAATTCAAATTAATTCATTAAATGGAATTTGACTTGAATGTTACAAAGTGGTAACATGATTCTTCACTCAATTTCCATTCATTACCCTATACTTCTACTTCATTGAGTTTTTTATTTCAAAATTATGTATTAATTAGTATCTATTTTTTAATTATATATTTACATGTTTTGTTTTTTATTTATATATGATGATATAATAAATTCATTCATTAATTATCACTACAAAATCTAAAATGGATTTCTTTGTCTCAATCTCATTTTCATGATACATGTTTCACACCACGCACCAAGATTTCCTTAAATTGTGTACTTATTTTCTCATTAATTAATTTAATTGGATTTATAGAGAGATAAGATACTCTTAATTTAAATAAAATTTGATTTGAAATTTAACAAATCGATAAGATCTTTATGTTACAATCTATTTTTTTGATATTTTTTACATTCATGGTTCTTTTAGAGATGTCATATTATCTTATTTTATAGAAACACATTCCTTTTATTATATTATATTTAATAATTTGTTTTACATGTTTAGTTTCCATTTACTCTCTTATTTATTAAATAAATATTCATAACATTATTTTTAAGTGATTCTGATATTGTGTCTTCATTTAGTCCAGGAATCATTCTATTTCACTCCCATGTTTTTTTAAATATTCTCCCTAAATTTCTTGTGTAAACATACCTTATTTAATAAAGGTATTTTAATTGATTTTGAACATATTTTTATGTTTTAAATGGTAAATTTATAAACATTTTTTACATTGATAAGGATTGACCCTCTATACGAATGTTTGAAAAGAATGCAAAATTTTAAAATTTATTCCATGGAAATATTTTCACTATATCAAGAACATTATTTTATTTTAAGAATAATTTATAATATAATATTTTTAATTTCAAGTAAAATCATTTTCACACTTTTTTCTTCTGATTTTCAATTTTTCAAAGTTATTTTCAAAGTGGAAAGGGTATTTTACTCAAGAATTTCATTAATGATCTTCTGAAGTTATTACTATTTATTTGTTTGAGAAAAGTTATTTCACTTATGATCCACGAGGTATATATTGCAATGATACCTTAATTATTAATTATCTAGATGTTTTATGATGATTTAAAAGTTATTTTCATGGAACCCATTTATTTTCTATTGGTAATTCACACTATGAATGAAAGAAATTATTGTTATGTTGAAAAATTAAATATTCTAATCATTTTTACCATGATATGATACTTGAAAATTATTTACAAAAATGGTATTGGAGTCTCAACTAAAATACTTAATGGAATTTATATGATGTATTAAGGAGGGCTATATTATATCCCTTAAATGCATTGGGTAATGATGAATGATTTGACTAAATTTAAGTAACTTCTAAGGGTTGAGATAGTTAATTAGTTAATAGGTTACTCTAAAGATATTATGGTTAACAACCAGGTAAGGATATCACATATACAATTGTTCTTTTAAGTGCACTTTGAAGATATTGTTCCAATATACCAACACATTACTAAATTATTTTTATGAGTATTAAAGGTTTATTTAGTCAATATTGAGATCACATGGATCATGATTTTTATTCTTATTCCTTGTTCCTTTGTTAATGATTTATTCCATGTAATATGTATTATGGCACTTGTTTTTATTGGTATGAATTATCTTATGTTATCTCATGTACATTGATTATGTCAGCATACACATATGAAATTTAGTTGTCAGTTCTTTTGATTATCCTTACTAAGAATTCGATCACACTTTTCTTATGTTTTCCAATTCCCTAGGTTACGAAGAAAGGTTTTAAGTATGTGATTTATAATAAGGTTACTAGATGTGAAGAGATTAGTGATAGATTATGTATAAATTTATGAAACAATTGTTTATGTATCCAAGATTCTAGGAAGGTTATTTTCCTAATTCTCTACAACTTTAAAATGTAAATGTACATATATATGTAGGTGATCCAATAACTAAATTTGACGATTTACGTTATAAAGGGTTTTAATTGGGTAAGGTTTTTTAGAATTAAATCTTTAACACCTGGATGCATTTTAAGAAATAAGTTCTTTAAATAATTTTTATTCTTTATTAACATGTATTTCAAGAAATCATGAGTTTTAACGAACCATGATATGGACTTAGTATAAAATTACCATTATAACCTCGCCATTAAGTTAGAGGGAATAATTATAACTTACTTATGGAAATTCATTGACAATTCTTTGGCTATTAATTATCTATGTAAAATTTTAATCGATTATATTTTTTTAATTTTTCAGTTAGTTACTTTTGGTAATTAAATTAATGCTATATATATGTGTTATATACATAAAATACAATTTTTTATATCCATACAATTGATATTGTACTAATAAGCTATGAATAAAACCTAATTTGATGTATAAAAACTTATATTTTTAATGTTTATTTTTACACCTTTGAATCAAAAACCCCTTTAAAATTAATATTTATACACATTAATAAGTTTAATATAAAAACATAAATATTTTATTTTGATGGAGGATATAAAAATTTACATTTTATGAATTTTTGATATTTTTCTGAAAACATTCTTGTTTTGATGAATTGTAAAAATACGCTAAATTTTAATTGAAAATAAATTTTTTCATTTAAATAATATGAATTGTTAAATTATATTATTGAATTTTTTAAAAGTATAAATAGAATATATTTTTACCATTTAATATAATTTTTGTCATTGGAACAAATTTTACATTAAATTCTTATGTAAAAACATTTCAATGTTTTGCAATATTTTAACTTTTAAAACCCATTTTCTCATTTAAAAATAGGATTAAATTAAAATTAATTACTAAAAAATAGGAGTTTTGAATTTAAAAAAATGTATTTGATATTTGGAATCAGTAGGTCTAAATTATGTTAATAGTCTACTTTTATTTTTGGGCATTATAAATACTAACTTTGGTAATTATATTTATTACCATGGTTAAAGGTAAATTAGGTAATTAAAGATAAAAATAGTACTATAAAATTACCTTAACACCTATAAAAATATTATTGGATGACTAAATTCGACACTTATCATCTATTATTAGATATGGAATAACTTAATGGCCACTTACCTATGAATATGACATGAATATAATAATAACTAATGAATGTGGCAATATATCACAATATCAATTTATTTAAGTATATTAATTTTAATATATGGGTGACTAGGAGATAATATTGAATATATATAGAATCTGAATATATAAAAAAATTAACTACATCATAGAAATTTATTTACAATTTTTTGAGATTAGATAATTTCCATTAATGATGACACGATAGTGGTGTAGAAATTATATTGTTAATAGAAATATCAAAAAAATGGTTTGACAAATATTAAAAGAAATATCATATGAACTAATTAATGTTATACATGAATTTTTTATGTGAATATGAAATGTTATGAGTTTATTAAATATTCTGGATTGAATTTATCTTCCGTGTGGATTTTATTTAATGTGAAATAACTGAATAGTGTCAAAATTGACACTATTGATATTCTATGAAAATAACATTTAATTAAATTATTTAAAAATACTAAAAATATTTAAAAATTATGAAGTGATAATTATATGATCTAAAATTTCATAAAATATCCATTTAGTGTATAAAACAAAATATAAGTAAATATTTATATCCATTAAATATTTATAATGTTATTACCACAATTAAAATTATATAGAATAACTAAGTATCATTTAAAATGACAATGTTTAAATTGAAAAACTAACTTCTCCAAAATTTATTGGTTGAGGATATTAAAACCCTATATAATATTATATTTGAAATTGGGACATTTTTGCTATTTTGGGTTGATTATGATATTATTAGAAGTTATGATTTATGGAGTTTCAAAAAGTGCCCCTCACCTCAATTATAAAGGGTACCTCCTCCATCACCTATTCATATCATTTTGTGCCTTCAATATCATCCATAACCTTATATATTTCTTTTTAATTTTCCCTATTTTAATTCTATAGGTTCTAGTTATCTTTAATGACGAACTATAGTGCTCTAAGAAGAGATTTAGAGGAAGCATGTTGAGGAAGTGGTAATTTATTCTACTGATTATTTCAAAAACAATTCTTCTTATAATTCTACTTAATTAGTTGTTTCATTATAAATTAATAACATAAGTATAAATAATATAATAATATGTTGTTATAATTATGAAATAACCATTTTTCACTTTCGATCCATCTTATGAAAAACAAACTCATCGCGCGTGCGTACATACAACGTATTGTCTACACACCGTGGTGTAATCTGTTTTTCAGAACCACCTTACATGGATAAGTTTAAGGATGGAAATAATAACTATACATGAATATTATAACATATTAATAATTATAAAATATTATACACCATCCACTTCAATACAATTCACCAATTTTTGGAATAATATCATCACTCATACGTATGTACGGCCTACTGTCTCCACGATGTGATGCGATTCATTTTACACAATCTTCGTTAAACTATGATTATATAAATGAATTAAATGAGTAAATATGACCTATATTATACTAATAACATTCCCAAAATGGTATAAATATAACCTTATATGAGTAATAAGAACTTATCTAACAAAACATGCATGAGAACATAATGCAGTTAATACCCGAATAATGAGTAACAATGAAATGTTACTAACAAACAGATGAAAATTATTCATAAATGTTATCTTCAAAATGATTATGATTCTGGGATAAATAATTAATATTATTTAAATCATTATATAGGATGTTCATATACATACAAAGCATATTAGAAATAAGGTAAGGGATAATTTTTTAATCCCATTTTAATCAGAGATTGTTTATACAAAAGTATTCACTGGGGTATATTTATCATCCAAATCCATGTTTCATAATTATGTAATATTATTTTTATTCTTCAAGAATTGTTTAAAGTTAATTTTACACTTTGTTTGATTTTATTAAATGGTATGAAAGTAATATTTTGTCATTATTTGAGTTGAGGTAATTTTTTCACTTTCAAAAAAAAAGTATGAGAAGAATGTTTTTTTAACTTGTATGACATGAATGAATTTTCATGCTTTCATAATGACTTATTTCCATGAATATTACCCTACAATCATACATGGTTATTTTAACATTTAATGATTTCTTCTATAATTTTGTGTCATTTTGAGGAAGGAAACCATTTTTTAAGAATAATGAATATCTTCCTCAAGACTAAACATCAAGTGTTTTCTAAAAATTATTTTCCATCTAAGATGTCACTATTTTAAAAGGGTTATATTTATATCTCTTTAATTACTATGATTTTATTGTTTTTATGATGGAATTTTATTTTTGAATTCCATTTTTATTTTCTTTCAAATATGATGGAATTATGTTTAAGAAACCCATTTTATTTCATGGGGTTTTCTATAGTTGATGTTTTTATGTTTTTTTGGAACATGTAAGAATATTTTAATAATGACATTGTTGAGACCTATATCTCCCTCCAATGCATTGGGTAAAGATTTATATCTCATGAGATAGACATGATTGGAATGACATGTAAATCTGGTTCAGTAATATAGGGATAGAATGAGGAGTGAACTCATTTAAATAATAGAATTTATCCACCATGATGGTTTTGGCCATGATACTTGACCAATATGAAATGATTTTATATGCTTATGTTTGTATTCCATGCAATTTCCTGTCTTATGTCACTAATATTGGGATTATCTTGCACTTTTATGATTTATCCCACGACGTGATGTTCTTATCTTTTATATGAAGGAAAATATTTTCCAATGTTATGTTCTTATGATTATGATATGATTGATATTTCACTTATTTACTCTTACTGTGCATTTGAGATACCTGTTTCTTTTATTTTCTTTTCCCCAGGTCATTAATAATGGTATTAAGTAAGATATGTCAAAAAGGGGTCTAGTTTTGAAGAAATAAGATGGAGACAATGTAGATATTTTATGAAACATTTGTTTATGTTCCCTAGTTTATAAATACACCAAACTTATATAGTCCTAGAATGTTTTTTTGTTATGTTTTGTAATAAATATCCATAACTATTAAAGTAATATATACATGTAATGTATGGTCCAAAATAGTTGGGTTTAGAGGAATGGTATAGTTAAACTTTGGAAACATAGATGAGAGAACCTTAGTAATATCCCTAAGAATATGTCTAAGTATAGGTTACAATCCTATCCTAGTGTTTTAGAGATGTTCATGAATAACCCAAGATAAATCCTAAATTTCCTAAATTGAAATTTTATTCTTGAATAACATGGGTTTTCAATTATGATTAGTGTTTCTCACACAATGCTTCTTGGTTTTAGTCAATGTATGGAACCTAATGGAACCGCGTTAATGCTGAATGTGAAGTTAAATGTAATGATTGTCCCTATAAGAAATAAAATGTTATGGGAAATGGAATGAAAAATCTTGTAGCCATGAACATGCAAATTTCAAATGCTATGAATCATAGAGGTCTTCCAAACAAGGAAAGAAGATAGAAAAATTATATTTAATCCTTCATGAGGTAGATACCACCTCTATTCAGCATGTCTTATTATCCATTAGTAGCTTAACAATGTATCAGTACCACTGAAAAAATCATTTTTAGTTCTACAATGTTCTGAACATGATAATATAATCTTATAAGTATATCATTTGGAAGGTTATTATGATCAATGGGGGAATATTATCAAGAATATGAGGTAAAGATATGAAATTGTGTCCAAGGAATTGGATGATTTCAAGAACATATTTTTCAATAATAAAATTCCAAGTATTCTTTGGAAAACGTTATAGGGGAAGATCCTTGAATTTAAGAAAAAGGATAATGAATCCATTAGAAAAAATAAATAAAATTTTACAAGACTTGCATGGTATGCTTTTAGAATTATTATCCAACCTAATAGTAAAAATGAACAATTCATTAGTGGCTTAAGACCAAGTCTTTTAAGGGAATTATACACAAGGAACTTCAATAGCTACAAGGAAATTGTTTGATGTGCTCTGAAGGTTGAAATGGAGATTGGAGTAACCCATCAGTCACATGGGTTGGATAATAATAGAAATATAGAGTTCAAAGGAAAATCTAAAGACCACACTGAAAAGATGACGAGTTTTCAATTATTCTCAAAGTGTGGAAGGAAACATGGAGGAAATTGTCTTAAAGGTACTAGTAAATATTTTAAGTGCGGAAAATAAGGTCATCAGGAAGTTGAATACATGAGTGATGGAAATATGATGTCTAATGATTTGAATAAAGAAAAGGCCCCAGAAAATGCATCTCTTACACTTCGATGCTAAATGTTTAAGGAAATGGGGAATTATTCCAATCAATTCCCTTATCCGAGGGTTATTAATGATGATCGACGTAAACAAACTCTTGATGATAAAGGAAAAGGAATGTCACATGAAATACCTATCTGTGATGTGGAGTATAAAAATGAAGTGGTAAAAAGTACACTTACATTCCACTCTAAAGTATCAAATGTTTTATTAGATTCTAGATATACCAACTATTTTATTTCTATATAATTATCTATGGGTATTGTCATATTTACTCAACATTTAGATGTTTATTTAGAAGTGACAACTCTTAATGGAACAACAGTAACATCAAAAGTTTATAATTATTCTCCAATTTAAGTTTGTGGGAAAGTGCTTCCTAAAAATCTCTGGGTCCTTCCTATTGTTAAATTGGATGCGATTCTTGGTATGGAGTGGATTTTTCTATATGGATCTCATATCAACTAATGAGGAAGAGAGGTTAAATTTTATATTCTCGATCAATCCATGATCATATATCAATGAAAGAATGAATATAACATTCTAGTATAAATTTATTCCATATTATGGGTCTTGATTACTATAAATAACTGTAATTTATCTCAAATGGTTGGGGATAAACTCACGATTAAGAATACACCCATTTTACGGGAGTTTGATGATGTCTCTACAGAGGAATTTTCAGGTCTTTCACCAAATTGTAAAATTGAGTTTTTAATAGAACTCATAATGGGTTCTATGCCTATTTCGAAGACACATTATAGAATGTCCCCAATTGAGTTTCAGGAATTGAAAAAAAACTCCAAGAGAATCTTGATAAGGGATTCATACTCCCTAGTGAATCACCTTAGGGAGAACCTGTTCTGTTTGTTAAGAAGAAACATGGATCAATGAAACTTTGCATTTATTATCAAGAACTAAACAGTATCATTATAAAGAAGAAATATCATATTCCCCATATTGACGAATTATTTGACCAACTATGTGGAGCTCAATAATTTTCCAAGATAGATCTTTTTTAGGATATTATCAATTATGGTCAAAAATGAGTATATACCAAAGATGGAATTCTGCATAAGGTATGAACACTAAGAATTTATAGTGATGCCTTTTGGTCTTACTAATTATCATGCTATCTTCATGGATCTAATGAGTAGATTCTTTACAGACTATATTGATCAGTTCTTGGTAGTATTTTTTGATGGTATTCTTCTCTATTCAAAGAGAATGGAAGAACATGAAGATCACTTGAGAATTGTACTGATGACCTGAACAGAGGGGAATATTTATTCCAAATTTTACAAGTGTTAATTTTGGATTTAGAAAGATTCATTTTTGTGTCACATAATCTCAAGAGAGGGGATATATGTGAATCTGGTAGAAACACAGGTTATTAAAAGATGGTCGAGACCAACAAATATAACTGAGATCCAACGTTTTATTGGTTTGGCTGGATATTATCAATGTTTTGTGAAATATTTTTCAAAATTATCTATTTAAGTTACAACATTGACTCAAAAAGGAGTTATGTTTGTTTGGACAGTGGAATGTGAAGAGAATTTTAACGAGTTTAAAATAAGGTTATATAGTGAACCTATATTCTCACACTGCATTGTAGTGGAGAAAGGTTTATGATCTACAATGATGCATCTAAGAAGGGTTTTGGATGTGTTCTCATTAAAAATGACATGGTGATAGATTATGCCTCATGAAAGTTGAAAATTCTTTAGAAAAATTACCCAACTCATGATTTAATGTTACCTATAGTAATAGTTGTATTAAAGATATGGAGGCATTACCATTATGATGAAAGGTGTGATATTTATACTAATAATAAATGTTTAAAGTATATTTTCACAAAAAAATAGCTGAATATGCTCCAAAGAAGATGGTTGGAGTTGATTAAATATTATGATTTCTCAATACATTACCACAATGGGAAAGAAAACAAGGTAGAAGATGCTTTGAGTTGAAAAGACCATGCAATCTTATCTATAATGAGGATCACAAAAGATAGAATAATTATGGATTTGAAAAGGATGGATCTGGAAATTTTAATTGAAGGGGAGTAATATTATCTTTATTAAATGAATTTACAACCATCAATACAAGTGAATATTAAATAGGTACATTAGAAAGATGTAGAGCTACAAAAGATGGTGAGAAATGTTCTTGAATTCAACCTTGATTGTGAAAGAATAGTAAGATTAAAGAACCACATTTTTATTCCACCCATACAATAATTCAAGAAAGATATGTTGTTTGAGGTTCATAGTTATTAATTCTCTATTCACCCTAGAAGCAGAAAGATGTATAGGGTCTAGATAGAGTACTCTTGGTGGGATAGAGTGAAAAGAGATATTTCCAAATATGTCTCTCAATGATTGGTTTTTTGGCAAGTTAAGGCTGAGATACAAAACTCTAAGGGGTATTACAACTATTAAAAATACCAAAATGGAAATGGGAAAACATTACTATGGTCTTTGTTGTGAGGAATCTTGAAACATCTAAAGGCCTTAATTATATTTGAGTTATAGTTGATCTCCTTACAAATTTGGGTCAGTTCATTCCTATTAGAGAGGATTTATCTATTTATCATCTTAGTAGGATATATGTAAAAGAAGTGGTATGATTGTGTGGAGTACCAACTTCTTTTATATCTGATCATGAATTGAGTTTTTTCTTGATGTTCTAGAGAAGTCTTCAAATTCTCTAGATTCAAAGTTATGTTTCACCACTGCTTATCATCCTCAGATAGACTGTCAGTCTAAGAGAACAATTCAATCTCTGAACGACATTTTGAGAGCTTTCTTATTGGATTTCAAAGGTGGTTAGCATCAAAACCTACCATTTGTAATGTCTCGGACCCTCCTGGACCATTACTTTGCCAAAGTGAGGCTCCACCAAATAGGTGGCACCGTGAGGGTGACACCGGTCAGGGTGGAACCGTGAGGGTGACACCGTGACGGTGGAACCGTGAAGGTGGAACCATGAGGGTGGCACCGTGAGGGTGACGCCGTGAGGGTGGCACCGTGAGGGTGGCACTGTGGGGGTGACAACGTGATGGTGGCACCGTGTCCCCTCGCTGAGCCTGTCGTTCTTTTTCCAGTACCTGACTTTTCCGCTCCCGCAACATAAGTTTCGACGTAAATTAATTCTTTTAATCATTTTAAAACCTTTTAAATCCCATAATTAATTCCTAAAAATCCCGAGAGACCTCCGTGTGTGACTGCCCAACCGCATGGTCAACCCACAATCCCCGCTCCTTACGCGGGTTGGCATTATCATCTCAACCGTCCGCGACTCTTGTAAACTAAGGGTTAGCTATGGTTTCTTCTTTCCTCGATCACGGCTTTTCACGAACAACTTCTGGTGCATCGGGCGAGCTGCATCGTTATGCATAGAGTTCCACACCCGGCCAAAGCATTGATAGACGAAGCGATTTTCATTCCGGTGAGCCACATCGCTATCTGTGAACTTCCTCCCCCGGCCTCAGCATAGATCGTTGATCCAACAGGTAGGGAATTTCTTCATCGCCTCTCCCTATGGTGTATCATGCGGGGTGGGCGTTCTTTTGTTTCTATAGAATTAGATAAACCAGACCTAATAAAGATAATGAAAGGATTCTATAAATAAAGAAGGGGGGGATGTGTTCGTTGATGCTGTTTTATATTATGATCATCTTTCTGAATTGTGTCGGATTGCGCCTTCTGACAATTGAGACCGTTGGTGGTCATTCTCTGTGCACTAATGAACCCCTCATGGTGTTTTAAATGGCTTGTTCCTAATTGTAAACTCCTGCTGTGAAAAGTAAATTGGTTAATCACGTATACCCAGCTGAATAAAATGAACGCACCAGGATCAATCCATTCTGTGCTAACCCTGGTCAAAACACAGAATTGAAATCATGGAGTGTGTAAAATCTTTTAAATCTGAAAACACAGGCATGACCCTGCTTAGTGTTGGTGGCAGTGGTTTGGTTGTTTTCATTCACGGGCCGATTGCTGGAGATGTGGGAGGGGATGAGATCCCCTGTTTTTTTATACTCTCGATGGTTGTGGAATAGGGGATGAGATCCCTTGTTGTTATGGATTCGGTGGTTGTGAGTTTTAAGACCCTGTGGTTACTTGTTTATATCACAAATTGGGGTGGGATCCTCTATTGATGAAAAACCTCTTTGGGGATGGGACACGAGGCAGTGTCTCGGGGTTGTCCTGGGTTCCAGTACGTCGGGGGATCTCACTTTTTCCTTGTTGTTGTAACATTAAAAGACAACCGAGTGTGAATGTTTAAATTGATGATTGAATGGATTTTTTTCCTTAGTTATTCTTATGGTGTTAGTTGACCAATAGTGCACGAACCTATTTGAACATTATCACTGAACATGAAACAAGAATGGGAAAAATGGGTTTTGTTGGCGAGATTCATGACTCGGACTTGAGTGCTGTTGTGATTTGTAGGCAGTATGAAGAAAAACCTAGCTTTGGGTGAGTGCTTGTTACTTATATATATACTTGTAGATTTGTGTTTCTTATTCGCACCCCACCTAAGTTGATCACTTAGTGCCGAACACCCCCATTTCATAGCGGAGGGTGTTTTTCCTAACACTATTCTTAGTGGCTGGTTATTAGCTCCTTTTCTGATCCCTTTCCCGGATAGCCCAAGTATCTTCGGGCAGGCTGTGATGGCCTGAGGTCCATTATTAGCCTAAGAACCTTCGGGCGGGGTAGTGTGATGGTTGACCAGTTGTGTGCGGCAGGTAGTTTCCCAAGTATCTTCGGGATGAGGCCCAGGTGTCTTCGGGCGTGGCAGCATATCTTTTAGTCTAGGTGTCTTCGGGCATGGTGGTGGTTGTTCTGACCTAGGTGTTTACATGCGTGGTTACATGTGACTGTGGCCCAAGTGTTTTCGGGCAGGATTCGGCAGTGGGACTGCACGCGGTTGTGGCCCAGGTGTGTACGGGCAGGTGTGGTAGTGGGACTGCGGTGAGAATGGCGGGATTGGTTCGATGCTTAGGATGTCTCAATAACCGGTGGGAAAGTGGAAAGGGGTACCCAAACCTCGATGTGCTCTTAATATATATATTACTTGACTTGCGTTATTTAGTGAGTGTAGCCGGTGAGTGGGATGGGTGAACTCCTTGGTAGTGTTGGTTGTCTGCTTCTCATGGGACTTTAGTATGTTCCCCCACTTGTGCACGAGAGTCTTTGGTTTTCCCTACTGAGTGTACTTGTATGCTCACCCTACGTATATAAAACTATATTCAGGTTTCCAGGAGGACTTTAGGGATCGTGCAGGACCATACTAGCTCAGACTTTGGGGCAGTTGCAGTTTCTATTTTATTTATTTGGTACTTACCTTTGTAGTCACCTTTTGTACTTTGTGGCTTTTACTTTTGGAACATTCATGTGGGAATGGGTTACTTTTGACTTTACTTTTCTTTCTACTTGGTGTTGTTGGGTTTCATCATCTTATCTCCCGATCCTATAAAACAAAAACGGGCAATGCCTTCCATTTGTGTGAAATTATATACCCTTGGTGCTAGTCGCCACTCCAGGACCTATTGAAGGCAGGTCTCGGGGGTCATTATCTCTCCTTCAACTTAAAGAAGGAAGGGCCTGGCAGTCTGCTGACCCTTACCTCTTTTTGGTGAAGGCGGGTCGTGACACCATTGGTGTAATTTTATTACAATAATATATGTCACTCTAGTATTCAGATGTATTCTTATGAATACCTCTATTGAATGAAGTGCAGAACTCCAACTTTCTGGGTTGATGTTAGCGAAAGATAGCTATTAGGACCTGATCTTGTTGATGAAATGGTAGAAAAAGTCAGATCTATTCAACAACACATAAGAGGAGATTAGAGTCAAAAAAATGTTGTTCTAACAACCAATTAAATGACCTAGTGTTTGAAGTGGGTGATAAGGTGTTCTTACAAACATATCCCTATAAGAGAGTAATTATATTTGGAAAGAAGGTCAAGGTAAGCCTTAGGTATATCGATATTTTTGAAATTCTAGATCATGATGGGAATGTATCTTACTGATTGGATCTTCCACTAAATCTCTCTCGTGTTTATGACGTGTTACATATATATCTACATAGAAATTGCAAACCCAATCCTTCAAATGTACTAAGCTCAGAAGTCATACCACTAGAGTAATATCTTTCTTATGGAGAGAAACTGATAGAGATTTTGGATCAGAGAGAAAAAGTATTAAGAAACAAGACCACTCAATTGGTTAATATTATATGGAGGAACAAATAATTTTAAGAAGATACATGGGAATTTGAGGATACGTTGAGGGAGAGATATCTTCATCTGTTTATTTCTAAGTGACAAATTTCAATGGAGAAATTCTGTTTAAGGGGGGTAGAATGTAACACCAGAATGTTTTTTATTAAATAACTTCTTTAAATAATTTTTATTCTTCAGTATATTGTGTTTGACACAATCTCTATTTTAAAATAACTACAAGATGAACTTATTATAAAATTACTATTATAACATAGTCGTTAGGGTAGCGAGAATATTTATAACTAACTTATGAAAATTCATTGATAATTCTTTGGTTATAAATTACATATGAAATATATAAGTCAATTAAATATTTGTATTTTTGAGTGAATTGAATTTGGTAATGAAATTAATGTGATATATCTGTGTTATATTCTTAAAAAATATTTTTTATATTCATCCAATGGATAGTTTAGTCATGGAATATGACTATAACCATATTTGAGGTATAAAAACAATTTTTTTTAAAAAATAAATTTTTTACCATTGAATGGGGAAACCCCTTTAAATTTATATTTTGACACATTAATAAGTATTATATGAAAACATAAACATGTTATTTTTATGCGGGATATAAAGAATTAATTTGGATGAATTCATGATATTTTTCTAATAACTTCTATGTTTTAATGAATAGTAAAAACCAGAAAATTTTTAATTGAAAATAAATATTTCATATAAATAATTTATATCATTAAAATATATAATTTAATTATTTAGAAGTATAAATAAAGTATATCTTTACTATTTAATATAATTTTTATCATTGGAATTAATTTTACATTAAATTTAGATGTAAAAACATTTCAATTTATTGTAAAATTTTATCTTTTAAACCCCATTTTCTCATTTCAACAATGAGATTAATTTTAAATTAATTAATGAAACTTAAATGTTTTGATATTTGAAAAATGGATTCCATATTTGGAATGAGTAGGTACAAATTATTTTAATAGGATAATTTTAATTTTGGACATTATGAATTGTAATTGGTAATTTTTTTATTAACATGGTTAAAGGTAAATCAGGTAATTAAAGGTAAAACTAATTTTGTAAAATTATCTTAATACCTGTAAAAATCTATTTTTTTTGACTAAATTAGACCCTTGTAATATAATTTTATAAAGGGAATAAATTACTGGCCACTTACCTATGAATATGACATGAATATGATAGAAACTAATGAATGTGACAACATGTCACAATATCATTTTATATAAGTATATTAATTTTAATATGAGGATAAATAGAAGATAATATTGACTATTTATAGTCCATTGAAATATAATTTAATAAACTACATCATAGAAATTTATTTATGATTATTAGAGATTAAATAATTTCCATTAATGATGACAGAATATTGATGTTGAAATTATTTTATTAATAGAAATGTCAAAAAATGGTTATAGAAATATTAAAAGAAATATCATATGAACTAATTAATATTCTCCACGAATTTTCTAGGTGAGTATGACATTTTTGGAGTGTATTAAATATTTTTATTCTAATATATATTCTTTTTGGATTTTATTTAAAGTCAAATAAATGAATAGTGCCAAAATTGACACTTTTGATATTTTACGGAAATATGATTTTATTAAATTATTAAAAAATAATAACTATATATAAAAATTAAAAATTGGTAATTATAAGATATAAAATATCAAAAAATAACAATTTATTTTCAATTAACACTAATATATAAATATCCATAACCATTAAATATTTAAAATGTTTCTACCATATTAAAATTAAATAGAATAACTAAGTATCAATTAAAATGATGTGGTTTAAATTGAAGAACTATATTGTCAAAAATTTATTGGTTAATGATATTACAACCCTATAAAATCTCATATTCGAAATTAGAACATTTTGGAGGTTTTCAGTTAGTTTTTTGTTAGATTATAAATTATTATTTATGGAGTTTCCAAAATATCCGCTCACCTCAATTATAAAAGGGCATCCTTTCTCACATATTCACATCATTTCGATCCTTCAATCTCAACCAACCGCTACCATGTTTCCTTATAAACTTCCATATTTTAATTATATAGGTTGTGGTCATCTTTAAATACCAAATCTAGTGCTTTAACAATAGATATAGAGGAATCACACTAAGGAAGAGGTAATCTCTTCTATCGATTATCTCAAACTTCTTTCTTCTTCTACTTTATATTAATTATTTGTTTAGATATAAAGTAATAAAATCAGTATCAATCATATAATGATATGTTTTTATAAATATGAAACATCCATATTTCACCTTTTATCCATCATATGAAAAATAAAATCACCAATCGTGCGTACGTACGACTTACCGTCTCTACGCTGCAGTGTAGTTTGTTTTTCACCACTACTTTACATGTATGAGTATAATGTTAGAAAGAATAAATATATTTGATTATTATAACATGTTAATAATTATGAAATATTTTACACCATCCAATTCAATACCATTCAACAACTTTGGGATTTATATAATCGCTCGTGCGTACGTACGACCTACCATCTCCACGATGCGATGCGATTCATTTTACATGATCTTCATTAAACAAATATTATATAAGTGAATTTAATGAATAAAAATGACATATACAATACTATTATAATTATTTAAATGACATAAATATATCCTAAAAGGAGTAATAATAACTTATCCGATAAAACATACCTAAGAACATAAAGTAGTTAATACCTAAATAATGAGTAATAATGATATGTTACTAACAAATCGATGAAAATATGATCATAAATGTTCTCATAAAAATTAATATTATTCAGGAATAAATAATTATCATTATTTAAATAATGATATATGAGGTTCTGATACATATTAATCATATCTGACCTAAGGTAAGGGATTATTTTGCAATCTCATTTTTAACCAAGATTGTTTATAAGTAAGTATTAACTGAGGTATATTTATCATCCAAATCCATGTTTCGTAATTATGTAATATTATTAAAATTTTTATACTATTTTTTAAATTAAATTTTACTCTTTGGGTAATTTTATTAAACAGTATAAAAAAAATCGTTTTTTGTTATTCTATTTGAGGTGCTTTTTGACTTTTCCAGCGAAAGTATTAGAATAATGTTTTTTAACATTAATGACATGAAAAAAATTTATGGTTTCATAATTAATTATTTCCATGAATCATACCCTAAAAGCTTACAAGGTAATTTCACATAAAATTATTTCCTCCAAATATGTGTTCCATTTTGAGTAAGGAAATATTTTTTGAAGATAGAATTATATTTTTCTCAAAAGTTAATTTCAAGTGTTTTCTCGAAATTACTTTCTATATAAGATATCACTCTTTAAACAAAGTTATATTTATATTCCTATTATTACTATGTTTTTTTAATGTTTATGATGAAATTCGATTTATAAAATCCATTTGTTTTATATCAATTATGATGGAATGATGTTTAAGAAACACATTTTATTTCATGGGTTATGCTTTGGTGAATTTTTTTATGTTTTTGTGGAACTCGTAAGAATGGTTTCATTATGAGATGGGTAGGACCTATATATCCCTCCAATGCATTGGGTACAAATTTATATCTCATGAGATAGACATGACATAACTGATATGTAAATCCGGATCAATAATACATGGCTAGAATGTGAAGGGAACTTGGTTCAGTAATGGAATTTAGCGGTTATAATGTTCTTGGAAACGAGTCTTGACTAATATGAAATGATTTTCTATGATTATGTTTATATGACACCAAACTTGATGTCTTATGTTGTGACTATTGTTATTAGATTTCACTTTTATGATTTATCCTATGTCATTATATTATGAACTTTTATATGCAGGATAATATTTTCAAATGTTATGTTCTTATGATTATGATATGGTTGATATTTCCCATGATTACCCTTACTGAGTATTTTTTCTCACCCTTCCATAGGTTTCATTTCCCAAGGTCACGAAGAAGGGTATTATGTAAGATATGTAAAATAGGAGTCTAGTTTTTAAGAAATAAGTGGGAGAAAATGTAGATGTTTTGTGAACATGTTTTTTATGTTTCATATCTTCTAAAGGAAATAAACCTATACGGTCATCACGTGGTTTTTTATATTATGTAAAAAATATTTTTAAATGTTTAATTAATATCTAAATGTAAACTATTATTTGTTATAAAATACACAAATATAAATATTTTGTTTTTAGTACTAGATCTAGGAGTGTAAGTTTAGTTCCTCTATAGTTGGTATTAGAGGAGTGTTTAGATAAATTTGGATATTAACATGTTTTTATGTGTGGTTAAATTAAGAGTTATGGATACCATCATACGTTTATAAGATTAAGGTTGACCATAATTTAAAATTATTATAAACCACTTTCTAGGTTTTATGTGATAGTATTTTTTGAGATTAATGATATTTTAGGGGATGATTTATTGGATTTAGGTATATGTAACCCTTATGTTTTACATAAATTATTATTTCAGAAGAATGTTATTACATTTTTGGGGATTTAATATGAATTGTATGAGGAAAACATTGAGGTTACAACATTACTTAATATTATGATTGTTGAGGTTAATTGTGATATATGTTTATTTATTTACGGACTGATATATATTGAACCATTGGTTTTATTTTAGAGATTAATGTATTATTTCTCTATATAAAGGTTTAATCAACATGGGAATTATCTTATCATTTTCTAAATTTTTTTGTTTTCTTACAAAAATAAAGAATATATTTTCATACATTCATATACCATTTTTTCAATAATAAATTCCTTATTGTTTTTCAGGCATTATTTATTCCCATTATATTAAGTAAAATATAAGATACATGTGGAATATTTTTGAAACACTCAACCAAAAGTTGAAATTAAATTTTTGTATTTAATGAAAATAAATTAAGTATATTTATTAATATCCTTACACAAGATGGTAATGTAATCCCTAAAATATAGGAAAAGATATTGAAATCAAATTTTTATCATATCACATTCATTTCTAATGAATCAGTGGTCTTTTTCACACCTTATTTATTTATGATTTTCTGGTCATTGACATTCTCATTGTCATTCAATTTCTTATGATCAATGTTCTCTATCACTCTAAATAATTTTTTTGGATGAAACTTTCTCCTCTGTGTACATATTTTCACTACACATTAATGATATCCTTTTTGTAAACCTAGTTATGTTTTATTCTATTTAACATTCACATTTCCCATTACTTGTTTTCAATAAGATGTTTTATTATCCCTTTTAATGATATAGGTTTTCAAGAAAAATGTATTTCCAAATGTAAAAAAATTTATTACCAAGATAAAGATAAAAGTTTTTGGACTAAATTATTTGGGGTGGGGTGGAATTTAAAACCCCACTATTTTAAAAGATCATTATGTTCCATAGTGTATAAAACATGGAAAACTGAGCAAAAAAGAACCATTAAATATTTTTATTTAAATATGAATATTAAAACCAAGATATTGATTTGGAAGACATGAATACGGGTAAAACAATTAAATAAATATATATAATGGTCATAAACAATACAAATTAATTTATTAATTCTTATGAAATATGAACTCAATTTTTAGTAAAGTCATTTTATGCTTTAAAAATAATATTTCATCAAATATGATTTTTTTTGTGAGAGAATATTATAATTAATTTATTACACTTTAATAAATTGTATTTGATAGAAATTATATAATTTTATAAATCAACATAACAAAATAATATTGGGGTAAAATTATAATATTCTTCATAAAAGCATGATTTTTATGTGTATAGGGAAAAATTTTATTTTTTTATAACAATCATTTATTTTCATTAAAAAGTACCATTATGATTTTAATTTGATCTCAAATTAAACTAATTAATATTTAATATAAAATAATATAATTAATTAATTACATTTTAATCATCATAATTCTAGATTTTGGTATAGGTTCATTTTTGGGCATTATAACATATTTTTCTAAAAACTAATTTTCATTAATTTTTATACATTTATTTAAAATTGATTAAAAAAACTTATAAGAATTGAATATTGAGAAATTAATCCCATATTTGGAACCAGGATGTTCAAATTTGGAAAAATAATTCCCTTGTATTTCTGTAAATTATGAATAGTATCCACAATAGATATTTGTCCCGTCTGTAAGGTTAAAAAGGGTATATAATGTCTAAAAATAACCATAAAACATGACAATAATATATTGTATGAGTGAGGGTAGACCATTTACATCCAAAATTTTTTGATATGAAAATTTTCACTATTTTTCTTTGAAAATAATTATATATTATTTTAGGTAAATAAGTATACAAAATTTCACCCTCTTGTTTTTGGATTTATCATATATGTTAATATAGGGATAAAACTATGTTGTGAATGAAAATGAAAGGTAATTTTTAACATAATTAAATAATTTTGATGATATTAATAAATTTTTTAATTATTAAATTTGAAGTAATTACCTTAAATTCTTATACAACATCGATATACTGCTTCTGAAAGAATTAGAAAAATCAAGTATATAATTTTAAAAACTATAAAATTAATTTTTGGTGGTGTTTTATAGTGTCTCATGAAATTTATAGACATATATGACATAATTTTAATGTTTTAAAAGTATATATTATAATTTAATTATTATATTGATGAATTTAATGTCAAGTTAAATGAATAGTTAAAAACTTGCATTAAATATATTTTACAATAGAAAATAATTTATTAAATGAATTAAAATTCATAAAAATACTTTATTCATACAAGTTAATGTCAAATGATTTAAAATATCAATAATGTTATATTTTTGAGTCAATTTTCCATTTATAGTGACATTCTTGACCCCTAAGTTGTTAAAAACATTAATATCACGGTAACAGTTAAAAGGGTTAAAAGGCTTAAAATAAAGTTATTAGGGTGAAAAAATTACCTAAACATGTAAAAATTTGTTTTTAGCATATTATTTATACTCATAATAAACATATATTTTAAATATATCATTTTCATTCCACTTTTCATTTTTAATTTATTTCAATTTAATTTAATACTTTAAGTAATTCCAAGAGTACCCCTCCCCTCACTTATAAAAGGGAACCCCCTCTCTTATATTAATCACACATTTTGAGAAATACATTTCAGAAATTCCATAAATAAATACCTTTATAAAATACCTATAAATTTCCTAGTGGTTTTATTTTTTCAATAATAAAAACCCTAGAGGGATTAATATTTAATGCAAATGAGGTTGTTTGAAGAAGAGGAGTAGGATTTAACTTAATATTTTAGTATTATTGCTACATAATACTCCTTTAAAAAACCCCTAGACATTATTATATAAAATCATAAATATATAAAATATATTTATATGTTATTATGTCAATTTATTATCCTTAACACATATTCTTCTTACGTAAAATTGGAAAGGAAATCATTGTTCGCGTGTATAGAGGACCACCACCTTACAAACAAATGTAATTCATTTTAGAATGCCACCTCTCACGGTTGGTTATAATGATGAATTATATATATATAATTTTAATTAGATAATTAAAATTATTTCAATATAATATATAATGTATTTTCTTAAATTTACATCCATTGGAAAATGATATATCTGTCTGTGCATATGTGTAGATTACCATCTTCACTAAGTGATGTGATTCATTTTTTGTCACTAAATCACATAGATAGTGTAAATATGTGTATTTAAAAGGGTTATATGATATTTATGATATAATAATATCTATAATAAGATAAAATAATACTTAAGCTCTTCTATTTATGTTCATTGGAAAATAGGAATGTTACTAATGTGTACGTACATCCTATCATGTCCCCGAAAATAACATAATCCATTTTTCATAAAAACCACTCACAGTAGATTTTAAAAGTATAATTACTATATAAAAATGAAAATTATTTAATTATTATTATCGTATAGATGATTTTATAATTATGACATTGGTTATCGTCAACATCAATGAAGTCAATTTTAATTTATGAACTAAATATCCTCAAAATACCCAATGTGATATTAACTTATTAAGTAATTAAATATGTAATTAAAATAAATGAGATAAATTATTTTAAGCATATGGTATTAATAGTAAAAAATTTTATCAAGAAAAAAGTCAATTGTTATACATTTCTTGTAATTTTTTAAAGCGCTTATAAAGAAATTCTGTACACAAGGTTAGAGATTTCATCTCAATTTCTTTTCATTGAAGTAAATTTTAATGTTATACACCTAATTTCATTTATATTATTTATATACATCCCCTTTTTAATTTAATATCATTAACCATTAATATTTCATGTTATTTTATGTTATAACTTAAATTACATCATTCAAATTGATTCATCAAGAATGTTACCAAGTGAAAAGATGTTTCTTAACTCAATTACAATTCACTGGGTTATACTTTTAATTCATTGACTTTTTTATGCCTTAATTATGTTTGAAATAATTTTTAAATTTTTTAAATTTTTTATTTACCTTTTTTATTTAAATTCACATATGCTCACATAATCAATTCAAGGATTAATTATCAAATCAAAATTTATGATCTTTCCAAATTTTCTCTTTATATAATTTTCATTTTCCTGAGTGATATTTCATGTTTCGTGATATGATTTAATTTAATTATGTAATTGATTATACATGAATGAATTTATACATATTATTTAATTAATTTATTTGGGTTTAAAATTCCATATAATTATCTTTACTCCAATTACTTTCAATTAGAATGTTACCAAATATTTATAGGATTTATGTTATAATTTATTTTATTTTTGATATTTTTTATGTTCAAGGTTCCTTTATTAAAATAATATTCTATTACTTTCTTGAGACACATTTATTTTCTTATAATCTAGTTATGAATTTTTTTAAGTGTTTAGTTTTCATTTTATCCCTTATTTGTTAAATAAACATCAAAAATGTTTTTTGTATTTGATACTGATCTTATATATTTTATAGATATGGAATCCTTCTATTATATATCCTTGGGTTCTAAATTATTTTCATTATAGATATTTTATAAACATAAGTTATTTCATAAATTTGTTTTGCATGATCTTTTTCCTTATTCTAAATGGGTTTTAGGGAAATTTCATAATGTTTTCTATATGAGTCACCTTTGACACTCTTTATAAATGTATTAAAATAATGTTTATTTTTAATGTTTATGGAAGGAATTGATTTTCCCAACATCATAAATATTATTTTTTGGAATATTAATGTATATGTTTCCAAGGTTATTTTTTAGAGAAAAATATTTTCACACATTTTTTCTATTTTATGTTTTTAAAAGTGATTTTCAAAGTAGAAAAATGTATTTTACTCAAGATTAAATTTAATGATCAATTTACGACATTTTTATTTATTGAAAACAACAACCATTAATTTATCATATTATATACTGGGGATATGTGAAAATGATACAATATTATTTATTTATCTAGATGTATTATGGTCATTTCCAAGATATTTTCACGAAACCAATTTCATTTCAATAGGTAAATCCAGATAGGAAGGAATAATAGTTATTTTTATGTTGAAATTGAAATATTGTAATTTTTTTCCCATGATATGGTAATTGAGCATCATTGATGAATGTGGGATTGGGTATTGAATCGAAATCCATAAGGGGCCATTCTAATTTGTTACAGGTGGGTCCCTTATGTTCATTCAACGCATTGGTTAATATTGATGTAGTTGATTGAATATATATAAATCCTAAGAGATAATGGAGTTAAGATGTTAATAGGTTACTCATAAGAGATCATGGGTATTAACTGGGCAAGGTTATCAAATCAGTAAGGGTTCTATTAAGATAATCTTCTATGATGCCGATATGTTTTATCTACACATGCTGATAGTTATAATGGTTTGTTTGATCAAGATTGAAATCACATGGCTCATGATTAATGATTATTATAATTATTTACTTTTTTTAAAGATTTATACTAGGAAATATGATTAATGATGAATGTTTTTATGGGTATTAATTCTATTATTTTATCTCATGTACAATGATTATGTCCTCATACCCTTATTAAGTTTATTTTTTAGTGACATATTTTACTTTTACTGAGAGTTTGAGGTAACCCTTCTTATGTTTTATATCTCCCTTTCCAATGGAGAAAGGTTTATGTATGTTATTATTAATTATGATACTATATATGAAGAACATAGTCGGAGATGATGTTGATTTTTATGAATAATGTTTTATGTATCTAATATTCTATATTATAATTTTCCTAATTATCTAAAAATGTAAAACTAGTAGGCCCTTGGATTTAATATTGATATAATATTTCAGTTTGATGTTAAATGTTTTGAATGGTAAAAATTGGGTCATGTTTATCATTATCAAATTTGATAAGTGTAATGATTAAGTTTTTATTATTAAGTCACGGAGTATTGGTTTAGAGATATAATCGTGTTGAACAATACTATCTCAGAAGAGTCATTGAGATGTTTTTATGATTTCTTGGAGTTTATTATTGTTCATAGTCTATTTTTCATGAAATGTTCCTTTTGGTTTATATAATGCATTACTTATATTTGGATTTTTTTATTAATTATGATGGATAATGGTTTATCCTTATTATCTATTAATACTTATAATTTAAAGAGGGTAATGCCTCCCATGTATTTGATTGATATAAACTCAGTGCTAATTACCAAGTGATGTCCAATTGGACACAATATTTAGGCATTATTATCTATCTTCATTCATTTCTAGCACATATGGGGTCTATTTGGTGTGAGGGGGTCATGAAATCTATATTAACGGTGATACCTACAGTGGTGTTAGCCTGAGTATAATATTGAACTAGGTTGGGAAAAACAATCTAGAGTAGAATCATTCAACATAAATTTACCAATTACAGAGTCCCTCTTAATTTCCCTATTAGTTCCCATGATGTTTCTGTAATAAAATATTTAATACATCCAAGAATAATACAAGAATTCACTCCTTAAAATTTTTCAAAAATCCATAAAGAAAATATATTTATATATTGGTGTATCAAATTAATGAGGATCAACCTTTTTAAAGTGGATAACAATATAATAATTACCTTAGATAAATAAAGTTCTAATTTTTCTATTAAAATCATCAAATTTAAAAAATTTAAATAATATTTATAATTCATATATAATTTTAAATTCAGGATAAAATTTTCACAAAACATGGTATGCATCAATTAAAAAAGTGAAAAATTTATAGACTTTTTAAAGTCTAAACCCCATATCTATATTCTAACAAGAGAGAGATTAAACATAAAACTTCTAAAAGTCATCATAGTTATCGTATAAATCATTTATATTAATTAAATAAATATTAAACAAATAAGAACAAAGGGTTATATCAATTTACATAATAGTTATAGAACTCCATACCTCTTGATGCTAGATCCTAGAAAACAATAATAAATATTGACATATAATCCAGTAATGACACTATGAATCAAATTGTTGACATGTAGAGTCCAAATCAAATGCATAAGTTTATTTTGAACCCTCTATTCAATCATAGTGAAAAAGAATTCTATAAAATTGATGGTTTTACCATCCCATGGTGAAACTTTCAAATAAAATAACTAGTAATATAGAAATTATGCATTAGGTATTATAGAGATGAGGATCAATAAGGGGATAAAGAAGAGTGGGTGACCAAAACCCAACATGACCTTAATCTCCCTTGGTGAACTGAAGGAGGATATGAATAAGAAGTGGATAAAGAAAAGTAGGGAGAGATATCTACCCTCCCCCTACTCGAGCATTCCTCTACATAAGAAGATGTATTTTCTCTATTCTTTAAAAAATGAATACTAATAATAACAAAAATAATAATATTATCAATAATAATAATAATAGATTTTAATATTTTTATATGAATAAAAATATATTTTTCTTTTAAGGATAATAGATACCCACACACACCAAAACATATATTTAAAATGGGAAAATATAAAACAAATTATTTAATTTAAACTATATTTGAAAGCCAAATTAAAAAATTTAAAATTATAACACACTATTTAAAATTTTCTTTAGAGCACCATTTTTTTAAAAATAATTTCCAATAATAATTAAAATATCTCTTCTAATGTTTTTAGAATAAAATATTAGTAATATAGATAATTTTTATGTAATTTAGTGTCACCAAGAAAGGACCCCTATGTTATACACATGACCAATCACTCTGGGCTGGGTCACAATAATTAATGTACATGTTCTTCTTTCATAGTCCCCATGACCATGCAATTTATAATTTTTTTAAAAAATAACCTAGTTTTATGGATATTATCATTAAAATATTTTATTTAAATCATTATTAAAATGTGGGTGTTACAAAAACCTTATCTTTTACATCATGAAACCAAGATTACATCTTAAAACCCTTTATATACATGGAACCTATTTATTTAAAACATAATTATGACTGAATAAAAAATTTTCACCTTTTATTCTTATGTAAAATGTACAATTTAAATAATAAAACATTCATGATGAACAGTAATTGATAAGTAAATATAAACATTCAATTTGAAAATTTTAGGCATGATAACTAAAAAGTTTACTAACTATTACTTACATTTCATAACATACATGGATGTTAGAGGTAATCCATGAAAGGAAAATCATAACCAATCTTGAAAATATTCATTTAAATCCATTAATAGTAAATAATGTCATGTTTAATATCAATATTAAAAATTATAAATGAATGATAATGGATTTATATAAAAATATATTTCAAAAGAATAATAAATCATGGTATTAAAGGAAGAAATATTAAATCCAAATTATTATATAATTTCATGCGAAACCCCATTGAAAATCATTAACTTACTATAAAAAAATATTGTCAAAAAATGGAATGACGTTCACCCACCAAATTTAGCGCAATAAACGGAGAGAGATAATGAATCCCAAGTCTTGCCTCTAGTAGGCCCCAAATTGGATACTAACTCTAAGTTTATAAAAATATCTAGAATGGGTTGCATTAACCTCTATAATAAAACAATATTTTGAGATAGGATGAATCAACCACTTGTAACTCTATAGGGTAGTATAATAAAAGTTAAAAACCATAAAACAATACAAGTCTAATAAAACCAATAAAGGTAAAAGTTTTTAAAAGTAAATAACTAAAAGAAAATACAAATAAGTGAAACAAAAACCTAGAAAAAGTTTGAGTTAGTGTGGTCCAGAACAGTTTTTGTATTCATCATGGAAACTTAAAATAAGTTTTATATAAGTAGGTTGAGAATACATGTGTACATAGAAGGAAATTAAAACTATCTCAAGAATATGTGAAAGAATTATAGAAATGCACTCATGAGAAAAAATCCTAACCAAACAAAACCTGAACAAGTCAATTAACAAAGACCTTACTCACCATGGTATTCTCACTAGATTACCCATGGGTACTTTAAAAACATAATATGAATCATATTGATAATGGTTACCCCACACAACTTTCCCAATAACTTTACACTCTCACACCCGAACTTTATATATCCTGGTGGTTCCATATCTTTCATATAACATATACCACCACTTTAAAATACTGTCACATCACATCATGCCCATGGAAACCTATGAAACCACCTCTCATGATGGTCACATATCATCTCTCCTGAATACCCATGGTGTATCACATTAAAACCACTACCATAACCACAGAAATAAAGTATCATGGACACAAAGGAAATCGACCTTGTTCCCTTCTCCCACCATGAAAGACACCCACAATAATCCTCCCTCCAACATAGTCATGTGACATCTCACCCAAAGACACATGGGACACTAACCCACAATATTGTCACATCAAATCTTGCTCGAAGAAACTAGGGCCATCAGTTAGTGAACTAACATTCCAACGACTATAAAATACATTGCATATCTGCTCACTTAGAATAGATAGTGGGAATGGGTGTATATCCATCCATCCATCCTCAACACTGGGATATTTGGGAAAACACCCGCATGTTAATATATGTGTTTCGGCACATAGTGATCCATGTTGTTGGGGTGAATATAGAAATCACATGAAATATAAAAGTATACATATATTCATACACATGCCCAACCTATGGGTTCACAAAAATGCACTAATAAACTCAAAACATCCCTACTTTCACTACCACCTCTAAATAGAGAATTCAAAAAAATAAACAAAAGACACATGCCACATCACTCACTACCAAAAAATTTCATTATTCTACTCCAAACATCTCATATTTAAATATGAACTTTTTCAACGACACATCCCACTACTAATTTGTTCATTTACCAATTCCTTTACTACCTATGAAACTAGCATAATTCACACGATAGAAAAAAGAACACAACAACCTTCTTAAGTTAAATAGACTCACATCACCACCATCTTAGAGCCACAAAACATACCACCTTATATATCATCACTAACCTATAAAAAAACCTCACAAAATCATCACATCTCGGCTCTAGAGAACAACCAAACAAACCATAACATCACCTCCCAACAACACAGGCTCACAAACCCATCCACCCCATATTCACTATCCACAAATCTCTACCCACAACATGAAAAAACATCATAAAACATCAAAAAAAACTCCATAGATTTAACAGAGAGATTATTATCAATTCTACATCTTTATTTTAGGATTATTATCACACAATTCCTAAATCCAAAGGCAATCATTTTAGTACCAAAATATATTTGGTTAGATTGTTTCTATTTCTTTATGGTGATTCCAAATAAAAACAACAAGATTCCACAACATATATAAATCAACTGAACAATAGTCTCCCAACATACATTTTTATAGCGGGGAATCAAGGCCATATAATCCATTGTATTACAATAATCTCAAAGATGTAAAAATATGCGAGTAATCCTCTCATACACTTCAATTTCAACTATCCTATTGATTATCTTCCTTAATCTAGTAAAAAATATCTTCCCAAGGATAAAAAAATAAAAACCATTCAATATGATACAATAAACCGAAATGAATGAAACCCTACCTCAAAGTATCTGTTACAACTCGCTATGCACTATATGGAAAAGAAGAAACTCTCACAAACCAGAACTATACATGGGGAAACCATTGATAAACCTACACCACACCTAAGGATGATCAAAACCCATCCCTCTCACACCTCAAAATAAAACCACACCACCACAGGGGATCTATGAAGAAGAACGAAAGGAATACCATTTGGAAGAGAGGAGAATTCACCAAATATCTCCAAAATGCATCCAATGGATCCCAATTATTGAAGATATAGAAAGAGGGTTTGAATATCCTCTTAAATCACCTAGGGTCCCTAAAAAATGATAGAAATAGGTGAATACCAAATGGGCATAAAATCATCTAAATAGATCATACTTAAAAACTATAAATTTCCCAAATTACAGCATAAACCACAATATTATGACATAAAATCCACGAGTCTCCATAACTAGTAGAATTAATCTAGATCATAGGTAATAAACACTTTTTTCCAAAGAAAAATATGGTGATTAGATCTAGAATTAACTTACAATAAAAAAATATATTGTGGAATAAATCCTTTCATGCCTTGCTCCACACCAATCACAAACCCTAAAACAGCTTACCAATCAAGCTGTACACCACCATATTATACCAAAAATATAATTTTTATAGTTTAAACAACCAATTTTAGTTTTTCTGCATATCAAACTCCATAAAACCTCTTGTAGTGCCCTTTTAACACCTCCGATCACATCAGAATTGAAAATTAGAAGTCTAAGAAGGCATATTCCATTACATCCGGAACCTATCAAATGATTTTCATCCTTGAGAATCAAATCAGAATCCCGCTATGGAAAGGGTTCCATACAACAAGTCTACAAGATACATCCCAAGTATCTCATCAAACCATGAATGTTACCAAAAAACAAACTCACTAAATGAACACCCAAAAATATATATCAGAACCTTAATACTGTTCATCGATATCATCACCTCCCATAAATCCCACCACCACATCATCCAATACCTTCTAGGAACCACCTCATTTCACAAAACCACACTGGAATCCAAGAAACAATAAAACCACAATATAACCCAAACAAAAAACCCCTCTATCCAATAAACCACACTACCCTAAATATATGAATCATGTAATTTCATAATCCATGTCAAGATACTATCTACATTGGGTGTCATTGACTCACCCACTAAAGTTTAATCTCATTATATTATAATGTTTCTTGATTAAGAATTAGTTCCTCACCTTTTTATATGTATATTCTTTATAACATATCATATATCAAGAGAATAACACATTAAAGGAACCCTACCGATTATAAAACATCATGATCCAAATATCCCATCATATAGGAAAGCCCAAAAATCTAAAAATAACTCTTGGTTATGGGAATGAATATGCGTCTCCTACTCCCACTCTTACGTACTCTCATCTAGGATACAATTCTTTAACAACACACAATCCATGGTCATTGTCCATACACAAAACACCCTCTCTCTATGATAATAGATCTCCAAGGTATTCTCCACCAATTTTTCATCTTCTTTGATATCTAACTCTTCATAGTAAATAAAATGTGAGTCATCATGAAGATAATGATGCATCTGAGAGAGATGGAAGATATCGTGGATCCTATCATGCCATGATATCAATGATAAATGATAAAACACATCATAAACTCACCCCAAAACCACAAAAATCCAAAAAAACATTGGATAAATCTCACTTCCTCTTTGAAACATCCACAGGTCATGTTGAGGGGAGACTCTATAGAATTAATAATCACTAAACTCAAACTCCAAGGGCCTCCTCCAGTAATCAACATAATGTTATTTATGGTACTATACTACATGCATCCTCGAATGACCATGAAAAACCTCATATGTGATGCTATAAAATACATCGGGACCAAGGACTATTGATTCCCCCACATATATCCAGAAAAATGGAGGACAACACAACCATTATTATAAACCCTCAAATAAAGAAATGAAAATGGATAAGTGATAAATGTTTTGGTAAAAAAACTCAACTGAATTTATGTTTTTTTCCAAAAATATTCTGAATCCCATGGTTCATGCTCATGATATATCCTATTGTATCTATATGGTCCACTCTATCACTCCGTCTTCCTAAGAGTGAAACGTAGTACTGAGGTTCAACTGAGTTCAAAAATAATTCTAAAATCTAATCCAGGTTCAAGAGGTAAAGAGAGAATATTGATTAGATAATATGGACGTTAGAAATCCATAAAATTATACCAGCACATATACATACCTCTTAGCACTATAATCTACTATGACAAGATTCCTGATTATTAGGAAGTCAGATGATTTTGTTATCTGATCAAGGATTACCCATATAACATCATATGATACCTAATCTCGGGGTAACCCTATGATGAAATCAGTCAAGATGTCATACCATTTTCACTTAGGAACATTATAAATATATAAAAATTCTCCAAAAAATGATGCTTGACCATTACCTTCTGGAAAACCAAACACCAAGTTAAATACTATACCAGTTCCTATTTGATCTTAATCCACCAAAACTATATAATTATGCGATGGTACATCATAGAAACACCATAGAATACTTCTGAAGGTGAGATTTGAAACTCATGAAAGACTACCCCACATATCTATTCCAGAATGAAAACCCTTCACTGAAATAACATATAGTTATGATAATTCTATAACCTTACCTCCAGAGCCTCACCATGGACAATATTATTTCTCATCACCTTTGCCTATAAGCCTCCCAACTGAGACTACTCCACCTCCTGCATCTTGGATGAGTCTACCATCATTTGAAATAAATGGCCTATACCATCAACCACCCTTGCATCCAAATTTATGGTTTCAAACTCCCCCATCACTCAACAAGAATATTCAGAATCTTTAAAAATATTCTTTCATGATTATATGGTCAAAGAACAAGCTACAAAATTTCCATTTCCCATGGTTTAAGAGATATAATAAACAAAAAACTAAGGAAACTCCATTCACCTCTACTTTCGTAGATTGAAATCACACATAGAAAATATGTATATCAAGATCTTCTGATACGTGAATACCACTAGCACTCCCCAATAAATTAAATCCTCCATAATATCAGTGAAAACTCAATCCTTACTAACTACAGATCATGGGTGGAAAACTTATGCTCATGAGTATGTAACTATCTTGAACCATAAGAGATCCATGTGTTTTTCTATATCAACACATATCCCAATCCCAGAGGGTAAGTGACATAGAAAACCTCAAACATCTCCCCATTCTAAATAAATAGTAGCAATAGGGAACTAACTAAATGATCAATTAGGAATCTAAACACTTATTGAGATTGATCAACAAACACACAAAATAGTCCATACAAGTCAAAGATATTAGTGGGGATTAAAATTGAGTGAAACTGGGTACAATCATCTCATAATTTCCCACGAGACCATGGAAATTATGAACCTCCACCACATTCTTGGATTCTTTCTGAAAGAACTACTTCTACCTTTGACAGGTCTACAATAACACCCTGATGAGACACCACATTCTCAAGGAAATGTATATCTTTTGTGAAAAAGATACACTTAAATATCTTTCTATGGAGTTAGTGGAAAAAATTAATCTTTAACATGTCTTTAAGATGACTGATATGTTCCTACTATGACTATTTTAGATAATTATATCACTGAGAGACATTATTATGAACTAGTCTAGGAATTCAAGGAACATGGAGTTCACGAGTTACATGAACACAACTAAGGAGTTCATGACATTGAACGATATGTCTAAAAACTAAAAGTTACCATAATTATATATATAGGAAGTATTTGGGATATCATACTCCTTCTCCCTCAACTAGTGATACCCAGACCACTAATAATAATTAGAAAATTGAATCTCCCCTCTCAGATGGCTGAAAAGATCATTTATCCTTGGATTAGGGAAACAATTTTTGATTATTACTCAATTCAACCTATGATAGTCTATACAAAACCATATTATACCACCTTCCATTTGGAGAATAACACTAGATAACCCCAGGGGTACACAATGGGATGTATTAACCTCTATGTATCAAATCATCCACCTATAACCACAAATCTTGTAACTCTGTAGACACCATTTGACAGGGACTCATTGAAATCCAATACAAACAGGGATGTAACCCTATCCCAAACATGATGTCACATAGAGGGGGTAGGGTTATAACCACCTCTGTAAAAACATATAAAAAAATCCCCAACATCCATAGTAACATAAACTATTTCATCATTTATTTATTCCATAAGGAATATAGCCATCAAGGAAATAATACGATCCATATGCCAACATCCCATGTAAAAAAATTTATTAGCAATGAAATACCACATGTTTTCTATCCACATATGAGAATATGAGAATCTCATAGTAGAATTCAATAACAACATGTAGTGAATAAAACAAGAAAATGATAAGAATCAAATTGTATGGTTTAATTTTATTCAATAATAGATCCCCATGGGACTGATGTTTCCCCATAGTTAGTCTACACCTTTGGAAAAAATAAAACAAGATTTCCTGGCCTTTAACTATCGCAATCAAAAACCAGAGTGATGGTTGTATCTATCCTTATAGCACCTAGTAATAGACGAGACTGAGTGAAAAAAGGTGTGAGAAACTCACAAATTAAACAAGTAATAAAAAAGAGTAGATGACAAGATGAGAAAACGTTGAATGATCTCTTCCCCCTTTGGCACTGCTACGTCTACTACTTTCAATCAACCATTACCATCTCATCTAACTCTCCACTGATGACCACCTCCATGAATACACTCAGGTAGAGATCCTTAAACAGAAACAAAAATCATATGGAAGCCTCTAAATGCTTCATCACCCCATTATAGAGCATATTCCTACTTCCCTTGATGTTGAAATAGCCTCACTAGAAACTATTATTGAGGATGGTGATAAACTAGACCACGACACCCAAAAATAAGCCTAGAGAACCATTGGTAAATGGTTCTTGTGATTTCCATGAACCACATAGAAAAAACATTCTATAAACAAGAGGTTATAAATGAATTTGATGAATTAAACTCCCTTCTGGTTTAAACCTTGATGATCTTGGTGCCTAAGACCTTCCACTGAAAACTCTTCTACTAGAGGAACCCTACTGTATCCCCTATGAAGGTAATCCTCCTCATGAGTGAATCCTCTATATTACCTACCCCTTATTTCAAACATCTAGATACATTGAAAATATAATTGGAGAAATTGCATACCAGATTGATGGATAATGTTTCACTTCAAGATTTATCACATGATACTTCTCTCATGGAAAAACATATAGGGTGAATCAAAAAAGTAAAATAAAGTTAATTCCTAGATCCTACATAGCCATACCCCCTACTAAAGAGAATGAAGATTCTACCTCTTAACTTCCTTCATGGTTAATGAAAAAACTTTTCCCACAACACTTTATAAATTTTGACACATAGAATATCTACCTCCTTCCACTCATCCATAAATAGTTCCTTACACTAATTCATAGCTCCCGACATTTGACAAAATTCCAAAGGGACCCTATACTCCACAATGTTACGAATCAAAATGAAGATGATCTCAATATCTTCCAACGAAATATATGTATATACATCATAAATGATACCCTCATACATACTAAAAGTCCATCGTTGAAAAGAACCCAACATATTATACCACTGATCATCCTCCTAAAATAGACGAATCCTCTGACATTTAATTATATTGGCTTACTGAACTTCCACTTCCTTAACCACACATAGATGATGACTGGGATATATAACTAAAATTATAAAAATATTTTTCAAATTCTATGTAGTATATAATTTTATCAATATTAATTTAATTCATTTTACTTCACCTTAATTTATTTTTAATTTTCCAAAACCACCTAATTTCAACATGAACACAATTCCCCCTGATAAATGTAACTCTCCTATACCTCTACCCTAAAAATAGTTCCACCTCACTTCATCATTCAATAAGCTCAGGGCCAGTGAATTGTATCATGAGTGGCCCTAAAATCCCATGTCATTGCCAATACCCTCACTATATTTCATGAACTGAGGACAATTGGAATTTTTTCCATACGAACCCTTGAAATAATCAGTTTGAATAACTCTAAAATATATCCTATCTCTCAACAATTATCTTTGATAACACTATATTAGTAAGCCCTCCCACTAAAGATACTATAATAAAAGAAAATACATGATACCTACCCAAGCCCCACCTCCAGTAGGCCCTAGGTTTTCGACTAGAATCGAGGGTATTCAAATATCATAAATCAGTGGAATTACCCTCTAGAATAAAATAATATTGGGTGATATTATGAATCAACCATAAGTAACTCCGTGAAATGGTATTAAAAAAATAAAAAAACTATCCCACAATGCATGTGTAATAAAACATGCACTAATAAAAGTCTCTAAAAATAAATACTTAAAAGAAAAGATAATAGAGTGCTACAATAACTATCCAAATTTCCCAGTTCTTAATGTCTAACACGATACACTTAGTACTCATTGAAACATGAAAATAGTGTCATATATGTAGGTTGATCATACATATATACTCATTAGGAAAATTAAAGTCTCTTATTCACTTGTAGAAGAAGAATACTAATGTACCTATGAGTAAATTGTAGAACCAAACAACACCTAAACATGTAAACTAACCAATAACTTATTCACTATGGAATTATCATTAATTAACTCAATCCATGTATAAAAACACAATATGAATCATATCAATAAAGAGTTATCTACTCCACTTTCCCACTAATTTGTTTCTCTCACATCCCAACATCATACATCCAACAACTCTTATCTCTTCTGTATAATATATCATACCACCCCATAGCATTGTCCCATCACACCACACCCTTAGACACCTATTCCACTACCCCAAAACAAGATGACATCTCATCTCTGTCAAAGAAACTTGGGAAATCACATCATAACAACATCCACACCTAGAGTAGCAGGGTATCATGAAAATGAAGGAAATAAAACTCATACCCTCCTCCCACTATGCAGGAACCCCACTATAATCCTCCCTTTAACAATATCCTATCACTTAATAACCCAAGACACGCGAGCCCCCACCCCATAGAATGGTGACATCAAATGTCACCCAAAGAAACCTGGTCCCTCACCTAGTGCACTAATAGACCTTCATCCATCATGTTATGTGCATATCTACATGGTGGTAGGAGAGATTAGGAAAGATCTGGTAGCCAACCATCCATCTTCATCATCGAGATATTGGAAAAAACACCCCCGTGTGATTACAAGGGTGTCGAAAAATTGTGCTTGAAGCGGGTTTGGTATATATTGAAATCACAATGAATATATATGTATATATATAGTAACACATAATACCATCCTATGGGTTCACAAAACAGAACCAATAAAATCAAAACATACCCAATTTCATGACTACCTCTAAATGTAGAACACTACATAACAAAGACATGCCACAAGTTACACACCACAATACCAACCAATTCCAACATTATAGCCAAAAAAACCATGTTTAAATATTAAATATTTAATCCATATAACTCATTAATAATTATTTAATTTACTAATTAAATTAAGACATAGTAAACCATAATAAGACATCCCAAAACAATATAAAGAAAGATCACATCACCCTCGAAAATACAACTATCATCACATCACCACCATCTCATACCAACAATATATACTACTTTAAAACACATCACTATCCCAAAAAGGCCTCAAAAAACCCATCACATCTCTACCCCACAACAGGGACAAACAAACCATCACATCCGTACCGCACAACTTTTTCTTAGAAACCCATCATCCCTATATTGTCCAACCACTCATTGCCACCCAGAGTACGACCATAATCACCATATTTTACAAATTATTTTTTAGATTTATCAATGGGATTTTTATTAATTAAACTTATTTATTTAAGGGGAATTATCACATATTCCATAAATCACTAGGACAACATTTTATTAGAAAAATATTAGTGTTCATTTAATTAATTTATATTTAAGGGCATGAAAAAAATTAGAAAAATTAGTTTCCACAACATACATAAATCGTTGAATAAAAGGATCCCAAAATCCATTATTTTACGTGGTGGTGTCATGCCCGATAATCCAATATATCAAAATAATATCAATAGTTTCAAAACATAAGAATGAACCCCTCCCATTGAGTTTCAATTAAAAAATTATTTGTCTCTATTTAGATGGTAAAAACTATCATCCCAAAGATAAACATAAGAAAACCCCTCGCACATGATACATAATAAAGAGTATTTAGGGAAACCCTACCTTAAATAATCATTTCCATCTCACTTCACACCTGGGAAAAAGAAGAGACACCCCTAAACCACAATAAAACATGGGGAAACCATGGTTCTGCCTACACCATACTCAATGATCATAAAAATGAATCCCCAGCACACCCCAAACTAAAATAACACCACCATAAATGATATCAGAAGAATAATATAAGAAAAAACACTTATAAGAGATGAGAACTCCTAATGAATCATCAACATGCTTACAATGGAAACCAAGGATCAATAAAAAATAATTAGGGATATTAGATCCACCAAACTCTCTTAGTGTTTCTCTAAAAAGAATAGTAAGGGGAAAATATTGATGGGAATATAATCATATGAAAAAAATTATTTAAAAACAAAACTCACCCAACAAACATTGTAAATAACTATTAAAAAATAAAATCCACGAGTCTGAGTAACTCATGTAGTAAGATTAACCCATAATATGTAAAACCATTTTTGATGTAAAACATAGTGCTCTAGGATTGAATTAACATACAATATAAAATAATTTCTTATGACATAAACAACTTTTATGCCCAGCATATTACTAATAATAATCCATAAACCATCTTCTAAAAATAACCATAAACCACCACCTTGTGTTGCAAATCATTCTTTTATAGCCTAAATACCCTAAGGTTGTTTTTTCACAGCTCAAACTCCACCAAACCTCATCTATCATCCTTTGAACACCTATGAATACGTCAAAATAGAAAATTAATGGGGCGATAGGGCACATTCTATTATAAAAAACTACATATTAAAAATTTCCAAAACTATGTTTAATTGTTGTTATTAATTTATAAAAAAATTGAATAAATATCTTGAGTATAACAGGAAGCTCACATGGAGGGTTGAGACAAAATTTTATAATTAATCATCTATGATATATTTATAATCCAAATCCAACAAATAACATATAATAACCGTTAAAAAAATTTCTATCACAATTGATTCCAAATTACATAAGCAGTGCTAGTAAATTTTAACCAAATCCAAAAGATTCCCCTCCTTAAACCCTCTAAAATGAACCTAATATTATTGAAAAATAAAATCCCATTCAATTAATCATAAATAATATTTAAATTAATCCAAAATTCCTGAAATCCCAAGAATAAATTACATCTCAACAATCTTATATACAAAAATTCATGAATGGAATGAAACAAATCCTATAAAAAATTCCTTTGACCGTGGAATAAAGAATCCCAAAGATAAGAAGTGATTTCAACAATAATTATTGAAATAAAAAACCAAATATATATTATCCATTATTTAAAATATAAAATAGAATAGATAATAAGGAATAAGATAAGGATATAGGATGTTTATCACAGATTTGGAAATCTAAAACTTTATGTAATTTTCATTAATCAAAGAGCATAAAAAAGAGATGAATAATTCGTAAGGGAGATTCTCCATGGTTGTTCATGTTTTATGAGAGGAATATTGTCAAAGTAACCCTCATTTAAGATTCAAATTTTTTAATAAGAAAGGAAAAAAATCCATCTAATAGAAAAAATATTAATGGTCAATATTGGGTACCGAGTGGAACCCCACCAACAACTTGGTGGAACTATAGTGGTCACTTTCTTAATGAATTGATCCTTATGTACTAGATGAAACACAACCTAGAACTTAGTAGCCACAAATATCCACTACCCTATAATAAATCTTCTTAAAATAAACAAAATACCATTTTCAATTCTTTATACCCATGTTACCATCATTGAATACACATTTTAAGCTCAATAGAATACGTAAAATGATCACCCACCATATTGAATAACAAAAACTCCACACACAACATTTTTATCACTTGAACTCCAATGATTAAATAAAAATTTCACATTTAATTTAGTCCACCAATGAACATGTAACTAAAAATAATATTCTTATATAGATTAGTACTAAACATATATTTATTATAAATGGAGTTATAACATGTTTGAGTAAGAAAGAATCCAAGGTAATGTGATTTATGGAAATAATAACTTTTCACTGATTTATGAACCTTATTATTTGAAATTATTATTTTTAGTTTGGTAAATTATACCTATTTCACTATATCAAGTTTTTTTCCTATTTTTTTGGAGAATTATTATTCACAACACATGAGCTAATTTTTGATTAATTATTACCTCATAAAATATACCATTATAAAAGAAAACCTCAACTCAATATTTTCAGTAGTTTTTCTTCTATATCATTATTATTTCTTACCAAGATTCTTTATTTTTCATTTTTTTTAATTTTTATATAGTTATTTATTTTTATAACTTTCAATTTTTTTATATTCAAAAGAATATTCCATAAACTGATAATCATGGTGGGATAAATGAAGCTATAAAAAATGTTAAATTATTTATTTTACATTTCATACCATTTCTTATCTTTATCTCCATGGTTGTTCTATATTAGAATTTTTCTCAAAAGTTTTTTTATTGGAATTCTTTAATAATTAATACTTATTTTTCATGTATCACACTCTAAATTTTCCCATGATCTATTTATTTTTAATTTTTTAATTTTTGTTTCATCTGATACATTTTTTATTACTAATTATATGACACCTCATGAGAATGTTTTATAAACTAATTTATTTCGATGGAATAATCATGATATGATATTAATGTATATATAATTTTTTTTATGTTACACACATATATTTTGATTTTTCATTATGGTATTTGTTTATTGTAATTATATATCCATATAATTCATTAAGTGAAAATTTATATCTAATGAGATTTCAGGTATAAGACATGATATATTATCCTAGTCAACAATGTTATGAGAAATATATTTCCATTATGTAATAATGATTTTGATATAGAGTCTAAATATGTGTTATGATTCTATATGCATATGTATGTTCCATATTTATATTTTATATCATAATGGTTAGTGATTTTTGATAGGACCTTTTTATACCATGACATATGATATGATTTAATTATTATGATTTTATGAATTTATGTTTCTATACCAAGTTATATTATGAGTAAGTGTGCCCTTAACCCAAAGTGAATAACTCTTTTGATTACCATATCATATATATAGTTTTAATTATGAATTATTCTATTATTACAATCATAGTGTAACTATATCCTATTTACTATATGCTTGAAAGCATCCTTAGGTAATTATTTTGTCAGGGTTATAATAGTTTCCCACTATAGTGGTAACCCAATAAAATAATGATAATGTTTTAAAAGATATTTCCTATAGTCTATATAAATTATTTTAAAAGGATGTATATTATGTATAACTATTCAATGTTTGGGGATTATAAGAATTAAGACCCCATCACATTAAGTTTACAATTGGTAATGTTGATTGTATATATTATAAGGAATGACTTGTAATTAGGAACATCATAAGTTTAGGATCCATTGGATATTTCTATTTAGTGATATGCATATAGTTATCCTATATTAAGATCATTATTAATGTATATCTTTAGACCATATAATTTAATGCATGATCAAAACCATAACATTTTTTTTCATAGAGAGGTAACATGCATTGGGTGTATCATTAGTGGAATTTCTTTAATTCCATGAATTAAACAATAAAAATAGTATTTTTATCATTAATGTTTTATATGAGAATATCTTTAGACATATTGATTTGGATGGTTGAAACTCATCTAAATCCACAGATATTGTATAAAGGAGGTGAAAATATATGGTACATTCAATAAATAATAAATCAATTATGAAAGGGAGAAAATTAATGTTTTAATAATTATTTATGAGAGTCACATGAATATATATTATATTACACAGTTCATTTGCATCACATATTTTTTATGTCTAGTGAATAGGATGTTTTTGTAAATATTACCCCCATTTTTTGGATTGGTCTCACTATTTTCAGGATAGGTGCCCAGATGGTCACACACAAATTGTATATATAATATACATTAATTTTGATGAATTATATTTTTTTATGATATGGATACCATGACCATGGTATGGTAGTTTTTTATGTTTAAATGATTATATAAAATAAATAAATTCAATAGAAGGTGAAAATTCACGCTTCTGATCCCTGAGATCTTTGGGGGGTGAGAGTGAATTAAGTATCTATAATTATTTTTAAATTTTTCATCTAATAACCTTCACATCCTATTAATTAGACAATAATTCACTTTTATAGCACAAAAAAATCACACATAAGAGAATATGGATGATTTTACAAGATCCATTACTCAATAAGAGTAGATTTTTTTTAGAATAATCTGAAAAAAATTCCATAACATAAAGTCCACTCAAAATAGTCTTATGGATTACGTAAACTAGGGTATATTAATTAATGTATTACACTATAGTCTCTCTGTAATGTATTTGAGTATTGCACTATTTTTATGATTTATAATGTTTTTTCAACAATAATAAATTATTCTGTATCTTTATACATTGAATGTGTTTCCACATTACTTCTTTGTTTTTCCCAACAATAAAAATCACAAGTTTTATATTATTATGATTTAATTCAATATATTTTAGTGAGAAATAAATTATACTTCCTCCCCATATTTCTCTCTCATTCTATTCTTGAAACAAAATATTTGGAGTTAAAGTGTTTTGGTTCTCTCAAAAAATTCCTTACATCAGTTACTTCTTTATTTCCACCTTCTATATTGAATAAATATTTTTGAATATTAACTAGATAAATAATTACGGAAACCCAATTAATTTCATTATCCTTAAAAAACTCATAAAAACCGCTCTTGAAAATATCACCATAAATTTAACATTATTTAATTTCAAATAATATCATTTGAAGTTTCCCCAATATATGGATGCGATATTCTTCTAAATTTCATTTAAAAATGTTTTTATTTTTTGATTATTTAAATATCTACAAAATCCACTATGGTTGTTTCTATTATTTTATCATATACATTTTCATCACAACATTTATAATACATTATTTGTCTCATTTTTGTGTCTGTTATCCTAATATAGTTTCATGAATGATAGAAATTCATAACTATTAATTAATTCATTGAACAATTGATCACAATTAATCACCTTATTTAAATATTTCTTAAAAATATTTAATTTTGGAAAACATGTATTTTTAGTCCATATAATTCTAAAAAAATCACTATTTTTCAATATTTAAACATATCAAATGTGTTGAAACTATTAAAAAAAGTTTATATATTATATAATTTTCATAATATAAACACCATATTACACAAGTAATCTCAAAATCCTGAGAAGCTAATGGTTGTTAATCTTTGGTGATTGGGTACATAAACATCTTATTACATATTATTATTTCAACATCGCTCATAATCAAACCTATACATGTCTTCATTCTACACATATTATTTCATATGGTTTCTAGAGAATAGAAAAAAAGAAGGCCGTGAGTTTAAATTCCTAGTAATACAATATTATAAAAGATATATAATAAGTTAGATCATATAATTCAAAAGAACATGAATCATAGGAGAAATACATTCTTAAATGGACCTTTCAGTCATATGAGATAATCTTAAGAAATGACAGAACATAATGGTTAATAAAATAAGATAAAAGAATCATTATAGAAGTATAAAACATATACCATGTCATGGAAACAAACGAAAAAAATCATTAGCCATTAGAACAGAACATTATGTCATGGTATAACATGGAAATGTGGAATAACCTTAAAATTAGGAACATAATTAGAAATATGAAAAAAAATATATTATGGAAACATTTTTATCAAACCCAATTATACCCATGGTTTGAGAACAATACCAATCATGTCTACACATTAAAAATGTGAGAAAACGCAATCATACCCATGAATTTCAATATATTATAAGATATAAAACCTCAACCAATGAAATAGAGGGCTATATATAACCCAAAAAATATTCATCCACACAAATTTCTACCACATGAAAATATCAATTCATAAAATAATAAATATCCCATGAAAATAAAATAGGTTTTATAACACTTCCAATTGTTATCACAAAAAATAGTATCAAGAATTCTAATAGATGGCACTGAAATACAATCAGCCAAAAATTTATTTCATAAAATAACTTAGAGGGATATTAATAATATTTCTCCATAGGATATAGATTAAAGGGTGTAAAATAAAAGGGAAATTATTTTTTAGTAAATTTTTTTAATGTTGTCTTGAGGGATAATATCACAAGTAACACTCGAAAAGTATTTTTTAAAGGAAATGAGATAAAAATATATATACATAAGAAAAAGTTCCACTAAAATGTGTAGGAACTATTCCTAACAACATAGCATTTTTAGGATTGTTGAAATTTATCATAGTGGAAAATTTTGATGAAAAAAATTAATTATATAGATAAAAATTGAAAAAATTTGATATAATATCTAATTTAATTATAAAATAAACTTGAATGGTCTTATCTTGGGAATGTAATTTATGACTCAATTAATGAAAATTGAGTAAAAAAAAACCCATATCAGGGATTTCTTCTCAATCAGATACTTTTTAAATTCTTATATTATAATTATAGACTCATTAATAAATTATTATTTTAAATAATTACTATTTATTATCAATTTAACTATTATTTTATATTCATTTATTTTTCGTTTTTTTTACTTTATTTATTTAATATTAATTATTGGTAATTATTTGTTACAATTGTTCTATGTTTTTTTATATAAACTTTCCATTATTCACTCTATATTTATATTTTTTCATATATGAAATGGTAAAGGTACTGGAAACATAATTTCCATAATTATTTATTATGATCTAGGTTCATTTTATGTAACTTTGAGTCATGATTTGCAAAGAAAAAAAGTTAAAATGTGTTTGTTTTAGTAACTTTTATCGAAAAATAGTTGTTTAGTAATATTGAGTTAACTATTAGTATTAACTTTAATGTATTAATTTTGAATGTTAATATAATATCTTACCAAATAATAAGTTTCTATAACCATCCATAATAAAAATTCATTGCATCGTTCATGTTGGGGATTTAAGTAGCTGACAAAAGAACAATCAAGAAATAATTTGTTACGTAAGATTATGGAATTATTTTATTAAAATAGAATAACTATAGAATTATGGAATCATAAAAAATTAATTATTATTTTATAACGTTACATAGTATTTAAGATTTGTTAATTATTCATGATTTAATCACTATAACACCACTCACATAGGTAAAAAAACATACCCGAACAGGAGAGTGTTATAATGACTTAATGAATTAGATCAATATATTTAATAATGTCAATATCACTTTAACATAAGTTTATTTTTTTTAAAAAAATTTATAAATAAGTGATATATAAGATTTACAAAAAGGTATATAAGAATAAATTAGTGAATGACAAGAGAATAAAAAATACATATGTAGAAGAATATAACCTTATCCTTCAAACCTTCCTAATTTAGAAGGGATGTAGGGAATATCTAGAGACCAGAAGCTCAAAAATTAAATATAAGGTTATTTGGGATGTACATGAGGTATATTATAAAGTAAAAACTGAATTTTAGAGTGTATTTGAATGTGTTACTATATGTGCGGTGAGTGAAGCTTGTAAATTTTGTGAAATTTTATTTATAAAAAATCTATTTCTCATGGAAAGTGGATCAAATTTTGTATAATGTAAATGATAGGATAAATTAAAGTTCAAATACACTCTAAAAATAAAATTAAGGCACAATTTAGTGATAATTTCGACTTTATATCTTACTTAAATCCCCCATTTAATCATTTTAACCCTTTTTGTAGTGACAAACATTTTCCATGAAAAAATATTTCTTTATCCCAAAAATATTTTTGACCTTATTACCAAATATTTATAATTAAAATTTAAAATACGGAATACATTTTTCAATATTTAATTTACAAAGGTGGAGACGATTAATTTAATTATATGTATGCAGTATTTAATTAAAACAATATTTTCTTCTATTAATTAAAAATTCAACTTTTCTATATAATTACAAATATTTCAACATTATGTAATTTTGATATATTGAATTTAAAAATAAATACCATTTTATCAAATTCAATATCTAATAGTGATAAACATTAATTTTTTTATAAGACAACATAATGGTAAAAACAACATCCAAAAAGACATTTATTATCATTATGTGAATCAATGAGATATTATGAAAATAAAAATTCATTTGATTAATAATTACATGTTCATATCATCCTAAATTCTATGTCAAAAAAACATATAACCTCTACACAATATCTAAGGGAAATATAATTTTTGATGGATATCACAAGTGGCGGTACATATATAATGGATATCTTAGTAATTTACACAATAATGAACTTCTACCACAAATGATTTCACTCATGTTATGATTATTAATGTTCATCTTAGGTTTGGTCTAGGGAAAACCCTAGACATGAAAACTCCTGCTAATCATAGAAAAATTATCTTTATAATGAATAATTATAATACTTGACTTTATTGGTTCTCCTCTCATTATAAATTTTAGAATTATTTTATCTCTATTTATACCAATAAACACAATGATTATGTTGTAAATATTACGTTTAATAGTTTTATTTTGTTAATTTATCTTATTTCATTTTAGATCAGTCCTGTGTATGAAATAATCAATTCCAAAATATTTATGTAAGAATATATATTTAATAAAAATTTGGATCATTACATTGAACCCCCTTAAAAAGGGATTTCTGCCCTAAAATTACCTTATAAGGATTTAAATAGGTGTTGTCACTTTTGATATATTACATCCTTAGCTTCCCACATATGTTATTAACAATTTTCATTTCACCAAATAAAATTTTCCAATTGTGTGGTATTTTCTTTAAACAATTATATCTTTGATCGAGTATCTCAAATGGTTATTCCTTATATGAGAGATCGTGTTCTAACTACATGGATTCTGAGTTGAGTATATATAAAGGGTTTGGAATGCACTTCCTTGAACATGATATGTGGAACATGTCATGTACATGAATTTGGTGTGGGAGATGTTGTAAGTGATAATTTACATGCTTTATTTGTTTAATGATCATGAATGGACTGATATACCTAGGGATTAACTTTCCATTTGTCGCAAATCTCATAACTCCCTTTGTGGGAGACATCTGAAAGAGCATAACATCACCCATTTCAAACTATAAATCTCATCAAAAAATAATAACATATAATTTTTTAACGTCATACTAAATTATTCTGGAAACGAATGGTTTAATCATTCTCAATCATTTATTATACAAGGTCATGTGTTATCAAATTTCCCTATCAATGTTCATCCCTACATATTGGAGGCTAGCATCTGTTCCCACATAGTTCCTCATATAGTTCCATATGAATATTATAATGGAAACCATTTTTATATGTGAACTTTACTAGGGGGAGGTGTTGATCCCACCATCCTTGGAAATCAATTGATCAATGTCTCTGCATATCCTCAAGAGTTTTAATGGTCCTTCTTGTCTGACCATATATATAAGGGTGATAAGTAGCATTGAAACTCACCTCTATCTCCAATAATTTTTGAAGAAATTTTTAGAACCTTGTGGTAAAACATGGATCATGATCATACATAATGGAGATTATTATTCCACATATACATACAAATTTCCTTATATATATATATATGAAAGTGAGTTATTCTAGTGACAAATATTCATTGACATAAATAAAATGTGATAACGTTGTATGATGATTGATATTAACCAAATATAATTATAGACATTAGATGTCCTATGGATTCTTATAATAAAATCCATTTTAATGTTTCATTATTTTCAAACTGGTATGGGATATTTTTGAAGCATCACCTTATACTTCTATCATTCAACCTTAACATGTTGACATACTAAGCATTGGGAGATGTAATCTACAATACCCCTATTTATGATATTCCACCATAAGTTTTTCTTTAGATATTTATACTTATTTGTGATTACTAGAAGAATAGATATGGATACAATTGTTTATTATATTCAATTTATCTCTTTATTTTCTATTTTTTGGGACACATATTTGGGTTCTCAAACTTATAACTACTAATTTATTAAAATTAATCTTTGTAATATTCTATAACATTTTACAAGCTACAAATAAACTTTATAGGATTAATTTATCTTAATGTGGATGGATGTTTAAGTGGTAATTTAGGAAATATATAATTTATTCCCTTCCCTTATAACATCAAGATTTATCCATTGAAATTCCATGCATATTGGGTATTTTTTAATCCCAAATTATAGAAAACGTTGCACAATATTTCCCATTCAAAGCATCGACCACCTTGTTTTCATTCCCCAGGAGGCAATGTATTGAGAAGTAATAATATTTAAACAATTAAAACCATCTCACTTGGTTTTTATTTGGAAATTTTATATTATTATATACTTCAATCCCATGTGGTTTATGTATTTATCACACCTTTCACAATAGAGATAGTACTACCAAACATTTCATGCAGATATCATTACCTCCATCTCCAAATCATGTATTGTGTAATTTTTATCATGAGTTTTTAATTGATGTGAGGTATAATAATTTAACCTTTAATTTTTCATTATGGAACATCCCAAACCATTTATTGAATCATAATATAATATTACAAACCATTCTCAACCACAAGTTAATATAAGAATTGATTCAATAAAAAATACCTGTCTAAGATCCTTAAATATTTCCTAAAATTTTTCTATCTGGGGGAACATCACCACATTATATGTTAACTTGGATAAGGTATTGTATATTAATGATAAATACATGAAAAAACATTATTAGTATCAAGATAATTCAAGAAAACATTATATTTCTATCACAGTGGTTGGTCCTAACCATTATTCAATGATGAATATCTTTAATGGATCCACTAACATAGCAGTTCTTGTTATTTCATTACTTATGAAAGATATCATTTCCTGTAAATATTCACACTTTCTAAACATTTCAATTAATTTATTCATTCATTGTCTCCTTATTTCAATCGTTAAATTCTATTAATATATTTCCATTCTCATAGAATATATGGGAATATAATCAATAAAGGCTATGAAATTTTTTTTATGGAAATATTTAATAACTCTATTCATACGACTCATGAGGATAACATTAGAAATTGAAACTCTAAATTACATAACTATGGATTCATAGAGTCTATTTTTTTTAGGGAGGAAAAAATTGGGTATATCCTCCCTTATCACTATTAATTGATGATATCCAGATTGAAATTCAAGAAATTGTGAGCCCTATATTGCTAATCAAACATATAATCAATACAAGGTTGATGATATTAGTTATTGGTCATGATATTGTTATGTTCACTATTGACAATGTAGTGACACATTTATCTATATTTCTTCTTAAAAAGTGGGCTGTTACACCCCATGGTGAAGAGATTATATTAAACCCATATCCATATTTCCTTAAAGATTCTTATATAATTACTAAAATTCAATCTGAGACATTATATAATGAGTCTTTGATTTAGACATAGAACTAGACATGAGTTCAATCAAAAACTCAACTTCATGATGTATAGTAAGACCAAGAATTTCCACTGGAATTAAATCATCATATTACTATATAATTGTAATATCTCTAATGCTATGTTACCAAAAAAACCATTTTAGGTAAATACCCCTCATGATTGCATATAAAAACCCATATAATTTAATTGATTTCCATAAGATATTCATCATGGTACTTGAAATGATAAATGGCCTTGAGATGATTCAAGATATTAAATATGGCATCTCTATCTTGAAAATTAATATAGGATTTATATAATGTGATCTAGTAAATTCCTAAAATAACACAAATTTCATAAAAAGTAAGAATTATATTATATATAGAAAGTATATTTCCCCAAACAACCATCAAATAGTATCAGTAGACTTAAGATTCCATTATCACATCAATAATAGTTTTCATTGATAATTCATTATCAAATAAATAAGGTGGTGATTTTATGTATTTAGAAATGTTTATAGTTATAATGGATTGGGTAGAAACAGAATAAAATAAATCATTCATCATTCTAAATTGTATGATAAGTGTACCTTTCCCCATTTAATTTTTATGAACATCTATAGTTGTGATAGAATAGGCCTTACCTTTTTCCCTTGGCTGAAGATATAATAACATTGATTATTTCCATCATCCATTTGATTGTGGAAATGAATCATGTAATGTATGAACAAATTACATTTGATGTACTAGTGTATTTGTGGATCATTAGCTGGGGATGTCTCCACATGCAATCTGTTAATCAACCTCATAGCATTACTTCATCTATTGTGGGTTTGCTGGCACACTTTACCAGACCTAAAATACTTCTTGATCACTTGAAGGGGTTAACTGGGTTCTTCCTCCCAGATTTTGACCTTCTGGATGTTATAATTTATTTTCTCAATGAAACTTATCATTAAGGCTTCCACAATACTCGACAATCATTTTTTCTCTCCAGAATAATAAGATTCATTGGTTTCCATCTCTACCTCAAAAGAGAATTGATCAATTTTATTACAGTTTCCCAAATCTCTTATAATTATTTATTTTTTAACACTTCATATTAGGCACTAAATAAACTATAGTTCATTATTTTTGAGTCAATAATTAAATGAGAGGTGTAACTTGGATTTCTGCTAAAGTTATCCACATAAGATCCAATTTATTGATCTTTATTTTGTTTTTCCTATAGAAATTACAATTCAATTTTCATTTGATGATTTTGTGGGATAATTTTGGTGAAGAATATTTTCATAAACTCATCCCATCCCATAAAGCCAAATGTTTAATTTTCCATTATATTTTAAATATGGATCCTCCACTGGATAGCTATTCTATTCAAAAGATAAAAAACTAGAACTACATTCTCATCGTATGAGAATTTAAGAATGAAAAATATTTTATCTATTTTATTAATAAATTTCTCAGTAATTATTTGATTGTATGTCCTACTAAATAAAGGGAGGAATTGTCCAATAATTGAAGTAGTAGAATGTTTTTACTTCTATGGTGCGTTCAAGATTTCAACATAGTTAACATTATTATTCATTGCTTGATAAATTTGGGTGAACATTTTAATGAGATTTTCACCCCATATACCATCCCAATCAGTTAATCATTAAGAAAATCACCACCTTTTCCTATACAATAATTATTAATTCGGTTCATCATGTTTCCATACATTTACTATAGTAAAAGAAATTTAGGGATAAGAATACTTATAAAAGGAAAATTATAGACATATAAGAAATGTCCCATAAAGAATGTGTATACCCTTACTTATGAACTCCTAGGTTTTAATATAAATTATCTCTGGTCACTTAATTCTTTGATTTCTAACAAAAATATATTCAAATACCTTATTATGGTTCATAAAGAAAATGTGAATAAATCAATGTATTTCTCCAATGAGTTTCAAAATAGGTGTAAAATTAAGCATCTTTTTCACACACTATGTGAAAAAAGAGTTAATAAAAAACATTACTTTTCAGTGTAATAACCCCTAGGTGTATTTTCTGCAAATCCATTATCCACTTGTTTGTATCCAAGTAGGGATGTTATTTTTTTGAAACCACACACTCTCTACTTAATCAAATATTTAGAATATTTATTCTATTGAGAATAATACCTTTTATTCTCACTAAATTTTTATAATATTAAATTCTAGAAATTAACAAACCCGAGTTTGATACCAACCTAGACAACCAAAACCCAATAAATATATATCTTATATATTTTTTAAAATTTAATCATTATATTTAAAGTGTAATATCAAAATCCGGAATTCCCAAGGTTTAGTGTCTTAGGATATTAGGTACATAAGAATATTATTACACATTATTAGTTCAATATATCCTATAATAAAAAATACATGAAAATTACTTCTAAAAAGTGTCCATTATATAGTTTCATAGACAATGAAAAACAAAAGAAGGGGGTTAGATCAAATAATCAATAATGGAAACATATAAATAAGACACAAGAGGTTAGATCTTAAACATACGAGAAAGCACGAATTGAAGTAGAAATATCCAATTTGATGGACCTTGGAATAATAATAGATAATATTAATAAATGATAATAAAATGGATAATGGTATGAGGTAAAATAATCATTATGGAAACATAAAACAATTTCCATGGCTTGGGAAGAAATGAAAATAATCACAATACATGGAAGCATAATATTACATCATCAAATAAAATGGAAATTTATCATAAGAAATAATTGAGTATAATAAATAGAAATGTTTTACCAAAATTATCACAATGAAATATTTCGATAAAACAAAATTATTCCCATGCATTGTGAACAAACCCAAGTACATCTATGATTTAAAAATGGGTGCAAACAAAATAATTCCCACACCTTCCATTATCTCATGAGTTGTAAAAAAAACTATACAATGAATTAGAGGGATATATAAGACCCAAAACATCATTATAAATAAATATTTGTGACACATGAATATAATAACTTGTCATATCATAATTATACCACGGAAAGAAAATGAGTTTTATGGCATTTCTAACTATTATAACCTAAAAATTGTATCAAGAATTTGATCCGATGACACGAAATTCCAATCACCCAAAAATATTATTTCATAGTTTCATTTAGTTAGTGACCAGTAACATTTTTCACTAGATTTAGAAAATTGGGAGGAAACTATATTGTGAAATGGTCTTTTTTCGAAACATTTTTAACTTGGTCCAAATTGAGAAAATTTCAAGAAACTGTCAGAAATAATTTTTTTGAAGGAAAAGAAAATAATTTTTCAAATTTAATCCAAAAAAGTATATTATTTAATGGAAACTTTAAAATTAATAATGATAAATCTAATAAATAATTAGTTTATGATAAAAATCCATTCATGAAAAAGAAATTTTTTCTATCTTTGAACATATCTATATTGATACCAACATCACTAAAAAAGAATAATAAAATTTATGTTTAAGTAAAGTAAAAATGAATATAAATACTAAAGGAGTTAAAAAATATTTGGGTTTCCAAATAATAATTTACAACATTTGAGGGAATAAAATATGGATATGGAATAAAATATACCACAAAACTGAGTGGGAATTATTATTAAAAATGATACATTTCCAAGAAGGATGAAATTGATCAAAGAGGAATTTTAAGATAGGAAAATGTAAATTGTCAAGAAAAAAAGGGAAACATAATATATAATAATTTTTTTTATAATATCCAATAATTTTAAGAGAGTATTAAATAAATGTAATTTATACATCAATGAATTGAATTGATTTGAAAAAAACCATTCTTCATGGATTCTTACATGGTCGAACTCATTCTAAATTCACGAATAATAAATGTTGTATCATTAATAATATTTTAAATGGATTAAATGATTTCTATTAAATTTTTATCATAGTATTTTATGTTCATTAAATACATAATTTTTACTTGTTTCTTTGTTAATTTTAAATATAGGAAATTAGTCGTTTTAACTATTCTATGATTGTCTTGGCAGAATTGTTCTAGTTTTCACTAAATGTTTATAATATTTTCATATATAAAATGATAAATTCACTATATATATAAGTTACATAATTATTTTTCATGTTACAAGTTATTTCAACAGATCATTGTTTTAGGATTCATAAAGAGTATATTTTAAACAAGTTTGTTCCAGTAAATTTTATCAGAAAAAATGGGTTTCTAATAATATTGAGTTAAATATTAGTTTCAAAATTCCATTATTTTTTTATATTAATATAATATATTGGAATAAATTATTATTCCATAACCATACATGATAAAAATATTATCATCGTTCATGAAAGCGATTGGTTATATAGACCAAAATGAGAACATGATAGAATTAATTTGATACTACTTAATTGAGTCGACTAGTCCCGTCCTGTGAATCATTTCCCAAAGGTTAGAATTCAAAAATTCATTCTCAACAATATTCTAATAGTATAAAACATGGGACTCTCAATAAATGGTAATCAAGAATTATAGTGGTTCTCTATCTATGCCCCGTTTTCGAGCTTTTCTGGAAGCACAAGCATCAAGCCTAATCATTTTTCAGGATAAAGATTGTTGGGAGAGTCCATGGTGGTTCGACAACCTCAACTACCAATATTATACCTTTTTTTGATTTTATGTGGTTGTAGAGGGGAACAAGATATCTCATTTTTTTTCCTGGCCCAGCTTAGCCAATGGTGAGACTTGACAAATACCTCATATCTATTTGTTGTCACTATGTTCCTATCTATGTGATTAGAAGATTTCATGCCTGCTTGAAACTATTAATATATATAATCACCAGGACCATCCTCCACCCATATTGGTCACACTCAATACTCTACTCTAATGGTATAGAGTCACCACTATTAGAGTAGAGTACTGTTGACATACATAGTGGGGTGGTTCGATCATGTACTTCAAAAAACCCATGTAGTTCGTTGTGGGGTTCATATTTTTGTTCATGATTAGTTGACTCACTGGAATCATACCAGGTAATTATTGGATTTAAATTTCACTTCATGATACCTATCATGTGGTGGCACATTTCCATAATTTGATTTCGATCGGTGCCATTTTTTCTTTATTTGCTGTATTTCACTTTTTGGTTGGTAAATTCGTAGGGATGGTCTATCCAGAACGATTAGGTCAACATCATTGTGGTTATGGAATTATTTTATTATAGTGTAATAATAATAAAAATATGAAAATATATAAAATTAATCATTATTATACAATGTTACAAATATTTCATATTTCATATTCATTAATTATATAATCATTATAACACCGTTCTCATAGGTGGTAAAACTGACCCTAATGTGAGCAAGTAATAATGTCTGATCAATAAAGATAATGTTATTTAATAATGGTAATTTTACCTTTACATAATATTATTTATTTCAAAAAATTATAATGTAGTGATAAAAAAGATATAATAAGTTTTATAAGAAGGAGAAAAATGATAGAATACAAATAGAGGAGAAAATACTTACATAGAAGAATTTAATATTTACATATAAACCATATTTATCTTGAGGGGATTTAGAATATCTATAGGGATAAGAGGCCAAAAAATGTAGAATAATATTATTTCAAATTTACATGAGGATTATTATATGGTATAATTATAAATTTTATAGTGGAATTTGAGGGGCGGTGGGAGACATATTTTATAATCGTGGGGATTTGTACTCTTATAAATATTATGAATTTTACGAATAATAAATGTATTTATCTAGGTTTTTGGATCAAATTTCATCAAATTTTGAAGATATGATAATTCATGGTTAAAATAAACTCAAAAAAATCAAATTGATACACATTTTAATAATGATTGTGGCCTTATATTTTAGTCTAACCCCTATTTAATCACATTTAAATATTATAGTGGTGAAAAATTTTTAAGGTGGAAACCTCTTTCTATTCGAAAATATTTCATTGAACTTATTATTTAATATTGATAATTTTAATTTACAATATAGAATACCTATTTAAAGATTAAATTTCTATATTTGGTAAAAATGTATTTCTACATAATTACAAATTATTTAATAAAAACTATAGTTTTACGATTTCATAAAAATTTATGTTTTTTAAAAAATACCATAAATTCTCCTTAATATAATTTTGATCTAATGGATCCAAAAATAATTATATTTTATTAAATTTAAACTATAATGGTTCAAAAAATTAATTTTACTAAAATAATTAAAAATGGATAAAAATATCTTCCAAATTGATATTTTAAAGCATAAAATGAATCAATGATTTGTTATAAAAATAATATTTTTTTATATTTAAATGTTTATACTATCCTAAATCCAATATAAATGGCTCCTTATATCCTCTAAATAAGATCATGGGGTAAGAAAATTATTTATGGAAATTGCAAGTGGTGTCCTAGATAACATAGATCTCATAGTGATTTCCATGAGCATGAACTTCTCTCTAAAAAATTATTTCTCCCAAGACATAAATGTTGATTTTAGGCTAAAATTATTTCCAAGGATAGATAAATGATCTTCCTAAGGAATAATTATATGCCATTTGTTTCCCTTTATATTGAAATTTTATAAAATTTTACCTCTATTTATATATACCAATTCAAAAATTAAGTTATAATAATAATATTTTATAATTTTATTCTACTTATATTTCATTGTTTTTACATGTTTGATATTGAATATGAAATAAATTATTTTGAAATAATTATTTAAGGTGAAATATTTTATAATATTTTGGGCCGTTACAACAAATGATGATTTTGTAGACCTCAAATGATACTGACATAGAGCTTCATCCTTACACTTCTTCAATTCATGATTATACATATGGATTTATGATTATTTAGATGAATTTATTCTTAAAAAGATAAAAATAATGTTTTCACCACACCTAAATCACCCTTAAATATAGTAAATTCATTCATACATATATTGAGATGATTTTTAGATAGAAATAAATCATGTTTATGCACAAAAAAAAATTATTTAGATTTCCATCAACCCAAGAATGACTAATGCTCTAGTAATAAATGACTCATTAATGATATCCATAACTTTTCTAATTTATTATTTTTAACATAAAATTCTTTAACTATTCAAATTATAAAATGAATATCTTTAAATATTATTCATATATCCCAAAACATCCAAAACCTTTACCTTATAATATATCATGTGATTTTGAATATAAATAATTAAAAAAATAAAATATACTATCCACCTCAAAATTATATTATATTAGAAAATTCTCTTGATATAATTCATATTTTAGAGAAACATTGTTAAACTAAAATAAAAAAAATATTATTTTTGGGTTATCAAAAAATTATCCTAAGGCCATATTCTTCTAAAACCAACTTAATTCATCACCACATTTTATAAATAATTATTTTTTAATTTTTTACTAATAATGAATCATAAATCCTATTAAACTCAATAAACATATAAAAAATTATTATTCAATATTTCGGAGACAACTTGATCAATCTCTTTATAGAAAATAATAATATCAAGTAAAAAAATTATGATATCCATAAAAACAGTGATTTACATTCATTCCACCATCAATTATATTCTAAACATGTAATTTATAATCTGAAAATCATTTATATCTCTTAATTCAATTCATTATAATGTGATCAAATCTTTTATTATAAATTTTGAACTGGTATTTTCTCTTTAAAAACAATTGAGAATTACAATGAGCATCGGAACATCTCTATTTCACCAAATATCTCCACAAAGAATGTATAAGATAAATTACTACGTCCATTCTGAAAAATTATTAAAAAAATATAAAAAATATCTTATAATAGAGCACAATATAACACAATAGTATGAAACCATAGCTTTTCCGTTTTAAAAAACTCCCCTAAATATATGACCCCCCCCCCCTGAATAAGAGAAACATACAACTTTGGAAAGTACTTGATGAGTGTATTTCCTGAATATATTTTTGGAATTAAAATTTAAAATAAATTAATCTAAATTAATAAATTATGCCCCATTATTCTTTATATTATTAAAATTTTAGGTAACACAAATATTATAATTAATTTGGAAAAAATCATAGAAAATTATATATATATTTATTAATTTTCATTAGACTTTTCAAAAGAAATAATGGTTTTAATAAGTGATGAGACATGGGCATTAGTCATACTATCCATTACCAAAGTAGCCTAGTGACCTGATAGAATGAAGTTTACATAGATTAAGGAGAGGAAAACATGGTGTAACTTAGAGGAAGTATGAGAAATCCCCATCACGGGTCAATGTAGGGGTGGGTGGATGTGTAAATAGAGGCCCACCTAAAGAAAGTGGGAACTTGGGAGGAGAGATTAGTCTGAGGAGGAACTTGATATGCTAATCTATAGGATAGTAGTAGCCCCAAATGTAATTAATCTTAGGCTAACCATGCCTCAGTCAAATATGTGATAAATTTAGAAACTAGACATTGTGCTCATGAAAAAAAGTGTCATCTTGTTGTTACACCGATGTTAGTTTTCATGCATATATAGGTTTGTTCCCTCCATTCACACTACACCATAGTCACACTATAGTCAATGAGATGATCAGGATGATGCATTAATTTAATGATAAAAAAACAAAACAACCTTTCATTCATGTCATTCTACCATAAAGTGACTGATATAAAGTATGAGTTGGCAACATAGTCTTTGATGTTTCACCATGAAGACAATAATGGTGCAATACCTAATGTTCTTTGAAAAGATATGTAAGGGTAGTATAGATATATAGGGTAGTATTATGGTCATGTAAAGGTCTTGTGATATCTATGTGTGGGTCAGGATAGATTCATAAGTGAGGAAAATAGACCATGTAAAGGTTAGTAGTAAGCTATAAAATAATTCGTCACACATATAGATGATAGTTTTGTGTTAATCAATTTGGATTTTTCATAGTTGATAAAGAATAAAATTTTGGTTTACATGGAATATGAGCATATAAAATAAGGGCTTCACTTATGACAAAGGAGGAAGATGGAGAAAGTGTTTTGTGTGGAATGAATAAGTACGTGATGTGGAATTTTAACTATACTATAGAGGGTTCCAATATTGTAGATCAATGAAATTTTTATAGGAAGAGAAATTTTTCCAGAGGCCCCTACACAATGCTGGAGCCTGATGTTGAGATGTTTGGTCTATACTAAAAACCACTGCACACATTGAAAGTTATGTATCCACACTTATATTAATGTTTTATATTTTATCCTCATATCCATACTTCTAGATATGAAGTAGGGTGTATACCAAGGATTCATTCACATGGGATAAACTATATATTTAGGGATAGTGGATGATGATTTAATTGGATAGAGATGAGGAGAAATATGCTAAGATATAATGAGATATAGATAAAGATATCAATGAAAGGGTTTGTACATTTGAAGGGGATCGACAACTGGGGGATGTTGGAGTTCCAAACCTTGAAGTAAGAGTGGAAGAAGGATTCATTCATCAACCACTAGTGTCTATATAGTGTATATGCTTATTTTATATTTTATTTTTAATATATAATTTAATATAAATTCATTTATTTCAAAAAAAGTCCATGTAATCCATTTATAACTCAATACGTTTATGTTAGTTTAGTATATTTTTTTTTCATTCTCTGTAATGCATATTATACTTAGGTTGGATAAACCATTAATTATTAGTGGATATGTTATATATGGGTGGATGAAATTAATATAGTGGATGTAAATTTAATGTTTATAATTTTTATATCCTTTTTAATTGTTAATATTAATTAGTATCTCTTTAAGATTAATTTATATCACATTACCTTATTGATTAACAATAGTGATTTCTCAAAGGGATTAAAAAATGTGATAAATAGAAGCGGGAGTGAGAGATAAATTATATTTGGACTTTAATTTTGAGATTGATCTCAATGAGTATGGGTTGGTTATATATTTCATTGACTAAATCTATTAGAAGGGTTAGATAGTTTTAGTTTATAGGAAGTGGTATAACTATATTCTTACAATATGTCTCATAATTATTTGTTTGATTTATTTCATTGGCGGTGTTGAGTTTCATTAAATAATAAACAGTCCTCATATGATTTTAATTTACTTCCCTTCACGCTTAATTTTTCTATGTTCCGATTATTCAATTCACATTTCTTGTTTAATTTTGTTTAATAAAAATTTCCGGACAACCTAACCATTAGAATTCAGTTATTACATTTCCACATGGGTTTGACCCCTGAAATTTAATATCCTATATTACTTGGTAGGAGTTTTAGCTATTTATGGTAACATGTTTTTAAATTCTAAACTAGTTTAAGATTGTAATAAGTAACATAACCTACAGTCCTGATCATGTTTTAGGAATTGTTTCTAGGGACTATGAAAGAAAATTAATTCCATATTTATGGAAAAATTTTCCGTCAATATTTTACATTTTTTTTTTCTGATTTTAGAGTTTTTTTTTTATTTTAGATTCTTGGGTTTTTTGTGTTTAATATTATTATAAAAAAGAAAGCCGAAGGTCCAAATACATATTGAAATTCCACATTAAAATCTATTTAAATAAAATGATTAACATAAAAAATATCCAATGTTTAGGATTAGAGAACTAACATCTAATATAGGTTCTAGATCCAGAACTAATATTAGAGGAAAAGTTCTTAAAATGTATAGAATAATAATTCACATAATGTCTCCCAGTCATAGAGAAAATGACTAGTGAATAGGATGTATCAATGGTGAAACCCATAGAGGAATACAACTTTGAAGAAAAATTCAATGTGGAATTTGATAATAATGATAAAATTAAATATTAATATGAGGTAACCTCCAATGATGAATCCATAATTGAATAATACTGAAAGGTATTTTCCCATATGTTGAGGATAAGGAAAAAAAAGAATACAACTAAATTTAATAATAATTAAAAGATGATAAAAATGGATAAAATTGTAAAAAAAATATATTCATATCATGGATATAATTGAAGTTCAGACTAGAAAAAAACTAGAAAAATTTATTGATGAATTAGATGAGAAAGAATAATTAATTTCAATTGAAATTGAAGTTCCTATTGAATATCTAGGAATATAGTAAAAAATAAATTGGGGTGGGGTGGGGGTGGGGTACTATGATGTCTGCACCACCCATGAACTCCAATACCAATCATCATGGATGTCTAAATTATTGTTTCATACATAAAATAGTATGAATATTATTCTAATGTAGAAATAAAGAAGAGTTAACCAAATATATTTCAAAGTCATAATTATCTGAAACTAAGACATCTACCATTATACCACACTCTAATTTTGTGAGAAAATGATTTAATATTGAGCCGTTGGCCTTAAATATAAATACTTTATAAGAGGAAAATAGAGTATTATTTTATTTCCTTATTAGGAATCAATATCTAGCAATCATGTTTAGGAATTATCTTTTGATTTAGTATGAATACCAATTATTTTTTGAGTCTTAAAGCCCTAAAACCTTATTCTTTCATTGGTTACTTTCTTCTTTACTTCAATTATGATCAAGTTAAAAAATAATAAAAAAACAAGATAAATATTCATATATAAAGGAGAGTGGTATAATTAATAATTTATGTTTTTAACACCTCATATTATGTTTTTATGAGATTTGGGATCTAAGTAAACAATATTCATTCCCACCTTAGTTTTCTGCTATATAATTTATCTTGGTTACAATAATTTCATAGGAATCCTGTGAGTCCATATTTTAGATTTCATTGACAAAGATATTAAAGAGTAATATAGGTGGATGAATGATTAAAGATAAGAACATGTATATGGATTTAATGAATCATGATTTTGGGAGGCTAGTTAAATTTTGTATATGAAATTCTATTTATTATTTTATTGCATTGATTTTATAAAATTTATGTAGAATAATTTGTAATTTTTATTTATTATATGAGTGATGTAATTGTTATTATATGTCTCCCATTTACAATATTATTCTAAGATAAATTTTACATTCTCTTAAATAATAATTTATTGATAGATACCTCGGGCATGGAAACCTATTATAACTTACATTAAGTTCCTATCAAATCTTTGATTGTAAAACTTCACTTTTAAAATTATTGATATTTTTTTGAGAGGATCTATTTCTTCATTATACTACCATTTACATAATACCATTATTTTATCTTTTATAAACCATGAAAAACAATGTCAGATAAGGGACCCATTATAAGAACATAATTACATGTCCACCAATACTCTTTTAATTTTTCATTATAATAATATTTCAACTGTTTGGGAATGGTCAATGATTATAAAAATTTATTTTCTTTATTAATGAGAATATTTGTGGGTTATTTTATATTATTAGGGAAAAGGTTCGTTATAATCTTTTATTATATTCAATTATTACCCCTTTGTAATGAAAATAAAAAAAGAAAATTTAATAAATTTATTTGTTTTGAAAAAATTAGGGAAAATGGATTATGCCTTTGGTTGGTAAAAAATCACCCAAGATCACCCTATGATCCTATTATAACTATTATAATTAGTTTTGTGAGGATATACAATATTATTTGGGTAAGGAGTGTGATATTTTTTCCAAGAGAAACTTTTGAAAAAATAGGACTAACAATGAAAAACTAAGAGGTTATCTTTTATTTTACATTCATTTCGTATTCATGAGAGTTTATTTGAGTTTAGAGAAGTGGGGGACATAACATTATAGATCTTTTTTCCTTGATATTTAATTTTTTATGTCATAAAATTATCTTAATTGTTAACCTAATTGGGACCATAATTTATTTTTGACATCATTACCCACCCACCCTTAAGACTCAAAGTTATTTGATCCTAATTATAAATAAATCATGATTATTTCTGATCTATTTTCTTTATTGAATAGCGATTTTAGATCTTTTCAAGAACGTGGATGTGGAAATGTATTTGATATATGCGTATAACTCTAATTAAAATGTAACTTGAGTAATGTATGAGATGAATTTTAGGTGAGGTAGTACATAGATTAGAATACATGATAATAATATATTTTTTATGAGAATGGTAGAAAGTGAAGCCTCGGTCAATTTTCAAGGAAAAAACTAAAATACATGACTGATTATTTTCTTGGAAAACTAGTGTTTTGAGAAAATATTTTGATGGGAATCATAAATTTTTTACCCCCATTGGTAATTGATTTTTAATTTTGATTTTAAATAGTGGAACTATGAGAATCCATTGTGATTTAAGTTGATATTAAATTCTTTAGGACAAGAATTGTCTAAATTTGAGGCATTTTATGTGTTTATTTCATGAATAAAAATTTCATATTTAATTTCATTAATTTTGGAATTTAATTAGTATATTTTTCCAATCATTCCTTGGTTTATTATAATTTTTTTAAAAAAACTAAAATGATATTATAAAAAAATATAAGGGAAGGAAATAAATTTTTATGATTTTTTAAATATTATACAAAGGAAATAATTGTGTTTGTAGGTGTGAAAAAATGGGCTACAATCATAGTAGACATTTCCAATGTACCGTAAGCAACAATCTAATGCATATGACTATGATTAATGGGTTGGAAACATGGTGTGGATTTGATGGAGCATGAGTAAGACCCAATATTGTTCAATATAGGGGAGGGTTCATGTGTTACCAGAAGAGTTCTTGATGAATTGAGGTGATAATCTAGAGGGGATGACATTAGGAGGCACTGAAGATATTAATTTTTCAGAAGGTTGGAGTGACCATAATAATCATGTATAAGCAAACAAAGATTCAGTCGAATGAGGGATCTATTTAAAACCTATGCATTGAAAATTTGAAAGTATAGTGTCATCTTGATGATTCAACCTCATCATCATCATCATCATCACATATATAGTTTGCACTATTTTTGTTTTCACTATGATGTAGATCCACCATGGATATTTTGAGAATATTGGTGACACATTACTTTCATGAATTAAAAGACACCAAGACCATTAGTTCACACTATAGTACCTTAAAGTGTCTAATATGAAGTAGTAGTTGGTATTTTGGGTGTATATTTTTCCCCACAAAGATAGTATCGGATCATTTCATGAAGGTCATTTCTAGAAGATGTAAGAGTATACTGGCTATGTTAGGGTTGTTTGGTGGCTGTTTAAAGGTCTTGATCTATAAACAAGAGGGCCAGGCTATCTATGGAAGGGTAGAAATGAGATCGTTTAAAGTTTAATTTAAAGATAAGTATGGGTGATTCATGATATGTAGAGTAATTATGTCACATAATGGATTTAGAGGTTCTATATTTAATGTAGAAGAATATTTTTGTATTCATGTAATAAGAGCTTAGGATAAGAGAGTTTCAATTACAATATAGGAGGAAGATGAAGAAGTGGTTTTTTTGTGGGGTAAATAATTTTTCAACGTAGCATTTTAACTATACTATAGAGGATGTCAATATGAAAGAGACATTAGTTTTTTATGGGATGAACTTTCCGATTTACTCCCCCAAACAATTCTATTTCATGCGGGAAAGCCGTTTGTTCTATGACACAAGCCATTAACCATTTCATAATTTATATATCTTTATAGGTATGAAATTTAAATATTTTCTCCCCATTCACATAATTATAGATATAATTTATGGTAGATAGAGAGGATTAATGACATAGAATCCAATACATATGTAGGGAGATTGGAATATGATTTATGTAGAGGGAGTTAAGGAGATATTTTCTAATATATGGTGAGATATAGATATATATATCTATGAATGATTATATCTATAAATAAGGGTATCCATAAACACTTGAAGGGGATTATAAAAAGGGGAAAGTTGGAGTTCTAACCGTATAAGTGAGAGTGGGGGGAAGACATCTACATCAAGCACAAGTGGCTATATAGTTATGGTTTTTTTCCTTGTATTTTTTGTTTTATAATTTGGAATTCTTGCACCAGTTTCCAAATAAATTCAAGTAAATCATTTAATTATGACTCAACAATTTCATTTTAACATAGTGATTTCTATTTCCTTCAACATGATTCATAGTTTACTTATAATTAATAAATACATAACCATGGTTGTCCATGTGTTATAGGAGACAATGGAATTGACGAAGAGGATGTGAACATAATTTTTACAATTCTTCTATTCATTTGAATTATTAATATTAATTAGTATCAATTTGAGATCAATTTATATCTCATTTATTAGATTTATAGCTTGAGTGATAGGGATAGTGGAAAAACGACCATGTGATATGGGTAGTGGGGAGTGAGAGATGAATTAACTCAATATTTCACTTCCAATATTGATCATAATGAATCTATGTAAGTTATAGATTACCTCAACAATCTGTATCAGTTTGTCTATGTAGTTTTAGTTTGTTCTATAAGGCTAAATTGGATACATAAAGGAAGTCTCATGGCTACTGGTTTTATTTTATTAAAATATGGGTTTCAGTAATCTTAAATAATGAAAAACTGATGATGGATTCAAATTTCCCTCCCCACATCCATCACTTGTTTCTAATATAATAATTCATTTTAATTTTCTATATTAGTTTAGTTTCGTAATGATTTCATGATGCCCTAACTATTATTTCATAGTTCTTTCTTTTCCTCATGGGTTCAACATTAGTACATGCATATCCTATACTACTTGAAAGTAGTTTGTTATGATTTGTGGTTTTAAGTTTGTAAATAAAAAATTGATTCGATATCATAAGAAGTAATGAAACCTATTGCCCTAGACAGTCATCCTACTATTATAGTCATCTATTTTGAATACATAAAGGGATTAAACAAGAAAGAATTTATATTTCCTTTTTATTACCCATTGAAAACAATATCAAATGATAAGGATGATAGGGTGATAAACCCCACTATACCATAGTTATGAGTATGGTTTCATTTTACTCCCAACATCAACATTAGTTATTGAAATATTTATTTAAGAATTGTCTTGGTGAAGAAATTTTCAATTTTCCCCCTAGTAGAAATAAATTATAGCATAAATTAATTTCATCCATAATATTTTTGATGATGTGTTACTTTATATAAATGTTATTGGATCTTTATTGATGAACTAGATTCTTTTACATGTTAATATCACATTGATTATGATAACCCAAAAGTAGTTTTGAACATTATTTCAAACATGAGATATTCTAACTACGTCATTTTCATAATCATTTATGTTATAGAATAAGTAAATACTATATATCATACCAAAATAGTACTCATATAGGTTAAAAATTTATTCTTTTTGTCCCAAAAAACATAATTTTTTCCAATGTAGAAAACATCACTAGATGTTTCCATCCCATCATCAACAAACCCACCTCAATATACATCTGTGTAACCAAACAGATCCAGATTCAATTAAATATTATGTTTCAAACTATTACCAATTTTAATTTTTACGTACCTAAAAATTCCATTTACAATATTGAAATGAGGCTCTTTTTATAACTTTAATACATGTGAAAACATTTAATAACATAAAACATATACATACTTGATGTTTTAAAGTATTAATGGATTCCAACTAAGTTCTAAAACCCACTCCAATACACTTCTTTTCAATGATAATATTTTGATATCTTGGTTTACCCATAATATCTACAAGGAAACTATATTTGAATCCTATATTCCTATATTTTTTAGAAGTTACCAAGAAAACATTTCTTGAGAAAAAAAATCTGATCTATTTTTATAAAACATTTTTATTCCAAGAACATTTCTTATCTCCCCAAGAATGGATATTTAAAAAATATTATTCATATCATTTGAAAAAAATTAAATAAAATATTAATCATTTATTATAAAAAAATATTTTATCATAATAAAAAATAACAATGAGAGACACATCTATTTGTCCTAAATATTGAGATTTTTCTCACTCATCCTTTTATAAAATTAAATATCATCAAAGGGGTCCATATTAGAGTACCATGATATAGGTTATTATTTTGTCTCATTTAGATTATTATTCAACTAAAAATCACAATTAACATATTATCTATGATATAAACCACAAGGACCATCAATTTATACCTCCTCTTCAAACTCATCATTGGGAAATGAAGACCTAACATCAATTAAAAATATATTATAGTTCCTTTGTGAAATAATAACAAGAAACACTATTGTGGTCTTATTACAAGAAGTTGGTGATTTTTTTTATTAAATTACACTACATCATCATTAGAATAACCCTTACACATAATACTTGATTTATTTCATATAAATTATTTATTTTTAATTTAATTATTTCAGAATACCCATTTACTCCAATGATTTAACTATATTCACGTATGTGTACTAACGTTCAGGTATCATTATTCTACATCTGGTTAAATTATTTATTCATGGAATCAACCCACTCATGATTCTCTAAATATTATTCATCATTTCCTGGTATAATTAATTAAAAGAACGAGGTATGTGAAACTGTCCTCAAGGTTTTCCATGTTTGAATATTCTGTCCTTAATATCTAATGATATTTCGCACATCCACCTATATTCTCATAATTGGATGATATGATGAAGGATTCTCCTAATCATATTAATTTTTTGAATAATTATTTTCCCTATATGTAATTTTATTATTAACCTCTCTATAATTTTTATCCTTCTATTTAACCAAAAAAATCATCTTTATCGCATTGGAAACCTCATATTTCTTATGTTCCTTCTTTCATAGAATGTTCAAACACTTTTAAATAATTTTAATTATTGATATTTCTTATTTCCTTATTTTAGTTCCAATATCCTCTTATATTTGGAGGATAATCTGGAAAGATACAATCAAAACCTATTTCATGAAACATCCCTTGATTTTCACCCATGACATTGATAATTAAAGGGATTCCAAATACTTTTCGTTATTTTAAACTCAGATATTTATTTTAAAATAGTTAATATATTAAAAAATTATAATTTGGTAAATAAAATATGTTTTTTTAACATGAACATGTGCTATAATATACCATCTCTAATGGAATATAGAATTACCATCTTCTATCAATATGATCTAATCAATCTCCATTATGTTTCTATTATTCCTTCATACTGGAATATTCTATTGTGGTGTGTATGAGATGCTATGTTCATGGATAATTCTATGATTATCAATGTAAGATTCAAATATTGTATTTTTTAAATTCAATACCACTATTAATTAGGTTCTTCTTTATGATTTAACCACAATCTTTTCAATAATTCTCGTGAAACTATTTAACACCATAAGAGACTCAGATTTTTTTTCATAAAAATAATTAAGGTAATGAGAGTGAATTGATTAATAGAGAAAAAAATAATCTCCATTTGTTGATTTCTTGATTATGGACCCACAAACGTTCAAATAAATATTCTCCAATATATGGGATGTATGAATATCAATATTCTTATGTGAATAATTTATAATCTTCACTTATAACATATAGAGAATATATAGTCTCTTCTTAATAATAATGTTTATAATATTATGAATTTTTTTTATTAATATGATTTTTATAATATTTCACTATAAAATATTCCTAGTCCTTATATTCTGCATTTAATTTTTTCCATTCACACTCAAGTTCAATGAACATTGAGTATCTCCTTCATGAAATAAATTACACTTGATTTTATATCACATTATCACAATTATAAAATCTTCAAATCTTTTAAATAAGGAGAAATATATATTAAATATCACCAAAATTCATCCATCATAAAGTTGAAAACACATAACATTCTGTTTCTGATTCTATAAATAAACATTGCACTATTGGACAACTACTTTTCCTTTCCAATCAATGATAATCACACAAATTTTATTCTATGTGATATATCATTCTAAAAGGTCATTAAACCATCATTTAATTATCTAAAATTCATTAATACCTTTGTGTATTCAGTCATATATGATGAAAATTCACTATCAAATATCCATGCACATTCCCATTTTGTAGCCTTGAATTCATTAAAAAATGTGTTTTCTCATTGAATTTTTCATTCATTTCTAGATGCTACTAACTTATATTATCAATACTCCGTATTTTAGGTAACATGGTTAGGCAACCATTAGAATTGTTTTTAGGATGATCACACCATTTAAAGAATTATTTTAATGGTTTCTCTATTCTCAGTATTAAAGATACAATTTATAAGTTGTTTATTGGACACTCTTAATTGAGTGGGTTGACTCCCCCTTATATATATCTTCACAAATTTTTTATATTTATAGGGATGTTTATGATCAAACCAACACATATTTTTTGTATTCCCAATGTCTAAAAATTACCAATGGTATCCATAAATGGTATACTTCCATTTTTAAACATTTTGGGGTCAAAAAATATACACATCTATTTATTTTCTCTTTTGATCAATAATTATGATTCATTTTTATGAACCAAAATTATTTTAAACTCATAACATATTGTTCATGAAAATTTCACTATATCTAGAATTTCTAGAGTCACCAAACATGAAAATTTCTGAGTTACTTTCCATGTTCCCCTAATTTCTATATTTCAAAAATTTACATGATTTAGCTAATAAATTGGTTTACTTATTCTCAAAATTTTCCCTAAAAACATTAGATTTTTTTTTTCCAATAGAGTATTTCTATTCTGATCTCAATGAATATATTTTTTTGAACATCCCCAACCTCTAGTACATAATAATTGAAATCTAAATTGAATATTTTATATTTTTTCATCCTCTACAACTTTTTGTAGTAAAAGGAAAAACTCATTCTCTTTATCCATTATTTTCTCTTCCAAAAATATGTTCAAAGTCATATCATCATAAAATATTTTGTTAAGATCATCAATCTCTTTCGTCAATATATATTATTATTCCACATGACCAAATTCTTTATTATTAAAATGTTGGTTATATTTCTTTAACTTCTTATCTTCCATTTCAAGCATTAAAAATTTTTAGATACACTATTTCAATTATCCTTTTAAGATAAAATCCATCACAGCTTCTTATTCTTCACATAAAAAATCATTAGTTTCATTGTTAGTGACATTCTCATCATTCACTATTTAAATAAGTATATTATCATTGAATTCACCACTAAAAGTCTCAGGTTACTCATAACCTTCACTGCCATCACATCATTTTCTCTTGAATAAATATATTCTCTATGTAATGTTTTGGAAAATTTATACACTTTCCATTAGAAAAATATATTAACTTGTTGTCATTATTCTTTATGGTTGTTATTGGTTCGTCACCTTATCCATCACTGGCATCTTTTTCTTTTTATATTGGATAATTTTATACAAAATTCCTTATAAATCCAATTTTAAAATATTATAATTGAAGATTCATTTATACTTCACCATTTACTTTTAAATTTTCTATATAAAATTAAATACATTAATTTAACTTCTGATTCAAATACTCATATGAATTAGAGATATTGTATTCATATTTAACATCCATATTATTTGAACTTTTTTATTTTGAGTATTTAAATGAAATATTATTTTCATCCTTTCGTGTATTATTTAAATCATTCAACATCCACATTTCATAGGTAATTATAATTCATTATAGATCCTCAAGAGGATGTGTCTCTACATATATAACCATTAATGATGAGATTTTTTCATCAAAATTATATGATAGAATTCACATGATTTTTTCAACTACTATAGAATCTTCTATATTCTATAAAAAGTACATATTTTTATTATAATATCATTCAACCTTTTAATAACTTGACTTAGAAATATATAATCCTTCATTTTTAGATATTAATATTTCAATATATAAATCATTAATTTTTCTCTCTTCACTTTATTGTTCCCATAACAATTAATCTAAATCTTATTCAAGATGTATTTTTATATTTTTATTCTTTTAACTTTTGAAAATTCTCTAAAAAACTAAATCAAAATATAAAATTATTAATACATCCATCATTTTCTAGATTCTTATAATCTTATGCTATCATAAAATCAAATTTATAATAAAGGATTAAGCAATTGGTAGAAACTCTCAGGACTTCAATAATGATAAATAAAAAGTATAAAAACATCCCATCCTTATAGATATGATAATTATCTCCATTAAAAATTAAATCCCTTTTTATTCACTAAATTTAGATTATCTCTTATTGGAAATGATAATCAATTGTTGAATAATTTCTTCATCAATCTCCAAAAAACCTTATGTTAATGATGGTTTGGTAACTAATAGCACTTGAAAATCCATCTAACGGATCTATGAAATCATAGAGGTGGTGTTGGGGGGTGGGGGTTGAATTATTGATGTATAATTTTGTTCATAAAATAAAATTCCTATCTTATTAAAAGGTAATGAATTTTGTTTTACTACACACACAATGTAACATAAGATAAAATTATTTTTTAAAAAACTTCACCACTCAAATAGATTATCGAATACATTACATGATCCAAAAACAATCCATGATCACACAATCCACTTGAAAATATCCTATGGATTATAGAAAGAAAGGAATATACATTAATTTAATTAAAATATTGTACGTCAACTATGTGTGTGTATTCCACATAGTTGTTATGATTTAAAATAATTTTTTGCAACTACATGAAAATATTCCCCTACCTTAGACTTTATATATATTTCCACTGGGATTCTTCCTTCCTCCCAACTTTTAAAATCATATGTATGCTCTTCTTATTGTTCAATTTCTTGTTTAAAATCATGTAATAACTACAAATTAATATTAATTTTTATTCTCTCCATCTTTTAAACATTATACATTTAGTTATTCGATATATTAGTTCTTCAAACAAATAATTTACATTCATTCCTTCTTCAATATTTCCTTTTACAATCACCGAATACTGGAGAATATTATATTCCAAAAGTAATTATTTAAATTCCATGAACATTGGTCTACAAAAAAAATATTTTGATACCTCCATAAATTATATTCATTTACTTAGATTCATTGAATTTCAAATAATTTAATTTTATGTTCTCTCCAAAATAATCCAATATATTGTCCCTTATTTCTACCATAAAACATTGTTCATTTATTTCATTAAATCTCAAAAAAATATACAATAGTTGTTACCTATATTTCACCTTTTATATAGGAATAAAAAAATCAAGAATATTTAATTTAATACATAAATAACAACATGAATCACAATCATTAATAATAGAGATTACATTCAATGATGACCAGAGAAAAATACATCACTCTATTTACATATTTCTTCAGAATATCTAATTTTTGGAAACTATGATTATTATTCTATAGAGTTCTAGAAAAAAATTCACCATGTATTGATCCTTTCATAGAGTAAATGATTCCAACACAGAAATAACGATCATTATATAGATCATCGTCCTTATATTTCTTCAATTCCATCTTACATAGAAATATTAATGCTTATGATGATAAAAATAATGTTTTCATAACACCTTAAATATAATTAGATATATAGAATTCATGATTATGAAGGTGTTAGTAATGTTTATACAACTATTTATCATGTTTACATAGTTCGTAATGACACTGAATCATATTTATTTTACCCCAAAAAGTATCCGATAGATAGAGAATGAATTGTTCTAACACAATCACTATCTATTTTCTAATTTGGTAGTGTTAACAAAAAATTTTATGACCCTTGTAATTCCCCATATAACCTCTATAAATCTGATTCATAAATATCTAAACATAATAAAACTTGACCTCATAATATACCATGTGACTTTGAATATGATTTAAGCATTGAAAACAAAATTCAACACAATAACCATATCCACTTCAAGATTCTATAAAAAACATCTCTAGATAATATTTATATTCAATATGAGATTTTTTAAACACAAATAGAAAAATATATTCTTACACCATAATAAAATTTTCATAAGGCCATATTATTTAAAAAATACTCAAATTTTCACTTAGTATCGATAATATTGTATTTGAGTATAGAATTATTGGAATTAATTTTATTATATCAAGTTAATTACATGTTTTTAAGTGAATATTCGAGAAATATGATTTTGAATAAATGAACTTAAGTAAATAAATATATAAATAAATTTAAAATATATTATCAAAGATTAATATAACATGATAATTTATTTTTTGAGTTTTTAATTATATCTCATGGTATTAAAAAATGATTTTTTAATGTTTAAATCAGTGAAAATCAGACATTATATTTTAAAAATAAGAAATTACTATTAAAAAAATCATTCAAAAGTTTAGGGTGGATTATTCAAGTTAATGGATCATATTTTAATAGTGTACCATTAATTTGGTGTTGTATGTATGTGATTAAAATTTATTATGGTATGAAAAATCAAAGAAGTTAATTTAATCCATATTTGTGAAAAATATTATTGGATTATTTTATTAAGAGACATAAGATGAAATTTAGAAATGGAAATATAATATTCAAATGGATTGAACCCATTTTTTATGGTCATTTTTCATTTCAGGAATTTTGAGCACCCCTCCCTTTTATGATTATCCTAGAGAGATATTAGAATGTTTTAGGGTGATTAGATCTATGTTTTTTTAGGATAAAATGATGAATCGTTCCATGATGATCAAGGGCATAATATAAGTGTCTTAAATTCTTTATGAGATCCCCCATAGTTTTAATGAAAATATAAAAATTTTATTTGGTGAATTTTTGGATGATCTTGATGGATACCAACTCAAATTATTCAACTCTATAATTTCCAGGCGAAAATCGGTGCACTTCTATATTGAATGCATGAATGGGGTAGTATTCATTTTTATTCTCATTCTGAAAATTAATATATATAATCTTGTAGTGTAAAATGAGAATCAAAACACCATAGTTTGTGTTAGTTATTCATTAATTGGTAAAAAATATAAATATTAATTTTCTTATGTGGGTGAAGGACCACCGACACCAACACCACATAGTTGGATTGCCTCTCGTCGACCTAGTCTAGGCTTAGTCAAGCCTGATCCAACTTTTCCTATCCAACTGGGACAAGTAAAGCACATGTACACTTTTAAGATAATTTTTAAGGATAAAATGGACATGGGAAATTGTAAAAATATTCAAAAAATTATTGTATTATATAAAATTTACTAAATTTATTTCGGGGACTACATGGCAGAAATTAAACATTAAAAATTATTTTAATGCTACAATAAAGAGTTAAAAATTCCAAAATATAAAATCTTATATTTTTTAATTTATATTATTAAATATAAATTCATTGAATGATCATGAGCTCAAAAAGTATCACATATGTTTGAGTATTTGTTTTATTTATTTATTGTATTTAAATGAAAAAATAGAATAATTAATTATTTAAATTTATTTTATGTTGATCATTATATCTTCCATCATTATTTACATTTTATAGAGGAAAAATTGTCCACATTTTATGTTATTAAATATAACCTTGAATCCTAGGTTCCCCAGATATTTTTTAAGTATACATGTATAATGAATAGAAAATTCATAATGATGTGATTTTAGGTTAGAATTAATGTGGTCCCGAATGAGACTCAATACACGGAATATGAATGTTGTTGTATTTCTGTATGGTTTATATCTCAAGGACCTCTCTAATGGATTTTGTCAATCCATCATCCACTAGTTGAATGAAACATTATAATAAAACTCTTGATCCTATCATTTAATTAATTTAATTAATTATTATTTAATTTTAAATTTTATTTTTATGTTAATGTGTGGATGGAACATGAATACATATGATTGTTAAGGATAATTAAAATGTAAGAATGAATAAATTCATGAATAATATTTTCTAATCATTCATGGTGAAATTCGTGAGTGATAACATATAGTAACAACAATGATAAACAAAATCCATTTTTATTTAATAATTATATTAATGATAGCAAAAATTTATATTATAATATATGTCATAAATTAATTCCATAACATTAGTCATAACAAAACAATAGTTTATGGTGACCATTATCTATAATGGACGATTCTTTGTTCTATTAGTTAAATCTAAAAAAGTTGGTGGGATTAAATTACAAACATTAAAATAAAATAAATATAAATAAATATTTTTGTAAATTTATTTATGATTGGATTATGTATTATTTGACCTTAGGGTCAATGAATTAGTGATTCCACTCAGTAACTCAAGAAGCTAAAAGTTAATGTGGTTACCTAGCCAATGGCTTATCTTAGACACTCAGAAGATTTATTATGCTATAACTTATGATATGAGGAGAATTACAATGATCCTTTTCCAATATATTATCTATGTGATATGATACTTTGAATGTTATGGTTAAGGGATAAGGATATCACTTTAAAACAGTGGATGATAATTAATAAATTAATTTATGTATTTAAAATGGTAACCATTTTAAAAGAATTTTACAGCTTAAATTTTTTATAGATAATTGATTGTAGTACCATTAATTCAATGTAATAAATATTGTAAAACAATACCCCTATTAACACAAAATTCATGTAGTGGAACATATGATTGCATGTAGTATTATGACAATAATAGATTTTTTATGTGTTGGAGTCCCCTATACCAAATAAAACACATAGAGAAGTTAGTGATGATGATTGGGATACCTATATGAGATAAAATAATGATGCATTTGATGTGAATCTCATAATGTTATCATATATTACCATAAATTTATGAGAGAAAAATGACCCCATGGATGGATATATCATGTTACCTATATAGAAAACCAACATGGTGTTCTATCTAAAAAGGCTCCCAAATCAGTCCAACAAAAGCCTTGAAGGGATTTACCAATCTAGACGTGAAAAAAACTTCCCAAGATTCATAAATTATACCTTTCTAATGGATTCACCCAAATAAAATAATAAAAAAATAACAATGGAAAATAAATGAAATAAACATCTAAATGGTGATAAACAATTCTAAAAAACCAAATGGGCACAACAGATACATATATGGAAGAAAAATTAAAATATATTTTCATAAGGAAAATAAAAAAACAAAATGTTCCAAATGAACTATAAAATACTCCAAAATAATGAAAACACCTAAAACAAGTCTAATAATCCTCCATGTAATCCAAAATCACCATCCAACCAAACATCTTCCCATAATATCAAAAAACATAATAATGAGTTGGAATGTGCCTAAACCTATAAAATATTAGTATAAGATAAATTTCATAATAGGTTACCATATCCCACCAAATTTAAGAAGGCACTTTCTTAATACATAATAAATATTCTTGTTAGTAATAGAATTTAAAAATAAACAATTTTCATATGTTTTCTCAAAATAAATAATGACAAACAAAATGTGTTGAAACACTTTTTTCCCATGATTTTTATTAAATAAAAGTAATTAATTAGAAAATATTTTTCCCTACACTATACCTCTTATCCAAACCACAATTTTAATGTATCACATTAAAACCATCTCATAAACCCCACTTTTCGAAATAAAATTTCAAACACTTTAAATATGTTCAAGATATTCAAATCGTTATCCAATATATATTTCAAATCCAGACTTCCCATAAATCCCAGCACATTATACTAAACCATATTTTCAAAATCCATAAACACATAAATTTTAAAAAATAATCAAATTGTTATTTTATGTGAAAAAATTTCCAAAACAATTTAGTGAACAAAAATATAATTTTTAAAGAACAGAACCCTTTGAAACTAATTTTTTTCACAAAACAACATGAGATTACATAAAAACCTGACTTTATATTTTATTATTTTAAAAAACATTTAGAATACATTTTCAAATATTTTAAAAAATAAATTATATAATGAAGGGAGAAAGAACATGGTTATGAACTAATTTTTAATGTCAGAAAACGAGGATAAATAATAAATAGGAACACAGGTACCAAAAAATAATACATGAATTAGGGGGTAAAATCGATACGTAAGTCAAATCCCCTTAAATTACCGTAAGAAGAATCATTAGGTCATTGATACATCTGATTGGATAACAAATAAAAACTATCATGACATAGAATATTCCTAGGTCTATGAAGCACTCAGTTTTCCAAAACACTTGGAAGCTCACTTGGTAATCCCAGGGCTCTAATAGTCCCCATGTGGTCTCTATCGGCTGCTATATGGGTTTTTTAGTCCACACTCCCCATAATCTAAATCAGTATCTAGGTGAAAAGTCACCTTAATGGAATAACTCTATCATTAGAATCATTACGTAACCAACATTGACCCAGGTCAGGATGTCAACCAACACATCAACCAACTACCTTATTAGAGGCTTACCATGATATGAAAAAGGAGGTAAGCACAATAAGACAATTACACTTTTAAATTATTAAAAATTTTAAATCAGACATGCCAAATACCCCATAACCCTAGAATGATGAATCCTCATTATATAAAATACAAGAATCATATACACATGCATCAATAATAGTAATCCCATCATAGGATTAAAAGATACCACATGCATACAATATTTACAAGAGGCTCAAGATAGTCTCACACAATTTATTAAACTCATTCTTCATAGAATAAAAAATGAACCTTCTATTTCAAAACATCCTTAGACTGCCAAAAAAATTCAACATTTATAAAATCCAAATGAATATAACATTGAGACTATATTCATTTAAAAAATATTTTAATGTAAATGGGAACTCATACATCCATTTAAACCACCATTAAATGATTTCAAAATCGACTAATGAGTTTTAAAACATTAACCACATAGGATAACTCAACCCTTTGAAAGTAATCAATCCACTTTAATTATTTATAATGTTTTAAAAACCATACAACTTTTATATAGAAATCATACAAATGTTATATAATGGTTTCAAATGTAATACCCAAGGGTTAACAGACCCCTTTTACAGTTAATAAACTCATGTAAAATATTTTAGATTCCTCTAAAACACCAAAAAACATGTTTTTAAATAAATATAAAAAAATAAAGATTTTTAAAAAACTCAAGATAGTGGTAAAAAATTCTTTTAAAACTAAAATAATTATTTTGAATTCCACTTAGGATCTTTGAAAAACAGCAAGAATATAATTCCATCCCCTACCAAAGTTTTAAATCAATTTAAATCACATTTCTCCCAACATGGTACGTACATAAACAAATAACATTATTGTTTTCCAAACCATAATGAATTTAAAGGCTTATAATAGAAACAGAAGACAAAGTAACACCAACTTTATTTCAGTAAAAATCATTCAAAATTTGTTTCCTATGATAGGGAACACTCTCACCAGCCTTGATATGCCCTCTACAACCCCTACATGAACAAATACCTATAATTTAGATCAACCAAAAACCTAAAATCAACCATAATAGTTATTAGGGTTCATGGGATGAAAAATAAATCAAGGTTACAAAAAATAGAAGAGAATAAGAAGTTTATAGGGAGTTACCATGAATAAAAACACTTTAGTCCAAGTTTGAAGATCATAAAAATTGGAGGTGGAAAAAGGATAATCCCACGAGGGAGGTTCCTGGTATATTAGAGTGATAGGGGGGGAAAATAGTTGGAGGCTTAAAATAAAAGAGGTTCTGATGTTTAATTTTCACTTTTAATGAATATGGGCATGCAGTATAGTTTTGGAAATGGTGTAGCAACCTTTCATTGTCCACTACCTAGCCAAATCTCACTCACACATTTTACTCATGGACACCACATGGTTTATGAAACCATGCTCTAATCATGAAAAATGGAACAATCAAATTATATAGGTTATTCAAACTCTTTTCAAAAGTTTTACCAAAATGCATGAAATCATGTGCCACATCCCATACAAATGAGAGATCCCGTATAGTTTTCATTTTGACTCCTAATGTATGATACTAAAATATATGATATTAATAAAAAAACCATTCAATTTTAGAATGAAATTCACATAATGGTTTAAAATAGCTATATAGGGGTATTCATATATTTTAACCAAATTGTGTTTCCTAACCGTGCACTGAAAGAAAAAAAATAAAAATATCCTTGTTTCAGGATGAAAGTATATGGTAACAAAAAATTGGCCTCAAACCCATAAAACCATGTAAAATAAAATTAAAAATGACATGAAGAGTGTCACAATTCTCCTCACAATATCACATTCTACCCCCAAAAATACTTATGTCTAAGTAGAGGTCAATAGAAAACAGCTTCAAAAACAAATCCTCAGGAAAAGGATAGTCCCTCAAACAACTGGATGAATCTTGAAACATAACCTAATATCCTCAAGAAAAGTTGAATAATAATAGATTAGAAATATATAAAAGAGAGGCTCTAATGAAATCTATATTATGAACTAATCTCCCCACCATTTAAAATTGAGTAGGAACAAGAAAACAAAGGACAATATCTATTCCAAAAGAAAATAGGACTCCACTGAGAAAACAGATTCCAAAAAAATCCAATGTTAATTGAGAAAATTAAAGTAGACACAAAAAACAATAAGAAATTTGATCAATACCACATCTAGAAAACTACTCCAACTAACATCCCAATGAATTACAAAACTCGATCACCAAACCATGATACTCGAACAAGGAGAACAACAATGAAATAAATTCAACATAAAAGAATTAAATAACTATATCTTATTAGCCACACATGACATTTAACTGTGCATAGTTCCAAATCCATGGAATACTATCATGTAGAGATTTATATAAAAAACTTGTTATTGTGTCATCCATCATCCAATAAGAAAAAAATATACAACCCTAAGTATCCATATATTCACCCCAAGTTTTGACAATTTTAAATAAGAAATCAAAACTAGATCACAGTTTACACCTTAAAATAGAAAATTCAAACACGAAGGATCAAATAATTCCCAAGAGAATAACAACTTATATATACAACCAAAGAGGCACCCAAAATCCTATTATGAAAAAATGTCCTCTTTCCAAAAATTCTCTAGACTCTATGAGAAAAAATTCCAAGTTGGTCTATCATATAAGAAGACATAACCAAACACCAAAAAGATATTCCAAACATTGGTCTGTCATATAAAAAACCCCTTACGCTTCTAAGATCAATCATGTAAACCTTCTAAACTAGATATCATATTTTATTTTCCATACAAAAATATCCCTCATTAGTCCATCCATCAAACTAACCTTATGCATATAAATAACTAGACCCAAATGATATATAGAAGAGACACTAAGGGAATAAAATCATCAACAAATATGAGTCACCCCAATCTATGAATAAAAAAATATCACTCCATTTAGAGTTATGGAAGTTTTAATATTGAAAAGAGGAAAAACCTCTACAAAAACCCATCCATGTCCACACTAAAACTTTTTGGAAGGCTCATACTAAACTAAAAAAGATTAAAAAACTTACATGGTCACGTCTCCAAAAAAATACAACTATAAGTCCTATGTATAGATAAGTCTAAAAATCAAATTTCTCAAAAAAGAAAGGATTTTCCAAAATAATAATTTCTGAAAACTATGAACCGTTAATTAATATTTAAAAAACCTCAATCTGATAGCCAATACACCATTAAAATTTGGATTAATTTTTGAAAAATAAAAACATAAACCATTTAAAATTTAATCCCAAACATTTAAATTAGTTTGGTTAATTTAAAAAATCTAAAAACTGATTTCAAAATATTATCAACTTTTAAAAAAACATCATTCATGGTCTTATATTGGAAAAACAATCATTTTTCAAAACCACATCAGGTCAAATAGCCTTAGTTTTTTAAATATTAAAATGGTAAAAATCTAAAAAATTCACAAAATATAATTTGTAAAAATCACCAGTTCCCCTTAAAATATGCAACCCATATTTCAAAACACCTTTTAGAAATTATTAGAAAAATATATCACACATAATTTGTTTCCCAAAATAGGAAATTAACTCAACATTTGAAAACATTTCAGGAGAAAATTCCAATTTTTCAAAAAATCCCTAATCCCTTATTTTATAACCAAAAAACCCTTTTTTCAAAAAATAACTTTTAAAACACACAATTTGAATTTTACATCACCTGAATAACTGCACTAATAAGGGAACATCACACGATTCAATATAAAATTGATCTATTTTGACAATGAAAACATTTCATGGGACAAACTACGAGCCGTTTCGAATTTCCAAAACATGCGAGGAAATCCAATTTTTAATAGGTCAAAATAAGAAAATTAACCTAAATGTTGAACCATGACCTACTTTCCCAGATTGTTTTACATCCACATACTGATTGTTCATTATTCCCTATAATATACCATGAATTTTGTGTTTTTTGTCACACGTTTTGTTAGGACCTATAAGAAAAAATCATACATTAATACCCTTTTCCATCTCCAAAAAATATAGTATACATGATCCCCCAAGGCAAATCAAGAAATGAAATTTAGTATCAATACAATACCACCATAGGTATCAAACCATAATCCAAAAACACCATTATATGAAATGGAAAAATCCATGAAAAAAACCCAACTACCCATGGAAACAAAAGTCTCGTAGTGGGAGAGAGATCAGAAAAATCTCCATACACCTACATCTTGAGTCCCAAATACGTTATGTATAAAGTAACAACACCCTAATTAATAATAGGGAACTCAAAACCATAGGTTTTTCTAAGAACATTATGCTTTGATACCACTTTTTAGAAAAATGAACAAAGGTCTAATATAACTCGACTCCCAAACTGATCATCCATAATACTCGAAAGGCGTTTTAATCCCCATTAGTAAGAAACAAGTTTCAAGTAATAATATAACGTTCCTTGGGAATTGATTTAACCTCAAATAAAAATCATATAATAAAACAAAAAATAATGAAATAAAAATCCAATTTGTGATAAAATAAATATAAACCACCAAAAATGATACAATTGATACATAAATTGAAGAAAATTGGAAAATATATATATATAATATTGATATTAAAATATAATGGTCCAAATGGGTTATTCAAAATTCAAAACAGAAAAAAAACCCAAAAAAATGTAATAAACCTTCAAATGGACCATAATCACCACCAACCAAAAATCGACATAGTAAGATCGACAATGATAAAGGGCCACTAGAATAGACATTAACATTCAAAATATTTTGGTGAACTACGAAACCCAGTAGTTTTCTAAAACATCCAAATTTATGTATTTAATTAATAATACATTGTTAATTTTCAAGTTTTGAATAATATATAATGAACATTTTTCATAAGGGTTATCAATAGAAATAGAAACCATTTAATTTGCGTTAAAATTATTTTCCCATGTTTTTTATTAATTAAAATAAATCATGTGGAATATTTTATCCTTTGGAAAAAAATTATTTTAAACTCCCACATTAAAAAAATGTCATATCCCCTCTCCGTTTTGAAATTAAAATTTCAAACACTTTAAATAGGTTCCAAATTTTCAAATGGTCTTCCATGATATCTATTAAAATAAACCATTCAATTAAAACTAGAACAGTAGCCTAAAATCATTTTTTAAAAATACCCACATGAATAGTGTAAACACCTCAATTCCAATAATCCAAAATCAGGGGTTACATTAATATATTGGTATAATAAACAATCAATATCATCCCTAAGGACTGAATAGTTCAATAGTATTAAAAAACTATCTACATACTATAATTACACATTCTATTTTATAAAATAAATAAAACATAGTGTTTTATTTTATAAAAACATTATTGTATTTACCATATCCTTTTATATCAATCATAAAACACTTTATGACATCATGGGGAAAGTAAAAATAAGAATTGGGTGAGCTCAGATTCTCAGTAATGGAATGCATATAGGAGAAGCTAACAAGGAATACATAATATGTAAAAAATAAATGATATTAAAATAATTCCATATAAATAATCATGTGATCTAGAAACTCATCCATATTTAGAAAATAAAATAATAAATTGGATATTAGTTACTGAATTCAAATTGATGGAACACATACTGTCATACTTTAGAAACATACCATCGTGGCCTTGGCCAAGACATCTAAAAATAAATAGAAAATTTCTCAACCAAATCCCAAAATAGTTTTCCTCATGATACCTATAAATGTGTCTAGGGGCTATAGGGGGCCCTTACCATCACTTAAAGAGTCCAATTAATTCCCCATATTAATTGATAATAAAACAGATTGAACACTCTTTAACGATCAATAATAGACCACATTGGAAGGGCCATTATATGAAATTTAAAAACATTCCTAAATAAAAAATATCATAAAACATCTGATAAAATATAATGGGTTTTATTATTTTATAATATCCTCAATATAGGATTCATAAAATGTTGTTTACAATGTCTAAATTACATTAAAAATATCAAAGGTAAATGTATTGAGGAAAATCACATTTCAAATTTGAAAAAAACCATTTTAAATATAGAAAACTATGCACATAAAAAATAAATAACTTTATTTAGAAGTAATATTATAAAATTTTGAATAAATATTCAAATCCTAGAGGTTTAAAGATGTTTGAAATTTTTTTCATTACGTATATGTTAAAAAACAATCTTTTTAAATATTCTTTAATAGTCAAAAAGAACCTTATTTAGAAAATGGTAGAATATTCTATTAGAACCATTTTATAAATAGGGAAAACATGTGTAGGAATGTATTTAATAAATATGTTAATATATTAAAAATATATTTTTAAGAAATAAATTTATATTGAAGAAAAGATTCCCCGAATGGAATTATAAACAATATCAAATAATGAAGAGTGGTGAATCAAACCCTCACCATTTGATCGATTTCACATTGATGTGTTTAAACCTGCTATGTAATAAATATAGATTTAGTATAAATATATTACAGAAAATTAATCATATATATCATACTATATGTTATTTAATAATAATATTTTTATAAGTGTTTACTTTCAATACATTGTTAAAGCCAGAATTTCAAGGGGAAAATACTTCATTTTTTTTGTATGATCTAGTTCGATAGTTTCATTACATTTAATTTGATAATGGTTAAATAATATACCTAATATTATTAATTACATAAATATTATATATTTATATCCATTATATTATTATTTATAGTAATACAAAAAGATATAGAAATAAAATTAATTACACCGTTCATGGCGTCGGTAAGCTAAAAGCATGCAAGAACGTTGCATTCACTATAAAATGGATGAAAAAAAGAATACTAAATAATATTTTGAATTTAAATAATAATTATTATATCATATATATCATATATTATAATAAAATATTTCCTTATTACTATCCATGTAATGTACAAATAAAAAATTAATCACATCACCTCTTGGAGGTGATAGTCCACACACGAGAAACATTATTGTTTACCAATGGATTATATGATTAGAAAGTAGATATGATATTATAATTATATAGGTATAATTATTTCATATTTGTCATATATACTCATTATTTCCATCTTTATAACTATCCAAGTAAATTGGTGATTAAAAATGAATTACATCTCAATATAGAGATGGTAAACAGTATGTACACACGAGCGATGGTTTCGATTTTCATGGGACATAAAAGAGAAGAAATATGGTATTAACATGATAATAATAAAATATAATTACATTTATTATTAGGTATTTAATATTTTAGTATGGTTAAAATACCTGATAAGGAATTAGAATGAGAAATAAACATAAAAGATTCAATAAATATGATTTAATCTTCTTTGTCAGACTCCCTTTAAATATGTTCTTATGGGACATAGGGTTGCTATATTGGAAGGAAAAAAACCTAAATATCTTGTATAATTATTTTTATAAGATTAATGATACGCATTTTTAAATATATAAGGCTTAATGTGGTGTAAAGAATTTAATATGGAGGTTCCATTTTATAATTGAGGTGATCAACCCTTTTGGAATTTGTTAAAATATTAGAGGAATATAATTTTTTTTGTTAAAAATGGATCCAAATTTATATATTTTCAATATAAGGTAAATATATGTAGAAATAATTTCATCGAATAAAATTTGGACATGGTTTTGATATTTTTCACCCTTATCTTTTATTGTTAACCCTCATTAATCCTTTTAAAAATTACCATACTATCAAAAGTTTCTTCAGTATAATTTTCAATAATTTTACGATAAAATTAAAAATGTTACATAAATAGAACATGGTAGTTTTTAGTAATCATATACAGTTAATTTGGATAAATATAATTCTTTAAATTAATTTTATAACATTTAATAAAATATTATTTTCTTAAAATATCAATATTATAAATTTTAGAATTATTTATCAGTTTGATTCTAATAACATCAAGACAATAAATAAATTCGAATAAAATGAATCCAAACCACTCAAAAATTTATTTTTTATCTATAAAATTCATGTATCAGATTAATTATTTCAAATTATATTAAACATAATGACTTTAATGTAATTTATTTTATATCGTAAATAATTCAATAATTACTGTGTCAGCGTTGTGTAAGAATTTAAGGCAATTATTTCTTCACAAAAAATTAAAAAAAAATTACCAAGATTAAAATAATAATATTTTTAAATATAGTATTTATAATAAAAAATATAATCGTTTTATCCCTATGTTAAAAATATTATTGTTACTAAAAACAAGAGTGTGACATTTTTCACTTTTATTTATAGAAAATATTATAAGACTCATAATCTCATCCACATGGAAAAAATCATATAACTGAATATTGTATGATTATGGAGAAAACAAGATCATCAAATAAAATTTAAACAATTGTTATGGTCATTGTATAATCCTTATCATATTAGTTGTAACCACAAATTATCAGATTTACCCTTTACCACGGTAAAAAAATTAATAAAGTTACTATAAATATTAATCAAAAATAAAAGAGGAAAATTTTAAAAATAGAAACATCATGATTTAAAATATTGGATAAATTTTTAAATATCAAATTTAAATAATTATAATAAATTAATTTAAGATTAAAATGAAAAAAATGTAAATAATGATTTCTAGAAAAATACATTTTATGTATAAGACGGGTTTTATTCCAAATTGAACCATAAAAGTGATTTAAATTAACTTAATTGAACTATTATTAATATAGCAGAACTAATTTTAGTTTTAAAGTATTTGAAAACCAAATTTTACTTTTCATTTTTTGGAAAAGAAACTATGATTTTCAATAAAAAGAAGTATTTTCACTATTGACTAGAAAATAAATATTTACATAAAAAATAAAAACAATTCACACTAAGAAAATCTGGATATTCTGATTTAAAAAATGAAATTAATTTTATCAAATACATTTTACAAAAGTAAAAAAATGTAATTACATTATTTTATCATAATAATTAATTAAAATCATTTAAAAAAAAATATAAAATTACCTTTTGAAAGTTCTTTTATATATTTCTTAAGAATTAATCAATTAATTTTTATTGACTGAGACCTATATATATATTTAAAAATATGTTTTATTGTATTCACACCATCAAATTTAATAGATAAGTTATAATTATTATGTTAAAATAATTTTAATAGTTCATCACAGGTTCTTTAAGATTAGTGTTGGGTGTTGTATATGCTATTGAACATAGAATTATTTTAAAATATCATTGTTTCATTCACAAAAATATATCAATGAAATTAAAATTATTAAAGAGTAAAAGTTCCATAAAATCATGGGGTTTTACATTCTTCCCTTATTCAACAAATTTTCAACATTGATATTTCTATAATGTCACCTCATAAATAGATCTGGGTAGTTCATTATCATAATTTATTTGGGTTCCCATATCGCATCTTCTATTTTATGATTTTTTCTAAAGTAAATTTTCTTTCTAGGTCATCTAATTCTCCAAAAATAGATATCTAGTGTCTCTAATCATGTTGGTTTCTTCACTGTAAGCTAGATCATGTTCCAATTCTATTTCTTTAAAGGTGAGAAAATGCATTGGGTTTGGTATATACTTATTTAAAAATGATACATGGAACAAATCATTTAATTTAGAGAGACTAGGTGGAATTTCCAAATTGTATTCCACAATTACTGTTCTTTATAGAATTTAAAAAGGCCTGATTTTCTTTGGTGATCACGTTTCCTTTCTTATTGAATCTTATAACGCCCTTCCATAGAGATACCTTTAAGAAAGCATAATTTTTCACTTGAAATGAAAAATCATTCCTTCAACATTTAGTATATCTCTTTTACCAACATTTACCTACTTTAATATGTGTTTGAATATTAATTACAGTTTCCATTTTTTCATTTACATGTTTTGGCCCTACAACAACCATTTCACCAACATCATCTTGAAAAGTTGGAGTATGACATCTTTTACCATATAATGCTTCATATGGCTCTATTTTAATACTCAAATGAAATCTATTGTTATCAGAAAACTCTTCCAATGATAAATAATGATCCCTCATACCTTGAATTTCATGTGATAATGACCTAAACCTTTATTCTAATGTTTGGATAGTGCTTTCATACATCCCATCTATTTGAGTATGATATGTTAAGCTCAAATAAAGCTCTGTATCCAGATATATCTGAAGAAGGATCGATAATTTTGATATAAATCATGGATCAAGATTGAAAGAAATTCATATATGTGCACCATGTTTTATTAATACTTCATTAATATAGATTCTTGAAAGGTGATTTAGTGGCAAATATTATATTATAGTATTGAAATGTGAAAATTTGGTAAGTCGATCAACAATAACCCATATCACATCATTCATTCTAGGAGTCTTTGGTAATCTAGTGAAAAATTATAAATAAATTCCATCCTATTTCTTGGAATAAATAATAAGAGGTTTCATTAATCCTCTAGTATTATTTATCCTAGCATTCATTTTTTAACAAACCAAATATCTTAACACCAAATCATAAATTTCACACTTCATATTAACCCATAATAAGCTTTCCTTCAAATATATTAACATCTTGGTAATTCTATTGTGTAAAAAAATTAAATCTATTAAAATCATCTAATAATTATCTTTTTCGATCAAGTAAATACGGAACAGATAACATCTTTCCAAATTCCTAAACACCATCTTTGTATACAAAGTCTATGAATTTACATTCATTACAGAAATTAATTTTCTTTTAAAAATTCCCATCATCAGACTATGATTTTCTTATCATTTCCAATAAATTTTGATTGGATATCATTTAAAAAAGGAGTAATGATTTCCCTTAATAATTTTTATATACATATTTTATATATTAATAAACATAGGATACTTATTAATAATTATTTTATCAAGGACTCTATAATCATTCCTACTTAATGAATCAACTAACTTATTCACCTTTCCTAGGTGGTAGTGTATCAAGAAATAATAATCATTGTGTATCTCAAGCCATCACCATTGTATCATGTTGAGTTCCTTCTATTATTAGATATATTTCAAACACATATAAAATGTGAATATCTCATATCCTTCACCATCAAGATATTTTCTCTATATCTTCAAAGAAAAGATTATAGTTATTAACAAAAGATCATGAGTTATATAATTCAGTTCATGATTCTTCAACTATCTAGATGTATATTCAATAACATTATCATTATTTATAAGTCAAAAACCAAATCAATTATTAAATGCATCAATATATATCACAAATCCACCATTTCTAGATAATAGAGTCAAGATCAGAGTATTCACCAATATCCTCTTTAATTATTCAAAGAAAATCTTTACATTCTTTTTTTTCTAAATTAACATGGCCCCTTTATGGGTAATCTTGGTTAACAGGTCAGCCAATTGGGATTTTTTTTTGAACTAATCACTTATATTAACCTAACAAAGCAATAAAACTATATTCCTCAGTTATGATTATTTGTGTAGGCCATTTTTGGACTACCATTGTACTTTCATGATCAATTGAGATTATATTAGTGGAGACAATATGACTAAGAAAAGAAACATTCTGAAGCCAGAGTTCACACATACTAAATCTACCATATAACTCGTTTCTTCTATGATTTTCAATAATTTTTCTTTAGTTATTTTCATAGTCCAAATAGATATTATACTACACAATGATATCATCAATAAACACAAAAAATATGTCTTCAAGATACTCATTGAATACCCTGTCATTATGTTAAAAAAATGGGTGAATTAGTCAATCCAAATTTAATTACTTTAATATCATAATTTATCATAAATAAATATTAATTATATCATCTAAACATAATCAATAATTACTAGAAATTTATGATACCTAAATAAAGATAATTTTTTTTTTCAAAATAACGAGATTAGTTAATTTTATTGAATAAGTCATCAATGTGATGTAGAGGGTTCTTTTTATTAATCATAATGACATTTATTTCACTATAATCAATACATTTCCTCATATATCCATCTTTCTTCTCAATGAAAATAGTAGGAGATCCCCAAGGTGAAATTTTCGGGTATATAAATCCCTTATAACACAAATCCTCTAGATGTTTATTCATTTATAGTAATTACAAAGTGTCATTATGTTTGAAGTCTTTAATATTGGTCTTGCATTAGGGATAAATTAAATTGAAAACTCTACCTCATAATTTGGTTCACTTTTAGGAAATTCCACTAGAAATACTTCAATTTATTCTTACAAAACAGGTACATACTCAATTTATAGATTAACTTTTTCATCCATAGGTTGTTTCTTCTCATCTACACTAAGAAGTAAATTTTTAATACCTATTGGGGGTGGGTATAAATATAAATCAGATGATAAATTTTCACCTCCATGTTTAAGAAATTCCATATCTTCGGCATGAATCATAATTTCATTCCCGTTTTAATATTTTTTTTATAAAATATTCTGATTGAAATTCCATTTCAAGGATTATATCATAGTCCACCATTTTTATGATTATAAATTCATTAAAACTAGAATTTTTGAGTGTTATAATGGGAACTGAATGACACATCCTTATCATAGTGAGACATAATTTACGAGTCCATAATAATAAATAATTTCTTAAGGTGATAGGAAAATATATATTTTTATTATATAATTTGGAAGATATAAACATGTGAAATGATCCAAAATAAAATAATGAAATAGATAATTCCAAGGATTGATTACTATACTAGACACCAAAGAATTAGGAACATCAATCACATATAAATGATAAACTAGATTGTCATTTGTCCTTTTTAAATTTTTAAGGAACATTTCCCAAACATCTGAAGAAATCATTTCCACAGTGAACCACATTCTTACAATTAGAGCATTATATTTTTTTAACTTCTTTCTTTCCCATGAAATATGAATCATGATGGACATTCTATCTACACTTAAAAAAATTCTGTTCATTTTTAATAAGGTACCCAATTATTTCCTTCCACAAGTATCACACGATGTAAAATTTTTATTTCTATTCTTCGCCTTATCCATGTTTTCTCTACCATCCACTTCTTATCTTAATTCCATTTGGATTCATATTACATAGAGAGAATTATTTCTCTATCTTGATAACACAAGAGACTATTTTTTCATTGGATGAAAGGTATGGGAGACAAGTTCCCTTTGAAGGAATGGATTTAACCCATCAAAGAAATGATCAATCATACTCTTTGGATTGGGTATGTAGTTCAAAGCATTCCTTGATAAGATTTTAAAGATGGATTCTTATTTAGAAACATCTTCCTCTTAATTTGGTCTTAGACTCAAGAATATTATCTCTATACTTGATTTTTGTTTATGGAGAAAATAATTTTTCATGAAAGTTTCATTAAAATATATCTATTCAACACTTTCTATTTCCTCATCATATTTAGTGTATTCAATGAATTACCACCATTTATATGCATCCCATGAGAGATGATAAACTAACATGACACCTTAATCCAATTAATCAAATCCCAAAGAGAGAAGTAAATTTTCTAAAGAACTTATCCTTATTTTGATACAAATTGATTTGTAATATAATCAAATGATGGAGGTTGTGGATTCATGAAGTGGTAAGACATTATTACACCATGTCATAGATTAGTAGGTTTCTCCATTCAGGCATGGTTATTAGTTATAACCCAAGTCACCCTCCCTAATATAGTTATAACTTGTTTGGCTCTATCCATAAATCTAGTTCTAACATCAATATAATTACAAGAGGGAAATCCCTACATGGATTATGTGCATTGATAGAGTTTTAATTCCTTCTAATAGTATCCATTTATAAAAAAGGGAATATACTAAATTATATCATAACATTATATTGTATAAATTTAAAACTAGTGAAATTCTTAACATACATTGGAAATTTATGTACCACTAATCTCAAAAACATAATAGTGTTTTTTTTGGGAATATTCTCAAATTATGCTATAGGGTTAAATTTTCATTATATATGTTTTCTTAAATTTAGTTACATGAGGTTATTATTAAACATTATCTAAAAACAAATTTAAAAAACCCAATTCTAATATCCAAAAATTAGTGATTACATTGTTATCATAGTATAATATACAAACAATTGCTTATAAGAGGACCAAATAAATTTGTAGTATTGTAAAACTAGATACGTAAGAGAATTAATCATTTCCTTTTAAAACATAAAATACAAAATAGTAATTTCTATCCATTATTCACTTTAAAATATCCCTTAATATCAATCATAATAATTTCTTTGCATCCACTACTACAAAAGAGGCCATTAATAGTGATCAAATTTTTCAGTGTTAGCAAACAAAAAATGATATAGGACGCCTTTATAAGTGATTTCCATGAGAACTGATGAATGGTACCTTTTATCAGCACTACAAAAGGGCACCCATTATCATTACTTTATTTTTTTGCTCTAATAAAGAGTATTCATTATCAGTGATCTTTTAGAAATTATAATGGTGCATAACAAAATAAAATAATTTAAAAAATAAAAAACATTAAAAATTTTATTAATTAGATAATCATTGTTAAAAATGAATAAAATTAATACACATATATAAAAATTACAAAAATTATTAAAAATTATATATTAAATATATAGATATGTAAAATTAATTAAATGGAATTTTTATACAAATAAATATTAAAAATAAGTAAATTAAGAGAAACAATAAATCTTTTATTATTTAAAGAATTATTTGAAAAAATGAAAAAATGTAATATACATATATATAGATTATAAATATTAAGAAATATTATATATTATAAGGAATTTTTTTTATTACACAAAAAAATAGAAATGAATAAATTATAATTTTTTTACAATTTATTAATGAAAAAATTATTAATAAAAAAGAATAAGTACAATATAAATATATTAATTATTAATAGTAATAAATAATATATATTAAATATCAATATATATAAAATAAGTAAAAAGTAATAAATAAAAACATATTAATATCTTATTCATTTTAAATGTTGTTTGATTTTTCAATTTAACATATATCAAACATCATGTATATTGATTTCAAATATATATATATATATATAATTAATGTATTTTTATATAAACTACAAAAACACAGATATTTATGCAACTAATGATATATATAGAAACACAAACATATAATATTTGTGTAATTTATTTAAGTATTTCAAATTTATTTATATATATAAATTTACTCTATTTTAGTATTTTCAATATATATTAATCTTTACTTCAATATATATCCATACATTAAAAAAATCATATTTAATTAAAAAAACTTATCCATTTTTTTGATATTTTTTATGTGTACTCATTTTAAATTATTCCATTTCATACACTTTTAAAATGCATCTATTTAAGACTATATATCTATAAATAACATCAAAAATATATTCATAAATGAATATTTATAAATAAATATATTTATAAATGTGTATTTACTATATTTATATATTTATATATTTATAATAATTATTAATTAAAAAATAATATTTTTTACAAAAGTATTTATATAATAATAAATAAATAAATATATATATGTAAATAATTAAATAAAATTGTAAGAAAATTATTTAAATAATGTACTCGGTGAGACTTGAACTCGAGACTTCATTGAGACCGATAGTTGAAGCTATCACTAAGCAGTACCCTAATGCTATATTAATATAATTATATAATTATATAAATATATAAATATATAAATATTTTTTAAAATTATTTTTCATATATTAATAAATAAATAATTATATATTTATGTAATTAAAAAATTAAAATAAATATATTTAAATATTTAATATATTTACTATATTTATATGTAAATATAATTAATAAATAAATATAAATATATAATTATATAAATATATTTATAATAATAATTAAATAGGTATAAATAAATAATCATAAATATGTTTATAATGGTATATGTTACATAATTATAAAATTAAATATTCATAATTATAAATAAAATAATAAATATATGTTTTAAAAGTATTAATGTAATCATTAACAAATAATTATATATTTAAATAATTATAAATTTATTATAAAAATACTTATAAATATATAATTTTTTTATATTTTTATAATAATAATTATAAATAATTTATTAGAACTAATGTTTTAATGATGATAATGGTTTTTATCAACACTTTTTGGTGCTGATAATGATCGTGATTTATAAGCATTAAAAAACGAGCAGATAAAAGACATCTTTATCAGCACTAAAATGTTAGTGGTGATAAATATGTCTTTTATTAATGAATTTTTAGCAATTATAATTCTTGACTTTTATTAGTGCTTAAATCGCTAATATATATGCCAGTTATGAGTGCTTATGAATTTACCACTAATAAAAGGGATATTTATCAGCACTTTTTTGAAAGTATGTGTAAAAGTGTCCCCAATCTATTTAGAAGAACCCAAACCATGGATCTTTCAGTCATGATTCCCATGATCTTATAGAACTTCTGTGTGGCTGGTGATACTCCTCTATATTCCCTTTGATGAATCAAGGCTAGAATCCAATTTATGTTATTTTCTCTTTTTTCTCTCTCATTTTTTTGGGTTCTACGGTTGAATTTTTTCTCTGTTATTAACCAAGAAAAACCCTAAATATCATCTTTGTCTCTCCTTCTCACTTACCTATACCTACACAATTCCACCCTACTTTTTATACTCATTCCATCTTTGTATGAGACCATTACAAACTGCATCTCCATCCAATATTATATTTGATGGTGATTTTTTTATTTCGGTTAAATTATTTCTTATTACCTTTTAGATGATGTGTTTTGTTGTTGTTTTAATATTTTTTTCATAGTATTATATGACTATTATGATGAAAATAGTTTAACATTATATTGGCCTAATTTTAGAGATAATGTTTTTTGATATGTGTAATTTAATGCGGGTTAAAATACCTATTGTTTTAATTTGAATGTGTTAATCTAGTTCATGGAACTAAAGTTTAAATTTTATAGTATATATTGGTTAAAATTATCAAATATATATATATATATATAATTTAATAAGGGAATAACTATTTAAATTTTTATTAAAATCAATAAAAACATACATTTTCAATTTCTAATTTGATCCAAACTCAAAAGTTGTGATGTATTATCAATAAGAGGTGTGTTTATAATTGATTAATAAGTTCCTATTATTAATAAACATATTGTCAAATATAGTCACCTAAAAAATTATTGTGTTTGGAAAATATGATATTAAACATGTTGGGGAGATCATTAAAGGATATACCATTTATTTTTATAATCAAAGAATGGGTTCGAATAATTTTCCATGTACTAAATTTATAAAAAGTTAAAGTATTTTTTTTATAAAACTAAAAGTAAATATATATTTTGAGTTTACTTTATTTACATTTATAAGTGAAAACATGTCACATGAAAACATACCAAATAATATTATATGATATGAGTTTCTATATGGGGTGTCATCTATTGAACATGTTATATATGAGTTTACTTTTTAATCAAATAATTTTTAAATAAATTCCTTTCCTAGAATGATGTCATTTTTTATTATGTTCTGGATTTATGAAAATTAGTATTATATCATTCTCTATGTGTGTGTTATCTTTTCAATAAATTTAACTGTTATAAAATATTATCATTAAAATATAGTCCAATTATTCATAACCAGAAATGAGCTAAATCAAAATATAACTCAACCCTTAGAACCACCATCCAACATCCAAAGGAATGATAATAAATATTTAGAATTCAACATGATCCATGAGAAATGGTTTAAAAGACCATCTCACATGGAAAGTGTGTCTATATAAAATAATTCAAAATATAATCCCATTAATATAAAAGCGTATAGGTATAAAAACAATAACACGTTGTTAAATTGTTGTAAAAAATAAAACCCTATATGAATAACCAACCTACAATTGATGACACAAACTCCACAAGTATCTAATATCTATAATTTGATACTATATCCCTTCTAATAAATAATCAATCCTTGAAATCTTCACCCATAAGAAAAAATCATCTACATATTCACCAAGATGAACATAAAGTGGTTATGTAAAGTAACTAACAAGGTTTTCTATGATGATTTTCCATACCCATGATTGACATGAAATTCATATGTCTCATTTTTATTTTATGAAAATATTCCTAATGTATAATAATAAAAATAATCATACAAAACATAATAGTCATAAGAAACATAAATAACATTTCAGAAAAAATGACATTGAGTTTCCTAAATAAGGTAATGTAAATAAATAAGGATTCATTTTGGTAAGACAAAAATACAATACAATACACTTTACACATCAAAGTCCACATTTTCATGCATCTTGCATGAAAGTTTTTACTTTCTTGAGTAGATATATAATAATTCAGTACTTCAGTACAACATTGATTCACTACATTTATTTAATCCTTCATTATATACTCAATTTACATCCATATCTTGATGATGTATCAAACTCACTCTTTTAAACTAGAAATCATCCCATTATTGTGGTTCCAATGTTCCTTGATTACATACCTCCCTCTAGGATTTTATTCCATAATCTCCCTCAAATCCCCTTTCATGACTTTGAATACCACATCTATGAACTCATTATTTAACTCTTTCTTTCTTTCACACTCCTCATTTACAACAACCTAAATACACTAAAAATTACATATAAAATATATTCAAAACATAATGAATGATTTTTTTTAGATTCTTGATATAAATTTCATTATAACACTCACTCGGTTAATTTTGACAAAACTTCATAAAAATTTACATTTAATTTGGACGTAGTAACATTTAATCCTATTAGAACTCTACAATTAATAATACTTGGACACGAATACAACTATTATGGTCGATGTCCTCAAAATACTAATTTTTCACATTTTCTGTGAAAAAACATGCCAAAATCCCCTTTTTAATCACTTCCCCTTCAACCATGATAAATATGAAAGGGTGAAAATATTACTCCTGATGGTATTACTCTCATAATGGGAATATATCTTCGAACCTACTTTTGACTTCATCTTCATGATACATTCTCTTGAAAGCTTGGAGAAATTGTCGGTACTCAATGCCTTATCTCTTCCTCACTCTATTAAACCTTTTAAAAAAGAAACATTTAATAGTTAATGGTAAAAAATAAATGTTTGTGAGTATATGTAAATGACTCGGGTAGAATTCATGTGAATTTGAATGTCCATTCCTCCAATTTTGAAATGTATTATGTTAGAATCCATTATTAAAATTTCGATTCTGTAATTTTTCAACATTAGTGGATTTAAAGCTCTTATTTTTGAGATACACGTGGGGGAAAAGGAATAAAAACATAGATTAGAGTCAGTGCGGCTGAGTGGGGATGAGTAATTTCTCATGGTAGTTCTGGGTAGATTTTATCTACAAAATAGTTACTGTTTCATTTTGTTTCTTAAGACTCACCGACATATTAATATGTTTTATGAACTACTCTAATATATAGTCTTCCAAAATGGTCAAAAGTAGTTGATATGATATGATGTTTGGTTAGAGTAGTTCAAGAAACAAAGGTGGATGTCCATAAAATATGGGGGATGGGTATCAAGCAAAAAAATGAAATAATAACTATTCTGGAGGTATGTAATCGAGGAACATTGGAACCAAAATTATGGGAGTAAAACTAGATTGAAGGAGGGAGTCCAATCCATTATGAAGAGATGTAAGCCAATCCAGTATCAGAGGATGGATTAAATTAAGGTTGTAAAGTTTAGTTTTACTAGAGTATTGAAGTATTATATCTCTGTTCAACAGAGTAACTATTTTCTTTCACGATCCAAGAAAATGTGGGGTTTTATGATTGAATTTTATTTAATGGTTGTCATTGTAGGAAGGATAAATTATGTACTACTAATGAGAAAAATGTGTTATGCACAAGATGATGTTACAAATCATGAGAAATAATATTCTATTGATGATGACACTACATAATTATTTTTCAATAAATATCATGTTGATGAAAAAAACAATGACACAACATCATAATGTCAAATAAAATTTTCAAGTTCAGAATTCAGGGTATAAAAATTGTGGCTAGTTGGAATCAATGTGACCAACCTATTGACCCCAAAAATTCAACATTTATTAGTTATCTTCGGGTAAAAGTGAGGTTAAATGTAAATATTGATATTGATTCATGGAACCACTTCAAACATGTAATGAAGGAAATAATTTGGAAATATATAATGGTAAAGTTTAAATATACTTAAGCTATTTTATCAAAAAAATTATATAATGAAACATTGATTTAATTTTCATTATTCACAATATAGTTATTTATTTTAGAATATTTCCATAAGGGTTTTACCTTAATAGGCACTGGAAAATCTAGTAGAGGCTACCAAAGTCTTCTTTTACAGTTAAATAACAGGGATGTTGAGTGTAAAGTAAATCCTCATATACCAATTAGTTATGAACACTTTATAAAGTAGAAAACATGGTCTGATTTATGGTTTTAATTAGAAATCATTTCAGGTGCATTACAGTCGATGATATATTATTTTAAATTTTTATTTTAACCAACTTGAATCAATATTTTCCATTTATAAATCAGAAAAAGACTACTGCAAATAAATAATGCACATGAAAACCAATGTACCCCTATCACGATGCAAGGATGGGGTACATTTCACATGAGAAAAAATTGGTATGTATTTGAAAGAAATAATAAAAGTTTAATTATGTGATATGCTAAAAAATATATTCATTTATTTATATTCATATTGAAGAATCATAATCTAAATCCACTTCCATCCAATGTCATGTGCCATGGAAGGAGGCTCGTATAAATTAGAAGGGAAACTTGGCTAATTAAAACACAATAATAGTATAGGAAACATGTGTAATTATGACATAAAAGTAATTTGTTATGATTTATAGCAATTTTAAATAAATATATATAAATTTTTTCATATTTTTATATGTTTTAGACAATAGAATCAGCTATAACCATACCAGAAGATAAGATACTTCCAGTAGCATTGAAGTGACCTGAATAGTATGGTCACACTATAGGATTAGGTTTTGGATTATCTCTTCAAACATATTTCAATAACATATAACCACTTGAAGATATATATAATATGGTTAGAATATTTCAAACACAAATAGAATAACTATATGATATTATTTTTTGGTCTAGTTTTGTAGACCAATTTATGATAAAGGGTCTAAGGAAAATTGCGGTGGAGCAAAGGTCAACACATAAACCAAATGATCCCACTAGCTTTGAGGCTAGTCATTTACCCCAACTGCATACCTTACCAATGGTAATAAATTTTTCAATTACATTTTCTCCTAAATGCGAATCAAAAAACATTCAATAACTTTATATTACATAAATTCTACAGGGTGCACTTGTATGTGATTTATATCTGTCAACACACACACACCGTCGTGTTGTAATGGGTACAATGTATAATATCTCTGGAGACAAGCTACACCATCAATACCTCCCAAAATATCACATGAGATTGGGGATTGAGGCAGCTCATTATATTACTATATAGTTTCTTATTCCACTCGATAGTCCAGATATTAGAATGGTCAATGATGTTATAGGAGCCTTCATAGCATGGCTGTCTAATCTTATAATGTTATATGAGGTATGTATTTTAAAAAAATCATATGAAAAAATGTAACAGTTGATGATAAAAGGTCTGAAGTGAGGAATGATACTACATATGGATAAACAAATGGAGAAATATAAGGTCAAATTATCAAAATCAATTGAATCAACCAATAAAACAAAATGACCTTCCAAGGGTTACTTCTCACCAATAGTTACAAAGAAACATTTATTATCATTACAAATTCATGTATAGATCATATTTAAAGATAAATATATGACTAAAATTAAATATGAAAAAATATATATATGGAAATTCCCAAACATGTGGAATTGGACTAGAGACTCTAAATGAGATTCTCAAGCATGAATGGTTAGGCGTCTCAGTTAATTAATACATAAATAAGGTACATTTTCATAATATGTATGTCTAAATAGTGAGATAAAATTTTTATTATTGTTATTTACTATTACATTTTTTATAGGAATTTATTTTACAACTATATAATGGGAATATCATGGGATGCAAGATTTGGATTCACTAATCCATTTATCATGTCTATAGTAGAACTTAATTTGGATGATGAAGAAATTTAGAAGAAAAAAGATGAGTTACTCAAAGTTTTTAATAAAAAATTATTAAACTATAGACTCTTTTTGATGCATAAAATTTCACAGTAGAACTCTACAATCTAATTACAAAAAAAAATATTTTTTATTTTTATATTACCTAATTGTTTTTGTGTTTTTGGGAGCTCTGATGCTGATTGCAGTCAATCTGGACACCCAATTAATTATTTTTTGGATCCAATGCATGGATATCCATCCAACTGACCACAGATGATGTGTATTAGTAATATGTAATACAATAAAATCAATATTTTATTTATAAACATCAAATTACTTGTTTCATTCATTATTTTAACAATTATATTTTATGATAGTAGGGCCACTAAATATAGGATAAATAATGCAACGAAGTCGTGCTTGAAGTGATACAAGCTATGAATCACTACAAATGAAAATAATCAAGGTATATATAGATATATATATATATATAAACATCTCAACACAATTTTATTTTTTGTTCATTATTTCTGTATTGTCCAAAAGATGATAATGACATCCATTGTTGATATTATTTTTGAAAATTTATGAAATAGATCAAAAAAATGAAAAGACCAGAATCCCAAAAAGGTAATTTTTAATGGTAATTTAAATTTTATGAAATAAATTTCATAATATTTTTTATATATTTCCTCACTAATATCATGATTAGAGACATCCTAAATACTCAAATTAAGAAATAAATTTGAATAGAGATGAGTGAGAAGCGTACGTTTTGTCAGAATATATTCCAACTGAAACTTTAGCTTATTATCAACAGTGTTTGTGATCTAGTATGATTTTTAAACTTTGAAATATATTTGGGGTGTGAATAATTAGTTTCATAATTGTAAAATATTATTTTCTTCGTCTTTCTCTAGGATATGTATAATGGATGAAATAAATTTATTTAGAAGCACTGACCTACAAACAATTAAATTATTGGGAAATTATAAAGGAGGAGGAAAAGGTAGAGAATGAGGTGAAGACCGAGGTGGATTCTGAGATGAAGGGATGGCTTGAAAACAATAAAATTGTTGAGAATAATATATAATGAGGATCATACCATGATTGTGTTCGAGAAAAATTGTTGAAAAGTGAACACAACACTTATCACTTAATATAAGAGCCATTGTGGAAGTTTTTAGGTGTATTATAGAAATATTGTTTTTTCACTACATGTTTATGTTTTTTATACAGTGTATTAATCCACCTATAATATCATTATGTGTTGAAATCATGAATTTATAAACTATTTTTATTGAAGCAAGGTCTGTACAACTCCCAAACATCAAACATGTATATAATCCAACATAAATTCTTGAATAAATTTGTGTGTAATCTACCAATGAAGTCATTTGGAGTATGTGAGAATTGTTGGAGGAAATCCATCATTGATATATCATTATCATTGAAATGGGATGGTGTCATAGTGTCTGTTATCAGTTAATATTTGACCATTTAATACAAAAATGTTCCAATCACTAAAAACTGAGAAAACACAGTGGAATTGTATTGATAATTTAGGAAAATGATTCATATTTTTTTATGTATAGAAATCAGTTTCATGTAAAACCCACCCACAGTATAACCTATATGACTCAAAGTCTATATTTTCAGTTGAAAATTACATTTTACTAAAAAAAGAATTGTCATAGTCAAAAATGAGGAAACAAATTAATATTGTTTTAATAATTTCATGAAATGATCTATAAGTCATTTAATACACGTAAGAGTCATACTCACCACAATCTCATGTAAGATGTAACCAATATGACTCCATTTGTGTCTTTATATTCAAAATTGACATTATTTTTTTGTCAAAAAACATTTTACATACTCAAAACTGAGCAAACACATTCTAATTGTTTTGGTACATTGGGAAAATTCTCCATAAGGGAAATGTGATGTGTAGAAATCAACCACCCTTCAATATGATACACTATGTGCCTCATATCACTCCACGTGATTGTTTCTTGTTTAAAATTTACATTTAAATAAAAAATTGACAATCAATAAAAACTATGAAAACATGCTTATATTCTCTTGATAATTTAGAAAAACAATTCATAATTCAGGTTTCACATGTAGGAATCATTCTCATGTCAACTCAAAATACAATGAAACATTTACGACTAAATTTTTTTGTTTCTTGTTTAAAAATAAATTTTAGTAAGAATCAGAAGTGGCATACTCAAAACTAAGGGAAAAATTCAAATTGTTTGGATACATTAGGAAAATGATCCATAATTTAATTAATACATCTAAGAATAAATTGTACCTTAATCCAACAAATTATTTGACTAATAATACTCTATGTGAATCTTTATATTCAATGTTGACATTAATTTTACTGAAAAAACAACTAACACAATAGAAATCATATAAAAACATTATAACTATTTAGTTAATTTAGGATAATGATCCATATTTTATTTTTTATGCGTACGAATCATCCTCACCACAATCCGATACATGTGTTCCTAGTATGGATAAAAGTGTCTATTTTCAGTTTGAAATTGATATTTTAATATAGAAAGTGTCACTCACTACAAAATGAGAAATTTTTATCATATTATCTTGATTTTTTTAAAATGATTCATAATTAATTTTTGATGTGTAGGAATCAATCTCATGTCAAACCCACACACGATGCAACCTGTATGACTAAAAAAGCACATTCCCAGTTTAAAATGGCATTTTAGTAAAAGACACCAGTGGAATACTCAAAACAATTGTAAAAAATCATATGTCATTTTCGACTTGTAAGAATCAGCCTCACCTAAATCCAACACATGGTGTTACTAGTATGACTCCATGTGTGTCTTCGTATTCAAAATTGACATTAATTTTAGTGAAAAAATAATTCACATAATAAAAAAAGAGTAAATTCATTCAAATTGACTTATTTTTTACTTTAGAAAAAAAATCCAAAATTCAACTGTGATGTGTAGGAATCAGTCGAATGACAATACATTACACGATATGCCTGGTATGACTCGAAGTGTCTGTTATTAGTTTAAAACTGAGATTTTGATACAAAAATGTATCACTCAAAAAAAACTGAGCAAACACACTCATATTTTATTCATAAATGTGGAAAAATATTGATAATTCATTTTGGAAATGTAGGAATCCATCTCATGTACAAACCATACACAATGCAACTTGTATGAATAAAAGTTCATGTTTCTAGTTTAAAATGACATTTTAGTAAAAAAACACATGTGGAATAGTAAAAATTGAGGAAATACATTCATATTGTTCTTATACTTTTAAAAAACAATCCCTAAGTCATTTGATACATGTAGGAATCAGTCATACCTCAATCTGACACATTGTATGACAAGTATGACTCAAATTTCATCTTTATGCTCAAAATTGACCTTAATTTTAGTGAAAAACATATCACATACCAAAAATTGAGAAAAAACATTCAAATAGTAAAATCACTTTAGGAAAATAATCTATAAGTTATTTTTGGCATGTTGAAATCATCCTCACCTCAATCTAATACATGATGTTCTTAGTATGTCTAAAACTGCCAATTTCCTATTTAAAATGATATTTTAGTAAAAAAACAAGTGACGTACTCAAAACCAAGAAAACACATTCAGATTTGTTTTAAACATTTGGAAAAAATTATATATGGAATTTGGGGCATTTAAGAACAAGATTCACATCAATCTAATGAACATTATGACCAGTTTGACTCCAAGTGAGTCTTTGTATTCCAAATTGACATTAGTTTTAGTGAAAAAACCGCAGACTTACTCAAAATTGATAAAATAATTATAATTATTTTGGAACATTCTGAAAAATATCTATAATTAATTTTTGATCTATAGGAATCAGTGTCACCATAATCTAATACACGATGTTCTTGGTATGACTAAATATTCGTTATTAGTTTAAAATTGACATTTCAATACAAAAAGTCATACTAAAGGATAACCAAGAAAACCCACTAAGATTATCTTGAAAATTTTGGAAAATGATTCATAATTCAATTTTGATGTGTAGGAATCAGTCATATCAAAACCACACATTATGCAACCTGTATGACTCAAAGTGCATATATCCAATTAAAATTGACAATTTACTAAATATCCCAAGTGGCATACACAATGCAGAGGAAACAAATATAGATTGTTTTGATACATTAATAAAATTATCCATATGTAATTTATGAAGTATAACAATCATCTACACCTCAATCCAATGCATTATATGGCAGGTATGACTCCACATGCGTCTTTATATTCAAAATTGACATTAATTTCAGGGAAAAAATAACTGACATTCTCAAAACCATAAAACACATTCGAATTATTTTGGAACATTAGGAAAATGATCCAAAATTTATTTTTGAATTTTAGGAATTAGTTTCACATTAATTCTGTTACATTATGATCCCAATATCTCAAAGTATATGTTTCAAATTTAGAATGACATTTTAGTACAAAACACAAATGGCATAGTCAATACTAAGTAAAAACATTGATATTATTTTGATACATTAGAAAAATAATCCATAAGGCATTTGGTATACATTGAAATCAATCATAACTCAATATGACACACAGTGTGAATGGTATGACTCCAAGATAATCTTTTTATTCAAAATTGACATTAGGATTCATAAAAAATCAACCTACATACTTAAAACCATGAAAAACCATTTGGGTTGTTTTGGTACATTAGGAAAATGATCTATAAGTCCTTTTTAATGTGTAGGAATCTTCTATACATCAATTTGACTCACACTGCGACCGATATGACACCAAGTGCACAATTTTGTTCAAAATTGAGATTAATTTTAGTCAAAAAACAACTAAAATACTCTATAGTAATGTTTTTTCCTGTATTTGTGTTGGAAATTTTATTTCATTTAAATTCTGTTTTTTATGCGAATTCCTAAATTTTTGTCGATGTTTCTGGTGTGCAATAAGTTGTTATAGCTCACATCAAGTCCTATTTCTAGTGCCACATTGTGCTGTAGCATCCCAATGTAGTATTACCCTTTATCAATACTAATAAACACAATGATAAAGGAGACCTTTCTTAGAACATCCAAAATCTATGAAAATTATGATTTTATTAGTTCTTTGAAATGCGTTGATAAAGGGTCTCTTTATGAGGTAATTTAGTAGTAACCATTTATCAGTGATTTTAAATGTGATAATAAGATTGTCTTTATTCATTTCAAATAAATTCACTAATAAATGATGCATTTTTTCATTGTAAAAAATCACTTATAAAATTGTGATTTATCAGTGTTTTTTGTGCTGATATATTACCTCTTTATCAACACTTTTTTATCACTAATAAAAGCCATGTCCTTTTAACAACGATATGAAAATGAGTTCTTTTTTTAGTGGTGTTAAAGAAATATTATAGTGCTTTTAAAACAATCTTTTTATGTAGTGATCCTGGGTAAAGGAAATATAAGAAAGGGGTTAGCTTAGATGCTCAGTAACAGTATGTATACACGAGATACTAACAAGGCATGAATAATATGTCAATAATAAATGATGATTATCTAATAAATTATAAAAAATCGCATGAATATGAGACAAATCCACATATATAAAATCAATAAATCACATAGAATTCAATAATAGAATTCATAATAATGGAATGCATAATACTGGACATCTGAAGTAAACTGTCGAGGCCTTTGCCAGGGCATCTGAAAATAAATGGGAGATTCCTTAGCCAAAACACAAGATTTTTTATATCATGAGACCTACCAATTTTTAAGGGGATATATATGGACTTTCTCATCACAAACTATGTTGAATTAATTCATTATATGAATAATGAATACAACCGAATCAATATTCCTTAACAATCATTTACTATCCGTATTGTATGAACTATTATATAGAATTTCAATACATTCCCCAATAAAAATGACTAAAAACCATAGAAATAAATATTTTCGATGATATCATTAGAATATATTGTAAAAATTATATTCAAACATGGATGTTCACATATATGAAAATTCATTAAAAGATCACTTGAATATTTCTTTGGGAAAACAACCTTTCAACTTTTGAAAATGAATTTTTAAAATCAATAAGTCGTTCATGTATAAAATAAATCATTTTCATTGTGTAAATTTTTTTAAAATTGATAAGGTGGAATAAAATCATTGGGGTTTCATAAAGGTGTGAAATTTAGTTCATGCAGTATAAGTTAAAAAACACTCCTCTTACTGTTTCATTAAATGTAAAAATGTACCATGTTTCGAAAATGAAAAAAACATTCTATTGAAATATTTTTCAAAATATCTTTAAAAAAGGGCAATAATTTATTTATTAAAAAAATTAGAGTATTATAAAAATACTATTAAAAACATTATTATAAAAATATAGATATGGAATTAAATATTTCTCGAATAAAAATATAAACAACCTTGAATAATGATGAGATTGTGATTTAAACACAAACATATGGTTCTATTTCCATTGTATGTGTTGGAAACTACAATATAATAAATATAGATTTATTATATATCTATTTAAAACAATTATAATATATATAATACCTTATATAATTTTATTATAATATATGTTTATTATCAATTCATTTTGAAAAATCAATGTTTTTGTTGGTAACTGCTTTTTGTTTTTTATATGATTTGGTAAAATAGTTTATTACCTTGTAATTTCATCTAGTTTTAATCATCCATATAATTTTATTAATGATATAAATATCATATATATTCCTTATAGACATATTTTGAGTAATCTATACAACATAGAGATAGATGAGTAATTATACCATTCATGAAGACGGTAGGTCGTAAGTACACATGAATGTTTATTTCACTTTTCAAAGGATGAAACAAAATAGAGATGTATAATTTTATACCTTTAAAATAATTATTTAGTACATTATATCATATTTATTCATTAAATCTATACTTATTATCATCAATGTAAAATAATATGAAAAACAAAAAACATCGCTTAGTGGAGGTGGTTGTCCACACGTACACACAAGCAACATTATCGTTTCCCAACATGTTAGAAGGTAAAAGGATGATATTATATTATAGTTCCAGAGGTATAAATATATAATAATGATCATATATAATAATAAAATCTATATTTATAACCATCTATGTAAAGTGGTGAAAAAACACCAATTACAATACTATGTGGAGACTGTAAACCATATATACATAGGAGAAATATTTTCACTTTTCATAGGATGGAAAAAAGATTGAATATGGTATTATTATAACCATGATGACATATAAGTATATTTATTATACTATATTAATTATTTTAGGATAGTTACAACACCTGAATAGGAAGTAGAAGAAGAAATAAAATTATAAGAGACGATAATGATGATTACATATTATTTAGTGGACACCCTTTAGATATATTCTTAAGGGTCCTAGGGTATCTATTTTGGAAGGGTAATATCATCAATAAATTGGATATGTACGTTTAGAATAAGAATGGTTAGGGTTTGGTCAGTCTAGATGGATATAAGTGGTGTAATGAAGTATGGAAGGAGGTTCCCTTCTTGTAGTTGAAGGGAGGGGAATTAACGAATTTCTTAAAATATTAAATTAATATAATGTAGTAATAATGTAAAAATAGATCAAAATTGATATAATTTTAATATTAGGTTAATATAAGTAAAAATAAAATCCTAAAATAAATTTTGGAGAAGTTTTCGATATGTTCTCCGCCTTATCATTTAGTTTTAACCCCCGTTATCCAATTTGAAAATTAACATACTATTAAACTTTTATACCCATTAAGGGTCAATATTTTACAATAAAATTTCAAATGATAATGAAAATGACCATGGTATATTTAAATAACTATATCCTATTAATTTGATAATTTTTTTTAAAAAATTTAATTATTTAATAAAAGATTATTTTCCAGAAAAAATTAATAATATCAATCGTAGATATATTCATTTAGTTTGACTATAATAACATCAATAAAAATTGAATTATAATATAATACCTAAAATCACTTCAATATTTCATTTTAATCCATAATATTCATTGGTAACATTAATTATTTTATATTATATTAATTATATTTATTTTAATTACTTTTACATTATGTTTTAATTAATTAAATAGTCACTACATTAGCATTGTGTATGCATTTAATGTCATTATTTATTCACCAAAAATTAAAATTAAATTACCATTGATACGAATTTTTTTTTAAAAAAATATTAATAATAACTGAACATATGTCTTGTTATAACTATGTTAAAAACATTATATTTTTTAAAAAGAAGATTGTGACATTTTTGACATTTATTTACATAAAATATTATAATGGTCATAATCTCTTCCAAATACAAAAATGTTATATAACTGAATATTAGATGATTACTAATCAAATAAACATATACAAAAAAATTTAGTCAAGTGTTAGGGTCATTTTACAACCATATATTATATCTATAACCATTAATTAGTTGATTTACCCTTTACCTTGGTAAAAAAATAATTAATGTGACTACTCATATTGAAAAAAAATTAATGGGGTCTATTTACAAAAATTATATATCATTATTAAAAATATTAGAAACATTATTTAATATTCAATTACAATAAGTGTTATATATAAATTTAATAATAAAACATAAAAGTCAACATAAAGTAGTTTTTTGAAAAATTCTTTTATAGTATAAATTTTTTATATTGAATTATATAATATAAGTGATTCTAATGGAAATAATAATATTATAAATAATATAAAAGAGTGAATTTTGCTTTTATAATAATTTAAAACAAAATGATACTTTTATGAATCTTGAAATAAAAATATATTTTTCAATAAAAATATTTTTTCTTCATTCCAACGAAATTCAATGCTTTTCAAAATAAAATCCATAAAATTTAAAATAAGAAAATTTAGACATTCAAATTAATAAAACCATGTTCATTTAATCAAATATATTATCAAAATGTTGAATAAATTAATACAATTATTTCTATATAAAAATTAATGAAAATCATTTTGTTAACGATGTATAAATTTAATTTACTATAATTTGAATATTAATTTTGTAAGAATTAATAAATAAAATTATATTAATTAAGAACTTTATACATATTTCATAATATTTAAAATTTTCTTCACAGCCACTAGTTTATATTGTTGGTTATAATTTTCATGTTGAAATTATTTTAATAGTGTGTGCTAGTTTCTTTAAACTCGATGTTGCATATTATATATTCTGTAGAAAAAATAATTATTTTAAACATTTTGGTTCCATGCATCACAAGATTCTATAGAAATTAAATTTATTTAAAAAGAAAAATACCTTAAAAACTTTTGGAGGTTACACTAAATGTTTCAAAAATAATCCAAATACACTTTTACATCAAAACAATTCTTAAACTCTTTAAAAAGATTAAAATTTTTAATGAACACAGACCTTCCCTACCCTATTTTATAAAAAATAGTTTAAAAGTTCCCGAAAAACACCCTTACCCATTCCTTCTCTTCTAAAACATTCAAAATCACTTTTCATGAATTTTAAAAGTAATCCACCCAAAGAAGGAAAAAATCAAACAATCACGAACTATTATGTCATGTCACATTATAAGGATACATAGGAATCAATAACATAATCAACGAAAATAGTCCAAGAAACTAGGGATAAAAATGATACACGCTATTAATACACTAAAATTATACTAAAAATGATTCTAGTCTCATGTCTTTAACCGATGGAAAAAAATGGGAGATGGGATGACTAAGAATAACACTTGTAATATGAATCACACAATGTTCCTACAAATTTTTAAAGGACATTGAGTTCCCCTAGGTTATCTATGTCCCCACATGGTCAAAATCTATATCCCTAAATGGGATCTTTTGAGCCCCAATCCCAAGAATCTCCCTTGAACTCTAAGGGAAACATCTTCTTAATTATCTCACTCGATCCAAAGAAACATTTTTTAATGAACATTAACAAAGGTTAGGGTATCAAATTATTAATCCAGATACCCCATTCCCCAAGGTTTTCCATGAAACTTCAATAGAGGGGAGCACAATATAATAATTACATAGATCAAATATAAAACATTTTAAATCACAAAGGCTATAAATACCATACCCCAATGAAGATATTACCCATTTAAATTAGACATAAGAAGCATATAAACATGAATCAATAACAACCAACCCCTCATGAGATAACACAACTGCATTAGAATACAAGATTCACAAGGAGATCATGATGGTCTCACACCATTTATGAAAAATAATTCTTTATATAACGAATAACATAAATTATCTACTAAATTGTTTTGTAATTCCAATACATTTCACTGTTATAATAAGAAGTATCAATAAACTAGTGATAATAATATTTTGAAAACATCATTGAACATAAATGGGAACTCACAATTACCTTTAAACCACTTTTTTAAACATAAAAATCTACAAAAAACATTTAAAAACGTGATCTAAGTAGGATAACTCACCTGTTTGAAACCAAGAAACCAAATTTTATTATTAAAAGAGTGTTAAATAACTTAATACATATATCTGAAAATATTCCATAGTTGTAAAGAGGTTTCAAATGTAGAGCATAAGGGTTAACACACCCCCTTAAGAATTAAACAACTCATGTCAAATATTTTAGAAACATTTAAAACACCCAAAACATCATTTGAATGTCATTTAACATAAGAAAACTATTAAAAAAATAAATATGATGATTTAAATATCTTTTAAAACAAAATGAATTATTTTAAAATACACCTGGCCACTTTCACAAATAGTTTTCAAGGAATCCCATCACATACTAAGGTTTTAAATCATATTAAATCACCTTGGCCCATCATAGATCATATATATAAGAATAATTTAATGAAAAACTCTCTTCAGAATATCATGTACTTAAAGGAATGGAATATAAAGTGAAAAAAAAGAAACAACTATATTGGTTTAATGATAATTATGTCGGAAGATTCCACATGCGATTGGTTATAGTCTCACAATCGAATAAAGGCCCTCTACAACCCCACATATATAAATACCCATTTTTTAACCCATAAAAATCCTAAAATCATCCCAAATATGGATTATGTTTCATGTAAGGAATAATAAATCAAGGTAATGGAAGAACAGAATAGAGGAAGAGGTTTACAGGGAATTACCATGACGAAAATCACTTAAATACTATTTTTAGGACCACTAAAATTGAAAGAGGTATGAAGAGAATCCCAAGGGGGAGAAGCCTTTTTTATTTGAGTGACATGGGAATAAAAAATATAATGGTAGTCATAAAACATGTAGAGGAAAAAGTAGATTTTTAACTTTTAATAAATGTATGTATGTTGCATGATTTGGCCACATAGTTTTCTATAATTTTACCAATCGTTCCCTAACCACTCTCTAGAGAAAAACAACTCTCGTAGATTACCAAGATATAATCCACATTTTGATATACAATTCTCCAAAAATCACAAAAGTAACATTCAAATTATAATAGTGATTCATACACTTATTACATGGATTAGTAAACCACGCACAAGCCATGTGTTAGGACACTGGCTCACTTGAGTTACTTTATGATTTTCTTATACCTAAAAATGTTTGAGACTATACCATAAACATCCCATTTAGTATAAACTATTCACATTAAAGAAGAACTACATACAAGGGTTTCTTGGAACCACGTAAGTGTATTTTAATGTCTTTCCAAAACTATGTTCCCTAGAAATGTAGAGAAAGAAAAACTCTAAATTTCCATGTTTCAGGATGAAAATCCCTAGAATTATAAAATAAAACTCTAACCCATAAAACCATATAAAATAAACTATAAAATAAAATGACTTGAGTTATGATATCATCTTCAATAATTTTTTTTGGAGATATATATGTGTAAATTGTGTAATAATTCTACCGTATTATTATATTATATGTTGGATGAAATAATCATGGCTATCCCTCATACACACAAGTTGACCGATTATGCTGAGTGATTTAAAAACATAAGACTGATGTTGGATAATTAAATTTCCTCTAATTTTCTACTATCATCCTTAATAGAAATATTATTCTATTTCATTACGTATAATGAGTTGAAATATATGAAGAAACCTCATTATAATATTTTGGGTATGTTTTTACAATTGTATATGTAAATAATGAACGATTAATCCTTTATAATTTTTTTAATCATGGAGGAGAATAAGGTGGATGATCTAATAATAAGTGAAAATCTAAATTATCTATCAAATTACCATTCAATGAATCCAAAGATAATAATGTGTTGTTATTAAAATAAACATATTTGATTGACATTTGGGATTGAAAGACTTTGTAACGTGAATTATAATTAACTAAAGAAGAATAAACTTACAAATTTTACATTAGGTATATTCATCATTTGTAAAATTTTTATTTAATTTATATTAGGTATTAAATACAAAATGGAAACACATACGATTATATGAAAAAATTATAAGAGAAAATATTTTAAAATAATTTAAAAAGGATAAAATGAATCTTCATGTTACTACATGAAGAAATATTAGGTAAATTTTCTATAGAATGTTGATATCACATTTTTTCCAGGATATATTTGTATTCTATAAAATTTTATATAAAATGTGTAACCAAAACAAAATCCTAGGGCTGAAATTTTCCAGAAGGGTAATTTATTTCTAGTTTAGAGTAATTTTTTTCTTTTAAAATAACATATGATATAATATTAAACATGTAAAATAATATTTTATAATTTCTAGATATACATAATAAAATAATGGAAACTAGTGAAGAATATAATTTAGGAGACTCAGAAAACACCAATATAAGGTAGTCTTATATTTGATCAAGAAAAAAATAGTTGATGTAAAAGAAATAGTATGAAAGGTAATTAGCCTCAATTAAGTTAAAAAATAAATTTATATTTTTAAAACTAATTAACTCAATGGTATTATGATCAACAACACCTTTTATCATTAAAAGTTAAAAGCCCTAATACATCTATTTTTTTAGAAATATAGAAGTGAATTTTCTCAAGAGGAATCATGAGGTTAATTTTATTAATAATCCAAATAATATTAATATTTATATAATATCAGACCTATAAATATACAATTATATTTTATTATGGTTCTTATAGGTCCTTTATAATACTGTTCTGTAATTATTAGATAATAGTGAAATAAACCCTAAACATTATCAAAGATAAATGGCATGAAAAATCTATATTATAATAATATTCTATGTGAAGTGTATAATTATTATTTATTTAAAAATGATACAATATGTTTGTAATAAAATGACATTGTATATGCTATTCACTAATAAATATAATAAATATAAAAGAGGCATACTATATTTTCATTATAGAATTATAATTCAACAAGGTATTATATGATATTTATAAATCAAATATCGAAGATAAAGTTGGTTTGAAAAGACTAAGTTCCATAAGTTCTTATGGAATGAAAATTCTAGATACTTATATACTATTTTAGATATATAAATATCTAAATTATTAATTTTTACATCACCATGTTAAATAATAGAGAATTCATTATAATTATATAATTTATTTCATATAATGAATGATTAATTGGAAAATATATTATATGATGATAATTTTTAAAATAATTCATAATAGATCTTTGTATAAAATTAATTATAGATTTTTTTAGATTCAATAGTTATTGTAAAACCTATTAATATTAAGAGGTATTCAATATTCCTAGAAATAATTTTTTTGTAAAATATCAATCTATTATGAATTATTTTGAAAGTGTTTCTGAAAATTTCAAGAAATATATTTTGATAAAACATTATATATGAGTTGTAATTCTATCAACTATTTTAATTATAATTTCCATATAAGTTACTTTGATAAGTATATTTGGTAGTATACATATGAAAATAATGAAAAAGGTATGAAATAGAAAATCAGAATGGTTTTTGATAATAATGTTATATTGTATAATATTAATGACGCATGAATCATCATATAGAACATAATTGGTATCAAAATCATTGATTTTTCACTTTGATGAATTCATAAATAAAATATTATTTCATTTTATAAATAAATATTTTTCTTATTCCTTCAAGCGATTAGTGGGTATGATTTTTTCTAGAAATATTTATTGGAAATATATGGGAAACATATATTATTCTTATAGTTTCATAATAATAAGAAAATATTTATTTCTCTAAGATTGACATAAATTATATGTTTATAGAAAAAAATTTATTTTGATTGAAATATAGAGTTTATTGTACTAAGTCAAAGTTTATATCATGATAAATTATTTAAAAATGATAAAAAGAAACAATCTAAGAAAGTATTATATCATTTATCTCATGGAATGTCTCTATCTAAGTGGCTTTATTTCAATATAAATTTAGAGATAAATTTAATGAATAAAAGCTATAAATTTTAGAGTGATAAATTCTATAATTAATTCTATATTATATACTATATTTTGTATTTTTCATATTGAATTTATTCTGGTTAAGTACTATGTGAGCCAATAATATTATATAATTGATTTCTTTCTTATAAATTATTGTTAAATAAGGAAATGATGTTATAAATAGTTATAGACAAAAAACTGGCATTTATCTTTTTCTATTGACCTATGATCATAATGTCAGTTAAGGAATGAACAAGATAACTTTATATTACACGATTGGTATCAATTAATACAAAAAAGGGTATATTTGATATTAATGGAATAAAAAACTTGTATTGGAATCATATTGGTTCTAAAATTTTTAGTTGTATGATGAAATTTTTAGATATTCATACTTTTTAATATTATAAAAAGAAAAAAATTGTGGAACTACAATTATGAGCTTGAGTAAAAAGAGTGTAAAAAGAATATATAACTAGGTATATTATTTCATTTAATGACTTAACTCATATATAACATATATTCCACAAATAAATATATGAAAATCCCAATAAAAATAGTGTTTCCATAACAAGAAAACATTGTTTTTTATTTGAGAGTCAATATGTTGATTGTTAGAAAGTTGGATCTCATGAATTTGAGAGTGTTGTGTGTAATGGTTCCCTAAATTCAATATAAACATTAATTTTTATTACTGTATCACATATAGAATTGGATTAATGTATTAATTTATTCTTCATATCATATTGTAACAAATTCTATGTTCTTAATATTTTTGGTAATGTCCTTAGGTCATTTTTCATATCAAATTGGTTTTGTAGACTCCCAATATAATTAGTATATTACACTACTAAGATAATTATCTTAATGACATGTATTATAATATAGAAATATCATTCATATAGGAATCATATTTTATTTTAACATCTTGTTCTAGGGTCCCATAAGTATCGAGTCTTATTTTTATAATATTTGAACATGGAAATAACATGTAGAGAGAATATGGGGACTAGACCACTAATTGGAATTCCACATGTTTATGTATGATCTTATATTTCTATATAAAGTAATTTATAATTTTATTATGAAATGAGATCATTATTAATGTATATTATTTTCTATTATACTTTAAACCTAACAAAAACCATAATAATTATGTTCAATGTGAGTTAACTTGAATTGGGTGCATCATTAGTGGGGTAACAATAACTAAAAGATCAAGATTTTATTTTTTTCTTATTAGTTTAAGTAGAATATATATTTGATACTATTTACTAGATAATTTCACCTCACATAAATCCATTTCCATGGTATAAATAAGGTAAAACTATCCTTTATATTCAATAGATAAAAAATTATGTGTGTAAAGACGATGTAACAAGCATAAATCATACTTTATGATACATTTCATAATAATGATATTATATTGGTGAGGTGGACACATTTTTATTGTGACATGGGTTTAAAGAGAAACGCGCAAATCAAGTCTGGAAGCTTCAATGATTTAGACAGATCAATGTTTTGAATGATATGGGTCCTATGACTATAGAGCTCTATATATTTATGTTTAGATTTTGAAAATATATAAATAAATTCAATAATAAGTTATTTTAGTTTATAAGTATGAGAATTTAATCTACTATCTCAACATGGTCACAATTTATTTAATTGAATATAATAAAAATATCGTTTCTAATAATTTATCACAATTAATTAATTAAATAAACAATTTTTTAATATATTATCTGAGTTTATAATAACATCATATTTTATTTATTAAGTTTTGAATTAGTTTCCTAATGCATTAAAAAATTAATATTTTAAGCTTAAATAACTAAATACGATAAATAATAGTTTATGATTTGGGAATTTGTTTAATTAAAATTCATTAATATTTTTAGGAGGTATAAGTTTAATTAATAACTAACATTTAAATCATGTAGAATTATTTTTACGTTACATGTATGTGATTAAAATTTATAATTTTCATGATATGTTTGAACAATTCCTTCAATCCATTTTTATGTTAAATATTGAATAATTACTTTTTAAGAGTACTATATGTAAATTTGAAAAATTAAACCTAATATTTAAATGTTTTCAACACATTTTGTAATGGGATCTATTAATATTAATAATTTAGTGATCACAACTGCTTTACTTATTTCTCTTAAACTCATAGTGTGAAATTATATGAGTTTAAGGTTTTGAAATTTTATTTTTTTCATGGCATGATCAGTAATCCATTCTTGATAATCAAAGGTATGTCATAGACACCTATAATTATCTATGATATAAAATAGGGTTGAAATATTTATATACCAACATGTTTTGTGGGGCCTGTTTGGATGATCCAAATGGATCCTTACTTAGATTATTCAATTCCACAACATCACATGTACGATCAATTTACCTGGACATTAAATGAAAGAATATGGTACCATTCAATTTCTATTTCATGCCTGAAATTTTTATACATGATCCAGTAGTGGGACCCAAGAAAAAAATAGAATATATGGTGTTATTATTGAACAATCCAAGATTGGGATTATTATCATTGAGTAATGAACATGGTGGATACGTGGCGGATGTCTCGCATTCTGAAGAGATCAACAAACCCTAATCCGCTGGAAAATTCTCATAGCTTTTCATTTCATCTTTCATTCTGATTGACATGGCTGGTTTCGACCCCAGTTGGGAGCTCCCCTCGGGTTTATAGAGTTACCATGAGAAGGATTTTGCAAATCTGGGAGTACCTGATCCGGCGAATTCTCAAGAAGTTTCTCCTCTAGCTCATGATTCGAACGCGGCCCCATGAGGCATTTCATTTCTAGAATCCCCAAAAGGATCCCATTCTGACTCTTCTGCAGGTGCTAAATCTCTCTCGATGGTGAGACATCTGGAAGATGGGGTTTTTGCCAACGAAGTTGATCCATAAGCAATTGCACAACAAAAACACCTCTAAAAGTTCTCTGTTATGGGTCGTGTCGCTGATGTCAAAGGGGACAAACCATGGTATTACATTGAATTGAAGTAAAGAATTTCAATTTTCTGGGGTATAACAAACTGGAAGTCAATAACTTTAGGGAGAGGGTATTTTCATTTCATCCTCAATTCACAAGAGGATCTTGGTAGAGTCTGGAGAATATGAAATATTAATCTGAAGCCTGGTTTCTTAAGACTATCCGAATGGGATTTCTCCTTTAACCCAAATAAACAGAGAGGCAAATCTGCGCAGGTTTGGGTCTGATTCCATAAGCTTAGTTGGTTCTTTTGGAACCCTAGGATCCTTAATGATATTTCCTCTTATATTAGAACTTCTTTAAAAATTTATCAAAGGACCATAAATGCTGATCTTGGAATGTTTTCTAGGGTTTTAATTGAACTCATCCTTGAGAAAAAACCACCTAAAACCATCTCTTTCAATGCTAAGGATTATAAGACTGTTATCAATCTTGAATTAGAAAACCTACCTCCCTTCTGTGATTACTGTAAGATTGTTGGACACTTCATCCTTAATTGTAGAATGGTTTATAGAGTCTCCAACCATCATAAACCCTCTTCCTAGACTGAAGTTCGGAAAAATAGAAAAGAGAAGGCCCCTTTCCCAGATAAATCAGAACTTCACAATCCTATTAACGGAAAATAGATTTCTCAACATAAGGATAATCCTGGGGTTTCTTGGGATGACTTAGTGGAAGAGTAGGACAACGATTTTGAGGAACAAGACATTAAACAAAATATAGAGAATGAGGTCGTTCCACTTCCACAGAATCCTCTTACTATAATAGAGTCCCCCTTAAAAACTGATCTTGAATCTTCCCTAACTTTGGTTCATGGTAATATACCTGAATCCTCACCGCTAGCTTCATCACAACCAAATATGATCAAGGGAGGGACCCCTATGAACAAAGGTAAGGCTGGGTCTTCTTTTGTGTCTTAGACCTCCTCCTCACCCTCTATTTCCGTTCCAACCTACCCCCCTGCCCGATTACAAGAGATGCATATTCCTGATAATGTGGATTTGAATCGAGATGCAGCTGGTTTTAGTCATAATGCTGTTCACACTGATCCGATGGTCACTGAAAATTTAACTTCTTCTCTCAACTATCCTCCCTCATCCAATGAATAGGGTGGAACGGTTTCTTCAGCTTGTCTGGTAACTGAAAATCTACAGGTTTCCACACTGGCTTGTGTTGAAGGCATCTCCAAAGATGTTTCTGCCTTGGGTCCCTCTGCATCTGATTCAATCATCATGGAAAATTCCAGACAGGTTCAGGACGATGCCTCCCCTCAGGAAGCTCTTGTCTCGGGTCCCTCTGAAACTTTTTCAGTTTCTGAGGCCCTTCTTGGTCTTGATATATTCTCTTCCGGTAGCCAGACTAATTGTAACAAGGTATGAGGTACCCAAAAATCTGCCTCTCCTTTAGGCAATATTGAGATATCCTGCAGTCCTGGTAAGAATACTTCCCCTAGGAAAACCAGAGGACAAAAAGATGGAAATAAAAAGAAAGGGGGGGGGGGGGCATAAACCAAGCACAAACATTAATGAATATACTATATTGGAACTGTCAGGGTATTGCTAATCCTGACACCCTTAATGTCTTAAAAAATTTAATAATATCCATCGCCCTATGGTTCTTTCTATTGATGAACCTAATGCGAATTTACCCCCCCCCCCAAATTTATGCATCTTTGAAATTTTGGCCTTTCCTTCTTAGGTGCCTGTAACAATGGTAATGCTACAGACTCTCTCTAGATCTTTTATCACTCATCTCTTCAGAATGTCAATAGTTTCATTCTTTTTAAGCAATCTTTGACTTGTGATTACTACCTGGATAACACTCATCTTTTCATTACTTTTGTTTATGCAAAAAATAATTACTAGGATATAATACCTATTTGGGATGAACTGTCCACTATAAATGCCAAAATTCAGGACCCCTTGGTCTTAGTTGGTGACTTCAATGTTATTCTCTCGCCCTCTGAAAAACTTCGATAAAATTTCTCCGCCATTTCTTCTAGAGAATTAAAAGCCTTCATAGAGGCCAACAATCTTATTGAGGTAAACCTAGTATGTTCCCAATTTACTTGGTATAGACATCATTATAATCGAGTTGTGGCAAGTAATCTCGATAGAGAGTTCACTAATGACTTAGCCCTTGTCAAATGGAACCAGATCGCCAGTGTTACTCTGACCAAACATTCCTCAGATCATCACCCAATCTTAGTCAGTCTCCCTCGATGTTTTCAGAAACCCTCTCTTCCTTTCAGATTTAATTTGTCCTGGTCTATGGATCCTGAGTGTGTCACTTTAATAAACTCTTCCTAGGATACCGTGGGTAACTCCATGGACTCCTTTTCTTGCACTACTAAGTTGAAAAATGTCAAACTTATTCTAAAAAATTGGTGCAAAACCAAATCTGACTTAATAGATAAAGACATTCAGAGTTTGGAGAAACACGTGACTCTTATTCAAAATAAGAATAACATAACCATATTTAATACTGAACCACAAAATGAATTCAATATTTCTGCTAAATTAATCTCCTTGCTCAATTTTATGGACAATTTAATGAAACAAATTTTCAAAGCTAAATGGCTCAAAGATGGTGATAGGAACCCCAAATTTTACATCTCCCTTCAAAGAGCTAGGAAAGGTAGTAGGCCTCTCTCCTGCTTAAAGGTTGAGGGTAACCTCATCAAAACAGAAGAAGGGATTTCCAACCATTTTGTCTCCTATTTCACTGACATTTTCAATGGCCCCAATACTAAAAATGAAATTTTTCCTGATATAATTCTGAACATGGCTACTTTGGAGGATAACCGCTTACTTAACGGCATCCCAATTGATTCTAAAATTAAAGACACTGTTTTTGGCCTTAATCCAGATAGTTCCCCTGGTCCTGATGGACTTAATAACGGTTTTTATCAAAAACACTAGGATGTCTTTCAAAAGGATTTTTGTAATTTAGTCCATACCTTCTTTGAAAAGGGGGTGTTTCCTCATGGTCTCAATTCTCAATTTCTCACTCTTATTCATAAAATTGACAATGCCGATGAAATTCACCTTTTCCAACCCATCACCCTCTTAAACTCTCTTTTTAATATTATTACCAAGATTATTGAGAAGAGACTATATTCTATTAGCAACATAATTGTTTCTTGGAACCAGTTTGGATTCATTAAAGGGAGATCTATACAAGATTTCATTTGTCTTGCATCTGAATCCACCAATTTATTGAATAGAAACACTAGAGGTGGAAATATTACTCTTAAACTAGATATTACTAAAGCCTTTGACACGATTGACTGGGACTTTATTTTTAAAGTGCTATCTGGTTTTGGTTTCAATGACACTTTAGTCAATAGAATTAAAACCAATTTTAATTCAGCACATATTTCTATTCTGATCAATGACTCTCCTAGAGGTTACTTTAAATGCTCCAATGGTTTCAGACAAGGAGAAACTCTCTCTGCTTTCATTTTTTCTATGGCGGAAGATTATCTTAGCAGATTTCTTACCCTCAATGTTGACCAAGGAATGATCAAACCGATTCTTACCTCTAGGAATTTACATGCCCCTTCCCATCTTCTTTATGTCGATGATATCATTTTATTCCTCCAGGGAGACAAAAGAAATATCAATAACCTTAAATCCATCATATCACATTCTGAAGAGGTGTCTGTTAAATGTGTTAAATGGCATAAAACTTCTATTTATTTTGGTAAAAATTTCCCCCTCAAAATGAAAACTCATATTACCAATGTTTTAGGGGTTAAGGAAGGTTCTCTTCCCTTCACTTATCTTGGTGTCCCCATTTTCTGGGGACAACCAAAATCCTCTTATTTCCAGCACATAGTGGATCAAATTCACAAACAACATTCGTCCTGGAAAGGAAAATCCCTTTCAATGGATGGAACGATTTGCCTTGTCAAATCCACCATTGTTTCTAAGTTTGTTTACTCCATGAAAGATTATAAGTGTCCTACTGGTCTTATTAAGCTCTTAAATTATGGCATAAGGTACTTCATCTAGAGTGGTATCATCATGGAGAGAAAATTGGTCACAGTTTCTTGGACCACTTGTAGTAATCCTATTGAAGAAGGTGGTATTAGAATTAAAAATCTTAAAACCTTTAATGGGGATCTTAAAGATAAGTTTATGTGGTCTCTCATTCATAATAACTCTTATCCCATGAATTTCCTCATATCTCGTTTTCTTTATAAACATAAATCTGGCACCCTTCACTATATGTATTCCTCTATCTGGCCCTTGATTAAATCTTCTTATTTTTATATCTTGGAAAATTCTTGTTGGATTGTTAGTAAGGAACGAAATTTAATATTTTGGTTTGATAACTGGACTGGTTCCCCTCTTGTCTCAGAAATGTTTATTTATTTTACTCCTAATTCCACTAACTGCTCCATCAGAGATGTGATCAACTCCCCTGGCCCACATTGTCCAGACCCTATTAAACAGATCACTGAAAATTATTACTTCACTTCCAATGATGAATTTCTGGTCTGGGAACCTACTAATAATGGGTTTTTAGACTCAAAAAAATATTATAATCACCATCTATCTAAAGTCGATGATAATCTCAGTTGGATTTCTAATTTCAATAAGGCTTGGACAAAACCTTCACATCATAACCTCATTTGGATAATTTCTTACCAAAAAATTCCTACCGACGATTGTCTTCAGTCTTATGGTTTTAATATTTTCTCTAAATGTTGTCTGTGCAATCAACATCGGGAGGGCATAAACAACCTATTTTTATCTTGTGGGAGTACTAATGATCTTTGGCACTACACTTTTGATCTTTTTGGGTGAAAATGGATTTTGGACAACTTTATTTTCTCGTAGTTGAAAAGGACGATTGAGCTTCCTAGGTCTCCGCAAATTAGAACCCTATTTCTCTCTGCCGTTGTAGAGACTCTGCATATTCTCTGGTATGGTAGAAATGATTTAATTTTAAATAATATATCATTTAAACTAAATGCATGTAAAATGAGAATTCTTCTTGCTATCAAAGAGGCTACCATGATTTGAAAAGATCATTGTGAAAATTCTGTCATTGATCTTGAAACCCTCTGATGGATTGGAGTGAGTGGAATATTCCGAAAACCGAAATACACTATTGAAGTCTTCTCACAAGATCATCTTCTCAACTGGATTAAAGTCAATATTGATGGAGCCTAAAATAGAAACCTGGGAAGTTCGGGATGCATAGGTGTTTTCAGAGACCATCTTGATTAGATTCTTGGGTGTTTATATAGAAGCGGCGACATTGCATCTGTTATGGAGGCCAAAATGTTGGGTCTCATCCATGCCATCTCTTTTGTGAAGCTTTAAAACTAGAGCAACATCTGGATCGAGAGTGAATCATCTACCATTATGCAAGCCATCTGGAAGGGTGAGACTCACCTAGCATGGTCTCTTACACCCTATGGATTAACTTCCTCAACTCACTCAACAATCGCAATTACATTTCTACACACACCATCCGTGAAGCAAACAAGATAGCCGACGACCTTGCTAACATGGGAGTATCTCATGAGATCACTTGGAGGAATGATCTCCCTCAGGATTTGATTCCTTTTTTTATTATAGACTCTAGAAAATTGCCTTCATTTCGTCTCATGTAATTTTTATGCTCTTTTATTTTGAATAAATTGCAGGGTTCTGGTCATTTGACCATAACTCATATAAAAAAAAATTGAACGATCCAAGATTGAACAATAGTAAATAATCAATTCATCTTAAAAACTATTTCACAATTTATATTAAACTATTGCATAATAATAGGTTCATAGAAAATTGGAATATTAAATTAACTATAAAAAATAAAAATTGTTCCACAAGAAAGTCACAATATAGGTTTAACCATAATCATTAACACTGGATGATCATCAAATAAAAATAATGACAAGTATGTGTGATAAATTTATATTATGGGAAGATGAATAAGTAGTGGAGTTTATTTGGTATATGAATTGGGAGAATTATGTGAATGATTTTAGATGTTACAATTAAGTGTGAATATAAAGAAAAATATTTCCATTTTAAGGGTAAGGTCGCCATTGGAATATAACTATTTTGAATCAGAGTGTATAAATAATAACTTCCCTCTATGACTATTGTAATAATAAGGTATCCATTATAAATATAAGTGTATAATAAATTTTATAAAATCATTTGATAAAAATATAATTTATATTTATTGATAATCTATATAGATAATTTAATACTTATATAATTTCCCACATATGTCTTTGAATAAAAATATTTTTTTTTAAATAATAGTTTTTAAAATGTTAGTGGAAAATGTTTGGATTTAAAATAAATTATAGGATATTTTCTTTGAAAATAAATTTGAAAAATTTAGGAAATCATTTATTGAAAAATTATTTCAAATTTATAATTAGTATATTAAAATTAATCGAAATTGAATTTTTCATAACTTTCAATGACAGTTGAAATTTTTGGGTAAATAGAAAAATATATTGGGAATATACAGTGAGTATGATTACATTAAATGGTCAGAAAAAATTATATTACAATTAATATAGATGATTTATTGACCAAAAAATTTTTTATTCATTAAAATAATGTATTTAAAAATAATAAATTTAATTTTGGAATACTATAAAGAAGTTTCGGATGACAGAAGTATATTTTAAGATAAAATATCTAATTATGAAATGTATATTTTCAATGTCCAAAATAATTTAATTTTATTGAGTTCATTTGTAAAATATAAAAAAGAAAAACTCTACCCCAAAATGTCAAATTCCATGTTTTAAATCTTGTGATTGATAATGTTTTTCTATTTTTCTATAACATAATGTCCAAGGGTTTTGTTTAAAAACAAACAAACAACTCCCCCTTATTTTCAATATATACCCACATATTTTCCCATTTATCTCCAGTAAATAAAAATTTATCTGATATTTTATCTCACTTTACCTCTAAATAAAATCATAAAAAGAGACTTCAATATATCATCATTTCAAAAATCAATCTCCATTTCCCTCTAAAATATAATCTTAAGTGTTTTTATCAAGAGACTAAGTAGGGTATGTTCTCCCAAAACATTATGTATATTTATATATTGAGAACTCAAACACTAATGATCTTTTATGTTCATTATAAAGATTTTAAGGGCAATATCCATGTATGGATATCTATACATTTTTCTACATTTCTATATTGAAGGTTATTTAAATTCTTTTAAATTTACAGTTATAATGATGTTATGCTCCATATTATAAACAGATGACTGTATTGTGAATATTAATTTTCCTTTTACACTTATTATACAACCCTCATAAGACATTGTATTTCCATAAACTTTATTTGATACTTTATTTTTATATCTTTACATTATTTTTATATCCATTGTATTCATTGATACTTATTAACACCCCTATATGATGAAAGTATGTCACTCAGTTACAAAATTATCATGGATACATTCCATTGAATCATAAATCTCTTATATTTTAACATGATTTATAGATATTCAACATCATAACATGATATTTTTTGTTGATTTTGGAAACATCAAAATCCATATTCCCATTTCCTTCAAATGGATATGTATTGATCACTAAGATATGTGTATGTTAGTGGTTTCTTTTTGAAAATTATGATTTCAATTTTTAGATAAAATCTTTTAGATGATGGATGCATTATAGTTATTATATGATAGAGGTAAAATTATATATCACCAAGATGAATCAGTAAGTACCATGAGGAAAACAATCTTGGGTATTATGTTTATATCATACACATTTTAATATGATGTTTGGGCATAAAGCCTTAACAGTATGATTATGGTTTATGAAAATATACATTCCATCTTAGTAATTTTTTTATTACAATCCATGCGAATATTTATTTGTACTTTTTTCTATGGATGTATTTCATGATCATGTTCATATTTATATAGAATCATTTGATTATTACTTATTAATTAAATTTTATTTATTCCTTGTTTATTACATGATATATTCCCTCTAGGTGAAAACCCTTAATAGGTGTCTTAGATCACTCCTTTATTTTTCTTCCCTTTTTCCCATGAAACAAATAAGAGTAATATAAATGATCTAAGAATATTCTATATGAAATAAAAATATTTTACTAAATTCTTATGATATATTTTATGTTTTCAAACCTAATATAAGGATCATGTGTGTAATTAGTCTCCAAAATCTACAAATATATTTTATTATTTATAATATCGTATCTTTTATTATACACCAATGTATTAAAATGACCACTATATCTAGAATATTGGAGTCCAAGTTACTACAGGTGGTATCAGATCAAGTTTAGTATAATCTATGGGTACTGGCCTTATAATAACATAGTTATAAAAAATATAAATTATGATAACCTGTATGTAATTCAATAAAATTTTCTAAAATAATTTAACCATATTTTAATTTTATAGAATATTTCAATGTTCATAGTGTTGTGTGCTAACTATGTGTTTTCCATTGTTTAAAAATGGAACCTAATGAAAGGAATGTAAATCATATTATAACCCATAAAAAATATAAGGATTGAACTCCATAAAAATTTGATGAGGATGGAGTTTGAGATGAGTAGGTAACTATATTAGGTTAGTTGAAATATTTAATAACCATTAACCATTACTACATGTGACAACATATTTCTCTACAATATGGTGTACTAATGTTATAATACATTATGAGGAAACAACCTCGATCCTTCAAGGGAATTCCAAATCCTTTTCTATCAGAACAAATGACACTGTCTCTAGAGAAGAGATTACTCACCTTGGGATATAGTTAGAGAGACATTTTTATCCTGGTAATTTGTCATCTAAGGGGTGATACTAATCAATGGTGTTCATTGATTCAAATCACTAAAAATGTGGAAGAAATAGAAAATATATAATAGAAAAATTGAAAGGTTGTATTCCTTAATATGTATTTTCCTTGAGATATTGTGGTTGACATGGAATGAACATTTATGAATTAAATAAAAAAATAACAGGAATATATAATTGTGTATGAATAACCCATATATTACAATTGTTGAATTTATTTTAATTATTGTTAACTAATCATGTGAGAATGATTTTTAGTGGTATAACAAGATTAGAATCAACTACTAGAAATCAAGAACTAATTCCAACAATGTAAAATTATTATAAAAAAATTTACGTTCTAATTAACTTTTTCTATTTTTGCTGCTGTTAATGTTTTATAGTGTTATAGGATGATATAATGATATATAGACTATGTTATGAATATGGGGTATGGATCCAAAAGTTATAACATGATATGATCTTATTCTATTTCTTGAATATATCAATGTTTTGGTAGATTAATGTTTCACTTATAAGTGTGATATATTTAGAATTTATTGTATCCAAAGATGAGTCATCTGGTAGAAATATGAAGGCCAAGTTATGTTTGGGTTTTATGTGAAACTAGAGGATTGAAGAGATAATGTTTTTCATTGAATAGTAGTTCACGATCAAATGATCATGACTAGAAGATATTTTAGATTTTAAATATAATTATTCTATGTTTTTAGATTCATGAAAAAAACATCACTGTGTGGAAGTTCCATTATGATTCAATATATATTGATCAAAATTAAAAATAGGATTCTATAATTGTTCAATAATATAGATATCCAGTCGATAAAAGGTTGATATTATTTGTGGGGTGGACCAATGGATGTTATGAATGATGGATGTGGTCGTCACTTTTTTTGGGTATGGAGAAGACAAACATTGATTAACATGGTAGTTTGAATGAGAGAATATATTCATATTTTTAGAGAAAAGGAACCATAGATGATATGGATGTAGAAATTTTTTAATAACATTGAAATTAAATTGCTTATTATTTTGACATTCCAATGGTTTAGTTGAGGTAAATTAGATTCATTTGGAAATGAGTCAAAAACATTACTTTTGGTTCTATAATAGATTTAGTGACCGAAAATGACTTTTAGAAGTTCCAAGGGGGGATATTTGAATAATTTTGTATATGAATAATCATTAACTACATAATTATTATAAGGATTAATGGTTCAAAAACTTTTTTAAGGGATAAAGTATCAGTATTCATATAGGGATTACCGAAGAGGATTCCTTGCATGAAATACTCTCATTTTACATCAATTTATTCAAAGGATCATATACTGTGATATATTTCATGAACATCATGCAATGTAATATGTTTTCATCATGATTTTACTATAAATTATAATTTTCACAAAGTAAAATTCATTTCAGAATATGGATGTAGTGGATTGAACTAGTAGTGCGAAGCAGTTGTAAAAAGTAGTTGTATATGGAAGAATTATGAAAATTACTTTCAATTGATCTGTATGCCAAAACACCAAATATAATATGTAATGGTTGTATATTTTAGTATAATTATGAACCATATATGTTATGGTAGTCAAGTATAGGTTGTGTAGGAATATTACTTTTCAGTTATTGTGTTTCTAGATAGTATAAATTTTATAAATTTAAAATTTAGAGTAGGGGAAAGTCATCTTAGTTAAGATATAAATAAAAATATTTTTTTGCAGATGTATCTTGGATTCAATGTGATATTTCTCATTTTTAAGGGTTTTTGATATCTGAAATAAACCGATATAATCCATTTCTATAATATTATGTGATTGGAAAAAAATCATAGTTTTATGTTTATACCTACTCAAACCACTTGAAATTATTGATTAATCACAACAAAGAATATATAAACTAGACACAAACTATCCATATCAAAGATGTAGTAACCCATATTATGGAAAATACATGTAAAAATGAAAATTTACTTATGAGTTTTTATTTTTTATATAAGTAGTGTTATTTTTTTATCAGACTCTAAAAATTAATTATTGGTATATTTTAGGAGAATAAATTAGAAAATAAGTACCTTGGATTCAACCCCATTCTCAGTGATACAACCCAATGTTGGGATTTTGACCTAATATTAGAGCATCCCGAGTACCATATAATAGATTCATATTATATAAGATCTAATTATTTTGAATTTCATAAATAATAGAGTTATTCTTATATTTTATTTCAAAAATCATTCTGTGTAGAAGAATATGATAAATACTTATCTACTATTAGTTGGTATATATGTTTTATATGAAGATATACTATGGCTCATATGAATATAGGAGAATACTTTTATGAATTTTTTTAATTATAGAAAAATAAATGATGATGGAAAATAATGAATTAGTATTCTGATTTCCTTATCAGAAAAATATCATATAAAGGTGATGGGTCTCCAAACTACTAAGGAGACATGGGATAAATATGCAGAAATCTTTGAAGGGAAAATGAAATTAAAAGAAAAAATGGTTCTGGTATGAAGAATCAAATTTAATTATGTTAGAATGGTTGATGAAGAATATACTGCAAATTAACTAACAAGATTAAATGAGATATTTAGTATCATTTGAGTATAAAGGGAAAAAATTAAATATTACCTAATTGTAAAGAAATTATCAAGGAAATTTAAAGAGATATTTGGTCAAATAAATTATTAACTAGAATATATAGATGATTTTAACCTTAAAAAATTTTGTAATATTATGAAAATCCTATTTTAAAAGGAAAGAAACGAAATTCAATAAGAAGATCAAGAAGGAGGTGGATTTTGAGTCAATGATAAATCTCAAGATTAAGGATTGAGAAAATTAGAAATGAAGTGATTCTGAAGATGAATTAAAAATGTATTAAGAGTATAATATAATTATGTATCCTCTATTAAATAATTACAAAAAAAGTAAAATGAATATTAAATTTAATAATCCCACTAAAATGTTAAAATTTATCACAATTTAATATTTTATAATTAATTTATATAAGAATATTGTTGGTGACTATGATGATAATGTGTATGATTAAATATTTTATAAAAAATGGTGTAAAAGTTCAATGGTGGTTTTGAACTCAACTGTGAATACAAAAATATTTTATTAACAGATAAAAGAATATATACAAAGAAAATAAGAGGAGATCTACTCCAACATAAGTAGTCATTTGAAAGAAGTGGTTCCTAGAAATTTGAAAATTTTCATGGATAAAATTAGAAATATTATTGAAAAATCATGTAGTGGATAAGAAAAAGGTGAAGAGTCTTTCTTGGAACATATGTTGAAATCAAAAAATGAAGTTGTTCTGGAGAAAAATAGAAAAATCAAGTAGGAAAATATGATTTTTAAGAAAGATAATAAAAATAAGAATAAAGTGGAAGAAGAATTTTACAAAATATAGGTTGTGTACATTATTGAAATTTATAATATCAAGATAAAGTATGCAATCCCAGAGAAAATGGAAAATGATTATAATTGAAAATTCGATAGAAAAGAAGACGAGTTGAATAAGGCATAGTCTAAATTTATTCAAGTTAAAAAATGTCTAAATAACATAATTGAGGATTTATGTAGTAAATTGGAAATTATAACTAAATCCTCATTAGAATCTAAGATTTTTTTTTGCAGAAAAGAAAGTAATACTTTCTCCTACTAAATCTCAAAATAAATGCATCATTCCTAATATTTTAGTTTCAAATGTTAATATTTGTAAAACATGGGATAAGAAGGAAAATTAGAAACAATCATCTAAATAAAATTATATTTCATGTAATTATAAAATAATTTCCTCTTTAAGGAATAATAAATCACAATATATGAAAAATAGCACAATTTATTTTCTTTTTATAAATACTATCATTATAGAATATTAGTATTTAGAGGATATTATAGGTTTTTTAGTGTCTGTGGGAGGAAAAATTATTCAAGATGGTACAACCTAAAACTCTCTTTGAGTAGGCCTAGCCCATATGGGAGTCAAAATAGATAAAATAAAATCAATTCAAATAAAGTCAAAAAAATTATTGGAATTAGAAATCTATAAGGGAGAGAACCTAATATCAATATACGAAGAATAGATTTGAATGATCATAAAAAAGAGGTGGAATATGTGATAAAAAATGTCACTATTAAGATGACTGTATAAATACTCTATATTGAACACAATGTTATGGGGTAAAAGGAATGGTAATTATAAATGTGAGATATTTGAAATATCAATGATTGTTAATGTTTTTTTAATGTCCAACAAGAGAGAGAAGAAATTGATTCTTGATATTGGTTTTTCCTCTCAGATGATAAGTGATAAAATGTTTATAATAATATTTATGAGAATAATGTTGGGGTTGTGTTTTTTTGAATAATATTAATCTAAATGCAATAATTATTAATTATTTCTAAATAGAAGGATTGCTTCCAAAATCTAATGATGTTCTCTTTATTGACGGGGTTAAACATAATCTATTAAGTGTGAGACAGCTATGTGATAATTAAACTTAATTTATCTTCCAGAAAAATTCATCCCATAAAAGGTATTAAATATATGGGAGGATTATAAATATTGGATAAATAACCAGTGATAATATATTTTAAATTAATGACCCTAGAAATCCTTGTTTTTGGTGAACTTAGGATTAAATAAACTTTAGTAATAGAAGAGTTACCTATTTTTTCCAATGAAGATTATGTAAAATCTAAATGAATGATACAGTTAGAGACCTTAATTATTTCAATAAGGATATAGAATTTTCTATTGGAAATTATCAAAAGGGGAATATTAAGAGTCATAATCTTAAATGGTTGGATATATAACATGTAAAGAACCGGAATTTCCAGGTATGTTTTTTAAATATATATGAAATATACGAGTCCGCAAAAACTGACAGCACATGATTTTGAGTCCCGGAGTGCCCGAAATGAATATATGAACATTATTTCCGGTACATTCAGTAAACATGAGAGCGGGATTTTATATCATTTCAATTTTTGCTCAGAATTGAAATCTGAGGGCATCGATGAACTCACAATGTCGATATTCTCTTAAGGAGACATTCACCTCGACCGCAGTAGGTTGAGGGAGAAAGATAGATTTTGGGATTTTCATGGGAAAATAAAAATAAAATTATTTAACATTTTATTTTTATTCTTGAAACCTCACATGTGTGGGTTATGGTGGTGGAAACCACCCGAGCATAAACCCCCAATTTTGAATTCCTAGAGGCAGGGACCACTTGACCCCTCTTAATGGAGGAGAATCCTCTCAAATCCCCCTTTAATGTGGAGGATCCTCTTGAGCTTCCTCCACATTAATTATTCCAACACACCACATTAATTTTTCCAACTTGTGTGAGTATTCCAACATAATTTCTTCTTAAGTTAATTATAGTAGAACCTCTTTCATTTTTTGGATGGAATTGAGAGAGGAGAACCCATGGAGGATTACACTTCTTCCATGAAGAACACTCCTCCAACGAAGAATGCCGACATCGAATTATTCCTCATGATACCCTCCAGCGAGGAACGTCTTTGACTATAATAAACTGATGCACGAGCCTGAGATTGGAGGTGTGTGGCGGACGAGATGAACGTCAACAACTTAAACTTCTTCTTTCACCAAAGTCAACAAAAAAACGAAGTTTGGGGTTTATTTGTGTATGATTTTATTGTAGGATGTTGTAGTTTGGTTGTTTGGAAATATTATCCTTTTCCGTTCTTGATAATTCTATGTAATTAAAGATGGAATTATAGCCACTTTCTACCGCACTAATGCGGAGAGTGCGGGAGAAACAAACATGGCCCATCCTCTCCGTAAAACATGTGATTAATTGTTGATCATGATGGTGGAATGACTATCAACACGTGGGGAATGAGCGGGGCGGCAGGAACCACCACTGGATGTGACGAAGATGATAGTGCAACTACCACCATCACTACGGCCTCGCTGCCCCGCGGCCCCACCGTTCGGGCTGAGCCGCCGCTGTTGTCTGGGCCGATCCGCCGCGTGAGCCACCTCCTCCGTTTAGGCCAAACCACTGCTGCTGTCCGGGCCGAACCCCCACCACCTTCAAAGGCGCCACCCGAGCCAACGCCTTATCCAATACCGTTGTCTGGGCCAAGCCGCCACCACCGTCCGAGCCGAGCCACCACCACCATCTGGGCCGAGCTGCCACCCGAGCCACCTTCCGAACCGCCACCCCCCTTTCGGCCAAGCTGCCCCAGCCAAGCCATCTTAGGCTAGGCCAAGACACCTCAAGCCCTCGTAGTACCCCCATCCTAGCCACCCCATAGCCTCCTCCCTCCCGGCTGAGCCGCCCCGTGCTGGGCCGAGTTTCCCCACACCCTCACAGCACCCTCGCGGCCTCGGTGGCCCCCTACAGCCTACCGAGCCGGCCAGTAGGCTGGGCCGCACCACAAGCCGGGTCGACCCAAATTGGGTTGACCCAGGCCAGGTCTGGTTGGGTCGGTCCGAGTGGGTCAAACCAGACCCAGACCTGTTTCAAACCTATACTTTACTTGGGCCATAACTTTGGCACCAGACGTCCATTTGATGAATCGTCACCAGCACTGTAAATCGTAGAGTGAGATAGTCCATTTGAGTATATCCAACTAGATATTTTGGATAATGTTGGGAAATGGTCAAGTTGGATTGATCATGAATCCAACTGGGCCCTCGGGACTAAAATGCTAATAACTCACAGACTGAGCGTCTGATTGACACATCATCTGTTGCGTTGAGACCCCTATGACATGGAGAACATTTGAGACAGTTTTTCATTGGACTTCATGGTAGTTGTAGTATCAAACATTGAATTGTAGAGCGGATCCTCCTAGGGTTGAGCGACATAGTGCAGGAACCCAATAACTGGCTATGACGAGAAGGCTGACTAGAGATCCTGTGTGGGTCAACTTATAGTGATCCTTTTCGGGTTATCTCCTAGAGTTCCTTTGTAGGTAATCTCCTCGCAATCTTGTGTGGCTCATCTCCTAGTGATCTTGTGTGGGCCAGCTCTTAGCAATCTTATATGGGTCAGCTCCTAGCGATCCTGTGTGGGTCAGCTCCTAGCGATCCTCTATGGGTCAGCTCTTAGCGATCCAGTGTGGGTCAGCTCCTTGAGATCCTGTGTGGGTCAGATCTTAGTGATCCTGTGTGGATCATCTCCTAGCGATATTATGTGGGTCAGATCCTAGAAATCCTGTGTGGGTCACCTCCTAGAGACTCTATGTGGGTCAGCCGCAGAGCCTCTATACAGAGTAATATGACTCAGTAGTTTCATCTAATCATCTATACTACTGTACTTAAGTTATACATGGTGTGAGCTGAGTTCATAGATGTGTGGTAATTTTTTTTTGGTAATACCTTGGTGGTATTATTCTGTGTGGAATACATGTGTGTTACTTGAATTTGTGGTCTTCCTTTCTTTGTGGAACAGTTTAGCATTGGGATTTTGGGTTGGAGCCTGTGTTTCCTCATGATTGAGATGGGTATACTCAATAACTTAGGTATATGTATTAGAAAATAACTATGTAGGGTTATCTGTTGTTTTCATTCTTTATGGTTTATCCTCTATGGATTTGGTGAGACCTTGAGGGTCTCAGGGTCCCTACTGAGTATCTTTATACACACCCCTGCAAGGGTTATGCCCGCACCTTGTTGTGTTGGACGCAGATGATGGAGATCGCTGATTGAGGCTGAGAATACCATGACTAGACAGTGCCCGGAGGTGGACCATATGATGTGTCGGTACGCAGAGGAGATGGGTCGATGTGGAGTGCTATGGAGGTGATCTATACCTACCCTTCAGGTAGGAACTCAGAGGATGAACAAGTAGCAACCTTTCTTTTTCTTCAGTTGTACTGTATTTCAGTTGTACTTGTACTATTACTATTGGGATTGTATTACAGCCCCTTTTTTACTTTCATCACTCTATTTTATATATATTTGACTTGTTTTCATATCTTTCTATGTGCTTGGTTGCATGTGTTTACTGGTTATAAAGGAAATTCCTCCCTAGTTTTAGGGAATACGCCGTTGGTGCTAGTCGCTAGCCCCCGGCCTATAGAATGCGGGCATTGGGTTAGTCACAGAACGAGCCCTTTGGGACGGATCGTGAAAAATTGGTATTAGAGGAGTCGGTTCTACTATAGAACGTAGAACTCTAATCTCTCTTTTAACAGCAATAATGTTAAGTGTAGTGAGTGTGTTTATCAGTTTAGAGAGTCCAGTGTTGGTGTGGCGGACAACGTATCAATACACCAGGACCCTGACTTCTGATTTCTGACCCAATGAAAGAAAAATACTAATTGCCTATGTGTTTCCAAGATTTTTTCATTGTGAGATCTTGAGTCAGCTCACCAGGTATATCTTATTGATCATGGCGCACTTGTTTATTTTCAGGATGCCTCCACACAGACAGCTATCTGGTGTTTTTAGAGTTGTACACACTGATATCCCACCGAGTGATGAGGCCTCGGTGCATGGCCCTCTTATAGTAGAGGCACCAGCAGAGGCATAAGCGGTACCATTACCCATTGGGCCACCGATTCCACAACCTCCAACAGTAGAGAGTGCACGCCGCTTGAGAGCATTCCATGAGTTCTTGCGCCAGAGGCCACCCAGGTTCAGGGGAGAGATGGACCCACAGGAAGCTGAGGATTGGCTGGAGGCTATAGTTAGAGTCTTTCAACTAGTAGGGACACCAGCAGATCTCATGATAATACTTTCCACCGGCCTTCAATAGGATGTAGCATGCAGATGGTGGAGCTTGATGCTCCAAGTTCACGATGAGGTGACGCTTCTTTGGGCAGACTTCGAGGGCCTATTTCGGGCATAGTTTTTCCTATCGACTATTCTCCCTATGTGCATACAAGAGCTGCTTCATCTACAGTAGGGCAGCATGACCGTATCTTATTACTCAGCGAGGTTCACTAAAATCTCACACTACTCCACAAATATGGTGAAAGACCCATTCTTCATGGCATAGACCTTTGAGCATGGGCCCAGGTAAGAGATCAAGGCTTCGATGATCTCACTCTGCATCCTGATGCAGGTGGGGGTGTAAGAGAGATTTATCATAGTGGAGAGTTTCCTTGATGAGCAATCTCCAGCAGAGAGACCCACTACTAGTCATCACATAGTGGAGTCTTCTGCAGCTTTAAGAAGACTGATGTCTTAGAGGACCAAGAGGACGAGACCTACAGGTGGACGACCACATGAATCAGGGTCGGTTGTGCGGGGAACCCGAGGTGGATTCAGTTATACAAGGAGCGAGAAGTGTTACACATGTGGAGGGCATGGTCACATGGCTTGGGACTGTCTGACCCAATGTATGGATGATCAACAGACAATCAAAAAACCACCCAGGAAGAGATAGAGGTTCCACCGAGGAGGTCCGCAGGGAGCAGGTAGACATGGAAGAGGAGCTAGTCGTGCAACTGGTGGTGGGTAACGATTTGAGATGTTAATTCCACCACAATAAGGAGGTCCACCCAGACCATAGGGAGAAGGTGGATTGGGGCAAGCTCATATCTAGGTAGCTAAGGATTACGATCACGACACTCTAGATATGATACGAGGTCCGATATATGTCTACTCCACCATATCTGCAATACTTATAGAAAAAGGTTTCTGTAATTCTCTTATTTCCACTGCCCTCGTCTGAAGCTCGAAGATTCTGATGGAGCCTTTGGCTCGATCCTTACGGTTAGAGACTCCTACAGGAGCAGATTAAATGATTACGCACTAGTGACAGTAGTGTGAGCATACTCTAGGAGGCGAGAGCTTCAGCTGGGATATCCTAGTAGCAACGTCGAGGCCTTACGACGACATATTGGGTATGGACTGGTTATCTACAGTCCATGTATAGATTGACTATATTAGGTGCAAAGTGCGGTGTGTCTATATGGATGGGACCAGGTTTACCTTCGCCGGTGATTAGGGAGCCTTTGCAGTGCAGGATAGACTTACCCGGAGGTGGGTGCAGCTGATTACACATCAGTTGTCTAGCGTTACCCTCAGAGCAGTTGATGTGGAGAGTCCGAGTTATCCTCTAGTGGTGGACCAGTACACAGATGTTTTCCCCGATGATGTTCTAGGTCTTCCTCCTTGCAGAGAGGTGGAATTTTACATTGACTTGTACCCCGGGACGACACCGATATCTACACCAGCATATCGGATGGCTCCCATAGAGCTTCGAGAGCTGCGGGTACAACTAGAGGACTTGTAGGTGAAGGGATTCATCCAGACCAATGTTTCTCACTTGGCAGCCCTGATTTTGTTCACCAAGAAGGAAGATGGGATCTTGAGGATTTTTGTTGATTATCGGCGCCAAAACCAGGTGACCGAGAAGAACAAGTACCCACTCATAAGGATTTACAACCTCTTTGATCACATAAAGGGAGCACTATGGTTCTCAAAGATAATCCACAAATTAGGCTATCACCAGCTCAGAGTGTGAGACAAAGATGTGCAGAAGATAACATTTAGATGTCGGTATAGCCACTATGAGTTCTTGGTTATGCCATTCAGTGTATCCAATGCTCCGACAATGTTCATAGGACTCATGAACATGATGTTTCAGCCATAGATTGATCTCTTTGTAGTAGTCTTCATCGACGACATTCTATTCTAATCGGCTACTAAGGAGGAGCATGCCTATCATTTGTAGGTAGTACTAGACACACTTTGAGAACACCAACTTTATGGTACGCTCTCTATGTTCCAGTTCTGGATCTGAGAGCTTCACTTTTTGGGACATGTCATATCGTAGTCTGGAGTTGAATTGTATCTAGAGAATATTGTGGTGACACTTTCTTGGGATCCCCCCAGGAGTGTGACAGAGGTACGGAGTTTCCTGGGTTTGGTCGTTTACTACCGGAGATTTGTGCCAACTTTCTATAGAGTTGCAGCACCACTTTTAGCATTGATGAAGAAGTGGAAACCCTTTGTGTTGATGGGGAGATGCAAAAAAAATTTTCAAGAGTTGAGGTAGAGGCTGACTAGTGCCCCCATATTGAGTCTTCTAGATGAAGGATTAGGGCACGTAGTCTTCTGCGACGCATCAGGGACCAAACATGGATGTGTCCTGATGCCGAAGTGATAAGTTATCGCATATGGTTCTTGATAGCTGAGACAACACGAGCCGAACTATGCTACCCATGACCTAGAGTTAGCAGCAATGGTCTTCGCCTTGAATATGTGGAGACACTATCTGATGTGGAAATGCTTTACAGTCTACTCAGATCCCAAGAGTCTTAGGTATATCTTCTCTTAGAAGGATAGGAATCTGAGACAACAATGTTGGCTTGAGTTCCTCTAGGACTTTGACTTCGCGATAGTCTATACTACTGGGACGGGGAACGTTGTATCAGATGCACTCAGTAGGATATCTAGTATACTGCTACTTGGTGAGGCAAAAGAGCATTTGGCCGCCTTGCAGATATCCATTGTAGATCTAGATGGAGCTACATTTCTTCAGTATCTTACAGTCACTCCCCCACTTCTTTAGCGATTCAGGGAGACACAGTGTGGGGACACTGACTGCGAGAGACGCCGTGTATAGATATCCAATGGAGAGGCACTTGATGGATTTTCTGAAGGTGGGGAGCACGTCATCCTCTTTAGAGGACGTACCATGGTACCTGTGTCGCTTCAGGAGGAAGTGATGAGGGAGTTCCACACATCCCATCTAGCGGTATATCCAGGAGTGGCGAAGATGTACCAGCCCCTTTGACGATAGCACTAGTGGCCAGGAGTGAAGAAAGCAGTAGCATTGTTTGTCTCTCAGTGCCTCACTTGTCAGCAATTGAAGGAGGAGAATCCAGTACCACCAGACTTGGTTCAGCCTTTAGAGGTCCCAGAGTTGAAGTGGTATGGGATACACATGGACTTCGTGACAGGAATTACATGTGCATCTAGAGGCTATGCCTCTATTTGGGTGATCGGCGATCAACTAACCAAGTCAGTCCACATCCTACCTATCAGAGAGTAGGGTCAAGTAGAGATCTTGGGAAGCCTCTATTTACATGAGATTGTACGGCTACAAGGGGTACCCTCTACGATTATATCCAATCTTGATAAACGTTTTATTTCCCGGCTATGGAAGGGGTTGTTGGAGGCTTTTGGGATACAGCTTCATTTGAGCACCACCTTCCATCCTCAGACGGATGGCCAGACTGAGTGGACTATTCAAACTCTTGAGGGCATGTTGTGTGATTGCATCCTCGATTTTGGTCATAGCTGGGAGGATCACTTGCCTTTGGTGGAGTTTTCATACAAAAACACCTATCACTATACGATTGGGATGGAACCTTTTGATGCGTTGTACGAGAGACCTAGTAGATCACCTTTGTGCTGGACTAACCCAGGGGAGTCAAAACTAGTGGAACCAGAGATGGTACGGGCTACCACAGAGATGGTGCAGATCATCCAGGAGTGGATGAAAACTACACAGAGCAGTCATAAGTCATATTCCGATAGGATATGGAGTCCTCTAGAGTCCCTGGATGGAGACCACATCTTTATATGGGTCTCACCCCAAAGAGGTTTACAGAGACTTGTCCGAGGTGGCAAGTTATCTTTGCGATTCATTGGACCCTTCCGGGTCCTCAGAAGAGTTTTCGAGGTGTCTTATGGATTATCTCTTCCACCTCAGTTTCACTGGGTTCATGAAGTATTCCATGTATCCCAGCTAAGGAGATACATGCACGACCCTTCTCACATCATCGACCATGGAGAGATGGACGTCGATGATGGGGAGACTTTTACGGAGGTTCTAGTGGAGATTTAGGATTGACAGGAGCGGGTCCTTCATGGGTGGTCGATACCTTTGGTGAATGCTCATTGGAATCACGGAAACCTCCAGGAGAGATCATGAGAGTGGGAGGCTCAGATACGGGCTCAATACCCCTCTTGTTTTCCTAGTTTTGAGTTGTTTCTTACGGGGACTTAAAGTCCTGAGCTACGGAGAATGTGAAGACCCATAATTTCCATGGATTTTTTTTTAAATATATGGGAATATTACGAGTTCGTAAAAATTTACTTCATGTGATTCCGAGGCCCCGAGTGCCTGTAATTAATTTTTTAACTTTATTTTGGGTACATTCAATAAACGTGCGAGCGAGTTTTTATATCTTTTGAACCGATGCTCGGATTTGAAATCTGAGAGCACCATTGAACTCACATCGCCAGTATTATCTTATGAATACCTTCACCTCAAACACAGTTGGTCGAGGGTGAAAGATAGATTTTGGGGTTTTCATGGGAAAATAAATATAAAATTATTGAACATTTTATTTTTATTCTTGAATCCTCCCATGTGTGGGTTATGGTGGTGGGGGACCACCCAAGTATAAACTCCCAATTTTGAATTCCTAGAGGGGAGGACCACCCAACCCCTCTTAATAGAGGAGAAACCTCTCAACTCCCTCTTTAATGTGGAGGATCCTCTTGAGCTTCCTCCACATTAATTATGGAAATGCACCACATTAGTTTTTCCATCCTGTGTGAGTGTGACAAAATAATTTCATCTCAAGTTAATTAAATTGGCACCTCATTCATTTTTTTGTGTAGAATTAAGAGAGGAGAACCCTTGGAGGATTACACATATTCCATGAAGAAAACTCCTCATACAATGAATTACAACTTAGACTTCTTCCATAGTACACCCTCCAACGAGGAACGTCATTGACTACGATGAACCGACGGACGAGCCCAGGATTGGAGGCATGTGGTGGACGAGACGAAAATTGACCTCTTCAACTTATTCTCGCAGAAAAGTCAATGTAAAAACAAAGGTAGGGGTTTATTTTTGTATTATTTCTTTTGTAAGTAGTTGTAGGGTTGTTGTTTGTAAATCTTCTCCTTTTCCATTCTTAATAATTATTTGTAATTCAAGATGAAATTATAGCTTCTTGCTACCACACTAATGCAAAGAGTGTGGGCCAAAAAAACATAGCCCATCCTCTCCATAAACCTTGTGATTAATTTATGATTGTAATGGAGGAACGACTACCAAAACATGGATCACCAGAACAATAGTCATCACCATCGTTGTTTGGGCCGAACCGTCACCGACGTCTGGGTCGAACCGTCTCCGCCGTCCAGGCTGAGCCGGCGCCGCTATTTGGGCTGAGCCGCCACTGCCGTCCGGGCCGAGCCGCCGCCCGAACCGATGCCACCTTTCTAGCAAAACAACCACGGTTGAGCCATCTCAGGCCAGTACGAGCTGCCCCATGCCCTCGCGGTACCCCTGATTGAGTCACCCCAAGGCCTCTGCCCTCCTGGCCGAGCCGCCCCGGGGCGGGCCGAGTCGCCCCATGCCCTCGCGGTACCCCTGTGGCCCCTTGCGGCCCCCACAGACCTCGTGGCCTACCAGACCACCCAGCCGGCCGGGATGGGTCGACCTGAACCGGGTCAACCATGTCCAGGTCAGGTTGGGTAGGTCCGACCGGGTCAGACTAGACCCTGACCAGATATGAACCTATAATTTAATTGGGCCATAACTTTGGAACCAAACGTCTATTTGACGAACAGTTAGCAGAGCTAGAAATCCTGGAGTGAGACGTTCCCTTTGAGAATACCCCACTAGAGATTTGGATAACATTGGGTAATGGTTGGGTTAGATCGAGCTTGAATCCAACTGGGCCCTTGGGACTAAAAGGATAATAAATCACAGACCGGGTGTCCGATTGAAGCACCGTCTATTGCGTTGAGACCTCTATGACATGGAGAACCATTGATATACTTCTTCAAGGGACTTCGTGGAAGTTGGAGTATTGACCAGTGACCTGGGGAGTGGATCCTCCCAGAGATGAGTGGGCATAGTGTGGGAACCCAGTAGCTAGCTGTGATGAGAAGACTGACTAGCGATCCTATGTGGGTCAGATCCTAGCGATCCTATGTGGGTGAGCTCCAAGCGATCATGGGTTGGTCAGCTCCTAGATATCCTTTGTGGGTTATCTCCTAGAGATCCTTTTTTGGTCACTTCCTAGGGATGCAATGTGGGTCAGTTCCTAGCAATCCTGTGTGGGTCAGCTCCTAGAGATCCTATGTGGGTCAGCTCCTAGAGTTTATGTGTGGGTCAGTAGAAGAGCCTCTATAAAGAGTATGATTATTCAGTAGTTAAATCTGATCTTCTATACCACTTTACTTATGTTATATCTGGTGTGAGCTGTGTTTGTACCTGTGTGGTTCTTTTCCTGTGTTGTAATACCTTGATGGTATTCTTCTGTGTGGCATACATGTGTGGTACTAGACTTTTTGGTTTCACTTCTGTTGTGGAACAGTTGAGCTTTGAGTTTTTGGGTTCGACCCTATTTTTTATCATGATTGAGATGGGTATACTTGATAACTTAGGTATATGTATGGGAATATACCAATATAGGGTTATCTGTTGTTTTAATGATTTGTGGTTTATCCTTTGTGGATTTTGTGAGTCATTGAGGGTCTCAAGGACCCTACTGAGTGTCGTTATACACACCCTTGCATGGGCTATGACCGGACCTTATTACGTTGGATGCAGACGATAGACAACGCTGACTGAGCCTGAGAATTCTAGGACTAAATAGTGACTGGAGGTGTACCATACAGTGTGTCGGTACGCAGAGGAGATAGGTGGACATGGAGTGATGTTGAGGCGATATGTACCTACCCTTCAGGTAAGAGCCTGGAGGATGAACCAGTAGCTGCCTTTCTTTTTCTTCAGTTGTATTGTATTTCAGTTTTAATTTTCTATTACTATTGGGATTGTATTCCAGCCCCTTTTTTACATTCAGCACTCTATTTTCTATACAGTTGACTTGTGTCTGTATCTTGTTGTGGGCTTGGTTGCATGTGTTTATAGGTTATTAAGTCAATGCCTCCCCAGTTTTAGGGAATATGACTTTGGGGCTAGTCTCCAGCCCCTGGCCATTGGAAGGCGGGTTTGGGGTTAGTCACGACACGAGCCCCGGGGGACGGGTCGTGACATAACTCACTAGGCTAGTTAAGATCATTCATTCATACTTGTGTATCTATATGGGACATAAATCTACCATATGTGATCTTTAATTTAATCACATCCATTTATGATTCCAACTAGATAACTAATGTAATTTTTATAATTTTATGTTTGAGTTGATATAAATGTTCCAAATATTTCAAAAACAAGTTAAGAGAGAGTTTTTAGTCTATATAAAAAGACTATGAATATATAATGTAAGTTATTTGACTTATAATTATTTTAAAACATATCTGGAAAATCATGGAATAATGAATATGTAAAATGGTCCCAATACATGAAAAGAAAATGAATTTATAGAAATGGGGAATAAATGTCTTATTGAAATGGGAATAAATATTCATGTTGGACATATACTATAAAAATTACATTAGAGATAAGAATTATGTAAATCAATGCATATATAAATAAAATCATCACTGATACCAGATTCCGACATGACTCTATATTACATGTGGTTAAATTATATGTTAATAGTTAAGTACATCCAAGTGTTTATTAGGCCATGGTTCAAGATTATAAAAAACGCAAAATTAGGAAAACTAAATGGTAAATGTGATGAAGTTATTTTCGTGAGATATTTATCTAATGGAAGAGGGTATATATATTAGTATAAAATATTAACAAATTTAGTGGATTGTTATATTGTGAATACTTTTGATGATAAATCTAACATAGATACAAGAAATTATGAAGACGTTGAAAATATTAATGTAGATAAACGCAAAATTTCTAATATAGAGAAGGATTAAGAAACACTAACTGAGAAAGATGTATTTGATGTTTACTCAGATAAAACTAGTGATGATGATGGAGATACTGGAAATGATGAAATTAAAAAGTAACGACTAAAAAATCACACTGAACATGAAAAATATAATTAACAGTTAAGATTATATATTATATATTTTTAGAAGACTGATAATCAAAAATCTAATAGCACTTTTTTCAATGGTTAAACCATAATATGTTTTAGAGGATATATTTAATAAGAAGTGGATATATTCTACGAATTAAGGGATAATTCAGATTGATAAAAATGACACATGGTAATTTTTTCTTATAAATGAAGGAGACAATATAAATGTAACAGAGATGATGTTTAGAAATAAACACAATGAAAAGAGTGATATCTCAAGGATCAAAGTCAGAATAGTCATTAAAGGTTATTCAAAAAAGTATTTTATAGATTTTGAATAAACTTTTTCACTTATTGTAAGAATTGAATCTAGAAATATTTTTTTGTATGTTTTATCTCATTAACACTATAATATTTATTAGATGGATGTGATGTCAACATTTATAAATAGAGATCTGGAAGAATAATTTTTTTAGAGAAACCCAAAGGATCTATCCATGATGATGATGGTACGAATTATTATAATTTAAAGAAAACATTTTATGGGTTGAAATAATCTCAAAGAGCACAATATTTCAAACTAAACAGTTTCAATAAGTAATTGAAATTTTCATTATGAAAATTTTGAAGTAACATATATGTGAGGAAGATGAGAATAAGTTCTATAATAATCATTTTCCTTGTGATGAAATAATATTTTTAGTTGACAAGAAATATGTATGTGAAGAATTTTCAAATCCAATAAATATTTACTGTGAGAGGTTAATTCTTGAAGAGATGAGTTTATTTATGGTATTAAAAGTTATTCAAAAATAAAAGTACATGTTACCTTTAAAATAAAAATATGCCAATGAATTGTTGGAGAATCGGGGAATAGAAGATTCAAACGATTCTTCCACATCCATTAAAGTTGTTTTCCAACTATTTAATGATGATGTAAAGAAATATGTTAATAAAAAAGAAATAATAAATTCAATTTGAAGTTTATTTCATCCAACCATATTAAGGCTAGATATTGTGTATATAACAAAATGGTGATTTAGATATTAGATTGATATAAAGGAGTCACACGGGTTAGTTTATAACATAATTCTAAAGTATATCAAAAGCACATCATTATATATATATATAAATAATTTTGGAATAAAACATCATGGGATACAATAATGCTGATTGGGTTAGAGATTTGAATTAATGAAAATAGACATCTAAATCCTCATTATTCTTGGTTAATTATTATGTGGGATAGCATATTAAGAATAAATATTTTATGAGTTTTAGTGTATTTGATGACCAATATATTACTACTATAATTTTTTCTAACCAAATAATTTGGTTGAATGTTCATTTGGAATATTTGAAGGTGGATGTTGAAAAACCATTGAATATTTAGTGTGATAAATATAGTCAATATTATCTCTTAAAAAACAACTACAACAGAACAAATTCATATATATTGGCATAAAAAAATATTTCATTAAGGGTATTTTTTCTAATGGTGATGTGAAATTGGATTACATTTTGATAAAATATCAGATTTATGATATGTTCACCAAAGCTACGGGAAGAGAAAGAATTGAAGAAAAGAGGGTAAAACATCATGTTCAACCTTCCTTTATCTATTTTGATGGTTATATGGATATCCTAATAGTGATATGGATTTTGTTATCAACTATGGAATCAAATTAAATGATTCTATTGTTTATATTTTGTGAATCTGAAGTTGGGGTTATTATTTAATTGGAGATAATGTTTTAATGAGTCCAAAAATATATGGGATGATCATATTCACATAGAAAAGTAATTTCTTATCACTGAGGAATGTAATTCCTTAATAATTGTTTCTTATATGGTATTGTGGTTTCATAAAATTTCTATTTATGAAATCCTATTATTTTTAACTCTTGATGATAATTTTTAGTATTGAAATCAAATGAAAATGGCGTATTAAATAATACATCTATTGTAATTATTTACGATATTGTATCTATTGTGAACTGATTATCTGAGAATGATTTGGAGTATTAGTGGTTGGTGAAGCTGAGAATAATCTTTTTAGATCTAAATACGAATTTCCTTTAAACATAAACTATTCTAGAATTTAGCATGTTCTAGTTAACTGACACTATTTTCAAAATATTACATGTTATAGAGAATATGGTTGTTTGAATGGATGATAGAATATATTAAAAAAATGTGATGATGACTTCTATGTTCTAACATCAGAATATCTAATGACGTTTTTGAAATATTTTTTGTTTTTGAAATATTTTTTGTTTTTGGACGATTGATTGTTTACTAATAAATGTGATATATATAGAATTTATTCTATTGAAATATGAATTGGATAAAATAAATTTAAAGGTTTATTTTTCTTCAGAAGTTTTAGGAATCTGGAATATTGAATAATTTATTAGTTTTTATGAATAGAATATAATGAGAAAAATATATGCTTGATAATAAATATAAGGACGTTATAATGTTTGTTTAAGGTAACTAACTTAATTTTGGTGGAATTTTCATTTTAATTCAAGCTAAGATGATCTAAATGCATACGAAAATGCCGAATAAGTTTATGACTGTATAATTTTAGTTGATCTGGAGATATACAGAATTAGAAGTGAATACCATCCAAAATTATGAATGGTAGAAGATACATGTTCTGATAGATTTATTATGGAAAACTAAAATGCACATGTGAATGGGAACTAGGAATAGTGAAATAATTTCATTTAAAATAAGTTGTTCTATTAATTATATGGTTGCATGAATCCATAAACCATGTGGATATTATGTAATTTCATAGTCATGAATAGAAGTTTTTTAATCAAGTTAATTTGGATTCATTTATGAATGAGATATATTGTGATTTATTTTGTTACGAAGGTCCCAATTGATAGCCTTGTTTTTTAGAAGTTCTAATTGGTTAGAATCATATCATTTTTTCTATAAATACTCCAAAACTGCATCGTTAGTTTGATGATTATTGCGTGAATATTATATAAAGGGATAAAATCTTAGTATTTATATGTTTATATTACATGAGATAATAAAGAATGTAGTTTTTTGAATTTGGTTTTACACATTCTTTCATGTCATTCATGATTAGTATAAATTTTCAATCATCACCTCAAAATAATGGGTGAGGCTATCTGTGATAACAACAACTGAAGATAATTTTTCATCATAGGTATATAACTCCTCCTCTATAAATGTTTGTGTACTAATCCTCCAAAAACATATTGTCTTATTTCCGATAGTAGAGTTTAATTATATATTTACATAGATTGTTTAGTGGTATATAAAGACAATATCATCTTTCAGAATATTGGGATCATTATTCGTATCCCGATTCATCCGCTGGTTCTCTAAAAGTGTAAAGTGGAGGATGAGTATAATTTATAATCTTTCTCTAAATTGTGGATATTATTACGTTATGATAAATCATATCTAGCTAAAATGATTGAGATATATGATATAAACATGCTCGAATAAATGTCCATTGTGCAAGATAACACTGATGTATTCACTAAAGTGTTTCCAGACATACTTTCTAGTCGATAGATTGAGTTTTCAGTAGAAATTAAACCAAGATCTCTTCCTATATCCAGGACTCCCAACAAAATTGCTACCCATGAGTTAAAATATCATAAGAATTAGTTAGAATATAATTTGTATTATGGTTTCACATAAGATAGTTATTCACAGTGTGGTGATCTAGATATCTTCATCAAGAAAAAATATGGGCCAATACACCTCTATTTTAATTATCACAAGTTTCAATAAATCACAACAAATAACATGTATCCCATACTATAGATAAGTGGTTTTTTATAATCTATTTGGTGCCCAATAATTCTCTATAATGGACCATTGGTCTTGATATCCCCAATTAAATGTGAAGAAGAAATAAATTTCAATGATTACCTTTTAAACAATATATGGAAACTATGAGTTCATATTGATTCCCTTAAGACTCCCTAAATATAAAATAATATTTATAGACATCATGAAAAGACTATTTTGAGATTACTATGAAAATTTTGAATTTTTATTTACAGATTATATTTTGATATAATCCAAAATCCAAGTGGATCATGAGATGAATTTTTATACGTTGATAAATACTATATGAATGGTTGAGATATGTGAAAAGTATCAAAAATGCGAGCTCTTGATGATTGAAGTATCATTATTAGAAAATTTTATAGTCAACAAAAAGAAATATAAAGATCCTTTTAAGATAATGGTAATTGAAATGCTTCCTAAAAAACATATATGACCAAGATCCATAATTAACATGGACTAGCTAGGTATTACTGATGATTTCTAAGAAACTTATAACGATTATCAAACCCAACAACCAAGATGAGTCCGAATGGGTAAATTTTTTCAGGACTAGTGAATGGAAATACCGATTCAAGGAATTGAAAATGAGGATTATCACATCACTAATATTTAGTATAACCTCAATTTGGAAACATTTCGTGTTATACATTGATGTTTCAAAGATGGTATTTGGATGTGTACTAATGTAGAATAATAACATGATAGAATACTCCTTGAGGTAGATGATATTTCATGGGAAGAGCTATCCTACACATGATTTGGATTTGGATGCAATGATATTCATGTTGAAAATATGGGGTCATTACCTCTATGGTGAGAAGTGAGAGATATATATATATATATTACAAGATCCTCAAATATATATTCATGTATATGGATATTAATATACATGAGTGAAGATGGTTGGAGATAATTATGGAAAATAACTTCTCAATCCACTGCCTACCTGGGAAATATAATCAAGTAGAATATTGTTTAAGTAAAACTTTTACCAAAACCTTAGTAATGATGAGAATTGAGAAGGATTGATTATTCATGGACTTGCAATGGATAGAAATATAGATAATAAATGAAGTAAAATCATCATTCCATTACCAAATGATTGATCATCCATACCTTATCGAGAGATAATGGATGAAAAATGAGATTATCATGAAATTTAAGAACAAAGTGGGAGCAATACGAAAAGAAATCCTCATTATTTAAACTTGATGAATAAGTATTCATCAGTAGTTTTTCACAACTATGTGTACCATAATAACCTGAGATAAAGGAGTTGTTGAATGATGAACATATCTAAAACATCCTTATCCACCCAGGGTGCATGAAGATTTATTGATATCTCCAAGATAACTATTAGTGAGAGAGTTTGAAGAAATAAACCATGGAATATACATAAAAACTCTTTTCCTATCAGTAGGTGGTGGTTTAGAGGAAACAATCTTATAGGATGATGTATAAATTACCCATAACAATAAAGAAATATCAATACATCATAAGTAAATTTTTCATTTCTCTTACAATTCCATTAAGATGAAATAATTATATATGGTTTGTGGTGTGTATTCATGAAAATACTACCAACTTCATTGAAATTCAAGAGAGATTCTCACTCGATCAACATACAAGGATATATATCAGAGAAGTGGTGAGGAGACATAGAACATGAATGTCAATTATATATAATCAGGATCATAGATTTAACTCCACATTCTGAAAAAGTCTCCAATATGATATAAGTGTTTAATTAAACTTCAGTACGGCTTATGACCCATAATATAATGGAAAATAAAAGTTGAATACCTAGAAACTGGATGATACATTGTGATCATTCTTGATGGACTTAAAATGAGTGTGGGATATTCATCCTACATTATTCAAATTCTCAAAAAATAATAGTTTATAATAAATCATAAAATGGCACAATATGATTCCATAAATGGGAAGAGATATAACTAACAGATATGTGATGGGATGAATCTTGACAATTTAAGATATTGGAACCTAAAATGGTATAGAAATGAGTGGAAAAGGTTATGGCCATACAAAAAAACATCATGGATTCTAAGAGGTGATATAATAGATATGATAGAAATAATCTATGAGACATGGAGTATGAGGTTAGAGATAATGTGTTAGTCCATATATCTGTATGGATGATTCATGAGGTTTGGAAAGAAGGGAAAGCTATGTCCCACAAACATTGACCCCTTTGTGATTCTTGATTACATCGAAGCCATGACTTATCGACTGGAACTCCAACTAACCTTGTCTTAAGTACATGAAATATTCCAAATATATATATTGAGTAAGTAAAAACATGACCCCTCACATGTATTGAATTAATAGTTGGTGCATCTAGAAAATGATCTCTCTTATGAGGAGTAGTTGATGAAGATCATAAACCATAGAGAGAATGTTATACAAAATATGAAAACTCCCATTTTCGGAGGATTTTGGAAAAACCACAAGTATGAGGAGGCGACATAGGAAATAGAGGAAGAAATAAAGCATAAATTCCCTTTCCTTTTTTCCTGTTGTATGTAATAAAAATTTCTAAGGAAAAATTTCATAAGGGCTGATGAATGTAACAACCCAAAATTTCATCAATTAAATTTCCATTCATATAATTATGTAATGTTTAATAAAACAGAATAAATCCCATGAACCACATGATGAAAACGAAAATATATTGTTATATTAATTTTATATTTAAATTTTGAAATACAAAATAATAATAGTAATTGAAAATATTTCAATAGGATAAAAAATAGAGATTAATTTAACTTAAATATGAATATTTGGATTTTCTCGATCCCATGGAAAAACTACACACCTGAAATAATTTTTTGAAATGTAGAATAATTCTAATAATATAATATTAATAATGAAAATGAAAATATATATAATCTTGAGCGAAATTATAAGTTAATGGATTATGGATAGAATATTAAGTATTTATAGAAATTAGGGAAACCATATAATAATTACAAATTTTTCTGTTTAAATAATCATATGTTCATTGGGATAGAAACCTGTACATTAAAATAGTAATATAACCATTTGAATAGTTGTGTCACCTATAGAAGTGCAAAATAATATTTATTAAATCCATAAAATCAAACTATGATATAGTTAAACCATCACACAAGAAAATTAATGTTTTAAAAATGTTAAATTAAGTGTTTTTATTTTTATAAAACATAAATGTTTTAATTACACTACTATAATAAATATAATGATTTAAAGAGAAGTTTATATTCATAAAATAGAATTATAAATTAATATTATTTTTTATTATATTTATTTGAAAATTTTATTAGAATATTTGAAATTTTTCAAAGTGATATAAAATTGATCACAATATTATAATTGGCATTTCTCAATTGAATGAGGATTTTATTAGGAAATTAATTTTATCTTATTTCGAAAATTATTTCTATAAAATATATTTCTTTTTTCTAAACCTAAATAAATGATTGAGGTTAATTTTTTCTAATTTTTTAAAATATAATTTATGGTGAATTATAAATATGGTATTTAACATTATAAGATAAATACGAGTGTTTTTGAGTCATGAATGATGCAAGCACCGATTAGTTTTAACTAAAAATAATAATTTTCTATCTATAGTCACAATAATCATTACTATTTCTTATCTTGACCAAATATTATAACTAGAGAATATAATATTAAAAAACACTACTTTTCCCCTTTTAAATAACACCCCTCACAACGCCTTATCCTCAAACATTATAAGCATTATATATTGAAAAATGTATTCCAAATATCTTTCCAATCCTCTCCCCCATGACCCAGTAGTACAAGTATAACCAAAATTATAATTCTATATTCTTTAAGGAGTATTTCAATGAAGTGAAATTTTAGATGTAATATAATCAATTTATCTGTTTTAAATTCATTACTTCTTCTACCATATTCTTGATTCTCTTACCCAAAATGAAATAATTACACCACTATCTTAAATATACTATAATTATTATTTTTAATGGAATATGTAACTTCTAAACTCCCTTAATTTGATTAATTAATGAATATATTTTTCATAAAATGGATGGTTCACCACCTCCAAGAAAAATGCACTTCATTTTTCAACACCACCATCAAGGATGGTTGAAAATATATTATTAAATTTAAATATTATTATAATACGTATTTTATAACATATATAAATTTTATTTAATGTTTTAATAAATATTTAATTATTTAAAGTGAAACTAATTAATAATTGGCTGTTAAACATCTAAAATGAATTGATCGTATAACATTAGCATTTTTACTAAAAGAATCATACCTATGAAAAATGGGAATTTTAAAATGTTTTAAGTTATATATGTAAATAAAAACTACTTCATTTCAATTATATAGTTTTATTATAATTTTATAAGAACTTCAATAAAATAAACAAGTGATTCAACCTTTTAATATTGAAACAAATGTCCCCAGAAAAAACCAATTGAACAATATATCACGTTGAAATATTTATAAATAAACAGAATAAAATTATATTTAATAAAAAATAGATTTAATTTTTTTGAATTAAATAATTTATGAATCTAATTTTATTATCATGGATGTTAGGATTAGGCACAAAATGATTCTAGAACATAAGGCAAGTGATCTCTATGAGAAACCATTTTTCATTGGGATATGAAATTTCATATTCATAAAAACATTATCCCTCTATCTATCTTTAATTTTATTTAATACTTCTTAAATTGTATATATGTGTCTTTTGCAAATGTACACCTCTTATTATCCCTTAAATTGAAAGGGTAATACATTCATTATGTTCATTTCATAATTTAATTCATTATGAATTCTCATTTTATTTTCAAATGGGGAAAGATTATTCATCCTAATTATATTCATGTGTAATAATTATTTTTATAACTTATGATTGATTTTATTTTGTTGAAAACATATGTATTAACATGTTGTGATGTGTATATCCAGATATCACTCCAATTCATTTGGTCATGTTTTTTCCTCATGGTACATTATGAATGGGATTAAGGAGTGATCCAAATCCATGATGGAACATAGTCCACCATGTGATGTTGGCATGGGGGTTTTCCTCCACAAATTATTATTCTATATTTTATAGTACTAAAACTTTTATATGATTAAATGATTATATGATACCATGATGATTATATTATGCTTCCATGTGTTTTTTAAAGGGATTTCTATTTATTGATATCATTTCATTATGTTTGAATCACATGTTATTATTAATTATCATTGGCATAATCTTATATGGATTTCTAGATCACCATTTTTTTCTATATTAACAATGTTATCATATGTAATTTTATGAGATCAGATTAAATTTGTAGCACATTATGAAGATTATGATAGAGTTATTTTATTTCAACTCCACTTTGATATATTATGAACCTAATCGTCCAAAGACAACAAGATTGTTTTATCCTTTAGTAGTATTTAATGTATATTTTGGATAAGCATCTTGTAATAATATGTGAAAAGGATTACGTCACTATTCAATGTATTGGGAAACTTTTCATGGATACAAGGTGATATCTACCCATCCCACTTTGTAATTATTCATTGATTATACTAAAGAATTTTTGGTTCATATTTAACCAAAACACAATAAGAATTGTCTGAGCCATCATGGGGTGAACCTTGCAAAAATACTATGTGGATTATATGTATTAATTTTATTTATATAATTAATGATTAATTTTGACATATCGAACTCTAATAATTCATCTTAGGTATTTCAAGTGAAGTAATTATAAAATAAGTATCACTGATTCAACCCTCTTTATTAGGAGTACAATCAATTTTCAGGAATATTAGAGTATGGGGAAACCATAAAAATTATAGAAATACTTGATTTAGTCAACATATACAATCTTGAATGTAATATTAATGAATTAGTTGGTCGAATAAAACCAATACTTTAAAGGAAATATATTTACCAAAATTTTTCTTTATATAAAGGGATAATGAGATGTCTTATCAAGACTAACAATGACTTCTCTAAATAATGTATTTTTATAAGATACAAAGAGAATAAGATAAAAACATAGACGTATTTAGAGATTAATCTAGATTTGAAAGACATAATTAGATTGGAATCACCAAAATGAAATAATTGTACAATGAAACACCCAAAATAATGATTCAAGTGAATGAGAGTTTTATACAATTATGTTGATCAATGTAATTATGATCACGAAATAATATGAGAAAGAGAATATTTCATTTTAAAATTTCTTTACTACTGGGATATGTAGACTTATTTCTACTAATTCTCTTAAAATAGGTCAATTTACCTCAGAGGAGTCCATATTAGCAGGAATGAGAAAATGAGATAACTAAAGTAGATGTTAATTTGTTGAATAAACTTATAGTAGTTACATTTATCATAAACTAAAAGACAATAAATTATTTACTTTATTTTGGATCCAATAACTCTTTTATACTTGTTATGGTTTCTAAGAACATTGAATCATCCCCAGATACTTTAATCAATTATTTTCTAATAAAAAAACCTGGTGTAAATTTCAATATATTGGGGATATATTCGGTGATTTCTATTAAGATGAATATAGATTCCCGTATTTAATACATTATTATTTTTCATAGCATTGAATTTAACATATTCCTTGGTATATAGTTACTCTCATGCATAGTTACAGAATTCACTATTGAGATAAGATGATTATGATTTTCTGGGGAGGCCTAAAATCTCATATTTTAGAGGTTAAACTTATCATCTAATACTTTTCTATATATTTCCCATGTAGCCAACATTAGTGAAATTTTTATAGTAGAAATAAGAAAAAAATATAATATATAGATGAGAAGTATATCCTAAATATTTATTATGTACCTATAATGAAAATATACATTGATCTATTTCATGAGGAATTACCTAAACATACACCTAAATGTTGTCTTGAATATTCTATTGAACTTCACCCTAATGAAAAAATCATATATAAGAATCAATACAAATAGGATCCAATGGAATCGATAATATTAATTAAATAATAGTATGATTTGTTTGAAAATTGATTCATATTCTCTAGTGTCACAATAGGGAGAACCACTTTAATTTAAACAAAATAAGGATAGTTTTATGAGTTTTTTATTTAATTTCAGAGAAAAAATATCATTAATATAATGAACATGTATATTTTAATACACATTAATGGATTTTTTATCAATTTATATGCATTAATTATTACACTTAGATCGATAATTTCTCTGATTATCTTCAATTAAGAGTGAAGAATGATGATATACTAATAGTGGAATTTAATTTGAATTATGTATATAATTACCTTATAGTATTATAATTATGATTGAATAATACGACCTCAATCTCTAAAATTTTTATGAAGAGTGATTCTAAGGATTATATTGAGAAATTTGTGGTTATATTTGTTTATGATATATTTTTATAATCCAAAATCCATTAGAATAATGATAATAATTTAGTAAATGATCTTTTTACTCTTATAGGAAAATAATTATATCGGAAATTCAGTAATTGATAATTTTATCTTCCACATGTTTATATTCATGGCCATATTATCTTCAATTATAAAATATCTATTTACATGTTAATGTCAAATTCATTCAAAGAATAGAATAAAACATAAAATATAATTGAGATATATAGTTTACTATATTTAACAGGCTAATACTGATGATTTTTTTATATTTTTTCTAGATTAGAAAGTATATTTAAAAATATGATATGTGAACGGGTAAAATTCACATGGTTAAAGAAGTGTAAAGAGTGTTGTAGGGAATTGAATAAGGGACTGGACAATGCAATGATATTAGACATACCATCATAGAAGGAATGGTTTTTAAATTATAGAGATACATTAATGAATGAAATGAAATGCATTATTAAATAGAAGTAGAGAGTTGTTACTTATGTATCATGGAAATTTAAGGCCCATGAATTAAACTATCATAGTCATGATCTAGAATTTTCAGATGTAATATTTTTCCTAAATACATATAGAATATATCACTATGGAAAAGGATGTGACATATACATGGATCATATAATATTTATGTATATATTCACATATAAAAAGATCAAAATGAGATAAATGAGATGATTTGAACTATTCATGGACTATGACTACTCGATTCACTACCACAATGGGAAGGAAAACACAATGGCTAATGAATTGAGTAGGAAGGGTTATGGAACTCCATTCATGATGAGGATGATCAAGGAAATTATACTCATAAATTTAGTAATTTTTTATATTGATATTAATAGGGAAGAGTAAAATCATTACATTTCCAAGTAATTAGATATATATATTTAATAGATACGGTAAATAAGTCCCAATTGAGAAAATAAGAGTTTACTATAGAGGATTAAATCCATGAATGATGGGAAATTAAAAGACTTCATCTCTAAAGATAGATTATTGACGTTTTGAAAGAGTCTATGTTTTCCATTAATTATTGATCTAGAGATAGAATTTATAAAAGAATCTCATAGCTTAGATTTCTCCATACACAATACGTTCATAAATATATATACGGATTTAAGATAAAATTTCTAGTGGGGTAAGATATTGATGGAAATTTCAGACTATGTGTTAAGATTCATGGTGTGATAAAAATTAAAGGATAAGAGGAATCATTATATGGGTTTCAAGGATCGTAATGCTATACAAATTTAGATGTGGGAAAATATTAAAATAGACTTTGTTATTGCAATACCAAAGACTCCTATGAGGAGTGACACTATATGACCCATTGTGGATTACATTATAAAACCTATATATTTATCAACAATATAGGGGATATACACTTGAGAATCATGAATCAAACTGTATTAATGATGTTATGAGGATTCATAATAAAAATTATGAAATCATATCCATTTTACCACTATTTCACAATTTTTTTGGAGGAATCCTCAAAAGACTTTAAACACAATGAGATATTTTATCATCACTTACCATCCTAAAACTGATGGTTAATTGATAAATTAATTTTTTGAATGATATTTTGGTGATTATATTGAGTAGAAATATAGTTAACGCATTTTTCATGTTCCTTTAAGGTCAAATATTTCATTCATGTGTTTTAGATACATTTCAAGATTTCATTGTTTAATGAACCCTTTTTGAATAATTTTGGAACTAAAAAAAATATTAATACAATGTAATTTAATAGTATATTTCTAGTACTATTAAATTAAATATACATCAGACACTACATAATAATGCATGGATGCACCACACTTTACATAGATCCACCTACAAATAGTTGACCAACACTGATTGGATGGATAGAGGGGACTCGTATTTCTAAGGAAAATCATGTGGAAATAAATGAAAAATTGACTACATATTGTATAATTTAATAAATGTCATGTAGTATAGAAAATATATAAAATTAATCTTTGGATAGATGTCTATAGAGTTACATTAAGGGGAATGGGCCTTTCCATTTAGAGTATCATTCTATAATCCATGTCTCTTCTGTAATTTTTAATCATTTTAATTTTATCATAAGCTATAAATTGTAATTAATTTTTTTAAAAAAATGAAATTATCATAATTTCAATTTTATAATTATTTAAGAATTATGTTTTTATTTTCATGATATTATTCCCCATGGTATTTTATTTATGTTATTTCACTATTACATCACTTTATTCTTTCATAATGAGGAATGGTTAAATCTACCTCTCGAGGTGGTGCTGAGAATATTAATGGATATTTTTTGGAGACACTAATGCAAAGAAGGAATTTAACAACACTATAAAAAAAGATTTATTAGCACCATATAAGTATTCATAGTGTAATCAATGTTAATGGGCTATCATTAACAACGCTCGTAAAAAGCGATGATAAAGGCCTCGATGATAAAGGGAATATTTTTTTTTCCACACCCACCTCTATCACTACCCCCTCATTATCAGCGCTTCCCAATCCCACCTACCCACTTTTATAGTATTCCCCCCACCCCTTAATCATTTCCTTAGAATGCTCTCCTTCCTACAATAATTTTCAATCCTGAGACCTCTAGATTATACACCAACGCCTTTACTCCCATATTCTGTTTTCTTTTAAAATTTATGACATATCTATATATTTATAAATATTTCCTTATATTTTTATATCCATATATATATATATGTTTATATATTGTTATTTTTTAAAAACATATTTATTTATATAATGTTTTTTTAAAAATTGATATTTACTCTTAAAACCATTAACACACATAAAAGCACTAAGAATCTCTGAAAATCTGGAAACATCTAAAAAACTAAAATGACTATAACTTTTGATTAAAGATTCCATATTAGCTCCAAAACTAGTAAAATATATTATCATGAAATGATTTTCTAAATGACATTTGGTATAGTCTGAATGTACATACAGATAAGAAGTTATAGCTATTTAAATTTTAAGAAACCAGGGTCGATTACAAAAAACTCAATTTATGAGGCCTTATGGCCATTTTAGGGGGTTTAAATATTGTAAATAGATTTTATATCTTACTATTTGACCCTTTTTGTTTTTTATCTCTCCACATGATTCAAGTTGATATGTGGTAGATCCCAAACAGACACTCGAATCAAAAGTTTTGGTCATTTGAAGTTTGAGTTCGATTTCTGGATTTTTTGTAACTATAATATATTTTATTCTATTTATTACCACATGATTTACATATAATTTTGTTTTATCTCATTTAATAAGTACAAATTTGACTGGTTTTGGATTTGAAAGAGTCTCCCAGATTGAAAGTTATAACCCTTTTAGATTTTCTTGGTGTTTTAGGTGTTTTAAGTGTCTTTTACATTCAGCTACCCTTCAAATAGGAACCCTCGATCACCTCTATTTAGTCCAAAAGGCCTATAAGTCCTCTAAAATGCTATAACTTCTTTTATGGGTTTATGTTACTGAAATATATATATAATTTTAAATATAACCTTTATCAAAGTATGTAAAGAGTGATGATAAAGGGAGGGGGTCTATATTAGCACTAAAAAAGCACTAATGGAGACAACCATTATACAAGTTATTTTTTAGAATAGTAGATAAAGACCCCCTTTATCCAATCTTTTTTAGATGGTTTGATAACATTCCATTTTAGCATTGCTTTTTAACTAGCACTGATATTGGGATTCATCAATGATTTTTTACAAGCGCTAATAAATAACCCCCTTTAACAATGATTTTTTTAGAGTAATTAAAGACCAACAATAATAGTTGAAAAAATGTTGTTAACGAGCACCTTTAACAACAAATTTTCTCTCCCTAAGAAAGGATTTTTAAATGTTCCTTTAGTTATCACTATTAAAACACTACCTCTAGATAAACATAGTTTTGTAGTAGTTAGCATTCATTGTTTGTATGATTTTTTTTTATCAATTTTATGTATCATCCTTCTCATATTTAAAGGATTATTGACATAAATGATGTAATTTAAGGGATATATGGATTATTATTGAACCTATAAATGTAACAATCCATGATTTGTTAGATATTTCATTTTATAAAATATGTATTGGATAATATCCTGGGTCTTGGTTAGGGTTATAGAGAATTCCCTGGTGGAAATCCAAATCAATCCCTATAGTATAATAAATGATTATTTAACATGGAAAAAATTCATTCTTAATGATATTAACAATAATAATCCCATCATTTAAATATCACTTGGATTCAATAAAACTATTTTCAATCCAATTATTTCTTCCTCTCATCTTTTATAAAGAAAAAAATAAAAAATAACCCCACCCTATATTTTACATTCCAATTTTATTTAACTTATACAAATCTAAAATTTTCATAGCCATGATCATCATTAATTTGGATATGACCTAGGTTTTCTGATTTAATAAAATTATTCAAATTTTAAAAATAATATTCAATTAATCATGCGATGATTGGAAAAATGAATTTTGGAATTATTTGGGAGGACCATGTAGTATTAATGTTTCTATTTTTAGGTTGACTATATATTTTTAGTTTTTTTGTATTCTTATTTTTTATTTAAATACAAACTTTTTCCTATCATATATTTGTAGCTTGGATTCACAACTGGATGAAGTAGGGTGACTTCATAAAGTGACCAAAAAGTACCCCTAACTTCCTTACACTCTCTCGTATTTTCCCATATCTAAATTTTCACATTACTTATTCTATCTTCAATAAACATTTTAAACAATTTAAGGAATAATAAATGATTTATTGAATTAGAACAATTTCAATCTTTAATATTAGTTAATGAATTTTTAAACATAATGGATGAATTGATAGTTGATTAATTTTACTGGCATCTAAAATATGATTCCATATTATCGAATGAATCCCTTTAGAAGACATATGATTTCAATGACCTTCAATTTTCTCTTTCTCTTACAGTAATCCAAAACACATCCATAAAGGGGAAAATATAAACCCTCTAATTTATAATTCTTCAATCCCTTTAAAGAAATAATTTTTATTCCTTGAAATTATTTGAGGATGTAAAAGGTAATTGAGTAGGGAACATAATCAGATTATCTATCTTAAACCAACCATTTATAAACCTTTTTACTTTTTTAGGCTCAAGTAGAGAGGTGGTAAACCCTTATTAAAAACAATTATACATATTAGTTTGTTGCCAATTTAATAAAAAAATAAAAAAATACGCTGAATGTAGAAGGATTTATTGATGTTATATAATAATAATATTTATATATAATACTTTAGTTAATGTATTTGTATATCAATATATAACTATTTTTTTAAAAATATTGAGTGGGAGAAAAAACATCAAATATATATATATATATTAATAAATTAATAAACACCATAAATGAAGACTATTCCAATGGATATTATAACACTCCAATATTTACATATATATTTTACATTAATTAAATATAATTTTTAATAACCCTTTTCACATAAAACACAAAACAAAAAAAAACTATAACATATTTTCATTATGATAAATATAACCATTAAAAAGTTACATTCAATTAGAGGACATATAGAGTTGTTATTAAATTATGAAATATATTAATAAATAAAAATAATGATAATTATTAATACTAATTTTGAGGAATTAAATTAGTGTAGTTAAAAAAACAAAAGAGACCATTTTATTATAAATTATTTATTTAAAAAAATGATTTTTGATACAAGAAATTTATAAGAAAATAAATTTATTAAGGATAAATTATAATACATTGTATTCTTCATATGAATAATATATAAACATTAACTAAATTAGTAAGTAATTTTAAATAAGAATAAAAACCACTAAAAATGAAAAATTCTTATTTCTATAAAACTAGTTTTCATTCAATATTTCCATTTAAAAGTTAAATTCATAAATTTTGGAATTTTATTTTGAAAAAATAATCATTAAATTTTTATTTAAAAAACCAAATTATATAAGGATTAATTCTCGTAATATTTCAGAAAATTTAGTTTTTTAGTTAAATAATAAAAAATATCATTTTTTAAAAATACATTGACTTTTTGTATAATATTTTGGTATATGAGTAATATAAATTTTTTGAAAACTTTTTTAAAAATGTATATATTTTATAAATAGAATCATACATTTAAAAATATTATGTTAAATTGGAAAACATTTATTTGACATTTTGGAAGTTAAGTTATATTTTTATAAAACTCGTTTTATACATTATAAATTTATTATTTTAAAATACATTTTATTATATCTTCCTTTTTTATTATAAAATTATTTAATATTTGGTATTATAATACCAAATCATCTGTTAAGGATCATTTTATTTTATTTCATAAAAATAGGTTTCTAATGGTACAAAACATTTATTATGGTAAATATTAATTTTTGTAAATGTTAAAAAGGTGGAGAAAAAGAATCAAATACCATAATCCAATCCTCAAAATGAACAGATGAAAGGTTTTAAAGAAAATTAATCATCCACTCTTACTTATTTCTCAATTTTGGATCAAATTTCCATGTTAAAAAGAAATTTCTAACTCATTATGTAATCAAAATTTATGAAAATGTAAAACTTCTCATTTATAAAACTATATCAATTACACCCACAAAAAACCACAATAACCATTTTAATTTCTATTGAAACGATTCCCATTGTACATATCCTATAATCCTATTACATGTTCAATTTATTATAGTCACATGAAGTTATTATAAATCCTCCATTTCCAAAGGATCATTCTAAAGAAGACTTACATCCTAAACGTGAGTATTTTCCACTCCAAAAAAATATTTTATGTATATTTCTTTTCTAACCTCCTCCAAAAAATTGCTAAACTTCGGAAAAAAATTTAATAATTTCTATTAGTATAATAATTATTTATCATATAAATGGTAAAAAAATTATATATTCCCATTTCATCCATTGGAAAATGGAAATGTCATCTATTCATATGTCCCAACTACCACACCCATGAGTGGTATATTCGGTTTTTATAACTGAATTACACAGATAGTTCAATGGGTGTATTTAAAAATTAATATTTTAATTCTTAATTTTTTATGATTCTTAAAATATATACCATTCTATACCTTCCCCACTTTCTATAAAAAATTAAAACCTCATCGTTGTATACGTGGGGACTACCACCTCTATTCAATTAAATTTTTTATTTTTCATCAATATCTTACATGGATAGTTATAAAAAATATTTGATGAATATATATGATATAATTGATTAAAATATATCATGAATACGGTATTAATTTTATAATATAAAAAATTGTGATCCTTAATAAGTTATTATTTTTTATCAATAGATTACCCGAAACAAAATTGTCATGGATATATTTCTCTTGAATAGTACACATAGTTCCCATCAAATGAACCTATGGATGTATAAATCACATAAAAAATTATTTAAATATACTTTATAATATGTTAATGATAATCTTAGTATCAAATAATGGGGTCTGACTTCACCATTGTGAAGCATGTGTGAATCTATTGGAATTAAAACATATAATAGTGAAAATAATTTATAAATAACTAATGAATGTAGACTGAATAATTATAGAAAAATTAGAAATATTATCGACATGGGTAAGGATCTCAAAATATTTATTAATATACTTATTTTTATTATATAGGTTGGTAAAATGATTTTGTGGATGTTTAGAATTAAGTTATGGGTTTCATCTCAAATTTCCTTCTTTGAGACATGCTTTTTATTATACACCTATTTTTATTAATATGGCGTAAATGTTACCACATTGAGTAATTATAAAATGTTTCTACTATTATTCTAAGAATATAAAGTTTCATTTCATGTATTTCTATTTCAATAAATTTTGATTAAATGTTATTAAATCCATAAGGGTTTCGTCATCTATATTTCACTTCATTGAGATATGCTTTATATTCACCAGTTATTTTATTTCTTAGTATATATACACCCCATGGATGTATTTTTTTATAAGTTACATTCAATTCAAGGGATTTAATTATCCACATTATGATATACCTTTTTTTTGTTGGAAATGTATTGAATTAATAAGGGTTTCATTCCAATATTTTTGTCACATCAACATTGTTATGAATGAATTTAAATATTAGTATAAATTTTGTAAACATCATATCTAAGACCACAACCATATTACTCACCTGTTTTTTCATTGGGATTTAAAAACACCTCTAAAAATTTCTATTCTATTGGTTAATAATTTACTGAATACGAAATTTATTATAGAAACAAACTCTAACCCTTCTTTAAAGTCAATAATGTTTGTCCTCAATATATATATATATATATATTTGAAATACAATTTTATGAATGTCTTAATATATTATTAAATGAAATATTATGGTGATTTAATATTAATTCAATACTTCTTAAATTTTTTTCAATAAATTGTTTTAATGGTTTCCATAATGGTTTTTTTCTTTCAAAAGTATTAAAAACCACTTTTAAACATTATCCATGTGAACACATTATTTTATTACTATCATTAATTAAAAATAATACTTTTAATGTTACAAAATAGTTTTCTAGATTTCTTTAAAATTATTAATTATTTTAAAAATATTTAGAAATATATGTTATATTTTTCAATTGCAAAATTTTGATTTAAAAAAATATTAATTTTAAAATAGATTTTAAAATGCTATGTTTTTTAAATAAGTATACATTGTCTTGATATTTTATTAAAGGATGTTTTTTAATGATTCTTTATTTTATATTAGTTTTTATGAAAACCAATTTTTGGTTTAAATAATAATATTTTAAATTAATTATCAATCTCAATGTATTTCATTTTTATGAAAATATTTTAATTATTTTTCAAGAATTTCAAAAAAGGGACATTTATTCTTGTTTTTTAATGTAATTTTTCCAAAAAACTAAAAATGGTGTTTTTCCTCTATGTCAACATCCATAAAAAATACATATGATGAAATAAGTATATTATATTATGTTTCTATACACTTTCCTTATCTAGAGAGATTATGATGCTAATGTTTTATGGAAATTTTTAGTAAACCCATTTCCTTCCCATGGGTTAGTTAAGAAACGATATAATGATGAATATTTTAAAATAATATATCCCAATAACGTACAGTTTAATTGGGTTTCATGAGTGAGGTCTTATATCTATCTCTAATTAAATTGTTAATGTTTTCCATCTTGGTAAGATGATGAGTATTTTATGTTTTACATTTATGTAAGTTGATGGAATACTCATGTTTTCCATTTACGTGATATAATAACACATTAATGTTTTCCAACTATGTGAGATGATGATACATTAAAGTTTTCCCTATAGGTAAGATGATAAAATATAAAAATTTTCAAATTAAGAAATTGTTTTCCATTTAAGAAAGTTAATAGAACATTAATTTTTTTCATCTCGATGACATGGTGATAATTTTTAATTTTCCATCATTGGGAGATGAAGGAATGAAAAATTGGTTGGGTTTCCTCACAATGTCTTAATTTTTGAGGCTTATGTTCGTGCCATTATCATATGTTTTGAAATGTTTTCATGGTATGATGAATTGATCTTATTTTATACTTAAATTGTTTTCCTAGATTTATTTTTGATGATCCATGTATATTTTGATATGTTTTTCTAATGTTATGTCCATAGACAGTGGAAATGTCCTTAAACCCATATTCTTATCTTATGTTTAATTTTTTATCATCATTTTTTATCTATTATGATTAAACATACTAATAATATGTGATCACCCTTTCATATGTTTTAATTCTAATGGTTATGAAGAATATTATGCCATAGGTATGACTAGAAGGGGATCTAGTATGGTGTGATTTTGGAAAAACATTTATAATAAAAATTTTATATAGATAATACCCAAATATAGTAAACCATTTGTTTCAAAGAGTTGTATTATTATTGGTTATATTACAATTTAAAAATTATGAAAATTATTGGAATATATAAAATATTATCTTGGATTATCTCAGTTTATATCAATTCTTTATTTTAATGTATATGTTTATAGTACTATATTCGAGATTATAGCTTTGGGGAAACATAGTTGGTATCAAAAAAAGATTCAGTTCTTTTGGGAATAAGGATGAGATATATTTAAGGAAAATATAAGGTATAAGTGTATATATAGGATAACAACCAAAATCTATGTAATGTTTAGATTTTATGGTTTCTTAGTAATGGAATTACTGTATGGATACAAACATGTGGGTGTTGGCTCTAGCACTGATTCACCTAGGTGAAATAATGATGGAAAAGGCTAGGAGTTTATTAAATCAATCTTTACTCCATACACAACACATATGAATTAATTTGGACCTAGTTTGACATGCCTGGGGAGAATGATTTGGTTTTTTATATTATCTTTATAAACCATTATGGGGAAAATGAATGTATTGACGTTAGTGAACCTAATAGGAAATGAACCTGGATAAGAAATATTGAAACCTATATATTCAAAAATTTACTTATACATATAATTTATGAATTACTCCTTCTATATTTATCATTATTATTTTTCATATTTATTAATATATATATCCTCATACCACAAATATCTTGTATGTAATTTAATGGTATGAGATTGGAGGAAATTGGCTAAAAGTGGCTGTGATAGAGAATATAATGGTTACCCTAATGGGAAAACTAATGGGTTAAAAAATTGAGTGAAAACCATCATGATAATGCTATCCAAGGTTACTGGAATAACATGAACTATATTAAGATACAAAACACACCAAGGAAAGAGAAAATATTTCTCAATTCTTTCATGTGACAAATATTCCATCCTTTTATGATGTCCCAAACTAATCATATATTTATTCTAAAAAATTTACATTAATTTAAACTTTACAACTCACAATAATGTAACTTTTATTAGATAGGGATATGGATTAGTATCTTTGAGGACCACTCACATATGAAGTTTATATTAAAAAACTTTTCAAAATTTTCCCACAATTAAACTCACCTATAACCCCATGTAGGATTCTCATAATTTATACATATCCTCATAACTAGAGGAAGGAAAAAGTAGAAATTTCTGAGATCAAATTCTTCATAATAGAAATCATATCATCAATCCATGAAGAGTTATATCAAAAAAAATATTAGGTAAAATGATAAGTTAAACAACCAATATGTTTAATACACATTATTTCATGATTTATTACAAAATTGTACACATTATTAAATCATAAAATATCATACATCCATGCATGTTTGATAAATTAAGTACATAATATAAAAAAATTAATAAGGATTACAACAATATTAATTAAAATCATCGTAACATTATTTTATTCCATTTATTTTCAAAACTACATTGGACAACAGAGGTATATACATAAGAAATGATTGAGCTATAAAGACTATTACATGAATAAAAAACATAGAATAAGGTAATTTATTATATATGATCCTGGAAAATTATTATGTTAACACAAAAGGTTTGAGAATTATTATCTTTAACAATGAGGCATTGTATAACATGATAACATAAAGACAATATGGGAATGTGGAAATAACATAATATAGGACATAACTATAAGTCAAGGATAACTGCAAAGAAAACTACACGTGGTGGAAAATGTCAAATATTTTATTTGGTCTACTCCCAAATCCCAGACATGATTTCTCTTGAGACAAAAATATTACTTAATGAATTGTGTCACTATCTTAGTGAACCCATCATTTTTATATCACGAAAATTCATAACTATGCCACGTGAATCATAAAATATAATGATTAATTCATTATTTCTAATCCCAAGATAAAAAAGTGTGGGTTATATATAAATATTATTCCCCAATAAATTAAAGTAATATTCTTCTTGTATTATATTATTGAGTTTAAATAATGATGGGCATTCACAAAAAAATTATTGTCATGGAAAAATCACTTGATAATTTAAGAATCATATTAGGCATATATAAAGGTTCATGAAAGTGATTAATGATAGTTAAATTGGTATATCATCACATGTAAATCATATGGTTAGTAAGAGGGATGTTTTAAATAATATCCCAAACTAAATATTTTGAAAAAAGGAAAAAATATAAATGATGTTCTTAAATAAAGAGGAGAAGGAAAAAATACCCTAACTTGAGAGGGTGATTCTTAAAGATTGGGAGGATATTATAGAGAGTTTGGGGGAACATGGTCAGGTTATAGAGGGGTAAGGGTTTTTTAATTTTATATAACAAGAGTTTTGAGGGAAGATAAATGGTATTTTTGGTGGGTGTATATAGATAAAGAGATAATAATTCATGATTAATTTCCAAACATAGTTTTTTGACTCTATATGATAAAGTAATAAAAACTAAAAAATGTGATATTATTTTTTCCAAGCTTTATATAAAAGTGTAGTGTTTTCAATATTATGTATTTTTATGAACTAATAAAATTAGAATACACCCATGTTTAGGTGGAAGAGAGTGATGTTTATAAATTATTGATATTAAAACAATAAAATATAATATTTGTTTTAGAGGAATGATTAAGGATTTCAAAAAATTATAAATAAACCTCAAAAAAATATTTTAAAGTATAAATATATTTTTCCACGGATACATTTTATGACATATACTATATCACTTTTGGGTCATTACTGTTTTATAATACAAACTATATATTTATATCATTTTTAATTTATAGAAAAGTAATTAGTTATCCTCGAAAATTATGAAAAAATCCCCATTGGATAATTGTATAGTTTTATTTTAAAAATAATATTTATTTTATCATAAAATAATATAATTATGATAATTTACATTTAGAAATAAAATATCAACATTTATGAAAAATACTAGTATTTTTACATTAACTATTTTTTAACCCTTATAAAATTTAATTTTTTCTTTATAAAATTTAATTATAATTTATTTTAAATAAAATAATACAAAAATAATATTTCATTAAAATATAAGTTATTTCATAAACTATTTAATTCATAAAAATGTAGTCTTGATTGAAACTAAATATTTTCCAAAAATGAAATTTTCATCTCATCATATAAATATCCAATTCAAACTAATATTCTAAAGTGATACTAATAAGTAACAAAAATAATAATTTCATTTTAAAAAATAAAATATAACAATTAATACCATTAGGGTATAAATACATAGCCCATTATTACATGAGAAAATACTCTAAGGGTAAGTTGTGCGATGGTGATATTAGCATAGGGTTATTTAATGCACATGGTTTGGGAAATGATTTTGATGATCTTGAACTTATACTATAAATATTTTATTTCATGATTCTGTTATTGAAAATTATATTAGGATGGATCAAGGGAAAATACTACTCATTCTATATCCCTTATATGCACTAATAAATTGGCATCAAATGGTACATTCCTACATGCCGAATCCCTTGCTAATTTCATCTATTTTAATTGTAATTTATCAAAACCATTAGTATAATATTCTAAATGGTCACTTAATAATGGATATATAATCAATGGTTATGTTTCTTAATGGTTTTTAAATATCACTAACCATATATCAATTCCATAATAACCACATTTTTTCATGTTTTTTCGTTAACTTCATTACTTGATAATGAATTTTGTCATTAAAAAAGAGGGAATTTCATTTATAAACGTTCAGGTTGTTTCATTAATCCCCATTTAAAAACTTTTCCCTCGAAATGTTTAATTCATACCCTAAAATAAACGAGGTTAATTATTTTTCATCTCCTATTCTGGTTCCCATGTCACTTTCTCAATGTTGTTTACCTACCACAACACTTTTACCATGTGGGATGTCTTTTTTGTTAATATTTTCCTCTACGATCTATGATATTCACCAATAACTCCTTGTAAGAATTATCAATATCCAATGACCCTAACTATGGATTATGTACATGTGAATGGTTTGGTATATACTTCCTTAAGAGGGATACCTTGATCAGATCATGTATATGAGATACATTATTTGGGACTGATAGTCGATAGGCTACTACTCCAATTTTATAAAAGATATAAAATGGGTTGATGTATCTAGGACCAATAATTCCCATCTTCCAAAAACCACATGAGTTTATTCCATTGCAAAATTTGAACAGAAACATTATCACCAACCTCAAACTCTAAAACTATTCGATGATTATCTTAATAACTTTTCAATTGACTTTGTTTGGGTTTCATATAAAATTTAATTATTTGAACTTTCACCATTATCTCTTGGACAATATCAAGTCCCATATTATACAACTCTCCAACATGTTGGAGTCTGAATCCTATTCATATATATAGAATCATAAGGTGCAATTGAAGGATAAAATATAGATTATTTTTATATGACAACCCCATGAGGGAAGGTATTGATCTCGACATCCTTAGAAAGCTATTAAAAATATATCAATATATCCTCTAGAGTATGAATTGTCCTCTCAGACCAACCATAATTTAGAAGGTGATAAGTAGTGTTGATGCTCAGTTTTGTGTTGAACGCTTGTTGGAGGCTTCTCCAAAACATTGAGGTAAACCTCATAGCCCGATCAGAAATAATAGAGTGTGAAAATATATGGACCCTTCCACTTATATTATGTATAACTTGGTTAGTAGGTCACGAGAGAAATATTCCTTGATTTAAATGAATTGTGTCTACTTTTAAGGTGATAATATATCAAATAGATGGTGTTTTTTCCATTAGGTTTCATTAGGAGTCCTATAACAAAATACATTGTAAATTTTTCCCATTTTCATAATGGTATGGGAAATGGTTTCATTATACCCTTAGAATTTTGTTTCTCAGCCTTGACTAGTTAGCATGATAAAAATTTATATACTAGATCCACAATATCCCACATCATTTCATCCCACAATAATTTTGGATTTTATTTCTCTATAAATCTTAATGGTTCCTTGATTAATAGAGAAGGATTTGATATATAAATAATCCTAAAGTTCCCTCTTTAATTATTGTATGGATGGGACACATATCTGAGATCCAAAACATAAATCTCCATCATTAGAAATGTTAGACTTTAGAATATTCACTAACACCATTTGTATCAATTCATCAAAATTGTATGCCTCTTTTAGCCTTTCAATAGTGGATGGATAATAATTTATTTGAACAAGGTAGGAAAACGATACTTTTATTAGTCCCAAATCCTTCCTTTGCATATCCAATAATATTGGATCCCTTTAAATCATCATCAAGGATAATTTATTTTATGCTTAGAGCATCTTCAACTTTTTTCCTTCCCAGGATGTTAATGTGTTAGAGAAAAATGATCATTGAGCTGCTCCAACCACAATATTTGTTTCATATTAATCTTTTTATGTGATAAAAATACTTGAGGATTTAATGATATGTATTTATGTCAAAAAAATTTCTATACAGATAATGATGCCAAATCATCAATGAAAAAACTACTACTTCCAATTATAAATCATGCATTTGGTTATTCCACTTTTTTCATTATTTTTTTGGAGGCATAAAGTATCACTTTGCATGTTTCATGAGTATAAAACCCATCCATTTTTAGATGCATCACTTTAAATAAAAAATACTTCAACACTGGTGGGAAATGTTACTTTAATTGTAGTGATTAATCTCTTCTCCAGCTATTTAAGGTTATCTTTTATTTCATCAGTCTATACAATATTTACTAACTTACAAGCTATCATGGATATTTGGATAGAAAATTGTGATATGTTTATCATAAATCAATTATAGTACCTAACTAATCCCTGGAAACTACAGATTTTTATCAATGTGGTTGTTTGTCTAAATCCTTTAATATCATTAGTTTTTGAAGGATCCATAGATATCCTTTTACTGGGGATAACATGTTCTAATAAATTTACATTATCCTACTATAATCCACATTTACTATACTTTAAATATGGTCATTATTTTCACCAAGTCTTCCATACAGTATTCAAATGATCCTTATGTTCCTACAAGTTTTTTGTGAGAATGAGAATTTCATCTATAAAAACTAACACGAAATTACCATTATAATATATAAAGTAAGTAATTATAAATTAAATGATTATTTCTAGGGAATTAGAGAGTCCAAATTGGATCACATTGAACTTCTATTTCTTATACATTGTATGAAAAGTAGTCTTTAATATATCATCTTTACTCACCTTTACATGGTAATATCCTGACTGAAGATCCACCATAATAAATTACTGAGATCTATGTAGTGGATCATATAATTCATCATGTTGTGGTAGAGGATGATTATTCTTTATAAAGATATTTTTATAACCACAATAGTTAATGAATAGGAGTATTGATCCATTATTCTTCCTAATAAAGATGTCTAGTGCACCCAATGGTGAAACACTTCGACATAACAACCCTACATCTATATTCTATGATAATTATTTCTTCATCTCATCAGGTTAAAAAACACATTATATATAGATTCTTGGATATTTTAAAAGCTCTAGTTATGAGATCAATTGGGAACTCCACATCATTCCACGTGTAGAGGGCATACAAATCATAGGGAATAACATTAGAAAATTACCATATAATGGTGATGTCATCAAGTATGATATTTTATTTAATCTCTATCATTTTTTTGATATATTTTCTCAAAAATTAATAATATTCTTTCCTGTTATATTGGTACTATAGATAATTCACCCTCCTCATTAAACATGTATATAATTGAAGGGTGATTCATGATATGGATTGTGATTTAATTCCCTAAAAAATGTTTGTTATCCATATTCAAGGAAATACAATCCATGTATAAAATAACATCCAATCCATCTAAAGGAAGTATATCAAGATTCATTGGGTTATTCATCCCACAAATTCAGATATGGGAGAAGCTGTATACTCAAATACAATAATTTTATCATTAACCATCTTCAATGATAACTCGTCTTCAATGTTTTCAGGTGGTGTTTCCATAGTTCTACTAAACATGCATGATATGAACTAATTTATAGAACCATAATCCTATAAAAAAATTTATGTTCATTAATAGGTGATAAGATTACATTTAACTATTTGATTCTCGGTCCAAGAATTTACATAATTTAAAATAGACTTAGTTATGAAATTTTCTAAACTGTTGACCTCACAAATGGGGAGCAATGAACATTAAATGGATAACTCATTAATGGAATATATTCTTTATCCTATTAATTTTTATTTTTCTAACCTATTTTATCCACGATCTATTTAATAAAAACAATATTATAGGAATTTTTGTTTTATTAATAATTTTTCATAAGGAGGATATGAATTTTACAAAGCATATCCAACATGAGTTTCAAAAAAGGTGTGCCATAAGGCCCACTTTCATGCACTAGGTTCTGATCGATTCCTGCTTGATGCACTTTTTTTGAGGTTATTAGCCCACAGTACAATTGTACTAGATCCACAACTATTTATAGTATTCATGTAGAGATGAATTTTCATGGAAACCACATTATAATTTTACAATATTTAGGGATATTTTATATGTTTTTACAGTCCCTAGTACTTTTACTAGAGTTTTTATCGTAATCTCAAAATAAGTAAAATTTACATTGATACCAACTATGAAAACACATATTTTTAATTGTCTTTATTTGCTGATTTATTGTATAAAGGTAAACATTATACAATCCCAAATGATCATGATGCATTATTTATTTAGGGAATTATGAACATAACATGACAACATGAAAAAGGAGTCCAAAATACTAATTAAAAAAACATAACAGTTGATTATATTTCATGGGACTTCCAAAAATACACGAGGTTACCTAACGATGTACATATGAAAGTGGTTATCTAAATAGACGAATTAGATAATTAAAAAAATATAACATAAGTTAACGTAGTAAATGTGATCCAAAATCCATATTAATATAACATTAAAGGGGTGATAATCACAATACTAACTAATGTGGAATGATATAACATGATAACATAAATGAAACATGAGAATTTGGGAAAACATAGAACATGATATAAAAATAAGTCAAGGATATTAACCATGAAAACATAAAAAGGTGAAAAAGTACCATAATGTATTATGTTTACTCCATAATCCCGTAAATTACATGTAGTTAAACTAAAACCTCACCAAATACATTGGAGAACTATCTGGTTGCACCCATCATTTTCATATCATGTACATTCATATGTGTGCCACATGAATAATATAAAATAAATATGTATTTCATAAATCTTAATCCCATAATCAAAGAGTGTGGGTAATATACATGGAAATATATAATCAATTAAGGATAGGAAAGAATTGGCGGATACTCCTATGTGGAAATAAGGATGGTTATTCATAACAGAAATATTTGGCATGGAAAAATCATAAGATAAATTTGATAACATAAATGGGGTATATAATGTTTATTGGTAGTGATTAATGAAAGTGAAAGGTGTATATATTCACTTAGAAATTATAATGGAATTGAGAGGTTTGTTTTAAACCATATACAAAATGAAAAATTACAAACAAAAGGCATAATATAAAGGAGGTGGTTGAATATAGATGAGATAGAGAGTATCCCTTACCTTGGGATGATTCTTCATAAATGTTGAGATGAGACTATTAAGTGCTTTGAGGAACCTTGGGAGGACTATAGAGATGGAAGGTAATAGAAATTTCATTGTACAAAATTATTTAGTGAAGAGTAATTAGAATCCTGGTGGGTTAATATTAAAAAATAGAGAATAATTGTTTGTTAATTTCTAAACATAGTTTTTAGACACTATATGATAATATTAATAAAAAACCAACCAAAGGGGTTTTTCCATGGTTTTATTTAATGTGGACGTGGTTTATTAATTTTTATGTTTATGAACCTATATAATTTCATTAATACCATTATTATGGTGGAAGTCAATCCTATTTATTAATAATTGATCTTAAGACCATAAAATATATTATAGGTTTTGGAGGAATATTTAAGGGTTTATATTAACAACCAAATATCTTTAAAAAACATTATTTTAAATGGAAAATATATATTAATCATGTATACTTTTTATGTTATATATTATTTGGGCCATTATGATGACATAATGCACAATGTATATTTATATCATATTTAATTTTGACCAAAAAAGTTGTGAGTCTCCAAAAATTATGAAAATTCACCGTTTGATAATTTCTATTTTTTTATTTCAAAAATATTATTTTTTTATCATTAATATTTTTTAGTTCTTGTAATTTATACTTTTAAATCCAAAATTCATATTTATTTAAAAATACTGAGATTTTTATAAGAATATTTTTCTTCCCTTTATAATTTTTTTTGACTACAAAAAATTATATTATAATTTATAATATATATATTAATTAATAATATTATTTTATGAAAATATAATTTATTTCTAAAATTATTTAACTTGTTTAAAAATGTGTCTTTGTTGATACTATATATTTCTTAAAAATACAATTTGTGTTTCGTCGTATCAAAATTCAATTAAAACTCATTATATAAATAATATTAAAAAGGGAGAAATATAATAATTATTTTCTATAAAAAATAAAATTTAAAATTAATATTTTGATGGTATATGTATGTATCCATTTATTATTCATGAGAATTACGTAAGTGTAAAGTGCACAAGGTTGAGATTTTCATGTTGTGGTTCGATGCACATGGTTTGGACAGTGATTGTGATGAGATTGAATGTCTCTCTTAAACAGATTCATTTATTTTTTAGTTATTGAATATTTGATTATTCTTGGTTATGGAAGAAGCCTAGTGATTCTATCTCGTTATGTGGCTCTGAAAAATGTGCTTCATAGGGTATGATCGTACTGGTCGAGGTCATCACTTATTTCATCTTTTTCATATGGTATTTATCATAAACCATAATATAATAATCTTAATAGTCACTATAAAATGATTATTATCAATTATTATGGTTCTTAATGGTCTTTTACATTTTTTAGAGTATATAAATATTAAAAAATAACCAATGTAGAGAACATTTTTTAATCGCTTCAAAATATGATAATGAATTTATTCATTCAAAAAGAGGGAATTTCTACTATAAAGGATTGGTTTGCTACATACATTGAGAAATTTCTTATTGAAATAAAATTTAAAAATCAGAATTTTCCATAAATCATTATGTAAGGACATGTTATGTCAAACTTACAAACTTATACTAGGAAATACAAGTGTGACATAAAGATAGAAAAATGGTATTAGTAAATGAAATCATAGAATCATGGAATCATGGATTATGTGGAAATAATATAAAACATTACAACATAATGAAAATTCAACTGACACTTCCAATAATAACATAGAGGAAATTATCCCATGGTAGATTGGGTTCACTCCCCATTCATGTCACTATAGTGGAAAAAGTACACTAGGGATTGGGTTCACTCCCCATTCCTATTAACATAGTGGAAAAGTTTCTATTGTGGATTTAATTCAGTCCCCATTCCCATTAAAATATTATAATAGATCAAATAAATTATATGGTTTACAACATAATATAATTAAAATCATATCATGTGACATAATGGTTTACCCAATGCATTATAGGGATATTTAATATTGGGCCGACCCATCACATAACATAATGTTATTAGGATAACCACCCATGTAGCATACATGATATCTCATGAGATGGAATCATTATCCAATGATTTGGAGTATAATTATAGGCCTAACATTAACATAATTAATATCATACATATTAATTACACATATAGAAATGAAGGCATGTATAAATGATAAGAATGATCAAACCAAAAAGAAAAAAGTGATTTTTTTAAATCGAATTCAAGAAATAACCAAAGTCTAATTTATAATTATTCTCAAGAGAAGAATTAGTTATTATTTTTTATACTTAAATATTTTAAAAACGTATATATTTGTTTAAAATGTTTTTCTAATATAGAAAATTCAGGGTAAGGATCCAGAGAAGAAAGAATAAAAAATGAACTACTTTGGTGATACATGGTGAAATTAATAGATGATATTTTTAAATAATAGAAGAGATTATTGCTTTTTGAAAAATATTAATTCATATAGAATGGTTTAAAAAATAAAAAGGTGTTTAAAAATATATTTATGTTGAATAATAGTTTATTGAGGTTACACTTTTCCTGAGAAATGAAATAATAATGTTTCTTAAAATAAAGATTACTAAAAAGTTGGAATTTTGAAGGGAACTTAAAGAATATATTAACACACAAAGAAAAATTAAAGTGAACCTTGTTTATATTTATGGAAGATATATACATCATGTTGATGAAATATATGATACGATGAGAGATAAAAATAGACAAAATGATAGTGAATATCTAATCAAAAAATAATGCAGATGTTTTCATAAGTTACATTTTTAGTTTTTAAAACACATTTGTAGAAATTAAGTATTGTAAAAAATGAGATACAAAATTAATTATAAAATGGAATATACGAATGAATATTGTAATATAATATCACACATAATTTGTATTTCATTTATAAAAATGAACATTAGAGGGAAAAAATAATATATAAGGATGGGAAACTGTTGATTATGTGGTTGAGAGTTGTTCTTAGTGTAGTTTCATTTTCTTGTAGGAATATAAGTCATTAATAAATAATATTTAAAATAAAAATAGATATAAAAGTGTATATTTAGGGTACACCATATTGTATGATATTTTAAAATCAAGGAGAAACATTATTTGTCAAGAAAGTTGAGTTATGAAAAAACCCTTATATTGTAGGGAAGAAATCACTCATAGACTACAAAAGGGAAGATAATTAATGGAAGTTATTTTTTCTTATTAAACCATAATTATTGATATTATAAGTCAATCAGGTAGTAGTAAGACAAAAAAATTATGATTGGTTCATAATATCAAAGCATGCCTCGATGAATAGTGATTGAGATAGAAACCCTTACCTTGATCCAAATTCATTTTGCACATGCCCTTAACATTCTGAAAAATCTAATTATGTTTACTATATACCTTATTATAAGACATATTATTCTATATTTAATTTAATATATATGATTTTTTATCATATTATATTTTTTTATTATATATTTTTCTTTCCTACTTTGGTTACATGAAGTTGTTTAGTCATGTGTTGGTAACATCTTACCCATGTTAACCACGATCAAAAGAATTGTAAAATATTATCATAATATCCCTAATATTAATAGTTTTAATGAAATAAACTTTTTTTAAATATATTTTTAAATCCATTAATGAAGGGTGGGGATGAAAAATGAAACATAATTCTCATGGAAGTGGTCATCCACATGAAAACACGATTAACGATTCTACTTCTCAGTGAATCAGAGGGGAGGATAGTAAATGATAATTTTGAAATTTAAAAATCATAGTTATATTATATATATGATATTTATTCATTTATTATATAATTTTTACCTTCTATGAATGAAGGTAATGAATATGGAAGTCGTCGCTTCATGAAGGCGGTAGTTCACACAAACACACTTATTACGATTTTGTTTTTCTATATGGGAGGAGAGGAGTATATAATATATATTACATGAATATAATAAATTCTTAGTATAATAATGATACTAATCCACTATATTTTTTATGGTTACAATATATTTATAATTGTATGATAAATGATAAAAGATTATGAGAAAGGTAGTACATATGTTGGAGACTTGATCTTCACTTAGAGATATTCATGGAAAATAATGACTTAATATAACATATATAAAATAAGTTATTTTTAAAGAAGAAATGACTTATAGGAGAGTAAATTTGGTAAGAGGGTCAAGGTAAACTCAAATGGTAAGTGTAACAATAAAGGGTATAAGTGAACCACATTATATGTGAAGAAAATGGAACTTTTGGGAATGCCCTTCACTATTCAATGATATGATTACACTATTCCCTGATCAATTATTGGAATATCTCATAATAACAGAGTTTGGGTGGTATTTGGTTGATAAAGACTCAAATATCACTTTACATAAATGTTTTAAACATATTTTAAATATTTTTTACATAGGTTTTAAGATTTTATGAATTTTTTCCCATGGAAACTAGTTTTTATCTAATAAATAAATATTTTATATAAAAATTTTAGGTAAAGTTTTTTAATTTTGGAAGTATTATAATAAAATTAATCAAAATTTATACTTATTCAACTTGAGAATACGAGGAAATAATATTTTAAATTTTAATATATAATTTATAAAAAACCTATTTTTTTAGAATAATGATTTTTAACCAATATGTGTTCTTAAACATATTTATTGTTGAAAAACAACTGAATGTGTGTTATTATACTAATACATAGGATTCTTAGAGTAATTATTTAAATTTTATCAATTTAATTGATTAGAAAAAAATTAATAGATATTAATAAAATGATTCGTTAATTTTTCTTACTATTATCACAGTAATTAACGTTAATATTACTTATATAATGTTTATGCATAAAAATTTCAAATTATTAGGGTTGACTGATATTAACATTTTGAACTAAAGTATGAAATAATATTTGTTATATTTAATTAAAAAAATTTATAATGTCAATTTTTAATATAAACACATAAAAACAATTTTTCGTGTGAAATATTACTTGAGTTTAAAAAATGTTAAATACATATTTTATAAATTAAATAGAGTATCATTAAATTTATTATATTTACTATTAAATATTTATTTTTTAATACAAAAATGTTTTCATATGATTTTAATTTATTATTCTATCATAAACGTGTTATTCTATTCACAAAAGCAATTTTATTTATATTTACCTAAAATCAATTCTTTCAAAAAAATATCCCAAATTCATACATAAATCATACTAAAATAATAATGATATAATGTAATAAAAAATTATGTCTATCATATAAAATTAACATTCTCAATTATATATATATATATTCTTAATGAATATTATAAATAATAAAAAAACATTTTTATTGAAAAATGGAATTTTAAAACATTACTTGTCTGTAATATTATTTAATTACAACTTCTTATTCAAGTGTCATTAAAATAAAAGTTCATAATAATATTTTAAAATGATAAATTTAATTTTTTAGGAATAAATTTATAACACATAAAAAAATATTTCATTGAAATTAAGTACTTCTTTTATACTAAATTCGCTTTAAAAAATAAAATTAATTAGTTATTTATATTATAAAATTTAATTTTTAATTTTTTGTTGATATTGAAATATTTATTTTAGTTATATATATATATATCATAATATTAATAATATAATAATAATTATAAAAATATTTGTACATAATGTTTACATATATATCTAATATTTTTATATCATACATTAATTTCATTGCGAGTATTATGTTTTGAATAATAAAAGACTTTCAAATACCTAACCGATGTATATCAAATAACTATATATGAAATGATTTCATTTTCATTAACTATATACAAAATAACCATATTTTCAATGACAATATTTTTTTCTTATATATATTTTTATTGGTCCTATTACATTATCACATCAAATTTCAATAGTTTTTATTTTTGATAAATAATATGCTTTCTCTATTTGACATATTCTTCCCCATTATTTATTTTCTATAGCTATTGGTTATCCTAAAATTTTAAGATGATAGAATAGATATCCAAAGGTTAATAATTTTATTATTCTCTATTTATTTTTCCCTTTTAATTTTTTCACATTTAATGGATAAACTAGTCCATGTGGATTTAATAATACGGGGTTTATAAAACATAGTTTTATATTCTTCTTGTGGAGTCAATAAGGTTTTCCTTATGACTTTTCCATTCCTTCTTATTTTTAAAATCACAAACACTTTATCATTATGCAAATGTGATTTTACCTCTGTTTTACTTCTAAGGAAAATTTCCTTAAGGAAATTTACGTCTTTCTTGTTTTCATTGTTCATATCAATTTATTTTTCTTAAGTATAAAAATTGGATTCATATCTATATTCTCAGAATCGTATAATAATTAGATATAAAGAATTCTGTTTCAGGATCTAAATTCTCATTCCGAATTTTTTAATGAATTCTCATTTTGAATTTAATGCGGAATTCTCATTACGAGTTCTGTAATAAATTCTCATTATGAATTATGTGATGAATTCTCATTATGAATTCTGTGATCAATTCTCATTATGAATTATGTGATGAATTATCATTACGAATTATCCGATGAATTCTCATTACGAATTCTATGATGAATTCTCATTATGAATTCTCTGAAGAATTCTCATTATGAATTATATGATGAATTCTCATTACAAATTCTATGACGAATTCTCATTATGAATTCTGTGATGAATTCTCATTTCGAATTATTTGATGAATTCTCATTTAAAATTCTGTGATGAATTCTCATTACGAATTCTGTGATGAATTCTCATTACGAATTCTGATGACGAATTATCATTACGAATTCTGATGATGAATTCTCACTACGAATTCTGATGATGAATTCTCATTATGAATTCTGATGACGAATTCTCATTACAAATTCTGAAGACGAATTCTCATTACGAATTCTATGATGAATTATGATTACGAATTTTGTGAGGAATTATCATCAAGAATTCTGTGATGAATTCTCATTACGAATTCCAGTGAAGAATTCTCATTATGAATTCTGGTTGTGAAATCTTATTATAAATTATGGATATGAAATTTTATGAAATTCAACTCCGAATTATTCTGATAAACAGAATCTGAATATCCTAGTAATATTGACTCTGAATATAATTTTTGGTTAGACTCCAAACTTTTTACTTACACTCTGATTTGTTATGTTTGTTATAAAACTATGTCATGGTTTTAGTTACCCATGATTCGCCATAAAACGATGTCATCCATTCTGTTTTTAACTAACCGTTGGTTGAGTGACACATGTACATGTCCCTCCAAAACTTAAGGAAAATATTACCATTGGAGGAGGGAGTCAACCGTTGGAGCTTCGCCTAAAAATTGGAGATCATTTGAAAAGAAGCTATAACTTTTGGAATTTTGGTGATTAGAACTTCCTGAAGTGATTTATAGAGAGGGAGGCTCTTATCAAATCTCAAAGCTTCATGCATAAAGTTTGAACAGCTTGTTCAAACTTTGCCTTGTGCAGACTTGCTTCGTGTGACTCCGATTGATTCTGATTACAATCGAGGGCTTCCTAGGATAGGAAGACATAGGTTCCAACACCGTGAAGTTGAGGGCTTCCTTGCTAAGGAAGATAGAGGTTACACCTACCTTGAAGTTGAGGGCTTGCGGGGATAGCAATACAGAGACTCTGATCTTCATATCGAGGGATTACCCAGGTGTGGGTAAGACAGAATTTCTTGAAAGTATAAATCAAGGGACCTTTATCCAAGGTTTTTGGATACCCTTCTCTTTGGGTTAAAAGATTTATATATTGTTACTTGTTGTTGATACAAGTTTATCTTTTCCGCTGCATTTTCTATGATTAAGAAAGTATAACTATCTTATAATTCCTTACACTTGTATACTCGGATTCACTTAGATTCTATACGCTTTATGGTGGAATCTCATATTGTAAACATTAGTTATGTTTCATTTTTCGGATCCATATTTCCGGAACCGGTTTTTCGGAATCACTTTCCAAATTTAAGCAACTGTATAGAACTAGAAGTTTGTAACTTCATACTTTGTCCCAATATTTCAATTGGTGTTAGAGGTGTTATGAATTTTCTTAGTTTAACTTTGTTAAACATAGATTTTTCCTTATTTAAGGAAATTTTTAAAGTGTACAATTCACCCCCTCTTGTATATTGAGCATCTACATCATTATTTCAATCCTAAAATTGGTATCAGAGAAGGTCTCTGAAATACTTATATTCACATATAAATTTTTCTTTCTCTATTTTTCATTGTTTTATATTTTCCTTGTGTAGGAATATTTTTCCTTGAATCTGAACTTTTTTTATTAACAAGTTTTTGTATAGAAATATTTTTAAGATGGTAGGAATGAAATTTGGTTCTATTGACAACCTAAATCCTTCAAGACCACCATTTTTTGATGGTAATCACTAAGAGTATTGGAGAGATCGAATGAATACATTTGTTATCAGTACTGGAGAAGAAAATATTTTATGCTTTCTGGAGGTTACCAAATTCTTGATAAGGAAGTTAGTACTTTCAAAAATCAAGAGAAGCATGATTATCAATTAAACTATAAGGTATTCAATACTTTACTATGTTCAATTAAAAGGAATATATATATCCAAATTTCTTCTTGTGAAGTAGCTATCTTTATATAGAAGAAACTTGAAGTTTCTCATTTTGGTACATCCAATGTTATTGAGACTAGAAGAGATATGCTTAGAGTTGAGTATCATGGTTTTTACTTTCCTTATGGAGAACCCATTTTTAAGGTGCAACAAAGGTTTATGACTATCGTGAATATCTTACAATCTATTGGAGAGAAAGTTCTGGATGATGAAGTTCTTGTTTCCAAGATCATTGATAGTATGCCCAATGAGTGGGAATGAAAGAGAACACCAATTGATGATAACATGAAGGTCACTCAAATTTCATTAGATGAACTTTTTGGAACTCTTCTTCAACAAGAAACAAGGATGAAGAGAGATTCTGACAACATCAAAAAGAATAATGTGAATGGTACTATTTCTTTTACTACAACATCAAAACATATGAAAGCTAAGACTCATGATAGAGTTACTAGATTCAAATATAAGAAAGTTATTATCCAATATGAATCTAGTGAGAGTGAAGTCTCAGAAAAGGAGTTTGAAAATATTGCTCGAAGGATGAACAAGATAGCTGGAAGAAGAAATTTCCAATCAAAGTATAAGAAGAAGGAAAGGAAAGATAAGATAGATTCAGAAGTCACATGATACGAATGCAAGAGAGCTGGACACATAGGACCTGACTGTCCTTTTCTCAAGAAGAAAGAAATAAAAGAGAGTCATTCTGAAAGGAACTAGATAAAGTATTATAATGACAATGCTAAGAATGTTTTGAAAGCTAATGACACCTGGAGTGCCTGTGGTAGTGGCTCTTCAGATGAATCTTCATATTATTAATCTTCTGGACAGAAGAATCTTGGTCTTGTAGCCTGATTACCTATTAATAATCCTTTCTTTATGGATAAGGTACACAATGATGAATCAATGACCAACGTTTATTTAAATTCAAATGATTGTAAATATTATAACTCTTTTGATGAGGAATCCTCTTCTGATGAAGAAAATACTTTACCTACATATGAATAAGTTTCTAGGTTTGCTGAACTTCTTGAGATTTAGCATTCAAAACTCAATAAAAAAATTGATAAGGCAACCTCTAGGAATACTATTCTTACTAAAGAAATATCTAATCTTTATAATGAACTTGATAAGAAAAATGATGATTTTATAAGTATTTCAAAAAGTCTTGAAGAAGTAAATTTTGAAAAGAATAAACTTTCTAAAGATCTAGAAAAAGTGATTTCTAAAAAAAGTGTTTTCGAGCCTAGATCTAGTTCCAAATATAATGATTTTGAAGATAAAAACTTGGTTATAAAACTCAAGTATAAAATATTTTCCTTAAATAAGTGTTTGTTGAACATTACATTAAGTAAAGAAACTTTTGATAAGATGAATTCACAAATACAACCATTATGAAACAAATCCGGATTTGGTTATACCCATGCAAAACTAATTTTTACTAACAATTACTTTGTTCCTCAAAGTGCCCCATTTTGTACCAAGTGTCAATGTGGTGGTCACTGGGCAAAGAATTGTTCTTTAAAAAAAACTAATATTTATGTTTTCATAAGTATTATTTTTCTAAGAAGATGTGGGTGGCAAAAATTTTGTTATTTGGAAGTCTCAGATCCAAACAAGTTTGGATTCCGAAAGTCTAATTCTTTTCTTAATTTTAGGAAAATTGGGGAAGTACCAACCGAAAAACATGGTACATGGATAATGGATGTTCCTAGAATATAACTGGTGACAAAAACTATTTTGAAATTATTATTAATACGAAAGGAGAAAAAGTAACTTTCGGAGACAACGCTCAGGGAGAAATTTTTGGTATAGGTAATATCGTTTTTCTTGGTAAAAATTTTATTTCAAATGTTTTGTTTTTTAAGGGTCTTAAGCACAACCTCATTAGCATAAGTAAATTATGTGATGAAGGATACCTTGTGAATTTTAGTATTGATAAGTGCTTAGTACACATGTCACGACCCGTCCTCGGGGCCGTTCCGTGACTACCCCAAGCCCGCCTTCCATAGGCTAGGGGCTGGCGACTAGCACCAAAGGAGTAAATCCTGATAACTGGAAGGAATTGCATTTATAAAAGTAAACAAAACACCATAGAGTACAAGCGGAAGTAAAACACTAAGTACAAAAGAAATTGTTGAAAAGCATATGGGCCAGAATACAAACCCAACTGAAAGTACAACTACAACTGAAAGGAAGTACAACGGAAAAGACAAACAGTTGGAAGAAAGGAAGCAGCTCCTGGGTCATCCTCTTCGGATCCTACCTGAATGGTAGGTACAGATAGCTTAGCTCTTGGATCGTCCACCACGGATCCTACCTGAAGGGTAGGTACATATAGCCTCCACAATGCTCTTGCCCGTCAACCTCCCAAGTGTTGTCTTTCCGTGAAGTCCACCTCTGGGTACCATCCAGTCCTCGAACACTCAGCTTCTACCAGCGCTGCCCATCGTCTGCAACCAACAGAACGAGGTGCGGGCATAGCCCGTGTAGGGTGAGTATAACGATACATAGTAGGGACCACGAGACCCTCAAGATCTCACCAAAACCAACAAGGATAACCACAAGAAGATCTCAACAGATAAACTCTACTTAGGTATATGCCCATACATATAACTAAGTTATCAAGTAACCCATATCAATCATGAGGAAAAAAAGATTATGAAATCAGCGGATAACCACTACCCAGGTATATGCCCATACATATACCTATGTCATCAAGTGACACATCTCAATCATGAGGAAAACACAAAGGTCATAGACTCAGCTCAAACCAAGATTTTCATTATTGAAACCGTAACTGCTGAAGAGCTCCATCTCTGTGAGTACAGTGATCCTATCATGTCTCTAAGGTACTTCTCACTAACCTAAGACTGTTGAGGTACTCCTCCTATCGAGTACCTTCGGGTCTGCCAACTCACACAGTAGTGCTCCTTCGCCATGGTCTGCCACCTCACACAGTAGTGCTCCCCCTCATAGCCTACAGAGGTACTCCTCCTGTCGAGTACCATGGGTATGCCACCTCACACATTAGTTCTCCTCCGACATGGGTCTACCACCTCACAATGTAGTGCTCCCCACTGGGCTATGCAAGTCACTCCGAATCGAATCGTACAAACAGTCATCTAGTCACAACCAGCTACAAGGTCTTCGTACTCCGTACGCTCATCTTCAGAAGGGTCCGATCCACGAGCTACAGGTCGATACTCTAAGTATCACAAGTCCCACGAAGAAGTATCTCAAAGGAACGCCTCGTCATAGGGGTCTCAACGCAATAGACGGCGCGTCAATCGTACACCCGTTCTGTGAGTTATTAGCCTTTTCGTTCCAGGGGCCCGGTTGGTTTTGTTTGTGAACCAACCCGGCCGTATCTCAAATGTACCCCTAACTCTCATAGGGTATACTCATAAAGACCGTTTCTCAATGTGATCACCAACGCCGCTGACGGTTCGTCAAACAGACGTCCGGTCTGAAAGATATCATCTTTTCCGTTCCCGGGGCCCGGTTGGATTTCGGGTACAATCCAACCCAACCATACTCCAACTGCATCCAAAAATCATATGATGTATTCCAAAAGTTCCATCTCATCAAGAGGAATTCAACGAGACAGACGGTGCGTCAATCGGGCGCCCGGTCTGTGAGTTATTGGCTTTTTCTTTCCAGGGGCCCGGTTGGTTTCGTTTGCGAACCAACCCAACCACACTCTGACAGCGTCCAAACCACGAGAGGAGTAATCCAAAAGTTCCTCCTCATCAAGAGGAAACCAACAAAGTCAACGGTACGTCAATCAGACGTCTGAAACTCAAGATATAAACGTTTCCGCTCCGAGGGCCCGGTTGGTTTCGTATCCGATCCAACCTGGCTGAACCCAAAGTTCTCTGAAACCTTAAGTTTAATATATCGAAACGACCATCTCATTTCAAGTATCACGTCGCCACTGACGGTGCGTCGATCGAAGGTCCGTAGCCAAAGTTATGGGCAAAAGACCGTAGACAGTCCGAAATAGGGGTCTTGGCCCGGCCCGGCCCACCCCAACCCCCCCTGGGTCGGCCGTACCGGGTCGACCCGAACCGGGTCTCGGTCCAGCCCAGCTGGGCGCGGCCCGACCCGGCCAGTGCATCCCGGCCCGACCTGGGCAGCCGGCTGGCCCCGCGCTGGCGCGGCGCGATGGGTGCGGGGGTTACAAACCCCCCCGGTTGTCAACCTAGTGCGGCTTAAAGCTGCACCGCCTCAAACTCGGAATGGCCCGGCCGTTACGGTTAACGTCCCACCGTCGCGGCTCAGCCGCGACGGTTTTCTGAGGTGGCGCGCCACTTCCGCCTTCTGTGGGCCACCGGACGCGCTCCGGTGGTCCGTTTCGCCTGCCGCCTTCGCCAACAGTCCTCCCGGGACCTGATATTTACTGTGAAAGACTTCAAACGACATTTCGCCCCGATTCGTCATCGCCCGTCGATCCACACGTCAAATAAAAAATCGCGCCGTCTTCATGGTTTTCTGGGGCGGCGCAATGGCGTCGCGCTTCTTCATCGTGATTCTCTAAATTCCCGCACAAAGCGACGACACTACGTCACTTCCATTTCAAGCCATGTAGATAACCATCAAAAAAGGGGAGGAGGTTCGGCCGTGTTTCTGCGGTCCGACCTCCTCCTTTATTTTGATAACAGTTGGCCGTTAATATCGAAGAACGTCAAAAATTATTCACAACATAAAAACCAAACCCCTACCTTGCAAAGACATTACACGTCATCGAGCCGCGGAAGAGGCAAGCGTCGCGATGATCGGACATCGCGAAAGATCGGTGTCGATTCCATTGACGTCAGAGGGTGAGTCGTCGTCAAAGGTGACGTTCCCCGCAGTGGGGTCTCCTCCCTTAACGCGAAGGGAGAAGATGAGAAGGCACATCATCGATGATCGCCCGATGAAGAATGCGGCGTCTTTCTTCCTTCGACGTGGAGAGAAGGTGCCAGATGAGACGGTGTACTTCGTCGAAACTTCGGTGTTCTTCACGTTCTTCAACAAAAGAGATGAAGTGTTCTTCTTCGGAGCAGGAAGTTCTTAAAAACTCAAATGCTCTCTTCCCTTCCTCTTAACACAACAATTCTAACCAAAATTAAATAAGGCTCCACCTTATTTTATTTACCGAAGCCATGCATTCAAAAATACAAAATTCAAAAGCAACAAACTTAATTAATTGATCTTGATTTGTCAAATTAATTAATGTTTAGGTGCCCTGAATTAAAGAAGAGAGAGGGGGAGGTGAGTGGTCTCACATTAAAAAGGGGGGGGGGGTTAAACTTGTTAATAAAAGTTACCAATTAATGAGAGGAGAGGTTTAAGGTAGTTTTGGGAAGCTGAAAGGGGTGGGGTTTGTGTGGGCCCCACCTCACCTTTAATCCTCTCATGGGAAGTTGGGTGGTTACCCCAACTTCCACTAAATGGATAAACCACTTAAAAGAAATAAATATTGTAACTCAATTTTTATTTTATCTTCCAGAAATTTTTAACAACTCCTCCCGTGAAAACGCAACTCCGAAAAAGATCTTCTTAAGCAATTACCGGCGCTGCGAAGCCATCGGTACCCTCGGAAGTCGATTCCGAGCACAGGTTCAAATGTTAGAAAAACCCTCTCGTTTGTTCACGGAACATACCCAAGCTAAACTTCGGAAAATAATTCCGGGCACACTGGGCCTCAGAATCATGCGCCGTCAGAAACTGCGTTCTTGTAAAATTACAAAGAAAATTAAGAAAAAATTTCGCTTGAATTTTACAGGTCTTTACATTACTCCCATCTCAGGGTTTTATGTCCCCGTAAAGCTTTAACACTAACTAAGAATACAAAATTAGTACTGAGCACGTATATGAGCCTTCTGCTCCCAGGTGCTCCCCTAGAGGTTCCTGTGCTGCCAGTGAAAACGCACCTGAGGAATCAATCGTTCATATGGGACCCGCTCCTATCGATCCTTGATCTCCACTGGAATCTTCGTGAAAGTCACCCTTTCATCGACATCCAACTCCCTGAGTTTGATGATGTGTGAAGGATCATGTACGTATCTCCTCAACCGAGGTACGTGGATGATTTCATGCACTCGGTGCAATGAAGGTGGAAAGGTCAGGCGATAAACCACTTCGCCTACCCTGCCGAGGACCTTGAAGGGTCCAATGAAGTGCGGAGATAACATGCAACCTCAGCCAAATCTCCGTAATTCCATGTCAAGGTGAGACCCGTAAGAAAACGTGGTCGTCATCCTCGAACTCTAGGGGTCTCTGCCTCTTGTCAGCATAATGATTCTGTCGGCCCTGAGCTGTCCTCATCCACTCTTGGATGACCTAGACCCACTCTTTCATGGCCTAGACCATCTATGGTCCCACAAGAGATGCTATGATTTCTTCTTTTCTGATAAGAGAAATCTGGTCTCATCCCCTGGATGAACCACGTTCTTTGCCTAATACAGTCAATACAGACATGAATGATGTATTCATTCCATGGACGAAGTTGTAAGGCCTCGACGTTACTATCAAGAGATCCAACCGTCACTCTTGCCTCTAAGGGTCGAGTCACACTATCGGCATTAGCGTGAGGTAACTGGGTCTCCTCCAGTAGGAATCTCGAATGTGAGGTTCAAGTCAACAGTTTAAACCGGAACCTCTTAGTACACAAAAAGGAAGGATGCAAATGTCACAAAGGTAAGTGTCTTTATATTATTGCAGCTCATAGTACAAAGACCCAAATGTAAAAACAACATGGAACTAGATGTACGAAGAACAAAAGGAAACCACTAGTTCTGCTTCTGTCCAATTGCTTCCAGCGCTCTATAGTCGTATGCTTCTGCTGCCTGAAGCTGAGCTCTCCCATGTCCACCTGTTTTCTGCAGTCGGGGTGGATCTCCTGGTGATGGTGGTGGCAACACCTCGATGCATCGTCCACCTCCAACTACACGGCCAACTCCTAGTGGTCCTCCTCCATCGAACCTTTGCCTCTGCCTGGGAGGTTCTTCATTTAAATGCTGGTCATCTGCATGGCGGGTCGGACAGTCACGTGCCATGTGACCGATCCCTTCATAGAAGTAACACTGCATGGCGGGTCAGGCTCTGTCATTACCCTTGGTGCCTCGCACTACCGACCCTGAGTCATGCGGTCGACTACCTGTAGGTCTGGTCCTCATGGACCTCTGTGTCATCTATCTACTTCCTTCTAGAGAAGACTCTGCCACATTCCAGCTAGTGGTGGGTCCTGCTGTTGGAGACTTCTCAGTAAGGAAACTCTCCACTAAGAGGGCTCACTCCAACACCCCTGTCTCCGTCGGGATGCAGTGAGAAACAACAGAAGCTCTAATCTCTCGATTGTGCCCCTGCTCGAAGGTTCGGGTCCTGAAGAACGGGCCCCGTACCATATCTGTGAAGTAGAGTGAGAGGTCTGTGAACCTCGCTGAGTACTGTGCCACCGTCATGCTGCCCTGCTGTAGATGCACCAGCTCCTGTATACGCACCGCTCAAAGGGTGGCTGGTACAAACTCTGACCAGAATAGGCTCTCAAAGTCTGCCCACAGAAGTGTTGCCTCTTCATGAATCTAGAGCATCAAGCTCCACCATCTGCCTGCTGCTGCCTGAAGAAGGCTGGAAGCAAGGATCACCATGAAGTCTACTCGTGTCCCCACTAGCCTGAAGACTCTCACCATAGCCTCGAGCCAATCCTCAGCCGCCTGCGGGTCCGTCTCTCCCCCGAACATGGGTGGCCTCTGGCGCTGGAACTCGTGCAGTGTGCTCAAGCGACGTGCACCCTCTGCTACTGGGGCTGGTGGAATCGGTGGCCCAATGGGTAGTAGTACCGCTGGTGCCTCCGCTGGTGCCTCAACTGGGATAGGGCCCTGTACTGAGGCCACGTCACTTGGCGGGCTATCAGTACAAACAACTCTCGGGGCTCTAGCTGGTCGTCTGCGGGGAGGCATCCAAAATGGAAAAAACATGACATGGTCAAACGATTTATACCAGGTGAGATGACCTGGTTTGAGCTGACTTTTAAAACTTTTGGAAACACACACGGAATTACTGTTTTCTTTCACAAAGTCGGAAATCAGTTGTCAAGGTCCTGGTGTATGGATCCGTCGGCCACCCGCACCAACACTAGACTCCCTGAACAAAAAAAAAACACTCGGTAATCTTAACACTGTCGCTTCACAGAAAGAAAATATTAGAGTTATTAGTTATGCGGTAGACCCGACTCCTCTGATACCAATTTTTCACGACCCATCCTCGGGGTCGTGCCGTGACTACCCCAAGCCCACCTTCCATAGGCCAGGGGCTGGAGAATAGCACCAAAGGCGTAAATCCCGATAACTAGAAGGCATTGACTTTATAAAAGTAAACAAAACACCACAGAGTACAAGAGGAAGTAAAAAACTAAGTACAAAAGAAAGTGCTGAAAAGTAAATGGGCCAGAATACAAACCCAACTGAAAGGAAGTACAACGGAAATGACAAACAGCTAGAAGAAAGGAAACTGCTCCTGGGCCATCCTCCTTGGATCCTACCTAATGGGTAGGTACAGATAGGGCAGCTCCTGGATCGTCCACCACGGATCCTACCTGAAGGGTAGGTACAGATAGCATCCACAACACTCTCGCCTATCAACCTCCCAAGTGTTGTCTTGCCGTGAAGTCCACCTACAGGTACCATCCAGTCCTCGAACACTCGGCTTCTACTAGCGCTGCCCGTCGTATGTAACCAACACAACGATGTGCGGGCATAGACCGTGCAGGGGTGAGTATAAAGATACTGAGTAGGGACCCCGAGATCCTCAAGGTCTCACTAAAACCAACAAGGATAACCACAAGAAGATCTCAACAGATAACCTCTACTTAGGTATATGCCCATACATATACCTAAGTTATCAAGTAACCCATCTCAATCATGAGGAAACACAAAGATTATGAAATCAACGGATAACCACTACCCAGGTATATTCCCATACATATACCTAAGTTATCAAGTGACCCATCTCAATCATGAGGAAAACACAAAGGTCAAAGACTCAGATCAAACCAGGATTTTCATTTTCGAAACCGTAACTACGGAAGAGCTCCGTCTCTGGGAGTACAGTGATCCTATCATGTCCCCGAGGTACTGCTCACTAACCTAAGACTGCTGAGGTACTCCTCCTGTCGAGTACCGCGGGTCTGCCACCTCACACAGTAGTGCTCCTCCGCCATGGGTATGCCACCTCACACAGTAGTGCTCCCCTCATAGCCTACAGAGGAGCTCCTCATGTCGAGTACCGTGGGTCTTCCACCTCACACAGTTGTGATCCTCCTCCATGGGTCTACCACCTCACAAAGTAGTGCTCCCCACTGAGCTATCCTAGTCACTCCGAATCGAATCAGACAAGCAGTCATCTGGTCACAGCCAGATACACGGTCTCTGTACTCCATACGCTCGTTTCCAAGAGGGTCCGCTCCACGAGCTACAGGTTGATACTCCAAGTATCACAATTCCCACGAAGAACTATCTCAAAGGACCGCCTCGTCATAGGGGTCTCAATGCAACAGGCGGCGCGTCAATCGGACGCCCGGTCTGTGAGTTATTATCCTTTTCGTCCCATGGGCCCGGTTGGTTTCCTGTGCGAACCAACCCGGCCGTATCTCAACTGTACCCCGAACTCTCATAGGGTATACTCATAGGGACCATTTCTCAACGTGATCACCAACTCCACTGATGGTTCGTCAAACGGACGTCCGGTCTGAAAGATATCAGATTTTCAATTCAAGGGGCACAGTTGGATTTCAGGTACAATCCGACCCATCCATACTCCAACTGCATCCAAAACTCAGGAGAATTATGCCAAAAGTTCCGTCTCATCAAGAGGAATTCATCGAGACAGACGACGCGTCAATCGGACGCCCGGACTATGAGTTATCGGCCTTTTCGTTCCAGGGGCCCGGTTGGTTTCGTGTGCGAACCAACCCGACCACACTTCAAAGACATCCAAACCTCGAGAGGATTAAGCCAAAAGTTCCGCCTCATCAAGAGGAAAACAACAAAGTCGACGTCACGTCAATCAGACGTCCGGAACTCAAGATATAAGCGTTTCTGCTCGGAGGGCCCGGTTGGTTTCGTATCCGAACCAACCCGGACGAACCCAAAGTTCTCCAAAACCTTGAGTGTAATATATCTAAACGACCGTCTCATTTCAAGGATCGCGTCGCAGCTGACGGTGCATCGATTAGAGGTCTGCAGCCCAAGTTATGGGAAAAAGACCGTAGACAGTCCGAAATGGGGGTCTGGGCCCAGCCCAGCCCGGCCCAACCCCCCCTGGGACGGCCGAATCGGGTCGACCCAAACTTGGTCCGGGTTCGGCCTGGATGGGCACGACCCGGCCTGGCTGCGCGCCCCAGCCCGGCCAGCGTGACTCGGCCCGGGCTGGACGGCCCGGTCCGGCCTGGGCAGCCGGCTGGCCTCGTGCTGGCACGGCCTGACGGGTGCGGGGGTTACAAACCACCCCGGTTGTCAACCTGGCACGGCTTAAAGCTGCGCCAACTCAATCCCGGAACGGCCCGGCCGTTCCGGTTCATGTCCCATCGTCGCGGCTCACCTGCGGTGGTTTGCTCTGGCAGCGCGCCGTCACCACCTTCTGCGGACCACCGGACGCGCTCCAGTGGTTCGTTTCGCCTGCCGCCTTCGCCAACCGTCCTCCAAGGACCTGATCTTTACCGCAAAGGAATTCAAATGCCATTTCGGCCAGATTCGTCGTCACCCGTCGATCCTCACGTCAAATAACAAATCGCGCCGTCTTCTTGGTTTTTCGGCGCGGCGCGACGGCGTCACGTTTCTTCGTCATGATTCTCTAAATTCCCGCATGGAGCGACGACACTGCGTCACTTCCATTTTAAGCCACGTAGATAACTATCAAAATAAAAAGGGGAGGAGGTTTGACCGTTTTTGTGCGGTCCGACCTCCTCCGTTATTTGGAGAACAGTTGGACGTTAATATTGAAGAACGTCAAAAATTATTCACGACATAAAAACGAAACCCCTACATTGTAAAGACGTTACACGTCGTCGAGCCGCAGAAGAGGCAAGCGTCGCAATGATCGGATGTCGCGGAAGATCAGTGCCGATTCCGTTGACGTCAGAGGGTGAGTCATCGTCAAGGTGACGTTCCCCGCGGTGGGGTCTCCTCCCTTGATGCGGAGGAAGAAGTGGAGAAGGCATGTCGTCGGTGATCGCCCGATGAAGAATGTGGCGTCTCCCTTCCTTCGACGTGGAGAGAAGGTGCAAGATGAGATGACATTCTTCGTCGAAACTTCGGTGTTCTTCGCGTTCTTCAATAAAGGAGATGAAGCGTTCTTCTTCGGAGGAGGAAGTTCTTCAAAACTCAAATGCTCTCTTCCCGTCCTCTTAACACAACAATTCTAACCAAAATAAAATAAGGTTCCACCTTATTTTATTTACCCAAGCCATGCATTCAAAATTAAAAAATTCAAAACCAACAAAATTATTTAATTGATCTTGAGTTGTCAAATTAATTAATGTTTAGATGGCATGAATTAAAGAAGAGAGAGGGGGAGGTGAGTGGTCTCACATTAAAAGGGGGGGGGGTTAAACATTTTAAGAAAAGTTACCAATTAATGAGAGGAGATGTTTAAGGGAGTTTAGGGAAGGTGAAAGGGGTGGGGTTCGTGTGGGCCCCACCTCACCTTTAATCCTCTCATGGGAAGTTGGGTGGTTACCCCAACATCCACTCAATGGATAAACAACTAAAATGAAATAAAAATTGAAACTCAATTTTTATTTTATCTTCTACAAATTTTTAACAACTCCTCCCATGAAATAGATACTCCGAAAAAGATATTTTTAAGAAATTACCGGCGCTGCAAATCCATCGGTGCCCTCTGAAGTCGATTCCAAGCACTGGTTCAAAAGTTTGAAAACTCCGCTCGTTCGTTCACTGAACGTACCCGAGCTAAACTTTGGAAAATAATTCTGGGCACACCGGGCCTCGGAATTAGGTGCCTTCAGAAACTGTGTTCTTGTAAAATTAAAAATAAAATTAAGAAAAAATTTCCCTTGAATTTTATGGGTCTTTACAACACAATTCCAAGGAAGAGTTCATTATCTCAGCCCATAGGCAAGATAATGTTTACACTTTGAACTTATAAGACCTTAGTAGCCAAGAATTACCTTGCCTAAGAGAAATGGAAGATCATTCTTGGTTATGTCAGAGAAGACTAGGTCACTATAAACATAGGAACTTATGTAAGCTCTCTAAGAAAGGTTTAGTTAAAGATCTACCAGAGCTTATATTTTATTCTTCTAAATATTTTCATCCTAGTCAATATGGAAAGCAACATTATTCTAGTTTTAAATCAATTGGTGAATTCTCAGAAACTGATGCGTTATAGTTGGTTCACATGGATCTTTTTGGTCTGACACAAACTGGAAGCATTGGAGGAAAATACTATGTGTTTGTTCTAGTTGATGATTACACTAGATTTACATGGGTATATTTTCTAGAAAAGAAGTCTGAAGCTTTTTATTATTTGAAAATTTTTAGACTCCATGTTAAAAATGAGAAAACCCTTCCACTGAAAACAATTCATAGTGATCATAGAGGAGAATTTTAAAATTCTGATTTTGAATCGTTTTATAGTAGAAAAGGTATTACTCAAAACTATTTAGCACGTAGAACTCCTCAACAAAATGGTGTATTTGAAAGAAGAAATAGAATTTTTCAAGAGATAACTAGAACCATGTTGAGTGAATATTCTATAGCTAGACATTTCTGGGCTGAAGCTGCATGTACTGCTTGTTCTACTATAAATCGTGTTTTGAGTGGGCCTTTCCTTAATAAAACTCCTTATGAGTTATGGAATGGTAGAAAACCAAGACTTTCCTACTTCATGGTTTTTGGCTTCAAGGTACTCATCGTTAATACTAAAGATAATCTACAAAAATTCGCAACAAAATCCGATGAAGGAATTTTCTTAGGCTACTCCAAAACTTCTAAGGATTATAGATTTTTCAATAAAAACAATTGTACAATTGAGGAAACAATACATGTAAAATTTTATGAGTATGATCCTTTTGTTTTTAAACCATCCGAACCTACATCCTTGGATGTGTTTCTAAAAACTGATTATCAACCTTTGTTAGAAGATCCTTCTGATAAGGAAAATGTTCAAGAAAATACTTCTGAAACATTTACCCCAGAAGACTTTCTACACTATGTTGATGAACAGGTTTTACAAAATCCAAATTAGGTGTTTCATAAGAGTCATCCCAGTGATAATATCATTGGTGATGTAAATCAACCTGTATGGACTAGAAGTTCCTTGACAAATGAAGTAGAACATCTAGCATTTGTTTCCCAATTATAACCAAAAAGCACTGATGATACTTTAGGTGATGATGATTGGATCAAAGCCATGCAAGATGAGCTAAATGAATTCGAAAGGAATAATTTCTGGACCTTGGTTGAAAGACATAAGGAAACTTCTGTTGTGGAGTTTAGTGGGTCTTCCGAAATAAATGTGATGAAAATGGAATCATTGTTAGAAATAAAGATGGACTAGTTTCTAAAGGATATAATCAGCAAGAGGGAATAGACTATGGAGAAACCTATGCTCCAGTAGCTGGACTTTAGTAAATTCGTATCTTACTATCATTTTCATCATTCTTTAATTTTAAACTTTTTCAAATGGATGTGAAATGTGCTTTTCTTAACGGTTATGTTCAAGAGGATGTTTTTGTTGAACAATCTCCTGGCTTTGAAGACACAAAACATCCTGATCATGTTTTTAGACTTACCAAAGCCTTATATGGACTTAAACAATCCCCTCGAGCCTGGTATGATAGACTAACTTGTTTTTTGCATCAAAATAACTATGTTAAGGGAAATGCAGATCCAACCCATTTTATAAAGAAAGATAAGAAAAATGTTTTTATTGTTAAAATATATTTTGATGACATTGTATTTGGTTCAACACAACAATCATTAACTGATTCCTTTGCAAATCTAATGAAATTTGAGTTTGAAATGAGTATGATGGGTGAGTTAACATTTTTCCTTGGTTTTCAAATTTCTCAAAAACCAGAAGGAACCTATATATCTCAACATAAGTATATTAATGATCTTATTAAAAAGTATGGATATGACAACACTAAGAGTATTAGTAATTCTATTGGTACCTCAAGGACACTTGATCATGATAAAGCTGGGAAACCAGTGGATCAAACATATTTTAGAAGTATGATAGGAAGTTTACTATACTTGACAGCTAGTCATCCAGACTTAATGTTTTCAGTATGCTTATGTTCTAGATATGAATCCAATCCTAAGGAATCTCATTTAAAGGCAGTGAAAAGAATTTCTCACTACTTAAAGGGAACCATGGATCTGAGATTATTTTATACTTCTGGAAATGATTTTATCATAAAGATTTTTTCTGATGCTGACTTTGGTGGGTGTAGAATGGACAGAAAAAGTACATTTGGATCTTTTCATTTCTTATGGGATTCATTAGTTTCTTGGTCATGCAATAAGCAACACTCAGTAGCACTTTCCACTGCTGAAGGTGAATATGTAGCAGCTGGAAGTTGTTGTGCTCAAGTTTTGTGGATGCAACACACACTCACAGACTATGGCTTGAGTTTTACTAAGACTCAAATTTTGTGTTATAACACAAGTGTCATTTACCTTAGTAAAAACCATGCACATCACTCCCGTGTAAAAATTATAGAAATTAAGAATCAATTTCTTAGGGATCACACACAAAAAGAAGATATCATTCTTCAGTTTATCTGAACGCAAGATCAACTTTCTGATATTTTCACAAAATATTTACCTTCTGATAGATTTTAATATATTAAATAGAAGTTAGGAATGATAACCATAATGAAATTCTTCTTTATTAACTTCTTGTTGAAACAATCTCCTTACAGTAATAAACTCCTTTTCATAGAGGGAGTACATTTGTTTTTTATATTTTCAAAAGAATTTCGTAATATTCTTTTAAAAAAATTTCGTAATTAGATTTTCAAAATTTTTCATAATGAGTTTCTCATATTTTTTGTAATGAAATTTTCATACTGGAATTTTCATAATGAAATTTTCATACTAAAACATTCGTAATGAAATTTTCATACTGGAACTTTCATAATGAAATTTTCGTACTAGATCTATCGTAATGAAATTTTCGTACTGGAAATTTTGTGATGAAATTTTCGTACTGGAACTTTCGTAATGAAATTTTCGTACTGGAACTTTCGTAATGAAATTTTTGTACTGGAACTTTCATAATGAAATTTTCATACTAGAACTTTTGTAATGAAATTTTTGTACTGGAAACTTCAAAATGAAATTTTCATACTAGAACATTTGTAATGAAATTTTCGTAATGAGAATTTTCATATTGAAATTTTTGTACAGGGAATTTTCGTAATAAAATTTCCGTACTGAGTTTTTTTCGTAATGATTTTTTTTTCGTACTCATGTTTTTTGTTTTAAGATATTTCGTAGTAAACTTTTCATGAAAAATAATGTCCCCTATTACAAAAAATCTTCTTATCCAATCCGAAAGGTATAATTTCCTTACTAAAGTCATTGTAATCATATTTTACTTGCTGGTATTTTCGTATGTGTTTTAAAATTTCATGGCTTGTAGTTTTCATAAATCCGATTGTTTTTCTTAAAACCTAAAAATATTGGAGTCATGTTTTCCTTGCAGCTTGTTTCTCAACCGTTAGATCAAATATTAATGAATCTAAACCATTCGATCAACCATGGAAGTTGAACCGTCACCTTAACTCCTATATAAAGGGGACCCCCGAGGGTTTTCCCACATCGGATATCAAGCTTTTGCATCTCGAAGCTCTGTCCTCCTTACCTAAGGCCACTCTGATTTTACCCAAGTCCATTCCGATTTCTTTAGAAGAATTCAATTTTGAATGTCTGTAGATGACACTTCTCAAGATATGTCAACTGGGAAACCCATTTCTAAATGTTTAGTTTACAGGGAGAGGCTAGTGAATCTGAATTTCTACAAGTATGATTATCTTATATCTAATATCATCATGCTCAATGGCTGGGAGGATGTATGCTTATCAAACCCAGCGAATCAGGATCAGGTTTATACAGATTTTCTTGTAGACTTTTACGAGTTTGTTTCCTTCTTTGTTGAAGATGAGAGAGAGAGATGTTTTCTTTCAGGTATTATGGGAAGACTTATATACTTTCTTACACCAAGGAAGCAATCTTGGTGGGTCTATCATATGAAGGTGAAGCTGAATTTTTCTCACATAACCTACCAGATGAGCAAGGAAGTTTCAATAAAGTCAAGGCTAAGGAATGCCTTGGACTTAATGATGTTAAGACTACTAAGGTTGCTCATCTCTCTTTGAATAATCGGATTCTATAGCTGTGGGTACAAGGTTTTTTCGTACCGAGAAGGGGTGATAAGGATAATCTCAAGAAGAGTGATATATACATCTTAGGTTTTTTTTGTAAATCTAAGAAAGTTAAATTTGATGAGGCATGTTTCGATTACACTTAAGAATATTAAAGAAGGGAATCTAAAAGATCAGATTATAATGTATCCAGCCTTTCTTTCTAAGATTATTATTAGTTGTCTTGATTCGATTAAAATTTCTTGCACTTCTAATCCAAGAAATTGCAAGGTAATGCATCTTAGTGATGTTACGTTGAAGAGTATGAAGATGAGTTTTTCTGTTGAATCAGAAGAATTATACTCTTTACCAGAGGAAGAGGCCGAGGGAGCTCAGAAAGATCAACAAACTCCGGAACCATCAAAGAAATCTGGGAAGAAAAGGAAATTGAAGGAAGTGGATATTACTGAGCAAACCCCCAAGTCTAAGGAAACTCAATCTGCACCTCCTAAACCAAAGAAACAAAAGGCTTATCCAGATGAGGTGGCTGCCAAGTGGAGGCAAGATAAAGAAAAAAGGAAAGAAGGGGAGCCACAATTCGGATTGGACCATACTGAGGGTAAGGCCTTGAAAGAAACAGTGGATGATGAATTAGAAAAGAAATCCAAAGATAATAAGATGAAGAAAAATATGTCAGAGGAAGAAATTGTTTAATCTCTTCTGAAATCCACTGAAGTAGCATCTGAAAATTTACCCATTCCGAAATCCTTTTTGGTTGAAGGTTTTCCTGAAACACCGAGTGATAAGACTCCGGAAAATTCTAAGAAGAAGAAATCTGAGAAGGAATTGATGCTGAAAGATTAGTGAGTAGTAGAATAAATCTAGAAAGTAGAGAGAAGTGGTGGATCTGGTGATGTAATCAAACAGGTTGAAGACTATCATGAGAAGGATAGTGCTTTCGAGAAAATTTCACTTCGGACATCCCAAGATGGATCATCAAAAATTGATACACCTAGAGTTTATGAGAAAGGTGAAGAGGAAGTGAACAATCTGTATAAGAAAGAAAGTCAAAATCAGGACTTTATACAGCCTGAGGATATTGAAGCTGGAGCGGAGTAGGAGAAAGTTGATGAAGATGTGATTGATCAACTTTCAGAATGTGGGAAACAATCTCCGGATGAACAGACCGTTCCGAATGTTGATACGGGCAAGCAAGTGGTTGTTGACACTCCAAAAAAAGATAATATAAGAAGGAATGTAGTTGGAAGATCATCCAAAAGGAAGCTGATACAATAAAAGGAAGAACCATCTCCAACCAGAATATTAGATTCAGAGTCATATTTCTTTGGATATGACTTTGTTGAACAGTCTCTAAAGAAGCTGGTGGACATCATTCCGATTTTTCCAACAATAGAATCCAGATGCCAGATGCTTCATCATAGCATGAATCAAAAATTGGACTCTTTATCCATGGTGATAGATAAGTGTTCTAAGCTTGAGGCTGATCATAAAAACTTTCTTATCAATTATGATGCTCATATATTTTCTTGAAAGAAGATAACCAAGTGGTATAAGAAAGTTGTTCAATGGATGGGAGAGCATGATCAATTACAAGTAGATGATAAAGATGCTTTTGATGCTAAAGATTATAAAATAAAGGATCTTACAAATTATTTTGAGAAGAAGTTAACTCTTGAGTAGGATGTTCGGATTAAGGAGGTCAAAGATATGAATGGGTAGCTATGTTCTCTTGTCCAGTAATACAGGGAAGAAAAGGATCTTCAGATTCAGTTGGAAGAGAAGGTTGTAAAGCAAGATGAAGCTCTTAAAGCTCAGGCAATGTCAATGGAGGCTCAAGATGCAAGAATCATTAATTTAGAAAAGAAAGTGGAGGAGGACCAAAAATAAATGAAGAAGCTGAAGACAATTGTTAAAATTCTTATCCCCAAGGAAAAAAGAATCAATATAGACCTTTCCAATCATTTCTTGTACTGTTTTCCTTATACTAGTTCTTTCCAATAGTAATGAACTTTTAGTTACTTGTCTTTTGGTTGGTTGCATGTACTAATATTTCATGTTCTTTATTATCTTCTCCATTCCCTCAATTCTTTTTGAAAATCATAAAGGGGGAGAAGGAAAAATAATTACTCAAAAAGGGGAGAAGGAAGAATATAAAAGGGAGAAGAAAAATTTCTATGTAAAGAAGAACTATCCCTAAGTAAGGGGGAGCTTATATAAGGGCGAGTTTCTCATTACGAAGTTTTCCATTCTTATAAAAATGAAAATCCTATTCCGGAAATCTAGAATACAATCCTTAGAGTTCCAAAGCCTAAGGGGGAGTTAGTTGTATTCACTATCAACCATAAACAAAGGGAGATAAGCATTAATTTCAATGTCTAGAAATTTATTCTATGCTCTTATATTCTTTTTCGTAAGGATGGTTGTGCTTTCCAAAAAGGGGGAGATTTTTGAGTCAATAAGGTTTTCCTTATGACTTTTCCATTCCTTCTTGTTTTGAAAATCACAAATGCCTTATCATTAAGGAAATATGATTTTACCCATGTTTTACTTCTAAGGAATATTTCCTTAAGGAAATTTACCTCTTTCTTGGTTTCATTGTTCATATCAATTTTTTTTCTTAAGTAAAAAAATCGGATTCATATCTATATTCTTAGAATCGTATAATACTTAGATATAAATAATTCTGTTTCAGGATCCGAACTCTCATTCGGAATTCTGTAATGAATTCTCATTATGAATTGTAATGTAAAATTCTCATTACGAATTCTGTGATGAATTCTCATTGCGAATTATATGATGAATTCTCATTACGAATTCTGTGAGGAATTCTCATTACGAATTCTATGACAAATTATCATTACGAATTCTCTAATGAATTCCCATTATGAATTCTATGAGTAATTCTCATTACGAATTTTGTGATGAATTCTCATTTCTAATTCTGTGATGAATTCTCATTACGAATTCTGTGATGAATTCTCATTACGAATTCTGTGATGAATTCTCATTATAAATTCTGATGATGGATTCTCATTATGAATTTTGATGATGGATTCTCATTACGAATTCTAATTAAGAATTCTCATTACGAATTCTAATGATGAATTCTCATTATGAATTCTGTGATGAATTCTCATTACGAATTCTGTGAGGAATTATCATTACGAATTCTCTGATGAATTCTAATTACGAATTCCTTGTTGAATTCTCATTACAAATTCCAGTGCAGAATTCTAATTACGAATTCTGGTTGTGAATTATGATTACGAATTATGGATACGAACTTTTATGAAATTCAATTCCGAATTCTTCTGATAAACAGAATCTGAATATCATTGTAATATAGACTCCGAATATAATTTTTGGTTAGAATCTGAGCTTTTTACATACACTCTGATTTTTTAAGTTTGTAATAAAATGATGTTGTTCTTTCAGTGAAACATGTTTTATTATAAAATGATGTCGTCCATTCTAATTTTAACTAACCATTGGTTGAGTGACACGTGTACAAGTCCCTCTGAAATTTAGGGAAAATATGAACGTTGGAGGAGGGAGCCGACCGTTGGAGCTTCGGCTATAAATAGGTGGTCATTTAAAAAAAGCTACATCTTTTGGAATTTTGGTGATCAGAACTTCCTGAAGTGATTTCTAGAGAGAGAGGCTCTTATCAACTCTCAAGGATTCATGAAGAAATTTTGAACAGCTTGTTCAAACTTTTCCTAATGCAGAATTTCTTCATGTTACTCCGATTGTTGCTGATTACAATCGAGGGCTTCTAGGGATAAGAAGATAGAGGTTCCAACCCATTAAAGTTTAGGGCTTCCTTGTTGAGGACGATATAGGTTCCAACTACCTTGTAGTTGAGGGCTTGCGGGGATAGAAAGACAGAGACTCCGATATTCGTATCGAGGGATTACCCAAATGTGGGTAAGACATACTTTCTTGAAAGTATAAATCAAGGGACCTTTATCCAAGGTTGTTGGATACCCTTCTCTTTGGGTTAAAAGATTTATATATTGTTACTTGTTTTCGTTACATGTTTATCTTTTCCGCTGCATTTTGTATGTTTAAGAATGTATAACTTTCTTATACTTCCTTACACTTTTGTACTCAGATTCTGTTAGATTCTATAAGCTTTAAGGTAGAATCTCATATTGTAATCTTTGGTTAAGTTTCATTTTCCGGATCCATATTTCTAGAACAGGTTTTTCAGAATCACTTTCCAGATTTAAGCAAGTGTATAGAACTAGAAGTTTGTAACTTCATACATTGTCCCAATCTTTCAATTGGTGTTAGAGGTGTTGTGAATTTTCTTAGTTTAACTTTGTTAAACTTATACCTTACCTTGTTTAAGGAAATTTTGAAAGTGTACAATTCACCCCCCTCTTGTATATTGAGAATCTACATCATTATTGCGATCCTACACTTTCACTGTAAGTTATTATTATGAATGAATAATTATTTGGTTCAATTTCTTTCACATAGAAATTATATATCAATTTATATTAATTTCATGATAATACTTAAAAATATATTAAAACTATAGTCTTATAGATTATAGAAAGAATATTCTTTCTAAAAACATAGGGAATTAATCCTTTATTGGGTGTTTCAATCTTCCAATTAATGTGAAATAGATAAATAAAAAATAAATGATATTTTTTTCATCATTAATCAGACCATTAAAATGTGATTTTTTACACTTTTCTCTTTAAGAGGAGAATCCAATAAATAGAATAAATTTATAAATAAGAAATGTGAAAAGGAATAAATTTACTCTATAAAATGGGATGATTTTAGGATAATATTTTTCACCGACTATTTTCCCCAAACCCTTCACACAAAATAGAGGGATAATTAATATAATTGAAACAAAATGTGGATGAATCTATTGGAAACTATGAATAAAACATTAGAGTAATTTCAATTTATGTTTTTGGATTTATCATTGACCCTAAGAGAAAGATCAATTATTTTTTTGTGCCCTAAAACAATGTATATTAAAGGAATGTATACTAGTGTAGACACACTATAATGTCATATACCAAGTGAATAAGGAAGAAACTATACACTATATACCATGAAAGGGAATCATGATAATTAGTCTATAATTATCCTACACTCTAAATTTATGGATGCCTTATTAGATAATGGGATGACCACATTGTTATATTAAGGAAGTATTCTAAAGTCAGAAAATCAATAACCCTATAGTTTGATAATATCATAAAATTATTCTTTGATTTTTTATCTGGTGTTGAGCTTAATGAGGATGTGATTCATAAATGTGTTATTATTGTATATTTAGGTAAAGGTTAAGTGATTCTCAAAATTTATTCATCATATTCATATTGACATTATATTAATGAAAAAATTATAAATCATATTTCATATTCCAAATAAATCTATCATAATATATCATTACCAAGGATGACTATAAACTCTCCATGAAAATGAATACAAAATAATTAATAATAAATTATTACGAGTATTCAACTTGAATATTTGGGAATAAAATAATTATTAGCATATGACAATTATAAGGGAAATAATGATTTTATGAGGCTTAGCTAATTCAATGAGGTCGGTATATCATTTGAAATTATATCTCCAATCAGGACTTTATTAAGAATAATGTCATGTATTCTAATCAATAAGGGAAATTAAAAAATGGAGGAAACATTTTATTTAGGGTTTGGGGGAGGGGGTGGGGGGGGGGGGGTTAATGAAAAACCCTATAATTTTAGGATATATTTTCCTTTAATTAATTAATATGTTGAATATATAGTTTTTCAAACAACACTAGACTTAGAGGATGTGGGAAAAATTTTATTAGTATAAATACAAACCTTATAAAGTAGTAATTGAGTTTTTTGTTATAAATAAATGTGACCACAATATGAAATATATATATTAATAACAATGAAAATAATGTTTAATAATAATTCATTGATGGTATTCATTAGTGTAGTTAAATATCTACTGATATCATTACTTCTTACTGGTGTATTTTAAAAAACCTTTATAGGTGGTATGCATTTTTTTAAGAAACAAAATATATCAAGGTTAAATGTATATAAATTATAATTTTTATATGATTGATGTATTAATATTAATATAATTAGTAATTGATATTAAATAAGAATAAAAGTAGATAATAATAGAAAATGTGAGTTTTTCTCTAAAAGTATTTTTTTATATATGTTTCCACATAAAAGTTAAATTGATAAATTTTTAAATTTTATTTTTAAAAATGAACATCATTTTTAGAGTATACAAAAATTATATTTTGGCCTTAATTTTGGAGTTTTTAAAAAAAATTATTATTAGGTTAATAGTGAAAATAATTGTTTTTAGAAATACCGGGATTTTTATGACATAATTATCATATATGAATAAACTAAAATCTATGGAAAATATTTATTGGACCAAACTGTATTTTATAGGAAAAATTAAACACTTAAAAATAGATTTTTTACTTTGAAAAACAATATTTTTCTTTTTAGAACTTAGGTTATACTATTCATAAATAATATTTATGTGTTATACAATTAATTTTTTAAAATTAATATTTTTATCTCTTTTGGAAATTTAATATTGTAAAAATATTTTAATATTTAGAATTAGAGTACCCAATTATCTAATAAGGGTAATTATTTTATTAGTTATTAAAATAGGTTACCATAGTAAAATTGAATTTTTTTTAAAGATAAAACTATAGAGAAAAATGATAAAATCCATCAAAATTGTCTCCAAAATGATTGTATGAGAGGTTTTATAATGTTAAACTGCTTCCATTTCCATTATATCAAGATTTATTATCTCTTTTCCTTGAAAATATTACAATACAGACACATTACGTAATCATAATTTGAAAAAATTCCACTCCAGTCACATAAAAATAAACCTCACTTCCATCCACCTTAAACCACTCTTTACCTTCAATTTTTTCTTGAGTTGAAATATTTTTTCATATTATAGAATCATATTCCACATTCAAAATAATCTATTTCTCTGAATATATCTTATTTCCTCTATTACAAAGGATCTTTCAAGAGAAGACTCAAACTCTCAACTGGAGTAGTATATACTCATTAACTCTCTTTTCCATAACTACCACAACTATCTTCCTCCGAAAATTTTATATACAAATTAATATAATTTCATAATTATTGTTATTATACAAATTTTTTTATATTAATTATACAAAATATTTCTATTCCCCTATCATCTATTAGAAAAATTAAAAAAATTTCATATACATAAGGGCAGACAACCACTTCCATGAGTGACATGTTCTGTTTTTCATAACCTCATTATGTGGATAATTTAGTGGGATTGTTTAATAAATAAATAAATAAAATTTTTATAAAATTTTTATAATTATGAATTTAAAAACCATTTTATACCAGCCTCCAATTATATGGAAAATGATAACACTATCCATGTGTATGTTTGGACTACCACCTCCATGGAACGACACGTTTGATATTTTATCACCACTATAAATGAATTGTCATATAAAATATTTGATGAATTTATATGATATGAATGAGTAATATATATCAAGAATATTTTTCTAAAGGTATTAAAGAGAAATTTATGATCAATATGATGTAATCTATTATTATTAGTAGATGACCCAAAACAAACACGTCACATATATCATTCTCTTAAACAATGACCATAGTTTCCATCAAATGAACATTGGGATGTACAAATAATATAAAAAAATTATTTTAATATATTTTATAGTCTGGAAATTAAGATCTTATTATTAAATAATTGGGTTTTACATCACCATTATGAAACATGTGAAAAACAATTAGAATTACCACATCTGAAAATAGAAATAGGTGATAACATATTAATGAATTTAAAATAATTGACTATAAAAAATATCAAAATTTATTATATGTAAGAGTAATTTAATAAAATTATCTATTAATATATTTATGTTTATTATAAATGTGTTTTAAATAAATATCCTGAATGATGAGAATTTAGGTAAGTGTTTTGTCTCAAATTTTATTCTTTAATATATGTTGTCCATTATGCACATATTTTTACTTATATAGAGTAAATGTCACATATTTTAATTATTATATAGTTATTATATCTTAATTAAATGTATCTAATTTATCTTTTCAATTTTTATCATTAAACATTGGTTTAATAAAATTTTACAAAAGAAAGAAATTATTCATATTCTCAATTTTCATTTATTGAGATAACATTTATTTTCACAATTTATTTTATTTTAATGTTTATATAATGGACATCTATGTATTTTAATATAATAGTAATTAAATTCATTGGACTAAGTAATAAATTTCTTGTTCTGGTTTTCATGGGATTTCAATTTAAAATGCAATGAAGTCGTATGTGTTTCTTTTCTTTCTCATTTTCAAATCATGATTTTTTAGAATGGATTTATGTTTGTGGTAAAATTGTTTAAAATTTATCATTAAGAACCCAATAGTTTTATTATACTTAAGTTATTATTATTTTCTTACATGTCCAATATTAATTTAACTTCCCGTGGAAAGTAATTTACCTGATTTGATGGTTGTGAGTGAATCATACCCCAAATCATCTTTTGAGTCAAGAAAATTCCTCCCCAATTTTCATATACATTGGATTGTTTTATATAATTTTCATATATTAATAAAAAATTGATTAATCACGTCTTATAAAATGTTAAATTTATATTTAAATTTTTTAAATAAATTAATTAACATTTTCCCCATGGGTTATTTTTCAAATGTGTGAAATGGATCACTTTTTAACATTTTCTATATGAGCACATTATTTTACAACCATTCATATTTAGAAATAATAATTTTCATGTTATAAAATTATTTCCCAAATGTTTTTATTTCATAATTATTTTTATTGGAAAAATAAATAATGTATTATTTTATAAAGAAATATTTTAATTTTAAAAAATAATTATTGATTTTAAAATGGATTTTAATATCATATGTTTTTAAATAAGTCATAAATGTTTTTACATATTCTTAAATAATATTTTTTTTATTTCATCTTTCATTAATAAATTTTCTTTCTAAAAAATCCTTTTTTACTTTAAATTAAACCCTAAATATGTTTTATAAATATCAATGTATTTCATTTGAAATAAAAGTTTTTCAATAAGTGTTCAATACTTATAATAATTGTTATTTATTCTTATTTTTTTAAAATTGATTAACCTAATAATCATAATATGGGGTTTTTCATCTTTTTGAATGTATTTCGATGTTCTTTATGTTGCACTAGAAAATTTTCTTATGATACTAGCCAACATCTTCATCTAGGTTAATTATGATGATTTTTTTAAGGTTGGGGCTGAATCATAATTTATTATTAAAGAAAAGAAAAGAACTCTTTAACTGGGTATAGGGAGACCCATTACATAGCCAGAAGGCATAGTGGGAATTTATCCAATTACATGGCCCGTATGCCCTTTCTGTGAATAGTACTGCTATATTACCCGTGGTGCTACAATAATTCACAGTACCCGCCGCTGTTACAATGCCCTGCCACCAATACAGTGACCTGCCACTGCTATAGTTCCCTCCAGTGCTATAGTTCCCGCCGGTGCTACAGCACCGCCACTACTATAGTACGTTACAGTACTTCTACAGTCCTATGCCCAATGGGTTTTTAACCCCCCCATTTTTCATGTAGAATTATGTTTTCAGGAATCCTATTTTTTTTCCTGAGGTTTAATTAATATATTATGAAATTAAAATATATTTTATGATCTAATGATAAATTTATGTCTGGTTTTAATGATTTGGGTAAGTGGGGACCTATATTGTCTAATAAAAAATTATTTATTGTTTTTAATCTTGGTGAGACAATGATGATTTTATGTTTAAAATATAAGTAAGATGATGAAACATTAATTTTTTCTAACTACTTTTTATGAGGAAATATTAGTGTTTTTATGAATGTAAGATGATGAAACATTAATGGTTTCCATATAAGTAAGATGATGAATCATTATACTTTTTCATTTATGTGAGATTATGAAATTATCTATCTATGTGAGATGATAAACCATTAATGTTTTCATTATTTTTGTGATGATGATGAGTTTAGGTATTCCATTTTAGTGAGATGATGAGACATGGACATGGTTGGCCTGGCTCACAAGGTCATGATTTTCAATTCATATATTTGTTCCATACTGTTATATTTTGAAAATTTATATTGATATGATGACCAATGTTTTATGTTATGCTCAGATCCGTATTCCTTTATTTATTATTAATGACCCATGATTATATCTGTATTATTTTCTAATGTAATTTTCAGGGACCATGACTAGGATTTCATAACTATATGCTTACTTTATTCTCACATGTGGTCTTAAATTATTATCTATTATGTTTAACCTTATTGAACATAGAAGCACAGCCATTTATTATCTTTGCATTCCCTAGGATATAAATAAGAGTATATCCTTGGAGATTTCTATATGGGGATCTAGTTTAGTGAGATTATGGAGAAATATTCAAAATATGATTTTAATGTATCTAATATCTAATGAAATGAAACCTTTCAATTATTAGTGTTGTGAGAATATTTAATATGTGTACTATATATATTATTAAAACAATATGAAACATAGGCAACAATATCTTGGATCATCTTAGTTCATATAAAATATCTATTTTAATGTATGTATTGTTATCACCTAATCCAGATGTGTGGGTTTGGGTGACACGACCCGTCCTCGGGGCCCGTTCCATGACTACCCCAATCCTGCCTTCCATAGGCCAGGGGCTGGCGACTAGCACCAAAGGCGAAAATCCTGATAACTGGGAAGGCATTGCCTTTATAAAGGAAAACAAAACACCACAGAGTACAAGCCCAACTGAAAGCACAACTACAACTGAACAAAAGTACAACAGAAAAAGACAACAACTGGAAGAACGGAAGCAGCTCCTGGGTCGTCCACCTTGGATCCTACCTGAAGGGTAGGAACAGATACCGCAGCTCCTGGATTATCCACCGCAGATACTACCTGAAGGGTAGGTACAGATAGCCTCCACAATGCTCTCACCCGTCAACCTGCTCCGAATACTGACTCGTCATGAGATCCACCTATGGGTACCGTCCAGTCCTCAAACACTCGGCCTCTGTCGGAGATTCCCATTGTCTGCAACCAACACAACGAGGTGCGGGCATAGCCCATGGAGGGGTGAGTATAACGATACACAGTAGGGACCCTGAGACCCTCAAGGTCTCATTAAATCCAACAAGGATAACCACAAAGAGGATCTCAACAGATAACCTCTACTTAGGTATATGCCCATAACATATACCTAAGTTATCAAGTAACCCATCTCAATCATGATGAAACACAAAGATTATGACATCAATGAATAACCACTACCCAGGTATATGACCATACATATACCTAAGTTATCAAGTGAACCATCTCAATCACGAGGTAAACACAAAGGTCATAGACTTAGCTCAAACCAGGATTTTCATTATTGAAACCGTAATTTCTGATGAGGTCGTCTCTGGAGTGTACAATGATCCTATCACAACTCCGAGGTACTTCTCACTAGCCTAAGACTGCTGAGGTACTCCTCCTATCGAGTACCGCGGGTCTGGCACCTCACACAGTAGTGCTCCTCCACCATGGGTCTCCCACCTCACACAGTAGTGCTCCCCCTGATAGCCTACAGAGGTACTCCTCCTGTCAAGTACCTCGGGTCTGCCACCTCACAAAGTAGTGCTCCTCTACCATGGGTCTGCCACCTCACAAAGTAGTGCTCCCCACTGGGCTATGCTAGTCACTCCGAATCGAATCAGACAAGCATTCATCGGTCAAAGCTAGCTACACGGTCCCCGTACTCTGTATGCTCGTCTCTGGGAGGGTCTGCACCACGAGCTACAGGTCGATACTCCAAGTATCACATGTTCCCATGAAGAAATATCTCAATGTACCGCCTCGTCATAGGGGTCTCAATGCAACAGACGGTGCGTCAATCGGACGCCCGGTCTGTGAGTTATTAGCCTTTTCGTCCAGGGGCCCGGTTGGTTTTGTGTACGAACCAACCCATCCATATCTCAACTATAGCTCGAAGTCTCATAGGGTATACTCATAGGGAACATTTCCCAATGTGATCACCAACTCCGCTGACGGTTCGTCAAAAGGACGTTCGGTCGGAAAGATATCAGCTTTTCCGTTCCAGGTGCCCGATTGGATTTCGGGTACAATCCAACTCGGGCATACTCCAACTGCATCCAAACCTCGGGCGAAGTATGCAAAAAGTCCCGTCTCTTCAAGAGGAATCCAACAAAGTCGATGGTATGTCAATCAGATGTCCGGAGATCAAGATATAAGCGTTTCCGCTCCGAGGGCCCGGTTGGTTTCGTGTACAAACCAACCCGATCGAACCCAAAGTACTCCGAAACCTTGAGTGTAATATTCCGAAACTACCGTCTCGATCCAAAGTTCACATCGCAGCTCAAGGTGTGTCGATCGGAGGTCCTCATCCCAAGTTATGGGAAAAATCCCGTGAACGGTCCGAAAGTGGGGGTTTCGGGCTCAGACCGACCCGGCCCGGCGCGCTGGCCAGGTGGCTCGGCCGAATGGCCGAGCCGTTCGGGATTGCGGGGGGGGGGGGGGGGGGGGGGGCTTCCCCCGACCGTTTGTAACCGTGGCCCCCCATAATGGGGGCCACTCTTTGCTCGCCAGCCTGGGGTCGTAACCCCCGACTCTCCCCTGGACCGGCCGGTCCGCTCCGGCCGGTCGGCTTCTGCCGCCACGATCCGACGCCGGCAGCCCGGAACCAGCCTCCGTTTCCCCTACTCCGCTGCGGCCCGGAACTGGCCGCGGCCTTGGTCCATCCGACGCTGCCTGACAGCTCTGCAACCCTCTGTCGCGGCCTCGCTCCGGCCGCGGTGCTTTTGTGGTTCTCCGGTGCGGTGCGACATCGTCGTGTCTTTGGTTCATCTTCAACGGCGCGGCATGACGACACCACATTTCTTCCCCTTTACTTAATAATTCTCTCATGGTGCTTTGGCACCACGTTGCATTGCTCGTGCCGCATCAATATCAAATAACCAAAAAGGGGAGGAGAGTCGGCCGTGTTCGTGTGGTCCAACCTCCTCCCGTTATTGCGATAACAGGCGGTTCAAAATTGGAAGGAGGAAGATGACAAAAGTAATTCATGAAAAGAAATGCATAAAACCCCTCCCTTGAAAACATTTGTCGAACGACGGGGTCACGGGAAAATGGTGTTGTGGGGTGAGGTTCCGTATATGCCGACGGAGAACGTCCGAGAAGGAAGCAGCGCCTCCCTTCCTTTCACGCGGAGAGAAAAATTGAAAGGCGGAATGTCGTTGGCGAGTTCCCATGTTGGTGCCTCCTCATTTGTCGAGGAAGAAGAAGATGGAAGAATCCGGGTCTCCGAATCGACGTTCCTTGATGAAGAAGAAGATGAAGAAGAAGAAGAACAAGTTCTTTAAAAACTCCCAAGATCTCTTCCCTTACCCTCAACACCACAAATTCCAACCCTTCACAAAAAATAATGGTTCCACATTATTTAATCAACCCATGCCAAGCTTTTCCAAAATAAATTCAAAAGTTGAATTCACTTAATTTAATGTGTGTGTTGGCAAGAATTAATGAGGGAGAGAGTGAGGAAATGGAAGGTTACTCATTGAAGATAAGTTTACAAAACATTAAAGAGGGAGTTAGAGAGTTTAAGATGAATGTGAAGGGGTGGGGTTCGTGTGGGCTCCACCTCACCTTTAATCCTCTCATGGGTGGTTAACTACAAGTGGGTCCCACCCCTAACTCCCTTTATTAGGTTATAACCACTTAAGATAGGGTCAAAGTGTTGTAACACAACACTTATTCCACTTAACAAGAAAAGAAAATATAATTGTAACAATTATATTTTATCCCTCACAATTTTTAAAACAACTCCTCCCGAGAAAACGCAACTCCAGAAAGGGTCTTTTTAAGAAATTACCGGCGCTACAGTTCCATCGGTGCCCTCGGATTTCGATTCCGTGCACCAGTTCAAAAGATAGAAAAACCCACTTTTTCGTTCACTGAACGTACCCGAGCTAAGCTTCGGAAATTGATTCCGGGCACACAGGGCCTCAGAATCAGGTGCCGTCAAAAATAGCGTTCTCGTAAAATCCCAAAGAAAATTTCGAAAAAATTTCCTTTGAATTTTACGGGTCTATAAATTACTCCCCACTCAGGGATTTATGTCCTCGTAATGCTTAAACACATTCTAGGGATACAAAAGCGGTATTGAGCACGCATTTGAGCCTTCCGCTCCCATGTGCTTACCTGGAGAGTCCCGAACTGTCAAAGAAAGTGCACCCGAGGAATCGACTGTCCTTGTAGGATCCGTTCCTGTCAATCCTTGGTCCCCACTAGAACCTCTGAGAACGTCACCCCATCGCCCAAGTCCAGCTCCCCATGGTCGATGATAAGCGAAGGGTCGAGCACGTATCTCTTCAGTTGAGATACAAGGAAGTCGTCGTGCACCTGGTGCAACTGAGGTGGATGGGTCAAGCCGTAAACCACCTCGCCTACCCTCCTGAGGACCTAGAATGGTCCATTGAACCTCGGAGATAACTTGTCACATCGGTCACGTCTCTGTAATTCCACGTCGAGGTGAGACCCGTAAGAAAATGTGGTCTCCATCCTCGAACTATAGTGGTCTCTACCTCCTATCAGCATAAGGCTTCTGTCGGATCTGAGTTGTCCTCATCCGATATTGGATGGCCTGGACCCTCTCTGGTCCCACAAGAGCTTCTATGATTTCTTTTTTGCCGATAAGAGAAATTCGGTCTCATCCCCTGGATGAACCACGTTCTTTTCCTAATACAGTCAATCCGAACATGAATGATGTATTCATGCCATGGACGACGCCTTAAGGCCTCGACGTTACTACCAAGAGATCCAACCGCCACTATCGCCTCTAAGGGTCGAGTCACACAGTCGGCATCAGTGTGAGGTCACTGGGTCTCTTCCAGTAGGAATCTCGAAAGTGAGGGTCAAGTCAACAGTTTAAACCAGAACCACTTAGTACTCAAAAAGGAAGGAAGAAAATGTCACAAAGGTAAGTGTCTTTATATTATTACAGCTCATGGTAGAAAGACACAAATGTAACAACAAAAACATGGAACTAGATATACAAAGAATAAAAGCAAACCACTAGTTCCACTCCTGTCCACTCGCTTCTGGAGCTCCGTAGTCATAAGCTTCTGATACCTGAAGCTGATCCCTCCCATGTCCACCTGTTCCCTGCGGTCGGGGTGGACCTCATGGTGGTGGTGGTGGTGGAAAAACCTCGAAGCGTCATCCACCTCCAGCTGCACGGCCAGCTCCCCTCCCTCGGCCTTTAGCTCCTAGCGGTCTGCCTTGATCGAACCTCTACCTCTACCTTGGAGGTTCTTCATTTAACTGCTGGTCATCTACATGGCGGGTCGGACAGTCACACGCCATGTGACCAATCCCGCCGCAGGAGTAACACTGCATGGAAGGTCTGGATCTGTCATTCCCCTTGGTGCCTCGCACTACCGACCATGAGTCATGCAGTCGACCACCTGTAGGTCTGGTCCTCTTGGACCTCTGCATCATCTGTCTACTGCCTGCTACAGAAGACTCTCCCGCATGCTGGCTAGTAGTGGGTACTGATGCTGGAGACTGCTCAGCAAGGAAACCCTCCACTAAGAGGGCTCCCTCCAACAACCCTTCATGCGTCGGAATGCTGTGAGAAACAATAGAAGCTATAATATCTCTCCTGATCCCCTTCTCGAAGGTTCGGGCCCTGAAAACAGGTCTCGTACCATATCTGTGGAGTAGCACGAGAGGTCTGTGAACCTCGCTGAATACTGTGCCACTGTCTTGCTGCCCTGCCGTAGCTGATGTAGCTCCTGTATATGCACCGCTCGAAGGGTATCAGGTACAAACTCTGCCCGGAACAGGATCTCAAAGTCTGCCCATAGAAATGTTGCCTCGTCATGCATCTGGAGCATCTGGCTCTACCATCTGCATGCTGCTTCCTGAAGAAGGCTGGCATAAAGGATCACCATGAAGTCTGCTGGCATCCCCACTATCCTGAAGACTCTCACCAGAGCCTCCAACCAATCCTCAGCCGCCTGCGGGTCTGTCTCTCCCCTGAACCTGGGTGGCCTCTGGCGCTGGAACTCATGCAGTGCGCTTAAGCGACGTGCACCCTCTGCTGCTAGGGATGGTGGAATCGGTGGCCCAACAGGTAGTATTACCACTGGTTCCTCCACTGGTGCCTCAACTGGGATAAGGCCATGTACTGAGGCCACGTCGCACGGTGTGCTGTCAGTACGAACAACCCTCGGGGCTCTAGTTGGTCATCCGTGGGGAGACAACCTGAAAGAAACAACGTGACACGGTCAAACGATTTATACCTGGTGAGATGACATGGTTTGAGCTGGCTTTTAAAAACAAACTTATGGAAACACACACGCAATCAGTGTTTTCATGCACAAAGTTGGAAATCAGTTGTCAGGGTCTTGGTGTATAGATATGTCGTCCGCCCACACCAACACTGGACTCCCTGAACTGAAGACCACACTCGGTACCATTAAAACTATTGCTTCACGGAAAGAAAAACATTAGAGCTATAAGTTCTGCGGTAGAACCGAGTCCTTTGATACAAATTTTTCACGACCCATCCTTGGGGCCTATGCCGTGACTACCCCAAGCCCGCGTTCCATAGGCCAGGGGTTGGCGACTAGCACCAAAGGCAAAAATCCTGATAACTGGGAAAGCATTGCCTTTATAAAGGAAAACAAAACACCACAGAGTACAAGCGGAAGTAAACACTAAGTAAAAAAGAGAGTGCTAAAAAGTAAATGGGCCAGAATACAAACCCAACTGAAAGTACAGCTACGAATGGAAAAAAGTACAATAGAAAAATACAACAGCTGGAAGAACGGAAGCGGCTCTTGGGTCGTCCACCTCGGAACCTACCTGAAGGGTATGTATAGATAGCGCAGCTCCTGGATCGTCCACCTCGGATCCTACCTGAAGGGTAGGTACAGATAGCCTCCACAACGCTCTCGCCCGTCAACCTCCTCCGAATACTGACTCGTCATGAGATCCACCTCCGGGTACCATCAAGTCCTTAAACACTCGGCCTCTGTCAGCGATGCCCGTCGTCTGCAACCAACACAACGAGGTGCGGGCATAGCCCGTGCAGGGGTGAGTATAACGATACTCAGTAGGGACCCCGAGACACTCAAGGTCTCACTAAATCCAACAAGGATAACCACAAAGAAGATCTCAACAGATATCCTCTACTTAGGTATATGCCAATAACATATACCTAAGTTATCAAGTAACCCATCTCAATCATGAGGAAACACAAAGATTATGAAATCAATGGATAACCACTACCCAGGTATATGCCCATACATATACCTAAGTTATCAAGTGACCCATCTCAATCATGAGGTAAACACAAAGGTCATAGACTCAGCTCAAACCAGGATTTTCATTATCGAAAATGTAACTACTAATGAGCCCGTCTCTGCAGTGTATAGTGATCCTGTCACAACTCAAAGGTACTGCTCACTAACCTAAGACTAGTGAGGTACTCCTCCTGTCGAGTACCGCGGGTCTGCCACCTCACATAGTAGTGCTCCTCCGCCATGGGTCTGCCACCTCACATAGTAGTGCTCCCCCTCATAGCCTACAAAGGTACTCCTCTTGTCTAGTACCGCAGGTCTGGCACCTCACAAAGTAGTGCTCCTTCGCCATTGGTCTGCCACCTCACAAAGTAGTGATCCCCACTGGGCTATGCTAGTCACTCCGAATCGAATCAGACAAGCAGTCATCGGTCATAGCCAGCTACACGGTCTCCGTACTCTGTATGCTCGTCTCTGGGAGGGTCCCCTCCACGAGCTACAGGTCGATACTCCAATTATCTCAAGGTCCCACGAAGAAGTATCTCAAAGGACCGCCGCGTCATAGGGGTCTCAACGCAACAGACGGCGCGTCAATCGGACGCCCAGTGTGTGAGTTATTAGCCTTTTCGTCCCAGGGGCCCGGTTGGTTTTGTGTACGAACCAACCCGACCGTATCTCAACTGTACCTCGAAGTCTCATAGGGTATACTCATAGGGACCGTTTCTCAATGTGATCACCAATGCCGCTGACAATTTTTCAAACAGACGTCCAGTCAGAAAGAGATCAGCTTTTCTGTTCTAGGGGCCCGGTTGGATTTCGGGTACAATCCAACCTGGCCATACACCCACTGCGTCCAATCCGCGGGCGATGTATTTCAAAAGTACCGTCTCCTCAAGAGTAATCCAACAAAGTCGACGGTACATCAATCGGACGTCCGGAGTTCAAGATATAAGTGTTTCCGCTCCGAGGGCCCGGTTGGTTTCGTGTACAAACCAACCCGGATGAACCCAAAGTACTCAGAAACCTTGAGTGTAATATATCGAAACGACCATCTCGATCCAAAGATCACATCACAGCTGATGGTACGTTGATCGGAGGTCCGCAGCCCAAGTTATGGGCAAAATCCCATGAAAGGTCCGAAAGTTGGGGTTTCAGGCTCGGACCGACCCGGCCCGAGAACCCCTGGGTTGACCTGACCCGGGTCCGGGTCCGCCCGCTTGGGCGCGGCCCGGCCTGGCGTGCTGGCTAGGTGGCTCGGCCAAACGACCGAGCCGTTCGGGAGTGTGGGGGGGGGGGGGGGGGGGGGCGCTGCCCCCCGCCATTTGTAACCGCGGCCCCCCATATTGGGGGCTGCTCTTTTCTGGCCAGCCGGGGGTCATAACCCCCGGCTCTCCACCTGACCGGCCGGCCGGATTCTGCCTCCATGAGACCGGCAAGGCTGGTCCCCCTGCTCCAACGCTGACGACCCGAAACCAGCCACCGTTTCCCATGCTCCGCCGCGACCCGACTCCGACTACGTTTCTTTTGTGGTTCTCTGGTGCGACGCGACAGCACCACGTCTTTGGTTCGTCTTCAACGGCGCGGCGTGACAGCGCCGCTTCTCTTCCCCTTTCATTAATAATTCCTGTGCGGCACTTTGGCACCGCGTTTCTTTGCTCGTGCCACATCAATATCAAACAACCAAAAAGGTGGGGAAAGTCGGCCGTGTTCGTGCGGTCCGACCTCCTCCCGTTATTGCGATAACAGGAAGTTCAAAAATGGAAGGAGGAAAACGACAGAAGTAATTTACGAAAAGAAACGCATAAATCCCCTACCTTGACAACAGTTGTCGAACGACGGTGTCACGGGACAACGGTATCGCGGGGTGAGGTTCCGTATATGCCGACGGAGAACGTCCAAGAAGGAAGCACCGTCTCCCTTCCTTTCACTCATAGAGAAAAGTTGAATGGCGGAACGTCCTTGACGAGTTCCCATGTCGGTGCCTCCTCCTTTGTCGAGGAAGAAGATGACGGAAGAATCCGGGTCTCCAAATTGACGTTCCTTGACGAAGAAGATGAAGAAGAAGAAGAATTTCTTTAAAAACTCCCAAGCTCCCTTCCCTTACCCTCAACACCACAAATACCAACCCTTCACAAAAAAATGGTTCCACATTACTTAATCAATCCAAGCCAAGATTTTCCAAAATAAATTCAAAAGTTGAACTCACTTAATCTAATGTGTGTGTTGGCTAGAGTTAATGAGGGAGAGAGTGAGGAAATGGAAGGTTACTCATTAAAGATAAGTTTACAAAACATTAAAGAGGGAGTTAGTGAGTTTAAGAGGAATGTGGAGGGGTGGGGTTTGTGTGGGCCCAACCAGACCTTTATTCCTCTCATGGGTGGTTAACTACAAGTGGGTCCCGCCCCTAACTCCCTTACATAGGTTATAACCACTTAAGAGAGGGTCAAAGTGTTGTAACACAACACTAAATCCACTTAACAAGAAAATAAAATATAATTGTAACAATTATATTTTATCCCTCATAAATTTTAAAACAACTCCTCCCGAAAAAACGCAACTCCAGAAAGGGTATTTTTATGAAATTACTGGCGCTACAGTTCAATCGGTGCCCTCCGATTTCGATTCTGTGCACCAGTTCAAACGATAGAAAAACCTGCTCGTTCCTTCACTAAACGTACCCGAGCTAAACTTCGGAAATTGATTCCGGGCACACACGGCCTCAGAATCAGGCGCTGTCCGAAACTGCATTCTTGTCAAATCCCAAAGAAAATTTATAAAAAATTTCCTTTGAATTTTACGGTTCTTTACATTGGGGTTCATTAAATGCGATGTTATTTGGGAAATTATGGGTCTCATCTTCGAATCGGTTCTCCCAACATAGGTGAAATATTGAATTTATTATTACTAACCTTCAAGTAATAACCATTGGAAGAATTTAAATTTATTTAATATTATTTGATTATAAATAAATCTCAATAATATCATTCCTTCATAGTGATGACTTCTATTAAAAAACACTACACTTTTTAAATATACAGTTCTTTAAAAAATATCACTTTAAAATTAAATAGTCTTTATTGAAAACTACTCAAATTGATTATTCATATTATATCAATTTACTTTTATTAACAACGTCAAATAAAAATATTTATTTTTATTTTATAAATACATAATTTCATTAGTTTCTAGTTATAATATTAAAAACAAAAAAATATTTTTGTAAGTAAAAATTTTATAAATATATTATATAATTGTTCTATTATCTCTTAGTTAATAATTATACTATTTTACAATTTTTACTAACTATACACAACCTCAGTATACCTATTGGATATATTTATATCTTACAAATAGTTTTTTCATGGAAATATTTCCAACAACTATATTTATAGTGGTCAAAAAATACTCTTATATATTCATTCCTTTGTAACATCACAAACCATAATTATCATACCATAAATATTCCTTAATGATTTTTTATAATTCTTTATCTTTTTTATAATATAGATTCTCATTGTAGGTTTAGTTCACCTAATGGTTGATATTAGGGGTGAATTTGAGTAAGGGAATTTTCTAGTTCAAAATAAATTATAATTTTTATTTTTACCGTCCCATTTTAATTTACTCACTTTTAATGGATGTAATCCTCCAGGGCATGTGGCCACCCAAAAATGATTTACTTATTATTGTGTTTTCTTATTTAAATATTCAAATATGATTTAGTAAAATCTTATTATTTGGAATCATATATTGTACCATATATTCAACTCATGTTTAATTCATGTGAAAAAATGGATTTTTTTAATAAATAACAATTTTTACCTTAGGGAACACAAATTTTTCCTAAAATTCACGGTGACACATTCTCCAAACTAAATAAAATTAATCATCATAATTTTATTTATCAATTAATAATAAAAATTTAAAATTATATGAATATAATCGATACAACCAAATATATAATTTCTAATGATATATGTACCATATTATCTTAGATTCAAATAAGATACACATATTTTCGTTTATTATAGGAATATCCCGAAAAGTGATTTTATTTGATATTATTTTAGAGAAATACAAAAAATAATAATAAAATAAAACCCATATAATTTAATAAATTTTAGTATATAGGTTATCATTATCCTTGTATTGATAGATGATTATAGGTTGAATTGAAATATGAAATCTGATGTCCCTATTTTAGTAATTAATATTGAGTATGCATATATATAGACACTCCATTTCTAAAATAACAACAAATTCATATAAAATAATAATAATATTTTCATGAAGCACATTATGGAAAACATCAACTTCTGATACAATGATCATAAAACTAATTATTTTCTCTCTTAGTACAGTATCAATTCATTTGGCCTATGATTTTGATTTCCTTGAATTTTTTTGATATATTAGGTAGCCCAGTACTGTAATCTAATAAGAAAACCCTAAACGTGGAGAATAATATCTGTTTATATTAATTATTTTGATCCACTTCAGCGGTAGTCATTTAAAAATATATTATTTTTCCCTTCATAGTGGAGCTTATTTTGGAATATTTTCTTTGTTATCTAATTGATTATGGAAAGTATTTGGATAATTCAAATAAATTACATTTAAACCATTTAATTATTTGTAACAACTTTTGATGAATGTTATTTTTCTCTATCTATATAACCATATTATTTATTTTTCTTCATAATTTTCTTTCTCATTTACATCCCTCAAAATGAAAAGGGCATCATCTTGTTCCAGTAAGACACTTCCATGGCTGATAATTCTTCTATTTTTAACACTAATGACGTTAAATAAAATTTCCAATATTGTATTTATGATAATAATATTCATGAAAATAAATTTTTATATTATTTTATTAGTTTGGATAGTGAACTAGGATCATGTTTTTAATCAAAACTAAATAAATGTTTTTAATTGGAATAAGATAATTTTTTCACAGCAATTCATATCCAGTGTGGGTATTAATTGGGAAATTTTATTCTCTATATATAAAACTTGTTGTTTTCTCAATTACACTATGTTTCTACCACTGAATTAAATAATAGAATGGAATGCTTTGAGAAAATTAATAAATTTATGAAAGGACAACATTGAACATAGATGAAGTGACTCTTAAATGGAATACAAAGCCTATTTGATTAATCACATTGTTTTTATCTTGGTTATGAATGTTCATATTTTTTTTCTCTAAACGATCATGATATATATTTAATATTCAAATTAAATTTAAATCGATTAATTTCGAACTAGTTGTGCAGTTTTTCCAATTAGTTGTTCACTAAGTGAAGATCAAGATAATTCACAACAATCCTTTTACTATGTTATTACCCATAGGTACCTCTAAGATCGAACTTGAATCCAACTGTTTGTAACCATAAATGTAAATTATTTGTAGGAAAACAAACCCTGTTTACCTTATAAAAATTGTAATATGTCTTCCTATATTTAGACATATCTATAGAGATATTCAGTAATGCTTCCCTATCATAATCTAAGAAATGAAACCCCACACTTATACAAACTGAGAAACCATAGAGTCATACTATTATGTTCTCTGATAATAACATATTAATTAAAAATGTACTTTTATAGTGAATGATATGACCAAATATAAATGTAAATAAATTTTACACCATTTTCATAACATAGACATTACATATAATAAATAATCACCCAACCATGGGAACTAATGGTTTAGTGTATTTTGATATTTTCTTACACAAGAATTGTATTTCATATAGATTTTTAAAATATTTCATAATATATCTACATAATAATTACTCCTACACTTAATCATTCACATAATTTCCTGTGGAAATGGTAAAAAAAGAAGCAGCGCACTCAAACAAAATGTAAGGGAAACATTTTTCAATAATCCATAGTTGTTTAGGGAATTAAAACATGAGAAAAAATGATCATAAGAGAAAAGTATGACTAATCTGAACATATAAATACATTATTTTTCAATATTTAATGATATAATAACATATAATATCAAAGTATCAAATATATGTCATGGTATAGGAGTTTAAAAACACGAGTCAATAAGCATATTCCATAGAGAATTATATAATAGTAAATTTTTTCATTCCATGTAAATGTGGAATGACAAAGAACATTGAATGAAACATACAAGTATAAAAATAACCTTATTTTCAGTATACCAAGTCATTCCCACCCTTACATTTGTGAGCAAAACAAAGCATTAATACCATTTTAGAAGTGGACAAACATAATTATGTCCATATTTAATTATTTCATTAGATATAAAACATTAACCAATTCATTATAAGTAAATATATAAACCCAAAAAAACTTTTATATATATATATATATGGTGCCATATTAAATCAATACAATATCATATTCTAAAGAACCCAAGGAAATAAAATGGGGTTTGAGTCATTTTTAAATGATATCTCATAAAATGACCACAATAATTAGATTAATTGAAATAAAACCTAAATACCACAAAATGATAATTTAAAATTATATTTTAGAAGGAAATTCACTATATAACACTATAATTATGGTAGCTAATTTCATGATAAATATAATAAACTGAAATAGATTGACACAACACTTTTAGTAATTTTTTTAATATTTTATTAAAGAGAAAAAGTTACATGTAACTTTAAAAAAGATAATTTTTGAAATGTTATTTGGAATTTATTTTAAAAATTATTTTGAAATAAATTTTATAAATGGATCCTTTAAAAAAAATCAAGGTTGTTATCTAGAGGAAATTAGGAGTGGAAGATATAATACACTATTGTGAAAGGAAAAAATAGCTTTTATATATTAAAATACATTCATTGACTGTGAAATCATAAAAAGGATAATGATACATATTTTTGAAAACAACTATTGAAAAATATAAATATAATATTTAATAAAAAAATTTGGGTTTAAAAATATGAAAATAATTTTTTAAAACAATATTTTGGAAATTTATAAAAAGAGATATAAGGTTGAATGATAATTATTCATTATAATGTCTCATTTAAAAATAATTAATACATCGATGTAGAATATTTTTATGAGGTTATTTAAATTCCAAAATGGGGAAAAGAATATACTAGATAATAAATATTTTTGGTTTATGAAACCAAACATAGATGAATGAATTTGAAGGATAATGATTACAACTCAATGGAAGGGGGTTGATTTAAAAAAAACATACAGATATGACTCTCTTTGATGACAAAATCATATAGAATCAAGTTAATGAGAATGAATTATAAATTCATAAAAATTTATGGAAATATAACTTGATACAATCATGGAATATTATAAATTAAACACAGAAGAATTTTGTTCATAGGGAAACATTATAACACAATATAAAGAAATTTATTTTTAAAAAAACATTATAATAAAATTTGGCTCAGGTGGACAAACTCTAAACTCGTGTAGAATAAAAATAACAAGCATAATTAATTTTTAAATATTATTATTAAAATATATATTATTTTATAATATTTAATTATAATCACTCATTATACATTTATCAGTTTGTTATTATTTATTTTCAATATCAAATACTTGTAAATTTTATTATTTCCAAAAAGCCTTGTAATGTTGATATCAATTAGCATTCAGTGATATAATTTTCATCATTAATATATTTTTTCAATATAGAATATAAATTTCATAATGTTTTATAATGTTATATTTTATTCTTTGATAATTTTAGTTATGATTCATGAATATGAAATCACTGAAGATATTCTGTTGGTAAATGTTTTTGAACAAAATGTGGTATTTTAATATCAAGTAAAATATTAATAATATAAATACTTTATTTAAAATTATAATGGATGTGAAGGGAATATGTAATGGTTTTTAGAAAAATATAATAAAATTTCATTATTATAATGGTATGGGTTTAGTTATTTTAATATTGATAGAATAGTTTTGGGGGAGGGTTTATTAAAAATATAGCGATGACATAGTTATGGGGAGAGTAGTAATCTCTTTAAAGACACAAATCTTCTATTTAAGTGACTTATATGAAATGGAATACTTGAGAAACATTATTATAATAAGGGGATCCTGAATGACTAATAGAAATACAAGTGAGGAACAATTCATTACGATAAAATGTAATTTCCAAGGATATGTGTCACCTATTGTAGGTTGAAGTCTGCACCATTATTGGTTAAAATGAGGTGCATTTCCTTCTAATATTTCATTATATGAATGATAAAGATTAAATCACATGGGTGTAAATTTTGTTAGGTGAGTATATATGGGTCATAAATGTGAGTATGTAATTTTTATCTAAAGAATATAATTTAAAAGGTGCATGTTTCATTCTTATTTGGAAAAATTCCACCCATGGTATATTTCCGAATTTTTTCCCTTACGCATGAATTCACATTTAGTATGATAATGATCATTTTTATGAAAAATTAATATGAACATTCATACAAAATTTTCAAATTATTATTCTAAATGTGATCCCCATTTATTTTAATTCAACCTATAAATATGATAAAATTTACTTGAAAATTTAATCATATAACATATAGGAAAAATGTCGTAGTAGAGAAATGGAATTTTTAAACATTAAGTGTTCTAATTATTTTTTATATGAATTACCAATTAAATAACTTTTAAATTTTTTTATGAATTAAAATAAATTTTTTTATTCATTATATTAAAGTGACCATTTTATTTTGTTTTTATAAATATATATAATATTTATAAAACTAAAAATAATTGAAAAATTACAATTTTTACATGATATATAATATCTACCTTAATTTTTTTAAAAAAATAATCTTGATTCTAAATACTGATATTTTTATTCAAAATATTAAAACCATTTTATTTGACTCAATTTATTTTGAGGTTTTGAAAATTAATGTTATTCAAAGTATGAATAACACCAAAAAATAATTTTAATAAAAATATTCCTTGTAAGCATAAAATGGATCTGTTCTTAAAACAATACAATTAATAACAATTGAAGTAATGTTAATTTGGTTTATTATATGACCTATCATTATATTTCACTATAATAATTCATTTTAAGTGATATTGTTTATTATTAAATATAGAACTTTTAAAAAAACATTTCTTTGAAAAATATATTTTACCATTAAAAAATCCTCACCAAATACCATTGAAAGTAATTATGTATTTAGTAGTAATTTAATTTTAACAATACATTGATGTTGAAATATTTATTTTTATTTTATAAATTAAAAACATAATACATTAAAAATAAAAATAAGTAAATCATAAACCTATTATTATAAAAAATAATTTAATATTATATTTTTTTTTTGTAAATTATTATTCATAAATTTTAATATTTTCAATTTGTTTTTAACACTACCCAACATTAGTATACCTTATAGATACATTTATATCCAATATATATATATATTCAAATGTTATATTTATAATGTTTATATTTTCCTCCTCTATATTTATACTATTCCGACATCACAAAGAAAAATTATCATTCCATATATTATCATTAAATTTTTTTCATAACTATTTATCTCTCCTTTATATTCATTCCTATTAAAGTTTTACTTATATTAGTTCTATTTGTTAAAGGTGAATGTGATATAGGGGACTATCAATTTACTCTATTTTCATTATTTTTATATCTATTTCGAAATATTAACTTATGTACTTTTAATGGCTCTAATAATCCATGGTGTGTAACCACACATGGAATGATATAATTAACTTTATACACACATATAATAAAATTAAATTTTCTATTATTATTATTATTTAATTTTTTATCATATATAGTATGTAATGGCACAGACCTCTGTGGTCTATTAAATTTTCCAAATCTAGCCTTTGGGGTATTCTGGGATGAAACAGTAGCTTATTTTAAGAGTTTGAATTTTTTTTCTAGTTATTTGATTAGTGTTGGTGACTTAGGGTCTCTGTCTTGGTGATTAAGGGTGTTAGTGAGGGTGACTCAGGGTGTCTGTGAGTCTGGGTTTCAGTGTCTGTGAGTCATGGCGTTGATGTCTGTGACTCAGAGCATCATGTTCTCTGAGTCAGGGTGTTAGTGTTGCTGAGTCTGGGCATCAATGTAGGTGAGTCAGGGAATCAATGTCGGTGAGTCAAGGCGTCGGTGTCGGTGACCTTGGGTGTCAGTGTTGGGGATTCAGGGTATCGGTGTCGATGACTCTGGGTTTTGGTGAGTCATAGTATTAGAGACTTAGCCTTTAGTGGGTTGGGTCGATGACTCACCCATCATTGAATCTCTATCGGTGTCAGCGACTCACCCATCAGTGGAACATTAATAGTTTTTTCATTTTCACCCCTGTAATGTATTATTTGATGTAAATTGATTTTAAAGCCTTGTTTAAGAGTTTCTAAAGTCATTTCAATGAATATTAATTATATATTTAGTATCAAATTCTCTTGAGACTTTGAGATATTCAAACTGCATAATCTTGACCACAATCCCATGTTAATGAATTTTGAAACTTTTTCCCATTCACATGATATTAGATATAAATTAATTTTTCAAAAACGAGTTCCTATACTCTCTTTTATCTTGGTGTCTTATAGAATCCCCTTCTCGTGGAATCCCATGTTGTTTTGTATCCATTGATTGGGGTTTCCTTAGAGTTTTTCCTTAGCGTTTTCCTACTACTCGCACAAATGACAGTTTTGATTGCACGATTTTATAGGTAGAGATTTTCATCACTTCTCATCAAATTATTTATCATGATGGGTTGGGGTATTAATTTTAATTTTTGAAAAATACAAAATCCAATATTTTAACAAAGATAAATTCTAATACGAACATTATAAAAGGATGGGGGTGGATTGATATTGATCGCATGTTTTATTTGTAATCTTTTTTGATGATGTGATTAGTTGTGGGAATGTGGCATCTGAATATCATGTCCACTGGTGGTCTTTTCCTAAGCATGAGTAAGGATTTATAAATGTTTTTTCTTCCTTGTGAATAATTTTTATAAATATCAATCAGATTAATTATGTATATTGGGGTAAATGAAATTGATTCCCTTGGATGGAAACCATTTTTTTATCACCCCTTGTTATCAAAGTGGAATTTAAATAATAGTGTCGTCTGAATATAAATTCACCCCTCTTGATATGCTTGGATGTGTGTTTTTTTCCTGTTCCTTGTATAGATTTTTGTAATGTGATGTTATGGCTAGGGGTGTGACTGTGTTTATGAGGTGGTACCATAGTGTGATGGTATCTCAGTCTGAGATATTAATTAAGTGTGGAATGGATGGTCTTGTTATGTAGTGGGAAATATTCTGGGAAATGGTTGGGTTGTGGGGCTGAAGGTTTGGGTCGTGTCAGGATTTTGTGTTTATGGGTGTGTTGGGTGTGGTGTTGTTGTGCAGTGGGGCTGCTGGGTTTGGTTATGAGAGGATGAATTACATGGAATAACGTTGAAGAATGATGTTCGTAGTGTTGAAATATGAATGGGTGTTAAATGGGGAGGAAGAATGAAGGGGGTTGTTTGCTATGTGTTTTGTTATGGGTAGTGTTTAATGGATTTTATCATTTTTAGAATTGTTTCAGATGTTGTGCATGTTAGTTTCCAAGGTAGGGATGGAATAAATAAATAAACAAATAAATTTAGAATTGAAATTGGTTAAATGAATTTCCTAGGGGTACACATTGACATACAGAAGTGACCGTCGTTTGTGGGAATACATACATATTAGTGTAGCTGCAAAGGTGGTTTGTGTGGGATGGTTGTTTGTTTGGAGACAAATAGGCTGGCATGAGTTTTCTTACCAATATGTATAAATATGAAGTTCCTTGTGTTTTCTATACGCACCCTACCCGTGATGAGAACTATTTTCTAAACACCCCCATTACTATGGGGGATGTTTTCTTTCCCAACATCATGATAGGAGGATGGATGGATGGTTATTGCTCTTTTCTACTCCTTCTTCTAGGAATTTACCTCCCTTGAGTCTTTGGGTATGATATAATGGCTAGAGAATTGTTACTAGATCTATGGTACTAGATGCGTGAGAGGTGGTTTGTTTCCCATGTGTCTCCAAGATGAGGCCATGGTTTTTTTGGGTAGGGTGTGGTATATGTGAAGCTATGTGTCTGCAAGAAATATTTCAGTGTGTTAGTGGCCTAGGTTTCTGCAGGCAGGATGTGTGTGGTTTGTGGATTAGGTGTGTACGTGCGGGATGTGATAGTGGGGCTTATGGAAGAGGTTGATGGATTAGGATGTTCCTTTTAACCACTGGGAAGTGGTGTGGGTTACCCAAATATAGATTTTCTTATTATATTAAATTAATTGAAATGCGTTATTTGGCGAGTGTGCCTTGGTGAGGTTGGGGTTGATATTATACCTTGTTAAGTTATTGAGTTTCTATTATTTAATCACAGGGGAATTAGTACGCTTCTACCACATTTTGTACAAGTGACTTTGATTTTTCCCTACTGATTATATTTATATGCTCACCCTATGTACATAAAACAAGTTTCAGGTTTATAGAGTGTAACACCCAAGCTTCCACGTTACGTTTCCTTTGAATAATTTAATAGCCTTCATTGTACGCAACTTCGAGATTCCAACACACCGCGACCAATCAAACTAGCCGTTATGAATAGTAATACCCACTTTTTGAAATTTTATAAATTTTATCTTTCAAAATTTACTTCATTTTTGATTTCAAAATATCGAAATTAGCTTGGGGTGAATTTTTGGTATTTTTCTGGAAAATTCAATTTTTGATGAATAGTGAAAAACACTAAGTTATAGTTTAAAATGAAATTTTTATTTAATTTATTATATATTTTATTTATATTTATTTTAGGTAAAAATAGATACATAATAACTATATATGTTCAATGTAACTCATTGGAGTCCGATTATAATAATTTTAGATATGTAAAAATTTTATTGAACTTTTCCTCGTCTTTTACCCACCTCCTATGAGAATTTGAAAATTCACATAAAACATAATTTTACTGCTTCTATGAGTGGAATTACAAAAATCCTAGATACACGGTTGATATTAGTAAGTAAAATGTGGTTCAATAATATGAAAACAATTTTTGGTGACTAGAAACTTTTTATTTTTATTTACCACAGTTAAAAGTAAATAGGGTAATTAAGGGTAAAAATGATATTATTGTTACCCTAAATCATGTCCTAATTATATTGGATACGTTTAATTCAAAGAAAAAAAATCTTAAGAATAAAATATTATCCTTTAGGGCCACATGGATTAGATTAGTACATTTATTATTATTTTATTTAAAGAAGAGTTAAAAGAGTTAAAATCAATGTTTAATAACTAAAACATTTTTAATATAGGTTAATACATAAGATAAATTTGACTATAAATATTTATTATAAAGATAAAAATATTTCCATCATAATGGTATATTAATTATAATTTTTAAACATTATATAAGTAAAGTTATTTATTACACAATCATGATAAAGTAATTACTGTATTAATGTAATATTAAAATAATTGACATTATAAATATCCAAATAAATTTCGTTTGAGACTTTTTATCAAATACAATAAATTTATAGGTTACTATAACATGTTAGGGTTGGTTAGATGAATTTTTTTCGAAGTAGTAATTCTATAATGAATTAAGAAAAAATAAAATAACAAATAGTGTTAAAATTTTCATAAAAGAGTATTAAAAACAATATTATATTATTAATTGATATTCTATTACTAAAAATCTAGGTATTGGAAAAAAGATTTATATAATGATAGATATATCATTTATTAACTACTTGGGGTTCTCTTGTAAGTATATAGTATGTTTATTAACCATATAATATAAAAATAAAAAGAGACATGGTAAATGTCAAACTATTTAAATAAGAGTTAAATCTAAAAGATGAAGTCAATATAGTGACACAAACCTTTCTAAAAACTATTTGTTGAGTGGATTTCGACCCATCCTAATCTTATCTTTTAAATAATCCATTTTGGAGCCATTATAAAATGAAAATTATTTTATTATAAAATAATATTTCTAGTTTTTTCTAAGGTTCCCCTCACCCCTCTTATAAAAAGGAACTCCCCCTTATCTCTAATTCACACTTTCAGAGGAATTTTTCATGGAAAAACCCTAACCAAATACCCTCTAAACTATAATCAATTCATCCTGGAGGCCCTCCTTTAGTCATAAATCCAACCTAAGGAGCCTTTTTGATCAAATCAAAAGGAAGAACCTGAAGAAGAGGTAAATATTTCATCACCTCATTCAAAGTTTCTTTCTTCATCCATTTCCTCATTCTTTATTTTTTCCATTATAAAATAATAACTCATGTATCTTCTATATACTATGATGTTATTATAAATATGGTACAACCATATTCATTATTCTATCCATCCTTTGAATGACATGTCACCATAAGTGTGTACATACGACTTACCGTCTCCACGTCGAGGTGTAATTGTCATTCAGTACATTATTATTTGGATGGGTATAATAATGATGTGTAATTGATGTAGATAAAAAATATAATGTGATAATGATTCTGCACATATGATATACCATTCAATTATATATTATTTTAATATCCAAATAATGATATTGCTGCTCGTTCGTATGTACGTATTACCATCTCCATGAACGCGATGAGATTCATTCCCCATCGCATCAATTCAAGGATAATATTCATTTGATAATATAAAATAATTTTTAGAGACTTGATATCATTCTAGATATGAATATTATACATACCATCCATAAAAACTATGGCTCACATAAAAAATAATATAAAGGAAAACAGATCAGTTAACACCCGAAACGATGATAATACTAAGATATTATTAACAAAGCAATGTTAAAAGATCTTATATGATATCATATTAATGTATATGATTCTTTTATAATTTAATAACAATTATTTAACTATTATTGAGGAGGTTAACCTCCCCTAGACCAAGTAAAAATTACATAGTAAGGGGTTTCTAATCTTACTTTTAATCCCATGAGATTTCCATTGTTCACCACCTATTTATTGCATGTGGTGTGTGTACTGCCCATGATTGTATTCATTGTATAATATACATTAATTTATGGATATTTACATTTTAATTTAATGATCATTATTTCATGGGTGTATGTTTCGTAAGTTATCAAATTAATAAGGGAATTTGAAATTTCAATTTCCACTCATTCGGCTCTACGCATATTTCATTGATTATTTTACTCCAAGATTATGTGTGGAATCACAATTGATTTTCTTATGTCATAATTTCCAGGACCCTTTCTATGGATATACTTTTTATACCCATAATCACTCCATTGATAAATTCTCAAGTCATCGATATCAACTTGATAAGAGTAATTTTAACTCAATCTCCATTTATTGAGTTAAACATCCAATTCACCAGTATTGTTTTTATAAGAATATGTGTGAATTCCCTCAGATTTATTTTCATTGAATATCAAATAATATTGAGGTTATTTATAATTTTCACACATAATTATGTAATTGATTTATCCTTGACCAAAGGATACGAGCTTTATAAGAGATTTCATCTCAATTTGCATTCTATTGAGACTTCATTTTTGTTATACACCAAATCGCTTTTATATGGTGTATATAATGTACTTTGAAATAGTATATTAGGGATCCCTTTATTCTCAAGATATTATAATTTTTTTATTACCTCAATTATTATTATTCAAGTGTCTCTCTTTTGGTTAGGAACTCTAACTAAAATATCATTTTAAATGTTTTAAAGATTTATTTTTCTATGTCATTCTCATTAATGTCCATGTTATAAAAATGGTTTTAAGGTTTTTATTTATATGTAAATTAATGTTTTAAAATTAAAATTCCTTTTAAAAGATTCAATGTGGTATGGGACACTTTGATTTGAAATTCTATTTTAAGCAGCTTCTTGATAAATAGTTATACTTTTTAATGTTTTCAAGAAAAGGGGGAAACTTCTCTCAAATAGTTTTGATGATTTTTTTCATCTATGAAAATATCCTTATTTATTCATGGTTGAGTTTAATTTATTATAAGAAAATATTTTATATTCTATTTAATGATTTATGTTTGACTGTGGATGTGCTATTTTTATACCATTCATTGTTTACGATTAAATTATTGACATTTTGTATGCTAGTTTAATACGAATGATTATGTTATGTTTAATATTTTTCATATTAGGAATGCATTGGACTTAGTAAGTGTTGGGTGGAGTCTACTATAGCTTCTCGATGCATCGGTAGGTCTCATGGGACAAAATGGTGTCTTGGAACAAGGCCTTGACAAGGTCTTACTTGTAGTCTTGGCACAAGGCCTTGACTGTGTGTTTATGATGTCTGGCGTTATGAATTCCATCATTATGGTATTAGCTATTGATATATCATCTAGTTATTCTACTAGTATAATATCCATGACTATGATTTATTATGGAATTATTTACTCACCTCATATTCCCGCCATAAAGTGTTCATGTTAATTATTTGTAAAAGCATGTGTTGTAAATTATTCACCATGCGTAATGTTTATGTTATATTCCACTGTATTTCTTACTCTTACAGAACATTTGAGCTCTCCCCTTTCTTATGTTTCATTTTAACAGGATATGAAGAAGTTAGTTATGAGTGACTTTCAAGCATAATCTAGGAAGCTTGGATGTATCTAATAGAATAATTTAGTGTTTTTTCATTTCAAGTTGTAATGTTGACCTTATGAATGTATCTAGTATTTAAATGGCTACTAAACTGATCGGTCTTTTGAGACATGATTTCCTTGTATCCTGCCAATGTATTAAAATAATGCACTGGCTCATGGATTCTAGGGTCGGGGCTTTACAGTTGGTACCACAGGATGTTTAGTACAATCCTTGGAAACCAAATTTAGATAAACTCTGATTAGAGCACATATCCCTATGATAGAATTTGGGGAGTATTATTGAGGAACCACCTAAAATTTTTCTATTGTAGTGATTTGGTCAGTTTCCAAGCAATACATCTCTGTCTAGATACGAACAGGTAGAGGCGGCTCTGGCACAGATGTACCTAGGTGTAAAACTCGAAAACACCACTTTGAGCTAGACTCGAACGAGAACTGGTGCACGACAACAAGCCCGGGTGCACTCTTTGTTATGACACTCCCAGGGGATATTCTTAGGATAATTTACATTTTCGTTACAAACCGATTTGAAGGATTTTAATATAAGATGAGAATAAATAACCTTGGTTAATACTAGGGTGTTTTTGATTGAAAATAAGGTGTGATGATATTGTCTAAATACTTCTATGATTATTCTTACTGACACAATATTTTCTGGTTTTATTTTATGTCTAGATTCCAAGGAAGTTATAGTAACATTGAACATGATGTAAAAAATGGGAACAGTTGTGGAAATGAGAAACGAAATGGAATGTTGATAGGCATAAAAGATATTGTCATCATGCCAAACCAGTTTTCCATAAATATGATCAACAACATATATATTAACCAACTCCCGGACTCAACAAAGAAGAGAAAGGAAATGAATGATAAGAGCTCCATATGTGGATACCATGGAGAGAAGAAAGATCAATTTCCATCATGATAGAAATGTGGAAGGAGACACCCATGAAAGTGTCTCAATGGAACAAAGATATTCTTTATTTGTTGGAAATATGGGAATAAAGTAAAGAATTACCAAGTAAAAATTAATAGTACTATGGAAGAAAATAAAAATGATCCTAAGATTCCAATTATGGTCATTTTACATAAATGTAAGGGACCTTGGCATCACCCAAGTCAATTCCATATTCTATAGGATAACCTCTTGGTCAAGGAAAAACCTATATGGAAATAAATGGATGGAATTTTTTTTAAAGGTATTAGTGCTCTTTATTGTCGAGATTAAATTGGATGAATTTTCCCTTATATGTGTAACCCTACAATTTATCATGTGAAAATGATATTTGAGAATGAATTATCCTTTCTATTGTGGATATAGTTATAAATAACCCTTTGGTTTTATATCATCATTGAATTTGAGGCAATTAAAAGTTATTATATTCTGGGATGAAAATGAAAGGTATGACATAACATTTGTGTTTAAATTATGTTATGGTTATTTTGAGAAATTTATCTGATTTTGGTAATGTTATAAAATATAGTTTTTGAAAAAGGACAACACGCAGACTTTATGATAACCCGTCGTGTAGGACAAAGCTGTGGGAATTGAACCCACAACCAGAGTGCGATTGGGACGTATCACCTAACTTTAGACTACGTGATGTCCCAGGTTAGTGTGACTAATTATTTTTAGTTAAATGATTTTAGTGATCAATAATAAGTTGATTTGGGGTTTTATGTCTTATAAAATGAATTCCCTTATTATAGAAAAATGATTTGGTGATTAAGTGATAAATGTTAGTTTAGATGACAGTCACTCTGTTGGGAACACAATATGCCTATGGGAAATAGAATACTATGATATTTTATTTGAGGAGTAATAATGGATTCCTATCTATGTTTTTATTATGGATTTATAGTGATTTGGGTTATTTATGGATATTAATATCCTATAATAGAGAATATGTGATTTGGTTAATTACTTTTAAGTATGTGACTTTAAGAGTAGTCGATGTCATTTGGAGATACAATTTGACGTAGAAGACTACATATCCAAAATCATCATAGTTCTGGGTTTCAATATTAGTTTGGATTATATTGAAGGATTTTAAGGACAATAGCTTATTGAATGGAATTTATTTAACTTTGGGGTATTCTTGGATTAATTTTAGAAATTAAGATTAGGGTTACTTTCTCTAAAGGAATATCCTTTTGGGGGATCATCTGGTCTTGTAATAATAGTTTTGGTTTTGATAAATCTCTAAAGAAAAGATAAATATATATTTTATCCTTTGTGAATCATGTGATTCTCTAGAAGACGATTCTAGCTCTTCCGGTGTGACCAAGTCATCTTGAATACACTTCGTTTAAAAAAATGATTTCGTAGTATAAATTTCTTGAAGAATGAAGCTCTACTTAAAAAGTAAGTATATCACTTTATGTTCTTGGTCAATCTCATATATAACTTCCTCAACATTATGAAATGTAACTTAAAAAAATGTTGTCTATTTACTTTTCCTACTGGGAAACCAATGAACGTTTTTCCAATCACAAGTTTGTGTTTTTCTTGTTGTTAACTTTCTCATGATCATGTTTTCTATCCCTCTCCAACAAAACATGACACTTAGTTTATCTTCCATATCCATATTTTCTTATACGGAATCCTTGTATGGATTATCTCGGGTGACCTTTTTACTTCTCTTTCTTTCTTTAAAAGTGATAGTTTTATTGACTCTTTTTCCGATGAGGGACTTTGAATTATGTTCCCAAGACCAATATTAAAAATTGTGAGGACACAATTTCCAAAAGGGGGGAAGAATATAACACCCCAATCTTCAACGATACGTTTCCTTTGAATAATGTAATAGCTTACATTGTACGCAACTTCGAGATTATAACACACCACGACCAATCAATCCATCCAATATGAATTGTAATACCCATTTTTTCAAATATTATAAATTTTATCTTTCAAAATGGACGTCATTTTTGGATTCATAATATCGAAATTAGCTTAGGGTGAATTTTTGGTATTTTTCTGAAAACTTTCGATTTTGGATGAATAGTGAAAAACACTAAGTTATAGTTTAAAATCAAATTTTTCTTTAAATAATTATTTATTTTATTTAAATATATTTTATGTAAAAATAGATACATAATACCTATAAATTTCAATGTAATTAATGGGAGTTATTTTATAATAATTTTTTATATATAAAAATTTTATTGAACTTTTCACCGTCTTTTACCCACCTCATAGGAGAATTTGAAAATTCACATAAAACATAATTTTACCACTTCTGTGAGTGTAATTTCAAAAATCTAAGATACATGGTTGATATCAGCAAGTAAAATGTGGTTCAATAAGATGAAAATAATTTTTGGTGAATAGTAAGTTTTTACTTTTATTTACCACGATTAAATGTAAATAGAGTAATTAATGGTAAAAATGATATTATTATTACCAAAAAACAAGTCCTAATTCTATTGGATAAGTGTAATTAGACCAAAAACAACCTTAGGAATAAAATATTATCCATTAGGTCCACATGGATTAGATTAGGATATTTATTATTATTTTATTTAAAGAAGAGTTAAAAGAGTTAAAATCAATGTTTAATTAATAGACCATTTTTAATATAGGGTAATACATAAGACATGTTTGACTATAAATATTAATTATAAGGATAAAAAGATATCCTACATAATGGTATTTTATATATAATTTGTAGACATTTACTATTTAAATTTATTTATGACACAATTTTGATGCATTAATTACCTTATTAATGAAATGTTAAAATAATTGATATTATAAATATCCAAATAAATGTTATTTTAGAATTTTTATGAATTCCAAAAATTTTATAGGGTAATATCACAATTTAGGGTTTGTTAGATGAATTTTTTTCGATGTAAAAATTCTGTTATAAATTTAGCAAAAACAAAATACCAAATAGTTTAAAAATTGACATAAAATAGTTTTAAAAAATATATATTATATTAGTAATTGATATTTTATTCCTAAAAATTTAAGGACAGTCCAAAAGACATATATAATGATTTTTTTATCATTAATTAACCACTTGGGGTTCTCTTGGAAGTATATAGAATGTTTTATAACCATATAATATGAAAAAAAGATATGGTAAATGTCAAACTATATTACTCAGAGTTAAATCTAAAAGATAAAGTTAATATAGTGACCCAAAGCTATTAGAAACCTATTGTTTTGGTGTTCATAGACCCATAACCACCTTATATTTTAAAATTTTTATTTTTTAGCCATTTGAAACCGAAAATTATTTTATTTTAAAATAATATGTCTAGAGTTTCCTAAGGTGCCCATCACCCTTCTTATAAAATGACACTCCCCATTCTCTCTAATTCACACCTTCAAATCCATTCGGCTTGGCCAACCCCTTCCCCAATACCCTATCAACTGTCCTCCCTTAATCCTAGAGTCCCTAATTCAGTTATAAAACCATCTTAAGGAGCCCTTTTGATCAAATCAAAAGGAAGAACCCAAAAAAGAGGTAAATATTTCATCACCTCTTTCAAAGTTCCTTTCTTCTTCCACTTCCTCTTTATTTGTTGTTTATATTATAAAATATTAACTCTAGTATTTTTTATATACTATGATGTTATTATAAATATGGTACAACCATATTCATTATTCTATCCATCCTTTGAATGAAATGTCACCATACGTGCGTACGTACGACCTACCGTCTCCACGTCGTGGTGCAATTGGTATTCAATACATTATTATTTGGATGGGTATAATAATGATGTGTATTTTATGTAAATAATAAATATAACATGATAATTATTCTGCATATATTTTATACCATCCAATTATGTATTATTTTAATATCAAAAGAATGATATTGTCACTCGTGCATACGTACGGATTACCGTCTCCACGAACGTGATGAGATTCATTCCCCATCGTATTCATTCAAGACTAATATTCATTTGATGATTAAAAATAATTTTTAGAGACTTTATATAATTCTGGATATGAATATTATAAATCCCATCCATAATAAATATGACTCACATAACAATGAATATAAAGGAAAATGAATCTGTTAACTCCCAAAATGATAATAATACTAAGATATTATTAACAGAGAAATGTTAAAAGATCTTATATGAAATAATATTAATGTATATGTTTTTTTATAATTTAATAACAATTATTTCACCATTATACATGTGGTTAACCTACCCTTGACGAAGGATAAATTAAAAAGTAAGGGGTTTCTTATCTCACTTGTAATTCCGTGAGATTTCCATTGTTGACCACCTATTTGTTGCATGTGATGTGTGTACTGCCCATGATTGTTTTAATTAAGTAATATAATTTAATTTATGGATATTTACATCGTAATTTTATGATCCTTATTTCATGGCTTAATGTTTCTTAAGTTACCAAATCGATAAGGGAATTTAAAATTTCAATTTCCACTCATTTGGCCTTACTCATACTTCATTGATTATTTTACTCCAAGATTATGTGTGGAATAACAATTCATTTGATTATGTAATAATTTACACTCCCCTTTCTATGGATATAATTTTTATAAACATAATCACTCCATTGATAAATTCTCAAGTCATCGATATGAAGTTGATAAGAAAAATTTTAACACAATCTCCATTTATTGAGTTAAACATCCAATTCACTAATGTAGTTTTTATAAGAAAATGTGTGAATATACTGTGATTTATTTACACTGAATATCCAATCATATTGAGTTTATTTATATTTTTCACACATAATTAGGTCATTGATTTTATCTTTAACCTAATGATACAGTTTTTATAAGAGATTTTATCTCAATTTACATTCCATTGAGACTTCTTTGTTGTTATACATCAAATCACTCTTATATGGTGTATATAATGTACTTTTACATAGTATATCATGAATCCCTTTATTTTCATGATATTATAATGTTTTGACTAACTAAATTATTTTTATTCAAGTGGCTCTCTTTTGGATAGGAACTCTAACTAAAATATCATTTTAAATCTTTTAAAGATTTATTATTCTAAATATTTCTCATTAATGTCCATGTTTTAAAAATGTTTTTAAGGTTTTATTTATATGGAAATTAATTTTTTAAAAATAAAATTACTTTTAAATGTTTCAAAGTGGTATGAGATACTTTGATTAAAAAATCTATTTAAAACAGCTTCTTGTTAAATAGTGACACTTTTGAATGTTTTCAAGAAAAAGGTGGGTACTTATCTGAAATAGTTTTAATGATTATTTTCATCGATGTAAATATCCTTCATTATTCTTGATTGAGTTTAATTTATTATAATAAAATCTTCCATATTGTATTGAATGAGTTATGTTTGACTGTGGATGTGAAATTTTTATACCATTCATTGATTACGATTAAAGTATTGACATTTTGTATTCTAGTTTAATACAAATGTTTATGTTATGTTTAATATTTTTTATATGAGGAATGCATTGGACTTAGTAAGTGGCTGGTTGAGCCCACTATAGCTCCTTGATGCATCGGTAGGTCTCATGAGAAAACTAGTGTCTTGGCACAAGGACTTGAAAAAATCTTATTTGTAGTCCTCGAATAAGGCCTTGACTATGTCGTTATGATGTCCGAAATTATGTATTCCATCATTATGGGATTAGCTATTGATATATCATGTGGTTATTTGACTAGTAGAATACCCATGACAATGTTTTATTATGTAATTATTTACTCATCTCATATTCCTACCATAAAGTGTTCATGTTAATTATTTGTAAAGGACTGTGTTTTCAATTATTCACCATGCCAAATTTTTATGCTATCTTCCGATGTATTTATTATTTTTTCTGAGAATTTTATATCACCCTTTTCTTATGTTTCACTTTCCCAGGATATAAAGAAGATAGTTATGAGTGACTTTCAAGCAAAATCTAGGAATCTTGGATGTTTTGAATGAAATAATATAGTGTTGTTTTTCTTTTGAAGTTGTAATTTTGAGCTTATGAATGTATCTAGTATTTACAATGCCACTAAACTGATCGGTCTTTTGGGACATGATTTCCTTGTATCAAGCCAATGTATTAAAATAATTCACCAGCTCTTGGATTCTGGGTTCGGGGCGTAACATAGAGAGATCACAATGATTGTGTTGGACCTTACTAGCTCAAACATTGGGGACAGTTCTTATGTCACTACATAGTTTTATTTTGGTATTTACCTCAAATTTTTCTTTTTAATTTTTGTTTTTTTACATTAATCAAGCCTGTGGGAAGGATTTTGGTTTCTTTTTATATATTTTTCATGGAGTTGATTGAGGTTGGCACATCTTATCTCTAAATCTTGGTTACTATAAAAACGGTTAATGCCTCCCATTTGTTGAGATTTGTATAGCCTTGGTGATGGACACCACCCCGGGGCCAATTGGGGGCGGGACTCGGGGTTCATTAACACTCTATCATCTTAATGAAGGAAGGTCTAGAAATAATGATATACCTTAACTCATCTTGAATAAGGTGGGTCATGACAAATGGTTTCAGAGGTGATGCTATTGAGAGATATAATGGATTTTAGAGTTAGGCACCATGAGGATTGCGTGAGTTGGTACGGAAATAGTGTCAGATGATCCTAGTACAAGACATTGGCCATGGAAGAGTGTCTAGGACATAACAACTTAGGGCCCCCCATAATCCAATGAAAGGAATCAGAGCTTACAGAATTTCCAAGTGAGGCAACACTGTTTTTAGGGAAGTGACCCTAGGAAATGTACATGCATCACGATGACTTGTGTTCTTATCTGTTTTGGGCGTTTTTGGGAATTAAAAAAATAAATATTTAAAATGATTCTTAAGAAAAAAATTCCATACTACATGGGAAGTGGAGTTCCTTGTTTTACATTCATCTATGGCTCCCAAAAATCGCCTGTGATTGGTATTAGTAGTAGATGGTTAGCAATCCAACCCATTTGACAAGTGGATGGTAAATATAGTAGAAGAGGATGTTTAGTGGATGAAGTCACTTCGTGCTTTATAGCGGTAGAATTTGGAAATGTACGAGAGTAGTGTCCTGGATATGGAGACAGAGAGTTGGATCACGGTGCTGGTGATCACTTTATTCTTGATTCAAACTCCTAAAGAGTACTAGGTTTCTCAAGTAGTGAGCCAAATGATGCAAGCAACACATCAGTGGTGGAAGCATTACCTCAGGGAGAGGAAGAAGACTGATGTTCTCTAGGTCGACATGGAGAAGGAGTTCCATACATAATTCCTTTCCTTTATGATGAAAACAGAAAATAGGTAGGAGATACTCTCCCTCCAGCAGGAGAGTATGTCAGTAACCGAGTTGAGGATCATGTTCAAATATCTCATATGTTTTTCTTAGGATGACTTTCTGGATGAGATGTATCGATTGAGATTCTTAGAGGAGGAACTATGTCCCTCTCTTCAGTATGCAGTTACTCCCTTAAACCCTACCATCATAGTTATAGGTTCTGTTGAAGGATGAGGTGGTGGAAAGGATGACCTCGTGAGGAGGTATACCACATGGGAGAAGTCTTCTGAGCTCTTCAAAGGGTAAGGCCGTCAGCATCATGTTTCCAGTTTCAGGGCCTTCTAGGTTTCTACAAGTAGGGATCCAAACCGAGAAGTTTTAGTTCCGACCTTCTAGTCCCTTCCCTTTTTCCACATTCATGGGTATGATGTTTTTTTCTTGAGGGGTTCATGGGAACCTCTAGGGATTTTCTTGAATCAGGATTAGTATGGTAGAGGTGGGAAGGTTCATCACTTTCCACAACAGTAGTTTCCAGCCAGGCCTTTCTAGCAGCAGGGATAGAATGCCACTACTCCACTAAGGGAGGATAGTGTAGGAGGAGGCCAGCCATAGTGTTTTCTTCTGGGACCTCTACCAGGGCATGTTCGGGGAGCTGGTCGATAGCCGTGAGGAATAGGTGCTGGGTGTGAGTAGTTTCACACTACAAACGTTTCAGTTCCAGCAGATCCGAAGACCGTTTGAGGTACGATCGGGTTTTTTCGTACACTTGCTTATGCCTTGTTTGATTCAAGAGCTTTTTACTTATATATTGAACCTAGGCTCACCCATTCCCTAGGACTAGGCATAGAGATACATTCCACTCCATTGTGTTGTGCACACCAGTAAGAGGCCAGACCAGCATGTTTGATGTCTGCTGGGGATGTAGAATGATGTTGTTGCAACCTCAGTCTAGTGGGTATATTTTTATGCTATAGATATTGACATACGATGTAATCCATGACATAAACTCACTATACTATATATAGTATATTACCAAATTCTTTTATAGAAGAGTCGTGTTTTCAGATGTGTGTGGAAAACAAGTGGATTTTGTTGGTGAGTGGATTTGTCAGTTAGGCAACTAGTATGTTGAGCATCTTATTTCCATTTTAGTCGATCTGTCTATGGGATCGATGAATGCTAATATAGGGGAGGTTCCTGGAGATTTTAGAGATTTTCTAGATTTTTTTCCCTAGGAGGTTGTGAATATACCCCCTCAACATGACATTTATTTTAGGATAGACATACAACCTAGTGCTCATCCGATTTTGATGGATCCTTATTGAATGGTGCCTTATGAGTTGCAGGAGTTATAGATTCATATTGATGGCCTAATGAAGAAGGGTTTCATACAAACCAATGTGTCACCATGGGTGATACATTCTTTTTTGAGAAGAAGGTACACCTCGATTTGAGGCTCTGCATAGACTATCGAAGACCGAATTAGCTAATGATCATGAACTGTTACACTCTCCCAAGAATAGATGATATTTTTGAACAGTATGGGGAAAATGTTGGTTCTCAAAGATCAATCTATAGTTGGGGTATCACCAGTTAAGGGTGAAGGAGGGTGACATCCAGAATACTACTTTCTAGTGAAGATCTGAGCACTTCGAGTTAATGGTTATGTCGTTCTGTGTTATGAACGCACCAGCCATGTTGATGTGAATTATGAACTCCATCTTTCGTGAGTTACTGGACTAGTTTTTAATCGTATTCATAGATTATATCCCAATCTACTCGACATCATAGGAGGATCATATCGAGAATATCAGGACTATCCTATATGTCCTACAACACCAACAACACAATAGAAATATGTCCAAGTGATTTTTTACAAGGGATGTCTACTTCCATGGACATGTGGTGTATCCTCAAGGATTAGAAGTGGAACCATCGAAGGAAGAGGTAGTTGTTTCTTGTGAATCTCCTAATAATGTGGTTGAGGTTAACATTTTTTCATCCTTACAGGCTACTACCGGAGATTTGGGCTAGATTTCTCTTGAGTTGTAGATCTATTTACAACTCTGACTAGAAAAGGCCTTGTCTTTGTGTGGAGTGAGAAGTGTCTGAAGTATTTTATCTATCTGAAGGGGAATTTGGTCAGGGAACTAGTGCTCAGGTTTCTAGAGGAAAGGGTGATGTTTGAGGTGTTTGGTGATGCTTACCTTCTGTGATTAGGTTGTTTGATGATGCAACAATGAGAAGTGACCTCATATGGGTCTAGGAAGTTATGTCTCAATTAATTTAACTATTGCAACCATGATCTAGAGCTATTATCATCCTTGTTCACACTTAATATTTGGTGACAATAAATCATTTGGGAGTGCTTTTTGGTCTTCATAGATCTAAAGCTATTGAGGTACATATTTTCCCAGCAAGATCTGAACATGTAGAAGTGAAGGTGGTTGGAGTTTATCAAGGATTTCAATTTTGATATATCTTACACCTAAGGGAAGGGAAATTTTCTGGCTGATGATTTTAGCATGTATTTTCATAATGAATTAGTTCGAGAATCTACAAATGCTTAGAAAGTAATGGATTAGTTGTATTCTTTACATTTATATGGGAGAATTGATGGCCGTAGAGGTTTACTATATTCCATGAAAGTATAGTCATATTTAAGGAACAAGGGAGAGGTGTCTTAGTGTGGAGACTTAGAGGCAGAGGTGATGTGTGAGATCTTTTACTAGGGTGATGCTTTGGAGGGATGAATAGAGGATGGCCAAAAATGTATGTTGTTTCTTGAGAAACTATTTATTCTAGTGGAAGTAGGTGAGGATGTTCTCTATGAGTTTCATAGCTCACCCCTAGAGGTAAACCCATGAGTTTACAAGATGTACCGAGGCATGAGAAAGTTGTTCTTGTGGCCTGGGATAAATCTGGTAGTGGCGGAGTCTGTCGGAATGTGCTTGGTGTGCCAGCAAGTGAAGGTTGAGCCCCATGATCCCATGGGTTTTTTTGTACCCACTAGATGTCCTTGAGTAGAAGTGGGATTACATATAATGGGATTTTGTCACAAGTTTATCTAGGGCTCAGGTATGATTCGATTTTATTTGGGTAGTAGTGGATCAATTGATGAAAGCAGCTCACTTCTTTGTGATCCAGGAGTCGAGCAAAGTGGATTTCTTATAATAGAGATATGTGGATGAGGTGGTGCAGCTTCACGGGGTTTTGAGATCCATCATCTCGGATTGGGATACAAATTTTATGTTGCGATTTTGGAGGGTATTTCACCACACCATTGGAAACCATTTATGCCTCAACACTGCCTTCCACCCTCAGACAGATGGACAAACTGAGAGGACCATCTAGATGCTAGAGGGAATGTTACAAGAATGTGTTATAGACTTTAGTGGGCCTTGGGTGAGAAATTTTCCCTTGGACGAGTATGCTTAAAATAATATATCTCAATCTACCATTGGAATGGATTTATTTGAGGACATGTACAAATGGTCGTGTCATTCACCCTTTTGCTAGATAGAAGTTGGGGAGGTAGTTGTTCATAGTCTAGACGTGGTGCAGAGTATGAAAGAGAAGGAGAAGCTTTTCCATGAGAGGATGAATGTTATAGAGGACTGGCATAATTCATATGTTTATTTTATAATAATGCCTTTGTATTTTGAGATTGGGGACCATGTGTTCTTAAAGGTTTCCCCTTGATGAGGGAAGTGGATGTTTTAAAGAGAGAGTAAGATTTCTCCTAGGTTCATCAGACCATTTGAGGTATTAGGATGAATTAGAAATGTGGAATATTATCTCATGTTTCCACCATAGTTGGGGAGGATCCACGATGTCTTTCATGACTCGCAGCTTCTTTGGTATCTTCATAAGTACTCCCATGTTTTTGATTGGGTGTAGTTGGATATTGAGGATGACGAAATGTTTGATGAATAACAAGTGGAGATCCAGGATCATTAGTAATAGGTGGTACATGGAAGTAAAATTCAGTTATTTTGTGTGTCGTGGAGGCATGGTGGTCTGAAGGATAATACTTGGGAGCGAGAGACAGGGATGTGTGCCCGGTAATTGAAATTGTTTTGAGTTTTACTCATGTGTTTTTCTTTTTGATTTAATGCTTGAACCTTGTTTTATATGAGAAGAGATTCTTCCTTGTTATGTGATGTACGATAAATTTCTAACATATGAGGATTGGTGGACCTGATCCATAATCAAGAATCATTAATGCAGATGCGATTAAACCCATATTGGTGAGTTAGTGCCACCCATAGAGGATAATATCTTGACATGGGGGAATGAGTTCCTTGATTCATATGATGGGGTGATGTGACTTGCTAGTTGTGTGGTATTTATTTTGGTTGGTTGGGATAGAATATATGGGGGGGAGGTTTAGATTTTGAGGCTTCACCCTAGGAACCAATGGTGGTTTTTCCTATAGAGGGGTCTTACGAGGTTATTGTTCGGACCCCTCTTTCTCATGGGTTTGTTTTTTTCGATTTTCTAGTCTAAGAATAGTTTGACTAGTATCTGATGTAATATCCCAAACCCCCATGGTCCATTAATTTTTCAAAATCCAGTGTTTGGGGTATTCTGGTGTTTAAAGTATGATTATTTTAAGGGTTTGTTAATTTTTTTCTTGTTTTTCAATTGATGTTAGTGAATCAAGGAGTCAGATTCAGTGACTCAGGGTGACAATGTCAGTGAGAGAGGGAATCTGTGTTAGTGACTCTGCACATTAGTATTGGTGAATCAGGGAGTAAATGTTGGTGTGTCAAGGTGTCTATGTTTATGAGTTAGGGTGTTAGTGTCGGTGAGTGAGGGTGTCAGTTTCGTTGAGTCCGCGTGTCTTTGTCGGTGCATCAGTTCACCAGCGTCGGTCTGTCATGGCGTTAGTGTAGGTGAGTCACGGTGTCGATGTCAATGAGTAATGGCATCGATGTTAGTGAGTCAGGTGATCAATTTCAGTGATTCAGGGTGTCAGTGTTGGTGACTCAGGGCAACAGTGTGTCCGGAATCAGTAGGTCGTGATGGTGACTCAATCATCGATGACTCACTATCGGTGTTGGTGACTCACCCTTCGGTGGATCATTTCATGTTTTTCATGTTTCACCCCTTTAACATTTTATTTGATGTAAATAGAGTTTAATACTTTGTTTAAGTGTTTCTGAAGGAGTTCCAAAACATATTAATTTTATCTTTGATATTTTAAAGCTTCAGGGACTTTGTGATATCCAAATCGGATAATCTTAACCACAATCGCATGCTAATGAATTTTGAGACAGTTTCTTATTCCATTGATAGAGGATCTAGCTTAATTTTTCTAGAGACGAGGTCTTGTCCTATCTTTTCTCTTGGAGATTGTAGGGACTTACCATCCAATAGTGTTTCTTATTGTGTCATAGACAATGATCGAGTTTTCCATTGTTTTTTCCTTGGAGTATCTAGATACTCGCGCAAGGAGTAGTTTTTGTCACCAGTTTCTCCAGGTAGGAATTTCTTTTATCACTATTAAAATTGTGTATCATGCAGAGTGGGTATAGTAATGTTCTTTTGGAAGAAATATCAAATCCAATCTTTCAACAATGATAAATTATAATATTGACATTAAAATATGTAGGGGTTTGGTTGATGTTGATCGCCTATTTTATTTATTTTCATTTTTGATGTTGTGATTTGTTGTGGCATGTGGATTCTGAAAATCATTTACATTGGTGTCCTTTTCCTACACACGAGTGATGATTTATAACTATTGTTGTTTCCATATAATGAATTTATGTAATTATTAATCTAATTCATAATATATATCAGGTTAAATAAATTGGATTCCCTAGGATGAAAAACCTTGTTTGATCAACCCTTTTTATCGAAGTGGAATTTAAAGAACAATTTTGACCAAATCTGAATTCACCTAGTTTGATAGATGTGGCTCAGCACTAGGTTTTACTAGGTTTTGTGCCTTCTGTGGGTTTTTAGTGTGGTTCTATGGTGTGGGTTTGACTATGTTCTTGCGTTGGTACTGACATTGTGATGGTTTCATAGTTTGGGAGATTGATTGATTGTGCAATGGAGGAATTGTTGTGCAGTGGGACTTCTTCTGGGCAATGGTTGGGTAGGAAGGCTATAGGTTTGGGCTGTATTAGGATTTCATGTTTATGGGTGTACTGGGTGTCCCTAGTGCAGAAAACGTTTTTAACGTCACCATTTTTTACGTCGGTTATATATAACCGACGTGAAAATATGTGAAATGTGGGTTTTTACATAGGTTATTTTATTACCGACATAAAAAAATATGGAGAGTAATTTTTTTACGTCGGTTATTTGATAACCGATGTAAAAACCAATCCCACTGAATTTTTCACGTCGGTTATATTATAACAGATGAAGAAAACCAACACCTGGCAGTTTTTAGGTGGGTTATTCTATAACCGACGTAAAAACTGTGGTTTCTGATTTGTTTTTATGCCAGTTATAGAATAACCGACGTAAAAAACCAACATGCGGATTTTTTTATGTCGGTTATAAAATATCCTACATAAAAAATGCATTATTTGATACATATATAACGTTGTTTATTATAATAACCGACGTTATGAATGTAATAAAAATAGTTTATAACGTCGGTTATTAAGTAACCGACGTTATAAAACATTTAAAAAATTAACACACCCTGTGGATTGTCATTTATGATTTTCAATCGACAGACCAACGACTCGTCTCTCTCGCGTGGAAAACCCTAATCGACTCTTCAATATCGTTTCGTTAAACTACTTTTTCCGTCATCTTTTACCATCTTTACTCTCCTCGGATCTATCATCTCTACTCGCCACACTCAGGTAAGCCTCCCACGACTTTATTTCGTTCGTGTTTTTTCCCAGATAGTCTATATTTACATTTTTCGATTTTTTGTTTAAACTAGGTAAGATTATTCAATTTCGAACCCTCTTACCTTGTTTTTCCATCATAATATTATTTATTATAACTAGATCTATTATATCAACTAAAAATATTCATGTAAGCCTCACCTACTTCTATTTCGTTTGTTTTTTGTTTCATGGATGCCCGACATTGATGGTCATTTTTGTTGTCATTGACAACTAGTGATCTCATTCACCTATATTACTGAAATTCATATGTAAATCATTGTGTTACACCCATTCGGTGTACCAGTGTGATTTATTTTATAAGTATATATGGTTTATCATGGTTGAATGTTTGTTTTGGATCCTTGGTTGTTTCTATTTTGGGTATCACTATTTGTAGTTCCATAATCTATTTAAGTCGATTATTTTCGTGGAATATTATAAGTCTTCATATGCTATTAAAGCCCGATTCATTGCACAATAGTGCATTTTAGACTAGCAGGAGATATAGTTCAATGTTCTCATTCTGAATAATGGCATGATACCAAAACTAGTAGCTTGAGGTTAAAATCCTTAGATATGCCAAAACTAGAAGCTTGAGGTTAAATTCCCATGGGTCTGGGGGAATGTCAAGAGGGTTTGTGGCTATCTAGGGGATTATGGGGCTGTCTAGAGGGTTGGGGGATGTCCAGGGTGTCTGTGGAGGTGGGGAGGGCTGTCCAAGGGGGTTGGTGGGTGGGGGGGGGGGGCAGTCCATGGGGTGGGGACCTATCCAAAGGGTTTGGGGGGTTCTCCGGGGTGTGGGGGCGGTCCATAGGGTTGCGGGGTGTCCAGGGGGTGTCCAAGGGGGTAGGGGTGGGGGTGGTGTCCAGGAGGGGGGGGGGGTCTTTCTAGAGGGGCGGGGGCTGTCCAAGGGGGTGGTGGTGTCTAGGGGGTGTCCAAGGGGGTGGGGGTGGTGTTCGGAGGGTTCGAGGGGCTGTATAGAGGGTTGGCGGTGTCCATGGATGTGTGGGGGCGGGGGGTGGGGTAGTCCAGGGGTGTGTGTGTGTGGGGGGGGGGGTCCAAGGGGGTGGGGGGATGTCGGGGGGGGGGGGGGGGGGCTATCCAAGGGGTTGGGTTGGTGGGGGGCTCTCCAAGGGGGTGGGGGCCTGTTCGGAGGGTTTGTGGGGTTGTCCGGGGGTGGGGGCTGTCCAGAGGGTTGGGGTGTCCAGGGGGTGTCCTAGGGGGTAGGGGGTGGGGATGGGTTCCAGGAGGGGTGGGGGTGCTGTCTAGAGGGGTGGGGGCTGTCCAGGGGTGGAGGGATATCTAGAGGTTTGGGGGTTTTCCAGGGGGTGTCCAAGGGGGGTAGGGGGTGGGGCGGTGTCCAATAGGGGCGGGTGGTGTTGCCAAGAGGGGTGGGGTGATGTTTAGAGGGGTGAGGGGATGTCCTGGGGGGGATGTCTAGAGGGGTGGGGGCTATCCAAGGGGGGTGATGGTGTCTAGGGGGTCTCCAAGGGGGTGGGTGTGATGTTCAGAGGGTTCGAGGGGCTGTCCAGAGGGTTGGGGGTGTCCAGGGTGTCCATGGAGGTGTGTGTGTGGGTGGGGGGGGGAGTCCAGGGGTGTGTGTGTGTGTGGGGGGGGGGGGGGGGGTCCAAGGGGGTGGGGGCCTGTCTAGAGGGTTTGGGGGTTGTTCGGGGGGGGGGGGGGGCTGTCTAGAGGGTTGGGTGGTGTCCAGTTGGTTGTCCAAGGGGGTTGAAGGATGGTGGTGGTGTCCAGGAGGGGTGAGGGTGTCTAGGAGGGGTGGGGGGGGGGGGAACTATCCAAGGGTTTTGTGGTGTCCAAGGGGTGTCCAAAGTGGTGGATGGTGTTGTCCAGGGGGTGGGGGATAAGTGTCAGTTGGGATTGACAATTACATCATGGTTTGTGAGATTATGACATGATGATTGTATTGTTTCATGGATATTAGTGTTGCAATATGATTCTATTTGGTTATATATATTTTGACCTGTCATCGACTATGAGAAAATTATGGGTTATGGCGGAGACCATGTCCTGGTTTGCAAATATGCATAGTTATCCTGACCCCATTGTGCTGTGATGATTGGATTTACATTGTGATTCTCTCCATTTGAGTTATTATTTTAAAATTGATTTGATTCTCAGGTTTACTCCATTTTCTCCAATTTTCTATCAACCATTGGCAACCCTATGGTTTTCTTCGATTCAATGGAATTTAAAACTGTTATATCTAACTATATTTTCCTTTTAAAATCATATTCAAACATATTTATTTAAATACGCATACATTTGTTTTACATTTTAATTTTTTTTTCTTTCAAATTATGATTTTTTTATATAAACATATATTTGTATTGTCTTAAAAAAATGTATGATTTTTATATTTGTTATAGGTATTAATGAGTTGAAATTAGATTACGACACATTGAATGAGCAATGAATATGAGGGAGGTGTTGATGCCTTTTTAGAATTTTCTAAACAAAATTTTCCATGTAGTGACATTTTTTTATTTCCATGCCTGAAATGTTTTAATATGAAGAATTTGAAAAGTAGAGAGATAAAATATCATCTGATTTTTCATGGTTTTAATCCGAGTTACAACCCTTGGATTTGGCATGGTGAAATTGGACAGAATGTCACTGATGATGATGATCTTTGTTCCGAAGCAACCCAGAAATGATATTGATGTTTACTTGTCACCATTGGATGATGATTTGAAACTTTTATGGGTAGATGGTATTAGGGTGTATGATTCTTATTAAATGGAATATTTTCAACTGCAGGCAGTTATTTTGTTCACTATAAATGACTTCCCAGTATATGTAAATTTGTCTGGATACAATGTTAAAGGGAATATATCATGTCCAATTTGTGAACAACAGACGTCATATTGTCAATTACATCATGGGAGGAAAACAGTGTACATGGGTCATCGAATGTTTTTTCCTATGGATCATCCTTATAGAAGACTAAAAAAGGCATTCAATGGCTTACAAGAATTTGATATTTCCCCATAACCTCTATCCCAAAATCTGTATTTTGAGATGGTGAAAAACCTTGATGTGACATTGGGAAAGACACCAAAATCTAGCAATGATAGACATATTTTGAAGAAAAGGTCAATATTTTTTGAGCTACCATATTGGAGATATCATGAAGTTAAACATAATATTGATGTTATGCACGTGGAGAAGAATATCTTTGATTGTATGATTGGAACATTGTTAGATATTAAAGGAAAGGAAAAAAGATGGGTTGAGAGAAAGATTAGACTTACTATCAATGGGAATACGTTTGGAGTTTTCTCCCACTATTAATGGAAGACGAACATTTCTTCCCCCGGCTTGCCGTACATTATCGAATAGGGAGAAAATTAGATTTTGTCAGTGTCTTCATGATATCAACATGCCTCAAGGTTATTCTTCAAAAGAAAATTTTTTGTCTCCTTGAAGGAATTGAAGTTGATAGGTATGAAATCACATCATTGTCCCATCATGATGTAACTAATTCTACCAGTTAAATTGTGTGGAATATTTCCCATCCGTGTCAGAAAGACTATAATGAAGTTGTGTTAATTTTTCAATTCAATTTGTAATAAGGCGATTGAGGTGAATACATTGAACATTTTGGAAAAGGATGGAATTTTTATACTTTGTAAATTATAAATATATTTTCCACCAATTTTTTTTTGATATAATGGTGCATTTAATGATTCATGTAGTTCGAGAAATAATGCTTTGTGGACATGTATATCTTCGTTGGATGTGTCCATTTAAATGGTATATGAAAATATTCAAGGGGTATGTTAAGAATCCATATCGACCTGAATCCTCCATTAATGAAAATTATATTTCTGAGGAGGTTTTAGTGTTTTTTATGAGCTACTTGGCTACGGAGCAACACATAGGTTTGCCTATATATCGCCATGAACGAGTTAATAATGAGGGAAAGGGGATCCGTGGCTTGAATGTCAAATCATTGTCAGCTGAACAGATAAAGAAGTTATAATCATACATCTTGAATAATATAGCTAATGCTCAACCGTATGTCACATTGCATATTAATGTGTTGAAACAATGTCATCCAAAGAAGAAAGAAATGTGGATTTTGAATGAGCACAACAAAACATATTTTCCATGTTCAAAAAGACCTTTCTTGGTAGATCAGATGAATTAGAGACATTAAAATGGATAGTGGGTGGTCCATGTTTAAATGTGATAACATGGTCTGGTTATGACATTAATGGATATACATTTCATACGAAAGCTCAGGACAATAGAATTGCAGTTCAGAATAGTGGTGTATTGGTGTTTTCATAAGCAATGATTTTTTCGAGTGCTAGGGACAAAAACCCATTTTTTACATCAAGTGCATATTATGGAGTGATTGAAGACATATTGGAGGTTAATTAATTTAAAATTAATGTTCCTATTTTTAACTTTAAATGGTTTATCTGTAACAACAGTGTCAGAAACGATGAATTTGGAATCAAACATGTTAATCGAAATATATTAGAAGACACAATTGATTCTTTTATAATGGAAACACATGAAAAACAAAATTTATATATAGAAGTTCAATCAGATATGCAGTGGGATGTTGTTTTACAGGGGAATAACAATATGCTGGTGAGGATGAACTTGATGAAGATGCTGTTTTATGTGAGATCCCTACTTACATGGAAATATTAACAGAACATAATGAAGAGCATGTTGAAGACATGTTTTGTGCCATGAAGAACGATCACGATGAAGGAATTTGGGAAAAAATCCATTTTTACATTCCCAAAATTATAGGTAACATATGTTTATTTCTTGATTACATTTATTTTTTTCATAAAATGTTAGATATTGTATGTTTTTTATTTATTAAAACATGTAGTAAAACAAAATATGTATAAGTTTTTGTTTGTTTTAAGTCTGTTTAGTTTACTTTATCATGTTTACCATTACATGAATTATATATCTATTATTTTTGTTCAGTGACAATTACATTACCATGTTTACCAGGTTTACCAGGTTTACCAGGTTTACCATGTTTACCATGTTTACCATCTTTACCATTGTTTAACATGCTTACCATATTAACAATGTTTACTATTACATGACTTAGTAAAATTTTCTATTTTCTGATTATAGTAGTATTAAAATATTTGAATTTGTATATTTGTGAACTAATGTTTGTTTTTTTGATTTGATGGATAATGAGAGATTATTCAGTTGATCAACCACATGATTCTAGTGATGAGAATATTGGTCATACCTCTGGGGAGGAATATTCACATGCTCATCTTGATGTTCCCCAATCTTCCTCATGTGCTCCTATTACGACAAAGAGTTCAAAAGTTGGTAAACGTGGGTTAACACGTTTACCAAAATTAGCACTTGCCTGAATGTAGGATCAGAGGATACTCGTTGAATTTGATGATGATTATATTACTAGAGGTCCAAATGAAAAATATTTAAAGAGTTTTGTATCAACTAAGGATAAGAAAAAAATAAGCATTTTGTATGATGACTGGAGAAGTGTGGATAAAGCGATAATCTCTCAGTAGTGGGAGACAATTTTGGTAAGATATTTTTTTATTGTTTGACTATTCATTAAATGTTTCTAGTGTATATTATATGTTTAACGTCTTCTTCATCAGATGACATTTGATATTCCTGACACTGGAGGAGTCAGGAAGGAATTCATATCGATGGCTACCAGGAGATGGAGGGATTTCAAATCAACCCTCTCATCTGATTTCAATTTTGGTCATAGGATTCATGACAATCCATATCGTATATATGCTTTTATAGACAAAGACACATGGAGATAGTTTTTTGAAAGTTGAAGAAAAGTGTCAGTTTTGGTAAGGGAAATGTAATCTTTAATGAGATTTCTTATATAAATGATCTTATTAATGTTTTGTTAATGATTTCTTATTCTTAATTTACAACAAACAAGGATAGATCATCAAGATATCCAATCTAAAAATGTATACCCTCATCGTTTATCTCGGGGAGGTTATGAATTTTTGGAAGAACACATGATGGCGGAAAAATTTCAAAAACAAAGAGCTGAGACTTCATGCTCTGGAGAGGTGGCCCCTCCATCCCCTTCATCTAGGCATGAAAAATGGAAGAGAGCTCAGATGGACAGAAAAGGGCAATATCTTTAGGAAGAATCGAGAATCGTATCTAAGAGGATTGTAAGATATCTATTTTATTTATTTAAGTTAACTATTTTCTTTGTATAATTTCAATCATTAAAAAAATGTTCAATTAAATAATACAGGAGTCTCTTGAGGAGTAGAGCTTATAGGGGGAATTTATAGCTACTGGGAGGCAAGATATTTTATCTATAGCATTGGGAAAGCTTGAACATCCTAGTCGTGTAAGAGGATATCTGGTAGGTGTATCAGTAAGAAAACTGTTGTCACGTTCTTTAACTTCTAATGTTAAGGGTGTTTATAAAAAAAATATAATCCTTGGAGGCTGATGTTCATAATATTAATGTGGTGATGGAAGAAAATATTAGAGCGTCGGTATAGTCAATGTTTTCAGACATGTAAAGACAATTTCATACTGCAGCTCCCACTCCTCCACCTCCCCCTGCAGACCCCATTATTTATCCTCCACCTCCACGAGTAGCTCCCACTCCCCCACCTCAGCCTACAGACCCCATTTTTTACCCTACTCCTCTAACACAGTTTCCTACTTATTGCGAGTTGTATGTTGATGATCCTCAACATCATATAGTTGCATATGGGTTGGTATATTGTATAGGAGATATAGTTCATCATCAACAATTAGAGGTAGAGAATCAGAAGGTCACTGCACATGATATTATAGACAGATCAGCTCGAGTGATTTTACGTACAGATGAGGTGACAATAGTTTGACATAGTATCAACCATTTTTTAATTTGGCCATCCAGACTTCTTTGACTCATTACCATGGAGGTGTGAATGTTATATCACTTATTTTATTTTTTATTAATGGTTTTTTATCATTTGAAAAATAATATATTTTTCTATTCATTTTTACATGAATAATTCCAAGGTAAAGAAATACTGTATATACAACAACAAAGACAAATGGCTATGACATCAGATACAGATTCTAGTAGTCATAACAGATAGTCAAGATATACAAATTTGTTTGTAGGTCATTATGAGTTTCCAATAGAAGCTCATATTTTTGGATGTGCAATAATTGTGGGGATTATGAAAACTGATATCATGGAGCTTGTTACTGGAGATAAGTTGGGCATCAACATGGTGCAAATATTTTCCATGTTAGTCTTAACATCTTTTCCCTGCATTATATTTATTAAAAATGTATACTTATGTCTATTTGGTATTATGTATCTTTATAACATTTTTGAGATGAATGAGCTGACAGATGTATATGGATTCATGGACCTTCAATTGATTTCTCCTGAAGCACGTACATTGGATGAGGAACAAAGAATACTTTGTATTGCTGAAAGAATTGAACAGAATATAGTCACACAATGTTGGATGATTTCTTTTTCTGAGAGGTATGAAACACATCTCTCTCAAAGAGTTCATTATCTTTTAACATAAAATACCACTAACCTTAAATTTTCTTTTATTTGTGATCATTGGATGTTTGGGGTTTTTTCCACGGGAGAAAACACTTTATTGGATACTCTCTATCCATGATGATGTGCGAGAAAGTTTTGTGAATATATTGGAAAAGTATGTTTAAATTTCCCAATAGTTGTATATATTATAATGAATTTCAAATTTACTGCATTCGTATTATTTTCTAGCAGGGGATGGGTCTACTTTCGAAAAAACACTAAGAAAAGGACTGCAAAGATCAAATATGTAAATGTAAAGGTAAATATCCATTTATAATTTTTACTTTTTGATTTATTACATAAAAATAATATATTGAATTTACAATCATTCAAACAGAATTTTCATGAACAACAAGGCGTCATCAAATGATGATATTATATGTTAGGATTTATGTAAGAAATAATAACAATTGGGACAGTTTTGAACTTTTACCTAGTAAGATTTCCTTTTAAACATTTCCATAATATTTCAATTTTATTTATTGAATATACATATTAACTACTATCCATTTCATTTGTAGCTATTTGATGACCCTCAACCCTATACTTCTCAAGTCATCAAACACCTACAAGTGGAGTGGTCAAATTATTTTTCAGGTTTGATTGAATTTTAGTTGTTTGTAGTGAAAAATGTAATTTTGAATATTGTCGTTGTAATTGTGTATTTGGTAGTCGTTTAGGTTGGAATTAGTTTTTTTTGAAGTTGACAGTGTATGTTTTGAATGTTATATATGGAAATGTTTAATTTTTCTCTCCTTCTTGTTTTGGTCTATTTATGATTGTTTTTTGGTATGGATTTTGGTCTGGGTGGAGGGGTTCCAAGTGTCTGGGGGGTTGTTCGGGGGGGGGGGGGGGGGTCCTGGGGGTGGTGGTGATGCCTAGGGGGTGGTCGTGATGTCCAGGGGTGTGGGGGGGGGGGGGTTTACAGGAGGGTGGGGGGATATGCAAGAGGATGGGGGGATGTCCCGGGGGTGGTGATGTCCCGAGGTGTGGGGGGGGGGGGTGTCCAGTGGTGTGGTGGGGGTATTCTAGTGGGGTGAGGGGGTTTTGGTTTGTTTTTGGAAACTTTCTGGTATGTTTAAAGGGTGTGAGAGGGCTGTTCATGGTTGTGGGAGTGTTGTCCAGGGGGTGTGTGTATACATGAGGGTGGGGGGGGGGGGGGTTGTCTAGAAGTGTTTGGGGCTGTCCACGGGGTCGGGGGGCATTCCAGGGGTGTGGTGGGTGCTTCACAGTGGGTTGGGGGGGGGGGTGGGAGGGCTGTCAAGGGGTGTGGGAGTGCAGTCCAGGGTGTCGGGGGGGGGGGGAGGGATACATGAGTGTGTGGGGGGGGGGGGGTTGTTCCGAGGTTTTTAGGGCTGTCCAGGGTCTCGGGGGCAGTCCAGGTGTGTGGTGGGGCTATCAAATAGGGTGAGGGGGGGGGGGGGGGGCTATTCAGGGGGTGGTGGGGGGCAGTCCAGTGGGGTATGTTTTAAATGTTATTAATGAAAATGCTTAATTTTTCTTTGGTTATTTTTTGGAATACTTCTTTTTTTGTTGTATGAATTCTTGATTTGGTTTCTAGTTGTTTTTGGGGAGATCATAGGACTGCATTCCATTTAAAAAAAATTGGTCTTGTATGTCGGTTATTTTATAACCGATGAGATAACGGAATGGGGAAGGGTTTATCAGGTCAGTTATTAAATAACCTACTTGATAAACATACCCCACATTGTTTTATCCCATATGTTATATAATAACCGATGTGATAAATGTCGGAGAAATGGTTTATCATGTCGGTTATTATATAACCGACTTGATAAACACCCCCCACACTGCTTTATCATGTTGGTTATATAATAACTAACGTGATAAACCCCCCTGGTTTTTTCATGTCTGTTAATTAATAACCGACGTGATAAACACCTCGATGTTATGTTTTTATGTTGGTTATTAAATAACCAACAAAAAAACATTATTTATAATGTCATCTGTATTAACATCGGCTAAAAACCGACGTAAAAATTGAAAAATAACCGACGTAAAAAACGTTTTCTTCACTAGTGGGAGGTGTTGTTAGGTAGTAGTTATGATAGGTTTTCTTTTTGATAGGATGAATTAGGTAGGATAAAATTGAATAATGATGTTGGTAGTGTCGAAATACTAATGAGTGTTAAATGGGGTGGAAGAAAAAGTGGGTTGTTTGCTGTGTGTTTTGTTATGTGTAGTTTTAATGGATTTTATCCATCTAAGAACAATTGCAGATGTTTTTCTCGTTAGTTTCCCCGGTAGGGATGAAATAAATAAATGAATAAATTGATAAATGCAGAATGAATATTAGTTAAATGAATTAGACGTGTGTATACTTCTAATTAAGGAAGTGACCATTGTTTGTAGTGATACATGAATGAATGGGTAATAACAAAGGTGGTTTTGTGGGCTAGTTGTTTTTTGGAAACCCATAGGTTATGTTGAGTTATTGTTTACAAATATGTATAAAGTTTTAGTTCCTTGTGTTTTCTATATTCACCCAGCTCGTGTTGATCACTATGTACAAAACAACTCCATTACTATGTGGGTGGGTGGCTTTCCCAACGTCTCAGTGGGAGGATGGCTAGATGGTTATTAGATCTTCTTTTCTCCCTCTTCTAGGAATTTACAACCTAAGATTCTTTTGAGAGGCTATTGTGACTTGATCTTTCTTATAATATCAACATTACAATTTTTTAAGAGTGACTTCTTTCCTGGGTGTCTTTAGAATGTGGTATAGGTGTTTTCGGGGATGATGTGGTATGTGTGTAGCCCAGGTGTCAGTGGCCAGGATTGTGGTGAGGTGATGGACCATGTGTATATGGGAAGGATGTGTGTGGTTTGTGGCCTAGGTGTGTATGGGAGAGTTGTGACAATGGAACTTGTGTAATATGAAGATTCACCAAGACGTTCCAGTTCACAAGTGGGAAGTGGTGTGGGGTACCCAAATATCGATGTGCTTATTATATTACATTACATAACTTGCGTTATTTGGTGAGCATGTCTTGGTGAGGTTGTGGTGGATAGTAGAACTTGTTAGGTGATTTTTAGTTTCTACTATTTTATTATAGGGGAATTAGTATGCTTCTCCCACTTGTTCATGAGTGAATTTGGTTATTCCTTATTGGGTATACTTTTATTCTCACCCTATATTCAAAAATTGTTTTCAGGTTTCAAGGGAGATTTCACACATAGTGTTGGACCATACTAGCTCGGACATTGGGGACAATTTCTATGTCACTGTGTAGTTTTATTTTGGTACTTACCTTGGTGTTTTCATTGTATTTTTGGCATTTTTTACTTTAATCATGAATGTGGTATGAGTTTTGGTTTCTTTATATATATCTTTGTTGGAGTTGTTTGTGATTGGTTCATCTTATATCAGGATCTTTATTACTATAAAAAAGGGTAATGCCTCCCAATTTTTTGATATTACAATACCCTTGGTGCTGGTCGCCACCCTAGGGCCTATTGAATGTAGAACTCAGGGGTCATCATCTCTCCTTCATCTCAAGGAAGGAGGGTCTAGACAACTTTTTATCCCTTCCGTCATCTTTAATGAGGTGGGTCGTGAAATTTTATAACTTATTTTAAACTCAATTTTAAATCTTATGTAACTATAGAATGAAATAGGAATTAATTTTGTTTATTTCAATATGTAAATTTATTTTTTAAATCCAAAAAAATTACAAACCAATATTAAGTGTTTTTATATATGTTGGATTAATGAAATAATTTCTTTGGGATTCACTATATTTAACCAATCATGCCTTGACCATAGACTACCACACTATGAATCTATTTTTTTTCATATACTAATTAAATTTATAATTCCAAAAAATTATTCTTTTTCTGCATGGTTTCTTACAAAAATGGGAGACATGAGGTGAAACCTAGAGATCCTTAAACACCAATTGATTTCTGGGGGATCCATTCATTAAAACATTGGAAAATAGAAATCCTATGTGAGATTAATATATTTCGTTCTGTTGAGTTTTCTACATGTTCTTTGTGTGGAATGGTTGCGGTCATAGTTTTTGGATTTGATTTTATGGTTTTGACTCATGATTTTGATATAGATTTCCATGATTTACATTTTTGAGGGGTTCCTTGCTTAACTCTATCCATAGGATCATATAGTACTCAATTTACCTAAGAATAGAGAATTTTGAAGCATTGATTGATGTAGGGGATTCAAGAACTCCCTTTTTTGTATGAAGAGGATGTATCATGCAACAAATTTTTTTGAATGGATTATAAGGATTAAATTTAGGAATAAAATGAACCATGGAAAATACAAATTTATAGGAAGTGGTGATACACATGGGTTTCAATATTCCCATGATATTATACATACAATTGAGAGATCTTTTATTAATATTTCTATTAATTGAGTGATGTTATGATGATTGTTTTATTAATATGAATTTAATTAAGGATTGACCATTCATAAATGCTTGAACAATTAATAATTATTAGAACGTATTTCTGTGAAATCTATAATTTTGATGTCTCTCATGTATGATTTTTATGAATACGATGGAATATTATAAAATGGGGCATGTGTTAGAGGTTAGTGATTGAATTGGCTATTATGTGTTGTTCATATTCTTATTGTTTTTTTGTGTGATTATGTGGATATTTTTTGGAATTGTATTGTAGTTTAGAGAGTGATTGGTTGTGTTCATTGGTATTAATTGTGAAATAGGGATACATTTGGTTGTCATTGGAAGATAATGTTATTGATGTGTAATGATTGGGTTGTTATAAGGATAACTTGAATGTGATATGTCGGGTTTGATGTAGTGTGTATTTTTTGAAATGTGGGTATGGTTTTTATTATTACTCACAAGGTTAAGTAATTTCATAGATTATTGAATACCATAAATAATGTGTGTTATAAATTAAAAAGAAGTTTTTGTAATATAATTTCAATTATGGGGAAATGGAAAGTTATAGATTTAATTAAATGTGGATAGTGGATGAAATGGGGTTTCATTAAATATGGAATCAAATGGAATAATTATTGAAACATGGATGGTAAATTATAATAATATAATTGGTTTATTATATGAATAAAATTAAAAAATTATTATCTTTTTGTGGTTCTTTTGTATCGAAAAATGGTTTCTTTTTTTAAGGGGTGGTGAAAATAGATTTTTATTAATACAAAAAATGTGTGGTGATTTTTATAGATTGTGATACGGTTCTTTTAGTTTGACCATACTCGATTAGATTGTGATTGGATTTATTTTACTTGTATTTTCTTTTGATTTCAAATTCATACCACTTAGTTTATATAACATTATGGATTCCTAAAGGATTTTCATTCTTAGTGTCTTCCTAAAACATCCAGATTTATAAGGGAGGATAAGGATGGATACTCCCTCCTCCCCACATTATCATATGAATACTGCACTATTTTGATGACATTAAATAGCGGGGGTCATGAAATAATGGTTGAATGAACAAGGATGATTTAATTAATTTAAATTAAAATCCACTATAAAAGATATTGTAAAATAACTATTTCTACGGGGTGATGATAATAAGTATATCAGACATTGTGAGGGTTTTTCTAGTTATGGCTATTGTCAAGTCCCTATCGAATTTGATATGAGTATATAAACTTGTGAAAATGAATACATTTAATCTTATATGTGTTGGGGGTATGGGGGGATATATTCCTAGCCACATCACATGTGACTACAAAGTATATAGTGTGTCGATATAGTTTTATGATATGGAAGGGATGAGGGAATAAGGATATTTACAATTAGGGAGTGGGAGAAACCAAACCACGGGAATGTAGTGTGATGGGACATTTTGAATATATTTATACATATTATTTAATTATACATAGATATTTTACAAAGTGAGTAATGGTAGTGAGCTTTAGTGTTAGCTAATATGCTATGTTCATTTTTGTTCTTATATTTATTCACTGGGGAATTGGTATGATTTGTCCATGTTATTCATGAAAGGCCTTGAGGAGGATCATTCAGAGTAAACATGTATTCTCTCTCTCTCTCTCTCTCACACACACATATATATTTATGTTATTTTATTATATATACAATTAGGATGGATTTGTTGACCAATCATTGTAGTATTATCAATGATTTAATTTCAATTTCAGAGTTGTTTCTTTAATATTTATTGGGGTATTTTATTTAGATACATTGTATCACTATGACATTAGATGAATATTCATTACGGTATATTGGTTAACATATATTACAGTATTAATTTGTGTTTAGTTTATTATCATGGTATTTATTACCATAATCCTCCCATTAATCAGATTCATACCCATAATATTAGTCGAAACACCATAGCCTATTGTGGGTAAGATCTAGGTGTAACTCTCATATTTACTATAGGACTAAGAGGAAATGCTTATTGGGGAAGATCATGATAATGTGGTATCAAACCATGATTGAGATATAATATGAATAATGAATCTAAGAATTAAAGAGGATTTCATGATATTGTTAGGAAAACTCTTTTATTCAAAAATAGAGTGTAATTTAAAAAGGGTTTCCAACTAGGATGTAGGTTATAAGGCCCCCTTGGATCCAATTTCAGGACCCCATGTTCATTGGGCCCTAGATGTGAGATAATAAGGATTATGATGTAGTGACCTACAAATGTTACAAACATTATGTCTTTTATAAATGTCATTTAATTTGTGGGATTTATCAAAATACAAAATGAATATAAGTAACTGAAAATAAATGAATTCCATACAAGTGTGATTTAGAGTTAATTTTTTTTAAAGATTCTTTCCATTCATCATTTACATGTCACTATGGTTTTCGAGGTTTTTCATGGTGATCTAATTTATCATCAGATGGTTACCCTTCTCATGAGGATGAGGTTTAGAGGAATATAGTTTTTTCATTTGAGAATTAGGTTTTGGAGAACTACAAAGGGAGTATCTCAGATTTATATATAACATGAAACATTGAAAAGGTGAATATCATTTTTATTCTAATTCATGAAAATGTAGAGTATTCCATTTCATTAACTAATATTCAGATAATAATAGTAGTGTGTTAGTGGTGGATCTTGTAGGTCAAGATCAACTAGAGAGGTAGGTCACCAGTACAAATTGAGAGGAAATGATTCGAAGGTAACATCTCCAATGTTTGGGAATTATATTTCTCAATGAGTTGTGAGCCAGCCTCAAACTTATTATTCACATTTCACTAGGGCCCTCAGTTCTTGTGCATCAACGATGAATATTGTTCCAATGATATTTGAAATGGGTTCATGTCCATCAAATATGTTAGTTACTGACCACTATTGTGATCCATTATGGTTTTCAAATTCATTATTAATTCCAACATCATTTGAATCTGATTCCATTTTCATAGTAGAATTATAATTCTTATGATCTACCTTGTGTAAATGGGGTTTATAAGTGTAGATAGTATGAGATTTTATTCCCTCAATAGCATATGGAAATTTTATACTATATATGTGGTCATCGCAAGAAATACATAAGAGATGATCATTGAAATTTTATGGTATGGTGATGTTAACACTAGAGGTTACAAATAATGTTGAAGTTGCAATTTTATTTGATATACTATTTTTACGATATATTTAGTTTTATAGAATCTTACTCCGTTATTGAATCCACTATTGTCCATGACTAGAAGATCAGGGTATAAAGGCTTCAGATGACCCTGATATTTCATATACTAGTGGGATGATAGATGATTATTATTGATTAACTCTAGGGTTGTTAGATTATTTTGGGGTAGAATGAATATTTTATTTATTTACTCATTCGATAAAAAGAACCATATAATTTTCTTCATTGAATTAACTTATTTTATTCTATGTGTGTGATTATTGATTTATTCCAAGAGATTGTTGAGTTGTAAAATGAGAAGGGACATCATGTTATATTCAAGGATGAGAGAGAATTAAAGATGAGCCATAGTTTTTTAGATAATCTATAGTTATAGATAATAGTTTTTCATTAGTTCTAATTAAGGTACATGTGGTGTATTTCCTTAGAGTCATTGAGAATTTTTTGGTGGTTTCTCTTGAGGAGGTTTCCATAAAAAATCTCAATATGATATCTTGTTTAGGATTATATTTCATCTTGGTGTATCCCAGATTTTGAAGTATTCTTACATAATTTCTCCTTTAATGTTATAGGATTCTTAAATCTAGATTGACAACCTATTGAAAAATGGATTCATCCGGACCATCCAATCACCATATGGAGCTTGACTGTAATTTTCTTGGAAGATATATGATTATATAATGTTGTAAAATGACTATAAGTGGTTGAATAAATTAATATTCAGTAAATTACTTCCCCTACCATTATTGGATTATTTTTTACACTAAGAAAATGGGGCCATATGTACTTCAATGACATATTTTTAGTTTGGATAATATTAGATGAGTTTGAAAGTGGGAAATATCATGAAAATAAATTTTAAATACCACTATTAGAAAATTTAATTACTTTTTATTTTTATTTTGGTGTAATGAATTCCCCAAATATTTTCATCAAACTCATAAAATATCTATTTCATGAGTTCAGAAATCAGTACATTGTATTTTTCATTGATGATATTTAGTAATACATGAATTCATAGGATAAAAATTATTAGAACCATATGATTTTCTTACAAGAAATTCGACACCACCAACTCTATATATTTGTTTCAATGTATATTTTTCATAAATATGAGAAGTATTTTCATTGGAAAGGGGTCTCCCAATAATGAGTACTCATTGATCATTCAATGATTTCAATGGATTTTTCTTCTAAAGGGCCTATTAATGTTGTAGATATTTATATTTTACATCATATTATATGTTATTATTGAAGGTACATATATTATTTCTGTTGGATTATATTTCTTTTGACACCCTTAGGTGAAAATTACTAGGATTTTGTTTGTACTGATTAGTGAGGGGTATATTTAAAATACCTGATGAGAGATTGATTAGTTCTCCCATCATATAGATTCCCAAGTAGGGAAGATGTATGAGGTTTTCATCATTCCACTTTTCACGTATTTTGTTTTTCCTAATATAGTATACGGTAATGATATCATATGGGTCTAGGAATGTACATCACCATGAGATTAACTATTCCATAAATGAAATTGGTTTGTTAAATTTGAAAATTTCTTTTTCTATATTGATATATTTTATCATTATTGAGATTTATATGATCTACAAAGACCAGATGATCCCCAGGTGTTTTTTTCTCAATAGGGTCTGAATATTTGAGAGAATCTTAGGATTATGATCTTTTAGGGATATAAAATTATGATATATTACACCCATAGGATGGTTAATATGGTTACTAATGTGTCGATTTTGAATTCATGAAGATATATTTTCTGATAGTTAAATGATTCATATAGTGCGATGAAGGAGTATGTAATATTTTATCTCAATAAGGAAGAGGGTAGTTATAGAGGATTCCAGTTTTTGATGACAGTGAAATCATGTTCCATATATAAAATGGACGATTCAAATATGGAAGTCTCAATGTAAGAGGTGATCGGGGGATTTTCCATCATTTATGATTCTTGAGAGGGAAGGTTGGTGGCTAATTTACATTAGATGAAATTTTTGAGGAGAATTTTTTGCTGATTGGTTATGCCTGAAGATGTTTATTCCAGTTTTAAAAAAATAATACTTTCATTGAATCATATTATATCCTTGATATTACATCCCTTGAAGTATAAGTATTAGTGACCTTTTATTAAGAAGTCTATTGCATAGATTTTATCACAACAATCAATTTATCAATAGTTAAAAGTGAATCATCATTTTCAGGTCAGGTTATTATAGCAATTGAATTTCCCTCAGTGGAAATATAAGAAAATATTAATGGATTTTTTTCCAGATTATACACCATTACCATAAAGCAATTGATTCATTTGGGTGTTTTTGTTTTAGATTATGAACTTAAATGACTTATTGGAATTTCAGAAGTCATGTTCTATGAATTCCAAAGCATAGTAGTTTGTATACAACACTATTAGACATAATTGGGGTATCATAGCCTATTATCTGTAATAATGATCCTCAGTTAGTCTTATGAGTATGGGGAGTAATCGATGATATTTTTCTTCCTTGGTATATATTAGTAAGAAATTCCATCCTTTAAAATATGGCAAGATGAAGAGGACTATTAATACACTGTATGATATGTTCTGTGTATGGGTTTGAAATATTAGTAGAACCTAGTCAAATAAATATCCATTGGTTATGATTTCTTATAAAATAGATACCATTATTTCCTTGTAATGTACACATTTCTATATTATATACTGGATTTCGTGTAATTTTTTTTTCTGTTAGACTACTATTGGGGAGACTACATTATTTAAACCAAATGTAGGGAAGAGGATAATAGGGAAATTTGAGATGATTTAGGAGAAGAAAAATGTTGGATAAGACCATCCAAATATTTTATTTATCATAAGAGTATTGAAATATATTTTGAGGATGATAACCAAGTTATTTTTGTAGATTCCCCTCATCAAGTGTACTGGAAATCTAACCGAGGTAGTAATCTTTCCATGTTCTCCATCTTCAATTTTAAGGTGTTGCAGTCTATTTCCATGGCTTTGTATCATTTTTAACTTCCTTGGTCGATAGATAAATGACATAATTTCATCTATGTGTCACAAATTAATCTATATCATCTTGAATTTTAACATGTGATCACTTATTTAGTGTTTGATATATTGGGTGAAACAATGTTTATTTAAAAGATTTAGAAGAATTTGGATTTACAGGAGAAGAATTTTCATGGGTCTGTTTTTCATCCGATTCACATTCAATGGAGGCATGTTTTATTAGAGCATTGTAATTAAGAAAACATGTCATTGATTGACACACAAATTCCAAATAGTTTTTTAGTGTTTCTTTTTTTTACGAGGATATGTTAGAATTTTATTATATTTAATGAGAATGGTATTTATGGATTCATTATAAAAACAAGTTTTGTAGTCCACTCGTATTCTTTGTTGATGACATAATTCAATTATATAGGTATCTATAAGGGTTGTTTATTTGAGGTGTGTTGGTTTTGTTTTCTATGTTTTTTTATTCTTGAGGAGAATAATTCTTTAACATTGACCGATGTATTCACTCACACTATTGTCGCTCAATACTTTTTTCATTTGGAGTGGTAATGATTTTGAAAATTGATTATAGGGAAATATTTGTTTTGATGCTTAATTTGAATCATGGGGAGGTGCGTAATGGAATGAATATATAGGTTGTGACTTGATGATTGGATATTGTATAGTGGTAAATCTATTATAGGTGTACAATGGAATAGAGGTGGTGTCATGTTGTGAGGATTTAAATAGAAATATGAAAATATTTATCAAATTATACACCTCTTTTATTATCATAGATATAATAGTAAACCATATGAAGATGCCGATTCAAATTTATTGGTTGTGGATTACAAATATTTTTCATGGAATTATAATGAATTGAAAAGTTTGTGACATTTTCCACTCAAGAGATCCATGAAATGATCATGTATTTCACATCATAATGTCAATAATACCAATATTTGGCAGTTCAATTTTGAGTAGCATCACATCATGGCTCATAGAATATCGTTCATATATTGGGAGGCTAGTTTTTAGAGGTTCTATCTTGAGAGGAGTTGTACCATGGGAATTTGGCGATAACATGTCCCCTTTTCAATCATATCAAATTTGCAATGTCAATCAAGTCTGTTAGGGGTTATATTTGGGGGATTCAAAGAATGATTTATAATGGATTTTATATATTTTTCCAAGAATACATTACCATGGTCTATATCATTGTTAAACTACAATTTCACATACCTATATAAACTTATAATTTCATTTTAATTCTTATATATTGCCTTGATTTATTTGAACCATGGTTGATCAGAGGTGTTACCCTAAAAATAATAGAAACATAATAGATTAGTGTTGGATATCAACTTCAAAGGGGAGACCATTAATGACCTATGATAATTTTACCTTATTTATTTCAAATCATTAATCATCTAGGATTGTTGTGTTAGTGGTTTGTGGGTTTTATTAATTGGTATTGAATATTTTTTTTGATAGTGATTGTTGTGATTACAATTGAATAGGGCCCCCTTTTCCAATTTTTCATAGTGGTTATCTCATATTTTTGTTATTATATACCTTGAATTGTAAAACATTGATTGAGAAAGTGGATTAAAGAAATCAAATTATTTTATATATAATAAGTATATATAAATACTTACATTTATATGAGTATGTTGTAAGTATTAAATTAAATTATTTAATTAATCAAAAAATTTTAATTTGACCATAAGGGGTGATACTCATGTGTATAAAAATTCCAATGGAATTGTTCATAATATTGAGAACTATTTCTTTGTTTCATCTATGAAATGTGTGATATTTTAATGATTGTGTTATTATTATTAATTTAATATAAGAATCACCAATCATAAAATGCAGGAAACACAAGATAACATGGAAGTAGTTGTGTGATGTATGGAGTTTTACTATTAATGCAACCATTCATGGATGAAAATAGATATATTGGAATATTTATAAATTTGGAATATGAATGTGATTGATGTTGGAGTTGGATGATATGTGTTACTCATTTACGTTTAGTTATTTTTGTGGGTGTATGGAAATTTTGGGGAATCGATGTGCAATGAATGGTATGATTGGTTACATGAATGAGCATCAATTTGGTAGTGGGATTTTAGTTGGAAGAAATGAGTAAATATAGTTTTTAGGTGAAATGGTTGGGTAATGTTGTTGGTTATTTCATGAGAGATGTGGGGTTTGATATAGTAGAAAATTTTCAATTATGGGGATGGAGTTTATATTTTATTAGGTGGTTAGGTAATGTGATCAATGATTGAAACATATTGATTTGATTTGGAAGGAAATAAAAAATGGTTGTATTTGAAATTGTTAATTCCTGAGAGGTATGGGTAATGATGGGAATTAACAATGAGAGATTTATGAAATGGTTTTAAATTAAATATTGAATGTAATGAAATAATGATCATATAATGGAAATTAATATTGAGTTTCCCATTAAAACAGATTATATTTTGATAATTAAAAATATAGTGTTGTTTTATTTCCTTTAATATGCTTAATACATTTTCTAATGTATTGAGTAGAGTATAAATAATCATTGTCTGATCATAGTAATTATTTTCTTTAAAAGGAATCAAATTTTATGTTTTCATTGGCCATAACATGTTATTAAATATTCTTATATTGTTTTTTGGTAGAATATGTATTTTTGGTCCTGAAAATATAATTTTACGCCTTTTTAATATTTTTATGTTTCCAATTAAGGTAGCCAATTGTGCCGTATAGTGGAATCTCAAAATCAATTCTCTTACATAGCCAATTCACAAATATGATTTTTGAAAAATTGATTACCCTATATATTTATTGCATAACATTGGACTTAAAACTCCAAAATTAATTATTATTATTGAATTTTAAAGATAAAAAATTATATAAATTTAAATAGATGAATAGATATTCGAAATCAATCTCTATATTTTTCTAAATTAGGTTATAAGTAAAAAACTATTTTCAGTATTGATTATGTTGTCTTCTAGAATTTAATTCAATTTTATTTTGATAATAACATAAGATATATAATTGAGATTTTGGTGATTCCAAATTGCATTAAAAGGTATAAAAATTATATAAATATATGCAAACTGAACCCAAATCTAAATGTATGTTTTTAAAGAAGTTTTTAGGTCATAAATGTTTTAATATGTTTTGAAATTTATTGATTATGATATGTGAAAAATTAGCCTATGTGATCTATTGACCTATGTAAATAATTTTCATAAATTTGATAATGTTGATTCCCGTAAATTGTGATATTTGGATACATAGTGAAAAATAGTTACCTGAAAATCTCTTATGGAGATTTTCTAACATTGTTTGATGAATTTCTATATGATATTGTAAAACCGAGAAATACAATCTATCTTATATAATATTTGGTATTTCAATTTACATCAGGTTATTTATTGATAGAATTTTTATTCATTTTTTCCAAAATTACTAATTAATTTTCCAGAATTCATGTGAATGGGTTTATGTTATTTAATGATGAATTAATTATTATTCACATGGTATTAAGAATTTATTTTTGTTCAAATTAAAATATTAGAAATTAAATTTTCTAAATTTGAATCGATATAAAAATTATGGGGTATTAACGATTACTTTCATGATGTATTCCAAAAATATTAATTATTTTCTTTTAATTCACTATTGATTTTTATTTGTGATTCTCCCTATGTTGTTTTTAATTTTTCAACATGATATCAAGGTTGAAATACTGGAAATTTATTTAAATTATAATATATTTATACATGGAATATTATTTGGTAAATGGAACTAAAAACTCAAAATTTGTTCATTGAAGCTACATTTGTAATTCATTCTTCATGAAAATAAATGATGTAATAATCATCATATTTTAAAGTTGATGTGAGTAAAAAAACCATATATATAAATTTTACATAACATGTCAAAGAAACATGAGTTTTATGATATCTATGGACTATAATAGTGCCACATTTGTCTAGAGATCAACTGCTACTCCAAACTCAACATAAATCATTTGATTCCTTTATACTAGAGATTCTTTTCTTACCTTGACTCTCAGATTATGAGGAATTCATCTAGTTTTGTTTTGTTTTTAATTATTCATATTATCAATAATTTTTATATAATTATCAAGTGTTAAACATCCCATTTAACATTTGTAAATTTGGTTGTGACTCCCAAAAAAATATTTGAAATTATTTTGTGCTTATAATGGAAAAGGAATGTTATTCACGTCATTCCTCATGATAGAAAAAGGAAGGTCAGTTTGGGTTTAAGCCTCTAGGAGGTAAAGGATTTATTATTGGGTTATGACTCCATGTTTGAAAAAGTCTTTTTAGGATTCCATTATATTGGGTATAGTTGGTTCTCTCTCTATCTTAGTTTGTGAGAGGGGTGATATGTAGACTATGATCATTTTGATCTGAACCGCAATAAAAATATCCCTTGTTAATTATAAATTATTTCTATTTCCCTATATTTAATTATTATAATAAAATAATTAAATTCAATATTTCATTTAAAAAAGGCTTATTTACCCCCTCATTGATATATTTTCTTCTTATTATCAGACCGATAATTCGTTTCAAAGAATAAACCCATTCTTAATATGTATTTTCTTCTTTTACCTAACCATTTTCGAACCTAACTATCAAGGGAAATATCTTTTTAATATGGAAGGAACTTGTTAAAATGATGTATGGATACCTAAAACACCACCTCATTTTGATGGTAAAATTATGGATATTGGAAACTTAAATAGAATAAGTCTTGATGAAACCAAGAATTTCTCATTGGATGGTTATGAAAAATCCATACAAGAAGTAAGAAGGTAAACATGAATAATTAGCTAGAAATGACTTGGTAGAGTATTTTATTAATTATAATATTATCGATTTATTATATTTTGAAATTAATCATAATTTATATAATTATGTTTCTGCATGTAAAATTGCTCATGAAATCTGGAAAATTATAAACGTTACACATTTTTCATCAGATGAATGAATCACAACAATGTTGGGTATGTTTAGATATTATTAACATGAATTTAAATTCAGTGTTAATTAAATGGTTAGTAATTTTTTTTGTATATTTACTTGTTTTGTAAATGGTATGACTTATTTGAGAGAGTCTTTGGAAAATAATATACTTATTGAAATATTTCATTGAGAACATCCTAAGAAGTCGGAATAGAAAAATGACACTATAGATTAAAGTAAGAATTTAAATGAATAAAATCATGATGAGATTATTGGACCACTGTTATATTATGAATTAAAACATAAAATATTCCTCAAGAAGATAATTCAAAGATGAAGGTAATATCTTTTATATCGAATTTATATACTTAGTCTTCAAATTCTAACATACAAAGTAGTGCTAGGAATGAAACATATAATGTTACAAAAGGTGGATTTACAAGGAAGAATGTATACTAATAGTGATATTTGCAAGGCTATACTATGGATAATCACAAGATAAAAAAGGACGAAAATTGCATTTCTAATGATTCTAAAGATTTAATTTATTATGAATTTAGGAAATGGAGGGAAATCAATAATGATTTTCCATCATTATAGAAGGAAAATAATAAGAGGAATACATGTAATAAATAATATAAGGATATGATAACCAGATGGTGTAATAATTAATATTTAAGTACTTCTAATGTATATGGTTTTAAAAAAGATATTAAAAATGAGTGTTTAAGGGATTCATCAAATCATGTGAATCTACAAATTATTATTCCTATGTATCTGAATATAAAAAACCCAATATTGAGTTGTTTATTAAATAAGTTGATATAAATTAACATAAAACTCTAAATTTTATTTTTTTACAAAAGAACCTTAAGTAAATATAAATATGTCCTTATTGAGAGTGAAAAATTGAAAAATTCAATCTTGGGTGCCTAAAATTTTCAAACTTGAAATTGGAAACTACATAAAAATATCTAAAAATTATTTTCCTATAAAGGATATTTTAAATATAGAGGTTTCTTTCATGTAAATGTGTTATGGGGAAGAAATAATGAATTATTATATGAGTATTAACAAGATCGAATAGCTCATAAATGAAGTAGAGTGTTAAATGTCAAATCTATCTAGTCTGGTTCAAGGAATTTTTTTGATACAATGATGATTTTTAATAAAATTAACAACATGAGATCCATTATTTTTTATAATAATATAACTAAAAAGTAAATGACTTTCCTTACTTAAAGAACCGAGGAAATAAATTTACACCTACATGTTTGAGATGTCATATCAAGGGTCATTATGCCAATATATGTTTTTTGAGATTAAATCCATATTGTATACAGACTATGTATTTTATTTTTAATTAAAAATCAACAATAATACCTATGAAAAGTTGATTGATATCTGTTTGGGTTCACAAAAAATTATAAAAAATTACCATTAGACCCAAATTTGCATGGGTGAAAAAAGATCATAAATTTTATTAGAAATATGTCTTGCGAGAAAAAAATAGTTTCTTGGTACATGGATAGTGGATCATGAGGACACATGATTGGTGGTATTTTTAAGTCTTTATTATTTAATCAATTTGATGGAGGTAGTGCTACAATTGGCGATGATTCAAAAGTAAAGGTAACAAGTTTATTGAGGATGAAATTTCAAATTCTGTTGTTATTTATAAAATATTTTTTTTGAATGTTTGAAATGTAATTAAAAATATTTTCACTACAACATGATTATGGAATGTTTGTTAAATTTTAAAATTATTTATTCCTTGTTTTCAAGGATAAATTGGTTTTGTTTTATACAAAACAAAAATAAAAAAAATCAATTAATTTTCTGAATTAAATGATCAAAGAGTGATATATTTTAATTAGGTATATTATGATTTCATTTTGTAGCATATGAGGTTATTACATGCTAATTTCATGTTGATGAACAATAGTTTCAAGAACTAATAACTTCATTAGTTACCCAAACATAAATAGTATGATACCTTTATTTATGAAACTTTCTTGAAAGGAAATAAATATTAATTTCATGACCGGTAAAGATGTACAAAAAATAATCCCTCTTGATATCATTCATTTATATTTATTTAGTAATCTTAAACTAGATAGTTTCGGTAGGAAATGTGATTTTTCTATTATTATATATAATTTTACAGTATTCACATGGGTTTAGTTTTATATTATTATTTTAGAAATATTATCTTACTATTTTCTTTTAAACAATTGGTTAAAATGAGAAAAGAAAATTAATTATGTCAACTAGAAGTGATCATTGTGGTGAACTCCATAATTTATTTGCATCTGGTTTTGTTAATAAAATGGGTATTTTTTTAAAAAAACTTGTCCACTGGACACTATAGAAGAATGATACTATTGAAAGAAAAAATAGAACACTTCATGAAATTTCTAGGAATATGATAAATGAGATTAATTTTATAAAATATTAATTATTATAATCTATAAATACTTTATGATATGTTAATAATATAAAAATCTTATGATCCATGGTGAAAAAGAGTACTCATGAGATTTGGAGGGGATGAAAACCTAAAATTGGCTATTTTAGAGTCTTTAGATGTAATGTTTTTATTCTATATACTAATTAATATTTGAATAAATTTGATGAAAAATATTAGAAAGGTATTTTTTGAGATATTAAAATAATAGTAAGGCATATAGAGTTTACAAAAAAAAGAATAAAAAATGTTTAAAAATATATTCCAGTAATGTTCGATGAAAAATATTGCAGTAAATTATATAATGATATTGATAAAATTGGGAAATAATTTAGAGACCTTAATTCCCCATAAGAAGTTACACTTGACGAAAATACACATATTTAGGGAGAGATTCTTAGTTCTCAGTCATAACCTAGTAATAAAAAACCTTGGGAGGCTCAAAAATATCATCTCATAGATAATGTGATTGGATACATTGAATCAAAAGTTAAAGATATTAATTTTTTATAAATTCTAGTTCTTATCATATTTTTATTTGAGATTTTTTAATAATTAATATGGATGGTTGTTTAGAAAATTATATTTGGATAAAATATACTCATGAAAATTTAAATCAGTTTTTGAAGAATAGTGCTTGGACATTTGTTCTTCCACCGAATGATTCTCATATTATTAGAAGAAAGTGGATATTTATAAATAAACACAATGAATCCATAAATATAGTTAAGAATAAATATATATTATATGATAATGGATATTCTTTATAGGAACTAATTTATTTTTAATAGTCATTTTCACATGTTTTTAGGATAGAATAAATTGAGATACTATTAGCATACATCAATTTTTCAAGAGTTTAAATTACATAAAATGGATAAAAACCCCTCTTTTTGAAATTGTTATATTTATAAAAAAGTGTATGTTTGATACACATTGGTTTTCAAAATTTAAAATCACATTGATCATATTTTAAAATTTTCTATGGATTTACATAGTTTGAAAAAAGATACTCAATATTTGTGTGAATGATTTTCTAGTTATCTTTTGGGAATCCTATTTGAGAAAGGAAATATTGATCATAAATTTTTATTAAGAAAAATTAAAATGATGTTTTTCATTATAAAAATTTATGCTGATTAAATTATATATTGATCGTGAAATTATGTTTCTTTTATATAATTTTCATAATTGACGATATATGAATTCGATATGAGTATGATACGGGAATTGAAATTCTTATTTGGTTTGAATTTTTTTCAAAGAAATGATGGTATTTTTATAAATCAATCCACGTATGCTAAATAATAAGTTTTAATTTTTGGATCAAAATCTTATAAACATGAAATTATTCCCATTATTTTTAATTTCATCTTAAATTATGATTAAAACAGAATATTTGTTGATGTTAAAAACTATATTGAAATGATTGGATGTTTATTATTTTTAACTGCTTCTAAAAAACATTTAATGTTTTTTATTTTTTATATGTGATATATATCAAAACTATCCAATGGAATTTCACATTAAATATGTTTAATGGTTTATTTAATTTCTTAACATATCTTTAAATATTGGGGGTTTACCATTAAAAACTGACTTTGATTTAACAAGCAATTCCAATGCTTATTTTTGAGGGTGAAAGATGGGGAAAAATTAAACATCAATTATGTTCCATTTTCATAGTAAATATTTAATACATTGGGATTCAATGAAAAAATTTGTTTCTCTTTCATTTATTAAATATGAATATATAGTGGTTTCATCATGTTGGTCTCAATAATAATAGATTAGGTGAACCATTTCTAATTTTTTTGGTAGAAATATAAAGAAGAAATTGGATAAAGGGGAAGAACGAAAAACTAGTGATATAGAATATTTCACAAATATTAACACTTATATTCCATTCATTATAGATAGAATTCTCAATAAGATTGATAATGTTACTCAAAAATATGATTTTCATTTTGGTGTGAAGAACATATTATTTGTGGTGAACCATGATTACCCAAAATATTCTATGCTACAGATGAACTTTCTGGGGGTGGTAAAACTGTTATCAACCTATAATTCTCAAAATTTGAGGTCACATCCCTATAGGGTTATCAGGCAGGTGGAAAATTTCTGATGTGTCTTCTAACTAGGATGAGGTTGATAAAATAATAAACTTCTTTATGTGTAAATCATCACGAGAGTCCTAGTTCTTAAATTTGATAGACCTGGAATATTTAATGTCCTAAATTTATAAATTTCTTTGATTTGAGGATTTCATTATTGGAAAAAAAATAAAATGGGGTGAGGATATTATCATGTTTTCTTCCATTTCGAGGACTGTAAGAGGAGAGTATAGAGCTTTGGTTCTGTATCTATGAAAACTAGTCTATTGAGAATACATAAATGGGATCAGAACATCGATCCTAAGAATTTAAGAATAATAATTCATAGGTTAGGATCTAAATTTGTAGGATAAATGGGTCACATTGGAATTAAATGATCATCTGAGAAATAGTATCCTCAGTGTGCTACCTGATCATAATGGGTAGGAAAATTGATAAGATGATGTTCATGTTTTTTTCCAGGATCCTTGTTGAGGATGATATAGCTTCTACACTGGTTGAATAAGTTATCCTAACCACCAGGGATATTGCATCAATATAAAAAATACAGTGTTAATTAAATCCAAAATTATTTTTAAAATGCATCCTATTCAGGAACTCATCCCTTGAATGTAAAAGGGACACAATTATCCACATCAAGAAATCAATAGGTAAATATGTTCCCTCTTGTAGGAATAATAAAGGAAATGAAAAGGCAAATCACGGAAATACTATCATAATTTATATTCGGGCCTCCTCCCATAATGATGGAGGTCATATTGCTGAGGTTGGGAATGAGAGTTGTAGGATCAAGGATGAACCTTGTGGTCAAATAAATCTTGATCAGTATGAATCATTTCATGATCAGGATGCATATAATATTCTTCTGATAGAGTTGGATAGTGGAAACCTTTCTCTATTAAGAGTAACTAAAGCGGTGGTGGGGAGTCCAAAATCTTTTTCTCTTAACAAGATGAAAACACTTTAGAAAATACTTACCTGGGGCATACACAAGAGTATAATAGGAATGATGATCATAGGTTGAAAGAAGAGGTAGATATCATAATGTAATTTAATCTAGAAAGGCTCTGGAAGGACCTGAAATGGCCATTGTAGCCAATACATTGGAACCTCTATATACTAAGGTCTCTCAAGTGTATCTATATAGTCATTATAAAAGGACATAAGCTAATTTAAATGATGAATGTGAAACTCTTTACAATTTATAGTGGCACATAACTCATGTTTCTACCTTTGAGTGTGCGAGAATAGACTCTGAGGGTAATACCGCTAATTTAGTTTAGTCAATTAACTTGTTCACCCCCTGACAAGTGTATTTTGGGATGATTTTGTGGAAAACCCTCATTCTCCATAATAAAAGTAGGATGGAAATGTATCACATGATGGTATAGATAAACTGAATGGGAATTTACCCCCTCACAAAAAATAAAAATAAAAAACTGAATTGTAAAAATTAAGAAGACTCAAAAGGAAAAGCCACAAAATGGAGGGCCTCTAACAAGAGGGAGTTCTCTTAGAAAATGAAGAACCTTTATTGGAATTGTAAAGGTATTGAGAATTATAGTATGTTCATGAACCTTACACAATTTATTTTGTCCCATAACCCCCCTCTTATAATGGTTTCTGAGCCAAATATTAAATTTAATAGGTTTAATTCCTTCAATTGGGCATCCCTCGGGTACAATGTTTTTCTAAAAAAAATTATAATAGTGACATAGATCATTTATGGGCTTTCATGAAATATAATTTCCTAATCAAATTGTATTATCCTGAGTTTTTATGGAACTATTTTTTATTCTAATAAAATTAAAATTTCATTTATATCTTACAATGCACTAATTCAACGATTCATTTCATGAGCAACATTGATTTTGTATCACCCTGACCCCAAAATCCCATAGTCGGTGCATTATTTTAATACATTGGCTTGATTACAAGGAATAATGTCTCAAAAGACTGATCAATTTAGAAGTCTTGGAAACAGATTACGTAAATCTACTTTACATTAGAATTTGAAACATAAAATATGGCATAGATAATTCTTTGAGAATAATATTATTCCCTTTTAGCTTAACCATGCATATCAATCATAATACACTTCTTGGAAATCATGTGAAAATAAAACATAATAAAGGGGTGAGCTCAGATGCACAGTATGGGTAAACAATTTAGCTAAAGAAAACATAAACTATAGGCAAGGTGAATAATTGAAAACACGTGCCTTTACAAACAATAAACAGGCACACTTTATTAATGAAATATGATCTCAGAAAATAATTCCATAATAAAACATAGTAATGGGTATTCTTCAAGTTGAATAACCACATGAACCATCAATATTATCTTCATTATGAGGGAATGTATAATGTCAGACATTCTGAAACATTTTTCCGTGGCCTCATCCAAGAAGTCTAAAAAAGGTTAAGGCCTCAGCCAAAACCATATATCATGTTGGGAAAGGCCACGACCAATTCAATGTCTAATTGTCTCATGAGACCTACCAAGGCATCGAGGAGCTATAGTGGGCTCCACCCATTACTTACTAAGTCCAATTCATTTCTCATATGAAATGGTTAAAAAATAACATAAACATTCGTATTAAAACTACCATACAAAATGTCAATGACTTAACCCAAAACAATGAATGGTATAAAAATATCACATCCAAATTCAGGTATATCAAAAAACATTGAATACAATATTGAAAAATTTTATCATAATATATCAACTTCAAACATGTTTTAAATCCATAAATGTATGTTGACATGGATGAAAATGTTTTGTAAAACTCTTTGAGAGAAATATCCCTTTTTCATGAAACCATTAAAAAATCACACAATTTATAAAGGAAGATATTTAATGATATTTTTTATTCAACTTGTCCCATATCACATTGAAACTTTTTATATAAATAATCATTTTAAAACATTCATGTCCATATAAATATATCCTTAAAACCATTTTGAAAACATGGACATTAATGAGAATGGTTTAGAAGAATAAATATTTAAAACACACAAAATGATGTTTTAGTGAAAGAGTCACATAAAAAGAAAACCTGTGAAAACTCTTTTACGAAAAATGGACATGGATAATAAATATGTCCTTGTAGATACTCTTGTAAAAAAAATCTCAGATGATAAAGAGATTGTGAAATTAACCCTAACCTTTCACATTCCTTTGGCCGAGGGTACATTCTACCACCCGTATAATGACTACAGTATGTTATTAAATTATACCAGAACCATATTCGTATTTATTATATCATACATGATGGAATTATGACTTTATACTACCCATTTAATAATTATTCCTTTTTAAATGAACATTTTGTGTAATAATCGATTTCTTTATCATACGTGTTTTAACTTGTTATTATTAATCATATCATTTAGATCATGATTTAAATACTTCTGGAAAATAAAACATTATTTATATATCAAATATATTTAGAATATAAATATTTATAATAGATAGATATATGAAATGGATGACACCATTTATGGAGATGGTAGGCCGTACGTACGCATAAATGCTGTTTCCGTTTTCAAATTGTATTGAACAGAAGTAAGGTAATAATATATATGTATGTACATAAATAAATATATATATTATTAGTAGAATTATTATGTAATATATTACATACTTATTAATAATATATATTTTTATAATCATCGTTGAATGGTGAACATGGGAATGAATCTCATCACGTCGTGGAGACGGTAATCCGTACGTACGCACGAGAAAAAATATCATTATATTGATGGTGAAATCATTTTTATTTGGATGGTGAATCATATATAAAGAATCATTAACATGTTATATTTATTATTTACAAAATTTATACTCATTATTATACCATCCAAATAATGAAGTGTTTTAATAACAAACTACACCCCGACGTGGAGATGGTAAGCCATACGTACACACTTATGGTGAATTTGTCATTTATAGGATGGATGGAATAAAGAATGTGATTGTAACACATTTATAATAACATCACAGTATGTAGGATGTACCAGAGTTATTATTTTGGTATGGAAACAACAATTAAAGAGGAAGTGGAATAAGAAAAGAACTTGAAAGACGGTGGTGAAATTATTACCTCTTTTTCAGGTGTTTCATTTTGAGTTGATTAAAAGGGCTCCATAGGATGGATTTCGTATCAATGTATGGACACTAGGTTGATGTAAGGGAAGTTGAAAGGATATTTGGGTAGGTTTTGGTAGATCCAACGGGCTTTGGGGGTGTGAATTTGAGAGAAGGTTATTTTCCCTTTTATAAGAAGGGTGAATGACACTTTAGGACAAGATTAAAATATTAATTTATTATGCAATCATATTAGGTTTATAATGGTTCAAAATGAATTTATTTTGAGCCTTAGGTGGATATGGGTCGAACTACTCTAAAAAATAGGTTTTATACATGTTTAGGTTACCATTTTTACCTTATCATTTAGATTTAACTCTTAGTTAAATTGTTTAACTTTTACTGTGTCTTCTCATATATTTATATTATGTGGTTAATAAACTTGCAATAAAATTACAAATGAACCCCAAGTGGTCCATTAATGAAACATATATCATTTTATGAGTCTTTTGGACGAATATTATATCTTTAGGACTGTTATATAATTTAATGATACAATATTTATTCTAAAAACTCATTTATGTCAATTTTGACACTATTTGGTATTTTGTTTTTTATGAAAGTCATAACAGCATGATTACATAGAAAAAAATAAATTTAATCAACACTAACACGTCATATTCCCCTATAAAATTCGTGGATGACATAAAAACATTGAAATTATATTTATTTTAATAATTATTAATATACTTCATTTGATTATTTCATCAATACGGTAATTACTGCATCATCATCGTGTCATAAATAAATTAAATTATTTAATGTCTAAAAATTATAAATAAAATACCATTATGTAGGAAATATTTTTATATTTATAATGAATATTTATAGTCTAATTTATCTTATGTCTATCCATATATTAAAAATGCTTTAGTTATGAAACATAGAATATAACACTTTTAACACTTCTTTTAATTAAATAATAATAAACGTCCTAATCAAATCCAAGTGGACCAAATTGGATTATATATTATTTCTAATATTGTTTTTAGACGAATTAAACTTATCCAAAATAATTAGGAAATGTTTTAGAGTAATTATAATTCCATTTTTACTCTTAATTACCCAATTTACTTTTAACTATGGAAAAAACAAATCAACAGTTACTATTAAAAAAAAATTATTTTCATCTTATTGAACAAAATTTTACTTACTAAAATCAACCATGTCTCTCAGATTTTTAAAATTCAACTCACCGAAGCAGTAAAATTTTGTTTTGTTCAAATTTTCAATTGCTCCTAAAAGATGGGTAAAAACGTTTAGAAGTTCAATAAAATTTTATACATCTAATTTTATTATAAAATGACTCCAATGAATTAAATTGAACATATAAATCTATTATATATCTATTTTGACATCAAATAAATATAAATAAATTAAAAAATTATGTATATAAAATTTTAGTTTTAAATAATAACACTGTGTTTTTCACCATTCATAAAGAATTGAAATTTTTCAAAAAAAATATCAAAAATTTACCCTAAGGTAATTTTGATATTACGAATTCAAAAATAAAGTCCATTTTACCAAATTAAAAACATAGAAGTTTCATTTATTAATTTTAAATTAATTCCCGTTGTCAAAACCAAAACGCGGGTTTTTGAAAATGTAAAAATTATCAAATGATTTACATGTGTTTATGACAAATTTAAAAGTGAAATTACATATAATGACATAAATTGTATTAAATGATAAAAATATAATATAATTATATTTTAAAACCATTAAAAATAATAATTTAAAGCTATGAATTATTTTGATGAAAAAAAGTTGTTCTCAATTAAAGCATAATATTTTTCACTATTCATCAAAATATGAATGTTTTCAGTGAAGTACCAAACATTTTCCCAAAAATAAATTTTTATGTCCCTATTCAAAATAAGAAGATCATTTTTTCCAATTTAATTTAAATGTGTTAGATATTTGATTTAAAATAATCAGCATTAATAGGCGGTAAAATTGTAATTTTGAAAAATACTTCCTTTAACTGAAAAATTGAATTTGTTTTTATATTATATCTAAGAAACACATAATATGGGTGTTAAAATTATATAGAGTATATAAGATTCAAAATTCAGTGAATAATATTCATAACCGCCTTTTGAACGGTTAGTTTGGTAAGTTGTGGTGCGTTTGAACTAGGTGTTGCGTGTAGTGCAAGCTATTGAATTAATCTAATGAGATAACGTACTATATGATCTTGGGGTGTTACATCATCCCCTAATTCAATAAATTTCTTCCTCACAATTTGAAATTGTGCTTTGATAATAAAAGGTTAAAAATAGAAAAATACATTTGTGGAAAATAGGCATTAGAAATTGGGTTAATACAATTTTGTCTTAATAACAGGGAAAGGGAATAAAAATTCCCCACAAAATTATGATCTCGATTAGGAGAACATTGGTGGAAATTACAGAAACATAATTGGAGGGAAAAGGTAAATATTTATAGGGAGAGATTGAGGCCATCAATCACAAACAAGTGTAAAATGGAGGGCCTTAAAGCCATCAATCTAAGCTGATGTAAAACATCATTGGTTTAACAAAACATAATGTATTTGGAAAACACATTTTTGGTCATAAGATTTATCCCCTAAAGTTTATGATTTAATTTATTCATAGAAGAAGAGGAATATATATATATATATATATATATATACCTTACAAGTAGAGTTTCCTCCTTCAACTAATTCCTACCACAAACACATCTTTCACACCAAAGGATAATAGAATTCAAAAATATTCTATTTATCCTAATTGTATATGGTTCCCAAAAAAATAAATTTCTAATTAATATATAAGACCATTTAAAAAAACTTTATTATTCAAACTAGGACATCAAGTAGACGGGTTGTTATACAAACTAGGCATGAAAGGTTGTTGCCCAACCTCTCGGTTGTCCTTTTTATGACAATCAAAAAAGTAATCTCAAGAAATAATTTAACCTTCAAAATAGTATCCATTGTCCAATTTAATCGATTACAACCATTACAATTATCTAAAATACATTTGTCCAAACTCACAATCCCAAATTTATAAGGATGGTAAACATAATGAAGATCCCTTTTTCCATGTAGTAACATTTTAAAATCGTTATCATGTATTCTTTCAAAACAATCTAACACCCTGAATTACCATAAAACCTTATTGATTACATTCATTATCCCTTATTCCTTATATAATAGTGGATATACTTCTTCTATCAAAAAATGTGGTAAAATCGAACAACGATGGAATATAAAAATCATTAACCAGTTTCATGGTAGTCAATACTATCCAATATAATTTATCTAAATCCATCATATATTATTCCTAAATAACTTTCTCAGTATCAGAACCATATTATGATTTATCTTTCTCTCAACCATATATTTTCCAAAAAATTTAACTTGCTATTGAGTCACTTTTATTGGTTCCACACAATTTCAAATCATTAATGAAATATTACTACCGTACAATCCATATATACTCAATATTTATTATAACTAGTAAATCATTGATGCAACACTCAAATGACATAATTATTTAATATCAAAATAATAAAACTAGTCATTACTCTTCATATGTGGTAAAATCATAACCTGATTATTATCCAAAAACATCATTTGTGGTATACTCTGATGATTGGGACATTTTTTTGCATAGTTTCCCAACTCCTTGCAGATGAAGCATTATACATTTGAAACCTTTTTTCTACCCTTACAATCATGTACTTGGTGTCCTTTTTCTCCACACATATGACACATTCCCATTCCCATCGAACATTTATCATGATGATTCTTTCCACAGTTATCACATATGGGAAAATCATTCTTTTCACTCTTCCCTTTATCCATATTTCTCTCTTCCATCCTTTTCTTCTTTGGCTTCCCTTCAAATCCATATGGCTTAGATAATTCAATACTCATCTTATTAACACATGATACTATTTTTAATATGATGATAATACATGGGATATTATTTCCTTTCTAAATGGTGGATTAATACCATGAAATATATGATCCTTCTTTACTCTTCAGATAATGCGTATTACTGGAGTTCTCATTCAATCTACTAGGAACCATTTCTAAACAATACTATATACTCCGGTACTTTATGAATGGAAATGCATAATTCCAAACTTGTAAAATACCTAACGTAAATTGAAAAGATTATGCATATATTCTATAATCATAATATGTTTTCTTTTTGGATTATTTACTCTTAAATCCTTCATAATGAATTTTAATGAAAATGTGAATTATCCTAAGCATATCCCCCTTGAGTGTTGTAACCAGGAGTGCATCAAGGCCCATTTTCACCTACTAGGATTCCACGAGTCAAGACCGAAACTCTTTTACGGAGTTTTCACTTCTAGGCACATCTATGCCAGAACCGCCTCTACCTTCTCGTATCTAGATAGGGATGTATTACATGGAAAATACACAAAATCTCAACATTACCAACATTCTATGAACATCTTCTATACTAATCCTCAATGTCTATCTTAGGGTAAAGTTCTCTAATCAGAGTTTATCTAAATCTATTTCCAAGGTTGTTGATAAACTTCCTATGATACCAAATGTAACGCCTCGAACCTAGAACCCCAGAGTCAGTTCATTATTTTAATACATTGGAATGATTACAAGGAATAAAGTATCAAAATACCGATCTGTTTAGTAGTATCAGAAATAGATTACATACATCAACTTCACATTACAATTTCAAACCTAAAACATAGCATAGAATGTTCTTTGAGAATGACATTATTCCCTTTAATCTTAACCATGAATATCGAACACAATACAGTTATTGGAAATCCCAAAAAAACATAAGATATGGGTGATCTCAGATGCTCAGTTAGGGTAATCAATTTATCAGAAGATAACATAAACAATAAGCATGATGAATAATTGAAAACGAATTCCATTAAAAATAATAAACAAGAACACTTTATGGAAGAAATATGAGATGGGTAAATAATTTTTTAATAAAACATAGTCATGGGTATTCTACAAGTCTAATATCCACATGAACCGTTAACATTATTTTCATAAAAAGGGAATGTATAATGCCAGACATTGTGAAACATTTTGTAAAGGCCTCGGCCAAGACGTCTAAAAATGATTAAGGCCTCGGTCAAAAAAATATATCAAACTGGGAATGGAATTATCCAATTACCTGTCTAATGGTCTCATGAGACCTACCATTGCATCAAGTAGCTATAGAAAGCTAAACCCGTCACTTACTAAGTCCAACACATTCCTCATATGAAAAGGTTCAAACATAACATAAATATTCATATTAAATCTAGCACATGAAATGTCAATACATTAACTCGAAAACATTAATTGTATAAAAATAACACATCCACATTAAAATATATCACAAAACCATCAATACAATATCAAAGATTTGTATGATAATAAATCAACCTCAAACAAGTTTAAAATTCATCAAAGGATGTTAACATAGATGAAAATGATTTGTAAAACTCTTTGAGAGAAATATCTTTTTTTAAAACATTCAAAAGTCACACAATTTAGAAAGGAAGACATTTAAATATATTTTTGAATAAAATTTTCCCATACAAATTTTAAACTTTTTAAAGGAATTAATATTATAAAACATTCATTTCTATATAAATAAATCAGTAAAAGCATTTTTAAAACATGGAAAATAATGAGAATGGTTTAAAAGAATAAATCATTAAAACATTTAAAATGATGTTTTGGTAAAATAATCTCCTAATAAGAATACATTTGAAATTTTTTTTATGGAAAATAGTCATAGATAATAAAAATGTCCGAGTATATACTCACAAAAAACAACCTTGGTTAATAAAGAGAATGTGAAATTAATCCTTAACATGCACTTTACTTTGGTCGATGGTACGTTTAACCTCCTATATGATGACCATAGTATGCTATTAAATTATACCAGAACCATATTCATATTTATTATTTCATACATGATTCATTTATGACTTTATACTACGCATTTAATAATTATTTCCATGTTAAATTAACATTTTGGGTAATAATCGCTTTCTTTATCGTACGTATTTAAACTTGTTATTCTTCATCGTATCATTTAGATCATGATTTAAATACTTCTAGAATATAAAACATGATTTATATTTCCAATATATTTTGAATATAAATATTTATAATAGATAGATATATGAAATGAAAGGCACCGTTTAGGAAAATGGTAGGCTGTACGTACGCATACACGCTGTTTCCGTTTTCATATCGTATTGAACGGAAGTAATTGAATAAGAGATATATAAGTACATACATACATAAACACACACACACACACACACAGATATATATATATATATATCTCCTGTATCATAATTATGTCATATATTACATACATATTAATAATATATATTTTTATAATCATTGTTTAACGGTGAATGTGGGAATGAATCTCATCGCTTCATGGAAATGATAATCCGTGCCTACGCATGAGCGAAAATATCATTATATTGATGGTGAAATCATAGGTAGTTGGATAGTATATCATATATAAAGAATAAATAATGTGTTATATTTATTACTTATATTACTTATACTCATTATTATACCCATCCAAATAATTATGTGTTTGAATAATAAACTACATCACGACGTGGAGACGGTAATCCATACGTACATACGTATGGTGACTTTGTCATTTACAGGATGGATAGTATAACGAATATGATTGTACCATATTTATAATAACATCACAATTTTTAGGAGGTACCAGAGTTATTATTTTGGTATGAAAACAACAATGAAAGAGGATGGGGGAGAAGAAATAACTTGAAAGATGGTGGTGAAATTATTACCTCTTCTTCAGGAGTTTCTTTTTGAGTTTATCAAAAGGGCTCCATAGGTTGGATTTCTATTCTAATTAAGGACTATAAGATGATGTGAGGTATGTTGAGATGATATACTAGTAGGGTTTGGCTGATCCAAATGTCTTTGGAGGTATGATTTTTAGATAAGGGTAAGTGCACTTTTTTAAGCGGGGTGAGGGTCACTTTAAAAAAAGATTAAAATATTAATTTATTATACGATCATATTCTGTCTATAATGGCTCAAAATGAATTTATTTCGAGAATTATGTGGTAATGGGTATAAATACTATCAAAAAATAAGATTTATAAAAGTTTAGGAAACCATGGAAACCTTATCTTTTAGATTTAATTCTTAGATAAATAGTTAATATTTTACCGTGTCTTCTTGTTTTTTTATATTATATGGTTAATAAACATATAATAAAATTCCAAGAGAGCCCCAAGTGGTTAATTAATGACATATATATCATTATAATAGTCCTTTGGCCAAATATTATATTTTTAGGACTATTATATAATTTAATGATGTAGTATTTTCTTAAAACTCATATATGTCAATTTTAACACTATTTAGTATTTTGTTTTCTGTGAAAGTCATAACAGAATGATTATTTCGAAAAAATAAATTTAATCAACCCTAAAATGTCATATTCACCTATAAAATTCGTGGATGTCATAAAAATGTAGAAATTATATTTATTTTAATATTTATAATACAATTTATTTGATTCTTTTATTAATATGGTAATTATTGTATCATCGTTATGAAAAAAATAAAATAAATTATATAATGTCTAAAAATTATAAATAAAATAAAATTATGTATAAAATATTTTAATATTTCTATTAAATATTTTTAATAGAATTTATCTTATATAAAACCCTATATTAAAAATGGTTTAGTTAAGAAACATTGAATTTAACACTTTTAACTCTTCTTTTAATAAAATAATAATCAATGTCCTATTCTAATACAAGTGGACCAAATAAGATCATATATTATTCATAAGATTGTTTTTAGTCGAATTACACTTACCCAATAGAATTAGGACATGTGTTAGGGTAATTATTATAGCATTTTTAACCTTAATTACCCTATTTACTTTTAACCGCGGTAAAAAAGTCGAAAGTTAATATTCACAAAATATATTTTCATATTATTGAACCACATTTTACATACCAATATCAATTGGGTATCTCAAATTTTTGAAATTCAACTCACAAAAGCAGTAAAATTATGTTTTATGCAAATTTACAAATGCTCCTAGAAGGTGGGTAAAAAACATCAAAAAGTTCAATAGAATTTTATACATATAATTTTATTATAAAATGACCCAAATTAATTACATTGAACATATATAAGTAATATATTTCTATTTTGACTTAAAAAATTTAAAAAAATAAGTAAATAAATAAATAAAAAGTCGATTTTATATAATAACACAGTTTTTTTTCACTATTCATCAAAAATTGAAAGATTTCAGAAAAATACCAAAAATTTACCGGAAGATAATTTTGATATTCAGAAATCAAAAATGAAGCCAATTTTACCAAATTAAAAACATAGAAGATGCATTTATTAATTTAAAATTAAATCCTTGTTGTCAAAACCAAAAAGCATTTTTTAAAAAAGTAAAAGCTATCAAAAGATTGACATGTTTTTGTATCAAATTTAAATTTGATGTTACATATAATGACCTACATTGTATTAAATGATAAAAATATAATCTAATTATATTTCAAAACCATTCAAATGAATAGTTTATCACTACAAATTTTTTTGATTAAAAATTTGTTTTTAATTAAAATAAAGTAATTTTCACTATTCATCAAAATATGAATGTTATTAGAAAAGTACCAAAAAATTTGTCCAAACTAAATTTTTTTGTCCCTCTTCTAAATAAGAAGTTTATTTTGTCAAATTTAATTTTAAAGTGTCATATATTGCATTTAAAAAAATTCAGCATTAATAGGTGGTAAAATTACATTTTTGAAAAATAATTCATTTATCTGAAAAATTGAATTTGTTCTTATATTATATCTAAGAAACACATAATATTGGTGTTAAAATTTATTAGATTATATAAGATCAAAAATGTATTTAACAGAATTTAGAACCCTTTTTCAAAGGGCTATTTTGGTAAGTTGTCGTGCATTCAAACTTGGTGTTGCATATAGTGAAAGCTATTGAATTAATATATTGAGATAACGTACTATAAAATCTTGGGGTGTTATAGACTATGAGTACGTTACATGCAACACTAACTTTGTGTGTGACACACACAACACTAATTTTCTTTGAAACATCCTCTTTGGTAATATAATTATTTAAATGAGGTAATTACCACATAGATATTAGACATTGTTATATAAATTATAATAAATAATATTCTAATATTTTTTTAATTAATATTATATATATATATATAACATATTGATAATGAAAGATATGAATTTTGGTAAAGTCCTTTTTATGGTTAAAAACCATTTTCTCAAATGAACTACTTTTAATAAGGAATGTAATTTTAGACAGTTTTAGATATTTAATTTATCAAAATAAACTTCATTTTTTAATTTATAATGTCTAAATTATATTATAGTTAATATTTGGGTTTTTTTGAAAAACCTTATTTTTTTATGAATAGTGAAAAATATTGTATTTTCATTTAAAAAATGCCTTTCTACCAAATAAATTATTAATGATAAATGTTATTATAAATTAGTTTAATGTTACATTAGGTATCATTTACATTTATTAATACAATATAATTCATTATAATCAATTTCACTTTGAAAAAGATTATAAAACCGTAACAACCTTTTGAACATTTTCCTACTTTAAAACATCATTATTTCATTATGTCTATGGAATTAGCACTAATTTTAAATTTTCTACTTATGTTAAGTGAATTTAAAAAATATAAAATAGACCATTTTATTCATTCTAGTTTTTATATTTATAAATAATACCATATTAATTTTGGATAAAAATGATTAGTAAAAGTGATTAAAAATAATCACAATAGTTAAGGCCAAATTAAGATTAATTTGGGACTAAACCTTAAAATTAAGGGCCCAAATGACCTATAAAAATTTTCAACAACCATTTTATGTCCATTTATTTGAAAAAAACCTTACATTATTGAGTTTTTTGGTTTCATATGACTTTTTTAGGTAATAACATGTGCACACCAAACTTGTTTCATGAAATTCAAAATAATTCCTTTTCCTTCGATAAAAAGGCCACCACCACTAGCCATTACTAAAATCTCTCAAAACATTTAATTTCATCCAGGATCTACCCATGTACCATATGAAAAATACTCCCTTTTTCCTTGAATCCTCACTTTGGGATGAAATCTTCTCAAGGATTATTTTTCCTCAAACCAATATGAGTTACCATATTAAGAGGTAACATCATCTCTCAAGATCCTTTCCATTATTTTCCTTCATCACCCATCCACTATCATTATTTCATCCTTATGTGAGAACAATAAATAAAATATATAATAGGATGTTGTAAGGCCAAGGGTCTGACCTACTGTTTCCTCTGGAAATGGGGATGACCTCATTTATTTAAGGTTCAAACAATCCAATCGGTTTCTAATGGGTTTGTTTATAGATCTAGAAACATCAAATTATTCTATATCTATTTGGACCTACTTTCCAAAGGTAGGTGATCATTAGTTGTGAACCAATGAGGTATAAGAATTTGAATTGGTCGAGAGGATGGGATGTCGGACTCATCACACCTTTTTGGGGGGAATTATTGTCTACTCTAGGACTCTCTTTATAGAATTAAGATATGTTCGTGAATCCTTTTTAAATTACCAAGTATGAAAATGATGTTTTCCTTTTGTTCTAACAATCAATGATAGATATGTATGAGATTTAGAGAGACTTTTATATGTATTTGAGGTTCTTCATCGATAGATAATCATCTGTATTTGTTATATATTCGTAGTCAATGGTATCATTAAATACGTTATATAGAGATGTCTTGGTCATTATGATAACCATACTGGTTTTAAATCCACTCAATGAGGCACTTGATGTTTATTTTCGTTCAGATGGACATGGATTATTTCAGAGTTGGGATCATACCCACAGATGGGCTACCTACGTATCCTTGTTTAAAAACGGAATCAAAACCCACATAGTTTGAGTAAAGAAGTATGTGGTTTATGCATTGTTGATGTCTCAAAGAAAGATGTCACAATTAATTTTATTCTCTAAGATCACGTGAGTCATGATCGGCGTGAGAAACAAGAGGTATTGGTAAAACCTGAAAATTGTGCCACGAAAGATTCAATCATAAGAAATAATGTGGGGCTTATATATGTATGACTTCCTAGATAGATGAGGATTGGGATTTACATCTGGGAAGAAACCCGGGAATAAGGTCTATAAAGTTATATGTGCTTTATAGAGATTTTGATACTTAACATATGGATTATTCTTTATAAGGATTCCCAAATTAGTGGGGACTTTTGATTGGGTTTTACTCTTGAGAAGGAATCCCAAATCAAAAGTAAATTAAGATTGTTTAAGAGAAATTACGACTGGGGCTTATTCCTGAGAATGAGGCCTAGGTTAAAAGGGACTTGAGAACTGGGGCTTACTCCTAAGGAGGATTCCCAGGATAAGGGAATTTGGAACATGGGGATTATTCCTGAAAAGGAGGCCCAAATTGGGGAACATAAGACTGGGGATTATTCTAGAAAAGGAGGCCCAAATTGGGGAACTTGGGGCTTACTCATAATGAGGATTCCCAAAATTAAAGAAACCTGAAGACTGGAGTTTACTCCTGAAATGGAGGCCCAGGTTTGGGAACGTGGGTCTTACTCCTGAGGAGGTTGCCCATATTTGGGAATATGGGGCTTACACCTGAGGAGGATGCCCAAAAATTAAGGGAATTTGAAGGCTGGGGCTTACTCCATAGAAAGATGCCCAGGTTAATGGACTTGGGGCTTACTCCTAAGGAGGATGCCCAAATTAAAGATCCCCTCATCTTAACGGATGAGGTTGAATGAATGAAATATCTAACCTTAGTGACATAAATATATGTAAATCACTAGGTTTAAAGATATGTTCTGTAGAATTACTTTCAGATAAGGAAGCTGACAAAGGAAACCTGCCAAAAATGGATTTGAAGAGGGTTTTGAAGGATATGTCTTGAAGAGGAGAGGTGGATTTGAATAAAAGAACTGAATAGGTAGGAGGGGAACCCAAAAAGAGGTAGGCGTGTAGGTCCTTTTGGGGTGAGCAGGTCCTGGTCACGAAGGTATACCTACGCGACACAAGTGTACTTGCGCGCCTGTCAACCCATAGGGTAATACTTGGGCAAGACTTGGCTCAAGCCCTTAGTATTATCCCTAAAGGATTATAAAAGGATGGCAGGTAGGTTCTGTTGAAGGAATAAGGCGGCACACAAGTGTGACCATTTACATTAAGGGTTAGGAACTTATGCGCACAAGTGTGGGCGAATTTCAACACTTAGGCCATGTTCCCCCTCTTTAGATCTTCCATTCTAGGAAATAAATTACAATAGAAGTGTTTAGAAGACTTCAAGAAGAGACTAGGGTGCCGAGAGCTGAAATCCGAGTTTCTGGATTTTCCCTCCTCGAAATGGGGGTCCCACAAGGGGTATTTATAAGCTGCTGAAGACCTTGTGAGAAAATCATATAGGGCACGCAGGTCACCTGTGCACCCGATATGTGGCGCCAAATACCCTGTTCGACCTTCTTGGAACTTGCACGACCCATGCTGAAGGAAATCCTTGTTCATGCCTTTGACAATTTTTGATGTTTCTTCAAAAGATGAATCACTTTGTATTAAGGAATTTACCTTTTCATTTGTTAGACTCTGTGATGGAAAGGAGGGTCAATAAACATCCCCTCTCAGATTTGGATCCAAAAGGAATAAGGATGTGACTCTGAGGTAAAGAAGAAAACCCAGGAAGGGTGGTGCACAAGTCTTGAGCACGCAGATAGCGACGCGCAGTTGAGAGGCACACATGCTTCGGCGTGCATGGGTGCGGCCTTTCCTATAAATATTTCCCTCATTCTTGCAAAAAGTACCCGACTTTGATTGCCTCTAAGCTCTCACCACACAGGTTGCTCTTGTTGCACAGGTGGCTGATTTTCCGCTGTTTCATTACTTCTGTTCGTGTTGCGCTACTGCAGAGGTATTTTGACATGCACGGTGATACCTACGCACAAAAACCTACGTGACACAGCTACACTTGCGATCCAACATTGGACTTGCGTGCCTTAATTCTTTATAAATTTTTTCACTTTTTTTCACAAATTTTTATGAAAAATAAACTCACTTAATAGTTAATTATTTGACTTTTGTGCAGATTCAATAGCTCCTAGAAGAATTGGAATAGCTGATGAACTGTCTAGCAAGTAAATCGATGACATGATGAATGTTGTTGGCCATGATTACTATGATATCTATGACATCACTCTCCCAGATTTGGCCAAGTACTTGAAGAAGTATCATCTTAATTTTCCACAGAGCATCTACTTGCCTCTATATGGGCATGGTCATCTGCAGGGAGTCAACGTTCGATATGCAAAGAATTATATGCTCGAGATGCAGCCGCAATGATACTCCTATATTTTCGTTATGCTGTGAATGAAGAGAAAAAATTATGGTTTGAACTTTTAAATTTTTCCTCTATGCCATTTCTTTGCAGATGTGAAAATAGAAAACCCATGGGCTGATATTTTTTCCACTGCCGATTCGTGGAGAGAAGACTATCATGGCACTAGAACCACATCAGAAAAGGTTATTCTCTCCAAATGGCTTTTTACTTTCAATGCTCCATTCTAAAAAACATGTATCCATCTTCCAAGTCTCTTGGACAGAAATAGAGTCACTGTCTGATCAACAAAAACTTTTCTCAAACCGCATGCAAGAACATTATTTTACAATTGTTCTAAGAAGAGTGGTATCACTGCATCTCTTATTTTATCCAATTGAATTAATGAATTCTAGGTGGCTGTTGATGAAGCTTGGGATGCCGTAAAAAAAGTGAAGAGTTATGTTGACAGCCTTTTGTAATTCCCAGAAAAGAGAAGAGACTATAGTCTGCGGATGTCCTTCTGAATCTTGTGCATCAATAAAGAATATTTTCATCTTGAATCATTTGTGCCTTCATTTTCTTGCTACCATTTTTAAATTTTTACTTAATCCAATGTTCCTAGTAATAATAGTTTGATTTTTACTAGGATTATGAAAATAACCCTACAAACTTTGAATCTTTTAATTTCTCAATATTAACTAAATAATTCGAAATATATGTTTAGCGAGCTGGTACTTGACTTTTGTTCAGAGTTCCCTTGTCTTATGTGGGAAGTTTAAATTCATGCACGTCGGACATAAAAATGGTAATGTTTATGTTCGAAATAGCTTTGACTGAATGGATTAAAATTGACCCAATTACATGATAATTTATCTGAAAACATATTACCGTATTCAAGTATGAGGGAAAATATGTAAACTATGACTTAAGAAATTTTGAATTTGAGGAATGATATAAAAAAAGGGCTAGAAGGAATTATAATAAGTATTTCCCAATAATGAAGTTACCACTATTTAACAAACCCGTTAGGTGGTTGAATTATACAGGGCCACTTTAGGGAATTGGATGCATAGTCAAATAATAGTATCTTTTGGCTGACATGTCCGTTATATAGACTACTTATGCATGGCCGCCTAAGGGCACGTGCTGCATAGTTAGGCAAAAGAACTCTAAAAAATTTTACTTTTCTATTTATAAAAACTAGGGAATGTTTATGGAGATTCAAATTTTCCAAAGCACAGAGTCTGTTGTATAGAGAAAGGTACATGAATATGGAGAGGATATTTCAAATCAAAATTATCAAAGAATTGGATGAATGTCACTCCTTCGAAGGTCTGACCCAAACGTTGGGAAGGTAAATATAACCCACAGACCTAAATACTTTCATATCATGAAATAGTGTATGGGGAAAATATGTTTAGGATAGCTATTTTTGCAGATCCCTAAATATTGTCATTAAGATGAATAAATAAAAAAAGTGTTTTTTCTCCCAAGAATGAAGTTACCATTATTTGAAAAAACCGTTAGGGGGTTGAATTATGTAGGACCACCTAAGGGAATTGGCTGCATAGTCAAATAATTGCATCTTTTTGTTGACAGGCCATTATGTAGACTGTTTATGCAAGGATGCCTAAGGGAAAGTGCTGCATAGTTTGGAAAAATAACTATCGGGTATCAGACAATTTGTGACCAGAAGTCAAGAAAAGGGTTATGGAGATCTGGAATTATTTAAGGTTAGGAGTATGACACATGAAAATGAGTATTGTCCAATGAATGAAGGAGATACACAGACCAATTCTAACCATGATCATGTTGTGGCTAGGTGTTGAATAGAGAAGTTGGACTTCACTACATATCTCATTGTAATGAGAATCAATCCAAATGTATTTCTTGAAATACAGTTTAACGTCATGTGGGACGAGAGTGTAGGAAATCTTATTTTAGGATCATAGAGCTCAGAACATAATAATGAATACACAATGTTTGTTTCTTATAAACCTGATGTGAATAAAGACCAGGGTTTTCATACACATTCATGTTTTTACAAGGGGAATTTTCCGCCAAGGGACTGAAAGTGGAATTTGGGGTTAGGCCCAAAGGCTTGGGGATGGATTTGAGGGATGCTCGATCGTTCCTACGTATCACATAATGATGGGAATCAAGCCACACGTAGTTCTTGAAATACCCTCTGTACAGATTTGGTACATAGAAGTGAAGGGTGGAAGGGGAATTTAGTGCAATGATGGTTTGACCAAAGATAAATGGTTCGGGCATTTCCATGTCTACACGTAGTCTTTAGAATAAAAAATTATCGGTGATCAATGTAAATAATTATTCCCTCTCAGGAGAGGGTGTCAAAGAATGTTGTAGATTATTGTTATACAGGACCAAAGTGTTGTACTGTTTAAAGTCATATAGTAAGGACAAAGGTGAACCAATGTAAAGATATTGATTCTGGGGGAGGCTTCATGAATCAACATCATATTAGATGGAGGTGAAATGATGTGAAGATATTGGTTTTGGGCTTGAACCTCGTGAGGTTGCCAATGTACCCAGCCTAGAAGGCAAGGATCAAAGTCCGTGTAGTTTAATTGAAGAATGAATTGGTGATCAAATTGTTTTTGAGGACACTAATCTAAAAAGAACGTTTTGGGACTTACTAATGGTTAGTGGCCCAGAAAAGGTTTTATGGTTGAAGTTTACCCTAAGCTCATGTGAGTCATACTCGGTGTGAGAAACAAGAGGTAGCAACAACCGTAACGATACACAGTTCAATGTCATGTTGGACGAAGAAGGGACTGTAGAGTTTAATGTCATGCAGTAAGGACTTAGAGGGGGATGTATAGTTTAACGTCATATAGCTAGGACGAAAGAGAAGATTATGTAGTTTAATGTCTTGCAGTAAGGACTTTGGGGACTGTGTAGTTTAGTGTCATGCAGTAAGGACAACATAGTTCAATGTCATGTTGGAAGAAAATGGACAATACAGTTTAACGTCATGTTAGACGATGGAGTGATGTGCAGTTTAGAGTCATGTAGCTATGACATATGGCTATACAGTTTAATGAATTTCATTGAGGACAATGGGGACACAATTTAACTTCATGTTGGATGTATTAGGGACATTTTCATATTTTAACGTCATGTTGGACGATGGTACAATTTAACGTCACGTTGGGTGATTGATATGCAGTTTAACGTCTTGCTAGACATAAGGGACTTCTATATAGTTTAGCATCATGTATCTAAGATGTCACAGTTTGACGTCATGTTGGACGTATAAGGGACTGTGCAGTTTAAAGTCTTGCAGCAAGGAAAACACAGTTTAACTTCATGTTGGACGATGGCACATTTTAACGTCATATTGGATGATGGTGCGAATAGTTTAGGTCATATGAATAGACCAAAATGATGTATTTGTATTATACAAAATACTTCTTTAGAAATATGTCATTGGTTAGAGTAGTGATGAGTTTTCCATCCATTGAGATTAAAGAATAATCTCTATTGGAGTAGGCCTTATGTATTGAGTAAGGTCCTTCCCACTTTGGCTCAAGCTTGGGAGGTTTCCTTCCTGGTATCATTGGAGTTCTGAGAGGCAATACCAATTCTCACTGAATTAATGAACTAATACGAACTCTTTTGTTGAAGTTTCATGCTATTCGATACTGATAGACTTCCAAATGGCGAAAGGTGCACTATCTTTTTTCATCTAATCGTTCCAATTCATCAAATCACTTTTGAGATTGTTTATATGTAGATTTCTGATCACAAATGGCTACTCTGAGCAAGTGTAATTGAACCCTAATGGTCAAGACTACTTCTGTTCCATATACCAATGAATATTGAGTTGACTGCATTGCAGTACGGGTGGTTGTCCAATAAGCCCATAAATCATGAAAGTGTTTATCAGGCCATGATTTAATATCTTTATCCACCATATTTTGCAGTATGTTTGAAAGAGTCTTGTTGAAGGATTCTATCTAGCCATTGGCCACTACATGATACTGAGATGAATGGTTGGATTTGATGTTGTATTCTTGATACAACATCTGTATCTTGGATGAACAGAAGATGGTTCTATTGTCCATCAATATGGTATGAGGGACACCAAATCTGGTAATGATGTTAGACATGAGGAAGCTAACAATGAATTTATAACTAACTTCATTGAGAGGTATTGCCTCTGGCCATCTGGAAAAGAACTCAGTAGCAGTAAGAATATACTTAAACTACTTGTCTGCAGATTAAATGTAAGGTCCCACTACATCCATTCCCCATGTGGAAAATGGCCACGAGTATTTAGCTTTATGAATAAACTCTGGGGGTTGATGAATGAAGTTGGCACATACTTGGAATGAATTCCACTTCTTCATGAAATCAACACAATCTTGTATCATTGAAGGACAAAAGTATCCAAGCCTTCGAATTTGATCAAATAGTCTATGTCCAGACTGGTGGGCACCGCAAACTCCTGGATGCACTTCTTTAATGATAGCCATCATCTCTTCGCCATCAATGAATCTGAATAGAACTCCATCAAAACCACTATTGTAGAGAATTTTTTCTAGGTGATTTGGGCTATCATAAAGAGTAAAATTGACCACACGTCACCGGATTTGTTCATTCTCGGCTCTATCAGGTGGAAGTGTTCAATTTGAAGGAATTCTCTAATAGGTGTCATCTATCCTTTAGAATGACCATATGGTTAAGGAACGGGACTAATTTCATTAATTTCCTATTTTCTAATTTTTAACATAAGGTGAAATTGTACGACGGTGGGAAATACTGATGATTGTCTCATCCCGATTTGGATCTACCAGAGATGTGGCTATATTAGCCAATTCATCATCTTGGGAATTTTGTGATCGTGGGACATAAGAAAATGTCAGTTCCGAAGAAAATTCCACCATTAAGTCTCTGACATAATCATAGAATGGGATTAACTCTTATTTTCTGATGGCATAATCCCCATTAACTTGTTTGATTACCATGTTTGAATCACCTTTCATCTTTCAGTGATTCACTTGTGCTTGAAGCGCCAACTCCAATCCTGCGATGAGAGCTTGATATTCTGCTTCATTATTTGTACCGCCTTCCCACAATAAAAATGAAAAGGGTAGAGCTGCCTTTTTTGGGAAATAAGTACAATTCCTACTCCACCATTGTTGAATTTATGATCTTCCATTTTCTTCCCTGTTGGACTTCTGGAAGGACCATCAAAGTATATTTCTCATGTTTGAAGATTATTTTGAATAGAAAAGACTTCTTCATCAGGAAGTTCAATATCTAAAGATGTATATTCGGCTGAAGGGTGTTCAACAAGGAAATCAGCCAGTGCATGGCCCTTTATTGCCTTTTGAGACACATACTGGATATCAAATTACCGAAAAATAACATCCCACCTTTCCATATGTCCATTAAGAATTGGACGACTAAGGAATAATTCGAGCGGGTTATTATGAGATTACAATTGGACCTCATAATGTTGCAGGTAGTGTCTTAATTTCAGAACTACAAAGATTAAATCTAGGCAACACTTCTCAATACTTGAATATCGGGTCTCTGCTTCAAGCATAGTCTGACTGAGATAGTAAAGGCTATTTGCATTCCCAGAATCATTCTTCTGGGCAAGGAAGGCACCCAATGATCACTCTAAAGCAATCACATAAAGAATAAGTGTCCTTCCTTCAATAGGTGGCATTAATACCGGTGGAATCAAGAGATATTTCTTGGGAATATTGAATGTTTCTTCACATTCTTCAGTCCCCTGGTAAGTGAGTCCCTTATTCATCAATTTGGTGAAGGGTAAACTTTTACGTTCCAAATTGGCAATGAAACACCGAATATAGGCTAAATATCCTTGAAGTCCTCTCAATTCCTTTAAATTTTGAGGAGGTGACATACCAAGGATAGATGTTGTCTTCTCAGGATCAACTTCGATACCATGATGGAATACAAAAAAGCCGAGAAATTTTCCCAAGGTTACCCCAAAAGTACATTTTAAGGGATTCATATTCAAATTATGTTTCTGATGTTTGTGGAATATGACTTCCCAATCAGCCATGTGATTAGAAATTTTCTTCAATTTAACCACCAAATCGTCCACATAACATTCAACAAACTTCATTAAAAAGGGTTTGAAGATACGATGTATGTCATGCTGATATGTTGCGCCAACATTCTTCAGGCCAAAGGGCATTACACGATTGCAAAACACACCCTAAGGGGCTCTGAAGGCTGTAGATTCTTCATTTTCTAGAGCCATTCAGATTTGATTATACTCGGAATATCCATCCATGAAGGATAGTGCTTCACAGCCATAAGTTTCATCATTTAAGAGTTCTGTGATCGGAACTAGAAAATCATCCTTGGGACAATGCTAATTAAGATCTCTGAAATCAATAAAAACTCTAATTTGTCAGTTCTTCATTTTCACAGGGACAATATTAGCCATCCATTTGGGATATTGAACTTCTCTGACGAAGTTAGCTTTGATAAGCTTATCCACTTCAGCATGAATTTTGTAAGCATATGTTGGGTGTGTTCTTCTTGCGGCTTTCTTAATTCCTTGATGTTCTTCTGGAAAACCCAAATGATGAGTAGCAACATCAGGATCATGCCCTAGAATTTATGTATAGTTCCAAGAAAATATATTTCGATTTTGCTTCAAAAACGAAATATACATTTCATGCTCTTCAAGAGTCGTTTCCGTACTAATTTAAGTGGGACATGGATCTTCTTTTGTTCCAAGATTTATTTCTCTGAGTTCATCCTCAGTGGTAGAGATACCCTCCTCAAAATATGGAGGGGGATCCCTGAGATCTTCCTCTTCTTCTTCATCATGTGTTATTTATTTTGTTTCTACATGAAAAGTTGATGATGAAACAGAATTTCTAGAATCAAGAGAGATGTTTAAATTTGAACATCTTGAAGAAGAGGCTTCCATTTATGACCCTATTGATGACGATGGTTCTTCCTTGGGTAATAAGGAGGAGATGATGGATTGAGAATCGACATCATCTTTCAACTCTGACATTGTTATAACTTTTTCTGGTCTGGTTGGAGATGTAAAGACTTGCTGGATTTCATTGGATGAAATGAATACATCTCTATTTGTTCATTCATCATTACTTGGTGAATCACGAATTTCTCTTATGTTGTCTGGATTTATTACCATAATTAAAATTATGGAGGTTTTCATAAGAGTAATTTGATTTGGGTCTATCCTATCAATTTGACTGACATGCAACACATAATCTGTACTCAAATGTATGAATGGATTTATTGGAATCTCTTCCAAACCATATGGAGCATTAACTTTGCTAACCTCCCTTGTTGTGGATTTCTCCTTACCCTCCATGTGATAGAATTCTATCTCAATTTATTGAGATTCACATGTTTTTAATGGAGCTTTATCACTATACAATGTCCCAATCTGACCATTGAAACAATATTTGAGACAATGATGGTATGATGAAGGGATATCCACATGTTGATGTAGCCAAGGTCATCTAAGAAAAATATTTAAGGATGTGTCATGTCGAACAACAATGAAATATGAATTAGATACAAGATCTCCAAACTGAGTTCTGAGTGTGATCTCATCCAGAGGTTCTTGTTCATTTTAATCATATCCTTGCAACATAAATGTAAAAGGAGATAAATCAGATTCGGTGAGGCCCAATCGATGATGTGTACGAATGGGGATAAGGTTGAATCCTGAACTATTATCAATGAAATATATTCATATGTCTACATCATTAAACATTCCAGAAAAGTAAAAAGGTATAATATGTCCATGAACGACATTATCTTCATCTTCATCTGTAGAAGATATCACTGCATGGCATTCTGCAGAATTATTCTCTAAATGGTAGACTTCAGCCACAACAATTTCAGTTTCGAATTACTGAGGACTTGAGAAAGCCTTGATGAGTTCCTCCCTAAAATCCTCTAATAGATTCAAGGCACCCATAATTGATAACATGGATGGTACTTGGGCCAAATGTTTCAAGACATCATATTTTTGATCCAAAGGTCTACGTTTCCCAACAGGAACATATGGTTTCACAGGTTCCTTAGAAGTTGATTCTTGGGAAGTAGATTCTTCTTACATCAGGGTAGGAGTTGGAAATACTCTTGGATTTAGAAAATTATAATTACTAGGTCTATTTACTTGTTGAGTGGAAGAAGGTGTAACCTCCAACCGATCACCCAAAATAATTGTGCCAGGTCTGAATCTTCCATGCATGGAAGAAGTTTCTTATTCTTGTTAAGCTCACTGGAGGGATCTTCCATGAGTTTCTACTATATAAACAGTTCTCACGGAGGTAGAATTGGAATAATGGATTCTAGTGTATCAACGTCTTCCTCGGTATCCAAGACCTCAGTAACTCCCTCTAATTCACCCGTTTGATACATGGAATTCAGGCTCATCAGGATCAAAACTATGACTGGAATAAGGATATGTTAAGTGAATCATGTTTACAGAACGAAAGATCAACTCTTCTTCTAATGAAGGCTCTGCCTGATTAGCCAGATTAGGTTGTGCCATTTGGTGGGATGGTGCCCGTGTCTTTGATGTAGATGGAATACAATCTTCCAGAGTCAAAGACAACTTAGGCTTTGAAACGATCTAATCATCTTTTGACTGCACTTCTTTCATTGAATTATGTTGTTTCATTGATGATTTTCCCTCTGATGAAGGGGGTCTTTCTGTGGAATTCATAGAAAAAGGCACAATTGGTTTCTTCAATTGCATTTGTAAAATGGCATGAGTTCAGTTGATTGTTTTTCTGACCATCCTATCATCATATTTATGCACATTTTTTTTGACTTCTTGCCACTAACCTTCATCCTCTACATCTGTAGCAGTAACGAATGCTACCTAAGCTGAATGGGATGCCCCAACATCTGATGAAATGGGAAGTAGTTGGGATGTTCTTCATATCATTCCTTGTCCGGCCTTTTGGGCATTGGAAATTTATCCAAATTATTTTCCAGAGCCGAAATGAAGTAACGAGGAACCTGTTCATTTCGGAAAGAGTAAACTTTTCTCTTCAAGTCCTCAAATTGTTTCCGCCATTGATCTCTGTGATCATCTTGATGAAACGACCTCTGTTGTTGACGCTCAAGAGTTAGAGCCCTTCAGAAAGATGATGGTTTTGAAGTGGAAGCAGGTACAGGTGCTTGTTTAAGCGTATTTGCAACAGTATCTACTCCACCCATTCTCCTTCATGGAGCAGATGTAATTGCATTAGTTTTAACCTTAGTCTTCATAAGAGAGTCTTAAATCTGCTGAGCGATCTAAGTAAGGTCTCAAAACCCTCCTGTGTATTTCAAAGGTATCAACGGTGTGCGTCACTAATCACACAAATTTTCTAAATAGATTGGAAAAAAATCTTTTTTAGGGATTTCTAAGATTAGGGAATATATTAATCCCTTCCAATGATCAATGAAATCTAAAACCCTTTCATTCTCCCTTTTCTTACAATTTGTAAGATCAAAAACTGTTATCTTTGGCAACGTTGAGTTGAATTGAAGAAGGAATATTTGGAAGAGATCCTCCCATCTGGTAATTGATCGGGATTGCAAACTTAAATACCAAAAAAATAAGGCCCTTTAATGACTGTACAAAACACCTGAGCTTAACTACTTCCTGTTTCTGAGGGGTTCCCATTATTGAATCACAACGAGAAAAAAAATGCGTTAAGTGTTTCTCTGGGTCACCCGAACCATTAAATATTGGGAATGTGGTACTTGAAAAATTTGATGGGGGAGGAATTGCATCAACCCATTCAGGGTAAGATCTCTTTTCTGGTTGAATTTGGGAATATTTTCCCTCCATATCTTCCAAAAAATCTGTTAATGACTCAATAGTAGTTATTAACCTTTGAGAAACATCTGGTTGATCTTGGACCTGGGAAGGTGCAATAACTAGAGTTTGGACAGATGTGGTGGCTGGTACTGCAACTGAGGATAACACCACCTATTTTTGTTGTACCTGACCCAAAGGATTAGACCTATGAGGGTGTACTGATAAAAGAGGATATTCTTGATCCATCTCAGTAGTCACAACAAATTCCCTTGGCCGCCTAATTCTAGCACACTTAGGAGGAAGACTACCTTGAAGTAGTTCCGCATTCAACCTCTTTAATTCCTTCATTTCTTCCTCTTGTTGTGAATATCTTTGCTCTAGTGAGAGTGATTGTCCTTCTCCAGAGGAAGGGTATGCAAACTTATTCTTTCCTTTCCCCTTGTTGGATGCCTTTAGGGGAGGAGGAAGTTGGTTACTTGAAGGAATACCTAGATTTTGGGTAAGCCTTTGGTTTCGTGTACGCACACCTTCTTCATTTGTGTCTGTGTGTAAAACTTCTTGAGCAGGAACTTCTTCATCTGACCCCTCTGAATGAGCCTCATCTGGGGGATCAGAAACAATGTCATTGGTGACATTAATTGATGCAGAACACATTGCATCCCTTCTATCAAAGTTTCTATGATACTATCTTTTTCCATGTCCTTAATGAGACATTTCATTTTGTTGATTTGATCCCTCAGGAACTTCAAGACAAACCGTAATTTAGAGGGAATATCCTGATAATTAGTCTCTTTGTTCCTTTTGTAGATTCTTCCCTAATCGAGAGAAGACTAAATTTCTCTGATGTAGAGATTGAGGATTTGAAAAAGTCCCCAGTCCATTGGACTGGGTTTGTTCCTGCTGTTTCTGCTCAACTCCTCGAATCCTATTTGTTGATTCTGAGGATTGGGTTAAAAGAGTCCCTAGTCTGGCATGATGGGGTGGTTGTTGAGCTGCTACATCTGATAATTTTTTAAAAGCTCTCCTGATCTTGCAGACATTAGTCCAGAAATTGGATGGATGCATCAATATGCATCCACTCAAATAACCTAGTTCAAATGAACTCTGGATGATTTTTGACACTTCTATCACCTGATGATGCACTCACTCTAAATGAGAAGCATGTTCGATATTCTCATTTTACTAATGCAAGAGTAATTCGACAACTTGTTCTCTGTATGCCTGCCTTTGGGAAGATCAAGTTGTGGCCTATTCCTAAGCATGTCTTTGATTACAAAAAAACCAATTGGTTGTGGCTGGCCAAGGGAAATAACATTGCTTGAGACCATTTTCAGTAGTATTTTATGACTAGATAGTATAGTAAAATGCAGTACTCCATGAACCCCCCATCCCCTAATATGAATACCAGATGGGGCATTTTCAATTAACTGGTTAAATCTTTTTAGTGTGCCAAGGCATGAACACTGAAGGGCTATCTGTTGCTTTTCATCCTTCGGATATCGAGAAACTGAGAGAGATTCCAAGTCAATTTGGCATTGTAACCCTTCTATTATCTTGACATGATTTCCATATTCATCATAAGATAATACTTTCTCTTTTAGTTGACAAAGACTTTTCCACATGTTTAGAAAAATATCGTGATTAAAATCTTCTATCAACATCTTTGGAATGTCATACTGAGAGTCAGCCAAAAGCCAAAACATAACTGGAACATCACCTTTCGCCAGTTGTAATCTCATACTCAGCACCTCCTCTTTATCATTCAATGAAGATTCATCTACCTGATTAGACAAGAGATGGTGCTTCCTTGTTGCTTCATCATATTCAACAATATTTTTAGTGAATTCACTAATCAAACTAGAAGATGAACGACCCAGGGGTGGTTCGGAGAATGACCTACACCCCGAGCTATCTTCTGATTGAGAAAATATTTCACCTGCTAGAGGTAAATCATCCGACATGACTGGATTCACAATTGCAAGTGCCTCAAGATAAGATGGATTTCTCATCACTACATTTTCCATTGAAGCATTTTCTAGGAAATGATAATTACTACTATAGAGAGGACTTTTGTAGGTAAATTCATTATCACGTGGAGGACCACCATGGTGGGTTAAAACAAAAGATGAAACATTTTGCTCCTTGGTCTTCTGGAGACACAGAGGGTACTTGTGGCTCTCATATGATGATGATACTTTGAGATCGATCTAATTGTCATAAATAAATACTTCATGGGGAAGTGACTGATGAAGACCTCCAGAATTAATGTTCCCACTATTGGGAAATGAGAGTGTAGAATCTTGAATTCCAACAGATAATTGTCTGAGGGCTTCAAGAACTCCAGCATCGAGCAAGGCCTTAATATATATTAGCTCTTGATTTCTTGACTATGATGTACGAGTCATCTTCTTAGATGCCTTCTTACTCACGTTAGGAACCACTTGTTGAAAAAAGTGGTTGTTATGGGCTGGTGTATGTGCCTGATCATGAGAAATAGTTATGTTAGGCTGATTATCTCCACTCAAATCAGGTGTATGTGCCTGACTTGGTTGTCCGTATGACATGGGGGGTATTCCCCACAACCCTATTGGACTAGAACCGAGTTGTGTATCTGTTCTTGATTGATATGTTGATGTGTCACTCCACTGGTAGGGATATATTTTCATTTCATTCCTTGTGATTCTGCTGAAGCTATTATATTATTCTGACATGCATCCAGAATATGAGCAGGGATTTTCTTCTTCTCTTTCACCATTGTCAAAATGTGTTTTGTGAATTCATCTACCAGAACGTGAATATACGTCCATTCAATTTCTAGAGTAGGTGTTTGTACTTTCACATTTCCTCCTTTTCCCATTAGTGGATTCTGACACTACTCATGTGTGGGGGAAGAGAGTTGAGTCTGCCTCCTGTTTGTCATTGGGGATTTCCAATTGACTTTTCTGGGTGCTACCAAACGAGACTGTTGGTATGCTTGATCAATACTACCAGGTGTATGTGCCGGCTGATTGCACTCCACCAAACGTGGTTGATGAACATCCTTCAGTAATGGAAGACGAGGCTACTGGCAGGATTGATGAGTGTAAGTAGGTGCATGTGCCTGTTTACCAATTGTCAACACATTGGGTTGGCAGGATTCATCGTATATAGTCAGAAAAACCTGCTGACTAGATGATGATTTATAAACTAGTGTATGTTCCTATCTATAGTACTCCGCTGGAATTTCCTGCCAGGAATGGCATGTTGCTGCCAGACGAGTTTTCTAGATAGCAGAATTAAAACAGACGGGTGTGTGTGCCCGATCGTTGCTTTCCACCCTGTTAGGTTGGTGGAATTATCTGGAAATGGAAGAGATAAGAACCTTCTCATTGTTGATCGGTCTTCGCCTCTGGTGGTTAATCTTGCCTTCTCGGGTTAGAGGAACCTGAGCCGAACGCCTGGAGATGACACCCTCATCATGTTGACGGCGCACTACCGCACGAGTCTGGCGGCGATTGTTGACTGGAGATCTCGGGAAGGAATCCTGTTTCCTTGAATTAAGGCATTCAGTGACCTTATCATTCACCTTCACGTAATATGGGAGGGACTGGTGATTGAGTTCAGGGGATAACGACCCGAAACAGTTGGAGATAGTGGTCGGTAACACCTATTTCTGGATTACTGGTCATCGCTGTCCAGACAAATAGGATGAATTATTTACTTGGAGGGCTTGTCGAGCTGCCTCCAGAGTTGTAATGGTACTGTGTATATAGTATTATTTAACAATTTCATTTAATACCCATCATTGATGATGATGAGTATGTGATGTCTTCCTCAGAGTAGATGAAGATCCAACAGGAGTAGCGGCAGATGCATTCACAATAGAGGTATTCACAGGTGTGAACTAAGGAGAATCCATTTCTGTAACACAGAAGATCTTGGGAAAGAGTGACTTTTTGATATAACATACATAATCAAGATAAGTTCAGCCACTACATATTTTGGATAAGAACATATGTTATTAATTGTTTTGTTGGCCCTCTCATTAGTCTAAACAGGGGCCTAACAAATAAGTAAAACATCTTTTAACTTGTTTAAGGATTCATGTAGGGTTCACCATTTTTTTTTTCCTATGGAAATGGGGATGACCTCATTTGTTTAAGGTTCAAACATTCCAATCGGTTTCTAACGGGTTTGTTTATAAAACTGGAAACATCCAATGATTCTATATCCATATAAACCTAATTTCCAAAGGTAGGTGATCATTAGTTGTGAACCAATGAGGCTTAACAATTTTCATTGGTCGATAGAATGGGAGGTCGGACTCATCACACCTTTTTTGGGGGAATTATTGTCCACTATGGGACTGTCTTTATGGATTTAAGTTATGTTCGTGAATCCTTATTAAATTACCAAGAATGAAAATGATGTTTTCCTTTAGATCTAACAATCAATGATTGATATGTATGAGATTTAGAGAGTATTTTATATGTATTTGAGGTTCTTCATCAATTTTAAATCATCTTTATTTGTTAGAGATTCTTAGTCAATCGTATCCTTCAATACATTATATAGAGACCTCTTGGTCATTATGATAACTATACTGGTTTTAAAGCCACTCAGTGGGGCACTTGAAGTTTATTGTCGTTCAGAAGGACATGGATTATTTCAGAGTTGGGATCGTACCCACAGATGGGCTACCTACGTATCCTTGTTTAGAAAAGGAATCAGAAACCACGTAGTTTGAGTAAATAAGTAGGAGGTTTATGCATGGTTGAAGGCTCAAAGAAAGATGTCATAATTACTTTTACGCTTTAATCTCACTTGAGTAATGCTCGGTGTGAGAAACAAGTGGTATTGGTAAAACCTGATAATTGTGCCACGAAATATGCAATCATAAGAAATAATGTGGGGCTTATGTATGTATGACTACCCAGATAGATGAGGAATAGGATTTACTTCAGGTAAGATACCTGAGAACAAGGTCCATAAAGATATATGTGCTTTATGAAAATTTGGATACGTAACTTAGGGCTTATTCCTGAGAATAATGCCCAGATTACATGGGGCTTGTGATTGGGCTTTACTCCTGAGAAGGAAGCGCAAATAAAAAGTAAATTAAGACTAGTTAAGAGAATTATGATTGGGGCTTATTCCTCAGAAGGAGGCCCAGGTTAAAAGGGTCTTGAGAACTGTGGCTTACTCTTAAAAAGGATGCCCAGGTTAAAGGGATTTTGAAACCTGGGGGTTATTCCTGAAAATGAGGCCCAAATTGGGGAACGTGGGGCTTACTCCTAAAGAGGATTCCCAAAATTAATGAAACTTGATGACTGGGGCTTACTCTTGAAAAGGTGGCCCATGTTTGGGAACTCGGGGCTTACTCCTGAGGAGGATGCCCATATTTAGGATCAAGGGGCTTCCTCCTGAGGAGGATGCCCAAAAATTAAGGGAATTTGAAGAGTGGGGATTACTTCTAAGGAAGATACCCAGGTTAAGAGACTTGGGGATTACTACTAAAGAGGATGCCCAAATTAAAGATCTTCTAACCTTAAAGGATGAGGTCGAATGAATGAAATCTATAACCTTATTGACATAAAGATACGTAAATAACTAGGTTTTAAGAGATGTTCCATAGAATTCCTTTTATATAAAGAAGCCAATAAAGGAACCATGCCAAAAAAATGTCTTTGAAGAGGGTTTTGAAGGCCCAGTCATGATGTGGAGAGGTGGATTTGAATAAAAGAGATGAATAGTCAAGAGGGGAACCCAAAAAGAGGTAGGTGCATAGGTCATGTTTGGGCGCGCAGGTCCTGGTCGCATAGGTATACCTGTGCGGCATAGGTGTACTTGTGCGCCTGTCAACCCATAGGGTAATACATGGGCGAGACTTTGCTCAAGCCCTTAGTATTATCCATAAAGGATTATAAAAGGATAGCACGCAGGTTCTATTGAAGGAATAAGGTGGCACGTAAGTGTGACCATTTCCCTTAAGGTTTAGACACTTAGGCATGCAGGTGTTGGTGAATTTAAACACTTAGTCCTTGTTCCCCCTCTTTAGCTCTTCCATTCTAGGTAATAAATTACCATAGAAGTGTTCGGAAGACTTTTAGAAGAGACTAGGGCACCGAGGCCTGAAATCTGAGTTTTTGGATTTTTGATCCCTGGAATGGGGGGACCACAAGGGGTATTTATAGGCTGTTGAAGACCTTTGGAGAAAATCTTATCGGGCTCTTAGGTCACATGCGTACCCAATATGTGGCACGCAGGTACCCTGCGCGACCTTCTTGGATCGTGCGCGGTCCATGTTGAAAAAAATCCTTGTTCATGCCTTTGTTAATATTTGATGTTTCTTCAAAGGATGAATCAATTTGTGTTAAGGTATTTCCCTTTTCATTTTTTAGAATCTCTGAAGGAAAGGAGTGTCACCACTTACACTTACACGCAACTCCTTATAAATGATATCTAACCGAATGTTTCTGTCTATGGAGAACTACACCCTCACGAAACGATGAATGTTCATTTTTCATTTACCACCTATCATGGTTGAAATTATTATGGAAACCCTATTTATATATCCAATTTATTATATTTATTATGTATTCCTTTTTACCACACACAAATCTTTACTTTCCATTTTGTGTTAATACCATAATCTCGTTTGAGGAAGTGTGGACTACCGCCCCCTCAAATCGCTGTGATTCGTTCACACATCCATGGAATGTCTTAAGAATGGTTTTAATGAACTTATATGTATTATATAATTTATTAAAGATTATATAATAATGATATATATATATATATATATTTCATTTTCGTACTTTCTTTCAAAAGGATTATAAATGCCTAAAACAATGTTCATTCATATGTATGGCTTATCGTCTCTATGAAAGATATATTCCATTATGTACATCATTACGACATAGATTATTATAATATAAAAATAATGTAAATTAATTATATTTATATCAAGATATACATCCTATAATCATGATATATGTATAAGGATCAATAATATAACATATTAAGAAACATGTGAAGAACAAAGCAAATATTAGCTGAAGTGAATCCTTAACATAACATCATTAACAAGAAGGTAATATAAGGTCATAATAAAATTATATATGGTAATAAATATATGAATATTATAATGTAAAATATTTATAATAATCTTATATTTATTATATAGTAATATTTTATGAGTATGTACAGAGATAGTCAAGACAGAAGGTAAGGGGATTTTCATTGCTATTTTAATTTCATTGGGATAAAATCATTATTCACAACTATTTGTTTTTGTTTGATGTACATAATGACCATAATTGTTTTATATTTTACTTGTACTTATATTTATGGGTGTTCACGTATCCATTCTAGGATCATTCTTTCATGGGGTTTAACTTTCCAATCTTACCAAACCAGTAAAACAGTTTTGTCTCAATTTTTCTTCTTTGAGACTCTGGTTTTGTTATACACCTAAAATCTTATTAAATGTGTATATAGAAAAACTTTTCATGTTATATAATGAATCTAAATGTTCTCATGATAAATTAGGCTTTATATAATTTACTTTTCTAACATGGAGAGTATGATCCCATGTTACTATGTTATAAGAGTTTATTGAGACAATATCCTCATTTTTTTCAAGATTGTTTATTCTTATGCTTCCTTTGATTAAATTATATGATCCATAGTTCATGACTATCCATGATTTTACTTCTACTCTATTAATTAAATATATATAAAAAATTTAGTACAATTTTTCCAATCTTTGGTATTTAAGATAATGTTTTTCGGAAGATATGACCACCTATCCCTTTGGTCAGAAAGCTAGAATATAAGAAAACAATATTTTCAAAAAATGTTTTTAAAATATACTTGGGAAAAATTAAAAAGTAAAAATGGATTTTAATAATTTTTTATTGTTTTAAAATCATAATTTAGTTTTTTTTAATATAATTTAAATTAAATCGTTTTTTAGAAGGATTTATTAAATAAAATTCATTTTTCAAAGAAGAGAATATATTTTCCTCAGGAAGTGTTTTTAAAAGGTATCCCAAAATTATTTCCCATTTAATATAACATGAATTTTTGTTAATACTACCATTATGGGGAATTATTCAATGTCTCCATTCATATTGTTTCTCTAAATATATTATGTTTTGATGGCATTATGTTATGAAACCTGTTTCTCTTTAATGAGTTATATTCTTTTGAAACCCACTTCATTTCATGGGTTAAGTTTACGGTGAAATGATTATTAATCCTACCTATTTAAATTTATTATGACGTGTTTACATGTTTATGATACCTATTTCATTTCATGGGTAATGATATATTCATTTATGATTTTGCGGCATATGTATGTATGCTTTCATTATGTAACAAGTTGGACCTATATAACCCTCTAATGAATTAGGTAAATAATTATATCTCATGAGATAGATATGTTAGGAATGAGGGTTCACATGATTTAGTAATATGAGGATGGAATGAGGGATTACATAGCTCCATAATACCAGACTACAATAGGGGTATAATTGGTTATATAATACAGGGCTGGAACAGGAGTTCACCTAGTTCATTAAAGGACTTTTTCTTCTAATATGGTCTTTACATAGATGCCTTGGATACTATGGAAATCATTATATGATTATGTGATTCCACAATTCTACATCTTATTCCTATATTATTTTTTCTTGCCCTGTTCTCTTTAGTTCATTATGATTCATGTCTTATGAACTTCCAATATTTATTCAATGATCTCTATTGTGATCTTTTATATATAGACTATGATGTTATATCTTCATGATCATGTTCCCATACTCATATACTCATGATTATGCTTACAAGACTTAGTTTTTTACCCTTACTAAACATTTTAGCTCACCCCTTTTATGTTTCCATCCCTCGGTTGTGAAGATATATATTATGTTTGAGGTGTCTAGGTTGAATTATAGTCAATAAGAACATAATGGGAGATAATAGAACTCACTTATTTATCAATTTCGATGTATTCCTTGCTTCCAAAGGAACTGGACTAATTTAGTTTTCTTGCATCTGTTTGTATAATGTTTAAGTATTCCACAAATTTTTTATAATGTTAATTTCTATAAATCGTGGGTCTCTATAGTTAGTATTAGATGAAAAGAATATTTTTTATTTATGATGAGATAGCCTTGGTGAGAACATTAAGGACATGTCTAAGGATAAGTGTAGGGATGATTCAAAGTATATAAACATGTCTAGGAATGTTAGTGAAGGATAGAGTGAGTCATTTCATAGTAATATAACCCTTCTGGATACATTAAGTGGATGTGGAACTAGAACTGAGGTAACTAGGGGTAACAACACCGACATAGTTGTCTAGGATTAACTCAGGATAATATAGTACATGAAAATGGGCCTTACTGCCCACCTAGTTCGACACTTCTAGGGGATATTCTTTGGGAATTGAAAAAAACATTACATATCATTGTGGAGCATTTAAATATTGGTTGTCTATTATTATCCTGGGATAAACCTATGGTATCATAGATTAATGAAGGTGTCATAAGTTAGAAATCTTTAAGTGATTTTTCATGATTATGTAGTTACTCATTATGATAACTATTCCTTTCTCTATGATTTTGGTTTTAGTCAATGTTTGGAACCTAAAGGATCAAAGTAAATGGAAATTATAATGGAAAATTGAAAAATTGTCCTCCTGAGAAATAGAATACTATGGGATGTGGAATGAAATAACATTTTGCTATACTCCCCTAGATTTCTCAGGCTACAAATCATGGTGGGCTTTAAAAGGATCAAAGGGTCGAACGACATTTTTTAAAGCCTTTCATGAGGAAACACCTACCTTCTTTTAGAGGGTATTATGATCCAATTATTACTGAAAAATGTATTAGTACCACTGAAAATATATTCTCTGTTCTTTAGTATATGGAGCATGAGAAAGTAATTCTAGGTGTTTATCTATTAGAAGTAGAAGCTGATCAGTGGTTGACTCTAATCAAGAATACGAAGAAGCGTGATGAGATTGAATCTAGGGTTTGGGATGAGTTGAAAAATGTATTTTCAATAATTAGTTTCCTAAAATTCTTTGTTCAAATATGGAGAAAGAGTTCCATTATTTGAAGTGAAGGGATGATGAGTATGTTGATACCAATTAGGCTATTTTCATGAGACTTGTGAGCTATTATTCATTTATTATCATCCAACATGAAAATAGAGTTGATAGGTTCCTTAGGAGATTAAATCCATGTCTTAGAAGGGCGTTGTCTATAAGAAACATTAGTATCTATGAAGAGATTGTGCCTTATGAAATCATGGTTGAAATAGAGGTTGGAGTCATGTATCAATATCATGGCTTTGACAAGAAGGGGAAGATTGAGTTTAAAGGAAACTCTAAGAATCATGGAGAAAAGAAGATGACCATTATTTTAATCTCCATGTGTTTGAAGAAGCATGTTATAAATTACATTAGGTGGTATAAAAAATGTTTTATTTTTGGAAGATATGGTAATCCGGAAATTGATTTCCTAGGTGATGGGAAGAAGTTTTCCCAAAATGCTAATGGAGAAAAAGCTACACACAATGAACGTCTTGTGATTCAGTGGTACCCGTGTTAGGAGAATGAGAATTATTCCAACCACTTCCCAAACCCAAGGGTTGGTGATGATAATCGATGTCATAAATGTCTTAAGACATGGGATAAGAAGAAATATCATGAAATTTACTTTTTTGATTTAGGGTGAAATAACGTCGTGAAAAAAGGAACACTAGACACCCACTCTAGAACTGCTAATGTAATAGTTGATTCTAGATCTACACACTCGTTCATATCTACTGATTTTTCTAAGGGATTTATTATTCCTCAAAAATAATTAGAGGTGAAATTAACAGTGCATTCCAACAATGTTATGATGATTTCACATCAAGTCTATGATTCCTCTCCAATAGAAGTTTTTTGGAATGTGATTGCTATAAATCTTATCATTGTTCCATTAGTCGAATTTGATGTCATCCTTTACATGGATTGGAGTCTCTATAAAAACCCCACATCAATTTTCATGGAAGGGAATTTACATTTTATATTTCAAACCATCCCCTGATCATCCAAGAATGTGGCGATATATCTGAACTTCATATGAAGATTACATCCAGTGTATGGGTCTTATATCCCATTCAAAAGTATTATTTAGCTCACATTGTTGGGGGGAATATTGACGTAAATCATATGACTATTTTTAGGTTATTGTGGATGTATTTCTAGAAGAGTTTTCTAATATTCCAACAAAACATGAAGTTGAGTTCCCAGTAGAAATTATACCTTGTTCCACAACAATTTCAATGACTCCTTATAGAATAATCACGATTGAGTTGAAGGAATTGAAGAAAAAACTACCAGAAATCCTTGATAAGGGATTCACTCAACCAAGTGTGTCACCTTAGGTTGAACCAGTTCTTTTTGTTGAAATGAAATATGGATCAATGGGAATCTTCATTGACTAATCAGAATTTAAAAAGATCACAATCATGAAAAGGTATCATATTCATTGTATTGATGACTAGTTTCATCAACAACATGGAGGTCAATAATTTTCCCTGAATGACCATCATTATAGATATCATCAATTGATGGTCATGAATGATGATATACACAGTCAACATTCACTGAATGGTATGGTCACAATGAGTATATAGTGGTGCCTTTTGGTCTTACTAATTCCCCTACTATCTTCATGGATTTAATGAATAGAGTTTTTTGAGATTACCTCTACTTGTTTATGGTAGTATTTATAGATGTTATTATTATCTATTAAAAGAGAAAATAAGGGTATTAAGATCTCTTTAGATTTATATTGGACACCCTTCAGAAGAATAATTTATATGAAAATTATAAAATGTATGAATTTTGGACGAAAAAAGTTTCATTTTTGGGTCACATAATCTCAAGAGGTTGTATAGAAGTGGATCTATCCAAGATGAGGGCTATTGAATGTTGTCCTACACCTACCATGGTTAGTGATATCTATGACATTCTTGTTTTAGCCAGATATTATTAATTATTAGTGGAGAATTTATCATTACTATCTAAACCAATGACCATGTTAATTCAGAATGGTGTCATGTTCTAATGGATAGATGAATGTGGGGAAAATTTCATGGAACTGAAGAGAAGGTTGGTCAGTGCACCTATTTATACACTACCCTATAGCGAAGAAGGGGTTTTAATATATTTTGATGCATCCAAGAGGGTGTTTGGATGTGTTATTATAAAATATAACATTTTTATGGATTATACTTGATGAATGTTGAGGATTCATGAGAAAAATTACCCTACCCATGATTTGGAGTTAGCAGTAATAATCTTTTCATTATAGATATAGAGGCATTATCTTTATGGGGAAACATGTGATATATATCCAAATCATAAAAGCCTAAAATATATATTCCCATAGAAGGATTTGAACATGCACTAGAGAAGATGGTTAGAGTTGATAAAATATTATGATTACTCAATAAATTACCACCTAAGGAAAGCAAATATGGTGGTCGATGCTTTGAGAAAAAAACCATGATAGCTTATCTATAATGAGGATCAAAAAAGATAAAATATCTTTGGATTTGAAAAATATGGATTTTGAAATCATGATGGAAGGAGAAAAATCATATCTTTCTCAAATTATTGTTTAAACCTCTACCCATGTGAAGATTAAGGAGGCGTAGAAGGAAAATTAATATCTTCAAAATATGTCCATAAATGTTCTTGAGTATATCCTAGATCAAGATGTAATGATATGGTTCAGTGACCATGTATTTTTTTCTTTCCAAGACATATTTAAAGAAAGAGATATTAGATGATTCTTATAGTTCTTAATTCTCTATTTTTCCTATAAGTACAATGTTGTATAGGGACGTGGAAGAATACTTCTAGTGGGATGGAATGAAGAGAGATATCATGGAGTTTGTATCTCGATGTTTAGAATTCCATCATGTTAAGGCTAAAATTAAAAAGTATAATGGGTTGTTCCATCTATTACTCATAGAATAATTGAAATGGGAGAAAATCACTATGGATTTTTTCAGTGGACTACCTAAAACCTCTAAAGGGTTTACTACTATATGGGTGGTAGTTGATAGCTATACTAAGTCAAAAAACTTCATTTCTATCAGAGAAGATTTATATTGATCCTATTTATAGGATATACATTAAGGAAGTTGTAAGCTTTCATGGAGTACCACATTGCATTGAATCTGGTCAAGATCTGAGGTTTACCTCAATGTTTTTGTGAAGTCTTCATTAATAACACAATAAATAATCGAGTTTCAACACTAGTTATCATCCTCAAATAAATGGTTAGTCTGAAAGAAAAATTCAAACCCTAGAGGATAGGTTGGGATCATGTTATCTAGATTTAAAAGATGGTAGGGATCAATACCTTCTTCTAGTTGAGTATTATTTAAACAATATATTTCACTCAAGAATTCATATTGAACCACATGATGTTATATGTGGAATGAAATGTAAATCTCCCACTCATTGGGAGGATGTTAGAAAAATAATGATATCAGGAATTAAGATCATTAATGAAATGGTCGAGAAATTTAGAACCATTTAGAAACATATTAAGGAATCTCAATGTCAATATAAAAGTTATGATGTTAAATATCATTGTGATGTAGAGATTGAATTTTGTTAAAAGGTGTTTCTATGAATCACACCAAGGAAGAAAGATATGAGATTCAGGAAGAAAGGGAAACTAATATCTATGTATATTTGTCCTATTGTTATTCTTGATCGGATCAAGATAGTTTCCTATAAATTGGAACATCCTCAAAATCACTTTCAGTTTGATGATTCATTCCATGTATCGCTCCTAATGAATTACATAAGTGATCCTTCACATTTACTAAACTCTGATGTCAAATCAGTGGAGCAAGAACTTTCTTATAAGTAGAAACATCTTCAAATTATTGATAGATCAGATAATTTTTAAAAACAATACCACTATCTTAGCTAATGTTGGGCAGAGAAATCGATAGCTATAGGAAGCTATATGGGAACATTAGGATATAATGAAGTAGAAGTATCCAAATTTTTTTACCCGAGTGATGAATTTCGAGGTTGAAATTAATTAATGGGGGGTAGAATGTAAAACCCTTAGTTTTTATGGAAAATTGTTTTAGAATAAATTTAAAGTTTCATTTATATATTGCAACACACTATGTCAAAAATTCCTTTTACATTAAGTACCGACTAAGTGTATGTTACACATAACAATGACTCAGCATAAAATATACGCAACACTACGTTTCTACAAAACATCTTATTTGTTAAAATCATTATTTAAATGAAATAATTAAAAACTAGTTGTAAAAAATAGTTATATTAATAGTAATAACTTTTTTTTCGAATATTTTTTATAATTTTTGATATAAATAAAACATATTGAAAAAAAATATAATTTTTAGTAAATTTAATTTTTATATTTAAAAACACAATTTTCTCAAAAGAACCACTTTTAATAATGAATGCAACTTTAGAAACATTTATAAAATTAATTTGATAAAATAAAATATATTTTTGAATATATATCATTTAAATTATCATAGGGTGAATTTTTTGGTTATTTTTGAGAAAGTTAATTTTTTCAAAAATAGTGAAAAAATGCTTTTAATATTAAGAATTTTCTTTTTTTCTAATTAATTATTAATGATAAATGATATTATAAGTTAGTTTTAAGGTCATATTAGATAAAAATTATATATAATAATAAAATATAATTCATTATAATAAAATTAACTTTGAAATTGAATATAAATTCATAACAAAATTTTTACCTTTGTCCTACATAAAAATCTGATTAATTTATTCCCTATGCGGGATTAGAACTAATATTAAATTATCCACTTTTGTGAATTGAATTTCAAAAATCAAACATACACCATTTTATTTTGCTTAATATTTAGTGTATAATAAGACAATTTTAATTTTTTAACAAATTTATTTTGAAAATTAATTAAAAATAATCAGTGTAGTTAAGGCCAAATTACGCTTAATAAGGGACTAAACCTTAAAATTAATTTCCCAAATGACCTAATTTTTTTTTTCGGAAAACATTTTATATCCACAGTTCATCCATACAACATCCATTATGTATTTGTTTTGGTTTGGTTTGACTTTTTTATGTTAATTTCATGTGCACAACTAACTTGTTTGTTTAAATTCCAAATGAGTCCTTTTCCATCCCTATAAAAGGCCACTACCTCATCCCATTAGTCACACCTATAAAAGCTTTCATATCATCAAATATCTTCCCAAATATCCTTCTACTTATACTCCCTAAAATATTGTATCCTTTCTTAGGGAAAACCCCTTCTTAATTAATCATTTTTGGAAGAAACCAAAATGATTTACCCGATTAAGAGATAACGTCTTCTCTCAAATTTCATTCCATTAATTTTCTTCATCACCCCCTAAACACAGTTTATTCAAATATTGTGTGACAAAACCAGTATCATATATATACTAGGATGTTATTTTGAAAATTTTATGACCAAAATTTACACACTCCTTCTAATGGATATCATATATAATGTTTCTTTCCATGGTCAATTACAGCCTCAAAAAATTATGATTGTTCATTTTTCATTTACTACCTATCATGTTGGAAATTATGATGAAAAATATATTTATATATGAAATTTATTATATTTATTATTTTTAATCCTATATATATCTTTTTTACAACACAAATTTCTTTACTTTCAATTTGGTGTTAATACTATAATCTCGTTTTAGGAAGTGTGGACTACCGCCCCCTCTAAGTGATGTGAGTCATTCACCCAGCACATTGAATGTATTAAGTGAGGTTTTAATAAAATTATATGTTATGTATAATATAGTAATTATAATGAAATAATTATATATATATATTTATATTTATATATATTCCATTTATAATCTTTCATTCAGTACGGTTATAAAAATGGAAAACAACGTTCATGCGTACGTTCAACTTACAGTCTAAATGAACAGTATATTCCATTACGTACTTAATTATGATATAGATTATTAAAATATAAATTTAATATATATAAATTATATTTATATCATTCTCTACATTCTGGAATCAATATATAATTATAAGGATCAATGACATATTAAATTAAGACACATGTGAAGAAAAAAGCGAATATTACCTGAAGTGAAATGTTAACATTGGATCATCAAAAAGCGGGTAATATAAGGTCATAATAAAAAAAAATATGTTAATAGATATAATAATATTATTTTATAAAATATCTATCATAATATTATATTTATTATACAGGAATCTTGTACGAGTATGGAGAGAGTCAATACATAAAGTAAGGGTATTTTTATCTCACTTTTAATTTCGGTGAGATACAAGCTACGTTCAACAATCATTATTTTGGTGTGTTAAATGAACATAAAATTACTATGTTATATGTATCGTGTAATTAAATTTATTTTTATTCACATATCTATTCTATTATCCTTCTTTCATGGGGTTTAACTTTCAAAAGTTACCCAATCGGTAAAACAGTTTTGTCTCCAGTTTCCTACATTGAGACTCCTGTTTTGTTATGCACCTAAAATAATATTTGAGGTGTATATAATTCCATTTTACATATTATATCATGATTATAGTTCTTTCTATGATATCTTATGATTCATGTAATTTCATTTTTTTACATAGAGAGTATGATCCCATGTGTGATTCACTATACTTATAATGTAGTGGAGGGTTCGAATACATCTCAATATTAGTTCCCTAATAGGGTTCCACTCTCAAACATTATTTTAATTATTCATATTATCATCTATATAATTATAATGATGCTATAGAGGGATAATGGTGTGGTGTTTCTGAACAATAATGAATAGTGTATTCTTCTTGGGTATTTCGACACATTAATCAAGCCTATAGAGAAAACAAGTCATGAATTTCATAGGATAATCTCGCACAGAGTCTCTATATGAAATTATCAGTGTGAAAATGATGTGGTATCAATTAATGGGGGTTATTTTAGATGGAATTGTACACTATTAATGATATGCAGTTCATTATTCTTGATTAATGTTTTGTTCACGTTAATGATAAAATTTATTCCACTGGAATCTTTAGTTTTTGTTTCCCAATGATTATTTCTAATAATAATCCCTTATAAATTGAGGTTTGTACATATATGTCAAATGAAACCCCCTAACCTTAATAATAAATAATTTTTGGTTGGTCATTCTTGGTTATATAGAAATTATACAAGAGTCCTAGAATATATGATATCATGTAATTCCATTCCAATGTTCGAAAAAAAACTAAAACCCATCGACGAACACTTAAAATAGTAGAGAAAAAAACCATTTTCTAGGATTGATGATATCATGGTTGATAAATACCTCCTTAAAAGATTCTATATTGCTAGGAAGACCTCTCAAACAACTTCATGGGAGGAATTTCATACCCTTTATTTGTTGGATGGATTCATGGACATCAAAGCACAGATGACTAGAAATAAATTAAATGTGATATGATTATATAATGGTTATTGTAATACCAAGTTCTTCAAACAATTTCAAAAAATGAAAAGAGTTAGAGGAGGATTCAATTTCCATAATGCTAATGATTTCAAAAACACATCTAAAATGAGATCTTTAATGCAGTTACTAACTACATTCAAATACATTACTCTGATGATGGGTCTAACAAAAAACATATTATTTTTTATAATTCCCCTTCCTGTATTGAAGAGAAAGATAACCAAAGCCTCATCTCGACCCCACCTAAACTGGATGTTCAGAAAATCCTCTTTTCTATGAGCACAAATTGTGTCATAGTCTAACAAGGGCTCAGTAAAAAGAAAATTGTGATATATTAGGGAATTATTCATAGTGATGTGATAAATTTTGTAAATGAATTCTTCACTGATGATTACATTCCATATAGTATGTAATCCAAATTCATTAATCTTTTGACAAAGAAAGATAATTCCATCAATATTCGGGATTTCCTCCCAGTTTATATTAGAAAAATCCCTTCCATTCAATTATCAAAAAAATAATTATAGTCAGATTGGGGAACAGTATAAAATACATAGTTACCCAACACCATTTCTAGGGTTTCTATTACAAGAATATCCTGAACTACCACATCAATTCATTAAAAAGTGTCAAATTTTTTATGATGAAATTAAAGGATATCAAATTTGAACATAAAATTAATATCTCAAAATCCTTTAATACCCTCAATGGAATCATCATCACTACTATTGTTAGAAAGTATTTATTTTCCAATTAATTTACTATTATGATCAAAACCATACTAATTTCTTATAGACTCTCAATTAATTTAAATGGTCATCCCTGAGGATTCTTCCAATGAACCATGGGTGTTAAGTAGGATGACCACTTATCAAGCCATCTATCTGGTATGGTTGAAGACTATTTGAGAAGACTTCTTAATGATATATCCAATATTAGATCATTCAAACAAATCATGCGTAGTCGAGGTATGTACATACCTCCTCACCTTTTCTACACTAATGATATTATTCTTCTTGGGTAGGACTCCAAAAAATAACTTTATCTTCCATGAAGGCCATATTTGATCCTTATGAGGAGGTGAAAAAACAAACTATAAGTTGGAAAAATCCTTCATTGTCTTTGGAAATGGATTCTTAGTAAAATAGAAAATAGTATTTTCATGAAAATTTATGCTAAGAGGGGTTCCATTAATTTTAATTATATTGGTTTCCCTTGTTATTGGGGTAAATTAAAAAGTTGTTTAACTGAAGACAATTACTCTGACATCCTTACATAGATGGAAAAATAGGAGAGAAAATTCATTTCTCAAGAGGGAAGGGGGTACTTTATCAACTCAGTGAGAACCTCCATGTTTTATAACATTTTATCTCTTCTTAGGAGGACTAGAATCCTTATTATTAATCTACAAGGTATGATTATGATCATCATAACGATTGGGTTTAATTTTTAATGGAAACACATCATGACAACATGCAAGGATTGGTTTAAATAAAATGAAATGGAATTTCATAGCCTAAAATATCTCAAGAACATTATTGATGAGATTTTGACCATGTAATCATAGAATCATCTTACATTTAAAGATCCCTCCAATGATTTTATTTCATCAAGGTTTAATTCAAATCTTCTAAATGGGTGAATATATTATATAGCCTCATCCACCTAACGGGACATTAGGAAATATTTCAATGAACTGGTGTAGAGTATATAATTTCTTGTATTCAAGCAATAAAACCTCAACTGGGGGACCACTCATTTTTTGAAAAAACCCCTCCAATAAAGAATGCATATCCCAGCCAATAGACAAAACCTCTCAATTGTTGACTTTTTTTTTCATCAGGCCAAGACATGATGTGAGAATTCCCTAATAGGAATATTCTAAAATAATAAGGTATAGCTTTATGGATAGGGATAACCCTAAATGGAAATTGAATAATAAGACACAGTATAATGGCTGGGACTTCAAAAGATCAACTTTTAGGGATAACTCAACACTCCAACATAGATTCTCAATGCCAGGAAATATTTTATCCAGACTACAAGAACTCTTCTAAAATAGAAATGTTTTAGAAGAAAACCACCCCCATATGATCTGTTATATGGGGAAAGGTTTAATTCTTCTTTATTCAATCATTTAGGTATGACAGTTGTAGAAATTATAAAACAAATTCTTTTTTACGTTTCTTTAATCTCTCATCATTGGAGATACATATAGGGTCCCTTAAGGTTTAGACACTTAGGCATGCAGGTGTTGGTGAATTTAAACACTTAGTCCTTGTTCCCCCTCTTTAGATCTTCCATTCTAGGTAAGAAATTACCATAGAAGTGTTCGGAAGACTTTTAGAAGAGACTAGGGCACCGAGGGATGAAATCTGAGTTTTTGGATTTTTGATCCCTGGAATGGGGGGACCACAAGGGGTATTTATAGGCTGTTGAAGACCTTTGGAGAAAATCTTATCGGGCTCTTAGGTCACATGCACACCCAATATGTGGCACGCAGGTACCCTGCGCGACCTTCTTGGATCTTGCGTGGTCCATGCTGAAATAAATCCTTGTTCATGCCTTTGTTAATATTTGATGTTTCTTCAAAGGATGAATCAATTTGTGTTAAGGTATTTCCCTTTTCATTTGTTAGACTCTCTGAAGGAAAGGAGCGTCAACACTTACACTTACACACAACTCCTTATAAATGATATCGAACCGAATGTTTCTGTCTATGGAGAACTACACCCTCACGAAACGATGAATGTTCATTTTTCATTTACCACCTATCATGGTTGAAATTATTATGGAAACCCTATTTATATATCCAATTTATTATATTTATTATGTATTCCTTTTTACCACACACATATCTTTACTTTCCATTTGGTGTTAATACCATAATCTCGTTTGAGGAAGTGTGGACTACCGCCCCCTCAAATCGCTGTGATTCGTTCACACATCCATGGAATGTCTTAAGAATGGTTTTAATGAACTTATATGTATTATATAATTTATTAAAGATTATATAATAATGATATATATATATATATATTTCATTTTCGTACTTTCTTTCAAAAGGATTATAAATGCCTAAAACAATGTTCATTCATATGTATGGCTTATCGTCTCTATGAAAGACATATTCCATTATGTACATCATTACGACATAGATTATTATAATATAAAAATAATGTAAATTAATTATATTTATATCAAGATATACAACCTATAATCATGATATATGTATAAGGATCAATAATATAACATATTAAGAAACATGTGAAGAACAAAGAAAATATTAGCTGAAGTGAATCCTTAACATAACATCATTAACAAGAAGGTAATATAAGGTCATAATAAAATTATATATGGTAATAAATATATGAATATTATAATGTAAAATATTTATAATAATCTTATATTTATTATATAGTAATATTTTATGAGTATGTACAGAGATAGTCAAGACAGAAGGTAAGGGGATTTTCATTGCAATTTTAATTTCATTAGGATAAAATCATTATTCACAACTATTTGTTTTTGTTTGATGTACATAATGACCATAATTGTTTTATATTTTACTTGTACTTATATTTATGGGTGTTCACGTATCCATTCTAGGATCATTCTTTCATGGGGTTTAACTTTCCAATCTTACCAAACCAGTAAAACAGTTTTGTCTCAATTTTTCTTCTTTGAGACTCTGGTTTTGTTATACACCTAAAATCTTATTAAATGTGTATATAGAAACACTTTTCATGTTATATAATGAATCTAAATGTTCTCATGATAAATTAGGCTTTATATAATTTACTTTTCTAACATGGAGAGTATGATCCCATGTTACTATGTTATAAGTGTTTATTGAGACAATATCCTCATTTTTTTTCAAGATTGTTTATTCTTATGCTTCCTTTGATTAAATTATATGATCCATAGTTCATGACTATCCATGATTTTACTTCTACTCTATTAATTAAATATATAAAAAACATTTAGTATAATTTTTCCAATCTTTGGTATTTAAGATAATGTTTTTCGGAAGATATGACCACCTATCCCTTTGGTCAGAAATCTAGAATATAAGAAAACAATATTTTCAAAAAATGTTTTTAAAATATACATGGGAAAAATTAAAAAGTAAAAATGGATTTTAATAATTTTTTATTGTTTTAAAATCTTAATTTAATTTTTTTTAATATAATTTAAATTAAATCTTTTTTCAAAAGGATTTATTAAATAAAAATCATTTTTCAAAGAAGAGAATATATTTTCCTCAGGAAGTGTTTTTAAAAGGTCTCCAAAAATTATTTCCCATTTAATATAACATGAATTTTTGTTAATACTACCATTATGGGGAATTATTCAATGTCTCCATTCATATTGTTTCTCTAAATATATTATGTTTTGATGGCATTATGTTATGAAACCTGTTTCTCTTTAATGAGTTATATGCTTTTGAAACCCACTTCATTTCATGGGTTAAGTTTACGGTGAAATGATTATTAATCCTACCTATTTAAATTTATTATGACATGTTTACATGTTTATGATACCTATTTCATTTCATGGGTAATGATATGTTCATTTATGATTTTGTGGCATATGTATGTATGCTTTCATTATGTAACAAGATGGACCTATATAACCCTCTAATGAATTAGGTAAATAATTATATCTCATGAGATTGATATGTTAGGAATGAGGGTTCACATGATTTAGTAATATGAGGATGGAATGAGGGATTACATAGCTCCATAATACCAGACTACAACAGGGGTATACTTGGTTATATAGTACAGGGCTGGAACAGGAGTTCACCTAGTTCATTAAAGGACTTTTTCTTCTAATATGGTCTTGACATAGATGCCTTGGATACTATGGAAATCATTATATGATTATGTGATTCCACAATTCTACATCCTATTCCTATATTATTTTTTCTTGCCCTGTGCTCTTTAGTTCATTATGATTCATGTCTTATGAACTTCCAATATTTATTCAATGATCTCTATTGTGATCTTTTATATATAGACTATGATGTTATATCTTCATGATCATGTTCCCATACTCATATACTCATGATTATGCTTACAAGACTCAGTTTTTTAACCTTACTAAACATTTTAGCTCACCCCTATTATGTTTCCATCCCTCGGTTGTGAAGATATATATTATGTTTGAGGTTTCTAGGTTGAATTATAGTCAATAAGAATATAATGGGAGATAATAGAACTCACTTATTTATCAATTTTGATGTATTCCTTGCTTCCAAAGGAACTGGACTAATTTAGTTTTCTTGCATCTGTTTGTATAATGTTTAAGTATTCCACAAATTTTTTATAATGTTAATTTCAATAAATCGTGGGTCTCTATAGTTAGTATTAGATGAAAAGAATATTTTTTAATTATGATGAGATAGCCTTGGTGAGAACATTAAGGACATGTCTAAGGATAAGTGTAGGGATGATTCAAAGTATATAAACATGTCTAGGAATGTTAGTGAAGGATAGAGTGAGTAATTTCATAGTAATATAACCCTTCTGGATACATTAAGTGGATGTGGAACTAGAACTGATGTAACTAGGGGTAACAACACCGACATGGTTGTCTAGGCTTAACTCAGGATAATATAGTACATGAAAATGGGCCTTACTGCCCACCTAGTTCGACACTTCTAGGGGATATTCTTTGGGAATTGAAAAAAACATTACATATCATTGTGGAGGATTTAAATATTGGTTGTCTATTATTATCCTGGGATAAACCTATGGTATCATAGATTAATTAAGGTGTCATAAGTTAGAAATCTTTAAGTGATTTTTCATGATTATGTAGTTACTCATTATGATAACTATTCCTTTCTCTATGATTTTGGTTTTAGTCAATGTTTGGAACCTAAAGGATCAAAGTAAATGGAAATTATAATGGAAAATGGAAAAATTGTCCTCTTGAGAAATAGAATACTATGGGATGTGGAATGAAATAACATTTTTCTATACTCCCCTAGATTTCTCATGCTACAAATCATGGTGGGATTTAAAAGGATCAAAGGGTTGAACGACATTTTTTAAAGCCTTTCATGAGGAAACACCTACCTTCTTTTAGAGGGTCTTATGATCCAATTATTACTGAAAAATGTATTAGTACCACTGAAAATATATTCTCTGTTCTTTAGTATACGGAGCATGAAAAAGTAATTCTAGGTGTTTATCTATTAGAAGTAGAAGCTAAACAGTGGTTGACTCTAATCAACAATACGAAGAAGCGTGATGAGATTGAATCTAGGGTTTGGGATGAGTTGAAAAATGTATTTTCAATAATTAGTTTCCTAAAATTCTTTGTTCAAATATGGAGAAAGAGTTCCTTTATTTGAAGTGAAGGGATGATGAGTCTGTTGATACCAATGAGGCTATTTTCATGAGACTTGTGAGCTATTATTCATTTATTATCATCCAACATGAAAATAGAGTTGATAGGTTCCTTAGGAGATTAAATCCATGTCTTAGAAGGGCGTTGTCTATAAGAAACATTAGTATCTATGAAGAGATTGTGCCTTATGAAATCATGGTTGAAATAGAGGTTGGAGTCATATATCAATATCATGGCTTTGACAAGAAGGGGAAGATTGAGTTTAAAGGAAACTCTAAGAATCATGGAGAAAAGAATATGACCATTATTTTAATCTCCATGTGTGTGAAGAAGAATGTTATAAATTACATTAGGTGGTATAAAAAATGTTTTATTTTTGGAAGAGATGGTAATCCGGAAATTGATTTCCTAGGTGATGGGAAGAAGTTTTCCCAAAATGCTAATGGAGAAAAAGCTACACACAATGAACGTCTTGTGATTCAGTGGTACCCGTGTTAGGAGAATGAGAATTATTCCAACCACTTCCCAAACCCAAGGGTTGGTGATGATAATCGATGTCATAAATGTCTTAAGACATGGGATAAGATGAAATATCATGAAATTTACTTTTTTGATTTAGGGTGAAATAACGTCGTGAAAAAAGGAACACTAGACACCCACTCTAGAACTGCTAATGTAATAGTTGATTCTAGATCTACACACTCGTTCATATCTACTAATTTTTCTAAGGGATTTATTATTCCTCAAAAATAATTAGAGGTGAAATTAACAGTGCATTCCAACAATGTTATGATGATTGCACATAAAGTCTATGATTCCTCTCCAATAGAAGTTTTTTGGAATGTGATTGCTATAAATCTTATCATTGTTCCATTAGTCGAATTTGATGTCATCCTTTACATGGATTGGAGTCTCTATAAAAACCCCACATCAATTTTCATGGAAGGGAATTTACATTTGATATTTCAAACCATCCCCTGATCATCCAAGAATGTGGCGATATGTATGAACTTCATATGAAGATTACATCCAGTGTATGGGTCTTATATCCCATTCAAAAGTATTATTTAGCTCACATTGTTGGGGGGAATATTGACATAAATCATATGACTATTTTTAGGGTATTGTGGATGTATTTCTAGAAGAGTTTTCTAGTATTCCAACAAAACATGAAGTTGAGTTCTCAGTAGAAATTATACCTTGTTCCACAAAAATTTCAATGACTCCTTATAGAATAAACACGATTGAGTTGAAGGAATTGAAGAAAAAACTACCAGAAATCCTTGATAAGGGATTCACTCAACCAAGTGTGTCACCTTAGGTTGAACCGGTTCTTTTTGTTGAAATGAAATATGGATCAATGGGAATCTTTATTGACTAATCAGAATTTAAAAAGATCACAATCATGAAAAGGTATCCTATTCATTGTATTGATGACTAGTTTCATCAACAAAATGGAGGTCAATAATTTTCCCTGAATGACCATCATTATAGATATCATCAATTGATGGTCATGAATGATGATATACACAGTCAACATTCACTGAATGGTATGGTCACAATGAGTATATAGTGGTGCCTTTTGGTCTTACTAATTCCCCTACTATCTTCATGGATTTAATGAATAGAGTTTTTTGAGATTACCTCTACTTGTTTATGGTAGTATTTATAGATGTTATTATTATCTATTAAAAGAGAAAATAAGGGTATTAAGATCTCTTTAGATTTATATTGGACACCCTTCAGAAGAATAATTTATATGAAAATTTTAAAATGTATGAATTTTGGATGAAAAAAGTTTCATTTTTGGGTCACATAATCTCAAGAGGTTGTATAGAAGTGGATCTATCCAAGATGAGGGCTATTGAATGTTGTCCTACACCTACCATGGTTAGTGATATCTATGACATTCTTGTTTTAGCCAGATATTATTAATTATTAGTGGAGAATTTATCATTACTATCTAAACCAATGACCATGTTAATTCAGAATGGTGTCATGTTCTAATGGATAGATCAATGTGGGGAAAATTTCATGGAACTGAAGAGAAGGTTGGTCAGTGCACCTATTTATTCACTACCCTATAGCTAAGAAGGGGTTTTAATATATTTTGATGCATCCCAGAGGGTGTTTGGATGTGTTATTATGAAATATAACATTGTTATGGATTATACTTGATGAATGTTGAGGATTCATGAGAAAAATTACCCTACCCATGATTTGGAGTTAGCAGCAATAATCTTTTCATTATAGATATAGAGGCATTATCTTTATGGGGAAACATGTGATATATATCCTAATCATAAAAGCCTAAAATATATATTCCCATAGAAGGATTTGAACATGCACTAAAGAAGATGGTTAGAGTTGATAAAATATTAAGATTACTCAATAAATTACCACCTAGAGACAGAAAATATGGTGGTCGATGCTTTGAGAAAAAAACCATGCTAGCTTATCTATAATGAGGATCGAAAAAGATAAAATATCTTTGGATTTGAAAAATATGGATTTTGAAATCATGATGGAAGGAGAAAAATCTTATCTTTCTCAAATTATTGTTTAAACCTCTACCCATGTGAAGATTAAGGAGGCGTAGAAGGAAAATGAATATCTTCAAAATATGTCCATAAATGTTCTTGAGTTTATCCTAGATCAAGATGTAATGATATGGTTCAGTGACCATGTATTTTTTTCTTTCCAAGACATATTTAAAGAAAGAGATATTAGATGATTCTTATAGTTCTTCATTCTCTATTTTTTCTATAAGTACAATGATGTATAGGGATGTGGAAGAATACTTCTAGTGGGATGGCATGAAGAGAGATATCATGGAGTTTGTATCTCGATGTTTAGAATTCCAGCATGTTAAGGCTAAAATTCAAAAGTATAATGGGTTGTTCCATCTATTACTCATAGAATAATTGAAATTGGAGAAAATCACTATGGATTTTTTCAGTGGACTACCTAAAACCTCTAAAGGGTTTACTACTATATGGGTGGTAGTTGATAGCTATACTAAGTCAGAAAACTTCATTTCTATCAGAGAAGATTTATATTGATCCTATTTATAGGATATACATTAAGGAAGTTGTAAGCTTTCATGGAGTACCACGTTGCATTGAATCTGGTCAAGATCTGAGGTTTACCTCAATGTTTTTGTGAAGTATTCATTAAGAACACAATAAATAATCGAGTTTCAACACTAGTTATCATCCTCAAATAGATGGTTAGTCTGAAAGAAAAATTCAAACCCTAGAGGATAGGTTGGGATCATGTTATCTAGATTTAAAAGATGGTAGGGATCAATACCTTCTTCTAGTTGAGTATTATTTAAACAATATATTTCACTCAAGAATTCAGATTGAACCACATGCTGTTATATGTGGAATGAAATGTAAATCTCCCACTCATTGAGAGGATGTTAGAAAAATAATGATATCAGGAATTAAGATCATTAATGAAATGGTCGAGAAATTTAGAACCATTTAGAAACATATTAAGGCATCTCAATGTCAATATAAAAGTTATGATGTTAAATATCATTGCGATGTAGAGATTGAATTTTGTTAAAAGGTGTTTCTATGAATCACACCAAGGAAGAAAGATATGAGATTCAGGAAGAAAGGGAAAATAAGATCTATGTATATTTGTCCTATTGTTATTCTTCATCGGATCAAGATAGTTTCCTATAAATTGGAACATCCTCAAAATCACTTTCAGTTTGATGATTCATTCCATGTATTGCTCTTAATGAATTACATAAGTGATCCTTCACATTTACTAAACTCTGATGTCAAATCAGTGGAGCAAGAAATTTCTTATAAGTAGAAACATCTTCAAATTATTGATAGATCAGATAATGTTATAAAAACAATACCACTATCTTAGCTAATGTTGGGCAGAGAAATCGATAGCTATAGGAAGCTATATGGGAACATGAGGATATAATGAAGTAGAAGTATCCAATTTTTTTACCCGAGTGATGAATTTCGAGGTTGAAATTAATTAATGGGGGGTAGAATGTAAAACCCTTAGTTTTTATGGAAAATTGTTTTAGAATAAATTTAAAGTTTCATTTATATATTGCAACACACTATGTAAAAAATTCCTTTTACATTAAGTACCGACTAAGTGTATGTTACACATAACAATGACTCGGTATAAAATATACGCAACACTACGTTTCTACAAAACATCTTATTTGTTAATATCATTATTTAAATGAAAAAATAAAAAACTAGTTGTAAAAAATAGTTATATTAATAGTAATAACTTTTTTTTCGAATATTTTTTATAATTTTTGATATAAATAAAACATATTGAGAAAAAAAATATAATTTTTAGTAAATTTAATTTTTATATTTAAAAACACAGTTTTCTCAAAAGAACCACTTTTAATAATGAATGAAACTTTAGAAACATTTATAATATTAATTTGATAAAATAAAATATATTTTTGAATATATATCATTTAAATTATCATAGGGTGAATTTTTTGGTTATTTCTGAGAAAGTTAATTTTTTCATAAATAGTGAAAAAATGCTTTTAATATTAAGAATTTTCTTTTTGTCTAATTATTTATTATTGATAAATGATATTATAAGTTAGTTTTAAGGTCATATTAGAAAAAAATTATATATAATAATAAAATATAATTCATTATAAAAAAAATTAACTTTGAAATTGAATATAAATTCTTAACAAAATTTTTACCTTTGTCCTACATAAAAATCTGATTAATTTATTCCGTATGCGGGATTAGAACTAATATTAAATTATCCACTTTTGTGAATTGAATTTCAAAAATCAAACATACACCGTTTTATTTTGCTTAATATTTAGTGTATAATAAGACAATTTTAATTTTTTAACAAATTTATTTTTAAAATTAATTAAAAATAATCAGAGCAGTTAAGGCCAAATTACGCTTAATAAGGAACTAAACCTTAAAATTAATTTCCCAAATGACCTAATTTTTTTTTCCGGAAAACATTTTATATCCACAGTTCATCCATACAACATCCATTATGTATTTTTTTTGGTTTGGTTTGACTTTTTTATGTTAATTTCATGTGCACAACTAACTTGTTTGTTTAAATTCCAAATGAGTCCTTTTCCATCCCTATAAAAGGCCACTACCTCATCCCATTAGTCACACCTATAAAAGCTTTTCATATCATCAAATATCTTCCCAAATATCCTTCTACTTATACTCCCTAAAATATTGTATCCTTTCTTAGGGAAAACCCCTTCTTAATTAATCATTTTTGGAAGAAACCAAAATGATTTACCCGATTAAGAGATAACGTCTTCTCTCAAATTTCTTTCCATTAATTTTCTTCATCACCCCCTAAACACAGTTTATTCAAATATTGTGTGACAAAACCAGTATCATATATATACTAGGATGTTATCTTGAAAATTTTATGACCAAAATTTACACACTCCTTCTAATGGATATCATATATAATGTTTCTTTCCATGGTGAATTACAGCCTCAAAAAATGATGATTGTTCATTTTTCATTTACTACCTATCATGTTGGAAATTATGATGAAAAATATATTTATATATTAAATTTATTATATTTATTATTTTTAAGCCTATCTATTTCTTTTTTACAACACAAATTTCTTTACTTTCAATTTGGTGTTAATACTATAATCTCGTTTTAGGAAGTGTGGACTACCGCCCCCTCTAAGTGATGTGAGTCATTCACCCAGCACATTGAATGTATTAAGTGAGTTTTTAATAAAATTATATGTTATATATAATATAGTAATTATAATGGAATAATTATATATATATTTATATTTATATATATTCCATTTATAATCTTTCATTCAGTACGGTTATAAAAATGGAAAACAACGTTCATGCGTACATTCAACTTACATTCTAAATGAACATTATATTCCATTACGTACTTAATTATGATATAGATTATTAAAATATAAATTTAATATATATAAATTATATTTATATCATTCTCTATATTCTGGAATCAATATATAATTATAAGGATCAATGACATATTAAATTAAGAGACATGTGAAGAAAAAAGAGAATATTACCTGAAGTGAAATGTTAACATTGGATCATCAAAAAGCGGGTAATATAAGGTCATTATAAAAGAATATATGTTAATAGATATAATAATATTATTTTATAAAATATCTATCATAATATTATATTTATTATACAGGAATCTTGTACGAGTATGGAGAGAGTCAATACATAAAGTAAGGGTATTTTTATCTCACTTTTAATTTCGGTGAGATACAAGCTACGTTCAACAATCATTATTATTGTGGGTTAAATGAACATAAAATTACTATGTTATATTTATCGTGTAATTAAATTTATTTTTATTCACATATCTATTCTATTATCCTTCTTTCATGGGGTTTAACTTTCAAAAGTTACCCAATCGGTAAAACAGTTTTGTCTCCAGTTTCCTACATTGAGACTCCTGTTTTGTTATGCACCTAAAATAATATTTGAGGTGTATATAATTCCATTTTACATATTATATCATGATTATAGTTCTTTCTATGATATCTTATGATTCATGTAATTTCATTTTTTTTACATAGAGAGTATGATCCCATGTGTGATTCACTATACTTATAATGCAGTGGAGGGTTCGAATACATCTCAATATTAGTTCCCTAATAGGGTTCCACTCTCAAACATTATTTTATTTATTCATATTATCATCTATATAATTATAATGATGCTATGAAGGGATAATGGTGTGGTGTTTCTGAACAATAATGAATAGTGGATTCTTCTTGGGGATTTCGACACATTAATCAAGCCTATAGAGAAAACAAGTCATGAATTTCATAGGATAATCTCGCACAGAGTCTCTATATGAAATTATCAGTGTGAAAATGATGTGGTATCAATTAATGGGGGTTATTTTAGATGGAATTGTACACTATTATTGATATGCAGTTCATTATTCTTGATTATTGTTTTGTTCACGTTAATGATAAAATTTATTCCACTGGAATCTTTAGTTTTTGTTTCCCAATGATTATTTCTAATAATAATCCCTTATAAATTGAGGTTTGTACATATATGTCAAATGAAACCCCCTTCCCTTAATAATAAATAATTTTTGGTTAGTCATTCTTGGTTCTATAGAAATTATACAAGAGTCCTAGAATATATGATATCATGTAATTCCATTCCAATGTTAGAAAAAAAACTAAAACCCATCGACGAACACTTAAAATAGTGGAGAAAAAAACCATTTTCTAGGATTGATGATATCATGGTTGATAAATACCTCCTTAAAAGATTCTATATTTCTAGGAAGACCTCTCAAACAACTTCATGGGAGGAATTTCATACCCTTTATTTGTAGGATGGATTCATGGACATCAAAGCACAGATGACTAGAAATAAATTAAATGTGATATGATAATATAATGGTTATTGTAATACCAAGTTCTTCAAACAATTTCAAAAAATGAAAAGAGTTAGAGGAGGATTCAATTTCCATAATGCTAATGATTTCAAAAACACATCTAAAATGAGATCTTTAATGCAGTTACTAACTACATTCAAATACATTACTCTGATGATGGGTCTAACAAAAAACATATTATTTTTTATAATTCCCCTTCCTGTATTGAAGAGAAAGATAACCAAAGCCTCATCTCGACCCCACCTAAACTGGATGTTCAGAAAATACTCTTTTCTATGAGCACAAATTGTGTCATAGTCTAACAAGGGCTCAGTAAAAAGAAAATTGTGATATATTAGGGAATTATTCATAGTGATGTGATAAATTTTATAAATGAATTCTTCACTGATGATTACATTCCATATAGTATGTAATCCAAATTCATTAATCTTTTGACAAAGAAAGATAATTCCATCAATATTCGGGATTTCCTCCCAGTTTATATTAGAAAAATCCCTTCCATTCAATTATCAAAAAAATAATTATAGTCAGATTGGGGAACAATATAAAATACATAGTTACCCAACACCATTTCTAGGGTTTCTATTACAAGAATATCCTGAACTACCACATCAATGCATTAAAAAGTGTCAAATTTTTTATGATGAAATTAAAGGCTATCAAATTTGAACATAAAATTAATATCTCAAAATCCTTTAATACCCTCAATGGAATCATCATCACTACTATTGTTAGAAAGTATTTATTTTCCAATTAATTTACTATTATGATCAAAACCATACTAATTTCTTCTAGACTCTCAATTCATTTAAATGGTCATCCCTGAGGATTCTTCCAATGAACCATGGGTGTTAAGTAGGATGACCACTTATCAAGCCATCTATCTGGTATGGTTGAAGACTATTTGAGAAGAATTCTTCATGATATATCCAATATTAGATCATTCAAACAAATCATGCGTAGTCGAGGTATGTACATACATCCTCACCTTTTCTACACTAATGATATTATTCTTCTTGGGTAGGACTCCAAAAAATAACTTTATCTTCCATGAAGGCCATATTTGATCCTTATGAGGAGGTGGAAAAACAAACATTAAGTTGGAAAAATACTTCATTGTCTTTGGAAATGGATTCTTAGTAAAATAGAAAATAGTATTTTCATGAAAATTTATGCCAAGAGGGGTTCCATTACTTTTAATTATATTGGTTTCCCTTGTTATTGGGGTAAATTAAAAAGTTGTTTAACTGAAGACAATTACTCTGACATCCTTACGTAGATGGAAAAATAGGAGAGAAAATTCATTTCTCAAGAGGGAAGGGGGTACTTTATCAACTCAGTGAGAACCTCCATGTTTGATAACATTTTATCTCTGCTTAGGAGGACTAGAATCCTTATTATTAATCTACAAGGTATGATTATGATTATCATCACGATTGGGTTTAATTTTTAATGGAAACACATCATGACAACATGCAAGGATTGGTTTAAATAAAATGAAATGGAATTTCATAGCCTAAAATATCTCAAGAACATTATTGATGAGATTTTGACCATGTAATCATAGAATCATCTTACATTTAAAGATCCCTCCAATGATTTTATTTCATCAAGGTTTAATTCAAATCTTCTAAATGGGTGAATATATTATATAGCCTCATCCACCTAACGGGACATTAGGAAATATTTCAATGAACTAGTGTAGAGTATATAATTTCTTGTATTCAAGAAATAAAACCTCAACTGGGGGACCACTCATTTTGTGAAAAAACCCCTCCAATAAAGAATGCATATCCCAGCCAATAGACAAAACCTCTCAATTGTTGACTTTTTTTTTCATCAGGCCAAGACATGATGTGAGCATTCCCTATTAGGAATATTCTAAAATAATAAGGTATAGCTTTATGAATAGGGATAACCCTAAATGGAAATTGAATAAGAAGACACATTATAATGGCTGGGACTTCAAAAGATCAACTTTGAGGGATACCTCAACACTCCAACATAGATTCTCAATGCCAGGAAATATTTTATCCAGACTACAAGAACTCCTCTAAAATAGAAATTTTTTAGAAGAAAACCACCCCCATATGATCAGTTATATGGGGAAAAGTTTAATTCTTCTTTATTCAATCATTTAGGTATGACAGTTGTAGAAATTATAAAACACATTCTTTTTTACGTTTCTTTAATCTCTCATCATTGGAGATACATATAGGGTCTCTTTGGGATGAGTATAATCTTGGAGAGTAATGTGGAGCACATTTTGACTTCTATTCCTAATGACATACACAAAGATTAGGTATTAAACCATGAAATGGAATCAAAAGCCTATGTTGTTGCACACACCATGATAACATAGAATGATTCAGTGTTCAAAAATCATATTTCCTCTATTTGTACATGGTTGATGGCCATTCATAGGGATTTCTTCATGACCTCTCACATTCAACCATTTTTTATGAATAACTATTTTTCTAATATCAAATCACTTCATATTCTTAGTGTACATAGCAATGAAATAAGATTAGTTTCAATGAAATTCATACACTGTATTTTCTTGATCACTCCATAGATAAAGGTGAATGTTTATGGAATAGCCATTGGCACACTAGGTCCATTAGGTTGTGGTGATGTCTTCTTCACCCACGTTGGTTTTCAAAGGTATGTTTCTCACATTGTTTTGGTAGTAGAACTACTTATTATGTTTAACATTGGTATTTGATCTATTTCATAAAACATGATTTACATTATAATGGGAATCATATATGGATTGAAACTGATTCTTAGCTATCTTTAAATTACCTTATGGCACAAACCGGTGAAATATAATGAAGAGTTCTTCATAAATTTATTTATTTCATTTTGGACATTAGAAATCATAATTGGAGGGTTTCAAATGCATTGAGGCAAGCCATCATTATTGTGGATTATTTTATAAAGATTGGATATCATGGAGACAAGATAGTTGTGGTCCTTCTAGACCCCTAAAGACTACTCATCATTGGTTGTGGAAGTCATGTGTGGTGAGATTCATTCCTAAATATTAAAAAATAATTGAAATGAATTACATTCCACATGTTATTTTATAATTATATTTTAAGACAAGATCTTTCCTGGTTCTGAGATCTTTCAATACTTTATGATATTGGTTTTGTTTTTTTATAAGATTATAATATTTTGAAATAATAAATTTTCGATATTTATTTATAAATATCCATTAAAAACAATATGACTAACCACACTGTAATTATGTTTCATTTTTAGAGAGCATTTTCAAAAAGGAAATACAAATATTGAATTTAGTTCTATATAAAACCAACTAGTTGATATTTTTTTACTAATCCCATAGATATTAATGTGTTTGAGAAAATAAATTTTAACTATAAATGGTGAATATTTAAATTGACATTAATATAGATTAAATTTAGGGAGATTTTGAGTATGTTTATATGATGAATTTTCAGATTTACATGAAAATGTTAAATATATAATTAATTTTCATATATTTATTTATTTATTTTATACATATTTATGTATTATATTACTCTTTAGATTCTACTAATATGTACTAGATGATGTTAATTTACTATTTTACTATTTATTTTTTCTATAAGATTATTTTATGAAGTGTTTATCATTAGTTTTCCGAAAACTATTTTAAAATAATTCTTGGTTTAATGTTCCCCCTCGAATCATATTTATAAATATACATGTTTAGAAATGTTTTTCAAAAATTTTAAATTCATTATTATAAAATATGATACATTAGAAACATAGTAGGAAACATTATAATTTCAAATAGATGATAATTTTTACATTTAAACTTTATCTTTTATAAAATTTCAAAATGGGGGAAATTTTTTTGAAATAATATTTGGTTTTGTAATTATCAAAAAGAGGGATAATGGTGTGTAGATACTCGAATAACATTATGTTTTAATAATTACAATGTTATCGTTTTTTCCATCAATATTTTTAATACATTGTCATATGTATTGATTAATGTATGCTAAATATTGAATAGATCATAACATTTCATTGCTCTTAATATATTTTAATTTCATGTTTTTATTGTGCGTAACATGTTATATGAGTTTTATATAGTGTTAATAGGACAATTAAATTGTTTGTGACATTAAAATATAATTTTAGATGTTTTTTACTATTCCCTTATAGAAAATTCATGTGGCTAATTTTTATATAGAGCTGATTCACATAGCCAATTTTCCCATCAAGGAAATTCTTGTAGCCAAATATCTAGAAACAGTTACATTATATATTTCAACCATAATATTGGCTATATAACACCAAAATGAATGATTATTATTGATTTGGAAATATAAATAAATTTTATACATTCAATTAAAATAAATAATGTTCTAAATCTATAATTATAATTTTCCAAATCTGGTTATAATTTTATCTAGGTTTTTAGTATCAATTCAACAGTTTTCTAGAAATGATTTGATACTGTGTTTTGATGATAATACATGTTATAAAAGTCTGATTGATATTATTTTTGATTATATAGAAACATAATAAAATTATGTAAATATAAATCTACTAGAAATAATGATGATTCTATCATTGTGATTGTCTTTTTTTCTACGATATTGGACTTATTTTGATGTACGTTCATGTTTTCTTCATGTTGTAAACCACATTAAGTTGGTAGATGAAATGTTTCTGAGTTTATGAGGAGGTTCATGGTGTATGAGGGTTCATTACTGCCAAAAGGGGAAAAGGATTCAATTAATTGAATGTTTCATGGTCAGTGCACGATTAATAGTAACTGTGTTCCGTAACCATTAATTCTTAGGGAGGTGGTTCATAGTTTTTGAAATCATTCCAGGGGGGAGGTGAACCTGTTCCGTCTAAGATAGAGCCATCCTATATGGTTACCACATAGTTTTTTAAAATGTTTCAGATTCTCGAGAAGTTGTGCGACCTTGCCTCCAATTATATAAATAATGGAACAAGGTTGGCACACTGTTTGGTCTATAGTGTGGCCAAACAATTTCACTCTTTAATGGTGGTTAATTTACCCCCTTACCCCCTCAAGATTTAACTTTACTCATCTTAATTTCTTCACCTATATTCACAATGTATCAAAGAGTGATAATCCCTTACTGAAAAACTTCACCAGGATTGATCTCTATCGATTCAAAGCCATTTGGGGTTCCTTTGGGAGTGGATCAATGCTCTGAAAGATTCTAACACTCATTGGGCATCCTTTTTTTTGTATTAGTGATTTTGGAATCATTATTATTCTAAGGAATATCTAAAATACATGTTTTCTAGTGATTTCTAGGTTGGGTATTTAAATGTGTTTTGAGAAAAAATCAAATTCCAAGGAAATGTGATCATTATTATCCATAATCTAGGTAGGTGGTATACATGTTATATCCCATAGACTTGTGGTAAAATTTATGTTTATGTTTTTGTGAATTTTTTCCATTGTTCTGTCTATTCTGTTTTCCATGGTATATGTGATGATTTGGTTGGTGAAATGAGGAATTTAACCTCTCATAATCCTCATGGGATATATCAACATTGATTAGATAATGTAAATGGTCACAAATGGGATATGACACTCCCTTGAACTAGAATTTGAGATGTTAAATGTAGAATTGAATTGTTGTGAGATATATGTCAAGATAATTATTTTGACATGTTAACATGAGTTGTGAATTGGAACTAATTACTCTTATATCAAGTTGTTGAAAAGACATAATCAGGTGTTTGTTATAATGGTAAAAAATTTTTATGTGTAAAAGAATGTGATTGGTAAATATTTAATCAGTTAAAAAATGCTAATGGGAAATTTTTTAATGGGTTATTAATGTGAATGGTAAATATGTAAAATGGGTTAAGTCATGTAATTGAGGAATGTGTAAATTGGTTAAGGCATGATGCCGTTATATGTGTTGAATGAACTATTGTTGTAAATGGTTAATGAATTTTATGAGTTAGGTTTTTTAAATGTATTATGTGTTAAAATGGTTATAGAAGCTTGTTAACATGGATTAGTGATATGTGTGGGGGTATTGGACTTGTGGTTCTATGTCCATTGGTTGGGTTAGACTGAGGTTCTAAACCCCACCCCTATAATGCACTGGTTAGAGAGTCAAACTGTGGCTTGATGCCCCTAAAAAACATGGGATATGAATTACTAGAATGAGGCCCTAAGGTATATTTTATGTATTTATTTCTGTAATGTTTTTCCTAGTGATGTTGGTAACATGATTCATTCCCCCTTTTCATTGTTTATATAACTGACATAGGCTAGTGTAATGACCCAATGTTTTAATAATGAAAATTAATATTCATATAATAAAATGTATTATTATGTAAAATGTTTATATAAAAGATGAATTTCCTTGGTTTTATGATTTTGGATTTCAAAACTCCACTATGAAATGTTACCATTGGTAATATAGCCCTTGAACTGTGATCAATTGGTTAGTATAAATATAGTGCTTTAACAAATGCAATTCACTCAGACAAAGGAAAAGATGACCTCATCATGTAGAATTTCTCTGTATACAGCCCATTTTTTGGAGCTCAGAAAGGAGGTGGCGACACTGGGATTCACTCTTGATTAATCCCAATCAGAGCTTCAACATGTTATGATCGAACCAAACTCCCTATTGGAGAAGTGGAAGTTGATAGATATTACAACCCGAGTGATTTTATCTGAACAACCCAAAGAGTCTTTCACCCTTGCACACCTTACCCTTAAATCATATTCCCATGTTATAAGGGTTTATTTAACAATACTCTAGCACAATTATTATGGGAATTATTTATTATAGAATAATGAATGTACATTCAATTTATTATTGTTACTTTGAAAAAAGATTTTAAAGCACAAATAGTATTTTTTTTTAATTTAATATTAAATGAAGAAATAAATTTTGATAAATTAATGGATTTTTTAATTAAATAAAATTTTAATAAAATTTTATTAATAAAATAATTTTTTATAAATATAAATTATTGTATAATTTTTATGAATACAATTGTAATTTTTATTAAGGATTAAAAGATGTTTTTTGTCAAAACCCATGTTTTTTTATAAATGTCGGTATTTATTTTAAAATTAAAAATGAACATATTTAAAAAAATTATTTAGATAAATTTAATATTATTTTTGGAATCAGGATGTCAAAATTATCCAATGATGAATTTTTCCTAATTTTATGAGACAGTCAAATGTTTGGGTAAAAATTAAATACCGCTTAAATATATAATGCATTTTATGACATCATAATGACCCAATAGTGATGTAATAAAATAAATTAAATGGGTTATTCGGCCAATATTTATTTTAACTTTAAAATAATTTGATTTTAGGTTTGTATTAATAATTTTACAAAGCATTAGTGGACCCTCCAAGACTTAAATTTTTTTACTTTTTAATTTGATTTCCTTGAGAGTGTAACTCACCTCCACATAAGAAAGCCTAATATTTTAAAATTCTCAAAAATTGGAATTATAAATATATTATTTCCACTCCCCATTAGAAAAAACCATGGGACAAAATGATGGGTTGGTTTGTGGTTTTGATTTGTTTATTGTGTATTGTCCGAAACCTAAATAATAATGAATTCCCTCTATTTTCCTATATAAACCCACCCAAGAACCCATTTATCTTCACTAAAACCCTAGGAGTACATCCCTATCCTTAAAAACTCTCTCTAGAACCCTAAAAAGGCACCCAAATAACCAAAGAATCCCCTATCAATCCCATCCCAAGCCATTGGGATCACACTTCCAGGTAAGGGATTTCTTCATTTCTCATTTTTGTCCAAATTTCATTTTGTTTTCATGCCCATTTATTTTCAACTAAAATTTTTTGGGTTTGATTTATCACCTCCCCTATACTTCCCAACTTATGTTTTAATGATAATATACCCCTTTCTCTATCACTAATGCCTCCCATGTACACTCGTTACCATGTTGAAATTTCTTAAGGGATTTCTCTATCTTCATTTACATTCTAGCCATTATTTTATATTATACATCTAAATTTCATTACATATGTTGGGACATGTATATATATTAATCCCCTAATATCCATTTCATGTAAATATTATGAGATACCTCTTTCTTTCTCGTCAACATTTTTTACAAATTCTTTAGTCACACCGTTATACTACTGAATTTGCACCTTGATTTTCAATGCCAAAGTCATTATGTAGTAAATACCATGAAAATTTCACAATCAAGGGTATTCAACTATACAAATATATAATTAATGATTATATAGTTTCATGTATGTATTCCACATTCTATTAACATTGAATAAACTATTATGTTGATTGATTCCATGTTGTATGATCCATGTGGCATACATATGCTTGAAATGAAATGATTCAAAAGGGTATGCCCTGATAGCACTATAATGAATTGGGATAAGATTAGTATTCTGATATGTCAAGTGAAAAGCGGGTTTAATAATTCTCATTCATGTATAGCGAGGGTTTACACACGCTCCATGTTCAATGAGCCTTGGGTTATGCTATTATAATGTTGAATGTCGTTTACACATTTCCTTGTTATGATAATGAAGATATATCGTGCCTTTAATTTCATGTTTCACTTATGATAAATTGATATGCCTATTTCCTAACATGTATGGTATTCTCATGTAATTCCTTTTTTACTCCCTTACTGGGCTTTTTATCTCACACTTTTCTTATGTATGTCCACATGTTATCCCATGAAATACTAATTATAAATGAATATTGTGGTAATATAAACTGAGTGTTGAATAAAGGTGTTGTGTTTTATGTTCTAATTTGTTTTGTAATGTTACTTATTTAACAATAAACTAGACCTATCAATCCTCAATGTTGTATTATGTTCATGTTTTTCTAATAAATCATGTTTAAGTTTGTAATAAAGAGAAGGGATAATATAGTTGGTATGAGAGGATCAGTTTAGTTATTTTTGGGATTAGGATTAGAAATCCCTAGTGAAAGTCATAGGTATAAGACTATGTATAATAAAAACATCCCTAAATTTTGGTGAGTATTGAGTAAGTGGTTTATCAAACAAATGAATCCTTGTCTAGATAGGAGCAGGTTGAGGCGAATCTGTACCACATTTATCTAGGGGTTAAATGCGAAAACACCACATTGAGCTGGACTCGAATGGGAACTAGGGCACGATAATGGGACTTGCTGCACTTTTGGTTACGAAAATCCCATGGGATATGTTTTGGTAAACTTTTATGATTAGTATCAACCATTATTAAGAGAATTAAAAAAATTCACCTAAGAAAATATGTTGGGATATAGATCATGGATAACATAGTTTGAAGCCTATAACTTTATATGTTTAAGAAATAAAATTCATTTATAAGTTATAACTTTTTCCCCATAAATTACCCTTTATATATTACACCTAAATTTCATTTTATTCTGACCAAGGGCCGGTAATAGGAGGACTCGTGCAAAAAACATATGTGAAGAACAATGAGATGCTTGTTCTAATGAGATGCTTAATCCGATGAGAGCTAGAATCACAAACATTGCCATGATACCCTCTCAGTTAAGTCATGTTTTGAATATAGACATGGAAAAATAGGAATATTCAACCCACCATAAGAAAGAAAAAGTCACAATCAAGAGCTTCAGGGGACAAAGACCTCCTACTTTTAATGGATCATATGATCCCTCAATTGCCGAACAATGGATCAAATCCACTGAAAATCTATTTTGCATCCTTCAATGTTCCAAAAAAGAGATGGTTTTTCTGGATGCTTATTATATGGAGGATGATGCTGATCAATTATGGACATTGATAAAAAATAATAAAATTGAGTAGGATATCGAGGCATTAGAATTGAAGGATTTTATGAAATTGTTTTTGATAAATATTTTCCTTGCACCCTCTGACATGATAAAGAAAGGGACTACCTTTACCTAAGAGAAAATATGATAAATCCATCAGTGCATATGTGAAAAACATCACAAGGCATACACGATATGCCTACAGATGTGTCGTTAACCCCAAATGCAAGGTTTAAAGCTTCTTTGTTGGGGTAAAACCTAGCCTATGGAAAGCCCTAGCGATCAGTGACATTGAGAGCTATGAAAAAAAATTTCCGATGTTTCTTTAAAGATAAAATGGGAATTGGTGAATCTCAGGGGTATCATGAGGATAATAAGAATAACTTGAACTTTATTTCTGGAGTTCTGATGGATAAATCCATCAATGATAATAAAATCCATCTCCCCACTTTCCAAAGTTGCGGAAAGAAGCACCCTAATTTTTTTTTGAAGGGGACGAAAAAAATCTTTAGGTGTGGAAGAGAAGGGCACATGGCCATTAACTGCTGACAAGAAAAATCCATGGCTATGATAGAGGAGAGGAACACTTTGTTCGACCCTCAATGTGTTGTTCACGACATCAAATGCAATGAACCAGGGTACTTTGCAAACTAGTGCACTAATATAAGGGTTTTCAGAGGCAACCAAAAACCTCCAAGGCAGCGTGGTCTAGATTTTTTCATCACTAACGTCGAAGTGAACCTCGAAAAATATGTGGTGACACATACATTAGTTATTCATTAATTAATAGAGAACATACTTTTGGAATCTGGTTCAATGAGTTCTTTTGTATCCCGAAAGTTCAGTAGAACAATCCCAACACCACCACAAACCAAAGAAGTAAATATGTCATTGAGAATGGAAAATGAGGCAATAGTTACATCCCATGAATATAAATCCCCCCCTGTCAGAATTTGGGGGTTGAACTTCATAGAAAACCTCATCGTACTCCCTATAGTGGAATTTGTTGCAATTCTTGGAATCGATTGGATTTTTCTATATAGAGCCATCATAAATTGCTTTGAGAGTGAAATCACTCTCCATATAGCTAATCGACCCCCGATTCTATACAAGTAAAGTAAAGAGGATGAATATTCTTTAGAACCATCATCTCAAGCATTGATATTACTTCCCTATGAGCACTTTTATCCTGCTTAGATGATTGAGTCAATGGAAGAAACCATCCTTGAATACATTATTATTGTGATGGAATTCGCTGAAGTGTTTATGAAGGAATTTCCCTATCATCCTCCTAGAATAGATGTTGAATTTTCAATTGATATTATTCCTAGGGCACTGACAATATAAAATAATCAGTTTAGAATGGATTTTTTGGAGCTTGCGGGAGAAGAAACAACTATAGGAGAATATGGATAAAGGGATTAAATGCCCATGTCCTTCACTATGGGGTGAACCTGGACTCTTCATCAAAAATAAGGATGATACAATGTGCTTTTGCATTGATTATCATGAGCTCAAAAAAATCACAATAAAGTACAAGTATCCTCTTCTAGAAATTTATGACTTGTTTGATCATCTATGTGGGGAATAATACTTCTCCAAGGTAGAATTGTGGTTGGGATATTACCAAGAAATGGTGAAGATAGAGGATATCCCCAAGACTTCTTTTCGTACAAGTTACAACCACAATGAATTCATAGTAATACCTTTTGGAGTCACTAATGCACTATAGATCATCATGGACTTGATTAATAGAGTCTTTAGATATTACCTAGAAAAATTTGTGGTAATCATTATAGACCATATCCTAATAAACTCCAAAACTATGGAGGATCATGAGGAGAATCTATGCATTGTATTAGAGACCTTGTGAAAGCATAAGCTCTATGAAATGTACAACATGTGTGAATTCCGTTTGAAGGATGTCTCAATTCTTGGGTCATATAATCACAAGTAATGGGATATCTATGGATCCCTCCAAACGAGTTTCAATTGGGGGATAACCAAGGGCACCATCGGTAAGGGATACTTGTAGCTTCTGAGGGTTAGATATTATCTCTGATTTTTGAGAAATTTATCACGATTTTCAAACCCTCATACCATGATAACATGGAAGGGAGTCATTTTTTCTTAGAGTGATTAATGAAAAGAGAGATTCAAGGAGTTGAAAATGACACTTATCACTACACCCATACCCACACTACCCACATGTGGAGAACTTTTAGTGGTATTTAGTGATGCTTTAAGAAGTTTTTGGGCAATGTATTGATGAAAAATGAAAAATTAATTTCCTATGATTCAAGGAAATTGAATTTTCATGAGAAAATATATCCAACAAATTATCTAGAGTTGGCTGCAGTAATATTCGCTTTAAAAATTTGGTGACATTAATTCTTTGGGGAGAAGTGTGAAATATATACAAATCACATAAAGCCTCATCTATATATTCACAATGAAAAAGTTTAATATGAACCAACGAATATGGATGGAGATAATTAATGACTATTACTACTCAATCCATTAACACCCTAGGAATGCGAACAAGGTGGTGGATGATCTATGTAGAAAGGACATAATAATTCTATAATTGATGATAATTGAAAAGGATCCGTAATTATTATATTTGATGTAGGTGGACATGGGAATCATAAATATTAGAACATCATAAATCATTTAACAAATGATTTCTCAACCATCTCTTTTGGAAAGGTTAAAGGATGATAAAAACGGGCGATGTGGTAATTATGAAAAAAAGTAGAAAATATCAAAAAAGGGAAGTACTTTGAGTTCAATGTTATAGAATAAGAAATTGTGAGATTTGGGACAATACTATGCGTTCCATCAAATCAGGAGTTAAAGAATTAACTTTCGGATGATGTCCATAGTTAGAATTTCTCCATTCACCCAGGAAACAAAAACATGTATTGAGATCTATGAGAGCATTATTGGTGGGATAACATGAAGAAGGAGATCGCTGAGTATACATTAATGTGCATGGTATGTCAGCAAGTGAATAATGAGTGGAATAAGTCTAAGGGGATGATGCAATGATTACCCATACAAGCATGGAAATGGAAGAACGTCACCATGAACTTTTCCACCAAACTTCTCAAGACATCAAATGGAAAAACTGCTATCTAGATTGCTATGGATCGTTTTACAATGACTGCACACTTCATTGAAATTTGAGGGAATTTCTCATTGGATCAACTGGGACATATATATATTAGAGAAGTAGTAAGGCTCCATGGTGTACCACTATCTATTGTATCCAATCGCGATCAAAGATTCACCTATGTGTTTTGGAAGAATCATCAACATGCTCTGAATACTGAGCTGAACTTCATTACGACTTATCATCCTCAAAATGATGGCCAATCTATGTGGTCTACCAAAACATGTGAGTACATGTTGAGAGTCTTCTCAATGGACCTCAAAGGAGGATGAGATCAACATCATTCTCTGGTTGAGTTCTCTTACTATAACAGTTTCCACTCATGAATCCAAATGGCTCCTTATGAGGCCCTCTTTGGGATGAGGTGTAGAACACAGACATGTTGTGATGAATTTGGGGAGAAAAAACTCCAAGGTCTAGAAATGGTAATTGAAATGTTGGATAAGGTTAAGACCATCAAACAACACAATAAAGATACTCTAAGTCGATAAAAGTGCAATGCTGATAATCATCCAGGATATATAGAGTTTGATGTTGGAGACATGCTATTCCTTTGAATATCACCATGGAAGAGAGTTATGAGATATGTGATGAAGGGAAGGGTTAGTCCATGGTACATCGGCCCTTTTGAGATCCTTGTTCGCATTAGAGCAGTTCCCTATTAACTTTCACTCCCACCGAGCCTATATCAAGTACATTATGTTTTCAATGTATCACTCTTTAGTATGTATATACCAAACCTATAACATGTACTCAATCCAGAGGTGGTACCATTGGATAATTACCTCTACTATGAAGAGATGATAGTAAAGATCTCAGATCATATGGAAAAAGTTCTATGAAATAAGAGATTTACCCTTTCCATGGTGTTGTGGGGAAACCACATGTTTGAAAAAGAAACATTGGAATTGGAGGAAATAATGAAGAAGAGATACCCTCATCTAGTTTAGTGTGGAAAAAATAATTTTTTAGGGAAAAAATACTAGTGGGGGATGATTATATTGACCCAAACTTTTATTAATGAGAATTCCTCTTGATCTAATTAAATACATAATTATGTAAAATTGTTATATAAAATATGCACTTCTTTGGTTTTATGTTTTTGGATTTCAAATTATAGTTAAGAAATGATACCATTTCTAATATATCCATTGAATAGTGATCAATTTATTAGTATAAAAATAGGGATTTTACATATTCAAATTACTCATAAAAATGAAGTGATGGCCTTATCCAGCAGAATTGATTTGTATGAAGCCCATTTTTCAGAGCTCCAAAAGAAGGTGGCATCACTGGGCTTCGATCTTTACGAATCCCAAGCTGAGATACAATAATTTATGCTCGAACGAAACCGCCTATGGGAGACGTGTATGTTGATAAGGATTACCACCAGACTGATGTTATCTGAGAAATCCCAAGAGTCTATCACCATTTCACACCTTACCCTTTTGTCATATTTAGGTGTTATAAGGGGTTATGTAACAACACCCTTGTACTATGATTATGTGCATTATTTTTGTATAGAATAAATAATATACATTCATTTTATTATGGTTACTTTGTAAATAACTTTTAAATCACAAATAGTAATTTTTTAGTTCATATTCAATTAAGAAATCTATTTTGATGATTTAATGGATTTTTGAATTAAATAATATTTTCATAAAAATTTATTACTAAATTAATTTTTCTTAAACATAATTGATCATATATTTTTATGAATACAATTGTAAATTTTATCAAGGTTTGAAAGCCATTTTTTGTCAAAACACAAAAATTTTAGATAAATGTAGATTTTTATTTTTAATTTATTAATTAACATATTTAAAAAATTATTTAGATAAATTGAACATTGTTTTCTTAATCAAGATGTTGAAAATATCCAATGGTGAATTTTTCCTAATTTTTTGGGACAGTTGAATTTTTAGGTAAAAATTAAATACCGTTTAAATATATGATGTGTTTTATGGCATCATAAAGACCCATTAGTGATTTAATAAAATAAGATAAATGGGACGTTTCTGTAATATGTGTTTTACCTTCAAAATAATGTGATTTTAGGTTTGTGAGATGACATTGTCAATAGGATCCCACCCTGGTGTTCCATAACAATCCAATGTACAAAATTTTTCATGTTCACATTTCAAATAAAACATGGAATGATAATAAGTAATGTAGTTTTATAGAAATAAATCTAAAAATTTCCATTTTTCATAGTTCTAGTGAAAATTCTGGTATATCAATTTAAAAAATGTTTCCCATATCATCTTTCAGAAGCATAAACATGCATATCACAGATAAAAAAGTCAAGAATGACAAACCGAAACAAAAGTATCAACACCAAGGATCACAATAGGACAGAATTGTACACTACTCATACCACATTCAATCAAATGCACAATCTGGTTCCAAGAACATAATCCTAGGAAGTAGAGAAATACCCCATGAGTAAACCACCCCAACAATTTCAATATCAGTCCCATTAAAAAATAGGCCTAGGAATTAGAGGAAAGAAACATGAGAAAACCACATGATAATAACAATAATATGTACAATCGGATCAAGGTAAACCTTACTCCCAAGTATCAAAGGTAACCCATGTGAAAATTTTCAAAAATCCATTTCAATGATTTGAAAATACCCATTTTGATTCCATTTATCAAAAACAGTGAATTGTTTTTGTTTGAAAATTTTTTCAACACACACAAAATATACATTACAATTATTATTATAAATCAGTTACTAAAATAATAATAAGAAGGTTCATCAACAAAGGCTATAGATGGAACCAACTACCTTGAAACACAAGTTTCACACACCCACAACAGGATCCACCAACAGTGAAAACACAATAACATCTAAGAAGGACCTAGAATACAATTCATATCTCAAGATAAATTCAATTTAGAAACAAGGGGATGTTGGAATTTAGGAAAACCACATACATCTATTATAAATGTAACACCCATGACTTTTATGAGAAATATTTTGTTTTTTATTTTATATAAATCATCAATGGAATCATTCACTACACACAACACTATCTTGGCTTGCTTTACACGCAGCCACGACCTTCCTCGATAGCTTGCGTCGTACGCAATACCGAGTTTCACTAAACAACGATATGCTATTAAAATATTTCTAAAACTAGCCTTTATGAATAGGACTAACTATATTTTTAATTTTATAACATTTTAATTCAACATATACATTTTCTAGAATGAGGTATAAAAGAAAAATCAGTTTTTTTTGGATAAAAGAAATATTTTTCAAAAAATACAGTTTTGCCGCCTTTTGATGGCGCACCCACATTAAATATAGTTTTTGACATGTTTATAAGTTCAATATGACAAAATAAAATTCTTCTTTTGAATTAGGGTATAATAATTTACCTTGGATAAATTTTTGATATTTTTCTGATAACTTTCATATTTTGATGAATAGTAAAAATTCGCTAATTTTTAATTAAAAACAACATTTTTCATTGAGATAATTTATATGGATAAATTATAACATTGAATGGTTTTAAAGTATAAATAGAATATATTTTTACCATTTAATATAATTTATGTCATTAGCATTAATTTCACATTGAATTCATAGGTAAAAACATTTCAATCTTTGGCAATGTTTTAACTTCTAAAACCCGTTTTATTAACAACGAGATTTATTTTAAATTAATTACTGCAACTTATATGTTTTGAATTTTGAAAAATTGATTCCATATTCATAATCATAGGGTCCAAATTATGTTAATATACTACTTATTATTTTTGGGCATTATGAATAGTAACTACGGTAAATTTTATTTACCATAGTTAAAGGTAAATCAGGTAATTAAGGGTAAATATAAGATTATAAAATTATCCTAACACCTGCCAAAATCCTATTGGATGACTAAAAGTAGACCCATATCACCTGAGGATCAGATTAGATTAATTTAATGGACTTTTGCCCATGAATATAATTTAATTATTATTAAAACCAAAGAATGTGACAACATGTCACTTTCTTAAATCTTATAAGTATAATAATTTTAATTTGGTGATAAACTTAATGAAACTTAGAAAATGAATAGTCTCCAGAAATATAATACAATTATCTACATCATAGAAATTTATTTAGAATTTTTAGGGATTAAATAATTATCATTAATTATGACACAATAGTGATGTTGAAATTATTTTATTAATTAAAATATCAAATAAATTGTTTTTAAAATATTAAAATAAATAATATATGATCTATTTAATGTTCTAAACTAATTTTCTAGATACACATTACATTTTATGAATCTATTAATGCTTTTATTTAGAACATATTATCTATATATATTTTATTTAAATTCAAATAAATGAATAGTGTAAAAATTGACACTATTGTTATTTTATAAAAATAACATATTATAAAATTGTTTAAAAATCACAAAAATATTTAAAAATTATAAATTAAAATTTATATGGTCGAAAATATCATAAAGTGTCAAATTATGAAAAATTCACAATAGATATGTAATTATTTATAATAATTTAAAATTTAGAATATTATTATCACAAATAAAATTAAATTGATAAATAATGATAAATCAAGTTGATAATGTTTAAAATAAATTCCTAACATGTATAAATTTTATTGGTTGATGCGATTACAACCCTATCTCATCTAATATTCGGATATGAGTCATTTGTGAAGTATTTAAGTGGGGTTAAGATTTAATATAAACTAATATTTCTTATATTTCCAATGGTGCCCCTCTCCTTCCTTATAAAAGGGCACCTCCTCCCTCTCTTCCTAACACCAATTTGAGCCATCAATCACAGCCAAACCCTTCCCATTTCACATACCCACTTCCTTAGAAACCTAATAGAGGTACTGGTCTTATCAAAAGACCAACTCTAGTGCCTTAAGAGAAAGTTTAAAGGAGGCACTTCGAGAAAGAGGTAATACCTTCTACCGTTTTCTTCAGGTTCCATTCTTCTTCTACTCCTTCTTCTTTAGTTGTTTCATTATGAGGTAATAAAATCAGTATCACTCATATAATTATATGTTATTATAAATATTAAACAACCCTATTTCACCTCTTATCCATCCTACGGAAAACGAAATCACCGCGCGTGCGTACATATGGAATACCGTCTCTACGCCGTGGTGTAATCTATTTTCCACCACCACCTTACTTGGATGGGTATAAGGGTGAAAGTAATTAATTTATATGATTATTGTAAATTGTTATTTATTCTTAAATAGTATACATACACTCCAATACAATTCCACGATCATGGGAATGATATCATCGCTCGTGCGTACGTACGGAATACCGTCTCAACAATGTGATGTGATTCGTTCTACATGATCTTCATTGAATAATGATTATATAAATGAATTGAATGAATTAATATGATATATATTAAACTAATAACATTCTGGAAATAAGGTATCTATAACCTAAAGAGAATAATAAGAATTTATTCGACAAACACGCATAAGAACAAAAAGTAATAAACACCCGAATAACAAGTAGTAATGAAATATTACTAATAAGAAGCTAAGAATATGACCTTATATGATATCATAATAATAAGTATGATTCTGTAATAATTCAATAACATTATTTAAATCATTATACATGAGGTTCAGACACTTACGAAGCAAATCTGACCTAAGGTAAGGGAAAAATCACAATCTCATTTTTATCCGAGATTGTTTATACTTTGGAATTTACTGGGGTGCATTTTAGCATCCACATCCATGTTTCCTCAATATGTAATATTTATATCCTTCTACAATTTTTTATATACAATTTGACCCTTCGGTGAGTTTTTAGTAAAAGATATGAAAGGAATCTTTTGTCGTTTTTCATACGAGGTACTTTTTGACTTTTCTGAGAAAAGTATGAGAAGAATGTTTTTTTAACTTATACGGCAGGAATGGATTTTTAAAACATTATTTCCAAGAAGCATCCATTACAAGTTTTCAAGTTTATTTTTAATCAACTTCTTTTAGTTTATAATTGTATGACATGTTAAGAAAGGAAAAATGTTTTTGAAGTAGAAAGGATATTTTCTTCAAGAATGGAGTACAAGTGTTTTATCAAAATTATTTTCAATCTAAGATAATATAGGGTTCCGTTTCGATCCCTATTATTACATTGATTAGATTATGTTGTGATGGAAATATTTTTATGAATTCCATTATATTATATAAATTGTTTTATGATGTCACGATGTTTAAGATTCCCATTTTTATTACATGGTTTATGCTATGATGTATGGTTTATGATTTTGTGGCACACATAAGAATGGTATCATTATGTGATGGGTGGAACCTATATCTCCCTCCAATGAATTGGGTAAGGATTTTATATCTCATGAGATAAACATGGCTGGAACGACAGGTTAAATCGGTTCAGTGAAACTGGACTGAAACGAGGAGTGAACTTGGTTCAGAAATGGACTTTGTCCACTAAGATAGTCTTGGTAATGAGTCTTGACTAATAAGAAATGATTCTATATGATTATGTGTGTATTCCACAAAGTTTCATGTTTTATGTTATGATTATTGGGATTTCATTTCACTAATATGATTTATCCCATGTTATGAAATTATGCTCTTTTTTGTAGGTTAAGATTTCCAAAATGTTATGTTCTTATGAATATGATGTGATTGATATTTCTTTTGTTTACCCTTACTGAGAATTTGAGATCACCCTTTTGTATGTTTTCTTTCCCCAGGTCATGAAGAATCTTATTAAGTAATATATGGAAAAATAGACTATAGATATATTGAAATAAATCGGAGACAGTGTAGATGCTTTATGAACCAGTTATTTATATTTCCCAGTTTCTAAAGACACTATATCTATACGGTCCATTCATGGTTTTGTTATATGTTTTAATAAGTACGCTTCAATTTTGAATTAATAACAATGTATTTAAAGTATGGGTCATTATAGTTGGTATCAGAGGAAAGGTATAGTCAACCTTTGGAAACTAGGATGTGAAAGCGTTAGTAAGAACCCTAAGGAAAAGTCTTAGCACAGAACACAATCTTAGTGTTTTAGAAATGACCAAGAATAACCTAGGATAAGACCTTAAGTGTGAAATTTTATTCTTGATTATTTGGTTTTCCTATTATAATTAGTGTTTCTCACACTATTCTTCTTGGTTTTAGTCAATGGTTGGAACCCGAAAGAACTGTGTTAATGCGGAATGTGACGGGCAATGCAGTGATTGTCACCCTGAGCAACCAAACGTTATGGGAGATGGAATGGAAAATCTTGTAGCCATGCTCACACAACTTTCTCAAGCTATGAATCATGCAGGACTTCCAAATGAGCAAAGGAAGGAGCAACATTCTATTGAATCCTTCATGAGGCAGCGTCCACCTTCTTTCAGCGGGTCTATTGATCCATTAGTTGCTGAGAAACGGATTAGTACTACTGAAAAGATATTTTCAGTTCTTCAATGGTTTTAACATGATAAAGTCATCCTAGCAGTGTATCGTTTGGAAAGAGATGCTGATCAATGGTGGAATCTTATTAAGAATATGAGGCAAAGGGATGAAATTGAGTTAATGGAATGGGATGAGTTCAAGAACTTATTGTTCAATAAGTACTCCCCTCGTATTCTCTGAACAAAGAAGGAGAAAGAGTTTCTTGAACTGAATCAAAAGTATGATGAATCTGTTGGTACCTATGAAGAAAATTTTACAAGACTTGCAAGGCACGGTTCTGGTATTATTATCCAACATGAGAGTAAGATCGATCGATTCTTTAGTGGCTTAAAACCAAGTTTTCGAAGGGCGTTAGCCATAAGGGACTTCAATAGATATGAGTAAATCGTTCGATGTGATCTCAATGTTGAGATGGAGATTTGAGTAACCCATCAGTCATATGGGTTTGATAAGAAGAGCAAAATGGAATTCAATGGAAAATCTAAAGAGCACGCTGAAAAGAAGATGATCTTTCCCTTATGCTCAAAGTGTGGAAAAAAACATGGAGGGAGTTGTCTTAAAGGGAGAAGTAAATGTTTCAAATGTGGAAAGGAAGGTCATCGGGCATTTGAATGCCGCAATGATGGGAAGAAGATGTCTAATGATGCAAACAAAGGAAGGGACACACAGAATGAACCTAATACCCTTCAATATTTCAAGTGCAAGGAGATGGGGAATTATGCCAATAAATTCCCTAATCCAAGGGTTGTTGATGATGATAGACATCAAAAAAATCCTAAGGCTAAAGACAAAGTAAAGTCACATGCAATTTCAATCAGCGATGTGGAGTACGATAACGATGTGGTTAAAGGTACACTTACCATCCACTCTAAAGTAGAAATTTTTTTATTTGATTCTAGATCCACCCACTCTTTTATTTCTGAAGATTTTTCTAAGGGTATCACCGTATTACATCAACAATTAGATGTTGAGTTAGTTGTGACAACACCTAATGGAACAACAGTCACATCAAAAGTTTATAATTCTTCCCCGATTGAAGTTTGTGGGAAAGTGCTTCCTGCAAATATTGTGATCCTTCCTATAGTGGAATTTTATGTGATTCTTGGCATGGATTGGATTTCTTTATATGGAGCTCATATCAATTTCCAAAGAAGGGAAGTCATATTTCATATTCCAGATCAATCTATGAGCGTCTATCGATGCAAGGATGAACATAACCTTCTAGTGGAAATTTCTTCCATCTTATGGGTATTGATTCCACTTAATGAAGGTTATTTATCTCAAATGGTTGGTGAGAAACTCACAATTAAGAATTTTCCCATTGTACGGGAGTTTGATGATGTCTTTCCAGAGGAATTGTTGGGTCTTCCACCAAATTGTGAAGTTGAGTTTTCAATAGAACTCGTACCGGGTGCTTTGCCTATTTCAAAGACACCTTATAGAATGGCCCCAATTGAGTTGCTGGAATTGAAGAAGCAACTCCAAGAGAATCTTGATAAGGGATTCATATGCCCTAGTGCCTCACCTTGGGGAGCACCTGTTCTGTTTGTTATGAAGAAAGATGGATCAACGAGACTCTGCATTGATTATCGAGAACTTAACAAGATCACTATCAAGAACAAATATCCTCTCCCACGCATTGATGACCTATTTGACCATCTACGCAGAGCTCAATACTTTTCCAAGATTGATCTTCATTCAGGGTATCATCAATTAATGGTCAAGAGGAAGGATATACCAAAGACGACTTTCCGTACAGGGTATGGACACTATGAATTTATAGTGATGCCATTTGGTCTTACTAATGCCCCTGCTATCTTTATGGATTTGATGAATAGAGTCTTTAGAGACTACCTTGATCAATTTTTGGTAGTCTTTATAGACGATATTCTTGTATATTCAAAGAGCAAGGAAGAACATGAAGATCACTTGATAATTATATTGAAGACCCTGATAAAGGAGAAGCTTTATGCCAAATTTACCAAGTGTGAATTTTGTCTTCAAAAAGTTTCATTTTTGGGTCACATAATCTCAAAAGAGGGGATATCTGTGGAACCAGCAAAAACAGAGGTTATCGAAAGATGGTCGAGACCAACAACAGTAACTGAGATCCGATGTTTTATGGGTTTGGCTGGATATTATCGACGTTTTGTGAAATATTTTTCATGATTATCTAATCCACTCACCAGGTTGACTCGAAAAGGATTTAAGTTTGTGTGGATGGACAAATGTGAAGAGAATTTCAAATAGTTGAAAAGAAGGTTATCCAGTGCACCTGTACTCACACTTCCTTATAGTGGAGAACGATTTGTGATCTATAGTGATGCATCCAAGAAGGGATTGGGATGTATTCTCATGCAAAATGATATGGTGTTAGCTTATGCCTCACGATAGTTTAAAATCCATTATCAAAATTACCCAACACATGATTTCGAGTTAGCTGTGGTAATCTTTGTATTAAATATTTGGAGGCATTACCTTTATTGTGAAAGGTGTGATATTTATACTGATCATAAAAGTTTAAAGTATATTTTCACACAAAAGGAGCTGAATATGCGTCAAAGAAGATGGTTGGAGATGATTAAGTATTACGACTGCTCAATTCATTACCACCATGGGAAAGCAAACAAGGTGGAAAATGCATTAAGTCGACAAGACCATGCCAGTTTATCCATGATGAGGATCACAAAAGATCCAATATTTATGGATTTACAAAGGATGTATCTTGGAATTATAATGGAAGGGGTAAAATCGTATCTTTCTCAAATGAATGTTCAACCACATATACATGTGGAGATTAAAGAGGCACAGAAAGAAGATGTAGCGTTACAAAAGAAGGTGAGAAATGTTCCTGAATTCAACCTTGATTGTGATGGGATAATAAAGTTCAGAAATTGGTTTTGTGTTCATCCCATCCCTGAATTAAATAAGGAGCTGCTGGATGAGTCTCATAGTTCTTCATTCTCTATTCATCCTGGAATCACAAAGATGTATAGGGACCTGAATGAGTACTTCTAGTGGGATGGCATGAAAAGAGATGTTGCTGAATATGTCTCTCGATGCATGGTTTGTTAGCAAGTTAAAGACGAGAGACAAAAGTCAAAGGGGATGTTACAACCGTTACCCATAACCGAATGGAAATGGGAAAACATCACTATGGACTTTGTCACAGGACTTCCTAAAACATCCAAAGGAAGTAATGCTATCTGGGTCATAGTTGATCATCTTACAAAATCTGCACACTTCATTGCTATTAGAGAGGATTTCTCTCTGGATCAGCTTTCCAGGATATATGTAAAGGAAGTGGTAAGATTTCATGGAGTACCACTTTCAATTACATCTGATCGAGATCCGAGATTTACCTCGAAGTTCTGGCGAAGTCTTCAGCATACTATGGATACATAGTTGAGTTTTAGAACTTCTTATCATCATCATACAGATAGTCAGTCTGAGAGAACAATTCAAACTCTAGAAGATATGTTGAGAGCTTTCTCTATGGATTTCAAAGGTGGTTGGGATCAACACCTACCTTTTGTGGAATTTTCTTATAATAATAGCTTTCACTCCATTATTCAGATGGCTCCTTATGAAGCTCTCTATGGAAAGAAATGCAGGACTCCAACTTGTTGGGATGAAGTTGGGGAAAGAAAGCTATTAGGACCTGATCTCGGTGATGAAATAGCAGAAAATGGCAGATCTATTCAACAACACATAAGAGCAGCTCAGGGTCGACAGAAAAGTTATGCCGACAACCGAAGAAAAGACCTAGAGTTTGAAGTGGGTGATAAAGTTTTCTTACGAATATCTCCCTGGAAGAGGGTCATGAGATTTGGAAAAAAGGGGAAGTTGAGCCCTAGATATATTAGTCCTTTCGAAATACTGGATCGTGTTGGGAGGGTAGCTTACCGATTGGCGCTTCCACCGAATCTCTCTCAAGTAAACGATGTGTTCCATGTATCTCTCATGAGAAAGTACATACCTGACCCTTCACATGTACTCAGCTCAAAAGTTGTACTGCTGGAGTAAGATCTTTCTTATGAAGGACAACCGATAGAGATTCTGGATCGTAGAGAAAAATTCCTACGAAACAAGAACACTCACATGGTGAAAGTTTTATGGAGGAACCACCATTTAGAAGAAGATACATTGGAGGTTGAGGATATTATGAAGGGAGAGGTATCCTCATCTGTTTGTTACAAAGTGACGAATTTCGAGGGAGAAATTCATTTTAAGGGTGGTATAATGTAACACCCTAGACTTTTATGAGAAATATTTTGTTTTTTATGTTATATAAATCATCAAAGGAATCTTTCACTACACACAACACTAGCTTGACTTGCTTTACACGCAACTGTGACCATCCTCGATAGCTTGCGTCGTACGCAATACCGAGTTTCACTAAACAATGATATGATATTAAAATATTATTTAAACTAGCTGTTATGAATAGTACTAACTGAATTTTGAATTTTATAACATTTTAATTCAACTTATACATTTTCTAGAATGAGGTATAAAAGCAAAAGCAGTTATTTTGGATAAAAGAAATATTTTTTAAAAAATACTGTTTTGCCGCCTTTTGATGGCGCACCCACATTAAATATAGTTTTTGACATTTTTACAAGTTCAATTTGACAAAATAAAATTATTCTTTTGAATCAGGGTATAAAACTTTACTTTGGATAAATTTTTGATATTTTTCTGGTAACATTCATATTTTGATGAATAGTAAAAATACGCTAATTTTTAATTAAAAACAACTTTTTTCATTGAGATAATTTATATGGATAAATTATAATATTGAATGGTTATAAAGTATTAATAGAATAAATTTTTACCATTTAATATAATTTATTTCATTAGCATTAATTTCACATTGATTTCATAAGTAAAAACATTTCAATCTTTGGCAATGTTTTAACATCTAAAACCCATTTTCTTAACAACATGATTTATTTTAAATTAATTACTGCATCATATATGTTTTGAGTTTTGAAAAATGGATTCCATATTCAGAATCAGAGGGTCCAAATTATGTTAATAGACTACTTTTTTTTGGGCATTATGAATAGTAACTACGGTAAATTCTATTTACCATAGTTAAAGGTAAATTGGGTAATTATGGGTAAATATAAGATTATAAAATTACCCTAACACCTGCCAAAATCCTATTGGATGACTAAAAGTCGACCCATATCACCTAAGGGTGGGATTAGAATAATTTAATGGACTTTTTCCATGAAAATAATTTAATTATTATTAAAACCAATGAATGTGACAACATGCCACTTTCTTAAATCTTATAAGTATAATAATTTTAATTTGATGATAACCTTAATGAAAGTTCAAACATGAATATTCTACAGAAAGATAATACAATTATCTACATCATATGAATTTATTTATAATTTTTAGGGATTAAATAATTATCATCAATTATGACACAATAGGGATGTTGAAATTATTTTATTAACTAAAATATCAAATAAATTGTTTTAAAAATATTAAAATAAATATTATATGAACTATTTAATTTGATAAAATAATTTTATAGATACATATGAAATTTTATTAATCTATTAAATCTTTTATTTTGAACATATCTTCTGTACATAGTTTATTTAAATTCAAATAAATGAATAGTTTCAAAATTGACACTACGATTATTTTATAAAAATAACATATTATAAAATTGTTTAAAAATCACAAAAATATTTAAAAATTATAAATTAAAATTTATATGGTATAAAATGTCATAAAGTGTAAAATTATGGAAAATTCACAACACATATGTAATTATTTATAATAATTTAAAATTTAGAATATTATTACCACAAATAAAATTAAATTTATAAATAAGGATAAATCATGTTGATAATGATTAAAAGAAATTCCTAACATGTCTAAATTCTATTGGTTGATGATATTACAACCCTATCTCATGTAAGCATCGGATATGAGTCATTTTAGTAGTTTTTAAGTGGGGTTGGGATTTAATATAAACTAATATTTCTTATATTTCCAAAGGTTCCCCAATCCTCCCTTATAAAAGGGCACCCCCTCCCTCTCTTCCTCACACCAATTTGAACCTTCAATCTCAGCCAAACCCTGCCCATTTCGCTTCCCCACTTCCTTAGAAACCTACTAGAGGTACTGGTCTTATCAAAAGACCAACTCTAGTGCCTTAAGAGAAAGTTTAAAGGAGGCACTTCGAGAAAGAGGTAATACCTTCTACCGTTTTCTTCAAGATCCATTCTTATTCTACTCCATATTCATTAGTTGTTTCATTATGAGGCAATAACATCAATATCACTAATATACTGATATGTTATTATAAATATGAAACAACCCTATTTCACCTATTATCCATCCTACGGAAAATGAAATCACCGCGCGTGCGTACGTACGGAATACCGTCTCCACGCCGTGGTGTAATCTATTTTCCACCACCACCTTACATGGATGGGTATAAGGGTGAAAGTAATGAATATATATGATTATTGTAAAGTGTTATTGATTCTTAAATAGTATACATACACTCCAATACAATTCCATGATCATGGGAACGATATCATCACTCGTGCGTACGTATGGAATACCGTCTTCACGATGTGATGCGATTCGTTCTACATGATCTTCATTTCATAATGATTATATAAATGAATTGAATGAATGAATATGATATATATTACACTAATACCATTATGGAAATGATGTATCTATAACCTAAAGAGAATAATAAGAATTTATTCGACAAACACACTTAAGAACAAAAAGTAATAAACACCCGAATAACAAGTACTAATGAAATATTACTAATAAGAAGCTAAGAATATGACCATATATGATATCATAATAATATGTATGTTTCTGGAATAAGTCAATAACATTATTTAAATCATTATACAGGAGGTTTGGACACTTACGAAGAAAATCAGACCTATGTTAAGGGAAATATCACAATCTCATTTTTATCCGATATTGTTTATACTTTGGAATTTACTGGGGTGTATTTTATCATACACATCCATGTTTCCTCAATATGTAATATTTATATCCTTCTACAATAGTTTATATCCAATTTACCCTTCTGTGAGTTTTTAGTAAAAGATATGAATGGAATCTTTTGTCATTTTTCGTACGAGGTACTTTTTGACTTTTCCGACAAAAGCACGAGAAGAATGTTTTTTTAACTTATACGATAGGAATGGATTTTTAAAACATCCTTTCCAAGAAGATTCCCTTACAAGTTTTCAAGTTTATTTTTAATCAACTTCTTTTAGTTTAGAATTTATGACTTGTTAATAAAGGAAAAATGTTTTTGAAGTAGAAAGGATATTTTCCTCAAGAATGGAGTTCAAGTGTTTTATCAAAATTATTTTCCATCTATGATAATATAGGGTTCTGTTTCTATCCCTATTATTAAATTAATTTGATTATGTTGTGATGGAAATATTTTTATGAATTCCTTTATCTTATATGAATTGTTTTATGATTTCACGATGTTTAGGATTCCCATTTTTATTACATGGGTTATGCTATGATGTATAGTTTATGATTTTGTGGCACACATAAGAATGGTATCATTATGAGATGGGTGGGACCTATATCTCCATCCAATGAATTGGGTAAAGATTTTATATCTCATGAGATAGACATGGCTGGAACGGCAGGTTAAATCGGTTTAGTGAAACAGGACTGAAACGAGGAGTGAACTCGGTTCAGAAATGGACTTTGTCCACTAAGATAGTCTTGGCAATGAGTCCTGACTAATAAGAAATGATTACCTATTATTATGTGTTTATGACACAAAGTTTCATGTTTTAAGTTATGATTAATGGGATTTCATTTCACTACTATGATTTATCCCATGTTATGAAATTATGCTCTCTTTTGCAGGTTAAGATTTCCAAAATGTTATGTTCTTATGAATATTATGTGATTGATATTTCTTTTGTTTACCCTTACTGAGCATCTGAGCTCACCCTTTTGTATGTTTTCTTTCCCCAGGTCAGGAAGAAGCATATTAAGTAAGATATGGCAAAAAAGACTATAGATATGATGAAATAAATGGGAGACAGTGTAGACGCTTTATGAACCAATTATTTATGTTTCCCAGTTTCTAAAGACACTATAACTATACGGTCCTTTCATGGTTTTGTTATATGTTGTAATAAGTACGATTCAAATTTGAAGTAATAACAATGTATGTAAAGTATGGGTTGTTATATTAAAAACCCACTAAACCGCAACCAACAATGTAACAGTCACCAAAATGAGATCATAAAATAGGTCTGGAAGAATACAAGAAAAATCACAAATTCAAAACAACAAACTAATAACGTTACTCAAGGGAACTGCAATGATTGATGGAAATGAGGAAATAGAAAGGTCACATACCTAGAGAGACAAATTTCAACAAAAATAAAATTAAAATGATGAAAATATCGATCAAGAATGAAAAATATGTCAAAACATTACTGGAGACAAGGATTGGGTTGAGAGAAAGGGATAACTGGAAGCTGAATAGAGACCCGAACAACACAATAAAAATATTTTCTCAGGAAATTAATCAATTTTTAATACCCATACATGTTGTGAAGTCCATGTTGTCAAAATAAATTGAACAATTAGTTTCCTTAGAATAAAATCTAATCTTAAATTAACTCAGAATGTGTAAAAGATCATCATGTAGTGTAACCCTTCTTGGTGTGAACCTTTATGATGTAGTGCACCCACCAACCAATTACACATCATGTAACCTAGTTATATTGTTTAAATTTCTTATATATCAGGAAAAAAACCCATAAAAAACAATATAAAAACTTCATCCCAAAAGGGAGCTCTGAGAGAGGAAAAAACATACCAATCATGGTAATGATATGCTATAAACTCCCCACCATAACAGATTTCCATCACCATAAAGTCATGTGGAAGATGTAAACCCTAGAAAACATGACCCCACTTCTACCCCATCAATAACAAGAATTTAAATGTCTCAAGATAATAAAATCCTTATTTCCATAATACTCTAACCAAAAGAATCGACTTCCCATGGAAGAATTTCAATTGAGAGTCAACAATCACAACAAGTTTATCCAAAATTGAAACATCTGGATCTAACTCAATTCAACACAACCCATAACTTGACTTTAATCTAGATGATACTTCCGGAGATGAGATATGTGTGAAAAATCAGGAATATTTATCAAATATACTAGCAATGCTAACTGATAAGGAACCTGCACAAGATGCTTAGTGACCTAAAACCTTCCGACATATCTGAGATCCAAAATTACCTATTTTCCCAGTCGATACTGACCAAAGTGAGGAGAAATTTTCGTGAAATCCTAGTCCCAAATGGAAAACACCTAAGGGTGATTCTTACGATTTGTATATGACTAATGAGTACATTGGGTTGTAAATAGACGTCAATATACATCATTAATCTTCAATAACCTCTCATATACCAATCTGGGTCCAATTAAAGCTACTTTACTCACCTCAGCACAATAAGGAGGTTATGTAAAAGGGATACCATACAATGAATCAAATGAATAAATTTGGATTTATGACTTGTAACTGTTGTTATAAAAAACCCATATAGTTCCAAATATATATCAATTGATCCCCTAAATTCCATGATAGAGGCACAAATATTATGCTCTACGATTTTAATCACAAACTTTTTCTGACCGTATTTATTTGGAAGTTATGGTATGCTCAACTTGACATGAGTTCCAATTTTTTCTTGGAGACTCCTCTATAACATTGATGAAAACTTAGGATACTTATCCACAACAATATTATATTGACTCCCTTGTATCCTCACATTAGTTTTCACATATATATCACCTAGATCTTCAACCTTAGTGGTATCCTTGACCATAATAAAATTATAAGACTTCATCAACCAATCAACAACTACCCAAATAGAATTTAACCCCTTAAGTGTCTATGTTAGCCCAAAAACAAAATACTTGGATACCCTGTCCCATTTCCAAATCGGAACTGGAAGAGGTTGAAGAATACAAGAGGGTTTCAAGTGGTTTTCCATTTTCAGTTGGAAGGTGTAATATTGGGACACTGAATATTGAATGTCATGATTCATACATGGCCACTCGAATTTATCTTTTTTGTCATAATACATCTTCATAGTTCCTGGATGAATTTCCCACAATGATCTATGACAAATAGATATACTCAAATCCTCATAGATACTGGGATGACAACCATATTCATAAAGTGGATTATACCATATGAAGAGAGGGACTAACTGGAAATGGTATCCTCACCATAAAGGATTTATCAAACTTCTCTAAACACAAAATCCTATTGGAGACTCTACATAATAGACACCATGATTGATGATTATAACTGAACACTATTTTGATGAATACCAGAAACATACTCTTGAGTATCCTTTTGTAACTGAGTGAAAATACCCACAAGGATTCAATCCTCCTTCGATTCCAGAACAGCCTATGATGGAACATGCCTACTAAGATCATCTACAATGAGATTACCCATACCTGAGCTGTAGGAGATATCAAATTCAAATATCATAAGGTATTATATCCATCATCATAGTATGAGATTCAAGTCCTTATGAGAAAATATATATCTCAAACCCTTATTACAAAAAAGACTGTGAACCTCTCCCCAAAAAGATAGTTCTGCCAACATTTAAGCATATCCATAACTGCAGAAAGATCAAAAAATTGTGGGGAATAATTATTATCATAATTTCAATGTTTATGAGAGTCATATTCTACCACATGCTCATCATACATTGGCACACATCCCACAATAGAACTATAAGAATTATAAATACCACATACCATTTACAGGGCTATGGTAATATCAGAATAGGAGTTGATGTCAGATGTCATTTCAGTAAATCGAAAGATGACTAAAAATTCACATCCCATGTGAATTTCTACTCATTCATAGTATGAGTTGTCAAAGGAGACACTTTCTCAGGGAAATCCATATCAAACCATCAGTTGTATCTAGTTAGACTAAGGAAGATCTGTATCTCAAAAACATTCTTTGGTTCTCTCCATGAAAACATTGCCTTCAACTTTTTAGGATCAAATAATAAGCCATGTTCAAAAATCACATTACCAAAAAACCAATTGAATCCATAAAACACATTTCAAAAACATTCCCTACAAATTATGACTTATATAATTTCTAGAACCAAACTCAAAATATTCTTGTACTCACAATCAGATTTCGAATAAACTAGAATATCTTCCATGAACACTACAAAAAAACTGTTAGTATATTAATGAAATACCAGATATTTCAATTCTGTAAAAACTATAGGAGAAATAGTCAAACCAAATGGAAATACAAGATATTCATAATGTCCATACATTCTTTTTCATATTTTATTTCAATCTTTAGAACTCTAATCTATTGATAACCCAACTAATGATCAATCTTTTAAAATCACTTTTAACTATTTTACTGGTAAAAAAAATAATCCACACAAGTCAAATTATTTCTTTTTTAATTGTTACCCAATTAAACTTTTAATAGTACACAAACAACTTAAGTGAACCATCTTCATTCATGGAAAATAGAACAAGGGAAGATCATGGTGAAACACTAGGGAGAACAAATCCTTTTTTCAAATAGTTTATCCATATAATTCTTAAGAACTTTTACCATTCATGGTTGTATATGATAAGAAGGTATCAATATAATATATATACCCAGAACCAGGTTAATCATAAACTCTACCCCTCTCTCTAGAGAAAGGATGGATAATTCGTATGGGAAAACATCATAAAAGTCTTGAACAATAATGGGATGATTAATATAATAAGAAACATCCTTGGTCTCAATCATAATAGCTTAAAACAATATTCTGAGATCTATGTAGGGAGGTCATGCAAGAATACACCATGGGTCCCACACCCCCTGAATCAAAAGGGAGCAACCAACAATATATGTAAACAAAATATACTAACAATAAATATTATCCTCATCTAGATTAGGGAGAAACTAATATATTCTGATGATAACGTCAAACCGATCTTGATCAAGAATTAGAAAATACCAGTACAACTTTTTATCAGATACGATTAATAAAAAAAGACACTAAAACTAACTCTCGATCCTCTTACCAAGAGGCATAACTAAATCCAATAAAAATGACATATGTTCTATAGGATGCTTATGAATATCAAAAAAACATGGTGATATAAATGATTGGATTGTAGAAATATCAAATAATGTAATTTCTGTGGAAGATAAAATAAATATAATATATCTCACAATTATCAAAACAACATTGAACTATGCTGGGAAATCATCTAATATGTAAAATTTCTTCACCTATGTGGCCTATGGCTTGATTTCTATAGTCATTGATGCACATGACTACCCCTGTGTATCCTTTGGATATAGAAATTCCTAACCAGAATGAGGCATATTTGTATCTTGGAATAATTTCTATAACTGACCAATGTGTCCATAGCTGTTTTATGTCTTCATGGGCATAAGATACGAAATATTTTCTTTATGAAATTTCCACACTAATAGAAAGTCAAAGGAACATTACTAGTTGTAGCAGAAGGTGTGTAGGAAACTCGTTGCTGAGACCTACATCCCCCACTCCTATGATAATCTTACAAATTCCTTTTCTTCCCATGTGTTCCACTGAAGCTACCCTTAGATGGAAAAAAGTTATCGAAAATCCAACATTTCCTTACTATTCATCTCTATAATAATATTTCAATCTACTAGCTCGAGATAGTTATTAAGAGTTAGCATAAATACATATAATCCGATATCATTTTGAAGAACTGGTATGTACCGTTAAGCCTACAACTTGTTATCTTTTACCATGTCCATAGGGATGTAGATAAGTTCAACAAACTGATTTGTATAAAAATATCAAATGCTCCTCCTACTCCAAACAATAGAACTCTATAGAATTTTCCCACATTAGAGTCTATGGAAAAAACTGCTCCAAAAATTGGGTTTTGAATCCATTCCAATCCAATTACATGAGTCTATTTTCAATTACTATGGAATCCCACCATCAGTTACTAGAACCCTCAATCCTGAATGATACACACTTCACAATGACATTCTGATGTGTCTCCATAATGTTGAAGAGATGATCGATCCTATCTATCCAATCCTTCACATCTTGAGGTTCATTCATTTCATTAATGGATGGTGGATTATCATGAATGAATTCCCACGATCGATATTTCTCTCCTTGAGCTCATGGTTGTACATTAACAGCTATGTTCTGAACTCGTGGTATGTTTTGATTATCAACATGAACTTCTCAAAATCTAGCTTAGATGATATTCTTATCTATAAGAGGATTCCCTTGAGGAGCATCAGTTACACTCTCATTCAAAACTCATGGATGATGTATTAGATCCATACTAAAAACCAAAACAGAAGAAATTATCCAACAACAATGTAAATATCAGTTCAATCCAAAAACCCCAAAATAAAAGAAACTGATATTTAAAATAGAACCCAACACTAGAGACACATATCCCAACATCACATGTAATCTTGAGTCTCTTAATGAAAAAAGTGGTCCAAGAACTTATCACAATATAACTCTCATGTCCTAGTTGTACAATCTCTAGTTTAAAAGATGTCCCAAAATAAGGAAACCTGAGGAAAGACCAACCTCTGATTCCAAATTGAAATAACACGACCTTGTTTAACCTAAAAAATGGAACACAACCAATTATGTCAAATAATCAAAGTGCATTCATGATTCCCATTGGCTGGTGACCAGCACCCGAGCATTGAACAAAATACCAAAGGGAAGAATTTTAATCAACCACAATAAAAACACATTTATATAGAGAGAAGGAATGAAAATTGGAAATCCAATAAATATACATTATAACTATAAAAATAAATTGTAAAAAACATCTAAAAAAGTAGGAAAAATATCCAAGAGAAAACTCCAACAAAAATTGACCAAATAAAAAAAATCAATGTGATACTATAGATGAACTCTCACCATCCCACCACTAGCTGCCCAACTCAGCTGACATAAAACCTCACCATTTCATGGTGACGCCTTGAAATTCCCTACATTTGACGATCTAAAAATGTATACACACCACATAAGTGGTGCACTTGGTGCGATCCAATAAGGTAAATAAGATCCCACCCAGGTGTTCCATAACAATTATCTATATAGCCATTCATGTATTCTCATTTCATGTATAACATGGTGTGATAAGTAGTAAATAAATTTTATAGAAAACATAGTAAAAATTTCCATTTCTCCAAATTTTAAATCAAAAGAATGTATATCAAATTCAATGAAAATTTTCCATATCATTTTGAAAAGAATAAATAAGAATATAAAGGATAAGGAAAAAATAAAAATAACAAAAACATGAACATATATATCAATACAAATGTTCACTATAGGTCAGACTAATATTATACTCATACCACAATCAATATAATTCATGGAATGGTTCCTAGAATATAATCCAATGAAGAAGAGGAATACCCCATAAGAAACCCCCAACAATATAAATATCAGTGCCTTAGAACAATGATACTAGGAAACAGAGGAATGCCTCCGGAGAAAACCTCCAGATATTAAAAAAATAGGAACAAGGGCCTCAATCCTAACCTTTCCACTATAATCCCAAGGTAACCCATGTTCTTGTTTTGAAAAATCCATTTGAATTCTTTAAAAATACCCATTTTCAATACATTTATCATCAATAAGGGAAAATCCATTTTTCATTAAAAAATATTTTCAGCACACAAAAAAATTCATTCCAATTTCCGGGTTATTATAGCAGTTAATGTTCGGTACTGTAGCAGCAGGAACTATTCACCTGATTTGGGCCTTCAGGCCACCGGTTTGGGCCTACGGGTCTCTAGGGCTAGCGTGCCATAGGGACTTTGGGTCACGTAGACCATGGAGTAGCCTAGTGCACACAGAACATGCCCCAAAAGAGGATTGTAGCAACATGAGTAACAGCCACAAGATGTAGAGCTAACCGGATTAGAAGAATGAGAGGGTATGGAAGCCGCCATCAGGAACAGGCACCATAAAACTTTGTATGTGGAAATGATAGCCGATAAGAAATGCAAGGTGGGGAGCTAGGTGATCAATAATGCAGAAAGCTAGGGAGGGGGAAGTTCAAGTGGGCTGGGCCTACGAGTCATGTATTGGGCATGGTATGCCTCTGGGCCATCAGGTCATGTATTCCAGATTTGCCGGGCCTTGTGCCTTGGGACTACGGGTTATGTACGGGTTTCCCTTAAACCCTAAAAGGGGGATTATCCTTAACAAAAATAAAAAATAATGCCTTCGGGCCATTCGGGCAGGTTGCGCACTCCTACAATGAGATCAATGAAACCCCTTTGTTATCTAGGATAGTCATAGAATCCAATCCATATATCAATTTAGAAACAAAGTTTCACTGGAAATGAGGAAAACCACATACCTTATGAAAAAATACCTACTACACCACAACTATCAAAGGAACAAATTATGAAATAAGATCAAACAAAAAATCACGAAGAAGGCATGAGGAAGCACCAATTCGGAATAAGGAATCCAATAATGCAATTTAATGTTTCTACTATTATTGATGGTAATGAAGAAATTGATAGGGTACTTACTTTGAGAGACACCCCACAACCACAATAATGATCAAACGTTGAATAGATCAATTGGGAAAGAACTGTATCTCCAAAAATAACCAAAGGAGATCCTTCAGTTGATAAAAATGGAGAGCTTGAGGCCATATGGGGACCCAAAACATGAGAGACTCCCTAAAAATCCACGCATAGAAAATTACATGACTTATAATACCATAACACATTGGGAAATCCATGATGTCCAAATATGTTTGAAAATCAGTCACCTCAGATTAAAATATGTTCTTAAATTGACTAAAAATATGTAAAATCTCATAAAATTGTGGAAAACTTTACGGCATGTACCCTTCTAACATATGAACCTATAAACTAATTACCTGGCATGTAACCTAGTTACATTGCGTGAAACTCTTCTATAGCCTATAGAAATCCAATAATGAAACATCTAAAAAATTGATACCAAAAGGGTGCTCGAGGAGAGGGGAAACCATACCCAATTAGGATAATGAGATTTTACAATAATCCTTCCTCCGAAACATCCAAAGGATCAATATACCTCATTTTTAAGTCACTTTGATCACTGTTGGGAGTATATCCAATATCCATGTGAGTCTACCACTACTCTTCATTCATTTATCTGGATTAGGTCTTGTGGAATTATTGTTCTTTATTTAATTCTCTAAACATGTATTTTTTCTAGTGGTTTCTATATTGTGGATTTAATTTTATTTTGATAGCAGTTCAAAGTCCAATGCTAATAAATTCTTTATCTTCCATATTATGTTAGGTGGTCTACAAGTTATATGCAATATTATTTTAGTTTAATTTAATTGTATGTAGTTATAAATTTGTGTCATTGTGATATCAGTTTGATTTTATAGGGTTTAGATGATGAATTCGTTCATAAAATGATGAATTTAACCCCCATTATCACAGAGGGATTCATCGTGGTTGATTAAATTGGGTTATGGGCCACCCATGGGGTGTGCTGCTTCCTTGAACATGAAATTCCGTTGTTAAGAATAGAATATAATTATTATAAAATATATACCATTATAATTATGTTGACATGTTTCCATGTGTTATGAAGTATAACTAAGGATGCTAGTGTCCACTTGTTAACAATAAATAATGGGGAATTTAGTATAATGGTAAATGTGTTAATGAGATAAGTCATGTGAATGGTAAATTCATTAAATGAGTTATATATTGTAAATGAGAAATGTGTTAATCAGTTTGGGAATGTGAAAGGTAAATATGATAAATCTGGTAAGGAATGTGAATGGGAAATGTCTAAATAGGTTAATTCATAAAGATGGTGTATGTGTTTAATAAACTATTTTTGTAAATAGTGAATATGTTTAATTATTTATGCGTTTTTAACAGTTTAGGTTCTAAAATGGTTAAGGAATAATGTGAACATAGATTAGTGTTATGTGTGGTGTATTTGAACCAAGTCTCTAATCCTATATTTTGGGATAGAATGAGGACCTAAACAAAACACATATAATTCTCAGGTTAGGGAGTCATATAGTAACTCTATGCATGTAAAATGTTCATCAGATATGAATACATGGACTATGGCTCTGAGGTAATTAATATGAGTTTTTTTGTGTAATGTTTTCCCTAGTGGTGTAGGGAACATGATTCTTACCGATTATGAAATGTTTATATGACCTACATATTACTAGCTGTATTTAATGAAAATGGAAAACCCATGGAAGAAATGATGAAGTGGTTAATGTGAACTGTTTTAAATAATGGCACTTTGTTTAGTTTTTTTATCCAGTTATTAATTATATGACTAGATAAATTATATATCTAGACCAGATATTTTTATGTACCATTGGTAGTGGCTTATTGATTTGTACTCTCACGCTACCCAGGCTACTATTGGGCACCTAACCAGACATCATGGTTGTTGTTCAGGATAAGGGAAAAGGACCTATGTTACATGGTTGATTTGGGCATGGGATATTCATTGATGTGGGATCCAGAGATAGAGAAAAACTATTTTGGTAATTTTTTTATCTTTTATTTTTTTTCCTAATATTTGAAACTATATGAAATGACATCGCATATTTACATTTTTTTATGGGAGTATACCCAGTTTTGGGAAATGGAATAATGATGCATATTTATTATTTAATTTTATTATTTATTTAAAATTTTATCTACTATGAATACTATGATAAATAGGTTATAGTATCCTCACAATCATCTACTAGACCCTCACTTCTAGTCAACTACTTCTAGCATATGGGGAGGCACACCTGAAGTCATGTAGTAAACCGACTCGAGGAAACAGTTTAGTGGAACCCAAGATGGGTTATTACATTTTTAATTTTGAATTTTTTTTATGAATTTATAAAATTTATAGAATTAAAGACACTATAAATTTGATTATAAAATAAATTATCTTACATAAATCATTAAATTTATATTTTAGTAATGTGGATTCCATTACATTGAGATATTTGGAAATTTAGTAAAAAAAGGTGACATTAAAATCCACTATGTATATTTTCATATGTGGTTCTATGAATTTCTTCAAGATATTTAAAGACCTATAAATATAAATTTTTAGGTCATATTTGAAATTTAAATTTTCTAAAAGTTTATTATGGATATTATTAGTTTTACATTTTATATAAAATTACATATTAATTATCTAAATTCAATGCTAATAAGTTTTATATAGTTCAATAGTGACCGAAATTTTATTCACAAGGGATTAAACATGAATTTATCTTCATAATTATATTTTATAAATTAAAATATTTTAAATAAAATCAGTTGAAATATGAAGGATCAATAAATATTATTATCAGGAAGAATTCCAAGGATATTTATACAAGTAATTTACTTCTGTATTTATTTTTCCAATGAATCTCACTATGTTTTTTTATTATTTTAAATGATATCTAAGTTTACATTAATGAATTTATATTTTTTCATTTATAAAAGATTTATACCAATATGATCATATGAGAAATAGCTGTCAAAAACTCTGAAATGATTTTTTGAAGGGGAATGAAAAATTATCTATTCATGAAATTAAAATATGCAATGGTTTTTTATATTAATGTAGTTTCACATAAATAAAATCTATATATTTAGGTGAATGAGCTAGTTCAAGACACAAAAGTTTGAGTATATTATTCAATAGTACAAGTGATCCATTTTTCGGGGAAAAATACTTCTCCTTAATGAGATGAAATCATTTTTAACATTTTCTACCAAGGAATTACATTCTGTGTTGAATATAATACAACAAATAATTCATATAGTTCTATGTTTTTTTTATTATTTCTATTATTTTTTATGTATATGTAATTATAAATAGTTATTCAACCCCTTAAAATAATGGTAATTGAGTTCTGAGTCCCAAAAAAATTACGCATTGGGTTATGCCTCTTGGAAAAAAATGCAAGCTATTTGGCTTTTACATCTAGTTTTAAAAATGTTTTTTAGTTTGGGTTTTTACCTCCCAATGGAATATTATTTGTAATTGGGTTGTGACTCCATGTGGAAAAATACATTATTGGATTCTATTATAATTGTTATAGTGGGTTCCATATCTCTCATACAGTGCGTGGGGTGAATATTATACTGTGATAACTATGTTACAAAGAATTCTAAAAATATCTTATGTTCATTTTATTTTATTTCAAATAATCTATCATTAACTAGTTTGATATAACCCTTAAATTCAATAATTACTTTTTTAAAAATTCTAATTCACCTGCCTATTATATATATTTTAATACAATATTTTAACTAACATGTAAATTGTAAATATGTAGGTATATTTAATGAATTAAAGTGGAAAATATTATTTATTTTTTGGACATTTTGTTTGGGAATGACTTCAGGTAGAAGAAGTGGTGTTGGAAACTATTGTTTAGGAAAGTGAAAATGTTTACTGATGTTTCTATGGGGTGATGGGGAAATTTTAATATGAAACAAATTTTTTGGGTCATATGTAGTTTTAAAAAAATATTTTTGTGTTATTTCAGATACACACAACTTATTTTATATATCTGAACATAGTCCAAAATATTTTGGGTACATTATTTATCCTTAAACATCCTTGTTAGTTATAGACTAAATGGATAACTTCTACAACATCCCCACTCACTATTTTAGAAATTTTATAGTAGGAATGATATAAATTTTTTGGGTCCATTCATTGTATCAAAATGAAAATAGGTTAGTTTCTTTCATAATCATGATACTCAACATTGATGGATTTGGTAATGATTTCATGGCAGTGGATAAGTGTTAATGAGTACATTAAACCCTACCTAGATTTTGGTAGGCCAGTCTATGGTCCATCTAGGATTATATATGACATATGTATTTTGACCAATGATTAAATTTGATACTACATGTATTAATGTTAGTATACATGAAATATAACCCAGATTAGATTTGATTTTTTATGTATATGGTGCATTTATTTGGTTTGAGTACATATAAGGGATCAAGGTGATAATAAAAAATAATTTAGGATTTGGGAGTGAAAAAATAATGGGGGTGTTTTGTGGGGGTTCCCCTGTGATTATATTATTGGAAATTATTTTATTTTTTCTTGATTTGATATTCTTTATCTGATCCCTAGATTATCTACGTTCATATTGAATTAGTATGGGCTTGTTTGTTCTGCACTTTGTTCTCTAAAGAAGTAGAAATATTCCAGAACATTATCAATGATTTGTCTTATGGAGGAATTTAATGAGTATACATGTGTTCAACCCATGTATATATATATATATATGCATGATTTTATTTATAGGATTCACAGAGGGATTTATAAATCAATCTTAACAATAGTTGCATAGGGTTTGGGATAAGCTTTCAGAGTTATTGCCTTACAATTTTTTTGTGTATTTTATTTAAAGAACATGAATATTGATGAAATTATATGCATTATGATTATATTTTAATGTTATTTTATTTAAATTATTATATTAAATGGTTATTTTTTTGTATTCATTGGATTTATGAGTTTAATTCCTCTAATTTATGTGATTTACAAACAAGGTGTTTATTTCCACCCTCCATACTTTTGAGAGTGGTCATTAGGGTTTAATATCATCTTCACTACAATCACAATAAGGGATATTATAGGGATGGGTCATGATATCATTCCCTTTAACTAACATTAATTTTACCTATTTTCAAAGAAAGTGGTAATACCCCCATTTTGAATTGGTATGACAGATTCCAATACCAATATATTGTCCTCTCTTGAATATAATTTTTTTTCACTAGTTGTGATATGTTATGATTAAAATATTAATAATGGTAATTTTTTTAATAATCTGAAAATAAATATTGATATATATTATATTCCATAATTAACATATAAAATAATTCACCAATTATTTATAAAAAATTAACAATATTAATTCAATGTTTTATATTCATATGAATATTTATTCATTTATCATCATCAAATTAATTTAATCTCAATAAATTAATATTTTTATAGTCACTGTATTCTTTTTCCATAAATTTCCATTTCCCAATTCCCACTATTTATCGATTTGAATAATAATCCACCAATTTAGAACAAATGTCATTTCCATTATTCAATGAAAATAAATATCAAAGTAGCTTTATAATTATAATACATTTCAAAATCCTAATTTAACATTCAAAATGTTTTCAATATTATTATGAATAATCTAACAATTATAGAAAAACATGTTATATTTATAAGGAAAATTGAAAGAGAAAATAATTTCATGTCACATACATTGATTCGATTATGAATTTGTCATCTCAATATTTTTATGACCACCACCAATCATTCACATAAAATATCATTTTTATTTTTCATGTATTTTAGTATTCTATGAATAAAAATTTTAGGAATTATCTCCATTAATACAATAGGGAAAATAATAAATCTTTAGTAAATTATTCTAGTAGAAAATTAATATATTCCATTAAATTACTTTAAATCTCCCATTCATTAAATACATTAGCACTCTAGAAGTACCCATTATGTTTTACACAAAATTATTTCAATTCAATATAAACATATAGATTCTATAACTTTTCATCCCATATAAAAAAAATATTTTTCATCACATCATTTATTATTTCTATTACATATATAAAAAAATCTCAATGTAGAAGTATTTATATAATATAAATGAATCATCAAAATTTGTTATTTTGATAATAAAATATATTTATATTCCAACAAAAAATCATATCCATTTTAAAACAAAAATCGAAATTAAATTATAAAATTACTATCAACAAATAAACATCACATCTAAAATTCAATAATTCCTAAATATTATCTTTTAAGAATTGAGATATTTTTATTTATCCCATTCAAAAGATAATCATAAATATTTAAAGAAATCAAAAAAATTAAAATATTTGGATTTATTCTAAACATAACCCTTTAAATATTATCAACCTCATAAAGCATAACCCATTATAAATAAATAGAGTAAATATTTTAATTAAAATACAATTTGAAATAAAATTCCATATCAAAAATCACTACAAAAAAATACTCACAATATTACACATTAATTTGTGACCACTCACCTATGGGATATCACCTTTAATGTAACGTTATGAAAAAACTATTATTAAGTGTGTAAATAATCAATTTATAACATTATTTATATAATTAAAATTTTAAATTTAATAGCTAAAAAAATAATATCCTTTAAAAATATTCACATTATGAAAATCATTTGCCTAAAAAAGATGATGATAATACAAGAAAACTAATGGTACATGGAATATTATATTAACCCATTATGGTTTCATTAGTTTTTTTATTTGATAATACCATATAAATCTCATTATAACACCCCAATTGGAATTATACATATTGGATACAATTATCCTCCCATTTATAGCCATTTTTTCTAAGGACATAGATAGACATAAAAAAATCATGATTGATAAAAAAAATATTATAGTATCCTCATTATAACTATATATTAATATATTTATGATTTTTTCTAGTATATATAATCTTAATTAGTTATAAAATTAACTTCACATCCTCCATCATATATTATAACATATCCTCCCAGATAAAATTTGTTAGAAAAATTGCAACCCCACACATTAATGAGTGAAATGGTCACTAAAAATAATTATGTGCCACACCAACGGTTGATTTATACATATTTTTAGAATAGAATAAAAAAATGACAAATGATCCACCAATGATCATATAGAATTTAGAATACATTCTATATATTTATACTTAAATGTTTTAATTATCAAATCAGTTTAGATATTATCATGTGGGTGAAATAGGGGGTTACATTAAAACAACCATCCAGTATAATGATTTACAAAGTGAATAAAAATCATTTAATATCATTGATAGTATCTCCAGATTCATTACCACTATAATCACACAATTAACAACAATAAAACCCTCATACGATTACTTCCCTAAGAAAATAAACAAGAGAACATCGTGAATATATCAATGATATCTGAATTAGAATAAACAAAATTTTATTGTTGGATGAATCCCTCTAAAAAGTCTAAAAAAATATCAATATCTTCAACAGATTAATTTCCAAATTAAAAAACTACTCTACTGGAACATGATGTTCTTATTAATCTGGCTAACATATATAACCTCAGGAACCAAACATGGCTTCCTCCAAACCCCCTTGGGATACCCAAACTGCCTCCTCATATCACGATGAATCATTGAAACTCATAGACGCAATAACAAAAATAAATTATAATGTTCATATAAAACCTCACCTTCCATGATTTGGAAATCGAATAAAATTAAATATAATGACACAATGTTTAGCTAACCATTTTCTAAATGATTTAATGTAGAAAAAATTATAATAAGATCTCTACATGATTCCACCTCAATCTATCCCAATTTAGACTTATTTATTTTATATTACAATATAGTTATAACATTAATCTAACAAAGAAAAACCCCGGATTAATATCCCAAAAGTTATTAGACCTAAAATACAACAATTACATCACTTTGTATTTTTTTCATGGCCACAAATCATCCAAATATTAATAATATCTCCAAAAATGGATGTAATCGGTAATATTGTTCCATAAAAATATATTAAAAAATTATAATCATATGGGTATAAAATTATGGCTATCATGGGTAATCTATTAGAAGGAAATAATACTATATTTTTACATCATTGGGGTTTCAACTTGTTATTTTTAAGATTTTTTAATATTTATAATGAAATATTTAGAAAAATATATCTACATTTGAAAATGATAAGAAAAGAAAAAAAAGGAAACATAAAGTGTTAGTGTTTGAAGGAGAGTAATCTAAATGTTGTTTATGGGTTACATTGTTGTGCATGTTAGATATTTTTATTCAACTAATAAATATATTTAATTTCATTTATATATTACTTACTCCATTTATTTTATGAGACATGAAACATATAAAGGGATACCTAAAAATACCATGACCCATCTCCTCCATAATTATATGGTGGTGAACACACATCATCCAAAATAATTACTCCTTCTCATAACACCAATACACTTTTTTAATTTTATAATGTATATTACATCCCTACATTTTAGGAAAATTAGAGTAGAATTGATTTCATTTAAAATAAAATTGAATAAATATATTTATATTGGTAAAACTTGGTTGATGTTTAAGCTTTCATGGAAGATATAAATGGATATATTCTAAGGGAGACCCCAACATATGATGATTATTGTACTCAAACTTGTGTTAATGGAATATGATATAGTGTGTGAATGTGCATCCTAAAATAGTCCCACAATATGTAATGTTATGGATAGGTGAAAAACATATAAATACTCTAATTTTCATATTTTAAAGAAATTATTAATGGATAGATGAATAGGAGTGAATATGATATGTTAAATGATGGATACTAATTTTTATATCCTAAAATAAATATTGGATTTGGACCAATGTTGTTGAAATCTAACTCAAATGGTTATCAAATGTCAAATAAAACATCCATGGATTAATGGATATGGATAATATAGTTCATCTTAATGTGTTATTGTATTATTTTAAAAATAATTATGTCTATATACTATTTGATGAAGGTTTGATGAATTTTGGATTTGATTTGCGAAATCATCATATTCATTTGAATTGATTTATAAAATTTGTGAATAAGGATGAAAATTGACTATGTCATACAATTTTTAAAATAATCAACACAGCCTGGTAAAAATGATAAAATGGAAGATATATGGTTATATAAATTCAATTCCATTTTAAAAATATAAATGACCATATATTTATACATATTATTTTATATATTTCTAAGAGCCATCTATCATATATAATCATTATGTGAGAGGTTTAAGCATGAATATTACCCACGTAATCATATATTTCATAGGTATAGGCCTCACATTTTCATTATTGTAGTTTATCTATGGGTTTGATCCAATTCATGCAGTCTCTTGTATATTGGGAGATAATATTTTTTTCCAAAAAAAATATATTCTGAGAAAATATTATCAGTTGAGTTTGGATACTGACCATATTGATTTAAGTATGACAAATAAAATGTGATACCATCATGTGACGATGATAGATGAAGTTGTGTTTCAATTAGAATGTTCTGATAATTTTAATATATAAATTTTTATTTAATGAATGAATCAATCTATATAAGGATGAATAGAGATTCATATGAAATTTGTATGGTTTTTCATTTATCCATATAGAATTTTTTATGATTTTTTTTTGAATAATATAGAAGAATAAGAGGAATAGAAAGATGGTATGATATTAGTTAAGTCTTTACATAGCCATAAAAGAAGAGAAAATGACATATACTTCCATAATGTTAAGATCTCAATTTTATAGTGGCATTTCTATGGCTGTTTTGGTTATTATTTTTATGGAGAGTATTCTCCTGATTAATTATCAAATGAGAAATGAATAGAGGCCTTGAAAGAACACCATAGTTAATTTTTAATGGTTGTACCACTATGTTTTTTGATATGCTAATGTATAACACCAAGATCTCCATTATAGAGTGAATTTCATGTTAATTCATTTCACATGTAGACTAAGATTAAAAATTATACTGAAAATTTCCTTTTACCAAATGAGTGAGAATTAAGTGTTGATATCAATTGGGAAAATAATTAGAGGAACTAAAGTACACTGGAAGATAGTATAATATATATAGAAATGAGAAATTATTCACATTAAAGGAATAATATATTACTAATATTTGTTCTGTATATGATATAGTCATTTGAGGTAAAAATAATAAGGAATATAGAGACTCATCCCCATATTTTTTTCATGATGAAGGAAATAAGATCATGAGAGACACCCCATGATCAATTAGTTGAGTAAAAAAAGATCATATGCATAAAATTTGTTGAATGTATATTATAAATTTATAAAATAGAAATTAATATTAAGGTTTCTAATATATAAAATGAAAAATAATAAAGTGGGTGAGGTGTTTGGGAACTCAGAGCTCAACCCAAGTTGGAAAAAAAGAAAATTACTAATGAACAAGAAATGGATAAGTATTTCATGCTTGTGCTGATGTTGGTAGTCATTAGGGTGTCAAATGTGAAGTAGTATTGGAAGTCGGACACCATTAATTGATCAATGTACTGATGATGAGAATAAAAATAAAGAAGAAGAATTTATGTAAGAGATAGAATATTCTACTAATCTATTTATTTTTTCAGATCCTTACTGAGTGTATGGAATTTCTGGTGTTGATTATAAAAAGAGCTCAGTGAGTGATTAATCGATGGAATATTTTCTAATGAACACCCATGAATCTATGCTTCATGTATTGAAAAAGTGTTAGATATTTATCATGGAAATTTTTTTCCCTTTTAAGACACTACAATGAATAAGGGTATCACTATTTTTATTGGACAAAACATCCCTTTGTATAACCGTTGGTCTGAATCAAGATAATCAATAAGAGATAAAAAGGGATTTGTAGGATCATGTCTAAATATTTATTCACCTATGTAATATTGTAAGTGTCCATTTTCACACGTGCAACATTATGAACATCACACTGGTGTAATATGGTGTTCCCATAAATCTGGATGATACCAATCGAACTCCCTATATATAAATGATAGTATTATAGTACAGAACCCACAAAATAGATATTATATAATTTTAAAGGAGTAGGTATTTATACAAAAAATGAAAATTTTATGTGATTCATTTATATTCCTTATAGTATTTATATTCCAATTACCTTCGATATATAATGATGAAAAATATATTTCAGTAATCATTCATATATGATAAGGTCTAAGGGGGTTAAAATGTTTATAAAGGCATTTGATTTTTGGGCCAAATAGGTATCACTATATTCACAACACGCGACTGCACCAATCTTATTGTGTATTTTAATTACTATCAGAGATATGGTACCATCAGATTGCATATATATTTGAGGATCCTGTTAATCTCATCAATTATAAAGATGTGTAGAAAAGATATATTTGAAAGAGTTAAATTAAAATATCAGATTCTATTCAAATTGACACACATGTGGAAGTATCTTCCATGACTATTGAAAATAGGGGAATGAAATATTCCAATATTCGTATAGGAGCCTCAAGAATAAAATAAGAACATCCACTAACTAATGGAAGTCAGAATAGTTTTTTGTAATTCATATAGTAATTATATCGATAGCATTAAAATGTCTAGATATTTATATTGTGAGTATTGGGTCAAAATGGTTAAAATTAATTTTTAAAATATTACTTTTATATATTTTTTTATTTTGGAGAAAGATTTTGTGAATTCATAGCTGATAGATGGTCACATGCAATGAAAAACTTATTTTTATGGTAGCTATAATAATATAACTGTCTCATCAATGTAGTGAAATATGATGAACATTCCATAAAAATTATTTGAGAAAAGAAAATTAAAGAAAAAAATAACTAATATCTTTGATAAGAATAAAAAATTGTGTAATGATTATTAAATAAATATCCATTCATCAAAAAAGTCACATCATGAGACTATTAATGTTATGAATTTCTTGTTGTATATAATATCAAAAAACATAAAGGGGATTGATACAATATTTTACGAACCATGAAGTCAACATGAAGATGATATTAATAAGAGAATGAAATAATAAACTCAATTATTGGTGAGAAGAACATACTATGTTCAATTTTCATTAAATAAAATGTGAATTTTAGAAATTTGGAATCAAATTCAATAGTTTTTTACCAAAAAAATTGGTAGAAATCTATTGTCACCCCTATATGAGTGAAAACTAGACTATAAGAAGTCTGAAACTAGTGGAAATGAGTAGCTATGAACACCAATAGTTTCATCAACTATTTACTCATAGTGGATGGTAATAAAATGAAATTTGTTTCAATTATAGATATAAGTGCTTTCATTTTTGTACATTTGTAAAATAAATATATATTTAAACATGAGTGATTATGTATGGAGTGAAACTGACCCTAAAAATAAGGCTGGAAAAGGGAATATTTAAAATTACATACCCTCGGCACAAGATGTGTCTTCAAAAGTGGATAATGATCAAAAAAATTATTATAAAAATTGTACAGAATACTAGAAAAGATAATTTTTAAAACATTTAGTTCTACTGGATATTTGGACACATGGTCATGGGGTATTGGTATTGTTGGAGAATAAAAAAATTCTAAAAAGACATATTATAGTGATAAAAATACCAAAGTGGAAAGAATATTATTTAATAGAATCAACAAAAAAATAAAAAAATTATGGTTTATGAACAAATATTTATATCTAGAGAATTTACTATTTTTTAAACATTGATGGCCACACATAATGTGACTAATTGTTTTTTATATGCATCAATAAATCTTTTATACATTAGAATAAAATTCATCTAGTATATATAAATAAGAAAACTACTAATGAATGTGAATATATATGAGAAAATAGTTGAATCAGTTAGTCTCATGAAATCTACAATGATTCCCATTGGGTTTACAATAATGGGTAACTCAATGAATTCCAATTTTGTGTGTGGATTCTATAATAATAAAATCTATATTCAAAGAAATACCATATCCTGGATACCTGGCCAAAATCGAATAAAAATTAAAAAAGAAATACACCCATGATTCCATATGACAAATACGATTCTAGAAAGAAGAGGCCTCCAATTAAAAAGAAGGAATTTCATGATCTTAATGAAATATTTATCATATGGGCATATCAACTAAAATAATATAGGAATATTTTATTGATATAAGAGAATTAATGTTCCTTTATTATTAAATCAATGAATGCTACTCCAGAAATTATGCATGATGAGGAATTGTATATTTCCAGATTTCTTAATGGGGAATAAATATGGATGCCTAATGAGGATTAAGGTATGATTTTATTTAAAAAATTTAGATAATTAAAAAAAATACCATTGATATGAGAATTAAAACTCATTACCAATGATATAACTGAAGATAAGTAGATGATGTCCTTTTTCCCTCACTCATATTGACTCTCCTCAAATAGGGAGTTTATTGTGATTTTAAGGGTAATACATTTATCATGAATGTAACCATCGTGATTTTGTATGTAATGTACAACTTTATGAGAATCAACTTGTGATGTAAATTTTGATGGATAATTGTCCTCTCACTTAAATCTAAAATTTAGATTGTCTAAGAAAAATTAAAGTTTTAACATATATTTCAAAAAATACTTATTCTTTAATTATTTGTGTGTATTTTTTTTAAAAAAGTAGAATAATTTTATAAATAAATGATTAAGTGAAATTACTTATAAATATTAAATATTGATTATTATTATAGATATTGGGTGAAAAATAATAGAATATTTTGAAATATCTACTATACTACTCTTGATAAATGATTTTCAATGTTATAACTACATTAAAAGAAATATACAGACAACATTGATTATTTAGTAAACTCACACTTGTTTTATAAATTTACTAGCCAATATATAAATAGAGTTAGCTTAATAAATGCGCATTTATAAGACATATGTTGCATTTTACTTCTCTTAATGTTGTTTATTATTATAGGGGACAAAAATAATCCTAGAGACAAGGTGAAGATAAATTATATCCATATGAGAGCACCATATATTTAAGGTGGGGGTGTTTTCCATCCTTTGTATTTTATCTGAATTATTGGGAGAATATATAAATTTACCTGATCTGCTAATGTATTTTCGATGAAAATCAAAATGGGGAGATTGAAGTGAACTTGTGGATTTAATGATATAATTTTTTTTATTTTTTATCAGCATTATAAGTGGAATTTGGTCTTTATTGAAAAGTATGGGTGATATATTTGAGTACCCAAGAAATAAAAGTGGCATATGAATTTTATATAATGTGGGTGATATAGAACTCAGTTGAATTCTATTCCACATAAACTTTAAAAATTATTATTTTCATAGAAAATGAGCTTAGAATTGTTCGGATCCTTGGGGCATATAGTTAGACATGTTATTAGGGAAGCAGCTGAATCTAATGACTGTTAAATTGGATATTAAGTTAAATACATGTGACATGGTGAGTGAATGTAATGTTCTCAAAATTCAGACAAGAAACATTTTCGTGGTTGTTTAAGAATATTTTAAAATGTATCATTTTAGGGATTAAATCTAACTTAAATGGAAAGATGATGAGGAATAAATAATATATTGTTGAATTTTTCTATGAATATGGAAAACAGAATGAATTTGTATACTTTAATTATGGGAATTTAAATCCATATACAATTGAGATAGAATTTTTAACAAACCATCGATAGATTAATGGATGAGTATTGGAGAGTCCCAAATTCTGTGTTATTGTTTTATACTTGACATAACATTTACCCATTCTTAGATGAAGGTATGTTAAAGATAATAAATGATATAAAGATCCCAAAAATTCATTTTTATTAATTCATAAAATTCTGCAAAAAAGAGTGAATGTAGGTTATGTCATAATGTTTTTGTAGGAACTAATTCATATTAGAGATATAAAAAAATCGATATGAAATGGTTTTTTAAACATAACTTAATGAGTTATCCAATTCTAAACTACCTTATGAATTTTTTTTATCAATGTTGGAATCACCTAGAATGAAAAATCATGATGTGAGAAACATAATAAAGGACCATACCTAGGTAAACATTAATTCTATATACATAAGAAACATCAATTTAGGTGGTCATAATATATAAATTTTGATCTAAATCGTTGAAACTCATATTTAATCAATAAAAAAAATCATCTAATTATATAAGAGTAGTCAAAAGAAAAGATAATACATAAGGTCACTCTTCAATATCTTATTTTTGTTCTTATGGTCAATCCATTTCATATAGTAACTTGTATTCTTGGTAAAAATTATAGTTTTCATTATTTTTAAATTCAAAATTTTTTAACAATAAATTCATTAGTATGATAATATTGTTTATTAAAACATAATGTGCATGTGATTCAGGTAGATATAAAGTTAAAAAAAGCATAGTTGTTATCTAAATGTGATGATAATATTAATTTCTATAATGGTATATAATGAAGCTCAAAAAATACCAAAATATGAACCAACCACCATATGAAATTTTGAATGATTAACATTCATCTATAGAATATTTATAATATGTATTTTAATAGAAGACAATAGTGTATGATTGGTATGGGGTTAAATCATTTCAATTTGATCCACATGGTCGAATAACAGATATAATTGAAAAATGGATTGAGGTTCTGATCAAAATTAAAATGTTGTTTTCTTGTGCATATTTTGGTGCTGACATGTGATGTTTTTTACTTCACAATAGAATGAGATAAAAAAAATTATTAGAGGATGCATAAGAACACCACTATGAAGATTATATTGTCATTAAAAATAGGATTTTAAGATGTCAAATTCCAATACTAGGAGTTACAAATTGTTGGACATTTCATGATTTGTCTTTTTCACATGGAAAAAATGATGTATCTTTTAAATTCACATTCTAGTGAGATTAATGTGTGAGAAAGATGAGATGGGTGAGAAGAGGAAAATGAGGGGAGGTACTCATTCTTATAAGAATACTCTAGAATATAAATTGTCAACAAAGATAAAATTAATAAAAGAATAATATATAAAACCCATACCCCTCTATATTAGATAGTTGGTTGAGGAGAAAAAAAACAATTGTTAATGCGGGGACTCATCCACATGGCTTATAAAAAAGGAAATATGATTTTGGGAGAAATTGTGTATTCATTTAATTTATAAATTGAATATAAGGGCCACCAATGTTGATGAGGTTATATTCAATTTCCAAAATATTAAAATCAATATATAGGTGACCTATATATGACAATATAATGAAAAAAGGAGTTTGTTTTTTTAAAATGAGAGCACCAATCATGAATAAAAACCGGAAAATCCCTCAAAGAAAAGGAGGAAGATAATTTCAATTTCTCACCTACCATGAATATGATAATCAACTTGTTATTAATGATGATAATGGATTTCACTTTTCTAAAAATTTATTTACCAATTAGAGTAATTTGAGAAAATGATGGAAGAATATGTTGAGTGCGCGATCTATTGTGTTGTTATTATTTTTCATTGAGGTGAGTGTTCTAGAATTTGAGGAGTTTTCTAGGTTTAAAGATCCCAAGAACTCCATGAGTGAGATAGGACGTGAAAATATTTTGAAGATGAAAATTTAAATTGTTTTATATACAATGACCATGTTTCTTATATTAATAGAGTTGAATTTTTTTCCTTGAAATAATATATTCGGAATAAGGATATAATTATTTGTTAGTTAAGAGACCTCATTATGTAGTATTGTTGAACTAAATAGGATATTGAAAAAATCTATAATAGAAATGTTGGAATTACAATTTAATTATTCCTTCATGTGTACAGTAACTTTTAAGTCCCTTTGTTGACTTGAGACAAATTATAAATATCACCCATATGTAATATCATGTTCTTTGTTCTTAGGATGATGCATGGGAATGTTAAATTTTATTAATGATATGATTATATTGGGGAATCCATTCATTTTAAATTCCAACTATTAGAATGAGTAGTTATTGGTACTAAACCATAGAAATTATCAGTGATTATTTCCTTTACCGTAATCAATCTCATATAGGAATTAATTTCTATGTGAAATGAAAAAATATCAAATTTCACTAACCAAGAAAGTAGTTTAAATTCAAAGGTAGAAACAATATTTCTAAATAATATATAATTTTTTAAGAATAGGAATCCTTGGATTAGACACCTCATCTCATGTGATATGACCTACACTTTTGGGCATCTCAATATATGATAAAGTGGAGTTTGTAGTGAAAAATGTGATAGGTTAGGGGTGACAACCACATACATATCCCTCATATCAAATTGCCTTGGAAAAAATATTTTTTTTGAATTATAATAAATTGTTTGGGGAAAAATATAATGTACCAAATTATAACCCCTTTGATTAGTTATCCATGTTAGTATACATTTTGATGAATGGTCGGTAAAAACATGGAAAAAATTGAAATAGATGTGTACTATAATAAAAATATAAAAATATAATAAATAAAATAAAAACATAGAGTATATAAATTTACAATTTAGTGGCTTTGATAGAAAATATTTTGGATGGAGAAGATAAATTAGTTTTACAGGCAATAGAGTCACATCATGGAATTATTCCAAAATATGATCACTCATACCAATACATTGGTAAATTCCAGGATTTTTGTATATATAAATATTTTTTATTCTTTTCCATAAGTTATTATTCCCTAAACAATAGTTACTTATTTTTTTATTGGGATGAGAACTATGGTAGTAATACTATTTCATACCATGATTTATAAAGAAAAATGGTATATATTATTATTTTTAACTAATGACCTTTACGAGTCTTCCACATAAAGAGAGTGATGATCCCATTTCTTGAAATGATATGAATCATTGATTAAGATAGATTTTTAATAATTTATTAGATTTATTGAGTGTTATCATATAATATAGTTTTTTTTGGATGGTCAGGGATTCGTCAATGGTTTTTATATAGGATTTTCTAGAAGAACATAGAGTTTCATTAAGGTGGAGAATAAAATCGTAAGATTGAATTTCATGCAATACAATATAAGAATGTGTCCCCTATAATAGTTAAGGTTATCAATTTCCACCCAAAAAATATATGTTTTGGGGTTTCATTGGATCTAGAATTAGTCTATGTTACTGATCATCTAATGAGATTATCCACTACATATCCTACATTGACAATTTTGGTTCTATTCATCTATAGATACTACTATTTCTTATGGGTATCCAATTATTCACTCATTACATTCCTATAGGCCTATATTGAATTGCCTTTTACTGTGTGTTTACTGGGTCTAGATAAAATATTAATAGATATGAACATCTTTTGTTTGAAAAGAAGAATTTATTTTTTCATGAAAACCTCTTTAACAACTTATTTACAATAAATTCGCATATCAATGGATGTTCTTTAGTCTTTTAATTCATATATTAACAATTTAGTTTATAAAGATCAAAATTTACCATATTTAAAAATTAATCTGAATATTTATCTGATGAAATTAATTGTTTTAAATTTATTAGAATATAATATATTTCTAATTATAATTAAATAAAAAATTATAATTGAAAAAATTGAATATGTAAATTCCTCCACAATTGAGATATACATTTTTAATTTAGAAATCCCAAAAAATAATTTTCATAAATAATATATCCTATCACATGATAATGAAATTTTATAATGAATATTAACATCTAATTAATTAATTAAATATCACTATATTAATTTTAATTTTTTTTAATTCTGTTCCATAAAACATATCATCCTTATACATAATTTTTCAGTATAATAGAAATCATTGTATAAATAATTTGATAAACTCATTTTATTCTTCTAAATTTGGGTTCATTATTCATCTGTCAATCCATAACTCTATATAATGAATGTCTTATTAAAAAATATTTATATATCCATTTATTTGTATTTCACTTATTCAATCATTATGTAAAAAATAATATGGAGAATTTCATTCCTAAAAGAAATCATCCACTGAGGTTAATTTTGATTACAATGGAAGGTAATGATTGTTCAATGAACTATCGTACATATTTAATGCTACAATTATGTTTGGATTTTTTGAACATGAACACAGAATTCATTGTTTATTATTAGAACCATCAAAATGGATCCAACTAATGAAAAAAATCTAATTCAAATGAATTATTCCTTTTTTTTCAAATGATGTATATTTAATGTGTAGTTTATTATTGAATGTGTGTTATTAAAAATAACGTTTAGTTAAAATGTGAATATATGATATATTGTAAATTATTTCAATCCTTATAAATTAATTAATTTAAAAACTTTTTTGTTTGGGTAATTCATCATATTTTACAATTTTTTATTCCCTACCACTATGAATCCTAAATTAATGTAAAATATTTCCCCCCAATTGTTAGATAAGAACTCATTGTATTCAAAAATAAATATTTTTCTATAGTATTTTAATTTATAATTCACATGGATAGAAAAAAGATATAACCAGAAATATGATGAAATCCCCCAACACATAGATGTTAGTAACTTATTTAAAGAACAGAAACTCAAAACCTAATAATATGATCTTTTTGTGGAATATAAATACAAACATTTAATTATTTCTAGAGGTATACAAATCTAATATTAAAATTGGTACATTAACTAACATATATGAAAATTTGAGACCAAATCCTTTTTTTAGTGAATAAAAATTATAGGAGAATGTGGGATAAAAAAGCTCAATGGGTTATCCCTAATGTGATGTTTTGATTATTTTTCCAATAGCTAGGTAGTTATAGTGATCACCCCCAATTTGATGGTGGATTGGATTTTTGTGATTGATACCACACACACATTATTTTTTATGTTGTTCACTGGGAAACAATACGTTTAGAGAACTTATAAATCTATAAAATACCACATAACCATTTCTAATTAATAATATAATGTATATTGGGGGAGGGGTTAAAAATAATAGATATCAATTTAACTTATTTTACCAACCTATACAATGTATTTTTAATAAGTTTAAGGGATTAATGGGTTCACAAATCTCCCTTAGATCTTTTATTCTTCAATTTACCATAGTGTACTTGTTCTGATGTCCTCTTCCACTCTTTTATTTGACAATCTCCAAGGTCAGTAGTGGATGTAACATGATAATTATATAAATGATAATTGATTTAAAATGTAATTTGAGTTGGGAAAGTTAAAATTAAATGTAATTAAATTAATTTTTTACCCCATTAATTGTATCATCCAAGAGCACTTTATCTGTATTATGTTGTACAATGAAGACAAATTAGGTTTGTGGGTGGTAATTTTTTTCATGATATTATATTTCTTATAGGACTTATTCATCTTTAAAAAAACATGGGAAGTAGTTTCTTCTCATGATCATGTTATGGTTAATGTATTTTCAATGTATGAAGATCTTTACACATCATTATCATGATATAATTCACCTATTTTTTATTCATAAACTATTAATCTTGAATAAAATAACAAGTGGTTATGATTTTCACATTATTTAGAAATAGTTCATATTAATCTATGTGTAATGGGAACAAAATATGTAAATATTGAAATTTTTTATATTCATAGTAGTATCCATCCACCCATCCAGAAATATACACCCATGGTTATTGTGTGTGTTGTGACCATTTGGATTATTTCCCATGAACATATGAGAATATATTATGGTTAGTGTTATAAAAACTGTTTAGGTATAACAATTTTACCATTGCAGTAGTTTCATCGACCTTATTTAATCAAGAATATTAATTATAATTAATTATAAGAAAATGTTTGTTAGAAATTATATAACCACCTAGGAGAAAAGATTAAAATAAATAAAATAATAAATTAATGAAAAAACTAAAAAAGGAACAAAATTAAAAACATTTATGACATAGATACAACTAAATAACTAACTATACTTAGAAACAATGCTAAAATGATGATCAATGGTTTTTCATCATTTCTTAGTCAAAAAATTATTTAATCCATAGTGTGTAGTAGAGTGGTTGAATTTAGTTATCCATCAAAGTGAATTGGTTATAAAATTAAACTTAATAAGGGATAATTAAATAATTTTGTTTTTAAAACCATAATATTTTTGGAAATATTTTTTTTAATTGTTTAATTTATTTGGTAGTATGGAATATATGAAATAGTTAGTATTGAGGAACCTCAATACATTATTTATATTATTAGTTAAACTTGAATTTTATAACATAGTCATTACAATTGGTGGTATGAATAGGAATAACCATATATAAATATAAATATTAATATTTTTATATAAATATAATATAATAATAAATAGTTTAACAAAATATAGTAAAATTTTTATATGCTTCAAAAATTCCTTTTGTCTAAAAAATAAATTTTATAGTTTTTTGGGAAAAAATAATAAATCTAATTTTTTGAAAATTAATAATTTTTTTTTGATAAAATAAACTTCATTTATTAATCTATTTGTCAAATTTATCTAGGAATTAATTTTGGTAAATGTTTTGAAAATTTTATTTTTTAATGAATAGTGAAAATACTAGTATTTATTGAAAACATATTTTTTGATTAAAAAAATTATAAGTTATGATTTTTTTAAAATGGTTTTCAAAGAAAAACTAGTAAAATTTTATATTTATTAATCTAATTTCGGGCATTTCAATAAATTTATTATTTATTTCTAGTATAAAAACGTTTTAATATTTTGAATATTTTATTCGTGAAAACACTTTTCATCCCCTTTACATGTTAAATTTTATATTACCATTTTAAAAATCTATAAATGGAATATGAAAAAAATTATTCCATATTAATAATAATAAAACTTAATATTATATAATGAGTACAACATAATTTTTTCACCATAATGAAAAGTTAAAATAGAATAAATTAATTATTGCGATTATGGTTAAACTGTGTTTACCATGGGTTAAACTAAAAGGATAAGGGGTAAAATGACCAAAAAATATGTCAAAAATCTATTTTATAGGAATATTTAGGACATATTACATCTACTATTCTATAATGATCTTTTTATGATCATTTTTTCTTGGAAAAAATTGCGGTACACATTATAATTTTCATTAATTAGTAGTATGTCCTCTCTCCCACATATATATAGTCACCCCTCTCGTATCCTATTCAAACATCACAAACCATTTGTATAATAAATATTATTCCAAAATACATTTCTTTTTTCCACTACCAAATTTTATAGCATTTTTTTATTTTGAAACCCATCATATGAGTGCTTTATGTGTAAATATAATAAGGCTCTCCAAAGTAGTGGTAAAATTATTAAACTTGTGTTGTTGTTTTATTTATATTTCAAAAAAATTTAATCTTATCAAAATATGAATATATAAAAACAATTTCTCCATTATACTGAAATATTATTTTGTAAATTTAATAACCTATATCCATACCCACTTCCATCAAATGGGATGAAAAATTGTTGATCTTGAGTATGACATACTACTGCCATGCAAACCAATGCAGGTTGTTTTCCACGAACACCAGTAAAATATTGATATAATGAAGGATTTAATGTTTACATAAGATATATATGATTTTATTAAATTTATGTAATTATACTTTCAAAACAACCTTCTTATCTTGGAACCCATTGGAAAATAAGTATGCCTCCCGTGTATATAGTGGACTTCCGCCACACGAACCAATATGACATGTTTAAAATTTAAATTTTACATGGATGTTAAAAAGGATATGTTGAATTAATATAAATTATATTTTTACTTTAATTATAACTCTATAATTTATATATCTCATATACCCTCTTAATATCTATTCCATAGGGGATACAATAACGTAGTTTGTGTGATCAATGGACAACTTCCTCGCCCATGGATGAGATTCATTCTTCACTAATGCTTGTAAAGAATGTAATATGGATTAAATTAGTAAATAAATATTATATATATGAAATAATAATGTTAATAAAAATTTGTATTATTATTTACCAATATTTTTATATTTGTTAAAAAATTGAAATAGTCATTTTGTGTCTGTATAACATACATTATCCATGAACAATGTATTCTTTTTTCTATCGGTAAATTTTATATATTACTCTAAATACATAAATAATGAATATATTGAAGATTTATATCATTTTAAACATTATATATATTATTTATGTATTCTTAATTTAAATTGATTAAAAATTATAAATAAAACCAGTAACGAAAGAATCAACTGTTACCCAAAAAGTTATTTTAAAAATAAATTGTTAATGAACGCGAAATAAATGGCCAGAACTAAATAGTATATGGTATGATATGTATAATTATTGTTTTTAGTCTCTGTATAAAGATAAATATGTTTTTAATACATTAGTTTTCCAAGTGTACGAAGGATGTTAAAACATAAGGTATGAGATTTTTATCTCACTTTTATTTTTTATGAGACACATGCCAATGTGGAAAGATATTTTGTCTCAATTTTCCTTATTTGAGATATATCTGGTGTTATGAAATTACATTATTTTATGAGGTATAAATATATAACATTCAAAATATTATATCTATAATATCCTTATATTTATAATATTTAATTTTTCTTTTTTACATTATCATTTAAGGGGTCTTACTATTCAATATTTACCAAAGTGGTAAGGGTTTGTTGTTAAAATATTATTATTTATATTATTTTTTACGATTATTATTTAAATAATGAAATATTATGATATATTTATCTATAAATTAATAAATTCTATTATCCTAGCGTTATTCTTTAGGAATACATGTTTTACCTTCATTTTAATATCTTTATACACACTAGATTCCAAAAGAATGTTTTTAAATAAAATAAACATTATTTCTGTAATTGTACACAAAAATATATTCTTATATATCCATTTTTTCTAAATATGTTTAAAAAAATGTTTTAATGTTTTTATGGAATAATTATAATTTATTTTTTTTCCATTTTTTACTATTTTCATAAGGTTTTAAATATAATATTCATGATGTTTTAAAAAAAAAGGGATGTTTAGGATTTACCAAAAATTTGAAAGGAACAAAAATTTTAATCTGTAAGAAATTATTCACCTTTATGAACATTAAATTTTTTATAGATCCCATTATATGATTCAATTTTTATTTTTACCAAAAGTAATTTCAAATTTATTTAATTAATACTTAGTTTTAACACATAATTATCAACTCATTATTGTTTTCCTCAATAATTATTCATAGTGTATTATTAAACCAATTTTCTATTTAATATGAAATACATTGATATAAAATATGATATTTTGGGGATATTATCACATTAAACCATTATTAATCATTTTCTAAATGGTTTTTCTTTATGTTTAAAAAACTTATAAGAAACTCATATCTTTATCTTCAGTTATGATATAATGAAATGTTTGTGAAACATATTTTTTCATGGGTTCTCATGTGATGAATGTTTTTTGATCTTTTGGATCAAAAATTTATGTATTATGTATTGCGTGGTACCTTCATCTCCCTCCAATTCATTTTGTAATGATTAATTCTATATTATCTCAAAGGTTACATGGGAAGTTACCCCAACCCTGATGTAGGTACATAATGGTTAGACCAATCCTAATATGAAATTAATTTCATGTTGGATTTAAATGAAAAAAATATTATATGTTTACGTGCGTGCATTAATTAAATTGAGTCCTTAGCCCCAACCTTTAAAAGAAAACAAGGAATGTTCTACTTTAAGAAAATGGTTTAAAAAATTTAAAATATGATTTCATGATTTTGACAATCAATACGTGTTTTTTATGATTATGTGGTTCCCCACTATTATAATTGTTTCTTATGATGATATTTTGGGATTTATTCTATTACATTAACCTAAAGGAACCATTTTTCTACTGAGTGTGATGGAAAATGAAATGATTTTCCTCATGAGAATTATAATTTTATGGGATATTAAATAAAAAATATCATTACAATGATCACAAAAAATTTTCAAGCTTACGAATCATGTGAAAATTTTAAACTAGAGAATGAGGAAACAATGTTTTACTGAGAATCTCATGATAAAACATCCAGCTTGTTCTAGTGATTCTGGTTATCCACCCATTTCTAATAAATTTTTTGAATACCATTGAAAAGATAATTTTTTGTTATCCAATGTTGGATCCTAAACTAAAATTTTGGTAATATGTAGTTTGGACGGAGAATCAGGTCAATAGTGTACTCTTATCAAGAGTACAAGGAATCAATATTAAACTAAATCCATAGATTTGACAGTATTTATTAGATTATTTTCAATTAGTACATCCCTAATACTCTTTATAATAAAATAGTTATGTAATTCCATGAGATAAAGTATAAGGTTGAAAAATCTGTTAGTACCTATGATGAAATCTCTACCAGAGGTATGAGATAGTCTTCTGGTATTATCATTCAACTGGAATGTATGGTTGATTGATTCATTAGTGTTTTAAAACCATTTATTTGAAGGTAATCAGTAATAAGATACTTTTATAGTTATAAATAAATCATTTAATTTTCCATCACGGTGGAAATAGGGATTGGAGTGAACAATAAATGACATGGTTTTGATATGAAAAGAAATTTGGAATACATGGAAAACAATAAAAACCATGGAGTGAAGATGATGATCTTTCGGTCATGGTCAATGTGTGGATGGAAACATGGAAGAAATTTTCATATGGGGAAAACTGAATGAATCAACTGTGTAAATGATGGTCATCAATTGGATGAATGTAGATGTTATGGAGAGAAGTTTTCTAATTATATGAATAAAGAGAAAGATCAACTAAATTTACCTCCCCCTCATTTGTTTTTTCAAATTAAAGGAGCTTTAGAATTATTATAATAAGTTCCCAAACTCAAGGGTTAATTGATATGATCAATTTTAGTAACCCATTACGTTGTGAGATAAATGTAAATATCATCAGATCACTATTTAAGAGGATGGGTGTGATAACTGTTTGATTAATGGTGCACTTACTTTCAATTATTGAACAGACAATGCGATATTTGAATATGGATCTACCCACTATTTTATATATGAATAATTTTATGGAGGTATAAAAATACCAGTTGAAAAATTATATTTTGAATTAGTAGTGAGAACCACAAATGTTACATTGATAAAATTATAGGTTTATGATTCCTCCCAAATTAAAGTTTATGATAATGTGCTTTAAAAAAATCATATCAACCATCCACTAGTTGAATTTAAAGTTATCTTAGGAATAGATTGTAATTATATATATAAATCCTACATCAATTTCTAAGGATGGAAAGACATATTTGATATTCAAAACAAACCTAAAATCCTTTATTATTGGGATTATAATTATGAACATGCAGTGGATATCAGCTAAATATTATGTGTTTCGATTACTATTCAAACAGGAATTTATCTCAGATATTTTGGGGGATACTCGACAATGATGATAAGCCTATTGGGTAGAAGATTTTTGTTGTATTTATAGAATAATTCCCAAATGTTTTACTGAATTATGACGTTATGTTCTCAAGAGAACTTATACTTGGTGAAATACCTATTTCAATGAATATCTAAAGAATAGCCCTGATTGAGTTGCATGAATTAAATAATAAACTCTATGATAATATTGATAAGGTATTCATTTGTCCATGTGTGTCCCCATAAGGTGCACCTATTCTTTATCTATGATGAATGATGGATCGATGTGACTTTTCATTGATTAACATAAACTTAACAATATCAATTTCAAAAAAATGTGTCCTCTTCCTCATATTGATGAATTGTTAATCAACATCACAGAGCTCAATTGTGGTCCAAGGATGAACTTTTTTTTAGTTATCATCATTTTAGGGTCATGGTGGCAGATATACCCATGAAAACATTATATACAAGGTATGTAGACTATGAGAATATTGTGATTCAATTTTGTCTTACAAATTCCATCATCATCATTATGTATTTAATTAATTGAGTCTTTATAGATTAACCTGATATATTTTGTACAATTTATGGATGAAATTAAATTTTTTACAAAGATAATGTAAAATAATAAATATCCCTTCAAAATTATAATAAATAACCTAATGAATGTGAAACTATATGAAAAATTTATAAATTTTTAATTTTGTATACAAAAGGATTAATTTTTGGGTCACATAATATGAAATGAGGGAATATCTATGGAATCATCATGTAAAGAAGTTATTGAAAATTGCAATAGACCAATCAATATGACTAGGAAATAATTTGTTATAGGTTTGGATAAAAAAAATGATTTTTTTTCAAGACTATCTAATCCACTTAACTTGTTATCTTGAAAAGATGTTATATTTTTTTGGTCATATGAATGTGAGGAAAATTTCAAGGATGCAAATGAAAGATTAGATATTTTACTAGTGCTTAAATTACAATATTTTGGAGGTGGGTTATTGATCCACAGAAAATCACCCAATAAGGTAATGAGATTCTTTCTTATGAAAATTAACTTGGTTATATCTTATACCTCATGAAATCTTATTGTTCATGAGATAATTACCCAAATCATGATTTCAAGTTAGATATGGTAATTTTTTTCCTTAATTATATTGATGTGTTATCTTTATAGGGAAAAATTTGATATGTGTAATTAATAAAATTGTTTAATGTACATATTCAACCATACAGAGTTGAACATGTACAAGAGAAGATTATTTTATCTGAATAAGGATTACAAATTATCAATACATTACCATACCGGGAATGTGAATAAGGTGGAAGTTGTTTTGAGTCCAAAGGATCATGATATCTTATCCATGATTTGGATCATAAAAGATAGATTATTTATGGTTTTGGAATGGAAATATCTTGAAATTATAAAGGAAGGGGAGAAATATTATCTTTCTCAAATGAGCGATCAACTATCCATCCTATTGAAGACTAAATAGGAATATAAACAAGATGTAAATCTATAGAATAATGTGAGAATATCTCCTTAGAGTAATATTTATTGTGATGTAGTAATAAGATTCAAGAACCATTTATGTTTTTAATTTATACCCAATATAAAGAAGGAGATGTTAGAAGAGTATAACAGTTATTCATTCTCAATGAAAATAATGTACAATGGTTTGAATGATTATTTATGGAGGTATAGAATGAAGAGAGATAATGTAGAGTTTTTTTACAATTGTTTATTTCAATAGTAAATGAATAATTTAAAAAATACTATGTTTATGTTACAATCATTATGTATAATAGATTTTTAATGGGAAAAAATAACCCTGGATTTTTTCCCCAAAATGTAGAAAGGGAATAATAATATAGGGTTCATAGTTGACCACATTACAATTATATCACAATTCATCACTATCAGTGATGAAATCTATCTTGATCAAATTCCATAATTATATATCAAGGAAGTTGACAGATTTCATGGAGAAAAGAAATTACATTTTAACAAATCAGGATCCAAGGATTATGTCAATGTTCTACTAACTTCTTAAGCAAGTTCTTGATAAAAATTTCATTATCATCATTTCATATCATCCTTAGATAGATGGTATGTCTGAGAGAACCATTAAAACCATATAGAATATTTTGAGGTCTTATTATATGTAGTTAAAATGCGGTTGGGATCAACACCTTAATTTAGTTTAATATTATTAGATGAATATATTTCACTCGATCATTCAGATGGATACTTATAAATCCATCAATAGAGGAAAGTGAAGGAAACTAATGTTTCATGATGATGTTAGATATAGAAATATTTTTGAACCATAAATGGAATATGAAATGGTAGAGATGTTTTCATCTACATATCATCACATAAGAGTAGAAAAATTAGATAAAAAAGCTACGCTAATAATCATTAACACGATTTGAAATTTGATTTTAGTGAGATGGATTTACTGTGAATTTCCCCATTGAAGAAGGTATTTAGATTTTTGAAGTTATAGAATAAAATCCATAGTAATATTGGTCCATTTTAAATTGTTGATCATACTGGGGTTGCAACTTATCCATTGGCACATCCACCAAACTTCTCCCAAGTCAAAGATGTGTTCCTTGTATCTCTCATTAGGTAGTGTATACCTAACCCTTAATATGTAGAAAACTTAGAGGTCGTACCAATGGAGAAAGATATTACTTACATGGAATAACTGGTTCAGATTATTGATAAAAGATATAAGGTGTCGTAAAATAATACCACACACCTAGTTAATGTTTTGTGGTAAAACTAATATCTTATTGAAGTTTTTTGGGAACCATAGTATGTAATGATGTAGAAGTATCCTATGTTTTTTATTTTAAGATTGGTTGATTTGGATGGAGAACTTAATTTTATGGGGGTTATAATGTATAACCTTGTGATTTTATGTAATAGTTTTTTGTGAATAATATAATTTCATTGAAATCCTGCATTACACACAACACTGAGTTTTAATGAACTAAAATACATTATTTATATTATTTATAAAAGATTACCATTATAATATAGGAAAAAAAATTCAAGTATAGATAATAATAAAAATATTTAAATTTAAATTATAAATTTTTTATATAATCAAAACATATTTATAAATAAGTACTTAATTATTTTAAATGCCTTTATATGATTTAGAAATTACTTTTTCTCAAAAAAAAGATTTTATCATTTTTTCTGAATTTCATTGAGACCTTTATAAAATTTATTTGCTAAAATTAACTTTATATTTATAATCCAACGCTATTAATTTTCTTACTTTTATGTTTTGGAAAATTTTTAAAAAAAATTATTTTTTGGTGAATAGTGAACATACTGGTTTTTATTAAAAACTGACTTTTTTTCTTAATGATTTATTAAGGAATGAAATTATTTTCATGTTTCTTATAAGATAAATTATTTAAATAATATATTTTTTATCTAATTTAGTTCATTTTAAACAATTTAATATTGAAATTTTATTTAAAATCCTTTTAAACATATGATAATTATCCCTTTGGGAAACAACTTTTTCATCGTGTTTGGGGGTTTAATGTTAAAATATATATATAAAATTATATTATTGTAATTTGAAAAAATATATTTTATATTTTAAATAATTATAATTATTATTTTATTATTATTTTAACTCAATTTTTTACATTGATGAACAGTTAAAATAGTGAAACATAGTTACAACCGCTAATGTTTAAACATGTCTAACAGGTGGGTTAAACTATACATATAAGGGACAAAATTACCAATTAAATTATACTGAACCTATTTATAGATATATTTATACCATAACACCACTAAGGATCCTTAATTATCTCTTTTTTTGCTTCTGGTTTGTGAAATTCATCGGTACAGTTGATTCATTTTTAAAAATCCAAGTGTGTCCTCTCCCACACTTTTAAAAGGCCACCCAATATCCTCTCTTATTCACAAATCCAAATAAATTTGGATCATAATATTCCTTAAAAAATCCATTATATAATTTCATCTACTCTTTCTATGATCCATAATTTTATTATGATTCCCCTTGAAGATGTATTTTGTTATAATTCTTAAGAGGCTCTCTCAAGAAGAGGTAAACTTTTAATACTTTTGTTTTTGATTTATTTATTCTTTAAAATGACTAATTATTTTTCAAAATTTATTATATAATAACACCCATATATAAAATATAATTATATAATTTTTTTAATTCCATAACATATATGGATATCAACTTTTATCAAATGAAAACAAAGCCATCACTAACATGTATGGTTGACTAATACCTAAAGAACTGAGATTATTCATTTTCCATCACCACCAATAAAAAATTGATAAATTTATATATTAAATGTATTTCTATATACATATATATGATATTATTATACGTATATAATTATAATATTACACCCAAATTCTTACCTCCCAACCCATTGGAAAAGAATAGCATTCCCAAAGTTTACGATGAACTACCTCCTCGTGAACCAATATACAGTTTTTTAGTTAAATTTTACATGGATGTTAATAAAAATTTATTGAACTAATATAAATGTTATATGTTACATAAGTATGGCTATTTTACTAATATCCCACCTTTACATTCTTAATTTTAATTGCTTATGGGATATAACTACATCACTCGTTTGTATGACAAACAACCACCTCGCGAAGTGATGCGATTCAATTTTGACTAATACATTTTATGGAAGGTATTAAGTCTTAATTTAATAAATATATATGATATATATGAATTCCTAATTATTATTTAATTCTAAATTATTATTTACCTTTCCTCAATTTCATACATTCGAGGAAATTGAATCATGATTTATGCGTACGTATGGCCCACTGTCTCTATAAACGGTGCACTTCATTTACTATATCTATGTTTAATGAATTAATATAAATAAATATATAATAAATATATGTTATATTAAAATAATTTTAACAATATGGATATTATTTATCCATTAGTAATTTAAATGTATTGAAAATAAAAATTCAAAAAATATATGAAAAGAAATAAATTATTACACAAAATATGATTTTAAAATGAAATAGTTAATTAACGGGTAATAAAAGGTAATGTTTAAATGATATATGGTATGATATTAATAGAATGTTTCTATAATATATTTATAAGAAATATATATTTATAAATAATGAGTTTTAATTTTTTTTGATTGAAGTCAACACTTGAGGTAATAAATTTCCACCACTCTTTTTATTTCTAGAAGTTGTATGCCAATGTGGTAATGAATTTTTCCTCAATGTTCATTATTTGAGACTTATGTTATGTTATGAAAGTATTTAAATTTATAAGTTTTATATATATCCAATTTTACATGATATAGAAACAATCCCCTTCTATTCATGAAATTTAATTTTTCATTTGATGTTATGCTTTAATTGATATTATGATTCGAAAGTTACCAATGCGGAAAGGGATAGATGTTACAATTTTATTGTTTAATATATATATTTATTATTATTATCTCTATGATGAAATACATTAATATATTTCTCAATATATTCTTTTATTTTATTCTCCTATTGGTTATTTTATTAGAATATATGTTTTCCTTTCATTTTAAATTATTTATACACTCATGATTCCAAAAGAATAATTTTAATGAAAATTGAATTTAGTTCAATATACGGTCAAATAAACTATTTATTATATATTAATGTCTTCTTAAAATTTTTTAAAAAATGTTATAATTTTCACTTATAATTATTTAATTTATTTTTTAGCATTTTCTTTCTTCTTTTCTTTTTTTTATAAAGGAATCTCTATATTGTTTTCAAAGAAAAGCACAATTGTCTTTTTCCAAAAAATTTAAAATGAATCTCTTTATAATTTGTAGAACGATAAAAAAACTCATAATTTAAAATTTCCATTATAAATTTTGATTTTAATTTTTAAATAAAATTATTTCATAAATATTTTATGAACATTTAGTTTTAAAATTTTATTATCAATGAAAAGTTATTTTCGTTATGAAAAGATTCTACTTTCTTTTCAGGATAGTTTTATGTCTAAGAAAACATATTTTGATGTTAATTTCAATCTAATATGGATATGATTAAATGATACCACTGATCATATTTCTCATGATGTCTTATGATTATGATGAAATTTTTTATGAGACCCATATATCTATCGTAGGTTATAATATTATGAAATGTTTATGAAACCCATTTCATTTCCTAGATTCTGATATGAGGTATATTTTATGATCATATGGAATGAATTTTTTTGAATTATGTGATAGTTGGGACCTATATCTCTCACCATTTAATTTTTTAATATTATTATTGTATCAAATTTAAGGGTACACATGTGGCTATCCCAAGCCTGACAGAGTGTACACGAGAGGTTACCCAATTCTAAAAATAGAGTATAGATGAGGTTATCCCAATCCCATTTAAGGTATGTGGGTGTTTATACTAATCCTTAAATGTCATGAATTTATTTGGGGATAACTATAAAATAATATTTTTTATACTTATATGTATGCCTCAAATCTATATATCATGCAAATATTATGCTCTCATGGATAATTATATTTGATTCTGCTATGATTCATGTCTTATGAACATCTTTTACATTTTATTGGACTCTTATTTATGATATATGAAATGTAGGTTATGATTTTAGAATGTTATTCTAATATTCTCATACCCATATTCCCATATTATATTGATATCTCCTTTTTACCCATAAAGAGAATATAATCCCACCCTTTATAATATATATCATTTACATAGGATATGAATAATGGTATTATGTATGATACATTTAATTTGAATTCTAATTAGGAATAAAATTTTGGGTGGTTATGTACCTCACTTATGGAATAGTTGTTTATGTGTGCATGTTTCTTAAGATAATATAAGTAAATTATTCATACATTAATAATTATGTCATGAAATTTATATTCTACTAGTAAGATGTATTATTTATGTATGAGATGTTTGGGACATAAAATATTTATTATTATTTTTAAAATATTTCTAAAAAATGAATTCAAGAAAAGAAGTTTCATTTTTAATGAAAAATAAATAAATAAAAACAAAGGGAAAGTGTACTTTTGGGATGGATAATGACTTCATGGTATGTTATTGGTTATATTATTATATTCATTAGTGTTATAATTAATTTAAATAATAAATTAATTATTAATTATTGATTATTTACCATTATTTAAATTGTGGGATGTAACACAATTGGAAGACCTATCATATACATTAATACATGACCCTCTATTTAGAATTAATAAGGAACACACATAAACCAATGTAATTTCACCTTCTCGAAAATAGATCCATTTTATTTTGTTCATCCCTAAACCAAATAAATCAATAGTATGTAGAGTATATCAATGTTGGTGTGGAAGAAATGATATGATTTAGATAGGGATAAAATAGAATATTTCTGGAATTAGGGATCAAAATTTCAATCTTGGACCCTCTCATGCTCATTACCCCACAATGATAATGAAATAACAATGATGAAATAAAATTAAGGGACCTTGGTCTATAATAATATCTAAGAGTAAAATAACTAAACGTATCACGAATCTTGAAAAAGAAGCCTATATGAATCAAAATGATATCAAAAATTTATATAAAAACTAATAATTGTTTAGGAAAAGTGGTTTAGCTTGGTTGTTAGATTAAACCATGATTATAATTTTCTATATACTATAATAATATGAGATCCATAGAGGGGTAAAATTATAATGACTATGTTGAATCCAATCTAAATTTTTAAGGGAATACAATACTCAACTACTTGATGCATTAAATATATCTATGTATATTGAATATAGAGATAAAACATAGTGAAATATGAAGAATCTATAATTTTTGTGACATAAAATAAATTACATCAAGATCATCGAAAAAATTACCTTCTAGAACATTGATATAGAAATAAAATATGACAAGTTCAATTTTGAATCCTTGGTGTAGATTATATTGAGGATTCATATTACAGTGGTTGTAATACTATAAATCACATATTTAAGGGTTTTGATACTCTAGATAAATAAATTATAATACCTAAAAAAACTGGGTATAATTTACATAACAAAAATTAATAGGAATTTTAAAATATATATGATAATGGGTGAATGATAAATCTCCCAGTGATAATTCATCAAGAGAAAATGATGGAAATCCAAAAGAAAAATCTTATTTGTGGTATAATTTTTGAATATAAGGTATTTTATTCTATAATTAAAAAAATATGATCTTATTTTTACTAGGTATATAGTATATGTACACTATGAAACTAATGGATATTCCATTTTCCACTAAATATAACACCAGAAAGAGTACATTACTTTGACCCTACCATGAGGTGTGCAATAAAATTTCTTCACAAATTATTCTTCATTTTAATCTATGCAGATTACCATTACTTCTATATGAAAATTATAAATCTAAAATTTTTATTAATATAATAAAAACACAATAAATTCAAGTTTGTTAATAACTCATGATGATGATATTTATAATAAAATCCCAACCATTAGGTTTCTTGTCCTCAATAAGCATCAATGAAGTTCCCCTAGGAAAAATCGTAGGTATTGTATTTTATTTCAACCAAATCTATAATTTATTATCCTAAAGTCTCCTTTATTGTAATCAAATATGATCAATGGGAAAAACCATTCCCCATAGAACATTCTCACTTTGGTTGAAAATTATGCAAGGGTTATCTTAATAGGTTTCATTCACCACTATGTCAATATTATTAAAGTATATAATATCTGTTATATCACATATATACATAATGATTTGAAAATATGAAAAATTTATTCATAGAAAAAAATATTTTTTGAAATGATATCGTATAGGTCGTATCTCTAATATTATACATAGCTATAAATATTTAAACAAATATTAAAATCTGCAACCTTTATATTCCTGTCAATTGGTGGCCCAATTATGGAGATGGTTAAACAAATAAAAGTACATTGACCTTAAATACCATGAGTAAATTCCAAAAATTGATACAAGACCTTGTTTTTTTGACCAATGTTAAATCATTTTAAATCATCATGCCTTGAATACTTGTCTCTAAAAAATTTCATTCAAATTATAAGATGATTAACAAATTTTAATCAGCCTAAATGGGGATGATAAAGACTACCATATACAAGACGAAATAGAATGAATAAAATAAATAAGAAATGGTTTTTGTTATTGGAAAACACATTCAATTATTTATGAACCTACTATAGGAAATGTAATTATTGAATATTAAAAAATAAAATAACTTATTAGATATTAATAGTTTAGGGATACATAATATCAAATTATGAGTGATAACTGATCTTAGTATTAATTGAGTACAATGAACAAAATTGAACCCTTTTGAGGACTTTGAAGTGATCCTTGGTAATTGATTAAATATTATTCTGGATAAACCCCATTTAAACATCATGATTTGTTGGACATTTAATTTTATAGAAAATCCGATAAATAAGAATATATGATATTTAAAAAGCGACTTATCATATTTAATAAGTTTATAATCAACCCAATAGTGTTATCGATTTTTGGAAATATTATCTAACTAACCCAAAAACACATTATCATTTCACCTAATTTAAACATTGGAAGATTATATAGTTTCAGGATACCAATAGGTTGATTTTTATTCACACTCACTACTAGTATGAAATCTTTATTGAGAAAAACAATAATGATATCTCATTTAATTATTTTGAAATAAAATGTTCTATAAATATCACTATACATTTTCATTTATCTAGAATAAAAACCATATATGATTTTATTTAATATGTAAATAGTTAATCTATCATATTATTATCTATCAATATCCTTCTATGTCTATTAATTTAGGAGATGAAATATTCGAAACTACTATATGGTTTAAAACCACAATATTCCGTTTTAGGAATGATGATCTAAATAGGATAACATATCAATGTGTCCCTGAACATAAATATAGTCGATGATTTTAAATTAATTTTAAATAGATGCAATTCATCATGTTCCATAGTGAAATACAATTTATTTTTATCCAATAATGATATTAGTCTTCAATCTTCATTTAGATCGTATGTATTTTGAGATAAATAATTTCTACTGAGTAATTTAAACTAAATTTTCCTTTCATAGAGTATCCTATAAATGAAAATGAAAACAATTTATGATTAGTAACCAATCAATCATATAAATTATTTAAAAATCACTCATGAAATTTATATAGGAGATATTATTTGTTGAATTATATAAAACATTTCAAACTATGTCCTTAGTGAATATTGAATATAAGTTCATATATTTAATAAATTGAAATTTTGAATTCTATGACCAATAACTTTGTTAACACGTAAAAGAAATCCTTATTCTATAACACCCAAATATTTTATGATTTTTTTTCAAATAAACTTATTCCATTGATAGAATGCCTTATAGGTAAAAATAAGTCTAAATCAATTGTGAAACACCTTTAGAGTATTATTATTATATGTTATGACTTGGACGTTGGATTTATGGGTATGACTAGGTATATTAAAATAAATAAAATATATGAATTACACATTTATAAAATTAATTCATTTTTATAAATTTATTAGACACGAAAATAAAACTCATTTTAAAATAAAAGAGATGAATATCTGAAAAAACCAATTTTTATTAATTTTATTTATCCTGATAAATTAAATTTATCACTATTGGTGAATGATTTATATAAATTTATATGTAATATATTGACCCAATTTTTTTAATTATTCATCTAATATTTTCTTGAAATGAGATAAAAGTAAATCCACCTTTACGAATAAAAAAGGCATTTTATTCAAAAGATAATTTTGATAGGTTTAACATACATACATTAATATAAATTTCAACCACTTAATGAAAATTAATTTAATGAAAAGTAATTCCATTCTAAATTTTGAAGGTTCATACCTTATAAATATGTCCCCTTTATTTTTCATCAATATTAATATTAACCATTGGAAGATTTATCACCTTAGTAAGGATAAATCATGTTAATCTAAGTAAAAACTAAGTTATATATCCATCATCATTCATATTAATTCTTATTTCAAGAATGAAATTCGAACCTTATAACATTATACTAAATATTTATTTTTTTAATGGACACCATTACATGAAAATTAAATTTATAATATTTAAAACAAATAATGTTAAAAAATATAAATATCTTAGTTTTAAATTCCAGGAATATATTCTCAATGTGGAAAAATCCTTTGATGAAAAAATACATAGAGTCATTTTGTTCTGAATTTATTTATTTCCATGATATAAATATATTCCTAATTCCTAGTATTATATTATCATGCAATAATGATGCGATATTTCTAGAATGAATAAAAAATATTAACAACATAAAAAATGATTTTAAATATATTAAAATTAAAATAATTTTACTATGATAATGCGTGGTAAGTATTTATTAGATTAAATTGAAATATTTGTTATTAAAAAATTATATTAAAATTAAAAACCTTTATTTATGTGTTATAAAAAATAAAATTAATAGTGTTAAAAGTTAAATTAACTATATATTTATCAAAATAATAAATTTTTAGATTACATAATAATAAGAAAAATAGAAAGAGGGGAAAATGGGCTATGATATGGTCAAAAATTTCACCCTTATCATTTTTGGCCATTTGGAACAATTTGGACTAAAAATGAATTTATTACAGTTGAGTATTTTAAGAAAATCCCATAATTACCACTCCATACCTTATATAGGCCACTCATTCCTTATATTCTTCAGACAAAATAGTGAAATATATATAAAAAAACCCAACACATTCTCTTCTAGACAGCCTTATCCATGTCTTCGATCTTATGATATCCCTAAAAGACTAAACGCAAATTCCCTAAAAAGGATCTAAAGGAGGTCACTTGAATGAGTGTTTGTTGTCTTACCCGAACACTTCCATTATATTTCTTCTTCTATTTCCTCTAAATAGTATGTGATTTTGATAAAAAAAAATTATCCTAAATATAATATATTTTCATAATTATAATGAAGCATTCATTATTGACCCCCATTCTATAATGATGTAGTATTTTCAAAAATGGATATTACATCATTTTAGATGAATATTCATTACATTAAAAAAACACATACACGAGGACCATAATAGTTTATTCCCTTTGGAAACACATAACATAAACATCTATTTCGGTGAATGATATTCAATTTTTCCAAAAAAATTACCCCCTTTAGTCTCATACAAAAACCATTCTTTATAACACGAGGAAAAAAAATATAAGAAAAGGATGAGCTCAAATGATTAGTAAGGGAAATCATAAGGGGTAACATGAACATACGGTTATTATAATATGAACATAACTATTTTAAATTAAATCATATATATGAAGAGTCTTGATAATCATGGAATAAATGATGTATATTCAACATGCATCAAAGATCATATTCAATGAGAGCATAACATATGGAGTGGAATTGTGGAATACATATAATAATAGAGAATCATTTATATATTAGTCAATGATAATTTACAATACCATCATAGTATAAAAAGTACTTAACTAAACTAGGTTAATTCCCCGTTCTATACTGATATTACTGAACTGATTTTACGTCATGTTCTAGCCCTGTATTTCTGAATCGAGTTCAATCCTCATCATAGTCCTTTTAATCTCATAAGATATAAATATATACCCAATTAATTGGATGAAAATATATGTCCCACCCATCATATAATTAAACCCATACATATGTGTCCCAGAATATCATAATTGACTCACCACATGAAAGATCCTAAAAATAAATAGGTATAAAAAAATTTTCATCGTAAGATTAATTACAGCAATGAAATACAATTCAGAAAATTTATTCCATAATAAATATAAAAAATTCAATGAAATAATAATTATTATATCCTTGTATAATATCCTCATTAAATCATCAATAAAATTTAATAATCTTGTCTTATATGGAAGATTATTTTTAAATATCACTTGAATTAATTCATGATAAAAATATACTTTCCTTTTTGAAATCATTTTTTTAAATTGAAAACAACTATAAAAGAAAAATATTTCATTGAAAATTACATTATAATATTATTAAAGAAGCTTCAAGTCATTAATGAATCATGAAAGGGGAAAATCCTGTCATGTCAAATAATTTAGAAAACATTCTTTTCTTATTTTTTCTAAAAGGACACAAAATACATGGTTTGGAAAAAAGGATTACTTTCAATCCATTCTGTAAAAATTCAGAAATTGGTTAAAATGACATTATATATTTTTATAAAAATATAATTTTCTTTTATTTTTTTGGAAATATGAACTTGGAAGAGAAATATTCCCCTAATAGATACTTACATATAAATAATCATAAATAAAATGAGATTATGAAAATAACCCTTACCAAAGGTATGATTTTATTTGTATATATCTAAAAATCTTTCATAATGGATTAATAATTTTATTATTTAATAATAGAAACATATCCATATTTATTATATCATATAAGTTACTATTATATTATCTTATCACCCATTTCATAAAAATATTTCATTATTTCCCATCATTTTGGTGATAACTACTTAATTTTCCTAAGCATGTTTTATTTCATAAGTCCTTGTAATTATATGTAGAATATATTTAATTCACTACTAAGATGATATTAAGGTAATATATATCAAATTTATTTAGTATATACAATTATATAATCATTATTTAATGGTCATCATGGAAACATAATCACACCATGTTGTGGAGACGGTGTGATGCACGTAGGCACGAACGCCGATATCTACCCCTTAATGATGAAAGTGGAAGGAAGTGGGTGGTATATATTTTTATAGAATAAATATCAGGTCATTATTATCACATATATATATAATTTCCATTATTATACCCATCCATGTAAAGTAATGATGAAAAACATATTACACCAAGGCGTGGAGATGTTATGTCGTACATACGCACATAAAGTGCTTTCATTTATCATTTGATGTATAACAACCCTGCTCATTACTAAAACATGATTTATTATATAAACTTCACATCATAAAAAAAGAAATATCGACTGGTCTACTATCTTTGGGGATTATGATCATTACATAACAACTAAAAACATGAAATACAATATCATTAGTGAAAACATTATTTACATTACCACTTCATTCCCTCATACATAGCATTGCATGGGATAACCTGTGGACATGCATAAGAAAAGGGTGATCTATAAAGACCAGTAAGGGAATAAAAATGTAATAACATGAGTAATACAATACATTTTAGACAATAGCAATATAAATGGAAAATAAGAGAAACATGATCATAAAGGCTTGATAAAACAGGATAATCATAACATGGAAAGGTGACAACAACACTTAACATTGTATTAGAAAGAGCCAAGGATAATTTCACATGGAGCATGAGTAAATTATCCTTACACATGAATCTTGTGTAAACCCTCATGTCACTTTAACTATCATGAGTAAATAGTAAATTCACATGATGTATCATGATACTATACTTATCCAATGCATTGGAGCGCTATCAGGGCGCACGCTTCTTAAACATTTCATTTCATACATAAGTGTGACACATGGAACATATGACATGGAATTAATAAAAATCATATGTTATTCCACAATTAATTAATATGTAATAAATAAATTAATGTACCATTCAATATATATATGTGAATAACGGTGAATTCCCTTGATAGAGACATGGGTATGGTATTCACTACACAATGATCTTGGCTTGGTAAAACACGATGCAATTTCGCCAGCATAACGACGTGAAATATGGATTCATGAAAATGCTTGATGAGAGATAAATAGGTGTCTCATCATATATACATGAAATATAAAGTAATGGGGTAATATAGATATATGTCCCAACAAACTTAATGAAATTTAGATGCATAATACAAAATAATTACTCGGATGTAAAAGAGGAGAGAGAAATCCGTTAGAAAATTTCTGCATGGTAACGGGTGTACATGGGAGGAAATAATGAGAGAGAAAGGGGTCTCCAATAATTAAATCATAAATAGGAAAGTATAAGGGAGGTGTGAAATCATACCCTAACATTTCTAATTGAAAATTATAGGGCATAACAACTTAAAAATAATTGGAAAAAAATGAGAAAGGAAGAAATCCTTTACATGGAAGTGCTATACCAAAAGCTTGGGAGAGTGTTGAAATAGTATTCATGGGATCTTTGGGCACAATGGTAGGATTATACAGATAGTAGGTCATGGGTTGGACGAACTACAAAGTCTTTGAGTGAAGAGTAAGTGGGAACTAGGGTGAGTTTCTATAGGAAAGGAGTGGGAATTCTTTATTAATTTGGTCTGGGACACCACACATTAAACTATTCAAAACCATAAACCAGACAATGGTTTTTTCCCATGGTTTACTCCAAATGAGAGTGGAAAATAATATTTTATAAGGCCAATGAGAAAACTTCTTAAAATATTAGTATTTATTATGTGGAGGTGAGTCATACTCTCAAGGATAACAATTTAAAAAGACAAAATGTTTTATAAGCCTTGAAGGGTCCACTAAAGCTTTGAAAAATAAATCAAACAAATCCAAAATCACATTACAATAATGTTAAAACATATATTGGCCGAACATAATGTTTATTGTATTTTGTTATATCACTATTGTGTCATTATGATGTCATAAAACACATTTAATATTTAAACTATATTTAATTTTTATCCAAAAAAATGACAATCTCAGTAAATTATGAAAAATTAACCATTGGATAATTTCGACGTCCAGATTCCAAAAATAATATCCATTTTATCAAAATAATTTTATCAATATGTGAAATTTTACATTAAAAATAAAAACTGACATTTACAAAAAAAAACCACGGGTTTTGACAAAAACAGCTTACAATCCTTAATAAAAATTACAATTTCATTCATAAAATTATATGATAATTAATATTTATAAAAATAAACTTAATAATAATAATATTTTTTTTTTAAATAATATTTAATTAAAAAATCCATTAATTCAATAAAATAAATTTCTTAGTTTAATATTAACTAAAAAAATATTTGGGCTTTAAAAACTAAATAGAATGTAACAATAATAAAATGAATGCAAAATATTAACAAAAAAATAATGTACATAGTCATAGTGCTAGGGTCATGTGACATAATCCCTTATAACACCCACATAAAACCGAACGGTAAGGTGTGCATTGGTGAGAGAGTCTTGGGTAGCTCGGTTAACATCGCTCGTGTGGTAATCTCTATTAACTTCAACTTATCTCATTGTTGATTCCGCTAAAGCTTAACATGTTCAAGATATGATTGGGTTTGGTCAAGGGAGAATCCCAATGACACCACCTCCTTTTCAAGCTATAACAAACTGGCTTCATATGGGGCACGTCTATAGGATGAGGCCATCACTTCCTTTTTCTGAGTAAATTGGATTTGTTAAAGCCCTATATTTATAAAAATAATGTGATCACTGTTCAATGACTATATTAGCAATAGTCAATATTCATAATAGTATTATAAAATCCAGATGCATAAAACCAATGAAGATAAAATTTTATATAACCATAACAAGACATTTAATTAGATCAAGAGGAATTTCCATTAATGAATTTTTGTGTCATTACAATCTTCCCCCCCTTAAGAAATCTCACCCTCTAAATTTCATTTTCCCACATTAAATTAGATGTGGGTAACTATGCTTCATCATTTCCTCTGATTCCCATTTCTCTTCTTCAAACTTGTGGTTTCTCTACAACACATTGATGAGGGGAATTGTCTTATTTCGAAGAACTTTTTCTCTACGATCTAAGATATTCACTAGTTTCTCTTCATAAGAGAGATCATCCTATAGCTGTACAACCTCTGAAGAGATTACATGTGAAGGGTCTGGTATGTACATCCATAATAGGGATACATGAAAGACATCATGTACTTTGGACATGGTAGGCGGATGTTCTAGTTGATAGGCCACTGCCCCAACACGATCAATAATCTCAAAGGGGCCGATGAACATAAGAGTTAACTTCCCATTCATTACAAGCCTCAAGACATTTTTACATTGATATATGCATAGAAATACATTGTCTCTAACTTTAAACTCATGGTCTCATTTATGGTTATCTTCAAAACTCTTTTGTCGTCTCTGGGCTGCCTTGATATGTTGCAGAATGGTTTTCAACTTTTCCACCATTTATTTGACCATTTCTGGTCCAAGTAGTTACGCTCACCGAATTCATCCCAACATGATGGTGTTCTACACCTATTCACATAAAGGGCATCATAAGGTTCCATTCAGATTCTCGAGTTGAAACTTCTTTGGTAGGTGAATTCAACAAATGGAAGATGTTGGTCCCATACTCCTTTGAAGTCCATAGAACATTGCCTTAACATATCCTCCATTGTCTGAATAGTTCTCTCTGATTGGCCATCCGTTTGAGCATGATGAGCTATACTGAAGTGTAGTTCAATATCTAGAGCATGTTGATAAATCTTCCAAAACATAGAGGTAAATCATGGATCTCGATCAGATACAATATATAATGGTACTCCATACAGCCTTACCACTTACCTGATATATTTTTTTTCCTATTAATCTAATAAGAGATCCTCCCAAAAAGAAATGAATTGTGAAAAATTTGTTAGACGATCCACAACAAACCAGATTGCAATGTTTCCATTGGATTTCATCAGAAGTCCAGTGACCAAGTCCATGGTGATGTTCTCCAATTTCCATGCTGGTATGTGTAATTGATATATCATTCCCCGAGACTTCTGTCTCTCAGCCTTGACTTGATGAAACACCAGGCACATTGATGTAAATTCAGTGATCTCCTACTTCTTATTATCCCACCAATAATGCTCTCAGAGATCTCAATACATCGTTGTGGTTCCTGGGTGAATATGGGAACTTGATCTATGTGCATCATTCAAAAGTTCATTCTTCAGCTCTAGACTTGATGGAACACATAGTATTTTCTGGAATCTCACAATTTCTTCTTCATTAACATTTAACTCCAAGGATTCCCCTTTTCTAATAGCTTCTATTTTCTTCTGAATTCCAGCATCAACCTTTTGAGCATATTTTAACCTTTCCAAAAGAGATGATTGTGCAATAATTTTTGAAATAATTGATGATGTTCCTTTCTTTATGACTCACATGTCCATCTTCATCAAGTATAAGAAGATTCGATCCTTATCAAATCTCATCAAGGATAGAATTGTTGGGTCCTTTCTACTTAGAGAATCCACCACCTTCTTCGCTTTCCCAGGGTAGTAATGGATTGATCAGTCATAGTCATTGATCAGATCTAACCATATTTGTTGGCACATGTTCAACTGTTTCCCTGTGAACATATAATTGAGGCTTTTTCAGTACGTATATATTTCATGCATCTCCCCAAAGAGATAATTCCACGAAATTCATAAATTTAAAATCACCTTAGCAAAATCCAAATCATGTGTTGGATAATTTTTCTCAAGAAAATTCAATTACCTTGAAGTATATGCAATGACTTTTTCATTTTTCATCAACACACGACCCATTCCCTTCTTCTATGCACCACTAAATACCACAGAGAATTCTCCACATGTGGGAAAAGTGGGAACTTGAGCACTAATAAGCCTCCTTTTTAACTCCTTCAAATTTTCTTCACATTCATCACTACAAGAAAATTCTACTCCATTTCGAGTTATCTTGGTAAGAGGTTTGGAAAATCAGGAGAAATTTCACATAAATTGTGGATAATATCCAGCTAACCCCACGAATCTAACGTTATCCAATACTGATGTTGGCCTCCACCATCCCTCAATTGCATCTGTTTTGGAGGGATCCATAGATATCTTATTGCTTATGATGATATATCCCAAAAATGAGACATACTTCAACCAAAAATCACACGTGATATAATTTTCATAATGATTCTCTTTTTGATAGGTCTCTAGTACATTTATTAGACACTCCTCACAATCCTCCTTGGTTTTAGAGTATATCAGAATATTACCTATAAAGACTACCAAAAATTTGTCGAGGTAATATCTAAATACTCTATTCATCAAGTCCCTGAAGATTACTGGATCATTAGTGAGTCTGAAAGGAAATAATATGAATTCATAGTGCCCGTATCATGTACGAAAAGCAGTCTTGGGGACATCTTCATTCTTCACCATTACTTGATCATATCTTGACCGAAAATCCACCTTGGAGAAGTATTGTGCTCCATGCCACTGATTGAACAGGTCATCGATTTGTTAGAGAGGATACATGTTCTTTAAAGTGATTTTTAAGCTCACAATAATCGATGAAAAGGTGCATTGAGCCATCTTTTTTCTTGAAGATGGGGACTTGTTCACCCCAAGGTGATGCACTTTGGTGTATAAACCCTTTATCAAGATTCTCTTATAGTTGTTTTTTCAGCTCCTCAAACTTTACAACATCCATTCTATACAGATTCTTGGATATTGGAAATGCCCCTTGTATAAGATCAGTTGAGAATTCAATATCTATTCTAAGAGGAAGACCCAGCAATTCATTGGGAAACACTTCAGTGAATTCCCTCACAATAGTCATGTATTTAGGGATAGTTTACTCCTTAAACTCAATAATCTGATCTAGATACACGTTCTCAAAGGGTAATAATATCCACGACTTAGATAATGGAGCTAAAAAAGATTCATCATCCTCCTTGCACTTGTATAGAATATGGGGTCGATTCTCCACATGGAGTATGATTTCCCTATCATGAAAATTTATCTTCGGTCTATATAAGGAAAGCCAATCCATGCCAATAACTTCATCGAATTCCACTAAAGGGTGTATGATGAGGTCACCACGAAATTAAATCCTCATATTATGATAGGGGATGAGTTATATTCATGGGATGCAATGATTTCCCCATTTTCTGTACTCACCAACATATTAACTTTCATGATTTGTTTTATTGTTGGGATTGGTCTTCTAAACTCTTGGGATATAAAATAATGCATAGAATCTGAATAAAAACGTACACTCTCTATTCTTCAATTAATAAATAGAATACCTATCACTACTTCGTTGTCGGGGTTCATTTTTGTAGTAGGATGGTAAAATCTCTTCCTTGCTTCCTTGGAGGTTGTTGGTTGCCTCTGAAAACCCTAGTCTTAGGGCATTGATTTGCAAGATAGCCTGGTTCTTTGCAGTTGTATCAATGAACAACACGTTGTGGTTCAAATGGAGCATTCCTCCCCTCTATTGTAGCCACATGTTTTTCTTATCGGCAGTTAACTGCTAGGTACACATCTCTTCCACCCCTAAATCATTTTCTCGCCCCCTTCAGGCAATTTCCAGGGTGCTTCTTTCGACACATATGACAAAGTGGGGTGCTGGATATTCATAGCACCGTTGGATTTATCCATTGGACCACCATCATTTAATTCCACCATACGCTTTGTATCCCCATGATACCCATAAGATTATCCAATACCCATTTCGACATTGATGGCACATCCGGAAATTTCGACATAGCTGTCGAAGTCACGAATCTCCAGGGCTTTCCGTGGGCTAGGTTCCAGCCTACCAAAGAATTGGTTAACCTTGAATTCAGGGGTAATGAAAAAACTGGAGGTGTATCATGAAAGCCTTGGGATGTTTTCTTCGTATGATCCGATAGATTCTTCATCTTTTTTCTGTAGGGAAAGGAATTCCTTTTTACATCTTCTGTCATAGGGTGCATGGAAAATATTTATCAAAAAACATATTCTATAAATTCTACTTTTTTAATGCCTCGATCTCCTCATTAGGCTTCATATTTTTGATCAACATCCACCTTTGATTAGATTCACCCACCATATGATACGCATCCAAATGAATCTTCTCTTATTCAGAACATTTAAGGATGTATAAGATCATTTCAATGGAGTCGATCCATTGTTCAAGGATTGAGTGATCTGATGATCCATTTAATGTAGGAGGCCTTTGTCTCATGATAATCTCAATAGTGACTTGTTCTTTCTTTCGGGGGGGGGGGACGTTCCTCTTGACCCATGTTCTTATTCAAAGCTTCAGTTAACTAAGAGAGAATCATGACAATGTTCATGATTCTCGCTCCCATAGGATTATGCATCTAATTAGCACAATCATTACATTGATCTTATCATCGATTGTTATCACAAGTCCTTCTATTAGTAGCCATTGGCTGGAATAAAAGAAAAGTTAGGGGAAACACATAAATGGTAATCCAAGGACAAATCTAATGACTTATAAATATCTTTTATTTACCTAACTTATAAATCCATAGGCTTCAATCTATACTATTCATGATATACTTTCTAACATATATTCTTAGGGAAAATTTTTAATTCCTTTAATAAGGGTTCATAATATGCTTGGGAATTTACGTAATCATATCACTTGGGAGTGTTGTAACCAAGAGTGTAGCAAGGCGCATTGTCACGCACCAATTCCCATTCGAGTCTAGCTCAATGCGGTGTTTTCTGGTTTAAGCCCAAAGATAGATCAGTTCGAGAGCTGCCTCTACCTGCTCTTATCCAGACATGGCTTTATTTTCTTGATGAACCCCTTAATAAATACTCACTAATTCATAGGGATGTTTTTGTTATACTTATTCTTGTTTTTAAGTCTTCACTAGGTTTTTCTAATACTAATCCCAAAAATAATTAAACCTATCCTCTGATAACAATTATAACAACCCTGATCTTTACTAAAACATGATTTATTACATGAAATTCAATTGATACAACAAAAAAGATTGAGAGGTATAATGTAATTGGGGATTAGGACCATTAAATAACAACTTAAAACATGAAATATAACATCTTTATTGAAAACTTCTTTTACAAGACCACTACATTCCGTTATACTTGGAATTGCATGGGATAACCTGCGGAAATTAATAAGAAAGGGGTAAGATATAAAGCCCACTAAGGGAATAACCATGGAATAACATGAGGAATACAATTCATGTTAGAAAATAGGCATATCATGGGAGTAAAAGAGAATCATAAGCATAATGTATTAATAAAACAAGATAATCCTAACATGGAAGTGTGGCAACAATACTTAACATGGAATTAGCATGATCCAAGGCTCATTGCACATGGAGCATGAGTAAATCCTCATTGCACATGAATAATGAGTAAAAACTAATTTCAATTGAATTATAATGAGCCTACACTCATTTCACATGACATATCATGATACTATACTTTACCCAATGCATTGGAGCTCTAATAGTGCACACCCTTCTTAATCATTTAATTTCATGCATAAGTGTGCCACCTGGATCATATAACATGTAATCAATAAACATCCCAAGTTATTACATGATTAAGTAATGTGGAATAAAAACATTAAAGTAATATTAAACATGTATATGTGCATAAAAGTGATTACCCTTGATAGAGACATGGGTATGGTATTCACTACATAATGATCTTGTATTGAAAAAACATGGTGCATTTGGGAGCATAATGATGTGAAATAAGGATTCAAGAAAATGGTTGATGAGAGTGAAATGAGTGTCTCATAATATATAAATGAAATTTAATGTAAGGGGGTCATATAGAAACATGTACCAACAAATGTAATGTAATTTATATTTATAATAAAAAATAATTACTTTCATGTAAAAGAGGAGAGAGAAACCCATCACGGAATTTCAGCATGGTAACGAGTGTACATGGGATGAATTAATGAGAGAGAAATGGGTATCCCATCATCAAAAAATAAATAGGGCTCTATAGGGGAGGAGAGAAATCATAACCCAACACTTGTAATTGAAATAAAAATCGAATAACAACTTAAATAATATTTGACAAAAATGAGAATGGAATAAATCCCTTACTTGGAAGTGGGATGCAAAAATCAGGGGAGATGCTTGAGAGAGGCTTCTTGGGAGCTAGGGGCACCTTAAGAGGATTCTAGAGAGAGGAGGTCAGGGGTTGGATGAAATAAAAAGGATTTTTGTAACATCCCAAGTAAGTAATGAATAATATATATTTTTATCTATGTATATTAATGAACTAGATAGTGTTTTAGAGGCTTAAAATGAAAATAAATCCAATCTTAAGCATGGAATACACTAATATTTTTAAAAGATTATTTTACTTCCTTTTGATGGAAAACCATTTTTAAATCTATCTCTTGACAATTTTATAAGATATTATTTTCAAAATAAACTTATGCTTTGTGATTGGGACATCAAAATTTACTTTGTGTGAAATTTTGGTATTTTTCTGAAAATGTTCATTTTTTAATGAATAGTGAAAAATATTGCATTTTACATCAAAACGGCTTCTTAATATAATTTATTTATATGATTAGATTATCTTTTGAATCAGTCTTAATGTGTAATATGAATATATTTTTACCATTTAATCCAATGGTGGTCATTGGAATCAATTTCACTTTGAACTTGGACTTAAACTGGTGTCAGTCTTTTGATACTTAATGTTTCATAAAAACACGCTATTTGTTTTGACAGTGAGAGTTAATTATTAAATTAATTAATTCTACTTATATTCTTTGAATTAGGTAATATAAACATCATTTTTGAATTCAGAATATCGAATATATCTTAGAGTGAATTTTTGGTAATTTTCTGAAAAACTTCAATTTTTGATGAATAGTGAAACCACTAAGTGGTACTTATAAAAACTGATTTTCTGTTTAAATGAAATTTTGCCATCATTGTGTTTTGAATTTCAAAAATCCTACGTACGTGGTTGTCATTAAGAAGTAAAAGGTGGTTCAATGAGATTAAAATAATTTTTTGGTGAATAGTAACTTATTAAGTTTTTAATCGCGATTAGAGGTAATTAGTGTAATTTAAGGTAAAAATGATATTATAAAAATATGAAAACACCATGAAACTTGTCCTACCCTTATTGGATGAGTCATGGCCGATCAATAAAACCCATGGGTCGATTTAGGGGGCCCTATGGAGCCTCTTGGGTGAGATAATGACTTTAATGCCTTTTTTTAAATAAAGGTGAAAATGACACTAACATAAATTGTTTTACTAAAACAATTTTTAGAAGGGGTTATACTAATCATAATTTTGTCTATAAATACTCTTTGGAAAGATAAAAAGCTTTCCTACATCAGGAAAGTTTTTTTATAATTTTTAGACATTAAATAAATTTATTTAATTATGACATCATGATGATGCAACGATGACCTCATTAATGAACAATTTAAATAAAATGAAACGATAATATAAAATATAAGTCCTAAACTTGTCCAAAAACTATTGTATGGAAATATTTCAAAGCCTTATCATCTTATCTTCGAAATATATCAATTTGGGACCTTAGAAATTCTAAGCACTTTTGAAAATAAAATAATAGTTTCATGATTTCCAAAAGTGCCCCTCCTCTCCTCTTATAAAAGGCCCCCACCAATACCTCATTTCACATACTCATCAAGCCTTTGGATCGGCCATCCCATGCCCATTTACTCTCTCCACATCCCTCTCTTCATCTAAAAGGATTCCCTTTGGGCAGAATCCTTTCAAAGGAAGCCTTTAGGCTCAAATCAAAATGAGTTACACTTTTAATGGTAATTCATTCTCTCATGTTCATTTGTATTATTTTGCTTCTCCAACCCCCTAAAATCTTTTTATTTACTTATTTTGTAACAACACCGGTATCTTCAATATACTAGGATGTTGTTATAAGATTTATTCGAGATACAATCTCACACAACTACATCAAATGGTTAAAGAACATACGGTTTCCGTGGATGGCGAAATTCTCCCTCCCGAAACGATGATTGTTCAATACTCCTTTAACACTTTCAAAGGTGGACATTATGATGTCACTATTTTTATATATGATATATATAATATTTTTATTCTTTTCTTAAGATTATTTATTTTTCATTTATGGCATACCATTATTGTTTCCATTATGGGTAAACACGCTATCTTCATTTTTGGAAGTACGGACTACCGCCCCCTGAAAGTGATTTGATTCATTAATACCATATGTGGGATTTGTAAAGGATAAAGTTAATGATATTTTATATGTTATTATACTAGAATTATAATATACCTTTATATCATTACGATTCCATTCTATAAAATACAAAATAGAAATGAAAGTAGCGTTCATGCGTACGTACGACTTACCGTCTCCATGAATGATGCATTTCATTTCTTACCTCTAAATGATTATGTAATATTATAAATGCACGTATATACTGAATATATAAGATATATATGATATATACATCATGATTATAATTCTGGATATAATGGATACATGAACAAATTGTAATTATAAAGGGTTTATTTTTGACTCAAGTACCAATGATCGTTAAAACAACTGTTATTAACTTAAATAATTACCTAGTGTTCATGACATGGAAATAAGTGATATAAAAGGATTAATGAACTTGAAAAAGGTTCTTAAAAAAGTATAAATTAACTCATGTTTATTATTCAGGACATTAAAGAACGATCGAGTCAAGTTGGACCCGAGGTATGGGACTTCGTCTCAATCTCCTTTCATTGAGGCATATTTTGTTTTATACACAACCTTCTTTTATACGGTGTATAAACCCCTTTGACTTTTACGTTTATCCAAAAGGAATATTTTTTATACGAATAATTTTACTAAACGACAAAAGGGAATGTTTTTGTCGTACGTATGCGGCGACAACGACTTCTCCGCCGTCGTGACCGTTATTTGAGTTTCGGCTTCCTCTACAAGCCATACCTTCTTTTTTAAAAGAAAAATAAATACCATGTTTTAATTTTCTTTTATTTTGGTATTGAAAATGGTTTTCATAATGTTTTTATATCAATGTGGTGTATTGATATCTTGTGATTGAATGGTGGGAATGTTATGTTTCCTTTATTCATGTTTTATGTGATATGATTATTTTGAGGTTCTTGGGCATTATTATGAAAATGGGTGGTTCCGTGATAAAATAAGGGCGGGTGAGCCCGATATAGCTCTCCAATGCATTGGGTAATGCGACGGAGTGAAACGTTAAGGTTTCTCCGAAGAGATTTAGGGAATATACAGTGATGGGTATTCCAAACGTAACCAAGAGGGTTACTCCCTATGTAAGAATGTTATGAATGCCTCAAGTTACCTTTATGTCTTATGATTTCGATGATTTATTCATGATTTGATGAGGTATGTTAAAGTGCTTATGTTTTATGGGTAAAGCATGATCTCATCCTTATGTATATATGTACCCAAGTTTTCTTTCCATATTTTTATATCCCTTACTGAGCTTTTTATGCTCATCCCAAGTTTTTTTGAAATGTTTTTCACAGGTCAGGGGAAAGGGACATGATACGATTATAGTGTCAAGGAAGTGTCAAGAATGAATCCATGTTTTATTTTTATATATGTTTCCATTGATGGGAATGAAGAATACTATCTTTATGTAACCACATTGTTTATATGTGGAATGTAATGCAAGTTTTATGATCTAATTCTCTAAAACTCTAAACCCGAAAAGATCCTCAATGTGTAATCTTGTAATAACTCAAGATTAAGTAAGGTTTAAGGCTGGGGCATTACATTTGATATCAAAGGTCGGTTTAGATAACTTTAGGAGATATAATTCTATTAAATGATTATCCAAAAATATTTTTTTTAAATGATATAGCATTTAAATATTACCATGTTGCTTCATCTAAGACATGTTTGTTCAGAATGGTTTTCCGTAGAGGAAACAGGGAAGTAGTGCTAGGAAGGCATACAGAAGGAAATAACCTTCCGAATCAGCATCCTGAGATGGTCGGAATTGGAACTGAACAGTTTGTTGTAGTAATGGTGCAGTTGACTCAAGCGATAAATGGTGGTGGTATCAATGCACGAGATCAGCCAGATCAACCGCAGAGGAACATGTCAGTGGTGGAACATTTCATGAGGCAACATCCCCCATCATTCAGAGGATCATCTGACCCTGTGCTAGATGAAGGATGGATTAAAGCACTGGAGAAGATTTTCGATGTCATGGGGTTCTCAGACAATCAAAAGGTTAGTGTTGCTATTTACCGTTTGGAGGGGGAGGTAGATCAGTGGTGGTCTATGGTTAAAAATATCAGGGACGCCGATGAGATTGATGCTCTCGACTGGGATGAATTCAAAGGTATGTTTCTTGAGAAGTATTTTCCTAAGGCTGTTCGACTTAGGATGGAAAAGAAATTCTGGGAATTGAGGCAAGAGGAAGAATCAGTGGCTACCTATGAAGAAAGGTTCACTCGATTGGCAAGGTATGTACCAAATTTTATCTGAGACCTTGATAGTAAAATCAATCGTTTTTACTCAGGATTAAAGACAAAATATCGAAGGGCATTAGCTTCTCGTGAGTTTAAAAGTTATGAAAAGCTTGTTCGATGTGCTGAGAAGGTGGAAATGGAGTTTTTTGATGACCAAGTGTTCTATAACAACCAGCAGAAGAAGAGACCGAGGTGGCTGGAGAAAGGTAAGAATTCATCAAAAAAGTCTGATGGTAAGAAAACTAAGTTTCCAATTTATGATAAATTTGGCAAAAGGCATGCTGGGGAATGTCTTCTAAATTCTGGAAAGTGCTACCGATGTGGTAAGATGGGACATAAGGCTCGTGATTTCACTGAAAAGGATCAAGGTGAAGGTAAGACCAAATTCGATTTACAGTTAGTGAAATGTTATAAGTGCAATGAGATGGGTCACTATGCAAATGAGTGTCCGATAAAGAGCTTGAGTGATTGTAAGCAGTAAGACTACAAGCAGAAAGTGGTGGTGAAATCCTTTGCAACTACTTCAGCAGATGTCGGGCTGTCAAATGAAGTTGTATCAGGTACTTTGTTTGTTTTTTTAGATTATGCCAGTGTGTTGTTTGATTCGGGGTCTACACATTCTTTCATATCTGAAAAATTTTCTAGTAAAATGGGAATATCATCTCAAGAAATGACTCCTGAACTTGTGGTAAAGACACCTGTGGGAAATGTTGTGGCAAACATAATTTATAAGAATCTTCCTATCCTTATCTGTGGAAAGAACCTACTTGCAAACCTTATTGTTCTACCTCTAGTAGAGTTTGATGTTATCCTGGGTATGGATTGGCTCTCTATTTACCATGCTAATATTGACTATAGAGCAAAATAAGTTTCATTTCAGAAAGACTTTCAGTTTGTGTACAAGAATGAACCCTTACAATTGATAACTTATCAAGAGGCTAAGAAACTTTTAAAATATGGAAATGAATGTCACCTTGCACTAATCGTTGAAAATAAAGGAACTGTTCAAATTAATGATGTGCCAGTGGTAAATGAGTATCCTGATGTTTTTCCTGATGATTTGCCTGGAATAATACCAGATTGGGAAGTTGAGTTTACTGTTGACTTAGTTCCTGATGCTAAGCCAATTTCAAAACCCCCTTATCGAATGGCTCAAATTGAACTTTTAGAGTTGAAGGAGCAATTGCAAGATTTATTAGAGGAAGGTTTCATTCGACCTAGCACATCACCATGGGGTGCTCCTGTTTTATTTGTTAAAAAGAAAGATGGTTCTATGAGAGTTTTCATTGATTATAGGGCCTTGAATAATATCACTATTAAGAACAAATATCCTTTGCCTCATATCGATGATTTGTTTGATCAGCTCCAGGGAGCTCAGTTTTTTTCAAAGATTGACTTGAGATCGGGGTACCATCCGCTGAAGGTAAAGGAAGAAGATGTTCTGAAGACTGCATTCAGTATGAGATATGGAAATTATGAACTTGTAGTAATGCCTTTTGGGCTAACCAATGCACCTGCTGTATTCATGGACATAATGAATAGAATTTTCCATGAGTTCTTGGATAAGTTTGTTGTGGTTGTCATTGATGATATTTTGGTGTTTTCTAAAAGTAAAGAGGAGCATGAAAGACATTTAAGGGTTATCTTGAAAACCTTAAAAAAAAGAAACAGTATGGAAAATTCAGCAAGTGTGAGTTTTGGTTGCAACAAATTTCTTTCCTTGGTCATATTGTTTCTAAAGATGGAATAACTGTTGATCCTGCAAAAACAAAAGTTGTGGAAGACTGGCCAAGACCTACAAATTTAACTGAGATTCATAGATTCCTTGGTTTGGCAGGCTATTACCGAAGGTTTGTTAGAAATTTTCCATGGTTATCTAGTCCAATGACTAAGCTAACTCGGAAAGGTGTTAAGTTTATCTGGACAAAATAATGTGATGATTGTTTTCAGGAATTGAGAAGAAGATTGGTGAATTCTCCAGTTTTGGAACTACCTTCCAGGAATGGTGAGTTTGTTATCTACATTGATTCTTCATTGAAAGGACTTGGTTGCGTCCTAATGCAGAATGATTAGGTAATTGCTTATGCTTCACGATAGTTGAAAACTCATGAGGTAAATTACCCTACACATGATTTGGAATTAGCTGCTATTGTTTTTGCTTTAAAAATTTGGAGGCATCATTTGTATGGAGTAAATTTTGAAATATAGACCGATAACAAAAGTTTAAAGTATATATTCACTCAGAAAGAATTGAACATGAGACAAAGGAGACAGATAGAATTAATCAAGGATTATGATTGTATAATTCATTACCCTCCGAAAAAAGAAAATAAAGTGGCTGATGCTTTAAGTCAAAAAAGTAATGCTTCATTAGCAATGTTGTGTTTGGAACATGATCCTTTGGTTAAGGATTTGATGAACTTTGGCATAGAAGTTGTTGGTGTAGGATGTTCTTCTGTTTTGTTTCAGGTATCAGTGAGATCATCTCTATCAGATAGAATCAAGCAAGCACAGAAGCAAGACATTGAGTTGCAGAAAAAGTTAGAGCTGGTTCAGAAGGGTAAGTTGCCTGAGTTCAACATTGATAATGATTGCGTTTTGAGATTTGGGAAGTGATTGTGTGTTCCTTGTGATTCACAGTTGAAGAGAGAGTTGTTATGTGAAGCTCATAGTTCTCCGTTTTCAGTTCATCCATGCAGTACTAAGATGTATAGAGATCTGCGGGAGTATTACTGGTGGGATGGAATGAAAAGAGATATTGCTGATTTTACTGTGATGTGTTTGACTTGTCAGCAGGTTAAAGCAGATCGGCAGTTACCGAAAGGGATGCTTCAGACATTACCAGTGCCAGAGTGGAAATGGGAGAATATATCCATGGACTTTGTTGTGGGATTATCGAAGACATCTCGAGGTAATAATGCAATCTGGGTTATTGTTGATCGCTTGACCAAGTCTGCTCATTTCCTTGATATACGAGATGATTTCTCTCTTGATCAACTTTTCCGTTTGTATCTTAAAGAGATAGTCAGGTTACATGGAGTTCCTCTCTCCATTGTATCTAATCGTGATCCTAGGTTCACTTCTATCTTTTGGAAAGGCCTTCAGAAGTTGTTGGACACTGAATTAAATTTTAGTACAGCTTTTCATCCTAAATCAGATGGGCAGTCAGAACGAACAATTCAGACCTTGGAGGATATGCTACGAGCTTGTTCTATGGATTATCAAGGAAGTTGGGACCAACATCTTTTTTTGGTTGAATTTTCCTATAATAACAGTTTTCATTCCGGTATACAGATGGCACCATTTCAGGCATTATATGGGAAGCGGTGTCGAACTCCAGCTTTCTGGGATGAAGTGGGTGAAAGGAAGTTGATGAGACCAGAATTGGTGGAAGAGATGGCAGAAAAAGTTCAGCTGATTCAGAAGCACATGACAACAACTCAGAGTAGGCAGAAGCGTTATGCAGATAACAGGAGGAAGGATCTATCTTTTGAGTTAGGTGATCATGTTTTTCTCAAAGTATCACCATGGAAAAGTGTGATGTGATTTGGTAAGAAAGGAAAGATGAGTCCAAGGTTTCTTGGACCATATGAAATTCTGGAGAGAGTTGGATCAGCTGCATACCGAGTGACTTTACCTCCGAGTTTATCTCAGGTACACAATGTTTTTCATGTTTCGATGTTGAGAAAGTACATGCCAGATCCATCTCATGTTTTGAGTCCAGAGGTAGTTTAGCTGGAAGTGAACCTATCTTATGTGGAACAACCAGTCCAGATTCTTGACCACAGGGAGCAAGTGTTACGGAATAAGGTGATTCACCAGGTAAAGGTTTTGTGGAAAAACCACATGATTGAAGAGGCAACATGGAAATCTGAAAATGAAATGAGGGATAAGTACCCCCATTTATTCGATAAGTAAATAAATTGCGGGGACGTAATTTTATAAAGGGGGGAAGGATGTAACATCCCAAGTAAGTAACGAATAATAGATATTTTTATATATGTCTATTAATGAACTAGATAGTGTTTTAGAGGCTTAAAATGAAAATAAATCCAATCTTAAGCATGGAATACACTAATATTTTTAAAAGATTGTTTTACTGCCTTTTGAGGGCAAACCATTTTTAAATCTACCTTTTGAAAATTTTATATGCTATGTTTGTCAAAATAAACTTATTCTTTATGATTGGGACATCAAAATTTACTTTGTGTGAATTTTTGGTATTTTTCTGACAATGTTCATTTTTTTAATGAATAGTGAAAAATCCTGCATTTTACATCAAAACTGCTTCTTAATCTAATTAATTTATATGATTATATTATCTTTTGAATTGGTATTAATGTGTAATATGAATATATTTTTACCATTTAATCCAACGGTGGTCATTGGAATCAATTTCACTTTGAAATTGGACTTAAACTGGTGTCAATCATTTTATGCTTAATGTTTCATAAAAACACGCTATTTGTTTTGACAGTGGGAGTTAATTATTAAATTAATTAATTGTACTTATATTATTTGAATTAGGAAATATGAACATCATTTTTTAATTCGGAATATCTAATATATCTTAGAGTGAATTTTTTGTAATTTTCTGAAAAACTTCAATTTTTGATGAATAATGAAACCACTAAGTAATACTTATAAAAACTGATTTTCCGTTTAAATGAAATTTTGCCATCATTGTGTTTTGAATTTCAAAAATCCTACATACATGGTTGTCATTAAGAAGTAAAATGTAGTTCAATGAGATTAAAATAATTTTTTTTGTGAATAGTAACTTATTATGTTTTTAATCGCGATTAGAGGTAATTAGTGTAATTTAAGGTAAAAATGATATTATAAAAATATGAAAACACCATGACACTTGTCCTAACCCTATTTTATGATTCATGGCCGGCCAGGACAACCCATGGGTCGATTCCGGGGACCCTATGGAGCCTCTTGGGTGAGAGAATGACTTTAATGCCTTTTTTTAAATAAAGGTGAAAATGACACTAACATAAATTGTTTTACTAAAACAATTTTAGAAGGGGTTATAATAATCATAATTTTGTCTATAAATACTATTTGGAAATATAAAAATATTTCCTACATCAGGGTATTTTTTTATAATTTTTAGACATTAAATAAATTAATTTAATTATGACATCATGATGATGCAACGATGACCTCATTAATGAACAATTTAAATAAAATGAAACGATAATATAAAATCTAAGACCTAAACTTGTACAAAAACTATTGGATGGAAATATTGAGAAGCCTTATCATCTTATCTTCGAAATATATCAATGTGGGACCTTATAAATTCGAAACACTTTTGAAAATAAAATAATAGTTTCATGATTTCCAAAAGTGCCCCACCTCTCCTCTTATAAAAGGCCCCCACCTCTACCTCATTTCACACACTCCTCAAGCCTTTGGCTCAGCCATCCCCTACCCATTTACTCTCTCCAAATCCCTCTCTTCATCCTAGAGTATTCCCTATGGGCAGAATCCTTTCAAAGGAAGCCTTTAGGCTCAAATCAAAAGGAGTTACACTTTTGAAGGTAATTCATTCTCTTATGTTCATTTGTTTTATTTTGCTTCTCCAACCCCATAAAATCTTTTTATTTACTTATTTTGTAACAAAAACAGTATGTTAAATATTCTAGGATGTTTTTATAAGATTTATTCGAGCTACACTCTCACACAACTACATTAAATGGTTAAAGAACATACAGTTTCTGTGGATGGCGAAATTCTGCCTCCCGAAACGATGATTGTTCAATACTCATTTAACACCTTCAAAGGTGGCCATTATGATGTCACTATTTTTATATATGATATATAATATGTTTATTCTTTCCTTAAGCTTCTGTATTTTTCATTTATGGAATACCATTATTGTTTCCATTATGGGTAAACACGATATCTTCATTTTAGGAAGTGCGGACTACCGCCCCCTGAAAGTGATTTGATTCGTTAATACCATATGTGGGATGTGTAAATGATAAAGTTAATGATAGTATATATGTTATTATACTGGAATTATAATATACCTTTATATAATTATGATTCCATTCTATAAAATACGAAATAGAAATGAAAGTAGCGTTCATGCGTACATACGACTTACCGTCTCCATGAACGATGCATTTCATTTCTTACCACTAAATGATCAGGTAATATTATAAATGCACGTATATACTGAATATATATGATATATATGATATATACATCATGATTATAATTTTGGATATAATGGATACATGAACAACTTGTAATTATAAACGTTTTATTTTTGACTCAAGTACCAATGATCGTTAAAACGACCGTTATTAACTTAAATAATTACATAGTGTTCATGACATGGAAATAAGAGATATAAAAGGAATAATGAACATGAAAAAGGTTCTTAAACAAGTATAAATTAACTCATGTTTATTATTCAGGACATTAAAGAACGATCGAGTCAAGTCGGACCCGAGGTATGGGACTTCGTCTCAATCTCATTTCACTGAGGCATATTTTGTTTTATACACAACCTTATTTTATACGGTGTATAAACCCCTTTGACTTTTAAGTTTATCCAAAAGGAATATTTTTTATACGAATCATTTTACTAAACGACAAAAGGGAATTTTTTTGTCCTACGTATGCGGCGACAATGACTTCTCCGCCGTCGTGACCGTTATTTGAGTTTCGGCTTCCTCTACAAGCCATACCTTCTTTTTTAAAAGAAAAATAAATACCATGTTTTACTTTTCTTTTATTTTGGTATTGAAAATGGTTTTCATAATGTTTTTATATCAATGTGTTGTATTGATATCTTGTGATTGAAAGGTGGGAATTTTATGTTTCCTTTATGCATGTTTTATGTGATATGATTATTTTGAGGTTCTTGGGCATTATTATGAAAATGGGTGGTTCCGTGATAAAGTAAGTGCGGGTGAGCCCGATATAGCTCTCCAATGAATTGGGTAACGCGAAGGAGTGAAACGTTAAGGTTTCTCTGAAGAGATTTAGGGAATATACTGTGATGGGTATTCCAAACGTAACCAAGAGGGTTACTCCCTACGTAAGAATGTTATGAATGCCTGAAGTTACCTTTGTGTCTTATGATTTCTATGATTTATTCATGATTTGATGAGGTATGTTAAAGTGCTTATGTTTTATGGGTAAAGTATGATCTCATCCTTATGTATATATGTACCCATGTTTTCTTTCCATATTTTTATATCCCTTACTGAGATTTTTATGCTCATCCCAAGTTTTTTTGAAATGTTTTTTCACAGGTCAAGGGATTGGTACATGATATGATGATAGTGTTAAGGAAGTGTCAAGAATGAATCCATGTTTTATTTATAAATATGTTTCCATTGATGGGAATGAAGAATACTATATTTATGTAACCACTTTGTTTATATGTGGAATGTAATGAATGTTTTATGATCTAATTCTCTAAAACTCTAAACCCGAAAAGATCCTCAATGTGTAATCTTGTAATAACTCAAGATTAATTAAGGTTTAAGGCTGGGGCCTTACAGTAGGTATCAAAGGTCGGTTTAGATTACTTTAGGAGTTAGAATTCTATTAAATGATTATCCAAAAATATTTTTTTTGAAATGATATAGCATTTAAATATTACCATGTTGCTTCATCTAAGACATGTTTGTTCAGAATGGTTTTCCATAGAGGAAACAGGGAAGCAATGCTAGGAAGGCATACAGAAGGAAATAACCTTCCGAATCAGCATCCTGAGATGGTCGGAATTGGAACTGAATAGTTTGTTGCAGTAATGGTGCAGTTGACTCAAGCGATAAATGGTGGTGGTATCCATGCACGAGATCAGCCAGATCAACCACAGAGGAACATGTCAGTGGTGGAACATTTCATGAGGCAACATCCCCCATCATTCAGAGGATCATCTAACCCTGTGCTAGCTGAAGGGTGGATTAAAGCACTGGAGAAGATTTTTGATGTCATGGGGTGCTCAGACAATCAAAAGGTTAGTCTTACTATTTACCGTTTGGAGGGTGAGGCAGATCAGTGGTGGTCTATGGTTAAAAATATCAGGGACGCCAATGAGATTGATGCTCTCGAGTGGGACAAATTCAAAGGTATGTTTCTTGAGAAGTATTTTCCTAAGTCTGTTCGACTTAGGATGGATAAGCAATTCTCGGAATTGAGGCAAGAGGAAGACTCAGTGGCTACCTTTGAAGAAAGGTTCACTCGATTGGCAAGGTATGCACCAAATTTTATCCGAGACCTTGATAGTAAAATCAATCGTTTTTACTCAGTATTAAAGCCAAAATATCGAAGGGAATTAGCATATCGTGAGTTTAAAAGTTATGAAAAGCATGTTCGATGTGCTGAGAAGGTGGAAATGGAGTTTTCTGATGACCAAGTGTTCTATAACAACCAGCAGAAGAAGAGACCGAGGTGGCAGGAGAAAGGTAAGAATTCTTCAAAAAAGTCTGATGGTAAGAAAACTAAGTTTCCAGTTTGTGATAAATGCGGCAAAAGGCATGCTGGGGAATGTCTTCTGAATTCTAGAAAGTGCTACCGATGTGGTAAGATGGGACATAAGGCTCGTTATTGCACTGAAAAGGATCAAGGTGAAGGTAGGACCAAATTCGATTTACAGTTAGTGAAATGTTATAAGTGCAATGAGATGGGTCACTATGTAAATGAGTGTCCAACAAAGAGCATGAGTGATGGACAGCAGTTAGACTACAAGTAGAAATGGGTGGTGAAATCCTTTGCAACTACTTCAGCAGATGTCGGGCCGTCAAATGAAGTTGTATCAGGTACTTTGTTTGTTTTTTCAGATTATGCCAGTGTGTTGTTTGATTTGGGGTCTACACATTCTTTCATCTCTGAAAAAGTTTCTAGTAAAATGGGAATACCATCTCAAGAAATGACTCCTGAACTTGTGGTAAAGACACCTGGGGGAAATGTTGAGGCAAAAGGAATTTATAAGAATATTCCTATCCTTATCTGTGGAAAGAACCTACTTGCAAACCTTATTGTTCTACCTCTAGTAGAGTTTGATGTTATCCTGGGTATGGATTGGATCTCTATTTACCATGCTAAGATTGACTGTAGAGCTAAATAAGTTTCTTTTCAGAAAGAATTTCAGTTTGTGTACAAGAATGAACCCTTACTGTTGATAACTTGTCAAGAGGCCAAGAAACTTGTAAAAGATGGAAATGAATGTTACCTTGCACATATCGTTGAAAATAAAGGAACTGTTCAAATTAACGATGTGCCAGTGGTAAATGAGTATCCTGATGTTTTTCCTGATGAGTTTCCTGTAATAATACCAGATCGGGAAGTTGAGTTTACTGTTGACTTAGTTTCTGATGCTAAGCCAATTTCAAAACCCCCTTATCGAATGGCTCAAATTGAACTTTTAGAGTTGAAGGAGCAATTGCAAGATTTATTAGAGAAAGGTTTCATTCGACCTAGAACATCACCATGGGGTTCTCCTGTTTTATTTGTTAAAAACAAAGATGGTTCTATGAGACTTTGCATTGATTATAGGGCCTTGAATAATATCACTGTTAAGAACAAATATCCTTTTCCTCATATCGATGATTTGTTTGATCAGCTCCAGGGAGCTCAATATTTTTCAAAGATTGACTTGAGATCGGGGTACCATCAGCTAAAGGTAAAGGAAGCAGATGTTCAGAAGACCGCGTTCCGTACAAGATATGGCCATTATGAATTTGTAGTAATGCCTTTTGGGCTAACCAATGCACCTGCTGTATTCATGGACATAATGAATGGAATTTTCCATGAGTTCTTGGATAAGTTTTTTGTGGTTTTCATTGATGATATTTTGGTGTTTTCTAAAAGTAAAGAGGAGAATGAAAGACATTTAAGGGTTATCTTGCAAACCTTAAAAGAAAAGAAACTATATGGAAAATTCAGCATGTGTGAGTTTTGGTTGCAACAAATTTCTTTCCTTGGTTATAGTGATTCTAAAGATGGAATAATTGTTGATCCTGCAAAAACAAAAGTTGTGGAAGACTGGCCAAGACCTATAAATGTAACTGAGATTCGTAGCTTCCTTGGTTTTGCAGGATATTACCGAAGGCTTGTTAGAAATTTTTCACGGTTATCTAGTCCAATGACTAAGCTAACTCGGAATGGTGTTAATTTTATCTGGACAAAAGAATGTGATTATTGTTTTCAGGAATTGAAAAGAAGATTGGTGAATGATCCTGTTTTGGCACTACCTTCCATGAATGGTGAGTTTGTTATCTACAGTGATGCTTCATTGAAAGGACTTGGTTGCATCCTAATGAAGAATGATCAGGTAATTGCTTATGCTTCACGGCAGTTGAAAACTCATGAGGTAAATTACCCTACACATGATTTGGAATTAGATGCTGTTGTTTTTGCTTTAAAAATTTGGAGGCATCATTTGTATGGAGTAAAGTGTGAAATATTAACCGATCAGAAATGTTTAAAGTATTTATTCACTCAGAAAGAATTGAAAATTAGACAAAGGAGATTGCTAGAATTAATCAAGGATTATGATTGTACAATTCATTACCATCCGGGAAAAGAAAATAAAGTGGATGATGATTTAAGTCGAAAAAGTAATGCTTCATTAGCAATGTTGCGTTTGGAACGTGATCCTTTGGTTAAGGATTTGACGAACTTTGGCATAGAAGTTGTTGGTGCAGGATGTTATTCTGTTTTGTTTTAGGTACCAGTGAGAACATCTCTATCAGATAGAATCAAGCAAGCACAGAAGCAAGACAGTGAGTGCAGAAAAAGGTAGAGCTGGTTCAGAAGGGTAAGTTGACTGAATTCAACATTGATAATGATTGCGTTTTGAGATTTGGGAAGAGATTGTGTGTTCCTTGTGATTCACAGTTGAAGAGAGATTTGTTATGTGAAGCTCATAGTTCTCCGTTTTTAGTTCATCCAGGCAGTACTAAGATTTATAGAGATCTGCGGGAGTATTACTGGTGGGATGGAATGAAAAGAGATATTGCTGATTTTTCTGTGAAGTGTTTGACTTGTCAGCAGGTTAAAGCAGAGCGGCAGTTACCGAAAGGGATGCTTCAGACTTTACCAGTTCCAGAGTGGAAATGGGAGAATATATCCATGGACTTTGTTGTGGGATTATCGAATACATCTCGAGGTAATAATGAAATCTGGGTTATTGTTGATCGCTTGACCAAGTCTGCTCATTTCCATGCTATACGAGATACTTTCTCTATTGATCATCTTTCCCGTTTGTATCTTAAAGAGATAGTCAGGTTACATGGACTTCCTCTCTTCATTATATCTGATCGTGATCCCAGGTTCAATTATAACTTTTGGAAAGGCCTTCAGAAGTCATTGGGTGCTGAATTAAATTTTAGTACTGCTTTTCATCCTCAATCAGATGGGCAGTCGGAACGAACAATTCAGACCTTGGAGGATATGCTACGAGCTTGTTCTGTGGATTATCAAGGAAGTTGGGACCAACATCTTTCTTTGGTTTAATTTTCATATAATAACAGTTTTCATTCCAGTATACAGATGGCACCATTTTAGGCATTATATGGGAAGCGATGTCGAACTCCAGCTTTCTGGGATGAAGTGGGTGAAAGGAAGTTGATGGGACCAGAATTGGTGGAAGAGATGGCAGAAAAAGTTCAGCTGATTCAGAACCACATGAGAACAGCTCAGAGTAGGCATAAGAGTTATGCAGATAACAGGAAGAAGGATCTATCTTTTGAGGTAGGTGATCATGTTTTTCTCAAAGTATCACCATAGAAAAGTGTGATGTGATTTGGTAAGAAAGGAAAGCTGAGTCCAAGGTTTATTGGACCATATGAAATTATGGAGAGAGTTGGATCAGTTTCATACCGAGTGGCTTTACCTCCGATTTTATCTCAGGTACACAATGTTTTTCATGTTTCGATGTTGAGAAAGTACATGCCAAATCCATCTCATGTTTTGAGTCCAGAGGTAGTTCAGCTGGAAGAGAACCTATCTTATGAGGAACAACCGGTCCAGATTCTTGACCACAGGGAGCAAGTGTTACGGAATAATGTGATTCACCAGGTAAAGGTTTTGTAGAAAAACCACATGATTGAAGAGGCAACATGGGAATCTGAAAATGCAATGAGGGATAAGTACCTCCATTTATTCGATATGTAAATAAATTGCAGGGACACAATTTTCTAAAGGGGGGAAAGATGTAACATCCCAAGTAAATAATGAATAATAGATATTTTTATCTATCTCTATTAATTAACTAGATAGTGTTTTAGTGTCTTAAAATGAAAATAAATCCAATCTTAAGCATGGAATACACTAATATTTTTAAAAGATTGTTTTACTTCCTTTTGATGGAAAACCATTTTTAAATCTATCTTTTGACAATTTTATAAGCTATGTTTGTCAAAATAAACTTATTCTTTATGATTGGGACATCAAAATTTACTTTGTATGAATTTTTGGTATTTTTCTGACAATGGTCATATTTTTAATGAATAGTGAAAAATACTGCATTTTACATCAAAACTGCTTCTTAATCTAATTTATTTATATGGTTAGTTTATCTTTTTAATTGGTCTAAATGTGTAATCTGAATATATTTTTACCATTCAATCCAATGGTGGTCATTGGAATCAATTTCACTTTGAAATTTGATTTAAACTGGTGTCAATCTTTTGATACTTAATGTTTCATAAAAACACGCTATTTGTTTTGACAGCGGGAGTTAATTATTAAATTAATTAATTCTACTTATATTCTTTGAATTAGGTAATATGAACATCATTTTTGAATTCGGAATATCAAATATAGCTTAGAGTGAATTTTTGATAATTTTCTGAAAAACTTCAATTTTTGATGAATAGTGAAACCACTAAGTGGTACTTACAAAAACCAATTTTCCATTTAAATGAAATTTTTCCATAATTGTGTTTTGAATATAAAATATTCAACATACATGGTTGTCATTAATAAGTAAAATGTGGTTCAATGAGATTAAAATAATTTTTTGGTGAATAGTAACTTATTATGTTTTTAATCGCGATTAGAGTTAATTAGTGTAATTTAAGGTAAAAATGATATTATAAAAATACTAAAACACCATGAAACTTGTCCTACCCCTATTGGATGAGTCATGGACGACCCAGAAAACCCATGGGTCGATTTAGGGGACCCTATGGAGCCTCTTGGGTGAGATAATGACTTTAATGCCTTTTTTTAAATAAAGGTGAAAATGACACTAACATATATTGTTTTACTAAAACAATTTTTTGAAGGGGTTATACTAATCATAATTTTGTCTATAAATGATATTTGGAAAGATAAAAAGATTTCATACATCAGGATATTTATTTTATAATTTTTAGACATTAAATAAATTAATTTAATTATGACATTATGATGATGCAACAATGACCTCATAAATGAACAGTTTAAATAAAATGAAATGATAATATAAAATCTAAGACCTAAACTTGTCCAAAAACTATTGGATGGGAATATTTCGAAGCCTTATCATCTTATATTCTAAATATATCATTGTGGGACCTTATAAATTCGAAACACTTTTGAAAATAAAATAATAGTTTCATGATTTACAAAAGTGCCCATCCTCTCCTCTTATAAAAGGCCCCCACCTCTACCTCATTTCACACACTCCTAAAGCCTTTTTCTTGGCCATACCCTGCCCATTTACACTCTCCACATACCTCTCTTCATCCTAGAGGATTCTATTTGGGCATAATCCTTTCAAAAAAATCTCTTAGGCTCAAATCAAAAGGAATTACACTTTGAAAGGTAATTCATTCTCTCATGTTCATTTTTTTTATTTTGCTTTTCCAACCCCCTAAACACTTTTTATTTACTTATTTTGTAACAAAACCAGTATCTTCAATATACTAGGATGTTTTTATAAGATTTATTCGAGCTAAACTCTCACACAACTACATCAAATGGTTAAAGAACATACGGTTTCCGTGGATGGCGAAATTCTGCCTCCCATAACGATGATTGTTCAATACTCATTTAACACCTTCAAAGGTGGCCATTAGGATGTCACTATTTTTATATATGATATAATATAAGTTTATTCTTTCCTTAAGCTTCTGTATTTTTCATTTATGGCATACCATTATTGTTTCCATTATGGGTAAACACGATATCTTCATTTTAGGAAGTGCGGACTACCGCCCCCTGAAAGTGATTTGATTCGTTAATACCATATGTGGAATTTGTAAAGGATAAAGTTAATGATATTATATATGTTATTATACTGGAATTATAATATACCTTTATATCATTATGATTCCATTCTATAAAATACAAAATAGAAATGAAAGTAGCGTTCATGCGTACGTACGGCTTACCGTCTTCATGAAGGATGCATTTCATTTATTACCTATAAGTGATTATGTAATATTATAAATGCATGTATATACTGAATATATACGATATATATGATATATACATCATGATTATAATTCTGGATATAATGGATACATGAACAACTTGTAATTATAAAGGGTTTATTTTTGACTCAAGTACCAATGATCGTTAAAACGACTGTTATTAACTTAAATAATTACATAGTGTTCATGACATGGAAATAAGTGATATAAACGGAATAATGAACTTTAAAAAGGTTCTTAAACATGTATAAATTAACTAAAGTTTATTATTTAGGACATTAAAGAACGATCGAGTCAATTCGGACCCGAGGTATGGGACTTCGTCTCAATCTCGTTTCATTGAGGCATATTTTGTTTTATACACAAACTTCTTTTATACGGTGTATAAACCCATTTGACTTTTACGTTTATCCAAAAGGAATCTTTTTTATACGAAGCTTTTTACTAAACGACAAAAGGGAATGTTTTTGTCGTACGTATGCGGCGACAACGACTTCTCCGCTGTCGTGACCGTTATTTGAGTTTCGACTTCCTCTACAAGCCATACCTTCTTTTTTAAAGGAAAAATAAATACCATGTTTTAATTTTCTTTTATTTTGGTATTGAAAATGGTTTTCATAATGTTTTTATATCAATGTGTTGTATTGATATCTTGTGATTGAAAGGTGGGGATGTTATGTTTCGTTTATGCATGTTTTATGTGATATGATTATTTTGAGGTTCTTGGCCATTATTATGAAAATGGGTGGTTCTGTGATAAACTAAGGGCGGGTGAGCCCGATATAGCTCTCCAATGCATTGGGTAATGCGAAGGAGTGAAACGTTAAGGTTTCTCCGAAGTGATTTAGGGAATATACTGTGATGGGTATTCCAAACGTAACCTAGAGGGTTACTCCCTATGTAAGAATTTTATGAATGCCTCAAGTTACCTTTATGTCTTATGATTTCTATGATTTATTCATGATTTGATGAGGTATGTTAATGTGCTTATGTTTTATGGGTAAAGTATGATCTCATCCTTATGTATATATGTACCCATGTTCCCTTTCCATATTTTTATATCCCTTACTGAGCTTTTTATGCTCATCTCAATTTTTTTTGAAATGTTTTTCACAAGTCAAGGGAATGGTAAATGATATGATGATAGTGTCAAGGAAGTGTCAAGAATGAATCCATGTTTTATTTTTAAATATGTTTCCATATGGGAATGAAGAATACTATCTTAATGTAACCACTTTGTTTATATGTGGAATGTAATGCAAGTTTTATGATCTAATTCTCTAAAAATCTAAACCCGAAAAGATCCTCAATGTGTAATCTTGTAATAACTCATGATTAAGTAATGTTTAAGGCTGGGGCCTTACAATTTTAGTGAAGAGGAAGCAGGAGCTTGGGTGGGTTTATATATGAAAGTAAAGGAAATTCATTATTATTTAAGTTTGGGACACCACACATTAAACTAATCAAAACCACAAACCATCCCATGGTTTTTTCCCATGATTATTGCCAAACGGGATTGAAAAAATATATTATATAATGAAAATGGGATAACTGTTTAATGTAATAGTGTTTCTTATGTGGAAGAGAGTCACATTCTCAAGGAAAACAATTTAAAAAGAACAAATGTTTTATAAGCCTTTAAAGGTCTACTAAATCATTTTAAAATAAATCAAACAACCCCAAAATAACATTATTTTAATAGTAAGATATATATTGGATGAATAAATTGTTTATAGTATTTTATTACATCACTATTGGGTCATTATGATGTCCTAAAACAAATTATATATTTAAACTATATTTAATTTTTACCCAAATATTCAACTGTCTCAGAAAATTATAAAAAATTTACCGTTGGATAATTTCGACATCCTAATTCAAAAAACAATATTCATTTTATCTAAATAATTTTATAAATATTTTTATTTTTCTCTTTTAAATTATAACTGAAATTTACCGAAAATTCAGGGATTTTGACAAAAACAGCTTTCAAACGATAATAAAAATTACAATTTCATTCATAAAATTATATGATAATTTATATTTTATTAATATTAATTTAATAATAATAAAATTTCATTACAATTTTATATAATAAAAAAACCATTAATTCATCAAAATAGATTTCTTAGTTGAATATTGAATAAAAATACAATTTGTGCTTCAAAAACTATTTACAAAGTAACAATAATAAAATGAATGCACATTCTTTATACTAAAATAATGAACATTGTAATAGTGATAGGGTATTGGTATATAACACATTGTAACACCCACAAAATACTGAAGGGTAAGGTGTGCGATGGTAAAAGACTCCTGGGGTGTCTTGGATAACATAGCTCGTGTGGTAATCTCTCTTAGCTTCCACTTATCCCATAGTCGGTTCTGGTCAAGCTTAACGTGTTCAAGCTTAGCTTGGGCTTAGTCAATAGAGAAGCCCGAAGATTCCACCTCCTTTATGAGATCTAAAAATGGGCTTCGTATGGGGAAAGTCTACTAGATGGGTCCATCGCTTCGTTTTTCTAGGTAAATTGGATTTTTTAATGCTATATATTTATACTAATCACGTGATCACTATACAATGACAATATTAGAAATAGTCACAATTCATAATGATATTTTAAATTCCCTAAACATAAATATAATGAAGTTTGAATTTTATATAACCATAACAAGAAATTTAATTAGATCATGATGATTTTCCATTAATGAATGTTTGGGTCGTTACAGGATGGATAAAAGTTAGAATATTTTTTCCCATAATAATTATAAAATATAATAATATATATGATACTAGGGTTATTACGTTATAATAGAAGAAATTAATGACGATAAAATAGAAGAATAAATAAACATGAATGAGATGTTAAAGATGATAACCTCTTCTCCAGTGAACTTCCTTTGGATATATTCTTTGAGACACAAGGGGTGAAATTTTGAGAAGAACAACACCTCTATAAGATTGATTGGGACGTTTACAAGAAAAATCGATAGTGGATGGAAAATATTTAAGGATAAATGTTATGGGAATAAGTGAGTGAGGATATTCCATTTTATAGTTGATGTGAGGTGAAGTTTTAGAATTTCTCAAAATATTACATTATAATAAACTCATTTTCGAACCAAATACCACCAAATTTCCATTTATTATAATATAAGATAATATAATGTTGTAATGTCATAAAAAATATATTTTTTACTTGTATTAAAATTATTTTAAACTGTATCCTATTGATTAACAAATAGTCAAACTATTTTAATTTTACCGATAATAACAAATTATATAATAATAAAAGGTTATAATTTTTTGTTTTCTTATGTAAATTGGACTGTATGTGAAACATATATGTCTTTTAGACCATATTAAAATTATTTTAAATATTTAGTGTTATTTTATGATTTTTAATAATTTTATAATAACATTGTTTCATAATATAAGATTAAATTCAATTTTGACACTATTCAATACATGGATTGTTAAAAATATCAAGTTTTAAAATTTAACTTCCTAAAAAATATTCCATTATATCCCTATGTCCTCAAGGTAATCTAGAAAATGCTTTTATAAAATTAATTATGTTAAATTATATTTATTTTAATATTTTTAGTAGCATTTATTTGATATGTTGATTAATAAAATAATTACTAATGTAGAGTTATTTAGGTGGTTAAGGTAATAATATATTCACTAAAAAAAAGTAAATTAACATGATGCAGACAATTTTTATATATATCAAAAGCACATTTTTGATCAAATATATCTCCAATTTAACTCTATATTACATATGACATAATATTTAAAACATGAGTGTTTCATAATTGAATTTTTAATAAAGAATATTTTATAAATATAAAAATCACATCAATGTGGTACAATATGTTAAAACAATTATATGAGGATAATAAGTTGATTATTTCATTTTTATTCATTCATAACAAACTTTTTTCACGATGTGGACACATAAATGATATTTAAGACAATGAAAGAGACATTTTGTGACTTTATTTGATTTGAAAATTATATAAGTCATATTTTTGAACAAGTGTACCTTAAATGTCTTTATTAGTATACTTAGGTGTTAAGGGTCAAATTATATTTATCCCATAATAAATTTTAATGTTTTAGGGCAATTTAATAGTCCTTATAATTTTATTTTTAACCAAAATTACCGAATTTACCCTTTATTGTGGTAACAATATTTACCAAGGATACCATTAATATTAGAAAAAACAAAAGGAACCTATTTTATAAATTTTTTAATTCTGAATACAAATATGGAATTATTTTTTAGAAATTCAAAACACATATGTTTATAATTTTATTTAATATATGAATAGAAAAATGCCACAATTGTTTTTTGAAAAACAATATCCCTTTTAAACATAAAAGTTATTTTAATAAATTAATATATAAAATAACATTAAAAAACTAATTAATACATTTGGAACAAAATAAAATTTAATAAAAATTATGAACTATTACAAAACATAACCTAACCTTGTACGGAATTTTAAAGAAAATACAATTTTAAATAAAAATTTGTATATTCATAATTCTTTAAGAAATAAATGTTTTCATAAAAATTTAAACAAAATAATATTAATAAAAATCATATATTATGAATTCAAAATTGAAATTAATTTTTTAAAATAAATTTTCATGAAATTATAGAAACTAATATTCACTAAAAAAAGAATAAACACTATTTTTTGAGGAAAATTTATTTTTTCAAAAAATAATGTCACTTTACATAGAACTATTGGTCTATTTAAAAGAACAAACCAATACATTAATATTGAGTTATAAAATTAAATTTAGTTCATAAATTAGTCATTAATATTTTTCTCACTAATTTAATAGCTATTTTAAAACAAACATATATTATTTTTGTCGTTTTTGGAACATAAGATACCAAAGAAATCAAATTATATAAAGATTCCCTTCATAAAAATCATGAGGTGTTATATTCTACCCCCATTAATATGAATTTAAACATAAAAATTCATCAAATTGGTATAAAAATTGAGGATACTTCCTCCTCCTTATATCCCCATGTTCTCACATTTCGTCCCGAAATTGGTGGTTTTTTTAGAAAACATTAACCATGTGAGTGGTCTTGTTTCATAGAACCTTTTCTCTACAATTAAAAATCTATACCAGTTTCTCTTTATCATAAATATAATTCTCAAGTGATTTTAAATTATAGTGTAGTTTTTTTGACGGATAAGTTTATTACTTACTTAGGAGAGATACATGGAACACATCGTGAATTTGAGAGATATTTGGTGGAAAAACCAATAAATAAGAAATCCTCACAAATATGATCATGAACATAAAAAATTTCATCCTAATAATTTAAAATTGAATCTCAAAAATATTTTTTTATACATTAAATTTACATTATAAGAAACCCACATCATACTGAGGTTAATAAAACATCCTACTAATAAGAGAAAAAAATGGAATGGTCACAAAAAAAATTGGGCTCTTAAAGAGGACAACATTAGTGGGAAGTGAAAACATGGATATAGAAGGGAAATCTAAATATACTGTTCTGATAAAGAATGATAGAGAACATGTTACTTACAAGTTTAACAACAATAAAACAATACACCAGATAGATACGAAATAGCTAATTGATATCATCAAAGATAATGATAATAAGATAAAACTGTATTTCAAAAAATATTGAAAAGATAGACTTACTTGATTTAATTTCATAAGTAAAATTTACCCTTTATATCATACCATATGAAATAAAACAAAAATTATAATTCATGAATAATTATTGGATCATAAAATATATAATGGTGTGAGAATTAATTCCTAATATCTCTAGTTATCATTATTGAGAAATGGTTTTCACAAGTTATCCAATACACATAAATCCTTAAAGGGTTATGTGATACATTAATCTCTAAAATATAATCCTAAATTAAACATAAATAATAAATGGTTACCCTTATAAAACATAAAAAATATTAAAATATCAAAAAAATTATAAAATGTCACTAAAATTTAAAAATTAACTTATAATTTATTATCTAATTTTTTTAATATTGATCTAAATTAGAACACACTAAACATTTGAATAAAATTATCATTTCTCCTCTTGAGACATGGTTATGACATGTAATACCTTAAACCTTACTAAAAACTTACATTCATTCCAAGAATAACTCTTTCCTCGCACCAAAAATCGAAAAATTATATAAATTCTATCCGTGATATCTTAAACAACCTTGTAATTATATTACTAATCACTTTAAATGTCATTAATAATCTCCCATTAATTTTATCACAATAAAACATCTATTTTTATCATTATACCAACATCATGAACATATTAACGGTTATCCTTCCCTTCCAATATTACAGTACAACCTCATCCTCTTTTTATTTTTACCATTATAATTCAATACATGATTTCAAATCCTTAAGAAAATATACATTGGTCAAATCATGATAAATTTTTTTATTCCATAATATCATAACTATAAATAGACAACAGTATTATAGAATTTCAAAACACTCAATAATTCCACAAATTTATATTCATTACACCATATTAATAATATAAACCACCTAATATTTTCCTTTTTTATTAGCTTAATTTGGTTTATGAAGATGATCATCATCATTAGCCTTTGGATTTGGGAAGTGGGTTGCATAATTTCCATTTTCCTTGCACATGAAGAATTGATGTGTAAGAGATTCATTTTTAGAGTCTTTTCTCTATCTAAATCATGAGATATATTTTTTCAAACCCTTTAGAAGTAAATATCATGATAAAATACCTTCCCACAATGAAAACCATTATTAGTTCCCTTTAGACAATTTCTTTCCTCATTCATTCCACACATTTAGAAAAAAAGAAATTTCATCATCTTTTCACCCTGGTTTTTGTAATATAATTTAATCTTAATAATTATTTTCTTATTAAAACCATGTGATTTATACATATCTCCAACCTCCATTTCCAACATGATGGAATATTTCACGATTTATTCATAGCTACTAAAGTCCCTTTTGTATGAAACCCTTCAAAGACTTGGTTTTAATACCCTAAATAATCGATTAACCTAACTTATAGGTTAGATATTAATTAAAAAAGTGTACCTCACATGTTTTCTAAAATTTTCCTCACTTGTACCAAATGATTCATTACCCATTTTATTGATCCCATATAACTAATTATCCATCTTTATACAATGTATACAAAAGAAGTAATTATTAAAAAATATATACTTGAACTCATACCATTTCTTTCAGTCAATTTCACCTTGTTGCCTCTCTTTCTTGATATGATTCCACCATTTATCTACATTACCTTCCAAATGATATACCATGTAAATAAAATTATCATGATCTAAACATCGGGGAACCAGAAATATCATTTCAATGGTGTTGATCAATTTCTATGCCACAAGTGGACTCAAAGAACCTCCCAATGAAGGTGGAAGTTTCTTTGTGAGGGACTCAATAGGATGTTTTAATTCCTTAATTAATTTGGATGTACAAAATGATTCATAGATTTAGAAAATTTTGAAATCATTGAAACACATTTATTCATTAAATCTCTCATAAAATTCATTTTTTAGGAGGAAAATATATACATTTCGAATTGTATTCAGCATTAACGCAATATATTCAGGTTCCAACCATTGACCAAAACCAAAAAATATAATGAGAGTAATGCTAATAATATTTGGAAAAATATATAATTAAGGGTAATTATTTTCAATCTACAATAGAATAGGTATAATACTGGGTTATCCTTGATATTTAGAAAAATTATAGTTGTTTAACCAATACTAAGACCTATCTTTATTGATCTTACTAGGATTTTCTTATCCTAGTTTCTAATGGATGACTAATCCTTTTATCTGATACCAAATATAATGACCTGGGATTCTCATACAGAGATATTTTATTTCATTAGATAAATATATATTACATTAATGGAAAAATTCCTGATTAACATAACAGTTTAGTGACTTGGGAGAATTGGAACAAAAAAATATTGTCTGGTGAAAGAGCATCAATGGTTCTCGTAATGATCTTTCTTTTTAGTACTCTTACCGAATATCATTCTTTATAAACTAGAAAAAAGAATCATAAGAAATGGGTGATCTCTAAATATCAACAAGGGTAATAAAGGAAGATAATATAAGAATATGGGGATAAGAATATGAATATAACTTTTGAAAATTACATCATACATATCAAGAATTATGATATTGAATCATGGAATAAATCCTTGATTTTGAAAAATATTGAAGAACATATTGAACGAAAGCATAACATATGACATGAAACAATTGAATACACTTAAGAATTGGAAAACCTTTCCACACTAGTCTAGGAACATTTTAAAAACAATCATATAAGACAAATTCCTTTACTGAACCATGATTATTCCCTATTCCATCTTTGTATTAGATAACCAAGTTTACTTCCCAATCCAACCCTGTTTTACTAAACCATGTTCACTTTTTATTATACTCATCTCTATCTCATTAGATATTATTATTTACCCAATGAATTTGACGGAGATATAGGTCCCATATTTCATATAATTAAAACCATACATATTTCTTCCATAATAATACAATTCATTCATCATACCAGAACTCATAAAATTAAATTTGTCTACATAACATATCATCAAAACAAAACATATAGAAAACAAATATAATTCATAAAATCTATTATATTATAAACACAATCCTTTTAACTATTGAATAATAATGGTATCCTTTTTTCATAACCCCATAAAATCCAAAAAAAACATCAAATAATGTTTTCTTATATTGAAAATTATTTTTAAATATAACAAGAAATTATTCTAGAGGAGAATATCCTTTAAATTCTGAAAATATTTTATTAAGATATAAACAGATTTAAAAGAAACATTTTTTATTGAAAATAACATTGTAATATCATAATTTAAGCTTCATGTAATTAATGATTCATTAAATTCGAAAAATACTATAATTTTTTTATGTCAAAAAATATTATTTTTATTTTTTCTGAAAATGTTACAAAGTATCTTGTTTGAAATTAAAATCATGACTTTGAAATCATGTAGAAAAATATCACACTTGTGTAAAAATGAAATAATGAATTATAGAATAATATAAAAAAATTTAAATATTTTTCGGTAACATGGACATGGAAGAGAAATATTCCTAAAAAATACTTATATATAAATAATCCCAAATAAAATGAGATTGTAAAATTAACCCTTAACTTATGTATGATTTCCTTTAAATGTATCTGAACCTCATGTATAATGGTTTATAAAATTTTATTAATTTAAAACATTAACATATTCATTTTTATTATATCATATAAGATCCTCTAATATCAGCTTATCAACTTTTTTTAATAATATTTCATTATTACCCTTCTTTCGGGTGTTAAGTGCTTTATTTTCCTATACGTCATTTTTTATTAAATACATGGTCATATTTCATAGGATATAGTTCAAGAATATCTAGATTTATATTAAGTTAATAGATATCACATTTATACATTATATAAATTTATATAATCATTCCTTAATGGAGATCAGGAAAAATTAATTGGATCATGTCGGGGAGACGGTAGACCGTATGTACACATGGGCAATGTTATTATTCCCACAACGGTGTAAGTTAAAAATATTTAATGGTATATATTTGAAGAGTCACAATAATATTATAATTATCATATATATCTATTACTTATCTCTTTATACCCATCCAAGTAAAGTAGTGATGAAAAAAAGTTTACACCACGACGTGGAGACGGTAAGTCAAACATACAAAAATGTGAGGCTTTTCTCTTTCATTGGACGGAAAAATGGTGTAATATGGTTATCAAATAATCAAAATAAAATATCATGATATATATGAAACTATAGTTATATATTTATATTGGAAAAAACACATGATGAGTAATTAAAAGAAGAAATAAACAAGTAACTGTCAGCGAAGATTGCTACCTCTTCTTCGGTGAACATCATTTAGATATCTTCCTAGGGACACTAGGGATTGTAATATGATTAGAACAGAACCTAGAGAATGTAAACATAGATGTTTAAAACATAAATTTTATAGGTTCTGGTAGTGATTTAATGCTTAATGTTATGTGAAGAAGTGGGGGAGGAGTTGTTTTTTTATAATTTAGGTGAGGATACCTTTTAGAATTTCTTAAAAAATTAAATTATAATAAATTCATTTTCTATCTAAATGATACTAATTGGACATGTATTTGATGATAAAACATTATTAGATTATAATATCACCATCAAATAGATTTTAGACAAGATTTTGTATTATTGTTATGCTTATCCATTTGATTAAACCTCCATTAACGTATCTTAATTTTAACTTCAATGACAACATATTTAATATTAAAAGGATACAAATTTTTCTAATGTTTTTTAAAATATATCATAAATGAATCATATATTATATTTCACAACATATATTAATTTATATATATTTTTAAATTTGTTTTATGATTTTTAAATTATTTAATAAACTATTAACTTGATAAAATATCCATAGTTTCAATTTTTTACTATTCATTACATGGACATTTAAAAATATCATTATAAAAAGATAAATTTTAAGAAAATATTTTATTATATCACTCACAAGTTAAGGTAATATATAAAATTATTTTATCAGATTAATTATATCAAGTTATATTTATTTTGGCATTTTTAATAACATTTATTTGACATTTAATTAAATAAATAATTTCTACATAAGCGTTGTGTAAGCGTTTTAGGTAATTATTTAATAATTAAAAATTATAAATAAATTATATTGATGTAAATAAATATATTTCTATTTCAAAATAATATTTATTGTCAATGATATCTCTAGTTTATCCATACAATACAAATGATATAATATTTAAATCATGAATATATCACCTTTGATTTTTCTTAAAAATTATAAACATCATTATCTCATTCATGGGGACCAAAAAGTTGAAATAAATTTTCAATCCTGAATATATGATTATTAAGTTATTTATATTCATTAATAATGTACCTTTGTTCTCTTGTGGACACATAAGGGATATTTAAGGAAAAGAAATTGACATTTTGTGACTTTCTATGAATTAAATATTATATATGTCATTTTCATGGACTTGTGTTCATTATACTTTAATTTTCATCACCATATACTCTCAATACACAGAAAATATGTATTTATGGAATGTAGAGTTATTTCTATCTTCTATCTATTTTTTTACTTCCATATAAATAATTTCTAAAAATGATTTAAATGATGTTTTTAATATTTTCCTATGAGTTTTTAATGTCATTTTTAACAATGTAAGAAATTTTAATAAATGGTTCAAAAAGAATCCTCTTATCATTTACCGAATGAGTCACTTTATGATTTTTAATAATGTGTTAGTGGTGTTCCTTCTTTTAACCTAAAATACATGATCATAAATTTGCACTGACATGACCAACCAATTCTATGAATCATATTTTAAAATATTCCATTTGTTCTTTACAATATTTTTTAAATAGTATTTTAGAAAACATTTATATTTTATATAATTACCATAAAAATATAATGGTTAATATCCGAATTTTTTTTCATGTGATCATTGAAAATCATTTCCCATATAAGATGACATAATTTGATTTTAATTAATTCTTATTTGACATGTGATTGAATGGAACCATCTTATCAATTATATATATTGATAATGTTTATGATGACATGGTGTTTTTGAATCTGATTCCTTTTCCACAGGTTATTAAATGATGAAATGTTTATGAAACCCATTTCTTTTAATGGGTTTTACGATGAGGATTTTTGTATGACCTTGTGTAACAAATATGTTTTATTTTCATTATGTGAAGGTTGAGACCTATATCTCCCACAAATTGAAATTGTAATGATTAATGTTTTATGTTCCCAAAGAGTAAGTAATAGGTTTACACAAGCCCAGAATAGGGTACTTGTGAGTTTATCCAAAGCCCAAAGCTAATAGAGGAATAATTAGCTCAAGTCTATCATGTTATGAATGTCTTTGTGAGTAGCCTTAACATAAAATTTTATATAATTATTTTTTTCCAAAATTACTTGTATTATTCCATTGTTATGTCCTCATATCACATTTTCATTAATTAATTTTTGATTTATGTCTTATGAACATTCTTTATTTATATTATGACTCCTGATTATGGTCCTGGAGATGCAAGGAATTGGTTTAAAACATTAAATAAATGTTCTCATCCTATTATTCTCATTTTTTACTTATTTGATCATTGATATCTCCCATATATACCCTTACTAATCATTATAGGATACTATTTCTTATGTGTTTTTTTACTATGTTATGAAGAAAGAAACTATGTATTTTATGTCTAAGAAGTGTTCAAGATATGAAGAACTACGTGGGAGGTGATACAGTTAACATATGAAAAATCTGATTATTTATCCAAGTTTATAGAAGAACTAGACCTATACGATTCCTATGTCGATAATAATCTTATGAAAATAATAATGATATATGAATATTTTAAATATATATATATTTAAAAATATGTATTTTTATAGTTTGTATCAGAATCATGAATAGTTAATCATTTTAAACTATGATAATAAAACACGAGTGAGTAAACATGTGATACGATTATGTATATGATAAATCCTAAATTTTTATTAATGAACTTGAATGACCATGGTTAATCTTATGTTCAAAAAGATTGAAAAGAGTGGTTCATGATTTATACAACATTTAAATGAAATTTTTTATGATTATGTGTACTACATATATTATTAATGTTTCTCACACGATGCTTTTTATGTTTTTTAATGGTTTCAACCCAATGAAATACTGATAATGGTGATTGAAATTGAAAAATAAATGATTTTACTACTAAGTGACCCAAATGTTATGGGAGATTGAATAAAGAATCTTGATTCTATGATCACAAAACCTTCTCAAGATACGATTCATGATGATCTTTAAAATGAGAAAATTAAGGAACAATGTTATTTTTTTCCCTTCATATAGAAACAACAGAATTATTTTAGTGGTTTTGTTGATCCACTATTATATGAGTAATAAATCAATACCTTTGAAAAGATAATTTTCATTCTATAGTATTCATATAATAAAAAATTTTATTTTTGTTATTTATCATTTGGAAGGAAAACATATCATTTATGGGAGCTTATCAAGAACCTAAGGGAATAAGATGATATTGAATCCATAGAATTGGATGAATTTAATATATTAGTTCTCAACAAGTAATTCCCCCACATTCATAGATAGAAATATACAATAAATTTCCTAAGTAAATAATAATGAGTATGAATCTATTGGTATTTATGAGGTCAAAGATTCAAGACATGTGAGATATGATTCTATAATTACATTCCAACTAATGTGTAAGGATGATTAACTCTATAGTGAAATAAAACCAATTATATAAAGGGTGTTATCTATAAGGTAATTCATAATAAATGAAGAAAGTGATTAATTAATTATCAAGGTGTAAATGGATATTGGATTTTTCCAATAATATCATAGTTTTTATAATCAATGAAATATTGAATTAAAATGAAACTCCAAAAATCATGGAGATAAGATGATTAGACTTAATTTATGATCAATATGTGGATGGAAAAATGGTGTAAATTTCATTAACGTAACCAATTAATGTTTTATGGGTTTAAAGTAAGGATTTCAGGTGATTGAATGATCATATAATAGTAAGTAGTTATCAAATGACGTAAATAATGTGAAATCAACATTGAATTTCCCACCCACACTCAAGTTGTTCAAATTTTAGGAGTATGGGAATTTTACTAACTAGTAGCCAAATCTAATGGATATTGGGTATGATCCACACCATAAACCACTTTAGACTATAGAAAAATAGAAATATCAAGGGATCACTATTTCTGGAAATGGGTGTGACATATAAGTGGTGAATGTGAAACTTATCTTACACTATAAAATTGATACTATATAATATGATTCATGATCTACCAAATTTGTAATTTAAGAGGATTTTACTAAGGGTATTAGAGTAAGATCTCAATGTTTAGATTCCATACCAAAACAGAAACCCCCTTTAGAAAACAATGATCACATATAAACTGTATGATTCTTATATTATTTATTTTTTGTGATGAATATCCAAAAAAATAATTCTATCCTCCCACTTGTTGAGTTCGATGTTATTTTTGGAATAGAATGGATTTCTTTACATAATGCCCACATCAATTTCCTAGGATGTCAAGTAATGTATGATATTACAAACCTACATATGATTTTCTATCAATGTGATGACAAATATGAATATCTTATGGAATTATCATCCATTGTATGACTATAGAGTTCAATTCAAATGAGGTTTTTTCTCAAATAGTTTGATAGAAAATCAATATCGAAGATATTCATCTTGTGTGTGAGTTTTTTGATATATATCTAGATGAGTGTCATTGTTTTCCACCAAATCTTGAAGTTGAGATTTATATATAACTGAGGACTATATGAACTCATATTTTAAAGGATTTATATATAATGGCCCCGATTATGTTCCATCAAATAAAAAAAGAAATTGTAGGATAATATTGAAAGGGGATTCGTTTATCCTTGTGTGACCCTATGGGGAGAACATATTCTTTATTTTAAGAAGCAAGATGGATTAATTAGACTCTTTATCAATTATCAGGAACATACCATGAACAATATCAAAAAAATTTATCATATATCCCATATTGATGAAATTTTTGATCAACTATGTACAGATAAATTATTCCCCATGATTTCCCTTCATTCGATATATCATCAATTGAACTGAAAAAAAAGATATACCCTAGAAAAAATTTCAAACTAGGTACAGAAACTATGAGTATATAATGATTTATTTTAGTATTACTAATTACCTTAGTTCCATCATGGATTTAATGATTATAGTGTTTAGATATTACCTTGATCAGTTTGTGGTAGTATTTATAGATGAAATTCATATATATTCAAATATAATAGAAGATCATGAAGATTACTTGAGGATTTTATTGAATCCCCTAAAGAAAGATATATAGTATGAGAGATTTATAAAGTGTGAATTATGGCTATAAAATTTTTCATTATAGCATCATATAATACCATGTGAGGGTATACTTATGGATCCATCAATGAAATAAGATATTGAATGTTTGGGGTTAGACTAACCATGGTCAATTTTTTCCTTAGTTTCCTCAAATTCCTACATATTATGTAATGTTTGTGGAGAATTTTTTGTAGCTATCAAATCCAATCACCATGTAAAATCCGAAGGTAGCCATGTTCGTTGGAATGATGAATGTGAGGAATGTTTCAGGGGACTTAAATGATGGGTCTCCAGTTAACATGTTCTAATTTTACCTTACACTAGACCAGGTTTTGTAATCTATAGTGACTCAACAGACATGATATGTGGATGTTTCCTCATGAAAAATGATAGTGTTATTGTAACACCCTGAGATTTTATGAAAAATATTATTTTTAATTACATTAATGTCTTGTGTTGTACGCTACACCAAAATGAGCTTGCACAACATGCATCCTTGACTTTCCTTGCATTACACGCAATCGCGACCTTCCTCGATAGCGTGTGTAGTACGCAATATAGAGTTTCACTAAACAACGATATGCTATTAAAATATTATTAAAACTAGACGTTATGAATAGTAATAACCACATTTTAAAATTTTAGAAAATTTTATCTCTCAAAATGGACGTCATTTTTGGATTCGGAGTATCGAATTTAGCCTAAGGTGAAATTTTGGTACTTTTCGGATAACTTTCATATTCTGATGAATAGTGAAAATTATTAAATTTTAATTAAAAACAACTTTTTTAATCGAAATAATTAATAGAGATAAATTATTAATTTTAGTGGTTTTAAAGTATATTTAGAATATATTTTTACTATTTAATACAATTTTGGTCATTGGATGTAATTTCACATTTAAACCAGTTATAAACAAGTGTCAATCTTTTGATAGTTATTATCTCTTAAAAACACGCCATTTGTTCTAACGACGAGAATTAATTTTTAAATTAGTTAATCTAACTAATATGTTTTGAATTTGGTAAAATAGACATCATTTTTGAGTTCATAATATCAAATATATCTTAGGCCTAATTTTTGGTATTTTTCTGAAAACTTTCAATTTTTGATGAATAGTGAAACCACTAAGTGGTAGAAATAAAAACTGAATTTTTCATAAAACTTAATTTTACCACTTCTGTGAGTGGAATTTCGAAAATCTGAGAGACACGGTTGATGTTAGTAAGTAAAATGTGGTTCAATGAGATGAAAATAATTTTTTGGTGAATAGTAACTTTTTACTTTTTTACCACGGTTAAAAGTAAATAGGGTAATTACGGGTACAAATGATATTATTATTACCCTAACACATGTACTATTTCTATTGGAGAAGTTTAATTCGCCCAAAAACAACCTTAGGAATAATATGTGACCATTTAGGCCCACTTGGATTAGATTAGGACATTTATTATTAATTTATTTAAAGATGGGGTAAAATAGTTAAAATCAAAGTTTAATAAGTAAATAATTTTTAATTTGGGGTTATACATAAGATAAATTCGACTATAAATATTCATTAGAAAGCTAAAACGATTTCCTACATAATCGTATTTTATTTGTTATTTTTAAGCCATTAAATAATTTAATTTATTTATGACACAACGATGATGCAGTAATTATCTTATTAATGGAATATTGACATAATTGATGTTATAAATGCCCAAATAAATATAATTTGAGACTTTTTATGACTTACACTAATTTTATAGGTTAATATGAAATGTTATTGTTGATTTAAGTAACTTGTTTTGAACTTATCATTCTGTTATGAATTTCATAAAAATCATGTACCAAATAGTGTCAAAATTGACATAAATTAGTTTTTAAAAAAAATATTATATTATTAATTGTTATTTTATTCCTAAAAATCTCAAATTCTGCCAAATGACTTATATAATATTATATATATTAATAATAAACAACTTGGGGTTCGTTTGGCTTGATATAGTAAGTTTATTAACCATATAGTGGAAGAAAACAAAAAGACACGGTAAAAGTTAGATTATTTAACTTAGAGTTAAATCTAATTGATAAGGTTAAAATAATAACCTAAACTTGTCTAAATCCTATTGGAGGAGAGGATTTCGACCCATACCCACTTTATCTTCGAAATAAGACCCCTTGGAACCATTATAAACCAAATTTGACCTTAATATAAAATAATATTTTGAAATTATCCTAAGGTGCCCCTCTCCTCCCTTATAAAAGGGCACCTCCTCCCCCTCTTCCTCACACCACTTTGAGCCTTCAAGCTCGGCCATCCCCTGACAAAATCTCTTCTCCACTTCCATTGTATCATCCTAGAGGTCCTGGTCTTCTTCAAATACCATCCTTAGTTTTTTAAGTGGAGGTTAAGAAAAGGCGCGTCCAAAAGAGGTAATATCCATTACCGATCTTTTTCAATTTCATTCTTCTTCAAATTCTTCTTATTTAGTTGTTTAATGATAAAGTAATAACATAAGTATTTATTATATACTGATATGTTATTATAATTATTAAACAACTCTAATTAAACTTCTATCCATCCTACGGAAAAAGGAAATCACCGCGCGTGCGTACGTACGGAATACCGTCTCCACGACGTGATGAGATTCATTCTCCATGTTAAACATTTAAGAATGACTATAAAGTATATATAAGCAATAATAATGAAATATATGACATTATAAAAATACTGGATTTATGTATATATGTATGTCATCTACTTACTTCCATTCAAGACAATAAAGAAAGGAAAACAACGTTTATGCGTACGTACGGACTACCGTCTCCATGAACGGTGTGTTTCATTTCATCTATTATATATATATATACTGAATATATATGATATATAAATCATGTTTTATATTCTGGAAGTAAGTAAATCATGATATAAGTAATAATAATGTCAAGAACAACAAGTCCAAACACCTACGATAAATGAAACGATTTTACCCAAAACGCTTCTTTAACATGGAATTTACAAAAGAACGGGTAATATAAAGTCATAAGTGAACCATATATGATATCATAACAATGAATATGATTCTGTAATAAGTTAATGACATTATTTAAATCATTATACATGAGGTTCAGATACGTACAAAGCATATCCGACATAAGGTAAGGGAAATATCACAATCTCATTTTTATCCGAGATTGTTTATACATTGGCATTTACTGGGTTGTATTTTATCATCCAAATCCATGTTTCTTCAATATGTAATATTATTTCCATCCACCTACAATTGTTTAAATCCAATTTTACCCTTCAGTGAGTTTTTAGTAAAGGATATGAAAGGAGTCTTTTGTCGTTTTTCGTACGAGGTACTTTTTGACTTTTCTAACAAAAGTACGAAGACTGTTTTTTTTAACTTATACGACATGAATGGATTTTTAAAACCTTATCTCCAAAAATATTACCTTACCAGTTTTCAAGTTTATTTTTAATCAACTTCTTTTAGTTTATAATTGTATGACATGTTAATAAAGGAAAAGTGTTTTTGAAGGAGAAATGATATTTTCCCCAAGAATGGAGTTCAAGTGTTTTATCAAAATTATTTTCCATCTAAGATAATATAGGGTTCTGTTTATATCCCTATTCTTACATTGATTTGATTATGTTGTGATGGAATTATTTTTATGAATTCCTTTATCTTAAATGAATTGTTTTATGAGGTCATGATGTTTAAGAATCCCATTTTTATTACATGGCTTATGAAATGATGTATGATTTATGATTTTGTGGCACACATAATAATGGTATCATTATCAGATGGGTGGGACCTATATCTCCCTCCAATGCATTGGGTAAAGATTTTATATCTCATGAGATAGACATGGCTGGAATGGTAGGTTTTACCGGTTCAGTGAAACAGGACTGAAACGAGGGTAACTCGGTTCAGAAAGGGACTTTTTCCACTAAGATAGTCTTGGCAATGAGTCTTGACTAATAAGATATGATTCTCTATGATTATGTGTGTATGCCACAAAGTTTCATGTTTTACGTTATGATTATTGGGGTTTCATTTCACTACTATGATTTATCCCATGTTATGAAATTATGCACTCTTTTGCAGGTTAAGATTTCCACAATGTTATGTTCTTATGAAAATGATGTGATTGATATTTCTTTTGTTTACCCTTACTGAGCATTTGAGCTCAACCTTTTATGTTTTCTTTTACCCAGGATATAAAGAAAGGTTTTAGGTAAAAAAAGGACGATCTTTATGGGAGATGTTGAAGATCTTTCACCACGATTAGAAGATTATATTCCGAGTTTCCAAAGACACTAAACTATTACGATCCTTGTGTGTGTGTTTTTGTTATGTAATAAATATTCCGCAAAAGTAATGTAATGTCCATGTACGTCAATCTTCGAGTCTCTACAGTTATAGATTATGTCACATGAAAAATGAATGTTCATAAACAAAATTATTGTACTCCAGATTTGTAGTTAACTTCAGAAATGCTTACATTAAAGATATAGAGGTAATATCCTTTTATAGAAATGTGTGATATATATAATGATGTCAAAATTATTTAGTATATGTACACTCAAATAACGAGAAATTTTCTCCTGGGAATAGATTTTAAGATAATTAAATATTATGACTGCTCAATAAATTTCCACTCTGGGAATGAAAATAAGGTGTAGTATTAGTTAGGAATAATGGATATTTTTATCTTATCTATGAGGATGATTACAAAAGATAAAATATTTATAAATTTTTAAAATATAGTGATATACATATTAAAATAGGTGGAAAATATTATCTTTCATAAATGCGTGTTCATTCATCTGTCTATATAAGGATTAAGATGGAACCTAAAGAATATATAGATCTTATGAAGAAGGTGGTAAATATTTTTCAGTTTACCATTTATTGGGATGGAGTAATAAATTTATGAAACTATGTATGTTTCCTCTTAATAGAAATTTTTAAGAAGGAGTTATTAAAAAAATATCATATTACAGTATTCCATATTCATCCTATAATTAGGAAGATGTATAAATATTAGAAAATTTAATTCAGGTGGGATAATAAAAAGAGAGATATTGAAAAGTTTGTGTCATGTTTCAAAGTATATTATAATTTCAATGATGAGAGTTAAAAGTCTATGGTGATGTTACGAACATTACCCATAATAAAGTGTAATTTTGAAAAAATAAATATGGATATAATCAATGGACTCCCCAAAATTTTATGTCAATAATTATATATGGATTTTAGTGTATATCCATTAAAATTAACCTCATCTCATTTCCATTATAAAATATTTCTCAACTGATCATCTTACAATGATATATATCAAGGATTTGGTAATGTTTCACTAAGTACCAAATTGAATTGTATATGATCAGAATTTAGGGTTTACATCATTTTTTTGAAAAAATATTGAGCTTGATCTGGATACAAAACTGAGTTTTAGTACGAAGTATCATCCACATACAGATGGTCATTCATAGATAACTTTTAAAAATCTAGAAGACATATTGAGAGATTTCTATATAGAATTCAATGGTTGTTGGGATCAATAACATCTTCTAGGGTAATTCTAATAAAAGAATATATTCGAATCAAACATTCATATTGATACCTATGAATCAATATATAGATGAATGTAAAACACTCCAATGTGATACAATGAAGTTTTATAATAAAATATATTTTCAAATACACATAAAAGGTAATGAAATATAATTTTAATTCAATTTAACAATATATATGGGTAAGTCAAAGTCAACAATAAATATTTACTACAAATGTTATAAATATTTGGAGTTTAAGATGTTTAAAAGGTTATCTTATGTGTATCTTTGATGAATTGAGTAATGTGACTTCAGAGGAAGGAAAATCTGGGCCAATGGTATATTGGACAATTGAAATTTTTGATCATTTTGATATGTTATCTTTTCAATTTCTGATTCCACTAAATCTATCTCAAATTCACAATGAGTTCCATTTATATTCCTTGATAAAGTATATACATGATCATTTACATGTACTAAACTCATAGGTCATACCAGATGAGAAGGATCTCTCGTATAAAGAACATCCAGTGCATATTCTAGACCATAGAGTGAGAGTTCTACAAAACAAGGCCACTAAGCTAGTTAATGTTTTGTGGGGAAACTAAAAATTTAAGGATTCTACAAGGGAACTTGAAGATATAATGAATTTCAAATAACCTCATTTGTTTGTATCAATGTAAATAATTTCAAAAGGGAAATTAATATTAATGGGGGTAGAGTGTAACACCCCAAGATTATAAGAAATAGTCTTTTGAATAAATTTGTTTCTTCGATAGAATATGCTAGATGCAATAATAGGAATAGATGAACTGTGATATAATATTAGAATATTTCTATTATATTTTATAATGAATTTGTTGGATTGGAGGATATGGATAATGAAAAATAAATTATGAAAATTTTGGCTTACACCATTATAAAATTTATTGATGGGTTATTAATTAATTTAAAACTGAAATAAAAATCATTTGAAAAGAATGTAATAATTATTTTCGAAATGAAATTTTGAATCACTAAATGTATTTAATATTAATTAATTTTTTTCAATATTGATGAATTATTTAAAATAAATATATATATATATAACTTATTCAATACAATTTTCTAAATATTGAAATAAAACTTTCTAGAAATGGTAAAAAACAAATCCGTTTTTATTCATAAAAACTGCATTTCCTTAAAAATTGATTTTTGTCGTTTTTGTGAACAAAAATTAATATTATATTCTAAAACGTATAGGTACTATTTTGATAAAATTATTTCCATATATAATATCATGGGTTTCATATTTGGTAAATAGTCCACAATAATATTTTTCCAATATGAATACTAACCATGGAAAAATTTATCACCTTATGAAATAGTTAATTGGATTTATCTTAGCTAAAACATTGTGATAAGGTAATTTTTTTTTCTTAATTTAATTTTGATTATTACAATTAAACCCCTATCACCTTTTTCTGTAAATTTATTTTTTAATTGGAACTATTCAATTTAAATGACATATATAATATTTTAAAAAAGTAAGATAAAAATTACCACTGCTCTAGTTTTAAATATCATTATTGTATTCACATATAAAAAACAAATTATAAATGAATCCTGACATTTATTTTTTTGTCAATAAAATTATATTCATGATATAAATGTATATATAATTTTTAATAATTATATTATACTGAAACACTGATTTAGTATTTATAAAAATAATAAAACATTATAATAAATGATTTTAAATGTATTTAAAGAAATATAATCTGAGAGATTTTTTATATAAACCAAATATTATAGATTTTTTTCATACCATTCTTATGAGAAATAATAATATTTTTATTCCATCATTTTAATTTGTGTCATTTATGTCAAAATAAATGAAAAGTGTCAAAATTGACATTAATGAAATTTTGTCAAAATATAATTTTATTAAATTACATAAAAATAATAAAATATTAAAAGGGGAAAATGGGACAATATATGTTCAAAATCATCATCCCCAAACCAATTATTGGACATTAGAACCATTTTGATTGGGAATTAATTCATTATAATTTCATCATTTATGATATTCCAAGTGTTTTTTCTCTTTACCTTATAAATTGAAACCCTGTTTTTATATTCTTCACACCACTATGATAAATCTACCACAACCATCCCAAAAAAATTTTCTTCTCAAAATAATTATCAATTTTATATAGGTTCTTATATCCTGAAAATCCATACCATATGTCCCTTCAGAAAGGACCCAATAGTGGTCTCCCAAAACAAGGGTAGTTGTCTTACCCATCCTATTACATTTTTTTCTTATAAATCATCAAAATATGCCTTTTTTATCTTAAAATAATAAATTTATTATCATTAATATTCTAAAAAGTTATTATTATTAGGTAATTTTTATTATTATTTTATATCCATCAATTGGGAAGTTAAAGTATCGCTCGCGCGTATGTACGACATACCATCTCTGAGTAGTGGTACCACTCATTTTCCATAACGGTATCTCATGGATTATTATTATGATGGGTTTAATACTTATATATTATATTTAGGACATAATTTTTCTTCTGTAACTATGATATCAAATCTACTTTCATAACTTCCAAAATAATGGAATGTGATAATGTCACTCGTGCGTATGTGTGGACTACCACCTCTATGAAAAGATGTGATTCATCTTCCATTTATATTTAAAAAGAATGGTAAGTTGGATGGTTAAAATTAATATTTATGATGTATATGATATAATAATAGTTTTTTAATGGTGACTTTATGGTGAACATTATTTTATTCTCTCTGTTAAAACAGAAAACAATGTTCATGCATACATACAACCTTCCATCTCCATGAATGGTGTAATATATTTTCTATCTCTACCGTTATTGTGACTAACTTACAGAGATTCCACTAAGATTATTATCTATGATATTTTACCTAAAGGATTCAATAATTCCAATCAATGATCCAACAGATATGGAATTGTAGCGAGGGCCTAAGGTGTATCTTTGGAGAGACTACATCATCATATTAATGTAAAAAACACTTAAAATAACTAAAAAACATCCAATGTAGTAAATAAAAAAATATCATACGAGTAAAATATAAAAATTTATGTAATGAGAGTAAATTTATTAAAATCATGAACATCAATGTCATACACATAGAACTGGTCAACCACTGGTTTGACCACAGATGCTATGGTATATAAAGTAACAAAAGTAAATGTAGAGGGCTACACTATTATGTTTAAGACGAACCACATAAAATATCTCCAGGACACTTTATAACATCTCTATCTTCAAAATATGAATCCACATGGGCATCTTAACATGATCATAAATCTTTGGGACTCATTCCTACCATTATGTATCAATGATAAACCTGAAGGAATACATTAATATATATGCACAATGTGGTGCATGTACACGGGGTGATAAATAATATCAGTATGCAACCTTAATGATGAACTAATAAATTTTATTTATTATGTAATAACTCATGAAATATTCACATCTAGTGATAAAAATAATGAAAAATAGAAAACACATATAAATAAAGAATCTATAGACAATCCATTGGTTTGTGACCCACATCTACCATACCTGCTTCAGCCCATGCCGGACACATCTCTGAAAAAACTGACCTCATGTAAATATATGATATATATATATTCAAGTATATATATATTATTAAGGAAATAATTAACATGAATTAATTCTTCATAATCCACGGGTCAATAATTTTGACTTATTATGCAAACTTTAAAGAAGGCAATAAGTTGGATGTTGTGCCACTCAATCCATTTTTATTTAATTCAATCCATGGATCTATATTCCTAATTGAAAAATAACTTTTTTCTCTTCCTCGTTAATGTATCTAAGAATGATACACCACCACTAGATGATACATATCTTAACCTTGGGTTCACCCATACTCACCTCTTATCACTATAATAAAGTATCCCTTTTAATATTTGGACATCATAAAAATATGGTATTATATATATATATATAAATGGGATCAAGGTATAAAACCTATGCATCAATTTATGATGAAAAACAATAATTTAATACTTCAATTTCTCAGGGAGTTCATCAAATGAATTCCTACATCGGAATCCAATTATCAATGAAGGAGTATGTAATCTATGCTGCCAATTAGTCTGTCAAAGGAATTCCAATATGGGAATCCAGGTATCACTCATGATGTCTGTCGAAGTGATTACTCAATGGGAATCCATGTATCATTCAAGGTGTATATGATGCATCATCCCACTATGTTCATCCAAGGAATTATTTCATGCGAAAACATGTTTTAGTCAATGGATATATAATCTATCTTCCCTACGTGTCCACCCATGGAATTATTCCATGGTAATCTATGTATCACTCATGTAATATATAAATTCAACAAGACTATGTTTCCATCCATACAATTCATTCATGGGAATCCAATTTTCATTCATGGAATAATATAAATTCATCTAGCCAATGAGTATGTCAAAATAATTACTACATGATAATCCCTGTATCATTCATTGTAAAATATAAACTGGACACCATGGAGTATGTCTGAAAATCCCGAATATATAATCAAATAGTCACATAAGAAGGATCCCAGGAGGGTCACTTGGCCATAAATATAAAATAATATTTAGTATTTAACAGTCGGATTCTTGGAAGTACATCAGGATATACAAATAAAATAATAATCCCCAAAATTCTCATCAACTGGATAGCAATAAGTATACATGGGAATTTCTGATCAAGTATCATATCATCCCAATAATATCGACCAAAATCCCAGAAAAACCTTCAGAAATAACAGTTGGATCAAATGAAATCATGTGAACACATAATCAAAATAATGAGGATGAATGAATGCCTAAACCCACCATTATAGAAAAACAATCCTTGGTCAAAAGTTCGGTACAAATTTTGAGGTGAAGGCCACTACAATATCTACCCAAACCTAAAATGAACTATAATATAGTTATTCAAACATCGTATCACCCACAGGGTCACTCATGTTAAAACAATTTAGTGTAATTTTAGTTGGGATCCTTGAATTCCATACCTAAGAGATGGAATCTCTCTTGAGAAACTCAAAAATAATAATCTACCAGAGGCATTTAACATGGGATATTCATAAGGAGTAATATATATATATATATATATATATAGTGATCCTATAAGAGTCTCTCTAAGAAAATATGTAATAGAAGGAATCCCACATGAGGCACTCGGTAATAGAAATAAGGTGGATGAATCGTACACAGGATCCTCTTGGACAAAAGAGAAGACATACATTTTGGATAAGTAGAAAATTATTTGAATACTAATATAGATATATTTCTTATAGATAACCTCAGATCTAGTGTCTCACTCTCTGTAGATATCTGTCATTTATTACCAATAGAAGAACCTCTCAATTTTGTAAGAATCCCAAAACTCCTCCTAAAATATGTAAAATCACCCCAAGGGATTCTCCATCATGATCTATATGTATTGATACTAAATAAGGGATAATAATTTGTATAATTGTTATACCATTTAATCAAAACATAAAAATCCCTAAAATGGGTTTCAATGGAGTAGTACATAGTAAGTATACCCGAGTACACGATGTGTACACTCTAAACCTCACCTAGTCTTGTACCGTAGCCATGAAGTTCGTGTAAAATCCATTTAAATAGTGTTTATAACCATTATACTTGGATTACAATACATGGGGTTCCAGAAAATATACCTCACATGTCATGTCCATGTGTTCTTCATGGAAGTATACTTTTACTCGGTGTGTAGCCCAACCGAGGTCTGGTCCTGTACATCACACGGCCAAGTGCCCCTACATAGAATGTCTGGCCATGTACTCAGATACATGTTAGAGTTCCAGTACATTAAAAATACAACCAAAATATCAACATTACTAAATAGAAATAACACATAGTGTGGGTTCTTACACTATACTCTGTGTGAAAAGGATTTGTGAAGGGGAAACCTTGCAAATCGGCCCAGAATCTCGTTTTCTCTAGAAAATCAATAGATCAACCATCAAAGTGTCCTAATTCATGATAACATGGATCTAAAATATAATTTAGAAAATTTATATGGATTTATTAAAATCCATAAAAACTACCTACCTTTTGGAAGAACTACCAATACATCACCCATATCCCTGGTCTACAACTATTTCATGATGATATGGATCCTCCCGATCACTATAGAGACACCTCCCTTCCACTCCCTCATTATATATATATACCTATAATATTTTCTCTTCCGTACACATGAATGGGATTCCCATTAGGTATACTTAATATTCTAGGGTGAGGAGAAGAAAAGAAATGATGAATAACAAAAAGGAAGAAAAAGGTATGTAAAAAAAGAAAAAAATGGCACGAGACTGGACTCGACTCTCAACATGAGATTATTACTATCCTCAGATAAAATACTTGTTCTGGACTCAACAAAGGATTCATAATCACAATTTTATTCTCTGTTAATAAGATATAGTTGAAAATATTTGGATGAATAAATTCACATTTAGTTAAATATATATTAAATATTAATTATTCTACAATAATTCGAATAGTTCTAAATTCCACAGAAATCTAATAATAGTGTGGAAAACCTATTATGTGACGAAAAAACATTTACTAAAGACTTATGAGATAATATGATTTGAGAAAATGACTATTTTACCATTTATAAGTATATGAAAGAAAAAAATTCAAATATCACATCAAATTTCAAGTAAGGAATAACATAGGTCCTTACAATATCCCCAATATTACCCTTATAATCAATGAGAAACCTTAGTGTTGAAACAAAGTCATCACATCTTCCAAATAATATACAAAACTACATTATGTAGCCCATTCAATGACGGGTCTCACTGCATTAACAAATCTTTCCTCAAGGACTATGTTTAACTGCAGTAGGTCTGATACTCCACAGAGTTGAATTATAATTATCATCATCTCATAAATGGTATCCATGATTAATATCCCATGAAATTACCACCACCAAAGGTATTGACTGGAATGGAAAAAATGACCTATACCATAGCGTAAAACAATAAAATTACCCATTCTCACTTCTTGGGAATTTTTTCTACAGTAACCTCATAATTTAAAAATAATTGAAGATTACCACCCTCTAAAGGAATAATTTTCACTCCCCATTATATTTCATACCTTATAATACTCCATGAGCACAACCTCAATTGGTTCCAACATTAATCTATGAGAAAAATATTTATTGAAAAGGAGATCAGTGTAGAGCCGATTCACTCTTAGCATACTGAGGATGATGTCAATATATAATGCTTGATCACCTCAAACAAAGATTACTCAATGATTTCTTCTATAGGAATGTATCACTCACATCAAACATGATATACCTTCCTTTAATAAACTACCAACACCATGTTCCCTACAATGTGCATCCATGTCTAATAATTGGTCTACTACCTCACCCCACTAGAATTATTCTCGATGTCTCCTCAAAAATAGAGGGAAATTATTATTTTTATCATAGCTCTCTAGAAACAATACCCACATAAGTTACTTCAAAACATCCTTCCTCAGATTACACACATACATTCACTAATTTACAATTAAATTCGTACTAGTTGTAATAGATGCATGCCATTATCACCTAAATCATGATCCTATGAGATATCTATCACAAGGATAAGATGAGCATTCCACAAGACACATCAGTCTTATTAATAAGGAATCTCCATTTCAAATTCTCTTTAAAATATGGATTCTCACTTATTCCATGATTATTTATATGAATTCCTCTCACAGTATTATGTTTTCTAAATTATAATTTTCAAACATTCAAGTAATGTTGAATGGCCCATGGACATAAATTTTTTAACTTATTGAAGATAATATTGAAACATGATGAAACTAGTTTATATCAATAAAACAAAAAGAATGAACCTAACTATTTCACAAAATCAAAGAACCTGTCTTGTATTAGACTCAAAATGAGTATATAAAGATGATCATTTCATTAAAATACATCTGTAAACCTATGTCAAACCCTATAAAATGTTTCCCTTAATCATTATAAAATTCATCCTATAAGAATCTAAATCATAAAAAGGGCCTCAAGGTCTACCATATGGCCATATTGGACATGTCTCATGCAAGGTATCGAATTTTCATACGGTATGTTTTTTATGATTTATTTTTTCCTTTTCGTTTGGCTAGATAAGTGTTTTCCCATTATCATGTGAAAACATGATGGTGTTCTGGGGGTTTGGGACTCAAAAAGGGGAGGAAAAGGGAGTTCCTGGGCATATTGCATGGTTTGGGCATAGTCACTACAAACTGTGCAGGAACTGTGCAGACATGGATAGAGGTTTTTGAATGGTTAGCACATACTTAATAAAATCATGCATAATTCCTAGAAAACAATTCAAATGGGGTGATTTTCAGGCAGTAGCTTTCGTAGGGTTTGTGCATGGTTTGGAAACCATGCGGGGAAATTGTGCGACCCGAAAAATTAAAGAATTTACAAAATTTCCATAACGGAATTTTAAACACCAATTCAGTATTTTCCTCTATTCCACCCTCTCTAGCCCTAGTGACGCCCCTAGAAACTCAAAAGCTGCATGGTTCAATCTCACTCATTTCACAGCTATTTGGGATGTTGCTAGATGTAGATCGATGCTCCAGGTAAGGAAAATACCCTATTTTCTTCATCATTTATATTAGGTATTGTATCATTCTCTAATCTTCTTCTAATTCTCTAAAACACATTTTTTTCGTAAGATTATAAGGTTGAGGGTACATGGGGTGGTTGAATCTGGATCGAAGTCTATGATAGAGTGTGTGTTCATCATCAACTTAGAGGTTGGTGGTCTACAATTATTATCCCATTGTTTTATATTGGATTTGGGCATAAGAGTCTATGTTATTTTTTTCCTCTTTTTTTGTTCTTGGTTTCGTTGAAGTGTGTGATAAAATTGGGTGTCTAAGTGATCAATGGAATCTCTCAAGATTCCCATGGGATGCGTTGAGGATGACTTGACCATTTTTGGGCCACCCAAGGGGGTGCGCCGACAATCCCAGACCTCGAATTGTGTAGGGTTAAGAGATGGGTTTGCAGGGAATAATGTGGTATCCATGTAGAGTGTGATTTAATGGTTGGTTATATTATAAATGGATTAATGAAATATATTTCTAGGGTGATAAAGGAATAAGGTGATGTTGGAATGACATGACAACAAGTAATTGAGTTTAAGTAGATTATGTCAATTTTTTCATGAATTTAGTTAGAAGTGACTAAGGGGATTATAGGATGTTAAATGGTGAACATTTAAATGAGTAATGGAATGTGAAATGTTGAATGTGTTAATGGGTTGTAATAAGGGAAAGGATAAAATTTTGGAATGGGTTAACACATGATAATTAGGTTGTACACCTAAATGATTGAATATAATAAAGGGATTGTGTTATGTGATATTAGAAATGTATTTGACATTCATAATGGGTGAATTCTTGTGAAAGGATAAATGGGATAAATGGGCAAAAGTATTGTCATTAATGAATTTGGATAAAGCATAAGGGTTGTTGAATACACATAAAAGGTTAAAGAAGAAGAATGAGAATTTAGCTAAATAGATATGAATTATAAATGGTAAATGTATTAATGGGTTATTGCATAGTATTAATTATGATTTTGTTGTTATGTGTTGAGATATATAATGGCATTGAATATGCTTGGATGTGTTATGGAATGGATTGGGTGACTTGATAAATATATATATGCACATCGCTTGGTTGAGTTGGGTATTTACATATGGTTCTACACCCATGGGTTGAGTTAGACTGAGGCTCTAAACTCCACCCAAAAATGCACGGGTTATGGAAGGGGACAGAGGATCTATTCCCAAAATAGTTTCATTCCATCCTAACCGAGGCTTCAAGTTGAGGGTAATGTGATTATGTGATATGTGTATCACCAGTGAGATACAGACTTGATTTATTTTCCCCTATGAATTGTGGATAATTTCCTTATACCCTTGTGTAGATGATATTTATTCCTATCCCATGGAAAATGTGATAAATATGGCTTATATAATAAAGATGTTATAATAAATGAAATCGGGATAACTGTTAGTCCTGATTTAAATCACCATTGTTATCAAATGGAACCTGAAATGTCTCTAGATTACTTACCTTTCATTCTGAATTTCCATGTACTATCTATTAGATTGGATATTTTGTAGACACCATTGGTGGTGGCCTACTATGTGTTGTACTCACACCCAGCTCGGGCCACCGTAGGGTACCTGAGCATTTATCTTGGTTGTAGGTTAGGAAAAGGGAAGATTCCCTACTGTGAGATGTTGAGTTTGGCTGAAGATGTATATGGAAAAGGACAGCGACATAGAGTCGGGACCCATTTGCAGTTTTGGCCATTTTTTTTCATTTTGGGTTTCTTCACTTAAACTAATAATATGGATCGATATTGTTGTATTTGATTTGTGGTTGTACCCGTTAGGGAAATGTTTAGTTATGTATATTTATTGGTTTTTTGTATTGTTTCCTCTATTTATATTCTGGTTTGTTTTTTCTTTCTCAGATAAAGAGTGTATAGTATCTCACCACTATTTATTATACCCTTACCTCTAGTTGTCAACCTCTAGAGTATGGGGAGGCATGCTTGAGTTCTTGTGACGACTCAGCTCGGAGCACTGGTCTAGTGGCTTCTGGGTCCGAGACATTACAATGTTTCATTAGAGGAGTTCTTTTATATTTATTACTATTTGGGGATGGTAGACATGATACTAGGATGTGTCGGGCCATGGTAATGCGGTCGTTCTTCAGAGTAGTTAACCCATGTGTAATGGAAATCCTAAGTCTCCCTGGGTGTAAATTGTTGTTCTTGATGTGTGTTGTGACAATTGAATTATATTTCACCATTGGGTTATGCACATATTTTTTGATTTGAAAAATTGATGATATTTTTCTCATGGATGGAATGGAATTAGGATGTGCATTCATGCATAATTTTAGGCACCTAAGGGTATAAGTGGCATGAATCATTATTGGAACACACACTTGATGGGTGTTCATGGCATAAAGAGTAGAATGCATTTTTATTTCCTGATAAATATGAAAAAATGATGCCAAATAATGGTAATTAATATTGGTGAATGAAAAGAATTCAAATGAATAGTTATGAAATATCATGTATAAATAATTATTGTGACCGAGTTAGAGTTTTCGATTTTAATAAATCGTAAGGGTTGTTTTTGTGTATAAATGATAAAAGGGTTTCATAATTACTATAAAATTGATAATAAATTTTTCCTAACGAAAGGTTTAATTGAGATAAACTAATGATTTTTACAAGTTGTGGAATGGGAAATGATCTTAAGAGGGAATGAATTGTGTTGTAAAGGAAGAAATGGTTTGAATATGTTTTGAAGAAGGACTTGTGATTACCTAAATTTGTTTCCCCATGTTGGCCATTACCGCAGTAGGTTCGGTACTGGGGCAGTGTTCTATGTGTGATGATTACTATTGGGATAGGGCATGATGAATGAGTTGTTTAAGGATACTAGCATGAGAACATTTTCCATCTATATGGTTTAATCCTGTCAGTCATTCTTCGAAGGGTTGAATGAATGATAAGTTTATAAATTAGAGTGATTGAGTTCAATAGTGGGTATCCCTTTTTTTGTCAGCTGGTCCTTTTTATGTGTCGGTTGTGGTAGCGAGAGTTCTCTAGTTGGAGGCATTGAATTTGGATTGTGAGGCCTTTCTGATTGTGATATGGCCAAGGCAGTTTGTTTAGGGAACCCTTCGTATGGTTGTTGCCTTTGGGTTGTGAGGCATTGTTCAATAATGTGAGTGAGAGAACTCCCATGGTACATGATCGTATGGGGGTCATTTTCAACCCTAAGATGGGTGCCTTGGTCTTGGAGAACTTGTGAGTCGTGAGCTTGCAAGTTGTGTCTTGAATCATAGAGATGATGTTTTTCTCATATTGTGGATGAATGTATACACCCTTGGTGGGGAACCTAGAGTAAATGGTTGTTGGTGTGCTTGGTATAGTGTACATCAGAATGAGAGTGAGATTTCCATTCATGAGCATTGCTTTTTTAATGTCATGATAAGTATGGTTTGGACAGAGAGAACCAATGGCTTTCATAGTTGTGACTCTAGTCTAGGTAGTCAGTAACATTTAACCTTTTAGGTGACCTAAGAGAGAGGTCAGATTGGGTCTCTAGCACTTTTGGGTGTATCTTGCACATGTAAATGCTTGGGACCTTGATTGTGGAACTCAGTTTTTTGTATGATGCATATTTTTCCTGGAGGACTAAGTGGAAAGGGTGAGGGTTGGTGGTGCTACTCAATTAATAATTATGCACTGATAGTTCTGACAAAGAAAGGTTGACAAATTGGGAGGTTATCCCAGTGGTTTAGGTACCATAGAGTATGAATCATGTTAGATACTTTAGAGGTGGTGATAATGCATATTGAGTACCACTAAGTTTCATTAAATGGTATAGTTATACTCGGTTCTTTGGTAAGGGATCCCGAGTGTTCATGATAGGATCTATGGTTTGTTTCGAAGGTCTGTATCATATGGATTCTCAAATTACCTGTTTGGATGATGATTAATAGAGGCTTGTAGTTTTTTTTTCTAGTGGATGAGATGAAGGAGGCCGAAGTTTGGTTATATGCTTTAACTCGATGGTGACACCTGAGGAATGGGTGGTCATGTGGGTGAACTTGTATGTATGAATGGTTAGGCTATGGAGCGATGTTTGAACTTAGTTGGCAATCACACTTGAGTGGTGATGGTTAAGTGTTGATATGAAACATTCGATAGAGAATCCCAAGATCCATGGAAGGTTATGGTGTCCTATATCTTGACATCAATAATGGATAATTTGGGGGTTGTGTTCTTTGACAATTTCTTTTCATACCTCTGCTAGTGATTATCCCTCCCAATATCTTGACATATTCCCTGGTACGTTGAGAAGCTCTGGATCATGCCAAGATAAAAAAAGTTGTATCATTGGATGAGGGTTATCATGGAGTTTACACTCATGTTAACAAAATGTTTGAGTCTTGAGGATGGGATGTACACCCTCAATGGATTCGGTTGGGGGTCCCTGGGATGGACCGAATGACGAAAAAAGCCATGGGTTCTGTTCATGGAAGCCAAGAATGAGCAGTGAGTGATTTTCATTTCCTTGTTATGGGAAAAGATGGATGTCCATGAATAAGGATGAGATTTGGCTTATGTTGAGTGTAAGAAGTGGTGGTTGGAATCCCTTATGGCGAGAAATGGTAACGACACTCCTAAGGTAGAGAGTAATGAGCCAGATCTAGTTGTAGAGAGGAGAACATCGAAATGATGTGGTGACTGATGAGACAAGTTTCAGCTTCGGGCTCGGGATGGTTCTATGTAATGCCTGTGATGTCTGTGCTGAAGTCGCAGAAGGGTGTGGTTGGATATGACAGTAGTTTGTTGCAAGAGAGGTTGGGTTATATAACTACAACAAATATTGGGTATGGACTCAAGAAGTTTTCCCAATGGTTGTTTTAGAACTTCATGAAGATGGGAGAATCTTTTCAATGTGATGTAGTGTCCTGCCAAAGCTGGAGTTGATGAAAGTATAGAGGAAGGTAAGCTCTTGAGGATGGATTTATATTGGAATCCAGAAAAAGGCCTCAGTGGGTGAGTGGGATGATAATGATGTCCTCAAGTTAGTACAAAACCTTGAATGGTGAGAAGGGGATAGAGTACCATTAGTGTAAGGTGTGTCTTCAAGGATAAGAAAGCCCGGTGTGGTCAGTCCTAAGATGTTAAACATCAAAGGGTGAGGTGAGAGTGATGCAACTTCAGGTTGACATTGATGAAGAAAGCACAATTCGAAACGAATTTGTACCTGAGTGAGTTCAAGATGATCTTAGTCCATGAATGAACAGTTTATGGGTGTCTTACTAGTGGTTGTGATAGTGTAGTTGGATTTCAAGGTGGGTAATGCTTTTATAAATGTTAGGGCATGGTGAGTTGGAACATGACAGGTGATGTGAAATTCAGTTTGAGGTTTGGGTGGTGTTTCGTCGAAATAAGAGGTTCCAGGTAACCTAAGATGGTGGAAAGAACCATACCAGATAAAATGTTGGTTGATTATGGGATTATGGATTTTGGTTGGAAGGACTCAAGTGGTCACCTTTCGGGTAGGTTAACCCTTGTAGAGAGCCATGGAGCGTGTTTAGTTGGCCAAGTACCCAGAAGTGTTGAGTGTCATTTGGTTGTATGGTTGTGGAATGAAATGTTTAGGAAATGTGGTTGGAGGGATCATGGGATTTCTTTAGGGAGATATCATATTTGGGTCATTTTTAGTGATTGGAAAGGAATATTATAGTAAAATGACACCAAGTTATTTGAGTCATGTGTTTTATAGAGGATTGCGCAGATGAGGTGCTTATTGGTGCCTCTATAAAGATGTGACAATGTGTATTAAGTTTTCTTCTGTAGTGGGTTGGTGGTGTCTATTGAGTTTCCACCATGAAGGTCTCATATTGGGAATGGTTGAAGTGGATGCAACCTTGAAGAATTTTCAGATCAGGTTTTGGTTGTTGTGAGGAAGGATCTTTGGGAAATTCTGTGCCATTTTTTGGTGTTTGATGGGATTAGTGATCCTTGGAAGAGTGTCTTAAGGGAAAGCTGTTATAATGTGCGGAGGTTGTAAGGTACCAGATCTTCTTAGGGTATGTTATTTTTAATTTGGACTCTTATTTTTGGCTAGATAAGTGTTTTCCCATGTTCATGTGAAAACATGAGGGTGTTCCAGGGGTTAAAAATATGAAAAGAGGATGAAAAGAGAGTTCCTGGTCATGTTGCACGGTTTTTTCATGGATAGTAAAAACCATGTGGGAACTGTGCATCCATGGATTGAGGTTTACACATGGTTGGAGCATGGTTAATAAAACCGTCCGTAATTCCCAGGAAATCATGTGAAGGGGGTGATTTTTGGTAAGTTCCTTCCGCACGGTATGAGAATGGTTGGGAAAACTATGCGGGTAAATCGTGCTGCCAAGAGTAGTTAGAAAATTTACAAAAAAAATTCAATGGGATTTTAAAACCCGAATAGGTTTTCTTCTACATTCCACCATCTACAACCCTAGTGACTCCCCAAGAGTCTGATGAGATCCCAGGGATCGGTCTCACACATTTATCATCCATTTTTTATGCTGTTGGTTGTGGATCAAATCTACGGGTAAGGATAATCCCCTCATTGCTTCCTCTTTTTGATTAGGGTTTTATCCTTCTATCATCATTATCTGAAGCTCTAACATCCTCTTTTTAGGGTGAGTTTTAGGATTATATTTCAAGTGGTGTTTGAATCTGGATACAAGTCTATGATTGAGAGTTCATTCATTATCATCTTCAAGGTATGTGGTCTACAAGTATTATCCCATAGTTTTATTTTGTATTCGTCCATAGAAGTCAGTGTTCTTGTTTTCCCCTTTTTGGGTTCATGGTTCGATTGAAGTGTGTGATATAAATGGGTGTCTAAGTGACCAATTGAAACCCTCATGATCCCCATGGGATGCGTTGTGGATGACTTGACTATTTTAGGGCCACCCATGGGGGTGCACCGAGAAAAACAGACCTAATGTGGGTTAGGGTAAAGCGATGGGTTGCCAAAAAATAATGTGGGATTTATATAGAGGGCTTTTTAATGGATTCTTAAGTTTTAAATGGAATAATGATAAATATTTAGGGAGTGATAAATGCATAAGGTGTTGTTGGAGTGAAAAGAAAATGGGTAATTGAGTTCAAAGAGATTATGTTGATTGTTTCATGAATTTGGTATGAAGTGCCTATGGGGTTAGAGCAAGTTAAATAATGAACATGCAATTTTGTAATGGAATGGGAAATGGGGAATGTGTTAATGGGTTGTAATAAAGGAAAAGATGAAATTGTGGAATGGGTTAATACATGAGAATTTGGTGGTACACCAAAATTATTGAATGTAATAAAGGGATTGTGTTCTGTGATATGATATGTGTACCTGACATCCATAAATGGGTGAGTACTTGTGAAATAATAAATGGAATAAATGGGTAAAAGTATGGTCATTGATGAGTTTGTATGAGGCACAAAGGTGGGTGTGTAAACTAAAAGGTTTAAGGCATGAGAATGAGAATTTAACAAAATGGATATGAATTGTAAATGGTAAATGTGTTAATAGATTATGGCATGGTGTAAATTACAATTTCGTTATCATGTGTTGTGATATATAATTGCATTGAAGAAGCTTGGCTGTGTTATGGCATGGTTTTGGAGAGTTGATAAAAAATCATGTGGACATTTCTTGTTAGAGTGGGGTATTGAATTGAGGATCTACGCCCACAGGTCATGTTAGGTTGAGGATCTAAACTCCACCCCCAAATGCACGGGTTAGGGAAGGGAACGATGAATCTATTCCTCAAACGGTTACCTTCCACCCGGACTGAGGTATAATGGTGGGGATAATGTGATGATGTGATATGTGTATCCCTTATGATATAGGGACTTGATTTATTTTCCCATATTCTTTGGGATTGATTTCCTTAGACTCTTGTGTAGTTTATATTCATCTCTAACCCATGGAATATGTGATCAATATGGCTTATGTAATAAAGTTGGTATATGAAATGGAATAGGGATAAATTAATGTCATAAATTAAATGAACATTGTTAACCAATGGCAAATGAACTATCCCTTTCATACTTACCATTCATTTTGTACATCCATGCACTATATATTAGTTTGGATATTTTGTAGACACCGTTGGTGGGGGAATACTGAGTTTTGTACTCACACCCTGCTCGAGCCGTTGTTGGGTACCCGGGTTGATCTCTTGGTTGTAGGTCAGGACAAGGGCGTAGGCCCTGCTATGAGATGTTGATTTGGGATCAGGATGTACATGGATAAGGACCTAGACTTAGAGTGAGGTCCTGTTTGTAGTTTTTTTTTCCATTTTTATCATTTTGGGTTTCTTCGCTTTGCACTATATTTATAACATGACATTGTTGTATTTGATTTGTGGTTGTACCAATTTGGTAAATGTTTGGTTATTCATGTTTATTGGTTGCTCATATTTTTTCCTATATTTTTATTATGTTCTACTATGGATTTCACTGATAAAGAGGGTATAGTCTCCCCATGAAACTTATTAGACCCTCGCCGCTAGTCGGTAACCTATGGAATATGGGGAGGCGCACGATAAGTCATGTGATGAATCATATCAGAGAACCAGTTTAGTGGATCTCGGGTCGGGGATGTTATATCTCATATCAGGGTATCTAGAACTGACTAGTTACCATAATGGATAAAACATTAATCAATGTTGAATCTCACGAGGCTTCATTAACACACCTATCTTGGCATAAAGAATCTTACATTCATGTAGACTACCTCTCTATTATATTTAAGGAAAACATTGACCTAAAAGTTTCAAAATAATTAACATTTTCCTTCTAGGCCCCTGATAATATCTAAGCATCCTCATAATGAATTCTCCCAAGAATCCATGATGTAACGTAGATAGAATGATGATTTGACTCTCACCAATAATCCATATATGATAAAAAACTCTATAGGTCCAGTTCCCTATAACTATTTATGTATATACAAATTTCATAAATTGTGACCCGATATAATGGAATTTTATATATGAAAAGGAAAATAGTACGGGAGAAGGATACAATCATGGAACACCAAACAACCATAATGAAAAAGTTATGTGATTGAGGTTCATAAGCCAAGATTTCAAACTAAAAGCATCGTGAAACTCCCTATGAAGATGGGGGTGATCTCTATATGTCAATTAGTAGGACATTCCATGCTTTTGAGAAGAAGAACTGATCATTTGGATACACCATTCTATACATGTACACTAAATTCATTCCATTATCATCAATGAAGTTAACCACTCTAGGTGTACAAAGAAGTAGCAAACTCTAGCAGTATCACCTGTTGTCATGAATTATTGCAGCGCATGGGTAATTCTCTTTCTTTATGGATGCTTGGAATTCTTGATCGAGATTTTTGACCACCATAATGATGTGTTCACCAAAAGAGGTCCCTTATGTGACTCTCAACAAACCATGAATTCTAGATACAACATTTTATTAGTTGAATCTTCAAATGCCGTGTAGAAATTATCAATATGTATTGAAAAACATTCCAATTCATTCCTGTAGAAAAAGCGTAGAAACAGACCTTTCCAAGGAAGCTGAAAAAAATGAAAAAATAACTATATAAACCTCAAAGAGTTATTTCAAATAATTAAATGTAAAAAACATTAAATATCAGCATCAACCAGAGACGAGAAAAAAGGGCCTCACGGTCTACCATATGGCCATATTGGACATGTATCATGAAAGGTCTCAAATTTTCACACGATATGTTTTTATGATTTCTTTTAGCCTTTTATTTTTTTCTAGATAAGTGTTTCCCCATTATCATGTGAAATCCTGATGGTGTTCTGGGGGTTCGGGACTCGAAAAGGGGAGGAAAAGGGAGTTCCTGGGCATATTTCATGGTTTGTCCATATTTAGTGCAAACCATGCGGGAACTATGCAGCCATGGATAGAGGTTTATGAATGGTTAGAACACAGTTAATAAAATCATGCATAATTCCTAGAAAACTATCCAAATGGGGTGATTTTCAGGCAGTATCTTTCGTAGGGTTTGTTCATGGTTTGGAAACCACGCAGGGAAATCGTGTAACCCCAAAAAATTAAAAAATTTACAAAATTTCTATAAGGGTATTTTAAACCCCAATTCAATATTCTCTTCTATTCTACCCTCTCTAGCCCTAGTGATTCCCCTAGAAACTCAAGAGCACTATGGTTCAATCTCACTCGTTTCATAGCTGTTTGGGATGTTGTTAGTTGCAGATCAATGCTCTAGGTAAGGAAAATCCACCCTTTTATTCATTTTTTTATTAGGTATTGTATCCTTCTCTAATCTGATTCTGATGCCCTAAAACACACTTTTTCGTAAGATTATATGGTTTAGGTTTCAAGGGGTGTTTCAATCTGGATCGAAGGCTATGATAGAGTGTGCGTTCATCATCAACTTAGAGGTAGGTGGTCTACAAGTATTATCCCACTGTTTTATATTAGATTTGTGCATAGAAGTCTATGTTATTGTTTTCCTCTTTTTCGTTCTTGGTTCCGTTGAAGTGTGTGATAAAATTGGGTGTCTAAGTGACCAATGTAATCTCTCAAGATCCCCATGGGATGTGTTGAGGATGTCTTGACCATTTTAGGGCCACCCAAGGGGGTGCACCGACAAACCCTGACCTGAAATTGGTTAGGGTTAAGAGATGGGTTTACAGGCAATAATGTGGTATCCATGTAGAGTGTTATTTAATGGTTTGTAATATTATAAATTGATTAATGAAAAATATTTCTAGTGTGATAAAGGTATAAGGTGTTGTTGGAATGACATGACAACAGGTAATTGGGTTTAAGTATATTTTGTCAATATTTTCATGAATTTAGTTAGAAGTGACTAAGGGGATTATAGGAAGTTAAATGGTGAACATTACATTGAGTAATGGAATGTGAAATGGTGAATGTGTTAATGGGTTGTAATAAGGGAAATGATAAAATTGTGGAATGGGTTAACACATGAGAATTATGTTATACACCTAAATGAATTAATATAATAAAGGGATTGTGTTATGTGATATAAGAATTGTATTTGACATTCATAAATGAGTGAATGATTGTGAAATGATAAATGGTCTAAATGGGTAAAATTATTGTCATTGAAGAATTTCGATAAAGCATAGGGGTTGTTGAATACACATAAAAGGTTAAAGAAGAAGAATGAAAATTTAGCTAAATATATATGAACTATAAATGGTAAATGTATTAATGGGTTATTGCATAGTATTAATTCTGATTTTTTTGTTATGTGTTGTGATATCTAATGGCATTGAATATGCTTTGATGTGTTATTGTATGGTTTGGGTTACTTGATAAATAAGTATGTGCACATCGCTTGGTTGAGTGGGGTATTTACTTATGGTTCTACACCCATGGGTTGAGTTAGACTGAGGCTCTAAACTCCACCCAAAAATGCACGGGTTATGGAAGGGGATAGAGGATCTATTCCCAAAATAGTTTCATTCCATCCGAACTGAGGCTTCGAGTTGAGGATAAAGTGATTATGTGATATGTGTTTCCCCAGTGAGATACAGACTTGATTTATTTTCCCCTATGCATTGTGGATGATTTCCTTATACCCTTGTCTAGATGATATTTATTCCTATCCTATGGAAAATGTTATAAATATTGCTTATATAATAAATATGTTTTAATAAATGAAATTGGGATAAATGTTAGTCCTGATTTAAATCAACATTGTTAACTAATGGAACCTGAAATGTCTCTGGATTACATACCTTTCATTCTGAATGTGCATGCACTATCTATTAGATTGGATATTTTGTAGACACCGTTGGTGGTGGCCTACTATGTTTTGTACTCACACCCATCTCGGGCCACCGTAGGGTACCTGCACATTTTTCTTGGTTTTAGGTTAGGACAAGGGAAGATTCCCTACTGTGAGATGTTGAGTTGGGCTGAAGATGTATATTGAAAAGGACCGGGACATAGAGTCGATACCCATTTTCAATTTTGTCCATTTTTTCCTTTTGGATTTCTTCACTTGCAATACTAATATGGCCTGATATTGTTCTATTTGTTTTGTGGATGTACCCATTAGGGAAATGTTTAGTTTTGTATATTTATCGGTTGTTTGTATTGTTTCCTCTATTTATATTCTGTTTTGTTTTGTATTTATCAGAAAAAGAGTGTATAGTCTATCCACACTACTTATTATACCCTTACCGCTAGTCATCAACCTCTAGAGTATGGGGAGGCGTGCTTGAGTTCTTGTGACGACTCGGCTTGGAGCACTGGTCTAGTGGCTTCTGGGTCAGAGACATTACATTGTTTCATTATAAGAGTTATTTTATATTTATTACTATTTGGGGATGGTAGATATGATACTATGATGTGTCAGGCCATGGTAATGAGGTCGTTCTTCAAGGTAGTTAACACATGTGTAATGCAAATCCTAAGTCTCCCTGGGTGGAAATTGTTATTCTTGATGTGTGTTGTAACAATTGAATTATATTTCACCATTGGGATATGCACATGTTGTGTGATTTGAAAAATTGATGATATTTTTCTCATGGATGGAATGGCATTAGGATGTGAGTTCATGCATCATTTTAGGCACCTAAGGGTATAAGTGTCATGCATCATTATAGGAACACACACGTGATGGGTTTTCATGGCATAAAGAGTAGAATGCATTTTCATTTCTGGATGAATATGGAAAAATGATGCCTAATAATGGTAATTAATGTTGGTGAAGGAAAATAATTCAAATAAATAGTTATGAAATATCATGTATAAATAATTATTGTGACTAGGATAGAGTTTTCAGTTTTAATAAATCGTAAGGGTTGTTTTGGTGTATAAAATAAAAACGGTTTCATAATTACTATAAAATTGATAATAAAATTTTCCCAACGAAAGGTGTAATTGAGATAAAATAATGATTTTAACAAGTTTTGGAATGGGAAATGATCTTAAGGGATGGAATTGTGTTATAAAGGAAGAAATGTTTTGAATATGTGTTGAAGAAGGACTTGTGATTACCTGAATTGGTTTCCCCATGTTGACCATGACTGCAGTAGGTTTGGTACCGGGGCAGTGATCTGAGTGTGATGATTACTATTGGGATAGGGCATGAAGAATGGGTTGTTTAAGGATACTAGCATGAGAACATTTTCCATCAATATGGTTTAATCCTGTCAGTCATTCTTCGAAGTGTTGAATGAATGATATGTTTATAAATTAGAGTGATTGAGTTCAATAGTGGGTATCCCTTTTTTTGTCAGTAGGTCCTTTTTATGTGTCGGTTGTGGTAGCGAGAGTGCTCTAGTTTGAGACATTGGATTTGGATTGTGAGGCCTTTCTGATTGTGATATGGCCAAGGTGTTATGTTTAAGTAACCCTTCGTATGGTTGTTGCCTTTGGGTTGTGAGGCATTTTTCGGTAATGTGAGTGACAGACCACTCATGGTACATGATCGTATGGGGTACATTTTCGACCCTAAGATGGGTGCCTAGGTCGTGGAGACCTTGTGAGTCATGACCTTGCGATTTGTGTCTTGAATCCTATAGAGGACGTTTTTCTCATAGTGTGGATGAATGTATACACCGTTGGTGGGGAACCTAGAGTAAATGGCTGTTGGCGTGCTTGGTATAGTGTACATCAGAATGAGAGTGTGATTTCCATTCATGAGCATTGCTTTGTTAATGTCATGATATGTATGGTTTGGACAGAGAGAACCAATGGATTTCATAGTTGTGACTCTAGTCTAGGTAGTTAGTAAACTTTAACCTTTGAGGTGACCTAATAGAGAGGTCATATTGGGTCTCTAGCACTTTTGGGTGTATCTTGCACATGTAGATGTTTGGGACCTTGATTATGGAACTCAGTTTTTTTTCATGATGCATATTTTTTCTAAAGGACTAAGTGGAAAGGTTGAGGGTTGGTGGTGCTACTCAATTAATTATTATGCACTGATTGTTCTGACAAATAATGGGTGACAAATTGGGAGGTTATCCCAGTGGTGTAGGTACCATAGAGTATGAATCATGTTAGATACTATAGAGGTGGTGATAATGCATATTGAGTACCACCAAGTTTAAGTAAGTGGTATATTTATACCTGGTTCTTTGGTAAGGGATCCTGAGTGTTCATGATAGGATCTATGGTTTTTTTGAAGTTCTGTATCATATGGATTCCCAAATTACCTGTTTGGATGATGATTAATAGAGGCTTGAAGTTGTTTTCTAGAGGAAGAGATGAAGGAGGCTAATGTTTGGTTATATGCTTTAACTCGATGGTGACACCTGAGGAATGGGTGGTCATGTGGGTGAACTTGTATGTATGAATGGTTTGGCTATGGAGTGATGTTTGACCTTAGTTGGAAATCACACTTGAGTGGTGATGGTTAATTGTTGATATGACACATTCGATATGGAAGACCGAGATCCATGGGAGGTTATGGTGTCCCATATCTTGACATCAAAAATGGATAATTTGGGGGTGGTGTTCATTGTAAATTTCTATTCATACCTCAACTAGTGATGATCCCTCCCAATATCATGACATATTCCATGGTACGTTGAGAAGCTCGGGATCATGCCAAGATAAAGAAAGGTGTATCAATGGATGAGGGATATCATGGAGTTTACGCTCATGTTAACAATATGTTTGAGGCCTGATGATGGGATGTACACCCTCAATGGCTTCGGTTGTGGGTCCCTAGGTGGACCAAATGACGAAAAATACCATGGGTTCTGTTCACGGAAGCCAAGAATGAGCAGTGAGTGATTTTCATTTCCTTGTTATGGGAAAAGCTAGATAACCATGAATAATGATGAGATTTGGATTATGTTGATTGTAATAAGTGGTGGTTGTAATCCCTCATGGTGACAAATGGTAACGACACTCCTAAGGTGGGGAGTAATGAGTCAGATCTATTTGTAGAGAGGAGAACATCAAACTGATGTGGGGACTGATGAGACAAGTGTCGGCTTCGGGCTCAGGATGGTTCTATGTAATTCTCGTGATGTCTGTGCTGAAGTTGCAGAATGATGTGGATGGATATGACAGTAGTTTGTTGCAAGATAGGTTGGGTTATATCACTACAATGAAGATTGGGGTTGGAATCAAGAAGTTTTCCCAATGGTTGTTTTAGAACTTCATGAAGATGGGAGAATCTTTTCAATGTGATGTGGTCTCCTTCCAAAGGTGGAGTTGATGAATGTATGGAGGAAGTTAAGGTCTTGATGATGGATTTCTATTGGAATCCAGGAAAAGGCCTTAGTGGGTGAGTGGGATGATAATGATATGCTTCATGTTAGTACAGACCCTGAAAAAATGAGAAGGGGATATAGTACCATTAGTGGACGGTGTGTGTTCTAGGATAAGAAAGCCTGATGTGGTCAGTCCTATGATGTTAAACAACAAAGGGTGAGGTGAGAGTGATGCAACTTCATGTTCACATTGTAGAAGAAATCACAATTCTAAATGAATTTGTACCTGAGTGAGTTCAAGATGATCTTAGTCCTTGAATGGATAGTTTATGGGTGTCTTACAAGTGGTTGTGATGGCGCAGTTGGATTTAAAGGTGGGTAATGCTTCTATAAATGTTCGGGAATGGTTAGTTGGAACATAACAGGTGATGTGAAATTCGGTTTGAGGTTTGTGTGGTGATTCGTCGAAATAGGAGGTTCCAGGTAACCAAAGATGGTGGAAATAACCATACCAGATAAATTGTTCGTTAATGATGGGAGTAGGGATTTTGGTTGGAAGGACTCGAGTGGCCACCATTCAGGTGGGTTAACCATTGTAGAGAGCCATGGAGCGCGTTTAGTTGGCCAAGTACCCAGATGTGTTAAGTGTCATTTGGTTGTATGGTTGTGGAATGAAATGTTTAGGAAATGTGGTTGGAGGGATCATGGGTTTTCCTTAGGGAGATATCATATTTGGGTCATTATTAGTGTTTGGAATGGAATATTAGAGTAAAATGACACCAAGTGATTTGGGTCATGTGTTTTATAGAGGATTGGGCAGATGAGGTGCTGATTGGTGACTCTATAAAGATGTGACAATGTGTATTATGTTTTCTTCTGTAGTGGGTTGGTGTTGTCTATTGAGTGTCCACCATGAAGGTCTCATGGTTGGAATGGTTGAAGTGGATGCACCCTTGAAAAATAATCAAATCAGGTTTTGGTTGCTGTGAGTAAGGCTCTTTGGGAAATTTTGTGCCATTTTTTGGTGTTTGGTGGGATTAGTGATCCTTAGAAGAGTGTCTTAAGGGTGAGCTGTTATAATGTGAGGTGGTTGTAAGGTCCCAGATCTTCTTAGGGTATGTTTTTTTAGTTTTTTTTGGACTCTTATTTTTGGATAGATAAGTGTTTCCCCATGTTCATGTGAAAACATGAGGGTGTTCTAGGGGTTCAAAATATGAAAAAGTGGATGAAAAGAGAGTTCCTGGGCATGTTTCACAGTTTTTTCATGGTCAGTAAAACCCATGGGGGAACTATGCATCCATGGATTGAGGTTTACCCATGGTTGGCCCATGGTTAAGAAAACCATCTGGAATTCCCAGGAAATCATGCGAAGTGGTTGATTTTTGGTAAGTTCTTTCCGCACGGTTTGAGCATGGTTGGGAAAACTATGCGGGTAAATCGTGCGGCCTAGAGAAGTTAGAATATTTAAAAAAATTAATGGGATTTCAAACCCCGAACTGGGTTTCTCTTGCATTCCACCATCTCCAACCCTAGTGACTCCCCAAGAACCACATGAGATCCCATGGATCGGTCTCACTCATTTCTCAGCCATTTTTTATGTTGTTGGTTGTGGATCAAATCTACGGGTAAGGATAATCCCCTCATTGCTTCCTCCATTCGATTATGGTTTTATCCTTCTATCATCATTATCTGAAGCTCTAACATCCTCTTTTTAGGGTGAGTTTTAGGATTATATTTCAAGTGGTGTTTGAATCTGGATACAGGGCTATGATTGAGAGTTCATTCATTATCATCTTTAAGGTATGTGGTCTAAATGTATTATCCCATAGTTTTATTTTGAATTTGTGCATAGATGTCAGTGTCCTTGTTTTCCCCTTTTTGGGTTCTTGGTTCCGTTGAACTGTGTGATATAAATGGGTGTCTAAGTGACCAATTGAAACCCACATGATCCCTGTGGGATGCGTTGTGGATGACTTGACAATTTTAGGGCCACCCATGGGGGTGCACCGACAAAAACTGACCTAATGTGGGTTAGGGTAAAGCGATGGGTTGCCCAAAAATATTATGGGATCTATATAGAGGTCCTTTTAATGGATTCATAAGTTAATAATGGAATAATGATAAATATTCAGGGAGTGATAAATGCATAAGGTGTTGTTGGAGTGAAAATAAAATGGGTAATTGAGTTGAAAGAGATTATGTAGATTGTTTCATTAATTTGGTATAATGTGCATATGGGGTTAGAGCAAGTTAAATGATGAATATGCAATTTTGTAATGGAATGGGAAATGGGGAATGTGTTAATGGGTTGTAATAAAGGAGAAGATGAAATTGTGGAATGGGTTAATACATGAGAATTTGTGGTACACCAAAATTATTGAATGTAATAAATGGATTGTTTTCTGTGATATGAGATATGTACTTGATATCCATAAATGGGTGAGTTCTTGTGAAATATTAAATGAAATAAATGTGTACAAGTATGGTCATTGATGAATTTGGATGAGGCACAAAGGTGGGTGGGTAAACTTAAAGGTTTAAGGCACGAGAATGAGAATTTAACTAAATGTATATGAATTGTAAATGGTAAATGTGTTAATAGATTATGGCATGGTGTTAATTACAATGTTGTTATCATGTATTGTGATATATAATTTCATTGAATAAGATTGGATGTGTTATGGAATGGTTTTTGAGAGTTGATAAAAATAATGTGAACATTTCTTGTTAGAGTGGGGTAGTGACTTGAGTTTCTATGCCCATATGTCAAGTTAGATTGAGGATCTAAACTCCACCCCAAAATGCATGGGTTAAAGATGGGAACGATGAATTTATTACCCAAATGGTTACATTCTACCCGGACTGAGGTATTATGGTGGGGATAATGTGATGATGTGATATGTGTATTCCTTATGATATAGGGACTTGATTTATTTTCCCATATTCTTTGGGATTGAATTCCTTATACTCTTGTGTAGTTGATATTTTTCTCTAACCCATGGAATATGTGATCAATATGTCTTATGTAATAAAGTTGGTATATGAAATGGAATCGGGATGAATTAAAGTCATAAATGAAATGAACATTGTTAACCAATGGAACATGAACTATACCTTTCATACTTACCATTTATTTTGTACATCCATGCACTATATATTAGTCTGGATATTTTGTAGACACTGTTGGTGGGGGCATAATGAGTTTTGTACTCACACCCTGCTCGAGCCGTTGTTGGGTACCCGGGAAGATCTCTTGGTTGTAGGTCAGGACAAGGGCATAGGCCCTGCTATGAGATGTTGATTTGGGATCAAGATGTACATGGAGAAGGACCTAGACATAGAGTGAGGACCTGTTTGAAGTTTTTTCAATTTGTTTCATTTTGGGTTTCTTCACTTTACACTACATGTATAACATGATATTTTTGTATTTGATTTGTGGTTGTACCAATTTGGTAAATGTTTGGCTATGCATGTTTATTGGTTGCTCATATTTTTTCCTATATTTTTATTGATTTCTACTATAGATTTCACTGATAAAGAGGGTATAGTCTCCCCATGTAACTTATTAGACCCTCACCGCTAGTCGGTAACCTATGGCATATGGGGTGGCGCACTAGAGGTCATGTGATTACTCAGATCAGAGAACCAGTTTAGTGGATCTCAGGTCAGGGATGGTACATCTCATATCAGGGTATCTAGGACTGACTAGTTACCACAATGGTTAAAACATTAATCAATGTTGAATCTCAAGAGGCTTCATTAACACACCTATCTTGGCATAAATAATCTTACATTCATGTAGACTCCCTCTCTATTATATTTAAGGAAAACATTAACCTAAAAGTTTCAAAATAATACACATTTTCCTTCCAGGCTCCTGATAATTCTTGAGAATCCTCATAAAGAATTTCCCCAAGAGGCCATGATGTAACGTAGATAGAATGATGATTTGACTCTCACCAATAATCCATATATGGTATAAAAATATATTGGTCTAGTTCACAATAACTATTTATGTATATATAAATTTCATAAATTGTGACACGATATATTGGAATTTTATTTATGAAAAAAGAAAATAGTATGGGATAAGGATACAATCATGGAACACCCAACAACCATAATGAAAATGTTATGTGGTTGAGGTTCATAAGCCATGATTTCAAATTAAAAGCATCATGAAACTCCCTATGAAGATGGGGTGAGCTCTATATGTCAATTAGTAGGACATTCCACGCTTTTGAGAATAAGAACCGATCGTTAGGCTACACCATTCCATCCATGCACACTAAATTCATTCCATTATCAGCAATGAAGTCGACCACTCTATGTGTACAAAGAAGAAGAAAACTCTAGCTGTATCACCTGTTATCATGAATTATTGCAGTGCATGGGTAATTTTCTTTCTTTATGGATGCCTGGAATTCTTGATCATGATTTTTGACCACCAAGATGATATGTTCACCAAAAGCGGTCCTTTATGACACTCTCAACAAACCATGAATTCTAGATATAACATCGTAGTATATGATTCTTGAAATGTCGTGTAAAAATTATCAACAAGTATTGAAAAACATTCCACTTCATTCCTATAGAAAAAGTGTAGAAACAGAACTTTCCAAGGAAGCTGAAAAATGAAAAAATAAATAAATAAGCCTCAAAGAGTTATTTCAAAAAAATAAATGTAAAAAACCTTAAATATCAGCATCAACCTGAGATGAGAAAAAACCATAAGAATCAATAAATTGAAATCAAAACACCATATGGAACATTTTAAAACAAAATTAATTTGAAAATTAAGTGATATATTACACACATCTAAAAATTGGAGACTTATCACAATACCTTTCAAGAAATAGAAGAAGATAATCAGGAACATGATCATACCAAGAAAATTAAAATACATGGACCCCTTTATATGAAAAACCATTAGAAACTAAATTGGATTCCCTATTAACATGGGTGATTATAAGATTCATGAAAAATAGAGTATCCAAACATTTATCCCAATGATTATTTATCTTCCATGTCAAGTGGGAATGACCCATCCTGATGGAAGAGACAACAATAGTATAATTTCTTTCGATCCAAAAATTATCCCATCCACGGTTTGTGGCATGTTCCACCAAAATGATAATGCCAATAATTTCAGCCATAGGTAAAGATGAAAGGACACAATATCCATGAAAACATCCAATAACATCACATTTATGATTTCTGAAGATAGTACCATAACCAGAGAGCCTTAGATTATCTCTAAAAGCTCCCTTAGAATTTACTTTTTACAATCCAAAAAGAGGTTTGTTCCATAAACTTTAAATGTTAAATATAGAGGCCTGAAGTTCCCTCGACACCTTTCTAGTTCAGGATAGACAATTCATGAACCGAGTTGAAGAAAAAAAATGATTCCTCAGTATTTCTTCACTACACACTACAACTAGAATAGCTGATAAAACCCATATTGACTTAGAGGGAAAATATTTCATGAATCACTTTATTCCAATAAAAAAATAAAATGATGAAGTTCTATATAAATGACCCGAAAAAGATGGGGAAATTATGGAGAAAGAACAGTTGACTTCCATCCATGGATAAATTCTTATATAGAAGACACAACAGACATAGAGATTTCAAAGATATTATAAATATCCTTCGACATGGATAAGGCATTAACAAAATTAAGAATAAAATTATAAATGTATTCCTTATATTGATGGAAAAGAACACATAAAGAACAGAGTGAAATTAAAAATTTTTGAAGGAGACAATTTGTATGAAGCTTCACGTGAGCCAGTCTCTAGGAAAATACTATCTGAGAAGGCCTAATAGAGATCATATATAAATCCCCCATCCAAATATAACTTTTATTGCAAGATAATAATGTATATAAAATATTTAAAGGATAGAAATCCATATACAGAAGGATACCATGCCAAAAAACCTATCTTTTAGAGTAATAGTAGATGTAGATAGTATTTGATGATATGATTTGGGGGACCCCCCATTTTATCAAGGTAGTCTTTAATTGTGGGATCCAGATCCGCATTGATGTCATAATTCATCAAGGCACTAACAAGAGGGTAGCTAGTATAGTTGGACTTCCAATAGGATATACATGAGCTCTTTGAAATAATCCATCTGAAATGAGAATCAATAGAATAAAAAATTGATTTAAAAGCAGGCCAAAAAGATGAATCCATATGATTAAAAACACCATTCCAGAGTCTATCCATGAATTTATTTTAGGTAAAGTCAATATAATCAGTGTTAATATTGATAAGCCTCTATAAGAACGATTCTAGTAAACAATCATTAAACAATTACAAATTTTTAATACTAATCCCCCCCTGTATCATATGGTTTAAAACAATTAATCCTTCAGAATGTGGGTAATTTCATCTATATAATTGTACCACTCCAAATGAAATTTCTAATAGAATCATTAATGCCCTTGATGGGAGAGACCGACCACTTATAGATCGTAAATTAATTAAAATATATAGAAATAATCATATCGATGACTAAACATTCCTTACCCACCTAGGAGAGAGTCTTTCCCTTCTATGTAGAAATATAGCTTTTGATTTTACTAAAAATATCAGAAAAGTTACATGCATTAGGCCTCCCCTTAAACATTGGGACACCCAAATATGTAAATTGATGAACTCCCTCATTAATACCCAATTCCATGACAATTAATGTCTTCCAAGAAATGGGAAAATTCAATCCAAAGTAGGCGAAGGACTTACTCAAACTAATTTCTAGACCAGAAACATTCTCATAATGCAAAAGGGCCCACTTAATATTTTTAATATTTATTTTATTTACTTTAGTGAATATAACGATATCATTAACATAAAATAAATGAGTGGGATACAAAATTAATCTACTAGAATGAGTAGAATTTAGTTTCCCATTTCTATCCATAATAGAAATTAATCTAATAAGACAATCCACCATAATGTAAAAAATGCTGGCTGAGAGAGGGTCCCCTTTCCTAACACCTTGAGAAAAAGAAAAATACCCCTCAAAGGATCCATTAAAAATGATATAGATACGAGACGAATCCAAAAGGATTTTAAACCAAATAAAGAAAACATCATAAAAACCAAAAGAATAAAGAAGTATTTAAATGAATTTCAAATATATAGATTCAAAATCTTTAATAACATCCTTTTTGAGAGAAATATTACAAACCCTTGTAGAATTTGTTATGAAGGTTAACACATTCTGAGGTAGTAATGCGGAAATCTTAAATATACATACCCTTAATAAATCCAAACAAAATAGAGGAAACAATCTTACTAGCAATAGAAGGTAACATCTTGGCCAACATATTTCATATTATTTTATAAATTGTACTGACCATTTAACTGGCCTAAACAAATGAATATCATTGGCATAATCCATCATTAGAGTGAGATCAAGGAACTGAGCATTCATACCATGAGTAATAGAGACAAATTTAAAAAAATGAGTAACCAGCCTTTGAACACCATCATCAATGATATCCCAGCATATTTGAATGATGAAATTCCCAAAACCATCTGGACTAGGGGAGCAATCACGATTTAGACTACAAACCACTTCCTTGATTTCAATGTAAAATAGATTAATGTAAGGGTGGAATTATCATCTTAACATTCAAGAATCAGAATAATACTCACCACTAGATCAATAGGATGGACATGACCATTGAAAAAAATCCTTAATATAAGTAATAAGATGCTAAGAAAGTTCATTCCTATTGTCAAATAAATTATTCCGATTTTTTACTAAATAAATTGGCCTAAATAACATCCTAATTATCTACAGGGAGTTAAAAAAGATAGAGTTTCTATTTGATGAACATTTATTAGATTACAAAAAGTGAAAGCCTAGATTATCAAAATTTGAAATACTAGTTGAAAAAACTTTTTCAGGTTTAAAAAAACACATGATAAGGAGAAAATGATATTGAAAGAAGAGCCTATGGGACCTTATAGAATCGGGATTATCTAGTCCCTGGAAATTCTAGAATATAAGATTAATTTAAATAGAAGAATGGGAGGATTTATTTCTTTTATGACACCCACCATTACCTGTTGGCCTAACTTAGTAGGCCTTCCAAACATTATCGTAGGTATAGAGGCCCCTTGTAAGAGATCACTTATATCCAGAATATTGGTGGTTCTTTTTCCATTTTTTTACAACAATAGTGAGATTGTCTACTAGAACTCAATATTTATCAGAAACACCCATATCCAAAAAATGTAGAATCACCACAAGATAAAACATGAGCCACTATCTCCTCAACATGTGCAGCAGTACAACTAGTTGAAATAGGATCCCGAATCACCCCTTCCGGTGTAGAAAAATCTACATTGTAAAAAGCATGGACCATAATTTGCACTCCCTTTATAATTTTCATTCATTGGATGAAGTAGGATCCCCGATCAAGCTATTCAGTACAAAAATATTATGCCAGGAAGAAACTCCAACCACCTGGACTGGGGAAGTGACTTGTAGAATAGAGGCTAAAACAGAACTAGTAAAAACCTGGGAAAAACTAGTTGGGGGATGCTTTTCACTATCTTGTAAAGAGACCATAATATCACAAATATTTTCCACTACATCTTGCCTAAAAAAATGAAATCAATATGCATTTCCCAAAAAAATAGGTTATAAAATATCAAGGATATGTTCTGTTCCAAAATGTGATCCTCCATACACTTGTGTCCACCATATTTACCAATTTACTGACCAATCATTATAAGAGGACTAGGATGATTCGGAATACTACCTTGTACAACATATTTACAGATATCTACCTAGGATTTCAAAAAATTAACTGTAACTTTGGGAGGACTATGTATACCCATTAAGGTGAACTCATTTTACACATAGACGTTCTTCTTTTCTTATTATGCTTAACCTCCTTCTAATACATCTCTTAGGGAACCTCAATAACATTCTTTTGGAGCCTCCTATAATTCACCCTAGAGTGACCTACAATCCTGCAAACATAAAACAAATGAGTAAAATGTTCATATTCCACATTACCATCATTCTTATTACCATTATAAATACAAATAACACTATCTGGTCTTTTGGTTTCCAAATTAACATCATCCATAATTCTAGAAAAATATCCAAGATCCACCTCCAATGTTTTCTGATCCATTCTAACAGAAGTACCAATGCATGATGAAAGGTCAGTAATGATCTTAGGATGATAATATATCTAATTCAACCAATGATGATTGATCCAAATCTAAGAACTGGGTTTCTTATGATTAAATGGATTGAAATTAATATCCCATTTAGATAATCTCAAAGCTCCTGGTTTGAGATTCAAGTTGCAAAGATGGCAGACTCTATTTAAATTATCCCCCTATTAAAGAATTAAATGAAAGAAAACCCTCCCAATAAGAATTAATTTCCAATAATTAAAACCCCAGTGGTGAGATGTTATATTTTCATGAATAATGTAATACCATGGATTATCACCCTTGGAATAAATAACACTTCCAAGAATTGAAAACGTACAATGATCAATATGTTTTTGCAATGAATCCGGATCTGTGACTACAAAAAAACCACCATTTTAATGTCTACTAATGTTATAGGATCGAGAAGTACCTCATTTTCTTAGATAATATGAACTAGAAATATATTTAGAAAAAGAAACGACTTTCTCTCTCAGCACATAAGAATTTGTGGGATCCATTGAAGATCCAAGACCCTATGTTGAGAGGATATCATCATTAAAATAATAATTCCAATAAATATTGAATGATTCCATGATTAAAATCAAATAAAAATCCAGGAATGAGGGAATTCACCATTGGTAGGATGAAATGAAACTTCTTCATCTCTCATTGTCTCCTCAAATTAGTATCTCATCCCCTATTGTAATTCATAACAATATTTTCATTAACCGTGATGATTCAGAGAGGAAACTATAGAATATGTCATACTGACCTAACTAGATCATTATATCTAGATGTATCATCTACCGACGATAACCTCAGATACTCAACAATATGCATACTAAATTGTCTATCTGATCCATGTAATATCATAAGTACATAGTTCGATTAAGTCGAATGTTATTCTATTATAATTATAAAAACATTATAAATACTTTGAACCTAAGATCCTGGGGATTGAGGTTACTTTATTAAATTAGATCTAAATATAAGAAATCACATCCCATTGGACCTGAGAGTTCATTATTTTTGGAAAAATATATATATACATAAGATTTGCATTACAATTGAATTAAATAAAACAAAAAAGTGTTTTCTTTGAGAACTCTATATTTCCAATTTGCATATCAATGTACATCAATTATACAACTCCTCCTTATATCCTAGGTAATAAAACATTATAAAGGGGTGATCCAAGATTCCTCATAAAGATATTAATAAAATAGAATCAGTCATTAATAAATATGTGTAATCATTATGGAATGTCAAATAATAGAAAAACATTCAATTAAATCAATTACTTGAGCATAATATGTTTTGAATAAATGATTGTAAAATAATTTCATACAAATAATTACATGATCTTCAAACATAGAAATATAAATATTAATTAATCGAGTAATAATATAGAATACCAATAATTTTTTTTATTAATATGGGAATGTATATGGTCATCCATCATAACTATACTCTTAGGGCCTCAGTCAATGAAATCTTACTTAAATTGGTAAGGCCTTAGCCAAAAATCCAATCATTGTTGTCTCATTAGACCTACATATGCATCGAGGGCTATTGTGGGACCCACCCCTTAATTTTTATGTCCAATTACTTCATCATATTATTGGGTCAATGATAATAAACATAGAAATTTATATTTTAAAAATAACATTATATTTTTATAACAATTACCCCAATTAATAAACATAATCATTAACCATCAAGATTAATATGAATGTTATCAAACTAGTACAACCCCTATCAAACTAATAATAAAAAATATAGATAAATAATAAGGACAATACCATTATAAAAAATACCTAATTGAGTATATGTAATGTAAATTTTTGATGTAATTGACGAATCAAAATACCAAATAATTTTCATTAAAAATGTTCTTGAGGAAAATAACCATCTTTTTGTTGAAAATATTTTTAAAGTTAAAAGATCACAAAATATATTAAAATTAATTTTCATTAAAAATAAACTCAAGAAATTATTAATAATTATTAAAAACATTGATTGTTAATTGTGGTGTAAATTTCATTCATTCAATAGATGTTAAAAATGATTCCTTTCTCATTTTCTGTAAAATCCCAATAGGACTTCTTTGTCAAATGACATGAAAATTCCTTTTAATTTTTTTTAAAATAACAAAAAATGGGAATAATTTATTAATAAATAATTTATATAAATTTTAATTTTCTTATATTTTTTTAAATCCATTGATTTTGAGGAATATTGATATTCGACTTTAGAGTGAAATGAAGTCAATATTTAAAAAAAATCTCAATCATTTTATAAATTTTCTTAAAAACATTTTATTAGTAATTTTATGTAATAAAGAAATAAAAATTTTTACTATTACCTAAAATTTTCATGAATAACCATATAATAAGAATAAATATTTATTTTTAGATATACATTTAAATAATTTTTTTATGGGATACTTAAACATGATCAATCATGAATAATTATGAGATTCTGAAATACACCCTTACCACTTTGGTAATGTTAGAATCATACGCCCGATGAAAGAAATAAATTGAAACGAAAAATTAAATACCTCCAAGAGAAAGGTAATAATTATATAACATATAAATTGAGTAATATTATAAACTAGATAATGTAATAAGGGATGAAGATGTAATATGTCTATATAAGTAAAAGTGAGTCGAGAAACCCTTAAATTTGGGTTGAATTCCTTTATATATGTAAAAAATAATATATGACAAATATAAGTTTATTATATATGTTTTGAAGAACCATTCTATGATATCTCACACCATATATGATTTTATTGTGGTCTTTTACCACCCGTTTATTAACAAATAATGGTCAAAATTCCTATTTTGTGTAATAATAGTTTTTTTCATATATGTTTCAATTTCAAATTATTAACCCGTTTAAATTTATCATTTTTATATATTATAAATAATTTTTTCCATTATTTAAATTTAATATAAATTCATTTAATTATTATTTATGGTAATCTATAAAATGTGTTGATCGAAAATGGGTTATACCTTTCTTGTAGACGATAAGCCATACATATTCATGAATACTATTTCTATTTTTTCCAAATAAATGGAAGAAAAGGAAAATAAATATTAATTAACCTTTGATATAAAATAATTATGTGATATATATCATTTATATTATTCAAATATATCCATATTACTATCTATATAAAAATACAATGATAAACTATTCACATTGATAGATTGAGGGAGTAATCCACATGTATCCTGGGAGTGATGTTATTATATTCCAATGGGTTCGATGGTAAGAAGTTATATGTGATTATATATTTCAAAAATAATTTTATGTCCATAAATATCAAATATATTCATGAATTTTAACCATAATAATTATCATGTAATATATAAGGTAAAAATGTGTCACATCAGTTTGTGAGGCGGTAATCCGATGTACACTCGAGCGACATTATCATATACAGTAAATAATATAAAGTGAGATTTTTTTTTGATATAATATTTATAGAAGTATTATAATAACATATATATCATATATTTTTTTTAAATCCATCATTATATCTTTTTTTAAAATATGGTGAAAAAAATTCCGATGTTTGTGTGGTAGTTTTCAACTGTACACATGATCGATGGTTTTGTTTCCCATTTGAGGGATGCAGAAAAGAATATAAATAATTCCATTACAAAATAACAATTAAATATATAAGGGTATATATTCTAATATTTTATCATATTGTAATATTATTTTAAGAATTTTTATTAAAAAATAAAATAAATATACCCATTTAATAATTTTCCCTCTTCATTCGAGAGCCCCTTTACGTTTATACCTAAATCATTTATAGGAAGAATTAATTATCAAAAAATAGTACATTAGTATATGTTCATTGAATTAATAAATATATTTGGTTAGTTATTGACAAAACCAAAATGATTTGTATGTGTGAAGAGGGGATGAGAGGGGTGGTCATTTAGATGTGGGGGAAAAGAAACAAATAGACTTTTTTAGAAATAAAGTGACACCAATAGTTTTATCATAAAAAAGGCATAAAAATGGGTCATTATCAAACCTTATATATTTTAATGTCTAAATATTTCAATATATATTTTCTGGATATGTTTAGGTCATTTTTATCTCTTGTATTCTATGTTTAATCCATAGTAAATCTGTTTTTACCCTAACTGTGAAAATTAATGTCTTACTATTTTCACTATTCATTGAGGTTAAAATTTATGTTGAATTATTAGAAAATATAAATTATTCTGAATGTAAATTTATAATGTATTTTTTTGAATTCAATTTATTGAATTGATAGAATCCGTTTTAAAATTAAACCCACATACGTGTCAAAAAAATGTGCCTTCTGAAGGAAAAAAAATCAAAAGTTTAAAATACACTTACATCAAAAGTCAATATGAAATAGATTAGAATTACCTAAATTATATAAATTTTAAGATAAAATAATAAATGTTAAATTTAACACAATTTATTATATAACATAACACTATAAATAGTTTATAAAAAGTTAGTTTAAAATAAAAAACAATATTGTATGTGTTCATTAAAAAATTATCTTTTTTCCTAAAAAATAAAAAAAATTAACCCAATGATCATTGTGATATGCATATTTATGGAAGGAGTTTTATTTTTTGAAATAAATTTTTTTATATCATTAAAATTTATGTTTATGTTATGTGCACAAAGGGCCACTAAACCACATTGTAGGAAAATATATTTTTTTCATAAAAAAATTCCATTTTTCTAATGATTAATGTTTTATTTATAATAAATATATAATCAATGAATTTTTTTATTCATGTTTAAAATATAAAATTTTCATAATCTCCTTACTCCTATTCATACTTAAAAACATAATGATAATGTTATAATGGTAATTTTTAAATAAAAATATTTTAATGTAGTATCCTGATTCATTTAGGCCTGGTGTTGCATGCATTATAAGATATCGAAAATATTGAATATATTTTACAATAAATATATGGTATTATATATGTGTGTCATATTCTCTTATTAGATATTAGTTTCAAGTAATATATGCAATCAAAGATTATGCATCTTCTTCAAAATATCAAGGGGTTACATTATACCCTCCTAAAATAAATTAATCCAAATAATTTAATCTTGATATAAAATATTATGGCAATTACATAAGAAAAACCTTTTTAGTAAACACATATTGTAAAAATGTTTAACAAACCATCCTCTTGAAAATAGAAAAATATAATTACAAAATCTTTTTGAATAAAACAATATATGGTTTCCATGTTGGATAACATTGGTTGGAGGTGAAGATATAGACATGAGGAAATGATAATAAATAATTATAAACAGTGATAGAGATCACTGATCACTTGAAAATGAATAATGAATGGAAATTTAATGTCTAAATGGACATAAACTATTTTCTTTAAATACCAATTGATTTATCAAAAATATATGTAATACGATAACATTTTTGTTTCAAGAGTCATTAACAAAACATGATTAATTATTTTTTTGGCTCTGAATATATAAAAATATATTTACTAAATATATTTATTTTTTATAAAACCAATAGAATTTGTTAGTTGTGCTTAAATAAATTTCTACATTTTTATTTTAAATCAATAAATAAAGATCTAAAAATATTTTTCTACGAATAAATACCAAAAATTATGTTCTAATGGATCCTAAAATCCATAAAAAACTAATAGTCATTCCATCTATCTATGGTTAATTTTAAAAAAAATTAGTTAAAAACGTTATCCTATATCACCTAAATTTTAAATTTTACCATTACATAAATATTTACCATTAATAACCTTCTAAAATATGTGTAAACAAATTTAATGTCTAAAAAATTTAAATGGAGGTAACTAATTAACATAACATTATATTCCATGGAATACATAAAGTATCACTTAATTTTACATTTGAAATATCTGAATATTGTCACTACCATAATACATTAATGAAAATATCAATGATTGAAAAAACTATTTTTCTCATTATTCCAAAAAAGGATTCGAATATATCGAATTCATTCAATAATTATAATAATGTGGCAAACTAAATCTTATACAACATATACCATCTAGTCACTAACAAATTTCAACGTCACCAAAAGTACCCTATAAATATCACTTTATCACTATTATCTCAAAATATTGAATCTATTACAATTTAACTTCCCTTAACCAAGTGTTTCCCTAGATGATAAATTTTACACTGAAGAACTTTTCTTGGTTATCAATACCATTCAAATATATTCTTGAAAATTATTAAAATAAACTTAATGTAGTAAAATCTTCATTGGTTTCATGATTTTTATAACAAAAATATAATTGAAAAAATACTCTTATAACATAATACATGAATCAAGAAAATGACTTTAAACACTCCTCTTCATCTATAGTAATAACAAAAGATTGACATTGATTCATTAGCTTATTCAGAGGTATATTCCATTGATGTTTGGGGTATTTATTTATATAGTTTCCAATATCCATAAATTTGAAGTATTGAAGATGAGATTTTTATTTATTTCACTTATTATTTAGATCGCAGTGGTATTTCTCTCAACACTTATAGAAAAATCTCATTACCTTTAAGCAAGTATAAGGATGTTTCCATTAAAAATTATCACTTGTGGGAAAATACTAATTTTTTTCTTCCCCTTTTATATTTTTTATATATTTTCCTCTTTTTTATATTTCTTATTTTAAAAGAATAAATATATAGTGAATCATTCTATGTCATTATAGAACATGATACTATTTAATCATATGATGACAATGTTTGGGACGATATTTCCCATAAAATGATTGTATTTATCATATCAATTAAATGTTCAATCAGGATATTTGGATTATGTATGTAGTCTATAACGTGTGTTTCTAACAATGTAATGATCTCTCTATACATGGAATCATATGAATCTTCCTTTTGTCTTAGACAGAGTTTTTTCCTCTCCTTATCTGCTCATTACTCACGAGGAAAATTATTTTACTAGAAGATTAACTTGAAATACTTCTATTATATTTTTTCTATTTCCTCTTCATCAGTTGTAATTGAATCAATGACAACCATCAATCTAAAGATAAAAAATGATGATAAAATACTATTAAAGCATTCTTCCATTCATTTATTACCAAAGGGAGAAATATATTATACCTGGAAATCATCCATTTATCAGCTATAATTGTTTTTGTACTCCCATTTACTAATGGAGGTTGTAGACTCATAAAGCGGTCTAAAATTGGTACCCCATCTGGTGGATTAGAATGCTTATATATATATTAATGGTTATTTATCATAACCGAAGTTGCTATCCCCAATTGGGTATAATTTGATCCATTCTATTGATAGATCCTACTCATATTTAATAATCCTTCCTAGGATATAAATACAAATATTGTGTATATGAATTGATACCATTTTTAGTCCTTTTTTATAGGTTTCATTTATAAATGATATAATACACTTGATTAGATCAAAAAATCACGAAACATAATGGATAATCCCAAAACATGTATAACACATAAAATAAATTAAACAATTTATGCATGGATATTCTCATTATAGTAATCTTGGACAATTTGGGAAAGTTTTCATATCATAATTTTTTTTCAAATCCTTCACAATATTTTTTTAAGGAAAATGTGAATTATATAAAGAAAATCCTCTTGGATTGTCAATATAGGTTCACACTAATGCCCATTTTCATGTACCATGTAATGCTCGAGTCGCGCCTAACATTCCTTTTCTAGAATTATTACCCTAAGGTTCATCTATTCTAGAACCACATCAACTTATAGTATCATTAAATGGATGTATTTCTAGGAAAAATAAAATAATATCTACCATACTAAACCATTAGGATATTCTTTGATACATATCTAAAATTTATATCAATGTGTTATGTCACCTAATATATGTTTCTATACATCTAGTTACCAATGTTTTTATTAAACATTAACTAATATATACTCTAATGTCACAAGATAGAGTATCATAGAGACGATGTCTACTTTATTACATTGGCATATGACAAAAAGAATCACATCAAAATGGACCAAATAGTTTATTATTCTTGGTGAACTAGAAATATACATGAAATTCAAATTTAAATTTAAAACATAACTATAACAAGTTTTGTCTTTGAGAACCCTATATTTCCAATTATAATATCCCATTATATCAGTCATAATATTAACACTAGTCTACTAGAGAAAATAAATCAAAAGAATGGGTAGATATTATATACATAGTAATGGAATGAGTAAAACCGAATAAATCATGAATAAATATTCATAATAAACATGGGAAGTTAAATAAATGAAATAATATAATTTAATCAATTATTTGAGCATAATATGTCATAAATAAATAATGATTAAATAATTTCATATAATGAAACAAATAAGCATGATACCTGACAATGAATATTCATAATAATCAAATAATCACATGGATAATCTATAACTAATCCCATAATGAGGGAATTCATAATCATGACATCATTAATATATATTCAAGGCCTCATGCCAAGACATCCTACACAAATGGTTAAATCCAAGCCAAAAAATCATGCTATATTGTGTCACGAGACATACTGATGCATTGAGGGTATATTGTGTCCCCCTCCTAACCCTTACCAAGACTAATTAATACATAGTATGAATGGGGTTAAAAATAATCAACATAAAAATTTCTATTTAAAATATATAAAATGAAATGTTAATAATAAAACCAATAATTAAACATAATCATAAACCATATAGAGTAGTATGACTGGTATCAGATGGGTACATCCCCAGTCAAACTATTTATAAAAAATCAAGTCAAATAATATATATGTTATCATTAAATCATATCCCTAGCGAAGCATATATATATATATTATATGGGCTTATTAAATTTGAAAATAGAAATACCATAAAAATTTCCTAAAATACAATCATGAAGAAAATATTCTTTTTTCTGTGAAAATAATTTTAATCCTTATAGTTTGCAAAATATTATGAAATTAATTTTATTTGAAAATATAATTTATAAATTTAATAGGACGATTAAAAACATCTTATGTTCATTAATGAGGATATTCTATATAGTCCATAAATTTTAAAACAAATATTGCTTTCATATTTTCAGAAAAATATAATCACCCTTTTGTAGAAAACAACATGGATATTACATTCAAAACATTTTGTAAAAAGGCTTAAATGGGTAACAGTTTCTTTAATAAATTTTATTTAGAATTTTGAAAAAAAATTAAAATATTTTTTAGAAAAATTATTTTGGATGAAAAATGAATTTCGATTGATTAGATAAATAGATTCATCATTCCTTACAAATTCTCAATGTTTTTAAGACATTTCATTAAAACATGTTATTAATAATTTTAAGTACTAATAAAAATAAAATCGTACCATTACATGAAAATTCATGAATAAACATAATAGAAGAATATATATTTATATTATGATAGAAATATCAAATAATTCTTCCAAGGGTAACTTAAAATAAAATAATCCCAGTTTATGATGTGATTCTAAAATACAACCTTAACATTTTGGTAATTATTATATTATAAGAACCATGAATGAAATAACATTAAATGAAACATTAAATACCCTGAACAGAAATTGATTCTTGATATAACTTATCTAATGTGTAAATATATATATATATACCCACACATAGAAGATTACATAATCCTGAGCTAAGTGTATAATATTACATTTTTTCACATTGATGATCTTTTCAGTTTTAGAGTTTTATAGAATTAGGATAGAACTCATACATAACAAAACCATAAAAATAGAAAGTGTAAGCTTCCAAATAAAATTAATTTTTACAATAATCTAAAATATTTAAAATAAAGCATTATCAGTTTTATGAAAATGCTTCAAGACATTAAACAAGACACCTCCAAATCATTACTTTTCCATAAGTCATATTTACAACATTAAAAAAAATGAGATTATCATAAAACTCTCAGCAAGGTGTATAGAATAAAGTAAAAAATAGTAATTAAATAAATATTAAAACCTATGAAAAATTTGACATAATATATTAATTTTCACCCTTAATATGTTGTAAATAATTTCATTTGAAAAAAACCTCATTGGTTACACTTTTTTAAATTAAAAGATAAAATAAAACCCATAGAAAATATAGATACCATATAAAGGATACATGGTACATAATTATATTTAAATGGAATAACCACATGGCCAAATTCTATACGTGTCACTCTTACAAATAAAATATCCATACAACTGACTTTTATTCCATATTAATTAGAGGTTATAACGTAACCACCTGTCCTTAGTTTATCATGTGACCACTATTTCATGGGTTTTCATGTAACCACCCATAAAATTTACATGTACCATTATATAATCATATCACAAAAATTATTATAATTTATAGCATTTCCCTCATAAAATTTCATTTAAAATACCAATAAACCATATCAAGATATTGAAATAATAATTTGATTTTCATAACCATTTTAAATACCAAAATCACAATAAAATGGAATTATTGGTTTATTTTTCTTTTAAAAACATTATGTTTTTTTAAAGGAATCCAAATATCAAATAACGAACATCGTGTTGAATTTTTTTTTTCATCATATACATTTAAAAACATTCTATTTGTCATTAGTAATGAAAGACAAACACTCCTCATAAAAGTAATAAAATTATTAATTTTTTAAAACCATTGTGTGGAATTATATATATATATATATTATTTTATATTATTTTATATCCATATTAAAGAATTATATAAAATAATATCAAGAATATTGACTTGCATTAAAAGATATTATAATTAAATATTTATGAATTTAAGGTGCCCCATGAAACTTTGAACATTAAAATATTAATAACGATAAGAGAATAAAATTTTAAAAACTAGTAATTAACTTTGGGAGAGATTAAATATAGATATAAAATGTAAAATGGGTTGTATATAGACCCTATAAAAGATTAAAGGTGCATATCATCATGAAATGACTCAATGAAAGGAGTCTGATACGAAATATCTTACTTTGAGTCTGATTTGTCACGTAGGTTCTTTATCGTTATAAATAATAAAAATATGATAAATATTTACATTGGTGAGAAACATTTTTAATTTGACTAATCCTTTTCTGTCACTTAATATAACATCATAACAATTACTTAGTTATTAATATTTTTGTTGGACGTTTTGATGATATTTTGTATTTGAGTCCAAAATGAAATTGGTAACTAAAATATGGTCAAAGAGGTAATAAGTCCATCATAAATTGAATAATATTATTGAAATAATAATAAATATTAAAAATAAATAAATTATTTTAATACATTAATTAAATATTGATATAAAAAATGAACTACATTATAATCATAGAGACAATATGTTCTACGTATGCATTAGTAACATTTTATTTTTTCGAAGATCATTATGGGAAGAGGGTAAGTTCTATATTATCATTATAGTATGAAAATTATATAATTTATATCATAATATTTATTTAAATATACTTATATATATCATCCATGTTATGAGGTGATGATAAATTAATCACATCACTTTGTGGAAGTGGTAGTTCATATGCACCCACGAACAACATTATCTATTTTATGTGAATGTATAGTAAGAATGTAATAGATATATTATTATATTATAATGATAAATATTTAATTAATATCTTACATAATTATTAATTACATCATTATAACTAGTTTTTAGATATGGTAATGGAAAAAAAATTATATCGGTTCATCGATGTGATAGTTCACATGTATGCATGAACGATTAATTTGACTCACATTTGATGGAAGTGGAGATGGATTTAGGTGATTATATTAAAAAAAATAACATCTCAATATATATATGATACTAGTTTTATTTTTTTAATATTTTTTGAATGAGATTTTAAGTAGGTGGAAAAATAAATAAGAGATAAACACTTAATTAAAATCAATATGTCTGCCTTAGACTATCTTAATTGATTAACACATTAAAACTTATAAGAAGAGTGTTAGACATAAAATATGGCCTCTATAATGCATGGAATGATTCGAGAAAGGTATACAGGTAGATATTGGCTGAATAAATAGGTTTTTAGGTGTGAAGAAATGTTAAGAAGTATTGACATTTTATAAGAGAGGGAAATGGCACTCCGAGAATTCATCAAAGTATTAAATTAATATAAATTAATTTTATTATAAAAATTGTTAAAAATTTATTAAATTATAATATAGAATGATTGTGGATGAGCACTTTGAATCATCCCAATTTGTTGGAGGGTTGGGCGAAGTCTGACTGTTGATCGCCGGTGGGCTTTTGGATTTGGGATGTTGTCGACGGTCACACTGGTGGGCGCTCGAGGAGAACAGTTATGTGGTTTGACCTGATTTGTTAACGTTTGTGTTCCCTGATTCGTGGTACCTTAGTCTTCTCTTGACTATTTTGACTTTAACTATGAAGGTATGTCATTTTGAATGCGTGATTGGATTGTCAATCCATTGTGTTTGAAGGTTGTTTGTTGTGATGCCTTGTATTGTTTTATGGGGGAAGTGAGGATGTGAGGATGTGAAGAAATGATGAAGTGGTGATATTTTGAATTCATGTATGGTTTCTCACTTTTTCCTAAAATGTGTTTATATTTTAATAAAAAATAATTTTCACTCAGTATTTATTTTAAGGTATGAATTATGTCAATTTTCGTAGTATTAATTACTTGACTTATTAAAAATATTATAAAAACATTTTATTTTCTAAAAAACTATTTTAATTAATTCCTAAAGTTTAAAAGTAAAACATAAATTTTTTTAAAGGAAAAAAGTATAAAAATATTATATTTTTTGTAATATTTTTAAAATCATTTATTTTATTTTTATAACAATTAATAAATTACTCTATAATCCTTACGTCACCATATAATTTGCTAATTCATTAATATAAAATTATAAATAAATTTCCGAGATGTATTTAAATGATTTATATTTAAATTTACTATTTAAATTCAATTATTTCACTTATATATGCTGATATCAAAAATATTTTTCTTTTTAAAAACAAGAGTGTGACAAAATTGTCTTTTCTTGAATAAAATAAATTAAATTACTGAAAATCATCCAAGGGGATTAAAAAGGAAATATTTCAGACCAATTATTTTATTTATGTCAAGAAATACTCAACCAATATAATTAGTAAATGTTTTATGTTAAATTTGAATAGTAATTTTACCCTTAACTACAATATTTACCCTTAACCCTTGAAATAAAAACAATTAATGAAGTTAATATTAATATTTATAAAAATTTAAGTTAATAATATTATATCATATAAATAATAACTAATAAAATGGTGTAAGTCTATTTTTAAAAAATTTAAAATAGATGACTGGTTTATGTTAATTGAAAATTAATCCCCCTAATGGTTTGAGAAAAATGGTTTTAATGTAAAAAAATTCCAAAGTTCACAAAGTGATTATATCTATTTTTAATGTGAAATTGATTATAATAAACTAAATTGGATTAAAAGATAAAAAATTATTTAATTATAAATTAAAACTAATAAAACACCTAATTTAACTATATAAATAAATTTTTAAAGAAATGTAGGTTTGAACTAATATTTTTCATTATTCACTTTTTGTCAAAATATGAAAGTTCATAGAAAAATTACACAAATTTAACCCATGTAAATTTTAATACTAAACATATAAATAAGAAGTTTATTTTATAAAAAATAAGTTTTTTATGTGAAAAAACTATTTTTAAAATGTGTTCTCCATCAAAAGATAATAAAAATTCTCATTTAGAAAATACTCATTTTTTTCATGAAATTTAATTTGTTCAGATATCATGTCTAGAAAACATATAAGATGAATTTAAAAAATTATATATACAGATATATATTTATATTTCATTAATAGAACCAAACTAGAGTGATTTGATTATTTTATAAGCACACTTCTTCACACATAAATAGTATTTCCAACAAACAATTACTTCTATTTTGAAAAATTAATTATTACATATAATTGATTGGTGAGTAAATAATTAATGATATATACATGCATTAACTATATTTTTATAATTTAAATAATACTATTAATACCCTTTATTCTAACGACTACACTAAAATGATAACATTTAATGAACAATATCTAGATGTTCGATTAATCAAGATATTTTGTATTGCGAATGCTATTGAAAATAGTGTTTTCTTTTAAAAATTAAGAATGATACATTATCCAAAAATTTTGTAATTTGTTTCTTCAATGTTTTAACATAGGATTATAAAATAGGGTTTTTATTTTTCAAAATACCATTATTGATATCCCATATGAGAAAAAAGATTAATAAAACATCCGCTTTAAAGGAATTAAAGGGAAGTAAGAAGGTCATCTGAGATGAAAAATATTATATATACATGTAGGGAAATAATTAATGGGGAGATAAATCCAAATATCATGTTCTGATGGTGAGTGAAAGATAACATTTTCATGAGAATGTAAACAATCATGAAACCATAAGACTAAAATGATGTAAAAGGTAATTGAATTCATAGAGAGAAAAGTAAATAGATAACATTTTTTAAGATCCATTTAATAGATTTGAGAAATTAATTTTTGTTATAGATAAAGAATATAAATAAATATACTTATTTGAAATGTTGAGTTTCATCATTTAACAAACATTAATGATAAACTCATCTTTTCTCCAAATGATGAGTATTTCAGATGAATTTTCCATGACTAAAGCACTAGAATAAAAATATATAGAATAAAAAAATGAATAAATTAATAACTATATATCTATCATGTATTTATATATTAACCAAAAAAAATGATTTGGATAAGATTAAATAATCTTCCAAGAATAATAAACCCTTTTATGAAGGATAACTACATTAAATCTCTAATATTCAATTGTAATACCCAAAGTTAAACATAATCCATTCCCAAAATGTGAGGCCATAAAATTCATCAAAGAAATTATAACAATTATTGAAATCAAATATTCTAAATTATTGCATAAAAAACCTTCCAAAATAAATTTAAACATTTATTTCCAAATAACATCTATCACTATTAATGTCTCATACCAAGAAAATTTATTTTCCTAAATATCATATTCTCTGAGATATGAAAATTATTTCTATAGAAAACCCAAATCACCAAAAGTACAAAATTAACTGAATTTTTTTTCCAAAATATAATAAAAATATTTACTAATTAAATAATATAAATTTTATTCTATTTACCATCATCATATTTGATTCCCAAAATAATGAACATCTCTAAAAAAACATTAATCACTTAATCACCAAATCAATTTTTCAAATAAATGGTTGTCTATTAAATAAAATATATATTCCCAGAATCATTTTATTTTTAATAAATTATATAATTTAATGAAAAAATAATAATTCATACTAACCAAGACTTCATGTAGGATAGTTTTAGGTGATACAACCAAGTTTCCCTTTAGTTGTGGGTTCGAAACTCGTGGCCTTGTCAGATGTGGCGGGTAATCACCCATCCTAAAAGTTGTCATTTTTTTAAAAATTATATAATTATTATAAGACTAACTAAAAATGAAAATATCATAGAATTTAAAAATAATTTTTTTTAACATTAATGGTTTTATGATACATTACATTTTTCATTCCAAAATGTAGAAACCTATAAAACATCAAAAATTTATTTCTATAAAACGCCGCTAATCTCCTTAAAATTTCATAATATCGAGTCTGAAAAATGGGACTATATTTCATTTAACTTATTATAAACGTCAAAATTATAAACCTATGATGATATACATAAAATATAAAAGACATCCTAATAATCAATTTTTTTAAACCGTTCAATTGATACCAATATTAAGGACCCAACATTAACACATTACATATTCTTGATATAAATAAATAAATTTAATTACATTCACATTGATAATATTTTCAGGTTTATAGTTGTATTTTATTAGTACATAACTCATTAATAACAAAACCATACAAATAACACGTTGACATATTCTAATAATATCAATTTATCCAAGAAGCAAAAACAATTAAAATAAATTATGATAACTTTTATGAAAAAAGTTCACAAAATTCAACAAGACAAATCCAAACCCTTACTCATCCTTATGTCCTATGAAGAACATTAAAAACTCGAGATGAGTATTAAAACATCATTACTAGATATATATATATATATATAAGGAAATCATTAGTCCATTGAAAAACATTAAATTCCCTAAAAAATTTATTATAATGTAATATTTTTCACCCTTATTAAGTATTAAATACTTTCCTTTAAAAATATGCTAATTGATTAGGCATTTTAATATCCAAATATTCTCATAAAATCCTTAAAAAATATATTACATATAAATGTAACTTGAGACATAATTATACATAAATTTAATAACCAGACGGTCGAATTCTATACATGTAAGTCATGCAAGTGTAATATCTATATGACCAAATTCCATACCCAATGCATCAGAGGTTACAATGTAATCGCCCATAATTGGTTTATTATATAGCCACCCATCTTTGGTTTATCATGTAATGACACATGAAATGTCAAAGTACCATTATATTATCATATCACATATTTTTTTTTTCAATTTTCTGTATTTAAAAAATAAAAAATCATTTGTAATCAAAATAAATAATGTCAAGATATTGAAATAATCATTCAATTTTCAAAAACATTTTAAATAATAAGAAACATAGTAAATATTAAAATGTGATTATTTTAATTTAAAAAACATTATGTCTAGTAGAGGAATCAGAATATCAAATAATGATCATGATAGTGGAAATTTCATTATCATAGTATATGTTAAAAATACATTCTTTTTATATTTTGTAAAGAATGTCGGACACTCCATATAGAAAGCATAAAAAGAATACTTATTGAATGAAATTTAAGAAAATTAAAAAACATTTATACAAATCCACCATTATTATACTTCTATATCCATATAAATAAATATGTAAAATAATATATAGAATTTTGACATGGAGAAAGTGACTTCATAATTAAATCATTAATCATTCATAGTGTCTCAATGCATTTTAAAAAATTTAATATTAATCCCCATAAAAGAATAAATTTTTATAAAAATAATTAATTTTTAGATATAGAATATATTTATATGAAATTTAAAAGGGGATGTATATACAGATTATAAAAAATTAAAAGTTTATATTATCAAGAATTACCTCAATTAATGGTGATTGAGACGAAATCCATGACCTTGGGTTTTTACTATTCATGTATATTCTATATCTTCTCGAATAATAATCATATTTTATATATTTAATTTCTGGATAATCATTATTGATTTTATTATTACTATTTTATAACTTGATATCATGTTATAACAATTACTTAATTAACCAAATTCATGTGGGAAATTTAGAAAATATTAAGTGTTTGAGTCCAAAATGAAATTGGAATGACAAATACTGTCAAAGAGGGAATTAGACCATAATTTATAAAATAATATTGATATAAAATAATCATTATTATAAAAAAATCAGAATTTAAAATATATTCATTAAATATGGATGTGAAAAATGTTATACGTTACAATCATGGAGGTGATAAGTCGTACCTACGGATGGGTTGCATTTTCATTTTCTATTGATCATTATAAGAATAAGGTAAGTATTATTATATAAATATATAATAATTATAATATAAATAATATCATATTAATGATTAATATATATATATATATATATATATATCATCCATGGGATGTGGTGGTGAAAAATGAACCCCATCTTTTTGTTGAGGTGAAAGTTCACACATACGTACGAATAACGCTATTGTTTTTATGTGTATGTAATGTATTAAAATAATTAATATTTTATTCACATATAAGGTTAAATATGTCTTAAATATCATATATAAACATTAATTCCATCATTATAACTTGTATTTAGAGTTGAAATGGAAAACAAATTATATCGTTTTGATGAGTTGAAAGTTCACATGTACACAAGAACAATTAATTATTTTCACATTTGATGGAAGTGGAGATGGATTTTGGTGATGATATTAACATAATAAAATAAATTATATTGATTATACTGAAGTAAATATATAAGCATGGTTCAGGAATTTTTGGAAGATGTAGAAGATTAAACAATACAGAAACACTTATTTAAAATTATATGTCGTCCTTTCATGATATCCTTTGATTATCACATTAACACCTCTAAGGAGAGTATAATGTATAAAATAAGGCCAATATAATTTTTAAAGGTATTATATGGAGGTAGTTTGGCAGATCTTGGAAAAACCAAATAGTTTCTTTGGTTTGAATAATTGTTAAGAATTGCTGCCCTTTTATAAGAACGGGGAGGGGCATTCTTGGAATTCATCAAAGTATTAAATTAATATAAACTAATTTTATAATAAAAATGGTTCCAAACATATTAATTTAAACTATCAGAAGATTATGGATTGAATAATTTTTATCAAATGCAAAATAAAATATTTTTTTACTTTTTTTTAAATCCTTATCTTTTTTTATCAACTATTATTTTACCCTTTTTACTCTTACTATGTTGTCATGTAATTTAAAATTTTATGTTTAATGTATTTATAATAACATTAAAATAAGGAAAATAAAAAAATTTATTTATTAAATTTTATGACGTATAGGAATTATTTGGGTGAAGTATGGATTATTATAAATTTTATATCATTTAATAAAATATTATTTATTTTACGATATCAATTATGTTAATTTTCACACTAATATTTACATGAATTTTTAAAAATATCAGAAATACATTATATATTTCATAAAAGTGTTTAAAATATTCCATAAAATGTAAAATTAATCCATAAAATTAATGTTTTACTTTAATTACATCAAATTATATTTATTTTCAAATTTTTAATAGAATTTTTTCTATTCTTACGTTAATGAAGAAATTAATACATCACCATAGAGTCTTAATTTAGATTAAGTATTTATTTTCCTCAAAATATAAAAAACTGACATGATTTATGTAAAAGTTTTTGAATTCAAAATAATATTTATAGATAAATATATCTATCATATAAAAAAAATATTAAAAAAAATACTTGTTAGAAATATGATTAGAGAAAATTGTATTTTCATTGAATAAAATCATATAAATGTGTTAATGTCAATAAAGTGGATTAAAGAAGTAATATTTAATTCAAGAAATTATTTTAGGTTGAATCAAATTCATCCAATGAAATTAGTAATAGTTTTAGTGTAATTTAAATTTTTTTACACTTAATTATGTGATTTACCTTTAACCACGGTAATAAAAATAATTATTGAAGTCACTATTCATTCATTAAAAAATTTAAGTAAACCGTATTTGATCGAAAATATCGTAGTTATTATATCAGAGTATATCATTTTTTCAAAATTTATATGATATAAGTGGATAAAATTAATTTAAATTTAATCTTATTGAAGGATTGAGAAAACATGATTTTAATTTAAAATGTTAAAAATTTCAAATTGTTTACGTATCCAATTTTAATGTCAAATTTATTCCCATGACCTAAATTTGATTAACTAGTAAACCTATTTTTTAATAATAAATTATTTCTAATTAAAAACATAATAAAACATATAAATAAATTATACCAAAAAAATGGTTTTGTTTAAATATTTTTGATTATACATTATTTTCAAAAATATAAATGTTCTCTGAAAAATATGAAGAGTTAATCCAATGAAAAATTTGATACTCTGATTCTAAATGAAAAGTTTTTTTTATTAAAAAGAATTTATATAAGTGAAAAATACTTCTTTATATGTGGGTTCACCATCAAAATGCTACAAATGCCTTTATTTAAAAAAAATACCCCTTTTATGCATAAAATTGAATTTATTCAAATATCATGTATAGAAAACATATATTATGAATTGTTAACATTATATTGATTATATATATATATATATATATTTAATTAACTAAACCCAACAAGAGTGATTTGATTATTTTTATAAACATACTATTTCAAATTTTAAATGTTTTTTTCAAAAATAATTACTTTTATTTCAAAAAAAGTACTATATTCATTTATAATTAATTTGTAAAAAAATTAATTATATATTCATGAGTAAAGTATATTCTCATAGTTTAGTTAATATTGTTCATACATTCATTTAAACAGTTATGTTTTAAAGATTACATTTAAATACTAATAACTAGTTGTTTGTTTAATCATGACGTGTTGTATCATGTATACTATAAAATATATTATTTCCTTTTGAAAAATTGAGTTGTTATAGAACATAAGAAACACAATAGAATAATTGGTTAATATGGAATATTTTTCACAAAAGTAAAAGTGAGATGAGAAACCCATACATGAACTTCGACTTTGTTTATATGTGTATGGACCTCATAAAAATAAATATATGTTTATTATATACATATTAAAAAACCATAATAATATATCATATACAAAATATGATTTACTAATGGAATTTTATCTCCCTTTATTTAAATTTTTTTGTTAAAATCACTATTCTTTGTAATTACAACTTTGTTTTTCTTATATCTTTTAGTTTTATATTTTCAGTCCTATCACATTTATCATCATTAAATATTCTATATAATTTTATCAATGATATACATTTAATATATATTCATTATTTTTTCATTTACTGTAATATATAAAATTTTGAAATAGATAATGGTTTATGCTGTTCATGGAGAGGGTAGATCGTATGTACGCATAAAAGTTATTTGTATTTTTTCTTAATAAATTGAATGAAAAGAAAATAATTATTAAATCAAAATTATATTGTAATTAACATGTAATATGATTAATTTATATTAATAAAATACATCATTATTAACATCAATGTAAAAATAAAATCAAATAACTTTCCCATCGCTCAGTGGAGGCAGTAGACCATATGTACACACGAGAAATGTTATTATTTCTCGATGGGATGGAATGTAGGAAGATATATGATATATCATATTTATATAATAATCGTTGATCCATAAATATAAAATATGTTCATCAATATTCAAATTATTACCTTCCATGTAAAGAAAACGTAAAAAATGAATGACATCACTTCATGAGGCAGTAGTTCACTGGACACACAAGGGACGTTTTCGTATCCCACATGAATTGAATGTTAAAGGGTATATGTGATATAATAATTATAGAAGAATAATAATATCATAAATATAAAATTAATATGTTAAATTAACAATTACATTCATCTTATAAAATTGTGTATGGAAGAAAATTACATCAGTTTGTGAGGCTATAGTCCTCCGCACACATGATAGATGGTTTTATTTCCCATTTAATTTAAGTGAAAATAGATTTGGGTTATATAATTAAAATAATAAAATATCAGTGTATAGTTGATACTAATTTTATTATATTGTCAATATTTTATATTATTTCAAGGAGGTAGAAGAAGAAATAAAATAAATACATACATTTAAAATTTTTACCACTTCTTCATAGAGCCACTTTAGGTTTTTACTTAAAGACTTCAAAGGAAGTCATCATAATAAAAATAAGTCCTCTATGATTTTTTGTGGGAATTATGAAATATATTTTTATAGGTATGTTCTAATCAAAAATATTACATAACAATATAGAGGGGAGGTGAGGGGTGGCCTTTTAAAAGTGAGGGAGAGGACTGACATGTAATTTATTAACAGATAATGTGAGACCCATGTGTTTCTCAATCCATAAGCCTCAGTAACGAGTCAATAATTTACCTAATAGGTGATAAGTTCTAAAAATTTAAATTAAACAAATTTTGTTAAGTTTGATATCATTTTAACCTTTATTTTCTTTGTTTACCTATATATCAGCTTTTACGTTAACTACAATTTTTTTTTACTTTTCTCAGTACACATTATGTTAACAATTTAATTTTATCTTTTTAAATAATAGAGATAATTATGATTCTGAAAATATATTATATTTTTAAATATTCAATAGATATATTTATAATAATCAAATATATAATTAGTAATGCTGACGCGTACAAAAAACATGTTCCGTAATGAAAAATATTTAAAAGTATTAATCATTTTTATATCATAATTCAACATTAAATTGATTACATATACATTAAATAGATAAATTTCAATATAATTTTATTAATTTTAATTCAATATAATTCCAAATATAATATTTTTTTTCAAATAATTTAAACAAATAATTAATTTTTGACAATAATTAGTACATTCAATATTCATAAAGAAATTAATATTTTTAGAAAAATCCAGAATATTCATCCAAAAATAATTTTATTCATGTAGATTAAAAATATAATAGTTAGTTGTTATGATAAATTAATTTAATGTAGAAAAAATGAATTTTAAATCATGTGCTCAATGAGATACTAAACCAACTTTTAGAAAAATAGTTTTTTTTAGAAAATGATACATTTTATTTCAAATGATTTTTATTTCATTTCAAATCAATAGATTACCATTTCATTTATTGTGTTTGTGTGTAAATCGTATAATTTTCATAATCCTGTTATTCATAATCATTCCCTCTAACTTAATGACTATTTTATAATGATCATGTTTAAATTATAATATTTTCATATCATTTAAACATGGTGATGCATGTATTGTGTGATATCAAAGACATTGAATTTATTGAAAAGAAATATATCAAAATTTATTGTTTTTTTACGTTCTCTTATATGTTTTCGGGTGTGTTCCACATGTGATATCAAAGATGATATCTTTGTTTTAATATATTAGGTAATTTCAGAATGTTGTATAGGTTTTTAGAGAAACATTAAATAACAAATCCCATGTATAAAGACATTATATGGGTTAAAACACATGAGAATCATATTCCCTATTGACCTAATAGGTTCACTAAACCTCCTTTTCATGAGTAATGTGTCATCATCGTCACCATCAATATTTTCATCGCATATCCAGATATCCATCCATCAGAAAAAAATTTGAATATACATATACGATAAATTTATTATAACCAAGAAATTATATGGGGGAACATGATTTATGTTTTTGTTGACACATTAATCAATTTTCCTCTTTATTAAAAAAATACACAATATGAGACTAATACATATTGACTCTATGTAACAAATATTTTTTATGAATGCCTCGTTCCTTTTCCAGAAATGATTCAAAATCAATCATTAGTATCATTCCAATGAACAAATAGTAAGAATCCATCAGTATTCAATCAACAAAGTGTCGAGAGCCATAAATCCATAGAATGTTAAAAAATCCACAAACATGCCCACCACTCAAAGTGATTATCTTATAGAACTATAACATCATAGTTAATAATTGAAAACCTATACTTGAGAAACTAAGAATTCTTTTCAAAACAAGTGTTCTAGACACACTATTATGATATCTATCATAGGTTCTAATAGATTCATAATAATCTTGTATACCATTTCCTAAATTGTAAATCAATAGGTAAGGGACATATCTTATGCCAAATTGTATTTTCCCCACCCATATGCCACTAAACTGTGGTAATGAGAAGGTTCTCCATAAGGAATCAAGCACACCACTCTATATTCCAGAGGCATCCAACAAGTAGATATGGAAAAAAGTGTATCCTTAGAGATAAGTTTCCCTCATATAAGAGTAAAAAACAGTGAAAATAACTACATTTAATCAAAGTAAGAAAATAAACAAATTATTGAGGTAATAAATATGAAAAAGAACGTTAAAAATGGAATTATTTAAAAACAATAACATCCATGTCTTATATACAACACTTGTCACCCACTAGGTGGACTGAACATGAAGCTTTACATAAATAAAATGAAATAAATGTACAAGGATCTACTAATAAGTCCTTTCAAAAAAATACCAAATATTTAAGACATTGTAAAACTACTCTTACTCGATCATAATAATTCGCATGAATAGCTCATCTATATCATAAAACACCTAATATTTTCCCTAAAATCATGTATCTATGATCATCCTAAACACATGCATAATATCTTCACACATGCTATGATTCACTTATTTGGGTGAGATGTAATCTCAGTAGTATTATTGAAAGGAAAACCTATAAATACTATATCATAAGTGAATCCTCATTCACTATGATCATCCAAGCCGAGACACTAATGGAATGTAGAAACAATAGATAAAAATCAACCTATTGTTAATCCTTAGGTTTGGGATCCATATCAACCATACCTACATAGTTCGCAACACAGAATTTATTTAAAAAATGCTCCATCATATATATATATATATATATTATTTGAATATATATATATATATATATTAGTGATTTGAAAAGTAACATGAATCAAACATGACTGATCCTATGGACTATAATCCCGATCAAATGGTAATCTTGTGAAGAATTCATTGAGCTAGATTTTGAACCACTCATGATGTGTATATTTAAGTCGATCTTTTGGTCCATAATCCATATCAAAAATACCATCTTCATCCAGGATTGGAAATTTCTCTAATCATGATATGTCCCTATAGGGGGATACATATCCTTTACCATGATTTAACAGTACTCGCCTCTAATCATTATAATGATGTATTTCATGAAATATATAGACGTACATTAAATATGTATATTTTAATTATATAAAGAAAAATAGTACTGACATATGAAACCATGGTGTCCATGTAATATGATAGAACAGAATTAAATAATTTATTTTCATTATAAGTCCCTCCATGGATTCCTACACGGGAATCCAAGTATTACTAATGGAGTATATATTCCATATTCTGTATGATTCCATCAATTACATTCATTCATGGTAATCTAAGTATCACTGAAGTTGTATATAATTCGTCATCCCTATGAGTCCATATAATGAATTATCATATGGGAGATTAAGTATCACTCAAGTCATATACAATCCATCTTCCTTAGGAGTCCTTCTATATAATTCATGAATGGGAATCTAAATATCCATCAGGGTGTACAAAATCTTTGTTTCATATGATTCCATCCAAGTAATTCGTTCATGTGGAATCCATGTATAACTAAAATAGTATATAGATTCATATATCCAAGGAATCCGTTGAAGGAATTCCTACACTGGAATCCATGTAACACTCAAGGTGTAAAATAAATTATTTCTTAATATGAGTATATATAAGAAATTCTGAAATTTCAATCCATGTATCTATCAAAGTGAAATATAAACTATAACACATGAATTATATTAGTGTATCCAAAAGTATAATCAAATAACCACATAATATGGATCCCTACATGTACATATGTTTATCCCAATTATATGACAAGTAGTCTTAACATCCATATCCAAGGAAGCACATATGAGAATCCTAAAAAATTAATCAAACTAATAAATGGCTCAGAAGATGAATCCAAAGATTTATATTTTTCAATCCTAGATCATGTATCACATCATGTCAGGCATATCATCTATATTCCCTAAAGCACCTCATTATATCATAGAAGAATAAAAAAAATCATGTGAAAGGATAAATAAATGAGTGTGAGTTGAAAATTGCTTAAATCTGCCCCTTGTACAACAAATTCATTAATTACATGTTCTATATAGGTTCTATGGTTACACCCACTACTATATCATTACCAACCCCCAACGTACTAGCATAATGTTTCATTCATTAGTACACGCAATGGTTCCCTCATGTGAGAACACTAGAGATGCATCCTACTTGAGATCCTCCAAGTCTATAGATATGTGAAGGTATCAATACTTGGATCCTGAAAATAGAAATCTACATGAGTAATCATACCAGGGATCCTCATAATGAATATGTAAATAAATAGATGTATTATACAAGGTTTTTCTAAGGTCAACATATAATGGAATACATCCCATAGGGGACCCTCAATATGAATAATAAGGTAGAGGCATGCATCAAAGGATCCTATAGGTGATAACATTTGATATAATATTACCCTAAAATTAAAAAGTTTCAATTCCAATATAGAGATATGGATCATGGACCACCTTAGACTTAGGGTCTCATTATATTGAGACAGGTGAATTCGATTACTAGTGGAAGAACCTCCCCATTTATTAAAAATCCCACAACACTCATATGAATCAATAAATGAGCATAAGGGTTTCACCATCATGAATTATTTAGGAAGATAGTAGAAATGTACTATTAAAACTTTCAATTATAACTCTAGGGAATCAAAACATGAAAAAAAAACTAAAAATAATTATTAAGGATGAGTATGTAGTGTGTACACCCGAGTACACAATGTGTGACGTCAAATTTGTAAATGGGTGTGTACTTTAGCCAAAAATGTATTGTAAAACCCATTTAAATAGTTTTTATAACATGTTCATATAGTGTAAGCTACAAGGGGTACATTACCACGTAATCAAATTTCCTTACAATGTATTCTTCCTAGACATGTACATCTATATGGCGTGCAACCCACCTAGGGTCTAGTAGTGTACATCACCAAGCCATGTACCCCTCCATGGACTATCTGAATAGGTAATCGACTACATGGTTGGGTACAAAAACACGAAGTGTATATAATATATATGGTGTGTTTTCCCAAAATATAATCATCCTTATAAGAGAATAACACAAAACCAGTGTCTTTAAACTACATGTTGGGTGATTGGGATTTTCAAATAGGAAATCCCTCAAAACCCCATGGAGCCCATTTTCTCCCAAAATGTTATATATCAAACCGCAAGGGGACCTAAGGGGTGATTAAAGTGATTTAAATCTAAAACATGATAAATCAATGGGGATTTATGGGAAAAACATAAAACATCCTACCTTTGGGTAGAATCTATTGAAGATTCACCCATATCCATAGTCTATTGTTGTCCCATGATAATAGGAATCCTCCTTAGCTCCATGGTGAATCCTACCTTCCTCTCTCCCTTTACTTCAATATAAATATTCATTTTTCTCTTGGTATTGTGAAGGGGAATCCAAAAGGTAATATTCATGAATCTAGTGGAAGAGAAAAAAATAAAATTTGAAAAATATAATTATGAAATAAAGAATAAAATGAAATAGGTTCTCGAGCCTGGCTCTCATGTTTAACATGATACAATTCGTAAACTAGGAAAACATATATGTTCTATAATCAATGGAGGATAAAAAATCTCATTGGGATTCTTGAATAAAATGATATATCCAAATGTATGAGTTTGAATAAATTTATATTGAATTAAATATATACTAAATATTAATTATTCTAAGAAATTTTAAGAAATTTTAAATTCCACCACACTCTTATCCTAGGGTAATAAAACTATTTTGGGATGTAAATAATGGTTATAAAAATTATCAAATACCATCTTCTTCTATAAAATAACCATTTTCCCTTATAAGAATCTGAATTTAAAAATACTAATTCTACAGAAATTAATATTCTGGAAAAACACAAGTCCTTACAATTACGTATGACACTAAATATATGTATATAATGAAAACATATGAAATAAAAATAAATTATTTAACTATGATATAGAACTATAATAAATTAAAATTATTATACAAGAGGTTATAATTTTTTAATGGATGTGGACTTTATGGTTATATAATTTCATCTCGCATTTCTTTTTGTTGGACACATGATTTGTACAACATTTTTTTTTCATTTTTGTGGTGTATATAATGACCAAAAATTAATTTAATTATTACTATATATAATATTAGGTCATATATGTATACATTTAAGATTATTTATTTAACGTGGCTTATGATTCAAATGTTCATAATGTTGTCCAAGTTCTATTTTTCAATCTCATTGTTTCTCAGTATTGTTTATAATTATTTTTTTGATGATGATGTAATATGATATATCTCTCAAGAAAAATTATAATATTCTTCTCAATTGGTTATTTAATTAAAATAAATTTTTTAATTTCATTTTTCACAATATATGATCTATAGAGACCAAAGATTATATAATTGAAAGTATACATTATCTTTCTCTTTAGTCGAAACCAGTTTTCCTTTGTATTTAAATTTATTTTAAGAAGTCTAAAGAAGGTTTTTAATATTATCAAAATTATTTTCTAAATTCATATCTACCCCTATATCAATATTTAATAAATGGTTCAGAAGGATTTTCCTTTTAATTTTCTAAAAGAGGTAGTTTATTATTTTTTCTGAAAATTTTGAAGAAGGAATGTTTTATTTTCACATACATGGAATACAAATACTTTCCCACAATAATATCCACTCAATTAATTGAATATCACATAAAATGATTCTATTGTAAAATTAAAATATAATGTTTTCCTTAACATTTTCAATATTTTAAGATTTTAAAGAAATGATATGAAAATTAAAAGGTTATTTTCTAAAAGAAATGTTCCATGTGATATTTCCAAATCATTATCCATCTAGGATGATATATTTTTATACTAATCAACCTTACTAAGGTTATGATCCACTGATAAATTCTTATACATTCTATGGTTGGATAATGTTTATGATAAAAAATGTTTAGGACACCCATTTATTTTTCCTAATTTATTCTTTAGTAAAATTTTAGGAATCCCATTTATTTTCATTGGATATAATATTTAAAATCATTTTTAGTCATGTGGAATAGGTATGTATGATTTTATTAATGTCATAGTTGGGAAATATATTTCACTATTATGAATTGGGTAATGATTTTTCTTCTATGATCTCAAAGGGTACACCAGATTTTATCCCTATCCCAAAATATTTTACACATGTAGTTATCCCAAAAATATATTAGTTACATGTATGGATATCCCAAAACTATAATGTTTTGAATGCTTTGGTGGGTATCCATGATATATAGTTTTCTATGGTTATGTGAGTTCCACAATTCCATGTCTTATGACAATGTTATTATATCATGTACCATGTTTTTTAATTCCTTTACTACTCATATCATATGAACTATGAATATTTTTTTCCATGACTCAAGATTATGATCTATGACATGTTGTTCATAGATTTCAAATGTTAAAATACGGTTCTCATACACTGATTCTCATTTAGTAATATTGTGATCATAAATATGTCCGGAATTTACCTTCACTAATCATTAGAGCTCACCCTTTCTTATGTTATATTTTCTAATGTTATTTAAAAATTTATTATGTATGATATCTCGAAAGGGTGCTAGTTATAAATCACTAAGTGGGAGATGGTATGGTCTACTTCTGAACTAGTTTTTTTTGTATCAATGTTTCAAAATGAAGTTGACCAATATGAACATCACATGTATTTACATGTTCTGTAAAGAATATAAATCTAACAATATTTGATATTTTTGTATGAAATGTATGTCTCACTATATATGTGACCCATGATATACTATTAAAATATTATTATATAATTTAATGATTATTTCCCAGCCATTTGATTTGTGGGAATTAATAGAGTTAACTACATTATGAAAAATATGTATAAATATTTTATAAATTGTATTGATTAATAATAAATAATTAATCAATTTTCATTAGGATCATTTTATCGTTCAAAAATAATTTTTCATCCAAAACATTTTTTTAACAACCTGAATTTCTAAAAGGAAATAATTTGTTCGATAGCATTGAATGTATGAAACACAGAGCATAAATGAAAAAGGAAATATTATTACAATACCATTTTATCATATACATAATATTAGATAGTGTGAAAAATAAATACTAATTTAGGAAATTTATAATTGGTCTACTCATATCTAATGTTTTAATTATATCTTTATAAAAAATAACTCAATTTTAGTAATTTCATTTAATTCTCTTGAAATATATTTTCGGTAAAAATTATTGGTATTTGTTTTGGTTCACAAAAATATAATTATTTGTCGAAAATTTATTTCATAAAATTAACTTATTTTTCAAAATAATCATACTAAAGTTGTCATAAAATGTTAATAATTTTATGAAGAAATTTATTTTCCAATGAATAGTAAAAAATAACAATTTTTATTTAAAATTTTACTTTTATTTTAAGGAATTTTTATTTTATATTAGTATTAAAAATAAATTAATTCATTGTGATATAAAATAATTCAATTATTGTTTTTAAATTTTATTTTTATCTTTAATTTTTTTTGAAAACATTTTTATTAAAATGGGCATTTTTCACAGAAATTGAATTCATTAAGTTTTTCCTATTTAATTTTATATAAAATTCTAAAAATTCTATAATTTTAATATTTAAAAATTGTTTATATATATAATTAAGAGTAAAAATTTAGTTAATAGGTCATTTTTATTTTTTTGTTAATAGAAATTGTAATATTATTATTTTTTGTTACCATGGTAATGAGTAAATTAGTTAATTATGGATAAAAATAAAATGATAAGTATTATAAAATGACTCCAAAAAAATAAATAAATCTTATCATATAATTATATTTCTAAAAAAATCATGCATGTATTGAATTTATGATCTTTTGGGGACACCTGTTTGAGATTATTACCTTTTTAATATTTTATATAAAGAAATCTCAAACATGTCACCCACATGTTTTTAATAAATGAATTATTTTTAACATTTTATTTTCTATAGGATTTACTAAATTATAAATATTATATTGTTAGATAAAAGAATTATTTTTATATTTTTTCATTATTTTTAATTTTTATTGATGAAATATGTAAAGACCCAAAAAAATCAAGGAAAATTTTTTCATAAACTTTTTGGAATTTTATGTGTCTGCAGTTTCTGACGGCGCATGATTCCGAGAACCGCTGTTCACGGAATCAATTTCTGATGTTTCATTCATGTACGTTCAGTAAACGTATGTGGGAAATTTTCTAACTTCTGAACCGGTGCTCGGAATCGAAATCCGATGTCACCGATGAACTCGCATTGTCGGTATTCGTCTAAGGGGACCTTTACCGTAGTTGCATTTGGACGGGAGGAGAAGTTATTTTTTGGTGGATTCATAATAATTTTAATAATTTGTCATGTTACTCAACTTTTTTATGTGGTGGTTATTTCCTCCAAAGGGATGTTAGAGGTGGGGCCCACACCCCATATAACTTCCCATGGGAGGATATAACTATGGGTGGGCCCAAACGAGCCCCAAACCCTTCAACTCCTCCTTTAACTCCCTTAAAACCACTTTTAACCTATGAACTTCCACTGAAATGTGGAGCCTCTCCATCTCCCCCCCCCCTTTAATGTTGCCAACAAAAATGGATTAATTAATTCAATTATCATTTTTAATTAATTTTAATTACATGGGAATGATATATTTTTGGAGGGCCTTTTTATTATATTGGCCTTGGAAAATATTTATGGGGAACTGTGGGAGAACTATGGAGAGGAGGAGGTTTTTTCATCGAGCGAGGAACGTGAAGAAAATAAAGAACGACGTTCTCTCCATGAAGAAATTCATCCTTTATTCTTCCTCCGCCTGAAGGGAGAAGACATCACCTTTGAGGAATGTCATCTACAATTTCTCCTCAGACACACACCGACTTCGTCTTCAAATCCTCTTCCCACAATACCGAAAAGAGAGCATCAAAATAAGTTTGGGGTTTGTATAATTTTATGTGAATAATTTGTACCCCGTTCTTCGTTGAATTTCTTGGATTATCTTCGGCCATCTTCTATAGCTTAATGCGGAGGGCATGGGCCGAACTAACATGGCTCGACGACCCTCCGTTGATCCTTGTTCTTATTCAAGATTGAGGCGATGATGGAAAAGGTGGTGAAAACCGAGTGTGGCGGCGACAACGGCAGCCGTGCAGCTGCCCAAAGATGACTACGACACCATGTGCTACTCGGAAGGGAGACCGCGGCCCGTATTCACGGGCCGGTCGACCGAGGAAGAACTGGACGGCTAAAGCCGACTGGCTGGAGAACATCGAACCCTCATGGCACCACGCTGCTAGGAATCGTGGCCCGCGCTTCCTCGGGCCGCTTCAGTAGAAGACCGGCCGGCCGGGCTGAAGAGAGTCGCGACACTCGCTGGTACTGCGTGTGGAGGAATAGCGGCCCACCCGTGCGGGCCGCTCAAGCCAGTGAATACCGGCTGGCTTCGGCCGGCTGAGCTAGAGGGGCGGTGTCGCTCGGTGCCGCCGTTTCAGAAACCCAGGGGTCGCGCCCCATGATCCGCCCTGCCAGCTGGCCGAGCCGTGGCCAGCCGTGGGCCGGGCCCGACCCCGCCGGGCCGGGCCACCCCTAGCCGGGCCGGGCCGCACCTAGCCGGGCCGGGCCGCACCCCACCGTGCCGGGCTGCGCCATGCCAGGTTGGGCCACACACCTCGGGGCTAGCCTCCGTCCCTCCGGGTCGGGCTGTGCCCCACTGGGCCAGGTCGCACCCCAACGGGCCGGGATGCGCCGCCCCGGGCCGGGCGGACCCCCTACCGGGTCAGACACACCGAACCAGGTCGGGCCGACCCACCAGCCGATAGGGCTTGACAGGTCGAGCCCCTTTCACTTAAACGTGAATAACTTTAGGACCGCATGTCTGATCGACATGTCGTCTATGGAACTGGGATCCTCATGACGAGACGGTCCTTTTTCGATACTCTAATTGTGTTATGGATGACTTTGGAAAACGGCCGGGTTTGCAACAAGCATAATTCCAACTGGGCCCCTCGAACAAAAAAGCCAATATCTCTCAAACCGAGCATCCGATTGACACATCTTCTATCTCGGTGGGTTCATTTTGATGAGACGGAACATTAGGATACATCAAATCTAGACATCGTGATAGTTGATGTCTCAACCCCTTGGCTCGAGGAGCAGACTCTCTTGGCATCGAGCATTCTGTGTGCGGGAACATTAGAGATGGATTTGACGACAACGAGACTAGACTGAATCCTCCGTGGGTTCGACAGTAAGGTCACTGGACTGAATCCTCCTTGGGTTCGACATCAACGAGATTGGACTAAATCCTCCGTGGGTTCAACAACAACGAGACTGGACTGAATCCTCCGTGGGTTCGACAACAACATGACTGGACTGAATCCTCTGTGGGTTCGACAGCAACGAGACTGGGATGAATCCTCTGTGGGTTAGACACCAACGAGACTGGACTGAATCCTCCGTGGGGTCGACAGTAAAGATACTGGATTGAATCCTCCGTGGGTTTGACAACAATGACATACTTTGGTTTTGGGTTTCTTTGAGTATCTTCCGTTCGAAAGTGAAAGTTGATTCAGTGTCTACAATTAAACATCTCTTATTATCTTTAAGTTGTGTATAACTTGTGTGAGCTGGGTCTTGACTTTCAATCATTCTAATCGATGTTATTTACTTCATTCCTATGTGGAATGGGTTGTGATTGGGCTCAGAAGTTGGTGTCGAACTATGATTGATAACGTAGGTATACGTATTGGCATATACCTAAGTAGAGTTGTTTGATACTTCGTGATTGTATCCTTCTATTTTGTTTTATCCTTCATGGATTCTGGGAGACCTTTAGGGGTCTCGAGGTCCCTACTGAGTATCTTATACTCACTCCTTCACGGGCTATTCCCACACTACATTGTTTTGGATGCAGACGACGAACATCACTGATCGACGTGGAGACTGGTGGAGCTGGACGGTACCCGAAGAGGGACTACTTGGCGAGACGTACACGGAGCAGACGGTCGGACCTGAGGTGCTGGTGAGGCCATCTGTACCCACCCATCAGGTGGGATTTCTGGAGGACGGCTCAGTGGTTGCTGTTTTACATTACTACAGTTGTAATAGGTTTTCAGTTGTACTGTAGTTACTGTTTGGCTGGTATTTCTGGCCTCTTTCCTTTCAGCACTTTATTTTTTATTTAGTATTACCTAGTGCTTACTTCTACTGCGTACTCTATTGTGTTTTTTTACTTTTATAAATGCAATTCCAACCCTTTATTTTGGATTTACACCTTTGGTGCAAGTCACCATCCCCTGGCCTATGGATGGTGGGCTTGGTGTGTCACGGCACGGGCCCCGAGGACTGGTCGTGACAAATTGGTATCAGAGGAGTCAGTTCTACCATAGAACATAGGACTCTGATCTGTCTTACTGTGAAGAAATAGTGTTAAGAGTATTGAGTGTGGTTTTCAGTCCTGGGAGTCTAGTGTTGTTGTGGTGGCCGACGTATCCATACACCAGGACCCTGACCTTTGATTTCTGACATAGAGAATGAAAAAACAGATTGCGTGTGTTTTTTAAGATTTTTCATTGTGGACTTTTTGAGTCAGTGCACCAGGTATAACATATTGACCGTGGCACACCTATTCTTTATCAGGATTCCACTGTGAAGACATCCCGCAATGGTCTTAGAGAGAGAGTACACATTGAGGGACCACAGAGCGACGAGACTCTGGTGTAGGGCCCTCTTACTATGTTGGAACCATCCTGTGGTGTACCAGCAGCACCATCAACCATTGAGCAGAAGATGTCACAAGTCGCACTGGTGGATGATGCACGCCGAATGAGCGCATTGCACGAGTTCCAAGAGTAGAGGCCTCTGATGTTTCTAGGCGATACAGATTCCTAGGCAGCAAAGGAAAGGATGGAGGTGATTACTAGAGTTTTCCTCCTAGTTGAGACACTAGTAGAGCAGATGTTCATCTTAGCTACTAATATTTTTCAGCAAGTGACCATGAGGATGGTACACATAATGATGATGTTTCGGTACTTGGACCATTTTTTAGATGGTATCTTCGGGTAATGTGCCATCTATTCCACTGCCCATTGGTCACCAGACACTACCGGCAGTACAGGTAGAGGACACATGTAGGCTTAGTGCTTTAAATCTGTTTCATCACCGGATATCCCTCATGATCCTAGGTGAGACTGACCCACAGGCGGCTGAGGACTGGATTGAGGAGGTGGATGATTGTTTTCTAGAGCTTATAAAGCTTCGCCAGGACAACATGTCAGTAGTTGGTAATTCATCGAGGCGTACCGACCATTCGTGGTACTCGATGAATATGATGCAAACAGTCCTTAGAGCTCAAACCGATGAGCGAGGTCTGTTTAAGAATGTCATATATAGCACATTTTACTCTATCAATTTCTACTTATGTTAGGGTGCTAGAGAGATCCTTTGTGATTGAATGTTCTTTGGCTGAGTGGATATAACGTGTGAATGTTAGCAGTAGGATGCTGTGAACTGGTTCTAGTCTCAGAGACTTGAGCGTGTAAAATGTTTCTAGGAGAGGAAGTGTTAAGGACAAATGAATCTACAGGGAATCAGATGTGGAAGCAGAGCTAGGAGAGCAGCATGAGGTGGTTAACACTTTGATATGTTACAACCACCCGACATTTTAGTCCCTGCTAGGCACATGGAGCTGGAGTGCAGTGGAAGAGATTAGCTGCATGCGGTCAAGGAGTGTGACCCAAGGGCTTTAACAATGATCTGAGGTATGGTCTATGTGTAATACTAACTGTTGTATCAATAGGAATAGGTACCAATCATTCCTTCATTCCTCAAATCTTGTCCCAGACCTAGAGTTTCTGGATAAACCGTTGACTGGACCCTCATGTCTGGAGATACCTTTGGGAAGAGACTCGATAATCACACTTACGTCGACAGTGTGATCTGACCCTTGAGGCTAGAGTTTCAGTTAGAACATCTTGGTGGCAGCGTTGAGGTCTTACGACGTTAGTTTGGGTATGGACTGAGCAACCACAGTTCATACACATATTGATGGTATTAGGCAAAAAGGTTGTGTTTTTTCTACAATGTTGGGATAGGTATTTTCTTGGTCGGCGAAAATGAAAACCCTGGAATCATAGGATGGAATCATGCATAAGAGGGTGCAATCGATCACTCAAGAGTCGGCCAAAAATTTCTTTTTTCCTGAAATCTCCAGTGTTTCAGCACCACTATCAGCTTTGATGAATAAGGGTAAACTCTTCTTATAGTCAGAGATATGCCAGCAGAGTTTGTCTCTCGATGCCTCGATTTTCAGCAAGTGAAGGTAGAGCACCAGGTTCCAGCAGGCTTGGTACAACCCTTAGAGGTCCCAAAGTGGAAGTGAGATGAGATATCCATGGATTTCATGACGGGGCTTCCATGTATATCCAGAATACACCACTCTATCTGGTTGATTGTAGACCGACTCACCTAGTCTGCCCACTTCCTACTGATCAGAGGGCAGGGCTCAGTAGAGATCATGGGAAACCTCTACATTTAGGTGATCGTATGGCTTCATGGTGTGCAATTGACTATCATTTCCAATCGAGATGCTGGTTTCACTTCCCGGCTATGGAAGGGATTACAGGAGGATTTTGGGATGCAACTTCTCTTTAGCACCTCTTTCCATCCTCAGACAGATGGCCAGGCTGAGAGGACCATTCAAACTCTTGGGGACATGCTCCGTGCATGTGTCCTCGACTTTGGTCGCAGTTGGGGGGATCAATTACCCTTGGTGGATATTGCGTACAAAAACAGCTATCACTCCACCATCGGGATGGCACTTTACAAGGCACTATACAGCCGACCTTGCAGATCACCTCTATGATGGACTGACCCAGTGAATTCAGCACTCGGAGGACCATAGATGGTGCAGGCTACGATGGAGAAGGTGCAGATCATCCAGGATCGGATGAAGATTGCACAAAGCAAGCAGAAGTCTTATGTTGATAGGAGACGGAGACCACTAGAGTTCAAGGATGGTGACCACATATTCCTACGGGTCTCTCCTCGATAAGGTCTACGGAGATTTGGCTATGACAGAATGTTATCTCCACGTTAAATTGGACCATTCCAGGTCCTCAGAAGAGTAGGCGAGGTGGATTACCACCTGGCCCTTCCACCTTAGTTTCACCGGGTGCGTGACGTCTTCCACATATCTCAGCTGAGGAGATATGTGCATGATCTATCCCACATCATCAACCATAGGGAGATAGACATCGATGATATGTTGAACTTCACAAAGGTCTCAGTGGAAATCGAGGATCGAGAGGATCGAGTCCTATGACGATGGTCGATTCCCCTGGTGTGCATTCTCTGGTAGCACGAGAACCTTTAAGAGAGCACATGGGAGCAGGAGGCTCAGATTCATGCTCAGTACCCCCATTTGTTTCCCTAGTATGTGTTGTAGCTTTTTGGGGATGTAAATCCCTAAGGTGGGGGTAATTTAAATACCTAGAAATTTCATGGAATTTTTTTCTTAAATTCATTGGAATTTTTCAAGTCCGCAGCTTCTGACGGCGCTTGATTCCGAGGGCCGGTGTGCCTGGAATAAATTTCTGATGTTTTTTTGGGTATGTTCAGTAAATGTACGAGCGTAATTTATTAACTACTGAACTAGTGCTCAGAATCAAAATTCGAGGTCACTGATGAACTTTCAATGTCAGTATTCATCTAAGGGGACCATTACCAGAGTTGCGTTTGGACGGGAGGAGAAGTAATTTTTTTGGGGATTCATAATAATTTAAATAATTTTTTTTGTTACTCAAATTATTTTATGTGGTGGGTATTACCTCAAATGGGAATTTATAGGTGGGTCCCACACCCCATATAACTTCCCTTGGGAGGATATAAAAAATGGTGGGGACCACACGAGATCCTAACCCTTCAACTTCTCCTTTAACTCCAATAAACCCTCTTTTAACCTATGGACTTCCACTTAAATGTGGAGCCTCTCCATCTTCCTCCCATTAATGTTGTCAACAAAAATGCCTTAATTAATTAAGTTTTCATTTTGAATTAATTTTAATTACATGGGAATGGTATATTATTGGACGGCCTTTTTAATATATTGGCCTTTGAAAATATTTGTGGGGATCTCTGGGAGAACTATGGAGTAGAGGAGGATTGTTCATCCAGTGAGGAATGTGAAGAACACGAAGAACAATGTTCTATCCATGAAGAACTTCATCCATTCTTCTTCCTCCTTGTCAAGGGAGAAGACATCACCCCCAAGGAATGTCATCTATGCTTTCTCCTCAGACACACCCTGACATCTTCTTTGAATCCTCTTCCCATGATACCGACAAGAGATCATCAAAATCAAGTTAGGGGTTTTTATAATTTTATATGAATAATTTTTACCTCGTACTTCATTGAATTTCTTTGATTATCTTCAGCCATCTGCTATCTCTTAACACGGTCGGCACGGGCCGAATGAACACGGCCCAACAACCCTCTGTTGATCCTTGTTCTTATTCAAGATAGAGGCGGTGATGGAAAAGGTCTCGACGACCAAGGGTGGCTGCAGCAACGGAGGATGCACACTGGCTCGAAGAAGACTATGGCACCGGGTGCCGAACGGAAGGGAGACCACAGCCCACATCCGCGGGCCACTCTGCTGAGGAAGAACTAGTCAGTACCTTCATCGGCTGGGCAAGAATAACATACCGGATAAATCCGGCCGACTGGAGAACCATGACACCTCATGGCGACATGTTGCGGCGAACGACAGCCTGTGCTTACATGGGCGACATCGGCTTTGAACCGGTCTGCAGGCGGCCGACCAGGAAAAAGAGAGACGCGACACCTGCTAGTGTAGCGTGCCGAGAAACAAAATCCCTCCCATGCGGGCCGCTCACGCCGATGATGACCGGCCAGCTTCGGTCGGCCAGACAAGAGGGGCGGTGCCGCTCGGCGCTGCCGTTTTAGAAAACTGGGGGCCGTGCCCAATGATCTGCTCGACTAGCTGAAAGAGCTGCGGCCACCCGAGGGTCGGACCGCGCCCATCCGGGCTGGTCCGAGCTAGCCGTGGGCCAGGCTGCGCCCCACCGGACTGGGCTGACCCTTCTACCGGGTTGGACACACCGAACCAAGTCGGGCCGACCCGCTTGCCCACTGTGCTTGACGGGCCAGACCCGTTTCACTTAAACGTGAAAAACATTAAGACCGCACGTCCGATCGATGAACTGTCTAAGGAATTAGGATCCTCATGACAACATAGTCCTTTTGCAATAGTCTAAGTGAGTTTTGGATGACTTTGGAAAATGGCCGGGTTTGGAAGAAGCATAATTTCTACCAGACCCCTAGAACGAAAAAGCCAATACCTCTCAGACCGGGCGTCTGATTGACGCGTCGTCTATCGCATTGGGATCATATTGAGGAGACAAAACCTCTAGATACATCATCTTTGGACTTCATAATAGTTTATTTATCGATCCCTTTGCTTGAGAGGAGGACCCTCCCAGAATCGAGCATGCTGTGTGCGGGAACCATAGAGCTGGCTTCGATGACAACGAGACTGGACTGAATCCTTAGTGGGTTCGACAGCAATGAGAATAGACTGAGTCCTTTATGGGTTTGATAGGAACGAGACTAGAATGAATCCCCCATGGGTTCGAAAACAACGATACTGGACTGAATCCTTCGTGTGTTCGACACCAACAAGACTGGACAGAATCCCTTGTGGGTTCGACAACAAGGAGACTGGACTGAATCCTTCGTGGGTTCGACATCAACTAGACTTGACCGAATCCTCTGTGGGTTCAACAACAAAGATACTATACTAAATTCTCCATGGGTTTAACAACAACAACATAATACTATTTTGGCTTTCTGCGGGTATCAGCCATTCAATAGTGAAAGATGATTCAGTGGCTACAACTAAACATCTCTTACACTCTTTATATTGTGTATACCTTGTGTGAGCGGGGTCTTGACTTTCAATCATATCATTGATGTGATTGAATGATTTCCTATGTGGAATAGGTTTTTATTGGGCTCGAGAGTTAGAGAGGAACTATGATTGATAACATAGGTATATGTATGGTTATATACCTAAGGAGAGTTTGTTGATACGTTGTTATTATATCCTTATTTTGTGATTTATCATTCATGGATTCTAAGAGAACTTCGGGGGTCTTAGGGTCCCTACTCAGTATCGTATACTCACCCATGCATGGGCTATGACCGTACTCTATTATGTTGGATGCAGATGACAAACAACACTGATCAAGGTGGAGACTTGTGGAGCAATATGGTACTCGGAGGTGGACCACTTGGCGAGACGTGCAAAGAGTGGACAGTCGGACCTGAGGTGTCGTGGATGCCATCTTTTCCCACCCATCAGGTGGGATTTATGGAGGATGACTCAGTGGTTGCTGTTTTTCTTTTATACATTTGTACAAGCTTTTTAGTTGTATTGTACTTACTGTTGGGCTTGTATTTCCGGCCCCTTTCCTTTCAGCACATACTTTTGTATTCAGTATTACTTAGTGCTTACTTCTGTTGTGTACTCTGTGTTGTTTGTTTACCATTATAAATGCAATGTCTTTCCTTTATTCTGGATTTACGACATTGGTGCTAGTCACCATCCCCTAGCTTATGAAAGGTGGGCTTGTGGTAGTCACGACACCGGCCTCGAGGACAGGTCGTGACAAAATAATTATCCTAAATGATTTCACAACAACAATACATTAATTTTTTAATTAATGAAAAAATCAATGAAATGATAGTAAAAATATTAAAATTAATATAATTTTGGATAAAAAAATTTATTTTTAATTTTTATAGATTACCAAGACATGTTAAAGATATAATATGTTTTTTTAAATTTTTGACGTTTTATTGATATTATTAATGTCAAATTAGTGAATAGTTCTAAAAATTGATATTAAAGATATCTTTTTGTAAATAATATTTTAATAAATTATTAAAAATTATTAAAAATATTAAATTCAGATACAATATTAGTATGAGGTCTAACATATCAACCGTGGTGTATTTATGGTTATTTTTTCCATTTTATATTCACTATATTGACCCCCATTCATTAAAAATTCATGTTGTCCCAATACTAGTAATAGAAGATAAATGGCGTTTATAGAACTAAAAGGAAATAAATATATTCAAAACATATATAAATTTTATTGTATGCATAGATTTAGATCCATAATTATATTATCTTTGAAATTTCACACTTTTGATCAATTTTTAAATGAATATTGATATATAATAATTTAATATTTTTTGAAATTATTTAAGTACCTCTCTTATATCTAATAAATTGGTACATATTCTTATTAATAAATGACACATAAAAAACCCTTTTTTATCCAATATTTAAAATAATCCATTAATACAATCCACACCCACTTTCAATAGGACTTATTTTAGGAATAACACTGACCTTAGAAGACTTGATGTGTTAATGAATGATGTTTTTCCAAAGAAGAGGTATAACTTTTATCATTTAGTGTTAGTTTTGTTTATTCTTCCACATCCATCAAATACTATTCAACCATGATAATATAATAACACCAATATAATACATCTTATTATATGTTTTTATGTTAAAACCATAACCAACATCCATCTTCAACATCTATAAAATGGGAAACATGCCATTATTCATTTGTATGGAAGACTACATCACTTTAGAAGGCCATAAATTATGATCCAGAACTCTATTTGATATCTATGACAATTGAAGTATATTATTAAGAAATTATATAAATCATGGTAAAATTTATTAACATAATTTTTAATAACTAATGTAAAAACAATATTTTATGGTCGGTATGAAAAAATAGACATTAAATGTCATATAATGTTCAATTGCTGATGATCATAAATTTTGATCTATAAATCTATTTTAACCCCATAAAAATTAAAATATAAGAATTTAAAATGATGTAAAACATTGAACAAAATTTCTTGTTTACTAGGATATTTTATTTTAAAAACTGACACCATTTTCTATAACGTTTTGGCATTTGTTTCCTTAAAAACTGATCAAAAAAATGATATCAATTGGTATTTTTTGCATCAACTTTGTAAAAAATTTAAACAATAAACCCAATGTAAATACTCATTGGTGTCATTTATAAAAAAAACCCTACAGAAAACTATTTGTAAAAACATATTTTTCATCCGTTTATTAGAAATTGAATTTATATTTTCGACATTAAAGACACAATTAATAATATTACCACCTCACAAACCGATGATTTTTTTTCTATCATAGACTATCAAGAATAGTTGTAAAAAAATAATTAATATTTATATGTTAATTTAATGGCATATTTGTCATTATAAAATTATAATACATTATTTTCATTCTTACTATTCCTTGCAATGAATAAAAATAAAGTCGTCCATATGAATTTGTGGACTACTACCTCCATGAAGCATTGCAATTTATTTTACCAAACCGCGTCACATTGATGTTATATGTAAGTATATTTATGTCATTAATATGATATATATTATATTATTATATTTTAGTATACAATAAAATAATTCTTACATTATTTTCAAAATGAACACAAGAAAATTGGAAAAGTTTCTCATCCGTACATTCACCTTACCATCTTCATAATTTTAACATTGTTCATTTTAATCAAACTTATTTTATGGTTGGATTTAGAATTATAATTCAGGTATAAAAATGAAAAATGAGTAATTATAATTATTACTAAGATTATTTAATGTTGTTATCTTTTAGAATATTCATCCTTCCAAATATATTTTAGACTTATGTACAAAATATCGCGAAAATGCCTGATGTGAACATAAATGATTAATTAATTTTTATAAAATAGTAATATGTAATAATAAATTATTAATCAAAATGAAAAATTTTATTAATCAATTAAATAATTAACTTAATGATATTATTTAAAAATACAAAAAATTTACGTGATGATTCAGACACAAGGTATGTGTTTTATTTCTCACTTTTTCTTCGGTGGGAAATTTGTCTTATGAACCACAAAAATATTTTAGGTTGTGTATATAATAACCCATTTAAATATTATTTTATGAATAAATTTATATTTTTTTTATTTAATTTATAATCATAATTTATTTCTTTTATTGGTCATATGATTGATAATAAACCCTAGTTTTGATGGTTTATTTCACAATCTCATCATTATTCGAGATTGTTTATGTTCAATTATTTACTAAGAAATATTTCTTTTCCATGTCCATGCTTTATTAAAGTGTTTTGAAAGGGTTTATTGATATAATCCTAGAAATTTTAAAGTCATTTTTAGAAATATTTTTGTTTTTATAAAATGGAGTGAGAGGATTTTTTTATTTTTTAAATGAGGAAATTTATTAATTTTCCAATAATATATGGAAGGAATTTGTTTTTAACATATACAACATGATTTTATTTTCCCACCATAATGAAACATTAATTATTTAAACACTTTATTATGCATTTTTAAGGTTATGTGTAAATAAAATCTTTTCCATTATAAATTCAATGGTTTTTACAAAGAAATGATTTCAAAATAGAATGGTTATATTCCTCAACAATTATTAAAAGTGATATTTCAAAATTATTTTCCATATAAGATAAAATTATTTGATGTTACTTATTACTTCCAAGGAATAAGATCCAAGGATATCATATTTATTTTTCCACTTGATTGTTTTTATCTATTATGTGATGACATTTATATATCTAATCTCTTTTCAATGGGATATATTTTGATAGAAAAGATTATGAAACCCATTTCTATTTATGGGTACTGAAAAGATAAATGATTTATGATATGTGAAAAACATATGTATGATGTCCATTTTGTGATGGTTGGGACCTATATCTCCCTCAAATGAATTGGATAAATATTGATATCTCATGAGATAAATAGGATTTAAAAGGAGAGTCAACCAAATTCAGTAATTGGAATTGCACAATTTTATAGTTCTAGGAGGTAACTTGGAATATTATGATTATTTGGGGAGTGAACCCATTCTACTATTGTAGTTTAGGAAAAAGGACTTGACTACTAAAGATATTATTTTATATGCTTATGTCTATGAAACAACTTCATGAATTTTTCAAATTATATCTCTCATGGATCATGTTCATCAATACATTTTTGATTCAAATTATAACAAATACTAATCTTTATTCCATAACTAAATATTTTGACCTATTATATGAAGGTAATAATTTTCAAATGTTATGTTAATGTTCTTATTACATTATGATCTTATTATTCTTATGTAATCAGGGATATCTCCCTTGTATACCTTTACTAGGAATATTATATCACCATATTCTTATGTTTCATTTCCATATGTTATGATGAAAGGATTCAAATATGGTATTTCTAATAAGGGTGAAACAGTTGATGATATATTGAGGGATGAAATACATTTTTTTTATGAACATGTATTATTTTTTTCTATGAAATACATGTTTTTTAATAAATCTATGAATCAATAACCCAAAAGGTCATTCAATATGAATGTGATACAACATTTCCATGGATTTTGTACATTTTTTATGGTTTAAATTAGGTCACATTTTTTTATGAATTATAAAAATATAAGGATTTGGTTTTATCATCGACTCTAAGAGAAAGGGATCTAGTCTAATATAATTAGTATTATAGGTCATTTTAGATAACTATAAAGATTATAATGTTTCATGATATATTGTTTTAAGAGTTATTGATACCACCGTGGGTAATTAAGGTTGAGGTCGACCAAATTATTGGAGTCTAAGGTAAAACTTTTTAGGTTGTATGTGATGTAATTTTAAGGTGGTTGATGATATCCTTGGATAGATATATTTAATCATTTGGTATAACATGATGTATAATTTTAGAAATAATTCTTTTAATTTGGGAGGACATATGTTTAAATGAACAGGTAACCTTTATTTTTTATAATATCTCTAATTTTGGGGTAATTATGTGTAATTAAATATTTGAGGATGTTCATCATATTTTTGTAGTGTTATTGGAAATATATTAATACAGTTTTGGTAAAAATACAAATAGATGGTTGGGAAATAACCTATCACATCGAGCAAGTCCTCAAAGTTAAATCCCATAAAAATATGGTGACCATAGTGAATCATATATAATTTTACAACATCATTTCCTTGTTAGCATGACACTATTTTTCATTATTTAATCTCTTTGATAGATAAAAGTAAATTTCAATTTTGGAACATATGTTTTATAATATATATAACCATGGGAATGGAAATTGATTTTTTATTTAGTGATTAATGTTATTTTGGTATAAGTTCAATATTTTTTGAACCCTATATGATAAATAAAAATATAATATTATGGAATATTAGTTGAGGAATAATGGTTAAATTTTAATCTATAGGAATATATGATATACGGTGATTCCGTTTATATATATAAATGGTTAGTGTATTAGGGAGATTATATGTTTATGATTTCTACATTTTGAGAAATAAATACAAAATTTATATTAGAAGAATATGGTTTCAAATACTAATTATTTTTGGGTTTAAATAATAGTTTGAATTATTTTGAGGAATTATAATAATATCTTTTTTATGTAATGAAATTTTTTCAGCATTGGGTGTTAATTTTGAATTTTGGGGAATAAATAATTATTCTTTTTTATGATGGATTATTATTTTTGGGAATCCACATTTCATTTGATATTTTTTTTCTATTTGTATAATTCATTAAGACATAATGAATAAATTTTTATTCTTTTTTTTCTTATCAGTTCCCTTAGAAGATTATTTTAGTGCTTCAGTCATAAAAAATTCATCATAAATTGTCATTTTGAAGTGAAAATGATGGCATCATGTTGATAAATAATTAAAGTATGAAACTACACTTGAAATGAAATTATATTTTATTATTTTATTAGAATAAAAAATAATGAGATTCCTCATAAATAGGAAAATGAACTTGAAATAATTTTTTATCTTCTTGTTTTCAACTTCAAAATAAAACACCATAGAATTATAGTTTTGTGATAGTTTCATTTCTCACTAACATGTTCTATATCAATCTTTACCTGTTCTTGGGAGTAAAATTTCTCTTTCATTCCCATTTTTTTCACTTCCCAAAAAGGTTTTACGATATAAAAATCTAGTTATTTATTAATCCAATGAACCTTTGTAATTCCATTTCACTATTTTTAAGAGGATGAATTATTGACCATTTTTTATGATGTTGAATTTTAGAAAAGGAATTTTTAAAATTCAGACCCTATTTATCCTTAAAATGTTCAAATTTTGATGATTTAATAAATTAGGGGTGGGATTTAATATGCATATATTTTAAAATGAAAAACTATGTTTGATATAGTACATGGTATAAAATATTGATCTTAAATAAACAATGAAATATTATTATTTTACTATTATATTATTTTAGTTAAATTTTTGTGTGCGAATATGAATTAGTAGTTTAAAAAACATGAAATTATTCAACTTAATTCTAATGTACTAATTTATTATTTTTAAATTAGTACTCAATATTTAGTATTCATTTAATTCTATAGAAGTACATTTTCATAAAAAATGATTGATATTTCTTTTTGTGAGAAAATAATATAATTTATTTAAGGAAATTAATTTGATAAAATAAACTTCCATTTTCAAATCCCTATGTCTAATAAATCCTAAAATGAATTTTTGAGAATTTTTTGAAAAGTTTAATTTTTGAATGAATAGTAAAAAATATTGTTTTTTATTTAAATATTTAATTTTTATTTTAAAGTACTTACAAGTAAATTTTTTTTTGAACAGGTATTAGAATTTAATAAGAAAATTATGATTAAAATGTCTTCAATTATGAATTTTTAAATGTGTTTTATTCTTTAATTTTCCATAAATACATTTTATATTAGAAACGACATTTTGAGAGAAAATGTTTTTCATCATATTTTCTTGGATTAAATTTAAATTAAATTATAAAGATTTTTTATTCTAAATTTTGAAAAAGGGATTCCATATTTGTAATCGTGAGGTCCAAATTTAGAAAATATGAATATTTTATTTTTTCGAATATGAATAATATAATTAGAATTTTTTATCACAATAATGGGGATATGAGGTCATTAATGTTTAAAATAAAATGGCAAGGATTATAGAATGACCCCAAAACATAAATTAAAAACTTATTCTACAATTATCTTTCGACCATAATCGTAAATTGTGAAATTTATTACATTATATGGCCACATAGAAGAGTTAAAGAGATTTAGAGTTTTTTATTTAAATAAAAGATAAACATGTCTGACTCTTATTTTTAATGATTAAAATTTTATTAAAATGAATTTATAAAGATGATATTTTAAAATATATTATTTATATTGAAATATAATGCATTTATATTCATAATGATATTTTTTATTAATGAAATAACTATAATAAATGTTTTCACAACATTAATTTATTAATTATTTAATTAATGAAAATATAAAATAAATAAAATTAGAAATAGTACAACTATAATAATTTGAAGTAAAAAATGAGATAAATTATTTTTTAGATAATCATGACATTTTTACAGTATACTAAAATATGTAATTATAATTATATATATATTTTTTGATATTATTAATGTCAGTCATGCAAATTTCGAAAATTTTCATTATGAATATTTAATAGTAAATAATATTTTATTAAATAATATAAATTTCATAAAAGTATTAAATATAGAAAAATAATTTTTTATAATATTTAAAATAAAATACATGGTCTAAACATGGGTTGTTTTAATTTAATAATAAATATACTGACCCTCAAAGATTAAAAATTTATATTGTAAGGTTAAGAGTTATTTGGGTTAAATGGGGGTTATAACCAAATTAAAATTGTATAAATGAAGAAAAAGATTTCTATATTTTATTTTTGGAGAGTATTTTGAACAATAATCATACTTTCTATGAAATAAATGACTTTAGATCAATTATTAATTTATTATTAATTGAATATTTTGAGAAATTCCAAGTGTTCCCCCTATCTTTTAAAAGGAAAACTCTCTTTATTATTAAATCACACATAAAAACCAATATAAATTAGAAAATAACTTCCCAAGTTCCTTCCTATAAGAAATAAAATCATTATATCGGCCTTATATTATGTATAAAACAACCCTTAGGAGGTTTAAGATATTAATCAAATAATTTTTTCCAAAGAAGATGTATATTTTTTATCGGATTCTTTTAGTTTTGTTTCTTCTTCAACTCATTCAAATTATACTAAACCATGATAATAAAAAACCATTATAACATATAAAGTTATATGTCATTTATTAATATTTATTAACTATATCCACCACTAACACCCTTCAAATGATAGAATAATCATCTTTCTCATGCATGTAAGACTACAACCTCACTAAATGATGCAATTATTTTTCTATTACTATTTCTCAAGACTATACTAAATGATGTTATTAAATTTTTTATATTTTATTAATTAATTATTAAAAAATGGAACAAATTAATATATCATTTAACTTCATAACATTCCATGCATGGGAAAATGATAACATCAGTCGTGTGTAAGTCTGGACTATCACCTTTGCCAAGTGATATCATTTTTTCATCACCACATCACATGGGTTATATAAAAGTATATATATTTAGAAAATTTATGTGATCTATATTATATTTTTATCATTTTACACTAATAAAAAATAATTCATAATTTTATTCAATAATGATCATTGTAAAATTGAAATGTTACTCATGTGTACATATAGCCTTTCATTAACATGATTGTAACATAGTTCACTTTTGTTAAGAACATACAATGGTTTTATATAAAAGAACAATTTATGTATAAAAAAGATAATTATTTAATGATTATCATTCTATATATGATTGAATGATGATAAATTTTACCATATTTATCCTACTAATGTCATTTTGGGCTTGGGTACCAAATAACTCTAAAATGCCAGACATGAACCTAAATGATAAATTAATATGTATAAAATTATAAGATTTGTATTAAAATGAATACTAAAAATTAAATCGATTATTTATAATGTAAATAATTATCATATCATTATTATTCACGATGAAATAAACACTTGTGATGGGTTGTACTCATGGTATGTGGTTTTCTTTCCATTTATATTTCAGAGAGACATATTCCATATTAACAACATATTTATTTTATATGGTGTATATATTTATCCATTATTATATTATATCATGAATATATTTTTATTTAGGGTATTTAATATTTCATATAAATTTATTTATTTCATGGGTATTATGATTCCATGAAAACTGATGTTGTAAGGGTTTATTTCACAATCTCATCTTAATTCAGTATTGAATAATTTTAACTATCCACAAGGGAATATTTCACTTCTATATCTATGTTTTCTAAAGTTTTTTCAAAATAGTTTTTAATATTATCCTATAATATATTAAGTCAATTATCATATGTTTTACTTTTTACAAAGATGTTTTAAAGGAATATTTTTATTGTTTTTCAAATGAGTTACGTTGCGACTTTTCGAGACAATTATAGAATGAATTTTTTTTAAATGATATATAACGAGAATATTCATACAATAATGAAATAATAATTTAATTTTTTTTAACAAGTCCATATGGGATTTTTTAAGGAAAATTATTTCATTATAATTGCGTGGTTTCAAAAAAATTTATTTCATAATTGAAATGATATATACCTCAGAAATTATAACCATGGACTATTTAAAATCTTTTTCCATGTAAGATAAAATTATTTGATATTATTTATGATTTAAAGTGGATATGATCGAAGGATACCATCATTATTCTTTCTCTGGATGGTTTGTTTATATAATGGCCTAATGTATATGAACAAAATTTCTTTTTCATGTGTTATGCAGAGATGAAATGTTTCTAAATACCATTTCTTCTAATGGATTCTAATACGATAAAAAACTTATGATCATGTGACACACATATGAATTCTTTTCATTATGTGACTAGTGGGACCTATATATCCCACCAATTAATTGGGTAAATATTGATATCTAATAATCCAAATAAGACTATAATAGGAAGTGAACCCTATTTAGTAAGGGAGATGATCCACTATAATAGTCTTGGGAGTGAACCCTGACAACTATTATAGTTTGGGGAGTGACCCCATTCCACTATGATTGTCTAGATAAGTATCTTTGACTATTAATGAAATGATTTTCTATGTTATATATATTGAACAATTCCATGAAATATTCCAATGATATTTCTCATTGTTTATGTTCTTTTATACCATTATGATTAATATCTTTTGAAAATGAATGTTTTATTCAATAAATAAATATTTTTATATATGATAATTACGGTATAATATTCAAATTCAATTTTCATATTCTTACCTCCTTATGCTCATGTTATAGTTATTTATTCATGGATATATCCCTTTTTTAATGTTATTCATAATCTAATCACACCCTTTTCATGTGTTTTCATTTTCCAATTTTTGATGAAATTATTTATGATTGTTATTTCTATGAAGTAATCTTGGATTTATGTTTTTTTGGGGGATGATATTGAATTTTTATGAACTAGTTTATTTTTCATAGATATGTATGATTTGTTTTCCTAATTCAATACTTTTCTAAACCTACAAATTTCTTCAATATGAAACTCATCCAAAATTTTATTTTATTATGTATGTTTTTAAAGGATTAAATTTGCCCACATTTTTTTGTATTAAAGATAGAAATGTCAATATTATGTTTTTAACCCTTGATCCGGGAGAAATATTTCTAGGCTATTATAGATTTTATTGCATTTGGTTAATATAAATTAAAATTAATTGATTCCAATTTTAAAAAAATTATTTTTAACATAATTTTTCAACTCATAATATCAAAATTATCATATAGTTAAATTTTAGGATTTTCCAAAATGATTAATATTTCATGGAATAGTGAATTATACCATTTGTTCAATTGCATTAATTTATTCTCAATAAATTAGGTAATTAATATTGAAGTTATATTTATTATATTTTATATGATCAATTTTATATATACTATTCTCTATAATTAATTTTTAATCCCTAACCTTAATGATTTTGATATATGTTTGTTTTTATGCTTAAAATATTTTTTTTCTATAAATTATTTCACATCACGTATTATAAGAATTATATCAAAATTTATTTCATTAATTTCTAGAAATTAAATATTAAAAAATGGATGTCATATTTATTATATTGATTAAAATTTTGTAAATATAACACTTTTATTTTTTTCATTATGAATTGTAACCGTAGTAAAGTTTTTTCATCTCAGTATGGGAAAAGATAGACAAAAATGGGTTAAAGCTTTTGGATGTGGATATGAAATTTCTGTCACACATGCCATAATCCTATGTGATTAATGTAGTTCATCAATTTAAATCAATGTCTCAAATAAATACTCAATAGGTTCAATAATCTATTTAATATTATTTTTATATTAATTTTATAAAATAATAATTACCAAATGTTACTTTCTTGGGTTTAACAACACTAAATTTTTATAATAATGATAAATACATCATATTATCTATTTTAAATATAAATGATTAATTTTATCATATAAATTAAATATTTTATTTTTAGAGATGATAAAATGTCCTTAAATTCCTATGCAACAATGACACAATACTTGAAGAAGGATTTAAATGATTTTTGGAAGTCCAAAATTAATTTTTATTATGTTATTTATAATGTCTCAAAAATTTTCCAAATAAATATGGAGTATTACGGTTGAGTGAATGTTTTTTTTCAGATTACCATGTTGTTATTATGCTTTCAAAGTCCAATTAAATTAATATTTCCATATTTGGAATTACTGATATTTTATAATAATTAATATTTTTTGAAATTAACAAATATATTATATACAAAATATTGAATGGGATATTGTTTAACGCATAATATACGATAATTTTTCGACCTTTAAACCACTTATGGAAGGTTTCTTTACCCATAATGGGTAGAAAATATTTTATTGGAATAATTGTTAAGAGGGTTAACCTGTTATAGAAACTAAATTAAAATGATCAGAAAATAAATAAAACATGTCAAAAACTTATTAAATGATTGTATTTCCAATCATAATAATCATATCCTCTAATTATATCAATTTTCATCTAATTTTTACATGAAAAATAATATATATTAAATATTACTTTTTAAAATTCAAAGAATACCCCTCCCCATAGTTTCAAAAGGACACCCCTTCTTTATTTCATTACACCACTTTGAGATACATAGCTCAAATAACCCAAAAACAATTCTCTTATAACAATCCTCATCCATGAATTAGAGGATTTTGACATCTTAAAATTCCATTGCAATTATCTTTAATAATGGATCCAATAGAAGCCTATCAATGATGAGATAATCATTATTAGATAATCACTCATGTTTACTTCTTCTTCAACTTCATAAAATAATAAATCCAATATAATAGATATACCGTGATATTATTATGGTTAATAGAAAAAATATTACATCTCTTTTCCATATTATGAAAAAAACAACGCTTGTTCTTACATATAACCTACCTTAATCATAGATAGTGCAATTAAATTTTATCTAGTTATTTTAGGGATTTATCTTAGTATATATATACAAAATAAATATATAGGATTTTTACGTCATTAATAAAATTCTATAGATGATGGTACCACAATCAGTGTACAAATACCAAAACAATGTAACCATAACATACATGAAAAAATGCATTTATCACCTATAATGTTGTTTTTAATAACGAATTATTAATTAAATAGAGATAAATGGTTATAAGTTTTTCATATATGGTATGATTTGTATTATTATGGTTTTAATACAAGCATAATAAACCTATATTTATTAAAATATAGGATCAAGTAAAAATGAAGTAGTAATTCGTACATTTAAAACTCTTGTTTTTTATAATTTAGGAAACATTAGATAATTGGTGGATCATAGATTATAATTCATCAAGAAGAGTCCACCTATATTCTACAGGGAAATGGGACCCTATGAATATAAATAGTGTATTAAAAGTTTGATAGGATCATCTATTTTTTAAAAACACCCTAGGACCCTAATGTTGATTTTTTACACTTATATGATTGAAGGATTGAGAAGAAAATTGAGTATGTCCATTCTGAAAATGATAATAAAAAAGGATAATACATAGTATTAAATAAAGTGGATACTATAAAAAAATTGTATATGGAAATGTTACTGGTGGAGAAGAATAAAAAAAATTGACCTTAGAGAAAGGGGAGTGTTCAGTTAGGGAGCATACCACTTGTTTCATCAAGTAAGTACACATGTCACCTGGAAACGTTTCTAAGGTCTAATTTAATGCCTAGAGGTCTGAGATAGGGTTTAGAGATGATATTCGATAAATTGTAATTCTCTGATTCCACGTGAACATTTCTAAGGTAGTTGATAATGTAGTTATATACAATGCATAAATATATGGTAAAATGGGTTATGTGGAGCTTCATTTTCATTATGTGGTAGCCAGGGATTGTCACCTTATGAGAAAAGAAAGTGTAATGATTTTATTTTTACATTTAGTAAAATTTACATGTCATCTTTTGGACAAAACCATTTAGTTTTTTATTTGTGTGGGAGGCACTATCATACCAAGCATATCCATATGGAAGCACCGATGACATGCACCCATTATAGAAAATCTAGTAACATTTACACTTTTTATAGAAAAATATCTAATGGTAGTAGATCTGTATCCAATATTACTAAAGGATATCCAGTTTGATATGATGCCTACATGTGTGGTTGATGTTATTCATACTCTCTGGGGGTTTCTTAGGCTGTGAACCGAGAACATAGAGGGGATATGAACGAACATATTTATTACGTGGAGTATGATCTAGATGAATATGATGAAGGTCTAGAGGTAGTTAGAGTTATCATATTTATTTAAATATAATGGTTTTTGTTTTGACTTATATAGATAAATCTCACTATTTTATATCACCCAGGTTGATTGAAAAGTTTGGAATATTCTCTAAGATGATTACTCTCATGTCTGATCTTTATAGTCCCCTAATAATGATATTGAAAAAATATTCAAAATGTACCACTTTTTAGGTAATTATTAACAACTAAAAAGTATCCAGGGGTTTTATAGTTTATGATAATAATATCATTGAACTTATTATTTAAATCAATTGGATGACTTGTGTTAAGGACAATATCAATTCTTTCAATCATCTAGTTGATTTTCTATCTCCTGATGTGATACCTTATATATTTTCGGATGAAGGTATTATAGATCAAGGAGAGTGGGCGTGTTGTTCCTTTTTCCGTAATAATCTCATTCCACTAGTCAAAGATATATATAGATACTATTGAATAATATTTATATAGTACAGTTCCTATAAATGAGAGTGTGTTACTTGTTGTCTTTACATATGATTTTATATGTTACCAATTGAGAGAGGGTTTAAGTTAACTATTAATAAGATAAATGGGATGATACCAATTTATATGACACTATATCTCATGGATCCTATAATCTTAATGGAAAATAATTTTATTGTTGTTGATCATGTGTCCAAGGGAATTATTTTTCTTCATTTGTGACCTTTTTCTTCACATGTTCACTATACAAAGAAGGTAGGTAAATTCATTAGTATTTGTATTGATTACCCTATTTTTAATAATGTATATTTTAAGAAAAAATATCACTATAAATATATTAATTATTTATTTATTTATCTAAAAGAATCTCAATGTTTATATAAGATTGATCTCTAATCAGGGAACTATCCGCAGATATTCTATGAATCGTATATAACTATGATAGAGTTTAGGAGCTAATTCAGTCATTTCCGCTATTTTGTTATACTATCTAGTCTCACAAATTGTTTTTTGGTATTCATGGATTCTATGTCTTGGATCAATCATATATTCTTAGAATATATTATTTTCATCATTGGGGATGACATTTTTGAATTCCTATTAATAGGAATTGCACTGGGATCATTTTTATGCCATCCATGGAATAAAGAAAGATCTTTATCAGTACATAATTAATACTAAATATGTTTTTATCTAAATATTCAATTTGTAGGAATATGTTATATCTGATTGTGAAATCCATGATGATCTTGAGATGATTCATGTGGCAATGTAATAGGTAAAGAAAAGAAATATTTTTTAAATTTGGTTGGTTTTTGGGATTATCGTGTAACAATATGTGGTTTTTTAAGATTCATCTAATCTTGAAAATTTGATGAAATAACACATAAGTGTGATATGATTAAATATAATGATAAATTCTTGATGTATATCAAGTAACATATTGTGGGGAAGAAATTGATTAATGTTATGTTTTGTTTGGAACTGACCTTAGGATATGAAATTTTATTTGATTACATATGAATCAGAATATGGTGTGTCATGATTTATGTAAGAGAGGATCTATTATATAGAACTACTCAATTAATCCCTCATGAGATTAAATATAAAACCCCTAACCTTGACTAGGCATTTCATATGCAAGCTCTCTAAACTGGGCCCCGATTTTTATTTTCAAATATTTTTATGGAATATTCAAAAAATAATATTAAATTATATATTTATATATAGAGGTATATGAAATTATAAAAGATACATTGTTTTTAATATAATTAGAAATTAAATTTTAATATTTCATAAAATTCTAGAAATATAATGTGGTCATCAGTGCATTGAATAATATTTTACTAACCCATGCCTTAAATTAATCCCTAGAGGAGTGGCCCTTGATGATATTGTTCACAATGAAATGCGAGGTAATAGAATATTTAATTGGAAAAGTATAAATCTCTTCTGTGAAGGTTGACTCATAAATTAAAAAATCAGTTTTGGATCAAACATGCATCAAACTCTTATTTTAATTTTCTGTAAAATACATATTGATGGGGAGACCATAGGTTATCTATGATGGTATTCTAATGGTTCTCTTTGCGTATTATTTATGTTGGTCATTTTTACATATCATACATGGGAGTTAATGAAAATTTGACACTAATATAATTTGAATATATGAAATGGGACTACAATGATATTTAATGATTATATATGATGGTATTCGGGGTAGTGGATAATGTGTTGGATCATCGACAACATTTAATATTTCCTTACATGAATGAAGTTTATGGTGGATAAGCATAGAACATATGATTTTTTATAACATATTCCCATTCCAGTAAGGAAGTGGGATGATGTGTCTATTTAGCTTATAGTTTATTTACCAGGACTCTTATAGAGAAGGATATGATATGGGAAATAATTAACCTACTTTTGAAATTTTATCATTTATGTACTATTAATAAGAAAATGATGGTGTAATATGTTAGGAACATATATATTTGTGATATTTTTAATCTTAATAGAGTTCCTTCTATATCTTTCTAAGACAGAGATCCTTAGTTTGCATCTGGGATTCATAAAGGGTGGAAAGAGGAGATGGGAACATAGTTGAAATTAAGAATGGTGTTCCATCATTACATAAATTAGAAAACTACATGATGAATTTATATTCTTATGGTCATTCTTCAGTTATGTAAGATTGTTATTAGTGGTTCATTGGAATATAATCTACCTCCAAATAATTTTATAATACTAGTAGTTATAACGATTCAATTAAAATAGTTCCTTTTTAATTCATTGTATAAAAGTCCATGTATATCTCACTTGTTTTAGGTGGAGTCGGGATAATGGTATTTAGTTGGAACATTTATTTTTCAAGAGACAAAATATAACGAGCATATTATTTATAAGAGGTTATTGAGAGCTCAATATCATCATAAATCATATATTTATTATTAGAGTTTCTAGTTACAATATAATGATGTCGATCTATATATTCATAGGGATAATCCTCCATAAAAACACCATCATTTGAGAAACAAGAGAATTATATAACAAATATTTATTTTCTCTTTCATAATCATTGAACAACTTAGAGATATTTCATATTTATTATAATTTCAATATCTCTTGATGTTGTATAAGGATGTGTTTATATTTCTCATATAATGAGGTATAAAATGATTCATTAGCATGTTATAGAATGGGATGATTTTGATCATGATCCCAACACATCTGTATTTTAACGAAGTGTATACATAATATATCACTAATATAGGTTACCATGGGGTAAATAAATTCCTTTGGTCAGGGTAAAATAGTAGTGTAGGTTAGACAGCCATGAAACATGAGAGGTGGTTTGTTTGACGATGTATAAGTGGTCTTATATCATTTTCAGTCTATAATATTCAATTATCTATTACCATAGACCTATTTTATACTGGGGTGAACCGTGACTCCCTTGTGGTTAAAGTTTTCATTTATTTTGAGTATAGTTTTTTCCTTGTGTCATTATGGATTTTTTCAAAAATTGATTATACGAAAACCTAGATTTTGTTTGAAAAAAATCGAGGAACTAAGTTAGTTTCATGGTTAAAATTCAATATTATGTATGAAAATATGAGATTCAATGTAATTTCTAATGCTTTATTAAACAATTAAAATCAACCACAATATAGTGTAGATTTCATGATTAGTACCACATGGCTTCAGCATGGGTTTTCAACCTATTAATATCTTTAACAAGTAACAGTGAGACTTAATTTTAAAAAGATGGATTACACTACACAATTGGGGCACTATTTCTTAAAAAATTTAGTTTCAATGTGAAACCATATCTGGAAAACCTAAAATTAGGTATTTTCATTAATTACCTTGGTTTATTTTCTATCTAATCACCTCAAAATCCCTATTATTCTCAAACTATCCTCTCCCCCACACTATAGAGGGTTGTCTCCATAGATCCATGGTGAATTATTTTCATTAATTGTGGATCTCTTCATGGTATGTTGTGTTTTTTCATCCAATATCTTATCTTCTCTCAGGATACCTTCATAATAGCTTTTCCCCTTGAATTGTTAGACCATAAATGGGATGTTATTTTGAAATCTTAAGGGTTTTGTAGGTAATTGATGATTTTTATTATTGGAAAATTACTGTAATGATATTTCCTTATGGTTTCCAATCTTCATTCTTAAAGGAGACAAATTTTCAACCTTTGATGTGGTATTTTCTTTTATAAAATGGATATAGAAAATGAATTACTTAAAGTTATTGTATGTCAATTTGAGATTATTTGTTTAAATGATTTAATATATATCAATGATGGTTTATTTTATGAATTACATCTTTGGTGGCATAAGAAATGGGTTTTTAAAGTGGGTTTTCTTTTAAAATAATTTTTGTAGTTTATATCATCAATTAAATTCCTCAATGAATATTTTAACTATATAATGGATTTTCAATCATGGTATTAGTGATTAAATTTCATTTAAATGATTTATTATATTGTGATCATGATTTATTTATATTTTTTAGAGAGCATAGGTTATTGGGATCCTTGGGTTCATCAGATTTTAGAGATATAAAAAATTAGGGAGTGTGTTATAACTAAGTGTTATTAATATTGTATTGATAGAAAATATAAGGACTCAATATAAATATTATGTATAGTATTTATGGATTTTTGTTGCATCACATGTCTTAGAATGTTCCCTCATAATAAAGATACATTTTTTACAAGGATTTATACATGAAGGTTTAACTTTATTTTTTATTGATCACATGATAACATTTAGGTATTACATTGGATAATTACATTTATACCATTATATTTCATTTAATTTATTTTTTATATTCCTATATATGTTGATATGAAACGTTTTTCATGAAACCAATTGAATTTTGACAAGATTGTTTTCATTTGAAATTTAATTTTATCATGTTTGTTTAAGATGTTCAACTAATGGTTAAATGGTGTTAGACATTGTACATATTCATGGTTATATCCCTCAAGGAATCATTCAAAAAACCTTGAATATGAATATTTTAATATTTCTATATAATATAATGTGATTCAGGTAAAGGGAATGGATTCTTTTATCATGCCGAATTCATTTAGTTGATCTCTTCTTCATGGTGAGTTTGGATATTGGTAATGAATGGTCACACAAATACATGTTTTTGATCATTCCTTTTTTTAATATTTATGATTATCCAACAATGAATGATTTTTTTTATAAATATTGGTTTTTAATTTATTTTTCATTAAATTATTTTTATTTATAGTCTTTTAATCATTCATGAGAAACATTTAATTTTATGGATGATCTCAACCTTATGGCTAGGTTGCTTGGGTGTTTTTTCATCTTAACCTAGGTTGGTTGGTTAGACTATTAAATAACTTTTTTTTACATAAATACATATGTATTCTATATTTATTCATTAATGGTATTCATAAATTGAGATATATATATATATATATATATCAATATACAAGTTTCCATCTAATTAGATAATAAGGTTTTCCCCAGATAATACTGGCCGTGTCTAATAGTGGGGTGGTAGAATGTATTTGTGAATTACAAGGGTGATTCATGAGGACAATAACATATCTGGGTTTTTAGGGTTAGGTATCATTGTGTAACCCATGATTTCTCTCTCACATTATTGAGTGTTATCCTGTGGACTATGATATAAAGAAATAAAACTAGAATTTTACATTGTTATAAATATATTACATGTTTAATTTCATTCTTTAAATGACTTCATTGATACTAAATTTATACCATATCATTGTATTATATTTTTATTTTGAAAAAAATACTTTTATTTAAAGTATATTATTCTTCATTATTATTCTATATTTTATGAAGACTTATTAAATTGTATTAATTATATGACCATGGTTAGGTTGTTAATAATCTACATTGTTGTTATACAAACATAATTTTTCAATATTTATCCTGATTGTTTATCTAGATATTGATGATTTTATATAAGAAATATATTGTATACTCATTAGATTAATTTATAACATTATGGAATATATCCTTCTAACATTATTTTTTGGTAATTAGCTAGGGGATAAATATACAAATTATTTCATAAGTTCATCATTACATTGACTACGGGATAATAGGTTAGCTTACAAAATCTATCTAAAAATGATATATAAAAATAACCACAAAAAAATATTTGTAATAATGTATTTGGAATTATAGTAACGTAAATAAAAATATTATTAGAACTAATATTTCTTAACACATGTTTTTATTTATCCAAAGCACCATGGTATGGGTATTGAGATTTCAAAATTTGTTATATGAAACATTATCTCATATACCTATGTGTTGTGACACTAACACATCATTGTTACGTTGTCCTATATGAGTATCAGACTATAGGTACCCAATAGTCTATAGCTACACAATAAAATTAAATTTATAATATAATGGATTTAGGGTACATACTATAGATGGTTTGGATCCAAATGGTTGTAAGAAAGGTCTATATTATTATTATTATTATTAATGACATAATCATTGATTTATCTCATATTTGTTTCATTTTATAATTATTGTTATGAATTAATGTTTATATACCTGATGTAACAAATTTAATATTTATACAAATCGTTAATTTATGTTGAAATTAATGTCTCATAGTGGAGCCTATTGAGTCTTCATAATCATACCCTATATTTATATATTGCTGAGAATATATTTTCTATTATTGGTTTACAGGAAAATAGATAACTATATGAATTATTTATGGAATAGTATATTTTGATTTCATATTATCATATCATAGAAATATTATAGGAATTCACCAGTTTTTGTAGATATAGTGGCCAATTTGGTATGATGTGTTGATGAAAATTTTCCAAAGTATATTATTTTTTCACTTTGGTTTGGTATATTTCATTATTTATATTACAAAAAAAATTATTATTTCAAAGAACACATATAGATTTAGGTGTCTTATAAATCCTTTATAAATAAAAAATGCGATTCTTTAGATATTGGGAATTACAATAATTTTTAAAAAATGAAGGACATACATATATTTCAACAAAAACATACAATATAATTTTTAATAGACCAATAATTTCTTAATGTAATTGAATATAATTACCCAATAATTATCTTTAACACTATATTATAGTCTTCTTCATATTAATCTAATAATGTATCTTCATTTTTGTTTGTCCAGTATAGGTCAAAAAAATATTTGGGTGGATGTGTTCAATGTTTGATAACAATGGTATTTGGTTTTTCAAGAATTCAATATAGATAATGAACTATATCAGTACTTAGGGGGTACATTGTATTCTTATAATACTGTAAGTTCTATCAAGGATTCCATAGCTATATGTAGTCCCATTTATTTTGGGTGGATCATTACGAATGTGTGACTTATTAGTTTTGGAATCTTGAGTATGAAATTTTTGAATATGGTAAGGGTAATGAGGCAAAGCTAAGGGATAATATTTTAATTTATTAATTAATTATCTTGTTAATGGAATGTTGGATATGTGAATTACATTAATAATTATTATTAATGGAAAATAACCTTTTATAATTATAGGTAAAAATAATTTATTTAGCATTAACTTAAATTCATTATTATGGATTACGTAATAAGTTTATAAACTCACTTATATATAGATGTTTTATACAATATATGTTTTTTATTAGAGATATAAGGGTACAAAGGTTTTATTATATTATTACATTATTATATTGTCCTAACAATAATTTAATTTGATATCACAAATTTTTTTAATAAAATATTATTTTGATAAAAGTATAATTTGAAATGTAAGTAACATTATTAGAAATGTAATATGATTTTTAGAATATTTGATTGTAATGTGATGAATCTTGAGGATTAAATTAGTACTCAGTTTTTAAATAAATCATGAATTTCATTAGAACTATTTGATTGACTATATGTATTGATTATATTTTAATATAAAATAACAATAAAAAATGTATAATATAGTTGATTCATATATGAGGATCCCTATAAGGTTAGGTTTAGAATAATTGTTTATATTTTTTGAATTTTATTTATATTATCTTGTATTATTTGTATTAAAACCCTAAAAATTATGTGGTTTGTTTTTAATACATCTCTGAACAATTCATCCAAATATAGTGACAAAAAATATATTCTTTTCATATTATTGTTAACACCACTATAGTGGGCCAATCATAATAATCCATAATTACAATATCAATGACATACATTAGAATACATAAATATGCATAGCCTTTTATGTTTAGAGACTTAGTGAATGACGAAATACAAATTATTTAATAAAACATAGTCCATACATCCAATAGGTATTTATCCCATTGTACCAAGAATTAGTTATTTCACATTAGGTCTTCAAAATCTCACAAAATATTTATCTCACATAACACATTTCTAGACTTATCGTACTTGATATCATTCTTCATAATTTATGTATATTATAACATAATAAGGGTGAACTCAAATTCTATACAAGGGTAAATGTTTCTATCAATAATTTAACATCATATGTGACAATTATACAATCTTGTGAAATGACATATCATTTGAGAATAATAACTTCTAATATATAATTTTAAATAATCTAATCCAGAAATAATGTTTTTGGACAAAACACGGGACATGGGTAAATAATCATGATCCAAGATATCATAGATATCCAAAATTGAAATAACTTTTTCACATAATCATAAGTATCGAAAATAATTATTTATATCAAGTCACAATGATAGGATCATCATCACATGGAGGAAAGAGCCCCTTAATTTAATGGGGTTTTTTTATTAATCATTGATATGTCAACACATGAGATAGAATTATTTATCCAATTTATTTATGGAATATATAATTTTTGGTCCACCCATAAAATTATGATATAATATATGTATATAAGCCATAATAACATAATACAATTTATCATACCTTCATTGAATAATTGACTATTATTATATAAATGGGTTTCTGAAAAATTTTCTCCAAACATCCTCAAAATCCATCCAAATAAAGAAAATTATGATATAAATAGAGAATATACCTACTTAAAAATTACATTAATTAAAGGAAACATAAATAGTTGAAAAAGATTTTATAAAAGAATATAATAATTTAACTGACGAAGAAGATGAAATATCCATTTGTTTTCGTAACTCATAAAAAAAATTAAAAAAGACACAAAATTGGAATAATATTTTCATTGAAAAACATGTAACCATTGAAAATAATATTGAGAAGTAATTTTTTTTAACTTTAATGGTATGATAAGGAAATAAGTATCAAATTTTTTTCACGTCTTTATAAATAAAGTCAAAAATTATCCCCATATAAAACATTTAAATGGATCTTTTGAAACCCCTCCAAAGAAGCTCAATGATAGTAAAAAATAAAAATATCATTTACTGATTTATATAGAATATAATTTATGAAATAAAATAATGAATATTTAAATATAGGAAGAAAATACATTTGAAATAATGTGTATTATCCTTAATAATAATATATTTTTAATTAGAATTAAATATATCAAAGAAGATGTTTTTGATATTAATTTGTAGTTTTATAAAAAAATGGAAAATACAAAATTTAATAGAGAAATAGTGGAATTAAATAATAATGTAAGAGAATATCATGGAAAATAGAGTATCACCTCATGAAAATAAAATTTACTCGATGTAAACATTTCTAAAGATTCCCACTTCATCTGACGTTCTCTATCTTCCATGCATTTGTCTGATGTTTTTGGACATTTTGTTTTATTCATGAGTTTATCAGCTATAAAATATCCATGAATGATAATAATTTTGTTTGATATAATTTAGGAGCCTAAAATACACTTTATTGAACTTATGGAGATAATTAATAATAAATTGATTACAATTTCTTAATTTAAAGATTACAAAATTAAAAAATAATTGAATTTATATGGAAATGTAATTTTGGTTATTTCCAATTTATAATTAGGAAGATAAAAAACTATTAGCTATTACATAATATTAAAATTATTTTATTTTTAGAATTTTATTATGGCATAGTCATTATAAAAATTTTCATGCTGGTGGAAAAATAGACTATTAAAAAGATAAATTATAATAATTAAATGAGTATGAACATGAAATTTCATAGTGGTAATATAAATTTCATAGAATATTTATTATTTGAATATAATTTTTTATATTATAAATCTAATTAATGATTAATTATATAGTTATGATTAATGAAAATATTGATAAGAAAAAATTACAGAAGATGAAGATAGATTCTCTATTGTCATAAACCTTAATTAATTTTTAGAAATTAGAACAATATATAAGGAACAATTTATAAATATCATGGGATAATATGGGTTAGAATGAAAAAAAATCCAATGCTAAGAGAAGTGTAGGAGTTTTTTGTGTAGTCTTGAATGGTGTTGTGGGGATATTTTTATAAGTGAGAGGAGTTTCTTTTATGTAATATTTATTTAATAATATTAAATGGAATTCAATTTTTTATAGAAGTGGGTTGAATATTGATAAAAATTTTTAAGGGATAATTTTTTTGATAATAAAACCTCAATCCACTGATTTAGATATATGGTTTCCGGTATATTTTGACCTTTTCCCTCAATTTAATCATTTTACCACATTCTACCCCTATTTAGGTGACTAAATTTTTATATGTTAACTTATTTTTATGAATAAATGAAAAATAAAAATTTTTTCATAATATAGAAAAAAAAATAAAAAAAATAAAAAAAATCTATAAAATGATCAAATTCTAATGATGTTGAAAATTTTGTAATAAAATGCACTTAATAGAACCAAAAACGATTTTAAAAGATTTTTCCTTCTAGGGATTAAAATTAATTTACATAAAATTTAAATGTATTCTAATTTTCAATGAACTATTTCATCACTCATGTCTACATAGAGGCGAATTATGTGGCAGATGGTCTTGCAAATAAGGGCGTCAATGGAATTGACTTCTAATGGTGTGATGTGATCCCTGATGACATTCTCCCTCTTATTGAGAGGGACCAATGTAAAATTCCTTTGTTTAGACTTCAGTAAGTTTGACTTTATTTTTTGCTAATAAAAGAGGCATACCCTCTTGGGCAAGTGATCATCTTTAAAAAATGGTAATTTTTAAATAAATATTTTTTTACATTTAATGAAATCAAAACCAAATGGACCTCTTTGATTATTTGATTAAATTAAATAGACCAAATGATATTTTATTATTAGAATTAATTTTTTGTTAGGTTATGAAATATCTTGAATTCTTTTATAAATTTTTGATATAATATTTTTTAATAAAAAATACATAAAAAATTACATGATTTTGTTATTTTAATGTATTTTCACATTGGTGTTTTGGTGATATTTTCGGATAACTATTTATGATGTATTCTATGAATTCGGGGTAAAGAGAGGGATAATATTTTGTAAGACATTCTTAGTCAAATTAGGGATAAAAAATATTATTATTGGTACATTTTAACGAACAATGACATTATTGTTATTATTAATATATAATAATGTACTAGAATTTAGAATTTAACAAATTACAATATTGACATGTTGAAATTTATTAATATAGATTTAGGGAATGAACATTTATAAAATATATAGTATGTATATAGTGAATAATTTAACATGATTATATAATTATAAATTCATGGATGTTTTAATAAGGTATTTCAAATAGTTGAAATTTAAATTATAGTTAAGGGAAGGCCACTAAATATGATGTTGAAGGCCATTATATTCCTTATTTTCTATCTAGTGGTTATATCACCCATATACCACCACTAAAAGATAATTTTACTTCGAAAAAAGATCTTGGGGTGACCAAATAACATGTTTATAATTAATAGGTATTATTTTCCCTAGATAATTTTTAATTTGTATAATAATAATTTTTTTTTCATTATTTTAACATATATTTTATTTCTTTTTGATTTAAATCCCTTTTACTATCTATTTGAATTATAAAATCTTCCTTCTATTCTAAATTTTTCATTCATCAATCCCTTCAAAATCATTCGTATTCAATGATATGTCAATATGAAAAACAAATGTAAACCTCTAACACCTGTTTTTTATCATTCTTTTTAATAACATGTGTTCATGGGAAAATTAATTTCAGATCAAGGGGATTTCAGATGTCCAAAATTGATAAGGATTAATAATATAATTTTCACCATGTTAGTAGTGGTTTTAATGAAATGTATTTTCAGTTAACATGATTATAGATATTTTAGGATTAGTGTTTAAATTTTGGAATATATAATGTCTTTGGAAATGGGAATTATTTATAAGTAATATGAGAATTCAATTTATAGTTTTATATAACTGTTTAGCTTTCATTTGAATATATTTATTAAAAAAATTATTTTTTAGACTATATGTTATAGAACACTGTTAATATATTGATGAGTTATTTAGACATTCTTACTCAATAAAAGTAAATTTATAATTTGTTATAATGGTTTCAGGTCTATACCCTCCATGATATTTTATTTGGTTATTCTTATGATGTCACTACAAATTTATTTGAGCATGACACTCTTCCACAAAATTGTAATAGTATTGTTCTTCTAGATATCCATGGACATCAATGCATTATTCATCTAGAAGTATATTTTTTGTAACATATTTACCCATAATATTTTTTTCTATTTTTGAGTGTGTCAAATCATTTATTTTAAAACAATTTGAATATTTATAAACTAATTTTCATCGTAAGATGATATATTTATTGATAATATTCATGTTAACAAATATTATTTACTTTTTATAAATAATGAAAATAACCTATAGAATCATGTTTCATTCAAAGAAATAAGTTCAATCAGTTACTTTTTTTGTTATCAGAGAATATATGCATTTTTCTATTAATATATTATTTAATTGTTATTCTTGAAGAATTTTTTGTTTTTGATATACATATTTCTAAATTAGTCACATGTTCATTGAATTATATATTCTAATTCAATTAATGAAATTATTTCCAATTATATACACAAATAAATTTAACATCACAAATATTTAATAACGATAATTTAATGCATTGAATCAGTGACCGCATATTATTTTGGATGAATAGATCTCAAGGGGATGGTTTAATTATTTGGATTGATGTTAATCTTATGAAAACATTTCTTCATAATCTGAAATGATTGAACATTTAAAATAATATCTTTCATGAATGGGAACATAAGTGAAAAAACATGTAACAATGAGTTTATAATGATTATATAATACTAGGAAATAATATATAAATGATTTCATATAAATTTATTGGGGGTTTGTTTAAATATTATTCTACTCATTATAAATTATTTAATTTTTTAATTTTCAATACCAATTAAATATAATCAGTAATTATCATCGATAATATAGAGTTTATTATGTACTTAAAATCCATATGAAATACATTATAGACATTAGAAGATACCATTATCATTAATTAAATAATAAAATTAATGGTTTCCTTTGTAGTGTTTTTTTCTATTTCTGAAAAAGTCCATAAATGTCTATCCTATAGAGTATTTAGTTTGGGAGTTCCTCAAATATACAATATATATATACTAAAAATATCACTATAATTTACATGATTAATACCAAAATATACATAATTAAACTCAAAAAAATATTCATTTATTGCAAAAAATATTTCTATATTGAAAATTTTATTTATTCGTACAAAAAATATTTAATAATTCTATATCATATAAAAAATGATTATAATACTCTTTTAGGGAATCAATATTTCTAAACCTTTTATCATAAAAACAATGTACCAATATATGAAATGTTTAATATATAAGTTGTTATAAATAATTTTTTTGATGATTTTTTAATTTTTTTTTAAAAAATACTCACAATTGAAAAAAACCACATTGGGATATTTTGATTACATAATAAATTCGAATGAGATGTAATATATTCCAATATATTATTAATGATTCCAATAGAATTTTTTATGTTATTATAAAAAATGAAATCGCAATTAAATAGTTTGGATCATGTGATATAAATTTATTAATTTTTCTATACATACAATAGGGAAATAAAATTTTTCCATTTCCACTACACAATAAGGTTAAGTGAGTTACAGCTCATTTATATAATTTAATATTGATGACTGATCATTTTATATAGTTTTCTTGAAAATGAAATATGGTTTAATAATTTTTGAGCATGTATGTATGGTATGATTAAATATATCACTTATAAATGAAATAAATCTATTTTAGTCATATCAAACACATTGTGTATGAGAATTGAAGGATGTTCATTTCTTGATTAAACAATTAAATCATTAATCCTTGACCTAATTATTTCATATAATTATACTTTTTTTTGGGGTTAGAGAATATGATTTATTTTGGACATTTTTAAACATCTCTGATATAAAATTACACATCATATCATCCTAAGGTCACAAAAAATCAAATTGATGACCATAATAAATAAATGATTATTTTATTATAAATTCATTACCATGGGATTTGTTGTTCTGAATTTCAAATAATGTGTCCCACATTTTAAACAAAAATATCTCATTAAAATAGAATAAGCATACTTTTTATTAAACATTACATTCCTCAAATTAAAATTACATGATTTTTATTCCTATATGTTAGAAATTAAAAAACAATTCCTAAAGAATCATGATTAAAAATGACATTTTCCCAATTTTCAGTGTGTGAATTATTATTTGAACATATATATCACTTTCAAATTATTAATTTTCACTTTTTTCAACACATATGACAACAAACATAATAAAAGTTGAGATTTAATTTTTTCTCCAAAAATAAATCCATGATCATTTGGCTACATTATTTATATAATCTTAGATCATGGCCTTGGTATTTAACATGGAATATATATTTTAAAATAAAAAATAGTTATAATATAAAAATACACATTATGAAATTTTGACATCACCAAGAATCAAAATTAATATGTGTTGTTTAAATCACGTAAAAATACACCACTGATCTTTTTCTTATACTATTGTGAAAATCATATCACATTTTATTGATTAGGGAAAATATAATAAAAGTTTAAACAACAATATATCATATAAATTAAATGATGATATATTCAACCATTCTAATCATACCTTGAGTTAGAATTATATATGAATCATTCTTCTATGAGATCAAGGAATGTTTCCTCACTATATTATTATTACAAAAGAATATGAGATTCATTTCTTAGTTTTGACATGTAAGGTGCATTTCAAATGTCATAAATATTTTACATAAAAACATATATCAAGTATTTTGAACTATAACATGTGTCATAATGAAAACAGATTTACTTATATTATATAAAAATGAATTAGCACTCATTATCCTAGACATTTAAAACAAATTTCCCATTATCTTAATTTTAATCATGTAACCCAGATTTTAAACATATATATCACCATTAAATTAAAAAAAATAAACATAATCACACTTTTAAAAATTTAATTTCACAATATATTAAGGACATCGAGGCGTAAATAACTACAATTAATGATTAATGATTTTATCGATACAATTATTCTTTAATTTTTCATTGTAATGTGAACATTGAAATGAATACATCAGGTAATATATAACATCTAGGGATATGAAAGAATAATTTTTTTATATCAATATACAATATTGGTTCCTCACTCAATATAGAATCTCAAGTTTTATAAAAATATAATAAGTTTAATAATCTTATAAGTAAAAGGATAAATGTTATATTTACAATTTAATTAAAAAAATGTAATTTTTTTCTATAGATCACAAAAAACGAATGATCTCAAATTAAATCATTTACTCAAATGATATATGGTTCATTAATAAACATAATAAATAAATATATCATCATTATTCTATAATTTAACATTTTATTTAGTTGGTTTAATTAGTTTTGATCATGTCAGATATGTTATTTATAATAATAATATATATAAGATTTAAAATATAAATTTTTTCTCACTTTGACTACCAAAATATATTCTTATTATTTTACATGTTTATCAAAATTTATCATGTAGTTTATTGTGCTGAAAAAGTGTTGATTTTTTAAATAAACAAATATGTCAATGATAAATATCAAATTTTAAATTTGATGAATATTCATATAAAAAACAACATTTACATTACATATTTATTAAATCCATTTCATCCTTAAAAATTTAATTATAGACATTATCTAAATATCACAAGAAACAAATAACAATATAATTGGTTAATAAATCAATAAAATGATTGAGTATATATAAAATAATTTCACATATATTTGAAAATATTAAGGGGATTTTGGGGGTTCTATTAGATATCACATACTTTAAACTTTTTAATACTTACTAATCATAGTTATATAAATTTTATTATTCTATTCATTATTATATAAATGACATTCATATGAAATTTATATTCAATATCTTTTTTATTTAACTATTAATATATATTTCTAAGAATATTTTCATATAAATTAATCCATTGGATATTTTTGTGTTTAATTTCCTGTAACCATTTTTATATTGATACATCTGACCACCCAAATAATGTTAAAATTATTTTAAATATTTATTATATAATATAAAGTTAAATGTCTATAAATTATTGAAAATAAAATTATTTGATATTAAAAAGGGAAACAATGTGTGATATATTTATTTTATATCATCTGATTTATAAAATATATCACTAGATTAACAATATATATAAATTATAATTAAAAATAATTTAAAAATTTAAAAATTAATTAGTAGGAAATATTATTTGTGAATAATAATAATAATAATGAGAATCTATAGTCTCTACCTAACTTGGTGTGATTTAAAAATATATTATGATTTATTTTCAAATCATTAAACACTCTTATTATTGTTTAATATTATAAATTTATTTTGATTTGTATAGATTATTATTTCTTATATATACTGATTATGGGGACATCAATTTTTTAAAAATCAACAAATCAAAGACTTTATAATTATATTATTAATATTTGTAATAAAAAAAGAAACCATTATAATAATTATAATAATAGAACATGAATAATAATAATCTAACATTTAGATAACTGAATTCATCTATAGGATTTGGATGGAGGATGATAACCAATTGTAATGAATATTTTCATTTACTCAAGCATGATTAAAATTAAAAATAGACAATTCATCATGTATGTATTTTAAAAATAAAAATCAAATATATTACCCATACTGAAATACTAATTTTATAATATAATAATATTGATAAATATATTAGGGTCTATATTAGAGAAAAAAAATTGGTAGATAGTTTACATTTCAAAAAATATTGAATATAATATATGTTGAAAATGACATACACCACCTTATCAAGATTGTTTAACATGCATGTTGGCTATGTTCTGAATGTTCTAATTACATGTTCAAACACTTGATCAACAACATCAATAATGAAAAATTGTAGGTTTTTTCTTGAATCATGATCCTTATAAATCACATCTTTACCATGATATATTTTTAGTGGTGTATTATTTTGTAATAATAATAAATATTATACATCAAACCACGAGAAATTATTCAGTTCTGGTATGATGAATGTAATATATCATAGAATCATTTACCATAAAATATTTCAAGACAACTAAATAATCAACAAATTTCAATTATGCTGATAATAGAAATTGTTATGAAAAATTGAGTACCCTAAAAATATTTTTCCAAAAAAGAGAAAAAACACTCACAATTTAGTGATTAAAACGTTTTCAATGCTTGTTATTCAACTTATTAATATTATTGTAGTTATATCTCATTCTATTTTAATAAAAATACATTAGTTTTAAACACAAATTTATTTTATTTATTAATGTTAGAAGAAATGAATTAATTTTTTTTAAAACACTTGTAATTTCAACATTGATTACGTCCATATTTTTTCATTCTTAAAATAGTTTCTTAGATTGACTCCAAAACAGACCCCTTCAAAATATAAATAAAACTCATAATGATTCATGAACACTAAAAGTATATCTTTTTACACTATAAAGACAGATATTTCTATACATAATATAGATAATGGAAAATTGAAATTTTATAATATTTTTAAATGTAAAATAAGTTCAAATTTTAGATCATTATTATATAAAGAAAAATCCATGAATGTGTACGCATTTTCACTGTCTTGTTAACCCTTTTCATAAGAAAGAGACTTTATTAATGAAAATGACATGTTATTGATGTGTTTGGGATATATCATGGACCAACCTCATTTCTAAACCCAATTATATAAATAATTATATATGTGAACTATACAATTTTAAATTTAATTTATATATACTATTTTTTTACATATATTTGTTGGAACTAGAAAAATCATCTATTTAATTCATATAATGCTTCCGAACATGATCTCAGAGTGTTTCTCATTACGAAATCATTGATTCAACTAGTCGTGGAGTCCGAATGGAGTTACAATTCAGAAGTTACGACCATTCGAAGTCGGGATACTTAAATTTGAAATCCATGAAGTTGTGGGGAAAAAGTACAGAATTTTCCGCAAAAATGGAATCCTATGCACAAAAATGGTATCTTGCGTGAAAAAAAGTTTTGCACGCAAAATTGAAACAGAATTTTACACACACCTCAATTCAAGGTTTTGACTATAAATATAAGTGCACCCCATTCTTCCATGGGGCCTCCTGAGGTCGGTCACCGCTCTAATGCGCATACGTCCACATCTTCCATTTCTACACGCAAACTCCCAATCTTGTGCGAAAATCATCACTTTTGTGTGAAAATGTTCCAATGTCCCAAAATTTTCACATAAAACATCTTTTTGGCTCGCAATAGTTCTACTATGCCCAATTTTGCACACACCAGTGCTAAACCAATCCAATTGTGCACACACCACCCCCATTGCACGCAAATCTCCCCAATTGCATGTAATTCCTCCACTATTGTGTGCACTACCACCCTATTGCACACACATCTCGCATATTGTTGCACACCTTCACTAATGGGGGAATACCATCCCTATTACGTGTAGTTCTTACTTCATTCACACAAAATATACTACATGTGGCATATTTGATGCACAACAGCATCCAAGCATATGCCTGATGAACCATACTGTGAGGGATGATCCCCCACACCCCCACCCGGGCTCAGTGCCAGACTGTTGTCCCAGCCCCATCCCTTCACTTCCATCATAGACCCCCATGGAAAATGGAGAGTTGCACCGTAATTTTTTGGGGTAGAGACATCGGTATTTTCCATTGTGCTCTTATGTACGCCCACCTTCCACCTATGGAATACCATGTTTTCAGATAGTCCCTTACACCCCATGAAACAACTTGAGTCGATATATTCTTCTTGGACTATTTCCTATTTCATTAGTTGAGATTATCATCAACAATTCCCCGAGTACCTTGAGTCAAATCATTCCTCTAGCATCTTATCCAAACCCTATAACAAGACTCCTATGTCAGAATCAACTAGAAAGGCCCTCCATTGCATAAGTCCCAAAACCAGCCATTTATAGGTTCCTCATACCCAATAATCGTATCTACATAACAATATACTGTACTATGCCCTATGTGACAAATGTATGATGCCTCCTGTTCCAAACAAGGGATGCCTTATACTTCACTCATAAGATGCCAACCTTCCACTCTACATGAATCTATACTATAGTATGCCCTATGTGAAAAATATAGGATGCCTCTTTCTCAAAATAAGAGATGCATTATGAACCAATTATAAGATTCCAATTGTCCTATCTATATTACTATAAACCACACTCAATAATGGGATGCCTCTTTCTCTAAAAAAGAGATGCCTTAGCGCCACACATTATATTTGAGCAATCCTATATACAAAACTATAAACTGTAGCATGACCTATCATTCAATAATAGGATTCCACTAGATCCAAAAACGAGATTCCTTATGCTCCAAGAATAAGATGTCACCAATCCTCAATACATGAATTCAAAATTTAGCATGCCCTACCATTTATTTATAGGATGCCTTTTATTATAAATAAGAGATCAATTTTGTGACAAGAATAAGATGCCTCATGACATGAATACAATGGAATAATTACAAGAGAATTGTAATCAGTTAAAACATTCCATCACTCTATTTAATTATTTTTATGTATTTCATTCAGATCTTCATCCTCTTTCATGTCTGACGGGACCCCCTAATAGCCTAGTCCCAAGCTGCATCATCTCACCTACCATTCTAGGCCTACACCTCAAAAGAATTTGGACAACACTTTGAGTCAGGTCTTCTGTTTCGAACATCGTCAACAATCGAGATTTAGTTGTTTCTCCCCATTTCATGTAACATGATATGGATTCTATGTTTCAAACATTGTCAACCATTATCCTCAATCATCGGGCCACGGTCACTGCTTTCCAAATGTTGGGCGTGATATTCACACTTGCCATCTCCATTTGTTCAGACTGATTACAAAACCCCTGGAATTATCCCTCTTAGGTACATTCACATATGTCTTGGCTCCAATTATATGATTCAAGAAACAAGTGAGTTGGGTTGCCCTCATGGATAGACATGAGGAAGGCAATTTTAGAGAATTCCATGTGTATGCCCCATTCACCATTGTTGTTTCATTGCTTCACCCAAGATGATTCCACACATAAGCCCCAATCCCCATTACCTCTCTATAGCATAACCCATGAATCATTCTTACGTAATCCCCATTATCAATTTCCACTCCATTTTAGTACCCATAAAAATTTTATTCATAAGAACCATTCACTATAGCTACTCCATAGAAGCACCCGGAATGCATCCTTACGTAATAACCATTCACCATTGTAACTCCATTACGACACCCATGCATCTTCCATGCGTAAGATCCATTCTCTATTTCCACTCCATAGCAGCACCTAGGCATCTTCCATATATAATCCCCTTTCACAATTGCTGCACCATAGCTGCACCAGGGTAGTTTTAATGGGTAAGCCCCATTCACCATTGCCACTCCATAGCAACACCATGGAAGCTTCATTTTTTAATAACCATTCGCCATTTCTACACCATAGTTATTCTCGGGTAGATTCAATGCATAGTATCTATTCACCAATTACCCTCCACAATAATTCTCTGGCATCTACCATGCATAAGACCCATTGACCATTTCCACTCCATAGTGGCAATCTAGAAGCTTCCATGCGTAAGACCCATTCACCATTGTCTCTCCATAGCGGCACTCAGGAATCTTCCATGCATAAGCCTCATTCACTATTGCCACATCAAAGCGGCACCCAGGAAGCTTCCTTACATAAACCCCTTTCACCATTGCCGCTCTATTAAGGAACCCATGAATCTTCCTTGCGTAAGCCCCATTCACCGGTTTTGCTCCATAGCGGCACCCAAGCAGCTTCAATGGGTAAGCCCCATTCACTATTACCGCTCCATAGTGGCACCCGAGCATCTTCCTTGCATAATCCACATTCACCATTTCTGCTCCATAGTGGCACCCAAGAAGCTTCCATGAGTAAGACCCATTCACCATTGCTTCTCCATAACGACACCCAAACAACTTCTCATTGTATTCCCCATTCACCACCCTTCATGGATGCACCGTGGCACTGTGATCATTAGGTCCGTTCTTCCTCTAGTTTGTGACATGAGGAAGACTAATATAGGATTAGAGTATAAAGCATTGAATATGGAATCCTACCTATTCCACCTTAGAGCGTAATCCACAACCCATCATGAACTACATGGACTTTGATCCTATCTAAAGAAAGGCACGTAGAATGCCTCCCTCAAGATCAATACCAATACTTACTGGTCCCGAACCCTTCACGTCGGTTCCCCAAAACCATTCCAAACTATGTGAACTTTGATCCTTACCAAGGCAAGGTATATAGGTAGCCTCAATAACGTTCAAGACCAACAACTACTTGACTTGAACCCTTAACATTTGTTTACCTTTGTCCCACATGACATTAAATTGTATCCACCATTCCAATATATGTGGACTTTAATCCTTTCCAAGGAAAGGTATGTAGGAACCCTTCCTGAGTTTCAAGCCCAACAGACATCAGTCCCAACCACTTCATATTGGTCCACCGCCATCAAGCATGACATAGAAATGTAAACCCCTTTTTGTCCCACATGAAACAAAACTATCCCTAATCGACATTAAGTTGTTGTGTCCCCTAATCTATGGTAATAAATTGTGAACCCCATTCGATGGTAAGTAGTTGGGTCCCCCTATTATATTAAGCATTTATACCCCAACCGACGGTAAGCCATTGTCAAGCCCACAAGATGGTATACCATTGTAAGGTAACCTACAAGGATTCGATCCCAATCTCCTAGACATGGTATGTAGGAAGCATCTTAGAGGCTCGACCCCAAAAACTGGTAAAATTTTGTGTACCCCCCCCCCCCCCCTATTGAGAACCACATCATTGGTCCATCCTAATGGCGTTAGACCAACCCGGGCTGCTAACCACGTGTATGCCCCAGTATGTCTTCGGGTCGCGGTCCTCTACGAACATCCTGATTCCATGACCCCTCCATAACTACATGGGCTTTGATCCCCAACCACAGGGATATGTAGGATGTCTCTTCAAGTCTCAACCTAATCACTAACATCACCTTCATGATGGTTCCATCTCATTTTACCATCCACTTCATTCATCCCAATTTTTACCCGAGCCTCCACATCCTAGTGGGATCACGCCATTCCCTCGGGCAGCTAACCATGCATATGCTTCACACAATCCATACTCATTCAACTATGAGTGTCCCTCTTGCGACGGTACACTATTAATGTGTAATACCCATCATGTATTTGGGGTTTTCCATTTTGTGTACACCTCAATTCGACATACCTTCGAGCTACGTGGGTTGTGATCCCTGTTATCTACACATGGTACGTAAGAAACCTCCACAAGGATCAATTCTTTCCAATGGTAAACATTAGTGTTCCTCATTATGGGGTGCACTCTCCATGATCCTCCCTTAGTGGTGTCTAGACCCGCCTTCATTATGTGAAATCTTCCCTTTATGGAACACACAACCCAGGGTCTGCTCTCACTGGGCACTATAACCTATCCATATGGTTTTCCAAATTTTGTGGTGCAATCTATTTGATCTGCCCTTAGTGGTGTCTGAATCATCCTTCATGGTGTGATATCTTACCTTTATGAGATACACCCCCACATATCCATCCTCATGGGTGTTATGATCTATCTATCTGGTAAACCATCTTGGTGTTCCCTTCTAGGGATGAACCAAGCTAATCAGTCTATATCAGACGTTCTTATCAGTATCATCCCATATCCATAAAGATGTTAAACTGAAGGCCTACTTCATTTTAAACATGAGATGCCGGATAAAAATCGTCGAAGAAATGCCTTTAGTGTAACCGTCTCTGCATGAAGTTAATCTCGCAACATACCACATGTTAATCATGGGAAGATAAGGAAATCCTTAGAGAAATGCCTATGGAATATAATACCCCACGATCGATGTTGGATTCCTTGGGATATGTGTCTTTATGATTCCATCTTATGTGGATGATTACTGGTTTACCAATTTCCACACATCTAAAGATGCCCCAACATGCCTGATGTTGTCATTTACTCTGATCGAAAGTTGACACCATGTCAATTCCTTGTGGAATGTCTTGACAAAAGTATTGTAATTAACTAGCATCCAGCGAGATATGGCACCAAGAATGAGATTCAAGAACCATGACTCAAATATACGAGGGAGACCTAGACTAGGTAACAACTTCCCAGGAGGAATCCACAAAAATAGAGATCGACATCCCATCATCCTGTTTTGATCAAAGAGAATACATTCATAAATAAGCGATGGATGTCTCCCTTCCTTGGAAATCAATAATGTGGGGAAAAATCATCACATCCTCCACCGACAGATGCGAGCCCCAACAAAATCATCAAAAACAATATTATTTCCTATCTTTGACTTGTGATATGTGTATGATGTATTATTATTCATTTCTTATTCTGAGAACTCCATTGATGTTTTTATAATGAAAAAATATAAAAATAACTAATTAATATATTCCATATTAATGAAATTAATATCAGATATAGTTTACCTTAAAAATATCATCTATTTATCAAGAAATGATGTATTTATAAGTTACCTTAGTGGCTAAGATGTCATATACATATCATGGGTGAGGATTGAAATTTCTATCAGTATATCTACAATATCAAATTGATAAAACTATTTAGAGATATTAAAGCACAATTATAATAACATTTAAATTAATATAAATTATGAAATATTATAATATAAATACAAATTCTAGAAATCAAAATTCTATATAATGATCATTGTTGAAAAATAATAAATTATTTGACAACATGTTACTCTAATGTCCTTTTAAATAACGACATTTATTAATGGTATGAAACTATGAAAATTAGGCATGTTTATTAAAAAATTAATTTTTATACTATCCCTACAATAAATAAATATTATTTACTTTTAAGGATATGATTTTTCACTTTGGTTATTCCATAAAATCTATGAATTTTTACCGATAGTTTTTTTATATTAATGTATTTTATATATTTTTTTATCTAATGAAAATATTATTCATATTTTTATTCATTTATAATTTATCTCATCCTAAAATGATCACTAAATTTAGTCATATACGTGTTTATATAATCAATAGGTAGAGAAGTCATTATAAGAAACATTAGTGAAATAAGTGAACTATATTAGGTATTTTGTTATTGAACACTATTCATATAGATAAATAGTATCTATTAAAACCCCAAGGTAGATAATATATAATTTTTAATTATATTTTTTTTCTTGTTTAATGGTTGATATTTAACCCTTCTATATATTATAAGCATTCCATCTCTATGGCCACCTCTAAAATATATGACATCATCTCATCTAGGACAAGAAAAATATGAATGAATTCCCAAGGAATGAAAGATCCTAAAATGATTTTACTCTTAATTCAACTTTTTAATTTTTATCAAAAATTAAAAATGAAAACCAAATCCAACATTATAAATATAAAAATATTCTATACTTTTGACTCCAATATAAAATAAATTTAAATAATCCTCATTGGAAATAAGTTTTATAAATTTTAATTCATAAAAATTTACATACAACAATTTTACTAACAATTATGTATTATAAATGTTTAACATAAATGGCCATATAGTCATACTCCTATATTTTTTGATGATAAAAAAGTACGAAATATTAACAGAAATATGATTTATGTCTCTATCAGATGATATATGTGTCACATTGGCTACCATAGCGAGTTAATAATTTTTCAAAACACTATTTTTCTAATATTCCTTATTATAGAACATATAACCCTTATTTACATATCCTTGTAATATATTAATGATATCTTGGTCATTTGGATAAAAAATAATTTTTAAAAAAGGTATATAGGATTTGAAAATAAATACTTATAAATATGGTTTTGAATTAAATTAATAAACTCTTAGTTATTTTTATTCAAAAAATATCATATATCAATTTTGGATTCGAATACATATGAATATTTATATATGTTTTAATACATAAAATAACCTCCTACAAATTAGGGAAAAATATTATTTATCATATTCGCTTATTATTATTCTTATTATAACAAAAAAAAATTTATGATCATCTAATGACATTAAAGAACCCATAATCAAATTATTCTATAATAATAATGTTATCCCTATTAGATAGATAATTATAAATTTAGGTATTAGTTTATCCTATAATATACTATTCCATTATACTAGTCACTTATCAAAGTTGATTTTTGATGTTACTTACTAATATATTTTAAATCGCTATGTATCATTGATCCACTTAGAGGGAGGGGGGGCTGAAGTAGTGATTCTCTTTTTACAACTTTCTGACATTATGAAATTTAACCCCTAGAACTATTTCTAGTTACATTCTATATAAAATTTTATAACAATCCTAGAATCATGATATTTTTTGAATATAAATTAAGAACATATGATTTATATGTTCCGACCTTAGTGTGAGAACCAACACCATTTCCATGTCCACTCAAATTGGTTCATAGAAATTTTATATTAAAAATACCGGAATAAAACATTATGATATCTTCGGGTTGAATTGTTCTATATCTAAGTAGGAATTATTATACTGAATCCTATCAGTTTACAGTATATTTCATAGAAATGATCTATATGAAATTAATGAAACATTGTAACATCAACTATTATAAATTTATCTGGAATGTTTGTCTAGTTTCCTCTATCCATATTTTTCTTTTTAGTATGCCCTTTCTACATCTATTCAATGTTTATCTATTGGGTCCTTATGGATGAGTTCTAACATTTCTATCCCATGCTGTATCTGAATAAAAAATTAGTATTCCTAACTTCTTAACAAAAAATATATCCCTTGAAGTGTATCCATTTATCTATATATTTAATATTTTATTTAAATCTCTGCTTGATTCTTTGATTGAAAATTCTATCCAAAAAACCCTAGCATGAAAGAGAAATTCTATTGGAAAATATATTCTAACAAGAATTACATAGTGTTTCTTATTTTCAATACATGTGTACAGTAACATAGTATAATTTTCTTTTAAAACATTTATATTTGATCTATATAATTATAAAATGTGTGAAATCATTTTTTATTTCGTAATCAAATCATTTCTTAAAATAATAATTCCCTCCAAAACGAAAATAATTGGATGGTTCTAAAATCACGTAGAATTCTCCTCATGATTTTTTAATTCTCTATCATTTAACACATTTCTTATACTTTTATAACATCATTTATTATGTAATCACACCACACTATATTTTATCATAATGAAATAAAAACAAATTTTGAGTAAAAACCCATCAAAATAACGTTTGGAACATTAGTACATTTTCCTAGAAAAACTATTTTAATAAAATATTGTTTCAGGTTTTCTTCTCTAAATCCAATATCATAAGAAAAAAATATATTATATTCATCTAATGACATTAATAATGTTATTATAATGATAATCTGTCCAATGGTTCCTTCTACGTTTGATAAAAAAATCAAAACTTGAATTTTCACCATCCTGTTGAGCTTTCTATTAGATAAGTTCATAAAAAAAATTCTATCAAACTAAAAATTATCTAATAACCCTAACTCAACCTATTTTCAATTGATTCACTTCATAAATGTCCATCTTATGGATTTTTTGATTAAATGTTTCCCATGTAGAATTTCATTAAGAACATGAATTTCATAACAACCTAATTTCAAAATTCATACATCTTTTATCAATGAATCATCTTTTTGAAATGAATCTTCATACATACTAGATAACTGGAAACATTAAATTCTACTTTCTATTTATCTGGAAAATTATCATATATATAAAATATCATTCTTTGTTTGTTTCTCTCAAAATAATGAGGATGTTTAACTTCATTGTTATAACTTATAACTAATTATTCCTCATGTAACTTTTCTTTATCTATTTAACTTCATGAAATTTATCATTATTGACTTCTCCATTTAAATTTGTTTAAATTTGTATTTCTAACAAAATAATAAATAATCTAACTATATTCATTATATGATAGAGTTTTATAAGTGTAAGAATAATGTATTTAGAAATTGTATAGACTTATCCCGCTTTGTATTTATTTTCCCACCTTTTATTTCATATAACATTTTCAAAACTTCACAAACATAGAAACATCAATTTTTTTACAACTAGATTTATATCAGATTCTTTTTCCAATGATCTACACTTAGAATATTTGGTGATAATATTCAACTTTTCATAAAATAATTTTTTTGTAATAGAATCTTTAAAAAAATCTATATTCTTTATCCAAATATATAATATACAATTTTCCCCTTGTACATATAATAAAAAATTATAATCATCGTATTCTCTGAAAAAAACATCATACTGTGGGTTATTTTGGTAAATTTTATAGCTACACTTGAATATCTTATATGAATATTAAATATTTTTCTAGGAATATTTATTAAATTATATAAAGACCCAAATGTATATCGTAATGATATAGTGTCTTTGGAATCATAGAACAAAGTATTTATAATTCAGGAAATATCCTCAATTTCACCCATAAAAATCTTCCTCATTTTTACTCCAAATTAAAAAACATTATTTATAACATAATGAATGAAAAAATATTAATGAGTGATCTTATATTCTTATTAAGGGTAAAAAAGGTATATAAATAGGTATAAAGTGATATAAATGTTATAATAACATTTGAAGAACATTTGAAAACCATACACTTCCTATGAAATAACATAATATTGAATCGTGGTATAATGATTGCATGTTAACAAAACATGAATCACAAGAGTATCAAAGAACATGATCCATGGCAGTATAACATTAGTGTAATCTATAATATTGTGTAATCCCCATATAAATAGACAATTATGTCTATAGTAGCTAAGGATTATTTCAAAGGATATCATAGTGAAATGGGTTCACTCCCCAGACCACCAATGTAATCAAAGATCACTCCTCATATCATCCAAGTGGAAAATTCCATTACTGTTCTGGGTTTACTCCCCATTCTAGTCCTATCTATTTCATGAGAGATAAATTGTTAACCTATTAATTGGAGGGAGATATAGTTACCAACCTTCACAAAAGGAAAATGAATCATATCTTTATTACAATATCATAAAACACTCTTAATATCATAATCCATGGAATGAAATGGGTTTCAGAATAATTTCATCATATCATAACTTCTAAAGAATTGAAAGGTTTCATAATCATTTCATCATTTAATTATAGCATAACATATGGAAATATAGTGGGTTTCATATGAATTTTATCATTTTATAACCCATTGAGTAGAAATAGGGTTTATAAAAATTTCATCATAATCAATATAAACCATTCAGAGAATGAATATGAATGGTACCCTTGGATAATATCCCCAATAATGCATAAGTGACTTGAAAGGGTCTTATCATAGATAGAGAATGATATTGAATGACTACCAAGAACATTTCATCATGAAGATAACATTACTTTGAAAATAAAATTTTAAAACATATAAATTTATACAAAAATTTATATAATAATATAAATGAAAACTTGTTAATTAGTTTTTAAGACATAAATTATAAAATTTCATGAGGAAAATAACATTTTCCATTTGAAAAATAAATTTTAAAAAATAAATAATAAAGTAATTTTAATTGAAAAAAATCAATAAAACATAAAAGTGTTATTTATAAATTCAATTAAAACATTTAATGTGTAAATTATCCATTCCACTTTAAAGAATTTTTTTAAAAGAAATATTTTGAAAATAACCTTGAAAACATATAATCAAATCATTTAAAAACCATTTAAAACATTTAATGATGAAAATAAACTTTCCCCTTTTGAAAATAATTTTTAATTCATTAATATTTTTTAAAAAACATTTCATCGATAATATCCTTGAAATCATATAATGGATTGTTTTAAAAATAATATAAAACATTTATTAAGGAATATAAACATTCTAATTTGAGACCCAATTTTTTTTAAAAAAATTTGAAAATAATTTTCTTTGGAAACAAACATTAATCATTCAATGTTACGGTCAATGAGAATAATGGTAATGATGGTAGGAAATTCCATTCATGTCTTACACAATAAAACACATATAACATTCAAATTTTTATTAAAATTCAAATGAGTATTATTTTGAAAATTAATGATGATTAATTTTTAAAAATATTGTAAGAAGTAAAACATATATTTTAATTATGTTTAATAGATTTTTCGAAAAAAATTTAACATGATTTTTAAAATATTTGTAGAAGAACTTTTTTGGGAAAAAAGTATTCTAGACCTAAATGGTGATTTTTCATAATAAATTATTTGTAAATAATAAATACTTAAGGGAGCAAAATGAAGGTAAAAAATGTATGCTCAAGATAGAAAAATAATAGAACAAGTTTCATGAAAATATTGCGAGATATATCATAAGATTCTATCAGAATAATAATATTCATTAAAAACCCTGATAAAAAATGAGATTGTAACAGAAAATACTTACTATATATGTAACATTGAAATAAAATCCCCAGGAAAGGAATATAATTAAAAGTAACATATAATATCAGAAGGGTAATCAAATTTATGATAATACATGTAAGATACGTTAGATGTTAACATCATAAAAAATTATAGTTGAATAACTGAACTATAAATCTCAAACAAGTAATTTTTAGACAAAAATCACTTACTGAATTGGTAAATAAATATCCATAAAATCCATTAGAAAAAGTTTTTCAAATGGATATATAAATGAGGTTAATTTTAAGGATATAAATAATAAAATAAATCCATGGGAATTGTTTAAATTACATAAAAGAAATATGTGTTGAATATGGAATGTGTCTCATAGAAGTAAAAAGTGAGACAAAAATACCTTTCCATAAGTCTTGAATTCCATCATTATTTGTCAAACCTAATGTATAATATATAAAAGTTTATTAGAAAAACTGTTAAAAAAATAGACATATATCATAAAAAATATTATTTAATTATTCTCTTTTACTACTAGTGTATTCAGAATTTAAATTTAATGTCAAATTTCGAATAATAATAGCTTTGTTTTTCCTATATGCTTTGACTTTCTTTTTTTTCCTATTGAATTAATAATTGTTCCATCATATCCCGGATAAAAATAATGAGATATTAATTAAATCACTAATCAATTATAATTTTAATACCAATAATTAAATATATTTTTAAGAAATTAACTTCCCTTTGATGTTAGAGATGGTAGGTCGTACATGCGCATGAGTAACATTTTTATTCTTCTACGGTAATTATAGAAAGTAGGTAATAAATATATTGTAATTAAATAGTGATGATATTTCATAAATTAAATATTATTCCTATAAATATTATTATACATATCATTCATTTAGAGTGGTGATGAAAATAGATCCACATTGCTTCATGATTGTAGAAGTTTATACGTACACAAAAGATATTATAATCTTCTAGGGTGTGAAAATTTAACAAATGAAATCACATATTAATGTTTAATAATGGTAAATATGTCACGAATATCATAATTATATCATGTGTATCATATATATTTATTAAATTTCTGTTTATTATCATCCATGTAAATCGTTAAAAAAAATAAATCATGTCGCTTTGCGAGGTGGTAGTACATTGTACAATGAGGAAAATTATTGTATCTCTAATGAAATAGAATATAATAAAGTTATATATGTTAAAATAACTATATAAGTATAAATATATTATTAATATATTATATATTCTTTATATCCATCATCATACTAAACAGTGAGAGCAGGTAATCGAAAAACTAATGACATCCGTTTTTGAGGTGGATGTCTGTAATACATATAAATGAAGATTTTATTTCCAATTTGATGGTTACAGGGATGGTTGTATATCCTTAAATTAACCTTAAAACTCTATGTATATAGAATAAATTTAGTTAATTATATCAATAATTTTTAACAAGAATTTAAGGTTTTGGAGGAGGAAATAAAATTATATAACTCGTTAAAGAATATTACCTCTTCTTCAGGTAACCTCCCTAGGAATGCATTAACAGCCTTCCTAGATTGTAAATATTCCAAAAATATCACATATTTAATTATAATATAGAATTTTGGATGTTATTTGGGTAGGTAATGTCCTATCCTAAAGTGTTTTATATTGTTATTATGAGAGGATAGAGGGTGGTAAATTGTAATTGAGGTGGGAGGTACACTTGTAATTGTTTGAAAAGAAGTTATAACCAAATTTTTTCACACAAAATTGCTCCCAAATATAGTATTATTGAGAATTATACATTATATAGTCGACCTTTTGCAATAAAATATATTTTAAATATTTTTATGTCATTTTAACACATATATTTACAGTATAATCAATAGTAAAAACATTTTTTACTTTATCCATGTTAATTAACGTTGAATATCATCAATATTTAGTATTTTTGAGTATTAATAAAAAAATTTATCATTTGAAATATTCTAAAAAACTCACCATAATATAATTTTTACATTCTGATTTAAAAAATAAAATTTATTTATTAAAATAAAATTTTGTATGTTTAAAAATGTAATTTTAAAATAAAACCCATAGAGGTGATGAAAAACACGTCCTCATGAGTAATATTTTTAAGGAACATAATTTTTTTTATTAAATCTATGTCTAATAATAATCTTTGTGTGAATCTCACATCAAAATTTTAATATATAATCTATATATTTTATTTAAAAAATTCCACATTATGGATTATTTTAATTAATTAAAATGTAGAAACATCATGCACCTTAAATTAGAGGAAAAACATTTTTAAACCCAAAAAATATAAGTATACTAAAATACAATATAAACCAGATTAATATTTAATTATATGGTATAAATATAACTAAATTAAATTTATTTTAAATAAAAAATAAATGTGAATTCAAATAAATTAATTTATTAAAAAATATTATAGTTGTATAAAAATTTACTTTTATCACTAAATAAAAATTCTATATTTTCCCATAAATATTAAAATCTGACCATAAGTTAAATTTCACATGATGATATCAAAAATTAATTACATTTTATGAAATCATTTTTCTAAAATCTATATTCAATTTTGTCATAAAAAATAATTACAAATATATTTTGAGAAAAAATATTTTTAATGAATGTAATTACGTTATAAAAAGTTGATTAATTGATTACTAAGTATTTATTAATATATTTAATTTTAGTTTTAAATTGTTATGTGTTTTTAAAAAATCATTTAATATTACTTGTACCTTCCTTCCTAATGTCTAGTTTAAAATAATTTTATTCCATAGTTCATTGATGCTCGGTGTCACATACGATGATCGTTATTGGTGAAACTCAATGTTGTGTATAACACAAGATATCTAATAATTTAAATTAATATGGAAAAATATATTTCATAAAATATAGGGTTGCTACATTCTACCCATCACAAAATAAAATTGACCCGAAAGATAAATCTGATTCATCAGTGGATTATTGTTTCAAATATCCTTCATAAAAACCCACATGGTATAAATGAATAATAAATCTTCCCTTTGAAATAGAATGTTAGAAACATAAATGTTAATTATAGGTACTCATAAGTAGGTTTACACATCAGATAATATAGGGTGTAAGTGATGATTTGGATATAAAAGAGAGGAATAAATAATTATGGGGAGTTATAGAGATCATTGTTCACAAGAATATTGGTGATCTAGATAATGTTAATAACACATAAAACCATAAACCAATGTGGTTTGAAAAAATACATTGATATTATATAAAATTAATATAATAGGAAAATATTTTATTCCAAGATTTATTTCCCAAAGTCGAATAATATTCAGGAGAAGATATTCTTAGTTGATTTTAGTTCTTTTCATTAGGTTAATCTCACACTTTGATTGTGCCTTGATAAATTTAAACATAATATCTTACTCAAACAAATAAAAGTGAATTTTTTAGTCCTGACCTATTATTTGATCATAAGATCCATAAATAGAAAGTTAATTCACAAATCCGCATATGGTGAAGTAATGAATAAATCTATTAAACCTCATCCGACGTTGAACTTAAAAAATACCATAAATGGTTTACAATAAAATCCTTAGGAATTTTTTTAAATAATGTCACTATATTTATAAAAAAAGAATCCCCCAAACAACACGAAGAAGCTCTCAATTACATCATAGCAGAATTTTTAAAACCATTATAATGAATTCTCAAAAAATATTATAATAAAAAGAATTAACATATGTCCTTCTTGAAAATATAACTGATTAATTATTCTTTGAATAAAACCACTTATAATGGAATCTATTATAAAAATCCCATAACATTGTAAAATCCATTAATGATAACATAATCCACCTTTTCAACAAATTATTTCTCAGTTCTAAGGTCATCAATACCATCCAATTTCCATTATTCATTTTAATTATGACATTATTGAAACTATTTTTTTCTTCATCTTGAATATATTAAGGGTTCTATTACTTTAATATATGTATCACACTTCCATTTAAATAAATTTTGTGTTATCATTTTCATTCAAAATATTCTTCTTAATCAAAAATGAAAAACTTATATCAAATAATACAAATATAATTCTTTATTCTTGACATCCAATAAATAAAATATTTCAATAACCCCACTTCATTCAAAATACATTAACTAGGATTTATCTTTTTATTCCTTTGTACCCCTACCTTTAATATTTCATTAATAGAGTCTTCATCGTCAACAAATAATTCATTACTCATAAATGATTCTCTTCATGAGTTTTCCACTTAAGAGATCGATTTTCAAAATTCCCATATATCCCACAATTGAAACATTCAATAATTGATGTTATATTAATGATAATATTATTCTCCTATAGTGTGTTTATTAAACATTAAATTTTTCCTCTTCAGTTACATTATTTGTGTCTTTATTTTACACTCTCAGAACATTCTTTCCATATCCCTAAGACATTACCTTGACTGATCCGTCCCACATTCTTGATATATAATAAATTGAAGCTTATTTCCTCCTATTATCCATTAATAGAACAACTAGAAAATTCTAACTATGTTCATTGTAGTTTCCCCCCATTTAATAAAACCAAAAATCATAGTGTGAGCAATACTAATCATAATGTAAATCCAAATAATCTAGAAAATTACATTAAGGATGTATAAATAGTTAAACCTTATTTATAATCTATGACACCTTAAGGTTATCGTTTTTGAATCATATTAAACATATATTTAAATCCATCATGATATCATAGAAGGAATTTTTGAAATTTTTTGTAATATTACATGACAGTGTCAAACTAGGTGTAGAGTAAGGCCCATTTTTTCCCCAGGAGATGATCAAGTTCAGCTTAATGTTCCCTTTTAATAATTATTACGCCTATATATATCTATTATAGATCCACATATACTAGTAATTTTTATATAAGGATGTAATTTCTTAGAATCCAATTTCTATATCCTTAACCCAAATTCCAGGATATTTTTCAAAACATTGACTCATAATTACTCTTATACCTAGAGGCATCTATAGAAATATCCTTAGAAATACCTTTAGGGATCTAAATGAGGTTTTCTCATCCTTGTTTTAAGTGGTTAACCAAACCATTCCTCTGATACAAACTATAGTGAACCAGGATTCTCATACATGGATATTACATATTTTTGTGGTAAATATTCAATACATTACACAAAATCACTTTTAAGGATGATTATTGATTAGTCCATTTAAAATAATGGAACAAAATCATCAAAAATCCTGAATTAAAGTCTTTGTGCCCGATAATGATATAAATCTTTAGTACCTAAACATATAAATAATTTCTCATAACCTGGGGAAAGGAAACATAAAAATGGGGGATCATAGGTGCTCAGTAATGGTAAACAAAGGATGTAAATATGAATGACATGAGAACAAGGTTATAAGAACAGGAGAATGAAATTTTAAAACCACACCATACATATCAAATATTATAATCAGGAGTCGTGGAATAACTATTTAATGTTTATAATACATGAATAAAAATGTAATTATAAAAAATGAGCCACGATATCATAACATTGGCATAAGACATATAATATTTAGTATACACAATCATATAAAATAATTTCCATAGTAATGAAGGATCATTTCCATGTATATAAATGTTGAATGGGTTAACTTACCAAACCATCATAGTAGTCATGTTTAACTCCCAAGACCATCATAGAATACAAAGTACCGTACTAAACCTAGTTTACTACCCTTTTCTAGTACAGTCTATCTCATGAGATATAAATCACTAGCCAATGCATTGTAGCAAGATATAGGTTCCAAAATTCACATAATAAAATCACATATACTTTCACCATAATACGATAAAACCTTAATCATATCATAACCCATGAAATGAAATGGTATTCATAAACATTTCAACATATCATAACTTGTAAAAAAGTGGTGGATTTCATAATCATAACATTATTTAAATATAGCCTAATATTTAGAAAATGAACCAATTTTATAAGAATTTTTTCATGGAATAATATATTGATGAGAAATTTGTATCATAAATATTTATTCATCATAAATCAGAAACATCAGAGATATAATATCAATAGTAATGTTTGATCATATAGCTAGTAAAGAATAAATAACCTCAAAAGAATTTATCTTATATGGATATTAATTTTGAAAGATTACATGGAACATTTCATAAAGAATATAACAATACTTTGAAAAACACATTTTATAACATAAATCATTTTGAGAATAATTTTCATTGAAAATAAACATTATAACATATATAGGATGCATAAAAAATAATTTTAAATATTTATTTAGAAAAATATCCTTCTAATTTGGAAAACACTTTTTAAAAAATAATTAATTTTGAAAGTAAATTTTTATTAAAATAACCTTTAAAACATATATATTATTCTAAAAATTAAATAATGGTCATGATGGTGAGAAGTTTTATTCATGTTCGACACATTAAAAATATATTCTTTTCTCATATTCAATAAAATCCTATACAATATTTCATCTGAAAAATGAATTTTCCTTTTTAAAAAATTATTTAAAAAATAAAAAATAGCAAAATTATTATTAATAAATCATTTGAGAAATTTTAAAAACACTTAAAATCATTTCTTGAAAGCACAGTTTTCTATGACAATAGGTTTTGACCGAAAATTTGATTTTATAAAAAACATTATTTTAGAAATAGTGATTACATGAAGTGGGAAAAAATAAGGGATGAAATTTAATCTAATGACATAACCAGATGAGAATAAAATTATTGAGTATCTTGATATGTGGATCATAAAATTAGATCATCGTTAACATCGTCATAAACAATTATAATAAATGATAACATTATAACATAAAATGTTTTAAACATCAGTAACATAGAAAAGTAATCCCTATAAAGGAATATAATTTAATGAAACATGAAATATTAATAGGATAAATATATAAAATGTATTAAAATTAAATGTTACAGCATATACACCTCATAAAATAAGATACATTCATAATGTAACCACATGTCTAAAAAAGGCTGATTGAGACAAAAATCTCTCACCACTTTGGTTACTTTTGAATAGTAAACCACATAAAAGGTAGATTCCACAATAGATAGGTAAATCCTTAACATATTAACTATAAGATTGATAAATTACATTATTGGGCTATATATAAACCGCATAAAATAAATAAAAATAAAATGTGAAAAGTGTAGTATATAAGTAAAACCGAGAGACGAAAATACCTTACAGAAAGTCTCACCTATTTTCATACTCATTCGAACCTCCTATATGACAAATATATGATTATTATACATATATTACAAATACAATTACTTAAATAATAACTTATATGATTAAATGTTTTTATTTTGTTAACGGTTTATAAAAAACTCTATGGTAATGTAACATTTCGTGTAATAACCAGTTTATTTTTCGTATATGTTTTGATATTTTATTTTCGGTCCACATTCTTTGATCATGGTTACATAATATAGTAAATAAAAATAATGAAATAAATTTCATATTTATCAGTAAATTTTGATTTTAATACCAATCATGAAATACCGTTTTGTTAGATTAAATACATTATAATCTTAAAGACGTTATGTCATACACACACATGAGTAACATTTCCATTTTCCAAAAATGATAATTGAAAGGAATAAATTAATATATTATATTTATAAAATTATAATAATATCATAAATACTATATTTTATCATTAAATATACTTATACATATCTTCCTTGTGGTGTGGTGATTAATGTAGGGTCAAAATGCTTCGTGAAAGCGGTTGTCCACACGTACATAGATGAAGTTATCATCTTTTAGTAATGTAAATGTATGAAACAAATTTATAAATTATATTTATATAATGATAAAAAACATCGTTAATATAATATTTATTTCATTTATTATTTATATATTTATTATATTAATCCTCATTACCTCCAATGTAAAGTTTCAGTGTAAATAAATCACATTAAATCGTGAGGCGATAGTCTCCCATACATAAGAGCGAAGTTATAATATAACATATGAAAGGGGATGTAAAAAAGTTATATATAATAAAATTATTATAGTCTTATAATTATGTTGTAAATATAATATCTACCCTTTATAAACACCATAAATCCAAACCATGAGATGTGTTAACGGGAAATCGAATAACATTAGTTCACGATGCGGTAGTCCACAGTATACAGAAATGATTATTTCTTAACACATTTGAGGGATGAGGAGTTTTTTTAGTTAAAAAAATAAGAATAACATAATTTAATTATATGTATGATAATTAAGTTATTAATATATAATGGGATAAAAATAGTGGATGTAGTTGAAGGAAGAAATAAAATAAAAACACTTATTGAAGAATGTTATCCATTTTTCAGGTAACCTCATTATGATTGTATCCAATTCCATCCTAGGTTGGATTTATAAAAAAAATAAGGATTAGGGTATTAGAGGATAGAATTTTTTATGTGATTTGGGTAGGTACAGTCTAAAAAAAATATTTTTAAGATGTGATGAATATTGGAAAGGGGATGGTCATTTATAAGTGAGGTGGGTGAAACTGTTATAATTTTCTAAAACGAAAAGATGTACCCACATTTTACAATACAAAAAAGTCCCCAAAATGGATTATTATTGAAAATTATAAGTTATAGGGTGTATATATGAAAATGTAATACATTTTATACATGTTTTAGGTCATATTAACTTTAATATTTTTAGTACCACCCCTGGTAAACCCAATTTTACCTTAATGTGGTAAATATTTTATATTGACTTGGATATTATTTCTATTAAAAAAATTTAAAATAACCATAAAATATCATATATTTTTATTCTAAATATTGAATAAATTTTTCTTAAATTCAAATAACATAAGTGTAAAATTTTAGTTTAAAATTAATCCCATAGAAGTGATGAGAAATTGAAGTTTTTCAAAAGAAATGGATCAAATGTTTAGAATGTTTTTAATCTAATTATAAAATAAAATTGAATCTAATTATGTTAATTGGATTAGTAATATTTTAATTAATATTATTTTTCTTTGTGATGAATTTAAAATATAATATACTCTTATAAGTAATTTAAATGATAAAGTAGTTTTCCATTAAAACATTATTTTTTTTAATATTCATCAATAAATTATTATTTCCATATATTTCTAAAATATTAAACCAAGTATAATGTTAAAATTAAAATTTACCAATATAATATTATATTTATAAATAATTATTTTTAAATTTTAAAAAATTAAATTTATAACAAAACCACCTACACGATGAAAATGTAGTTTTTCAAGTAGTGCATTTTTGAAGAACATGATGATTTAATATTATCTATATTAATAAAAAATCTAGGTTTTATTAATAAAAAATAAAAAATTATTAATATATAATATATTAATTTAAATGTAAAAGTTCATTTTTAGTTATCATTTTAATAATCTAATATAAAGAAACATCATGCACTTTAAAACAATTTTCCATAAAACCCTTTTTAAAACCCTAATTGAAATTATAGTTATATCTAATATAATGTTTATCCAAAAATAATTATGTGGGTTAATTAAAAACTAATAATATAAATTTTACATGAAAAAATAATTTTGAATTAAAATTACACAATTATTTTTATAGAAATGATAGTTTTAAGAAATTCTACATTTTTCACTATATACTAAAATATCATCATATTTCAAAAAGTTTCAAAATCTCAATATTCCTTAATTCATATATGATTAATTGAGAAAAAATTTCATTTTATAAAATCAAATTGTTAAAATTTCTGTTTTATTTTATCATAAAAATCATTGAAAATAATTTTTTGAATAAAATAGATTTGATGAATATAATCACATTACTTAAAATAGATTGATAATTTTCACTGAATTTATAAATAAATTTATTTCTATGTGAATATTGATTTTTATTTTTCATAAATGTTTTAATAATATTACAAAACATGTACTAAATTTCTAGTTTATAATAATAATATTTTATGGTTGATTGAAGCTTGATGTCATGTGTAATGTATGCCAATGTAGAAAATCATTTTTACGTATAAAAAAAGCTCAAAAATTTTTATATAAATTTAAAATACAGTATTTCATAAAATATAGGGATGTTAAAATTTTAGTCAATTATAAAAATTCTACACTTTAGTCATTTATGTTCTTAACATTCTAAAACATTTCTTTTGAGGTATCTTCTTAAAACATCTCACAAATTTTTGTATAGTTACAAAATGATTTTCTCATATGATTTAATCATTTATTATTCTTATGAAGACCTTGTCAATTATTCTTATATAGATTTTATCTCGTAAAGCATATTAATCTTATCCAGTAAATTTTTCTTCTAGATAAAGATACTTTATCTCTACATTTCTTCACTTGAGTAAATATCAGCTTGTATTATGAGCTTCTTTACGAGGTTTTAAACTTTGAATGAACACCATAAAATGGTTTAAAATGGTTTGGTATTACATAAAAACCATTCATAAAAAAACATCATGCTTCCTCCAGTACCATTATAACACAACATTATTACCAAACATTAAAAAAATTTACTTATCAATTAGGTGACAAAATTCATTAACATATTAAAAAACATTTAGAAAATGCAAGAAGTCAACAAATAAAAAATAATCAATAAAACCTCAACGTAGATATCCAACATACCTATTTGAATATTTTGAAAAAACATAATAAATTATTTAACTATTCATCATTTTCATCACTAAAAAATTTCCACAACCCATTTTTATAACAACACTATTCTTATTATCGTTTAAAAAGTCCCCAACAATCTTATAGGGATGGTCATGTCACCAAACTATAAGATAATTTTTCTAGGGAATTATGTCCCTGAATGAAAAGAATATTTTTTCCATTTTATGATAAAATCCCCCTCAAATTTCATCTATCATGTTTCTTATTCTCCCATTTTATGATAACCACAATTTAAAATAGATTTTTTAATGAAATTTACTTACTGTAACAATTTTTTTGAAAAATATATACATAATTACCCACTTTTTCAACATGATCCAATTCTTGGTTGGAGTATACTTAATAATAATAAAAAATCTTTTATAGGGTTTGGAAATTAATTTTTAGCGACAATATTACAAATATCTGTTTTCGAAATGATTTGGTGAAAATATCAACAATTTTATTTTTTTGAAAAAACTTATTCATATAAAAATTGTCTATAAGAAAAAATCTATTTTATAAGATGAAACATTATATGAATGTTCTTAAATATCAATTTTTTATATGAATTTTTGAATAGATCAATATATGATATATTATCACAAATTATCTTCAATGTTTTATAAACAATCACATTCAATTATTTGATTTGAATATTAATCCAACTCACCTTCATAAAAGCATGGGTGGTGGAAACATATTTTGACTCAGGTGTGATTAAGGTGACTTAACTCTATTTAATACTATTCCATCTCACAAAAAATTATCCCCAAAAAATTTATCATCTCAAAGTTGATTTTATATCCTTATAGTCTACATCCAAATCAATATCCATATGTTTATGAGAAGTTATATAAAAAATTATTCTATAAAATAGTTTATATGAATATGTTCCTTTGAAATGTATATGAATTAATTTTTCCCAATAACATGTGAAATTTATTTGGGTCAATCTTATATCAATCAAAAAAATCAAAAGAACATAAAATTCATATCCTTGAAACTGTATGATAGATAAAACATCTAATCAATTTTCTGAAGTCTTATTGATTGTTAATTCTATAAAAAATTTCATCAAAATTTTTCAGGAATATTGATATTGGAGTATAATATTATTTGGAATCCATTATGCAATGATTTTGTGACAACAGACAAGTGTAATTTTCTTAATAATGGAAAATTTGTCTCTATTTTTTAGAACTTGTAAACCCAAGAAGAATATCAATTATCCAATAATATAGATATCAAAAATCACCAGCATTAATTTTGTAAATTCGTTAAAATAATTGTTTCTACCTCTTACAAAAATTATTTCATCAATATAAAAGATAAAAATTCGAGTTCCTATGATCATACATTATATATATGTTATGGTAAAAATTCCCATTAAAATTATTAAAAAAATTCAGGAATCTATCATGTATTGGGTACCATGATTATGGTGATTATTTCAACTTGTAAAAGAATTTCATTAACTTCATGATTTCATCTTCATAATGTAAGAATCTAAATGGTTGTAAAATATAAACTTCTACCTCAATATGTTATATTAATATATTTTAATATATATATATATAATAATTATACCATCTTTGCAAAAAACTAATAATAAAATTATGATAGTTTTGATTGTCATAATGGGTAAAAAAGATTCTTCAAAATCCACTCCATCATTATGTGAATATACAGTACAATAAACTAATTACTTGTTTGTTGAACTAATCTATGTTAGTTCATCATATTTATGTTTGTGATCATTTTTCAAAAAATATTTTTTCATTCATGTATTGGAAGGTGATACTAGGTTTTATTATTAACAATCTTTAATAACCCTTCATTTATTCCCCCACTAATTATTTATTCTCAACTACATTTGAAAATAATTCTAGTTAAATATGTGAGATAATTGATATTGGATTTTGTAATTTTAACATTCTTATGTTATGAAATAGATCATTTATATTTCTAGAAATATTTTAATATTCTATATTAATCTAAAGCATATAAGATTTTAGAGTTTTTATTCCATTACATATTTCCACTCAACATGATTCTTTTCATTCCTTAATCACCTATTTTGGATGAATTTCACTATCACATTTTTTATTTCTATGATATATCTTCAATTTACCTTTCAAAACATTATAAACATCCATTTTTAATGAATTTTAATTTTCAACACCTTCCATATCATAGGAATCCAAAAAAAACTGTAAATGTTTTTCAGATATTTATTACTTCCTCTATAGGATGAATATATCATAAAAATTCTAACCTCAACTTTTCATCAAATTTTCAATAATAATTATTTTTGATCATTAATAAATATAGACATGAAAAAACAATGAAATTTTTTATTAATGTAGTTTTAGACCATATATCATAAGAATTATGGTCTAATTTTGTCCATAAAAGATATTTATTTTGTAACTGTATTGAAATACAGATAGCTTGTCCCCAAAAAGAAAATAAATTTTACACTAATCTAACACACATCTTCCAACATTAAAAAAATTATAATTATTATTTATAACAATCTTCATTTATGGGAGTTTCATGAAGTATTCCAATTTTTTATTCCATTCTTTTTCATATATGATTAGTATAATTACATCTGTACTTCCTTTTATTTTCAGTTCTCAAATATATTATTACCCAGATCTCTCCAAACATATTTTATAATTTTTTTTAATATTTATATAACCTCTGAATTATGTTTAATAATCATAATAATGGACAACTGATTTAAATAATCAATAAAATTGGTAAATAAAAAATCTACATTAGAAATATGAAGACTCGTTGACCCATAATGATTCTACTGAATAAGGTCAAGGGGTATAATAAATAAAATTTCAAATTTATTACAACATTTACATGTAATTATCCCTTTATAACCACTTTTATAAATATCTTCCACATTAGTTTTTAAATTGGAGTGTTTCTTACAATATCTAATTGGGGTAATTTATTCATACTTTGATAGACAAAATGTTTGAGACTATGATTACTCAATTAGTTGTAATTTCACCATAGAAATAATATGAGTTATTAAATTATCTTATTTGAATGATTTTTCTATTAATTATTTCAATCATGGTAAAAAAAATTACCATATTCTAAAAAAGTATGATACATGAATTTTTTGAAAATATCTCTTTCTTTTTAATTTTCATAGGGTTTTATTAAACTATGAAGTTTGTGTTGGAGTTCAAAAATATATAAAACCTCCTTCGATTTCATTTTCTGAAAATAAATCACATCCATTTATATTCCAATTATTTTTAATTATCTATCATTTCCGAACATTAAAAATCCATTATCATATTTTTTTTCAATATATATGTTTTTCAAATATCCTGTCATATGCATTGAATATGCACTTTTAAGAATCCATGGAATGCTCCTTTTTATTAAATGTAGACCTTCCTAAACAAAAAAGGCTATTTACTGAAAATTATTCTTTTAAGATTGATTTTTCTTTTTGGAATGATAACTTTGACAATAAAGAGTACTAATACATTCTTTTAAAAAAATTATTTCTTCTCACATCATCTACAACATTCCCCATCATTATAAAATTGGTTTGGCAATAAAAAGATTCTATCATTTGGAAATTTTAATTTTCTAATTTCCTAAGAATATTACAAACATTTCTTCTTCTTCTTCAAATTAATTTCAATTTTCCTTCAAGGTATAGTAATTTAAAGCCAACAATTATATTATTTGTGAAAACATATACCATGACATCCAAAATATACTATAAACCACTGTCTTTTATATAAATATGATCAATCCCTATAAATATTTTATTAAGGGATGAGAAATATTTGTATATTTATTTTCTTCTAGAATGGGGAAAATTTCTTATAGAGTTTTTTCTCAATATGTTCTAATGTGTAATATTTCCTAGATCATTTATTATCCCATGATTTCCTTAAAAAATATATCCCAATAGCTTGGTTAGTAAAATCAGGTAATCCTTTACATTTAGGGGGATGAGATTTCAACTAATTTAGGGAAATAGATTTCTCACCAGCAAGAGATGATACATATTTTCTATTTGAAGCACTGTTGAGTTTTTATTTCATCTTTATTTTGGTAAATTTAACCTTAATTAGTTTTCATATGTATAAAAAAGCACATAATCCTTAGAAAAAAATCTTATATGGATATATTCAACCATTTAACCTTTTTCATCTATTCACTACTTATGGTTTACAACCAATGGAATCATATTCTTATTTTAGAACATCATTCCATACATTAATATATTTTCTCATTTATTTCTTCATAATCATGAGTTTATATTTATTTTTTACTTCTCTCCGTAAATAATGAAATTTTAGATTTGAGTCTATATTATGTATAAGAATCATCACCACCTTCTAATTATTTTCCATTTTAGGAATGTCCATTTTCTCAAAATTTTCAAAGAAGGTTCTGAGTTTCAAATAATTTTTATCATCTAAATAATTATTTGTAATATATTAATTCTCAAATTTCATACTCAACATAATTCTTTTTTCCTATGTAAATTTTCAAACTAGTGTCCTTCTTATCTTCTATAGAATTTTTTTAAACTATTCCATGAAGCCTTTTCATTATAATGATCTTCCAAGTCACCAAATTCTTCAAGGGGTAATTAATATCAAATTTATAATTTCCTATACACTAAAAAATTTCATTTTTTATTCATCCTACAGACGTTAATCCTTTTCATGGATAGTTTTTAATGATATGAGATATGATATTTTGATTCTTTTCATCATCTCTTTTTTTTAAATAATTGATGTTAGCATTCCTAGTATCATATATTTTCTTCATTCTCATTGCTTCAAAATCCATTTCATCATTTTTATTCATTTTGAATGTTGGATAATTAAAAATCTCCAAATAAATAATTCTTTTATGAAACTCATTACGAGAAAAGGCATAGTTTTCTTCTTTTAAAGAGATAAAAGAATCAGGCCTTTCCCGAAATTATATCATGTGGTTATTAATGATGTTAACATTCTCTGTATCATGGATTTTCATCTCTAGTTTTTAAGATTTTTCCCATTCACATTTTTATTTCCCACCCATATACTTTTTAAATTGTTGCATGATTACATACCCTCTTTGAGACACATCACCTTCATGAAAAAAATTTGGTACAAAGGCATAATTTTTTTTCCCTTCCTGTTAACCTCAATGCTTATCATTGTAGCTAACGAAAAAGAAAAATCATTATCAATAGGTAGAAAACTATCTGTTACTATATAAATTACCTAAAAGGTAATATAAAATAAATGGGGTATCATTCCTTTCTACCAATGATAATTCTTATTATCTAATTAATGATAACATATTCTATTCACTGATTTTATAATTTTATTAGATTGGATTCAAAAGGGTAAACTATTCTATGAAAAAAAATGTTGTTCTTATGTATATTTGATCCATTATGAAGGGATGTGATGTTGAAATACTGGTCTCTTTTTTAAAAATTCAATTTTATTGATATTTAACCCCTAAAAGTAGTTATATTTTCATTCCTTATAACCATTTCTAACAAATGTACAAGCATTAAAATATAGGATATTAAAAAAGTAATGAAACATTTATTACGTTTAGACTCAATATGAGAAATTATATCATTTATATGTCCACTTCTGTGGGTACATAAAAATTCAATATTAGAAATAAGTGAATAAAAATTGGATCTAACTCTTATATAACTTCTTGTTCTCTTAATTTATGGTATTATACTGTCCCCTGTCAGTTAAAAATATTTTTCTCACAAAACATGACCCATAATAGAAGTATAAAATTTTGTAAAATGGTCTCTCAAACATTAATCTAACAATTTTTTATGGTTTTACTTATTATTAAGTGTCAAATAGGTTCACCCACTATACATTATATGAATTTCCATCTTTTTCAATTCACTAAAATTGTACCAATTTTTTTGGCCTATGTTATTTTATATTAACAAAATTTCCATGCCTCAGATATACAAAAAAATGCTTAATAATGAACTTGAATATGAATATCTATACATAAATCTATTTCTGATTATAAAATGAAAAATTCCATTTGAAACACATCAATATGAAGGGAAACCCTCGTTGGAAGCTTACATCAAACATGATTTATGCTACATTTTAGAATCTCTGTATGTGTTTATAGTAACTGATTATATTTTAATTTTCACCCTTTTATATAGGTTCTCCAAAATTATAAAATTTAGAAATTAAGTTTCACATTCCCTCTTAATTTGACTCATGAATTATTCAATCCTTCATAATTAAAAACAGTTTCACACATATTAACTCTTAAAAAAGAAATATAAATTTTCTCTATAACTGTAAAAGAAAGAAACATTCTTAAAAACTAGTAACATCAAATGATGAGGAACTTATATAATTAATCACTTATAAATTTTGGGCTAAAATTATTTTAAAGAAGAAATCATCACAACAATGTCCGAGACATTATAATGATTTTCGAAAAAAAGTTGAATGGTGATTTTTTTGAGGTTTTCTTCTCACCAAAAACTTGTTAATAAAAAATATTCTCGAGAAAATTTGTTTGATGACATCAAAAATATTTGTGAAATTATCATCTATTTGATGGATCATTATTTTTATAATCACTAATATCAACATGTGTAATTTTTTTCATCAGGATGATTTTTTTAGTTGAATTAAATTTTTTTTCATTCTCAACATTTTCCAATACAAATTCATTATTTTTTTAGTGACTCTCTACATAGACATCATATTTATGTTGGATTTTTATCAATTTTATGTATGTATTTTGGTAATTCCTTTTGAAAAATATTTCATATCATTAAAAAAATAAAAATTTAAATGTTTTTCAAAGATAATCATTGTTACTAGAAACCTCATATACACTGGCTATCTAGATACATTATCATCCACTATATATTTCTTTAATCCATTTAGAATGAAAAAATATTTTTCATTTTCAGTTTATCTTGACCTACTAATTTTTTGAAACTATTTTATTATAAAATTTTAATAAATTTATAAAAAGAAAACATTCTCTTTCTAGATCATATATCAAAATTTCTCAATATTTATTTGTCCCTATGAATTTGTTTAGATAAGAAATTTATCTTTTTCAAAAATATACTATCAATTTTTTCTCAATAAAATTAAGTATCTTATATTCATTGGGAATTTAACACTCACTTGGGCTTCTCCCCTTTTACTTTTTTTACAATTTTGATTTATTTTATCATTTTTAAACTAAACTTGCTTAATAACAAACATTCATTAACAATCATCATTCTATCAATTTTTTTTCTAATGATCTTTAATTTTTTAATCTAGGGATAATGTAAAAATTTTCATAAAAAAATTTGATCTATAAAATTATATATGGATACATAATTAGTTTTTATCATCATGAAAAATTCTATTACATCTTAATAATAAAAACATCTAAAAAATCACCATATTATCACAGAAAAACATCAACATGTCAGTCCTTCTGGTAACAGTTCACTAGTGTACAATGTATCCACTTTAATATATTTTATTGAAATTGTGATAATAGTTCAATTTTATGATACATCTACAATATTTTGAAAAACAATTTTCAAATAAAAAAGTACATTCTTTAATCTAGTTTCTTTAGAATTTATATGTTTTATGGGATTTTTTATTATTAAAAAAATATTTGTGTGTGGAAAAAAATATCAATGTCTTAAAAAAAATTACTCGATAATGAACCATTATTTTATGTTTATTTTTTTAAAAAATAAACTTCTCTCATGATATTCTTTATGTTAGAAACTATGAACATATAGTATAGAATCACCTAACATAGTTAGAATATTTCATAACAAAATTCCAGCTTCCTCAATAAAATTCATAAAAATTGTTTTTACCAAAAATTATTAAAAAATATTTAAAAAATGTTTCAACATCATTATGTATGATATTTGATAAGAAATTTTTTATAAAAAGTTATTTTTCAACAAATATGAAACACAATTATGGAAATATCACAAACTATATTCAATATTCAAATAGAAATAAAAGGGTACCTCTATTTGATATGTATGGGATATTGGATTTTGATCTATCTCACTAAATTGAATATCAAGGGAACCATTATATAAATGAATAATGGAGGAATAAATTAATAAGTTCATATAATGATATATATATATATATTTCTATTATTGATGGATTTTTTAATATAATAAATTTTATAGACCATAATTGAAAATATAAATATAGAATTTTGGTTGTGTTTTGATCATATATTAACAATTTTCTTAAAGTTCTATGGGAAATTTCATGAATCTAAACCTCAAAATCATGTGATATAAATACTTTAAACGTAATGTCCTATATAAAAACATTATTCTTGATGTTTAATAAATAAAAATAAATTATTGGTCAATTTATTAAAATGATTCACATCATAAATCTATATTCTCTATAAAATGTTATGTATAATAGGGTAATAAATGCTTTTATCCCCTATTTTATTTGTTCTAACTCATCCTTGATGTCCATTTTAATCAACCAAAATATTTACAATGCAACATAACTCGCCATCCCATTTGTATTGTCTAATATATTGAATACATAGTCTCATAATTTTATCTTAACATGAAAAATATTTATAAAATTTATTATGTACAAAATAATATAATAAAATTGTACGAGGAAAATTAACCAATTATTATCCCTTTAATAGAATACATTTGGGAATTTTAATCTAAAACTTTGTCAAATTCCATTACCATATTAATTAAATATATTCTTAATAGTAAATATGTTGATAAAATGTCTTCTAAATTATTATTAATTTCTCATTCATCATAATATCATTATTTATATTTAAAAACCTTTTATGTCATTGTATTATAGTATTCATTTTATATTCCAATATAAATTTTGGTGTAGCATCATACCAAATGGGATTGAAAATATTTATTTAATATTGTAAGTAATATAATTATCATATCTAGTAAAATAATTTACCAAAACAAAAAACTTTAATAATAAAATTAATTCATATTTCATTGATCTGTTATATATGATGTTATATATTGGAAAGTTTTAAAATGATTATCAATGATTATAAACAATTAAAAAATTCTAGGAATTATATTTTATTATATTGTTGATGAAATTTTCAGTTGATTGGAAATTACAAGATATATTATTCAATGGGGTAAGTGATTTTCCAAATATTTTAGTAAGACTTATATTTGGTTTATAAAAAATGGTTAGTTCATGTGGCCTATGAGGATAAGAAAACCACTATCATAATATTATGATAAATATTTATGTACGGTTCGAAAAAATAAATATAATATATAGGTAGGTCTATTGTGATCATGTATGTTTGATACATATGTCCTGTAAAGTTATGACTCATGATCATAATGATCCAAAATGACCTCAAAATGTTGAGACATGTCATCGTATGGTTATGGTGAGGCCTAAATTGGACAGTAAGGGGACTTCGTTTGTATCAAAAAAATGAAAAATTGAATATTTGGTGATTTCTAAAAAAATATTCTATTTATAAATGAGATGATATATGTGAAAATTATTTATATTGAGATATTAATGGATAAATACTCATGGTGATTCAAATGTAATATTATTCATCCTTAGATTAAAACATCAAAAGATGTGATGTGGTATGATGACATGGGTTCTCCACATAGAAAAATATTGATTCCAAATCACAATTCCATAAACACATAAAATAAATTAAATATTTTTGATGTATTTTTAATATATAATATTTATATTTTTTCAATAAATTTGAAGACAATCACTTAAATAAATTTAAATGTAATTATTTTTATTTTAATGAATGAGATGATCATATCATATTATCATAGATTTGACAATAAATTTTTGAAATCATTCTTTATTGAATATATATGAAGAAACATCATAGGTATTGACTGGGGAAATTTATAAACCAAAATATCATTTATAACTCACATCATAATTATACAAATATATTATGAGTATTATATGTTTAATATAAATGGGATAAATTAATTGAAATTTTTTTTTGAGTATTTTGATAATAACCAATATAGTATTCTATTAATGAGATCGAGGGACATTGATGAAGATCGAAATTCACTATGTTCTAGTATTTTGATGATATAAAAACAATAAATTACTATTTTTATTAATAAAGGATGTTACTACCATGGAGGAAGGAAATAAATTCATATACATTAATTATTATTCATAAGGATAAGATTTTGAAAAAATGTGAAATAAAAATTATTTGGATGCTTTTATAGTAGTATCAATAATTAATTCAATGTATTTCCTTATTTTAATCTATCCTTTGCTGATGAAGAATCCAGTGTTTATTTCAAGATCTAATTAAATAAAAATATATAAGAATGATTTCTAATGTTCTAGTGGTTCAAATATAATAAATTCCATTTAGTATTAGTGTGATGTTAAAGATAATTCCCCCCAATATAATTAGATGATGTCATATTAATCCTTATCTATTAATTTTTCTTAATTTTAAAATTAGAAAAAATTATATTGATAGTAAATTTTTTGAATCAATCGAAGGTTGATCATGTAAAAGAGTAGGCTCTTATACCGAAGTTAAACATTGAAAAATATCTTTTTTTGTGGTATTCCTATATTATTATTATTATTATTGGTTGTAGAAATTAAAATTGACATAATGTAATTTTAATATTGGAAATGAGTTTAATTCAAATAAAAATTTGTAAAAAGTTATTGGTAATGATCATTCACTACCCTTTTTGTTGTTACATAACTGGATCATAGAGATTTGAGTGGTATCATATCTAATTGGTCCTTACTTTAATTCAACTCATCTGAAGTCGATAATGTTGAACATGTTCACTATAAATTTCAATGGCCTTATTTATTTTGATGGAAGGAATATTAATAGGTGGAAGAATCATATGTGTTTATATCTGTTTTCAAATGGGTTTTTAAAATATTTATCATTCATTGTTGGCTATCACCAAATTATAAGTTATGGTGTTAGGAAATTTTCTAATAAGAGTAATTATAGATTAATTTGAAGGATATGAATTATATGTTAACATCTTTCATAGAAAAAGTGTACACCAATGAAAAAGAACTAAAAATATATAAAGATATGTTGTATGCACCCGAGAATATAAAATACAGAAAAATCAATATCCAACAATCCAAACAATAAATTTGGAGAGGTAAATTTAATAACATATCAATGATAGTGTAGGGGAATAATGATGATTATTTCATAATGGTGAGTGAAATAGTTAGTTGTATTATTAAATATGGTGACATAGTAGATGATTTAACTTTACCCTAAAATTAATGAAAAAATATCCCAATATATTTAACCTCGATGTCTTCATCCTTGTTAAAAATTCATGTTAACTCCTTGATGGGTTTCATAACACCATCATGAATTATTAGATGATAAAATTACTAGTCATTATGAAACAGGCCAAGAATGTTATAGATATTAAATCTTTTCAAAAGTTACAGATATAAAAATTGAAGTATATATTCCTTAATTATATTTATGAAAATTATGAGAGTGATCATATTTATAATTTGAACATGTATTTTGTTGAGGTAATCATTATTAATGGAAAATGAATGTATATGAGTGAACTGAAAAAAATTAGGATTTAGTTATTGGAGGTTTTTATTAAAATATTCCACTAAATAATATTTTTTTATTCTTAGGGGAATATAAAGAATAAACCCACAAATAATGACTAGAAATAATACTACTAAATTTAATAGAAAATCAGATGAAACTGGATGACGATTATAATGAATAGAAATAATGAATATTCAGAAACGATGAAGAAAATAGACCATAATCAAGTGTTGAGTTATAAGAAGTAGTTTCTATAATAGATACTAATTTAAATAAAAAATTTGTGAAAAATAGAATATATGAATAAGTGAGGAGGAAAAAAGTGAAGGGGTTTATTTAGAGAAAATGTTGAAATTTAATCTTGAGGTTTGTTTCAACAGTACCCCAAACCTTAGAAAAAATGGTAAATCAAAATAGAAGGATGTTAGTAATATAAATTTAGTTTGATATGAATGTTAAATTAGGTATATTTAAAATATTATGATGATCAATATTCTAAAGGTAAAAGTGGTTGATTAGGAATTTTCATAAAAGAATCTATAGAGAAGTTGTACAAACTAGAAGAAATTATTGCATATACTAAAAAAGGTGTCTTAATGCATTGAATACCCATGTCATGTTAATGAATTACTTTTATACATATTTCAATGTAATTTTTAAATAAATTCATGTTACTATGAATTCATGTGATTCAATATATGAAAAGACTAGAATTAATAAATATGAAATTATGAAAAGTATTTTATCTAACTAGAAAAACAAAAAATTAAAATTAAGGAAAACACGGACTGAAAAACCCCTTGAAATATGACATATATTTCTAAAGTCATTAGAAATGATTAATAGAATGATAGTTCCTTTAACATTATTTAAATAAACTGAATTATTGTAAATATATATATAATATATTTTGAAAAAAACTCATCAGTTTAATAAAATAAACAATTTTAGGAGATACTCTATAACAATTTCCACATTTAATACATATATATTAAATATTATTAGATGAATATTAATTACATAACATTATGGTACACACCAAAATTGAATACGTATTATATCTTTAGAAACAAGGACACAAAAACAAATAGATCAAAAGTTAATTACATCATATCCCACTATATTCATCAAAAATTGATCCTTTCTTATAAACGACATATATAATACCTTTATTTAAAACCCGAGGAAAGGAAACATACAAACATGTGATATTAGATGCATAGTAAGTGTAATAAAGGGGGGAATCAATGATAAGAAGCGTAAAATGTTCATAAGGGTATGCAAAAAAGAGAATAATATTTGAAAACCTTGACTACATATCATATATTATAAAGAAGAGTAACATCCTAAAATCATGGAAGTTCGTGAATAATAAAATAATAAGAATACATAATCCATTAAAACATAACAAAATAGTAGTAAATATTTTTTTTCATGATCATAAGTATTCAAAAACATTTCCTTAGTAGTTAACTATTAATACTAAAACTATCATAGTAAGTCGGGTAAAATTCCCAAACTATTAAGGAATACAAGGTTCAATCCCAAAACTATAATATTATACAAGTCTATTACTAAACTGGGTTTTCTCCTTATTACAGACCTACTTATCTCATGGAATACTCATCCTTACCCAATTATTTGGAGGAATATTTAATTTTGGTCCCACACATCACATAAGGAAAATCATACATATGTCCTACACAATATAATATAAAATTTATCATATTAGAAACAATGTGTAGAACTAGGTATTATAAATATTTCCTAATTTCATAATCCCAAGAAAAGAAAAAGTTTTCATAAATATTAGATCATTTTAAAATAGTAGAAAAAATATAGATAGAATGACTTTCATAATTAATATGTCATTATCAATAAAAAATATAAAGAATTAATAATTGTGGTACCATTGTATAATATTAGTATTAAATCATATGTATTATTAATGTTTGTCATCATATATGGAAGATTATTTTTAAAGATCACATGGAACATTTTATGTGAAAAAATTTACCATCATTTTTAAATCAAATCCATAAGATATATAAATTTCCAAATCATTTAATAATTCATATCCATTTAAAATAAACATGGAAAATTATAAAATACATTTTTAAATTTTAGATGTTATTGTGTAGAAAAATACCATTCAGGGTGTACACTTTAAAAAAAGATTCCTTTCACATTTTCGATAAAAAGTAAAAATCTCATCATTTAAAAAATGAAAATAATCTTCAGTTAAAACCATTTTATAAAAATTAAACAATTATTAAATATGAATTTGAAAAAGATTTTTTGTATATAAAAAGCCTTCTTTAAAATATTTCTAGAAAACATAGTGTTGAATGAAAATGATTTTCTATAAAAAAGAGAAATAAATTCGGTTTTTATAAAAATATTATTTTTAACTCTTGAGTGCATAATGACATAAAAGTGGATGGAAAAATATAATTACAATTAATAACCAAAGATAATTAAATTTGCACGATTTTCAGAAATAGACCATAATATTTCATCAACATAAGCGTAATTATAAATTATCATGAAAAATAATTTGTTTGTATTATAAAAACCTTAACACTTTGGTAAGATTTGATCATAAGACCGGGTAAATAATGAACCATAGAAGGATATTTGTAACCCATAATTTTCATGTAAATAATAATATAATAAATTCATGGGTAGTATTTGCACCATATAAAAGAAAAACCTGGGTAATATGGCATGTGTCCCATGAAAATAAAAGTGAGATGAAAATCCCTCACCTCAAGTATCAAAATTATTTATACAAATTATGGCCTCATTTATAATAAATATAGGGTTATAATATATTTATTTAATAATCATAGTCATATATATCATACCGTATATTATTTACTTATATCTAGTTGTAACCGATTTATATTCATTATTAAAATCACTGTTTCGAGTAACAAATTCATTGTTTTTAATGTATGATACGGTTATGTATTATTTTTTCATGTACAATTATCATATTCATTTAATTTATTTTATTGAAATAGGTATATAAATGTCATATATATTCATAATAAATTTATTCAATGAAATCTATTAATATTGGTGTGGGAAAATGAATTACATCATTCATGGAGATTGTAGACCATACGTTTGTGTGAACTTTGTTTCTATATTATCAATAGATAGAATAAAATAAATAAAATATTATATCACCTATAAAAATATTTTTAAATAATATATAAAAAATATAATCATTAAATATTTTTTATTATGATCTGTGTAAAAAAATGAAAAAACCATCGCATTTCTTTAGGGAAAAATATATTCCACACGTACACGTGAGCGATGTTATCATTTTCTAACAAAATAGAAAGTAATAGAGTATTTCTGATATTATAATTCCATAAGAACAATTATTCAATTAATATCATATATATATTTTATATCCCTAATTATATCTCTCCATCATAGGTGATGTTGGAAAATGAATAACATTGATTCGTGAGGCAGTAGTCCTCTATAACATCGTATATGGATTCTTCAGAGAACCTCTTTAAGATTACACCTAAATCATTATTAAAAGGTTTTTATTGAAAATAATCTATATATGAAATCAATATGGAAATAAGGGTGGTATATGGGTATATAGTGTGTGAACCAAAAGGATTTAGGAGGATAAATATGAGATTATAGGGGGTTCCCTGTTATATGTGGGGGAGAAGGCACACATGGAATTTTGAAAAATTCAAAGTTATAGCCACATTTTACTCATAAAAAATGAATAAAATGTATCATGAAGGAACTTTCAATGATATAAGTTCAAAATATGTCCATCCAAAAGGAATTGAAAAAATTACTCACTTTAACACTAATAATTTTAGTTTAACCCTTGATATACCCATTTTAACATTAACCACATTAATAAATTTTTACTGATTTTACTATTTATTTTAAAAATAATTAATGTTAAACATACTAAATAATATTAATTATTATGATTAAAAATATATAAATATGTTTTAAAAATAAAATTCATTAATAAGGAATACTATAATTTAGAATTAATCTTTCAGACGTGATAAAGATATATTTTCAAAATAATACATATTTGAAAGTACAAAAATGTTTTTATATCAAAATTTTAATTTAAATTTATCCCAATAACCCAAATTAGATTAGTAATAAAATAATTGAAATAATTTTAATTTCCAAACCATATTTAAAAAAATATAACATTATAAATTCAAAAATGAAAATAAAATTTTAAAGAATACTAGAATTTTCATTATTTATCTAAAAATTAATCTCTTTATAAAATCATTATAAATATTCGCTAGTATAATTTTGAATGGTTTATTTAAAAAAAATTATTTCTTCATATAAATTGTCTAAAAGGAGAAAAAATAATTTTATTACATTCTCAAAAAATGTAATGAAGACAATTTTTTGGAAAAACTGTTTTGTAATCACATAAAGACATTACCAAAAATTAATTACATGTTTCATAAATCATTATTCTTTATATAAAACCGTTATACATATTTTTAAAAATGTGGTTATTAATATTTATAAAACTAAATTTAATGGATATGTTATAATGGTAATGTTTAAATTATTAACATTAGTAATACATTGTGGTTCATTAAAACTCAGAGTTTTATGTGACACATGATATCATAGAAATTAGTTTTTTAGAAAATTAATTCAACTATAAGGCAATTAAATCATACCCACCATAAAGTGAATTTCACCCTCCAATTTTTTTTCTCTTTTATAAAAAAATTAAGGATACATCTACCTCATCATATCCTCATGTTCCCATATAGATTCTTTATGTAGGTGGTTTCAATACAAACCAATGATTAGGTAAGTGTTAATATTTCATAAAACATACTCTTTAGAATATAGAATATCCTTTGTGTTTTCCTCACTGGAATGATCATGAACTAGTGGTATTTCATAGGAGGCTAGTACATTTTAATTATCACTTATGTACTTACTTAGGTGTGATATATATGAAACATGTCCTAGAATCTAGAGAGATTTTGTAGAAGCTCCAAGCGATAAGCAACCATCTCTTCTCGATAAAGAATATCAAAAGATAAAATATTCATAGGGCACATATATCCCCTATTTTAAAATATTAAAACCTTTTTCCAAGTATATATTTATAGAAAAAACATATCTCCAAGTATAAATTATAGATATCTCTAGAATTCTCCGAATTCATCCCAAAATATTGGAGTTCAATACATATTTTCAAATAGGGATTCATTATGATCAATTTAAATTCTGGAGTGAAATATATTATATATTGAAAACTCGATGGGAGGAAGGTATTCATCACAACCACCTATGAAATACATAGAAAAAGAACATATATTATGCTATTGATTTTTAATTATTACCATAGCCTGAACATATTCTTATGGATGATATTATGTGTGGAATTTTGAATTCACGTCTATAGCATATTAAATACTTATCCAGAACATCAAGGTAAACCTATGATCATTATCAAATGCAATTAAATGTGGTAATCTACGTTACCATACCACATCATTTATGTATATTCTGGAAAGCTGATCTAAATAAAAATATTATTTTAACAAAATTAATTGTAATTAGATTGTAACAAGATATACTATATAGAAAATAGAATTAAATCCTTTATATGTTATGTGATGGAGAACTAAAAAAAATCATTTTAATGTTTTCCCATTTCATTTATGGTATGGTTAATGGTTATTAAAACACCATATACTTTTATCAATATTCATTTACTTATTAATATACCAAGAACCATGATACACACTTGGAAATATTTCCCTTCATGTTATCCAACCATAAATAAAAATACAGATCTATATCCATCATTTATACTTCTATGATGAATAGAGAACAAAGAACTATAAGCTTCCTATAATAACCTATCCTTTAGTTCTGGTATGTAGGGAACACATACATGTTTTGGAATGTCATAATTCCATCACAGTCAAGGTTAAACATAGGAATAATTTTGAACTTATTTTTTATCTCTACATTTTCCTTCTATGCCGATTTAATAATTACACAAGTAGATAGTAGAGAACCCATTTGGAAAAGATATAATTTCTTTCCTTCCTTCCATATTAATATATATTTCATTCTTAATTCTTGAAATATTAAAGATTTTGTGATTCCCATCATAGAATATCTAGCAAGATACTTTTTACTCATAGCATTGGGTACCTTATTCACATTACTGTGGTTGTGATGTATTGATAATCCATAATATTTAATCAGTTTCAAAAATCTTTTATTTTCCATATTTATATATTTTTTTTGAATATACTCATTAAATTATTTTTATTAGTATATATATAACACATTTAATTGTAAAGATAATTCCTCTACATGATTAATGAAAGAAATACCACATGTTATTCCAAATCATGAATTGGGTAAATTTTCCCTTTATCCTTCAATTAATATGAGGGGTAGTCTATAAATATATCATTATATATGAGGATAAATCCTAAACCCATCTTTAATACATCAGTACAGATTACAAAAACATATATACAACATGATAATGTAATCATAGGTTCTGTAATTAACTATCTATTTAGTTTCATGATATCTTCATCTCATTCATCTGTCCAAAGTAACATGGATCCATTTTGATTTACGTTAGTGAGTGAATTATATAGTCACGAGAAATTATACAGAAACCATAAATAATTAGTAACCAAATAAAGAAAAAAATCGTATTATAGTTAATGTGGTTGTTCTAGAAAAATGTCAAATAAAATTCATATTTTATCGATCCAATGATATAGCCTCTATTGAGATTAGAAGAACAAAAATGCTTTCTTACAAAAAAATTACACTTTGTAATTTTTTCATTCAAATTATCCATCCTGATGGTATTCAACACTATACCACAATAACATATATGTTCTTGATTTCACATTGAATATATAATAATATAATTTTTTAATACCACCACAAACTGATCATGGAAATCTCTAAAGTCAGGTGTCATTAAATCAAGGATTATTATAGGGTAATTTGTAATACTAAATGGGTTCAATATATATTCATTGTGTCTATACCATGAATGAAATGTTTCCTTGTGTATAACTTCCTTATTGATAATCAATTGATGATATCAGTAACAATATTCAATATTGGAAATGTATTGAGCACCATCCATTAGATGAAGATAGTGACCAATATGGTATATGGGATACATTTTCTTGTTATTAATCTTGTTTATATCGTGATAATCAATAAAGAGTTGAATTGATGAATCAATTTTTTTTTTAAAAAAAATGGTTCACTATAAGGTGACACGCATGGCTGGATGAATCCATTTTCATGTTCTCTTAGAATTTATTTTTCAATTCCTACAAATCAATCAAGGATATTCTTTAAATATTCTTCTAAATATATGAGAAACATGTGTGATTTTTATTAGGAACTCAACTTCTTGATTTGGTGGAATACTGTGAAACTCATCCCAGAAAAAGTCCAGAAAATTCTCCCATAGTACGCATATCATTGATGACGAGTATCCCACAAACCATTATTTATTAGAACCCATTTCAAATAGGATTAATGACCCATATAATGGATGTTATCTCATTAAAAAGATCATATTTATCATATAACTTATAAGTGATCATATGTTCGTTCAGAATATAAAATGTGAATTCGCTTCCTAATCACCTGATTTTGAATTGATACTGATAAATTTAGACCCTACATAAGAAAACATAAAATTTAACCAAATAGAGAAGGGTATGATTTAAATGAAGAACATTACCACAGACATCAACTGGAGAACAATCATAGAAATGGTATTATATCATCAAATTATAAAGGGTTATCCCTAATAATTCAACATCAAATCATTTGAGTGTCATTTTGAAAGACATAATAAATCAGATATAATGTTTTGGGTAGATCTGGAGTAAAATAATAAATTACTAGTCATATATAGGGAGATAAGTGTAACATGAACCATTTCTATATCATAAACCTTGTCAGGAAAATATTTCTCTAAAGATTTCAAAATTTATATCTATTTTTAAGGTATTAGACGTCAATTTTCATCACTAAACATCGAATAAAATAACTCGTTAGAAAATCCCATACTCATTGCACTTGAAACACATGTATTTGGGGGACCAATTATATAAATAATTCCCTCTATTTTATTCAATTTTTAACATTCTTTTCCATAAATCTAAATTTCAATTGACTAATATGCATTATTTCAAAACATAATACATTTATCAGTCCCCTTAAAAAAATTTATAATAGGTTTCCTTCACAGCTTAATCATGATTAAAATATCATATTCTTCTCTCCCCGGGTTGTTGAATTTTCATTATATTCTAACCTTTTTTTCTAATGAAAACATTATGATTCATGGGTAACACTAATATAAATTTATACCATGATAGAACATCAAATGATTTGTTAATTAATATTTAAGTTCCTTATGGATGAAATTATTTACAGTCTTGGCTATTTGTAACTGACGAATATATGAAAATTATAATCTAGTTAGATATTAAAATCAAATGCATACATTTCATGTCTTGTATAATATTCCTCATAGGTACAAATGGATCCTCTATCCTTATTTTTTAGCTCAAGAATTTTTATCTATTTTAATATGTAGAATATAAGGATTGAAAAAAATGATTAATATGTAAATAAAGGTAAAACACTATACAGAGTCAATTTTATCTTATTTCCTCATATTCTTGATGATATCCCACCATTGATCTGCTTCACCATCCCAATGATAGAAAAGAAGAATGAATTTTTCATGATCCAAACATAAGAGGAATAAAAAAGTATTTTTAATGGTATCAGTCCATTTTATGGTAACTAGTGAATCTGTAGAACAGATAAAATAAGGTAGATGTTTCTTGATTAAGGACTTAATAGAATTTTGTTACAATCCTTGAAAATATTTATGATCATCAGGATTTATAGCTTCAGAATGTTGCATGAACATAGAATCCTAATTTTTCATTCTATCACCTATAACATCTGGTTTATCTAGGGGACATTCATTTCATTTTCATTCACATTAAACATTAAAATGATTCCATCATGTTCCATATATTTATTAAATCTATGAATAATTGATTGAGAATCACTATTAATTGTGGGAAACCACTTAATCATGGGGAATAATTTATGAGAAGTATAAATGGTTACACCTTCTTTTCAATATATGAAACCATATATCCACCCTAGTCAATTATTTTTAATAATGCATTAAAATCATATATTATGGTTCATAATGATTTTTCAAATTACCAAATCATATATGCCTAGAGTGTTAAAATAGGTGTACAACAAATTCTATTATTGTATACCAAGTGATGAATGATTCAAATCCTAATGCACCCTGCTCAGAGTTATTACACTTATGTAAAACTATTCTGGAACCAACATCCTCTTGTAGTATCTAGATAGAGGTGTAATTTTGGGGTTACCGCTATCTCTATCCTCACCAAAATTTCATTATATTTTCCAATAATTAATATTATCATTAGGTTTGTCACTAAAGTATTCTCATCGTAGATTCCCAAGGTTATCCAAATGTTTCTATGTTACCAACATTGAGGTTCCACACATCTCATACATAGAAATCACATCATAATAGAATATTATTCTTTACAAAACATAATGATCCATTCCATTGTTGTATAAGTATAGTATATTTGGAAGAATGTAAACTTAAATAGATCATTCATAACTAGACTACATCATCTCCCCCCAAATTATTCATAACTAGAAACCTTTCTGAATATTTCATACATAATACCTTTCTTTTTATATTGGGAAAAGGAAACAATAGAATGTTTTGAACTCATATATATAGTTAAAGTAATAAAAATATATATCAATTATCACATAAGCATAACATGATCACAAGGGGACAAAGACATGAGAAACAAATTTTAAAACCATACATTCTATATCATAGTTCATAAACACGATTTGTGGTATAAATCTATTATGTTTATTATTAAAAAAGGAATCAATTTACATAATCAATGAGAAATTAAAAAATTCCAAATAAATAGATTTTTACAATAATAATAAGTGTAGAAAATAATTTTCTTAGTATTCAATGATTGCTTCCAAAACTATCATAGATGATTAGGTGGACTCTCAAACCATTTAATAGTCATGGATCACCCCAAGACTATTATAGTGGGCATGTACCTTATTGTAATGTGTTCACTCCGCAATCCAATCCTATTCATCTCATGAAAAACTCATCTTTTCCAAATTAACGGGAGGGATATATAATTCTAGGAAAACCCATGAAATAATTAAAAACATAAATATGTTTTCCACATGACCAAAAAAAATCACCATATCAGAACCCATGAAAATAAATGTGTTTTATAAACATTTTAACAAATCATTACTTGTTGATGTGAAATATGGTTCCTAAAAAATTTATAATATCATCATAGTAAACCCCATGTAAAAGGAACATATTTCATAAACAAATTTTCATCATAACTATAACCATATAATAAATGAATAGGGATTGTATCGTTGTATCATATAATTATTAAATCTTTATTAGCATTAAAGGATGTAATATTATATGTAAAATGATTTTTAACTATCACTTTGAGGGGGGTAATGTACCAGGATTCTGATGTCAAGGAGGTCTCTATGGATGGTTTAGTCATGAAGAAAACATCTCGTGATCGCCATTCTAAAGATGAGGTGAATGAGAATAAACCTAATCATACAGATTACATGCCCAATTATACTGAGTTCTTTAACTTGAGGGATTATATAATGTTTGGAAAAGTTCAACAAGATGGTGGACATAACACTGATGTTCAACATGATCACTGTCATAAAGGGATTTGAAGATATAGTCAAGGATTTTGAAAAAATACTTGGTAAGGCCCTCCATGGATGTGAAGAAGTTCCTTGGGAACGAGTCCGACAATTACATTTCTAGTCATTTAGAAGGAGAAATAGAGGAGGAGGATTTGGGTGGTAGGCTTCCAAGCCCGATGAGAAATAATATCCGGAAGGGAATTCATAAAGAGAGGAAGGATTAAACCATCTTTATATTACCAAGGGTGGCATTATAATTGAAGAAGTTGAAATCCATATAGATGGAAATCTATAGGCACTCTTCCCCCAAGGCCACTTATCGGAAGTAGAAGTCCGGTTATATTCTTGTGAAATCATTGTAATTAACTCTATGCTCAGAAGAAGAATTGGACGAACATGTTTTTTCACTCAATGATATTGACGAAGAATCCGCCAAAAATATCAGAAGGGTATTAAGGGTGACTCTCAATGAAGTGAAGTTCCAATAGATCGATAAGAACAATCTGATCAAATATTGGGGATTCAATAATGGTATGATTAACCTAGTAGAATACATCGAGTCCTTGGAAACACATTCCATTTAGTTTTAAGATATTATAATTGATGAACTGGACAGTCAGGTAAACAATATATATTGGAATTTGTTTACTCAGATTAAATATGGAAGAAATAAAATATCCTTTAATGGATCTAATATTTCTTGTGTGGTTGAACATATGTTGTCTCACTTTTTACTTAAACGTTTTTGAATAATAAAAATTTAATTTTCAGTCAATCAAACATATCTCAGATATTAAATGAAATCTTATATTTGAAAATATATTTGGAAACAAGAAATGGTTTTTTAAATCACTATTAATTCATGATGGTTTAAAATATTTTTCATTCCATATATGATTAAAAATAATTTCCCTCAAATTTTCAATAATAAGTAAAAAGTTCCTCAATTTAAAAATTACTAGACGATTTCTATTAAACCATTTTTTGAGAAGTAAATTATAGGAAAAAAATTAGATTAAAAAATATTTTTTGAATATTAATCACTTCATTTTTTAATGAAAACATGGAAATGAATGAAAAATTATTTTTGATAGGAAGAGAGATATTTAGTCATTTTTCCATGAGATTATTCCTAAGTCCTATAGTGTACAATAAGAGAGGATAATAAAGGAACATCAAATATTAACCATAAATAACTACAAGATAATATGTTTCCCAAGTTTCATGTGTGTTAGATCATAATATTTCATTATCAGAATCATAATCATAAACATATGGACAAACAATGAGATTGTATTTGAAAACATATAACACTTTTGTAAATTTTGAATTGTATACACTTTGAAGGAATGTACATTAATTTTTTTTAAAAATGATAATTTATATGATAAATATCAAAATATATATCTATTATAAGTATTTAAACCACACAAAATACAAACATGGTGAATATGGAATGTGTCCCAAAAAAATAAAAGTGAGATGAAAATCCCTGACCAAAAGTCACAGATTTCATCCTAAAAAATTGAACCTACTATATAATAAATATAATTATGTTATAAGTGTATTATTTCACAATAATATAATATATCATAATATATATCATTTACATACATACATTTATCACAAATTAATTAAAAATTCTTTGTAAAAATAAATGTTTCAGGTAAAAACTCATTTGTTTTTTATCATTTTTTTGAATCAGTATTTTTGGACATTACACATTGATCAGACATAAAAAATTTACAATATGTTAGTAATTATATAAATATCATATATATTAAATGTAATTTCATTTATATTGGTCCATTATAATTAGAGATAGAAAATAAATCACACAATTTGGGATACTCTTTTTCATATGTACCCATATGCGTAGTTTCCATTTTATCCAGGGATCAAAAATAAAGAAGGTAAAAAATTTATCAGATTAATAGAATAATTTAGATTTAAGTTTTATCATATATCTTTATTTAATATATCAGTAATACCCTAAATTTAAAAATTAAATATAAAATGAATCACTTCATTTTACGGAGGCTGTAGTCCTGACGTAAGTATTAGTGATGTTATTATATTCAAATAGATTGAATAGAAAACATTTAAGTTTGATATTATGATTCCAAAAGTATAATTATTTCATAATCATCATAATAATATCATAATTGCATTATTATATCTATATTCATCTAGTTGTGATGGAAACCAAATAACAATGATTCACGAGGTTGTCGATTGTCGTACAGATGATCTATGGGTATTTTTACCATTTGATGGAAGATGATATTGATGTAGGTATTAAAACTAACGTAATGAAATGTTAGAATATGGGAGATATTTTTGTTTTTATATCAGTATAGTTAAAGTATATTTTAATTATAATGAAGTAGAAAAAATGAAAAAATTCATGCTTTATGATAATACCCTTTTTTGGAGAACCTCTTTCGGTTTACCAAAAAAGAATTTATAGGAGGGTTTCATAATAAAAATACATCCTCCTAGTTGTTTTTGAGAGAATCAAGGATGAAATTTTTTTATGAACAAAAATTATTTCAATGTGTAAATTGGAGATGAGAGAGGGTGCCCCCTTTTATGTGGGGAATATGAAACACAGAATCATTTTGAAATGAAAATATTGTACTGAAATTTTACACAAAAGAAAAGGCTCCAAAATAGATCATTCTAAAACATTAGATGACGTAATTTCAATATATATATATATATATATAGAAATTTCACATGTTTTAGGTAATTTTAACCCATAATGTATTATGATTAATCACTAATAAACTTAATTTACCCAAAACATTGAAAATTATTTTTATAATTGTTTACAAATAATTATTAGAAGAAATTAATTTGAACTTATTATATAATGTTATGTTTTCTAAACCCAAATTTAATTTCCATTTTTAAAATTACAATTCATAATATTGGAGAAATTTAATTAAAAATTAATCTTAGAGATGTGATGAGAATGAGTTTTCCAATAAAAATATTCCACAAAGATAAAAAGATTTAGCATCATTATTAAACATATGATTGATAAAAATGACTTAAATTTATTTAATCTAAAAATATTTAAAATATAATAATGTTTTAAAAACATCTTATAAAAAAATTTATCTTTTTAAATTCATAACGAAAAGACAATTATTTATTAAAAATAAAATTTTTCTTTATTTATCCAACGGTTAATCCTTTTAAAAAATTCTAAAAAAATACAATCTGTGATATTTTTGGGGTGATGATTTTAAAAATTCATTTAGATCTTTCATATAAATTTTATGTAATTGGAAAAAAAATATTATTTGTTTACAAAATGTAATACAAACATATTATTTGAGAAGAAAACATTTTGGGTGTATATAAAGACTTTACAAAATATTATATACTTTTTATTAATATGTTTTCCTTAAATAAAGCAAATTTTCTTAATTTTCAAATTGATATTTTTCTTTATCATACAACAATGTTTGAATGATATATTGTGTTATTAATTTACAAAATAATAAAATTATTAATATAATACATATTTTTAAAATCGGTAGTGTGTTTAACATAAGATAAAAAATAAAAAAAATTTAATAAATAAATAATAAAATTGAAGGGGGTCACATAATAATTTTTTTAGGGTTTAGTATAAAAATTTTATTTTTTGTATAATATGTGTCTCTAATAAGGAAAATATGGTTAGAATGAGGGACATGCTACTCTAAAAGAAATATAAACAGATGTAAAATAAGATATATATAATATGGAAAGGCATTAAGTATATTTACAAAAACAATATAATGGAATTGGAATTTTCTGTGGATGTACTGAAAAATATTCTTCTTATTTTCTAATATTTTTAGTATGGTCTTTTGAATTAAAATAAATAATTTCAAAAGGAATTAAGTCCTTAAATAATATAATTATATAATAATCATTGAATATCGAGGTTTCCCTAGAATATTGAAAGATAATAATCCCTCAATCAAAGATTTTTGTTATTAATAAAACATTATATGGCATATATCAGAATTGAAATACAATAATGATTATTATGAGGTATGAGTGACATTTATTAATTATATAATAGTAAAAAAATAATTTGATCCATAGTGATTAATCTGGAAAAACTAATTTAAATGATATCATCATCATTGTTGGGATCAAGGAAAACCAATATAGTTTTTTCTATGGTATGTGATTATGGTAAGGATTTAATTTTCAACAAGACCAAATTTTTAATTGTATGATTTTAGAATGGAATTATCATGGCAATAAAAGATGTAACTAGTAGGAATTTATTTTAGACTTGAGACACTAGTAAGTTTTTTTATATTAGTATTTGGTAATAAATAAATCTACAGAATGGAATAATTTTCTATATTAGTCAAAATAATATAAGTAAAATCCATATTGTAATATCTTTACTATATATTACCAAGTGAAATAGATATACATATAATATTTTCAAAAAGTCTTAAGAGGGGTAATGGTTGATGAGAAGCGCAAATGAGTAGAGAAAAAAAAAATTCATGAAATATTTATTTTTTATTTAAATGGACCCATGAGGCAGAAATTTGAACTAGTAAATTATATTTTATAGAATTTATATATGAATTCAAAATGTTGAAGAAACTATTATTAATGAATCAAAAGTAACATGAAGTGAATATGATTATATTTTGAATATGATATGTTTAAATAGATCAGGAGATTTAAATCATGAAATTTAGAATAGATATTTATGACTCAACTAGAAATGTGTTTGAGTCATATAATTTTATACATCGGATTAGGCATCAATATAGAACCCTATACACACCCCCAACAAAATGGGGTTATTTAATGAATAAATTGAACAACTATTGATATTTTAATTATAATACCCTAATTATTTGAAATGTGAATGTTATTTTGGAGAGAGAAATGATCCAATACTATAATTATTCAAAAAAAATTATTATTGAGTCTATATTCAAACAATAAATCATTTGTGATTTGAACGAAAACAAATCTAAATGTTTGTTATTATGAATTTTTTGAAAATATATGTATCATTAATGTTAAATGGACTAGTCTTGTAAAATTTAATGAAAGATATGATTTTTTAATATTTCATATTATATTATATAATGTAATGTATTATAAATTATGGAACTAGTAGATCTTCAAAGTGGTTGAATAAAATGATGAAAAAAAATTGAAATATAATTAAATTTTAGAAATCTTTTTATAGAATAATTAAACGTACTTACCCTTACCCCAGAATCCTGAAACCAGTGCCTTCTTTCATTGAAATTGTATATGATAATAGGAATGACATCCTAAAGGCTAGTACAATTACGTAGTATTTTTTAAACTAGATACATACACAATACTTTCATTACCCATGAATACAAAAATTATAACCATGTTTTTTTCTATAGAGAATAAATTTATTCCATAAAGAATATCCATTCATATTAATCATAATATACTTCATGGAATCATGGGAAATGAAAAAATATGGTTGAGCACAAATTCATAGTAGGGGTTATGTACAGTAGATGAAATCATTAATCAATTGGAATAAGTAACAAGGATAGTAATTAATTAATCACAAATGCCATTTAAATAAATTGAAAAGAAATACTAAATATTAAAAAGTAAATAAATGGGAACACATTCAATTTAAATAACTGTATAATAAATGATCAATATATAATGGTCAATAACTGATAAGGCATGAAATTTATAAAATTGGAGAGGAATAATCTATAAGGAAAGGAAAATAACTTAAAGTGAAATCAATTTAATCAATAAACTGAATATAAAATGCATCCAATGAAAATATCATAGTGAAAATCTACAGTATAATATTAAATAAAGTCTTAATGTTGGAAATTCTTAACCATTGGTTGTCATTTCTCTATTATATGATACCTCTACAGAAAAACATTTCAGAATATGGTTTAATGTGTAAGAAAAAACTTGTTTAATTATATATTAACTAATTCATCATATGAGATGTACTGAATCATTAATTGGCTATATAATACATGTCCTAACACATAACATCAAGTCTATATCACTCCTCGTATATCAAAAATCCAGTTTTATTAATGAAATTTTTTCTTTATCATCAAATATCCATATTGAGTAAAAAATATGGATTTATCAATACCTTTATAGACAATCAAATAACATTCAATGTGTAACACCAAATATAGATATGAAACATCTTTTAATAAATATGAATTCTCATGATAAATAATATTTATATTTTGTGTAAATTTAATTTATAATGATCACCTAGATGTGAATATTTTATGTATATGTTAATGACCATAAAATGAAACAATGATGTTAATATCAATATTATCTTGGGCCCAAAGAATCCAAACTCATCCAAATAAGGAATAAGAATGGTATCAATATATACCCATAAGAGAATGAATAAATGTTTTTTTAATTGAATAAATTAAAAACTATACAAATAAATTTAAAATATTCTGGAATAAAATACCCTTTTCAATTTGGAAAATATTTTGAAAACATTTTTATTTGAAAAACCCTTATTGAAACCTTTCAATTAAAAATATCATCAAAACATTAAAATTTTATATTAAATGAAAATAAATTCATGATTGATGGTAATTATGTATATACCAAAAAAGTGAAAATGATCATTACTTTTGCAATGTAAAATTGTTTGGAATATGGAATTTTCAAAAAAGGAAAAGTTGATTGTATTTAAATTTTCAATAAATGAAAATGCATAGTTATTTTAAAAATGACATAATATTCCCTTTAATTATTTATATATTGATTTATAATATTTGATAATATATTTATTAAGATTTTTTAATAGGTTAATATTTATTTTTATTTTTTATAAATTCTGGGTTTGGAAGAAAATAGATTTCTCAAGAAGGAGAGAAATGACATGAGATTTTATAAAAATAATTTATAAAATAATTTAAGTAAAAATTAGTAAAAAAATGTTAATATTACATTAAAATATAATTACTAATAATAGGATATTATAATTAAATAAGTTTTTATGAAATGTTTAAATATTTTAATTCAAATGATATTCAAGAATAAATAATCACAATTAAAGTGAGATTGTGATTTAATCCTTTAACATATTCTTGTTTTTGGTTGAATATTATTTAAACTCATCTATAATGGATCTAAACTCATTATTAACAAATTAATTAACCATATTAATATTAATAATATCATATATTTTACCTTTATAACATCTTATCACCCGTCCACTGAAAAAGAATCATTATTTTCAATATTTTAGGTGTTAATTTCCTTATTTTTTATGAATTTTTTGTTATAAAAGTGTTCATTAATATGCATATTATATATTTATATCTTTTCCAAAGTATAAATAATGAAATATGCATTATATGTTTATATCAATTTTACTTTAGAAAATAAAAATTAATGATGATTATGAAAAATGAAATATGTTCTGATCTTGTAGACGGTAGGTCTTATATATTCTCGAGTAACAATTCCATTTTTCAATGATCATTATAGGAATGGGGTATGAAATATTTTGATATCAAATAATTATCATAATATCATAAATATCATATTTTATACTAATATTTTACTATAATAACCCATCCTTAAACCTTACATAATCACGAGTTTTTATCATGAAGATACATTATTTCACAATGAGGATCTTTTAAAGTATATAGTTTTAGATAATTATGCCATAAATTTAACATTACATCTCAAAACTTATAGAGTATACACTTCTAATCTATACAAATTTTCACAATAATAAAACTACTTAAAAATGATATTTCTTTTCTTGATATAAATTTTCATGAATTCTTATTTTCATTTATCATTTCTAATACCATGTCAAAAACATTTCAAAAACATGGTATGACCATGAAAATCTCAGTAAGTAATATAAAATAAGGAATAGATCTATTGAATATTTAATAATCATAAAAACATTTTACCAAAATCATTATTTTTTCCCATAAAATATAAACTATTTAACAAACTTTAAGAAGTCCTAACATTCCTAAATCAATTTATAGATATCATAAATTGCAAATGTAATGTGTGGAATTCATAACATACTTAAATTGTATCTTTTACAGGTATATAGGGTGTAACCGTCAAGGTTATGTCTAAAATATTCCCCATAGTATATTCCCTAATTCTCTTCTAAGTAACGTAGTCATTTACCTCTGCCATATTATGCAATTCATTGGAGATATATCTCAGGCTCACCTACCATCCGTTTATCATGGAACATCTATTTTAATTAAATAATACCCAAGAACCATAACAATATCATAACACATAAAACAAGCATAAAGGAAAGATAAAATTTCACATTTCAATCATAATATATCTTTTGATGATATTGAAATAATCAATGTTTTCTCAGAACCATTTTCAATACTAAAATATGTAATAAGGTTATATGGTATTTATTATCCTTTTAAAAACATTACATCTTGTTGAGAAATCTAAATATCAAATAATCATCGTAGTGTTGGAAATGTCATTACCCCCATGTATACTAAAAAAGAACATTCTTTTTTCATTTAGTAAAAAGAATCATAAGGAAAAGATTACTTCTGAAGACCATAGAATTAAATTATAAGAAAAAATGGTATAATTATACATCATATAAAAGTAGTGGTGTATAACATCAAAATATTCCTCAATGACAGGAGATAGAGACGAAGACCCTTACCATGATCAGAATCATCACGTACAATTTTTATGTTCCTGAATAATAAAAATAGGTTAATTTATACTTTATTGAGAACCTTTTTTATGTTTACTATTCCTTTTATATAACTTATTTCTATATTATTTCAATTAAATATTATTTAATTTAATATGATTCATTTTTTCGATATTCAGTTTTTGAGATCAAAATTAATTAATTTATTGTATATTGTCTATGTGGTAAAAATTACATCATCTAAAGAATATTTTTCATTATTTAAATATCATATACATCCATTATATATGTATATAGAATATTCCATAACATTTGGAGAAAAAAAATGAAATTCACCGTTCATGGAGACGGTAAGCCGTACGTAGGCAAGGAAACTACGTTCATTTCATTGTCATATTAATGGAGTGGAAAATAAACTATACATAGGTATATTATAATTAAATTATAATATATATGCTATATGTTTATTATAATTTCAGGAACTCTATCCTTTATATGATACATGTATGGCATGACTGGGTCATATCGCATTGAGGGGGTTGTAGTCCGCACTTCATCAAATTAAATTGTCGTATTTACAAATTATTCAAAGAATAAAAGTTAAATAGAAGCATATAGACAATATATATAAAATATATATCATATATAAATATATTTCCATCATGAAGGACACCTAGAGAGGTGATATGGAAAATTGAACAATCATTGTTTTGTGAGGCAGTAGTTCGCTATACACAGTAACATTGGGTTTTTATCCATTTAGTGGAGTGGTGTGTAAGTGTAGTTTGAATAATTAACATATCAACATCATAATATAATTAAAATTATGATTTTTTATGTAATAAAATAAAAATAATACCATAGGGAGTGGGGAAAGAGAATAATGGAAATGATCATGAGTGAAGACGTTACCTCTATAATGAGTAACTTCTTTTGATTTGAGACAAAAAGATTTCTGGATTGCCCTCGTCCCATGTTAAGGAATCTAATAGGAAGACATGGATGTTGGGAGATTATTTGAGAAGAATTTGGATGATACAAGGTTATTTAGAGTTGGGTTTTATGTGGGTAGACGTGGTGGCCTTTTATAAGGGGGCTGAGGGGCACTTTAAGAAAATCTAGAAATATTAATTTATTAGAAATTCAATATCAATTAAAAATTGTCCATAAATCATTCAGTTAGTATATAAGAAGATTATGGTTTTAATAAACATCATATAATATTTTTTAGACACTTTTTAAAATTTTTAATTCTTAACTGTTTGGTTTTATCCATATTTTACCCTTATTAATCTTATAGTGAAATCAGTTAAATTAAACATTGTGGGTTAATGTAAAAACAATATCATGTTAAATGATACAAAAAAAATCATTTATGAAATATTTTTTACATATATTAACCATTTGGATTAATCTTGGATTTTTAGGAATTTAATATATTTTAACAAACTATTTTAAATTTTAAATTATGAATTGTGTCAATTTTGGACAGTATTTATACTTGGAATTTCTCTTAACAACATGATTATTGAAAACAAAATGCATTACTCAATGAAAATAATTCAATATCATCCTGGAAATTATTTTATGCATTAATTATGTCATGTAATATTTATTTTAATATTTATTATATAATTTATTTGAATGCTTTATTACTGAAGAAATCACTACATCATCATTGTGTCTTATATAAATTTATTAATATAATATCTAAAAATTATAAATAAAATACCATGATTAGAGAAATTTTTTTAGATTTATAATTACTATGTGTAGTCAAATATATCTGTTGTATAACCCCATATCAAATTTTATTAGTAAAATATACCTGTTTATGTTATATTTCTATTTAACCTAAATTAATTCTTATAAAATGACATTTTCACATCCACGTGGATCATTGGGGACCCAAAATAGAACCAAGGATTTCCATGGTAGGAAATATCAAATTCAATAGGATTATTACAACTTTTAGTGTAGTTTAATATTATTATAACATTATTGTTTTCCTTATTTACAAGATTTACCCTTTATCAATGGTAAATAAAATAGTTACGGAAGATAATATTCATTATCTCCAAAAATAAAATGTACCAATTAACAAAATTTTAACCATGGTAGGTAATTTGTACCTTCTGATTCCAAATATGAAATCCATTTTTGAAAATAAAAAAAACAGAATTTGTAGGTATTAATTTATAAATAATTCACGTAGTTAAAACCCAAAAGAGTGTTTTTAAGAGGTAAAAAATCTCAAAACATTTTCATGTGTTTAAGTCCAATTTCAATATAAAATTTCTCCTGATAAAAAAATGTATTAAATATTAAAAATATATTCTATATATACGTTTAAACCAATAAATCATATGACATAACTATATAGATTATCTTGATGGAAAAACTATTTTTTAATTAAAAATTTTCATATTTTTACCATTCATCAAAACAAATTAGTTATTAAAAAATATAAAACATTTATCCTTAGTAAATTTTGATTTCTTACACCTAAATAAGAATATTATTTTTTTAAAATTGTACATATAAGGGTCGAGAAAGATTAATATATAATGGATTCTCCATCAAAAGATGACAAAAATTAATTTCTATAAAAATACTTCTTTTATCCAACAAAATTCAAGTAATTTTTATATCGAATCTAGAAAATATATATGACGAATTTAAAACAAAAAATTTAATAAATATAATATATATTTCCTTAAATATAATTTCATAAAGGCTGATATGATTTTATAAACACAATTATTCTATTTTTATGAGGTTTTCAAAAAAAACACATCCTTTATATTCAATTGAATTTTATTTCCATTTCTAATAAATTTGGTAACTAATTAATGAATATTTAAACATGTGTAAAACATATATCAAAATTTAGTGGATACTATTAATTCCCACCATTCCAACATCTCGACATTAACATCCATTTCATATAATGATAGTCTTATAAGATAGTTTTTTGGTACAACTCAATGTTGTTAGGAATGTAAATTCTAGAGGAACCTATTATTGCGTTTTGAGTACACTATCAGAAAAATAATCCCCTTTAATATAAAACAAATATCTTATTCATAAATATTAATTGATATTAAATGGTCTTATTATATAAATACTAGGATCGTTACAACATTCCACCCTTTTTGAAATTGTGTCTTCGTATTTTTAAAATTGTGCTCGAAAACTACATTGAATAATCCCACATCTGAAAAAGAGTAAATAAAACAATCACATTAAAAGAAACAAAAGGAAGGAAAATGTTCACTCGAGATAACACATACTAGGATTCTGAAATGCACTGGGTTGCATTTGTTGTCAATGAGGCATGATGTTGTCATGGAATGAATGGATGTCAAGGAATGTTAAGATGTGAATGACAAAGGATGTGATGGTGATGGTGATAAAGGAGAATGGCCATGGTACTAAGATGCATGTCACTTAAGAGATTCACTAAGTGGTATTGGAAATTGTGGTTGAAACATTCTCCATGGAAATCAGACGAATGTTGAGCTGTTCTTAAATTTACAAGAACTTGTATCAAGTAGATACAATGTCACAACATTATTTGAAGACCATGCATTGTCTTCACAATGCATGAGGAGATGAAAGGGATCCATCCACAACTTCTAAGTGGATGAAGTGGATTAATGAAGTCCATGCACTAACACTTAGTGCATGTGAATGTGAAGAAGATCCAATTGATCTCTGATTTGATCAATGAAGCTCATTGGAGATTTGTTGTGATTCAAGAGCTCAGTTGATGAAGAACCTTCAAGAATTTCCCTCACAAGTAATGAATATTTGTTGAGAAGGAGTGAGTAATTCAAATGAAGAAGAAGATGAGAAAAAATGAGGAAGAAGGCTTCAAGTGGCATTTGGTATATGGGGATACTTTGTTTTTATACAAAGTATTTATTCCTATACTTAGCAAAAAATAAGGCGACCAAGGAGGCCAGCCGAGGGTCATCACCCAAGTCACTTGTGGGACTCAAGGTCACCACGCCCATGGGGAACCCTCAAAGGCCAGGGCAGCATCCTTGAGGCAGGGGCGCACCTGTAGGACACCGCATGGGCGCCTGGGGCACGCCCGGAGGAGCGCGGCAGGGGCCGTGTATAAGCCCCCGAGGGCACGCGGTGGTGAAGCCCGCGCACCCGAGGAAGCATAGGGGGCGCCAGTAGCGCGCCCGCAAGGAGCAGAGAGTGGGCGCAGAGCGCGCCCGTAGGGAGAACACGGTGCGGGGCGGCACCGTGGAGGGAGAAGTTCAACTGAGGGGTTGAGGCGGCGCTAGGGTGATAAAGCGCGGAAAAACAGCACGCCGATTCGATGTGGGACGCTGAAATTTCACACGGGACAGATCTGAGCCGTCCGTCTCATCGCGCGCTGGATCGCAGCCGCTCATCTCATCTGCCGCGCGCCGCGATTTAATCCGGCCGTCCGATGTATCTCAAATGTCTGATCCGACGGCTAAGAGTCCGTCTCCTTCCTCGAGCTCAGCCTAAGCTCCCCGACGTGCCTCCGTCGAACCAGGAGCAACCCGAGCACTAAAGTCGAGCTCCCGGCTGTCTTTCTCGAAGCCGAAGGCACCATTGTGCTCGTCTCTCCGTAAGGAACATATAAATGCAATAAAATACGCATGCACACGTTGGATGGAGAATTTCGAGTATTGGCCGAAGGCAAACGAAGTTCGGTGGCCATGAGGATTATTTCCTTGCATGGGATGTCCAAAACAGAGGCCGTGCATGCGTTCTAAATCGCATGCACGAGGAGGAATGAGGAAATGAAAAATAAATGAGCCCGCGTAGAAACAGAGGAACGAAATCAAAATTTGGAAAGATTTTGAAGATCCGAAATCTTCGGTGATTCAAGATTTAACACGCGGATGGGATGAGGCTTTCCTCTGCCTATAAAAGGAGAGCCCGAGGCCTTGGAGTGTTTGCTGATCCTCTGAAGAGAGAACTCCCGTGAGAAGCACTTTGTGCCTCGCGATGTCGAAGCCCCGCGTAGCACCCTGCGCGGCAGTGAAGCCCGGAGCACCCCTTGCTCCGTAAGGTTCCTTTTGCGCACTCCTTGCGCGAAAGAAGAAGAGGAGAAGACCCATGCGCGCCTACCCTTTGCGCGGTAGGAAGAACCCGGGGCAGTAGCACTTGTGCGCCCCGTGGTTGAGGTGCCTTGCACACGAGGAACTTGCGCACCCTTGTGCCTTGTGACTTGCGCGACCCGCGGCTCAAGCACACCATGCGCGGTGAGGCAGTGGAGAAGATCCATTCTTGTGACCCTACGCAGATGTGGAGGTGTTGGTATTTGGGTGTGTGCAAGAAGAGAAGGAAGGCCGAGCCTTTGTGCTTGTGTGCCAAGAAGACAAGAACACCTACGGGCAGTGGCTTGTGCAAAGAGAGAAAACTCGAGGCCTTTAGTTCCTTGTGTGTGCACACTTTGAAGAAAAAATAAAAGGACATATTTTGTGTGTGTTCAAAACAAGAAGAGGAAGAAGGCCAAGTCGTGTGTGTGCATAAAGAGTGTAGACCACAACAAAGAAGAACACATTTTTTGTGTGTGTGCAAGAGGAAGAAACAAGATGTGTGTGCTAGACAAGAAGAGGCCGAAACCTTAGTGTGTGTGCAAACTAAAGTGTACACACTAAGAAGAAGGAGAAGAAGACTCCCACACTAAAGAACAACATACATTTAAGTGTGTGAACAAATTGGATAAAGTGTGTGAAGAGTTGAGAAGGTGTGTGCTTAAAGATACTACACCCTTTGTGGGTTTATTGCACCAAGAAGAAGGAAAGGGGAAGTGCATGCTTGCATGCATGCACGTGCACACGTGAACAGAGCCAAATCAGTGGTGTGCATTTGAAGAGTCCAAGACCAGGAGTTCTTGAAGAGGTTTGAGAAGGCCATGCAGTCAGTGCATGAGGATGCAGAGTTGCCATGCACTCAGTGAATGAAGTTGATGTGAACTGAGACTGGACCAGACTGAAGTTAAAGACATCAGTTGTCTGAGTATTCAGTAGTTGGAGAGAAGCCAGGTCATCCTCAGAAGAAGGAGATAAAGCCTGAGCAAGACGAGAAGACCTGATCAACTCAAGTGATCAGAGGTACAGAGCAAGGCCAGCAGCCTTTATCCTAGGCTGCTGAGGATACTTTAAGAACATAAAGAGAAGAAGAGCTACTCGTGTGACTCGAGGAGCCAGGAGAAGACCCTGTGGGACTCAGGGAGAAGAAGTCTTCAGTGGGATTCTGGAGCAGGCCAGTGGGACTCTGGTAACACTGTGGGACGTAGTATAAAGATCCTCCTGTGGGACTCAGGAGAGATATAGTGGGAAGCTGTATCGACCATTTTAATTCTAACAAGTTATAATGGGAGAATCCATGCTGGGAGAGCATGGCAAGGATATAGGCCTTTGGTGTCGATCCTTGTAAATCCTTGTGTCCAGTGCCTTTACATTTACTGCATCATTCCTGGAAAGGTGAGAGATACAAGAAGAGTGGATCGAGGCCTTAACAAGACATAGAGGTTTAATTGATTAAGAATCAATTAGTAAAAAGTTTTAAAGGATCACTGATTCACCCCCTCCCCCTCTCAGTGATTCACACTGATCTGGGCACTTCAATTGGTATCAGAGGGAGGTTACCTCTAAAAGATCCAAGGGAGTCTTTATGGAGTGCAGATTTGAGGAAATGAGTGACCAGCCTCAAATGGAGATATCTGCCAAGACTCAGAAAAATAGAGAGAAGAAACAAGCCAAGAAGATGAAGAAAGCCTGTCCTAGCTGTGATGAAGTTGGAACAATGAAAGATCTTCAAAGTGCAATTGAATATCTTCAGAAGACAGTCCCCAAGGAAGTGGCAATGTGTATAGCTACAGGAATCCTTGATCTTCAAGAAGAAAAATTACAGCTAGAAGAAGAAGACAATACAATGGAAGATCAGTTGGCTAAAAGGGTTGGTATAACCAACACTCTCAGAAAGCTGGTGAAGGCTAAAGATGAAACCGTTTCTCTTTGCAATGAAAGATATGAAGACACTGCTGAAGAATTGCAAAGAAGCCTTTCTGAGAAAGAATTCTTTATGATAATGGTCAAGGAAGTTTTCCATGCACTGGAAAAATTGCACAAAGTTTCAATGAATGTCAGAGATGCTCAACTTGAAGAAAAAGTCAAAATGGTGAAGGAGCTTGACAACTCATTGCATGAAATAAAGAAGGTGCATGAAGACCAGATGAAGCAGCTGGAAGATAAATGGGAAGGAAGGCTAAGAACTGTTGAGGATGAGAAGAACTCCCTTAACATGAAATGCTTTGAACTAGAGGTGATATTGAAAAATCTGCAATCACCCAAAGCTGAAGCCTCCCAGTCAGCTGAAAGAAGAAATGTTTCTACTCAAGTGAGCTTTAAGAAGGATGATTCTAAGAGAAATACATCCTCTAATGAAATGGAAACATCTTCTAAAAAGAAGGTACCATCCATCTCATCTTGTACTAATGCTTCTAATTGTGTTTCCACAAAAAGTGCAGGATGGAAGAATAATTCCAAACAAGTATGGATGAAGACAATGAAGAAAGAATGCTCTCCTGAAGCAGCACAACAATTCAAGACAAGTACCCTACAATCAGAAGGAATCAAAAAGTCAAGATTTGTGGGTCAATGTTGGTGTTGTAATAAGTATGGGCACTGTGCAAAGGATTGTTGGTACAATCCACTGAATGTCAAAGCACAAAGGAAGCCCATGCCAAGGGAGAGAAAGCCAGAAGGAAATAAGCAACATCCATAGGTCCAGAGACATCTGTTTACTGCTAACAGATTTGGATTGCTTGAAAACATCTGGGATGGCTGCAAAAGTGGTCAAAAGAATGATACATGTCAATCTCCAACTGTATCCAATGCTGGAATGAAGAGAAGATCACTGAACCTGGCTAAAAGAGATTCCTTGGGAAGCAAGCAGAAGAAAGTGGAAGATGCTCCCAAGAAGAGTTTGAAGAATGAAGAGAAGTCCTTGGAATTCAAATCCAAGAAGGGTGATGCATCCAGAAGGACCACCAAGAAATGCTTCTACTGTGGGAAGAAAGGACATATCATGGATCTTTGTAAAGAAGCCATGAAATTATATAGAAGCAGACTGGACTCAAAAAGACAATCAATCCAGAAGAAGAAGGACGGATTGATTGAAAACAAGTTGCCTAAGAAAGGTAGCTTGACAGCATCAAAAGAACCATGTGGAATTTCAAAAACTGAGGCCCCACTTCCAAATGACTTGTTAGTCATATGGCCAAATCAGTTGCAACTTGCCAAAGATCTGCAAAAAACTGAAGATAAAGTTCTGGCAATTGCTAAGGCAAAAGGGAAGAAGAAGATTTCACATGAACATGTTTTGAGAACCACACCAGTATAATCATCAATGAAGATCAAATGTTCAAGTGTGAAGAATGGTGAAAATGGGACATTTCGGTTGAGAGAATCTTCTCAACCTTGTTTTTCACATTGACGAACCAAGGAGGTTCCATCTTATTCCCTTATACTATTGGTATATACATGTGCTAACATTGCAGGGAATTGAAGATGATGATCATTCTCATCTGGAGGATGGTTTGGACAGAATGGAGTTCACCCCTTGAGGGGGAGCCAATCTGGAGAAGATGATGTTCAGAAATTAATATCATCTTGAGAAAGTAGATGAAAGGGGGAGCTTTATCTTTGCACCTGAACATTCTAATGTGTTTTGTGAAGTATGTGCAGGATTCAGCAATTCATTGAATATATGAAAAATTCAACCCCTAAGCATGATCTCACATGTATTGTGAATGTTGGACAACATTGATTTCCTTGGTTATATCACTCTTGTTTTCTACACCGTGTTAGCCCAAGTAGACTTAGAGTTGATCAACTAAAGGTTCTTTGCTAAAGAAGAACATGTGACATCATCCCTCTCCTAGTGTTTTTCAAGAAGATACTATTCAAAGGGAGGAAGTGATTTTTGAAAGAGAACCACACCACACCTTTGCATTTGATTGCCAATAAGGGGGATAAATATTGGCACACATATTGACCCATTCATATGTGCTGAAGAAGTGTATTGCCAACAAATACAAAGGGGGAGATTGAAATGCACTGTGTTGCATTTTTGTCAATGAGGCATGATGTTTTCATGGAATGAATGGATGTCAAGGAATGTCAAGATGTGAATGACAAAGGATGTGATGGTGATGGTGATGAAGGAGAATGGCCATGGTACTAAGATGCATGTCACTTAGGAGATTAACTATGTGGTATTGGAAATTGTGGTTGAAACATTCTCCATGGAAATCAGACGATTGTTGAGCTGTTCTTAAAGTTCCAAGAACTTGTATCAAGTAGATACAATGTCACAACATTATTTGAAGACCATGCATTGTCTTCACAATGCATGAGGAGATGAAAGGGATCCATCCACAACTTCTAAGTGGATGAAGTGGATTAATGAAGTCCATGCACTAACACTTAGTGCATGTGAATGTGAAGAAGATCCAATTGATCTCTGATTTGATCAATGAAGCTCTTTGGAGATTTGTTGTGATTCAAGAGCTCAGTTGATGAAGAACCTTCAAGAATTTCCCTCATATGTAATGAATATTTGTTGAGAAGGAGTGAGGAATTCAAATGAAGAAGAAGATGAGAAAAAATGAGGAAGAAGGCTTGAAGTGGCATTTGGCATATGGGGATACTTTGTTTTTATACAAAGTCTTTATTCCTATACATAGAAAAAAATAAGGCCACCAAGGAGGCCAGCTGAGGGTCATCACCCAAGGAACTTGTGGGACTCAAGGTCACCACGCCCATGTGGAACCCTCAAAGGCCAGGGCAGCATCCTTGAGGCAGGGGCGCACCCGTAGGACACCACATGGGTGCCTGGGGCACGCCCGGAGGAGCGCGGCAGGGGCCGTGTATAAGCCCCCGAGGGCACGCGGTGGTGAAGCCCGCGCACCCGAGGAAGCATAGTGGGCGCCAGTAGCGCGCCCGCAGGGAGCAGAGAGTGGGCGCAGAGCGCGCCCGTAGGGAGAACACGGTGCGGGGCAGCACCGTGGAGGGAGAAGTTCAACTGAGGGGTTGAGGCGGCGCTAGGGTGATAAAGCGCGGAAAAACAGCACGCCGATTCGATGTGGGACGCGGAAATTTCACCCGGGACAGATCTGAGCCGTCCGTCTCATCGCGCGCTGGATCGCAGCAGCTCATCTCATCTGCCGCGCGCCGCGATTTAATCCGGCCGTCCGATGTATCTCAAACGTTTCATCCAACGGCTAAGAGTCCGTCTCCTTCCTCGAGTTCAGCCGAAGCTCCCCGACGTGCCTCCGTCGAACCAGGAGCAACCCGAGCACTGAAGTCGAGCTCCCGGTTGTCTTTCTCGAAGCTGAAGGCACCATTGTGCTCGTCTCTCCGTAAGGAACTTATAAATGCAATAAAATATGCATGCACACGTTCGATGGAGAATTTCGAGTATTGGCCGAAGGCAAACGAAGTGCCGAGGCCATGAGGATTATTGCCTTGCATGGGATGTCCAAAACAGAGGCCGTGCATGCGTTCTAAATCGCATGCATCAGGAGAAATGGGGAAATGAAAAATAAATGAGCCCGCGTTGAAACAGAGGAAAGAAATCAAAATTTGGAATGATTTTGAAGATCCGAAATCTTAGGTGATTCAAGATTTAACACGCGGATGGGCTGAGGCATTCCTCTGCCTATAAAAGGAGAGCCCGAGGCCTTGGAGTGTTTGCTGATCCTCTGAAGAGAGAAGTCCCATGAGAAGCACTTTGTGCCTCGCGAAGTCGAAGCCCCGCGCAACACCCTGCGCGACAGTGAAGCCCAGAGCACCCCTTGCTCCGTAAGGTTCCTTTTGTGCTCTCCTTGCGCGAAAGAAGAAGAGGAGAAGACGCATGCGCGCCTACCCTTTGCGCGGTAGGAAGAACCCGGGGCAGTAGTACTTGTGCGCCCCGTGGTTGAGGTGCCTTGCACCCGAGGAACTTGCGCACCCTTGTGCCTTGTGACTTGCGCAACCCGCGGCTCAAGCACACCATGCGCGGTGAGGCAGTGGAGAAGATCCTTGCTTGTGACCCTACACAAAAGTGGAGGTGTTGGTATTTGGGTGTGTGCAAGAAGAGAAGGAAGGCCGAGCCTTTGTGCTTCTGTGCCAAGAAGACAAGAACACCTACGGGCAGTGGCTTGTGCAAAGAGAGAGAACCCGAGGCCTTTAGTGCCTTGTGTGGGCACACTTTGAAGAACAAATAAAAGGACATATTTTGTGTGTGTGCAAAACAAGAAGAGGAAGAAGGCCAAGCCGTGTGTGTGCATAAAGAGTGTAGACCACAACAAAGAAGAACACATTTTGTGTGTGTGTGCAAGAGGAAGAAACAAGTTATGTGTGCTAGACAAGAAGAGGCCGAAACCTTAGTGTGTGTGCAAACTAAAGTTTACACACTAAGAAGAAGGAGAAGAGGACTCCCACACTAAAGAACAACACACATTTAAGTGTGTGAAAAAATTGGATAAAGTGTGTGAAGAGTTGAGAAGGTGTGTGCTTAAAGATACTACACCCTTTGTGGGTTTATTGCACCAAGAAGAAGGAAAGGGGAAGTGCATGCTTGCATGCATGCACGTGCACACGTGAACAGAGCCAAATCAGTGGTGTTCATTTGAGGAGTCCAAGACCAGGAGTTCTTGAAGAGGTTTGAGAAGGCCATGCAGTCTGTGCATGAGGATGAAGAGTTTCCATGCACTCAGTGCATGAAGTTGATGTGAACTGAGACTGGACCAGACTGAAGTTAAAGACATCAGTTGTCTGAGTATTCAGTAGTTGGAGAGAAGCCAGGTCATCCTCAGAAGAAGGAGATAAAGCCTGAGCAAGACGAGAAGACCTGATCAACTCAAGTGATCAGAGGTACAGAGCAAGGCCAGCAGCCTTTATCTCAGGCTGCTGAGGATACTTGAAGAACTTAAAGAGAAGAAGAGCTACTCGTGTGACTCGAGGAGCCAGGAGAAGACCCTGTGGGAATCAGGGAGAAGAAGTCTTCAGTGGGATTCTGGAGCAGGCCAGTGGGACTCTGGTAACACTGTGGGACGCAGTATAAAGACCCTCCTGTGGGACTCAGGAGAGATACGGTGGGAAGCTGTATCGACCATTGTAATTCTAACAAGTTAAAATGGGAGAATCCATGCTGGGAGGGCATGGCAATGATGTAGGCCTTTGGTGCCGAACCTTGTAAATCCTTGTGTCCAGTGCCTTTACATTTACTGCATCATTCGGGGAAAGGTGAGAGATACAAGAAGAGTGGATCGAGGCCTTAACAAGCCACAGAGGTTTAATTGATTAAGAATCAATTAGTAAAATGTTTTAAAGGATCACTGATTCACCCCCTCCCCCTCTCAGTGATTCACACTGATCTGGGCACTTCAGATTCCATGTATGAAAACTTGGATATAGAAGAAAAGCTAAAAATTATGTACTGATAGAATGTGATATAAAACCCAATCAATTGAATGTTACGAATATAAAAACCAGAAACCTGGGATAGGTTAAACCATATTTGATTCACCAGTATGAAAATAAAATTTTAATAGTTTTTATTTTAAGTCCATTTTCACAAATTTGAGGAATTTATTTAAAACATTAACTGGGAATATAAGGAAATATACATGATCTTCGAGTATAGTTTTATCCATTAATAAATTTATACAACAATCTCATCTTTTCTCTAAATGATATATATCCATGATGACTTTGTCACACCTGAACTGATAGAATAAAATTATAGAGAATCACATAATCCACAAAAGATGAACCATATATTTTCCAAATATTTAGATATTATCTAAAACCAAAATGGTTAGTACAAAATCAGATAATCCCCAAAAAGGAAAATCCTTTATAAAAAGAAATTCGACTCTTAATATCCAAAATTCATCAAACAAAACCAATGATCAAGAAAGACCATTCAATAAATAATTGTACTTAAAATTCATAATAATAATACAAACCAAGATTGGAACCCAACATGAAAAAGGATTGGATGACCCAGTCTTCCATGGTAAATCTTAACATTTATATACAAATAACAGCGACTGCTCTTATAGTCTCATATTAATTATTAATTAATCTAATAACATATTTTCTTTGATAGGTTAATAAATACCAGAATTAACCCAAATACAAATATATACACAATAAAAACATATGTTCATACAAAATAATATTTTATACTTTACTCCACAAATGAAATCCAGTAGTATTCTATTTTCCTTAGGCATATATTATTACCAAAAGAGAGAACTTCTTACAAAATAACATTTATCACTTAATCACTAAATCATTTTCCTATACTAAGGATATACATTTGATAAACATAAGGTCCCAAAATCAAGTTATTCATGATCCATAAAACCATTTATTTAAAAGGAATAAGTCATATGATCTAGGTACTTCATGTTGTCCAGTGGTAGGAAATAAATCCTAGTTTCACTTTAGTTGTGGGTTCAATTCCTTCATCTTTGTCTGACGTAGTAAGTTTTCACGCATTCTACACATTTTCATTTTTCAAAAACTATGTAATTTTATTAAATTAAAAAATATTATATAAATTACTAAAAAATAACCATAACATATTTTCATATCAATGGTTATCTAATATGTTTTATTTTGCTTCCCAAAAAATAATAACCAGTAATCAACTCAAAAACAAAGATTACATGAACCCTATTTTTTTATCCCTCATGTTCATAGAAAAAAATATATTTCTTCCTCGAAAAAAATATTTATATAACAAAATATAGGGTTACCAAAAAATGAAAAATCCTTCCAATGTAACCCCAAAATCAAAAGAACATCATTACTTTTAAACATTTCATAATCCACCAATCTACCATAACTCCGGAATCCCTTATATGTAGACTTCTTAATCATTTCGCATTCTTCCAAATTCCAAAACAAATTTTTTTTATATTATTTCTTAATATATAATTCCTTAAAATAGAAAACATGAATCATGTCATATGAATCAATAATTTATAAATATGATCCAAGAAGTAATCCATACCATTAAGAGGTCATATTCAGTTTTCACCTCTTCAATGGGAATCACATTAGGTATTGGTAAAAATATATTTTTGTATTCCTTCCAATCCTATTACTGGTCATTCCTTATAGGACCTATATTTTCTTAATTACAATTCACACTTCATTTAAAACATTCAATTCATCCCTCATAAATAACATCTTTCCCTTTCTTAGAGTTAGTAGAAATCATTATTTTTCCATGAAAAGTTATTACTTTATGACCGTAATTACCGCATCTATAAAATCTTCCCGCCCCTTTGAAAAATTATCATAGGTGTTTTTATCCACATACATGACACATAGGTTTTTTAATATAACTACCTTAATGATTATTACCTTAACATCCATAGGGATTTGTTTCTCGCATATATGATTCCTTTGAAAAATCAACAAGGTTCATGTTTTAAATGAAGACTTTATATAGTTGGATAATAATAACCACAAGAGATCTCATTTTTGATCCCATTTGATTTAGTTACTTTTTAGAAAACCACCATAGTTTCATTCACATCCATTGTAATATTGGTTCCGGATAGATCGAACCATTTACTAAAACCAAGAAGGTCAATGTGAGTATATGAGTTAAATAATCTTCTACTATCTTATGAGGAAGTCATACAATAAGATATACTTATTCATGGTATATTAAACTCATTAAATTTATCTAATAAAACTATGACACTTTATAATAATCTAACCATTATGGTTATATAAAACATGAAACTTATACTAAAATAACATCCTAACCTTTATCGTTATCTAAACCAAAATCTAATAAAAACAATAAATCCACGACCTTAATCCTTATATGATAATATGTTTGGATAAATAATTTACTTTATTTAACATTGAGGTTCTTTTCAGTTCCATAGTTATATATAATGAGGCCATACCTTTTACATTACATCTCAAATTTTACAATGTAGACACGTATAATCTATCCAATTTATCAAAGTAATAAAACTCATTAAAAAACTATAATTATTTTATTTATATAGTTCTTCTTGAATTATTCGTTTCTCTTACCCTTCTTTATAACCTAGGAAAAAACATTTCTAAATCATGGGACGAGAATAAAAATCTCATTATATAATATTAAACATGGAATAAGATAAATGAATATTTATAACTCATAATTTTTTTTTCAAAAATCCATACCTTTCACCCCTGAAACGTAAACTATTTGACATAAGTTATGAAATAATAAGATTTATAAATATAATTTTAGAAATATGAAATTATAAAGTTATCTTATGGAATTTATAACATAATTACATTGTATATTTCACAGCTACATAGGTGGTGACTATTATGTTTTTTTTTGGAATACACATCATAGTATATTCCCTAAATCACTTAGGAGAAACATTATCATTTACCTCGGTCATTCTACCCTATGCACTAGAGAGATATCTCAGGCTCACCTACACTCGTTTTACTACAAAAATACCCGTATATGTAATCAATTCCCAGGAACCATAACATAATCAGAACATTTAAAATGAGCATAACAGAAAGATAACATTTTCACATTTCAATATCTATATATCATTTCAATATATTGTCATAATAAATGTTTTCTCAATACAATTTTCAGGAAAAATATATCTAAAAATATTATATAGTATTTATTTTACATTAAAGAACAATACATTTTTTATGTAATCCAAATATCAAATAATTCCTACAGCGGTAGAATGGTCAATGTCTATGTGTATGTTAAATAGAATCATTCCTTTTGTCATTTAGTAAAATGATTTGAATATAAAAGATTCATTTTAAAAACTCTTGAATTAAATTAAAATAAAAATGGTATAATTATACATCGTATAAAATAATGTGGTGTATAAAATCAAAATATGCCTTAATTAAAGGAGAATGAGATGAAGTCCCCTACCTTGATCCAAATCGACAAGTACAATAGTTATATTCCTTAATTATAATCATAGCGTAATTTATACATTCTAGAGAACCTTTTTCAAGTTTATTACTAATTTTATATCTATTATTACCATGTTATAGAAATTACATAATTATTTAACATAATATCCATCCTTTTGTTGATTTCGGTTCTTTAGTTGAAAATGTACTTGGTTGATGTAAATTGACCATGTAGAAAAAATTACATCATATCAAAAAATATAATACTTGATTTAAATATCATATACATCCCTTATATATGTATTTAATATAGTCCATGATATTAGGAGATAAGAAATGAAATTCCCCATTCATGGGGATGGTAAGTCGTATGAATGCAAGAACACTAATTTCGTTTCATTTTCATATTAAAATAGTGAAAACTAATTTATAAATAGGTATTTTAAAATTAAATTATAATATATATTTTATATATGTTACATAATTCATTAATTCTATCCTTTATATGTTCCATTTATGGAATTAATGGGTCATATCACTTTGAGGGGAAGGTTGTCCTCACATCCTCCAATAAAATTATCATATTTACACATTATGAAAAGAACAATGGATTGTTGTAACTAAAAATTACAAAATAATAGATACAATATGAATATATTATATATCATGTATAAATAAAATTCCATAATAATGGACAACATTTTAGGTTGTAGGTTGAAATTGAAAATCATCGTTTCTTGAGGCTGTAGTTCACCGTATACAGAAACTCTATGTTTGTATCGATTCGATAGAGGTTCATGTAAGTGTAGTTTGAATATATAACATAATAAGTCATTGTATTTTAATGATACTAGTGTTTTTAAATAATCAATTAATAATAATATCATAAATATGGGAGAATGAAAATAAAGGAAATGAATTTGAGAGAAGACGTTACCTCTAAAATGAGTTACTTCTTTTTATTTGAGCCAAAAGAATTTCTTGAATTGCCTACAACCCATGGTAAGGATTATTGGAGGAAGGGAGGGATGCTGGGAGCTTATTTGATCAGAATTTGGATGATCCAAGGGGCCTGCGAGGTGTGTGTTATGTGGGTATAGGTGGTGTCTATTTATTAAAGGGAAGGTAGGTGTATTTGGAATGATAAGAAATATTAATTTAATAAAAATGAAATTGCTACTAAAAATTTTTAAAAACATATTTATTTCTAAGCTAATATGATTTAGGTTATAATACCCATCATAAAATAATTTTTAGACAGGTTTTGAATACTTTTTTATGTTAATATTTTGGGATTCAACCTTAATTTACCTTTTTTAATCCCATAGTGATATCCTGTTATTTGCACATTGTGGGTTAATGTAATTAACATATCATTAAAAACGACCCAAAAAGTCATTTATGACATATTTGGACTTATCATAACCATTTTTGGAATCATTTATTATTAGGAATTTAATATCATTTAATAAACTATTTTATATTTTAAATTATTAATTATGTCAATTTTGGGCACTATTCATAGTTTAATTTTTCATAACTTGATTCATTAAGAAAATAATTAACTCAAATATAACATGTCACTATAATATTATAAATTCTTTGATGAAATTTTTTAGGTCATATAATATTTATTTTAATATTTATGATATCATTTATTTGAATCTTTTATTAATGAAGCAATAACTACATCATAATTGTGTCATAAATAAATTTATTTATTTAATCTCAGAAATAATAAATAAAATACCAGGATAAGGAAAATAATATTATCTTTCTAATAACTATTTATAGTAAAATATAGTAGTTATATTACCCTATATAAAAATTGTGTTAGTAAAAGATACATGTTTTTGTTATATTTCACTTTACATTAAAATAATTCTTAAAAATGTCATTTTCAAATCCATGTGGCACCATGGGGTCCCAAAATAGACCCAATGATTCACATGTTACGAAATATCCCATAAAATAGGATTAAAACATTTGTTATGGTAGATTAAAATTATTATGACAATATTTTTGAATCTTATTTACCAGATTAACCCTTAAACCATGGTAAAAATAATAATTACTGAAGTTACTATTCATAATGTACCAAAATATAAGGTCCCAATTATCAAAATTTGTACCATGTGATTCCAAATATAAGATACATTTTTAAAAAATTCAAATTACTAAAAATTAATATATTAATTTGAAATTAATTTGTATTGTCGAAACCAAGAAGCATTTATTTACTAAGTAAAAAGTACCAAAATATTGACATGTGTTTTTGTTCAATTTGATTATGAAATTTCTTGTAATTAAAAACAATTTGATTAATTGATAAAAATATATTCATTTATACTTTAAAACCATGAAATAATATTATTTAACCATATAAATTATCTCAATGGAAAAAGATTTGTTCAATTAAAATTTAGTGTGTTTTTAGTGTTCATCATAACATGACAGTTATCGGAAATATATAAAAAATTCATCCAACATAAATTTTGATGTGCTAATTATAAATAAGAATTTTATTTTGTCAAAATAGAATATATAATGGTTTCATATACTAAATTTCATAATGTCTCTCCATCAATATGAGGTAAAACTGCGTTTTTTTGAAAAATACTACATTTATGAGAAAAATTTGAATTTTTTCTTATACCAAATCAATAAAACAAATATAGATAATTTAAAACAATAAATTTAAAAAATAAAATTTTTGTTTCATTAAATAAAAATCCATTATGTGTGATATGATTTTATAAATGCAATTTTTCACTTTTCAAATAGTTTTTCAAAAAAAACACATCATTTGTATTTAATTGATTTTTATTTCCATTCCAAATAAATTTGGTAACTAATGAATCATTATTTGAAAATTTGTAAACCATATCTCAAAATTCAGTTGATAATATTAATTCCCGTCATTCTAATTTATAGGCACTAAATACCTTTTAAAATAATAATAAAAATACAATTGTATTATTTTTCAGTATAACTCAATATTATCTGCAACACTGGATTTCAGAGAAACTTGTTGTTGTGTGTCGAGTACGCTATCATAAAAATCATCCCCTTAAAAGTAAAACTAATATATTATTCATAAATATTAATACATATGAAAACTATTATTATATAAATTAAGTGGTCATTACATCATTCCCCACTTTTGTAAATTGTGTCATCACAGTTTTAATATTGATCTTAAAAAAATCATTCAAAAATCTCACATCGAAAAAAGAGTCAATAAAACAATCAAATTAAAAAAATAATGGAGAGGAAAAAGGTTAATTGAGATAACACATACAAGGATTCTATTTATGAAACCATGGCTATAGAGTACAAACTAACTATCACGTTCTGATGGAGAGTGATAGAAAAATGAATAAGAGAAAGTTAACAATTTGAAAATCACAAAATTATAACTGTTTAAACATTCATTGATTTCCGAAATGAAAATTAAATGGAAAACAATTTTTTAAGTTTCTTTTCTATAAATTTGCGTAATATTTTATGAGATTTATTTTGAACAAAATTTAATGTACATTATTTTCATGAAGAGTTGCATTCATTAATAAATTTCTTCAACAAACTCATATTTTCTCCAAATGAAGTGTATTTATGATGACTTTGTCACACTTGAATAGATAGAATCCACTTATAAAGAATAAAATAATACACAAAAAATGAACTATATATTTTCCCCTTCTTTATACTTTTTCCAAAAACAAAATGGTTAGTGAAAGATCAGATAATCCCCAAAAGTATAATCCACTATAAAATGAAATACTTCTCTAAATATCTAAAATTCACCAAACAATATCAAATGTTCATAAAATACCATTAAATAAAAAATTGTACTTAAAATTATTCAAAATAGTCAAAACTAATATTGAAACAAAAATTTCAATAGGGTATGATCACATATTCTTCTAAAATAAATTTTACATTTATCTGCAAATAACATTGACTACTCATATAGTCTCATAACGAAAAGTAATTAATCTAATCACATATTACCTATGATAGGTTAATCATTTCCATAAATAAAACAAATCGACATATGTATAAAATAAAAACATACATTCTTTCAAAATTATAGTTCAACCATTAATCCGTAAATGAAATCCCAAAGTATTCGATTTTCCATAGGCATGTAGTGTTCCCAAAGGAGAGAACATTTTCCCTAATTACATTTATCACTTAATCACAAAATTAATTTCAATACTAAGGACATCAATTTTATAAAACATAACATCTAATAATCAAATTATTCTTGATCCATAAAAATATTTAACTAAAATGAATAATTCATAACTACAAGGGACTTCATGTCTTATAGTGGTAGGAAATAAATCTTAGTCACACAATAGTTGTGGGTTCGATTACTATGACTTTGTCTAATGTGATGGGTTGTCAAACATTCAATGTGTTTTCCTATTAAAAAAGATACAGTTTTTTATAAAATTTTAAAAAATGACATAAATTCTCCAAAAATAACAATAAAATATTTTAACCTCAATGGTTTTCTAATACATTTGTTTTACATCCCTAAAATTAAAAACCATTATTCACCTCCAAAATGAATGATCATATAAACCCTAAATAATATCTATGATGTTAACAGAAAAAAATAATACTTAATTGAATAACATTTTCCCATAACATACAATTTGTTTAAACATACATGTAATTTTTTTCCAAAGTAACACCATCATCATAATAACATCAATAATTTTAAACATGTCATCATCCAACAATATACCATAACTTTCATAGGAAATTTTTAGTTTACATATCTTCAATTGGAATGGAATTAGGTATTTATAATCATATGTTTTTATGGTCCATACAATATCATTATCGATTCTTATTAATTAGAAATCCATTTTCATAATTACCAAGCTCACCACATTTAAAATATTCAATTGGTCATTCATAAAGAACATCATTCCCTTGCCTAGTGTCAGCTGAATGCTTCAATTTTCCATGGTAGGTTATTTCTTAATGACCATAATTACCACATCTATAACATCTTCCCATCCATTTTAAATATTTTTTAGGTTTTTCTTTCCACATCATTGACACATATATTTTTCAATAAACATACCTTTTGGACTATTACCGAAACATCCAAATGGACGATTTTCATGTATATATGATGCCTTATAAAAATCACAAAGGTTAAAGTGGACAATAATTAATCCAAATAGTTGGTTCAAAATTACCACAAGATTTCTCATTGTAGATCCAATTTCTATTGATTTATTATATAGAAAACCACTATAGTTTACTTCACATCCATTGTTACTTTTGTTGCTACTATATCAATCCATTTACTAAAACCAAAAATGTCAGTGTAAGTATATCAGTAAAATCATTATATACTATATTATGAAGAGGGAATACACTAATATATACTTACAAATAATATCATAAACTAATTAAATTTATCATAAATAACTATGAAAATTTCTAACATGCTAACCATTGTTTTTATAGAAAACATGTCATTTATTTTTAAATAACACCCCAACCACTATAGTTATCTAAACCAACCTTTGATACAACCATTAAAGAATCATCATTAATCATTTAGTAATCATGAGTTTTTATCATGAATTTTCATTACTTCACATTGAGGATATTTTCATGTTTAGAGTTTTATAAAATTAAGCCATAACTATTTCATTACATCTCAAATATTACAATGTAGACAGTTATACTCTATCACATTTTTCTCAATAATAAATATCCTTAAAAAATGATAAGACATGTCTTGATATAATTCTAATAGATTTATTCCATTCTCTTACCCTCCATATTCCCGGTGAAAAAAATTTCAAAAAAATGGGATAAGGGAAAAAAGCTCAGTAAGGAATATAAAATAAGGAATAAAACCATTGAAAACTTAAAACTCATAAACACATTTTCACAAAATCACACTTTTCACCCATAAAACATAGTATACTTAACATACATTAAGAAATGATAAAATTAATAAATAAAATTATAGAAATAAAAAATCATAATGGTATCTTCTGGAATTAATAACATACTTACAATATAAATTTCATAGCTAAACTAGTAGTAACCATCAGTATTGATTTTGGAATACATATCATTCTATATGCTATAAATATACTAATAGAAACGTTATTTTTTACCTCTGTCATGTTAAGAAACTCACTGGAGAGATATCTCAGGCTCACCCACCCTTGATTAATCCCTGAACCACTTGTACACGTAAAAAATGCCCATTATCCAAAACATAATCATAAAACATAAAACAAGCATAAAGAAAAGATTAAATTACCATATTGCAATAAAAATAAAACATTTTAATTTAATTACATAATAAATGTTTTCTAAAAAGCATTTTCAATACAAAAATACATAAATATCTTACATGGTATTTATTCCGCTTCTAAAATAATTACATCTTATTATGGAAGCCAAATATCAAATAGTGTTTGTGGCAGTAGGAAGGTCATTGTCACCAATTAAATTAAAAAGAAACATTCATTTTTTCATTTAGAAAATGAATGATGAAAATATTGATTTTGAAAATATTTGAATTAAATTAAAATAAAAAGGGTATAATTATACACTTTATAAAATAAGGTGGTGTATAACTACAAAATATGTCACAATTAAAGAAGATAGAGATGAAGTCCCTTACTTTGATCCGAATCATCACCTACAATCATTATATACCTGAACCATAAACATAGGTTAATTTATAATTGCGTGAGAACCTTTATCAATTTTATTATTCATTTTATATCAATTTTTATCATTTTATAACAATTACAAAATTATTTAACTTAATATCAGTTGTTTTGTTGATATTCATTTCCTAAGTAAAAAATGAACATACTTGATATTAATATTACATGTGGTCAAAATTAAATCATCCATAGAATATTATTCATTAATTAAATATCATATATATACATTTAAAATGTATTTATAATAGTCCATAACATATAGAGATAATAAATTAAATGAACCATTCAAGGAGACTACAAGATGTAAGTACGCATGAATGATACTTTCAATTATTTTTCATATTAAAGTAGTGAGAACTAAATAATAAATAACTATATTTTAATTCAAGTATAATATATACGTTATATATGTTACATAATTTCATTATCTCCATCCTTTATATGTTAAATTCAATGCATGAATGAGTCATATCACTTTGATGTGGCGGTAGTCTGAACCTCTACAAATAAAATTATCATATTTTCACAATATGGAATTCCTATAGGTATGTTGTTAATAGAAATTACCGAAGAATAGAGACAATAAAAATATTATATATATCATATATAAATAAAATTCAGTCATAATGTCCACCATGAGCGGTGGTAGGTAAAAATTAAACATTCATCGTTTAGTGATGTTGTAGTTCGCTGTACACAAAAACAGTATATTCGTATCCTTTATATGGAGGTGTGTGTAAGTGTAATTAGAATACTTATAGTAGAAACATCCTAGTACATTTAGTATAATGGTTTTTTATTTAATCAAATAATAATAATAGAATTGAGAGTGGATAAGAAAAAGAAAGGAAAGGTACTTGAGAGAATGTGTTACCTCTAAAATGAGCAACTTCTTTTATTTGAGAAAAAATGATTTCTTAAATTTACTTCATCCCAAAGTAAGGCTTCTGGAAGGAAGTGATATATTTTAAGAGAAAATTTAAGCTTTATTTGGATAAACCAAGGTGATTGAGAGATGTGTGTTGTGTGGGTAGGGTTGGTGGCCATTTATAAGAGGGAGTAGGGGCACTTTAGGAAAGTCATGAAATATTGAATTATTATAAATTCAATTTCATTTATAAATGTTATAAAATTCATTTAATTTGAACAAAATATTATATCAGTTTGAATATTGATCCTAAAATTATTTTTAGTCATGTTTTTAATATCTTTTTGTCCTCATCTTTTTTGTTTAATTCTTATTTATCCCTTTTTAATCTTATAGTGATATCATGTTATTTATAAATTGTGGGTTAATGTAATTACCATATCATGTAAAAAGTCCCAAACAAAAATAAATTTATGTAATATTAAAAATTATATTATCCATATTTATGAATCATATATTTTTTTGTAATTTAATATCATTTAATAAATTATTTTATATTTTAAATTATGAATTATGTCAATTTTGGACACAATTCACAGTTCACTATTTCAAACAACATGATTCCATAAAAAAATGAATTAACTCAAAGATAATATTTCAATATAATCCAGAAAATATTTGGATGAAATTAATTCTTGTCAAATAATATTTATTTTAATATTAATAATATCATTTATTTGAATTATTTAATAATGAAGTAATCATTGCATCATCATTGTGTCATATATAAAATTAAATATTTAATCTCTAAAATTTCTAAATAAAATTCAATGATAAATGAATTATTTTTATATTTATAATGCATATTTATAGTCAAATATTGTAGTTATATAAACCAATATTAAAATTGTTTTAGTAAATGATACATGTTTATGTTTTCATTCTCTATACATTAAATTAATTCTTATGAATTGTTTTTTTTTCACATCCATGTGGCTCCATGGGGTCACAAAACCGACCCAAGGATTCCCATTGTCGTAAATAACTTATATAATAGTACTAGGACAAGTTTTAGGGTTGTTTTAAATTATTATAATTTTATTTTTTTACCCTTATTTACCAGATTTACCCTTTAACCATGGTAAATAAATTAATTAATAATGTTACTGTTCATAATGTCCAAAAATAAAAGGTACCTATTCAAAATATATGGACATAATGATTCAAAATATGGAATCCATTTTTCCAAATTCATAACACATAATTTTAAGAAATTTAATTAAAATTAATTATCATTGTCAATATAAAATGGGGTGTTTTTATGATGTAAAATCCACTAAAAGGTTAACATCTGTTTATGTCCAATTTCAATATGACATTTCTTCTAATGAAAAAAATTGTATTAAATGATAAAAATAAATTCCAATTATACTATAAATTCATTACAAAATATGATTTATCCAAATAAATTATATCGATGGAAAAAAAATTCAAATAAAATTTAGCATATTTTTAGTATTCATCAAAACATGATAGTTTTGAGAAAAATATCAAAAATTCTTCTAAATAAAATATTTTTGTCCTTATTACAAAAAATATTATAATTATTTCATATATAACATATATAAGTTTCAAAAATAGTATTTAAAAAGGGTAATCTATCAAAAGGCAGTAAAATAGCATTTTTAGAAAAATAAATCTTTTATCTGAAAAAATTGAATTTATTCATATATTATATCTTATAGACAAATAAGATGAATTTAGAATATTACACTGAATATATAAAATATATTTTTCATTAAATAAAAATACAACAAGAGTGATATGATTTTATTAAAAAATTATTCTCTTTTTAAATTGGTTTTCATAAAAACACATCCTTTGTATTTAGTTGATTTTTATTTCCATTACTAATAAATTTTCTAACCAATGAATATTTATTTAAACATGTGTAAAACATGTTTCATAATTATTTTGATTTTATTCATTCCCACCATTCCAATGACTAGGTTTTAACTACCAATTAAAATAATAATAGTAATATTATTATTTTATTTTTTGGTATAACTCAATGTTGTTTGAAACGTATGATTTCGGAGAAAACCGTTGTTGTGTGTTGAGTACGCTATAAGAAAAAGTGTTCCATTAAAAATAAAACTAAAATCTTATTATTAAATATTGTTGACATGAAAAATTATTATTCTATAAATTCTTGGTTCATTACATATTCAATCTATGGGGTATGGCAGTCAAAAGAGAGACAAATCGTTTTGTAAAGGATGTAATCCACACCTACAGAATAAATGTTTGCATCGTTATATAAGTGCAAATAAAATAAATAAAATCATATTTATTATATTCAAGTAATTTTAAATAAATAAATAATATCATATTTATTACATATATATAACATATAATAAGTATGTTTATCTTTATCACCTAACATGTGAAGCGTTAGAGAAAGACGAATCACATCACATCACGAGGTGGTAATCCACCATACACATGAGATACGTTATTGTACTATCTTACGAATTAAAGGTAAAATGATATATATTATATAGTGAATCCATATGTATAAATATGTTATAAATATAGTATATATACTTTAGAATCATTGTCATAAGAAACCTTGAGATGTTGAAATAGAATATGAATGACAACGCCTGACGAGGCGGTAGTCCATTATACTCCCAAAAACTAATTTTATAACCCATTTAAATGAATTGAAGACTTTTTAATGTCACACAGTTATTATAAAAACATCGATATATATGGGATACACTGTTGTCTGTATATAATAATTTTTTGATAAAAATTTAACAAGTTTTACAAAGTTGTAAAAAAATATTCTCATTAAAGAACATTTCATTTTCTTTGGGTATCCTCAATAGTGATGCACTAAATATTACCTTTTGGGTTTATGATGAAAATAAGGATTCTGGGATCTATTTATGGATTTTTGGATGTTTTTAGGAAGTTATTGGCTGATCCAAATAGGTTTGGTAGTGTGAATAGTGTAGGAGAGTGAGTCCCTAATTACAGCTGGGGAGGAAGGAAACTTCTGTAATTACACAAATGTATTCACTCATGGAAGGTCAATATTACCTCAAATATATTAAAGGATTATAATTAATGGGTTGGAAAGATTATATGGGTTATACAAACCTACACCACTTAATAAAACACATTTTTATTCATTTTTTCTATAAATTCTAATTTTATCTTTTTTACCATGTTGGTTTTTCGCCATGGTGACTCGTTTTATAACCTCGATATTGTATCCATTCAGATTAAATTAATGAGATTAATCTTATAAACATTATAACCATTTAATATAATTATTAAATAATTTTCAAAATTATAAATCCATTGTGTTTTAAATATCTATTTTGACATAAGTGCATGTATTTGAAAAAACATTATTTTAACCATAAATGTTCTATCAAAGTGTTTTACTCTTTAGGGGATAATCTAGTCATTAAAATAGTATAATTAGTACATAAATGGACCATATTTGATATTTATTATCATTTATTAATATTTTCTTTTAAGATTCTATTTTGATTAATTTTAAATCATTTAATAAAATATTATTTTTTATATAATATCATTAATATAAATTTAGTAATTTTTTTTAAATTGTATTTAATAATATCAATAAAATGAAATTATTTTAATCTATTGGTCAAAAATATTTTTAATATGATATATTAATCTGAAAAAAATGTAACTCAATAATTCATTCAATTTACTTCACTTTTATTATTTTTAATATTAGTTATTTTATTTTTCATTAACTAAATTATTACTTTTTTTATTAAATATGAATTTAATGTAAATAATTAATGTATAAACATTATATATTAATTATTAAGATAAAAATAATATATATTTCAAAATAATATGAATATCTGAACAAATTTTTCTTTTCTTATTATACCAAAGTATTATTGATATTAAAAGGATGGAATTTATCTTTTTTTAAAGGAATGTTACAAGGAATTACCATATTTCATATACTTTTATGTCCATGATAGAATTAAACTCATTTAATAAAATTAAGAGATAATATTTCCCCATTTTCACACTTATCATTCTAGTTTAGCCCCACAGTAAATACATTTCTACCTTAACTAAATCAACTAATTGTTATTACCTTTAATATTAATTTTGGTAAAAGTATAATATTACATTATTAAAAATTATAAATTAATCTAATTAAAAATATTTCATCCATTTTATCAACATAATATCAAGAAAGTGGAATATTTTAACTGAAAATTAATATTGTAGATGAGATGAGAAAGAAGCTTTTTAAAGTAAAAAACATCAAAAATTTACAAATTTGTAAATCTAAATTCAATATGAAAATTATTATAATGAATGAAATTGAATTAATTGATATTAAATTGAACTAGTTTTACTTTAAAATGGATTATAAATATTATTTAGGAAAATTAATTATTAATAAAAATATTTCAATTAAAATTCAAAATATTTCACTATTCCTCAATATGTGGAAGTTCTCATAAAAATCCCTAAAATTCTCCCTAAGATAATTTCGATAATCCAAATTTTAAAAATATATTTATATTTTAAAATAAAATATCTATGTTCTGTAAAATGAAGTTTTAACTAAACTCCACAAAACGCTACTAAACAGACATATAAGAAAGAAATATTGTTTTTTCTAGCAGTTTCATTTTCCATTAAATGAATCTTATTTTATTTAGATTAAATATATCATTAGTATAAAATATTTAAATATATATATATTAAAAAAAATTAATTCTATTTAAATCCTATTTTGTAATATATATATGATTTTTATCTTATTAAATATTAATATTATTAATAAATTTTTGTTCGGTAAAACTCAGAATTTTGTGTAACACAATATCTTGAATAAATGAGTTGGGGTGTGTAATGGATGATAACATATTATTTTAGGTAACCATGTATATAAAATAAAATTTTACTTTTATATAAATTATACGTGTCACATTGAAAATGATGAAGAAAACTACTATCATTATTATTAGGAATATTTTGCTTGAATAGTTTTGAATTAACCAATATATTTCATATTGAGTCTGATCTAAATACTGATAAATAATATAATGTTGATGGTAGAACATATATTCATCAATGTCTAGGCAAACAAATTATGGAATAAAATATCAATGGAGATATAAAATTATTTTACGTGCTTAATGGAAGCTAAGATATGACGATGCTTTAGATGAACCAACCTAAAGGAAACTGATATTTAGACTTCACTTATTTCTTAACAACAACCACTGTTAGTGAAATAAAAGTTTGAATATAAATACTTTTATGAGTCTATAGATGAATAAATAATGCAATTGTATTTGTAATTTAAATTATTAACTTGTTCCATGACCTATTTAATAGATTTTGATATGACAATGTGTGTATTTAAAATTAAATAAAATGAATTAATACAATCGAAAAGTAATAATCCTATTAAAGATTTAAAAGGTCATTCCAATGTTATAAGAATTAACAATTAATATTTATTTTTCACCTATATCATGGATTTATTTTGTCAATATATTCTTTATTATAATAGCATAAAATCAATATGTAATCTATGATATAAATATCAAATCCATATTTTTAAGTGGTGAGGTTCAAGAATGTAACGCCCCGACCCTAATTACCTAGAGTCGGTGCATTATTACATAACATTGGCATGATCATGAGAAAGATCAAGTCTCGAAAGACCGATTAGTTTAGTAGCCTTGGAATAACTAGATACATCCATAAATTTTTACATTACATCAAAAAAAACATCTTGTCTTCATATCCCCTCATACTATCCCTGCAGGTCATTCATAAATTACTTCTTCATAATCCTGGGAAAAATAAAACATTGAAAGGGGTGAGCTCGGATGCTCAGTAAGGATAACATTATAGCAGAATCTTTCATAAATAAGCATAAACACTTAAGGCAATTTATAACTAAAACAAAAGCCTTTTAAATTTAAACTTCAGCATAAAATGGCGAAGGTAAAATGAAATAATGCCATTTACTTACTCACATGGATATTCTACTAGTCGAATGATCACATGCAATGTCAATAACCACTTTCATAATGATGGAATGCATAATGCCAGACTATCATAACCACATAGCCAAGGCCTCGTGCCAAGACTACAAATAAGATTTTGCCAAGGCCTTGTGCCAAGACACTAGTTTGTCTCATGAGACCTACCGATGCATCGAGGAGCTATAGCGGGCTCCACCTGTCACTTATTAAGTCCAATGCATTCCTCATATGAACAAGTTTAAACATAACATAAACATTCGTATTGAAACTAGCATACGAAATGTCAATACTTTTACCACAAAACTTGAATGGTTTAAAAATAGCACATCCACAGTCAAACATAACTCATTCGATACAATATGGAAGATTGTATTGTATCACATTAACCTCAATCAAGAATAATGAAGGATGTTGACATAGATAAAAATAATCATCAAAACTATTTGAGAGAAATATCCCCCTTTTCTTGAAAACATTTAAAAGTCACACTATTTGTCAAAAAGCCATTTAAAAATAGATTTTTGAATCAAAGTGTCCCATACCACTTTGAAACTTTTTAAAAGGATTTTTAATTTTAAAACATTAATTTCCATATAAATAAATCCTTAAAACCATTTTTAAAATATGGACATTAATGAGCATGATTTAGAAGAATAATTCTTTAAAACATTTTAAAATGGTATTTTGGTTAGAGTTTCTAACCAAAAGAGAGACACTTGAATACAAATAATTGAGGTAATCAAAACATTGTAATATCATGAGAATAAAGGAATTCATGATATACTATGTCAAAGTACATTATATACACCACATAAAAGTGATTTGGTGTATATCATCAAATAAGTCTCAATGGAATGTAAATTGAGATGAAATCTCTCATAAAGGTTGTATCCTTTGGTTAAGGATAAATCAACGACATAATTATGTGTGACAAATATAAATACATTAAATATGATTGGATATTCAGTGTAAATCAATAAAAGTATATTCACACATATTCTTGTAAAAACAATACCAACGAATTGGATGTTTAACTCAACAAATGGAGAATGAGTTAAAATTACTCTTATCAAATTCATATCAATGAATTGAGAATTATCAATGGAGTGATTATGTGTATCAAACTTATATCCACAGGAAGGGGAGTGGAAATTATGACATAATCAAATGAATAGTGATTCCACACATAATCTTGGGGTAATATAATCAATGAAATATGCGTAAAGCCAAATGAGTGGAAATTGAAATCTCAAATTCCCTTATTGATTAGGTAACTTAAGAAACAAACACCCATGAAAGAAAGATCATACCATAATGATGTAAATACCCATAAAATAAAGTATATTACACAATGAATACAATCATGGGTAGTACACATACACCACATGCAATAATTAAGTGGTGATCAATGGAATTCCCACGGAATTAAAAGTGAGACAAGAAACCCCTTACCACGTTAATCAACTGAGTCGCATGGCCAAAAGTTAATAACCACCAAATGATTTACAGAATAACATGAATATAAAGTGAATCATGATAATATATATCAAATGGAAGTACACAATACACCACTTTCAATAATTTAGTAGCGAACAATGGAAATCTCACGGAATTGAAAGTGAGATAAGAGAATCCCTTACTTTGTACTTTTTCCTTGGTCGATGGTAGGTTTACCTCCTGTATAATGGTGAAATAATTGTTATTGAATAATACAAGAATCATTTACTTTAATATGATATCATATATGATCTTTTAACATTGATTTGTTAATAATATCTTAGTATTAATGTCGTTTCGGGTGTTAACTTACTCATTTTCTTTTATATGTTTTGTTACATAAGTCATGTTTGTTGTATCTTATTCATATCCAGAATGATATCAAGTACTTAAACATCATTTTTAAATCATTAAATGATAATTATACTTTAATGGATACGATGGATAATGAATCTCATCGCGTTCGTGGAGACGGTAGTCCGTACGTACGCACGAACGCTACTTCCATTTAATTTTTTATTTTAAAAGAATCGAATCCAAATGATACATAGGTATATTACTATTCCAGTATAATATAATATTTTATATATGTTACTTAAGTTCATTAACACCATCCTTTATACGTTCCATGTGTGGTATGAACGAGTCATATCATTTTAAGGGGGCGGTAGTCCGCACTTCCTCAAATGAAATTATCGTATGTATATACGACATGAAACGAATAATGGTATGAAATAAAATGGAATTACAGAAGCTTATATATAAAATATATATCATTAATATCATATTTAATTACAGTTCCATCATAATGGCCACCATGAGAGGCGGTAAGATGTTTTTGAACAATCATCGTTTCGTGAGGCGTTAGTTTGCCATCCACAGAAACATTATGTTCATCATCCATTAGATGGAGTTGTGTGTATGTGTAGTTTGAATACTTCTTATAACAACATCCTAGTATATTGAGGATACTGGTGTTGTTACAAAAGAAGGGAAATAAAAGAGTTTTGGGGTTGAAGAAGCAAAATAAATGAAAATAATTTAAGAGAAATCGTTACCTTTAATTTAGGTAACTCACTTTGGTTGGAACCAAAGGACTTGTTGAAATGCTTTCTGCCTAAGGGGAAGCTTCAAGGAGGAGGAGAGGGATGTGGGGAGCTTAGTTGGGCCGAGTTTGGACGAGCCAAGTAACTTGAGAGGTGTGAGGAAATGAGAAGGAGGAGTGCCCTTTTATAAGAGGGGTGAGGGGAACCTTTGGAAAAGCTAGAAATATTAATTTATAATAAATTCATATTCGGTTTCCAATGGCTCCAAAGTTGACTATTCAAAGGTTGAGGTGGGGATAGGTCGAAAACAACTCATCCAATAGAATTTAAACAGGTTTGGGTACTTATATTAACCTTATCTTTAAGTATTAACTCTAAGTTAATTAGTTTCACTTTTACAATGTCTCTTTGTATTTTTATATAATATGGTTAATAAACTTACTATATACATCCAAAAGACCCCCAAGTGGTCCATTAATGATTAACCTATCATAATATAAGTCTCTTGGCCGAACCTTAGATTTTTAGGAATTTAATATCAATTAATAATATAATATTTGTTTTAAGAACTCTTTTATGTCAATTTTGACACTATTCACTAGTTGGTTTTTGTGAAGCTCATAACAGATTGATTACTTCGAACAAAGTCAAATAAATAAATCCTAATATATCATATTATCCTAGAAAATTTGTTTAATTCATTAAAAGTTTAATATTATAATTATTTGGGTATTTATAATATCAATTATGTAAATTTTTTACTATTTTAGTAATTACTGCATCATCATTGTGTCATAAATAAAATAAAGTGTTTAATGTCAAAAAATTATAAATAAAATATAATTATGTAGTAAATCGTTTTAGCTTTCTAATGAATATTTATAATCTAAAATCCAGCATATATAACCCTATGTAACAATTGTTTTGCTAAAAGATATATGCTTGTGTCATTTTTGTATTCATTTTAACTTAATTAATATAAAGTGTCATTATCACTTACAAGTGGATCCATGGGGTCCCAAAATTGACCCAAAGATGCCCATGGTCGACCATGTATCAACCAATAGGGTTAAGACACATTTTAGGGTAATTTAGTATTATTATAATATTATTTTGTTAACCCTTATTTACCGGATTTACCCTTAACCATGGTAAATAAAATATTTACCGCAGTAATTATTCAAAATGTCTAAAAATAAAAGTTACCTATTTACACAATTTGGACATCCTGATTCCAAATATGGAATCCATTTTTCTAAATTCAAAACACATAAGTGGCAGAAATTAATTTAAAATTAATTCCCGCTGTCAAAACAAAAAGCGTGTTTTTACGAGATAATAACTATCAAAAGATTGACACTTGTTTATGTTCGGTTTAATTGTAAAATTATGTCCAATGAACAAAATTATATTAAATGGTAAAAATATATTCTAAATATACTTTAAAACCACTCAAATTCACAATTTATCACTATTAATTATTTTGATTAAAAAAGTTGTTTTTAATTAAAATTTAGTAATTTTCACTATTCATCAAAATATGAAAGTTATCCGAAAAGTACCAAAATTTCACCTTAGGCTAAATTCGATATTCCGAATCCAAAAATGAAGTCCATTTTGAAATATAAAATATATATAATTTCAAAAAGTAGGTATTACTATTCATAACGGCTAGTTTGATTGGTTGTGGTGTGTTAAAATCTCGAAGTTGCGTACAATGCACGTCATTGCATTATTTGAATGGAAACATACCGAGGAAGCTTGGAGTGTTACATTCTCCCCTCCTTCAATAAATTGCGTCCTCGCAATTTTTAAAATTTTTCTTGGGAATATAATGGAAAGTCCCACATCGGAAAAAGAGTCAATAAAACTATCACTTTAAAAGAAAGAAAGAGAGGTATAAGGGTCATCCAAGATAACCCATACTAGGATTCCATGTAAGAAAACAAGGATATGGATGATAAACTAAGTGTCAAGTTCTGATGGAGAGGGATAGAAATCATGATCAGGAAAAAGTTAACAATGAGAAAACCACAAACTTGTGTTGGGACAAACGACCATTAGTCTCCTAGTAGGAAAGTAAACGGACAACATTTTTTTTAAGTTACATTACATAAGGAAGAGTAATTCATTTATTATATTGACTAAGAACATTATGAGATATACTTACATTTTAAGTATATTTTCATTCTTTAATAAATTTCCACCACTAACTCATTTTTTTTAAACGATGAGTATTCAAGAAGACTTGGTCACACTGGAAGAGATAGAATAAACTTCTATAGAATCACATGATCCATGAAGGATAAACCATATATTTACATTGTCTTTGAAGATTAATCAAAACCAAAATGGTCAGTGAATGATCTAATGATCCCCCAAAAGGATATTCATTGAGATAAATATGCACTAATCTTAATTTCTAAAATTAAACCAACAATACCCCAAAGTTAAATAGATACCATTCAATAACCAATTGTCCTTAAAATCCTTTAATATAATCCAAACTAATATTGAAACCCAAAACATAGAAGAATTTGATTATGTAGTCTCCCATGTTAAATTGTATCTCCAAATGACATCAGATACTCTTAAAGTCACATACTCAAAAGTAATTAACCTAATCACATATTCTCTATTATAGGTTAATCATTTCCATAAATAACCCAAATCACTATAAATCCACAATAAAAACGTAGATAAAAATCTATCATTACTCCACAAATGAAACCCCATAGTATTCTATTTTCCTTGGGCATATAGTGTTCCCAACAAAGCGAACATCTTCCAAAATAACATTTATCACTTAATCACCAAATCATTTTCCTATACCAAGGGTATTCTTTTGATATGAAATAAGAACCCAAATCAACTTATTATTGATCAATAAAATCATTTAACTAAAAAAAAGTCACACTAACCAGGGACTTCACGTAGTCCAGTGGTAGGCGATAAATCCCAATCGCACTTTGGTTGTGGGTTCGATTCCCATAGCTTTGTCCGACGTGACGGGTTGTCACACGGTCTACATGTTGTCCTTTTTCAAAAACTATATTTTATAATATTGCCAAAATGAGATAAATTCCTCCAAATACTATATCATAAATTTAACCACAAATGTTATATCATACATTGAATCGTCATCCCAAATTAGAATAACTTATAATTCTCTCAAACCCCAATGATCATATAAATCCAAATGGTTATTTATACCCATATCCACAAGAGAAGAGACAATTCTTCCTCAAATATCAATCTCACATGGCAAACTGCGGGGTTAAAAATACAAGAGAAAATTATTCCATAGTAAACCCATCAACAAGGAGTGCTAATACTTTTTAAACATTTCTCCAACCATTTATTCCCACATAGCTTCTTCTTTGACCAAGAAAATATCCTATAGAATAGGACATTCACTCGGGTAATGGCCAGGTCCCCTACATTTATGGCAAATGACTGTAAATGGACTCTTGGGACCATTTTTATCTTCTTCCATAGTACTCTTCATTTTTCTTCGGCAATTCTTTACTTTATGTCCTTCCTTCCCGCACGTAAAACATTTCGTTGTCCCATTGAGACACTTTCCGGGGTGTCTCTTTCCACATTTCCTGCATGATGAAAATTGAGGGTTCTTTTCTCCATGGTCTCCATTGCTGGAGCTCTTATCATTTATCACCTTTCTCTTCCTTGTTGAGTCTGGGAGTTGGTTAATATATATGTTGTTGATCATATTTTTGGAAAACTGATTTGGCATAAAGACGATATCTTTTACGCCTATCAACATTCCATTTTGTTGCTCATTTCCACCACCGTTCCCATCTTGTACATCATTCTCAAAGTCACTATGACTTCCTTGGAATCCAGCCATTGACTAAAACCATAAATCATTGTGTGAGTAATAGTAGTCGTAAAATCATTTAGAGATTAAAATGTCACCATATTCTCAATTTGAAACATATTAGGATTAACCAAGGTCATTTACTCTCATCTTATATATATATTACTTAAATTGGTTTGTAAAGAAAATGTAAATTATCCTAAGCATATCCCCCGGGAGTGTCGTAACCAAGAGTGCAGCAAGGCCCGTTGTCGTGCACCAGTTCTCGTTCGAGTCTAGCTCAAAGCGGTGTTTTCGGGTTTTACCACTAGGTACATCTGTGCCAGAGCCGCCTCTACCTGCTCGTATCCAGACAGGGATGTATTGCTCGGAAAACTCACAAAATCTCTACAATACCAAAATTCTAGGAAGTTCTTTTATACTAATCCTCAATGTTCATCTTAGGTCTACGTGCTCTAATCAGAGTTTATCTAAATCTAGCTACCAAGGTTTGTACTAAACTTCCTCTGATACCAACTGTAACGCCCCGACCCTAATTACCTAGAGTCGGTGCATTATTACATAACATTGGCATGATCATGAGAAAGATCAAGTCTCGAAAGACCGATTAGTTTAGTAGCCTTGGAATAATTAGATACATCCATAAATTTTTACATTACATCAAAAAAAACATCTTGTCTTCATATCCCCTCATACTATCCCTGCAGGTCATTCATAAATTACTTCTTCATAATCCTGGGAAAAATAAAACATTGAAAGGGGTGAGCTCGGATGCTCAGTAAGGATAACATTATAGCAGAAGCTTTCATAAATAAGCATAAACACTTAAGGCAATTTATAACTAAAACAAAAGACTTTTAAATTTAAACTTTAGCATAAAATGGGGAAGGTAAAATGAAATAATGCCATTTACTTACTCACATGGATATTCTACTAGTCGAATGATCACATGCAATATCAATAACCACTTTCATAATGATGGAATGCATAATTCCAGACTATCATAACCACATAGCCAAGGCCTCGTGCCAAGACTACAAATAAGATTTTGCCAAGGCCTTGTGCCAAGACACTAGTTTGTCTCATGAGACCTACCGATGCATCGAGGAGCTATAGCGGGCTCCACCCGTCACTTATTAAGTCCAATGAATTCCTCATATGAACAAGTTTAAACATAACATAAACATTCGTATTGAAACTAGCATACGAAATGTCAATACTTTTACCACAAAACTTGAATGGTTTAAAAATAGCACATCCACAGTCAAACATAACTCATTCGATACAATATGGAAGATTGTATTGTATCACATTAACCTCAATCAAGAATAATGAAGGATGTTGACATAGATGAAAATAATCATCAAAACTATTTGAGAGAAATATCCCCCTTTTCTTGAAAACATTTAAAAGTCACACTATTTGTCAAAAAGCCATTTAAAAATAGATTTTTGAATCAAAGTGTCCCATACCACTTTGAAACTTTTTAAAAGGATTTTTAATTTTAAAACTTTAATGTCCATATAAATAAATCCTTAAAACCATTTTTAAAATATGGACATTAATGAGCATGATTTAGAAGAATAATTCTTTAAAACATTTTAAAATGGTATTTTGGTTAGAGTTTCTAACCAAAAGAGAGACACTTGAATACAAATAATTGAGGTAATCAAAACATTGTAATATCATGAGAATAAAGGAATTCATGATATACTATGTCAAAGTACATTATATACACCACATAAAAGTGATTTGGTGTATATCATCAAATAAGTCTCAATGGAATGTAAATTGAGATGAAATCTCTCATAAAGGTTGTATCCTTTGGTTAAGGATAAATCAACGACATAATTATGTGTGACAAATATAAATACACTAAATATGATTGGATATTCAGTGTAAATCAATCAAAGTATATTCACACATATTCTTGTAAAAACAATACCAACGAATTGGATGTTTAACTCAACAAATGGAGAATGAGTTAAAATTACTCTTATCAAATTCATATCAATGAATTGAGAATTATCAATGGAGTGATTATGTGTATCAAACTTATATCCACAGGAAGGGGAGTGGAAATTATGACATAATCAAATGAATAGTGATTCCACACATAATCATGGGGTAATATAATCAATGAAATATGCGTAAAGCCAAATGAGTGGAAATTGAAATCTCAAATTCCCTTATTGATTAGGTAACTTAAGAAACAAACACCCATGAAAGAAAGATCATACCATGATGATGTAAATACCCATAAAATAAAGTATATTACACAATGAATACAATCATGGGTAGTACACATACACCACATGCAATAATTAAGTGGTGATCAATGGAATTCTCACGGAATTAAAAGTGAGACAAGAAACCCCTTACCACGTTAATCAACTGAGTCGCATGGCCAAAAGTTAATAACCACCAAATTATTTACAGAATAACATTAATATAAAGTGAATCATGATAATATATATCAAATGGAAGTACACAATACACCACTTTCAATAATTTAGTAGCGAACAATGGAAATCTCACGGAATTGAAAGTGAGATAAGAGAATCCCTTACTTTGTACTTTTTCCTTGGTCGATGGTAGGTTTAGCTCCTGTATAATGGTGAACTAATTGTTATTGAATAATACAAGAATCATTTACTTTAATATGATATCATATATGATCTTTTAACATTGATTTGTTAATAATATCTTAGTATTAACGCCGTTTCGGGTGTTATCTTACTCATTTTCTTTTATATGTTTTGTTACATAAGTCATGGTTGTTGTATCTTATTCATATCCAGAATGATATCAAGTACTTAAAAATCATTTTTAAATCATTAAATGATAATTATACTTTAATGGATACGATGGATAATGAATCTCATCGCGTTCGTGGAGATGGTAGTCCGTACGTACGCACGAACGCTACTTCCATTTAATTTTTTATTTTAAAAGAATCGAATCCAAATGATACATAGGTATATTACTATTCCAGTATAATATAATATTTTATATATGTTACTTAAGTTCATTAACACCATCCTTTATATGTTCCATGTGTGGTATGAACGAGTCATATCATTTTAAGGGCGCGGTAGTCCGCACTTCCTCAAATGAAATTATCGTATGTATATACGACATGAAACGAATAATGGTATGAAATAAAATGGAATTACAGAAGATTATATATAAAATATATATCATTAATATCATATTTAATTACAGTTCCATCATAATGGCCACCATGAGAGGCGGTAAGATGTTTTTGAACAATCATCGTTTCGTGAGGCGTTAGTTTGCCATCCACAGAAACATTATGTTCATCATCCATTAGATGGAGTTGTGTGTATGTGTATTTTGAATACTTCTTATAACAACATCCTAGTATATTGAGGATACTGGTGTTGTTACAAAAGAAGGGAAATAAAAGAGTTTGGGGGTTGAAGAAGCAAAATAAATGAAAATAATTTAAGAGAAATCGTTACCTTTAATTTAGGTAACTCACTTTGGTTGGAACCAAAGGACTTGTTGAAATGCTTTCTGCCTAAGGGGAAGCTTCAAGGATGAGGAGAGGGATGTGGGGAGCTTAGTTGGGCAGATTTTGGACGAGCCAAGTGGCTTGAGAGGTGTGAGGAAATGAGAAGGAGGAGTGCCCTTTTATAAGAGGGGTGAGGGACACCTTTGGAAAAGCTAGAAATATTAATTTATAATAAATTCATATTCGGTTTCCAATGGCTCCAAAGTTGACTATTCAAAGGTTGAGGTGGGGATAGGTCGAAAACAACTCATCCAATAGAATTTAAACAGGTTTGGGTACTTATATTAACCTTATCTTTAAGTATTAACTCTAAGTTAATTAGTTTCACTTTTACAATGTCTCTTTGTATTTTTATATAATATGGTTAATAAACTTACTATATACATCCAAAAGACCCCCAAGTGGTCCATTAATGATTAACCTATCATAATATAAGTCTCTTGGCCGAACCTTATATTTTTAAGAATTTAATATCAATTAATAATATAATATTTGTTTTAAGAACTCTTTTATGTCAATTTTGACACTATTCACTAGTTGATTTTTGTGAAACTCATAACAGATTGATTACTTCGAAAAAAGTCAAATAAATCAATCCTAATATATCATATTATCCTAGAAAATTTTTTTAATTCATTAAAAGTTTCATATTATAATTATTTGGGTATTTATAATATCAATTATGTTAATTTTTTACTATTTTAGTAATTACTGCATCATCATTGTGTCATAAATAAAATAAATTTTTTAATGTCAAAAAATTATAAATAAAATATAATTATGTAGAAAATCTTTTTAGCTTTCTAATGAATATTTATAATCTAAAATCCAGCATATATAACCCTATGTAAAAATTGTTTTTTTAAAAGATATATGCTTGTGTCATTTTTGTATTCATTTTAACTTAATTAATATAAAGTGTCATTATCACTTACAAGTGGATCCATGGGGTCCCAAAATTGACCCAAAGATGCCCATGGTCGACCATGTATCAACCAATAGGGTTAAGATACATTTTAGGGTAATTTAGTATTATTATAATATTATTTTTTTTAACCCTTATTTACCGGATTTACCCTTAACCATGGTAAATAAAATATTTACCGCAGTAATTATTCAAAATGTCTAAAAATAAAAGTTACCTATTTACACAATTTGGACATCCTGATTCCAAATATGGAATCCATTTTTCTAAATTCAAAACACATAAGTGGCAGAAATTAATTTAAAATTAATTCCCGTTGTCAAAACAAAAAGCGTGTTTTTAAGAGATAATAACTATCAAAAGATTGACACTTGTTTATGTTCGGTTTAATTGTAAAATTATGTCCAATGACCAACATTATATTAAATGGTAAAAATATATTCTAAATATACTTTAAACCCACTCAAATTCACAATTTATCACTATTAATTATTTTGATTAAAAAAGTTGTTTTTAATTAAAATTTAGTAATTTTCACTATTCATCAAAATATGAAAGTTATCCGAAAAGTACCAAAATTTCACCTTAGGCTAAATTCGATATTCCGAATCCAAAAATGAAGTCCATTTTGAAATATAAAATATATATAATTTCAAAAAGTAGGTATTACTATTCATAACGGCTAGTTTGATTGGTTGTGGTGTGTTAAAATCTCGAAGTTGCGTACAATGCACGTCATTGCATTATTCGAAAGGAAACATACCGAGGAAGCTTGGGGTGTTACAAAGAAGATGGGAATATTGAGTAAGATGATGGTTTTTCATTTGATAATGATAAAATATGGATTTTAATGTTGAAGAATAATATATATATCATAAAACCATACATATGTTCCCTGTAATCAAGAAAACATAGTTACATTAAAGAAATAAAATTCATCATAGATAAATATGAAATAATATTGTATATCAAATAATTGAAAAATGTTGGACTTGTATTAACATTATATAATGATGACATAATTTATAAGGTGATCATTATAATTCCTATCATGAATTTTAATATTAAATAATGAAACAAGGTGATAAGTATCGACATGGTGATTGAAAATAATTTTATTGATTACAAATCATGTAATAAAAGAAATTTAAATTTAATATCCAAGGAGATGAACACTATTTTTTTGAATATGTTTGCGAATGAGAACTCAAACTAGTGTCTATGTTAATAAAAGTGGAACATAATTATAAAATATAAAAAATTAATAAATTTGTATTGACAATTATTTAGTTAATATATTACAACCATAAATTATGTAATATAAATAATTTTAAATACTTTTTATTCGGTGATATTTTTTTGTAGATATAAAATTGACAAAAATAAGTAACAATTTATGTGTGAAAAAATAGTTCCTTGATATGTCTATATAATTGTGATATATGTAACACTTCATAATAATGTATGGTATTTATAACTATGAAACTAAAAAATATAATTACTATGTTGGTGACATTGACGATAGAATGTATAATTAGGGTTAAATTTTATTCATGGAAGCTAGATATTTGAGTTGGAACTATAAGAAAGAGAATCATGTCACCTTGAGTAAAATATATGAATTTTTTTCTTATACCAGTTTTATCTCAAAAATTTACCTGATGATGGAAAGGATAAATTATTTCAGGTTGAATGTGGACATACCTCATAGAAATCATTATTATAATCAATGATTTTAATTCCGTTTAAAAAAAATATTAAACAACCACGGTCAAAAAAAATAGACTCCATATTTCATTGCATCATAGTGACGGTGTAAATTGGATAAATAAAATAATAATTTATTGACAATAATATAATATTTGTGATATATATTCAATAATGATATCCATAAAGATTAAAATAAGTTTTATATGATGAACGTGAATGATAAAACCCTCAAAAAATATTCCATGTTTTTGGTAATTCCACCACTGACCCTTGAATTATATTTCAAATGGGGAGAGGTAATTCCACAACTAATTTTCCCTATACTCTTAAATTAATGTTTTTTTTTCAAAGGAGTGTCTGAATTTCTCTAATTTTTTATTAGTTTTTGATATTATTGTGAAAAGAGGATTCATATTATATGATTATTGTATAGATTAATGGGAAGAGAACCGTATCTTATGGACCAATTATTTATTATCATTAAGAGGCGGGGTTCTAGAAAAAAACATACTCTTACACATGGTGTTATCCCAATATGTTTCTGATATGAAAATTAATGTGATTTTGTGTATTATAAATTACAAGTTGGGTTTTATTATGATTCTATAAAGAGTTATATGGATGTTGAAAATAAAACCAAAGGGGGATATTGAAATGTTGTATTAAATTGTTGAAGGATATCATACAATATTATGCACAAATTATAAAATAATTTTACCAATACATGATTTTATCATACAAAAAATAGATGAAAAAAACTCATTACAGTTCTTGAGAGATGTTTTATAATATTTCATTAAGGTAAGAAAAAGATAAACAATCTTGAAAAAGCAATGGGATTCTCATCATAAACTCTTATAACAAGGTAACTTGGATCGTAGCCTCTATATAAAAAAAATTATATTATATTAATAATATAATATATTGAAGATATTTAGATTCATGACATATCATGTTAAATTGAAATATACTCACCTTGAAAAATATTTTAGGTGCATAATAAAATATGAATTCATAGAATGTAAAATTAGACCAATAATTTTACCAAATTGGTAATATTTTAATCTTAAACCCCATGAAAAAAAGATCATAATATGTATATGTGAATTACCTTATATACAATTATTTTATATTTATAATACAATAATGTTATTATATACACCAAAAAAATGAAATAGTGGTGAACTTAACATATATCTCATAAAAATTATAATTGAGAATAAATCCCCTAACATTGAGTTTCCCTTTGGGAAAACATTCTACATCATCATATATAATAAATTGAAGTTTTTTTAAAATTTATCTAGAACAATATTCATGTTTATAATCAAATTTATTTCACTTATTACCATATTTGGTACACTATATAAAAAATTATGTTTACGTAGGGTGTTTTTGAATAAATTCAGTTTATGTGTCAAAACAACTGTTGTTAGTCAACAATGATCATAAGGTTCATTATATAACATATAAAGAATAATATCAATGAAATAATTATCATATTTTTACATAAATTATAATTATAAAATGAATCAGTAAATATGGTTTTGATAATGAGAATGTGTTACAATCATGGAGATGGTTGGCCGTAAGTACGCATTAGTAACATTCCCATTTTTAAATGATCATTGTGGAAAGGTGGTAAGTGACTCAAATAGTTACATAATGGTCATTGTATAATAAATATATAATTATTTAATCATATATAGTTATATACATAATTATGTGGGGTAAAAGTAATCACATCATGTCGAGGAGGCGGTAGTCCACTGGTCCACATATGGTGTTATCTCTTTTTAAGTGTGTGAAGGGGTAATAATGGAGATGATATATATATGTAATATTTATAAATAGATAATTTTTCCAATGATATATTATTATTTTTATATCACTTATGTTTAATTATTTCCTTTTATTTATACATTCTATGTATCGTTAAAATGTATCGCATCGGTTTGAGGGGGCTGTAGTCCACACTTTCTCAAAGCATATTATCATATTCAAATAGCATGGAATGCATAGTGTTATGTTATAAATAATAATTAAATAAGAATAAAAAATTATAAATATCATATTTATCCTATTTAAATATATATTCTATGATAATGATCACCAAATGAGGTGATACTGGAAAATTGATCAATCATCGTTTCGTGAGCCTGTAATTCACCGTTTACAGTAAAAGTATATTTGTTACACATTATATGATGGCGTGTTTAAGTGTATGTAAAACCATGAGAATAAAAAAATACATGATATTTATGTAAACTGGTGTTTCTATTTAATAATAGAATAATAATCGTATTGGGAGTGGATAATGGAAATGAAACTAAAAATCCTGTGTGAAATGTTACTCATTAATCGAGTAACTACTTTTGGTTTAAACCAAAATATTCCATGGATTGATTTATACAACAAGAGAGTATTCTAAGTAGAGAAGAGGGATTTTGGGAGACTATTTGGGAAGGTATTGGATGATCTTAGGTTTTTTTAGAGGTGAGGGGAATGGGTAGAGGTGGTGGCTTTTTATAGGAAATAAAAAGGACTCACATGGTATATTTAAAAAGGAGTTAGGTGTGCACATGTTATTACCTAGAAAAAATCATTAAAAACCAATATAACTAAAACAATTAAGTTTAATGGAAAATATATTGAAATCAAATTAGTGTTGGAAACCTGTCTTGGTCATTCGGGCCCTTTAGATCAAGGATTAGTCTTTCATTAAGCTTAGTTTTAGCTTAATAATAGTAAATACTTTTAATTAAATTCACAAAGATTTTGGGAAAAAAAAAATTACAATTGTTAGAAAATATAAATTATTATTATTAAAAATATGGAATCCTTTTTTTCAATTCTAATCACAAAATTTGTAGTAAATAAGTTAAAAATAATCACACAGACGGGATGATAATGCGGGGTTTTGAAGAAAAAACATCTAAAAGTTGGCTAGGTTTTTAAAGACTATTTCAACGTGAAATATATTCCAATTTATTAAAGGGTATTAAATGGTAATAATATTATATAATTAAACATTAAAACCAATTAATTTTGTTATTTTATCATATAGATAAATTATACAAAAAAGTTGTTTTGAACTAAAATTCAGTTATTTATTTATTTATTAAAAAATGAAATGTCGTAGAAAAATATAAAAAAATAAACATAATCATATTATTATGTTTCAATTTCAAGGAAGAATTTTATTTTTTTAAAACTATATTTACTAAGGTATCAGAATTAATATTTAAAATGGGTTCTCCCTTAAAAGGTGGTAATTGCCTTTACAAAAATATATGGTTTTATGGGTAAAATTTGGTTTTTTCTTATCTTATGCATATGAAACCTAATGGATGTATAAAAAAAATATTTTATTTAGTATATATCATTATGATTTCATTTAAATAATTTTTTTATTTCAATTACTTTAATTTATTATGATAAAATTGCTCTATGAGCATAAAAATAGTTCTATATAAAATCTTTCTGTTATAAATAAATTGGTTCCTATATTCATTTCTAATTAAATTTTAACCTATGAATTAATATTACGTTGTTATAATGAATGTTTTTTCCTAATTTAGTTAATAATATTCATTAATGGTAACATAATGACTAGCTTATGTAATTTTATATTAAATAATATTAATTTAAAAATACAATGTTATATGGTAAAACTTGGTATTGTGTGCAACACAAGCTTTCGAGGTAGTTTGCTCTTTAGTGTAACACAACCTATCATGATATTTTTCTCATGTGTGTAACACATGATAAATTACTATTATATGAATGGAATCTATTATAAATAGTAAAAATATTATAATGTATACAAAAATTATATTACCTTTTGAGCTTACTGTCACGCGTCATAAAAGCTATCAATTACAAGGTTCTTTCTTTAGTTTTTCAGGGCGACACATTCTCCCCACCTTATTAAACTTTTTTACTCCCAATTTAAACTCTTCCATGGTGTTATATATATTGAAACATTTTATATTTGAAGTCTCACATCGTGAGTATGGTTCATAAGTATTACTCAAAAAAATTGAGAAATTAAAGTACAAAGATCAAATGGAATATCATGTAACTATGTCTCTACATAGGAGAACATCAGTGGAAATTAGAGATACAAAATGTAAGAAAATAGTATATATTTATAAGAATTGAATTAATTTATCAAATAAAAACAATTGAATGGTAAATGGAATGTTGACGGACTCAAATCCATAAGTATTTAATGAGTTAGAAGGCCATCAGTTAAGAAAAAATTTAGTTATTTGGAAAACCTTTTCTTTCCAAGTCATTTTACTAATGTTGGTTATTAATTTTACTAAACATGAATAGAAAAACATATTCTTAAATGATTGGTTTCGATCTCATATGAACATTCCTAAATTTTAGTCTTACATATAATAAATTATAATTCACCCCTTTTATCCAAAAATTTAATTACTAAAAACAATTTCAATTATTCAAGAAAAACTAAAATAATAAATTAAAGGATCATAAAGCCTATAAATGTGTAAAAATTCTTAATATTTGTTTTTAACCATATCCCAAAATAAATATAGTTAATTTATTAATTTCAAATACTCAATAGTTTTACTATTTTTTCATTATTAATTTTTATTCAATAAATTATTTCACTAAAAACAATAAACATTTGCAAGGATATTTTTTAGTTTATTGGTGGGAATTAAATGCATATTATCATTCAGTAATGTGTCTATGACACGCAACCTTAGAGAATTGATTTTCTATCATGCATCTTATAGGTTGACATTTTCGAAAAAAAATTAATATAACTTCCAAAATATATATGATGTATATACTTGAAATGAGTTTAATCAAAAAATTAAATTTTAACTGATGTTTTCAATACAACATAAATACATAAATATTTCACCCTTTTTATTTACACATAGGTCTTATTATGGTCTAATTTATATCCATATATCATTTCCATAATTTTTTAATTCCGACTCTGTATATTAAAATTTAAAACACCTTAGGTTTAACCATGATTATTAATTGCCAAAATTCCTTCTAAATATTAATTATAGTTTGTATAGAAAGCATGGATTATCCTAAGAATATCCCAAGGGAGTGTCAAACTAGGGGAAACGTAAGGTCTGTTGTTGTATACTAGTTTACACCATGTCAGGTTATGAACACCTAGTCAGATTTTTTACTCATAGGTACATCTGTGCTAGAACCACATCCACATGTAGTATCCAGAAAAGGATATATTTCTCAAAAGACCAAAAAAACAAAAAATTTACAAAATTATAGGGTTTTCATCTATAAATATCCACAAATTCTATCTTAGGTTTATGTTACCTATCTTAAATTTTCTTAAATATAGTTCCCTTGATTTATAACAAATGTCTTTTGATAAAAACTATAGTGATATATAACATAGAAGCTTCAAGTCAGTTTCTGCTATAAATTACATTGAAATGATTATAAGGAATCAATCCACAAAAGACCGATCAATTTAATACTATTCTAAAACTATATACATAAATGAAAATTGTATTACAAATTCATACACAAATTACAAAAAATTTTATGTAAAAAAATAAACAACATTGAATATAACTCTAATCCATCTAGTATATTACATCACATCTTTCATAGTATGATTCTGGGAATCCTAGGGAATCAAAAACAATAAGGTTGAGGTCAAATCATCATTAAGGAAAAAATAGAGCGGAAAAAATAATGAATCAATAAGAATAGTTAATATGGTAAAGTAAATAACCGAACACACATTCCATATAATCAAATAACTAAGAAGATGTATATAAGAAATATTGAATGTCAATAATTGGAAACACTTGAAATTAAAATTAAAATACAAGGAAAACTAAATATGGAATGGTATGAAACTAAATCACATGCCGTTAATCAATGAACTGAAATAAAATCAATCCATTTATATATCAACACCAAATCTCATGGATGAATAATGACTTAAACTAATATAAAAGGAATGAAAAATTATTGGATTCCATGTTTCCAAGGAATATTTAACCAGCACCATCAAGACCTTTTACAGAACAACTTAGCTAATGGTTAAAAACCTATATAAGGATTTTATCCAACAATTTTGTCTCATGGAACTACTGATGCATCAAGGGGCCTTCATTAACCTTTCCCCAACTCATTTACACATATCCAAAAATTCTTCAATTGAATAATAAAATAAATAAAATTCCTTATCAAATAACTATAGTTAATGAAAAAATGGATTTATCAATAATTAACCAATTAATAATATTACTAGAAAAGTATGCATTTTATGTAAAATGGTCAAGAGTTTAGTTCATACTGATGTCCTTGAAAAATGAAATGAATAATAAGGGGAAATTAAAATGATCATGGGATATTGAATTTTTCAAGGTGACTGATAATGAAATCATGTATGTGAATGTGAATAGAATCCTCGGAGAAATCAATAATCAACATTCTATTATACGAATGAGGATGGAATTGAAACAATAAATCCCATGGGGGTAAAATATAGGGTTGGCGTTTTTGAAAGAATAAAATCATAACTTGTAAAAACATTCTTGAGAAAAATATCATATGATTTTGAAAAAACTTCAGAAATTACATTTCATTGAAATATAACTTTTAAAATTTATTTTAAAATTTATCCTTTCAAACATTATACGGAAGCTTCAATGAATAGATGGTGGATGAATTAACACATGTAATATAAGGTAAAAATAATATTTTCTTTTTGTACGGTAAAAGGGTAGAAAATTCCTCATTAGGAAATCAACATGAAGATTACTTTGATGAGATTGGTTAAAAAAATTTAATATTTATTTTAAATAATATAGGGGAATATAATAATATTCTTATAAACCCATCCTAGAAAACATGGTTTTGAATATATTTCCCACCGAGGAGAGGGTAATATTAGGATTTCTGGAAAACAGTTTTGAAACAATATTATTCAACAAAGAGTATAGAATGGTTCGAATACATGATTATATAATTATAAAATATAGGATAAAGGGAAAAATGAGTATTTTGGATGTATTTATCATAATATTTAATCAAAGTATACACAAATATAAACAATCTCAAAATAGCGATGAGGTTGTCCCAATAAAATCTTATAACTCAGAAACATGTATCATAATCTCAACGTAAGAAATGTAAATTAAATGATGAATATAATATCTTGAAAATATTTAGATTCATGATATATCATGTAAAATGTAATTATATGAAACTTGAAAAAAATTTAGGTGCATAATAAAACATGAGTTCAAAGATGGAAAATAATGACAAATAGTATTACCAATTTGCTAACTTTTTAATCATAATCCCCATGAATAAAGGATCCTAAAATGGATATGTGAATATCATTTAATTTATGAATAATATACATTGAATAAAATCATGGAAGTATATACACCACAAAAAAGGAAATAGTGGTGAATATAATATGTATCTAACATAAATTAAATGTGAGACAAAATTCACTTTTCATGACTTTCCTTTCAGGTGAATTTTATTTAAATTAATTTATAATAAAATTTTGATATGTTTATAATTTCTTCAGAACCATTTTCATGTTGATAATTACTTTTATCTCACTTATTACCATGATATTATATGACATAAACAATTATGTTTACATCAGGTTTTTTTGTCCAAATTTAGTTTACGTGTCAGAAAAACTATTGTTGGATAACTATGGTTATATGGTTTATTATATAACATCTTCCAAAAAATACCCATGACATAAAAATAATATATTTAAATAAATTATAACTTCTAAATCAATAATTAAATATTATTATGAAAATGAGAATATGTTACATTCATGTAGATGACATGTTGTATTTACACATGAGTAACATTCATATATTAAAATGTTCATTGTAGAAAGAAGGTAAGTAAAAAATCATTCTATAATGATAATTTTATAATAAATATAATATATTTTAATCATATATACTTATATATAGAATTTTGTGGTCTAAAAGGAATCATATCATGTCTAGGAGGCCGTAGTCCAGACATCCACGAGCAACAATATCTACTTTAAATTGTGTGAATGGGAAATAAAGGGGATGATATATATATATATATATTATACAAATATAATAATTTAATTAATATATTATTTATCAGTTTTATGTCACTTCTATTTAATTATGAATATCCCTTTATGCATTCTATGTATTGTGTGAAGGAATCACATCGCTTGGAGGGGCGGTAGTCCACACTACCTAATATGAGATTACCATATTCAAAAAACATGGAATGAAAAACAGAATTTTATAAAAAAAATTAAAAAAGAAAAAAAATTAGAAATAAAATATTTATCATATTAAATATATTTTCCATCAAAATGGACTCCATTAAAGGATGTATTGGAGAATTGAATAATCATCATTTCATGTGGAAGTATTTCACCATTCAGGGAAATATTATGTTCATTACCCATAATATATTGGTGTGTGTAACTATAGTTCAAAACAATAAAATAAAAAATCATACTACATTTAGGATACTAGTGTTTTTATGTTATTATTGAATAATAATAGTATATGGAGTATAGAATGTAAATGGAAATTAAAAGCTTGAGTGAAGACATTTCCACTTAATCAGGTAACTACTTTTGGTTTGAATCAAACGCTTCTGTGAATTTTTTATTCCTTATGGGAGATTATATGTAGTGTTTTGAGATTTTTGGAGGCTACTTGGGAAGGTATGGTCCAAACATAACATGTCTGAGAGGTGTGAGGAATGGGTAGAGGTGGTGGCCTTTTATAGGAAAGGAAAAGGACTCACATTGTATTTTTGAAATAATGTTAGGTGTGAACATGTTATCACCTAATAAAGTCATAAAAACTAATAAAACATAGTAATGAAAGTTATTTGGATGAGATATGGCCATAAAAATGGTGTTGGATTGGTGGATAGGTCATTTGGTCCCTTAAGTAAAAGGTTTGGTCCCTTATTAAGCTCAGTTTTTCATTTATAATTTTATTTAATTTTAATTATTTTCACTAATATTTTTGGGCAATATATGTTGGAATTGTTATAAATTATAAATTATTATTATTGAAAATATGGAAACCATTTTCAATGATTTAATATCAAAATTGGAATAAATTAAATTAAAATTAACCCCACATATGGGATTACAATGCTGGTTTATAATGTAAAAAATGTCTAGAAATTGTCTATTTTTATAGTTTATTTCAATGAGAAATTGATTCCAATTACCTAGATTGGATTAATTTATAAATATATTATCTAATTAATCTTTAAATCCTATTAAAATTATAATTTATTGTTATAAAAAATTTATATTAAAAAGTAGTTTTGAACTAAAATTTAGTATGTTTAGGCTTTCGTTAATAATGAAATGTCTTAGAAAAATAATAAAAAACATCCATAACCTATTTTTTTATTAAAAATAATAAATAATTTTATTTGTAATTATTTTTTTATGAAAGAATCAAAAATCAAAAATAAAATGAGTTCTCCATTAAAAGGCAGTAAAATAGCCTTTATAAAAATATTGTGTTTTATGAGTAAAATAGGGTTTGTTCATATCATACGGATATCAAACCCAATGGATTAATATAAAAAATATTTTATTGAATATGTATAATATATATTTCATTATAATAAATAACTAAATTTAATTATTATTATTTATTGGGATAAAATATCGTTGTGGGCTTGAAAACTGTTTTATATAAAAACATTCTGTTTATATTGAATTGGTTCCTATATTCATTAAAAATTAATTTTTAACCATTGAATTAATATTATAATATTATAAACCATATATTTTCATAATTTAGATAATACAAGTCACAGAATCTAACATAATGCCTTTGTTAGGTCTTATTATGTCAAATAAAAATATTTTTATAATACACTGTTATTTGGTAAAACTCGGTCTTGTGTGTATCACAAGATATCTGAGATGGTTGGTCTTGTGTTTAATACAAGCTATCGAGAATGGCCACCCTTTCATGTAACACATGATTCCATTGTGTTTCAAGCATGAAAACTGTTGCAAGTTGTAATCTTATTAAAAAATTTTGGGATATTTTATTACCTCTCTAGATTTTTATTGGGTTCCATACATGATATCGAATAAAAGTTTCTTATATTTGTTTTTCAGGGTGCCAAAATTTTTATTATTCTATGGTTTTCACCTATATCTCCCTCCAATTAATTTTTTATAGATTTATATCTTTTGAGATAAATGTGACTTTAACAGGGAGTGAACATATTTCAGGTAGGGACTCTTTACACTATGATAGTCATGCGAGTGATCCATGGCTACTACTATAGTTTTAGGAGTAATCCAAATTTCCAATGATATTAATGGGAGTGAAACTTCAACACTACAATGGTTTGTGTAGTGAACCCAATCTAGAATGATAATCTAGGAAATGGGTCTTTACTACTAAGAAAATGAATTTTTATGATTATCTAAATGCCAATAATATATGTCTTATGCTGATGTTAGGTTCTCAAGGATCATATTATTCAATTATAATATTATTCAAGTATTATAAACTATCAATATTTATTCCCTGAAAAATATTTAATGTATATGATATTAAGGTTATGGTTTCAAAATTTTACACTCATATTCCATTGCATTATACTCGTGTTTTATCTGTCATTTTTACCCTTAAATAGAACCTAATGTTTCCCTTTATTTTGTTTCATTTTCCTTAGGTAATGAAGATGGGTATTATGTTTGATGTAAGATCCTATTTTTCCCTGGTTCTCCCTCTTTGAGTTTTTTGTTTGAGCCTTAGTGACAGAGTCTTGTTCATAGATGGAGTAAAGTGACATTTTTTAGTAATAGAACCTAATTTTTATGGTTATATGATTGTTTGAATTAATGGAGTCCATGTATAATTATGTCTAATTTTACCAAGTGTTCTTGGAATGTTGTGATGCCTTAAAGGATGAGGTGTTTGTTATTTCCATGGGAAACATGTGAATGGATATTAGCAATATAATTATATGTCATACCAAATTTTTACACGACATGTAACAATTAACAATAACAAGCTATGTGCATGGATCATGATGTGAATTGAATAAATTAAGTGAAGCGATTTCTCACCATGTAATGTTTTGGTGAATTAAAAATTAATCCATGGTGATAGGTTTCTCAACTTATCCCACTAAACGAATTAAACAGTTTGTGAAAGAGTAACCCACTATCTAATTTCCCGATCATATTTTTTAAAAGTTTCATGTGGATGATTTTTCTTCTAAACCTTATAAAGAATTCCTCCTATCGAACATGGATGATCATACAGATGAATTTAGACCCCTTCAATATATTTTATACACCCCACTCAAAATACCAATCCCTAGTACATTTTTTTGTTTTGGTACCGTATTCCCTAACGTCATTCCCCAGTCATTGCGGTGTATGTTCTTGACCATATGAATTGATAGTTTTTATCTTGATTGGTTTTGATCTAGGAACCTACTTGTGATCATCTACACCTTTTCTTTTGTAGGAGAATGCTTTGGGATGAAATGATTGATTTTCTGTTAAGATTAAGGGGGTCTATACCTTAACTATATAGTAAGAAAATTGTCATGTATGTGAAATATTTTAATTAATAGACAATAATGTCTGCCTAAATTAATTAAATGTTGAATTTGATTATTCCTTGGAGTCCCGTTAGATCAAATTGGTTATTGACATTGATTGTGGGTACAATTCGGGTTACTTAACTTTTTATTATAAATGATGTTTTTAATGACTATAAGTGTATTTCGCAAGGTATGGGATTTGGGTGATAACATGATATAGATTCACATTGTAATGAACTATTTGTTGATATAGAAATAATTATTTTAGTTTAAGAAAAAATGAATAAATTAAAAATGAAATTGAACAATAAGTTGTAATTTTCATAGTTAACAATTGATGTTGTGATGTTGTGATATTTTTTTTGTTGTGACATGTGTTGTGATATATATTTTAAGTCTTATAAAATGAAATTAATACATAGAAGTCTATGCCCAATGGCATGATAAATAATTTCTATTCCAAGAATAGAACATAAAAATTATAAAAATTTTATTTACTGGGCTTAACCTAGAGAAATGAAGAAATTATTATATACCATGCTTAGAACTAATAATGATGAAATTATAATATATCAGTCCTGGACATCACACATCGCAATAATAATTCATACCAGGCTCGAAATTCATCAATGTCAAAATGACTCTATATTGGGTTTTGACCTAGTTCTATGTGATTTATAATGTGGTTATATGGTAATGGATTTGTGGGATGGTTATAAGACATGATCAAAGACATTTTGGTATGGAACCGAGGATGTCCATGTTTTACCATAGTGATATGGTTATTGTTGATAGGGTTTTGATAAAGTAAAATTGATATTCCACCATTGTTTTAAGGATGTTTGAGGTGCTATTAATTTAACTACTTAATTTATTAATACATTTTTTATTGAATTTTTACATACACTTGTAATCAGAAAGGTTAGGTTTTGACATAGTGGTTTCATACTAATGAAATATACACACACCATATTTATGATGCTATCTATTACCTGATAAAATTATATAGATTCATGATTAGACATGAGAAAACACCTTGATATAGATTTTTTTCACACTAGATGGGCTGAAGTTTGTAGAAACAACAAACATGGTGTTCATGTAGGGGACTCTTGAGTATTTGTCGAGTATTCTAGTATTTATTTTTTATTACTTCCATCATGAAATTTACTTACATTCGAAGAGATCATTTTATTATGTTTTTATTATTTATTTTATTATCAGTTGGATTTTATGGATGGGTTTTCATTGTATTGTGTTGTTTCCATTATTTCTGTACTCAGATATTTTTTTATTGAAATATATTAATTTCAATTTTTTGTATCTTTGTAACCATGGGGTGTAGTCTCCCACTATAAATATCAAACACCAAAAACTAGACTTCATCCAATGTAATATGGGGAGGTGCGCTTGAGGTCTCCTAATTAACCTGTTATAGACAATGTAACACTGTTCCAGATTGGGGTACATTACAAAGTGGAATTAGAGGACACTATGTTTCTTTTATTTATCATTACTATTTTTTATAGATAGACGGGAGAAATATATGTCCTGAAACATTTTATATATCTTGTTCATGGGTGTATAAAACCCATGTATGGGGGAAAATCAGACTTCCCAATGGTGGATTTATATTTATATTATTTTATTATTACAAATGAATTTATTTATCCCTATGTTATTCACTTGTTGTATGAGGTTATTGTTTTATGATTATATTCATTCTTGAGATTTATTCACATGTAATGTTATGGTGTGGAATGAGTATGCATGAATCATAATAAGAAAAAAGGGATATATATTGAAATAATTTTTCATTATATGGACATATTTATTTTCATGTGACATGTACTAGCCTATAAAAATTTGATATGATAGACATTTTATATCTACTGAAGGAAATAAAATAATTTAACTATTATTTCATTCCAGTAAAAATATATGACATGTTTATAGATAAATGGTTTCAGTGGTTATTTGTTGTTGTCTCCTATTGAATTTCGCCCTATTGTTATAGCTATTGTTCGAAGGAGTGTGTTTGTCTTGTAGAGAATATTCCTTCTCTCCATATTTGATTTGAGTGTGAGGAGAGTGGTAATAAGAATGATCCAACTGTTTTTGAAATAGATATTCATATAGTTCATGACAATCATATATATTTTCAACTCCACAATAGCTTCATAAGGGTAATGTGAACCATTGAATGTGAGTATTTTCAATATGTTCCTTCAATGTTTGAGATGATAGGATAATTCCAGCAACATCATTCACCTCCATTTATTGGGGATGGAGGAATCCAGGTATTAGAGTTCAGGATAGAGTCATTCTTGATAATATTAAATCATCATCTGAAATCCAAATATAGGTAGGTGAATCTTGTTGTGTATATGTCTCATAAACTTTCCATGTGTTGGTGAGACATTCTGGATCATGTTGGGTAGTCAGAAGAGTTATCATCAAAGGACATGGGGAAGAAGATCCAAAGCCATTTATTTATCATGTCATTGAGGGAAGATAAATCTCAAGTGTTTATGCATCTAACATAGAAGGGAATTCCAATGTTGGACTACACTGATCATTTCCCATAACTATGCTAATTTTATATATTTTTGGACGTTGAGGAGATCACTAGGGTGAGATGAAATTAGGAGGGTCTGCATTATGAGATCATGTCACAAGAGAACCTGTTATCTTTTTGTAGTTTTGTAGAATTGATGAATCATGTAATCTTCACATAATGGAATATGAGAGAGACCTAGAAAAGTGGACCATGTATTACAGTAGGTAAAAATGTGAACTATTACTATTGTGGATATATTCATTTTTATGAATTTTTTATTAAATATGATAATGGTCATAAATAATAGGAAAGTGGGTGTCCATATCCAGATCTTGTTATCTTGTAGCGATATATGTGTGGCATGATGGGCCAAAAATGACCTTAATATCCAGACCTCACATTCAAGTATCATTTTTATGGATGATTGGGCCATCTATTGTGGTGTTGTAGAGGCATGTAGTAGTATAGAATAGGTACAAGATCATGATTAATACAAAATTTTGGGAAGCTTTCGTCAATTTTTTAGCAGGATAGTTGTTAGAGTTCCGAGGGACATTCTGGTCAAGGAAAGGGATGTGGTACCAATGTGTTGGAATGACATCACCAATAAGATGGTATATCTATGGGGAATGAGGATAAAGCCTCATGTAGAATTGTTGTTTAGCTACACATTTTGTAGACTAATCTGACTATTGTGGATGCCTGACCTTCCCCTATCAAAGGTATGGTTCTTATGTTATCCAACCTTATTGTATTTTTGATACATAAAAATCACATTAAATTTTATACATAATTATTTTAAAATGTTTGGGCTAGTATTTGGATATCATGGATACTATTTTCAAATCGACACACCTTTGGGAGTATCGTGACATAATATCAGATTTTGGAAGAAATTTTTTATATAGATTGGCGGTTACCAGTTATTATAGGAACCAATAGTGCTAGAAATGAATGTAATCAATTTGATTAATGTTATGGATTGTTCGGTTCAATATCTGAATCAAATTGACTATTACTGAATGATATTTCCCTTTCTATCTCGTAAAGGGGGAAACATTTCTCACTAGGGTGAGTGGGATATTCAAGTCAGTCATACAGGACCAATTCAGTGAATATTTTATTATCTCAAATGTTTAATTATTTGTATTGTTCTAGATGATTATTGAAGTCAATAGTATTCTTTTCTTCCATTAGAAGAATATTTTTAGGATTTATTTCATGAAAAGTTATATTTCTTACCACCCATGTGGGAGATCAATTTTATGAATAGAATGGTGCCCGGATCAGATCCAGTTTCTATTCCTCTGAATATAATGGAAGAAATTTATAACCAAGAGTTTAAATTTTAGTTGGAGTATCATGAAACTAATGGTTTTATATCATCAAATACATATCTATGGGGTTATCTAGTTATATTTTCTATGATTTCTTATGGTATGTTTCAATTGTGTGTAGATTATCAGAGATTGAAAGAGATGACAATCAAGAACAGATATCCCCTTACCTTAATTGATGATAATATCAACTTGTTGATAGGTGCTAATATATTATCCAAAAATGATGTGACATATAGATACCATTAGTATAGGGTGTGACCTTTGAATATATCTCAGACTTATTTTTGGAGTATGTATGGATTGTATGAGTTCACATTAATGTTGTTTGCTATGACTAATACACTAACTATACTAATTATTTATTAATACATTTTTAATCCTTTTTAGGACATGTTTGTGGTGGTTTTTATCAATGATATTTTAGTGTACTCTTAATTATAAGAAAAATCACTCCCAACATCTTATCATCATTCTGAGTACATTATGAGAGCATTCATTTTTTCTTCAAGCTAACCATATGATGTTTCATAATTCACAATGTGTACTTCTTGGTCAATGTCATATAAAAAAAAGGATTATTAGTAGACAAAGAGAAATTTTTAGTTGTGGTATATTAAGAGATCCCATGAATTTTTTTGAGATTCACATGTTTTTGAATTTAACAGGTTATTATATGTGGGATATATAAGAAATTCCCCATATGGAAACACCATTGTCTTGGATGACAATGAACTTTGTGAAGTTTTGTTGGTATAATACATGTGTGATGTATTTTTTATAGTTGAATGGGATCATGAACATATAACCTATTCATAGATTACCTATTTTGGGTAAATCATATAATGTGTACTATAACACATTTGGTGTTAGACCTAGAGCAGTTCTGATGCAGGATGATCAAGTGGTTTATTATGACTCATGATAGCTGATACCGCATGAGAAGAACTATCACACTCACGATTTAGAGTCAGATATAGTTTTATATTCCTTAATATACTAGATAAATTATCCCATGCATGATAGTTTTGTGGTTTACATGAACCACAGTATCATTAGGTACATCATTTCATAGTGTGACCTAAATACCCAATAGAAGAAGTGGGTCGAGTATCTATAGTATTTCGACTTCAAGTTATACCATACACTAGGATAGCTAAACATTATTGATTATTTGTTGATCGAGAAGAAAAAAATAGGTATTACAAGTATCTTGCGATGAGTGGTTGCTGATGAAGCTCATTTTAGATGTGCATCTTGGTTTCCAGGAGTACTAGTGATGTGTAACACTAACTACAAAATCTATTATACCCATTATTATTGATCATACATATAAAAGAATTAATCTAATCCAGAGGGATTAGATTTAAGAGATATCTTATATGGTGGGTAGACACCAAAAATATGATCTCTAGGAATATGTGTAAATATCTCTTTTTGTATATGAGTTTGGGTTCCTATGGGGTTTTTATTAGAGATGATGAGATTGTTTCATGATTCTATAGGGGTGGTACGTATTGGTTTTAAAAATATTTAACACAATATCTATATAAAGTACTGATTGATAGGGATTATGAAGAATTTTTTGGACTATATGGGGAGATGATTCACCTATTAGTAGTTGAAGAACAATAATCAAAACCACGATGGGCTATTTCTACCTCTACTCATTACTGAGTGGAAGTGGGATGATGTCACTATGGATTATTTAAAATGATTACCCAATACCGCTTACAATAAGTATGTCATGAGGGTTATTTTAGATCGATTGAAAAAGGTACACCAATTATTACCTATTAAGGAGACCATAAAATTTGATAAACTAGGATTTATTTATGTGTTTGAGGTAGTTTATATGCATGGTGTTTTGAGGAGTATCATTTATGATGGAGATCCTCATTTCACATTTTAATTTTTTAATGTTTTTTAAAAGGCTCTGGGATCACATCTTCTTTTGATTAGGGCCTATAACCCCCAAACTAATTGTCAAACTATAAGGATTATTGAGGTACTGGGGGATATTATAGGAGCCATTGTTTTGGATTATTTTTGTTCATTGGAGCATCATATGGAACTATTGGAGTTTGTATATAATAATATATTCTTGGAAAAAATTCATTTTTTCAGATTTTGAGGATGTGTTTGAAAGTCCGTGTCGTTCATCTACTTCTGGGTTGGAGGTAGGTGAGTTAGCGCTTGTTGGGCCATGTCTCATGAAACATATATCTCAGCATGTTCACTTGATAAAACATTTTTTTTGTGACTACGTAGAGAAGACATAACTATGATGCTGACCATCAATGATGACCAATGTATTTCAAAGTTGGACATCATGATTTTATTATAGAGTCAGTTTGGTTGGGTGAGTGTCATATCAAGAAACATTGGAAGATAGCTCTATGGTTCTTTGGTCATTTTAATATATTGTATTGGTTAGGTCCTACGGAATACTGATTAGACCTTCCAAATTGCTAAAGTACTTTGACTGATGTGTTTCACACATTGTACCTTCGGAGATATTATTTACACCATTTTCATGTGATAAACATAGCAGACACTAGTATTTGTGATGACTCATCATTTGAGGAGAATCCAATATGGAATGTGGACTGTAGTGGTAATCAACAATCTGGTATGGTGATTCCTTTGGTTCATGTGTATTGGAAACATGGAGTATTTTAGGAGGAGACCTGGGAAAGGGTGTCCAATATGAGAACATATTGTCACGACATGTTCTCTAAAACCCCATAGTGATATATGGAGGAGGTAGGGGATGATATTTTAATTAGTGGGGTGGTTGTTAGATATGGCCTTTTTCTAGGTATGTGCCCATTTATGTTTTTTATTTGATCCTCGGTGGCAAAGAATTTTTCAGCAACAGAGAGCTATTTTTTTTTGTAAAAATGCCCTATGGTTTTGAATATGTTTTTTAAATTTATGTAGTTTGGTTATACATGAGTCTTTTTTACAATGCGTTCATAGGAAGCTAAGATGCTTTAAAGGAAAGAGATTATGATTCCATGGGAATGTGGATGAATGTTTTATGTAGAGAAATTCCATTCCACGTAATGCAGTTACCTGATGTGTGACTATGTCCAAGAACATTCCATGATCTTGGTTCATGAAATGAAATTAATACATGCCATTATGTGATTACCAATCATGTAATGATTTGAAAAATTAAATATTTTGATATGGATATGTTTTTTTTTTCATGTATCTCTCTAACATGAATTAAAAAATGTGTTAAGGTATTATAATATATGTAATTTACCAACATGTTTTTAAAATTTTCAGGCGGTTTATTTTTCATCTAACCCTTTTGCAGTGTTCCCACTCATGTCCTTGGGCTATCATCTAGGAGATTTTGGACCCCATCCCATTGTTTTGGATATATCGTTTGCATGATCAATACCATTTATGTTTTTTTGGTTCCATGTTCTCTTCCACCATTATCTGATCATCTTAGTGAAACCTCTTGACCTTATTCATTTTTGTTTTTAAAAAGATCAGTTTTGATATAGGAACCTTATTGCAATAATCTATGCCTTTTTTCTTATTATAGAATCCAATTGTATGTATTGTTTGATCATCAGTTAATGTTAGAGGTTACAAACCAGAACCTAATGATTTGATATTTTTAATGTATCTAAAATATTGAAATTTATCTACATAGAATGCTCTTAAATTATTTAAATTTAGAATTGGACTCCTCATTATAATCCTTTTGGATATAATTGGTTATTGACCGGTCTTGGGGATACTATTTAGGTGGAAAACATTTTTTTAAAAATGCAGTGCCAAATCCCTTCAATTGTGTATAGCATGTAATGGGATTTTGTGTGATTTATTGATATAGATTCACCATGGCGTGTCCTGATTATTGATATGACTAGAATGATGTTGGTTTTATTCCAATGGAAGATTTGAAAATAAAAATTGAAAGATAAATCGTAATTTTCATAAGTATCCATCAATGATATGATGTTTTGATATCCAAGTTGTTTTGACTTTTTTAAATAGATTATGCTATTACTATATGTGGCATTGGCCTAGTTGAGATGAAGAAATTATTATCTAGTGTGGTATTATCAGTGACACATGATAATATTATAATATACAAGTCATAGACCTGTAAAATTATTAAATGATGATATACCAGGCTTAGTATGATTAATTCAAAAATGATTATATACTAGGATTTTCCTTTTGATAATCTAAATTAATTATATAGGAGGCTTGGAACATAAAAAATTTGAAATAATTATAACCCAGTATTGACCATTAAAAATTCTAAAATTATTATATATATGTTTTTGAAAATGTATTGTGTGATTGATACAACAGTTATATTGTTATGGTTTTGATGGCATAGTTTTGGGACATGCTTAGAGATGTTCAGACATGGCACTGAGGTAGGACATGTTTTACAATGGTTATAAGGTTGTTATTGAAACGGTTGTTAGAAATGTTTAAAGATATTCTGGATGGGGCTGCAAAATGTTGATGTGGAATTAATTTGTTTAATTCATTAATAATGTTGTTTATTGAATTATTTCATACACATGTTAGTAGGATGGTTATATTTACACATGGTGGTGCCAACCTAATGAGATAAAATAACAACCATTTCGGGACAAGATATTTCACCCATGTAGATTATGTCGATGTGGGATTGGAGAAGGGAAAATGAAATTTCTATTTATTGTTTTCTTATTTTATGGGTTGGTGTTTCGATATGGGACCAACATGGTGTTTAGGACCCAAGATTTTTTAGTCTTTATTGAGTATAATAGTCCTTATTTTATATTACATCTATCACGATGCTATGATATATTCCATTATAAAAATATATTATTATATTATTATTTATTAGATTACCTGTTAGATTTTATCTGTTTCTTAAACTGTAGTGTATTTTTTCCATTATTTCTCCACAATAATATTTATTTATTAGCATAATTTGATTATTCTTATACATTTTATCTCTGTAACATGGGGGTATAGTCTACATAATATACATATCACAACCTCACTAATAGTTAGATGTCTCTGGGGTACATTGAGGCAGTCTTGAGTTATCCTGACCAACCAATTTCGACTTTGTGTAGGTGTGCTGGATTGTGGGATGTTACATATTATACATCAAATATGGGTGATAGTTATGAATCAAATTGTGTGATATGATGTATTTACCTTATGAACCATTTGTTAAAGCATCCATATTTCAAAATTCAAAGAACATAAATGATTTTGGAACGGATCATTGTATTGTAAAAGGAATATTTTTTTTATTTAGATTTAATATGTTCTTATAAAAAGTATTGGCCTCTATTTTTTGAATTAGAGAAAAATTTATTTGACCTTAGGAATCTATGATGAGAAAAAATTATTTTAATACATAGGTATATATCTAAGGTTAGGTATAAAGATATTGTTAAGGATAAGACAATGGATAATTCCATGTATAAGAAAGAAAACTATAATTATAGTGATGGATAGGGAGAGTGGTTTCCATGAAATTAAATCTCTGTCTAGATACTAATGTATTATGTGGATATCCATCACATGTACCTAAGTTTACTAACTCTAAAAAAAATTGATCTAGACTAAATCATCTATTGGTGCATCATAATGAGCATTTATGTACCCCTAGTTTGACACTATTGGGGGATATTCTATTGAACTTCAAAAACACATTATAGACCACCATAATGTATTTGAATAGATGTTAACCACAAATAATCTACATTATGACTACGAATTCATTTTTTGAAACTAATATTGAATATTTAGTAATCCTATATGTGATTTTATTGGATTTTTTTTTCTTCCTACATGGAATATTTTTTATCTCACTGTGATATTTATTTTATTGAATTCCTAAAACCTAAAGGAATCATGTGGACATTTAATATAATATTAATTTAAATGGATATCCTCATGAGAAATCCATTGGAATTGAATTAGGGATGAAATAATTTATGGATACACTAACTAAACTATATTTGGTTATAACATGTAACACTACTAAAGTTGTACATGTGAATTTACCTAGGAAGAAGAAACCTACCATTGAATCATTTATGAGACAACATCTACCCACCTTATTGAGTACATCTTGTTTAATAATTTCTATGAATAAGATCAATCTGATACAAAACATATTTTCCATTAATCAATGATCATACAATGAAATGGTTGTCTGAATGGTTTATTATTTGGATGGAAATGTAGATCAATGGTGGAATCCTATAAATAATACTAGGAAATAGAATAAAATTTACTGCATGGAATGGGGTGTGTTTAATGAAATATTTATTATTAAGTAATTCCCTTGTAAATTATATAAAAAGATTAGAATGAATCCCTTGAGTTTAAGAGGAAGTATGTTGAATCCATTAGTACATAAAAGGAAACGTTTTCAAGACTTTTATAGAATGCTTCAGGGTTAATAATCATGAAAAATATTGATTGATTATTCAGTGGTATGAGAACATGACTTCTAAAGGCATTAGTCATAGGGGGATTTTGAAGATATGACGAAATCGTTCATTGTGCATTGAAATTGGTAAAAGATGATAGAAACCCTTAAGGGTTCAGTGATAGTAAAATGAGCATGAATTTATAGGGAAACTCTACTGGTATGTAAAATAAGAAGAATGAAAAGATTCAACAATTTACATATGAAAATTTTCAGCTAGATAACATAGCATAATTCTTAAAAGGAATAATAAAATTTTAAATGTGTGGGAAATTTATACATCACAAAAATATTTTTTATGTAATGTAGATAATCATGTTAATGAAAGCAATAATGTGTGGGTTTGATAAAATACCCCACTGAAACTTCATAACTATAGATGCAATGAGTATATAAATTATAAAATTGATATCATAGAATGAAATTTAAAGATGTTGATCATTCATGTTGTAATGTTAAATGGTTTTCTCTTGCTGATAAAGATACTATAAATTTTATACAAATGGTGGGGGTATTAATGGGGAAATGAATAATTCTAGATAATATTTTAAGAATTTCGTTGGATGATGTTTGTTTTATTGTATTGTATATGATGAATTATATTATATAAATCATCAAATATATACAGACTGTACTATAGAAATTTTTCTTTGTGGATTTTAAGAATATGTTTAATGGTTATAATAAAAATTTATTTTTATTTTATCGAAAGGTGATATATTATGTAAAAACATGATTAAGGGAAATATAACCCTTAATATATTCTTAATTTTAAAATAATAGTGCTTACATTGTATAGAAAACGATTGATAGAGATAATTTAATTGGGATTGTTTTAATGAATTTGGAACTAATTAATGGTTTGATGAATTTTTTTCTATTATCATCTATGGATTTTACAGAATGTTTGTATTTATGGTAAATATTTAACAATAGTTGGTTTTATTTATGTAATTATTAATAATGCATGTTTTCACTAAGGTTGATGATAATTTTGGTTATTACCATGGTTTATGAGTATATATTAACAAGGTATTCACATATTTGGTACGAAGAAATTAAGAGAAACATTATGATTTTAAGTGGATTAATGTAATGTTTTTTTTTCAGAATTTAGTTTCATTCATTATAATTATTATAATTTTGGAAGGTTCTTAAGGTTAACTATTTATGAAATGGTTTATGTTGGGAACTAGATGGTGTTTTAGAGATTAATGTATTATATCATCATAATAATACGTATCCATATTGTATAAAATGAGCTAAATATTTGGTTTTTAGGATTACTAGGGACATAAGGGATCAAATACAATTATTTTATGTATTTTTTGATTCATTTTTACACCATGGACGAACAATAAATTTTATTTTATTGGAGTAAGATATGAATTATAAATTGATCAAATCTCAAACATAGGATGAGACTATGATAATGAAATGGAATGAATTCAAGTAAGTATATTTTCTTATGTTCAATATCTTTATGTTAAAAAAGGCCACCGAACATTTGGAAAACGTATATTAAGGAAAAAATGTTTTCCAATTAATTTAATATATAAGGAATCAACATTCATTTAATTGGTCGTAGATTTATTGTTTCTTGTTGGTTAAAATTCTGACGACCATGTTCAATACGACTCTATATAAATCATTGGGAATTAGTAAAATATTCTATGTATAAATTTTCAATTCTCATTGATGTTATCATATTTGAAATTAATTTTGTGTTATTTGATGATGAACTTCATATTAACCATACACTTTTTCCAGAGTATGTTCTATCAACTCTATTATCATATGGGTTTTCTACAATGAATTTTATAAAATTTAAAAATATTATTACACAGATAAAGTTAAAATTTAGAGGATCAATTTTTGAGGGTTTATATTATACTACCATAGTGTTTTATGAAAATTTTATCATTCATTTTAATTTAACTTTTTTGATATCTCGCATTACACACAACACTGAGTTTTATCAACCCATAATATACAATTAATATTATTATTTTAACGTTATCATTATAACCAAGATATTATATGTTAATTTATAAATATAAATAAATAAATTATATAAATCATATGGTTTGTAATTACATATGTAAATTCATTTTTAATAAATTGATTATAAATGAAAATAAAACATCACTAAAAATTGAATGAAATATTTTTCAGAGAAAGTGATTTTGTGTGCATGATTTGTCTTTATCTAAATAAATTATATTTGACACTATTAGTGAATTATTTTATTGAAATATTTATAATATATTCAATAAATTTGTTATCATTAATCTAATATTATTTCTAATAATGGAGTAAGAATAAATGTAGTTTTATGTTCTTAAATGTACTATTTCTAAAAATAGGATTCATCATGTTCAATCCACTTATATTAAAACTATTTTTGTAAAATTTTAAAAATTTTAATTGATATAAGTAATTTATTTTTGGAATCATATTTTACAAATTATCATAAAGTCAACGTTTTATAATTTTCTTAAATGAGTAATTTTTTGATAAATGGTGAAAAATAATAAATTGTTTTGAAAAAAACCTTTTTATTTAAATTATTTAGAAAGTTAAATTATATTTTAAAATGGTATAAAAGAAAATTTTATTCAATTAAATAATTTTTAATCAAATCTAAGTAATTATAAAAAAATTACTATTTAAATATGATATTATATAACTTTATACTTAATAAAGTTTTCTCTTTCGAAAACATCACTTTGATCACCTCTATAGGATTAGTTTTAGATTCAATTCAACCACTTCTCTGAATGGAATTTATAAAATGGATTAAATATTTTTAATAACATAAATTTATTAGATATGATATGTAAAAATTATTTTTTAGTTATTCTTATGATTAAAAATAGTAAAAATTAATTAGCATTATAATTATAAAAATAGGGTTTTAGCTGTTACATACAGATGTGTTAAAATTAATTTTAAAGACATTAAATATCATTAATAAAAAAAAATATTTTAATTTTTATAATTATTTGGTCCAAATTATTTGATGATACTATATTTAATTTTATTTATCAAGGATCAATTACCAATGTAAATAAAAACTGAATATTTACCATAGTGAAAAATTATTCTATAAAATAAAGTATACTTATAGGTTAAGGAATAAATTTTTTAAAACATGTTTTTTTGGGGATGAGGTGTGGATAATCGATATCATCCATAAAATCCATTATTTATCAATTTTATAGACACTTTGGGGGTTATTTAGTTTTAATTATTTAATATTTTTGGTTATATAAAAAAATAACTCTCTTCCTTGGTTAGAAAAGGAATCATCCCCCCCATCAAATCATCACACCTCTAGATCTCATTGGGTCGACCAAAACCATAAAATTTTCCTCCTAGAAAAACATTTCCACGTTATATATATTATTTTTTTCCTATAATACCAATAAAAGGGTATTTAATGAGAGATCCAAGGGAGGTTTTTCTAAACAAAGGTAACTATCTTTAGTAAGATTGTTTATTTATATTATATCCTACAACATTCATTCATTCCCTAATAAATAAAATATAAAAATATATATATAAGATATATTTATATGTTATTATGTGTTTGAATATTGTGTATCTATCTCCTTTTCCTTCAAATGGGAAATAAAACTGTCGAAAGCATATAATGTAGACTATGGCCTCACGAATTGATATAAATCATTTTCCATCACTACCTCTCATGAAATTATATAATTTTGTATTAAAATTATATATGTGATATTCATAACATAATTTAACTCCTGTAATTATAATATCACATATTATTGTTACTTTCCATTCCATGGGAATATGATAACGCTGCATGTGTGTTTGAGAGACTAACACCTTAGCAAGTGATGTGTTTCATTTTTTTCTTAGTTTCTACCTGGAAGGTAATAAGGTGGAATTTAATGAATATATTTTCTATGTACGGAATCTAAATTACTCTATTATGTTGATATTTTTTTTCATTTCCTTTCATTTCATACTTCGAGAAAATGGAAACAACATTCATGCGTACATATGACATACCATCTCAATAAATAGTGTAATTCATTTTCTATCTCTAACTTATTTTGATTAATAAAAAAATATATATAATTAATATATATGAATTTATATCATGGAAAACATTATATATGTTATATAACTGTGATCTATTTAAAATTATCAAAAATACTAAACAAAAACATATATAAAGAATGAAGTTGTTATTAAACAAAACATGATTTCAATAAGGAATTATTAATAAACAAGTAATAAAAAAATAAATCATTCATATATAGAATGATATATATGTATATATATTATTGGTTCTATAATATATTTATTATAAAATTATGTTAATTATACATGATTTTTAAGGTGAAATTTGAATTTGATACTTAAGGTATGGAAATTATAGTCTATTCTTTATTTCACAGAGAAAAATGCCATATTTTCTAGTTATTTATTTTTTATAGTAAATATTATTCCCCATTTACATGATATATCATGAGTTTATTTATTAAAATTATATTTAATGTTATGTAAATGTTTTTCTTCAATTAATTCTACAATTCCAAAAATACCAATGCCCTACGGAATTTTTTTTCTCAATTTTTTTGTGGGGAAATTTCCCTTTTCAACACTAATTTAATTTTTTATGGTGTATATTACAACCATAAATGAATTATTTTAATTTTTCTCATTAAATTATGGGAAATAAATATATATATCATTTTATTTATTTTATGGTTCTTATGATACAACAGATAAAAATGTGATAAATGGTTAATGTTACAAAATTATTTGATTATCAATATTGTTTGTAATTATAGTTTTCATTATGAAATCATATAACATTCCTATACTAAATCACATAAAATTTATTCCCTATTTTATTCCCTAAATTTAAAATTTGTCTTTTCAAAAAATTTCTTTGTTTGTTCCCAAATCCCGGAATAATATTTTTTAGTAATATCGAATTTATTAATCTCTATAGTCAATGACACATTTTCTTCCATGTATATGTTTTGTAAAAATGATTTAGATAAAATTATAATATTATTAAATAAATCTGAAAAAATATATTTTATTAAATTATGTGTTTTTTATTAATAAATGATATTAAATAATTTTTTCTGTTTTTCAAATTGGGAACATATTTACCTTTAACCAATGTGTGAAAATAATGTTTTCTATTAAATAGTATGCCATTAACTGAATTTCACATCATCAGGACCAATATTTTATTTGAATCATCCAATATAAATTTCCATGGTTAATTTCTAAGAAATTTTCTTCTAAAATATTTTATGATTTTATATTTTAAAAAATGTAATTTTCAATGAAGGGTTATTCTCCTCAAGAAATGTATGCTGGGATTTTATTTTCAAAATCACTTTCAATATATGATAAAATCCATTGGTAAAACATAAGATTTAATGTGTATAGAATATAATTAAACCATTTTTATTCTTTCTTTGGATGGTTTATTTTTATGATGACAACATATTTATGAAACCCATTTCTTTTCCATTTGTAATGGAATTATTAAATATTTATGAAACCAATTTCTAATCATGGGATCAGATATGATATATATATTATGAAGCCAATTTCATTTCATGTGTTATGACATGATGAAATTTTTATTATATTGTGGCATATTATATATTAATTTTTTTATTTCATCAGTGGGACCAATATAAACCTCAATGCATTGGGAAATTATCGATATCTGATGTGATAAGGAAAGAATGGAATAGGGAGTGAACCCAATTTGGTAAGGAACAATATCCACTATGATAGTCCATGGAGTTAACCATGATATTTAAATATGATGGTTTGGTTAGATGACGCAATCCATTATGATAGTATTTGGTGTAATCCTTGACTTCTATGATGGTTTATGGAGTGAACACAATCCATTGTGATATAACTTGGAATATGCCCTAACTTCTAAAGAAGTGATTTTTTATGCTAATGTGTACGCCAAAAATATATGTAGTATTCCAATGTTATATTCTAATAGATCATGTTATTTGATTTTTTGATGATTCATTTCTTATTAAATACAATGATTTATTCTGTGAATCATGTTTTATGATCTGTGATATTTTGGGGATGGTTTTTAAATGTTAATATCATTTTCACATACCCTTATCCACATGTTATGTTGATATCTTTATTATATACCATTATGAAGCATCTATGATCACTCTTTTTTATGTTTTCCATCCCCAAGTTATGAAATATTTTCTTATATATGAAATGTATAAGAATGGTGATAACTATGATGAACTATATGGGAGTTTATATAGTTCAATTATAAACAAGTTTTTTATGAATCCATGTTTCTAAAGGTGATGTACCTAAATGATTATAGTTCTGAGAGTTATATTGTTAAATGAATATTCATACATAAAGACCTAATATTTATTTTCAAAATTAAGGGTCTCTATAACCTCTCTCTATATACATAACACAGGTAACTATTCATATATCTATGGATTAGAACCCCAATATTAAAAATTATAAAAAAGGTGTGGTTCCTCCACACTCTTGGGGTCAGCTCACTCTTTTTCGATAAAGTTTCATTAGTAAGGAATGGGTTCTTAACATTTGTTCATGATTATGTTGATTAACAGACATTATGGAAATACTAATATTTTTATCTTTGAAGAGAATACTCACACTTAGCTGGTTGTAACGATCATGAGATTTTAATCTCACTTAGTTTAGATAACTCTTTGATCATATAGGTTTCATATGCTTATTGTCACCACATAAACATATTTGTTGATCTACCTAATTGATTTCTACTGTGCTACCTGTGGTTTTGGGGGTGTCTTACAATGTATTATATACTCACCACTAAAGTTTATCTTCCAAAATTATTCTTGTATTATATGTACATATATCTATTATATGTACATATATCTATTATATTTAGACCATAGTAGCCCTCTGGTTGAGGGAGAATATATATATATGGTGATGGTGAAAACATGTGCTAGTTGATCTCTACGTAGAGGAGTAGGGTTCTACCAAATCATCAATCATTAGGATTGGAAAACCTTTACATTTTTTGGTATTAAATTATCCCCTTTATTACTATGTATTTATTTGTAATGTTTCAGTTTGGATATTCGTGATGTTTTTACATGAATTCTTACCTCAATTTAGTATAGTTTTATTTAACATATAGATGATTCATGTACTTAGTTGTGTTGTTTTAATGTTTCTCTAGGCTAAGACCACCCATTTGGGTGATATTTATTCTCAAAACTACTCTCCATAGCCTAGGCTATTGGTTATGGTTTTGGGGTGTCACACTCATCTTTCCATTGGTTTAGATGGGGACGCAATGGGTTTTCTCATAATAAATTAGTGTACGATTTTTTATGTACTGTGTATACAGATTGATTTTATATGTATGATGAGGATTTGTTTTAGAATATTAAGAAATGGTGGTATGTTGTATCAAGTTCATCTCTCAAGTTAGGAAACCTATTGATGGTGGGGAGGGCACAATATCTCTACACTCATAGTCTGACTATGTATTCTAAAAATGAAATGATGAAGAACAAGTTTTAAGAAAACCGATGGTATAATGAACATATTTGAATAGGTCTTTGTCTTCCAGGACCTTCTTGAGTTATCTCCCTAGATATGCTCATCTAATTGTTTTATATCTTAATAAATTTTTAGATGTTTCCGTGATGACCAAAAGCTAGGATTTTATGATGGGTTTATGATGATTACTAGTTGTGTGATAAGAATTCAATGAATGATAATTTCCCATAGATATTCCCAAAATGTGGTCATATCACATTACATACACATTATGGGAGATTCATGGCCCCACCTATATAATTTACAGCTTTTGTTTCTCTATACATGGATCAACCAATAAAACCTTCGATTTAAGAAAAATGATTGTAATTGGATGTTTTTATTAAGATATTTAGTACAAGATACCATACATGATTTTTTTATAGATAGACACTAAGGATATAGAGGATTAGCCAGAGTCAGTGACATGTGTTTTTTGACATGTACTAGCATTAACTGATCTTATGTTTGAGCTTGTGAACAGTCCTATTCATGTTGTTTTAGGATTGATGGGGCGTTTCATAACTGAAACCCATTATGTAATTACACTCTCAAGGAATGAAATTCGTAAATAATTCATTGATGGGTAAAATCGGTAAACCGTGGAATTAGTGAGGATTCTATAGAATTTTGAGATATAATAGGGGGATATGAATGATGCAGAGTAAGTATCAATGATCACTCTCACCAATTGATTTTTAATTGATATGATTTGAGATGGATACCTCCATGAAAAATGTATTTTATGGTCCATTTTATGTAAATATATGCTATATTGGACTCTCTATGTATTTCTATCTATTATATGTTTTGAGATATAGTCTTGATGAAAGATGTGACAACCCTGCTTTTTATTACAACTTAAGCATGATTTATTACATAAAACATCACTTGATACAACAAAGAAGATCGAGAGGTTTAGTGTCTTTGGGGATTAGGATCATTACATAAAAACTTTAAACTTTAAATACAAAATCTTTATTGAAAACTTCCTTTACATGACCACTGCATTCCTTCGTACTTAGCATTGCATGGGATAACCTGAGGACATGCATAAGAACAGGGTGAGCTATAAAGCCCAGTAAGGGAGTACAAAATGACTAACATGAGGAGTACAATACATGTTAGGCAATAGGAAAATCAATATAGCATTATAGTAACATGAACATAAAGGAATGATAAAGCATGATAGCCATAACATGGAAATGTGGCAACAACACTTAACATTGAATTAGCATGAGCCAAGGCTCATTGCACATGGAGCATGAGTAAACCCTCATTGCACTTGAAGCACGAGTGAACCCTCATTTCACTTGAATTAGCATGAGTGAACACTCATTTCACATGACGTATCATGATACTATACTTTACCCAATGCATTGAAGCGCTATAAAGGGCACACCCTTCTTAAACATTTAATTTCATGCATAAGTGTGCCACATGGATCATTAAACATAGATTCATAAAACATAATCATTTATTCCACGATAAAGGAATGTGGAATTCATAATGAAACATTATAATCAATTAGTAAATGTGCATAAAGGTGGATACCCTTGATGGGGAAATGGGCATGGTATTCACTACACAATGATATTGGCTTAGAAAATCGGTGTGATTTCGGCTGCGTAACAACGTGAAATAAGAATTCATAAAAATGGTTGATGAGAGAGAAAGGGGTTCCTCATCATATTTACATGTAATGGATAGTAAGGAGGTCATATAGATACATGTCCCAACAATTTAAAAGTAATTTAGATTCATGATACAAAATTATTTCTTGAATATAGAAGGGGAGAAAAAGGTTCCTTTCGGAATTTCGGCATAGTAACGGGTGTACATGGGAGGATTTTAATGAGAGAGAAAGGGTTCTCCCATAATTCAAACAATAATAGGGCGGTATGGGGGAGGTTCGAAACCATACCCCAACATTCATAATTGAAATTAAAAGGGCAATACAACTTAATGAAAATTGACAAAAATGAGAAAGGAAGAAAAAACCCTACTTGGAAGTGTGCTTCCAAAGGCTAGAGAGAGGCTTGTGAGAGGCTTCTTGGAAGCTTGGGGCACCTTGGGAGGATTACAGAGAGAGTAGGGAAGAGGTTGGACGAACTCCAAGGGCTTTGAGTGAGGAGGAAGTGGGAGCTTGGGTGGGTTTATATAGGGAAGGTGAGGGAATTCTTTATTATTTAGGTTTGGGACCCCTTATATTAAAAATAATCCAAACCACAAACCATCCCATTGTATTTGCCCATGGTTTCTGGAAAAGGAAAGAGGAAAACAATATTTTACAAGGCCAGGGTCCGAACTTATTAAAAAATTAGGGTTTCTTATGTGGAGGTGAGTCACACTCCCATGGAAATTAATTTAAAAAGGCAAAGTGTTGAATAAGTCTTGAGGGCTCCATTAATGCTTTGAAAATTAAGTCAAACAAACCCAAAACCTCATTATTTTAATGATAAAACACATATTGGCCGAACATAAGGATTATGTTATTTTATTACATCACCATTGGGTCATTATGATTTCATAAAACACATTATATATTTAAATGGTATTTAATTTTTACCCAAAAATTTGATTGTCTCAGAAAATAATGGAAAATTCACCGTTGGATAATTTCGACTTCCTAATTACAAAAATAATATTTATTTTATCTAAATAATTTTCTAAATATGTGAATTTTCACTTTTAAAATAAAAACCGACATTTATAAAAATTCATGGGTTTTGACAGAAATTGCTTTCAAACCTTAATAAAAATTTTAATTGCATTCATAAAATTATAAGATCATTTATATTTAATAAAAATTAATTTAATATTAATAATAATATTTTATTATATTATTATTTAATTCAAAAATTCTTTTATTTAGTAAAATATAATTATTAATTAAATAATAACTAAAAACAACATTTGTACTTTAAAAACTAATTACAATGTATCAAAAATGACTAGAAATTATATTTATTATTATATACAGAAATAATGTACATGAACATGGTGCTACTTGATTGTTATATAACCCCTTAAAATAGCCGCATAAGACCTAAGGGTAAGGTGTGTGATGGTGACAGATTCTTGGGGCGGCTCGGATAACATCGCTTGAGTGGTAATTTCAATCAACTTCCACTTTTCTCGTAGACGATCACATTCGAGCTTGACATGATGAAGCTCAGCGTGGGCTTGGTCAAGGGAAAATCCCAAAGACGCCACCTCTTTTCTGAGCTCTGACAAATGGGCTTCGTAAGGGGCAATTCTACTGGATGAGGCCATCGCTTCCCTTGTCTTTGTAGAAATGGGTTCGTTAAAGCCTTATATTTATACTACTCATATGATCACTGTTCAACGACTATAAATGTAACGATCACAAATATTAACGTAAAACTATATAAGATGACATCTTATAAAAACATTTTTCATAAAGAAACATTTAACTAGATCAAGAGGGATTTTCTATTAATGAAACTTTGGGTCGTTACAATATTCCCCCCTTAAGAAATTTCGCCCTCGAAATTTTCCTTTTTCCCACACTAAAACAAATGTGGGTAACTTAGCTTCATCATATCCTCTGACTCCCAAGTTGCTTCTTCAGACTTGTGGTTTCTCCACAACACCTTGACGAGGGGCATTGTCTTATTTCTTAGAACTTTTTCTCTACGATCTAAGATCTTCACTGGTTGCTCCTCATAAGAAAGATCGTCTTGTAATTGTACCACCTCGGAAGAGAGTACATGTGAAGGGTCTGGTATGTACTTCCTTAAGAGGGATACATTGAAGACATCATGAACCTTGGCCAAAGTAGGTGGAAGTGCTAGTCGATAGGCCAGAGCCCCAACACGATCAAGAATCTCAAAGGGGTCGATGTACCTTGGACTTAACTTCCCTTTCTTTCCAAACATCATGACCTTCTTCCACAGAGATATGCGTAAAAACACCATGTCTCCGACTTTAAACTCAAGGTCTCGTCGACGATTATCTGCATAACTCTTCTGTCGACTTTGGGCTGCCTTGATATGCTGCTGAATGGTTTTCACCTTCTCCACCATTTCGTCGACCATTTCTGGTCCAAGCAGCTTACGTTCACCGACCTCATCCCAACATGCCAGTGTTCTACACCTTTTCCCATACAGGGCTTCATATGGTGCCATTTGGATGCTCGAGTGGAAACTATTATTATAAGAGAACATAACTACAGGAAGATGCTGATCCCATCCTCCTTTAATGTCCATTGAGCATGCCCTCATCATATCCTCAAGTGTTTGGATAGTCCGCTCGGATTGGCCATCAGTTTGAGGATGATAGGCCGTACTGAAGTTCAGTTCAGTATTTAGAGCATGTTGAAGACTCTTCCAAAACTTAGAGGTAAATCTTGGATCTCGGTCAGACACAATAGATAGTGGTACTCCATGAAACCATACCACTTCCCTAATATACATCTGTGCCATTTGAACCAAAGATAAATCCTATCGAATAGCAATGAAGTGTGCAGTATTTGTAAGACGATCCACAACAACCCAGATTGCATTGTTGCCTTTCGATGTCCTTGGAAGTCCAGTGACGAAGTCCATGGTGATGTTCTCCCATTTCCATTCTAGTATGGGCAATGGTTGCATCATCCCATTAGACATCTGCCTCTCTACCTTCACTTGCTGACACACCAGGCACTTTGATGTATATTCAGCGATCTCATTCTTCATATTATCCCACCAAAAGTTTTCTCGGAGATCTCGATACATCTTTGTGCTCCCTGGGTGAATAGAGAAATTTGAACTATGTGCATCATCCAAAAGTTCCTTCTTCAGCTCCGAACTTGATGGAACACATAGTCTTTTCCCAAACCGCACAATTCCTTCTTCATTAACATTAAACTCTGAGAATTTTATCTTTTTGATAGCTTCCACTTTTTCTTGGATTCCCGCATCATCCTTTTGAGCATCCTTTATCCTTTCCAAAAGAGATGTTTGAGCAATCATTTGTGAAAGGATTGATGATGTTCCCTTCTTTATGATTCCCACATCCAGCTTCATCAAGTCTAAGAAGATTGGATCCTTCTCAATTCTCATCATTGATAGAATAGATGGATCCTTTCTACTTAGGGCATCCGCCACCTTCTTCGCTCTCCCAGGGTGGTAATGTATTGAACAGTCATAATCCTTGATGAGCTCTATCCATCTTCTCTGGTGCATATTAATCTCTTTCTGTGTGAATATATATTTAAGACTCTTGTGGTCAGTATATATCTCACATTTCTCTCCATAGAGATAATGCCGCCAGATTTTCACTGCAAAGATCGCTACCGCCAACTCCAGATCATGCGTTGGATAGTTTCCCTCATGGATTTTCAACTGCCTTGAGGCATAGGATATCACTTTGTCATTCTGCATCAACACACATCCTAAGCCGTTCTTCGAAGCATCACTGAATACTACAAAAAGATCCCCACTTGTGGGTAACGTGAGCACAGGTGCAGTGATAAGCCTCCTTTTCAACTCCTTAAAGCTTTCTTCGCATTCATAACTCCAAGAAAACTTTACTCCCTTTCGAGATAGATTGGTAATAGGGTTGGACAATCGTGAGAAGTTTCTCACAAATCGTCGATAATATCCAGCTAACCACAAGAAGCTACGGATATCAGTTACCGATGTTGGCCTCGGCCATCCCTCAATTGCATCTGTTTTGGAGGGTTCCACAGATATCCCATTGCTTGTGATGATATGGCCCAAGAATGAGACTTCTTTCAACCAAAACTCACACTTGTTGTACTTTGCATATAGCATCTCCTTGCGCAAAGTCTCTAGTACAGTTTTTAAATGCTCCTCATGGTCCTCCTTGGTTTTGGAGTATATTAGAATATCATCTATAAAGACTACCACAAATTTGTCTAGGTAATCTCTAAAGACTCTATTCATGAAGTCCATGAATATTTCTAGAGAATTGGTGAGTCCGAAAGGCATTACTATTAATTCATAGTTCTCGTACCTTGTACGAAAAGCAGTCTTAGGGATATCTTCCTTCGTCACCCTTACTTGATAATATCCCGACCGCAAGTCCACCTTGGAGAAGTATTGTGCTCCACGCAGCTGATCAAACAAGTCATCGATTCTTGGGAAAGGATACTTGTTATTTATCGTGATTTTTTTAAGTTCACGATAATCGATTCCAAGTCACATTAACCCATCCATATTCTTGACGAAGAGGACTGGTGCACCCCATGGTGATGCACTTGGGCGTATAAACCCTTTATCCAGATTCTCCTGTAGTTGTTTCTTCAAATCTTCAAGCTCAACAACAGCCATTCTATATGGAGTCATGAATATTGGTAGTGCCCCAGGTATAATTTCAATTGAGAACTCAACATCTCTTCTTGGAGGAAGACCATAAAGTTCCTCGGGAAATACTTCAACGAATTCCCACACAATTGGTATTTCTTCAAGGGTGGTTTCTTCCTTGGACTCAATCATCTGAGCCAGATATGCGTGCTCATAAGGCATTAATATCCATTCTTGAGATGATGGAGCTAAAGGAGATTCATCTTCCTCCTGACACTTGTAACGAATCAGGGGTCGATTCTCCATATGGAGTGTGATTTCCCTCTCCCGACAATTTATGTTGGCTCTATATAAGGAAAGCCAGTCCATGCCAAGAATTGCATCAAATTCCACCAAAGGGAGTATGATGAGGTTCGCCGGAAAATATAATCCACAGATTATAATAGGGGAGGACTTATACTCTTGGGATGCAATGATTGCCCCATTTGACGTACATACCGAAATCTTTACTTCCATGATTTGTGGTGGTGCAGGGATTATTCTACTAAAATTTTGAGATATAAAAGAATGCGTAGAACCTGAATCAAAAAGTACGTTCTCTATTCTTGAATGAATATCTAGCATACCTATCACCACTTCGTTGCCGGGGTTCACTTCGGAAGAAGTGATGGCAAAATTTCTTCCTTGCTGTCTTGGAGGTTGCTGGTTGCCTCTAATAACCCTTGGATTAGGGCACTGGTTTGCAAAATGACCCGTTTCTTTGCATTTGTAGCATTGAACAACGTGTTGAGGTTCGAACGGAGCGTTCCTCTCCTCTTTCGTAGCCGCGGGTCCTTCTTGCTGACAGTTAACAGCTAGGTGCCCTTCTCTTCCACACATGAAGCATTTTCTTGTCCCCCTAAGGCAATTTCCAGGGTTCTTCTTTCCACACTTTTGGCATGTGGGGTGCTGGAACTTCTTAGAGACATTGGATTTATCCATCGGACCACCAGCATTGATGTCCACCTTACACTTCTTGTCCCCATGATACCCCTGTGATTCTCCGATCTCCATTTCAACCTTGAGGGCACATCGGACAATTTCCTCATAGCTGTCGAAGTCACGGATCACTAATGCTTTCCGCAAGCTAGGCTTCAGCCCACCAAAGAAGCGGTCAACCGTGCATTCGGGGGTAACGACAAAGCCGGAAGCGTATCGTGCAAGCCTTGTAATGTTTTCCTCGTACGCTCCCACAAATTCTTCATCTTTCTGTTTGAGGGAAAGGAAGTCCCTTTCCATCTTAAGATTGAGGGTGCGTGGAAAATATTTATCGAAAAACATCTTTCGGAATTCATTCCATTCCATAGCCTCGATCTCCTCCTCAGGCTTTGTATTTTTGATCAACGTCCACCATTGATCAGCTTCACCCTCCATATGAAAAGCTGCCAGGAGAACCTTCTCTTTTTTCAGAGCATTGGAGGATAGAGAATATCTTTTCAATGGAGTTGATCCATTGTTCAGCGATTGTGGGATCAGATGATCCACTAAAATTATGAGGCCTTTGTCTCATGAAGCACTCAATAGCGACTTGTTCTTTATTGGGGGGGGGGGTTGAATGTTCCTCTTGACCAGTGTTTCTATTAAAAACTTGAGTTAGCTGAGAGAGAAGCATCACAATGTTCGCGATTCCCGCTCCCATTGGATTGGGCATCTCATAAGTACAATCATCACACTGATCTTCACAACAGTTGTTAGCCCGAGTTCTCCTAATACCGGCCATTGGCTAGAATAAAAGGAAAGATAGGGGTAACACATAAAGTGTAATCCAAAGACAAAAGTTGATGACATATAAATAAACTTTAATCTCTTTAACTCATGAGTCTATAGGATTCAATCCATGATTTTCATGATCTTCCATCTAACATATATTCGTAGGGGCATTTTTCCCTTAATAAGGGTTCATACTAAGATTGTGAATTTATCAAAACATATCCCCCGGGAGTGTCGTAACCAAGAGTGAAGCAAGGCCTGTTGTCGTGCACCAGTTCCCGTTCGAGTCTAGCTCAAAGCGGTGTTTTCAGTTTTTACCCCTAGGATACATCTGTGCCAGAGCCGCCACTACCTGCTCGTATCCAGACAGGGATGTATTTGTTTGATAAACCACTTACTTAGTATTTACCAAAACATAGGGATGTTTTTATTATGCTTAGTCTTGTATCTAAGGCTTTACTAGGTTTTCCTAATCCCAAAAATTACTAAACCTATCCTCTGATACCAACTATGACAACCCTGCTTTTTATTACAACTTAAGCATGATTTATTACATAAAACTTCACTTGATACAACAAAGAATATCGAGAGGTTTAGTGTCTTTGGGGCTTAGGATCATTACATAAAAACTTTAAACGTTAAATACAACATCTTTATTGAAAACTTCATTTACATTACCACTACATTCCTTCATACTTAGCATTTCATGGGATAACCTGAGGACATGCATAAGAAAAGGGTGAGCTATAAAGCCCAGTAAGGGAGTACACAATGAATAACATGAGGAGTAAAATACATGTTAGTCAATAGGAACATCAATAGAGAATTATAGTAACATGAACATAAAGGCATGATAAAGCATGATAACCATAACATGGAAATGTGGCAACAACACTTAACATTGAATTAGCATGAGCCAAGGCTCATTGCACATGGAGCATGAGTAAACCCTCATTGCACTTGAAGCATGAGTGAAGCCTCGTTGCACTTGAATTATCATGAGTCAACACTCATTACACATGACGTATCATGATACTATAGTTTACCCAATGCATTGGAGCGCTATAAAGGGCGCACCCTTCTTAAATATTTCATTTCATGCATAAGTGTGCCACATGGATCATAAAACATGGATTCATAAAACATAATCATTTATTCCACGATAAAGGACTGTGGAATTCATACATGAAGTATTATAATCAATTAGTAAATGTGAATAAAGTTGAATACCCATGATGGAGAAATGGGCATGGTATTCACTACACAATGATATTGGCTTAGAAAATCGGTGTGATTTCGGCAGCGTAACGGCGTGACATAAGAATTCACAAAAATGGTTGATGAGAGAGAAAGGGGTTCCTCATCATATTTACATGTAATGGACAGTAAGGAGGTCATATAGATACGTGTCCCAACAATTGAAAAGGAATTTAGATTCATGATACAAAAGTATTGCTTGAATATAGAAGGGGAGAAAAAGGTTCCTTTCGGAATTTCGGCATAGTAACGGGTGTACATAGGAGGCTTTTAATGAGAGAGAAAGGGTTCTCTCGTCATTCAAACAATAATAGGGTAGTATGGGGAAGCTGCGAAACCATACCCCAACATTCATAATTGAAATTAAAAAGGCAATACAACTTAAAAAAAATTGACAAAAATGAGAAAGGAAGAAAAAACCCTTACTTGGACGTGTGCTTCCAAAGGCTAGAGAGAGGCTTGTGAGAGGCTTCTTGGGAGCTTGGGGCACCTTGGGAGGATTATAGAGAGAGTAGGGCAGAGGTTGGACGAACTCAAAGGGCTTTGAGTGAGGAGGAAGTGGGAGCTTGGGTGGGTTTATATAGGAAAGGTGAGGGAATTCTTTATTATTTAGGTTTGGGACCCCTTATATTAAAAAAATCCAAACCACAAACCATCCCATGGTATTTGACAATGGTTTCTGGAAAAGGAAATAGGAAAACAATATTTTACAAGGCCAAGGTTCGAACTTATTAAAAAATTAGGGTTTCTTATGTGGAGGTGAGTCACACTCCCATGGAAATTAATTTAAAAAGGCAAAGTGTTGAATAAGTCTTGAGGGCTCCATTAATGCTTTGAAAAGTAAGTCAAACAAACCCAAAACCTCATTATTTTAATGATTAAACACATATTGGCCGAACATAAGGATTATGGTATTTTATTACATCACCATTGGGTCATTATGATGTCATAAAACACATTATATATTTAAATGGTATTTAATTTTTACCCAAAAATTTGACTGTCTCAGAAAATAATGGAAAATTCACCGTTGGATAATTTCGACTTCCTGATTCCAAAAATAATATTTATTTTATCTAAATAATTTTCTAAATATGTGAATTTTCACTTATAAAATAACAACCGACATTTATAAAAATTCACGGGTTTTGACAGAAATGGCTTTCAAACCTTAATAAAAAATTTAATTGCATTCATAAAATTATAAGATCATTTATATTAATAAAAACTAATTTGATATTAATAATAATATTTTATTAAAATATTATTTAATTCAAAAATACTTTAATTTAATAAAATATAATTCTTAATTATATAATAACTAAAAACACCATTTGTACTTTAAAAACTAATTACAATGTATCAAAAATGACTAGAAATGATATTCATTATTATATACAGAAATAATGTACACGAACATGGTGCTACTTATTTGTTACATAACCCCTTAAAATAGCCGCATAAGACCTAAGGGTAAGGTGTGCGATGGTGACAGATTCTTGGGGCAGCTCGGATAACATCGCTCGAGTGGTAATTTCAATCAACTTCCACTTTTCCCATAGACGATCATGTTCGAGCTTGACTTGATGAAGCTTAGCTTGGGCTTGGTCAAGGGAAAATCCCAAAGACGCCACCACTTTTCCGAGCTCTGACAAATGGGCTTCGTAAGGGGCAATTCTACTGGATGAGGCCATCGCTTCCCTTGTTTGAGTAGAAATGGGTTCGTTAAAGCCTTATATTTATACTAATCAGATGATCACTGTTCAACGACTATAAAAGTAACGGTCACAAATATTAACGTAAAACTAAATAAGTTGACATCTTATAAAAACATTTTTCATAAAGAAACATTTAACTGGATCAAGAGGGATTTTCTATTAATGAAACTTTGGGTCGTTACAAAAGAGGGATTCTAGGAAGAGAAGCGTTTAGAAGATAGTGCGACTGGTGGAGAACATGGTGCAGATCCATCTATTGTAGTTGTAGATGTGATATGTAATTTTCATTTAATTTGAGGCCTTCACATAATAATTCACAAAATATAATATTAAAATAAAAGTTATCTATCCAACCACTATCCTTATAAGGATACAATTATGATGCAGGGTCACCTGGCTTGTTCTTTCCTCAAACGGTGATATGAAAAATTTAAAAATGGAGTGTATTGATGTCTTTGGAAAATGTATTTTCATGATAAGGTATATCTTAAGGGTTTCAAGGTATCCCACAAGGAGGTAGTACTCACATATTGGTTACTAGTTACCCATGAGAAGGAGTATCGTATTGAGGAAGATAATATGATATACTCCCATAACCAACTTCATTTGGTGGATTTTAGGCCAATAGGGATGAAAGATGAGAGGACTTATAGTATTAATATTTATAGGTATATGATTATGTTTTTTATTAGTTGATTGACGGTACAATATGTTTCTTCTCTACATTATCTCAAATTCTTATAGATATAGTAATGCATCTTTATATTATTGACTTATCTCCTATCGAAGATTGTGTGACTTATGTGTATCCATTATCTCAACCATTGTGGTTGGAAAATCATTCTCGGAGTGATTCCACTACCTCTTAATTTTATTGATAGTGAGAGATATTTTTTATTGGAGATATATTCATGTGGAACATCTTGGTAGTTTCAATGAATTCATATGATATCAATGCACATATAGAACTTTTGACCATAACATGTGCTCATATATATTGTCTTCACAAGGGAGTTGGGTGACTATTGATGTGTGGGAATATATTATCCTTCAATAGAGAAAAGGAACTATTTGATAAATGAGAAGGGATTATGAGCAGGAAGCTAAAAACTATATCTCATCAATTTGAATGTTTAGCACATAGTTTAATGCAATCTTCTAAATCCTAGATTCATTTGGTAGGTGTTATATACATGGATGTATTCCCCCAAATAAGATCCACATGTACCTCCACGTTAACATATCCACATTGGTATTTTCATTAACGTAGGGATTGGATGTATTACTTCAGCAAAATATTGAATAAGCCAAACTATGTTTTAGGAGCAGAGGATGTAGTAGGAGTACCTTTAGGAGGAGGGATCCACCATACCCATTATGTACTTTTTGGAATATCTAGTGTTATTATATTAAAAAGTGTATGTATTCCTGAAGAAAAGTTTTCATTATAACTACATAAACTAAATGATGATAAATAAACATGTCCCTTTATCCATGTTTTGGTACCCACATTAGGCAACTAAAATGTGGGAGATATTTCTCTAAGATCAACATTACGTATGACTATAACCAACTATGGGTTCAAGAGGAGTGAATTTTTAAAATGATTTTATTTGTTATATAAGTGAATTATGGGTTCCTAGTTATTCTCTTTGGGGTGATGAATTCCCCAACCATCATCAAGTGATTTAAAAAATATATATATATTATCAATTCAGATATCAGTTCCACATGTATTTATCAATGAAATTTTCATTACTATAAATCAGAGGATAATTCTGAGAATTCTAGGAATCTCAACCACTTACACTGGGATCCCCAATTATGTTAGGCTCTCAAAGTGATTGTTATGGATTATAGAGGTTCACATTCCAGGTCATGTCAACATTGAGCATGGTGTATTTGTAGACATGGTAAAAATAATTGCAATGGTTGTATGGGACCCTGCAATGATTGGGGATGAGGTGAATAATTTCTCTAATTTGTAAGGCTACTATTAAATATTTTTACCAGAAATTTTTATTATTATTTCCCCTTTATCTTTATTGACATGAACTTTACATTTGTTCATCTATATAAATAAGTATTATAAATCCACCAAGGATTTGGGACCATGGTTGTTCTGCTACCCTCTTTTTATACTATCAGAGGTTGATGTTGAGTATGTGGAGTTATATAAATAAATTAGAGATAATATTAGGTGGGTTGATTTTCTGGAATTTTAAGACTTCTATGGGGTCTTGTATGTTGAGACACTGTGATAATAAAAAAATGACCTCCAACATTGGGTTGATAATAATAGTCTTAGCCATTAAGATGTAATTGTGTTATCATTGGTGTGATTTATTTTTGGTTTACTCATTCTTATAGAGTCTCAATTATATCATTTAATATGGATACCTCAAACTATGATAGTGAAATTGGTTAAATTATACGAAGACTATAACATCGAGAGAGTCTAAAATCCAAGGAACTTAAATGTAGTGGAATTTATTTTTTTAAGAATGTCATGGACATTCATAGTTGATGAGGTGTCAAAGAAGTTATACACTTTTTTTAACACTGGTGGAGGATAGAGGGACCAATTATATGAATTTTACGAAAAGTAGTTATCTATATCTTCTTTTTGTGTGGGAGAAACATGTTAGAGACAATTATTTTAATTTTTAGTGGAAATATATATCCTTTAGAGATGCACAAAGAAAATATTCATAAGGTGCAGGGTGCAGTATCCTTTTTCGTGGAAGAACATTGGTTTTGATAATGTTTCATGAATAGTAACAAATATATTTTTATAACTACCTATTGGTCATACATAAATGATGATGTACTAGGAGAATAAGTGTGAGTTTTCATAGGAAGGTATGAGATGATTTTTTATTGAATACGTTTCTTGATAAATCACCTGAAAACATGTGAATCTTGTAAAATAGGCCTCGATAGTATTGAATCAGCCTCCTGATAACCCATTGTTTATGTGGAATGTAATATCAATAGATTTATTATGTGGGATTATACTAATTATTAGATCCAATGAATATATCTCGATTATTGTTGACAAACATTCAAAACAAATTTTTCCATCGAAGATTAATTTTTAGTGAATTTTCTGAGGTGGTTATATGTTATAAGGGAAAACCTTCTTAATTGGGTACCATTAATGATTATATTTCATTATTATTCTTGGTATACAACATGGTTGTAGAGAAGTTTGTATGAATATTTCATGATGATGTTATAAATTAGCATGGTGTTTCATAGCATGTAATTTTTCTAGAAATAATAAACCATCAATGTCTTCTAGGACATGGTTAAAGATTTTTTGTTTTAAATTAATTAGAGTTAGTAGAATCAGAAAAAATTAATAGAGATCACTTATAATAACAATCATCGGTTCACTATCAGCATGGTACCATTCAAGGATATGTTTGTGAGACCTTAATGATCACCTTTTTTCTAGATGGGGATAAGTGATTCAAGGTTTATAATATTATATATAGTTAATTAAATAATAGATAAGTTTTATATGATTCATTAGAAAATTAATAAAAAAGAGAATTGATAGAAATATTTTGTGGACCAATATATTTTCCCCTTGGAGTATGATCATTGTCACCATTTGATCTTGAAATTATCTCTATGATAAAATTTTAAAACAATTGGACGTGGTAGGATGATATGTTCAGGTTAAATTGGGTCATTAGTGGTATGTCGTTGGGTTGTAGTGGTTTCATACCACTTGTATCAAAACCATATATTAGGATATGTAGATGACATCACCGATGTGTTGTAACTAATGTGATATCTTCATGACCAACCAGAACTGTTGATTGGGAGGAGTTATGATTTTTGGATGATTTCACCTTTTTATAGTAACCCTCGGGGATATGGAATTTATAATAGAGGTCCATTTATAGTAGAGACATTAGGTTGGTTCATATTCATTGGTTGCATGGTAAACTCGATGAGAACTCATTGGAATTTGAAATCAAGGTATGATTTCAGTACCTTATATTTTCGATTCATTTATTTGTTTTTGGGTGATAATGGTTATATGTGGAGAGAATATAAAGTCTTTAAATTTCCTATTTATTCCATTTTGAAATATTAAAATATTATTTTTCGGGTTTTTTGATTTTTTTAGATCTTATGGGTTTCAACATACCTTGAATTTTATATATTTAAAATATTTTATATATTAAAGAGTGTGCATGCATATGTTTATAAAAAATAAATTCCTATTTATATAATTCTCCTATATTAGATCAAAAAATTTTGTTTTACTAAATATTATTTTATTACAATATGTTTGAAATATGTTTTTTTATGTATAAGTTTTATGGATGATTCACAGTTGAAAATATATCAAAAAAACAAATTAAATATGGAATTTATTTCTTTTAATTATTTTTATGACCTAACATGGATCTTATTTATTAATGGTAACATAAAACACATATGGTTAGTCGCATAATACTAAGGTATATATAGAGGATAAAAATTTACCTTATTTGCGGGATATTTCATGAAAAAATTTTGTATTAGAAGATCATTGAACAAATATATAATGACACATAAAAAATAATAAAATTCATAGTGAATTATAATGAAAAGATTGTATGTTATTTATTTATCCATGATTAATCAAATACCGTGGAAGGTATAATTATCAATGAAAATTATAAAAAAATTCATGAATTTCACCATGTATCTTATATCTAATTGAATTAACCAAATAAGTTTCTTTATTTATTTGGCCCTATAAAATTTATTATTTCTATTGCCCCAAATTTAATTCAATTTGATTAAATTATTTATGTAATATTATTTTTTTGATAATAATATATGGTTACAAATTTCATTTACACCAATGATTTCAACCTATTTATTGTGCCTTTATCCCCACATTCCCTACATGTTCTTAATTACCCTATAGTGGGATGGAAATACGACTACATGTTCAGTTCAAATCACATTCAATCACTAATTTTGTTTTGGTTGTACGATTGATGGTTGAGATGAGGTTTTAAATTATTAAAGATCATTTACCTATAATTGTTGGAATATTTATTAATGGATTTTGGGATGAATATATAAGGCACAAAATGACTTCATAATGTTATATATATAAAATATATAAGAGATAAATAAATGAAATATGGCCATCTCTGATGATTTAGGCATGGTTAATACATTAGGAAGATATCACAGAGAATATGGATATTGATAAGGGTTTTGTGGTGATACTTTAAAAAAATATCATATTTTTTTAAGAAAACCCAGCCACATGATATTTATTCTATAGGACCACAGAACGTGTGGTATACATTCAATAGTATCATATTTTTGGATGTTAATTAAGGTATATTACTCCCAATGGTTTTTTCACACACATTATGTGAATCGGCTTGGAAAGTTGAGCTATCTATAAGGAGTACACTCCCTAATTTTTGGTGTTCCTACACAACACATTCCTTGGAATACATATCATATATATGCCTTATTACACAAAATATTGAGTAGTAGGACCCAACATGCCGTAGACTTGGAACTACACACTATTTTCCCATGGGATAAGTCATGAAGCTTCCCTGGAATGGTTAACATCCTATATCTGCAACATCAAGACATGTAACTAAAAACATGAATATTCATTTATGTGTATTGGTTCATATATTAATTGAAAATGGTGTTTATTTCTATATCAATGATATAAAACATAGTGGCACAATAATATTTCTCATTAAAGAATAGTTGGATAATATTGAAACTTTTGGGAGATTTCCATTTTGAAATTAGGGCTGAACCACCCTAACATAATATTTTTCAATGAATCCATACACTGTTTATGGTATAGGTAGGATTGGACCCCCCCCACATGAACACAAGAACACACCATTGATATAAGGACTTTTTTCAATAGGGGGAAATCCTATTTTTGTCAAGTGAAGATGTGGAATGGGAGATCCATCGTTATTAGGTCAGATATCTAGGGTTTATGACGTTCTATATAGGATCCATGGGTCCCATATATCACCATATTATTACACTCGTCTATTTTCATTAGTGTGTTAATGATAATTTGATTAGTGGAAAAAATAATCATCTGTAGTTAAATTTTTATATTGAGACCCTACTCCCTATATTTATTTTAATTCCTTCATGAGAATAATTTTTTTTTATTAATTTGTTTTTCCCTTATTAGTCTTACAAGTTGACATTGGATGTTTTATTCATATTTTATTCCATTTGTATTTCAGTTATTCCTAATTTGTCTGTGTATAATCACCACTTCAAATTATTTTCATGCACATGTCAGGTATCATTCATAAACAAAGATTTTATAAATATAAATTAGTTGGAATGATGTTAGTGGTGCATAGATTTACTCAAGGAGGATAATTATTAGTGGTGTTCAAATTCCTCAGTTAATTGTAATGTTCTACCTATTCATTAGTTATTATTTTGGGCCACACATTAAATCTAGTTGGGTGTGTATTTTTATAAATCTTACTTTTTATATTTTGGGTTGATTCACTCTTGTTTCTGTAGAATTTATTACATGAATTTATTTCCTCTAGTGTCTGTACACAATCATTTATATGATACAACTATTATTTACTTGGATTTTTTATGCGTGTATAGGTTCAAAAGGATAGGGCCTCCCAAATGTATGATATTCCTACTCATCTCTATTGACCATCCACATACGTATTACAGGTAGCCTTTGGGTTTCAAAACTAGAAAATGGATAGTCTAGTCGGGACCCAAGTTGGTCAGGTTAAAATAACAAAGAAACGACTCTCAAAAGAAACCTCTCGATGGAAATAATATATAGCTAATAATTTCAATAATTTTAATAATAAAGAAATTATAATTTCTCTATTTTAAGATGATAATATGGAATGGATCTTTGAGATTTTTTACATAATATGAAGATTATTCAAAATAGGGAAAAATTGTTTATTGAAATCTACCATTAATATATTTTATTTTTTGAAATACACATAAATATTGAGCTTATTGAATTTTATTAATAGTAATCATTGATGAAGATGATAAAGATACAACTATATCCTTCATAAAATAGATTACATTAAGAGAAATAATCCACAATAAAAAGGTATGCATAGTTTTCTATCTCTTTCCTTTATAAGGACCATATAACATCTTGAAGAATTAATTTATAATGATATGAAATTTCGGTGATTAGAGAACTCCTAAACATCATGAAAACTAAACATGGACCATGATGATGAACAGAGTGCATCCAATGAGTATGAAACACAAAATTACATAGAGATAATAAAATGGGAGAAACAAAAGATTAGTACTACATATGATTGAAAAAAAACATTTTTAATGAGATTCCGTGGATTAGAAAATAAAATTTATATCATTAGATATTTCATAATAAATATAAGAAAATCTCAATTGAAAATTAAATTTAAAATTAGAGGTGTTTATAAATTAAAACATTACATTAATGAGAAAATAAACGTCATTGATGATATGACTTATACTATAATCCTCATAGATTATGATGATGAAATGTTAATGATAATGATTTTTGAAGTGAACTGTATCATCCCAGGTAAATAAAAAATATTACTTTTTAATATATATTTATATTTTTCAATAAATTATTAATATTACTTTAAATGGAACACTATGATCGATGGCATACCCAATACGCAACAACGAGTTTCTTTGAAATCTTATGTTGCACTCTAATAATAAAATAATATTATTTTAAATGGTAGTGAACTCCTAGCTGTTGTAATGGAGGGAATGAACGTAACTAACTAAAAAATTATTATGTATGTTTTTCACCTATTATTAATTTTATCCAATAAATGTTACAGGCTTAAAATGGAAATGAATCCAATTTTATGCATAAATCTTCTAATATTGTTTAGAAGTTTGATTAACCGCCTTTTGATGGAGAACCCTTTTTAAATATACTTTTGACAATTTTATATATTTTATTTGACAAAATAAAATCCTTCTTTAGAATCTGGACATCAAAATTTTCTTTGTTTAAATTTTTGTTATTTTTTCGATAAAGATCATTTTTAGTGAAAATGATGCATTTTAATTCAAAAACTATTTTTAATATTATTTATTTATATGGATAGATTATATTTTTAATTGAGATTAATTTGTATTTAAAATAAATTTTTACCATTTAATCCAACGGGGGTCATTGGAATTAATTTCACTTTGAAATTGGACTTAAACTAGTGTCAATGTTTTAATAGATATTGTTTCTTAAAAACGCGTTATTTGTTTGGACAACAGGAATTAATTATTAAATTAATTAATGCAACTTATATGTTTTGAATTTCATAAAATGTACATCATTTTTGAATTTGGAATATCAAATATAACTTAGGGTGAATTTTTTTTTAATTTTCTGAAAAACTTTAATTTTTTATGAATAGTGAAACCACTAAGTGGTAGTTAAAAAAACTGATTTTTCATTTAAATTATACATTACCACTTTTGAGATTTGATTTTCAAAAATCTGACATACATGTTTTTCATTAGGATGTAAAATGTTGTTCAATGAGATTAAAATAAATTTTTGGTGAATAGTAACTTTTATGTTTTATTAATCGCGATTAAAGGTAATTAGTGTAATTTAAGGTAAAGATAATGTTATTATAAAATGAAATGACCTTGACACATGTCCTAACCTTATTGGATGAATCATGGACAACAAAGAAAATCCATGGGTCAACTTGGGGACCCCATGGAGCCACTTTTTTTGGAAAATGCCATTAATAACTTTTCATTTAAAGTTAAAATTAAAATGTCACAAACATGTATTGTTTTACTAAAACAATTTTTACATGGTGTTATAAAAGTCATATTTTTGACTGTAAATATTCATTAGAAATCTAAAAATAGTTCCTACATCATGAAATATTTTTTTTATAATTTTTAGACATTAAATAAATTAATTTATTTATGACACCGTGATGATGCAGTGATTACCTCATAAATGAAGGATTTAAATAAAATGAGAAGATAGGGTGAAATATACATCTTAAACTTGGCACAGACCTATTGAATGGGTTGATTTCAAATCCTTGTCACCTTAGCCTCGAAATATATCCTTTTTGGACCTTTAAAATCCGAAAATCATTTTATAATAATGTAATATTTTATAAATTTCCAAGAGTGACCCTCCTCTTCTCTTATAAAAGGCTCCCACCTCTTCCAACTTAAGAAGACCTCTAAAACCTTTGGATCGGCCAAACCCTGCCCCTTTCATCTCTCCACATACCTATCTTTATCATTGAAGCCTCAACTTTGGAAGAATTCTCTTCAAGATACCCTTTTGGTTCAAACCAAGAGGAGTAACCCGATTTAAAGGTAATGTTTTCACTAGTGTTATTTAGTTTTATTTTACTTCTCCAAACCCCTAAACACTTTTTATTCCTTTCTTTTGGAAAAACACCAATATCTTCAATATACTAGGATATTTTTATGTGAATTATTCGTGCTACACTTACACACCTCCGTCTAATGGTTAAAGAATAAACTGTTTCTCTGGATGGTGAATTACTGCCTCACAAAACGATGATTGTTCAATATTCTCTTAACACATTTCACGGTGGCCATTATGATGTCACTTTATTTTATATATGATATATATTGTATTTATGTTTTCAATATTATTCTGTATTTTATATTTAAAACATACCTTTATTCTTTTCATGTTGTGAAAATGTGATAATTTCATACGAGGAATTGTGGACTACCGCCCCATCCAGTGTTGTGACTCGTTCATGCAATACATGGAATGTATAAAGAATTAAATTAATGAAAATATGTGACATATAAAACATATATATTATACTGGAATTATAATATATATATCTCTCTCAATTATTTTTGATTCCATTAATATGAAAATGAAATGAAAGTAGCGTTCATGCGTACGTATGGCCTACCGTCTCCATGAATTGTGCATTCCATTTCTTTTTATCTCCAAATGTTATGGATAGTGTAAAATGAATATTTACTGGATATATATGATATTTAAATAATTAATACTATTCTTGAGTGTATTTACTTATAACTACATTGACAATCATTTTCAAACATGTTCATTTTTGACTCATGTACCAAACATCGAAAAAACGTCCGATATGAACTCACATTATTAACCAATTATTATAACATTATAATATGTGATATGAACAAAATAATAATAATTAAAGGAGGTACTTAAGATATTATAAATTGACCAAAGATTTTTATTAAGAATATAATGAAACGAACAAGACTAGTCGGACTTGAGGTAAGGGATCCTACCTCTCTCTTTATTTTTAAGTACTCTTTTATGTAACTTACATTAATCTCCTCTTTCATATGTTGGGGGGTGTTCTTTTATATTAATATTTCTGTAAATTTTTTGTTAATATGATTATAGACCCTATTTTATCTCTTCAATCCATTTTTTGAAGTTTTATGTGGCGCCGTTAGGCTGTTGAATTTTTATAAGGGGATTTTCATCTCACTTTTTAATCCTATGAGATTCATGCTACATTGACCACTATTTACTTTTGTGTGGTGTATGTACTGCCCATTATTTTAAAGTTTGTATAAAATAATCTCATTTATGGGTAGTTACATCATCATTTTATGACCCTTCTTCCATGGGGTGTACATTTCGAAAGCCGCCCAAATCGGTAAGGGAACCTTTCACACTCCTCTTTTAAAAAGACTTATTTTGTCATATCTTTTAATTTACATATTTTTATGTTGGGATATGTTCTTATATATCCTTATTGATGTAAATTTTATGTCCAAGTGATGAAATTCCATTTTCTTTCTCATGAAATAATTTTATGAATTTTAATGTGACGTCGTTAGGCTGTCAAATTTTACTAAGGGAACTTTTAAACCCGATTTCGATTTCTTTGGGTTCAACATGTAGTTATTGAATATGTCATCCTTTGAATATCTGTGAATGACATTTGATTGTTTTACACTTAATATACATTTTTATTGGGTGTATTTATATTTTTCACACATAATTTTGAGATTGATTTATCCTTAATTTAAGGATATCTTCTTTATAAGGGATTTCATCTCAATTTACATTTCTATTGATACTTCATTGTAGTTATGCACCAATTCATTCTTATATGGTGTATATACTGTCCCTTGGAATATTATATCATGAATCCATTTATTCTCATGATATTATAAAGTTCTTATTAAATGTTATTCCTCAATTATTGTATTCAAGTGTCTCTAATTTTGGTAAAAACTCTTTAACTAAAATATCGCTTTAAATGTTTTAATGATTTGTTCTTATTAATATCCGTGTATTAAAAATGGTTTTAAGGATTTATTTATATAAATATTAATGGTTTAAAATGTTAAAAGCTTCAAGGTGGTATGAGACACATTGATTCAAAAATATCTTTATTGAATGTTTTAAATGGTTTTGAAAATGGTTTTTTTCAATGGATTCATTATTTCAATATCATAAATTGTTATATTGTTATTTCAATGTGGGAATGTTATATTCCTTTTATGTTTAAGTTATGTGCTATGATTATGTCTTGTTTCTTGGGAATTGTTTATGAAAACGGGTGGTTCCGTGATAAACTAAGGGCGGGTGACCCGATATAGCTCTCCAATGCATTTGGTAACGCGAAAGTGTTAAACGCTTAGGTTTTTCCGAAGAGATTTAGGGAATATACTATGATGGGTATTCCAAACGTAACCAGGAGGGTTACTCCCTACATAAGAATGTTATGAATGCCTCAAGATACCTTTATGTCTTATGATTTATATGGGCAATTTGTAAATGTTATGATTTAAATAGGTATGTTAAATTGCTTATCTTTTATGAGTAAAGTACGATTTCATTGATTATTATGTATACATGGACTAATGCTTTGTGTCTGTATTGTTATAACCCATACTGAGCTTTTTAGTCTCATCCCATGTTTTTTTGAAATGTTTTTCACAGTACATAAAGATGAATAGGGTCAAGGATGGGATCATGGAAATGTCAGGCTATCTAAAACAATGAACCTGACATGACTCTTGTGTTCAAGAGTTTGTGTCTACTTTGTAATTTTTGAGATGTAATAGTTATGTCCTAATTCTCTAAAATTCTAAACCTGAAAATATCCTCAATGTGAATTATTAATTTAATTCAATAATAAGTAATGTTTAAGGTCGTGTCCTTATAGTTGGTATCAAAGGACGATGTAGATAACATTAGAGGTTAGGGTATTCTTTAAGCATAAGCGACATTACCATAATTACTAGGATTTCAGATAGAGTCATAGTTGTTAGATAAAGTGAATGAATAAATATATCTTAGTTTTTATCATTCTCATTAGTACATGATGAATTTTTTGATATACTCACACTGACAATTTTTTGTTTAGTAAATGGATGGATCTAGCAGGCACCAAAGTGACAACGTGTTTAAAGGAAACTGTGGTGGTTCTCTGATTAAGAGACTGGATGAAATGGGGGATTCAATGAGAAATCACATGGTTATTCTAAACCAACTATCAGGAGTAATTATTAACCACTTGAACCATGGTGAGTTCTATAATTCAACATGTACGAGAGAACCAACTCGATGTGGATGTTCAGGTAATCATTATAATGGTAACCATTATGGTTTATATAATCATTACTTTTGAGGTAATGATGGGTTACTATATGTTATGATGGAATATGAACAACATGAGATAAACATGATGTTAAATTATGTTACTGTTAATTTTGTTGATTTTATCACTTTTTGGGGAATGTTATAAGAATTATTTAGTTTTGGAAACAGGACAACACGTAGACCGTGTGACAACCTATCTCGTCTGACGAAGCTACGAGAATCGAACCCACAACTAAAGTGCGACTGTTATTTGTCGCCTACCACTGGACTACGTGAAGTCCCTAGTTAGTTTGACTAATTATTTTAGTTTGATGATCTTATGAATCTAAAATAAGTTGATTTTGGGTTATCTATGGAAATTATTAACCTATCACGGAGGATATGTGATTAGCTTAATTATTTTTCCATATGAGACTTTAAGAGTAACTGATGTTATTTGGAGATAAATGTTAAGGTTTATCTTGGAAGACTATGTGATTAAATCCTTCATAGATTTGGTTTTCAGTCTTAGTTTTGATTACATTGAATAATTTTATGGATAGATGTTTATTTAATGGTCTTTATGAACTTTGGTTATTGTTTGACAAATTTTGGAGATTAAGAATAGTTTTTTATCCTTTTTGGGTGTTATATGATCTCATATTAACCTTTTTGGTATTAGTTTTGGTTAAGGTCTAAAGACATGTGAATTATATAGTTATCTTTTGTGGATTAGGTGATTCTCTAGAAGTTGATTATAGCTCTCTTAATGTGAAAAAGTCATCCTAAATACTCTTCTTTTGGAGAAAATATGAGTTTTTTTAAGAAATCTAGTAAAAGTTGAAAGTCAACATGACAAGTAAGTATGTTTCATTATGTTTTAGTTAAACTCTTAAAAAAATTGATCAATGGAATATAATATAAAAGAAAAAATGTTGTCTGTTAACTTTTCATACTGGGTAATCAAATACCGTTTAACCCATCACCACTTTGTGATTTTCTGGTGGTTAACTTTCTCCTAAACATGTTTTCTATCACTCTCCCTCAGAACATGACCCTTTGTTTTTTATTCCATATCCATATTTTTCTACATGTAATCCTAGTATGGGTTAACTCGGGTGACCTTTTTACTTCTCTTTCTTTCTTTTAAAGTTATAGTTTAATTTACTCTTTTTCGGATCTGGGGCATTCAATGAAGTTTCCGAGCCCAATTTTAAAATTACAAGGATGCAATTTCCAAAAGGGGTAAGGATGTAAAATCCCGGGTAAATAAATAATATTAGTTTTTCATATTTATTAATATTTGTGAATAATGTATTAATATTACTTTAAAGGGAACACTATGCTCAATGGTGTACCCAATACGCAATAACGAGTTTCTTTGAAATCTTACGTTGCACTCTAATAATAAAATAATATTATTTTAAATGGTAGTGATCACCTAGCCGTTGTAATGGAGGGAATGAATTTAACTAACTAAAAAATGATTATATATGTTTGTTAAATATTTTTACTTTAATCCAAGAAATGTTAGAGGCTTAAATGCAAATTGATCCAATTTTAAGCATAAATCTTCTAATATTATTTAAAAGGTCGATTAACAGCCTTTTGATGGAGAACCCTTTTTAAATATACCTTTGACAATTTTATATATTTTATTTGACAAAATAAAATCCTTCTTTAGAATTTGGAAATCAAAATTTACTTTGTGTAAATTTTTTTATTTTTCCGATAAAGATCATTTTTAGTGAAAATGTTGCATTTTAATTCAAAAAATCATTTTAATATGATTTATTTATATGGATAGATTACATTTATAATTGATATTAATGTTTATTTAGAATATATTTTTACCATTTAATCCAATGGGTGTCATTGTAAATTAATTTCACTTTGAAATTGGACTCAAACTAGTGTCAATCTTTGAATACATATGGTTTCTTAAAAACACGCTATTTGTTTTGACAGCAGGAATTAATTATTAAATTAATTAATGCAACTTATATGTTTTGAATTTTGTAAAATGGAAATCATTTTTTAATTCAAAATATCAATGATAGATTTGGGTGAATTTTTGGTAATTTTCTGAAAAACATCAATTTTTTATGAATAGTGAAACCACTAAGTGGTAGTTAAAGAAACTGATTTTTCATTTAAATGATACATTAACACTTCTGTGATTTGATTTTCAAAAATACTACATACATGGTTGTCATTAGGAAGTAAAATTTGGTTCAATGAGATTATAATTATTATTTGGTGATTAGTAACTTTTAAGTTTTATTAATCGCGATTAAAGGTAATTAGTGAAATTTAAGGTAAAGATAATGTTATTATAATATCAAATTACCTTGACACATGTCCTAAAATTATTGGATGAGTAATGGCCGACTATGAAAATACATTGGCCAACTTGGGGACCCCATGGAGCCACTTTAGTTGGAAAATGAAATTAATAACTTTTTATTTAAAGTTAAAATTAAAATGTCTCAAACATATAGTGTTTTACTAAAACAATTTTTACATGGGGTAATACAAGTCATATTTTTTACTATAAATATTCATTATAAATATAATAATATTTCCTAAATCATGATATTTTTTAATATTTTTAGACATTATATAAAATTCATTTATTTATGACACCGTGATGATGCAGTGATTACCTCATAAATGAACGATTTAAATAAAATGATAAAATATGGTAAAATATAAGCCTTAAACATTTCACAAACCTATTGAACGGGTGTATTTCAAAACCTTATAACCTTATCTTCGAAATATTTTCTTTTGGGACCTTTAAAATCAAAAAATCATTTTACAATAAAGTAATATTTTATAACTTTCAAAGAGTGCCCCTCCTCTTGTATTATAAAAGGCCCCCACCTCTACCACCGTACCCACACCTCTCAAGCATTTGGCTCAGACAAACCCTGACTATTTCATCTCTCCACATCCCTATATTCATCATTGAAGCCTCACCTTTGTCATAATTCTCTTCCATAAACCCTTTTGGTTCAAACCAAGAGGAGTAACCCGATTTAAAGGTAATGTCTTCACTAGTGTTCTTTTTTTTTTGATTCTCCAAACCCCTAAACTCTTTTTATTACTTATTTTTTAACAACACAAGTATATTAAATATACTAGGATGTTTTTATGTGATGTATTTGAGCTACACATACACACACCTCCTTTCAATGATTAACGAACATACTATTTCTGTGGATGGCGAATTATTGCCTTACGAAACGATGATTGTTCAATCTTCTCTTAACACCTTTATTGGTGGCCATTATGAAGTAACTTTATTTTATATATGATATATGTGGTATTTATTTTTTCAATATGCTTCTGTATTTTATATTTAAAACATACCTTTATGCTATTCATGTTGTGCAAATGCGATAATTTCATACGAGGAAGTGTGGACTACCGCACCCCCAAGTGATGTGACTTGTTCATGCAATACATGGAATGTATAAAGAATGAAATTAATGAAATTATGTGACCTATAAAACATATATATTATACTGTAATTATAATATATAAATATCTCCCAATTATTTTTAATTCCATTAATATGAGAACGAAATGAAAGTAGCGTTCATGCGTACGTACGGCCTACCATCTCCATGAATGGTGAATTTCATTTTTTTTCTCTCCAAATGTTATGGAATATTATAAAATGAATATGCACTGGATATATTTGATATTTAAATCATTAATACTATTCTTGAGATGATTTACTTATAACTACATAGACAATCATTTCCAAACAATTTAATTTTTGACTCATGTACCAAACATCGACAAAACGTCTGATATGAACTCACACTATTAACCAATTATTATAACATTATAATATGTGACATGAAGTGAATAATAATATTTAAATTAGGTAATTAAGCAATTATAAATTGAACAATTTTTATTATTCAGTAATATAAAGAAACGAACAAGACTAGTCGGACTGGAGGTAAGGGATCCTACCTCTCTCTTTATTTTTAAGTACTATTTTTATGTAACTTACATTACACTCCTATTTCTTATGTTGGGGGATGTTATTTTATATTAATCATTCTATAACTTTTCTTTTAATATGATGAGAGACCATATTTTATCTCATCAATCCTTTTTTGTATGTTTTATGTGGCTCCGTTAGGCTGCCGAATTTTCATAAGGTGATTTTCATCTCACTTTTTAATCTTGTGAGATTCATTCTACATTGGCAACTATTTCCTTTTGTGTGGGGTATGTACTGCCAATTATTTTAATATTTTTATAATATACTCTCCTTTATGGGTAGTTACATCTTCATTTTATGACGCTTCTTCTATGGGTTGTACATTTCAAAAGTTGCCCAAATCGGTAAGGGGACCTTTCACACTCCTCTTTTAAAAAGTCTTATTTTGTTATGTCTTTTAATTTACATATTTTTAGGTTGATATATGTTCTTATATATCCTTATTTATGTAAATGTTATGTCCATTTGGTCAGATACCATTTTCTCTCTCATCAACTAATTTTATGAATTTTAATGTGACGCCGTTAGGCTGTCGAATTTTACCAAGGGAACATTTTAACCCAATTTCGATTTCATTGGGTTCAACATGTAGTTATTCAATATGTCATCCTTTGAATATGTTTTAATTACCTTTGTTTGTTTTAAAAATTATATCCACTTACATTGGGTGTATTTATATTTGTCACACATAATTTTGAGATTGATTTATCTCTAATTTAAGGATACCTTCTTTATAAGGGATTTCATCTCATTTTACATTTCTATTGATTCTTCATTGTTGTTATGCGCAAATTCACTCTTATATGGTGTATATACTCTCCTTTGGAGTATTATATCATGAATCCATTTATTCTCATGATGTTATAATGTTCTGATTAAATGTTATTCCTCAATTATTGTATTCAACTGTCTTAAATTTTGGTAAAAACCCTTTAACTAAAATATCGCATTAAATGTTTTAATGATTCTTTCTTATTAATATCCATGTTTTCAAAATAATTTTAAGGATTTATTTATGTGGATATTAATGGTTTAAAATTTTAAAAGCATTAAGGTGGTAAGGGACACTTTGATTCAAAAATCTCTTCATTGAATGTTTTAAATGATTTTGAAAATGGTTTTTTGAATGGATTCATTATTTCAATATCTTAAATTGTTATATTGTTATTTAAATGTGGGAATGTTATCTTTACTTTATGATTAAGTTATGTTCTATGATTATGTTTTGTTTCTTGGGAATTGTTTATGAAAACAGGTGGTTCTGTGATAAACTAAGGGTGGGTGAGCCCGATATAGATCTCCAATGCATTGGGTAACATGAAGGAGTTAAACGCTAAGGTTTTTCGGAATAGATTTAGGGAAATACTGTGATGGTTATTCCAAATGTAACCATGAGGGTTACTCTCTATGTAAGAATGTTATGAATGCCTCATGTTACCTTTATGTCCTATGATTTCTATGATTTATTCGTAAATCTTTTGATTTAAAGAGGTATGTTAAATTCCTTATGTTTTATGAGTAAAGTATGATTTCATTGAGTAATATGTATACATGGACTAATGTTTTCTTTTCGTATTGTTATAACCCGTATTGAGATTTTTAGGCTCATCCCATGTTTTTTTTGAAATGTTTTTCACAGGATATAATGATGAATAGGGTCAAGGATGGGATCAAGGAAATTTCAGGCTGTCTAAAACAATGAACTAGACATGGCTCTTGTGTTCAATAGTTTTTATTTTGTGAAAAAAATGGAAGTTGAGTGAATGTGTATACTTTGTAATTTTTCAGATGTTATAGTTAGGTCCTAATTCTCTAAAAAACTAAACCTAAGAAGATTCTCAATGTTAATTATTAATTTAATTCAAAATAAGTAATGTTTATGCCCGGGACCTTATAGTTGGTATCAAAGGATGGTTTAGATAAATTTAGAGGTTAGGGTATTCATTAATCATAAGTGACATTACCACAATGGCTAGGATTTCACATAGAGTCATAGTTTTTAGATAAAGTGAATGAGTAAGCATATCTTAGTGTTTATCTTTCTCATTAGTATATGATGATTTTGTTGATATACTCTCACTGACATTTTTGGTTTTAGTAAATGGATGGATCTAGCAGGCACCAAAGTGACAATGGGTTCGAAGGAAACTGTGGCGGTTCTCTGATTATGATTCTGGATAAAATGGGGGATTCAATGAGAAATCTCGTGGTTATTCTAAACCAACTATCAGGAGTCATGATCAACTACATGAACCTTGGTGAGTTCTCTAATGAATCATTTACGAGAGATCCAAATCGATGTGGAAGTTTAGGTAATAATTATAAAGGTAACCATTAGGGTTTATATGATAATTACTTTTGAGGTAATTATGGGTTACTATACGTTATGATGGAAAATGAACGACATGAGATAAACTTGAGGTTAAATTATGTTATGGTTAATTTTGAAGATTTTATCTCTTTTTGTTGAATTTTATATGATTATGTAATTTTTGAAAAAGAACTACAAGTAGACCGTGTGACAACATGTCGCGTCTGACGAAGCTACAAGAATCGAACCCACAACTAAAGTGTGACTGGTACTTATCGCCTACCACTGGACTACGTGAAGTCCCTGGTTATTTTGACTAATTATTTTAGTTAAATGATCTTAGGAATCTATAATAAGTTGATTTGGGTTATCTATGGAAATTATTAACCTATCATGGAGGATATGTGATTAGGTTAATTATATTCCATTATTAGACTTTAAGAGTAACTTATGTTATTTGGAGGTAAATGTTAAGGTTTATCTTGGAAGACTATGTGACTAAATTGTTCAGAGATTTGTGTTTCAGTATTAGTTTTGATTAGTTTGATGAATTTTATGGATAAATGTTTATTTAATGGCCTTTTTTGAACTTTGGGTATTATTTGAAAATTTTTGGAGATTAAGAATTTATTTTTTATCCTTTTTGGGTATTATCTGATCACATACTAACCCTTTTGGTTTTAGTTTTGGTTATGGTCTAAAGTCATGGGAAGTATATAGTTATTTTTTGTGGATTATGTGATTCACTAGAAGTTTATTATAGATCTCTTAATGTGAACAAGTCATCATAAATACTCGTCTTTTGGATAAAATATGAGTTCGTGTAAGAAATATTGTACATTTTTAAAGTCAACATGACATGTAAGTATGTTTCCTTATGTTTTATTTAAGATAATAAACAAATTACTCAATTAAAAGTAACATAAACATAAATGTTGTAGGTTATATTTTCCTATATGGGAATCAAATACCATTTAACCCATCACCAGTTTGTGATTTTCTGGTGGTTAAATTTCTCCTAAACATGTTTTCTATCACTCTCCCTCATAACATGACCCTTTTGTTTCTTCCATATCCATATTTTCCTACATGTAATCCTAGTATGGGTTAATTCTGTTGACCTTTGTAATTATCTTTCATTCTTTTAAAGTGATAGTTTAATTTACTCTTTTTCCGATGTGGGGATTTCAATGATGTTTCTGAGCCCAATTTTAAAATTGCGAGGATGAAATCCCAAAAGGGGGGAAGGATGTAACATCCCAGGTAAATAAAGAATATTACTTTTTCATATTTATTAATATTTGTGAATGATGTATTAATATTACTTTAACGGGAACACTATGCTCGATGGCGTACCCAATACACAACAAAGAGTTTCTTTGAAATCATACGTTGCACTCTAATAATAAAATAATATTATTTTAAATGGTAGTGAACGCCAAGCCGTTGTAATGAAGGGAATGGACGGAACTAACTACAAAATGATTATATATTCTTGTCAATTATTATTACTTTTATCCAATAAATATTAGAGGCCTAAAATACAAATGAATCCAATTTTAGTCATAAATCTTCTAATAGTCTTTAAAAGGTCGTTTAACCACCTTTTGATGGAAAAACCTTTTTAAATATACTTTTGAAAATTTTATATATTTTATTTGAAAAAAAAATCCTTCTTTAGAATCTGGACATCAAAATTTACTTTATGTAAATTTTTGTTATTTTTCAGATAAAGATCATTTTTAGTGAAAATGTTGCATTTTAATTAAAAAACTACTTTTAATATGATTTATTTATATGGATGTATTATCTTTTTAATTGATATTAATCTGTATTTAGAATATATTTTTACCATTTAATCCAGTGGGAGTCATTGGAATTAATTTCACTTTGAAATTGGACTTAAACTACTGTCAATATTTTTATAGATATTGTTTCTTAAAAACACGGTATTTGTATTGACAGCGGGAATTAATTTTTAAATTAATTAATGAAACTTATATTTTTTGAATTTTTTAAAATTGACATCAATTTTAAATTTGGAATATGAAATATACCTTAGGGTGAATTTTTGGTAATGTTATGAAAAACTTCAATTTTTGATGAATAGTGAAACAACTAAGTGGTAGTTAAAGAAACTAATTTTTCAATTAAATGATACTTTACCACTTCGGAGATTTTATTTTCAAAAATCCTACATACTTAGTTGTCATTAGGAAGTAAAATGTGGTTTAATGAGATTAAAAATAATTTTTTGGTGAATAGTAACTTTTAAGTTTTATTAATCGCGATTAAAGGTAACTAGTGTAATTTTAGGTAATGATAATGTTATCATAATATGAAATGACCTTTACACATGTTGTACCATTATTGGATGAGTCGTGTCCAACTAGGAAAATCAATGGGTCAACTTGGGGACCCCATGGAGCCACTTTGGATTGAAAATTACATTAATAACTTTTTATTTAAAGTTAATATTAAAATGTCAGAAACATGTATTGTTTAATAATGAAATTCTTAAATTGGGTTATAAAAGTCATATTTTTGACTATAAATATTAATTAGAAATCCAAAAATATTTCCTACATCATGATATTTTTTTTATAAATTTTAGACATTAAATAAATTAATTTAATTATGACACCGTGATGATGTAGTGATTACCTAATTAATGAACTATTTAATAAAATGAGAAGATAGGGTGAAATATAAGTCTTAAACATGTAACAAACCTATTGGATGTGTGGATTTCAAATCCTTATCACCTTATCCTTGAAATATTTTCTTTTGGGACATTTAAAATTCGAAAAATCATTTTACAATAAAGTAATATTTTATAACATTCCAAGAGTGCCCCTCCTCTTCTCTTATAAAAGACCCCCACATCTACCACCTTACCCACACCTCTCAAGCATTTGTCTTGGCCAGCCCCTGCTCATTTCATCTCTCCACATCCCTATCTTCATCATTTAATCCTCACCTTTGGCAGAATGCTCTTCCAGAAACCCTTTTGGTTCAAACCAAGAGGACTAACCCAATTTAATGGTAATGTCATCACTAGTGTTCTTTGGATTTATTTTACATCTCCAAACCATTAAACTCTTTTTATTCCTTTATTTTACCAACACCAGTATATTGAATATACTAGGATGTTTTTATGAGAATTATTCGAGCTAAACTTACACACCCCACCGTCTAATGGTTAAAGAACATACTGTTTCAATGGATGGTGAATCACTGCCTCACGAAACGATGATTGTTCAATGTTCTCTTAACACCTTTCATGGTGGCCATTATGTTGTCACTGTATTTTATATATGATATATATGGTATTTATGTTTTCAATATGATTCTGTATTTTATATTTAAAACAAACCATTATGCTTTGCATGTTGTGCAAATGCGATAATTTCATACGGGGAAGGGTGGACTACCGCCCCCTCAAGTGATGTGACTCATTCATGCAATACATGGAATGTATAAATAATTAAATTAATGAACATATGTGACCTATAAATCATATATATTATACTTCAATAATAATAAATATATATATATCAATTATTTTTAATTCCATTAGTGTGACAAAGAAATGAAAGTAGCATTAATGCGTACGTACAACCTTCCGTCTCCATGAACAGTGCATTTAATTTCTTGTTATCTCAGAAAGTTATGGAATATTATAAAATGAATATTTACTGGATATATATTATATTTAAATCATTAATACAATTCTTGGGATGATTTACTAATAACTACATGGACAATCATTTTCAAACAAGTTCATTTTTGACTCATGTACCAAACATCGACAAAACATCTAATATGAACTCACTTTATTAACCAATTATTATAACATTATAATATGTGATGTGAACTGAATAATAATATTTAGAGGAGGTCCTTAAGAAATTATAAATTTACCAATGTTTATTATTCATGAATATAAGGAAACGAACAAGACTAGTCGGACTTGAGGTAAGGCATCATACCTCTCTCATTATTTTTAAGTACTCTTTTTATGTAACTTACATTAAACTCATCTTTCTTATGTTGGGGGATGTTATTTTATATTCTTATTTCTGTAAATTTTATGTTAATATGATTAGAGACCCTATTTTATATAAGGCCCCAGCCTTAATCCTTTCTTAATCTTGAGTTATTACAAGATTAAACATTGAGGATCTTTTCAGGTTTAGAGTTTTAGAGAATTAGACCATGAAACTCGCATTACATTCCACATTTAAACAAAGTGGTTACATAAAAGACAGTATAATTCTTCCCATCAACGGAAATATATTTAAAATAAAACATGGATTCTTTCTTGACACATCCTTGACACTATCATCACATCATGTACCCTTCCCTTGACCTGTGAAAAATATTTCAAAAACTTGGGATGAGCAAAAAAACTCAGTAAGGGATATAAAATATGGAAAGGAAACATGAGTTCATATATACATTAGAATGAAATCACACTTTACCCATAAAACATAGGCATATCAAATCATGAATAAATAATAGAAAACATGAGACATAAAGGTAACTTGAGGCATTCATAACATTCTTACGTAGGGAGTAACCCTCTTGGTTACGTTTGGAATACCCATCACAATATATTCCCTAAATCTATTTGTAGAAACCTTAACGTTTCACTCCTTCGCGTTACCCAATGCATTGGAGAGCTATATCGGGCTCACCCGCCCTTAGTTTATCACGGAACCACCCGTTTTCATAACAATGCCCAAGAACCATAACATAAATGTGTCACATAAAACATGCATAAAGGAAACATAACATTTCCACATTTCAATCACAATATAACATTTTAGTATATTGAAATAATGAATCCATTCAAAAAGAAACCATTTCCAAAACCATTTAAAACATTTAATAAAGAGATTTTTGAATCATAGTGTCCCATACCACCTTGAAGCTTAAAATTTTAAACCATTAATATCCATATAAATAAATCCTTAAAACCATTTTAAAAACATGGATATTAATAAGAACAAATAATTAAAACATTTAAAACGATATTTTGGTTAAAGGGATTTTACCAAAATTAGAGACACTTGAATACAATAATTGAGGAATAACATTTAGTTAGAACTTTATAATATCATGAGAATAAATGGATTCATGACATAATACTCCAAAGGACAGTATATACACCATATAAGAGTGAATTGGTGCATAACAACAATGAACCCTCAATAGAAATGTCAAATGTGATGAAATCCCTTATAAAGAAGGTATCCTTAAATTAAGGACAAATCAATCTCAAAAATATGTGTGAAAAATATAAATACACCCAATATAAGTGGATATGAAGTGTAAAACAATAAAAGGTAATTCACACATATTCAATGGATGACATATTCAATGACTACATGTTGAACCCAAAGAAATCGAAATTGGGTTAAAAAGTTCCCTTGACAGCCTAACGACATCACATCAAAATTAGTTGATGAGAGATTAAAAGAGTATCTCATCACTTGGACATAAAATTTACATCAATAAGGATATATGAGAACATATCCCAACATAACAATATGTAAATTAAAAGACCCAACAAAAGAAGTCTTTTAAAAAAGAGGTGGGTGAAAGGTTCCCTTACCGACTTGGATATCTTTCAAAACATACACCCCATGAAAGAAGGACAATATATCATTGATGTAAATACTCATAAACGAAATTATATTACACAGTTAGTAGAATAATGGGGAGTACATATACCACTCAATGTAATTTGTGGCAAATGTAGCATAAATCTCACTGGAATAAAAGTGAGATGAAAAATCCCTTACGAAAACTCGGCAGCCTAACGGTGCCACATAAAACATCCAAATATGGATTGATGAGATCAAATAGGGTATCTCATCACATTACAATAAAATTTACAGAAAGAGGAATATAAAATAACATCCCCCAACACTAAAAAGAGGAGCTTAAAAGAAGTGACATAAAGGAGAGTACTTAAAAAGAATGAGAGAGGTTAGATCTCTTACGAAAGTTCGGCAGCCTAACGGCGCCACTCAAAACTTCCAAAATGGAGTGATGAGAGAGAATAGGGTCTCTCATCACATGAACATAAAAATTGAAGTAAGTGTAATATAAAAGATCATCCCAATAACAAGAAAGATGAGGTTTAAAAGGAATTACATAAAAGTGTGTACTTAAAAAAGAAAGAGAGGAGTAGGATCCCTTACCTCGGGTCCGACTTGACTCGATCGTTCTTTAATCTCTTGAATAATAAACATGAGTTAATTTCTACTTCCTTAAGAACATTTTTCAATTTAATTCTTCCTTTTATATCATTTATAACCATGTCATAAACATTATGTAATCATTTAAGTTAATAATATTTGTTTTGCCGATATTTGGTTCTTAAGTCGAAAGTGGACTTCTAACAATTACATGTTGTTCGTGTGGAAAAATGTTTATTATATCCAGAATTTTATTCATGATGTAGATATCATATATGTCATATATATCCAGTACATGCATGAATTTATAACATTACATAATCATTTAGAGGTAATAAATGAAATTCACCGTTCATGGAGACGGTAAGCCGTACGTACGCATGAACGCTACTTTCATTTCTATTTCATATTTTAAAGAATAGAATAATAATGATATAAATGTATATTATAATTCCAGTATAATATCATATATAATATCATAGTTCCATCCTTTATACGTCCCACATATGGTATTTAACGAATCAAATCACTTTGAGGGGGCGGTAGTCCGCACTTCCTTAAATGAAGATATCGCGTTTACCCATAATGGAAACAATAAAGGTATGCCCAAAATGAAAAAAACCATAATATTAAGGAAAGAATAAACATATTATATATCATATATAAAAATAGTGACATCATAATGGCCACCTTTGAAGGTGTTAAATGAGTATTGAACAATCATCGTTTCAGGAGGCAGAATTTCGCCATCCACGGAAATCGTATGTTCATTAACCATTTTATGTAGTTGTGTGAGATTGTAGCTCGAATAAATCTTATAACAACATCCTAGTATATTGAAGATACTGGTTTTGTTACAAAAGATGTATATAAAAAGAATTTAGAGGGTTGGAGAAGCAAAATAAAACAAATGAACATGAGAGAATGAATTACCTTTAAAAGTGTAACTTCTTTTGATTTGAGCCTAAAGGCTTCCTTTGAAAGGATTATGCCCAAAGTGAATCCTCTAGAATGAAGAGAGGGATGTGGAGAGAGTAAATGTGCAGGGGTTGGCCGATCCAAAGGCTTGAGGAGTGTGTTCAATGAGGTAGATGTGGGGGCCTTTTATAAGAGGAGAGGAGGGGCACTTTTGGAAAGTAAGAAATATTACTTTATTTGAAAATGTATTTCGGTTTTAAAAGGTCCCACATTGATATAATTCGTGGATAAGGTGATAGGGGTTCGAAATCCACCCATCCAATAAGGTTTGGACATGTGTAGGTCATAGAGTTTACATTATCTTCTCATTTTATTTAAATCGTCAGATAATGATGTCATCGCTGCATCATTATGATGTCATAAATACTTTAATTTATTTAATGTCTAAAAATTATAAAACAAATTACTATGATGTAGTAAATAATTTTATCTTTCCAATTACTATTTATAATAAAAAATATGACTTGTATAACCCCACTTAAATTTTTTTTTAGTAAAACATATCATGTTTGTGTCATTTTTACTTTTACATTAAACTAAAAGTTATTTATGTCATTTCCCAAACAAAGTGGCTCCATGGGGTCCCCAAGTTGACCCATGGCTTTTAATAGTCGGCCACTACACATCCAATGAGGTTAGGACATGTGTCATGTTCATTTCATATTATTAAAACATTATTTTTACCTTAAACTACACTAATTACCTCTAATCGCGATTAAAAACTTAATAAGTTACTATTCACCAAAAAAATTATTTTTATCCCATTGAACCACATTTTACTTCTTAATGAAAACCATTTATGTTGTATTTTTAAAATTCAAAACACAAAGATGGAAAAATTTCATTTAAACGGAAAAATCAGTTTTTATAAGTATCACTTAGTGGTGTCACTATTCATCAAAAATTGATGTTTTTCAGAAAAATCCCCATAATTCACCCTAGGATATATTTGATATTTCGAATTCAAAAATGAAGTCTATTTTACAAAATTCAAAAAATATAAGTCACATTAATTAATTTAATAATTAATTCCCGTTGTCAGAGCAAATAGCGTGTTTTTATGAAACAATAAGTATCAAAAGATTGACACTGGTTTAAGTCTGATTTCAAAGTGAAATTAATTCCAACGACCACTATTGGATTTAATGGTAAAAATATATTCTAATCTAACTTTAAAACCAATTCAAAAGATAATCTAATCATATAAATAAATTAGATTAAAAAGAGGTTTTGAATTAAAATACAACATTTTACACTATTCATTAAAAAAATAAACTTTATCGGAAAGATACCAAAAATTTACACAAAGTAAATTTTGATGTCCCGATTCTTAATAAGAGTTTTATTTGGTCCAAAAGAATGTTTAAGAGTGAACAAAACTATATTTAATGATGGTTCAACATCAAAAGGTGATAAGTGAACCTTTAGTGAAAACTAGGGCATATACGCCTAAAATTGAATTCTTTCCGTATTTTAAGCCTCTATCCTTTATTGGATAAATGTAAAAACATTTAGAAACATATATAATAATATTTTAGTTATTTATATCCATTCCTGCCATTACAGCGGCTACATGTTAACTACCATTTAAAATAATATTATTTTATTATTAGAGTGCAACGTAAGATTCCCAAGAAACTCATTGTTACGTGTTGGGTACGCCATTGAGCATAGCGTCCCCTTTAAAGTCATATCAATATTTTATTCACAAATATAATTAAATATGAAAATGTCATATTCTTTATTTACCTGGGGTGTTACATCCATCCCCCCTTTGGGAAATTGCGTCCTCACAATTTTTAAAATTGAGCTTGGAAACATCCTTGAACGTCCCACATCGGAACAAGAGTCGGTAAAAAAATCACTTTAAAATAAAGGAAGATAAGTACAGAGGTCACCCGAGTTAACCCATACTAGGATTCCAAGTATGAAAATATTGACATGGAGGAAAAAACAAAGGGTCATGTTCTGATGGAGAGTGACAGAAAACATGTTTAGGAGAAAGTTAACCACGAGAAAATCACAAACTTGTGATGGGTTAAACGGTATTTGATTCCCCAGTAGGAAAAGTTAATAGAAAACATTTTTGTTTTAAGTTACTTTTTATTGAGGAATTTATTCATAAGTAAACATAATCACTTATCATGTTGACTTTCTACTTTTACTAGATTCCTTAATCAAACTCATTTTTTTCCAAAAGACGAGTATTTAGGGAGACTTGTTCGCATTAAGAGTACTATAATCAACTTCTAGAGAATCACCTAATCCACAAAAGAGAACTATATAATTCCCATGTCTTTAGACTTTAACCAAAACCAAAACCAAAAAGGCTAGTACAAGATCAGATAATCCAGAAAAGGATAACCCTTTATAAAAAATACAATCTATTCTTAACCTCCAAATTTTTTCCAACAAAACCCAAAGTTCAACGAGGACCATTAGATAAACAATTTGTCCATAAAATTCTTCAAAGTAAACCAATATAAGATTGAAACCCAAATATTTGAAGGATTTAGTCACATAGTCTTCCAAGTTAAATAGTAACATTTATCTCCAAACAACATCAGTTGCTCCTAAAGTCTCGTATTAAAAAGTAATTAACCTAATAACATATCCTCCATGATAGGTTATTCATTTTCATAAATAACCCAAAATCAACTTAATCTTAATTCATAAAATCATATAACCAAAAATAATCAGTCAAACTAACCAGGGACTTCACGTAGTCCAGTGGTAGGCGATAAATACCAGTCTCACTTTGGTTGTGGGTTCGATTCCCGCAGCTTTGTCTGACGCGACGGGTTGTCACATGGTCTGCGTGTTGTCCTTTTTCCAAAACTATATAATTCTTAAAACATTCCAAAAAATGAGATAAAAACTTCAAAAATAATAATAACATATATTAACCTCAAGTTTATCTCATTCCTTTCATTTTCCATCATATCATAGAGTAACCCATTATTACCTAAAAAGTAAGGATCATATAAACCCAAATGGTTATTTATAACTATGTCCACAAAAGAAAAGATAACTATTACTTGAATAAAATTTTCCTATATTAAACATCAGGGTTACACATAATATAAAAAGTCTTCTAATGTAACCCCATCATCAAAAGAGACTTAATACTCTTAATAATTTCACCATAACTCTTGAAGCCCTTATATGTTGACATCCTACTCATTCAACATTCTTCATGATCCATTATCCATTCCATTCCAACTTATTCCGAAATACTTCTTTCCTACAAACAAAATCATGAATCATATCCTAAGATTCAAAAATAGGAAAACAATAGTCATGAAATAGTACATACCTTTGATTGGTCATTGTCAGTTTCTCCATCCTCAATCGGAATGGAATTAGGTATTGGTAAACGAATATTGGTACGCTCTTGGTGACCCCGTTCACGAAACTTCTTCATAGGACATGTGTTTGCATAATGACCATGCACACCACATTTAAAACATTCAATTGAACCCTCAGAAAGAACTTCTTTCCCTTTCCTCGATTCAACTGGATGATTCCTTTTTCCATGGCAGGTTCTTGCTTTATGACCTTCATTTCCACATATATAGCATATTTCTGTCCCTTTGAAACATTTTCCTAGGTGTTTCCTTCCACATCTTTGACACATAGGTTATTGAACACACTTACCTTTATGATTATTACCTGTACTTCCGTAGGGATTTTTTTCTTGCATATATGATGCCTTAGAGAAATCTACAAGGATTAGGTGGTCAATCATGACTCCAGATAGTTGGTTGAGGATAATCACTAGAGTTCTCATTGCAGCTCCCATATCATTCAGTTGCTTTCTAAAAAAACTGTCACAGTTTCCTTCACATCCACTGTTACTTTGGTGCCTGCTAGATCCAGCCATTTACTAAAACCAAAAATTTCAGTGTGAGTATATCAACAAAACCATCATGTAATAATGAGTAAGATAAACACTAAGATATACTTACTCATTCACTTTATCTAAAACTAGGACTCTTTCTGAAATCCTAACCATTATGGTAATGTCACTTATGCTTAAAGAATACCCTAACCTCTAAAGTTATCTAAACCGACCTTTGATACCATCTATAAGGCCCCAGCCTTAAACCTTACTTAATATTGAGTTATTACAAGATTACACATTGAGGATCTTTTCAGGTTTAGAGTTTTAGAGAATTAGATCATGAAACTTGCATTACATTCCACATTTAAACAAAGTGGTTACATAAAAGATAGTATTCATTCTTCCCATCAACGGAAATATATTTAAAATAAAACATGGATTCTTTCTTGACACATCCTTGACACTATCATCACATCATGTACCCTTCCCTTGACCTGTGAAAAACATTTCAAAAACATGGGATGAGCATAAAAAGCTCAGTAAGGGATATAAAAATTTGGAAAGGAAACATGAGTTCATATATACATTAGAATGAAATCACACATTACCCATAAAACATAGGCATATCAAATCATGAATAAATCATAGAAAACATAAGACATAAAGGTAACTTGAGGCATTCATAACATTATTACGTTGGGAGTAACCCTCTTGGTTACGTTTGGAATACCCATCATAGTATATTCCCTAAATCTCTTCGGAGAAACCTTAACGTTTCACTCATTCGTGTTACCCAATGCATTGGTGAGCTATATGGGGCTCACCTGCCCTTAGTTTATCACGGAACCACCCGTTTTCATAACAATTCCCAAGAACCATATCATAAATGTGTCACATAAAACATGCATAAAGGAAACATAACATTTCCACATTTCAATCACAATATAACATTTTAGTATATTGAAATAATGAATCCATTCAAAAAGAAACCATTTCCAAAACCATTTAAAACATTTAATTAAGATATTTTTGAATCAAAGTGTCCCATACCACCTTGAAGCTTAAATTTTTTAACCATTAATATCCATATAAATAAATCATTAAAACCATTTTGAAAACATGGATATTAATAAGAAAAAATAATTAAAACATTTTAAATGATATTTTGGTTAAAGGGGTTTACCAAAATTAGAGACACTTGAATACAATAATTGAGGAATAACATTTAGTCAGAACTTTATAATATCATGAGAATAAATGGATTCAGGATATAATACTCCAAAGGATAGTATATACACCATATAAGAGTGAATTGGTGCATAACAACAATGAACCCTCAAAAGAAATGTCAAATGTGATGAAATCCCTTATAGAGAAGGTATCCTTAAATTAAGGACAAATCAATCTCAAAAATATGTGTGAAAAATATAAATACACCCAATATAAGTGGATATTAAGTGTAAAACAATAAAAGGTCATTCACACATATTCAATGGATTACATATTCAATGACTACATGTTGAACCCAAAGAAATCGAAATTGGGTTAAAAAGTTCCCTTGACAGCCTAACGGCATCACATCAAAATGAGTTGATGAGAGATAAAAAGAGTATCTCATCCCTTCTACATAAAATTTACATCAATAAGGATATATGAGAACATATCTCAACATAACAATATGTAAATTAAAAGACCCAACAAAAGAAGTCTTTTAAAAAAAAGGAGGGTGAAAGGTTCCCTTACCGACTCGGGTATCTTTCAAAACATACACCCCATTAAAGAAGGACAATAAATCATTGATGTAAATACTCATAAACGAAATTATATTACACAAAGAGTAGAATAATTCGCAGTACATATACCACTCAATGTAATTTGTGGCAAATGTAGCATAAATCTCACGGGAATAAAAGTGAGATGAAAGATCCCTTACGAAAACTCGGCAGCCTAACGGCGCCACATAAAACTTCCGAATATGGATTGATGAGATCAAATACTGTATCTCATCACATTACAATAAAATGTACAGAAAGATTAATATAAAATAACATCCCCCAACATTACAAAGAGGAGCTTAAAAGAAGTGACATAAAGGAGAGTACTTAAAAAGAAAGAGAGAGGTTAGATCTCTTATGAAAGTTCGGCAGCCTAACGGCGCCACTCAAATCATCCAAAATGGATTGATGATAGAGAATAGGGTCTCTCATCACATGAACATAAAAATTACAGTAAGTGTAATATAAAAGATCATCCCAATAACAAGAAATATGAGGTTTAAAAGGAATTACATAAAAGTGTGTACTTAAAAAGAAAGAGAGGAGTAGGATCCCTTACCTCGGGTCCGACTTGACTCGATCGTTCTTTAATCTCCTGAATAATAAACTTGAGTAAATTTCTACTTCCTTAAGAACCTTTTTCAAGTTCATTATTCCTTTTATATCACTTATTACCATGTCATAAACATTATGTAATCATTTAAGTTAATAATATTTGTTTTGCCGATATTTGGTTCTTAAGTCGAAAGTGGACTTCTAACAATTACATGTTGTTCGTGTGGCCAAATGTTTATTATATACAGAATTGTATTCATGATGTAGATATCATATATGTCATATATATCCAGTACATGCATGCATTTATAACATTACATAATCATTTAGAGGTAATAAATGAAATGCACCGTTCATGGAGACGGTAAGCCGTACGTACGCATGAACGCTACTTTCATTTCTATTTCATATTTTAAAGAATAGAATAATAATGATATAAAGGTATATTATAATTCCAGTATAATATCATATATAATATCATAGTTCCATCCTTTATACGTCCCAGATATGGTATTTAACGAATCAAATCACTTTGAGGGGGCGGTAGTCCGCACTTCCTTAAATGAAGATATCGCGTTTACCCATAATGGAAACCATAAAGGTATGCCCAAAATGAAAAAAACCATAATATTAAGGAAAACATAAACATATTATATATCATATATAAAAATAGTGACATCATAATGGCCACATTTGAAGGTGTTAAATGAGTATTGAACCATCATCGTTTCGGGAGGCAGAATTTCGCCATCCACGGAAACCGTATGTTCATTAACCATTTGATGTAGTTGTGTGAGAGTGTAGCTCGAATAAATCTTATAACAACATACTAGTATATTGAAGATACTGGTTTTGTTACAAAAGAAGTAAATAAAAAGAGTTTAGGGGGGTGGAGAAGCAAAATAAAACAAATGAACATGAGAGAATGAATTACCTTTAAAAGTGTAACTCTTTTTGATTTGAGCCTAAAGGCTTCCTTTGAAAGGATTCTGCCCAAAGGGAATCCTCTAGGATGAGTAGAGGGATTTGGAGAGAGTAAATGGGCAGGGTTTGGCCGAGCCAAAGGCTTGAGGAGTGTGTGAAATGAGGTAGAGGTGGGGGCCTTTTATAAGAGGAGAGGAGGGTCACTTTTGGAATGTAAGAAATATTACTTTATTTGAAAATGTTTTTCGGTTTTAAAAGGTCCCACATTGATATAATTCGTGGATAAGTTGATAAGGGTTCTAAATACTCCAATCCATTATGTTTTTGACATGTCTAGGTCATAGATTTTACATTATCTTCTCATTTTATTTAAATCGTCAGATAATGATGTCATCGCTGCATCATTATGATGTCATAAATAAATTAATTTATTTAATGTCTAAAATTTATAAAAAAATTCCTATGATGTAGGAAATAATTTGAGCTTTCCAATTACTATTTATAATAAAAACTCTGACTTGTATAACCCCACTTAAAAATTGTTTTAGTAAAACATATCATGTTTGTGTCATTTTTACTTTTACATTAAATAAAAAGTTATTTATGTCATTTCCCAACCAAAGTGGCTCCATGGGGTCCCCAAGTTGACCCATGGATTTTCTTGGTCGCACACTACACATCAAATGAGGTTAGGACATGTGTCAAGTTCATTTCAAATTATTAAAACATTATTTTTACCTTAAACTACACTAATTACCTCTAATCGCGATTAAAAACTAAATAAGTTACTATTCACCAAAAAATTATTTTTATCCCATTGAACCACATTTTAATTTTTAATAAAAACAATGTATGTTGGATTTTGGAAATTCAAAACACAAAGATGAAAAAATTTCATTTAAACGGAAAAATCAGTTTTTGTAAGTACCACTTAGTGGTGTCACTATTCATCAAGAATTGATGTTTTTCAGAAAAATCCCAAAAATTCACCCTAAGCTATATTGGATATTCCGAATTCAAAAATGAAGTCTATTTTACAAAATTCAAAAAATATAAGTCACATTAATTAATTTAATAATTAATTCCCGCTGTCAGAACAAATAGCGTGTTTTTATGAAACAATAAGTATCAAAAGATTGACACTGGTTTAAGTCTGATATCAAAGTGAAATTAATTCCAATGACCACTATTGGATTTAATGGTAAAAATATATTCTAATTTCACTTTAAAACAAATTCAAAAGATAATCTAATCATATAAATAAATTAGATTAAAAAGTGGTTTTGAATTAAAATACAACATTTTACATTATTCATTAAAAAAATGAACTTTATCGGAAAGATACCAAAAATTTACACAAAGTAAATTTTGATGTCCCGATTCTTAATAAGAGTTTTATTTGGTCCAAAAGAATGTTTATGAGTGCACAAAACTATATTTAATGATGGTTCAACATTAAAAGGCGATAAGTGAACCTTTAGTGAAAACTAGGGAATATACGCCTAAAATTGAATTCTTTCCGTATTTTAAGCCTCTATCCTTTATTGGATAAATGTAAAAACATTTAAGAACATATATAATCATATTTTAGTTATTTCTATCCATTCCTGCCATTAAAATGGATACATGTTAACTACCATTTAAAATGATATTATTTTATTATTAGAGTGCAACGTAAGATTCCCAAGAAACTCGTTGTTGCGTGTTGGGTACGCCATCGAGCATAGCGTCCCCTTTAAAGTAATATCAATATTTTATTCACAAATATGGATAAATATGAAAATTTCATATTCTTTATTTAACTGTGGTGTTACATTTTATCTCATCAATCCATTTTTGAATGTTTCATGTGGCGCCGTTAGGCTGCCGAATTTTCGTAAGGGGATTTTCATCTCACTTTTTAATCCTGTGAGATTCATGCTACATTCGACACTATTTCCTTTTGTGTGGTGTATTTACTGCCCATTATTTTACTATTTGTATAATATACTCTCATTTATGGGTAGTTACATCTTTATTTTATGACCCTTCTTCGATGGGGTGCACATTTCGAAAGTTCCCAGATCGGTAAAGGAACCGTTCACAATCCTCTTTTAAAAAGGCTTATTTCGTTATTTCTTTTAATTTACATATTTTTATATTTGGATATGTTATTATATGTCCTTATTGATGTAAATTTTATGTCCAAGTTATGAGATACCATTTTCCCTCTCATCAACTAATTTTATGAATTTTAAAGTGACGCAGTTATGCTGTCGAATTTTACCAAGGGAACTTTTTAACCCAATTTCGATTTCTTTGGGTTCAACATTTAGTTATTGAATATGAAATCCTTTGAATATGTGTGAATTACCTTTGATTTTTTACACCTAATATCCACTTATATTGCGTGTATTTATATTTTTCAGACATAATTTAGAGATTGATTTATCCTTAATTTAAGGATACCTTCTTTATAAGGGGTTTCATCTCATTTTACATTTCTATAGAGACTTAATTGTTGTTATGCACCAATTCACTATTATATGGTTTATATATTTTTCTTTGGAATATTATATCATGAATCCATTTATTCTCATGGTATTATAATGTTCTGATTAAATGTTATTCCTCAATTATTGTATTCAGTGTCTCGAATTTTGGTAAAAACCCTTTAAATAAAATATCGGTTTAAATGTTTTAATGATTTTTTATTATTAATATCCATGTTTTCAAAATGGTTTTAAGGAATTATTTATATGGATATTAATGGTTTAAAATGATAAAATCCTTAAGGTGGTATGGGACACTTTGATTCATAAATCTCTTTATTGAATGTTTTAAATGGTTTTGAAAATGGTTTTTTTGAATGGATTCATTAGTTCAATATCATAAAATTTTATATTTTTATTGCAATGTCATAATGTTATCTTTCCATTATGCTTAAGATATTTTCTATGATTATGTTTTATTTCTTGGGCATTGTTAATGAAAATGTGTGGTTTCATGATAAGCTAAGGGTGGGTGATCCCGATATAGCTCTCCAATGCATTCGGTAACGCGAAGGAGTTAAACTCTATGGTTTCTCCATAGAGATTTAGGGAATATACTGTGATGGGAATTGAAAAAGTAACCATGAGGGTTAATCCCTACGTAAGAATGTTATGAATTCCTCAATTACATTTATGTCTTATGATTTCTATGAGTTATTCGTAAATCATATGATTTAAAGAGGTATCTTAAGTTGATTATGTTTTATGAGTAAAGTATGATTTCATTGATTCTTATGTATAAATGGAATAATTTTTTCTTTCCGTATAGTTATAACCCATACTGTGCTTTTTAGGCTCATCCCACGTTTTTTGGAAATGTTTTTCACAAGACAATAGATGAATAGGGTCAAGGATGGGATCAAGGAAATGTCAGGCTATCTAAAACAATGAACTAGACATGACTCATGTGTTCAAGAGTTTTTATTTTGTGAAAATAATGGAAGCTGAGTAGATGTGTCTACTTTGTAATTTTTGAGATGTATAGTATTGTCCTAATTCTCTAAAACTCTAAACCTGAAAAGATCCTCAATGTGAATTATTCATTTAATTCAATAATAAGTAATGTTTAATATCGGGTCCTTATACTAACATATAATGGGAGTAATTAGACCGTAATTATAATATAGAAGTAACATGAATGGTTAATCATCTAATAAATTTAGGTATCAACTCAATGATATTATGTGGTTGAATGAGCGTCCAATAAATGTTTTTTTCCTCGGTTCCTAGGATGATTTACATAATGAATACATTCATACTATTGGAGTAAATAATGGGAAGATAATGAATTTAGTATAATCCATTGAAAAATAGAAATACAGATTACATTGGATATCATAATTATTGGTAATGAATTCCCATATTTAAAGGATTATTTATTCTTGAAAGTATATGTTCATTATTTTTAAATTTCAAAATAATTGATTTAAAAATGATTTGGGGGTAATTAGCTCATTAGTGGTCTAAACGTCAGGTGATAAGACACTAATGGAATGGTATAATATTTATTAGAGAAATAGATTTCAAGAATAATACGTCTATTTTAGTGTGTTTAGAAAAAAATCATATAGTTACCTATACAACTTTTTTATACCTTGATACAAAATGGAGCCTAAACCAATTGGGTGAATACAAATACATTGAACAAAGAATTTTTATAAGAGTTTCAGTAGATGATAGTTTTGAAAAAGGTTTGTATATAATAAATGATGTTGGCTGAAACTGTGAACAATAAAGAAAAATATAAAATTAATACATCAAAATCATAAAAGACCAAATTATTTTAAATTTTAAATATGGGAGTATTCAGAAGTTATATAAATTATAATAGGAATCTAATATTGTTTGTGTTTCTTTTTAGGAATAAGATTCCGAAAACCCAAGTATCATGGGTAGTTGGTTCTTTTCCACTTGATATGTGACAGATAATATTAGAATAATTCCGAATGTTATGACATAGATATTACTTTTATCAGTCTTTATTTAATGAATATCAATGTTGTTGGTGTCTCTAATATTTTACTGAAAAATTTTAAACACCAAATTTTTTTAAGGGGATAAATACTGACCTATTCAATATAAAATACTATTTTGATTATGGTAATGATGTAAATTTTAAAATAAATGTGTTTTTTTATTTTTCTGTTCTATTAATGGAGAAATGATATCAAGTGGTTTAGAACCTATGGAAATTGGTTTTTGGTTAGGGAATACAATACTAATAGTTGTATGAGTATGAAAGATGATAATATATTATTGAATAAATATAATTATCATATTATCTAAAAGGGAATGAAAATTTTTATTAAATAATTTTATATGATATATTTTTTATTCTAATTAACAGACCATCATTTTTTTGTAAAACATTCTAAAAAGTGATGATTTTTTATAAAAGTCACATGGGAGTTAAGATCAATACTGAAAGACCATTTAAGTTTCTTTCACTACGATGTTTTAGGGTCCATGATAATGAAAAAATAATATTAAATATGAATTCCCTGACATTCCATGAAATATTAACTAAAATGGATTTCAACATGTTAATATCTCTCAAGATTCAGTAATGGGGAATGTTTAAAGGAATTTAGATAATATAAAACAACCAAATTATATTTCATTAAAGATATTGGGATAAAAAATATAAGTGACTATTCTAGGAATAAATGTTCATAAAATAATGAGAAAAATAGTGTAGGACATTAGTATAGAGATATTTTTAAACCGTAATAAAATTTTTTTTGAATGGTAAAATGGAATTATTGTTGATTTGACTAGAAAAATACAAAATGAGAATGAAACATTAAGATATATCCATATGCATGATATAAGTATTTCTATAATTAATCATAAAAAGTACATATTAGTAATTTTTTTAGATATTTCTTATTTTGAAAATTAGATATTTAATAATCTAAATTTAAAACACTTTTGGGGGTTTTGATGTCCACGTCTGATCATTATGAATTTCTAGAGTTGTGGGATATTTTTTTTGAAATTTGATGAAGTAAATTTTCTTTCATATACACCAAATGGATGTTTGTATAGGTTCTTAAAAAATTGACTTGATAACTTTCTATGATGATCTGATTCTATTTTAAAATAAATACAAACTCTTGAAATAAATTATAAATGATGTTGAAGATGATTTATTCAACGTTTAATATCATTTACAAATTAAGTAAAACCAAGAAATTATATATATTTATTAGGTAAATTTATCTTGTTTTTATGTAAATAATTTAAATTTGAGAATAATAAGGATTAATTAATGACATAAGATAATTTTTTATGTAGAACATTTTATTGGAGATTATATTCTAAGTAGAAAAAAAATAAAAAAACTCTAAAAGATAGTCACAGGAGACATCATCAAATATTAACCCCCAATATGTTGATGAAAATATTAAGCACAAATTATGGATTGAATCCATTGATAAAAAGTTAAATAATTTTTAAAATAATGATATTTTGTAAATTCTAACAAGGCTATAATAAAATATTTTAAAAAAAATAAAGTATTTTTTAGAAAACAAAAAAATTATTTTTTTTGTGAAATAAATCAAAATCAGATTTGTAAGAATATTCATTAATTGATGGAGTTGATTTTTTTTGTTTTCATCCAAATCTTAAACTATCAAAATGATTCACGACATTTCCACACATTGAAATATCAATATTTATAAAATTGATATTAAATTCTCTTTTCCTGAATAGTGAGTTTGATGGTGAATTATACATAGAGTAACATGGGGTTTTTATATTTGATGATGTTTTTAGTTAGGTTTATAAATAAATTAAACAATTATATGGATTAAAAAACCCTGATAGATTGATATTTATAGCTAATGGGAAAATTTAAAATCATTGAATTAACAAAAGGATTAGTTGACAACAACCATTACACAATGAAAAAAAAATACAAAATTAGTCATTGGTATTATATAAATGAATGAAATTTCCAATTTTAGTAATGAGATGAAATTGTGTGAATATTTTCTTCTATAACATTTAAAAATATATAAAATTTACATAATATTTTAAATTGTTATTATTATTAGTTTTAACAAATGCACAATGTTTTAATTATATCCATCTCTCTGAGGAAAAATTTTCAAATGAGTTATTCAAATATTTTTTCATGTAATTATATAAAGGATTGTCTAAAACATCACATATCCACAAAGGTGAGTAATAATGGACAAGGGGGGGGGTTTAATGATAATTTAATTTTATCATTGATTAGATAGATTTTTTATTTGAAAAATCCATTTTAAGAAATTCCATTAGTGTCACTTCATATGGGAGGTATCAATATTACATAAAAAATTACATGTCCAAGCTCCCATGATTATTGTGAGATATGTTAAACAAAATATTTTTGGATTTCAATATGAGTAATGAAGTGATATTGATTTTTTGGGATTCAGCAATGCTAACTATATTAGATATATTGTAGATATAAATTACAGTTCAAGGATAATATTATTTATTATAGGTAGAAGTGTGGAATGTAATTTATATAATATTTTATTAGTTACAATGAGTTACTCCAATGATATTATGTTTTAGTATCACAAGATTCAATAAAATTGTTTTGAAGAGCAATCAACTTATCGATATTTATGTTATTATTTTTTCAATAAGGTCGAGAAAATATATATCTATTTAACTAAAAATATTTATAGGTGAGGGAATATTTAAAAGGTACTTTTTAGATAAAAATATTCAACTAATTTTTTAATTGATAAAAATTTAAATTATATCATTGTTGAAACCTTAGAAGATAATTCCATATTTGTTTTACACATATGTGAATTAGGTGGGTTAATTTATTTTAGGAGATTTTATGCATTTATTATTTTTTGTTGTTATATTTATAATCATATACATGAGTTATGTAAATTCTCTAGTGATATGAAGATGTTTTTTTATTCATATATAAGATAAATAATTTTATAGAAACAAATGTTGAGGTCATTGTAAATATATCACATATAAATGTTTTTAAATGTTACATAACTATTAAAATAAGATATATAATAACTATTTATTTTCAGGTAATTTCTCCAAATTGATGTGTATTCTTTTCCATGAGATTCATAATATATTTATATTTATATATATGGAATTTAAGATGATCATTAAGCCATTTATAATGGAAAATTATATATTTTAGAACATATATTTGATTCAATTTATGTTATATGAAGATAAATACATGATTCTAGAGGATACATTAGATCTATTTTCTTGTATATATGATTTTATAGATGGGTTGTTAGATGAAATGTAAGACTAAATTCAAAAAATGATTTACATATCTATCAAATATTAGTTTATGATTTTATTTAAATAATTGATTCAAGAATTATTTAATTAATAATATTTAAATTAGTCTTTAGTGAAATTATTAACAAATCACCCCACAACCATTTATTCCTTTATCCGTGAACATTTTAAAGATTTACATCTAATTATTTGGATAGAGTAATGATTGTTGAACTCAATTTTAATGTTAATTTAATGGTGAAAGAAATAAAAAATTTTAATTGAAAAATATTTTATTTTTCAATACTATGATGCATATATTTTGATAATATATTAAATAAAATTGATCAGTTTGTATGGTTGGATTTCAATAAAAATTGAATGCAATATATCCCCTTGGAACATCTATAATGAAATGAGTGGGAAAATATTTTTCATTTTTCCTTTTAGTGCTCAGTTAATATATCTAGTGAACATTTTTGAAATTGATTTTTTATTATAATTTTTTAAAATGGGATTCTTATATGTACTGGTTGTTTGTAGTAAATATTGCAGGATTAATGATATATTGTAAAACATAGTTTCATATTTAAAAAAACTATAATGGGGGGTAATAACCCCAATACACCAGGGACATAGTCATCTATCCACGAGGAGAGCATCAAATACAGATCTACTAAGTTTTTTTTATATTTTTGTATCTAGTGATTTCTATAGGTCTATATCGAATAAAAAATTGTTTGATTGGTAAAGGAAAAAATATCAACATTGATTCACCCCAATCCATGTTATATCATTGTAAACATATCGTAATAATAAATAATGGTAACACATAATTTAATACCTCTAGTAACCAAGGGATATGAGTTTGGTTTATACACTAGGGAAATTAATGTTAAATTTCATTAATAGACAAGGATTTCTTTCCCACTCCTTCCAATATTTCATATATTAATTTTTATTTTTAATCTAATGAGGTGAATCTGATTGATGTCACTGTATTATAACCAGATTTATTTTATATTGGTTGCGTTTAAAAGAGACTTCAATATAAATATAAAAATATAATAATTAAAATATATTAAAAATGAAAAATTGAACAATAATTTTGATTGATCTCATTTATTATTATTTTATGGATATGCAGTATACATAATAATCTTCTTTATTTATTTGAACTATTTACAAATTAATTTGTATTTATTATGGTACCTTTTTATTTTTTCATACCTTATTCCCATAAAAATTATCATTCATTTAGATTCCTGCGTTTTAAAATAAAGTTAATTTTTATCTAAATGAAAAACATTCAATAGAGAATTAATCTCTATAAACTATCATCACTATATAAATTTCTATCTTATAGTTTATATGGTTTTGGTGTTATTAATAACATTATATATTTTATGTAACCATTATGGAATAATGTGTATATAAGCATCATTTAATATTAAAAAAATCATAAAATTTGTATATTAATAAGTTCAATGAATATTATTTCTTCAATATGATTTAAATAATCATGTATAGTTGTACCAATATTATATGGCTTATAAACTATATGTTCCTTTCCCATTATTAATATATACACTTTCCTTTTCTGTAAAATTTTAACATTGATCAATTTTATAATAGATCAATTATTAATCCAAATTTACTAGACCAATTAACATTGAATGAAAACAATAGAGACTTAGACACATGACTCTAGATGGGTCACTCTCATAACAATTACAAATTTTATAGTTTATATAAAGAAATTACTTTTCTCTCATTTAATATGATTAGAATTCATGCACTTTTTATTCACATTTTTCTTATTTCAGTCAACAATTTATAAATCATATTCATATATATAATTTTATATATCATTATAAATATATATTTATATAATATATTTTTTATACATAAATAACAAACAGAAATATTATAATTATTATACAAGTATATTATTTATATTTATATATTTATTTATCTATGGAATATAAATAGATTTTTTAATAATATTATTTTTCCAAAATATCAGTATATGTGTACATATATAAAAATATAAGTATATGTGAATGATTTTATATTTTTATGCAACATATATATTTTTAATATGTATATATAACAATTAATATATAATTTCATATATATTTTATAGATATTTTTTTAAATAGAAAATATATATATATGTGTGTGTGTGTGTGTATTATATAGATAATTTGAATACATGACCCTTAGGAATGTATAATACGTCACACAAACTCAACCAAACACAAACACACACAGACGCATATATATATATATTGAAACGAACCATGTTTCAGATGATCTATGGTGGTGAAGAACTAACTACACTCAAGTTTTTGTAGAGTTGGGTTGACATTGAATATATTCATTCAGATTGAATTTCTAGTGACTCACAATATAATGAAGAATATTTTGTGATTATATTTGGAGATATTGGGGAATTCTTGGTAACAAAAATGAAAAAATAATGTTATATAGTATTTTTTGAGGGTATAAAACACCAGTAAGTACCTAATTGTGGTTTATCAGTTTCATGATGTGGTATAATGGATTTATAAAATGTTATAAATACCAAATGTACCCAATAGAGGTGTAAAATGTTCTCTATGGGGGTTGAAAAGGAAACTATCCTTAGGATATGACAATGGGTTTTTTTGAGGGTTTGAAAATTATCAAATAGATCTCATATTTCTTTCTCTAAATTTGTAAATAATACAAAATGTTTTTTTAAAATCAATAACCATATAGTGGCCTTCAGTTCTGAATACTGAGACAATGGTTCTTTCCCACCATTCTATTCAATGTGTTCCCTTGTATTGTCTACTATGTTTGTTAACATATAAGAATTTATATTTATTATTGATATATATAATCTTATCTTCCATTCAACTTGTATATTCTTCACCTATTTAACTAATTTTTATAGGTTGGATTGGGGATTTGATCTATAATCCCATAAGAGTAAGGATAAATAAAATCAACATGATAGTGAATTTATTCCAAATTACAAAATGTTTCATGGGAATGATGACTCCAAAATGTTTTCTTTCAATGTATTATATGTAATATAGTATCCTAATGAATCTTTGATTTTCAGTATTTTTTATTGAAATTATTTTCTCAATTTATGATGAAATTAAGGAATTTGACAATACTGAGATCTGGGATGTGTATAGATTCATCATAAATTAATATTCTTAGATTATTATTTGGATAAAAATAATTTTTATTTTTATTTTTATTTTATATTAAAATAATTAGAAATTAATTTGAATGAAAATACAAATAAGTTAAAATTGAAAAAATTATTATTTTAAAAATATAATGCACAATGATTTCATAGTGATAGAGGATGGTTGATAAACATTATCTTAAGGTATCCCACACCATGTTGGGGGTATATGTCACACAATATTATTTTCAATATATATCCGTGAATGTATTCTACAAAATTCATGTTGGGGGTAAGTGAGATTTTTTAAACCGTAGGGAATCTAAAATGGATATTATGCATGTGGAACACTATGAGGTTATAATAAGTTTATCCTTGTGATTCCATACATAATCTCATAGATATTTAAATTATATAAGTCATAATTGGTTGAAGAGAAATGTTTATACAATGATATCTACTATGTATAGTTTCTGATCTATTCTAATGGATTATGTAACCTAGTGAGATTTATCATGAGATATCACAACGAACATTTGAAAGTAATTCACTATGATTGAAACATGTAATAATATTCATGGAATAATTTACAGGAAATATGATGTCCATTATAAATATTATTTACAATGATATTTGAAAATTTTTAATGGTAATGTATTCATAGTCTAACTTCTAAATGGAATTCCACAAACTGTAAATGAAATATATGACCATCAGATCTATTTTTCCTGATTATTTACACATGGGATGCTTTTATAATGAGGAATATGGATATGTCATCATGTGAGAGGATAATTTTTAGATTGATACGATTTAATGTAATATAAAATTAAGAATCAAATGTTTTCAGGATTAATAATCTAACATAGTTATCGAAGATGTGGTATTTTAAGGTTCTACTTTAGTACCCTAACATTTTCTTTTTTATGTAGACAAGGGTATAGTAAATGGGAATATTCACATATTTTATGCATGAGTTGTTGTAGGACAAATAAGGTATTGGATTTTTTTTGGAATTACAATGACATTGATATAATGAGTATAATTGAATCATTCTATAGATGTCTTGGACTAAGGGACATATGAAAATGATGGGTTTACTATTATAAATTTTATAGTGATATTATGAAGTGTATTCCACCGATTTTGTTTTATTGAATTTCATGGAATATGTTTTTTTCTAACCAGTTTCGAGAATTATTTTACCTTGGAAATATTATTTTCTATCCATGGTTTGAATAATGATGATTTCACTATTTTACGATCAATTAAAAAATATCATAATTGAATTGAATTATACTGGATATAGTACTCACTAATACATGACTAATATGATTTCTGGGGTATAATAGACCCTAATATGGACTGATTATTAATAATAGAGGATTTACTACATGCATTGGATAATATTATTTTTGGGGGTAAATTCTTCTTAAAATCAAGAAATTTTATTATGAAGAGGACACACTAATCTCATTTAAATTTATCCATAGAGATATATAAATCACCATGATATTTATTAAGACTTATAAGATGTGAAAAAATAAAGTAATTGATTGTAATATACTATTGGGATATAGATTCCCTATGTTAGTTTTTGATAATAAGGGATGTTATTTCTTTATGGATGAGTATAAGAAGATATGACACTCCACATGTTGACTGGTGGTAAATATTTCATGTTTTTTACAAAATTTAAACATATTATCGGAGATGATTTTATTTCCTGATAGTCTAAATTTGAATGAGGTAGTTTAACTAAAATAATATAAACTAGTAAAAGATGAATCCATTGTAGTTCGATAAAACATGTATTTTCTTTGGAAAATTAGTTATTATAAATGTGTTTATGTGATTTTTTATGTATTTAATCTCATTTACTATATTAATTATTGTATATAAAATATATATTTAGGTATAATATTGGTGGTGGATAAATAAATTATATGAACATCATCTATGTGAACCTTGGAATATGTGTAGACCATATGTTCACATACATGTACAAACAAGGGTTATATTACAAGTACGTGAGTTGTATGATATTTTTGGATATGGTTATTGTTCTGAGGAGAGATAAGTTATAGTTGTTTTGTTTCCATTCTGTTTTATTGTTATTTTTTCATATACTATTGTTTGTGATTTTTCTAACAAGAAACCATTTTTTGATATTTGATTATATGAACCACATACATTACATTTACATAAATCATTTTGTTTTTTATTTATAACTATAATCATTTTATGGATATAGATCTACGATACTCAAATGTTATGAATTTTTGGAGGCTATAATTATTCATAATTTCATACGATGATATTATGGGTATAATGTCCCAACGTGCTTCTAACTTGATGTCAGTGCTATACTAAAACCACTATTTCATGATAAAGATCCCCTAACATATGAAATGAAATATTTAAATCTTATAAAACATGTAAACACAATATATTTACATATATTAACGTTCTACAACTATAATATAATGAAACAAATAGAGATGTTTATATCATCATCACTATAACAAATATATAACATTAGTAATTACATAATGTTACATATATTTATGTCTAATATATATATATACATATATGTGAAAAATTATATATATATATATATGTGTGTGTGTGTGTGTATATACATATAAATGATTATGTAGACGTGTATATAAGACTTACAATACATAACTATTTAAAAACTACTAGTTTTTATTATCATTCCATAAAAGTAATGATTATTTGATAGAGAAAATTATGAGTTTTAAAGGAGTTTTGTGAAATAGAGTTGAAGTTCTATATTATTTCACAGTTCAAATTTGAGAGGAGCATGAATAAGTAGCTGGGTTTGGTTATATGAAAATTGATTTTCTTAGTTTTATAAATAAAATAATTGAGAAATACATTACCATTAAGAAAAATTAATAGAGAGATAATATATTATATATAAACAATATTTCAATAGTTAATTTTTTTATTTATTTAATTGTTTGATGTATTTTTGGGTTAAAATCTAGCCTATTATGAATATCCACCAATAGAATTACTTCTGATAGGTTTCTATAGTTACAATTTTATATTTATTTCATGGTCCTTCACTAACTATGGTTGAATAAAATCGTGGTATCTTAGGTTAGTCTAATGTGGAATTAGTGTGATCCTAAATAGTTAAAGAATTATATTATATTCATATTTATTTATGTCATTTTTAGGACAATATAATAAGAAATAATCATTTATGAACTAATTTTTTTTTTCAAAAACTAGTTCTTGAGAATAATTTAAATGGATAATACTTTATAATGTCACCTCTCCCATTCATTTATTATACAGTTTGACTGTTTCCAAATTATTTATATGTTTTTAAATTCATTTTTAACTTGATTATTTGGTCTACATTACTATATATTTTAATGTTTATTTAAGAGGACCAGAAAAAATGATGCATTATGTTTGATCATTTAAGAAAACAATGAATATAAACTACTGGTTGAAGATCAACATTGTCAACTCTATTGTGTTTCCTCTATCAACACCTATATTTTTTTGATAAAATGTGATGAAAAAAGATATAATTATATTCCAAAAAAACTATTAATGATGAAAATTTACATGAATGATATTAACAAAAAAAATTTCACAATCATCACCTTATTCTTGATCCCTAAACACATTATAAAACTATCCAGACATGATGGGAAGGAATCACTTAAAACTATGTAAATTCATTATAATAAATGAATTCAAGAAATATATTATATAATGAATTTAATGGACAATAAATTAATTTTAAAAAATCATTTCATTAAAAAAATAATGTATTAAAAGTAAGAGGAAACTTAATTAAAATTAAGTGTTAAATATGTAATAAGGGAATTAAAAATACCATGATATACATAATTAATGTATTTATTAACTACACATGATTCAAGGAATGATAGAATTCTTCCAGGATTATATCATCACAACCAATAGAAAATTGTAAAACATAATCTATCATCATGGGCATGTCAAAATATAACTATATTATTTGTAGAATGATTGATGCATTTTCTCCATTCAAATTACGAATCCCTTTTGTGAAAAAAAAAGTGAGATAAAAAAATTATACATACATATATATATATATATATATAATACCACTATCCTTTAACAATATAATATATACCATTACGGCCAATTTTCCATGTCATGTGCTTTATAGAACAATTTAACTCATCGAATTTCACCAAATCATAACAATAATACCATAATTAATGGAATGATATTAGTTGGGATAATCCAATGCATGATTTATTAGTGTACCAATTGTAGTTTAACATTAGTTATCACATTTTTTTCCTATGTTTCCTTTATATAGTGGTATATAACATGGTATTTTTGTACTGGTGTTCAAATATCATGTATATAATGATCATTTAGTTTATTATCTAAGGGGGAAATATTTTATTGGAATAAATTATACGTAAACACCACACCTCCAATTGAAATAATGTTACACATATATAAAGTCATGTAATATAACATTAAAATTTTTCTTCTTTTACAATTATCATATTCGTATTTATTGATCCCTTAAGAGGGACTTTTCTAATTGTTTAATATGAGGCTAGGGCATGATTAATGTGTCATGACCTGAAACAATTTTGACATCAATTATGATAAACCACTCAAAGATCCACCATATAACACAACTATATGCGATGGAGAACAACCTTAGTGGATTCTTATATCTTGGTCTTCCATTAATCTAATCACACTATCAATACAAATTTAACTGGGTTAAATGATTTTAATTCTATAGAAATTTTCCAAAATCAACAATTTCCTTTTTAAAATTATTTCCCTGTAAAAAATTATAATTACACTAGATTTTGTTTTATTTCATCCAAAAATAATTATATATTATATTATAAATATATTTTTATTTATAAAGTACAAATAAAACCAAAAAATAATTTTTTTATACATAATAATAATGAATATCATTAATTTTTTATGATTACTAAAATCAACTGACAAAAAACATATCGATACTATCATTAATACATTGTATAAAATAATTCTTTTTATAAATAAAAAGATCATTCATCCTATGAATCCCATCATGGTTCCCTATTAAAGAAAAACTCTATTATTTTCTATATATATCTTCACTTCTTCAACAATTCCATAATCATTGATGACCATGTTGTGATTTACCTGCACAGAAGAATTTTGTGAAATACTCAAGAAAACATTAACTGAATATATTATTGATATCAATTATGAACATTATAACATCAAAAATTTACATTATGCCACTCTCTACATAAAAATTTAACCCTACATAATTTTTATGACATATTATTATGTTTCTATTGAATGTGTGGATAATGTTGGTTAGAGAATGATGGAAAAAACTATACCTAGAAGATTGAAATGGATGAATATTATATTAATAAAATATTTATTGTATTAATTGTAACAAAAAAAGGAAAATAAATCTTATTTTAGAATTCATCAACACCAAACCCATCCCACTTTTAGTATTAGATTCACAAAATATGTATATAAATTATTAATGAAACTCATGTATTCCACTCATAGATTATCTCATAATTAATGTCTATTGTGATTTTTTAAATAAATTCCTTAAAAATATAAAATTCAATCTAACAAACACTACGATCACCGTAATTAATATTTAAAAAGTCATTCCTAATAGTTTACATAATTAGTGGGATGGTTTGGGTGGTGATTGGTTGATTCAAGGTATACTATTTCCATAATTTTATATATGATTATTTTAAATAAATGGATGATCCAATATAGAATAATCATAACATTAAAGGTTATTTTGGTATCTAAAAAGAATAAAAATCACAACTGAGTGTCACATTTTATATAAAATCCAAAAAGATCCATGAACATACCAAAACACATCTTTAATTCTCAAATTAATATTTATACATTCATACCAAATAAATATGGTCAAAAGGCTAATTAGTATTCAATTTGGGATTAATATATATTAATTATTATTGTATCTATATTCTATTCACGTGATCATATTTAGGGTAGTCCTCACAGTAATAATGGAAAAAAGACATCAATCAGTGGTTAAAATTATTTTATTGTGGTTTGAAATAAATATTTATTATGATATTATTGGTCATGTACATGTAGTATTGTATATTACAACTTATCTCAAATCAAGGGGTAAATAAATAATTATCCAAATGACATAGAAGATATTATAGTAATGATGTTTATAATTATTGGGAAGTCAATCTGGACATAGATACTATGTAATTTTATAAACAATTAAAACATTAAAAATTTGAATAAAAAAGTAAAATTAAACTCAATGATCAATTTGGACCTCATCCTAATTTTTTAAAAAAAATACTTCCTAGGATTTAATCCCTTAAAATGATTACTTTTCCATGGTTTATATGAATTCTCCATTCCAATTTTTTTATAAAATGGTTAATAATTTCTAGACCACTGTTTGGAAGATAAAATTTATATTCTTCTATGAAATCATCCCTTGAACATATTATAAAATAACTTCACTTTTTATGAAATTATGAGGGTTTGAGAAATAATATATCATCCATGGATTTGTTTTTTAAAATTTAATAAATAATATAGATAAAAACACAATACTTAAGACAAGATATATTTTGGTAGCATTGGATGGGTTGGATTTCAAAAACATGTATTATCTAGATGTGTGTATCCTTTCTTCAAATTAAATTTATAAACACAAACAAACTACTCATTTAAAAAAAATTATCATGTAATCTATTTTAACAGTTCCTAAAAATATTTATTTCCATATTTTCTACAACGATATTAAAAAATGGTATAAAATATGTGAAAAAATATAAAATACAAGGTATAAATGAAAAATGTATTACAACTAATATAAACATAAAATATAAATAGTGAAATGGGAAATTTTATGGATCAGGTTTCATATACCCTTACTCCCTACGAGACTCTCCCAATTGAGTATGATGATATATTTTTACATCAATATCTATTAATATAATAGTACGAAGTTTAGTGGTTGTAGTTGACTTTTTATAAAATGGACATTGCACGATAAAGTGTTGGAATATGGTATTTGTTGTGACCATTATGGTTGGTGGTAAGATACGTCGGGAGTGTGAGGTTAGAATTATATATTATTTCATGGATGTTATTCTAACTAAAAGTCATATTTTCAAATCAATACATTAATCTATTAATTCGACCACCTCTATATTTTTTGAAGACCATCGCTTTCTATTTAAATTTACCTCAATCACAAAAACTGGATGATCATTTTAATCCAGTATGATGTTTGGGATATCATGAAACACATTTCAAATAATATTGGTTAGCCATTGATATGTAAGTGTAATAGAATCACAAGGCTCAGTTTAATATATTGGAGTGGAATAGTTTGTCAAATAAGATAATAGGAAATATTTATAAGGTTTAAGAGATGTTTTTGGTGTTTAAGATTATTGATTTAATATGTTTTACTAATATGAATCAAAGAATGAGTCAAGAAGTGGGGCTCAATTGATTTTTTTAAAATTTAATATCTATATAAACAACCTTTTTAGTTCCTTAATAAATCAATCTAATTATACATTATCTGATATAAAGTGGAATATAAAAAATGATAAAAATATAGATTCTAGTTCTTTATAAAGGTATGGGGGAGAATGATATCACCATGTAAAACCCGCATACACTCCAATTTTGGAGTATGTTGGTTTTTACTAAACACACCATTTTTGGGACCCTAATAATTCAGTGTAATATACTATAACATATTAAAAAAATTTGACAAGAGGATTCTTCTAGGATTTCACTTTTTAAAAGTCTAATACTTATCCTTTAAACACTATGATAAATTAGTGTAATCATTATAGAAAATTTATTGTAGAAGGATATCGGGTTTAGAACATGGTTTCAAAAAATTAATTATAATTTATAAAGAAGAATTATAGAGAATGAATTATGGTTTTTGAGAAGATATTAATAGTATTAATTTCATGTATATGTAAATAAAAGTCACAAAATAGTTACATATTTGCATTTTTAGGATCACAACAAGTATATCTTGAAAAATTATTTTTAGGCCTTTGTTTTAATATCAATATTTCACATAAAATATAACATTCAAAACAATTCTTCATTTTTTAATCTGAACATTTCACTCTAATTGAATTGGTTAGTATTAAAGAATATATTATTCATAAATTCATGTGTTTTTTTCTCTTTTCCTATCAACTCATTTTGAAAACAAAAAAATATATATTATTATTTAGGTGTATATTGTGTCTTCAATATTATAGTAATCCTGAGAAAAATTATATCCATAATTACCTTGGACGTTCCTTATTTCGAAATAAATAATTTTGATAAATTTAATTATTGGAATATAGTCTCCATAATATATTAGAATTGTAATAATATCCTTAAAATTTTATAAAAAATCATTAATATATCTATTGGTATCAAATTTCAGGAGTCATTAATATCATAATAATTTTGATCGTAAATATTTCATGATAATGTAAATTTTATGTATATCATAATACTTTATCAATTTGTAATTACTTATTATAATAGTAAGGATTTCCTCTCATAATATGATATTACATTCTAATCATAAGTCTATTTCATCAATTTTTTTGATCATAATAGTTTCTTCATTGTAAGGATTTATTATTTTAATATAAATTCAAAATGAATATAATAAGATTTATAAATACTTCATATAGAGACCTAATTTTAGATCAAATTCATTAATTGATCTTATGTCATGAAAAAAATCATTTAAATATTCATAATATTTCAAGACATTGGAAAATTCATAATGACTAGAATTTCCCTAAGAATACAATCCTTTTTATGGATTTTTCATAAATCCTCAATAAATCCAAAAAATTAAACATAATGATTGAAATATAGTTATAATTAAAAATTTTGAATTGAAAATGATTATAAAAAAATTTATTTTAATATTTCTTTTGATTGGAATTCACGCATCAAAAAAGTCCCTAAAAACATAATTGAGGGAGTTTATAATGAAAAAATTAAAATGAAATGGTTTATATTAGAACATTAGAAGAGTTTATGTAAATATCCAAATTTTATAGGATCATAGAACTTATAAATTTTTAAATATAAAATATTAATAATTTTCATAATGAAAATAAATTAAATCATAGTATAAAAATATGTTTTGATCAAAATAATACAAAATTTGAATAACATTTTCAGTTTAATACATTTGTGTATACCACATTTTTAGTGAAATATAAAGTCTAAATAAATATATTTGAGCCATTTTATATGTCACATATAATTTCATAATTATAGTAATATATCAATTAAATTAATCAAAATTTAAAATTCACCTATATATTAATATTAAAGGAAGAAATTAAAAAAGGTAATATAGAAGAGTACTATGAAGAGAGAAAAAATAATAATACAATAAATACTGTATAATAAATGAACTATTTAAATAAAAAAACATGAATTTAGCCACATAATTATAACACATCAATCATCTGGCCTACATTTTTTGAGTCCAATGATTTAGTTTAATGATTTGGAATTTGTGAGGGGAAGGTTCAAGAGTATGTGAAACAATCGTAGTAGTAGTGGATTAAGAACCTGGATGTAGAGGTCTATCCTTAAAGACTATAGTACTAATATTGATATGGATCCTTTTGAATAAGGCATAATTATGAAATGTTATATCTCTATGTGACATGGTATTAACTGGTAAAATCTCATCCAAAAAACTTTTTAGTTTTTCTTCATCAAAACCAACCTCTATATAGATCCCAAACATAGGATGTAGAGTTTTTGAGACATATAATACTTCTTGTTTGATCAAAGTAAAGGTAGTGTATTGTATTTCCATATTATGGTAAATTCAAGATGGTCAAAACATTATACTTATCATTTTTTAAGGGAATATATTATTTGGTTGGATCATCACCTAAAGACATTCCAAAGTTCATTTCAAATTAAAATTTCCAAACCATGTCGAGTCATCTGATTATTTCTTCCATATAGTATTTTAGAATAAATTTATAACCCAAAATTATGATAATGATATATATTTTCATCATTTAAAAATTATTGTTTTTTTGGGTTATATTATATATCTATAATTTTTGAACGATGAAATATACATTGTCACTAAACTGAAAAAGACATCCAATAAATATTATAAACTATTTAATAATGTTTTCTTTTCATAAATGATGAATAGCATTAGATTCGTATTTTATATTGATAGTAGAGATAAGTAGTCAAGGATAACATAAATTCTCAATGAAGTCCCTGTAGTGGCTAAAATAACGTTTCTGAATACTATTTCTGTAAAATATTTTTCGAAAATTAGAATTCTCGTGAATTTTTAGTCTAATATTCTTTCTATCAACGAGATATGGTTTTGATTTTTATGGCCTTATAAATATTTAATTATATAATATTATATTTAGTTTAGAATAATTATTAATTACTTTGTAAAGGCTTCGTATGTAACCATGTCATGTTGATTAAACATATCATCTTGATATAATTAATCATCTATTTTATTTTTCATAGATTCTATCTTGAATTATGATAGAATAGGTTGAGATTTTGAGGGTTCGTCAAAAAAACCAAATCAAATCCATATATGATTTTAAATTCATATCAGGTCTCTATGGAAGGTTTCAAAAAAATATATGTATGGATATTGAAACACTAGATATTCAATAGTACAATTTAAATCCATTATATTTTATCCAAAATAGAGTAAACAATAATTAATTGTGAAGGATAATATATTTAATAACTTAGAAATATATTTGGTTTCATCAGCTTATTCCATTTAAATAAGAATGATATCCTATGAAATTTATTGTATGGTATCATCAGATATCAAATAAATTTATTGATATTGAACCCTTTAACATAACATTCTGATATCAGATGAATTCATAACCATTTAAACCCTAATATTTATATTTTCTTATAATCCGTCATTCAAAAGAAATAATATAATTGGTGGAATTTATATATGATTTATATATTGAACTACCACAACCACATTTTACATAAAAACACTTGTACATGGGTTTGGTGGAGTGAATGAAATTATTTTTATGAAATTGAATTGAATGATTAAAAAAATATTTTGTAAACCTAAATCTTCTTCTAACATAATTAATATTATTGAAAAAAATTACAATTATAATAGAAAAACTGATTTTTTTTTGAAAAATCTATCCAAAAATACATTAACGATGATAATTAATTAAAAATTGTAATCAAATAAACCTTATAAATTTCATGAGAATTTTTTATTATATATGATTTTGCAGCCAACACCTCAGACATATTCATGAAAATATTCAAGGGGGATAAATTATATTTTATTTATTTTTAACTCAACATTAGAAACATTAATCAAAACATTTATCTCAATTATTTTAACCCTATAAAAGTACAACTCATTAGAAAAATCATAAACAGATATTAAACCATTATATCCAACATTATAATCAAATTCATTCTAAATTATTCATTACGATACCTCATCTTTATACATAATAATTGATGTTAATTTCAAAGTGTTTCTAATTGATGTATGATCTTCATCATATCCCTTCGTATGTAGTGATGGAATAACATCATATAATTTTTATTTCTTAATATATAAAACAATTACTTATTTTTACATTCTCAAACATCTACATTATCTACTACAATTTTAACCCTTTCATGGTTAGTTCAAACTACATGCAATATGATATATATAGTGACAACTGGTTTCTCTATAAGATAATTTTAATCCATAATCTTCTAAAATATATCAATATAATCATGATATATATCCTCATAGACCTCACAATGAACACTAACAGTAACAACATTAAACTCCTTATTAGTGATATGAGCTTCTTAGATATCCCTAGAACACTCTCCCAGTCATGAAGTTGAATCCTCGAGCTTTTGTTAACAATGTTTCTCCCCCTTTGTGATCACACATGTATTTTCTTCATCATAACATCCATTATATTCTTAAAATAATCTTAATAATAAATTAATGTTCTTTAGAATGTCCCTAGACATGTTGTGATAAAATTTACATTTGTCTCCTCTTTATTCTCTACCTCAACATATTTATTCATAAATATATAAGTCAACATTCTACAATAAGAGTAAATCAGGAACCTCTTATTATATTTGAAAAAATTATGAATAGAGAGAATCATATTAATAATACATTACACATTTACATCATTTAGATAGAGATATATAAAATTGATATCTAGGCAAAGTAAATTATTAAATTCCTCTTGTCTCTATGATTTACCGCTCTGAATAAATTTTTGAGGACACAATAGTTAGGCTATCTATGTACTTTTTAGAATTTATTTTTATTAAATGATTTTGAAAAAAATATTTCATCATTACCAAAAGATTTAATTCATTATTAGTTACCATATAGTGTCTCTATAGGTATCCACCATCATGGAGTCCAGGATTAAACTCTAAAATCCCATCCTACCTTATTTTATTGTTTTTTGAATTTAATTTCCACTATAAAACATAACAATTTTTGAAAAATAAAAATAGTGAATTTTCATAAAACAATCTAAATATTCTTTGAATTGGGTTCCTATATTCTTCTCCTAAAATATCATTGCAAAATTTTGAGAAAATATAATATCTTTAGTATAATACATGTTTCATTCAACCATCCATGATCTATATAACCACTTTGAAATAAATATTAATTTCTTGTACTTGGATAAAAACATTTTGTAATTAATGTAGTTTTTAAATTTTCTCTATTTTATTTTATCATTATCCTATTGGTTTATAAAGTATTATAAGGGAAGGGATCAAAGGTTAGATTGGGGTGAAAGTGAAAAAATGTGTTATGATGATCAAGGAAAACAAAGAATGAGAAAACAGAACAATTAAGGTCTTGGGTATTATGATAAAGAAATTACATATTGTCACTATGAGTGACATGGCATTAAGTATTTTGAAATGAAAAAACCCAAAAAACTCAACATGTTTAGATAAATAAAATCTAATTGAAATAATGATATTAGTAGGAATAGATATTATTATTATTAGTACTTAGTTGAGTTAGAATAAGTTAACTTAAATTAAAAAAAATATTAATTCACAATTAGTAAAATCAAGTGTTTCAGTTGGGAATGGGGTTTGAAATATATATGCATGCGATATTTACATCAATATAAATATATATTAGATATGAAACATATTTGAGTGAACCCTTATTAAATAATTTCCTATGTCATTATATTTTGTTCTAGAAAGGTGTAATCACAAATGATTGGAACATGGTAAAAATTAAATCCAAAATCAATTAGGGTTTGTATTATCCACAAATCTTGTGTATAATATCAACCACCTATAATGAAACATCTTTAGTAGTTTATAATGATAGAAACCATTTCACCTTACTAGACCATAAATTTAATAATTTTATTTGAAATTGGTACATTATGAGAGTAATCATCCTTTCTAACCAACTGCCTCTAACTCTGAAAAAAAATATATAAAACCAAATCAATGATATATGTTTTTAGGAAAAATATGATCGAGAAATTGTATCCTTTTATGTGTCCTATAATCCCTTTAGAATCAGTTAAATGTGAATCTTTTAGGTTGTACTAAAATTTATCTCAAATCCAAACCAGAAACACGATATTTGGTCCACATTCAATTATATAACACACACACACACACGAAATTGTTCATCTATATAACTTATTTCCAAATTAGTTCCCCAAATTCATCTAAATCAATCTTAATATTAGTTATTATAATAGATGAATATGTCTTAATAACTTATATTATAATATATTAATATAATTCCTTAATGTATTTTCATTAGGTTAAAAATTATCAAAAATTATTTTGATAAATATGATATCTATAGAAGAAATTCAATTTCACCATACTATTGGAAGAATTTTATTATTCAGTGGGTTTTTTATTGGTTTTCCAAACATCCAATAAAAATTGCTTGAATCATTTGTTTATATGAATTTTTAAATAAACCATGCCTAGATTTTTTATTTTTATATCCAGAAAAATTATTAAATTTTTTAGGAGTGTTTTTTAAAACCTCAAGAAACTTATTGGTAGATTTTAAAGAAATTAATTTTAAAAAAAGTTAAATATATTATCTAATTAATAATTATTTATTATTTATTATTCAGAATTGTAATTTCTCGGACCTCTCTGTTCCATTACATTGTGAAGATGTGGTGTTAGAGGCGTTCCGGATGTCAAGGTAACTTATCCCCAATGCTTTTCCAAAGTCTTACTTCATGATGGACAATTTCAATGGTAGAAAGATGACAACATTTACATCACGTTAAGTATTCAGGTAGTTTTGATGTTTTTAACTACCTATGTTTGGAAGTAGTGGCTTGAGGGTGTTCATGGGTGAACTGTTAAGGAGAAATAAATGGCAGTAGCTTTTGCACGGGTGACGCACATCTTGTCTAAACTGTGCATCCAAATCGTGCGTAGTTGGCTTGGAGGAAGTGTCTCCTACACGAACGGCGCATGGTTAGTCTAAACCATGCACCAAAACAGTGCGAGAAGGGTGGCCAAGGTAGTATCTAGCGCAGTGTTAGCGTACAGTTAGTTAAACCGTGCGAACTAACCGTGCGGCCACTTAAACTAGATCCTAAATTGGTGGATCTTGATCATTTTTCCTGTTACATTTTTGTTTACGCACCTAAATGGCCAAAACTCAGGATTACCCTCTCCTGGAGATAGGATAACCACTCCCATGCATTTTCGAAGCGATATGAAAGTTCCCTTGGTGAATTTAGACTGGTTTCTTGAGTTATTTGATCTTTCTTGTTTTGTTCATAGATCTACTTACATCTACTCCTACTCTTCTCTCGGTTTCTTTTATCTATTCCTGTTATGGGAAGATATAAGTGGGTTGATTCCAAATATGATTAGATTTGGTCTTGGTTGTGTTAGGAGAAGAGATCTTAGGAGGATTCTTGGAGGATCATCCCAGCTTTCTTGTACATTCTTCGTTTGTTGGGGTTTTCGTCAAAAACCATTGAGGTGGGGATCTTACCTTCGTCTCTCCCTCTTTTGTGGATCATGCAGGGTGGGTATCCTCTTGTTTTTGTGAGATACGGTTGAACCAGTATATAAAGTAATAACTCGTTAAAGAATGGGTTTGGGAATCTTTTGTTGATATTGTTATTTAATTTCCATCAATGCTTATCCTTTCATCATGTAATGAATTGAATAGGCTTATACCTACTGAAAATCACTATCATTGGTGGACTTTTCTTGAATAATTAATTGTTTCCCTATTTTTGTAGATTGTTTTGTGGATGGAATTTCATATAAAGTGGAAATTGTTTAATCATGTAAAGTTAGCTGATTAAATAAATACTTGGTACCCTTTTATGATCACCGCATTTAACCAAAATGAACATATTAATTTTTGGGTTCTCATTGGGGTTTTATAATATGAAAGGGGTGTTTCGTGGGTTGTTGTAGAACAGGTGAGTAGCGAGGTTGCGGTTGGCTTGGCTGTGGGTTGGCGTGTATGATATGGTTGTAATGTGTAGTGGGGCTGTGGGAAATGGTATCGATAGGATAATGATGCAGTATATGTATTGTTTCTAAGGTGTTTGTGGTTATGGTGGTTGGCAGCAGGGCTGCAGGGATAGGTTGTGCATATGATTAAATGTTGAAGAGTTAACTAATGAATTGTGGGGAATGGTTGTTTATTAAATATGTAAAATCAATGGAATTCATTGGAATATAAAAATAAATGGTATTGTGTTTCTTGTGTTTTCCATAACTATATTTGTGGTTGGTAGGCATATGATTTATAAACGATTGATCTAGTTTGGTTGTTGTTAGTTTATCGTTATTCAAGGAACTGATAAACTAAAACTATTGAAACTAGATATGCTTAATGGGGTTTGGGGATATTTATTGTGTGCATAATTTTGTGGTAGCAGTGTCAAGGCATACACTCATATTTTTTGTGTAGAAGCCTTAGGATGGGTTGAGTGGTTGATAAAATTATATAAATCTGTAGGTTTTATGTTTCTTTATTCACGCCACCCATGATGAGCACTACGTTCCAAACACCCGTGGGATGAGGGGGTGAGATTCTCAAACATCCAAAGGATGGTTGGTTACTGTTCTTCCTTGTGATCCCTCTTCCAGGTTCTATATCCCAAGATCCTTTGGGCAGGTTATGAAAGATGTTTCGCAAGGGTCTTTGGGATGAGGATGTGATGTGGTTCACATGTGTCTTCGGGATGAGATTTGGTTATGGCCGAGGATTGAGTGCCGGCAGGATACAGGATGACATGTGGTTATGGACGAGGATTGAGTGCCGGTGGGATAATATGAGCTTCGTATCGCCAGGTTGCGGCACTGGCTCGAGCTTCGTATGTCCAGGTTGCAGCACTAGCTCAGGTAGAGGGGGATTCATTAGAGCGTTATGAATGAGGTCTTGAGCAGTATTTAGTGGGAAGGAGGTGCGGGGTACCCATACATTTATAATATTACTATACTACTCTATTGACTTGTGATATTTGGTGAGTGTGGCTTGTAAGGTTGGGTGGATAGATTCCTTACTAGGATTTGTTTCCTTCAATTTTCTAACAGGGTATTAGGATGTCTCCCCACCTATGAACGAGAGATTTAGGTTTTATTACTGAGTATAATTGTATGCTCACCCTACGTTTACTTTTAGGTCTTCAGGAAGACTTCAGGGACCATGCGGGACATTGCTAGTTGGGAGTTGGAGTTCTACTGGTTGTTGTTTTTGATTTCTTTTTTGTATCGTACATGGGAGATTTTCTTGTACTTGTACTTTTGTTTCAGTTTTGTATAAAACATGAATATGGTTTGGTTTTGGGTTTATTTTCATTTACTTGTTCCTTTTTCTTTTTGTCTTTGACTCAACATGTTTCTCAATCTTAATTAATAAAAAGGGTAATGCCTACCATATCTGTGAAAACTCATACCCTTTGTTCTAGTCACCATTCCAGGGCCTACTAGAGGCAGGACTTAGGGGGTCATTATCTCCCTTCCACCATTGCCAGCTCAAGAGGGGCATCCTTGTTGGGAGTGGGTCGTGACAGAATGGTATCATAGGTAGAGGTTGAGAGATAGGATGGAGTCAGGAGTTAGGCATAACGATGATTACATGGGATGGTAGTGTAGCAGTGTCAGGTAATCTTTGATCGTGAAATAGGATAGGGAAGACCGGCTAGGACACGGGATTTTAGGTTCCCCGTGATCAGATACAGGGACTCTGGACCAACCGAATGACCAAGTGAGGCTACAGAGATTGCAGGGTAGAGACCCTATGAAAGGTACATGCATCATAATGACTTGTGTTCTTGTGTTTATGGGGAAATTTGGGGATTTAATGTGGATAATTAGTCTAATAAAATTTAAGAACAATATTCTAGACTACTCGGTCTTAGGCATTCCTTTTTTACTTTGCAGCTATGGCAACTGGGAGACGACCATGAGTAGTTCGAGTGATCGAGGCCCAGGGGGTTGACTTGGCTGATCGATGGAGGGATGACCGAGAGGATGATGACGATCGGTGGTAGAAGATGCTTCGTGACTTTTAGCAGCAGACCCTTGGGATTTATGGTGGCATCATATCTAACATGGAGATAGAGAGGTGGTTAGAGGAGATGGTGATAGCTTTCAGCTTAATCCGGGCTCCGGTGGAGTACTGGGTTCCTCTGGCTGGGAGCTAGATGTGGGGAGTGGGGCATCAGTGGTGGTCGCTCTAGCTCAAGGAGAAGAGGGAGACTGAGGTTACGTGGGAAGATCTTGAGAGGAAGTTCCAGGAGTAATTCCTCTCTTCCACAATGAAGGCTGAGAAGAGGCAGGAGCTACTCTCCCTCCAACAAGGGAGCATGTTGGTGAGATAGTTGGGGATCAAGTTCAAGGATCTCCTCCATTTTGCTCTAGACCTCTTTCCTAAGGAGGAGTCTCAGGCGAGACGTTTGGGGGAGGCACTTCGACCTCCTTTCTAGTATGTTGTTACTCCCTTCACTCTACCGACGTACTTGGATGTCCAAAAGATGTCTGATTTGGTGGAGAGGATGCACGCACTAGGAGGTGTGTCATGAGAGGGAATCTAGTTGGGCTCGTTGAAGGGTAAATTCGTCATTAGCAGGCCACCTGCATCAGGGCCCTCTAGGTTCTGGCCAATAGGGAGTAGGCCTAAGCAGTTTTAGTTCCAATCTTTCGGTCATCTTCCTTTTCCATTGGGCCTGGGACCAAGGTGTTTCATCTGGGGGAGCCTAGGAAACCTTTGGAATCAGTGCGTTGCCGAGTACAGTATAGTGGAGGTGGACCAGTACAACACCAACCTCAGCAACAATAGTTTCCAGCCAGGCCCTTCCAACACCAGCAGTAGGGGCAGCGAGCTCCCGCTCCTCCGATGGAAGATGTTGCAGGATGAGCACGACCTATGGTCACTCGTCAGGGACCTCGACCAGGGCATGGACGTGGAGGTGGATGAGAGATAAGAGGCATATGTGTTGGGCATGGGCAGTTGCACGACACAAAGGCGGCGGTTCAATCAGGGCCAGAATTGGTTCGAGGTACAATCATCTTATTTAGTACCCTTGACTATTCCTTGTTTGATTCAAGAGCATGACACTCCTTTGTTGCGCCATGTATAGCATGTGCCTTGGACCTAGACATAGATACCCTTTCCATACCCCTGGTTTTGAGTACGCCAGTCGGAGGAAAGTCCATCTTGTGTCGTGTTTTTTGGGTATGTAGGTTGATGTTGGGGCCACACCAATTTAGTGGAGATCTCCTTTTACAGAAAATTCAGCCATACTAAATCATTCTAGGCATCGACTGGATGTTCTCGGTGTGTGCCGCTGTCGATTGTTTCTAAAAAAGGGTTGTGTTTTTAGGCGTAGGTCGCTGACTTGTGGCTTTCATCGGTGAGCGGGGTTTCCAAGAGGACAACCGGCGAGGGGAAACCTTTTTTTCCTCACTAGGTAGGCTATCAGTTGAGTGGGCAGATACGAAAATGGTAGAAGTCTTTGAGATCGTTAGAGAGTTCATGGACATCTTCCCTAGGGAGGTAGTGACTCTACCCCCTCGATGAGACATTAAGTTTAGAATAGACTTACAAACCGGTTCCTGTCTGATTTTGATGGCCCCCTATCGGATGGCACCATCAGAGATACAGGATATGCAGATTCAGATTGACAATATGATGAAGAAGGGTTTTGTTCGACTGTGTTCATCAACATGGGGTGATCCAGTCTTATTCGCAAAGATGGAATATGGTGGTCTTAGGCTGTGCATTGACTACTGGGGACAGAATCAGGTAACCGTCAATAAACATTACCCCCTCCCGAGGATAGACGTTCTCTTTGACCAGCTGAGGGGAGCATGTTGGTTCTCTATGATCGATATGTGGTCTAGATATTACCAGTTGAGGGTGAAGGAGGGTGACATCTCGAATACTGTCTTTAGGTGCAGGTAAAGGCACTTTGAGTTTGTGGTCATGCCGTTCGGCATTACAAACGCACCAGCTATGTTCATGGGACTCACGAACTCCATCTTTCGGGAATAACTACACCAGTTCATAGCCATCATCATCGATGAAATCCAGATCTACTCAAGATCAGAGGAGGATCATGCTGGGCAACTGAGAATGGTTTTAGAGGTCCTACGACAACACCAACTTTATGGGAAGTTGTCTAAATGCATGTTTTGGACTCGAGAAGTATGATTCCTTGGACACGTGGTGTCTGAGCAGGGAATAACAGTGGACCCATCAATGGTCGAGGAGGTTGTTTCTTGGGCAGTGCCCAAGAATGTGGAAGAAGATCATAGTTTCCTTGGACTAGCAGGCTACTACCGGAGGTTCGTTCCCAACATCTCCTGAGTTTCAGCACCTTTGACCACCTTGATGAAGAAGGATTGACCATTCGTGTGGCATGAGCAGTGTGATGCAGCCTTCAGTTATCTAAAGGGAAATTTGTTTAGTTCCCTAGTGCTGAGATTACCAGAGGAGGGAGTAACGTTTGGCATATTCTATGTTGCCTTAGGTAAGGCTTGGGGTGCATGATGATGCAACATCAAAGGGTGATCTCTTATGGGTCTAGGTAGTTACGTCCTCATGAATGTCAATATGCCACCCATGATCTAGAGCTTTCGGTGGTTGTATTCACACTGATGTCATGGAACAATTACCTCATCGGGGAGCGCTTCATGGTCTTCACGAATCACAAGAGTTGGAAGTATATCTTCTCCCAGTAGGACCTAAATATTCAGAAGCGAAGTTGGATGGAGTTCCTCTAGGACTGGGACTTCGAAATCTCTTACACAGAAGGCAAGGGAAATGTCGTGGATGACACTTTGATTAGGAGGAAGGACGTGGTTCGAAAGTTAGTAGGTGTCTGGAAGGTGATGGAAGGATTGGTTGTACTACACCATGATGTATGGGATGGTGGTGGTAGAGGTTATCTATTTCAGATGACAGTACAGTCTTCCCTACTACAGATGGCGGTGGAGTCTTAGTGGGGAGACATATAGAGTGTAGTGATGCGCGATTGGTATATCCTGGGAATTGCTCCGAAAGGATGGTTGGAGGATGGTCTGAATTGGATGATTTTCTGGGGGAAGTTGATTGTTCCAGAGGCAATGCCTGAGAGAGTTCTTGGTGAGTTCCACAACTCACACCTTGTAGTACACCCGGGAGCTTCCAAGATGTATTAGGGATTAAGAGGGTATTTCTGGTGGCCCGGGGTGAAACAGGTTGTATCAGAGTTTGTGGCAAGGTTCCTAGTGTGTCAACAGGTGACAGCTGAACACCGCATCCTAGGAGGTTTGTTACAACCTATAGATGTCTTCGAGTGGAAGTTAGATGACATCACGATGGATTTCATCATGGGGATGCCCAAGGTTAAAGGGGTTGCTATTCCATCTTGGTAGTGGTGGACCGGCTGATGAAATCAGCCCACTTTCTAGAAATCAAGGACTCAATTACGGTTGAGGCCCTAGCTTAGAGGTACGTGGATGAGGTGCTGTGGTTGCACGGAGCTTCGAGATCTATAATCTCTGACCATGATACCCAGTTTATATTGCAGGTCTGGAGAGGATTTCAACAGGCTTTTGGAACCCGACTTTGCCTCCCCATTTCTTTCCACCCCTAGAAAGAAGGGCAGACAGAGCGCACCATCTATACTTTGGAAGATATGCTACAATCATGTGTCTTGGGCCTTATAGAATCATGGGTATAACACTTGCCTCTGGTAGAGTTCTCTTACAACAAGATCTATCACTCTACCACTGGCATGGCTCTTTTCGAAGCATTGTACGGGAGGTCGTGCCGCTCACCTGTATGCTGGACAGAGGTCAGAGAAGTAGGTGTTCATGGCTCGGAGGTGGTTTAGAGCACGATGGAGAAGGTTCGGCATATATGAGAGAGGGTGAAGGTTTATAAGGACTGCCATAAGTCATACGCCGATAATAGGAGGAGACCCTTGGAGTTCGAGGTCGGGGACCACATGTTCTTGAAGGTCTCTCGGTGTGGGAATCAAAGATTTGGAAATGTAAGAAACATTTCTCCCAGGTTTGTTGGGCCCTTCGTGGTGTTTCGGCAGGTTGGGGAGGTGTCTTATCAACTGGCGTTGCCACCACCACTGCAAATGGTGCACGACGTCTTCCATGTGTCTCAGCTTCGTCGGTACCTGCATGACGATTCTCATGTCCTCGAACGGGGAGAGACATATATTGGGGACGATGCAACATTTGTGGAGAGACCCGTGATGATCGATGACCGTGAAGAGAATGTGCTTCATGAAAGAACCATTCCATTGGTTCGTGTGCTATGGAGGCATGGTGGACTTGAGGAGAGTACCTAGGAACGGAAGCACAGATGTGTTCCTAGTACCCAGAGTTGTTTTGAGTTTTATACTATTTTGGTTCATACATGTTTACGATGTAATGCATGTCCTGGTTAACAATGAGAGGTGTTTCAAGTGCGTAAGAAGTGTCTTGAAATGTGGGGAGGGGAGGACCTGATCCCTAGTTAAGACGCATTAAAGTGGATGCGCCTAAACCCGTGTGGGTGAGTCAATGCCTCCCAAAGTGGATAGTTTCTTAACATGGTGGAAGCAAAACCCCTCACCTGTATGACCAGACTGTTTAATCTATTTCTTTGCGTTGTTGCACGAGGGAGAGGAGCAGTATTATTGTGATTTCATAGGAGATAGGTGTGGAAGGGGGTGCTCCGTGGTGACAAGGAGGTTTTCTCCTGAGAGGTATCTTTCTTGGGGGAGTTGTTCGGACCCCTCTCCTTTCTTCAGGTCTGGTTTTCATTATTGAGGTTGAGAATATTTTGAGAGGTATCTGATGTAATGGACTGGACCTCTCTGGCCCATTACATTGTAAAAATGTGGTGTTAGAGGCATTCTGAAGGTCAAGGTAACTTATCCCCAATGCTCTTACAAAATCATCCTTCTTAATAAACTGTTTCAATTGTAAGAAGTTGATAACATTAACATCACGTAATGTATTCAAGTAATTTTTATGTTTCTTACTACATCGGTAAGGGAGTAGTGGCTTGGGGTGAGATTGGGTGAACTTTTAAGGAGAACTAAAGTGCCGTAGCTTTCGCACGGGCGGTGCACGGTTTTCCTAAACTGTGCGGCCAAACCATGCGTACTTGGCTTGGAGGAAGTAGCTCCCACATGGATGGCACACGGTTAATCTAAACCACGGTGCCAAACCGTCCGAGAAGGGTTACCAAGGTAGTATCTAGTACACAGTTAGTGCACGGGTTGTTAAACCGTGCGTACTAATAGTGCGGCCACATAAACTAGATCCTAAAATTGTTGATCTTGACCATTTTGCATCTATATTGCTTGATTAAGCTCCTAAGCAGCCATAACATGGGATTACCATCCGTTGAAGATAGGAGAACCTCCCCCAAACATTTTGGAAGAGATCTAAAGTCTTCCCTTGGAAAAAATGAAGTCAGTTTCTTGAGGTATGTGATCGTTCTTGTTTGGTTGTTTGATCTACTTAGATACACTCCTCCTCTTCTGTCGGTTTCTTAGATCTATGCCCGTTATGGGTAGATAAAATTGTTTAGATGCCAAATTTGATGAGATTTGGTATTGGATGTGTTATGAGAAGAGATCTACGGAGGATTCTTCGAGGATCAACCTAACATTCTTGTGCGTTCTTCATATATTGGAGTTTTCGTCAAAACCCATTGAGGTAGGGATCTTATCTTTGTGTCTCTCTCTCTTTTGTGCATCATGCAGGGTGGGTATCCTCATTTTTTGTGAGATACGGTTGAACCAGTAAATAAAGATAATAACTGGTTAAACAATTGGTTTCGTAAAAAAATGATATTGTTGTTTTATTTCCATCAATTCTTATCCTTTGGTTGTGTTATGAATTGAATAGGGTTATGCCAACTAAAAATCATGTTCATTGGGGGCCTTTGCATGCGTAATTAAATGATACCCTGTTTTCCTGGATTGTTTTGTGGATGGAATTTCATAGAATGTCGAAATTGGTTAATCATGAAAAGTTTGAAAATTAAATGAATACTTGGAACCCTTGTATGATCAACCCGGTTAAACTAAATGAAAGAATTAATTTTTGGGTGCTGATTGGGGTTTAATTATGTGAAGGGGTGTTTTGTGGGTTGTTGTGGAATGGGTGAGCAGCGGGGCTACGATTGGCATGGTTGTGGGTTAGCGTGTATGATATGGTTGTGATGGGCAGTAGAGCTGTGGGAAATGGTATCAAAGCGATGATGATGTGTTATGAGTATTCTTTCTGTGGTGTTTATGGTTATGGTGGTTGGCAGCATGGTTGTTGGTATGGGTTGTGCATATGAATAAAAGTGTGAGAGTTAACTAATGAATTGTGGGGCATGGTAGTTGATTAAATATGGAAAATCAATGGAATTGATTGGATGATAAAAGGAAATGGAATTGGGTTTATTGTGTTTTACCTAACTATATTTTTGGTTGGTATGGATATGTTTTACAAAGATTAATCAGGTTTGGTTGTTGTTAGTTTTTCGATAGTCAACGAACTGATAAACTAAAACTTTTGAAACATGAAAATCTTAATTGGGTTTGGGGTTGTTTATTGTGTGCATACATTCATTGTAGCAGTGTCGAGGTATGTGCTCATATCTTTTATGTAGAAGCCAAAGGACGGTCTAATTGGTTTATATAATTATATAAATATGTACTTTTTATGTTTCTTTATGCACCCCACCCATGTTGAGCACTATGTTTCGAACACTCATGGGATGGGTGGTGAGATTCTCAAACATCCAAAGGATGGCTGGCTACTGTTCATCCACGTTCTCCCTCTTCCAGGTTCTATAGCCCAAGATCCATCAGGCAGGTTATGACAGATGTTTCCTTAGAGTCTTCAGGATGAGGATGTGATGTGGTTCCCAGGTGTCATTGGGATTAGATGTGGTTATGGCCGAGGATTGAGTTCTGTCAGGATACGGGATGAGATGTTGTTATTTCTGAGGATTGAGTGTCGGTGGGATAATATGAGCTTCGTATGGCCAGGTTACATATCTAGCTCGAGCTTCGTATGGACAGGTTGTAGCACTAGCTCAGGAAGAGGGTGAAGCATCAGAGCGTTAGGTGTAGGGGCTTGAGCAGTATTTAGTGGGATGGTGATACCGGGTACCCATACTTTGATAATATTATTATACTACTCTATTGACTTGCGATATTTGGTGAGTGTGGCTTGTAAGTTTGGGTGGATAGATTCCATGATAGGCATTGGTTCCTTCTGTTTTGTCACGGGACATTAGGATGTATCCCCCACATGTTAATGAGAGCTTTAGGTTTTCCTACTGAGTATACTTGTATGCTCACCCTACGTTTCCTTTCAGGTCTTCAGGAGGACTTCAAGGACCGTGCGAGTCCTTTCTAGTTGGGCGTTGGAGTTTTGCTGGTTGCAGCTTTTGATTTCTTTTTGGTACCATTCTTGGGAGCTTTTCATGTACTTGTACTTTTGTTTCATTTTTGTATAAAACATTCATATGAGTTGGTTTTGGGTTTATTTTCATTTACTTGTTCCTTTTTTATTTGGTGTTTGACTCATAATATTTCCCGATTATAATAAATAAAAAGGGTAATACCTCCCATATTTTTGAAAACTCCTTCCCTTGGTGGTAGTCACCACTCCGGGGCCTACTAGAGGCGAGACTCAAGGGGTCATTATCTCCCTTTCACCATTTGTAGTTCACGAGGGGAATCCTTGGTGGGAGGGGTTCGTGACAACAATAATGAGTTATTAATTATAATCATTTATTATTTATTATTTTCTGTTATATTGAAATATAATGTGTAATAATTACTTATTATTAATTAATAAATGTTTACTAGTTGATACATAAATAAAATCAAATGTAAGTTTAAGATTTACTTCTACACCAAATGACCATTACCATTGATTCGAGTCTATGTTTGAGCTCCCCAGAAAAGTCTTTTTGAATATTATGAAATGAAAAGAAACGAAATTTGATAAGAATTTTGAAATAGCTAATAGAATATAATGAATTTCTATTTCAAGAGTAGTTGAAAATCAAATATCAAATTCAATCGGTAAAAAATTTTAATTAATTTTATTTATTTTGGTCGTATCACATATAATAATTTTTTTATAAATTATAAATATTTATTTAAATATTATAAATATATTTTCAACTATGAATAGATATTTATATAATTATACAAACATTACTCTATATTTATATACATTTATATCCATTTATGTATATATATATATATATTTATATATATGATGCTGATATATATATTTAAATGCATTCTATTATTTTGGTGTGTAAGAGTCATAATGATTTTAATTATATACATTTGTGTTCATGTATATATATATATTATGTTTATATATATAACAGTATTTAAAAACAATTATATTTAATTATATATATTTATGTATGGTTTATTACTTATTATTTACTACATGTTATATATTATATATTATTTATTATTTATTATTTATTATGTACAATTTAATTTATATCAATTTACTCATTATTTTTAATTTATAACTTATATATAGTATATTGATTTATAATTTATTTATTATTTAAAATTTATAATTCATATATTGCAATAATATACTATATAATTGTTTAGTTATTAATAGATAATTATGTACTACTTATTTAATATATATGGATTAATTTATTATTTATTTATTATATATTTATTTCATTTCATTATTATTATTGATTTTTTATTATTTAACTTTTTATAGTTTATTAATATATCTTTATTCATCATGATGTATTTTTCTCTATTTATTAATTATTTTTATTTAGTATTTATTAATTAATATTTATTTATTTTCAAATTATTTATTATGTCTTATTTATTATTCATTTTTACTATTATATGTGTTCTTTAATATTATTTTAATAGTTACATGTTTATTCAATTTTTTTCAATATATATATATATATTAAATTAAATTTAATCAAGACATCAAGAGCTTGCTGGTGTGGTAATGTTTTTGTAGAATAACCAATAGGTAAGGGGTCCAAATCTCATAGAAAACATAATTATATGTAATTTATTATTTTAATTCATATAATATGTTTTCATAATATAATAAAATAATTTAGTAAATAATTAAAAAATAAAAAGTTAATAAATTGAAAACAACTAATAATAAATAAATAAAAATTAAACCAAAAACAAATAATATATTATAAATAATAAATTAATAAATAATATATATTAAATAATAATTCAATATATAACAATACTGTTTTAATTAATGAAATAATTTTAAAAATAAATAAATATATAAGAGTTAAATAATTATTATGATAATATTTATGTAGTTAAATTTTATTAAACAAAAATGAAAAAACATCACTCTCAAAAATTTTGTGATGGTTTTCAAATCCTCTATGATTCCATTTCCTAGAATTTTTAAAAAACCACTGTAAAAGTTTTCATAAAGCATATTTTGATAGTACTTTTCAACAAAATGATAAAACAATTTAGGAACTATTTAAATCATCCTTAAATACTATTTTTCCTGTAATTCCATCTTACTCACTTAAAATTATTTTTCAGATTCTTTTAAATCATATGAGACAAAATTTGTTTGAAAAAATAATTACATCATCAATATATATTTAAAGAAGAAATGTATCTTTTATGTCATTTTCTAAAGAAATGGAGTGAATTTAAAACCCTTAATAAACTAATATGATAAATGATATGAAAACAACAGTTATACATATCCATGCATGATTGTTTTAGACAATAATATGATTTTGTTAGTTTGAAAATCGAATTTAGAAAATGAGGTTCTTTAAAATCTAGAGGTTGTTTAACATAAAATTACTACATTGGGAAATATTTAAAAAATATATATATGACATTCATCTGAAATATATTAACATATTAATATGATTAATATCAATGTCGAACATAATGGATTTTATCCTAGAAATATGACAACTCGATTCCTAAAAATAAATTCTTTCTTCTTGGTTTCAACCTTCAAAGACTAGTGTATCCTTATTTATAATTAATAATCATTGACTGTCATACCTATTTCTAAATAGAAATTTAGTTCCTATTATCGGATAATCAAACATTCTTTGAACTAAATCAGAAACCATGTTCCTAAAAAAATTATTTCCACATGTAATGGAAAACCATATTTTTCATTACTTAAGGAATCTACAATGGTATTAGCTTATAATTAGAACATGAAAAAAATATAGGAAGGTTCCATACACATTCTCTATCCCAAATCCCTCTAACTAATCATCTTATATTAGTTTCTAGGGGATCGTTTTCATTGATCTAGCTTGTATATGAAGAACACAATTAGTCTAATAGGATTTAGTTATTTATAGACTGTAATGTTCAGATCCTTGTTCCATATCCTCATCCATTTTTTTTCAATTAGTTGTTCGAGTATATATTTTTCCAAATAATAACATAGGACATCAATTTAATATTTTTTGTGATTAAGGGGATCACATTCATTAAATTTCAAAAGTGTTGATTCTTTAACAGTCCATGAATTCTTATTGAAAATAATATTGAATTTAGAGGATGTAAAATAACCATAGAAGATTCATTTAACATCTGTTAGATCAAACTTACAAATATTACTATTGGTGATCAAGATGTACACTTATCTTACCAAAACCATAAGCTATCTATCATTTCATATGTTATATTTTTGTAACTCATGGGTTGTTTTTATCCAGATTTCCCTTATTATTACTCTATTAATGAAAAATTACACAGTGTCATTAGATTCTTCTATTAAATCAGTTTTCCTTCTACAATCAAAACACTATTATATTAGTCTTATACATGGACATATTCATTTTTTCAATAATCCCATTTTATTGAAATTTCCTATGGGTATATAAATAATGATTAATCCCATGATTTGAACAAAATGTGTAGAATTCGTGACTCAAAACATCTCCCACATGTTCACAAACTAATAAATCAAATAATCATTGATTTCATTGTGTAAAATATTATAAATGTTCATAATAACTATACAATATTCTCTAATAAATCATAATAATTAAATCTACGTAAATATATAGAAATCATCAACTATAACAAACATAAAAAATGTACCACCATGCATTTTAGTTATATAGGGAACAAAAAATACATTTGAAATATATTATGGGTCTATAAGTTGAGACATCATTATTTTTATTAAAATATGATTTTATTTTTCATTCCCATTTTACATGAATCACTTAATATATTTTTTCAAATTTATGTTGGGGAAAGAGAGAAATTATATTATTTGTTTATTGTTTTTTTTAATAGTAGATATTTCCATTCCCATGAATCCTATACCAATTCCATGATTCATTAATTTTATCATTCAAATAGTTCACATTTATTTTTACCATAATCATGAAACTATTGAATGTAATAATTATTTTTTGTAGTTTTTATCATATATAATTTATAGTTGAAATGAAAACAATTATTTTTAGAAAAATGAATAGAGTATCCATCATCAAAAATATGAGAATAAATTATCATACTTTTCATTAATAATTCAATATAATATAATTTGATGATAATTATTTATTAAGGATCTATAGTATTTGTAACTGAAATATTGTTTCCATTTGGGTTATCATAAAACATAACATACTGTCCATCAACAGTAGTTAGTTAGTCAATGCTTGAAAATTCTCAACTCATATGTCTTGAACAAACACTTTCCATAATTATTTATTCAATATTTTTCACATGTGTTATTAGAAAAATAATAGAATTAAATATGGATATTATTTATTACTTATATTCTCATCATCTAGTATTGATAATAAGAAAATATAATGGAAACTAGATCAGTTTCCATCTAGAATAAATTGTAAATTTATCATCGTGTCATTTTCTAGAAAAGAGATAAATATTTTATACAGATACATGGGAATTTTATAAAATTGTTTATTTTCATAATAACTATTGATTTCTTATTAAAATTAGGTAATATTAAACATTTTTTATTAGCAATAAAATATTTTTTAAACAACATCAGTTAACCATCTTACTTACTATTCCATCATTTCCTTTATATGATTTATTCACTAAAAGGATTTTATTAATACAATTCCAACACTTAAGAAATATTATAGAAAAAAATTAAATTAAATTAACTCATCCATTTATTATTATATTTTTTATTATTAAAAATATAACAAGATAAATATTTTTATACATGTAATTTTAATTCAAAATAAGTTTTCTCATTTAAAAATTTTCAATTTCTATAACATGATATGATATTTGAAAGGGATTATAATTTAAAATAATGAATAATTTTTATATTTTAATAGATAAAAATATTCACTGAACTCGTAAAATTATAGATTTCATTTTCTGAATCAGTTAAGTAATAAAAACATGTTGTGAAAATTTATATTTATAAAAAAAACTATTTTTTCATTATGATTTGATTTCGTAGCATATGAATTAGAATGTAAGTAACTATAGTATTATTTATAATAAATATATTATTACATTATTTCCTTTTAGTCCATTTTATTGTAATCATTTATCTTGTTAATCATCTTTTTGATTTCATCTTATTATTTAACTAAGGAATGTAAGACTTGATAAAACCTTGATTCCTGTATTTATATAATCTTACATCATTTTAATTCGCATCACCATTATTATACATGTAGAAATACATCATGATACCTCTTTTTATAGTATAATACTTTATTTATTTGTATATAAAAATGGAAATGTATCTATCATATTTTATATATCATGAATCCTTTATAGAGGATGTGTAAGATAATAATTTTTTTTATTGGGTTTCCTACCTTCCGTTAAAGTGAATAATTACATGGAAATTTATCAGTATTTATCATCATATGATTAAAATAATCTTCCCATATCTCTTCCATGTACATAATGTTAGATTCAATTAGATCTTTTATATTATATTATTTGATGGGATTTAATTTATATAAGGTCGTTGAAATTCATATCCACTTGGAGCGTAAAACTATAAGAACATTTAGTGATTGATCTAATTCAGGAATGGTAGATCCTAATATAATTTTTTTATTTCATTTATTCTATAATTTAATTTGGTTATAAATTCATTATCAATAATTATAATGGATTAAAAAAGATTTTTGATTTATTATTTCTTAGATATCTAAAATCATCGGTTCCATTATATGATACAATAATGGTTTCCCACACAACATTTTATGTATGGTATTTTTAGACTTGATTCATCTAATTTGATTTAATAACACTGATGATAGATTTAATTTCTCTTGTATTCAAGTCCAATTAATATCCCTATGTATATATTTCTAACTACAGTTGCCTTAATATAATTTTTTATGTATTTGACCAAATTCAGATAGACATTTTGACAAAGATTCTTTAAGAAAATACTAAATCTGGACTTTAATCATTTGTATATCCCTACATTAAAATTGATATCTATTTCCATACACATAACATCATTTATATTATTCATCATATAGTTTTTATAAATTTTATTATCAATTTGACTAATTAGGGTTTAGAACCCAAATATAACTTACAATGATAAAAAAAATATCTAATAGCCATTGAAAAGCTATATTAGTGGGGTTTTGAATTGATATTTGTATCAAATTTACCACAATATGAACAATAACGTTAAAATACAAAAAATATGACCCATCTATATTTATCATATATTCTATATGAAATAAGTAGAATATTAAAAATATTAAAAAATGGAATTTTATAGTGGCTTGTAGCATAAGGATCCTCAATTCCACAATACTAACACTATAACAATAGTCATTGTGATTTTCATAAAGTGTGTCCTTTTCCTAAAGACCACTAATTTTTAGTGGAATAAACTAGAAATTTCACTTAAATAGTGAAAATAGACTGTAAATGGTCTATCCAATTTTTGAAGGCATATCCTCGATCATAAAATTACCAGAACATTGATGTTAAACATTATTGATAAATTATAGTATAGTGATTGTGGGTTTTACTTGTAGTTGTAAAAAAATTGATAGTTGATTAAGATAACATAACGATAGGAAATAAACATTTTGGAGTATCTCTGATGGTTCATAGTTTACAATAGATGTGACCATAAGTCACTAAAAATTAGAATATTTCTTTTTTTTTGATGGTCGCAAGGAATCCCTTGAAAAAGATATCATATGAAGTCGTAAAATTATAAGGATTTTTCAATAAAAAACATCTAAAATGTTGAAAACCAATTCCTTTATTGAATCATAATATCTCTCTATAATTCAAAAATTCAGGAGTAATGAATATAACATTCATAAATTAATTCGTTTGTCATCTTCAATTAGAAGCCTTTTGTAACATGAGAAAGTCATATATTAGTGGTTATTGAATATTTCATGAAACATTAACCTTCTTGAAATTTTAATATTTAATTTGTCTTAACAATCATTATTTGGAAATCACTATATATATATATATAAATATAAAATAATATTATAATTTATTTAAAAAATTCCAATCGTAATTCTATTTTGAATCTAAAAATTATTTGAACACTATTAAAGAATTCAATGATAGTTAATCACTGTTATTGTATAACTTATTATCATAAGGATTAGGTTTTTCATATGAATTAATTTTTCATTGAAGGACTTTATTGAAATCGCATAAAATTCAATATGAATATGAATTTCCTCTGATAATAAAATGTTAGAGTCGGATCATAGGTCTATTTCATTATCATTCCTAATAAAAATATTATATGATCAAAAGTATCTTATATGAATCTAATGATTCTCTGTGAATAAAAGTCAATATAACAAGACAACATCTAGAAAATTTATTATGGGTGAATGTGTACAACATATTAGAGGTTTTAACCATTAAAATTTATATGATCATAATAATTAAACATAACAATTTAAGAAAATCGAAATTTTTATTGAACATTATTCTAATAATAATTCTAGGGAAAAATGAATCAATACCTCATATGAATACTTCATAAGGCTTAAAAAGTAGAAATAAATTTAAACTGAATAAAAAAATATTATGTAAATACTATATAGACCTTTATAAATTTTGATCTCTCAACTTGATGATAATAAATTGAAAACAAAATTGATGTATCCTAAGTTCATTCAACAGTTGTATAAGTGGGATACATTGAAATAAAATAATTAATCACAAAATTCTAGATAAGAAGAAAATGGAAGCCTAATAAAACAAAAGTGAATTCACTATGTATTAATAATAATGTTTTAAGAAGTTAAAACAGAGGGATTCAATATATCTTAATTAGCGTTGGGTAGATATTTTTATGATAGAATAATGGCTGCCCTCTTATATGACAATGTAGGGGATAATTAATAGTCTATGGTAGCCTAATAATGTACCTAAGAGGCCACATCTACATCTGAATAATAAGAGTAATAACCATCATAGTTATATTTCTTTTCCCTTTTATTTAAAATCATTTTATGAGGAAAAAATAAAAATCAATAAGCTATAGGATCCCCATGGAAGATATGCGTACTATTTTATGAAAGACCAATATGTTTTTGGAAAAGAAGGTAAAAAATTTCCCCCATTATTTCCCCATTTTATTTAATCACACTTCCATCAATGTAGAGTGAAAATTTTTTGTTCATGTTTTATGAAATCCATTTTATAGAAATGGTTTAAAATATTTTCACCTTATAATGGATAGTTTCCCCATTTAAGATTACAATATCTTAAAAAAGAATATAAAATGGTCTCATGAAAACCCCTTATAGGGATACTCATTAACTATGTTGCCTTAGTTTTCATATGGTTATTTTTTAATTTTGGATATATTGATATCATTATCTTAATTTTTTAACCTATCACTTATAATTTCCATTTGATATCTCTTTATATTATGGTGTTCTAGTAAATAACATGATATAAATTCATAGCCCCACCCTATGATCTATTAGAAATAAAATCAAAATTTTAAATCCTATTTAAATGTTATTGTATTATAATTACACCTCTAATATATATTGAAATTATATAATTAGATCATTATAGTATTATACATTGATAATTAGAATATTATAATTGTCAATATCACTTAGGGTATCCGAAAACACACCCTCTTATTTATTTTGAAAATAATTCAAAATAGCTAAAATTTTACAATGAGAGATTAAATTCATATATTAAATATCCATACAATATAAGTTAATTTATTCAATGAAATGCTATAATGTATAGATAATTTTATTTAGTGAATTATCTCAAGAGAATAATGGTATCGATAGTAGATCAAATGGTAAATAGAGGATGAGAAAGATGGTTTTCTAGGAAAATATTTTGTGGAAGGTCTATGTTCAATATTACTAAATCTCATGGTCTACATAAATTATAAATTCAATAGATATTAGGGTTGTGGTAATTTTTTTATATATGGGAACAATTTTCTAGATATTGGATATGGGATAATGGTGTGGAGGGTTAATATAAAGGATTGTCTATATGGGATTTAAAATTTTGAATGGGTGTTGAGAAATATAGGTTCTACTTTGTGGAGGATATTTTGAATGTTTGGAAAAGGAAAGAAGTGTCTGATATATATAACTATTATAGGATAAAAAATAACACTATATTGGTTTTTAATTCATTACCTATGATTTATAAACCTATTTGAGGTCGATTGATATTATAGTAACACTATTAATTTAAGATTTTATCAAGGGAATAAGAAATGTTTTGTTTTTTTGGGTTAGTGTTGAGAATATTTATAAAATTATAATGAGAGATTTTTTATTTCTAACAAATTATCAAGGAAATTTAATAAAAATTTCCATAAATATATATTTCAAGACATCAATATGTTCCACAACATGGGTAGAACATTCATGGAAATATGATTTTAACATTATAAGGTAATTTCCAAGACCACCCTTATATATGTGTGATTGAATCCATAAAACATATGTGTAAGACAAATGATTTCAAAAAATTGAAAAAAACCATTACTTTTTGATATAAATTCCCAAACTGGGATGAATTAAATTTATTTTTGATCATTTGATCATATTTTAATGTGATAATTTGATAGAAAAATAATGAAATTTATATCCATGAATGGTCTTCATGTTTTTCCCCTATTACTACATAGTAAAACCCATACCTCTAGGAATATAAATTTATATTAACCCATTGTTTTCATATATAGATAATACATCGTAATAGGAGAATATTCACTATTTTACAAATACACCCTTGATAATAATAACAGTTTAGTATATTTGGAGAATAGAAACATAATACTCTTAATTTCACGAATTACCATCAATATATCCAAAAAATACCCTCCCACATATAATACTTATTAGTCATATCCTACATAATACCATTATTCGTAACATATTTATGTGTGGAATAAGAATGTGTGAGCTCATATGCCTGTTAAGGGTAAACATAGGGTATGTAAATGGATGATTTTATAAAAGAATAATATAGGAAAATGGTATGTTGTAAAGATCATAAAATATAAATTCCATAACCAATCTATCCAATATAATAAAAATGAGTCTTTTCCTCAAAATATTTCTTAACAATAGACATTATTCATAAGAGTGAGTAATCCTAAAAAAAATTTCTTTCTCCATGATAGAATATCATAGACATATGAATGATGAAAAAATTAAACATGTAATATTATGAACACACACACACACATATATATATATATAAATGAATTATATCGTTATTGTACGAACATTAAATCAGTCATTGACCTTATAGTATTGGTTGGAAAATTAGGTCCATGTATAATCTTAAGGGCATAAAAGCTTACTCTATGAATAAACACAAGGATATGAAAACACTATCCATATATAATCATATAGACATGAAAACTACGCCCATTAATAAATCACTGAACATTAAATCATATTAATGTATAAAATATATATATCATTAGTTTTCTATATCTAATCAATGAATTGGAAGCCTATAACTGACAAACCAATTACATAATCATAATCCATTTATACGTACAACACTATATCATGAAATCATTTGACATTTCATCATAAAAAACACTTGTAATATGAATTGGGTTCCATAAATCTTTAATAATAATAAGTATAAAAATAATATTAAATAATAAATATGTTATTAAAGAAGCATATCACTTGTGAAACATAAATAAAATCAAATGTTCACCATTGATATTTTTTTTAAAATATAACATCGAAAAATTAATGAAGAAAATAAAATTTTCATTTTGAAAGTAATTATTTAAAATCTAAATATTGATAGTACATTATTGACCCCATTTGTTTGAGTAATAACAATGAAATTATTAAATATTATTTAAATAATTGAGTAGTCACAGTGGAGGGAAATTCCATTTATTTTATATATGATAAAATAATGATTCCTTTCACTTTTTTTGTATAAAGATAATACTACCTCATTTAGAAAATGAAAATCGAAATAATTTTTATTTTTTCTAGAAAATTAATAATTGGGTAAATATTAATTTATAATATTATATGATTGTATTAAAAAAATATTGTATTTTTTTTATGAAAACATGTACAAGGATGGAAAACATTGCAGACCAAATCGGAAAAAAAATTATTTTGCATCAAAACATTATCTCATTAATTTTATTTACTAAAGTAAATAAAATGGTACTCTTACTTGAAAATTTTATTTATGATCATTAGAAATAAAAATTGATGAAATTATTCATTGGATGATCGTGAAATTGAATCATCAAAAACTAAATCATAAATAATATTTATAATCAATTTTATTAAAAATAATTCACTTAGACTTTGGTAAATTTGGTTATGAAAATGACATGAAAGAATAACATTAAATGAAACAATAATTTTAATGGTAATGAATTAATTCCTAATAAATTATAAAAAAAAATTATTTTTATGAACTTCATAAATATGATAGGTACATAACAGATCATTTGTCCTAAATAATTAAACATGAGATGACGAAAACTTTGTACTTTAATAATCTATAAATAAAAAACTCTTGAAAGAAGAAACTATATATTGATATTTATATCCTTCATAGGTTCATGAGAGTATTTATAAAAAAATTAAATGGTATTTATATACACCACATAGAAGAAACTATTTTCGAATATGGCCTTCACATCAATTAAATAAAACTGAGACAAAAAATTCTTACTCAAGTACCACTTTATTTTAAATATCTCTAACCTTGTAAAATGTAAATTTTAGTTTATCATAATTATTTATAAAAATAATTTATACAATATAATATCATATATAATCCACTAAACATATTTCAATACCCATTTATTTCTAATTCCTTATTAAAATAATCGTTTATGGATCATTGCACATTCATTTTTCATGAGAATTTAGGTTCGATGGTTCTAGTGTATATATTTTGATCATGGGTACATCTTATATATAATTTTCTTCATGATATAAATGTAATATAAATTCATTATCTATATATTTATATTCCGCTTTAAAATTATGAGATAATAAAATGAATTAAACGATTCATGGAGATGGTAGGACGCACGTACAGAGAAACATAGTTTTCAGTTTTCAATGTTTGGAATGAAAGATAGGTAAATAATAATTCTACTATAATGATTCATTATTATACTATATATAACATATATATTCATAAAATATTTACTTATTACAAATAATTAATTGATTAACTAAAAAACGATTTGCAACACTTTGTGGAGGAGGTAGTCAACACTTATGCAAGAGATGCATTGTTATCTTCAAAATTATTAGAATGTTAGAATATTGATAGGATATTATAATTATAGAAGAATAATAATTTCATAAATATATTTTTTAAACATTAATATTATCATAATAAAAATCCATGTAAAATGTTGATGGTAATTGAATAGTATCTCTACGTGGATGCGGTAGTCCTCATATGTGAAAAAGAAATATATTAATTACCCATTTGATTAAATAGTGGGATAATATTTATACTTTTATATTCATAAATATTTTTTAATAATATTAATGATAATATTTTTTTGGATTTATACAATATATTTATAAGGTGTAAAAGAAAAATAAAATGAATGTGGTTGGGTAAGAAAATTATCTCTTCTTTTGTAGAGATCCATTAGATCGATTTTAAAGAACCATTTGAATATAATTTTAAAAATATAATAATCTCTAATACATGGTTAATGAATTTTATTATCGAATTATTCAGGTTTTATAAAATATATATGGCTCTATGGGTGTTAGGAGGTGAGGGGACGATGCAGATTTTTATAAGTGAGGAGAGGGCCACTCGTGGAAATAATTTAAAACTAAAATTAAAATAAATTTACATTCTAGTTCATGTGACTAAAAAATGATCTATTAAAAATATATAGTGAATACTATTTATAACCTCACAAAAAATAAAATATGGATAGGTTAAGGTAATTTTTTGATCCTTATCTATTTGATCGGACCCCCTATTGCCCCTTTTAAAAATTACCACAATATCATAGTTTAATACTAATTAAGGGTCAAGAATGATACCCTAAAAAAGAAAATATAAAAATAAATATTAAATGAGTGATATTTTCAACCATTTATCAATCACTTCTCTAAATATATTATTTTATTAATTTAATAAAATATTTATTATTATGAAATATCATTATTATCATTTTTGAACTATTAATTTACATTGTCTTTAAAATCATAAATATGATTATGTAATTTGAATTTAAAACCTTAAAAACAACCAAAATTGTTTATTTATCTAATAAATTCTAGTAACCTAATAATTTCCCCAATATTTTCTACATTTATTAAATATAAAATCATTTATTTTTTTCAATTAATTGGATAAATAATATGTTGATGTATGATAAGATTTTTTTTATTAAATAACTAAAAATATACAATGAATTACAAGGAAAAAAATTAACAAATATTTCAAATAATATTTAAAACAAAAATTATTCTCTTTTTATCTTTTTGTAATTATTTTAGAGATATCAAAGGCAAAAGACTGACATTTTGTATTTATTATTTTTAGAAAATTATACAAAGTACATAATTGAATACAAATTCCTCCATGTGGCCATACATTTTAACTATGGATGGAAATAACATATATATACTCATATATTTAAATAAATTAATGTGTTTTTAAAATTTTAAACCCCTAACTCAATGCTTTTATCATATTTTACCCATTTTGTAGTGAAAAATATTTATAAAGGATAATATAATTAATTTAAAAATTAAAACGGTTATATTTACATAATTTTATCTGCAAAATTAAAATTTTAGAATAGTTTTTTCAATATTAAGTTCACTGAAATATAATAATTTAATAAAAAATTAAAAAACAAATCTTGATGAAAATCATTTTTTGAATAAAAATGTTTCTTAATGTATAATTTTTTAACAAAATACATAATCAATTTAATTAAAATATCATTAATTAGATTATTAATAATATAAAAAAATCAAAATTAAAATGAATTTAAAGAAAAAAATTAACCTTTTAAATTATTTAATTGAAAATAATGTTTTATAATAAAAATTAGTAATTTTAACTATTCATATAAATAACATTAGTTTCAAAAATTTATCCACAATTAAGACTTTTCTAATTGTTAAAAAAATTCAAAAATTTTATTTAATTTTGTGTAATAATATTTGAATGAGGTGTGCTAATAAATTATATAATCCCTAAATAATTAAACAAGAATAATTTATCATCAAAATGATCTATTAAAGTATAAAATGATTACCCGAGAAATATAGAGCTTATTTCATATTAATTAATCATTAAATTTTTATTGAGTTTTCCCATATATTTCGTAATATTTATACTCATATTAATACTAGAAAATTAAATGGCTATATTATAATTGTCACATATAAATGATAATATTTCTTAGAATATCATAATTCTTGTAAAACGCATTGTTATCTCTTTTGAAATCTATCACATTTATTAGTATTTTAACTAAATATTTGAATTATTTCATTATCCCCTATAAATAAATCCCACCCATGAAATTTTATAATTTTCATAAAATATTTAATATTTTGAAATTAGATTATTGAAAGTTCCATCGCACGAAGATATAACAAGACATTCATTAAAAAGGGAAAGTGGGAAATATAATGTTTATCTTAAATAACACAATATCATGTTACTATATAAGGATTACATTTTTGGGAATTATATTATAGACATGAAGGTAAAATATACCATCTCAAATCTAATTTCGAATGATATAGAACATGGTCATGAGAATGTTAATAAAAAAACTATAAATCATTAATGTGTTAAAAGACCCTCAACTCCAAAAAAATATAAGAATAAAATTTCTATTTTGACAGAAATTTCATATTTTTTATGGATTAATTTAATATAAATAAATGTGAATATTAAAATATAAATATTTGGTTTATTTTTAATTTAAAATGAAAATTCCCCATTTTGGTTATAATGTGTTCAATTCCACTTCAATATAGTCACATACATTAAGAAATATATATTTATAATTATTTTTTCATTCAGAAATCACTAAAATTATCTTTTTATTAATTATAAGATCTTAAAGTCATTCTTCATACCTCTATATATTTATAAAAATTAATATGGTTTTTCAAAATTTATCCGATATAGAAAAATACAATAAATATCACCAAAAGTTCAAATAAATCCATTCCTTAAATAATTAATATTAAGGCTCCTAAAAAATATGTCCCACGAAAATTAAAACCCAATGATTAGAATGATTAAATAATATATCCTCAAATGACCGAAAAATAATTATCCATAAATAATTTAAATCACTCAAAATTTATCAGACCAAAATTTTTATAGAATATTAATTTCACTAAACAAATAAACAATAAAATATTATATGCTTATAAAAATAATTCAACATTATTCATTAAATATGTTACAATAATATCCAAAAATATTAACATTATATTTTCATGGTCATCCTTTAATAAATAGAAAATAATTTGTCAATTTATAATAATAAAATTTAATTCCTTATTCCAAAACTCTATATAAAATATATATAGAGATAACTATTAATTTCTCAAAACAATATCAAATTTCATAATATAATGAACAAAAATAATTATATATGTATCATTCACCAAAAAATAAATATAAAATCCATAACATTGGAGTGAATGTTAAGTGTTCCCTTTTTATCCTTATTTCACTTCAAATGTTGTGGTTTCATAATATTTCCTGTTTTTATTGACTTTAACAATTTTTGTGAAATATTATCAAAATTATCTATTTGATTGGTAATTGATTCACATAATTCAAAAAATCCTTTCACCAAAATCCCTGATGATTGGGTGGTGTATTATAATGATCTCCCTCTGTTATTATCATTGAATGAACTATTTATATCATTATGATGTTCATTTACTTGATCGATTAACATTACACACTTGAAACTTCTTCCTATTTCTTTCATGAATTCACCTGAGTTCTCCTCGACACATTAATAGAATATAAGAGGGTGAATCATTTTCCTACATTTAGGTCACACACTACATGAGATTCCATGAAACTCTATCATCATTTTCTTTTAAAAAAAACCATGATGTTTTATATAATTCATTTATAATTAATGTAAACATCAAACAATATTCACATAGATTCAAGATTCCCTTATGTTTCATTCCATTCAAAGTGTTGGTTTGAAACAAAAAACGAATCTATTAATATTTCACTCTGGGTTGATAATAAAAATTGAATAATTCTTCCTATGTCGTAAAAACATTATTCAGGGGTATTGACAGATTTCTCGACATTCTATTTCAAATAAATAATTTCCATATTGATTTAAGTATTATATTGATGGAAATTACTTATTAGGGATTAAAATTATCAAATTATCTCCTTCTGTAGAGTTTATTTATCCCTCGTTCATTTTATTTTTTCTAGGAGTCTAGAATTAATCATTTTCAATGACCAATAGATAAACCAACAACACAATTTTTTCTTGATATATAATATAAATAACAAAAAACATATTTTCATCACATTTATATATTTATTCTAAACTGGTGGATTAGAAGACTCGTAGAAAATGTTGAATTTTTTCACATAAAGGATTCAATGGAATGTATTCCCTCATTTTGGAATTATAATGTTCAAAATTATCTACATTATCTCTTAAATTATAAATGAATCGAGAGAGCATCACAACAAAATATTTTATTATATATTAGAATCCATTTGTTTTCTCATATGTTTAGTCAATTCATTTGGTTATCATATTATTATTTCACAAAATTCATCAGGTCCATGTAATTTACTAAAACCAAAAACTGTGTGCGAGAATAAAGCTAAAAAATAGAGGGAACCATAATATATTAAATATATCATTCTTTTGAAATCTTAAATTATGAAACCTTGTCCATTAATGGTAATTATCAGTTGAAACCCTTAAAACTTATCTATAATGAAGATATAAATTAACCCAATCATAACCCCATGGACATTCACACCAATTTTTTTTTGTAAATGAACACTATTTATGTACTATAATGATAATATAGACATACTACATGAAATATTTTTTGAGTTGTTACACCTAGATTCATATGTTCCCAAACAATATCAATTGAGATGTATTTCATGGAAAACAACACAATCTCTTCCTTACCAAAAAAATTAGTATATATTCCTATTCTAAAATTTAACCATGGGGTTTTCACCAATGTTCTCTAATACTAATATAAAAATATTGACTAAAAAAACATATAATATCAACTATTTTAACCCATTATATATATACATAGAGAATAAATATTAATAGATCATAATTATATATTGTTTTACATATAAACACCCAAGAACCACAACAGATTAGTGTCTTTTGAGACTGGATACATAATCAACATTTTTCATTAATGATGGTAAATATCACCCATAAATATCTTCTCATATAGAATAATTTTTCATCATACTCAATGTAAAATTATTCTTTAATACCTGGGGATGGGAATAATAAGAAAAGGTGAGCTCATATACTCAAAAAGGGTAAAAAAAATTGATATCAATTGATGATTATAAGAAAGCATCATATAAGAACATGTGTATGGAATCATGATTAGAACATTAAACATTTATAACCAATATATCATAGATCATAAAAAATAGTACTAAAATACAATTTTATAAAAAAACACAATACTTTTAATACATTTTATTAAATTACAATAGTCATGGTATTAAAGAGCCTAAAATAGATATATGAATATGGAGAAATCATTGGATTATAACATTGTGAATATGTATTTTTAGAAACTAGTTTAATCATTAAATTATGGAAATGAAATCAGGCCCTCACACAAACCTATTTACATAATATCTAGATCCACACATAATTTTATGGACATAAAATCCATATATATTCATAAGAGAATTCATATGGAAACAAAATTCAATAGTGATCTTATGGAATAGAATCCTAGGTCCATGCATACAATTGTAAACATTAAATTAGTTTCACAAATAACATATTATCTTATTGAGTTATAAATATTTATCCATTAAATTGGAGTCCAATTAGATACCCACCATTCATATAATCATACTACATTCATATTTAAAAATCATAATCATGAAAACATTTAACATTTCAGCATAGCATATCCCATGTAAAAGAAAATACGATTCATAAAAATCACATAATAATAATAATAAACCATCCATAGAATGAATATGGATGGTATCATAGAATAGTGTAACAGTTGAACCCTAAATTGAATTAAAGGAAGTCATCATAGTTGAAAATTTTATTAAATGATCAAATTGAATATTTCATGAGGAAAATACCCTGTTAGTTTTTGAAATATATTATTTAGAATCCAAATATTTAAAAAATATTAATCGAAAGAATTCATTAAAAATAACCACGGAAATTATAGAAATTTTGTTCTTAGCACTGAGAATCCATGAATTTGAGAAATTTCATCCATGTCATCTACATTTTAATGACAATTCATTTCAATTTCTTGAAATATATTTAATAATAACTCATTCATAAAATGGAATAAGATTTCATTGAACCCATTTCGTAAGAAGTAAAACATGGTTATAAAAAAAAATTCAATAAAATAAGTCTATTAAAAAATGTAATTATTATAAAGAGAATGTTTCCACATATGAAAAATATTCAAGATAAATTAGAAAATAATGTTTAATCTTCTTAAGAACATTTTATATTATATTTTGAGACCCAAAGAGATAAAAATAATAATATGAAAATAATATTATATTAATTCCTAGAGTATATGGATTTTAATGAGATTCAGGATATATATATCATTATATTAAATAAAAGGATAACTAATTATAAATACTCCCAATAATCATTGAATGTTTTATATAAATCTCATGCCAAATTGGAATATTTAATTTTGTAATCCCAATGAATGGATAAAATCAAAAGATGTAGTAAATTTCACAATTATAAGGTGAATAATTATATAAAATATCAAAAGATTCATATAAAAACATCATCAATAATACTGGTTCATAACATTAAAAGGTTCATAAAAAAATAAATTGACAGGATGATCCATTATAACTTTGGTAATGTATAAATAAAAACCCATTAAAGAGGCACCCTTAGATGGAAATTTATGTTCTAATATATTTCACGATATAAAAAGTTAAAATAAATTTATGGGTAGTATATTCAACCCAAATATTAATCAATGGGTGATGACGCAATATTTATCATGGAAAAAATGTGAGATGAAAATACCATAAATAATGCGGGACTTTCATTGAAATAACTCTAACATCATGTACAATAAATATAATTTTTTTAATAATATATAAGAATAAATTTCTCATTTTTATAAGATATGGAATCTATTTTTAATAATTAAACATGCATTTATTAATAACTTATTAAAATATTTGTTTCTAGAAGCTACTAGATTCATTTTTCATAATAATTTTGATTCTAAAGTTCATGTTCATATAGAATGATCAAGGTTCCATAATCTCAATAATATTAAAAATGTTATAACTATCATATATATAAATTACTTATATATTTATTGTCATCTATAAGAAGTAGAGATAAAAAATGAATTACACTATTCATGGAGATGGTAGGTCGTACTTAGACATGAAAGTTGTTTTCACTTTTCCATGGTAGGAATGAAATAATGTAAATAATAATCAAAATTTATTGAATAATTTGGTATAATATATCTCATAAATATCCATAAAATATATAATTATTATAATTTATTTAAATAGGAAACACAAATCAAATCTGATCACATCATAGAGGTGGTATTCGACACGTACACAAGAGTGGTGCTATCTTTTTCCAAAGAATTAGAATATTAGAATGTATATATGATATTAAAATTAAAAATGTATAATTATTTCAAAAATATAATATATATAAAATAAAAAAATCATTATCTTTCAATTAATTATGCTTACATAAAATTAATGGTATCACTATGTGGAGGCATCGATACAGATATATACATGAGTAATACATTCAGTTCCCATTTGAAGGAATACAGTATAGATATTGGTCATTCAATAATGATAATAGAATTTTAGTATATTTTGGAAAATTATGATATTATATAATGATAAAATTTATATATTTATCGGATTTTGAATAAGAAATGAATTGGAAGAGGTCGAGTTAGATAATTACCCTTAATTCGATGGGACTCTATTTTTTCCTTTCATAAAGACCCTTGGAATTGTTTTTTAATGAAACCCTAAAATACAATTCATTGATAAGGAATTGAGAAGATAATTGGGTATATTTTTGTCGATCATTATGGATCAAAATTTTTGAGTAATTGAGGATAAGATGTTCCCTTTTATAATTGAGGATAGGGGAAATCCTAGAATTACATAAAATATTAAATTAATATAAATTAATTTTTAATGTTTGTGTGGATAAAATTTGATTATTTATAACGATATGGTTAGTATGAGTCTAAATAATCTCATATAATAATGTTTTTTATTTTTTGGTGATGCATTCATCATTATAACTTTTTTGACACCCACTACCCCTTTTGATAATTACCACAATATCAACATTTTACAGTCATTAAGGTTCATAAATATTAATATAAATATTATAGTGACCCATAAATAGACCATGGTTGATAATTTTATCCATATACAATTCAATTAGATGATTATATGTTTGTAATGATTTTTAAATCATTTAAGAAAATATTTTTTTATTATAAAATATAAATAATTTAATATTTGGAACTATTTATTATGATTGGATTTAATGTCATTAAGGAGGAAATTTAATTAAAATTTAAATCATTTAAACATCCCTAAAATTTTATATTTATCAAAAAATTAATGAAACACATTAATTCATTTGAAATATATTACTATTAAATTTTTGTAATACATTTATTTATTTTTCTATTAATTGAATAAATAATTTTTCTACATTTAAAATGATTGTAAGGTAATTATTCAATATATTAAAATTTAAAATAAATTAATATTTTAAAAAATTAATATTATTATTAAAATAATATAAGTAAAAAAATAAATTTTTTTAATATAAATAATGTAGATATACACAATTCATGATCATTCCAATTTGAATTTATTATTATCATAAAATTTGATAAATTTCATAATACATGAAAAATTTAACCACGTGGCTATAAATTCGGATCATTTTTTGGGTATGGAGAACCTTTACTCATAGAATTGGCTAACGCCAATTTTTTTAATAATAAAATAAATACTAATCCAAATCATTTATCATTATCTTAACCATTTAATTCTTTATACTGTGAGAAATATTCTCCAGGGATACGATACATTTTGAAATAAATGGAAAATTTTATTAAATTTAATCCAAATGATTTTGAATATGGGTTTTTTTCATGATACAATACAATGATGTGATCAAATTTAATTTAAAATAAAATCCAAAATGTAAAGTGGAAGTATTATTTAAATAATAGATGTTTTCTGAATTATAATGAATTTTTATATGAATATAAAACATTTAATTAATTCCAACGAATATAATGAGAATATTAATAATATAAATGTACTTATCTTAGTTTAAAATGAATTCGAAACAAAAAAAAGAAACATTTTAAATTATTTAAATGAATAGAAAATTTTCAATAAAAATTATCATTTTTCACTCTTCATAAAAGAATTAATTTTTTTTGAAAATTATATTGATTTATTATAAAATTATTTTGACATTATAATAAAAAAAATTATTTGTATAAAATAAAATTTCCAAATTTATTATAATTTAAATATAAACTCTACATAGTAAATGAAATAAAAATAATTTTGATGAAAATAAATTTCTAAAGCCTAAAATGATTCACTAAAAATTGGGTTCAATATTACAAATAATTATCTAATAAGTGTATATTGATAAGAACTATATATTTCATGATTTTTTCACTCTTAACCATACCCTCTGATTCAATGGATCAGTTATAATGGTCATTTTTAAATAATAATATTTTCTTATTAAATAAAAAAAAATTATGGGATATTGTGTTGTTTTAAAAACAATATAATAATTATTATTATATAAACTGACTTTTGGGGAGTTAAATATTGGCACGATTCCAAACATGGGGTGTGAAATATTATTTTGTCATGATATATTCTATTTACACATAATTATAATATGGCCCTACATTAATGAATATGTGGCTCTAATAAGGATTATTGGGTGAGTTATATGAATATATACCATCTAAATTATCTTTATCTTTAATTAAAATAAATTTAAAAAATTACTTGAATGAAAAAATGGATTTCTTCCCAGACTATGCATCATTTATCAATGAGAGTAAGATATTCCATTCATATTCTAAAGTAAACCATAGTGATACAACACATGGATCTTTCAATGTATTCATGAATATAACAAATTTTGGTTTTTACCTTTAATATATGATCATTTTACTATTTAATCTCTATTATTCAAGGCTAGTGATAATTGAAAACCATAAAAGGTTGCAATGACCCTGATTTTAATTTCTTAACAAAAAGACTTCGTTCATGACTTAAATAAAAAACTATTTTACTGGATTAAAAGTTTTACCACCTAATTAATTAGTAATGAACTTTCATATAATTTTCCATATAAATACATTCACTCTCATAACTATGAATTTTTAGTTCATCCAACACACCCTACTATAGTATTGTAAAATTACATGAATATTTCACATCTAGGTAAATATTTCCCATATCCCAACAAGATCAATGGTCTTTATCCTCTAATAAATGGCATGTAATCCAATATAATTTTGCGAAGGTAATCATAAATTCAGGTTTGTTAAATTATTTTATATACACCCATAATGCATGATCAAGAATCCAATTCAATGTATTCAAACATTAGTGAAAAAAATACTACATTTTTAATTGCTTAGATATATCGATTTTCCCATTGGTCTATGAATGATAGTTTGTTCTAGTGTTTTTTAAAACTCTTTATTTCTATAGAAAACACTCAAAATTATTTGGTTGAAATATGTTCACAAATAAGTAATCAATATTCAAGGAATTATAAACTACGAAAATATGGTTTTGTTAAAAACATTTATCACCATAATATATGTATTATTTGAGGTTGATTTACCTTCCACTATTGTGAAACATAATATAGGAATAATATAATTTGTGTTTTATTAATGATATTGAGATGTGGCTATGAAATCAATTCCCCACATATCAAATAATTTGAATTCTAAATTTACATTTTATTTAATTTCATTTATTCATTTATTATTCTCAGTTTATTGGAATCAAAAATTGGTTTCTGTAATTTTAAAAGAATATATATAAAGAGTCTATTATGGGAATTTGTGTTATATGAATTTAGAAACTATTCTACCCAAACTATAGTGTCCATCGGTGGTAGAAGAATCAAAATTACAACTTTCTTCTCATATTTTATTTATGAATGCACTACCATATTATTCCATCTTAAAATTATATAAACAAAAAAAGCCAACATGAAATCGTATGTTTTGTAAGATAACTGTAATTCTATGTGGATGTTGATGTGTCAATAACGTTTCCATATGAACTTTTATATATATAATAAATCATGAATTTTGTTTCTTATTATATAACAAAAAAATGTAATATTGAAACACATTAGGTTTTATCAACTCTCCCTCTTCTTCTACATTAAATAGTTTTTGTCTCGACATGTGATATTCCAAAGAAATATCTATATCCATTCAATCATTTTTTCACTATTTTGAACTCATATAATAGTATTACATATCAAACCAGACAATTATTTTCATCATTAATGTTCAAGATATCTTTTAAAAATAGAAAAAACATGGTATAAAATATCCCTAGAGCGAATGAGAGTAGACATGATTTTATAAAAAATTAATAAAATATGTTTCTTTATTCATATTTCTTTTTTATATACACATTATTTATAGTGAATAATTCATAATATACGGGTCACAAAATATGTTAAACAATGCTTCAAAGAGTATGGGCCATGGAAAAATATCTTACATCAAACATTTACTCAAAATTAATTTCCCATAACAGATAGAGCATAATCGTGGAATCAACTACATTCTATTTCAAAGTATAATATCCTTTATTAAATGATTATTAAAATGTAAATGGTCCATACTTTTATATTATATTTGTATTTGGTGAAGATATCAATGGGAAATCCATTATAAATTTGTGGTAAAATCCCACATCTCCATGCTTCAAATATTGCTAACTTAGGTTAGCTCTTGTGGCTATTGTATTACACATATATTTATGGGGTCAACTTGAATAACCTATTTTAATATAAATTTCATCACAATAATAAATTCTTTAACCATGAAGTGGAAATTCCTTTATTAGATGTCCAATAACTTCTCTTCCCACCTACTAACCACAATGTTTAGATTAATATAGTTGCCTCAAAGTATATTTTATAACTAAAAATCCATCCAAATGGTTTTTAAGAATATTTCCCCCATAAGAAAAATAATATATGTACCATGAAAATTTCAATTGTTACTATAGAATTTGAAATACTAAATCACATGTTATGACATGTAAATGTACCATATCGGTTGGTGAATGTTTTCTTCCACAAATTAGCTTGGTCCTCCAGTATTTGGATGTAACTACAATATCCATTATTTGTGTATTAAAAATAAGTTCAGAACATCCATTACAATATATGAAACAAGATTTTTATATAAATTAATTATTTATTATAGATACAATAAATACCGTTAATAAATCAATACTTAATAGATTATAACAATCCAGTTAATAGTGAGTCCACTCTAATGATTTTTTATCTCAATTATGCACCCTTATGCACCCTTATTTGGAAAAACCTTTATTTTTTAATTCTATTCATAGTATGATATAGAGTGCATAAAAATGATTATGAACCAATTTTATAACCACATACTTTATCAGTGTTGTGGGTATTCATTCTTGTTAGCAACATAGTATATTCCATTCTACCAATATAGAATTATATATATATAATATTTTATTAATATCCTTGATAGCAGTAACACCCAATTAAATTAATTTTTTATTTCAATCAACAAATCAAACAAATTAACATTATATTCAAGTTTAAGGTATAATTAAAACAAAATTTTTTATCTTTTTATCCTACATGAAAGTAATATCATTTTCATGGAGATGAATTTAACTCAATCATCAACGTCATTATGAATTAAGGGTTCAAATATAGAAAATATTATATGGAGGGAATTATTTTCCCATATTAACCTCTCAATTAAGTTCAATTCTAGTGATGAATTATTTATTTGTTTATTACATTATCTAATTAATGAGATTCTTCATATTCTCTAATAATTTTTATTTTAGTCTCAGGATAGATGATTATTCTTCCATACAAAAAAATAGCATGAATGTCTTCCACCATATGACCATTATTCACTAGTTTTACTATATAAATTGTTGAAATCAATACAGAACTCAAAAAATTATTCTTATTTAATTTACATTGATCATTGTCAGGCAATTTGTGGGAAATAGACTTTTACGATGTGAGTGAAATTCCCCATAATATTTCTTCCCTAAAATAAAAATTATATACGGTGAAAAATTTAAAATTCTTATTGAGAGTATATAAATGTATTTGACAAGTGTACATAAACTACCAATCTACTTACTAATTTTCTACCTACATTGGAATTGATTTATCCTATTTCATTTCCATAAATAATATCAATAACATGATATTAATGATTGACGAGAGGTTTCAAATTGCATTTGAAAATATGAACAATCTAATGGTATAAAGACTAAAAATTATCACTAGATACCTAATATCTAGATAGTTCTCAACATCATGACTATAAAAAATTACTAAAATAGATAACATAATCAATGAGATTATATTTTCCACTAATTCATCAATAATAATCTATGTAACATCATGTATTATGGAATCTTGGCAATGTAGTCATTAAATTGTAGGTTAGTGTGTAACGATTTAAATGTGTTTAATAATATATTCTATTTAGAGTAATATATCTATGGTATTATCCTCTACGATAATGTTAGACATGGATGATAGGGTTATTTTTTAATTTAATAACATTTCATAATTTATTTTTGAAAATGATGTTTAGATATTCATATCTTCTCATATTTTATTCCATCATGATTTTCTGTTCTTTTTTGTTGACTTCCTACATAGTTCACCCAGTTTTTTATTTCATACATCTTCATACCATCTCAAATCCTTGTTTGTTTCTTCTATATAGCACTATTCAGTCATGTAGTGTCACAACCATTGCCTCATCTCATAATTTCATCTATTTTTTATATGAAAATATACCTTATAACCATTCTGTTTTCATTTGAGAACTCTTCCCCACATAATACTAAATATTTTCAAATAATTCCTCAATATTTACTTACATATAAATTAAATAATTTTTGAAAATACATAATACATTACTGAAACAAATACCTAAACACCATAATATTTTAGTTCCTTTGAAAACATGGAACCAAAATCTTCTAACTCTTTGATATATCTTCAGTTTTTCTAAGAAATAACATCAAAATTTTAAATTCTACATAAAAATAATTCTTCAAAAACCCGGGAAATGAAAAACAATAAATGGATGATCTTCAATGCTAAGGTTAAATAAATGAAATACATAAGTATAAAAAAATAAGTGTACATGAAAATGTGCATTACATTAAAATATCATACCCTACATATCAAACACCAAATACATGATACATGGTATAAATATTGGTATTTCATAAGACATGAATCCTATGATAATCAGGAATATAAACCATGTGTGAATATCATAGTTAGAAGACATAGAATTTGTGGAAAACTCATAAAAATACATTATATTTTCATATATGCCAAGGATCATTACCAAAAACTTATCAATGAAATTCATTGGGACTACACCTACTAGGTCAGACACAACATCATACCCAGTTTCAATCATGTCCTTATAATAGATTGGTTTTCCCCATCTTTTCGTAGTTTATATGGTTTTCCAATATTCTAATAGTGGATCACTTTTTTCCATATTCCCATAGTTGATCGCGTTTCAATCTATTCCAATAGTAGACCTGGTCTCCCTATCATCCCATAATGTATCTGGTCTCCCCATATTCCCGTAGTGAATCAATCCCATTAACATGATTCACATTGTTCTCTCATGAGAGATAAGGAATTACCTGATGCATTGGAAGCTGATATAGGTTCCACCAATATCATAATTAAATCATAAAAAATGTTCCAAATGATCATAAAAAGTTATATGATAACCCATGAAATAAAATGGGTTTTATAAAAATGTAATTATATTTTAACCTATGGAAAAGAGACATCATTAATAATATTTTAATCAAATAGAAACACAAGAAAATAAGAAGGTTTCATAAGAATATAAATAAAGAATGTGGAATGGGTTTTTAAAAAAATATAACCCCTTAAATCGAAACAGGATTCATAAACATATAACCTATGAAAGAGTACAGGTTTTATAAACATATATCTTGTGAAAGAGTAATGATTTTTATAAAAATAATTCCTCAAAACATAAACCATTCAATGAAAGCTTATAAATATAACATTTGGATTATTTTCATAGAAATGATTGATTAACACCAATAGATTTCATCTTAAATGGAAATCAATTTTGATATATCTTAATAATGTTATTAGGAAAAATATTTTTTATTCTGTGATAAATATATTTCAAAACATAAAAAATTTTGAAACGTATTTTCCTTTTAATATAAGCATGAAATTTTATTATGGAGGCTAGAAAATATTTTGAAATCAGTTTTCCTTGAAAATGTAAATAAAGAATACTGAAAAATTTATGAAAAATATTTTTATTTAAAACATAGATATAAAACTTGAAACCCTTTTCAAATTCTTATTATAAAACATGGTTTTGGAAGAACATAGATTTTAGACCAAAAGGTGAAATAAAGTCAATTTTTCAAAAAAAAATTATTTTTATTGTCTTAATTAACAAAGAGTGGAAAAATGGTTCCATTAATTCAATATAACATTCATATCTGTATCATAAAGATATTAATTAGAGTTATTGAAGGATGGATACTATGATTTCATCAATGGATGCATAATCATAAACAATCTCGATAAATGATGAGATTGAAGCTATAATCTTTTACCAAATTTGGTAATTTAAATTAGTATAAAATTGAAATAATAAAAATGAATGAATCTTAAAAAATTATAAAAATAAATAGATTTATGATCTAACATGTCAGAAGGCATAATATACACATCATAGAAAAATATATGTGCAAAATAATGAATTGTTTTTAAAGAAGAACTATTGAGACAAAATTACATTAAAGATTCAGTAGCTTTTAAAAAATAACCCCCTAAAAATATCCTAAAATATATATGTAAATACATGTATATTTTAGTTTAATATTTATATAATACATCATTGGGATGTAAAAAAACATCAAAATCTAAATGAGTGTGGGAGAAGGCATATATCTCATAGAATAAAATATTGAGATGAAATTCCCTTACATTATGTTTTGAATTTATTTTTAGACATTAAAAACCCTTATATAATAAAAATATGTTTATGATAAATATACTATAAACTATAATTTCATATTTAATAATATATATTATTTTTATAATAGTTTATATTAAAAATTTTTTGATAACTCAATGTAAATGATACTTTTCGGCTAATATCCGCTTTATTTTTGGTATATGTTTTGAATTTCTGTTCTTGATAATCTTACTTGGATAATTATTTAATTATTTAAAAAACATAAAACTTTTTATCAATAAAATATATTTTATGTATTAATTTAATCTAATAATCTATACAAGATTGAATTATGGAATTGAATAAATCGTTCATGGAGTTAGTAGGTCTTATGTATGCATGAATGTTCTTTTAGTTTTATTATAGAATTGATTGAAATAAGTAAACTATATATATGATTATAAATATATATTATAATTACAGTCGAATTATTATTTCATATATATCATATAAATTAACTATAAATATACATAATAAATTCCATGTATGATGTGAATGAATCACCTCTCATTGAGGAGGTGGTAGTCCAGAGATCCTCAAAAAAAATTATCGTACATACGCAGAATAGAAATAATGAAGGTATGTGTTATATAAAAATTATAGAAGAATATTTAAGTCTTAAATATTATCATAAAAAATATAAATATAGTTTCCATCCCAATTCTCGTTCATTAGAGTTGGTAATCAAAATAAGAACAACATTATTTTGTGAGGCCATAGTTCGTCGTGCAAAAAAATGATAAGTTTGTTACTCATTGAATTGAAATGTATGTATGTGATGGTATGACTATTATAAATTTTTTAATATTATTTAGGTTAATTGTTATATTATATGAACATTTAATAATAATAATTGAGTTGGTGGAGAAGAAAAATAAAAAATGGTTCTTAAGGAAGGATTTTACCTCTTCTTTGGGTAACTGCTTTTTCATTGCACAAAAGGCATTCATTTGATAGATTTTTTCCAAATTTAAGATTCAAGGAGGAAATTAGGAATCATAGAACACTATTTTAGTACCGCATGGGTGATCCAAAATATATTTAGAGGTGTGAATTAGTGGTAGGGGTGGGATACAATTCATAGTGGGGGAGGAGTGGCATTCTTATAAATTTTTTAAAATGGAATTCCATGTATATTTTTCCTATGAAATTTTGATCCAATAATGTGAAAAATTTAATAAAAGATATTAAAGGGTCTAAATATTTCCATACTCTGGCGTTTTTAAATGTTTCTATGATATTTTCCACCTTTAGATTAAGTTATAGATCACTATTAAGCTAATTTTCTTCTTCTTCATTATAATTTATTATAATTAATTTTAAAATTTTATTTCAAAGAAACATGGTATTATTAATTATAAATTATATTTTAAAATTATTAAAAAAAATTATGCACTTTTCTAATTTATAATGTTTGGAGTGGTAGAAATTTAATCAAATTTAATCCAATAGATGGGACAACAATGTATCGTTTAAAAGTAAAATGATAAAAATTTTGTTTTTTATAACTAATATCAAAGAGAAATTGATTATATAGACATAATTTAGATTTATGTATTTAAAATTGTTCTGATAAAAAATTAAATCCAATTTATAATTTAATTAATATATATAAATAAATTAGATAAAGAAGCAGTTTTGAATTACAATCCAGTATTTTACACTATTCATTAAAAAAATTATACTTCATAGTGCAATACCAAAAAACCCCCTATGATAAAAAATAATTTTTTTATTTAAAATATATCATTTATTTTTATATATAAAATCAATAATATATCCAAAAATTGGATTTAAAATGTGTTCTCTATTAAAAAGTAGTACAATTACTTTTTTGAAGAATATATATATTTTTATTCCTAAAATTAAATTTAATCTTATCTTATTCATATAAATTCTATTGGATTAGTATAAAAAATATTTATTTAATATATTATATATAATTTTATTATAAAAATTAATCAAATGTGTTTTGTTTAATTTGTTGTTATAAAATTGGGGTTTTACAAAAAGAAATATTTTTCATAGAAATCCAATATCGTTATTTTCAAATAGTTATTACTTTTTCTTATACAATATGATAAAAAATTAATTAATCTTATATACATGTCTAAATTTTATTTCCACATTTTTTTAATCAATGTAATCTATTTTTTTTCAATGTCTTAGTTGTAACTATAATTAAATTTTGATAAAAATATTAATAGTATGTTGTATTTCGGTAAAAACCCATCATTGTGTGTTATACTTTCAATTAAAGGAACTAGATGTTGTGTGTAACACAATACATATATATTGTGTCATGTACCACATGTGAATCCAAGTCATTATTTTAGTGAACTCAAGATAAATGTAGTGATTTAATTTATATAAATACTATATTCGGTGTTGCATTAAATGAAAAATTTAAAAAAGATTATTATTATTTTTAAAATATATTTCTCAAAATATCATGTAGTTTCATTCTACATCCATTAAAATGAATTAATACCCCAAAACTAATCTAGTTTATCAAATTATTAATACTTGAGTGTTTCGTTCATAGAAATCCACATTGAAGAAATGGATACTAACTCTTACATTAAAAAATACAGGTAACATGACGGCTAACCAATGTAACTCATAACAATAATTAAACATTAGTAACATACATGGAATGATAAAATATGGTGATTTAAGAAAATTATAACCATTATTTTCTGAAAGAGGTTTATATAGAAAGTGGTTAGGATAAATATATCAGACAAAATGATATAAATCCTCAGTGATCTATGGGTCTATATGATTCATCATAAAAAAGGTACTAGGAGAACATTTCTAGTTTCAATATCCTTTCCCAAGAGATGATTAATTTTTATTAGAATAAAAGTTACATTATTTTATAAAATATCACCTTGTGTATGGCCTTGATCAATTTCCACTTCAACTATTTCTCCAGAAATGACGGTGAATATTTCATATTAGATTAACAAAAAGATTAAGTGAATCATGATAAACCATCACTTATATAATAATTGCCAATAAATATAATTTCTTAATAAAAAGTTACCCAAAATTCATAAATCCTCCAATGGTGAGATAATACTTTACACCAACAAAAATAATCCAAATGTTATCTTAAACAATCCATAAACTGTTTACCTTATAACCCATGAAAAGGATGAAATTCAAAAAACATTAGAAAGACAGTCATGAAATCATATTAAAATTTCTCCCCCATATGTAATAAATTAAATATTGTTTTTTTACATTACCAAAATATGAATACACGATTACATATTCTCTTAAAACATGGTAAAAACTGGAATTAAAATAAATCATTTTTGAAAACATGCATGTTTCCTATTTTAGGGGATTAATGTATATATTCCTTAAATCCAACAAGTTGTAAACTACATCCATGATGAAATAGATTTACTTTTAAATAAATCGACAAAAATTTATAGGGTAATCACTACCATCAAATTTACTTTATCCATATCACTAATCTCTTTATCTAACCTAAACACAAAAATATCAACATGAAAGACGTATTAAGGGTTTTTTATTAACAAAAATATCACATTCAAAATGATTCCATTTTCTAGATCATCAAAATCATTGAATATATTTTTTACAAATAACTAATGTTAATAATATACTTCATGATTCATATGACATAATTCATGAATTTCTATACATATACAGTTCAATCGTCCAGCATTATTTTTAACCATTACTCACGCTTTATCATCTTATCCCTTCATAACCGCTCTAATATAATATGATAAATGAATCCATTCTTAAAGTTCCTCAACCAAAATCCAATCACTTTTCTTATGTTTATTTTCAATAATACTTCTTGAACACCCCAAACCTTACGTATGTTGTTTTTGGTCTCCCTTTCTTTAATAATATAGTCAATACTCGTGACTTTCCTTATTCGTCTCAAGATATTTACAATTAGGAGAATTATTTCTATTATTCCCATACGTTCCAATTATGAATCATTATATTTTAACCCATTTTTTATAATTACAACTATTTAATAAAATCAGAATGCATTGGTTGTAAAATAATTATCAGAGAAAAAAACATGCAATCATGAAAAAGTACTTATAATATGTCTAAATTTGGAAAATCTAATTAATCTATGACACATTAGGTTTATCATAGGTTATTCATTTTAAACTCTTATGAAAATCCTTCATGATTGATCATGATGAGTTTTTTAATTTTCCAGTATTTTCCATTGGGAGTGTCAACCCATGTGTGCAACAAGTCTCATTGTTGAGTATCAGGATACACTTGAGTCTGGCCTAATGCACATTTTTTCTATATTTACCCTTATGTACATCTTTGAAAAAGGAAAATCCATTTATAGAATAAAGATATTGATAAATTTCAAGAAAACCACTCACCCAAACATTTTCCAAAATTATAGGACATTCTCAAGTTGATTTCCTCATTCTTATACATACCCTTAGATAAATGCCTCAACCTATCCATAGAAATATTCATAGTGATCTCACTAATTTTTTCACATTCAGGATTCCAATGTTGGATAAAATTTCACTCTCATACCAACAATAACAAACCAATGTTAATAAATATAGAAACTTAACCATTCATTTATGGAATACATAATAAATTACAAAAAAATATATCAAAATACCATATATGTTAGGTGGCTATAAAAACATGGAGAAAAAATATTCTAACTCAGTCAATGATATTAATTTTTTTTCAAAATTATATTACCTTGTAGATGTTCAATGTAGAAGACATTATTCATTACATGGGGAATGAAATCATATGAAAGGGATGAGCTCGAATTCTCAATAAGGGTAATCAAAGGAAATATGTAATCATAACACGGAAAAGGGAATGAGAACATGAGAATAACATTCCAAGAAATTACCTCACATATAAAAGATCATAAAAAGTAGTCGTGGCATAAATATTCAAATATCATATGACACTGATCATAAGATAACAAAGAACATGAACTATATGAGCATACCATATGCATAAGACAATGAATTTATAGAAAACACATAATAATGTAATATATATTCCTTTAAGTCAAGGATCATTTCCAAAAAAATATAAAGGATCTTCATGGGGAATCCACCTACTGGACCGGACACAACATCATCCCCAGTCATATAATTTTCATTATAAGGGATCAGGTTTTACCATATTCCCATAGTGGATCAGGTTTTCCCATCCTCCCATGGTGGATTGGGTTTCCCCATCTACCCATAGTGTGTAATGACCCAATGTTTTCAATGGAAATTTATTTCTTGTCTTATAATCCCATGAAATAACACTATAATGAACTACTATGTGTTATGTGACCTTTATACATAATATTTTCACATATGTGATTTGAATTTCAAAAATATGACATACACTATTTCAATCTATAAGTTATTTGTTATCTAATATGAACAACTAAAGTTTTGGTGCATTGTAACATACAATTATGTAAATTAATTTTACCCTTATGAATAGTGACATAACCTAATTAATAGTAACCTTACCTATGATATTATATAAATAAGATTCATGTAGGAGTATGATATACCTATATCTAAGAATTAGAAAATAAATGTTTTTAATTTTTTATTTATTAGAATAAATTATGATTTTAATTAAATTATAAATTATTCATATTTAATTTTTTTTTTGAAAAATGGATCCCATTGTTTTATTCTACATGTTGAAAAATTGTTTGGGTGAGGTTTTTGGAATTTTTTTGAAATACATGAATTTCATATGAATAGTAAAATATGGAAGTTTACCATATATAAATACATTATGAGTAATATAGAAAATTCTTATCATCATGGATAATGTTAAAACCCTTGGTTAGAATTAACATGACCCATTTATTATTTTTGGTCATGGAGTCATCAATATTGATGGTCTTGAGGGAAAGTAATAAACTAATGATTATAAAATTCTGAAAACCTACCTCTCCTCCATTATAACAACACCCCTCAATCCCTCTTCTCTTAACTCATATAATGTTTTTCTTCCATTCCAATATACTACCCAAATCTCTCCTCATGTTCCTCCCCCATTTCCAAGAGCTCCTAGTCTCTTCAAAATAACAAATCCTCTCCTCTTAAAAAAGCTCCCAAGGAAGATTGATTCATGAGGTAAATTCCTCTTTTATTTTCTATCTTTTTCTTTTCAAGTTCACCAATATTCTTTTATATCCTTACCTATCCTCATCCAAATCTTATCAAAACTCTAGTTATATAAATTTAAATGAATGAAATTATGATAATATGATATGTTATTATCATATCTCTTTTATCTTCATTTATTTTAATAATGAAGACACTCAACGAGATGTGTAAGTTTACCACATTCAATGATGATTGGTATTAAACATCCATTATCATCTTCAATTCTAGTCCTTATACCATTTCACTATTCATCCATACCATTATATATGTATTATGACCCATCTTTTGTTATACAATCCTTTTTACACATGGTTTTGGGTTTATAAAACAAAACATGTTCCTTGGGGTCAAAACCGCCAAATAACCCAAAAGGGTTTCAATAATGTTTTATATAATGATTTAGCTTCAGTACAAGTAACCAAATTAAATTTTTTACCATGTGACATTATTTCCCATCATTAATAAAATTTAACATCAATTCTATATTAACACCTTCTTTATACATGTTTAACTAAATAGGAACCGGTCATTAAAACTGAGAAAGAAAACAGACACGAATGATGAAATTGAACCTTATAACCAATAAAAAATTATTGAATAAACATAAAAAGGTTACACTAAATTATATATATATATAAGTGGTTTAAAAAATTTTAATTAATGAACTTAATTTGATTATTCAGGTCCTTAATATCACATGGATAATACCAGTAGACTTTAGGTAAGGGAACCTCTCTATTTTACTTTTACTCAAGAATGTCCTCTATGCAATGCAATTTTATGTGTAATACCCAAGGATGGGTTATGATTCCAAACATCCCCATACATCCTTCATGATTTATATGTGATGAGAAACCTGTTCTTTCACATGAATCCCTCATATGTACATCTGATACCATGCCGATAATCAGTAAGGAATTCTACGTAAATTGAATTTATTACTTCGAGATGACCTATCATTCTTTTTACCCAAATGAATTTTTCTATTATTTTTATGTACAACATATACACAATTTTTATATGCATGAAACTCATGTTTCAAGATCCATCACTCATTCTCTTTCATGGATATACAATATTTTAAATGAATCTTTCCTCGATACTTCCCAATAAGCAAACTCATTTTATTGGAACTTCCCAATCATCTTCCCAATTTTTAGCGCACTATATCCTCTATTTTAATCCACTATTTCCTTGATATAATATGTATTTTTATTGTATATACCTTTTTGGTTCACATCGGGGTTTAGATAATGTATTGTTCTTTTTATATTTTAAAATACCTGTATTCTTTTCCTAAAAACTACACAAAAATGTTGTAATGATAAATATTTTTAAATACATTCTATACATGTTGTCACTTATTATTGAAATCACATACCATGAAAAATTCCTATATTACCTTTTGAACTTCAAATTTTTTCTAATTCCATTCATCATAGAGACTTTCATGATATGCCCTTTGGTTATACATTATGTCATGATTGTGGAACCCAATTCCTTAAATGGGTAGCCCTCATATTTATGTAAGATTAATTATGTATGATTTCATAGGAGGAAATAAAATTCATGAAATTTAATATGGGTGTGACTAGATATAACTCCAAATCATTGGGTAAATATGAGTCTCATGAGATGTTATGTGTGATGGTCTTGGTGGTTAGCCCTGTCTTGTTCTACTATGTGAAACGGTCTTGGCAGTTCGCCTTGGTTTGTGCTACTATAGAAAACGGTCTTGGCGGTTAGGCTTGACTCTTACTAAATTCATATTTTATTTTTCTACATCATTTTTATGATTACATGTTTAAATGATCCCTTATTTATGTGATATAATTCCATATGTTACATGACTTTTTATTTCATTATGTCAAGCCTTATATCCCATGTGCTAATGCTTTGTTCTTATGGTTATTACCTTACTAGGATTTATCTAATCCATTTTTTTATATCATACATAGGTTATCCTATACAAATTTATGAGAACTATACAATATATTATCTAATAATAGAGTTAAATAAAAATATGTTTTTAAATTTTTTGACTGTGTACCTAGTTTTCTAAGATACTAAACTTTATGATCCATGTAATATACTCTTTTGTATAATTATTCATAAGTAATGTAATGTTATATATAAATTTTTACGGTCACTATAGATTGTATCATTAGATATTAAAGTTATTTTCAGAGATTAAAAAAAGATAACCCTAGTGAGAACCTTATGGATGATACGAAGTATAAGAAAACACATCTATGTTTTGCTATGTATAGATTAAGTTGTTTTTCAAGAAAATATGTTCCTTTCTAGATGAAAATGGGTAGAGGCAGCACTGGCATAGATATACCTAAGAGTGAAAACACCAAAAAAGGGTTCCATGATTGACCTGGTGTATCCTCGTACCCGACAACATGCCTTGCTGCACTGTTGGTTTGACACTCCCGGGGGATATGGCTTGATAAATTCCAGAGATTAATACAAACCATTATTAAGGGAACAAAAAAACCCATAAGAATATAAGTTATGAAATGTATCAAGGATAACCCATAGTTAATCCTAAGAAATCACAAGAAAGGACAAACTTCTCCTTTAAAATTTTATCATTTTTTGTGGATGTTTTTCATCATATGCTCAATAGCTGTGTATACAAGAACTCTAACTGTACATTATTTTTCTTAGTTAATGAATGGAAATATAAGAACACACTCCAAAAAAAAATTTATAAGCAATGTAAATATTGGCCTAATGATATACCTAATATGATGGGAATTAGTGCTCAAAACATTATGACAATTCTTACTTAGCTGGATCATGTTTTGAATAATAACTTTAATCATGTGGAATTCCCTCCTCCTTTAAGGAAGAGGAATGTTGTCATAGAATCCTTCACTAGGAAAAGGCCTCCAGTGTTTAGAGGATCTTATGATCCCCTCACCACAGAACCTTGGAGTAACTCCATTAAAATGATATAATCCATCATCCAGTGCTTGAAAGAAACAAATGTTGTTCTGGTATTCTATCATTTTGATGTGGAAATTGATCAGTAGTGGAAAATGATGAAGAATACAATGTCCCAAGAGGAAATTGAATCCATGGATTGGGAGTAATTCATGATGATATATTTCAATAAATATTTTCTTCTAACCCTCCATCTCAGGATGAAAAGAGGGTTTCTTGAACTCAAGTAGAAGGAAAACGAGTCTATCAGGGTGTATTAAGAAAACATTACAAGGCTTGTAATGTACACCTCTATCTAGGTCATGAACTCTGAATTCAAGGTAAATTTATTCTTTTTCAGGATAATGTCGAGTCTACAGAAGATGTTGGTCATCCTATAATTCGACAGTTATGAGGATATTTTAACTTGTTCCCCCAAGAATGAAATAGAGATTGGAGACTCTCTATGGTCTTTGTGGCCTGGTGATATGAATTGAAAAATTTGTAACCACATGGGTGTTTCAACAAACAAATCCCATGATGGAAAGAAGTTTGAATATCCCACTTGTAAAAATTATTGGATGTAGAATCCTTGGAACTTTCAAAAGCGATCAAGGAATTGCTTCAAATATGTAATGTTGGGACATCACGTGAAGAACTACTGAAGGGATATGAAAAGTCCTGCTAATGTGGAAGAATAAATGAAGGTTCAAATCCACACACAACATATAGTGCAATGTTACAACGGAAAATAACATGGGAATTATGTGAACAATTTCCCCAAGACAATGGTTGTCAGAGGAAATCAACAACAACTTCTAAGGCAACAATGATGGTCTTATACTATCACTACTGTTTAGGTGGATATGGAAAATTATGTGGTGACATGTATTCTAGATAGTATTTAATGAATAGAAAAAATACTATTTGATTCGTGTTCTACACATTCTTTCATGTCTTGAAAGTTTAATAGAACTATTTAAACAGCACCAAAAAATTGGAGGACATATTATATCTGAGAACAGTGAATGAAAGAATTACTGTGTCTATGGTCTTTAACACCTTCCAAGTAATTTTTTGTAGGCTGAACCTCCCAAAAAATATCTTCATAATTCATGTAATGTAGTTCGATGCTATTTTGGGTACAAATTGTATATCCTTATACAATGATAATATCAACTATCAGGTAAGGAAGATCACTCTTCACATCCTGAAGCATCATACATTAATTTACATGTGTAATAAAGAATATGAATCTCATTTAGAGTCATATTCTCATGTGTGGATATTACTTCTCTTTGAGAAATAATATCTATCCCAAATGATTGAGACAAAGAAGAGAATCAAGCTAGAAGACATTTCAATCATGAGGGATTACACTGATGTATTCTCTGATGAGTTTCTTGGTCTTCCTTCTGACTAAGAGAATGAGTTCTCAATTTATCTTATTCATGGATCTCATCCAATATCAAATAAACGGTAACGAATGTCCACAATAGTGATGGAATAGATGAAGAATAAGTTATAGGAGAATCTAGAGAAGGGTTTAATAAGACCATGTGCTTTACCGTAGGGTGCATCGGTCCTCTTCCTCAAGAAAAAGATGATTTAATTAAACTCTTCATTGATTATCATTATCATAAGAAAATCATGATATAGAACAAGTATCAACTCCCATAGATAGATGACTTGTTCGATCAACTTCATGGGGACAGTTATTTCTCAATGGTGGACCTTGGATCGGGACATCACCCATTAATGGTGAAGAAGGAAGATATACCCATGTGTTCCTTTTTAATGAGGTATAGACAATGTTAGTTCATAGTGATTCTCTTAGGACTCACTAATTCCCCAACCATTTTCATGTATTTAATTAATATTGAACTTATAGATTACCTAGACAAATTTGGGGTAGTATTTATTGATGATTTTATGATATACTCCATGAGAAAGAACGGAACTGACGTGAATTTGAATACTGTGCTCATGACATTGCGAAGGGAGAAGTTCTATGCAAAATATAGTAAATGTGAGTTCTGGATAGAGGATATATCATTCATGGGGCATGTTATCACCAGAAAATGGATATATGTGGAGCCTTCAAAGACAATGTTAATTGAAGAGTGGCCCCAGCCAAAATCTGTAATGGATATCTATATCATCTTTGGTCAGTCTGGTTATTATCGACTATTCATGAAGAACTATTCACGATTGTCAAACCCAATGACCAATATAACATGAAAAGGAGTAATGATTCTCATGACTCATGAATGTGACAACTATTTTAAAGAGTTGAAAAAGAGGCTATTCAATGTGCCAATACTCCCACTCTAAACATATAATGAACTCTTTTGTCATATACAATTATTCATTAAAGAACAAAAATGGTTGTGTACTGATGAAAATGGTAAAGTGACAGAATATTACTAAACATTACTTAAAATCCATGAGAAAAACTATCCCACACATGAAGAGGAGTTGTCGGCAATGATATTTTCATTGATAATCTGGAAACATTTTCTCTATGGGGAGAAGTGTGAGATATATACTGATCAAAATTGTCTCAAATATATATTCACACAAAACGATATTAATATTAACCAATGATGTTGGATTGAGCTCATCAGGTAAAATGACTGTTGAATCTACTACCATCTCGTTAAGGAAAATATGGTGGAGGGTTCTTTAATTAGAAAGGATCCTACATCATTATCAATGATAAAAATATAAAATGATGTGATAATATTAGATTTAAAGAGGATGGACATAGTAATCATAAAGTTTGTAACATCATTAATCTGTTCTGAAATGATTTCTCAACCATCCTCCATAGAGAAAATAAAGGGTTCTTTATGAAAGGATGTGGTAATTATGAAAAGGGTGGAATCTATTCAAAATGGGTAATCCTCAGAGATCAAGGTGGATGAAGAATGAGTTGTAAATTTTTTCTCAAGATTATGTGTACTATATGATCAAGAGATAAAAAGGGGGTTATGAATGATGAATATAGCTTAACCATCTTTATTCACCTAGGGGCATAGATATGTATTGAGATCTATGAGAGAACTTTTTGTTAGACAACATGGAGAAAAATATATATTAATATTCATAAATGTGCTAAGTATGTTAGCAAGTGAAGTCTGAGAGGAAAAAGTCTATGGAGATGACGCAACCACTACCCATTCCAACATGTTTATGGGAGAACAATACCATGGACATTATCACTAGACATCCAAGGACATCCAGATGAAATAATGCTATATTGGTCAAAGTGGATCGTCTTAAAATGATATCTACTTTATCGCAATTTGAGAGAATATATCATTGTATGAAATTGCATGGAATTACATAAAAAAAATGTGTTAAGGCTACATGGTCTACCACTATCTATTGTATCCGATTGTGATCCATGATTCACCTAAATGTTCTGGAAAAGTCTCCAATATGCTCTAAGCACTGAACTGAACTTCAATACGGCCTATCATCCTAAAAGCGGATGGCCAATCTATGGGAACTATTCAGAAATTAAGAGATACGTTGAGAGAATTTTATATGGAAATTAAAGGAGGATAGTACTAACATATTACACTAGTTAATTCTCTTATAACAATAGTTTCCAATCGAGTCTCTTAATGGCACTATATGAAGCCCTTTATGGGTAAAGGTGAATAACACCAGCGTGTTGGGAAGAAGTCGGTGAGTGTAAGCTACTATGACCTGAAATAGTCAACGAAATGGTGTAGGTGGTTAAAACCATTCAGAATCATATCAATAAATCCAGAAATTGGAAGAAGACTAATGAATAAAATCTTCGACAAGACCTTGAGTTCAATGATGGAGACATGGTATTTCTCCCCATATCTCCATGGAAGAAGGTCATGAGGTTTGGGATCAAATGGAAGCTATGTCATAGGTACATCTTCCCATTTGAGATTTTTGATCTTATTAGGGATGTGGCCTATTGACTAGAACGTACACCTACTAAGGCCAATGTACATGATGTCTTCCATGCATCCCTTTTAAAAAATTACATACCTGATCGATCACATGTTCTATCTTCAGAGGTGGTATAATTGGTGAAAGATATTTCTTACAAGGAGCTGCTAATAAAGATATAGGATCATAGAGACAATGTTCTATGTAAAAAAACTTCTCACTTGGTCAAGGGATAATATAGGAACTATAAGTACGAAGAGGCAACATGGGAAAAGGTGGGGGCAATAAAGGAAATGTACCTGCAGGTGTTTATGGATTAGAATGTAAAACAAAATTCTAAGAAAGAAATTTCATAAGGGAGATGAATGTAACATCATGAAGTTTTAAATGGATGTTTCCTTATTGTCTTATAATCACATGAAATCATAATATAATAAACTAATAAATGGCATGTGTCCTTTAAACATAATTATGTCACTTTTTTGCTTTGTATTTCAAAAATACAACACACATGGTTGCAATCAGTAAGTTATTTGTAGTCTGGTACGACCAACGTAATTATTGGTGAATAATAACAACCCATTATGTTAAAAAAGTTAACCTCATGAATAGTTACATACCGCAATGAATATTATCCATACCTATGATAGTATATAAATAATATTCAAGTGGAAGTATGATATTCCTATATCCTGGAATAAGAAAATAAATGTTTTAATATTTTTTTTCAAATAAGTTATGATTTTAATTAGATAATAATTTACACATATTTAGAATTTTATTAATGAAAAATGGATTAATTTTTTGGATTATAAATTTTGAAAAATGGTTTGGTTGAATATTTGGGATTTTTCTGAAATACTTGAATTTTTTATGTATTGAAAAATAAGGTAATTTACAACATATATATATATATATATTATGCTGAATAGAATTTTTCTAGCATTATGGATGATGTCAGAACACTTGGTTCAAATTCACATTTCCCATTTACTTATTTTTGGTCATGGAATCATCACTATTTTTTCTTTTAGGGGAAATTAATAAACTAATTGGGAAATGTTTTTGAAAACCCTCTCCTCCTCCACTATAAATACACCCACTCACTCCCTCTTCTCTTGACAACTCTCAATCCTTGGGCATTGAAAATATTCCTCTGATATATCTCCTCAAGATCAGACCACACGTCCAACATCTCTTAGTCTCTTCAAAATAATAAATCCTCTCCCCCTAAGAAGGAAATCATGGTGTTTTTAATCAAGAGGTAAATTCCAGTTTTCTATTCATTCACTTTCTTTTCCAGTTCATATGTTTTATTTTCTATCCTTATCTCTACTCATCTAAATTTTATGATAACTCCAGTGTCTACACTTAATATAATGTTTTTATGATAATAGAATAAGTTATTATCATCTCTCATTTACTATTGTTTTATTTTAATATTCGATACACCATACAAGATGTGTTAGCTTACCACATTCAAGGAAGATGGGTATTCAATTTCCATTACCGTCTAAAATTATAGTCATAAAACCATGTTTATGGTTGAAATAGACCATAATATATATATTATTTATTATATTGGGTTCAATAAACCATATCTATAAGTGGTATAGGTTTTGTAAAGCAAAACATGTTCTTAATGGTCAAAAACGGCTAATTAACCTCAAATGATGTCACTAATGATTTATATAATGATTCAAATTCACTCCAAGTGACCAAATTAAATTTCCATCCATGTAACCTTCAGAATGTTAAATAACAAAATGTATCCTATATTCCAGATGAACACATTGATCATACAAGTTTATCCGAACATGAAATTATCATTAAAACCAAGAAAGAAAACAGACCCGAACAATGAAATTGAACCTTATAACCCATAAATAAGGTATTGAATAAACATAAAAATGTTATAATAATTATTTTAAAAGTATAATAGTTTCTGTATTTATTAACTAAAGAACCTAATTTTCTTATCCAGATCATTAATACCAAGTGGAGAATAATATTAGACTTAAAGTAAGGGATCCTCTCGATTTCACTTTTGTTCAAGAATGTCCTCTATGTTATTCAATTTTATCTATAATCCCTAATGATGGGGTAGGATATCGCACCTCACAAATACTTCCCTCATTATTTATATGATATTAGAATACATTTTCTCCATCATGATTCCCTCATAAGTACACCTGATACCATGCCGACAATCTGTAATGATTCCCTCTTAAGTGTATCCCTCCTCGATACATACCTACACAAAAAATCATTTTATAAAAACATCCCAAATTTCATCCATATTTCTAGTGAACTATATCCTCTATTTTAATCCACAATATTTTTTATAAAATCAATCATTTTATTATAAAAACATTATGGGTTAACTTATGGGTTTATATAAAATATTTTCCCTTTTCTAATTTAAAAGCTCAATATTATTTTCCTTCAGATTGCAAGAAAATGTTTTAATGCCCAAATTTCTCAAATAGATTTCCAACATTTTGTCACTTATATTTTACATGAAATTAAAAGATATATGCCTATTTTACCTTATAAAAATCAATGTATTTTCTTATTCCATTAATCATGGACACTTCAATTATACACCCTTTGGTTATGGTTTATGTCATGATTGTGGTACCCAATTCTTTCATGGGGTAGCACATACTTTTATGTAGGATTGAATATATATAATTCATTATTTGGAAAACATCTTAATTAAATGTAATATATGTGTTCCAATATATTTTTCCAATGAATTGGGTAAATCTGAGACTCATGTGATGCTATGTACAACAACATTGGCAGTTAGCCTTGGATTTTGCTACTATATTCAACGGTCTTGGCACTTGGCCTTGGTTTGTGATATTATGGGAAACAATCATGGTGGTTTTTCTTGACTCATACTAAATTGATGTTTTATTTTTCTTCTACATTTTCAATTATTCATTGTTTAAATAATCCCTTATTTATATAATATGATTCCATATGTTACATGCCTTTTTATATTATCATGTCATGCCTTCTATATCATATTGTAATGCATTGTTTTAATGTTTATTTCCTAATAGGGATTTTATATCATCACTTGGATCATGTTATCCACGTATTATCCTTGGAAGATATATGAGAACAATGGTAGATAAGAGATCATTATGGAGTTTAAATAAAATGTTTTTTAATGTTTGGTTATATACCTTGTCTTCCAAGACACTAGAATTTACAATCCTTATCTCGTACTATAGTGTATAATTAGGCTTAATGTCATGAAAATTTTTATTTAAATGTAAAGGGTTTCTATATAGTGTATATGGTTTTCCCATATTTCACATGTGTACTGGGTTTCCACATCTTCCCATAGTAGATCAAGACCATCATTTTTATTCCCATCATTATCTAATGAGATATATATCATTACCCTATAAATGATATGGATATATAGGTCCCACTAATCAAATAATGAAACCATACATAAATGTCCCAAAAGATCATAAATAGTCATATCATAACCCATGAAATGAAATGGGTGTCATAATAATGTAATAATAACTTCAAGTATAGAAATGAGGTAGGTTTCATAATAATTTCATCAAAGAATAACCATGAGAATAAGTGTGTTTCAAAAATATAAGACCAATAAATGTGATGTGGGATTCAAGAAAATATATCCCATGAAATAGAAATGTCCCTCTGAAACACATAACCCATGAATGATAATGGGATTTATAAATATATAAACCATTAAATGGTAAATGGGATTTATAAATATTATTCCATCAAAATATATAACATTCAGAGAAATTCAATGAATTAAAACATTAAATTTTTCCTAAAAATCCATGAGTAAGACCAACTAATGTCACCTTATATGGAAATTATTTTTGGAATTATATTAAAAAAAATTCTTGAGTAAAATATATATTATTTCTTGACAAATAATTTTAAAACAATAGTCATTTTGAAAAACAATTTATTTTTAAAATAATCCTTAACACTTATAATGGTGTTCAGAAAACACTTTGATAAAATTTATCATAGAAAATATATAAAAGAAACATGAAAATATTTAAAAAATGTATCCTTGAAAAGATATAATAAATATATAAATCCTTTTTAGAAAAATGGTTTTGAATGAACACAAATTTCTGACCGACTAGAGAAATAATGTTGCATTTTCATAATTTTTTATTAATTATATTTTCTGAAAAAGAGTGAGAAAATGTTAAAATCACATGAATATAAAACTAATATCTATATTATATGAAAAAAAATGTTTGTTCTTGATATATGTAACAAAATATTTCATCAATGGAAGCATAATCATAATTGATCTCAAAAAAAGATGAGAATGAAACTAAAAACATTTCCACTTTATTAACATTAAATTACAATACAATTTAATGAATAAAATGAAATGGAGATTAAACTATCATAAAAATAAAAAATTTAATGATATAAAATGTAAAAAGGAATAATATATAACCCATATAAAAATATTAGTGCATAAAATGACATGTGTCTCAAATAAAGAATATTAAGACACAATTAATATAAATATTTGTTAACATTTGAATCCAAATCCCATGAAAGAATGATTATAAAATGGATATGTCAACATCCTTAAATTTAATTATAAGACTCATAAAATACATACATTGGAATTATAAATCAAAAAAAAAAACAAATGAGTGGTATATTAGGCATGTATCTCACTGAAATAAAAAGTGAGATGAAATTCCCTTACCTTAAGAAATGAATTTAATCACAATCATTCAAACTTCCTATATAATAAAAATAAACATATGATAAATCTAATAAATAAAAATATTATTATATATAATAGCATATATGGTTTGGTTTTGACTTTATATTACTGGGTTGTTAACAACTCCATGTTAATGTTATGTTTCATATAATATCCTTTTTATATTTCATATATGTTTTCACTTGTAATTCATGATCCTATTACCTAGATCATGATTTAATTATTTAAAAAATATAAAACATGATATAAATATCATATATATTAATATAATATATATTTTATATAATATATATTATATATAAGTTTGAAATGGATTACACCATTCGTGGAGACAGTTGGTCGTATGAACGTTGGAATGGTGTTTTTGTTTTATTATCATATTGAGTGAAATAAAGTAAAAGGAAAATAAGTATATATATATATATTATAATTAATTTATAATTATTATTTTATATATATCATATAATCTGACTAAAACCATGTCTAATACATACCATGTGATTTGTGAATGAATCAAATCCCTTTTAGGGGCCAGTAATCCACACTTCCCCAAACCAAATTTTCATAGTGAAAAAAAAATGGAATAGATTAATGTATTTTTTATATAAAAAATTTAGAATCCTAAATAAAGAATAAATATAATAGAAATAATATAAAATTATTATTTTCTTCAAAATTCACATCCATGGGAGGTGTTAAAGGAAAAAACGAACAACATTGTTTTGTAACGCAGTAGTTCGATGTACACAAAAAAGGTAATTTTGTTAACAGTAAAATAGATATCTATGTAAGTGTGGGTAAAACCAATATAATAACACAATATAATTATATTTTGGATGCATATGATATTACATAATCACTCAATATGAATAATTATGGTAGTGGGTATAGAAAATAAATAAAAGGAGCTTAAGGAAGGATCCTACATCTCCTTAGGGTTACTCCTTTTTCATTGCACAAACGGGACTCCTTTGATGGATTTATGAAACATGAAAGGTTTAAATAGGATGTAGGTATGTTTTCTTGATTTATTTATCATATTTTTGGTGATTCAAGGGGTTTTGAATTGTGAATAAGTTGATGGGGTGACTGCATTTTTAGAGTGGAGGAGGAGAGAGATTCTTCTAATATTTTTAAAAGGGAATTCTAGCCACATTTCTATTATTATATTTGGATCCCATAATGGTAATAATTATATGAAATGTTGGAAGAGGGTCGAAATATGTCCATCCTATAGATTTTGTAAATTTTATAGGTCATTGGGGACTTATGTTTAAGGATTTTTCCCTTATTAAGCTAAATTATTTCTAAATCGTTGTAATTAATTTTAATTATGTCTGATAATATATTTTTGTCAAAAACTGAGATGGATTTATTTTAAATTTAAAAATTTAATATTATAAATATGGAATCAATTTTTATAATTCCTAGTCAATGAAGTGGCCTAATATAGTTCAAATTTAATCCTAGAGATAAGAAGACAAAGCGGGGTTTTAAAGTAAAATGTTCAAAATATTGGTATGTTTCTTAATCTTTTTTTAAATGAAATTTATTTCTATGAAGTAAATTTTCTTAATTTAATAAAAATTCATATAATTAAACTATTAAAATAGTTATAAAAGTTTATCATATAAACAAATTTGATGAAAATGTATTTTAGAATTAAAATTTTGTATTTTTCACCATTACTCAAAAAATGAATATTCAACAAAAAATTCCTAGAAATCACCATAATATAATTTTTATGTTCATATTTAAAATATTATGTTTAATTATATGTATAAAATAAATAAAAGTACTGTAAATTGGATTTAAATTGGTTTTCCATTAATATGTTGTAAAATTTCATATTAGAAGAATATATATTCTTATTATTAATATTTTATTTTTTCTTATCTAATTCCTATAAAATATAAAGGATATGTATAAAAAATATTGATATATTATATTATATTTTAAAATTACTGAAAACACTAATAAAATAGTTTTTGGTTAATTTATATATATAAAAGAATGTTTGTACGTAGAAAAATAATTTTCATAGAAATGTAATTTCATTATTTTCATATAGGTATTATATTTATTTATACTAATTGATAAATAGATGACTAATTTACTAAAAATGTGAAATAATATTTTCAAAATTTATTTAATCTTATTCATAAATATCATTCAAATGGAAAGGTGGAGTCTATAAAAATATTGGAATAATTATATTCGTAGTATATTGTAGTTTGATAAAAACAAATCATTTTGTGTTGAACAAGATATCAAAGGAACTAAATTTTTTTTGTAACACAATCCCAATATATATTTTATTGTAACTCATGTTAATATATGTCTTTCACTTCATTCATGCACGCCAAAAAAAGTTCATCGTTATATTAAAAGCTCTATTCAGTATTGCCTGAAATTTAAAATATCAAAAAGATTAAATTAATATGAAAAAAATATTTCACAAAATCACGGGGTGTTACATATGTAGTTTTCACTATGTATTCACCATATACCTTACTTATAATTTCCTATTATACATATATTCCTAAAAAAATGTGTCTAGCATATTATTGAATGAGAACATTGGGGGTCAGAAACCTCCTTGTTTTCTGAAATGAAATTGTTTCAGTGGATGGAATTACAATGGTCAATGACTTATTGATGGATAGATTATATTTCAATACAAAATTAGAGAATTATATATGGGTGTTCCAAGGAATCACTTTATGTTTCAACCACCTCTTCGTTCATTCCACCATTAATTAAGTTGTTTTTATAGCTGAATCCCACATCCAAGGTGTTAAGGATATTTATATATTTAAGGCCCACAATTATAACTTCTAGAACTGTAATCAAGGGGATCATAGTGTTTATATCCATATTTGAGATCATGATATATATTAATTCAACTATATATCACACAACACTATACATCATGTTCTATGATATTCAATATACCTATCATTATCCTAAATTTTCATTCCTATGGAAAATACTTATTGAGGAATAAATTTTCGAAATCATCACAAGTGTTGATGGAACCTGATGGTTTAATCATTAGATATTCCCTGACCTGATATCAAAATTATAACTAGGAGAAAGGAATTGTATTAGATACCATTAGGTTTAAAATTTTCACATATCTACCAAAATTTTGACATATAGTCATGTGGTTCGTCAGTTTGAATGTGATGGAACATTTAAATTTTTTAGATCATCTATATAAGGCTCAGCATTATCTTGAATGGTTTTTCCTCTATAGGTTTGTGAAAAATTATCATTGAAGCCTTATATATTATAGATAAATTTTATTCTATGATTTATTATTCTTGATGAACACATTACACCTCAATCATTTTATAAGTAGAGTTTGAAATTATATATAGTAAGGCCACTAGGGATGACACACTCTAAAATATATATCTGTTTGCAGGAAATTAGGACCTCAAAATATTTGGGTATTATTTAATTTACTCCTGACATTCAAAAATATGTAAAGGAGTTAAGAGTTTTTAACAAACACAATGATCTCCGATCATAGAGAAAAACAACATTCCATATGGAAATAAATAAATAAAAACATAATAAAATTAGATGAATGATAAATAAAGATAATAAATATATTTTTAAACACATTACTTCACTATGCCATCCAAAAAATGTTTCCAATTCTTCCAGGTACTTATCAATTTCATTACTTTTGATGAGATTCCAGATTATAAACTATTATTTTATTATCTAATTATATTTATAGCTAAAAATTATTGTAATAATAAATTCCAAGGAAAGTCCCTTGCCTAATCAATTTCGTGTGGAAGAGTTTTAAAAATATTATTATACAATGATTTTTAACTAATTTGCATTCAAATCTAAATAAGAAAATAACATTATAAGGGGAAATAATTACATAAATAATGGCTCAAGATAAATTTTTGAGAAAGATTGTTTTGTTTTCCACATCTATAATTCATTTATTAGAAAATTTAACTTGTTAAAAATCATTATAAGGTAATTATAAGTTAATTAGTTATATATAGGTTAATATAATTAATTTGATAATATTAGTTCACTAAAATAGATGAAATATTTAAAATATTTAATGAAAATAATCAATATAGTATACTAGAAACATCTTATCCGACTAAAATAAATTAGCGTTCCATCCTCCACACCACTCTTTGTAAAAGACATGCAATAGAATATTTTAAAATTTACTTTGGAAAATAATTATTCCAAATTTAATCCATGATTGAAATTAGAGACTATGCTCACCCACTCATTTCCCACCTATCAATCCACCACCACTATATTTTACTAGCCATGTTTGTATGAGGATGATCACATCAAACATAATCATTTATTTTGATGTAGAGGAACTGTATAACTAGATGTAAATGAAATAAATATATTTATTAATCCATATAAAACAAATAAAAATACGTTATTTATAGATTACACATAAGCCACCACATTAAAGAATGTGTCATAGTGTTTTCAAACAATAAAATGGGAAATATCCCCAATGTTCTCCTGGTTTGAAGATGTCTTCGTGATTCTAGAAACATCATTGTTGCATAATTGTATCATATTTATTAAAATTCAAATCCCAAAATAATCATGTGATGAAATCTCAATAAATTTGTCTGCTTTCATTCTATACCCATGAACTGAGATTCCTCATTCCCTAAAAAGAATTAGGCCAGAGGGTGAATATTTGAGAACTATCCCTCAAATCAAACTTTTTGATCTCATGGATATACTAATTCTAGGAGCCATGATATTGACGGTTTCCGAATTTCATTCATTAAGAAGTTTCTTTCATTATGCATTGTGACCATGAAATAGAATTTCAAATATCTAAATTTGAGGTCTCACAGTGAATAACTTTTCACAGTGAAAATCATGTTTGATCATAATTATTCTCACCCACTCAATGATTCCTCAGAATGTATATATATATTTTATAACACAAATCCTCCATGATTCATTAGATCATGGTCGAACATTTATCCTATCATTATATAATACATTGATCAAGGATCAAGATATTACAAATTCACCAAAAATCCTCTAAAATAATATTATTCTCTTAAAAAAATTCCATTAAAAATAAATAAAAATAACAGTAGATTAGAAAGTACAATAAAAAATGTTTGAAAATGATACTGAAAAGAGTTGGGAATTTAGTGTGTACTGCTTAACCACTATGTTAATCCTTATTGAAATTTATATATTTAAAATATAAAATGAGGTAATTTATAAAATAAGTTACATACATTGATTAATTTATATGATTATCAATTAGGGTTGGCCCCACTAGGGAATGATACCCATAATTTGTTGTGAATCAAGATATGTTGAATAAAATTAAAATCTTATGACAAATTTATCTTTTTGTTCATTAAAACACAATTAAAATTATTATTTAGTAGGAAATTGATATATTACAGATTTCATAAAAAATGTTTCTTTGTTTACCACTATGGGGGTATTCCTAAGGAACATTTATTGGGTGTTGTTTCTATGTACCAAAATTATCTATGCGAACTTATTTTACAATGGTCAATATGGAATCAATATACTAAATAGTTTATCTTCACTAAAACATTGAAAACACATTACTCACAAAATTTAAAAGGTCATAGAGCCTCTATGGGGTAAAATTTTAAATAAACTATTTAAATTTTTTTCACAATTATTGTAGTAGATACATACTCTATATTCATCATCATAACTGATCTCAACATCATTCCTTGTAAAATTGTATCATTGATATTCAAACCTATAAATTCATTCAAAAACAATATTTTTAAAAATATAAATCTTCATGTTTTTTTATTATCCATGTTAAATACATATTTATTAAATTCAATATCATATCTATATCTTTTCCATGATTCAAGCCCTCCCTCAACTTCATCAATCATATTAAGATTCATCAATATATTCAATTCAATTCCTAAAATCATATATCTTTAAGAAATAAATTAATTTTCTTCAATACATGGTAACTAATAAAGTTTTATTTGGTCAATCATGATATACATTGATTTTCGAAAATATTATTATTAACACATGATCACCAAAACACCATTTACCATGACAAGCTTTTCCATTTTATGGAAAAAATGATTAACCATATATGTTTTTTATTTTAGATATCATCTATAATAGAACTATAAAATTCATAAATTCATATGAATATATCCCATATAGGAAATTAACGCAAAAAAACCCGTGCCTACATATATATAAAAACATTAAGGTTAACTATGATGATGTAACACTCTAAGAAAAAAATTGGTAGTGGTTTTTAGTGAATGGTTTAAAAAACACCACTAAATATTTAAGAAATATTATTTCATGATGGTTTCTGAATCTACCAGTAAATGTCATATTTTATTTTATTTATTTCATTTGTATTATATCAAAAACGACCACTAAAATATATATTTTTTATATTTTTTAATCTATTATTTTCGCGGTTGTTTATAAATTCATCTACATGTTCGGAATGGATTTTTAAAAACAACTGCTAAATAAATATAAAAATATTAAATATTATACATTTAATTATGATTTATTATTCATAATTAATATTTACTATTTATATTATCTTATTTTTTATTAATTACAATTTAAATAATTATAAAGTGTTATTTTTTAAATATTTGTAATTCATAGTTAGTAATTACAAGAAACTTTTCAATATTCCTAGATAAATTGATTTTTAGACTTTTATATTAATTTAAAGTAACTTTTGATCTGAGTGTCCATTTTAACTCCTCAACCATTGATATTATAGCTTGTAAAATGAGTTAAAACAAACTTATATAATATTTGAATAAAATTAATAAAATATAAAATATTACAACATTATGAAAATATGAAAATTGTACATGAACTTCAAATGACTATAAATATTGATACGTGTGTCCATTTTTTCTCTATAAGATATCGAATAACAAAATTCATTGATATCTATGCCGGATTTTCTTTTATGGGTCTTAGTGACAATTCTTTCAAGGTCAAAAAGGACCATAATTCTTCTAGGACTGAGTTTTGGTTCTGATACCATGATTTTTGATTGTTTTGTGACATTTCAACTCCCTTTTAAAGTGCCTTCAAATGATTCCTGGTCCATCTATGATTTTATTCCATGGATTTACATTTTTATTGATTTTATATTGTTACAATTGTTGTGGGTTTCCCCCATTTAGTGAATTTTTATCATTTATATAATAGTTTAACAAATTTCTATTCACATATACTCAAATATATATATTTATATATAATTTATATAAAATTGTAAATATTGATTTAGAATTATGAAAATTGTATTTATTCGAAGATATTTATATGTAATTATGAATAATTTTCAATATTTATAAAGATTTGTAAATATTTATATGTATTTATGTTTATATATTTTTAGATCATATATGGGCATATATATATATATATGTTTTATATCTACTTAGGTTTATATATATATAAATTATTATATAATTATATAAATATCTATATTTATAGACATTTTCATGACATTAAAATGTGTAGATATATATTTTGTTAAATTTCATTTTATGAAAACTTATATTTACTGATATAGATATTGACTTATTATATATAATGTATTACTATTTAATTGTTCATTTATTATTTATTTTAATTTAATTCACCATTAATTATTAATTATTTTTTATTTGTTATTCATTATTTATTATTCACTTATGTATTATAAATTATTTTTTATTATTATTTATCAATGAATTATTGTAAAAATATTATTTAATATTTATTGAATATGTATTTTATATTTTATAAAAAATTGTCACATAATATTTATATTTCATTATTACATTATCAATTATTATAAATTTATAAATTATTTTTTATTTATTTTTCATTAACAATTGTGCCCTTTTTATTATATTTTAATAATTTAATATGACTTTAGCAATAATTTAAAACATATTATATTATTATTTTATATAATATTCATTATTTTAGTATTATTTTTTATTATTCAGTTTTAAATTTTTATATAATAAATATTATTTTATTTTTAGCTTATTATTACTATTTTATTAATTAATTATTACTTTTATTGTTACATTTTTATTGTTTATTTATTATGTTATAATTAATTACTAATTATCATTTATTTATTTATTTATAGTTTTTTATCAAATATGAGTATATTTTCTCTATTAATTAATTAATTATTAATTATTTATTCATTAAGAATTTTTTATTTATTTTTTAATAATTAAAATTTTATAAATAATATATTTTAAATTATTTATTACTTATTAAATTTGAATTGATTATTATTATTTATTATTTAATATTTATTATTTATTCATTTATTATCAATTAATATATTATTAATTTTTTGATTTATTATCTATTATGTATTATGTATTATGTATAATTAATTTATTTTGTATTTATTATATTTTTTATATTTATTTCAAATGTATTTTATATTATTACATATTATTTAATATTTATTATTAATTTACTAATTATTTTTAATATATTATTAATATATTATTTAAATATTATTTATTATTAATTTATAATTAACATATTATATAACGATTAATTATTTACATACATATAGATTGTATATTTTTTATTATTATTTTGGAATTTATTTTATTATTAATTTATCATTAATCTATTGTTAGTGAAATAATTATTAATTCATTACTTATTTATCATATCATTATTTATTATTTTTCTTCATTATTTATTAATATTTTATAATTTATAATCCATTAATTTATTATTTATCTGTTACATATTAATGATTCATGAATATTTATTATTTATTCATTATTATTAATTAATTAATAATGTTCTATTTTTTAATGTATTGTTTATATATATATTAATCATTTTTCTCTTATTTACTAATCATAGGTTTTGTAATTATTAATTACTAATTATTTAGTTCGATTTTATTTGTTATTTATTATTTTCTATTACTAATTATTATTCATTAATATTATAATTAGATTTGTCCTTATATATAATTATGTTAAATTATATTTAATTACCACAAAGTGGTAGCTATAGTGGAAAATTCAACGAAAAATAACTTTAAGGTAAGGGGTTCAAATCTCACGAAAAACATATATATGTTAAATTTATATAGAGAAAATATAGAATATGCATATGATGTTCGATACTCCTTCAACAGTGACCAGGGTAAGTCTCTCTAACCTTCCTCTACTGCTCCATAACCCCTTTGTTCATCGTATGTTATGGATCTTGATAGGAATATACAACTGTTCCGATAGCCAGAAAACATCCATTTGTAACCCCTTGAATCCGAGAATCTATATTCAAATGGATGTGTCGAGGGTGCCATTCGATTATGTATGGCTCACGGTGGGTGAAGAATATTGCTGCAAACAGTGTGTCGTTTATAGAACCTGGACCGATTTCTACTCTGAATGGAAGTGGGTAGGTCATTTGAATGAGGTTTGTCATAGGAATACTTGGAGGATTGTGTTGAAGATGGGATATGGCGGTGGAAGTGATGCTGAGACCCACCATGAGGGAAAGTTGAGGCATCCTAGGATAACTGACTGTGGAGGTTTAGTCAATCCTACAAAGTTGTGCGTGGGGTCAAGGGAGACTGAAAATGGGCGGACACCTGATGTTTTTTCAGTAGTGAAGAAAGGCTTGGAGATCATTGTAAATCCGGAACAATGATGTAAGACATGTTGGGTGCATCAAGAGTAATACATAATTAATTAACAATGAGAGAAATGCTTTTTTCCTTTTGTTCCATAATAGATGATGATATCTCAAGCCTTTTGATGTAAAAGGTATATCTTAAGTAAATCCATAGACATGCTGTTCTACTAGAAGGTTCCTTTTCCAAGATGTCAAATAATGAGAAATCGATAACATTTATTGATGGAAATTGCATGCAACCCTCTTAATTGAACATTTCAAGAAAAGGGACTATATTAAAAGCTCATTTTTCATTTGAGTTGTCATGTCATTGCGGCACTATATTCTTTCATTATGGGTTCCTTAACGTGTTTCTCGATGCTATCCTTGAACATTAGGCTTCTCCAGCCTATTCCACAGAGAAAGAGGATTAGAAGGTCAGACACTATTTATATCCCATGTCACAGTTAATTAATATATTATTTACTCTTTAATAAGTTGATTAAAAATTATTCCCGGTTGTTGTTTAATAAATAATTAGGGATTCCTGATTGTATTTATTTTTGCAGTAGTTGTTCGATATGATATAATGGATGAAGAATAAATAATAAATATTTATTTTCTATATAGTGAATATAAAATTTATATATTTATTTACAAATAACATAGTGATATATTATAACAACAAAATTTTCATTATAAAAGGTTCAATAAATATTGTGGAGGATTGGCCGACCGAGTTATTACATTAGTGGGAAATAATAATATTGAATATTAAATTAGTAAATAATTGTTAATTAATAATTTAAATTGTTATCAGATTTCAGGTAATGATAATGTTTCTATAATTATTAAACATGAGATTTTTACTAGGATTAATAAAATAATTAAGATACTTGTGAAAATAATTTATTATTTCCATAATGATTTAAATTCCCAATTTTTTATTCTCTTTTTATCAAATCTCCATCCAAGTGAATGATGTTGTGCACAAAAAATTGGATTAAATATCTCAGGCCTTGAGAGTTATGCTTTCTCCAACAACGCTATCAGGAACAAGAGAGATCCACCTCCACCAGATCAAGGAGAACACTTTGGTAGCAGTTCTCAAAGTGATCGAAGGTAGAGATCATAAGATTAAGGATCTTACGTGATAGCACTCAAGATTACTTATGAAACATATGGAGATACATGGAAAAAAATAGGATCACCTATAAAAGAGATATACCCTTGATATCTACAATGAAAAAACAATACACCTAGAGATCTAAGTCCAAATGCATCAATAAATACAAAATAACCATTGTGGTAGCTCTAATTTAATTAAATTAAATAATCAAATCTGTTTATCCTATCTCTTGGTTTTGTGTCTCTATTCCATTATTTAATTTCAGGATTTAATTTTGTGGATACTGGCCTTTATCATTATATTGATCCTATATTTTTCATTAAACATGGAAAACATTAAAGTTGGGAAACATCAAACTAAATCTTCTACTATGCTCGGAAGCTAGTGTATCTATTGAGGAAGTACCCATAGTTAGATAAAAAAATTAGTAGAAGTTGTTGTATATATGAACAATTTCACACAACATTTATGTGACATCATGGTCATTGTGGAAATATTGACTTCGACTTCAATATATATAAAATTCAAGAGATATTTCATGAATCTCACTGATATATTTATAATCATTGATGATCCTATAGACCATGTTTAGTGGGATCATTGATAAAGTTAAATTGTATTATTTTATGAGCCATAGACTGTAGTTTTCTAAGATTTTAGAATATATGAAGAATCCAAAAATTGATCCCATATTCCTGATATTTATCCAAACATGTTAGATTATATTATGGGGGAATTCACTCACAGATTCATATAATTTCTGATTGTTTTGTAGGAGTTACGAATAATGTGACTAGAATATTTTGAATGTAATTAGAGTTAATGAATTAAAGAACTATAACATAATGTTTTGATGGATCAGGTAGATGGGTCTAGAAGTTATATTTTCAAAATATATTGGGAAATAAAATCATTCGAAGGATACCTGCATATTTAAATAATTTTATCTAACATGAATTGGATTCACTTCACGAAACATATGTTCTAGAATTTGTTTGAGTAATATTGACAATATTTATCAAATATATGATGCAAGTATTTATCAAATAAATAATCCAATGTGAATGAAACTATAATAGAGTATCAGCTACCTACCCAAGGATAATATTGAGGAATAATATGTTACATATCTTACATATACACCCTAGATTACAAGGGATAACATTTACAAGAGTTCCTTCAAAAAGACAATTGATTACTAGAGTCTATTGGTATTAAACAAGCCTATCCATTTGGGAAGTGGAAAATATATATGTGAATGTTTAAAGAGCCTATTATGTTATAGTATTTTGTAATGGGTTAGTCCATCACATTTAAAATTAGGGTGAATGTTATTCCACCCCATGTTTTAGTATATAAGATATATTACTGCAACCACTTATGATAAAAGTGGAAATTATATCCTAAAAGATACCCATGAAAAAGAAGTAGTGGATTCTCACATTATGATCAACCGCTATAAAAATCATATTTATGTATATCAATAGTTTATTACCTAAATTTATTATTGTTGTCTGTTATGGAATATATAATCAAATTCCTAAATCCAAAGTAATATGGAGGATCAAATATATAAAAAATTGAAAAAATAAATATGAACAAATTCAAAAAAATTTATATACTCTACTTCCCCCATATCATGGATGCAACATGGTACACTTGTATCGTCAGGTAATATTGGAGATAATATAGGTTTCCTATAATCAGTTATGTATTTTTTAAAAATATCATTGAAAATATTTACATAAAATGTATATTGGAATATGTTTTTTAGATTACTCATATGGAAAATCTGGGAATATATTTTTAAATAAAAAATGGAGTTTTCCTTGAAAAGCATAAAAATAAAGAAGAAGAGAAAGGTTACCATGTAAAATCAGTCATGTTATAAGAAATATCACAAAGGTTACTCATCACTAATTTAATATAATAAATTTATCAACTTTTATGATAGTTTGTTAAAGTGATAATCTAGAAGAATCATCATTGAGAATTGATGAGTATAAGTCTATTAAATTAGATGATGAACTATACTTTCATGTTAAGGGGAAAATAATAATTTTCTATTCAAAATTTTTACTAGAATATCTGTGTTTATAATTAAACTATAATATGAGATAACACAATTGGAATCACAAGCTATTGAGAAGGAGGATTCATTGGCTAAAATTATCCCATGTGTTTCACTATATTTAGACATTTATAATCCCTGGAATAATCTATGTTACATTGAAAATATAGATTTTATTTGGTATACACAATGTCTAAATGTGTTTATATAAGAAATATTTCATTATAGATTTTTTGATGGGTTTTTCCATTCATGGTATTAATATTATAATTTTATAATTGATATCAATAAAAAAATATTTGAGATCATGGTGAGTGAATAAAAGAGATTGATCATTCCATGAATAAGAAGCCTAATTTTTCTGATGATATTATTATGAATATTGAAATATAATCTCATCATAGAGTGAAATATAAATAACATTAGAAAACCACTCAAATTATAATTTTCCTTATATAGGAAGTAAATATGTGAAACATGTAATTTACTCAAGATGAATCTTTTATGTTAGAAGATATAATATCTAACTGCATAAATATAGGTGGGATAATAATACATATAAATATAATCATACTATTGTAGAAAATATCATGAAATTATTTTATTGTAATGCCAATAACATATAATTAAAAATTATAAACAATAATTATAGATATTATATACACACAAATTCAATTTTTTTATGGTTAATAGTAAAATTATAATTTTAAACAAATGTGGGTGGATAAATTATTCAAAAAACAAAATACATTCTAATGGGAGGTATAGGGAATCATTAAAAATTTTATTTACCAAAAGATTCACAAAAATAATGTTTGTGTACATATAATTTAGAAGGTTATTCTTCTAGACTTTGTGATATTAAAAGGATGAAAATTAGATTTTTATGTTTTTTTGGGGTTGTGAATTGTTTGGATGCAATGACATTGAAAATTGGAACAACATGTATTATATTAAATCGAGAAAAATGCATAAATTATAGGGAATAAAACATGATATTAATATAAATTTATCATTATTATAAAAATTTTAACAAAATAGAATAAATATGATTACATATAATAGAAATTAATATCTTGAAAACCTATTTGAATGTTTAAAAAATGTTACCATTAGATTGATAAGTGTCTGTTAACACCTAACAAGAATTATTCTTTACAAATAAATGAATATAACCATAAAAGATAATGAATAATAAATATAAGGAAGGTTTTGATTCTACCTAAGGGATATGTATAATGAAGTTATTATGAAAAAATAACCAATCAAGAAGGTAAATAAATATGTCACACCATAGAAGAGATGATTTTATCATGGAAATAAATGGCACAACATTGATTATTACAAAAATATCATCAATAACCAATGATAAATGACTAATTTCTGAACTACAATGACAATAACATTATGAATGAAAAAAATGATTCATTTTATAGATAATATCTCCTAAGAGGAGGTTTAAAAAATGTGAAGTTTTATAATTTAGTAAACTCTATGGTTAAAAAAATGTTTCTAAAATTTGAATAAAAGTCTTATTGAACTTAAAAAACATCTAAAATTATTATAATGATATATTTATCTACTTAATAAATTAAATAAAAAATCCATTTCTTCATGTGAAATATTGGTTGTTTAGAAGGAATAATTGTCATATAATGAAAAATATGAGAATATTATAAATTTATGAATGCTTATTTGTTCCCACATGTCATGGGATGAATGGGAGAGGGATGAAACTATAATATATATGTTCCTGGATAGCTGTTATGAAAAATGAAGTTCCAAACAATGTTAAATGTAAAGGAAAAAGGATAAATATGTTACTAAATTAGAAGATTAAAATTCATAAAATCCAGGGTTGAACAATGTAGTGTTAATATAATTCATAACCTTAATGAAAAGAATATTATGGTTTTATAATTAGCTCACAATAAGGATTCATTATTTAATTTTTTTTAGAACCAACTTATTCATATTTCCATTGGGGTTTTTCATTATTTATTGAATTAATAGTTTCGAAATATAGGGGGGAATATGAAGATTACTAATATTTTGTAAATACATTAATGTTATATGATATATTTATGCTCGATAAATTTATTTCAATTGGAATATTTAAAAAATGAATTGGTATTAGTGATGATAAAGAAGTTAGATAGATTTTATAAATTGATGGGGGAGTTGATTTAAATAGTTTTAAGATATATATATGTCGTGTACGATTAAAATTTTAGAAATTAATTTAACTAGTGATTATATAAATTTATTAAGGTTAATTGCGAGAATCAAAATATTTATCATTGTAAACATTTTTTTTGATGTTCAGATTATGGATGTAGAGGTTCCAGATGATGAAGATGACCCATATATTGAAATTGAATAACTAAATATTATTTAATTGAAATAGTATTGATATTAAAGTATCCTAATATATATATATATATAATTAGTTATGAAACTAATGGGAGATTTCTTATTTGATTAAAAGGAAAAATCAATTTCTATGATGGGAAAAATGATTTTGCAAGAAATTTTTACTTTTAATTTATATAAAGATTCTATGAAATAAATTGAAAATATTTTTAACATCCCCTAAAAAATATTTTTATTTTGGTTTCAGATAATAAATTTATTATAGATATATTTTAAATATATGTTAATATCTTTAATGTTTGACACCATGCATTTCTCAAGTAAACTAAGAGTGAAGTAATTTTTGGATAAATTCGTTGAGGACATTAATTTCATAATTTTCTCAAGTAAATAAAGTATTAAATTGAATATAAAAACCGATGTGCATGATATGATTGTTTTTAATTTATGATTGATAAATAAATTGAGTATTACATACACTTACATTGTGATCACAAAATTAAAATACAAAAGAATCAGGGAATTTTATATCAATAATATGAATAATGAAGCATGAGAAAAAAATATGAGATCATTTAATTTAGGTTTTATTTTTTATTTAAAAAATACAAGTGGACGATTGATGATCCCAATGTATATTGGTGATAAGTCTATCTTTCAAAAGTTTGTAATATCAATGATATATGAAATAAATAGGTTGAGTTTGATTTTTAATTTGCTTAATGTTATTTTACAAGTTAACACCCCATAGCATATATAGTTTTAATGATCAATTATATAATTTTAGTACTGGTAGATATTTTGAGTTTAGATTATTAAATCAAAAGATAAAGATAACTAGTTTTCTAGGATAGTAAAGTTGGAGTAATTATTGAATATTAAGTTAATTTAATTTATTATTAAATATGGATATAACATATTGTAGTTTTATATAATGTTTTTATAGAGAAATGTATTTTAACTAAGGGAATACATGGAATTCAGAGAAATGATGTTTGAAATGTATTGTCTATAATCATTTTAGAGTATGAATTTCACAAGAAGTTAAAATGAATGGATGAAAATTATTATATCAAAGTGATATCTGAATTGGATTATGGAATTCATTAGGAAGTGTTCAAAAGATATACCGAAGATGAGTTTTAATAAATAATAGAATAATATTTAGTCACTCAAATATGCAGTAGAATGTGTATGAATAGTTTATTAATATGAAATTGGTTTCTTAATAAACAGACTCAGAATCCATCAACAATTACTAGATTAATTCCTAAATCACTAGTTCGAGAGAAGGGGAACATGACATTGAGGATGGAGATGTTGAATTCAGTAAGGTGAAATATTTAGTTTTTCTTTGTAGAATCTCATGTACAAAAAGTATATATAAAAGGACGCCCCAATTTAATTTCTAAATATATAATTTGGATGTTAATAGGAATGATATTCATAAAGTGTTTAATAGAATTAAAAATAAAAAGGATATATGGTAAATGTGTTCTTTAATTAACATCAAGATATTCTAAATTATATATTATATAACAGCTCATATTTTTTATTTTATTTGATAAAATAAATTTAAAAAATATGAATAATGTAAGAGTAAATATTAAATTAAATGTATCCATGGAATTGATCAGTTAAAATAGATGTTACTAAATTTTGGAATATATTATGAGATAAAGAATAAATTTCATTATCCATGTTGATGCATTAATGAATTAAATTTGGGTAGATACACATTTAATAAGATTACCATATGCTTAAAGATGGGCCATTTACGGAAACTAATTTTTTATGTTCTTTATAGATAAAATATAATTTTTATTTGAAAAATAAACTAATACCATTATGATTTATAAGATATAGGAAATTAAAAATAATAATAATTAATATTTTTTAAAAGAGAAATTTTTCTAATGAAAAATATTGTAATTATAATTACATAATTTCATTTGAAATATAATTTACTGAATTTTTTATATTTAATTTGAATGAATTAACTTAATTTTTATATCATGAACAAAAATATTATATAAGATTACGTTTTGTGTATATTTATCAAATAATACTTTTTAGGTGAATAGTTAAAATATCATTCTTACCAAAAGGGAATCATTATAATTATATAAGAAAGGAATATATGTTTATAAGACAGTATAATCAGTAAAATATAAATTTAAGATGTTATAATATTGATTTTAAAATTAATATTCGTAATTTATATATCATTTTATTTTCATTTTATGGGAATACATAATATTTCAAATAAAAATTTCTTTTTGATATTATCATAAAATGAAACAATATATTTATAAAAAAAATTATCTTAAATTCCTAAGAAGATAAAATTTATTTGTTTAGTAATTAAATTAATTATATCTTTAAAATAAAGACATTGATATTTTTACATAACAAATAAATTTAATGATTAAATTTATACTTTTTTAAAATCGGGTTTTTACACAATTAATTATTTTAATTTTTTTATGATTTTTCATAACGATATTAATTTTAATAAGTAAAATGATTTATTATTTCAAATAAATAGATCCAAATTATTTGATACTTTACATTTAATTTTTCTGTATATAAAATGATTTACCTAGTTAAAAATAGTTACCATAGTAAACCCAAAAATTATAAAAGTGAAAAATATTTTAGTAAAGTAACTATTTTTCTAAAAAATAGTGAAAATATATTTTAGAGGTATTAAAAAACTTATATATTACCCCACTAAATTATTGTTTATTTTATAACCTTGTTTTCTTCTTAATTCAAGTTCAATCTTTATATTAAGTTGAAATACAACAACCAATTCCATTCTCACAATTTATAAATGGGGCCACTCACCACTGCTTCTAGGCCGTTAAAAAAATTTATTATCCACTTCAAACACTACCAAATTTACTTCCCCTATAATTATATTATTTATTTTTGAGTATTTTCCCAAATGATATTGTATTATGACCTCCATTTCTAAGTAATATTATAGGGAAAATCCATATTCCTCAATGTCAGTACCTTTTCCTAGCAATATTTATCTCTATTCATCATTTACTAAAAACAATTTTATATTTTATATATAATTAAATATTTAATTTTTTCATTAATATTGTTTTTATGTTATGGGATAAACTATTAACTATATTTCCCATTTCAATAAGAAAATTAATAAGTCATTCATTCACTATACAGACTACTACTTCCATGAAGCGACAACAACTATTTCTCATGACCAACTCTATTAGGAATTTATATGGTTTAATTTTTTTAATAAATTAGAAATATTTAATATAACTATTATTACAAGAGGTAAAATATAATGAACCTATTTCCACATCATTTTTTGAGGAAAAATTGTAAACATGTATTGCACATACTACATCCTCGACAATGTAATATAAAGAAATATTCTTCTTGTTTCATTATTTTTTATTAAAATATTTTCAAATGTGATTCAACAACATTTATATGACCAAATAAAATAATAATTACATTTAATCAATGATATTATTCTATTAATAAAATACCATCATAATCAAAACAAATCCTTAATTATGGCATGTACATGTTGTGGTTTATATAAATAAATGATTAATAAATTAAAAATATTAATATAATGGAAGAATATGAGAAAATTGATACTAATAATATATGATATAAAGATGAATATTAAACTTTAATTTTGTTTATTTAATGTTTTATTTAATGTTATACTAATCAATAAAGATACCAACCTTCATTTTGTAAAAATCACTAAACATTTCTAATCACTAATGTTCTCTATATGTACAATAATGAAAAAGGTAATTGTGTTTAATAATAAAATAATAAATAAATATAAGGAATCATTTCCAGTAACTTTTATGATCTTGTTATGATAAAGATTACAAAAAAATAATAACAACACCAATATTATGAAACTACTTCAAAATGATAGATATTACTCACATGATATATTCAAGATAGATAATTTCAAACCAATATACATTATGTGAATAAATAAAAAATATTTTTTGAAATAGATTATATGTATATATAAGGGGTTACGAAATTTTTTAATAATATAGTAGTTTTTATTATACCAATTATTGATGAACATTAATAGAATTCATGTATACTATTAAGGGGTTGTTCTAGTTGAATTTTTATTCCTAGTGTGGCATTGTTATTGACCAATATTTTCGAATGTTTTATAAGTTGTTCTTAATAAATTATATATATTTTATTTCCTTCTCAACTGTGGGGTTTTACAATTGTTCTTTATATACTCACTGTCTAATGAAGTTTACTATCAATGTTCAAGTTACATCAAAGGGGTTTGTTGGTCTCAATTCCAATTTCATTGGATAGTAATTTTCTTATAAACAAAATTAGATTTTATATGGTTAATAAAATAAATATTGATTATATTATATCATGACTTATCATTCAGTGTATTTTACATTAATTTTATTTATATTTATCCTTCAACAATTTTTATTTTTATATTACTCAATTATTACGTGTTGTTATCTCAAATTTTCACCCCTTGATACATATTTTTTATTATTCATCATGTACTCATTTTAATTTTTTATCTAATATACCTTTGAATTTTTTATTATAATCTATCATTATTTGTTTTATGTTATGTTACATTTAAAATCATATACTTCAAGGTGGTATTATTTTAACATCATTAATGTTGTAAGGGTTATTTTTCAATATATCCAATTCTTTGGGATACGATCAATATTTCCCAACACATTTTTTTTTAAATTGTTGATTTACTACCTGATTTACATATAATATTATTTTTTTCCTTTCATTTAGATATATTTGAATTTCATTGTATCCCTATAATGTTCTTCATATTCTTAAATCACCATTATCATATGAGTATTTTCTTCATAATATATCTTCATTTAGATATTCATTAATTGATTATATTTTGTGGTATACACATTGTTATTAGTTTATAGCCTAAAACATCACATACTGTTTTCATTTTGGGGATTAATCTCTTTGAATGTGACTCATCCACTGTTTTCCAAGCTATCTGGATGGGGGTAGTTCATCTTGCATGGCCGCTAACCTCTCGATGGATGAAATGTCTTGTTGTACTCATGGATTTTAACTTCATTTCCAAACAAGTGTTTTGAGAAGCAAACATGGTTGCTGACAGTCTGGCCAACAATGTGGTCAATCATGTTCTTACCTGGTTGGATAACTTTCCTGATGATTCGGTCCCTCGTTTCAATAAATATTGTAATAATATTATGTCTTTTCTAATTTTGTAGCTCCCTTTCCTTTTAGTAAAAATTTTTGCCTTGGTCTTTGAATGAGGCACCACCTCTCAAAAAAAGTACATATTTTTTTAATGTTATGTTGATGCCCTAATATAATTTAAAAAAATACATAAGTCAATAAATTGCTTTATTTTGGTGATCCCAAATCAGAATGATTATGTTACTAACATGTTTCATGTATTATGATAGTCAAAACTTTTGTGTCCAAAATCATAAGAACTAAAATGTCTTGATATACGGCGACAATCTATCTATAGCTGTTTCAAACTAGTTTGAATTAAAATATGATTTAATATTAGTTAAACTATAGACCAGTATTTCAAATCTATAACTATCATGATATACTTTCAATATATGCAATCATCTAGTGGAGAGGCTTCCAAGATCTATCACAATAGGTAAAATTATCAACCACCAGGAGGATATACCATTGAGATCCACTACCTCTAAGTGATACTACCACAAGAGAACTTCTATTTCATAATGATTCTTCCTCTATATTTATCAATAGTCAACATCATCTACAACCACTTAATTCAAATATTTCCAAAGGCTACTACCACCAGTTATGATATCATAGCTATTCAGAATTAAATTCAACATTTATTAACCAATGGCATGATTGAGGCTTTAAATGTAGACAAATACACTATTATTTTAGTGTGATTATTCATAAATAACTCCCAATAAGTTTTAAAGTAAAAGTCCTAATGTCCATATTGTCTCTCATTATGCGGATTCTTATTATTATAATATTATTTTATAATGGATAATTTGATGATATGGAATGTCATAACTAATGAAGAGGCCCCTCATGTGGACCATGTTAGGGAATAGAGAGACACAAGCTCACATATTTTGAGATATAAAAAATACAATATATACACATGTGTGTGGAAGAATCCAAAGCAATTATATGACTATGAAAAACACATTTTTGAGTCTTCCATGACACTATGTTTTTATTCACATTATTTGGAATCTTGTTTGATTTATTTTAATGAAAAATTCACATACTTCTAGACAACCAATGATTATATAATTGAGATTCTCCAAATATTCATATATCATATATCTTTATCCAGAAAATTTATGATTTACATTTTAGATATCTTTTTGACTGAACTTATTTATAAAAAACTATATACTATGTTGAAAATGAGAGTTATAGAAAATCTATTTCATTTCATTACATCAGTACTCCCATATATAATTATTGAAAAAGAAATATTTCCCTAGGTTTACCCTTGATCAATTTTAATCATTCTGTTCCCCTATGAGTAATTATGTAATATGATCTATTACATGATAACTATGTGTGTTGCTATCAAAATCATGATCCTGGTTGTGGATCATGTTTATTTTAAAAAAGAGAGTGACATCGATGTAGTGAGGATTAGGTCAAATAGTAAGACTAGAACCCTTGTTTAAATTATGTTATGATCTCTCTCTTTTTACCATTTCTATGAAATCGAGAAATTTTATATTTTCCATTTACTTTAACAAAACATTATCGTGATTGTAAAATTTAACAAGTGTTTCATATAAAATATTTATTTCAAGTAAATTCGTTTCAAAATGTTAAAATATTTTCATATCTATTTTAACTGAGATGTTATGAAAATATTGATATTATTTGTTAAATATAAAATTAAATAATTAAACTATTTTTGGTAACAAGATATATTATTAATATAGGGGATTTAGGTATTGAATTATTTTAAATTGTAATATTATTTAGAAACACAATTCACCTCCCTCTTGAGTGTTTCACTAGGAATAACATTTCGTATCAAGAATACTTCCAAACATCTTTTATATTTGATTCAATTTCAATAAAATATTGTAAAATTGTAATTAGAGATTATATATATTATTGGTGATAATACTAATTTTGGGATAGATTCCCCTATCATTACTCCTTTTTTTAATATAACCAATTTTTCAAAATTGAATATCAAGAGTATAATTCATATTGAGAGTACGGGATTCGATATATGGACTAAAATTGAATATAACTATGAAATACCAAGATATAAGAGATGCATAAGGGATGACACATTAAAATTCACATATGATCGAAATTGTAAATATGTGAATAAATTATCTTTTTTAATTATTTGAAGATGAATTTAATATAATATTATCATTTTTAACTACGTTTAAAATAAGAGATACACTGATTGTTTCTAATTATAGAACATCCTACAATGAAATGAGTTAAATAATTATTCTACTAAATATGATACATTTATGATGAATCATTATGAGTACATTTCTGATATGTATCTTAGGTATGACAATATTGTGAACACTATAAAATCCTATTGTAATACAGTTATAGATACGTATCAATTAATGGGAAATTTGATTTATTTACAAGACATGTGGAGGGGAACCTTTTTTAACTAAAAGAATCACGTGACATAAGTGTGTAACTAGTAAAAATCATATTATAATGCTTATGATGTATGACTAAGAACAGAATTAAATAGAGAGAAAAGAGATAAAAGAAAATAAATTTAGTACCTTTCCTGAAATTAGACTCAATGTTAAAAAGAAAATATCAATAATAGTAGATCAAATGATGATGAATCTCTACCAGGCAGTAATAAAATATTGATCTCCTTCGAAGAAGATTAAAAAAATTACATGAAGAATAAACTCTTCAGGAAGTCATATTATATATATTAGTATGATAATAAGGGAAATTGGAAGAATGAATTAAAAAATTTATGATTCTAGTAATATGTTTACCTCATATGATTATAAAACAAAAGGAAACATTAAATAGTTCCATCCCAATATAAAATATAAGATAATGTGTGTGGAAAAAGGTAAAAAAAATAAAAAATAAATAAAAACCACATTCAGTTCCTCAGAGGTTGGTTCAAGGGAATTTTTTTATAGCAGTGAAGACAAAAATGATAAGTCCATTATGTTTTTCATGAAAAACACATCTAATGTAAAAAAACTATACATTCATATGTAGAAATATTTTCAAATATTTCATATAATAATGATCATAATTATTTTTTATATATATAATAAGTGATTATGTGAATAGTTTAATATGATAGAATACATATTTAGTGAATATAAAGAAAAATGAAAATGTTTAAATAATCCCAATTATTTTTTACTAAATTTAAATCCGAATTGTTTGTAAAAATGTTTTAAAATTATTAACAGGTAAAGGAATGAAATTAAAATAAAACATATAATTTGAAATTGAATCAAATTCTAGAAAGTTATAAAAATGGAATAAAAACACTGAATCATATTCCTGGTAAGAAAAACATAACTAATTATAATAATAGAATTGGTTATAGGCTAGGGAAGAGGAAGATTAAAAATAATAAATTTATCAATAGTTCATATATTTCTTATTTAGTAAATAGTTCTCATTCTTTTGGGTCTAGCAATGTTTTTTATAAGATTCAAGTGTATTTTTATAGGAAACAAGCTAAATGAGTTTTGATTTCTAAATATCATATTACTATTATTAGGTACTATAGAAAATATGGTTACCGAAATAATTTATTTTTAACCCTTTTATTTGGAATATTAATAAGGAGTACCAGTAAGAATCTATTGTATCTGGATAGTGGATATTCTAGACCCACGAATAGGGACTACAAAATCATTAAAAACACTTTTAAGGTTTTCCATGGAAATGTCACTTTTAATGACAACTATAATGGAAAAATAATTGGACTCAGTTAAATAGGTTACTATTTTACTATTTTAAATTGAATTTTTTTTAAGATGGAATAAAATATAATAAACATATAATTTCATATTTATGTAATTATGGTTATCATCTTATGGTTGAAAATAATTATTGTGATGTATTTTATGGATAACATGTTTTAGTCTTTATGGATTTATGTAATTGAAAATTTTTATACTCTTGATTTGAACTCAATTTTTTTCAAAATATTTATTTTTTATGTGCTTTAACAAAGAATCATTTAGTAATCATATGAGATTAGGCCATTTAAATATTCAACAAATTAGGTAGCTAACTATGAAATCATTAATACATGATATACATAAACTAACACTTCTAACAGATAAATACTATAATCCACATCAAAAGGGAAAGATGCATAAAATATCATTCATACCACATAGTGAATTATAAGCTTCTCAAACCCTAGTGTGGGTTTGCATGAATAATTTTGGAACATCTGGAGTTATTAGTTTAATAAGAAAACAATATCCCTATTTTATAGTGGATTATTATTCAAGATATACAATGTTGTTTTTCATTCTCATAAATTTGAATCTCATTAATGTTTTTCTAAATATTAATAATCTAGAGAGAATCATTGTGTATTTACTATAATAATATTAATAGGTGATCATGGTCATGATTTTCAAAATAATTAATTTTAATATTTTTAATCCCAATATAGATATATACCAAACATTTCTTCTATAAGGACACCATCGTAGAATGTAATATTAAAAAAATTAAATTTAATGCTTCAATAAGTAACCTAGAACCTTCTTTAATGTGTGTCATATATTTTTTGTTTTTTGAGAAAAATTTGAATATTTTTTTCTATATTATTTATAGAGTTATAATTAATCCACATTAAAGAACATTATTTATGAATTATGGGATATAATAAATACAAAATATAATAACTTTATAATTTATTGATTCCAAGCCTTCATGTTAAATAAAAATGAATATTTAGACAACTTTTCATCCAAAAGGGATAAAAGAATTTTCCATAGAAATTCAATATCTGGTAAGTCATACAGGGAATTACATTATAAGACTATTATTTTGGAAGAAGTTGTACATGTAAAATTGGATGAAATAGAGCCACCTAATCAAATGAAACCCCTATAAAACCTTGAGGATTTCATTTACAATATGTATATCAATGCCAAAAATAATGAGATTTCTATCAAACATTATATTGAAAAACCACCCATTTTCGAGGAACTCTATGATACGGAACTTAGAGGTAAAAATGAATATTTTTAGGCATATATATCTAGAAATATTAGGACCCATAGAGTCTGTCACAACCCATCCCTCAAGGCCCATGCCATGACTACCCCAAGCCCACCTCCCTGATGCCAGGGGCTGACAACTTAAGCTAAAGGAATCAACCGTCATGTTAGAGGCATGTTTCGGAATACCTGTATGCACACACACACACACACAAACAGACACACACTGAACCAAGTCCCAGAAACTAAAATTAAATAAGTATCATAAAACAAATATGATTACAAGTAAAGTTAATATAAGTGGTCTAGAATATAAACCGCAAAAAATAACTGAAACAACATTGTAAAAAAATGAAAACTCTGATGGCCATATGTGGAAAACCCCATCTAATCCAAAGAATAGTGTTGCTACTAGAAGATGAAGTAGAACATCATGTCCACATGATCCAACTCGGCCCATCCTTTTCCTAGGCCAACAAGTCTACCGTCGTTGTGTTTCTCAATCTAGTCTCCCTGAGCAACTCTTGGTCTTGGTCGACCAATGTCTCAGTCGAAATTTTTATCTTATACACTAGTAACAACACTTAAAGGAGATGACCATGAAAGGGTGAGTAAAAAAATAATCAATAGGGACTCACAAAAAAATTAAATACCAGATAACTATCTCCCGAGTAAAAAATGAAGCACATGACATGTAGAGAATCGAAGCTTGACATACATGGACATTACATTACTTTAGTGGAATACTTAATACATAAAAAAAACTGACACACAAGGACCGTAATAGTTAAGTGTCTTTGGAAACATGGAACGTAATCTTCTAATCGTGGTGAAAGATCTTCAACATCTCCCATAAAGATGTTCCCATTTTTTTTCTTACCTAAAACCTTTCTTTATATCCTGGGGAAAAGAAAACAGAAAAAGGGTGATCTCAAATTCTCAGTAAGGGTAATCATGGATAAAATAAAACATACCATATACATTTGAACTTAAAAACATGAACATAATGTTTAAACATTGAAATCCTGAGCAATGATATAAATCATGGAAGTACGTAAGGCATAGATCATAAAGAAACATTAAGAATGATAAAATAGCATGGGAATAAAACATGAAATTTTGGAAACCATTAAGAACATTATATGATTTCCATAGTAGCCAAGGCATTGTTTCCAAGACCATCTTAGTGGACAAAGTTCCTTTCTGAATCGAGTTCACTCCTCGTTCCAATCCTGTATTACTGAACCGGTTTAACATGCTGTTCCAGCCATGTCTATCTCATGAGATATAAATCTTTACCCAATGAATTGGAGGGAGATATAGGTCCCACCCATCTCATAATTAAATCATTCTTACTTGTTCCATAAAATAAACATACATCATTCATTATAACCCAGTAAATAAAATGGGTTTCATAAACATCATCTCATCATCACATAATCCATATAAAAGAAATTGATATCATTTCATAATACGAAAAGTGAAACCATGTAAATCATAGATAAATGATACTTGAAACATACATATATGAAATAATGTTATCTTAGACGAAAAATGGTTTTTATAAAACACTTGAATTGAATTATTGATGAAAATATCCTTTCTTCTTCAAAATCAATTTCTTTTCACAAAACATCATGCAATTTTAAAAGAAAGATATTTAGTTGAAAATAGACATGAAATCATTTGGAGGAAGCTTCATGAAAATATGGCTTTATAAAACCGTAAAAATCCTTTCATGCCGTATAAGTTAAAAAACAATTTTCTCGTACTTTTTCCGGAAAAGTCAAAAAGTACCTCGTAAAAGAAATATTCCATACATACCATGTAGTAAATGTAAAAAATGGTTAAAAAGGACTTTAAACATACAATAAAACTCTTTTATAAAACTTGGACATGGATGATAGAAATAACCCCAGTAAATACTTATGAATAAGCAATCTCAGATAAAAATGAGATTTGCACAATTATCCCTTACCACAGGTCCGATTTTCATCGTAAGTTTCTGAACCGCCTGTATAATGATTTGAATAATGTTATTGACTTATTATAGAATCATATAAATTGTTATGATATCATATATGGTTCACTTATGACTTTATATTACTCGTTCTTTTGTAAATTCAATGTTAATGAGCGTTTTGGGTAAAATCGTTTCATTTGTCGTCTGTGTTTTGACTTGTAATTATTCATATGATTATATACATCCAGAATGTAAAACATGATTTATATATAATTTATATTCAGAATATACATATATAAAATAGATCGATAACTGGAAATAAATAAACTGTTCATGGAGACGGTAGGTCGTACGTACGCATGAACGTTGTTTTCGTTTCCTCATTGAATTGAATGGAATTAATTGGATGACATACATATATATATATAAATTAATCTAGTATAATTATTATGTCATATATTTCATGATTAATTATTATATATACTTTATAATCATTTATGAATGGTTAATCATTGAGAATTAATCTCATCGCGTCGTGGAGACGGTATTCCATACGTACGCATGAGCGATGATATCATTCCCATGATCGTGGAATTTTATTGGAGTGTATGTATACTATTACATAATCAATATCACTTTATAATAATCATATATAGTTATTATTTACACCATTATACCAATCCAACTAAGGTGGTGGTGGAAAATAGATTACACCACGGCGTGGAGATGGTATTCCGTACGTACGCACGCGCGGTGATTTCGTTTTCCGTAGGATGGATAGATGGTGAAATATGGTTGATTCATACTTATAATAATATATCAGTATATGAGTGATAATGATGTTATTATCTCATAATGAAACAACTAAAAAAGAAGAAGTGGAAGAAGAAATAAATTTGAAAGAATCAGTAACAGACATTACCTCTTCTTTGAAACGCCTCTTTGAGACCTCCTCTTAGGGTACTAAAATTGGCCTTTGAAGAAGACCAGGACCTCTAGGATGTTTCTAGGGAGGTGTAGAAGAGACTTTGGTAGGGGTACACCGATCATTAAGGCTCAAAGTGGTGTGAGGAAGAGATGGAGGAGGTGCCCTTTTATAAGGGAGGAGAGGGGGACCTTTGGAATAACAAAAAATATTATTTTATTATAAAGTCAAATTCGGTTTTTAATAGCTCCAAATTGATATATTTCGAAGCTACGGTGGTGATGGTTCGAACTACTTTAATAAAATATAATTTAGACAAGTTTAGGTCATTATATTAACCTTATCGTTTAGTTTTAACTCTTAGTTAATTAGATTGACATTTACCATGTCACTTTGTATTTTTATATTATATAGTTAATAAACATACCATATACATCCAAGAGACCCACCAAGTGGTCCCTTAATGATACACCTATCATGATATAAGTATCTTGGCCGAACCGTAGATTTTTAGGAATATAATAACAATTAATAATATAATATTTGTTTTAAAAACTATTTAATGTCAATTTTGACACTATTTGATAATTGATTTTTTTGAAAATCATAACAGAATGATTAGTTCGAAAAAAATTAATTAAATGAATACTAACATGTCATATTAACATATAAAATTATTTGAATTCATAAAAAGTCTCAAATTACATTTATTTGGATATTTATAACATCAATGATGTCAATATTTCATTAATTGGATAATTACTGCATCATCATTGTTTCATAAATAAATTAAATTATTTTAAGTCTAAAAATTACAAATAAAATACCATTATGTCGGAAAATATTTTTATCTTTCTAATGAATATTTATAGTCGAATTTATCTTATGTATAACCCTATATTAAAAATGATTTAGTTATTAATCTTTGATTTTAACTATTTTAACCCTTCTTTAAATAAATTGATAGTAAAAGTCCTAATCTAATCCAAGTGGGCCTAAATGGACATATTTTATTCCTAAGGTTGTTTTTGGTCTAATTACACTTATCCAATAGAATTAGAACATGTGTTAGGGTAATAATAATAACTCTGTTCTCCTTAATTACCCTATTTACTTTTAACCGTTGTAAAAAAAGTAAAAAGTTACTATTCACCAAAAATTATTTTAATCTCATTTAACCAAATTTTAGTCCTTGATATTAACCGTGTTTCTCGGATTTTCGAAATTCCACTCACAGAAGTGGTATAATTATGTTTTATGAAAAATTTAGTTTTTTTAACTACCACTTAGTGGTTTTACTATTCATCAAAAAAATGAAAGTGTTAGGAAAAATACCAAAAATTAGGCCTAAGATATATTTGATATTATTAATTCAAAAATGATGCCTATTTTACAAAATTTAAAACATATCAGTCTCATTAAATAATTTAAAAATTAATTCCCGTCATCAAAACGAATAGCGTGTTTTTAAAATATAATAACTATCAAAAGATTGAGATTTGTTTATGTCTGGTTTAAATGTGAAATTGAATCCAATGCCCTAAATTGTATTAAATTGTAAAAATATATTATAAATATACTTTAAAAACACTCAAATTAATAATTTATCACTATTAATTATTTCGATTAAAAAAGTTGTTTTTAATTAAAATTTAGTAATTTTCACTCTTAATCAGAATATAAAAGTTATCAGAAAAGTACCAAAATTTTACCCTAAGCTAATTTCGATATTCCGAATCCAAAAATAAAGTCCGTTTTGAAGGATAAAATTTATAAAATTTCAAAAAGTGGGTATTACTATTCATAACGGCTAGTTCATAATAATGATATAATAATATCATATTTAGTGAAACTCGGTATTGCGTACTACACACGCTATCGTGGAAGGTCGTAATTGCGTGTAATGCAAGCCAAGTCAGGGATGTGTGTAGTGCAAGCTTTTTTTGGTGTAGCGTACAACAAAAGACATTAATGAAATTAAAAGAATATTTTTCATAAAATCTCGGGGTGTTACATTCTACCCCCCTTAAAACGAATTTCGCCCTCGAAATTCGTCAGGGTTATAAATGGTTTACTACCTGAAATTTTGTTTAATAGAAACCCACATCGTAAAAATAAATACCAAAACATGGATTTAAAAACTAAAGTATGAAATGTAACGGTTACCCAAATTAACTCATCACTGGGTTTCCACGTAGGAGAACATAAGTGAAAATATTGATGTGGAAGAAAAATCTAACCATCATGTTCTGATGGAGAGTGGTAGAGAACGTGGCTGTGAAAAACCCATCAATCACAAAGCCATATATTTTTGATGATATAAGGTATCATCTGATTCATTAGATATAAGGTCACTAGGACAACATTTTTGGTTTTCATGATCATTTCCCTAAAGTTGATGAAATTGGAAATAGAAGAAATAATTTCGTGATTTTGGTACAGTATCACCGTTGTTCGTTCTTTGGACAATTTCCACTTCATTTCATAAAGAAATGAAGTTTATTTTGTCATTCATGAAGTGTTAGCAGCTCATGTGATAGAATGATGGGTCATTCCATCTGTCTCAAAAAAAAGGTTATAAAAGTTATCAGAAATACATAAGTTCGTCTATAGTGATATTAATCATATATGGTTCCTAAAATGGACTTATACTTCATATATCATACTTCATAATATAATAAAACTAGTTTCTACAAAACAGGGACTTCCTGTAGGCCAGTGGTAGGCGATAAAGGCCAGTCACACTTCGGTTGTGGGTTCGATTCCCACAGCCTTGTCCGACGCGATGGGTTGTCGCCCATCCTGTAGGTTGTCCTTTTTCTAGAACTACATTACTATAGCATCCCATCAATAATATCAAAAAAATGTTCTATCCTTAAACAATACTAACTTATTTCCAACATAATCCATTCCAATATTTAGGCTTATCTAAAATACTTCGGTCCAAGCTCATATTATAAAGAAAACGATTACTTGAAATGTCATCAACCAAGCATGTGAAAACCATTATTTATCCCCCAGATATCTTGTTGGTCACATTCCGATCATGTGAATACCTTAATCATGTATTCTATTGAAAAATGAATACCCATTAAAACTTAGTGAAAACATGAATGCAACCAAAAGTTAACTTTTTCCACATACCAAAATCCAAAAATTCTGTATACTCAAACCATGATATAACCTTCTCCTAATATCAGTCACGAGCTCATGAATACTATCAAACATTTAATTTTCTCCTTATCCCTTCATTATGCGCATATCATCTACATTCCAAAAATATCTGAATAACCTTTCATGGATATTGGTACCATTAATCATACACTTTTAAAACTCAAGGAAAGACAACAATGTAATAATACATAGATGTCTCTTTATTCCATAATACCATGAGATTACTTATACAACATTACACTTGATAAACATGTAATCATTCCACACTACCTTCTTAAACCATTGACCGAGCTTCAACAATTCTTTCATCTCACATATCATTTGTAGTCTCTTCATCATCAACAACATAAATACAACCCATACGGCCATACTGATTCACTTCATGAGACTTTCCCTTAGGCCATTGGTTTGCATAATGCTCGTACATTCCACATTTAAAACATTTAACCATTGTTGATGTCGTAGCAATAGCATTATCCTCATCCATGGTGTTAACCGAAACTTTTCCTTTGAACTTACTGGCTTTGTGTCCTTTTTTTCCACACCCAAAGCATCTTCCAGTTCCCTTGAAACAATCTCCCCGATGCCTCTTCCCACATGATTTACATGAGGGAAATTGAACTTTCTTTCCTCTATGATCATCATGAAACTCCATATTTCTCTTATTATCTGAGTCGGGAAACTTACCAAAGTTGATATTATTGATCATATTATGAGATTGCTGATTAGGCATAATAACGATGTTTGGACTTCCAAATCCCATTTCATTTGGTTTCTCATGAAGAATTTCATTTCTCTATCCGTCATATCCTCCATTATCATGAATCTTCCTGTTTCCAGCCATTTTCTAAAACCCAAAATGATTAGTGTGAGAGGCAAAAATCATGCTAGGGAAAACAACATAGTAAAGGAGGAGCACCCTCAATATATAACATCTTAGGTTAAATTCTACGACCGTTACCGTAGTTCTAGGACTATATCCTATACGTATACTTATCCTCAGTGACATCCCTAGACATACCTTAGAAATATCTCTAGGGATCTCATTAACGTTTTAGCATCCTAGTTTCCAAATTTTGACTAAACCTTTCCTCTAATACCAACTGTAGAGACCCCAAGCTTCACGTACATGGACATTACATTACTTTAGCGGAATACTTAATACATAACAAAAACAGACACACAAGTATAGTAATAGTTTAGTGTCTTTGGAAACTTGGAACGTAATCTTCTAATCATGTTGAAAGTTCTTCAACATCTCCCATAAAGATCTTCCCATTTTTTTTCATACCTAAAACCTTTCTTTATATCCTGGGGAAAATAAAACATAAAAAGGGTGAGCTCAAATGCTAAGTAAGGGTAAGCATGGATAAAATAAAACATACCATATACATTCGAACATAAAAACATGAACAAAATGTTTAAACATCAAAAGCTTGAGCAATGACATAAAACATGGAAGTACGTAAGGCATAGATCATAAAAAAAATTAAGAATGATAAAATAGCATGGGAATACAAAATGTAATTGTGGAAACCATTAAGCACAAGATATGATTTCCATAGTAGCCAATGAATTGCTGCCAAGACCATCTTAGTGGACCAAGTCCCTTTTTGAATCGAGTTCACTCCTCATTCCAGTGCTGTATTACTGAACCGGTTTAACATGCCATTCCATCCATGTCTATCTCATGAGATATAAATCTTTTCCCAATGCATTGTAGGGATATATAGGTCCCACCCATCTCATAATGAAATCATTCTTACTTTTTCCACAAAATAAACATACATCATTCAAAATAATTCAATAAATAAAATGGGTTTCATTAACATCATCCCATCATCACATAATCCATATAAAATAAATGGATTTCATTTCCCAATAAGAAAATTGAAACCATGTAAATCATAGAGACATGATACTTGAAACATACATATATGAAATAATGTCATCTTAGGTGAAAAATGGTTTTGATAAAACACTTGAATTGAATTCTTGAGGAAAATATCCTTTCTTCTTCAAAACCAATTTCTTTTCACAAAACATCATGCAATTTTAAAAGAAATATATTTAGATAAAAATAGACATGAAATCATTTGGAGGAAGCTTCATGAAAATATGGCTTTATAAAACCGTAAAAATCCTTTCATACCGTATAAGTTAAAAAAACATTATTCTCGTACTTTTGCCGGAAAAGTCAAAAAATACCTTATAAAAGAAAGATTCCATACATACCATGTAGTAAATGTAAAGAAAGGGTAAAAAGGAAATTAAACATACAATATAACACTTTTATAAAACATGTACATTGATGGTAAAAATAACCCCAGTAAATACTTATGAATAAGAAAACTCGGATAAAAATGAGATTTGCACAATTATCCGTAACCTTAGGTCCGATTTGCTTCATAAGTGTCTGAAACTCTTGTATAATGATTTAAAAAATGTTATTGACTTAATAAAGAATCATATTATTTGTTATGATATCATATATGGTTCACGTATGTCTTTATATTACCCGTTCTTTTGTAAATTCCATGTTAAAGAGCGTTTTGGGTAAAATCGTTTCATTTGTCGTTCGTGTTTTGACTTGTAATTATTCATATGATTACTTAGATCATGATAACATACATCCAGAATTTAAAACATTATTTATATATAATATATATTCAGAATATACATATATATAATAGATCTATAAATGGAAATAAATACACCGTTCATGGAGACGGTAGGCCGTACGTACGCATGAACGTTGTTTTTGTTTCCTCATTGAATTGAATGGAATTTATTGGATGACATACATATATATATACATAAATATAGTATCATTATTCTGTCATATATTTCATGATTTTTTATTATATATACTTTATAATCATTTATGAATGGTTAATCATTGATAATGAATCTCATCGCATCGTGGAGACGGTATTCCGTACGTACGCACGAGCGATGATATCATTTCCATGATTGTGGAATTTTATTGGAGTGTATGTATACTGTTACAGAATCAATATAACTTTATAATAATCATATATAGTTATTATTTACACCATTATACCCATACATGTATGGTGGAGGTGGAAAATAGATTACACCACGGCGTGGAGATTGTATTCCGTACGTACGCACGAGCGGTGATTTCATTTTCTGTAGGATGGATAGATGGTGAAATATGGTTGTTTTATACTTATAATGACATAAAATTATATTATTGATAATTATTTTATTACCTCATAATGAAACAAATAAAAAAGATGAATTGGAAAAAGAAATAATGTTTAAAGAATCGGTAACAAACATTACCTCTTCTTTAAAGCACCTCTGTGAGACCTCCTCTTAGGGTACTAAAATTGGTCTTTGAAGAAGACCAGGACCTCTAGAATGTTTCTAGGGAAGTTGAGAAGAGAATTTGGAAGTTGTTGACTGAGCTTGAAGGCTCAATGTGGTGTGAGGAAGAGATGGAGGAGGTTCCCTTTTATAAGGTAGGAGAGGGGCACCTTGGGAATAACTAAAAATATTATTTTATTATAAAGTCAAATTCGGTTTATTAATAGCTCAAAATTGATATATTTCTAAGATAATTTGGGGATGCATCAAAATCCTCTCATACAATAGAATTTAGACAAGTTTAGGTCATTATATTATCCTTATCTTTTAGTTTTAACTCTTAGTTAATTAGATTGACATTTACCATGTCACTTTGTATTTTTATATTATATAGTTAATAAACATATGATATACAACCAATAGACCCCCAAATGGTCCATTAATGATACAAATATCATGAAATAAGTATCTTGGAAGAACCTTAGATTTTTAGGAATATAGTAACAATTAATAATATAATATTTGTTTTAAAAAATATATTATGTCAATTTTGACACTATTTGGTAATTTATTTTTGTGAAAATCATAACAGAATTATTAGTTCGAAAAAAATTAATTAAATCAATACTAACATGTAATATTAACAAATAAAATTATTTTAATTCTTTAAAAGTCTCAAATTACATTTATTTGGGTATTTATAACATCAATTATGTCAATATTTTATTAATAAGATAATTACTGCATCATCATTGTATCACAAATAAATAAAATTATTTTAAGTATAAAAATTACAGATAAAATCCCATTATGTTTGAAATCGTTTTGGATTTCTAATGAATATTTATAGTCGAATTTATCTTATGTATAAACATATATTAAAAATGATTTATTTATTAAGCTTTGATTTTAACTATTTTAACCCTTCTTTAAATAAATCGATAATAAATGTCCTAATATAATCCAAGTGGGCCTAAATGGTCATATTTTTTCCTAAGGTTGTTTTTGGTAGAATTAAACTTATCCAATAGAATTAGTACATGTGTTAGGGTAAAAATAATAACACTTTTACCCTTAATTACCCTATTTATTTTAACCGTTGTAAAAAAAAGTAAAACGTTACTATTCACCAAAAATTATTTTCATCTCATTGAACCACATTTTAGTCCTTGATATTTACCGTGTCTCTCGGATTTTAGAAATTCCACTCACAGAAGTGGTAAAATTTAGTTTTATGAAAAATTCAGTTTTTTTAACTACCACTTAGTGGTTTCACTATTCATCAAAAAAATGACAATTTCCAAAAAAATTACAAAAATTAGGCCGAAGCTATATTTGATATTATTAATTCAAAAATGGTGTCTATTTTACAAAATTCAAAAAATATCAGTTACATTAACTAATTTAAAAATAAATTCACGTCGTCAAAACAAATAGCGTATTTTTAAGAGATAATAACTATCAAAAGATAGACATTTGTTTATGTCTGGTTTAAATGTGAAATGAAATCCAATGAACAACATTGTATTAAATTGTAAAAATAAATTCTAAATATACTTTAAGACCACACAAATTCATAATTTATCACTATTAATTATTTCGATTAAAAAAGTTGTTTTTAATTAAAATTTAGTAATTTTCACTATTCATCATAATATAAAAGTTATCTGAAAAGTACCAAAATTTCACCCTATGCTAATATCGATATTCCGAATCCAAAAATGAAGTCCATTTTGGAAGATAAAATTTATAAAATTTCAAAAAGTGGGTATAACTATTCATAATGCCTAGTTCATAATAATATTATAATAATATCTCATTTAGTGAAACTCGGTATTGCGTACTACCCACGCTATCGTGGAAGGTCATAATTGTGTGTAATGAAAACCAAGTCAGGGATGTGTGTAGTGAAATATCCTTTTGGTGTAGCGTACAACACACGACATTAATGAAATTAAAAGAATATTTTCCATACAATCTCGGGGTGTTACATGACAACTCACATTGAGTATACATTTTGGGTAGTTATAGAAGAAACATAAGTCAGATCATTGAACACCTCGGATATATGAGAAATCCACCTATATCAAGTACATTGGACATTACAAGTCACATATAAGTGCTTCCTACTAACCTTGGACTTCTTAGGTACAACTCTTTATCTTGTAATGTGGCCTAGAAAAGTCAAACAAAAGTGATTCCAACAAATATTGGACAATTAAGGTACTCCTCCTCATCATGTAATGTGGGTCTGCAGTGTCTCACAAATGTGTTTCCCACCATGGGCCTTAAATGTCACAACTATGTGATTCCCACTTGGACATAGTCGACTCAAAAAGAGTGGGATGTCAGTTGTCCTCAGGTCATAGCCAACAACTGGGTTCCGTATGTAGCGCACATGATAGAACTGAACCTCAAGACATTTGTCACATTTAAAATTCAATTAAATCCTCCTCAATGCATTCCAAAAGTTATTCCTCTTCAATAGGGTCTCAACTCTGTAAATTTCTCTTGAATTGGGTGCTTGGTTTGCAAGATACAAACGTTTTAAAAAACAGGGGCCGTTTCTGTCTAGGCCAGGTCCGACCCGACCAACCCAGCCGAGGTGCCCCAAATACACCAGTTTAATTCGACCAACTTGAACTGACCCTGTATGGATCTGGGATGGTCTGGTCTTGCTTGGATAATGGGCAAGGCCCAATGGGCCTTGCTGGACCCTGTCTGGTTTGGCCGAGGGTACATCCCGCCGGGATGCTCGATGACCCTTTCTAGTCTGGTCCGGCCCGAAGGGTGCGGGTCAGACCTATATGCGCCGGTCTGGACTGTTGGCATGGGTCCAGCCCATTCTCTAGGCGAGAGTCCCACAATCCCAATACCCATCTTGAGCTGTGTGGCCTAGTGGTACACTGCCTAGCTAGGACACTAATGGCCACCGTTTCTCACCTCCATTGGCCCCGTGGATGATAAAGGCCCTACTACAGCGGTAAAGCGATAGCGGATTTCCAAGCCATATGGATGTGCCGAATGTGGGCCGTATCTCCACAAAAATCAAGGAAGTCACCACATGTCCTTGATGCCATTTTGGAGTGCTGACGAGTGCCCCACCACCTGTACTTGTGTCCACTGCCACAGGCTGCCACTGCCGGTGCTCCGAAAAATATTCGGCAAACCACCAGGTGTTCTTTGTTGTTCAGTTATTTGCGCTGGTTGCACCTGCACTCTGTGGGGAATGTCGTCTTCACTGAATTGGTCTTGGAATAATAATACCGCCACATTGAGTGTGCCACCACAATGAATGAACGTGGTAGAGGATCATGGTCGTTCTTCTTCTAGACCCACACCATCCTTGTTAGAGGTTTATAATCCTTGGGAGGCTTGGGAATTGTGGCTCAATCAAACTATAGATAAACTAATCAAGGATAATAACTCTCAAAAGAAAAGTCACACTTCATCATAAACACACATTTAGTGGATCAACCTATACATGAGTTGATCCGAGTTCATCATTTCTAAAAGAAGAAATGGTGAAGAACATTAAAATCAAATAACACCAACCTCTTCGATGTTCATTGTTTCAAAATTATGTCCTCGAGGTTTCAAGATGTCAATGTCATTAGTCATTTCTGACTCCGTTTTTTGATGTACATCAATGATTTTTCAATTTTCTTCATCATTTGACATTATTCATTAGAGAGTATGTTTTTCAGAGGTCCTTCAGAGAATCCTTGCAGTTTAATTCCTTTTTCCACCAAGGGATCAACAAAAATAAAATTAAAACATGTCCCAATATTTCTATTATGTTGTGATGTTGTTACATTACATTGTGAGTTAACGAGCCATTAATGAGCTTCATCAATGCACCTCATTGTAGAATAACAAAATTCCTTTCCTCCACTCAACAAATGAGAACAAAATAAAAAAAAAATTAATGATTTTTTATTATTTTTTGAAATTTCCAAAACATAACTTTTCTGTTCGCCCCTTCCCGGCCGATGTAAATTCAATTCTATGTGAATCCTAGCATTCAAAATTCAACGGTAAACTCAGATATTTGATCCGAGCACTGGTTCCAAAGTTATAAAAACCCTCACTCAAATTTTCTTATATATACTTAAAAAAGTTCAAAATTCCATTATCAGGTCATCGGGCCTCATAATAATTTTCCATCAATATGTGTACACTCAGAAAAATTTTATATAATTAATAAAATTACACAGATTTTTTGAGACTTTACATTCTCCCCACCTTACGGTTTTACGTTCCCAAATGCCAAAATAAAAATTAATCAAATAGATGGGGGTAATGAGCATTAGTATGAGCCTCCCTCTCCCATGTGCTCTCATGGAGATTCCTATGATTCCACCAAACTCACCCTAGAGGAATCGTCCACCCACATAGGACCCTCTTCTGTCGATCCTCTGTCCCCAATGGGAACTCTGCAAACATCGCCCCATCATCAATGTTCATCTCTCCCCAGTCAATGATATATGATGGTCCAGGAATATACCTTCCCAGATATAGCATGTGTAAAAAATCATGAACCCCATGCATGTGTTGGGGTTGAGATAGGTAGTATGACACCTCAAAAAATTTTATCATGATCTGAAAAGGACTGATGAACATTGAAGATAGCTTGTCTCCCCAGCCAAATCATCGCTAACCTCGTCGAGGTGAGAGCCAAAGGAAAACAGGATCTCCCTCCATAAATTTCAAGGGTCTTTATGTCCTTTTGGTATATGACATCTTCCTGCTCTATGTAGTCCCCATCTTCTCTTGGATGATCTGTACCTTCTCAGTGGTAGCTTGTACCAACTCCAGACCCATCAGTGCCGACTCCCATGGGTCTGTTCAGCATAGGGAAGATCTGTAAGGCCACTAATACAAGGCCTTAAACAGTTCCATGACAATGGTGTAGTGATATCTATTGTTGTATTCAAACTCCTCTTGTGATAGGTGGTCCTCCCATCTAAAAGAAAAATCTATTATGCAAGCACATAGAATGTCCTCCACGGTCTATATGTTCTCCACTATCAACCATCTGTCTGGGGAAGAAATGTTGTTCTCAAGCGCAGCTAGATCTCGAACGCCACCTGTAGTCCCATCCATAGTTGGTATATAATGAAATTTTCACGATTTGATATGATCATCAAAGGTACCCTATGAAGCCACACTATTTCCAGAACGTATAGGAATCAAAAGCCCAATATCGGTCCTTACTCATGGATGGGTACAAACTGATCCAAATTAGTGATTCGTTCAACGATCACAAAATATATTCATGGCTCTTAGATTTACTTGGTAACCCCAAAATTTTTTTCCTCGAGATACCAACCCATTTACAATTCGGTACAATAAGTGCATAGTCCAAGCCAACTAGAATATGATGCTTGACCTTGACTTACGAACATGTGAGGCATCGTGAAACCAATTCGGGCACCACTTTCTTCATCCTCGGCCACCAGTACTGACATCAGAGGTCCAGGTACATCTTCACCACTCACGGATATACCTCCAAGGGGGATGTATGTATCTCTCTCAACCTCTCCTCATGCAACGTCAATGGTAATACAATGTTCCCTATAAAAAGGATGACATACTCCCCACCTATCACAAATCCATCAGGATCCCGTCTTGTGAATATCTAAGCTCATCGAGCCTCTTAGTCAACATCTATGATTTGTGAATCCATGAAACTATATAAGAGTGTGTTAGATATAGTCATTGACTGATGGAAAGAATCTCCACCATCATCCATGAAGGATATCATTATCGCGGAAAATTTCTATGTCTCCACACTCAGCAGCTACAAAGAAGCTCTCTTCCTTAGTGTATATACTACCAGGTTCCACTTCATAGGAGAATAGACTATCTCAAAGTCCTAGTCTTGTAGGTTCTCTATCCATCATCAATGTCTTAGGATTAGGCCCTTCTAGGAAAAGATATACCCAATACTCTTTTGGTAAGATTAAATTGAAAAATGTTCACCCTTCAAGTAGTTCTACCACATCTTCCTAGAAAATACCATTCCTACTAACTCTAGGTCATGGGTTGCATAGTTATTCTCATGTTTCCTAAACCATTGTGAGAAGTATGTTATCACCTCTCTTTCCTGAATTAGGACACAAATCGGTCTGGTACCTGATGCATCGTAGTAAACTACATACCCAACACCATCCTCTGAAGTCTCAATATGGGTGAAATAATTAGTCTCTACCTCACCACATAGAAAATCTTTTGACATTTCTCTATCCACTATAAATACTTCCTTTATGTTTCATAGTCGATAAGTGTGCTTCTACTCTGGATAAGATGGGGATGAACCTCTGATATTAACCATCCATCCCTAAGAAGCTTCTCACCTTAGTCACCCTCCTAGGAAACACCCAAGAATAAAATACCTTTATCATCTCTGGATCTATAGAAAATCTAACCTCTTAGATTACATGTCCCAAAAAGTGGACTTCTCAAATCTAAAAATGACACTTCAAGAGATTTCTAGAAAGATGGTGCTCTCAGTGTGTATATAGGACTGCCCGAAAGTGTGTAGCATGCACCACCTCTAATGTTGAGTACACCAAGATGAAATTAATAAAGACCACGATAAAACAGTCAAGGTATGGCTGGAATATCCTATTCATGAGTTCCACAAACACTAATATGGCATTAGTCACACTGAAAGGCATCACCAGAAACACATAGTGGTCATACCGTCACCTTAAGGATGTCCTTGGTACATACTCATCCCATACCTAAAGCTGATGATAGCCGGATTTGAGATCTATCTTTGAAAACAACATCACCCCCTTCAACAAGTTGAAGAGATCAATAATTCTTAGCTGTTGATAATATTTCTTCACGGTCACCTGGTTCATTTTCCGAAAGTCCACGGAAAACCTCAAACATTCATTTTCCATCATGGAAAAATCACTAGTGATTCCCATGGTGAAATATTGGGCCTTATGAACCCCTTCTCCTGAATGTCCTCTAGTTTTACCCTTATCTCACACTTATTCATTGGAGCTATCTGATATGCCAGTGTGGATATCAGTATTGTCCTAAGGAACCAGTCAATACAAAATTCATCCTTCCTATAAAGAGGTTGTCCTATAAAATCATATGTAAAAACATCCTCATACACCTCCACAACAATATGAATGCCTGGACTCCTCTAATCCACTTCACTGATGGCAAGACATTTGAACTTGTGAGTGATTGGATGCACCATCCAATGATAATATGTTTCTTGTGTTGCAAGGGATTACTTCTCACCGAAGAAGGAAAACCTGATCCCATATCCATAAACACAGTGTACTGTACACCTAAAATAGTTGATCTGAGCAAGCAATGTGATAACCAGTGCATACCAAAGATAACGTTGTAAGGCCTCGATGCCGCAGCATGGAGATCCCAGTCAAAGCTATATCCTCTTAGAGTATGATCAAATTTTTGGCACCAATGTGTAATTGTTAGATCCCCACCTTTAGAAGTCTCTAGCCATATTAATCGATCCAACGACTCCACTAGAATCTCCGAGCTCCAAATGAGAGTGGTTTAATTGAAGTAGTAAATAGAACATACATATATAAAAACGTAAACTAGGGTGGGGAAGACACCGATTGTACCATAGATCATATCTAGAGTGACATTGTCGTATGACACCACTTTCTAATGTTGTGCTCGACCCTATCTGGCTATTCCCCAAGGTCAGGGTGGACCACCTGGGGGTGGTCAAGGTAACACCTCAAACGGTCATCCACCACCTGCTGCCTGTATATCTCCCATACCACATTTGTCTCCCAAAAGGCCTCCTCGATCGAACTATTTCCAATGCCTTGATGGCCCCCTGAACATGTGTTTCTCTTCTATACAGCAAGTGAGGTAGTCACATTCCATGTGTATATTCCCACTGCACAAGAAGTAAATCCTGGTTCTTGGCTAACTCCCTCTGGTTTGAGATCCATGAAATGATGACTTTGAGTCCTATGGTTTTCCTATGAAAGACATGGCCTTCTTTGGTATTTGTGTCTACTGTCTACTGGTTGTCGTAGACTCCTCCACCTCTGATATACTGGTATCTTTACTGGTGGTAGCCTACTCTACCAAAAAGTTATCTACCAGAATGGCTCGCTCCATCACCACAACCGGAGTAGGGATGCTGAGAGGGAACACTAACACCATGATATCCCACGTGAGTCCCAATTCAAAGTCTCACGCCCTGAAGAAATAGTCTCATACCATATCGATTAATTAGATAGATAGCTTTTTTAAACTCGTTGAGTACTTGGACGCTTTCATGCTGTTATGATATAGGTGAAGCGACACCTAAATTCACATAAAGCGCAAGGTCGCCTGAAAAAAAAACTCTTCCCAAAAAAAGTTACTCGATGTTTTCCCAGGTGAGGTTCGACTCATTGTGAATCTAGTTGGTCAAGCTCTACCGTCTCCAGGTCAAGCCCTGCAAAAGACTCACTATTAAGATCGTCATATGGTGATGCGTTGTGCCCAATAAGTTGAAGACCTACATCACTACATTGAGCTAGACCTTAATGACCTGATGATATATCTCTCCGTTGAACCTGGGAGGTCTCTATCTCTGAAACACGTGTAGGGAACTGAGTTTGTGCACATCCTATACCAGAACCGCCAACATTATATTTTCACTATTGGGTGGTGGTAGCATTTGGTCACCACACGGTAGGTCTATCTAAAGAACTGGTCCTAAGACAGACGCCTCGTCGCTAGGTAGGAAATCCTCATGACCTCGTATTAGGATCCTGGCTGGTCGTCCATGTGGAGGCATCCTTAGATAGATCAAGACATACCTAGGATAGAAGGTTATACATGGTGAACTAAATATTATTCAAAATAATAGAAGGGAACACTTATACAACTAGTGTTTTCATGTATACATCCAAAAACATAATTGAAGGACCTATTGTATGGATATGTCGACCGCCTCACAATCATTAGACTCCCTAAATCTAAAGTCAGACTCAAAACACTTAACACTATTTCTCAAAAACAGAAAAATAGAGTCTATGTTTTTATGTTAGGACCTACAACCCTCTGATACCATGTTTTCTTGACCCGTCCCCTAGGCCTGGTGTCATGGCTACTCCTTTCATGCTTCCCAGAGGCCATGGGCTCGCTACTCGCACCGAAGGCATCAACCAACAAGTGGGAGGCATTTTATTGAGTACCATTATACACTCACAAACACACAATAATGTCCGATACATAGAAAAGAGAACATTTATAACTAAGTAAATATGAGTAAAAGTGCCACTAATATAATTGGGACAGAATACAATCCCAACAAAAAAACTAAAACAATACAGTACAAAAAGGAAACTTTGATAGACATCCGCAGGAAACCCCACCTGATCGTTATAGTAGTGTGACTACTAGAAGATGAAGTTGATCATCCTATCATCTTGATCATATAGGAACCTTCCTGGTCCTAGTTCACCAAGTCCACCTTCATAACATCTGTCGGTACCATATCCCTAAGAACCTCTTGTTCCTGGTCCACCAAATTCCCTGCCGATACATCGATCATCTACACCAGACACAACAAGTGCAGGAGTAGACTATATAGAGGTGAGTAACAAAATAATTAGTAGGGACCCCAAAAACAAAAAAGAAAAACCACACATTAATCCTCAATGTAAATAATTAAGCAGAAGACAACTCACACCAATAATACATCTAGGCTAGTGATATAAGAAACATCAGTCACATCATCGAAAACCATAGCTGTTGGAGTACTCTTCCTCTATGGAGTACAGTGGGACTTCCATGTAAAATAGATGTGCTTCCCAATATCCTTGGACTGCTTAGGTATACATTCTCATGGTGTATTATGGGACTGCAAAGTCACATAGGAGAGATTCCCACTAATCATGGACAACTGAGGTACTCCAAATCATTGTGTACTATGGGTAAGTGAAGTCAAATAGAAGTCATTCTCACCATGGTCCTACAATGTCACATAAAACTCATACCCATTGGGCCATTGTATAGTCACATAGTGTCGAAATTCAGAAGTATTTAGGTCTCGGCCAACCACAGAGTTCCATACGTAGCGTGCCAGGGAGAACCGCTCGTCAAGCCATTGGTCGCATATCACCTTCTATGAAATCCTCCTCAGGGCATGCCAAAATATCTTCCTCGTCGAGAGGGTCCCAACTCCTCAAATGACTCATTAATTGGATGCTTGGTTTTAGATGATAAGATTATTTTAGTAAACAGGAGTCGGTTCTATCTCAGCCAACTCCAACCCGGTCAGACCGACTCAACCAACCCGGACCGACGGTCCAACATGCCCATTTTAATTTGACTCACTCGACCTGAACTGATTTGGGTCTGGGTTGGTCCAGTCTGGCCTGGAGTGTGGTCTAGAGCTAGTGGGCATCCCTAGAACCTAATTGGATTGTCTGAGGGTCACGGATAATGGGTCGCTCAGTTACCTGGTCTAGTCCGTCTAAGATCGAAAGGGGCGGGTCTGACCTACCGATGCTTGTCTAGCCCATTGGGTGTGATTCCGGCATGCTGGATGAGGGAGAGACTTAAGAGCCCGATGCCCATCCCACGCGGTGTGGGTCGGTGGTGCACCTCATAGATAAGACATAACTGGCTTCCACTGGCCTCGTGAACATGTGTTGCTCACCTACCACGGTCGAGCGGCCATGGCTTGCCGATCCTCTCCGATGGACCGAAAGCGAGCCATCCCACCATGAAGAGCTAGAAAGTTTATGCGTCTCCCTGCTGCAGTCACAGCCGGTTGGTAACAGGCTCCTTCAGCTGTGATGCACCGATGAGCACACCTCCTCCTCTGCCTATGGCCGCCGCTTGCAACGGCATGCCGATAGACGTTAGGGAGACAACTGAACTCACTTTGGGGGTCGGATATTCATTCCGCCTATCCCTATTCTCCCTGGGGAACGTTCTCTTCACCTAAAATTTCCCAGAATCATCTTTCCATAACATTGAGGGTGAAACATAATGAATTCACATGGTAGAGTTTCATAGGCCTTATTTTTGTCTCCCCATGCCCCCCATGTAAGAAATTTAAAATCATTAGGAGGCATGGGGATTATGGGTCAATCAAACTACAGATAAATAAATAATTGATAATAACTCCCTAAATAAAAGTCACCCACCCGCATAAATTCAAAATTCATAGATTAACACATTTGTGCGTTGATCCAAATTCATCATTTGTAGAAAATGGAATGGGGACAAACTTTAAAATCAAAAAACCCCTACCTCTTCGACATTTGTTTCCATAGTGTTACATTCTTGAGGTTTCATGATGTCAATGATGTTTGTAATTTCAATCTCTATTCTTCATGGTGCTTCAATGATTTTTTATGTTCGTCAGTGTTTGTCATTCTTCATGGGAGAGGAAGTTTGTTTGATGTTCATCAGATAATCCATATAGTTTAATTCCTTGTTCCACCTACGTATCAACCAAAATAAATAGAAATCATGTCACAATGTTTCTGTTACGGATCGATGTTGCATAATTATGACATTTTATTAATGAAATAACATCACTTTTACCTGTCATTAAACAATCCTTAGTCTATGAGTTAGAGAGACATTAATGATAATCATTAATACACCTCGTCGATGCATTGCATTGTCTCCATCCACTACTCAACATATGAGAAAATAAAATAAAATAACTTTTTAATGATATTTTATTATTTTTTGAAAAGTATGAAAATTTACATTTCAGTTCGGCCTTTCCTCACATAAGTTATGTGTTTTCTAGTTGAATACAGGAATTATTAATTCAATAGTTCCATCTGATTTCTTATCCGAGACACAGTTCAAAATATATAAAAACATACTCACACTTTTACTTATGAATTCATGAAAAAAGGTCTAAATTTACCTTCTAGGATCATAAAGCCTCTGAATCACGTGTTGTCAAAGCCTGTTCTCTCTAAATAATTCCATATAATTTAATAAATTACATTTAATTTATGATACATTACATAGAGAATCCCTTATATGGAGTTGTAGGAGACATAGATAAAGGAAACAAATACTATAACATCTCTTAAATACCAATGTGAACATCATGTTTTTTTTCGAGTGTGAACCCATGAACATTACCAAAGATATTAATGATTATTTTCATGTAAAAAAATATGTGAAGTTATAAAAAAGTTCGAATGGAATTGATTCTGAGCACTAATTGAATGTTTTAAAGAATTCTTATCCAATTTAAATGATATGTTTTTTATAAACCTGACTAATTAGTGGGGTACTATAATGAGAAATAAACCTAGATTTCTTACAATGGGTCATATTCAAGGATATTGTATTAATCAAGAAGAACCATTTCACCAGTACTAGATAGTAATTGATAAAAATGTTCTTTTCATATGAACTGCATTGGGATATCAAATAAAATCACAATTATTTTAAAATTGAATTCATAAATTTCTTTACAATTGTTGATTTTTTTGATTATCAACCCATTGATTCAAAAACCATAATTTTTAAAATTATTTATTTAAATTGAAAAATGAATTATATGGTTTAAAATATACTCTTATAGAATGGTGTGATTGGATTAGCTCATTCTGATTTTAACAAATTAACTCAAAGAGTAGGTGATTCTATATACTTAATTAAAATGATTTCCATATATATTTTAGTATTAAAAATACTCATGGATAATATTATTTTTACATCATTAAGAAATTATTTGTTTACTAAAAATTTAAAAATTATGAATAAAGAATTTTTAATTAGTATTGTAACTTTCCATGACTTCATATTATGTTTTCTTTTGAAAAAATTCAATATTTTTCACTGCCAACAATGAGTTCGAGCACACTATTATCTATCAATCTAGTCATTTAAAAATAAGTTATGAATATTATTAAAAAAATTAGGAAATTTTAAATTTTTATTATTCAAAATATAAATCATTTTTTTAATTTGGAAAATCATAATTAGATTCAGGTGATTTTTTGGTATTATTTTGAAATGTATCATTTTTTTATGAATAGTTAAATATACTACATGATTGTTAAAAATTGAAATTTTCATTCAAATAATTACATTACTATAAAAATACATTAAATTAAAAAGAGATAAATAATAAATATATTAATCAAATTTATGTCATTATAATTATTATTTTAATAGAATTTGATATAAAAATTTATTGATCTTTTGAACTGCTCTTTTAGTCACCTTATCTCCCCATATATAGTGATATCATTAACCATTATTTTCCCATTACTATGAAATGAATTTAGAAAAAATAGAAAAAAATGATTGAAATTTTTATGAAAAGTTTGTTCTAATAGGAACAACTTAAATTTTTGGTGAATAGTAACTATAGAATTTTTTTAACCACTGTTATGGGTAAATCCGGTAATTAATTAAAAAAACTAACAATATAAGTATTATAAACTTTCTGTAAAAATTGTAATAATGTACTTGGATCGGTTTTTTTATCAAAATAACTAGTGGGTCTATTGTGGGACCACATGGAGCCACTTGGATGACAAAAATATATTTATGATATTATATTTAAATAAAATCAAATTTTGTTGTACTTTTGTTTTAATGAATTCAATATTTTTAATGTGATGTTATATAAGTGATATGGATGACTATATATATTCATTTTAAAATTGACTATGTTTATCTACATCATGGTAATTGATTTATAATTTAAAAAAAGATATTTAAATGAAAGATGATACATTGATTATGCACTAATAGACATATTAAAAGAAGAAAAAAAATAAATGATATTAATAATATTAAAATATATATATTTTGAAATATGTGATATTATCCATTATTTTTTCGAATATAATTATACTTTAGGGATGATTAATTTTTTTTTATTCAAAGGAATCAAGTTGTTATGATTTTTTTTGAAACACAATTTAATAAAAAGTGTCAAAATTAACAGAAATGACATTTAAAAAAATATCTTATTAGATTATATAATCTTAATTATTACATAAATGTTACATGTTTGGTTCATCTTTTTATTTTATAGTAACTATATTTACCCAATATTATAAAAAATACATGTTTTAACGATAAAAGATAAATTGTTTAACAAAGGGCTAAAGCCAAAGGATAAATATAATTTTTTGAGCCAAACATGTATAAAAATAATTGCTATAAATTATTTCAGCCCATAATCATCTAATATTTCAAATTACTTACTTTGGTGCAATTTTAAATCAAAAATAAATTTATATTAAATTTTTTATTTCGGAGTTTCCTAATGTCCCCTCCTCTATCTTATAAAAGGGATGCTCTCGTTCTCTGTTATTCACAACTATAAATCCCATTTTTTTAAGAAAACCCTCACTATTTATCCATTAAAATTCCCTCTCATCATTCTTGAGGCCATACTTTTGGAGTAATTCCAACCTAATATACCTTTTTGTGAAAATAAAAATGATATTCTCAAATAACAGATAATTGTTTTACCAATATATTTAAACTTCTTTTCATATTCTACTTAATATTACTAGGATAATTACATCCTAAAGTAATAATCCCATTAACACCTATAATATGATATTTTACTATTTCTATGGGAATATTGTATTCCTCATTTTACCCATCCAATGAAAAACAATATCACCATGTGTGTATATATATGCTTTACCATCTCCACTCCGGGGTGTAATTATTTTCCATCACTAAATTAATTGGATAGGTATAATGATGAAAATAATTGATATATATATAATGAATATGAAATTATAAAGACTCTCTATAATTAATATTACATCCGATTCCACACCATTTAACCATTAAATGAATGATGTTTTCACTCGCCAATACATATGACTTACCGTATCCACGGCACGAGGTAATTCATCATCCAAAATTATCCATTTAAGAATGATTAATTATATATATATATATATATATAATGAATAAGTATGAAATATATTACATAATATGTATACTAGAATAATATATATATATATATATCTCAATTACTTTCCTCCATTCAATAGGAAAAGAAAACCTAAACAATGTTCATGTGTATGTACGACCTATTGTCTCTATGATCGACGTCGTCCGTTTCATATATCTATCTAAGATATATTTTTATACTGAATATATAGGAAATATAAAACATAAAAAAAATTAATTAATTAATTCATAAACTATGTTTTCGGATCAAGAATATAATGTCAAAACCCATAAAATAAACAAAGTGATTATTACCCAAAATGATTAATAAACATGGAATTATTAAATGAAAATGTAATACAATGTCAAAAATGATTCATATGTGATATTATATATATTATAATTATTCTATTACATGTTAATAATCTATTTAAATCCACTATACATGAGTTTTGGACACCTATATAAGGAATTTGACATATGGTATGTGTTAATTTGAAAAACTCATTATCATCCGTGTTTGTTTATATATATGTATTAATGGCTCAATATTTATCTTCTATGTCCTTGATTCATAAAATTTATTTCAAAAGGAATACTTTTATGGTTTTAAGTAATGATATCTTTAAATAAATAATCATTTTAATTTGTTTCTAAGATTTATTTTTCTAAATAATTCTCATTAAAGTACATGTTATCAAAATACGTTTTGTGGATTTATTTATAAGGACATAGATATTTTAAAATGATATTTTCAATATTTATCTCAAAAGACTCAATGTGGCATGAGATCCATTGATTAAAAACATATTTTTAAAATTTATTCATTTATAAATAAACTTATTTTAATTAATTGATAAAATAGAAAAAGATATTTTTAAATATATTTATATCGATTTTATTAGATTATTTTTATCTATTTAAAACATACATTGTTGAATTTTATGTTTGATGGAGGATGATCTCGTAGGATATAATTAAAATTATTTTATTTAATGTTTTTTGATTAGTTTAACTATGGATGTTCATTTTTTATATCATTCATGATTTATGGTTAATGTATTACCATTTCATATGATAGTTTTAATGCGAATGTTTATTTTATTTATGATAAAACCTTTACATGTGAAAAATTTATTGTAATTAGTATGTGATGGGAGGGTCCAAATTTAGCACCTTGACGCATCGATAGGTCTCGTTATACATGCTTGATATGGAATTGGCTGAGGCCTTTCCCATTTATTTTCAGATATTAACTTGGCTCAGGCCTTACCCATTTATTTTTAGATATATTAGTAGAGGCATCAACAACATGTTTCATATTTCCAACATTATGAATTACTTTATTGTGAGTTTATTTATTGATATTACATGTTATTATTTGACTAGTAGAATATCTATGCGAATTATTAAATGGAATTGTTTGGTTTATTATTCAAATATTTTGCTATGATTATGTTTAAATTTTTCTTTCAGTTTTCTACCTTATCATAATAATTTATGTTTATTTATAATTTATTCCATTATATTTTTTACCCGTACAGAGAATTAGAGCTCACCCATTTCTTATGATTTATTTTTCAATGATTCCATGTAGTGTTTTATGATTGATATGTAGGAATAATCCTAGAGAATAATGTCTTATTCCAAGATGTTTCTTTGTTACATTTTATTCTTTGAATTGTTTTGTAAATCTCAGTTATGTATTCTATTTTTTAGGACATCAAAAAAATCAGTCCATAAGGATTTGATTCTATGTAGTCATTCCAATGTAATAAAATAATGAACCGGCTCCAGTCTTGTGGGGTAAGGTCATAACGACAGGTATCCAAGGATATTTATAAACACCTCAGAAATTAAATTTAGAAATAATATATAAGAATAATTAATAATTTGAATTTTTGAAGGATAATTCTATGTATAATATACAATCCATTAGATTTAGTAATTGAAAATGAAGGATAATCCTATGGGCTAATTGATTTAGAAGAATATGGAATCATTTAGAGATATGATAAATGATTCTGCATCATAATATCACAACGATTAGTGTTTTCACAATGTGCTTTATGTTGTGGACAATGGATAGACATGAAATAATTATAATTGAAATGGTTATACGACTGATGATGAAGTGTAATTATTTTTTTGAGAAATAATAATAATGTTTAATGTTCATTTGTCTTTGTATTCAAGAATTATTTTATCATTGGTTCTCCAGTTATATAAATCATAAGATATGTAATAATTGTATTGTAGTACATATTCTTCTGGGAATTAGAAGAATGAGTAATTTAATTATAGTTTTTAAGACGGTAATGTTATGTGATAATAAGAGATACATTAAGTTGTTTTGATAATCAAATGTGTTACAGACACATAGGGACCTTTTATGACTGCCAATTTGGATATATCTATTTTGGATGAGTCTTCGGTTTTTATTAGAGTATGTTAACTAGTGTATATTATTGTTTGAGGATAAAAAATTTCATTACTATTAAATATATTAAATTTATTTATATAATGTTAGAATAATATAGCTTATAAAAAAGAAAAACGCCAAAGTAGGTCCAAATAACATCGTAGCCGGCAAGGCCATGAGACATCAACACACAAATGAAGGGAGACAAGGGTGTATCAACTATAACTACAAAATGTGATGTCTAGTTTAGTATAACAAACTTTTCTTTATTTAAAAGGTTAAAATATGAATTATATGTAAATTTTAGGAACCCAATATAGTTAAGATAAATAGAATATATTTTATTTCTGTTAATTTTTGTAGGGAAAGATGAATTTGTGGTAGAAATTTGTTAAAGGATTAAACTATAGTTTTCAAAAATTTATGTTTCCTTATGTTCTTAGTATATGATTAAAATTATTTATTAACCTCAAGGGAAATGATCTTAATGCCAAAAAATGGAATCCTAGTACTTATTTATGATTAATCAAACAGTCACTTAGATAATCAATGATTTATAACTTTTTTATTATTAACATTATACTAATAATTGTACCTATCACTCTCCAGAATAACATTATGGTTATGTTTATTTTAAATTTCCATGTTTTCCAACAAGTAACCCATGTACGTGTTAACTCTGGTGTCCTTTATACTACATTTTAATTATATTAAATTATAACTTTTATCAACCCTTGTTCAGAAGTGGTATTTCAATAAAAGTATTGTTAATAATAAATCCTTAGTAATAGAAGAAAAATTTGAAATTTGGAATGATTTAATTTATTGAATTATGGGAGAATGTGACACCATAATATATCATGTTATCATTTATTTCAAATAAATTTAATATCTTATGTTTCATGCAACATCGACTTAGAGGGCAATATGATATATAAATATTGCTCTTTAAAAAGGAGTTACAAATAATATTATCAAAATTATGAAATACATATATTTTATTTTTCAAAATATACTTAATTTTTTAATTTTTAATATTTAATTAAATTAAATGGTGACGTAGTGATGATGTAGTAATTGAATTATTAAAAGTACCAATTAAATGAAATTAATAATATACAAATAAATACAATTTTAAATATTTGATGTCATCCAGAAATTTTTATGATGGATATGATATTTTGGGAATGAGGTAATTTATTTTTTCAATGATATCAAGTTGTTAAGAATTTTTTTAAAAATTCTATGTAATAAATAGTGTCAAAATAGACATAAATGAGATTTTAAATTAAATAATATATTATTAAATGATATAAAATTATAATAATATATATTAAAGTAAAGTAACTAGTATAATTTAAAATATATCATTATTTATCTAATTGGGATTTGTTTTGAATTTTATATTGACTATATTAACCCTATAGTCTAAAAATAATGTTGTCACGGTAAGAGTTAAATTGACTAAATAAAGGTCAAAGCCAAAAGGCTATGTTAATTTGGTGACGTAAAAATGTCTAAAATTAATAGTTTGAGAGGTTTTAGACCCCTAATCATATAATATTATAAATAACTCAATTATATGCAATTTTAAATTGAAATACAATTTATATTAATTTATTTGTTTTGGAGTTTCCTAAAATTCCCCTCCATTCTATTATAAAAGGGAACTTGTAATTCTATTTTATTAAAAACTCTTGAGCCCCATGTTTCTAATGAAGCCATTCCATTTTTTCATATAAATTTCCAAAAATAATATTATATTCAATGCATTGGAATAAAATAAAACCAATGAAGTCATTTTGTTCCAATCCAAACGAGATACTTAAAGAAGAGGTAATTATTTTACCAATTCTATTTAATTTCATTTCTACTTATATGTACTATTTATGTGATTTTTATATACTAGATTAATAAATAGAGTATCACATATATTATTATATTTTATTATGATTGTGGTAAAACCATATTACTCTTTTTATTGATCCTATGAATAGTAATATCACAATCTATGTGTACGTATAACTTATCGTCTCTATGTGGTGGTGTAATTTTTATTTTATCATGACATTATTTTTTGGGCAGAATGAAGAATATTATTGATATAAATAACGAAAATGAAATTATAATGATTATTTATAATTAAAATACCTTCCTATTCTATAAAATTTAACCATTAAGGGAATGATAATGTCGCTCATGCGTACATTCGACTTACTATCCCCAAGACGAGACAATATTCATCCTCCATGATAACGATTCGGGAATGATTATAATATATATATATATATAATGAATATGTGTGAAGTGTATGACATAAAAATGTTTCTAGATATATATATATATATATATATATCATTTACGGTCCTCATTTCAATATAATAAGAAGACAAAAACATTGTTCGCATGTACGTATGACCTACCATCCCAATAAATGGTGACTTCCATTTCATATACATAGATTATATATATATATATATAATGAATATATATATTATATAAATAATTTTTTAAATTATATAAATAAATAAATCATTATCTATGTAATAGGATCAATAATAACATGATAAAACACATACAACAAGAAAAGACATTAATACTCGAAACATTGCTTTTACATGGAATTATTAAATGAACAGATAATAAAAAGTGATAAATGATACATATATGATATCAAAATAATTATTATGATTCCAGTACATGTTATAAGTATGTTTAAAACCACTATAGAAGATTTATGGACTAGTATAATAGGAATCGGACCTACGGAAAGGTTTAATATCACAATCTCATTATTATCCAAGATTGTTTACCTATATGTATTTACAAGGAAATATATTAAACACGTGTAAATGATTCATAAAAATGATTTGAAAAGGAATATTTTTATGTTTTTATGTAATGGTATATTTATCTAAAACATCATTTTATTTGTTTCTACTATTTGTTCTTTTAAATATTTCTCATGTATGCACATGTTTTTAAAATGGTTTCTATGGATTAATTTATAATGACATGAATATTTTAAAATGTAAAATATCAAATTTATCCCAAAATATTCAATTTGGAATGGGTCACATTTATAAATAAAAATATATTTTTAAAATTTATTCATTAATAAATTCGTATCTTTTAATTAAATGATTTCAAAGAAATGGGTATTTATTAAGATATTTCAAATGATTTATTTGTGTATTTTCATATATGAAAAATATCATTCTTTTAATTTTGTATTTGATTGAGCTTGATCTCTTTTGATATAGTCTAATATATTATATTGGGGTGTGTATGATCAGTTTGACTATAGATGTTCATTATGGATTCTAGTCATGGTTTATAGTTAAAAAATTAACATTATTTGCACTTATTTAAATAAGAATGATTATGTTGTTTATGTTTCACAATTTTCAAATGAGGAATGTATTGGACATAGTAATTTATTGGTGGGTCCCACAATATCCCCTCGATGTATTAATATGTCTAATGTGAAATACTAGATATTTACTTGGTTGAGGCTTTTCCCAATTATGTTCAGATGTAGATTTGGCCGAGGCATTAACCATTTATATTTAGGTGAATTGGATGGGGCCGTGATGATATGTTTCAGATGTAGAATGTTCTATAATCCTTCATTATTATATTTTTTATTGATATCAAATCTGGTTATTTGATAATTATAATATCTATGTGAATTATTAAGTTTCATTATTTTTGTTGTTCTTTCCAGGTTATGATCATGATTTTGTTTAAAAGGCTTGTATTTCAACTTTATCCCTTTACATAAAAGAATAAGGATATTTATGATAGTATCATGTATATTTTTACACATAATGAGTAGATGAGATCACTCCATTCATATATTTTATTTTCTCAGGATGTTAAGAAGTGTTTTATAATTTGTATGCAGTGCTTAGCTAGTATAATAATGTCATTTCATGGAATTTTATATGTTTCATTTTATGCATTGAATTATAATATAATGTTTATATGTATATTATATATTTTATTAATGGAAAACTAATTAGTCCATTGGGATTGGATTCCTTCTAATCATGCTAATGTAAAAATACAATGCATCAACTCCAACCATCTAGGGTTGCGACGTTACATGTTGTATGGGTGAGATAAAATTATTATTACATTTCTAAATATTGAAAATAAAAAATTAATTTGAAAAAATATATAATACAAAAAAAATATTCGAAAACTTTTTGCATTGTACTGTATAAAAATAAGAATTACTCTAGTAAGTATTACATATATGTTGGATCAGAATGAAACTACGAAACTAGTTGATCATAACAAATATTATGGTATGATTGGGATTTTTCATTAGTTAAATGTCAACCGACATGATATCATTTTTTTTATCATGTTTGTGTTCTCATACATAATTAATCATAAAATAATAATCTTGACATTTTTTGAAGGAAAATTTTCAATATCTCAAATGTAAAACCAACATAGGACTCATTTATTCAAGAGGTAAATCATTTGAATTAGTTATTTTTTCTATTATAATTTTTTTTACTGTTAGTTATATAAAAAGAATTATTATGCAACATGTTACTTATTGGTAAAATACCTAGTATCATGATGTGGTTTGAAAAATAATTTTGTTGCATTATCCACTATTGAAGATAAATTCATTGTTGAATGTAGTGTTTGTGCATAGATTTTATTAAAGAGATGCCAATTAATAGGCTATGGGTATCAATTTCAATATATCCATTTAAATTGTCATCTTAAAAGTGTTATTAAAATTTATAATAATCTTTTGTCTTATTATAGAAAAAAATACATTGATATAAGTCATCACTTTTTGAGAAAATGTATTAAAAATAGTGATATAACTCTTGAGTTAATTCGAATAGAACATCATTTTACTAAAATATTAAAAAAATATTTGAATTATTAGAGAATGAGTTATATAGTAAATTAACATAGAATGGTGAAAATTGGTTAGTATTATATTATAAAATTTACATATTTTATGGTAGAAGTAAATAACAAACACATGATAAAGTATGCTATGATATCGTGAGACCTTCCAATTGGTAGGTCATTTCTACCATTGGTATACTACTGTGGAAGTCATTCTATAGATGTTCAAGCATGTATACACTAAAATATATGTAATTACAGTAGGATATACCACTTTGTAGTATTGTTGGGATCTAATGTCTAGCATGCTACCTCCATCCCAAGTACTACTGTTCTTATAGTTTGATATTAAATGTATTATATTTATTTATTACTAGAATACATGTTATGAAAATTTTAATACTTTAATTGATTAATTATTAAATTATCTAAACAATATTCTAAATTTATAACACATTCTCACAGATGCCTCCTTTGAAACCAGTCTCTTACCTAATTAATCACGACCCTCTTCATTCAATACTCAATATTCACACCCATTTAAAAGGGGTTAATGTTATGTGCCCTTGTGTATCTCTAAAAACTAACATCCTAAGAATAAATATAGTGGAAAATTGTGTCATCCTATAGAACTGATTAATATTGAGTGTGTGTCCCATGGTTCATTCATTAATGAAAAAATCTAAGATCCTTTATTATCATAAATAAATTAACTAATTATTAAATGGATCCAAGACCAGGGACATGGATACTTGTTTTCATGGAATTGTAAACCAATATTCCCTAGGTTGGTTTTGAATTTCATACTTCATTTCATGTATCAATTTTATGAAAATATTAATTTTATCAAAATAGTTTTGGATGAAACAAATTTTATATTATATCAGATGTAATGGGATAAGATTCAAAAGCTTCCACATAATAGTATATATGATGATTATCAATGATTATTTTCGATTTATCATGATAATTTTATGATACAAGATAATCCTATAGAGATTACTTAAAATTCAACTATTAGAGGACCTACTTTAGTATAGTAATATAGAGACTGTCAATTATTGTTCAAGTTAAATCAGCTCTTTTTGTACCCTATAAAGATGGAATTATGTATAATGATATAATAATATATTTTATTCTAAATTATTAACAGTTGAAGTGTGAAAATTAATCATTGTAGATACATGATATTACCCATTATAGAACAATATAATCCTAAAATAAAGTCAAACTCCATTTATTATCAAAATATATATCTACTCTCTTAGAATATATATTCCTTACTGATGAATGAGAGGAAATGATAGACATGCTAGAAGGTTGTTTTCTTTTTTAGTTTACTTGAAAAATGATGAAATTGAGATATCCATAGGTAATATGATTTTTATAGGTTAATGATAATATTTATGAAAAATTAAACCCAATTAAGATCCCTTATAAGACATATAATATTGTTGACCTTGGCATGGATGCAGGTGAAATTTTTGGAGTAACCATATCATTAAGATGGTGAGGCAACTGCTAATAATGTAGTTGAAAAATAAATTTTCCCCATTTTAGTGTAATAATAAAGTGATCCAAACATTTTCTTGGGTTTGAATGTTTTTATGGACCTACATGTTTACATGTAGATCTTATTAGCAATGAAAATTGTATTGACGTAGAGGATCAATATGATGAAACTGATGTCTCTTGTAGTGCTCATCTTGAGAGAATATTTTGAGATAATTGAAACGATTCCATTGTTCTATCTACTGATCATGAGTATATTTTTGATGATGGAGATAAATATAAGATGTACAATTCCATTCATACTATTTCTTATTGTGGTATTTTTTATAATGTTGTGTGTAATGGAACTTCCCCACCTACATTAGATAGTTATAAATTATGTACTGGAGATGCACCAATTTATTCAGAAGTCTCATCTCTTGGAATCCATGTTGACGTAATTAATATTGATATAGGGTAGAGTGATTCATATTCTAAGGGGGGTATATGTTTCTTATGATTTCGTATTACTCAGTTATTTTAATTCATATGATATATATATTAGGGATGATCACAAAGATTGTGATGAGGATAATGATATGGATAGTCCACTAGATCATGGTGGACCTACTATATCCATTTATAAGAGAGTTAATATGGGATATTTAATTGATTTAATTGATTAGGAAGAGAATTAATAATCATTTCAATCTAGTGGTCTTGATATGGGAACATCAACTGAGGATACTACTATGTAAAGAAAAGAGATGACTTCACCTCCTCCTCATTATCCTCCTTGTCATTCCCTTTATCTAATTATATAAAATCAGGATAATTTTGGTCAGGTATCTATCTAATATCTTTGATATTGTTTTATTTTCATCCCCATAATAAAATAATCTCATTGTGGAAGAAACCTATTTTATTTTCCGCATAGTTTTATCTAATCTACAACCCTGAATATCAACAAAAATTGGGATTATGGAAATGGAAAACATATGGTTTATGTAATGGATAAATGGATTTTAGTCATATTCATAGGATATAAATGATAGTTAGGTTATAAGTTATTTATACATTCATGAGATGACAAGATGATTTTATAAACTCCTTGATTCCTTTTCAAGAGCTCCAGGCCATTCTACCACTGCTGCCTTTTATGTTTACCTGATTAGATCTATTATTAGAGAATATTTTGATGATTTTATGGGTGAATTATCTTCTTCACACGAGTTTGAGGTCAATTAGATAGAATATTATTTTGATAACATTTAAAATATTTTTTATAATTATTTAATGAAGCTACAAGTGATAGAGAGACGTTCACTATGTTCAGAAAGTACTATCAAACTAGAATTTGTACATTGTATGAACTAAATTATCATTAATAGTTCTGGGAAGAAAATATGCAGATACCTTCTAGTAATACTGATTTCTAAAAGAATTTGAATCAATTAAATAATTTTTCACAACATCTAGAGATATTTATGGATGAAAAATAGACTTTTTCTAAACCATGGATCATGGTGGTAGGGTGGCTTCCCATTTGTTTCTAATATAATGGTTTCTATATAATACTAGGACAATATTAATTTCACCTCTTACTATTACTATGATTGTCTCCCATTACACACCCTTGTTAGAACCGTTTTATTCCATATCCATTGTTGTTAGTCCCATAGGGCATACAAAAATTTAAGCTATAAGGTATCTCAGGATAGTTTTTTTGTGGAATCCTACACTACATCATAACTCTAATTATTCTCCTATTTTTTATAGATAAATTCAAGGACCAAAATACCTATTTCTTAACCCATGTTGATTACTCTTATTTATTCTCATATTATTATTTTTTCAGACATTCCCATTTTTACCATTTTCTAATTTACAATATTAAATTTCTTGTTAAATGAAAATCCACCATTTTTATTCATGTGGTTTTCAATTGTTCGTTTTCATATTATATTTATCTTATTTTCATAATAGAAATGGGGGAAAACAATATGGAATAAAAATAATAATGTTTTTCATGAATAAAACTATGAATTACATGTGTACATGGATTATTATGTAGATAATGTTACATTGTTAATCTGTTAATTTTTTTTGAATGATTATGAATTCCAAGATTTTCGGCCATCAAATGGGGGATATTTTTGGATTAGTCCATGAACAACTTTATTCTAATTGTAAAAGATAATCATTATTATGATACCAATACGATTCATGTTTTTTGATAGTCAACTATTTTTTTTGGAAAAATCATATAATTAGATAGGCCATGATCTATTGTGATTATATAGTGATAAATGTTTTAAGATATTGTAAGTTATACTCAATTATACCATCAGTTAAATAGTCTATCATTAGTTTAAATCATCATACATAAGGAAATAAATCCAAATGATGTGATCATTGAGTGGAGCTTCTTATAGGAGATATTTATACCATTATGATCACCAACCACCAAGTGTATCTTTCATCTTTCATATGGCTACTGAACATGCATAACTACTATTCAATGATGATATTACCACGTATACTAATTCTCAGGATCATCTATCGCAAGTTCAACCTTTTAATTTCAAAGGACACTAATACTAGAATCATTACCCCCAATTCATCCTCCATAACTATTCATAATTATATTCAAAATTATATATCCAATGGATATATTATGACATTCAATTTATCCAATGAAATGTGGATTTATGAATGATTATTAATAACATATCAAAAAAAGTTTTAGAGAATCTATAATAATCTATGGACTATCAATCACTATGAGTAATCTTCTGATTCAATTATTATTGTGAAATGGATAATTGTAAAAAATGAAATTATATATATCCAAAAGAGTCCACTCATTCATATTGTGTGAAGGAAAATAGAGACACATACTCATATACATTAAAGCACTGACAATAAACTAGATACATATGTGTGTGGAAGGAAACTAACTAGTTGTTTGACTGAGAAAAAAAGATTTCCCATACTTCCTTCAGAATCTGTTATTCTTCACATTATATGAAATCTTGTTTGAATACATTAAATGTAAAATTTAGAGGATCTTGAATAACTAATGGTCATCGTATTAAACCAAACCACATCTTAAAAACTCTAATCCCTTACGTTTTCTAGTTACACTTTATATTCAAGCTATAATTTTTTGCTTTTTATATGTAAAACACAATCTCATGTGATAAATAAGAGATTAATAAACAAATTATTTCAACTATTGACATTGCATATCCCATGTGTAATGGTGGAATCAGTATTTTATAACCTCATTTTTTTTGAAGTATTATTCATTCACTACTCCCATGAAAAATGGTAGAAGATTTCATTTTCAAGGGTAAACATGTGTTCTATCGTGTAAAACCATATCCTGGTTTTTGTTCAAGTATATTTAAAAATAAATTTCATGGATATAGGTGATTTACATGTGGAGGGGATTATGTATTATCTTAATTGAAATCACCTGATTAAATTCCATAGTTCATTATCTATTTTGTTTTTTCATATCAAAGTAATCAATATTTTATATTTCAATTCATTCATGAAGACATTAATATGAAAATTAACATTCAGAAGTATTTTATATATGGTGTTTGTTTTATGTAAATTTTTTTACAACATAATTTATTTTATGAAATATCTGATCTAGGCTGTGATCGATATTTTTAGATCCTCTTTGAAACAATAAATTATTTAATTTTTTTATAAATATGGCCTTATTTTTAAATTGTGTATTCGAGTATTAAATTGTTTTATATATTAATTTTTGTTGAAAACTCCATTCCCTACAATTTTTAGTTTTCACTGGGAAAAAAACTTATTAGTTCTATATAGATTTTTACTGATTACTAAGTAATATTTATTATGTATTTTATAAACATATACCTTCTTTCCAAAAATGGATTCTGTTCATTTTTTGTAGGATAGAGTACTCATATTTTATATTCTTATATCTCAATTAATATCATTAATAAATCCTTAGGTAGATAGATTATTCATTGTATTGATATTCATATAATTGATATAGTAAATTTATTAGACTGTATTAATTTAAAAGTAGGGATCAGTATTATAAAGCTCCATTATGGAACCACAAGTATCGTGAGACAATATATATTGGGTATTCAAGGGTATACCAATAATGAAAAATTATTTCTCAGAATGAATTCCTTGATGCTAAGAGCATAATATCTATGATCATGGTGTCATGGAATATAGAATGAATTAACTATCCATAATTATAAATTATATCAATAAGAAACAAATTATTATTACCCATAAATATATTATTATTTTAGTATCAATCTATTATGGATTTATATTTTATTAGTCATTCCTATTTTATAATTTAATTTCATATTATGCATAGTTACTGTTTTTTATTATTATCACATACATTTACCATTACCATGAATTTTATCTCACCATTATTATGATTCCATTTTCCAAAGATGTGAATAAAATCATTACAAATGTGAAAATAAAAGGATTTCTTATATAAAATATTTTTGGGGGTGTTGAATGCTTATTATGGATGAAAATTTTCATATATTGTTTCAAAATAAATAACATTTAATGGGAAAGTCATTCCCTTTTTTTGTTAATTTTTTCCAAAAATATATAATACATGAAGCCTAAATTTTACATAAAATAAATGTCACTCAATATTATTTGTGGATATTTTATTGATTCATTGATATAAATGTGTCACTTTAATTAATTTCAATGTTTAAATTTGATGATGTTATTTCATATAATAGAGTTCAGAATTGCAGGTTCGAGGTGTCACATTTTGGAATCAATTGAGTGAAATGAATTATTTAGATTATCAAATATCAACTATGTATAATTTAAGGGTTGATGATTTATGGTTGAAAATAACATCAAATGTATTAAAAACCCTTTACGTGTTTAGGTCCTATTTATAATTATTGGTATTTTGAAATGGGATCATTAGTGGAAAATCTAGATAAGACTATGGTAGATTTCCTTATTTAGGATAACATCCCAAAATTAATGTAATGTATAGTTTTTTTTAGTTCCCTTAGAAATTAATTCCTTGTCCAGATATTAAATTTTGTCATAGGATCTATCACAGTTGTAGTTATGGTTAATAATCATAAACAATTTGGACTAGGTATTAATATGATCGTCACCTCAGGAACTACAAGGAGGCCTCTATGAACACATGGATTGATATCCCCAGGGGTTTGTCCTTGATTAATGGAATTAATTTTATAATCCATTAAAAATGTTTTGAAAATTATGTTAAAAATTATGATAGTTAACATAATAAAATATATACCGTAGTTTATAACGATTTAATGATTACAGTCACATGTAAAATTAAATATATCATATGTTTGAAATAATGGTTCCATTGGTGATGTAATTCATTGATTAAGGATTCTATATTTATATATAAGATAGTAGAATAAAATTTTGTATATAATATATGGTTGAAGAAATATGACTATGATGATGTTGGAAATTATGGATATCTGAAAATAACTTTAAATTGTAAATGAATAAGGTAACAAAGATAATTGGTTGAGAATATTAGTAAATGTCTCTAATGATGGAAATCGTGAGTTTTTTTCATAAATAATGTGTTCCAGATGATATATTCATAGGAGTTAAATATTTACACACATAGATATTTTCATTAGTGTGTGATTTTTATTGAGTATATTTGGGTATATTTTAAATGTTATAAGGATTATATAAAACATCTAAGGACTGTTCTCCCATATTTTTTAATGGTGTAGAAACATATATTAAAATGAGTTAATATCAAAAAAAACGTGTTTCTATGATATGGATATATTTTTAGGTATTTATATTATAGAATTCATGGTTGAGGTATGGATATCTCCTAGGATTAACATATTCTGGATTTTCATATAACAAAGTGTTGAATGATTTTGAATGATTAAGTCAAATTTTATTGGCGAGCATGGAATTTATGATTGATTCATGATATATTTTGGGATGTTCATTACATTTTTCTGATTTTTGTATGTATTGGCTACTATTTTCTATTATTAATAAAATATTAAAACCATATTACGGTTATTGACATTGTACATTAATGGAATAATATATGGTTTCACTATGGTTTAATTCCTTAGTGATTTTAATGGTTTTAGAAATGAATATTTTGGAGACTGTCTTATAATAGTACATACACTTGTGAGTGTAATTTCTTATGAAAAATAAATGAAGATTGATTGGAGTCACTTTATGATTCAATTTCGATCAGAGGAGGACCTTGTCATCACCCGGTCTAGGGCATCCTGAAAAAGAAACGGAGATTCCTTCTTTCTGTTTCGCTGGTGTTTTGATTTTCATATGTGGTGTTACCCATCTACAATCGCAACTTGGGTCAGTGTCCCTTGTATCCCCCTTTCCATTCAAAATCCATATATATTGTGTGTTATTAGTAATATGATAGACATATATCTCTCTTCGGATTGGAGAACGGAGGTCCAATTTCATCTTGTTGGTCCAAGAATATGTGTTGATCTGGATATTGCGAGGCCAACCGTGAAATGGGTTTGGATCACGGATGGGGAATAATTACATTGGAATAAGGAGGTCATATTTGAGTCTTGGATGATATACTATGTCCATTGATGTAGATTTAGTCATCTTTCTCTTGTCTGTCAAGGCAGAAATGTGATTGAGAATTTGCGGGCAGTGGTACTAGGCTCTAGTGGCTCTGGTGCCAATGGTACAAAGCAATTGCTGGTGGATGTTCAGCCTAGGATTTCATTGTGTTGGAGAACTTCTAATACATTAAATGAGGGGAAGGCTCTCCATACAAAGGTCACAAATCACACTGGAAATTTGGTTTCGTATTAGTAAAAATGGAGGGTGGATGGGAAGTCTCATCTCGATGTAAATGGCGAGGTTGTACAGGATCCTGCATTGGCAGATGTGGTGAATGCATTGCAACCTACAATGAATCCGACGGTGAAGCAAGTATTTGATAATCTGAAATCATATCTTAGGTGCTGTAAGTGGCCCTTTCCCGATGTTAATAGAAGTAGAAAATTGTAGGTGGTTTCAGTTTCCACTCATAATAAGTTTGATTTACTGAAGACTGAGAGGACTCCTCCTATAGAAGAAGCCTCAAAAAGGGATGAGTCCGAGAAGATGCATCTTGTTCCCTTTTCTCAGCCAGAAATGAGTGAGGTTACTCTTGGAAAGGAGTCCCATGATGACTGTGGCAATGAGCTTCCCCTTCAATTCCATAAGACGATTGATGTGCAATTGTAGTCAGCGGGAGGGGGATGTTTATATGTTTCAGAGGGTATGTTGATTGGAGAAATAGGTGGATGCCAAAAAGTGGGTTTCGTTCACATCACTAGAAAATGGGGAAGCTTCTTTTATAGGGAAAAAGAGAATGCTAGTTATGTATCCATATTATCTTTTAGTGATATTGTTCAATGTGAAAAAATAAAATGTCTGTAGATGAAAGCCATATGACTTCTCCAGTATGTAGACGACCAAGAAAATATTACTCTTACCTACCAAACCCAGCTACTACCAGATCATCCTCCAAGAGGGAGAATTTCTCGAGGGTTGCCAATGGTTTGAAGAAGTGAATTCAATATCCTACGAAGTTTCTCTCATTGGAAAAGCTGAATATGAAAATCAAGTATTCTAAGGTTCTAAACCACTATGAAATCTCATAGTGGGAATCAACTCTAGTGGACGAAACATTCCATCGGGAATATGGTGAAGGAGATTATTTCTATGATTTTTAGTTGTCTTCCTCTTTGTTCATTACATGTTTGTTGTACTTTTTATTTATGCTAAAAAATTGTAAGATTTCATCCTCTGGCTAATCATTCTTGGAAATATGAGAAGTAACATCTAGAATAATAAATTTTTTAAGAACACCCTCATCAACATTCATATAGTTTATCAATTCAAATTTTGATGAAAATTTTATTATATTGGTAAAATGTAACACAACAGGATTATAAATTTTATAGATCTTTAAGGCATAATATGTTTGATAGGAAGTGATACACGCAACAACAAACCAAAACGAACCACAAAAGATTACATAACCAATAAAATGTAGTTGTAGTATTGGTGAAAAAATATTGATATAACAAAATTATTAAATATATATTGAAAAAATAAGGGTTTTCATCTATGGTAAGTGACCAATAAATTAAATTAGGGAATTAAAATACCTAATAAGACATAATTATTCATGAAAATGTAACAATTCCCAAAATTGACATTTTTTTTGTGTTTTAATGGATAAAAAATATTGTTGAGATGACTAATATACAATCACAATAACTGTTATTAATGATATGAAATACCAAAAATAATAGTTAATATTTTTTAAAATGTTATTTTACTATGAAATAAAATATGAACTATATAAAAAATTTTGTATTTAAAAGATAAATTAATACATTTTAGGCATTTTCTATTAGTAAATTAATTTAATTTTATTGGATTTATAATAATGATATTATATTTGGACAATGTTTTGAGATTTTTCGTGAATAATAATTTTTTTACTGAAAATTGATAATAACTTTTTTATCAAAACTATATCTTTATATTTACATAATAAATAATAATAAGTATATAAATATTTTTCTATAAATAATAATTAATGAAAAAGGAAATAAATTTCAATTATATTATATGAAATTTGGAAAGTCTAGGTTTATTATATTATGGGCATATGTAATATTTTTCAATATAAAATATTTTTGGTCATTTCATTTAATTAAAGAATACCTGTTAAAATTTAGTTTTTTATTACATTAAATCACATATAATTTTTTAATGAAACAAATTTATAATATTCGAATTAATACATGGATAATTTTAAAATACATATAAATTTTCAAATAAAAATTTATTTTAAAAATATAGGTTCTTAAACATTACATTCAAAAATGCTATGACCTATTTTCAAAATCAAGGCAGTATTATATAATAAAATGGATTTACTATTTGGAATAATTAGATCCAAATTAGTTAATAAGTTCCATTTAATTTCAATAAATATAATTGTTTAAATTGGTAAAAACTACTTACCATGGTAAAATACAAAAAGGTTAAATTGAAAATTATAAGTGAAAGGGGCCTTCAGAACATATTTAATATATCTGTGAAAATGATTTTTTATGGATTAATAACTTTAACATACTCAACACTCAATTATAGTGTTTCTTGGAGTGTTCTTTACTTTTCAAACCTGTGAAATCCTTATATTATGTTAAATTGATTAAAAAATTTCATTCTCAGTACTTACAAATTTGGAAATTTTCCATCCCTACAAGACAAATCCAAAAATACTATTTCATCAAAAAAATCATACATTTTATTCCTTAACTTATAATTTGATTCCATTTCATTGACCCTATAGTAAAAATATATTTGATCATTGCCTCTATTTCTTACGATACTTTCAAGGTAAATATCATGCCCTCAACTTAATTATGATATTTAAACAGTTTTACATTTCATTTATAATTTTGAAATTCTCATATCTCAATTCATATATAATTAAATATTAATTTTATTAATTTTTTTTGAAATATTATATTTTAACAAATATTATGAAACTTTATATTTTCTATGATAAAAAATTATACTGCCATTCATGCATTCGGTGGACTTCAACCACTATGAAGGGATAACTTCTTTTTTTTCACCACCAACTATCATTACATGTTATAAGGGATAAATTAATTAATAAATTTTAAATATATAATATAAAAAACGTTATCAAAATTCAAATTAATATCCTCATTCTATTTCCCTTATTCTTCTAGAAATAATAATATCACCATGTTATGTATGGAATATTACATCCCTGATGTAAGGAATGTCATTTTTCATTTAGTTTAAATATTAGTTACTAAATTATATTGATATAAAATTATCCATATCAATTTCAAAAAAACAATATAATTATTATTTTATAATAAATATATTATTCCCAAAGGAAACCACCTTAATAATAAAAATCAATACTTTAAAAATGTTATGCTCATGTTAAGGTCTATCGAATCACCACCTTGATCAATGAATGAAACTAATATCATACCTGAAAATAAAAAAATAATTAATTTTTAATTATTATATAAATAACCAAAAAATATTTGTTTTTGTGAATGGAAACATTAATGATAAAGTTTTTAATTTTGATACCAGTGTTTGTTTGTTAAAATCACTAAATCGTGATTGTTGAAAATTTCAACTAGAAGAATAATAAAAGCCACACCAGAATAAGATTATATCATTATAAATAGTCATATATCCTAATTTATAATACCATTAATGTTATGATGATTAAGTAAATTTTAATGAAAAGGGAACGAAGGCAATGATATTGAAAAACATAAACAAAATGATGAAGATTACACACGAAAGATATTGAAAATAGATAATAACTAAATAGTATAGATGTATGAAAAAATTATAAATGATTTTCAAGAAAGGATATAAATAAAAATATTTTTCAAAAATTATAGATTAATATATTTATTTTTGTATACAATATATTCATGTTCATTAATGGAACATAGGGGTCTAGGTAAGGGTTTGTGATAACATAATTTTTTTCAATTAATTTACAAAATTTCTTATCAAACCACTGTATTCCGTATTTTGCTTATTGAAAATAATGATTTGCATTTATTTAATTTCATCCATATTTTATAGGGATCTAAACCAGCATTTTTAAATGAATATAACATTAGTTATTATATTAATTGAAGAGGTTTCATGTTCATTATTATTATTTATTGAGAAATGCTTCTTGTTGTGAATTGAATTACTTTATATTCTAAATAAACTACATATTTTTTATATTCTATCATGAATTATAATTCATATTTTCATAGTTCATATTTTTATAGTTCATATTATATATCATTCTCATAAAAGGTATTTTATTGAGAAGTTACTAAATTCATAAGTTTTAATTGTCTCAATTATTCATCTCATTAGAGATATTTGGTATTATAAAGTATTTTTTCCTTCAAATGGCATATCTAGTATGACATTAAATCGGTATATAAATATTCTCTCAATTTTCAGAATAGTTTTTTAGTGTATCCTTGAGGGGTTTTTGATTTGAATGTTTCTATATATCTATGTGTTATTTTTCTATATTATTAATTTCATGAGTCATGTTTGATATTACACACTATATGTTAATTTATATGTTCTATCCACTACCCTTTTTAAACTAGATTTCATGAATAAATTATATAAAAAACATTTTAAGGTGTATATACCCCTATCATATTCATTTAACTCTTAGATTACCATTATCATAAGTGATTCTTATTCTCAATTTTGTTAAAATGAGATATTCAGCCCTTGTTTACCATTTTTGGAATATAACATTATAATAGATTACCATTTTAGTGAAATAATATTATTTTTTTAAGTGTATTAAACTAATGGAAATGAATCCTTACCATTCTCTTGACAAATAATCCATTGTTATAAGGAAATTTTTCTCTCAATGCATTTTGTTTATAAACACTCAATATTTACTTCCTTTAATTGATGAGTTTATACCTAGATTCGATAAATCTAATATTGTTGAGAAAATTGAGAATATGTATTCTAATTATCATTATATGGATTATCATGGATTACTTAGGGATGATGATTATTTATTTTTATAATATTCCGCATTATTTCTCTCGAAGGATTTTAATAGTTTATTCATTAGCAATGTATTGTGATGTTTCATGATTGTATCTCAATATAGATTTTTATTGATTCATAAGGCACATTGAATATGTAATTTATGATATTGATATAGCTTATATATTGATGGAATTGGAATTAACCACGTGATAGGTTGGGTTTGGTATTATATATAACCAATATGCATTGATTGGCCTAATGAGAAAAAATGTATATGGAATTTTGGTGTTTGTGTTATAAAAATAAAAAATAACCAACATAAAGGGCCATGATGACAATATAATGGAATCTATGATCGTGAATTATTTTTTTTGTCCATGAAATTATCTTTTCATCATTATTCAATACATTTCTATGGAAAAAGTTATTTTTTCCTGTGGATATATTTTCATTGAATTTCATTATATTATGTAATTTTTTTGGTTATATATTTGTATCATAATATTTATACTCAACATATGCTCAGTTATCATCTATTATAGATATCGTATACATTAAAACATATAGATCATTTGTGATCACCCTTATTATGTTTCTATTCCTTAGGTTATAAAGAAAAGTACTACACACCATATTTCAAACATGAGAGATTGTTTATAAATTTTTTGGATGTTTATGAATTATTATTGCTTAATAAGCTTATTATATAGGGATATAAATTTCCATGGTTTATGGAATAAATGGTATTTTTGAGTTAAAAGTATTTCCTAAATCTCTAAAACATTAATCCAAATATATTAATCAAATTTTTGTGACTGAATATTTTTTGGTCGTACTATGATTATTTTTTGTTATAATAGGAAAACATTTGTTAATTTCAAAGATGGTTTGTATGTAAGGTATTTTTATCACTGGATATGGGTGTACTATTTTGGGGCATCATAGTTTGTATCAACGGTGTGTTTAGATAAAATTATAGGTTTGGATACTAGTTAAAGATAGTCTAATTTTTAATAATTATTGATTGATCAAATTTTCAAAGGTACGGATAACCTGTTAGTTTATTGAGGTAATTCTAATTATTCATGGATTAATATAAGATAAATTTAGTGGAAACAATGTAATAAGATTAAGGTATATGTCTATATAGAATAAAATATTATATAATTATAAATATGGGATCAAGTTATTCTTCATGAAATAACATCCCTATATGGGTATTGTATGTGAAATAATGAATTGGGAGAGACATGTCTAGGTGTACAAACCCATAAATGGATTAATTGGATATTAAAATTATTGTCACCTAGTCAAAATAATTACAAATTTTTCACCTTGTTCGACACACCCCTGGGTGAGTCTTTTATTAATGAAATCCACTTTATGGTTCTTTATTGATGATTTTAATGAAATGTTAATAAATTAGGATAGAGAACCAAAGAAAAAATAGAAGTCTCTAAAAATGGATCAAAATTATGTCATAATTTGAACTGAAGGTACTATAATTTTTGAACTGAGATTTTATAGAGGATGATATATTTATATTGACTTTTTAAAATTCATAACATAGATATTAAAATGGAAATTTTGGGATTTGTATTTTTTTGAGATAATAGTGAAAAGATGTAACCAAGAAAGGTGTGTATCCAGAAACCACTATCTCATAACTGAATAAGGGAACATTCATTAATAGTTTAAAATATTAGAATTTGAATTTCATGATATAAAAAGTTAGTTTCACTGGACTTAAAAATGTATGTCAGTTTTATATATTAATTTTAATTAAATCAGGATACTATAATTTTATTCGTTAGTTGGTGATATTTATTAAGAATATTCTAGTATATTGAAATGTTACAATTACTATTTGAAACAACTATGGGTTATTCTAGAGAATTTTTCCTTCAAAATTGTTGAAAAATATATTAAATTTTATATGTATCTTTGAAAAGTAATTTTATAGAAATTTTATAATTTTTTGGGTAATCTATTTAAGAATTCAATTGGGAGGGATGGATAACTCTTATGTTTAACATATTCATGATATAAAGACAATAAAAGTTTAAAAGATTTTTAAAAATAAATTAGATAGTATTGGTATCCATGGGAATGGTAATTGATTTATTAATTTTCGTGTCATGAACATAAGATATTTGTAATATTAGTATATATTTTTTGTGATCTTCTGAACTAAAAATTAATACCATTTTATGTTCAAAGATAGTTTTAGTTTTTGGAATAATATTTGGTTTCACTGTGGTTTTATTTATTAAAGATTATGATTGTTTTTAGAAATGTATATTCTGAACAATGAATGATTAGGGTATATAAATATTAGAGTATATGACTGTAAGAAATTTTATTGTTGTTTTAGAAAAGATATGTAACATAATATAACCTAAGATAGTAGGGTATATGTCATAGTAAAATTTATATCCAAAATAATATTTATTAAATAATATTGTAACCTATTCTAACAATTTATTAATAATAAAAATTTCAAGGATGCAATTTATTTTAATATGGTATAACAAAACAATATATTATTTAAAATGATATATCCATATATGACCAAATGTTATTGATAACGAGTTACACAGACTAGAGAAAACCACAAGGACCCATAGAATATTATATAACTATTAAATTTTCCCATAAAATTTGTAGGTAGAAATATATATATCTATATATTTTATGATATATTTAAAAATAAAAATAATTGAATTTATCCATTTTAAATAATTTCTTAATTAAGTTAGTGTAGAATAAAAAATAGTATGACTAGATTATGGTTTGAAATGAAACCCTTAAAATTTTTGAATTGTTCTATTTGGTTTTAGGGATAGAATGTATTATTTATATGAATAATATAATATAACTAATTTTTTTTGTAATTTTAATTAAATATAATTAAGTATTTTTATTCTTTCGGTAAAACATATATTACTATGAAAACATTTTTCCACATATAAATTTAGGTTTTTATTTAAAATTTAAATTAGAAAATTTTAGAATTTTAATTTCCAAAAGTAGACATTATATGGGGATTTGAGATAACAATAGTTTCCTTGTATATATTTTTGGTTATTTTCCCAAAACAATAGTTTTTAGATCAATTGAAAAAAATTCTATTTTTTTCAAAACTCTATAATTATATTTATATAAGAAATATCTATAATTTTATAAAACCATTTTGTGTTTCAATGATTTATTTATGATAGAAAACCATAAATTTTGAATATAATATATTGAATTTAGAAAACACATAATCAATATTATAAAGACATAAGTAATAATTTATCAATTAAACTACTTCATCCACATCTTTTAATTAAATAATACATTAGAAAAATATATATTTTGGTTTTCCTTTAACGATAAAAATCATTAATTTGTTTTATTATAACCAATTTATTTTCAATAAAATCAACTACATGGAAAATTATACCATTCACATAAAATTTAGAATAAAAAATAAACTTTTTCGATTTTTTTTATTATAAGTGAAAATGATAAACATGAGTTTTTACACATTAATTATATCTATTAAAATTGTTTTCTTATTTTTAATTAGTAAGTCTGTTATTTTAATTAGGTTTATATTATTTTTATGTTTAAAAAATTATTTACCTAGGTAAAGATGTGTTAAAATGAAAAATGGGAAAATTGAAAATTCATTAAGTAAATGGAATGAAAATATTTTTAAAGCTCGAGTTAAAATAAATGGATGTGCTATTATTCCCCATATATCAATCCTTGCACCATTTTTTCATGTGTTGGTCTTATGTAATTTTTAATCGTGTCTTCTCCTTATATTTATGTGACATATTTAAAATAATTATATTATCACCACTTATTAAAGGGGCCACACACCATCCCTTCAAGATCACTACAAAAAAATAGTTCCGTTATTGAAGTAAAAAAAATTCATTCCCTTTGATCTCTATTCCATTTGGTTATGCCATTAGTGACATAATATTGGCTGAGGGACTCAATTTTCATGGAGTCTTCCATATGGAAGTTGATGTCCTCAACTTGAGTTCTTTTCCCCTAACGTCTTCCCTCTTATTTCACAATTTCCAAAAAAATAATTTTTTTACTCATACATATTTAAATAAGTACTATTTTTATATATTATTTTTATATTATTTTCATAACTCTTAATCAACATTCAATTTCCTATTATTTAAATCAAAATAGTAATTTATTTATTTTGGGGACTTCGACCACCTTGAAGGGAAAACATCTATTTTACACAATTTAATATCAATAATAGTTATTGGGATGAAATTGAAGAATAAATTGTGTATATATCATATAATTACAAAAATGATTATTTAAACAATAATCAACTTTATTTCAGTCTATTTTATCAAATAAAAATAATGTTAATCATGTGTTGTGCCGACTACCACATCTAAGAAGTGGAATATATTTTTTCCATTTGTATTCAGTGTTATTTAAGAAAATATATTTCAATATAAGACATAAGAATAAAATATCCAAGAAATATCATTATTTGTCCAAAATAATTATATTATTAATAGAAATAAACCCCCTTCAAAATCATAATCAATCCATTAATTATTGTATACTCTTGTTTGGGTCAGTCTAACAACCTTCTTGAATAATATTAGAAATTTATATTATAGTTGAATCTCAAAACATAATTTATGATAAATATGAAATAAAAAAGAAAATAATATTTCTACATTGATTATAGAATTGTATAATGAATATTTTACATGTAAATTAAGATACCAAATACCATTTGTTAAAAATAATTGAAACTTTCATCAATGGAATTCCATCTATTAAATTAATAAACAAAACATAGATTTAATGAAATTATAAAATTATGAATAATTATAAATATTTTATTCTAGTATATTTTATGATATTCAAAGGATGATATTTTTCTAAAACCCGCCAAAAAAACTATTAATGTGAATTTTAATAAAACTGATCATGATTACTCACTACTAATATCGAAATAGATAAAAAAAATCTAATATAATTAATAGAATAATTTTAAATAAATATGAAAAAGTTATATAAAAATTAATAAGGTTATAAATTATATTATTAATATATTTATTTTTCTAATATAGCTCATTCAATAACAATAGTGTAAGTAATTAATTATGATAAGGGTTTTTACTAAATCAATTTTCGTTCATTGATTGAAGAATAGTCTTATTAAACTCTAATGTTCTAGCATAGATTTATTCTTAACAGTAAATTATTTATATTTTATATAGTCATTATTTACATGGGTTCATTATTATTTCTCATAGCTTCATTGTTAAATGAATCATAAGAAATATATTATGTTACGGAAATGGGGTTTTTTGTCTCACTTCATATTTTTTTCGATTGATTATCATTATTTACCAATATAATTTTACATGATAAATATTGTTTTTTTGTTATATTATATCATGTATTTTATTTAATGGAAATTAATGTCAAAATACACGATATATCATCTTCACAATATTTAATATTGTTATTAATCCAGCAGTAATGTTTTATTTTCTCATATTTTCATCTCTGAAGACATATTTGGTATGGTACACCATTTTTTCTTTCGAATGGAATATATACTAATAGATTAATATTTTTTTATAAATAATATATATTTATTCAAGGAATTGTAATTTTTGTCAAAATTATCTAATTTTTTTATACTCAATTAATAGTATCTAATGTTTTAATTGCTATTTTCCCAATTTTCAATTCCATGAGAAATGTTTAATATTACTCACAATATTTACATTATTATGTTTTATTAACAAACCATTTAATTTTATGTATAATGATTACCATTCATTTCATTATATATTAAAATCAAGGTATCTCTATGGTGTTCTTTTGATTCTTATGTTACCATTACCATATGGGTATTGGTGTCTCAATTTTACTTCATCGATATATTAACCACTTATTTCTCACTTATGGTATATATATTTGTTCTGGATAACATTATAATTCCAATCAAAATATATATTTTTTTGGGATTAAACTCATGTAAATTTGTGACTTGCATTTTGATTCCCAATTCACGTCTATTATAGAAATATTTTTATCACGTTATTTCCTCCATTAATCCTATATATTTCATTTATTTGATTGTAGGGTGTTCACCAAGATGGATTAATTGATTTCTAATAGAAAACTAAAAAACTCTACACTTATTATTCTAATAAAAATGTTTACTGATAACTCAGTTATGTATATTTTTTATTGTCTAGTTATCCAACTTCTTTATCTTGATAACATATGATCATTACAATGATTTTAATAATATTTAAATTGCATATGTTTGTATGTTAATATAGAGTGTCATTGAATCACAATGAAATTTGATTATCTATTGTACTGATAATAATATATATCATATGGCCAATGAAACATAGTTAAATAAGTTTATAGTGGGGACCAATAACATGTGTCCCCATAATACATCGAAAGTTATCATAACAAAATATATTTTGGGGTTTTTTGTATATCTTATCCAAAAAAATATCTTAGAAACATGGCCCTAATTGTAATATCATGATTTCTTGGCCAAGTCCGTTGAATTTTAATTTTATTATTATGAATTTTAACCTTCGTTAACCAATTACTTTAGTCTATAGATATATTCTGTATTCTCTTTCACTCTATTATGACTTTTTTTTGGTAATCTATTCACTTACAATTGTAAATTCTCATCATATACTCAGTTGTGTCCTCTGATTTCTAACTATTATGTTCACCATTACCCAATGTTTGAGCTTATACATATTATGTTCCCTTTTACATATATATTATAAAAAATTATTACATGAGATATTTCTACCATGAAACTGTGTGTGTTGATTTTTTGGGAGATTTTTAATATATAATATGGATTATGTAGTTGTTTTTATAATAGAAAAATATATATTTTACTATAATGATATGGGCATTGATTGTTAATTTTTTTCCTTAAATTTAGAAAACAATAAACCTAAGAGGACCTTTAAATGTATGTTACACATTAATTTTTGATGAAATTATAATTATTTATGGTCAAAATAGGGTTTGTACAGTTTATTTCAATGATATTACATAAATAATGTATTCTTTGGAACTAGATCAAGGTGTGTGGGTCGGGGGAATAACAATACTAATGATCCTAGACATTATACATAAAAAATAAACTCTTTTAGAAGTTATTGTACTATTTAAAATGTTGAATCATGAATCTATAAGCACAAAAACACTGAGAAATAAAAAATGTTGAAAAATAACTGAATATAATGTTATGTTTTTTAATACAAAAAATGAATCGATAAGATACATAAATGTTATTTAAATTATGTTTAAATGTTTTTATATAACATTTTTTGTTATATTATTGAATAAAAATTAAAATGATAATACTATCATTGTTATATTTAAATATCAATGTAACAAACATCATTATAGTTCATGATTTAATTATGGTACATGATGGGCCTAGAAGATGGAGTTTTCAATGTTTGTAGGGAAATTAGAAATGTTAATTCAAAAAAATTAGGATTATCTTGAAAAATAATATAGTGATGATGATCAGATTAATTGAAGCATGGATGAGGTTATAAGTTGTTCTGTGGTCACTTGAAGCCAATGGAATAATTTATAAAAGATAAAAAAAGATGAATGAAAATTACATAATTTATTATATAGGTTATATAATTAGTAAATAATATATATAAGTATTGTTAATCAAAATGTTCTAGAGTAATGAAAATGTAATTGACTAATCCAGGTGATCAAACATATAACCGAAATACTATAGATAGGTGTGGATCAATGGATAATCGAGTGGTGTCTAATGTTAATGTTGATGTCAGCTGAGTTAACTATAAAATTTATTTATAATATGATACATTTCCAATATCATACAAAATATATGTAATTATATAAATAATATGAAAATGATAGGAATTTGAGATGATTAGAATATGAGTGGAGAAAAAGTTGACAAATTAAAGAGGCTTGAATGTGGTACAGATCAGAGAATCAAGGTATCAGAAAATGATCCAAAAGATGAGTTTTTTACACCATACATATAAAAATATGAGGAGCTATAGATATAGAAAATTGAATACTATGTGGAATTAAAAATTTATATTGGACATAAAAAGTTGACAAATGAATGTTAAATGAAGGCAATAAGTATGATCTTGATATTAACCAACAAAAATATTATTAACTAGATAATAAAAAAATACGAGTTATTTTACATGACATATATGTGATTTCAAAATGAATTTCAAAATGTTATGTTTGACATAACTATATAGAAATAAAAAACATGAGGTCAGTATTATAATTGATATTAGGTGAATGACTAATAATAATTTATTTTATGATTTGTGGAAGCCTTGAGGAAGTAAAAATAAAATTTTATTAGTTTAATTTAATGTGGTTCATTAATATTTTGGAAAAGTGGATGATTATAAATTTTTTATCGATATTAAATATATTTATTGAAATTTGTCTAATTATGTAATAGTTCTACATCATTTAGGGGTTTTACTTGGACCGTAGGATAGTAAAAGGTGTTAAATATAAGTCAACACATATGTTCTAAAGATAATATTCGTAGAAAAATTTAGTATATAAAACATAATATTTTGAAGTATTTGTTATAGGGATTTATATGTAAGTAAACTAGATGATAATGGGAAATGACAACATTCAGAAGCTACGTCAATATGATCTCAATATTGATTTAGAAAAATATGATTTTTGTTTTAAAATATATATTTGAGAATTTTGTAAGTATGAAAAATATAATAATACAAGATATATGTGGATTTTTTTTTCACTAGAATAGATTAGAATGAATGAAAATATAGAAATTTAATTAGTGGATTTCAAAGACATTAATTTATTAAGATGATAATATATTTCATATAAAGACATCATAAAGATGAAAATTGATATTATTACTGATTTTTTGAGAAATGGCATTGAAGAATATATGATATTATTATTTTCTATGTTGGACATGTTGAGAAGAAGAATAATTGAATTATCCAATATAAGGATCCTATCAGTTGATAGATTTGGGTAAATATTGATTCCATCCAAAATTCCATTTTTGATCTATTATTCTTAATTATAGTTCTAGATAATTATTTACATGTTGTTACCACTTATTATAAAAATTCAAATCGTAGTCCCAAAGTTAAAATCAACACAACTAAAAATATATATCTACAATTATATTAAACATGTTACAAAAACTACATAATTTTTTTCATTAATATTGTCTTATTCTTTATGTGTTGGTGTTTATTTAGAATGCATAAATTGATCCAAACTACTATTTTTAGGTAGGTTTTTAATATATATTGTGGGGGTAAAATTCTAATTGGATAAAATACACGAAAATTGTTCTATAATGAGTTACCTACCCTCTTAGCATGACTAGACGATCCATAGTGAATTGTGATTTCCCTAACATCTCCACCATGTTGTTAGTGTTCAACCAAGAACTCCCTATAATATCGATGACATTATTATTTTTGTCTAAATATTTATAACCATATTTTAATAGTTGGATATTAAATATATTATTTGGAATTCCATGGATTACATCTATGTAATCATTAATTATATTTCATTAAAAACGGTATTTCATTCTATTATTCTATCGTTGGTTGTTTTGTCATGAAAGATAAAAATTCCCTTTAGGTTAACTACCACAAACATTACTTATAGAAGGATAAATTATATATGTAATGATCTTTATAGAATCATTCATATTTTTTTGGGAAAAAATTGATGATACGCTCGGAGAGGGGTCCAATAACTATATCCCAAATAATGATATAACCTTGTAATGATCTTGTTTCTACATTAGTTGAAACAAATATCTCTTTTTCACTATGTGTTAATTTAATTATGACTATTAAATATTAGTTTCCTTCCCTAGTTTTTTCAAATTGTGATATTTTTGAGGATCATATACACAATCATTTTTAAATGTATGAAAATTGATTACATGAACAACCAATATAACATTCAGGGAATTCCCAATTTCCTCATTATTATTATATATCTTATATTTTCAGAACTCACTACTTTTTGCAAGAGAAAAGTCATAAAACAATTAAATTATGTTTTTTATATATATTAAAAATAATGGTACACCACCATTGGTGTAACAATAAAATCCTTATTAATCATAATGTATGGTCTCATATTCCTCCATCATGTTAGTATTTTAGTGGGAACCAATCCTATTTCACACATTAAAAACATTCCCTCTGAATATTTATCTCATGTATTTTTCAATAATATTTTCATAAAATTATTATATTTTTTGGTGTGAGATATTATTTTTAGCCTTACCATGATTTGTTCATCCACTATTCATAATTATTATTATATAAATTCATCCATTTGGACTTTTAAATTTTGAGTTAATATATTATGAATAGTGTTTCAAATATATCAATTCAATATGGAAAATTGGTATTGGTATTTAATTAACAGGTTGTCTAATCCATTGAAATATAAATAAATAAAAAAATTATCATATATTTGTTGACACTCTGTACCATGTTTGGAACATATTCCTTTGCATAAAACATAGACCAGATCCAGCCCTATTTTAAAGCATTTAAACAATATACCAATTCACTATATTCAATAATTCATGGAATTTTTTCATTATAATAATTTATATAGATAAAATACCCAACATAAATTTCTAATTCAATAAGAACGTCACCACAATTATTCACACCATACTGACTAAAAAAATTATTTCTGGATTCCACATAGTATAATATGACGTTGTTAAAAAATTATAGATATGTGACCACCTGATCACCTTGAACAATTGTTATATTTCCTATATTCATAAATATTCTATACATTATTCCTATTTTAAATATTTTTTACTATTTTACATAAGACCTATAAAATACATAAAATCCTTTTGTATCTTATTACCTTAAATATTATTATATAATAATCCTATTTTATAACCATGAGGAAAACAATTACTTAGAAAAAAGTCATGGTGGATAAATTTATATGTGTAACATATATCCTGAAATAATTATCATCACCCAAACCTTTCATTAAATATTTCATTAACCATAATTAAATTCATATGGATATGATATGGTTTTTTTTCTATAAACCAAACATCATTTAAATTTATATAATCCTTTATCCAGACATTATATAATTATATATGATATATTATAACTAATCAATAGAGTATTTGAGAGGATCTCCATGATCATTTTCTAATAAAAAATCTAAAAATTTTGTTTATTATTCTTTTTAATGATATGTAATTATGTTTGTCTATTTGATAAGGTTAGGGGGTGTGTGATATTGTAGTGGAATAATTGTGGATGGTATTTCAAAGGTTGTACTATATGATATTAATGGGTTTGTTTTCAAAGGGTTAGGCATCGTTCAAAAATAATCACTCTTACATATGTATAATAATTAAATCATATAAATTATGATAGTGTCAAAATCCTTTTTAATATGTTTATGATAAACGATTTTCCATATAAAATTTTATCCCTAAAGAATTTCCTTAGATATCCTTGTATAAAATTGCAATGAATTTTATAACTATTTTGATATCCTACTCTATGTTCATGAATAAAATTTATAATTACACATTTTATAAAAGGGGATGTATTATTTTTTATGGTTGAGTATTTAGCCATGGTAGGAGAGTAATCACTCTATATTATTAGTATATAAAATGAACTGACCCACCAAGGCCCGCGTGGTTTGTGATATGTTGAGTGTGAAAACCCTAACCCCACATCCATTATGCTAGGGGATGGTGACTAATTACAGGTAGGTATATCCCACACATATGATTCATATGGATATTCATCTATATGGACACACACACATCTCTAATATCATATAATTCTAAAATTAAGGCACAAATAAAACTGTTGCACAGATTTATCTACATTCAAAAAAATAGAGAACTAAAGAAGAATTGAATGTGGTAAATGGCCAAATAAAATCCCAGCAAACTAGATATATGTCCAAAATTCTCAAAACGAGGGGACAAATGTCGTATGTATCTCTGATAATATCCTTAGATAGTCAACCCTATTACTATGATATTCTTGATCTTTGACTTCTCATGACCGAACCAAGCATCTTTTCATATAAATATAAAAGAACATATGTTGGCATATACCATGTAGGGGTGAGTATAATAATACCCAGTAGGAACCCACTAAATAACTCAACTTAATGCATTAAGTATTTTTTGCTCATCAATACTCATGTAAAAAATATAGGTATAATGAATAATGATATATAATGTCATAAAAAAGATATACTCATATCAAAAAACAAGTCCCAAATGTATGTGAACCAATACCGCGGACCTTAGAACTCTTTTCAAGGATTCATGGTAACACTTATTTTAGATAGCTTGCTCTACATGAATCGATGAAAAGAATTACACTCATAGAGAAGGTCATTATCTAATGTGATTGTCATTAAATAATCCCTGGAGATCTAGATGTCTCATTATCATTGTAGGTGATCACACCCATATCCACTCAAGGATAACACGAACCCTACATGATCTACATTATTAATAGGGGATAAATTCAATATTCATGTTGGATGTGCTGATACATTGATACCCACTTAGTAATGATAATGGATTCAACATAGGTCACCTAGAAGGATACCTATATCACTATATGACATTGAACCCTCAGATTGTATCAAAATCCTATGATGAGGATATGTTTTGGTATTGAAACCCCATGGGAAATAATGAAGGAATCACACTGAACTGTACCTATTAATAATAAGGAAACCATAGTGTCCAAATAACATTGGGGGTGGGCATAGTGTGTTCTTGGGATACATCATGTCTCATTCCATCCATTGGTCATCCAATGCATCTTTTTCATTAATAGAATGTAAACATCCAAATACACAATATGAAACACCGTGAGATCATTATGGTATGTATTATTACATAATTCTATTATTTTGATCGCTAGTGTTGCACCCAATAACAAGATTAAACAAATAATGAAATATTATAAATTGGTAATAACCTTGACATTGAATTTATGAGAATAAATATTAATCACTAATTAATGAAATTAATATAAAAGACAAACCCAATACAAATGTATCAGAATCTTATTAGAAAGATTATCAAAAAATTTTTAATAATTCAGTTTATTCCTCAAAATAGTGTTTTCTTTAAAAATTTGTTATTATTATTTTTATGAGTCAATATTACATTCTAGAATTCAAGAAAAAACTATGTTATAATTTTATTTTTATTTTATAAATTCAACATTTCAATATTATCATAATGGTTTTTTTGATAATTTTCTTAAAATAGTTGTTTTTCAAGGAATTTTGAGAATACCAATTTTTATTGAAATTATTATTTTCTTTTATTGGCTTTAAATTATTAAATTTTGTCTTGTACTAGTTTTAAAATTTAATCAGTTCAGTATTATTTATAATAATCAAATTATGGGTATTAAAAATAATTGTATACATGAATTTTTTATAATATCATTTTATGTATAATAGGTTCATAGTTTTCAAAGAACTCATCTCATTAAATTTTTCATATTCTATTTTAATTTAAACGATGAATTATTTTTTACATTTTAAAAAATTGATACCAAATTTGGATTTAGATGGTCCAAATTTAGTTATCAGGTCATATTTATTTCTATTGCATATGAATTGTAACCATTAAAATTTTTGTTACCATGATAAAGGATAAATTTTATATTTTTGGTAAAAAAATAAATTTATGTTGACTAAAAATTACTCTAAAACATGAATAACATATTAGATGGATTTATTTGACACATAAAACCTATGGATAAAAATGGTATTCTCTGAGGGACAGTTACCCATGAAAATGAATAATATATTATTTTAATGCAATGAAATTAACATAATGCTACATTTGTTTGGTTAAATATATTTTCCGAGTCCACATGAAGAAAATTGTAGTTTATGGCCAAATAGAAGTGTCTATTTTAAACCTAATAAACATATTTTCATTATAATAATTTTTTGACAACTTTTTGGGCCACATAGATGAGATTATTTTGTTTATAATACATTTTTTAATGAAGAGAAAATGATGTCACATTCATGTTATTAATAATTATATCTTTTTTAATATGGTATTATATAGAATCTATAATAAATAATAAATATATTTTCGAAATATAAATTATTTATCAACATTATGGTATTTTATATTAATTTTTTATTGACGAAATATGTGTGTTATATAATTAAACAACTTGATGGAGTAATTATTCAACTGATGATCAAAATAAAATAAATGATGTTATATATATTAAAAAAAATTCAATTTGAATTATTTTTGTTCTCTGAGAATTTTATTGATAATTATGAAATATTATTGGTGTATTAAATTATTTTTTTGAAGATATTTTATTATACTATTTTTTTTAATGTCAAAGTAAGGAATAATGTCAAAACTGACAATAATAATATTTTATCAAAATAATAATTTATTTAATTATTAAAAAATTAAAAATGTCAAATAGTAAAATGGAAATAGGATATGTTCTAAAATTTTATCTATGGTTCATTTATGGTCTAATTAACACGTTTTATATATAAATTTTAACATTTTAACATAGAAAAATGTGTAACTGTAGTTAAAATTAAAATAGGTTAAATAAGTGTTAATCAAATTGATATGTTATAAAATAACACCAAAACAGATAAAATTTATATTGATAGGAGATATTACAACATTATACGATTATATTTTGTAATAATTATCTCTTTAAGGATACTGGGATTGGAAATTAATTTATTATATTTTAATCATTTATGAAATTTCAATAATTCCCCTCACCACTATTATAAATAGGAACATCCCCCATCAATTAATCACATCACATTGAGCCTTATATATAAACAATATCTAGACACATTATCATTTAAAAATCATATTTTATTCTCTACTGGTTTTGGTTTTGAAAAAATACAAACCCTAGAGAACATTAAGAGAATCTAAAGGAGACGTTTTGAATAATAATTAATCGCAATAATTCATCACATTATTTTTCAACTCTTACATTCCTCTTAAAATCCATATTTCTTAACATAAAATAATAAATTATGTATAATAATATTTATGAATTTTTATTATGAATATTAAAACACTATTATAAACCCTTTTTTCCATCAACCAATAAGATAATGTATCGCTCGTGTGCATGTACAGTATATCACGTCCATGTAACAATACCATTCATTTTATATCGCAATATAATATGAAGCGGTTTTAAGATTGGAAAAATTGATTATATATGATACATATAACACTATTATACCAATTTATTATGATATTTTGTCTATATTATATTCATCAATTCTTTTGAGAATGGATATTTTCACTCATGCTTATGTATACACTACAATCTGCACGATGCGATGTGATTAATTTTCAATTATATCTCACAATGATGGTAATATCGATGATATATATAACATAATAATGAATATATAAGGTTTTATTATTATTTACCTTTCTTTCATTTTATTAAATGAAAAAAATGGAATCAATTTTCTTGCTAACGTATGGACTACCATTTCTATGAATGGTGTAATTCAATTTTCTTTATATATTTCTTGTGGATGATTGTAAATTTTAATTAGATGAATATATATGATTCCAATAAATGATTAATATTCCAAAAATTATGGTACCATGATCAATATATAAAGGATCCGGACAACCAAAATGAATAATTCTTTGAAAATAATGTAGTTATCACCAAGAATAGTAATTTTAATGACAAATTATTAATAAATGGGTGATAAGATGATATAAAAACTAAAACATGATAATATATATATATAAATAATTTAATTTAATAATTTTATAATAAATGACAATTTATTATAGTTGATTTTCCAAAAACAACAAATTAAATAAATATTTTAGATAAGGGAGAATTTTAGTAACATTTATTTATGTGGGGAAAATGTCTTATACACTACTTGTTTCTTTTTTGTATCATATTTACTTCCCATAAATGTATGTTAGGAGTTTTATACTTATTATTATGACATTTACATATACATATAGATTTTTTTCTTTCATGGGGAATACAATTTGACTGATTATAAAGAGGTATGTTTTTATTTCGCAATCTCATTGGTACATGAGATTGTTTATGTTTATGTTTCCACAAGGGAATATTTCAATTCAATGTATAGGATTAGTAATAAAGTAAAAATTATTTCTTAATAATAATCTATGAATATTTAAATTCAATTTTACATATTTTGAAATTTTAAAAATATTATTTGAAAGGGTTATTTTGATCATTTTCGAAATAAGGTACTCTATAGATTTTTCAACAAAAATATGAATGAAATATTTTTTAACTTATAATGAATGAGTGGATATTACCTATATCATTTCTCTTAAATATCTTGAATCCTCATTTAAAATACATCAAGGATCATTTTAAACATAATTTTTCCTTAATAATTTATTAATTATAAAAATATGATTTCAAAATAAAAATTTTATTTTCCCTAAGAATAATTTCATTTGAAAAATCCAAATAAATTTATTTTTAAAACACAAGTATTTAATTATATATTAATTTTTATGGGGATATTCTCTAAATATATTATTATTATTATTTATATTATTGGTTTATTTTAATGATGGAATGATGTTTATCAATTAAAATTATTTTCCTAACTTTGGTTATGAAGAAATTACTATGACACTCATTTATTTTAATGGGTTCTGATAAGGTGAATGATTTAGTTTTTATGGCCCACGTATGTGCAATCTTCATTATGTGATCAGTGGGACCTATATCTAACTCCAATTAAATGTTTAATGAATTATATATCATGAGATATTTAAAGAACCAAAAATTTCAAAGAATTTTTTTTTCTTAATTTCTTTGGGATTTTACGAGTACGCAGTTTCTGACGGAACCTAATTCCGAGGGACGTTGTGCCCAGAAACAATTTTTGATGTTTAGCTCGGGTATGTTCAGTGAACGAATGAGCGAGTTTTCTTAACTTTTTAAATGGTGCTCGGAATCGAAATCTGGGGGCACTGATGAAACCGCAATGCCGATAATTGTTTATGAAGACCTTTTCTAGGGTTGTGTTTTCTCGGGTGGTGTTGTTAATTTTTTGGGTTAACTAAAGAGTGAAATAAAATTTGCGCTACAATTTTATTTCTATTCTATGTAATTATAACCTTTTTGTAGGAGTTGTGGTGGGACCCACAACATCCTAACTCCACTTTGAATGATATTAGTGAGGTGGGGCCCACACGAGCCTCACCCCTTCAATTCCCCTAAACCCCCTCTTAATTTATGCATCCCCCTTTAATTTGTAACTCACCCACTCTCCCTATTTAATGGAATGTCAACTCTCGCATTAAATTGATTGATTAATGTTATTCAATTAATTTAATTTTAAGTTTGAGTTTTTTTGATGATTTGAAAATGCATGGTATGTGTTAATAAAATAAGAAAACCCTTATTTTATTTGGGGGGTTTTAGTTGTGGGAGGATCTTGGGATAAGATACTCATGTCTTGGGGATCTTCATCTTCTTCGTTGGAGAACACGAAGAATGCCAAGACTTCGACGAAGAACGCCGTCACCGCAAGGAGAGATTGACGTGTCGTCTCTTCTACTCTCTGCAGCCGGTGTGTGACGCCTTTCCCAAAGAACGATGATGCGCCTTTCTTCGTTCTTCTTCTCACGTCAAAGGAAGGGAAACACCACTCCTCCTCAGATTTTCTCTGTCATCATATACAGAGCTTCTCCTTGCGACATCGTTTTCTACGAAGAAAGCTTCTACGAATCTTTTTGAGGTCGGGGATTGTTTTTTACGTTCGTGATTATTTATGGCGTTCTTCATTGAATAATTAGCCGCTTGTTATCAAATTAATGGGAGGAGGATGGACCGCACAATCACAGTCGACCCTCATCCCCTTTTTTGTTGAACTTCGTTATGGTTTGTAAAGGAGGTGACGCGGTGCCGTCGCACCGCGCGGAAATGAAGGAACTGCGGCCGGTGCGGGCCTCAGAGAAGGAGCGCGGCCCCGTCGCGCCGCGATGTTGAGACCGAAAGGGGCTGCGGCCGGAGTCGGGCCATGGCAGAGGGGTGTTGCGCCGTTGCGCCACGTAGGACGGCCAAGAGCCGCAGCGGATCGGGAAGGTTGCCGACTGATCTGGCCGCCGGCATACCATGGAGGCGGGACCCCCCGTGGGTTCCGCATGAAATGAACAGCCCGCCATAAAGGTCGGCCGCTTTCCTGTATAACCGGGGGCTGAAACCCACGGTCAACGGCATGGCAGACCCCATGGGGTATGTTGTTCGGTTCGAAGGGGGCGGCGGCCTCCCCCCCCCTTCCACGTCCGCTTGAGCATACGCCTGCACGGTAACGGACCGGCCGCATCAGGCCGGACCTCCCGCGTCGGGCTGGACCACTAGTGCCGGGTCGGGCCATCTGCGCCGGGCCACCTGCGCCAAGCCGGACAGCGCCAACTACGCAGGGCCGCCCGCACCGGGTAGGACCGCACCGGCGAGGCCGGGCCGCGCCAACTGGGTCGGGTCGTGCCCCACTGGGTCGTACCGGGACCAAACCCCCTATTTTCAAACAGATCTGTTCAAACACACATAACATGGGCTACGGACCTCTGATCGACGCACCGTAAGTTGCGTGGTGATCTGTGGATCGAGCCAGTCGTTTCGGTGTTTTACACTCATGGTTTCAAAGAAATTTGGATACAGCTGGGTTGGTTCGAACTCGAAACCAACCGGGCCCTTGGAGCGGAAACGTTTATAACATGACCTCCAGACGTCTGATTGACGTTTCATCGACTTTTTTGGATTCCTCATAGTGATATGGTTCTTTTGGATTACTCCGCTCGAGGTTTGGACGTAGTTGGAGTATGGTCGGGTTGGTATTGACTTAAAAACCAACCTGACCCCTTGAACGAAAAAGCCAATAACTCTCAGACCAGGCGTCTGATTGACGCGCTGTCTGTCGCGCTGAGTTCCTTTTGACGAGACAAAACATTGGGATACATAAAATCCAGGCTTTGTGTCAGTTTATGTATCGACCATCTAGGAATGTGGAGAGGACCCTCCCGGAATAGAGCATGATGTGTGCAGGAACCCTAGAGATGGCTACGACTGTGACGATGATGACGACTGTACTGGTATCCTGTGTGGCTTCGGCAGCGATGAATACCGTACTGAAATCCTCTTTGGGTTCGACGGCGATGACTACTGTTATTGTATCCTGTGTGGGTCTGGAAGTACTACTGTTCTTGTATCCTATGTGGGTCCAGTAGTATTTGACTCTGTACTTGTATCCTATGTGGGTTCGGTAGAGTAGCTGGTCTTGTATCCTTTGTGGTTTGACAGCTTAAATGGTCCTGTATCCTGTGTGGGTCCAACATCTTTGAGGAATCAGTGGCTACATATGATCATCTCTATCATCTTATGAAGAAGTATACATGTGTGAGCTGAATCTTGACTTTCAATCATTATCTTCGATATGATTGTTGTGCTCTTCTGTGTGGATTGAGTTACGTTATCCTGTGTGGATTGGATGGTACGTTCCAGTGTGGACTAGATCGAACTTGGGCTCGGATGTTGGTGTCAAACTGGAATTTATGACTTAGGTATATGTATGGGCATATACCTAAGTAGGGTTGGTTGTTACTTCGTGATTGTAATCATTCCTTTGTGGTTTATCCTTCATGGATTCTGGGAGACCTTAGGGGGTCTCGGGGTCCCTACTGAGTAGCATATACTCACCTTTTCATGGGATATTCCCGCACTATGTTGTGTTGGATGCAGATGATGGAAAAAGCTGACCCAGGTAGGAGCTCGTGGAGCTGAACGGTACCTGGAGGTGGATCACTGGATGTGACATACATGGAGCTGACAATTAAAGATGAGGAGCAGAGGAGACTATATGTACCCACCCTTTAGGTGGGATTTCCAGAGGACGGCTTGGTGTTGCTACTTTACTTTTCTGCTGTTGTACTCTCTTTTCAGTTGTACATTACATTCATTTGGGTTTGTATTCTGGCCCATTTACTTCCCAGCACTTACCTTTGTACTCAGTTTACTTAGTGTTTACTTATTCTTGCATACTCTGTGGTGTTATTTTCTTACATAAAGGAAATTCCTTCTCTCATATCAAGATTTACGCCTTTGGTGCTAGTCGCTAGCCCCTGTCCTATGGAAGGTGGGCTTGGGGTAGTCACGACACAGATCCTGAGGATGGGTCATGAAAAATTCGTATCAGAGAAGTTTGGTTCTACCGCAGAACTTAGGACTCTGATCTTTCCTCTATGTGAAGCAATAGTGTTAAGGTTATTGAGTGTGGTTATCAGTCCAGGGAGTCCATTGTTGGTGCGGCGGCCGACGTATCCATACACTAAGACCCTGACTTCGGATTTTCGACTTAGTGCATGAAAACATTGATTGAACATGTGTTTCAAAAGTTTTCTTAGTGATTACATTGTGTCATCTCACCAAGTATACTAGATTGATTGTGGCACAACTGTCTCTTTTCAGGATGGCCCCATGATGGCATCCGGCTAGGTTTCTGAGCATCGTACAAGACGACAGCCCACTGAGCGACGAGGCCTTGGTGCAGGGCCCTATTACAGCGAAGGCACCAGAGGTACCTCAACCCGCCAAGCCGCTGATTCCACCAGCCCCAGCCGCTAAGAGTGAACATCGCCTTAGAGAACTTCATGAGTTTCAGTGTCAGAGACCGCCCAGGTTCCGTGGGGAGACGGACCCTCAGGCACCCGAGGATTGGCTGGAGGCTGTTGTTGGAGTTTTTAGGTCAGTAGGGACACTGGCTGACATCAGGTTGATCCTTACATCGAGTCTCCTACACGCGGAAGAAGGCAGATGGTGGAGCCTAATGCTCAAGGTACATGATGAGGCATCTCCCCTTTGGTCAGACATCGAGATCCTCTTTCGGTCAGAGTTATTACCAGCCACCCTATGTGCGGTGCACATTCATGAGCTACTACATCTGCGACATGGTAGCATGACGGTAGCCCTGTACTCGGCATGATTTATCGATCTCTCACGCTATTCCAAGGACATGGTACGAGACCCATTCTTCTCGGCCTGGACCTTCGATCAGGGACTAAGGCATGAGATCAGGGCTTCAATGATCTCCCTCAGTATTCCGACACAGGAAGAAGTACTAGAGCGATCCCTTATTGTAGAGAGATTTTTTGCTGAGCCTACACCAGCAGCGAGACCTACCGCAGGGCGGCAAGTAGCGAAGTCTTCAACAGCTGGCAGTCGACGGTGGTCACAAGGGTCCAAGTAGACTAGACTATTAGGAAGACTACAACAGGATAGTGGTTCAGAGGTGCGATTAACACGCACTAGAGCCAGCCTTTCGAGGAGCAAGAATTTATATGCAAGCGGAAGGCAGAGCCACATGGCTCGTGACTACCCGACTCACCGTGCAGAGGAGTAGCAGACGGTTGAGGGAACACCCATTCAGAGGAAGAGGTTCGACCATGGCAGACCGCATGGAGCAGGTGGACGTGGCCGATGAGCTGGCTGAGCAGCATGTGGTGGGCGACACTTTGAGGCTCTACCACCAACACCACCAAGAGGTCCACCCCAACCATAGGGAGTTGGCAGGCAGAGACAGAATCACATTGAGGCTGTGGTGGCCTACGACCACAGCACAATAGAGATGATTTGAGGTACTATCTGTTTCTACTCCACCCTTGCTGCAGTTCTTATAGACACAAGAGTGAGTCATTCCTCCATTACTGATGTCCTTGTTCGGAGCTCGTAGATTCCAACGGAGCCGTTGGCTCGATCATTACGGCTAGATACTCTTATGGGAGCAGACTAGATGATTACTCACTAGTGCCAGAAGTGTGAGTTTACTCTAGGAGGTGAGATCTTTGGCTAGGATCTTCAAGTTGCAGCGCCGCGGCCTTACGACATCATATTGGGCATGGATTGGTTATCTACAGTTCTTGCTCAGATCGACAGTATTAGGCACAAGGTGTGGTGTGTCCGAAATGATGGGAGCAGGTTCAGCTTCACCGGAGAGAAGGGAGACTTTGTAGAATAGGATATACTCACACAGAGGAGAGGACAGCCGATCACTCACCAGTTGGCTTGCCTCATCCTAGGAGCAGTTGACTTGCGGAGTCCGAATTTTCTTGTAGTGGTGGATCAATATGCGGAAGTTTTTCCTAACTACATTGTAGGACTACCTCCTCGCAGAGAAGTAGATTTTTATATTGACCTATACCCCATGACAGCCCTGATATCCACTCTAGCATATTTGATGGCTCCCACTGATCATCAAGAGCTACAGGTACAACTGGAGGACTTGCAAGGCAAGGGATTCAATTGACCCAGTGTTTCACCCTGGGCTTCCCCGATTTGGTTCGCCAAGAAGGCTGATGGGAGCTTGCGACTGTGTGTCGATTACTATCGCCTGAACTAGTTCATCGTGAGGAACAAGATCCGCTACCGAGGATTGAAGACCTCTTCGATAAACTGAAGGGATCGCGGTGGTTCTCGAAGATAGACCTCAGGTGAGGCTATCATCAACTCAGAGCTTGAGATGAGGATGTGCAGAAGACAACCTTAAGATGTCGGTATGGCCACAATGAGTTCTTGGTTATGCCTTTCGGCATAACCAATGCTCCTGCCGTGTTCATGAGTCTCATGAATAGGATCTTCCAGCCTTACCTCAATCGATTTGTCATGGTCTTCATCGATGACATATTGATATACACGATTACTGAGGAGGAGCACGCCTACCACTTGCGTGTTGTACTTGACACACTACGATACCACCAGCTTTATGGTAAGCTCTCGAAGTGTCAGTTCTAGATACGTGAGGTCCACTTCTTTGCGCACGTCATCTCTAAGGTGGGAGTTGCAGTGGATCCCATGAAGATCGAGGCAGTGCTAGCTTGGGAGCCACCCATGAGCGTGACAGAGGTGCAGAGTTTCTTAGGTCTGGCTGGGTACTACCGGAGATTTGTGCCAGACTTCTCAAGAGTTTCTGCACCACTTTTAGCTTTGACGAAGAAGGGTAAACCTTTTTTGTGGAAAGATAGATGTCAGATGAGCTTCCAGGAGATGAGATAGAGATTGACCAGCGCACCCATCTTGAGGCTACCAGATGAGGGACTAGGGTATGTAGTCTACTACGATGCATTAGGGACCGGACTCGGGTGTGTCCTAATGCAGGAGTGGGTAATGATCGCCTATGGATCACGACAGTTGAGGAAACACAAGCAGAACTATGCTACCCATTAACTGGAGTTAGAAGCAGTGGTCTTCGCTCTGAAGATGTGGCGGAACTATCTGATGGGAGATCACTTTACTGTCTATTCTGACCACAAGAGTCTCAAGTACATCTTCCCGGCGAAGGACCTAAACCTGAGACAGTGGGGATGGCTCGAGTTCCTCCAGGACTTTGACTTTGAGATAGACTATACTCTTAGAAAGGGGAACGTAGTAGCCGATATTATCAGTAGGAGGACAGACATTCAACTAATTGGAGAGGAGATAGAGAAGCTAGCCGCTTTGCATATATCCTTCGTTGATAGAGACTTAGCAGCTTTTCTTCAGTAACTCACAGTCACTCCACCACTTATTCAGCGGGTCAGAGAGGCACAGCGTGGGGACGTTGACTATGAGACGCGAACTGCACTGATTTCCACAGGACATGCACCAGATGGTTTCTCTATAGGAGGAGAGAATTTCGTCCTTTTCAGTGGATGTACCTTGGTACCAACAGCTTTACAGAGGGAGGTTCTGAGAGAGGTTCAAACTTCCCCTTTAGCGGTACATCCAGGAGTGGAAAAGATGGACCATGATCTCAGATAACAGCGCTGGTGGCCGGGTATGATGGAGGCTGTAGTAGAGTTCGTTTCTCGATGCCTCACCTGCCTGCAGGTGAAGGCGGAGCACCAGGTACCAGTAGGCTTGGTACTGCCCTTAGAGTTCTCGTAGTGGAATTTAGATGGTATATCTATGGATTTAGTGACTAGACTTCCATGTACTTTCAGAGGTCATGACTCCATTTGGGTGATTGTCGACCGACTCACCAAGTCGGCACAATTTTTACCCATCAGAGAGCAGGGCTCAGTGGAAAGCTTGGGATGCCTCTACGTTTAGGATATTGTATGGATTCATGGTGTGACATCATCTATCGTCTACGATCAAGATGATCGCTTTACTTCCCAGCTATGGAAGGGGTTGTAGGAGGCATTTGGGACGCAAATACATCTGTGAACCGCCTTTCACACTCAGATGGATGGTCAGATGGAGAGACTATTCAGACCCTCGAGGACATGCTCCGTGCAAGTGTCCTCCACTTTGGATGCACCTGGGAGGATCACATACCCTTGGTGGAGTTTTCGTACAACAAAAGCTACCACTCCACCATCAGTATGGCAAAATACGAGGCATTGTACGACCGACCATGCAGATCACCTCTTGCTGGAAAGACCCTGGGGAGTCAGCACTTGTGGGACCAGAGATGGTCTAGGACATGATAGAGAAGGTCCAGGTCATCCAGGAGTGGATGAGGACAGCTCATAGCCGACATAAGTCTTATGCGTACAGGAGGCATAGACCACTAGAGTTTGAGGATGGAGACCACGTTTTATTGGGGTTCTCACCTCGACATGGATTACAGTGATTTGGATGGGGTGGAAAGTTATCTCCTTGCTTTATCAGACCATTCCATGTTCTTAGCAGGATAGGTTAGGTGGATTATCGCCTAGCTCTACCACCACAGTTGCACCGAGTGAACGACATCTTCCACGTATCTCAGCAGAGGAGATACGTGCACGACCCGATTCATATCATCGACTACGGGGAGCTGGACATTGATGAAAAGGCGACTTTTTTAGAAGTCCATGTTGAGATCGAGGATCAACATGAGTGGATCCAACGTGGGAGGTTGATTCCTCTTGTGCGCATCAGGTGGCAGCAAAATAATCTCCATGAGAGCACTTGGGAGTGGGAGGCTCAGATGCGTTCTCAGTACCCTCATTTGTTTCCCAAGTTTTTTATGTAGGTTTACGGGGAAGTAAAGACCTGAGGTGTGCTTAATGTAAATACTGGTAAATTCCAAAAAAAAATATTTTCTTAATTTCTTTGGGATTTTACGAGTACGCAGTTTCTAACGGCACCTGATTCCGAGTCACGGTTTTCCCGGAAACAATTTCTGAAGTTTAGCTCGAGTACGTTCAATGAACGAATGAACAGGTTTTCCTAACTTTTGAACCAGTGCTCGGAATCAAAATCTGAGGCCACCGATAAAACCACAACACCGATAATTTCTTAGGATGACCTTTTTTGGAGTTATGTTTTCTCGGGTGGTGTTGTTAAATTTTTGGGTTAACTGTAGAGTGAAATAAAATTTGTGCTACAATTTTATTTCTATTCTATGTAATTATAACCTTTTTTAGGAGTTGGGGTGGGAACCACTACATCCTAACTCCACATGATAGGATATTAGTGAGGTGGGTCCCACTTGAGCCCCACCCCTTCAATTCCCCTAAACCCCCTATTAATTTAGGCAACCCCCCTTTAATTTGTAACTCACTCACTCTCCCACTTTAAAGGCATGTCAACGCTCGAATTAAATTGATTGATTAATGTTATTCAATTAATTTAATTTTGAGATTGTGTTTTTTTTAGATTTGAAAATGCATGGAATGTGTTAATACAATAAGGATGCCCTTATTTTATTTGGGGGGTTTTAGTTGTGAGAGGATCTTGGGAGAGAATAGTCAAGTCATGAGGATCTTCATATTCTTCGTTGGAGAACGCGAAGAACGCCAAGACTTCGACGAAGAACATTGTCACTGCAAGGAGAGATCGATGTGCCATCTCTTCTCCTCTCCACAGCTGGTGTGTGATACCTTTCCCGAAGAACAATGACGCGCCTTCCTTCGTTCTTCTTCTCGGGTCAATGGTAGGAAAACACCGCTCTTCCTCGGACGATCTCCGTCATCATATACGAAGCTTCTTCTCGTGAAGCCATTTTCCGTGACGCAAGCTTCCACGAATATCTTTGAGGTAGGGGATTTTTTTCTTACGTTCGTCAATATTTCTGGAGTTCATCGTTGAATAATTAGCCGCTTGTTATGGACTTAATGGGAGGAGTTCAGACTGTACAAACATGACCGACCCTCCTCTCCTTTGTTTTTGAACATTGTTATGGTTTGGAACAGAGGCGACGCGGTGCCCTCGCACCGTGCAGAAACGAAGGAACCATGGCCGGTGCATGTCGTGGCGCCATTGTGACCGAAAGAGGCCATGGATGGAGGCGGGCCACGGCGGTTCAGGAATGCGGCCGGCTGATCCGGCCGCCGGCACATCCTGGAGGTGGGACCCCATGGTGGTCCCGCATGAACCGAACGGCCAGCAATAAAGGCCGGCCGCTTTCCTAGAAAACCGGGGGTTGAAACCCCCGGTCAACGGCAGGGTGGACACCATGGGGTACACCGTTCGGTTAGAAGGGGGCGGCAGCCTCCCCCCCCCCCCCCTTCCGCTTCCGCTTGAGCGGACGCCCGCATGGGACCAGACCGGCCACACCGGGCTGGACCACCTGCGCCGGGTCGGAGCATCTGCGCTAGGCCGCGCCGGTCGGGTCGGGCCACGACCAACTGGGCCAGACCCGGACCCAGGTCAGGTCGACCCGATTCGTGCCGACCCATGGCGTATTGGGCCGGGTTGGACCGGTCCCAAACCCCCTGTTTTCAAACAGATCCATTCAAACGCCTATAACACGGGATACATGCCTCCGATTGATGCACCGTCAGTTGCGAAGAGAACCTTGGATCGAGATGGTCGTTTCGATATATTACACTCAAGGTTTCAGAGAACTTTGTGTACATCCTGGTTGGTTCGAACACAAAACCAATCGGGCCCTCGGCGCGGAAATACTTATAACATGAGTTCCAGACGTCCGATTGGCGTGCCGTCAACTTCGTTGGATTACTCATAGTGAGGCGGTTCTCTTGGATTACTACCCTCGAGGATTGGATGCATTTGAAGTATGGTCGGGTTGGCTTTGACTTAAAACCCAACCGGGCCCCTGGGACGAAAAGCCAATAACTCTCAGACCGGGAGTCCGATTGACGCGCCGTCTATCGCGATGAGTTAATTTTGACGAGATGGAACATTGGGATACATCACCTCTGGACTTTGTGTTAGTTGATGTATCGACCCTATTTGATCGTGGAGAGGACCCTCCCGGAATCGAGTATGCTGTGTGTGGGAACCCTAGAGCTGACTGCGACTACAACGATGATGATGATTGTACTAGGATCATCCGTGGGTTCAGTATTGATGACGACCATACTGAAATACTCTGTGGGTTCCGTGGCGATGACTATTATTCTTGTATCCGGCGTGGGTCCGACATTACTACTATTCTAATATCCTATGTGGGTCCGGCATTATTTGACTATGTACATGTATCCTATGTGGGTTCGGCAGAGTAGCTAGACTTGTATCATTTGTGTGTCCGACAGCTTATCTGGTCTTGTATCATGTGTGGGTCCGATAGCTTAGAGGAATCAGTGGCTACATCTCATCATCTTTATCATCTTATGAAGATGTATACCTGTGTGAGCTGATTCTTGACTTTTAATCATTATCTTCGATTTTATTGCTTCTCTATCCTGTGTGGATTGGGTTGTGTTATCCTATGTTGATTAGATGGTACTTTCTTGTGTGGACTAGATCGAACTTGGGCTCTAATATTGAATCCATACTGGAATTGATGACATAGGTATATGTTTGGGCATATACCTAAGTAGAGTTGGTTGTTACTTTGTGATTGAAATCATTCATTTTTGGTTTATCCTTCATGGATTCTAGGAGACCTTCGGGGGTCTTGGGGTCCCTATTGAGTTGCGTATACTCACCCCAGCATGGGCTATGCCCGTACTACGTTGTGTTGGATGTAGACGAAAGACAGTGCTGACCGAGGTAGAAGGTCATGGAGCTGAACGGTACCTAGAGGTGGATCACTGGACGAGACGTACATGGAGCGGATGGCTAGAGCCGAGGAGTAGAGGATACTATCTGTACCCACCCTTCAGGTGGGATTTCCATAGGATGGCTTGGTGTTGCTGCTTTACTTTTTTTCCATTGTACTCTCTTTTCAGTTGTACTTTACTTTCTGTTGGGTTTGTATTATGGCCCATTTACTTTCCAGCACTTACCTTTGTACTCAGTTCACTTAGTGTTTATTTCTTCTTGCATACTCTGTGGTGTTTGTTTTCTTACATAAAGGCATTTCCTTCCCTGATATCGGGATTTATGCGTTTGGTGCTAGTCGCCAGCCCCTGGCCTACGGAAGGCGGGCATGGGGTAGTCACGACACAGGTCCCGAGGACGGGTCATGAAAAGATAGTTATGGGAAACAAGTTAATGTTCTTGATCTAGTAGTTGAAATTAGTATTCACGTTTGATCAATTATGGGAAACAAGCCGATGTGCTCGATCCATTATGGGAAAAAGGTTTCAGTACAAGTTATGAATCTCATAGCTCTTATCCTTAACCTATGATATGTTTTCTAAAAATATGTTGATTCCACACACAACTATGACATGAACATATGTATTGTGATCGTGTTATGATGTATTATAATTCTTATGTTTCATGTTTTTTTAAATGTCTTTGTTTTACATAATGGCACATGATTACGATCTTTTTCATATATGATGGGAACATAGTAATATATGGTATGTATATCATTAAATTATGATATTTTTTTTTTTTTTTATCGTCATCAATTAGTAATTTCCACATATACCCCTATTGACCAACATGGCTCAATCCTTTCTAATGTTTGTTTTACATAGCTTATAAAAAAAGTTTTTATATAGGGTTACTAAAGGGGAAGAACATTGTTGGAGATGTTTACGTTATTATATAAAATAAGATGAATCTATATCAAATCTCTAATATCTATAATCCTTTATCGTTCTATCATGGATTATATTTTTATTCATCCAAAATGATTCAATATCTACATATGAAAATTTTAGGCTGTTATATTTGGTATTATAGAAGGTTGTGAAAAATAATTATAGATTAGGGCTAGAAAAAAATTATGAAAACACATGGGATATAATTAATTATAGGATAAAATACTAATGTTTTCATAATGATAATGAATGAAATAAGATAAAACAACAGTTTCACTTATTAAAAATAAGGTGACCTAATTTATGCATATTCAGTCATTATTAAGAGGTTTTACCACTAGTATTATTGTTTCAAACACTATTATTTAAAGTTTTAGTCAATGGCTAGAACCATAACAAACCATGTTATTGTGGAATGAAATGGAAAATAAAATGACATTCATTTAAATGAACCAATTGTTATTAGATTTGGAATCCAAAATATTGTTTCTATTCTACTAAATATTTCACAAGATATGAAGACTTATAGATGTCTAAATATGAAAATTAGGGAAAAAATTATATTCATCCCTTCAAGAGTTTTCATGCACTTTCTTTTAGTGGGTCTTCTAATCCACTATAGGATGAGTAATGGATCAGTTCCACTAAGAATAAATTTTGTTTTCTCCAATGTTCAAATAATATGAATGTCAATTTACATGTCTATCACTCGAAGGTGAAGCAGATAAATGGTTGAATATTATCAAAATTATGAGCCTTCAGGATGAAATTGACTCCATGGAATGGTTCATGTTCATTAAAAAGTTTTTCAATAACAACATTTCTCATATTATAAAAATGAATATATAGAGATATTTTATTGAGAGAAATATAATAGGCTTTGTATCTGTATGTAATTAAAACTAAAATTTTACAAGACATCCAAGGTAAAATTCTGGTGTTATCATTCAACATGAAAGCATGGTTGATTAATTATAAAATTTCTTAAAACCAAGTGTCTAAAGGGTGTTATCTATAAGAGGATTTATTGTCTATGGTGAAATTGTTCAATGTGAACTCAAATTGGAAATGAGAATTGGATATACCCACCATTATCACAGTTTTGATAAGAGAAGAAAGATAAATTAACATGACGACTTAACTAAATCACATGGCAAGAAGAAATTTCATCCATCTAAATTGCAATAAATGTGGGAAGAAACATCAAAGGATGTGTTTGAATGGAACATGGATGTGCTATAAATTTTTAGTGGGAGGAAATGAACCTCGTGAATTTCAAAAGGTGATGAAATACCTAGTTAATTTAATAGATGAAAATATAATTCAATGTAATGTAACCCCCATACATAAGTTCTCCATGTGTAAATAAAAAGGTACATAATCTGACCAACTACCAAATACTAGGGTTAATGATGATGATATATTTCCACAACATCTTAAATTCAAAGAGAAAGGGAAATCTCATAAAATCACAATTGGTTATTTGGATTTTGATAACAAAATTTTGGAATGGTGGAGTTTTTATTTAATTGAATTCAATAATAATGTTGTAGAAGTAATTTTATGGTGATTGGGATAATGAATCATCTATGTATTAGTCCACTATAGGTTTTCCGTAAGGATTTGAAAGTATATATTGAATGGAACTATAAACCATGAAAAGGGATTGAGGTAATGTTTTGGGAGAACACATGATTAAGGGGAGGATAACCATTAATATATTGATGATTTTGGGATAATGAGATAAAGAGATGTTTGATTATGATAAAATAATTGGCATAGTAATGATGAAAATGGTAGTTATATGATAACAATTTGGTTTAGAATATCATGGATTGAGATTATATAATTATCGGATATATGGTATAAATAATGACATATTTTTTGGAAATAATTAATGTTTTTACTAAGGATTAATTGTAATTTATGTTATTACAATGTTTCAAAAGAATACATGATAATGATTTTCACATGTTTGGTTTGAGACAATTAAGATTTATGTCATATTTCTTGGGGGATTAATGATAAATTAATTCTGGAAATTTAGTGACCTTATTTCCACATTTTCTGGAATTTAATATTTTTGATAGTTCATAAGGATAAAAATTTATAAAAATACACATATTTAATTTTGGAGGATGGTTTAGAGATTTATGAACTGATTCACTATATGAAGGTTTTTTCTTATTAGATAACCTATGCTAAATTTTTTTTAATGGTTATAAGTTGAGATAGATGTAATGAATTTACAACCCAATATGGATCTTATGATCCACTGATTTTGTAGGCATTACAATTTCAACATCATTTCAGGGATTAAAGGATGCAGAAGAAATTGATAGAGTCACATGAAATGAGTGATATTGTACTTATGAAATTAAATAAATAATGTAAATATTCTAAAATGATTTTTGCAATAAAATTTTATCTTATTATTATCATTTCTAATGATATTTATGAACTCTTCTAGATTTATTGGATGAATATATTTGTGATCATTATTCTTATCCTAGACATGTTCAATATAACTCTCAATTAGTTCTTTTAGATTATTTCTACCTTAAAAATTATTCATTTAATTTTTTTTTCCTATGAGGAAACCATGTAATGCATTACTTCAGATAACTTTTATGTTTCCAACTTTCCATTTCTAACGGATGTTTTATTATATATTTTTATGATTTGGGTTTCTATGAATGAATTATAAAATAATAATCCCTTTATAATTGAGATTAATTTGGAGGGTGGAATTTTTTTATCTGGGTGGGGGTATAAATTAACACTGGATATTCTATGAAATTGATTTGTTGTAATTATATTTCTTTGATAGCATGTATTGCATGAAATTACAAGTGTAAAAAAACTGTAGAATATTATATATCCATTATAACCTAGATATTAAATTGGATGGGATAAAGACTATTAATTAATTAATTAATGAAATATAACAGTACAACTCAATATGGATGTATTATTATGTGATTAGAAAATTTATCAAAGATTTTATTGTTTTTCAATTTATTTGTGGGAAACTATTTTTCCTCAAAAATGTGTTTTTATTTTATTAGATTGAATATTAATATATTAGAGATATAGAAAATTTTTTACCAAAAATTCATTTCATATTTTAATTCATTATTATGTAATTATTTAAAATTAATTTGTTTAATTTTCTAAAAAAAATTACATTTTCTAAGAGTGGTGAAAATTTTTTTTACTAAAAATTATATTTTCATTTAACAATATTACAATATAAAATTATGATATTTATTTTTTTAATATGTAAATTAATTACTTTTATAAAAAAAATACAATTATGTGTTTTAAAAATTATTTTATAAATTAATTCATTATAAGGATTTTTTTATTTAGAAATGTGAATTTTTATAAAAATCAAATTTTCATGGAATTTTTCCAGTAGTATTTAAAATTGATGTTTGAAAATTCAATGTTTTGAATATTTAAAAATCCTTTCCATAAATTGATACATTAGTTCCAATTTAATAAAATTTATCTCGTTATTTTTTTCCCATATTATTAATTACTGTGGTAAAAGTTTTTTCACAATAAAGGGTAAATTTGGTAATTTGTGAAGAAAAATAAAATGAAAAGGACTAAAAAAAGACCAAAACACAATAAAAATTTCTATTATATGAATATTATTAATAATATAATGCCAAAGGATATAAAGTTTTTTATTTAATGTAATAAAGTCATTGAAAATGACTTATATATTATTTTTAATCAATGAAAGTCACAAAATAAAAGATAATTTGTCATATATTTTAGGTGTAAAAATGGGTAAAATGATAGTTCATGAAGGAATGTAAGTTTTAATATTTAACATAAAAAACATATCTTCATGATAGGAATATATTTATTAGTATTTGGGACACTTTTATGAGATTTTAATGATTATAATATTTTATTAATGAAAAGTAAAAGATGTCACATTCATTCTTTGAATAACTATATAATTTTTTATATGGTGTTCTCATGAAAATATATTAGAATATAAAAATTATTTTGAAATTTAATATTGGTTAACTAAGGGTTAATAAAAATTATAAGGTTGAAAATAACAAAAAAGATTGTCAAAATTATATTTTATGATGATATTAAAAAATTATAATATCATAGATCCCAATATATATCCCTTTTGGTTATTTTTATTGGAAATAAATTTATTATAATTTAACCTTTAAAGAATTTATTAATGTTCGTGTCACCTCTATTAGAAAAGTGAACCACCGCCATCATTGATTCAAATCACATTGAGCTTCAAAGATTGACTATAACAAACCAATTTCTCTAATTGAAATCCTTATTTATTTTCTAGTGGTTATAGTTTTTTAAAAATACCAACCTTATACCCCTTTATTGTAAATTCAATGGAGACGTTTTGAAAAAAAAGAAAATTACTCTAACCAATCACATTATTTTTATACTCTTCCATAACACCTTTAAATATATTATTTTTATTATAAAATAATAAAATAATTGTAGTTACTATTTTAAATTACTATTATGATTATTAAAACACCATTATATACCCTCATTACCATCAAATAATATATGAAAGTATCACATCTATGTACCTACATCATATCTTCTCCACGTAGTGATACAATTCATTTTCCATCACCATTTTATATATACATGTATTTTGATGGGATTAGTGATTACATATTATATATATAATATAATAATATTATTTCTACCTTATCATCATCCAATCTTTTTCGAATCAATATCGGTGGTCCGGAATATATATAGAATAACATATACATGGTGAGATGTGATTTTTTCAACATTTATATAAAACTAAAGGTAATATGGATTATTTTTATGAACATATATAACATATATAACATAAAATTGATTATTTAATGGTATAATATTATTTATCTTTTTTCTATTCCATTAGATAAACAATAGAAAACATCATTCATACTTGCGTATGGCCAACCATCTACACAAAAGAGGTAACTCATTTTTATATATCTACATTTTATGAATTATTATAAATAATTTTATAATTAATATATATGATTTTTAAACCGTGATTAAAATTCTAGAGATTTCTTTACCATAATAAATGTTTAATGGTCAGGATTTCTAATCTCAAACATGCATGGAAAATAATGGAATTATCAACCAGAATAATGTTTATAATAAGAAATTATTTAAAATATGGATACAATATTATATAAAAAATCATAAATGATATCATATATATATATAAGGTTATAGAATAAATTTATAACAAATTTATTGTTATTATATAGAGGTTTTAATGTGAATAATGAAATCCAATATTTGAGGTAATGGATTTGTTCGGACATTTTTTTCTATGGGACACATGCCTTATAAAATACATGATTATTTTACATGGTGTATATAATTACCATGATATTTTTTAATATTATTATAATAAATATTATTTTATTTACATAGAAATATATTTTTCAGTATTTCATGAGGAATACAATTTGACTAATTACAAATTGGTATGATTTTATTTAACAATCTCATTATTACTCAATATTGATTATGTTTACATACCCACTAGGGATTACATCTATTATATGTCAATGTTTTATAAAAATGTTTTCAAAAGGGTTTTTATCATATTATATTAATATTTATAGCCATTTTTTCTCATGTATTAATTTTTCCAAACAGTTTGAATAGAATATTTTTATTATTTTCAAAACAAGTTACTATGATACCTTTCTAAAAAAATACAAAACCAATGTTTTATAAACATATTATAAATTATTTTCCCTTCCTACAATCATGACTCCATAAAATATTAAACATTCATTCAAAATCATAAATGGTTCGTTTCAATGAAAATTTTTCATTTGTAATTCCATGACTATAAAAAAAATTCTAATATGGAAATGATATTTTCGTCAATATATATTTGATGTGATCATTAAAAATAATTATCCCTCTAAAAAACATTATTTATTGTTTTTAATGATTTAATCGGGATATGATCCAAATATATGATTCTCATTATAACCTTAAATGTTATTTTTTTATGATGGCATGATGATTGGGAATGACCTTTTTTTTATTGAGTTATGTAATGCAGAAATGACTATGAGACCCATTTATTTTCTTGGGATCATGTTGAATGATTTAAAATATTTTGAAACACATATGTATGGTCTTCATTTTATGATGGGTTGGAACTATATATCCCACCAATTCATGGGTTAATTATTAATACATAATTTTATTTTTATTGGAATCATGATGATACACTTGATCCATTATGGGAAACAAGTTGATGGGGTTGATGTGTTATGTGAAACAGGATGAAATTCTTGATCTATAATGTGAAATAGGTTTTAATTAATAATATGGTGGTCTTGTTAGTTAAACCTAACACGTAAAATCTTTTATATACATATGATGATTCAACACAATTTTATGATATGAACTTTTTGGTCATGATTGAGTGATGTTGACTTCTCATTCATATGATTCATGTATTTTGAAATTTTAATGTTTTACATCATAACCCATGATTATGATATTTTTCATATAGTGAATGACCTTTTTTAATTATGTCTATAATATTTATTAATTATTATTTTATTGTGTTTTTAATTTATCATAAATTCATATTTTCAATGTTTACCCTTACAAATAAATTGTTATCACTACTTTATTATGTTTCGACCCTCAGGATATGAAGAAAGGTATAATGTGGGAGTATTAAATTATATCATCATTGTGGGAGATACTAATGATCTTCCATAAAATATGAAAAATTTATATCTAATATTCAAATTATTTAAAACAGTATGGTTATGGTGTGAAATATATTTTTATTCCTATAAAATGAGGGAATATTTATAGATGAAAATTCTTGGATGTTATATGGTATTCCATTTAATATAACATGGCATGTAGAGGTCGATATGACACTCATCATGCCACAAACAATTTCTGTTGAATGATGGTTCATTACCGTGTTATTTTATAAATGTCCTTGTACTGTGTTTATGCTCTTATACAAGGCCATGTCCATGTACCATTCCATTCCCTTGTAAACTACCCATTATCATGTTTTTCATAATATCTATGCCAGTTTTTACTTTGTGATACATTACAATCCCCTAGAATTTTTCACACAATGTGTGCTATTGACTACTCGGTGTGAAATCATTAATTTTCATTGGAAACCATTTTTCCCTAACTGGGGCCCCACATGACAGGTATTATATAGGGTACAGACTGTGTAATACAAAATTTCATTTATTATATGATGTATTCTAGTTTCAGCACCAACATTATTGATCCAACATAATAATATTAGACTATTTTTTGACTCACCGTGATTAAAGAACCATATCATAATTCAACCGTCATGCTTGTCAAAAAAATTCCATATCAAGCTGAACCATAACCAAACCATGCTCCATCACATGTGAAACCGTGAAAAATAGTCACACCAATCCAATATCAAACCACCTCTGGTCATCTTTCATCAATCCACCACGACTTCACACCCATTCATGAAAAAACCCATGTTATTGATCTATTTCAACAAAAAAATTCTGAAACAATCAAATATCTGGAATTCATTGAAAAAACATATAAACCAATTTGGGTTAACTGATGTTTTCCCAAATTGAAGTGAAATTAATAAACAATGAATTTAAGAATAAACCCCAGCTGATGACTGTGATGGACTCGATTCATTGATGTTAGAAAGTAAAATTAATACATATAACCAAACACATAAAAAATCCATAAATACATTGTAAATATATCTACACCCACAATAATTGTAATACTAGGAATAAAACAACTGGAATAATTACATCATGTTAATCATTGGATAAATACATAGGATGAAACCCATAAACTGTAATAGTTTACCATAGGTTAGATCGACCACTAATAAAGATCATTCGAACATCGATCTCACTTGATAGATCCACCACCTTTTTAAGAGAAATGGTCTTTGAACACAACATATATATATTTTCATTCACCAAACAATCCTCCACTGGTTACTGTCACAATCCCCTTGATATGTGGATTATCGTATAATTTATTATGTCCATATATTTATAGAGGACTACTTCTCACTCCATTAAAAAATAATATAATAATTAAATTTTTCTATATATTGTACTATTTTCACCCACAAAAACATTTTAAAAAACACCCAACACTGATAATGATTATGTCGTATCACGGAAAAAACCATAGTCAATAGTCAAAAGTGGTGTCATATTTCCAATAAAGGGACATCATTGGGATATATTAAATTGTTTTTAGAAAAATAATGTGGGATTTTTATTAATATATTTAATTTGTTCATAATATCAATGTAGAGATCATTGGGCCTCTGAATCTCAGATCATCTAAGATAATATCATTGATAATATTATTATATATATTTAAAATAATTATATGAAGAATGATATATTACATTCTCCACACCAAGGTTATTTTAGTAATGAAAATCTAAAAAGATTCCTCAAAATATTGTGTGTACTTAGATTGTATCTCAGTCTCCTGGTCATAGGATCACTCTGGAAGAGTCTCATGCTTCCACGTGACATGAATCAAGAGAATTTCACACACACATAGTATCCTCTACAAACAATACAGTATCTTTACTTCATATTACACAAATGTATCTCAATCCTTGACATCTAGATCAGCCAATTTGATAACATTCTATGGGTTATTTAAATATATCCTTAGCTGTGAATCAAGTAAAATGTTGGGAAACAACTATGATAACAGTGGTTTGTCCATGTTGTATGAAAACTCACCAATAAAATGAAGTATCTTCAATGGGACAACTAAAATCAGAGAGAATGTGCTTTGTCGACCAAATATTTGTAGTCCCCATTAAGGTGAGATCCTAATAAAAACATGGTCTCCATCCTAAAAATCCAAAGGCCTTCCTCATTTTTCTGCATAAAAATTTTGAAGACTCTATATATTCCTCTTCCAATTATAGATTATCAATTCCTTTTATTTCATAGGTTTCCCCAACTCTGGGCCCATAATTACATGAATGTCAAATGTTCATACCATATTGTAGTGAAATATTGGGTTTCCCATTCAATGTATCAAATTATTACATTCCGATAGTGTAAATGTAGTTGATATTGGATTAGAAATCCATTAATGGTATGTGAACCTCCCATATACATCTGACTCTATAATTTATGCCATAAACACATCCTTCAGAACCTAAATTTTAGTCTAATTGTATCTTTAAATCTAGGGGTGAAATAATGTTCTCAGAAACTCATGATTCCCAAAGTATACTTTCAATCCTCTCTATAATAATGGTCTTTCGAAATCATAATGTTCTAATAGTATCATTAACATTGTTCTATGATTCATTAATATGTTTTGCACAAAATTAATTCTGATATATCTAATAAACCATACTCTAACACGGCTAGGTTGTAGACTAAATCGTTGAGTCGATACATGATCAACTAGATGTCATTTTTTCTTCTAGAATTTCCTAGAATCCCCATTACAACATCTATAGATGTAATTTCATGACTTGACCCATGAAGGGGCTCGATCCATAACAACCCCAAGCTCACCTCTATAGGCCAATGGGTGGTGACAAGCACCAAAGGCATAGGTAACCCATGGATTCCATTTCCAAGGAACATTACAAAAACACCTAAAAGAATCAATGAAAATGTGTATAGAGAAAGAAGAAAATATAAAACACTAATATAAAGTAAACCAAATATGAATGAACCTTTAGACATCACAAAAGTATGGTAGTGTAAACTAAAATGAAAATGGGAAGAATAAGTGCCTTACAAGAATGTTTTCGAACCTGATAGATAGCTTGAAAAATAAATATATGATATAGACCATGTAACACCCGAGACTTTTATGTTATCATCAAAGGAGACTTTTTCTACAGAACACTTTCTTGGCTTGCTTTACACGCAATCGCGACCTTCCTCGATAGCTTGCGTTGTACGCAATACCGAGTTTCACTAAACAACAATATGCTATTAAAACTAGCCGTTATGAATAGTAATAACCACTTTTTGAAATTTTATAAATTTTATTTTTCAAAATGGACTTCATTTTTGGACTCAAAATATCGAAATTAGCCTAGGGTGAAATTTTGGTATTTTTCTGAAAACATTCAATTTTTGATGAATAGTGAATCCACTAAGTGGTAGGTTAAAAACTGAATTTTGCATAAAACATAATTTTACCACTTCTTTGAATGGAATTTCAAAAATCCGACAGACACAGTTGATATCAGTAAGAAAATGTGGTTCAATGAGATAAAAATAATTTTTTGGTGAATAGTAACTTTTTACTTTTTTTTTACCACGGTTAATAGTAAATAGGGTAACTAAGGGTAAATATGATATTACTATTACCCTAACACATGTCCTAATTCTATTGGATAAGTGAAATTCGACCAAAAACAACCTTATGAATATAATATGACCATTTAGGTCCACCTAGATTAGATTATGACATTTAATATTATTTTATTTAATGAATAGTTAAAATAGTTAAAATCAAAGTTTAATAACTAAAACATTTTTAATATGGGGTTATACATAAGATAAATTCGACTTCAAATATTCATTAGAAATCTAAAAAGATTTCTACATAATGGTATTTTATTTATAATTTTTAGACATTAAATAATTTAGTTTAATTATGACACAACGATGTTGCAGTAATTATCTTATTTATGAAATATTGACATAATTGATGTTATAAACACCAAAATAAATGTAATTTGAGACTTTTTATGAATTACACTAATTTTCTAGGTTACTATGATATATTAGTATTGATTTAAGCAACTTGGTTCGAACATATAATTCTGTTATGACTTTCACAAAAATCATATATTAAATAGTGTCAAAATTGACACAAAATAGTCTTTAAATCAAATATTATATTATTAATTGTTATTTTATTCCTAAAAATCTAAGGTTAGTCCAAATGACTTATATAAGGATATATATATTAATAATAAACAATTTTGGGTTCGTTTGGCATGTTATAGTATGTGTATTAACCATATAGTGAAAGAAAACAAAAAGACATGGTAAAAGTTAAATTATTTAACTTAGAATTAAATATAATTGATAAGGTTAAAATAATACCCTAAACTTGTCTAAATCTTATTGGATGATAGGATTTCGACCCATCCCCACTTTAGCTTCGAAATAAGACCCTTTGGAACCATTATAAACCGATTTTGACTTTAATATAAAATAATATTTTGAGATATTCCTATGGTGCCCCTCTCCTCCCTTATAAAAGGGCACCTCCTCCCCCTCCTCCTCACACCAATTTGAGCACTCAAGCTCGGCCAAACCCTGCCATTTTCTCCTCTCCACTTCCATAGAATAATCCTAGAGGTCCTGGTATTCTTCAAAGACCAATCTTAGTTCTCTAAGTGGAGGATTCAAAGAGGCGTTCCAAAGAAGAGGTAATATCCATTACCGATCTTTTCAATTTCTTTCTTCTTCAAATTATTCTTCTTTAGTTGTTTCATTATAAAGTAATAACATAAGTATTAATTAAATAATTATATGTTATTATAAATATGAAACAACCCTAATTCACCTTCTATCCATCCTACGGAAAAATGAAATCACCGCGCGTGCGTACGTACGGAATACCGTCTCCACGCCGTGGTGTAATCTATTTTCCACCACCACCTTACAAGGATGGTTATAATGGTGTAATGAGTAACTGTTTATGATTATTATAAAGTAATATTGATACTGAAATAATATATATATACTCCAATACAATTCCACGATCATAGGAACGATATCATCACTCGTGCGTACGTACGGAATACCGTCTCCACGATGTGATGCGACTTGTTCTACATGATCATCATTACATAGTAATTATATAAATGAATTGAATGAATAAATATGATATATGTTACACTAATACCATTCTGGATATAAGGTATCTATATCCTTAAAAGAATAATAAGAATTTATTTGGCAAAACACGCAAAAGAACAAAAGGCAATAATGACCCGAGTAACAAGTAACAATGAAATATTACTAACAAGAATCTAAGAATATGAACATATATGATATCATATCAATATGTATGATTATGGAACAAGTCAATAACATTATTTAAACCATTATAGAGGAGCTTCGGACACGTACAAAGCAAATCGGACCTAAGGTAAGGGAAATATCACAATCTCATTTTTATCCGAGATTGTTTTTACTTTGGCATTTACTGGGGTGTATTTTATCATCCACATCCATGTTCCCTCAATATGTAATATTATTTCCATCCAAATACAATAGTTTAAATCCAATTTAACCCTTCGGTGAGTTTTTAGCAAAGAATATGAAAGGAATCTTTTGTGGTTTTTCGTACGAGGTACTTTTTCACTTTTCCGACAAAAGTATGAAGAATGTTTTTATACGGCATGAATGGATTTTTAAAACATTATTTCAAAGAAGATTCCTTTACAAGTTTTCAAATTTATTTATAATCAACTTCTTTTAGTTTATAATTGTACGACATGTTAAGAAAGGAAAAGTGTTTTTGAAGCAGAAAGGATATATTCCTCAAGAATGGAGTTCAAGTGTTTTCTCAAAATTATTTTCCATATAAGATAATAAAGGGTTATGTTTTTATACCTATTATTACATTGATTTGATTATGTTGTGATGGAATTATATTTTCATGAATTCCTTTATCTTATATGAATTGTTTTATAATGTCATGTTGTTTAAGAATCTCATTTTTATTATATGGGTTACGCTATGATGTATGGTTTATGATAATGTGGGACACATAAGAAAGGATTCATTATAAGATGGGTGGGACCTATATCTCCCTCCAATGCATTGGGTAAAGATTTTATATATCATGAGATAGACATGGCTGGAACGGAAGGTTATTTCGGTTCAGTGATACAGGACTGAAACGAAGAGTGAACTCGGTTCAGAAAGGGACTTTGTCCACTAAGATAGTCTTGGCAATGAGTCATGACTAACAAGAAATGATTTTCCATGATTATGTGTGCATGCCACAAAGTTTCAAGTTTCATGTTATGATTATGGGGATCTCATTTTCACTTCTATGATTTATTCCATGTTAAGATATTATGATCACTTTTGCAGGTTATGATTTTCAAAAAGATGTGATATGATTTTTATTTCCTTTATTTTCCCTTGCTGAGCATTTGAGCTCACCCTTTTATGTTTTCTTTTCCCCAGGTCAGGAAGATGGATATTAAGTAGAATATGCTAAAAAGGGACCCTATATATGATGAAATAAATGGGAGACACTGTAGAAGATTTATGAACCAGTTGTTTATGTTTCCCAGTTTCTAAATACAGTATACCTATACGGTCCTTTGTGGTTTTGTCATATGTTGTAATAAGTGTGCTTCAATTTTGAAGTATTAACAATGTATGTAAAGTATGGGTCATTATAGTTGGTATCAGTGGAAAGGTATATTCAACCTTTGGAAACTAGGATGTGAAAGCCTTAGTAAGAACCCTAAGGATAAGTCTAAGCTTAGAACACAATCATAGTGTTTTACAAATGGCCATGAATAACCTAGGATAAGACCTTAAGCATGAAAATTTTATTCTTGAATTATGTGGTTTTCCTATTATAATTAGTGTTTCTCACACTATTCTTCTTGGTTTTAGTCAATAGCTGGAACCCGAAGGAACCGTGTTAATGCGGAATGCGATGGGCAATGCAATGATTGTCCCCCTGAACAACCAAACAATATGGGAGCTGGAATGAAAAATCTTGTAGCCATGCTCACACAACTTTCTCAAGCTATGAATCATGCAGGACTTCCAAACGAGCAAAGGAAGGAGCAACATTCTGTTGAATCCTTCATGAGGCAGCGTCCACCTTCTTTCAGCGGGTCTACTGATCCATTAGTTGCTGAACAATGGATTAGTACTACTGAAAAGATATTTTCAGTTCTTCAATGTTCTGAACATGATAAAGTCATCCTAGCAGTGTATCGTTTTAAAGGAGATGCTGATCAATGGTGGAATCTAATTAAGAATACGAGGCAAAGCGATGAAATTGATTCTATGGAATGGGACGAGTTCAAGAACGTATTTTTCAATAAGTACTTCCCTCGTATTCTCCGAACAAATATGGAGAAAGTGTTTCTTGAACTGAAGCAAAGGGATGATGAATCTGTCGGTACCTATGAAGCAAATTTTACAAGACTTGCATGGTACGATTCTGGTATTATTATCCAACCTGAGAGTAAGATCGATCGATTCTTTAGTGGCTTAAAACCAAGTCTTCGAAGGGCGTTAGCCATTAGGGACTTCAATAGCTACGAGGAAATCATTCGATGTGATCTCAAAGTCGAGATGAAGATTGGAGTAACCCATCAGTTACATGGGTTTGATCAGAAGAGGAAGATGGAATTCAGAGGAAAATCTAAAGAGCACACTGAAAAGAAGATGAGCTTTCCCTTATGCTCAAAGTGTGGAAGGAAACATGGAGGGAGTTGTCTTAAAGGGACAAGTAAATGTTTCAAATGTGGAAAGGAATGTCATCGGACATTTGAATGCTGCGATAATGGGAAGAATATGTCTAATGATGCAAACAAATTAAGGGATACATAGAATGATCCTACTACACTTCAATGTTTCAAGTCCAAGGAGATGGGGCATTATGCCAAGCAATTCCCAAATCCAAGGGTTGATGATGATGGTCGACGTCAACAAAATCTTAAGGCTAAAGACAAAGGAAAGTCACATGCAATTTCTATCAGCGATGTGGAGTACGATAACGAAGTGGTGAAAGGTACACTTACCATCCACTCTAAAGTAGCAAATGTTTTATTTGATTCTGGATCCACCCACTCTTTTATTTCTGAAAAATTTTCTATGGGTATCACCGTATTACCTCAACAATTAGATGTTTAGTTAGCTGTGACAACACCTAATGGCACAACAGTCGCATCAAAAGTTTATAATTATTCTCCGATCAAAGTTTGTGGGAAAGTGCTTCCTGCAAATCTTGTGATCCTTCCTTTAGTGGAATTTGATGTGATTCTTGGCATGGATTGGCTTTCTCTACATGGAGCTCATATCAATTGCCAAAAAAGGGAAGTCACATTTCATATTACAGATCAATCTACGATCGTCTATCGATGCAAGGATAAATATAACCTTCCAGTGGAAATTCCTTCCATCTTATGGGTATAGATTCCACTAAATGAAGGTTATTTATCTCAAATGGTTGGTGAGAAACTCATGATTAAAAATATGCCCATCGTACAGGAGTTTGATGATGTCTTTCCTGAGGAATTACCGGGTCTTCCACCAAATCGTGAAGTTGAGTTTTCAATAGAACTTGTACCGGGTGCTTTGCCTATTTCAAAGACACCTTATAGAATGGCCCCAATTGAGTTGCAGGAATTGAAGAAGAAACTCCAAGATAATCTTGATAAGGGATTCATACACCCTAGTGCGTCACCTTGGGGAGCACCTATTCTATTTGTTATGAAGAAAGATGGATCAATGAGACTCTGCATTGATTATCGAGAACTTAACAATATCACTATCAAGAACAAATATCCTCTCCCACGCATTGATTACTTATTTGACCAACTACGCAGAGCTCAATACTTTTCCAAAATTGATCTTCATTCAGTGTATCATTAATTAAGGGTCAAAAGGGAGGATATACCAAAGACGGCTTTCCGTACAAGGTATGGACACTATGAATTTATAGTGATGCCATTTGGTCTTACTAATGCCCCTGCTATCTTCATGGATCTAATGAATAGAGTCTTTAGAGACTATATTGATCAATTTGTGGTAGTCTTTATAGACGATATTCTTGTCTATTCAAAGAGCAAGGAAGAGCATGAAGACCACTTGAGAATTATATTGAAGACCCTGAGAAAGGAGAAGCTTTATGCCAAATTTACCAAGTGTGAATTTTGGCTTCAAAAAGTTGCATTTTTTGGTCACATAATCTCAAAAGAGGGGACATCTGTGGATCCAGCAAAAACTGAGGTTATCGAAAGATGGTCAAGACCAACAACAGTAACTGAGATCCGAAGTTTTCTTGGTTTGGCTGGATATTATCGACGTTTTGTAAAAGATTTTTCACGATTATCTAATCCACTCACCAAGTTGACTCGGAAAGGAGTTAAGTTTGTCTGGATGGAAGAATGTGAAGAGAATTTCAAGGAGTTGAAAAGAAGGTTATCCAGTGCACCTGTGCTCACACTACCTTGTAGTGGAGAAAGGTTTGTGATATACAGTGATGCATCCAAGAAGGGATTGGGGTGTGTTCTTATGCAAAATGATATGGTTATAGCTTATGCCTCACGACAGTTGAAAATCAATGAGCAAAATTACCCAACACATGATTTGGAGTTGGCTGCGGTAATATTTGCATTAATGATTTGGAGGCATTACCTTTATGGTGAAAGGTGTGATATTTATACTGATCATAAAAGTTTAAAGTATATTTTCACAGAAAAGGAGTTGAATATGCGTCAAAGAAGATGGTTGGAGCTGATTAAGGATTACGACTACTCAATCCATTACACCCTGGGAAATCAAACAAGGTGGCAGATGCATTAAGTCGACAAGACCATGCTAGTTTATCCATGATGAGGATCACAAAGGATCAAATATTTATGGATTTACAAAGGATGGATCATGGAATTATAATGGAAGGGGAAAAATATTATCTTTCTCAAATGAATGTTCAACCATATATACATGTGAAGATTAAAGAGGCACATAAAGAAGATGTCAAGTTACAAAAGAAGGTGAGAAATGTTCCTGAATTCAACCTTGATTGTGATGGGATAATAATGTTCAGGAATCGGGTTTGTGTTCTTCCCATCCCCGAATTAAAGAAGGAGCTGCTGGATGAGGCTCATAGTTCATCATTCTCTATTCATCTTGGAAGAACGAAGATGTATAGGTACCTGAAAGAGTACTTTTGGTGGGATGGCATGAAAAGAGATGTTGCTGAATATGTCTCTCTATGCTTGGTTTTTCAACAAGTTAAAGCTGAGAGACAGAAGTCTAAGGGGATGTTACAACCATTACCCATACCCAAATGGAAATCGGAAAACATCACTATGAAATTTGTCACAGGACCTCCTAAAACATCCAAAGGCAATAATGCTATTTGGGTCATAGTTGATCGTCTTACAAATTCTGCACACATCATTTCTATTAGAGAAGATTTCTCTCTAGATCAGCTTGCCAGGATATATGTAAAGGAAGTGGTAAGATTGCATGGAGTACCACTTTCTATTATATCTGATCGGGATCCGAGATTTACCTAGAAGTTCTGGCGAAGTCTTCAGCATACTATGGATACAGAGTTGAGTTTCAGCACTGCTTATCATCCCCAGACAGACGGTCAGTCTGAGAGAATAATTCAAACCCTAGAAGATATGTTGAGAGCTTTCTCTATGGATTTCAAAGGTGGTTGGGATCAACACCTACCTTTGGTGGAATTTTCTTATAATAATAGCTTTCACTCCAGTATTCAGATGACTCCTTATGAAGCTCTCTATGGAAAGAAATGCAGGACTCCAACTTGCTGGGATGAAGTTGGGGAAAGAAAGCTATTAGGACCTGATCTCGTTGATGAAATGGCAGAAAAGGTCAGATCTATTCAACAACACATAAGAGCAGCTAAGTGTCAACAGAAAAGCTATGCCGACAACCGAAGAAAAGACCTAGAGTTTGAAGTGGGTGATAAAGTGTTCTTACGAATATCTCCCTGGAAGAGGGTTATGAGATTTGGAAAGAAGGGGAAGTTGAGCCCTAGATATGTCAGTCCTTTCGAAATACTAGATCATGTTGGAAAGGTAGCTTACTGATTGGTGCTTCCACCAAATCTCTCTCAAGTTCACGATGTGTTCCATGTATCTCTCCTGAGAAAGTACATACCTGATCCTTCACATGTACTCAGCTCAGAAGTTGTACCACTGGAGAAAGATCTTTCTTATGAATAGCAGACGATAGAGATTCTGGATCGTAGCGAAAAAGTCCTACGAAACAAGACCACTCTCTTGGTGAAAGTTTTATGGAGGAACCACCAATTAGAAGAAGCTACATGGGAGCTTGAGGATATGATGAGGGAGTAGTATCCTCATCTGTTTGTTACAAAGTGACGAATTTCGAGGGCGAAATTCATTTTAAGGGGGGTAGAATGTAACACCCGAGACTTTTATGTTATCATCAAAGGAATATTTTTCTACACAACACTTTCTTGGCTTGCTTTACACGCAATCGCTACCTTCCTCGATAGCTTGCGTTGTACGCAATACCGAGTTTCACTAAACAACAATATGCTATTAAAACTAGCCGTTATGAATAGTAATAACCACTTTTTGAAATTTTATAAATTTTATTTTTCAAAATGGACTTCATTTTTGGACTCAGAATATCGAAATTATCCTAGGGTGAAATTTTGATATTTTTCTGAAAACTTTCAATTTTTGATGAATAGTGAATCCACTAAGTGGTAGGTTAAAAACTGAATTTTGCATAAAACTTAATTTTACCAGTTCTGTGAATGGATTTTTCAAAAATCCAACAGACACGGTTGATATCAGTAAGTAAAATGTGGTTCAATGAGATAAAAATAATTTTTTGGTGAATAGTAACTTTTTACTTTTTTTACCACGGTTAATAGTAAATAGGGTAACTAAGGGTAAATATGATATTAATATTACCCTAACACATGTCCTAATTCTATTGGATAAGTGTAATTCGACCAAAAACAACCTTATGAATATAATATGACCATTTAGGTCCACCTAGATTAGATTATGACATTTAATATTATTTTATTTAATGAATAGTTAAAATAGTTAAAATCAAAGTTTAATAACTAAAACATTTTTAATATGGGGTTATACATAAGATAAATTAGACTAAAAACATTCATTAGAAAGATAAAAATATTTCCTACATAATGGTATTTTATTTATAATTTTTAGACATTAAATAATTTATTTTAATTATGACACAACGATGATGCAGTAATTATCTTATTTATGAAATATTGACATAATTGATGTTATAAACACCAAAATAAATGTAATTTGAGATTTTTAATGGATTACACTAATTTTCTAGGTTACTATGATATATTAGTGTTGATTTAATCAACTTGGTTCGAACAGATAATTCTGTTATGACTTTCAAAAAAATCATATATCAAATAGTGTCAAAATTGACACAAAATAGTTTTTAAATCAAATATTATATTATTAATTGTTATTTTATTCCTAAAAATCTAAGGTTCGGCCAAATGACTTAGATAAGGATATATATATTAATAATATAAAATTTGGGGTTCTTTTGGCATGTTATAGTAAGTGTATTAACCATATAGTGAAAGAAAACAAAAAGACATGGTAAAAGTTAAATTATTTAACTTAGAATTAAATCTAACTGATAAGGTTAAAATAATACCCTAAACTTGTCTAAATCCTATTGGTTCATAGGATTTCGACCCATCCCCACTTTAGCTTCGAAATAAGACCCTTTAGAACCATTATAAACCGATTTTGACTTTAATATAAAATAATATTTTGAGATATTCCTAAGGTGCCCCTCTCCTCCCTTATAAAAGGGCACCTCCTCCCCCTCCTCCTCACACCAATTTGAGCACTCAAGCTCGTCCAACCCCTGCCATTTTCTCCTCTCCACTTCCCTAGAATAATCCTAGAGGTCCTGGTCTTCTTCAGAGACCAATCTTAGTTCCCTAAGTGGAGGATTCAAAGAGGCGTTCCAAAGAAGAGGTAATATCCATTACCAATCTTTTCAATTTCATTCTTCTTCAACTTCTTCTTCTTTAGTTGTTTCATTATAAAGTAATAACATCAGTATTACTTACATACTGATATGTTATTATAAATATGAAACAACCCTAATTCACCTTCTATTCATCCTACAGAAAAATGAAATCATCGCGCGTGCGTACGTACGGAATACCGTCTCCACGCCGTGGTGTAATCTATTTTCCACCACCACCATAAAAGGATGGGTATAATGGTGTAATGAGTAACTATTTATGATTATTATAATGTATTATTGATACTGAAATAATATATATATACTCCAATACAATTCCACGATCATAGGAACAATATCATCACTCGTGCGTACGTACGGAATACCGTCTCCACGATGTGATACGACTTGTTCTACATGATCATCATTACATAGTAATTATATAAATGAATTGAATTAATAAATATGATATATGTTACACTAATACCATTCTGGATATAAGTTATCTATAACCTTAAAAGAATAATAACAATTTATTTGGCAAAACACGCATAAGAACAAAAGGCAATAAAGACCCGAGTAACAAGTAACAATGAAATATTACTAACAAGAATCTAAGAATATGACCATATATGATATCATATCAATATGTATGATTCTGTAACAAGTCAATAACATTATTTAAACCATTATACTGGAGCTTCAGACACGTACAAAGCAAATCAGACCTAAGGTAAGGGAAATATCACAATCTCATTTTTATCCGAGATTGTTTTTACTTTGGCATTTAATGGGGTGTATTTTATCATCCACATCCATTTTCCCTCAATATGTAATACTGTTTCCATCCACATACAATAGTTTAAATCCAATTTTACCCTTCGGTGAGTTTTTAGTAAAGAATATGAAAGGAATCTTTTGTCGTTTTTCGTACGAGGTACTTTTTGACTTTTCCGACAAAAGTACGAAGAATGTTTTTATACGGCATGAATGGATTTTTAAATCATTATTTCAAAGAAGATTCCTTTACAATTTTTCAAATTTATTTATAATCAACTTCTTTTAGTTAATAATTGTACGACATGTTAAGAAAGGAAAAGTGTTTTTGAAGCAGAAAGGATATTTTCCTCAAGAATGGAGTTCAAGTGTTTTCTCAAAATTATTTTCCATCTAAGATAATAAAGGGTTTTGTTTTTATCCCTATTATTACATTGATTTGATTATGTTGTGATGGATTTATATTTTTATGAATTCCTTTATCTTATATGAATTTTTTTATGATGTCATGTTGTTTAAGAATCCCATTTTTATTACATGGGTTACGCTATGATGTATGGTTTATGATTATGTGGCACACATAAGAAAGGATTCATTATAAGATGGGTGGGACCTATATATCCCTCCAATGCATTGGGTAAAGATTTTATATCTCATGAGATAGACATGGCTGGAACGAAAGGTTATTTCGGTTCAGTGATACAGGATTGAAACGAGGAGTGAACTCCGTTCAGAAAGGGACTTTGTCCACTAAGATAGTCTTGGCAATGAGTCATGACTAACAAGAAATGATTTTCCATGATTATGTGTGCATGCCACAAAGTTTCAAGTTTCATGTTATGATTATTGGGATCTCATTTTCACTTCTATGATTTATTCCATGTTAAGATATTATGATCTCTTTTGCAGGTTATGATTTTCAAAAAGATATGATATGATTTTTATTTCCTTTATTTGCCCTTGCTGAGCATTTGAGCTCACCCTTTTATGTTTTCTTTTCCCCAGGTCAGGAAGATGGATACTAAGTAGAATATGATAAAAAGGGACCCTAGATATGATGAAATAATTAGGATACACTGTAGAAGATTTATGAACCAGTTGTTTATGTTTCCCAGTTTCTAATGACACTATACCTATACGGTCCTTTGTGGTTTTGTCATATGTTGTAATAAGTGTGCTTCAATTTTGAAGTAATAACAATGTATGTAAAGTATGGGTCGTTATAGACCAGATAAAGATTACCAAGCCATGACCACTATATGATATCCAGGCACCGAGTATCTCTAAGATCATATGAGGTCCTGGTCAAACTATCCTTTATCTTCGTATGTCATGAGGCATGTATGAAAATTCCATAAAGTGGTTAGTATAAACATATATAGTAGGACATCCTAAATGATAAAGGAGGAGATGATATAGGAATAATAGAAGAAAAATATAGATGATTCAAAAGGTACAATGATAGGTTAAAAAAACAATAAATATTTAAATTTAAATTCATCCCAGCACATCAGGATAAAAACAGTGTTTATATGAACTTCATGTGGATCCCTCTCCACCTATATCAGTATATTAGACTCATCGAACCACCAAAATATAGATACAAAAAGCACGCGGCATACCCTACACGTGTTCACCTCTCCCAAAACGAGTTTAACCAAAGCCAAGGAGTGTATACATTAAAAGGATATATATATATATATATTCAAAATAATTTAAAATAAAAGTGCAAGGGGATATCCATCTCACACATAACCTATGATGTAGAGAATCCAATAGTTCCAAATGTCCTCTAATGATCCGCAAAATCCAACATGTATTTACAGAACAAACAAGTATATGGACATCAATCACCCCACCATGACCCTATCCAATTTGGGTCCCACCGACCTGACCAAATAGTTTTTGCATGCATCAATAAAACATATATGAGATGGTAAGTCATTCCAATTAATCATGATTCCTAAGCTAGGTCAAACCACATTTTTTTAATGTGCCTCATAATAGAGGGGGAAGCAATTCTCAGTAGAGGACACATACCTTGGTACAATAGAAGCGTTAGACTCTCATAGTCGATGGGTGACACATGCCCATACCATCTAGAGGGCTCAAATTCAGTTGGTGAGGACCCATGCTCAACCCGACATGGTTGTTATACTCGGAGTCAATGAGGGCCCATTCCATGATAACACAAGAGGGTTTCACTTTGAATGTATGGTACCCATGCTCAGACTAGTTGGATTTTTCCAATGTAATATTGATTGAGGACCAATGCCCATCATATCTATAGGGTTCTACTTAGGAGTATGTAGAGGACCCATTCCCATTTTGGATAGATAGTTCCACTCTTCAATCCATCAAGGATTGATGCCTATTCTAGCTGGAGGGTTGCACTCAAGAGTAAGAATTGAGTGATTCTGCATGTTTTTTTGTCATAATCAGGGTTTCATAATATGGTTTCATGCCCAAAATATTTCACGTCATATCTTGAAAGACACAAATTGGTTCCATCACATTCAATGTGAATAAAATATCAGGATAACCTTCTCATTGAGAAAATATGTGTCTAAAAGTAGGATATACAGATGCCTGTTGTTTTCTCCAATGAGATCAAGGGGTACATGGAGTTTTAAGGGTCCCACACAACAAGTGGTCTCTCATCATATCTTGTAAATTTCTATATATAGCACACGACATTTAGAATTGTATTAATACACACTTTGTAGGTAGACAACACGTCGTGTGTCAAGTTCCCATGGACCAGGATAGGTGCTACTCAACATGTCCATGAAAAAGACACCACATCTGTGCATGACTTTGTGACCCATCACATGACATTCCCTTATAGGGAGAAGGTACATTGAATATTCAACATGTAAATGTTTTTCCAACATTATGGGTTTCCAAAACCCTATCTTCAAATCTCGAAAGGCTACATTTCGTGTGTTTATACAAGAACATAGAATTTGGTTCTAATTTTAAAAAAATCAGAGATCATTATATTCAGTTATGAAGTCTCAAATTAGGCCACATAGTCATAGATTCCTCCACTATTCCTACCAAAAATCACGAATCATTCCATCATTATTACTTTTCATACTTTATTTTCTTGAAATCATCTATGCTTCATCGGGAGGGTTCACCACATGTTGTACACACTGTTGTGCCTCTGCACTTAAATATTGTGATGTTTTTCAAACTAATAAATCATCTTATCATCATAATGATTCTATATATATGTTGTTATAACAGGTCCATTTTTTTTCTTTCCTCTCGGAATCCAGGGTCATGATTGAGATCTGTACAACTAGAAATGTCAGGTCGTGACCGCTAGGATCTAACCACTAATGAACATGAATAAATGAGAGAGAAAATAACCAAGGAACAATGTTTAAAATTAATTGTAAAATAGTTCTTGTAAAATCATCATGAAATTTAGTACTAGGGTTATAATTCATTGATTAAATAACATGAAATTTGTATATAGGCTCATGCAAAGGAAACAGGGGGTGTAGATTGAAGATCGATAGTGGATCTTCTCAATATTTCCTCAAAAGGAATAAAAACACCAAATATAGAGATACACCTCAATTTAAGATAGATCATTGAAAAATAATGCATATGCCAGTAGTTCTAGTAAATATACTTCATTTCATACATCTTGGTCTTCTCGATTATGAAGTTTCATCATCATTTGGTTAAGATTGTAAAACAAAAGGATGAAGGGAGAGTTCTCTGGTGATTCCACTATTATAAGACCAACCCTGAACAAAATTAAATAGTGATATATTTTTAAATACTTTTTATGTTAAATTATTTGTTTAAATAAAATAAATAAATAAACAAATCCATTTATCATACCCCCGAAAGGCAATGGTTTTGAACACCCCATGCTGACTCATAATATGTCAATCCTCTCATAAACAATGTGTTTCAGACACAACGGTGGTATCATATTTCTCATCAAAAAATCATTGATGATATATCTAGTTTTATTTAAGAAGATTCATGTATAAAAAATAAAACATTTTTTTATAGATTTAAAAAATTATTTCCAGGTAGGAATTTAATTCAACTATATCTCAGTTAAAATATCTCAATATATATATAAATGTATTTAAAAAACTTACTAGGAAAAAATGGGACTCTACATCATTCCCACCTTTAATATTTTCATCCTAGAAAATCATAAATATTTAAAAAAACGTGGGATATTGAGCCCACACTTTTCTCTCCTACTCCAAGGAACTCTCTTGTATGTTTTTATGTTGCCACAACATTTGAACCCAAGGGATGTTCTACCCTCATAAGGTTCGCCCTTTAGTATTCTCTCTCCCTACAGGTGATCAACAATTCTGGATCCATCCATGATGTCAAAATCATCAAATAGACTATGTGAATGGCTTCATGAACATATATCATCAATTACAACATGTGGAATATTTCATGCACATGATCCAGTAATGGGGGTAGAGAGAGCTAGTAAGAAACCACACCAATCCTCTGCATAATCAACAATTTCCTGATGAACCTTGGGGATAGCATTCCTATCTAGTTGAACCTCTAAAATCCTCATCATGGGGAGACTCTTAGAAAAACATGGTCTCGTTATTCATTCTCTATGGGCCTACGATGAAGATCTAATTATTTTTTATTCTTCTCTTGGCCGTCCTCATCCTTTGAAGGATGACCGAGAATTTATCACCATTCACATGAGCCATATCTGGGCCCCCCATAGATGACTCAAAAATATATTTCTAGCACATGGGTGAAATTAAGGGTCTCCAATAAAGGGCATGAAAATGGTTCTATACCCATGGTAGAGTGGTAGCTGATGTTGTATGCAAAAACTACCAAAGGTAGGTGATCCTCTCAGCTCCAACCAAAGTCAAAAAAGAAAAAACATAATATATCCTCTAGAACCTTGAGAGTGTTCTCAGTCATCCCCTTATTCTAGGGTTGAATGTCTGTGCTCATATGAAATTGTATCTTGAATAAATCCTATAGGCCTCTCTACAATCATGATGTAAACCATATGTCACAATCAGAGACAATCATTTGGGGAACCTCACGAAGGTGAATGATATCCCATATATATAAATTCCCTAGACACTCCACTGTAATCTTCTCCTAAATAACAACGAAGAGCATAGACATTGTGATTCTATCAACTATCACCCAAATTGTGTCATGGCTATTCATAATGAATATATGTTTTTTTGATGAAGTCCATGGATAATCCGTCCCACTTCCTTTCTGTTATCACATTGGGAATCACCAATCCATTTGAGTACAGTTCTCATATCTTACCTACTAACATGTGAGAAATTGGGGAAAAAACTCAAATACTCATAGTCTCATTCTATACCACTAAAGCAGCAGCTGAAGGTCTATTTAGAACATTCCCACACCAAAATGTACATCTCAGGGAGAAGTGTGAAATTCTCAAATCAGTGCATCCTTCAATGTGTATGGAACCACTATTTTTATGTGGAATAAAAATTCATAATAACCTCCATAAGAATATACATATAAGGATTTTATTTTGGATAAATGATCACATAATACATCAAAGTTGATGTCTCCTAGAGGAGACTATCTCACGTGTTGGAGGAGTGAAGGAGCCTTCATCATCAACTATAGAAAATTTGTTCCATTCTTTTATATTGGGTTCGCCTATAGGGAATCTAGTTTCTAACAAGAATCTAGTAATAAATGATCCTAGGATATAATACTAATGGAATATGCGATAATTTTTTTCTTCCCTAGAGTATTGACTATCTCAAATTCATAATTTTGTACGAACTCCATCAAGCGCCACTATCTCATTTTTATGTCTCTCTTTGAAGACATAACTATGACTAGAGTGGTACCAGTAAAACAAAAATCACTATACCATACTATATTACCTTCACATCCTAACTGATAATACTATTGACACTATTATTAGGTCTTGATTTGCTTAGCTCTACTCATTGCATCTCAACTACCTCAACCTATATGCGATAACTACATGTTGGTACATCAACATGCAACCAATCCTAGATCATAAGACATTATAATATAATGTGAACCCAAATCCTTATTATGTTATTATCAACACTATATATCTCATTATCCTCTATCTAAACTCCCTAAAGGACCTCTAGAACATCTCAGGGTAGTTAAATGGATGCACTTTCCATATTAGTGTAGTTACATGGGTAGAAATCTAAGACAAGTGTTCCAAAAATATCATGTAGTAACATGCTAAGAGAGGGATGTGCCGTACCTCTAACATATTCTTGGATGCCTCCAAATAAAACCTTAATTTGATATTTTTTAGATCCATGGCTATATATTGTTCAAAAACTACATTACCCAAAATGTAAACCACATGAATCCTGAACATGCACTTAGAGAAATTTATACAAAACCAGTGATCTTGATGAAAATAATGATCCATTATCTAGTGTTATGATTTCATATACTATAATGAATAATATATGAGTATATAATATAATAAATAAAATAATGATCCAGTACATGTATGGTTGGAATACCTGGTTCATCCAAAGTATAAACACAATGGTGAAATTTTTACACTAAATAGCATCACTAGGAACCAATAGTGTCTATAGCGACATCAGAGTTAAAAAATTTGAATATAAGCTCCAAGATCCCACAATTGGTGGTAGAATGATATGAGATTGTTATTATTTAACTATAATGTACCATAAAACTATTAATAGTGGTTGTCAAACCTCGAAAAGGGGTAATTTTTCTTTATCATGGTGTTTTTTAGGAATGAATAATCCATTAAAATTCATAAGATATCATCATCCTTCATCATGAGAAGAACTAGAGATTCTGAATGGGACCCATTAGTTCTGATGAACCAATTCTCATGAAGGTACCCTATTTGAAATTGTAGTTCCCAAAGTATAATAGGATCCATATGATATTCGTGTGAAGATATTAGGTCTATCCCTAGATGCAATCCTACGATAAAAATCAACTTCCCACTTTAATGGTATTCTTGAAAAACCCTCACAGAAAACATCTATTTAATACTACACAACTGATGGAACCGAAATTCCTAATGATATTTCAAAACTAAGGGATCGATCACCAATTTACGATTGATAGGATATCTCGTCTAGGTCACAACATCCACATGTCCTACCATGGGATCTCTCTCACCAAAAAATGAGAATCTCATCCCATTAGTGAATTGGAATCTAACAAGTATATTGAGATAATAAATATATGATTAGAACATGTAAATCAAATCCATATCCAAGATGATTCCATAGGATCCCATCTCGATGACCAAAATGTCCCATGTAAACCTATCTATACAAATTGATAGACTGCACTAGTGTAAGATAAAATGTACATAATAAGCATTCCCAATTCGAGCCATAATAAAAAGCTGCTATGATGGAGTCTCAACTATGATATAAATATCTCAAAACAAGAGTTAATTGAAAAAATAATGAATTGAAACTATGTTTAATAATACTTTGGAAATTTTATAATAAATACAGATCATAACTATGATGATCTAATTCACTGTGGGGTTATAGACATCCAAATTATACATTTGTTTGTGGCCTCTATGGAAAACACATTGAGCCTGATCTGGGGAACCTGATGGAAGTAGCAGAAGTAACTCATACCTCATCCACCATCTATAGCTCCTCTAACTTATCTGCCAATACCTCCCACCTAGAGACCACCATATCCTTGGTTGGGAGATCCTTTATCACACTAGTTTCACTACAGTGGAAGTCGATAAGCTATCTTCATAGGATCCTCTTCATACAGGGTAGGCTAGTCAGGTTCCATATGACCTTACCCACCAAAATTAATACAATTCACCTCTCTATATTTCCCTAAGAGTCCATATTATGTCTAACCGAATCCTTGAGTATGATCATGACATGATCTCAAACACGGCGATCTTGACACAAAAAACCTGGTAAGAACACTAGAAGACATGGGTCTATTTCACCAAGTGCATTCTTTAGTTATTTGGAATCCCTCTTATAGATATATCTCTATCACAATTCCCACTCTAGTACCCCAAAATTTTCGGGGACGCAAAAGTGTATAATCCTATCCAAGATCTCATTGTATATCCCATACTCAAAATTATGTGTTCAAAAGTACTCATCTCGGATCTTTTCATGTGAGTAATGAATAGTGTCTATGAATCTTGATTCATACTCTTGAAACATCATTTCTTCATGATTAATCTCCAAAAGCACTGAGATCTGGATGAATCATAACTATGAGGGGCACAACTCCTCATAGAACAGCTGATGGAAGTCATCTTGTGAGAGGGTCGAATCATCATCCATATATGTAACCAGTATCCACTAACTCTCATATACTCTATAGAAAAGACTGGTTTCCAGTGCCACCACCAGATCTGGTAGGGCCCAACCAAGCTGGATTCTTCATACTAATGACTTTAGAATGTCTTGTACTGCCTGAGGATGAGGCTCACCATGGAACCTCTGCAATCCTTAACGCTGGATCTCATGGAGTGTGATAAGACTATACACATAACCAAAATACCCTATTGTGAGGATTTGATGCTTGATAGTTGGTTGTGTTTCTACCTTCCCATCTGGAGGAATAGAATCACATTATGGACCCCGAACTAAGTCATCATCTCTCATTGTATCATCATCATTAACGAGAGATGGTATCCTCGATGGGTGTCTTCACAGAGGCATCCTAAAAGTTTTAAAGGAGTACCACATTTAGATGAGATGTTTTTTTATATATCATCCAAAATTGGGTGATGACTCATTAAATATATAAAAAGACTTTATTCTATATAATTGAAGTACCATTAATCTGCACAACGAATTTCTATGCATGTTGAGTTCGAAATCATGCAATAAATTTCTTGGTAAATGGATACATCGGCCACTACACTATCACTAAATTCCCTATCCTAGGAGAATAAATTGAGACACCTCCACACTATTTCCCAAAAAAGCAATCCTCTTATTGGGGTATGTATAAATAGTTTCCCAATAGAGGAATATTTTATTATACTATCATTGCATGACCTGATCCGTGCCAGTGATCGAGTCTCAACTACCCCAAGCCCACCTCCATATGTTAAGGGGTCGGGTCAAGCAATAAAGGTATATGTAATTGAGAGAGGGATTTCCAAAGAACCGTTACAGACAAACACACACTTCCAAATAAATGATAATGCGCATAGAGAATTAATAATTAAACACTACTATATTGTAAACAATACAATCATGTACCAATTATCAACCCAAATTTATGATAGTGTGAAATGAAAATTAATAGGTAAAACTACAAACCCAACTAAAATGTTTCCAAACTAGAAATAAAACTTGAAAACTAAATAGATTGGATAGTCCATCTCTTGAATCCCATGTTATGACCATCTTATGTGGTCTAAGAACCCAGACACTCTAAGATCCTTTGAAATCATGATCAAACTACCCATCTGATACATAATAAATGATTCATTCTAGAAAATTCCATTTAGGTGTGATTATAAACATACCCTATAAGATTCATCAATATATGAAGGGGGAGAAATAAGATATACTATAAAATATATAGATAATAGAAAAAAAATGTAATGTGAATTTGCATAGCTCCACCAAACAAGAGTGAATGTAAGATAATCCATGAAAAAGGGGATAAGCATGGTGAGTACATGAAGTACCCATCGATCCTTATCCATATATATTAGGCGAGTTGACTATTCCAACCATACGAAGTTAGACAAGGAAGTCATGAGGCAAAACCTAGGCAGTTTTTCATCTCCCTGAAGGAGAGTAACCACATCCAATGAGTGGATACTGTAAGAGTATATATATATATATGTGTGTGTGTGTGTATGTTTCAGTAGAAATAATAAAAAATGCCCGCATAATGGGATATCCATCGCATTGCTCTCCCAAAGAAGAATCATACCCAATAGTTCCAAAAGTCTAACAATTATACCTGTCATCTATCACATCGTCCCTAAAAATGCATGTATAAGGAAGTCAATCACCACTCCTTGATAATATACAGATTTTAATGAACCAGATCACTCACATGGTTCTAGGTTGCATAACAAAAATATGTCACAGCTAAGAAAACATTCCTTATCCTCGTTTGCCTAATGCCACATCAAACTACATCACTTCACTCTGTCGCACATAGGAGGGCTACAAATTTTAGGTAGAGGATATATGCCCTTTTAGAAAAATAGGTTTACACTCCAATAGTCAATGTACAAAACAAAATCAGTTTAAATTGAGGGTTCCATCACGATAGGTGATGTCTCATGCCCAAACTAACCGGACGGTTCCACTCTAAGCCAACAAGGCCCCATTCCCTGATAGCATATGAGGACTCAACTCTGGATGTAGAGGACCCATTCCATACCCAATTAGAGGGTTTGACTCTAATTTTCATTGACGAACCATTCCCATCACAGATGGAGGGTTCCATTCATGTAGTTTTTAGGACCCACTAAAATAATGGATAGAGGGTTCAACATAATAATCCATCAAGGACCCATGCCTAGCCATGTTGGAGGGTTCCACAATGGAGTATGCATTTGGTGATCCTTCTCGATCACTGTAATCCTTTAGGATTCCTAACAAGATGTCGTGTCTGAAACATTGGACCTAGTATCTCAAAATCCACAATCGATGACACCATTGCATTCTATGTGGGAAAACACATAAGACAACATACTCGTAGGAAACAATATTATTTCAAACAAAAGATATACATATGTTTAAAGTTGGATATGAATATCTCAAGGTGTAAAAGCCATGTGAGGGGACCAAGATGGTGATTGGTCCCTCTTCACAGACAGTCCATACCCTTGGTCATCACACGATTCCCTAACAGTGTAGGAGTACATGCCATGTATATGGAATAAATGGAATGCCTCAGCTACCTAGGGATTGGGCCATGTGATGGTCATTTTTTCTGAGTACCAAACATTGTGTTTGTTCCTAGATATGTGACCCATCACATGGATTACCCACATAAAGAGATGGTACACAAATATTTGTACATTTACACATCAATCAACCTCTATGGGTTTCCCAAACCCAAGATGCAGCTACTGAAATGCTTCACAATTTTTTCATCATTGAACACAACATGTAGTCGGGAATCCAAAAAGATCCCCAATCTCTATATCCAGTATTCACACCAAAAATCAACCCACACTGATAATTACTCTGACTCAATTCCTCCCAAAACTCATGAATTTGTTCATGATTCATTCATCTTTGTCATCCATTACTAGAAATCAACTATAGTTCATCAGGAGGGTTTGGTTGCACGTTCTTCACACTGCCAGACCTCCATTAATTAAGATCACAATGTTTAGAAACTAAATCAGCCATCCTTACCTCAAATAGATACCGTTTCTAGGCCTTCCCCACCAATTTTGTTTCATTTAATCATTCTTCTATGAATACATGGGCATGATCGAGCTCCGTAATACCCAAAAAAGTGGTGCTAGGATAGAGGGGATCCAACCAGTTATGAATGATATGATACAACAGATAAAATCACCCAAAGTACTTTAAAAAAATATTTGGATGTAAATTCTTGAAAAAAATCCGGAAAAGGAACACCAGGGCATGAAAACATTGATTAAACAACTTAAATCTAGTACATAGGATCATGAGGATGCCACAGGTCACAATATTCCAAGAATTCAAGTGGATATGATCAATATTTTAGAAAAAAGGGTTTCAAAATACCAAATGAAGAGTCATTACTCAATTTCAAATCAATCAATAATGAATAGTGCATCCTTTAACAATTTGACTTGAGATTCTGCATTTTTCGTTCTTAATCTGCTCGATTCAAGAGTACCACCATTTTTTTGGTTTTATTCTACAATATAAGGTATATGAGAGGGCTCATCAGTGATTCTGTGATTATGAGACCAACAATAGATAAAATGGAAAAATATATATTTATAAACACTTTATTTTTTATGAACATAATTATTTATTTAATTAAATAATTATATAAATCCACTTAATTTACTACCAATGGCTAAGGGGTCTGAATGTCCCGTGCTGACTCATTTTATGTTTCACCTATGGTAAAATATGTCTTCCAGATCCAATTTTGTAGTTAGATTTCTTATCCAACCAAATATTTATGGGTTCTATAATATTATTTAAGAATATGTTCATGGTAAATATAAAATATAGTTAATTTTTTTAGAAAATTAATTTTGGGAAAATCAAACTTTTGATTATCACTGTGTCTCATCACCTAGCTCAGAAAATATATATCGTAATATTTCAATGTCTTACAAGGAAAATCCCAGGACACTATGTATATCATCTGACATCCACTATAGAAACTCAAGGGGTTGAGAATAAACTATTTGATCTATGTTATCAACCTTTAATTTCTGATAATTAAGGCATTGAGAAAAAATTATACAATACACTTCTACACTCATGGCTCTTGAACTGACACCAAAGGTCATGGTACATTTTATCCACACATTCATGTACTGTAAAAAGATATTTATAAAACTAACTCATCAAATTATATCTCAACTCCACTTGTAGCATCATCCATACCTTGAAAAAGAAAACAATCACCCCACATTTAGAAAATACATCAGGACATTATCCCTAGGATATCTAAGCTCATAAGGTCTCTCACTCAAAATCTCCCATATTTAGCCTCACTATAATGTAGACTAAATGGTGGGGGTAGGGGGTATAAACCATTGACTTTAGATATTCTAAATCATAATTTTCCACTATGGAAAATCCAATATGGAAAACTATTCTGAATCCTTGGTTAACAACAATAAAAATGATCTCCTACTAAGAGAATCTATGACTACGTTTCCATTCTAAAGAGTTTGGACTATTATAATATCTTAATCATATATGAACTATACCAATTCCATTGATAATAAGTTATGATATTTTTTATTGAGTATTTAAATGAGACATTGTGTTAAAAATATAATATTAACCACTCACCCCTAATGTTGGGCCACCACATCATTAAGGAAAAGACAATAACTCTTATCTCATGATTATGGGTCTCATAGTTGTTATTATGGGATATCCATGTCCATGACCCATAATAAATCACATCCTACCTTTTAATCAAAAAAAATCAATTATTATCCAAGATTCGTCATAGTAAGCTACTAACATGACCCACTCCTCATGAAATATGAGAATTGGGTGCTCATCAATCACTACCGCAACACTAAAAAGGATGATATAAACCTTTACATCCACATAAAAGTACACCTTTTAGGATAAATAAATCAAGGAAATTTATATCATGGATAAATTTTTCATGAATCTGTAATAATAGACTTAAGGAAAATGTTTAACACCATCACAATCTGGGGATTCTCTCAAGCTAACACTATATCAACGTTCACCAGGTCCACTACCAAACCATAAGATGAGATGGATTGTCCCATAATGTGCACTTCACGAATAAAAAAACTATCAATTTGAGGTAATATCACAATTATAGTCCTATTAGATTATATCAAGGACAATTATCTAGTTTCTAACATGTTCCTCATAGGATACTGTGTATACTAAAATGTCACAGATAAATCTTATCACAACATTGTCTAAGAAAGGGTGAAAGATCAGGTTGATCAATTCCATGAAAACAATTGAGGATATATTTTGGCTTTAATGAATTATTATGTACCCATTATAACTATAGATACATATTAATGAGATATTTTGTGTATCCTCATATGCTACTTGGAGCTGGTGATATCCTGAGCTGTGGTTTACCTTCCAGAACCATCGCTCCCCTATCAACTAATCAAAACAATTAAATCAATGTTATTGAATTCTTACTCTTTGTGGTCACCAGGTCTAGGAAGCGATAGTCCAGACACAACCTCATGATCTCATACAACTTCTTGGTGAATAACACTATGGTTTCCCAAGGGGAAACATTGGGTTTGATAAATACCATCTTTCTCATGTCATCCAAATAAACCATATTCTCTAAATGCTCTATGGGATCCATTCGATATACTAGTGAATATATAAAGGCAATGCTATAGTGCATGTAAATGAAATTTTATATCACTCAGTGTGGAGGTAATCTTGAATAATACTTGGGAATGAAAAAAATCATATGCCCCCAACATAACAAGAAACAGTATGTCAATTGCATCCACTAACCTAATGTTAATACTATAGAACTGGTGACTAATTAGTTGTATCCTCATACACATGATCCCATCATACACTTAATGGGATTATTTCTCACACAAAATGTATATCCTCATCCCATAACTATAGATACACTATATACTCCTCCTGTAATAGTTAACATGAGCATGAACATTAGATATCCAATCCATAAAAAATTATGATATCATAAGGCCTCATCACTCCTTCAAAGAGATCACATAAGAAAATATAATCTTAAAGTTTTAGATAACACTATCAGTAGATGTGTGTGACAGATGAGTAACCTCTAGTCAGAGTCTCTAATAACAATGGTCAAGCTAAGGCCTAACTAAAATCTCTTTGTCTAAAACTAGAGTAGTGGAATGAAAATAGTGTCTGAGAGCACTTTCTATTAGTAAAAAATATGATGTTGAAAATACACCAATAAAATGTCTAATAATACAATGAGCCTCTAGTTTATAGGCCTCCACCGCCTATAACTATCCTCTACCCTAACCACTATATCAATAATCCTAGTGTGGCCCACCTAAATATGGTGGTGTAAACATTTCAAATCTCTTTCAACCTTCCTCTATCATGATCATTTACCTATATAACTCATTTATCATTCCATTTTCTCTATATAGGTGGTCTATAAACAATTTTTCTATTATCAATATAATGGGTTAGGAAATAATGATTGGGAGGTCCACAACCATTACATATGAGGCCCCACCTCTCTCTCGATAGACTCGACCCATAATGAAATTAATAAAATACTTACCATATACTATGATATCATCTTTCTAAACTTATCATTTTCCTAGATTACTATTTATGCTATTTAAATCTAGTTTAAAAGGACTTGGTTCCTGGGTGATAATTAATAGTATCCATATTCTGTGTCTGGTATTCCAAGAAGCTCTCTATAAGTAAATCATACTCAAGAATTCTAGTACAGGTGGGAATGAAAAAAAGATATCAATCAACCTCTGATATCTCATCAAAATCCCTAATCAGTGGTCTGTGATTTAAAAAATACATCTCAAGACACATCAGGATACAACTGTTAAACGTCGATGAATCTCACAGAATATTCTACCATAGTAATACTGCCATAATCCAATTACATAATCTCATGAATTTTCATAGATAAAAACTTGTACAAATAGAACTTCATCCTAAAGGGATTATAATAATCTAACTAAGAGAGAACTATATCATTTTTTATGTATGTCACCAATATCTAGAATCATCTGATGGGGCCCTAACAAAGTCTAATTAAAAGGACCATCATCTAATTTATAAGTATCCCCAAAGGGTGGAATAATAAACTGAATAAGTCTAGATAATCCACAACTACCTGGTATATAGAATCATTTGAAACCTGGGATGTCACTAACATTGAAACTCCGAGATTATTCTCATAATGCACATGTACATGGCCTATAATACCATTATAAGATGTTGCTCAATATGTGGTGGAAGAATATAAAAACAACATAGTGGTATTATAAATTTTAAATTACCTTTTACTAAATCCTCACAACTCAAAATTTCAACCATGTGATCATGTAGGTGGTCTTAGTTGGTTTTCTTTACTATGGAAACCTTAAATTAAAAAATGAACCATGGTAAATGAGTATATCTATGGTGATCATTCAAGAAGGACATGTGAACAACAACCCATTCCTAAATGATGTGTTTTCAAATATTTTCCCTAAAACCATTACATACATGTATTAGGTCAAGAATCACATTAATGGAGTCATTATGAATCGATATTCCAGTAGCCAGATGAAAACAAAACACATAGGCCAAAAATCTCAACACAATAAACTTTAAACAATTCCATAAATCGAAAACCAATATTATTTATGGGAAAAAATCTACAGTCATTTCCTTAGGGAAAAACATATATAATAGCACTATTTCATGACCTGAGAAACTGAGTTATTCTTATCACTGATAAACAGAATGTGAAAACCATAATCCTACCTCCAATAGTGTAGGTTATTGAAGCCATATCAAATTACTCTTATCTCACACATGGGATGAATTAAATATTGTACTTACAAACATGAAAAAATCTCCAACATAAAAAAGGAAGAAAATAATGCACAATTAAATATAAATTCATGTATATATGTATATATATAATCCTAGGACTACAATATGACATAAGTACTAAAAATGATAAAGAACTAAATAGAATCCATAGAGGAGTAGAAATAATTTAAACCATTCTAGAAGGAGATGATTGATGTAAAATGTATCATTGTTAATAACCTCAATATGTATAGACTAATACCAATCTCTATATACTCTTGGTCCCCCACCCCTAGACTCCATCAATTGACGTGTAATCTGCATAAGACTTGAAGTGTGCATGAAGATACCATGTAAGTGTGAGAACAAAAATACCAATTAGGCTACCACAAAATAATAATAAATAACAGATCAACATTAAGATGCTCATAATTATATAATTATATCAATCAAGGTATGATAAATTATGATAATGAGAGGAATAAAAATAGTTATACTCAGAATAGATTGTTGATCACCAGGGTCTCAACCATTACTACTAGCCTCATGATTCTTTTAGTGGAAACATGGTAAGACTCATAATTGGTAGATCACTCTGTGATCCTTGTTTTCATTGATGAAACCAGTCTAAGAGGTTGTTCTCGTTTAGTATCACTAAGAAACAATCCAAATAACATCTAAAATCTCATCATTCAGATAGGGGATCACACCGATAACCATAATGGGGACACAAAAAACCATACTTCATCAACATTCATGGCCATGTATCAATTATATCTACATCATTGTTACATTGATAATAATGAAATCCCCAAAGGAATGATTGAAAATTACACCCTAGTCACACATAGTCATACACCAATATCTATCTATCAATAAACCTATGAAGGAGATATCAATCCTATGTTGGGGACATAATGGAAAACTATACAATCATGGGAAATGATGGGATAATTTAAACAAAGTTAACGTGGTTTATAATTATGAATTGGAGTCCTCCAAATAGTAATAATGTATTACAAGATGTGTATTGGTAGAACTCAATGTGTCCTTCCAGCCCTCGGTCCATCCCACTCTCATCGTATCACATCTTTAGTAAACCGTGATATACACTTCTTGCCCCTCAAGGGTGACAAACATTTCGTGGTTGATCTGACACTCAACATGTTTCCTAATCATTTTTGTGATCTTTTGTATTTACATATGTACTTTAGGTTGTGTCCATGAACTATAGTTATTCCCACGTAAAAGTCCAAGTCTGAGAACCATGTCTTTCCAATCAACAATAAACAAGCTTACAATTCTGGTTATTTATGTGCCCATGTGTCCTCTAGGACACATGATGAGCTCACTAAATGGATCACAGAACATGTGGTAGGGAAAAAATGACATGTGACTCTTAATATTTCATAAAAACGTAGGGACATTATTAGGTCTCCATAAAATATGTGTTCTATATGGTTCCACACCATGTAACACAGAATTTTTAGAATTCCATTTTTCAATCAGATGTATTAAAAATTCTCCATTACCACCATCTATAAGAACCAATTATATATGATCAGGACTTTAACTATCCCTCCTATCCCCACACACCCATATATGGTCCTCAATACACTCATAAAAATGCCACATCATGGCCCACAATCACTATAATATGGAATCATTTCATGTTAAATTGGGTCGTTATGATTTACTGTTCTATTCGAGAACCATCATTGATCATCCTCCATCAATAAACCTCAATATCACCCTTTATCATGAACCACACCCGTAGTATCTATCCATTCATCCAAGATAAATAGAGTTGTTAAATGATTGAAGACATAATATTTGTCTAACCATCATCTCGAGAAAATGAGAGTGATGAACATGTAAAAAATAAGATATAAATGGATTAACTACAAAATGGGGAATGGACCACAATTTTTTATTAGGAATATCTCTATTTTTTTCCATTTGAATTAAAAAAATAAGAGAAATAGTCTAACAAATAATGAATCCCCAATTATCAGGTAAATAAACTCTCTCCCACATGTACAATCGCCCGGTGAATCAATGTGTTTGATGTATTTAGTCCATTTCATCATGACATAAATAAATGGTCATAAATCCATATATAATAACATCCAACTAAAATTTGGATTGATTTATGTTGAATAACGGTCATACATCAACATCATTGTCCATATCTAAATGTTATGTTCATGAAACAATCATCGATTACATGGTAGATATATTTTTATTCTCCATGATATCCACAAATGGCATATCTCACACTCTTAGGGTTATATGGATAACCATAATTTTTTTTACAACCATATATTTATAGATATGTATATATTACTATATCAAAATTAATAAAAATCATATTTGTATATTAATTTTATATTTTTACCAATGATAACTTTATAGAGATTTTTATACATCGACAAAGATTGTGTCACATCTAGGGTAATTCCCACCTTCCAAAATTAACAACAGTCATATATTTACAATCAAACCCCCTATTGGGATGTTATTTGAATACTTCAAGAAAATCAAGTTTGATTTATATTATTATATTTAATATTTTCATAATATCAACACAGAGATCAATGGGATTTTGAAACTCCCACCATCTAAGCGTCTGACTCTGATAATATCACTAGATATATTTCAAATAATTATATTCAAAAATAGACTTTATATTATATTAAAAGTATTATTTAAGCTTCTCATATAAAATATTTTCCCGCATGGTACAGTTCATAGACCTAATATTTTATGATAACATGTTATTATGGATATTGGTATTTATTATTAATTCTAATTTTCATGTCATGTGTGTAGAATGTGGAAATAGATATAAATTACTTTGGAGGTCCCTCATTCCCTTGATAATGGATATTTGGTTATAATTGACCATGAATCTTTACATATACATTTATATGATTACTATACATACATATAGTGTAAGGACCCAACATTATATATTAAAAATTATTCTAAATTTAGACTAGAATTCAATTTTTTTATTCCTCATGATCATTAGGATATAATGTTAATGAATTAAGACATTAAATTAGATTGTAGAATCACACAACACAAACTAAAACATCTACACCATATACAATTTTTCCTGTAACACAATGTGTTTAAAATAAAGCATGATTTATTTTCCTAAGATATCTTCACAACACTTAGATTTCCATCTTCATTTATATTACCCATCTTTAAACCCTATAAAATACACATTAAAGAATTGTATGTGTAGTAAAATATGAGTGACAGGCAAAAAAATATAAAAAACGACAATTTTTCCCTGAATAAACAATAAGTTATTTTTCAACGATATACTTATCAACAATAAAAATAATATATACATTAATTGTGAAGACATTAGGATTCTATAAAAAACTAAGGCATAAAAAACAATTTAATTATCATGGGGAAAAATTTCCTTACCATAATTACTTATGATTGTAAACAATCATGGATACTATATGATTTGTAACCCTAATGGATACCTTACGATACAACCCTCAAAACTACTATTGGATGTAACTATCATAGTTTCACATAGAATAACAATAATGGTCAATATAAAACATACCAATTGCATTGTAGGTATATCATAGAACTAAATGTAATTTTTTTACAAAGGAACTATCCATTATCATAAAGAATGCCAATGATTTATAAAATTATTATAAATCGTGAATACTTTCATCCTAAAAACATTCCTCGAGGAAAATCATTTGTTTTGAAAGAATGCCATGGAAATACAAAGGGAAAAACATTATTTGAATATAATAGTGTAATATCATAAAGGAGTCCAAATGATAGAGAGTCATGAAATCAGGAAAATATATACATCAAATATATGTTTTGAAAACATTCATTTTGAAATTCATAAAGAGATACATTATAATGGATTTTAATGGACAGTCTCTTATGCCAGGTTCGAAATCCATCAAAAAAGTTCAAACCATTGTATTCCTGTTTAAAGAGTTACAAAAAAGTTTCTTGAAATATATTGATATTTATAATACCTTATATGAATTATTTAATACATATGTTCTCCCATTCAATATTAATATTTCCCTATTTTCATTGTTTTGAGTGTGTTAATTTTATTGTTTTGTGGTTGATTCCTTGTAGATTTTCATATCAAATAGTAATATTACTTTAGATATGATAAAATATATATATTTAGGTCATTTTAATAAATTATAAGTTAATTTAATATTTCAATGGATGTGGTAATGGGAATCAAAAACTCATTCTCCATGAAGGTGGTGAATCGATATACCATGGACGATTATATAATTTTTAAGAATAAAAATAGAAGATAAAAGATTTTATGATGGATTGAAGATTTAAAAATTATGTGTATATCTATATATATGATACTATAGATATAATTAATATTTTTATATGTTTTGAGGAGAACTTATAAGATATATGTAATTTAAAAGTGAATGTTCGAGGAATTTACCTTTCAAATATCATCTCCTTGAGAACCCCTTTATTGAATTTGGAATTGTGCTTTTGGTGAGTCTAGAAATATTGAAATATTTCCATGAATGAGGAGAAATGAATTATTTATAAGATGGTTGTGCTATAATGATCATGGAGATGAATTTATGTGAATAACCAAGTTACCTTTCATAATTGAGGTGAGGGGAAATTTTTTAATTACATAAAATATTAAAAATATAATTATGTTGTTAAAGGTATAGTGACTTCAAAATGTCCTATAATGCTCATGGAATTAACATTACTGATTAATATAATCCCATTTGATCTAAATCAATATTTTTTTTGTTATTTTTAAATATTTTTTAAAAATTATCATATTCATGAGATATATTTTTTGTCAAATTTAATAATTTTAATTACTCTGACATTAAAAACATAAAAAATATTCAAATTCCAATAATTATTTTATAATATTATATAAATTTCATAGTTATCTATATAATTAATTAATTTGTTTTTTTATCTCGAATTATATTTATTTTATTATTTTTAGTATCATTTATTATATTTGTCATTAAGATAATAATTATTGCATCATCAATGTGCAAGCCTTTAATATATTTATTTACGGAAAAAAATTAAAAATTAATTTTAGTAAATAATAGAAAACATTTAGTTATCCTGATAGTATTTTTAGTTGAATATTTCATTTTTAATCCCATATATTAAACAGTTATACAAATTAAAAACCATAATGTTAAATGTTTGACATTCAACTAAATAATATATTATAAGGGGCTTAATTTCATCCAAGTGGACCAAAAAGGTATAAAATTTGAACCAAATATTAATATTTCTAAAAATTAATAATCTAAATAGATCTATACATATTTTTGGATCATTTAATGGTTCTTATAAATTTCATTTAAATTATTCTATTTATATTTATTCTACTTTCATAATCACTGCATCATCATTACATAAGCGTTAAACATAATCATTTCATATATAAAAATTACAAATATATTAATATCCAAAAAAGAAATAAATCATGTTAAGGATAATCTTTTAAATTCTAAAATTATATATATAAATATATATACTAATATCCATGTCAAGACCACTTCATTGATTTGTTACTTTGACTTTTTTTCATTTTTCAAGCATTGCACAAACATTTAGATAAGATTAATTCCATATAACTCTAAAATTAGAAACAAACTGTTAAAAATATAAATTATAAAATATGAATAATAAAATAATTTTTGAAAAGGGTTTTTATCGCTCAATTATTATATATAAGTAGCCGAATATTACTTTCCCATCAAATTGTAGAAACAACAAGCTACTGAAAATTATTTTTCATATTTATTATGAAATAAATGTTAATTGTCCAATTCTGAATTATTTTTGTAAAATATTTATATTATATTATAATAAATTTAGTTTGTAAATAATATTAATAATCTTTGTTTCATAATTATGTATATATGACATCATAAAAGATATAATATTTTTTAAAAGAATATATATTTTACTATTATCCTAAAAATATTTTTTGTTTTGAAATTTCTTAGAAAATCATACAAGTATACTTTTGTAATTATGAATTATAGAATGAAATAATTTTTTACTTATTATAATTCAATAATTTCAAAACTATTTATTTAAATAAAAACACATTATAAATTAGTCTAATAAAACAATTTATTTAAAGAATTACACATCATAATGACTTTTCTATTAATTCAAGAATACTAATAAATATAAACATGACCATTCTATCAGTTGTAGTATTGTTACGTATATAGAATAGATTTATTATTACTAAAGTACTATATATCAAAATTTTATGGTAATTGAGGTAAGTATCTTCTTGTTCAGATTTTACATTTTTTATGGAATGGGCATTTGTGTTATATAATTATTCAATGTGAAATATTTTTCATTTTATCTATATAGATTTTTCCAAAATAAATGGTTATTATTATATCATGAGTGAATATTATATTATATTTATCTAATAGGCATGTAGACATTTGTGTATAGATTCCACTATAATTTACTATGAGTGTGGGTTATATTAAGAAGTGAACATATTGATGGCATGAGAGTAATATGTTATTATTATTATTATGTGATTTATTATTTTTTAGCCTTAAGGGAGTGAAAAAATAATTATATATGATAAAAATTTATAAAAAATTACATGAAAAACCAATATATTACATATATATGTTTATGTCCTTACATGGTCTCTAAATGGGATTTAATACTCAGACTAATCGTGTAATACTTGTTGAAATATTGTTTCTCTCTTAGAGTATTAGGTTTTTAGATACCATATTGGTTATTTTATGGACAAAAATATATATATTACATTAGTATTTTAAACTTATGGAGTTTATATCCATTAGATTATAGAGTAACGGTGGTAAGAGGTGTTGATCTCACATCACATAGGTTTTCTATAATTTTAAATTAATTTTTCCTATAATACTAATTTTATAATGGTTGACTGTAGGATTTGGAAAGACAAATTCATGGTAATTTTTAAATACATATATATTATTATATAATGTATACAATAACAATATGGTTGTTATATTAAATTTATAAAAATGTTGGTTTCATAGGACAATCATGTAGAATTTTCCATATAATTTGGAATTGAGAAAAATTATAACAGAAAGTAAAAAAAATATTCGATATATATTTAAATATAAAATCAATAAAAATCATAATACCATTGAAACGTCATAAAAACTATTAAAATACGATGTTCTAGTTGATTTAGTGAATGATTTTAGTTGGTTCATTACAATAATATAGAATCTACATCTAAAAGGTGGTGACTATAATTGTATAAAAACTACAATGAGGGACCTGTGATATGTTTTTTGTAATGTGGAAATATTAATTTATAGATAAATGTGTGAATAGGGTATCATTGGTTTCTTGAATACACACACTAGGTGTCGTATAAATGTGTAGACATCAAATAATCATAATTAGTTGATGTTTTTCAAAATATAGGGGTTTTTTTAATGTAAAATTATTTCCTTTTTTTCATATTATGATCTAAAATTGAATGAATTAGAACCATCAAGTATTTTATAAATATGTTATGAAAAAGGTCTATGGTGGCCCGGTAGACCCATTAAGAAATAAAAAGTATTATTATTATTTAATAATATCATATTTTTTATATACTATACACATTGAATTGGGTTTTCATTATCAGATATCACATTGAATTATTAATATAATATGAAATGAAAACACAAATGTTTAGAATACCTTTTTTATGATGCCAATTGAGTTTCATCATTACACCAAACATGTGATCTTTGGAATACATGTAGTGAAAATGGATTTTTAATAGATATTTGATACGTTTCTTATGACATGAGAAAAGAGATATTGACAGTCGATGGGATTAGAGAATTGTCGATGACCTGGAGACCATATTGATGTGACAAGGGACACTGATTACCTCTCTATAATTTTTATTCTTATATATTAGTAGTTGTAACCTTATATATAGTTATAAATCTACTATATAATTATTAATCAATGAATTCAATGGTTAATAATTTGGAATTTTAATTTCATTATTTGAAGATGACACATGATTGAATTATTTTTCAATAAGGAACTACATGGGGTTTCTATTTATTTATTGTATACATTCAAATTTGATAATTTTAATAGTTATTTAATTGATGGATTTTTCACCCCTATGTTCAATTTATAACCTTGTCTCTATTAGTGATCCTCTAAAGTAAAAAATTTATGCAAGGTAACAAATTATGATATCATCTAGATAGTATAGTATAATCCATGTTAGACCAAAATATATTGTTTATAAGGTCAAGCCACATCCTTTTTTGGAATTAAAAAGGATTAAGTTGAATTTATATGATCATATAACAGCCAACCTACCACCACCACCACCACCACATGAAAAAAATTATTATGTTGATTCATTTACTCATTCATGGTAGTTAAGTTAATTATGATTATACTTTTTTAGAATCGAATAAATTCTTTTTAAGTATTTTTTTAATTATTTTTATTATAACACATAATAAATATAAAATATGAATATAAAAATAATCATCGATATAAATAAAAATGGTGTTATCGAAAATTATATAAGATATATAATAAATAATATAAATAAAAAAATAAACATTTATTTTTGTTTATATTATAATTTAGTAATTAGGGATAATGTTTAATTTTATGTATGTCATCAAGGTTTACTTTTTTAAAATATCATACATTGTGTATTTATTTTATTTATTAGCCTTAATATTTTCCAATTGTATAATTATTATTTCATTTTGACTAGTCTAAAATACTAATGAATTATATAAATCATGTTAATAAGATTTATATGTTCTTATATATAATAATATGATAATTAAATTTCATTATGTTATATTTTTTTCGAGAATGATAATTGTTAAATAATGATTTCAGGGGAAATAAATCATCAAGGATTAGTAAAATTAATAAATTATTAAAATTATTATTATATTGGGTGATCTAAAACAATTTTTTAACATATATTTCTTAGTTTTCCTTTTGAAGTTAAATAGTAATATAAAAAATTTTCAAATATAATATAATAAAATTATTTAAAATTAATATTTAACTTTTATTATTTATTTGAAAGTTATTATGAGTGGATAATGTAATTTTTTTAGGTAATTTTTTTGACAACATCCATTATTTGGTGTATTATTGGTATGTAATGAAAAATTATTCTTGTTATTATAAATTTATTTTCATTAAATTTATTAGTATTTATGTTATTTCAATGAAATTAGTCACTAAAATATTAAAATTATTATTTTGGAAAATTAAAAAAAAAATATAATTATATTCAATGGTTATGTAATTTATTTGCTAAAATATATCTTTTTAAAATATATATATATATATATTAGATTCATCAGTGTGCATAAATGAGTTTGTGTCAATATATCTATATAATGTTTTAAATATTATCATTAATAGTGAATAAGTGTAAAAAAATAATTTGGCCATGGTTTGGAGATAACCATTCCCACATAAAAAATGAACAAAAAGTGTAACTACAAGAGAATTCTTGAAATTGTGAGTATAGAAATCCCCCCACCACATTGGAAATGTTTTATTGATGAGATCAAAAAAATAATGAAAATACAAATGTGTTTTCAATGTTTCCACCATCTTCATTGAGAATGCATATAAAACCATATTTGAATTAATGTAAATGTGGGAATCAATAACACACGTTATTGACATCTAGTCCAAACAGGTCATCTATGTAAAATAAACTGAGAATAAATTAATAATAATAAAAATAAGGGATAAAAATAAAAATAAAAATATATGTATATGTTATATATAGGTTTGAATTTGGTATTAATTGAAGATTATTATAATGATTGTAGTAATATCAGTGATAATAATAATATTCAAATTGTTCTTGATGTATTTTGTGGTTCATTAATTAAGTTAATTTATGTCAGTATACAATATTATACATGTCTTTGTCATTTTGTATTATAATTCTGATAGGGTGTATAGTGTAAGTGTATATAGAGGAACGCGAATGAGGGATTTTTTACTTTTTGAGGTATTATAGAATAATGATATGTAATAGTGGGTTGATTAATTAGGGATTATATGTGAAATTATTTATAACCCATAAAAAATGGGAAGGGAACAAATTTTCATTGAAGAAATAATAGATATTTCAAAGAGTAAGACATATATTATAAAAAAAACTAGTTCAAACTTGATACTTTTGAAATTCAGGATACTTAGTTGAGTGATGCACCAACTCATACATCACTGCATTTCCTGTTATCTCTACCACTCTCTAATATAAATATATATTTTTTAATCAATATTTCAATCAATAATAATTGTCATATAAATTTATTTATTCCATTGGATTTCTCTTGAACCGTATAATTAAAACCCAATGTATATATCATAGGAAAATAAGTTTCATTTATAGATTTATTTTCTTTCAACTATCATTTTTCAACATCATTATTGATTTTAATACAATGTTTGGAGCCTTGTTTTTCATTGTATCATAGTGTGAAATCATCTTCTAATCACGGTTATGTGGGGATATTTTTTAATTTGTATTAAGTTTGGTTTTCGTACATTTCTTTGAAAATAGAAACTAAATTATTATAATTTTGGGTTACATAATGAGATATATTTTATTTGGTGGATTATAATAAATTTCCATGAGTAAATATTATCATAAATTATATTTGTTTATTGAGTTTTTGCTGAAATTATAGTGAATTTTTAGTAAATAAATTTTTCAAATAGGTTAGTTTATTAATTTTGACTGTTCATTTTGTGTGGGGTATAGTATTTGTATCATTAAAGACAAAATATGGTTTATATTTGATGATTATGAAATATTTTTGGGTATTTATGTTGATTTTTACAACATTAGGAATTTAATTCTTTGAAAAAATATGCAATATTGTATTGTAAATCTTTATTTTTTGATATTTTCTATGTTTTTTATTTTTTTTAATCATTTAAATTATGTGGTTAATGTTTCCAAACATGAAAAAATGGGAACCAATCATTATTTAAATATTAGAAATGATGGAATAATTTTTATCATGAATCTATGTTCTAAAAATCATGTGATTTAATTTTTAAAATTAATAATGGATTTTTTTGACGAGTAGCAATTATTTAAAAGATTTTTTTTAAAAAAAATTTAATTTATTTAAACTATTTGAGATGGATTATTTTAATTATATTATGTATTTTAAATTATATTTTAATGTGTGCTTATTTATTTGAGATTAATTATTAATTCAACTTTTTAATAAATTGTATGAGATAATTTTTTACGAAAAAAATTAGATGAATTATAAAATGGTTACATTGAATATAATGTATGAGATAATAAAATTAATGAGATCATTTTTTTGGATAAAAAATATATTAATTATAATAACAGTACATTGAAAATAATGTCTAGATTGAGATGATTTATTTTAACATATATTTAGCGAAAAATACCATGTCGATTTATAGTCCTAAAGATTCATGAGGAAGGTTATGACTTGTAATTAGTGAAATAAGTTTTTATCATTGTATAACTATACAATTAAGTAACATGGATCCATGATTTTTGATAGGTTATATATTAATCTTTCTATTTTGACTATATTGTGGGGAGGATGGGGTTTCCAAATTTACATCGATCTCCCTACTATATTATGGAGTGTCATTAGTTTCTATAATGAGGGAGGAGGGGGATAGGGTTTCCACTGTGAAATAAATATCCCTATAAAATATAGGAATGGTATGGGGTGAAAAGTAGGAATTTATATCCATTCTATATTTTGAGATACTTTAGGGGGTGGTATTATAATGATATATGTTTTACGTGAGAGGGATTTGAGATATGTGTTTATCTACTTTGTTCCTCATCTAATATCACAGTTATAATCGCACCAGAAAAAACGTGAACATTTTATTATTGAGAGGGATTTAGAGACCTATTGATGGTTTTACACACATTACATATACTTTTTCCTATTAAACTGTACATACTTTAACATTTGAGATTTACCACTGAGTATCACATAGTATTTGATTAATTTTTAAATTTATGATAGATTTTCATAATATATAGAACACATCGTTATTATTTTCCACTATTTATTCATATATAATTTATTACCATAGTTATTTTATAATATGAATCATTTCATTGTAAACTTCTTCCCATGTGGTATTCTTAGATAGTTAGTGGAAGTCACCAGCCACAATTGGTTTTGGAGCTCCCATGAGTCCATTTTATTACACAAATGAGTGGAGGGTATGTGTTGAGGTAGGATTATACAAAAGGGTATTAATGAGGGGTTGATTTCAATGTTTTGATATTTGGGATCTTGGTAGGTTGGGGATTATGAGCCTAAACCTTATTTTCAAACTACATTTTTGTGCATATGCAAAATTATCACAGTAGAAGACCATGTTACAGTGGATTATGGGATTTTATTTTCCCATATTATAAATAATATTTTAGGTCTTGTAGCTCACTCAGGTGAGAGTGAGTATTTAGATATGCATGTGTCATATGTGTATATAAAGTAATTACATGAAAGTAAGTAGACATGTTATTAAGATTGGATTTAAAATTTAATTAAGTATCATACCATATTTATGTATTTCAGTTATTATAAAAATAATGAATGATTTACCAAATATGTTATTAATAGTAAATAGCTAAGTGTAAATCATGTTTTTTTAATTAATCATATTTTCTAGTTCAATTGATGATTGGTTATTTTAGGTCATTTTTAAATGATATAGTTACTAAAAATAATCATTACATATTGGATTAGGTTGATAAAATGTGGAATTAACATACTATTTGTTGAACTAATCTAAACTCAAATTTTAATAGTATTCTTTTTGTGTTTGTATTTAAAAAATATCATGGAATGTAAATTATGAAATGATGAAAAATTAATAATGGTTTAATTTTTTTTTGAATGATGTAATAAATGTTTATAATGTTAAAATGAAAATGGGGAATTTTTTATAAAATGTGTATTTAACGGTTTTATTTATATTAAATTAAATAATTTCTATGTGCTTAATTTGGGAAATATATAGAAAAACTATTCATGTTTTGGAAGAAATAAAATAATACAATTAATAATGAATTATGTCTATTTATTAAAATGATATAAAATACTATTCATTCATTTATTGTTTTTGGAAAATTATTATATATATTGATTCATTTTAGTGTTTCTATGATTTTAATATATATTATTTAATCGTAAACAAAAGGGTAATTAAATTAATCTAAAAAATCATGGGAAATAAATGTTTTAGATGATTGGTTTAAAATTTATAATATTATATAAAGCATAATATTTTGGTGTTATGTATAGTATGTGAGAATATTGAATTTTATTTTATATCCCTAATTTTTAATAAAGATTGTATGTATTAATAAATATCTAGATTAAGAAATGTATATAATTTCATATATGATGTTGAATTTAATTAAGACAACTTGTCATCATGATAGATAGAAAACATTGAAATAGAATATAACATATTAGTATTATTTACTTATAATAATGATGGATTAAATTAAATGCATTTTTAACGATAATTGTGTAACTTTTTTTTGTAATTTTTTTAATTAATACTTATAGAGATATGATTATTATATTTTAATTAATGGATAAAGTTTAGTAATAAAGTGTAATGTTGTGAAATTAAAATAAATGTTTAAATATAAATGTGGGGAAATTTAGAATATCCATAAATTAGTAGAATCACTAATGAATCATTTTTAAAAAAATCATTGATGCTCTTATTTGAATCATGGTGATTACTTTGATCAATAAGATATTTTTAGAATGATTTTGGTTTCTATATTATGAAATTGATGATAAATGTGTAAAAATTGATAGCTAATACATTAAATTAAATAATATATGTTAAATATGTATTATCTGATGACATATTAAGATGAGAAATTATTTTTATATGTGATTTTTATTTTTGATTTTGATATATATTTTTCTAATTTATGTGACATGGAATAAAGTGCGTCATTAATATTTTTAACTAAAGGAGATTTTAGATTTTGAGTGGCGAAATTATGAAATTTTTAATTATTATTATTCTATACAATAATTTATAATATTTTTTTAACATGTTTATAATATTATTTTATAGTAAAATATGTTGAAATGAAATGTGTTATTTAATTAAATTTATAGCATGAGTTTTTCCATATTTTGGTGTACTGTTCTATGTATGATTTATTTATTGAAATAATTCTATAATATAAAGTAAATTTAATATAGAATAAATATATATAATAATATTACTGATTATAATGTAGGTATGCTATATAAATTATTTAGTTATGAGAGTTCTAAAATGTGGATAATTTTTTAATCATCAACGATGTATTGTTTTTAAAGGGAATGATTAAAATAAATTGATTTTTTATCTATATGTGTGTGATTTGAATTGTTCATGGGGAATTATAGGTTATATAATTAAGATGATGAATGTATTTTTTTCATTTACACTATATGACAATGAGATTTTTCTGAGCATTGTTCAAAATATTTTATATGAAATTAGAGTGAATTTCAGTAGAAAAAATGTAATTATTTGTGTCATTTTTTAATATTTTTTAACAATTATCAATGTATGGTTTTGGTAATTATTTTTTTTGGTTATTTCAAATTTTTTTGAAGCTAAATTGGTAAGAAAACGAAATTCTTTTGGTCGAGCTTTAAATTAACCACAAAATTGAAATAATTGTCATTTTTTTTTGAAATATTACAGTTGTTTGGGTGATATAAAATTTTATTTGAATAATGTTATTTCTTTCATATATAGTCAAACATTGTTTAATTATATTTTATTTTTCTATGTTTACATCATATTAAGTGTTCCATAAACTCCTAAAAAAATTTAATATGTTATAAAAATGTTAAAATATTTCTTTTGAAGCATATTCTTTTTGTGGATTTCCATTTAAGATGAAATGTGTGTTATATTTTTTTGAAAATTTATTTTATATTATTTTATATAAAAATTAATTTCAATTGATGTTATATGAAATTTATTTACTCCAATAAGGAATAGATTATTTTTATTTCATATATACATGATTATTTTTAATTTCATTATATCATATTAATGTGGTGGAAATGAAACATCATGACATATATACAGAAATAATATTTTTTTCATATTAATAATTTCTTCCAACAAGTAAAAGATATAAATTATTTTAGTAAATATTATTTCATTTCTATAATTGTTAAAAATTAATTTATTGTTTGTGTATGGAATCTTTTGATAGTATTGGGTTTAAATATGTCAAATAACTAGGACAATTGAGAAGAAAATGTAATTTGAATAAAATGTGTTTTCATTGAAATTGTTTTTAGGATTTATTTTGGATTCAATTATTTAGGTATAATAACTTCTATGGTGGGGAAAACTATGAGTAGTTTTTTCATGAAAAAATACAGAAAAAAAAATATATTTTAAAATTTCAATATCCGATTATTTAGTGTTTAAAAAGAGGTTTCGGGTTTTTAGATGCTTCTCGATGAAAATATGTATTAAGATGTGGAGTTTGTAACAAACCAAGTACATGAATTTCTATTTTTTATTTTAGTTTACACTCTGATAATAAATGTGATATATTTGAATTGTAATGTTTTTAATTTTTTAATGTTTTACTAAATTATAATTATGTATTTTAAACTGTTTCTATGATATGAATTATAATATATTAAAGAGAAAAAATTAATGTCAATTTATTAATAATAGGTTTTTTATGATATGTGGTAAAAACATGTTTTCTATGTGTTAATGTTATTATTAGCATTCTAATTGTTTCATGATTTTCAGGAAATTATTATGTTCGACATTAATTTCATTTTGAAAAAATAATTATATTAATTTTATAAAATCCATATATTTAATGGGAGTTTTTTATTAATAAATGGTCATATATATATATGAGTTATATATCCTTCAGGTTTATTAATTATTATTATTATTTAAGAATATTTATAATATTCATAACAGAAATAAGGTGGAGATAAAATTTGTGTCATTATTATTATTCTTGTCAAAAGAAACAAAGGTATAAAATTATATAGATCATTAGTTTATTGGAATTAATTGATGATTTTTATAATAATTATAAAAATAGTGATTATATTATTGTTTTTTGTTTCTGTTTTTTGTTTCGTTTGGGTTTTTGTTGCATTATATTGTGGTAGTTTCAAATAATTTTTTAATTATTGATTCACATTAAAAAAATTTCTAATATTTTTTATTTGATTTGATTAGTAGGTATATAATCTATGGTTTCCATGTAATGAGAGGAAATGGAATGAGGATTATATATTTTTTACTATAGAATAATGACATATAATAGCATAGAATATAAATATGGGTTATGGGGGAAAGGGGTAGGTCCCTTTAAAAAATATATGGGGGATTGATCTTATTATCAACAAATTGTATTGTTTATTTGAAAAACATGAAATTTATAAACATTTAGAAAAAGAGGTGATGCGTGAATTTAGAAATTTTTCGTTCATAAGGGAGAGCTCCTGAAATTCTTGTATCCATCCATTAGATGTTATATACCTCTCTTAATGGAATTATTTCCCCTCATCTGTATATCCATCAATATTAATAAAATTAACGGATAGATGGAGTTATTTTATTTTTGTTGGTTTCTAAAAGGTAAAACCTAATATTATTTTTGTAGGTGAAGATGTTTCATTTCCATATTTGTTTTAATTCAATTTCCCGGTTTGAAAATTATTTCATTTGAAGAAGTTAATCTTTTGAACCTTGATTAAGATCACTTCATAATGTGAAATCATTATGTAATTTGTAAGAAGTATATTACATTATATGGTTTATATTTATTATTTTCTACCATTATTTTAATGATTAAAATGTAATATACTTTTCATGGATCATTTATAATGGAAAATTAGTTTGATATTATTTTTTAATAGTTATCAAAATTTGAAATTATTTTATTGATTTCTTATTTAGGAAATATTTCTGTTTTATGGGTTAAATTAAAAAAATGAATAACAAAATTACACATTTCATGTGGGTGTTTAGGATGGAATCGTTTAGTTAATAATTTGGGAATAAATTGATGATTTTTTTAATTTGTGTAGAATGAATCTATTTTTAACAAATATGAGAATTCAATTCACTGATTATAATGTAATGTTTTATTATTGTCTTCCATTTTATGATCACAGTGTTTCATTACTATTTAGATCTAGATAAATAATTTTTAATGTGGGGATAAATATATAACACCAAACCCAACATACCATAATGTCTATAAATTATGAAATAAAATTTTGATAAATATTTGTTATAAAAATCCAGTCGTTTTTTAATTGATGATACTGTTTGTGTTCTAATGAAGTAATGGAAGTTATAATTACATAAATTTCAGTTTAATAATTTTTAAATGTATAAGACCCATTATGGTATTTCAAAAGACATTTTTTACTTGGATAGTATATGAAATAATTATTTTATGTTTTTTGTAGATGTGTTGAACATTTAGATTGATAGCATGTTCCATTTTAAACTGTATATGATTCAAATAATGAATAACATATAGAAATATTATTATTATTTTATGTTGATAATAACTTTTATATTGAAATGTTTTGAATTAACATAATTGGTGTGAGAATTTCAATAAAAATTCAATTAGAGAAAAAACCCATACCTTTTTTTATAAATTTTGATTGCATTTGTTTTCTTAATCATCATGGAAAAACAATTTGTCATTCTAGGAACATATTTTTTTGGGATATGTAATTTTTTTCTGAGTTGGACCATATTTAGATAGGTTATATATGATATTTCAATTATAATATCAATCTCTTGCAAGATAGAGATTTGCCAGTAGATACAAGAATGGTACATGTCGGTGATAGTTTCTATGTTGTAAAAAGTTCCCCCATTAGATATATGTGAGGTATAGGGTTCCCAATGTGGTGTCGATATCTATATTATATTTTATCTAATTGTTTGCGTATGGAGGAACTAATATACCTCTTTATCTTCAGATAAATATAAGGCATGTTTTTGGATACCTTATTCCGTAGGAAATATTTTATTTACACCAACACTAACTAAAGAAAAATCTGTTTATTTGGGTGTCACAGATAGAAGGTTTAACTTATTTTGATAATATAATTAAAACTATTAAAATAAATAAAAAATGCCATATTTTTATATGAAAACATTTTAACATCGTGGGATGCATGGGGTAACTATGGTTTCTAATTGTTATTTTATTCTCACCCCCTATATATACACACCTGTAGGGAAAATTGACTATATGGATGATATTGTAGGTAATGGTAAGACATGTCATTAGTTTAGGAGATGATGTTAGAAAACAAAATATATATTATTATTTTCTTTTTTAATCATAAGTAGGGTTTTCCTATAACTAATTATCTCAAGATTTCCTCAATTGTTGATTAATTATGTTAATAAGTTGGAAATTTTCATATCAAAACTATTTGACATTTTTTAGAATTATTTGAACATATTCGAATTTAATTTTTTTATTTAGTTTGGAATATTTAAGGATAAAATATATATAATTTTAGACATCTTTTCTGATCATTATTGGTTTTGGAGTCAATGTTTCCAATAAGAGGTCCCCACGGATGATTAAAATAACATCTGACACTATGTACCCAGTATAATTTCCATTAGCCTTGGAGTCACATGGTTTCCATAGTGAACTCGGTATCCCCATAATATTTGATAGATAGATTTACTATTAAATTTCATGGTCAGTTGAATATTACCTTCTCCATCACCATTAATATTTACTTGGGTTTCTCGTAATTTTATTTTTATTTAATCTAATTTCCCTACTTCATCCTTTTCATTAATGATGATTCAATGTTAATAAAGGTGAGTAATTTATCCCATAGTATAACATAATTATCCTCCCACCTCACATATTCTATTTTATTTCCTTAATTTTTTATTTCCTTCTCAATTTTTGGGATTATATTGTGAATTCGAATAAATAATAACTGAATTCATCTAAATCCATGCGGCTTCCTATTCACTTATTTATAGTTGTATTGAATGGTTTTATTTCTCACAAATTTATAAATTTTGATTAAAGGTGATTAAATTATATTTTATGTTATGATTTTATAAATATTAGGGTGTAATTTTGGGGACATATTTCATAAGTTATTCAATGATTTATATCATTATAAATGTTTTTTAATTTATTAATAGGATGACTTGATTTCTCTTATAATTCCTTTTAAATTGTTTATGGTTATTATATATATTTTTTCTTGAATCATATAATTTTCTAAAATAGTTTTTTCAATTTCATTTTGTAGATTTTTTAAATCAAAATGTTTATTTATTATATTGGTATGTTGTTCTAATTCAATAATTGAGTCTTGTGTTATCCCTCCAATATGCTAGCTATTAGTTATTCTTAATATTTTAGAATATTATTTATATTTCAAGAAAATCAATGTATATTTTTCCAAAATATTTCCATATGGATGGTTTAATGGATTCCATGGTATTTTTTATATATGTAATGAAAATGGATTGCCTCTATATCAGGGTGAATTCCTTATTATAATTTTTTTAATAGTAGATCCATTTAAGGCCTCAAAGTATAGTGTAATATTTGCATTAATATTTTTTCATGGTTACCAGATCTTAAAGGATGTCACTAAACACCATTTCATTAATATGTTAAATAATATTCATGATATTATCAATTGGATGAAATATAATAAATTTTCATTCCATCCGCCCGAATACATTTCAAGGAAATATTTTATGATAAATTAATTTTAGAGGAATTAAAAGTCATGGGTTTTCAATACATAAACATACTAATATTCAATGAGTTTTAACCATATTCCATAATAATAATCACTTGTCCCATTAAAACATGGATGTATTATATTTATAAATCCATAACTAACATGTTTTTAAATAGTTATTTAGTGGTTATGTAATTAAGGGTTTTCATGGAGAGAAGATGTGATATAAATTTGACAATCCTAATTTTTTAAATAATTTAATTTCCATGATTTTTGGTTGTCAACCTGGTTATTATATGGCTTTATCAATGGTAAGAATTTAGGAAACCTTTTTCTTCCGATTATTTCATTTATAAATTTTTTCTTTATTATATTCCTCTCTTTCTATTATTCTATCTTATATTAAAATGTTTTAAAATATAATTTTCAATAGAAAATATTTTTATCTTCTGAATTATCAGAACATAAAAAAAATAAAACATATTAAGTGTCACATTTAAATCCATATGTCACAGATGGGTCATGATAGTGAACCATGAACCCATAAAAATGTACTAAATAATCATTTATAATAATATGCTTCCATTTATATGTATTTTTTTCTGATGTTACACCCAACATTAATATTGTCATTCCATTGTATAATACCATGTGTAGCCTCAATAAAGCTTGATGGAGATATTTTATTTAATTACATATTAAATTATTTGGTTTCTTCCTAATTATTATTGATAGTCGAAAATATTACAAGTGTATGGTATATATGGCTTATGGCTCACATGATTTACTACTTATGTGTTGTGCTATATTTATGGACCAATTTACTATATAGTCTATCCTTATAATCTAGACTGTTTACCATTGTTATTATATGATACGATAATTGGATATATTGATCATTATTATGTTTTTATTATATTTAGAATATATTTCATTTTTTTTTTGAGAATAGTGTGTCTTTATAGAATTTTACAAATTTATGGTCATAAATCATAATGTTTAATGTATTTTGACAATAATTGGTTTTTTACTAGTAATTACATGGATAATAAAAAATTTTATTTTATGTATATTTTTTATTTTTATTATATACTACATAGTTAGGTACACAAAAAATTAGTGAACATGTTATTGGGATGGGGTTTTAAACCATTATTGAGTTTACAATTTGTTGTTATGGGAGTTGATTATAGTTCCTTTACTTTTTTTACCCATTTCCCAATTATTTTGGAAAGGATGTAATATTTTAATGACTTCTAATATTTTATGACCCAACATGGCTCACTCTAAAAATAGTATCTATACTGGTTCAGCATAAGTCTTCAAGAATTCATCCCCATATTATAGAGTCTTCTGACTAGCAGTGAAGGATTAGGGTGTTTTGGTGGGGAGAATATTACATTATATCATAGTAAGATAAATTATTTATGTAACTATTCAACATACATAATATTAAATAACATGAATGTGGAATAATGAAATAAAAAAATGGTTATAATCAATTAAATACAATAAAGGCTCGAACATCTCTGGCATACATACAACACCAATCACCCATTGGAATGAACACATATACATGAAAATAATGGAAATAAGTAATAAATTTAAAAGCTCTAATTTTTATTTTAAGATATATTGTATACAAAGATCCATCTATATATCCAATATAACAACCTCAATAAATCGCAGTCATTATCCCATCATATTCTTTTTACCATTTGAATTTATCCTTAACAACCCCGGGGAAATGGTGTCCCAAGAAGGGTGTTACTAAAACAAATAATAGGGAACCACCTATGTTATCCTATATATAGTAAATAAAAACATTGAATATTGTGGTGAGATACTCACATGAATAATAATAAATATGTTTATCTATATAAAATAACTAATAACCAATGTCATACCAAGGGAAAAATGGAAACCCTGATATAAAAATACCTTTTTTGTTTAATGTTGTAACACCTATAGATTTCAGAATACGTTATTTATTTTATGTTATTTAATAGCTTGCACCACACACAACAAGGAGTTCGAGTGCACAAAGACTTACCAAAATAGTTTTTTAAAAAGCTTTTATGAATATTATTAACTAAAATTTTAAATTTATAAACTCAATATAATTTTAGCATTCATATAATGTTTTTTAGACATAATATAAGAACAAATCCAATTTCTTCGATAAAATAAGTGTTTTTCAAAAAAATGCAATTTTACCGCCTTTTAATAGAAACACCTTTTTTAATTCAATATTTTACACTTTTATATATTCAATTTGACAATATAAACTTCTTATTTAGAATCATGACATAAAAATTTTTCTGGATAAATTTTTGGTATTTTTCTAATAACTTTCATATTTTAATGAATTGTAAAAAATACTAAATTTTAATTGAAAACATCTTTTTGTAATCAAAATAATTTTTATTTTTAAATTTTACAGTTGAATTGTTTTCAATTATTATTATGTTATATTTTTATAATTTTATCCCATTTTGGTCATTGGAAGTAATTTTACATTTAAATTGGACATACAAACATATCAATAATTGTATAGTTTTTTATTTATCAATAACATTCTTTTTGGAACATGAGGCTCAACCCATTTGGTAAGTAATCTCTAAGTGCATCCAAGAGACCCGAGATCAAATCCGGGTGAAGGCATATTTCCGGGTTACAGTAGAAACACTGTAAAAGGCACTGTAGCAGTACTGGAGCAGGCACTAGTCGGTACTGTAGTAGCCAGAACTATTCATCCATCTGGGCCTTCAGGCCACCGGTTTGGTCCTCGGGTCCTACAAGGCATTCAGGCCACCCAAGGCCTTCGGGCCAGTTGATTCTCATGGCCGTCAAGCCCCCTTATGGCCTTTGGGCCACCCCAATGCCTTCGGGCCACATGAATGCAGGCCCCAAAAACACTAAAAAAAGGAGCAGCCCCAGAAGTGGATTCAGAGCAGGTGCACTAACCAGAGCAGAGCCAAATGGATTATCATAATGATATGGTATGGATATTCCATCAGTACCAGCTTTTGATTTCATGGGAAGCCTAGGAAGATGGTCATGGAAAGGTGGAGAGCAACTATCAGGATGCAGATACTGGGGAGGGGCAGTTCCTTGTAGATAGTCTGGTTGAATTCCCTAAGGCCTATGTGTCACGTAATCTCATAAGCCAACGATAAACATAATCTCTAAGCCTACGGGCATTTTAAGGGTTCCCCCTCATCCCATGAAAGGAGGGTTATCAAAATAAACAACAAAAATGAAGGCCTTCTGGCCATTCGGGCAATAACCTACTTTTTTGTTTTGACAACATGAATTAATATTTAATTAATTAATGCAAAATATATGTTTTGAATTTGGTAAAATAGATATCAATTTTGAATTATGAATATCAAAATTATCTTAGAGAGAATTTTCTCTATTTTTTTGAAAACATTCAAGTTTTGATGAATAGGGAAAAATACTACAGATTATATAAAAACCAACATCATCATTTAATTAGTTATTTTTAATTAAAAATTTTATCATAAATTTAAAATAGATACACAGTACACATATTATTCCAATTTAATTCATTAGAGTCATTTTATTATATTATTAGGTATATAAACTTTTATTGAACCCTTTTAACGTCATTTTACCCACCTTCTTGGCACATTTTCCAAACTTCAAAGAGCATTTGCAAATTTGTATAAAATGTAAATTTACCGCCCTTGTGAGATTAATTTCAAAAAACCGACATTCATGGTTGACATCAGTAAGTAAAATGTAGTTCAATAGGCTGAAAATGACCTTTGGTGAATAATAATTATTGAATTTTATTTAGCACGATAAAAAGTTAATAAGGCAATTAAAGTTAAGAACAATATAAAAATTATCCCAAAAAATATATTAATTCAATGGGATAAGTGTATATAGATTAAAGAAACCATATTATAAAAATATGATCCTTTTTTATCGACATGGATTAGATTAGGAAATCTCTTATATTTTATTTGAAAAAGAGTTAAAAGTGTTAAATTCAATGTTTTTTAACTAAAACATTTTTAATATAGAGTTTAACAGAAGATAAATTCTACTATAGATATTAATTAAAAAGGAAAAAATATTTCCCACATCATATTATTTTATTTATAATTTTCTGACCTCAAATAATTAAATTTAATTATGACACAATGGTGATGCAGTAATTACCTTCTTATGGATATATTAAAATAATTGATATTATAAATATTAAAATAAATATAAAATAAATTTTTTGATTATATCCAAGAATTTTTTAGGTTAATATGACGTGTTAGGATTTATTATTATTTTTTCAATTTAATCATGTTTTTATGACTTCCACAAAAACCAAATACTAAATAGTGTCAAAATTGTCATAAATGAGTTTTTAAAACAAATATTATATTATTAAATTATATTATATTCCTAAAAATAAATTGATCAGACAAAGAACATAAATAATGTTATATATGTATTTAATTAACCACTTTAGGTTCTCTTTGATGTTTATACCATTTTATCAATCATATAGTGTAAGAATACATGAAGACTCAATAAAAGTTAAACTATTTGCCAAAGAGTTAAATCTAAAAAAAAGGTTAATATGGTTACCTAAACATGTCTAAACCCTATTTTTTGAGAATATTTAGACTTATCCACACCTTATACTCAATATAAATTCATTTTGAGATATTAGAAACTGATAAATATTTTATAATATAATAATATTCTATGATTTCTCTAAAGTGACCCTCACCTCTATTATAAAAGGGTACTTCCCATTGTCTTAATTTCACACATCCAACGCCATTTTTATCAGCCAAACCATGATCAAATATCCTTCAAACTATAATCAATTCATCTAATAGGCCTTAATTTTATCATAAATCCATCCTATGGATCCCTTTTGTTCAAATAAAAAGCAAGAACCCGAATGAGAGGTAATTATTTCATCACATATTTCATAGTTCTTATCATCTCCAACATTCCCTTTATTTGTTGTTTCCAAACCAATATAATAAATCCAATAAATTCAATATATTGTTATGTTATTATAAATATATTACAACAATATTAAATATCTTATCCATCCTATGAATGATAATGTCAATACACATGCATACATTCCTCTTACCGTCTCCACGTCATGGTGTAATTTGTTATTCAACACTAAATTAATTGGATGTGTATAATAATGAGTATAATTGATGTAAATAATAAATTTATCATTTTAATTATTATTTATATATAATATACTATACAATTACAAATTATTTCACCATTAATACTATGATATCATCGCTCTTGTGTGCGTGCGGCTTACCGTCTCCACAACGTGATGACATATATTTCCATGTTCACTATTCAACGATGATTATAAAAATATATATTATTATTAAGTATGTAATATATGACAAAATAATTCTACTGAATATATATATATATATACACAAACATCCCTTTCACTTAATTTTGTTCAATTCAATATGAAAACAGAAACGACGTTTATGAGTACATACGGCCTATCGTCCCCATAAACAATGTTTTCCATTTTATATATCTATTTATTATACCAATTTAAATAATTAATATATATTATACATAAATAATGTTTTATATTATGGATGAAATTAAATCATGATATATGTTATAGGATAAATAATAACATGTTAAAACACTTCTGATATGGAAAGCAATTATTACCCGATCTGTAATTTTAACATAGAAATTATTATTAAATGGGTATTATAATGCCATAAATAAATCAAGTATGATATCATAAATATGAATATGGTACAGTTATAATTTAATAACATACTATGGTCATTATACAGGAGGTTAAACATAACCTTGACCAATGTAAATTACAATGTAAGGCTTAATTCCTCAAACTGATAATTATCCTATATTGTTTATGAGTAATTATTTACTGATACATTATTATCATCCATGTCCATGTTTCATCAAAAAAAATTCAAAATTAATATTATATGGTTTTGTTGAAGTGCCTATTTTTCAAGATCATAATTTTAATTGTTTTAATGATTTATTTTTCTAAGTCTTTTAAATTAATGTTCATGTTTTAAAAATGATTTTAAGGTTTTATTTATATATACAGGACTATTTTGAAATCTTAATTCATTTAAAAAGATTCAATGTGGTATGGGACACTTTGATACAAAAATATCTTTTAAATGACTTCATTTATAAATGCTTGAATGTTAAATTATTTCACATAAATGGATATTTCTCTCTAAGAGTTTTACTCATAATTTTCAACTATGTTAACATAATTTACTAGATATTATTCATGATTGAGGTTGATTTATTATAAGAAAATATTCCATATTATGTATAAAGACATATTATATGTTTGATTGTGGATGTGTTATTTTTATACCATTCATGGTATACATTTAGTGTATTGACATTTTGTATGCTTGTTTTAATAAATATGTTTATGTTATGTTACGCCATTTCATTTGAGAAATGCATTTGACTTATTAAGTGAATGTTGGAGCCTATTATATCTCCTCAATGCATTGGTAGGTCTCATATGGAAAATTAGTGTCCTGGCACAAGTCCATGAAAAAAACATTATCTGTAATATTGGCATGGGGCATTTACTAGGTGGCTATGATATCTGACATTATGCATTCTCTCATTATGAAATTTGTTATTCCATGTGATTATTAGACTAGTATAATATATATGTTTATGTTTATATGGTAATGTTTGATTTAGTTTTTCTATATTATGTTAATTTTTATTTTTAAAATGATGTTGTTTTTATTACACATATTTACATCAATTTTTATAGCTTTCAGGAAATTATTTACCCTTACTGAGCATCTGAGCACACCACTTTCTTATGTTTTATTTTCTCTGGAATCCAAGAAGTGTATTATGATTGATATCCAGGGTTATTCTAAGGGAATAATGGAGTTCTGAAAGTATTATTTGTGATTTGGTGTATGTTGGAATGTGTAATGAAACATTCATGTATGTAATCTATTTTTAAAACTACTAAACTGATCGGTCCATCAGGACATGATCCCTTGTAGTCATGCCAATGTTTTAAAATAATGCACCCACTCCGGGTTACTGGAGTTGGGGCATTAAAAATGCCAACATATCACTATGTAATCTATATATCTAAAGGTTGACACATTTCCCTGAATTTGGGATCACACATACTCACCACAACTATATATAATATTTAATTCTATGTATCAACTATAAATTATTTAATGAAGGAATCTAGTTTGATCCTAGGAATCATAGGAATACCAGTCACATCATGTGTGACTAATGGAATAGTAATGATGTCTCAGCATTTGCTATTATAGTATGAAGTTGTGTTCTTATGTCCTGGTCTATAGGCAATGAAGACATGGAAAATGGAATGAATTCTTAAGAGGTATTACTCATAGGAAATATATAGTTAATACACTTCTAATATGATATGATAACATAGAATATAAAGCTCATTTGATCAATAGCATATTCCTAGACGTGTAACACCATTCCCCTCTTTATAGGCTTGAGTCGAGGTAGAATTCCTACATCTCCTCGAGTGACATCCCCAAGAAGGCAGAGGCTAGAAACAAATGTTAAGGGTTTCATAAATGATAGGGGTCCATTTTTTCATTAAAATGAAAACAAAAACAAAAAATACCATAACCCCCAATGAATTACAAAACAAATGCCAACAATGTACTACAAATAAACCACATGCCATCAAAAATAATAAAAACCATAAAAACACAATATCAGAGTACCATACAGAATACTAAAACCAAAAAACTCAAGACACTATGACAAGACACAAAAAACCCCATTAAAATCCCCATTATCTATCTATAAAACTACCCCATGGATCACGATGATGAATTACAGAAATAATATGATTTACTTTTACCTATTTCTCAAAATAAAACATCTACAAGAGAACCCAAGTGCAAATGTAGGGGTTGAGTGATAATACTATGTATGATTTCCCCAAATCACTTACATAATATTTCCACATGGATATAATAAGAAAGAATATTTTTATGAAATAATGAATATAAAATAATTCAATAAGGAAACACATTCTATAATGAAAAACACATCTATACTAATACAATTTCACCAAAAAATCATATTTCTCTAGAAAAGTAAGAAAAAACTACATTTACCATTTTCCCCTTATACATTGGCATACCCACACACTATTTTTTATTCCAACATGATTATTTAATACATTCATATAGTTCCACCATGCATGCTTGTTTTGCCATTAATGGTTTAACTACACTTCTTACCCATCCCCCTATTTATAGTGGTACTTCACCCCACATCCCAATCCTTTATCAGTGGCACTTCATGCCCACTTTCTATCCCATAAAACACATTCATAATCATTTAACACAAAAGACATTTTCAAATAATATATATTTAAAAAAATTATATGGAAATACATTTTCACAACCCTTTATACATATATCCACTATGTATTTGGTTTTAAAATCAATATTTTAAAATCCAAAAATATGGAAGACTGCACAACAAGATAATAATTTCCCAAATATCCAAAAATAAACACCAAACGGTTTTCACACAATCTTCCCACTTAAATTTCACAACAAATTTCATGAAAAATAATAAATTTTACATTAATCCTTCTAGTTTTAGAAATTTGAGTTGAGAGTAAAGCCACCTACCTTGAGGGTTTTTGTATAAAAGATCAACGACCCAAAATCTCATAAAATCTTGGTAAAACCCCATAAAACCACCTTATATAACATTCCATAACATCAATAAGGAAAATTTTACTATTACTAGCAACAAAACCCCATATCAATCCACAACAGATGTATATCTAATAAATTGGGACTTTGGGATTTGTAAATCTGGGGAATGATACAAAACTACCATGACAGGAGAGTATCCAACGGAGATATATCTTAAAACCACCAATAATACCCTTCTAAATACTTCTAAAATGAGTGTGGGAGTTTCCACAATTTTAAATAATTAGAAATCTTTTGTGGGGGTCAAAATGGGGGATTAAGATTAAAAACGTGGGAGTTCTGTTTTTTTAAAACACATTTTAATGCCACATATAGTTACCCTACACATTCGAAAAAACCATGCACTAACTGTGAGAGTTATATTGTCTCAATAGTTTCCTCACATAGTTTCCACACATGGCTGAAAAAATGTGTTCCAAACATGCTGAATATCGGTATCCCATGATTCATGGTTACCTAGGCCAGAAACATGGTTTTGAAACCATTCACCTTAATTATGTGCTAACCCTTTTCCCCTACCTCATTTTGCACAATTTCTTGTAAGTTATTGACGGTATTCACTAACTGTTATCCACCTGTAAACCTAGAGAAATAACCCAAAATTTTTCCCAAACATCTTTCAAAATCAATCCAACATTACCCATTCACATTATATACATAAAAAAGCCCGAATAATGGTTAAAACCATCAAAATAGAGGTGATAAATTATCCCTACTATTGGCTTACAAGTCCATGGAAAAGAGAAATCCATCACATTCTGAAAAGATCTCTATCCATTTTTCAACCATTCATTTATCTCATTCCCTAGTCTCCTACTAAAAAATACCATGTCTCCACAAAACATGTACTATCTAGATGATTTTACCATAACAAACATTCTCTTTCATTTCAAAAATCCACACAATTGTGTGCATGGATAAAGAATCCAAATCTAACTCAACATGATCCCATTAAATGATATGGAATGGATCGAGCTGGAAACTCATAAAATGAGATACAAGAAAAATGTTATGCATATCTCTTAACCATGGTTGAAAATCAAACTAATATTCCACCTCTCGAATCCTCTCAATTACCTCAAAATGCCTAATATACCTTAGATATAAAATTCCTTCCATTCCAAAATAATTAAGTTGTTTCCTAGGAAATATTCTAAAGAATACATTATTTCTCACTTCAAAAGAAAATGGTCAGCGACTGTGATCCACTTAATATTTTTGATGGCATTAAGGAATCTCGATTTTTTTCATGATCAATTTAATCTACTTCATTTCCTCTTGAGAAAGGATCAGCCCATTTAGTGAAGTCTCACCTGTTTCCACCCATAAAATTAAGGAAATACATGAGTGTTGACACAGTGCTTCCAGAAGATCCATATGTTTTGAATTATGATAACTATTATTATACGATAATTCCACTAATGGTATTTTCTCCTCACCAGACCCATCAAAATCCATACCATTGGCCCCAAAATTACTTTTAATGACTATGTCATCCTCTAAACTTGCTTATCCAGGTGGGGATGATACACCATACTCAATGTCAGTCGACACCTAAGGTCTTGTTTCATGCATTTCCAGAAATTAGATGTCATCTTCAGATATCTATATGATATAATCAACACTGGCACACCATTCCTCTTTACCACTTCTTTGATATACAATTTGGTCAGATCCTACACTATAAACGATTCATAAATATGGATTAAATGGGAAAATGAGCTGATCAACAATCACCCATAAGAAATAAATATTACGATCTGTTCTTATATGACCCATAACAATGTCTATAGCTATTTTTCCCCATTTCTACATTAGGATAGGTAATGACTGAAACATATATGTTGGATGGTGATTCCATTCCGTGACTTGATGAAATGTAAAACCTCTTGATATGAACTCATACACATTTATTTTCATACCCACCCACCAAAATAAACCATTAAACACCATAATCAGTTTTGAATTTACCTGGTAGATAACGTATCTCAAATGATGATATGCACTATAAAGTAGTTCTTGATAGGAAAATAGTACAACCATACAATTAGGAAACCACAACACTAAATCACAATATACTTTGAAGACATCAATGGTCACCCCACCATTTACATTCGACCTCATAGTCCAACATTCCAGATTAGACGTATTCTCCTCTATTACCAATGAATCCTAATGAAGAACCAACAAAACTGAAAATAAAATTGATACACCACCTCGGCCTTCACCTACCAAATCCTTTTTTTGATAAAACCAACCTCAACTTCCACTAATAAAAATATTTTCATTCCACATAAGCATATGACTTCCTACATAATGTATCTTCCACATATTTTCTATTATGTGATTTGTACATCAATTATAAGTTAATCAAATAGAGATAATCTATATATCCCTTTTCTATTATGTAGAAATCTCTTTGTAAAAAAATATTCTTAAGTATCTTATGGTCAGTAAGAAATATGAATTTGTCCTCGAATAGATAATAAAACCATGTTTTCAATGCATGCACCATAGTCGCCAACTAAAAATCATACATTGGGTAGTCCTTCTCTAGGCTAATAAAGCTATGTATATAAAATAAATTCTTTGGTTGTTTCTATGAGATAACAACCTATAATTATCCAGACCCACTGAAACCAATTTTTTTTAAATAACAAGTATATGGTAACCTAAAACTTATATAAAAATATGACTTTGATAATTTGAAATAAAACTAATGTTCTCTCAAGAATAAAAAAATTATTACGTTTGTCTCCTACTCAACGGTTGTTCTAGAATACACTAGATTATCATCAACTAAATCCCTAATGAATGAATCTAGATATATATGAAATATTTGAATCATAAATTACATGAAGACAGCTAGAAAATATGTATAACAAAAGGGCATAACCACATACTCAAAATGGCCATATCTAATCCTGAAAGCTATTTTTTCATTACACTTTTTCCACATCAATAATTGATATCTTGATCGTTATCCAATTTTATAGAACCATTGAGATCTACTAAATTAATTTAATAGTTCATAAATGTGTCAGAGTGGATTTAAATTCTTCATCATAAATTGATTATGATTACAATAACCAAAACATAATCGGAGAGTTCCATATTCCATTTTTAATGAACAAAACTAGTTCTTCCAACATGGATGTTGTAGGAAATTTGAACCCTTTATTTCAATTCTTCCAACTAAAAATTTGATTACATCAATTATAATTGATAAATATAGTATGAAATAAGTGAGAGATTAATGGTTCAAAAAATGATATGAATTTTAAACTCAACATCACTATTATGTGGAATCTGCGAGAGTTTTTTTGGGAAATACATCTAAAATCAGGTCACCAAATTTTGGAAAATTGCTTCTCTCAATATCTTCCATTTATGAAAAAGATATAGCTACTAATAGGAAAAATATAATCTCATATAATTGTTCCCATAAGTCTATTACACCCACATTCTCCCTATTCTGGCCTCTAAAGAGATGATCGATGACCTCCTCAGTCATGAATCTCATTATTCACGCATAACAGTCAATATGGGCTTTAAGCTTCTCTTAAAAATCCATACCCATGATTATATTGTCAACGTATATCTCAATAACTATGAGTACCCAAAACAACTCCACCCAATCCACTAATATAAAAACACTATCTACACAAAATGGATTGCCCCTCTCTTTTTCCCATAAATATTTGAAGTTTCAAAACTAAAGGCATCATTTCCACATTAAAAATATTACTCAACAACACAAGATATCAATAATGAATAAAATGCACCTATATCAATAAATTATTGAATAAATTTAGAATTCAGAAGAATCATACCTCTCAACCAGGATAGTGCTAAATGATAATCCACTAGAACTAAATCATCTTTAAAAACATGCTTACTAGCCACATTTTTTCCTTTATTACCCATATGAAATTGCCCCTATGAAAGAGTAATGGTGTTCCTAGAAACCCCATGGCTAAATATGCTCTACTAGTGATGGTATTATTGTTTCCTCATCCCAAGGATCCATATGATGCATGTGACCCCTATTAAGTATCACGAACACCCAACCTCGGAGTATTGTGATAGAAATTCTGAATATGCCCCATCTGATTGAAGTTATGGAATGATCAAGGTGGTTCTATAAAATATTAGTTCATATAGATTTTCTATCCACACCTAAAACATCATGGATTGCTCTAATGATTCAAATGAAAATTCATTGATCCGGCCATTGGATTCTAAACCATACTCCCACTGTCGAAATACATGTCGCTCTTCCACTTTCTCTCCAAATTAGAGATCCCCACATTTCCCATGGGTATTAACATTCCTCATCCCTAAATAACTCCCATGATATCTCTTTCTTCTATAGTATTCTTATTTACCATTTTTAAATAATTCGTTATATATAGATGTTTAATATTCAAAAAAATTTCATACCATAGGATTGGTTAATAAATGCATTTCATTACTGGAATAGTAGCTACCACCTCAAACGAAAACCGGACTATTATCATATCATTTTCCACAAATTATGTCAACGAAAGGATCTCTTATTTAAATATAATGAAACCCCTTGTTTAATAAATTCTATATGTGAGTGGGTTATGATACAGTTTCTCGAAATCCTCTCATGCCATTCCTTGGTCCACTTTATCCAATACCAGTAACTCCCGACACTAACATGAAAGATAATCCAACATATATATGCTATTAACATGACTTTAAACATTTACATTGTGTTTGGATTATTGATGATTTTATATGAATGATATAGATACTTCAATGATTATTCATCATTTGAATCAAACTAAAAGTGGGTGGATGTTGTTTCTGAAACTAACCTATATGATCCACATGCCTCAGTTTAACATTTGGGTTCACTTTTTCTACTACATGAAAAGATTTTACTTTTCTTTAAAAATACTGATGCTTCACCTATGTTTCAGGTGAAACCACATTTTCCATAGCTTCTTCCAGTTGTTCTCTATGATGCCTAACCAGTACCATTTCTTATACCCAATTGCCACCATAAGTATCAATATTTAGAAACTAAATGCTAATAATTTCAAATACTAGCACATTTCAACTATTAAAACCATGATTTCCAAAATTATAAAATTAAATGATTTCAAAACCTGATATCAGTTCTCTTTTCAAAATCAGACATTGGAAATCAATTTCTAGATTTTTCAAAAATATAATAATTCATTTCAAAATATAAATTATCACTCTTAATGGGATATCCAATCATTATAGTAAGCCATTTCTATAATATAGTCAATTTTATTCTAATTTAAAAAACCCACAACATTGAGATCACACACCTAGTAGTGTCTCCAACCACTTCTGTACCCAACACAATGGTAACATGATGTTCAATATAGAAAGGTCTGTTTTCTATGTTTATGATAAACATTTCAAGATCAGACAATACTACCACTTGTTGTCATGCATAATAAAATAAAAACCATGAATTAATATGAAATAAAAGACCAATAACTGATGCCAAATGAACAAATAACCCAAACAAATTTTAACATCTCACCCCTACTCATTAGCTTGAGTTAATGAAGAAGTTCTACATGGCCTTAAGAGATATCCCTAAGGTGCCAAAAGGTGGAAATAAAAGCTGAGGACATCATTAATGATTGGGGGATGGTTTTATTTTGAAATTTAAACAACCAACCAATCATACCATTTCCTAGAATAACTAAATTATGTATGTGAACAATGTTATATGAGTTTACCACATTACAACAACAATAATAAAAACCTCTAAAAATACAAAATTAGAGTACCGAGACAAATTCTAAAATAGATAAACCCAATATATATTAAAAAGACACGGAAAAACCATTTCAATATCCATAAATAACTCCACATATACCTCATGAATCATGATATACCACTATAGAAATGAGATTAATTATTTTATATGTTTATTGGAATACAACATTTTGAAAACAACCCAAGTGCCAAAGAATGGGCTATGTAATGATAATCAGAAGGATTTCCCATAATGTCTTCCCAACTCATGAAACTAGTATTTAAAAAAGATATCACATCGTTTGTAAAATAATGTCTATAAAATAGTTTAACAATGCAAAAAATTATAACAAACTAAACACATGCTTAACGAAACAGTTTCCCCAAACAAACATATTTTTCAAGGAATGAATGAAAAAAAATTAATTAACAATTTTCCCATTTCACATTGGCATAACCGTTACTATTTTTCATGGATTCATATATATTTCAAACATGAAAACATTTCAACAATGTGATGTCGGTGTTAACTTTGATGATCGAACTTCACATCCATCCTTGTCCCCATTTAATTATGGTGCATCATGAAAAATACCAATCCTTTGTTGGTGGTACCTCCCACACACAATTTATCCCATCAAACGCATGATTAAAATTTTAATCACAACAACCATATTGAAAAACATATAAATAAAATAACATTTATTTGGAAAACCATTATCACAATAATTTTTTGAAAAATCCACCATGGATATTAATTTAAAATCTACATTTTCAATTCCAACAACATGTAATATTCAAAAATAATATCATACTCTCCAAAAAACCAATAAGTCAACAACCAAGGGGTTCCACACAAGCTTCTAACATAAATATAAAAAAAAATTTAAATCAGAAAAATTTATTTGACATTAATGATTCTCATTCTAGGACGAAGATTCGATAGTGAAGCCACCTACATTTTGGTTTTTGAAGAATATAACCAACAACACAAACACTCTCAAAATGTAGGTCAAAACCCCAAAAAATATACTCAGATCCATTTACCCAACATCAATAAGGATAAATATTAGAATTCATGGAAATAAAACCCCCATATCATTCCTTAATATAAGAAGACCTGAGATACCGGGATAGAGGGAGAAGTAAATCCATGGAAAATCACAAAACTTCAAATAGCTGATACTTACCATATAGTATTTACCTTCAAAAAACATGAAACTCCTTTGAAATATGTTGAAAATAATTGGCCAATGATCTCTATCATTGGAGAAGAGAAAATACCATGTTAGGGTTGAAATGGAAATGAAATGGGATGGTTAAGGATAACAAAGTGTAGAGTCATTTTCTTTGAAACACAATTTTTAATATTGCACATGATTATCCAAGATGGTAGATGAAATGTTCATTAATGGTGTGAAAACAACTATCCCAAATGGTGACTTTTATGTTTTTCCTACACGGATATATGAAATGTATGCCAATTATGTAGAATCTATCAATTCCATGTTTCATAGTTTCCTAGGGAGGCTGCATGGTTTTGGAAACCATGCACTTTAAATGTACCCCAACACTTATCCCACTTCATCAACATACATGGTTTCTTACATGTTGTTTATGGTTTTCCATAACCATGATAAATATAAAATTTTTAAGAAAATTCCCAAAACATTCCCAAAAAATTAAAAACACTCATAAACATTTCCTGAAATCATTATATACATAAAATGACATGAGTAAGGATTAAATACTTCAAACTGGTGGTGCTAAAAGTGTTTTCTGGGAAACGAAATGATGGCATTTCCACCCAAATATTTAATTTATCCTAGTGATTAATAAGTGAGGTCATCATCAGCGTCAAGAATGTCTCATGCATCCAGTGTTTTGGGGAAATTTTTTTACCCATTAAACACATGAAACAAATTAACTATGGAATGATAGGTATTCTAGATGAAACACTATCTAAGAGGGATTTTCGATATGCACATGAAAATAACTAAACGATTTCCTAATAATAGGAGGAATATCATATAAACAAGGAATTTAGGTAATAAAAACATCGCATATTCAATCATTTACATACTAGAATTCCAAGAAAGTACAAGCTTGGATTATATTTAAACAATTATCCTTGTCAAATAGGTGTTGGATTATAACAGTTGATGTTTCCAACAATATATTTACATATAACAATATATATCATGATAAACATGTATAAATATGTATTTAGATATAACCACATACATATATATATATATATATATTAACTGAAACTAGGAATTGGAATGTATGATTTCCATTGTAATTTGGAATGTTGGTTCTATAGATTTCAATGAAACCTGATCAAAAATGTTGTATAAAGAGTCACATCCACCAAAAACTAATAATTAATTTATAATTTTCTATTTCTAATAAATTTTAAAAATAAATATCTGAATAAATTATATTTATGCAGAATCCAAAGTGTTGTTCAAATTCCCAAACCAATCTTATTATTATAACATCCATAATGGCCATTAGAGTTGGAACAAATTTATTAGGATTCATTTAGTTATCCATAACCATTCCCAACACCCCCTTTACGATGTCTTATTGACATCATAGGAATTTACATGGGGTCCCTATATTTCCCATCTCATGGCTAGAACTCATATCAAAGAGGAATAACACCTCATGGAAGATTAATCTAATACATCAACACCTAGGGGTATGAATGATGATCTAGTTAGTTTTCACGTCCTAAATGACCCCAAATGTTGTCCATACATGTAATCGACACCATCCTCTTAAGGGAGGTCACAATGTAACCTAGTTAAAAGTTAATAAGATCTCAGTGGCCTATTCCCAATTTTAGTGATCAAAATCAGGTTTGATTTCCACATATGGTAACGATCTAAAACATTATCTCAGTCATGGATAGAAAAAGGATTTATAATGTTTATAAGGGACCAAATATAACCTTAACACATTCCGCTCAATAATATTTGAGGTAGTAGATTCATTAACAAAAATATTTAAAATAGACATATAATTATTTTAATAAATTGTGTTTGGAAAAAATATTATTTAAGGGTCCCTCTCTATTAATGGTGGAACCCAAGGAAAACCCATAAAACCTAAAATATAATAATTCTAAATTTATGTATTGTATGAGAGGTAACCTTCCTTCTAATAAGATTACAATTTATTTTCCTAGGGATGGAAGAATTTTCCACAACCCATCCAATTCCATTCTAGAGTTATGATGTCCAAACTGAAAACAAACACAAACTAAATTAATTAATTATAATTACATTATAATTTATTAATAATAATAAAACTTATTAATAATTATTCCATTTTACAAAATAATATATATTTCCTAATAACTCCCCAGCAGATCATATCTGTCTGACACCATGACCAAACTCTCGCCAACAACACATGTCAAATCCCTATCATTGAACTGAGAATATTCCAAAAATTTATTTTCCTCAATATAAAAACTAAATTGTTTTAATATAATATTTAAATAATTTTAACAATAAATATGAAGACATACCTAAATAGAAAATCATGTGATGATGTGAATAGGAATATCGAGTGATCGTTTTCCTAAGCCGAAAAAAATCTCCATCACCTGTATCTTATTCCACAAAACTATAGCGTAATGGGAATCAAAATCCTTAACATAGGAATCAGTAATTTGATTAAAATAGATTATAATTATCACGTATTTCCTTATATGATAAATAATACCTAATGAAACAAAATTTCACTATGAACACCCCAAATAAATAAGAGAGGGTGAAAGGAAGATGAAGTGGATTTTTGGGTTGTGTGTGAAAGAGAGAGGGATAAATAAAAGGGTACCCTCTTAAATCCCATGGGAAATAATGGGAAAATAAAACTTTTAATTAATCCCAGGACTTGGATGCAAGGTTTCTTAAACCTTGACGAATCCTAACAATTGGATTTTACAGTATCCCACCTACCTTATATAGTTATGGATCATTGTTTAATTGACCCTGAGGAAACTGTGAGAAAATTTTGTAAGTAACTGAAAATACACAAATGGTTTACCCTATCCTGATTATAGAAACCCCAAACCAAGTATCCCATTTCCAGTACCTACGTTAATATAATTTCATCATATATTAAGAATCCCATCACGAAGGACCAAATTATTTAGTAGGCTTAGTAATATATATATATATATATGATTCCGAAATTTTATATGAATAAAAATATTACAAAATAAGTTATTTAGAATAAAATTATCTTATCTAGCATATCCATTATTACTAAATATAGTACACTTCATCGATTCCTAATAATAGAAAAAATAATGGTTTTCTCAAATGCTATGTAATGTTTATGTACATTATAAGCTATCATGATTCATTTATTAATAATAATTATGAAATGGAAAACAACTGATGGAACATCCAATTTATTCTGCAACTTTTTGCATTACAATTAGGTAAGAAATAAAAAATATGGAAAGGTACATGGATAAAACTACATGGTATTTAATCAAAAAGTTAGAATGAAATGTATCTTGAGATAATATATTTTGGAAACATTGATGGAAATTAATTACTCCTAATGAATTAAATGTTTAATTATTGGACATCACGTCTCAAGAACATGGTACATTTATTATCAAGACCTTTAACAAGTCATTTTTAACTACCAGTATGAACCACTTTATGAAATATTGTTAACTTAACTCATGAGAGAGACTGATGCATCATAGTGATATATAATGTTGGGTCCACCCATGATCCTAGGTTCCTAGAATTCTAAATAAATTGAATAATAGATTTAATTCATTAACAATGTTCATTACCATAAAATATTAATATAGATTAAATAATAAATATTTATCAACAGTTCCCTAGATAAACTAATTATATTCAATGCAGACAACATATGTTGAAATGATATAATTTTTATGAAATAAACATACCCATGATAAATCATATTTATATTTATAGGAATGTTAATTTCCAATTATCACTTGAATGTTAAAAATTCTAGGGCAAGTTAATGACTATAAAAATTAAAAAGGAAATGAATATCAACACTATACTTGGTAATAATAATCATAAACCATCTATAAGATGGATACAAATTATGTAAAAAAGACAACTCCCTAGTGGAGTATCTATAAAAAAATGGATTGATTCATTGAATAATAAAATTACAATAAAATATATTTAAAAACATTGTTGATTAAAATAACCTTTTATTTTTAAAATCACTTTTAAAAGTGCAAAACATTGTCAAAATTCATTCTTTTTGAATTGAAAAAAATAGAATTTAAAAAATATAAAAAAATCAATAAAAATATTTTTGTAAATATGTGAAATAAGATTCAAATAAAGTATTGTCATGTAGGTGGTAAATAAATACATGGTGTATATGTTCTAAAGAAAATTACTTTTGCACTGTAAAAATTTTAGAAATGTTCTTTGATTATAAAAATTAAATGATGAATCCTTTGAAATAAAATTAAAAATGTGATATCAGTAAAATATTTAAACATATAAACAATAAAATATAATTTTTTTTATCTAAATCATGATTTTTAGAAAATATATATTTGGAAGAATATATATTTTTAAACAAAGTGAAAAATGATATTTCATTTTCTTAAAAAATAATATAAAACATTTCTGAAGAAATAATTGAAAAATAAATACTATTACATGAAACAATATTACTTAGAAAAATTATAAGAATCATTAATCTTGTTTTTTTAAAAAAAATTATAAAATAATATACATTAATTTATGTTTAATAGTAAACATTCTAAATTTTTATGAGATTGGTAAATACACAATTAAATTGATCATAATGTTGAAGTGAGATTTAATCATTAAATTGATTTTGTGAATCAATTTAAATTAAACATATATAAATATTATATAAAACATAAGATATTAAAAATTTATTATACACATTATCTTAGAACATGAATGACTATTCAGAAGCATTATAACCCAATGAAATGAAATTGAGTTATGAAATTCTTTACCACTTGAAAATTTTCTATTCAAATTCCCATGGATGAAATAAATAATATAAAAAAATAAAGTAAAATTAGTTATGGATTAATCATGATATTACATGTAAAATGGGTAGTATATACACAATATAAATAAAATAAGGTGCACTACATTACAATATGCCTTAATTAAATGAAATGGAGATGAAATCCCTAACTACGTGATTCATTTAGGTTCAACATGATTTATTCACCAATACAATAGATTAAAACTTGTTACTATCTTATTATAGAGGCACAATAATATTTATAATATCATTTATGATCCTTTTATAACATCATAACACTCCATAAAAAATAAATCATATTTTTATTTTTAGGGGTTAATCGCCTAGTTTTCTTATTCACGCTTATTTATGAATGTTATTTATCTTGTGAATATTATATAGTTTAATAATATATATAATAGTAATAATGATATAATTATCATATTTATAAATCAATAAAACATCTAAAACCAATCACGAGCGCTGGTTATGAAAGACGGACTATTTTTTAATTATAGAGATGATAAGCCCAACACATGCATGTGTAACATTTCATTTTATCAATTCTCATTTTAGAATGAGGTAATGAATAAATTATCATTAAAAATTTAACATTATATAATTAAATAAATTTATTATTTAAATGAACATATATATATATATATCATCCATCTTATATCTTAATGTCATCAATTTCACATTGCAATGTGAAGGTGGTAGTCCATACATACACGAGCATGTTTGTTATCATTAAGAAAGTGGAAATGTAAAATGATAATACTTCATTGGATAATAATAAACATCACATAAATATCATAATTAATTCATTTATAACACATATAGTTATTATATTTATCCTTATCACCGTCAATGTAAAGTGTTACTCAAAGATGAATCACATCACTTTGTGAGGCGATAGTTTTTCATGCACATGAGAATCCTTATTGTATCTCCTATGGTATGGATGGAAATAAAGGTGTAATTTATATAAATAAAAATAATAATTATTATTATTTTAATATAATATATATATACATTATATGCATAATAACACTCAATCGTGATAGGTGATAATGGGAAAACGATGGGCATCATCTTGTAAGGTAGTCGTGCATCAAACACACAAATGATGATTTCATAACACATTTGATGGAAGTTAAGAACGTTATAGGTAATTATTTATTATAAAAACCCTTTTTATGGAAGATATTCTATTTATTATTTCATCATGTTATGTAAATAATTTAAGGAGTTGGGGGTAGAAAAAATTTAAAAATCTCATGGAAGAACGTCAAAACATCTTTGAGTAACTTCATAAGGTTATCACCAATGCCTTCATATGGTGTATTTGTGAAAAAATAGGGCTTCAATATTGATGGTATTTAATTTTTTATGTGATTTCAGATGATCTTGGAAAAACAAAATGTTGCGAATTAGTGAATAAGAGAGGGCTCATGAGGCATTTATAATAAAGGGGGTGGAATTTTGGTAAATATCCAAATTATTAAGTATTTTCATGTCAATATTTCTACGTGTACCTAAAAAATATAAAAATAATTTATTTGATGGATTTTTTGGTAGATAAAAATCTCTAATTAAAATATAATAAAAAAGTATCATATAATTCCTTAGTCTATAAGTTTACTCTATTTTCCTCTTTAGTTATTTTACCACTGTCAGTTGTATGTTTTTAATTTTTTAGGATATTTATCCATCAAGAAAAAAACTAAAATATGGTTTAATATATTTATTATACCAAATTATTAAAAATATTAAAACAATTTTATTAATTAAAACTCTATATGTGTGTAAAATTAATTTGTATATAATGTCACATTTTCATAAAACCCAATTTTAACACTAATTATGATAATTCTTTTTAATTATTTTTCTTAATAATTATGGTCAAAAATAATATTTAATTTACTAAATTAAATAAAATATTATTATTTAAAATATATAATCCACTTTTACAAATTCAATTCAAATAAGTTTCAGAATTTTATTTTAAAAAAACCTGGAGAAATGACGAGAAAGGGTGTCTTCAAATAGAAAATGATCAAATGTTTAGAATGATATATATATATATATATATTAAATTTCAATATAAAAATTATTCAAACTAAAAAAATTGTATTTATTGATATTAAATTGATCTAATTTTACTTTTAACCCTACTATAATATAATTTATCATTATTAATTAATTAAAAACGTTAGTTTTCGGTTAAAATTTAGTACTTTTCTGTATTCATAAAAAATTGAAGCATTTTAAGAAAATATAAAAATTTCAACATGTGATAATTTTTTTAGATTTTATAAAATAAGAATATATTATAAAATAATTTTTCTAAATTTGTATAAAAATAAGATTAAATTATTCTCACAATTCATTATCAGACAATCTCAACGAGAAATCAAGTTCTTCAAAAAAACATTAATTTAACATTTAAATTATTCTTATTTTATTTTAAACAAATAGATAACCATTATTTTTTTAATTTTTTTTATTACTATTTATATAATACATTGAAATATATAGGTTATATTAATTATATTAAATAATAATATTTTAATGATATTCTAAATTTTATTTATACTCGATGTTGCATGTAATGAAAGGTGATTTCAGTATTCGGTGTAATATAAGTTAAAAATATTGTTATGTGTATTGAACTATATTGAATATATTGAATTAATTGAAAAATAAATATATCATAATCTCTATATGTTTTTACATTTTCTTGTAATATTGATGTTACATGTCAAATACACTTCCAAATACAATGTTATTATTTTTTTTTACTTTCGGTTGTTATGTTATCCCAATATTATTTTTTTACATTAAATCACTATCTCTGTAATAAATTTTTTGATATTTTGGAAATAATTTTTTTGAAAAAGCCATGTCATAGAAAGGGTTAACAAATATCCTCATCATAATAGATAAATAAATGAAAAAGTTTCTTATAGAATAACTTATAAAAATTTTTCTACATAGGATATCATTGGATAAAAGTGATTAAATTCATAGAGAATAAAAGAATAAAAAAATTATATAGATTGGTTGAGGTGATTGATCTAATGTATTGGAATTAAAATTGAAGGTTGAGGAACTAATATGAAAAATCATTGATAATTTTAAAAGAACATATGATTAATCAGATATGAAATTAATGGTATAATTTTTTTGATTAAAGATCATTTTATGAACATTGAGGAATAATTTTACTATCAATGAATATGATGAAATAAAACTAGTTGATACAATTATATTTACTAATCATAATTCTATAATTTGATTTTTAATTTATCTATTTAAAATTCAATGCTTACTCCAGTTAATCAATTCCAAAAAAACTAATTTGTTATGCCCGAAGCACTAAAATTTATTTTTAAGTGATTGAAAAATCAACAGAAGTGTTATATTTCATTCCATTTTTCACTGAATATCTTCTAAAACAAATATGGTTACCATAACTTACATGATATAATAAATTAATCTTTAAACCTCAGGAGTAACACGACTAGTTCATCATTAATATTTATTTTCAAAATAATTTAACTAAAAAATGACATATTAAGAAGGAAATCTCATAGGCTAATGGTTAGAGCTAAACCGTTGTAACCCTTTAGTTAAGGGTTCAATCCACGCAGTCTTTGCGGATACTATAACTAGTCAAACAACATGCTGATTAATCTTTTGTAAAAAAAATATTAATCTAATTCATATAAAATTCCAAAGAAATATGAAATTCTTCTATGAAATAAAATAATTTGTTAAATAACATTTACATTCTTGTTTTCAATACAATTTTTTCCAATAAATAATAATCTTATATAACTGTAGTTATAATGTAATTAATGATCATATTAACTATAATTCTATCAATAACTTTAAACTAATGTCTATAAAATATAAATGTATTAGTCTATAAATAACTTTTCCACTAAAACATATACATGAAATAAATACATCCAATTTGTCCAAAATCTTTGTAGAATCCCATTATATAATACCTAAAAAGGGTTTTATGACATTAAAAATATGATCAACCTTAATCTCATAAACACGTGATGGTATATATGACACGAAAGATAATGAATACATATATGCTTCTAAAATTAATGAAAATCCTTATATTCTTCTTGATTCTTATAGAAAAGTACCACTGGTAAGAAAAATTCTAAATTCTAATATTTGAATCCCAATACATAAATACATTAATAGTCTATCTCAATATAGGATCTTACTTGGTCAAATTTTCATCCTTCATTAGAGAGAATGAATTTAGATAATTCCCAGGATAACCACATATAAGAAAATGTTATATAAATGTACCCGTATTATAAGATTAATTTATTCCATAATAATATTCATTTTTCTTTAAAAATTAATTTATTTATGCCAATATTTTCAGACATAAAAAATTTTCTCATTTTTTTGAGACACATACATAACAATCTAACAATCTAGAGTTTTAACCTAATAAATTCATTGTTTTTATTTATTGAATTCCTTTATAATTTTTTGTTAGAAAAATTTAAATTATCTTTGGAATATCCCATGGGATTGAAAAACCATGTGTAGAATAAGATATATTTCTGTGCACTAAGTGACATTTATTTCAAGAATGACATGCCCTTTTAGGATATATTACCCCATTATACATCTATTCTAGAAACATTTACACTTGTAGTATCATTCTAGGGATTTATTGCAAGGAAAAACACATAATATCAACCATACCAACAAGTTATGTTGTTATTAAATACTAATAAAAAAATACATCATTGGGTTATCATCCATAATATATGTTTCTGTAAATCATTTCTGAAGGTTTTTACAAATCATCTTTTGAAGTCATTTGTAGTGACCTCTCCCATATAAGCCCATACCCAGTTCTTTCCCAATACATTGGCATAAGAAATATTTCATTACATCCTAAAGGACTGAATAATTTTGAAATCATGTTAAATTATATAAATATATGATTCCAATATTTAATTTTAATAATATGGTAAAATATAATTTTTTCTCTATGAATAAAATTATTCACTAGAGAATCATCTTACAAATCATACATAGTTCACATCATATATTCCTGAGAAAGAATGAAAACTAATGGTGATATCAAATTCTTAGGAGTGGAAAAGTACATTAAATGGTACCAGAAAACAATAATGAATAATCCATATGGAATGGTAAATAACATGAAACACATTCCATTACATTCATAACTTATCCATCATAGTTATTTAAAGAATAATAATTGTGGAAATGTAAATAACGAAAAACACAAGCCATTTAATAAAAAATTGAGAGTGAAATGAATCTAGAGATACTATCGTTGTGAAAATATATAGGATAATGTAAAATATTATTGAATTAAATGATTAATTATAGGACATACTATCTTAACAACATGATATGTCTTTGGTAAAGACCATTTACAAGATTGTTCAAACTATAGGTAAAAAATCCTTCAATTTTAAATCATTATTTGTCTAATGAGACCTATTAATACATTGGGGAGATATATAATGTCAATCCCCTCCCATCACTATAGTTCTATATCATTCCTCATTTATTGAATAATCGATTTAATTAATGAAAAATTTGACTTTCCATTAAATTTCAATAATGGGTATAGAATTCAACATTATGAATGTTTTCTCAAATAATAAAATTCCATTATATGAAAAAATCAGTATGTATAAATGATAACTAGATTATAAAAATTAACACTTTCATGTTAAATAATATGGATATTTAGGGTAAATTTTCTATCACATGATCATAGGAATGTGATTAATTCATGGGGTATTTTATGACTACAATAATGAAACAAGAAAGTGAATATCAATATTAACCTTCTTAAAAAAAATCATAAAACATCTAGTGTAAGAAATAGGATTTTATCGAAACAAAATATCCCAGTTAAATTATATTTAAGGTAATGGATTGTTGTTAGTTATTAAAGGAAATAACATAACATATATTTAAAAACATTTCGGATGAAAATATTTTTTTTAATTTTGAAAATCACTTTTTAAATATTAAATCATTTTTTGAAAATAATTTTTATGGAAAATAAATTTTAAATAAATATGAATGTAAATAATTATTGGAAAAAAATTCCATAAAACTAATTTTTTAAACATGAAAATATTGATTCCATAAAATGATGGTCGTGTTGGTGGGTAATTATATACACATAATACCAATTAAAAGTTACATTTATTTCTCACTGTAAAAAGGATTTAAATGTACCTTGATTGAAAAAAAATAAGAATATTCCTTTAAAAACACTATAGAAAACAAATAAATTGATTAAATATATTTCTAGTAACTAAATTCTAAATTGATAAATTTTTTTTTGAAAACATTCTATTGAATATATAGTTTTGGATGAAATTACATTTCCATGAGCAGGGAAAAATGTGGTCAGATTCTCTTAATAACATTTTTTATATTATTTTAGTAAAAATGATTTGAAATATGGAACTATCACATTAAAATATCATTAGTAAATATAGGATAAAAATAAAATGGATTTATTTGTACAATGATCAAATAATTTACTACAATTAAAATCTTATCACACATTCATCAATAATCATTCTCTATTTTAATTGGTTCAAGTGTAAATCATTATCTTTCTCATAATTGACTTATTATGAATGTTCCAAAAATTTAGAATCAAATATATTCCCAAAATATAAATATTAGTAATAATAAAATAATTATAAAATATATAAATCAATTTTACTTTTAAAACCAATAATGAAGGATGGTTATAAAAACTGGGCTTTGTTAAAATCATAGGGATGATAGACCCTACGTACACATGAGTGACGTTTACATTTTTCAATAATCATTATATAAAGTGGGTAAGTAATATTTCATCCATATATAAAGACAATAATATCTTATAAGACATATTATTTCATTATGTATACTTATATACATCATCAAATGGGTGTGCTGATGAAAATATAGTAACATCACTTCAGAAAGGCGTTAGTCCATATGTAAAAAAATGTTGTTATCATGTTTAATTGAGTGAAAAGGTAAAATGAATTATTATCTTTCCAGAATGATATAATTTTAATTAATATCATAATTTTTTCATGTATACCAAAAATAATCATTATACTTATCTTTATTACCTTCCATGTAAAACGTTAGTAAAAGACGAATCACATTGCACTGTGTGGTAATAGTCTACCGAACACAACAGCGACATTATCAATCTATAAAAATATAGAAATTAAAAATTTATAATTGATATAATGAATAGATAGGTATACTGACTTTAATAATATCAGTTATATTATTTTTATCAATCATCTTAGTAAACCATGAGAGGTGATATTTGAAAAATGATTCACATCAGTTCTGGAGGCGGTATTCCACAGTACATGAGAAAGATGATTTCAAAACCCAATTTATGGGTGTTTGAGTTGTATTAGTCATTACTATACTATAAAAACATTATAGAATATAAATTGAACTTATTTTCGTATTTCATCAATGTATAAATATAATTTATGGGGGGGGTAGAGGATGAAATGAAATAAAAATGCTTGCAGAATAACATTACCTCTTGTTCAGGTATTTTTTTAGATAATCATCAAATCAATCCTAGTATGTATTTTTCCAAAAAAAATATGGATTATATGATGATTTTAGGGAATTTGGATGTAATTTTTCAAGTTCATTGTGGAACCAATGTGCGAGATGATGTGATGAAGAGAGGAGAATGGTGGACTTTTATAATTGAAGATGTGTTGAATTTTTCTAAATTCCCAAAAGTATTCACTATTGGGAGGTATCTATTTCCACACGTGCCTAAAAAATATAAAATTAAATTATTGGAAGGATTATTTCTCTACCACATCACCACTAATGAAAATAAAACATTTTTTATAATTGTTTCCATAGTCATTAAGTTTCTCAAACTTCCATGTTTCATTTTCAAGTATGGAAATATTTTTCTTTAATATTACCTAGGTAATCTAACCATCAAGAGTCGTTTTAAAATGATAGAGATTAGAGTATTTAGTTTTAATAATTATAAATATTAAATACTATTTAATAAATAAAATAATCTATGTGTGTGTAAAATAAATTTTAATAAAAACACTTGTAATGTAGAACACCCCATTTTAAACATAAACACTACAATTAATTTTAACTATTTTCACTAATCATGAAGGTATAAAACAGTTTAACCATATTAGATAATATAAATTATTATGAATAAAATATAAATTCCATTTTTCTAAATTTAATTAACATAATTAGTTGAATTAAATATTAAATTAATATCATAAACGTGTTGAGAAAGTGAATTTTTCAAAAGAAAATGATGAAAATTTTACAAACATTGTATATGAATAGTCAAAATTAAAATTTATAAAATTTACTAAATTGTATTATTTGAAATAAAATTGATCTAATTTTACTTTAAAACAAATTGAAATTATAATTTAAAATTATAAGTAATATAAATTACAAAAATCTGTTTTCAATTAAAATTTCATACTTTTGAGTATTCATAAAAAAATGAATCCTTTTAGAATAATAATAAAAAATAAAAATAAGATTATTTTAGTTAAAAAATTTCAAAAATTTAGTTTATTTTGGTAAATAATTTTTTATTTTTTTTTATTTTATGTTGAATTTTTTTTCACAATGTCCGATTAACAAGTCTTTTAGGAAAAAATATTTTTTCAGGAATCATTTATTTTTTTCATTTATTCAAATTTTATTTATAATAGATTGATATATTTTAATAATATAATTATTACTATTAATAAAATAAATTTTTATATATATGTGATAATTTTTATGTTAAAAAATAATATTTTAACAATATTTCATATTTATTCTAAACTAGGTGTTTCATGTAATGCAAGCTAACCTCGGTGTTTTGTGTTATTCACCCAAAACCCAATGTTTTGTGTAATGTAATCTATTGAAGATATTAAATTTATTTTTAAAAAAATATATCACAAAGTCTCAAGTTTTTACATAGCCTTATAATATTGTTTTTTATGTCACATACCCTTTGAAATATACTATTCAGATTTTAATATCATATGGGGGTACACTGCTACATAGTTTCAATACCTATGAACCTATAAAATTATGGATTCATGGTTAGGATTCCAGATTATACATAATCATTCTCTTATTATGTTCCTTAATATTCATTTTTTTAAAACTCAATCCCTGGACCCAAACCTTCTAGATTCCCCCCAGAACATTATTAACCATTCAGAGCCTCCAACCATGTTTATAAACATCACTTCATGAAATTAAAATATTCAGAATTCTATTCTAAATATTAGATCAAGAACCAACCCATAAATTAATTATAAATTCTAATTACATATCATATGTTTAAATTTTAGAAACACTAGATCTAATTTCCACAAAAATTTAATACTTTTTATACCTAAGAAGACTCAGTAGGAAACTGACCAATCTCCGAAACTAATTTCTCCCTGAAATTCTGTCTTGAACTAATGTGTTCCATATTTTAACAACCAACGTGATTCAATGTTGCAATTTGAAGATATGGATCTTAACCTTCCACAACACCAAATAATTTTGAGAACAATTTTTAAAACATTACGATCACACCCACCCTATCTCATTCGACTCGATACAAGACCATGTCAATTTCTAATTCATCATCCATCCAATATCTCTTCCCACCATTGGATTTTTTATTTCAAGGTCTTATTTTATGTCATCATACTCGCACCATCAAAATATCATGATTAAATACACCCAATTTATTTTAGCGACACTCAAAGTGTGCTTCTCAATTTTCTACACCAGGTCACATAAGATAAAATTACTCATGAATATCAATTACAAACTAAATTGTTTAAATACAATAAACTGATATTTATCTTGTAATGCCTACTTTTTATGAAAGTAAGTGGCTGGCCAATAAAATGAACCAAACTCATCCAAATGGTATTATTAATGTTGTTCCTTACTAAATATATCCAATTATAATATCTAACTAATGTTGAACCACCTCTGAAATACTAATTTTGAAATGATGATTTTCTATCATAGATACATACCTAAAACATGATCCCAATGATTTGGTCACATGGAAAACCAAGAACATTAAATAAATACTCTTCAAAACTCATATATATCATTTGGTGACATTTATTAACTAACCTTCCCCCATTCATTTCAGTTTTCAGGCCATGATAGGAACACTCGAACATTGTCATTCTAAAAACATTGGATTGTCACAACTTATCCTTATCAAGAATGTCATTCTCATACCCCACCAGAGCCTATTACCAAAAATGTACATGGAATTTACGTAGTAATTCATCGCTACCCCATTCAATTTATCCAGTAAAATGAAAAAAAAATAATTTCCAAATGACTAGTATCATACTCCCACCATAGTTATCACATATCGAGAACACAACAGCAACTGAATTCTTAATTACCACCTTCAGAGAATCCTCATCAACAATCAAATGAAACAAGCTTCTGATTAACACAAAAAATTCCCTGAATACTTTTGGACATAACAACTAGCATGTCTAGAAACCCAACCACACTCGAGAAATAACAAAAACATAATTATGAACTCATATTAGAATTTCTAGGAATAGAATCTATGACATTCACTGAGTGAAGACCATAATAGGTCAAAATCATTGATTCATTTCCCCCAATGAATCCATTGTACTGTTTGTCACTCTTTTAGATCTATGGTAACATCATGTATGGATTGAAATGACCTTAACTAACTAATAACATCGGTTTTCCCAATAGTTCCTCTCAAGGTCTACCCTCGAGTCGATCATCTCTCGGGTTTTCTTGTGACATCAGAACTAATTTCATTCCAATGGGATCATTAAATCATAACATAAATTATTTTTCACACATTTAATCAAAATATATAGAGTATATGTGTATGTGTGTGAGTAATATACATATAATTTTATTGTCTCTAATCCGGGGTAGACCTAGAAAATCGTCTTATATTTTGAGTTGTGCCACAAATATTGTATAATTGGTATAGATCCTACTAATATAGTGAGTTACTCGTGATACTTAATATATTGAATTGTTCTTCCACTATACTAATTTATTATTATAAATGAATAATGACTACAAAAACAAATTTTATTGGTAAATATGTTTTTAAATAATCTTTTCATATTCATGGTTTTTTTCATGCCCTATTATGGTTCACTATTGAGTATTTAGTCTCACACCTTGTATGAGATCATTGGTGGATATCCCCCTTTACATATAATATTATATAAATATAGAGGTATGATGATAGTAATGTATGTATTTGATCTACTACATGTACATTACTTATATCATGATTAGTTCCAAATTTTGAATTAGAGTTGGAAGTGCAATGATTGGAGGATGATTTTAGATAACCACCAATTCCTATACACCTAAACATTTTGTTTTCCCGGTTTGTCATAATAATTATATATTCATTTTTTTATATTTTCATATACATATTTTTTAGATAGATTCACATTCATATACAATTTGTTTTTCAAATTTATGATTCTACTTTACTCCCCTATTACCTATTTGGGTTAATGTTATGTTTTTATTGAATTTATGACTTATTTCTGAGCAATAAATGTTTTATGGTGGGATATAATTATTATGTTAAATTATATCAATTTTTAGTAAATCATTACATAAATTCACCTAGAACATTTGGTGCATGTTTCAAACCCATATTGATTAAAGAGTGATCCTTATTAGCAGAACACTAATTCAAATATTGTGTCATTATCTAGGTCAAGGTTAATATGATGTGGTATCAAATTGATATGTGAATTTAATTGATTTACAATTTTTTATGATAGGGTGTCTTTTAGTTAACACTAGAGAGGTAATAAATAATAATTTATCAATAACTACATTAGAGTGAATGCTCATGTTTTTTGAAGGAAGTCTAGGAATTTAGATGGCACTATTAGATTGACAGTGGTTTTCTTATTTTTATCACAATTATGATAATAATGAATTTTATTAAATTCAACCCTTGTTTCAATTAATATGTCATGTTAGTAATCAATCGGTTGGAAAATATAGGGTGTTATTCTAATCATTACGACATTCTATACATGTTATATTAATATTAAAATCAAATAGATTTTCAATTTAATAAATACTAATTTATTTATAAATATGATATATATATATGTCAGTGTTGATTTTATAAATATGATGTAATAATAAATTATTTTAATTTATAAAAAAAATTGTTTTAAATTTTTAAATTATTCATGGGCCATGTTTACTAACTATACATCATTATTAAGCATCCCACTTCCAGATTTCTGTTTTATTTTGATTGATCATGTTTTTGATTATTATATAAAATTACATGTCCTTCTTCCAATATATTTTATATATTTTTAATGTTTTATTTATGTCAACTCTTCTTTTTCATTTTTTATATTTTAATGTAGCTTCTTATCCTTTTACAAAGCATGTTTCATATTACCAATGCATTCATGTGCTACTACCAATGTTCTTAAAATGAGGTACTCAATCATTGTAGTCATTTATTTTGGGTCATTTTCTAGGGGGACTCATTTAATATTCTATGATTAAATTTATAGAGAATATTGGTTTCATTGAGTTTACGAAAATAATTTAAAATATTGTGTTTTATAATTTGGAAATGGTGATTTAATGTAAATATATTTAAATGGTTCTATAATTTTACAAATGGTGTTGAATTTTAAAATATATGTGATACAATAAAGGTTTTAAAATGAAATGTAATTTAATATATGTGAGATTTATACCCTATATTTAAAAATACATGATGATTAATTTTTTTAAAAAATATGGGTAATTATTTTTCATAAAAAATTTAATAATAAAATTGTGGTGTGAAATGTATTTTTTCATAAATAATTCATTATTTGGTTTTTTAAATTATGACTTATTTTATAAAAACATTTTTATAAATATACTCATTTATAAGATAGGATAGCTATTGTCAAACCCATGTAATATCTTATTGTTTGGAGAAACATATATTTAATTTTGATCAATTTATTGTCATTAGATGATCATATAGTTGATTGTACATCAAATAGAATTTATTTCATATAATGGAATAGTTTTATATTCGAATGAGGCTTCCTGAATTTGGATTATCATATTGAATTTTTTTATGTACTTGTGTAACAGTCATAGATGATTGAATTTTGAAGTTTTTTGGAGACTTTAGTTCAATTGAATTGTGGTTCAATAGGAATGTAACTACTGATTAATGAAACATTTAATGGTTGTTTTAGGAACAATTATATTTAATATGAATGTTTTGGGGTTATTTGGAATGAGTAAAAGGTTTTATATGCTGACATGAGGTCATTCCATGGGAGAGATTTTGTTTTATTAATGGATTCCTTATAGTTCCTATAAGAATTATAAAAGTATTTAACCTTTTAGTAAGAATTTATAGGGACAAAATATGTATGATGAGTCATATTCCATGGATTTTGTAAGGAATAGATACCTTTTTACCCTTGTAAAATGGTCATTCAAGAATTAACTGGGAAATTTGGATCACTAAAATCAAGGTCCACATGGCTTTTTGGTTCAATTTTGGTGTTCATTTTTCATTCAAGTATTTTAATTTTTTACTATACAAAGAACAATTATATTTGATTACAAATATTTTTTAGAGGTTTGATAGAGGTTTCATAATGCGAAGTATATATTATTAAGTTCAATATATAATTTACTACATTATGTGACACTAAAAACCATTAGGAATCCACAAAGAACATTCAACATAAGAAAGTGCCCAGGATGCCCTAAAGGTTACACTAAGTACTTATTGGCCAAATATTGAGTAAATAGTATACTAACGTGTTGTTATTATTTTGTGATATATGTATGTTATTTTTCATGTCAACAAATATTTCCCATGTATTCCTCCCCTGGTAATTAAATTTCCTTATTACAATAGAGATCATTTACATGTACAATAATGGGTCTCAAAATCAACCCCTTCATGAATATTCATTATAGCTGAGTCTATGATTATTATTCATGAAAATATAATGCAATCCACCTTTCTCCTATCATATTCCATTCTCTTCCCCACATTTATAAAATCTCAGTGATGGTGTAGGATTCTATGGAGAAATATACTAAATCATAGTGGGATTAGACTAACTCCATGGGAATTCTGTTTGATCATTATCTCTAATTATTAAATAAGGTAAATGATTTCTGTTTATGATATAATTTATAGAAGTTATTTTATGTATGATTTATCTTATGGATATATATATTTCATGGTTGATTTTTATGGATTTCTTTTTCAATGTTTTTTTGATAGTTTTCATCACTATATTTTTTGGTCAATATTAATAGTTATTTATATAAGTTTCTCTTAAATAAGGTTGTCCTTCAATACTGGGGAAAATTTTATGGATTATTCAATGATTTTTTTATTATTCTTATATACTTCTTAGAGATGGTTTGTAATTAGAAATCATTCCTAGAGTATCTATAGTTATACATATCTCATTGAGTTATTCTCCTTCTATGTCTCTGACACACCATCGATTAATTATTCATAATTAATAGGGAGGATATTTATATTTTAAGATACAAATAATTTTTTTCAACCATATTTTAATATAAAGTGTTTCATATCATATATATGATTTTTTTTATATTTATCAAAGGAAAAATATTTAAATCGTGATTCAATCCTTTTTAAATTGGTTGGTAATTATTTATTCCTTGTAAGACATGATATTTAGTGTTGTGTTTCCACTTACATACAAGATGATTAAATACTAGATAAGACATTTAAATACACACTATTATCTTAAAATTCAAGTAAACTTTTTGATCTTAATAATTGGCCATAATTGAAACCCTTAGAGTATAATTAATCTCAAAATTATTTTAAGTATTTCTTATGAGCTATGAGTCATTCATTGGACTCAAACAACTTGGTCGATTAATACACAACTAACATTAAATTCCCTAAGTATCATACCTTTCCTATAATGGAATAAAAATATTAAAACTTAATATTAAATGATATATATTTCAATGAAAAAAACATATCATAAGGTTAAGAGATTGATTTGGTTGAGAAGTGGTGGTTATTATTACTTTGTGGGGAAAAGTGATTTAAATTTAAAATTCATATTGTTATAAGTATTTTCATAACTAGGGTAACATTGGGTTTATTGATTGTTTTTCTTCAATAAATCTTGTTATATTTGATAACGTCATCATGAAATGGCGAATTTTTTGCAAAGGATTCATGTATCCTCCCATTGAAAATAAGTTTTAAGTGATACCCATGAACTATGGAAAATGGAATTTGATTCTTCTACTATAAAAAAATGTTTTAAATATTAATGTAGTTACAAATATTACATATATAAAATAATGAATAAAGAATTCATAGGTGTTTATTTTAGATTATTTCATAATAGTTTTTACTAACCATGAATTGTGATGATTATATCTAATGAATATCATTGATGTACTATAAAAAGTGCTAATATACATCATAAAGAAATAGCTACAATAGGTAGGTTGAATGGAAGGTTATGTATACTACAACATATTTTGGAGATAAAAATATCTTTTTAGTCTAATTGAGATGTGGGTGGATTTTTTTACAGAAAACTAATAACGTTAATTGATGTATTATTTAAGGGACCACATTTCTATTTTGTTTACAAATTTTTTAAATATATTGAGAAGTGAATGAGATTGTTTTTGGAGTCCTTGGTGTGATATGATGCATATATGGAATTTAAAAACTACATCTAATTAGCATATTGATGAAGATATATTTAGTTTCTTGTGTAGACAAACTTTCATATACTTATCATGGTATGTATATAAGTTATTTATTTTTTACATGAAACCTATTTATCAACATAGATTATTTTCATATTATTGTGGTTTATCTATATAGTTTTTGGGTTTTAAATGTGTTTGATCCTAAAATTTAGAATAATTTACATGTTCTCACTTCATTTGGTTGATTCATATGGTGTGTTTTTTTGATACTGTCAATCCATTGATATGGTCTGTTTCAATGGGTTTATCTGCATGACCGATAGTTTATTCCACTATTTTATCTTAAAAAATTAATTTCTTCATCCATTTAAATCATAAAATATATCTATATACATCATGATCGATAATTTAATTAGATTAAACTTTTATAAATGTTTTCTAGTCAGAAATCTAAGTATCCAAAATTTATATTTTTAGGAATGAATAAAAATTTATAAATAAGTCAATTCTTTCAAGATTATATCAATTATTAAAATATTATGATCATTCTAATGAATAATGATAGAAGAAATTGTTTAAGGATAATTTTATTGATATGGTCACAATATAATAAAGATATAAGTGTGATGCGAAATATATTACACTCTATATCTAGATCAAAATGATGAAAAAAATTAGTAAATTATTTTTTAATATTTTCCAATAAATTAACATCACACTAAATGATAAGTATTAGGATTCAATGGAATAACATATTAGAAACATTCCATGAATTAATATCATGTGTTTTTTTGTAATAATAATACTAATAATAGAATTTTTTTTATATCATTGAGGTATTTTGGTAATCTAAAATGGTTCAGAATATGTTGTAGTTCATTGGTTATTTCAATACAAAGAATATCATGATGTCTAAATAACAACATAGAGAGTTCTACACAATATTGTAATCCATGATTTTTCATCAAATCATTATGATGTGAAATCCCCAAAATTTATGGAGAAAAATAACTGTGATTTTCCAAATATTGAATTTAATAATATGAAATGTCTTAGTAAAAAATAAAAGGATTTAAATGAAAAATTTTATGTGGGGAAACTATTTTCAAAATTCTAATGTTACAAAGTGTTATAAATTGGAAACTAAATGAGGATTTACTATAAGATAACATCCACTATATTTTTAAAGGAGAATGTGTTGTAGTAATTCAAATACCCTAAGGATATTATAACCTATAGATATGGGAGATGGTATAAAAAATATAATACCACTTTTAGAAAATATTTAATGAATTTTTGTGAAATTGAATTTAATATGTTAAAATCATGGAGAAAATACTTAGGATTTATCATTAAGATATATGGGAATATGAAATTTAAAAACATGTAATGTTATATTTATGATGAAAATAAAGAGACATTGTATATGGTTGAGACATATTTTGATAAATATTTGATGGAAACAATTGATGTGTATCAAATGAAGACTACGGAATTCAAGAGATGACCTATATGTTGAACAAGAGATCGTATTGGAATCCTATAACACAACACTATCATATAGAGGAGATACATAATATAAGATATATGTTGTCTCATATAAAAATACTATTTCATTGAGACTATTGAATATTCTATACTATTAAAATTAAAAATAACAGAAATTTTGAGTAGTGAACATTTACAATGGGATTGATTTTTTTTATCTTATCCTAGTAGTTGAGGACATGTTCTACGATTCATGAATTGATAATTTATGATGGTAGTTCTAGTAAACAATCACCACAATCCAGTTGAGAGGAATGAGTTGTGTGAGATAGAAAACAATGGAGAGGATGATACATACCTAACAATTTTACAATGCATACTTGGAACTTTTAATCACATCAATTTTATGTGATAACAAAATCTATAACCCAACAAGATCCAGGTATAATATAGAGTAGGTATCCCATGATGTATCAAAATGTTGAATTAATAATTTAATGTTATTGTACATATTCATCATGAATTTCATATTAATTTTTGGGTAGAGAGGGAATCAATGATCTATACATATTAAATAAAAAAAATTCATGTTATATAGAGGGGATAATGTGATGGGAAATGTTTACTGATGTAAATTGGGTTTTCACAAATTCAACACCATGGACTCCCTCCTAATGAAATTAAATGATATTGTATGATCATTATGATCTTTCAGATATAGACATGGTAACCTATAATTGGATATATTTTTCACCGAGTAGTTTTTACATTTAATATATTATGTTTAGATATATATAAAATTTATAATATACATTGATGTGAAAATTAGTATTTATCACCACTAAAATAGAGTTGAAGGTATTGTAAACCTCATTAATGAATATTAGGAATAAATATACATAGTAATTGAGAAATGTAAAAAAATACAACAAGGACCCACCCCTAGATAAAACATATCAGTAGTGGAAGAATTCATCCACTAAATATATGGATTGAAATCATTTTATAGTTGTAAGATCATGGTGGGGAGTGTTTAAAAATAATGAATCTATCAAAACCATTGAATGATTTAAATCTAAAATTAAAAACTAGGTTAATAATTTTTCTATTATAGTTCACCCATATACATAACGGTTTATCAAGGAACAAAAAAATGAAGAAAAAAAATTGCATCAAAAGGAAGAAAAAGAAATTAAGATATATTTATATAATTAGATTAAAAGATAAAAATTTATTACAAAACATATGGAAGACATTGATGAATCAATTTCACCTTATAATTTTGGAGGGTAATAACCTTTTCAATATAAAAAATATTGAATGTGAAGTTTGAATGATATGTCTAGAATCTATATGATATATACCTTCCCAATCTATTAAAAAGATATGTGATTACATAGAAACATTTATTGATATCATTTTATCTAAAAAACAAATAAATAATGAAATTAGTGGTTTAAATTTTTTATATATGATCCCAAATTCAGATCATATGAAAACAATTCCACATAAGTAACAATGTATCATATACTATAACATTTTTTATAAAGTTTTACGATAAAAGATAAATTTATGTACAAATTTAGATGATAAATAATAATTGTATACTGAAATATATTATAAGCATAGTGGTGCGACATTCCACGGAATGATACCCCCAAATTCTAACAATAATTTGGGGTTCTATATCAAAATTATCCAGGAAGTAACATTAGAAAATTTCACCATCAAACAACTAAAATTAAGATAACAAGTTCTTTTCCAATTATAGTGTTGTTTGAGGTTGAATATTATGTTAAATGATTATAGGTAAAATTTCCAAGTGTGTTAATTTTCATGATGGTCAGAAGAAAGAATGATAATATTTTAAAACCAAAGGAAACATGATGAAAAAAACAATCTGCAATGGAAAATAATAATTTTTCCATGAAGGAAATATTAAATTGTCTTGATGATTTTTGTAATATTTTCAATATAATTAGTCATTAATATGATGTATGATGGTAAAATTAAATCTGGTATCACTCATATAATGAATAAAAGATAATAAAAAACAACCAACACACTATGTGAATAAGTAATGTGTATCATTAATTGGAGAAAAGTATTTTATGAAATTAGTTAAAGATGATACTCCTAAGAAGTAAATGAAAAAATATGAAAATGATATCATGAAAATTTATAAGGGAATACCCCTATATTAACTAATAACATGTAGTATAAGAGATCACTTAAAAATATACATGAAACATAATAATAAATGGATAAATCTATAAATGAAATAGAAACCAATTTAGGAAAGTGGGAACCAGATTGACTAGGTGGTTGAAATACATTGTAAAGAAGATGACTAGATTCATAAAATGGGTTGCATAATGGTGATAATGAAATATACTAGATGGATGAATAAGGATGTTCATCCTATAATATAATTTATAGCATGGATACCTTGACAATAAATTTTATATATATCCAAATTAAAATCACCAATGAAGTCATGTTTAAAAAATTATTTTCGAAATATGAAATACACAAGAAAATTAATAGATTGCGAGCCAAATGAAATGTTAATCATATCAGTTGAATAATTGGAAATGTATATGAGCTTATAAAAATATGAAAATAATTAAATTTTCCTAATTTATAATGATTGGAATCTTATTTCAACATAGATGAAATCTGAAACAAATAATGATTATAGAAAAAAATTAATTTTTAAATTTAAAATTTCGAAGAATGATAAATTATAATGTCGTATAGAATCATTAATCCCTTTTTTAATTGATTCACTATATTGAGAAAATATTATCAAACATATTTATCTTACCATGGACATGTTGGATATTATAAATTATTCTCATGTTTAATATTTTGTGTCCTTTAATGAAATGAATTGATGGTTATAAAGAATACAAACCATTCCATGAGAAGGATTAATCAAAAATGAAATTAATACAAAGAATAATAATTTTATAAATAATAATAATTTTTTGAATTCTATTTAATAAATAAATGATGATAAATTACTATTACTATCTAAAACTATGTTTTTTTATATCTTAACAGTTTATAATGTGGGGTTGATTACTTCACCAAATGGTGGAAAACATAACATAAATAGGAGTTTTTTTATATTTTTATACATATAAATTCATGTATGTATAAATTTTATAACCATGAATTAAAAACCATTAAAAATGATATTTTTAGTTGGAACTACATTTAGATATGTATTTGTATGTTTTTAATGATTTGATAAACCGACTCATGTTTTCTACATTGAGATTTCTAACACTGACTTTGAGTTGACTAAATTATTGTTCATTGACAATAACAATGTTTTAAATTCCTTCATATAGGTGACACTATGTTTAAGATCATAATTAGTATAATTATCATTAATATTAGGGGGAGAGAAATAATATACATAGAATGAACCATTACATTAATTGTGGGAAAACATTTAGCTATTTTTATTTGTTACCGATTAAGCTGGGGTAATGAATGGAATTTACTATAAGAGTTATTTTGGAATTTAAAAAAATATGAAATGGGGGATATTTATGTTCCATTGGGTTTTAGTTTTGTTTTTAAAGAATGACCCATGTTCAATTTTCAACATCATTATATAATAGAAAAATTCATATAGATGGATTGTACTATCCCCCAATGTAATGAAGAAAGATGTGTTACCCATGAAATATGTTCAAAAATATTTTTATTCTAATACAAAGATAAATGGACATATGATTATAGGATCCACTACTATTACATATACCAATGAAGGAAAAGGAAATTCAGTGGTTTGTCTTAAATTGAATTTAGAAAAATATTCATGAAACCTAAAATAATAATAATTTTTTTCATAGCATAATGGTTTTATAGAGACATGATTTGTGTATAACATAAAGTATTTTTTGCATCAATTTGAGAGAAGCAATTTTTCTGATTAAAATATCAAATTTAATAACTCTATAAATATGATTTTTATCTACATAATATTATTAAAGAACTATCAACTGATCATTTTTCAGGGTAATTTCTACAATGTTAATGAAAATGTTTAAATAATTTTTAAACTATGTTTAGTTATTCTATACGAGATAGAGATATATTGAGGTGGTAGATGAACAAATCAAAGCATATATGGAATTTCTATACTATATTAAATCTTCTTCATGTGGCCCATCAATTGAGATAATCATGTGGATGATCCATTACCTTCTTTATATAGTCATTTCACAAGGTCAGTGGTTTGTACATTTTTTCAATCTATTGAAAAAATAAATCATCAACTACTTAAATTTATACAAAAGTAAATGTGTTATAAATATTTTTGATACAAATATATATTAGATTATACTTTTATTCACTTCATACAGTAAATCCAGATATTAAAGTTTCTTGATATGGTTGGTTTATTGAGTCATTATTCTTTAGATCCGACCAACACCGTTGATAGTTTATTATTTTTGGAAAAAAATCGTGGATGAATATCCACCTCATGGGATATATTCATAAATTATTTTATTCTTCATGTTCATCCATATACTATGATTTTTTATCTACTTTCTAAACATTTGAGTATACAAAATTTATATTTGTAGTTAATAGTTACTTTCAACATATGAGTAAGTGTTTAAATATGATGATAATTCAATTGACTCTTGACATAAGTTAAGATCAAAGGACAATGAGGATGAAAATATCATTATTAAAAAGTAATGAGTTTCCAAATGAATTTTTGAAATTCAATATATGGGTCAAAAGGAATAACATAATTAAAATTAGGCATTCGTAATTGTCTATAAATAATTAATATAAAATATATTCAAAATGAATGTGAAAAAATAAATTATTAAATTAGGTTCCTTCACAAAATGTATATAATATAGTTTTATATAATAATAATTCTCATAATATTTCCACATTGGAGTGATATTGTATTGGGGGTTTTCTATTTTTTGTGTCTCAAATTAAGGAATAAGGAGTGATTATCAAAATGAAATAGACAAAAAAATTAGATAAATAATTGTTTAAATTATGAGTATTACTTGATGAATAATGAAAAAATAGAGATTCAAATTTAATTTGATAACATTTTATTTTACATGAATTCATGAGTATGTTGAAGCATCAAAATTTCTAAGAAAGATGTGTTTGTCATTACTGAAAAATAAAATTGTATTAAATTTCAAGTATAATAAATATTAAATTGGATTAAAATGAGAGGGTTAAATAGAGAATATGATCTATGATGTTGAAATATCTACAAGAGATATAAATCCATAAATTAATGGGGATTTAAATAAATATTCATTCCACATGATTAAAAAAGAATAATGAGTCACTATAATTCAAATATCACATGGAGATTATCATCCAAAATGCCAAGAGATTTTCTAAAAATAAAATATCAATTTTAAAACTTTTAAAATGACCATATATGTAAGATAAGTAAATATTATATGATCATGGATAAAATATTCATGTTGTATAAAGAATATATATATATTAATTGGAAAAGAATAAAGATAATATGATATTTAAATGTAAATAATCTAAATAAAACCTATATTTATGAAAGATAATTTGATACATATTAGAAGGGTAAATTTGATATGTATCCAAGGAATTACTATGATTTTTGGAGACATAAATGTGTTGATGAAGATATATGGGAATAATAAATCTCTGTATATATATTGAAGAGAGAATAAAAAAGACACAAGACTGATACCATCACAATTTTAAATCTAATTTCTTAGAGAATCTTGAAATTTGATAACCATTGTGAATAAATTCATTGTGTGTTTTATTGGTCAATAAGGACAACAAGAATATTGGTTTCATAATTAGATAAAATCTATAATATTCATGATTGAAGGGTCAGTGAAATGTCATCAATTATTGTGTATCTTGTATAAATAATATGACCATCCCGCTAGGAGGACTAAGTTATATCAGATATAAAACAAGGAAGTGGATGATATATGACAAACCATTTTGAAACAATTAATATGAATTTTTAATAACATCAGATATAAGTGAAAATAATATATATGAAATGAAAAGACCAGATCACAGTATGGAGTATGTTTTCTAATATAGATCTAAACCTCAAAAAGTACCAATTATTATTTTTCATGATTTTATTTCATTCCATATTATGGTATAATTTGAGATCCCATCAAAGATACATATATCTTAATCAAGATATAGATTTATATCCGAGAGAGGCATTATTTTAAGATAAACTAAAACCTAGTAATATTAGGTTTTCATAATGTCACCCATCTCTTTATGAACCTACATGATTCACTGGGCTCTACAATAACCATGAATCATAAGAGAAAAAACATTTTAAAAGAATTATATAGTTTGATATGCTCTATAAAAATGTTTATTTTGAAAATTTATAATTTTATAGTTACATTTGTAGTAATATTACAAAATTTATGACATTATTTTTTATTTTAAATTAACTACCAAAATATGGTTTCCACGAAACTCATTTTTACACATTTCGAGACATGAAAACTTCGATCAATTTTATCCATATGATGTGATAATTTTAAATCTTATAATTTTGAAACGCTTATGATGTGGATCATTTATGCCATAAAATTTAAATAAATAATCTTATTTATATTTATGCCAAAAAAATTAGGGGATCTAATTCCCATGTTAAACCCAAAAGTATTATTATTTTTAAAATTTTAAAATCACATTCAGATTGTGTAATAATTTTCATATAGATTCTAATTAAATACCAAATTATTTATTTTCTGTCCTTCAATTGTGTCATGAGAGTTGAGAATATTTCACACATATGATTCATTATAACTAATACAAACTTGTTTACCTACTAATGTATTGTGTATTGTTATTAAACTATTTTAACACATATGATACAAATAAAAAAATGGATTTCATTGGGAATGTAAAAAATGAAAAATAGTTATATTGCAAAATATTATAGTTTCATTTTATTTAGAATGTTGGTGATTTATTGATTTTATTAATTAGATTCTACATTGTATTAAAACTTTATTTTATATGGATTTTATTATTTATTCATGTTTTTTAAACAATTCCTTTGAAAAATGGTTATTTAAATGAATCAGAGAAAATGTATTGGAGGGTCCCATATTTTTAAAACCCTTCCCATTGTATTTTATTATGAATATTTATGTCAATAAATTTTATAGAGTATTTTCCATCTTTGTTTCTCAGATTTTATTCTCATGGTCGTCGGAATAGCCATGTAATAATAATTTAATTCATTTTTTGGATGTTTGTTTATGTGGTTTGTTGTTTGGTCGGGTTTTTTATTGTCATTGTTACATGTTTCCTTCAGGTGGATAGTTGTTTGTTTACGTGTTTATAGTGTTAGTCATTTGGACGATTTTCATGGTCACTAGTTATTTTATTTATTCTCATTTTTCTTTTTTGAGGTTATTTTTTTGTTCATGTGGTTAGTTTATTAGTCACGTAGTCAGTTTGTATAAACACTTATTTCCATTGTGCTTCATGTTCCTACCTTAATGTTATTTGTTCATTGATTTTTGTATGATGGTTGGTGTGGTAATTTTCGAACAAATAAAAATTTATGAAAATGATTTTTTTTACTAAAAATACTCCTAATTTTATGAATACAATATTTAAAAATAAATTTATTTTTAAATATTAATTAATGTTATTTAGAGATTATTTCAATGTATATAATTATATCATGGAATATCCTTGATCACATAGGTTATTTATGTGTCCTTATGGAAGAAATGTAAATTTATCTTCATTAATATTCTATAAACTGCTTACCTATGATATAAAATAATTATGTTTTCTTATCATTAATTCTAAAATGGGGATCACTGCTTCTTTATTTTATTAATTGATTTCTCATGAAATGGGAGGTTCTAGATCCTTTCCTTGGGAGTCTTGGAACCCTAATATCATTGGTTTGACTTCTTCCTATGTTTATTTCATCCTCTAGGATACCTCTATTTCAGTGCTGCAAATCATGTGATGCTTTTTAAATTCAAATATGGGTTCTTTATTCTCTTTTTTTATTGTGGAAATGTGTGGATTTCCTGACTCTTCCTTCTATTTAGTGATATTAAACATTGGTATAAATAAGGTAATGAATTTTCATAATATGAAATTTATTTGAAAAGGGGGAAATAAAATATTTTACAACTATTAATATTTCTAAATATATTATAAATTTATTATCCCATTAGTAAAAATTGATGCTTTTTGGATACACAAATATTCATTAGTATAAATAATTATGAGTCCCTTATAGTTAAAATATTTAATAATTCACTGAATAAATGTCTAAGATTGTATATATGGGTAATGAATTATTTTAGCATGGAAATCTAAAATTTCTCAAAAAATACACATAATAAATAAAGCAGTAATGTAATATATGATTTTGAAACTAAATTATGATGAATTGTATATTCTAGGATATGTTGATATGTGTGGTTTTTATTATTTTATTTTCATGATTGATGTGGGAATGTCTGTAGAGATGTTGGATACCACCTAGGTTATGGAATGTGTTGGGTAGCTATTTTATGGTTTTTTGATATGTAATGTAATTTTGGATGTTGTGTTATGGTGGTGATGTGTGGTGGTTTTGACGTGCGGTAGTTATGTTTGTTTTACAATGCCTCTGTGTTGTTGTGGAAATAGTTGAAGTGATTGTTGTCATATGTTCTCTGGTGTGACAGTATTACATTCCCAATTACCCATGGAATTAATTACAATTTCAAAATATTATAACACATTGGTTGGTGAATTAATAAGGATGTGTAGGAATTGATATATGGTACATATATTAAATGAACATAATTATAAATAAACGAGATATGTTAATGATAATGAAATGGATTAATAATTAGAGTTATTGAGAAATCATTAATTCTATAAATTCAGGCATCATGTAAATGAATGTGTAATTTTTCAGTTATTTATGGTGGGGGTGTGATGGGATTTAATAGTGGTGGTAGTAGTTGGGATGGATATTGTATGATGTAGTGGTGGTGAGATAGAGTACTATAGTGTAGTTTTTAAACTCATTGGTTTGTTATTGAGTGTTATTTTTCTAAGATTTATTTTCTATTATTTCTATACACTCCATCCATAGTTTGGTAACCTTACCAATGCACAAATGTTTTGCGTTTTCATTGTTTTTCCTAACATCAACGTTAGTGTTGTTATAGATGGCTATTTATGCCTCTTCCCACTCTTCCTTTAGCTATATTGATGATACTAGTGGATGTTCATGTATAAAAAATGATGAAATAGGATGGTTTTGGAGATTAACAATGATTATGATTATTTTATTTGTGTTGGGATTAATTTTTATTGAGAAGAAGGCATGAGTATAATGACATTAATAATTAATGATACTCTACTACCCTAGACATGAGATGAGGTTGTGAGGTCTGTTAAGTTCTTTTTCCATGATTATTGATGTAAAAACCAAATGATACACCATATGGTGGGTTGGGGATTTATAGGGATTCATCTCGACCCATATCATAGATGGATTGATCTATGAGATGATATATATGGAAGGGATGGGGTGCACATGCCGGTTGAAATTGGTGCGTGAGAACAAAAATGATCTATCAAAGAGATTATACGGAACAATTTTGTAATGATATTTTGAAACTATGATACATTATTAGACACCTGAAATGGTTTGAAATGCATGGTGAAGATGGAATTGTTTTCTAATGTGTTTTGGTTCATGTTTGTTCTCATGTTACTTTACTAGCAAATTACTATTCTCCATTCACATGAGAACATGGGACCTAGGATTTGATCGTACTGATTATACATGTTATTCTCACACAACATAGAAATACATTTTTTTCATGATTTTTAAAGGACATCAGTTACCATGATGAAATTTACTAATGTGGGATTTTATATAACAAAGAAACCCAAATCAACCATTAATGTTACCCATGGTGACCTTTCAAAAGGTATAATGCACCAAAGAACAGAAAATAGTCTCATGAATAACCATAATAAGATAATCCAATAAATTATGATTCATAACACGAGTATAAACCCATGATACAAATAATTTCATTCTCAAAAATGATAAACTAGAATTGAAAACAATTGTAGAAATATTAGAGTATTCATGTGATTGTGTATCACCACCAAGCTATTAAAAAAAGGTGACAACAACCAATAGAGGATAAAGAATAAAAGAAGTACCATCACTTAACCTGAGTCCTATCAAACAACATAAAAAAATTCCCAAATCCAATGCTAGGTTTTTATCACAAAGACCAATAGGATTTGACCAAAAAATCAATAATATTTTTAAAACATCTAAACATTAATTATGGATTTAATCAAATACAGTTTATCATGATATATCAAAGGGAATAATTTTATAAAAAAATACATTTTAATTCATAAATTAATATAATATTTAAAAAATAATAATATTAACCATTCTTGTGAAAAATTATATGAACATATGAAAATCATATATGGTTATTCCATATGATTAGTAAGCAAGAAATCAACCATGAGATATACCATCTTGTATTAAATCATATATAGATTGAGAGTTATCATATATGAATGCATACATAGGCATATAAGGTTTTACTAAGACATGTATACCATAAATCCTACTGATATCGGGTCCAACCACTAAGTGTCCATATCAATAAAATAATACCAAGTGGTATTAGACAATGTAAAGTGACTTCTCTTTATTCCCTGACGCACCCAATTATTCCAAAATTCAATGTTTTCCAAAAAATGTGAAAAGCATTCTCAAAATTTAAAAAATATTTTTATAGTGATGAATTACCACCTCTGTACTTGAATAACCCTTTGGGATGAAAATCCATAATTAAAACACTCCATCCAATACATAGTGTACATAAATCTATTTTAAAAGAAAAACCCCCTTGAAAAAAATATTTCATGATGAAAATTCATATTCACATCAAATAGAACATTTTACTAAAAAACAAAAATTAATTTATTAGATTGTCATGTATATCAGTAATTGTAACATTTGTATAGTGACACAGACATTATTAATGTAGGAAAAGTAGTTGAGCTGAAATAAAACCTTATAAATGAAAAAAATAAAAGAATCATAAGCCTTGATACTGACGAAAAGTCATCATATCACTATCAAACATTACATTAATGGAAAAAAATCATATTCGGGTTCCAACGACACATGGGGAGAAGTAATCAACCATTGATATATGAAGATGAGAGGAAACCTGATAATATTTGAATAATATATCAAATGAATACATCATGAACAAAGGTAAAATATAATGAATCCATGGGGAGATGATTATAGATAATAGTTGGAGTTTAATTCAATAATAATAGTGATTATGAATTGATTTTGTATAGTAATAGCCAAGGAAAATTGTGTAAAAATAACTTTGTAGAGGTTTAAATTAAGAATCATGAATATTCCATAAGATTTCACAAACCATGTTTCATACATATGTGGGGTCAATCCCTTTAAATAATAAAGCAGCTTACTATACTTCATTATAATCATGGTTTGGAAAAACCATTGTAAAGTTAGGTGACACTGCTAGATAACCATCCAAATACACGAATGGTTTCCATGTTGACACATAAGGATTTACATACCATTAGAAAACTTTGAAAATTTAATTGGATCCTTATTGTTCCATTCCTTATATTAACATAAAATTTATACAAATTGTGTACATAAACCATGTGTCTAGCCTATTTTATCCAAATATAATTTTTTTACCTCTAACATGTAAAAACATCACAAAACTGAAAAGGGAAAGGTAAATGATCACTGTAAAACAAAACTGTGACACATATGGTAATACAAGTCTCTGTAATATTAAATCATTACATCCCATAAAATTCCAAAGATTCTTTAATTTCAAAAAATGGGAGAGAAATGTTTATTCATCATGAATTTAAGATCCCATATATCATGCCTATAATGTATGTATTTCCATTGTAAACGGATCATGGGAATTGACTTAACGTAAAATATATTATCTCAGTGATACCTAATATAAAATGGAAACTCAACAACATTTTTTTACAGACTAATATAAACATCATCCAATTTAATGACATTATATGGGTTTTCAATACCTCCATAGTTGGGAAACACGAAACACATCATGTGTTTAAATCACGTGATATGGATAGTCATATTAACATGACATTTGTTAATGTCATTACGTGATCTCAAATGGGATAACAAACCTCAATCCCAACATACCCAACATACACAACTGAATGTGTCCCATGTGGGGTAAAACATTAAGGAAAAACCAATCACCTACCCCCAGCTCTAGAATGTGATAATCATTATTTTCACATGATTTATGATTACTTTGATTATTTTATACCCTCATCCAAAATTAAATATAATTTTCTCATATTCTCTTAAATAAGGCTCCGTCAATCCCTAGTCCACAATCCACACTCTTTTAAACATAATTGAGATCTCTATGGAATCCCATACAATACATATAAGGGTTTCATTTTTATCGATGTATGATAAATATTTTTTTGGGAAAGTTGAATAAGGGTAAATTATTTTCCCAAGAGACACCAAATAATATAATTAATGCTTGTAGAAAATCCACACTACTTGCAATAACACTCTCAGACTTTTTATATGTATATGTACAGCATGATATGATCAATTTCTACTAGGAATACAACACCCTTTATATAAGTTTTCAAAACTAAGATATAAAATATGTGTCCCAGTCAGATTCAATTCAATAGGTAACCCAATGAGTATTTAGAACCTATTGAACATTAAATTGTCTCTATCGCTCCACCTTCATTATTTACATTATAGGAAAAAATGATCTAATCTAGTGGGTCATTCCATAATCACCCAAGTCATATCATTCAAAATAGGAATTTTTGTGAAACAAAAAAAAAAATCCATGAAAAAATAATCCCACTTCCACACCAGTATGGGGAAAGGATATAGAAAACAAAATGATATTTGGTTTATCAATATAATTATCTAACAATTAGGGATACATAGAACAATTAATATAATTAAACACCAAGTTATCAATCACCAATAAAAATATCATAGATCATGATATATCTTTGGTGTACATGGGAGTATAATAAAACATGACTGGTGTACTCTATACATTAATCCAGACCACAATTATAAAAGAATTAATGAACTACCAAAGAAACAAAATGCCCTTATAGATGGATGAGGTGACACACATGAGGTCCTACTACCATTTAGGATTTTAATAAAAATATGGAAATTGGATTATGATAGTTCCTCAAGATAAACCCAATCACCAAATTATGATTCATCATTCAATTAATCTATGAAGACATACCCACCAACCACTTCACTCACACGGTCATCTCCACAAACAAACTCATCAAAGTCCTTTCCTATACTAATTTCTCGAGGTATAGAGTCAATATTTTACCACCCAATGTATTGGTGACCACATTATCCTTTATAAAAACATTAGAAATATCATAATAAAAACTATAATGATTCTCAACCTAATTACTCTATCATAAATTCAAATACCTATGAGTAAAAATATACTACATGATGTTATGATCAGAATATACCATATATCACTCCATAACAAGTCAGTTATTCCATGTCTTGAGAGAATAAATAATATCTTTTGACTAATGGTAATGGATAGGGTAGTTCCTACCAACTGGGAATCATTTGAGAGAGCCTCATGCCACCACTCACATCCCATATATCAATAACCCCCCTAGTATAACTAATTATTCAAAGAAAACATTATAATGTAAAATATGTTTTAGAATAATCAGAACTGGTTATTTTGACATCCAATTCATTATTTCCCAGAATGACCTCTAAAATTTATCATTCCACTCGATCATTATAGCATTGTGCGTGAAATCCATAATTATAGATGCAATCATAATGATGTCTAGTATAATACACTTATAATAATCCTCAAATCTCATCAATCTGCGAATCAAAAACAAATTTCTAGGTTTCTCCCATGATAGTACCACCAGAATCATCTCATTATTCATCAATTTAATCTTCTCATATATAAGATACCCCCATAAAAATTTCATCACAGATCAAAAATCAATTTTACTAAGATTTATATGCATGGAATGATATTTTATCATCCTAATGATAATATCAATTAATCATTGAAATATTCTAGTAAATTAGACTACACCAAAATATCATCAAAAGACATGATATCAAAGGATTACAAAAACTGAAGAATGGTCTGGTTCATCAAATCCATAAACACTGCATGTGCTATACTGAGACTGAGTAGCATAAAACATAAATTAAAAATCATTATATAACCTCATTAATTAATTTTTAGATATTTATTACATTGGGAATTCAAAAAAATGGTACCCAGACCAGTGTTAATTTTTAGAAAACTATGATCCATTTTATGTTGATCGAAGAGATCTTCAATTATTGGTAAGGTGTATTTGGTATTAATGGTCACCTAATTTATATTTTGATAATAAACACAATGTATATTTCTACTATTTTACTTCATGGAAAATTGAAAATAAAATGACCGTATAAGAGTTCTTGGAGGAATAAACCATTTAGACACCCGATCTTCTAGTTGTGTTTTAGTTTCCATTAACATGGAGAGACCCAAAAGATATGATGGAATAGAAATGCGAACCATGCATGGGAACATTCCAATATTAAACTCAACCTATCATTGGAGTGTTACCATGAAAAAATCATCGGGATAGAATTTAGTGATAGAACACACCACTATTGGATGTGTACCACTCAAAGGAGACCAAATTAAATCAAATAACATCCCTGATAATGGACATGAGATCATTCCAAAAAAAACTTTCACCACACATCCTAATGTAGAATCATTATCACCCTAAAAGACATGAGTGACCCAATTAGGAGATAGAAACTAAACACATATACAGTAATAATAAATATTCTATGTAAATCTAATCATCCAATACATGCCAATAATAAGGTTGAATATATCTAGATTAAGAAATATGAATTCCCGCACTATTTTGAAGTAAATAATCATGACATGGTATGTGGTTCATATAAAATATTGTTTATACGTGTTCCCCAAAGGAATGGAATGATCCATCAAAAATTTAATTAGTTTTAAATTCATTCTAATCACATCAATTATCTTTAATGTGATATAATAATGACTAGCATCATTATTAAAACAATATCGTACCATAGAGTATAAAATAAAAATCATACTTCTTAACCATACATATAATTTCTATGGATTCATATGGAGCATTCTCTATCTCATAGACACATCAGGTCTTAGATCCACCATAATAATTTTATACTAAATGATTATCCCAATTTCCATATTTGTGAGACCTACCACCCTTATAAGCATAAGAATGAAACTACGAACCATTCTTGATCTTGGATCCCAACGTACTACCCAAGTAAATTAATCCATAAAATGAATATGGGGACCAAATTTTCTATATGGAAGAATTTTTTGTTGTAGTTTTCATACAATTAATTTCTGAATGATCAGAACTCACACAACGAATAAAAAATACCTATTATATTTCTGATAAGGCCTATAAAACTGATCTTGATGAAAACTAGTGTCCATATCATTTCCAAATATATTGATATGATACATTGTATCAACCATCTGCAACAGCGGATGCTCTTCAAAAGATCTTTCTTCCAATTTTGTTTTCCTTATCGATAAAGTCTTTATATACCACCTTAATGAATTTAGGTAAGTATAATAGGATCCTAATTCAATAAATAACCTCCCTAAAATCCCCATAATCATTCCTGATTTAATGAATTCATTTGTAACAATATGCAGTTCTTTGTGGACCAACACCAAGAATGAGGTGATATAATGTAATGGACCAGGTTTTTTGGGGACCATTACTTTGTAAAAATCTGATGTTGGGTGTTTTTGGTAGTCTGGGAAATTTTTAAAGGCTTCTGGGTGAAATTTTTACCCCTAACGGTAGGCCTACCAGTAGCCTTAGCCTACTGGCAGCAGGCCTACCGGTAGCTCGGTCTACTGGTGGCTGCAGCATACCGGTATCTCGGCTACCGGTCGCTATCAGCCACCGGTAGATCACAGCTACCACTGGTTGCAGCCTACCGGTAGCTCAGCTACTGGTTGCTGTCAGCCACCAGTAGCTCTCAGCTACTGGTCGTTGAAGCCTATCGGTAGCTCTCGGCTACCAGTGCTCTTGCCTACCCCCACGGGTTTTCCAGTCGCGCCTCCTTTTTTGTAAATTGGGTTTTAAACCCTATTTTGCCAGCATTAAAGCTTGTTTTGATGTCATTTATGCCCAGAAATGGAATTTAATTAATCATTTGATGTGGTGTGTACGTCGGTTTAACCGCCCATAAAGCGGGGACCCTTTAACGAAGCATGGGGCTGCGTGGTCAACCCACGACCCCCGCTCCTTACGCAGTTTCACGTTCCTATCACTATATCTCAACCACCCTCGACCCTATAAACCAAAGGGTTCTCCCTGGGTTTCTTTTTCTTGGCCACCCTTCGATTGATTCCACAGCTCATCCTTGAGTTCCCGAGGTCACACCCCAGCAATTTGCACACCCGTTGTCCCTCTCGCGAGAATAGAAGCTTCGATCGCTAACCAATCAAGTAGGGTTTCACCTTCGTCTCTCCTTTCTGTATCTTGTGGGGTGGTTATTCTACTGCTTCTATATAATTGGATGAACAAAACGTTAATGAATATAATAAAAGGATTCTAAATAATGAAGGGGAGGTGTGTGATCGATGATGCTTCTATGTTTTTATCCACTTTTATGATTGATGATTTCTGAATTGTGTGGGCTTATGCCCACAGAAATTCATGGACGTTGGTGGACGTTGGTGGTCATTATCTATGAACTAATAAACCCTTACCCCTTGCAATGTTTAAATGGTTTGTAATTTGGTTGAGAAACCTGCTGTGTGAAGGAAATTGGTTAATTACTTATATTCGGCTAAATGAATTAGAAGCACCAGGATCAACTCCTTTTCCATGATAACCCTGGTTTATACCCAGTGGATTTGAAATCATAGAGTGTGCTAAATCTTTTAAATCTGAAAATAAAAGTTGATTCTGCCTTGTGTTGGTTGTATTGATTTGGTTGTTTGCTCCACGGGCCATTTGTGGGTGCCCGTATGATTTTCTTGGATGGGGGCTTCGATTGCTGGGGGTGATGTGGGTGAGGATGGGATCCTCTGTTTGTATCACGAATTGGGGGTGGGATCCTCTATTATTGAGAAACTGTTGGCTCTTGGAGTTTGAGAGCATGGGGCTGTGTCTCGGGGTTTTTTTGTTTTCAATACATTGAGGGATCTCAGTTATCCATTTGTTGTAGTGACTTTACATGAGAAAAGGGTGTAAATGCTTAAATTGCTATTGGCTGTAACTTTTCCCCCTGGTTTGAGATTATGTTGTTAGTTGTCCAGTAGTGCAGAAACTTATTTAAACATTATTAGTAAACATGAAAGAAAAGATGGGATGTGGGGATTTGGTTGGTGTAAGTTTTGACTTGGGCATGGGTGTTAGTCTCTTATCTTATGAATGAATAGTGAGGATAATTTTCTTTACGCTGGCTGAAGAAAAACCTAGATTGGGTGAGTCTTGTTACCTATACATATAATTATAGTTTTTTGTTTCTTATTCTTGCCCCACCCAAGTTGAGCACTTAGTGCCGAACACCCCCATTTCATGGGGGAGGGTGTTTTTCGCAACACTTCTATTAGTGGCTGGTTATTAGTTACTTTCTACTCCCTTTCCTGGATAGCCCAAGTACCTCCGGGATGGATGTGAAGTCATGATGTCCATTATTAGCCCAAGAATCTTCGGTCGAGGTGGTTGCGGTGGTTGGCCCAGGTGTGTGCGGGTAGGTGGTTTCCCATGTATCTTAGAGATGAGGCCCAGGTGTCTTCGGGCGTGGAATTGGTTGTTCTAGCCTAGGTGTTTGCAGGCGTGGTTGCGTGTGATAGTTGTGGCCCAGGTGTCTGCGTGAGGGATAGTGGTTATGGCCCAGGTGTGTGCGGGTGGGGTTTGGTAGTTGGACTGCGGTGAGAATGGCGGTATTGGATTGATGTGTAGGATGTGTTCAATAACCAGTGGTAAAGTGGTGAGGGGTACCCAAATATAAATGGGCTATTACTATACATTACTTCACTTGCGTTATTTGGGGAGTGTGCCTTGGTGAGGCTTGGGTGGTTTGTTTCCTTACTAGGTGCTTGTTTATCTCTTTTCTCACAGGGCATTAGTATACCTCCCCACTTGTGCACGAGATCTTTAGGGTTTTCCCTACTGGGTATACTTGTATGCTCGCCCTACGTATATAAAACTGTTTTTAGGTTTCCAGGAGGACTTCAGGGATCGTGTGGGACCGAACTAGCTAAGACCTTGGGGCAGTTTCTGTTGTCGTTTTTCATTCTTTTGGTACTTTATCCTTGTAGTTCTTGTATCATGTATCATTTATTTTGGAACATGCATGTGGGAATAATTTACTTTTGGCTTTACTTTTCTTTCAGTTTTGGTGTTTTTGGGTTTCATCATCTTATTTCCCGATCCTATAAAACAAAAAGGGTAATGCATTACATTTTTGTGTAATCTCCATACCCTTGATGCTAGTCGCCACTCCAGGACCTATAGAAGGCGGGTTTCAGGGGTCATTATCTCTCCATCAACTTAGAGAAGGAAGGGCTTGGTGATCTGCTGACCCTTCCCTCATTCTGGTGAAGGTGGGTCGTGACATATAATCCATAATAAAATTTCCTTCTTTATCTATGGTCAAAAATTCCTCAGTTTCACCCTCATGATATTTTTAAATGTACAACTACTACTATATCATCTTTTTTAATGACGATAAGGAAACATCTTCATGTAACGATTCATGTATTATGGATTCCCATTATATTTCCCTATTTCATAAATATTGTAAATGTGGAATCTCACCATTGAGTCAATTAGATTCTTCGGAAAATGAAATACATATTTAATCATATTGATCCACTCTTAAAAATTTTTGGGTCCCTATTCACAAGGGAATTTTGGTGCGTTATTCATAGAAAATTATAATTCATGATCCACCATTCATCATTAGTTTATAAATACTCTTGGTTAAGCGTGTTAACAGTATTGATAATAACTTCCATGGGAGAATGGTTGACTAGAGGAATTTTCTATTATTCTTCTCTCACATCTCATTGTTCGAATTCCAAAGTGTGCTTCTAAGAGGAATTTGCTATGAGCCTCAAATTAAACTAACCAATTAGAGTAAAGAGTTCCATAATCAGAATACCATCTCTAGGAATAAGAAATGTAAAACTATTAATGACAATAATTTAAGGTAAATGTGGATTCTATGAAAAAGTAAGAAAAAATTAATTAAACATAATTATTTAAATAAACCAAATATCTAGTTCATTTAATGACATCAAACACCCGGTTTCAAGATTTCCAAAAATACATGACCATATTTTTTTACTCATGAAATGACATGGATGTATGATAGAAAGTGACCCACATACATCTAATATCTAAAATTTGACAGTCCTAATTAATACATACCAAATAACCTAAACCAATTCCCTGATGCACCACCAAACATATGAATAAGTTTGTCCTCTATAACAATTTTCTAATGAACCATTTAAGGTCAACTAGAAACAACACATGAGGTGGCACTCCACAAGGTATATATCATTTAAACATCACGGTAATTTTTAATGAATTTAAAAAGGGGATAATCTAATCGATTATGTCGTGAAATAAGAGTAAACATCCATGAGACATGAAACACCATGCCCAAAATGGAACATGTAGAAATTAAAACAATAATAGAAAAATACGAGTCACCATGTGATCATATTTCACCACCAAACTATCTCAATATGACATCAAATGTAATTAAGATAATTTTGAGTACTACAAAACCATCTCCCCTTCACTCAATATAGGAAATTACACATCTATAAAAGGAATAAGTATGTTTTGGGCCCAAGTCATAGTAATATTTGACCATATATTCTCTAAAAATAATAATACGTTGAAAATTTTGACTATCACATTAAAAAAATCTGGTTTATAAATTAATTTTGATGATAATTATTTAGTGTAATATAATCGACTTTTAAAAAAATCCATTCATATTCAAAAAAAGAATGAATTCGAGTTATAAATTTGGGAATGTATTAGATCGTAATAAAAACCATACTAAGATATCCCAAAGGATAAGTGATTAATCAACCGTGAAATATACCGTCATGAAAAAACCAAAAAAAATTAGGCTCTAGATTCTTTGAATAAATACTTATATATATATAGGAGCACTAAAAATTATATACAAAGAATAAAAACAATATCAATATTTTTCATGTTTTTCAATATTATGAAAACAACCCTAAGGGATAATAAACACACTAATGTTACATATTCTCATTTCCATATGCAACTATGGTTTCCAATGTGTAATGTTTACTGATTTTTTTGGAAACAATTATCACAATTATTAAAAATATTTCATATTGTGGAATAAAAATATCTATTATTAATAATTATTTATTGAAACAAATCCTCCATTAATACAATTTAATTACTTTTTAGTGTACACAAATATTCTTATTAAAAAACCCCCCATTAAATAAAAGGACTTCTTAAAGAAAATTCACATTGATATAAAATTGATCATTTTCATAAAATAGGGGAATTATATTCACACTAAAATAAAATATTTATTGAATTAAAACCTTTATATAAAGACACCCACCACTGGAAAGGAGAAAAATTATACTCCTTCTCTAATAAGGATAAAAAAATAACATGTTCTCAAAATCCATGATGCAAATGAGAAATCATCAAATCACTATAAAAGCTATAGATCATGTAACAACATCTTATTCCATCTCCAAAGAGACATGTGGAGAAGAGTTCAATAAAGTATACACAAATATAATAGAAACAATGATCAAAATTTGAACATAACATGATGGGATACATCTTGAACAAAGTTAAAACATCAAAAATACAAGCGGATAAACCTCAATAGAGATTAGGGAATGTTTTTTAGAGACTAATGGTTATTAGGAGGTGATTTGGTATAACAAAAACCAAGGAAAAATAGGTAAATTGATTATTTTTTATAGGACTAGATTTAGGACCAAGGTTATGGGTCATGGTTTAAAAAATTGTGGGCCAACTGTGTGTGGCTTATTTCTATTAGAAAAATGAGGTTCAAAACTACATGGTTTGAGCTGAACAGTTTGGTAAAACCATTTTAATGACCTATTAAACCTATAAAACTACATATACACTAACATGGTTTTCATTTGGAGATGCAAGGCTTCAATATCCTTAAAAACTATGAAAACCACCCCTATATCCCAATAATACCATACGACACGGTCACTACACAATTATAAAAATGAATTTCCTTAATCATAAACATGGTTTATTCACTCAAAAATCATGTTTTCATCCTTTAAAATTTAAAAAAACACAAACATAAAAATAGTTGCAACATACATCAATCTATATCATACATGTGAATCGAATAGAGACAAAATTAGAGCTAATATTGAGTCATATCAATATGACATGTCTGTTTAGGTATTCAATTAGAGTATTTTTTTTGTACTTAATAAAATCTTTATTCATTATGGGAGGTTTTTGGATAATTATATATTTGTTTGCTTCAATTTCATGGTTTTTAATATAAAATGTCTCAAAAAAATTATTATAGAAGGTAATTCCTTTTATGTGGTATATTTTTATACATTTAGTTCCTGTCACCAACATGGGTCCTACTAGTGTTGGGGAATATGGGTCATTATCTATATTCATTCGTTTCCATCCATGTACTGGTAAATTTAAAAGAATGTTGTAATTTCATAGCTGTAAAAATAGTTTTTGTTGATGGATAAGAAGTATTTTGGGGTTAGGAATATAGATAATTTCAAAAATAATTAGGAAATTGGTTTCAGTTCACCTTGGTATGCGACATAGTCAAGGGAGATAGACTCGGGCATGAAATTTTATGTCCCCCATGATTCGATGCAAGAACTTTGAGCTTATTGAATAACCAATTGAGGTGTACCAATTTCCCATTTTGAGACCTAGGACAGGTACATGGATCATGGATGGTAATATTAATGGATTAAATTGGTGAGTTTATAGGGAATACAAATTAAACTTTATTAATAAATCCTGATAAAAAATCCATGTTACATGGTATTGGGTTTCTCCTAATATTTAAATAATTGATCAGGGTATTCATCTATAAGTATATGTAACATCCTAGAAAACTCCGGTCAATTCCATTGTAAAAATACAGTGCATGGGATATTTTGGGAGGCAATGATATCTAATTTCAAGACGTTTCCAAAAACCTAGTTTTTTCACACGGATTCAGTATTGGTTAGTGGAATCGGTAAGTGGTGTTGGTAGGTGTCATTAGTGAGTGCCATAAAAATATGGTTTCTATACGTGGCATTGATAGGTGGAATCAGTGAGTGGAATTGGTAGGTAGAATTTATAGGTAGTGATGATGAGTTAGGATTCAGTGGGACACGTCCGTGAATCTCTCTTGGTGGTTCACATCACTGACTCACGCCGGTATGTAGGGTCAGTGGGTTTTGTAAGTGACTCTCTATCAGTGGGTTGTGTTAGTGACTCTCTACAGATGTGTCCATAAGATATTATTCTCAAAATTGACTAGATGTATTCCATATATTCTGTTATCAACTACTTCTAAAGGATATTCATGTTTTTAGACTTAGATGGTAGGAATGTGGCTTTCTTCAGAGAGCAGTGCTGTTAGGTCGGTAGTCATTTTGCAGAGCATACTCATTCTTTGCCGGTGAAGCTATCTGTTAAATCGATGGATACTGAAATGGTGTGGGATCTTTTAGTAGTTATATATTTTTCATATGTATTTCCCTATGGGGTTGTGAATCTACACCCTCAATATTATGACACGTTAGGGATAGACTTAAAACATAGTGCCTATACATTCTCAAGGGATACTTGTAGGATGTAACTTTCTATATTGTGGGAGCTGTGGATTTAGGTTAATGAATTGATGAGAAAGTGTTTTATCTTTCCTATTGTGTCATTGTGGTGTGCTCTTATCTTGTTCACAATGATGATATAATGTGGTTTTATGTTGTGTATAGACTAAAAAAGGTTGAATCATGTTAGGACCTAGAACCGTTACCATCTCCCAAGGATATAAGATATTTTGGACCATCAGAGGGGAGAATTTTGTTTTTTTATGATCGATTTACTATCTTGGTATCACCATTTTTGGGTGAAGGAAGGTGATTTCCCAAATACTGCATTCAGGTTTATGTATGGGAACTACGAGTTCGTGGTTCTACTATTCGGTGTTGCAAATGTTAAATCAATTTTCATGGGAATTAATAAATTTTTATTTCACAAGTTCATATAACAAATCATCTTTGTATTCATCAGGTACATTATAATCTACTCAATGTCAAAGTAGGATCATACCAAGAATCTAAGTAACGTCATTGAGGTTCTTTGGCACCACAAAATCTATTGGAATTTATCCATGTTTCAGCTTGGTACATGGGAGGTACAATTTTTTGGACATGTGGTGTCTAATAAAGGCATAACATTGGACAGGTAGAAGGTCAAGATAGTTTTTTATTGGGGTGCACCCATGAACATTGAATATGATTGCAGTTCCCAAGGTCTAGCATGCTATTATAGGATATTTTTAACCTATTTATCTAATATGTACCTATATTTATGTCTATGACCATAAATGGAAAATCCTTTGAGTGGAGTGAGTAGTTTAGGCAGCTTCCTGTTATCTAAAGGGGAAGTTGTTCAGTGCTTCAGTGCTCCAGCATCCCGAGGAGGGTGTGATGTTTGAGTTGTTTTTTGATGTTTCCCATCAAGGTTTGGGATGTCGGTCAATGTAGAAATGGTGGGCAATCCATTATATGTCTAGGTAGTTATGTCCCCAAGAATATAGTTATTCCACCCATGATATGTATCTTGATGCGATCTCGTTTTTTCTAATGTTTGGTGGAATTAATACATTGGAGAGCACTTTTTGGTCTTCATGGATCAAAACATCATTAGTTATATCATTTATAAGCAATATTTGAACTTACAATAGAATAGGTGGATGGTGTTTTTTATGCATAAGTATTTGAGATCTCTTACACCTTAGGTAATGTAACTATTGTGGTTGATGATTTGAGTAGGAAGTCATAGAATGAGGTTGTTTATGACTTTTTCGACTCTTGGAAGGTGATGGTCAAGTTGGAAACTATGTAAATAGATGTAGGAATGGTTGGTTGGAATGCTAGTATATTTAAAATGATAGTTCATTCATCTATGATGCATATTTTATTGGAGTCTCAGTGGTTAGACTTAGAGGTAGAGGTGATGCATTATCACATTAATCAAGGTGATTCTGCAGATGGATGGTTTGAGGATGGATAGAATTGAATATTGTATCATGGAAGGTTGTTCATTCCAATGAAAATGCATGAGGGAGTCCTCTATGTGTTTCATATCTCACCTTAATCAGAACATATAGTTGTTTCTATGATGTATCTTGGCTTGAGGAAGCAATTATGGTGTCCCGAGATGAAGCATGTTGTGGTAGAAATTGTGGCGAAGTGCTCAGTGTGCCAGTAGCTGAAGGCTGAGAACCATGTTCCCGATGGTTTGTTGCATATCATTATATTTCCCCGAGTTTATATGGGATGACATATTGATGGATTTATTCATAGGTACACCTAGGGATAAATGATATAGATATTCTATCTGTGTAGCAGTGGATCAGCTAACGTAATCGTCGCACTTCTTGGTAATCATGGAATCAAGTATAGTGGATTACATAGACCGAAGATATATAGAAAATGAATTGTGTATAATGACCCATACTTTATATACATTTTTATTAATTCAAAATTGAATCACACTTATTAAAACATTTATCAAAACCATGAAAGGACCTTATAGGTATAGTGTCTTTAGAAACTGGGAAACATAATCAACTGATTCATAAATCATCTACATAGTCTCTATTTTATTTTATCATAACTAGATTCTTTTTTGGAATATCATTCTTAATACCCTTATTCCTGACCTGGGGAAAAGAAAACACACAAAAGGGTGAGCTCAAATGCTCATCAAGGGTAAACAAAATAAATATCAATCATATCATATTCATAAGAACATAACATTTTGAAAATATTAACCTGCAAAAGAGATCATAATATCATAACATGGGATAATTCATGGTAGTGAAATTTAAATCCCAATAATCATAACATGAATCTTTGTGGCATACACACATAATCATAGATTATCATTTCTTAGTAGTCAAGACTCCATGCCAAGACTATCCTAGCAGACAAAGTCCATTTCTGAACCGAGTTCACTCCTCGTTTTAGTCCACTATCAATGAACCGGATTTAAATTCCGTTCCATCCATGTTTATCTAATGAGATATAAATATTTACCCAATGCATTTGAGGGAGATATAGGTCTCACCCATCTTATAATGAAACCATTCTTATGTGTTCCACAAAATCATAAATCATACATCATAGCATTACCCGTGTAATAAAAATGGGATTATTAAACATCGTGCCATCAAAAATCATATAAGATAAAAGGAATTTATAAAAATAATTCCATCATAATCATATCAATGTAAAAATAGGTATAGAAACATAACCCCATATTATCTTAGGTTGAAAAGAATTTTGAAAAAATACTTGAATTCCATTATTGAGGAAAATATCCTTTCTATTTCAAAAACATTTTTTCTTTCTTAACATGTCGTACAATTTTAAACTAGAAGAAGTTAATTAAAAATAAACTTGAAAACATTTAAAGGAAGTCTCATGGAAATAATGTTCTAAAAATCCATTCATTTCATATAATTTAATGAAAAACACTCTTCTCGTACTTTGCCCGGAAAAATAAAAAAAGTACCTCTTACTAAAAACGACAAAAAATTTCTTTCATATATTTTACTAAAAACTCAGCAATGGGTAAAATTAGATTCAAACAATTGTAGGAGGATATAAATATTAATATATATTGAGGAACATTGATGTGGATGATAAATATTCCCCAGTAAATTATGAATTATAAACAATCTCGTATAAAAATGAGATTGTGAGATTTTCCCTTACCTTAGGTCTGATTAGCTTCGTAAGTGTCCGAATCTCCTATATAATGATTTAAATAATTCCATTGACTTATTCCTGAATAATAATCATTGTTATGTTATCATATATTGTAATATTATTAGCTTCTTATTAGTAATATTTCATTGATACTTGTTATTCGGGGGTTTATTTCTTTTTGTTGTTAGGCATGTTTTGTCGAATAAATTCTTATTATTCTTTTTAGGTTATAGATAACTCATTTCTAGAATGGTATTAGTATAATACATATCATATTTATTCATGAAATTAAATTATATAATCATCATTCAATGAAGATCATGTTGACCGAGTCGCATCACATCGTGGAGACGGTAGGCCGTACGTACGCACGAGCGATGATATCATTCCCATGATCATGGAATTGTATTGGAGTCTATGTATACTATTTCATAATCAATATCTATTTAAAATAATCATATATAGTTATTCTTTACACCATTACACCCATCCAAGTAAGGTGGTGATTGAAAATAGATTACACCACGGCGTGCAGATGGTATTCCATACGTACGCACACACGGTGATTTCATTTTCCGTAGGATAGAAAGAAGGTGCAATAGAGTTATTTCATATTTATAATAACATATCAATATATTAGTGATACTGATTTTATTACTTCATATTGAAACAACTAAAGAAGGGGAAGTAGAAAAAGAAATAAATTTGAAAGAATCGGTAACCGATATTACCTCTTCTTCGAGACGCCTCTTTGAAAACTCCTCTTAGGGGAATAAAATTGGTCTTTGAAGAAGACCAGGACCTCTATAATATTACTAGGGAAGTGGAGAAGATAAATTGACAGGTTTTGGCCGATCATGAAGGATCAAAGTTGTGTAATGAGGAGAGGGATGAGGTGCCCTTTTATAAGGGAGGAGAGGGGCACCATAGGAAAAACTTAAAATATTATTTTATAATAAAGTCATATGAGGTTTTTAATAGCTCCAAATTGATTTATTTCAAATATTATGTGGGTATGGGTCGCAATACTCTCAACCAATAGATTTTAGACAATTTTAGGTTACTATTTTTACCTTATTATTTAGATTTTGTTCTTTGTTAAATAATTTAACTTTTTCCGTGTCTTCTTGTTTTCTTACACTCTATGGTTAATAAACATACCATAATAAGCCAAACAAACCCCAATTGGTTCATTATTAATATATATAACCTTATATTATTCATTTTTCTGATCCTTAGATTTTCAAGAATAATTTAAAAATTAATAATATAATATTTGTTTTAAAAACTATTTTATGTCAATTTTGACAGTATTTGGTAATTGATTTTTGTGAAAATCATAACAGCAAGATTAGTTCAAACAAAGTTAATTAAATATATAATAATATGTCATATTAACCTATAAAATTAGTGTAATTCCTTAAAAGTCTCAAATTACATTTATTTGTGGATTTATAATAGCAATTATGTTAATATTTCCTTAATTACTGTATCATCCTTGTTTTATAAATAAATTAAATTAGTTAAAGTATAAAAATTATAAATAAAATACAATTATGTATAAAATCTTTTTAACTTTATGATGAATATTTATAGTCGATTTTATCTTACTTATAACCCTATATTAAAAATGTTTTAGTAATTAAACTTTGATTTTAACTATATTAACTCTTCTTTAAATAAAATAATATTAATTGTCCTATTCTATTCCAAGAGGACCTAAATGGTCATATTTTATTAATAAGGCTGTTTTTGGTCGAATTATACTTATCCAATAGAATTAGGACATGTGTTAGGGTAATATTAATACTATTTTTACCCTAAATTACCCAATTTACTTTTAACCGTGGTAAATAAAAGTAAAAAGTTAATATTCACAAAAAAATTATTTTTATTTTATTGAACCACATTTTACTCCATGATATTAATAGTTTCTCTAGAATTTTAGAAATTCCTCTCACAGAAGCGGTGAAATTATGTTTTATGCAAATTTGAAAAAAGCTCCTAGGAAGTAGGTAAAAGACGGTGAAAAGTTCAATAAAATTTTTATATATATAAAATTATTGTAAAATGACTCCAATTAATTACATTGAACATATATAGGCATTATGTATCAATTTTTACATAAATAAATTTAAATAAAATAAATAATTATTTAAATAAAAAATTCGGTTTTTAAATAGTAACCCAATGTTTTCACTATTCATCAAAAATTGAATTTTTCAGAAAAATACCAAAAATTCACCCTAGGTAAATTTCGATATTCCGAATCCAAAAATGAAGTCCATTATCAAAGATAAAATTTACAAAATATTAAAAAGATGTAATTACTATTCATAACGGCTAGTTTTAATAATATTTTAATAGCATATCGTTGTTTTGTGAAACTCGGTATTGCGTACAATGCAAGCTATCGAGGAAGGTTGCTATTGCATGTAAAGAAACCCAAGATAGTGTTGTGTGTAGTGAAATATTCCTTTGATGATGTTTATAACATAAAAACAAAATATTTTTCATAGAAATTTTGGGTGTTACATTGTGTCTACATGTAGATCAAAGATAAATTATCCAGTAATGGGATACATACTTTTCCACGTGAGTGCATAGTGGATTAGAAAAGGATTTTGGCACTCAGTTACACCGTTTAACTACCATACACCTTTTAACTACCTTACACCTTTAGATAGATGGAAGATATAGCAGAAAATCCTAACATTAGAGCACATCTTAGGAGCATGATTCATTGATTTTGTGGGTCTTGGGTATGAATATTTCTTTTTCTAGAGTTTTATCACAATAATAGTTATCACTTTTCTGTTGGAAATGCTCCATTTGATGCTTTGTAGGGAAGGTGTTTTCATTCACGACTCTGTCGAACAGAGGTTTGGTAGATAGCTATTATTGGATCTGAGGTACTATAGATAATGAAAAATGAGGTTCATCTTGTTGGTGAGATAATGAAGGCACCATAGGTGTAGTACCCCCGGTTTATGGTATTTAACCCTTTTGGATGCTTTTCATTGTTTAAAAGTAACGTGTGTTGAATGGGAGAGTCCAGAGAACTTGGATGATGTTTTGAGGCAAATGGGAAGTCACACAGATGGTGCACGGTTTGTCTAAACCGTACGACCAAACCATGTGCAGTAGGTCTTGGTGGCAGTAGCTTTTGCACGATTGGCACACAATGTTTCTAACCATGTGGTGAAACTGTGCTAGAGGGGTGACCGAGGCAGTAGCTAATGCACGGTTAGCGCACGGTTTGTCAAACCATGCAGACTAACCCTGCGGGCACATAAATGAGATCCTTAAATTTTGGATCTCATGCGTTTTTTGCATCTAAATGCCTCATTTAAGCACTTAAGAGGTCCTAACTCAGGATTTTGGTTCTCATAAGTTCAAGAAGTGTCCACCCCTCATTCTAGCGGAGATCCGAAGGTTTCTCTTGGCGAATCAAAGTCGGATTCTTGAGGGATGTGATCGTTCTTGATCGGATTCTTATATCTACATAGATCTACTTCTCCTCTTCTCTCGGTTTCGTAGATATATGATCTTTATAGGCAGATCTAAGTGTTTGGATGCCAAATATGCCAATATTTGGTCTTTTTTGTGTTATGAGAAGAGATCTAAGGAGGATTCTTGGAGAATCGACTTGGTTTTCTTGCACGTTCTTCGTTCGTGGTGTTTTTTGTCTAAACCTTTGAGGTAGGAGGATTCACTCTCGAATCCTCATGTTAGAATCCGTTGGCATAGTTTCAAATTTTATTATTTCATGTAATTGATTGTTAAAAGCATGGAATAAATCTTCTTTAGTGATGATTTATGGTTTTAGTGAAATTTTGAAATCTTGGTGATTTTTTGTGCAATTTGATTTGGCTTCTTGAATAAAAAATAATGATTTTAAATTATTGTTTTTTCGGAATGGTAAATGGTTTGATGAATGATGGGTTTTCAATAAAAAGGGTGTTTAATTGAAATTATTTTGTATTAAAATGGATTTGATGAAATTGGTTTATTAATTGGTTTTCAATGAAAGTAATGTTTTATTGAAATGGTTTGAATTGGTTGAACACACTTGGTTTTGATGGAAATGGTTTTCAATAAAAGGTGTTTTATTGAAAGGGTGGTTTGGGCATGATGTTTGGGAATGTGTGTTGTGTGTTCATATAGATTTCTGAGCGGATAAGGTTTAGGGGTCTCCCCCATCATTCTGGGATGGATAAGGGTTAGGGCGCTCCCCCATCAAACATTCATATTGCATTCGGGACAGATAAGGGTTATGGGTTTCCCCCATCATTCTGGGATGGATAAGGGTTTGGGATTTCCCCCATCAAACATTCATATTGCATTCGGGACGGATAAGGGTTAGGGGTCTCGCCCATCATTCTAGGATGGATAAGGGTTAGGGATCTCCTCCGTCAAATATTCATGTGCATTGGGTTAGATAAGGGTAAATAGTCTCCCCTATAATTTTTGGGATGAATAATGGTTAGGGATTCCCCCTGTTCCAGGTAGTATGCATGGTTGGTTGCGTGGCATTTTGAGAAATGGTTTTAATGAGTATTTATTTATTTTTCAGAAAACAATAACTTGAAGGAAAATTGGATTCAATTTCACTTGTATGTTTTTTGTTATAAATGGTTTTGGGAAACATGTTTATATTTAGATAAAAAATGATATTGAGAAAATTATTAATATAAACTGATTTTATATAAATTTTTCTAACTTTTCTTTCCTAGTGGCATGAGTAGGGAAGTAATTGTGGAAAACCGACTGAGTTTTATACTCACCCCATCTTTGGAACATTGGTTCTTTTTCTGATGTTGTATTCTGAGACACAGGTAAAGGTAAGGCATCTCATTACTAGTGGTTCGTGGTGATGCTTGGGAGAAGTGGTGGACCTTGGTGCATGGAGCTCGGTGTGGAGCTATGAAGTGTGTCATGGATTGTTGGGTCTTCTGTTTAGTCTTTCGCTTGGTACTGTAATATTTTATTGGTTTGTGGAATAATTTGGTTCTATTTTGGTAATGCATGAGTTGGTTGTTTCATTAACATGAATCATATAGTGAGTGATAGTGGATGTTTTGGTTTATATTTTTAAAGGTTATATCATCCCCCAATTGTAATTTAATCCCTTCAGCATTTATTTCCAGCCTTTGGCGTCTTGGGGATGTCGCTTAAGGCATAGTAATGACTCGTTGATCCCTCAAGCAAATGAGAATTGGTGGGTCATTACAAATGGTATCATCTTGTTTGGTACGTGAAATTCATTCTTGTCTATTCCTTGTGTCAAAATCTCAAACAGGAGTAGTATTGTCTAAAAATTAAATATATTGCATAAAAGGACGTATCTAACTCATTTATGTTGTATTTCAAGTTACCAGGGTATTGGGTACATAAGTGTTTTGGATACACTTCTATAATGTCGAAAATCTCATTGTCAGAGGGTATAGCCAATGAGATGAGCATGAAATTCATTATAGAGGAATTACTTCCCACTAGGATTGAATATCTAATTGTGAGTAATGGGTAAGGATTTTGCGCAAGGTGTGAATTTTTGAAAAATGTAGAAATTGTTTTCAAGTGAAAGATTTTGAAAACCGGGTATTTGGTGTATTTTGAAAGTGGGTTGATTTTGAAAAAGCATGTTAATTTTTTTAAAAAATGGATGAACATGGTAAACGGTTGTTTTGAAAACAATGTTGTGATATATGATATGTTAAAATTTGAAATGTTAAGCGATAAGTTTCTAGAGTGTGATATTGACAGAGTTTGTTGTTGGTTTTCGAAATGGCACCCAGTTGGCATCATAGAGACCAGTCAGAAGAGGGTAGTGAGAATGTGGTTTCACCTTAACCACAGTTGAACGAACAGTTGGTCCAAACCATCACTCAGGATTTTAAAAACATTGAGTTGGGACCGAAACCAGATAATTTGTTTACGATATCTGTCACTTCTAAAAATCCAAGAAGAGGTGGTACGATTATCTTCACTAGAGGAGATGAGAACTCTAACACTAAGAGAAAGAGGAAATATGACACCTTTTCTCAATGAGGAAAAACACATCATAATCACACTACAGGAGGAATTAACCATTCTTTAAGATCCAAGAGAAAGCTAGGATGTTTCCAGTGTGGCTCTATGATCCACATCAAGTAGGACTGTAAGGCACAACCGAGAGCATGCCATAATTGCAACAAGATGAGGCACCATAATCTATTTTGTCGCGCTACTCCAAGGTCGGGTGTCAAGGACACTTATCTAGTGTCACGAAAACCCCATGATACAATGAAATGTGTTCAATCCATAAACAAGGATAAAATTTCAACAAAAAAGCAATTGTATTGAGGTGAGAAGATGGTTATCGATGATCAGGTTGTACCATCTACAGTGTGAGGTATGATTATTTTGAATTTTATCTTGTTCAAGTGTTGATTTTTACTGGTGCATCACATTCCTTCATTGCTTCTCATCCTATTGACTTTCTATTTTTAAAACTGGAGATGACGACTTCTGTTTTGAAACTAAAAGCACTTCTTGGTGAAAGAAAACGTCAAGCCTTTGTATGTAGAGAATTTTATATAACTATTGATGGAGTTGAGTTAAAATGGGACTTCTCAATGTTGGAGATGGATGTCTCTGTCGTAATCCTGGGTATGGATTGGTTGATAGTGTTTAACGCTCACATCGACTGTTATTGGAGAACAATTAGTTTCACGACTGAGGATGGCATCAACCATCTCTGCATGGGAGAGATAAAGGTAAACAAATGTGCAATGAGTTTGTTGGAAGCAATGGTGGGGACGATATCTTATCAACTGGAAGCGTTAACTCTGGTATCAATGGAAGAAATTGAGGAAAATAGTTTTCCAGCTGTGGTGGATCAATTTCGAGATGTCTTTCCCAATAATGTCCTAGGGTTACCCCCTCTAAGGGAAGTGGAGTTTACGATTGATCTCCATTAGGGGACCAGTCCTATTTCCCTTCTATCTTATAGGATGGAACCAACAGAGTTACAGGGAATTGAAAGTGATGTTTGAGGAGTTGAAAAGAAAATGTTTCATTCCACCAAGTACTTCTCCATGGGCAGCACCAGTGTTTTTGTGATTAATGCAGATAGAACTCTTTGGTTGTGTAATGATTATCGTAATCTTAACAATGTTATGATATAGAATAGATATCCATTTCCATGCATTGATGATCTGTTCGATCAATTAGGTAGAGATCAGTGGTTCTCCAAGATTGACTTGCGATCAGGATATCACCAATTGGGAGTTCGGAAGCAGGATATTCCAAATACAGATTTCAGAAGAAGATATCGTCACTAAGAATATGTAGTCATGTCTTTTGTTCTAACGAATGAACCAGTGGTCTTCATGGATTTTCTTCAGACGAATGGAAGTTTATGTTAGTCTTAGCCGACATGCATGTGGAGTAAGAAAACCGAGGTGATGTTGCAATTTTATTTTCAGCTAGACTTTTTCCTGATTTGGTAAGGATGATCAAAGACGCAGAAACATCTGATTCAGAATGTCTGGTTTTAAGTTCAAAACTCAATGGTGGGGAGACCATTGATGGCTGGAAACATGATGGGGGTTCAGTTTTGTGTTTCAGAGATCACATGGATGTACCTATGGTGTGTTAGGAACAACACCTTCATGCTTACCAACATTCAAGATGGGCTGTACACCCAAGTACACAGAAGATATATAATGTGTTGAAGGCACAGTTTTGGTGGAGCGGCATGAAAAGGAAGGTGGTCGAGTTCGTCTTGCGGTGTTTAACTTGTCAGTAGGTTAAAGGAGAGGATCAAAGACTAGCTATTATGTTACAATCTTTACCTATCCCAGTGTAGAAATGGGACCAGATAACAATGGAGTTTGTTATAGGTCATCCCTGAATTGTCCGGAAACACGATGCCATTTGGGTGATAGTGGATCGTCTAAATAAGTCGGCCCATTTCATCCCTATTCGTCAAACTCATATGGTGGAAGATATTTCAAAAATTTATATCTGAGAATTAGTAAATAGGCATTGTGTACCAGTTTCTATAGTCTCAAGTAGAGATCTGAGGTTCACAACTCGTTTTTGGAAATCATTACAACATGCCCTTGGGACTCAGTTGATGATGAGCATGGTGTATCATCCTCAGATGGATGGGTAATCCGAGTGGACGATACAAAATTGGAAGACAAGATTCAGGATTGTGTAATGGATTATGGTGGCTCATGGGAGGAGAATATACCCCGAGTGGAGTTCTAATAAAACAAAAGTTATCAGGCCTCGATAAGCATGGCTCCGTTGGATGCATTGTTTGGGCGTCCTTGTCGTTCTCTACTATGCCGAGTGGAAACTGGTGAAACATCACTAGTTGGGCGGAGACTTGTCCAAGAAACAATAGAGAAGATTCAGTTGATTAGAAATAGGATGGAGATGGCTCAGAGATGCAAGAAATTTTATGCAGATCATTATCGAAGACCATTGTCGTTCGTAGTGGGTGATCATGTCTTTTTGAGAATCGCTCCCAGGCTTAGACATTGTTGTTTTGGGAAACATGGAAAATTATTTTCTTGATATATAGGTCCTTTTGAGATACTATAATGGGTTGGCAAGGTGGAATATTGGTTGGCATTACCACCATGGTTCAGTGCAGTGCATAATGTGTTCCATGTATCTCAGTTGAAGAAGTATCAACCAGATCCTGACCATGTGAACTGATGGGATCACATTGAACAAGAGTTGGAGGTTTCATTGATACATATACCATTGCGGATTGTGGATATTCAGGATAAAGTCTAGAAAGGAAAAATCATCGGACTTGTGCGGGTTTTGTGGTAAAATGGTCAGATTAATGAAGAGACTTGGGAACGTGAGAATGTAATGAAAGAGTAGTGGCAGGAACTCTCTCAGATGGATGATGGTTTTCTACTTTCCAATTAGGGAAAACCCAATGGTGGATAGAATTTAGTGCCCCTATTTTTTGGTATGTAACCCTTTTTTGATTCTTTTCAAGGTTTAAAAGTTAAGGGTGTTAAATGGGAGAGTCGGGGGAACATGGATGATTTTTTGAGGCAAAGGGTAAGTCACACAGGCGGAGCACGATTTGTCTAAACCATATGGCCAAACCCTGTGTAGTAGGTCTTGGTGGCAGTATCTTCCGCATGGTCGGTGCATGGTTTGTCTAATCGTGATGCCAAACCCTGTGAGAGGGGTGTCCGAGGCAGTATCTAAAGCACGGTTGGCAAACGGTTTGTCAAACTGTGCAGACGAACTATGCGGGAACTTAAATGAGATCCTTAAATTGTGGATCTCATGCTTTTTTTCCACTAAAGGCCTCGTTTAAGCTCTTAAGAAGCCCTAACTCTGGATTTTGGTTCTCCTAAGTTCATGGAGGGTCATTCCATTGTTCCGGAGGCGATTCGAAGACTTCTCTTGGTGAATCGAATCTCGATTCATGAGGTTTGTGATCATTCTTGATCGGTTTCTTAGATCTACTTAGATCTATTTATCCTCTTCTCTCAGTTTCTTAGATCTATGCTCATTTTGGGTATATATTAGTGTGTGGATGCCAAGTATGACGTGATTTAGTCTTGTTTGTGTTAAGAAAAGTGATCTAAGGAGGATTCTTGTAGAATCGACCCAATTTTCTTGTGTGTTATTCGTGCGTGGTGGTTTTCATCTAAACCATTGAGATAGGAGGCTTCTCCATTGACTCATCTTGTTATAATTGATTTTATTAGTTTCAAATTGGGTTATTGAATGGAATTGATTGTGAAAACCATGGAATAAATCTTCTTTTGTGATGATTTATGGTTTTAGTGAAATTGTGAAATCTTGGTGATTTGTTGTGCAAAGTGATTTGGTTTCTTGAATTAAAAATGATGATTTTAAATTATTGATTTGCCGTAATGGTAAATGGTTTGATGAAATATGGGTTTTCAATAAAAAACGTGTTTAATTTAAATTATTTGGTATTGAAATGGATTTGATGAAATTGGTTTATTTATTGGCTTTTAATAAAAGAACAGTTTTATTGAAATGGTTTGAATTGGTTGGACACACTTGGTTTTGATGGAAATAGATTTCATTAAAAGGTGCTTTATTGAACGGGTGTTTTTGGCATGATTTTTGGGAAGGTGTGGTCTGTGTTCATATTTCATTCAGGACGGATAAGGATTAGGTGTCTCCCCCATCATTCTGGGATGGATGAGGGTTAGGGCTCTCCCTGTCAAACATTCATACTGTATTTAGGAAGGATAATGGGTAGGGATCTCCCCCATCATTCTTGGATGGATAAGGGTTAGAGACCTCCCTCGTCAAACATTCATATTGCATTCGGGATGGATAAGGGTTAGGGGTATCCCCCATCATTCTGTGATGGATAAGGGTTAGGGATCTCCCCCGTCAAATATTCATGTGCATTGGGTTGGATAAGGGTAAGAAGTATCCCCCATCATTTTTGGGAAGGATAAGGGTTAGGGCATCCCCCTCTTCCAGGTAGTTTGCATGGTTGGTTGCATGGGATTTTGAGAAATGGTTTTAAAGCTTATTTAGTTATTTTTTTGAAAACAATAACTTGTTGGAAAATTGTATTCAATTTCACTTGTATGTTTTTTGTTATAAATGGTTTTGGGAAACTTGTTTATATTTATTTATAAATTTCTTTTAAGAAAATATTTTATATAATCTGTTTTTATATAAATGTTGCTAACTCTTCTATCCTTGTGGCATGAGTAGGGAAGTCATTGGAGAAAACCTACCGAGTTTTATACTCACCCCTGCTTTGGAACTTTGGTGCTTTTGCAGATGTTGTATTCCGAGACACAGGTAATGGTTAGGCATCTCATTACTAGGGGTTCGTGGTGATTCTTGGTAGATGTGGTGGTGCTTGGTGCTTAGAGCTCGGTGTGGAGTTGTGGAGTGTGTCTTGGTTTGATGGGTCTTTGGTTTAGTCTTCCACTTGGTACTCTGATATTGTATTTGTTTGTGGAACAATGTGGTTCTCTTTTGGTAATTCATGAGTTTGTTGTTTCATTAACATTCATCATATAGTGAATGATAGTGGATGTTTTGGTTTATTTTCTTAAAAGGGTTAATGGTCCCAAAATTGTATTTGAAACCCTTCGGCATTTATTGCCAGCATTTGGTGTCTTGGGGATGTTGCATAAGGCCTAGTAATGACTCATTGACCTCTCAAGCCAATGATAATTGGAGGGTCTTTACAATAGGATCAGTAGATGTTATAATCTAATTTCAAGAGGAGAACCTTTGAGTTTGATGTTGGGGACCATGTGTTCTTGGATGTTTCACCTCGACATGGGCATTGAAGGATTTGTAGAGGGACTAAACTGTCTCTGTGGTTCTTAGAACCCTTCGAGGTGTTTGGGATTGTTGGAAGGGTGGAATATGAGTTGGTGATTCTACCATAGTTGTAGAATTTCATGGAGTCATTCACATCACATAGCATTTTCGGTTCCTTCATGATGTCACATGTGTCATCTAACTAGGGGAGTTGGATATCGAGGATGATGTGACGTACACAGAGTTGAAGGTAGAGATCTTATATCATCAGGATAAGGGATTGCTATGATGGACCAATCATTTGGTTCAATAGTTGTGGTGTCATGGCACCCTAGAGGAGAGTACTTGGGAGTAAGAAACGCAGATGCATTCCCAGTACTTAGATTTGTTTTGAGTTCTTTCCTTATCATGGTATTCTTTATAATGCATAAACCTTGTTTTATATGATATGAGTTTTTTCCCTTGTACTGTAATGTGTGATAAATTCCTAACATATGAAGAGGGGAGGACCTGATCCCTAATCAATATGAATTAATCTGGTTGCAATTAATCCAATGCGGGTGAGTTAGATCCAACCAAAGTGGATAGTATTTTGGCATGGAGGATGATATTCCCTGATTCATGTGTTTGGGTTGTGTGGATTTTGCTGCATGTGGGGTGCGTATTATTGTTATTTGGGTTAACATATTTCAGATGAGGTGTTCTTAGATGTTAATTATTTCTTCCATCATTTGAACAATTTAGAGTTTTCTATCCTTGAGCCTTGGTATTTTCATATGTTAGCAGTGTTTCACGTATGGAATAATCCTTGAGAGGTTTTTTAAGGGGAGGTTGTTAAGATCCATCTCTCTTCTGGGATAATTTTTAATTCTTGAGTGTGAGAATAGTTTGATATGTATCTGATGAAACCGAATGGTCCTCTTTGGTCCATTCCTTCTTGAAATTAATGTTTTAGGGGTATTCTGGGGGGCAACTATACCTAATTTCCAGAGTTTTCCAATAATCCAAATTTTCCAACGGTGTGTCACAATCGGTGAGTGGCATCTGTACGTTGAGTCAGTAAGTGGAATCAGTGGGTTCCATCAGTGAGTGGTGTCAGTATGTGGCATTAGTAGGTGGTGTCAGTGATTTTCATCAGTGAGTGGTGTCGTTAAGAGGTATCCGTATCTGGAATCAGTAGGTGGCGTCGACTCGTCGGGCATTAGTGTGTCGTGTTGGCGACTCACTATCGGTGGGATATATCGGTGGCTCTTATCGGTAGGTGGCATTAGTGGGTCATGTCAATTACTCGATGTCGGTGGGTCATGTTGGTGAAACACATCGATAGGTGGTGTCGGTGAGTCAGGTGTCAGTAGGTGGCATTAGTGTGTGGCGTCAGTGATTCAGGTGTTGGTATTTCATGTTAGTGACATGCCATTACTGAATCACATTAGAGAGAAACCATTAGTGACTCACCATATTTAACTCATCGATCCGTGAGTCATTTCCAAATGTTTATCAATATTTTATTTTCCTCTAGTTTTCACATTTTCACCCACTTAATGTTTTATTCGACAGAAAATGATTTTAATACCACATTTAGGTGTTTTAATGACTTCTTAAATGATTTAAAATATATCAACAACATCCAAAATCCATGAACCTTTTAACCATCAAACCACATGGTCTTTATCGTGATTTGGTATTAATGTCATTTAAAACCGTTTCCCCATATAATTATGAATTATCCAAATTTCGCACCCCATGTTTTGGTGATTGGGGAGTTGTCGATTGTCCGTTTCTTGAAGTAGGGGTCCATCCATCTCCCTTATTTTTTATATCATGTGGGGTGGGTGTACTGATGTATTCTTGTGGGTATAGCTGAAACCGATTTTAAAAAAGATAAATAAAGGGGTGAGAAGATGATAATTATGATCATATTGTTTTATATGTTATCCTTGATCAAAATTGTGATTTGTAATGGTTGTATTCCTTCTGAAAATCATATATGTTGGTGGTCTCTATTTGAATAATTTTATTGCTTATGAATACTTGATATTGACTTCATGTCGAAAGGATGTATATATGAAATTTATTAAAAATGAATATTTCGTTAAATAAATAGACATAACGGGATTGAACTTGTTCTATGATAACCAATTTTTTATTAACGAGGAAATAAAGAACATGTGTTTTAAAAATTTGGATACACATTTCCTTGTTTTGTTTTTATTTGTGTTGTGTGTGGCTTCATTTTATTTTGTGCCTTGTAAGGCTATGTGGTAGTGCTATTGAGGGAATAACTATAGTTTGGGTAGTCAGGATGGTGTATTGGAATCTCATGTTGAGAGATAGACTGATTGTGGAATGGATGGGAAGAGTTTTTGTAGTGGGGATATAGGTTTGGGTTGTGCAATGTTTTTGTTACTATGTATGATGGGTGTGGTGTTTTTATATATTAGGGATGTTTGGTTTGTTTTGATGAGGTGTGTTTTTAGGTTTGGCTGTATTTTCGTGGTTTTCATGTTGAGCGATATGACATGAAGACACAACTATGAAGAATTATAATGGTATTGGTTGGATTAGGTGGTATGTTGGGAGGAAGTGGGATGTAGGGTATTTTACCATAGTTTTCTTCATCTATTTGGCTTGGATTTGATGATATATATTTTTTGTGGTTGTCAGATTCTTATGTAAGGATGGTATAAATGGTAAATGATTAGTAATGTCAAAACTATTGGGTGTTATGAGGCATTGTTTTTTCAACTTCGTATGTGACTATCGTTCATACAACTATATACATATATAGGTAGAACCAAACATAGTATTGTGATATGGTTGTTTTTTCGAACCCCATAGGTTGGGATGAGTATTTTCTTACTATATATATACCTCTATTTCCTTGTGAATTCTATACTCCCACACCATAATTTAGTTCTATTCACTAAACACCCCTATTATTATGGGGATGGTGTCCTTCCAAATCATTCTGATTGGAGAAAGGATGGATGGGCACCCGCTCTTCTGTGTTACCTCTCCCAGGAAGTGATTCCCAATATTTATCAGGAATTTTGTTATTCATAAGGCCCCAGTGGGCAAGGATGAGTTGTGCTTCCCAGGTGCACTTGGTATGAGATATGTTGTAGTTACCATGTGTCTTTGGGTTGTGGTGTAGTTTGTGTCCCTGATGTCTGCAGGCGGAATAATCTATTTTTGTGTAGAACTAGTATTTGCGTGAAAGATGGGGTGTGGTTGTGATGCACATTTCTCTATGAGAAGGATGTGGGTTGGAATATTTTGATGAGGATAGAGCACAAGGACATCCGTCATTAGGGTATGAGAGTGTCTAGTCAATTTGAATGTGCTTTGGGTACCCATACATTTATGTGCTTACTATATCAAATTACATTACTTGAATAATTTTGTGAGCATGCCTTTTGTGTGGTTTAGGTGGGTAGAATACCTTGTTATGTGATTTTGGATTCTATTGTTTTCTCATGGGGGCATTATTATATCTCCCCCACTTGGGCATGATAGACTTTGGATTTTCTTTCTGAGTAGACTTGTATTCTCACCCTACGTATATAAAATTACTTCCAGGATTCCAAGGAGACTATGTGGATAGTGATATAAAGTACTATCTCAGAAATTAAGGATAGTTTTTGTTTCTCTACATATAATTTCATTTGGTATTTACTTTTGATACCCTATCTTTTGTAACAGTTTGATCTTGCAACATGCATATGGGTTGGTATTGTTTTTATTTCACATGTGTATATATATATATATATATCATAGAGTTGTTTGAGGTTGGAATATCTTTCTTAAGATATTTGTTAATATAAAAAGGGAAATGCTTCCAATTATGTTATATTTCTACACCCTTGGAGTTGGTTTCCACTACATGGCCTACTAGTGGTGGGACTCAGGGGACATTTTCACTATTCCATCATTTTTAGCTTATGAGGGGCATCTTTGGAGGGAGGGGTCATGATAGAATATCATTGAGTAGAGATAAAAAATTCATATACAATTAATCTAATGAGGATTGAAATTGTAGAGAGGATAGTTCATGGTAGGTAAAATTACATTAAGTTTAGTGGTATACCATGTGGGAGTATATCGGGTTCATCCTAGGTGTAGAGATAGAGAACATGATAGAGGATATCACAATAAATTTTGATATGATTCAAGATTGATATACATTTTGGGATGCATTGGCAGTTAGTCAGATATGATTAGTTTTAAATCTGTTGTGGATGTTTCATCATGGTGACCAAAATTAGTATGATGTGATGAGGCTAAAATATCATATGGATGTTCCCTTGGAACACCTGCCATTAATTATGAAGGTGGTAAATATTTTATAGAATCTATCCAATCATATTGGGGGGGATGAGTGTGAAAGAGAATGAGATCATGTTTGAGGAACTCATAAAAATTTTCCTTGACATATTTTTATATGTGTATCTTAGTGTTTAAAATACATAGGAGGCACTACCCCAAATGATTATATATACAATCGCCACATTTATACACCCAATATATATAGATCTGTAGAATAAGTTAGAGATTATTGGGATGATTTTTTATCATGAAGGTGTTTCTTGAGTGAGTTTATATAGGGTAATAATTAAGATAATAGATAAATATAGAGTATCATAGAAGCCCAAACAATCAAGGATATGACCACTATGGAGCCAAACTCAATAGACATTTACATGGCATTATGGGATAAGTGGCTCTAGAGCACCTACTGAGAAATTCCCATTTTATGGTTCCATATAATAGCGGTATCCCCACCATTATGATCAAGTTACTATATCTGGTTGATGAATTTATCATACAGGTATTTATGCCCCAATTGGATATCCCCAACAGTTTCCTCTGAGGAAGTTCCAACAGTTGGGACTACCGACTCTTGAACAACATACATTGGTCAATATTGTTTGGAAGAGGGAATCCCAACCATGGAACCCATAATATTAGAACTATCCATGAGAATATTCATTGATGATTTCAATAGTGAGTATGATGAAATGGATCTAGAAAGATTAATGTAATTGATCCAGCAGCACCAGTAGGGCCAAAGGATGTACAAGGTATCTTCAATTTATCATATACCCTTTTGTGCCATGTTTGATTCCTAGGACTCACACTCTATTATTATTCCATATATTATCTAAACATTGAAACTATATTTGGATACACATCACATTCCCCTATTTATATCCACATCTTGTGGAGGTCATGATTATTTATTTGATGTGTGTCGTAGATCTAGATCGGTGATGAGGTAGCAAAACTCATTGGGATATTACTTTTTTCAGTGGATATGAACAAACAATGTTATTCATGTATACAATGGGTTTTATTAAATGTGATTAGTGATATACTATTTTTATTGAATTGTTTGGTTTTTTATGTGGATGCAATTGGATGGTATTTATTTGATAAAATAGTTAATAGATTGGTGGTACACAAGTGGAGTCCCAACTAAATCTGTTTGTGGGTTGTATGTTTCATCCTGAGAAGTGGATGTTCCTAGATTTATTTAGTATATAATCTATATTTTAATATATAAGGATGTGACACTACACCCTTATAGTGACATCATTTTCAGGATATAGTTGTAACCCTATGAAACATTGATGTGAATGAATCTTTATCAAATAGTGCATATAGAGCTGTGTGAGTTTAGGCACCAAGTTAAAGAGATGATACATATGGTTTCCATTCCACCATGTGTGTCACATAATGGTTATCTAGTGTTTTTATCAAAGAATATGTATGAATATATGATATTTTGTGTAGACTATTAGAGGTTGGATTTGAGGAAGTCCAAAATGCTTTCCGACTTTTGAATATTGATGATTTGTTCAACTAGATGAAGGGATAAAATTGGATTTCCAAGGCCCATTAGTGGTATGGATATCAGTAAATGAGGTTGAAATATAAATATATCAAAAATAATTTCTTTAGGTGTAAATATATACACATAATGTTATTAGTCATACCATTCAGTGCCACGAAGGCACCAGCTATCATGATGGACCCTTGACAATGCCATCTCTATAGAAACCTTTCCATGTGAATGTTTTGGAAGTTGGATGTGATTTTTTTGGGAATTTGGTGCCTCAGTGTTATATGGTTACATAACCATAAATGATAGTGGTATATTATCTTATTAATAACCCAAAAATGTGGTAGAGTTTCAAATTTTCATTGGTATTATAGTCTATTATAGTAGGCTTCACCCCGATTTATCCTAGAATATATCCCCAATAATAGAATTCACTAAGGAGGAAAAATATTTTGTACGAAATAATAATTTCTATACATATGATTTTACAAAAAATTGAATATTATTATTAACATTGTGTATAATTTTCATAACAAGGTTGTGATATTTTAGGTTTTATATGATTAATTACTTATGGGATTAGGTTTTTTCATTATGTAGTATAGAAAAGTAGTCTATTTTGGGTTTGGGTAATTTCACCATAAAATTTTCAAAAATAAAACATAATATTGATATTGGGTGTTTTTTTATTATGTAGAAATTCTGTTGGAATTACCTAATAGGGTATCACATTGTAGATGGATATACCATAAGATCCCAACCTTTGTCTTCGCCTAAATAGATTTGAATCTATAATAATGGAGGTGGATGATTTTTCTTCTGAATTATGAAATTGTGAGCACTTACCCCCACATAAAGTGGATTTTTCTATTTAGGAATTATATTATAATTTCTAAGGGTCAGTTTTTTGTGAGTCATTTAATGTTTTGATGGTGATTGAGGAGTAATTTGTAAGGAATCATGACATGGGGTTGAGCAGTGGTCCGGGTTGTATTTATCTAATGAACAAGAATATATCATTGATGAAGTGGATGGAGGAGTCATAATTGGGAGACTCATGGTATGTGTTGGTGCATAAATGTTTTTTTCCATGGTGATACTTTAGAGGGATAGTCGGATGATGTACAAATCAAGATGCCATTTTAGTGGAGTTTATTTTCTCTGTTGGTTCTTTGTGAGGGGTTCTCTATGAGTTTCATCATTAAAAATTAGTGGTATGTCTCACTACACTAATATATATCATGTCTTGAATAGATAACATTTTATTCCTGGGATAAAATAGTTTTTGTTGGAGTATTTATTGATGTTTCTATTTATTCCATAAGCGAAAGAGGAGTGTTGCGTTATGTGAGGGATATTGCAACCATTTGATGTCTCTATGTGGGAATAAGTGGAAATATTAATTGATTATTTCACATGTTTAGCCTAATCATAGAGATGATTTTATTTATTTTGGGTTACGGTGGGCCAAATAATGAAGTCATCACCATATCTGGAGAACTGTTGATCGAGTTACATAGATGTTTTGGAAAGATAGTTTGTCAATTATTTATTAATGATTCAATCGGTAATGAGGAAAATTATATATAATTAAGATAAGTTTTTACATCATGTGTCTAAAAAGGATTATAATATAAAATTTAACAAAATTTTAACTATATCACTTCTTTTGACCAATAGAAATTTGTTTATATGAATAAAACTATAAAAACATTAGATGATAGGTTTTTAGCCGGTGTTATTGATTTTTGTAGATTTTTGGGAAATAACCTACCATTGGTTGAGTTGCCCTAAAATAATATATATCACTCATATATTTGAATGTATTTTTAGATTCATTGTATGGATGGTCATATCATTCATAATTTTGATAGACATAGGTATGAGAGGTAGTAGTTATAGGTCCTAATGAAGTGTATAGTGGGATTAAGAAGATCTATATTGTTAAAGTGAAAATGTGGAAAGCACCAGACTATATGATGGACTATATTGATTATATTTGGAGGACCCATGAGTATTATTTTAGAGACCATGTATTTTTTGGGGCCTCCTCCCATCAGTGGATAAAAAAATTGATATATTGTGTAAGCTTTCTACTTATTCTGATGATCCCTTTGAGGTTCTAGTGCATGTTGATGAGGTGGAGTATACCTAGGAAATTCCATGATGTCTATCCAGGATCCAGAATATCATCCTAAATCCCTATATTCCATTGTATATTCCCTAATAATAAAAAGTCATTGAATGGAATTATTAGTATTTCTTCGATGATGTGTCATTTAAGGATGAACCAATAATGATCCTGGAAACTTGATAGACATTACTTGGAGGATGAATCACTCACATGGAATATGTGTTGTTGAGGAATGTTGTATTATACGAGATTAATTAGGATTGTGACACAAAAAAACTATTCATAATACGCAATTTTATTTTTATTTTTTACATATTATATTTATGACCTGTTTTAAAAACATGAAGGAGAGCATGTTCAACCAAGGGATGAAAATATCTTCAAATTTAGGGAATTATTCATTGATTATTTTTCATGGGGATGTTTTTTTTATGGTTTTAGAAGTTTTTTACATGATTTTTCTTGAGGTTAAAAATGTTTTGTTTGTGGTTATGTGTAATATTGGTATCTTGTGAGTGGTGTGACATGGTGTGGGGTTGTTCCTCCTGCAAGATAGTGAGGTGAACATGTTTGACGTGTAACGAGATCCCAGAGAGGTATCTCTGGGGAAATATTTAAAAAAAAATTGGATTAATTTTCAGGTTTTGTTTTTAAATTCTCAAGGATGAGAATTGTATCAATGGTATCTAATAAAATGACTCAAATTTCAAAAACAATTTTCTTTTTATGAGGCATGGTGTAGTCATGAAGGTTATTAGAGATGTTTCCCACTGAGTAATTATATGTTTATTCATACCATATCTTTACTGAACATGATACCTGAATTTCCACCACACAGTCAGGTATATTCTCATGTGTTCGGTTGGTTAGTCATGTGGTTAGTGGGCATGATCAGTTTTTTCCTTCATGAGGAAATTTTTTTCCTTTGTTCAGCCACATGTATATTCATGAGGTTGGTTGGTCTTTATATTGGTTGGCATAGTCACTTATTTCATTCATAATGTCATTTTTTTAGATGTAGTTTTGTTTATATAGGTAGTTATACACCTAACCACATTTACAAAATTTATAGTTTTCCACAAAATACCAATAATATATTGAATATTTATTTTTAACATAAATGGGATTATAAATTTATAATTAAGGGCATATAAAGTTTACATCATAGAGGATAAATATTTATATTGGTTTTCTTTTATAATGGAGGATGTTAATTAGTCCTCTCTTGTGGAATTTAATGGGATATATATTAATGGATAATAAATTCATGTCATAATATCCAAAATCTATATTCTATTATTTCATTAATTAAAAAATCATGATATTTCATTATTTCTTTCCCATTAGTTTTCTATCGATATGGACGGTTCCAAAATCATTCATAGTGATTCGTAGATCCCTAAATCCTTTTTTATCCAAATGGTGATATATTATTATTCACTAATCTCTTAATCGATACTGAAAATCTTGTGAATAATCTTTCTTATAAGAAGGGGATTCATGTTACCTATATATTTATGTGCATCTTTGGGTATTGCATGATTTTTTCCATCCACTGGGGGGAGATAAGGGTCAAATTCATTAATATAAAATCATTGATGACTATTAAATTTATAGGAAAGGGTATAAATTTATTGTTTTAATATATTTTGATATTACTGATGAGATTATACATGTATGATTCCATTATTAATATTAGGGATATTGGGATTGTTTCTTATGTTATACTTTATATAATTGTGATTCCCTTATTGGGTGACCCATTTATACCATCTGAGATAATATCCAAATAATGTGTATATGGATAATGAATTGTTTTCCCCTATAAATAAGGAATAGTTTATGGAATACCCAAGATAAATAATGAAGTAATCTAATGTAATACCATGAACTAAAATTAATGTAATTAATGTGATCATGTATGTGTTTCTATGTGTGGTTGTTTTTGTTAGGTTTCCTTATGTCAGGTGGGAAATTTTATGACAATGGTGGTGATTGTATGTGTTTTGGAATGTGTTTGGGAGTGTTGTGATGGTTGGTAGTCCTGGGAATTAATGTGAGGTGTTTTGAAATAGTGGTGAAGTGTTTGTTTTGTTACTTGTGGTGGTTTTTATATAAGGTTGTAACAGTGATATGACTTGAAATATGTCGTTTTGCAGTGATGGTTGATGAGATATGGGAAAGGTATTCATTGGTGTGGTTTTTCTAGTTTCCCAATTAATTATGGAATGGATTGAAATGATGAAATATTAAATGAAATTTGTTTGTAAATTAATAATGATATTATGTAATTGATTTCCTGTAATAGGATTAATTGAAAGGAATGATGAATGAATGGGAAACGTTAATATGAATGAAATGGATTAGTAGTGGGAGTTATTTGGAAAAAAATAATTCTACAACACGATGGGTCCTTTTATTGAATTTGATATTGTGTTTCTATGTGGGGGGGATACAATGCATTTATTAGTGCCATCAATTTTGATGAATGTTCTATAGTGTGGTGGTGGTGATAGGAACTATGGTAGTGTGGTTGTTGTCATCCCTTGGGTTGGGTATTGTGTACTCTTTATCTATAATGTATTTCAAGTTATAGTAATACTCTCCAATACCATGTTGGGTATCCATCAAATTTTATTACACTCTATGGATTTAGTTGTTCTCCCCAACATCTTTGTTCTTTGTGATACATGGGGAAGGAAACCCATCATCCTAACTATTGCTTCTTTTCTAGTGATGGACTAGATTGGTGAATGTCATTGCCTTGTTACGATACCTGATAAAATTGTAAATTACCTAATGGTCGTGGGGATTTAATATGTGGTTGTGGTGGGGAATTGTTGGAGGAGGGAACATGTTTGATATCATCCACATTCAAAATATGATACTACCCTGGACATAATATGTGGTTATAATTAAATGGTGAGTGATGTTATCAAAATGTGGTAGAACCAATATGAGGTATTGACAGGTATAGATTCATCCCAACCCATATCAATGATTGATAGATATGTGACATGATATATATTTAAGGGATTAGAGGAATTGGCATTAGACATTAGTTCATGAGAGTGAAAAATGACTAGGAAATTTGTTACATGGTTCATGTTAATTGACTTTTTTGGATACCAGGATACTGTGTGGGATGTGTGATTTTTTTAAAATTTCATTTTGAGGATAGTATTAGTTAGTTTAATAATTAATGTACATATCGGGTATGTGGGTTTTTCAATGACGCCATAGTAATTCCTTTTCACATGAGATCATGAGACCTTTGATATCATCATATAGATTATAAATGTTTTTCTCAACTAAAGAATATATATACTGGTTTTTTAGGTTGGTTTTGGTATTAATATTGGATTTAATAGCTTGTATTTTAGTGAAGTTATTGACTGGATTAATTGATCTATTCTTCATCAATATTTATTTGGATAATTTTATTTCTACTTATAGACATTTTTCATGCATTGTGGGATAATACGGGATAAATTTATATTTAATTCTGGAATTTTATGGGGTTTTATTAACTAATATCCTGATCCAATATTATTATAAAGGGTAATATATTACATATTTCCACTTTTTCGGTTTATGCTTTTCACCAACCTGGGAACTACTAGAGGTGGGTCTACAGAGTTATTATCTCAAATTCTTATTTTTCATCCATGGGGATACCTTTGTAGGGACACAGTATTCACACGTAAAAAAAGATATTATATATTATTTTTTTATAATTCATGATAATGTATGATGACCAGTGGTGTATATGCTTAACTCATGTGATGGGATGTAATAACCTAACAGAGTATACTGGTTGAGTATATTATATGTCACTTTGGGTTCCAAACTCTATTTAAAAATTTATCAATTTTAAAGTGTGGGATAAATTATTACCCTAAATGTTAATACCTAATTTCATTCAATTAGGATGATTTATTTAAACTAAGAATTAGGTTATATATATACTCAGTTGTTTGGGTGTATATGGGTATATGTGTGAGGTATATACAGGTAGAATAATTTTATATCATATGGGATAACCCCAAATTATCATCTCAGATCCCAATATGAGGATCAAATACAATATAAAAGGTATTAAACCTCTTTGTATAGGTTGTATTAATTTTCATTTTATATAGTATAATGTGATGCATCCATGTATTTTTGTTCATAAACATGGATATTGACTTCAAATAGAACATTTGAAATTAATAATTAAATGTGTATACATATTTATTCGAACTTTAACATTTTCAATATTGTTCTTTGAAAACACTCGTAGATCCTTATAATGAATTTATTATTATACCATGAATAGAAAACCTAAGAGAAATTAAAATCCAACTATTTCATTTAAGGTAACTACATGAATTTTTTTAGTTATGGCACTCATCAATCGTAAAATATCACTTATCATAGTGTGTTATCCACACTGACATTAGATTTGGAGTTAGTAGTGGGATTGTTGAAAGACTCCTCCGGCACATCACCTATTCCTCATTTCCCAACCATTAACATAGGTATTGTTCGACTAACTTTTATTCTATCATGTTTTTATACTTTTTGATAATTTTTAGGTAGATTTTCATTCATTTTTAGAGTTATGATCTATTATATATTCATATTGTATCCATTAAGAAAATTTTATTACCCCAATTTTGGTTATATAACCCATTTACTTTTGTTTATTAATTGTTTTTTATAAATTAGAGTGTTTCCATAAAATATAGAGTTTCCATAAAATATAGTGTTTCCAAAAAATAGATAGTTTCTATAAAATAGGGAGTTTCCCAAAAAAAATGAGTGTTTCCATAATATAGAGACTTTCTATAAAGTTGGGTGTTTTCATAATGTTGTTTTCTTCAAAAATTTGGGTTATTTCTATAATGTGGGGTTGTTCTATAAAGCCAGTTGTTTCCATAAAGTGTGGTGTTTCCATAAAGTGGGTGTTTCCATAAATTGTGTTGTTTCTATAAAGTGGGGTGTTTCCATAAACATGATTTTTTCCATAAAAAATTTGATTCCATAAAAAGGGTAAAGGTGAAGGGTGGGAGAGATTGGGGGTTTTATAAGGAGTGCTGGGGCAAAAATTAAGGTCGCTCAATCCATACATTGTCTCCCCAAACCACGTGGTCAAACCTTGGGCAGATGTCAAATCTTGGTCTTATATTCTAGGAGCATACTCAATTTTGCTCTATATATTCAGTTTTGGATCAAAATTATCTGATTTCAGCATTACTCACCCTAGATGGCTGGAGAACCCTCCCCACATGAGTTAAATCCATCCCAGAGCTTTCCCTTGGTGATTTCGACTCCGATTCTTGAGTTATGTCACCATTCATTATGGATTTGTAATGTTTTCTTAGATATGCTTAGATCTACATCTCTGATCTCCATTATTTCTCAGATATGAATCTATAACAGGTAGATATATGTATCTGGATGCCAAAGAATTCAATTTTTTTGTGATCTTTCTAGCATAAGATAAGTAAGGCCATTCAGGGAGAATTGACCCAATTTCTTATGCGTATTTGTCTGTTATTCAATGTTTCATCAAAACCTTAATGGTAGTTGACTTCTATCTCAAATTATCTTGAAAGAATTTTTTGTCTACGATTCAAATTAGTTCATTAATTATGAAATTAATGTAAAAGTCTTCATTTGTAATGATTTATGGTTTTCGTGAAATTGCGTGATCTTGGTGAATAGTTGTGAAAAGTGGGATTAGATTCATGAATTTAAAATTATGATATTAAATTATGTATTTTATGGAATTGCTAAAGAGTTTCTGGAAAAAATATTTTCAATAGAAATGGTTTTCCATAACAAATAGAGTTTTATTGAAATGGTTTTGGAAATAAAATGGATTGGTATTGAAATGTTTTAGACGTAAATGGCCTTCAATAAAAAGTTGTTATTATTGAAAGGGTTGTTTTGGAATGATTGTTGGGAATATGTTATGTTTGTTCATGTTTCATACACAGGTCACAATTGAAATATGAACTTTTACTTGATGCCAAATGCCTAATGGCACATGGGAATTTCATACATGGGGCTTGGTTAAAATATGACCTTGTGCTTAGTGTCAATGGGTTAATGGAACATAGGAAAAAAATACCTTGTGATGAATTGGTAGATAAATGAGAAACCACCCATGAGCATGGAACTGTCACAATGTAGCATGCATAGTTGGTTTCATGGGTTTGATTAATGGTTGGGTATGACTATAAAGGGATATTTTGGAATTGTTGTAATGATTGTTTAGTTATTTTCTGGAAAAATATCTTGATGGGAAAAATTGGTTTCAATTTCACTTGTATGAATTGGTAATGAATGCTTTTGGAAATTTTTTTAAATTTAGTTATAAACTGCTTTTGTGAAAAAAATTTATAGAAACTATTTTATATAATTGGTTCCAACTCTTCTATCCTAGTGGTGTGAGTAGGGAAGTCATTGGGGAAAACCTACTGAGTTTTATACTCACCCATTCTTTGACACTTTGGTGCTTTTTAGGATGTTATCATCTGCGACAAGGGAAATGGTATTGTTTCACACGTGTTTAGAAATACCCCGTGATTTTTGGGTAGTTTAGAGATTTTGGTGCTTCGAGCTTGTGGAGAATGGAGTCTTGAGAGATTATTGTGTCGTTTTTCTACTATGTACTTTGATACTTTAGTATTCATCAATTTTTCTTTACATTTATTTGGTTTAGAGATACTTGATGTTTTTGAGTTGTCTTTCATTTTTTCATTCATCATATAGTGAATGTGGGTTATGGTTTTTAGGTTTATTAGATTATTTATTAAAGGGTAAATCGTCCCCCACATGTATTTGAAACCCTTCGGCATTTATTGTCAGCCTTTGGCATCTTGTGGAAATCGCTTAAGATATAGTAATGTCTCGTTTTACTCTCATGTCAATGACAATTTGTGGGTTATTGGGAATGGTATCAGCTAGTTCAGTCATTTCCTAACAAGTAGTCATCGATGTTCCTTTTTTTGGAGATGAAATCCCTTCTGGTCGATTCTTTGTGTTTGAATCTTAAAAAGGATTAGGATGGTCGGAACTTGAAATATATAGCATAAAATGATGTAGATAACCCTTTTACTCTGAACGTAAAATTACAAGGGATTTGGGTCATTATGTTTTTGGAGACAATTCTAGGATTTTGAAATCTCATTTTCAAGGGTTTACCCAATGAGACGAGCATGACATGCACTGTAGAGGAATGACTTTCCACTAAGAGTGCATACATCTTTTTGAGGAATGATTAATGTTGTGAAAAAAACCTGTTAATTTTTTAAAATGTATGGAATAGGTTTTCAAATTAATGATTTTGAAAAAGAGAATCCTTGTCGTATTTTAAAAATGGTTTAATTTTTAAAAGAAAGTGAAGTGGTTTCATAAATAGTTGAATATAGGAAAAAAGGTATTTTTGAAAATAATATTATGATTATTGATGTGATTGAATTTGAAATTCTAAGCCAACAGTTGCTAGAGAGTGAGTTAAATAGAGTTTTTTGTTAGTTTAGAAAACGACACTTGGTAGGTGTCGTCGAAACCAACCTAAATAAGCTTCCGAGAATGTGGTCACCCCAGAACCACGTGTGAACCAAGGGCTAGTTCAGAGTATTTTCCATGATTTTAAAGATATGGAAAAAGGGCACTGAGGGAATAATCCACAACATGTAGACCATACCATCCAATTCATGTAGCAGAATCCACCTAATTTCTGGTGTGATTTCGAACCTGTGAAGGCAGAGGTGTGGCTATATAGGATGGATCGTATCTTCAACGTAATTGGCACTCATGTAGATCTAATGGTCTAACTGTAGATGTATATTCTCAAGGATCATGCACATCAGTGGTGTGATTTAGTGGTGTAGGATAAATTGGATGAAGGAATTACAGGGGAGGATTTTGAGAAAATGTTCAACAAAAAATTCAACCATCACACGTTCAATATCCAGAAAAAGATGGACTTATTCAGCCTAAAACAAGAGAGTCCCTTTGTCATAATGTATGTGACTATGTACATGAAATTAGTACGCTTTTCACCATATTTTTTGCCAAGTGCCTCTTTGGAGGCACACATCTTCGAATTAGGGCTACGAGAGGAGATTCGGTTAAACATTTACATTCTTTTATTATAGATTATACAAATATTCTGAACAGTGCGACTATGGATGAACCTGATATCTTTGGATCTATGAGGGGAGGCATGATGATAACTATAGGAAATGGTGGGAACTCAACCGATGGGAACAAGCGGAAAAGGGAGACATATTTCCAAGGTGAAAGTGGAAATAATAACCAGGATTTTGGATCAGTAAATCTTCTTCCACGACCCTAGAGAAAAGTAGGTTGTTTTTAATGTGGTTCTATTGACCACATAAAGAGAGAATGTACATCAGAACCTAGATCATGTCATAATTTCAACACGATGTGACATCTTTAGCACTGTTGTCACTGTTCTCCAATGTCAGGTGCTTGAGACACTTCTTAGGTGATGCATGCATTGTATGCTTCGACTGGACGAGGACAACAGAATCAGTCTCATGAGAAGAGTAGAGCTATCCATGGTGTTTCTATAAATACCATGACTCCTCGACTAGGGAAGTATCAGCAAGGAAACAAGGAGAACAGTGTAGGGAATAAACAATTATATGGAGCGGAGATGATGATTGATGATGATCAGGTCGGACCATCTAAAGTGAGAGGTATGCTTATTTTGAATTATACCATTTTTCAAGTGTTGTTTGGTACTGGTGCATCACATTCCTTCATTTCTTCTCATGCTCTAGACTTTCTATGTTTAAAACTATAAATGATGCCTTCTGTTTTGAAATTGAAAACTCTACTCGGGCAAAGAGAATTTTAAGACTTTATGTGTAGAGAATGTTCTATAACAATTAATGAATATGAGCTAAAACGAGACTTCTCGATGTTGGATATAGATGACTATGATTTAATCCTATTTATGGATTGGATGACAACGTTCAAGGCTCAAATTGAATATTTTTGTAGAACAGTTAGTTTCAAGACCGAGGACTACATCGAGCATGTCTTTAGAGGAGAGTGAATTGTAAAGAAGTGTGAAAAGAGCTTGTCGGAGCCAATAGTGGGAACAATAATTTTCCAATTTTTGGTGTTTAATTTGGCATCAATAGAAGAGATCGATGAAATTATTTTTTCATCTATTGTGGTTCAATTTTTAGATGTCTTTCCCAAGAACTTCTCAGGGTTACCACATCTAAGGGAAGTGAAGTTTACAATTGATCTCCTTCAAGGGACTGGACTTATTTCCCTTCCATCTTATAAGATGGCACAAATAGAATTACTGGAATCGAAAGTGCAGTTATAGGATCTGGAAAGAATGGGTTTCATTCGACCAAGTATGTCTCCACGACATGCAACAGTTTCTTTATTGAATAAGGAATATGGAACTCTTCGGTTGTGTGTTTATTATCATAATCTTATCCACTTATGATAAAGAACAGATATCCACTTCCATGCATTGATGACATTTTGAAAAAATTATGGGGAGCTCACTGGTTATCCAAAATTGACTTATGTTCACAATTTCAACTATTGATTATTTGGAAAGAGGATATTCCAAATATAGCTTTCAGAAGTAGATATGGCCACATTGAATATGTAGTAATGAATTTTGGCCTAACAAATGCACCAGAAGTTTTCATGACATTGATGAATCAGATATTTCAACAATATCGAGATTCTTTTGTTGTTGTGTTTGTGGATGTCACTTTGGTCAATTCAAAGGGTTAATCATGTGATAAACATGGAAACAGTGTTAAAAATATTGAGAGATCATTGTTTTTTATGCCAAATTATCAAAGTGTGATTTAGGGAATCAAGAAGTAATTTTTCTTGGCCATGTCATTTCTAATAAAGGTGTTTATGTTAATCCTGAAAAGATAGAAGCTATTATCTCTTGGCCACCACTGAAGAATGTTTTCAAGATAAAATGTTTTCTTGGACTAGCTGGTTACTACTGACGTTTTTTTTGTGATTTCTCAAGACTAGAATCAGCAATGATAGCTTTTAAAAAAAGAATACTCCATTTCATTAGAGAAATGAAGGTCAGAAGTCTTTCCATTAAATAATATTTTGGCTTACATCGACAACTATCATGATCTTTCCAGAATCTGGACATGGGTATGTGGTGTATTGTGATGCTTCAGGATCAGGTTTGGGCTATGTTCTTATGAAAAGATATTATGTGGTTGCTTATGGTTCAAGGAAGTTGACAGTGCATGAGAATAATTACCCAACACATAATATGGATTTTTATGCAGTCATCCATGCTTTGAAAACATGGATAAATTATCTCTTTGATGAGAAAATTATAGTGATTATGGATCAAAGAAGCTTGAAACACATTTTCTCACAGGGAGATGTGAATCCGAGGAAAATGAGATGGATAGAGTATCTCCAAATGTTTGACATTGACTTGATGTACACACAAGGGAAAAGAAACTCAGTGGCAGATGCATTGAGTAGAAAGCTGTATTATAAAATGGAAAAATAAGATTACGATGAATGGTAGTGGATGTCAATCTTAGCAAACATGCACTTGCAATGTGAATACCGAGTTGATGTTGCAGTTTTTATTTTAGTTACGCTTGTTCCTGATTTAGTAAAAATGATAAAATAGGCACACACATATGTGGAAGAATGTCTGGTTGTATGTTTAAAACAAAAGTGTGGGGAGACTATTGAGGGATGGAAACTTAATGGATGTTCAATTTTGTGTTTCATAGATCTGATGGTTGTACCTATGGTTTTTCAGGAGTAACTCTTTCATGCCTACCACCATTCGAGATGAACTGTACATTCAGGTACACAACAGATGTATAACGAATTGAAGGCACACTTCTGGTGGAGCGGAATGAAAAAGAAGGTGGTCGAGTTCTTCTCAAGGTGCTTAACTTGTCAGCAGGTTAAGGCATAGCATCGGTGACCAGATGGAATGTTATAATCTTTTTCCATCCCAGTTTTGAAATGGGATCGGATAACAATGAATTTTGTTACTGGTATTCCAATAATGGTCTAGAAACAAAATTACATTTGGGTTATAGTGGATCTTCTAACGAAGTCAGCCCAATTCATCCATATTCGTGAACCTCATTTGGTGGAGGATCCTTCAAAAATATATATCCGAGAAGTGGTAAATACGCATTGTGTACAAGTGTCAATAGGCTTAGATAGGGATCTTAGGATCAAATCTTGTTTCTAGAAATCCTTACAGCATGCTCTTGGGACTTAGTTGACTATGATCATGACATATCATCCTCGGATATATAGGAATTCCAAGCAGATGATACAAAAATTGGAAGACATGATGTAGGCATCTGTAATAGATTTTTTTGGTATCGTGGGAGGATCATATACCATTAGTGGAGTTCTCATAAAATAACAGCTATCAAGCCTCAATACACATGGCCCTGTTTGAAGCATTGTATGTGTGTCCTTGTTGTTCATCACTATGCTTGGTGGAAATAGGCTAAACATTACTAGTCAGCCAAGCCTTGTACAAGAAACAATGGAGAATAACTCGTTGATTAGAACGAGGATGGAAACAGCTTCAAGTCGTCATAAATCTTATGTAGATCACCATTGAAAACCATTGTCATTAGCTGTGGGTAATCATGTCTTCTTGAGGACCACTCCTAGTCTTAGACATCGTCACATTAGGAAGTAGAGTAGTTATATCCTATATACATTAGACCTTTTGAGATATTGGATTAGGTTGGAGAGGTGGAATATCGGTTGGCATTACCACCATAGTATAGTTTAGTGAATATTTTGTTCCATGTATCCTAGTTGAAAAAGTATCACCCTTGTCTTGACCATGTGATCATATGGGATAACGTTGAGCTAGAACCGGATGCATCACTGGTACATATCCCAGTGCGGATCATGGATAGAAAAGATAATGTCTTACATGGGAAAAGCATCGGCCTAGTGTGGGTTTTAGGGAAACAAGGTCAGATTCAGGAAGAGACATTGGAATGTGAGAAGGAAATGAAAGAGCAGTGGCCGATACTCTTATTTTCCAGAGAGGGATTTCTACATTCTAGGGATGGAAAGACCAATGGTGGGGATAATTTGTTACCCCTATTTTAGGTACATAACCCTTTTCCATTTGTTTAATATAATTTGAGTTTATAAATTTGAGAGTTTCCATAAAATATTGAGTTTCCATAAAATAGAGAGTTTGCATAAAATAGAGAGTTTCCATAAAATATGGATTTTCCATAAAATAGAGATTTTCCACAATATAGAGTGGTTTCATAATGTTGGTTGATTACAAAAAGTTGGTTATTTCTATAAAGTGGGTTGTTTCAATAATGTGGGTTGTTTCCATAATGTGGGGTGTTTCCAAAACGTGGGTGTTTCCATAATGTGGGTTGCTTCTATAAAGTGGGGTGCTTCCATAAAGATGGATGTATCCCTGAAAAATGTGTTTCAATATAAATGGTAATGGTGACGGATGGGAGAGTTTGGGGGTATAATAAGGAGTTTTGGGACCAAAAGGAAGGTCACACGATCCATACACAATTTCCCCAACCCGTATGGTCAAACCATGCACATAGATCAAATCTCGATCCTTTTTTCTTGGAGATTACTCATTTTTTCTCAATATATTTCATCATGGCTTCAAAACGCAGCTATTTTGAGATTAATCTCCCTAAAAGTTTGGATAACCCTCCCCACATCTCTTGGAGCCAACACATATCCTTTCGTTGGTGATTTCCGGTTTGATTCCTGAGGCATGTCACCATTCTTTCTGGATTTGCAATGTTTTCATAGATCTTCATAGATATACTTCTCTGATATCAATTATTTCTCAGAGATAATCATATAGTGGGTAGATATACATTTTTGGATTCCAAATAATTCAATGTTGAGTCGTGATATTTTTAGGATAAGAGAACTAAGGCCATTATTGGAGAATCGACCCGCTTTCTTGTGCGTTTTTTGTCTGTTGTTAATGTTTCGTCAAAACCGTCGAGGTAGGTGACTTCTCTCTCAAAATTTTTTGATAGAATTGATTGTATTAGATTAAATTTTTTTCATTTATTAATAAATGAATTGAAAAATATTCATTGGTGATGATTGATGTTTTTTATGAAATTGTGGGATCTTGGTGAATAGTTTTGAAAATGGTGTTTAGTTTCATGAATTTAAAATGATGATTTTAAATTATGGATTTTCTTGAATTTCTAAACCATTTAAGGAAAATGTATTTTCCATTGATATGGTTTTCAATAGAAAATGTAGTTTTATTGAAATGTTTTGGAACCGAAATGGTTTGGTATTGAAATGGTTTTAATAGAAATAGTTTTAAATAAATATAAGTTTTTATTGAAAGGGTTGTTTTGGCATGATTTTTGGGAATATGTTGTGTATGTTCATGTTGAATATTTAGATATTTTTTGAAATTTTTCCTTGTTTTCAGTGAAAAAGGTTTAATGGAACATGAGACTATCACACATGAGGTTTGGTTGAAATATGACCTTGTGCTCGGTGTCAACGGTTTAATGGCACATGGGAAACAAATACCTTGGGACAACATGGTAGATCAACGAGAAAAAAATCATGAGTATGGAACTGTCATAATGTAGCATGAATATTTTGTTGCATGGGTTTGAGGAATGGCTGGGTAAGCCGATAAAGGGATATATTGTAATGGTTGTAAAGATTGTATAGTTTTTTTCTGGATAAATTTATTGATGGGAAAAATTGGTTTCAATTGCACATGGATGCATTGGAAATGAATTGTTTTAGACACTATTTTATATTTAGTTATAAACTATTTTTGAGAAATTGTTTTATATAATATGTTTTATATTATTGTTGCTAACTATTCTATTCTAGTGGCGTGAGAAGGGATGTCATTGGGGAAAACATACTAGGTTTTATACTCACCCCAACTTTGGCACAATGGTGCTTTTGCAGATTCTATCTTTCAGGGCAAGAGAAAAGGTAATGATTCACACATGTTTAGCACTACCTAGTGATGTTAGGGCAGTTTAGATATTTTGGAGCTTGGATCTTCTAGAGCATGGTTTCATGAGAGAGTCTTCTGTAGTTTTTCCACTATGTACTTTGATAAATGGTTATTCTTCCGCTATTGCTTATTTTGATTTGGTTTTGAGCTAAATTAAGGTGTTGAGTATTCATTCATTTTTTCATGATTTATATAGTGAATTATGGTTATGGTTGGTAGGTTTATTGGTTTATTTCATAAAGGGTAAATCGTCCCCCACTTGTATTTGAAACCCTTCAGCATTTATTACCATTTTTGGCGTCTTGTGGACGTATCATAAGGCCTAGTAATGACTCGTTGTACTCTCAATCAAATGATAATTGGTGGTTCATTACAATAATTTTAATTAAATATTTTATTTATTGAAAATTCTATTTTTGGGTGATTAATGAAAAATTTCTGATTGGCTCTACCTATGAATTTGGAATTTGATGAACGATTATAAATTATTACACTACTACACTTCATGACCAATGGTTCTAGTTTAACTTCCATGAATGTGTGAAATTATGAATTTTTAATATTACATCATTTTTTAATTTTTTAATATTCATGTTTGGAATTAATATTTACTCAATAATATATATTTTAAAATGTATATTTTTTAAAAATTTCTGTAAAATATATTATATTTTAAATTAGAAGTAAATTAAAATTTTCATATTAATATGTTAACTTTTATTTTTAAAATGATAATTTATATTAATGTTTTCTATAACTTCTTATCAATAAATTATATTTTTCTCTAATTGAAATATTGTTTAAATAATAAACAGTTTATAAATGTATATTTATGTCAAATCTATGTATTTATGTTTGATATTTTATCTTATTATTATCATAGAAATTACATTATAAATGTTTGAAAATACTATGGGTTATCATATAAAAAATAAATATCATTTATTTGAAGTATATATATTATTATAACATATAATTTTTTTCGAAGTTAAAAGTTATTATTTAACTAGAATAAATATATTTAAATAATATTAAAATATATTATTCAACATCGTACCAAAATGATGTTTGAATTATTTTATTATAATTCTTATAATTACTAAGGTTTTACAATATATTGTGACCTTGATATATGATAACATATATACTTGAAATTTTACTAAATATCATAAAATATTTTTTTAATTTAATTAATATATTTTTATATTTTTAATGTATTTCTTTTTGAAAGATAAAATTTAATGAAAAGAATTTATAAGTTCCATAAAACTTTGGAATTGAAATTCATTTTATAATAAAATAATTGGGTTTTATTATAATATTTTTTCTTTCAAAACTAAATAATATGATATTTATAAAAAAATGATTTACAAATGTCTATGTATTGTGCTTGTAAGCTTTTGTAGTATAAAAAATTATAGTTTTTAATTATTTGAAGTGATTATGTCAACACAAAATAGTTTAAGGAATATTTTTAGGATAAAAATAAATATTATGAAAATATTTAACCAATTTAATTTTAAATCTATGGAAATGGAGATATATATTTAGTAAAAATACATTTTTAAAAATAAAAATTATAATAAATGGAATTTAATGATAAAATTGTTTTATAGAAAAATAATAAATCATAAAAACATATCTTTACAAAAATTTTGTTGATTAATTTTCAACTATACCTTTTATATTCTATTTAGGAACCTCATTTCACATAATACATTTCTTTTTATCCCATGAAGATTGAATATTTTTTAAAATTCCATCGAATCTTGTGTATAAAATAGAACCCATTCAAAGCTTCAAAAATAACAAAAATTTAACATTTTTTATTCTTATTCTACCCCAAAACCTTATAAACATCCTTTCCATGTTTTTTATTTCTCTATTATGCCAATTTCCCTTTTCTAAAGGCCATATACTCAATCTGAAGGGGGTGATTCAAAGAGCATGGTAAGAGTTTTAAATTAAGTATTTTCATTTTATTAAATAATAATTTTTTCTAAAAAAATCATAATTTTTTTTAATTATACTATATGTATTCTATTTCATTTTTATAAACTCCATTTTTTACAAATTTCTGAGGAATAATGACCATTTCACTCTAATAATCTCTTTTCTATTTTCTATTTTTATATTTAAAATTTGGATTCAATATCTATTTCAATTATTTTATATTCTCCACTTAATGAATATATGTTATTTAAAACAATTGGATATAATTTTAAAACATTGGTATAACTATTAAATTAGTTTCTACAAAAATTTAAATATTTATTATCCATTCTTTTTATTTTAACTCTCCAATAAATGACATTCAACCATGATTGTTTTACGCTACCTATGTAAATAATGATGTTTTAGTATTCATGTGTTACTATCATTAATATTCCTAAATACTTATTTCAATGAATAATATGATATTAATAATAAACCAATCCACTTTTTTCTAATGATAAAATAACCTTTCTAATAATGACATTAGAACTACTCCTTAAAATTAATTTTAAGGAAGGAAAACGTGTTATATGAGGAATATTTTAAAAATTATAAATTTGTACTAAATTATTAATCTCCATTACTTCATGAAATGGACTAAATTTATAAATTTAAGCGCTTTAATTTTATTTAACCATTGGAAAATGATCTTTGATTGTTACCATTAAACTGAATTCATTTTGGAACAATATAACATGAAACCCCAAAATTAATGGACTAAGAAAAACTAATTCAAAAAAATTATAAAATGTTTTCATAATTAAATAAAAAATAATAATGCAAGAAAAATCATGTAATATAATAAATAAAAATTATAATTGTATTACTGACAATGATAAATAATTTGAAATACATTCATGTGTTTGAGGTAATATGATTCTTATATTAATTGTCGTTTTATGAGACATCCCCCATACAATTCATTTATATGGAATTATAATATGTATACATTGTCCCAGAAATACCTATTTCATATTATAAATGTACTTAATGTGAATAATAATTCCATTTTTATTTGATTCATTCATTTTATTTTTATCACATATTATAACGATTTTAATTGGTTATCTATAAAGGTGTTTTGAATTCATTTTTTAATAATATTTTATATTTATTATATCACATGATTGTAATGTATAGGCTATCATAAATTGAATTAATAAATTATTTAGGTAAAATTAGATTTCTGAATTGTTTTTGTCTAATTTTAAAAATTTGGAGAACATTTTGAGTTAATATGTCATTGGATGAGTGTAAATTAAAAGGCACATATTACCATTATAGTTGTTGTTTTTATTTTATTTCAACAAAATTAATATTTTTTTGATAACATGAATGTAATTTTTTGTATAATTGACTATTTTGATACTTATTAACTTTATGGATAACTATGATTTTATGTTAAGTCAATTTTGGTTATTTTAGAAATCATTTATAGGTTTTTTTGAAAATAATTTTAAGGATAAACCACCATTGGGATTTAAAAGTGAGTTAATGAATATGTGGTTACAATATTTTTGGAAATGTTCAATATAATTTTGGGGGTTTTAGTTATTTTTAGTATTGATAACCTTATATTATATTATTTCATGGTAATCAATTTTATTTAAGTAAAATCCTTACATTTATTTTTGGATTATTTTTTCTAATGGTATTATTGAGGTAAGATTTTATGTAAGAATATATTAGATTATTTTTAGGGTTTATATATACGTGTAATTTAGATTAATATAATTTAGTGGAGAAAACATAATGTAGCCTAAGTTGAACAAAAAATATAATTTTTTAAATTTTATTTTTTTTATAACATTAACATATCATGAGAATAATTTTTCATTTGATTATTTATTTATAATTTTGTTGGTATTATATTTCCTCATGATAATAATTCCCATTTTAGTAAAATAATCAAAAAAATAAATTATTACACATTCCTATAAAATTTTTATTTCTATTCATTAGTGTAGAGAATTCTCAATTTCTCATTAAAAACCCAAGAAGGTATAAAATAATTTTTTTTCATTATTCATAAATAATTCAACTTTGACTTTTTTTTTAATTTAAAATAAATAAGTGGATAAAAAATATTAAAAAAATGGTTTGGATTGAAAATAATGAATAAAAATAATTCATTGAAGTCTATTTTGACATACTTTTATTCCCAAAATAGTAAAATAAATCATTGGAATCAAGAAAAAGGATGAAATAATAGCATGGATTACATGGAAAAAACATCATAACATCATGGTATGTCCCTGGAAACAAATTCATAATCATGATTTTTAGAAAAAAATAATATATAGTTAAAATAAATAATATTAATAAAACATACATTTATTCATATTTTTATTGAAATAATGAGTTTTTTGGTCTCCACATAAATATTAATGTTCATAAAAAATATACAATTAATCTTTTGTCTATATTTTAAAAAAAATTACAATAATGTGGAAGAAATTTCATTAATGTTGGAGTATCTGAAAAATGAGATATTTATAATAACATATATATTTTATGTTTTATTAATTTTTATAATATTAATTTTTAATTATACAATAATTATTTATTTTAAAATGTATCTACAATTATTTTGTGCTCCTACATTTTTCATATAATCCATTAGACCCAAATTATGCATTTAAAATTATTATGTTAACATTATCTAAAGAAGATGTTCTATTTTATGGTTTAAAGTATTTCATTAACATGATTTACAACGTTGATCTAAATAAAATTTAATTTAATAGTCAAAATATTTTTTATATGTATTTTTTTATTTATTTATATTTATATTTATATTTATATTTATGATTATGATAAATATAATTGTATCAAGTTTAGAATGAATAATATGGTCCGACCTTTCACAAATATATATTTATTATTTGAAATGAAAATATTATTTCAATATATATTGGGTATCTTCTTAAAAGTTTTTATTTCAGTTCATTTACTTATTTCAAAAATATACATAGAAAAATTATCTCAAAAAATAATTTGATAGTATTTTTTTAAAAAGATTAAATTTTTTAATTTATGAAAAAAATAATATACCTTATTTATTTTAGAAACATTTTAAAAATTTATGGAAAATGATTTAATATTATTTATTCAATTAGTAGATTAGTTTAAAGAAATTTTGATTAATTTATTAACTTCAACATTCAAATTCAATGTGTTTAAAAGTTGTGTAACTCAATTGAATTCACATTCCCCAACATATAACAATATGATTTTAAATTTAATTCAATTCTTAATATTTTAATTTGATCTAAAATGTCATAGGAATTTATAAAAACCTATTTAATATTACATACATAATAAAATAATAAAAAAATCATATATATATATAATAACTATTTAATATAAATTAATTTAGTTATAAATGAAAATTTGAAACCCATTATTTGTGACGACTTAATACTAGTATAACATTGATAAAGTGAATATTTCCAACGAATTTGAAACATATGAGAATGTATATTATTAAATATGAAATTAAGAGGTATAAATTATTACTTATCTAATGTTATATATATATATATATGCATTCATGAATTTCAGAATTACATAATGATTTAATTATTCAAATGTATACTTAGTGCTTGTACAAGGCATGAAAAAACGAAATAATTGTATGAAAATTTTTATCATGATATAAATTAGAAGAATAGTTTTAATACATTTTAATTTGATAATAATAAGTAATGTGAAATTAAATTTATCCTAGTAATTTATTTATAAAATTATATAATTTTAAAATATTCCAAAATTCATAGGCAATGTCGATGAAACTCTTATGAAAGCTAGATAAATGTTAATACATGAGGATTAAAAATGATTAATGTGAACTAGTTTTGAATAATTATAGTTATTCATAGTTGACAATGAATATCATGATACGTTATCAATTATTTAAAAATTTAAATTTGAACTTCATTTTTATAAGGATATTTTTTATGTCAAATGAAAATATTAAATAATAAAATGACATAAAAAAATATTAAAAGATAAAAATGATTATAAAATTTTAATTGTAAAAATAATAAATTATTTGGTAACATATTTTTATGATTAAGGATCCAACATATCTAATGTTGTCAGTTTATGAGAAACACCACCACATTAATTATATATTAATCCAATTTTGATTGAATATTCCTAGAAATGATCTCCCCAATTGTATAAATAGAGACTCATTATAAAATTCCAAAAATACATAAAAATCAATTTTTATCCCAATATTATTCATAAATTAGATTATTATCTTCTTTTATATTTTTTTTCATGGCATCATCTAGATAAAATTCCTTTCTCTAATGGACTTAGAGTCAATTTAAAGGAGGTTGTTAACATTTAATGGTAGGGGAAATCATGTCACTATTTCCTTCCGTATTTTTAATTATCTTTAATCATTAAAAATATCAATATATTATTATATAATTTTACTAATTCAAAATCAATTTTTTAAATAACCCTTTTTCCCTTTTAGATGTGATATTTCTCATTTACACTCATCATCCCCTTTCTATTAACATTTTTTTATTGATATTATTTTTTTAAATTCAATTATTTTATTTTATCTTCACCTAACTCCCATTCTATAACATATTTAAATTTTTAATTTTATTTTAAAACATATTTATCTAAAAATTATTCATCTTATTTAAACACATTAAGAATCATCAATCACACATTTTAGTATTAAACTACCTATGTAAATGACAATGTTATAGTTTTCTCTTAATATTCAAATGAATATTGATAAAAATATATTTATTTAAAAAAAGTAACATTATAAATAATCATTTTTTGTTTATTTTTCTATAATGATTAAATATTCATTATAATAAATGTATTTAAATAATCATTCAATGTCATTTTTAATACTCTAATGTTTTTTGAGGATAAGTCTACAAATTATAAGTATACACTAAACTATTTAACTCCATTACTATAAGAATTTGTTATAAAATATACATTAAAAATTATATGGTATATAGGACAATTCTATAATGATATATTATTATACTATTATAAATAAATTATTATGGAATTTTGGAATGGAAAATCCAAAATAGTGGACATAAGATAGATCGATCCCATTAATGAATAATACATGATAGTAAATGAATAAAAAATAAGAGTAATAATTGAAATTTTTTCATGCTAGTAAATAATAAAATTTTATTTTATTATTCTATATATTATAGAATGTTTTTAAGAATATGGTACATGTGGTATAAGGGTTCTGGCATAAATTCATATTTATATAGAAATTTATCATAATTTTCATTCATTTAGTTTTTATATAATGTATATATTTTCACATGAATTATTTGTATCATATATCCCATTTTATTCATGGAAATAAAAATTAAATTTAATGATCATTATTTACTTGTATTTTAATCACACAGTATCATGATTATAATGGGTCTTACTTAATGGTATTTAGAATTTTTGTGTTGTTTTATTTTTTAGAGATATTTTATTTGCGGAGGTTTATGTTTGATTTTTCACTAGTAGAATCAAGGAAAATATTAAATAAAATTATTAGTTTGGATGTTTCTCGATGTAAAATATTTAAAAATTTAGGATACCATTTTAAGTCAATATATCAATGGTTGATCATTTCTTATATGGTAAATATACCCTTATTTGTTCTTATATTATTGAATTTCATGGTAGCTAGTTTATTCTATAATTTTGTAGAATTTATGTAATAATAAAATTTTAATGAAAAAATATTTTTTATTTTAGTATGTGATTTAATTTCAATGTAATTATGTAAATTTTGGATAATTTAATTAGGATTTTTTTAATAATATAAATGTAATAAATAAACTTTGGGGATAATATGTGAGTGGTTGAAAATGTTATTATGTATTTTTGATGATACGGTTGACGGTTTTTGTTCACGTAAATGATTGATCTATTGGTTAATATATTAGTATTTTTAAGGTAAATATTATTAATTAAGGTTAATTATTTTTGTTAATTTTGGGATAATATGTGGCTAATATTTCAAAAAATTCTTTCTCTTTCGAATTTATTGAAGAATACATTAGAAAATTTTAATTTCTTACTTTTATGTGTGGTTAGATGAGGAAAAATTAGTGTAAATACAATAATTTAACATATGTTATGATATTAATAATTTATTTAATGGTTTATGAAGGTGAGGATAACATAAGATTTATTTTTCATATGATAGTTTATACATATTGTATTGGTTAATACCTTTACACACACAATCAATATTTGTTTAGAATAATGTTAAAAAATGAGAAATAAAACCTAATACATTAGAAAACCATAATTACATGATTTATAAAAAGGGTTACACTTTGATAGATTTTTTAGATCATTTTGGTTTTTTAGAGAATAAGGTAATATGGTATAAAACAATGTGGCCATTAAGATATAATATCCATTTTTTATTGAAAAAAGGCTATTTATAAAGGGAGAGTTTCACAATTTATGTTAAATTCTATATTAAAAACTTTTAATGTATTAAAATCTCTACCAATCCTTAGTATATAGAAAAAATAAATTGAAAATATGGGATAAGGATTTTTTTTATTAAGGGTAATAAAAGAAAAGAAACTCACTAGTCAATTTGTAAGCTTGAAAATCCAAAAACCAATTTTCCCGTTTGACAACAAACATCTCATATATATTTATTTTTCTATGAAAACAACATAATTTCATTATATTTGTAATGAAATATTTAATATGATATCATAAAGAAAAATATTCATAATCATAGGGTTTTCCTAGAAAACAGAAAAACACATGATTACCATTATGTGAAAAACTATGTTTTTCGATTATGAAAAGTATCTTAATCATATTTTATAAATATAAACTGATTTTATCAATTATCAAATAAAAATATAGCCATTATAACCCATTGGAAGAATATCATATATATACCATGGGAGATTAGCCTTAAATTTACCCTTACAAAAACCCTTACAATTGAATCACATAACTAGACAATTCACATATCTATTATAAGTATAATAAAAATTGTAAACTCAATCACTTTACCCAATGCATTAGAGACCTATACTAGTCTCTCCTATCCTCAGAACACTATCGATCTCACCAACCATTCATAAAAAATTCCCAATAAACAATTCATGAAAAAATAGATATATATTTCAATTAAATCATAAAATACAAATTAATTTTTATTCAGTTGGTTAATAAATAACACCATTAGTTATAAGAAAAATATGATAACATGATTATGATTCATTATAAAATTATATTTAATAAAAACTAAAAAAATCTTGATATATTACCATTCAATGAATATAATCATGTAAAAATTGAATTTGAACAATTGATCTGATGTTAGAAAAAATAAGGCAACATGAATATTTTAAAAACATTCTAGTTTTTCACTATTATAAAAAACATCAAAATTAAACATATGAAATTTATTAGAAGGACTCATATTAGAACATTAAATATTTCTCTAAAATTTGGTTTAAAAATAATTTTGACAATATATATTATATATATAATAAAATTCATAGAACATTATTTAGAATATATATTTTGAGGAGAATGAATTGAAATGAAATCATTAAAATAAGTTTATAAAAACACCTTACCATAATTCTCATAAAGCGTCATAACATATATAACTCATTATCAATAAAAATAAGTTTTTTTAAATGTCATTAATAACCATTTTAATGTAATTATAATTTTATCATTTATTTTATTTATTATAGTGTTTTATTTATTCACCAAATTATTTATATTTACATTTTATATTTTGGTGTTGTTTATTTTATATCCTCAAAACCAGATTGGATCATTGATAGTGGTAAATGTTTTGTGGTCCAATTATCTCTATAATACTAAAAATGTTCTTTTTATTATATTAGTACATTATATGGACTTTAAAAAACTTATATTTTAGGTTTTCATTTAAAATTATCCATGTTATTTCATTGGAAAGGCAATTCATTCATACACATAAACAACATTTTCATTTTTTTCATACTAGTGAGAAAAAATTGGATAACATTTTTAATTTAAATAATAAAAAATATATTACTAATGTTATCTTTATTTATTATTTTCATCGATATAACCTTACATATAAGGTGAGATTGAATGTTTAATTACATCGCTTTGTGGAAGAGTTATTCAATACGTATGAACAAGAGATGTTATCAATATCGAATGAATGTATTGAATATAAAAGTACAAAATATTTATAAGTTTGGAATCATAATTTTAAAAAAAATTATATTCATTTTTCAATCATTATAACATTTCATATTATCTGCTCATGAAAATTGAACCACATCGCTCTATGCATGTGGTATTCTGTATGTACACACGATCGATGTTTTCATTTATCACAAAATTGAAAATGATGATAAAAATAGGTTTTCAATAATAAAAATAATAATAATAAATTTTATTTACATGGATGACGTTGATTTTATTATTTTAGAGTGGTTTGAATTTTTTTTAAGTGGTCTAATAAAAAAACATGAAAATGGTTCTTATGAACTTATAACTTCTCCTCTGTTATAATCATTTGGATAACATATTAAGATTTAAAGGGTTATAATAAGAGAAATATAGTATATATAGTATTTTTGGTGGAACATTAGGGAGTTTTTTTGGTAGGGATTGGGTATACATGACAGCTAAAAATATTCTATGGAAGGGAGAAGGGGAAGATCCCTTTTATATGGGAGGGAAGTGGCACACTAGTAATTTTACTAAACATTGAAATATTATAATTTCTTAATCCTAGGAAAGTGGCATAAAAATAACAAAACTATGAATATGCAGTGATATAGATGAAAATTAAATCTTCTAAAATAATTATCATTTAAATTTTTTCTTCTCACTTTGCATTTACCTTAATTTTCCTAAATCACCCTTTACCATGGTGAGAAATATTTTGCATGCTTCCTCTTTGTAAGGACCAAAAATGAAATTAAACACATTAAAAAATAAAAAACTACTAATTAAAAATATGGATTAAATTTTTAATTTCTAATTTTTTATAATTGGTAAACATTACTTTTACTATATGTGTGAAACAACATAATGTTTTTGTAAAAAAATGATTTTTTATGCATAAAAAAGAACATGAACAAGAATATGATATAATGTTCATTACTATATAATTATTTTTTAACTTTATAATAAAATTTATATTATATTAAATTAAAAATAAATCAAAAATAAAATTTATCTTTTGAAATAATTATTTAATGAAAATGAATTACAATTTTAAAAAATTAGGCTTTATTCATCATTCACTAAAAAACTATTATATTCAAAGAAGTACCAAACAATTATCCCAATTTTAAATATTATATTACAATTCTAAAAATCATTTTATTATTAAAAAATATAATTAAAAATAATAAAAAATATTTTCAATAATACCATGTAATTAAATGAAAAAATATTTAAATAAATCTACTCTTTTTTCGACTAAATACTTTTATTACATTATTTCTAAAACAACAATGATTATAGAAAAATAAAATTATATTATTCAAAATAATATGATTAAATTATTTCACGTATTACATGAGATTTCACATTATCACAACTTTTGGAAAGAACCCTTTAACTTCATGTACTTGATTGTTGTGGAGCTGTAGAGGATTGGACTAAGATGAGGATTTAGATGATACTGTACTTATTAACTTCTTTTCATTGTACATTGGTTTAGTACTGTATTCCAGCATTCTAACTTGTTTGGATGCCTTCCAAGATACTAGTGACACACATAATTATTAATATATACATATATGTTACATTTTTTTATTTACTTCCAGTATTCCACAGTTTGCTTGTTGTATGGTATTACCACTTCCACTGTTGTATATTATTGTTATCTGTTTATGTCCACTATATTACTCTTCCATGGAGGGCATAGTTTCCCTAATATCACATCAAATGCCCTCGCTTCTATTTGGTAGCCTATGGAATTTTGGGAAATTTGATTGAAGCATTATATTGTCCCAGTTCTGGAGCCTTTCTGTAGATATTATTTCAATATTATATTAAATAGTTCCCAATACTCTAGAGCAGGGTATTGCGTGTTTAGGGTTTTTAGCACATATTAATGGATGATATTCCTTCTATGCTTGAGCACAGGTTGTTTGTTTTTGAATAGGATTATTTTCCATGTTATAGAGGTGCTTCCCAGGTTTGTTTTGATATTGTTAGCTAAGTATGGTTTTTCCTGTTATGCTGCTATCTTTCCATGCCAAGTGTTGTTAAAAAGGAGTGATTTATCTGATGCTTCTATATCTGTGTAGTTGTTTATCCATGTAGTTATTGAAAGATATTATCCATGTAGTTATTAAGCTATAATTTGGCTATTGAATACCATTGCGCACGATTGAATTACACAAGTTTGCGATAACCTAGTGCAGTAGACCATAGGGAGAATGGATCCTGATGGCTTCTCTAGAGTGTCTGATTACATTTAGGTTGTGACACCATAAGGGGGATACATGAGACTACTCCCTCATAGTGTCTGTAGATCCACATTTCAAAACCATATGGGGAATTAAACATTGAGTGCTTCCCCAGAGTGTCTGTATTTATCGATATGAGACAACATGTGGAATTGACGGTGAGTTCTTCCTTAGAGATTCTTTCCTAAAGCTGAACCAGAGGGTTAGACTATGAGTACTTCCCATATGGTTTCTCTTTTTTTGATTTGTTGAACCGCAGGAAAAAGGATGTGAGTACTTCTTAGAGGGTTACTTGTTTTTATTATCATCTTATTTGAGATATGAAAATGAATTCAATTGAAACTATATGATTTTTCCTTCTGAGTAATTCATTGTTTACTACTTCATTTTTCTTATTACTAGACACAAATATTCACCAACCATTAGGCACATTTCACTGTTTGGATGCCAACACTTATAACTCACACACCCTGTTTGGGTCATGATTTTGGGCCAAAATATATTATATTTCTTTAGGTATAGATAATGTAAAGCACCCTTATACATTAGGTACATGATTATTGTGGATCTAGAGAGCAAGGGACTAAGCTGAGGCTTGTGATACTGCTGTAGTTATTTACTTGTTTTCATTGTACTTTGGTTTAGTACTGTATTACATCATTGTGACATGGTTTTATGCATTCCTAGATACTTTTGACATGCATCATTATTGATATATACATATATTATGAAGTTATTTGATTTACTTCTAGTCTTCCGATGTTTGCTTGTTGTGTGTTATTACTGCTTCCACTATTGTATATTATTGATATTTGTTTATTTAGACTTCATTACTCTTCCAATGAGAAATTATTTTCCACACTATCACACCCAAGGTCATCGCTGGTAATCACTAGCCTATGTCATTTTGGTACATGCTCTTGAGGCCATTTGACCAACCAAGTACAGGGCTTCTCTAGGTGGCACCCAGAACCGGGATGTTATAAAGTGGTATCCAAGGAATTATTTTCTTCTTGACTTACTATTTAGTTCCTATAGTCATGGATAAGACTGAATTGGTACTTGGTAATAAGTTGTTCCAGTGAGTAGCTAACCCATGTATAAGAAAAAGCCAATATACATCATTTATTTCTATTTTTCTAGTTTTGAAATTATTACAGTTGATTTGATTTCACTGTTGGGTGATTCACATATTTTTTCTGTTAACATTGATTATATTGAAATTCTATTTCTCTTTCTACTTGATGAGATGAGGGTATTCCGTCTCATTCAACATATAGGAATATTCTAGAGATCACATGTCCTGCATTTTTATCCATGCCATTACGGTGAATTACTGATTGCTTTTTGTTGCAATAGATGTTGTTCTAGATATGAATTTTGTTGTGATATATACAATGATAGAATACCCGCTATTTCATAAGGCATTGAATTTCATAAGGTTTCATTTGAATGAATGCCAAGATTTTTTCCATAATGTATTATGGGCCATCGTGGATCAGAAATTTTTGGGTCATTTCATTTTAAATCCTTTTCAATGACATGTATAAGACACCAAGTATTGATTCATGTGGATCATGGGCCTTGAAAGATCATAATTTGGCACTTTAAATTTTGTTTTTGTGTTTTTACGGGAGCCTGACTAGTTTATGTGGCTTATTGTCCAGAAAAAACATGAATAAATGGTGTGTATTTCTAAATACATGCCATGTATCCTTCTGTTTGGGAAGGAACTTTTTTTCTTAAGTACATGTTTTGTACTATATTTACATGTTGTGTAGTCTATATTCGTGTCACTGGCTGTGTGGGAAGAGACATGGTGTTGGAAAATTCTTGAAGGAACATGACGTGTGTTGGACGTACATGCCTTGTTGTAAGGAAAATGTGTCCACTAGTGCGACCAACGAAATGGATGAATGAAATATAGGTTATACATGTGGTTTCCCTCTTGAACAAGTTGTGTAGTGTTACCCATTTTTTCAGTCGTGTGACCAATGAAACAGGTGGATGAAATCCTTCTAGTACAAGTCATGTCTTGCAGGACCACACTGTGTTGTCTAGTTATAGGAGAACCGTGTGGGTTAGTCATGTAGAAGAACTCATGCAGGGGAAGGGGATTCAAGTACACAGCGTGTGTTAGGAAAACATGTTGTTTATATGGGATGTTACAGGACCAATTTTGGATGATGTACAGGCCCATGTAAAGGATTAAAGTAATACATCGTGTAGGTAATATACACATTGTGTATCCATGTATTGAATAACATGAATGATTTCTTTCTCTTGTTCCCTTCATTCACTTCTATGTTTCTGTCCTATAAAATATTGATCTACAGGGTTTTCTTGACTTTTCAGTGTCATTCCACTGAGATGTCCTCCGGTTTTACGCTAGTTGTAGGGTAATGAACAGATATTGGAATTGGCAAATCAAGAACTATTAGCAGATTCTCCATTCATGGCCATCAAAGAACAATACATTTTCCCAGATACATATGTCAATTCATAGTTTCTAGAGGGATTATGAGGTTATAATAGACCTTATAAGGATTACCAACTCATTCCACATCTATGGAAGAGTTGTCATGAATTTTTCAGAAGTACCTCCTCCCATCTTCAAAGGGAATGGGGGAACTCAGGCTACGGAGTCATAGTTATAGGCCATGCATTCAATTTCCAATCTTCTGAAGATGCCCCTAGAGAGTAGGGTGAAGCTCCTATGTACATGCTATGGGAATCCTCTAAGAGTTGGTGGGTTGTGATCTCGTAGGAGAGATTCTAGTAGGTTATGGTTTGGGGTGAGTTACAACATGCCTTCTACAATTAATTATTCCTGGAGACGTTGAGGGCTGACCGAACCCGATAGTTCATGAGTCTCTTGCAGGGTACTCTCTCGGTTATGGAGTATTATTATCACTTAAATTTTTTTTAGTGTGTCACAGTAATCCAAAGAGGTGATGAGTTATTTCTAGTGAGGATTTTTGAGGGAGGTCTCAGGGAAAACATTTCATCTCATGTGAACATTTTTTGGTTAACTTATATCACCACTAAAGTCAACCGGGTTCTGATCACGGAGTGGAATCTGAGGGATTCCTGATTTGTGAGCCAGGGTAACTCAATATCTGGAGTACTTACATCTCCTACTGAATTTAGGATGTTCCATAGGGATTCTACACATGGGGATCCTAGGAAGAGGGATATTGTAAGGATGTTGTGTGCTACCAGTGCGGAAGAGTGGGAAAATGAGGCCACATTGGTCATGAGACCCAGTGGAGTGACGATCTTGTGGTAAGATGGGTCAACTTATGTGTTTATTTCAGTTCATCTCACCAGAAACTGGTGATAGGAGTTCTACTATGAATCCATGTTCCGGAGCTGGAACACAAGATTCTAATAAATTTGGAAACTTCTGTTCTTCAAGCCATTTAAGATGAGGTAGAGGATGTGGTCATGGATGAAATTCAGTAATCTTTCATCGACAATAGGGTGGGTCAGATCAGGGTGGTCCGACAGGGTCACAAAGCTGCAGTGTAGGCTAGATGTTTGCAGTTGAGTAGATCTAGTAGGAGAAGGATCCCGGAACCACTATAGTTCTAAGTAAGATTCTAGTTGCCTCAGTTTTATCTTCTGCAATTTTTGATATAGGGGCTTCATATTTTTTCATATTTGTTTCTATTGGGGAAATCCTTATGCTCTATATGTTTACATTTACTAGTGTCTTGACATTGGACACTCCATTAGGGACAAGAACGGTTAGTGTACGTCAATGCAAGGAGTTCCCACTTATAGTTGGTGGGTGTCAATTCTCCTAGGACGTTTAAGTGTAGGACATGACGAGCTATGATGTTATTCATTGAATGGACTGGTTAGTTCCCTTCTTGGATGAGGTAGATTGATATCATTTTAGGGTGAGTTTCATGTCACTATAGGGTGTATCGTTTCAGCGTAATGGAGAATGGGATGTCCAGGAGAGGATAGAAGGACCTGAGCTTCAGGGGTTTGGAGGAGTTACATACCAAATTTCTTGTATATAGCTAGATGACCATTTGAATTCACAGTTATAATTTCTTCCAGTGGTTGAGAGTTTCCGGGACGTATTTCTAGAGGACTATTCAGGTTTGCATCCGAAGTGAGAGGTGTAATTTCCTGTTGATCTTGTTCAAAGAGCAGCATGAGTTTTCATTCCTCCCTATAATATGTCTACACTAGAGTTACAAAAGATCAGGAAGAAGTTAGAGGAGTTATAGGATAATGGTTTTATCTTACCTACAACTTCTCCTTGGGGTTCACCTTTCTTGTTTGTGAAAAAGGTAGATGGTACCCTCAGAATATGTGTGAATTATCAGAAGCTGAACTAGTTGACAGTCATTAACAGATATCCCTTACCAAGTATTGATGATCTATTTGATAGGATTTTTTATAACCATGTGTTCTAAAATATTTACTTGAGATGTAGTTATATTCTGTTGCATGTTAGACCATCTGATGTAGCTCTTACAGCCTTTTGGAGTAGGTATGGCCTATAGAAGTACATGGTTATTCCATTCGGTCTCTAGAACATGCCTGTAGTTTTCATGTAACTGATGAACTATGTGTTCCATCCATACACGGATTCTTTCATAGTAGTCTTCATGGGAAATATCTTAGTGTACTATCACACTCAACATGACAAATCCACACATATTGAGATCATTTAGATTACACAGAGATAGAATTAGTTACATGTTATGCTCCCAAAATGACAATTTTGGACGGTCCAGATTCACTTAATGGGTCTTGTCATCTCAGATACAAGAGTATCAGTATACCTAGGGAATGTGAGAGCAGTAGTTTCTTGGGAGAATCCAAAGAACTTCATTGAGGTACGATGTTTTCTATTTCTGTATGGTTACTCTTTACATTTCATTCAGGACTTTTCATGCTTCTGAGAACCACTAACGGACCTAACTAACAAGTGTGTGAAGAACCTGTGGATAGACCCTTGTGATTCAGCCCTTTAGGAGCTGAAAGGGTGGTTGAATTCAGCAATAATACAAGTTTTACCAGAACTAGGCAAGATCTATACTGTATACTGTTGTGCGTCAGGTATCGGGATGGGAGCAGTGTATATGTAGGGAGAAGGAGTCATTGCATATAGATGTCGTCACTTGAGGACGCATGAGAGAAATTACCTGATGCGAAATCTTGAGTTGGCTATAGTTGTTATTGCTTTACGCTGTTGGAGAAATAACCTATTGGGAGAACATTTTTTGGTTTTCACTAACCAAAAAAGTATTAAGTTTATCTTTACACAACACTATCTGAATCTATGACAGTGAAGGTGGGTTGAGTACCATTAGTCCTATGACATTGAGCTTTCTTACATGCCTTAGAAAGGAAGCGTAATGGCTGATGCGTTGAGTAGGAGAATACATATTCTAAAAGGTTAAGAGGCCAACAATGAGGGGAATCTTATGGATCGGTTCTATAAGATTAATTAATAGGTGCAAGATAGAAAGGGACAAACATTTCTTTATTGTGTGGTTGTTACCTCTACTCTTCCTGAGAGATTGCGAATGTGAAAACTGTTAGATGGAGAAGGCCTAGTCCTACGGGAGTGTGTGTCGGGAGGGGACCCTATTTCGGGATAGACAATAGGTGAGGATGAGATTAGTCATTTTTATGGGTGTGTATGGGTGTTAGCAGACATACACAAGGATATGATGCGAGACATTCATTCCATAGTTTGGGAAGTTCTTCTGAATGTCACCAAGATGTATAGAGATCTACTTTGTTAGTATCGGTGGCTCTATATAAAGGGAGATGTTATATATTTGGTGATGAGGGTTTCCAACTATCAGTACGTGAAGGGAGATCATCAATGACTAATAGGGATTTTTCATCATCTACCCATTTGTGGGTGGATATAGAATGATTCCACGATGGACTTCATGACAGGATTACCGATGTATCCTAAAGGGAATGATGTATTAAGGGTTGTCATTGGCAGACTCATGAATGGTGCTCACTTATTTATGATCAAGGATACATTTAGTGTTAATGATATGGGAAGGTTTTATATCTGATATATTGTATGTCTACATGGTGTTCCACATACCATTGTTTCAGATAAGGATCCTTGTTTTACATCTCGGGTATGGCAGGGACTACAATGGTCTTTGGGTACCTAGGTACTTCTAAGTGTAGCCTACCATCCCCAGACAGATGGAATGTTCGATCGTACAATTCAGGCACTGGAGGACATGCATCGAACATGCATCCTGGACATTAGAGGTTATTGGGTGAAGCATATACCATTTGTGGAGTTTTCCTATAAAAATAGTTTTCAAAAAACTACTCTGATGAAACCTTATGAGGATTTTTATAGTAAGCCATTCCGATCGCCCTTGTGTTGGATGGAGGTAGGAGAGGCAGCTATGATGACACCTAGTCTTTTAAAAGAGACCACATAGTAGGTGGAGTTGATTTGGGAGAGGATGACTAATGCACAGTCATGACAGATGTCTTATGCTGATCGATTGAGATGACCTATGTAGTTCAAGGTTAGATATAGTGGTTTTCTGCGTGTCACAATAAGGTTGGGACACTATAATATTAAGAGATAAGGACAGCTTTCACCGAGATATGTAGGGTCATCTGATGTTTTGGAGAGAGTCGAGACAGTTTCCTATCGGCTGCAGTTTCCTTATAGGTATTGGGCTATGCACAATGTCTTCCACAATTCTCAGCTATGACATTTCTTCTAAGACCAATCTCATTTTTTTCAACCTGAGGAGGTTGAGTTGGAGGTGGAAAAATCCTTCACGAAGCATGCTATCAGGATTATTGATCACAATATTATGGTTATCCGTGGAAAGACTGTTTCGATGATGCAGTTGTTAGGGCCGCATGGGAGAGTATAAAATGAGACTAGGGAGAGGGAGGCCGATGTACAATCGTAGTGGCTGGAGATGTTTGACATTTTTTATGCTATTCTTCCTTCCTAAGAGAATTCGGGGACAAATTTCATTAAGGGGTGATGTTTTTTAGAACCAAAACCTTCTTTTCATGAATGGGTTACTCATTTCTATGGTTTTTTGAGAAAAACATAAGAATTAGGAAATTTCAGAAATACCCACCATATACTTTGAAATACACTTCGTGAACCCAGTTTCCACTAGTCACCGTGCACTAGTCAAGTAACAGCTGAGTACTTGGCCATATTGGGTATCTTGAAGACCATATAATGTGGGTTCGGTTAAGGTCGGTACACGCCATGTACTTTTAAAAAACACATCGTGTACTTTTCTTTTTAATTGTTATATTGGCTTGGGGTTATGTCTCATTCCTAAGAAACCACCCTTTATAGCTCATCTTGTTCAACATAGACAGAGGCCAACAAATATTCTCCGAGCATCTGATCCACTAGTAGTTAATTGATTCAACTGATGTCAGTTGTGTAGGAATCACATCGGTGAGTTCTTCCTTCTTCTAGGGCCTCATCTATAGATTTCTTCCCTCTTGTGACATATCCTTGGTTTAACATTTTTTAAATTATTGTAGATATACAATGTTATAGATTGATTCAAGGGATGAAACCAGAGTATAAAGATCTTACAATGTCAATGTCGGTGGTTTGTTCCTTTTTGTAGTTATTATTTGAATATTATGTGCAAAAGTGCCCAATATCCTATAGTGGGGTATTGCTTCTTAAGGGGTTTTAGCCCAGTTAATTCCAGCTATGCCTTGTGTTCCTAAGTAGAGGTTTTTTATTTTGAATAGGGTTATTTTCCATGTGATGGATGTGTTTCCCATGCCTTTTTTGATATTGACTTCTTGGTCTAGTTTTTCCCGTTTGACAACATTCTTTTCATGCCTAGTGTTATTAGGATGGAGAGATTTATCTAATGTAGTTATATTCTAGTATCGGTTTAGACAATTAGTTATTAAAATATTTTTTCCAAGTAGTTCTTATGGTATAATTTGGCTATTGATTATTTTTGTGCATAATTGACTTATATTGGGCATTGAGAACATGGTGTAGTAGACCATAGAGAGAATGGACGTTGAGGGCTTCTCTAGAGTGTCTGTTTGCATTCATGTTGGAAGACCATAGGGTGGATGAATAATGACTGCTCCCTCAGAGTGTCTATAGTTCCGCATTGTGAGACCACATGGGGAATTGGATGTTTAGTGCTTCCCTGGAGTGTCTGTAATTTATCGATATGATACCACAGGGGGAATTGATGGTGACTGCTTCCTTAGAGGGTCTTTTGTAAAGCTGAACTAGAGGGGTTAGATAGTGAGTACTTCCAAGAGGGTTTCTTCTATTTAGTTGGTTGCACAACAGGGGATAGGATGTGAGTACTTCCTAGAGGGTTACATGTTTTTAGTAGCTTTTTTACTTGAGATAAGAAAATTAATACAATTGAAAATGTATTGTTTTTAATTTCTCAGAACATTCATGTTTACTAATTCATTTTTCATATTGACTACCATATATATTCACCGACTATTCGGCATAGATCTTTGGGTGTTTTCCTACTAGGATTCTTCTCACAGCCTATTTAGGTCATAATTTTGGGCCTAAACAGATTATATTATTGTAGGAAAAAAATGGGAAATTTCGCTTCTAATTGAGGTACGTGTTTGTCATGGAGCTAGGGAGCAAGGGACAAAGATGTGTCATGTGATGCTAATGGAGTAATTTACATGTATTCATTGAACATTGTTTTAGTACGGTATTCTAGCACTGTGAATTGTTTCGATTCTTTCCTAGATACTTCTGACATGCATCATTATTGTTATATACATATATGATGCAGTTGTTTTATGTGCTTCCAGTCTTCTTATATATGATTGTTGTATGGTATTAATGATTTTTCAATTTTATATTATTATTACCTATTTATTATTACTGCATTACTCTGCTAATGAGGGCATATTTCCACCACTATCACATCCAAGTCCCTCTCTACTAGTCGGTAGCCTCTAAAATATAGGGAAATTCACTTGAGGCCATGTGACTAACCGGGTATAGGGGACTTATTGGTGTCACCCGGAATTGGGATGTTACACTAGTAATACATTATTCATAAAAAATATTGTCCTATTACATTAACACTTTTGGTATTAAAACATGAGTTGTATTTGGGACATACTTTCTTACCAACAAAACAAGAAACACATTGTGTACCAGATAAAAACTGAATGTAAAACATAATCTGTTAGAAAATGATCCAACCATTTCTATAATTTCATATAGACCCATAATACAAATACATAGTGTTCCCTTTCTTCTAAAACTCATAACAATATCCCATATTTATACATCAAGAACATTATGATCACATACCGCAAATAATTTTTATTTATTCCTATTATCTACATTACAGTTGAGTTTACCGGTTTTCAGAGGTGGATGCACTCGTAAGGAGCTCTCATCCTAGGGTTCTCCTCTCACCGCCGCGAGCTTCTTCACTATGGATGGTGCGGCGTTCCTCTTCGAGCTCATCAGGTTTTGGCAGAGGCTCTTTCTTGCAGTGGAATTTGGCGGCTTCGCGGTCTCCTATCGTTGATATGCACTATGGGCTTCTGCGGCTATTGATTCGAATCTGTGGGTGTATGACCAGATCGTCGTCGGCATACTCTTCGGAGCGCTCCTATTTCTGTTCGGAAGCTTGTTGTTGTCCTATGGTGAGTTTCTCCTCATTTGAAGGTCGCGCTCATGCGTCGGCGGTGTGTGGAGTTCCGCCTCTGCTCTGGTGAGTGAGTTAGGGTTCTTTGTACTTGATGCGGTAGAGTTGTTCGGTGGCGGCGAGATCTGATGGTTTCCTTTTCGGTGTGATTTTGGGGTTTCTATTTTTCTTGTTCTTTTCTTGTTCCTGTGTGGGGTTTCAAACCACAGTGATTTGTTGTTCTTGCGTCTTCGTGAGCATGGGATGAATCTGTTCCTCAATGTTTCGAGGATAATGTTTTTGAGTGCGTGGATAGTTTTGCGACTGTGGTGGCTATCTGTGTTGCATCGTTGATGCGTTTCTATTTCGTTGAATGGTTTGAAACTCATGTGGGTGTGATGGTTGTGATATGTTGACTACATTCCGGTGAATTTGATGGATGCTGAAGGTCCGTGCAGATAGTGGCAGCTCCGGCTTGGCTCGTCGGTGACCTGGCCGGAGGTGGCGTTGGGATTCGCGACGACTCGCATCTCGAGTTCGATGTAGATAGGATGGAAGACGCGTCTGACGAAGTAATCGAGTGGTTTCAGCTTTCGATGTCGGCGCGTGATTCAGGTTGTGTGTCGGGGCTTGTGGCTCAAGGTGATGATGGTGGTGGAGCTGAATTTGAAATTTGAATTTGAAATTTCAATGTTTAAGTTGGGATTTTAAGGATCTGTATGGTTACCAATTTTCCTTAAACCGGCTTTGATAAATACAAAAAAATGATTAGCAGCTATTAGCTACATTACTTTGTTTCCTGTTATGAGATATCATCATGTGCATTTGAATCATCCTTTCCACCTGAACCACATTTCTACCATTTTTATTACATAAAATTTCTTCTCACTTAATTTATCCTAATATTTTTTATTCCAAAACTATTTTCTATATTATCCCTTCAAGAGAACCATCTGTATATTAGAATGAAAAAGAGTAGTATATAAAAATTCCACCATTGAAAGGTTTCAATCCCAAGAGCACAAATAATACAAAGTGAAATTAAAAAACATATACTCCAATATATGAATTTTTTTTTCAAATATTCATTATATTGTAGATGAGATTCTTTGAGGTAAATCTATTGACCCAAATACATTTTATGTCCTTTCAATTTATTTTAGGTATATATGTGATATTTGAAAGATATAATCGAGAGGTAATCTCTATGTTACCAAACTATATCATTAAAATAAATCTTAAAATGTGATTCTAATATATAATATCTCAAATGTTTATAAAATGAAAAAACTAGTCAAATGGAAAATAATTTCCAAAATCACAATATTCCATAAACATATCATTATTTATCCACCCACAATATTAATGAAAAAAAATTATCATTTCAAATCAGTAGTTAGAAAATTACAAATAACCCCCTATAACAGATGTTTATCATCATTATCATATTGAAAAGTAAAATATTTTGTGGTAAAATTAGATATATTAAGAATCATTTCATACCACTAAAAATATTCGTAAATGACTATAAACATCATCTTACATCTATAATGAATTGAAAATAATGATTTTTGTGATTCACACAATAATTAATTCTTCAACATAGAATATCTCACCACTAAAAAACTATTGAAAAATCGTATTATAAATTCATTATCAATATTAAACTAATTAATGTTACAATTGTTTCCCATTTATATTCCTTGGAAAAAATGCTTCTATATGATCCTCCAAAATTATTTTTTGAATGTTTAACGCACTAATAAGTGAGCCAAAATATATGAATTTATTATTTACATCGTTTCTAGGAAAACATTAATTAGGGAATTAAATTACTAATCATATTTCACTAAAAAAATCTCATATTATACATTAATTGTATTACTCAGGGAATAAACTACCTTTTTTATTTGATTAGAAAAATGTGAATGATGAAATCATAAACCTTAATAATTTATAAACTACTCATTTTCCTCATTTATAAATACTTTTAATGAAATATACACTTTAAACTAATAAGAATAATATAAGGGTCACATTTCATTAAATACAAATGATACAAAAATATTATTAAATTCAATAAATTTAACCAACATGAGGACATGTGTTGGATAATTATACTCTTGTGGTTTTAATTTATGACATACATATATGATAACTCAAACATTCTAAATCAAGACACAACCATGTCCCTTCAAATATTAATCACTCTGAAATAAAAAATTCACCATTTCTTATTTTAAAGGATAAGACTACTACATTAGTTAATTTTCCATTCATTTAATAAATGAAATAATCAAATACCATTCTCTAGATGAATTTAACACCATTACGATTTAGCCTAGTTAATTGGCTAGATGACCAATCAAAATTATCATTAAAAAATTATTAGAAACATGATAATTCAATAAAAAAATTAATATTATTGTCATTTTTTGGCCTTTTCCATCTTTTCACCACATTGGAATTAGTATGATCAATAATTGGGCCATATTTTAGAAAAAATGTTCCCAGAAATGATATATAAAACAGAAAAATTTATATTTACATAATTTTCCATTGATAGTAATTTCATATAATGTCAATGGAATAATCATTATGTTCTTGTAATGATCTTCATAGGTTTTATATTATAGCATATTTTAATCGATAAACAAAATCAAAAATTTATTCAAATACTCATAGAAAACTCTATTAATTAAATCCATATATATTGTTGGTTTGTTTGTCACCCTAAAAGGGAAAACCAAAAACTCAAATTGACTATACATTAAAAAAATGTCTCCTTTTGAAAGAGATACACCTTCACCATCATCTAGTGATATTGAATCTTAATATCAATCATCAAAAAATATTGTGAACCGTGATGCGAATAAAAAATGTAATTTATATTTTGATGTAGTTACGTTTTGAAAATTGTGATTTTATTGAGTGCTCTATAATAAATCAAAAGTCTTATAAGAGAATATTTTATGTTAAAAATTATAAAATGGATAATACTTGGAGACATTCTTAGGTGGATGAATCTATTTTCAGGAAACTCCTTTGATCACTTTTTGAATTATAACTACTGAAATAATTTCATTCGATATGGTGGATTTAATTTTTTTTAAAATCAATAATCAAGTCAAAAGTAAACTCACACACTCCACTCGGAATATGACATGAAAACTCATTAGTATATATATATCTATATATTAAAATACAACATGCAAGTCAAAATATTTGAAATGTTCCTCTTTTCTCAAAAATATGTGCAACATAACATTAACTTCAATAATATCTCAGTTTCTCTTATTATTGATATTTTATCAATGGAATGAATTTTATAATATATAAATAGAAACTCATTTCAAAAAATAAAATCATTAGCATAAAAAATATATCTTATCCTGCTAAAATGAGTCGAAATTTATACCAATATTATCAGAAAAATATACAATGGTAGAGACAATAATGATTGTAAAACCCACCATTCCATGGATGATAGAAGAAATATATCTACAACATAATACTATATTTATAATATCCCTATGAGTCTTTAATAAATGTTATGACATAATTTATGAGATTTTATTTTTATTCTACAAGAAAATTAATAATATTAAAATGAAAGTGTGGATCCCAAATCAAAAAATCCATTATCATAATCTGAAAAAAAAATTACATACCTCTTTTGTATTTGATGATATTTTTCATTCCATAGTAATAGAAAATTAAATTCTTCTCCTTTCATATTTTAATCTTGATGATTCACACTTTCAGTAAAAAAATACAAAAATCTGAAACATAGATTCCCAACTCCTTGAAAAAATAACACTATGATGGATACTTTTTATTACAGGCTTGACCATTTTCATTACTCTTTTATTTTTAAACATGATCCATGTTTTCCAAATTTCAAATACAGTAACACATCCTAGATCTCATAATTCAATCCCTAGAATGATTCTCTCCAAACATATCACTAGAGAGAATCTAAAATTTCTTACCTTTAGGTTTCTATAATGAATGATTCCTTCATGGATAATTGTTTATTATACATATTTTTTAAAAATTAATAAGTCATTTGAAATTTATTTTTAAACTATATAATATCTTAATAAAATCAAAAATATTGAGTGTAATACCCAAATCTAAACCATTGGGTCTGAAATAGATAGTTATATGACCAGAATCATGCCTCCTCATGTGAAATAGGAGGTCAACTAATAGGGAGGAAATAATTCCATCGATGGGGATGAAATACACTATGTATCATCTCATATGACAGGAATAATAGTGGAATAAAGAATACGTAAATCAATATTTTATAAATAAATATTTAACCATCTGAGTAGATGTATAATCTAATATAACCCAGTCCATGTCATAACTATATGGGATTCAATATATATTATCCAAAATATACAATTATCCATGGAATGGGGTAACTCCAATAAATAATTGTAGCGATTTAAATCCCACTAAAACTTCAACCAACAACATTTACATTATGCTACTCCACCTTCTAAACCATCATCAGTATGGACATTTCCCTTTTCGGGATTCTTAGTCATGAAATATATAGGTGCACCAAAATTCCTTTGTAGGGTATGAGTACCAGACACAACATGAAACCACGAACATAACATAATGTTAGTGAATAAAATATTTAGGTGAATTCAATGAAAATATATTAGTTATAGATCTAATCAAAAATATATTTCACAAACAGAAAAAATTGTCAAGTCCTTTAAAACCTTCTCAAATAGCTTTGGTACCATGTAAAAAAAATATCTTGTTCCTAACACAACCACCTCAATTTAATAACCCAAAATATTGTGACTATTTTTTGTGGGATATCACAAGTACATACCATCCATTTTCTAGATGATCACACTAATATGATTGAAAAAAAAATCATGTGACATATCAAGATGGAAAGGGTATCCAAATGACTTACAGACCAATGTTAGTAATATCAATCTTAGAGGATAGTCCAGCCACCACAAACATGAATACTAAACTACAAATGGAAAAATAAAAAAACATATAATATAAGATATATATAATATATTAATAATAATTTTAATTAAATTTAATATAATAATCACAACCCATATGCATGAATAAAAATATAGCCCAAATTAATACACACACACCTCATGTGACTAATAATCGTTTATTAGTTTCTCATGGATACACCCACATTTAAATGATCCCCCGATAAACTATGTAAAACATGTTCAAAATGCATGGAATTCTTACCAGATGTTTTCTAATGAAGAAATCCAATTTTTTTCAATAATTCATCACTAAGATGAAATCAACTTGTTCGTTAGATCAAACTACTCACCTAGGGTACCTATAACTGATTTAATGATTTTATTTTCCAAAGAAATAAAAAACCTATTATATCTCTTTATCCGTCCGTGATCATTTCAAAAAATTTATTGTAATATCTATAATGTGTTTAATATCTTCATTATTTAATAATAATTATAATTTCAAAACTGATAATATTCTCCCACAACATAATAATCTATGCTAATCATGATAATAAATATTAACCATTTATTTATAATTTTAAAAATATAATCAATTATAAAATCATTATTCAATTCCTTTGTAGATCTTGAAAAATTTTATTTTGAACCAAAAAAATTAAAATAATACCTCTAAATGATCCCTTTATAAACATTTTAACATGAATTAAGGAGATAGGGTGAGGATTATTCCATTACAAGAACCTAAAAGAAGATATCATATAAATAAATTAAAACTTCACTAATCATAGAGAATAGAATTATTGTAATCTACAGACAGAAAATAATAAAAAAAATTGAGAAAAAAGATCATGTGTTTTTCATGAATTAAATCTATGTGTAGGTTCAAATCAGAAAACCGTAAAAATTAAATAAAACTTTTAATTTTTTTCCCAAATCATGAATGTAGAGTGTTTAAATTCATCATTAATGGATCGAAAATGATAAATATTTTAAATGAATTATTTACCATCATTTCAATTCATAAATATTATCAAAATAGGTTACAAATGAATTTTGGGAAACAAGGAATTTAAAAGTAGGGTTTTAAGTCATTTATAAAAAAAATATTTTAATGGTGTTGTTTTTTAACCTTATAGTGCTCTTAGACGTCAGATTATAGTACTAGGTCACTCTTAAAAACACTAGGAAATAACTAATTATCCTTACAGTATTCAACGCTACCCTTCAACACCATTTGAAACCTCTAGGATACACTTACACCACATTTATCTGCATACATTAACCTTATGAGTCTCTTGTTTATCATTACACAACCTATGAAAAATATAATTTAACTTAATGTAAATTCTATTTTACCTTTATGAAATTCAAATTTATCTTCATTATTATTTTCAAATTACAATATACCCTTATGAATACATGAAACTACAATTTCACATATAAGAATGACCCTTACTCAATTCGGTACCCTTGTGAATGTTGTGAGGTACCATATTTTAAGGAACTGACTTACTCTATGTTTGATTTGTAATCTCTCATTTACCCTTGAACCATTACATAACACAATTGATAACCTTACACAAACCATATAAATCATAGGTTACTAACATGTATTTCATCCTTATACTTACACAATATATCTTTATTCAACTAACCCTTATGTTTCTTAAGAAAAATTATTAGTATCCATTCTCGAGTCATTGAAAAATTCATTTACAATAACATATACATTGAAAAAGTTGAATTATCATTATTAATTTAGGAAAATACACTCTACCCTTATTAAAAGTCGTATAAAATAAATTCATGCATACATTAAAATTAAAATAAATGATTTACTATAATATTTATAATGAAAAAATTTGTATAATAAGACATATATTATAAAAAAATGGGTTTGAGAATCACATAAAATTAAGAATTATACAATTATCCCCGGTTGTTCTATGGAGTTTCACAATATAGATGGGGGGTTGAATCACTTGTGACTTTTATAGTTTTTATTTAATTTGAAATTAATCCATGTTGACTAGTTAGGATATGATCCACTATTATGAAATCCCTTCCAATGCTGAATATATTAAAAAATAAATGAAATAGGAACACCAAATTTTTACATGTTTCAGTTTCTGAAATTGGATACTAATTTATGTGATTGGGTATACTACCCAATCAGAAATTCACCACTATAACCACAAGTGGTTAAAAGATATATTTATTTACTAGAATAGAGTCTGGTTATGGCTTCCAGAGTCCCAATAGAACAACAGTTCCACAATACCTTGTTACAAAACTTCTTTCGCAAAAACAAAATAAAGAAAACATTTAATATTGACTACTTTTGGAACAATTGATGAGGATATTTATTATAATACATTAAGATAGTTAAGTCATATACTCACATTATCTACAACTCCACTGAACAGGTTCATCATAAAAATTCTTCCACATGAATTATATCCTTAATTAAGCTCATATTATATGCTAATTTATATTAATGTGGATTATATAATTAATCAATATCATATTCATCCTTTAGAAAAATATCTACAGAAAAAATATTACTTCACACCCTGATCTATGCACTCATATATACTATTACATACTAACATAAAAGTATTTTATTTCATCATGTGAATGATATCATTCTATAACCATCAAATGATTTTCTCAAAACGTTTTCTATTTTGAACTTCAATACTAACTACATCATTAGTTCAATCCATGGGGAAACCCAAAATTATATAGGCAATAATGCAGTGATGTATTCTTACAATTTATCACTCAGTAATTCTTTGTGGAAATCATCTTCATAATGCGGTACACCTATATTAATTAATTTTCAGCACATATTACATTCTTCCGCAAACTACTCTCATGGACATAGCACCATCACAATGCACTATCCCTGATGCACTCTTCATCAACGAACAACATGTCTGACTACAAAGGACCATCCATAAATCAATATGAACTATTATTTTCCATAATGCATTATTCCATGAGTCATTCTACATTGTAACACATAAATTCCCCTGTAAGAATAGGAAAAAATAATCCCATTAATCACCGCAAACCATGAAGTTACTATATAATCAAGAATAAAAAACATTGTATGGTTTGCCGAAAAAAATCCATAGTCATTTCTCAAAAAACACCCGATATGTCTTGGATGAACTAATATAGAATCCGAGTTTATTTGTCGGTGATACATCTGCAAACCCTCAACCATGAAGCAATCATACATGGGAATAAAAAGGTGATATACTATGATGATCAGACAACTTACATTCAAATTGGGAGATCATATTGAAACACAGATGTTATTTCCCTTGTTTAAGTAAATGAGTGATTAGTAACTCTGAGGTGATCATCCGACACCGAAAACACTATGTGGATTTCTTTGAGATTATCAATTAAAACTTGAATTATTCTCTCTAAGATGGCTTCCAGGGATTAACCCCAATTACATATGCCCACACCATATGCTAATGGAGTAGTATGATTCCAACTAACTCATATGTTCCAGTGGGTTTGCGCTTAGCGGTCCTTTTACATAGGACTACCCACAGTCAGTAGGATCTATGCCTTCTCTCTCAATCATGTGATGTAATGGGATTCTACCATAATTCCCACAAATTTCGGAGGTCCAGTTCGGACTGAACCATATTCAAGTGGGTTGGTACATATTTTTTATGTATAACAAAATATGAAAATAAAAATTAATTTGTACCCCAACTTCTCAAGCTTATATTATTCACAATTCATCGAGTAAAATTAAATTCATATAGCATGGTAATATTTATTCTAATTTTTTTTAAATAATTATGCCTTTATAAAACATTTTTTGAACACTGATGATCATAAAAAATGATCTCCATAGTTAAAATAACAATAACTAATCAAGCATGACATTTAATTCCTTATAAATAATAATGTTTGTAAAGTGACATCATAATTTATAATATGGATCTATAAAAATTATACACAAATAACCACTTAATTGATAACAATTCTCCAGGAATCACCACTCCACACATACTCACTAGACACATTTAGACACACTTTGAGCATTAATGAAACAATAATATTCAAAAATCCACCCCATTGTATGTCTTTATTTGTATCCCTTAGCATATATCCCGTCACATAAAAGTCAATATTGGTAAATAATAATGACTATCACACAATGATTTTCATATGAAAAGTCTATGTGGTGACGTCTTATATCATCAAAATTATCAAAACATCTTCACATATCTATATAAAACATGGAATAAAATCACGTGATACCTAGAATAGTGCCTTTATTTAATGACCTCTAATTAAATGTGGGCATACCCAGTGTCGAAAACAATAGGGTTATAAAAATAGAATAAAAGTTTTATTCTAAATACTCATGAATGTTAAATAAATCATATAAATTATTAAAGGAAATATATTATTATGTGAACCCTTTATCAAACACATTATAGTGTTAAAGTGCACTTGATTAACTTCTTATTTTCTAATTATTTCATCTATCATAAACTCCCATTAATTAATTAAAATTTATATTGATATAGGGGAGTAACAATAAGTCTCAAACCTCAAAAATACCCCACCCCTCATGATATGGAATCACTTTCATCGTCAAGAAATTAAATGAAATCCAAGATGAATAACACATCTCCATTAATTTCATTCTTTGTTCACACAATTCATATAAAATAATAGGGTATAAGCAGATACCTCTTGATACAATTAAAGTGATATATGAAGCATAAACATGAATTTTGAACCTAAACATAATTAACCTCTCTTTTGTAATTTCTTCAGTGAGAATATTTGAAGCTTGTTCATTGGTTGAAAATTATTCAGTTTGACATATCGATCATAAACCATTCATTTTATAAAATAATATATAATATCATGATTCTTGTATCATAAATTTTTAATATATTATTTGATATTAAAATATCAATTTTATTATCACATTAAATTTTCAGTAGTTTCTTTGACACCATTTTCAAATATTCAAATTGTACTTCACTCCAAATAATTTGTCTACTATAATGTGTAACTGCAACTTATTAATCATCATCCATGCTCAGTTTTAATAAATGTAGATTCATCCTATTACAACTGACACATCCTTCTCCTAGAAAGGAGGATCTAGCTGATGTCGATCTTCTATCAGTAGAGTCACCTTCCCAAGCTACATCTATAAAGCCCAACAGTTTCATATATGAAATGAGTTTGTATAGAAGCCCATACTTCATGGTTCTTTTCTAGTATCCCACAATTATTTTAGAATGAAACAAGAGAGACTCCATTGGGTCACTCTTGTGTATAAAACATAGTTTTGATCCATATGATTCATATGTCCTTACATCTGTGAGATAAAATAGGCGTCCAACTTTTCTATTGAATTCATTCGTATTAAGAATGTTTTCTACTTCATCCTTTCATAATTTAGTTCTAAATAAAATGTGTGTTGAAACATCAGTTACATTTTCCATTCCAATCAATTATAGTACCTCTATAATAGAAATTTCCTATGATAGAAATATGGAATTTGGTTTCATCTCAAACTAAAATCCCACAGAATATTTTACCAAACCATGAATTATTGTATCAAAATTTATTTTTATTATCTCTATTAACTCTTCACAAGGACTTTCCATTCCACCAAAAAATATTATTTCTTCCAAATATAAAATAACAATGAGAGTACCTTTATATGTCTATCATACATAAATTTTACTATCAACACTACCTTTTGTTAAATTAATTTCTCATAAACTGGCATTCAATTCAGAATAAAACGTTATAGTGGCCAATTTCAAGCCCAAAAAATCATTCCTCAATATTAATAGCATGCTTCTACAGTTTCCTAACATTGAACCATTAATTTGTTCAATATAGAAATGTTCTTCTAGATCACCATTTAGAAAGTTATATTTCACATCTGACATAAATGTTAATGTTTGTGTGCTTCCACTACCATGAAAATTGTAACAATTTATATTCATTGTACAGGTGAAATAGTGTCTTCAATGTAAATTCCTTTCATTTTAGAATATCTTCTTTAGAAAAGTCTATCATTGTTTCCTGATACTTCACCTTTCTAATTTACTATATTATTTAAAAGCCACTTGCCACCGATAACATTTTTATTTTTGGGTCTTTCTACAATATCACATGTGTTGTTCTTCTTAATCTATTCATTCTCTCCATTCATAAGATTTAACCATTCATCAATATCAATTACTTATACCACTGTGTAAGGTTAAATATGAGAAATAATTATAGTTTCATCTTTAATTAACAATTTAATTATATTTTGAACTTGATCTTATTTATTTATAATGATATTTTCGGTATTATTATTTTTCACTAATTGCTTTTACCTTTTTGTCTTATTTTCATTTGCTTCAACATCATCACTAGTATGTTAAGAATAAATATCGTCAATTAATTTCACTTTTGATGAATATTTTATTATTTTTCTGTTCCATTTTAATTCCATTTTCTACACAATATACTAAATATATATCAAAATTGATATCTTATTTGATATAGGATTCAACAATTTTATGACAATAATAGTCAAATTGGTTATCAATCCATTTGTTACATCATATCTAACCTCTACAATTAGATAGGTAGCCCATGAAAATTTCTTCCTTGAATTCTCCAACACATTTTTTTCGATTTATGTTCGTTATATTTATAATTATTAGGCTTCTAAAACAACTCAGAATTAAATATTTTTCTTTTTTTAGTAACCTAATTAATATTATATATTTTATGCTTCAAGTATCATTATAATTTTTTATATATATAGTACTACATATAACTTCTATTTGTAAATACTTTAAGGTTTTTTGTTTAGTAAACTACGTGATACCAATTATTACAATGATTCTATTATTTATTTCTGTAACACAAATTTATTAAGAAGTATAAGATGTACTGTACTGATGCATGATTCTATGATAAAATGATGACATTAAAAATTATCACAATATTTACGATTATCTAATCATAGATTCTTGAATTAGAGATCCATCTTCTCCTCAACTTTCTTTCTAATTTTTGTGAACATTCTAGTCCCCACTAACATGTTCTTGATAATATTGAAATTACTTATCTAGGTATAATAATCAATAAATGTAATCAAATATATAACACTATTGTATAATTTGGTCTCCTCGTTTGAGAGAAGTATTTATGAATAACTTCAAGGGTCCTAGAATATAGGATATCATCCCATTGTGTAAATTTTAGGACAATTTACCTTTTGGACAAGTTATATGTATTTTATATCTTAATAAATTTATATTGGTAAAATACATCAAAATGAAATTAATTATGATTTTACATATACTCCATTAACAATGATGTACAAGCCTTATATGAAGGAGATTATTTTCATATTTGGAAATCAAGTAATAATAATTGAGATAATTGCCAATTTTAAATATATTACCATGGGTTATATTTTCATTGACTGATAATTCAACCAACCTATATGATTATAATAATACATGATTCCCTTTTTAACAAAATCACGTGTATTTCACCAAAATTTTCAATGACACTAAGAAAACTATTCTTCAACACTTCAAAAAATAGAATATTAGTATAATATAGATTTTTATCATTAATCATTTCATTGAGAAAAACCCATAATTTTTAAATAACAGTATTTTCCATATTCCATTAAACATACATTATGATTCCCAATGCTATACAGAATTTTTTTATCTCTAGTCATGTGTGACAAACATCAACTATCGAGAATACAATGTTTTTTTCTACTATTTTCAAAAAATATTTAGTAAAACATTAATTGTTATCATTCATTTTTTGAATTCCCTATCCTTTCATAATATTATATGTCTATCCTAGGAGAATACTCCTGTGCATATCAAATATATATCATTTCTAATCACATTTTACATATATTTAATATAAAATGTAAAAATTTTATTATGTTAGTGGATATGATGAATTCATGTTAACTTCTTGCCTACTTTGAAAATTTTCTATCATTTTCTCAGAATAGTTTCAACTTGGTTTATGTCTCATATTTTGTATGATCATTTAATTCAAAAATAAATATTCATTGATTAAAAATACTACACAACACCAAAAATTGCCTCTAAATATTTGTCTTCTCACCTGATAATGGACATATCTTGAATATTTTTTTACTTCCATTCCATAAAATGAAATTGTATATGTTATAAAAAATTAAATATTATTTGAGAATATATTTCTTCCATTAAATTAGATGATGATTTATCATAATCATTCATGTTCCATAATTTCCAGAAAAAAAATCATAAATTATTAGTGATAATAGAATTAGTTTGACATTCATTTTGTGTTAAATTTACCATCTTTTTTAAACGCATCCTTTCACTGGTTTATGATGATTCTTCCATGAAATAAACAGTTATTTTGATATATTCACTAATATTTTACAATACATTCTTGTATTTAATAAATTTAGATTTTGTCTTTCTTAATTCAACGTATTTGAGAGAATTTTTTTTCATATTTAATTACCATGAATTACATTTCAGCCATATTTAGTTTTGTCCGTTTGATTTATTCAATGAAAATAATCTCTCTCATTTAACATTATTCTATTTCATCATATATATATATATATATTTCATTCAATGTTATTTTAGTCTCATTATCATGATTTTTTTTAAAATAAAATATTCTAATAAAATTATTCATAGTGTTATTTATCCCTCCTTATACACATTCATCATCTTCACTTCTATAGGAATCAAAAACTTTTACAACATGAGACACGAAGTTTGTCTTTATTTAGATTAGATACATGTAGTGAAGCTAGATGCATCTTCCTTTCCTACTAATCATATAATTTTACTTTTAGTGAATATATTCATATTTCCATCCTAGTTGGATGAACATTTTGTTCACTTTTCCCATTTCATTTTCATTTTTTTAATCACCTGTCTAAGGTCCAACATACATCTTTTTAGGTCATTTTATATTAAAATGTCCAATTTTAGTATAAGTATAGCATCTTGGTTGTAATTATATTTTACCCTTATACCATAACTTCATGAATAATTTCTATACAAGAGAAATGATTCTGTTAAAATCATCAACCTCATTTCCCTTATCGGATTCACTTGATTCAGATATGTCATCATCTGTGACTTTGAGATTTCTCATGGCTTCAAAATCCATCTCATATTTTCTATTATTCATAATAACTATGATATATTTTATTTTATATTAAATTATTAATTTTTGAAATTCAGTTAGAGTTGGATCATCTCTTTCATCCAATTATGATACTTTTCTATCAAACAGATTAGGAAAATATCTCATCATTTTTTAAGAAATAGTTTAATAATTCATCTTATCACCAAAACCCATTAATATTACTAATAATTAAATTGATTATTGTCAAATAGTAAAAATAATATTCATAATTACCCATCGTAATATCTTAAGTGTTTCTCCTTAAATTTAGAATTTGGGCACCTTGACTTTTAGATTTCTTTCATAAATACTTTTCATATTTTCTTCAATTTCCATGGAATTTTGGAGTGTCATATTATTTATGAAAACCATTTATGAAAGGGCTATAAATATATAATTTTTAGTATTTTAATAAATGTATATTCTTCTATTCTCTATCATAAAATATTAATTAACAATATGATGGAATCTAATAGTAACTACATATTTAATATCAATGTCAAGATATAGAAGATTTGGCTACATCATATTACTCTTACTATAATAGTTATTTTTGTTGAATGTTGGAACACCTTGACTATATATAGAATTATGATTATCCAGCATGACTTGTTGGTGGATCTTGGTAGAGGGAACCAGGTTCTATAATACAAATTAAATTTTATTGGAGGAGTTTTTCCATTGAGAATTTGGGTGGGTGTAGGATAAATAAGTGGTGTTTTTTATAATTTTTTTTGTATTAACTTATGATAATTTGTTAGAATATGATCCAATCGTATGATATCTTAAAATATCATGAATAAAGTAAAAAATAAAAGGAATAGGAACAAGATATTATTATAAACATTACTTTTTAAATATTCCCAACCCATGCCATGATTGGTCAGAATCAGCAATCAAAAATTATTCACTATAATTAAATCCTATTACAACATTCATTTCATCACTAGAATAGAGTCCCACTGGGATTTAAAAAGTCCCACCAGAGAAATAGTACAATGCATCCATTTTATAGAAATCTATAAAAATATTAATAAATACAACAAATTAACGTCGAATATTTTTCATTAAATGTTGATGTTCATTCTTTTAAGCCTTCAAGATAAATAAAATACCATATGATCACATTCTATATATCTCTAATAAATTGGTTCTTATATAAAATCAAACCTCTTGAAATATCAACTATATTATACTCATATATATTCCAATTTATCATTATGTTCATTAAATAATTAATTTATAGCATATGTATCCTTCAGTGAACAATCTGAAAAAATATACCACTTCTTGGACTAATGTCTCCACTCACATATAATATCACATACTAATTGAAAATTATTTTATTTCTTCAATATAATAATCTAAATCCATGAGGAAAAAATGTTTTTTCTCATATCATTATCTATGAAATACATTAGAACTCACAATTACACACATTTTTATATATGAATTAACCAAAAATTATATAGGAAATAAACAAAGTGGATTATTCTAAAATATTATCACATGATAATACAACATTAAAATTTGTTTCATAAATCGTTTCATCAAATGTGATATATTTCCTCCATATACTAGTTTCATTCATGAACTACTCTCATATGCATAACACCTTTTCAAATCACTATCATCAACGAACACTTCATCTATGAACTGCATGTCCAACCACAGAGGACCAACCACATTACACAGTGAACTACTCTTTTCGATGTAGTGTTCTTTTTCGAGGAATTATACTTTGCGATATATAAATTACTCTATCTATATGCACAAAATAGCAATCTAACCAATCACTACAAACCACAAAGTCACTACATTATCATCATCTGAAATAATTTGATGATTTTTGAATACCACCTTATCCATTTTTCTAAAAAAACCAAAGTCTCTAGGAGGAACATGCATGGTAGATGAGTTTTTTTGGGTACCCGTAATGAAAACCCTTGACCATGAAGCATTCATACATGGGTAAAAAAAGTGATATTTTATGAATGTTGAATAGATATTATTCAAATGGGGTGATCTTATCGAATGACATGAATCATTGAAGACATTTTAGTCGTTGGGTGAACAATGAAAATGAGGTAGTCATATCATATAAAAATAAAAATGTTTTATAGAAAAACAGTATTAATTATTCTATTCCTTCTTCTCAATAACCTGGATACTGATAATTATCACTTGTTACACACATACACACCATGGTCCAATGACTTAGCAGGTTTCAACTTTACCCATGGGAACATGAAGGAACACACTATATGCATCTTATACAAAAGACCATTAACACCCATCGAGATATATGCCTCCTCATCTAATTACGGGATGACCTGAGATGCCACATTATGAATGGTTAACCATTGGGACCCCAAACTCATTTGTTATTTCACATTCTAGTACCCTTTCATGTAGAATAAAATATATATTTTTAATTATAGAAAAATATCAAACCTAAAATGAATTTTATTTCAAATTTATCAATCTTCTATTCATCTCAATTGATCAAGAAAAATGAATTTCATATAGCATGTTATTCTTTAATAAACTATTAAATTATGTAAAAATGTGTCCTTCATTACACATGTCAGAGACTTTGAATATATTCATAAATGATCATCAAAATTATACCATGAAGAATTTTCCAATAATTAAATTAATACCTTCTAAAGAATAAAAATACAATAGTGAATTAAAATTATATAATATGGACCCATTACAATTTAATAGGCATTACCACATTTTCCATTGAATTTCTCCATGGATCACCAAATTATCCATATTCAGAAAACACAAATAGATCCACTATGAAAAAAATGACACAATTGGGTTCAAAATCACCCTACAACTAATTCCTATCCTTGAGAAGATTCTCTAAAGTCGATCTCAAAATAACCAATACATTATTCTATAAAACTAATATCTTAGAAAAGGAAATAGAAAATCATAGAGTCACACATAAGGGTTCACAACAATGATCATCCTAAGAGGCTAACTAAAATTAAAAGGCATATCTCTCATATAAAATACCCAAAACCCAAGTCAATCTTCTAATTCCTACATAGTATCCAAAGAAATATATATATATATATATTAAATCATATGATACAATGGGCCTAAATAAAATAATTCTATGAATAATGTAGTAAGAAATATATCCAAATTTAATATTCAATTTTATTACATATGGTCTATCTATTTCAACCAAAAGTTATATATGGAATGTGAACTAACATGCCTATATTTATTCATGATCATTAAAAAAATATAAATCACATTTAAACATACTTGGTGAATTTAATCAATGTAAACATCAAACAAAAAAACATAAATTCATTCATCATGGTATCTTAGAGGTCCACCATACTATTCTAGATGAGAACTGATATAGTTTCCATTAAAAAGTCCTAAGACTCATATCTAATATATACCCAATAACAAATCACAATAAATATAAGAAATTAGGTAACGATCCAAGCCCACTGATATAATTATATTAACCCCCTAGCCTGAACAACCATGTATAAACCTGATTTCGACATGATCTCATATATTCCTATAAATATTATTGAGGTTATAAAATATTATTGATAGTATAATTACATAAATGGGTAGAATAAACTATTAAGATCATATAATAAGACATGCTTAATAAGGGAAGTGAGACTAAATAAATCAATAATTGATGAATAAATAAGGATTAATAAATGTAACATTAAAAAAATATAACTCATCCCATTCAATAACAATTTTTAATTCTAGATATATAAACTAGACAAAAAATAATCCAACAAATGGGAAAAGTAATTTAATTAAATTTAATTAGAGAAATCTTTCTCGAATTTCATCTAGAAACACCAATATCTTCCATCTTTCCTAAGAACATGAGGACCTCAGGATGCATAGTACCAGATATGTATTATCAAGAGAATCATAAACATAATAGATACCCAATGTATCAAAAGACGATTATTGAAACAATTATGCTTCAACATACTACTACATGCTTGTGGGATGTTATACTTCAAACTAGAATATGTGAGGGTCTCGCATGGATGGAATTCAATTTGTTATTTTGGTAGTTTTTCTAAATGCTGATGTGGTATTGATCACTGGTTTTTATGGGGATTTGTAAGTGGATCACGACTATGAGTGATTACATGGAAGTATTCATGGATTTTCTATTCGTGAGTGATCACTTGGCCATGGATGAGGCACATAATGCTTGGATGTTTAAAATTGGGATATATGTAGTGTTAATACTCTAGGTCGGGATCATCTTTCAGATCACTTATATTTAGGTTCATGATAAGGACTTGATGACAATGCTATATTTGGACAAAGATCAAGAAGATTGCTATCATTCAACATTTGTTAATTAGATGAGTGGTCCTCCTACTACATCAATTGGTGTCACCTATGGTAATAGAAAGTGGATGGTCAGGGATACCCAATAGAGTATGGATTCATTATCATTCTTATGATGTGTATCACAATTAATTAACTATGTTAAGAAGATACACTATTACATGTTCTTCATTTATTTTCAGGGAAAAGTCTAAATTTTTTAAAGAAAGGAAAATCTCCATAGTTATTCACCAAGGATTTGATGTTGAGGATTCATAAGGGTGAAATAGAGACTCAATCATCAAAATAAGGATCTATTCAAGGTCCTCACCAGTTCCCTCGTGTGACAAAAAAATTAATTGGTCATTCATCTTAGGGAAAAGGTCACAAAACCCAGGCTGTTTATACGTATGTAGTGGATTAGACTCTATAAGATTATACTGGAGTCCATTTTCAATTTTATGTATGATTTTTTAACACCTATGGTTTATATACTACATTTTTTGAGACCTTTGTTTCATATTCCATTATATCTTTACATGGTTTTATGGATCTAAATTTTTTGTCAAGTTATTCTGTTAGTTTCTTTTCCATTATGCATCACTAGGAAAAATATTAGACCATATTCAGTGATTCCCATAATGTCCTATATCTATTATTGATGATGAAAATATTTTTAACTTCATGATTATTGTAAAGATGATATTAGATTTTAATCTCGGAATAGACTAGATAAACATATTCTAATAACACATTGATTAATATTAGGTATTGATATCATTATATTTTAAAAAGGGATAAACGTATGTGATATTTGGTGAATAGTAATTTTTATCATGTAGGGTTTATATAAACATATGTTTTTTGGAATGATTAAATTATATATTTCTTACACTAGTCTCATTCAAATGTATTATTAGTAGATCCACCATATTTTCTTATAGTCGTGGATATCGACTAGAAGAACATTATAGAAAATTTCATAGGAATTCCCATTAATATAGTAGTTGACATTGATACATAGATCATGTTGGGTACATAGTACGTTTTGATACCCACTTATCATATGAAACCAACCAAACTGAATGAGCAAATGGTACAACAAGAGGAATTGGAATATGAGTATATCGACATTGTTGGATGGAGTTTGAGTAGGACATACACTACCTCATTTATTTACTATATTTACATTGTTCATTGGGTCAATGATTAGTTTGGTTTATATATATGGTATATAAAAATGCTGCATCATGGGTCGGTTTTTTTATCTATAATATATTCGTTTTTATTTATAACAAGATGTGTAACAACTTTGGCCATAGAAGTATGTATTCGTTGCCTTAATTAATTGAATTTTCATAAATACATGGAATTTCCTTAGGAATGACTGAATAATTTAGTAGATTTTAAAAAATAAATACATATATGATACCAATTTTACATTTATAATAGAAAATAAAACATAAAAAATAATAATATAAAATTATCAGTATCCCAAAAATCTCATTAAAATTATTCATCTTTATAACCTGTGGAAATGAAACAAAATAATTGTTAATTCAAATAATAAGTATTGATTAAGTACAAAAAAAGCTATCATAAATCAATAAGAATAATCAACATAGAAAGGTAAGTAATTGGTAAAAATATAACTGAATATCTAGATAAGGATTAATTAATAATGTAATGTAAATAAATGAAATACATTCCAATTAATCATTAACGTGCGCGTAATATGGAATTAATAAGACATGATCAAATAAATCCATATAAATAATAATATGAGTTTGATATCTGACCATAGATAATATTACTAATTGAATAATTTCATTGAATATAAATAGTGATGGAATGTATAATGTATAATGTCTATGAAATCATGATATGTCCTAAATATAGTTTACATATGTAGGTAGAAACCCATTTAATTGGGAAAGCTGATTCATATCATGAGACTATTGACTCATAAAGGGGATTACATTAACCGGTCCCCAACCCATCTACTTAATTTAACAATAATTCCTCATATATTGAATAATAAATTTATTTCATAAACAATGTGCCTCATCAAATATATATATTGAGTATATGATATATATTTTACAATATTTTTCTAATAAATAAAATAACATTTGAAGTGAACATTATAGGTAAAAATGGTATAAATATTAGGAAATAACAATATACACTATAAGATAATATCTCTATTTATAAGAATCATTATTTCCAATGAAAAATGATTATAGGACAACAATTGTTTTAAGAGAATGATAATAATTAAAAAATGAGGTGACACTGTGTGATAAAATTTACCAAATGCATATGTTTCATATCAAATCCATTTGGAAGAGATAACTCAAAATGGATGTTAATTTACCATTGAGGAAAAAATTAATTATATTACTTTTTATAAGGGTATTATATACACCACATAAAAGTGAAATACTTAATAAAAATAAATATGGATCAATAGAATGTTAATTGAGTTGTAATACCTTTACTCCCGTATTTCAAGTTAAACTAATTTAAACTCAACTATAGTTGTATTAAATATTTAATTATCTAAAATAATTTGGTATATAATTATTTATAATGTTATATATGATTGTTTTATATTATCTTCTCACTCTTTCATTAATAATAATTCATTATTTTTCATGGTTTCTGTTGATAATTGCCTTGTTTTCTTATGCTTATTTTGTCGCTATATATCCATTTAGTGCATATATTATAGAGTCTAATAATATATATAATAATAATAATGACATAATTATTATATTTATACATCATTTATACTATTATAACCAATTTGTAGTGAATGTTAAGAAAATATATGTATGTTACAATCTTGGAGATGGTACGTCATACGTTGGCATGACTAATATTTCCATTTATCACTGATCATTATGGAATAGTGGATAGTAATATTTTACCTTTACATGATGATGTCAATATAATTAATATCATATTATATAACTATATATCTCATCTATTTGGTATTGTGTTTAAAATTGTTTCACATAGCATTGTGAAAGAGGTTGTTCACACGTAGATGAATTATGTTATCACATTTTCATGGGTGAGAAGGATAAAAATAACATAATATATACAATATTTAAATAATTATAAAAATTTAATATATATCACTTATAATAATTAATCTAATATTTATCATCAAAATTTTCAATCATTACTGATGGACTAATCACATCGATTCGTGAGGCAGTGGTCGATGTACAAATGAGTGACATTATCGTGGTGCCTATAAAATGGAATGTAAAGAATATAAATATGATATAGTTACTCTAAATAGATAAATATACTACAAATATAATATATATATATATATAGTTAATATATGTCATCATAACCAACCATGAGATGTTAAAATGAGAAAATCTGTGACATTGGTTTGTAGGAAGGTAGTTTATTGTACACATGAATGATGACTTTTTTTAAACCATTTGATCGAATATGAATCTGTTTCATCTAATTAACATATTATAAATACATTCTGATATATTTATGATATTTAATTTACTATATCATATTGGTCTATAAAAAATTAAAGGATATGTAGGCAGAACTAAAATAATGTATCTCGTTGAAGAACTATCTTAGTTTTTGTGTAACATCATTTTGTTTATATTAAATCCATCAAAGGATGGATTTATATCCAAAATATGGATTCTAGGATTTATTGAGGGAATTAGGGTTTTGATTTGGTTTGGTTATGTTTGAGGAAAATTTTATTTGTTGTGTGGTGATGTCATGGGAGTGAGTTCCCATTTATAGTTGAGGAGGAGGGACATTCTGTTATATACTAAAATGAATTCACAATTGGGAGGTTAATATTACATAAGTTGGCTCTAAAATTTATAATTACTGGTTTTTAGGTATGATATAGTCCAAAAAACCGCCACCAAACAATAAAAAATGCTTTAAATTTCTATTTCTGTATCATCTGCGTTTTGTTATCTTTACCATTTATGGTTTTCTCTAGAGTAACGAATTTTCTAATTGAAGAAATTTACCATTTAATACTAAATTTATATTATCCACATTATATAGTCTATAAAAAATTATAACAATTATTAAATTGATTTTATTAAATAAAACTTATGCATTTTTTATAATTTATTTCAATATAAGAACGTGATTTTGATAAAATAATATTTTAACTATAAGTATGATATAAGAGTTTTCCCTATTTAGGGGTCATTATATTAATTTTAATATCAAAACATGATTTCTTAAGGAAATATAGTTGATATTTATTTTCATTTAAAATAAAAATGTAGAATTTTTTTTAAATCCTTTAATAATATATACTTTACAATAAAATACCATTAATGTCAATTTTGATATTATTCATTAAAATTGAATTTAAAAATATCTATAAAATGTAGTAATTATTTTATATTATGTTCACAGAATTTTAACAAGATGTATTAATACAAATAAAAATGGATCAAATTATTTTTTACAATTCACTTCAATTTTATTTTTTTACTATCAATTATATTATTTTTTATTAACTAAATAATTTATGTGTTGGCATTCCTTGTGATTTTTAAGATACTAATTCATCCCTAAAAATTAAGGATAAATTATTATAACAAAAAACACGTTTATATTTCTAAATAATATTTATAACCTATTAAATGTTATTTTTCCCTTTATCCTAAATAATTATTGATATTAAAAGATGAAATGTTTTTTTTGAATTCGTCGTTACCTAACATATTATATGGGTCATAATCAAATAAATATGACAAGTAATTTTCATATTTTGGGTAATTTTATGCAATGTTCCTAAACAAACAAAGTAAGAAAATTTAATATAATATATTATGTGATTCTAACTCTTATCAACCAAGTTTAACCCCACTGTAAATCCAATTTTACTATAATCTTGGTAATTATTTCTACCACATAGAATATTCATTTTGGATAAAAATTTATTTGACCTTATTTGACAATATGAATTCTGATTATTATAAATATGGAACAAATTTTTCTAATTTATAATCATATAAAATAAATAATTTAGTTTAAAATTAATTCCATATAGGCGATGAGAAAGAACTATTTTAAAGTGAAAATTCCCAAATTTTTATAATGTTTTTACATAAATATAAAATAGAAAAATTATTTTAATTACCTAAATTGGATTAAAGTATTTAAAATTTAACTAATTAAATTTAAATCCATTTAAAAATATAATTTATCATTGTAAACTATTTAAGAAAAAATAATGTTTTCTAATAAAATGTAGTATTTTTCACAATTCATCACAAACTTAATCTTCTTAGAAAAATAGAAAAAATATACCATAATATAATTATGACATTTTAATTTTAAATATGATGGTTACTTTATAAAAATACAATTATAATATTGGTAAAAAAATTTAAAAATAAGTGCGCAAAATAAAATCAAACCATCTTTGAGAAAAACAATCATTTTTGGAAAAAAATTATTCATCATTTAAATGATTATTATTTTAATTATAATTAATAAATAAAAAATAATTTCTTTTTAAAAATATATTTTTATATGATTTTTAATCATATTCATACCCATCATTCAAATTTCTAGGTGATACCAATTATATTAATAAAAAATACTAATAATATTTTTTTTTCTGTAAACCATTACCCTGCTTATGATAAAATATTTGAAAGATAATCATTTTTTCATGTAATGATAGATGAACTCCTTGTTTTATAATACAAGATAAAATTAGTGTTATGTGTCTCGAATTCTATAGAATAATATTTCATTATATTCGAATTTCGAGGTGTTACAATCACCCCACCTTAAATAAATTGTGTTTGTGCAATTTAAACATGTTCATAGAAAACTAGGGTTTTATATTTCAAAATTACATTATTATAAATACACATCTTAATAAGAGTTAATAAAACATCCTCTTGACAATAAATAAATGGAAGTACCATCGTCAGATGGAAGAACACATAACTAGGTTTAAATGTTGGAGAATAATGGTGGAAGGTGAAGATGTGTAAATGGAAGAAAAAATTAAATAAATATAGGGAATTATATAGAACTTAGATAACAATAATTAAAATGATCAATTGAATGTTAAGTCCCACAAATCTATATTTTTTTGGGATTTAAAAGACCATATGATTCATTATATATGAATGTAATGTTACAACATTTTTATTTCACGATCCTTTTCCCTGAAATTGGGGAATTATTATATTATCTAATAATATACAAAAAAATAATTACTTGATATGTTTCTATTTAATAATAACAATTCTGTCCTTTTTTATTTATTAGATAAATTTTTAATTCATCCCTTACTCCATGAAATTAATATCCCAAAATTTATTTTTTATGCTTTAATCACTAATATTTTCATTTAACGAATTATAAGATTTATAAAAATGTGATAAGTATTAAGATATATCTCTAAATATATTCCACTACCAATATGGTTACCAAAATAAATCTAATAAAATTAATTAATCATTAAACCTAAAATTTTACATTATAGTTTCTTTAGTAAAAATTATTTTTTCCATTTTATTTACCTGAAAACAATGCCATATTTACCAGTACATCATGTTGGCCAGTGGTACGTTTAAAACCCTTATCCATCATCAGTCAGGGGTTCAAACCCCACCACCATTCTTGATACGACATGTTATTAGCTAACCCATGGGTTTTCCTTTTTCTAAAACCCAATAAATATATTTCTTATATCATTCCAAAAAAATATGATGAAAATTAACAAAATAAAAGTAATCATTAGAATAAAATTTAATATAGTTTTTAATAAAAATTATATTTTTACAATTCATATTAATCACATGTCAATGCTATTACAATATCATTAATGATAATATTAAACCTAATGGATTTCAATAGGATTAAAATTATGTTTATAAGATGAACAATAATAATTCATCATATAATTTCCCCACTAAAACATATAAAAAACTAAAGGGTTGTATTGACTTAATATTCTCTTAAAATAACCATAATCAGGTTATGTTCTAACTGCAATATATTTAAGAAGGTATGATTTATAATTTAATAGTTTTATAAACCTTAAACTCATAACCCATGATGGTATCCATAACTCTTATGTTAATGAAGACATATATTCTTCTAAAATTTTAAATAATCCAAAATGTTTCATGATTCTTATGCAAAAATACCATTGGTAGAACATCATTTATAATATAATTATACAATACCAATAAAATACAATTTCCTTTATTTCAATATAGGCCCCTCTAATGTCTAGAGTTTAATGTGGCTCATTCATTGTATTTACCTATTCCAATCATTCATAACAGTTTGTAACGAAATTTTGAATTATCCTATACATTTCACAGAAGATGGTCAAAGCAGGTGAGTTGTAAGAATGTGTTTTTTTGTACTAGGTAACACTTGACTATAAAAAAATAACCCTTTTGTGTAATATAAAGTAAACATATCTATTGGATAACCATGTACAATTATATTATACATACGAGGATGCGTTTGTAGAAAAACCCTCATAATATTTATGACCAAATCACAAGGATGTTCTGCTATACATATCATTAAGTTATGTATTTGGGTTATGATACACAATCTATTTTTTCATGTATCCAATTCTTATGGGTTTTACTAAGAATCCTCAAATTCAATATATAATGTCGGGGACCCCAAAATTCTAGAGTATGTGAACTACATTATTAAAATGGAATTGATACATGGAATCACATCCCAAAAGTCTAAAATTTATAGAAATTGTTTTTAAAATATATTCATAAAAGAAAACAATTTTACATTGGGAATATAAAATAAAATATAATAAATAATTGAAAAAATTATTTAGATACTTGAAATCTTATGCAAAGGATTCATATTAATAAACTGGGTAATGTAAACAAAACAAGGGTGTTCTCAAATGTTCATAATGATTAAGTAAAATAAATGTTATCATAAATCAACAGTATTGTTAAATATTTAAAGTTAAATAACTAAGAAAACATGTAATTTAAATAACATAATAAGTCATAATCAATATTTCATGGAAATTAATTGAAACACCCTAAAATTATTAATAACATGAGAATAATATTGCATGAAAAAAAGATGATCAAATAATTTCATAAAAATTTTCAAATGTGCTAGAAGATTTGCCATGGATATTATACAAAAAAATATTTATGTTTAATATCAATAATGAAGGAACACATAATATTGGATATCTAAACTACCAAGATATATTTTAAATACAGTCACTTTCAATATCTATTCTCAAGATAGATTAATTTTCTATGTATAAACACATCATATTTTTCCAACTGATTCGACCCTTGATTATATCAATGAATAAGGGGGCTTACCTTACATGATCCCAGAACTATGTAACTAATGTCCAAATCATTTCTCACATACCTAATAATTGATTTGATTCATAAAAAATGATCATGTTCAAATATCCATATTGAGTTAAAGATATAGATTTATCAATATTTCCCCAATAAATCAAATAATATTTCAAGTAAATGATTAATATAAAAATAGAATGTATTTTAGAAAGAAATATATAAATAAAAAAATATTATAAAAATTTAAAATAATTATAAATTACAATGAAAAATGATTATATGAAAGTTATTGTTTCAAGATTAATTCAGAAATATCAAAACAATGTAATATTGAATGAAAACTATTACCATGTGGTAATTTTCAAGTCAAATCCCCTTTGGATTAGATAATTTAATGTGAAACATAATAAAAAATGAATTCTTAATTAATAAGGATAATTAATGCCAAATGGGTTTTAAATATTCCATATAAAACTGAAATGGCGCCTCAAAACAAATATGTCTAAATGGAATGTAAATTTAGATGAAATCCACTACCTCACTTTTTCTTTTGGTTGAACATACATTAACCTACTAAATAATTTTTTCAACTATTTCATTATATTATAATATAAATATATTAATATTTATAATATCATATATTATCCTATTATAATATCATATCACCTATTCATTAATAATATACCATTATTTTCATGGTAATGGGTATTAATTTTCCTATTCTCTTATATTTGTTTTATTGCTGATGATCTAATTATTTCAAATATAATTGAAATTAATCATTTATATAATTATAATCAGGACATAATTATCATTTCTACACTGTAATTATACACTTAAAATCAATTATCAATGATTGAAATGATAAATGAATTATATTAAGATCATAGAGACGGTAGGTTGTACGTACATATGAGTAACATATCTATTTTTCAACGATAGTTATAGAAAGTAATTTAGTAATGTTTCACCTATATATAATTATAATCATAACATTAATCCTATGTTATAAACTTATAAATTTTATCCATGTGGTCTGGTGATGAAATGAGTGTCACATCTCTTTGTGAATGTTATAGTCCACATATACACAAACGATGTTATCATCAATGTTTGAGTGAAAATTAATGAAATAAGATGATATATATTATCATTAAATAATTATAAATATGTCATAAATATAATAACTATTCCATTTATATAAAATATAATCATTTAAATCATCTTTATACCTTTCATTTGAGGCATTAGTGAAAGATGAATCACATCGCTTCGTGAGGCTGTAATCCTCCATACACATGGGCGATGTTATCAGGATTAATAAGTAATAGAAGATAATAATATAAAAGTAATGTAGAGACTAAAAATTTATAATAATGTTTTTAATACTATTTATAAAATTTATATCCATCATCATTCACAACCTTGATATGTGGAAATGGAAAAAAGAACGACCTTGGTTCGCGAGGCGGTAGTCCATCGTACAGAAAAATGATGATTTGGTAACCCATTTAATGGATGTAGATATTGTTTTAGGAAATAGGTTTTTATAAAAACATCCTATTATATTTAAGATACATATTATATTATATCATCATGTTTTAATAAAAATTTAATGAGGTGGACAAAGAAGATAGTAATTATGCTCATTGAAGAACTATTTTGCTTCTTTGGGTCTCTTTTATAGGGTTGCAAAAAATCCATCAAAAATTTAATTCTTCAAAAAGGAAGGCATCAATGATTATGGTGTGTAATTTGATATTTTATTTGGGTAGGTTTTGAATGATCCAAATTACATTTTAGGTGTCGATAAATTAGCAGAGTGAGTGCCCTTTTATCTTATTGGAGGATTAGTATTCCTATAAATACTCAAATGTTTCAACTATTGGGAGGTCAATATTACCTAAAATGTCTCCAAAATTTCTAATTAAAGGGGTGGAGGAATTATATGGTCAAAACAAACCTCAGGAACAATATAAAACACTTCTATTAATCATTCTACTCCTTTACATCTATGTTTACCTATTTATAACATTTTGAGTTTTCATTCTGGTAAATGCATTTCTAACCGATGTAATAAAGTTTTTATTAATAAATTAAAGTGTGGATAATTAGATAAATTATACCCATTTATTCAATAAAATAAATCCGACTTATCGAATAATAGAACTATTTTTTGGATATTTAATGTTAAAATAAGAGTTTGATCTTGTCAAAAAAGAATGTATTAGCCTTCGCTAATCTAATAGAGTTTATACTATTTAGTAATTATAAAAGAAAAATTGGTTCACTAATGGAACATAGTATATATTTGTTATAATAAATACAATGATTTTAAAAAATATAATATATTTTTTAATTTTAAATCATTTAATAAAATTTAATTTATCATAAAATAATATTAATGAAAATTTTGACATTGTTAATTTGAATTAAATATTATTAAATAAATAAAGTAATTTAATTTTAATATATTATGTTAATTCTTGTTTAAAATATTATATATGTCAAAAAATATTTTGACCTAATGATTTCATTAATTTACTTCACTTTTTTCAGTTTCAGTTTTTATTTTATATTATTTTTATTCACTAAATAATTACTATACATACATTTGTTATGAATTTAGGATTAAATTCATCAATATATGTTATTGATAAATTATTATGGAAAATAACTCATTTATTATTCAAAATAATATGTATTACTAAACATATTTTGTTTTTATCCCTATCCAAAATCATTATTGAAATAAAAATAATGAAATTTATATTTCTTTAATTTTAATTCCATGGGGTCTTATTAAATGGAATGTGGGATGGAATTTAAAAATTTCAGGTACTTTTATGTAAAATGTTGATATAAAATCATTCAATAATATTTATATAATATTTTACACCATTTTCACTCTTATAATTCTAGTTTTACACCTTGGTAAATCTAATTTTAACTTATCCATGGTAACTACTTTCTATTTAGTTCACTTTTTATTTTGGTAAAAAAATTATATTGAAAATAATAGAAATTATAAATTATGATGATTCTACATAAGGAATAAATTTTTAAAAAATAATCTCACTAATGTGGCATAATATATTTTAAAATTACACAAGCATATGCGACAAAACAAATAGTTTGAATGTGATCTAAAATGGGTTAATTGATATAAATTTGATCTAATATTAATATAAAAAAAATAACAATATAATATAACAGTATAAATTATTTTTAAAAAAATAATGTTTTCAATTACCATTAATTGTTTTTATGTATTAACAAAATTGAACTTCATAGAAAAACCCAAAAACATTCACCATAAAATAATCATGGTATTGTAATTTTAAAAAATGAACATTATATTATGAAATTAATGATCCAACAATGCTGAAAATATATTTTACTTTAAGTTCGCAAAACTTGATTAAAATATCTTATAAAACAAAACAAATATTATCAAAATATTTTTATTTTCTTTTCAATGTTTATTATTTTATTTATTAAAAATATATTTCTAATAAAGGCATGTAAAATTTATATTTTCATAAATTATAAAATCATATTAATACATTTCAGTACAATGGTAATAACCATTATATTAAATAATAACCTTTATTATATATTATTATTAGGAAAATTTTGACCTTGCATATAACACAAGATTTCAAAGAAACTCATTGTTACGTGTAACATAAGATAATCTCTTTTGTTGTACTGTATGATAAAATCAATGTTTCATGTCACATATTTTATTTAAAAAAATCTTATTATTTTAGAAATTTATTGTGTTACATATTGATTTAGTTATTATATCTTCTCATATTATACATGTCCTATTATATTATATTAAGGTTATAGTACCCCCATAAATGGACATCGAAATACACTAATAGTGGGAAGCCACTTCTTTTAAATGAGGAATATATGAGAAGATTTTTTCCTCAAATTTCAACATGATGGTTTGGTTCAGGATGATACACTGAGTAACATGAAATGTTAATAAACATTGACTTTTTGCTAAGTGAAATCAAAAAAAATTATCATGTTCTAGAATGAAATTATGTATATACCTAGATAATGTAACAAAATTGATCTTGATAGAATTAAAAAAAGTCCTCCTCATTTTTCTTACAGTATATGAATTTCAATTATATCCAAATTCAAATGAAATTAGCAAAATATTATTCATGGATAGGATATTTAAACATCATCTGTTTTATGAAATCAAATTCTTCTTTTTCTATAAAATTTTTAATAAAATAATACTATAAATTTTATTAACCTTAAAAACATCGATAGAAATGGTTACATCATAATTTTCTAACATCCTAGATCTTCAAAATCATTTTTAGATCAATAATCCTGATTTCATCTTTCAACAAGTCTAAAGGCCCACTAAATGTTGATGAGTGATATTTCAGAAAATACTTCACTATAGAATTGTTCCTCAAAAATATTAGTCAATATCTTTCATGTGATCCAATTTTAATTTTGATTTCCAACTGATTCAAAACCACCAGAACATATATCGTTGATTAATTATAGGTTGCTAACTAGTACGGTTATTATCCCCACAATATCTTTCTACCTCAACTGGCATATTCCATTTTTGGAATATCATTTGAAATGAATATGGAATAGATGGTGCAAGATATGAATGTATAAAATATATCTCATGATAATATAAACACAAATTTTGTTATCCTCAAAAATTATTTATCATTATCTAAACGTCTAATATTATCCTTACCATTGCACTGATAACAACTATAATATCCCATACCATAAAAAACCAAAAATTATATTATTTATAACTGGGGATTCAATTACAATGTAACATGTGGGACCCAAGATTTTAATATACACCCATCATTTACATGGTTATCAATTCCTTCCCTCCCAGAACTACCATTTCACTGCTAACATGTGGCCACCAACCTTGGAACCACCCACATGCCCAAACGAATTATCAAAATAGTGACTTCCCTCAGAAGATGCCACATGTTCATTGAGGGTGCATTGAACTAAATCACACAAAACCCATTAAACATTCAATACAGTCATCCATACTGACTAGTAAACCATAGTAAACATGATTAATTGTCGATTACTAGTAATGTATGCTCTTGAAAATAATGGCTCACCTTATTCACATGGTTAATAGAATTTAACATTTTACCCTTTCACAAATTGTGGTGTTATATTCACACATCCCATTAGATAACAAATTCCCCATTGTCTACAATATATATCAACCTAGGTTGTGAAGATACACTTCCATCTAGGTACCACTCTGATACTAATGTAACGATTGGTCCCTGCTAGGTGCACATACACCCTAACTTCACATAGTCATCATGTTGAGGGCCTTTAGATCTCACATGTTACCCCAAAATTACATGGCCCCCAATCTAGGGCCAACCCATATGCTTAAAAATATTATTATACTAATAAATATTACCAAAGGACAACACATTTCATAATGAACCAACCCAATTTTCCTTCTAATGTTGGGACTTTAATAGAATTGTTACTAACCGGAAGGGAATTCTCGATCCCCATAATCTGGCAACTAGCACTCCTGTATAAAAAACAACTACATGGAATAATTTCACATATCTGCAAAAACAATTCATGGAATATATATATATATATATATAATATTTAGCATCTATGTAATAAAGGTATAATAAATATAGTTCTTTAGAATAGGAAAAATGAGATAGAAATATAACTCAAAAGTCAACAAATATACCAACAAAATCTATTCCATGTAATAGGGGGTAAATCCCCCACCATCTCACCACCGGTTACCCACACACAACTAAAATAAATATCACCGCCATACTATGATAGACTTCATTTTCATACATCAAAATATAGTATCGCATCTACACACTATAAAAGTTGTGTGTAGGGTGTGAACTAATTAGGATTAGTATGATCCTAATCGGATGTTCTGTATCATCCCCCCAATAAAAATAATCCTAATATTCTCAATTTCCAAAAAATAGAATGAATATATGTAAAAAACGTTTATTTTCAAATCATGGTTGATATTTACCTTTTAATATAGTTCTATAATAATCTAGGAAAAATAGTATCAAAGCATAAATCCACATTTCTCATATATTTTATATATAATAAAAAATATTATGACACAAGGTATAATAAAAAACATGACAAGGAAAAATATGCCAGGATTGAGAATTAATCATACCAATATTTATAACTAGTCTAAACCCAATTTCAAAGAATAGAAGCATCAGGAGAAAAGAAACACATCATTTGAGAACACCACAACAATTCAAAGACCAAGTGCCCAGAACACAGGCATAGAGATTATAGGATCACCCCCTGAGTAAACACACCAATAATAAAAGTGATGTGTACCAATGTTACACCTTCCACCTAAATACCTATTTCTTCCCATGTGAAACATTTATCAAATTACTTTTAATGGTCATAAATTTCAATAAAAATCCAAAAAACAATGTTAAATTAAAAATGTTAGATTGGAAATCAATTCTATATTTTTTTAAATAATTCAAGACAACATTTATTTTATCACAATAAGGGAAAAAATTATTTTTCCAAAAACCGTTTATATATAAAAATAAACAATTCTAATTTATTTATATGTTAATTAAAATAGCTATGATAAATTATGGTTCATCCATCATAGGATAGATACTGAACCACCTACCTCAGAATTAGGTAATATACTACAAAAAACAGGATCTGAAGACACTAGGAAAATGGAATAACATTAGATAAAGGTCGCATAACCAATTAGGACATTCCTAATTTGAATTAAATGAGTAAAATGGTTGATTGTTAGGATAAGTAATAATATATCTCATGGAACTTACACACTACAAATGACCCATAGAAAATATTGACCTTAGAATAAGATTACCCAACTGATATAGAAGGAGTGGAGGAGAAATATCACCACAACATCACATATACATAATCGCAACCCAATGCCAATACTACAACAATAGAATAAATGTTGTAAAAAAGAATTCATACCTAGAGAGAGGTGATAGAACCTAGCTAGAAATATTTTGCTAATCTATGAGATCCTAATGAACATGATGGAACCAATTTTTTTTAGGGATAATTAGGGTTCGAGGTAGTGAAGTTCAAACCAAATGAGAGGATATTCATTCAATAATTGTAATTAATCACACTGATTAATAGGGGTGTATGTCATAAGTCACTATTTTACTACCTAAATTTTCACATGTTATGTTTATACCAAAAAACAAGTCACCTGAGGTAAAATTAAACCTATTGATGATTTTAATAAAAAATGGAATTTAAGATGTCAAATATTTTACGTCCAAAATATTTTTCATGTATTGTCCCTAGTGTAGAATTTATAATATAAATTATGGTTTCAATGTGTAAATTTCTTCTTCATTCATAAATTATAATATGTTTTGTATAAAATCTCAAAACATGGTTTTTGACATTATACCCCAATAGAAAATCTCTTTAATTACAATGAGAACACTGTTTATCCATAATGTTACAATCTCCCAACTAGAGGACATTACATCGGTAGTAATTCATTGAAGAGAATGGTTCTATAAAAAATGGTGAGGCCATTGATCCATCACTAGTGACTCACACACCAAAATGACATGAGAATATGATATGTGTCACCATAATAATATGAAAAATAGAAGAAACTTATCATGTAATACATTCACATATGTATCAATGATCACCACTGGTTTCCGCAGAATAGAAACATCTATCTCTTACTTGATTGATTCCCAACTCAAATCATGGGAAAGACAACCATAGTACATAATAACCTAATATAAGCATATAATAATATGGAAACTTTTTATCATAGTTGGGAATTTAGACAGATAACTAAATTCTCCAAGCCTCTTAGTGACCTCAAATGGTGAAATATATCTTGAAGCTATCCTTACCTATTTTCCAATATGGATATGACATAACATAGTGGATAATTTCAACAATAATCAACCACCTATGAAAAATACTAAAGGATGGAATTAACGAATTTCATTTAATTTATAACAAATCTGTATTATAACATGGAATCATCTTATATTTTAAATCCTTATCATTATCACCTAAACAGGACTTTATAAAAAAGTATAGGCCTTAACCACATGTCCCTGCTAATGTGGAGACCTTCATGTATGAAAATGGAAATCACTGAATGGAACCATTCTGACCAATGACTAAAAATATTTTATATAACTGAACTCAAATATTCATAGATAGTTACCCCATGATCCATTGAAATCCAATATTGATGAACTGTGTAGATATTATTGGATTTGAATATTATGCGATGTATGGCCACCTATATAGGGATAGTAAGCTATACTCAACATGAATCAAATCCTCATTAGTTCTTGGAGACTCTTCTAGATACTAAATGAAATCCAAAGATCCTTTTTTGAGAAAAGGGTAAAGGTGACATCTTGTAACATCATGTCTATGTTAAATAAATCATACAAAGATATTCAACTTTATTAGTGTCTCTAATCAGATTAAAATGTTTTGATTTCTTCAATAGATCAACAACCATCTAGATGGAATTTTTTCCTAAGGGAGTCATTTGTAATCTAACAAAAATGAATATATACACCTCCTTATATTTTCAAAATATAAAAAGATGATAATAGACCAAACTATAGGGGTTTAGATTACTTACTATTGAATTCTTATAGGTTTAATATCTTGAAAACCTACTAGTATTGTCATGCAACATACTCGGCCATCATAATCACCATCTCAAGTTATAATATCACTTTTCCTTTCAAGGGTGAATATTCTATGTAGAACACTAAAAAAAATTAAATACATAATTTCTCAAAGATGATGGGAAGAAAAAATGATCATAAAAGTGATAAACACCATTGGAATGGGGGGACCAGCCTGAAATGGTCTCTAAATCATTTATAGTTTCTCTGATTTCTATGATTTCATAATCATGAAGATGACATTACAAAATAGTATTAAGAAGATATGGAGATAACTGGACACTATTCATAAAAATCCTTAAATCACCATTCTTAACATTCAGATAAAAATGATTGAAAATAAAAATCAGGTTCTATAGTTCCTTTGGCTATAAGACAGCCTGTGGTAGATCCTCCATAAATGAATATTTTGTAACCATAATATCCATTAATAAGATATAAGAAATTTCCAAACTAGAAGAGTAAAGATATTGAAAAATAATTCAATGTCTTATATTCATGTATATCTGAGAAGCTATATATGTTACACTCTAATTCTTATAAATGAATGTGAACCAATCCAAAAAAACATGGTTCGTTCAACACTGAAGAACATGAAAAACCATAGAAAGAACAAAATCACGAGTGGGGGAACTATTCTCATGTGGATGATGATTGGGAGAACCAGAGTCCATAATGCGATTGTCCTATAAAATAACACATCATAAACTAACAACAAATGAATCATAGTACACAACATATCCCTTATCTATATTAGTTAAGATAAAAATAGAATCATATTTTAGAAACAATTTAATCTTATAAAAATAATCCAATCATTTTTTGTCAAAATTATATTTCACCCCTTCCACAATAAGGGTAGTCAATGTAGATTTCAATGTCAAAAAATCCTTTATGTACTGGTAATGACATCCAATAAGGCCTAGGAAACCCCAAATCTATAATACATTCCATTTTTCTTATCATATTAATACATTCCACAACATCTCAAAATCAACAAAATTTCTAGTCAGATAAATCATGTTCCCTAATAATATATCTACTTGAATAAAAAATACACTTTTTAAGCCCTTCCATAATGTTTTTAGATCCACATGGTTTCAAAATTGAGTTTTATATGGTGATAATGCTCATTCCAAGATCACAAATAAACCAATATATAAACGATTAACATGATAAAAAATGGTCCAGTTAATAGTGAATGATATCATTCATAAAATCCTTAAAAACTATAGGAGTGTTAGTCAGAAAAAGAGGAATCACAAGATATTCATAATTTTCATTTGTTCTCCCAAAGGCAGTCTTTGAAAATCAGAATCATAATCATAAACCGATGATAACCAAAATGAAGATAAATTTTCAATAAACACAAAGTCCCAGTTAACTGATAAAAAATGTATTCAACACAAGGTAAGGGGTGATTATTCATAATTATCACTAGGTACAACATTAAATAGTTTATGTACAATAAAAGTGAACCATCACAATCTTATGAAGGTTTATAGAGGATTCCAATAATGAAACACTCTGGTATAAAAGAAAATTTTGACGAGTTCATCCACTGATTATTCATCACTTTTAGCTCCTCTAGTGCAATATGATATGTTGGTATCGAGATCATTTTTATTCCTGTAACATGATCTATCTAAAAATCTAACAGCCATATGGAGGAAGAATGGAGAAGTATTGTGGGATGATAATGTGAAATACCCAACAACCAAGGTAAAATCAATAGAAGAGGAATGATAAGGGGTATTGACCACAATAGATGATAAAAATACTTATAATATATATGTGGGTAGGTTATACATGACTAGACCTTAGGTCCCACTCTACCTAGAACTACAGTGATCTACCATTGGTATAATTGAACAAAAAATGATGATGATAAAAATCATTCTTATAATAGTGAGAGATAATTAAATTCATCGTAATAATGAAGTAGAATACATCATAATCAATAGGGATAAAATCCCAGACTAATTCTGCAACATCTATTGATAGAGAAAATGATAATAACAAAAACCCTTTCTCGTTCCTTTTTCAAATAGATGTCTATAACTCTATGTCACGATCAGCCTTCTCCAAGATGAGGTAAGGGACATCAGAATGTCAGACCCTTCCTTCTTCATGTTGAAGGAGAGATAATGGCCCCAGAGACCTGCCTTCAATAGGCCCCGGAGTGGTGACTAGAACCAAGGGTATATAATTACACAGAAGATGGAAGGCATTACCCTTTTTCTTTATTAGAATCGGTAGATAAGATAGTAAATCCCAACAACACCAAAACGGGGGGTAAAAGTAAATCCAAAATAATACCATTCCCATATGCATGTTACAAAAGTAAATACCACAAAGTACAAGGAGACTACAAAGGTAAAGTACGAAGGAAAAAAAACAGCAATCGCAACTCTCCAAATGTCTGAGCTAGTATGACCCTGCCTGATCCCTGATGTCCTCTTGGAAACCTAAAAGTAGATTTATATATATAGGGTGAGCATACCAGTATACATAGTAGGGAAAACCAAAGACAGTCGTGCACAGGTGGGGAGGAATTCTAATTCCCTGTGAGAAAAGAGATAACCAAATGACCTATCAAGGAAAACTATCCACTCAATCCTCACAAGGCACACTCCCCAAATAACGCAAGTCAAGTAATGTATAGTAATAGCACATCGATAATTGGGTACCCCGAGGAACTTTCCCACTAGTTATTGAAGGAATCCTACGAATCAAACCAATCCCGCCATTCTCACTACAGTCCCACTGCTACACCCCGCCCGCACACACCTGGGCCACAACAAAACATTTTTCCTACAAACATCAGGTCAACAACCACTATCCCACCCGCAAAAACCTGGTCCATAAGAACAATTTCCACTCTAGAAGAAACCTGAGGCTCGTCCCGAAGACTCTTGGGAAACTACCTGCTTGCACACACCTGGACCAACCACCACAACTACCATGCCTGAAGATTCTTGGGCTATAATGGGCCTCAGTCTGTCACAGCATGCCCGAAGAGTCTTGGGCTATTTGTGAAAGGGATCAGAAAAGGATCTAATAACCATCCTCTCATAGGAGTGTTGGGAAAAACACTATCCCCCATGAAATGGGGGTTTTCGGCACTTAGTTATCAAATTGGTTGGGGCGCGAATAAGAAACAAAAAAACTAAAGATATATGTATAGGTAACAAGATCTCATCCCAACCTATGGTTTCCGAAGCCAACCTAAGCACAACACACTTATTACTATTTATTCATAAAAGAAGGCACATCACTCATGACCAAGTCACAACTCATCCCCTAAATCGATTCCCCATTTAAACCAATCTTTTATTCATGCTTATGTGATCCCATTTAAGTGAATTACGCACTACTGGGCAACTAACATACATAACCACAAGCTAGAAAAATAGAAACATCCAAAAAACAATTTAAGAAATCACACCTGGTTCTCTTTTGAAGTCACCATAACAACAACAAATGGATCAGTGAGATCCCTCAAAGTACTAGAACCAAATAAAGACTCGAGATATAGCCCCACACAGCTTTAGATTCACAACCAACAACCATGCCACAATAGAGGATTATATCCTCATCCACATCACCCATAAGCATCAAGCAGAACAAACAGACATGCGACCAAGACCGAGAAGGGATGTTTCCAGACTCAAGTACATCATCACTATGTTTTCTTCTTTCTTTTTGGATAACTAGGGTGATCACACAAGTATTATTGTTCACTGGACATTCATTTATTCGGACGAGTTTACGTGATTAACCAACTAACCATGTAGGATCCATTAAAACATCGCAGAAGACATAGGTTCATTAGTGCACAAGGAAAGACCACCAACAACCATGATTTTCAGGTGGAATAACCTCATATAGTTCCCAACATATATCAATTATAAAAGAGTATAACAAAATTTCCAGATGCACCCCCTCATTCTTTAAAAGTTTTTTGATTATCTTTTTTAAGGTTTAGTTTCATCCATTCCCACAGAAACAATAGCGTACCCACCCCGCATGATACAAAGTAAGGAGAGACAAAGTAAAATCCATACATTGATGATCAAGGATTGAAGTTCTTCTCTACGCCCCCAGGAATGAGTGATTCACGACTTGCAGGGGAGGAATTTCGGGGACTCCAAGGGTGAGCAGAAAAGCTTCGGCAATGGTGAACCGCTTTCCACGGGATGAGGAACTCCAAACACACCAGGAAGATAGGAGACCATCCAATATGAAAATAAGAGAGGAAGAATAGATTCCCATGCGATATAAGTTTGAGATTCAGTTTTCATGGGATATGGAATCTTGAACGGCTATAAGGTCGGATCATGGATTCACCACGTGATTGGGTGGTTAAATATGACTGAATTAATTTTTATTTAATAACTCTCCTTGGGAAAAGGTGGTAACAACATTGACTTTAACGGATTTTATATAAACATAGGGGGATGTTACACGGACACACAGCTGGGTCCGTTGAGGTTTTCCCCACTCTTAGGAATTTTAATAATTGATTATGGGGCTAAAAACAGCCTTGAAACACTTCCTAAAGATTTAAAAAACCTAAATGTGGCGTTACGGGAAAAACTGTAGAAGAAAAACTCGACAAGGCTGTGTGATGCCGATCTGTCGCACCGATCAACGATACACTGATCGGTCGCACCGATCGTCGACACACCAATCGGTCGCACAAATCGGCTACACACCGATCGGTCTCACCGATGGGTGACACACCGATCGGTCGCATCGATGGGCGACACACCGATCACTCGCACAGATCGGCGACACACCGATCGGCGACACAATGAGTGGTCACAGTTATCGGCGACACACTGATGGGTCACACCGGCCGGGGACACACCGATAGGTCACACCGATTGACGACACACCGACCGGTCACACCGATCAACGACACGCCGACCTGTCACACCGATCGCTGACATCCCGACTGGTCGCACCGATCCGTGACACACTGATCGGTTGCACCGAACGTGTCACGTTGGTCCGTCACACATCGAAATGACACCCTACCACCGAGGATCCACCCTTAGGGTCTGGAATTTTGAAAAGGGATGGGCCATGATGGTCTGTGCCATTACATTAGATACCTCTCGAACTATTCTCACCTTCGAGAATCAAAACCAGACCTGAAGAAAAGAGGGTGGGGGTCCGAACAACCACACCAAAAAATACCTCCCAGGAGTGAACTACTTCGACATACAGGAACACCCCCCCCCCTTAAGAAACCATGAAACATTAAATGGTCAATCTTTCCAGTCATATGGGTTAGAAATTTTCTTCGTCAATGTAAAGATACTATTCTTTTTGAGAGGCACTAACTTTCCCCCACGAGTTTAATCACATAAACCTTAATTTGTCTTGACTTGGGTTCAGGTCCTTCCCTCCCCACAGTCAGGACATTTCACTTGTATCTATAGAATATGGAATACCATACATTCCATAGTTAACAAAGTAAAGTGTTCCATCACAAACAAGTATTACAGTACAAAACTCAAAACAACTCTGGGTATTGGGCGCGCATTTGTGCCTCCCATTCCCAGGTAATCTCTTCCATCATACCATGTCTCCACTACACACGAACTAAAGGAATGGTCCAGCCGTGGAGCACCTTTTCTTCAGGATCCTCAATCCTTACTAGTCTTTCCTCGAAAGTCATGTTGGCCTCAATGTCCAACTTTCCCCAGTCGAGGATGTGTGAATCGTCGTGTAGATACTATCGGAGTTGTGACACATGGAAGACTTCATGTATTCTCAGTAGCGGTGGTGGTAGCACTAGCTAATAAGACACTTCTCCCACCAGCCGCAGAACTTTGAAAGGTCCGATGAACCTTGGGGAGAGCTTACTCCCCCTGCCGATCCTCCATTGACCAAGCCTAGGGGAGACCTTCAAGAATACGTGGTCCACGACCCCGAACTCTAAGGGTCTCCTCCTATTATTAGAATATGACTTATGCCGGTCCTGAGTCGCCTTCATACTCTCCCATATAAGCTGATCCTTCTCTGTCGTGATCTGCACCACTTTCAGGCCAAAAACACTTGTTTCCCCACCTTGGCCTAGCATACGGGTGAGCGACATGGCCTTTCGTACAATGCTTCAAACGGAGCCATGCCAATGGAAGTGTGATAGCTATTATTGTAGGAAAACTCTACCAGAGGAAAGTGTCACACCCATGATCCCCCAAAGTCTAGGATACATGCCCGTAGAATGTCCTCCATTGTCTAGATGGTGCGCTCTGTCTGTCCATATGTTTGGGGGTGGAAAGCAGTGCTCAGGCGTAGCTAGGTGACAAAAGCATGCTGCAATCCTTTCCAGACTCGTGAGGTAAACTATGAATCCCTATCCGAGAATATGAACCTCATAACATCATGCGACTGCACCACCTCATCCCCGTATCTCCATGATAAGGCATCCAATACACCCGACTATTTGATTTCCAGAAAGTGAGACAATTTTTTCAACCGGTCCACCACCACCCAGATATCATCACAGCCTCCCTGAGCCTTGGGTAGTCCTGTGAAAAAATCCATTTAGATGTCGTCCCACTTCCATTCAGGACTATTTAAAGGTTATAACAGACCACCTGTAACATGGTTTTCAGCCTTCACTTGCTAATACATTAGGAATTTGACCACGAACTCCGCCACCGCCGACTTTACCCTGTGCCACAAAAAACGATTTCTCAGTCCCTGTTTCATCTTGGAGACTCACGGGTTCACCACTATGTGTGAGTTGTGGAACCCACCAAGAACCCGCTGGCACGTCACCTCTGGGACAAACATATTCCCTTGGAAAATCATCTGATTCGGACCATCCTTCGTCCATCCTTTCGGAGCATTGCGTTGGTGAGTCTGATCTCACATCACTTAACTCTCTAAGTCTCCCCACTGAGACTCCTCCACCTGCCGTAGGAGATATGATTGCATTTTCATCTGAAACAGACATCCTCTACCTCCATCTTCCCTTACCTCTAGGTGGAGAGATGCCAACTCCTCCATCGCCATCCAAGCATCTTCTGACTCCCAAGCCACATCCTTCTGCGATTTCCTACTCATGGAATCAACCACCACATTCCCTTTTCCTGAGGTGTAGGAAATATTGGAGTCGTAATCTAGAAGGAACTCAATGCACCATCGCTACCATATGTTATGGTCCTGCTGGGAGAAGATATAGTTCACGCTTTTGTGGTACGTGAAAACTAAGAAGTGCTTCCCGATGAGGTAATGTCGCAACAACATTAGTGCATAAATGACCGTAGCAAGCTCCAAATCCTGGGTGGCATAGTTTCTATCATGGGGATGTACTTTTCTAGACCCATAAGAGATCACCCCTTATCGTTGCATCAGCACACACCTGAGGCATTGTCTTGAAGCATCATAGAACACCTCATACACTTCCCATTCTTCTAGAAACCTCAGCACTGGGGCACTTACCATCATCTCCCTTAGATAGCTGAAGGCGGCCTCACACGGCCCATTCCATACAAAAGCATGGCCCTTCATGGTCAAAGCTGTCAAAGGTGTTGCAACTCGGGAGATGTTGGGCACAAATATACTATAGTAGCCCTCTAGTCCATGGAAACTGAAAACTTCTGTAAAGTTCTTGGGAACTACCCATGAAACAGCCACCTCGACATTCGATGGGTCCACATCTATTTCCTTCTTGGACACCAGGTTCCCAAGGAAGTGCACTTATCGTATCCAGAACATTCACTTGGATAACTTCCCATATAGTTGGTGGTGTCGAAGGACCTCTAAAACTGTTCTCAGGGGCTCAGCGTTGTCTTCCTCTGATCTTGAGTAGATTAGGATGTCATCAATAAACACGACTACGAACCGATCCAGGTATTCCCATAATATGGAGTTCATGATTCCCATGAACACAGATGGAGCATTCATGACACTGAACGACATGACAAAAAACTCAAAGCGCCCATATCTGCACGTGAAGGCGGTCCTCGAGATGTCACCCTCCTTCACCCTTAGTTGATGGTATCGAGACCTCAAATCGATGTTAGAGAACCAACATGCTCCCATCAACTGGAAAAAGAGATCATATATCCCTGGGAGAGGGTAAGGATTCTTGACTGTCACCTGATTCAGTCTCCTGTAGTCTATGCACAGCTTGAGACCATCATATGCTTTCTTGGTGAACAAGACTGGAGCACCCCATAGTGACGCACTTGGTTGAAAAAAAAACCCATCTTCATCAGATATTTAATCTGAATCTGAAACTCCCGTAACTTAGAAGGTGAAATCCGGTAGGGAGCCATCGAAATCGGACGGGCACCAGGTTGTAAGACTCTCCCGAACACAACATCACGACGAGGGGGTATTGTTACCACCTCCTCATTGAAGACATCCATAAACTCACTGAAGACACTAGAACATACACAATTTCTGCATCCGCTGACTCCACTGATATCTCAGCTAACAAGGATAGGAGGGGCTCCTCTCACCTGTTTCTATTCTAGAAACCCCATTCACCGATGAAAGATCCACGATGTCCACCCAAATCTGAAAAACCAACCCTTACTCAGAAGTTGTCAATGAAGGCACATATAGAGAACAACTAGTCAATGCCTAGGATGACATCGTAAGATGTATCTGCAATAGTAGGAGATCCCTAACAGACTGATGTGGCCCTATCATAAGTTTACACCCTTGGAAAACATAAAACAAGTCGGTCTGACCTCTGACTGGTGTGCTTAGCACGAGTTCCACTAGAAGTCTCTCAGCATCTAAACCCAGAGCATGGGACAGACTAGGTGCAACAAAAGAGTGCGAATCTGTTGTATCAAACCAGGGGTAGGCAAGAGTACTAAACAAGTTGTTCATACCTCGAACGACTTCTGGCCCTGCTGGAACTACTACCTCTATGGTGTGAAACTACACATGCCCAGTTCCTCCGCCTCTTGGATGCCGGACACCTCCCTGACAACACCCTGATCAAGGTCCCTGAGGAGCACCCTGAGGTCAGCCTCCTCCTACGACGCCTGCCCTCACAGGAGCGGGAGCTCGCTGTCCTTACTGCTGCTGCAGAAAGGGTCTAGCTGGAAGCTACTGCTGCTGAGGTGGGTGTTTTTCCTGCCCACCACCGTCGTACTGCACTTTGTCCGGTCACTGATTCTGAAGGTTCCCATGGCTTCCATAGATGAAGCATCTTTGACCTGGGCCTGAATGAAAAGGGCGAGTTCCAGAAGATTGGAACTGGAACTGCTGAGGCCTGCTTCATGATGGTCGATAACTAGGGGACCCTGACACTGGTGGCTTGCTGCTGGAAACTTTCCCCTTTGACAATCCCAATTGGATTCCCTCTCATGATACACCTCCAAGCGTGTGCATCCTTTCCACCACTACATCCTTCTTCTAGACCTCTGTGTACATCAGTATGGTGAAATGAGTAATAGCATACTGGAGAGAAGGACGAAGTGCCTCCTCCAAACGTCGCACCCGAGGCTCTTCATCCGGAAGGAGGAAGGGATCAAATGTGAAGGCGATCCTTGAACATGATCCCCAAATCTCTCACTGACATACTCCCCTTGTGAAGGGAGAGTATTTCCTACCTCTTATCTGCCTTCATCGTGGAAGAGAGGAATTCAGCCTGAAACTCCATCTCGAAGTCAGCCCACGTAACCTCAGCCTATGTCTTCTCCCGAAGATAAAGTGTCCACCACTGACGAACTGCTCCAGGCATCTGGCTTACAGCAATAGGATCCTAGTACTCCATCAGAGCCCGGATCAACCTGAAAGCTATCACCAGCTCCTCCATCCATATCTCTGTCTCAATGTCTGAGATACCGACCACGTACTTCCCAAGGGTCGACCACTGAAATGCTCATAGTGTCTCCCGCCACTGATCATACTCCTCCTATCGGTCAGCCCGATGTCGATCAGCCTTTTCACGCTCATGGGCCTTGATTACACACACTGCACATGGTCATCTCCCAGGTGCCATAGCTGTAAAGTAAACAAGGAATGCCTAAGCCCAAGTAGTGTAGAATATTGTTATTAAATTTTCTTAGACTTATCATTCATTTTAAATCCCAAAATAACCATGAAAAAAATAACAAAAGTCTTAATTATGAATGTACCTTCCCTAGGGTCTCTGCCCTGAAACCAGTGTAGCATCACATGGTCATTAGAAAGGCCCAAAGTCCTTGAATCAGATCATCAGGGGCCCTAAAATCACATGTCCTAGCTGGTCTTCCCTGGCCTATTTCACGCACCAAGATCAAACAGCACTATTTCCCGACCTTCCCATGCAATCCTTACTGTGCCTAACTCTAGATTCCATCATATCTCTCAACCATCCCCCTTATACCATTCTGTCATGGCCTACCATCACCAAGATGAGGGAAGGGACAATAGATTTTCCAGACCCTTCCTTCTTCAACATGAAGGAGGGATAATGACCCCCGAGACCCACCTTAAATAGTCTCTAGAGTGGCGACTAGCACCAAGGGTATATAATCACACACAAGATGGATGGAATTACCCTTTTTATTTATTAGGATCATGAGATAAGATAGTAAATCCCAACAATACCAAAACTGGGGGTAAAAGTAAAGACAAATGAAAACCATTCACATATGCATATTACAAAAGTAAATACAACAAAGAACAAGGAGACTAAACAGTTAAAGTACAAAGGAAAAGAAAAAACGCAATTGAAACTATCCAAACGTCTTTGCTAGTACAGCCATGCACGATCCATGAAGTCCTCCTAGAAACCTGAAATCAGATTTATATACGTAGGGTGAGCATAAATGTATACTCAGTAGGGAAAACCAAATACTCTCATGCACAAGTGGGGAGGCATTCTAATTCCCTCTGAGACAATAGATAACCAAAGCACCTATTAAAGAAAACTATCCACACAAACCTCACCATGGCACACTCCCCAAATAATGCAAGTCAAGTAATGTATAGTAATAGCACATCGATAATTGGGTACCCTGCACCACCTTCCAACTAGTTATTGAATACATCCTATGCATTGAACCAATCCTACCATTCTCACTACAGTCCCACTACCACACCCCGCCCGCACACACCTGGGCCGCAACCACACATCCTGCCTACAAAGACCTGGGCCACAACCACTATCCATCCCGCAAACACCTCGGCCAAATCCACAATGTGTAACCACACCCATAAACACCTGGGCCAAAATGACTAATGCCACTCCTGAAGACACCTGGGACTCATCCCGAACACTCTTGGGAAATAACCTTCTCGCACACACCTGGGCCAACCACCACAACTACCATGCCCGAAGAATCTTGGGCTATAATGGACCTCAGGCCATCACAGCCTGCCTAAAGACTCTTGGGATATTTGGGAAAGGGAGATGAAAAGGAGCAAATAACCAGCCACTCGCAGGAGTGTGAAAAAAAAACACCCTCCCCCAGATATGGGGGTGTTCGGAACTATGTTCTGAACATGGGTGGGGCATGAATAAGAAACATAAAAACTATAGATATATATATATAGGTAACAACCACTCATCCCAACCTAGGGTTTCCAAAGCCAACCTAAGCACAAAAACCTAGTTACTATTCATTCATAAAAGAAGGCACAACACTCACGGCCAAGTCACAACACATTCCCAAAATCGATTCCCCATTTAAAAAAATCATGTATTCATGTTTAAGTGGTCCCATTTTGGTGAATTCTGCAGTACTGGGAAACTAACAGACATAACCACAAGCCATAGAAAGAGAAACATCCAAACAAAAATTTAAGCATCCACACACGGTTCTCTTCTAAAGTCACCACCAAAAAACAAAGTGATTAGTGAAATCCCTCAATGTAATGGAAACAAACCAAGCCTCGAGATAAATCCCCACACAGCTTCAGATTCACAACCAATAACCATGCCACAAGAGAGGATCCCAACCTCATCCACGCCACACATAAGCATCGAGAAGAACAAACCTACATGCCACCAAGATAGAGCAAGGAAGTTTCCAGACTCAAGTACATCGTCACTAAGTTTTCTTCGTTCAATTTGGTTAACCGGGGTGATCACACAAGGATTTTTGTTAACTAGAAATTCATTTAATATACCGAGTTTACGTGATTAACCAAATTACCATGTTGGATCCATTCAAACATCACATAAGACAAGAGTTCATTAGTGCATAAGAAAATACCACCATCGACCATGATTTTCAGGGGGAATAATCCCATACAATTAACAACATATAGAAACTGTAAAAGTGTATAACAGAATTGTTAGACTCAACCCATCATTCTTTAACAGTTTTTTAATTACCTTTGTTAAGGTTTAGTTTCATCCATTCCCACAAAAATAGTAGCGTACCCACCCTGCATAATACACAGTAATAAGAGACGAAGGAAAATACCTACTTGGATGATCAAGGATCGAAGTTCTTCTCCACGTCCCAGGAACGAGGGATGCCCGACTTGTAGGGGAGGAAAGTCGGGGACTCTAAGAGTGAATAGAAAAGCATCGGCACAGGCGCACCACTTTCCTCAGGAAGGGGAACTCAAAACACACTAGGAAGAAAGGAGACCGACCAAGAGGAAAAGAGGAGATGAAGAAGAAATTCCAGTGCGATATAATGTTGACATCCAGTTGTCATAGGATATATAAATTTGAAATGGATATAATTTCATATTGTGGTTTCACCACATGGTTGGCTGGTTACACACAAATGATTTAATTTTTATTTAATATCTCTCATCGGGAAAAGGTGGTAATAACTGTGACTTTAAAGAATTTTATATAAACTGAGGGCAACGTTACACAGACACATAGTTGGTTATGTTGAGGGCTTCCCCACTAGTATATATTTTAAACATTGATTATGGGGCTAAAACGGCCTTGAACCACTTCTTAATGGTTAAAAAGGCTTAAAAGTGGTGCTTAGGGAAAAACTATAGAAGAAAAACTCGACAAGGATGTGTTACACTGATCGATCACATTGATCGGCGACACACCGATCGGTCACACCAATCAGCGACACATCGATCGGTCGCACCGATGGGAAACACTCCAATCGGTCGCACCGATGGGCGACACACCGATCGGCCACCCCGATAGATGACACATTGAGTCGTCCCACTGATCGGGGACACACTGACCAGCCACACCGATTGGGGACACACTTACAAGCACACTGATCGACAACACACCGACATGTCACACTGATCAGTGACACACCTATTTGTCGCACCAATCATGTCCCATCGGTTGGTCACACATTGAAATGATGCCCTACTATCTAGGCGCCACCCTCAGGGTATGGAACATGGAAAAGGGATTGGCCATGAGGGTCTGGGCCATTACAATCTATAATAAATGTCATGAGATTCATTGGATGTTTCAAAACATGAATAAAATAGGTAGATATAAATGATTTAGAAACACCAATATCAAATATTTCAGTCAATATATAAAATGAATCAATGATAGTGTCTCTCAAATTCACTAGGCCCTAAAAACATACCATTATAAAAAGTACATCACATAATGGTGCTTCAATCCTAATGTATTTGATCAGATCCTTATATAAATTGAATCATTTGACTTCAATAATGTGTAATTTTGGACCAAATATCCCTAACCATAATGATTCATTTACATATCCATGATTATCCTCTATAGATGTCCATCAAGGCAAAAATAATTTCACCCTGGATGTGTGAAGAACAACAATTTTGGGTGTTACAAAACATTCTAGACTTGTAGAATGTTTAGGGAACAGAACTGGTTTCCTAATGTTCAATATAGTAATATCAGAGATGAGATCCACCCCACCCATATTTTGATAATCAATCCCCTTACTCTTCCTTCCCTTCAAACCACTAAATCCACCACTAGGTGGTAGAGAGGGATTCATATAGAGAATTGTGTCTTCCATTTTCATCTTTTCCGATGTATACCATTCATCTATATACATATTTTTAGAATTATGAAATGTAAATACCTTCGATATCCTATCTTATTGTAAACATTGGAGATACTTTTGGTCTTTAATGTGGTCATTTCTCACCACATCCAATGAAAAATGAACTATATCTTCCATACTATTGGTGCACTCCAAGATCAAACACTCTCCTTTTAGTAAGTAAAAAAACTCCAGGGAATCTTCAATTATCAGATTCTCTACGAAGAAGTGTTGAAGGAAAAGGTTCTTAAAACCCTTCAAATTCAATACCATGTTCCTATACTATAATACAATAGAATTCCAACTCCTCTTGCTAGGAACAATGCATATGAATTTCATACACTTCACCTGTATGTGATTGGGTTATAAACTTGTTGTACATTTTGACCTATGGAATGAACATAATATATGATAGCCTCTATAAGATATCAATTTAGAGGATAATTCCCTTGTGGATAATCTCTCACTACACCCTCCTATAGAACCAGTGGAATATGTCTTGGATGCATGATTCTATATGCCAAAAATAGAATAAAATGATCATAAAATTGTATAATATATGATAAAACTACATAGACAAAATGAACACTAACATCAATACCAAAATTCAAAAATTGAGACACATATCCCAATATACCATTTTATCATGTGTCTCATCATGAGACGAACTGGAAATAATTTAATTGAAATCAAACCCTCATGTTCCAACAATGATATCTACATTCAACAAAATTCCCAAGACTAAGCATATCATTTCTCTTATTCGAATATACAGTGAACTTACCTTAGATACCATCTTAATATGGAACTTGAACTAGTTTTCTTCGTACTTAATGATTTTTCCAAATCCCTACAAGAAATTAATTATCACTCAAATGTAAAAACAACAAGTGTTAAAGATTTCATCGAACTTGAAAAAATACATGGAATATATATATATATATTCAATGGGAAGAAACAAAGGAATGAAACAAGAAGTAACATATTCCACAACCAAATATAAACAACGATAGTGATACAAATCAAATGATAGATAAAACAAAACAGACTGGTCTATATAAACTAAAAAGTACATATAAATATGTTCAAACTCTACTCCATGTGATATGTGTGAAATATCCCACCATATTTCCACCATCTACCCATTCCCAAATTACATATACCCCATATCCCCACTATATCACCTCTCCATTTCATGGTTCCCAATACAATAACAGATCTATACAAAACAAATGGAGTGTGTAGGTTGTGAGGATAAAAGGATTACTAAGGTACCTCCAATTTTTTCCAAATATTTTCTCTATACATATACTCCCAATATATGAATTTTTCATGAATCCAAAAATGATATTATATAAATGTGTTTTATATCAAAATTACATAAATATTTCCCTTTTACCACATATTAACACAATCCTATTAAAATAGTTTCAAATAACAAATCCATATTTCTCAAGGAACATATATCAACTATAAAAATAGTACAATCCAATGAAAATATTTAAAAATTCCACATAATGTCATTTTTTGATGGTATACAACTCATACAACAATAATCAACTAGTGTTAACCCAATTCCTTACTGAAAATGACTATTTTGTAGAGGAACACATAAAGGGTGAACCCTCTAATAATGTTAATATAATGTCCCCATAACATATCCAAAGAGAGTAGAGTAAAACCCCATGAGTGACCGCCAACAGTAAAATGGAAGAGGCCCAATATTAAACCGTCTAAAAAACATCCAAGCCTTCCCATTCACTACATTTACCATATAAATATTAAGGGTCTTCACATTTCACAAATAATGGTATCCATAGACACACTATGAGGAATTAATAAAAAATGATATAAAGAGACCCTGTTTTTGTTTCTATTATGATTTTCAAATATATTAAGAAATACATTTAGAGCCATGTGTTGGAAGAACATATTATTCAGAGAGCTATTGAGGCCAGAATAAATTTTATAAAAATAGTAAAAATATTATATCATATGAAAATATTTTTAATAAATAATGGAATTTCTATCGAATGGATTCGTATATCAATGATCATTGACCACATATCAATATAGAATGTGGTATTTACCCTTGTCAGGACATAATGTTGGTCAATTCCAGATTCTTGGATGATCCTTCCATTATAAGGAATGTTATGTGAATTAAATAAATAATTAATTAATTTAGTAAAATTAATACACATTTACTATTTTACTTTAATAATAGTGGATACAGTGAATCACAAATGTTAGCCACAAAATAATTTTATTTTTCATTGTAGGATCCCACTGCTCCTGATTGGAGAATGATGACTAGATGATTAAGGACCACCAGTTCAAGGTGAATCAAGGTACATCGAATGGAACATGTACTCTCCATCATTAGAAACAGTGTTCTTCACTAACGATCAATCTGAATATTGATAAGGATCATCAATTATGGATTAATCCATTTATTAAAATATTGAGAATGAAATATCTTCTATTCATTGATATTAAGTCATTTTAATCCTTTTCATGATCCCTTATATTTAATTATACTATTCATCTGATTTATTATAAATTTTCTATCATGTTTCTCACCAAAGTTTTTCCTAATCATTTCGCATTGTCCAACAATCCTTATCTAATGATTATTTCACATATTTTATTCTAACTTTCCTGCACACATTGTTTGTGTTATTCCCCATTTAGATATAGATCAACTGGTCGACATTGTCGAGTCGCTCTGAGCATGATTAGACCTCTAGTTGTCCACACAATTACAAAGATGTTGATTTTCTGATAGAACGTGACCAATTGTGTTATACCGGTGATCATTCCAATTAAATAGGGATCAATGGAAAATTTTATCTTACAAATGGAGGAACAGAATTAAGAATAAGCTTTATGTGATGAATGGAGATCTGATTTCTTGCCAATGAAGACCTACAATGGATTTTCAAAGATGTTTTCCACCATTTTAGAGTGGTGAAAATACTAAAATCATTGTTATATGGATAGATATATCAAAATTATGCTGATTACATATATTCTATACACTCCCAACTAAGAGATTTTTACTATGATGTACACATACCTTGTATCCCCATAATGTGGGGTTTAGGGATACTGGGTGAAAATAAATATCAGACGCCATCTGATTTGATGTTGGTATCCTTGTGTGTACTCTATGAGTACATGTACATGGACATGAATAAAAATATGTATATTCCACATAAAATAGTAGATATAAGCTCACATCTTGTGTTACAAGAAATTCCTAGAAAAATGGCCACATACAGGGGAACGACCTAATGTACATCGTTATAGCCAAAAGAGTAAGGGGTGCCCTAGGGTGTCAGGAAATGCTACTCAATATCACTACTTGATTTGTAATACTATGAATTTATTGTTAGGGACACATCCATGAGGCCAGATAATGTCACACATCATGTAACCCAACATGCACACTTTTTTCTTCATTATGAAATTTCTGCCTCTCATATATGCTTTGATTTGATCACGATTTTGCATCATGAGAATCCAATTTTGGGTATTTTTATATCCAATATGGTGGTGGAATTCATAGTTACTTTTTACAGATGATATTAGATTTTCAGGGTTTGATTCTATAGGCAGTTCTAAATTATGGAATTGATTAGGCTTGATCATCGGAGAATTTTAGAGGGTGTAAATCACTCATACTTATCATACGATTTTGAGTGGTAAACTCATATTCGATCCAGTATTCGTTCCTCCTTCTTCTATGTTTCACCCACATTTGCATCATGGAATCGTTCCTCAACATATTTTGTGTAACTTTCCATTAATATCAAGGCATGGGTCCTCTACCTACATAGTGGCACCATCCTATCATTTCAGGTCATGTGTCCTCTACCATTTGAATGAAACAATCATATCATGTCAGTGTATGAGTTCTATATCTCTATTTAGAGAAACCCCCTATGGTATTAGGTGATGTTTCCTCTACCTAGTGAGTGTAACCCTCCTCTAATATCAAGGAATTAATCCTATACCTATTTAGTTGAACCTTACAATCATAATACAGAATGAGAACACAACATATTGAGTAGAACTGTCCTATCATATTAAGGAATGGTTCCACTACCTTCTATGTGACACCCTCTGATCATATCAATTTATGGGACCTCTCAAAATTGAGTGTAACCCTATAACCATATCATGGAATTGGTCTTCTACATATTAAGTATAAATATCCAATCATTTTAGTGACGGGTCCCCCCCTATTGAGTGGTACCCTCCTATCATAACAGGGCATATGTCCTCTACCTATCGGTTAGAACTATCCTTTTATACTGGAACATGGTTTCTCTATATACTCATGGTAACCTTCATATCATATTAGGGAATGGGTCCTCTACCGACTAATTCGGGCCCTCATTTGCTAACATGGAAAGGTTCCTCTACATATTGAGTGGAATCCTCATACTGTATTGGGGCATGGGTACCTGACCAACAATGTGGAACAATCCGATCATAACAGGGAATGAGACCTCTAAAAATTGAGCGAAAACATCTTATAATATTCGGTCATTGGACATATATCAATTGAGAATAGACCTCATATCATATTAGGGAACATGTACTCTATTCATATATTGTGTCCCCTATTAGGATTTAGAGAATTTTCATAGTGCATTGCCTCAGCATATTTTATTTGGAATGAAAAAAATGATATCGGGAATCATTTTTTGGAACCCTTTTGGAAATGTTGGTCGACTTATAATCCTTGGATGGGAAAAGATATTTAAATCCCCTTTCTATCAGACTAGTTTTCATTTATGAGCACATATATATCTTCACTTTTGGGATTCAATTCACTCTTGATTTTTGTTGAGCTGAAAACTTCAATCATGTCTCATATTACTCCCCACTTGGTTCTGGGGTGTCATACTAGGTACGTATATAATCACTATTTCATGGTCTTTGCCTACACGTTTTGTGTTGATACACCAATCGGAGGTGATTTCATAAGATTTTAAGGATACCTGTGTGAATTTTATATCATATGGTGGTCATGGGTTTAGATATTTGGATCCATGCTCTCCCAACATTTCGTCTCATGTTTCTTTTAGGATGGGACATTATTCATTTGTTGGAATTGTATTTTCCCATTACATTCCATATTTCACTATCACACTCTTTTGTAATAAATATTGGTAATTATATGCTACAGTTTTACTTTGAAGATTATATTCATTCGTTATTATTTATTGGAATTGATGAGTAGAGATTTGAGTGTGTCTGTGTGGATAGATATATTAGGAGAATGTCATCCATGATTGTTATTCTATTTACAAATTTTCACCATCCCCTAGACATTAGGAGTAGACATGGGGTCATTTTCACTCAGCATTCCACATGCCAGGTGGACCCTAGTAGGTCAAGTCAAGAATGTTTATTGTTAGAGGTGGTTCATCCACATGATGGTGTTTATATTTTTGTCTCCTTATGAGCTTTGTACTTGAACATTGTCCCACAACGTCAATATGTCTTGATTGAGGAATCCATTGAAGGAAACCTATTTTTGTGGTGACAACTATCATATACATTTTCAAGGACACTGACTAGATTATTTTTGACATATCATTATAATGCATTGGTTGTTGGGAACATTGGTAGGTCATTCATATAGGATCGAGTCCTTTGAAATCATTTATTGACTATATTTATTGACTCAACTATATATATATATGTGTGTGAGTGTGTGTGTCTGTGTCCGTGTCTGTGTGTGCTCACAGGACTGAGGTAGGACACGATTTATTTTCATGATTCCTCGATGAAGGCATCCTATAATTTTATCGATTTAGGATCATGATAATGACACAGTGAGTGATGAAGCCTTGGTTCAGGGGATATCTCATAGGATCATTCCTCTATGAGGGAAGGTAGATGCACCTCCACCTATCAAGAAGACTATACCTATATATCATTCTGAGAAAACATACATGTTTATAAAACACTATGAGTTACATCAAATAAGGTCGTTAAGGTTACACATTCATCCATATACCAATAAGATTGAAAATTGAATTGATTTGGGGACCCATGATTTTAATAATATATAATCCTTGAAATTATCAGATGATTTCACTGGAAGCTATTATTTTCTATGGTGTATTTGGGTTTGGATGGGGTCTATTTATGCAGACAAATGATCATTCATCACACACATGTTCCAACTTCCAATAGCAATTTAATGAAGAGTAATACCCCTCATGTTTATGATCCATAATGTTTTATTCGCTATTGGTGATATATCTAGGAGGGATAATAGTTGATGATTATTCTATGTGTTTCACTAACCATACACAGTACTACTCTACATGGTTTGGGATAAATACATCAGGGCACAAAATTTTGAGTAGGGTATCCACCATGGCATTCATTTTAGTGAATATCCCCATTGAATTCCCACATATTATGTAGTACTAGAGGAGGAACTTGTGATGGAGATTTTTCTATCATAGGGACTCTGTATAGATGTAGCATACCATGGGTGTTAGAGGATTGGGCCATCTTAAGTAGCTATCAGGAATTAGTTGATAAGGACTTTGTGTGATATATCCTCTTATGTAAAGTCAAAGACACAAGGTTATCTAGAAAAATGACAATGTGGAGAACAAGAATAGACCAGATATGGGAAATGAAATGCATGTTACATGTAGGGTCACATGGAACAGGATTTTTCAATTGGACATGCTGATAAGGGTATGAATCAGTAGATAGAACACAATGGAAGAGACATATCCCTGATCATGGTTCTCCCAAGGATCTTTAGGATATCCCTCAAGGAAGTAGAGATGGAATAAGAGAAGTTGTGGATTGTTATGGAGGATCTGATGGTGGTGGATGTTGCTATGAGCTACTTTACCACGACAACCACCATGATTACAATAGAAGACATAGAGAGCTAGTGGTTGGGGATGTGTGTAGCTAATGGATATTAAGACTTATCAAATGAAAAATCCATAGATTATAATAGGTATGATCTATAATCATTCTACTCCTCTGGTACTAGTAGATAGAGATATTTGTTATTCCTTTAACTCCATACTCTTATAAATAGAGTTGGGCCTCCAAGGTGAGACATCATCCCAACATCATTTCAATATGGTTCTTATAGGGAATTCTTAGTTGATATAATTCATATTTCAGTAATGAGAGATATTTCATAGTGGAGAGAGTTTCTCTTGTGAAATCTATATCATCATGATGATACATTATGTATTCATCATATGTATTGACTAGTTCTCCATGGTATGGTCTTAGATTAACGGTCACATTAGATGAATCATATTATATAAAACTTATGGGATGAAATTATCCTTTGTTACTAAGAGATACCTAGTGGAGGGGCTTGTGGTTCTTCCAACTATGAAGATGTAACCCTTCACCTATCTGTCGGTGACTTTTGGGCTTTGTGTAGTTGGATCTTTAGGCATTTAGATTCCTTCAGTTATGGATGATTATATTGACATATTCCTAGAGGATGTTATGGGACTACCTATAATGAGGGATATAAATATTTTCTTCATCCCACACCTTGGGATGCTCTGATATCTTTATTTTCATATCAGATGACCACTACCGAGATCTAGAAGCTAAATGTGTAGTTTTATGATGATCTAGATCAAGGTTTTATCCGAACCAGTGTGTCCCCATGGGAATATTCTATCTTGTTAAGGAGAAATGTAGAAAAAATAATGATTATTTTTATTGATATTCATCTCCAAAAATATAATAGAATAATGAATAAATACCTCTTTTGAATATTGAATACTTCTATTATCAATTTTTAGTTTTGAAATGTAGCGACCCAAAGCTTAATGTACAAGGAAATTACATTACTTTTTCAGAATACTTATTACATAAAAAAACACACACACAAGGACCGTAATAGTTTAGTGTCTTTGAAAACTCGGAACATAATCTTCTAATCATGGTGAATGATAATCAACATCTGCCATAAAGATCTTCCCTTTTTTTCTTACCTAAAACCTTTCTTTATATCCTGGGGAAAAGAAAACATAAAAGGGTGAGCTCAAATGCTCAGTAAGGGTAAACAAAATAAATATCAATCACATCATATTCATAAGAACATAACATTTTGGAAATCATAACCTGCAAAAGAGAGCATAATTTCATAACATGGGATAAATCATAGTAGTGAAATGAAATCCCAATAATCATAACTTAAAACATGATACTTTGTGGCATACACACATAATCATAGAGAATCATATCTTATTAGTCAAGACTCATTGCCAAGACTATCATAGTGGACAAACTCCCTTTCTGAACTGAGTCACCCTCGTTTCAGTCCTGTTTCACTGAACCGGTATAACCTACCATTCCAGCCATGTCTATCTCATGAGATATAAAATCTTTACCCAATTCATTGGAGGGAGATATAGGTCCCATCCATCTCATAACGATACCATTCTTATGTGTGCCACAAAATCTTAAATCATACATCATTGCATAACCCATGTAAAAAAAATGGGAATCTTAAACATCGTGACATCATAAAACAATTCATATAGGTTAAAGGAATTCATAAAAATAATTCAATCACAACATAAACAAATAAATGTAATAATAGGGATAGAAACAGAACCCTATGTTATCTTATATGGAATATAATTTTTATAAAACACTTGAAATGAATTCTTGAGGAAAATATCCTTTTTTCTTCAAAACCAATTTCTTTTCACAAAATGTCATGCAATTTTAAAAGAAAGATATTTTATTGAAAATAGTCATGAAATATTTTGGAGGAATCTTCATGAAAATAAGGCTTTATAAAACCATAAAAATCCGTTCGTGCCGTATAATTTAAAAAAACATTCTTCTCGTACTTTTGTCGGAAAAGTCAAAAAAGTAACTCGTACGAAAAACGACAAAATATTCCTTTCATATCATTTACTAAAAACTCACTAGAGGGTAAAATAGGACTTAAAAAATTGTAGGTGAATGGAAATAATATTACATATTGAGGAAACATGGATGTTGATGATAAAATACACCCCAGTAAAAACTAAAATATAAACAATCTCGGATAAAAATGAGATTGTGATATTTCCCTTACCTTATGTCTGATATGCTCTGTACGTATCCGTACCTCCTGCATAATGATTTAAATAATGTCATTAACTTATTACAGACTCATATTCATTGTTATGTTATCATAAATGGTTCACTTATGACTTTATATTACCCGTTCTTTTGTAAATTCCATGTTAACGAATCATTTTGGGTAAAATCGTTTCATTTATCGTAGTTGTTTGGACTTGTTGTTCCTGACATTATTATTACTTACATCATGATTTACTTACTTCCAGAATATAAAACATGATTTATATATCATATATATTTAGTATATATATATATATAATAGATAGATAAATGAAATGAAACACACCGTTCATGGAGACGGTAGTCCGTACGTACGCAAGAATGCTGTTTTCCTTTCCTTATTGTCTTGAATGGAAGTAAGTAGATAACATAAATATATATATATACATAAATCCAGTATATTTAACATGTCATATATTTCATTATTATTCATTATATATATTTTATAATCATTCATGAATGGTTAATGTGGATAATGAATCTCATCGTGTCATGGAGACGGTAGTCCGTACGTACGCACGAGCGATGATATCGTTCCCATGGTCATGGAATTGTGTTGAAGTGTATGTATACTATTTCAGTATCAATATAACTTTATAATAATCATATATAGTTACTCATTACACCATTATACCCATCCAAGTAAGGTGGTGGTGGAAAATAGATTTCACCACGGCGTGGGGACGGTATTCCGTACGTACGCACGTGCGGTGATTTCATTTTCCGTAGGATGGATAGATGGTGAAATAGGGTTGTTTCATACTTATAATAAAATATCAGTATATGAGTGATACCGATGTTATTACTTCATAATGAAACAACCTATGAAGAAGATGTGAAAGAAGAAGTAAAGGTGAATGAATCGATAATGGAAATTACCTCTTCTTTGAAGCGCCTCTTTGAGACCTCCTCTTAGGGAACTAAAATTGGTCTTTGAGGAAGATCAGATCCTCTAGGATGTTTCTAGGGAATTGGAGAAGAGAATTTGTCAGGGTTTGGCCGAGTTTTAAGGCTCAAAGTTGTGTGAGGAAGAGAGGGAGGAGGTGCCCTTTTATAAGGGAGGAGAGGGGCACCTTTGGAATAACTAAAAATATTATTTTATTATAAAGTCACGTTCGGTTTTAAATAGCTCCAAATTGATTTATTTCGAGGCTAAGGTGGGTATGGGTCTAAATCCTCTCATCAAATATAATTTAGATAAGTTTATGTTCCTATTTTAACCTCATCATTTAGATTTAACACTAAGTTAAGTAATTTTACTTTTACCGTTTCTTCTTGTGTTCTTATACTATAAGGTTAATAAACATACTATATCAAGCCAAAAGAACCCCAAGTTGTTTATTATTAATATATATAACCTTATATAAGTCATTTGGCTGAACCTTATATTTTTAGGAATAAAATAACAATTAATAATATAATATTTGTTTTAAAAACTATTTTATGTCAATTTTGACACTATTTAGTAATTGATTTTTGTGAAAATCCTAACAGACTGATAAGTTCGAAAAATGTTAATTAAATCCATAATAACATGTCATAATAACCTAGAAAATTAGTGGAATTCATAAAAAGTCTCAAATTATATTTATTTGGGTATTTATAACATCAATTATGTAAATATTTCATTAATAATATAATTACTTCATCATCGTTGTGTCATAAATAAATTAAATTATTTAATGTCTAAAATTTACAAATAAAATACTATTATGTAGGAAAAATTTTTATATTTATAATGAATATTTATAGTAGAATTTATCTTATGTATAACCCCATATTAAAAATGATTTACTTATTAAACTTTGATTTTAACTATTTTAACCCTTCTTTAAATAAATTAATAATAAATGTCCTAATCTAATCCAAGTGGGCCTAAATGGTCATATTTTACTCCTAAGGTTGTTTTTGGTCGAATTACACTTGTACAATAGAATTAGGACATGTTTTAGGTTAATAATAATATCACTTTTACCCTTAATTACCCTATTTACTTTTAACCGTGGTTAAAAAAAAGTAAAAAGTTACTATTCACCAAAAATTTATTTTAATCTCATTGAAACACATTTTACTTACTAACATCAACCGTGTCTCTCGGATTTCTGAAATTCCACTTACAAAAGCGGTAAAATTATGTTTTATGAAAAATTCAGTTTTTTTAACTACCACTTAGTGGTTTCACTATTCATCAAAAAATGAAAGTTTCGAGAAAAATACCAAAAATTAGATCTAAGCTATATCTGATATTATGAATTAAAAAATGAAGGCTATTTTATCAAATTCAAAACATATCAGTTGCATTAATTAATTTAAAAATTAATTCCCGTCGTCAAAACAAATACGTGTTCTTAAGAGATAATAATTATCAAAAGATTGACATTTGTTTATGACTGGTTTAAATGTGAAATTACATCCAATGACCAACATTTTATTAAATTGTAAAAATATATTCTAAATATACTTTAAAACCACTCAAATTAATAATTTATCCCTATTAATTATTTCGATTAAAAATGTTGTTTTTAATTATAATTTAGTAATTTTCACTATTCATCAGAATATGAAAGTTATCCGAAAATTACCAAAATTTCACCTTAGGCTAAATTCGATACTCCGAATCCAAAAATGAAGTACTTTTTGAGAGCTAAAATTTATAAAATTTTAAAACGTGGTTATTACTATTCATAACGGCTAGTTTTAATAATATTTTAATAGCATATCGTTGTTTAGTGAAACTCGGTATTGCGTACTAGACACGCTATCGAGGAAGGTCGTGATTGCGTGTAATGCAAGGCAAGTCAAGGATGCGTGTTGAGCAAGCTCCTTTTGGTGTAGCGTACAACACAAGACATTAATGATATTAAAAAGAAAATTTTTCATAAAATCTCGGGGTGTTATATTCTACCCCCCTTAAAATGAATTTCGCCCTCGAAATTCGTCGGGGTTATAAATGGTTTACTACTCGAAAGTTTTTTTAATAGAAACCCACATCGTAAAAAGGAATACCAAAACATGTCTTTTAAAAACTAAAGTATGAAATGTAACGGTTACCCAAATTAACTCATCACCGGGTTTCCACGTAGGAGAACATAGGTGAAAATATGGATATGGATGAAAAATCTAACCATGAAGTTCTGATGGAGAGTGGTAGAGAACATGGCTATGAAAAAGCCAACAGTAACAAAGCTATTGATTTGTGATGATCTAAGGTACCATCTGATTAATCGTATATAAGGGAACTAGGACAACATTTTTGGTTTTCAAGATCATTTCCCTAAAGTTGATGAATTAAATGAAATACTTGCATGATTTTGGTACAATCTCAATGTTGTTCGCGAATTGAAAAATTTCCACTTCATCCCATAAAGAAATGAAGTTGAATTTGTTATTCGGTATGTGTTAGTAGATCATGTGATAGAATTATGGGTCATTCCATCTCTTTCAAACAAAAGGTTAGAAAAAGTTATAAGTCCATCTTATGGTTAGATTAATCGTATATGGTTCCAAAAATGAACTTATACTTCATATATCATACAACTTAATAAAATAAAACTAGTTTATATTAACCAGGGACTTCCTGTAGGCCAGTGGTAGGCGATAAAGGCCAGTCACACTTCGGTTGTGGGTTCGATTCCCACAGCCTTGTCCGACGCGATGGGATGTCGTCCGTCCTGCAGGTTGTCCTTTTTCTAAAACTACAATACTATATCATCCAGTCAATAATATCGAAAAAAGGTTCTATCCTTAAACAATACTAACTTATGTCCAACATAATCCATTCCAATATTTAGTCTTATCCAAAATACATCGGTCCAAGCTCATAGTATAGAGAAAATGATCACGTGAATGCCATCATTTATCCCTCATATATCTTGTTGGTCACATTCCAATCATGTGAATACCTTAATGATGTATTCTCTTGAAAAATGAATACCTATTAAACCATAGTGAAAACATGAATGCTGTCAAAAGTTAACTCTTTCCACATACCAAAATCCAAAAATTCTATATACTCAAACCATGATATAACCATCTCCTTTTAGCAGTCATGAGATCATGAATACTATCAAACATTTAATTTTCTCCTTATCCCTTCATTATGCGCATATCATATACATTCCATAAATATCTAAATAATCCTTCATGGATACTGGTACCATTAATCATACACTTTCAAAACTCAAGGAAAGACAACAGTGTAACAATCCTTAGATGTCTCTTTATTCCATAGTACCATGAGATTACTTATACAACATTACACATGATAAACATGTAATCATTCCACTATATTCTTAAACCATTGACCGAGCTTCAACAATTCTTTCATCTCACATGTCATTTGTAGTCTCTTCATTATCATCAACATAAATACTACCCACACGACCATACTAATTCTCTTCATGAGAATTTACCTTAGGGCATTGGTTTGCATAATGCCCGTACATTCCACATTTAAAACATTTAACTATTTTTGATGTCGTAGCAATACCATTATCCTCATCCCTGGTGTTAACTGAACCTTTTCCTTTGCACTTACTAGCTTTGTGTCCTTCTTTTCCACACCCAAAGCATCTTCCAGTTCCTTTGAAACATTCTCCTTGATGCCTCTTCCCACATGATTTACATAAGTGAAGTTGAACTTTCTTTCCTCTATGATCATCAGGAAACTCCATCTTTCTCTTATTAGTCGAGTCAGGAAAATTGCCAAATTTTACTTTATTGATCCTATTATGAGATTGATGATTCGGCATAATAATGATGTTTAGACTTCCAAATCCTATTTCATTTGGTTTCTCATCATTCCATTATCCATCATATACTCCATTATCATGAATCATCTTGTTTCCAGCCATTTTCTAAAACCCAAAAAGAATAGTGAGAGGAAAAAATAATATTAAAGGGGGAGTAACAACAATATCTAACATCTTTGGTTTAATCTAATATCGTTACCATAGTTCTAGGACTATATCCTATACGTATACTTATCGTTAGGGACATCCCTAGGCATACCTTAGAAATATCTCTAGGGATGTCACTAACGTTCTCGCATCCTAGTTTTCAAAGGTTGACTAAACCTTTCCTCTGATGCCAACTATAGAGGCCCGAATCTTAACGTATAAGGACATTACATTACTTTTTAGAAATACTTATTACATAACAAAAACACACACACAAGGACCGTAATAGTTTAGTGTCTTTGGAAACTCGGAACGTAATCTTCTAATCATGGTGAAAGATCTTCAACATCTCCCATAAAGATCTTCCCTTTTTTTCTTACCAAAAAACTTTCTTTATATCCTGGGGAAAAGAAAACATAAATGGGTGAGCTCAAATGCTCAGTAAGGGTAAACAAAATATATATCAATCACATCATATTCATAAGAACATAACATTTTGGAAATCTTAACCTGTAAAAGAGAGCCTAATTTCATAACATGGGATAAATCATAGTAGTGAAATGAAATCCCAATAATCATAACTTAAAACATGAAACTTTGTGGCTTACACACATAATCATAGAAAATCATATCTTATTAGTCATGACTCATTGACAAGACTATCTTAGTGGAAAAAGTCCCTTTCTGAACCGTGTCACCCTCGTTTCAGTCCTGTTTCACATAACCGGTATAACCTACCATTCCATCCATGTCTATCTCATGAGATATAAAATCTTTACCCAATGAATTGGAGGGAGATATAGGTCTCACACATATCATAAAGATACCATTCTTATGTGTTCCACAAAATCTTAAATCATACATCATTGCATAACCCATGTAATAAAAATGGGAATCTTAAACATCGTGACATCATAATACAATTCATATAGGATAAAGGAATTCATAAAAATAATTCCATCACAACATAAACAAATAAATGTAATAATAGGTATAGAAATAGAACCCTATGTTATCTTAGATTGAAAATAATTTTGATAAAACACTTGAAATGAATTCATGAGGAAAATATCCTTTCTTCTTCAAAATCAATTTCTTTTCACAAAACGTCATGCAATTTTAAAAGAAAGAGATTTTATTGAAAATAGTCATGAAATATTTTGGAGGAAGCTTCATGAAAATAAGGCTTTATAAAACTGTTAAAATCTGTTCGTGCCGTATAAGTTAAAAAAAAACATTCTTCTCGTACTTTTGTCGGAAAAGTCAAAAAATTACCTCGTACGAAAAACGACAAAAGATTCCTTTCATATCTTTTACTAAAAACTCACCGAAGGGTAAAATAGGACTTAAACAATTGTAGGTGAATGGAAATAATATTACATATTGAGGAAACATGGATGTGGATGATAAAATACACTCCAGTAAATACTAAAGTATAAATAATCTCGGATAAAAATGAGATTGTGATATTTCCCTTACCTTATGTCCGATATGCTTTGTACGTATCCGAAACTCATGTATAATGATTTAAATAATGTAATTAACTTATTACATAATCATATTCATTGGTATGATATCATATATGGTTCACTTATGACTTTATATTACCCGTTCTTTTGTAAATTCCATGTTAACGAAGCGTTTTGGGCAAAATCGTTTCATTTATCGTAGGTGTTTGGACTTGTTGTTCTTGAAATTATTATTACTTATATCAAGATTTACTTACTTCAAGAATATAAAACATGTTTTATATTTCATATATATTCAATATATATATATATATAATAGATAGATAAATGAAATGAAAAACACCGTTCATGGAGACGGTAGTCAGTACGTACGCATGAACGTTGTTTTCCTTTGCTTATTGTCTTGAATGGAAGTAATTAGATGACATAAATATATATATATACATAAATCCAGCAGATTTAACATGTCATATATTTCATTATTATTCATTACATATATTTTATAATCATTCATGAATGGTTAATGTGGATAATGAATCTCATCGCGTCGTGGAGACGGTAGTCCGTACGTACGCACGAGCGATGATATCGTTCCCATGGTCATGGAATTGTGTTGAGGTGTATGTATACTATTTCAGTATCAATATCACTTTATAATAATCATATATAGTTAATCATTACACCATTATACCCATCCATGTAAGGTGGTGGTGGAAAATAGATTTCACCACGGCGTGGAGACGGTATTCCGTACGTACGCACGCGTGGTGATTTCGTTTTCCATAGGATGGTCAGATGGGGAAATAGGGGTTTTTCATACTTATAATAAAATATCAGTATATGAGTGATACTTATGTTAATACTTCATAATTTAATAACCTAATAAGAAGAAGTGGAATAAGAAATAAAGGTGAAGGAATTGATAACGGAAATTACCTCTTCTTTGAAGCGCCTCTTTGAGACCTCCTCTTAGGCCACTAAAATTGGTCTTTGAGGAATACCAGAACCACTAGGATGTTGATAGGGAATTGGAGAAGAGAATTTTTCTGGGATTGGCCGAGCTTTAAGGCTCAATGTTGTGTGAGGAAGTGGGGGAGGAGGTGCCCTTTTATAAGGGAGGAGAGGGGCACCTTTGGAATAACAAAAAATATTATTTTAATATAAAGTCCAGTTCGGTTTTAAATAGCTCCAGATTGATTTAATTCGAGTCTAAGGTGGGGAGGGGTCGATATCCTCTCATCCAATATAATTTAGATAAGTTTAGGTTCCAATTTTAACCTTATCATTTTGATTTAACATTATGTTAAATAATTTTACTTTTACCGTGTCTTCTTGTGTTCTTATACTATAAGGTTAATAAACATACTATATCAAGCCAAACGAACACCAAGTTGTTTATTATTAATATATATAACCTTATCTAAGTCATTTGGCCGATCCTTAGAGTTTTAGGAATAAAATAACAATTAATAATATAATATTTGTTTTAAAAACTATTTTATGTCAATTTTGACACTATTTAGTAATTTATTTTATAAAAAATCCTAACAGAATGATATGTTCTAAAAAAGTTAATTATATCTATACTAACATGTCATATTAACCTATAAAATTAGTGGAACTCATAAAAAGCTTCAAATTATATTTATTTGGGTATTTATAACATCAATTATGTCAATATTTCATTAATAAGATAATTACTGCATCATTATTGTGTCATAAATAAATTAAATTATTTAATGTCTAAAAATTACAAATAAAATACCATTATGTAGTAAATCTTTTTATATTTCTAATAAATATTTATAGTCGAATTTATCTTATGTATAACCCCATATTAAAAGTGATTTACTTATTAAACATTGATTTTAACAATTTTAACCCTTCATTAAATAAATTAATAATAAATGTCCTAATCTAATCCAAGTGGGCCTAAATGGTCATATTTTATTCCTAAGCTTGTTTTTGGTAGAATTACACTTGTCCAATAGAATTAGGACATGTGTTAGGGTAATAATAATATCATTTTTACCCTTAATTACCCTATTTACTTTTAACGTGGTAAGCAAAAGTAAAAAGTTACTATTCACCAAAAATTTATTTTCATCTCATTGAACCACATATTACATACTGACATCAACCGTGTCTCTTGGATTTTTGAAATTCCACTCACAGAAGAGGTAAAATTATGTTTTATGAAAAATTCAGTTTTTTTAACTACCACTTAGTGGTTTCACTATTCATCAAAAAATGAATGTTTCCAGAAAAATATCAAAAAATAGATCTAAGCTATATTTGATATTATGAATTCAAAAATGATGTCTATTTTATCAAATTCAAAACATATCGGTTGAATTAATTAATTTAAAAATTAATTCCCATCGTCAAAACAAATAGCGTGTTCTTAAGAGATAATAATTATCAAAAGATTGACACATGTTTATGACTGGTTTAAATGTGAAATTACATCCAACGACCAACATTGTATTAAATTGTAAAAATATATTATAAATATACTTTAAAACCACTCAAATTAATAATTTATCACTATTAATTATTTTGATTAAAAAATTTGTTTTTAATTATAATTTATTAATTTTCACTATTCATCAGAATATGAAAGTTTTCCGAAAAGTACCAAAATTTCACCTTAGGCTAAATTCGATACTCCGAATCCAAAAATGAAGTCCATTTTGAGAGCTAAAATTTCTAAAATTTGAAAAGGTGGTTATTACTATTCATAAAGGATAGTTGTAAAAATATTTTAATAGCATATCAGTGTTTAGTGAAACTCGGTATTGCGTACTACACACGCTATCGAGGAAGGTCGCGATTGTGTGTAATGCAAGGCAAGTCAAGGATGCGTGTTGAGAAAGCTCCTTTTGGTGTAGCGTACAACACAAGACATTAATGAAATTAAAAAGAATATTTTTCATAAAATCACCGGGTGTTACATGAAATGGTCCTAGAAGAAAGATCTCATTTCCTACTACAACTAGTTGTGGGTCCATGGAATTGATATTCCAGTGTTGTCATTCTGATATTTCTATAGAAACTAATAGATTCTTGTGATTCCTTTTTGTCTAAAAAAATTACCCATTTTTGTTATTGGATTTTATGAACAGGGACCCCCAGTCATTCTTGAACTGATTTTTCATTATCATCATTTATTAAATACTAATCCACTCTGTGATAGAGGAGGATCATATAGAGAACAGATGCATGTTCTTAGAAATTATTTCGGAGAACCATAATTATTGAATGATCTCAAAGTGATGGGTATGGATCCATGAGGTTCACTTGTTAGGGAATTTTATTTCTGATAATGGAATATTTGTGGTCCTAATGAATCTGGACAAAATGATTTCATGTGATCCACCTAATAAAATGTAAGATTTGTGGAGATTTCTTGTCAATTAGCGGTACTACAGAGGGATCATGGTATACTTTTCTAGGATTTCACCCCCTTTTATGGCCATGACATAGAATGGGAAGATGCTTAAATGGGTTAACAAATCATAGAGATCCTTTTTAGAGTATAGGATATGGATGATTAGTTATCAATTATTAAGACTATTAGAGGATGGAATGAAGTATGCAGTGTTTCTTATTCCATTAGAGATAGACTCTGCTACATACTGAAGAAGATCGTGGAATATATTTTATATGGGTCAAGGATGTTGAGACTCTACGAGAAGAACAACATGAATGATGACCATGATTTTGTTGTATATTTCTTCTATATGAGGATGTGAAGGTAATATCTTATGGGAGAGTGATTTTTTTTACTAAGACCATCATCACCTCTGTTATTTCTTCACACAAACATACCAGACCGTAAGAAAGATGAAATTCATGGAGTTCGTACACAACAATGATTTTCAGATAGTCTATAATATAAGGAAAGTGAATATTGTAGAGGATTACATGAACATGTTTTATCAGTATTGTTTGGTAGAGGTGGCCTCTAATCCATTATCTTTATTGAAGATGACCATTGTAGAGGTGTAGAGTGTAGCTTATCATCAGTCAATGGTTTTGAATCCTCTTCATCTATAGCATGTGCGAGAGACTTGGTTGGGAGACATCAACTCTGCGGTCCTACATGACTATATTTCCTCAGGAGATTCCTCAGATGAATATCTAAATTGGAGAACCATTGAATCATTATTCATGGATAAATGGTTTTTCTGGTTGCAATTCATGTCTAGGTGATAAGGGAGTTTCAAATGTCACCTTTTGCAGTATACCGTAGTTTCGGTAAGTTGTAAAAGGACCTTCAAAAACAAATTTAGTGGCCAATATTCATATTGAGTGTCGCCGATTTCATCTTTTGGTTTCTCACATTTCAGTATGTAAAGGCTAATAACTATGCTCTGACATTTTTTTAACCACTTGGGATCAAAAAGTATAACAAGGATGCAATATCCATAGAAATGGTGATTGGGATTTCATAGATTGATAGTATACTTTATTAAATATATGTGATAGTTGGATTACATACCAAGTAGAATCACTTCCTATTTATTAATAAGAATATTTTGGTGGAGTGTTTGGTGATGTTTTACATGAGTTAGGTCATACCCCTTCATTGGGTGCCCTCGACGAATGTATTCAACCCTGATGTATAGGTCATATCACGGTTGTAGAGAGGATTGACTGATATTATGGTGATCTAGTTGAGGATGGATACAAATTTTCACCCCATCATTGATGGACATACTGAGAAAACTATCTAGGTGCTATATTATATTTTATGGGCAAGGGTGTTCGAATTTAGTGAGATCTGGGTGGATCACAAAACATTTATAAGGTTTATATATAATAATATATATCATGAAAAAATTGAAACAACCCCTTTCAATGAATTGTATTGGAGACCCCATAGGGAACTATTATTCTAGACTGATATTGGTTAGTCATCTTTTTTCATACCTCATATAGTGAAGGTGAGGACCGAAAAGGTCCATGATATCCACGATTGGATGTGGACATCCTAGAGTAGGCATAAATCATAGGTAGATAGATGTTGTAGTCTATTGGATTTAAAGAAAGGAGGCCAAACTTTCCATAGAATCTTCCCATGTTGAGGATTTTATATATTCAGTTTGGTAATAAATCTATCCCCACGGTTTATTAGGCTGTTAGAGATATTGAAAAGTGTTGTTAAATTTTCATATCACCATTCCATACCTCTACAGTTGGGGAGGATTCTTGAAATCTTCCACATGTTGGTGTTGTGGTGATATATGAATGATTTTATTTACATTATTAATTGCTGATAGATGGAAATTCTGGAAAGATCAATATTCATAGAGTACATGGGGGAGATCTAGAATCAGAAAGAGAAGATAATTCATGGATAGGCCATTCCCATGGATCATGTGTTATGGTACATTGGGAGCCTACAAGAGATCTAAAGAGAGATAGAGTTCCAAATGTGGACTGGGTATCCCCCCTAGTTTTCATATTATTGACATTCCATGGATGAAACTCATAAAATATGAAATATTGAAGAGATTGTATTTTTTTCATTATAATACATCAATACATATTATGAAATGTTTTTAGAGCTAGGCGCAAACATGAAAAAATATTCCATATCCTGGTGGGCCATGAAATAATTATTTTAATATATTAAATATATTTTATATCATGCATGAATATATTTCAATAAATAAAGGAATATATTATGAATATAGTCCCAAATCAAGAATTTGAGTCACCTGTGGAATCTGGAACATGGGTTTTACCCTAGGTGTGACCTAATGTTGGTCATCACTAGATGTTCAGATAAGGAATTCTTGGACGGTATATTCAAGGAATTAATTTATTATTAATTAAATTAAATCACTTAGTACATATAAGTTATTTTCATCAAAAAAATGTGTGGTTACACTAACCAGATATTTTATTTGCATATCAATGCGATCATGAGGGGATGAATCCACCAATATTCATTAGATAATTGTAATCAAACAATTAATGACAATACTTTTATGAATCATGGTGTAGTGAATGAAAAAGTTCTTATCCATAATAAAAAATATGGTTATTCACTGATGATCATTCCAAATAAAGGTAGGGCTCATAAATTTTATCTTATAACCTTGATTAAATTATTGATAGTGGAATTAATATCTATTCATTGATTGATGATTATATTAATCCTTTACATGATCCAATGTATGAAATTAAATTATTCAGTAAATATTTTATTATCATTATGTATTTTTCTTCAACCCAGATATCCCCAATATATGCTCACTAGCCAATAATTCTTGGACATTGATTGTTTAACATTTTTTCTTGTACCTCCCCCTAACATATTCTTCAAATTATTCTCTGATGGGCTATAGTTCCACCGTTAAACATTGTCTGGAGGGTCTAAACACGATCAGACACCTGTATTCATGGTGGATGTGTATAGAATGATTGGGAAGGATATTTTACAGAAGATTAATATCCATTGTGGTATATAGGTGACTATTATTATAGATCAAAGATCAAAGATTGGTTGTTAGTGAAAATAATAAGTGCATGAGCTGGAGTCAGCAACATGCGAAACATCAGGTTCTGATTTTTGACCACTATCGGGCCATAATCGATAGAAATAGATTTTTCGACTATATTAGGTTGTTAGACACCTAGATTTATATTTTTAAAACCATTTCTATAAAATGAATATGGATTTGATTAGTTCTATAAAAATCCAGTCTACACGACATATATTAAGATGAACACGCATTGTTTAGTCCCTTGGCTACAATGAATAGTGTTTTCAAGTGATGATAAATATCAAATTCCCTGTGGAAACCCCAACACACAATGTGATCTAGTGATAGATTCTAGTTTTGTACTCTAGTAATAAATAGGCATGAAAAAAACTTGACCCATGAAACTAACCATATACGTGACCAAGTACACGAGCACAGACTGAGGTACATAGGCACATCTTGGTACATATCAAAGTTCATATGCACAGAATGAGGTATATGGACATGGATAGTTGAGAATAGATAGTCCCCAGACATATGCTTCCCAATGATCAAAAACACTACATACTATGTTCTAATACATGTACGACCAAGATATGTACTGATAGTGACATGACTTGGATGTCAGGTGAGGCCACATGTCTTGCGACCCACCATGCATGTCGTATAATTATTTCCAAAAAAATTTCCCCACATATCTACTTCATTTCAAATCATATTTTTTTTATGAGTAGTATATTCTGATTTCATTTCATATAATGTGATGGAGTTATTTATAGTGTTTTTTTATATATGATGTAAGATGATGGGAGAGTGGTTATTCTATAGGTGGGACTTGAAAACAATAGTAATCATGTAGGATCATAATTGAGAGTCTAGGGTTACAAATCAACCATAATCCTCATACTGTAATGATTTTCACCCTCTTTTCATATCAAGGAACGGTTACTCTACCTACTGAGTGGAAACCTCATGTCGTATTTGGGTATGGGTACTCTAAAAATTGAGTAGAACCCACCTATCTTATCAGGGCATGGTTCTTATACTTGGTGAGTGGAACCCTATAGTCATATATCTATATTTTTCCTCTATGTAATGAGTAGAACCATCATTTTGTATAATGGTATGGGTCCTCTACCCATTGAATCTAACCCTAATATTGTATCTGTGCATGAGTCTTCTACCTACTGAATGACAATCTCTTGTTGTATTGGGGTATGAATAATCTATATACTAAGTGGAACACTCCTTTCATAACAGTTCATCGGTCCTCTACCTTTTGAGTGGAACCCTCTTGTCATATCGTGATTCAGGTCCTTGACCAATGGAGTGGAATGTTGAATTCATAATAAAGAATAGTTCATAAACATTTCTAGTGGAAAACTCATGTCATAATAGGGCATGGTTCCTCTACATACATAGTGTAATCCTTCTATCCTATAATGGCTTTCTTCCTCTATGTTTATATTATTCCCCCATTTGGTTTTGCAGTTTTGGAATGTTGCTGAACACCTTATGTTTTCTTTGGAATGAAAAATTAGATGTGGGGCATCGTTGTTGGAAACATTTGGAACTGTGGGTAGGTTTATAATCCCAGTCTAGACATTAATATAGAGATTCCCTTTACCTCTTTTATTGGGTTTCTTTAATGAGCACATATTTATATCATCATTATTGGGGTTTTCTCCTATTAATTATTGTTTATGGGACTACATATATCATGACTCTTATATGTCCCCAGATATTTTATGGGGAATCATATTGGTCATGCATATACTCAACAATTATGGGGATTTTCCCACATGTGATGTGTATTATATAGACAACATAGAATTCAACAATAACTTTAGTGGTGATTTGGATTACCCTGGAATAATTGACCGTGTATGATGTTTGGTGACTGAATACCTAGATCAAGGATATCTAACTATTTATTTTATTCTTCTTCTTAGGATGGGAAATCCTTATTGGTTGGTCATTTATTATTCCCTTAGCTGTGTATATTCCCCTATCTCACTATTTTATATAACATATAGTTTAATAAAGAATTTTTTTTTACTATATACATTGTTGACATTTGTTATTATTTCTCAACATATCCTCATGGATTTGGTTGGGTTCATTTTTATAGGTACATTAATGAATTCTCTCTCATATTAGTTATGTATTTCAGTGGTTGTTACCAGCCCATAGGCTTTGGAGTTAGTCTTGAGGTACTTCTGGGACAACCTTCCACCTTCCAGTCTGGCCCTATTGGGCTAGGTCATGACATAACAGTTGTTGTAGCATCAATTTCAAAACTCATAATCAAATTAAAAAGTAAAAAAATCCGATATATAGGAAAGTTCAATAACATAACATGGGTAATATGCACACCACACCATGACCAACACACTGGCCAGAACTAGAATAAGAAAAAAAATAGCTAGAAGAAATGGAGGTGAATCTTTATTATATGTAAACACATCCAAAATTAAATCCAAAATCCTTTGCTATAGCAAGATGAAAAAATTAGAAGAAATTTTTCTTACACAAAGAGAGGAAACACAACCCAAACAAATTTTACGCTTTGAAGGAAGCGATCCTGAATTGGGGGAGACACTCAAAATTTATATAAAGTATACCTAGGGGTTGATATTGGGAAGAAAAAGATAAATTGTAGTATAGTAAATAATGTAGTACAACAATATCTATTTAGAAAGATGGGTTTATATCTTAAATCACTGATTTATGGTGTAAATTTCAAATATTATTTTTATCCTAAAAATCAAATCTTTAGATTAATTTACCCTAAGTAATGATTTTAGGAAATCTAAGTATGGTTTACTTTATAATATATAGTATTACATAAAAAATTTCAACATCATGACTCCAATTCATTATTTACATAATTTATTAGTGGTTTACGGTGTCAATTCCTATTACAGTCAACACAAAATGAATTTTTTGTGGAAAATCTCAAAATAACTCCACGTCCCAATAAACATGAGAGGCATGATCTTATGAACCAAAAGAGAATAATTTTTGTCCATTATATCATAATAAAACTTTTTGAAGAAAATTTATTATAGTTTTTACGAATAATGAAAATAATTATATGAAAATGGTAAATTTTAAGAGTATTATCAATCCTTTCCACAAAAAAAGTTCTCTATAAACACAAAAATTCATTATTAATGGTAACTCTCTTATTGGGAACTGTTAATGTTCTATATTTTCTACCCAGCGTAATTCATTACAAAAAATATTTTTTAATTTTTTGGGTGAGGAAGATAATTCTCCATATGTGATGTATATGAATGTAACCTATTAGACTATTTGAAAACCCAAAATAACCAATAGAATTTTTATCTTGTAATATTAAAAAACATAAATTTGTATACTTTTCCATGGGAGAAACATAATTTCTTAATCATTTACAGAAACAATTATTAGGAAAATAATACCGAAAACATAATTATATGTTATTCTTGAGAATCATGAAAAGTAATTAATATATTTCTATTTAAAATGTTCATCACACCAGTATACAATAGGCCACAAACCTTACATCAATGCAAATTCTCAGTTTCATAATATTTGAAATTAAAATATTTCATTTATAAACCATTATAATCATATCTTGTAGGTGAAATGGTAAAATAACCTTACAAATACCCACACAATATCCCATTCAATAGAAACCCCTAATTAAATAATTCATATATTTATTTTTTATAAACAATACTGGTAGATTTTGTCACATAACCCAATGTATTGGAGACTGATATTAGGCTAACCTATTATCTGATCAACTTATGAATCAACAATAATTGATTTGAAATTACAAGAAAAATTTCATGAATTAAACACTTATTTTATTCACCTTAATTTTAAAAACCATTTGAAATAGAATTTTATCTCAAAAGAAATAACACTTTTTGTTCTCAAAGAATGATAAAAAAAGTTTATTCTTCATTAAAAATCATTTTAAAAAAAATAAATTCACACAATATTAAGAGAAATATATTCATTAGAAATAAATATCATTACATGAAATGGAATCTTGAAAAATAACTTGGAAATGGTAGTGTAACTAATTGGTCATGTCATATATGTTAAAAAAAATTTAATCAATCTGTTATAAAAATGACCCATTTGGTAAATGTTCAAAATATTCATTTTTAAATAATTATAAAAATGAAAAAATTAAAAAATAATTATTTATAACAAATTATTGATCATATAAAATATCATTATTCGAAAAATTTTAACAGTATTGATATAGAGGATAAATATGAAAATTTAAAACATTAAAATGAGATTTTTTTGTAAAATGCTATAAATTAATTCTTATATAGATTTTTATTATTACTAACACCTTAATGAACAAATAATAATTTATATACTTTCTTAATAACCATTTGAATGTTTATTTAATTTTAATAATTTATTTTATTTTATCTACTATCATGTTTTATATAGAAATAAAATGGTTGGGTTCACATTTGATGTCTTGGTGTGATTCAGTTTAGAACCACAAAAACACAAAAGTGCATTGAATTTTATTTGAGGGGATATGGTCCAATTATTTTTAGAATCAAAAAAGATTATATTTATAATATTCATAAATTATACACACTTTAAAACAATCAATGTAATTAGATTAGGAAAATAGGACCACATCATTTCATGGAGATGATAGTATGTACGTATTCATAAACATCAATTTCGATTTTTTCTAATGGGTGGAAAAGATATAAGTTAAATTATATTTAAATTTTAAATAATCCTAAAAATTTTATAAAAGTAATATTTATTCACTAGTTACATCCATATGACCATCCTTATAATTTGAAAATGTAAAATATATCTATAATGTCATGGATTTTTTGGTGTATTATTTTTAAATATTATACGGAATAAATTTGAAATAGGTGTTGTGATGGCATTTCATTCTAACGCCTGAGGTTTCCAGAATAGTTGTTTAAAATATATGAAAATATTAAAGACCATGGGTGCCCTGTTTTCTGGAAAAATTGAAGTAACTTATAAAATGTTTCCCAGATAATAAATCCAAGGGCACTATTGCATTTAAAGTAGAGGCTTTATGTCATGCCCGGACTTCGTTGAGGTGCAAGTTTAAATTTAAATTTTTATTTCATGAATTAATTTCCTGTTTATTTAAATTTTTGGTTGTAGCAAGGGCTGAACCCGATGCGGGTTGCCCGTTGTGGCAAAGGTGTGTGCGCGCGGGCTTTGCGCCACTTGACGCATGAGCAGGGAACGGGCGAAGCCATGCAGCTTTTCCATTTTAAAGCTCGGTGCCCATTGCATGGACGTTTCAAATATCGGATGATTAACTTCAGTTTCTTTATTATTATTATTATTATTATTATTATTATTATTATTATTTCCCTTATAATTATTATTATTTTTGTTGTTTTTATTATTATTAATTTTGTTATTATTATTATCATTGTTATTATTATTTTTATTGTGTTTATTATTATTAGGGCCTTTTGTCTCAACTTTAATATATTTTTTATAGTTCTTTTATTTATGGAATTTGGATTTGTTTTTTTATTTCTTTTTATTTATTTTCTTTCTTATGTGTTATTTTTATTTTTTCTCCCCCCTTCTAACCCTAGACGCCACCCATTTTCCCCTTTATTTTTTTCCTTCTCTTCTTCCCTCCTCTTCCTTCCTCCCCACGCTTTTCCTCTCTCTCGTGGCCTCCTTTCTCCCCTCCTCCCCTTCTTCTTCTCATCGTTTTCTCTCCTTCCTTTCATTTTCCTCCTCTTACTCCCTTCCTCCCGCCGCACTCCTCTTCCCAGTTCCACCTCCTTCACCCTTCGCACTCCCTCTACCCTCCCTCTGATGTCGTTCCCACCACTTTCCTCCTCCCATCCCCGTCGTTCCTGATTCCACCCTCTGGTCGCACCATAACCCCCTGCTACCTCCCCTTCAGCCGAGCGACCCTCCGGACAGCAGCTCCACAGCCCGGTGCCCTGCTTCTTCTTGCCGGACAGGTGCTGCAGCCCCCTCCTCCTGCTGCTCCTCTTATTCAGCCTCCCTCCCTTCAATAGGCCACCCACCACACCTCTTATCCTCCTTTCCCAGACCGACCAGCAGCCGACGCCTTCCATCCTCTTGCCAGACAGTGGATCCCGCACCTTGCTCACATTGCCGGACCGTCTCCCGCACCCCGCTCGTGCCACCGGACGGCCGTGCAACCCCCTCTTCACCTTCCTGACTCTCCGTAAGGGTTTGTTTTAATTTTATTTAATTATTTTAATTGGTATAATTGATATTGAGTTATTTAATTATTAATGAAAATGTTTCGGAGTTAATTAATTCACTTATTATTATTAAATGTGTTAATTATTTTATTTATTTGAATTGGTTAGATTTTTAAGTAACTTATTTAATTTAGAAAATTGTTAATTAACTAAATTTATTATTTTTAAATTTGTTAATCATCTAATTTCATTGAAATTGTTAACTTGTTAATTAATTTATCTAGATAGTTTTGGAATTTTATACTTATAAATCAACCTATTTAATTGTTTTGGTTTATATGTTAATTAATTTATTTAACATGTTTAATGGTCAACTGGATTATTAAATTGCTGATTCTTATTTTTATTCATTGCTAATTTTTTCTGGGATGGCACCGTGGCGACTTGGTCAACTGTTTTAGGACCGGTTTGATGGATCCGTATGGTGCAACCGTTGCACAATGGGAGTTTTGCGCCTTGTCGCTTCACAAACCTGTTTGAGGTAGGTGGTTTCGCATGCTTAGGGCGTTTGATCATTTGGTATTCTGGTTGTTTAATTTCATATTCCATTTATTTAAATAATGTTGTGAGTTGTCGGTTGGACTGATAGGGCATGGGTTTTACTTTTGTTATTGGATGGTCTAGATTGGTGGGTTTATCCTGTGTTGTGTCTTGGTTTTTCAACGAATGCAGAAATTGGAGTTGATCCTAGTTACTGTCTTAGTGTGCGTCAGGGTGGGTTCTGCACTGTTGGGTGTGTTGTTTTATTTTCTTAAAACTTATAAACCAGTTTTTCAAATGTTTGATAAACTTTAATTTGACGCTCGAAATTCCGTAGTTCTTGCATGTTGTGCGGTTCTGTGTTTTGTTTGTGTCTTGAACTTGATGAGTATGGTGAACATGGAATAATGAGCACAAAAGGGGAAGCCTGGGTATTAGGTGGGCGGACTAGACTAGCATTCTAGTGATACAGGAGTGGCCTCGGCCCAGTTTCACTTAGATGGATTGACGCTTACAACACTAACTAAACATTTGATGATGACTAGAGACCACTATATTAGGAGGTGTTTCCCTGCCGGTGGCTCGTGCACGGGAAATGTAAGATTTCTTTTATCGATAATTGAGGTTCTAGGGTCCCACACAACTTTAGTACCTAGGGCCTCTCCCACTTTTGTTGCTTCTGTGCAATTAAATACTCATCATAGTTTGGTTTTGGTGACTCCTGTGGCTTCACAAGGTAAGAATGTTTCTTTTTGTTTCAGTTTCAAAAACCCCTTTATCTTATTTTAAAACCTTTTTCCTTTCTTTTTAAACTGTTTACATCAAAATGTTAGTGTGTTATTTACTTTCCCTAAAAATTTGAACCTGGAAACTGCTTTGGTCATCTAACCCTTTTCATGCGAAATCTTTTCTTTGGTGCCAACCTTTTGAGCTTTGCTCTCACCCTACTTACACCTTTGGGTGTAAGTAGATTTGATTATGTCTGATGTAGGAAAATTCCAGGGTTTTGAGCATGGTGGCCCGAGTTGTTAGTCGACTCATCTGATTTGGTGTGGGTGGCAGAGGCCCGACAGGGGTATTCTTCCACCAGGTGTCTGTTGCTGGTTTTGTTTTTGGTCACCATATTGGTAGCTGGTTGAGTTTGGGTTGTAGTTTTCCTTTTGTTGAGACTCGTTTGGGCTTTTTTGTTAAACTTGTGGTTTTAATGTTGCTTTCGGATTTCAGTTTTCTTATGTGTTGTTTCTAGTTGTTGTATGGGTAAATCATTCCCAAAAGCTAAAAATTTATACTCGGGCACTTGTGACAGCCCGTGGGGATCGGGAACGCCCTTTGGGCCTTGTTGCGGGCCGGATCGGGCATCAAATTGATGGTGATCCAATTCGGTTCGTGAAAAAAATGGTATCAGAGGGAGGTTAACTCTTGGTCTATGTTATTTGGGATGAGTTTGGTTATACAGAAGATGCGACTGTCAGGGGGCTCTGAAATTTTGTTGCGAGTAGGGTGCCTTTCCAGCACGCCTCATGACAGATACTGAGTCACCATGGGATGTCAGGGTTCTTGTTTGACTCCTTTCCTAGGTGGGACTTACAGGCTGAAGACTGTGAGTGGACACCATGTAGGGAAGTAGAGTGTTGACAGGATTCCGTTTTTGCATGTTTGGTTTATTGATGATTACTTACCCTGTTGAAAAATTTGGTTCCTCTTGAGATATGAAATACTGATGTTACCCCTTTATAATAGTTGCCCTGTGCAGCAAGATGCCTCCCCGGAGAGATCCCATGCACCCACGAGAGGAATCCAGAGAGAGTTATCCCGTGCCGCTTGAACAGAGATTGGTAGAGGCTATGGTCCGAGCCATTCAGGCCTTGGGACAAGGGGTGACTCCTGCCCCCACCCCTATTTTAGCTAGAGGAGATGAATCTGGCTCCTGGAAGGATAGCACTCAGGATTTTCTGAGGAATAAACCTCCTTCTTTCTGAGGCATTTCAGAACCTCGGGAGGCAGAGGAGTGGCTCAAAAAGATATAACGCATGTTTGATTTCCTTGACACTCCTGAGGAAGTCAGGGTGAAGTGTTCCTCGTTCTAGCTAGAGTGTTCCAGTCGCAAATGGTGGGAATCAGTGGTCCAGGCTGGGAAACATGTGCACATGAGCTGGAAAGATTTCAAGGGTATCTTCAATGAGCAGTATTGCCCAGTGTTCCTAGCCAATGCTAGATCTTGGGAGTTCATGGAGCTTTCACAGGGGAATCAGAAAATGATGGAGTATGCGAATCGCTTTTCTGAACTGGTACGGTACGCACCTGAGATAGTATCGAGCGAATTCATGAAAGCTCGGAAGATTGAGAAAGGCCTTAGACCAGAAATCCACTCCCAGGATTTCTTATTCAAGCTGAAGACTTATGTTGAGGTGGTCGATCGTGCTTGTATGGCCGAGATTGAATCGAAGGGAATGTCGGATTTTTATGGATCAGTATCTGGATTTAGCAGCGGTAATTCCTCAGAGACGAATAGGAAGTGTGTTGAGCAGTGGAAGAAGAGTGGTAGCAGCTCAGGCCATCCCTCTAGGCAGGCATCATCCGAGGCTTTTGATGTGAGGCCCATTGTGTGCCATCAGTGTGGAAAGGTAGGGCACATCCGACCTGCGTGTCCACATCCTCCCAGACCTTGTATGGGTGTGGGGTTATGGGGCACCTACAGCGTTTCTGCGTGACTGTATGCCATTACCAGAGTGGGACTGGATCTATGGCTTCCAGAGGTGTATCAGTTCAGTCAGATCCGACCAGGACGACCGGATCTTGGTTCGGTGGGCGTGGTGGTAGGACCATATCATCTTCAGGGTAGAGCCAGATCAGGGCAGAGCCTCAGGAGAGATGTCATTCTCAGGCAGGGACCAGACAACTGCATGATGTGGATCAAGCACCAGCGGGGTCTGATGCAGGACCTTCGACGGTTCGAGGTATGATTTTGGTTGCATCTTCTATAGCTGCAGTTTTATTTGATACTGGTGCTTCAGTTTCTTTCATATCTTCTTGCCTTAAGAATCTCCTAAACCTATCGACCGAGCTGTTATCGTTTGCTATAGAGTTGGCAACACCGTTGGGGAAAAAGAGGGAGCAGGGCCTTAGGTGCCCATCGTGCGCACTCTCTTTATCGGGAGTTGAGATGGAATGAGATTTCTTGGTCCTTGACATGGACCTATTTGATGTAATCCTCAGTATAGACTGGCTGGTGGGCTTCCATGAACACATTGATTGCTATCGGCGCCGAGTCAGTTTTACAGCACTAGATGGGACTCCCCAGTTATTTCACGGATAATGGGATCCTCGGTCGGGACGCGCGGGACCTCCACTCCCTGAACTGGGAAATCATTCTCATCAGTTGTCGTCGCTCGCGCTGGAGGATGATGGTGGTATTATACAGGGCTGGTTACCTCGTGTAGTGGATGAGTTTCCAGAGGTCTCCCAGATGATTTTTCTGGCTTATCCCCAGAGCGGGATGTGGAGTTCTCGATTGAGTTGGCGCCGGGAACACAGCCTATATCTCTTCCCTCATATCGCATGGCCCCCACCGAACTGATGGAATTAAAGATACAGTTGGACGATTTGGAATCTAAAGGATTCATTCGCCCGAGCATCTCTCCTTGGGTCGCACCAGTTTTATTCTCAAAGAAGGCCGATGGAACCCTTCAGTCGTGCATTGATTACCGGAAATTGAATAAGGTAACCATCAAGAATAAAAACCATTTTCCTTGGATTGACGATTTGTTCGACCAGCTGAAGGGGGAAAAGTGTTTCTCCAAGATTGATTTGCGTTCGGGATACCACCAGCTCAGAGTGAGAGAAGCAGATATTCCGAAGACGGCTTTCCGAAGTAGTTACAGTCACTTCGAGTACTTGGTCATTCCTTTCGGACTGACGAATGCTCCTGCAGTTTTTATGGCGCTCATGACTAGGGTGTTCCACCAATATCTAGACTCATTTTTCGTGGTATTCTTGGATGACATCCTGTTTTTTTTTTATCTGAGGAGGAGCATGAGCATCACCTGCGCGTTGTTTTGGGCACTTTGCGGGATCACCTCCTGTATGCCAAACTCTCGAAGTGCACTTTCTGGAACAAGGAAGTGAAGTTTCTAGGGCATGTTGTCTCGGAACAAGGGGTTTCAGTGGATCCCAAAAAATTCAGGGAAGTTATGTCATGGGAGCAGCCGAGAAATGTGATTGAGATCAGGAGTTTTCTGGGCTTGGCTAGTTATTACAGGCGCTTTGTCCGGGACTTCTCGCGGCTTGCCTCCCCCATGACCACACTCACCCGGAAAGGGGTGAAGTTTGAGTGGAGCCCACTATGCCAAACATCTTTTGAGGAGTTGAAGTGGTGGTTAACCACCACACCTATGTTTACCTCACCAGAGTCTGGAAAGGGCTATGTGGTGTACTATGATGCTTCAAGTACGATCCTTGGATATGTGGTCATGCAGGATAACCATGTGGTGGCTTATTATTCTCGCCAACTCCGGCCGCATGAGAAGAACTATCCAACTCACGACTTGGAGTTGGCAGTAGTGATTCATGCCTTAAAGACGTGGCGTCACTATATTTTTGGGGAGAAGATTGTGGCCTATTATGACCATTATAGCCTGGCCTATATTTTCTCTCAGAAGGATCTCAATTTGAGGCAGTGCTGCTGGATCGAGTACCTGCAGGGTCTTGATTTTGATATTGTCTATACCCCTGGCTAGGGTATCGTGTTAGCTGATGCTTTGAGCAGAAAAGTACTAGTGAAGGCGTTGAGGAAGTCCAGCGATGAGTGGACTTTGATGGGGCTCTTCGCCCAGATTCATTTGGAGAGCAGGGAGCACAGTGGAGGTACATTCGTGGCTAGCATCCAGTTTACTCCTTCTCTTCTAGAGTTGATTCAGCGGGAGCAGCCTGGTGATGAGCTGTGTCAGCGATCTATGCAGTTTCTTCATGGTGGGGAGACTCCTTCTGATTGGTCCTTGTCTCCCCATAGGGTCTTGTTCTTCAAGGGCCGTGTTGTAGTGGCGTTGTCTCTGCGGAAGGTGGTGATGCAAGATAGCCACCAATCTTAGTGGGTCGTCCATCCTGGTACCATCAAGATGTATTATGATGTTCACCGTCAGTTCTGGTGGCCAGGTATGAGACGGGACATAGCCGACTTTGTATCCAGATGCTACACTTTCCAGCAGGTAAAAGTAAAGCATCAGAGACCATATGGCCTACTCCAGCAATTACCCATTCCTACCTGGAAGTGGGACGAGGTCTCCATGGACTTCATTTTTTGGTTTCCTCGTACACCTCGGGGAAGGAATGCTATCTGGGTAGTGATTGAACGATTAACCAAGTCAGCTCACTTTATTCTGATCAGACATACAGCAAAGGTAGAAGAGTTGGGACGCTTGAATGTTCAGGAGGTAGTCAGACATCATAGTGTGCCATCGGCAGTTGTTTCTGACAGGGACCCCCACATTACATCTCGGTTTTGGGGAGGCCTCTAGAAGGCTTTGGGGTCTCAGATTAAGATGAGCACGGCATACCATCCTCAGACAGATGGCCAGACGGAGCAGGCGAATCAGATCTTGGAAGACATGCTCCGAGCCTGTGTGTTAGATTTTGGACGCTCATGGGATAGCCATTTGAGACTGGTCGAGTTTTCTTATAATAACAGTTACCAGTCTTCCATCAAAATGGAACCCTTTGAGGTGCTCTATGGTCGGCCCTGTCTGTCTCCTCTATGTTGGGATGAGGTAGGAGAGGCCTTGCTCTTGGGACCGAGCCTTGTTCAGGAGACGTCTGAGAAGGTCAAGCTGATTAGTCATCGGTTGTTGATAGCTCAGAGTTGCCATAAGTCTTATGAAGATCAGAGGTGGCGGGATCTCGAGTTTTCAGTAGGGGATAGAGTGTCCCTGAAAGTGGCCCCTCACTTGGGTCACCGTCGTTTGGGGAAGCAGGGGAAGCTGACACTGAGATATGTCAGACCCCATTGAGATTCACGAACCTATTGGAAAGGTGGAATACATGTTAGAATTTCCCTCGCAGTTGACATCAATTCACGACGTATTTCATGTCTCCCAACCAAAGAAGTACAACCTCGATCTGTCGCATGTGTTGAATTGGGAGGAGTTGGAGATAGAGTCTGACTTATCTGTGTTTGAGCATCCAGTACGGATACTGGATTCTCAGGAGAAGGTGCTACGTGGAATGTCCATTCCTCTGGTCCGCGTACTATGGTAGCATGGGAGTGATGAGCATGAAACATGGGAGCGGAAGTCGTGGGTTGAGCAGGAGTACCCATTTCTATTCTCTGATCAGGCATCGAGCTGAATTTCCGAGGGCGGAAAGTTTTCATGGTGGGGAGAATTGACAAGCAAGGACTTCGTTGAGGTGCAAGTTTAATTTTAAATTTTTATTTCATGCATTAATTTCCTGTTTATTTAATTTTTTGGTTGTAGCAGGGGCTAAACCCGATGCGGGTTGCCCGTTGTGGCAACGATGTGTGCGCGCGGGCTTTTCGCCGCTTGGTGCATGAACAGGGAATGGGAGGAGCCATGCGGCTTTTCCATTTTAACGCGCGGAGCCTGTTGTGCGGACGTTTCAAATATCGGATGATTAACTTAAGTTTATTTATTTATTATTATTATTATTATTGTCATTATAATTATTATTATTTTTGTTGTTTTTATTATTATTAATTTTGTTATTATTGTTATCATTGTTATTATTATTTTTATTGTGTTTATTATTATTAGAACCTTTTGTCTCAACATTAAATTATTTTTTATAGTTCTTTTATTTATGGAATTTGGATTTGTTTTTTTTTTCTTTCTTTTTATTTATTTTCTTTCTTATGTGTTATTTTTATTATTTCTCCCCCCTGCTAACCCTAGCCGGCACCCATTTTTTCCCCTTTATTTTTTTTCATTCTCTTATTCCCTCCTCTTCCTTCCTCCCCATGCTTTTCCTCTCTCCTGTGGCCTCCTTTCTCCCCTCCTCCCCGTCTTCTTCACCTCCTTTTCTCTCCTTCCTTTCTACTTCCTCCTCTTCCTCCCTTCCTCCCGCCGAACTCCTCTTCCCGGTTCCCCCTCCCTCACCCGCCGCGCTGCCTCTACCCTCCCTCTAGTGTCGTGCCCACCACATTCCTCATCCAATCCTCGCCGCGCCTACCACAGCCCTCCGGCCGCACCTTAACCCCCCTGCTACCTCCCCTTCAGCCGAGCGACCCTACGGACAGCAGCTCCACAGCCTGGTGCCCTGATTATTCTTGTCGGACATCTACTGCAGCCCCCTCCTCCTGCTGATCCTCTTATTCATCCACCCTCCCTTCAACAGGCCACCCACCACACATCTTATCCTCCTTTCCTGGACCGACCAGCAGCTGACGCCTTCCTTCCTCTTGCCGGACAGCGGTTCCCGCACCTTTCTCACATTGCCAAACCGTCTCCCGCACCCCACTCATGCTATCAGACGGCCGTGAAACCCCCTCTTCACCTTCCTGACTCTCCACCGGGGTTTGTTTTAATTTTATTTAATTATTTCAATTTGGTTAATTGATATTGAGTTATTTAATTATTAATTAAATTGTTTAGGAGTTAATTAATTTACTTATTGTTATTAAATGTTTTAATTATTTTATTTATCTGAATTTGTTAGATTTTTAAGTAACTTATTTAATTTATCAAATTGCTAATTAACTTAATTTATTATTATTAAATTTGTTAATCATCTAATTTTATTGAATTTTTTAACTTGTTAATTAATTTATCTAGATAGTTTTGGAATTTTATACTTATAAATCAACGTGTTTAATTGTTTTGGTTTAGATGTTAATTAATTTATTTAACATGTTTAACGGTCAAATGGATTATTAAATTGCTGATGCTTATTTTTATTCATTGCTAATATTTTCTGGGTTGGCATAATGGTGACTTGGTCTACTGTTTTAGGACCTGTTTGACGGATCCGTACGGTGCGACCGTTGCACAACGGGAGTTTTGCACCGTGTCACTTCACGCACCTGTTTGAGGTAGGTGGTTTCTCATGCTTAGTGTGTTTGAGCATTTGGTATGCTGGTTGTTTAATTTAATATTCCATTTATTTAAATACTGCTGTTAGTTTTCAGTTGGATTGGTAGAGCATGAGTTTTACTTTTGTTAGTGGCTGGTCTAGATTGCTGGGTTTATCATGTGTTGTGTCTTGGTTTTTGAATGAATGTAGCAATTGGAATTGATCCTAGTTCCTGTCTTAGTGTGCATCAGGGTGGGTTCTGCACTGTTGGATGTGCTGTTTTATTTTCATAAAACATATAAACCAGTTTTTCAAATGTTTGATAAACCTTAATTTGTCCCTCGAAATTCCATAGTTCTTGCATGTTGTGTGGTTCTGTGTTGTGTTTGTGTCTTGACCTTGATTAGTAGGGTGTACATTGAATAATGAGCACAAAAGGGGAAGCCTGGGTATTAGGTGGGTGGACTAGACTAGCGTGCTAGTGATACGGGAGCGGTCTCGGCCCAGTTTCACTTAGCGGGATTGACGCTTACAACACTAACTAAACATTTGATGATGATTTGAGACCACTACGGTAAGAGGTGTTTCCATGCCGGTGGCTCGTGCACTGGAAATGTATGATTTGATTCACTGAGACGTGAGGTTCTAGGGTCCCACACGACTTTAGTACGTAGGGCCTCTCCCACTTTTGTTACTCCTGTGCGATTAAATAATCATCACAGGTTGGTTTTGGTGACTCCTATGGCTTCACAAGGTAAGAATGTTTCTTTTTTTTCAGTTTCAAAAACACCATTATCTTATTTTAGAACTGTATTCATTTCTTTTTAAACTGTTTACATCAAAATGTTCATGCGTTATTTACATTCCTTAAATATTTGAACCTGCAAACTGCTTTGGTCATCTTAGCCTTTTCATGCAAAATATTTTCTTTGGTGCCAACCTTTTGAGCATTGCTAACACCCTACTCACACCTTAGGGTGTAAGTAGATTTGATTATGTCTGATGCAGGAAAATTCCAGGGTTTTGATCATGGTGGCCTGAGTTGTTAGTTGACTCATCTGATTTGGCGTGGGTGGCGGAGGCCTGACAGGGGTATTCTTCCACCAGGTGACTGTTTCTGCTTTGGTTTTGGATCACCTTTTTGGTTGCTGGTTTGATTTGGGTTGTAGTTTCCCTTTTTTTAGACTCGTTTGGGCTTTATTTATTAAACATGTGATTGTAATGTTGCTTTCGTATTTTAGTTTACTTATGGGTTGTTTCTAGTTGTTCTACGGGTAAATCATTCCAAAAAGCTACAAATTTATACCCAGGCACTTGTGCCCGCCCGTGGGGATCGGTAACGCCCTTCGGGCCTTGCCTCGGGCCAGGTCGGCCGTCGAGTTAATGGTGATCCGATTCGGTTCGTGACACATTACCATATTCATGAATTAATATTGGCCCGCACAGGTCAACTATAAAAACCGGTCGTAAGATTTTTTATAGAATAAAAAATGAAAATTTCTTTTTCTTTTTCTATTTTGTCAATGTAGTGATGTGAAGATGGTATTATTTTAAATAAACATTTGTGTAGGGATACATGGTGAGGATTTTAAACAAAGAATTCCTTGGAGACTTTGGAGAGGAAACCCTGTAGATATCTCTCGGTAGATGATGACAAAACTCTAGATCGAAGATTGACATACCTCATTCTTGAACGATCTCTCTAGTAGAGATCAATCTGCAAAAGTGAGCATTCTAATTCCTTGTTTCGATGTGTCATATTGGATTGTCTTCCTTTTTCTTATATTCAACGAAAAACATTGACCAACCATTGAACAGGTGGATCCATGAGTCGATCATTCTTTTTAGGATGGGTTTAAATTTTGGGATTTGTGGTGTTTGATAATTTTTGTTTTTGTTTATCATTCTTACAAGAACATATCAAGCCTAGAATTAATATTGAAAAAGATTTGTTCCATGGATTCGTTCATTATGATTTTCTCCCCTGGTACTTCGATGTGTGTTCTTTGTTCATTGATGCCTTCATGAATGAATTATTATTGAACCATTTTTTTGGTTAAATAATATAAAATGGACAATCCATCCTTGGGACATCCAAATTGAGGTGTGACAGTGACATTAGAAGATGAATCGGAATGAATCAGAAGAAATTTTTATTCACGTGGTCTATGTCAGAATAGATCGAAATGATTATCTAATATAATTGAAGGTCCAAAACATCTCAATTCAGTGTTATTGTGCTGAACGAAGACTAGATCCATAATTTTGAGGGTAACAGACCACTTGAGCATAACCCCGGAGATTGGATGAAGCGTACGGTGGAAAACCCATATGTTCTGGAAAATCTTGATGAACAGGGCGTGTAATCTAGGATTAGACACAGTGTGTCCCCCATTGAGTAGTGGCACAGATTTCATAGATATTCAAATATCACACGGGGTGTGACCCCTTTCTTTTGACACGTAGAATCTCCCCAATGACTCGAGATGTATCTCTAGAGATACGTGTAAAAGGGGTGTGATACATGGGTTTCCAAGACACTGTGTACTAATCCACACAACATTGCATTTACCAAGTACACAAACTATCCCTTGTGCCGGTACACCAGAAGTACACATTTGTTGACATCAAGTACCGACAGATGACCAGAGCACATGGGTGGACCGTTGATGGAAGTATAAGATATGTGACTCCTTTTACACACTGTGTACCCATCTTCTACATGACATGTTATAATGAAATGGGTTGTTGTACACAGTTAGTACCCGGGGTCAAGGGTCACGATGGGTGATCATATTACACCCCAGGTACACTTTATACATTCCATGACTCTCTGGTGCTCTGTATCATAGACTTTTTTCATTTGGTTTCATTCCCTATATTATTCTATTTAATGTAGTTATGATTCATTTCCTTCCCATAAGACAATGATCCCTGCATAAGAACATTCTCGGTAGAGTTTTGGAATCCTTGAGAAGTCCAGAGTAGGGTCCTCTATTAATTATTTGTGCCCTAGGTTGAGTTTTTAGTATTGATGTGACCAACATTATAGGGTATTGTTCTTCTACACAGTGTGTTATACCATATTGATATGTTTGTAACACCCCATGGATGTTTTTATCCTCATTTATAGTATCGTTTCTCTATTTAGATATATCAACTTATCTCTCTCATGGAGAGACTCGATAAGTAGTACCTATCGAAGGGATATCATGAGTGGCATCAGACTCAAGAGTGTGTCCTTTAAAATTACAGATTTGGGGAATATTCGACCAAGATCCTTAGTTTTGGAATTTGGTGTTCATTACATACCTCTAGAATATGTTTCTTGGTATGAGTATATCTATATTTTATTATATGCAATGAAGGCATATACTTGTTTAGAGATGACTGTAATTTCCTTTTTTTATTACTTTGTGATTTTGTGGGGTCCTACTATGTATTGTTATACACACCGTTGCAGGGTATTTTCACAAACGTGGTATGTCTTGTATAGATGAGTGACCTTTTGATGGAGTAATTAGTGGACAAGGACCAGGCAGTGCATTGTGAGATATGGTAGGCTGAGGTGTGTATATATGGTTCTAGATTGCAGTCCGTGTACATTTTCTTTCTTGTTGAACGTGGGGTAATATACATCATTTGGAGGTCTTGTATTTTTTCCATTTTCCCGTTACTTAACCTTCATATCATACACTTTTTATTGTATTATAGTGTTATACATTCATATTTTACTCATTGGTTTGTACATTCCAGCATTTTGTGTGATTAGAGATGTGTGTGTGCATAAAGGTACATAGGTAATGCATCCAATGATAGTGATACACCTACTGGATGGTAGTTACCATCCCCTTTCCTATTAAAGGAGGGATTGGGATGTCGTGGCATTGACACCACTAGGACAGGTCATGATAGTGTTTTATTAGAGGTGGTTGGTTCTGCTTTAGAACTCGTAGTCTGTTAGATTGGTTTGGGGAAATAGTGTTATGTGTTTTAAGTTTATATTTTAGGCCCGAAACTATAGTTTTTGTGTGGGAAGCTAACATATTCTTACAATATGACTCTTATAAACTACTTTTCAATTTGGTAAATGTGAACAGTTGTTGCATGGAAAATGAGGGAACATGCATCGTATTGTAATGAGTTGTGGTTTCCATGTCCTTCTTGAGTCAGCTCCCAAGATTTAGCCATTGACTATGGTACACCATCTTTTCATACAGTATGAATCTGTGATACATATCATATATGATAAATACTCTTGATGATGAGGATGGACTATTCAGTGGCCAGTCACTGATACCACGATCAGTTTCGTAGATTTCACCTCAAGGTGGTGCACGGACTGTATCGCCACCTATTGAGAATCACATGGTACACCTATTACATGTGGACGATGAGCAAAGTGTAAGAATATTAGAGGAATTTAAAATATATATATATATATAACCCTCAGATTTTGAGTTGAGTCCAATCCTCAGGCTTCTATGTACTGTCTTGAGGTGGTTAGTCAAGTTTTCCACCAACTCTGGACACTTGCAGATCAGATGATGGTTCTAGGGGTGATCCTTCTATATGGCTTGGTTGGGAGATGGTGGAGTATAGTTATCTAGATTCATAATGAAGTAAATCTATCATGTAAATAGTTTTATAAAATCCTTAGATATGATTTCTCAACAGTAACAATGATATATGTGCGTATACAGTAGCTTTATCACCTATAGCCGGGTATCTTGATAGTGGCTGATTATTTATATAGGTTCACTAACCATTCCTAGTACTCAATTAATATGGTTACAGATTTGTATATCATGGCCCATATAATTGTGTGAGGTCTTCTTAGAGACATCTAAGATACCTTTATCCCTCTCTACAATTCTACTTATACTTGGGTTCTTGAACGAGCTTTGGTGGTTGAATGATTCTTGGTTGAGCAGATCCAGCCAGCGATTGTCACTAGTAGACAAGAAAGAGTAGATACCCGAGCAGAAGGGAACTGAGATTAGTCCCATTGACTAGGATGTGATAGGAGTTTCAATAGGAGGTCCTCAAGAAAGAGGATATATAGTTTTGGGTACATAGGGTGGTCCATTCAACATCAGGAGAGGCAGTTCTATTCATGTGACATCATGAGACATTTCACATGAAATTGTATGACCCACCATGCTGCTTACAGAGAGACTATTCACAGACCAACAAGGTAGAGACAATAAATAGATTAGGAAGATCCACATGGAATTGAACATGGTAGAGTATCTTAGAGAGAAGCAGGAGGGGGCGATATTTCAACTTATTACATCCACCACACCTAGGAGTTCAATTCATGGCTAATGGAGAAGGAGGGTAGAGGAGGTGAAAGCTCCATGAGGTCGAGGGATATGACCGTGAGGCTCCAAGAAGGATTATTTGTATGATAATATACATTTATAATTTATCTATAGTATAGATTGACACATGTATAGTTCATTTCTTTTTCTCAAAAAATGTTGTTCGAGGCCTAGAGATTTCGATTGAACCATTGACTCAACCCTTACAGTTTGAGACACCAACTATAGATGATTTGATGATCACAATTTTATGTTGACAGTGTGACCTAACCACTAGAGATGAGAGTTTTGGTTGGAACGTCTTGGTGGCTGCGTCGAGGCCTCAAGACATAATCCTTTCTTTGGATTGGATACCCATAGTCCATTCCCAAGTTGAATGGTTGAGGTGAAGTGTGTCATGTGTCCCCAATGATAAAAATGAGGGTTTCCTTTTTCAGTTGGGATGAAACATATAATACATTGGAGAGACTCATGAAAAAGAGGGTGCATCTGATTACTAATCAGTGGGATAGATTGAACCATGGTGTATTAAATGTTATGAGCTCATAGTTTTAGGTGGTGGTGGTGTTATATAAGAAAGGATTTTAGAATATGTTCCATGATTACATATCTTTGACAAAAGATTTACACATTGACTTACATTCCAACGTGACACTAATATCTACACCATCATATCAGATCACTCCTATAATGATTTGCGATTTGATGGTGCATTTGTATGACTTTCATAGGAAGGGATTCATGAGACCCAATGTTTCACCCGGGGAGGCCCTTCTTTTGTTTCCAAAAAGGTTGACAAGATCTGGAGGATGTGTGAGGAAAACTAGCACTTGAACCAAGTGATCATGAAAAACAAGAATCCACTACTGAGGATCGATAACCATAGAGATTAGATGAGAGGGGAATGATGATTCATGTATGTTGTACATAGATTAGGCAATCATTAGTTGCGACTAAGATATGAGGATATACAAAATATGTATTTTAGATGCCCCTACAGTCACTATGTGTACTTAGTGATTGTATTTTGTCTGGAGAACATCATAGAAGTGTTTGTGGGATTGATTAAATGGATCTTTCAACATTACATTGACCATTTCAAGGATGTATTCATTGATGATATCATTAGGTATACAAAATCTGCATTGGAACATGTGAGTCACTTATGGATGGTTATGGGCATACACTTAGAGCACAATCTTTATGGGAAACTCTTAATGTGAAATTTCTAGATTCAAGAAGCCCACATTCTAGGACTCTTTATCCCAACAAAAGAAGTGTCAGTGGACCTGGCCAAGGATGTGGTAGTGTTAGTTTTCGATCCACCTAAGAATTTTTTTGGAAAAAACCATAAAGGTATCATTGATTTATTTTTTTGGTGATTGTGTTTCTTGAAAAAGTGGGCCTCCGTGTTTTTTTATTGTCAATGCATACCACAATTTCCAATATGTCTAAAAAGGACAGTTAGCATGGTGAGTTTTAGTGTTCTAGAGATGTTGTTGAAAATCTAGGATTGAAAGAAGAACCTTAGCAATGAAATAGAAGATCTAGAGATAGTACAAAAAGATCAGATACATAGTGGTTCAATTTTTCAGTGATTTCCACATTCTTGGGCCTCAAAATAAAAAAATGGGGAAAAGTGTTTTGGGGAAAGAGGCTAGTGAGATGGTTTCCTAGAGGAATGTAAACGTGTTCAACAAATGTTTTTAAATATTTAAACATTAATATATGGCTATTGAATGAACTATGCCTTTGTTTTTTTTATGGGCACGCATGGTGACTTGGGCAATAGAGACTAGGGTGGATGGAATTTCGTGATGGGAGAAGACTTGTGAGCCTATGCGGAGGGAGCCCAAAATTCCTATAATCGGAGGTCCACCCCTATGTTTTTTAATGGATTTAAAAACATAGAGAAATTTGGAGCTCTAGTCGCACTAGTAGGGTTGGTTGCGCAAGTGGTGGTTTGGTCGCCCAAGTATAAATTTATTTAGAAGTTGTGCGACAATTGATTGTTTGGCACCAATATTGATTTGGGAGTAAAGGGGTTTGAGTTGCACAAGTTCTGTGTTGGCAAAGGGAGAGTCGCACAAGTGGTGAGGTGACACATGTGCTCCAGGCATGGAGAAGTGTGCCAATGAATAGGGGAGCACGAAATACATGGAGAAGTGCACCAGTCCTTAAAAGGTTGAGTGAACGTCATAAGATTTCCCAGTGAAGCCATGGTAAAGTTGTAATCATTAGTGGATTAAATTGTAACTTCAATAGAGCATCTACATACAAAGAAAGATGGTTTCACTTGTGATAATAAAGGGACTGACATGTCTTTAAACTATGAGTGGATCATCTGACGAAGTATACAACATACATCAGTTTAGAGAGCAGCAATTGTTCATATTGTGAGTGGTTGTAAACTTGGTCAGATAATGAGTCTGCTCCAAACATTGTATATAGTAGTGCACTATTAATGGATTTGGTACATCGTCTCATCACTAGTGTATGATCCTTGGATGTAGCCCAGGGAGGGTGAACAATGAAAAAATTACATGGTACTAAACATGATTCAATTTGTGTTTGTACTTTGTAACAGGAAAGGGTGAGAAGATAGTTTATCTTAACAGTGATGCAAGATCAATTGAGGCAGTTATTTTAATATTTCATACCCTGATTCACCCCCCTCTTAGAGTATCTATCCTCATGGACTTATAAAATTTGATGGAGGTACAGAGCTTCCTCTGGCTAGCATGCTATTACCATATATTTAAAACGAATTTTTCTAGTATATCAACACTTATGAAATCATTGACTGGAAAGGGGATGCCTTTTCTATGGAAAGATAAGAGACAATAGTATTCTCAGTAGTTGAGACAAAGTATAACAACAGCTGTATTATTAAAATTTTTAGAGGAGGGTGTCATGTATGTTGTATGCTACAATTCATCATGAATCGGGCTTGGTTCTGTACTAATGTATAGGTGAGTGGTGATTTCAAATCATTCATATCAGTTGAGACCACATGAGAAGAACTATGAAACCTATTGTCTTTAGTAAGAAGAAGATATATATGCAACGAATATGTGTGACACTACCCGATGGGTGAGAGGTTTATCATCTACTCCAATAAGAAGAGTCTCAAGTTACCTTCTATCAGAATGCTACAAACATGTGATAGAGGCTCTATCTAGAGTTCCTCCACGACTATGACATTGATATTTTGTATACTCATTGGATGGGTAATGTGGGGGTATATTCACTCAAAAGGATATATAGAGAATAGTTTTTGACCATGTAATTAGAGTAGTTGGCCTCATTACATTTATCAAATATGTACATAGATGGATCAGCTTTCCGCCAGTTTAATGGTTTTTTCCCATACACTCTTATATTGAGTAATGGAGGCACAAATTGTGGATATCGATTGTGAGACCCTGCATGCCGATTTTTCCTCATGACATGCACATGATGGATATTCACTAGGTAGGGTGAACATATTTCTTTTTAGAGGACACATAATATTACTAGTGAAGTTGTAGGATAAGGGATTAAGGGATATTCATATGTACAATTTGGTAATATATCCATGTTTCATGAAGATGTACCAGAACCTATGGAGTTAGTTTTGGAATCCGGGGATAATGAAAGGAGTTGCACAGTTTGTTTATCGATTCCTTATATATCACCATGTGATGGTTCATCCCTAGGTTCGAGTAGGTTTAATTCAACCACTTGAGGTTCCATAATTTATGTGGGATGGGGTAACAATGCCCTTTTTATGAGTTTATTGCATACATCTAGGGTACATGATTCCATTTGGGTTATCAATGACTGAATCACCAATTCGACCCACTTCCTAGCTATCTAAGAGCATAGTTCAAGAATGAAATTGAGACACCTCTATGTTCATGATATAGTTTGACTCGATGGAGTCCAATTGAATATATTTTCATATCAGGTTGTTTCTTTACATCCTGGTTTTGGATGAAATTAAAGGGGTCATTTGGGATCTATTTAGGCTTGATCATAGTATTTCACCCACAGAAGGATGACCAGAACATGCAGACAATTTAGGTTTAGGAGGACATTATGCGACATTGCAAATTTGAATTCAGTCTTAGTAGGGAGGATCACCTTCCATTGATGGTGTTCACATACAATAAAAAAATACAATTCCACCATTGGTATGGAACCATTCGATGTTTTCAACAAGTGACCCTAAAGGATATCACTCTGTAGGACAAGTCATGGTGGGTCAACACTAATGGGCCAGAAGTTGGTATGACCTACTACAAATAAGGAAAATATAATCTTGGAGTGGATGAAGACTGAATATAGCAATCAGAAGGCTTATAATGAATGGGGATAGAGTCCTTTGTTGTATGAGTAATGAGACCATGTGTTCCTATAGGTTTTACCTCGTTGTGAATTAGAGTGATTTGGATGGGTTTGAAAGTTATCATTGAGGTTTATCATCTGTTTTTAGTTAGGGAGGTTCCATACTACTTATCTCTACCCCTACGATTTCACTGAGTATATGATGTCCTTCATGTGTTAAAAATGAGGAGGGTTGTTAATGAACCATAAAAAACTATCAAATTGGGTTATCTTGACATCAAGGATGGAGATACATTTTCTGAGTACCTAGTGTAAATTATGAATTGACAAGAGAAGATTCCTCATGGGCGGGATATTCATTTGGTGAATGTCTAGGGGATTTATGGGAATGTCAAGGAGATAATTTGAGAGGGAGAGTCTCATGTCCATGCACAATATCCAATCATTTTTAGTAAACCTTTTTCTATATTTTTTTGGGATGTAATGCCCCAATGTGGGGAGACTGTAATGTGCTATATTTTCCTTGTATTAATTTTAAATATTATATGGCTTATATTTGAGACTATTTTCTAAGACAGAATGTTATTACATGGAACAGTGTTCCTAGAATAAATGTATAAAATATATTAAAATATTAAATAGCATGTCAGTTTTTTCCTAAAAAAATAGAATAACATCTCAATGGGTTCCCACATAAAAAAATTTACAACTTCGTTGCTTTCAAATAAGAAGCTTTACATTAGGTTTGACTTGACATTCGCTGGTGCGGGTCAACTGTGGAAATTTATCCCAAACATTTTTAAAAAGTAAAATAAATTACAATATTATTTTTATTTTTTTGTTTCATAGAAAAAGCCATAAATATATTGATTTATTTTAAATAGACATTTCACCATGGATTCAGGTTTAGGCTCATAACCCTAGGATTACCTAGGGCTCTAGAGAGGTAACCCTGAATCTTTATCGTAGTGGGCGGTGATGGAATTTTTTATCAAAGATATATTAACAACATTATACATGGATATCACACACACTAAACAATATTAAATAGTGAGAGATCCAATTACTATTTAGGACTTATAATTTTTTATTTCATTCCATGTTCTTAGATTCAATTATGAACATGGACCAACCAATGAATAGGATGATCTGTGGTTCATTCCTTCTTTGCAGGAAGGATTTAACATTTGGATTTATAGGGTTTGATTATTGTGTGGATTGTTGATCATTCATATGGGATGACATTGATGAGAGAATGATAAATAGTCGAGGTTCGCTCTTCGGATTCAATCATTTTTTTTCTCCCATAGTATTACTATATTTATTCATCATTAATCAATGGGTTCTTGAATGATAAGTTTTTCCACCTTTATTTCTGGGTACAATGATCCTAAATAGAAGATCCAACATCGGGAAAATCTATTTGAGGAACGACAGTGACAATGATAGGTGAATGCATCTGAATACGATGAAACCATTCTTCGAGCATTTTACATAAAAAATCATCGAAATGGTTCTATGAGTGGATTAATGGATAGAAACACTTCGATTTTGTGTTAGGGTGGTGAAATGAGCCTTAGTCCATTTTTTCGAGGCATGAAGACCACGTAAATATTACCTAGGAGATCCTCCAAGGTGCACGAAGGGATAACCATACATTCTTGAAATTTCCAATGAACACAACATGTATTTTGGGATTATAGCATGGTTGGCCCACACTAAGCGGAGGATAGGGTTTCATGATATAGATAAATATCACAAGACATGTGACCCTTGTCACAAAGTGTATAGACTCTTTTAGAGACATAGAATATATCTTGGGAGAAGCATGAACAGGGGATGGATTACATATGTTTCCTATATAGCATGTAATACCCCACACAGATTTCCGTGGAATAAGTAGATGGACTAACCCTTATCCTTGTACATGGGAAGAGACATATGGGTTGACACCATGTACTGGTACATATCCATAGCACACATGTGGACCCAGGATGGAAATAAACAATGTGTGACTCCTTATACATGTCATGTACCCATATTTTATATGACATGTCTAAAGACATGGGTAGTTGTATAGGGGAAGTACCTGATGTCAAGGGGCATGTCATGTGACCCTACTACAAAACACACACCCATTTCTACATGGAATGATTATATTTCCAATGTATATCAGACACGTTTCATCAGGGATAATTCCATTTTTTATTTCCCCCAATGGTATGAATGAATCATATCATACTCATAGGACTATGATCCCTTTAACAGTAAATTATCAATAATGTTGTGGAATCCCAAAAGAGACCCAAAGAAGGATCATCTATTTTTTCTTAGTTTCCTATGTAGATTCATCTGCATTGATGTGACTATCATTATAGGGCATAAATCCGATAATTAAAGAGTTAAACCAGATAGAGTTGTTTGTATCACCCCATTGATATGGCCATGATCATCATCTGTTGTATCGTATCACTATTTAGATCTACCAATATATAATTCTCATAGAGAGTACTGAAGATAAGTACATATCAAACAGTCATCACAAGTATTATCATAATCATGAGTGTGTTCTCCTAGATGTGTTCTTCATGGAATCTTTCAGTTGTATCCCTAGTATGGAAATGCGGTCGTCTTGACTTACCTATAGACTATGTGTTTTGGTTTTAGAATATCTGTATTTTCATATATGTTTTATAGCAATATACTTTTGTTGATATGACTATACTTTCCCTTGTTTTATTTCTTTTTAGTTTATGGGTGTCCTAATAATTATTGTTATAGTCACCCCTACTGGTATTTTTCCTCGTGTTTTGTATTTGTGTAGACGAGTGACCATTTGGTGGAGTCCTAGTCTGACCAATACTATGTAATGATTTGTGATATTAGGAGGGGATATGTGTGTTCCTACGACTATAAACAATAGTCCTTGTAAATTTTCTTACAAGTTGGATATGTGGATACAAACATCTTTTGGTCGGATCATATTCATACTAGTTTTACTTTACATTACATTCTTCTCATGTTACGTTGGTTGGGATATAGTGGTATGCATGCATCGTTTACTCATTTTTTTTACATTTCATCATTTCATGGGTCTGGAGATGGGAGCGTCTGTACAGGTATATAGGCAATGCCTCCCATGTTAGTGATATTCCTAATCGGTTCTAGTCACTAGCCACTAGCCAATTTGAGTTCTGCATGGGGAGTCATGGAACGAGCCCACTAGGATAGGTTGTGAAAATATCCCATATCATCATTGAGGTTAATTCCAGACATATGCATGAATAATGTTATAAATTTCAATTTGATGGAATGAGTAAGATATTTTTTAATATCATATCATTATAGTGTCATTATTATTTCATATATAATATATATATATATATATATATATTCATTTTTTAAATAATAATATCTATTTCTATGATCCGGTGATGAAAAATGAAACAGCCCCTTCAGGTAGTCGAATTCCAAACATATGCATGAGAGAGATTTTCATTTATCATGACATCGAAAAAAATATGGAATATGTCATGACCTGTCCTCGGGACACGTTCCGTGACTACCCCAAGCCCGCCTTCCATAGGCCAGGGGCTGGCGACTAGCACCAAAGGCGTAAATCCAAAAATAAGGGAAGGAATTTCTTTTATGTAATATAACAAATACCACAAAATAAGAAAGTAGAAGTAAACAGTAAGTAAATTGATTATAATGGTGAGTGATGGAAAGTAAATGGGCCAGAATACAAACCCAACTAAAAGTAAAGTACAACTGAAAAGAGAGTACAGTGGAAGAAAAGTAAAGCAGCAACACCGAGCCGTCCTCGGGAAATCCCACCTAAAGGTCGGGTACAGATAGTCTCCTCCGCTCCTCGCCTCTAGGCATCCGCTCCATGTAGGTCTTGTCCAGTGATCCACCTCCAGGTACCGTCCAGCTCCACAAGCTCCTACCTCGATCAGCGTTGTCCGTCGTCTGCATCCAACACAACATAGTGTATGGGAATATACCTAAATGTTATGAGCTCATAGTTTTAGGTGGTGGTGGTGTTATAATCCACAATGGAATGATACAATCAAAAAGTAAAAACCAACTCTACTTAGGTATATGCCCGTACATATACTTAAGTCATAAATTTCTGTTCGGCTCCATCATCCGAGCCCAAGTTCGATGTAGTCCACACAGGATAGCATAATCCAATCCACATAGGAAAGCACAACCTAATCCACACTGGATAGAAAAAAAATCATATCGAAGATAATGATTGAAATTCAAGACTCGTCTCATAAAGGTATACTCTTCGTAAGGTGATAGAGATGATCAGATGTAGCCACTGATTCATTTAAGCTGTCAGACCCACATAGGATATATGACAAGCTATGATGTCAGACCCACATAGGATTCAAGACCATCTAATCTGTCAGACCCACAATGGATACAAGACCAGCTACTCTGCCAGACCCACGTAGGATACATGTAGAGAGTCAAATACTGCAAGACCCACGTAGGATACAAGAAAAAGTAGTAACGTACTGCTGGACCCACATAGAATATAGGAACAGTAGTCATTGTTGTTGAACCCACAAAGGATTTTAGTATGGTCTTCATCGCTACTGAACCAATGGAGGATCCCAGTACAGTCATCATCGTCGTCGCAGTCACAGCCAGCTCTAGGGTTCCCGCACATAGCATGCTCGATTCTGGGAGGGTCCGCTCCATGAGCCAAGATGGTCGATACATAAACTAACACGAAGTCTAAAGTTGATGTATCCCAATGTTACGTCTCATCAATAGGAACTCAACGCGACAGACGGTGCGTCAATCAGAAGCCCGGTCTGAGAGTTATTGGCTTTTTTGTCCTAGGGGCCCTGTTGGTTTTTAAGTCAAAACCAACCCAACCATACTCAAACAGCCTCCAAACCTCAAGAGGAGTATGCCAAAATAACCGTCTCACTATGAGAAATCCATCAAAGTCGACGGCACATCAATCGGACGTCCGTATCTCAAGTTATAAGTGTTTCCGCTCCGAGGGCCCGGTAGGTTTCGTGATCAAACCAACCCAGCCATACACAAACTTCTCTTAAACCTTGAGTATAATTTACCAGAAGGACCGTCTCGATCCAAGGATCTCATCACAACTGACGGTGCATCAATCGGAGGTACGTAGCCCATGTTATGGGCCTTTGAACGAAGCTGTCCGATTTTAGGGGGTTTTGGGTTCGGACCGACCCGGCCAAAGACCCCCTTGGTCGGCCCAAACAGGGTCGACCCGACCTAGGTATGGATCCGGCCCACTAGGGCGCAGTGCGGTCTAGCTGGCGTGGCCCAGTACGGGTGTCCAGCACAGCGCGCGCGGCTAGGCCCTGCGCGGATGGCCCGGCCCGGCTCGGGCGGCCCGGCCTGGCGCGGCCGGTTGGCCAGGCGCAGTCGCAGCCCGCGCGGCCAGTAGCTCGGCCATTTCAGCCGAGCGGAAAATGGGGGCACTGAACCCCTGTCTCGAAATGGCGGCCCCCCATGTGGATGGGGCCCGCCTGCCTGCCTCTGGGGGATACGACCATCGACCTCCTCCGAACGGCCGGCTCAGTTGGCCAGCCAGTGCCGCCACCACGGGACCCCGCGGTCCCGCCCTTTCGAAGTGCCGGTGGCCGGCGATTCATGCCACCCTCCCCTGTACAGCCGCGGCTTAGGCCACAACCCTTTTCCATCCGCCCCGGCCTCATCCCTTCTTGAATCTTGGGCGCGGCCCGACGACACTGCACCCCTCCATCGGGGCCCGACCTTGGCCGCGGGTTCATCGGCATCAGCACGGCATGACGGCACCGCGCTTCTTCGCTGCGGCCCACTCTGTCCACGGTTCCCTCCTTCCCGTGTGGTGTGACAACACCACATTACCTCCATTCCAATCCATAGAGAAAATTTATCAACAATGGGGAGGAGGGTCGACCGTGTTTGTGCGGTCCAGCCTCCTCCCGTTAATTCGATAACAGGCGGCTTAATAAAAAACAGCGAGGAACATAAATTAATCTAAAACCTAAAAAAAATTCCCTACCTCAACAACAATTTCAAATACGGTGTTGTGGTTGACGATGTCGGTGTACGTCAAAGGTGAAGGGAGTCTTACACCGGCTGCGGAGAGGACAAGAATGACACATCGATCACTCCTTAGTGCTCCAGCGTTCTTCACGTTCTTCAACGGGGAAGAAGAAGATCTTCAATACCACAAGAGTTCTCTCCTCTATTCCACACAATGGATCAGCCAAAATAAAATAATACTTTGTCTTATTTTATTCACACACATGACAAATTTTTTCAAAAAAATTAAAAAAGTCTAATACAATTAATTAATGAGTTTCAATTAATTGAATAGGGTGTGTTGGCATTCAATTAAGTGGGGGTGTGGGTGAGGTACATAATAAATTCATGAGGCAGGTTTAAGGTATTTGAAGGGGTGGGGCTTGTGTGGACCCCACCTCACTAATATCCTACCATGTGTTAGGACTTTAGTGGGACCCACTTAACTCCCATGCATAGGTTAACTATTAGAATAGAAAATACATTGTAGCGCAAATTTTTATTAAACTCTTTAGTGAACCCAATTATTTAACAATACCTCCCAAGAAAACGCAACTCCAGGATGGGTCTTCATAAGCAATTCTTGGCATTGCAGTTTAATCGGTGCCCTCAGATTTCGATTCCGAGCACCGGTTCAAAAGTTAGGAAAACCCACTCGTTCGATCAATGAACGTACCCAAGCTAAATTTTGGAAATTGATTCCGGGCACATCGGGCCTCAGAATCAGGTGCCTTCAGAAACTACGTACTCAAAAAATCCCAAATAAATTAAGAAAAACTTTTCCTTTAAATTTATGGGTCATTACATTACTCCCACCTTAAGACTTTACGTCCCTGTAAAGATACCTCACAAACAAGGGGAACAAATGAGGGTACTGAGCATGCATCTGAGCCCCCCGCTCCCAAGTGCTCTCCTGGAGGATCCCGTGTTGCCACCTGATACACACTAGAGGAATCGACCGCCCACTTAGTACTTGCTCTTGTCGATCCTCAATATCCACCGGGGCCTCCTCAAAAGTCACCCTGTCATCAATGTCCAGCTCCCCATGGTCGATGATATGCGTCGAGTCGTGCACGTATCTCCTCAGCTGAGATACGTGGAAGACGTCGTGAACCTGGTGTAACTGAGGTGGTAGATCCAGGCTATAAGCCACCTCGCCTATCATGGTGAGAACATGGAATGGTCATATGAAGCGCAGAGATAAATTGCCGCCCCTGCCAAATCTCTGTAATCCACGTCGAGGTGAGACCCACAAGAAAACGTGGTCGCCATCATCTAAATCTAGTGGTCTCTGCCCCCTATCAGCATAAGACTTCTGTCGGCTCTAAGATGTCCTCATCCACTCCTGGATGACCTGGTCATTCTATGTCATGGCCTGGACCATCTCTGGTCCCACAAGTGCTGACTCCCCAGGGTCTGTCCCACATAGAGGTGATCTGCATGGTAGGTCGTACAATGCCTTGTATGGTGTCATCCCGATGGTGAAGTGGTAGCTGTTGTTGTACACAAACTCCACCAAGGGTATGCAATCCTCCCAGATAAGACCAAGGTCAACGACACATGCACGGAGCATGTCCTCGAGAGTCTGAATGGTCATATCCATCTGACCACCTGTCTAAGGGTGAAAGGCGGTGCTCAGACGTAGCTGCGTCCTGAATGCCTCGTGCAACTGCTTCCAAAGACAGGAAGTAAAGCGAGCATCCCGATCGGAGACAATAGATGATGGAACACCATGATGTCGTATGATCTCCTGAACGTAGAGGTGTCCCAAGCTATCTACTAAGCCCTGCTCCTTGATGGGTAAAAACTGGGCTGACATGGTGAGTCGGTCGATAATCACTCTAATAGAGTTGTGACCTCTAGAAGTACGTGGAATTCCAGTCACGAAATCCATATATATCCCATCCCACTTCCACTCTGGGACCTCCAAGGGATGTACCAAGCCAGCTAGTACCTGGTGATCTACCTTAACCTACTGACAGGTAAGAAATCGAGAAATGAACTCTGCCACATCCTTCGTCATACCCGGCCACCAGTGCTGTCGTCTGAGATTCTGGAACATCTTCACTACCACTGGATGTACCTCTAAAGGGGAAGTGTGAAACTCTCTCATCACCTCCTCCTGTAAAGCAGCTGGTACCATGGTACCTCCTCTGAAAAGGACATCGTGCTCTCCTCCAATAGAGAAACCATCAGGTTCCTATCCTGTATAAATTTTGTGCACACCGCCTCTCACTTTCAATGTCCCCATGTTGTGCCTCTCTGACCCACTGATGAACTAGAGGTGTGACTGTGAGTGACTAAAGGAAGGTTGCCCCATCTCTATCCAGATAGGATATCTGAAAAGCAGCTAGCTGCTCTGTTTTCTCTCCAAGTAGTTGAATACCAATCCTCCTGCTGAGAGAATCGATTACTACGTTCCCCTTTCCATGAGTATAGACTATCTCAAATCCATAGTCCTAGAGAAACTCGAGCCATCACCGTTGTCTCAGGTTCAGGTCCTTTAGCGAGAAGATGTACCTAAGACTCTGGTGGTATGAGTAGACTGTAAAGTGCTCACCCATCAGATAGTGTCGCCACATCTTAAGAGCGAAGACCACTGCTGCCAACTCCAGGTCATGGGTAGCGTAGTTTTGCACATGCTTCCTCAACTGTCATGATCCATAGGTGATCACTTCCCACTCCTACATCAAGACACACCTGAGTGTGGTCCCTAATGCGTCGACATAGACTACGTACCCAACTCCCTCCTCCGGTAGCCTAAAGATTGGTGCGCTGGTCAATCTTAGTCTCAGCTCTTGGAAGCTCTGCTAACAAATGTCTGACCACATGAAGGGTTTCCCATTCCTCATCAAAGCTGAAAGTGGTGTCGTAACTCTGGATAAGTATAGCACGAATATCTGGTAGTACCCAGCCAAACCTAGGAAACTTCGCACCTCCGTCACACTCCTAGGTAGCTCCCAAGCAAGTACTGCCTCGATCTTTGCAGGATCCACCGCAACTCCTGCCTCAGAGATGACGTGTCCCAAGAATTGAACCTCATGTATCCAAAACTGACACTTCTAGATCTTACCATAAAGCTGGTGCTCTCAGAGTGTGTCCAGTACAACCCACAAGTGGTAGGCATGCTCCTCCTCAGTGGTCAAGTATATCAATATGTCGTCGATGAAGACTATGACAAATCGATCGATCTAAGGCTAAAATATCTAGTTCATGAGACTCATGAACACTGCTGGAGAATTGGTTATACCGAAAGGCATAACCATGAACTCATAGTGGCCATACCGACATCTGAAGGCCGCCTTCTGCACATCCTCGTCTTGAACTCTGAGCTGATAATAGCCTGACCTGAGGTCTATCTTCGAGAACCATTGTGCTCCCTTGAGATGATCGAAGAGGTCATCAATCTTCAATAGTGGATACATGTTTTTCACAGTCACCTGGTTCAGGAGACGGTTATAGACAAACAGTCTCAAGCTCCCGTCCACCTTCTTGGCGAACAAAATCGGGGAATCCAAGGGTGAAACACTGGATCCAATGAATCCCCTGCCCTGCAAGTCCTCCAGCTGAACATGTAGCTCTCGAAGCTCAGCGGGAGACATCGAATATGCTAGAGTCGATATCGGGGTTGTACTGGGGTATAGGTCAATGTAGTAGTCTACCTCAATGCGAGGAGTTAGTCCTAGAACGTCTTCAGGAAAAACGTCTACATTCTGATCGACCACTACAGGAAAATTCGGACTCCACACATCAACTACTCCTAGGATGAGGCTAGGAAACTGATTAGGGATCGGCTGTCCTCTCCTCTGCATGAGTCCATCCTGCACTTCAAAGGCTCCCTTCTCTCCAGTGAAGGTGAACCTTCTCCCATCGGTGCGGAAACACAACACCTTGTGCCTAATACTATAGATCTGAGGATGGACTATTGATAACCATTCCATGCCCCATATGACGTCTTAAGGCGTTGAATCCAGTACAAGAAGATCTCAGCCGAAGCTCTCACCTCCTAGAGTAAGCTGACACTACCGGAATCAGTGAGTAATCGTCGGTTCTGCTCTCGTAGGAATCTCTATCCATAAGGATCGAGAAAACGACTACGTCGGAATCTACGAGCTCCGGACAAGGGAAGGGGAAATGATAGAATGACTCGTTCACGTGTCTATAAGAACTGAAGAATGGGTGGAGTAGACATAGATAATAACTAGAATCATCTCTGGTGCGCCGTTGTTGTAGGCCTCCGCAGCTTAAAGCTGATCTAGCCTCTGTCCTCCAGCTCCCAGTGGTAGGGGTGGACCTCCTGGTGGTGGTTGTGGTAAAGCCTCAAAGCGTCGCCTGCCACCTACTGCTCGACCAGCTCCTCTGCCTCATCCGCCTGCTCCCTGCGGACCGCCACTTTCGACCCTCTGCATCTTCCTAGGTGGTCCCTAAACAGTTGGTTGTTCCTCTGCATGGTTGGTCGGGCAGTCACGAGCCATGTGGCCCTGCCCGCCGCATGCGTAGCACAATCTGGTCCTCGTAAGACTGGCTCTGCACCGTGTGCCCCACACCTCTGAGACAGTGTCCTAAGGTCATATACCTGATGTTCTGGTCCGCCGAGACCCCTATGACATCCGTCTACTGCATGCTGCAGAAGAATCTGCTACATGCTGCCCTACGATAGGTCTCACTACTGGTGTAGGATCATCAAGAAAGCTCTCTACGTGAAGGGATCACTCCAGTAGTCCTACCTGCATCGGAGTGTTGAGGGAGATCATCGATGCCCTGATCTAATGCCTATGTCCCTGCTCTAAGGTCCGAGCCCGGGAGAATGGGTCTTGTACCATGTCTGTGGAATAGCGCGAGAGATCGGTAAATCTCACCGAGTACTGGAAAAAGGTCATGCTTCCCTACCACAGCTGTAGTATCTCCTGAATGCTCACCAAATGGAGGGTGTCTGCGACGAACTCTAAGCGGAAGAGGCTATCAAAGTTCTTCTAAAGGAGAGAAGCCTCGTTCTGCACCCCGAGCATCTCGCTCCACCATCTGCCTGCTGCAGCGTGCAGGAGACTCGCTGCAAGGATCACCATGAGGTCATATGTTGTCCCCACTAACCTGAATACTCAAACAACAGCCTCCAGCCAATCCTCATCTTCCTAAGGGTTTGTCTCCCCGCGGAACCTGGACGGTCTCTGACGCTGAAACTCGTGAAGTGCACTAAGGTGACATGCACTCTCAGCGGATGGGGTTGGTGGCATCGCTGGCTCGGCAGGTAGAGGTACCACTGGTGCCTCCGCTGTGAAAGGGCCCTACATCGAAGCCTTGTCGCTCGGTGGGATGTCATCTCGTACAAAGCTCTGAATCCTAGATGGCTTCCATCGTGGGGCCATCTTGAAAATAAATAGGTGCACCACGGTCAATACAATATTCCTGGTGAGCTGACACAAATAATCACAAAGAAATCATTGAAACACACATGCAATTAATGTTTTTGGGTATTGAGTCAGAAACCAGAAGTCAGGGTCCTGGTGTATGGATATGTCAGCCATCACACCAACACTAGAATCCCTGGACTGATAACCACACTCAATACCCTTAACATTATTGCCTCATATACAATAAGATCAGAGTCTTTAGTTCTACGGTAGAATCGAATTCCTCTGATACAAATTTATCACAACCCGTCCTTGGGACCCATGTCGTGACTACCCCTAGCCTGCCTTCCATAGGCCATGGGCTAGCGACTAGAACCAAAGGCCTTAATCCCAATAAAGGGGAATGAATTTCCTTTATGTAAGATAACAAAAAACATAGAGTAATAAAGCAGAAGAAAACACTAAGTAAACTGAGTACAAAGGTGAGTGCTGAAAATTAAATGGGCCAGAATACAAACCCAACTGAAAGTAAAGTACAACTGAAAAAAGAGTACAACGGAAGAAAAGTAAAACAGTAACACCGATCCATCCTCTGGAAATCCCACCTGAAGGGTGGGTACAGATAGACGCCTCCGCTCATTGGCTCCAGTTGTCCGCTCCGTGCACGTCTCGTCCAGTTATCCACCTCCAGGTACTGTCCAGCTCCTCGAGCTCCTACCTCGATCAGCGATGTCCATCATCTGCATCCAACACAATGTAGTGCGGACATTTCCTGTGAAGGGGTGAGTATAATATACTCAATAGGGACCCCGAGACCCCCGAAGGTCTCCTAGAATCCACGAAGGATAATCCACAAAGGAAAGATACAATCACGAAGTAACAACCAACTCTACTTAGGTATATGCCCATACATATACCTAAGACATATATTCTAGTTCGTCTCCATCATTTGAGCCCATGTTCAATCTAGTCCACACATGACAGCACAATCCAATCCACACAGGAATGCACAACCTAATCCACAACGGATTTCAAAACAATCATATCGGAGATAATGATTGAAAGTCAAGACTCATCTCACACATGTATACTATTCGTATGGTGATATAGATGATCAGATGTATCCACTAATTCATCTTTGTTGTCGGTCCCACATAGGATACAAGACCAGCTAAGATGTCGGACCCACAAAGGATACAGGACCAGCTACTCTACCGGACCCACGTAGGATATAAGTATAGAGTCAAATACTGTCGGACCCACGTAGGATACAAGAACAGTAGGCCAGTATTTCCGGACCCACATAGGATACAAGAATAGTAGTCATCGTCATTGAAACCACAGCGGATTTCAGTACGGTCGTCGTCACTGCCAAACCCACGGAGGATCCCAGCACAGTCTTCATCATCGTCGCAGTCACATCCAGCAATAGGGTTCCCGCACACAACATGCTCGATTCTGGGAGGGTCCGCTCCACGAGCCAAGGGGGTCGATACATAAACTGACACGAAGTCTGGAGTTTATGTATCCCAAAGTTCCATCTCATCAATAAGAACTCAACGTGACAGACGGCACCTCAATCGGACGCCCGTTCTGAGAGTTATTTGCTTTTCGTCCAAGGGGCTCGGTTGGTTTTTAAGTCAAAACCAACCAGAACATTCTACAACTGCGTGAAATCCTTGAGCAGAGTAATCTAAAAGAACCGTCTCACTAAGTAGAATCCAAAAAAGTCGACGACACATCAATCGAACGTCTAGAGCATAGGTTATAATCATTTCCGCTCCGAGGGCCTGGTTGGTTTTGTGTTCAAACCAACCCGGTCGTACCCAAAATTCTATGAAACCTTGAGTATAATATACCTAAACGACCGGCTCGATCCGAGGAACGCAACGCAACTGACGTTGTGTCAATCGAAGGTTTATATCCCTTGTTATGAGCCTTTGAACAATGATATCTGATTTTAGGGGGTTTTGGGCCCGGACTGACCCGGCCCAAGACTCCCTGGGGTGGCCCGAACCGGGTCGACCCGACCCGGTTCTGGGTCCGTCCCACTAGGGCACAGCCCGGAACGGCTGACGTGGTCTAGCCCAGCAGACGCGGCCCCGCCCACCACGGGGGTCCGGCCCAGCATGGGCAGCTCTTCCCAGCGCGACCGTTTGGCCTAGCGCGGGCGTGGCACGCATGGACAGCAGCTCAACCGTTTTGGCCGAGCAGAAAACCGAGGTGATGCCCCCCTTGTCTTGAAACGGTGGCCCCCACGTGGATGGGGCCCGCCTACCTACCGTCCGGGGTTATGACCCCCGACCTCCTCCCAACGGCCGACCATGTTCGCCGGCCGGTGCCTCCACCGCGGGACCCCGCGGTCCCGCCCTTCCAAAGCGCAGGTGTGCGGCGATTCTGGCCGCCCTCCCCTACCCAGCCGTCACTTAGGCCACGACCTTTGTCTGTATGGCACTGTGCGATAGAGCCAAGCCCCTCCACCATGGCCCGCCCCGTCCACGACCCTTCTTGAAGATCTGGCACGATGCGACAGCGCCGCGCCCCTCCGCCGCGACCCAACCTTGGACGTGGGATCATCGGCCTTGGCGCGGCACGACGGCGCCGCGCTTCATCATCGCGGTCCACTCAGGCTACGGTTTCCTCATTCCCGCGCAGTGCGACAGCACCGCGTTACCTCCGTTCCAATCCATAGTGAAAAATCTACAATAATGGGGAGGAGGGTCGGTCGTGTTTGTGTAGTCCAACCTCCTCCCGTTAATTCGATAACAGGAGGTTTAATAAAAACAGTGAGTAACGTAAATTAATCTTAACTGTAAAAAAATTCCCTACCTCAACAACGATGTCAAAGACGGTGTTGGGGTTGATGATGTCGGCATACGTCCAAGTTGAAGGGCATCATACACCGGCTGCAGAGAGGAGAAGAACGACACATCAATCACTCCTTGGTGCTCCGACATTCTTTGTTTTCTTCAATGGGGAAGAAGAAGATCTTCAACACCACAAGAGTTCTCTTCTATATTCCACACGACAGATCAACCAAAATAAAATAAGACTTTGTCTTATTTTATTCACACACATGCCAAATTTTTTTTTAAATACAAAAAGTCTAATACAATTAATTAATGAGTTTAAATTAATTGAATAGAGTTTGTTGGAATTCAATTAAGTGCGGGTGTGGGAGAGTTACATAATAAATGCATGAGAGAGGTTTAAGGGATTTGAAGGGGTGGGGCTTATGTGGGCCCCACCTCAATAATATCCTACCAAGTGTTAGGACATTAGTGGGTCCCACTTAACTCCCATGCATAGGATAACTATTAGAATAGAAATAAAAATTGTAGCTCAAATTTTTATTTCACTCTTTGGTTAACCGAATTATTTAACAACACCTCCCAAGAAAATGCAACTCTAGGAAGGGTCTTCATAAGCAATTAACGACATTGCAATTTCATCGGTGCCCTCAGATTTTGATTCCGAGCACCGGTTCAAAAGATAGGATAACCCGCTCGTTCGTTCACTGAACGTACCCGAGCTAAACATCGGAAATTGAATCCAGGCACACTGGGCCTCGGAATCAGGTGCCTTACGTACTCGTAAAATACCAAAGATATTAAGAAAAAAATTTCTCTGAAATTTACTGGTCTTTATAGAAGAGCTTTTTAACATAATCATAATAAAATTATAGTATTTTAAAAATATATATTTTATTATTTTATAACAATTTAAAAATATTTAATGGTTTTAAAAGATGACATAAATATGAAATCGGATTCTTAAGACTTTTAAAATCTTCTTATATATCACCAATTAAGATACACACAAAGATTTATAGGATTTGTATTTTGAGAAGACATGAACATTTACATTATATAAAATTATTTTCTGAGAGTCTTGTGCATTCCTTATATATTCTGGAGTGCGAAAAAATTTCACGGAACGTATATAAGAGGTTCCCATTTATATGTGAGGGGAGTGGTACACATGTATTTTTTTTAAAATTATGCATTATTGAGTATTAATATTAGGAACAAGGATAAAAAACTATAAAATTTAAAATATATTATTATTAGGGTAAAAATAAAATCATTTAACATGAGTAAATATTTTTTTTTGTATCCTTATTACTTATTTGATCGCTCAATTAACCCGATTTACCATTTAACATGGTGATATTCATTTACCATGATTACTATTATAAATTAAACAAAAATAAAATTGAAAATATTACTAAATTTAAAAACCATAATTCTAAATATTGAATCCAATTTTCAATATCAAAATATATGATGTGGGAGAAATTAATTGTAATGTAATTGTGAAAAATATAGTGAAATAGTTATTAGAAAATGTTTTTTAAATAAAAAAAAGGAAAATATATCGAAGTCAAATATTATTTTGATACCTATGGAATTTTTAAAATGTTCATAATATATAAAATATTATGTTACTCTAAAAAGTATCTCCAAAGGTAATGTTAATATTAAATTACTAAATTTAATCAAATGAAATGATTTGTTTTCGAAAAAAAAAATTCACTATTCCCTCGAAAACCATTGTTATCAGAAAAATAAAAAAATATACATAATTATATTCTATATGTATATTCGAAAAAGGAATTAATTTTTATAAAATTATAGTTCTAAAGTAAAAAATTTATCTTTTATGTAAAATCAAGTAGTTTCTTGAAAAAAATTTATTTTAATAACTCTACTACTCTTTGGACTCAAAATATTTATAAAATTATTTTCAATTCTATGCTGAATATAATTTCATATAATGAATACATATAAATAATAATACTAATTTAATTACTATATTAATCAGGTTATCAAATAGAAAGTATTACATGTTATAGTTTTGTTTATACAGTGATTATTTCAATCCATTTTTAGATCTCTTAATCAATTAAGGGTTGAAAATAGACCAACATGATTGAAATAATTTCTTTACAGATGAACGGAAAACTAATCGTGGAAATTCATCATTTTTAATATAATTTGAATCATTTTTTATATTCAATTCAAAACTAATAAACAATAGATTTTATTGGTCTAGGGAATGAAAATAATTCAAATAAGTACATTTTCATATATTTTCCATCTCAAAATGGTAAAATATTTACTTGTATAAAAAATTATGTAGGATAATCATATCAATGAGAATGTGAAAACATATAATAAAAATTTTATTGTATTCCCCTTTAAACCCATTAAATGGTATGAATTTTATATTGAAACATGAATGGTTAAAGTATCTACGATTAATGAAAATATTGATATATGATAATTGTGGTATAAATATGAGTTTCAAGGACTAAACATTTAAATTGATGTTATAAGTAAATCTTTTATCTAATGTTATGTATTTTTTGAGAAAAATTTAACACTCTGGAGAAGGAATTTCTTTTCAGGGGTAGAATGTGAAAACATTTTTATTATTAATAATATATAAATTTTATATTTTATTAATATTTTTTTATATATTTCTATTTTTTCTTGAAAGATTTATTTTAAAACTAAAATATTTTTATACTATGACCTTATAAATATTATATAGTCATGGAGTATGTAATTATATACTTCAAATTATTTTTTATTCTTTATGAATAAAAAGTATTTTTTTTAAGGATAAATATATTTTCCTCACATGATTTCAAATGATGATCTTTTGAATGTATTATTAAAATATTGAAATTTTTATATGTGGAATTTTTTTTTAATTATTTGAATTAATTTGAATATTTTTTATTATAAAAATAATATAATTAATTATTTTAATGTATGAAATAAATAATATAGTTTTTATATGAAAATTTTATTTAATATTTGAATAAAATAATATTCAAATATATCACAAGCTTCAAATGTAATATATATTAACATTAACTCTTGAAAATATGTTATTCAAATTAGTTACATTATTTTATCATACAATTTTTAATTAGGATGAATTTTAAATTTTAAATTTTTTTATGAAATTATGTAACAAAATAAGTATTAAGTTTGATTAAAGAAAACAGTTATGTAAAAAAAATATAGAATCATATAAATGAAATAAATAATTAAATTTATCTCTTTTATTTTTATTAAAGTATTATGCTCTTAAATTAAATATTCAAATATTTTGTGGTTATAAATTTAGTAATAAATTTGATTTAAAATTATTTTTAATTTAATAATTTATGTTTAAATATAAATCATCTTCATAATATTAGTTTGTATCCAATAAAATATAGAAGATTATATAAATCTATATAATGAGTCATAAATGATAATATAATCAAAACAACGTATATATATAATTAAATTAGTAAAATATATTTTCATTTTTATAAAAATATTCAATCATTTATTTGTTCTAGCATAGATTTTGTAAAAAAATATTGAAGTAAACATTTGTAGAATAATTGATAAAAATGGGAATGGATAACATTATAATAGTGACAAATCTGATGAAAAATGAATGAATATAGATATAAGATCATGAATTTCGAAATTATTTATAAATTTAATAATTAGTTGGGGTTCGTCTTAGTCATAAGAACCAAGTAATATTAAATCAAGTTTGTAGGTTCAAAACCTATGAAGAGTATTCACTAGGGTAACTCTATTGGGTAACTATAAAAGTGTTGTAGTATTGGAGAAACTATCGAAACATTAGCACTATAGTAGTGGTGGGAGCTATAGTAGTGGAAGAACTATAGAACGTATTATAGTAGCCATGGCACTGTATATTTATTATTCACTATGGGACATTAGGTCAAAATTATGGACCTATAAGTTAGGAAATGGGTTTCAAGCCCAATGGTCCTATGTGCCATGTATTGAATAAATATGGGTTGATGGGTGGGCCTTCCCCATCGGGGGGCAATGGCATGATTATTCATCCTCTGTGTGAGGTGTGTCTATGTTTAATTGTAACTGTTCCCCCAATCATCTAATATATATAATATTCAACATGTAAACATATTGTTTTCATTAGGTTAGAAAAGTCAAAATTTATATCCAAAAAAATATCACGATATAAAAGGTTATATATAATTCTATGAGTTTTTTTATTTTAAATTTTTTTAAATAATTTTTTTTCATTATTTTATTTTTATTATTAAAAAAATAATATATTAATCCAAAAAATGTTTGTAGTATCGTTGCATCACTTGTGAAAGGAAGAGAAATTGAAACAATAGTGGATTTAAAATATGTAAAGTGAAAATGTATAGATTAAATAGAGTACATCATGGGTTTTAAGGATATAAATTATATTTTATAAATGATTCCAATTTTTATATCTGATTTTCATTATGTGTTGATATTTTTAATGTCACATTATATGGTTGAAAATGTAAATATCATTAAATGATAATTAATATTAAGAATGATTTAAATTTTTTTTAAACTGAATAATAAAACATAAATGGATGATATTTTGTAATAAATAACATAATTAGTCGATTTATGAACTATATTCCATAGGTAAATTATATTTCTAACCCTAAATTGTTTAAATATTAGGAAAATGGAATCAAATATTTCCTATAAATGTAGACTTATACATAACATAAAAAACACATATAAGGGTTTTATTGTATCACAATATTATATCAAAATCCTTTTATAAACATCATTTTTTAATATATTAGGTCTCCCTTTAATCCAATATTCCAATCTTTTATGGCTTGAGATATAATATAGTGCAGGTGATTCGAACAACAAGGTATGAATTTGAAATAAAAACATTTAATTTTTATTTAGGAATAATTTCCATTAAAAATATTTTAACATCATATAATTTTCTTTAATGATTCTATGTAAATGTTATAAACACATTTTTGATCCATTATTGATCATATAACACCCGATCACCATCAGAAACCCCTTTTCAATAGATATTTTCATGTCCAAACATGGGCTTTTAAATCCATTTATTTCCAACCCTATTGTCATATTATCCTTTCAATAATATGGGTAAATTTTGATAGTATATTTAAAACATTTTTATAACTAATGAAATTATTTTTTTATGTTTTAAATATTTATTTATCTTTCATTTCATTTATAATATTTAGAAATCACCATTAACACAAAATGGTTTTATGATACCAATGTGAATGATGTGGTATTATATTTCATTTATTCCTCTCATTAATAATCAAAAAAATGTGTTTTATTATTTTATATAACAATAGTAATAAACTGATAATTTTTTTTACTATAGATTAATAAAATAGTAATTATAATAAAGACACTAATGGTAGTTAATCAAAGTAATTTTTATGCATCTAAAATATTTTTTTTATGGATTGTTTTCTAAATATAACATTATATTAAACTACTAAACACCTCTATTCTATAAATAAATAAAATATATTCCAAGAAACATATAGAGTAAATTGACCCACTACATAATGATTATTTATTATTTCTATTATAATGATTCTATTTTTGATACTATGGAATTGAAAACCCCAAAACAATTAGAGGAAGAAAAATTAATCCATTAAATGAGTAACACATGATAACAAATGAATAAATCGTATAATAATATTTAATATGCTTCATAATCTAGTAAATAATTAACTAAATGTAATAATTCAAAATGTTATAGGTTGTACAATGTGGATATGTACATATTGTATGAGGATATTCATCCCAATTTTATTTCATTAATACATATTTGAAACTATATATTTATTTTTTTATATATGAAGTATATTCTATATTAATAAAAAATTATCTAATTTTATAATTATTTAATAGGAAACAAAATTCCCAACCATGTTCATTCATTCATGGGATTTTACTACCAATTAAATAATATAGTAATATTTTTTCATTAATGGTCATGAAAATTTTAGTGTTATACTATCTCTTATAAAACAGATCATTATCTTAATATTATTTTTGGATTTTGATGGGTGTTTTACATGAATGGTTTAGATATATTTATAGAGAATGATGTAGTTTGAGAAGGAAAATTTTAAAAAAAAATTGTTTACATTTTGGTTCAGTATGTATATGGTTGAAAAAAATTTAATATTCTTAGATACACCATAGATTTCCTATATGCTTGAAATTCATGGTAATTAATTTCATTTAAGAGAATTATAATGGTATTATTTAATGAATATGTAATTTATGTATAGATAAAAAATAATATTATTATGTGATTCATGTCATTAGAATTATGTTTATTTTATAGAATCATCATTAAAATATTATAACATATGTTTAATGGTATTGATAAACGTTTTGGTTGAAATTTGAATTTCTAACAAAGTGATCAAAATTATATCAGGTTATATTTGAATGATTTTTCAGGGCATACATGATTGAGGTGTAAATAAGATTTTTTTAATTTTAATTTAATGTTCCAAAGTTTATATAATGTTAATATTTTAGTTTATTTGGGTAGAATATCCTCTTAATTATTTATATAATTTTTTTGTTTATAATTTTGTATGGAATATTTTATAGAATTGTTATTATTCACCTATATTTTAGGATTTATTTTGAGATATATTTTCATAAAATATAACACAAAATATGTTAATATAAAGGTTGGATTTTTTGAATTAAATGTTTCAAGATGTTATCATATCATTATATTATTTTTAGTAATATTTTTTATTCTTTATATACTGGTATTGTATTTAATCAGGAAAAACATTTTTTTTTCTAAACTGCTTAAATAAAGGAGGAATAACTCATGAAAAAATCATTTATTTAATTATGATTACTTTTTTATTTGATCTATTTATCATTTTTTTCTTGATAGATAAATTAAATCTATCGAAAAATTTAAAGATTCAAAAATGAAAAGTTTCTATTAAATAATAAATGATTTTAATAATCAATTTTCTAAATAAATAAAATAAAAAAACAGAATAATTTTATTAAGCCTTGGAATGGAATGAATGATTGTAAGTATATTTTGTTATATTTAATATTGCAAAATTGAGGAGTCCGTTGAACACAATTAAATTAAGGATTAATCTCGAAGGGATTGTGTTGAAATTTTCATCGTAATTTCATGGTACTCCCTTGGATAATTATTCACAAGAATGAGTCTAATAATTAGGCATAGATTTTTTATGTAGTTTATATTTTAGAAAATATCAAAAAAATGCATATTTTTGTGGAAATAATGTGTTTGGAATTACTACCCTTGAAAATAATGTTCTAAATAGAATCTATATTTATTTTTTCCTATTTTTAGAGATTTTTTTTATTTTGAGGTAGAATTTTATTTATAGGGGAGATTGGGATAACCTAAATATTTTTAATAATATATCAGTCTATTGTTTTTTTAGATTCATGTAAAAATTTTATATTAATTCAGTAAATTTTTTAAAAAAATAATATATGAATATTTAACTACCCAAAAATCCATTATACAATCAATTAATGGCCAATTTTATACTAAAAATTAGTATTCTTACTTCATGACAATTTTATTATTATTGATAAATATTTTTGTTTAAATCATTTAATATCTCTATGTATTTAAATTAATATTTAATTATTAATATATTTATATATTGATATATATATAAATTTTAATCATTTATTATTATATTTACTTCTAATATAATATAAAATACAATTTTATAAATGTTTGAAACTTGAATGTTGTTTTTTAGTGGAAAAATAAATTTAATTATTTTAAAATAATACATTATTTTAAAATAAAACGACCAACTATTTTAAAATATAATCATTAATAGTATCTAATATATTTAATACAATTATTGGTAAATATTTAATCATAATTTTAGAATTATGTGAAAAGGTATTTGTTACAATAAAATAAGTGCTATGTTATGGTATAAAATAGTAATTGTAGGGTATATTAACTATTATACTAAATAATTTAGAAAAAAATTATAATATTTTTAAAATTATATTTATTTGTATAAAATTTATTAAATAGTTTAGTATTAAAATAAATTGTTTAAATTAAATTTAAATATACATTTTGAAATTTATTTAAATTAAAATTCCTTAAAAAAATTATTCGGGTTTAAATAGATTTCAAATTACAATAATTATTGTTCTTTATGAAATTATTAAATATATTTTTGAAACCAATATAATGTGTATATAATGACTATATAAACAAAATGTAATATAAATAATATCTGTTTTATAACATGTTAATTATTAAAATTCATTCCAAGTGCTTGAATTTCGTAAAAATGAACAAAAATTTTATCATCATGAATTTTTTTTAATAAATTTAACAAATTTCAATATTATAATAATTATTAATAATATATTATATTTATATAACTTATTTATTTTTAAAATTTAATATTATTAATTTTTTCGAAAATGCTTATATTGTGTCAACACACTAATTGTTTATGGAGAAATTTCAAAAAGAATAGGTTTTAAATTATCTAAATTTATAAGGTTCATATGAATTTAATTATTAAACAATATTTTATTATAAAAAAAGGAAATTAATAATTTATTTAATTATTTAACATTTAATTCCATAAATAAAAAGTTTTTTAAGTAAGTCAAATTATATGATTAAATTTTAAAATGACATTAAATGTTAATTAATGTTATAAATAATTTATAAATTCATAACAATAAAAATTTCATTAATCAAATTTTAATGATTTAGGGAATATATTATCATATATTTTCCATTATATGGGAAACTCCCACACAAAATGATGCATTTTTATCCCTTATTGATTTGATATTTGTGAAAAAACCATCGATTATTGTCTATAAATAGGGACTCATTAAAATCCTTCCAAAAAGCATATAATATTCAGATTGATATCTATTTATTTCCAGAATACCTAAAAAAATTATTCTATGTTAATAAATCCTTTAACAATAAAAAATTCCCATGTGTAATGGCTTTGGAATCAATCCAATAGAGTAAATTCGAATAGAATGGTTAATTTATCAAACTTACTATTTTCTTAATTTTTAGTATTATTTTATTTACAAATATGTTAAAACCAATTACATTACATTTTAATAGTTTTCTTCCATTGTAATAAACTCCCATTTTATGAATTTATGATGAAATTTTTATATTTCACCATTTTTGTACACATTCTATTAAATGTTTTTGTTTTGAAATACATGTTTTGAAATATCTATCCTATTTTTTATTCTCTACATACCCTTTGAATAATAAATGTCAAATTTTGAAAATATGTTTAAAACATTAATATCATTATTCTAGTATATTTAATAAAAATAAAATATATATTATTAATTATATTCAATTAATATCTTTAGAAACATTCTTCTTGCATTGTGTTTTATGCTACCTAAGTGAATAATAATGTTTTTGTTTTTAGTTAATAATACGATGATTACTCAGAAAAAATTAATTCATTATATAATATATCATTAAAATTAAAATAAATTTATCTTTTTTAGTCTAAAATGATTCTACTGTCACTATAATTATGAAACTAAAAATAATCAATCATTTTTTTTATAAATATATAACATTATTTCTATGTATGAGTATAAAATGTTTATATATCAAAAAAAAATATTGATATCATTTAATTGTATAATTAAATAAATCATATACTATAAAACTTCTATATTTTATATGACCATTGGAGAAGTATGTTTTATCATTGTCATTATAATATTTATATTTTGGATTTATGTAAGAGACTCCCCCAAAAGGACTAGCCTAAAAACAATATATACAAAAAATAAAAAATACTTGATAAAAAATAAGAAAAAAGAATAATAATAACATAAATATTTCTTTGCATAATAATAAATTAATATTACATAATTACTCATGATTTTTGAGGAAGTATGAAATTTTTTTATAATTGAGGTATGGGGATTCTCATCTCAATTTTCATTCTTATAGAAAATTTCTATATTATTCATTTTAAGGTATTATTCTATGTATTATATATATATATTATAGTTTATATTCAAATCATTGGAATAAAAATTACAATTATTGTTTAATATTTCTTGGTATTTTACTAAAAAATTAAGATGTTTTTAGGGGGTTTAATTAACAGTTTTGGGAATTGAAGTTTCCTAATATTTTTTAGGAATATTAATTCAAATATTGTGTAATGGTTTAGATAATATTATCCATTTCATAGAGAGATATTTTCTGTTTGAGGTTTCTGATTGTAGTACGAGGTGTTTTTAGGAAATTTTAGTAATTCCCATGGTGACCCATGTCAAGATTTTTCAACATTTAATGTTTTTAATGGTAGTTCATTCAAAAGGTGTTACATCCTGTTAGTGAGTTGTTGGTGGTGACTCATCCGGAGGTGACTTTATAGCAGTGACTCCTCTGGTGGTGACTCTGTCGTGGTGACCTGTTCAGAGGTGACTCACTAATAGTGACTCGCTGGCGGGGACCCATCTGGAGGTAACACATCTGGAGGTGACTCATCTTGTAGTTCTGGTAAATTCTCTAGTGATGATTCACTGTAATTGACATGTCTGATGGAAACTCTTCTAGTGGTGGTGGTGGCTCATTTCAAAAAATATCTATATTTCCTCAAAGATTCCAAATTTTTATTGTTCTCCCTTTTAATATCCTTTTTGGTGGGAAATTATATTAATGCCATATTTATGTTAATTTGATGTCATTTCAAGGCCTCTAAATCCTTTCATTTATTTTCTAATAATTATGAGGCGTTTGAAGTTTTCAAACCATGTGGTTTATTGAGATCCATCATTAAAGGAAATTCTATCTTATATCTAACATTAATCATTCATGATCGAGTATTCCTAAAGTGAATATCCTTCCTAACCTCCTTTCTTCTTTCATTATCTTGATACGAGATGTACCAAATCCATCATCCCATAGGAGTGTTGGAACATGGTGTTTTCGTTGGTTTGAATTACCCTTTAAGATGTTTCCTCTTATACACTCCCCTTGTTGTAGAAAAAATAAGAAAATTTTGATAATATATCCTTTCCATGTTGGATTCATTCATCTCTCTAAGTTGTGTATCTATCAGGGTGGGCGCATGAATGTTTCCTATATGAATATAGTTTAATCCTGATTAAAAAAAGAAAATTCAATTACATGAATCATTGAACAATCGGATAGAAAATAGTGATGTATATCCTTATTTGTTATATGTTTCTGATGAGTATTGTGAAATATTATGGGCTAACTACCCACAGAAAATCTTGGTTATTGGGGGTCCTTGTTTGTGCACTAGTTTATTGGTTGTGGAATACATACATATTATGTGGCAATTAAAATCACTTATTATATAATTGTTTCACCAAATGAATTGGGTTAACATAAATTGTATCCCTAAGGTTATATTCTCTTGAGGATAACACCGTAAATGAAGTGGAATTGAATAAGGGATTCCCTACTAAACATGAAGGTGTGTATTTCTATGTTATTTGACTTAATGTTTTTGTTGGCATGATGGTTTACTTTTGGTTTGCTCTAGTGCTATGATAAAGTGAATTTGGATGTGTTTTGATATGTTGGAGTAGAAGACTAGATGTTTTATACAGTTGGTATGTGATTTTTTTTTTAATTTAACATATGGTTGTGATGTGGGGATATGATTATTATAATGGTACATTGGTACAATGGGGCTGTCGTGACAGTTATAGGATGGATGTACAGAAAGGCTGTAAAAAGGGTTTGTGGATGTAAATTGGTGATGATGTGGGATTATTGGTAAGAGATTAATGAGTAGTTGTGTGGTGATGCTTTCTGTGTGTTTGTTTTTGTACTGAATGAATAAATTATAGTTTTGGCGTAGTATAGCCTAAAATGGTATATCAATTCTTGGGAATAACTTCAAAAAATAGTGTACATGAAATTGAATGTGGTATGTAAATAGAGAAATAACTAATGATAATAAGTTGGAGTTTAATGATAAAATGTCTTGTTAAAATTGGATTATTCAATATCTGGGAATTCAGTTAAGCAAGTAAATGTTGTATAAAAGTGTAACGTGAATTGTGCCTTGTGTTATGCTGGTATGGTACAAGACTTTTTTAGTGTGTCTTGTTTCATGCTATGGTTCATATTTTCCCATGTAGGGATGGAATGAATACATTATTTTTTAATAAAGATTGATAATTGGTTTAATGAGTTGGATAGGGTTATCAATTGAATTTTGCCTTTTTGTGTAGTTGTGCATTTTGAGGGAGCAAGAAAGGCGGTTTTTTGGTAGGTTGTTTGTATGAAAAAATCCACTGGTATGGATAAGTTTTTGATAATAATATATATACTTGTATTTCATTGATATTTAAATACAAAACCACCCATGTTGAGCACTATATGTTGGGCACTCCCATTTTCATGGGAGGTGGTGTATTTTCTCAACATCTCGATGTAGGATTGAGGGATGGTTATGGGATCATCCTTTCTCCCACATCTAGGAATTGGAAGCCAAACAATCTTCAGGCATGGTCTGGTGAAGTTGTAAATCCCTTGTTTCTATAGATGTGGTGTTCATTCCTAGGTGTATATGGGGTATGATGTGTTATGATTTACTAGGTGACTTCAGGCTATGGTATGGTTAGGGCCCTTCAGTCTATGGCCTAGATATTGTGTAGTTATGGCCCCGGTGTGTGTAGAAGAGATGTGGTGAGCTTTATTTTCCTAGGTTACGGGACTATCTCTGAGGCCCAGGTGTGTGCAAGCAGGTAGTGGAGTTGGTTCTAGGTAATATTGTGGAAGCACTAGGATTTTTTTCGTTAGGGTCTGAGTAGTAATCTATTGGGAAGTGGTGCGGGGTACCCAAACATGGATGGGCTTATTTTATTACCATACATGATAACTGTTATTATTTGACTCTTCCTTGGTTGAGGATGGGATGGTCATTATACATGTTTAGGTGATATTTTCTTCTATTCTTTTCAAATGGGTTCTTTAGTATTATCTTTTCACATGTGCAATAGATATATTGGTTTTCTTACAATGTATTCACTAGTGAAAAAACGTCTATTATGTGTGTTCTGTTTTATTTTTTATGTCGATTTTTGGCTGATGTTATTACAGGGGACTTTTAAATTTTTTTAAGTTAGTAATTTAATAAATGATGTAAAAAACAGAAATATGATGCCATTTTCACGTTTGTTCCTAAAAAACTGATGAGGAAACAGTTCATTTATTACATTGGATTTTAAATAATAGATCTAATAAAAACCAATCTAAAGATTTTTTCACATCTTTTATTTGAAAACATACATGAAATTTTTTTTTTTGCATCAGTTATTTTCATAACTGGCTTGATAATCTAGTCTGTCAAGCAGTTTTTCACGTTAGTTTTTTTAGTCGATGTGAAAACATATATTCTACGTCAGTTATTTATTAACTGAAGTAAAAAACCATTACCATGAATTTATTAGGTCGGTTATAAGATATCTGATGTAAGAAATTTTTTTTTTTAATAAAACAGTTCACTCATTACAATTCACGACCAAAGAAGACCTGAAACAAGCATAAAAAATACCAGAACTTGACCAACACCACTGAACCCCCCCTGGACACCCCACCCCCTTGGATAGCCCTCCCACCCCTGGAAACCCCTACCCCTTGTACACCCTCTCGCCCCAGGAAATCCCCCCACCCACACTTGAAATCCCCAACCCCCGTGGACAGTACCCTCACCCCATGGACACCCCAACCCCTGGACACCCCCACACAATGGACACCACTGATCCCCTAGACACCACCACCCACTGGAACCCCACCAACACATACACACCATAGATATCCCCCCACCCCACTAGGTACCTATACCCCTTAGACACCCTCCCACCCTAATCCCCCTTGGATAGCCCCCTAACCTCCAAAGACACCCCTACCCCCATGGACAACCCCTCCATAGGCCCCTACCCTCTTGGACATCCCCCACCTCCAAGACACCCCTGACCCCCTGGACACCCTCCCAACTCTATAAACCCCCCACCCTAGGACCCCCACCCCCTTGGACACCCCTACCACCCTGGATAGCCCCCACCCCTTTGACACCCCCTCCCGCTAGATAGCCACTCCCACCCCAGGACACCCCACCCAAGGCCCACCCAAGGCCCCCCCAACCACCCCCAGGACACCCTCCCACCAACTAGACACCCCCCCACCCCCCACACGCACACCCCTACCCCATTGGGAAACCCCCACCTTTAGACACCCCCTGGACAACCCCCCACCCCTGGACCTTCCCACCCACCCACTGGACACCACCCCACCCCATTGGAAAACTCATCCCCCTACACACCACCCCACACTCTACCTCCTTGGGCACCATCCCACCCCCTAGACACCACCCCACCCCCATAGACATCCCCATACCCCCTTGAACACCCCTCCCCCTGGGCACCCACGACACCCTTGAAACCCCACCCCTAGAAACCCCCACCCCCTGGAAACCCTCCCACCCACTAGACAAACCCCATCCCCCATGACACCCTCTACCCCCTTCGACAACCCCCACCCCTGGAAAACCCCACCACCATGGACAGCCCCCAACCCCCTAGACCCCCACCAACACACTAGACTCCACCCCCACACCACTATATACCCCCCACCCCCTAGAAACCACCCTCCCCCAACCCCCCCCCCCCCCCCTGGACACCTTGCCACCCCTTAGACACCACCTCACCCCCTTAGACATCCTCTTACCCCCATGGACACCATCCCACCACAAAGACACCACCCACCCCCTATGGACAACTTCCAACCCCCTTGGACAGTTCCTACCCCTTAAACACCCCCCCAATACCCCGAACCCCATGAAACCATTATTATGCTCTACCAAAGTATGAAACAAGTAGAAACAAGACCAAAAGCAGACCTAAAAACAGGCTAGAATCCATACCAAAAAAACATCTGAACTATACCAAAACAAGAAGAATTAGAGAAAAATAAAAAATTCACATATATAACATTCCAAACATACAATGTCAACTAAAAATCCTAAATCCAACCAAAACAACTACCAAATACACAATTATAATTACAATATTCAAAATGATAGTTTACACTACAAACAATATAAACTCCAATCAAACCAGTCAAATAATTTGTCCATTCCACATATAAGTGATTGACATCTTGAGGACTATATAGTAAAGGGTCATCAAAGAGATGAAAATTAAAAGTACAGTGGTTAACCTGTATAATGAAAAGTTCAAATAAAATATTATGTCTATGTTCATAAGGAAATCATATTAGGTTAATCCTCACAAGCGTTCCAGTTGTAATTATTTCATACATAAATCATTACATATAATATCTACATTCGATGACGCCTTGTTGTTTATGAAAATTATGTTTAAATGAGGGTCAATTAAAAATTTCATTTTTGTGTAATGCATCAAAAAGTACAAATTATATTTGGATATTTACCTTTACTTTTACATTTTTGATCTTGGCACTATTTTTCATTGTGTTTTTTCAAAATTATTCCCATACCATGATAAAAAAATATGAATGGGATAAATTTAATATTCATTATAATATAAACAACTATAAAATAATTGAAACTTTCTTATCTAACATATTCTTAAAACATTCCCACACATCACCATGGACAGAGCATAACCAATAAAATGTGTTCTCCCTTCGAGAAAGACATGTAACATACAATGATCACTGATATAAAAGAAAAATTATGGTTAGTGGTTTTCTATTTTAAAAGATAATGAACAATTTCCAAGATATATGCTTCATACCTTTCACAAAAAGGCATCAACCAACAATGTGTGATTATATTCTGTTCAATTATTTCAGTAATATAAAGTGTTCATTGTTCCTCATCCAATGCATGTTCTATATGGGAAATAAAATGTCGGTCCATGAATCCATATACATCTATCTGGTCATTCTTCTCACACATGTTATAAAGATACCTAATACAAAATAGACCTAAGTATACATTTTAAATAATTATAAAACACGGAATGGTGTAAAGACATACATGGAAAAAAAATTGCACCATGTTGATGCCCATATTATATGTAGTAACATGATCCATGATATCATTTTTTACAATCGCAACATTTATTGAACAACCAAAAACATGAGAAACCATTGGGAAATCATACTGATCCACCAATAAATTTGAATATCTTGACAATATGTCAAGACTACTATAATCTGTATGTGATGTCATAACAATCTGTATTTGATGTGGTCTATATAATATTAATTTACCTTTGAAGTATTCCTAAAAAAATGAAATGAAAAATAAATTTTCTTTCAAATGATAAAACAACATTAATGGAAAATAAAATAAAAGATATAACATACATACCTCTATGGTAATTAGTCATAGAAGTCTATAAAGCCAAAGAAAAAAGTGTCCAATACTTTGTCTAACTATCTTCACCTCATATGTCGATAATGGTAGTATAGTTGATCTATCTATAATATCATTTACAATAACCCTATGATGATCTACCACTAACAGTTGTCGATGATCTATATCTTTTATACAATATACCAGCCCATTTGCAACTAGATGGTGGTGGTGATCATCCACATACAACTCACAATATGTAGGAAGCTATGGTAGAGGATTAAGATAAAAAATGGCTTTCATAGGATGATGTGGGAGAGTTGGAGCTACTTGTAGAGGTGTAGGATAAATAATGGGGTCTTCTTGGGAGGTGGAGGAGTTGGAGTTGCAGTCTGAAATTGTCTTTCCATGTCTGCAAACATAGACAGTACCGACGCTCATGTTTTTTCATCTATAGTCTCATTAAAATTATAAACATCAGCCTCCAAGGATTATAATTTTTTTATAAAACTCCTCAATAGAAGATGTTGAAGAACGTGTAAACACTTTTCTTACTGATACACCCATCAGATATCCTTGTACATGACCTGGGTGTTTCGGCTTTCCCAATAATGCAGATAAAATATCTTTCCTGCCAGTGGTTGTAAATACCCTTTATGAGCTATAATCCTCAACACAATCTTGTATTACTTAATGAATCATTTTTTAATGATTCAAATTATATTAATAATTTAATTAACTTAAATAAATAAAATAAATATCGTACAATCCTCTTAGAAATGATTCTCGATTCTTCTGAAAGATATTGTCCCTTTTTTCTCATCTGAGATCTGATCCATTATTTAGGTCTAGATGGAGGGGTTGGAGGGGAAATCACTCCCGATATTGATGAGTCATCTCTAAGATTTGGTTATTTTTCCACCATAATTTGTTCTTCCAATAATGTATACACTACCCGAGATAAACTATGAAGGTATACATTTTATATTGGATCTCGTGATGAGATTTCCATGTTTTATGTAAATAAATAATAAAAAATAATTAACAAAATATTAACAGGATCATTTATATATAAATTAATATAAAATTTTACATTTCTCTTTCCAAAAATGAAAATTTTATACAACTTTTCAACAAAATTTCTCCATGTGTCTTTAAGCCCCTTAACACTATATCCAGTCAGATTTCTATATCATAGTATGTCATTTATAGTGAACAGAAGGGCTGCATATAGTTGAAAATTTCCCATTTTATAAGAATTATACACACTAATACCATCCACCCATAAATGTTTTAAATCATCCATCAATTGTGACAATAAAACATCAACATCATTTCCATGATGTGTAACACCCCAAGATTTCATAGTGTGTTATTTCTTCAAAATAATTCAATAACTTGCACTACACGCAACACTGAGTTCAATTGCACCATGACATACCAAAAAAAAGCCATTAAAAGAGGTCATGAATAGTATTAACTAAATTTTAAACTTTATATAATCCTTATAATTTTAGAATCCATATTATGAGTTTCTTAGTCATAATGCAAGAACAGATTCATTTTCAGTATTGCACTTTTATCAACTTTTGATAGTGAAACCTTTTTAAATACAATATTTTAAACTTTTTGACTAAATTGAGACATCAAAAAATATAAAATGAAACATCCCAAGCTTCCACAGTACTCTTTCCTTTGAAGAAAACAGTAGCGTGTGTTGTACGCAACTTCGAGTTCTAACACACCGTAACCAATCAAACTAGCTGTTAGGAATAGTAATACCTACTTTTTGAAGTTATATATATTTTATATTTTAAAATGGACTTCATTTTTGGATTCGGAATATCAAATTTAGCCTAAGGTGAAATTTTGGTACTTTTCGGATAACTTTCATATTTTGATGAATAGTGAAAATTACTAAATTTTAATTAAAAACAACTTTTTTAATCAAAATAATTAATAGTGATAAATTATGAATTTGAGTGGTTTTAAAGTATATTTAGAATATATTTTTACTATTTAATATAATGTTGGTCATTGGACATAATTTTACAATTAAACCGAACATAAACAAGTGTCAATCTTTTGATAGTTATTATCTCTTAAAAACACGCTTTTTGTTTTGACAGCGGGAATTAATTTCTGCCACTTCTGTGTTTTGAATTTAGGAAAATGGATTCCATATTCGGAATCAGGATGTTCAAATTGTGTAAATAGGTAACTTTTATTTTTAGACATTTTGAATAATTACTGCGGTAAATATTTTATTTACCATGGTTAAGGGTAAATCCGGTAAATAAGGGTTAAAAAATAATATTATAATAATACTAAATTACCCTAAAACGTGTCTTAACCCTATTGGTTGTTACATGGTCGACCATGGGAATCTTTGGGTCTATTTTGGGACCCCATGGATCCACTTGTAAGTGATAATGACACTTTATTTTAATTAAGTCAAAATGAATACAAAAATGACACAAGCATATATCTTTTAGAGAAACAATTGTTACATAGTGTTATATATGTTGGATTTTAGATTATAAATATTCATTATAAAGATAAAAATATTTACTACATAATGGTATTTTATTTATAATTTTTAGACATTAAATAATTTATGTTATTTATGACACAATGATGATGCAGTAATTACTATAATAGTAAAAAATTAAAATAATTGATATTATAAATACCCAAATAAATATAATATGAAACTTTTAATGAATTAAACTAATTTTCTAGGATAATATGATATATTAGGATTGATTTAATTGACTTTGTTCGAAGTAATAAATCTTTTATGAGTTTCACAAAAATCAACTATTCAATAGTGTCAAAATTGACATAAAAGAGTTCTTAAAACAAATATTATATTATTAATTGATATTAAATTCCTAATAATCTAAGGGTCGGCCAAGAGACTTATATCATGACAGGTTCATCATTAATGTACCACTTGGGGGTCACTTGGATGTATATAGTAAGTTTATTAACCATATTATATAAAAATACAAAGAGACATTGTAAAAGTGAAACTAATTAACTTAAAGTTAATACTTAAAGATAAGGTTAATATAAGTAACCAAACCTGTCTAAATTCTATTAGTTGAGTGGTTTTAGACCTATCCCCACCTTAAACTTTTAATAATCAGCTTTGGATCCATTAGAAACCGAATATGAATTTATTATAAATTAATATTTCTAGCTTTTCCAAAGGTTCCCCTCACCCCTCTTATAAAAGGGCACTCCTCCTTCTCATTTCTTCACACCTTCAAAGCCTTTTGGTTCGGCCAAACTCTGCCCAAATACTCTCTTAACATCCCTCACTACAACCTAGAGGCCTTATTGTGATCAGAAAGCCAACCTAAGGAGCCCTTTTGATCAAATCAAAAGGAAGAACCCGAAGAAGAGGTAATGATTTCACTACCCTTCTCCAAGTTCATTTCTTCTTCCACTTCTTCTTCCTTTGTTCTTACCATTCTAAAATAATAAATCCAGTATATCACATATACTGTGATGTTATTATAAATATGGTACAACCATATTCAGTATTCTATCCACCCTTTGAATAACATGTCACCATACGTGCGTACGTACGGCTTACCGTCTCCACGTCGTGGTGTAATTGTTATTCAATATAATATTATTTAGATGGGTATAATAATGATGTGTAACTCATGTAAATAATAAATATAACATGTTAATGATTCTTTATATATGATATACCATCCATTTATATATTATTTTAATATCAAAAGAATGATATTGTCGCTCGTGCGTACGTACGGACTACCGTCTCCACGAACGCGATGAGATTCATTCTCCATCGTATCCATTCAAGTATAATTATCATTTGATGATTTAAAAATTATGTTTAAGGACTGGATATCATTCGGGATATGAATAAGATACAACAACCATAGCTTATGTAACAAAACATATAAAAGAAAATGAGTAAGTTAACTTCCGAAACGACGATAATTCTAAGATATTATTAACAAATCAATGTTAAAAGATCATATATGATATCATATTAATATATATGATTCTTGTATAATTTAATAACAACTATTTCACCATTATACAGGAGGTTAACCTACCCCAACCACGGAAAAGTACAAGGTAAGGGTTATTTCACAATCTCTTCATTATCCGAGGTTGTTTATACGTAATAATCTACTGGGATCTCTTTATCATCCACATCCATGTTTCTTCAAAATGTATTTCAAAACTTTTTTATTATTTACAAGAATATGGGTTAAATTCATTTATACCCTTGTTTGACTTTTTATAAGAGGAATCTTTCCATCGTTTTCAAAACAAGGTCCTTTTTAACCTTTTCGACAGAATTAAGGTAAGAATGTTTTTTAACTTATACGGCGAGTGAGGTTATTTTCTGCCGTTATAAAATCTTCAAATCTTTCCTTACAAGATTATAAGAATATTTTCAAAGAAAATGTTTTATTTGGATCTTAAATTATTTAAAAATAAAAGGAGATATTTCTTTAAAAAGAATTTTGATTTCATATATGTCAACATCCTTTGATGGATTTTAAGATTATTTGAAATTGATTTATTATGATACAAAACTTCTATATTGTATTGAAGGTTTTGTGATATGTTTGACTGTGGATGTGCTATTTTTATACCATTCATAGTTTATGGTGAAATTATTGACATTTTGTATGCTAGTTTTAATACGAATTTTTATGTTATGTTTAAACCTTTTCATATGGGAATGCATTGGACTTAGTAAGTGACGGGTGGAGCCCGCTATAGCTCCTCGATGCATCGGTAGGTCTCATGAGACAAACTAGTGTCTTGGCACAAGGCCTTGACAATATCTTATTTGTAGTCTTGGCACGAGGCCTTGGCTATGTGGTTATGATAGTCTGGCATTATGCATTCCAACATTATGAAAGTGGTTATTGATTTTTGCATGTGATTATTCGATTAGTAGAATATCCATGTGAATAAGTAAATGGAATTATTTCATTTTATTTATGCCATACCATATTGAATGTTCATATTTAAAAGGCTTTTGTTTTAGTTATACATTGCCTTAAATGTTTATTCTTATTTTTGAATGTTTCAGCTATATTGTTTTCCTTACTGGGCAGTTGAGCTCACCCTTTTTCTATGTTTTATTTTTCCCAGGATGTGAAGAAGTTAGTTATGAATGACCTGCAGGGATTTTATGAGGGGTTAATAGTGTGGATTGTGGAAACATTATGTTGTTGTAGTAGTTTTTCATTTTATGATGTAATGTAAAACTTATGAATATATCTAGTGTTTCCAAGGCTACTAAATCAATCGGTCTTTCGAGATTTGATCTTTCTTGTGATCATGCCAATGTTATGTAATAATGCACCGACTCTGGGTAACTGGGGTCGGGGCATTACAGTTGGTATCAGAGGAAGATTAGTACAAACCTTGGAAGATAGATTTAGATAAACTCTGATTAGAGCACGTAGACCTAAGATGAACTTTGAGGATTAGTATAGAAGAACTTCCTAGAATTTTGGTATTGTAGAGATTTTGTGAGTTTTCCGAGCAATAAATCCATGTCTGGATACGAGCAGGTAGAGGCGGCTCTGGCACAGATGTACTTAGGGGTAAAACCTGAAAACACCGCTTTGAGCTAGACTCGAACGGGAACTGGTGCACGACAACGGGCCTTGCTGCACTCTTGGTTACGACACTCCCGGGGGATATGCTTAGGATAACTCTCATTTTCTTTACAAATCATTATGAAGGGTTTATGAGTATATACTTCCTCAAAGAAAACATTTTTATGATTATGGATTATATCCATAAATAGTTCAATTTATGTTAAGTGTTTTATAAGTATGGGATTATCTGTTTTGATTCATAAACTGATCTAGTTTATGCCATGGTATAGAAATGGCGCCCAGTAGAAGGAATGAGAACTCCAGAAATACACATGATTCAAAGAGAAGGAAGGATCATATCTTTCATGGTCTTAAGCTAGAATTTATAAGAGAAATAGTCTCCCATGTATTATCATCATATGAAGAAATAATATCATGTGTTGATAAGATATGTAAAGAGTTTACTGTGTCCTATGGCTTTGAAGGGAAGAAAGAGAAGAAAAGGATGGAAGAGAGAAAGATGGATAAAGGGAAGAGGGAAAAGAAGAATTTTCCCATATGCGGTAACTGTGGAAAGAAACACCCTGGAAATTGCCTGAAAGGAATGGGAGTTTGTTATAAGTGTGGAGGAAAAGGGCACAAAGTACGTGACTGCAAGGGTAAGAAAATGGTTTTAAATGTACAATGCTTCATTTGCAAGGAGTTTGGACACTACGCGAACCTATGTCCCAGTCATCAGACTATGCCGCAAATGATGTTATTGGATAATAACCAAGTTATGATACTACCACAGATGAAGAGGAATGATTAGAGTTCTTATGTTGATTATGTCAATTGAGTGTTGTATCAGAAATGTACTTGTTATAATAATTATGGAGTATATAAGGATTGTACTGCAGTACTATTTCATTAAGGACTTGAAATTGTGTGGAACAAAGAAAAGTGACTCAATAGCAGGTTAAATTTTTGGAAAATATATGGTTGAGAGAATGATAAACCATAATATGGTTCTGATACCGAGGTAGTGATTTTAGAATAATACATGATTGATTTGGATAAATTATATTGGATATTCTTGACTACCTTGGAACTAATTAATGATTTGTATATTCCATCATTTTTGGGGTTTAAAACATTTTTGGATTAATGAAGTATATCCAGCATTCTATATGGAATAGGGGAGCATGAATGTAATCAATAAGGAATATGGTAATTCAAGATGTTTCAGTTCATTAAAAGAATACAAGATGAAGGTATTCATATGCTATTGCGGGGTAAAAAGGATCTATATTATGTTTACCTTCCTTATAAATGTTGGACTGTGAGTTTGGACAGAAGTATTTTGGATAGCTCTAGTTTGGATTATTTTGGATTACCATAAAAGGAAAACCCGGAGGTTGGGCGGAAACCCATCGCGTCCAGCAAGGCCGCAAGACTTGAACCCGCAACCGAAGGGCGACAAGGGTGTATCACCTACCACTGGCCCAAGATATGTCCTGGATTAAATAATGTAGTTTTTTTAAAGATCTGGTAGATGAATTATAAATTCGTTTATTTTGGAACCCTGTACGAATAGTATAAATATAATTTTTTTTACGAGTGAACGATGAGTTTATGGTAGAAATTTATTAATGGATAAAACTCTAATTATAAAGTAAGTATATCTCCTTATGATCTTAGTCAATCTCATAAATAAATTCCTCAACATTAAGAAAAGTAACTTAGAACAAAAATGTTTTCCTAGATGATACCTTAAATCATCACTAATTTATGGCTTTGGGATTGTTGGCCTTTTCATAGCCATGTTCTCTAACACTCTCCATCCGATAATTGATGGTTAGATTTCTCTTCCATATCCATATTTTCCTACATGGAACCCTAGTATGTGTTATTTTCGGTAATCATCATACTTTCCACTCATTATTTTAAATAGAGGCCTCATTAATTCATTTTTCGATGTTGGATTTCAACTAAGATATTTTGAAACGTCAAAAATGTGTTATCCTAATACCCTATGTTTTGTAGAACCGATGGTATTTCAAATCATCATAGATTGATGAATTTAAGGACCTCAATTATACACTTGTTTGTGATTGATGACATCAATCACTACCTATAAATATTTACGTTTTTCCTCCGATTATATGTCTCTAATTTCCACCAATGTTCTCCTAATCGAGATCATAATTTGGTGGTGACCCTTTGATTTCTCTTTTCCTCATATTAAGACTACATTTTAGTAACCCAATTTCCGATGTGGGTTTTCCCACAAATATATTTTCTATTTTCAACCTTTTATTTTCGAAGAACAATTTCAAATTGCGAGGACGCAATTTATTGAAGGAGGGGAGAATGTAACACCCCAAGATTTCATAGTGTGTTATTTCTTCAAAATAATTCAATAACTTGCACTACATGCAACACTGAGTTCAATTGCACCATGACTTACCAAAAAAAATCCATTAAAAGAGGTCATGAATAGTATTACCTAAATTTTAAACATTATATAATCCTTATAATTTTAGAATCCATATTATGAGTTTCTTAGTCATAATGCAAGAACAGATTCATTTTCAGTATTGCAATTTTATCAACTTTTGATAGTGAAACCTTTTTAAATACAATATTTTAAACTTTTTGACTAAATGGAGACATCAAAAAATTTAAAATGAAACATCCCAAGCTTCCACGGTACGCTTTCCTTTGAATAAAACAGTAGCGTGTGTTGTACGCAACTTCGAGTTCTAACACACCGTAACCAATCAAACTAGCTGTTAGGAATAGTAATACCTACTTTTTGAAGTTATATATATTTTATATTTTAAAATGGACTTCATTTTTGGATTCGGAATATCAAATTTAGCCTAAGGTGAAATTTTGGTACTTTTCGGATAACTTTCATATTTTGATGAATAGTGAAAATTACTAAATTTTAATTAAAAACAACTTTTTTAATCAAAATAATTAATAGTGATAAATTATGAATTTGAGTGGTTTTAAAGTATATTTATAATATATTTTTACTATTTAATATAATGTTGGTCATTGGACATAATTTTACAATTAAACCGAACATAAACAAGTGTCAATCTTTTGATAGTTATTATCTCTTAAAAACACGCTTTTTGTTTTGACAGCGGGAATTAATTTCTGCCACTTATGTGTTTTGAATTTAGGAAAATGGATTTCATATTCGGAATCAGGATGTTCAAATTGTGTAAATAGGTAACTTTTATTTTTAGACATTTTGAATAATTACTGCGGTAAATATTTTATTTACCATGGTTAAGGGTAAATCCGGTAAATAAGGGTTAAAAAATAATATTATAATAATACTAAATTACCCTAAAACGTGTCTTAACCCTATTGGTTGTTACATGGTAGACCATGGGAATCTTTGGGTCTATTTTGGGACCCCATGGATCCACTTGTAGGTGATAATGACACTTTATTTTAATTAAGTCAAAATGAATACAAAAATGACACAAACATATATCTTTTAGAGAAACAATTATTACATAGTGTTATATATGTTGGATTTTAGATTATAAATATTCATTAGAAATCTAAAAATATTTCCTACATAATGATATTTTATTTATAATTTTTAGACATTTAATAATTTATTTTATTTATGACACAATGATGATGCAGTAATTACTATAATAGTGAATAATTAAAATAATTGATATTATAAATACCCAAATAAATATAATATGAAACTTTTAATGAATTAAACTAATTTTCTAGGATAATATGATATATTAGGATTGATTTAATTGTCTTTTTTCTAAGTAATCAATCTGTTATGAGTTTCACAAAAATCAACTATTGAATAGTCTCAAAATTGACATAAAAGAGTTCTTAAAACAAATATTATATTATTAATTGATATTAAATTCCTAAAAATCTAAGGTTCGGCCAAGAGACTTATATCATGATAGGTTCATCATTAATGTACCACTTGTGGGTCTCTTGGATGTATATAGTAAGTTTATTAACCATATTATATAAAAATACAAAGAGACATTGTAAAAGTGAAACTAATTAACTTAAAGTTAATACTTAAAGATAAGGTTAATATAAGTACCCAAACCTGTCTAAATTCTATTGGTGGAGTGTTTTTCGACCTATCCCCACCTTAACCTTTGAATAATCAGATTTGGACCCATTAGAAACCGAATATGAATTTATTATAAATTAATATTTCTAGATTTTCCAAAGGTGCCCCTCACCCCTCTTATAAAAGGGCACTCCTCCTTCTCATTTCTTCACACCTTAAAAGCCTTTTGGTTCGGCCAAACTCTGCCCAAATACTCTCCTATCATCCCTCACTACAACCTAGAGGCCTTATTTTGATCAGAAAGCCAACCTAAGGAGCCCTTTTGATCAAATCAAAAGGAAGAACCCGAAGAAGAGGTAATGATTTCACCACCCTTCTCCAAGTTCATTTCTTCTTCCACTTCTTCTTCCTTTGTTCATACCATTCTAAAATAATAACTCCAGTATCTCACATATACTGTGATGTTATTATAAATATGGTACAACCATATTCAGTATTCTATCCACCCTTTTAATAACATGTCACCATACGTGCGTACGTACAGCTTACCGTCTCCACGTCGTGGTGTAATTGTTATTCAATATAATATTATTTGGATGGGTATAATAATGATGTGTAACTCATGTAAATAATAAATATAACATGTTAATGATTCTGTATATAAGATATACCATCCATTTATATATTATTTTAATACCAAAAAATGATATTGTCGCTCGTGTGTACGTACGGACTACCGTCTCCACGAACGCGATGAGATTCATTCTCCATCGTATCCATTCAAGTATAATTATCATTTGATGATTTAAAATTGATGTTTAAGGACTGGATATCATTCTGGATATGAATAAGATACAACAACCATAGCTTATGTAACAAAACATATAAAAGAAAATGAGTAAGTTAACTCCCGAAACGACGATAATTCTAAGATATTATTAACAAATCAATGTTAAAAGATCATATATGATATCATATTAATATATATGATTCTTGTATAATTTAATAACAACTATTTCACCATTATACAGGAGGTTAACCTACCACAACCAAGGAAAAGTACAAGGTAAGGGTTATTTCACAATCTCTTCATTATCCGAGGTTGTTTATATGTAATAATCTACTGGGATCTCTTTATCATCCACATCCATGTTTCTTCAAAATGTATTTCAAAACATTTTTATTATTTAAAAGAATATGGGTTAAAGTCATTTATACCCTTGTTTGACTTTTTATAAGAGGAATCTTTCCATCCTTTTCAAAACAAGGTCCTTTTTAACCTTTTCGACAGAATTAAGGTAAGAATGTTTTTTTAACTTATACGGCGAGTGCGGTTATTTTCTGCCGTTATAAAATCTTCAAATCTTTCCTTACAAGCTTATAAGAATATTTTCAAAGAAAATGTTTTATTTGGATCTTAAATGATTTAAAAATAAAAGGAGATATTTCTTTAAAAAGAATTTTTATTTCATATATGTCAACATCCTTTGATGGATTTTAAGATTATTTGAAGTTGATTTATTATGATACAAAACTTCTATATTGTACTGACGGTTTTGTGATATGTTTGACTGTGGATGTGCTATTTTTATACCATTCATAGTTTATGGTGAAATTATTGACATTTCGTATGCTAGTTTTAATACGAATTTTTATGTTATGTTTAAACCTTTTCATATGGGAATGCATTGGACTTAGTAAGTGACGGGTGGAGCCCGCTATAGCTCCTCGATGCATCGGTAGGTCTCATGAGACAAACTAGTGTCTTGGCACAAGGCCTTGACAAAATCTTATTTGTAGTCTTGGCACGAGGCCTTGGCTATGTGGTTATGATAGTCTGGCATTATGCATTCCAACATTATGAAAGTGGTTATTGATTTTTGCATGTGATTATTCGATTAGTAGAATATCCATGTGAATAAGTAAATGGCATTATTTCATTTTATTTATGCCATACCATGTTGAAAGTTCATATTTAAAAGGCTTTTGTTTTAGTTATAAATTGCCTTAAATGTTTATTCTTATTTATGAAAGTTTCCGCTATATTGTTATCCTTACTGGGAATTTGAGCTCACCCTTTTTCTATGTTTTATTTTTCCCAGGATGTGAAGAAGTAAGTTATGAATGACCTGCATGGATTTTATGAGGGGTTAATAGTGTGGATTGTGGAAACATTATGTTGTTGTAGTAGTTTTTCATTTTATGATGTAATGTAAAACTTATGAATATATCTAGTGTTTCCAAGGCTACTAAACCAATCGGTCTTTCGAGATTTGATCTTTCATGTGACCATGCCAATGTTATGTAATAATGCACCGACTCTGGGTAACTGGGGTCGGGGCGTTACATGATTCCTTGGACTAGAGATGATTATACTCAACATGAAATATTTTTTCTTCATACAAAATTCAAGAGAGAGGTTATAAATTACCAATAAAATAGTCAATGAACTAAGTGTGCTACAGAGGGTTCGTTATGGATTCATTCCATCTCTATACTACCCATGTTTGTGATTTCTAATTTCATTTCCAAATATATGATACTACTCATCAATTTTCATCCATTGTGGAAAATCAGTAGGATGACATATTTTTTCATCACATATCCACTCATCAGAATAACATCTGACCCTTTTTGCATCAAATGAATTAACAAATAAACGTTTCAAAAGTTGAGTTATTGGATGATACCAAAATACCTTGTCAAAGATCTGTGTCATCTCTACAGCAGCCTATGATTTTTCATTCAACTAATACCCTGACATCCTATATATATGACCCTTTGACAAAAATTAATATTTGGTCCTATATATCATACAATCATTTGGATAGGCATGTATTTTCATGTATCCTAATCCCATCAGGAATGATATTTTCTTGGCCTTATAATGTGAATCTGGATGATCATTGTCTTTTGGAATAATTTGTTTCAACAATTGAAGATGCTCAGTAAAACATATATCACTCCATCCATGTTTCGACTTCAAGTTAATCAATGCTAACAACGCTGAAAAACCCATAAAATCTATGCAACCAGGATACAATGGTTTTTCAGCATCACCATATAGACATGCAACTGTCTGTTCTATCTAAATTTGATCTGCTACAGTATCATGAAACATTTTTTCAATTCCCTCAGAGTTACCATCTTACAAATCATCATCATTAGTAGATATGACATTTTGTCTAATTTCACATTGCCATATCCAAGGGCTGTAAATAAATTTAAAACCATGAAAAATATTATGATCGTAGATCTCTCCACTTTTCAACATTTTCATATTCAAACATTTCAGGAATAGACATAAAAACATGTCACTACTTGGAATATTTCGTTTAGAAAATTCTAAAATGACATAAACACATTCCATATATTCATTACACATTCGATGTGCCATAACTCCAACATTGAATCATTATTACCGATTACAAATAACAATATTATACATCTTGTTACAACAAGAATCTTCTATATTTGTATGGAAAATAACATAATTTTAATGTAAAACCATTTTAAATTATAAAACAAATATATGTGTATTTTAAAAATATATTCATAAAAATGATTTTAAAAACAAAATATAGTTATATATAGTAGTTTTAAATTTATCGTGGATCCTTTATTCTTAAGGTACACAAATAATACAACCTAGTGCAACTGGATACCAAATTCACCCTTCTGCAAACAAGAAATATGAAGTAAAAATATTAAAATATATATACATTTACTACTGAAAATTTCACCTCCCCCATTGATTTTAAACCATTGGGATAGAACCTGAAACCATTGAGATTGAATACCCCAATGATTCCACACACCGTTGGCATGATGGTCATTGCAACAACCATATACCAACTATTCTACATGAACAGTTGTTATAGACTACCATAAGATAATATATGCAAACAGTTTCAATAAAACCATTGGGATATATATATAAAAATGGGGTATCCAAGGGTTAGGGGCTGTCCACGGGGTGGTTGGGGTTGTCCAAGTGGGTAGTGGCTTTCCAAGAGGGTAGAGTGTGTCAAGGGTGTCCAAGGGGTTGTCCAAGGGGGTAGGGTTGTCGGGGGTGGGGGCTCTCCAGAGGGTGGGGGTGTCCATGGGGGTGGGGCTGTCTAGGGGTGGGGCTGTCTAGGGGGTGAGGGGTCTCTCCAACCCCATACCCCTTGGGATATTATTCACATCCCCTAGACACCACCCTCACCCCCTTGGACACCCCTTAGACACCACCACCCCTGGACAACCCCCACCCCTATGGACACCCCCACCCCTCAGGACACCCCCACCCCTGGACACCCCCACTCCCTTGATTCCCCCTACCCAATTGGACATCCCTCTCACCCCCTAGAAACCACCCCAACCATTAGAGACCCCCACCCCCTGGACACCACCCCCACACCCTTGGAAATCACCTCCACAACCTGTACCCCCTCTGGGACACCCCTGGAAACCACTGCCCCCTTAGACACCCACCACCCCTTGGATAGCCCCCACAAACCCTTTGGACACCCGCACACCCTAGAAACCCCCACCCCCTGGACACCCCCTACCCCCTTGGATGACCATGTCACCCCCTAAACACCACCCCCACCCCCCTGGACACCCCTACGCCCTTGGATATCCTGTCACCCCACCTGGACACCAACACCACCCCTATAGACACCCCCACCCCCTTGGACAGCCCCCTCACCCCCTGGACACCACCCTTACACCCCCTAGACACCCCACCCTACTAGAAATCCCCCACCCCTTGACACCCACCCTCCCCCTGGACAGGCCCCCACCCTTTGACACCCCTGCACCCATGGACACCCCTCCCCCATGGACAACCCCCATCCCCTGAATACCCCCCCACCTGTGGGACACCCACCACCCCCATGGACACCCCTACCCCCTTGGACATCCCCTCAACCCCTGGACACCACCCAACCCCTTAAGAAACCCCACACCCCCTAGAAATCGACCTCACCACTAGAAACCCCTCCATATTTGACACCACCTTTAAACCACCACCCCCTTGGACAGCCCCCACCCCCTATATAGCCCTCCCCCACCCCTCTGGACACCCCACACACCCTAGACACCCCACCCATAGATACCCCCACCCCATTGGAGATCCCAATCACCCCTTATAGGCCCACACCCCATGGACACCTCTACCACCTTGGACACCACCGTCACCCCATGTACACCACCACCACCCCATTGGAGACCCCCTTAGAGACCCCTTAGACAACCCCCACACCCCCTGGACATTCCCACCCACCCCCACATACACCCCCTAGGCCCCCACACCCTATGGGACATCCTCCCAACCCCCAAGAGATCCCCAAATGCCCTGTCACCCCACAGGTGGACACCCCACCCCACTACAAACCTCCACCCCCAGAGACAGCTCCCCAACCCCATGGATAACCCCCCCCCCCACCACCCGAACACCCAGACCCCCCAGACACCCCCTACTCTCTTGGACAACCATCACCCCCATGGGCACCACACCCACTCCCCTGGACACCCCTACCCCCTTTGAATGCCCTCACACCCCTAGACACCCCCACCCCCATGGACACCCCATACACACCACCACCCCTTGGAAATACCCCCTAACCCCTAGACCACCCCCACCACCTGGACACCCCCACCCCCCATATACACACCACCCCTGGAACCCCCCTCCCCCCAGGGACAGCCCCCTCACCCCCTGGGCAACCCCCACCCCTATATAGCCCTACCCCCTTGGAAAGACCCTTTACCCCCTGGGCACCACCCCCAACCCCTTAGACACCCCCTACAACCCTAGACAGCCCCTAACCACCTTGGATTCCACCCCCACCCCTGGACACCTTTACCCCCCTTGGACAGCCCCTCCCACCCCACCACATGGACACCACCCCCACCCCCTTGGACACCCCTTGAAACCCCACCCATTGGGATAGCCCCCCACCCCCTGGACCCCCCCCCACATGATAGAACACAAAAAATTAAAAACAAGCATGATATCACAACCATGGTATATTTTACTAGAAAATAATTTGGCACGGTATAAAAGAACACTATGACACTAACCATAATAGTAGGAACAAAAATAGAAAATTAACATCAGAAAACATATGTTTAGGGAATTGTGAAAAAAATAAATCTGAGCCATGTGAGGATTACTTGAGTATAGATAGTCTACCAGATAGATCTGGTGATAATAAAGATGATGAAAGATATTTGAAAAACGAGGATGGAGGGAAAAACAAAGAAAATACAATTTAGGAATTCTGCGCAAGACAGAAAAGTCAGAGGTCGCCTGATCAAGGAAAACATAAAGACATAATACGGGGAAAGATAAATCATTTAAAATACATGTCATGTCAGTTATTTAATAACTGATGCGATAAACATTTTTTATGTTTATATTTTTGATTATTTAATAAACAACATAGGAAATTATTTATCACATCGGTTATTTTATAACTGACTTTATAAATAAAGATTTATCACGTCGGTGATTTTATAACCAATGTCATAAATATCTGATATTTTATTTATCATTTTAGTTATAAAATAACCAACATGATAAAGCACCAGTATTCAATCATTATCATTGGTTATAAAATAACCGATGTGATAAATCTAATCTCAATATTTTTCAGTTGGTTCTTTTATAACCGATGTGACAAATCAATGAGAATCAGTTTTTCATGTTAGTTATAAAATAACCGATGTGATAATAAAATTTTTCAGCATTTCACTTCAGTTATATTGAACCCATGTGAAAAACACTGATGTGTTGAACATTTTTCCCACTAGTGATTCTCTTATTCTCCCCCTAATTATATGAAAACTATTTTCAGGTTTCCAAGAGGACATGGTGGACCATGATGGAAATTTCTAGTTTGTCCATTTAGATAATTTTTTGTGTAACTACATACACATTTATTCTTATGTATTTCTTTTGGAGAATATTATATCTATCATTTTTCAATTATATATCCATTGCGATATTGTTTGACCATAAATTATAATATGAATTGGAGTTGATTATAGTTGATTCCTCTGATCTCCCAATCTTGCTTTCCAATAAAGGGTAATACTTCCAATATTGTGATATCTTTTTACCTTTGGAACTATTCTAGTAACACCCCATGCTTCCACGGTACGCTTCTTTTTGAAAAACACAATAGCCTGCGTTGTAAGCAGCTCTATGTTCTATCACACCAAGACCAATCTAACTACTCATTTAAAAAGTAGTTATGAATATTAATACCCACTCATTTATTAAATTTTAAAAATTGAAATTTTCAAAATGGAAATAATTTTTGTATTCGTAATATCAAAATATGTTTAGTGTGATTTTTTGGTATTTTTCGAAAAACATTCAATTTTTGATTAATTGTGAAAACACATCATTATTGTATAAAACTGACTATTTATTTAAATAACTATTTGTAAATTTAAATTTATTTTAAATTAAAAATAGATACCATATAATAATATTAGTATAATTTAATTCATTGGTGTCATTTTATAATAATATTCGATATATAAAATTTTATTGAACTTTTTAACATATTTTACCCACCTTCTAGGAACATTTGAAAACCTTCTATAAAAGTAATTTTACCACATCAGTAAATTGAATATAAAAAACCTGATATAGATGGCTATCATTAGTATGTAAAATGTGGTTCAATAGGATGAAAATAATTTTTTATGAATAGAATGGTTTGAATATTATTTACCATTTTTAAAAGTAAATGGGATAATTAAAAGTAAAAATAATATCATAATTACCCCAACACATGTCCTAATTCTATTGGATATTTTTTTTTGACAAAAAAACCTTAGGACAAAAATAATATCCATTTTGATCTATTTAGGATAGATTATAACATTTATTTTATTTAATGTAAAGAAGAGTTAAAATTGTTAAATTCAAATTTTAATAACTAATCCACTTTTAATATAAGGTTATACATAAGATAAATTCGACTATAAATAATAATAATTAATATAAAAATATTTCCTACATCATGGTATTTTATTTATAATATTTATAAATAAAACAATTAAATTTATTTATGACTCAATAATGAGGTAGTAGTTACCTTATTAATGAAATATTAAAATAAGGATATTATAAATATTAAGAGAAATGTAAATTGAAAAATTTTCTGTCATACAAGAATTTTCAATGGGAATATGACATGTTATTCTTAATTCATTATTTTTTTATGTTTTCATGTTTTTATTACTTAAACATAAACCAAATACTAAATAGTTCCAAAATTGACATAAACGAGTTTTTAAAACAAATACTACTTTATTAAATTATATAATAGTTCTAAAAAACTATGCTATGTCCAAATGACATAGATAATGTTACATATGTAATTAATGAACCACTTTAGGACTTTTTTTCAATTAATAATAACTATATTAACCATGTAGTATAAAAATACAAGAACATTGTAACAGTTAAACTATTTAACAAAAAGTTAATTATAGAAAATAAGGTTAATATGGTGACCTAAACATTCAAAAAACATATTGGTTGAGATTTTATCGACCCATCCACACCATAAAATCTTCTTAAATCCATATCTATCTATTATAAAATGTAAATAACTTTATAATAATAAAATATTTGAAGCTTTTCTTAAAGTTCCCCTAACCTATCTTATAAAAGTGTACTCCCCCTTCTCTAAAATTCACACATCCAAAGACATTCGGCTTAGCCAAACCCTGAAAAATATACTCCCAACTACCAAAAATTTGACCTAAAGTCTTTAGTTTGATTATAAATCCAACCAATGGATCAATTTTGTTCAAATCAAAAATAAGCACCAAAAGAAGAGGTAATTATTTCATCACCCTTTTCAAAGATCTCTTCTTTTTATATTTACTCTTTCATTTTAGATTCCATACTAAAATAATAAATCTAGTACCTTATAAATATTTTGTTGTCATTAAAAATATGGTACAACCAGATTCATTATTCTATTCATCTTATGAATGAAAAATCCACCAAACATGCATACATACAGCTCACCGTCTCCACATTGTGGTGTAGTTTTTAATTCAACACTTAATTATTTTTATGGGTAAAATATTTAGTATAATTGATGTAAATAATAAATATAACATGTTAATGATTCTGTTTATATAATATAACATTCATATACATACTATTTCACAATTAATATAATGATATTGTCACTCGTGCATACGTATGACTTACCGTCTCCACGATGCGATGATATATCATTCCCCATCCTACCCATTCGATAATAATTTTTATTTGATGAATATTTATATTTTTTGAGAACATAATATTATTCTTTATATGAATCGGACACATCCTATCCCTAGAAAACATTAATTACGTAACAAAACATATGAAGGAAAGAGAATTAGTTAACACCTTATACAATGATACTACTGAAATATTATAAAAAACCAATAATAAACGATCATATATTATATCATATTTATGTATTTGGTTATTGTATAATTTAATAAAAATGGTTTAAACATTATAAATGATGTTAACGTATGATCGAATAAGGAAAAGTGCAAGGTAATGGTTAATATTAGAATCTCGTTATTAGTCGAGGTAATTTGTACTGGGACTTTTTTATCATCAACATCTGTGTCTCCTAAAAATGTATTTGAAAACATTTTTTTACTATTTACTAGACTATGGGTTAAATTCATTTATAACCTTTATTTAACTCTTATATAATTTTTTTAAAGGAATCTTTCTGTCCTTTTCTAAAATGGTTACATTATGAACATTTCAACAAATTAGGGAAAAAATATTTTTTAACTTTTATGGAGGGTGCAGCTATTTTTAACAATTATAACACCTCCAATACTTCCAATATAAGATAATGTGAATATTTTCAAAATAAATGTTAGTTTTATAATTATGATACTTTTAAATGATTTCAATTTAGAAAGAGATATTTCTATCAAATTGATTTTTATTGATTCCATCTATGTCAATATCTATTGTTTGATTTCTTGTATAATTGATGTTGGTTTATTATGATACAATATTAGATATTGTATTGATAGTTTTACAATATTTCTAACTATGGATGTGCTATTTTTATGTTATTCACAGTTTATGGTTAATGTATTAACATTTTGTATGATTGTTTAATATGAATGTTTTTCTTTTTCTTCCACCTATTCACATGAAGAATGGATTAGACGTAGTAAGTGAAGGGGATGAACTTCTATAGCCCTTAAATGAATCGGTAGGTCTCATGAGACAAAATACTGTCTCTGTATAAGGCCTTGATAATATTTGTATTTATATTCTAGGCATGAGGCCTTGTCTATGTGGTTATGATGTATGGTATTATTCATTTCATCGCTATGGGATTTTTTATTGATATTAAATGCAATTATTCGACTAATAGAACATCCATTTGAATAATTAAAAGGAATTATTTGATTTATCTTTTCCATATTATATTAATTTTTATGTTTAAAAGGCTTTTGTTTTAGTCGTATACATTGCCTCAAAATAATTATTCTTATTTAGGTTATTTTTTCGATATTTTTATCCTTAGTGAGCATCTTAGCTCACCCCTTTTTTATTTTATATTTTTCATAGGATGCGAAGATATATATTATGATTTTATTAAAGGGAGAGGCTAATGGATATGACTTTGTTCGGAATAAAAAACAAGTTTGTTGTTTTTATTACATAATGTAATGTAAAACATATAAATGTATCTCGTACATACATGGATACAAAATTGATCAGGCCTTTGGGACATGATCTCTTTTTATCAACCCAATATTAGGTAGTAACTCACCAAATCGGGGTAACTAGGGTCAAGGATTTACAATTGGTATTAGTTAATGTTATGTACAATCTAGAGAAACTAGATTTATAAAAAACATTCATTTGAGAACGTTACCAAAATATATACTTTGAGGATTAGTATATAAGAACACCCAATTTTTTTTTAATATTTATATATTATGCGGGTTTTCTTTTAAATAAATCCATGTCTGGATACTACAAGTGGACATGGTTCTATCATTGATTTACCTTGGAGTGAAAACTCTTACAAGGAGTTTCAAGCTTGAACTGGGGTATCTTAGTACTTGACAACGAGCCTTACTGTGCAATTGGATTGACACTCCCAGGAGATATGCTTATGATAATTCACATTTTATTTACAAATTATTATGAAGGATTTGTGATTTAATAGTCCCCCAATGAAGTTTTTTTATGGTTATGGATTATATGCATAAATCGTTCAATTTAGGCTAAGTATTTTACATGTTTTTAATTATGCATTGTTATTCACGAACTAATCTAGTGTATTCCAATGGTTAAAAATAGATAATAGGGACAAGAATATAAACAATATCATTGAATGTAATCCATGTAGGGATTACCCTACTATTCAATATAATTATAATGGGGATGGTGATGGTGATGCCACAGGTGTTGAACAACTCATAACCATAATTGGATAACTCACTCAGGTTATCCATAATAACATTACCCATATAGAGCACCCTGATCTAAAATGTGGAGGGTCAATGTTAAAATACATCATGAAGAAAAAACCAGCAACATTAAATGGGAATAAAAATCCATTTTTAGCATAGTAATGGACAAGTTCGTTAGATAAAAATATTTCATGTTTTAGGGAGTTGCGAAATGAAAATGTAGTCATGGTTGTTTGTATCCTCCTAGAAGATACAGATCATTGGTGGACATTAATTCAAAAAACAAATGAGGATGAATAAGTATGAAATATATAATGGTGGGAGTTTAAAGATCCTTTCATAGAGAAATAATATCCTCATGAACATTAACCAGATATGGAAAAAAATTTCTATATATGAGGAAAAAGGAAGATATGAATGTCACAAAGTTTGAGGTGAAGATTACAAGTTTAGTAAAGAATGCAATAGATTATATATGTAACCCATGAAGTAAGATTAATATATTATTTTATTGCTTGAAACCATTTATTCATCGAGCATTAGTCTCATAATCCTTCTCATTATATGAAGATATAGTCTCAGGTCCTGTCATGACAAAAAATGAATTCCCTAAATCTTGTTACTTTAATGTGAAGAAAAAGAAGAAGAGTTCTACTAAACACTCCGAAAATGAAAATAAGGGGAATAAGGGAAAAATTGACATTTCATCCTACAGTAATTGTGTGAAGAAAAAACATGGTACATTTCTAAAGAGGATAATAGTTTGTTACAAGTGTAGAAAAAATACAACCATGCTCTTATATGCAATGGGAAGAAATAGGATGTCATTGATCAATGATAAAATTGTAATGAAATGGAAAAATATGAAAATGAATGTTCTATGCATCAAGAATACATATATAAAAAAGGATAAGAGTGGAATTCCATGTTTATCCAATAAAAACTACTAAGGTTGATGTTCCGAATGACGTGGTGGAAGTTACTTTAATCGTTTTTTCAGAATTATCCAATGATTTATTTGAGACTGGATCATCACACTCTTTCATATCTTCCCATTCTACCAAAAAAATTAAATATTTCAAATTTTATTTATCAAGGGTGTGGTCAGTCAAAAATTTTAATGTAAGTATCATAACAATAATGTTTGGTCAATTAGTTACCATTATGGCATATAAATGTTCTTCACATACTTAAATTATTTTCATACGCATGATTTAATTTGATATACTCATTGATATGGATTGTCTTTCTGACTGTGATGAGAATATTTTTTTGTAAGAATAAGGTTGTTAAAATTTTGGATGATGATAAGGAATCCCATATCTTTAGAGCATAAACATCACCATCAGTTTCCCAACTAGATCCACCCTCTATTGATCAAATAAATTCAATTATTGGGGATAAAGGGAGTGAAATAACTATGTGTGTGGCAAGAAATGTTCAAAACTTTGATGTACCTATTATGAAATAATATGATGATGTGCTTCCAGATGGTTTAACTAGACATATTCCAGAATGATAAATTGATTTTTCCATTAAATTAATTCCTAGTTCAGGGCCCATATTGAAGACCACCTATAGAATGGAAACTATGGAATTAGTATAACTAAGGAAAAATTAGAGTTATTGGTTAATAAATAATTTATTTTCCCTAGGGTTTCTCTAAAGGGAGAACATGTTCTGTTTGTTAAGAAGGAATATGGAACTATGAGGTTTTTCATTGACAATATGGAGATCAATGCTATAAAAATAAAGAATATGAGTCACCAACCTCTATTTGATTATTTATTTGATCAAATTCACAGATCCCAATGTTTTTCAAATATTAACTTTTTATCTGGATATCATTAGTTGTGTGTGAAAAAGAAAGGCATTCCAATGAAAAAATTTTGAACCAGGTTTGTCCATTATGATATTAACATAATTCCTTTTCGACTTAATAAAACACACTCGATTTTCATGGAATTAATTAATAGAGTTGTAATGGATTATCTTGATGGATTTGTAGTGGAATTTATTGATGATATCTTGGTATACTCTAAATGCTATGAAGATCATGAAAATATATTTCTCACTAATTAGAAAACTCTTAGAAGAAATGAATTTTATTGGATGTTTATGAAGTGTTAATTATGGATTCATGAGATTTCTTTTCTTGGATATAATGTCTCTAAGGATGAAATCTCCATTGATCCTTTAAAAACATGATAAATACAAGAATGTCCAGCAATGATGAGTATAAATGAGGTACATTTTTTTATTGGTTTAGAAGGTTACTATCAGTGTTTCGTCCAGTCTTTTTCCCGATTGGATTACGCATTAACCAAATCGCATGTAAATGAGTTAAATTTTTTTGGACAAAATATTGTGAAGAATGTTTTTAATAATTTAATATAATATTATTTAATGATCCTATCTTGACTCTACAATCGGGTAATGATGGGTATGTTACTTTTAGCGATTCGTAAAATAAAGGACTTGGTCATGTACTTTTTCAAAATGAAAGAGTTATTTCCTATTCATCATGGCATCTAAAAATTTCATGAACAAAACTATACTACTCATGATCACGAGTTAGTAGCTCTAATCATTGTTCTAAATATAGAGAGACACAATCTATAAGGAAAAAAATATAAGATATATACTGATCATAATAGTTTTATGTATGATTTATCATAGAAAGAACTCCACATGGGGAAAGGGAAAATACTTTAACAAATCAAGGATTATGATTTCACAATACAGTACCACCCAGAGAAGGAAAATATGGTAGAAGATTCTTTGAGCAGAAGTATCATGGAATCTGATGAAGATGAGAGTTTAAAGGGGCCCTATGATTATAGATCATGTAAATATGGATATGGGAATAATCATGGAATGTGAAACATCTATACTTTTTTAAATGGTCACCAAACCATCTATATGAGAAAGGATATAAATTTCTCAAACCGACGATGGGGTGAATCCAAAAAAATTAAACCTCTGAATTATGGGAGATTGATTGACATCATATATGAAGATGATATTTTGAGATTTTGGATGTCGCTTTGTATTCCTATGATACCTGATCTAAATATGGAATCTTTGGATGATTCTCATAGCTCAAATTTCTTTATACAACCTTGTATAACTAAGATGTATAAATATTTGAAGAAAAATTTATGGTGGGACAACATAATGGGGTAAATTTCTGATTATGTTTTAAGAGGTACTTTTTGTCGACTGGTGAACGCTGAAAGATAACATCTCAGAGGAATCAGGCATTCTATTACCATACCAAAGTGGAAATGGGATGATATTATGGTGGAATTTTTCATGGTTCTACCAAAGACTCCTAGAAGGAATGATTTAATATGGGTCATTGTTGATCATCTTAAATAGTAAGAACATTTTCTTGGTATAAGAAAAGATTTAGCACTTGAACGTTTAGAAATATTATATATTAGTGATGTTGTAATACTTCAAGTTGTACCTCTATCGATAGTTTCTGATCCTGATTCCCATTTTACATTAATATTCTGTTATTGTATTCATAAATCCTTGGATACTGAATATTGTCTAAGAATTTCCTAGAGCCCAAAAAACTAATGGAAAATGTGAAAGAACTATTCAAACCATATAATACATGTTTAGATCATGATCACTTGTATTTCAAGGTATATGGGATTAGTATTTACTTCTGGTAGAATATTCCTATAATAATAGTTTTAATTAAAGTATTCATATGGAACTATATGAAGTTTTATATGGAAATAGATGTTTCCCAACAACTGTTGGGATGATATTGGTGAAAAAAACTCGTAGGCTCATAACATGAGGAGAAAAAAATGGAAAAGGTAATGACTATCCAAACCCACATCAATGATGCTGTATGTAGGAAACAATTCTATGATGATAACCGAAGGAAGGATTCGGAATTTCATGTATGAGATCATGTTTTCATGATGGTATCTCTATTGATGGGTGTTATAAAATTGTATAAGAACTATAAATTAAGTCCCATGTATATTGGACCTTTGGAAATTCTAGAACAAATTCCAATTGTAGCTTACCATCTGTTAATGCCACTAAGTATCTTAAAATATTATGATGTGTTCCACATATCACTATTGAGAAAATACATGTTTTACCCAACACATGTAATCAATTATGATGAAATAGAACTGGAACACAGTATTTCTTTTTGTGAAGAACTAATCAATATTTTTGATACAAGATTACAAGTGTTGAGAAAATGGATGACTCGTCTGCTAAAATTTCTTTGTAGAGCCCTTAATATAGAATTGGAAACACGGGAACATGAGAAACATAGGATGAAGAACCACCCAAATCTTATTATGTGGTAATATTCTTGAAAATGTTAGGATGAAATTATTGTATAGAAGTTATAATGTAACACCCTAAGCTTTCACGGTATGCATCTCTTTGAATAACACAATAGCATGAGTTGTACACGGCAATGTGTTCTAGAACACCACGACAAATCAAACTAGCCGTTTATAAAGTCGTCCTGAATAATAACACACACTTATGAAATTTTATAAATTTTATTTTTCAAAATGGAATTGATTTTTTGTTTTATACTATCAAAATTAACTTAGGGTGACTTATTTGTATTTTTACGAAATATTTCATTTTTTGAAGAATAGTAAAAAAACACTACATTATTGTTTAAAATCGACATTCAATTTAAGTACTGATTTTTAAATTTATATTTATTTTAAAATAAAAATATATACATAATAAGTATATTATCACAATTTAATTAATTGGAGGCATTTTATAATAAGATTATATATATAATATTTATTTTCTCATTTTAATTTCTTTTACCCAACTTCTAGGCAAATAGGAAAATATGTAGAAAAAATAATTTTACCACTTATGTGAATTGATTTTCAAAAATATGAGAGATATGGTTGTCAGTAATATGTAATTTTTTTTTTCAATATGATGATAATAATTTTTGGTGAATTTTAACTTTTGAATTTTATTTACCTTTGTTAAAATTAATAGGGCAATTAAAGGGAAAAATAATATTATAATTACCCCAAAAATTGTCCTAATTCTATTTGATAAGTTATTCTCGACCAAAATCAGACACATGACAAAAATGATATCCTTTTATCTCCTTTTCACTGATACTAGGACATTTTTTAAATTTCATATTAAAAAAATTTCAATGTGTTAGATTGAGATTTTTATAACTAAAACATTTTTAATATAAATGTATAATTACGATAAATTGGTCTATAAATATTTATTAGAAATATAAACAGATTTCCTACATCTTGGTAATTTATTTATAATTTTTATAAATTAAATATTTAAATTTATTTTTGACACAATGATGATGTAGTAATTACCTAACTAATGAATGATTAAAATAAATGATATTAACAATATTAAAATAAATGTACATAGAATCTTTTTATGTCATCCTAAAATATCCTAGGTGTATATGAAATGATAGGGTTAATTAAATGTGTTTTTTTCGATGTAATCAATTTGTGAGTACATTAACAAAAAACCAAATACTAAATGGTTTCATATTTGACAAAAATGAGTTTTTAAAAAAAATACAGTTTATTATATTATATTATAGGTCTAGAAATATGAGATTTTTAAATTTCATAGATAATGTCACATATGTCATTAATGAACTAATTGAGGTTCTATAGGAATTTTATATTAAATATATTAATGATTTATTATAAAAATACAAGAAGACATGGTAAAAGTTAAAATATTTAACTAATAGTTAAATACAAAAATATTGTTGATGTGGTGACCTAAAATTGTGTAAAACCTATTGGTTGAGAGTTTTTAAATTCATTCGCATCATATTCTCTAAATAAATCCATTTTGAGCCATTAGAAACCAAAAATAGATTTATAATTAAATAATATTTCAATCTTTATCTAAACTGCACTTCACCTCTCTTATAGAATAGTGCATCCCGTTCCCTTAATTTCACACCACAAAAGCGATTTTCTCGGCCAAAACCTACCCAAATATCTTCCAAACTACCCTAAATTAATCTTATAGGGATTATTATGATCATAAATCTAACCTATGGATCTCTATTGTTCAAATCAAAAGGAATCACCCAAAGAAAAAGTAATTTTTCATCACCTCTATCAAAGTTCTTTTCTTCCTATACATCATGTTTCATTGTTTTTTCCATAATAAAATAAAACCTCTAGTACCATATAAATACTAAGATTTAATTATAAATATGGTACATCCATATTCAATATTATATCTGTCCTATGAATAGAATAGTCACCATACGCTCGTACGTATGGCTTAATATCCCCACATCGTGGTGAAGTTTGATATTCAACACTTCATTATTTGGATGGGTCTAATACTGAGTATAATTGATGTAAATAATAAATTGAACATTTTAATTATTCAGTATATATAATATACCATTCAATTATATATGATTTCTCCTTAAATCGAATTTTATTTTTCCTCGTACGTAAGTATGGTTTACCGTCTTCACGCCGTGATGAGATTTTGTTCTCCACTATAACCATTCAAGAATAATTTTAATTTTATGATTAAAAATAATATTTATGAACTTAATATCAATATGGATATGAATCAAATACATGATATACATAAAAAACATGACTTACATAACTAATCATATGAAATGAAATGAATCAGTTAACAACCAAAACAATGATACTACTAAAATATTACTATCAATGAAATATTAGAGGATCATATAAGATATCATATTTCTGTATGTGGTTCTTTAATAATTTAATAAAAAAATATTTAACCATTATACACAAGGTTAATACACCCTCTTATAAGGAAAATTACAAGGTAACGGTTAATTTTAAAATCTCATTATTACATGAGGTTGTTTATACTGGGACTTCTTTATCATCTACATTAACGTGTCTTAAAAATGTATTTGATATAATTTTTTTACTATTTCCTAGACTATGTGTTAAACTGATTTATACTTTTTTTTTAATTTTTATAAAATTATTTCATATGAATCTTTCAATCATTTTCTAAACCTTTTACTTTATGAGTTTTTAAAAATAATTGGAAACATTGTATTTTTAACATATACAGGGGTTCCAAATATTTTCTATTGTTATAAGACCTTTAAATCATCCCTTCAAATATTATATGAATAATTTCAAAATAAATATTTTCTTTTAATATTATGAATCATTTAAATGATTTCAATGTATAATGATATATTTATCTTAAATAGTTTTTGGATTGATTTCATCTACGTCAACATATAATGTTAAATATTATGTTTTATTGATGTAGATTTATTATGATAAAATATTTAATATTGTATTGATAGTTTTATGATATGTTTTACTATGGATGTTCTATTTTTATTCCATTCATGATTTATGGTTAATTTATTAACATTTTGAATGTTATTTTAATATGAATGTTTTTTTATGTTTCATCCTTTTTATATAAAGAATACATTGGATGTAGTAAGTGACAAGAGGTGTCTGCTATAGCCCTCAATGAATCGGTAGGTCTCATGAAAAAATATGTTGTCTTTGAACAAGGCCTGGAAAATGTTTTTATTTATAGTATTAGCATAAGGCATTGACTATGTGGTTATGGTGTCTGACATTGTGCATTCCATCATTATGAGATTTTCAATGGATATTAAATGTTAATATATGACTATTAGAATTTTCATGTGAATAATTAAATGGAATTATTTGGTTTATCATTTCAAAATTATGTTTAAGATAAAGTTTTAAAGGATTGTGTTTTAGTCATTTAGATTTCCTTATATGTTTTGGATTATTTATGCTAGTTTTTTCAGTATTGTTAACCTTTCTAAGCATATGTGATCACCGCTTTATAATTTTTCTTCTTCCCAGGATGTGAAGAAGTATATTATGAAAATTACAGATATATAGGCTAAGATATATGAGTGTGTTAAAATGTGACATAATATTGTTTTTTTATTTCATAATGTAATATAAAACATATGAATGTATCAAATAATTCCAATGTTGCTAAACTAATCATTGTTTTGGGACATGATCTCTTGTGATCATGCCAATGTTATGTAATAATGCACCGACTCTGGGTAAATATGGTCGGGGCATTATAATTATCAAACCCAGGGCCTACTGGAGGCGGGATGTAAGGGTCGTCATTTCTCAGTAATCATTTCCATCTCAAAAGCGGCATTTTTTTATGGGAGGGGTGATAATATAATGGTATCTGAGCTGATTGTTGAGAGATATGATGGAGTTTGTAGTTAGAATCATTTGATAATTTAATGGGATTGTAGGGAAACAATGCTAGATGATCTTGGTGTGTGACATAGGCCAGGGAAAGGTGGCTAGGATATACAATTTTAGGGCCCCCTAGGATCCGATGTATGGACACTAAGTCTAATTAATGACCATTTGAGGCTGCACTAATTACAACGTAGGGGCCCTAAGATAGGTACATGAATCATAATGACTTGTGATATTGTTTTAATTGTTTTATTTTTTTGAATTTAAAATGAATTTAATGAATCATGGTATTTTATGTGCGTTTCTACGACATTCTCCATGCCTTTATTTCTAATAAAATTCATGAATTATTTCCTGAATTATCTCTATAACAAAGAGGAAGCATTTTTATAATTGTTAACTGGCTTCTATTTTTTGGTTAAAACCTTCTAGGTGTTTGAAAATATTTTTTCCTTACATTATTGTATGGTTCATTATAATTATGATTCTTCTACCCTGGTAAAATTTTATTATATTTCATCTTATTTTGGTAATGTTTGAAATTTTTAGAGAAGCATGCTTACAGTATATTTTTTTGATCATTTTTTTTAATTTTTAGAACTATTATAAAGCATTCATCCTAGATTAAGGCTTTAGATTGGCATTATAAAATAGATTATTTTGAAACAATGGTTAGAAATATTCTAGTTTCCATGAGAGTTAATATTCCTTGTATATATTTAATTTTTAATTTATCATAAGCATGTGTTGTTTAATTGATGAAAATGTTGATTTAGGCATTTAAATTATGAAATTCCATCAATTTTTTTTCTTAAGTTTTTTTTACATCTATTGAATTTGGAATCATTGATAAGAATGACTTTATCATTCTATTTTATTGATTTCATTTCTATTTTATTTGTGTAACTATATGTTATAAGAATGTGTTATGGTAGAAATTCTTTTGACTTTTACCTCTAATATTTGGAAAAGGATTATCATGCATTTAGTAACTTTTCTATATAAAAAAATATTTGAATTATTAAAATTATTATTTTTTGAATAATGAGAATTTTATTATTGATTTAATTTTTTTTCACATGTTATGTAGTGAGTTGTTGTTTTGGGAAGAATGCCTAAAGATGAAATTATTTATTGGGTAATATGGTAAACACTATTAACAACTATTTGAGAATGTAGAATGATGAATATGACATGTAAGATTAAGATTTTTGTTATTATTTCATTATAAAAGAATATTTCTCCAGAAAAATGCAATGATATAAGTAATGTTTAGTCCCATTATGATAAATCATGGAACATTATAATAAAACATGTATAGTTTTAATTTTTCTATTAGAAAGAATTTTTTTAATTGGATTATTATGACATCATGTTGTTTATGTAATGTAGTATTTAAATTGAACACAAGAACAGAACACGTAGAATTTTTCTTATCAAGTGGGATGTTCATTACGTTAATGGTAGTGTGAACTGAGAATATCATCTGTAACCATATTAAACATGGAATTTGATATAACATGTGTAAACTTCTGTCTTTATCTTAGATAAATTTTAAATTTATTTTAATTAAATTCAAGATGTTTCATGAAAAATAACTTTGAAATGTTGGATGTTGTTTGTGGTTCCATAGTTATCATTGCTTTGGGGTGTTGATATGCCCTGCTAAAAATATCTCTTGTGGGAAACCATATTTGTGTTTTTATTGTTGTAGATTATGATAAACATGTTAAGACCAATTATTTAATCTCACTATTTCATAATATGTTTAATATATTATAAATTTCAAATGGACCAGTTCTACATGGAAAATATAGAATAGTGTACATGTACCTATGATAAATAATGAGATGAAATAATGTAAGCCCTTTAATTATTAAGTAATTTTCTATATGTTTCTACCATGTGTTATAGTTTGAGTTGTAATTACTTGTGTGACATGTGATTTAAGAAATTAACTCATATAAATAGCAGAAAACATAATCACTAACCAAGTTGTATTATACAATGATGGAAAATAATCCTGAGGGAGAGTAAAAGCCACAAGAGTGGATAATATTACAAAATGGTAGAGTTATGTCCTCAATTTGTGTTCTTTTCAAATTTTTTGTGATAATTTGGATAGTTGGATGGGGATTTGTAGAGAATGATATGGAAAAAGTGTTAATGTGAAAAGTTCATTTTCCTATGGATGGTAACGTTTTGTGTTGATGTGGTTTTGTGAAATGACCGATGGATGCATTTGTTGGATGGAATGTTTGGACAGTGGTTGTGTTGTGTAGTGTTAGTTATATGTGGTGTAGGAGTGTGAAGTTTTTGTTGTAAGATGTCATTTTTTGTGTTGTGCGGTGATATAGTTGTATTGATTGAACCCCTCGCCTCTCATAAAAATTATAATCACTTAATGTCAGTAATAAAAAAACCAACTATATTAGAGATATAAAATCAATAAATATAAGATTTCCTCCCATACCTAAATCCTTATATATATATAACGAAGGTGATGTAAAATTTGACTATTAACTTAGTGGTTGATATTTTTGTGTCTGATTTTATGTTGTTGACATGCATTATGAACTCAAACACATTATTAAAGGGTTTTTATTTCTCGCATCATGACATGTAATATTAAGAAACATTTTAAAACCATGTGGCTGACTTAGTATCGCCCAGAGTGGAAACAATCATGGTGTGGTGGATGAGTTCCTTTGATTTGTATTATTTTGGTAGCTCTATCTATATTAATATAATATTTTATTCTATTATAGGGATACTATATGAAACTACTACATATAATAATATGCACATGTGAAAAATTGAAAATAGAAATATTATTCCCCTTGTTGTTTTTTATATATTTATTCCTCATATTTAATGATTCGATGATAAACCGTTGCAAAAAGGTGAAATTTTAACTTTTATAATATGAATTGTTTAAAAATCACATAATATTTTTGATTCATGCTTTTTTTTTAATATATGATTTAATAATTTGATGATTTTATTAATATTAACAAGGTAGAGAGAATGATAGGGTTCTAATAGTTGAAGAAAATTAATTTCTTAAATTCCTGAACCCTACAAATTTTTGTATGGGGTTATGGGTAGCATGTTGATGAAATGTAGTTTGATAAAAAATGTTAATAGTATTTTCAAAAAAAAATTGATAAGTTCCATCATATTAAATGGATTAAATAAGTGGTTTGTCTCAAATTGTTTTTCATATCCTACTGATTTTTTAAGATAAGATCATTCATGGGGGTTTTTTTAGAAGCATGTTTTCCAAAATTAGTAAGTTAAAAAACAAAATTTCAAGATACATGTCAAATAGGAAACATATCATATGATGAATTATACATAAATTTTAAAAACTCTATCACTAATATGGTTTTATAACATGTAGTAAGTAAAATTCCTATGATATTAAAAAAAATTAATAAAGAATGGTAATATATTTCATTATGGAATGTTATGAATTATATGTTTTAAATGTTTTGAATTTAATTATTTATTATGAAAATGAATGTATAGATAATTGTTAAATTGAATGGCTATGTGAAGCTATTGAAATAAAAGGAATAATATTTTTTGATATGATCTGAAACAATCAATTCCATTTGAAATAATGTGACAGAATTATTTTGGAATTTTATCCCTTTCTTTGTGATGTTATGATTGTCTATTTGTTGTGAATTGCATGCACTAATTTTTATACATATCTTTGTTTCGTTGTTTATATTTGAGAGGTATATCCCTCCAGAGATTATGTTAAATATATTTTTTATATTTAAACTTATTTCCCTTGAGGATATTGTGTTCCAAGTATATCGAGAGACATGAAATGTATCTCAAGGGATGGTGGTTAGGACACTTCCACTATTTTTAGTTGGGTTTGTTTTGAATTCATATGTGCGGGAATTGTTTGAGATCCATCTAATGTAATGCACCATTATTTTTAGTCCATTACTTTGTGAGAATTTTTTTTGAAGTGTTCATGGGTAGTCCGATGTGTTTTTGGGATATGTGAGTCATTGTAACGGTGACTTATTTGATGAGTATTAAAAATTCCAAATTTTTCAATGATAGATGGTTGTATCAGGAGATCATTTTGGTAGTAGCTCATCTAGGTGGTGACTCATTAGTGGGGTCTGATCTGGCGTTTAATGATGGGCAGTGAGACATCTGATAGTTACTCTAATTTAGTGAATCCTCTAGTGGTGACTCACTGGTGGTGACTCATCTGATAGTGACTCACTATTAGTGGCTCATCTAACAGTGACTCTTCTTGTGGTGACTCATCGGCGGTGAATCATTTGGCATTGATTAATTTTTTAGTGACTCACTAGTGGTGACTCATATGGTTGTAACTCATCCAGTGGTGGTGGTGACTCATTTCAATAGTTTTTCACATTATCATGATTTTTAAATATTTTCTCAATTTTCCCTTTCGACATAGTTTTTTAAAGGGAAGGAGTTTAATAAAAAAATTACACAATTTTGAATCATTTTCAGGGCCTATAAATCATATCTTTTTATTTATTAAAAATTATATATCTTTTTAAATGGTAAAACAACATGTTTCATTTAGATCCACCATTAATGGAAATTCTAAAAAATATATAATCATAAATATTTAAGATCAAGAATTCCTAATGCAAACATACTTCCTACCATCCATTGGTATTTCATTATCTTGATATGTGAGGTACCAAATCCCTCTTCCCATAGGAGTCATAGGACAGAGTTCCATAGTTTGTTTGATTCTCCCCAAAATAGTTTCCTCATATACATTCCCATGATTTTGGCACAATAAAAAAGTGTTGATTATCTGTTCTATACAGGTTGGTTTCCTTTATCCAATTTAATTGTGTATCTTGCAGGTTTTGTGTATGCATGATTCCCATGTGAAGATAGTCCAATCCAAATGACATAATGATAATTGTACTGATTTAATCCATGAATAGGGGGATGGGAAATAGAGATATATATCCTTCTTTGTTAGATGTCTCTACTCAGTATTGAGAAATGTTATGGGATAAATACCCTCATAAAATTGTGGTTGTTAGGGGGTTCTTATTTGTTACCTAGTTTATGTTTTGGAGAATTGAAGCACATTATGTTGCAGTAAACATCATATAATATATAATTGGTTAACCATGTAAATTATTTTAAAATATAAAGATTCCCCAGGATTATATGGTTTCTATGACAACACCCTACATTAAGGGGAATTGAATAAAAAATTTCCTACTATATATGATGTTTTTGTCACTTTTATATGATCTAATGTAATTTTGGACATGATTTTGTGTTTTGGGTTGGCTCCAGTGAAATGATAAAGGGAATATGGCAATGTTGTTATATGATTTGGTAGTGGATGACATTTTTTATATAGTGGGGATTTGTTTTTTGTAATGGTACATATGGTTGTCATGTGGGGTTGGTATTGTTTTAATGGTATAGTGGTACAATGGGGCTATAATGATGGTTATGGTGTTGATATGCACCAAGGCTGAAAAAAGGGATGTGGATGTAAATTAGTGAGGATGTGGGATTACTGGTAAGAGAGTTGTGGGTTGTAGTATGTTACTATTTTCTATGTCTCAGTTTCGTACTAAGTGAATAAATTATAGGTTCAGGGCATTTATGGAACTATAATTGTATATATGTTCATAGAAGAATCTAGCAGAATATTTTAACTAAAATGGAATGTTGAATGTGAAAAACTATATAATGAATGATAAAATTCTAGAATTTAATTAAAAAATGTGTTGTTAATATGGGATTATTCTATATCTGTGAAATATTTTGCAAAATTAAATGTGGATTAATCATGAAAGTTCCCTTTTTCCTTTTGTTCTATTTATATTGTGTGTGAATCTTATTATGGGGCTTATTGTTTGTTTTGGTTTCTATTATACTGGGTAGAGATATAATGAATAAATTAATTTCACAATAAAAAATGATAATTTGATAAACAAGTTAGTTGGGTTTATGAATTTTAATTTTTCTTGTTGTTTAGTTGTGCATTTAGAGGTAGCACCAAAGGTGGTTTTTTGGGCTTGTTTTTGGTCTAAAAAAACCCATCAGTTTGGTTGATTGATTAATACCTATATATATACTTTGATTTCATTGTGATTTCTAGATGAACCCCACCCAAGTTGAGAACTGTGTGTCGAACACCCCATTTTCCTAGGGAAGGGTGTCTTTTTCCAAAAAACCAAAGATGAATATGGATGACTATTTATTGGATCTTCCATGATCCCTCTTCAAGGAATTGTTGGCCCAAACTCTTCAGGTAGGTTATAGTGATATTGTGAGGAACATGTTCTTATGGGTGAGGCATTCTTTCCTAGATGTATACCGAATGAGATGTGGTTTTATTTACTATTTTTGTTTAGGATGAGGTCTGGTTGTGGACCAAGTGTCTACAGGTAGGATGTGGTATGGATGTGTAATAGATGTGTGCAGGTAAAATGTGGTGAGATTTGTCTTCCTAGGTTGTGGGAGTAGCTCTAATGACTAGGTGTGTGATGGCAGGTTTTGATGTGGGGATTTTCTAATATTCTAGATGCACCATGATGTTTTCCAGTATGGAATGAGCAGTTAACCTATGGTAACTGTTGTATGGTACCCAAAAATTAATGTGATTATTATATAACATTACACGACATTTGTTATTCAGTGAGAATGCCTTCTTGTGGTTGGGATGGTTAGTATATCTGTTTAGTTGATGTTTGGTTCAATTATTTTTACACGGGTGCATTAGTATTCTCTTTTCACATGTTCAAAATATACTTTGGTTTTCTTATAGAGTATACTTCTATAATCACCCTACGTAAATGATTTTTTTTCAGGTTTCTAAAAAGAATTGGTGGACGATGCTGGACATGTCTAGTTTAGGATTTTTGAGCATTTTTCATGTCAATGCATTAAGTCTTTTTCTTTGGGGATTTAGTTTGGATACTTTTATTTGTATCCATTTTGATTTATTTTTCAATTCTGGGATGTTTGGACCTTATTTTATAATATTTCATGGATTTATTTGTGATTTATTCCTCTTGTCTTCTGATGTTGTTTTACAATAAAAGGCAATGCCTCTCATATTGTGTGATATTGGTACCCATGGTGCTAGTTTCCGAACTATGGCCTACATGAGGCGAGACTTAGTGGGTCATTATATTTCATTCATCACGGGAATCTCAAGAGGTGAATAATTTGAGGGAGGGGTTCATGACATATAGTTGTGTTTGAGTTTTTATAGTTTGTAACATAATAATTATTTGATAATATTTCTCAATATGAATTAGTTTGATAATTAAAATTTAATATATGGATTTTATTTTGGGTTAATGTGTCAGTCAATGAGGATAATATAGAATTCATTAATTTAATTAGGTGTTCTTAGGTGATATTAATATAAAGGTAATTTATTTCATTTAAGAGGATTTTAATTTGATTTTTAAAAAAATATAAGACAATTTACTAATAACCTTTACTTATATTATTTTATATAATTTCAAAGTAATTTTTTGTATTCTAAAAAATGGATTTTTCATTTTTAGAACATATGTCACAGGGAATTGATAACTTTTGGAGATAAAAGTTGTTTTATTATAAAAAACATAATATGGTTATTTATAGGCATGATCAAGGTATTTTTGGAGTATATGCGAATATGGTATAGATTAAATTATATTGGTTTCATTCAATGCTGATAAAAATATTTTTAGGATAAATAATTTGTTTATTTTGGGTGAATTGAAAATAAATATTTATGACACTATTGTTGACTAAATTAGTTATCTTATTATATCATATCACTTATGATTTCTTATTAATGAATCTCTTAATGTGTACTTGAAATTATAAAAAAGTCTTAAATAAGGCGATGCATATTTTCCATCCTTTTATCCATTGTTTAGTTTTATTTCAGAATACTCTTTTCTCATCTGGGGGGCCATAGAATGCTCAAACCCATATTTTCCTTCACAAACCATGATGCCTCTACCAATTTCCATTATACAGTTTTTAATATTCTTTTTTAAAAAGGGAAAGAAAAAATATATTAAGAATCTCAAGGAAGCTCTCTCCCACTAAGTGGATATTTCTAGTCAGGAAATAAATTGTTATAAATAATCCATATTCTTTGGAAAAGGTTTCATGTTTCAAGAAAAACATGAATTATGAATAACCATTATATAAAGGAAGGGTTTATGACTTTTACCTAACTTGGAATCCAATTATTTTTTGGGAGAGAAATGATAATTCATTTTTCATATATAGATGATAAATTTAAGAAACATCTATCATCTTGGAACGGGATGTCCCTCTCTATGACTAGAAGAATTTACATTATTAAATCCATTATTTTCTCCATCCTTGACTACTCATTTATGGTTTCAAAATTGAACCATCATTTTATTTATAAAAATATTCATACATTAATTTTTATGGGATTGGTATATTATTGAATGAAAATTAGTCAATTTTAATTTGGAATAATGTTGTAAACCCCTTTTTAATATATTTTTGGGAATCAAAAACACAATTCTTTTCAATGATGCTCATTAAGAAAAGGTAATGGGGGAAATTTTTTATAATGAATCAATGTCTCCCATATTTATTAAAGACAGAATTATAAGAAAATTGACGAGGGATAATCTAAACTATATTAACTTTTTCATTTGGTCATCCATTAAATCTAAAAAATCTATATCTACTCTCACTATATTTGGATTGAAAAAACAGAATCTTCTCTTAAATTTTTACATGATAACTGGATGGTAACTCCTTTAATATCTCTTTTGAACAATCAGAATAATATTTTTGAATGTAAAATATCTATTAATGAATTTTGGGATAATCCTAGCCATGGAATTAAGGATAACATTACTAGATTTTTCAAAAAATAATCTTTTTATCCTACTGAGATATGTTTGTATCAAAACATTCATCAAATTTTATTTTATAATATAAAAGAATTTATCATGAAAATTTTTTGGTTATGAGAAAATATTTTACTTGGATTAAATATTAAGACAATTCTCAGATCAAGAAATCCTGATTAACACTTATTTGGAGGCTTGATCACAACAAAGATCCCAATTATATTTTTCTCTAAACATTTAAAAGCATCCTTTGTCAAAATTTAATATATTTAATCATCATAGAGAGGATGCTGAAAACTTATTTTTTCTACCACTTCTTCACTTTCTAAGGAACTTTATGATATTTTTAACTCAATCCATATGAGGCCTCCCCAATTTGTGTCCAGATCCAGTTTTCTATATATATTTCCCTATATATCTAACTTAAGCTCATCTTCACTGCGGCATCATGCATGCGATTCCATTCCCTCAGTATGTTTGAAATTTTATTATTAATGGAAATTAATAATTTTTTGTCCATTAAATTATAGATAAGATATTTTCTACAATAAACATAGACAACATAACTATAGTATGGACATTTTCATAATCCTATACAATAATTAAATATTTTTTTCTGACTTAGAATCGATGGGAATTACAAGCCACCTATGGTAAATATAGAAGTTTTTTAGAAATATCGTCTTTTGGGAAGGAAAAAAGTAAACATTTATGGTTCTTCAATTGGTAACATTGGACCTTATGGATCTAGGGTATCCTACCATGATCAAAATGGGTTGTTTTAGGGATTATTCTATTGAACAAGATGAATAGGTAAAACTATAGAGGGTAAAATCATTAGTTTTGTCCATGGAGTTACTTTTTCAAGGAAACAAGGATAGTCTAATCTATGTATTTAAAGCTACTCCTCAGCTATTTTTCATGTTTTTTTGTAATGGTGTGTTGCATCTCTCTTTTATTCTTATAGATAAATCAATGGATTTATTTATTTTTCTTACTAGATCCAATTTCAATGTCATCGAATTTTTTTGGAGTCTAACTCATTCTTGGATGGGATTACGAAAAAAGGAGTCATCTATTAAATTATTTTGTTGGATGGACTACCATATGGATAGTTTTTTCATTCTACGATATATTTTAATAATATCATCTCTTTTAGACTCATATATCCATTTTTCTATTCAATACAACTGTCTTTTATTTTTTCCAAGTCATCAATGTCTAAAAACAATATAATGTCAATTAGAAAATCACTATATTAAATCATTATACCGGACCATATTGGTGGTTACCTACTATGTTTTTATTCTCATAAAGCATTTTACTCCTTTGAATAAGGGTACTGGGAATAATCTAATTGGTTATAGGTAATGATTGGGTTATTTTAAGTCTTTTATATTCATTATAGAGTATTATGAGTGGGACTAAGTGAATAAATGGGAATCCTTGATTTAGGTTACAAATCTCATTTATATTATTGTTTTTTAATATATTTTTTTTACATTTTTTATGTGATATACCCAGTGGGAGATCATCCTTATATACATCCCTGTATTCCAATTTTCAATTATCATATGACCTTATGTTTACTTATTATCCCATTTTACTCTAATAAAATTGTTGTATTTTATATCATTTTTATATTATTTTGAAGGACACAATGATATATGGGGTATAATCTCCCATATTTAACACCTTGGACAACCAAAGAAATTTTTAATCCTTTTATGTATATGGAATAAATATTGAGGTCACATAGTTCCACTAGTCATGTTACTTTTCAATGTGATAATGTAATGAACATTACAATATGGTATCCAATGAATATTTTATTTATCATAAAAATTAAAAAAATTATAATGCAATATAGAACTTTTTTTGAGCTTCTTATATACATAAGGATGGTGCATCATGAAAAATATTTTTAATGGTAAATATAGGTTTTCAATAGATGACATTGATGTTTTAGATTAATGATGATATGGTTTCATCACCATGTTTGTTGTTCATGATGTTGAGGGTTATGATTAAATATGGATGTGTCTATTATCCCTGGAGGCATGATGCCACTAACAAATAATTATTAAGTATGTATGATCTATATAATATTTAGATATACCTTTGTATGATTTTATCACATAAGATAGAATATTTACTATTTATAGTTTAAAAAATAACACATACGTCATTTTCTGTTATAAGATAATTGGATAATTATACCCTATTGGTCCTTGGTTCATATGATTTCATTTATAAATATAGGTCATATGGATTCTATAATGGGATGATTGATTGTATTGATTATGTTAAGTTCATTCAATGCAATGTATGTATGATGAACTATTAGTTCAACATATGCTCATGAAGCTTTTTAATTGTGCCAACTGTGGGATAATAATAATATTTTTTGATTGCTTAAATTGTTATTAATAATTTATTTGGTGTTTTTTCCATTTATATTAGAATGAAATTATACTTAACTAAACCATTTCTATGACACCCTATAATTTTTTTAATTTTTTAAAATTAATTTAATCTTTTCAATATTTTGCATTTCCCACACCACTATATATAGATTGTGTTATATGAATGAACAAAGTAATTATTTCATTGTATTAAATAAAAAGTATAAATTTGGATGCATGAATCAATTATATTTGATTGTGGTACATGAAAAACAATTTATGGCTTGTTTCACACATAATTCCATGTTCCTTCGATATCATGTGTTACACATAATACCTAGTTTACGAAACTATAATGTAAAATTAAAATTATTATTAAAATATTATTGTAGTTGTCACCTAAACATTAGAATTGAAATTATTAAAAAGATTAAATAAATTTGAAAATTTTTATTTTAACATTTGTAAAAAATCGAATCATTTTTTATCAATTAGTTAGAAATGAAAACATTAACAATTTGAAAATATAAAATACCTTTTCATGGAAAATTATTTTTATATGTACAAAAAAAGTTCATAAAATCAAATTAATAAAACCACTTATTAGGAATGTTTATAATTAAATAAATTTATATATATATTACAAATTAATTAATAGAATTTGGAAACTAGTTAAAAATTTCTTAGGAATAACGTTAGAAACAAAATCCAATATTATGAATAAAAATATGCATTTTTCTAAAAGGTAATTGTACAATTTTTTAATAGAGACACAATAATATATATAATTTCTGATAATTTATATTTTTTGTTAGAAAAAATAAAATTCATTTGGAAATTGAAAATATCATAATTTAATTTGGTGGAATTTTTATATTTGTCTGGGAAGTTTAATTTTTTTAAAATAGTGAAAAATACTAAATTTTGATCAAAGAAAATTATTGAGTAATTTAATTAAATTTAAAAATCATATTTTATATTGGTTTTGAAGTAAATTTATATCATTTATACAATATATAACCCTATATAGTTCATTAGAACTAATTTAAAAGTGAAATTGTATAGAATAAAAATTCAAACATTAGAAACTTTTTAATTTAAAACCCCATTTTTTCATCATATCTATGGGATTATTTTTAACTAAATTTATTACACATATATGTTTGAAATTATGAAAAATTAATTTTATATTTTTATTCATCAAAATATTTAATTTATTATAAGAATGATAGAATTTTATTCCAAAAATATTTGTTAATGTAATTAAAATTTATTATAATGATTAAGGTAAAACTAGTTATTTTGTGGTTTAACACTATCTTATGCGGCCAAATACCCTAAAACATGTAAAAAACTAATGGATGGCCATATTTTGACCATATAATCACATAGATAAAAATTGGAAAAATATTGGAGAAACATGATTTATTGTAGACCTCTCAATATTCTTTAAATTTTTAAAATTAGAAGAATTCCAGTCATCCTCCACTATAAAAAAGAACTCATCTCCCAAACTTCTCCGAATCTCTCAACCATTGGATCATCCATCACCTTCCAAAATAAGATACCAATATTCCTCCTCTCATCCTATAATCCTTAAATTGGTTGGAAATATAATAATGGAATCCCTTTGGTTCAATCTAAAAAGAGTTACCTGAAAAAGATAATGTATGAATGTGTTCCATGGAAGTAAATACATAAGGCAAGGGTTTCTTCATTTCACTTTTTTTTATATGAGATACATGTAAAATATACCAATTATTCTAATATTGTGGTGTAAATACTACCCAATGACATTTTATATCATGAATTTAATTTATTTCATGTTATTAAATTTTACAATTGTGGTTATTCTCTCATATATCTCCAGATTCCAAAGTTACATAGGTTGTAATGGGATTTATACTCTCACTATTATTTCTACTAGAACATTTCATTATTGACCAATCATTTCATTTTTTTGTGTATATAATTTCCATGAATTTATTATATGATTCTTATACATAAATTTATGGATACTTAGATATCTATTTGATGATCCTTAGTTCGTGGTGTTTATGGTTCCAAAGATACCTAACCAGTAAAGTAATTTTTTCTCAATTTTCATTTACAGAAACACATGACATGTTATGACCCTATATTATTATATATTGTTCATAAAATACCCTTTTACCAGTTATATAATGAATATCATTCTTTTAATGATATTTTTGCTTCATGTAATGTTATTCTCTCAAGGAGATTATGATTAAGTGTTACAAAAGTTGAAATAGTTTTTTCTACAATCATAGTATTTATTAAGATTTTTTATGATTATTATTCAATTGAGGAAATATTAATACCTAACTCCAAAAAAATTTAGTAAATGTTATTATATTTTATTTATTTCTAATATCATCATGTACATGAATAATTTTTTTGCTATTTGGTACTTATAAATATTAGGAAAATATTTTAATGAAAATTCATCTTCATTTATCCTTTTAGTCAAGAAATAAAATTTTAAAAAAATATTTTAAAAAAAATTTCAATGTTTTTTACTATGATTCTTAAAATAAATTTTTACCCTTGATTTAAGTTTTTACTGAAAATTTATTTTAAAAGTAATCCCCTATGAATTTTCTGAAAAAGACAATTTCGTAAACTATTTACGGTATAGATTGATTGCTCTGTGTGTACGGATTTACCCGTATTCAAGATTATCAGTTCCTTGAAGATTAATTTTAATCTTTACATGGGTTTTTAAAGATTTTTTTCCTAATATTCTGGAAATTAATTGTTTTTTTGTTTTTTATTTAAAAATGTATGAAAAATATTTTACGATTAAAAATGTTTTTTTAAAAATGGGATGTTTATTTTATTAAGAAATTTTATAAATAATGTTTCAAAGATTACATTATATGGTTTCCAGTGTAGTTATCAAATTAAAGGATTTTGAAACTGACTTTTTTAAAATGTATTTTCAAAATAAATATTATTCTCATTATTTAATGCTTCATATGATCTTCCATGATCCATCCCCATATATGTTGAAAACCTATGATATAGATTGATACATACTAGGGATATGATACAGGGATACAATCAGTATTATTTCTATGAATGTTTAATGTTTAAGAGTAAATGTTTTCTATAAATTATGTTTCTCTTCCACGTGTAATACCATGATAAAATAATTATGAAAACAACATACAATAATGAGTAAATATATAATTAAATGATTTTGAAGCATATAAATTTTCTAAAGGTTTTTATATGAGGAAATATATATGATAACTATTTTGTTTCATGGGTTATGATATGATTTTTATTGAAACAATCTCTTTTCAAGTTTTATGAAATGATGAATGTTATATTATATTATGAAACATGAATTTGGGACCTATATCTCCTGACAATTCATTGGATAATGACATATTGTACATAATATCTATGGGTGAATGAGTTTTATCCAAGGTTCAATAACAATAGGGTTTATAGGTTGTAGTATATTCTTAAAAACCAGATGGTACATGGGTTTTAGGCCAAGACAAAAAACAATAGAGTACACGGATTGTATGTGATTTCTGCAAACATGAGGGTATAAATTTTGTAGACCAATCCAAAATATAAGAGGGTACATGGGTTGTATCCCATCGTAGAAAACAAGAGGGTGTTTGGGTTGTATCCCAAACCAAAAAAACAATAGGGTCTACGAGATATATCCCATGGCCAAAAATAATAGGGTACATTGCTCATATCATAAGAAAAACGAATAAGATGCATGATTTATAGCACACGACCTAAAATAATAGGGTACACGGGTTGTTACCCAAATCCTAATGCATGTACTCATGTGGTTCTCCCATGCCTAACATGTTATAATGGTATTGGTAGCTAGCCAGGGCATAAGATTTTATATGCTTATATGTATGCCACAGATTCTATGCCTTGTTTTTTTCTTATTATTGATGGATAATTATATTGATTTCCTTATGATTCTGGTCTTATAAACTACTAATATTAATTCCATGACTCATGTATAATATATTTCATACACAATGTATGATCTCAAAATGTAATTATCATGTTTTCATACCCTTGTGCTAATGTTAGGCTTATGAATATTCATTATTACCATTACTGAGTATCTAGGATCCCCCTTTCATATGTATTATTTACCAAGGTAGTGGAACATGGTTTTTAATATAAGTACTAATTGAATGATCTTTGTAAAAAACATTAATGATCTTTGAAGAAGTTATAATATTTTTTTCCATGATTCCAAACACACTAAACTATTATGGCCATTGGGCTTGTAAAATTTTAATGTTCTCAATTTAAATCAAAATTTATCTAATTTCTATATTTGTTAAATACGAGAAGCTATATCTTGTATGAATTTAATGGTTTAGTCAACCTTTGCAAACTTGGCTGAGAAAACATTAGTGAGATCTCTATGGATATTTATAAGAATATTTATAGGTATGTCTCAAAGGATATTCCTACCGTGTAATATATTTAAATGTATGTTTCATGATATTTGAATTATATAACTAATTATTCATGATTATGTGGGGTTTTTCTATAATATGTGTTCCCCACACTATGCTTTCATGTCTTAGTCAGTAGTGGGGACTATAATGAACATGGTTAATGTTCAATGATCTAGATATGGAAAGTAAGGGAATTATAAAAATGGATTCCTTAAATGGTAATATAATGAAGGGATTTAGGAAGGGGTTATGATTATTGTCTATACTGCTGAAGATAAAGAGGCCACAAGGGACATGTGAAAATTATGTGATGTTATAATAATATTTTTTTACATTAAATGTTAGAAGAATTGTTTTATTGGCATTTAGAAACATTATAACATGATTTATATTTCATATTCTACGATAAAGGTATTATAGATTAAGATGATCAAGTTTAGGTATGGGTTTCAGAATAAGGAAGTTTCATTGAAGTGTATATGTTTTGAAATTCAATGATTATGTTGAATGAATCCTCAAGTATATAAGGATTTTATATAGATGATTTTAATTTAGTCTTTTAAATAATGTGTTTAATGATATTGAAGACTTACGAAGAATTATTTAATGTAAATGTTACATTATAAGAAGATATACATTATCTTGTTCATGAGAATGAGATAATGATATTTTATATGGATACCGAGATGATTATATAGACCATGTAAATTAGATAGTATTTATGAGCTCATCACTAATAAATTATATGTTGATAAAGAGGTTTATAAAATCATGGATATAGTTTATGACATTTTTAAATTAAAAAAATATATCCCATGAACATGGGAATAAGAAATCAGGAATGTTTTCAATATGGACTTATTGTAATTTAGGATATTAAAATAGTTTAATTGAATACATGATAAAGTAATTGAAATATTTGGTATGTGGAAACAATGAGATATATTATGATATATATGGAATAAATGTTATTCTAGTTTTGAGAAATATAGTGAGCTTTTTTCCAATTTTCTGTATTTTCATCTATAGAAAGGGTTATAAGGATGGCCATTTATGGAAAACTATAATAAAACATCGAATAACATTCTAGAGAATAATTTTTTTTCTTTCCAAACGAGTATTTATGCATATTAGAAAACATTTTGTAACAATTTTATCTGATAAATACATATGGAATGGCCCATATATTAATTTTTTTGATCTAGTAATTTGTTAGTGGTTAGATAATTAAAAAGGCAATTTCATGTCATAAAATAAGAGATGAAGTGGAGATTATTCAAGGCATCAAAAGGGAGATATTGTGCTAAATTAACTATGTATATCTTCTTATGAAAATTATTCAACTTTTGGAAAAGGGCCATGAAATTAAATTTTGTCCTATTATTATCGTTTTGGATTATATTAATGACGTCTTTCATGCCTCTTTAGTTCTTATCTTTGTTACTTTTATCATTATCAATATCAAAATAATTCATGTAATCAGTGATCTCTATCACTCAATATAATTAATTATTCTGTTCCTCAATTCCAAAATCGTCACCTTTTTTTTGTTACGTGGAATCCTAGTTATGTATTCCTTGTGGTTAACTGTTATGTTTTTATCTTTCCATTTTTAAATAAAGTTTTGGTATTAAATTTTGTAATGCGTGTTTCTATGAATGATACCATCAAGTATTAAAACTTTTACATCCCAGAAAATATTCATTGGAAAATTAAATTTTATGAGGGTAGAATGTAACACCCTGATATTTTTTCATATTTTTTTCAAAGTAATTTACCTTTTTCATATTTATGAATTTCATGCAAAAATGGATAAAGATTGTGTTAAATGAATGAAAAAATTTTATTCTTATGTTGAATGGAACACCATGTAGATATTGTGATACATTAAAAACATAGATTCTCTTGTGGTATAGGCAACATTATTTTTTGATTTTGTTACACAAAATTTGGAGTTACTACGATAGACTTCATTACACACTTGTTGTAGTTTTACCAAACAACAATTAACTATTAATAATATTTTTAAAATATTATTTTATTTGTTACTTAGCCATTATAATGATGTTATAAAAACAATTAACTAAATATTGAATGTTTTATTGAATCATGTATATAAAATGAATCATTTGTTAATGAATTAGTTATAAATAATTGATGGTTCTATTTGAAAATAATGAAAGATCATTTCTATGAGAACTATTTTTATATGTACAAAAAAACTTATTTCAATAAAATTTAAAAACAATTTTAGTGAATTTTTCTAATAATACTTATATATTATAAATTCAGAAAAAATAATTTTGACACTCATCCTATATATTTTATATTAATATGATAAGAATAAATCGAATTTTATGAATAAAAATATGTATTTTTGTAAAAAGTTAATTTGAAAAACATTTAATGTTGAACCATTTTTACATATAATATTTGAAAGTAATAAAATTATTATTTTAATAATAATCCTCATTTTTGAAATAAGTAATTCAAAATTTCTTATTGGTTAATTTTTGTTATTTTTATGTGAGTATTTATTTTTTTATGAATAGTTTAAAAGAAAAAAATGTAATTGAAAAATGCATTTTAATAATATTTAGTTATATCGAAAACATATGGTTTTAATTTTTATATGGATAAATTTCATTATATTAGAATCATTAAACCAATTTTTGGTGACTAGAAACAATTTCACATTGACATTGGATATAGAAACCATTCAATCATTTCCCATTTTCACTATTAAATTATTTGTTTCTTGTCATCTCCATGATCATTTTTAAAATAGTATCTACAAATTAGATTTTTGAAATTTATAAAAATAGATTCCATATATTGATTTATGAAATGTAATAATTTCTAATAAGGTGATCTTAATTTTTGACCAAAACCATTAGTGAATCAAAATATAATTATTTATAGTGACTGTGGAAAAATCGAGTTTATTTAGTCATTTAACAAGATCTCCAGGGGCCAAATTCAATATAAACAAGTCCAAAATATATTATATATCTATATTTATACTTAATAGTACCTTATATTTAAAATCTGAAACTATTGTAGATACCTGATATAAGGGGAACCACTCAGTAATGGAAACCTACATATATTTACAAGAATGTAACTCCTCCTTCACTTTTAAAGGGAATTCACCCCCTCAATTATCCACACCCCTCAAGGACATTGGATCATATAATCCATAACTAAATATACTCCCAAAATGGATCCTCTAATATTATAATTTCACTATGGATATAAATCCCACCAACAATGCCCTTTGATGCAAATACAAATGAATTGAATGAAAAATAGGAGTTTTGAATGTGTAAAATAAATGTCAAGATAGAAAGTATGGATTTTCTCATCTTAATTTTATTTTTTTGATATTAATTCTATATTAACTTGTTAGATATTTTGTGTGGTGTATATACTATCTGATGGCATGTTATATCATTAATTTATTTTTTTTAATTATATGAAATGATTCAATTGACGTTATTCTTTCATGGATCTCATGATTCAAATGTATGAGATTAATTAACGATACTTAAAGTCCATCATTTATTTATAGGAAACTTATGACTTATTCACCACTCATTTAATTTTTTTGTGCATATTTAGTAAAGACCCTTATACTAGTATCACAGTGTAAGTGGTTACTCAATTACCTTGGCATATTATTTAAGGAATCATATCCCGATGCACCGATCAGTTTAGTAATTTTAGAAAACTAGACACATAAATATAATATACATTACAAATGAAACTATAAAAATATAAGATAATGATTCCTTTAATAAATCCATTATTTTCATATCTTATCCTTGTATTTTAGTCATAATATATATCTTGGTATCCTGTACAAAATAAAACATTATAAAGGGGTGAGATGAAATACTCAGTAAGGGTAAGTGTGCAAGAGAATCTATTAGGAATAATTATAAATAAACATTAATACAAGGTGAATAAAAAAATAAAATACATTTAAACATAATTATGATCATAATATAGGAAGAATAAATGATAATAAAAATAATTTTAAATAAATAATCATATGTATATTATACTTATAAAATAATCACATGGAATATCAATAAAGAATCTCAAAATGAATGAATGCTTAATTCTGGTCATCATAAAAATACCATCGAGGATTTATCCAAGACACCATAAAACATGTTTAATTTCTCAGCCAATACCCAAACTAGTTTGTCTCATTAAACCTATAAATCCCTCAAGTGGATATAGTGGTCTTATTCTATCACTTACTATGTCCAATACATTAAACATATGATAGGGGTGTAACATAATCCACATAATATAGCATGTGGAATGTTAATAAATTTCCACAATCAATAAACATAATTATAGAACATCCATTATAATATAATTAATGGTATCAAAATATCACATTAATGGTCTAACATATCATAGTCCATTCAATAATGTATGGTATATGGTATCGTATGTGATCAAAATCAATTAACAATAATATCAATCAGATGATATTGACATAGATAAACATATTCTAATATGTCTATTAAAAATTCATTTGAGAAATATAGTTTCATCAATTGGAAATCATTTGTTTAAAATTCATCATAATTATTCCAAAATATTTCCATTGAAAATAACCTTGTAAAAAATAAAATTAGTCTTAAAAAAATAGTTAATTTTGACTTTGGAAAAATCATCTCAATCCACGTATGTTGAGAAACATTCCTTCCGTATTTTTGTTGAAATATTCATATAATACTTCGTTTGGAAAAAAATTATTTTAAAACCATTTTATAAAAACTAAAACAAGGGTACAAAATTTTAAAAGTTCATAAGATAATATTAAACACCTTTTTAAATTTTTTATAAGACAGAAACATGGACTAAAAATATTTCACATTATAAACATAAATAGAAACAATATTGATTAAGGATGAAATAGTAAATTAACCCCTTTCCTTAAGCATGATTTAATCCATATGTGTCTAGAAATCCTTTACAGTTGTTTTAATCATATTATAAACTTATTAAAGAAAACTATTAATATTTATTATAAAATGTGTTATATATTTATTATATTTACTACTCATTTGTTAATAATATTTTATTCATCTAACAGTTTTGCGTGTTAATTACCATGTTTTCTCATGATTTTTTTGTATTGAATATCCCTATTATCATGAAAAAGGTATAGTTATATACAATAATAAATACTAATTTATTAAATGTGTCATTTGATCATTAAATAAATTTTATTGACATTTGTTTATATTAAAAATATATATTTAATCACATCCCTTCCTGGAGAATTTAAGTCGTAGTTACACATGAGAAATGATATATCTTAATATGGTTAAAAGGGTAAGGAATTAAATGATATAATAATTTTAAAGAGTCAATATAATATAATTATTATTATATGTATCCATTGTTTCCATCACTATAACCATACTTTTAAAATAGTGATGAAAAATATATTACACCACAACATGAAGTTGGTAAGTCGTACGTATGAACACATAGTGCATTCATTTTACATAGGATGCATTAAAGGAGGAATATAGATGTATGACAATCATAATAACATATTAGAATATATATGGAGATTTATTTATCATTTTTTTTCAAAAAAAACATAACGATGAATTACAAGGAGAATTTAACATGAATTAGGTGGTAGAAGTGATTACCTCTTCTTTGACTGAGTTCTTTTATATATCTTTTTACTTGACGTAAGGTTGGTATTTTTGGAAGTAATTGAGCTGAAGCACTCATATATTGATGTTGTAAATATGAATTATTTGAGCTTTTTGGATCTATAAGGCTCATAGTTGTGTAAGGAATCATGAGAGGATTTTTTATTTTATGATTATGTTGTGGTCACTTTTTGAAGATCTCATGAAATTAAATAAATATAAAATAATATTCAATTCTAAATGAATCCAATGTGATTAATTTAGAATATAATATTATTCTGGGTGAAACTCATGTCAAAATTTTTAATCTATTTATGGTCACATTCTATTCTTTATCATATAGAATTATCTTTTATTTAATCAATTTAAATTTTATCAGGAAAAAGTGGATTTAAACACATTGATGGTCAATATTGTTACTACTTGTAAGATCTCAGATTCTCCATATTGTGTTTTTTGTTTATGTTTCTGTTTATGTCTCTTATCATGGTTAAATAATTGTTTTATAATGTTCTTTTGATGACTAGGAGGTGTTCTGGGTGTTTAGGACACAATACTAGATAGAAAAAAGTTTCATGGTATGTTTCATAGTATGCACATAATTTGTCCCAACTATGTGGAGAGTCCCATGTAACCATGCCACATTGAATATAGGATTTCAAATGATTATCACATGGTTAGGAAAACCCTTCATAATTCCCAGAAAACAATGTGATGGGGTGATTTTGGTATAGTAGCTTGTGCACGGTTTACACACGGTTTGGAAAATCATGCGGGTAAACCGTGATGCCCATTAAATTTGGAAAATTTACAAAAATTACATCCCATGATTTTAAACACCATATTGGTATTCTACTCCATTACACCCCATGTATTCATTTTTAAGATGTTGGATGAACCAACCATCCCAAGGGTGGTTTTCCTTCCTTTCGTGGCCATTTGGAGCACCATTGGTTGCAAATCCAAACCACGAGCATATCTAACTTTCATCTTTCATCACCTTTTCATATTAGAGTTTTTAGTTTCTCCCATCACCATCAAGAGACCTCAAACCCTCATTTTCAGGGAATCCTAGGTTAGTGATTCATGGGTTGTGTTAATCTGGATCTAAGGCCCATATAAACAGTGTTCTCATCATCAAATTAAAGGTAGGTGGTATAAAACTTATATCCCAATGTTTTGTAATTTATTTGTGCACATGTGATCAGAATTCATTTCCCTCTTGGATTATGGTTAAATTTCATTGTGTGACCTTGTATAATTGGCACCAAGATAATGATCTTAGTTCTTCATGGTCCACATAGGACGCACGGAGGTTGACATTACCATTTTGGGGCCACCCATGGGGTGCGACGTCATTACCGAACCTAAAAAATGGTAGGGTTAAATGAATCATTTTCGAGTGGAAAAATGAATCCCATGTTGAAAATTTTAAATTGTTTATTTAGTTTAAAATGGGATAATGGTTTTGTGCCTATGATTTTAGTAACATGCATAAAGGGTTGTTTGACATGAATTGAAAGTGTGTTGATTGGGTTAAATGTGATTTTGTCGAATTGTATATGAATTTTGTTGAAATTCAAAATAGGACTAGTATATAGGGAATGGAGATCATGATAAACTGGAAATGTCTTGTGAATTTAGAACATGTAAATGATTTAATATATGAATTGATGAATGTGGAATGATTTAAAAAATGGGAAACATTGAGGAATACTATATGGGTTGAATGTGATAAAGTTATTGTGCTATGTCATATAAGAATGAAATCTAAATTGATGAATTTGAAAATTCTTGTGAAATGGGGAATGGGAAAAATGGGTTAAAATATGGTAATTTATTAATATTTTTTATGTATAGGGGTTTTTTAACACACTAAATGGGTTAAGGCACAAAATTGTGATTTTGGCTAAATGAATATGTATTTTAATAGGGAATGATTTAATTGGTTATGGAATAGTATTAATTCCCTTGTAGTTATTAGGTATTGTATTTTCCCAATGACATTGGTTATTTTTGGTTGTGTTATGGTATGATTACAGTGATTGGATAAATAGTTATGTGCACATGGATTCGTAGAGTGAGGTATTGACATGTGGCACTATGCCCACAGGTCGAGTTAGTGTGATACCCTAAACTCAACCGTAGAAATGAATAGTTTAGGGAAGGTTAGGGGTGTTATATTCCCCAAATGGTTTCCTTCCACCAAAACTATGTTTTCGAGGTGCGGATAATGTTCTTCTTTTATGTGTTTTTCCCAAGTGAGATAGGGACTATATTTTTTCCTTATTCATAAGTATGGTTCTCCATAGACCCATTTGTAAACAATGTATCCACATAACACATGGAAGATGTAATAAAATGTATTAAATAATGAAGTTGGTAATATAAATAGAATTGTTTCAAATGATAGGAATTCATTAAGTGAATCATGGATACCCAATGGAACCCGACAGCTCCGTTTTTAACTTGCCACTTATTATTTTACTTTCAGTCATTATCTATTGGAGTTGTAATTTTGCAGATACCATTGGTGGTGGCCTAAATTGTTTTTCACTCACATGCTGCTTGGGCTGTTGTCTAGTAACCGAGCATATTTCATGGTTTCATGTTATGATTAGGGAAAAGGCACTATATTATGATGTTGACTTCTTCTTGGGTTGTACATTGAGAAGGATGTGGATGTAGAATTGGGACCCATTTGTATATCTGGCTATCTGTCATATTTGGGATTTTATTCACTTTTCAATACTACTATTTCATAACAGTACTAATGTTGTATTATGGTTGGTACCTAGTTGAGAAATGTTGGCTTGCATGTTTATCAGTCATTTCATATTTTTTTCCCAATTCATATAGTATTTTTTTGTTTATTAATCTAGTAAAGGGGTATAGTATCCCCACATTACTCATTAGACCCTAACCACTAGTTGGAAACTTCTAGGGTATAGGGAAGCACACTTTAGGTCATGTGACGACTCGGCCTGGGGCATCAGCTTAGTGGCTGCTGGGTTTGGGAAGTTATAAAGTGGTATTAGATGAGTTCATTTCGGTTTCCTACTATTGGAGCAGGTCGATATGATACTAGTATGTGTTTGGAATTGGTAATGAGATCATTTCTAAGAGTATCTAACACTAGTATGGGGGAAATCCCATGTCACCCAGGATGGGAATTATTGTTTTTAATGTGTTGTTACTGTTGGATGATATTTTACTATTGGGTGATGCACATGTTGTGTGATTTGAATGATTTATTTTATTTTTCTCATTGCTAAAATGGCATGAGGTTGTAAAATCATCCATAATTATAGGAACCTATGTAAATAAGTGGAATAAATCATTATAGTCACACCCAAGGGATTGGTGTGCGTGGAATGGAGGGTAGAATTCATTTTAATTACTGGATTAATTTGAAGAAAATGATGCTTAATAATGGGAATTCATGTGGGTGAATGAAAATAATGAAAATGAATAGTTAAGGAATATAATGTATAAATATGTGTTATAAAGGTTTTATAATTTAGGGTTGTGATAAATTGTAATGGTTAATTTAGTGTCTAATAGAATAAGATTACTAATACCGGTAAAATGGATGATGAATTTGTCATAATGCACTGTGTAAATGAGTTAAAATATTGATTGCAAGATGTTCTGAAAGGCGGTAATCTACCTAAGAAGAAGTGGTTTGAATATGTATTGACTAAAGACTTATGATTAAGTAAAACATTGTTACCCCATGTTAACTATGATCCACATTAGGTGTGGTAGTGGGTATGGATCATGGTTTGATATTGATCGTGGGGATAGAGAATGAAGAATGGTTTGTTTTATGATGGTATCATGGGATCTTTTCCATCTGTGGTAAAATTATGTCAGTCATTATTTGAATCATAGGGTGATTGATATGTTTAAAATGAACATCATTGAGTTCAATGGTGGATATCCTTTGTGTTAATGGTTAGTCCATTGTATGCGAGGTTTAGGTAAATTAGAGTGCCCTATTTTGATACTATGGATTTCGATTTTGTGGCATTTCTAGTTATGATATGGAATAACTGATGATTTAGGGAATCCTTGGTGGGGTTGTGGCCTATCGGTCATGAGTCATTGTTTTGTAATGTGAGTGTGGAAACCCTCGTTGTTCGTGACCGTACAGACTACATGATCTACCTTAAGGATGGTGCATGGTTCTTGGGGACATTGTGAGTAGAGACCTTATGAGTTGTGTTTTGAATCCTAGAGAGGATTTCTGGATAATATTTTTAATTAATGTGTACACCATTGATATAGAAACATGATTATATGGTAGTTTGGTGTGCTCGACATATTGTGCATTGGAACAGTGGTGATAGATCCATTCAAGATCATTGTTTCATTCTTGTCATGATATGAATGGTTTGGAGAGAGGACCAATTGAATTCTCTGGCAGTGAATCTTGTCTAGAGAGTTGGTATCATTTAATCCTATATGTGACCTATGAGAGAGTTTGGATGATTTTTCTTGTTCTTTTGGGTGTGTGTCGCACATTTAGATGTTTTTGACATTGATAGTGGCACTCTGAGTGTTTTATGGTGAATGTTGGTCCCGGATGTCTATGTATGACGGTTAATGGTTGGTGGTGCAACTCGAGTTGTGGTTATGCAATGATAGATTTATAATGTCAAGTGTGGCCTCATGGGAGGTTATCCAAGCAGTTCAGGAACCTCAAAAAATGAAGATACACAGATTCTTTAGAGGAGGTGGCAAGGCGTACTTAATACCACCATGTTTAAGTAAATTTTATATTTGTACCTAGTAAATTCATATGGAAACCCTAGTGTTTTTTATATGAGGTATAGATCTCTTTTATGGGTTATACCATATGAATTCTTTACTTTCCTATTTAGAAGATGATTAATTAAGGATATAAAGTTGTTTCTAAAGGAAGCAAGAAGGGTGAATGAAGTGTGGTCGTATGATTTATCTTGATGATGACAATAAAGGGTAGTGTGGTTATGTGGCCAAACATGTTGGCATGAATGGGTTGGTTTTTGGGTTAGATGTAGTGGATTCCATAGGGCTAATGAGGTTATCTAACCAAGATATAGGGTTAGCTAAGTAAGATTTTGATGAGCTACACATAAGTAAAAGATTATTTGTGAGTGAGTATTTTTTAATAGTGTGGTAGACCATTGTGCTTAAGTTTTTATTTGTAAGGGATGAAACAGAATAAATTTAGTGGTGTGGTTGAAGTAATACCAGATGATGAATTATTCCATGACTTCTTGACTAGTGGTCATAGGGCGGGGTTGAATCTCAGTTTTCCATCGCACTTGAGTGGTGGTTCCTAAATTCCAACGATAGGTGTATAGAAGGGAATCCTAAAATCCTAATCCAATCATGGTACACCGTCATGGGAGGCGGTATCAGGAATAGATATTTTTGTGGTGGTTCTCATTGATAAATTGTTAGTGTACCTTAGCTAGTGACGATCATTCTCATCATTTGGACATCATCATAGGTATGTTGAGAAGTTCTAGCTTCATTCCAAGAGTCATGAAGGTGATTGGTTGGGTGAGGGATATCATAGTGTTTACACACATGGAAACAATATATGTGTAAATTGATTATGGGGTATTCACCCTCGATGTATTTCGGCAATTTCCTTCGGATGGGATCAATGTCGACAAACGAAATGACTGTCATTACCAAGAATCCAAGAATCGAAACTATGTGACGCTTGTTTTAATTTTTTTTTTGAAAAAAGACAGATATATATTCTTGTGTTTGGGGGTTTGGTTTTTGATCGATTATATGAAAATATGGTTATAATCCCCCATGGATAGTAATTTTAACGCCATTTTTTTGGTGTGGAGTGAAATCTCCATCCTGAACGTGCGGAGAAGAACATCTGGTTGATGTAGTGGAAAATGGTTTCCAATGAGGAACCTGTGAGCTGCATGTAAGGTTCATTATAGAGGCCATGTATGCCTTGGATGTAGTGACTAATGATCTATGTATGGGATTTGAGCTCATAATGGTTCCTTGTTATGATCTTGATGTCTATACTGAAGTTGTATAATGGTGTGGTTGGATATGAAAATAGGTTTTGGCAAGTGAGGTTGGCCTCTATAACTCCAATGAAGATTGAGATTAGACTCGTGTACTTTTCCTTGGCTGGTTTGGAATGTCTTCATGTTGAGGGAACCTTATCCATTTGATGTGTTTTCATGCCAATGGTGGAGCCCAATGATGGTCTGACGGGAAGTAACATCATGATGATAGAATTATGCATGAATTTAGGGAATACCCCCTAGTGGGATCTTATAATGATAATGATAGGAAAAAAGTCATTAATCACCTTGGGAAAGTAATAAGGGGTTGGGTATGATCAGTGGATGGTGGGTGCTCATTGAAATTCGAGTCAGGGGTGGTCTGACCAGAGATGGTAATCATTAATGGGATTAGGGAGAGTGACCCACCTCTGGGTTAATATTGTGGAGGCAGGTTCCATCTTTAAATAAAGTAGTATATTGTGTGGTCATGATGATCTTTTTTTCCTTTGATTTATAGTGTAGTAATGTCCTCCAATGAAGTATTCACTGTGTAGTTGGATTCCATAGCAGGGTAATTCCCCTATAGATGATTTGGAATAGTGAGTTGGAATTTGTCAAGTTATGTGAGTGTAGGGTTGAGATTTAGATTATATATCCTTGATATTAGAGAATCAACATAAATAGGTAAGTGGAGTTCGAAGGACAATACATTATTCTTTGGTAGATATTGTTTTTTTTTCATTGTTTGTGTTTCAAAAATAGAGGAAAATGATGCCATGTGATTTTGATCGGTAGTTGTGAATAGGATTATACCATGTGTGGGTGAGGGTTAGTTCCTCCATAATGAAATAATGATTTCTGTGTTTTTTCTGTGTATTGTGGGTTAAGCACTATTGCCTAATTTGTTCCTAGGTATTTTTGCTGAATGATGAATGGTGGAAGTTGCTGCATCTTTGAGGAGTATATGGTTTGTGTTGTTGGTTGTGATGGGGATGTATTGTTATTCAAGATAGTGCATTGGTTTACTTTTAGTGGTAGCTCTATAGTGTTCAATGGGGACATTTGAAAATTATAAAAGCTAGATATGCCTAGTGGCATGATGTCTTTTCGCACAAGCCCAGTGATGATAGGGAATAGGAGCTCAAGGAAGAGCCGTTATAATGTGGGGAGGTTGTAAAATACCATATTCTTTATGTGGTGGGTCTTTTCATTCAGTTAAAGTCCCCTATATTTTTTTCTATAATTTTTTACTAAAGATATTGTGAAGTCCCAGGGGTGTTCTGATGGTTCAGGACATAAAATAGGATGAAAAAGGAGTTTCAAGGTATGTTGTGTAGTTTGTGCACACTGTGTAGAGCATCCCAGTTAACCGTGCATCCTTCGATAGAGGATTTTTCATAGTTAATCCATGGTTAATAAAAAAGGTTATAATTCCCAAGAAACCCTTAAAAGGGGTGATTTTGGGACAATATAATGTCTACAGTTTGCGTATGGTTTGGAAAACCGTGCTGATAAAATGTGCAGCCTCATAATGTTGAAAAATTTAAAAAATGTCATCATGGGATTTTAAACCCCCACTCGGGATTCTCCTCCATTCATACCCCTGAAACCATAGTGACAATCATGGATGACCCTATCTTACAAAGGGTTATTATTCTTCGATTCATGGCAATTTAAATATCATTGGTTGTCAATTGAATCCCCTGGTATGTATAACGGTCTACATGATTAACTTTTAGGAATTGCGTTTCTAGTTTCTCCCATCTCCATATGTATACCTAAAATCATAATTTTCTGGTCAAACCTCATTAGGGATTCAATGGGTGTTTTAATATGGATCCATGGACATGATTAAGACTTCTCAAATATTTGGATTCACTATAGGTGGTCTAAAACATATATCCCATAGATTTTTTATAGATTTGTGAACATATGTTGAGACTTCATTTCCCTTTTGTTACATGTTTAGTAAACATGGTGGGATATGGTAAATTGAACACCTAAATAATGATATAAATACATCATGGTCCATGTGGGACTCATGGATGATGAATTGACCATTTAGGGGCCACCCATGGGGTGTGCTGGCAATCCCATTCCATGAAAATTGTAGGAGTAAATGAAGGGTTATTGAATGATAATGTGTAGCCCATGTGGAACATGTCTAAATAGTTTCTTTAATTTTAAATAGAATATTGATATTGTGTAGATGATTTTTGGAACATGAATAAAGATTTTTTTTCATGAATTAAAAGATGGTTGATTGGGTTAAATGGGATGGTGTTGAATGGTATATGAATTATGATGAAATTCCAAAGAGGAATAGTACATATGTAATGATGAGTATGTTAAATTGGGAATGGATTGTAAATTAAGAACATTAAAATGGTATTATTGGAAAATTGATGAATGTGGAATGATATAATAAATGGGAATTTATGGGGCATACCAAATGGGTTGAATGTGATAAATTGATTGTGCATTGTATCAAATGAATCTACCCTAAAATGAATAATGGGAAAATACCTGTGAAATGGTTAATGGATGAAATGGGTTAAAATATGGAAAATGATGAATATTGGAACATGTAGGGGCTGTTGAACACAATTAACGTGTTAATGCATAAGAATGCGAATTTGGAAAAATAGTTATGAATTGTAATTGGTAAGTGTATTAATTGGTTATGGCATAATATTAATTATAGTGTTGTTATTATGTATTGTGTTTTCCCAATGACATTGGTTATGTTTGGTTGTGTTATAGTATGATTTTGTTGATTCGATAATCAAGCATGTGAACATGGAATGGTAGAGTGAGGTATTGACATGAGGATATACACCCACAAGTTGAGTTAGAATGAGGATCAAAACTCCACCCCAAAAATACACTGGTTATGGAAGGGTACGAAGGCTCTATTCCTATAATGGTTACATTCCACCCAGAATGCGGCTTCATTGTGAGGATAATGTGTTTATTTCTTATGATTATACCTTGTGAAACATGGACTTGATTTTTCCCTCATGCATAGTGATGGTTTTACTTCAACCCATTTGTAAATAATCTGTATGTCTAACCCATGGAACATGTTATAATATGGATTAATTAATGAAGGTAGTAAAAAAAAATATAATTGGGATAAATGCTAGGAATGTATTAAGTAATCCTTGGATTCCTAGTGGCACCTGATATGTTCTTTTTTTACTCACCGTTTTTTTATACTTGAGTTCACTCTCTACCAGACTACATATTTGTTAGACACCGTTGGTGGTGGCCTATTGAATTTTTTACTCACACCATGCTTATGACTGTATTGGATACTCGAGTATATTTTTTGGTTGCAGGTCTAGATTAGGAAAAATGACCTACAATAGGACGTCGAGTAGTGAGTGAGATATACATGGACACAGATCTGAACATAGATTTGTGTCCCTCTTGAAGATTTTTTCATTTGTCTTATTTTGGAGTTTATTCACATTACACTACTACTATTTCCAAAAAATATTAATGTTTAATTATGGTTTTTACCCATTTGGGAGATATTGGGTCGCATATTTATTAGTCATTTCATAATGTTTCCTCTATTCATATTGTGTTTTACTTTGGATTACTCTGGTAAAGAAACTATAGTCTCCCCACATGACTCATTATACTATTAACACTAGTTTGTGACCTCTAGCTTATGGGGAGGTGTGCGTGAGGTCATGTGATAACTCGGCTCGGGGAATTGGTTTAGTGTCTCCTGGGTTGGGGATGATACACTATTAAATTTAAAACTAAACATAAATGATTAATGGTTAAAATTTTCATCCTAATATAAATCATTATGATTAATTTTTTATTTTTATAAATTTTATATAATTTTTAAAATTATTATTGATTCTAATAATTCATTAACGGTGATTTTGACACTATTAATGTCATTGACCATTACAAAATAAATAAATCTAGATATCTGTTAATAAATAAATCTAAAAAACCACTAAAACGTCAAAGATGTCTAAAAAATTTCTCGTATGAAATTAATTCTATCATATTTTAATTATTTTATTATTTTTAAAATAATTTATTTAATATTGCGTTTAATCAAATAGTTATTACATCATTATTGTGTCATCCTTTATGGTAAATCCTTATTTGATAAATATTAACAATAATAAATCATGGATATGATAATCACATTATATATAATTAATACTTATAGTTTATATATGATATGAAAATCCACTTATTTAAAATTTAATACATATTAAAACTTGAGTATGACATATTTGACTTTTCTTAAAACAAAATACGCAAAAAGTCATAATTTCATACAAGTGTATCCCATAGGCTATAAAATCAACCGAATTATTATTTTGGTTGACACTTAGTCATCCAATAAAATTATGAAAAGAGTTAGTGTAATTTTAAAATAATTTTAATATAATATATTTATCATATTTAATTGGTTTAACCTTAACCGTGATAATTAATATTACTAAGTGTTCTATTCCTATTATCCAAAATGAATAGTAAAATTTTATAAATCTGAAGCTTCTAATTTCAAATATTGAATTATTGTTTTCAAAATTCATAACATAGGATTGTTTAATAAATATTTAAAATTAATCTTGTAGATATGGTGAGAAGACATGTTATTAATAAGAGAGTGTGAAAAATATTGAAGTGTTATTACAAAAAACACTAAATATAAATAATATTCTCATGGACATAATTGAATTAACATATTTATCATTTATATAAATTTACCTAAAAATTAATTTAATATATACTTTAACATTATTAATTTTTTATATGAAATAACAATTTTTAATTATAATTAAGTATTTTTTAATAATCAAAAAATAAAAAATATCATGAAAATAAAAAACTACCAAAGTAAATTATTATCTTCATATTTCAAAAAATATGTTTATTTTTCCTAATATAATTTTCAAAAGTTTAAAAATTTTACTTTTAAAATAAGTGCACGATTAAACAGTGTTAAAAAACCTTTATAAATATATAGTTATTTAGTAAGGAAAAAACTGATTCATTCTTATCTTATTCTAATACAAAAATATCTGTGAATTTAAATTTTTTTTAAAAAATTTATAATATATAAATTTTAATAATTTGATTAATTTTATTCATTAATTCCATTTTATTTTCTCAGATATAGAAATTATATTTTTAATGTTGGTTGATGTGATAAACATATGCAATAAAAAGAATAATTTAAGAAGATACATATCATAAAATCTTCAGGCGATATATTCTTCTCTCCTTCAAAAAAATTTAGCAACAATGTTTTCATGAATATTATATTCTGAATATATTATGGTGTTTCTTCTTCATAACATCCATACGATACCACATTTCTTATATTATATTATCATTTCTTCAATGAACCATTACTAGTCGAGTTTCTTAATTCCTCAACACTTCCTCTCTAGTATCAAGAATCGTGAAATGATATTTATAGTAGGACAAACCGTGTTCAGTTCTATTTAATTTTGGGTTAGTACATGCATTGGGTATGGAATGTACATGCTTAACAATGATATGTGGAACACACCATGAACATTGGACAGAAGTGTTGGCATGAAATGTGATAATCCACAGTCCAAATTCTCCCCAAAATTTAAAAAGTTCTGATGCATCTAGGTATTATTTTTCAATTCTTATATAATTCTATGCTAGCATTCCATAGAAATTCTTCTTGAAATACCGGATTCCCTACATTAAATCACTAATTACTTATTCAGTTTTCAGGATTACTATTTTTCATACTTTTAGATTCATTGATATGGATTTAAATAATCTTTACCATTTCATTTGTATCTTCAAAAATTACTATTCCTTTATGATTCCAAACGAAAAATTCTTCCCAAATAGTTAGTTTATAAAATATATTTCCATATAATTCATCATACGAAACCATTTTAATAATTTTATTAAAACTATTATTATATAAAATTTTTCCAAAGGTAAATTAATATCCAATATATATTGAATGTCATGTGAGAATGATATCAAAAAGTATTATAATGTGTGAAATGTATTTTTAGACTATCCATTAGTTTGAGGGTGATAATTTGTTCCAAAATGTAGTTCGGTACCAGAGGGATTTATGATTATGTTCCCAAAATTTTGATCTCGATCGTAGATCATGATCAGACAAAAGTGAAATAGGTGCACTATGTTATCTTATAAATTTATTAATATAGAGTCTTTCAAGGGGATCTGCTGAAAAAAAATCCCTTATAATGTTGAAATTTGTAGGTTTTTTAATTTAATCGACAATAACCCATATGTAATATTTCATTCATGGTTTCTCTGGTAATCCAGTGAAAAAATCATTTGTAAAGGAATCTCATTTCCACATCAGAAATGTAAGGGGTTTCATGAGTCTTCTTATATGGTGTCTCTTCACCATCACTATTTGGAAAACTAAATAAATGGAAATAGAGTCATAAATTTTCAACTTCATATTATCCTGCAAAAAATATTCAATCAAATATTTATACATCTTATTTCAACCATGGTGTATAAATAAATTTTAGCTCTTATAATCAACCAATAATACCATAATTAGTTTGGGTATATAGGGAACCAAAAGTCTCCTAAAAATGTTTAAAATACCATCTTCATATATTATGCCTTTAAATTTTACATCATTAAAAACTTTTTTTGTTAAATTCTCATTATCAGGCATAGATATTTCTATATTTTCAAATAAATTCTGTTTGAAAACCATTTGATATAGTAGTGATATTACACTTTCCTTAATAATTCTCATTCTAATCTTTAAAATATCTTTAAAAACATGATCCCTTTCAAAATTTATTTTCATCATTACGTAATGATCCTTCTTTCTCAATGCATTTGCGACATTATGTTCATTATATGGGTGGTACTTTATTTAATATCCTAATCCTTGAAAATATAGAGCCATCCCCTTTTACTCATGTTCTGTTTTTTTATATGAGAATATATATATTAAACTCTTGTTAGATTTATATATCTCACATCTTTCAGAATTTTTAAAGTGGCTCCATATGTTTAGAGAAATTCTTATAGTTTATAATGCATGATCTAGAGTTTGATTGTTCTTTTCATTGGTTTTTATCTTCCTTGATACGTAGTAAATAAATCTATCATTCTATATAAGGACCCAACAACATCCTTTTTTCAAGGCATCCAAATTATCACAAATCCAACATTTCCTAAGGAATAGTCATAATGAAATCATTGGATAATATTTTCATCAATTATTCATAACATTCCTCTCATTATTGATTCCAAACGAAATGAATGCCTTTATATGTGATCTTATTGAACAGGTTATCCAATCTAGAAAAATTATGACCAAAACCCCTATAGTAACCTACTAAACAAATGAATCTATGTAACTAGGTTATTCTCATTATTTAATGTCAATATTTTATTTCTTTTATCTTTATATTATCAATATATATTTTTATCATGTATAAAATATGGCCATGAAATGAAATTTTTTGAATCTAGAATTCATAAATTCAAAATATACCTTATAAATCACCCCTTATGAGTGTCTCGAGAAAAATAGGAAAGTGATTTTCATGGTCTTTATACATTTTAGAATACACCATATTATCATAAATAAATACCACAATAAAATCATCATGATATTCCTTGAATACTCTATTCAAAATATCCATAACAAGTGAGGGTGAATTATTTAATTTGAATGTAATTATTATAAAATTATAATTTTCCTATCTGATCCAAAAACATATCTCTTTAATTCCTTCCTTCATTACTCACAATTGATTATATGTAAAACGAAGGTCAATCACTAAATAAATTAGGTCCATGAATTTGATAAAATAAATAATAAATATGAGGAATATGATATATATTAAGTATTGTAAAATAATTTATTTCCTTATAATAATTACATATAATCCTGGATCTATCCGTATTCTTAGAAAAAGAAAGGTGGATCCCCATAGAAAAACACTAGGGAGAATAAATAAATTTTTATCCAACTCCTTTAGTTGTTTATTCATCTCTAGCTATTTTAAAATGGCCATTCTATATGAAGTTTTTGATATTGGTTTTTTATCATGGATTTACATAATGGAAAACTCAACATCATGCACTGGGGGTGTTTTGGATATTTCCAAGGAAATAAATTAATTTTATCCTATAGAATATTTTAATCATTAATTTTCCGATCACATTATTCATCCCTAGTTATTGTTTTCTCTTCCTCCCAAAGAATTTTACTCACTAGTACTACTGGGGGTGGTTCTTGATAAGAATCGTAAGATGATGTATCTTATATAATGATAAGAATATTTATATATTCCTCAAAAATAATAATTTCATTCTTCTTGAAATACATTTTCACATCATATTTTGAATGCCTATCAAAACTAGGTACTATATCAAATTAAAAAATATGTATGATGACTGGGTTATAAAGTAATCACCATTTATCTGTCATAATAGGGGTAGCCCAAAAAATATTTGATACAATGAAACATCCCTAATGTTTTTTGAATAAAAACACTATTATTAAATAAGAATTAAAATGTAAAATTTCCTTATAAAACATGGAAGATATAAATTGAGTTGATGATGTAGAATCAAATAAATTATTAGCTAAATTTCAGTATATGATTAAAGTACCTTCCACCACATCATTAAGAACATCAACATTAGCTATTCTGATTTCAGGAGCTTAGCATTTCTCCATATTCATTTTCTATGGAATGTTTGTCTGACACTTAGGACAATAATTTTCATAATCACCCGTAACCATACAATTAAAACATTCTAAATTAGTAAATTCATTCATTCAAATTCAATAATTATATTAGTGTTTATTTTCTCCACACTTGTAATAATATCTTGTTCATTCCAAGAACTTTCCATGAAATTTCATTCCACATTTTTTACATGGTAGAAATTCAAATATTTCATTAAAAAACATTTCCTTACTTAATTTTCTATATTGTTCTGAAACCCTTTTATTATATCTCATTCAATTGAAACAATATTCTTTGAATAATTAAATCACTATTGATATAGTATGGGATATTATATCCATATTCGTTGATAATTTCCTAGGGAACATTTAATTTTGATTAAATGGATTAAGCCCATAAATGAAATAATCAATGTTACACTTTGGGTTTTTTACATAATCTGAAACATTCCATTCAATCATTTAAATGACGCAATCATATTTAGAAACATTTTCGTACTTTCTTTTCCTTATATTCAATAACTATATCTTTATATCTACTCTCTATATATGAGGGAAATATTTTTTCATAAAAATATTTTTAAAATAATTCCATTACATGTTTTCAATTTATTCACAATCCTTCATGTTCTGAATCAATAAAAACCATTGATCACTATAAAATTATAGATGATAAAATTCCATGATATCATTGTCTATTTTTTTCTTCCCAATTCAAGAAATATCTTCTCTAATATGAATACCTATTTTTCAAATTAAAATTTATTTTTAGTCCCATTGAATGATGGAGATTGTTTTATCATGAAGGGGTCTAACATGGGTCCTCCATGATGTAGATCAGGATCCTCCATATGGGTAAGTTAATTAATCATTTCCTAAGTCAGTTGTCTTAGTATAGTTATAAGTTGTTCAACACCAGTTTCATATCCAACTACAACATCATTATAATAGATAGGAGGGAAATATTACATGAATTATGTGTATTGGTACAGTTTACATTCCATCCATTAGGTGGTATTTGTTAACAATGGGATAAATAGGTTTTTTTATAAATAATAATGAATAATTTCTAAATAACATAAATAGAAAACTACATTATAACTAACCTTAAAATAATATGAGTTTTTACTTTAGGATTATTCATAACGTTCATTATATGGTTACAACTCCCAAATGTATATATTTCTATATATAGTATCCAAATTATCCATGAAACATCCTCCAATTAAAATTGTAATGACCCCAACCCCAGAGGCCCAAAATCTTTGGTAACTTTATAACGTTGTAATATTTTACATGGAATCAAATCCAAAATGAATGAATAACATAGTAGTATTGAAAAACTAGTTACATAATTGAAACATATTTTAAAATTATAGTAGTAAACTGATACATAATTATTCCGTTAAAAAAATATTATTATCTTAGCTTATCCCTACATGTTAGTCATAATATACATCTTGAAATCCTGGAAAAAATAAATGATAAGAATGGAGTGAGCTCAGATGCTCAACAAGGGTGATAATACAACAGATGATATCAGGAATAAATAAGACTAAACATTAAGGGATGGTGAATAAATGAAACACATTCTATTTGAACACAGTATTAATCATATAAATGTATGATAAAATAAAAATTAAATAATTCCATATAAATAATCACATTAATATTCTACTAATCAAAAAATAACATGGAATATAAATAAATAATCTCATAATGAGGTAATTCATAATTCAAATCCTCATAACTATACCATCACATCTTTGTCCAAGACATATTACATAAATTGGTAAGGCCTCAACCAATACCCAAACTAGCTAATATCATGAGACCTACCTATGCATCGAGGGGATATAGAAGGCCCCACCCATCCCTTACTATGTAAAAATAATTATTTATATAAATGTTATGAAACATAATCAATATATAAAATTATACGAATTGTTAATAACTTTTCACAATCAATAATTATAATAATAATAAATCCAGATTAAATTGATAAATGGTATCAAAATAGAACATACACAGCCTAACTAATCATAAAACATGCAATAAAATATGTTAGACAATATCATAATTAATTAAAATAAATTATGAACAATATTTAACCAATTTATCTGACATATATGACATTACTATAATTAAATCATTATGTAATTTTTGAGAGAAATAACCCTTTTTATCTTTGAATCGTTCATATATAAAGTTGGTAAATTATAAAAGAATTTTTTTTGTTAAAATGGATTTATAAATACTTTTATTTATCATCAAAAATAAAATTCCTCTTGCATTGGGAAAAATGAAATAATTTTTCATATATTAGAAAAACATTCCTTCCAAACTTTTTGTCGAAAAATTCATAGAATACATCATTTTGGAAATAAAAAAACCTTCCTTTGAAACCATTATTTAAAAAGTCAAACAAGGGTAAACATAATTTAAAAATTAATAAGATAATATTAAAACCCATTTTTTAAAATAATTTTAGAAACCACATACAATGAATAGAAATATTTCATAATGGATAGCTAAAAAGAAACAATGTTCATAAAATACATGATTGTTAACTAAACCTCTACATGTGGTCTTATTTCATCTGTATGATTCTAATAATAATTTATAGTGGTTTTAAACATATTATTAACTAATAAAATAAAAATTTAAAATATTAATTATATCCCATATGATCGATTTATTAAATTTTACCACTCATGGATTAATAATATTTTATTCATTTCCCTGTTTTTGGTGTTAACTGCCATATCTTCTCAAGAATATATTTTATTGAATGTTCTTGTTATCTAGTACAGTATATATTTATATAATGTACATCATAGTAATTAAAAAAAATATAATATTTAATGATAAAATAAATTTTATAACTACCCTTTATATTCTAGAATAAAATATGAATCCCAACACTTTGTGGAGTTAGTAAACTGCGCATACACACGAGTGATGATATCAATTTTATATGGTATAAAAGGTTTATTTTATATTAATTTTAGAAAATAAATAACATGTCATATTTTTTTATATATCCAATATTTTCATCATTGTAACCGTCCTCATAAAATAGTGGTTAAAAAAATTATACCAATATGTGCAGATATTAATATAAATGTATGCACGAGTGGTGATTTCATTTTTCATAGGATAGATAAAAGGTAGAATATTCTATTCTCATAATCATAATGACATCTTAGCATATATTCCATTCTATACTTAAAACATTATCTTATAAATAATAGATAAATACAAATTATATTAGTAAATAAATTAGAATGAGTTGGTAAGAATGATGAACTCTTCTTCAGTGGACATCCATTAGAACAATTTTTAAGGGATGATGGGTTGGCCATTTTGGAAGGATATGATCTCCATAACATAAATAAATATTTTAATAAGTGTAATTTAAAGTGGTTTTTCAAGCTATAAATCTCAATGTGGTTTGAATATTGGAGGGAGGAGGTGAACTTTCATAATTGAGGTGATGTGTAATTTTGGAAACTCTCAAAATATTAAATTAGATGAAATTAATTTCAAATATAAATGATTCCTAAGTAAGTTATTTAGAATATAATATTATTTTTTTAAATACTCTAATCCAGTAATTTTTCCGAATGCTTAGGTCATATTCATACCATAATCTTTTGTCATTAACAATTATTTCATCTATTTAACTCTTACCATGATAACATTTATTTTTAATCTCAAATAGTCAATATTGTGACGATAAAATGAGAAAAAAACTATAGACAATTCATGGATGAAATTTTAAAAAATATTATAATTACTTGGCCTAATTTTAAATTTTTTTAATTTTTATATCATTTAGTAAAATATTATTTATTTTAATATACCATTAATGACAATTTTGACAATATTCATTTCTTTGAAAATTACAAAATTGAGTAAAGTAAGATATCAATGAACAAATACATTTAAAATATTAATAACTAATAAAAAGTTTCAATAAAATTCGTGGATGACTTCAATTATTTGAAATTATATTTAATTAATTATTTTTCATCCATATGATTAATATTACATTATTTACACAATTTATGCATCATCACTGTGTAGGCCTTTAATGTAATTTTTTTATAATAAATTAATAACAAATTATCATTATTTATATAAAATGTATAAATTTCAATGGAATATTTATAGTCGAGTATGTGTTTTGAAAACCCACAAATTAAAAATGTAATACATATTAAAATAAGAGTATGATAAATTTTACATTTCATTAAATAAAATACTATAGAAGGATTAAATTCATAAAAATGGATGCAAGATTCCATAAAATCTGAAAAATTATGTTTTTTTATTTAATCCCACTCATCCAATTAAATTTTTAAAAGTGTTAGGGTAATTTTCTATTATTTATAAAATTTATCTTCCTTTTAATTAAATGAATTACCATTAACATTGGTAATTAATATTATTACGTTTACAATTCATATTGTAAAAAAATAAAATAGATATTTTAATTACTTTTTTACATTATGGATACAAATGTGGAATCAGTTTTTTTAATATTCAAAATTAATAATTAGATAAAATTATTTTAATATTAATTTCATAGACAGGTTGAGAAGTCTGTTCTTAAAAACAAAACGTTCATAAGTTTGAAATGATTTTATATCCACATTTAAAATAAAAAATATTCAAATGAATTTAATTTAATTAATTTAGGTCTTATTGATATCATTTAATATTAAATTAAAATTAAAATATAACGTAGCAATATATATTTTTTAGGTGAATAGTCAGTCATCAATTAAGATGCAACAATTTGTTTTTAAAGTTTATCAAAAAATGAATAAAATCATAAAAATACCAAAAAAATATCCAATGTAAATTTTTTTGATCCACTTTCACAAATGAAGTTTATTTTTTAATATATAATTTATAAAAGTGTCAAAGTTTATTTTGACAATAGCTGCAATATTCAATGGTGGTAAAACGATTATGAGAAAAATATAGCTTTTTAATGCATAAAATTATATTCATTATTATCTTATGCATAGAATATTTTTTGGATGAATGTAATTTTTTTCAAATTAATAATATATTTATTTTATTATTTTAATAATACTATTAATTACCTCCATTTAAATGACCATGTTATAATAATTTGATCTTTAATATTGGGTTTCATGAGTAACATTAGTTATCGATGAAACAAAAAAATTAAGAGGATGCATACTGTAAAATAATCAGGAGTTGTATTTACTATGAATAAATTTATTATATGATTCGTATGAATAAAATCGTGTCTATTTACATATCCATTTTATGATCTCCCTTTCATGGGGTTCATGCATCCAAAGTTATCAAATCAATAAATTAATTTTATATAATTTTCCTTCTTCGAGACACATGCCATGGTATGAAGATATGTTCATCTATGAGGTGGATATACATACCTTTTACTTGTTAAACCATGAATATACTTGTTCTCATCGCTTTTTTTTCATGTAATGTTATTCAATCATGGGGATTATGATCAAATGTTACCAATTTAGTGATTGTTAATAGCTATAATCTCATTATTTACCGATATTATTTATGATTATGCTCAAGAGGATGAAATCATATATCAATACCTCAATATCTCTCATTAATTTTCTTATCCTCTAGTTATTCATTATAGCTTTATGTAAAGGTACCAATTATTCCACACAATTTTTTATTAGAGGATTTAGAAAACATTTCTATTTTAATACAACTTCATTCAATTTTTTGGATAGAAATTTATTTCCCACCAAAATTATATTTTAAAAAAAATTGAAAAATGTTTTACAGTGATTTTCTAAAGTCATTATTACCCATGTCTTACCATTTCAATAAAATAGAGGTTTAATAGGATCCTCCTTTCCATTTTCCAATCATGGAACTTTCTTAAACATTTTTCAGTGTAAAAGTATGGTTTAAAATATATGGATTTTCCAACCATCATGACCTCAATATACACGGGGATTAATTTGAATGGTTCTAAAATTATTTTGAATGAAAAATATTTTCCTATTATTCTGGTTTTTTTTCATTATAGGTTTTTAATGAAAATGTTTTCAAAATTTTTTATGGTTTTAAATGGGTTTTCTAAATAAGAAAGTATATTTTCTCATGAAATGTTTTAAATTGATGTTAAACTATTCTATTATATTGTATTCATATTTTATTCATTAATAAAATGAATTTGATAATTTTTTATGTTTTAATAGTTATTTTGAATAAAATAATATTTTCCTTATAGAATTATTTAGGTGATATTTCAAAATCCCACCACATATAGGTTAAAATATTTCAATATTATTTATTCATGACAAGGTATACAATCCAAATAAACCATTAGTATTCTTTGTTTTAATGGTTAATTATTAAGAGGATATGGTTTTTATGAATATGGTTAATCTTCCATAGTATATACATTGGAAAAATAATTTCCATACTCTCTTAATTATAAAAGTTATTTTATGATAAAATGATTATGAAACGTATCCTATTTCCCTAAGTTATTATTGTATGAAATGTTTATAAAATCCATTTCATTTCATGGGTAATGATATGCGATTTATCAAACCAATCAATTTTAATGGGTCATGATATGATGAATGATTTAGTATCTTGTGGAACATGTATTTATTATATAATTATGTGATGCATTAGAGTAATATCTTACTCCAATGCATTTGGTAATGATAAATTGTACATGAGATAAAAGGGTATATTAGTTATAGACCGTGCTAAAAAAAGAGGTTACATGGGTCGTATCCCAATTTAGAAAATTAAAAGGTTACCCGAGTTGGTGCCCAAGCATGAAAACAACATGGTATGTGGGTTATAGCCCAAGCATGAAAAGTAATAGGGTACATGGGTTTTCTTCAAAGCCCAAAAATCATGGGTACATGGTTTTTAGCCCAAGAATGAAAACAAGAGTTTGCAAAAGTTTCATCCCATGACAAAAAAAATAGGGTACACAAATTTTATACCAAGACCTAAAATATAATTTAACAATGGTTACATCCCAATCCTAAAAATTATAGGTTACATGGGTTATATCCCAAGTACAAAAATAATATGGAACAAGTGTTTTTATCTCAATCTTTAAGTGGATACAATAGGGATTATCCCATGCCAAACATGATCTAATGGTCTCGGTAGTTAGCCTTGAAATACAAGTTTCTATACTTATATTTTTGAAAAGAATTCTGTGTTTCGTTCCTATGTTATGATATCATGGATTATTCTCTGTGTTTCCTTATGATTCATATCTAATGAGCTACCAAAATGTATGCCCTGAAACTAGTATATGATATTCGATAAGCAAGGTATGATCATCAAATGTCATTACCATGATCTCATACCCTTATTCTCATGTTATGCGTATGTATATCCTTTATTTATCCTTACTGAGCATATGATCCCACCCAATATTATGATTTCTTTCCATGGGTTATGAAGAAAGTTTTTAAGTTGATATGTTAATGGGGAATATCTTTATGAGAAATCTTCAATATCCTTCACCAAGATAGAATATTTTTTTCTATGTTTCAAAAGACACTAATTTAGTATGGATCTCAAGCATGGTTATTTTTAATTAGAGGATTATTAATCTAAATTTATGTAATATCAATTCACATACAGAATCGTTCACTATAATAAGATCATGGTTACATGATGCAGGTTATCATAGAAAAATCATATTGAATGTGCGCATGTATATGTGACATGATACCTTTATGGGGTAGTGTAATCTACATATTATTTGGGAGGGTGGTTCACCAGTAGTGGTCAGTAATTTTTGGATACAATTAATGATATGGGTTAATGAGACTTTATAGTGGGTGTTTGGAATATGTGATTCCCTAGTATTGAATCTAAGAATTTTTCATGCACATAATAGTTGGGAGACCCTACCAACCTTGATGAGTGACTCTTTCATTTTGGTGAGACTGTGTATAATGTTGTTTGTGACCTTGGTCATGATAATCGTTATCCTTGGTTGTGATTTTGTTTGTATATATGAATCATGGGTAATAAATACTATTTTGAATTGATTCATGGTAGGTGGCATTCATTTTATGATATATTAATTGTGTTTCCTAATTTTTTATGGATAAATAACCATGACTACTAGAACTATTATTCACTGAGTATTTTGAAGGACCCGATCCTTCATATTCCTTACCATGTTGCATTACTATGTGCTTAATAATCCCAATGTAAACATGGGTACGCTCTTTTTATAAGGCCCCAGCCTTAAACCTTACTTAATATTGAGTTATTACACGATTACACATTGAGGATCGTTTCAGGTTTAGAGTTTTAGAGAATTAGATCATAAAACATGCATTACATTCCACATTTAAACGAAGTGGTTACATAAAAGATAGTATTCATTTTTCCCATCAACAAAAACATATTTAAAATTAAACATGGATTCTTTCTTGAAACTTCCTTGACAGTATCATCATATCATGTACCCTTCCCTTGAACTGTGAAAAACATTTTAAAAACTTGGGATGAGCATAAAAAGATCAGTAAGGGATTTAAAAATATGGAAAGGAAACATGAGTACATTTATATATAAGAATAAAATCAAACTTTACCCATAAAACATTAGCACTTTAACATACCTAAAAAAATCATGAATAAATCATAGAAATCATAAGACATAATGGTAACTTGAGGCAGTTATAACATTCTTACGTAGGGAGTAACCCTCTTGGTTACGTTTGGAATACCCATCACAGTATATTCCTTAAATCTCTTCAGAGAAACCTTAACGTTTAACCCCTTCACGTTATCCAATGCATTGGAGAGCTATGTCGGGCTCACCCGCCCTTAGTTTATCACGGAACCACCCATCTTCATAATAATTCCCAAGAACCATAATATAATCGTATCACATGAAACATACATAAAGGAAACATAACATTTCCACATTTCAATCACAAGATATCAATACAACAAATTGTTATAATAGAGACATTATGAAAACCATTTTGAATACCAAAATAAATGAAAAGTAAATCATGGTATTTGTTTTTCTTTTAAAAAATTGTATGGCTTGTAGAGGAAGCCAAAACTCAAATAATGGTCACGGTGGCGGAGAATTCGTTGTCGCCTCATACGTACGACAAAAACATTCCCTTTTGTCGTTTAGTAAAACGCTTTGTATAAAAAATATTCCTTTCGGATAAAAGTAAAAGTCAAAGGGGTTTATACACTGTATAAAAGAAGGGTGTTTGTAAAACCAAATATGCCTCAATGAAAGGAGATTGAGACGAAGTCCCATACAAAGACGGTATCCTCGGATTAAGGATAAATCAGTTACCTAATTATTTGTGAAAAACAAATACAGCAAATATAAGTGGATATTAAGTTTAAAACAATCAGAGATTATTCACACATATTCATAGAACGAAATATTCAAGGAGTACAAGCTTATCCCGATGAATAAAAATTGGGTTATGAAGTTCCCTTGCAAAAATTTGACAGCCTAACAGCGTCACTCCAAAATTCAGAAAAAGAGTTTATGAGAGATAAAAAGGGTATCTCATCACTTGGACATAAAATTTAAATAACTAAGGATATAGAAGAATATACCCAACATAATTTTATGTGAATTAAAAGACATAACAAAAAGTCTTTTATAAAGAGGAGGGTGAAAGGTTCCCTTACCGACATGGGTATCTTTCGAAACATACACCCCGTGAAAGAAAGATAATACAACATTGATGTAAATACTCATAAATGAAATTATATTACACAGTGAGTAAAATAATGTGCAGTACATACACCACTCAAAGGAAATTGTGGCAAATGTATCATAAATCTCACGGGAATAAAAGTGATATGAAAAATCCCTTATGAAAACTCGGCAGCCTAACGGTGCCACTTAAAACATACAAAAATGGATTGATGAAATCAAATAGGGTCTATCATCATATTAAAATAATGTTTAATGAAAGAGGAATATAAAATAACATCCCCCAACATAACAAATATGATCTTAAAAGAAATGACATAAAGGAGAGTACTTAAAAAGAAAGAGAAAGGTTAGATCTCTTGTGAAAATTCGGCAGCCTAATGGCGCCACTCAAAACTTGCAAAATGGATTGATGAGAGAGAATATGGTCTCTCATCATATGAACAAAAAAATTACAGTAAGATTAATATAAAATAACATCCCAATCACAAGAAATATGAGATTAAAAGGAATGACATAAAAGAGTGTACTTAAAAAGAAAGAGAGGAGTAGGATCCCTTACCTCGGATCCGACTTGACTCGATCGTTCTTTAACATCCTGAATAATAAACTTGAGTTAATTTCTACTTGATTAAGAACCTTTTTCAAGTTCATTATTCATTTTTTATCACTTATTTCCATGTTATAAACATTATTTAATCATTTAAGTTAATAATGTTCGTTTTGTCGATATTTGGTTCTTAAGTCGAAAGTGGACTTCTTACAATTACTTGTTGTTCGTGTGGTCAAAGGATAATTATATACAGAATGATATTCATGATTTGGATATCATATATATCATACATATCCAGAATATACATTTATTTATAATATTATATAATAATTTAGAGGTAAGAAATGAAATGCACCATTCATGGAGACGGTAAGCCGTACGTATGCATGAACACTACTTTCATTTCTATGTCATATTAATAGAATTAAAACAAAATGAGAGGTATGTATATTTTAGTTCAATAATTATATTCATCATTTATATGTAACATACATAATTTATAATAACTTTAAATCCATCATTTATACATCCCACATATGGCATTAACGAATCAAATCACTTTGAGGGGGCGGTAGTCCGCACTTCCTAAAATGAAATTATCATGTTTAACCACAATGGAAACCATAAAGGTATGCCAAAAAATAAAAATAAAGAAGCTTAAGTAAAACATAAACATATTATATATCATATTTAAATATAGTGAAATCTTAATGGCCACCTTTGAAGGTGTTATATTAGTGTTGAACAATCATCGTTTCGTGAGGCAGAAATTCTCCATCCACAGAAACAGTATGTTCTTTAGCCATTAGATGTCGGTGTGTGTAACTGAAGATAGAATTATTCTTATAAACACATCCTAGTATATTGAATATAATGGATTTGTTACAACATAAATTAATAAATAGTGTTTAGGGGGTTGGAGAAGCAAAATAAAAAAAAATAACACAAGTGAAGGAATTACCTTAAAATCGGGTAACTCTCTTTGATTTGAGCTCAAAGGCTTCCTTGGGAAGACTTCTGCCCAATTTTAGGATCCTAGTAGTAAAAGAGGGATGCGAAGAGGCAAAATGAGCAGGGTTTGGCCGAGAAAAAGTTTTTGGAAGTGTGGGTAAGGAGGAAGAGGTGGGGGCCTTTTATAAGAGGAGAGGAGGGGTACTCTTGGAAAGTAAAGAAATGTTATTTTATTTGAAAATGAGTTTCGGAATTAAAAGGTCCCACATTGATATAATTAGAGTATAAGGTGATAAGGTTTCGAAATCCACCAATCCAATAGGTTTTTTACATGTGTAGGTCATAGATTTTACATTATCTTTTCATTTTATTTAAATCCTTTATTAATGAGGTAATCGCTGCATCGTTATGATGTCATAAATAATTTTATTTATTTAATGTCTAAAAATTATAAAAAAATATCATGATGTAGGAAATATTTTTATATTTACAATGAATATTTATATTCAATCATCTGACTTTTATAACCCCATGTAAAAATTGTTTTAGTAAAACTACTCATGTTTGTGTCATTTTTACTTTTACATTTATTAAAAAGTTATTTATGTAATTTCCCAACCAAAGTGGCTCCATGGGGTCCCCAAGTTGACCCATGGATTGTCTTGGTCGTCCATGACACATCCAATAATGGTAGGACATGTTTCAAGCCCATCTCATATTATTAAAACATTATTTTTACCTTAAACTACACTAATTACCTCTAATCGCGATTAAAAACATAAAAGTTACTATTCACTAAAAAATATTTTAATTCTATTGAACCACATTTTACTTCTTAATGAAAACTATGTATGTTGGATTTTTGAAATTCAAAACACAGAGGTGGTAAAATTTCATTTAAACGGAAAATCAGTTTCTATAAGTACCACTTAGTGGTTTCACTATTCATCAAAAATTGATGTTTTTTAGGAAAATACCAAAACGCCACCCTAATCTATATTTGATATTCCGAATTCAAAAATTAATTCTATTTTACAAAATTAAAAACATATAAGCTGCATTAATTATTTAAATAATTAATTCCCGCTGTTAGAGAAAATAGCGTGTTTTTGTGAAATAATAATTATCAAAAGATTGACACTAGTTTAAGTCCAATTTCAAAGTGAAATTAATTCCAATGACCAAAATTAAATTAAATGGTAAAAATAAATTCTAATTTTTCTTTAAAAATATCTCAAAAGAAGATCCAATCATATAAATAAATTATATTAAAAAGAGGTTTTGAATTAAAATACAACATTTTTCACTATTCATTAAAAATGAACTTTATTGGAAAGATACCAAAAAATTACACAAAGTAAATTTTGATGTCCTGATTCTAAAGAAGAATTTTATTTTTTCAAATATAACACATAAAATTGTTAAAAAGTGGAATTAAAAGAGGTTCTCCATCGAAAGACGGTTAATCGACCTTTTAATGAATATTAGAATGTTTACGCTTAAAATTGAATTCATTCACATTTTTAATCCTCTAACATTTATTGTAAAAAGTAAAAATATTTGTCAAACATATATAATCATTTTTTAGTTTGTTCTGTTCATTCCCGCCATTACAACGGCTAGGCGTTAAATACCATTTAAAATAATATTATCTTATTTTTAAAGTACAACGTAAGACTCCCAAGAAACTCGTTGTTGCGTATTGGGTACGCCATCGAGCATAGCGTTCCCTTTAAAAGATTAATTTTTTCACAAATAGGGATAAATATAAAAATTTCATATTCATTATTTACCTGGGGTGTTACATCCTTCCCACCTTTTGGGAATTGGGTCCTCGTAATTTTTAAAATTGGGCTCAGAAACATCCTTGAATGTCCCACATCGGAACGAGAGTCGGTAAAATAATCACTTTAAAATAAATAAAGAGAAGTACATAGGTCACCCAAGTTAACCCATACTAGGATTCCATGTAGGAAAACATGGACATGGAGGAGAAAACATATGGTCTTGTTCTGATGGAGAGTGATAGAAAACATGTTTAGGAGAAAGTTAACCACAAGAAAATCACAAACTTGTGATGGGTTAAACAGTATCTGATTCCCCAGTAGGAAAAGTTAATAGACAACATTTTTGTTTTAAGTTAATTTTTATTGAGGAATTTATTCATAAGGAAACATAATTACTTATCATGTTGACACTCAACATTTATTAGATTTCTTACAAAAACTCATATTTTCTCCAAAACACGAGTATTTAGGAAGACTTGTTCACTATAATCAACTTCTAGAGAATCACCTAATCCAAAAAAGAGAACTATATACTTCCCATGTATTTAGACATTAACCAAAACCATAACCAAAACCAAAACCAAAATGGTTAGTATAAGATCAGATAATCCAGAAAAGGATAACCCTTTATAAAAGGAAAATCTATTCTTAATCTCCAAAATTTGTCCAACAAAACCCAATGTTAAACGAGGACCATTTGATAAACAATTTTTCCATAAAATTATTCAAAGTAAACCAAACTAAGATTGAAACGCAAATATTTGAAGGATTTATTCACATAGTCTTCCAAGGTACAAATTAACTTTTATCTCTAAATAACATCAATTGCTCTTAAATTCTCATATTGAAAAGTAATTAACCTAATCAGAAATCCTCGATGATAGGTTAATAATTTCCATAGATAACCCAAAATAAACTTACTATTGATTCCTAAAATCATCTATCTAAAAATAATTAGTCAAACTAACCAGGGACTTCACGTAGTCTAGTGGTAGGAGATAAATACCAGTCACACTTTGGTTGTGGGTTCGATTCCCGCAGCTTTGTCTGACGCGATGGGTTGTCACATGGTCTGTGTGTTGTCCTTTTCACAAAACTATATAATTCTTAAAACATTCCCCATAACGAGTTAAAATCTTCAAAAATAATCATAACATATTTTAACCTCAAGTTTTTCTCATCCCTTTCAGTTTCCATCATAACATATAATAACCCATAATTACCTCAAAAGTATGGATCATATAAAATCTAATGGTTACCTTTATAATTATTACCTGAACTTCCACATCGATTAGTCATCTCGTACATGATGCATTACAGATCATACCAAGGTTCAAGTGTTTGATCATGACTCCTTGATACTTGGTTTAGAACAACGACGAGTTTCCTCATTGAATTCCCCATTTTATCTAGTATCTTCATCAGAGAACCACCATAGTTTCCTTCAAACCAGTTGTCTCTTTGGTGCCTGCTAGATCCATCCATTCACTAAAAACAGAAATGTCAGTGTGAGTATATAAACAAAACCATAATGTACTAATGAGTAAGGTAAACACTAATATATACTTACTCATTCACTTTATCTAAAACTATGAATCTTTTTGAAATCCTAACCATTATGGTAATGTCACTTATGCTTAGAGAATACCCTAACCTCTAACGTTATCTAAACCGACCTCTGATACCAACTATAAGGACCCAACCTTAAGCCTTACATAATCTTGAGTTATTACAAGATTACACATTGAGGATCTTTTTAGGTTTAGAGTTTTAGAGAAATAGATCATAAAACTTGCATTACATTCCTCATTTTAACAAAGTGGTTTCATACAAGATAGTATTCATTTTTACCATCAACGAAAACATATTTAAAATAAAACATGGATCATTTCTTGACACTTCCTTGACACTATCATCATACCATGTACCCTTCCCGTGACCTGTGAAAAACATTTCAAAAACTTGGGATGAGAATAAAAAGCTCAGTAAGGTATATAAAAATATCGATAGGAAACATGAGTAAATGTATACATAAGAATGAAATCATATTTTACCCATAAAACATATTCACTTTAACATACCTCATAAAATCATGAATAAATCATGGAAATCATAAGACATAAAGGTAACTTGAGGCAGTGATAACATTCTTACGTAGGGAGTAACCCTCTTGGTTACGTTTGGAATACCCATCACAGTATATTCCCTAAATCTCTTCTGAGAAACCTTAACGTTTAACCCCTTCGCGTTACCCAATGCATTGGAGAGCTCTATCGGGCTCACCCACCCTTAGTTTATCACGGAACCACCCATATTCATAATAATTCCCAAGAACCATAACATAATCGTATCACATAAAACATACATAAAGGAAACATAACATTTCCTCATATCGATCCCAATATATAAATACAACACATTGATATAATAGAGTCCTTATGAAAACCATTTTCAATACCAAAATAAATGAAATGTAAAACATGGTTTTTATTTTTCTTTTAAAAAAAGGTATGGCTTGTAGAGGAAGCCGAAACTCAAATAATGGTCACGGCAGCGGAGAAGTCGTTGTCGCCGCATACGTACTACAAAAACATTCCATTTTATCGTTTAGTAAAACGCTTTGTATAAAAAATATTCCTTTAGGATAAACGTAAAAGTCAAAGGGGTTTATACACCGTATAAAACAAGGTTGTGTGTAAAACAAAATAAGCCTCAATGAAAGGATATTGAGACGAAGTCCCATACAAATACGGTATCCTCAGATTAAGGATAAATCAATTACATAATTATGTGTGACATAATAATACACCGAATATAAGTGGATATTAAGTGTAAAAAAATCAGAGGTTATTCACACATATTCATAGAACGACATATTCAAGGAGTTCTAGATTATCCCAAAGAATCAAAATTGGGTTAAGAAGTTCCCTTACAAAAATTTGACAGCCTAACGGCGTCACTAGAAAATTCAGAAAATGAGTTGATGAGTGATAAAAAGGGTATCTCATTACATGGAAATAAAATTTAAATCACTAAGTATATAGAAAAAAATATCCCAATATAATGTTATGTGAATTAAAATACATAACCAAAGAAGTCTTTTAAAAAGAGGAGGGTGAAAGGTTCCCTTACCGACATGGGTATCCTTCGAAACATACACCCTGTGAAAGAAGGAAAATACAACATTGATGTAAATACTCATAAATGAATGTATATTACACAACGAGTAAAATAATGTGCAGTACATACACCACTCAAACGAAATTGTGGAAAATGTAGCATAAATCTCACGGGAATAAAAGTGAGATGAAAAATCCCTTACGAAAACTCGGCAGCCTAACTGCGCCACTTAAAACATACAAAAATGGATAGATGAGATCAAATAGGGTCTCCCATAATATTAAAATAATTTTTAAAGCAAGAGGAATATAAAAGAACATCCCCCAACATAACAAATATGAGCTTTAAAGAAGTGACATAAAGGAGAGTACTTTAAAATTAAGAGAGAGGTTAGATCTCTTATGAAAATCCAGCAGCCTAACGACGCCACTCAAAACGTCCAAAATGGATCGATGAGAGAGAATAGGGTTTCTCATCATATGAACATAAAAATAAAAGTAAGAGTAATATAAAATAACATCACAATCTGAAGAAATATGTTCTTAAAAGGAATGACATAAAAGAGTGTACTTAAAAAGAAAGAGAGGAGTAGGATCCCATACCTCGGGTCCGACTTGAATGGATCGTTCTTTAAGGTCCTGGATAATAAACTTGAGTTAATTTATACTTTCTTAAGAACATTTTTCAAGTTCATTATTCATTTTATATCACTTATTTACATGTTATAAACATTATGTAATCATTTAAGTTTATAATGTTCGTTTTGTCGATATTTGGTTCTTAAGTCAAAATTGGACTTCTTACAATTACATGTTGTTTGTGTGGTCAAAGTTTCATTATATCCAAAATGATATTCATGATTTTAATATAATATATATCATATATATCCAGAATATACATGTATTTATAATATTACATAATCATTTATAGGTAATAAATGAAATGCACCGTTCATGGAGACGGTAAGTCGTACGTACGCATTAACGCTACTTTCATTTCTATGTCATATTAATGGAATTTAAACCAAATGATTGGTATGTATATATTAATTCCATAAGTATATTAATAATTTATATGTAACATAAGTAATATATAATAACTTTAAATCCATCCTTTATACATCACATATATGGCATTAACGAATCAAATCACATTGAGGGGGCGATAATCCGCACTTCCTAAAATGAAATTATCGTGTTTACCCACAATGGAACCCATAAAGGTATTCCACAAAAGAAAAATACATAAGCTTAATTAAAACATAAACATATTATATATCATATATAAATATAGTGACATCTTAATGGCCACCTTTGAAGGTGTTATATGAGTGTTGAACAATCATCGTTTCATGAGGCAGGAATTCACCATCCACAGAATCAGTATGTTCATTAACCATTAGATGTAGGTGCGTGTAAGTGTAGCTCTAATTATTCTTATAAAAAAATCATATTATATTGAAGATACTGTATTTGTTACAAAAGAAATGAATAAAAAGAGTTATGGGGTTGGAGAAGAAAAATAAAACAAAAGAACACAAGTGAAAACATTACCTTAAAATCGGGTAACTCTCTTTGATTTGAGCTCAATGGATTCCTTGGGAATACTTCTGCCCAATGTTAGGATTCTAAGAGTAAAAGAGGGATGTGAAGTGGCAAAATGAGCAGGGTTTGTCCGATAAAAAGGCTTTGGAAGTGCGTGTAAGGAGGTAGAGGTGGGGGCCTTTTATAAAAGGAGAGGAAGGGCACTCTTGGAAAGTAAAGAAATGTTATTTTATTTGAAAATGATTTTCCAATTTAAAAGGTCCCAAATTTATATAATTATAGGATAAGGTGAAAAGGTTTCTAAATAAACCAATCCAATAGGTTTTGGACATGTGTAGGTCATATATTGTACATTATATTTTCATTTTATTTAAATCCTTTGTTAATGACGTAATCACTACATCATTATTATGTCATAAATAATTTTATTTATATAATGTCTAAAAATTATAAAACAAATTTCAGGATGTAGGAAATCGTTTTAGATTTCCAATAAATATTTATAGTCAAAAATCTGACTTGTATAAACCAATGTAAAAATTGCTTTAGTAAAACAACTCATGTTTGTGTCATTTTTTACTTTTACATTAAATAAAAAGTTATTTATGACATTTCCCAACCAAAGTGGCTCCATGGGGTCCCCAAGTTTACACATGGATTTTCATGGTCGGACATGACACATCCAATAAGGGTAGGACATATGTCAAGATCATCTCATATTATTAAAACATTATTTTTACCTTAAACTACACTAATTACCTCTAATCGCGATTAAAAACTTAAAAGTTACTATTCAACAAAAAAAATATTTTAATTCCATTGAACAACATTTTACTTATTAATGAAAAAAATGTATGTCATATTTTTGAAATTAAAAACACAGAGGTGATAAAATTTCATTTAAACGGAAAATTAGTTTTTATAAGTACCACTTAGTGGTTTCACTATTCATCAAAAATTGAAGTTTTTCAGAAAAATACCAAAACATCACCTTAAGCTATATTTGATATTCCGAATTCAAAAATGAAGTCTATTTTACAAAATTTAAAACATATAAGTTTCATTAATTAATTTAAAAATTAATTCCCGTTGTCATAGCAAATAGCATGTTTTTATGAAACAATAAGTATAAAAAGATTGACACTAGTTTAAGTCCGATTTCAAAGTGAAATTAATTCCAATGACCAAAATTAGATTAAATGGTAAAAATATATTATAATTTCAATTTAAAAACATTTCAAAATATGATCCAATCATATAAATAAATTATATTAAAAAGGGGTTTGGAAATAAAATACAACATTTTTCACTATTCATTAAGAAATTAACATTATCGAAAAGATACAAAAAATTTACACAAAGTAAATTTTGATGTCCCTATTCTAAAGAAGAATTTTGTTTTTTCAAATATTACCCATATAATTGTTAAAAATTGGGTTTAAAAGAGGTTCTCCATCGAAAGGCGGTTAATCGGCCGTTTAAAAAATATTTGAATGTTTACGCTTAAAATTGAATTCATTCACATTTTTAATCCTCTAACATTTATTGTAAAAATTAAAAATATTTGACAAACATATATAATCATTTTTTAGTTATTTCTGTTCATTCCCGCCATTACAACAGCTAGGAGTTAACTACCATTTAAAATAATATTATCTTATTATTAGAGTGCAACGTAAGACTCCCAAGAAACTCGTTGTTGTGTATTCAGTACGCCATCGAGCATAGCGTTCCCTTTAAAAAATTATTTTTTTCACAAATAGGGATAAATATAAAATTTTCATATTCTATATTTACCTTGGGTGTTACACTTTGAGTTTTAGAATATTTTCATATAGAGATTAACCTACTTCTTAATCTAGGTATAAGATCTAGTCCCAACATTACTACGGATTTCAAAGAATATTGTGGGTAAATGAGACTAAAATTATAAAAAGAATAGAAAGAAATTCTATGGTGTATTATATGGTTCAATGTTGTGATAATCATGGTGTAGTGAGTTGGAATTTTAAATCCATAATAGGGGGAGAATTAAACCCATGGGTTACTTTCAGGTAGAGTCATAACACATGGATACACATAATGTCTAGTGAGTTATACATCACAGAATGTTTGTGTTTGATATGCGGACTGATGAAATTTGACATGACAAACGTGTTTTTTGGATCAATAGGCATGGTTATGGGGATTAATATCCATTTTTTTAGAGGAAACTCCTAAAATAGAAAATATTTAATGATAATATCATTATATGTGTGGTCCTAGTCAAATATTTACAGGTATGAATTCTTCCAATGGATGGAAAAGAAGGGTACGACTTATGAGGAGCATCATGTGCCTAATCATAAGACTCATTTAGTTAAACTAGAGGATATGTATAAGTAAATTTGTATGATGTGGTGTTCTCTAATTCCGAATTGTTTTTTGTGACCCTTGTTATATGTCAAATTTGATGGATTTCATCGATGATGATTATATAAACTTGGAATGGACAATATGCTATGTTTTATGAATACTCTTAGGGTAGAGAGGTCTTAACCAAATCCATCCATCATGATCAGTCAAATATTGGATATGGGTTGTTTATATAATGGTTTTTTCGGGACGATTCATTGAAATGGGATCTCCAATGGTGGGGAGTGGGATGTTAGTTGAGGTGATATGACCTTCGTGCTAGAGGGATTATGGGTGTGTGAATACAGTTGTTAAACGGGTATTAAGGATTTTTGAAGCTATTAAAACATTAAATCTTAATCTATGTATATTTTATTTTCTAAATTAGATGTCATAAATAATGTTATATTAGATGTATATCATGAATTAGCTTCTGGTGCATGATAAAATATTGATCATCCATGGGCGAGTTTGTTCAGTGATGTATTTGTGCTTATGATAGATCTCAAGTATGACATCAGTTTGTTGATAGTTGGACCTTGTAATTACACTAGGGGATGGATTCTATCACTATTTTTTGTTTTGATGAACATGGGGGGAATCTAGGGTTTAAATAATTGTGATCATGTATTGGATAGTGCTTTGGTAGCTCATATATGGTGATTTATATAGAAGATAACTAGAGGAAGTTCAATTATAATTCTTTTGTGTGTTTTAATTTGAATAATTTAAAATAATAGCATGTCAATCATGTATGATATGAAGGGTGTTTTTTAAGGTTGAGATGGAGAATTTCATGGAAAGTCATTATATTCAAGGCCCAAGTGTTTGTGTTGTGGGACTTGACCGAACTAGTCTATAATTTTGGATTAAGGGGACATTACCACTTATAACTAGTTTTGCCACTTATTTTGTGAGTGAGGAATGATGGGACCTGAATTTAGAATGTTCATGGAAATTTTAAATGTGTTATAGTATCCAATTCCAATGATGGGGAGGAATCATACTTTCAAATTTCCCCTATAAGAACAGTCTAATTGTAGGAAGAAACCTATATATTATTATTAAATAGATGATGACACCTTAATTTAATTAGGTTGATGATCATAGATAAATTATATTCTAATGATTTCTTTGTAAATTACATTAATTATCACTATTCTGGAAGCTTAAGATCCCTAAATTTAGTGATTCACATTAGAAGTGCATTGGGAATTCAATGATGGAACATGACCATTTGTCTTGGAATTGGAGATAAATGTTCATTGCGATCCATTTTAGATTTCAAATGAGACATCAAAAGGATGATAAGTTTTATGGTGGATAAGTTATAAAATCTTGTTTCTGTACAAGCACTGAAATTCAATGGGAATTTGTTTTTTTAATTAGTGGTTGTACCAAATTTTGTAATGAGATTCAAAAAATCAAATGTGAGTTTCAATAATTTTAAAAATAGTGTTTTTAGACTAATTTTTAGGTATGAGGGTTGTTATGGAGTATTTTTAGGTCATCAAATAATGGCCATGTGGTCGAAGATACGTTATACTACCATTGGTGAGTCGCTGATAGGACAAGAGCTGGCCTGTGGCCCAGATGATCTATAAGATCCACCGGATATCCAATGGTATTAAATGGGAGAAAAATTTCAATGTTCACCCCTATATATTTTAGATGGGTCATCCCCCATACTCTATATATCTTTACAACCCCTATTTGTGGACAACTCACATCCTCACACCTTCAATCACCCATATTTTAGGGTTGATGTTATTTTGATGTTAGTGAAAGATATTGGTGAGTTTCTCCATCAAGTAATAATTTCAATTCCTCTCCTCCATTATTAATTTTTCCCCCTCATGGTATTGTTTTAATACAGATTGTATTAGATCATGATGGAATTAGAAGAGTATCATTAGGAATCCACTATGGCAGGGAAGTGGATTCCCTAAGACATTGTCTAAAACATTTAGCTTATTGATTCAATAAATATATCGCAATTAAGCATTTTATGTATGGTTTTTAATTTATATTAAAACAATTTATTTATTTTAATTTCATTTTGTTTTGGGTATTTTTATCAATGATTGTTTGATGTCATGGTGGTGCTGTCTTGCACCATATTTCATAAATAATCAATGATCTTTAGACAACGAGTGGGGTAATAAGAAATGTGACTATTCAAAATAATGTTTATTAATTAATTATAACTATTATAATTGATCAATTTGTGATTTTTTAGTGTATGGATCCAGGTTTCTGAGTTATTTTTACATGGAATATTAGAAAAGGCTTGGGGAGCCTTGGAATGTCTAGGGACCTATACCATTAAATAGGGAAGCTTCACATTTTGTAGGTTTTCCTAGTAGATAACCTATGACTAATTCTATGTGGTTCATATTCATTTGTATGTTTTTTCTATATAATATGTTTTTACCCTTTTATTGGATAAATTTTTTAATATAAATTTTATATTTAAATTTATATTGAATAGTTAAACTCTCATAACCATAAAAGAAATAAGAGGTGTAATGTGACTTGGACACCGAAAACTATGTGCATTGGCATCATATCTCGTCCACCAATGACCAAGTCTTGAACAAATGATATTTCATGAAACATGAACAACTCTGAAAGAGTTAATTAGTTGAATGTATTATATAAAACTTATTGGCCATTCATGGGTTATATTGGGATTCATTTTCACTAGTATGATGTATCATGATACTCAAAAACAAATTAAATCCATTGTGTTTTATGGACTAGTTCTGAAAACAATGGCCCTTCTACATAAGATTTATTTATCAAAGGTTGATAGACCATATGTAGTATAAACATAGTTTGGGTGAGAGTATTAACATAGATAGACCCTGGAGATATTATGAAAGGCCATGTTCCATCTGTATAGTGTTTCTTATATGGCTTTTCCCATTAGGCATGTGATACTGTAACATTATAGAGTTGGGGTTGTGGTTTCTGCATCCTTTGAGGGATGGGTTTTCAGTATAGTGTTTGTTCATGGTAAGGGGATACCAATGAGGTGTCTCTGTCTAAATGATGACCTGATGATCCTTGGGAGGATGACTTTGGAATATTATTACCTAATGGACCCTTGGGTATGATTATTTTTTATTGGATAACCCAAAAGACTATAAATAGGGATCCTTTTTCATGTAGTGACTATAGATATCCTAAATGGTTCACTAATGATAATATGTCCATATGCTTGTGCATGAAGCAAGAGTATAAGTAGTTACTAGTGTCACCAAAGAACATATGAATTTCATATGATATGTTGGTTTCTAGATAAAAATTATTGGTTTAGGATTTTGACTGGACCATTTTATTTTATATAGTATGGAATGTTAAATACACCCTCAGTGTGGTTGGGTCTTGTATACAATACACCACCTGTGTGGCTGTGATGCGTTTTAAATAATGTTCCATGGGGGAAGGTCCATTATGAATGAAAGTTCTCCCGTAGGGGATATAATTGATGACTAATCAAAAATATAGCATGGGATGATCGTGTTAACTAAAGAAAAATCAAATTGGAGATGTTTCTTATATCAAAATATACCTCATAAGGGAGATCTATGATACTACTGGTGGGTATTCGGAGGATTTCAAGCTATGATTATATTTGTTATGTGAAGAGGATATGTCCTTCAACTAGTTCGTTGTTTGGACAAGTGTGGTCATTAGGGACAATGGATGAGTCTTCCACACTATTAGGGACCATCTTCCGAATCCTTTAAAATCTTGGACATTGTATTCATCAAGATGGTATACTACGATAGAGTTTACACAATGTTATTCTCATATATACCAAGGTGAATTTAGCTTTTGAGTCATTAACAATGTATACATTGGTAATATAACATGTTAAATTATTATGGTTATAAATTTCCTCAATGACTATTAATAGTCACCACTTCATTTTATAATGTAGTTATAATCAATATAGGATGTAATACTACGTATCGATGGTAGGTGTTTTATTTTACTATTTATTGTATTTTTAGGATTTTATTTTTCAAAGCAAGTCACATGTATATAAAATTATATTACTAGTTTTTATGGGACCTAATAGGTGGTTCCCTACCCATGTTTGTAATCCAAACGATGCTCGGTCTACCATTTCACATCGGTATATAAAAAACTATCAAATAGTTTTATGTTTAGGTAGACTTGGGGACTGATATTTTGTGTCTGAATTAGAGTAGTAATTGGGGAATGGATATTAGATGTGAGTCATTGAGTAGGGGGGAGGCATATTTTTTAGTATTTTTCTTTTACTTTTTTCATTATTATTTTATCTATGTGGTTGTCCAAGTGTGTGATCGGTCCTGTATGCATACATGGGTTCTCAATTTTTTATTGAATGAAAAGTTTACTTACAGTCCTTATATACTCTTAACTGATTGATGTCCATCAAATCCTGTTTATATTTCATTTATTAATACTCTCATTCGGTGTATATTCTCCTCATGGTATAGCCATAGACCCCCACTACTAATCATCATCCTCTAGAATATGGGGAGACACTCAATTGGTTATATAGTTCCTCCAGTGTAGTTACTATTCTTAATAGGTTGATCATAGATATTTAAAATTATAATATATTAGATATTTGGACTCAACGTGCTCTCAAAATATCTCACCATGTCCTCATCACTAGATAAAAAAAATAGAATCATAGAAAATAATTTATTCCTAGAGCTACAGGTTTTCAAACACCATAAAAAATCTCAATAATTTCCTTGTAATATTCATTCCATTCACAATGTAAATAAATAACATATTAAATGTATTGATAAAATATTTTATTGTTATAATATCTATATGATAATAATTAATACTATATCTTCCTAAAGGATCATTTAAAAGAAATCATATTTCTATGATAATAGGATATTATTTTGGAATCTTAATTTATTTGAATGAGTCATCGATCTCATTTATCTATATCATGAACTCTTCACTTGGTGCTTTACTAGAATATTTTAAATATAATTTCAACTAGAAAAAAAACCCTATGGATGTGTTTATAACATGACTTTAATTCCTATGTAAAATAATAAATTATTGAATAAAAATCTAAAATCAAATAAAATTTTTTTTTAAAAAATGTCATCTCATTTAGAAACAAATCTACATTGCAAACGTACAACCATATTTCAACAATAAGAAATAATCAAAAAATTATCCACCAAGTCATAACCTAATGAACAACCCCACATCACCGACCAATAAAAAACCTTCCAAATACCTGATTTCAAAAAAATCCCCACTTCTTCCCACCAATAGTTTATACCACATAATAAGCACACAATAATATCATCATGGAAAATAATGTATCATCCCAAAGAAAAAACTATCCTAATCATAGTATTTTTATCATAGATTCATAAATCATTCAAACAGAAAATTAATTACATTAAAAATTTTGAAGACAAAAATGCATACAAAACTTAATAAACCATCAATCTAAAAAAATTAAATCTCATGAAAATATGGTACCTCGAATGCCTATTATCCCAACAAATAAGTCATCGAATCTATTCTTATGATATATATATGAGTAATATATAAATTTAATAATAATATATATATCATTAAATGAAAATTATCCAAATATCATTCATTTTAAAAAATCACATTTCAACATTATATTATTATGATTATAATTATTCAGCAATTATAAAAAATTATTCATTTATAACAATAATTGTTTATATGCATAGGATATAATTTTAACAATAATAATTATTATTAAACCATTATTATAAAAATAGATATCAAATTTATTTTTCACTTTGAAAAAAAATGTTGAAATATTTGAATAAATCATTCCAAATATAGATATTGTAATATAATGTCATATAATATTCACCATAAAAGGGCTAGGTGTGAAAAAGGGTGAGTTGAAATTTGTTTTTATGTCCTATTTATCATGTTGATATCCTAACAATTTCAAAGACACAATGAATTTTTAAAAATGATCACATATAAGAAGAAAAAAATATAGTAAAATAAAAAACTCTAACATAGGGATTACAAATGATTCACATGAACTGGGAAAAATTGAAGAAGTTCAATTCAAAAAAATATTGATATTATAATTAATATGTACACCATTTTTCATAATTATAATATGTAAGACATTATCAATATTAATCGATGGTCCACATCCATATCCCCTACACTTATCACTACATTATTAATTGGTTATAATATATGATAAAGTTATAAAAATAATGAAACTAAAAATAATATAGATACTATAAGTATCGCAAAATAATAAAGACTATTCTTAATGATTCTATATTCTACAAATCATGATCTTCATAGATGTATAAAATAACCCTTTTCTAGAAAATTTATTATTTAATAGAATTAAATATATCCTATACTCAACATTCAATTTATTTGTACTCAATGGATCCCATATTATTATTATTTCTCAATTTTCATTATTTAATCAATATCCCTCCTTGTTATGTTTAGAGATGTAATTGAAAAATTTGAATTAAAAAATTTGACTTCAATAAAAATAAAATAAAATAAATTAATTTCATGAATCAAATATATTTGAATATAATCTAACTAACTGCAATAATAATGTTTACATTTATTCCATAATAACCAAATAGTTATAAATTTTCAAAAAATCTATTCATTTTGAATTATCCATAATTATACACTATCAATTGTATTGTTTGATTACTAATGTGTATGATAATAAATATATAGATCCATTACAAATTATAATTTATGATAGAAATTGGTGAATAAAGTAACACTTATGTATCTCATTTTCTATCCTAGTCACTCTTATGTTTGATTCAAATCAATTTTTGTATACACTAATGGAGCTAAAAAATGTGAAATATTCTATTCCAAAAAACCCTTATACATCACCATGTACTAAAAAGTATCCCTTATACATCATCTAAGGTTCATATTTGTAACCATTACATAGACCAACGTTATCATATTGTTTCAAATAACCTTTATATATATCCCTAGGATCCTTTAAATATTGTCCTAGTGACCTTTACATAATGTCCGAGTGACCATTACATATTGGTCTTACTATTTTATGTATTAGAATAGTTGCCTATATATATTTTCTTGGTTGCCAATTTTGTATTTCCCTGATAACCTTTATTTATTAGCCTCGTTAGTTTTATATATTTTCTTAGTAACCTTTACATATATGTTATTTTTCAAATTTAGACCCAGAATTCTTAGGATCGTACCCTATATGTTAGGTTCATATCACCATAATGTGTGGAACTTCATTAGTATTTTTGAAACTTTTAATTTATATATATAACCCAAATTAACTACTTGTTTCTTCACACAAATCATACTACATCATATGACTTCTAATAGAAAAAAAAAATCCAACATTACAAATTATAGATGCCATATTATATTGTATGTATTTTTTTAATCCCTCCAATATTTCACCATATATTCCTCCACATTTAGTTTGTAAATAAAATTAACATTTGTATCCACACTCCACATTCATTTAAAAACCCCTACATTCATTTTTTGAAATTATTATTAAAAATAAATAATATTTTCCATTAAATCATCTAATCATTTCCAGTCAATCATAAAACTATAACTGTGGTAAATAAAAAAAATTCTATTCATACACAAGAAAATTTTTATTATAAGATATAAGAAAATATGTACACATCTACAATGTTAATTTTTACTACCAAAATTTTTCTACATAAAAATTCACTATGTATTGTTTCTTACTATATCTTCATATATTAAACAAATCTGATTATCCTAAAATATATATAACATCAATGTGAAGAATTATATATAATGGGGTTACTGTATTTTAGGACCACTATAGATAAATAATATTTATTGAACATAAAAGTAAAACTGATTCATTTCCCAAGTACATTTTTGGGTTCTATAAAAATATCTTCCATATGATTTTGTATCATAAAAAATTCCAATTTCCAAATATTTGTTTTCCATATTCTCTAATTTAAAATTATTTTATATCTTAATATTTTTTGTGTGAATGAATTATATTGGGATATTTTTTTACTCGATTTCACAATTATTTTCAGAGTGAATCATCAATTTTCCTTTCAAATCCTCTAAAATATCTACAAATTATTTCTTCATCAACATAAACTTTGTAGATGATTTGGATAATAAAATTTATGTAACCACTATACTCATGGATAGACATTCATACTTCTTAATCATTCATCTAATACTACTTATCCAATTGAAGAATGCTCAATCAATTTTTGATTCACAATCCAAAACATATATATCACAATATATATTTGAATAAGCCTTTAAATATTGATATTCTCCATTTATCAATGGAATTTTTTTCAATGTTCCTTAAATATATCCAATTATGATACTTATTCCTAAAAAAAATTATTCTGTTGGTAAACATTGGAACCATGTAGACCAGTATATATCATAGAAGATATCCCACAATATTGTGGTGAGTTAGAATAGAATAAAAATTATATTTAAATTAATTATTTAGTTTACTATATTTTTATCCACCAACTTTAAATGTTTCATTTTATATACCATCAGAGTTGAAATTGTTTTTCCTTCATTGATTAAAAACCTTTTACAACTCCTGAATTTCTTCTTTTAACTATAATATTAATGTGTTCCATAATTTTTATGTACTTTATACCAAAAAAATAGATTCATATATAAAAAAATTGACAAATGAAATTTTGAACACATTAATTGGGAAAAAAATTTAATAGTGTTTGTATTATTTCCTTCATGTATAATGTCATCGACTTATACTGTCACCATGACCTTCCATTATTATGAGAAATTCATATAGAATTTGTAGTGAAACCCTTATTTTTAACTCCAAAATTCTCATATATTTATATATATACATGTTGATGATATATGAATTCATTTTTTATACAATTAAATGCCTTTTTTTAAAACCCTTTAAATCCACATCTCTTGTAAAAAATATTGTTGATTTTTCGAAGTTTATATCCATATTAAGAAATAAATTTCTTTTTTTATTCCAAACCATTTAATAATATTAATAATTTCACGATGAAACCCTAACAAATAATTCAATATTTATTCATTCTTTTCAAAAATGAATATTTATCTTCAATATAAAATCCATTAATTTTAGCATTCCCTTTTCTTACTTAATTCACCTTTATATAGACAAGTCTTTTATTTTCATCATCTTATCTTCAAATCACCAATAATAAGATCCCAATTATGATTTCTATATCAATTTAGTATATATTTGGTTATTTTCATATCAATTTAATCTTATAAAAATGATTCATCCTTATTTTCTTCTTCAAATGAACTTGGTAGTTTCACTAATAATAGAGTGTTAATTTACATTCACCCCATTAATTTGTTCTATGTAGAAGTATATTTTTATTTAATAATGTTACATGGATTGATTTAATATATATTTATTTATTTTAGTAAATTTTTTCACTCCTGTCCCCATAATTCCCTTAATAATATTTTACAACATAGTGATCAACAATTAGTGGATTATGAAATTCTCTTTATTTCATAACAATTTCATATTGTCCATTAAACTCATAATCAATAATATTCTTCCAAAATAACTTATCTTCATAATAAAATAACCAATAAATTCATAAAATATTTTTTAATTTATTTCATGAAAAAATTATAGGTTTTAGTCTTTTATTAATAGCTTCAAAATATTCTATCATATTTTATATCAATATAAATTCCATAATTTAACATAATATGTAAACAAATATCAGTATCCAAATATCTTATATTATTTAACTAAGGTTTGGCTATCATGTCACATTTCATATAGTATATTCTCTAATCTAACACTCATAAAAAATGAATTCTATGAGTACATAGAACCTTTAGAACCTTATTTATCACAATTTTTAGAGACATCAACCTTTATAAAAAAAATTATTTTCCATGTTCCATTCTTTAAAATTTATTCATTCCACAACTCAATTTATCATGGTGTAATTACCATAAACAATTCATGATTTATTCCATGTTTATCCACTTAATTTTAAACTTTAATATATGTGTACTTTGTTCCATTTTCATATCATTGACCAATATTGTTGACGCAATTTTATTTTCCTCTCTTTTTCAAAGTCATTTTGTATTTTCCATCGATTCTCTATTATAATTCGTAATCAAATAATATCCCATATTATTGTAATTATAAAAAAAAATGGTGTTTCTATCACCAATTGTCCCATTATAAATGATTAGTACAAAAATATCAGAGCATTCCATATTAATTATATTTTATTCCAACATCATCTTTTATGGAATTAATTTATAAATAAATTTTTCTTTATCATGAATAAAAAAATATATTTATATTACTTTTTAGTGACCTAATTTCATCCAATATATTTGACCTCAATAAATTTTTTATAATATATCGATGAATGTTACCAGGATTCTATTTTCATATGATATTATCGTATATTATTGAATGGATATATGTATGATCATTTTTAGTTGCATGACACATGCTATCATTCATTCAGTATCATGGTAGAGGAGATTTTATAACATTTCCCTTGATAGTATAGAATTTATGGTTGAATGTAACTACCAAAACCTATGTCGAATAATAGAAATACACTCAAAAATCATTTCAATGGATAATAAAATATATATAAAAGTAATATATTATTCAGTCCTCATTTAAAAGTGGCTTACCACTCCCACTGACCTTTAGAGAACAATCATTTCCAAAATAATTTCTTTCATCAACACGTACATTCACATTCATGAGAAGATTCATATTTCATGTTATGTGTGATGAGAATAAAATATAAATAATCCAATTACTAAAATTATATATAGAATTCTATATTATCTCATTATGAATATATTTCCTCAACCTCTAAATATTTTTCACATTCCAAAAAACTATTTATCAAGTTGAGAAATATGCTTTTCTATAGTTGTTTTTATCACCAATACCAATCACCTCCTATTCTTCTTCTTCTAATGGGTAAAACCAACTCTTATATAAATTAAATTTTATGGAATTACATCCATTATTAATTAATATTTATAGGGGAAACATAAATCTTTTTTATTTTAATCAAAATTTTTATATCAAATATAGGAACATTTTTGAAATTATTTATTGAATTGATTTCTTTTTTTATATTGAGGATATGCTTTGATTCAAATTTTGAAAGTTCCAATTTTGTTCATTCAATATTACTTTTCACATTATTTTTGTAAGAATTTTTTTGGATAAGATAGCCATAACATTTAAAAATCATAAGAGGAAATAAATCATTTCTAACATCCATCCTTGATATTTGATAGGTTCTCAATGAATAATAAAAGTATCTTTTATTCTGTTTACATATAAAATTCAGAGTAGATATTTTTTTTGATGATAAAACATTATATCCAAGACCAATTTGACATTAGTAATTGGGAGTTTAAACACTCAACACATCATATTCCTTGTTTTTAACTCTTTTATTTAATAATTTGTTTGTGAATATTGTAAAATATTTCATTTTCCTTGGATAAAATATTTATAAGTTACCCCAAATAATATTTACAAGACGTCCCATTTTAGAATTTTTATCATCATAGTTTTCTCCTCCCTGTATATAATAAGAACACCAATGATCTTAGAATATTACCAAATCTATAAATTTTAGTTCAGTTATTACCAAGGTTTTACATGACCATTTTTAAATTATATAGATGGTAAATTGTTTCTTGAAGATCAACAACATTTTTTCCTTATTTCATTGTTTTTTATTAATTATTTTTTCGTCAACTTATTCCTGATCCCATTATAACTCAATATTGAGGTAAAAAACTCCCTAAATTTTATAATGTAGATTTAGTAATGGTACTGATTTCTCCTCTTTAACCATCATATAATCTTATGTTTCTAAGATAAATTCAGGTTGAATAACATCTAATAGATATTCCTCAATGTCTTATTCCATTATACATACAAAAAACATCTATGGATTTTTTTTCAAATTTATTTAAGTAATTAAGTTATCTTTTATGGGAGAGAAAATTCATTGATTTTTTTATTTAACCACAAACATCCTCTCCATTAATATTCTTATACCTCTAGTTTTGATATTTTCATGACCCATCCTCAGGGACCGTGCTGTGACTACCCCAAGCCCTCCTTCCATAGGCCAGGGGCGGGCGACTAGCACCAAAGGCATAAATACCGATAACTGGGAAGGCATTTCCTTTATTAAAGTTAAGAAAAACTCCACAGAGTACAAGAAAAAGTAATACACTATGTACAAAAAAGTGCTGAAAAGTAAATGGGCCAGGATACAAACCCAACTGAAATGAACAGCTACAACTGAATGAAAGTACAACAAAAAAGAAAAATAGCTGGAAGAATAGAAGCAACTCCTAGGTCATCCACCTCGGATCCTACCTGAAGGGTAGGCAGAGATAGTGCAACTACTGGATCATCCACCACGGATCCTACCTGAAGGGTAGGTACAGATAGCCTTCACAATGCTCTTGCCCGTCAACCTCCTCCATGTATCGTCTTGTCATGAAGTCCACCTCTGAATACTGACTCGTCGTGAGGTCCTCCTCTGGGCACCATCCAGTCCTCAAACACTCGGCCTCTGTCAATGCTTCCTGTCATCTGAAACCAACACAACGAGTTGCGGGCATAGCCCGTGCAAGGATGAGTATACGATACTCAGTACGGACCCCGAAACCCTCAAGGTCTCACTAAATCCAACAAGGATAACCACAATGAAGGATCTCAAAAGATAATCCTTACATAGGTATAATCCCCTACTTATACCTAAGTTATCAAGTAACCCATCTCATTAATGTGGAAACACAAATTTTATGAAATCAACGGATAACCACTACCTAGGTATATGCCCATACATATACTTAAGATATCAAGTGACCCATCTCAATCATGAGGTAAACACAAAGGTCATAGACTCAGCTCAAACCAGGATTTTCATTATCAAAACCGTAACTACTGAAGAGCTTTGTCTCTGACGAGTACAGTGATCCTGTCACGACTCCAAGGTACTTCTCAATAACCAAAGAATGCTGAGGTACTCCTCCTGTCGAGTACCGCAGTTCAACCTCCCAAACACAGTAGTGCTTCCCGTCAGGGTATACAACCCAAACACAGTAGTGAACCCCCCTAATAGTCTGCAGAGGTACTCCTTCAGTTGAGTACTGTGGGTCTTCAAACAAACATAGTAGTGCTCCATCCACCATGGGTTTTCACCCAAACATAGTAGTGCTCCATCCACTGGGCTAGTCGACTCAATCCAAGTCGATTCGGTCAAGCAGTCGTCAGGTCTCAGCCAGCTACACGGTCTCTGTACTCTGTAAGCTCATCTCCGGGAGGGTCCGCTCCACGTGCTACAGGTCGATACTCCAAGTATTGAAAGTCCCACTAAGAAGTATCTCAATGTTCTTCCCTATCATAGGGGTCTCAACGTAATAGACGATGCATCAATCGGGCTCCCGGTCTGTGAGTTATTAGCCTTTTCGTCCCAGGGGCCCGTTTGGTTTCATGTACGAACCAACCCAGCCATATCTCAACTCTAACCCAAACTCACATAGGGTATACTCATAGGGACCGTTCCTCAACGTGATCGCCAACTCCGCTGACAGTTCATCAAACGGTCGTCCGGTCTGAAAGTTATCGACTTTCCCATTCTAGAGGCCCGGTTGGATTTTGGGTACAATCCAACCGGGCCATACTCCAACTACGTTCAAACCTCGAGTGGAGTAAGCCAAAAGGTCTGCCTCACTAAGAGGAATCCTACAAAGTGAATGGCACTTCAATCAGACGTCCAGAGCTCAAGTTATAGGTGTTTCCGCTCTGAGGCCCCGGTTGGTTTTGTGTTCGAACCAACCCGACCATACCCACAATTCTCTGAAACTATAAGTGTAATACACAGAAACGACCGTCTCGAATCAAGGATCGCTACGCAACTGACGGTGCATCGATCGTAGGTCTGTAGCCCAATATATGGGAAAACGACTGGAAGTGATATGAAAATGGGGGGTCTGGGCCCGGTACAACCCGGCCCAACCCCCCTGGGTCGGGCCGAACTGGGGTGACCCGACCCGGGTCTGGGTCTGGCCCAATAGGGCGCGGCCCGGCCCGACATGGGCGGTGCGGCCCGGTGCGGCACGTTGGCCTGGCGCGGGCGCGGCTCGCATGGCCAGTGAAGAGCGTAGGGGGTGTTATCCCCTCTCGGTTGACCGAAAAGGCGCGACTTAATTATCGCTCCTCCCCCTAAACCCAGAATGGCTCGGGCGGTGCGCTGCCGCTACCGCCTCTCTCCGCGGACCACTAGACGCGAACCGGTGGCCCGTTCCACCATCCTTCTACGCCTACGGTCACTACGGGACCCGTAGATTATAGTGAAGGGTTAAAAACATCTTTATGGAACGCTTCTTCATCGCTCGACGATCAGAACATCAATAAACAAGCTTTGGAGGGTTTTCGGTCCGTGTTTGTTTAGACCGCGCCCTCCGCGTTAGGTGTTATCAAATGGAAAACATTTAAACACATGCTTTTAATCATCGAAGAGAGTATAATTTATTCAAAATAAATTATACGAACACCTTTCAATTAAATACTCATGCACGAGGTTATAATTCACATAAATATTATATACGAAAACCCTCTACCTCAAAATTGATGTCGCACGTCATCGAGTCGCAGAAGTCGAACATTGCGGTAGTCGGGTGTCGCAGAAGAATGGTATCGATTCCTTCGACGTCAGAAGAAGAAGAATAATGTTGTTGTTGGCGTCGGTCTCCACAGTCGGAGTCTCCTTCCTTATTGCGGAAGAGGGTGTGGGTGGAGAATTTTGGGACCGCCAAGTCAATGTCTTTCTTTGGAGACGTAGCATTCTTCAATGAAGGAGATGAAGTAGAAAGGCACGTTGTCATTGAAGATGATCACCATGGTCGGAGACTTCTCCCTTGACATAGAGGAAGAGAAGAGTTGATGACCGTCCTTCGTCGAGAGTGTTCTTTGTCGTTGGAGGAAAGCTCTCCCTCCTCACCTTCTCCTACTTAGCTCTCCACCAAGAAAAATAAGCCGCCCAAAATAATATAGTTTTCTATCTATTATTTTTATGGCACTAATACCAAGGGTTATCACTCATAATGTGACAACACATAGATTAAATGTGGAGAGATGAATTCAAAAAGATTTGAGTTAAAAGAATCAATTAATTGACTTCACTAATGAGGTGGAGTGGGTGAGTTACAAATTAAAGACAGTATTTGGGAGTTATGGGGATTGTGAAGGGGTGGAGTTTGTGTGGGACCCACCTCACATTCAACCTCACTTAGGTAGTTACACGAGTGCAGAAATCGTTTTTTACGTCACCATTTTTTACGTCGGTTATATATAACCGACGTAAAAATGAGGCGAGTAGATTTTTCACGTCGGTTATTTTAATAACCGACGTTACAAATCGCACCTATTGGGTTTTTACGTCGGTTATCTTATAACGGACGTAAAAAACCAATGCGCGGGGGGTTTTTTACGTCCGTTATTTGGTAACAGACGTAAAAAACCCTATATCGACGGATTTTTTACGTCGGTTATCAATTAACCGACGTAAAAAACCAAACTACGGGGTTTTTTATGTCGGTTATTTTATAACCGATGTAAAAAACCCCTCGGGGATTTGGTTTTTTACTTCGGTTATTTGATAGAAGACGTAAAAAACGCGTAGATATCGGATTTTTTTACGTCGGTTATTTGGAAACCGACGTAAAAAACCCGTAGATATCTCGTTTTTTACGTCGGTTATAAAATAACCGACGTAAAAAACCAAAACGCGATAGCTTTTTTACGTCGGTTTTAAGTTAACCGACGTTATAAAGTTAAAAAAATAGTTTATAACGTCGGTTATATAATAACCGACGTTATAAAATATTTAAAAAAATTAAAGCCTGTGGACTGTCATTTACGATTTTTCAATTGACAGTCCGCCGGCTCGTCTCTCTCTCGCGCGGTAAACCCTAATCGGCTCGTCGATCGACCTAACTCATTTTGGATTCATTGTTTATCTTCTTCACTCCTCTCGGATCTATCATCTCAACTCGCAACATTCAAGTAAGCCTTCCACGAATTTATTTCGTTCGTTTTTGTTTCGATTCTTGATGTGCTTTTCATTCGTTATTGAATCTCATGGAATTTTTTGTTATTGCAAATGGTTATTATGTCCATTCAACTCACAACATTCAACTCGCAACATTCAACTCGCAACATTCAAGCAGGTTTATTTTGGATAAGACTATTTTTAACTCTTATTCTAGATTTTCATTCTGATATACGCTTTACAATTCTATAGTACAATGAAAAAGTAGATTCATTAAAGCTTCTTAAACCACTTATACTTCATGTTTTCTTCTGAAATACGATTCAGTAACAACTCCAATATGATCGCTATATTGATCTGAATACTAGCAACTTTATTACGAGAAACCTCTTATGTATCTAAATAAATCAATATCTGATAAAAATATTACTATGACCATGAGAACATAGATATTTGACTTCACAACCATTCAAATTATTCAATCATTTAGAAAGAATAATTAATTTTAAAACATTGAGGATTAGCTTCAGCAAAATATGAAAAATAATGGGTGGTACTGTAACGTTCCATTCTTCCAGCAACATTATTATTTCCTACTTAGCTGGAATGTGTCTTTCTGGATGAAGATTGGTAGTACTTATTTTCTTAAAATCATATTTTTAATATGATTGTCCAGAAAATGATTTTCATGAATGAAATTAGACCAGGTACAATCGGTAATACCTATCCTTAAAATTTCATTCAACATTCTTACATCATAATATTTTTTCTAAAAATTATGATTTTTAGAACTCCTAGATCAGAAAACCATCATCTGTTTTCATCTACATTCATAATAATATCAATTAATACCTATTACAATCAATTATTTCATTCTGGACTCATGGTGAGTTTGATAATACATTTCTTATTTCAGTCATCTCCTAAAAATGATGGACCTTTTCATGCAAAGTGTATCTGATTTCTTGAATATGATGGTATGTCCGATTTTCAACAAAACCTAGTGAGGTGATTTCTTTTATTATTAATAATTCATAAAAAAATTATAATACCTAAATATTATTATCATCCTTTTCAGATTTTTCATTATAAAAAAGGTAAAGGGTACTTTATTTTCATTCTCAAGTTAAATTATATTTTTTATAAAGGTCTTTTAAATCTAGGTAGAAATAATTTAACGATAATTAGATTGAATTAGGTATATTATCTTATCTTACCATCCAAACACATTTTCATGTATTAATAATTATTATGTTTTGTAAAAAAAATTATTACCCCCATTTCATTTTTGTTAGTTAATTGATCTAAGAAAGTGTTATAAATGATTTGATGATCACGATTCACCCATATATATGGTTAGTCATTATGTGACATTTGGGTCCATAATATCCTTCTAATGCATTCGACAATGCATTATATATCATAGATCAATATGGGATACAGATGGTTATACCATGTCCAATGTGTTATGTGATGTGTCTCGTAAGAAATATTATAATAAATTATAGGAAAGGTGATTAACATATCCCAATATGAGATGAATGAAACTATGTTTTCCCTTGACATATGTTATGACTTATATGATTATGTTTGTGCCACACTCTTATGTTATTCCATATACCAATGTTGTGATCTTGTGAATAAGGTTTTTTAAATCATGTTCCCACTATCATATAAATCATGTCTTATGTTTTGCTAAAATTGTTATACTTGGACTCAGGTTTTATGATCTATGATTATATAGAACTGTTTCACTTATCTGTTTGATCATGTGCTTTGTGTATGCTCTTATACCCCCATGGATATCTTTTTATGAGATTAGATATTATATTTATATATATCATGTTTACCCATAATGAGTATCGTAAATCAAAACTTTTTTTATTTTCATTCCCTAAGTTATAAAAATAAGTATTATGTAGGATGATTCAAAAATTTAATCTCTTAGATGAGTTGTTTTATGTGTGAAACCCAGGCCAAACACATATGTATTTTTTATTGGTATTACATATATATAGTTCGACATATACTTTTTTTTACATTACCATGTATTAACATTACTTTTTCTAAAGAAATATTAATGTCCTTTGATTATATAATGGATCAAAAGGATATAGTAATTCTAATATATAATCAAAATGATCAGATAATATGAAAATATTATTAAACATAAAACAAATGGTCTATATTCATATTTCTAACATGACACTTACGATGTATAGCTATTTGGTGTTGGGTACTTATGAAAACTACTACTACTTTCAAGATTTTTTCACTTGAAAGTGTTGAGTACTTTAGATCATAATGATTGAACAACAAGCATGAATAACACATGTTATATGCTCCATTAGGCATTCCTATATTTTAACATGTTTATTAGTATATTGTCATGAGATTATTATAAATGTGTATCATCTGATCATATTCACTTATTCCGGATAAAAATTATTTTGTTTATGTTTTATTGATGTATATTTTATTTGGAGAATCATTAGGCGTCATGGTTTTCTTTGATTAAATGAAATTTAAAACTGTTATATCTAACTATATTTTGTTTTAAAAATAATATTCAAGCATATTTTTTTAAATACCTATATATTTGTTTTATATTTTAAAATGTTTTACATTAAAATTATTATTTTTTTCATATAAACATGTATTTGTCTTATCTTAAAAATATATATTTTTTGTTGATATTTGTTATAGGTAATAATGATTCGAAGTTGGATTACGGCACATCAAATGAGCAATGAATTTGAGGAAGGTGTTGATGCCTTTTTGGAATTTGCAAAACGAAATGTTCCAAGTAGTGACATTTTTTTCTATCCATGCCTGAAATGTTTGAATATGAAGAAGTTGAAAAGTAGAGAGATAAAAGATCATATGATATGTCATGGTTTTAATCCGAGTTACAACCCTTGGATTTGGAATGGTGAAACTGGACGAAATGTCACTAATGATGATGATTCGCAAGATGGTAACTCTAATGGAATTGAAGAAATGATTCGCGATATTCTAGCAGAACAAATTGAGATATAACTGACAGTTGAACGTCTATATGGTGATGCTGAAAAACCATTATATCCCAGTTGTATAGATTTTACGGTTTTGTCGGTGGTGTTAAGATTGATTAACCTGAAGGCGAAGCATGGATGGAGTGACAGAAGTTTTACAGAGCTGCTACAATTGATGAAAGACATTCTTCCAAAAGATAACTATCTTCCATATTCACATTACAAAGCAAAGAAAATATTATGCCTGATGGGATTGGGATACAAGAAAATACATGCATGTCCGAATAACTACATTATATATAGGAAGGAATATGAATTTCTGTCAGATTTTCCAAAATGTGGGACATCACGGTATAAGGTGAATGAAAAATCACAGGGTGATGTAGAGATTACAAAGCTCCCTTTGAAGTTATTTTGGTATCATCCTATAATTAATCATTTCTAACGTTTATTTGCTAATTCACATGATGAAAAAAGGTTAAGATGGCATGCTGAAGAGCGGGTATGTGATGAAAAAATATTTCATCCAGCTGATTGTCCACAATGGAAGAAAATTGATGCGCAATATTCTACATTTGGAAATGAAATAAGAAATCTCAGACTAGGGTTGTGCACAGATGGAATGAATCCATACCGAACACTCAGTAGCACACATAGGTCATGGCCTGTTTTATTGGTAATTTACAACCTCTCTCGTGAAGTTTGTATGAAGTGAAAATATGTCATGTTGAGTACAATGATCTCTGGTCCAAAGCAACCCCGTAATGATATTGATGTTTACTTGTCACCGTTGATTGATGATATGAAACTGTTATGGGCTGATGGTATTAGGGTGCATGATTCTTATAAAATGGAATATTTTCAACTGCATGCAGTGCTTCTGTTCACTATAAATGACTTCCCAACATATGGAAATTTGTCTGGATACAGTGTTAAAGGGCATAAAGCATGTCCAATTTGTGAACAACAGACGTCCTATTGTCAATTGCATCATGGGCGGAAAACAGTGTACATGGGTCATCGAAAGTTTTTGCCTATGGAACACCCTTATAGAAGACTAAAAAAGGCATTTAATGGCTCACAAGAATTTGATGCTACTCCAAAACCTTTATCCCATGATCTGTATTTTGAGAGGGTGAAAAAACATGACGTGACATTGGGAAAGACACAGAAATCTGGTAATGATATACATATTTGGAAGAAAAGGTCAATTTTTTTGATCTACCATATTGTAGGTATCATGAAGTTAAACATAATATTGATGTCATGCATGTGGAGAAGAATATATGTGATTATATGATTGGAACATTGTTAGATATTAAAGGAAAGACTAAAGATGGGTTGAATGCAAGATTAGACTTACTATCAATGGGAATACGTTTGGAGTTAGCTCCCACTCCTAAAGGAAGACGATCATTTCTTCCCCCGGCTTGTCATACATTATCGAAGAGGGAGAAAATTATCTTCTGTTAGTGTCATCATGATACCAAAGTGCCTCAAGGTTATTCTTCTAATGTAAAAAATTTTGTCTCATTGAAGGACTTGTAGTTGATAGGTATGAAATCACATGATTTTCACGTCATGATGCAATAAATTCTACCAGTTGCATTGCGTGGAATATTGCCCATTCGTGTCAGAAATACTATAATGAAGTTGTGTTATTTTTTCAATTCAATTTGTAACAAGGCAATTGATGTGAATGCTTTGAAATTTTTTTAAAAGGATGAAATTTTTATACTTTATCAATTGGAAATGTATTTTCCTCCAACTTTTTTTGATATAATGGTTCATTTAATGATTCATCTGGTTCGAGAAATAATGCTTTGTGGACCTGTATATCTTCGTTGGATGTATCCTTTTGAAAGGTATATGAAAATATTTAAGGGGTATGTTAAAAATATATATCGATCTGAAGCCTCCATTATTGAAGAGTATATTTCTGAGGAGGTAGCAGAGTTTTGTACGAGCTACTTGGCTGCGGCGCAACACATAGGTTTGCCTCCATCTCTCCGTGAACGAGTTAATAATGAGGGAAAGGGGATTCGCGGCTTGAAACTCAAATCATTGTCAGCTGAATAGATGAAGAAGTTAGAATCATAGATCTTGAATAACATAGCTGATTCTCAACCATATATCACAATGCATATTAATGACTTGAAACAATGTCATCCAAAGAAGAAAGAAATGTGGATTTTGAATGAGCACAACAAAACTTTTTTGTCATGTATTAAAAAGACTTTGCTTGGCAGATCAGATGTATCAGAGACATTAAAATAGATAGTGGGTGGTCCATGTTTAAATGTGATAACATGGTCTGGTTATGACATTAATGGTTATACATTTCATAAAAAATCTCAGGACAACAGAAGTGCAGTTCAGAATAGTGGTGTATTGGTGTTTGCAAAAGCAATGCATTTTTCGAGTGCTAAGGACAAAAACCCAATTTCTGCATCAAATGCATATTATGGAGTGATTGAAGACATATGGGAGGTTGATTACAATAAAATTAAAGTTCATGTTTTTAACTGTAAATGGATTAACGGTAAAAACAGTGTCAGACACGATGAATTTGGAATGACACTTGTTAATCTGAATAGATTGGAAGACACAGCTGATTCTTTTATAATGGGAACACATGAAAAAAAAAATTTATGTAGTAGATCAATCAGATATGCAGTGGGCTGTTGTTTTACAAGGGAAAAACAATATGTTGGTGAGGATGAACTTGATGAATATGCTGATTTATGTGAGATCCCTACTTCCATGGAAATATTAACAGAACATAATGACGATCATGTTGAAGACAAAGCTTGTGCCATAAGGAACGATAACGACGAAGGAATTTGGGAAAACAATCCATATGTACATTCCTAAAATTACAGGTAACATATGTTTATTTCTTGTTTACATTTATTTTTTCCATAAATGTTAGATATTGTAAGTTTTTTATTTATTAAAACATGTTTTAAAATAAAATAAGTATATGTTTTTGTTTGTTTTAATTTTGTTTAGTTTACTTTATCAAGTTTATAACCATTACATGAATTTTAAAATGCATATTTTTGTTCACTGACAATTACATTACCATGTTTACAATGTTTACCAGCTTTACCATTTTTACCATTTTTAGCATCATGACCATATTGACCATCTTTTCCATCTTTACCATTGTTTAACAAGCTTACCATATTACCAATGTTTACTATTATGTAACTTAGTACACTTTTCTATTTTCTGATTACAGAAGTATTAAAATATTTGAATATGTATATTTGTTCCCTGAAAATTACTTTACCATGTTTACAATGTTTACCAGGTTTACCATTTTTTCCATTTTTACCATCTTGACCATCTTGACCATCTTGACCATCTTTTCCATCTTTACCATTGTTTAACATGCTTACCATATTACCAATGTTTACTATTATGTAACCTATTACACTTTTCTATTTTCTGATTACAGTAGTATTAAAATATTTGAATTTGTATATTTGTTAACTGACGTTTGTTTTTTTTTATTTGAAGGATAATGACAGATCATTCAGATGATCAACCAGATGATTCTGGAGAGGAGCATATTGCTGGTCATACCTCTGGGGATGAACATTCACATGCTCCTATTACGACAAAGAGTTCAAAGGTTGGTAAACGTGGGTGCACACATTTACCAAAATTATCACTTGCCCGTACGCAGGATCAGAGGATAGTAGTTGAGTTTGATGGTGATGATATTCCTAGAGGTCTGAATGCCAAAGATTTTAAGAGTTTTGTTGCAACTCAGGATAAGACCAAAGTAAGAATTTTGTATGATGATTGGAGAGGTGTGGATAAAGAGATTATCTATCAGTTGTGGGAGACGATTTTGTTAAGATCTTTTGTCATTGTTTGACCATTCTTTTAATGTTTCTAGTATATATAATATGTTTAACCACTTCTTTATCAGATGAAATTTGATATTCCTGACACTGGAGGAGTCGGGAAGAAATGCTTATCGTTGGCTGCCAGGAGATGGAGGGATTTCAAATCAACCCTCTCATCTGATTTCACTTATGGTCATAGGAGTCATGACAATCCATGTCGTATATATCCTTTTATAGATGAAGAAACATGGAGACAGTTTTTTGAAAGTAGAAAAAAAGAGTCATTTCTGGTAAGGGCAATGTAAACTTTTATAAACTTTCTTATATAAATGATTTTATTAATGTGTTGTTAATGATTTCTTATTCTTAAATTATAGCAAACAAGCAAAGCTCATCAGGAGATCCAATCTAAAAATGTATACCCTCATAGTTTATCTTGGGGAGGGTATACATTATTGGAAGAAAAAATGATAGTGGAAAAATTTAAACAACTAAGAGATGAGTCTTCAAGCTCTGGAGAGGTGGCCCCTCTATCCCCTCCATCTAGACATGAAAAATGAAGAGATATCGGAAGGGAAAAAAGGGTAATATCTTTCGGAAGAATCAAGAATTGTAGCTGAGAGGATTGTAAGATATCTATTTAATTTATTTAAGTTAACTTTTTTCTTCATATAAGTTTCAATCATTACAGAAATGTTCAATTAATTAATACAGGACTCTCTTGAGGAGCAGAGTTCAGAGGGGACAATTACAGCTACTGGGAGGGAAGATATTTTATTTGCAGCATTGGGAAGGCCCGAACATCCTGGTCATGTAAGAGGATATCTAGCAGGTGTATCAGTAAGAAATGTGTTTCCACGTTCTAAAACTTCTAATATTGAGGGGTTTTATAATAAAAATAGAATCCTTGGAGGCTGAAGTTCAAAATATTAATGCGAAGATGGAAAACAAGATTAGAGATTCGGTGCAGTCAATGTTTGCAGAAATGCAAAGACGATTTCAGACTGCAGCTCCCACTCCTCCACCTCCCCATGCAGACCCCATTATTTATCCTCCACCTCCACCAGTAGCTCCTACTCCCCCACCTCAGCCTGCGGACCCCATTTTTTATCCTACGCCTCTGCCGCAGCTTCCTACATATTGCGAGTTGTATGTTGATGATTCTCAACATCATATAGTAGCATACGGGTTGGTATATTGTATAGGAGATACAGTTCATCATCAAAAATTAGAGGTAGAGAATCAGAGGGTCACTGTACAGGATAATATAGATAGATCATCTAGGGTACCAATACCTACAAATGAGGTGGCGACAGTTGGTCAGAGTATCGGCCATTTTTTAGTTTGGCCATCGAGACTTCTTCGAATCATTAACATAGAGGTATGAATGTTATATCTTTTATTTTATTTTTTTATTAAAGTTGTTTTATCATTTGAAAACTACTATAATTCTCAATTTTTTTTCACAGGAATACTTCAAAGGTAAAGAAATACTGTATAGACAACAACAAAGACAACAATCGATGACATCAGATACAGATTCTGGTGGTCTTAACAGATTGTCAAGATATTCACATTTGTTGTTGGGTTTTTATGAGTTTCCAATGGAATCTCATGTTTTTGGACGTGAAATAAGTGTGCGGATTACAAAATCTGATATCATGGAGCTTGTTACTGGAGATAAGTTGGGCATCAACGTGGTGCAAATTTTTTCCATGTAAGTCTTAACACCTTTTCCCTGCGTTATATTTATTAAAAATGTATACTTATATATGTTTTGTGTTAGGTATCATTATAAAATTTGTGAGAGGAATGAACTGACAGAAGTATATGGATTCATGGACCCGCAATTGATTTCCCTTGAAGCATGTGCATTGACTGAGGAAAAAAGAATGGTTTATATTTCTCAAATATATGAAAAGAATATAATCCGACAATGTTGGATGATGCCTTTTTGTGAGAGGTATGAAACACATTTCTCTCAATAAGTTAATTATCTTTTAACATAAAAAACCACTAACATTAAATTTCCTTTTATCAGTAATCATTGGATGTTAGGGATTTTTTGCCCAAGGGAGAAAGCTCTTTATTGGATATGCTCTGTTCATGGTGATGTGCGGGCAAGTTTTAAGAATATATTGGAAAAGTAAGTTTCAATTTCTCAATAGTTTTATATATTATAATGAATTTTAAATTTACCCCATTCGTATTATTTTCTAACAGTGTATGGGTCTACTTTCGAAAAAACACAAAGAAAAGAAATGCAAAGATCAAATATGTAAATGCGAAGGTAAATTTCCATTTATAATTTGTACTTTTTGATTTATTACATAAAAATAATATATTGAATTTACAGTCATTCAAAACAGAATTGTCATGAACAACAAGGCCTCATAGAATGCGGATATTATATGTTAAGATTTATGTATGAAATAATAACAACTGGGACAGTTGTGAATTTTGACCTGGTACGATTTCCTCTTAAACTTTGCCATAATATTTCAATTTGATTTATTCATTATACACGTTAACTATAATCTTTTTCATTTGTAGATTTTTGATGACCCTCAACCCTATACTGCTGAAGACATCAAACACGTACAAGTTGAGTGGTCAAATTATTTTACAGGTTTGATTGAATTTTAGTTGTTTGTAATGTAAAATGTAATTTTGAATATTGTCGTTTTAATTGTGTATTTGGTAGTTGTTTAGGTTTGATTTAGTTTTTTTTGAAGTTGACAGTGTAAGTTTTGAATGTTATATAAGTGAATGATTAATTTTTCCCTACTTCTTGTTTTGGTCTACTATTGATGGTTCTTCTGGTATGGATTTGGGTCTGTGGGGGAGGGGTTCCAAGGGTGTGGGGGTGTGTTCAGTGGGGTTGGGGGTGTCCAGCGGTCTGGGAGGGCTGTCCGGTGGGGTGGGGGGACAGTCCTAGGGGTGGCAGGGATGTCCAGGGGTGTGGGAAGCCGGTCTAGGGGTGTGGGAGTGCTGTCTAGGGGTGGGGGGGGGGGTTGTCCAGGGGTGTGGTGGGGGCTGTCAAGTGGAGTGAGGGGGTGAGAAGGTGCTGTTCAGGCAGGTGGGGGGTTGTCGAGGGGTGTTTGGGGGTGTCCGGGGGTCTGGGGGCAGCCCAGGAGAGTGGTGGGGGCTCTAATGGGGTGGGGGAAGGTTGTCCAAGGGGTATACGTGAGGGTGGGAGCTCCAATGGGGTGGGGGAGGGCTGTCCAGGGGGTATACATGAGGGTGAGGGCTCCAACGGGGTGGGGGAGGGCTGTCCATGGGGTATAAATGAGGGTGGATGCTGCCTAGTGGGTAAGTTTTATATGTTATCTATGTACATGCTTAATTTTGATGTACTTCTGTTTTTGTGGTACGATTTCTTGATTTGTTTTCTGGTTGATTCTGTTGGAGAGAAGATCACTGCATTCTGTTTAAAAAAAATTGGGTTTATCACGTCGGTTATTTAATAACCGACGTGATAAAATTCCTGGAAAATAGTTTATCACGTCGGTTATTTAATTACGGACGTGATAAAAGGTCTGCAGAATGGTTTATCACGTCGGTTATTTAATAACTGACGTGATAAAAGGCCTGGAGAATGGTTTATCACGTCGGTTATTTCATAACCGACGTGATAAAGGGCCTGGAGAATGGTTTAGCACGTTGGTTATTGTATAACCGACGTGCTAAACGGCATGGAAAATGGTTTATCACGTCGGTTATTGAATAACCGACGTGATAAACCCCCTCCCTCTGGTTTATCATGGCGGTTATACAATAATCGACGTGATAAACCCCCACCCCCGGTTTTTGACGTCAGTTTTATATGAACCGACGTGATAAACCAAGATCAGCCCATTTTATCACGTCGATTCTTATATAACGGACGTGATAAACCACCCTCACCCCAGTTTATCACGTCGGTTCTATATGAACCGACGTGATAAACCCCCTCGCCCCCGTTTATCATGTCGGTTGTTTAAGAACGGACATGATAAACCATTGTCCAGGCCGTTTATAACACCGGTTCATCAATAACCGACGTGATAAACCATTCTCCAGGCCCTTTATCACGTCGGTTCTAAAATAACCGACGTGATAAACCATTCTCCAGGCCCTTTATCACGTTGATTCTAAAATAACCGATGTGATAAACATCGCGATTTTATGTTTTTGACGTCGGTTTTTAAATAACTGACGTCAAAAACCTTATTTATAACGTCGCACGTATTAACGTCGGCTAGAAACCGATGTAAAAAATTAAAAATAACTGACGTAAAAACGTTTTCTGCACTAGTGTTAGTAACTTGTGGCTTTCTCCCTAACTCCCACACATAGGTTAAAACAAACTAGGCTAGAAATAAAATTGTATCACAACTTTTATTCACCTTTTTATTTAAAACAAAATGTTTAACAACACCTTCCAAGCAAACACATCTTTAGTAAAGGCCCTCTTAAGTAATTACCAGCACTGCAGTTTCATCGGTGCCCTCAGATTTCGATTCCGAACACCGGATCAAAAGATATAAAAACCTGCTCATTCGTTCACTGAACGTACCCGAGCTAAACTTCAGAAATTGATTTCGGGCACACTGGGCCTCAGAATCATGTGCTGTCAGAAACTGCATACTCATAAAATTCCAATGAAATTATGAAAAAAAATTCCTTGAAATTTCCAGGTCTTTACATTACTCCCACCTCAGAGCTTTACGTCTCTGTAAAGTTATAAAACAAGATATGGAAACAAAAGTGGTACTGAGCACGTATCTAAGCCTTCCGCTCCATTTTCTCACCTGGAGGTTCACGTACTGCCAGTGAAAGCGCACCCGATGAATCAACCGTCTACGTAGGATCCGCTCTTGTCGATCCTCGATCCCCACTAGAACCTCCATGAATTTCGCCCTACCATCGACGTCCTACTTCCTGAGGTCGATGATGTGTGAAGGATCATTCACCTGGTGCAACTGAGGTGAAATGTTCATGAGATAAACCACCTCACCTACCCTGCTGGGAACCTAGAATGGTCTGTTGAAACTCGGAGATAACTTGTCGCCTCAGCCACATCTCTTTAAACCTCGTCGAGATGAAACCCGTATAAGGATGTGATCTCCATCCTCAAACTCTAGAGGCCTCCATTTCCTAATTAGAACTGAAACACAAAACTCATGCTGCCACGAGGGTAAGGTTGTTCGTCCCAAGAGTGATCAGGCAATCCCTCCTATGCATGAGTTTATCTTGTGCTGCCTAGGGTTTCCTTTTTGCCGACCGAGGAAAACCCATCCCAATGTTGTAGTTAGACCACATACTTTTTGCGTAATACTTTCAATCTGAACAGTCAATCGAATCCATACTAAGACCAACGTTGTAAGGTCTCGACTCTTCCACCAAGAGATTCCAATCAAAACTCTTGCCTCGAGGGTCAGACCACACTGTCGACGTAATTGTGATTATCGAGTCTCCTCCCAAGGTATCTCCAGACATGAGGGTCAAGTATACAGCTTTCTGGAAACTCTAGGTATGGGACAAGATTTGTGGAAGGAATGAATGATTCATATCAACGTCTATTAATACGGTAGCCAGTAGGGGACACAGACAATCCCTTGAATCATTTTCAGATCCATTGGGTCACACTCTATGAATGCATATAGCCACACATTCCCATGCCCCTCCTGCTCTCTGAGCCTGGTAGGGACAACTAAGTCGGGTGGTTGTAGAATGTTGAAATGTACACCACCTCATACTTCTCTCCTAGATCTGCCTCCATGTCTGCTGCTTCACTGACTCATCTCTCTTTAATGATTACTCTTCTTGAAACATTTAACACGCCCGAGTATCTAAGACTGGTGCCAGTTTCTTGTTTCTTACTGCACTGTGCAGTCTTCATCTTCTCTTGGATAATCTGCACCTTCTTTTCCTATGATCTTTAAGAGCTTCTAAGATTTCTCCTTTTCCGAAAATAGAAACTTGGTCTCATCCCTTGGATGAACCACTCCGATTGCCTAATACCATGAATCCTGACATGAATGATGCATTCATGCCATGGATGACATCGTAAGGCCTCGAAGTTACTACCAAGAGATCCAACCGTCACTCTCGCCTCCAAGGGTCGAGTCACACTGTCGGCATCAGTGTGAGGTCAATGGGTATCCTCCAGTAGATATCTCGAATGTGAGGTTCAAGTCAACAGTTTTAAACGGGACCTCTCAGTATCAACCAAACAAAAGGACAGGAAAGAAAACATCACGAAGATAAGTGTCTTTTATTATAGCAGCTCATAGTATAAAGACACAAATACCAGATCAACATTGAACTAGAAGTACCAAGAAAAAAAAGGAATCCACTAGTTCTGCTCCTACACACCTACTTCGGGAGCACTACTTCCTTTTCCACTGCTCGGTTGATTCTCAAGCACCCAATGATACTTCTGTCTCAGTGGCTCCTCCAACGCCTGCGGATCAACTGCGCGGGGAGTTGGACAGTCACGTGCCATGTGACCCTTACTACCACAGGAGAAACACTGTCTGTTTCTAGCATGCCTGGCTTTGACCCCACCCCGGGTGCCCCGCACTACCGATACTATAACCCGAGATCTCCCATCTGCTGGTCTGGTCCTCTGCATCATCTATCTACTGCCTACAAATGACTCTACTACTGATAGAAAATCACGCGGAAAAGGCAGCAACTCCTGAACACGCTCTGGGTATAGAGCCACTGGTACAAACTCCGCCTAAGAAAAAGGTCTCTAAGTCTCCCCATGTGAATTTCATATCATCGAAAAACTGGAGCATCTGGCTCCACCATCTGCCTACTACTTCCTGAAGGAGGCTGGCAGCAAAGATCACCATGAAGTCTGCTGGTGTACCCACTATCCTGAAGACTCTCACCATAACCTCCAGCCAATCCTCAGCCGCCTGGGGGCCCGTCTCTCCCCGGAACCTAGGTGGCCTATGTCGCTGGAACTCGTGCAGCACGCTCATGCGGCGTGCATCACCTGCTGCTGAGGCTGGTGGCATCGGTGGCCCAATGTATGGTAGTACCGTTGGTGCCTCCGCTAGTGTCTCAACTGTAAGAGGGCCATGTACCGAAGCCTCGTCGCTCGGCAGGCTGTCAGTACATATATCTATTTGGGTTCTATCTGATCGTCCCTGATAAGGCATCCTAATATAAACAGACGTGACACAGTAAAATGATTTATACATGGTGAGCTGACCAGGTTTGAGCTGTTTTAAGGGGAAAACCATTGAAAACACACACGCAATTATTGTTTTCATGCACTGAGTGGGAAATTAGTAGGCAATGTCTTGGTGTATGGATATGTCAGCCGCCTGCACTAACACTGTACTCCCTAAACTAAAAACCACACTCAGTACTCTTAACACTATTGCTTCAAAGAAAGAAAATATCAGAGTTATAAGTTATGCGGTAGAACCGACTCCTCAGATACAAATTTTCCATGACCCATCCTCAGGGCCCATGCCGTGACTACCCTAAGCCCTCCATCCATAGGCCAGGGACTGACGACTGGCACCAAAGGCACAAATCTTGATAACTGGGAAGGCATTACCTTTATACAAGTAAATAAAACTCCACAGAGTACAAGCGGAAGTAATTACCTAATTAAAAAAAGTGATGAAAAGTAAATGGGTCAGGATACAAACCCAACTGAAAAGTAAAACTACAACTAAATGAAAGTACAATAGAAAAGACAAACAGGTGGAAGAATAGAAGCAACTCATAGGTCGTCCACCTCGGATCCTACATGAAGGGTAGGCATAGATAGCGCAGCTCCTGGATCGTCCACCACAGATCCTACCTGAAGGGTAGGTACAGAAAGCCTACACAATGCTCTCGCCCGTCAACCTCCACCGAGTATCATCTCTTTGTGAAGTCCACCTCTGGATAATGACTCGTTGTGAGGTCCACCTCCGGGTACCATCCAATCCTCGAACACTCGGCCTCTGTCAGCGCTGCCCGTCATCTGCAACCAACACAATGAGGTGAGGGCATAGCCCATGTAGGGGTGAGTATACAATACTCATTAGGGACCCCGAGACCCTCAAGGTATCACTAAATCCAAAAATGATAACCACAAAGAAGGATCTCAAGAGATAACCCTTACTTAGGTATAAGACCCCTACTTATACCTAAGTTATCAAGTAACCCATCTCATTCATGACGAAACAAAAATTTTATGAAATCAACATATAACCACTACCTAGGTATATTCCCATACATATACTTAAGTTATCAAGTGACCCATCTCAATCATGAGGTAAACACAAAGGCCATAGACTCAGCTCAAACTAGGATTTTCATTATCAAAACCGTAACTACTGAAGAGCTCTGTCTCTGACGAGTATATAGTGATCCTGTCACGACTTCAAGGTACTACTCACTAACCAAATAATGCTGAGGTACTGCTCCTGTCGAGTACCGCGGGTCAGCCACCCAAACACAGTAGTGCTTCCCGCCGGGGTATGCAACCCAAACACAGTAGTGAACCCCCCTAATTGCCTGCAGAGGTACTCCTTCTGTTGAGTACCGCAGGTCTGCACCCAAACATAGTAGTGCTCAATCCACAATGGGTCTGCACCCAAACATAGTAGTGCTCCGTCCACTGGGCTAGTCGACTCACTCCAAGTCGAGTCGGTCAAGCAATCGTCAGGTCTCAACCAGCTACACGGTATTCGTACTCCGTATGCTCGTCTCCGGGAGTGTCTGATCCATGAGCTAGAGGTCGATAATCCAAGTATCAAAAGTCCCACGAAGAAGTATCTCAAAGAACCGCCTCGTCATAGGGGTCTCAACGCAACAGACGACGCGTCAATCGGGTGCCCGGTCTGTGAGTTATTAGCCTTTTCGTCCTAGGGGGCCTGTTGGTTTTGTGTACGAACCAACCCAGCTGTATCTCAACTGTACCCCGAACTCACATAGGGTATACTCATAGGGACTGCTCCACAACGTGATCACCAACGCTGCAAACGGTTTGTCAAACGGACGTCCGGTCTGAAAGTTATCGACTTTCCCGTTATAGGGGCCTAGTTGGATTTCAGATACAATCCAACCCGAACATACTCCAACTGAGTCCAATCCTCGAGCGGAGTAAGACAAAAAGTCAGTCTCACTAGGAGGAATCCTACAAAGTCGACGACACGTCAATCAGACGTCCGGAGCTCAAGTTATAGGTGTTTCCGCTCCGCGGGCCCGGTTGGTTTCGTGTTCGAACCAACCCGGCCATACCCAAAGTTCTCTAAAACCTTGAGTGTAATATTCTTAAACGACCGTCTCGATCCAAGAAACGCTACAGAACTGACGGTGCATCGATCGAAGGTCTGTATCCCATGATATGGGCAAAAGACCGAAAGTGATCCGAAAATGGGGGGTCTGGGCCCGGTCCGTCCCGACCCAACCCCCCTGTGTCGGCCTGAAACGGGGTGACCCGACCCGTGTCCGGGTCTGGCCCTTTAGGGTGCGGCCCGGCCCGACTGGCGCGACCAGCCCCAGCCTGCGCGGCCCGGCCCACCCGGCGCAGCCCGACCCAGCGTGGGGGTCCGGCCCAGCGCGGGCGGCCCGACCCGGCACGGGCGGTCTGGCCCGGCGTGGCCGGGTCGGCCGGCGCGGCCGGTTGGCCCGCACGGGCGCGACTCGTGTGGCCAGTGAAGAGCGGAGGGTGGTGTTGTCCCCACCCCGGTTGACCTAAACGGTGTGGCTTAATTGTTGCGCCTCCCCCTAAACCTGGAACGGATTAGCCGTTCCGGTCTGCCGCAGCTTAGCCACGACGGTCTCCTCCGGCGGCGCGCTGCTGCCGCCACCTCTCTCTACGGACCACCGGATGGGCACCAGTGCCCCGTTCCTCCATCCGTCTACACCTACGGTCACTACGGGACCCGTAGATTACTAGGAAGGGTTCAAAACGTCATTGTGGCCCGCTTCGTCATCGACCGTCGATCCGCACGTTAATAAACAAGTTGCGGGGGGTTGTCGGGCCGTGTTTGTTTGGCCCGCGCCCTCCGTGTTAGGTGTTATCAAATGGAACACATTTTAACACATGATTTTAATCATTCATGAGGTTATAATTTATTCAAAATAAATTATACGAACACCCTGCAATTAAATATCCATGCATGAGGGTATAACTAGTGGCTTTCTCCCCAACTCCCACAATAGGATAAAACCAACAAGTCTAGAAATAAAATTGTAACCCAACTTTTTTTCACCTTTTTATTTAAACCACAATTTTTAAAAACTCATTCCAAGCAAACACATCTTCGGTAAAGGTTTTCTTAATCAATTACTGGCACTGCGGTTTCATCGGTGCCCACAGATTTCGATTCCGAGCACCAGTTCAAAAGTTAGAAAACCCTGCTTGTTCGTTCACTGAATGTACCCAAGCTAAACATCAGAAATTGACATTGGGCACACAGGGCCTCAGAATCCAGTGTCATCAGAAACCGCATACTCGTAAAATTCAAAATAAATTAAGAAAAAAACTTTCCTTGAAATTTTTGGGTCTTTACAGATATTCCCAACCATTCAACATCCAATATTGTACATGTTTATATTTCCCTAATATATATTTTCCAAATGTTAAATAATATTTCCAAAAGATATTATAAATAATCCTTAAAAACAACATTAACTATAGTCTCAAGACTCCCCTGATTTTCAAAATATTTAAAAACTTTTAATTGTTATGAATGGTCTAATGAAATTTCATTCCTCTCTAGCATATCTAATATACCAAAATTTCTTTTTAGATCATTGAGTGAACATTACACATGATTTTATTTTTCATGTTATTACTATTTTTGATGTTAAATTATTATTAGTCACTATACGATCTAATTAATTGTGTTATTAATTTTCATCTATGACCATGTCCATGAATAAATATATCATATATAATAAGATGATCAAAGAATCCCACTCTTTTCTAGATGAACACTTTTTCAATATTTAAATTGTATTTCAAAAAAAACATCATCATTACCTATTTGACATTTCTATTAACATTGTAAATATTCAAAATATTACCCCTTTTTCCTTTGGATGTTGTGAAACACGACACATTCATGTAATTATCATAAAAAATATACATGTAATTTACTATCAATTATTCATAATTATAATATTTTATGTCCTCTTATATCATAGTGATTTTAATATAATACAATATATTTTTTCCATATAATAAATATGGGTAAACAATTCTGTCTGAGAGCTCATAAATGAGATCCCATTTTATTATTACACACAATTTAATTACTGCAACCAAATCAAGGTATTCAATTTTCATCAAAAGAATTACCAATTATGATATATGTATCTAAAAAGTCAGCAAATAATAAAATCTTGTTCTGATTATAATCTTTATATCATAATAAATTACAATTTACACCCTATGGAGGGTAAACTAGGGCCCATTGAAATTTATTATTATATAAAGTGATATAGGATTTTTACTCTTGTCATCAAATACTTAACGAATCAATAAAATAATTATAATTAGGTAAAACAAAGTATGTAAAATAGAGTAGCTCTGGAATCAAGATTTTACTTTCCTTACCTTCCCTATGATATATTGAATGTCCATATATCAATTAAGTTTTATATAAAAATTAATCAATAATGATCTATTTTTTATTATAATCATTTTGATAAGACCAGTACTCATAAAAGTTCTAAGACCTCGTCCTCTCTAATTTTATTTTCATTCATGATTTGTTTCGTTATATTTATATAGATTAAATAATTATCAAACAAATCAAAATAAATATCTATTAAATAAAAACATATAATGGATTCTCTTCATGATTCTATATTATCCACTTCTTGATCATAAAATATATACATAAACCAATTTCACTTCCAAACCTAATATTAAATCGACTAGAATTCATTCACTAATTATTCTTAAATTATATATATTTAATGAATCAAAATTTATTATTTCTTTCCTTTTTTATTTCACCCATCCCACTGATTCTTTTATATGAAGACTTCAATTTTAAAACAGAATCTGGAATTTAACAACCTTGAACTTCATATTCATCAATATGTTCTCTCATATCATATTAAAATAATTCTCATCCATTAAACTCTATTAGGATATTTATGTTTATTACAGAACTTCTAAACCATTAATAATTGAAAACATATCAATTATATTTGATCAATTTATATTTCTTAATTTTAAATCATATATTACAAATTATAATAGATAATGTAATTCTTTTCTGAATTCATTATCAATCATATTTTATTATCAAAAATAGAGAATATATAAACCCACATGTATTTTTTCTATCTTAACTACTATTATATATTCTTAAGAACAATACTTATGAATTACATTATTGTATGCCACTTTCCCATTTTTCTTGTTAGGAAAACCCTTATATGTAACTATATACAACAGAGTGATCCATATTTATAATCCAGAATTTGGCCATTAATATTTAGATATTTTGACATTGATAAATTATTACTAAAATCCATTATATATCATCTCAATGGTTATTATGTATTAATTTGGTGACCTATTCATACATTTATGTTGTCACTCACATAGTCTCCATGTTATTTTTATGTATTGTCTCGATTACATATATCTAGTTTTCTGGTGTTCTATATGTACTGCCCCAGTTACTGTTGTATATTTTATTGGTTACTTCTACATGTTAATGTGGATATATTTACATATAATTAAATTAGTAAAATCGGAACTGTTATTCTCTAGATCAACCCTTATGTATTAGGTTACTTTAGACGTTACATTTTAGACATTATAGTACTCTTGCAACATAAAATTTCTCTATCCAACTCAAATGAACAATTAAATGCTTCACACATTTCATAGTATTTAAAATGAATTCTATTTGAATAAATTGCATCATTTTATCCAATAGTTACTTTATACCCCCTGTTAATACTATTAATAGTCCATATATTCTTTTATGTATTCCTACATGTTTAATTAGTCAATAAATTTAGTCACTCCATGAATTCCAATATCCAAGACTCCCAGAGTAGTCATTACCCCCATTTTAAAATTAAATTAAATTAAAATACCCTTTTCTAAATATAGTGTGGTCTGACCTATCATGATAAATGTATATTTTATAAAACTAATAAAATATCAATGAATGGTTTTTAGATTCCTACATTATCTATTTCTAAATATGAAAAATAAAAAAGTATATCAATATCTAAAATGTTTTCATATTTTATCAATCATCTTCCTTTATTCTATAAAATTCCATTAAATTGTGTCACCCCCAAAATTTTAATACAAAATAAAATATGACCACAAAAAAAATAAAAAATAAACATGTAATGAATTATAAATAATAAATAGATGGTATTTAACAAACTCTTTAGTTTGATGATTTTAATTAAAAATTTTCATTTAATTGATGCATAAAAAAATTAGCTTTTACATGTGGTTTCATAAAATTATCTTCCTTGTGATTTTGAACTTAATGAAATAATATTTTCATATGATTTTTTTCTAAAAATTCATTTTTAAAATGGTAATGGATATTAATTTTTTCATTAGATACACATGAATAAGTAGAATTATTACCTCAATGTGTAATGTCTCAGAAATTCAAGGTAATTTTTTTAAACTATATGGAATTATTCTTAGACCGTGCACTCTGATGTCACATGATTCTGAAAACCAGATTGCTAGGAATGAAATATTGAAATTTTTATAAGGTATGTTCAGTAAACGTGTGAGTAGGAATTTCCAACTTTTTAATCGGTAGTCAGATCAAAAAATCGTGGGAACCGTTGAATTTAGGATGTCGAGATTCACCTATAATGAACTTATCTTCGGCTGTAAAGGGCCAAACTAAATATTTTATTTTTGGACTTTTAAGAAAATAATATAATAACATCAAAAATTATTTAATTTTATTCTTTCATATAACATACAGTGACACAATAACATTGTGGTTTAGTGACGAGGAAACGAAAAGGTGAATTAATGAGGATCATTAATGTCCCATTTCATGAATTATAATGATGCAAAAAGGATGCATAATAGCGATGCTATTTCATAAATGAATCAGTATAATGACAAGACATCGTAGTGTAACAAAAATTTTGTGATGTGATTTTCTAATTATTTCCAAACACATTGGTGGACAAAAAATTAAAACATAGGGGATTATCTAATGAATCTCTGGGGAATATCCTCTCCAATGAAGAATGATAAATGCCAGAAGATATTCGTCATCATCAACGCAAATCAAGGAATGGAGCTGGAAGTTACATGGTAAACTCCTTCAACTCTCAATGGAGAACACTACATCATCAAACTTCACCGAGTAAGGGGTTTTATATTTCAAATTTCATCCCTGTTCTTATTTTTCTAGAAATGAAAAACATGGATCAACCAACAAACAATTTGACACGTTATTCAAGTGATTACGTGTGAGAGTGAATTTTTTTGTGGATTTATTATTTGGGATTCAAAACATTCAAGAAAATATTGAACTTCCACAACCCTCCATATTGATTTAAACCCTTAATGAGGAGGGCTTAGAACGGCATGAAAAGGTCCCAAGACCCTCCACTCGGGAGTTCTTTGTGGCCACAATATCAATGTGATGGTATTTTGATTCAAGGGCCTGATCAAGGATGGTGGAAACCAGAAGGACCCTTTGGCGCGAGTGGGTTAGAGAATGGACCACTAGAGAAAATCTAGTGGGTCGCGGATGGGACTGCTGACTGGCTGCGATGGCTTGGTGATGCGGCACCGGGTGCCACGTATAGAGGAATCCCACATCGAGGCCTCCCAGGCGGTGACATGCCATGGTTCATCAACCCTAGGGCCAGCTGGAGCAAGACGCGACTCAGATGTCGTGTCCCGGCCAGGTGGCACACCACCTGTCCCCCCCTAAGGGACTGTGACGGGTGGGCCGCACCCTAGCCGAGCGGGCCAAACCTGCATCGACACATCAGACACAAGGCCCAGCGGGATGAACCCACACTGTCAGGCTGGACCCACACCCTTCAGACCGGGAAAGACTAGACCGCCTCACCGGGCTACCAGGTGAGCAAGACCCTTGGCCAAATCGGTTAAGGTCCAGCGAGGTGTGTTGGGAATGGCCCATTGGTCAGGCCAAAAAAGACCAACCCCGACCCGAACCTAGTCAGATCGTGTCCGTCCAATTAAACCACAGTATGTGGGAACCTGGGCTGGGTTGGTCAGGTCGGTCTGACCAGGTCGGACTGGGGCCCATCACAATCAGCCCCATATTTATAAAATGCCTATATCATGGAAACCGTCCGTCCGATTGACGAGCCGTTTGTGAGATTGGGACCCTCTTGATGAGTCAGATATTTTGAAATGATTATTAGTGACAGTCATAGATGTTTATGTGCGATTAATGACTTGATTAATGGTTCTATTGAGCGAGCTACATACGGAACCCTGTGGTTGGCAAAGACTTAAAGACTCCCTGATGACGGCCTAGTGGGAAGCATCTCTATGTGAACTGATAGTCCCACAATGAGGAGTTTCTCAGTGTGACCTAGAATACCCATGATACTTGAAATGAGAAGTACCTAAATTCAACCATGGTGGGAAGCAGCTCGGTGTGACCCTGCAGTCCCATAGTGGGGAGTGGCATTGTGTAACCCAACATACTTATGGTACTAATTTGGGATGAGTACCACAACAGTTCATGGGTAGTGGGAAGTGTCTCTTTGTGTCCTGACGGTCCTACTATAATAGAGAGAGATGGACTTCTGTAGCATCCGATGAGTTTGATGATACGATTGATGATTCTACTATCACTACACTAGAATATAACATGTACGAGATACGTCTTTTACCTTGTGCTATGTGTTTCATATATTTCATGGTGGAATTAACTCTGGGGTATTTCTCTATTATGGTGTTTTCTTTCATGGATTTCTGAGAGACCGTCGAGGATGTCGGGGTCCCTACTGAGTAGTGTAATACTCACCCCTGCATGGACTCCACTTGAACGTGTTGTGTTTGGTGCATATGATCGATGTTTCGACAAAGGTGATCATTGTGACGGGACTGACAAACACTACGATGATGTATGTGGTGGCTCATGACTAGTTGGTGACTAGTAGGACCGAGCGGGTAAGGAATGCTACTTCAGCTTCCAGTAGATTCACTACTCACACAATCATGTTGTTTTTTCCCAGGACGGAAATTAGAGTTTCATTTTTGTACTTTTCTATTTTCAGTTCCATGTTGGTTTTTTATTCTAGACCATATACATTCACTTGTTCTTTAACTCAAATTTGTTTCAGTGGTATATTTGTTTCCCATTTTAGTACATTGGGATGTAGTTGGGAGTGTATGTGGGTAAATGTATTTTGGAAAATGTCACCCACTTGCAGGTTGACACCTTCGGTGCAAGTCTCCATCCCCTGACATACATGAGGCGGGCTTGGGAAGTCATAGTACTAGCCCCAGGGGACGGTTCATGACAAAATGGTATTAGAGGGTGGTCGGTCCTACCAAAAAACATGGATTCTATGTTTTTTGGGGTAACAGTATTAGGTGTTTCGACTCAAACATTCATATTCGAGGAGTGTAGTGTTGATATGGAAGTCGATGTATCCATGCAACTGAACCTTGAATTCTACTTTTCGACTCAATACATGATAACATTGGTTGCATAAGTGTCTCCTTATTTTATATTGGATAAAAATAAGATCACCATGTATAACCTTCTAGCCGTGGAACATAATGATCAATTTTAGGATGCCTCCACATGGACGACAAGTCCGGATCCGGATATGAGCTTGTGAGGACAACCCGCCTAATAACGAGGTGACTGTTTGCGGACCAGTGATTGAGATGGCCCCACCGGGTGATGCAACCATGATACCACCACCTAGTAGTCATCATCTACTACCGGTGGATACAGATGATGATATTCGTAGGCACAATTACCTACATGAAGTTTAGAGGTAGAAACCTTCCATTTTCATGGGAGATATGGATCCTTAGGTCGTTGGGGACTAACAGGAGGTAGTGACGTAGGTCTACCACATAGTGAGCACACCACCTAACCAGATGAAAATAATATCTACAATACTTTTATTGGATTCAGAAGGGAGATGGTGGTTCCTGAATTCCCAGAAGTATGATGAGGCAACTCTCACCTGGACAGACATCTTTCTATTTTTCTTAGAGGATTTCTTCCCTATAACACTACACTCTGTGTGCATTCTCGAGTATCTTCACCTTTAGTAGGGCATCATGGCGGTAGCTGAATACTTAGCAAGGTTAACCGAGTAATCTTGCTACTCAACATATATGGTTTGAGAACCATTATTCATGGAATGAGTCTTGGAGCATGGAATTTGGTGGTATATTAGTGCATCGATGTTGTGTCTCTTCATCCCTAGCCAGGTCGGGGTGCTAGAGTCATCTGTTCTTGTAGATATATTTTTGGCGTTGTAGGAATAGATAGCTACTACTGGAAGCAGACCTCATGTGGTGGAGTCTTCAGTAGGAATCAGATATTAGACACTTTTTCCCAAGCATGATATGGATTTCATAGGTTCACCCCAGGACTAAGGCTTGGTAGTGTTGGTCTCCCAGTCCTAGGGGAGCCAACAATGAGGCAGGAAGTGCTTTTCATGCGGTGGGTAGGGACATTTGTCATGTGACTGCCTGACTATCCATACAGATGTCTAGTAGATAGTCGAGGGACTGTTGATACAATGACATCAGTTTGCGTAATGAGGTTCACAGGGTGGTGGATGGGGAAGGGGATTCGGTCTAGAATCACGAGGTGGTGACGGTTTTAGGTGTTTCCTCCACCACCCCTAGGTTGTATACCCCGACCTCAGGGAGCAGGCGGGAAGGGGTGAGCACAAATCTTGGTAGCAGACGCTTATGACCATGGTGATCTAGATACGATCTGAGGTATGATATGTGTCTTCTCCAACCATGTTGTTGTTCTAATAGACACATGTGTGAGTCCATTTTTCCTTACCTCAACTCTTATTCAGATCTTGGAGATTTCGGTAGAGTTGTTGGCTTGATCCTTATGAGTAGAGACTCCAATGGGAGATGATTTGATGAATAAAAAATATTTCATGTAGTGTGAGCTTACTCTAGGGGGTGAGACCTTCAGTTGGGACCTCCAAATAGTAGCGTCGAGGCCTTATGATGTCATATTGGGTATTGACGGGCAATTCACAATCTATGCTCAGATTGACTATTTTAGGCATACAGTGTGGTTTTTCCTCCTAAATGGGACCATTTTTTTCCTTTAACAGTGAGAATGAATCCTTTTCGTTGCATAAAAAAAATTTAGAGGAGGGTGCAGCCGATCACTCACATATTGGCTAGCCTCACCCTTGGTGCAATGGATTAGAGGAGTCTGAGCTTTATTGTATTTGTGGAAAAGTACGAGTATGTTGTTCATAAAGATGTTCTGGAACTACCTCCTCATAGAGAGGATGACTTTTTTATTGACTTTTAACCTGGGACAACAGCGAAATCTACACAGGAATATCATATGGCTCCTATGGAGCTTCGCAAGATGATGGTACAACAAGAGGGCCTCTAAGAGAACAGGTTCGTAAGGCCTAGTTTTTTACCATTGGAATCCCCAATGCTTTTTTATAAGAAGGAATATGGGAGTTTGAGGTTGTGCATGGACATATGACACCTGAACATGGTGACCATGAAAAATAAGTACCCACGAATCGATGACCACTTTGACCAGCTGAAGGGAGTGAATTGGTTCTGAAAGATATATATTAGATCATGTTATCACTAGCTTTGTGTATGGGATGTAGATGTTCCAAAGAAAAAAATTAGGTGCCAGTATGGACACTATGCGTTATTGGTGATGACTTTCTGCAAGAACAATGCCCTAGAACTGTTCCTGGGAGTCATAAATAGTATCTTCCAACCATACCTTGACTGCTTCATCATGTTATTCATCGATGAAATCATATGGTACTCAGCCTTGGAGGATGGGAATTCTACACCCCAAAAGATAATCCCTGATACACAACAAGATCGCCCTCATTATGGAATGATCTCAATGTTCCAGTTTTGGATTCAGGATTTCCACTTTCTAAGATATGTTATCTTAGAGGATAGGGTCGTAGTAGATCTGGTGATGTTTGAGGCAGTGATTTCATGGGTGTCACCTATGAGGGTTCCTAATGTACAGAGATTCTTATGGTTGGATGGTAACTATCATAGGTTCATACCCAACTACTATTGACTAGAAACACCCTTATCAACATTGACACATAAGTGTTATCCCTTCATGTTGACAGAGAAATGTTAGTAGTGTGTTCGGGAGCTATGTTGGAGACTAACTAGTCCTCCCATCTTGATACTACTAGAGGAGGGTGTTGGGTATGTAGTTTACTGCGACACATCAGGGACCATATTGGATTGTGTCCCGATGCAAGATCATGTAGTGATCGCCTATGGTTCACACCAGTTGTGGCATCATGAGTAAAACTACATGACCCATGACCTGGAGTTAGCAACAATGGTATTTTCTAAGATTATGTGGCATAACTACATGATGGGTGAGTGGTTTACAGTGTACTCCGACCACAATATTCATAGGTATATCTTCTCCAAGAAATAATGAACACGAGATAGCGGAGATGGCAATAGTTCCCCCCAGAATATAACATTGAGATAGTCTATAATCATGTGATGTGCAATGTGGTGGCAGACGCACTGAGCATAAGAACTGGTTTGCAACTGCTGAGTGAGGCAAGAAAGCATTCTACCATGATCCAAATAACATTTTTGGATGATGGTGGAGTTTCATACCATCAGTCTATATAGTTAATCCCCCACACGTACATCGAGTCAGGGAGGCACAGCTAGTGGATGTTGACTGTGAGGCATGACTTCCTCAATTATCCTCAAGATAGGCTCCTGATGGATTTTCAATAGTTGGGGATCTCATCATCATTTTCCAAGGGCACACTATAGTGAAAATGATATTTTGGGAGGAGGTGTTGAGGGAGTTCAATTCACCCCTCTCGGAAGTATATCCTAGAGTGGGGAAAATGTACTAGGACCTCTAACTTCAGTACTAGTGGTCAAGGATGATGAAACTGGTGGATGAGTTTGTTTTACGATGCCTCACATGTCAGTATGTGAAGCCCAAGCATCAGTTTATGAAAATCAAGACCTAGCCACTTGATATTTTTAAATGGAAGGGCGACAGTATCTTGATAGACATCAGGAGGGGGTTACCACGTATTTCTAGAGGCTATGATTTTATTTGGTTGATCATTGACCAACTCACCATGTCGTTAAACTTCCTATCCATCCCTAAGAAGGGTCTGATATAGGGATTGGGACAACTCTATGTACAGTAGATAGTTGTACTTCATAGGGATCCTTCGATGATCATCTCAGATCGTGATTCCAACTTTATATCTCGATTGTGGAAGGGATAACAGGAGGATTTTAGGAAACAATTTTGTTTGAGCATAGCATTCCATCCCCAGATGGATGATCATATAGAGGAGACCATACAGACACTAGAGGAAATTATTCGTTCTTTTTTACATGAAATTGGACTTAGTTGGGAGGACCACCTTCCACTTTTGGAGTTTCCACACTACCAAATTTACCACTCTACCATTGGCATGGAACTACTTGAGGCCTTGTATAGGTGGCCATGTAGATCATCCATATGCTAGAAACACCTAGGGGAGTCGGAACTCATCAGTATGGAGTTGGTACGGGATACCACCAAGAATGTGTAGATCATATAGGAAGGGATGAGGACTACAGAGAGAATGAAGAAGTATTATACCGATAGAAGACAAAGACCCTTGGGGTTTGAGGAGTGAGACCATGTGTTCCTTCGGGTCTCACCCCGACGAGGGTTACAGAGATGTGGTCAGGGCAGAAAACAATCTATGAAGTTTATCAAACCCTTTCTGATCCTGATTATATTTAGCGAGGTGTCATACCACCTATCCCTCCCCCCCATTGATACATCGAGTGCATGATGTTTTCAACATTTCACTACTGATGTGGTACGTTCATAGTTCATCACACGTCAACGACTTGGGAGAGCTGGACATTGACGATGGTGTGATGTTTGCAGAGTTATCGGTGGAAATAGAGGATCAATATGAGCATGTTGTACCTGGGTGTTCAGTTCCTCTAGTGCATGTTCAGTGGAAGAACTTGAATCTCCCATAGAGAACATGGTAGTCGGAGGCCCAGAGTTGTTCTCAGTACCCCTATATGATTGATTAGTTTTTGTTTTGGATTTCAGGGATATAAATCCCTCTGTCGGGGATAATTAAATTTTTCATAAATTTAATTTAATTTTTTATATATTATTTAATGTTATTCTTAGGCTGCATGCTCTGGCAGTACTTGATTACAAGGATCGAACAACCTGGAACAGAATTTGAATCTTTTTTATGGTATGTTCAGCAAACTGATGAGTCATATTTTCTTACATTTGAAGAGGTTATCAAATTGAAAATATGGGGACACCATTTAATAAATGATTATAGGATTTACCTAGAATAGAATTAACATTGGTCATCAAGGTCCGAATAGATATTTTTTTTCAGACATATTGAAAAATAATGAAATAACTTTAAAAAGTTATTTAATTTTTTTTTTCATTTGATGAGCAGTGACACGAAGAGGTTTTAGTGTAGAGATGTGGTAGAGAAAGGTCACAATAATTAGTCTCATTAAAGGACGATATCATTCAATGTAATGATTCAATAAAGGAAGAATAACAATGACATTGTTTCATAAATGAAACAGTTTAACGATGTGACATCGCGACCTAACTGAAATGTTGTGACGTGATTTTATTTTTATTTTCTAACATGTCGGTGGATGGAGAATTAAAAATGGTAGATTCTTGGAGGAAAACCCATAGAATCTCTTCTCCAATGAAGAACATTGAACTTTGGATGATCTTCATCATCATTGGCGCACCTCGAAGAACTGATCTAGAAGTGATGACGTCAATGCCTCGAACTCTCATGGATGAATTATACAACATCAAACATTAGTGGGGAATGTGTATGACTTTTATTTCATTGTTATCCCATGCTCTTCTTTTTCTAGAAAACTATGAACATGGATTAATCCAGAGACAAGTTCATCCATGATTCGTGTGTTTATACAAGTGGGTGACATTTCTTGTGGATTTATTATCTTGGTATTAGACATTGCATGAAATGGTTTATGTTCAATACATAAACCATCCCCTTGATTTAATCCTCTAACTTGGAGGTCTTGAGCCGACACGAACATGGTCCGAGAGCCTCCACTTGTGCATTCACGGTGGACGTATTGTCGATGTGATGGCAGTTTGATTACGGGGCCGAAGCAGGGATAACAGTGACTGGAGGGACCGTTTGGTATAGATGGGTCAGAGAGATGATCCCTGAACCAACTCCCGTGTCCCATGGAAGGGACCACTGGCATACCGACGGTGGCCAGAGGTAGCCCATGGCGGATCGTGGTGGCGTGACAGTCGGTGCACTATGACTGATTGGTGATGTGGAGCGAGATGCCATGTGTAGAGGGTGGACTGCATATGGGCCACCCAATAGGTGACATGCCACGGTCTGTCGACCATATCTAGAGGGGCCCCGTCTCTGCGGGGCTAGTTGGAGCCAGTCATGGCTCAGCGGTTGCATCCTTCCAGGGCGGTGCACCGTCGGTCCACCCCCTATCGGACCAGGCTAAGTGTGGTGGGACACACACCCCACCCAATGGGCCACAACCATAGCCTAGCAGGCCGTACTACCTCTATTGGGGTTAGGCCAGACGAGACTGGGTCATCAGGTGACCCAGCATGTTATACCATTGGCCAAACCAGGCTGGGTCCAGCTAGGCTTGATGCGTTGAGCCCATTGGTTGAACCAGACCAAACCAACCCTGACCCGAAACTGGTTTGGTTGTGTCCGTCTAATTAAACCAGGGTATTTGGGATCCCCTGGCCGGGTTGGTTGGGCTGGACTGGGCCTAATCACAATTGGTCCCATGTTTACTAAAATGCCAGTATCATTGAAACCACACATCCGATTGACGAACTATTTGTGGAGTTGGGAATCTCTTGGTGAGGAATATCATTTGGTATTATTTTTGGTGACTTTATTGGATGTTTAGATGCATCGAATGGTTTGAGGGGTGGTTTTTACATGAACACAACCTAGATAACCCTACGGTTGGATGAGACCTAGAGACGCCTCTACAACGACTCAGTGGGAAGAAACATTGTGTGACTCGGTAGGCCCACGGTGTGGAACGAATTTATTTGACCCAGAAGACCCATGATACTCGACAGGAGGAGTACCTCTATTCGGCCAAGGTAGGAATTGGCTCTGTGTGGCAGGCCCATGGTGGGGAGTGGATACTTGTTACCGAAAATACCAATAGTACTCATCATGGATGAGTACTATAGTAGTCCAAGATTAGTGGGTAGTGGCTCTGTGTGACCCGATTGGCCCGCAGTACTCGATAGAGGAGTAGTTATCCTAAAGACGATGAGTTCAATGATATTAATGATGAAGCTACTATCACTACCGCAGAATATACTTGGTGTGAGATACGTCTTTTACACTGTGCTGCATGTTTTAGATCATGCTTTTTTGTATTACCTATAGGGTATTTTTCCTTTGTGGTGTATTTCTTAGTGAATTTATCAGAGACCTTAAGGGTCTCAGGGTCCCTACTGAGTATTCTTATACTCACCCCTACATGGGAACCGACCACACCTATTGAGTATGGTGCAGATGATTGACATTTCAATGTAGGTGCTCTCGGGGACAGGACTGATAGAGGACACGATGTTGGACATGGATTCCCATGACCAGGCGGGGCCTAGTTGGACCAGGCTGGAAGTACATAATACTTCACCTTCTAGTAGATTCACTACTATCACGATTAGGTGGGGTTTTCCATGGATGGCCATTAGAGATTTATTTTTGTACTTGTTTGTTTTTAGTTCATTATTGGTATTGTATTACGGGACACTTAAATTCACTTATACTTGCACTCAGCATTGTTTTTTTTGGAATACTTATTTTCCCCTTTATGTGTGATGGGAAATGGTTGGGAATGTGTTTGCATATATGTAATCAGGGAAATTCCGCCCACAAGAATGTTGACTCCTTCGGTTCTAGTCGCTAGCCCCTGGCCTTCAAGAGGTAGTCTTGGGTTGGTCATGACACGGGCCCCGGGGGATGGATCATGACATAATGGCTGTGATTTGTTCTCTTTGAAAAATTAATCATTAGGAAATATAATCACCATGATAATATAATTTTTTCTTCATCTACATAATCCTTTTAATGGATAAGAAATTTGAAATCTATTCATCCTCTATTGTACACAACGTTACTCATTCCTAATTATTACATAGAAATCAATAATAATTTATTCTTTTGAAGAAAGATCCCATATTATTATATTTTTCTATTCATTAAATTTCAACCTCAATCCAGATCGAATACTTCCACCACATATAGTTATTATCTAATATTAAAAAACTAAACATCATTACAATATTCCTTTTAAATAAATCATTATCATCTTTACTACCATGATATGTTCCTCATTTGAATTACTCAGAAACATTCTATCTGTAACATAAAATTGGTGATATTTTAACTTTTTATTGTGAGATATATTAGACTCCCACTGATTTTTCATTCAAAAATTGATTCTAAGCCATATTTCTCATAACATATTTCATGTATCATACGAACATTTATTATAGTTGATAATGGATTGAAATCATCAATTCCAAAAATTTCATACATCTCTTTTGGACATTTCGCCTATTTGAGGAATAAATTTCCTTAAATTTGATGTACCTGTAGAAAAATGATTTATGTCATATTTTCAATAATAGATATCTCATATTGGAGACACCTAATTGTCTAAACATGTAAATATATTGCTTATTGTTTTTTGTAAATTTGATATCATATGAATATATAACTATCTTGAACTCCACTTAATTAGATAATTTTATGTGGTGGATGAGATCAAACGAACCTTTATTAGACTCCATATTTCTTAGTTACATATCTAGTGATTCATAAAAATTATAGAATTTCTATTTATGAAAATTAAATTAAATTCATAATCTATAATACATTAAATTATCTCCTCAAATATGAAATCATAGATGTTTTTTATCTACAAATATTAATTTCTTACTTTATTGATCCATGATTTATTTTAAATACGTTTGATACATAATGAGTTTCTTGTAAAGAGAAACACAATAGAAAACTATTATCGATACCCTATATTTACATGTTTATATGATGTAAACTCCTTTTATATATTCATACCATTTATATTTTATCACTTCCATGTTCTATACCACTCATTCTTGTACATAAACCTTTGTGTAAAGAACCATTTTACACTATTAACAATTTGATATCATGGTCTCTCTATAGGATCACATATTTGATTCATATTAGTTTAATCATACTATACATTAATCTAATTTACACCATATTTATCATTTTAAATTTATTTAATAAAACATGTTTGTATCTATAATAATATATTTTTTTGAACCATTTTTTTCATTCTTGGGTTCTATGTTGGATATATATTTATCAAATAATGTTTATGGGGTCAATATCAAATATATTTCTATTATTTTGAGCCACGGTTTGACATCTATCATTATAAAGTTCATACTCTAATTCAACATTAGAGTCGGAATAAATTGTTAGATTTTGAGATTCTAATGATTCCATAATTTTTCTGTATTCTTTTTCAATTACATCTTAAGTAGAAAAAATTATAGAAATAAAATTTTCTTGAGATTTAATAAATGTTACATGATTGATTTCTACTAAATTTTTTATTCTCATCCTAAAACCTATATTTTATTTACAAATTTATTTTTAGCCTAAAAATATACCTCCGAATATTGATCCAACATACTTTCATAGATTTCCCTCATTATATTAAATAATACATGTTATTCAATAAACTCTATGATGTTTCAATAAAGAATTTTTTCAATGAAAGATTTTTATATTCCATCATGTGTACTATAGGACTAGGAAATTTATAATTCCAGTTTTATAAATACACTTTAACATCTACTTTCCAAAGATGGTATGTAATTAAACTTCTAATCAACAAAGTCTCCACCATGTGTTTTATCATATAATTCATTCTTTCTACACCTATGTTCAATTATGGAGTATCTAACATTAATAATTTATAATTTATTTCAGGTTTCTCCAGATAATTGTAAATGTTAATTGTTGTGTAATGAGTTTAGTGATCATACAATAGATCATTTTTTGTTATTGAAGTTCAAATTTCATGTCTCTTTTGGAATTTTTTTCAGTCTGCAATTAATTTTATATTAAAACATATTGATACAGTTTACCAACTTCTACTATAGTTTTCAAAATTTAAAATAATATATTTCTATCAATAATTTCAATCATGACTAATTGGAAAACATATATTAGTGTAGATTAGATTATTAATATTTGGTTCTCACTTATTCTTTGAATGGTGACAGATCCCCAATATATTCCCCATTAATAATTAATCACATATATATCCTCTACTCATATTCTGTGAATGAATGTTAGCTGTGTATTTTTTCTACGAAAAATTATCTAAACTATGACGATGAACTTTTCCAAGCCTCTAGTTCAATAATTTATTCCATTATTCTATAGTAAGGCAAAAATTATTCATCTTGTTATGTACTTAATCCATGTTTTTATTCATTACAAGTATTTATATAACATAGATTATAGAATTTTCGTTGATGTTAAAAAAATTATGGGTGAATTTAATACCTAATAATAAATCAAAAAACTCACATAGACATGATGTATTTTGTTAATGGAAATAAATATATATAACAATGGTTTTCATTTATTGATCATTATCTTTTTTATTCTTACTATATCCATTTATTTTTAATGGAACGTCATTTCAAAATAAATATTTCTGACAAGTGTCAATTTCAAATTCATTAGAAGATTAATTTTACCAATTATATTGGTCATAAGAAACTACAAAAACACAAAACTACTATTTTTCATAGATTTAAAATCTTTATATTTATGAATAACTTTCTTCATTTTCATTAGCTTCTTCTTATTCCAAAAAAATATAGAATCAGTTGAGATATATAATATCTTATTATCATTTTATAATGTATAAAAAATTAATTAATATCCCTATTTCTCTAAAAGGTTAAATATGTTTCATAACTAAATTTAATAGTATTTATATTCATCAATTCATCCTTTTTAATATAAAATGAATTTCCCCATTTTTTTATAACAATGAGAAACATTTTTCCAAAATATAATGAAATGAAATAAATATTTATACAATTAATTTCTATTTTTATTTGGTTTATATAGTTTATCATTTTTTTAACCTCCAGTTGTTTTAATTTTCAAGTAACTCTTCACACATTCCAATAATTCATCGTGTGACCCTGTTGGGAAAAAATTGACACTTCACCATTTGAAATATCATATTTCTCTCAAGTGTCCATACATCTCTAGATTTTTTAAACCTTTATAAATATTGATATATTCTTGATGATTGATAACATTGTATTATATTATACATCCCGAAAATCGTCCCATTAGGCGTAATTACATTTGATGTTTTAATATCATATCTATTATTAGTGAATTAGTTTTTATGAATATATATATATTTTTTATTTTTTTTATGTACTAATAGGATAAATTTTATTGGTTTCAATGTTTTTGAAATGTATTATATATTTTATAAGAAAACCAATAATTTTTATAAAAATAGTTTTTCTAATTTTTTAAATTTAATATATTATATATGAGTTTGAAAATTGGATATGAAATATAGATCTTATTGCTTTACTTTTCAAACTTACTCAGTAAAATATGTAATACATGGATTAAAAATAATTCATAATTTTTTTAATAAATAAAAAACCTCACACATAGAGATAAATATATTACATAATAAAATAGATTCAAACATACTGATTTCATTTTAATAGATAAGTTTCTAAACATCATTCTATGATAAAAAATATTATGGAATTTTTTAAATATATTATATAGATAAAATAAATAATATATCGCTTATATTTTAAATAAAATTCATTTTAAGTAAAAATAAATATATATATATATATATATTACATACTTATGAAAATCCTAGTTTTTAGAAAAATTAATTAAAATCATATACTCATATTTAATAAAGGTTTTTATTAATTTAAACAATATAATTAAAAAAATACATGTTAAATTTATCTTTTCCATTGATGATTTATAGAAATATAATTTGTATCCTTCAATTCAAATCCCCATAAAAATAATATCATTATATTTAAAAGTGAAAGTGCTTTAATTTGAATTATCAATTACTTTTTTGATTTTAACATAATATTGTTTATCAATTAATTAAATGCATATGTAATGAAATTGTATCATAGTGAGTTATTATTAATTTCTCCTCCATATTCTGAGAAGATAATTTTATGGAGTTATATTTTTTGTACTGATGATTAATATAGATAAATATTTTAAATAAAAAAGTAAGGGATATATTTCTTAAAGGAAATAAAATAACTGAATATTACCAGGGAAAATTATTGATTTTCAGTATGTTCCTTTAATTTTATACACAAACATCCACATTCAATTCATCATTTTTTGTCGCTTAAGAAAACTTTCGTGAGTTATATCATTTTTTTGGGGAGTGTTTTCAAACCATCCAATTGTCCTAATACTTAAAAAAAATTAAAGTTATTCCTCATATGTTTCTAGTCTTCCAAAAATTTCATTTTCCTATCGTTTGTGCAAAATAAATTTTTAGGCATTGTAGTTAGGTATTAGAATTGACAATTATTTAATGTTTTCTCTAAACCATGGAATACTCATGGATCCTTTTCAATTGGTAGTTAGTTTGACATATATAATCAGTTTTATTAGTGGTATATTTAAATATTAATATGATTTATATGGTTAATTCATTAATTTTTTTTTAATTTATGCCCTCAGTGCATGTTTCCCCTATATAGCCTATTATAGGTAGTCATAGGTATTCACTATTATCTTTATTGTTGTCCCAAAAGGGACTACTATTGTGGTGGGTCATGAAAAAAATTTTATCAATGATTTTGCATGATATTTTGAATTGAATGATTTGATAGTGACTTGAGAAGATTCTATAGGATGGAAGGGAAGCAATTTCATTTATACTATATGCGTGATTTCATAATGGGATACCTGATAGGAAATGATATTCTATGTTCTTCATTGATCTTTTATTGAGGAACATTTTTTTGATAATAATATAATGTGAAATCATACAATAAAATATTTATAAATATAGGATAGATACATGCATCATACAATATTATGTTTTTGTTTTAATTTGGGTGAGTTTAGGTTAATTTGAATTTTTTAAATTAAATTAAATATAATAAATTTCTAACTATACTTATATGGAATCATTTAACATTGGTTACCAATGTTATAAATTTATGGATATGAATGATAATTACTCATATCCTCCTTACGATTTCTTTTTTATTTATCTATATTTGTTCTGCCATGTTTTTTCATAAATGTGGGTCACCCATTTTCTATACTAATTTTTATATATGGATGTGTACATGAAAATATGTATTCAATCTTATGTTCTCGTACTGATTAAGGTTATTTAATGAAATTTTTAATTTTGAACACTAATAATTAATATATTCTATATGAAAAAGTGGTTAATGGAATCAATGATGATTTAAAAAACATCATGATCTATATTTTTTATTAGAATAATTATATTAGATATTTATATTTTAGTATATTAAATATTTAATAATATATTTGTAACCTAAGGGATTAATAATTTAGATCAAATTAATTAACATTGGATTATATTTTATGAAATATACCCTCTACTAATATAGTTTTATTTGTTTCTATATTTAAAATAATCACATCAATTATACAATGGTCCTGATAGGAAAACATGAATCAAACTATATATTTATTTTAAACCATGTGATAATATCATTTTTTTGAGATATGTGAATCATTAATGAACCATGTGAAAACGGGTATATTGGTCTTCATGGTTGGTATATCATAAATCACATAGTATTATCAATTGGATGCAAGATAAACCTATAATAACGAAATGGTTGATTTATTATTACCCGGATGATCATGGTATGTTAAATTGAAAATTTGTTTAATTAGTTATGTATGATTAATTTTTAATAAAGTGGTACTGAAATATTAATTTATATTTGAGTATGCTGATGATGAGAACTATTTCTTTGTCATAGAATTTTTTGTAACATTATGTTTAGTGATGTTAACTTAAATTTATGAAAAAATTATTTGTTTTCCGTGTAATATTTTTTTCCTCAATAGAAAGTTGAATTATATTAATTAAAACAGTGTTCCTGAAAAATTAATTTTTCATTTTTTATATGGGGTTTTTATAGATGCCATACTTTAAAATAATATAAATAATTCATTGAAATTTTCTTGGGGAAAGTAATATATAATAATGTTAAACTCGTAAATTAGTTGAAATGTTTGTCATGGTCTCGAAGGAATATTTTTTCATGTTTTAAACTCTACCATCTCTTAATATTAATTGTTATTAAATTTTGTAAATCCTAATTAGAAAAATTAAAAAATGATGGATTTAAATGAAATTATGTGATCTATTAATTCATTAAGTTTAGGAGTGATGGATTTTTTTACCTTCATAACTTAATTAAATGTTGTGATGTATGAACTAGATTTTGTATATAGGTTGTAAATATTTATGAATACTCTATATAATTCTTATATGAATGACAATTAATGAACATTATATGTTAATTTCTTATTGTTACACATTGAGCATGATTATTTATAATGATTATAACTTGATATAAAATTTTCACATGATTTATTATGCTATGTTTTGGTTATGTATAAATTTTGGAATGGAAACATGTTTTCAATGTGAAATGATCTAAAAATAAGGATATTATGATAGTGAAAAATGTAATGTGGGGAAAAAATAAATATATTAATATAATAATAATGAAACCATTAGACAAGCACTTGACATAAAATATTCCTTCACCCCCTTGAAATGTTTATTTAATTTCATATATCAATTCTTGATCATTTTATTAAATGGCTAAATATTTCCTTTTCCAATTATTGATATGTATTCTTAATCCCCAATGATTTATAATGAGGCCATATATTTATTATTCAATGATATATTTACATGAAATGAACTATCATTTAATAATTATTATAATATTTATTATGATTTCACATTATATATTGTGGAAAATATTGTTAATAGAGAACATTCTATAATTTTCTAGGAAATGTTTTGAGGAAGAAGTTTTAGTTTACAACCCATATATTATTTATAAAATTTATTCTGTGTCATTTCTTATCTTCTATATTATTATTTACATTCTAGTGTCCACAGAACTATATATAAGGATTAATAACTACATTTATCATATGTAATTTATGTTTCTAACTTTTAATAGTTACTTTTATTTTTTTTGGTTTTTTGTTAGACCCTTCACAATAGGAATGTACATGGGTAAATATATCAAAAAAAAATTTGTTGGTAGGTAGTTTTTGTTGGGATTTAGTGGCATGTAATGGTTTGGTAAATCTAACCCCTTAATTAAATTAATAAATAATTTATATTTTAATATACTATAAAATTTTAATTTTTCAGGAAACAAATTCATTGAATTGAATTTTATTTACATAAATAAATTTTCCATAACAGATTTATGTAGTACAACATATTTTTTAAAGAAATTATACATCTAATAAAATATTTTTTATTTTAAATAAAGTTATACATAATTTTAAATGGGTATTTATTGGGGAGAATAGATTTTTGAGTTGTCGATTTCTTGTTGGTTTTTTCACAATTATGATGTTCTTATTTGAGAGGTATTTTCAATGGTATATAAATTATTAAAAGGTATATTTTTTCAAATGAGTAGTAATGAATATATATTTTATTCTAATATGTACCGAGCAACTTAAGTTATAATATTTTTATCAATACACAATTTTGTTTTGTAATTGATTTTTTTTCTTGGACATATTGGACATGGATTGATTGATGTGACAATTAATGATGTTTCATGCATTTGTACCATTAATAGGTTGATTTTGGTGATTTTATTATAGTGATATTTATGATCGAAAAATATCACATGGGAATGTTATCTATTTTTATATTCTCTAATTTCATATATTTTGTTATGATTCTTGGGGTTTATAACCATTTTAGTTGAATCATATATAAGGGATTGGATGTCCTAAATCACATCAATTTTCTTTTCATAGGTGTTGAGAGTGTCTCCATATTCATTCAATAATTTTTATAATCTTATCGAATAATAATATTTAGTTTATATAATTTTATAATATTTTATCTTATTTTTTTTATTTGAGAATAAAATTATATTTCATATATTATATTTGAGTTTAAATCCTTGTTTCTAAAATATATTATTATGAATTTTCAATATCATATATTCTTTTTATATATTTGGTAAGTATGGATTAAAATATTTTTTGAAGGTTTTTGAAATATTCATGAACCACACATTTCGAAAAATAATCTATATATAATAATGGTTTCATATTATTTGAATAATTTCATACATATATTTTTTTAAATATCATGATATATATATATTATTAATGGATATAATTGTCATATGTCGAAAATTTTTATTATTCATCTCTTATTATTTTATATAAATTCAATTTTTACTACTATATATATATATTATAAACTTCTAAATGAAAATCCTAATTATTACCAAAAATAATCTAAAAACCATTTTATAAATTAAAATTTTATAATTTTAAATAAAACAATTTATTCAAAATTTGTTAGTAATAATGTGATATCGTATAACCAATCATTATTTAAGTAAATAGAATATATCGACAGTGAATAATAATCCAAACACATGAAAACTAAACGATTGTTTAAATTGGGATGGGGTGTTGTGTGAATAAACATTTCCATTTTTTCCTTTTAATATCTATTAATTAATAAAAAGGACTTAGTGAATGAATATGAAATGTTAATACTGAAGATTCACACACCCTTACACATTCTTGAAAAATAATTTAATAAATTAAAATATTTATTTTTCATTATAAAATAAATATTTCAATTTCAGAAGAAAAATTAAGGGATGAACTACAAAAAGGAAACTCAATTAAGGAATCAACTTGAGATATTGAATAAAGTTTGTTTATTTTCTGTAAAATATAGATTCCATATTCTACCATACATTTATCTTGTTGATCTATCTGATCCTAGATGATATCATTTTTCCATTAGGGGTTTTAACATGTTTTCCAATAATCACGACATTCACTGTGGTTCAAGTTTTTTTGGGACGTTTCAACACATATTTTTAGTATTGAAAACATCCTATTATCAATATGTTATTGAAAATAAAACCATTATTCTTTTTAGAAAGTAGGGTGATTCAAAAACACTCTTTATTATTTTCTCTAAATTATAATGGTACTACTTTCAATGGTTAATTGGTTATATATATAATATAATCGATTAGCGGTTTGTTTTATTTCATGTGATAGTGAGGGTAATACCACCCTCAATTAATGTTATTTATACCCCTATTTCTAGTCATAAACCCATTGAACACATGGGATATAGTTCATGGGTATCTATTGTCTTCACTACGTCCCTTGGATGGGTTCCCAGTGGATTCAGATTAAGAAATACAAGAGATGTTTAACCTATAAATATAGGTATTTGAGTACTCAATGACTCCTTAAAACTTCTTTTCCTTCCTCTATCCATTTAATTAAATATATCATTTTAGAATATACCAAATTATTCTATCTTCCTTAAACCATATTTTGTTATTTTAAAATAAAAATTATTTTTTGGTGATATAATATCCTCTTTATGAATATACATATTCATACTTTCCTACCTATTCTACATTCAAAAAACATTAATGGTCATAGCTTATTCTTTAATATTAGTCATTTAGTTCACAACATCATAATGTATTACTTTATTATCATTATCTATGTTATCAAATTATTCATATTATTACCAAGATAACATGACTATTCCTCTAGTAATTCTTGTATAATAATGTTCTTATTTTTTCAGAGGGAAAATCTCTTCAAGTGATCTTTATAACTCAACCTTTATATTTATTACATGCTCTGGTTGATCATAATCTAGTATTAATTGTTTCGGTTTCACAACAATATTTACCATTTTATCTTATTTTTCTAATATAAACTAGGTTTTTACACCTTATTATGTATATTACATAGAATCATCATCCACTTTTTTACAAACCCCTTTCTCATAAATTTTAGTCAGTTTTAATTTCATTAATTAATATTCTAAAATGAGGATAAACTTTTTTTGTTACTAAACTAAAAGGGACCAAAAACAATCAAATATATTTGGCTACCTTGTAGTGATATTTGAATCTTTATTTATAAAAATAATATTATATGGGTAGCCTAACCTCAAATCCTTATATTTCTCACTTAAACGTTTATTCTAAAATAGATAAGAAACAATCATTTCAACTTCATTAACACAAGCCTCTTGAATAACATTTTTTTCTATTGTATTTAAAAGATAATATGTTAATGTATTTTATAAATTACATAACATTTCCGCATTATCTCATATGTGACCATTTTTTATCAAGGTAATTGAGATATTATTTCCCAATATATAGTTCCAGAAGAACCAATAAAATTTTATTGTTAATTATTGTAAATATCACTATGACATTATAAAAAAATGTTATAATATTTCATATAATGATAAATTAAAAATATATATCAACCAATTTCTATCAAAAATTTATTAAACTATCAAAACATTCACTAGATCTCATTTAAAAATAATGAAATCAATTTTCAAGAACCTATAGCATAAACGTTTCCATTTCCCTATCACAATTATAAATATTTTAAGCATTACAAAAAAAATATTTATTATTGTTAATCTTTTCAAATTAATGTATTTTAGATTAAAAAATGTCCCAAAAAATACATTCATATCCTTTTAATCATTAGTCAATAATTAATTACCAGTTCTATGATTAACAATTTAAAATAATGACTTAGTTTAATTCCACGAATTGTTTCTGAGTAAATATCATTCCCAAGAGATTATAGATTACATCTCATTGTATTCTTTCATTGATAATAATTGTAAACATAAAATATAGGTACTCCCATTCAACTAAAAAATTTCTCTATAAAAAAATTATTATCTATCAAATTTACTATGAAAGAATATGTATCATTAATAGAATATATTATAACTTGAGGTCCCATAACATACACCCTTATTGGAAGGGGGGTAAATTACAGTGACAATAATTTTTTTAGTATATTAAATTGTAATATATATTTTACCCATGTGTTACACCAAAAGAGTAAATAATATATTTCTTTTATAAAAAAATTAATATTTTTTATATCTTATGATGTAGGTAATACCGGGTTAAAACGAAACATGACAATGTATTAAATTAATATTTTAAAATAACCATTTTAACATAGACATAATATTTGTGAGTATGAACATGAATATATACATAATAAAAAATATAAAATTTACACATGTAATTTTTTTAACAAATGATTATAATATAAAAGTATATTTATTTATATAAATAATTTTTTATGTAAAAAAGTATTTTTTCTAAATGATGGATTACTCACACTTATTTCACCGAGTAAAAAAATATTTTTTATTGTATTACTAAAATTTAATTTTAAAAAATATCTTCGTTTTTTAAATCATCATATAAAAGTATTCTTATACAGAATTGTTTTTGCATTTTTCTCAAATGTTTTATTTTCCCGATGAATCGTGAAAAAAAGATAATAAAAATTAAAAAATGATTTTTATTTTAATTTATTTATAATGATAAATTATATTTTTAATTGGTTTTAAAGTATTCTTAGTTAAAAATATATATATATTAATAAAATTTATGAATTTTGGAATAATTTTAAAATTGAATTTTAATAATAATACATTTATAATTTTGAATATTTTCACATTGAAACTCTACATTCTCATTGCGTCTGAAGAATTAATTTTAAATTAATATATTTTACTTTTATGATATAAATTTGAAAAAATGGATCACACATACGGTATCATAATAATTTATATTTTATAATATGATGAATAAATTATTTGAAAAAATAGTAGTGATAACTATAAAAATTATTTAGGGTGGTTAATGTAAAAATTGGGGTACTAGGGGCCAACTAAAACAGATAAATTTTTAAATGACCTAAAACACATCTGTAATATTTTTTATTGAAATATTTGGACCATAAAACTACTAATTATGAAAAATAATTATTTTTTAAATTTTGTGGCATGTGAAAAAGTGGGAACACCTTGTTCTTTTAAAAAAGTTCAAGCCTTCTACTCACTCCACCTATAAAAGGCTAACAACTATCTACTATTATTCACACCATAAAACACTTTTGGTTTGTTAAAAAATTACCAAATAAGTTCTTATATTCCACCCCCTTATCCTATAAATCTTATATTTTTCATAAATCCATTTGATGAATACATTAGGTATAATCCAAATGAGGTGGTCTGATAAGATGTAGAATTTATGACTATGCGTTTTTCTTTTATTTGTTCTTCCACCTCCATCTTATATTTTGTAATTATAATTATATAATAAGAAAAAAAATTAAATATATTCATATTGTATTATTTTAATTGTTTTAACTATATCTATATCCTTATCCCTCAAATGGGAAATAACAACATTGATCATGTTTATAGTGGATTATCGCCACGTGACCCGATGTGACAAATTTTACATCAACACGTCTCATGGTTCAGTATGATATCATGTATATATTATATATTTATATCTATAACATATTTATTACTCATGTTTAATTATAACATATATACCTTTGTACCTTCCATTCCATAAGAGATACAAAAACGTCGCTCGTGTGTACGTTATACTATCACCTCGAAAATCGATGTGATTTACCTTACACTAATGCTTTACATGGACGATGGTATGGATAAAGATAATGATTATATGTGATATAAATGACATAATTGTTATATTAATTACATTATTATCATTATTAAATTATACTATATCATTTTCTTCCTTTCCTTTTCAGTCACTAAAAGGTGATAGGGTTAATCGTTTATGTGTGGACTACCTCCATCACAATGTTATGTGGAACAATTTTCATCACCACACCACATATATGATATATATAAGTATATTTTGATAAATAATATTTTATTTATGATATTATTATCAATTTATATTTGGTAAAATACTTCATATCATCTTTCATTAATGATCATTGAAAAATGAAAACATTATTCATCTGTAAATATTACCTACCGTCTCCAAGATCATAACGTAATTCATTTCTCAAAAGAATTTTTTTTTGTTTTATATTAAAAGTATAATTGATATTTAAACATGATAAATATTTCATGATAATTATTCTGTACATATTGATATAATGACATTTTATATAAATAGTCATGCTAACAAAAGTCATTTTTGACAAATAAGTCAAATATCATCGAAACTCCCCACATAATCGTAATTGTTTTAATAAATGTATATATCATTGTAATAAGAAATTTTTTAGAAATAATATAAAGTAAATTGTTTTTTAATTAATTAAATAATTGACATATGTTTATTATTCTAGATTATAATTAACCTATGTGATGAGTTAGACTCATGATAAAAGACTTTATCTTAATTACCTTAATTGTGGAATAATGTAGTGTTAAGGACCTAATTACTTTTATATAGTTTAAATACATCCCCTTGAAATGTGATCTCATTATTTATTAAAAATTATTGGTATTTTATATTTCATATATAAATATTTCATCCATGATATTTGAAATTTAAAATGCATAGTGGTAAAAGTTATTGTACTATATCCCTTTCTTATTCAGATTGTTAACATTATCTTTAATTAATCACTTTATTATGAGAATGTTTTCTTATAAATAATATTTATATAGAATATAAAAAAATTATATTATATATGATTTTTTAATAGAATATATACCTTTTTCATATGGGGTTTAGATGAATTTTTTACTCTTTAACTGAGTAATTATTTATAAATATGTTTCCTTTACTCAATAATGATATTCGATGGTAATACATATTAATTAATTTGTTACATATTTTATCTCATATATTAAGAGTTATACGGACATGATAATATTGATGTGGTCAGGTTATGAAAAACCTTTTATTCATTAATTGGTCTCATAAGAAAAACAAATTGGCCCAATGAAACAGGTTTCTAACTATAGTTTTAATACATCATGTGAACAATCATGATTGTAGAGGTGTTATGATGCGTATTATCGAGATTTCAAACAAATAAACATTTTCATCATTGAGAATTATGTTTTTTTATCCATGATATTTCCGTAATGAAATAATTTCTATATTCTTTTCATTCTCAGATTATTCATTAAAAAATGTGTGTTTAGCTATTTACCCTTTTCATATTGATTATGGATTATCTTATAATGATACTCAAGTCATTTAAATAGAATTTTTGGTCAGTTATTTTCTATAACATATTTAGTTTTTCTTATATTATCATGATAGTAATGTTATTGAAAGGGAATGTGTGTTAGTAATTTACATTTTCGTATTAATTATTCCTTATATTTTCACGATTTTCAAGATATTTAAATATCAAGTTTGTTCATATATACTATTTCATATTTTTATTGTTCCTTATCATATAATGGTATACAACTTACTTAAAATTAATATGTGTTCATGTAATTTAATTTCTATATTTATTATTATTATTGATTCAGAATAAATCTGTTTTACATAACATATACTGAGCATTTGAGTTCATCCTTATTTTGTTTCCATTTCCTAGGACATGAAAAGACATCCTTGAACTACATTCCAACTATACAGTTCCTTTTATTCCATTATGTGTTATTTCTATTTTTTATTACGAATTTAATATGGATATCTAATATGTATATATTTCCCGAATTCTCCTAACCTAGTTGATCATTCAGTATTTGACCGTTTGTATCTATGAAAAAGATATAAATTATGCCCTATTTTTGGGAAAATAAAGTCTAGGTCATTTTAGTAGTTATCATAGGATGTTTTTTTAAAATCATTGGAAACTAGATTATAGAATCCATATATTAGAGAATATAACTATATAATATAATTTATGGATAAGAATAGAAAAAAATAATAATGCATTTTTAAGGAATATATTAAATGGGTTCCCTAGAAATAAATCAACAAATTGATACAAAAAGTGGATTTGGTTCAAGAACAAAGGTATATAGGGGTGGTAACTCTGAAAATAATCCATTTTACTTGACTAGATTACGACATGGTGCATAATGTTGGCCTTACAATATAGTTGTTTTCAAACTCTCAAGGTATAATCTTAGGATAAGTAACATTTTCATTATAAACCATTATGAAGGATTTGTAATAAATATATCCACAAAGAATACAATTTTTTATTCTATGAAATTTTATTATAATTTTTTTAAAATTTTGACCCATTATTTAGAATTGTTCATTATCATTTTAAATTCATAATTTAAAGAGATAATAAAGTATATGTCGTTGTTTATAATGTCACATGGAATGAAAAAGGCTATCAATAAAAATGTCTAATGTAGATATTTCCCTAAAGAGGATGAATACAATAATTGTATCAATACAAATAAAACAATGGATATAACTAGGTAAGTTCATCATGTTATCATAAATAACCTTTCATGTATGGAGAAAAAAATTCCATAATGATATTATCCAATTTCAGATAACATTATGTGATACAATACCCAATAATTTAGTGTAACAAATTATATAATTATATGTGATAAATGGATTAACTGTCTTGGGAAGATATTTATGTCATTGTCATGTGGTGAAAAGGAATAGGTTACAAATGAATTGAATTTTACTAAAGGAGATTACGATCAATGGTGGTCATTGATCTAGTCTACTATGGATGAAGAGGAAATAAAACTCATGGAATTAAAATCATTAAAGGAGGGCTTCATAAAAAAATATCTTCATCATGAGAAATAATATTAAATGAATTTAATGATTATTAGATTATATAAAAAATAAAAGTTAATCATTTTGGAGTATAAACCCACCTTTACAAGGTAATATAGGTATGGTATTGAGTACATGCACAACATGGAGTGAGATATTTTGAATTTATTTGATGGGAAGAAGCCATGTATCTGAAGGACATTGGTCTCCAAACTTTTTCATCATATGATGAAATACATCAATGTGAAAAAATAGAATAATTATACAGATCATACATATTTAAGGTAAATCAAGGAAATAATAGGTCATCTAAACACCATGAAAAATGTAATGTTTCAAAAAAGAATTAGAAAACTTGGTGATTTTCCCCCTTTAAAATATCATTAATAAAACACCTTGGAAAATGCATGATGAGATTGGGATTATGATATAAGATAAGGGCTAATGTTCAACTTTCCAATGATTATAAGGGGATGCGACAAATAAATTATATCTAGTTCTTTAGTTTTAATGAGATGGGGAACTATGAAAATGAATGCATGAAGATTATGGGGAATCCATCATAAATGAATAGAATGGGTAAAGGAAAAGATTATGTGATAACTATAGCTGAGGTGGTAGTACCCGATGAGGTGGTGGATTGTAATTAAATCATATCATTAAATATATCTATCGATTTATTTGGTTTTATAACCCTATAAACTTTTATATGTACATTGTTATCCAGTAAAATTAGACATTTTCCCTTAACATAAAGATAAGAATTATGAGTCAAAACTCCTAGGGTATGAATTACTATAAAAAAATAAGTTTCTAAACCCCCCTATTATGACACATATACATTCTTCATTTACCGGCCCTATTATCATACCTATGGTTGACATAGATATAAACCTTATTATGTACTATATTTCAAAGTATTTGGAAATAATTATTGAAAGAAGAATGAAATTACTATTTATTAGGAACTTATTGAATTAAATATATTTAGATTAGAGTCTTCATCATTTGAGACATGCCTAGATCCACCCCCAATAGCTATAAAAAATGAAATTCTTGAAGAATAATCACCAAAAAACTGATGTATATAAAATGTAATCTTCAAATTGATGATTTCACTATTGTACATGAATACATTGATGTATTTCATGAAGAATTACATAGACACAACCCAGATTGTGGAGAGGTTTTTTCAATTTATTCCACCCCTTATATAAATCCTATATCAAAGAATACCAATAGAATTGGTAATGTGTAATTATTGGAGTTGAATAAATAGTAGGAGGAGTTAAGTGACAAGGGATTTATTCCCCCTACTATTTCACCCTGGGGATCCCTTATTATCATGGTAGTGATGAAATATAGATTCCTGATACATTGAAATAATTTTATCTAAATAAATGTGATTGTTATAAGTAACATGTCTCATCTACCTCTCATCCATGACTTATTCAACAAACTTCTGAGATCCTAATAATTTTAAAGATTGGCCTTTATTGTGAGAATAATAAATTATCTGCAATGATGTAATACATTATGATTATAGCTTTTCTAAGGGAGGTCTGGTCATTTGTAGTTTACAGTAAATGAATTTGGATAGACAAATTTAAAATAAATTTTAATGGATCTAATGAATAGTTTATTCAAGTAATATATTGATAATTTTGTTGTATAATTCATTTATGATATCATGGTGTATACTAAAATCAATGTGGAAAACAAAAATCACACTCAATCATTAATGATACATTAATGAAGAAATAGATATCTTAAATTTATTATGTATGATTTATATTATAAAAAAGTATCTTTTCATGAACATATTTTCTCCAATGATGGAATCATAGTCGATCGTATGAAGACAATCATAAATAAATAATGGTCCACACCAATGAACATTGTTCAGGAACGTAGTTTCATTATTTGTCTAGGTTACTAATGGTAATTTCTGATAAAAATTTATTAATTGGATAACTTGTTAAAAATGATTACATGTAAAGGGGTCATGATTGTTTGGACAGTGTAAGGTGAAGAATGTTTTGATTAACTAAAGAGGAAATTGGATAGTGCTCTTAGTTTGACTGTAATCTCTCGAAATTATGGGTTTGTGATACATGGTGATGCATCGAATAAGGGAATTGGTTGTGTCCTAATGAATAATGATAATGTTATTTCATTTGAATCATTGAAATTTATGACTCAAGAATAGAACACTCCTAACCAATAAATTGAGTTTGATTCTCTAATAATTTAATTAATGATACGGAGACATAATCTCTATAGTGAAAGATGTGAGATATTAATGTATCATAAAATCATAAGGAAATATTTTCAATGAAATAAATATTTATTATAAAAAGGTGATGTTTTGAGCAACTCAAGGATTACAATTGATCAATACAATAAAATATTGTGAAAGAAAATATTGTTACATGTTCATTGACTAGGAAAAATCATGGACTTCTAACCCAAAATAGGATAAATAGGCATCCTATGTTCATGTTTCATGTAACGATTAATATGGGAATTTTTAAGGTGTTACATCTCTCATTTTTTAAATTAATTTGGAATCATATTTATTGGAAAAAGATAAAAAAATTAATATGATGATGTTATATTGTAATAGAAAATTAAATCATTGAATGATGAGAAATTAAAAAAATTCATTTCTATAGATAGTGTTATGAAATTTGGAAATTGAATATGGATTCCATCAATACATGATCAAAAAATAGAATTTTTTGATGATTCTAAAAGATGCATTTCTCTATACACCCTTGTAGATCCATTATGTAATGGTATTTGATAGAATTTATTTTTGGGAAAACATGAATTGAGATATTTATATTTATATTCCTTGGTAATTGGTTTTTCTAAAAGTTATATTTGTGATGTAGCATCCGAGAGGAGTAGGGACACCTCTACCTATTCCTAAATGAAAATTGTATGAAATTACTATGGGATTTGACTGAGGTCTATAAAATAATCATACAAGGAATTATGAAATCTGTGTTATCTTTGATAACCTAACCAAATTTGCACATTTTCTCACTATAAGAGGAGATTTACCTCTTATGTTCTATATAATTATCTATATTAATTATTTTTTAAGACATCATCAAACCTCTATTTTGATTATGTCTGAAAATGATACCCATTTGACATCCTAATTCTAAAAAATTTCTCCAATGGATTTTAATAATAATCTTCATTTATGTACTTCATACTATCCTCAATCTAATGGGTAGTTTGAAAGGAGAATTCAAACAATGGAATCCATGGTGTACTCATTCTCTCTTGAATTTCTAGGTATTTGGGATTTGGGATTAACATTGTTAGATTTTTCATATAACAACATTTTATTAGAGTAAGAGATGAAGAAGATGTTGATCAAATAACATCTAAAGGATAATGTTGTTCTTATGAAATAGAAATATATTAAGTAATTATATATTATTATATTCATAGATAGTAAAATAACTCCTAAACTATAGGAAATGGATTTATAAAAAATGTTAGCAAAATTACTTTATTTATGATGAATCAATAGAATATTCACCCATTATAGACTTCTTTATTTGAAGTCATTAACATTATCCATATAACCCACAATATTTTGATCAATGACATTTAACAATCTCATTTATTAATTTGTATTTTTTTCCATGCCAATTTATTTATATCCCACCTGCGTTATCCTTCATGGAAACCTAGTTATTTGATTATTCCATATATCCTTTACCTATACCTTTCTCTCATATCAATGGGATGTTATAAAAAACCATATCATGATATGATATTTTAATAATGGTTATCTCAAATTTCAAAACATTTATTTCTGATATTATGATTAAATTATGAATGAGGAATTCATTTAAGGGGATATAATAAAACTCCATGGGATTTTAAAAGAGGAGAATCATATTAGATAGGGAATCAAGATTACAAGATAATGTAACACCATGAGACCTTTTGATATACTTATTTTTTAAATAAGATCATTCTTTTTCATATCTTAAAATGTAAGGGTCTTTGGGTTTGAATGATCCACGACACTGTATTAAAATATTATTATTTAAACATGACCATTATTACAAAGTCATCATGTTTGATGGTATGAATTGTGATAACTAAATTTCACAAATTATATATCTAAAAAATTTATAAATCTAATTAAATGGTTATATATTAATTAAAATTTATATAATACCCAACTAAAAGAAAAATAAATTTCTAAAAACCTATATTTTTTAAAAAGGATGTATACTCATGATTTGTGAACATAATTTAAATTTAATTTTCAATAATATAAGAAGATAGAATTCAAAAAATATAAATCATTTTTCAAATATATGTTTTAATATTATCTTTGGGTAATTTTTTCATATTTTTTTAAATTATTAATCTTTTTATGAATAGTGAAAATTACATATTTTTATTAAATACTAACCTTTCATTTTAATTATTTATAAAATTAAATTAAATTTTAAATTAGTTTTATAGAAAACTTTTACTATTATATAATAATTTAATTAATTTAGGTTATTGAATAATTTTTTTATAAAATCTTAAAATTAATTAATTCTATATATACGATAATTTTATCTTAGGAATACATTTCTTTCACTATGTCTATGGTTTAATATAAAATTTAATTAGACCAATTCATTTAATTTTGTTTTAAAATTTTTATTTCATAATTGGTATCATAAATACTTCTATTATATAGTTGGGTCAAAATAATTTTTAACTATAATAAATAGTGAAGAAAGTAAAAATAATTACTGCAACTAAAGTAAAAATGTGTTTACCATGGGTTGAACTAAAAAGATAAGGGTTAATTATTATTTTTTTCAAAAACAATTTTATGGCCATATTTATACATTATGAACAATTGTTTTTTATATTTAGCAATTTTATAGGAAATTTTCATGATCAAAACGTTGGTATCACATTACCTTTTCCAATATTTCATCTGTGTCGTCTCCCCCACTTATAGAAGCCCACTAACTTTCCTCTAAAATTAACAATTCAAAAACCATTTCAGTCACCAAATACCTACCATAATCCATTACTTACTTCACTCTACATATACTAGAGAAGTTATTTTTTTAGAATCTCTTTTAAGATTGTTTTATGAATAATCTTAAAAAGGCACTCCGAAAAAGATCTAAAAGTCAAAAACATCTGTATTTGTTTTTATATAATTACTCCCCCTTAAAACGATATTAAAATACTATATTATACATAAACTACTATATAAAATATACTAAAATGATATTATTTAATTTAATAAACCATATCCATCTACACTTCCACAAAATGAAAAAAAGGCATTATTTGTGTGTGCGACAGACTAGCACCTCATGAACCGATGTAATTTTCCTTCCATCCCTAAAATTAAACGACGAATATAATAATTTATTAAAATTTTTAATTGGGTAAATATGAATTTTTATTTAATTTTTGAATTTTTATATCATATATACTATCTTAGATTCCATTCCATGGGGATACGATAAAATCGCTTGTGTGTATGATAGAGTACTAACTAATGAAGCGATGTGATTCATTTTTCCCTTGAGATTTACCTAAAATTTAGTAAGGTTAATTTTAACTAATATTTTTGATATTTTTCATATAAAAATTCATTTGATAAATATATTAGGACATCTAAATTATTATCTTCTAATCATTTATAAAACAATTGTGTCATTTATGCATAGATGTGGACTACCACCTCCACATAGCGATGTGAACTTTTTTCATTTTATTTTTACAAGTATGGTAAAAAATATGTATTTGAATAATATTAATTATATATATGATATATTAATTTTTTAAAAAAAATTAATTAAAATCTATTTCCCTTTTTTCCATCTATTGAAAAAAATACAAACAACATTCATGTGTATTTACTGGCTATAGTCTCCATGAACGGTGTATTCCATTTTTATCTATAACTATTTTAATATACTCAAAACACAAATATAATTCATATATATTATATTTTTATCATTATTATAAATACTACAATTAAAATAAAATTATCAAATTAAAAGGATAAAAATTACTGAACTAAAACATAAATGAAAAACTAAGTAATAATCTCCTAAAATAGTCATTTTATTAAAGAATTTATAATAAAAATGACATAAAAAAGTATGTAAATAATATATAGCATGAAATATTTGATTATGGTTATGTAATTTATTTATAATAATCTTATATTTATTATAATAGTGGTTCAAATGCATAAAAAGGAATTCGAACATGAAGTTAGGGTTTCTCATCATAGTTTTATATCTACATGACATATGCCATATTCAAAACTCATTACATTTTGCGGCATATTTAATATTAATTTTTATATTATAGATAATGAATTTATTGATATTCATATTTTTTAATTTTTCATTTCATGTTATTTATTTCATGGTATTAATGGTTCAATATTTACCAAAGTGGTAAGTGTTTATTATACGATCATATAATTTTTCAGGATTATTTGTGTTTATCTCTCCCATAAGAGAATTATTTTATATTTCTATCTGAAGAATCAATGTATTTTTATTATCATTTATTTATTCAAGAAATTTTCATTTAATAGTTTTCCCACTTTTTGGTATTTATAAATATTGATAATTTTTTTATTAAAATCCAACATTGTATCTCTCTTCAGTCAAGGTTTTTTATCTAAACAGATAGTTTTTAAAATTAATTTAAAAAATATGTTTAAAATTTTTAATATTGTTTTTTAACTAATTTTTTACCCATATTGAATTTTTTTAAAATTATTACAATATTCATGACATTTTTAATATAATTACCATTTCTATTTTACTGAAAACATGAAAGTATTCACTATATTAACACGTACAACATGAATAGAATCCCATACCATTATGATCAGTAAATGATTAATATACTTATATATAGAATTTATTATTTAATTAAAAATAAAAAATTTCAAGCTTTTTAATGATTTTTTTTAATGGACGATTTCATTGTGTAAAGTTTATTTTCAATAATCATGTTTTAATGAAAATTTGGGGGTATTTCTGTTAATATTAAACATAAACCCAATATTGAAATTCTAATGTTATAGGTATATAATTTATTTATATCATCATTTTTATTTATTTGGATAGTTTATGATCGGTTTTACTAAGGATATACAATTTATGACCATTCACCATATTATTCTAGATTGTTAATTAATATGTTTAGTTGATTATTGTAAGTATTAACATGTCATTTATTTTTTCAAAATATTAATGAATATGATGATTATGTTTCACTCCTTTAATATGAGTTATTATTTATACTTTTTATGATATGGTTGGGACCTAGTTATAGATAGACCCTATATATAGAGATGGGTCTGACGAGATAAATCAGTTGGGAAAATTAGATGAGTTTCAACCCATAGAAATAGACAATTTTATTATTGGTCTTGAAATTATTCTTTAGATGTATAAAATTAAAATTTCTCTTATTATGAGATAATTTATTGAGGTCCATGTGATTATTCTATTAGTTATAATATAAATGTATTAGTTTCAATCTTATGTGATTATTTATATGGCCTTATTTTATCATCATATATTTTTTCCATATTATGCTCAGTGTATTGTCTAAATTTCATGTGTTTTAGTTCATTATCATTCTATAGTGACTATTATTATTAATTAATGATTTATTCTAATGTTTGATAACTCTTACTAATATATTTGAGATAAAACTTTTCTTATGTTTTTTTCTACGATACGAGGATGTGTTTGATGATTGATATGCATGGATATGATATGATGAATAATATTTTTCTCACAAAAAACTCATTGTTATTTTATATTTTCAAATGTAATTTAAATATAAATTATTTATATTTTTCAGTAATAATAATACACTATTCAATCCTTTGGGGTGTGAAACCTTGTATTTATTGTGAATATAATAAATAACACACTGGCTTTAGGTTACTAAAGTTAGGTTCATTACAAAATCCCTTCATTGCATCTTCTTCCTCATTGGATACTGTTGCAACAAAAATTCCTAAATTTATCCTCTAGCTCAACACTAGCTGTTTTGAAAGGCCAGGAACTCGAGCTTTTGATGACCATGACAAGAATAATAGACCATGTTGAACAACTCACAATGGAAGGGGAACTTTTTTCCAATGTAAAATAGTAAAAAATTTGTTGGAAGTGACCCTCTAGTGTCTGAATCTTTTAAAATATGGTAAATATTGAACATACATCCATAAATATTATATATGATAAGTCTCAATGAATTCCATTCCATCATAATCCAGTATCATCCCATACCCTTTCATTATCATATTCTCTTTATAATACCTCATGATTTGTCACAAATATAAATGGTTTGACTGGGTACTCGATATGTTGATTGAATGTCTCCAAAATGTTCATCCACATAGCCACCTCATCCATTAGATAGTCGGAATAATAATGCAACAAGTTATTAAAATATGTACATAAATCCCACACATTTTAATTTTCCTATAATATTGTAAGAATATTCTTTTGATAAGTCACCTTCAATGTCGATGAAAAAAACTCTACCTAAAACTGAAAAAAATTATCCCAAGAAACAATTTAATCTTCACAATCCCAAAAGAATAAGAATAGTAACTATCATGTTAAACCACATAGTATCATTAAAGCTAATGGATCCCAGTTCACCCTTAGAGCATGAATCAAACTAAAATAAATCTCTACCTCCTCTAAAAAATCCTATATCTCATGATCTAGAAATGATCCCTCCATCTTCTGCAAGAAATATAAAACAAAATCCTAGTTCATGATCCTATATACATAAAAATTATAGACAACCAATATATTGTTATATTTTAGCATATCATGACTAACATATTCAGCACAAACTAGATGATGTGTCAACGTAATGATATTCCTGTAAAATAAAAAAGATAGGGATTGTTAAACCAAGAATTTGGAATTTGAAACGTATAATTATATAATTTATTTTCGTCCAAATTATCATTTTATACCAAAATAAAACACATGAATATACAATAATGTGTCATTATCATTTTGTATGATAGTATAGTGTAAGAAGAATAATTTATGAAGGAATCTATTATAAACATGGAGGTTCATACGATAGATCAAAGGGAGCCCCGAATGCATTTTTCAAAGATATGATTCCTTTTTAACAAGACAAACTAGGGATATAAGATATTATTTTCCTTCAAATATATTCAATCCTCACTTGTTCCTTTACCTAACTTATGTACCGTCCCTCAAACATTATTTCAATACCATTTTTTCAGTGTCCCACTCCACTACTAACCCTCTGAGGTTGAATGTGAAATGGAGATGAGACATAAATATTACCTCTAATAAGAAATTTGTGGGAAAAAAGTAATCAGTGTGTAAAATACATACAATGGGTGGTTTTATCCAACTTATATAATTTAAAGATAATATAGATGATTATATCCAAAAATTAAACCATATCAATAACCAACTACATCCCAATACATTAAGGTAATTTTATAAAAATAGTAATAGAAGAAAATAGTAAATTAAAGTGTTGGAAGAGAACAAAAAACTCTTACAACCATTGAACATCTCCATGAGATAGAAAATCAAGAAAAAATCCTTGAATGGATCCAGTATACATGAATATAAGTTTCAATATACATATTTTGATCATACATGTGTAATAATTTAGACCCTCCATTGATAAATTTTTTAAAATTTGATAGAAGCATAATAAATAATATTGAGCAGATAAATGGATCTAACACATTGCCTACCTATTTGAAACTATACCCCATACTAACAGTGTATCATTGACCTTATAAGATATAGAAGTAGTTAATTTTATTGAAAATATACTGGTAAAATGGTACCCCACGTCCACTTCACACATTGGTTAGTCTCTCCCACACACCAATTTAAATCATCCAGTTCAACAATCCCTTCTATATTCCATGAAATCTTATATGTGAGTCACACATCATCCTTAGCTACTATAACCTCACATTGGGCTTAAAATATTTTATTGGAATCAATACATATATATATCCCATCCAATACCATGTATCAGTCTATAAGCCACTACAACTAATGTACAATATAGTATACCTTAGGCCATTATAGACCCAACTTATATATTCATGGTAACCTATAGTCCCCAAAACTAGATATAATTATATATTATATCTATGTTCCATTAAATCCTATACATGCATGCATTGTGAAAAAGAGATACCACAAATCTTTTGTAGACATGTATCAAATATCTTAATCCATTATATCCATGACACAGATACTCCCGAACTACACTGAAAACAGTATATAGAAGATGTATAAGTCAACAATTAAATCCTAACCAACCTAGATGTTTTGGGAAACTCTCCTACTAAAGCATTACGACATCAGATATCCCCTCGTCTTATTTGGTGGATCATATGAAATAATTAACAAATAGAATATATATTACACAAAACAACACTAGGGAAAACTACAACATCCATGATACAACTATGAAATTTTCCCACATGATGGCCAAATACATCTACTAAGTCTTATTAACCAAGATTTCATAAAAAAAATAACCAAAAATATTTAAAACCCTTGACCATCCTCAATAGAAATTAGAAATTACACATCATTCATTAGTTAAACAGATTATAAATTCTGGTTTAACTAATTAAATCCATTAAAATATAACATTCTTCATAATTTCAATTGATGTATCTAATATTTACATAGTATGATCCTTACAGTATTAAACCAATCAATCCCTGGTTTTATTTGTCAAATATTTATCATTTTCACATCAACAAGACCCATTCAAGGTGATAAATATTATATTATTAGAATTTTGTAATCTAATTAATCTATGAGTCATATTATGATACCTTAAAAAGATACAATTTCATTCCATTAACCAAAAACTAATGGTAGATTTTAATCACAATAGGTACCCTTGTATCAAAAATACATCAAAAATAGAATTAGACAAGAAAAACTAATTTACTCTCAACCTGAATTATTAATTTCCATCAATATCAACTACCATAAATGAAACAATAAATCTCAAATCTCAACACACATCATTAAAAACGTATTCAACTAAACCCATACAAAAAATTAAAAAAATTTCTCATATATTGGAGAAACAATACAATGAAAAAAAAGTATTTTCTTCCCATAAAACCATGGGACAATCATTTAATTAACAAAAAGGCATTTAAGTATTTAGAAAACAACAATGAGATCACAAAACCCATAAGAAATTCCTTTGTCAATCAATAATTTTATTGAAATCTTTAATCTTATAATTCATTTTTATAAGATTCATTGTCATGAAACATGTCTTCAATATCTTTCATAACTAAAAACTAACCATTAGAATGCCTCAAGATTTAATTTCAAATTCAATAGTTATAAAAAAAGATGGGTTATCAAATTCTCATGTCACAAATATTAATCAAGTCATTGTTATGCTTTTAATGAATCTATTTAATTTTAATCTGATAAAACATTCTAAAATATAATGTCATTTACCTCATGTTATTATCACACTATCTCGAAAATCATGACATGAATCATCATCAAATAATAATCACATATTCCACATCATCTCATCAAATAAATTCTTCATTTTGGTAGTAATCATCAATAAGTTTGATGTAATCAGTTTCCAAAATAAGCCAAAGCATGATACATTCTCACTGAAATATTAATCATATATAAATTACTGAATCCGATACTCCATTTAAATGTAAAATGATTGTTAGGAAATAATGTATGAATGGGTAAAACACCCCAAATAACACATGAAACTACCTCAGAACCTAAACATATAAAACCACGACCAGGTTATGCATGATTATAATCATAATAAGATATTAATCACCAAAATTAATCATTGTGAGGAACTAATAATATATACATGTATAATTGGAGAAAAGAGGGCACCTCAATTGATTAGAATGTGATACGATGATCTAAAGAAATTAAGAGTTCAATGAAAATGGTTGAGGAGTTGTAAGAGAGCTAGGTTCAAAATTAATCCAAATGAGTAGAAAAAATATTTAATCAATGAATTAAAACCCATTTAATTATAATGGAATGCCAAATTTCACACACCATAGTGTTTTGGAACCCATTATTTCCATGGTTCCTCTAGTTATGATAAGATCTAATTTTTAAGCAATTTGAGCCCCATAAATCTGAGGAGAACTCAAAACAGTATCATGTGAATTTTAACATCACTAATTCATAAAAAATGTCATCGTTTATGGTATTTTTCATATATAGTAGGCCACCAAAGTAGAGGGAGAAATACTTACCCATTTTGAATCCACATTCCATGTATTATGGCATGGTGAGATACATATCAAGGTTACCTCCTCTCTCATGCATATGGAATCACTAGGATGTCAATAAAACAACCCCTAGTTACTTTATAAATATATGATTTCTAATTAAAAATAGATACATAGATCATTTTCTTCAGTGTAATTTTTTATCATCAACATTCATGTACTATTTTATTTTTTCCTCCCATTTTTATTTTCGATGTGTTTCGTGTTTTTGAGTGAATAATAAAAATTTTCATAGAACCACATAATTTTTAAGTATATATGGTCATTTTTATTAATAGGTCCATTTAATAAATGTGAAAAAACAATATATGTCATCAGTATGTGTTCGAAATGTTTTAATGGTATTGTATTTGGTAATACCTATATGAGATATGTATGCCATAAATGAATGGATTATGAAATAAGATAATCAATAGTCACAAGTTGTTGAAAATAACTTCGTTGTAAAACCATTTATATTTTTATATCGTTTAATACTATAAATCCAATTTTTTTGATGTAAAATCATAAATCAAGATAATTTTTCCGGTGGAGACGTGTTTTTTAGTGTAGAATGGTTATAAGAAATTTCTTATGTATGACTATTATATATGTCATAATCCCCCCCATGACGTGTAGGTTTTTTTCACTAATCATGTGACTCCATCAGGTATAATAGTGAGATGATATCCCCATAATTCTAGGAATCTTATAGCTTGTTTGGAGTGAGTCATTCATAAGGAATATTTACCTCTTGGTGTGGTTGATCGCAGTTGGACTGGGTTGTCTTCCATCAGGTATGTATGATCTCCCTCTCCATTTTAACTTATAGATCATGTTTGGAACAATTAGGTTCTGTAGTTTTTTATTGGTTTGTTAACCATTATGTGATTTTGGTCAATCCATTGTGATATTTCATCATTCCTTGTCATTGAGAGGTTGATATGCTTCTTTCCAATATCTATTGTTGAATGATCATAGGATTACTTCATTAATATGGTAGGTGACTCTACAAAATGGTTTAATTGTTGAATTGATATATATTACTATAATTCTATATGGAGATATTTAAAATTATAATTTTTTATTGGAAATTATTTTTTGATCATGTATTGTTAATGGGATTAATTTTAAAATCGATTTGTTCAGACTAAGTATATGATTAATTGATTTTAAAGGTTGTTTTTGGTATTCAAATAGGTCTTAAAACCTGAAATAGTAAAGTATATGATGTTATTTTTTATGAAATATATAATGGTTTTTAAATTAATTTTGATAAATTTATCAATTCGGGTGACCATGGGTGCATTAAGAATAAACTTTCTACTCATTGTGTGTGTGATTCTAAAATATGTTTTCTGTCATATTAATGTATATAATTCCACTAGATTTTATATTGGATAGATTTACCTTAGGACTATATTTTGGATTTCCTTCATGTTCAAAACATATTCCCATCAGTTAGATACCATATTATTGGATTTTTCATTTCTAATTTGGTTATCACATGATCATATATTTCATTGACATTTTCTCACTTTCTTATCTTTTAGTGTATCAATAGTAGTTTGAATATTTTATTTCTTATAAATGTTATTTATGAATTTTGTGAGTGTGGAATTATTTTATGAAAACCTAATGATTGTTTTGTTAAATTATTTTACAATTTTTAAATTATTTCTAAAATTCATTTTTTGTATAGAACATATTCATTCGAGATATGAGAACCTTTATATAATCACTGATGGTATAGTACATGGATTTGTGCTCACACCGTATATTTTCCATTGGATAATTGAATATGTTGTTTTTTAGGACTTATGGAAAGGTAAAGATAATATGTATCATTTAATTTTTTCTTTTTTTTTTCGTTGTCTACATAATACGGTTGATTGGTGGTGATAATGGTAACATAGGGACTTTTTAAAAATCCTCATGTTCTTTACTTTTTTTTGGCCTCTTTATATTTTCTTAGTATGTATCATGAATATTTTATCTATATTAATTTTTATTTACCATTGGTTTTCATTATTCTTGTTTATTATGTGACATGTTTCCTCCAATATTTTTTACTTCACCATGTGATGGAGCTTCTTGAATGAATTTTAAAGATGACATGGGTTGGATAATTATAAATTTTGATTGGAGCCCTTAAAAAAACAAAAGCTTTTTGATACTACCCCATTATTTTTTGTTGTCTTAATATAAGATATTTAATATTTTTATAACTTAGATAATAAGTGTGTAAATAAGGAATGTCGAGTTCATTACAAATGTCTAAATCCATATTACCATGGTTGGTGATAGATTTTATCCAAACACGAGGCTTGGTGTTTGGGGAAAATATTAAAAAAAATATATGGTTAATATTTTAATATTAATATTACATTATTTTTATTATAAACCCCTTAAAATAATAAATTAATTTCCTATAAAATCATTGATATGGATACATACTAATTTTCTAATGATTTGGGAATATGCTTATGATTGATGGGGTTTCTTTATTATGTTATTTAGATAATTCCTCCAAGAAAAAAAGATTACTTTTATGAGAGAGGTAGATGTGTGATAGGATCCAAAATTGAATCCTCTGATGGACCTGTCTTCTGTAGAAGTGGTAATCTATACTACTAAGGTTGTATGTCAAGTAGGTATTAAGAACGTGAGGTGTTTGGTGGATCCCATATCTAAATTTACTAATAAGAATACATATATTCTAATTTGTGAAAAAGGACCCTTGTAATATGAAGAGTGGAATGATCATACTGAAAGTATACTCAAATTTATAAAAAAATATAAGGAATATAGGGTGGGTTTTATAAGAATATATTTAATGAACTTTAAAGGGAATAGTGTATCTCTATTGAATAATATATGTTTCACAAGTACCATACATAGGATTCATTCAAGAAAATCCTCAACCATATTTTTTACCCAGTGAAGTGGAATATTGCAATGACCAACTATTTTTTATCCTTGAAGTAAGGGAAGAATACTATTCTAAAGTATTTTACACATTTTTTGAGTTAGTTTATTTTTCCCAGAATATAATCACCAATTATTTCCTAAAATAATGAAATATTGAGTTGGTATTGAGGTATGATATTAAATAAATAATTATTATAATGTTTCTTCTAAAAATTATGGATTTAAATAAAAATTAATCATTATATGTGGGTTATATAACAGGGAAATAGGATTGGGTAGTGCCTTGGTTAATGATGTTGTTAGCCGCAATTTCTCATCAGGACAAAAAAACAAGAGTAGCGGTATCTTGTATTCATAAAGATGTGGTTTAGTGGGTTCTAACAGAATGCAATGGATTTTATATTTTAATTATGGAAGGCCAAGTGATATGACAAGCAAGAAGCATTATTTTCCTATTTCTAGAATAAATATAAAAAATCTATAAACCATAGATATGTCAAACATAAATAATTAAAATTATGTTAGTAGAAATATTGGGATCGAACCCAAAAATATGGATTTCTCTTGAATATGGTTTCAAAATAATTAATTTTTTGAAATTGAAGAAATAGGTTAAGAAAATATGGGTTTGATCGATTTTATGAAATTGAATGTTGTAAAGACATCAGTTTTTTTAGTTTGATATCATATTTTATACCCAATCCATGGTTTTTTAGTTTTATAGTTTTGTTGAAAATAGTTTGTGGAAAATATATATTTTATTCAATTTATAGTGTTATAGTTGATACATGGTGGATCCAGTGGTCCTGGTATCCCTACCATAGTGTGTTAATTTACAACTTCCATTGTTCATGTAAATTATGGATTCACTGGATCATGTTTTTCTCAACACTATATTTAAACATGGATTCCATGAATGTAAAAATTCTCATGCCTTAATTTATTGTTATCTATTTCTAATTATAAGGGTTTCATTTTAGGATCAATTCATTGGCCAGGGAAAGAAAAAGAAATATATTGGAATTTATAATTGAGTTTTAGAAAAAAAATACTTGAATACAGAAAATGAAACAAATCCAATAGTGCATTACCCCTTTGACTACATATCCCTAGAATATGGTGAATTTAACCCATAATCCTAAGTATGAGATAATAATAGGGAATGAAAAAAATAAGATAACTAATAATGAAATCTATAGATATTTTGGTTGAGGACCCTATAGTAGTGCATCATTGTTCCCAAGACATGGGTCACCAGATCTCTATTAGAGGCAATATGACCCTATACTTATAGAACTCCATGGGGTATACGATTGAAATAAAATAGTCATAATTTTAGTCCATTATTATACAAAGTTCACCCATAATGTTAAATGGACTCCCTAGTATTTTATATTTTATATTTAAATTTAAAATCTTGCAAAACTCTTGTAACGGGTCTATCTCAGGTGATTAATTTCATGAAAAAATTATATTATGTGTAAGTGTCTGGGTCACCTATAATTTGTGTTTTAATATATTCAGATAATGTACTTGTATTCATGTCCTTTAATTTTTTCATGTCATGTAATAATTACATGTCATGAATCTTCGATTCTCGATATCAAAATCCTTGTTTCACTTTGGTTCTTATATTTCAGAACACAAGGGTGTCACATAAGAATCCTTAATCAAGTGAATCATTCTTTTTTTCCTATTTTACATCACTACACAATGAATTGGGATGTGAATTATCTTTCAGTCATCATATTTTGATCTTTTTGACCCATTTTATATTATCTCTTGAAACATTCCATAAACTAGAAAACAAGTAATATAGTCTCTAAATTGAAATATTATAATTTATATTATGTAAATTTATATATGATAACACAATAAAACATTTGAATTAAATGAATATATCAAATACCCCACACTTAAATCTAGATATTCCATCAAGGATGGAATCTCAATATGCTACACATGATATTTACCTGAATATGAATTAAATTCAATGTTAATAAGATAAATTGATTAAGAGAGAAATTAAATTCTCAAGGATCACATATAAAAATTATTCAGATATTAACTATTTAAGGAAACATATAAATCAATTAAAATACTTTTTATCTTCTAAAATATCCACAAAATTTCATTCATGTATTTCTATTGTTCAATTCACTATTAATATGCATGCCGTTTTCATCCCACCATGATTATAATTTTCCTCTCACCATCCATGTAAAAATGAAAATATAGTTCAAAACTTACCTAAAAAACATGGCACATACCATAGTCATCAATGTAATATACCTCCCATAACACATAGTGATAAATCATCAGTAATCATGAGGGAATCTCCATTTAGTATAAAAAACTCCGAGGCTTAGAGAAGGTAGGTAATGAATTTATAACATATAATGATAAATTATTGGATTATATATATGGTATTTTTTATAATAATGAAAAAATATCTTGATGAATACATCCTCTATCTTGAGTATCTCAAATAAGGCCCATACCGAGATGAAAATCCATAAATTAAGCATCCTATTTTATTATTATTATTATTTCTATTTTTTCCCTTTTTTAAATTTGTTATATAGAAAATATCATACCCGACACCCAATCTCAAATAATGTTCTCCTAAAACTATTTGTAATAGTTATAAATGGATCATTGATAAGTAATGGTATTTTATTGAATTTCCATATACACAACCCTTTTTTTTAAAATATATATCTTTTTATAGTACGATGTGCAATAAATAAATTAAATATTCCGTTAAAAATTCCCCTGTAATCCCTCCCCTACAATATTTAATAAAAAAATGGTCATCCCATTCATTTGTCGATTTCTCCACAACACTAATTATTGATATTCATGCAAAATATTTAGCGCAAGGTATGAAAGGATAACATTTTCATGTATAATAATTTTCCTTTTACAAGGATGTTCATTGTTTCTAAGAGATTAAAAATATTTATATAATGTAGGCCCATAGATAAAGGGTAGAAAATAAATCATAAATCTTATTAATAATGATTATTATTAGTCATAAATTTGATAGGATGAAACACTTGTCCTAGAATAATGAATATCTAACTTTCATGAGAAATATAATATAGAAGGAATTGAAAACATAAGGCTCAAAGGATGTATCATTAATGGGAATCAATGTTTGGGAAAATCACTCATCGAAATTCATAAAAATAATTATATCAATTATTTAAAATATCAAAAATTCAAAGCACGAACAAACAAAAAATATATAATTACCATAATGATTTTGTTTCATTAAATCCGGATTGGTTAAACCTAATCCACATTCTGATCTACTCATTATATTTCGCAAAATTCCCATTCAAATTTGCTAATAAAAATATAAATATAATGAAATTATTTTCATCCTAAGACTTAATGTCTCCATGTTCATTTTATTGAATAAATAATCATCTAATGGCATGAAATTATCAGGTAAGGATTTAAATAAATTAAATTATAAAAATATAATAAAAAATAGAACTGAAATTCTTACTCATATTTTAAAAATTTAATTGAATTTTGATTCTCTGGTTGTCCATGTACATGTTCATAACATGTATTTGTCCTACAATAACCACTCACTCTTCCTTCTTTTTTATAGAAGCCTTTTTCGATGGTAAAAAAATAAAATTCAAAATTGAATTTACAATATATAATAAAAAAAATTTAAAATAAATTTGAGACCGTTGATGTCTTCCTAGAAACAAAATAATGAAAACTATAAACCACTCAGTTTGCCTCACAGAAGATATTTCATTCACCATCATTAGTGAATCCTTGACTCATTATGGTTAATCTCAGGATATGGATGACAGAAATGTGCTTACCTCTTAGGGTTCTATAAATAGACTCATCTGTGCCCAATCCCCATAGGTTGGTCATCAAAATTTTCTCTACACTGTTTAGTTATTAGTGATGGTAACAATTTCATTATATCTGTTAGACCAATATACTTTTTTCTCTTTGTCTTGAAGAATTAAGTGGAATTTTTGGTACCATCTATACCAATTTTCTATTTTCCAAATGGGTCAAGTCATTTAATTGTATAGTTTCGGTGGTCTACCCAATCAGATTCTCTTCCTTTATCCTATTACATATATTTGGGTAATCCCATTCTACAATCACAATTATAACATCTACTTCAATAAAATCAGTGATACTAGAAACATTAGGTATAAAATCTTTTCAAAACACATTTTATACTATTACATCATAGTTTTTCATTGCTTAAAGAATATTGAATCATTCATACTCGTAACCAAATCTTATAAAGAGTGTTCTTTTTGGACATCTAATAGTGCACGCCATTGATAAAAAAAGGTCTCACAAACATGATTTTACATCTATCCTCTTCCATATACAATAGAAATTAGTTAATGAGTAAGTATAATTTTTGAAATTATATTGGCATTTCCTCGATTACCCATTGGGGGTACTTTATAATAATGTATTCAAATTGGAGTGAAAATCTTGTAGGATTTAGTCTTTTCAAGTCCCAATCTATTGAAATTTAGTTATGGTATGATATTGAAAGATTCAACTAAGACACATAAATAGTTTCCACTTTTTTAGGTTCGATAATGATGATAATCAAAATTATACTTGGAACAAAATGCACCATAGGTTGTTCCCATAAAACAAACAATGTACATTGTTGTGTGACTGGAATGGTGAAAATTTCCTAAAGATTATTCCCATTGGTTAGTATATCCTTCATGATTATTTTTTAGTTTGTCACATTTGTTATGTCCTCACAAAAATATTTTAAATATGAAATTTCCGATGTGTATGAGAAATTTAAAATTCTATATATCAATATTCACTAACAAAGTTAATTATAAAAAAAGGATAATTGGTTTACATCATGGTGGTTGTTCATTAGTTTCTCTTTAAATTTATGTTCATTGATAATTTTCATCTTTTCATCTTCATATTTACTTTATATCACTGGTTTTCTTTATTTATGTCATATAAATACTATAGTTCTTTCTTGAGTCCTCTTTCCAATTCAATGAAAAACAAATTCTAAATCATCATGTGGGAATAATTTAGGGTATCCTAGATGTACTATTCTATGTATCTCTATAATTATCATAGTGATATTTGAAAAATAAACATCTATATTTGATAGTATGTCCTTCTTGAATAATGTAATTTTTTTATTTATATTATTACATCCCCTGACGTGGTTATGAATGTGGCCAGTTACACATCCGATATATGGAACTATATTTTCAATCTGGTTCCATGGGGTGATTGTTTTATAATCCATATTGTAATGTCTCATATTTTAAATATATTATTTTTGGATATTATATGATTATTTTTTAGTGTAGGTGCTGATATGGAATGTGACTCAAAGGCCTAGTGTTCCCATAATAAAATTTTGAAATATATTATATATATTAAATATCATGCACATGCAGTTCTTCAAAAAAAAATTGATGAACATATAATGGGTGAACACATCTGAAATATGAGGGCGTTTATGATCGTATAATGCTGGTTTTATCGTAGGTGGGACATAACATCTATCGGTAGGGATTGTTTCTAGAAAAGTCATTGTGGGTGCAGAAATGAAAAAAATAATTTAATAAATTAGATTTATTCTTTTTTGTAAACACATTGATTTTGATGTATTTAAATAGACTATAATTACAAAATTAAATGGTTAGATTCATAACCCTAGATCCATAGGAGATCTATTTAGAGAACATTTGGGGAATTCACTCAGGAGAACAATGATGAGATCATAGACCAGGGATCAACGCACCTCAAATTCAAAGGATCTCTCCAATGAACCCAACACAAAATTGTTATTGATCTTCAACCGATTTGATTCGAGATATGGAATTTTATTATTTGTATTCCTTCCCTATTCATTATTTCTACACTAAATGTGAACCAATCATTAAATTGATTGATTTCCTGTTCGATTGTCTGGATTGATGGGTTTATTTTTTGGTTTTTGATAGGAATAATTTCATTGTTATTTGGTTATTTTTAATGTCATTTTAACATCTATTGATCGAGATAACCATGAACATTGATTGAGGATTGTTACTACAATATTTTCTTGTTCTTTTCAATCCCCCCATTCATCATTTACCTCAGGAATTCAACATTAGTCTTGTAGATCGACTTATCATGATCAATCAATCATTTCAAACCCATTTCATGGTGCAATGATCTAAAATCATAGATATGAGGTTAGAATGACATGAATGATGTGTGAAGATAAAAACAAAGTTATTCTAATAAGTGTGGACAATGAATTTTACATTCTTCGACATTCATCCGTGAAAAATGAATAATGTTGTTTTGATCCATTTCTTAGTAGATATAATGGAAGAAAATTTTCTTCATCACATGTGAGGCTTTGATGTGTTTCGATCATCATTTTCGTGGCTAAATGAATATCGTATTAGATTCCATTTATGTCGGGAAGAATGTGGGAAATTAATTCATGATTCTAAAAAATCTTCAGTTACACTACATGTAAATCAGATCTACATCTCATGTGGGGTCCCATGAGGGGAGGCTAGGATTTTCAGAGGGATTATATATCAAAAATAATTAACTCTTACCATAAGGAATGTGGTCCCTCCCAGGTGAACTCGAAGTATATTTCATAAGATACACAGACAAGTGGTGGAGTACATGGGTTTCCCATTTGAAGTGTACTGCACTACACACACATGACTCGATACAAATCTCATTTACATGTGATGGACCATAGGTCAAGTAACATGGGGAGTGACCCCTATTACACATCATGTGCCTTATTATATATGGATTTTAACACCTTTCCTCTATAAATTACACATGTTTATTTACGGTTTGATCTCATCATCTGTTCCCTGATGGTTAGTATTGAATCATTTCCTACTCCTAATACTACGATCCCATCAATAGGGAATTTGTATATAGTAGTTTCAATCCATCCAAGAGGACCAAAGAGAGATCCTCTATATATATTCATACAATTGGTGGAGTTCTTGTTATCTTTATAACCACATTTACATGGTCATCGATCCTCTACTTAGCAGGTTAATTCGGATGGAGTTTTTAGTATCACCTGATGACCCAAGTAGTGACTCTTATCCAATTATTGTTTTCCCTTCAAACTATTAGTGTTTTATTTCCCATAATGAGACAATATGAAAATAACATCTAGGACGAACGACATTATTGCTACCATACACAGGAGTGTGTTATCCCAAATGATTCCTTTGTGAAATCTTATTGCTGGAACCCAAGGATTGTAAACTATGGTTGCGACTTACCTCTATACATTGTTAATTTTATTGAGTATATCATAATATTCGTGATATATGTTATGTAGATATATATAATTTTGTAGAAATGACTATATTTCCTTTCTTATATAGTATTTGTTTTTTGAGTTTCTTACTGAGTATGTTTATACTCACCCCTTCAAGGGAATTTTTTGCTAGTGTCATGACATGTGTAGACAATATACCTTTTGAACTAGTACTAGGTGGACCCGGACCAGATGGTGGTTAGTGATACCAGACATGTCGAGGTGTTTTCTTTTAGATTCTTGATAGTAGTCCCATTACTATCATGTTGGACTTGTGTATCAGAATATTTATGATGGGCTTGTATTTTCCCATGTATACTTTCCTCTACTTATTTTGGTACATTGGATCTAGGATTTATATGTATTCTTGCTTAATTTTTCAGTTTTTTCACTTTTCCTCATTTTTAGTGGCATGGAGATTTGTGTGTCTGTATTTGGGTACATATATTTATTATATGGATTCTGAAATCACTAATATGACTTCTCGAAACTAGTCTTTAGCACCTGCCCTATTGGAGACGGGCTTTTGGAATCGCAATATGGTCCCCACTATGATAGGTCATCATAGAGTGGTATCAGAGCAGTCTATTCTACATTAAGAATATGACTTTGTGTGATTGATTTGTGGAAATTTTTTTAGCATTTCATGTTCAACTTTTAGGAAATGGACTCCAATTTTGGTTTGGCGGATCATGTACCAATAGACCAGGAATATGATCACTTGATTTTAAAATCAATACATGAGAACACTAATTTCATGGAAGACAATGTTACATGCATCACATATGAATGGGTTGGGTTTTCCATGTCATTATTCACTCATCTCTCTAGATGTAATTAACAACTATGATAAATTCTTGTATTAGGTTTCTTATAGGACATATAACAGATAGTATTATTCATTATGATCATGAGGATGATCCCCTAAGTGACATGGAATCAATACATGGACCAATTCCCCTGAATTTACCTACTGTTGGTGCACCAATCATACCACCACCTGTATAATATCACATGGTACCCACAATACCAATTGATGATGTGCACATGATGAGAGTGATACATAAGTTTTAGTATTAGATCCCCTTTAGGCTTTGAGGAAATCCTATCCCATAGGAAGATGAGGACTAGCATGAGGTTGTGGCCCTTGTTTTCCCTCTAGTCAAGACACTGGTATATCAGATGGAGGTACTGAAACTGAGCCTTACTCATGGATAAATTGATAGATGGTGGGATTTAGTAAACCAAACATACGATGACATGATTATTTTAGGGATAGATATAGGGAACCTTCTCAAAGAGAAGTTATCACCATATATTCTAAGAGCTACATGTATCCAATAACTTTTTCATCTCTTACAGGGAATCATGGTAATAGATGAGTAATCATCATGTTTTACAATCCTCTTCAGGTACTTTATAGATTTGGTTTGAGATCATTTCATTAGGGCTATGAATTCTGATAATGGTATGGATAGGAAAATATGATAATGTTTTATCTCCCAAATAATTTCTAACTAATTTTGTGGTACTAGAGTGAGTTTGGGTGAGTGAGAGTTTCTTGGGTGAGTAGATAGAACTGGTGGTTGATAGTAGTGGGAAGATGGAAGATATCCTATAGTATAAGGGAGTCAATGAAAGAATCAGGGAACTATGAATGCCATAATTTCTAAGAGGAGGACCTAGGAAAGAGGATTTGTAGTTTAGGGCTCGCAGGGGTGGGTCCTATTATCCTATAGAGAGGATGTGCTACTCATGAGATGACATGGGCCATCTCACATGAGATTTTCTAAACCAACATATAGCTGATTAAGAGATTTTAGATGGGACATTGAGTTAGAGGAAACAATAGGAGTGGGTAGGTTTATATGGAGGAGGACATTTCCAAGGATTTGGGAAAGTGGCAGGAGGTGGTCGACATATTAAATTGTTACCATCACCACCCATAGGTGGTCACCTATAGGCTTTGGGAGATAGAGGAAATTGGAGGGGATGACTGAAGTTTGTCAAAGCATACGACCCAAAGGATCCAATATTGATAAAAGGTATGATATGTGTATTTTATAGCTTCAATTCAGTAATGGTAGAGACAATTTCTTATCATTCATTCTTACCACAATTATTTAATAATACTTAGAGATTCTGGTTAACCCTATGGATCAACCCTTACAATTCGAATTTCCTACTAGATATGACTCAGTGATCACACACATGTGCTGACAGTGTGACTTGAATCGTAGAGGTGAGAGTTTCGGTTGGAATAATTAGGTAGTAGGATTGATTCCATACAATGTTATTGTTTTTATTGATTTTATCAATAGTTCTTTCCCAAGTTGACTATTTTAGTTCAAATGTGTGGGGTTTCTATTATTGTTGTACAAGGTTCTTTATTTTCATTTAAAATTTAACCTTGGATGTTCATGATTGAATCATTCATCAGAATGTGAGCTTATTATTCATCGTTTTTCTTGCACAACCCTTGGTGTAGTGGAATTTGGTAGCCTCTAGTTTCATATAGTGGTGGTAGAGAAGAAGGATGCCTTAATCAAATATGTTTTAGGTTTACCTCCCCAATGAGATTTATAAATCTTATTTTATCAACACTATTGTATGACACCAATATGTACACTATCATATCGAATGGATCCTAGTGAGATTTGTGACAAAAATGGGCACTTGAAGGACTTACAAAGTTAGGGCTTTGTTAGATCCAATGTTTCATCTTCGCTAGCCCAAGTTTTATTTTCCAATAAGGCAGACATGATCTATAGGTTGTGTCTGGACTACCAGTTTATGAACTAGGTTACCGTGAAGAATGTGTATCTACTACCAAGGATCAGTTTCCCTTTTGACCATTCGAGTGAGGAACTAGGGTTATCGAAGATTTACATCAAATTAGGCTCTCACTAGTCTCAAATATGGGATGAGAATATACATAATATGACATCCAGATGTATCTTTAGACACTATGTTTAATTGGTGATTCCTTTTTTCTTAATGAACTCCCCAATATTATTCATGGAAATAATGAACCAGATATTTCATCGATAATTTGATTGGTTCATTGTAGTATTCATTGATGTTATCCTTATATATTATGTTCACGAGGAAGAGAATTTGAGACACTTAATGATGGTTTGGGATATACTATAAAATCAGATGCTTTATTAAAATCACATGATGTTCCCATTTTAGATTTTGGAGGTCCATATTATAGGAATCATTATCACAGTATATGAAGTGGCAGTGGACCCATCCATGGTGAAGGAAGTGTTTTCTTTCGAACCACCATAGAATATGACAAAGGTGAAGTGCTCCCTTGGGTTGGTAGGAAATTACCATATATTCATTGATGATTTCCCCAGTATATCAACACGGATGATTACATTAATTGAAATGGAAAACCATTGATATGGATATAGAAGTGATAGTAGGTGTTTTAGTAGTTGAGTAATAGTTTCAAATGTGATACCTTCATGATATTTATGTAAGAGGTTGTTGAGTATGTGTTTTTTTGTGATGCATCTTGAATTTGGATTGATTGTGTTATGATTCGGCATAAAGTGGTGATTTCCTATGGTTCATTCCATTTCAGAACACATGAGTATAACATCATGACTGAAAAAATTGAGATATTAGTGGGAGTATTCTCTTTGAATATGTGTAAACACTACTCGATTGGAAACCAGTTTATCTTCCACTCCGATCACAATAGCCTCAAAAATATCTTCTCACAGAAGGATCTCAACTTTAGATAGTAGAGATGGATAGGGTTTCCCCAGGACTATGGTTTTATAATTTTTTATACTCTTTGTAAATGAAATGTTTTTTTGATGATCTCAGTAAATGATACTATTGGAAATTATAGAATGAGATGTTGGAGAAGTTGTCCTCATTGCAGTTATCCATTGAATATGGATATTGAACATATAACCTCCACTAAAGGGTTGTTTCCCATCATCTCTTAATGAATTTCAGGGTAGTGCAACTTTGTTACAGTTATAGTGAGATCCTACATGATCATATATCCATGTGGAATTATCCTAATAGATATTTTAAATATGCGGAGAATATTGTTATTTTCAGCAAATGCACGATGGTAACAGTTATTTTTCTAGAGTAGATAATGAGGGAGTTTCATACTTCTCCTTTGGTGTTACATATATGTGGGGAAATGATGTTACAATATATCATACAATAGTTTTGGTGGCCTAGGAAGAATAAGGGTGTTTCTTATTTTTATATCGATGCCTAACTTTTAAGCAAGTGAATGTGGTGCACCATGTTCTTGCAGGTTTAGGTCAACCCATTGAGGTGACATAATGTAAGTGATATGGGATATATATGGAATTAGTTATCATCTTACCACATATTTCTAGGGGATATGCTACCATCTTGGTGATCATAGGTAGACTGAACAAGAAGTCCCACACCCTACCTATACGATTGAAAAGATAAGCAAAGATCTTGGGAAACCTGTATGTATATGATATAGTCTGAATCTATGGAGGTCAATCGATTATACATTTTAATCGTGATTCTCACTTCAAATTTTTCTTTATAAAGGGTTTGCAAAAAGTGTTCCCGACCTAGTTATGTTTAATCACAATGTTTCACCACAAAAATGAATGCTAGACTAAGGAGACCAATTAGGTTCAAGAGGATACCCTGTAAGATTATTTATTGGACATGGTTATATTTTGTAGGATCACATACCACTGCTGGTGTTTTCATAGAAAATAGCTTCCAATCCCCCATCGGTATTTCACTATTTAGGTGTTTTTACTGGAGAACCTATAGGTCACCATTTTTCTGGGATAACCTAGGTGAGTCAACATTAAGGAAAAAAAGATAATTCAAGATACATCAGATAAGGTTTAGATAATCCTGTAGTTCTTGAAGATACAATGAATTCCTTAGAAATTAAATGATGAAAGGAAACATAGTCCATTGGAGTTCGAGGAGGGAGATCATATATTCTTATTAGTTTCACCTTAACGTAGATTACATAGGTTTGGAAATGGATACAAGATATCTATAAGGATTATTGGACCTTTCTAAATAATTAGTATAGTTGGTGAGGTGGTGTAAGACTTGGCCCTACCTCTGTAGATAGTCTAACAAAACATTGTCTTCCATCTCTTGAAGACGAGGTGGTATGTGCATGACACATCACATGTTATAAAATAGGGAAAGAGAGCCATCATAGATTAGGTAACCATTTCTGGTTAACTATTTGAGATCAAGGATCATCAAGAGAGGATCCATTCTTCGTGATAGATTACATTAGTGTGTGTCTGGTGGCATCAAATGAGTCTCTAGGAGAGCACATGGGATAAAGAGTCTAAAATTCATGCCCAATACCCACATATTTTTAAGTAGTCATTTTTTGGTTTTTTGGGGTTATCGTGTCCAATGGTGGGTAGAATTTATTGTCTCATATATTTTTTCTGTTATTGTTTGGATATTATATTGATTATTTACAACACAAGTTTCTAAGATAGCAGGTGAATCCAACTCCTAGTTTTCCTAGAATAAATGTTTCAAATATATTAAATATATTAAATAGAATGCATGTGAAATTTATATAAAATGTAGTAATATTTTCGTAAATGGGTTATAAAAACAATATGGGGGGCATCATTGAGTTCAGAATACATGTTTTACCCTAGGCACAACATTATAATAGTTGGCGTAGGTCATTTCTAGAAAAGACTTTATAGGATTGAAATGAATAAAATAAATGAATTAGTTATTTTCATTCATTTTTATGATGTACCATTTATTATGTATTTAAATAAAAATCATTGAAAAAATGATTTTGATAGTCGCATTACCCTGGATCTATTAGAGATCCATTGAGGAAACATTGGTAAAATTCTCTCAGGTGGAAGATGATGAGATGAGGGATTGAAAATCAACGCAAATTAGATTCCAAGGATCTCACCAAAAAACACAATGAAACTTCGTTCTTTATCCACAATCAATACAAATTGAGGTAGGTAATTCCTTATATTTTATGTTTAACTGTAATTTATATCTACGATGAACATGAACCAATCAATGAAAAAATTGATTCATTGTTCAATCGTCATATAGGATGGGATTATTTATGGGATTTTGATAGGATAATTTCATTATTATTTGTTTATATTTATTTTCATTATATAGCTGAAGGATCACGATTGAAAAAAATTTATTGGGGATAGTTCTATTAACCTGTTGTTGTTTATTTCTTCCCCTAGTTCATCGTTCATCGCTGGTGTTCTTTATTTGGACTGTAGCTCAACATATCATGATCAATCGGTCATTGGGTAGCCATTTCGACGCATAATGATCGTAAATCATAGATCATGTATTGTAATTATGTGATGGAGGTGTAATAAATGAGGAGATGTTATTCAGATGATGGTTGATTCCCAATTTTTCTTATGCACACTATGAATAAGAATGATTTAATCTATATTCATGTAGGTATAATGGAAGAATGAAATTTTCATAAACAACGTGGAGTATATGAGTTTTAATTTTTTTTATACTTGAATCAATCACCAGATAAGAGGACATAAGAGCAGGGATGAATGGGTATAATAGATATGGTATTCTAGAGATTCCCATGTTTCATAGCATGTAAATCAGATCTACATATCATATTGGCCTTCTTCAGTGGTAGATTGGGTTTCTAGAGTGATTTAAATATCACATGGACTGTGACCACTATCACATGGCTTGTGGTCCTTCTATGTTGTGCTCATTGTGTATTTACGAAGATACACTTACACAAGGCTGAGTAAATAGGCTTCCGACCTGGAATGTACTCCACTTAACAGAAAATTTGTGATGCTATGAGGCATTTACACGGCCCTAAACCGAGGTCTAGGTACACAACATGTGACCAATACTACACTTAATTAACCTTATTATACAATTAATCAGTCCCTTATACTTTGTAACATGGACTTGTTTCATTAGGATTCATTCCCCATATCCTTTAACTAATGGTTAGTATGGAATTGTTTTCTACTCCTTGGGCTATAATCCATTTAGCATGTCTTCTTGGATAATATCAATTTAATCCAACCAAGAGGCCCATAGTGAAATAATTAATTCTTCTTCATTACATACTTCATGTTCTTTGTATTTTTTGTAAACAACACTACATGGGTATCAATCTTCTATATATCAGGTTAATACATATCAATCTTTTGGTATCAAATTATTTCCTTTAAAGTGATCTTAATTTGATTATTGTATTATATTCAAACTAGCAGACTTTTCATTCTCATGATGAGAACCAAAAGTTGTACCTCTAATATGGACATCATCAGTTCTATCCAAAGCAGGTGTGTGTTCGAAGGGATGAGTTCTTTGTGGAATATTTGAGTTGTAACCCAATGTTTTTATACTATTATTGTGACCTAGAACTAGACTATTTGCCTTTGTTGAGTATATCAAGATGTCTTTTATATGTGTTATAGACATAAACCTAGGTATATATGACTATATTTACATTTCTATATGTTTTTTGTTTTAATGTTTCGTACAAAGTATTATTATACTCACCCATGAACGAGCATTGCCTGTACATGTTGTTTCCTATACAGACGATCATACTTTTGACATAATCATAGGAAAACTATTTCAATATGGTTCCTAGTGAGAATTGATAGAACATGGTGTGTTCTTATAGATTTTATTCAGTATCCCATTTATATTCAGGTTGGACTTGTGTATCAGACTCTTTGTGGTGGGCTTGTATTTAGGAGTTTTTTTTCTCTATTACATTCAATCGTGCTCTGGCTACATGATTTCGATGTATGCAAGAATGGTTTTCAATTGATTTACATTTCATTTTTTCATGTGTTTGGATATGTGTGCATATATACAGGTATATTTTCTATGGCCTCCCACATCAGTGATATTCCTTCTTGGTGTTAGTCGATAGTTTCTGGACTATTTGAGGTGGGCTTGGGGAGTCATGGAACATGCCCTACTAGGATGATATATGACATATGTTTTCATTCTTGGTACACTTTCCCTTGTTGTAGCTATGTATGACACACATTAAAAAGAATACCAAAATTTTAATAAACATAATCTGTGCCTTCTGTATGTGTACCTTAGAGGGTTTTCTATTGTACCCTGAACATGTCTATATTCATGGCCCACAATTCCATATGTGCATCCATCCAGTTATTGTTTTTTATTGTGTGAATTCCAATTCATTTCATAACTTATCTTTTCCACTAGAAACAATCACTTTCTATTTCATCCAACAAAAAATTTCTCTCCTTAGGACACATATTCAGTAGTGAATCTGTAGTTGTAGAATAAAAAATTGACATGTTTCCCTCTGAAAACCCTTATAACATTTTTTGATTAAAATCTATATCTCTATACCATAATGGGGGAATTTTGGAGTCTTATATTTATATTTTTATATGGAATTATATAGTGATTAATCTTCAAATTAACCAAATTATAGAATATTTACTTATATCTCCATCGATTTAGATGGTATAAATACTATAGAGACAATGAATCATTCTATATTATCTATTGTTTTGTGGAAATGAACTATAAATAATTAATTACACTCTCAAGTGATTTCTCATGATGAAAATCAGAATAGATGTAGCCTTACCATGTCACTTAAAGATTTCTTGGATATGAATGTGTCGTAGATCATATAGAAGCTTCCCAGATATGCATTTAGATCGTCATGGGTTATCCCCATAAGTTTCGAACTATTTGAGATCATCTGGTTGAATTCATGTATTATATCAATGTTATTTATAGCAATAAAGATTTATATGATACAAGGTTTCAATCATATATTTGATGGATTCACATTTTAACCTAGTGAACTCATCCCTTGATCTATTTGAAGAACCCCAAAAACATAGTTGATAACTAATCCCTCCATTGACATAGGTAAATTATATATCAGTCTTTTCATTGGTTCTGAATCAAAATTGATTTTTCATTTTTTTTTGTTTGTTTAGATGGTGCACTAGGCCCTAAAATCTAGAAAACATTATAATGAAACAAAACATGTAAAAAGAAAACTTCAATATATAAATAAATTTAAAATTAAAATTAAATAAACCAAAAAACTAAATTGTAACCATTCTAAAAAACACCCACAGTTTTGACAAGCCCAGTGGTCATGGTCATTTCCTTAAAGGTCTAATAAAAGTAAAAAAAATTATAAAACTCAGATCAGTTATACTTATTTAATTAAAATTAATATAGTTGAAATTTAGAGGTCGAACACATTAAGATGGTGAACTATTTCAATTAGGTTTTAAAATGAAATTATTAATTTAAATTTAACAATTAGGTTACGAAAATATTGGTTTGATGTATTTGAAGAATGTGAATAATTAAATAACAATATATTGTTTGGTTTGAAATCATATTTTAAAGGAGTGTCAAACATTTATAGTTTTAGGGTTTGAGAGAAATTGGATTTTAGAAAAAAAATTATTAATACGTGTAAGGTTTCAGAGTCTAGATGAGCTGCATCTAATGGTTATGTCCCCCCCCCCCCGCACATCGATGAGGCAATCCGAAATTTCTATTGGTTAGATCATTTATGGTTTCATCGAATACCGTTTGTTCTGATTAGATATTAATATGTGATTTCATTGACAGATATAGTAGTCATGCTTTAATTAATGGTTTTTAATGATCAACTAAAGGTGTTCCATTCATGTTCAATTCAATGGTCATGGAAAAATAAGAAAGAGAATGTAATTTATAAGTGTATTGTGGAAAAATAAATGTATGAACAAAGGGAAAGGAAAAAATCTAACAATGCATTCCCCCTTACTATATATAACATTATAAAAGGTGAGTCTATACCATCATCTTAGTGATGAGTTAATAATATGAAAGGATATAAATGAAATTCACAATAATGAAAACTAGAGGGAAAGTGATGGAGGATTCTACAACAAGAAGACATGTCACCCTAGACTTTGGCCTCTATATCTATGATAGAAGAAGACCATCCATGTATTTATAGAATTCCAGGAGGAAAAAATTTCATTTAATTAACCATATTTGTAGTGTATTATTTTTTACGGGACCCCATTTGCTTTTAATTTAAACCTGTGCTTTTTATATCATAGATTTTGAGGGAAAATCACATCAATCTATCATATTCGGTATATACCAAATGTTTCACATGTTGTAATATTAACAAAACATCTAATTATTGTGGTCCCATATGGTTTGGGTTTTCATCTCTTCATGATGTGTAAATGTATTCATAATATATAGTTCTATAATGTAATATAATATTTACATGACGTCAATAATCCATTTCAAGTACTACAATACTTATTTTTCTATATTCCATCAATTTCAGCCCCATGGAATGTCTCATACATAACCTTCATCATGAAAATCATTATCTTTTATAGTTTTATGTCACGGAATGCAGCATAGTGGTCGAAAGTAAATTTTTCTCCACATATTTTCGTTATTAAATTTCTTTTTTTATATTTCTTGTATCCTTCCATAAATAAAAAAACAAGATAAATAATAAAATTTTTAAAGGATATTATTTATAATATGTAAAATAATGTACTAGAGAACCAAAAAATATATGCATGTAATACACATAACAAATGCCTCCACCCTTGAATTCATTCTTTTCCTCGGTGATGGAATATCAACATGTTATACATTACATTCAACTGACTATGAGATAAATTCAATGTCAATAATTGAAATTGATTAAATGGGAAATTAATAGTTGGAGAATCAGACATGAAATTTCATCAATTCCTCACTTTTAAATGAAACTAATTAGTCATATATTTTAAATTTTATAATTTTATGTATAAACACAATTTCATTAAAAAAAATTCATTTTTCAACTCATTATTAATAAGCATTTCATTTTTAATATGTGTTGCTTCAATTTTTTCTCTCATCATCACGATACAAATGTAAAAGGATTTCAACGTCTACATAATGAATATTTCAATTAGAATAGGATTTAAAGTCATCTATATTATCAATTTTCTTGAGAAAAAACCATAGATAATAATGATGGATTCAAAATTTAGGATCCAATTACTCTGATGATTAGGGACGATAAATAAAGTGTTAAAAAATTATTCTCAATAAGGAGATTATATCTGAGTTATTTATCATGATAATAAAAAGTATCTTGATGAAATTCTCTTCTATCCTTGGTATCTCATAGAATACTCATACATAATATAAATTCAATAAATTAATCATCATGTTTTATTATTATTAACTTTTCCTTCTTTTATTTTTTTCATTTTTGAATGTTTTTCTAGGGAAATATCATTCATCCACTATTAATACCCAAATTATCTCCTCACAATACTATTTACAATAGTTATAAAAATATTATCTGTCATGTAATGATGATATTTTAATTTCCCCACCTAGAAATAATTTTAAAAAAATATTCTTTTATGAAGAGGGCATGAAAAAATAAAATGATTGTGCTTTTCCAGAATCACATGAAAATCCACCACACAATTATTCATTAAAAGAACTGCATCGCTTCTACAATTTTTTGTCTCCCCAACTTATATTTTTATAATCATGAAAAATATTTATAACATGTTTTGAATGAACAAAATTGGATTGTGACATGTCAATTTGTTTACTAGAATTTTCATGGCTTTATTTCATTAAAAATATTAAAGTAATGTTGGTACAACGAGTAAGGGTAATTAAAATAATGAATCATTTATATAAAATGTTATTCGGTTCTATCATTTCATTGATTATATATAGAGTATATTTTAGAGTAATGAATTAACTGGTTTCACTTGAAATAAACTATAAAATGATTGAAAAAATGAGGCTCAGACGATGTATTTAGAAAATGAATGAAGGGTTATGAAAATCACTCATGGAAATGAATATGAATAATTAAAATAATTAATAAAAATGAAAAAATTAAAATAATGAATACACTATAAAATAGTTTTAATTTACAAAAATCAACCAGTATCCGCAAATAATTATTAATCAAATCCTATTCCATATGGTCATCTCTACTAATTATTTCCAAAAAAAATTATGTTTCAAATTAATTAAGATATAAATGTTATGAATCATGTTATAAAAGTAATCATAACAATTTTATATTTCTATGTCCAGTTTTCTAAGGAAAATTTCATGTATGGGTATGAAATTGTTAGCTAAATATTGAAATATATTATATATGGGGACTAAATTAGATAAAATTATAATTTAAATGATTATTACATTATTAAATTATCCATTAATGTGGGGTACATAGGTTATTCCTTTAACTATTCATGAAGTGTAAGGATCCTACAAGATTTATTAAATCATCACACTTATTTCCACTAGTTTTTTTAATTATGGTATGACAACAATAACAAAACCCAAGTGAATGTACATTTTATAATCAAAGAATTTTGAATGATGTTTGGGAAAGTAAATTTGTTACATAATCCAGAATGAATAAAAATACAAAAAAATCAAGGTTCCATTCCTGATGAAATTTTGATTTCCATTGTTGGATCAATCATACTTTCATTCTGCATCAACTAAGGTTATAGATTATTTAAAATTCATTACCTCGTAATGTTCTATAAATGGTCACAGTTGTGTCCTTTCTGTGTAGGTCGATCCTTGACAACATTATACAAATAGATTAATCATTCATGAGGATAGCTATTTCTTGATCACTGTCAAATTGATCATCCATTTCATCCTCATTCCCTAATAACTAAAATCATGGTCTTATTGCATGAATTCCTATTGTATTATTTCAATATGGTTAGAGTTGGTTATTCCATCTGTGTCAGTAGTCTAACTATTCATCTTCATTTCCTTCTTATCAGTAGTTTTATTTGGATTATCCTCTTCTAAAATAGTAGTTATCTTATATGCTTGTTTAAATCAACTGACACCCATAACTTCTAGATTTTTTTGTTCAAGAAACCCATTTTTACCTTACATAATATTTCTTCAACACTCAGTTAATATTGAATCATAGCTACTCACAACCACTATCATATAGAGTGATCTACATTGGATGTAGATGACTACAATCCTAGTGACTGAAAACCACCTCCTCTATATAAGTGATTTTTTCTCCTCTTCCATATCTTTCACTATGAATTCGAGTGATGAAAATAATTTTTCTACTTTGATTAGTGTATCAGTGGTGACCCCTTATGTGTACCCCACTCTCGAGTCTTATAATATAAATAAAACTCCTCTAAGATTCTTTCTTTCATGTCTCAAACTCATTAATTTGTTCATGGAATGATACAGAAACATAAACAATGATACTAAATTTTTTCCGATTTCTATAACTCCAATAAATGTGGGAATTGAAATTATACAAGAATATCATTTCATCTTCGATGGGTCTCCTGATACCATTATTGAACACTCTCACATCAATGGAATGGTTCCATTTTCCTCTAGAATCTTATTATAATTTACCAGCTATTTGATGAATTATTATATGTTGGTAATTTCTACTGCCTTTTTAGAAGGAATATAAATATGAAATTATTTTAAAGTGTTTAGGAAGTGTTTCATTATGAGAATCAACATTGAAATGCAATATTCTTTCTAGGAAAGGATGTCTCTGTTTATATTTTAGTGTTTCATCTTTAGGTTTTTATTTAGCGTATTTTTAATTTGCTTATTTTTAAATTCTTTATTATATTCTTCCAATGTTTATTCATTATTAAATTCTATAAATTATATAGAAATTCCTTATGTATTCTTTAAAATTATATGAAATAATGATTTTAAATAATAACATTAGAGTACATAAGAGAATATTATAAGTACTTATATAGGTATATCTATATGTATTTTATCAATCCACCCAACATGATAATCTGGATTCTATAGTTCATACTATTGGCTTATCATTTAATACCTTACTTCATTCATTAAATCCCTAGAAGTGGTCATGAATGTGTAATTTATCTCATCTAACATCTGGACCTAGATTGTTAGTTTGCGCCCTTGGGGTGCTTGTTGTTTGTATTACTATACTCTTTTTGGGATAAATTTCCTTGTTGTTGTTGCAAGGAAAAACATAAAATTTAATTCCATTAATGTAATAAATATAATATTAATCATCTATATATGTACCTTGTGGGGGTTTTTACTGGCCCATAATCATGTATTTATTTATAGTTAGGTATTCCATCTATGTTTCCATCCATTCACTATTTTTCAATATGTGAATTCATTTTAGTTTCAACCCTTCTACTTTCTAATGAAATAATTTTCTCACCATTTAATCTTATATGATGTATCACTCTTCCGGAAACTTCTCTATCACTGATCATCAAGCGGTAACATCAAGAATCGATATGTTTCCATAGAGAAACCCTTATAAAAAATTGGATTAGTATCTATAGCTCTATATCATTATGTGGACATTTTCGAGTCATACATTTATATCATTAAAATTTTTTAAGGCTGGGGCCGAAGCCTCAATTTATTATTAAAGCGAATACCTCTTTAGATTGGGTATAGGGAGACCCATTACATAGCCCGAAGGCCCAAGGCCAAGTGGCCTAAAAAATGGATTGAAATCCCATTTTCGGCCCAAAGGAATCCTCCGTGAATTGTTCTACTACAATACCACACAACTACAGTACTACCACCACTACAGTACCTACTATATTACCTTCGTTGCTATAGTGCCTTTTACAGCCCCTCCGGTGCTACAGTGTCGCCGCTGCAATAGTTCCACAGCTGCTATAGTACTACTACAGTGGCCTGCTACAGTGCTGCTATAGTACCTGTAAATTCACCACTTCCTGGATTTGATCCTAGGTCATTGGGATGCCAAGCAGGAGCCTGTACCACTATGGGACATTCTCGTTGGAAAATTCAAATATATATATATATATATATATTCGTCTTAAAACAGAAAAATTCATAGAATATTTGATCATATGTCCATCAATTTAGAAGGTTGGAAGAATGAGGTGAGAAATTTTCTTTCTAGCTCATCCCTGGGTGTGATGGAATATACTATAATGATTTGAATACAATCTTAAGATCACTATTATATTGAAATTTAAAGTATACAATGCCTTGTGATGTCACATGAAACAGTCTATAATTGGAATGTGTCATAGTGCTCGAGATTTCTACCTAGATACACATTTAATTTTTCAGGTGATCTGGTGAATTGTACACTATTTTAGATCATCTGGGTGATTTCCTTAATGATCTCAAGGTGGTTTGCAGCTATGGTGGGTGTTATTATTCTTGGTTTCAATACTATGTTTGATGGCCACCTGTATCCCAAGAGCACCTCCAACTATGGATTTCATTGAACAAACCCTAGAGACATGGTCGATTTTGGGTCCCAACATGGATACAATTTCATTCATTCATTGGAATTTCTATATTCTATAGTCGATGTTGAAACAATATTCAACTTTTTCATATTTGTGGTGATCCAACATTAAGATTTATCATATTTAAAAAAATAATTACATGGGACCCATTTCAAAAATTATATTTAAATAATGAATGAAAATAAAAAAAAAATTATTGAAATATAAAAACTAAATTTTAATAGTCCTTGGGAAAATATCATTTTTTTGATGATCTTAATGGGTATCATTATTTATTTATTGATGAAATAAAGTTACTTTACTTATAAAACTAAAATCAGTGATATATAAATTATTAAAATTAATATAGTTGAATTGTCAAGGTTCAACCAGCATAGACAATGAATTAATATAATTTGGTTTTAATATGAATTGATTTATTTAAATTGATAAAAGAGTTGACGAAAATATGGTTTGGATGTATATCAAGGAAGAATAAGATAAAAGGATAACAAACAATTTTCTTTGCACTGAATTTTTAATAGAATTTCAAGTCTTTTTTTCAAGGTTCATGAGAAATAATATTTATGAAAATAAATTGACTAATACATGTTTGGTGTTAGAGTGAAGACAAGTTATATCCAATAATTTTGATCAACCCTACTCAATGTGGGAATCCCCTATTTAATTTGGTCTGGTAATTTATTGTTGTACTGAATTTAATTATACTCAATAATATATTTATGCATTGTTTCCTAGAATGTGATAATGGTCATGCCTCAATTCAACATTATTACTTTCTCTATTAAATGTATCCTTTCTGGTCAAATTCAAAGGTCATCTGAATAATAAGATATATATTTGAATTTATATGTGAAATATGGAAAAATGAATAAAAAATAGGAAAAATCCAAGAGAATCATTCCCCTTTGGCTATATAACTGTAGATAAAAGATGGATTTTACCCTCATCATAGTTATGAGATAATAGCAGTTAAAGAAAAAAGTAAATGAAATCGTAATAAAAACTGAATAGAATGTGGTGGAGGACCATGCAATAGTGAAGCTTCTCTCCCAAGATATTTGTTTTCTGATCTATGGTGGAAACAACCCATACCTCTATTTATCAAACTTCAAGGGGATCAAGTTTTCATTAATTCATTATCATTTAATCCTTTTATGTGACATATGTAAAGACCTGAAGCTAGACGTACATGGAAATTACCTTACTTTTGAGGAATTCTTAGTACATAACAAAAACACACACACAAGGATCGTATTAGTTTAGTGTCTTTGGAAACTCGGAATATAATCTTCTAATCGTGGTGAAAGATCTTCAATATCTCCCATAAAGATCTTCCTTTTTTTATACCTAAAATTTTTATTTATATCCTGAGGAAAAGAAAACATAAAAGGGTGGGCTCAAATGCTCAGTAAGGGTAAACCAAAGAAATATCAATCACATCATATTCATAAGAACATAACATTTTGAAAAACTTAACCTGCAAAAGAGAGCATAATTTCATAACATGGGATAAATCATAGTAGTGAAATGAAATACCAATAATCATAACTTAAAACATGAAACTTTGTGGCATACACACATAATAATAAGGAATCATATCTTATTAGTCAAGACTCATTGCCAAGACTATCTTAGTGGACAAAGTCCCTTTCTGAACCGAGTCACCGTCGTTTCAGTCCTGTTTCACTGAACCAGTATAACCTACCATTCTAGCCATGTCTATCTCATGAGATATAAAATATTTACCCAATGCATTGGAGGGATATATAGGTCCCACCCATCTCATAATGATACCATTCTTATGTGTTCCACAAAATCAAAAATCATACATCATTGCATAACCCATGTAATAAAAATGGGATTCTTAAACAACATGACATCATAAAACAACTCATATAAGATAAAGGGATTCATAAAATAATTCCATCACAACATAATCAAATCAATGTAATAATAGGGATTGAAACAGGACCCTATATTATCTTATATGGAAAATAATTTTGATAAAACACTTGAACTCCATTCTTGAGGAAAATATCCTTTCTACTTCAAAAACATTTTCATTTCATAACATGTCATACAATTTTAAACTAAAAGAATTTGATTGAAAATAAAATTGAAAACTTGAAAAGGAAGGTTCTTGTAAATATTGTTTTAAAAATCCATTCATGCCGTATAATTTAAAAAAACATTCTTTATACTTTTGTCGGAAAAGTCAAAAAGTACCTCGTACGAAAAATGAAAAAAGATTCCTTTCATATATATTACTAAAAACTCACTGAAGGGTAAAATTGGATTTAAAAAATTGTATGTGGATGGAAATAATATTTCATATTGAGGAAACATGGATGTGGATGATAAAAAACACCCCAGTAAATACTAAATTATAAACAACCTCGGATAAAAATGAGATTGTGATATTTCCCTTACCTTAGGTCCGATTTACTTCGTAAGTGTCCAAACCTCCTGTATAATGATTTAAATAATTTCATTGACATATTACAGAATCATATTCATTGTTATGATATCATATATGGTTCAATTATGACTTTATATTACCCGTTCTTTTGTAAATTCCATGTTAAAGAGCATTTTGCGTAAAATTGTTTCATTTGTCGTCCGTGTTTTGACTTGTAATTATTCATATGATTACTTATATCATGATTACTAAATTCCAGAATATAAATCATGATTTATATATATATATATTCAGAATATACATATATATAATAAATCAGTAAATGGAAAGAAATACACCGTTCATTGAGACGGTAGGCCGTATATACGCATGAACGCTGTTTTCGTTTCCTTATTGAGTTGAATGGAATCAACTAGATGAAATACATATATATACACATAAATCCAGTATTATTATGTCATATATTTCATGATTACTTATTATATATATACTTTATAATCACTCATGAATGGTTAACGTAGAGAATGAATCTCATTGCGTCGTGGAGACGGTAGTCCGTACGTACGCACGAGCGATGATATCATTTTCATGATCGTTGAATTGTATTGGAGTGTATGTATACTATTTCAGAATCAATATCACTTTAAAATAGTTATATTTAGTAATTATTTACACCATTATACCCATCCAAGTATGTTTGTGGTGGAAAATAGATTACACCATGGCGTGGAGATGGTATTCCGTACGTACGCACGCGCGGTGATTTCGTTTTCCGTAGGATGGATAGATGGTGAAATATGGTTGTTTCATAATTATAATAACATATAAGTATATGAGTGATACTGATGTTATTACTTCATAATTAAACAACCTAATAAGAAGAAGTGGAAGAAGAATGAAATTGAAAAAGATCGGTAATGGATATTACCTCTTTTTGACACACCTTCACTTCACCTCCACTTAAAGAACTAAGGGAGGAGAGGGGCACCTTAGGAAAATCTCAAAATATTATTCGGTTTATAATGGTTCCAAAGGGTCTTATTTAGAAGATAAAGTGGTGATGGGTAGAAATCCTCTCATCCAATTGTATTTATACAGGTTTAGGTTATTATTTTAACCTTATCAATTAGATTTAACTCTAAGTTAAATAATTTAACTTTTACCGTGTCTTTTTGTTTTCTTACACTATATGGTTAATAAACTTACTATATCAAGCCAAACGAACCCCAAGTTGTTTATTATTAATATATATATCCTTATCTAAGTCTGTTGGACAAACCTTAGATTTTTAGGAATAAAATAACAATTAATAATATAATATTGTTTTTAAAAACTAATTTATGTCAATTTTGACACTATTTGGTACATGATTTTTATGAAATTCATAAAAGAATGATAAGTTCGAAAAAAGTTAATTAAATCAATACTAACATGTCATATTAACCTATAAAATTAGTTGAATTCATAAAAAGTCTCAAATTATATTTATTTTGGTATTTATAACATCAATTACGTCAATATTTCATTAATAAGATAATTACTGTATCATCGTTGTGTCATAAATAAATAAAATTATTTAATGTCTAAAAATTACAAATAAAATACCATTATGTAGGAAATATTTTTATCTTTCTAATGAATATTTATAGTCGAATTTATCTTATGTATAACACCATATTAAAAATTATTTACTTATTAAACTTTGATTTTAACTATTTTAACCCTTCTTTAAATAAATTAATAATAAATGTCCTAATCTAAACCAAGTGGGACTAAATGGTCATATTTTATTATTGCGATTGTTTTTGGTCGAATTACACTTGTCCATTAGAATTAGGACATGTATTAGGGTAATAATAATATCATTTTTACCCTTAATTACCCTATTTTCTTTTAACCGTGGTAAAAAAAGGTAAAAGTCACTATTCACCAAAAAATTATTTTCATCTCCTTGAACCCCATTTTACATACTGACATCAACCGTGTCTCTCGGATTTTCAAAATTCCACTCACAGAAGTGGTAAAATTAAGTTTTATGAAAAATTCAGTTTTTTAACTACCACTTAGTGGTTTCACTATTCATCAAAAAATGAAAGTTTCCAGAAAAATACAAAAAATTAGATCTAAGCTATATTTGATATTATGAATTCAAAAATGATGTCTATTTTATCAAATTCAAAACATATTAGTTGCATTAATTAATTTAAACATTAATTCCCGTTGTCAAAACAAATAGAATGTTCTTAAGAGATAATAATTATCAAAAGATTGACACTTGTTTATGACTGGTTTAAATGTGAAATTACATCCAATGAACAACATTGTATTAAATTGTAAAAATATATTCTAAATATACTTTAAAACCACTCAAATTAATAATTTATCACTATTAATTATTTCGATTAAAAAAGTTGTTTTTAATTATAATTTAGTAATTTTCACTATTCATCAGAATATGAAAGTTATCCGAAAAGTACCAAAATTTCACCTTAGGCTAAATTCGATACTCCGAATCCAAAAATTAAGTCCATTTTGAGAGATAAAATTTCTAAAATTTTAATAGGTGGTTATTACTATTCATAACGGCTAGTTTTAATAATAGTTTAATAGCATATCATTGTTTAGTGAAAATCAGTATTGTGTACTACACACGCTATCGAGGAAGGTCGTGATTGCATGTAATGCAAGGCAAGTCAAGGATGCGCATTGAGCAAGCTCCTTTTGGTGTAGCGTACAACACAAGAAATTAATGAAATTAAAAATAATATTTTTCATAAAAGCTAGGGGTGTTACAACATAGGTCATCCTTTCTAATAAATTTTTGGACATGTTTTCATATTTTATTTTTTTATTGAAAATACATTCCAATTATTATACCAGGTCTATATTAGATATTTAACATAATTTATAATTTACCTGATGTGTAAGTATCAGGGTTACATCTGGTTTTATTTTTCTTACCTTGATATCTCATAATATGATTCTCTCCATGTAATTCATTCACATACAGTAATATTTGAACAAAGTGAATCTTAAATTTCTTGTTCTAAAACACTTGTTTCTCAATAGTTCATTAGTTTCAGCTCCTTTGATTGCCTTAAAGGTATCCTTTAACATATGAATCATTCTATTTTCTATTTTCCCTCCATAATATGATGTTTAATTCAATAAATATTCTCATTCTATCCATTTGTTTATTTTTTGTTACTTTCCCCATTATATCACACATCCATCTATAGATCACAATCATGTTAAATAGTCCAAATAAGGAGAAAATATCATTAAATTATGATGATTAATTATTAATACATGCTAAAATATATTGAAGAAATAAATATATCACATGGTCATACAATGTGTAACTGTATGAGGTTTCCCATGACATTTCATCATTCTGGACAATTTGCCCACCTATGATGTTTTCGTGAATGGGTGTCCCTAGGATGTAAGGCTTTATTTACTCTCACCACTTCTTCGAATGTTTTTAATTATTCTTACAATTAATGTGGGACTTATCCTCATGTCAAGGGTGATGGTCATGCGTCTATGAAATTTTAGGGAGTAGCTAAAAATATATGTCTTTATGTGGTTGACTGTACACAAGAGGAATAAAAATCATTCACTAAAACTCTTAGAAGTATGATTTTTATATTATATTATATGGTTTTAACGTTGATTTATATTGGTTATGCTCATTATTTTATATGATCAATATTAGTAGAGGTGTTGGGATTCTATTTGGTTCATAAACCATTCTTGTTGGATCTTTCCACTCCTTTTGGAAATAGGTCTGAATAAGGATTCATGTGCGGAGCATGTTGAGAAAACATATATGACCATGAGGATGATTGGGTATTATTGGTGATTGATCTTAAAATCATCAACATATTTTTTGACATTGATGTGAAGATTATATTTGATGAAAATATTAACTATGATTACCAATAGGTTTATTTGTTTTATCCTGACTGAGTCACAAATGTTTTTTTGGGTGAGTGGAATTATATGTTGGGTTGGTTGGGACGTTTTTTTATTGTAGTGTGATCTTATGTCACATTTATGAAAAAAGGATATACATAATTCTCTGTTTAGGAAAATGTATTGTAATTGTTTGTTCAATGTCATTCCATTTTGTATTACTAATTGTACTATGGTATTTATGGTGTTTATGACCAGATCATTCATAAAATATTGATCAATTTTGTGGTCATATTCATGGATAATATTTTTTGTATTTCATATTAGAGGAGGATCATGTAGAGAATTTGGATACAATTATTAGTACCCTAAAATAAAACTATTTGAATGTTTATTTGTGTAGGTGTGAATTTTAGATTTTGGAAGTATTTTTTTGCGTAATTTTATATATGTAATGCGAATTTTAGATGATGAAGAAAATAAATAGGCAGTTACATCCTAGAATCATCCTAGAAATGTGTTGTAGATCTTGAGTTTCTTTTGGTTAAGTAGTTACTATTGGTGTTTTCCTCTTGATTTCAATATGATTTCATATTTGATGATATATTTAATATATAAGGGTGTAATTTTTGAGAGAATAGATAATTGTAAATGTTATTTCAAGGAACTGAGTGTGAGGAAGAATTCAGTACTACTTCTGATTCTATTAGAAGCAGGTTACAGTTATTGTGTTTCTGTGATGTTTATGGAATAGTTTTGGGATGATTCTTGATGCGGGGGAGACATATAGTGGCTAGTTATTCATTCATCATTTACCATAATGATAAGAACTTCCTTACCCATGACCTTTAGTTTGAATAAATTATTCATTTTCTCCAAATGACATGATTATTTTTCTTTGGGTAGATCATTACAAATTATTTTAATAATTAGAACCTAAATTATATTATCACTCAATTAGATATCTACAGATGACACATACATTCAGTTGATTATATCCATAATCTTGATTTATATATGGATAATGATATTAGGGAAGATAATTTGGTCACCAATGAATTGAGCAGGAAGTTATCACAAATTAATTGAACGAACTAATGGAGTAGTGGCCTTTAATGATTTTGTTTATAGATATGAACTTGGGAGTGGAATAAACCACTAGGAAGGTATGTTTTTTTTTCAAAAAAGGGTTCCTCATCGTTAGATTATTTTTATTTCATTGAAAATTTATCTGAAACATAGTTAGAACGCCTTAGTGAAATACTAAATGGTGGAGAGATCTTAGGTTAGGGGTCTTAGACTCCCAGTAATGCATTCGGTTTCTAAAGTAGCATGGTGGTTCCATTCATTTTATAGACACATTTTGATTGAATATAGACATATATTATATTGGGTTATGAACCCTTGGACTAAAAAGATATATAATGAAATGAGAAATCAATATTTGAGGATGGGTATGTGATAGCCGATTACTTATTTGGTATTGTGGTGTCTTACGTGTCGATGAATTAAAGATGATCACAAGAGACATATAGGTTTTTTGTATCCCATTTCAATTATATTACAGAGGTGGGATGACAAATCCATGAAAATATCCTTTGGATTACATAAAACTATATTTTGGAAGGTTATAAATTGGTTCATCATTGATCAACTCATGAAATCATCAAATTGCTTCCGTATAATCAAAACGAACAATGTGAAAAAAAACATACGAACTTATATGTCCACGAGGTTGTAATAATTCATGGATTCCTTAAGAGAGTGTTTTTAATTGTAATCCAATGTTTTAATACACATTTTAGAATGGTTAACAATTGAATATGGGTTACCAATATAAATTTATCTTCTCTAATTAAAAAAAATGGATAGAAAGATATAGAGGGTTATCCAGGATATTGAGGATATGCTCTGGCTGCATGTGAATTTTTTTTCTGGTTCATGAAAAGAAATCCTATTTTACTTTTTCCTATAAAAATATATATTAGGATTTAATTTTGATTCATCCATTTGAGTCATTGTGTCAGATTAATTTTAGATATACCTTGTATTGGGCATTGTTTGGAGAGAGGACCATGGTTGAACCGAATATTATTCTAGAGGAAAAAGAAAAAGATGAATTGATCTTGATGATGATGATCTTAGCACAACGTCATTAAAAATATTATGTTGAATGTCAGTGATAATCATTAGAGTTTGAGGTTGGTTATGGGGTTAATCTCATTTATTCACCACGCTTGGGATATCATTGGTTTTTTAGATATGATATGTTGTTAGTGAGGTTTTTTGTGTACCTTTAAATTATAAAGTTCCCAGGAAACATGAAATATTAGTTAGTCTTTATATCTCATATTACATCCATCTGCAATTTATTATATGTTTCACATATAAGGATATAGAAAAAATATAAATTTCATGTCATTAAATTTGAGGATATTGATCTTGATCCCAATACCACTGTGGTTTAGAAAATAGTATAGATTAAAGATTTCCATTAGAAAATACTATGCTATAAAACAATTAATGTGGATTATTTACTATGGAAATGTGGATGGGATATCAACTATATGTGGTATAGGGAATTATTAATGAGCTAATATTGGAATGCACTTTTTGTAAGTTAATGATATTCAAAAATTTCTGGTTACATAAATTGTTTATGGTAGGACGATTATATTATTATTTCACCTTATTTTAGATACCTATTAAAACTTATTTTGTTCCCCATTTTTTGTGTGTCTTAGAATTTTTAGGGATTTCGAATATTTTTCAAGGAAATTAACCGAATTTTCAAGAATGTATATTTATTTTAATTAATGTATTCTAGGTAAAAATGAGATAAAATAATTAGAGGGTGCTAGTATGTTAATATGAGTGTTATCCCGGGGAAAATATTTGGTACTTCTTATAGATGATATTTACACCCTAAATGTTTGGATTATTTTTAATGTTCAGTGATGGGAATAAGCTGTGAAAATAGTACAAGACATAAAACCATTTAAGGAAAAAATTATTTTACAACACAAAATCCATTTTTGTAAAATTAAGTAATACATTGAGATAATTAAACTTGAGGAAAGAATTTATTAAACATAAATGAGTGCGGGGAAATGTAAGGAATATGAAAATGATTTATGAAAGAAATACACTGTTTCCTATAGGTATTATTCACCACTCATGTAAATGCCTCTTTCATCATGGTGTATCTATATCCCTCAATCCCATAATTTTTGTGGTTTATTTGGAATATTTGAAACCCGCTAAATAATTTTTCATCGTGTGATTGACCACGAGTATGGTGGTTTCTGTTCCTCTGTGTTTGTGAAATATATCTCTCTCTTTTTAGATTATGGAGCTCAGTTTGAATGTCGAATATGATTTGGTTTTAGGATGTATTAATAACTAGGATGCGATATTTATCAATCCTTTACATTTTTACATCATGTATTTTCTTTTATAGGTTGATCTTATTTTTTCAATCTATTTTGTTGAATGCAATAGGTTTCCTTCATACATGAGGTAGCTGTCTCTATAGAATGAGTTAATTCTTGAATTACTATGTGTTCCTATCAATACCATTGGGTTTATGATATTAAAATTCATGATTTAATATTAGAATGGTTTGTTGGATGAAATTCATTTCACAAAATTTTTTATCATTAGAAATGTATTTTTTTGCACACCTTGTGTTTGATTAAATGATTTGAATGGTGGTTTTGGTTTTGAAATAGATGTTCATGATCAAAATTATAGAGTATTAAATGTGAAAATGAGTTATGAAATGAGATCATTATTTTGAAATAAATTTTGAATAAATTATCACATTAGGTAACCTAAGGCTAGCCATGAATATACGTGACACACTTTGTGTGTTTGGTTCCACAAGATGTTAGTTGTCACCATTTTGTGTTTAATTAAACTAGAGGTTATATAGTTCCAATCCCCATTAGGCTTGTATTTTGTCTTTTCATCCATGTATTGAATTATACCAATATGTTAGATACAAGATGTTATTCTTTTTCATTTATGATTGGTTCAACACCTAATGGTATATTTTATGATTATATAATCACATCCTTAACATTTTTTGTATATGTGGTTGCTTAACAATTTTTTCTCATATAGTACATATTCATGGATTTTTTGACAATAGAATACAACTATAAAAACCATTGTAATAATTCATATTATTGTTTCACCTTATATAAATACGTTTTCAAAATGAATTTTTGTTAACTATAGAAATGATGCATTTCTAATATTAAAACATATATATACATTCAATGGTGGAATCCTACTTGGCATTATTATCACATCATACTATTTACTTTGATGGGTTTTATATGTTTTGATATTGGACTTGGGTAAAGTGAATGGAATTATGAACCATTCATGTTTCTCATGATGATGTCATCTACATATCAATATGGTTTGGTAGTGACAGATGGCCATACGTACAAAAGTCATATCATGTAAATGTGGATGTAATTTTAAAATGAGGATTTCATAAAAATATAACAAAAATCCATCAATACGGTTTCATACAATCAATTTTCCATGTTTCTTCTCCAATGTATCATAAAAAAATCCAATTCTTGCTACCAAGGACTCATGATCATTTCATCTCTAGATATTAATTTCATTACAAATTCATTGGGGTGTTTATACGGAGCACCATTCACATGATTTTCATTTTATGCGACACATCAGCCAAACAAGATAACAGTAAATATCATCATTTCAATCCAATAATTTTAATAATTGTGGTTCAGGCATTTATTTAACCAAAAAACAAAGAATTATCACATCTAGGTGTGCACCATGAATAAAATAGTATTCGTTAATTACAAACAGAGTGTATGCCATTATAAAAGAAAGATCCCTTTCAGTAGCATAACGGCTATGAAAAATGTTATGTAGAATGTTTTTAATGAGATAAAACGGTAGTATCTCAAAAACATTTAATCCTTAGGATAGTAAAGGGTATATTATGAACAAATAAAAGAATAATCAATTGAATCTCAATGGGTTTATCATAAACAAATTACTTGAATAGAAAGTGGGAGGTGGTGAACCCTTGCCTTTCTACGTAGCTTTACAATGAATGGGGAGGAATACTTAAAACCTTTGGAACTATTTGAGAAATATTTATTTATGGAAAGGGAATTAATAATCTAGATTCATTCTTTTAGGGTGTATAAAGACGAGAGAGGTCGTGGCAGTTAGCCACTTTTTATATTCTAAAAATATGGTAATTTAATCGGAACAATGTTAGCTGTGGGTTACAAATGGTACCACATGGGGGTAAGGTGGGATTTATTAATGAGAATAATTTGGTGTGGAAATGTTGGTGAGACATTTTAGATCTAATTAAAATCCATGAATCTTTGTTTTAGATGGTCTAAATGTCATGTAGATATAATAAAAATAAGGCCACATTAGATTTTCCTATTTATCTTATGTTGTATTGAATTAGATATTAATTGTGATTATTATTTTGTTACTAAAAAATATAAGATGTCCAATCCCAAAAAAAATTGATGTGTTGAATCCACATTTGGGATACATTTATCCTAATTAAATTTATAAATATGGGAAAAATCATTCATTATATTAAAACATTTAATGTATAAAATAACATTTTTCTTAAAAAATGTATTTTTAATTGTCACGACCCAACCCATGTTGGGGATCGAGCAACAACTACCCCATGCCCACATCTATTTTCCAAGTGGTGGTGACAAGAACTAAAGGCAAAAAACTACGGGAGACATTTTCCTATGTACCTACACACCCACACACACATCCATCTCCATGAAAAATTGAATAGGGAATGGAAAACAACAATAAAATCTTCTATATATAAACCAAAAATAGGAATAAACCTTTAAATAGTGCAATTACAGGTTCTGTAAAGTAAACTGAGAGGAAAATGGAAAAAATACACACCCTACCAGAAAAGAGCTATAAATTGGAAGTAACCAAAAATGTAAAACAACTGATAGAGCCCCTCTCCTAGATTCCAAGCAATTACCATTGAACACATTCCAATCACCTATATCCCTAAGGTCCTCTATAGTCATGATCAACTTGTCCATCATCTACATATGAAACAACAAGTGTGAGGAAATCCCATGAAGGGGTGTCTATACACATATTCAACAGGACACCCCAGAAAGGTGAAGGGGTGCAGTAAGAGATACAAAAAAATGAGGACAGTAATAGATATAACACAATTCTGAAATGAAGTACAAATCATCCAAATAAATGAGTGAATGTAAACTCATCCATATATAAGGATCTCAAAACGATGAGATTATGGACTTCCCATCAAGATATCATTGAATAATATATGAATATAGACTCATCCGACCATGAGAGGTTATACATAGAAAAAACATGGCATACCCCGCATGTCCTTGACTCTCCTAGAAGTATAGTAACCAAAACTCATGAAGTGGGTACTGAAACAGGATATATATATATATATATACACACACACACACACACACATATTCTTAGTCAATGAATCCCAAACATCATAGTAAGGGGGTCTCTATCTCACAACACATCCTAGGAAAAGTGTACCAACTGTTCCAGAAGTAACCGCCAATGATTCCCAGTATCTCTCACGTATACCCTGAAAACAGAAGTCCAGGGGAATCACTCGCCACACCTTGAAACTATCTACTTTGGTTGGAACTGACATGACCCTAGTGTTTTAGGTCGCATCACAATGACATGTCTTGGTGGGAAAAGGGACCATATTACTCCTAAGTCTAATGTAATGTTTAATTATGTATTGTCATTGATCCAAAGCTTCAAATAGTAATCCAATTGTAAAGGACCCACACACTAGTACATTAGGGGGATTTCACTTTAACTGTCTTCATAGAGGGCCCATATCCTAATGAGTCTGGGGGATTCTATACATGTTCTTCTAGGAAAATCAACCTTGTGATCAGGAGGATTCCCCTAAAAATGTCATTGTAGAGAACACACCTCCTAATTGGTTAGGGTGATTCCACTCTTGTTCACTGGGAAAACTCTCCCTAGTTATTCAGGGGGATTCCAATCAGATGTAGCCGATAGAGGACCCACACCCATACTGATGGGGGATTCCACTCTTATATTCATAGAGGACCCAAATCCTATTATGTAATCTGGTGAATTACAATCCAATTCAGGGAGGACCCACACCCTGGTGTAATAGAGGGATTCAAGACAGATGTCTCTAATATCGTCACCTGATAATTTCCATATTTAAACATCACCAAAAAAACTAATCATGTTGGGAACATTTCACATCATACCTTAATAGACAATATGGTGGGAATCATCATGTTATCTTAAAAAAACTCTATATTGGATACTCAAATGCCAAAATCTATGTCCAATTGAAGGAGATATGAGATGTAAGAGATTCATAAAGTGGTACATGGAATTTTTGGGGCCGATATGATGTGTGACCTCACCTCATTGAATGGTTTTGTATCAACCTATAATCTGGTAATAAAAATTGATCATGTTCCCTTTGGCGTGCTAGTGTTCTCCCCAGGAACCTGACACCTCTTCCCAAAAAGGCTGATGAGCGTATTATTTACATTATTGAACTGAAGGGTGAATAAGTATTTCTACATACTTGTCTATTAAAATTCCACTATATATGAAAATGGATCACAAATTCAAGATACATGTGTAAAAATAAAAAGGAACAACAATTTGTTTTCCTGAAATGGTATCCTAGTGGAGAAGCATCATCTTTCAACACCAATGAATATTGGTGCTTCATAGGGCCTGCACCTCAGTCCTGGAACACATTAAACATATTAACTCATTGATATCATCATGGAAACACAAACATGATCAAATATTTATTTTTCTCAATCAGACACCTGATGAATATGTCACATTTCACCAAATTACACTCAAATGATGTATCATGGGCCCACAAATCGACCCCAAATTAAAATTTTGATATATGTCTCAAAATGTTTTCCTTGATATTAGTTTCACAAATCCGCTAATAGCTCGGTAATTGGATGTCACATGGGGGAGTTATGGAGGGTCAACATAATAATAATAATAATAATAAAGAATTATTTTGGTATTTTGGCGGCCGATACGAAAATCAGGATTAGGAATCCTATATCAGTCTTGAAATGACTTTCTTGAGAATTGGATCATGAAGTTGTAGATGGCACACCATTTTTATGCTTCATGTAAGAGTTATGATTGAATCAATGTTTCAAAATAAAAATAACATTATTATTTTAGGGAGTTCTATAGACCCGATCACTAGGTTGGAGAATGGTTCCCAATATTGGTCTTAAAAAGACCACATTTGAGACATGGTAATGTTTCCACTAATAGTGCATCAATTAGTCATTGTAAAGTGGATTTATGGTGGGTCAACCATTTTAATAACAATTATATTAATAATAATATATTTTATTATTATTATTTTGAGTAATTACATTATTGAAAAATTGGAGAGGCCAGAGATCCTCCCCCATTACATCATGTGCTTGCTACATTCCCCCTTCTGCCAGATTCCTTTATTTTTTAATCTTTTTCATTTATTATTATTATTATTCTCTCTTTTTCTTCCATGGATATTCCTCATCCATCTTTTGAAACCAAAATCACACCAGGCCGTCAGAACCGGTGTAGGCCAGTGCCTCCAGCTTCATCTACCACTGCATGCTACACCTTGGACAATGCCCCACTAGTCACCTATCTGCTTGACTGACCATATCTTTCGAAGACCCCACATTCCATGGATATGTCAACCACATCACCGTACCCCCTTGCAGTGCCATCTCACATCATCGTGAACAACTTGTACCACCTACTTGGGCCGCCACTAAACTCCCTCCATCGGATCCCATATCAGTTGACGCACAAGGACCATCACCACATTCCAGTCATGGTTTCAACAACAATACAACTCGAAAAAAATGTGATGATAGAATATCTATATCACATGGTCACTAATATATAGAGTTCCACACCCTTCTCAAATATCCATTATACATACGATGCGTCATAAATTAAACGATGAAGAAAAATTTAAGAACAGATAAAATGGTACAAACAAATGGGATACAAGTATAGATCGATTACCATGTTAGATTGGTCATCGATTTAGATATTCATGAATAAATTAATCATCAACGAAGACAAATTTTTTATTCATGAATTTTAAGATGGGGATGTAGAATTCATATGAAACAAAATTGTACCTCGATTCAATCCTTTCATAGTTAATAACATGCTCACCATGCATCCACTGCTATCCATCGAAGCATTGGTGAGGATTATGCAAAGAGAGTTGATGAAGGGAGTTTGTCGACATTTTGAGGGATATAGTCCAACCATAACCAAGACTCAATAACTACATATTTGTAAATTTAAATATTGACATGTTTATTTTCATTACTGCTCCCACCAATAGTCGCCAGATCCAAATAACCCACACAATCTCATATTAGGTCATGCTATGTTAAAAATGGTGCTACGAAAACAAAAATGGTATCTGATTTTTAATTCATGTCCCTATTCATAATTTATTAAATTAACGTCTGAGATAAAATAATTTTATTCAATGATTCTATTTAAAGTTATGTCCTCATGGGGGTATAGAGAGTCTGCACTGAAAATGTTATATCCCACCGAGGATAAACGCCATGATCTGGACTCAACCATGACCTTGGATTTTTTATCTGAGATACCATTTGTGAGAGATATAGTTTAAATTACTTGAATAGTATTAAATATAATTAATATTTTTTTTATAATTTATTTCGGGCAATCTGGGCCTTGGAATCGCTGGTCGTCTCAGTTTCTGGCTCTGGACATATATACAGAAATTTTAAAAAGTATAAAAGGGAAAATATTGGTTCTATATATCATTATCTATTTCAATATTTTCCTCCCCAAAAAGTAAAACTAGGAAAACAATTGGAATACTGAGCTCAAACCTGGCTCTCCTGCTCCCAAGAAAACTCTTTCAAGTTTTTGTGATGTTCTATCCCATGAACCAAAGGGATCGTTTTTCACATATAGTCTAGTCTTATCGATGATATGGTTAGGATCATACAAAAAAATTCTTATTTGTGACATGTTGAAAACATCGTATACCCAATCATAATATTGAGGTATGGAAAGGTGGTTGGAAACCTCACCATCCCTCTACACAATCTCGAAAAGGCCATAAAAACCATAGGGATACCCTGCCTTCCCAACCAAAAATGAACATGAAATAACTCAACATATCCACTAAAACCTAGTTAGTGTGATCATTCTACCCAAAATTCTATGATTGAATGGGAATTCTCATTCGTGGTTGGGTCCTGAAGGCCTCATATAGGCTTCTCCACTATAATTATATAAAATGTGCATCACTATTGAAGGCAAATGTTGGGGGTACCACATGAATATGGTCAATCTATCAAAGATACAACATCCCTATAACCTCCTCCAAATTCTTCTTTATACTCTCATGGAAGTGCACCAACATTGTGAGTTGGTATACTATTACCCAGATGACATCATAGACCTTTGATGTTCCGGTATTCCCTTTGACGAAGTCGATAGAAATGCCACCTCATTTCCACAATGGGATTTCAATATGATACATAACCCATCAGATCCCGATCCTTAGCCATCACCTGCTGATGGGTGAGGGATCATGAGATGAACATAGCTACACATATTCTCATGTCGGATATCCCAAGCTGATATTGATGATCGTTGTACATCATTCCACCACCAGGATGTACAGCTAAGATAGAACTATGGGAGTCTCAGTACACCTCCTCCTCCATCTCAATCTGAACCACTGCTAGTAACCAGAACAAGGTCTCTTTATTACCTCCACTAGATTATTGTTATGCAGAATCACATATAGATATTTGTTCATGAATGATTTCATAGTTGAATCATTACAACATATACCCTCCATCACACTCAAGAAGAAAAGAAGTCAACAATATCGACTGAAGATAAATTATACCCTACTGCTCCACATGTTTCAGTAAAATGGAAACTAACTGCTTCAAAACATTTCTCACTTGGAAAGTCAGGGACATTGAACTAAGGTAATATACAATAATGTTCCTTATCCAAGTGTATAGAATATCTTCAATTCATTGTCCTGCTGATGTTTTACACGCGTTGTCTCCTTAGGTTCAGGTCTCTCTAAGTGAAGGCCTACTTGAGACTCTGGTGGTCTGAACAAACCAAAAAGTTCTCTCCAATAAGGTAGCATCTTCAAATCCTCAAATAGAAGACTACCAAAATCATCACCAGGTAGAGAGTCGCATAGATTTTTTCATGGGGTCTCCATCACCTCGACCGTTACATGATAAATATTTAATCAAGGTTGATTTTGAGCACACAAAGGAACCAAAGACAAGGAAGTTTGTTTAAAATCATCCCACCACAACAAGAAAGTCATGGAAAGAATGTGACATACCCCATGTTTATTTAATTCCCTTGGAAAGAGAGTAATCCCAAAAATAGGCACTCCACCACACCCACTAGTGGCTTACCAAACAAAAAAAGGATAAATAGAAAAATTGCAATAAAAATCCAAGTCCTACTCTAACACTCTACTGAAAAACCCTACGATGAATGCACAAGTCAACTGGACTAATCCACTTCACCTCAATAGGATATGCATTGGGCGTCACTGACTCACCCCCATGGGTTTTCTCATGTCATCAAAATGCTTCTTGGGGTGGGGGGACCCCTTTTCTTATTGAAATCAATGCTATATTGAACAACATCGATACTAGGTTAAACCGACACCTCAGATCCCCTCTAGTAAAACCTTAAGCATGAATTAGGGATAATAGAGTACCCCACACAATGCTAAACATGGTATACTAAAAAATTATTGAAAATACACATGGAATACCTCTTATAATCTCATAAAATTTAGTTATGTTAAATCCATAACATGTTGCTGCCCTTGGATGTGCCGCAAGGTCCCTAAGCCTGACGTGGGCTGCCTGGTGGGTTATGTAACTCATGCCATTATCCAAAAACCACTGTTTTTTCTACTCATCTTACATCACCACATATATGTGGGTCAGCCTTCCTTGGTTCTCTACAATATCCCTAACAAAGTTCTTGAGTTTAATCATGGGAAGTCCTCCTATGTCGAGGCTTTGTCGACTAATGTCTGCGTGCTATAGAATATGTATCAGCTCTGACATGCCCACTACCAATACCAGATATCTTTATATCCAATGATAAATATATCACTTTCAACTATACCCACTATAGTACCCCGATGTATTTGTGAATGTACATGGCAGTACATTGACATAGATCTTTTTACTGAGTCCCTACTCAATCTTCCATAATTAGATATAGACATCATGGATTATACCTGGAGAGTAGCGTGTATGGTCTGGGAACCTACCTGTGTACTTAGCCACTATCATCCCACCGAACTGATCCTCCAAAGGCTCCTATATCAGAAAAACACAATTGTAGGAAGGGTAGTAATCCTCCCATAATATCTTCTAGAAGTCATCCAATGGGAGTACCGACTCCTCATGCATCTGAGTAACCAAACCGCACCAATATCCAACAATTCTAGGGAAAATACTGGCTTCTAATGTGACCATATGTTCTATTATTGTCTAAAAAGACTGAAGTGGTAGACCACTGACTCTAGCCAATCACTTTATGCTTGAGTATATGGATTATCGTAGAACCTCAACGGTCTGTGATGCTGGAACTCATGGACTGTGCTCAGTCTGAGCACATCCTCAGTATACTCTGCTAGGACTAATGGATGAGAAATAGGTGGAAGTGTTGAAACTTGTCCACATGGAGGAAGAGGGATCATATGATTGATCCGGAATAGTGGTATTGTCGCTCATATGCTCTTCATTACAAACTGAAGCTAGTATCTGGGATGGTTGTCGTCATAGAGGCATATTAAATCTTATTAAGGGGTACCGTGGTCAAATTTTAATTTATATATATATATAAACGAAAAGGGTAGATAATTGAAGATGCATGGTAAATGACTCAATTTTATATGATTTACATATCAATTTTATTTGGAACAAATGTTTAAGAATTTCGTGTCAACAAATGAGTAATCAGGGTCCTGAGGAATGGCTACGTCAGCCGCCACATAATCACTAGACTCCCTAGATTGAGAGCTACTCTCGAGATATGTTGACCATGTTTCCTTACTCTAATCCAAATCATTTTTATGGAAACATCTAAACAATTTCCCAAGTGTTGAACAAGTTCGGTTACCTCTTTCTCACGACACAACCAATATCGAGGTTCGAGCCGCAACTATTCCAATCCTGAATCCATAGGCCAGGGGGTTGTGACAAGTTGCAAAAGCCAAATAAAATCAAGGAGGCAATTGCATAGGTACCTTTATACACACCCACACAATACTCATTGAAAATTTGTTGAGCGAAAGGAAAAAAGATACAACACTGCTATATATATAACATAAATATACCTCGACATCTAAACGGTAAATGTATAGGTGCAAAATACAAAACTAAATGGAAATAGAAAAAATACTCACCCAACTAGAAAATTTATACAACATGGTAGTAACTGGAAAAGTAAAATAGCTACGAGTTCCGTACTCCTAGATCCCAAGCTACCACTATCATACACTATCCAAGAACCTATATCCCTAAGATCCTTTGAAGTCATGATCATCCTTTCCATCATCAGCAAAAGGCATGACACATGTGGAAGATCTCACATCATACCATGAATTCCACTACAGAGAGAACCATTATTCTCAACTTGGAGAAATAATCAATATATACTAATCACATGACAGGATACGAGTCCAAAGAAAAAAAATATGAGAGGTAGGAGATTCATAATGTGGTACATGGCGCGTGTGGGGCCCACACAACATGTGGACGCACCTCAGCATATAGCCATGTGTCAATATATACTTAGGTACTGTATTACGATCAAGTACACCTATATAATGGAACAGACCCTCCTGATCCACTACATTTCCAAATTCTAGTGTTTGGGGTGCCTTGGGGGCCATTAGTGATTCATTAATGAGTATTCCAAATTTCAGGATTGAGCGAATGGTGGATCCGATGGGCGTTGGTAGGCTTGATGGTTATTAGTGGCACCGATGGGTCATCTATAGCACTAATCAACATTGGTGCTAGGGAGACGGTGTGAGGGAGACGGTGCCAGGGTGACGGTGCAAGGGTGACAGTGTGATGGTGATGGTGTGAGGGCGACGACGCCTGGGTGAGGACGCTATGGTGACTATGCCAAGGCGACACTACCATGGAATAGTGGTAGGGTGATGGTGTTAATGTGACTATGAGTCACCTAATATTGATTTAATTCCCTATTATTCTAAGACATCCCAATTTTTCCCAAATAACGTATTTTTTGATGTGAAAGTGTTTTAACAACAGTTTTAAATCCATTTAACGCAAGTAGAAGATGTTTAAACCCCCAATAGTTAGGAGACCCTTGAGTTACAAAAACATGGGGCCTTGTTTCATTGGTGTTACACCTTGTTTTTTTATAGTTTTTCCCCAATTCGGCATATTTCTCCATTTAAAGAAAATCTATTAACTCACAACCATTACCTCCACCATCTTGGAGGAGAATTAATAAATCTCAATTTTTTCCAACATGTTAAATCACCCAAGAGACTTATCCTAGAGATGAATCATGTGCTCGTACTAGAGCCTTTCCCACCCATCATTGAATCACTTGGGTTTTCCATTCTTGCAAGTCACACACACTCAGTTCATGATGACATGATAAAAAAATTAAATCCTTGATCATCCATGAAGGGTTTTCCGTCATCTCCCATAAACTATTTTGATACCATTGGTTTATATTTATGTTACCTAATGGATTAATTCTATCATGAAAATATGTAATGTATTGACTTGGTTAACCATTCAACGATTAATTTGATGGTATTATAACTATTAGATATCTTTTGGAGGTTAGTGAAAATTCAGCAGTTTTATTATCCAACTTCTTTAATGGTATAGGGTTGGGATGAAATACTATATTAGAATGTATAATCTAAACTATCACATGAGGACATACCAAACAATTGTTTTCCTATAATAACTAATTTCGTCTTTATTATTAGCCTACCAATACTTTCAGCATAGAACTATATACATTTTTCTCTTCCCAGATGTATAGAGAATATAAATATATGTGTCTCATCCAATAATTATTTAATTAATTATAGAATTTATGGAATAAATATTCCTGTATTCAGAAATATTTTTGAATTTAAAATGATTGAATCCATGAAAAATCCCATTTATCGTTGCTTTTATCTTCATTTGTATTAAAAGGTCATCAATTTTTTATTTCTAATCATCTCCAACAGTGATGTTTGGGAAATAATTTGATATTTTAGAGTGGTTTACATTCCATAATAACATCAATGTTCATCATTATCATGTTTTTGACCTAAGGATCTATTATAATTCTCACTATTTTATGAACGTGAAGGTATTCCTTGCATAGTGAGTTAGTTAAATTGTTTTTATTTCATGGGTGTTAATGAATTGAAAAATAATAGTTCTTTAGAAGCTCAAAACAACTCCTTTTCTCATGTTTGGTAACCTATATGTGAACATGTAAATTAGAATTTGGCGGTCTCTTTATATATCACCCTTCTCGCCACAAATTCATTTTATCCATATCATAAGTATAAAAAAACTGTGGCTAACACCAAATCAATGTTGTGATTGTTCCTCGCTTGAGGATTAAATTGTTTGGATGCATAAGAAACAACCATTTCATTCTACATGAGTATGAGTCCTTGTCTATTTAATGATACGTCACATTAATTGAAAATTATTTTACACTAGAAGGTAATGTCATCACTACTACACTAATCATGCCATTATTTGGTTCCTGAAATATTTTTTAATATTATTTTGACCAATTGATCATTATTCCATTTTGTGAAAACTTTTTTCATGGACAAAAATGTTGATATAATTTTTTAAAAACCAGCTATATTGTCATCTGATACAAGGAGAAAATTAAATATCAATTAATATTGATGGATTATTCCACTTGTCTATAACCATACACTTAGCTATGTCTATAGATATTTTGAGTTTATTATACAAGGTGTCCCAATATTGTCACTTATTTCAACCAAAATTCACACTTAATTAATTTATTAAAATTGATTTATTTACTAATAGTTTATAGTATAACTATTAGGGGTTACTCACATTGCTTAAATTTTTTGGAAAATATCAAAATATACGTAACTAAGTCCAACACAGATTTTTCAAGGTAGTTCCAAAATACTATATTCATCATGTCCCAAAATAGATTAGTATAGTTATTCCAACCAGTGGAATTTAAAAAACACATAATTTTTTTCATTTATTTGAAAAATGTAATTTTAATATCATCTTTCTTCACAATTATATTATGATACACATATCAGAGGTAAATCATAGAAAAGAATTTTTCCCCATGAAGCTAGTATAATAAATAATAAATTACTGGAAGATGTTATTTTTTCAATATTGTGATCCCATTTTGTTGTCTATAAATAATTGATAATAATATTGATTCATAATTATTATTCAAAAAGATAATCGGTTATCCCCCCTAGAGATGCACTAGGATGGATGAATCCCTTCTCTAAAAGATCATGTTGTTTATTTGTCAATTTATTCAACTCCATGAATTCCATTAATTGTGGTGTATTTGATATAGGTTTGGAACATTCTATGGGTCCAATAAAGAATTATACCTCTCTTTTTAGGGTGGTCAATATAATTCATTATGAAATATATAAAGGTTCTCTCAACTAATGTGTACCAATACATTGTTTTTTACTTTCACATCATTCCAGTTCATCAAAAATCATTTCCATAAAGAATACATTAGAGATAGTTCCTGACTAAATTCATGACGCTATATTTATCCATTGAATGTAAAATTTGGTTTTCCCTTAATGACCACTAAAATATCCTTTATTCATAAATTGGTCTTGGAATTCGGCAATATGATTCTATTTATTCATAGTATTACATCAAATTTGACAATTCTAATGAATATTAGCCTAGAGATGCTAGTGTACTCACCAAACACAATATGGAGAATATTTAAAAAACCATGATAATTGAATACATCCTCTATAAGTTTTATATAAATAATCTAAATCTAACAACTCGAGGTTCTATTTTATGTTCTTTTCAAACATGAATAAATTAATGGAATGTGTATAAGAGGAATAAAATAATCTAATAACAATTTTCAATAAAATATTATTGTCCCTAATATTATGTCATTTGGAAGCTCATATTTTCAAACTAGGATATTAAAATCATGGGATTCATCCAAAGGCATATAGTGGGGTTTATTACAATTTTCCACCATTATTATCATATTCTAAAAGAGGTTATAAAAGTGTACATGATCTATACAAATGAAGTATTAAAAAGTAAAAAGGGTTCTTCATGTCATTTTTTAACATCAGTTACCTCAGGACATTATTGCACGTGATGTCATAAATAACTTTTTCAGGATAGTTAATATTCTACAATGTTATAAATTTTAGGTATTTGGTTGTGGTTTATCATGACATTTTTATAAAAAATGTTGTGATAAATTGTAAAATAACTATCATAGAAACCACTTTAAATGCACATATTATGTTGGGTTTTTACATTATATATACACACTGATTTTATAAATCATTTATAATATCTATTTCAATGAAAATATAATCAAATTATTTGATTATAATTTGTTTTTTCAGAAAACCAATGAAGAAAATACTCCGTTTATTTTTATCGCATTGATTATAAAATAACCGACATGAAAAATTAATATTTTTTAAAAAATAATTTACATGTTATCCAACATAACATTGGTACAATAGATAACCTGAAGAAAAAATTATATAACAATGAAAAAATAACATCACTAAATCATTGAATTTTATGTTCACAATCTATATTACTAATAATATTAATACTAATATAATTTGTGAAATAATATTCCTATTTTCATTGTAATTGTTATAGTTATTAGTATATGGTTGAGGTTCATAGAAAAGATACTAATTATAATTTAATATTTTATCATGTATTAAAAATTAATCTAATGAAATATTTAAAGAATGGTTTATAACAAAGTCTAACCTTCTTTAAATTTGTATGTTTTTTAGTTTTAGTTATTTAAAACATAAATCTCTGAATTTATTATTCATATTAAATTATTCCTTCATGGAGATTAAACATATATTTAAAATTATTTTTTCCCATTAAACAAAATATTACATGCACTTATATAAAAAAATGCATTAATTATAAATGAGAATTCACCTTTAATTTTACTTATTTAATATTTGCACACATATTTCTTATTATCAATCTAAATTAATTCCATTCCCAATTTAAAAATAATATGTGTGAAATAAATTTAAATTTTAATATAATATATATAATTATTAATATATATAAACAAACATGTTCCATACGTGCTTAAAAATATGGAACACATCACCATGGATAGAGAATTACTAGTAATGTGAATTCTCTCTAGGAAAAAATCACCCAACATAAAAATAACTAACAATATAGAAAAAATAATAACATTAATCGTTATTCAGTCATGATATATATGTCTTTTTGAAGTATATGATTCAGACCATTGATGGTGTGGTAGTTTCTAGAAATGAATTTCTATATTATATAATATTTCTGCAATATAAACAATTTATTTCTATATCATCCAATTTCATAACTATATGTGAAATATATTTTGGGTCTATAAATACCTATATGGATATACTATAATGTTGTATTCAATATGTAAAAGGACAAAAAATACCAATTAAAAATATATATTATGATTAAATTGATTATCATAAAAAATATATATTATTATTGAGTTACATGGAAGATATTTGTAATGTGTTTATGACCATCTTAGCTCCACTTACAAGATCTATGATATATTTCATTTAAATAATAACTGTTATTTCATGACCATAAATGATCGAATCAACATTAGTTTCATGAAAATATGACAAAATAATTGAATATTTTTATAATTATTGAATCCTAGAAGATATTTTATATCCAGCCACCATGTATATTAAATTTTTTTGCCCATACAGTATTCCATTACCATTATTCAATTCCTTCAATAAATAAATAAATATATAAAATAAAAAATATTAAAAAATATATAACCCAAATATGAAACAAAGGATATAATCTAAAAATTCATTAATCTTAAATTTATATATAATTATAGATGGATAAACATGAAAATGGCTGATACATTTTACAACTATAGTAACCTCATATATATGAAATGGAATTTAATTATGGTCTATCTATAATATCCTATACAGTGACCGTATGATTTTCAATCATTATTTATTGATAATGAACTGTAACCCCAAGATAATATATTATCCAATATGAAACAATATTAATCTAGGGATCATTATCATATAACTCATAGTAAATGGGGAACTATTGAGAAGGAGTTGTATGATTTTCAATATGAAGAAGAGTTAGAGTAGTGGGATTTGCAAGTAGAGTACAAGTTGTGGGATCAGCTACCCAAAACATCATTTCATGTTTAAAAACAAAAGCTATAATTTATTTCTACTCTTTTCCTCCATCATCTCACCCAACTACTAAACATTGTCTTCTAAAGAATATATTTCTTTAATATAACCACTCGGTATATACCCGATCATAATCATTATATATTCTAGTGATTTTGACCTGTAATACAAATTATTACATTAAAAAGAACACTTTTGGTATAGATATTTTTATAATTAGAACATAAATCATACATAAAATCTCGAATCATAAAAATAGATATTTCTATTGAATATCAAAATTTTCCACCAACGTAATCCCTTCTAAAATAAAACATGCTATTATTTTCTTGTTGAATATTCTAAATTTTAATATTGTCTTCATCCTTTTACAGACATATCATTTAAGATGTGAAAAATATATTAAAACATGGTATGAACACCTAAATATTAGTAATGATAATATAATAATGTAAAATGTTGGTACATAGAAAATTAAAGAAAACATTCTATTAAAAAAATATATTTTTATTTAGAAATATAATTAATCTTTAAGAAAAATTCATTATATTACCTTTCAAAAATGAATAGATTATCATGAAATAAAATCATTTTTTCATGAACAAGAAAAATTAGTTTGTCTCATGGGACAACATTTTACATATCACCCTTATAAAATTTTTGTTATCTTAGCTACATAGTGAGTAACCAAAATTGTTTCATTTGGATTATTCATTACAACACTATTTATATTATATATTAGGAGAAACATAAATGGCAGCTCCATCCCATTACCCAATATATTAGAGTGGTATAAAGGGACAAACCACCATCATTTTATCACAAAACACCATTCCTCATAATCAATTCACATGAACCATAACCTAAGAATAACACATAAATGTTTCTTAAAAGAAACATTGTTGAGAAAAATAAACTATCCATTTTGAAATCACAATTCGATTTTCACAATTTTTAACAATCATAAATGAAGCCATATAATTTTAAAATAAATTTAATAAATTGTAAATTATGATTCAAAAAATTAATGTGACATGAAGTTGTAAATAAAATCTCTTAATATATATGTAAAAAAAAATTCCTTTCGCATAATTGTAAGAAAGGCAACAAAGAACATTTTTTTTAAAAAAAAATTCCTTAAAAATATTTTTTAAAAAATTATAGATTATTTGAAATTAAATTAAAAAAATAATTGGTTAATAGTAAAAAATTTGGAAATAATTTTATATAGTAGGGAAATGGAAGGAAAGTATTTTTTATGGATGACTTTAAAAATATAGTTTTTAATAAAAAATACCTTAATATTATCAAATTATTGTTGTGGGAGTTAATAAAATGAATAAATTATGTGTATTCCCTATAAATACACATAAAAACATTTAAATAGATTATAATTTATTCTAAAATTTTATCACACATAATTTTAGCATGACCTGATCAATAATTATATGTCTAACATTAAGAAGTTAAATTGGGTTAATAAATCCCTTACATCACATTCGAATTTCTAAAAAAGTGTTAAAGAAAAATTTATAATGGTATATTTAATGTTATTAACATTTCATATAACATGATTTATATTTATAATACCTAATATAATGATTTTATAACATCATATAACCATTTAATTAATAATATTTCATTATTTTAATGGTGTTAGGAACATTTGTTTCAACGATTCATGATCAGTTCTTTTGTGTTTAATTATTAATGTTCATGAAATTTTTTATATAAACACCATAAGTGGAATAGAATAGAATTACTGAACATACATAAGTATTAATGGTCCCATATGAAATTTTTAATTCATAAATCATTAGGATTCATTAAATTAAATGTTAATGAAAATTTTTAGTCTATTTGGTTGTTTTGTTGAACATCTCTAACGATATTGGTATTATTTAATACAATATTTTATATTAGTTCCAAAATATGAAATATATTAAAAAATACCTATTTAAATCTAATTTAACCACAATTAAACATTTATGACCATAAATGATGATGATCATTGGAAACAATCATTATTAATAGAGATGGTAAACCAACATACATGGACAACATTTTTGATTCATATAATAGGTAGAGATGATAACTAAATTGATATGAAATAATCCATTATAATGATAATAAACCATTTTTTAAATTATTCTATATTTATCATACATTTATGGGTGAAATAGGTTATGACCAATTAAAATAATCAAATAAATTTAGATAGGTGATTTTTGAATGATACCTCTTTAATATCACCTCCTCGACTGACCCTTGAGGTCATGGGGTTTGGAATTTTAGTGACAGTAGAAGAACTAAGACATAGTTAGAGTTAATAAAAGAGGTATTTAAATATAATTGAGAAGCTATATGTTTTTTTAGTTAGAATTTTGTGGTGGTGGATTGTATTCATACGTGGTGAGATGTGGTTTTTACGTGACGAAATATTGATAATTTTATATTTAAATCCAACAACATTGAGGTGGCACTAAATTCAACAAATATTGAAGACATATAATATTTTAGGGGATGTTTAGTGTCTATAAACACCTCAACCAACATTAAATTTTAAGGTTTTAGGTATTTTATGAATTTTCCCATTTTACATTATATTGTTTCATGTTTTACCTATACCGTGATAAATAAACTTTTTACCACGGTAATTTATTTTAACTGAAAATACAATTTTCCTTAAAACATATTTTTAACTTATTATTTCAAATATGAAATCCATTTTTCCTAATTTATATTATTTAATTTATAAACTCACATTTAATATGAATCTCGTAGACAGAACGGAGAAGAGGGTTTTTAATTTTAAAAAAACTAAAACATAAAGTATTTTTATATCCAATAAAAATGTAAAATTGATTAAAATGACCTAAATATATTTTACTCATGTATAATTGAAATCATTATACTTTAAAGAAAATTTAAAATATAATATCACTATATAAATTATTTATACGAAAAATCAATTTTCAGTTAAAATGTAGTATTGTTTATTTTTCATCTAAAAATTAAACATGTAAGAAAAATAAAAAACATTAACCCAAAGATAATTTTGATATTACTATTTAAAAAAATATATTATATTTTTTAATATAAAAATTCAAAATGTTTCATAATTTATATTTAAAATAATCGCCGATCAAAAGGCAAGAAAAAAGTAATATTTTCTAATCAAAATAGATTTTATTCTTATCTTAAGCCTTTAAAACATATTGGATGAATTTAAAAACATTTTATTTTATATTAAAATACTAATCATAAAAAATATTTATCAATATTAGATATCAATATAATATATTAATATAAAATTTCATTATGGTCATAGAAATAGTTTTTAAATTAAACACGTCCTTTATATTCAATTGGTTTTTATTTTTGTTTATCAATATTTGGTATTCCATAAATTAATTTTCTAAAAATGTGCACAATATATATACGTAATTTAATTAATCTCATTCATTACCTTTATTAAAATGACTATGTGATAACTATAACATTTAAATTATAATGTCTAGTAATTTTTTTATGCTTGATGCGGTGTATCTTGTATGATATTGATCTTAGTGTATATTGTTAATACTTTTGGGTGTTAAATTCTGTGAAAACCCATTTAATAAATTAGTCTCTCTAAATGTGAAATCACTATAAAAAATAATTTTGTTTGAATTTATTAAAATACTATTGTTGAAATAACAGATCACAAAAAAGTGCAATAAAACATACACATGAAAAGTGAGAAAGGATTGTATAAAGGTTAACTCCAATAAAACATTCAAGGATTCCATGTTGGAAAACTAAACATGTAATAAGATTATAATAATTAGGTTGTAATCTATTGTGATAGATAACATGGTCATTAGAATGATAACTACCACAAAACAATATATTTGTGATGGGTTTAATGGTTATTGATTTCTTGTTATGAAAAGTAATCTAATAACATTTTATTTTTGAAATAAAATTTATCTAGAATTTAGTAATTTCTATAAAACATGAAATAATAATATAAGGATATATAATTACATGAAATTTATATTTCCATTCTCATTTTTTCTTTAAATAATGAGTATTCAAGATGAGTTTTTGACATCTAAAGCATCAGAATCATCTTCTATAGATCTCAAAATCCACAAAATTATAATTATCAATTCATCAATTCATTAAGAATTCAACAAAAAATGTTTAGTGTAAAATAATTTTATTCTCCAAATATAATAATCCTTTAGATCATTAAAAATATCATAAATATCAAAAATTCACCAGTAGTACCCCAAGATAATCATAGATCCTTCAATAACAACTATCTTTTAAAATCAACACAATAATCGATATTAAAACTAAAACCCAAAAAATTTATAGATTTGATAAATTAGTCTTCCTATATAAATATAAAATATTAATTGAAATAATTTCATTCATTCTTAATGTCTTATACTATCGTTTAATTTTCAGAATCCTATAATCATTGATATATACTATTCATTTCCATTAATAACTTGAATAGCCATATATATGATTCCAAAAGAGTAATCATCATTTATTAATAAAATAAAATAATATTGAAATCATTTTACTATGATCATACAATGTTCCCATAATAGTAAAACTCTTCTAAAATAAAAATAATAATGTCATGAACAAATAATTTTCTAATACCATTGAAATATTATTGATAAAACATATCTTTTAAAAATAAAATTTATTCTTCATTAATAAAATAATTCAACTTAAAATAAAATTTTATAAAAAATAGGGATTAATGTATGCTAGATATAGACAATGATCCCTTGTCACCCATCAATTTTTGGTTTAATCCCTATGGCCTCAACAGACGTACTAGGTTTTCACCCAACTTAGAGGATGTACTTTTTATAAAAATCTATTAAGTTAATACTTTTAAAATTATATAAATTTAAAAGACAACATGAAAATAAAATTAATATATACTACCCTAAATGGTTATCTCGTAGCATTCATTTTTCATTAAAAAAATTTACAACCCAACATTTCTTCAAAATCATAGATCATATAAACACTACTGTTTATCCTAACCTGTAAAATTATGTCCATTAAATAAAATATAATTCATCCTTAGGTATACTTTAATTAAATCACATGTAAATCATAAGGGTTATTGATTCCACATTCATATATTAATTCACAGAAAAATTTATATATTGTACTCCAATCCAAAAAATAGTATTAGTAAATTTAAACATTTCACCATCCTTTAATATACCACTACTCATGAATCCCTTATATATTGAAAAAATAATTATTCGTTGTTCTTCTTAATCCAAAAACCATGAAATGTAATCTTATTCTTTAATAATTATTTCATATAAACAGAAGTATGAATCATTTCCTATAATTTAACAATTTTAAAATATGTGCAAGGAAATAATTCATACCCTTAATATGTAATTTTCATTTTCATAATCATAAATTGTAATGGAATTAGGTAATACTAAACAATTTTACGTAATTTCTAGATGATCCCATTGGAAAGACATGAAAAAATTAAATGGTTAATCATAATGACCATACTCACCTCATTTAAAATATTCAATTGTTAACTTTGAATGAAATTAATTCCCCTTCATGAAGTTAACTTAATGCTTCCTTTTTTTACTTTATAGTTTATTTCACTATGACATCTTTCACAATATATAAAACATCAACTAATCCTTTTAAGAAATATCCCTCTTTTCTTCATTACGAATTTTTTATAGAATGTACAGTGAATATATTAACATTTTTATCATTTTCATTAAAACATCTATACAGTTTCATTTCAATCAATGTTTATGAATTAGTAAACTCTCCATGGTTCAAGTGGATAATAATTACCCCTTTTAGATAGTTCAAATTGAACATTAATGTTCATATTAAAACATCAATTTCATTTGATTTCTCATTCAAAAAACCACTTAATTTTCTATCACATCCATTATTACATTATTGCCTGATGAGTGATGAAATTTAATAAAAGAGAAATTCTTATTGTGATCATATCAATAAAATCACAACATACCAAATTATGAGGAAGATAAACAATACGATGTCATTATACATGTTATCATAACACTTTAAATTTAAACCAAATAACTATGAATCCCCTCAGCATGATATCAATTCTAGTAATATATGACTTGTATCTTATGCTAAAATAAAAATCTAACTTAAAATATTTATCTAAATCTTCTTATGATACAAACTATAAGGAACCAACCTGAATATTTATATATTACAGTGATTTAAAACTAGATTCCATATAATTTCATTTTAACATATCTTTTTAGTTATTAGTTTTTTAGAATTAGGACATCAATCATACATAAAAATTCAAATAATTCAAACTATAAAATTCTACTCAAAATAAATATTTTCCACCAATGGAAACCATTTTAAAATAAAACATGGTTTCGTTTTATGCACAATCTATATAATTTTCTTCCTGCCATCATCATTGTTCCTACTAATGCATTATACAATTTTTTATAAAACATGGGATGATAATAAAATCATATAAATGGAGATAAAATAAAGGAAAATGTTATTCCAGTGGAAATCCATAAACACATTTTCATAAAATCATACTTATTTTTTCAAAAAAATGAATCATTTTTCAAAAAGATCAATGTCATAACAATTGAAAATCAATTTATTTTCATGAAAATCATTATAAATCATAAAATTATATAAGTAGTTAACTTGGGAAATCATTTTATATAACAATATTACAAACATTTTATCTCTCTTGGATACATAGGGAGTAACCATCATTGATACATTTAGAATAATCACCATTTCAATATTCATATAATCTCTCAGGAGAATCTTAACTGGTCAGCATTATCTGATTACATCATACATTGGAAAGCTACCACAAGCTCACATTACTTATGTTTATCATAGAACCACTAATACAAATAAATATACCCCATGAACCATAAAATAACTAAAACATATAAACACGTCATAAACGAAACATTTATGAGGAAAATAACTTTTCCATTTTGAAATCAATTTTCATTTTCACAAATTTTAACTCATAAATGAATTGATATTATTAAAAATAAAATTTAAAAATGTTAAATGAATAGTAAAAACATTAATGTGACTTGATGGTGGTAAAAACCACTCATACTATATAACATAAAAAATCATTCATTTTATACTATTGTCAAAAAAGTCACAAAGAACCTTGTTTCATTAAATGATAAAAAAAATTCATTGACTTCATTTAATAAAGTAAATCATTAGTATAATTAAATTCAAAATATAACGTCAAAATTTTAAATAAAAATGGAATTAATTTTAGAAAACATGTACATGGATGAAAATGATAGTATAATGGGTAACATTAAAAAATATTTTTTAAAATAATGTCCCATATAATTATCATATCATTGATGTGGGAATTAATAAAATTAAGAAAAAAATGTGCATCCAATATAAATACACATAAGACATGTGTAAATAAAACATAATATATTGAAAATATAGTACAAACATAATATTCTAAAGACACAATCAATAACCATATGATTATCCCAAAGAATGTAAATTTGGTTAAGAAAACTCATTCCTCACATTATACATTCTTCAAAAGTTTTCAAAAATCTAGTATAATGACTTAAATAATGTTATCTAATAATTATTGAACATTATTAGTATTTATAATACCTTATATTATGATTTTTTAACATATTATAACCCATTCATTAAAAATATTTTTTTATTTCCATGGTTTCTAGCTCTTTTGTTTTAGGGCATTATGATATATTAATTTTTTTACAATTAAGAATGTTCAAATAAAAAGGGATTAAAAATATAAAGGTGGAATTTAATTGTATTAATTATATTATAGTAATATAAATGGTCCATATATAATTTGTTTTTCTACATGAGGATGATTCATTAGAAAAAATGTTAACGTAAAGTGATTAGTTTATTATGGCGGTTTTTTTGCAACATCACAATTTTTTTTGTCTTATTTAATAATGTGTGTGTATATTAGTTATAGAACATGAAATATTATATAATATACCAATTTCAATATTATTAAACAATATTTACACTTTTAGGTAAATTCATGATGGCAATTATTGAAAATGATACATCATTATTCAAGGATATGATAAACTGACATAACATGGAAAAGAGATTCTCTTATTTAAATAAGAAGAGATGTGAAATGGAATTTATATGATATTTTACTTTAGAACCATAATAATATAGAATATACTTGATTTTTTATTTATCATTCATTTAATGATGAAATTGTTTAGAATATTGTAAAATATAAAAATAAATTTAGCGATGTACTTTGAAAAAATTACCTCTAAAATATCACCTCCACGAGAGACCATTGAGGGCCTTGTATTTGGAATTTTGGGGATACCAGTGGAACTATGATATTGATTTAGTGAAGATAAGATATTTAGGAAGATATTTTATGTCATACATGTCTTTTGAGTGGAAATGGGGTGTTGGGGGTTAGTATTTATACTTTAGGAGAGGTGAGTTATAATAAACAAAATAATGATGACTTTATATTTAAATCCAACCAAATTAATGTGGAATTGAATTCAATGATTTTAGATGGAAAATATTTCTTTATAAAAAGGTTAGGGTTAAAAAAAACTTTAATAAACAGTTAAATTTTTTATTTTTTAGGCATATAACATTTTAACCATTCAAATATAACTTGTTTCTTTTTTTACTAATACAATGGTGAATAACTTTTCTTATCCTGGTACCATTATTAAAAAAATAAATGAAATTGAAAATAAAGCCTAATATTAACCTTTTTATTCAAAAATGGAATCTATTTCACCTTATTTAATTCACATAATTTTCATAATTATATTTAAAAATAATTTCACGGACAAAAACAAAAAGAAGGTGTGTAAAGTGAAAAATTCCAAAGGTTTAAATGTTTTTACATCTAAATTAAATATGAAATTGATTAAAATGAACCAAAATAGTATTATTTATGTATTATTTAAATAATTTTACTTCAAAAAAATTATAAATTTATTTTACTATAAAAATTATTTAGATGAAAGTGATGTTTTAAATTAAAAAACAACGTTTTTATCTATTAATCGAAAAATGAAACTTGTGTGAAAGACATAGAGAAATTAACCATAGATAATTATGATATCTCGATTTAAAAAAATAAGAATATTTTTTCATATGAAATTATAATATTTTCACAATTAATATTTATAATAGGTTCTTCGCCTTAAGGTTGTAAAATTGTCTTTAAAAAATCAACCTTTCTAGGCTCAAATTTAATTTTATTCTTATAATAAGCCTATTAAACGTATTGGATGAATTTAAGAAAATTATTAGGCAGAAAACATATATATTTCATTACTAAATTTCACTAATAGTGATTAATTTAATTTATTTTTATAAAATTTCATTATGGTTATAATTTGATTTAATCAAAACACATCCTTTATATTCAACTCATTTTAATTTATAAAGAATTGGAAGAAAATTATTTAATTTAATAAAAATGTGTAAACTATATTTTAATATTTTAATTAGTCTCATTCATTCCCTCTATATAAACTTCTATGTGATTACTACATCCTTTAAATTATAACTTTTATTCATTTTTTTAGACTCGTTGTATCGTATCTTATATTATATTGATCAAATTATTTCCTTTTAAAGTCTAAGGCTAAAAAACATGCAATAATGGGGAAGCATAAAAATACCCAAACACTTTTATTATTGATATACATTCTTGGTATCCTCATATACAACCTTTTTGTTTCGGATTTCCTAATGATTTATCCAAAATAACATTTACACCATCAATTATAAAGATCCCATTTTGCATCCTCTCCTCAAGGTGTAACTATATAAATTATTTGAAAAGATAAATTGTCAATCACAATATATAAAAAATTTATTGAACATAAATTTCATAAATTAGTTAAAAAAATTCTTTCAATCCCCACAGCCAACACCCACAAATATTTAATAAGATATTTTTCATTCTTTCTCATCCATTCAGTCTTCCATTTTTCATTTCTATCTTGGCGGATAGAGCATAAACATATTTGAATCCCGAAGACTCAACACACACGTTTTAAAATTTTCCATACATCATTTCATTTAATAATTCATACAATCAACAAGATAATGTTTGATGGTATATTTATTTTTATTACTCCTGCTGATGAGATCTTTTACTTTTCTATATATTAATAATAACTAGATCATTAACATTGTCAATAATATTAAAAATGTCTAAAATAAAAAAAATTAACATTCAAACAAGATTTGTTATCATAAACATTCATGAAACTAAAATTATGCATCTTCATCTATAAATAAATACATATCACATATATTTTGATTTTTTTTCTATCAAAAAAAGTGAAATATAATTTGTGTGTTAATTTAATGTCCCTCCATGTCTGATAATCCAATCCTAATCCTTCCCTCCAAAATCCTGTGGTATCATTTGTTTCATTTGTCATCTAATAGGAAGGGGAAAACCAATTTTTTTTAGAAGTAGTTAATGAAAAGTAATATCTTAACATATGAACTAAGATCAATTATAACAGATAATTGAGAATGTGTCAAATTTTCTAAATGTATCTACAAAGAAATTGAAATTCTGACTTTTCCATTACCCTAAACTTAATAAAATTAAAAAAATGTTTTGAATTTTATCAACTATAAATATCATTATAATCATAGTCAACTAGTATCATATGGTTCAATTTATTGGAAAATGATAATTTTTTTAAATAGATAATCCATTTTTATTAACCATTGAATCATTCTCTACCCCTTTTGAAGAAAATATATTATTTATAGATAGATGAGGAGTGTCCTCAACAAGAATATGTGTACAATCTTACCTGTATTTATGTGTACGGTCCTCTTTAGGAGAGAGGTGTGAATCATATGTTTCATCTTCCATTATCATAATAATAAATATAACAAAAAAAATTTAAATGAATTTACAAATCCAACTATTAAATGTAAAATTAAATGAAATATGAAAAATGGTACAACAAAAAGTAATCTAACCTAAATTTTAAAAATATATAGGTAATTTTTTAACAAATTTTATATAAAAATTAATGAAGGATTAAATGGCCTATTTTAATGAAAAACTACAAAAATTATTAAAAAATAAATAAATTTTGATAAAATGAAAAAAATAAAATAATTAAAAAAAAACTCAAACTAATTTTTTATAACATCTTGAATGAAATAAATTATTGTGGAGTAGAGTTTCTCAAAAATTGGTTTATTATCAGTTAATATGTTCGAACATATTTTCATATTTTTTAAACTAATATGAATATTAATTAAAAAACAATATTGTATAAATTATTTATTTATATAATTATTAAATTAAAATTTATCTATTTTTCCATTACATAATAAAAATATAAAACATATGTAAGGGTGAATAAAATTTATTTATGCCTGAAATAAATAAATTATACTAATTTAAACATATATTATTTCTTATTAGTTGTACTATTTGTTTTAATAAAAACTAAAACATATATATATAATATTTAATTTTATTTTAAAAATAAAAAAAATAAATAAATATGAGTTACTCGTAATATTAGTAAATTACCAAATTATTATTTTCCTCAATTCCATTTTCTTCATAGATCCTAATCTAAAAAACCCATACCTATAATTTTGTCATCAATACTCTCTATTATTAATTGCATATAATTAGTGATGTCGCATTAATCAATACTTCATTCAATTTATTTGTAACTTACTACCCCTACCTCATTGACTTGAGGAGGTGGTGTGGGATACTTGTCCTTAAGCGACATTCCCATGACTCCAATGTTTGGCAATAAATGTTGAGGGCTTCACGATCAAGTTGGGGAACGATTTTCCGTTAAGACAAAACCAACCAAAACATCCACTAACAACCACTATATGATGCATTTCAATTAAATTACCCATCCATGCATTCCCAAATGACAACCATGTTGGTCCACAACACAAATCAAAAACAATACAACTATACATGTCCCCACAACATCATAGTACACTGCGGAAACTAGAGAACAAATAACCATAATCCATGACACCACCACAGCTCCACACCAAGCTCCATGCTCCAAGCTCTAACAAGGGATCACAATGCTCCACTAAAAGAAGGGAATGCCTTAACTTTGCCCACATTATGATATACAACATCTGAAAATACACCAATGTGACAAAGCATAGAGTGATTACTAAAACTCAGTAGGATTTCCCCAAATTACTTCCCCACACATGCCACTAGGATAAAACTGTTAGCACATTTATATAAAACTGTTTATATAAAATAAATCACAAGTGCAACCATTTTCATAAACCATACATGCCCTTATGAAGCCATCACACCCAAACCAAGAAACCATGGGAAATCTAACCAATCATTCCACTATACATCTCATCATTCACAAATTAGCACAACAATTTCCAGCTTTCAAAGCAATGCACAACAAAAGTACCAAATAGTGGAGCTTTTGTCCAATCCGTTCACCGTTTTACACAAAAACAACCAAAACAATGGGCCTTTTGCCCAATCCGTTCACCCATTCACAGCTCGTGGCTCTTCCCATCCACTTATCCATTGGTGGTTGCACTTCCGTCTACTATCCGACCACTTTTTATAGTGGTACTTCACGCCACATCCAAACAATATTCAAAACAAGCCAATGCCAAGCATATAACCCACCATGGTCACAACCACATGCAATTAACCAATTCCATTACATATCAAAATACATCAATAAATCACCCATTTACTAAAAACCATTTTCCATGCCAAACAACATTTCAGTAAAACAACCCTCTTATTGGAAACCATTTCCATCAATCATTTTTCACAAATCAACCATAGCATTTCATTTTAAATCTCCATTTTATAATCCACAAGAATAGAATTTCACCAAAAAAAACCTGTTTCCCAAAAATCCCCAAATGGATTTCAAACCTATTTCGCATAAAAATCAAAATTAATTTCAAACACAAAAAAATAATTGTAACTGAAACCATAAGATCTAACCATGTGGAGTCGAGAGAGAATCCACTATCCTTTAGGGTTACTGAGAAATCGACCCACGAACAACCGCGACTCAAATCCAGCGAGCAAACCACTGAAACCTTTCTAGATCCCTTTACCTAACATCCAAAATCCTTAATATTAACATACAAGCCAACCACAACACTATATCCATAGAAAAAAAGTGTAGATCTATAAAACCAAGAAATAGATTGATGTAGATATGGAGGAAAACACAAGGAAAAAATGAGGAGAGACTTACCCGGGAGAAACCACCTTTAATCCACCAAGAATCCTCCTCAAAACACTTTCAGATCGAGTGGTAGAGCCCATTCAAGCCTTGAGAACTGAAAACCCAGAGTTAGGCTCAAGTGGGAGGATGATTGGAGTGAAATGAGGCAAGCCCGAGTGGCCCAGGTTTTAAAACCCTAATTTTAAGTGGCTGTATGGTTAGCCCGCACAGTTTGAAAAACATGGCGCTAACCGTGCACATGCTACCACCTTGAGAGCAAGGGTCTATACAGTTTCCTCACACGGTTTGGAAAACCGTACACAGACCGTGTGAAGCCTACTATCTCCTCCTGCATGGTTTTGTGGAACATCTGCACGGTTTCCCTTAACTATTCTCAAACCGTACACCCATTTAAAAGCCCCCAAACTCATCCAAACCCCTTAAAAGCTCTCCAAAACTCTATCCAACTCATCCCATTCACTTTAAACACAGAAAATGCATAAAAGGATACATACCTCAAACTAGGGGTACTACATTCTCGACACCATTGGAATTTCCATCCTCGGAAACTAGTGAACCCACTGTTTGCCGAACGATCTGGGGCCACTGCTCGAGAATCACATTCTCTGGCTCCCAAGTATCCTCTTGTATCTGACCATGTTTCCACAAAACACTAACTAAACTGATGCTTTTACAACACAAGACTTTCTCTTGCATATCCACAACTTGTACTGGCACGAGCACCAACAAAGCATTAGGTCTTAGCTCAATATGATCTAATCGAATCACATGGTCACGATCCAGCTCATACTTTTTCAACTATGACACATTAAACACATTGTGGACCACACTGAACCTTGGTGGAAAATCAAAACGATATGACACCTCCTCAAGCCTCTCAAGAATCTCAAAAGGTCCAATATATCTTGGAGATTACTTTCCCTTCTTTCCAAACTGATGATTCCCCAACCTAGGAGATATCCTCAAGAAAACATGATCACACACCTCTAACGAAATCGGCCATAGACGATGATCTGCATACAGTTTCTGACAACACTGAGTCGTCTCCATTCTCTTTCTGATCAACTTGATCTTCTATGTAGTCTCTTGGACAAGGCTTGGTCCAACCATCGAGGACTCACCCGTTTCCACCCAACATAGTGGAGAATGACATGGATGCCCATACAACACTTCAAACAGAGCCATATGTATGGATGACTAATAACTGTTATTGTATTATAACTCAACCAACGACAAGTGTTCCTCCCACGAGCCACCAAAATCCCTGACATAAGCCTGAAACATATCCTTTAGAATTTGTATCATCCTCTCGGATTGACCATCCTTCTGAGGGTGATATTCCATAGTTATAGTAAACTATATCCCAAGGGATTTCTGCAAGTATTTCCATAAATGAGATGTAAATCTCATATATCTATCAGATTCAATCGAAACTAGAACACTATGCCTCTTTACGACCTCCCAGATATAGATTTCGGACAGATCTTTCACCGAATGAGATTCACAAATCGGGATGAAATGGTCCGACATCGTTATCCGATCCACTATCACCCAAATGGCATTTTGATTTCTGGCCGTTCTTGGGAGACCTGTAACAAAATCCATCACTAGTTATTCCCACTTCTTAATAGGGATTTGTAAAGACTGCAACATTCCCGCTAGCCTCAGATGCTCTTCCTTGACCTACTGGCATGTCATGAATCTCGAATCAAACTCAGCCACAATTATTTTCATTCCATCCCACCAGAACTGTGCTTTTAAGGATTTATACATTTTCTAAATTCTAGGATGGAAAACCCACCGAAAATGATGATACTCTCTAAAGAGATCAACCTAACATGAAACTGGTATAACCATCAAATTCTAAAAACACAAAACTGAATCTCCATTCAGTTTCCAACCCTAAATGGTCTCCCCACCATTGACTCTCGACCCCATGGTGACACACTCAGAATCGGATATATGTGCCTCTCTAACTAGGCCAAACAAGTCAAGAATAAACAAAAATAGAAAGAATACCACTCTATCACCCTGGTCCTCACATTAAAACAACATATCAGCTATAACCGACATCAAATTCCACTGGTATGATGTCTGTTTCACCACCTGAGCCTATAATTTTCTACTTAATTCATCCACAAACGAATTTCCTTTACCTGGTGTGTACATTATGTCAAAATCAAACATTTGGAGATATTATATCCATCTCCTTTTCCTAATGTTCAAATCCCTTTGTGAAAAAATATGCTTCATTCTCTTATGACATATAGATTCCAGGAATTTTTCACCGTAGAGATAATGATGCCACACTTTCAAAGCATGTACCACTACTGCCAACTCCAAATCATATTCTGGGTAGTTTATCTCATGCACCCTCAACTGTCATGAACCATATGCAACCACATTATTCCCTTTCATCAGAACGCACCCCAACCCTGATCCCGATGCATCGCAATACACCACGTACCCTTTTCACGGTACTAGAAAAATCATGATTTGTGCTGATGTAAGACAACAAATAATATTTTCGAAACACTACTGACAATGTTCATTCCACTGGAATGGAAAATTCTTCATAGTCAAAGCTGTCATCGGAAAATCCAAACATGAAAAATTACAAACAAAATGCCGATAATACCCAGCTAGACCAAGAAAGCACTATATCTCAAACACGTTCTTTGGTGGCTGTAATGAGATAACATCCTCTATCTTTTTCAGATCCACGGAAACACCTCTTTCAAAAATCACATGGCCAAGAAAACGAACTTCATGTTTCCAAATGTCACACTTTGACAATTTGGTATACAACCGCTGATCCCTCAAGATCCCTAGCACTGTCGCCATGTGCTACTCTTGATCCACCCTTGTCTTTGAATACACTTGAATATCATCTACAAACACCACCACAAATGAATCCGTATATCTTTGTAATACTCGATACATCAATTCCATAAGCACTATTGGCGCCTTTGTTATACCAAAGGGCATAACCACATAATCATAATCACTATATCTAATTTTGAAAGAAATTTTTGGAATATCGTCCTTCCTCACCTGCAATTGATGATATCCCGACCTCATGTCGATCTTGGAGAATCATTGGGCACCACTCAACTGGTCGAACAAATCATCAATTCGTTGAAGTGGATATCTGTTCTTTATCGTAACTTGGTTAAGTCTACGATAATCAACACAGAGTCTCAAGTCACATCTGCCATTTTCATGAACAACACCGGATCTCCCTATAGAGATGTACTGGGCCAGATAAAACCTTTTTTTATCTCTTCCAACTGAACTTTAAATTCCTGCAATCCAGCTGGTCTCATCCGATAAGATGGAAGTGGGATAGGAATGGTCCCTAGATAGAGATCAATCATAAACTCCAATTCTCTTATGGGAGGTAACCCAAAGATTTATTCAGAAAAAAAATCCATGAACTGATCTACCATTGCCAGAACAACACTCTACTAAACACCCTCTGCCTATTTCAACGACAATACTTCCAACTGATACGATAACGTACCCATTGCTGGTTCCAACAAACCCGTCGCACCTGACCTTTCATGCCTCTCTCCTCTAAATAGATGTGTAACACAGTAATGTGTCGTAAAAACAACTGTTCATGCATCACAATAAATTTGGGCCTTAAAAGCTGTAATCCAATCCATTCCTAGGATTAAATCATACCCATCCATCTCAAGCCCCGAGAAGTTCCACACTAGCTCCACCTCGCCCACAACGATACAACATGCTCTACACAGGAAGGCTCGACACTCTCTTCGACCCAGTAGAGTTTGAAGTTCCAAAAATTAGGGAATCATTTCTACCATTAAACCCATAAAATCAATCACATGTGCAGTAATAAAATAGTGTGAATCACCCATATCAAACAGAACATGCATCAAGGTAGAAATTAGATGAATAGTACCTCACACTGTGGATGGTCCCGACTGATCATCCACCACAACATGCTCAGCTCTAAACACATGTTTTCTTACCACAATCAATTATTTATCTCCCTTATGAGGTGTCATGGTATTCTATGAATCACCAGGACCCATTTTACTCTACTGAAGAGGGGTGTGCTGTTGTACCCGTCCCATTGAAGCATACGCCGTCTGCGATCCCTGGGGAGTGTCATGCGCACCCAAACTTGGAGAATTCTGACAATAACACTGCATATGCCACATCTGCATACAATTATGACATTCTAGAGGTTGTTCCATACAATCCCGCATGATGTGGCTCTTAGAACCACATTGAAAACATCTAGTCTTACTCTGGGGATTCAGAGGAAGATTTACTGATCCTACCGTTAGATTATATGCCATATTCCTGTCCTGATAATAAGTGTCCCTCCTTCGATTGAAACCAACATTAGAGTTCCCACTATTACCCATGAGTACCACCATGCTTCCTCCACCCAGAGAGCCCATCAAATCTCGCTCAGCCACCGAGGCTCTATTCACCATTTCCGTGTAATCGTCTATACAAAGCACTGATATCATTGAACAAATTTATTACCTTATCCCCGCTTCAAATATCCATTCCTTCAATGATGTGCTACCCAAATCCTCAGGTGAATACATCACTATGTTCATAAACATAGATGCATACTCTGTCATAGACATAAGAAATATCATCAAACTGAAGAAATCAGTCAAATGCTGAATTCTAAACGTTTTTGTGTATAATTATTTATTAATAAATTCTCCAAAGCCTTCCCACATCATACACTGGTTTGTCCCCACATAGATTGCCAACTCCCACCACTGAAAGGAAGGATTTTCCAACTTATATATGGACAACATCACTTTTAACTCTTCCAGTATTCCCAAGAACTCGAGGAACATGTTCATTCAATTCAACCATGCCTTTGCCCTCTCTAGCACTGAATCACCCCAGAAGATGGGTGGATTCTGATTTTTAAACTAAACCGCATGATCCACATTCCTTGGTTCAACATTTTTATTTCCTCTTTCCACAACTTGGAAAGCTTGCACTATTCTTTGCACTAGCTGCTGGTTCACCAGAGGCTCAGGTGCTACCACATTCTCAGTAGCCTCCTCTGGTTGGCCTCTACGTCACATACACAGTGCCATTTCTATAAATAGATAAAAATCAAATATGAGTCTCACTTTCTTAGACATCACGAAATCCCATTTCAAATCACATTACACAATACTATTGCACAAGGCTTTTCACACGTTCACATTTTTCATGTTTCACCATTTTGAAAAGCATACCATTTTCAAAATACCAATTTATTCACGTTACAATTTCACACATTTGTTTCACATCATAAATCATTATACCACAATGAAATATGTATCCTAAGGGGAAGTCATTTCTACCATTCATGCCATGCTCATCTCATTGGCTACACCCACGACAATGAGATTTTCAATGCCCATAAGTGTCTCCAAACCACATATGAACCCAACTCCCTGGTAACTTGAATTTCAGTATAAAAGGGTTAGCTACGTCCTTTTATGATATACATTAGAATTTCCAACATTCCTACACCTTTCTACCATCCCGACTCAAGGAATATACCACAACTATTGTAAACACCATAGGAATGAACAAGATGATACCACTTGTAACACCCAGCCCCTACATCATTGGCTTAAGGAGGTGGTGAGGTCTACATGGCCTTAAGAGACGTTCCCAAGATCCCAAAGGCTCGAAATAAATGCCAAGGGCTTCAAGATAAAGTTGGGGAACGATTTTCCCTTAAGAAAAAAACCAAAAAAACTATCCACTAACAACCACTATATGATGCATGTCAATTAAATTTTCCAACCATGAATTCCCAAAATACAACCACGTTTTTCACAACAAAACTCAAATCCAATACAACCAGACATGTCCACACAACGTCATAGTACAATGAAGAAACTAGACAACCAGACACCACAAGCCATGATAACACCACAACTCCACACCAAGCTCCATGCTCCAAAAAATGTTCAAAATGCTCCACTAAAGGAAGGTGATGCCTTACCTTTGCCCACACCACGATACACAACAACTGCAAAGACACCAACATTCCAAAGCAGGGGTGAGTACTAAAACTCAGTAGGATTTCCAAAAACGACTTCCTTACACATGCCACTAGGATAAAACCGTTCTCACATTTATATAAAAAATTTTATATAAAATAAATCACAAGTGGAACCATTATCATAAGCCAAACATGCCCTTACCAAGCCATCACACCCAAACCTAGTAACCAAGGGAAAGCAAACCAAACATGCCACTATCCATCTCATCAGTCACACATTAGCACAACAATTTCTATCTTGTAAATCAATGCACAACAAAACAACCAAATGGTGGAGCTTCTGTCCAACCCGTTCACCCTTTCACACAAAAAACAACCAAAACGGCATGACTTCTGCCCAACCCATTCACCCATTCACAACTAGTGGCTCTTCCCGTCAACTTATCCATTGATGGTGGCCCTTCTATCCACTATCCATCCCCTTTTTATAGTGTTAGTTCTCACCACATCCACATAACATTCAAAACAATCCAATGATAAGAATATATCCCACCAATGTCAAAACCACATGTAATGAACTAATTCCATTACATATCAATCCACTTCAATAAATCACCCATTTATTGAAAACCATTTTACATGCCAAACAAAATATCAATAAAACAACCCTTTTATTGAAAACAATTTCCATCGATCATTTTCACAAATCAACAATAGCATCCCATTTTAAAATATACATTTTGAAATCCACAAGAATAGTATTACACCAAAAAACCCCTTTTCCCAAAAATCCCCAAATGGATTTCCAACCAATTTCATATACAAATCAAAATTAATTTCAAAACCAAAAAATTAATTGTAACCAAAACCATTATCTCTAACCAAGTGGAGTCGAGAGAGAGGCCTCCTTCCTTTAAGGTTCCCAAGAAATCAACCCATGAACAACCGCACCTCAAATTTGGCGAACGCACCACCGAAACATCTCTAGATCCCTTTCCCTAACATCCATAAGCCTTAATATTAACATCCAAGGCAACCACAACCCTAGTTCCACACAAAAGAATTTTAGATCCATAAAACCAAGAAAGAGAGGGATGTAGATGTAGAGGAAAACACAAGGAACCCATGAAGAGAGACTTACCTGGGAGAAACCACCTTTAATTCGCCATGAAACCTCTTTAAAATGCTTCCGAATCGAGTGGGAGAGCCCCTCCAACCCTTGAGAAGAAAAAATTCCGTGTGAGGATCGAGTGGGAGGAAGAATGGAGTGATATGAGGCAAGCTCGAGTGGCCCGGGTTTTAAAACCCTACTTTTTAGTGGTCACACGGTTCGGAAAACCGTGAGCGGGCCTTGCGAAGCCTACTTCCTCCACCTACATGGTTTCCTAGAACATCCGCACGGTTTACCTTAACCGTGCCAAAACCGTGCACCCATTTAAAAGCATTCAAACTCATCCAAAACAATTCCAAACTCTCCCAACGTCATCCCAACTCATCCCATGCACATTAAACAAATAAAAATGCACACCCAAAGGCTACATACCTCAAACCGTGGGTACTAAATTATTCATTGCCAATAGACTATTTGTTTATTTATAAAATTATATAAAAAATAATATCAATTGATCAAGAAAATAAAAAATGTGTTTTTCATTATTTTCATTTTAAAAGTTTTAAATGTGAATTCAAATATAAATAGATTAAGTAGTTTCATACCAAATTCATCAAGTATGACATTATTGTTACTGAAGGACTATTTACACGTCAAATATTAATTTAATGTGATCAACCTCATCTTTTATTTAATGAATCTGTAATATGCCCATGATGTGTGTATTTTGTTTTTTAATTTTTCACTTCAATAATACATTTCACACACAATAAAAAATACAGTACTACTCTTAATCATACATCAGTTATCCTAATGATTCATACGAAATGTATATCCATTAATTTCATACCAGGGCCATGTCATCAAATTTATACATAGACCACCCACTAACCATCTAAATGATTATAATAAACAAAATCTATCATTAACGGTCTCTTCAACATAGGGAAATTTTTTCTTGGTATGTTAATTCAAAATCCACATAACTTTCTTATATAGATAACATTGTTTTCACATATTAATATGAAATATTTTATATGGTCTAGAATTATCTTTATTATTAACTATGAATAAATGTATCTAATTTATCAGTTCACCTTTCTGTTATTTTACATTAAATCCATGAATATCCTTACTAACATTTTTTAGTAATTTATATAGTGATATAGGAAAAATGATTTTTTCCACTATAGACATATAGATCGTAAAAAAAGAAAAAAATCCTTAGAAATATACATCTCATGAAGGGAGGCCTTAGATCACTATCGATCCTCAACATATCAATTTCAAATATTCAAATACCTATTATAATGATAAATCCAAGGTAGATATGCATGTTTGAAAATCATTACATATAACACTAAAGTATCTATTAAATGCACTATGATATCAAAAAAAGTAGAGGAAAATTTATTTTTAGTTTACAGAGTATAAAAGTGTTATCCTTCTCCAAAATTATTAATAATTTAAAGTAAAAAACATTTTCAAAAATTGAATATTATAAAAGAACACCCCATAATGTCTGTAATTATGAAATGGATGGGAAATATTCCACCCAATACAATGGGTATTAGTTAAATAACCATGCCATGAAAATCATGAGATTTCATACCTTTCAACATCCAATATTTTAATAACATGATTTTTTTACATTTTAAGAATTACAGGAAGGTACTTTGATATCATGAATACACTAACAAGATGTGATATTCCCCCTATTGGATAATGAATGATAAGCAACAGGTGGTTGTGTTCATCTTCCATTAGGAGTCGGAGATTACATCAAATGTATTCACATTAAGAGTATGTCCAATCACACATTCAACACAACATTATCCTTTCATTTAATATCAATAAATGTTCTAATCAGGATATCATTTTTATTCTTCTCCACATTCATATAATCAACATTATGTTTGAAATATTTTTTTCTAAAATATGGATGCTCAAAAAATATACATTGTTTCTTCTATATAATTATATCATTACCTTATATTTTTCATTTTTAAGAGTGAAATCAATGTTTTTCACACTTTCAAATTACTCATTAGTGGATAATGTTTTTGTTTCAATACAAAATTCTTATGATCCTTTTAATTCCTTATTAAATCATCGATAAGATTAATCCATAGGCAAAAATAATGAATGAACCATGTATACAATATTTCTCTAATGTCTCATTTGTTAATCGAAATTATTTTATTCATAATATTTGACAAGAGTCATATCCCTTAACAATTAATATAGAAAAATATCCATATATTGGGAAGTTATTTATTGTGAAAATAATCATTGAATTCATTTGAAAAATTTCCATAATATATGTATCATACACTCAATTACCATCTGATTTATCCAAGGATCAGTTAGGTAACATTGAGAGGGGGATGGCTGAATCAGTGATACATTTCTGTACAGATTATTTCTTTCTAATTCATCTTTTGTGACAAATTAATGTCTTCATAACTAAAATTTAAATAATATCAGCTCCTGAAAAAAAAATATTAAATTCATGAACAACATCAAGGATTTTTTACATGTTTTAACATCAAATTCATTATTGGATCCAGTTATACTCACTGGTTATATATTTTTCATTATATATAGATGGTTACAAATAAGTAATGTCTCGTTCCCATCTACACTGAGTCCTACAGTGTATCACCCTAGAGCCCCACTAGATTTTAGAAGTTCAAACCTACACTAGTGACTCATGAGTCCCCCATAATGATATTTATACGTCATCATAATGTTATAAAAGCATCCCACCAGTCTTATCCAGAGTCCCACAGAATACTATCACAAATCATGAATGAAACAAGATATGATCCATTGATAGAAAAATCTAAATCGTATTTAAAAAGGCTCTACACTGCCACGAGATGATGTCCTTCTCCAAAATCAAATTTGATCACCTAATATATTTGTTTAAAATATTCAAGATCTTTAAAAACTAATGAGAAAAATTTTTATCCTTCTCATTGTCCAATGATAATAAAATTATCTAAACAATAACTAGCTTAGTGGCTTCTCATGAATATATCTTCGATATTAATCTTCCCTTCCGTCTCCAAAAATAACTACCAATTGTATACATTAATATTATATATTTCATGTGTATTTTCAGTCACTATGAACATGTAAAACAATGCATGTACTTCACAACATAATGAAAAAACAAACACACACAAGATTCTATAAATTTGATTCATGATTTAGAACATGTACATTCATATGTGAAAATATATTTATTTTCACGAAAAAATATTGTACTGCAATTAAATTTATTCAAGTGATTATGTTATCCCATGAGCAAGTGAAAACTCACCTTCATGAATAAACTATTCATATTCTACTTTGAACTTCAATATTGTTCCTTTCCAATAGAACACAATATTAAATCAATGTGTCTCAATGCTTGTGACTGCATATACTATCCATGGATTTCTTAGTGCATGTATTATTCTCAATAACATTTATGGACAAAAACATCCCACAATTCATGAATTAAAACAATTAAATATAAAACAAGCACTAAAATTCATTCTATGTGTAATATAATTAGTCTTCTACATAGGCTCCTTCACAAAAAATAATAAATACTTGGTTCAAAATTAATTGCATAATGTTGTGAGTTCTCGTAAGAATTTCGATCTCCCAAAAGATTCACAAAAATTCATTCTTTTCAAATCACCTATAGTTTTCTATGAATAGGTCATGTACTTCCCGGATCCTTCTTCAACTTCATAGATTTTTTTTCGGAACCCTTCAAAAGCCAAAGAGATTTACAGATCATTTACTTCACTAAATGATTAAATGTCTCAATTTCATCAAAATCCCATTGGAGTATACCACGATTAATATAAGTAATGAAGTAACAACTTAATCAATGCTTCATGAAACCAATATTAACCATCTCATAAATCATTCATTTTCTCTATGAATCAAAACGTCATCCTGATCTTCATTATCATAGATAAATGATGTTTCATGGGATAATGTTCACTTATGAATTGTTAGAACACTCAAAAAAGATCAGAAGGATCAGATCATGATTGTAATGAAAAGTACATGGATTTCTTGATGTGTTCGACTCTTGGAAAATATTTCTAAAAAAGAAGACCTTCAGTTCCTGATAAGATGTCATGTAAAACTGATCGAGTTGATTGAATTGTTAAGGAACATGGACAGATGATTGGATGGACAAGATCTTTAAATCGGCATATCAGATGGTGGAAGATTTTTCATAGCTACAGTAACCTAATCCAACAAATAAAGGGTCACATTTTCACACTCCCTCATAATGAATTTCATGAATCCTTCAGCTCACTAATGGTTACCAAAGTATCATATAATTATATGGTATTACCCTATGCTAGGCATCTTGTTCGCTATCATCCAAACCCTATATAGTCACCATACCCTACCTTCTCCCCCATGTGGGAACACTCCTCCAACACCAATTTTCCATTCCATGGCTCGAACTACCTCCCCTTGATCATATAGGACCCTCTATGGTCCCACATCAGGAAGGGGTTATCTTTCCTAGGGTCATCTCTTTGTGCTAGCTAATTTCTCATGTAATACCCCACACATGTACTTTGAAAAATATTAATCCTTCATCAAATATCATGCCAAAAAAACCTTCCAACCCCATTATAAAAAATATACTACAAAAAACATGAAAATCCTCCTCATAAAAAATTCATTTTTAATTCATTTTTCTTCCTTTTCATTAAATAATATTTATAAAATATGTTCCTAATCAATTAAACCAATGGTATATATCTTTCGAACATAAATATTAACTAGTTAATTGTAACAATTACGGTATGAAGATATTCTCATATCCATCATCATCAAAACACCAAAACAATAAATCTATTGGCATTAGATCCATATCAAATTAAATCATCAATGTCTCCATCAAATGCAATTCAACTCAATTTTGTATTCAATATGTCACTTATCATTTGTTTTCAATACCATTAATCAATGTCAATCCCAATATTTTTTCTTAACAATATCCACCATATTTACAATAAATACAAGGATAATTTATAAGTAATAAACAGTCATATAAAATTTTCTAATCTCTAAAATATGATACCACATATTTTCTTTCGTAATGATCCTTTAGCCAGACAACTCAATGTATATGTGGGACAAGCTAGTATATAAACAATAATGTATATCCAATGATATCAAAATAGCTCATGACCAATCATACATGTGATATCGTTCTCAAATAACTCCCACATTATACCATGAGTGTTCTTAGTTTGTCAATTAATGAGATAATATTTATCATTTAGACATCTAAAAAACACCATAATTTTCAAAATGGAAAACCATATAGCACCAAATTTTAGCATAAAAAATAAACAATGCTCCCCCTTATAGGATAAAAAATCACCTTCAATTCCCTATATCTTAGTACTAAATAATCTATATAACGGAATAAGGATGTTCTTATATAATTGCTAGAAATGGATCTCAGGCTAAGAATTTCCTCCAAACCCAGTCATTCCCTTATTAATTTTAATTAGTGATTTTTTAGACTTCAAATTCAAATAAATTGTTTCATAAATTAATGAAAATTTCACTACCTTTTTAATTAATGATATATTTTGTCTTCCGATTTCATGGAATTATTTATGTCACAATGGACTAGTATAGAATGTTTCTTTTGATATCCTGATCATAACAAGTTGTTGAATTGTTTTTTGAATTTTGTATTTTTCTTCTATGATAACCATCTTAAATTAAAAAATCATATCTATATGAATTTTATCCGTTTTTTATCCAATTTCAGTTTGATCTATACAAATATTCAAACATAACTAATTTTTATATTCATTCCATTTGGGTGTAACATACTAATTCCATAATTTACATGTCTTCCTTTATTTTACCTTATTTTTTTCCATCCTATTAAATTAATAATGAACCACTCCATGTATTTTAGTGATTCATACCTCATCTCTCTGAACATATATTACACATATTACCACAAATTTCATTTATAAATTCATTTCTATTTTGTTGACAACTTTTTAGGATTTCCTTGATAATATATTCTCCTGAATTCATTGAATATCCCCTAGACTCATGCATGATTACTATAATCAACATTTCTTACTTAAAATAATAGAAAATATGTTTATATTTTACATATCACTAGAAAAAAAATAAAAATATGATCTTTTCCACTATAGATAATACTATTCATGAAATTCATAATTTTATCTTTCTATAATCCATAAATTCTTTTTCATAGAGGTAAATTGTCTTCCATGAATATTCCATTCATTATTTTATGTGGTCCAATGCACTTATAATGAAATTTTTAACCCCTCAAATTCACCTTCACTTTTAGTAATATCATATCTATTTTGAAACTGTGCATGAAGATATATACCATATCTATTGGAGCCTTTGATTTCACCAGATTGAGACGACTCTACTTTTTTTCAATAGATTCATTGTAGTCCTATCTTCTCTTCTTCAATTTATGTTGGACTATAAGATACATCGATTGTTTTTGAGATGATTCTTCCTCTTTGTGAGAAAACCTCACTTAAATAACACAAACCATATTCTATTTCATAGTGACCTCCAATCCGTATTGAATTATTTTCAATACCAAGAGATATTTCACTTCAATAATACTCTTACTTTTTATCTGCTATATTTTAATTTCATATTTCATGTTTTCACATATCTTTCCCGAGTTGAGTTTTTTTCTCAAGAGATGTTTCCAAATCTTCCTTTAGAATAAATTATAGAACAATTTATATATCATCAACATCACCACTATATGAATAATTTGATTTATTTTCATCATGAGCAATGAAATTAATTTCATTTCCTGAATAAAAACTAAATGAATAATATTTTTGTTGGTCAGTTCGCATGATATTCTTTTTTTTCTAATTAGAATACTTCTTTTTTCTTATCCATTGTTTTATTATGTTTTTTCTCACTCTCATTATCATATTATGATTCAGTTATTTTAATTGGGAAATTTTTATCAAAATGGCCAAGTCTATTATATCTAAAGCACTTGATTTGTTTCTTGAATTTTCCATTCATTTTTTACATTTTTAAACGTCTTGAAATAATATAGAAAATTTCACTGACATAATCATAAACATCAGAATCCTTAGATTAACTAGATTCTTCAACTTATACATTATTGAACATTCAATTTATTATATCCATGAATTCGTTCTCTTCTTTTTCATTTTCCATGAATGTTGAGACATTTATGATTTCATATTATATGAGACTATTATGATGTTTATCCAATGAAATATCATATATCACTTCTAGTGATGAAATATTTGAGCTCAGTATATTTGAGAAATTTCTAAAAAACTTATTCACAATAGTAAAATCATCCAACATCACACAAAACCCATGATATTACTGAAAATTTCAGTTACTCTTATAAAGTAGTCATCAATATGCTCATCACTAGTCATTTAGTATTTTTGAATTTTAATTTACCAATTTTCAATTTGGATTCTCTACCATTGTGATTTACTTCATAACATCATCTAAATTGATCCTTGATCTCCTTGGAATTTTGGAAACCCATCACATATGTAGAAACCTTTTTGGTTAAAGACATCATGATTGTATTCTGAGCATTTCCAACAAATTCATGATGTCTCTTTTTCTGTTGATTCGTAGAAAAATCTTAATTTATTAGAGATAAAACCACTATTGTTTTATATCTCATGTCTATGCTAAGATATACATGTTAAGTATTCAACCTATTCCTCCAACTATGGAAGTTCATGATATCAATAGAAGAAACTCCACAACAATTCAGTAAATAATAATTCTCCATTTATCATAATGTATTCTGAACTATTGATAGTACCTTATACAATAATACCAATTATTGTTTCCACAGATCATTTATGTACTACATATAAGGGGTGAATCAGTCGTACCGTTTTTTTAATATTCTATCATTTTAATGAAACTATTGTGAATGATTAATTTCTTTATCCCTCATTTATAAATCGTAGATTATCTATATACACAACAATTAAATGCTACATGAAAAGAAATATATTTTTATATGGTTTGGTACTATGACCTACATGATTGTGGTAACTAGTAATACTCCCAGTTTAGAAATATTTCACTATATATAGATGGTAAAAACCATTGAAAGTCCCATTCACATAAACACTAGGTCCTAAAATGATCTATTGTATATTCCCACTATATTTTACAAGTTCCCACCAAAATGGGTGATGCTATAGTCTCATAAGAGAATCATTATATAATGTCTCACAATATTAATTTCATCCCACTGGTCTACTCTAGAGTCCCACAAAACACTTCAACAAGTCTTGAATCACATTAATTATTATCCACTGACAGAAAGAAATTTTTCCTATTTTGAAATCTTCTACACATCCTTGAGATTATTTAATTATCTGAAACAATTTGGATCACCTAATTAGTATTTGTATAATATACAATTTCTTCATCATTTGGGAAAAATCATTCTAATCCTACTCACTATCCACTGATTATAAACTGATCTAATGTTGACTTAGCTCTCGGAGTGCTCATAAATATATCATCAAAATTACATTCTACGTTAATCTCAAAAATCATATCCTACAATATACATGAAATATATATAATTAAAGTTTGTTTTCAGAAATAAGGCACTTGTAATCCAATATATGGACTTCAGAAAATTATTCTACAAATAATATAAACAAGTTTACCTTATTTTATGAACGCTTTAGAATATGTACATTAATAATTTCACATGTATTTTTTTCACACAAAAAATCACATAACACCTTAAAACATGTTCAATAAAAAATATTATAACATATTGATTTGAAAACTATCCATCATGTAAAATCATTTCAAAATATACATTCCACATCCATCTTGGGCACTTAAGTTAGTACACACTATCCATCAATTAGTCTCAATTTATGTGATTTCATATAATCCTCATGGTTATATCATTGAATTCATTTTTCTCAATAAAATTCATGCAACCATAGTGGAACCACCTAATTCTCGAAAACCATGTCCATATAAAATATCCAATACACTTCTTTATTAGTTTAATATACTCATTCTTCACATAGTCTCATTTACAAATGATAGTAATGAATGTGATCATAATACCTCATGAAAATCAGTTAGTTCTTGTACGAATATCAAAATCATAAAATCATCACAGAATAAATATATTCATGAAGAACCTTGAGTGTGGAATGCACATGTTGAGTACTCATAGGACCATCCATTAACTTCACACAAAAAGAAAGGTTTCTACAGAACCGTTCGGGGTCAAGAGTGATTAAACTTCACTGAAAAAACTGAACCTCTGTATTGCAACATCTCATGGGAGTATAAATCAATAAATATTAAAAACAAATCATCTATATAAACCATGATTTATGAAAAAAAAATATTCACAAGCATATAAACGGTACATTTTCTCTATGTTTCAAAAACATTTATTCAATATTTTTTCACTTGAAAATAATGTTTCTTGTGATAACAATCATCCCGAATTTTCTAGAACAATAAAAAAAATTAACAAATCGATAAGAGAAATTTCATGATGAAAATACCATGGATATATTTATGTACTCGACATTCAGAAAAAGATTGCTAGTGAAGAAGAGGTCATGTGCTTTTTCAGATAGATCATTGAAATTATCGAGTAGACTGAATGGTTATAGACCTCAATGAGACAATCATATGGACATGATCCTCATATAAGAAGATCAGATGGTTGGTGATCTTTTGCATTTATATTACCCGATCTCAATTTGAAATGAAAAACATGTTCATGATCATTTAAAATACTTTTCATGAATCATTCTTCATTGAAATGGTTACCAAATGGTGATATCACCACTAGACACCACCACATGCTTGGCCTCCCATCCTATTTTCTTCCACCCCCACATGACAATACCATTGTGCCTCTTCCTTCATGTGTGAACACTCCTCCACAAACCATGCAACATGGCTTGGCTTGGGCTCAATCCACTTTATCATGGATGACCCTCCAGGGTCTCACATAAAAAAAGGGTTGAGTTAGCTAGGTTTATCTCTATGTGTTGGATAATGTTTAAGTACAAACCAAAAAATATACATTGAAAATATATATCCTTATTCAAATTTAATTCCAAACTATCTTACATAACCCCATTTATGAAATTATACGATAAAAATCATGAAAAAATTATACATAAAAAATAAATAAATTTTTCATGGAATTAAATTCTTCTTAATTAATTAAATTTTACAGTCAATATACCTATTCAATTCAACCAATGAATGATTTCCATTGAACATAATGAATCACGCATAAATCATCATAATTTTTGGTTATGTGTATTTTCATAACAATCATCATCTAAATTTCACTAAAAATGACATATTATAATCATATCCATATCAAATCTAGTAAAAAATAATGAAAAAAAACGCAATTAAACTCCAATTACAATTCACCTTCCTCCCATAAAAGTTTAAAATCATAAATATATGGTGATAGAATTACATAAAAAACATTTTAATGTTGTTTTTGGTCTAAAACTCATTAAATTAAACACGATGTATTTCCACTTCATATAAACTTATAGAGAAAATTTTTTAATTGAAAAAACATAACATAGATAAGTTTTCCAACTAAGTGTATGATAGGGATTCATTCCATAAATGTATTGTCCATGTATGAGAATTCTATCTTCATTTTCAAAAGTAGAAAACTATTGGTAAAATTTTCTTCTACTATGGAAAATCCAAGGGATGAAATAATTTTCCATTAGATATCCAATCACTTACATGCTATCTTTTACTTTTTGCATAATTTTAATTTGAAAATGAAAATTTAAAATGAGGAATTATAGGAATATATCAACTTATCATACTATTATTCTATATAAATACTAAATTGGACTGTGATTAGTATTCCAACTTATAACGTGATTTCCCAAAATTAAGAGACTTGTAAAAAAACATCTTACTTTCTATATAGAACATAGTCCTTCAGGCAGGAAAATATCTTCCTTTACCCAAAACCCCTCAAGAATTATACTATATTTTTAAATTATTTCTTCCAAATTTTTTTGAAACTTTTTAGAATATATTTCTTCCATACATTTTTCGCCATCATTTTAATCAATCATAATGTTGTTTGTAGAACCATAAATTCCATTAAACCTATATACAACTATTTTTTAAAATCCCCATAGATACAATAATTTTTCACCATTTCAAAATTATTCTACTTCAGTAATTAAAATCCTTTAATAAAATTTATCATACTTATTATATTGAAAACATCATCATTAATATATATATATATTTATTTCCAATTGCACCATTCCAAATTTATATTCTATAACATGAATTAATACGAGTAAAAATAAATGATTGTTGATTTATATTATTTTCAAAATCATCATATATTAAAATTTCAAACATGGTCAGAAAATGTGGTGTTATGGGCATTTAGTTTATTAATTTATAAAAAAAATCATTGACACCTTCCTCATCAAAATCACCTATTCATAATGTAGTAATTTAATTATAACTCATTATTAGCTATAAAAAATATCAGGACATTAATTTAAGTTATTATATTAGAAAATTCAATTTCAAACTAACTTTTATAAATAGATTTAAAAAATATCATAAAACATTTAGAAATTAAATTAATATAATATATTTTACTTTATAAAATTATTTGGTTCCAATATCTAATGATTATAAAAATTTTAAACTATATATTTCCATTATATTGACATTAAATAATTGTTTAATTCTTACATTTCATAATTGAATAAATTGTATATCATACATTCCTCTTAAATCCATAGAACATTCAAACTTAACATGTGGAGGAACCACAAAAAATACATCATCAGTGTAATATGGACATGATGATTCTCTTGAAAAGACCTTTTAAATTTTTTCATCATTAATATCAATATTTACAATGATTTCTAATTATACATGAAATTTATCAACCTCAATTTAAATCGATATTCCAAATGAAAAGAAATTCGGAAGGGATGAAATATAGAAAAACATAAATAAATAAGAGAAACAAACTCTCAATGCACATATTTGGGTGACATTAGTAAGGTTTCTCCCACAATAAAATGAATACAATATAAAGAGATTCTCTATATAATATTAAAAGTAAAATTATAGAATAATGTATTATAGACTAGTGAAATAAGATCAATATAACAACAATGATCTGGGATAATAAATGAACTCTCTCAATAAGATTTACTACTTCAAATAAAAAACACACTACATCAATTACAAGTAAATATAAATAATTTATTTTAAAAAATATAAATAATATTATAAATTCCTATTAATGAATGTTTTAATGTTTCTAAAAGAAAATACCATAATTTTAAATAATATCTACTTCCATATGATGTCCATAAAATAAGGAAAATATAATATGCCACAAAAAAATTTAACATATAAGAACTAGATTAATAGATATTGAGTGTTATTGAAGTCATTGGGGGTATAATGTGTATGTAATCATTTAAAAATCAATAATATATAAATCCAAGAGATTATTTGTTCAGATAAGAATATATAATTGAATATGATATTTTCTAAAAAATGATTTTATATGATGAAATTATTGAATCCCAAATGTGATTTGAAATCAGAATCAATTATAAAAGAACGCATTTTATTTTAGGATATTATTAGTTAATCTGAATTGGGATTACATTAAATATTAACCATAACTCTAAATTTTAGTGTAAAAATATATCATAAATAAAAAAATACATAAAATTCATGAATTACTAGAAAAAAATATATAAAAGATTAGAAAAAATATTAGCAGCAATATAGATTTGTGAGAAAATCAAGAAATAAATAACTTTCATCAATTAAAACATTACTTGATTCATATAAAATTGAAAAAGTAAACCCGAATTGAAAATATCTATAAGATAGGGGAAAAATACACATTTATGGAAATATAAATACAACACTGAAAGAGGGAATGTAGTGGAAAAATATTTCTTATGGTGGATGCTTGTGGAAATGATTAATGAATGACATTAGTTTTTCTAGATTAATGAATTAATGTGATAAGATTCACCATGTGAGTCAAAAGATTCCACATTCCAGAGAAATAATGTCCTTGAAATGAGTTTAGCTGATGTTCTACAAAATTATAAAAGGATTATCTTGTAATGTTTGTGAATAAATGACACGAAAAAGTGGTTTATCATATCTATTTTCAATTAACTGATATGATAAACCAATTTTCAATGTCATTTTTTTGTTAACTAAGGTTAAAAATAAAAGATGTAACGATTTAAAATCATTTTTTGGACCAAAATTTAAAAATTTCATTACATAGGTTATAAATTATCAAAACTAACAAAGCATTTAGATAAATATATTTTTAAATGTTGATTTCAATATAATATAAGATTCCACCATCATATCATTTTGGTTTTTTGTATCTTTTTGTCTCCACAATTGTTCCAGGAAATGTGTATTGAAATTCAACAATTTTATCATTTCCTACTTTCATGAGTATAATTCATTAGTCCTTTATCCTACAATTATTTCTTATGGGATGTCATTATTTCATTCCATTCATTTCTCAATGAAATTTCTTTTATAAAAGTATAACCATATTTTAATTATTGTCATTCATACCATATGACCGCATCTTATCTCAAAATTCAATTTTATATTTGAGATTATAACACACTATCACCTTATAAATTTCAATTACTCATATTTCAAACTCTTTCAATAGATTCCATCCTTTTACATCAATAAATTGGTTTCAATTCCCTTATAAATCAATGATAAATGTATAATTGTATCATAAAATACTTTTAAATATCATATTATAACATTAAATGTATTTATTATCTTTTTTTATCATGCTCCAAGAACTCCATTTAAAATGTTCTTAATAGGGATTCAAGCTAAAACATTTTGAAAAAGATAAACTTAAATAATTCACACTCTATAGATTCACCTTCATACTTTCATTTTGTGTTCTTGATTAATTTCCACCACTTCTCAGTTTTTCCCTAAAGTTGGTACCAATCTATAACAACCATATGTTTCTCAAAATAATGGAACAGATAAATAATATTTCCTACAACATTGATCTATTGTTCGGTAATCAATTTTCTATATGATAAAAAAAGTATATGTGGTCATCTTCACATAAATGATTTAATATGGTCAAAACAATTGTTTTTATTCTTCATAACATTATATAGCTGATTTTACTTCTTCATGAATTTGTTATATCAACTTCCACTGTATTAGTAATGTCTTCATTTCATTTCACGTTGAATTTTTACACATCCTTCTATATTTCTACATTTATTAGTAATTATAAAACATAAATAAGATAATTAATTAAACTCTGGATAATTAGAAATTCTAATATAACATTAATTCTAAAAATTATATAATATTGTGCGTACTGAATTATGAAAATTAATTTATTGTTCTTCCATGGAGAAATAATATCTTTATATTCATGTCATACATTTTTTTGATAAAAAGAATCATCATAACCAAAAAAATCCCCCATTAGTGTTTAGAAAGGTCTACAGAATTAGGACCACTCATCTTGCCCCTGCGTGATGATTGATACAATTATTAACTGGTCTTTTTGGTATAATTACCACAAGTTGAATCTGTATCACATAAGAATCCTTGATAAAGTATCCAGAAAGTGATTTATTTCACTTGGAAACCACGTACTTCATGATTAACTAAAATTTAACGATTATTTAAAATAATTTTAATTATCCCTTTAGTTTTTAATAAGGTTTTCTATTACTAATTTCTACAAATAACTAATCCCTTATTTGATACTGTTGATAATGAGGCAAAATTGCATACATAGTCTTAAAAAAATTACTTAATAAAACCTTTTTAATGATCATTTACTCATCAACATTTTTAGGTTTGGTGTCATGGAAACATGGAACATAATACATGGAATACATGGATCACTTAATAGAAAAATTATATATATTAAAAGGAATATTTATTAATCCATCATAGATCACATTACTGCACCAGATTTCCAGGGGAAATTTTTCAACAGATATGGGTGAGAATAATGCATATAAATTGGTAAATGAATATGATTCATAAATGAATTTAACGGGTAAAAGATGATATGTAATATATTGAAATGAACAAAAATAAAATAGTTGTAACATGATTGTAATAACAAGGGGAAAACCAAATCATATGTACCTGATGTATAACATATAAATGTGTCAATAAAAAAATGATACAACCAAAATTATATCATAAAATTTCATCACTAATGTGTCATAAAATAATTTTAACAATTTTATTAACAAGGTATCATAATACTTTACCAAGGGAGTCTACTTTTTTAACATGATCATTTCATCTCTAGAAATTAATTCTATAGAAAATTCATTATACATATGTTAGAGTGAAACCATAATTTTTAGATCATTATTTATGCCACATTGATCATATTGAATAATAATTTATTTCAATATTTTCATCCCATTATTATGAAATTTGGGTATTGATAATGTAACTGATTTAATAATAAATTACTTTTTATATATATTATAAAACCTGTGAACGAATAAGGGTAAATTATTCACATTATGAATGTATGTCATGGAAAATAAATTAGTGATTCTGATAGTACAATAGTTTTACAAAAGGTATATAGAATTGGGATAATGAGATAAAATAGTAGTATCCCATAAATAACACATTATTGGGATAATAAAGCGTTTGATGGAAAAATATGTAATGATAATAAATTGAATGTAAACGGGTTTTTTTGGAAAAACATGTAATGATAATAAATTGAAACTAAACGTGAATGTAACAAAATAAGTATATGAATAAAAAGTTAGTGGCGGAGAACCCTCCCCTAGATATGTAGATTCTCAACTCTTGGGGAGGACTCCTTAGAACCAATGTACCTTGTTTAGATGGATTTAGAGAGGGGTTATGGTATCTTCGTCGTCAATTACATTGGGATTTAGAGGGATGAGATAATAAATGGGAGTGATCCACCTTTTATTATAGATTATGAGGGGATTGTTGGGAAAACATAAATAACGTGGGCAACAAGAATGACATAACATAGGGTTTAGCGGGGATTGGTGATTAAATTAATTAATTGAGTAAATATTTGAGATACATGTTGAGTTGACCTACCAACCTCATATAGGTATTTGAAATTTTCAGATATTCAGGTTTATTTAGTGAAAATTAGGTCACATTAGACCAATTATTTAAATACTTATTAATATTGATTAAATTTTAATAACAGAAATTAATTTTTCAATAAAAATATAATATGAAACTTATTACCAAATTTTAACAATATTAATCAATATTTGGGATCCTTTCAATGTAAATTAATTTCTATATATGAGAATATTATCATATAAATTAAAATTTATAATGTGTAAAAAACTAATTCCAAAGAAAATTTTGTTTTAATGGTGATGTTTTCTAACCACCATTGGACATAAATTAATCATGAGTGTTAATTTATTTTAATATTGTTATAATGATCATAAGATTTTATTAATTTAAATTTGTGAAATTTATGTTTTTTATTCAATGTTTTTATGTAATAATAAATACTGGAATTATTCAATTTTAAGAAAGTAGAATATTCTAATCATTAAATAATTTATGTATTCACTTTGTAAAAATTATTGGATTAATGTTACAATATTTTAGTGTATAAAATATTAAAAAACAAATTTAATTAATTATTTAATCATATCATAATGGAATTTTTTGCATATAATGTTAAATTTGTTTAAAAAAACATATTTTATGCATACATTGATTTGTTAATAAATTTTTTATAAAAAATTATTTTCATTTTATTATTGAAATTATTTTTCTTTTTTATAAATATCATTATAAAAAACCCTTTTTTAATCTTATCAACCATATGAATATATTACAATTGTTATGTCAATTTAAAAAAATGTTTTTAGGGAACTAATTCATTCTGTGATTCTTGTGGAATAGTTAATGAAACCATTAGACTTATTTAATGGAACAATATATATGATCCTAAATATATGGGTGTTACATTACAACCATCTTCATATATTCATGAATTCTTAGTATATGTAACTACTATATACAAAATTCTAGAAACATTACCTTTCTTGACATCAAAATTCACTATTTCTACACACATCTCGGAGGTCCCTTGTAGGGTGTGAGTATGAATATCTAACATTCATCCTCCACCATTGTTCAACTAGTTATGATTTATCATTAACAAATATAGGTCAGTTATAGAGAGGGGTGAGTTACTCATAGTTTCCCATACAGGTAGATATTAACCCTCGCACACTAGTTCAGATCATAAGTCATTACACTATTACCAAAAACATTGGATCCATTCTAATCCTTTCCTATTGCCTTAATGAATGTCACTATAACATAATAGATTTTACATACTCATATTACCTTTTTAACAACTTCCATATCAACATCCTAATGAAACTAAATTTATGGGGAACATCTATCTGTAAAAATACCCTAGCCATCAGTCCAAACATATCCCCTTAAAAAGGGAAAATATATCTCATAATCAATGATTTCAATATTCCTGGTGATCATATTTCGACCTACATCGTTTACCTCCACTAAATTGATGGTCAACTAATTCACTCTTTAGAATCTCAATATACAAAGGATATATTGAACAATGAATGGTCCAAACCAACTAATTTTCCTTCTCATGTGCCCACATTACCAGAACAACATCAGTCACATGTGGAGCTGTTATTGTCAACAATTGATAGATACAATACATATGGAATACCTTGTTCACCCAGAAAATGGGAGTGTTCATCAACAACAATTTTACACTGGTGCCCAGGTTACCACAGACTCGGTAATCAAAACCACCCATACAATATTGACATACAATAACACCACCAATATCGAAACACTATTCCATATCATATGACGAACATACAAACCAAGCAACATAATCAAGGATTACTATGTAATAAATTAGTTTAATGAACACTATACCAAACATCATCAATATAATCAAATACATATCCAAATGTACTTTCCTTAGAAAACCATATGAACATCATTTTTTACCATGGGTACCACAACTGGATCTAATTATTGTCACCCACCTGAACCAAATCGTTCTCTAATTAACAATATTGCATTAATATGCATAAAACATATGAAATTTCTTAAAATAGACTTATTGGAGATAGAAGGACTTTAATCAATGAGAATCATTAGTCGATTTAGCATCAAATTGAAGAAATCAGACAATATATAACATATCCTTGATAATAGTAATTGACATGATAAATACCTGAAAAATGGTGAGGGTGAACATGAATAGTCATCCATAGGAAAATAGAATATCATGTTGAGATTCTATTGAATTTAATACCACGATCATGAGGTAAATGAAAAAATAACATTTGTGATGAGAGGAAACTATGAAAGCTAAGGGGATCAAGAGAGAAATATTTTTTTATATATATCCATTCTTATTGAAATTATAACGAGGCCAATAATTCATTTTTAATCCTTAAATAAATCAATTAATGGAAACTAAAACTTTTTATAAGAACAATTTCAGCATGAACCTCATGGTAAAATCCATCTACTAGACCCACCATACTTTATTTCCCATTGATCATAGTGCAATACAACTACTCCAAATCCACACTATTTCCTCAATCCCATGCCTACGGTCAAATTGCATTTTGATTCCACTAAGAAAAATGAATTTCTATTACCATTCAGGGAATGATGGAATAGTCCCATATGGTTTTGAGATTACACTACCTTACTCTATACCATTAATAAAGTATAAATCCCTATTTTTATGTGATCGACATTCATCCAAATTTTTTAATCTTAAATAATTTTTGTATCACAAACTCCCAACATAATAATATTATATTAGCTACATTGTGGTCCACATCCAACCCCAAAATATGTTCTTATACAACTTATCATAATTCCCTGGTTCCCTTCTTGGGGATATGACCATGAAATTCCAAATAAATTTTTTCTCCAAGTAATGTCCAAATTTCAATGACTCATCTCATGACCTGTGTTTCCAGCTCTAAAATAAAAATATTCCAAAAACCCATATGACCAAGCCACTATTAGTCTCAGATTTCATCAAATAAGAACAATGGTAATTACACCACTCAATCCAGTATAAAATTTTCTACGCATTTTTTGATTCATTACCTATTCAAAACTAAGCGAAAAGATGACAAAAAATAATCATCATATATAATACTAAATATAATTCACCAAAAGTTGAAATGTTACTTATATTCCAATATATGTTGATGTAAAAAATAAACCAGAAAAATTATTTCTTATTACTACAATGTGCTTATGAAATTTTATTCAGCATTAAAAAACATCCACCTCAAATCTCTCAATGATAATTATCAAAAATTAATTCAAACCAAATGTATGGATATATGAGAAATTAGGTGTAAACTATAGGATTATATTAAAAAATACTATCATCCATGTTAAAAGTTTATTTAATAGTTTAATTTTATGAAATTAATCAAATAACTATTGTATTTAGATAATAAAAATGACCTTATCATCAACTGAATTCAACTAAATACAATTATATATTCAGTTTACCATAACACTGCACTTGTTTACTCCAATCATGATATCCAATAAAAACCTAGAACCATAACCTGATAAATAAAAACCATACTAAAGAAAGAAGATCTTTAAACCAATAAATAATAAATACAAATTGTATTTTTAAAAAATACTCAATAAAATATAAAAACATATAATATGGAAGAATAATAGATATTATAAAAAAAATTTAATTGAATGAAATAAAAAACACATGAATTGCATTAAAATTGTAATGACCTTTGTCTTGATTACATTTTTATGGATTAATTAAAGAATATAATGTGAAATTTAGAGTTTTAAGGTACAATCCAATATGAATATTTTCTCCGAGATGAGTTCATGATTTTCACTTTGTGGTTTGGAAATGAATTTATATCTTTTAAGATGATTTATTTTGAATGTTTTGATTTATTTAATGTTTGGGAGGCTATTCCAATATTTGGGAAACCATCACAAGGGTGACACCTGCATTTTAAAATATCATGTCTAATGTTATTAATATTTTACTGACTTATTATATACTCCCTTTACTAATTTTATATGAAAATGTGCATAAATTCTGTGAAATAATAATGTTTTTATATTATGTATAATTTTTGAGAATTTTTAGAAGTAGTCTAATTAAGTAAGTTTACTGTTTTAATAATAACTATCACTATACTGATCGAAATTGTGTGGTTCTTGTTTTTTAGGATTCTCCTTTAAATATACACATTTCATTAGAAGGTACCATGAGCCAATTCTGCTATTTGAATGGCCATATGGTCCTCACAAACAAGACCAAAGAATCTGTGAAGAAATTGGAGTATTCATGAAGATTGATTTACAGGGCTAAATGAAAAATTCCAAATTTAATTATTCTCCACCATAGTTCTGGGAAAAATGTAAAGAGTCTTGTATAAAACGTTCAGGGCCCAAATCTATGAAAAAGGGGCCCAAATTAAGCTTTAAAATCCATCCCACCATTCAGGCCTAGAATTAAAATCAGTATATTATTCTTGACATATCTCATGATGTAAGCATCCAATCGAGCTGCAATTTTTCATTGTGAAACAGGCGATATAGGCGGCTGACTGTGTTGAAGAAATCATTCGTATTTGAATGCATATTCCTATTAAAAAACCCTTTCGCATTTTGGACTTTAATAAGACTGGATTGAAATGGACAGTTTAACTTTGTTTAATCAACCGACCATATCATTTGATTCTGAAGTCCAAATGAATCCAAATTTTGAGAGTAGTCGGTGAAATTTATTATCCACATCGTTGAGGAAGGATATTGCTCGAGATTCAGCTGTCAGAATAGCCAACATGGCGATGCAAGTGGAGGGACAGATTGTGAATGAAAACAATCCACTCCTTGGGCTATAAATACTCTCCCCTTCTCTCTTTGAAAGGGGTTGGCATTTCAGAAGAGAGGTGATCATATTGGCTCGACCAAATCCTTTCAAAAGTCTTTGGAGGACCTTCCATACTCAATTTTTTAATTGAGAGACCTTTCCTCCTCTCTTTGTTTTCACTTACATTCATGTTCTTCATTTTTGTAATCTTGTAATTCTCCTACTTTGTAATTATGTTTTAATGAAAGTTACTTCTTAAATATCTCTTATTCTCATCCACATTCTGTAGTTTATTATTTATGTTCTTAAAATAGTTTAAATTCATTTGAATCCCCTTCCCTTATTCTGATTCCTCATTCAATTGAAAATCCATTTTTAATTTTCTTCATTGTTTGTGTGTGTGTTCGACACACTACTCTTATCTTGTCCCTTCATTATTCTTCTCTTTATAATTCATCACCTTAAACATATATTAACAGATTAATAACCATCTTAACGTCTGAGTTAATATCTCATTGGGTTGTCTTTTAATTTAGGTATGTTAAGAGATTGAGTGCTTTCGCTCGATGAGTATTCGTTGAATTAACATTGTGTGTGTTCGGCTTAGCATGTCATGGATCAATGACTTGTTTTGTTTAACGTGTGGTTTCCATGGATTAATGGAACCATAAATAAACTACCATAAACAAGATATGATCAATATTAGAACCCTTAGATAAGTTAAGGCTTGGATTAAAGCCTTAACACTTGGGAATTCAAATCAACGTCGACTTGTGACATGGGTGTTTATTTAATTGAAATATAAATCAAATCTCAAGGATATCACAAGATTAACTAACCTAATGATGAAATCACCCAAATAATTATCAATTTGTTAAATCAATAATAATCAATTAGTCATTTCAATTAAGCTCTGCAAACAAACCCCCCAATCAGGATACAATCAACTAAAAACAAACGACTATTTCAAAGTATCATCACCGAGGATTCGACCCGAGTGCTGCTATACACATTAGTAGAGCACCAGAACTTTTTCCGGTAGATAGGCGAAAATTGTCCGTACATTTCAGATGGCACCGTTTTTGGGGATGGTTCTTTATGTAGTCATTAGTTTTTGGTTATTGTAAAAAAATCCAAAAAAATTAAATTTAAAAAAAAAAATTAAAAAAACACACAATGAAAAACCAGTCTTACTCTTAAAAATCATAGACTGAAAAAATAAAACCCCATCTTCCTCTTTCTTAAAAATTCTCTCTAAATTCCATGTAGACTTCCAAAAAATCCCTCATATTTTTCTGAACCTGAAATTGAGCGAACACTTCACCAACATAGGAGGAACATATGATATAATCACATAATTCATGAAGCAGTCCTTGTCCAACCGGTTGAATTAGATATGGACAATCCTAGGGAACAAACACTTAAAGTACTTACTGCCCATGATAAGAATTACCAACCTCTTAGTATTCAATATCCAAACATAGAGGCTGACTTCGAAATCAAATCATGTTTGATTCATCTTATTCCTCATTTCCACGGGCTAGTCGGTAAGGATCCACTTCTACACCTTAAAGAGTTCTAAGTAGTGTGCTCTTCCATGAAGCCCCAAGGGGTTTCTGAGGAACAAATAAATCTCCAAGAATTCCATTTCTTCCTACATGACACTACTATTTCATGTCTCTACTACCTTCCTCCTGCTTCCATAACCACATGGAATGACATGAAGCGCCTCTTCTTAGAGAAATTCTTTCCTGCTTCTCGTCCTGCTTCTATCCGAAAGGAAATAAGTGGTATCCATCAGTTTCCAAGTGAATCACTCCATGAGTACTGGGAGAGGTTCAAAAATCTTTTTCCAAGAAGCCCACACCACCAAATTCCTGACCAGCTCATGATCCAATACTTCTATGAGGTGTTATTGGCTATGGTGAGAACTCTTATAGATTCCACAAGTGGCGGTGCTCTTATTGATAAAACTCCTGCAACTGCAAGAGATCTCATAAGTAACATGGATGAAAACACAAGAACAATTCCATACTCGATCAGATGCTCAAGTCAAAAAATCCCAAGATAATCATTCAATTGAGCCGAACAAGATGACTGAGTGGATGAGTGAACTTACAGGTCTTGTGCGACAACTAGCTGTGGCCACCAAATCCCCAACCTCGTCTTCTCTATAATCAATGTTTCCTGGACCTATCAAAAACTATGGAATCTACAACTCTCCATCTTATCCAACTGACACATGTCCACAACTTCAATAGGATCAATCTGATTCATCTGGACCAATGGAGCTCAAAGCAACATATGCGTAGAGGAACACCAACCCTCAACTATCAGGTCAGTTTGTTAGAAACCTTAACCAACTTAACTCTGAGACCTTCTCTTCTTCTTATAACCAAGGCTTTAGGTATGGTAATCCCATATCTCATCCCCCTCAATTCCCTCCTAACAACCCAACCCAATTCCAATATGGTCAAGGTGTTGGTAACTTCCAACAACCTTATCCTTTTCTTCCTCAACCTCAAAGGAACAATCCTCCTCCTGGATTCCATTATCCTAGTGAGCCTTCCCAATTCTAAAACTAATAAAATAGATTTCCCAAGAACCAAAATCAAGGCAATCCCAATCAGGGACAAGCCTCTTCTTCCAAGCAACCATGGGAAAGTGCAGTGGATGATCTTGCCTCATTCACTCGTTCTAGCCTTAAAAACATTGAAACTCAAATAGGTCAACTTGCATCCCACCTGATCCAGCAAAAACAATAAAATTTTTCCTAACTCCCAACTCAATCATTACCCAACCCCAAGGGTAATGTAAGTGCAATTGCACATAGATCAGGAAATCAAATTTTTATGCCTCATGATAAATCCTCAAACCCTCCATTGAATGTTGACCTAGAAAACAAAAATAAAAATAAACTTGAAAAGGAACCTGAATCCATTCCCTCACCTCCTTCCATTCCACTTAGGAATCCAATTCCTTTTCCTCAAGCTGTTTCTAAACTAAGGAAGTCCTTTGAACCTGATCTTGAAATGCTCGACATGTTTAGACATGTTGAAGTCAACATTCCCCTCTTAGATGCCATAAAACAAATTCCTAAGTATGCCATGTTTCTCAAGGAATTGTGTACCCACAAGAGGCAAATTAGTACCTTTGAAAATGTTTCCACCCAACAATATATTCCCAAAAAGTGCAAATATCCAGGGACCTTTACGGTTCAATGCCAAATTGGAAGTTCCAACTTGGATGATTCAGTCATATACCTAGGAGCCTCTATTAATGTCATGAAAAAATCTATCTTCTCCAACCTTGGTCTAGGTCCCTTATATAAAATAGGTGTTGTCATTCAATTAGCCAATCGAAGCACAACCTGTCCTGAGTGAATAATTGAGGATGTCTTTGTCCGAGTCAATGATCTTATCTTCCCTACTGATTTCTATGTCCTTGACATTGAATGTGAGATGAACTCTTCTCAATCTCCCCTAATTCTAGGAAGATCATTCCTCATGACTGTGATAACCAAGATTTATGTCCATTCAGGCATCTTATCCATGGAATTCGGTGACCTACTGTTCATGTTCAACATTTTCCAAGCCATGCGATATCCATCTGAGGATAACTCTACATTCACAATCCATGCTTCTGAGTACAATTCTATGAGTCAATCGAACCCCAATACACCATGTTCTTCATGTTCTAATGACAATGGATCTTGTGAAATCTTCATTATGATTAACCAAGTCATAAATGGTGATGTTGATGTGGACCTCTCATTCATAGAATCCTTTAAATGTAGAGGAAGTTGAAAACTCTCTTGAATTCCACATCAATTCTGATCTCTACTGCTCCACCTTGGACAGTATTAAGTAAAATGAACCTGAAGCAACTGAAGTCCCTTCTTCCATTCCTGAGTTGTCTAGCCCAAAATTGAAAGATTAGAATGATCTGAAACATCTTCCTGCACACCAGAAATATGCATTCCTCTTCCATGATCACTCATATCATGTCATTATCTCAGCCACACTTACTGAAACGGAGGGGTCCAAACTTGTTCAAGTATTAGAGGAAAACAAAAACGCCATAGGTTGGACCGTAGATGACATACCAGGAATCAACCCTGCCCTTTTCATGCATCACATCCATCTTGAGGAGTTTTCCAAACCAATTAGACAACCACAAAGAAGGCTCAATCCACTCATCCTTGAGGTATTTGGGGAAGAGATCACCATGATTCTTCAATATGGTATTATCTACCCAATTTCTAATAGTGAATGGGTTAGTCCAATTGAAGTGGTACCTAATAGGGGTGGGATAACTGTTTTCATAAATGAACATGGAGAGGTAGTCACAGATTAAGAGAAAAACAAATGGTGTGTGAGAATTGACTATAGGAAATTGAATGTTGAAACAAGAAAAGATCACTACCCTCTTCCATTCATTGATCAAATTCTAGAACGATTGGCCAGAAAGTCACACTATTGCTTTCTTGATGGATACACTGGCTACTTCCAAATCCCAATCGCACATCCAGAACAAGAAAATACTACTTTCACATGCCACATTGGAACATATGCATATTGAAGAATGCCTTTTGGACTTTTCAATGCTCCTACAACATTCCAGAGGTGTATGATGTGTATCTTTTCTGAATTCATTGAACACTGCATGGAAGTATTCATGGATTACTTCCTCATTTATGGTGAGTCATTTGAATCTTGTTTGAATTCACTCTTTCTAGTCCTTCATATGTGTGTCAACTGTAACCTTGTGTTAAATTTTGAAAAATGTCACTTCATGGTTGCAAATGGGATTGTTCAAGGGAAAATAGTTTCAAATGATGGTATTGAAGTCGATCCATCCAAAATTTAAGTGATCCAATCACTTCCAGAACCCAACTCTATTCGAGACATCCGTTCATTCCTCGGTCATCCTAGTTTCTATCGGCGATTCATCCACAACTTCAGTATAATTTTCCTCCCACTCACTCGTTTTCTCTAAAATGATGTAACTTTACATTTTAATGAGGTTTGCAAGAGATCCTTCATTGAACACAGAATTTCTCTTACATCTGCCGCGATAATCCAACCCCCATATTGGTCATTACGCTTTCAGTTGATGAGTGATGATTCTGAGAGAGCTTTTGGGGCTATTCTTGGTCAAAGAAGAGAAATAATTCCTCATGTCATCTATTATGCCTGAAAAACATTGGATGAAACTCAATCTCACTACACTGTCACTGAAAAAGAGCTTCTAGCAGGGGTTTTTTCCTTAGATAAATTCCGACCCTATCACTTAGGTGCCAAAATCATAATCTTCAAAGACCATTCTGCTATAAAGTTCTTACTCAGGAAAAGTGATTCCAAATAGAGGCTAATAAGATGGATCCTAATGCTCCAAGAGTTTGACCTTGAAATCAAAGATAGATCAGGAAATAAAAACCATGTTGCTGATCACTTGAGTAGAATTTCTAATTCTTATCAATCTAAAATCATCGATCCTGAATTCCCCACTGAGAACCTTTCATCTCTCACTCCAAAAATACCATGGTATGCCACAATTGTAAATTATTTGGTTTGTAGTGTTTTTCCTGAAAAGTTTTCAAAAGAAAAAAACAATGAAGTTGAAAAGTGATTCAAAATACTATTTTTGGGAAGAAAATAAACTTTCGAAAACTGGGTCTGACATGGTAAAAAGGAGATGTGTCGATGAAAATGAACATTCTTCCATATTAGAATTATTTCACTCACTTCCCGGAGGTGGCCACTTTGGACCACAAAGGACCTCCCGAATGGTCCTAGACTCTGGATTCTTCTAGACTTCACTCTTCAAGGACTCACATGAGTTCTGTCAATCATGTCCCACTTGTCAAAAGTTAGGCACAATTTCAATGAGAAATGAAATGCCACAAAAGCCTTTAATTTTCTGTGAGATCTTCGATGTTTGGGGCAACAATTTCATGGGGCCATTTCCCCCTTCCAATGGATTCTCATACGTTCTTATTGCAGTAGATTATGTTTCAAGGTGGGGTGAGGCCAAACACACTAGGAAGAATGATTCTCATAGTGTTAGTGAGTTCCTAAAGACCCAAAACATCCAAAGATTTGGCACACCATGTGCCTTGATCAATGACTTAGGAACCCATTTTTTTATTAGAACAATGGAAGCTCTTTTGAAAAAGAATGGGGTTGTACATAAAACTTCAACTGCATATCACCCTCAAACAAATGACATGGCCGAACTCTTTAATAGAGAAGTGAAAAGGGTACTTGAGAGAATTGTTATGCCCACTAGAAAAGACTGTCCTGAGAGACTTGGTGAAGCCCTTTGGGCTTATCGAACTGCCTATAAAACACCCATTGGGATGTCTCCTTTTAGGCTAGTTTTTGGTAAAGCATTTCACTTACCAGTTGAAATCCAATATAAGTCTTTTTGGGCTATGAAAAACTATAATTTTGATTGTGAAAAATATGGTGAAGAAAGATTGTTCCGACTGGTAGAACTGGAGGAGCTTCAACTTGAATCCTATGAGAATTCCAATCTGTACAAAGAGAAGGCTAAGGTACTCCATGACAGACACATCCTGAGAAATGTATTTCATGACGGTGAAAAGGTAATGCTCTTCAATTCTTGATTTCGGCTTCACCCAGGTAAGATAAATTCTCGTTGGGAGGGTCCTTTTGTTATTACTAATGTTTACCCATTTGGTGTAGTGCAAGTCCAAGACCCCTCTTCCAAAAGGACATTCACGGTTAATGGAAATTAATTAAATAATCAAAATGATAGGACGCACAATTGTAGATCCACATCAACTTCCATTGGATCCCCACTTTCTATAGGAAACCTACCACTAGATGGAGATGAAAACCCGCCAAATCTAAACCAGGGGAACCTCTTTCCCTGTAACTCTCTCTCTCTATCTCTTCCTCTCTCTACCTATTTCTTCTTCTTCCTCTCTCTTTCTTTTTTTTACCACCTTCTTCATCAAATCCTTTCTTTTTCTCTTTCTTGTGTGGGTGTCTATTTAAAAAAACCATAAAAACTAATAAAAAACCAAAAAACACAATTACTTAAAAAATACAAAAAAAATAGTCATGCTTACTCACCATCGAGTTTTGAAATTTTGTAAAACCATTTTGGGGATTTAACAGTCATGGTTTCATCTAAAAAATTTTGTATTTTTATCATGACTTTGGATATATAATTTCATGTAAAAATTAACAAATTTTGAATGATGAATTTTTTATTTGGAAAATTATTTTCCCAAACCGTGAGGAACAACATTTTCGTTCATTCCAAACCCACCTATGGCCATATTTTCAAACTGTGTGTTTTCACCCCCATTTGTGAGTCTTGATTTTTTGGACCTTCGAGCTGAATTTCCTACCTTAGTGTGCATTAATATGATAGATGCATTTTATGAACCACATGAGAATCACAATAGCCAAATAGCCTCCCATTTCTCTTACATTAATCCTCCTTTTGGAAGCCCCTTCGAGCCTATTAAAACCTTTTCTTTGATAGCCACATTACAATCCCAATAACTTTTCCCACCCAATATCAACATGGATTTTCATTGAATAATTTTTTTTGAAATTTAAGTGTTGGGGGGAATGAATTTCATTGTTTGGGTACCCTATTTTTGATTTTCAATGAGTTATCATCTTCTTGATGAAAAGAATCCATTTCAGTGTGGGGGAGAGGTTGTCTATCAATGTTTTTTGGGGAATGTAATGTACTTCCATTTATGTAATTTTGTAAATTTTTTTGACAAGTGTTCAAAAAAAATCAAAAATAATGAAAAAAAATCAAAAAAATAATTTATAAAATGGGTTGTGTCTTGGGTAGGTTAAAAATAAATATTTCTCAACCTTTGATCTTATTATAACTATTACAATTAGTGTCGTGAGGAGATCAAACATGGTTTGGGATATGAGTGTGAGATCTATTTCAAGGTCAACTTTCGAAAAAAAAAGAAAAAAATAACACTCGCATTATATTCTTATATCATTGGGAGAAGTTTTGTGGTTTGTAAATATTTCATCTTCCCATCCCCTTCATATTTTCTTCCTCTATTGTATCTATATTCACACAATCATTCCCTTGTAAATAGGTGTTTTCATTTCCTTCCATGTTTTATTTCAAAAAAATGTGTATTTCTTTTTCTATGTTGGTGTTTTACCCCTCTTCTTCTGTCTTGGACATTATATTCCTACCGTCCCATAGCCACAGAAAAAACCATCAAAAGACACCTTGATTTTTGTTCACTTTGGATAGGGATTGGAAGATGAGAGATCTTTTCAAACTCTAAGATTTTCACTGTTGGTTGGTGAAAGAGTGAACCTCCTCAAATAAATTTTATCATCTTGAGAGGTGTGAGTTTTGAGTGTCCACATTTTCCATTTATAAATTTGAGTATGAAAAAATGAATTAGTTTTGGAACATTGTTTCGGTAACAACATGTGGTGGATTTCAAAATGGATGAGTGAAATAGTCTAAACCTCCCCTGATTAAAGAAAATAAGATTTTAATATTTGTTGGTGAGTGAAAAATATTTTTTCAGGTTTTTATATTTATTGCACATGAGGACATTAACAAAACTAAGTGTGGGGGAGTGGATGTTATTAATATTTTCATGACTTATTATATACCTCCTTTAATTATTTTATATGAAATGTGCATAATTTGTGTGACATATTAATGTTTTAATATTAAGTATAATTTTGAGCATTTTTAGAAGTAGTCCAATTGAGTCAGTTTAATGTTTTAATAATAACTATAACTATACTGATCCAAATTGTGTTGTTCATGTTTCGTAGAATTCTCCTATAATATAAATGATTTTGGTATAATGTACCATGATCCAATTCTGCCATTTGAAGGGCCACATGGTCCTCACAAACAAGACCAAAGAATCTATGAATAAAATGAACTATTCCTGAATATTGATTTACTGGGATACATCCAGAAGTCCAAATTCTATTTTTCTCCACCATATTTCTGGGGACAATGCAAGGAGTCTTGTATAAAAAATTCAGGGCCCAAATCTAAGAACAAGGGGCACAAATTAATCTTTAAAATCAAGCCCACCATTCTGGCCCAGAATTAAAATTAGTATAGTATACATGACATATCTCATGATGTATGCATCCAATCAAGCTGAAATTTTTAAGTGTCAAATAGGAGATATAGGCGGACGACATTTTCGAAGTAATAATTCAGATTTTAAGGCATCTTCCAATTCAAAAACCCTTTCACATTTTGGACATCAAAAAGACTGGATTGAAATGGACAGTTTAACTTTGTTTAATAAACTGGCCATAACTTTTGACCTTTCAGTACAAATGACTCCAAATTTGAGAGTAGTATGCCAACTTTATTATATACAACTTTGAAGAAGGATATTTCACTACATTCGGCTATCTGAATAGACAACATGGCGATGCAAGTGGAGGGACAGATTGAGAATGCAAACAGTCCACTCCTTGGGCTATAAATACTCTTCCCTTCTCTCCTTGAGAGGTTTTGGAATTTCAGAAGAGAGGAGATCATATTGGCACGAACAATGCCTTGACCAAGGCTTGGGAGGACCTTAAATACTCATGTTTTTACTTGAGAGACCTTTCCTCCTCTATTTGTTTTCACTTACTTTCGTGTTCTTCATTTTTGTAATCTTGTAATTCTCTTTATTTGTAATTCTGTTTTAAAGCAAGTTACTTCTTCAATATCTCTTATTCTCTTCCACCTTCTATAGTTTAATATTTATGTTCTTAAAATAGTTTAAATTCATTTTAATCCCCTTCCCTTCTGATTCCTCATTCAATCGAAAATCCATTTATAATTTTCTTCATTGTTTGTGTGTGTGTTCGACGCACTACTCTTATCTTGTCCCTTTCTTTTTCTTCTATTTATAATTCATAACCATAAAAATATATTACCAGATTAATAACCATCTTAATGGCTGAGTAAATATCTCATTAGGGTGAGTTTTACTTTAGGTATGTTATGCGATTGAGAGCTTTCGCTCGATGAGTATTCGTTAAATTAACATTGTTTAGGTTGGGCTTAGCATGTCATGGATTAATGACTTGTTTTGTTTAATGTGTGGTTTCCATGGATTAATAGAACCATAAATAAACTACCATAAACAAGATATGATCAATATTAGAACCCTAGGTTATGTTAATGCTTGGATTAAAGACTTAACAGTTGGGAATTCAAATCAACGTCAACATGTGACATGTGTGTTAATTTAAATGCAATATAAAGCAAAGGCCAATGATATCACAAGCATAACTAACCTAATGATGAACTCACAATGATCATTATCAATTTTTTAAATTAATCATAATCAATTAGTCATTTTAATTATGCTCTAGAAACAAAACCCCACAATCGGGATACAATCAACTAAAAGCAAATGACTATTTCAAAGTATCATCGTCGAGGATTCGACCGGAGTGATGCTATACAAATTAGCAGAGAACCGGAACATTGGCCGGTCGATAGGTGACAATCGGCCGTGTGTTTCAATGTCACAGTGTGTACTTAGTGGGAGGTAATCATGGCCTCATTGGCCTTATAAGTGTCAAGGTTTTATATATGGTTCCATCAACTACCAAGTGGAACATAATCCGGAAACCAGTGGTCATTCTGGATTTGTTTAGATATTTTTTTCCTTTTCATCATTACCCATTATTTCTCACATACCTATAAAATTGAATTTAATTTCATCCCATCAAATGACAACCTATTTCTTTTAACTATTGGTTCTAATTCATCATATCCCCCCATTATCAAAGCGTAATGTGATCTATATGAGTTATCTATTAATAAATCTAATTGTTAGTTCCCTTCCTCCCCAAATATTATTTCTCGACTCTTCAAATTAAATTTCATCTACCCAAGTTATGTATTCATAATTAAATTCTATTACTTTATGAAGAATTCAGAGTATATTATGGGCCATCTTATTCAATTTCTTATAGGATTATCAAGAGGGTTTATTTCTATTTGTTTAATCAGTAATATCTTATTCGAATTGAGGGATATTGATCCCTTGGGGTATCAAAATATTAGGGAACATGTTTATTTATATTTTATTGATGTTTTTTAACCACATGACCTTAATGGTTTTAAAGAATTTATGGTGTAAACCATCATATTTGTTTTTCAAACATCATTATTCCTCATGTATATTGGTTATGTGTGTTGGGTACTTTTTTTGGAATTTTGTTTTCATTATATTATGGGATTTTATGTGATAATATTTAGTTTTTAAATATCACTATTAAAATTGGTATGTGGTCATGACTCAACGATCGATTCTCAATTTATTTATATAACATGAAAGTAATTTTGTTTAAAAATTAACAAAGAATAATTATAAAATTTTGTTGTTGTTAATTAGTTTCTTTGTAATTTATTTTTATATAACGAGATAAATTTTTTCTATGGTATTTGACTGGAATTATACAATGAAAGTCCCTTACCTATTCACTATGTAATAAATTTTACTAAAATAGGTGATTCTCATGGTAACCTTCATACTCTTAATCCTTATTGTCGATATCCCCTAAAAATATAATTTGGGTAACACATGTTAGGGTTTCTATCTAAAAATTATTATCTCCAAGATTTAGAAACATTTGCTGATAATAATAATAAGATAAATTTATAATATATGTACTGTTTTTTTCCACAAATATTCTTTAGGAGAGATTATACTCTCATATTATTTCAAAACACAAAACATTGATAGTTTTCATTTCATTTATATGGTACATAATCATATTTCCAAAAAAATATATTATTCAGGGAATCACTCAATACCACATTAAAAATAACGATATATAAGTGACCAAAAAAGTTATCCAATGTTCATTTACATGTATCAGTGGCCTTATAGTGGCTGGGTTTAAGAGGTGATAATAAGTCATTCACTATGAAAAATATTGTAGTAAATATTTTCAAATCCTTGGAAATTTACCAAAACTAAAGGATTTTAATTTTTTTTATTGTTTAATGAAAACCTTAATTTTTAAATGGATATTTTTAGAAAAATAATTCAAAATTATTTCCATATTCTTCTTCTTCATTCTTAATTTATTTTTTATACCAAAAATATGTTTTGAGGCAATAAAAATATATATTTTTAAAATTTATTTAGTAAAATATTTTCTTAATATATCTAATTAATGTATAAAATATTTAGTATATTAGGCCTTATTGAAATATGAAATTAAACACACATGATTTAATTAACATATCCATTATAACATAATTCCATTAATAATAGTTTATCCACAAACCACGTATTTACAAGAAATACCTCTTATATTCCTTAATAAATAACAATGATTGGTTCCTGAAATTTTATTAATGAAATTAATAAAATTTATTATCTACAAATTAATATGTACCACTATTGTTTGTGATCATAATTAGGTGTGGTAACCCATGTTGTTCCACTATAATTTTTCTAAAATGTTGACTTATTAATGATTAACACTATTTCATAGATTATTTCACTAATTATCTTTTTATAAACCATATTAATTACTATTATACATGAATTCAATTATGGTTATCTTTATGATGAGCATGAATATTGTTTTGTGTTATTATAATAATTATAATATAGTTTTGTTAATTATAAAGAGTTGTGTAATTTTAATATTATCATAGGAATTGATAGTTTGTTGTGAGATACTGATCATGATAAATTGGATTCAAAGAATCTAATTGAATTTTGAATCATGATTACCATTTTGTACTGATAAAATTCGTTTAATTAGTGATTTAGTCTATAGATTCTATTATCATTTTATTATATATAATTTTCATAAATTCTCATCTTGTTTTGTATATTGGTGTTAGGAAGGGATTATTATTCCTTGACATTGTATAAACCTTCCCCAATTCATCATCATAGTGTTAGGCACGAATAGGGTATGATACATTCCATTTATCATTGAATGGAAATATACCCTCACTAGATTTAGGATAAGTAAACTGGGATAGGTTATACAACTTCCCATTAAAATTTATCTTCGATCCATGTAATGTCATAAAGTATATGAAACTGGAATAGAACATTATGGTATTGGGTGCTATATATTATTTATTTTATGATTTCAAAAATATTCATTTATGATATAATATTTATCATAAATGATGAAATATACTAACATACCCCTAGTGGTGATAGAAACCCTAATTGTTTATACTCACATAAATATGTAGATTTGTTCATGAACTTACCCATTAATAAAAAATTATCTTAAGACATTATTAGTGGTTCCCTAATGTGTATTTTATGTCTAGGAAAACTCAATATACATACAGCCTCTATTTTTCTTATATCCTTGTAAATATATTGAGAATTGGAAATTCATTCACCTTTTTGGATCATTCATTTTTTCGTGGAAGTTGGATTGATTCACACATTGATGTTAGAGTTGTGGGATGTGGTTGATGGTCTTTTATGACTCATGACATATTATTAATTTTATTTCATCCATGTTATTCAAATTTTATATTTCAATTTTACCATGGATTGATTTTCATAGAATAGAAAATAATCTGTTCTTCATCTCATCGATTCATTTAGGGAGATTATGTCTTGTAGGAAATATTATTTATTTCATATAACTTTTTTGGATAACTTTATGATTTGGAATTTATATATTATTAATTTTTAATGAAATTTTTTTTAGAGACCATCTATGAAATAATTCTATATAAATTTCCAAAAAGACGCCTCCATTTTTCATGTTTTGAGTCGTGTTACTAGACTCGATCTTTAGGGGTCCATGTAACACTTATGGGGGAGAAATGAATATGATCCAAGTGTTTTATTTTTATTATGGTCAAATAAATTATATTTTCGTGTCTAACGAATTTCATGATTTATGGTTTTTTAAATTTTATTAGATTTTATTTAGGTCTATTGTGACTTCACAAGTAAATCGTTAAAAGGAATCATGATCCTCTTTATAATGTAAGATCAAGTTACCAAGGTTTTTCCATGTATGTAATATGTACCATGGGTTTTTGTGAGTCTTTCATTGTATTAATAATTTATATTGGAATGAAATTGGTGATATACATTTAGGGAAACAATTTTTTTGCCTCATGTAAGGTTTCATCATGTAGGAACACATGGGATCTCATACCATATTGCATGTTTTCTATTCATGTTACATTAATGTAGAACCAACTAAGGTTTGTTAACCACCCTCTAGAGAACATAAATTCCAAAGTTGTTTATTGTTTATTAATAAATTTCATCCATACATTAATATAAATACGTAAATGTTCGATATAGATCATGGTATATGTATAACACATAATAAAAGTTATATAACATTGAAAACCAAATCATAATAGTTTTGGTAAATGATTTCAATTACTAACCAATAAACATAAAAATAACATAAACAATTTATGAATGAAAAGTGAAATGAATTTTTATAAATCTAGAATCATGAGATATAAAATAATAAAATCTAATGATGTATTGTAAATCCGTTTTTTGAATTAGATCTTTGAAAACAAGTAGAATTATATTCACTCTCTAACTACTAAATTCCCTATCTCCTTTGGACATGTATATTGGTTGATATAGAAATCGGGATTACCAAAATGATCGTTAAAAATAACCATACAAACTCATATCATGGCAATTCGTGGATCATAGAAATAATTTAATGCATTAAAATGTATTCACTAAATCAATAAAAAAATTTCATTCTTAATAGGGGATGAAAAGAAATAGAAGAATATGATATTTTAAATTACCTAAAATTTTCCCCCAAAATAATGTAAATATAAATATTCAATCCCATTTCATTAAAAAATTTGTATAAATAAATTCACCCCTCTTACTCAATATAAAAAACCTATAAAACTAAAATCACTCAACAAAATGGAATATTTATCTTTAATTAGGGTAGTTTTAACCATAAAGTATTAATTAGTGGAATTTATATAAACCTGTGTGTATTTAATTGGTATTAATAAATTAGTAGTGATTTGTTTATTTATAATTGTCTTAGATTAGTATCATTTTTGTACAATTAGTGGTGGTTTCCTATTCATTTATTCATTGTTCTCTTTGATAAATTAAAAATGAAATATATTATGGGGGAATAAATTAACCCCTATGATAATGATATTGTGATGGGTTTTTCCTGAAGAAATTTAAATAATCTAAAAAAAATAGGATAAATAATAGAAATTAAAATTTGTATCGAAGAACCACCATAATTTATCTTAGGGATGACATATTTTAGTAGCGGTTTACAGATACTACTATTAATATTTTTTTGGAAAAAAATTTATAAAAATATTTCATCATATGATCAAACTAAACACATATTTATTAAAAAAAATAAATATTAAATAATATCACTTTTTAATCCATAATTTATGTATATAAATCCATTAGTCATAAATAAATCATTCATTTATTAATAACCAACATTCTTAAAACTACTCTCAATACTTCATTCATAAGATTAGTAATAAATTAATATAGTCTGGGTATAACATATTCTATCTATCCATGACTGCCACATCCATAAGTCCACCTCTATTGCACCTGACCACCTCCATAAATATTGTTATCATACAAAAAACTATCAACATAACAATAATATCAACTGAATCAAATACAATATAAAAATTAGAGTATTTTATCATAATAAAGAATAATTACTATAAGATAAATTATAATTTTCAACCATGCCAAAAACACTATATTCCATCATGACATTATTTTGAATAGTGTCATGGATCAAAAAAATAAATAGATACCTTTAGTATGCATATTTCATATCCAATATAGATAATAAATTTTATGAAAAGGAATATGTAATATAATAGACATAGAATATATTATGAATGATTCACTTAGTATATTTTTTATTTTGTTAATAAAATATATTACATTCCATAAAAAATTTCAATATTTGTTGAAACACATTAAAAACATAAAATTATTTGTTTATGTTATAAATCAACTTTTTTTAATTTAGAAGGAGAACTATATAAAAATGATCTTCTTGTTTAAAAAAATGTTAACACATACTATCTAATATGTTTTTAAAGTCATTGAAATTTATTGAAACATATTATTTTGTAATTCAGAGAACACTACAATCCATATTGATATATCGTCTACTCATAAACATAAACAGTAATTATACAATAGTTTAATTGTGATTTTAGGCCAATGCAACATTATTTTCAATGGTTTTGATAATTTCACACAAGTATTAGAGTTTTAAAATAGATAAAATGAGTTTACAAACATCCTAGAAAAACAATAACATTAATTGACTTGGAATCAGTTCTAAGATTGAAAAATTATATATAATGCAATTTTACAATAATTTCATGGAAATCATTGGTTTTTTGTTCAAACTTGACCCACTAGAATACCATTTTATGGACTTTGATATCTAATAAAATAGATTATTAAGTCATTTCGAGCACTCCCCGTGTCAACATGATGTTTCATTTCCTCATACACAAAACAAATGATTCAAACTCAATTTTTTAAAAATTGCATTCCAATATGAGGTAATTTTCTATTGATTTTACTTTTAAAATATTGTTTTAAAAATTTAACGCACTAAAAATGTGCTAACAATAATCTAGGGGAAGCCACCACTCCAATTGACTTGAAATAAGATCTTATATTAAAAGATAAATCTATCATTATTTTTCTATTATTTGACAAAAGTCCATTATTTTTTGATGGTTTTGGCCTTATAAAAAATGTCTTTAAATAATTTAATATATATTAAAACTGGGATTTAGTAATTCCAAAAACACATAAAATCATATAGAAGTTTCATCCACTCAAACTTGTCTATAATGATTAAATGATGGTTTACTTATTTTTTCAAAACAATATGATACATTTCATCACAATTTTGACTATTACATGATTATTTTATTGTCTTTAACTACTAAATATTCATTTACAGACATTCTGGACAATCAACCACTCCAATTGATGTGTATTTAGTTCCTACATTTACTAAATGAATTTATAGATGTCTTAGTATTATTTCACAACACTCTGAGCTTGTTTAAATTATCATGGCCCCCTGAAACATGTATTTATATAATTTTAAATCAATTAAGATATATTATTGAGTCATTTGGAGCACACATCACATTGAGTTAATGTTTTCTCGTGTTATACTAGTCACAAAAGTTTCAATAAAATATTTCCTTTGATTTCAATTCAATATGTTGTTTTTACTATGGTATGGACTGTTACACAATTGATTTGAATTTCTAGAACACTAAAACACATTTATGTACATCTTTGAAAATATTCTACCCTGATTGAATACAAATCCATTACTATATTTACAAATAAAAAGTAATATGGTTATGGTCTGCCACTTTCATGAAACCATGATCTCTTTTTTATTATTTCAACCTCCTAGTTCACGTTTTTAATGAGTTTAACATCTATTATAACTTCATACTGAACCATTTTGAGCACATTCCATGTCAAAATGACATTTCCACTACTTATACATATCCTAAATGATTAAATGAAGATTTCCCAATTATTTATCACCAATCCAAGGTTGTTTCATATGGATTGGACTGTTATATAGTTTTTTTGAGTTTTATTATTTTTTTGAAATATCATAGAAAAATTGTCTCTCGAATTATTGTGATGATTCAACCTACTCCAAAATAATTATATGATAAATTTACTATATTTTTAAGGAATATGGAGATCGTTTTCACGGTTTTAACCCCTAACAAATGTTTTTAAATACATTGATATCAATTACAATATCTTATTGGTTTATTTTAATCACAGAACAGATAATCCTGGGAATATATCTAACCAAAAAATTACAAAATAGATTACAAAATATTACACAATGATTTCATGAAAATAAGAGGTCCTTTGGTATGATTTTAACATTTATAAACTTGTTTTAGAGAAATAAAACAATGAAAATATGTTTACTATATTCCAAGAAAATATAAAACTAGAATGAACTTTATTAGTACCTAAATTTCTATAATAAATATATAATAAATTTCCAATGATTTCATGGTACTCTGAGGTCATTTTCATTTTGTAAGCACCACGTGAAAGTTTTTGATGACATTATGTCAATATAAATTGCATATTTTGTCGTTTTGATCACACAAAACATCATATTGTTTATTATTCGACCCTTTCATGTCACTGTTTATTAAAATATGGTTTTCCTATGATTTTATTTAAATATGATGTTTTTTATATTATTTTGAAAATTATACATTAGTTTAAGAGTTTTAATCCAAATAAAAATTATGAACGTCCCAGAAAAAACCACTCTATTTTATGAAGAAATAATTTATATGTTTACATAATAAATCTATAGTTTTGGCATTATGATTTCATATATTTATGATCTTTTTTTATTTTGACCAACAAAATAACTTTTTTAATGACTATCTCATCTATTAAAATGTTTTTTTAGTCATTCCAAGCACACCACATACGTAAGTTAAATGAACTCTTTATTTACATGTTTAAAAGTTGTCAAATATGGTTTTACTATGATTTCACTCAAATATAATTTTTTTATGATTTTTACTATTACAAAGAAGATTTATACTTTTAAAACTCTAGAAATGTATTTGTAATAATGTGGTAAAAACCAACACTTGGATTGATGTGGTGTAATTTCCTATAAACTAATAATAAATATACCACTATTTCCCTATAATTTCTTAGAATTTTTAGGTTTCTTTGGTAATTTTGACTCTTTAGCAAATGGTTTTCAACATAATATTATATATTACAACATTTTATAGATACATTATGATGATAATACACATTGAATTTATGTGTTATATATTTTTTCATATATAAAATTATTCAAAACTGGTTTTCCAATTATTTCACATCAATATGATGTCATTTTCAAATGTTTTTTCCATTCAATAATTTTTTTAGTTTTCAAACTCTAAAAGTTTGTTTATGGACTTTCAAATAAATCCACCACTCAGATTGTGGTGGTGTTAATCCATAATAATTAAAATTAATTGTACAACTCATTTTCAATTGTTTCAATGAACTCTAATATCATTTTTGTTTTTACATCCTAATAAACATTTTTAAAGACATTAATATAAATTAAAATGATTATTAAGTCATTATGGTCCCACCATATAGTGAATCGATGTGTTTTTTACACATACAAATCAAAAATTATTCAATGATGTTTGTCTAATTAATTCAAACTAATCCAAACACATGTAATTAAAAGAGAACACATATCACACATTACTTAGACTCCAACTCATAGAAGCATCCCCCAAAATATATAAAATCATTATAAATGTAATGAAAATTATCATATGAAAATATCATGAATTTGGATTATAATTTACATACATTGTATGTTCTATTTTAGTTTCAATTTCCTTGGGGAATATATCCATTCATCCCCTAGACTATATACAAAATTGAATTTTCCATTACCAACCACCACTGATCATGTGCCTCATTTTAGGAGTCATGGTGTTTCAATTATCATATATCCTTGAAATATACATCCATTATTCTCAATATATGGAATTTCTTAAATATCCAATAGATGGTGTGATAGAAAATAATGATGGTAACCATCCAAATTCAACCGATATAGTGGGATCTGAACCCATCCCTCCTATATGTTCAGGATTATCCAACTCTAAAATTATTGAAAAATCATGGTTTTGGGAAATCATTGATGACTTTTTAGGGTTCATATCATAGTATTCTTGAATTTTATCATATTAATACATAAATTTTAATAATGATCTTTTAAATTTTCTTATAATCATAATATTATTGAAAATAATTAATTAATTTTATTATATCATAAAATTAATTTCATAACATTAAAGAGAAATGAAAATTACATCCACTATTATCTATAGTGTGTTCATTCATGAAAATAGAATCATGTTTTTCTAGAATATTACAATATATCCTTGTGGAAAAAATGGGGAGACTCAAATATAAAAACAATTATGTATATTATAACACTATTAAAAATAATAGATAATATAGATCCAAAATTTATCTCCTTAAGGATATACTTTACAACTACAAGATTTGAGGAATCACAAATTTTTCATGATTTATTTTATTGTTCTAGATATTTCCCATAAAATATAATGAATATAAAAATTTATAAATTTCTAGTGTTTATGTTATTGAGATAATATAAAATATTCAAATACCCTCTATGATACATAAATTTTACTATTAAAAAACCCCATCCATTTATCTTGAGACACACCATCAAGAACATTCTCATATATTTGTAAAGTTATCAAGGAATATCCCTTAAGAACTTTCTTTAATAGCTACTTAAAATTTCTCCATTTCTTGTCAAATATTTTCATGGTGCATCAGATTGAAATAAATTCACAATCATTAAAAAGAAAAATCATGTAGAAATATAAAACGTTACAAATTTTTTTTAAAATAATAATTTCACCCATGCCTTTTAAATTAGTTATTATAAAATATTGAACTAGTGTTAACATTAACAGGCTTTCACAAATAAATACTCCCTGTTATGGGAATATTCCTATAATATAAATAAATAATTATAGGGATCCCCATCTTTTAGTAAATCTATACAAAAAAATATCCATATAATCTGGACATATCACAAGTAAGAACCCCAAAGTAATAAAATGGAATGATAATTTAAAATCCATTAACATCCTATATATCGGATTTTTTATTTTTATACCTCAATTATTCATCTATTTTCATGTTTAAAAAATTCTTCAAATAATTTTTAAAAATATATTTTTTCAATAATGACATATATATTCAAAAAAAAATTAACTCTCAAATATTACATAGATTGAGGAGTGACCAACTACTCTACCATTGGATGTGTATTTGATGGTGAAATAACAACTTACTATAATGAAGCATGTGGATTTCAGAAAGTATCTAGTCTTATGGAATCAATTAAATCCACTTGAGGTGATGGTAGAGGCTGTGTGCTCCATAAAGATGATCGGTTTGAAACTCCATTTTTTTATTCTCTGCATTCTCGAATGTCAAATCATTTAAAATATATTAAATGTAATGTAAATTCTTTAATAAAATATTTTTACTTAATCAAATGGTATAACTTCATATATATCAATGAAACACATAAATTTGTAGAATATTAATGTATTTTATTTTCTGATTTATTCATTCAATTAATATCATTTTCATTTTCATCATTGTTATAAATCTCCATTAATAAGGTATATCATTTTCACCCTCTCTTATAAGGTCTATTATTTCAATATGGTTTGGAAATAATCTATTGAATGTTTTATCGTTGATGATTTTCAATGTAAAATGGTAACAATTGAGATCCATGTTCCATATTAGATAACTCTCTCAGTTTTAAGTATACAACAACACACCAACTTTGTGTATTTCTTCATCCACATAATAAACCATCATCTCCAACGAATCAGAGATAAATGTATGATGAAATTAATTGTCATAGATCTGAAGAATGTAAGAGAATTTGAATATATTAAATTGTTATGAGTCTTAAATTTTACCACAGTATATGCGGAGTTGATCTCATTTGAATGTAAAAAACTGAATATTGACCATGATATAATCATTTGATTATATATACTATCCCTCTGTTCTATTAATAATTATTTCGTATAAATACACCAATTTTTTGTTTTCATGAATTCATAATGATTTACTATATGAAACATAAATCCCTGAATATTAAAGACATCAAATCTCTTAGAAATCCTTATAGGATCTCTTTCCAAAAAAACTCATCTCACATTTCAACTCGATTCCCAACATTAATTTTCAATACAATAAGACATAATGTATTTTTTTTTATAAAAAACTAACACACATCAATAATATAAATATGAGTTAATAATTACATGATGAAAAAAACATTTAGAAATCTCATTATTGTCTATATGTTTTCAATCATAGTTATTCAACAAATGGATCTAAAATAATACTGTTGAGTTACACATATCTACGAGGTTATAATAAAACCAAATTGGATAGTGTAAAATTTGATCCATGGATAAATTGTTTTCCACTATTTGGAAATATAGATGATTTTTTTTTTCAAAAAAATATTAATAAGATATTTCAATAACACTTCCAATATTTCTAATTTGTTATAAATACCATTAAAATTAACAATAAAAAATGTAAATTGATCTTCAACTATGTAATATTTAAAAAAAAATCAGGTTGAGCTTCATTCCTCACATATGATTACGTATCCACCATGTACGAGGTGAAAAGTATATAAGACACATATTTTAATTTTTTACACAATTATTCAATGAATTAAACTAAACAATGAAAGTTAATATAAAATTAATGTACCTCTAAATTAGATATATACTTCTAGAATGTATCAGTCATTCATGTTTATCTTCCTCGATCAGATGAATAGTCATATGTACCTGATAATGGAAAATGAAATGGAAAATAACATCACCAAATGAAAAAGTTGCAGGAAAATTAATTATGGATATTTTTTCACGATTTATTGTATTTTCTATTATTCCACAAATGTCTCTAAAAATTGTTAAACACGACTAGAACCCCAATAACTTTTTAATTTAACATATTTCATAATTATATGGTAAATAAATTCTTAATAGGAATATCGGAGTCATTTTTTTTAAATCCATGTAAAATTAGATGTATTATTTCAGTAATCCTTGAAATGATACAATAATATCTATCTGGAACTTTTACATTCTTTATCATTCAAAAAAATATATATTTATCTTGATTTTTAATTTCAAAAATAGCTAAAATATACTTTCTATTCACATTTTTTTTGAAAAAAATTCTTTATATTCATAGATTCGAAAACATTGTGATCATTAATGTGATCCTTCAATTTACCTGACTCATTAGGCAATGTTAAATTTTTACAATAAAAAATATTCTTCTAAATATTAATTACATCAAGATTTCAACAAACCAAATTAAACTCCGGATAAGGATGTTTGAAAAATTATCTCATTTATTCATCAAGAAATCTTTGGTGATACATAAAGCATTATTTTCTATAATAAGATAATATAATATGTTAAAAATAAAAATTAAAAATTGGAAATACAAAATTGGTTTGAGTGGTCAAACCATATAAGTTTCACAGTTTTGAAAAATTCACTAATTGTCCTCATTGAAGATTATGCATTTGGAATCATTTTGTCATTCAAAAATCAAAAGTTTCCACATTATTATCCAATAATTCATTCAATACATTAATTAGACACTAATGATATACATCATTTTTATTTCAATGCATTTTCATTCCTATTTTAATCATCGAAATATTGAGAGAATTTTTCATTATACACATTGAGGAATATATATTATAAGGGTGAAATAAACATTTAGATGATAAATTAGGTCATAAAGTACTAGAATTCATAAAACGAGGATAATATATTCCATAACATAATATCATTGTATGTGAAAAAAATATCATGATACAATGAATTAAACAAAATCCATAATGTTGAATCTTATGGATTCCTCAGCAAGTATCCATTGTTAAATTCCAAATCCTTCCATTTTATATCGTATGTGCCCTTTGATGGTGTGAATATAATTTTCCACCATGTTTTCAGATGAATATAATTATATATAAATATTAGTTCATTAATAATTTTATCATAAATTAATTCTTAGATAATTTCAATATCATACGTTGACTTTAAAATACTATAACTATCGATATATGTATTCTTTTCCAGCTCCGAATCATGTAAATTTGATTATTATGAAATGAAATTCAATTATATTCGATAACAATTTTCAACTTTTTTATATAATAAATTCTATTTGTATTTTATAAAATTATAATAAAAATCATCAATATTAAACTCCCCTCCCCTTTGATCTATTTTATATTTTCTTCACCATAATATAAGAAATCAAATCATGAAATATGATCTATATTATTTCAATTCTGGGATACCCTAGATAATACTTTGTAAAGGTAAAAAAGGCATAGGGTGCCTGTAAATTTTTTTTTGTTTGGATAACATGATTTTTGAACATTTGATATTATTTTATCATCGGTTAAGAGTGTATTCATATTATTTTTTGGTTGTCTATGATTTCATTCTATTTTTTACCTTTATTTGAGTTGATGTTGTTTTTATTGATGTATATTTCCTTATTTTGGTGAATTATTATCTATTATATATATATAATGGTTTGAATTTCCTTAAATTTATATATATTTATTTATAATTTTTACATAATTATCAAATGAAATGGTAATTTATATATATTTGAATATATTCATAGGTATTTATATGTATTTATGCATATTTGTTGTTATTTTTTTACTTTTATATATATGTATATGCATTTTTTCAGTAATGGTTTATATATTTTGTGGGTGTATATATATATATTTGAAATAATATATATATATATATATATATATATATCTATGTGTGTGTGTGTGTTTGTGTATACAAATGAATTTATGTAATATAAACATGTCATTATATATATATATCTAAATTTTTATATAGATATTTTTTAGGTTCTTGGAGGCATAATTACATTCAAACACACACGCACACATAGAAACACACATGCGCACATACCAGACACACATGCCAGAAAGGCATGTCATAGCCAGCCACACCGGATATCCCACACACCAAGAATTATTAACATAGTACATAACATGTCGACCTAGTGCTCATTAAGCCCATATCGTGGCACGAAAGCCTAGTGTAGCGTCATGTCAGCATCATAATACTTGCACGATAAGTCCTAGATCATAACTACATCACTACCTACCTTAATAATAATCCATGTGAACACCATCATATTACTATGATAGTACCAATGCCCACACATATTTAAACTCAGTTCTGATGCAGAATTAACAGGAGCCTTTAACACTCGGTAATCCCCAAAGAACAAAATTTTGTTATATATATATATATATATTACCATTTAATTATATTATTATACATTAATGTATTTTAAAATACATTTATTTATATTTAAATATTTGATGTTTAGATATATATTTATATTTACTATATCTGGTGAAGAGTGTATGTGTCTTCATGGTTGTATCTATATACATTTATGTGTTTGTGTGTGTGGATATGATTTATATACCAAAATTTAAATAAAAATCTATGAAATTGTATATTATATATTTATTATTTACTATTTATCATATTTTATATGTTCATTTATAAATTATTATTTATTTATTATTTAGTATGCATTGATTTATTATATATTATTAATTTTATAATTTATTGACAAATTTATTTACTTTATTTCATATTTTCTTAACTATTATTTATTATAAATGATTTATTTATTAATTATTATTATTTTTATTATTATTTATTGAATAGTTATTTAGTATATATCATTTTCCTTAATTATTTACTACATATTAATTATACAATGAAATTTTATTTTTTATTATGTTATTTTTATAAAATTTATTTTCAATTTATTATTATATTATTAATGTATTATTTATTTTTAATTTAGTAAAATTATATTACATATGGGTTTTTATTTATGTTGTATTTATTATATATTTATTTATCATATATGGATTTATTATTTATTATTAATTTTTAATAAATTTATTATATGATTATTTTTAATATGTTATATTATTTAAAATTTATATAAATTTAATTCAATATTTATAAATCATTTATAAATTTATTATTTATTATTTATCATATATTATTTACATTATTAATATTTATTATTTATTATTTGTTATTATTTATTATTTATTATATTTTATTTATTAATCATCTATTTTTTCTTATTTGTTTATTAATTATTATTTAGTTATTAGTTATTATTTACTTATTTATAAGGTATTCTTAGCATTTTGTTTATTCTTTATTATTCTTCTTCTATAATATTATTATTTATTTATATATATTTATATGTATCTATCTATATATTGATAAATACATTAAACATTATTTTCTCACCACATTAAGGGTTTTTTGGAGTGGTAATATATTTATTGAATAACCTAGATGTAAGATGCTCACATCTCACTTGATACATATACTTGTTAAATTTGAGTGTGGCATGCCTGATATATTATTGTAATGAATGGAATATGAATGCATTGTAGGATAAATAATAATAAATATGAAGTAAATAAATAAATATTTATTTATTTAAATTTGTAAAAAGTCGGAAGCAGGATGATGGTCAACGAAAGATTCTCACCCCTCTTCCAAGGAGATTATTTTTCAATCTGCATGATAATTCTTAACATGGATAAATAATTTGATCTTTCACATGTATATGTTTGACCATTTAAGAAGGTGAGATTATGATCTTGATTAGGGTTTTCTCCTTTAACATCTACTACAGAGAGGGATGAGATGTGCATTGCGGTTGTTTCTCTCTCTATGAAGTAGGTTGATTGGAAACTAAAGGACATGCTAAAAAATTCACAAGTGATATGGAATGCTATGATTTGAAGAATTTTCATGGTTCCTCAAAATGGTTCGATGCATGGGAAAAGTTGAATATCAAGGAATTTTTCCTTGCCTCTAGTAGATACAAATTTTATGTTTTTTGCAGATCCTATTTCCAAATATTGGAACTCCATTATCATGAAAATCACTCTTTTAGGTGGAATAACACTTGGAAGAAGAATGCTTTATGGATGCAGATACTATAGTTTTGGGGACATGATGGTTTTTTCAGGGTATCTATCAGTATGGGATTCTCTCTCATTACATTCCCCTCATATGACCATAAATTATATTCTTGGTGTTCTTTTTTTTGAATACCAATCTACGGGTCCTGAGATTCCCTAATTGGGACCCCAAGTATGATATTTATAGAACTAGGAACATTTTGGATCAGTCCTAGATCTACATCAAGGGATTGAATTGGTTGTATTGGAACCCAGACAACCTCACAAACATCGCATTGGCCATGGGATATCAAATGGAGATTGAAAAAGGTAATTAGTTTCCCAAATAATTTCATTTTTCCCGTGTTTTGGATGAATATGACCTCATCTCCACCTTGATTAAATCAGAATATGTGGTTGCTATAGATTTTATGTTTGATCATGGAATAAATTTTTAAAATATATTGTATTTATGTTTAATTTGATGTCAATTTTTCATGTTATAGAGAAATATACATGGGGTTTGACGAGCTCTAACTACATGTAGCGTAACCCTCGATCCCATGCATGTAAATTATGCCTAACTAGAAATAATGATGGGAATGATGTTTTAGTGGATAAGGATGATAAATTAAGAGCTAATGTGCCCTCATTAAGAGTGTATACATTATCTTTTCTGGAAGTGGTTTCTTCCATCCTGAACACATGGAGAAACCAGGCATCGATGCAACAGATGCAAGATGGAATGCTGCAAGTGCTGGATATGTGTTTCCAAAATGTGTATTTCCTAATGTGGAAACATAGTAGGAGGTTATGAATATTCAACTATTTAGGGTTGTATTATATTTTGGATGGAAATAGGTGTATACTAATTCTGTGGTAGAAATGATGAATGTTGAGCACATTCCAGTTACAGATAAGTAATATACAGATTTGAGTCCTATTTCATGGGACATGGAACATTATTATGGGAATGTGGTTGTTGAAAATTCATTTGTAGGAGTTGGAGAAAATGGTGAATGAATTTCAGTTTTTTTCTGGTGTCTGATGTGGTTGATGTTGGGTGGGCTGTAGATATTGAATATGTGTTTGGTGGGGATGGAGCCACTGATCTAGGTTTTTGGATGGGATAATTCTTATTATGGGGATTATGATCAAGCTAATTTTTATTCTCAATTATATAATTAAAAATTGGTTACTATTATAGGGTATAGTAAAGACATAATTTAGTAACCTATATCATTTTCAAATCCTACGATGGTAAAGAAAATATAGGTATTCAATGGACCACTTGTGGATGGACCTTTAAAGAGTATAGCTGTTAATGAGGGTGGATCCAAGAAAAATGTGTTTAAGGGTATGAAATCCATAGTGGATGTTAATGGGTTTGAAGTAGACCTTCCATGATAATATATGGAATGTCTGTTTGGGACTGAGTTGGTACAGAAATATCTTATTCAAGAGCTCCCACTGTAGGTGGAATTTCATGCTAGTGATCAATTATGTGGTTATAATGTGGGAAATAAGAATGTTAACTTGATTTATAAATCAAATTTATTTGAGATAAAGATAATTTTATATGGATTATTCAGTAGATTATGGAATGATAAATTAGTTTCTTCACGTAAAATAAATCTTCCATCATTTCTCTGGAAGATATTATGCTTGAAAGGCCTATTAATGGCGTCACAATAGAGTCAAAAGATTGATTTTTATTTTCGATTTATTCCATCCACTCCATCACAGAATCAGATGTCTTTGGTCTCCATGACTACCTTATTGTACAAATGTTTTTTAATAATAACCTATAGGCTGTGTTTCGAAAAAAAACACAAGGATGGGCATTTGGTACCTCTCTTGGACGATTAGCTTATGTTATGGCCTTGAATAGATATAGGACCATGTTCCCTCCCAATAGAGAGTGTTCAGGAAGAGGGGATGTCCTCCAAAGGGTGGAGGATGATATCCTAAAAAATAGGCAACGGGTGGAATTGTGGGTAGTATATTCTTTTTTTGTGGGTAGTTGTGCCTTGTGTGACCTATTATCCACATTATATATATCATTTTTTGTAAAAAAAAAATTGGATTATTGGATTTGTTATCAAAATCAATGACAATGAGGTTGGATTAATGTCCATAATTTTTTAAACCCCCTCTAAATGTTTTTAATTGATTATAAAAACTATTGTGAAATGTTTTGGTGGCACTTCATTTAGATATGTCTTTGAAAAAATGTAGTCAAATTATTTTATATAGGGTTATAATGGTTCCAAATGTTGTTCATGGCATAATATCACACATATACTTACGTAAACTCAACCATGAATTCATTGCATCATCGCTAACGAATCTCACCATCACCCATTATGGAAAGAATAATGTTTACTGATCAGTTTATGGTAAATGGTGACATTTATGTAACAATTGTGGATAACATTGTATGTAATTATCTGTTCACCCCTTCAACATACATAGTTAGTTTCCTCATTTTTTTAATTCTAATACTCACAAGAGGTCGTCATTCCTGTATGATCCATGCTCTTCCTCATGGTCGATCATCCAAACTGATAAAAGATCCTAGTTTGAGAGGAATTTCCATACAAAATCTTTGTGTTCAAATGGAAGAATGCTGAGTGAATATCATAATCCTTCTTATAGGATGATTTGGGTATGATTGGTGGTTTCAGTCACTACCACAAATCAGCACAAGGTATCTACCTAGTTTTATCATTTATAAATAGAATGTGCTAAAAAAGAATCACCTTTACGATTGCTTGCTAAAATCACTATTAATGGTGATATTTAATAGTGCTAAACAAATCTATGATAAAGGTGTAGCCTTTATAAGTGCATTATTTAGTGATGATAAAAGTTATCTTTATTATCACAATTCTTAGCACTTATAAATATTTTTATTATATATATAATTATTATATTTATATTCAAAAATAATATATATATATATATATATTAAACAATGAATGTTTATAATTAATATAAAAATTATATATTAATATATAATTTTTAATAATTCATATAGATATATAATGTTTTAAAATAGGTTTTTATAATATTATGTGAATATATATATTTAAATAATTATAAAATATTCAGAATTTTTAAATATAATAAATATATCTGTAATATTCATAAATATATAAATATATTAAATATATTTATATATAATTATAAATATAATTATACAAATATTTATATATTAAAATAAAAATTTTCCCCTAATGAATTGACTCAATTAATAAATAAATATATATATATTATGAGAAAATGATGTCATTAATGGACATATTTATGTTCATATATTGATATGTGTGAGTATAATGGACACTAGCAATAATCATATGTATTTTTGTGGACATGATTGAGTTTCTATATATGATCAAAATGATATATTGACTATTCTTACGATTAAAAATGCATATGTTATGTATTCATGACTAATAAAATGTTCATTTATACATTAAAACCTTTATTATTTATGCTTCCTTCTATCTGATAACTCATTTATTATGATATATACTTTTTATTCATGTTATACCTTTGAGCAAATCCATTTTCTCATAAATAATTTTAAAATTATAAAAAATATATTTAAATAATACATTTTAAAAAATATATAAATAATGAATAAATATGTTTATTTATCTTTATAATTATAAATATATTATAGGTACTTAGGGGTATAATTAAAACAAAACATATAAATGAAACACAGAAAAATCGAATAGGCTAGTCATAGCCCCCTAGGGATAACCAACCCATTTTTTATGGCCCAAAGGCCTTAGGGTCATGAAGTACATTACATATCCTATAAACCACGTTCCCATCACCATAATTTATTTTTTTTAAAACATATTTGTGTGGGTCAAATATTTATAAATGTATATATATAAATATTTTTAAAAATGTAAAAATAATGAAATAGTTTTTTGATCATAAATGTGAGGGTATGAGTGCTTCTCTTCAAGGGATATTTTGAAGATAAATGTTATGGTTTTTTATCATGTAGATCCCATATTTTATTAGGTTCGTTTGTTTGGCCAGTGGTATTGATGGTTTTCATTAGGTTGTGGTGGGAATCTTTTTGCTCAATGAGACTATCCCATGGTGATAGGGGAAATTGAGTAGAATTTTTTTCTGATCTATGATGGTTGGATTATATATTATATGGCCGTTGAATGATTAAATGTAGTTGATTAGATTGTGAAACTAGTGTTGAATAGATGTGATTTATTCTCTTACTATGGTTGTGACCAGGGGGTGTTGCATTTATACCTATGATGAAATAGGAATAGCATTCAGTTCCAAATGCTCGGTTAGGTCTGATGGTGTCTCGGTTGTAGGAAATAAATCAGGTGATGCCTCTCATCAAAGGATATAATATTCTCAGTGAAAAATGGTGGTGTTTAAATATTCCAATTATTGTAAGACCCTCAAAAAAGGATCATCAACCTATTTTGATGCTTATTGTGAATCCTTCCCGGAACATCTAGCATTAGTTCTGAACTATCTAACTAGTAGGGTTGTTCTTCCCAGTATATATAATCCATTACTACTTGAATATTATTTCCATTGGATCTCTTTTCTCTGGGTTATTTTGGATTGGATGTGTATTTTTCAAGGAATCTGTTTCTTTCAATGATAGTTAATATATGATTAATCCAAGATCAATGTGGGGTCCTATGTTTTGGTACATTTATTTTCGGGAACACATCATCTCTATGAATGTATTATTGATTATAATGTGTCAAGGGTCAATAATTATTCTTTGCAACAATGGAATTGGGTGTAAAACATCAATTGGAATTTACGGTATTGAATAATTATTCATGATATTGATGCTACCATTGGAATTCCAATTCGAGTGTATAATGAGACAAAAAATGTTTATTATGGACACATTAAAAAAATTCTGGTAGAAATTGATTTGATTTCAACTCTTTTTTTCAATGTGACTCTTACTACACCAACTGATGGTATAAAAACCAGCATCGAGTTTGAAAATTGACATATGTTTTGTCAAAAATTGTAAATATATTGGTCTTATGGATGAAAAATGAAAGAGTAATGTTTTGAATTTTTTGATCACGAATGGAAATCCTTTAAAGGACTTTAGTTCTAATGGTAAGAGTAATTTTCCGATTCCGTGTGGGAAGTCAGTGCCAAGGTTGTGTATGAAGAAGCCGGATGAATTTTTGGATAAATAATCTCAAAATCAAAGGATTCAAGTGTACAAAAATATATCCTTTATAGTGAATTAGTAGTAGTATATAACATCATTGGTTCCTACTATATCATTTTCCATTCCTAAATATAACGTAGAAAATGTTATTAGTGACCCTACTATTGGAAATGAGGCTCCAAATTGTAGGTGAATTGATCTTTCATCTTCTCATATTATGTAGTTTGGAAGCTTGAATATTATTAAAACGACATTCACTGGTCAAAAAGTAATGTGTAATGATGAGTGGGCTAGTCTACAGATGAGTCTATTGGTGTTGTGTCTGGGATTACTTTTTTTCTAAATTATGAGAAAGCATGTATTAGGTAGCCACTGGATGCAGAATTTTCAATGAATGTTTTAATGTATGATCAGATTATAAAATATGATGTTAAGAAGTGTGTGTATTATCTTCAAGAGATTATAAATGAATTCAATTCGTTAGGGATTTCTTGTAAATGGGGTAATATTATGGACAATGGAAGTGAAAATTTAATTTGGATGGGTATTCTTGAATGATAAAATCCCCAATTTACCGACAGTAGTGTTATGGTCTCTATTAATGATGACTTTTTAAATGTGAAGGTCAAGATGGTTAAATGTGATGGTTTTTCTATGGTTACTCTAAAATAATTCCATATAAGTAACATTATAATCTACCTAGGATTTTGTCTAAGAGGTCATCATTGAATCCATCAATGTTATATCTCACTTCAGAGCAGGAAAGGTCCATGTATTGGATTATTTGTATCCTCATTCAATGAAACTCATAGTCATATTGGGAAGCTAATATTGATGATGATGAACATAATAATCATTAAATATTTTGTAAGAACCTGGATCTTCCATTCAGGTATGTTTTTCCTTTTCTAACAGTTTTTCATAAAAACAGAAAATTATGAGAAAATTTGAAGTACATGACGTGTACTTTATGAGTACATGCCGTGTACTTCCTTGTTGTTGGAGACCGTGTGCTATCCATGTCCTAGAAACACACATGGCCATGTGGGGGTGACATGGAGGCTTCCTAAAGGAGAGTACAGAAAAGGCGAGTACACGCCATGTACTTCAAAAGTACACATAATGTACTTTTTTTAATTAAACAGACATGGGTTGTGTCTAACCCCCAGAAGTGTCTTCTTCTAGGTTTCCTTCGACTGAGAGAAATCATACGGCGCAGAAACTTCCCTGAACCCCCAAGCCTCTGTCCATTCTCAGAATCGACCATCGTCGATTGCATTATAACCACAACGGTAAGATATTCCTTCTTCTTGAGTTTGATTCCATGATTTCTCCTCTTTCTCAATTTATCACGGGTTGAGTTTTTTAGACATTTTTATATATTTTGTGTCTTCTAAGGTGATTCAAGCTTCAAGGATCACATATAGTGATCAAATAGAACCATGGTAGGTGGTTTGTGCCTTTCTTTTGAATGCCTTTAAGTATTATTTGCAAGTGTGCCGATTCCATTGAACAGGGCATTGTGCGTTTACCGTTTTACCCGTGTGTTTTTTTCTGAAATGCATGTATGATTGTGTATAGGTTAATTGGATGTTATTATAATTGATTATCATTCTTCAGATGTTTTTTCATGCACGTTCTAATTATCCACTTTGGTTGTCATACCTGTTTCCATGCCTGGTTATTGTAGTATTGAGTGTTGTATTTTGACATGCTTGAGATGTTGTAGACAGATTAGCCAAGTAGTTCTGTAGGTTTTCTTTGGCCATATATAATTACAATGTGTTGACTTACACGGGGCCATGAGAACCTGGTGTGGTAGACTAAATGGCGATATACCAAGTGAGATTCCTCAGATAGTCTTTGAGCATTATAGACTATAGGGGGATAGACTGAGTGTGCATCGTCAGAGAATTTGAGAATTATATACTATAGGGGGATAGACTGAGTGTGCTTCCTCAAAGAATATTTGGTCATTATATACTATAACAGGACAGACTGAGCGATATTATATAGAGAGTCTTTGTTTTACATTGAATTACCTTTGACCACTCTAGGCTATAAGAGGAATTGACTGGATGAGATTCCCCAGAGAGCCTATGAATGACCAGGGGCTATAAGTGGAATTGACTGGGTGAGCTTCTCAGAGAGTCTATTGACCTTGGGGATATAAGGGGAATTGACCTTGTGTGCTTCCTCAGTTATTCCTTGACTATCTTAGACTATAAGGGGAATTGAGTGTGAGTTCTTCCTCCGAGAGTCTTTATGAATTCTTCTGACAGTTTCAGAGGGGTTAGGCTGAGTGTACTGCCCAGAGGGTTACTTGTTTTTGTTAGGTAGGACCATAGGGGATGTTTGTGGGTACTTCCTAGAGGGTAACCTATTTGTGTTAGCTGATGCTTGACATTGAAATGTGGATTGTTTACTGCTGACTATGTTACTTTTTACTACTTTATGTACTTTTACCTACCATATTTTCACTGACTGTTAGTCATAGATATTTGGTTGGTTACCTACGGGGACATAATCTCACACTCTGTTTGGGCCATTATTTTGTGGCCAAACAGATTATATTGTTGTAGGTATAGATAAGGGAAAGCTCCCTTCTACTTCAAGTACTTGACTTTTTATAGAGCTTGAGAGCATGGGACTACGCATTGGCTTGCGATGCTGAGGAGTTTATCTATTTCTTTTGTACATTGGTTTATTACTATTTTGTATACCAGCATTCTGATCTATTTGGTTTCTTTTCTAGACATATGTATCATGCATCATTTATATATAGGTACTCCAGTTGTTCTTACTTTTAGTCTTCCTCTTATTACTTTTGTATTCATTATTACTACTTCCGCTATTTTATATTGTTTCTATTCCGTGGTGTACTCTACCAATGAGGTAATAGTTTCCCCAATATCACATACAAGGCCCTCGCTGCTAGTCGGCACCCTCTGGAATTCAGTGAAATGCACTTGAGTCCATGTGACCAACCAGGTACGGGGTGCCTCTAGGAGGGTTCTGTAACTTGGATGTTACAAAGTGGTATCAGAGGTATTATTTTCTCTTTACTTACAGTTTGGAGCCTATAGTCAGGGATAGGATGAAATAGGTACTTGGTAATAAGTTGTTCTCAGGAGTAGCTAACCCATGTACAGGGAAAATCCAATTAAACTTGCCAATGCAATTTTCTGATTTAGCAATTTTACAGTTGGTTGATTTTCACCGTTGGGTGAAACACGTTCTTTGAGCTATTACTGTTGATGTTATTAGGGTTCTATTTCTATCTCGACTTGATGAGATGAGGGTATGTAATCTCTTGAATCATATAAGCACTTGCTATAAATCACTGTTCATGCATTCTTACGATGCCATTTTGGGTGCATTAGCAATTACATGTTTTTGTGATAGATGTTGTGTAGAATATGCATGTTGTTGTGATAGATGACTTGATAGAATATTGATGTTGATTATTATTGCGTTGTGTAAGGGTTTTTTTGATGAATGCCAAATTTTGGTTCTTATGGTGTTATGGGACCTCATGAATCGGAATTTGTTGGGTCATTAGCTTTTATTTGCTTATTTATAACATGTATAATATTACAAGCATTGATTTTCGGGGATTATGGGCCCTCATGGATCAGAATTAGGCACCTTAATGCTTGTTTTCTAGGTTTTCTATGCTCAGGAGGAGTTTCTGTAGCTACTGTCAGGAAAAACCCAGATTACATGACGTGTATTTTATGAATACACACTGTGAAGTCTATAACAGTGTCACTGACTATGTGGGCAGGGACACGAGGTTGTGAAAATATTGCAGGAACACACCGTGTACAGTATGTACACACCATGTTGTAGTGATTGTGTGTCTACCCGTGTGACTAACGACACAGATGATGGAATCTTGAGAAATACACATTGTGTCAGGATTGAACATGCAGTGTCATATTACTTATGGATCAGGCCGTGTAACGAACAACACGGATGGATAAACCATAAGCCTATACACACCGTGTCGACTTTGGACATGCCCTGTATTCTGGCCTAGGTACCAGGCCATGTCACAAACAACATGGGTTGGCGTTATCCTTTCTTGTACACACTGTGTCCACCTGGAGCACACCGTGTAGAGTGAACTGTGTAGCCGGCCGTGTAACTAACAACACGAGTCATTGAAACTTTTCTAGTATGTTCCGTGTAGTCTAGGATTAAGAAGACCATGTGGGTTAGTCATGTAAGGAGACTTGGGTATGGGAATAGAGTTCAAGTACACGCCATGTATAGGGATAACAAACTGTGTGGTTGGGGTGTAACATGACCAGTTGTGGATGAAGTACACACCCATGTGAATGGCATAAGAGAACACACCGTGTAGTGTTTATACATGCCATGTGATCATGTTTTGTAAAACATGAGTGCTTTATTTCTACTATTCCCTTCTTACACTTCTAGTTTTTAGTCCTTGACAATATTTTTTTATAGTGTGTGATTGAACTTGGAAAGTCATGCCACCGAGATGTCCTCTGGTTGTATGTCGGTTTCTAGGCAGTGATCAGACACTAGATATGGATGATCAGTGACTTCCTATAGATCATCCTGTCGTGACAGTCTTGGAACCCGTCTTTGTACCTGAAATTGGTGTTGATGCACAGTTCGGAGAGGTATTTTTGAGGATGATGCACACTTTTTATGGAGCACCGTCTCCTGCCCTGTCGATGGAAGATTTGTCATGGGTTTTTTAATAGCAGCATCCTCCAACCTTCTCAGGAGAAGGAGGAACCCAGGATGCAAATTCATGGCTAGAGTCAAAAATGACGATTTTTTAGCATCTAGAGATACCAATAGAGAAGAGGGTGATGCTCACTACCTATATGCTCTGAGACTCTGCCAAGAGGTGGTGGGAGGTGATCTCATAGTTAGGATGCCAGCAGAGTATGATTGGGATGAGTTTTGGAATATCATTTATGATTACTTCTATCTGGACACCTTGAGGGTCGATCAATCCCGAGAGTTTATGAGCCTGTAGTAGGGTACTCCTTATGTTATGGAGTACTCATCTCGTTTTTTTGAGCTGCAATGTTTCATGCAAATTCCATGAGGCGATGATTTGTTCTTTGCATGGATATTTGAGGATGGTCTAAGGCACGATATCCGATCACAGGTGAACATCTTCATATTGACTTTGATATCTTCTATCGTCAACCAGGTGCTGATCATAGAGTGCAATCTGAGGGATTTTGGAGCAGGGGGACAGGGCAGTTCAACATTCGGAGTTAGTATTCATCATATTGATATTAGGAATCACCACAGAGAGTCTACATGAGGAGATCATAGTAGGTGCGATGCATCTTCTGGTAGCCAGGTGGTGTAATACAAGTGTGGAAGGAGTGGACATACTAGGCCTCAGTTCTAGAGAGACTAGATGGAGTACTGATCTTTTTTTAAGATGTTCAATCTTTAGCGTTTCTATCAGATCATTTCACCAGTAGTGGGTGACAAGGGTTCTTTTATGACCCCACGTTCAGGAGCACTTGCACCAGGGTTTCAACAGTTTGGGAACTGGAGTTCTTCCAACTGTTCGGGCCGATTTAGAGGTTGCAGCAATGGTCTTTAGTCTCTAGGTTATTAAGGACAATAGATTGGATCAGCATATAGTGGTAAGGCATGGTCAAGGGGCAGTGGAGTAGGCCAGTCCTTTGCAGTAGATCAAACCTAGTAGAAGCAGGATTCCAGACCCTCTATAGTTTGAGGTACAATTCTAGTTGCCTCAATTTTATCTTTAGCTCTTTTCGATACAGTGGTTTCTGATAGCTTTATATTTGTTGCTGTTGTGGAGAGTCTTGGCCTCTGCATCATTTTTTCTGCCGATTTCTTGAGGCTAGACACAGCGTTGGGGACTAGGACAGCTAGTGTATGTCAGTGTAGGGAGTTCCCTCATGAGGTTGGTGGGTGTCACTTCCTTTGAGACCTATATGTCCACGATATAATGGGCTATGATGTCATTCTTGAGATGGACTGGTTAGTTCCCTTCTAGTAAGTTGTCGATTGCTATTGTCATAGGGTGAGTTTCATTTCACTAGAGAGCAGATCGTCTCGTCATAAGGGTGACTGGGATGTCCAGGCGAGCAGAGCATGTCCCGAACATCATGGGTTAGGAGGAGTAACAGCCCACATTTCTAGTCAATATCTAGATGACCAGGGGACTTCTCTGTTAGACTTTACTCTAGTGGTGGATCGTTTCAGGGATGTCTTCCTAGGGGACTTTTCCGGTTTTCTTCTATAGAGTGAGGTAGACTTCTCCATTTAGCTCATTCCAGGAGTGACACTGGTGTCCATTACTCCTTATAGGATAGCTACGCTTGATCTGCAGGATCTCACGAAGTAGTTGAAGTAGTAGCAGGAAAAGGGTTTCATATGACCCAGTACATCTCCTTGGGGTTCTCCTGTCATTTTTGCGTAGAAGGAATATGGTACTCTCAGGATTTTCATGGATTATCGGATGTTGAACCAGTTGACGGTCAAGAACCGCTATCCCTTTTCCAGGATTGATGATCTCTTTGATCGGCATCAAGGAGACCAGGTGTTCTCAATTATTGATATAAGGTCTAGTTATCATCATTTGTGCATTATACCAATAGATATACCTCTTAGATCCTTCCAGACCAGGTATGTTCTATATGAGTATATGTTTATTTCATTCGTTATCACGAACACGCTGACCGTTTTCATGGAGCTGATGAACCGATTGCTCCATCCATACATGGATTCCTTCATGATTTTTATCACGGAAAATATCTTTTTGTAATCTCGCACTCGACAAAACCATTCCACATATCTTAAGATTGTTTTGAGTACATTGATAGAGCATCAATTATATTATATGCTCTCAAAATTCCACATTTGGATTGACCAGATTCACCTTTTGGGTCATGTAATCTCAATGACAGGAGTATCAGTATACCTAGAGAAAATGATAGTGGTATTTTCCTGGGAGTATCTAAAGAATATCATTGAGGTGAAGAGTTTTCTAGGGCAGTCTGATTACTACATATGCTTCATAAATTACTTATCACGCATAGAAGCACCGCTGACTGGATTGACTAAGAAGGGTGTGATAATCCTATGGTCAGATTCTTGTGAGTCAGTCTTTCAAGAGTTGAAAGGAAATTTGACTTCAGCACTGATATTGGGCTTTCCAGAGCACAAGAAGAGCTATACTGTTTACTGTGATGCTTCATGTATCGGGTTGGATGTTGTTCTTATGCAGGGAGATGGAGTCAATATGTACGGGTCTTAGTAGTTGAAGCCACATGAGAAGAATTACCCAATGCACGATCTAGAGTTGGCAGCTATTGTTCATGATTTACGTTGTTGGAGGAATTATCATCTAGGAGAGAACATTATGGTTTTCACCAACCAAAAAAGTCTCAAGTTCATCTTTACTCAGCGTGACATGAGTTTGAGGCAGAGAAGGTCAGTTGAGTACCTTCAGTACTTTGACTGTGAGATTTCCTACATTCCAGGGAAAGGCAATGTAGTGGATGTTGCACTAAGTAGGAGGACTCAGATACATGAAATTCAAGAGCCCAGTAGTGAGTGGCACCTTATGTCTCTATTCTCTAAGATGAATTTAAAGGTGCTTGAATAATAGGGGAAGATATTTCTTTCTTCTATAGTCGTTACATCTACCCTTATTGATCGAGTATGTATGAGGCTGCTATTAGATTCAGAAGGCCCAGTCATGCGAGAAGGTGTGTCAGGAGAGTACTCTATTACTGGATGGACCATAGGCGATGATGAGATCTTGCGTTTCCAGGGATGTATATGTGTACTAGAAGATATACAAGAGGAGCTGATGCAGGATTTTCATTCCTCAGTTTTGGAAGTTCATCCTGACATCACCAAGATGTATCGTGATCTTCACCATCAGTATTGGTGTCCATGTATGAAGAGGAATGTTACTGGTTTCATCACAAAGTGTTCCACATGTCAGTAGGTGAAATCAGAGCATCAATGACTCGTAGGTCTTCTATAGCAGTTACCTATTCCCGAGTGGAAGTAGAATGATGTCGTGATGGACATCATGACCGAATTGCTGAGGCCATCATGAGGGAATGATGCGGTATGGGTTTTCATTGACATACTCACAAAGGTTTCTCACTTCTTGCCGATCAAGGAGCCCCTCAGTGTTGATGAGTTTGGATGGGTTTATATATGAGATATTGTATGTCTACATATAGTTCCACACTCCTTTATTTCAGACACGGATGTGTGTTTTACCTCTTGGATTTGACAGGGGCTTTGGAAGGTGTCGGGTACACAGGTACTTTTGAGTATATCGTACTATCCCCATATAGATGGCCAGTCCGAGTGTACGATCCAGGTGCTTGAGGACATGCTTCGAGCATGCATTTTGGATTTTGGAGGTTCTTGGGAGAGGAAAATACCTATTGTGGAGTTTTCATACAACAATATATTTTAAGCGACTATCCAGATGACACCTTATGAGGCTTTTTATGGTAGGCCTTGTCGATCACCCTATGTTGGATGGAGGCAGGAGAGGCAGCTATGTTGGGACCTCATATTGTTAAGGAGACCACATAATAAATAGTGTGGGTTCAGAAAGGGATGGATATTATGTAGTCTTCTCAGAAGAATTATGATGATAAGTGGATATTACCTTTGGTGTTCGAGGTCGGGGATCAGTTTTTCCTGTGTGTCACACCGAGGTTGGAAAATAGGAGGATTGGGAGACAAGGAATGCTTTCACCAAGATATGTTGGGTCATTTGAGGTTTTAGAGAGAGTTGGAATGGTTGCCTATCAGTTGTAGTTACCTCAGAGGTATCGGGATATGCATGACATCTTCCATGTTTCACAACTCCGACATTAATTTTCATAATTTTCTCATGTCTTTAAACCTGAGGAGGTTGAGCTCGATGCAGATACATCGTTTGAGGAGAATCCTATCCGGATTATTGATCGAAGTACAATGGTTCTCCGTAGTTGGTCTATTCCTCTGGTATGGGTGCTATGGCAACAGGAGAGAGTAAAGGATGAGACTTGGGAGAGGGAGGTCGATGTACATTTGCAGTGGAAGGAGCTGTTCATGGTTTCATCTTATACGCCGCGCTAGGGAAATTCAGGGACACAATTATTTAAAGGGGGAAAGTTTGTAAGAATGTGGATCTTCTTTTCAGGTATGTTTTTCCTTTTCTGGTCAATTTTGAGAAAATGAGGAAATTATAGAAATTTTGGAAGTACATTCCATCTACTTTATGAGTACACACTTAGTATTTCCTTACCAGATGAGACCATGGGTTGGCCGTGTCCTGGCCACACACACGGCTGTGTGGGGGTGACATGGAGGCCACCTAAAGCGGAGTACGGAAAAGGTGAGTACAAGAAATGTACTTCAAAAGTACATGAAATGTACATTATTTTTTTCATTAAACGGATTGGGGTCGCATCTAACCCCCAGAAGTGTCTTCTTCTAGGTTCCATTCGGCTGAGATACCCTATACGGTGCCGAAACTTCTCTGAGCCCTGAGCCTCCATATGTTTTCCAAATCGACGGTCGTCGATTGCATTGGAACTACAGCAGAAAGATATTCCTTCTTGGTGAGTTTCATTCCATGATTTCTTCTCTTTATCATGTTATCGTGTGTTGAAAATTGTAGACATTTTTTTGATCATGGGTGTTCTAAGGGAATTCAAGCTTCAAGTATCAAATATAGTGATCTCCTAATTCCAATGTAGGTGGTTTGTGCCTTTCTGTGGAATTTATTTGAGTATTATGTGAAATTGTGTCGTTTCCCTTGAATGGGGCATTGTGCATTTGTCTTTTTACCCCTGTGTTTTTTCTACCATGCATGTAAGCTTGTGTAGAGGTTAACTAGATGGATATAGAGTTGATTATGATGCTTTGGATGTTTTTCCTTGCGTGTTCTAATTATCCACTTTGGCTAACTTACCTGTTTCCATGCCTAGTGATTGTAGGATGGAGTGTTGTATTGTTACATGATTGAGATTCTGTAGACTGATTATCCAAGTTGTTTTGTTGGATTAATTTGTCCATATAACATTACTATGTGTTGAATTACACGGGGTCATGAGAACCTGGTGTAGTAGACTAAAAGGGGATAGACCGAGTGAGCTTCCTTTAAGAGTCTTTGAGCATTATAGACTATAGGGGGATAGACTGAGTGTGCTTCCTCATAGAGTCTTTGAGCATCATAGACTATAGGGGGATAGATTGAGTGTGTTTACTAATAGAGTCTTTGGGAATTATAGACTATAAGGGGATAGACCGAGAGAGCTTCCTCATAGAGTCATTTTTTACTTTTAATTACCTCGAACCACTCCAGGCTATAAGCGGAATTTACTTGGTGAGCATCCTCAGAGAGTCTGTGAACGACCTATGGCTATAAGAGGAATTGACTGGGTGATCTTCTAAGAGAGTCTCTTGACCATGGGGCTATAAGGGGAATTGAACTTGTGTGCTTCCTCAGAGAGTCATTATGAATTATTATGACAGAACCATAGTGGATAGGTTGAGTGTACTACCCATAGGGTTTCTTTTTTTGGTAGGACCAGAGGGGGTGGTTGTTGGTACTTCCCAAAGGGTTACCTGTTTGTGTTAGCTGATGCTTGACATTGAACTATGGATTGTTTAATGCTTAGTACATTACTATTTACTGCTTTTTGTACTCTTACCTGCCATATATTCATTGACTATTCGGCACAGATCTTCGAGTGGTTCCCTAATGGGATTTAGTCTCACACCCTGTTTGGGACATGCTTTTGGGCCCAAACAGATTATATTGCTGTAGGTATAGATAAAGTCAACCACCCTTCTACATCATTTATTTGACTTGCTATGTAACTGGAGAGCATGGGACCAAGATTTGGCTTTCAATGGTGAGGAACTATTAATCTATTTTTTTTGTACTTTGGTTATGTACTATTTTGTATTCCATCATTTTGATCTTTTTGGTTTCTTTTCTAGACATATGTATCATGCATCATTTATATATATGTACTCTAGTTGTTCTAACTTTTAGTCTTCCAATTATTGATTCGTTATGGATTATTACATCTTCCACTATATTATATTGTTTCTCTTCCATTGTGTACTCTACCAATGAGGGAATAGTTTCCCCAATATCACACCCAAGGCCCTCACTGCTAGTTGGCCGCATCTGGCGTTCAGCGCAATGTGCTTGAGGCCATCTAACCAACCAGGTACGGGGCGCCTCTGGGTGGCTTCTGGAATCGAGATGTTACATATTTATTAATAAAGAATGTTTTAAAATGAAAATATGGTCTATAAGCATAAAAAACCTCGGGAATCCTATTATAATGAAGAGAAAGTTGATCACCTCTAATTAGGTCAACCCCCATCAGTTTCAAGAAAAATGTACAAGGGAAGCATGTGATGTTGGAGACATAGTCATCATCCACTATAGAATCCTGATGATCCACCTCCCTATTGCATTAACTCTATGAATAAACCACATGAATGTTGTGTCTAAGGGAATATTTTCATTTTCTGATAATGTAACTGATCAAGTAGGGAATTCAGCCTTTTACATGCCTAAAATCATGGATGATCAGGTAATCTATTTCATCCGGATCTAGAGTCATATTCTCTTGTATGAAACAATTCAGGCCCATGTGCCGTGATTTTTTCTTTGCTTGGATTGAGCTCTGATGCCCATAGTATTTAGAGAAAGTAAGTAGGAAAACCCCCCTTTAGTCATAGAAAACCCTTCGCCCTCTCATGACTCCTAAAATTCACAATCCTTAAATATTAAATCTGAAACCTAAATTTGGTGGTTCCCAACACACCAAATGTCCCTACTTCCATGTAGAGGATGGTCTTCTTTAGGGAATCACTCAAACAAATAGATGTTAGATAAGGGTAATCACCCCATTTGTTGATACTAATAATAATGTCTTTAAGGATGAAAATAGATAGTCTGATGATTGATATTCTTATGGAGAGAACACCCTCATATCTCGCATTATTCATGGCCTTCCATATATACCATCACCTCACTCCCAAAATAATAGATCATGAAATTTTTTCCTGGCCCATAACAATCGAGACTTCAAACCATCTATTTAAAATCATGGAACCGTGGAAATTAAAGGAGTAGAGCGCACTAAACTCAATGAATAAATTTTACACAACCAGAGCCGATTTTCTATCCAATGAATGGTGATTTGAATCCTCTTCCTAGTTGGAATTTTAGTAGTTTCATATATAGATGATATTTAAACCCACTTCTTCGCATTATCATCTATGGGAACATCATTGTTCCAAGTCCTCCAGGTTATAAAATGGATTTTTTAGAAATAATATTTCCCTAGAATGTTCTATTTTAGAAATCACACTAATCTAGATCTCTTGATATCCTTCAGAAGACCTTGGATGTAAAGGTACCAGAATATGATGTTTTAAACATACATTTATCTCATTTATAATTGGTAGTAATGAGATCAAACAAATACTGTTAATTATCATCCAAAACAGCTTGGACAAAGTGAGGATGCAAGATGGACTCATTAAAAGAAATTAGAGGATCTTGAAAACCTAGGAAGAAATTCATAATACCTGTCTAGTATTGATGCTAGAAGAATATGTTGTCATTCCCTACAATACATCTATATTATTTCCAAATGTTCAAGATAATATTTTATATTATAGACCAGAAAGGGGATGCATGGGCATTGACATTTTTCTTCTTGCCACCACTTTTAATGGAAATAATTATACCCTGGCGTGCCTTTTCATCAATGATATCCCAAGAAATAATTTCTTGTATTCAATAAATAATATCTTCTAGGATCCCCACCTTGATCCATCCTTCATGTTTGGGGATTACCGTCATATCCCATGATGTCCAGGGATGTTTTCATTCAGATAGATAATCCAAATTGAAATTAGCAAAGACTTTATTAACTATGTTAATAACCCCATTAGGAACATTTATTTCCTAGAGAGCATGGATTGGGATATATGATAGAATACTGTTGAAAATGTAAATATGTCACCCAAAGGATAAGTAGAGATTTTCTCTATTGGCCATTATAGTCATTATATTAATTAATATGTGATCAACATCAGAGATACGAAGACTGCCTGGGGAGATTGCGAAGCCAAGGTAACCTAATGTAAATGAACCACTTTTCATGTCTAGATAATTGCATAAGGATGTGACCTTTTTTTCAACATCTGCTTGAAATATTGGTGTTACTCGTATATTTGATAATTACATGGCGAAAAAATAGAAATACTCATCACGTTTTTTGATGATGCCACATACCGATCTTCTACATGTCTTAATTAAGACGATAAATGAATATACAAACATCTGATGAGAAATAAAAGTCTGGTTAATTATCATACTATATGGATGTAATACCCCTATATCTAATCTTCTATTATTAATATGGGTGAGGGTGCATTGCATGAGAATAACGATGCTCGGGAATATGGGGTACCCATTCCTATGTGTGTGGGGCACCTTGAAATGTCTATGAGTCTTTCCCATGAATGATACAACCATAAATGATGAGATGAAACAACTTAAAATAAGGTTTGTATCCCTTGAAGAGAGACCCATACCTATGTGCACCCATTTGAGGAAGGCCCACTGTATTCTATCATAAGTCTTATTCATGTAATTATTTAGTGCCATATTTAAATCGTCTGTCTTGATGATGATATCACAATGAAATTATTAAGCTAAGGTGATAGATCACTTTATTTAAATACCATTTTCAAAACCATGGTGATCTAAGGAAACCCACCAAAGAATGTGAATTGATATCCTTTAGTTAATGACTCTCGATAAGATTTTGTATGTGAAATTCCAGATACATATTGGTCTGTTGTTTGGAATAGAGGAATGATGTTTATCAAATGAAAGTTGAAAAGAGTCATATCTCCAGAAACCTATGGGATTTTTCCACCACGAAAAAATTCATGGATGGAAGAAATAATATCATTGTAACCACATCCAATGATCTGATGTAGAATGATTCTTGAAAGTAGTTGGGACACGAAGCACTCATTGGGTTGACGTTCAACATGGCCTCTTAAAAATACTTATACTAAGATGTCTTTTCTAGAAAGGAATTTTCAATGATTGAATCTATGTTTAGAATCCCTTAAAGTAGCTCTGTAATCTAGCTTCAATAATGTCTCACCATTTTCGAGTTAGGACATATAATAAGTTTTGGGGTGAATGAATGATTCATACCCCCAACAACGTATCTGTCATCTGAATAAGATCATCTTCAAACATGATGTCAGGATTCAGATATCGACATTTTTATGACGCATTCATTGATATACAAATTGTTTTTATCACATTCATGTATCATTTTATTCCAGGATTTCTCATAAGCAGAGCACTCATTCATTATAATAAGATATACTTGGGTGATCTTCTTATTTACAAGATCCTCAAAAACTAAATTATCCCACATTTCATCAAGGATGATTTCAAGTCTAAAAAAATTCTTCTTCAGATTTTCCATGTCTATGTCAACTGGTGGGAGACCCTTAACCTAGTACTATAAAATATTTTTAAGATTCCTCATTTTGTTGTGAATGGATATCAATAAGTTCCCATCAATATTCTCCCCCATGTATCAATGACTCGTTGTTGATATCCATGATAGAAAATCCAATGTGGATAAAATTTCAAACACTCAGAACCATCTTTTTTTGTTAGATAAAGAAACCATCAAAGGGGAATTATCAGAGAATCCATGAACAATATAATTTACCTTGCATTGGGAAATATGGAGGATGGTGTTGATGTTGGCCAAGGATCAGTCTAAACAAATCTAGCATCGTCTTCTACCATTTTTATTATTGCATCAAATAATGGGGTCACTAGAGTATCTCATATCCAAGAGACATCTAATTTATATGAATTGATCAAAATCCCTTATGGACACACGAGGGAATGAACCCCTTCCATTCATCTCATATGGATCTAGTATGACGTTGAAGTCCCCTACAATGATCAATAAGAGTTCCTCTAGATAAAATCCACCAAATACCTCCATACGACCTCTATTCTGTATGCCTCATGGTTTCCATACACAAAATAGATAAATATTGAATCCTCTCTAGAAATCACATTCAATGTGGTAAATTGATCATGAGACTAAACAATATCCACGGTTACATCCTTGTTCTAGAAGAGCCATATAGGCTAATTAGTCAGGTCTGCAAGCATGCTAGCAGGACTTCAATCATTTTTAGTCAACTCGGTAATTTTTTATGGATTCTTCTTGTGCACCAAGAGTGTATCAATGAATTCATTGTTCCTCTTGATCTCCATAGCTCAAAGGCCTATTTTAACATTGTCACCAATGCCAAAAGAGTTCCAAATACGAAATTGAATAAATAAAATAGAGGTGTCATGGATTTGGCCCCAAGAAACATGGTCTCAATCATATTGTAGGATAACCACGCCTAAATAAATTTGGATCCCTCTCTCATTCATAAACTAGTACACAAAGATGAGGAGGGTTTTGATGGAGATTCCAAGATCGGTAATAACTATAGGGATGTTCCACTAACATTTCATGGAGGGGATTATTTTCCACATGTGTGATTATATAGTGTAACAAGACCACAAAAAAAGAGACCCTCAGTATCATTCTGGGAACAAGATTTTAGCTCCTAGTCAGTGTAGGGCTACACACCATCGATAGTAGAAGATGTATTATCATTACTAATACTACGAGAGCCTAGAAGGGGTGATTGATATCCATCGGAGGACGAGAAGGACTCTCTTCATTAAGGACATCAATAAAAGAATACTTTTAAGTGAGGGGTTCAGTGTGAGTAGGAAGAAAATATATAGGGTCGAGCATCATTGGTATTGAGTACCATTAATCATCCATCAACCATGCCTTATTGAGAAGATGGATGGAAATGATAATACCTTCCAAACTGATATGGGCAGTAAAAAAGTTTAAGGCAGGTTCAAAAGGGTGCATGTAAATTCCTAAGGGTATATCCTCAGATGGGGGATATCCACCAGAGTTAGGGATAAATAATGTAGTAGATGTAGAAGGGTCAGCCTAGGAATGTTCTATTTAGTGTTTGGGAAATGGGTAGACCGATAGGTTCTAGGGGCAGACCCTGTTTGTAAGGCCTCAATGAGGCAGGTGGGGATGTTGAAGGTCATCTCAATGAAATTTCTAACACACATATATAGATTGTACATGAATAGAGATGTGGGAACCAATACATGGAAACAATGGATATACGATCTCCTAAATCCAATTAAATGAATCTTGCACCTTCATGGAGATTCTTTTTGGTCGAGGTAGAGAGAGATCGAGCTCCACCAAAATGAGATCTACAGAGTCATAAATACAACACTTTTTGCTATTGATTTCAAATAAGAATCCACCAAGAGAGTCTCATAGTGCCTTAAAGAGAGAACCATTATAAAATAGAAGAGATAGATCTGGAGGGCTAATCCATAGTGCAGCATAGGGGATTTCCTTGCCATTGTGGACCTCCACCGACCAAAAGGCTATGTTATACCACCAATGAGACATAAGTATGGGGGACTTTCACCAGTCATGGAGAAAGTATTCCTCAGACACAAGAACTGGGGAAAATGAGTTTTGATGGACCGCTACTATTTAAGCGAATTTAGATAGACACTAGGAAGCCATAAACCACATGAAGGCCCAAAGAGGTGGCTTTTTAGATCCAAAACATGCTACAAAGGTCAATTTGTGGCAGCTAAAATTATCATCATAGGCCTCAGCTGGAATCTCCATCATAAGGGAGGGACCATATCTGAACACTATCGATGTTTGTAGATAGACCTCGAGAAAGTAGGTTCATGGGGGACCTTAGGACGAACCGCACATGACTTCCTCGAGGGATAAACCAAACTGACGGGGCATAGGAGATGAAAATTGGTTAACCATGGGATAAAGGGTTATCGAATGAGTGGAATATGGGATTTGATCGAAGAACACTAGCACCAAAAACATCTTTATTTAGATGGTGGAAGGAGGATCAATGGTCGGACGAGTTGCAATTTTGACAGGCATGTGGGATCCATTCTCCTAGGCAATGGATGAGGAGGAAAATCATTTTTAATGATGTTATTTTTTATTATGATTATGGTAATTATCTTTATTTACAATGATCCCTAATGTTCTTATATGGATGAGGTCATGTATCTTTTTATGACCCAATCTATTTGATTTTATTCATATTATCTTTTTCTATCAGATTTCAAAAATGTTCAATAGATTTAGATTCTAACTGAACATTTTCAATATATTAAACATTTATCACCCCATGATTTTATTGTTTGTATAATTTTAAATTTAATATCTTTGATAGGTAATGTTTCGTGAAATACCAAGCATAAACAAACCACGATCTACTAATAATATTATCATTTATAATTAAATTATCACTTAAATGTTAAATTTGTGGTTATGAATTTGATTAACTAACAAATGTAAATATATTATCAAACTCAATTGTTACAAATTAATCATAAATAACTATAAAAACAAATTTAAAATTAAGAATTTTTTTTTCATATAACTATTTAAATTACAAAAAGAGTGTTTTCTACATGTAAAATAACCAAAATACATAGTTTGGATTATTTTAATAATATATATATATATATATATTATTCAATATAATTTTTAAAATTTAACATATTTTTTTGGAAATTATATAATAACAAATGAAATTTTACTCAAAAATGTTTTATTTTTATAAGATGTCAAATTTACCACCTTTTGATGGCACATTTGTTTTATATCTAATTTTTTACACTTTTATAAATTATATTTGAAATATAAAATTTTAATTTTAAATAGGAATATAAAAACCTACTACAGTAGATTTTATTTTCATGTATGTTTTAGGTTTTGATGAATAGTGATAAAATGTATCATTTAAAAAAAATAGTTTTTTTTCAAAATAATTAATGCGTAAAATTATGTTTTTTGTTGGATTTAAAGTATAATTATATTTATTTTCTTATTATTTAATTCAATATCAGTCATTGGAAAAAATATACATTTCATTAGGATATATAAAAAATTCCATATTATAAATGTTGTCACTTAAAAAAATTGTTTTCCTATTTTCTCAACAAGATTAATTTTAAATTAATTTTAGCCAATTTGGTTTTTTGAATTTTAATTAACTTCTTTCAAATTTTTAATCATAAATTTTATATTGTGTTAATACGTCCCTTTAATTTTTGGACATTATGAATAGTAACCTTAATTATTTTTCATTACCAAGGTAAATAGTAAATCAGGTAATTATGGGTAAAAATAATAATAATTTATTATGATATTACTGAATAACTAATCTTAATTTTATTGAATGAGTATGTGTGGATGAAATTCATCGTTGGCCAATTTTATTGCCTCTTGGAACCACATGGATGAATTTATTTATTTTTATTCTATGGAAAGTTCAATATGTCACACTCATGTTTTTCATTCTTATAACATTTCTTATATGGGGTTATTCAGAAGATATAATAAACTCTAAATAGTAATTTCAAAGCTAATTTTTTTACATCATCATGGATATTTATTTTGATTTTTTCGGAAATAAATAATTATATTAATGGAGAATCCAATACTGGTGTATTAATTATATAATTAATAAAAATTTCAAATATATGATATTAAAAATATTGAATGAAAATTAATTTTATGTAATTAATTTCATAAATAAATTTAATGATTTTCAATATATATTAGAGATATTTTAATGATTTTGGTTTGAGTTTATCATATCATTAGGATATTTTTTAAAATTTATTTATTGAATATTGTCAAAATTGATTGTAATGGTATTTTAAAATTAATAATATTTAATTAAATGATATATAATTAATAAAAAAATAAAATTAGGCCATTGTATTGTGATAAGATTTAAAATTTCATCCATGATTTGTTTATGGTCCTTTTTGAATTTTATAGTAAAAAATTTAACTTTCAAAGTGTAAAAACATACATAGTTACTATATGTGTTAAAAGGTTTAAATAAGGGTTATAAGATGATATAGGTAATGCTGTGAACTAAACATATCTAAAAATCATTTATTGATGAATATTCGACCATTATTGCCTTAATAACGGTTTTTTGTTGTTTAATGTACGTTTTATCATGAAAATAGAATATATATTATTTAAATTGAAGATAAATACAAAATGTCACTCTCTTTCTATTTAATACATTATATGTGTCCTAATAAAAAAAATCCTGATATGAACAAAAATAAATGTCCATTATTATATTAATGAAATTATTGCAATTATAAAATTTTATTTGGATGTATTATAATTTATATATATACTTTAAATCCTTATTCAATGATAAAACAATATATATTTAATTAACCTAAAAATAAAATAATTTATTTCAAAATATTAATTTTGAAATATATTGATTTAGATAGTTTTAATAATGAAATATATATAAATTTAGGGAATTGTAGAGATTTTTTAAATCCCTATATTTGAATTCCCACTTTTTATTACTGTATTTGTAGTCAAATTGATTAAATAGTAACATATTTGAAAATAATTATATTTTATTGAATTATTATTATATTAAATTATTTAAAAATTAAAATTATTAAATAATCAAAAATGGGATAATATAGGGTCTAAAATTTCTTCCGCTATTCATTTATAGCCCAATTGGATGTCTATGGCTTTATAGTAGTCTTATTATATTTTACTGTTTTTTTATTTCCAAAAGATCCCCTCTTAGCAATATAAATGGTATCCTATTCACTCACATCCTCACAAAAAATTGAATAATCTATCTCGTCCAAAAACTACTCATTTTTCATCAAAACACCATTATATTTATTCATTAGATTCCTAAACTTGCAAAAGATCAACAATAATCCCTCAATAAGTTTTTTTAATTGAATTCCACTAAAAAAAATTAAACATTTTTACAAACTCATTGAAGATAATTTCTACTACAACTTCTCTTTATTCTTATGTTGTTTCCCTGATAAAGTAATAAATATACTATAATATATATGCTGAGAGGTTATTAATACTATGGGAAAACCATATTCGACCTTTTATCACTCTTACTGACTGAATGATAATTGGTTTTTTAGATTATTATTCGAATGATGGATGAACATCATTCCACAAATAAAATCACTCAAGCCGGTAAAATGTAATGAAGCCCAATGGAGTGCAAAAGAAAAAATAATAACATTCATGGGGAAAAGACTCCATATTATAAAAAACCCATCGGGGTTCCTCGTGATGCCCCCCCAAAAAGAGTGTCTCTTGCAATGTTTAAATCTATATGAATATGTAGTACCCAAAATCCTCTATAAATATCCATGGCGTGACTATGTATATGGTATGTCACAATCCAATGTGACTCAACTTTCCCTTAAAAGGCCCTAATCAGCACCTCAGAGACTGATTCTAATTTTGATAACACAAATGAGGACCTTTTTCATAGCATAATACCCATGTGTAGGGATCTTAAGTTTGCAACCAACGAACTCCATGGCCCATGAATGCTTCTAAAATACAGTAAAACCAAACCATTCTTATCCCAGACTAGACCTCCCCTTGAATCAGACCACCCATCACAGACCTATCAATATAAATTTTAAATCCATTCATTGGATGGTTCCATTGAACCCAACAACACTGAGATATTGGCTACGAAACATGGATGTTCACATGATTTCAAAACATGATTCATTACTGACTACCATTAACCATAAAGCCCAATTCATGTAAAAAATCTTTCATATGCACCTATAGTTTCAAAAATTTCAACCACACATCTATTCGCACCTTATTCCGGGACTCCCACAAACGAGGTCACAAGAAACCCTATCATGGATGAGCACTGTCCATCATAAATACCCCATATATCTATGCTAGTACAAAGACAGGCAGCCCATTCACTCTTAATAAAATGGTGGTCCACTTTCTCCACCTACTGATTAGAACAATAGATGAATCAGGAGGCCAGCTGAATTCCTGTGTTCTGAATATTTTCTTTTGTGGGATGTTCTGGATGGAAAGACCTCCACACTAGAAAAAACTTATTCATATTGAACTCCTTACACTATAATCGTGACCACCATTCATTCCCTCCCCTCACTACCAGATCAATCCCCACAATCGAACCCATGAAAATACCCTGAAGTCAACTTTGGAAAACATCAAATGTCTTCCTCATCATTAAACACAACTTCTTTGAATTTCTCCATCTAATATATAGGCTCATAATAACATTCAATAAAATTGTATGATGACTATCCTCTAAAACTAGCATATCCAGTAAAGGGAAAATTTGAAAAAATGGTTTCTTCACAGCCCAGTTTCCTCTCCATAAATTAACCTCAACTCGCCCTCAAGCCATTGAGAAGAATCCTGAAGAATTTCTATAAGGTACACCATATTTTTCCCCATCCTGGATAGAATTATGTTGTCACAATAATCCTAGTTTCATAAATATTTAATACTATGATTTCTCACTCACATTTATTTCTCAGCCATAATGTCATATGCCAATCGAGCTTTCATGGTATGCATGGAAACAACTATCTCCCTGAGGCTGATCCCCACCATTTCTTGGGGTTTGGCCACCCAATTTCAAGAAACCCAATGAGCCCTACCCAATGAGTTTATATCCCAAAAAAACTTGTTCATAAACTTCAAAATAGAATAAATTATCCCTTTTGATGGAGTGATAAGAGACATAACATGCATCAAAATAGATGAAATCTCACTATTAATCAATACCACTATTCCCCTAAATGAGAGAAACCTATTTTTCCAATTCAAGATCCTCCCATGCATCATGTTTATGATGCCCTCAATGAATCCTATTTTCAATCGACTATATGAAATGGGTTCCCCAAGATAAATCATTGGAAACTATTTACGTTGCATTTTGAGAATGTCTTATATGACCTGAATCCTTCATATAAAACATCTATTGGCTATAAATATGTTTCTCTTCATGGCATTGATCTACTGACCACTTATCTCACCATATAGCATCATTAATCACATAAAATTAACTAGATATGATCTCCTTCCATTCACAAAAATGATTATATCATCAACAAACATAATATATAAAATTGATCTGTCCGAGCATTTAGCACTATAAGGAAAAATCCTTTAATCCATCAAGAATCATTGATGATTCTGTGAAAGTGCTTCTTGAGAAATAATAATCCTAATGGGGGATAGGGGATCCCCTTAGCGCACCCCCAATACATTCTTAAAAAAATAAAAACCCTTCCCCAATAGGGAAATGGTGAGCCAATGTGAGGAGTTTCAAAGAAAGAAAAGATCACAAACCCATTCTAGAAATCATAGCTTCCTCATTATACAAATAATGAATCTACATTCAAGTTCATCATATGCATTATCCATGTCCACCTGATTAATCATATTGTATCCAAACACCATCTTATTTACGTCCAGAAACATTTCTTTTGAAACTCCCACTGCCGCCCGGATACCCCTACCTTGGAAAAATCCATGTTGCTCTTATGATATGACACTCAGAATCCCCCTGCTAAGCCTCTTAGCCAATAAACGTGCTAAAATATTGTATGGAAAATTGCACAGACATATCATCATATAGTGGTTAATGGAAGAAGGGCCATTAACTTTATGCAACAAAAAACCCTGGAGGAACACAAGCTTCTATTGATATCAGCCTCGGAAGAAGTCTTGTAAAACATCGACGACCCCAGAACCCACAAATTTCCGTGTTTCCATATAAAAAACTATTGGGTAACCATCTGAACATGGAGAACTCTCCCACAACATGATTTGAACTACCTCCAAGACTTCATCACCGAACAATATGCATCATAAAGAATCATTATCCTCATTATCAACCGTCCTAGAAATACTTCCCATGTATAACTGCTGTTCGAGTTCCACGGACACCTCCACCAAATACCCAGAATGATCACCAGTAATCATTGACTCGAAATGTTCCAATGGAAACCTACGAGAGACCTCGACATCTAAGGGAAACAACCCATCCTCGGGCCTAATGTTGATTTACAAATTATTTCATCCCTTCATTCAAGTATGAAAAAACCAACTATTATTGTCACCATCTTTCAACCCCCTAACCCTAGATCTTTGTCTGTATTCCCTCTCCACCTCCAACAACCATTGTGTAAGGAACAAGCGTTTGTTTCCTAATAGTATAATGGAAGATTATTTCCAACTCTATTGAAGAATGACTTTTAACCTCTCAATTTCATCCTTTAGCTCCACAACATTACAGACTTCTGCTATTTTATTCGAAAACCACTGGCTAATGGAACCCGTATGCTGCTTGAGATGCCGAGATAAACCAACCCAGGCTTTACCTTCTAGCCCCTTCCCCTAGGAATTCCTCATAATTTTCATGAACCCATCTATAGTGTTCTAATTAATTGAGTAGAGAAATTCCTTACTATTCAAACTCCCTTGTTTCCGCTACACCAACAGAGGATCAAGATCCGAAATAGCTCAAGACATGTGTGAAACCGATGTCCTGGAAAAATACACTCATCCCTATTTATAAGCAAGGAATCTATCCGGTCTACTCCAAATGTGATTACCACCTCTCTTATTGTTACACCTGGTATATTTTCTCCCACAAAATCATAAATCCAGAAGTCCCTTTTATGAAATAAAATCATTAAAATCCAACATACAATTATTGTAAGTCGTTGATCCACCTTTTTTCTCAGAAATGTCTACAATAGAATTAAAATCCCCTTCTATATACCATGGTAAACCAGCTACATTAAAACTTCTGAGATAATCCAATATATTCCTTCATTCCATGACATCAATACTGTCACAAATGAAGGTTAACAAGTCATCGATGCCACTGTACCCAAGGATCACTGTGATACCCTACTCTTCCACCTAAACCAACTCCACCTAAAGAGAATTCATCCATAAACACTGTATATTCTTATTAACCAAGTTCCCATGAAATTTTAAACTGAATCCCATATTCCTAGAAAACTGTAGATCTCTTCGGGATCATGCATCAGTTCCATAATGACCACTATACACAACCTACATATCCTTCCCTCAAAATCCAAAAAATAAACTTCTTTCATGCACCCCCAAACCACGAGAATTCCATATGAGAAGAGAATACATTAATGAAGTGGACTCCTAGACCTCTAGGAATTGCTACCTGGTCTCAAAATAAATTTCTCCCAGTCGAACTCTTCTTAGGACATTGAGCATGTCACTTGTCTCGATGAGCCCTTCAAGAAACACCCCTTGTTTGGCACAAGAACCCTCTTCTTCAACAGACATTCCAACTCCTCCATCATCGATAACCTATTCCATAAAATGATCAGCATAAATGATGGAATATTATGCACTGAAAGCATAGAAACTAGCATCAATCATGCAACGATTTACAGGCCGCTGTGATTTCCCTTACCACCCCATCCAAAAAATCTCCCTACATAGAAATCAACTGAACATCCTTGTCAAGTCCCAATGAACCCAATTGAAAATATTTTTACACATATGAATACATCATAGAAGAAATATGTGCCTTTGAAACTAGTTGCGCTAACCCTCTTAGAATGCTCGGTATCTGCATAGTTGTGAACTGGCTTATTCCCTTTTAAATGATTGGTGGACACCATCAGCACCACCCTCATAGCTGAGCAACCCTCTAGTACCACCAAATATTCCCCCCTAAAAGTGATTTAAATCATCATAATATGGGCACCTGAAACTGACCCTTAGGACGGTGTTTTGGACAATAATTCCCTCATTATGCATTTTTGGGTTTAATTCCCATGTAAATTTCCACTAGAAATTCCTGGGAATAATTCCACTGGATATTCCTAGGAAAATTTCCAATGGAAATATTTATTGAAAAAATACACCAGAAATTTCTAATGCTTATTTCCTACACATCATATGTATATTACTATAAACATATAGTTTATTTTTTATGTGGGAATTAATGTATTAAATATAAAAAAGAATGTAAATTTTCACCGCACATTTTCATTGCAATGTTTCATTGACAAATTTCACTACACATTTCCACTAGAAAATTGTAGCCCAAATTTACATATTAATTTCCATAGAAAATTTTCAATACATATTTTCCACACAACATATATTTCCAAATATAAATATACAATTTATTTTTTTAATGAATCTTTATAGGGAAAATTTACAATAAATGAAAAAAACATTGAAATTTTGATTATCAAAAATTCAAAATTTTAGTACTAATGTAGTAATATATAAATGAACAATGTGATTTTCTAATAAAAACATTCGATGAAAATTTCCAATGAAAATATCCAGTGAAAATTTTAATAGAAAATTTACAGTGGATAATTTCATCACTTGAAAATCTAATATAACTCTTAATAATACATAAATAAAAAAAATAAATTTAATTTGGGAATTTATATTAAATTTTTCCATTATAAATATTTACTGTAAATTCTCACTGGGGTGTTTTTAGTTCAAATTTCAACTTAAATTTCCAAATAAAATTTCTATTTAATTTTTATTATTATTATATTAAAAATGTTATTATGAAAATTCTAAAATAAATGTTTGTTTACATTTTCAGTTCAAAAATGTTAAAACATAAATAATGTATTGAAAAATTTAATTAAAAATTTATTAAATAAAGTTCCATTGCAAAAATTCACTGCATATTTTCATTGCAAACTTCCACCGCAAATTTTCTTTGCAAACTTTCAATGGAAATTTCAAGAGAAAATTTCTAGTGGAAATTTTTAGTGCAAAATTATACTAAAAAATGATAGTGTAAATATATTAACACATAAATAAAAAATGTAAAATTTTCATTGTAAATTTATAGAAGATTTAATTTGGAATATTTTAATATAAATTTCAACTAAAAAAAATTAGTGCAAAGTTCCATTCAAATATCAATATATTATATTTTTATTTGTCTTTATTATTAACACATTAAAAATATCTTTGTTATGAATATTTAAAAAAAAATTATTAAACTGTTATTTGATAAAAAATGTTACTAAATATAAAATATGTAACTAAAATATATTGATTAGATTAAAATTTTATGTCACATAAATTCATTTTAAAACACTTGAAAATATCCAAATATAAACTAATGTATCATAGTTTTACTATTGTTATTATTAATATTTTATAAGAATAATTTTTTTTGAATTATTTATATTTAAAATTTTGGTTAATATTTTACAATAATATTTTTAATTAAAAAATTATTTTTACAGTTTATTTAAAATCATTTACACGGGAGGAAGGGTATTATGGTCCAATCATTTCAAATTTATTAATATTTTTTTAAAAAAATGTTGCATCTAAAAAAAGGATCTACTGCCACATTTTTGTTTTTTCAGATGGGAAGTCATCCCACCATGTAACTGACCCTCAGGTCCACGTGCAGAACTGAGATGATTTAAATCCCCCATAAAGAAACGGTGTCATTTCTGAATGAATCGAAACCCCTGACAAAAAGCTGTCTGCATTCACCTTTTCAAAAATGCCATACTCTTTACCGCCATGGGTCCAACCAAATTTTGATTTGCTGAGGACTTTTTTGAATCATTGACTTCACCCACCACCTAGGAATATAACCAATAATAATCCCTTTCAGAAAAGAAAATGTTTTCAAAGAGGAAGGGATATTTTCCGGATGAATTATTTTCAATGGATATGTCAAAATTAATATCATTCTAAGATAATATTATTTTATGATACCTATGTTTTAATGGGTATATCCATCAGTTATACCATTCTAATTATATAAAAGTGTTTTTAATGTGTATGATGTAATTATATTTTAGAAACTCATTTCATTATCATGAGTTATGTTATGATCATGTTATTATGAAACTTATTTCTCTACATGGGTCCTGATGTGATAAATTATTTACGGTCATGTGGCACACATATGCATAGTTGTCTTTAAGTGATGGTTGTGACATATATCTACCTCAAATAAATTGGGTAATGATAAATGTTCTAGGATATCAAAAGGGTACATTGGAGGTCATCCTAAATCCACAAAAGGAGGCTACATGGGAGGTCCTCCTAAGATCATAAATAGGGTACATAGATGGTCATCCTAATCCTAAAACAAGAGGGTAAATGGGAAATCATCTTATGCCTGAAACTAAAAGGTACATAGGAGGCCATCCCAAGACTGATTTTAGTGCACATGTGTTTTGAACTGATTCACATCATACCTAGTAAAACAAAATTGTGTGACTGATAACTGCTAATTGCCTACTATTATAGAGTTCTAAGTTGGGTTAAAAATTTTGATCTCCCAATTCGCATCGTACATGGTAATAAAATGTCCAGAGGGATAAAATGTAATTGAATTATATTATACAGATTCAAATCAGTTTTACTATTTCATTTCTACTTGACTCATATCATGGTCCTTTTTGGTGGGTCAGATTGTCACACCAGGACTATGTTGTCTATAATTTTTATATTGCGAAGGATGTGATATAGTTTAATGGTCCGAGAAGTTGATTATATGGGGTTGAGTGTTATTTCAATATGACCATGTCGCATACATTGTCCTTGAATGGTCTCCAATTGGTTTATTAGTGGATCCAAAAACCCATTGAACCTTTGACTACTGATTCATGGACCAACTATCGAAAGGGAGGTGTTCATTTGATTATTTGGAAACGACACTTATGGAATATCATGGTAGAAATGATAGATTATTCGGTTCATATCACCATTTTGGGGTAAATTATTTCATACTATGGGACTCTCATATAGATTTATGAAATGTAAATATATTTGTGATTCCATGGTTCTTTTCTCAGAATGTGTCTGCAGATTACCCATACGTCTCAAGATCAATCAGAATATCCATGTGTCTGAAATAATCTGTATGTATCCATGGTTATTTATTAACAAAGATATCTGTATGTATTTGAGGTTATTCATCTATGTTACCCACTTACGGACACAATAATGTATTCATGTTCTTTTACCCTGACAATAATGATTTATGCTATTTGATGAGGAACATTGAAGTTTATCGTCATCCTAGGGGGATAGAGATTGTTTTGATGTCAGGATCAAACCCTCAAATTTTGTAACCTATGTATCCTCATGAGAGTTATTATATTCCATGAATTTTTGTTTGAGTTGGTACTTGAACCATCAATGATACCTTTTTTATTGGGGCGTGATTTTGGATTTTTCATGGGAGCTGCCCATTTGATAGAAGTAATTTGGGGAATACTTATGATGATGATTCCCTCAAAAAAAATTTCGGAATTTTATTGGGACTTACCAGTATGGAAAATGTACCTTATGTTTGGGCCTTAATAATTTTTCCTAAGTATCCTAGTTAGAGTATGTATCTTAGTTCCCATACTTCATTGAATTTGGGTCTTATAACCAAGTGGAGGCACATGTTTGAGGAACCATGAAGAGGATATTGACTCATGATGATTTTATGGTTTGGTTGGGTTAAACCTAGGAGGATGCCCATGTTTTGGGGATATGTAGATGTCATGATCACCCCTAACCTCTAAACCCCATGTGAGTCATGCATGGTGTGAAAAACAACAAGAGGTAGTGGATCTGGAGATCTCATGTTTAACATAATCTATTTATAGATAGTACTGGAGCCCAATGGGATAGAGGGAGGGGGGATTGAATGTCAGAACTTCCTCTCCCATGTTGATATCTAAGATAGTTATGTCTGGAAATATATCTAGACATGTCCTGGGATGAATGTAAAAAGAGAAAGAGTGATGCATCATGTGGAAAAGATAGGGACATACATTAGAAAAATTTCCCTTTTGATCATCATATGGGGTACAATATAGTTTAATATCATATATTATGGACGATGATTAATTGGAGGATAATCATATATGGATGTTCTAATAGGCATTGATCATGAGAGGTAAGGAATGTGAAAACCATGAATCAAGAGGATCTCAAATTAGGAGATATGATATGAGGCATGTAACCCATTATGGTGTACGAAGGTAGGAAAACCCTTTCTTGATGTTGAATTAATTTCAGGTTGACATTTAATTTTTATGGGAAACCAAGTCATATATTCCAGGGCATTGTGTGTCTAGTAAGAAAATGTTCCTTATGACAGTGACCATCTATTTCCAATGCCCGTGTATATTTATTGAGATCCAAAATCAACTAATATACTACAGTTTACCATTATATATCCTTGGTGAATGCATCAATGTTTAATGCCGTGTTTCAAGGAATAATACTATTAATTTTAACCTTTTGTGGTGATGTTTAGTTCCATACATTTTTATATCTAGTGGATAGGAAAATTTGGGGTCCTACAGTTTTAGGTCATATGAAGATGACCACTTTCTATAGAAACCATGATTTACTGAAGGATAATTAGGTTAGGATGTTTTGACATTCCTTGAATTGGAGAGGGAATAAATTTGTAAACCATTATTCTGGGAGTTCATGGATCAAGAAAAATGATATGAGTCTTCGAAGCCATTCATAGTATGGAAGAAAGAGAAGCACTTGCTGAGGATGAATATATCATTGGTTGACAGGCCTTTTTGTGGAAAACATATATAGAGCCTTTCTAAATTGTGCGCATTGTCAAGTAGAGGGGCCTTCAAGACAAAAAAAATCTATTTTTGATGGAAAATAAGGATTATGAAGATCTAAAATCACCATAGCACACATGGTATGATGGATGATAAAGTATGTGTCGAAGTATATAAGAAACATGATGACTGTGACTATCAATGGATTTATAGACCACCAAATAAAAGGAGGATAGTGACGGAATTTTAGGAGTTTCATTATAATTTTCATGAGTCGTGGTATTAAAGAGACTGATGTTGGGGTGGAAGAAGGGTGCAATAGAAAATGTCAATGACCAAGCTCGAAATGTTCATAGTGTGACTCTCTATTTTCCTTGGGTTCAGTGATGATATAGAAGGTATCATCCTATAGGATGGGGACCAGACAATAGCATTGATCTCGAGAACAATTGTGGGGGTGTAGAACTCATGGTATGGATTGGTGGGTCAAAACTGTTTACTTTTGTAGGAGATGGCCACATGGGATGGTCCGCATTAAAGCATCATCATATGGTGCAACCCTCATATTAGATGGCTGCATAAGATTTTTGGTGAAGTAGAATCCATATAGTGTAGGACATAAATGATCATCCAAAAACCATTTTCCACATATGAGATTTCACATACAATTTAATGCAAAGGTTCATTTGTGAACCACATTCTACATATAAGAATCCATGTACTATTTCTTTCATTCATGGGGTTCATAAATGAAACCTCATTTCCAAAAACTTCACTACCACAATGTGTTATATTCTACAGAGGGACATCCACATACCATTAAAAGGATGGAGTCCATGAACGGACCTCTACATTTGGTTCGTGGGATGGATTTTGTGAACTAATTTGGGTACTGGAGGGATTTTTACATCACCCTTTATGTTTTTTTCATGCTTCATATCTTTTTCTCTTATATGGGGAGAACTTTACCACTCTCGGGAGAATAGTTTTGTGATTCCCATCACCGTTTTTTTATAAAGTATATGAGTACTGGTTTGATAGGAAAAATAATTCCTTTTTAGAAATCCCAAGGAGAACACCTTAATCAATGGATGACATTGTTAGTGGGAGGAAACTTTTTTTATTGATGACATGCCACATTATCCCGCTAACTACAGAGTTTGCGGGGGATATCGTATAAGAGGGTGGATTTCTCAACATTTATTTATCCAATGAACCACTTCATAGAAGCCATTTCCATTATCGTCATTCTATGAACCATTTTGTTCAGGTACATCTTTGTGCAGACATAGACTTCCATGCAGAGTAGCAGTCTATGAACATCTTCTACAGTTCCTAATTCCTCTCCTTCTATTTTCCAAATTTTTTTCCATTAAATTTTATTTTAATCATCGTTATCATTTTATATGACTCCCTAATTTAGTTTTATTGAATTTTATTCATATTGAATGAGTAATTTTAAATACCATTCAGTAGATAACTAACTCAAGCCTAACATTCTATGAATATCTTGGTATGACACATTGACATAAAATATTCATTTCATATGTGAATGCCACAATTTACATGTATTATTCCATTTTTATACTCACATGGATCGTGAGATTTGATTTTATTATAATTAATTACTTATGATATGCTAATATTTATGCATTGACTTGTGTATATAATCATTCATATTAATTGTATGATATTAAAATGTTTTGGTGATGTTTTTATGCCCTTACACTCATGTTATTTGTATGAATCTTTCTTTTTTACCATTAATGGGAAACTCTGCATACCATTTATTATGTTTCCCTTCCCTATATCATCAATAATGGTTTTATGTAGGGGTACTAAAGATTAGGATATTTTTTTGGAGTTGTTGAAAGTCATTCATCAGATTAGAATAATTTTTTCCTTGATTCCAATGTCATTAAACCATTACATTCCTTAGGATTCATTTTTTGTATTGCAATGAATGATAATATAAAAATATTTAATAGCCATGTTATAAAACCAAGGATGTTATAGTTTGTATCAGAGGAAAGGATTAGACAACCATTGAATACTAGGATTGGAAAACATTCGAGTGGTCTCTAAGGATATTTCTATGGATATTTATAGGGATATATCTAAGGATTAATCTAAGTATAAGTTTCAATCCTACAGTTTTAATAATGATATTTAATGGCATATCAGTAAAACTATGTTGTAATAGATTGAAATTTTATAAGTAATTTCCCAAGATTATGTAGTTTTCCTTATATTGTTAGGGGTTCTCACATTATTCTTTTACTTTTAGTCAATGGATGGAACCCAATAGAACCATGTTAATGTTGGATGTGATGAAAAATGATACTCTTTTACTCTTAATCATGAAAATATTATGTGAGTTGGGACGAATTTTTTTTCTATTAAAACACATGATTTAAATCATTCCATACTTGAAAATGGTTAATGGAGGGAACAAATTTCTATAGATTCCTTCACGAGGAAACACCTACCCTCTATCAATGGGTCTTCTGATCCACATGTTTCTAACTAATGGATTGGTACCACTAAAAAATATTTTTCATCCATCATTGTTTTCATGATTTGAAAATCATTTTGGATAGTTATCATTTGGAAGTTGATGCTTTTCATTGGTGGTATATTTTTACGAAATAAAGGGAATAAGAATAAATTGAACTTATGGAATGGGAAGAGGTTAAGGTAATATTTTCTGTATATACATCCCTCACATCATCAAAATAATTATGGAGAATTAATTCATTGAGATTACTAAAAGGAATGATTATTCAATTTGTTGCTATGAATTTAGTTTTACAAGACATGTATGGTATTATTTTGGTTTAATCATTAAACATGAATGAAAAATAGATCAATTCATTGGTGGCCTCTAACTATGTATCCAAAAGGGTATGGTTTCATTATACATCAATAGATATGGAGAATTCATTTGATGTGTAGTGATGGTAAAAATGGAAACTGGATATTCCCACCATAAATCATTTTTTTAATATGAAAAGGAATATCACCTTTTATGAAAACTAAATTAGTGGAATGAAATTTTAGGTATATGTAAACCAGAAATGTGGGAATAATCACTCAAGTGAATTCTTGAAAGGGATAAGATCGTATTAAAATTGGGTAAAGGATGTTCATTGAGTGGAGGTATTCCAAATTGAAGAGAATATGGAATACAATTATGTGAATAATAATAATTAATGACCAAACGCACCTCCACAATTAAGTGTTTTAGTTTCATGTATTTGGGGCATATTGCTGACATGTTCCCTAATTTCAGGACTAATGTGGACGATTAGACAAAAAATTATATGAGGGAAAAGGAAATAAGAAAATATTATACATTCACAATGGTTGAAGTGATCCATGATAATTAGGATTACTTATCCTTCATATATTATTTTGTAATTTCATGTTTTATTATGTATGAATAAAAAATATTAGTTTCATATTGTTCAATTGTTAGTGAAATTTCAAGTGATTATATATTTATATTATAGAATAAAGAAATACAATAATTTATTGATATGTGGATGAACCCAATGTTCCCATGAAAATGTTCTTTTAAAAAATATCAAATATAAGTAAGGAGTAAGAATGTGTTTATACAATATGGTTTTAGCGTATACCTGATAAAGTTATTCACTTATGTAGTACATAAAATAAATGTGCAACATTATGATGTATTATACACTGTTTTTGTGAAATTTAGTTACCTTATTTATAATTTATTTGAATTTAAACATTGGGAGTTGTTATAAGGTTAAACATTAAGGGAACAATTTATCTTAAAATATATATCAGTGTTTAGTGGTTAAATTATTATCTCAACATATGTGGATTTATTCATATCAGATAAGATTTCTTGGCAATTTATTTTAATGGTAAGACATATAGAATAAACTATAATTCTATGGATCTCGTGATCTCAGAGATATCAAAGAATTAAAATTTCAAATTAAAATAAAGGAATTGTTGATAAAGTGGAAATTAAACAATGATCATAAAGTCTGATATTGTGATAAACTCAAGTAAATATATCTTTAATGAAAATGATTCAACTCTACGGAAATTAACTTGAATAAAAAAATGATGGCACATATCCTTTTGTTCTGATGAAATAAAATGTTCTATTGTACTATTGAATATTATAGGCCATGTGAATATTAACATTATTCGGACTAATTTTTCATTCTCTCTCTAGCGTAACCAGACAGTTATATTTCTCTTTTATTTCCATGTTATTAATTTCCACCCCGGTTCATTCATTTGGAAACCTAGTTATTAAATTCACTGTGTAACTATTATGTTTCAAATATCCCTTTTTATAAAAAGGATTTTATTTTATTCTTATTTAGATGTGGGTTTATATGAATGTAAAATTCAATAATTAAACAATTGATAAATCTATGAATTCTAAAAGCAATATTCATTTTAATGGTGTAAGAATGTAACACCACGAGATTTTTTGAATTAATTTTTTGGAATTGATTCATTATTTTCAATATTTTTTATTTGACACAAAAAATAATATAGATTTTTTATTCAAAAATATTACATTTTTATTACATTATATTCTACACTCATTTAATCTTTCACTACATGAAACACTGGTGTAACATTTTTTTCATGCAACATTGAGTGTCTACAATACATCATTAAATTATTATACATATTTAAAATAGAAATTAAAACCTACATATAATAATGGTATATATGAACATTATTATATTAATTATGAAATAATGGTTCACAAAAATTTACTGTCCGATAATTATAAATTATAGTGGAACTTTTTTTAAAATTAATGGAAAGGTTTCTCAACAATAATATTTAAATATTCATAAAATATTTTTATTCTAATTAATAAACAAATAATTATTTTTGAATTGTATTGAATATATATATATATAATAAATTCAATAATATTATTCACATTTGCCTTATGTGTTTTCTAGACATGATATTAGAACTAATCCAATTTCACACATTAAAGATATATTTTTATAAAAAAGTTAGTTTTAAGGATTTTAATGAAGAACCGATTTTAAAAATATTTGATGAAACAATGATAATTTTAATATGAAATAATTAAATTATTATTTTAATTTTTGATATGAATATTTAAATTGGTTTATTGTTTGGTATTTTTTTGATACGTTTTAGGTTTTTATGATTAAAAAATTATTAATTTTTAAATGGAAAATATCATCCAAATGATTTACTATGTTTATCTATATATTTCAATGGTTTTAATGTATAATAACATAATATATTTATTATTATTTTTCTATTTAGGTCATTTCATCAAATTTAATTTGGATATAAAAATATGGCAATAATTTGGATTATTTACATTAAAAACATGATATATTTATGTGTCAATGAGATTTAGTTAAATTTAATTTCAATAAATTATATGATTTTAATATTTTGAAATGGATTCCATATTTTTCAAAACAAGTATAAAATTTTTAAATAGGTTTCTTTCATATTTTGACAATATTGATAGTAGCGGTCTTAATTTTTTATTAACACAATATAAGTTTAATAGAGTAATTAAGGGTAACAATAATATTAGAAATATTAAAAAGATAACCTAGAAGATTTCCTAATATAATTGTATTAGTTTGTTTCGACAAAAATAATACTTGGTATGTGATAATAAACTTTTGATGCATCTTCAATGACTGTAAGAAAAATATTATGTTTTATTTATAGTAATGTTAAAGATATCATAATCATATTTTTGATAAAAATTTAAATTTATATATAGGTTTATACAAAGGAAAAATTAAAAAATATATATTATTTTGAATATTTTTATTTATCATGGTAATATATATTTAATTTTTTGAAAATAAATATTTACTCGAATGTATTATACAATGATGATGCATTAATTGATTACTTACTGGAGTTATAAAATATGTTTTATTAAAAATATAAAAACAAATATTTTTTTTATAATTAATAAATCAAAAGAATTTTATAGATGTTATTTTCCATGTAATGATATAATTATATATTTGGTTTGAAGTTAACTTTTTATGTTGATATTTAAAAAAATCCACATAATTAATAGTATCAAAATTGGGATTAATGATATTTTATCAAAATAATTTATTATTCATTTTTTAAAAAATATTAAAAATAAAAAATAAAATAAAATTATAATATGGTGTAATATGTTATATATGGGTGGTTTATTTTATTATTTAAACCACGTAAGTAAAAAATAAATCCTTTTAATTATTAAAATATTGTTACTTTAGTTAAAATAAAAAAAAGGATTGTTAAGAATCAATCAAAATTATAAGGTTTAAAACAAAAAAAATGTATAAATTATAAATTTTTTTGAGATTAATAATTAACTCCTATTATATTCAAATCCATAGCCTTTTGGAGTTATTTTTATTAATATTTTTTTTTTATAAATTAATAATTTTTGAAATTTCAAAAGATCCCCTCTGATTAATTATGAAGGGGAACCTCCTCTCTCACATATCCACAAGACATTGACCCATATTTTTCAACCAAAACATAACCAATTATCTACAAAACATTCCTTGAAAAAATATATAGGTTATTTTGTTCTCAATAGATCAATCGTAGTTTCCCTAAGAGGATATCTAAAGGAAGATCACATTGGAAGTGGTAATCATCTTTACCGAATTCTTCAAGATTTCTTCTTATTCTAAATCATCTTCATTTATTTTTTCAATTATTAAATAATAAATCAGGTATAACCTATATTATGATAATTTATTATGATTATGGGAAACCCACCTTTTATCCATCCTTTACAAAAATACATCACCATGAATGCATACATATGACGTACCCTATCCACGTTGCAGTGTAATATCTTCTTCATTATCAATTTACATGGATGGGTATAATGATTGAAATAATATAAATATATAAAAAATATATCATGATATTGATTCTTCAATAAAATATATATCATCCAATTCTATATCGTTTTAAAATTAATGTAATTATATCATTGCTCATGCATATGTATGCCCAAGCGTCTCCAAGATGTGATACGATTCATTATCCCATATCACAATAAAATAATTATTTTGTAAATGCAAAGAATCTATAAAATAAATATATATCTAACAATAATATTTTTTTGTATATGAATGAAATGTGACTTATTCACATGAACATTGACTTATATAAAAAAACATGCATATGAATATGAAGCAATCAACACCTAAAAGAAGAGTAATAATGAAATGTTATTAAAAAAGGTGAAAAGATGATCATATAAAATATCACAAATACGAATATGGTTTTTGAATAATTCAATACAATTATTTGAACCATTATAATTTTTTTGATATTTAAAAAGAAAATCAGACCTATGGTAAGGGGATTTGTAGTCTCGCATTTTTTTTTGTGAGGCTTACACCATATTCACCAATCATTTCTTCTATGTGATGTATATACTAAACACAAATATCTTTATGAGTCTTACCAAAAGTATTATGATATTTACATATCCTTATAATGTTTTTATTTCATAATAAATATGATTATACTAATTATAAAGTGATGAGTATTTATTTCACAATCTCTTAAATATGTGGGATTGTTTCATTTATGTCTCGGTTAGAGAATATTAATCATCCATGCCCATATTTTATATACTTGGTTTACTATTCTTTTTTTGGATTTTAAATGTAATTTTTATTCATTTTTTAATTTTATGACTCAATTTTAAAGGAATGTTTTTTTTTGTTTTCCAAACGAGGTAATTTTTGAATTTTCTAGAAAATTTGGGAGAAGAATATTTTATTTTAACTTATAAGACATGAAATGATCTTTCTAGTTAAATAATGCCTCATTTCATTGATGATTCCATTACAACAAGAAATGTTTATTTTGAAATAAAATATTTTCTTAAATGATCCATGCTATTTTAAGGAACTAATTTTTTATAAAGATAAAAAGAAAATTTTCATCAAGAAATGTGTTCATGTGATCTCTCGAAATTATTTTCCCACTAAGATACCATTATTTTATGTTACTTATGATTTCCTATGGATACGATTCAATGACACCATTGATGTACATTATATGAATGGTTTATGGTTATGATTTTTTTATATTTATGAAAATCATTTCTTTTCCATTAGATATGTTATGATTAAATTCTTATGAAACCCATTTCCTTACATGTGTTATAATCTGATGAATTATTTGTGGTCCTATAGAAAAAATATGTATATTTTCATTAAGTGTCGGGTGGTACCTATATATCCCTCTAATTCCGTGGTTAATAATAAAATTTTTATTAACTCAAAAAGGTACATGAGATGTCATCCAATTCCCACAACAAGAGGGTATATGAGAGGTCACCCTAATACACAAAAAAAGGGTACACAAGGGGTCATCATAAGCTTAATACATGACTATACACATGAGGTCAATCAAATCCCAAAACTAAAAGATACATGGGAGGCCTTCCAACACCTAAATTAGGTACACATTTGCTTAACACAAGAAAAACATACAGTGAATGTCTTGGTAGGAATCATTCACATATGATATTCTAAGCATAATTTCGAGTCCCAATTTATTTTTATTATCCCATTTTTATACTCTCATGGCTCCTGTGATTTTATTTTAATATGATTCATGTCATATGATCTCCCAATATTTATGCCATAACCCATTTATATGGTCATTTATATTCATTGTATGATTTTCCAAATGTTATGATGATGTTTTTATATAGTTATTCTCAAGTTATGTTCATATAACAACAATCATTACTATTACTAAGCATCTAAGCCCACACATTCTTATGTTTCCTTTCCTCATCTTATTATGAATGGTTCTATGTAGGATATGTTATGGGGAAGATCATTATGTGGGATGGTGAAGATATATCACCAAAATAGAATATTTTGTCCCATGTTTTCAATGGAACCAAACTATTGTGGTCTTATTCCATGTGTTTTTGGAAAAGAAACCCCATTGTAGAGGTGACACTGAATTAAGTCATGTGCAGTGGGAAAGATCATTCTCTTGAATCACATTCAAGTGTTGATACGATTGTGGGAATGGCTTTGGGGAAGTGACATGTTAGGGGTGGCGAGGGAAGCCTTACTCTATAGGGAACATTGTAGGTGATTGATTCTGATACTCTCATTTCAAAAGAATTCTAGTGGGAGGTGATGATAATGTTTCGATGATATATTAATTTATGGTGAGATTTGTGATTGTGTGGGGCTAATTTATGAATAGTTTCAACCATGTATTTTCATTATAGTCTGTGATAGATGGATAATGATCCATGGTGATCATGAATTTGGCAAAGTGACATGATGTTAAGGTCATGCCTATGCTCTTTGGTTGTATTCCAATCATAGGAAGTTTGACCCTCGTGTCTAAGATCCTTGCCTGAATGAAAAAAATGGTTAGAATTTTGTTTTATTTTTTCTTTTGGGTGTTAATAAGTAATGAAATTTAACTAATCTGGATTCCCTGTGAAATTATTTTTGTATGTTCATGTGTTCTATACGATGGATGTAGTGACGTAGAATCATTCTCTAGATGGTTTTAATGGTATCTGAGTGATTATTAGATCATATATGTGTTAGAGAATTTGGTAGTGAATAGAATTGGCGTATTAAGGATAAAACTATAATGATTCATATAAATTCTATAATCTAATTTAGTAGTTGTGTTTGAACAATATAGGGTCGTATCATAGTTAATGGGAATCAGAATTAGTTGTTGGAAATTCATTAGTGATTGAAGATGAGTATCTTTAAAATGATATGTAAGTGGATGCCGACACAATGTTTTTTCAAGAGATTGAATGTGATAATATAGAAATTAAAATAAGAGTGTTTTATCCAATGCAGTTAATATGTTTGAAGAATTAGCTGACGTTTTTAGGATAATTTAAAAGAGATTTGTTTTAAGAACATTAAATTTTAATTCAAAATATTATAATTTGAATCATGAACATTTTCTAGTGTTTATAGGTATGATTAGTTTCATATTGGGGGATTATGAAAAACGTTTCATTCAGATAATAAATGTGTATTTTGAAATTAATTTCTTATATTGATGGAATCATGACTTTGAATTTTAATTCATGTGATAAGTAAAGTGGTAGGGATAAGCATGGTATGAATTATGAAGTATATGATGATATAAAATGTTTTCAGATAGATGACCTTAGGTAAGTGTCATCTAATTGTGTGGGTGATGATCATGAGAATTGTCTTGGTCATTGGCAGTTTAAGCCTCTTATGTTATAATGGATCTTTAAAAGCACATTAGGATGTCACATGTAGAACACATTAGATTGAATGACAATTTAAGACAGATATTGTTTATAATATTGATTTTTATGAGAATCAACGCTTCAGGAGGATGTGAATTTTTAATGTGGTGATATTGTAATTCCTATTGTTCATATCACTATGAAAAATTAATGATAAATTTAATATTATTTTACAGTATAGATGCAATTTATAATTGGGATTTGGGATTGAATTATTATGGTGAGAAACCCACTAAAACAAATATTTAGACGCACATATAGGTTTTTATGTGTGCATTGGATTCTCTAGTGGGTAGTGGGACTTGGAGAGGGGATGAAAAGGATCCACCCAAAACTGTAGCAGCCACTGACAAGCCATATGCTACCCACCATCTAGCCTATGGATAACCAGTAGCACTCTAATGAGTGTGGGTTCCACCATATATCTAGCAGACACATTATAAGTAGCTAGTGGGATATTGTTAAGGGGTAATATTTATCATTAATTCTCCATGATTTTTTTGAATAGAGACTATCTTTTATTCTTTTTTGTTGTGTACAGTCAAATTGAGCCACTCCACATTTCTCCTTGGAAACTCATTGATTTGGGGACTATTTTATAGTGATTGATAGGGGATTTATGTTACATTACCTCCAATAGTATCCCTCTTGGATCTCCACATTCCTTATACTCTATGTTCATCTCCCTCTAGTTAGTAATTTGAGACTAATTCCACAGGATTATGGTTAATTAATCATATAATAATTAAGATTTTATACCTCTTGCATAAAAGCAATCCCAGGATAGATTTCACATATTGATGCATGATGTTTCATTATTGTTTGTCGGAAAGGTGATTGTTTTAATGAATTCTGTGATTAAAATAAATAAAATCAATAATGGTTTTGTAAATGGATGTTAGGTATTTTCACTAGTATGTGGTATGGAGTAAACTATGGGTTGTTGAAGATCATTTGGTCATGGTTCTAGTGTGATATGGTGAACCAATGAGATTCTAGGAATTTATCGACTTTTATATTAATATGTAATGAAATATAAAAATAATATGTAGTTAATTATTTAATTTTAATATGATTTTAATTAATTAATTTTTTTTGGTTTTTATATGAATATGGACTTGGCTATTTTGGATGATGGCTAAATAGATTTGGAGAGCCTCAGTGATAATATCTAGGAATCTTTGAAATGATGATTCAGTTGGTTTTAAGGTAGGAAGCCGTGATTAATTGACCCTTTGATTTATGGAAATTATCTATATTAATATTAAATGCATGACCCTATCTCTTTCATTAGTATGACTCTTTAAACTATTTATGTTTCTGATAAAAATCCTTGTATATTGATGAATGACATATGGTGATGAGGGCCCTGATGGATCCTCATGTACCAGATGGACATCTTAGCCACTAATCACTAAGTATATAAATTGAACCACGTGTCTTGGGATATAAGACCATGGAGGATTAAATGAGGGACACCCTAGATCCATTGGGATCATTTATTTGATCATTGGGTTATCTTTCCTTAAAAATAAGGAATTGACTACTTGGATCGTAAGACCCTACACAGATGATTGAGTTGTTCATATATCTGGAATGACCCAAGATTCCTGGTAATGTGGATGTCGTCATGGACATCTCTATAATGTCACTTTTATAAGAATCCAACATTATAACTAGGTGTCCCATGTGTGATCCCATGAAATATGTGGCATTAGAGAGAGGGAGAATATGGTAATAAGTATATATGGTAACATGTGTCACCTTAGAACTTTTACCAATGATGTGAGCCTAAGGGGCCACAGATAGTAGAGAATATATTTAGATTTTGAGAAAACCAATGTATGGTTTTTTTAATTAATTTTATGTATGTTATAGTATAAGATCTTTTAGAATCAGAAATAATATCAATCACATATATGATTTTCCGAGAAGAATGGGAATCTCTTATTGACATAAATGTGCAACATGCATTCCCAGTATGTTGGGACCCAGTATCATGGTATACTGGTATTTCCTTCCTATCATAGAAATAATAAAATGATGTGGTTGAAGAATGAGTGGATTCTAAGAGGTGGAACATAGGATCCAATGTTATGGTAGGTGAGTTGTTCGCATTTAATAATGCCATGGATTTTTATGGTTATTTTTTATATCATTTATATTTCTTGGGTTTTATTTTTTAGATAATGATACCGATAGATTCTTATGAATTACCACGATTCATGTGTTTGAATGATTTTATGTGGGGATGTGTGGGCATTTATCTGTATGCATGGATATTGTACATACCAAGGTTCACTAATATAGCCCCTTAATCGATGTAGAAGATAACCCATAGGATCTGTTGACACACCATAGATGGTTCAGTGGTGGAAATTCAAGATAATGGACGCCCAAGATATTATCCATGGGATTCTTGGGGCTATTACACTTGATTCCATTGGTCACCCAAAACAAAATCACACTTGGTTGTACAATATTTCCAAGGGCCTCCCACTTAAAAGAATAATAATTCAACAAATCATTGATAACAACATGGTATGACCATCATGTTCAATCTCAGGGATAGAGGATAAGAGATTCATTTTGATTCTCTAGGGTATGTTACTCATCATGATGGAGGTGTGGGTGTGGGGTCCCCAGGGAATGAAAACATGTTACGCTATGGAATATAAACCCTTAAACACTAGCTAAAGAAGGTATCGTCAATTTGGGGCCTGAACCTATGAATCGACACCGTTACTAGATCCACGGTAGGACATGGTATCATTGAGTTATTATTTATGTCACATTCATCGTGACATTCATATAGACACTGAAGAATATGGATAAATAGTTAACAAGATCGGTTTTTATTATTCCATATTTTATTTATTTATTTCATTATATAATTTTTATATATATACATTAAATTTTCTTATAATGAATGGGAAAATATTGGTTGTTCCCTTTTGAGTTTTAGTCACACCCTTCTCATGATGACATGATAATTTGGTAAATAGCATACATTAATTTTGGAAGTTCAGGTTGGGTAAAGACCCGTTATTGTATCGTCTAGAAATATTTATTATATGGGAACATAGACATGGAGAAAGGGAGGGTTATGGATATTATTAGTAACTCTAGTGTATTTTAATTTCATTCCATTATTTTTATATGTGTTCATCCCAATGTTAAATCATCGTTGTATTATAAAAATTTTTCTACATTTCATTTTATACGGATTACTGTTTATTCATTCTATGTAACTTGGTTATTTTCTACAATGGATTATATTTCTATTTTTTTTATTATCACTTTGATATGAGGGTATATTCTTCTAATGGTACTACCCATGAACACCATCTATAGTTATATTCCTCTGACATATAAGGAGGCATACATGGAGTAACATGGTGAACTAATTGGGTTACCCTCTATAGAGTTTTCTAGTCCATTTAATTAAAATAGCTCATCCATTTATCCTTCACTTTGCCTATATGACCCATAGGGTCCTCCCCTATCCTTCGCATGGTTTACCAATAGATTTGGAGGAGATTATTTGGTAATTTACTGTAGTTTAATGTGAGACTCTCAATATCATTCTCTAGGGTGATCTCTTTTATTGTAATTAATAATCTTATTCAATTTTTTCTTCATATTAGATTAGGTTTTGAATCAAATTAAATAAAATAATGTTGTAATTTCTCAAAATTTTTGTTGAATTTATTCAATCTAGAAAAGGGAATCCATAGAGAATCCCCACCAACCAAAATTAGTTTTTAGATGTACATCATTGTTAGAATTTTTCCAAGGTATTACATTTATATAAAAATAAGATGATTATATATTTTTTAATAAATTATAGCTATTTCACATTGGATGAGTTCATGGGACCACTATGGACCGATCATGAGTTTTTTTCATGGTTTCATCATGATGAGTCCATCCACGGTTTTCTAGTAGTTTTTCTATGTTTTAAATTTAATATATAATTAATTATGAATTCAGTATTTGATTAGACAATACTCTCTGAGGGGAATGTGGGAAACATCTCGCTCAACGACTCTCTAGAAATATTCAGGCTGAAGATCAGTGGAAAATCTACTGGAATGTTTTTTTGATCCTATGGACGTATTTATTCCCCCCATGAAGGCAGTGGTTCTAGGTTGTATGATTTCTGCAAATCATGTGGATGCGGTGAAGGATGATGCGAATAACCCAAAGAGGAAGTCTTAGGGTTCTTCTTCCCGGAATAGGTTCTTTCCAACCCTCAGCATGAATCTACTTATTTACATAAATATATTACCTAGAATGGATCTATTGAATTTGTGGAAGTTAGTCTGAAAATTTTGGAATCTCGTCTTGAAAAATGACATTTCTCCCCCCTCACCGGGTTATCATAACCTTGTAGTAATACCCATTTAAGGGTTGATAATGTGCGGGATTGTTTATCTCTGTACATGGGCTTCACTGACTGGTGAAAAATATCAATTGGGAGAGGTACTTCACATATTGTTTTTCGATTGAAGAAACCACAAAATATTTCCTAAAGTTTTGAACTAGTTTTGCTGAAACCTAGTAACATCATGGTCAACAATGGGATCCATTTACAATTCCTCTTGCAATTATGAACTCTTCCTCCCAATAATGGATTCGAATTAGGGGTTAGAATTGGTTTTTCTGGAATCCATAAGTTTTGTGGGAGTTCACCTATGTTGTTGGTTGTCTGATTAATGTTGAGTTGGAAACAGAACATCCTAGGTATGGTCACTTTTCTTGTGTATTGGTAGAGATTTATTTATCTCATGTTATGATTAACACGGTTTTCCTTATTGTGGGTGATATTAAGTTAGAACTCACTATTCAATATTAGTGGTTACCTACATTCTGTAATTCTAGTCTTTGCATTGTCCACATTCTTCAGCAATGTCGGAGGAATATGAAATTTTCACTATGTAAATCATTGGGCCATGCCTTATACCAATGGAAGAAGAAACAAGTTGACCTTAATGCTAGTAAGAATGTTTTCAGGAGGAAGGATCCTCACAATGCAGTTATTTCCTCGTTTTTTGAGGCTGTCCAACAAGGTTTGTCAAAGCTTAATGCATTTTCGAAACCTGCTAATGCAGCTACTGTGCCGGTGAATGGTGGATCATTGGAGCAGGCTACCTTTAGTGTCTCTAGGGGTCTGGATAATAGGTCCTAGGTTATTGTGGTTGAGGAATATGAAGGGAATAAATCTGAACATAAGGATGTTATCCAGAATGAAGTAAATCAAGAGTAAGACCACACTACACTAGCTTATAATTGTAGGAATAGTAAGATGGGGATTTTGGATGCCGATGGATTCCAGCTGGTAATGCCTAAGAAGCTGAGGTCCTATCCAAATATTAATAATGATGTAAAGGTGGATAAAGAGGAAACCTAAGTGGTGGACCTGATGGTGGAAAATTTTTATATAGGATTTGTTGCTATACAAAATGTTATTTAGGATGGTGTGCAGGTCGATAGAATTTCTTCCTTTTAGAATTATGGTGGTTTGCAATGTGTTCCAGGGGGGAGGGTCTGCTCCAATCTTCTACATCTATGCAGGGTTTTATTCCGGCAGGACCTACCCCAACTAATATGGAGGAAGTCGCTACACCTGGTCATGTACATGACCACGTACGATATACTACAATGGTTACAGATCTGTAGGGGACTAATATGGATGTTGTTTCAATGGTTGCAACTACTAATGTGGCGTTTCAAAGACATAAAAATCCACCTATAAATTTCTTTTCAATGTTAGAGTCTATTAATACTCTCGAGATTGATTTGTTTAATCTTGAAGGACTTAAGAATTCAATATGCAGTAATCAAATGTGCTCCTCCTTAAAAAAAACTATTATTGACAGATCTGAGACATCAAAGGAGATGACCCATCTTGTTCATACACAATCACTGTGGTTGTGCGTGACTCCAAGGATGTACAAGAGGCTCTGAATGACCTGAATGAGGAGTCTCCTCATGGTAATTCTCACCAGAATATAATTTCCTCTCTCGATGTTGTGCATTCAAGGTTACATGGGGAATCATCTCATGAAGAAACTGACTTTCACACTATAGATGTAATGGTGATGGATGATGAACCAGTAATGAAAAGAGGAAGAGGGCGCCATCCAGCTAATCGGGGGGGATCTCGTGGTCAAGGTCATGAAGGCCAATATCTATGTGCATCACTAATTGTCTACCCTCAAACATACAGACCCCAATATGTGGTTGTATTAATTTTCAAAAGTTATTTAAATGTATTATAACTTTCATAGATATCTAATGTGACCTTCTTGTTAAGACTCACATTTCAAAGTATTAAGATTCCAATGGTTTTACCATACTGGATCTATGGAATACCATAGAGATATAGGAAATTTCAAGAGTTTACCCATAGGGAGTGTGATTATACCGCTATAAAATATGTTTATACTATGGGGTTATACATATGAAAAGTTATGGATGGGCTGGGTGAGAAGAAAAACCATGTGTGATATGGTTGATTTATATGTGAGATATACTATAAATCTAGAGGGACTCTAATGAGGTATACTCCGAATGGAATATGAGGATGTTCCACGATTAAACCACTGTAAGGAAAGTGTTAAAACGTAGTAATGTGTGTGAACAATAGTAAATTATTGAATTGAAAAGGGTCTCATGTATGATATTATCCATATGTTGATTTAGGGGACACCTGTACCTTCTTCATTAATAAAAAGATAGTGAGAGGTTGTGTCAGATTTGGTAGCAATGTGTGTGGGTGTCACCATAAAACCTGAAATAGTGTTTACGACTAAAGGCTCACTGATGTTTATTTAGGGATTAGTCATTTGTATGACCAATGTAGTATGTTTATTATTATTTCTATTTATGATTAAATAAATATGATTTACCATAAAACCCATCATTTCTCACATGGGACTATAAAAATTGTGGGATCCTAGAACACACAAGAGTCTTCTACTAAGAAGGATAAGATACTAGGATTCCTAGTATGTCTGGGACTGAGTCTAACAATTTTTTTGGAGGAAGGTGATTAATCTGACAATAATTTTGTAATGTGGTGGATGGAATTTTGGACTTAAAAAATATGTTAATATTAAAATAAATCATATTCTTGTTAAATTAATATGTTATTATTATATTTTATAGGGTTTTTATAATATCAGGTAATTTAATAGTAAAAAAAGAAAAAATATATAATTATTACCATATATGATTTTTGTGTATTGTATGATTGAATTTAAAATACTATTATAAAAATAATAGAAATTAATTTTGATAAAATAAAACTCATTTTAACATTTTATATGTAAACATAATGTGATGGTGAATTTTTGGGATGTTCTGGAATTCTTGTTTTTAATGAATACTATGAAATACTATTTTTTATGAAAAAAATATATTCAAATTATAAATTTATAAAGTTAATATTTTTCAGAAAGGAAATCAAGTAAAATATAATTACATTATACAATTAATAATCAGACTAATTTATTTTGAATAAATTTTATATATAAATTTTATATAAAAACAACATTATACTTAATAAGACATTTTTATGAATAACCTTTCCTCTTCACTTTTCTCAATATCAATTTAAAATGAAATTATATAAAATATACGAATTGAATTTTAAAAAATAGATTCTTTGTGTGGAATCAACATTATTAATATTTAGAAATAAGGCCAACTTAATTTTTGGTCAAAATAAATAGTAAAAAATGTAAAAAAAATTCCCACACATAATGGTAAAAACAATTTACTGGGGGGGGTTAATCTAATTATATTATGGTTAAAATAGAAAAGAAAATAATAAAATATTTAATTTTTTTTTGATTTTTTTGATCCTATAGCATATAAAATTAAAAAACTATCACTTGGACACATATTTTATGAAAATGATATTAATATATTTTATTCATTCTAAAAATTCACTATGAGTCTTCTCCCCCACATATAAAAAAAATATTATCCTAAAATTTTAGAATATTAATATAGTTTTGGTTTATCCATGTTAATTTTAAATCCATTAAATAACTCCCAATAATATAGAGTCACTATCTTGATCAGAAAATGATCATGGTAAGGCTTTATGTATAAATCTAATGATGTTGTTTAAAGAAGAGATATTTTCCTTAACCATGAATTATTATTTAAAATCTTCATTACAAATCAAAAAATATTATACATCCATTGTTAAATAATTAAAATAATACATTCCATATAATTATATGTTATTATCTTAATGGAATAATCAATATCAACTTCTTCTATAAAATAGTAAAGGAAACCATCAATCATGTGTATGGTGAACAACCACCATGCGAACCAATCGAATTAATTTACCATCACCATCTATTATGATTGGTTAAAATGATTTATTACACATATATATAAATTATCATTATGAAATATTTATTATTATGGAAATATAATATATTACCTATTATTTACCTTTTAAATTATTGAAAAATGATAATATTTTTTTGTGTATGTGTGAACAACCACCTCAAATAAGTGATGTGATACTTTTTTAACAACTACATCACATGGATTGTAAATATTGGATTATTTAATTTTATAACATGTTACATATATTAAAATAATTTTTCTCTAAGAAAAAAAAAATAAATAATTTCATTCAATTTTTATTATTGACAAATTGAAATGCTCCTTCTGTGTACGTACATCATACTGTCTCCTTGATTATAACATTGTTAAATTTTCATAAACTTTAGTATTGATAGTTTTTAAATGAATAATTTAGATAAAAATGATTTATTATATCCAGGTCATTATACAGATGATGGAACATATAAATCTTTTACCATATTTATCCTAATGACATCATTATAGACATACAAATAAAATATAATCAAAATATACAGTGTGAAATTAATTGATTATGTAATAAAATACTAAATGTTAATAAATAATATAAATGGAATAAAATATTTAAAAAAGGTATCTACATGTAAATTATTAACATTTTTTTATTATTCATGAATATAAAGAATGTACATTATGAGGTATACCTGTGTTAAGGGTTATCTGAATCAATTTTAATTCATTGGGTTATAATTATACTTGATTGACTATGTTATGGAATTATTATTTGTGAAATTTTATATGAGTGTATTATGTTTTATTTTAACATTCATTGTATGATTTTCACATAATAACTTCATTTATTAATTCTTACTACATTATTATGATTTTGTGAGTGATTTCACCTCAATTTTCACTCCATTATGATGTTTTTAATAATGTTCCTATTTACATTTATGTTCTGTAAATACTACCCATTTGAGGGATTTAACATAAATTTGAATATACTAATTATGAACAAAATTTTAATTCATTTTAATTCATTGAATATGTAATAATATTATTGTTCTTAAATGGGTAATAATTTATTTAATAATCATAATTTTGGGATTATAATTATTTTTATTGAAGGAATCTTATAATATATATTTTAGAAACCCAATTTATTTTATTATCCACTTTATATTCCAGTATATTTCATATTTTCTTCCATAAATTTCACTCTAGGGATCTTGAGTGAATAAATGTAAATTTTAAAATAATATACAATCATAATTCTATTATTCATGGGGAATATTTTTCCTCCATTTCTTAATTTATAAATATTAATTTAGGTTTTTTATTTAATAAATTATTTATTATATAAATATTATAGAATATTTATATTTTTACATGGTATGAAAATAACCACTCTAATTGTTTTCCCAATTTTTTATTATTGTAATTTTTAAAAAAACGGTAGAAGGAATTTTTTCTTTTTAATGTTTATTGTGTTTAAAAAAAATCCCCCGTCAATAAAAAGTTTATTATCTTTATCTTCATCAATAAAATTTAAATGATTAAAAAAACATTATGAATGATTTTTTAAATGTATCATTACTAAATTATTCTATTCTTTAAAATTATTTATTTTATTATAGAATATATATATTTGATGGACACCACTCATCTCTTGATTAATTATCTAGTTGTTTACATTATCTTGAAACATTAACTTCATTATAAAAATATTTTAATTGAAATTACATTTCACTTAAACAGACATGTGATTATTGTTCTGGATAATTCTTATTCATTAAAACTATTATCATTTCTTCAAATGGTTCTTTTCAAGAATGTTTTTCTAAAAAAATAAGGAAGCCTATGAAAAATCTAGATAAAATACTCAATATAGATATTTATTTCTAAGGAATATTGATTATGGGTAAAATTTATCTATACACATATGAAAAAACTCATTGGAAATTGAGTTATGATTGGGGTATAGTTATAAATAATCTCTATATTCATCAACATGTCTCAAGAGACAAACCATCATGCTATAATTATTCAAATGGTATTTTTTTGTATGCATTCCCATAGTTTAAACTATCATGGTGTTATCCTTTTATTGTAGGGAAATAATAATATAATATATCATGAAATATATTTATATTAATTTCCTATATTGGGAATTAATTTATTATTAACCATGTAATTATTTCCTTTAATATTATTTTTGGGTTCATTTTTTACTTATGTTATTAATTAATAAGTGTTGATTCATGATAGCTTCTATTTTACGTATCATTTATTTAAAATATGAGATCACCTAATAATTTCAGTTTTTTCATTGATATTTAAATATGTATATAATAAATAATATCCTAGATAGATGATTATTTTATGTTAGGTGTCATTTATTTCCATTGTAATATGGTAATCAAGTATGTATCTAGTTCTTGAAGACTACTAAACTAACTAATCAACGAGATAAGTTCCTTTATTTGTTATACCAATTTAAAAAAGTAGACACATACTATAGTTTATTGGGGTTGGGATCATCATAGTTGACATCAAGAAATTCTCAGTAGAAGTCATGCGAACTAGATATTAAATCAACATAGATTAAATAAGAATTATGATAATATATTATAATAAAAGAGACAATTTTCTCAAATAATGATTTTATTTTATACAATAATATTCATGATGATAAATATATGACATAGTGTGTTCTATTATTAGATGAATATTTATAAAAGTGGAAAGTGGGTAAAAGCCAATAGATAATGTATAAATTTCCCTAATAAGTGTGAAAATACAACTGTTATTGTAAATAATAAAATCATGAACACATTAGTATAGATTAATCAGTTGATTAATAATAAACATTCTGAAATTGGGAAAACTGGTTTCCACAATATGATTCTCTTATAGTTGATTGATTTTTGTGATTGAATCATCTGTATTTCAGTGTAATTAATAATAAATTTGTATACGGGAATGCATACAAAAAAATACCATTTGAATAATTATAGCATGATGGTTTTTCTCTTGAGACATGTTGATGAATATATGGATTATTTATAACTATACCCAACTCATAACTCCATTTCCAATGAGTTTTTTCATATGTGTATAGATAAATTTAACCCATAATCAATATTCCTTAGAAATAAATATCTATATTGAGTAGTTTATCTAGATTTTTCATAGGTTTTCTTATTTTTTTAGAAAAACATTCTTGAAAAGAACCATTAGAAGATATGATAATAGTTTTAATGAATAAGAATTATCCAGAAGAATAATCACATGTCTGTTTAAGTGAAATGTAAGAAATAAACTAAATAAGAGTCAATTGGAATACATTGTTTAATTTCTATATTAATCTACTAGATATACAATAGGGCTTGTATTTTAGTCATCCATTAATTTAATATATGACGAAAGACCTATATGAAAGAATCTTTATATAATTTCCACTGTGGGATAAGTGGAGTAAATGAAGAATATTGAGGAGTTGGGTGATAAGGGATTCATAGGCCCTAATGTTTCACCTTTAAAAGCCCCTTTTATTTTCATTAAGAATAATTATGAATATATTGGGATGTTCATTGATTATAGGGAAATCAATTTCATTAATTTATTGAACATGTATCCCCTATCATGTATTGATGACATATTCAATCATCATCACAGTGGTCAAATTTTTTCAAAATTTTATTTTTGTTAGGTATAATCAGTTATTGAAAATGATAGAAGACATTATAAAATTATCATTTCATATGAGGTATAAAAATTATTATTCTATATTAATTACATTTATATTAAATAATTAGCCCTTTATTTATATTGATCTAATATATAAAATTTTTACTTGAATATGCTGATAATTTTTTGTTTTTATTCACTGATAGTATATTGGTATATTTTAAAATATATGAAGGTAGTTATAATTAATTTTAGATCACTATTTGGTCTCTTATAGGAGAATAGTTATATGATAAATTTATCTTGTGTGAATCTATCCTTGAGAAGGATTATTTTTCGGAGAATGTTATTTGAACAGATGGAATATTTGATTATCTCACAAAGACAAAGTATATTAATGAATCACCCTAAACTATTACATAACATAGTGATCTAGTTTCATTGGATTGGAAGGATACCGATGGTGCTGCGATCAAAAAATCCCCGATTGAATAACCCATTAACCCAGATTACACGTTCATATGTTCTTTTCATAACCACAAATGAATGGGATTTTTTTTTGGAATAATTGAATATGATATTGGATAATGATCTATTTTGACTCTACCATGCTGAAATTGTTAATTTTTTATATATATCCCTTCATCAATGAATGAAACTGGTTGTTTCCTTATATAATGTGACAAAGTTATTACCTATGAATCATGAATGTTAAACACTCGGGGACCAAAAAATAGAAATCATAATCGCGAGTCAGAAGCCATTATATTTTCATTCAAAATATGGTAAATTTATCTTTATTATGAATGATATGAGATATATATAGATCATATGAGTATGAAATAAATGTTTTCACAAAATGATCTCAACATGAGGAAAAAATATTGGCTTTAACTACTCAATGAAATTGATTGCACAATACACTACCATCTATTGATGATAAATAAGGAAGTGGACACATTGATCTACAAAGAGAATAGAGTTATGGAAAACATGTCCATTTACAGGGGTCTTATGTTTATATATTTAATAATGATTGGTATCATAATTATTAAATACTCAGAAAAATTAATCCCTTTTGACGTTATTTATAATCCATATTTATTGTATATTTTAAAAAATTATTATAAATAATATGATAATTTTAAAAACAAAATCCAATCCACAAAAGAACGTAAATTAGATGAGATTTTATATTATGATGGTATCATAAAATAAAAAATAGGATTTGTATTAAATATAACCCTGATCTAATATGAAATTATTATATGATAGTAATTGCTAATATTTTTCTATACCTCATGGTATCTCTAATATGTTTAGGTAATTGAAGGAACCTTTTTCAATGTGATAACATGAAGCGAGAAATTGAAAATTATAAACCAATATTCTTAGTTTTTCAATAGGTAAAGGCTATGAGACAATCACATATGATTCATGTAACCTATACACATTCATATTCATAAATGGGATTTAATTACATGGATAATTATAAATATATTAACAAATACTCTTAGAAAGAATGACTGAATATTGGTCAACATTTGTCACCTTATCAAAGCTGTACATTTACAAGATATGAGTTAACATTTATCACTTGAGAAGTTTGAACGAATCAATATTAACGATCATCATAGAATTCATATTTCATTTTTTTCTTTTTTTATCATGATCAATTATGTACATCCAATATATAGAACAATCATCAGAAGTCTCTTGATACTAATCTCGACTTGTGCACCACTTATAGTCATTAAACTGATGGATAGCCTGAGTAGACTACTCATTCATTTGAATACATATTGAGGTTTGTCTCACATAAAATTCATGGTGTATGGGATAAATATTTATCCTTTTTAGAGATTTATAATAATAATAATATATTCCTTTAAATTATTTATATGTAGTTTTTTAAAGCATTATATGGAAAGAGGTGTCCCACTATAACTTGTTGGGATAATGTAAGTAAGTGAAGAATATATGCACCAAATTTTATAGGAATTATTCACCCATGTAATTACTATTAATAATCATTAAATGTTTTACAATGATGCAAAAATAATTTTAGCAATAAATTAATGAATGATTTATAATTTCATGTGGGTTACCACATTTTCTTGAAATAACATCCTCGTAAAGTTGTTATAAGGTTAATTATGAATGAAAAAATGATCCCCATGTACATCAGTACTTTTGAAATTTAATAAAACATTGATGTTGAGTCTTACCAATTAGAAATTCATTCCAGCCTCTCTAATTATAATCATTTTTTATATCTTTGATAATGAATGATATGATTTACCCAACCATTTTTGTCACCTCTAATGAAATATAACTTTATCTGAATATATCATACTATGAAGGGCCTATCATGATTTTTGAAACTAGATAGAAAATTTTGTGTAATATGAATACTCATATGGATGATAAACATTATAGAAATCATAAAATGGATGAAGAAAATTGTGAACCTGAGGATGTTATGAATAAAAACATCCCTCATTTCATTATGATGTAATATCCATGAAAATGATGAGTATAAAATTTATATAGGAGGGATAATTTAAATACTTGTGCCAATTATAAAATATTACATATTAATAATATATTATTATTCGAAAATTTTAGAAATATAATTTTAAAAAATAAACCTCCATTTTTAACTCAAATTATTATTATTAATATAGGATGAATTATCCAGGGTTTTCTAAAATTTCTTATTATTCAATGAATAGTCCAAAATATTGATTTTCATTTGAAACTTAGTTTTCCTTCCATGAATATAAAAATAACATTTTTTTTAAATTTATTTTGAATAATAATTAATTTTTTTCTTAATAATACAATTATTACATTTGGACTAAATTTTATACATTAATTTAGAATAAAAATATTTTTCTACATAATTTTTTTGAAAACCATTTTTCATCATATTATTCTAGTATAATTACAAATTACTTCTATACATATGTAAAAATAATATAATAAAATGGATTTAATATTTGGAATCAACATAATTAATATTAGTTTAAAAGGTCGTATTATATTTTGGTCATGATTTATTATAAAATTAGTAATAATCTACTATTATTGTTACTATATAAATCAGCTTATAGGGGATTACACTAATTTGATAAAGATATAAATTACATAAAAAGGTATAATTTCAATTGGTTATCAATATTTTCTCTATATCTCATATAATACTACAAAATGTTCTATTTTATATCTATTTGGATTTAGTAAGTCCTTAATATAATTTATAATTTAAAAATATTCAATGTTTGTCCTCTTCCAACATATAAACTGACAGTTATAATGATTCTTAAATTTTATAAAAGATATTACATGTTATTAGTTGAATATTCATTACATAAAATTAATATCCATTCCATAACCTTATAGGTATATTATCTTTAGAAATGTTGAATCATTAATTAACTGGTTCCTAAGTTTCTCCCATTAAGCTCTGCATAAATAGAACCCTTCATAGATGTATCATACATAATATCATTAATCATAACCAAAGGAAATGAAACACAAAATATGGTGAGAACATATGTCTATAAATAGTAAATAAGCGAGATATCATTGATAACTAAAAGGTTATATGAATATACGGGCACGAGAACAAGAGAATAACAATTGAAAACCATACCATGTGTATCAAATATCATAATATTGATTAAAGAAACAAAACATTGAATTTTATAAGATTCTATGTGAAATGTAATTAAATAAAATAATCCATTAGATAATAACATGTTCATAATACATGTAATTTTTGGCATGATCATATAAAATCAATTCCTTAGATGTCAAGGATCATTTCCAAGACTATTGTAGTGGATTGAGTTCACTCCCCATTCCATCATAGTAAAAACTATTCATTTAGAAGACTATCATAGTGGAAAGACTCACTTAATGAATTGGGTTCATATTCCATCATAATCTTATTTATCTATTGGGATATTAATAATTAACCAATGATTGGAAGAATATATAATTTGTGTCCCATAGATCCTCGTTAAAAACATATCCATCATCCATTGTTATAACAAAACCACTATCCTGGGTTATAATGTAACCAACACACATTGATTAAAACATAAAAACCCATAAAATAATTAAAACCAAACATATGTATTCCCCATGATCATAAACAATTCATCATATCACCATATAATAACCCATGAAAATGGTTCTCATTAATATTTTTTCAATTAATCATTTCATAACCCAGGGAAAATAAATTTATTTATTAAACATCTCATCAACAAAAAAATTACTCATAGAGATAAATAGTTATAATGGTATGATTATATCATATCCCTATTGAATCATAATTAACAGAAAACATGATATCACATATGAATATTTCATTAAAATACCACTGATATAATTGTTGAGGAAAATAACATTTCCACTTTTAAAATGAAATTCATATTAAATTTGGTTCAAAAAAATTATGGAATAGTTTTTTTGGAAATAACATTGAAAAAAATGAAAATGAAGCTTCATAACATGGAGTGTTTATTACTTCTAAAATTTTATTCTTTCCTTATAAGTTTTAAAAAAATAAATTTCTAATTTTTTATAAAATGTCATAAAATTACATCTTTCATAAAACAACAAGATGATTATTTTTAAACCATATGTTAAAATTTAAAATATGTGAAAAAATAAATTTACAAAATCATAGGTGATAATTAAAAACACTAATTAATTTGTTAGAAAACATAGCATCAGAAGAAAAATATTTCTGTTTGAAGAGATAAATAAAGTCTATTTTCTATAATAATGAATTTTTTGCCTCTTAAATTACTAAGACAAGGAAAATGATAAAAAATTATATTTTAATGAAATAAAATTAGGATAATATAATTCATGAGTTTATTTATAGGAATATCATAATATTTCATTATGAGAAGTTTAATTATAAAAACAACTATGTAAATTGTGATATTGTATCATAAAATTCATACCACTTCAGTAACATTCGAATATTAAGAACCATGAAAGAAATGAAATTATATCGACATTTAAATCCCATAATTATGAAAATAATAATAATTAAAAACATTAAATTTAATTATACACAACACATAAAATGAATAAGTTGTGAATATGCCACGTGTCCCATAGAAATAAAAGTGATAGCAAATCCCTTACTAGAGGACAAACATCCTTTTTATATTTTCAAACCTAATAAATAAATAATATATAATTATTATAAATATATTATATAAGAATAATAATATATATCATGGAATATATTATTTATTAATAAAAATTTTCACACTTTAATTAACAATTGTTTATAAAAACTCTATTCCTTTTCATAACATCTATGTTTTTCATGTGTTTAATGGTTTGTTAGGTTTGTTCATTGTACATTGATTAGGGTTCCATCACCTATAGTGTTATAACAATGACTTAAATATCATATATATTCATTATATAAGTATTTATTATTATCCATTAATGTTATAGATAGAAAATGAATTACATCATTCCGGGATACGCTATGTCTTACGAACACAACAACACTACATACATTTTTAGAAAGATGGATTGATAGAATGGTAAATAAAAAATCACATTCATAATATCTTGATAATATCATATATTTCATATCTATTTACTAAATCCACAATTATTATCATAATTGTAAACTATAAATGACAAAAAATTCATATCACATTTTATAGGTGGTAGTCCATGTGTTTACACGAATGATGTTATAGTTTTACAATGGTTTGGAATATAAGAAGGTAGATATGATGTTATTATTAAAAAATTAAAATTATGGCATGAAAATAATATATAAAAATTAAAACCATCATAATAACCATATGTGAAACATGGTGATGGAAAATTAATTTTAACACTACGTGTTGATGGTAAGTTGAATATATGAATGAGAGATAATCTCACTCCACATTGGTGGGAAAAGGTTGAATAAATGTTGTTTCATTTTCATGATAATATTTTAATATATTATATATTCATATGTTATTATTTTATGTATAATATAAAAGATTTATATGTTCTAAATAAAAAATTAAATATAAATTTATTAGTTAACATGATTGCATAATCATTGAAATAAGACTTTTAGATATCCTTTTATTGGGCTCTAGGGATGGAGTTTATGAAGAAATGTACCTATGTAGTGTTTCTACGGGAGTGGAGAATATAAATTGGAAGATTATTTTCAATTTAGAAGCCTTAATGTTTTGTGATGAAGAGAAAGGAGTGGTTCTATTTTATAATTGTGGAGAGGGGAACACAAAGAATTTCTAAAAAAAATTAAGGAAATTCTAAATTAAAATGTTTCTAGATGGCCCAGAAATCAAATTTTTATTAAATTTTTAACCATATATAATCCCATTGTCATATTTTAATATTTCTGTTTTTTTATTTAATAAAATGATTTATTCATATTATATCATTATAACCAATTTAGATTCTTTTCATTTAATTTGACTTAAACTACACAAATAAAATCTTATAATTAGGATTCAATAATGTCGGATAATAATAATATGAAATTTTTATATAAAAAATTTGTTTCACACATTAATTCACAAGAATTTATTACATTTATTTTATTAAATATCATTTATTAAAATCGTTTTATTAATTGGAGAAATATTGGATCGATGTTGTATAAGAATTTATGGTCATTATATAATTAATAATAAATTTATATAAATTTATATAGTGAAAATTATTTCTTTGAGATACTAATAGGCAAATAGAGTCATTCATAATTTTTTTCTACCATATGTTCACACATAAGAGATATTTAAAACTATGAGAGTGACAATTTGTAACATTTATTTATTGTAATATGATAAGAGTCATTTTTATGTAAAAGTTTCTTTCATATAATTTTAATTCTGACCCAAGGTGATAATATTCAAACATACATAATAAAATTAGAAATATTATGGAAAATTATTTCATTATTAATTAGTTTTATCCTAGAATAATATGATTTACCCTTTACAAAATTGATATATTTTTTCCATGATTACTATTCATATTGAAAAAAAAGATAAATATTTAACTAATATGTACCTCCTCATTCCAAATATGGAATTAATTATACCAAATTCAATACACATAAAAAATAAGAAATTAATTTTTTTATAATAATTTAATTCACATCAAAACCCAAATTTTAGAAATAAAAACATTTTTAATCATAAAACCTGTTTTTATTCAGACCCCATGAATTGAAAAAAATAAATAGAATTTTTATAAATTGTATTAATAATACATATATATATAATATTAAATTAATTAACCAATAATGTATAATAGCATTTATTATGATAAAAATACATTATTCACATAAAAATATTTTATTGAAGAGATTTTTATTTAAGTAAAAATGTTCATTATTTTCATTTATAAATAATCTATAACAAGTGATTTAATTTTTTTTCAAATGTCAAACATAAATTTTTCATAATTCAATTTTTTATTCATACCCACCAATTTAACATCTATGTGATCGTTAAAAAAATAATATTTTAACAGTATATTGTAGTTCATTTAAACCCAGTGTTGTGTATAACAGATGTTATCAAATCATTAAAAATATATTGAAATATATATTCCATAAAATATGACATTATTATATTTTACCCCTTTAAAATGAATTTATACATTTATATTTTTTTATATTATAAAAAATGAGTAATTATTTATTTCATTATATCCTCAGGTTCCCCTTTGGCATATTTGAATTGGTGATTTCTCAAGAGAACATTCACTGAGTGATTAGTTTATTTCTGTATAACATTATTTGTATAATGTATGCTTTATTCTTATTAATCATTATAAAGAAAGTTCACTTTCTAGTGGCATGACCTCTTATATTCCTAAATGTGATGGATCAGGTGTATAATTATTTAGGAGAGACAAATGGACGACACTGTGAACATTAGAGGGGTAAGATGGAAACACCAATTGATATAATATTTTCTATACTCAATTAATGAAATCACTAGGTAAAATATACTAGGGGATCATATTTACCTTTTTTTATAATCTCATTACCTTATTCTATAGAGAAATTTTTATAAAAATATTCTTACTTACTTCAAATTATAGGTTACAGTAATCATTGTTAGTATAATGTTTTTGTCAACTACTGGATTCCTTTTTGTGCTCCTAAATATTTATGGATTTCTCATTTATTTCCTCACCTAGATCAGGCCACAATAATGTTATTTTTCCGAACTCATCCTAATTGGGGTTTGTTATAAACTTATTCTCTTAGAGTGCTTCATAATGATCCATTTGAATTACTAAGTGAAATATATTTTTATAAAAAACACTCAACTAGATGAATGTTTTGATTCCAAACACTTGAAATCCATAGAACAATATTTGAGGAAATTCTACAGGGTTTTAATGGTTCTCCCAGACATACCATCTGTATGAAGATTATATTTCATAAAAAAACTCAACTCTATTTCCAAATCATACAGAAGAAATTACAGAACCATTAGGGTATACCTTATATACTAATCAAAAACAATGTAATGGGGTATATCATAAAACCTCACTAATTACTTAACACATATCCTAAAAAGAAGATCTAGAGGAATGTATTATCTAATGTAAATGAAGTGTGCTAAATTTTTTAGGCGTTCAACAATTACCAAAATTTCATTGTGTCTTCCATGAGTTCATGGGAATCCAGTAACATAATATATAAAATTGTTTTACCATTTCTATTATAGTATATGTTATTTTTTGACATTATCATATTATATTTTTCCCATAATTAACATGCAGTCATTTTATGCACTATGATACAAATTCAGACATATATATCTTCATTATTTCCCACCAGAAATAATCTTTCAATTATGTATACATCAACATTTGTCTATTATAAATTGATAATGATAAAATTTGAGCCTCATCCAAATGATTCTAATTGGAATCAAGTGTATATGGAACACATATATATTTCATGTACCTTACCATCCTATTAAATCAATATTCAACTCGTGAACATTTCTGAGCTCTTTAGGTACTTCCAAATATTTCCTATCTTCGAATTTAATAATCACATTTTTTTGTTGAACAATTATTTGAGAAAAATATGATATTTCACCTTCCTTTAAAATTTTCATATCCATGCTTTCCAAATTTAGAAATATTGGATCTTTCATGATCATTATCATTGATAATATATCATGATACTTTTGACTTAGTGCATCTATCACATTGTTTTCATTCCAAGGGTAGTTATATATTGAGCATTAATAATCATTAATCATCTCTAATTATTTCTTTTGGAACATTTTTAACACTTCTTTTGTGTAAAAATATACATTAAACATTATGATCTGTATACATAACACACATTCTCGATAATGATAATGCCACCATATCCTTTATGAATGAATTACCACTTCTTAATCAAAATTACAAGTTGGTTAATTTTTATCATGAAACATTAATTTGAATAAGTAATAAGATGTCACCATATTATTCTATAAGAAAACAAATCCCAGTCATTTCATGGATGCATAACATTTAATTATAAATCCTTCTCTACTATAAGGTATTGTGAGGAATGGGGCACTACGAATTATAACTTTTACCTATTAGAAATCATCTTCACATTTATCCATTAAATGTAACTTATAAATATTCCTTTTTCACTTGGTTTATGCATTAAAATACCCTAAAATATCGCCCATAATGTGTAGTTATTATCCAAAGACACCATGAAAAATATAGATCTCAGTCTCAGTGGTTGGTCTGGGCCAATGTTTTGTAACTTATATCACTGAAGGATCAACTGAAATATAGAAAATTAATATATATAACCCATGAATGAAGTAATCTGAATCTAAAATTAAAACATCTTAGATTTTTCATAATTATTTTACTTCCTCAGGGTTTTTATAACAATCCACATGTGATCTTCATGATCTTAATTAATCATTGAATATATATGAATAATATATATATATAGATAACCAAAAATTGATCAAGGTAATATATAAATACATTAGTTATTATATATATGAATATAAAAGATGAATTTTTAAAACCAATGAACATCATTATATATTTATAGAGCCCATAACATGAATAGAATAACATATTGGGCATATCGGTTTTCATGGAACTTAATTGATGATATCAATAAATGAAGGTAAATAATATATAAGTATTGAGCTCTATATTTATTATAAAACATGTCATAAATATATGTGTTAAGGAAAAATTATCTTAAAATTTATATTTTTATACTCTACACAATCAAGAAATAGTCACATTGATCCATCTATCTTCTTAATAAAAATGATTGATGAACTCCAGGGTAAATCACACGGATGAATGAAAAAATTATCAAGATTATCATGGACATAATAATTAAATTCTTCCAAATCAATCTAGTCCATTATATATAGTGTATTTGAAATTGTTATTCAACCAGGTGTGGGGTCATTAAAGAACACAACATCATGATTCAGTAGATGATCTGAAAATTCTTCCAGATGGACATCTACAAACTCCATCACTATTCGAATATTTTATATGTTGTCCCCCCAAACATATGATATAAAACCACTTTTTAATATGAATAATGTACCATAAAATGAATTTTATTTCTATAGTAATTTCATTTTTATCACCACACCAATCAATGATCATAGGTTTATGTGGAATAAAAAATGTTACTCGACAACCATGATAATTGATATAAATCACATATAAGGAAGGCCAACCCATAACTAGAATCATATAAAATTAAACTAATGGCAATCTCACATGATATTAAAAAACTAATATCATTTATTATTTTATCAACGATTAATTATAGAATTGATATTAAACATTCATAAAATTATGAGTTTTCACCGATAACTGAATATGTAATAATTGAGAATGTTTTTCAATACAATTTTCTATTTTTGTAGATATAAAAGACTTGTTATATCTAGAATCTGAATAGAAAATTTTCTATTAAAGATTTTATTATAGATGTTCCTTTCACCATTTCAATCTCAGTAACCACTTAGAAAATTATTATTGCATGTGGTTTTCATATAAATTTGGGAATAGGTGGTTGTTGACACTGAACTTAAAAAAGTAACAAGATTCATGAACTAGTTGGCATAATTCCTTCTACTATTTTCATAAAAACAATTGGATCATGGGTGTTTCAATTTGTTAGAATGTTCTTTTTCTCAATTGTATCAATTTAACTTTTTACCACTTTTCAAAATTCATAGGATCTAAAAAAACCTTCCAAAATTTAAAACACTTCCTAGTTCCACTCAAGTCATTTTCATAACATTTCGTCTTATATTTCCTTCATGTTGATCAGAATAATTTATTTATACAATGTGATATATCTGAGATATCCTGAGACATGATCATTCATTATCAAAAATATTTGAATGATGGGAATTTACCATTTTCATTTCTACTTTGAACGCAGATTGTAATATTTCTTCATTACTTATATATATTTTTATTTATAATACCACACAAAGATTAGTGATAATCTACCTACGAATCAATAAAATTTTCATTATGTGTAGATAATTAAAACAGAATCACAACATTATGTCCAATAAAATTATCACTATAGGTACCAGGATAATCGTCTGGGTTCTTCTTGAGCTTATGGAATTCCATATCCAACCTCGTACATAGAATACAATAAAAATACTTATAGAAAAATATTCCATTGATATCATAAAAATACATGTATTAATTTTCCTCATATTTTATCTTATTCATAAAATGGTTATACAATTCATCTTCATCACCTTCCAAATGATAAAATACTAGGTTAAATTATTCATGTTTCAAAAAATTAGAAAATAGGAAAAAATTTCTCAATGGTGAAGCTCAATGACTCAGAAAAACGTGGACAAGTAGATTAACTAAAATATGTTTGACGTTGTATCATCAAAGATTCATGAGTATATTGTTCCTTATATTGATCTTGTAAAAACACAATATGATTTACGCCTTGAGAAATTTACACGTGAATAATAAAAAGGATCTATATTGAATCGCTGAAAATATTTGGTTTCTCAGGTGGAAAATCATTAAATTGTCAATCATATTAATTTTTAATGAATTATTTTTTATCAAAAAATTGATAAAAACCAAAATAAAAAAGTGCAAAAACCATAATAGTGGAAAACCAGACATTATTCAATAATCATCATGAAACATTATTTTCAATTAATAAATGTTATTATAAACCTATATTTCACATGACTATTAGAAAAAAATTAACTTTTTTATTATACATAGGTTTATCCAGAGGGTTCTCAATAATATTTTGTCATCCTAGTTTCCAAAGTATAACTAAACCATTACCTGACAGAAACTATAAATAACCAAAATTTTCATACATATATATTAAATCTTAATTGGTGAAAATTAATTTCATACCATTATGATCAAGTATATATTGTTATAGGTGTAATTCCTTTGGAAACATTGATAAATAAATAATTTTTTTATATGTATCTATCACTGTTTATTCAACACTACAAACCATGTATGTCATATTATGTTTAATTACTTTCTTTATAACCTAATGAAAGGATACTCAAGAATGGGTAATCTCATTTGATCAATGAGGGTATATATGGGAGATATCTATGATCACATAAACATAACTTGATCATAATGTTATTTTAATATGAACGTAATATTTTAAAACCATATCCTATATATAAAATATCATAATCATGATTCATGTAATAAAACATGGATGTTCATAAGATATGAATCATAAAAGAAATAAATAACCTAGTCAATGAGAGAATAACCTTCACATAATTAATTTAACTAAGGTATAATGATAGAAAATAATTTCCATAATAGTAAAATCTAACTAAGAAGACTCTCATAGTAGACTGGGATAACTCTACATTCAATCATATTAGTCAAGTTTCATTCCAAATGCTATGTGAGGGAAAAATTCACTTATTGAATTGTGTTCACTCCCCATTCAAGTCCTGTTTATCTATTGATATATTAATCAAAACACAATGCAATGGATGAGAATATATTTTTCAACCCCCCCATCATCATTTATACAGTAACCAGCATCACTTTTTTTAACATAACCACCATCCCTGGTTATAACATAACCACGTTCCTTGGTTCCCAACATATAGAACATAACATAATAAAAACAAAATAAAAATGTTTTTCCACAATTTCATAAAACATTCATTATATCATTACAAAATAAATAATGTATGTAAAACATTTTTCATAACCATTTACACAATTCATCATTGCATAAGCTATAGAAAATGAATGGGTTTCATAAATATATCCTCAACCTAACCATTTAACATTTAGAGGAAATGTAATAATGGTATCATTAGATCATATCCCCATTAAAGAACAATTAACATCAATGTGATTTTTCATATATTAAAATTCATTTAGAATACCACAAAATGATTCATTAATGAAAATAATGTTTTCACTTTGAAAATCACATTTTAAATAGTGAAATTTCTAAAATATTATTGAAAAACTTTTCATTGAAAAAACCATTTAAACATTTAAAGTAATATTCAATACATTTATTCGTAATAATAGTGGTAAATATTATTTTTTTTATAAGTTAGAAGAAATTATTCAATACACATTTTTGATAAAAAGTAAAAAATTACCTCTTTTGGAAAACAACAAAATGATTCCATTTAAAATATTTTCTATCAAGTAAAAATGATTAAAAATAAATTTAATAAATAATAATAGTATAGTGAAAACCATCTTTGAAATAATTTATTAAAATATTTCTACAAAAACAAATTGATTTTCGACAGAAGAGAAATATAAAATCAATTTTCCCTAAAACAAATTTTTAGTCTAATGAGTATATATGAGGAATAAAATGAATCTGAAGAAAATATTATATAGAAATAACATGTGGAAAATAAAAATAATTTTTTTCTTAGGAGGTAATGTATATGATTTAATTATCACTAGTATTATCAAATATAATTTTGTTAAACTATGAGAGTGTGTCATAATACTCTTACCAATTATGTAAGTGTCAAATCATAATTCCCATGTATGAAATAATAATTTTTGGATATTTAAATATCTTAATATTTATAATGTTAACTAAAAATATAGTAATGGGAAATATATACACCACATAAAATATATAACTGCGGAATATGTCTTGTTTCCATCAAAACAAATGTTTGATAAAAAACTATTTCCACAGGTCTGACATACTTTTTACATGTTAAAACTGAATATAAAATGAATACATATTAATTTTACTAATATTATATATTTTTAATAAAATATATAATACCATATATGATTTAATTTTATCCTTTTAGCTCCCATTCATTAACAATTCATTATTAAAATCACTCTTCTTGGTGGTAAATACTTCATTTTTCATGATTGTTTGGTTTCTATTGTATTGGACCTTGTACCTTGACCATGGTTACAACACCTCACTAATGTTAATAAATATTAAAATTTAATTTAAATTAGTTTTAAAAACCTTAAATTTATCAAAAAATGTTTGTGATATAAAAATGAATTACAACATTCATGGAGTAGCACAACCATACGTTGATAAGAACATAGTTTCCAGTTATCTACGTATGAAATGAATGAATGGTATTTAATAAATCACCTTTTATAAAATTATTACATCACATATACTATATATATTAATTAAATCAATACCTATTACAATCAATGTAATGTGAAAATAAAGAAATCACATCGTATTGTGGAGGTGGTAGTCCACACACACACAAGAACAATGTTACAATTTTCAAATGGTTTATAATGTAAGAAGGTAGATATGATATTACCATTCTAGAGGAAAATTTTCACTAAAATGATTCTATTTTAATTTAATACAATTTTTATAAGTTAATATTTTTCCATTGGGTTCCCTTTGACATTTTAGGTAAATTTGATCTTTTGGGCTTAATAGCAGGTGGCACACAATTTTTGTACAATTAATGGAAATAGAGTAATCTTTCCTAGGATCCCATATTTCTTATTTCATTTTTGGAGAATCAGGACTCCATTATTGAAACATTGTTTTTCAAACTATCTGGGCTTACTATAATACCTGTTCCTCTTAAACAGTTATAGATTCATTGTTATGGCATGATTTGAAAGACCATTACAGAAAAATGTGATAACTATTAAGATAATTAAAATTAGGAAAATTACATATGTTTCCTCTTAAATTTTATTTGTAAAACACCACCCATCCTCCCCATTAGATATTTTCATCCATGGGAGCCTTCTCCAAGGAATATTTAAGACATACATCCTCAGTCCTCAGGTGGTTTTTACCCTGGTTTATCATAGAATGATCATTAAATCATTTACCATGTTACTTATGATTCTTTTTAAGGACATTATCACTTATTTTTTGAGTAACATTTTTCTACCTTGGTGTTTTACCTAAAAGACGTTTTGATCTTTTATTTTTGGGAAAAATATTTTTGATTATTGTTCATTATTTCATTTATATGTTATTTTGGTGACATGGTTGTGGTTGCACACAAATTTTTAGAAGTTTTCAAGTGTGTGGTTGTTAGTTACATGGTTTTACATTATTATATGATTTTTATAGGATTGAGTGGTTATCTAATTATGTTATATTGACTTTTTATGTGGTAAATAACATGTTTTGGTTTTGGGTTGTCATTCATATGTGGCAGAAGTTGGTTTCTGAAAAAAAATTCATTTTATTTATTTTGTGCCTCATTGTGGTGATTTATAAATTTATTTTTTACTATGTATGAAAGGTGTAGATTGTGTTTCAAAAGAGATTTAAAATTTAAAATTTTATCAAAGTGGATTTCCCTTGTGAAATTTGTTTTTTTATGTTGGGTTCTTTCTAGTGCACCTTAATTGAATATTAGAACAATAAATAATGATTTAATTTTTTTTATGTGAATACAATTTTAAAATGTGGATTTGTCCTTGGAAAATGATTGGGTACCTATGTGAAATTCCATAATGTGTTTCCAAATGGTCTGTATAAACTATTCAAGTGTTGAAAAATATATTTCAAAATGACTTCTATGTGAACATGAAATAATGTGGGAGTGAGGATTTCTCTAGGTTCTTCTGATTATTGGAATAAGTATGTGAATGTGATGATTTTTGTGATATCTGAAATGAAATTTGTGAAAAAATGGAATTTCATGTATTCTAGGTGAGTAAACTAGAACTATTACGCTAGTCGATTTAGTTGTGGTTTAGGAATAGATTCATCTAGTAGTATTGAAAATTGCAACACAATCTAAATATGTGATATGATCAGACACCACTAAAAAATTAGATGAAGTCATCTCTAGTATATCATGCATGGGATGCTTTTGGACAATTGAAACGTTGGATGAGATCCTCTCAAGTGGCTCATGTTTGGGAAAGTGGTTGGTAGTTGACATGTTGCTTATGTGATGTGGTGCTACCTATTTGAATATCGTACAACTTCTATTTATTTTTATTTAAATAATTATAATTGTGAAAAATGGTTTTTCTTATAAGGTCCATCTTGAGAATGTTTTTCTCAAAATGTTTTCATTGAAATGCTAAAAATATATTTATAGAAATTTTAATGTCGATTTTCTTACAATGTTATAAAAAGTGGTTATTCATTCAGGTGGAATCCAATTCGGCTTTTGATAACACCCTACACACACCATTGGGTGTATACAGAAATTGTTATGTATGACCAAGGAATATGAAATATTTATCATAGTGATGGTGGATCCATTTTTAAGTGTTCCACTTCATGTAGGTGTTCAGGATGGTGGCTTGATGTTATTATACCTCTTATTTATTCATGGTTTTTGTACATTTTTACATTTTCATAAATTTATTTTTTCTTATTTTTTTTAATATTATAAAATAATATATCTGAAAAATTATTGTATTTTATTTGGTTGGGGATATTAATTATTTTGATGTTGATTTTTGTTTGTTTTTATGAATATAAAAATTAGTGAAATCATTCTCAAAGAATATTCATGATAACGAAGCAATAGTTTCCATTCCATAGGGATTGTAAACACCCTTGGGTTCATTCCCTAAATCGGGTAGAGTGTTAGGTTGGAATGAAACCTAGTTTAGTTCACGAAAAAGTGGTATCAGAGTAGAACATACACTTTTTGGATCATCTTTTTGGGAATGTTTCTAAATATTATGGGTCTAGAATTTTTTGGACCTGAGGATGTTGTCATGAGTGTAGTACCTCACCCACACACCTTATCACTGGACTCGAGTCACCATGAGATTTTGTGATTGATTGTACATGTCCACTATGTGAGATGTACTACCTACAGACTATATATGGAAAGTGAGTGGGGGTGGATTGGTTTGGTGAGCTTGTTATTATGATAAATTTGGTTATTTTTTTATTTATTGAATTTTTTTATTTTTTTATATTGTTGAGGAAAATTTTCATACCATGATTTCTAGTTCTTCCTTGTAGTTGTTTCTTGTTGTATCATAATTCGGCATAGCGGACTTCTAGTGAAACTAATGGAAGAGGTCGGTTAGAGTTCTCCCTTACCTATTTATATGATGTTAACCGAGTATATTGTTTGGGATATTAAATTATTTGAAAATGGACAGGGTAATAGTCATGTTCAGGTTAAATAAGTTGAACTTCGTCCTGGAAGGGATAATTCTCAAGAGTTCCCCAAGAAAAACCACCATCTTTTTGAGGTAGCTCATAGCCTCCAAAATCATTGGAATCTCTTTATGTGATAAAGATGATGTTCTTTTTTCTTGTTACTCCTGAGGTGGTGAGAGTGAAATTTTCATCATTAGTGTTTGAACATCCCAATAAATCATTCTCGAAATCAGTGGTGCAATTTGGGCATCACATGAAGATGGGTTAGAATGACTTCAAGGTCATTTTAAATGAGTAGTATTTTGTATTGTGATTTTTTAAATAGAAATTGTTGACATGATAATTATAATTGAATGTATGTTCTGTTTTTTAGAAACACATTGATTATTATTGGTGGTGAGTGAGTTTTTTTGTCACTGGATTGGCGTACCAATGCTTTTCATGGTGAATGGGATCCTCGAGCAGAATGTAATGGACCTACACTTATAGAATTGGCCAACCTCATTTTTCTGATCTCATATATCTCATTGGAGGAAAATTATAATTCCCATGATCATGGATTACCTTCTATAGTGGATGAATTCATAATGTTTTTTCCATAGGATTTCTCAGGTTTTCCTTCGGGGCGGGATGAAGAGTTCTCCCCTGATTTTGAATTAGGCACACATGCGATGTCTTTTCTATTATATCGTATGTCCCCCACCATTTTGAGGTAATTAAGGATATAGTGGAATTATTTTGAATGCAATGGATTCATTCATCTATGAATTTTATCTTTTGCCACCCCAGTTCAATTTATGAAGAAGGTTGATTGTTCTCTATGGTTGTTAATTTATTACCCGATGATTAATAAGGTAACAATAAAGAATAATTATATGTTTAACCACATTTATGACCATTTTTATTAGCATAAGGGTATATGGTGGTTCTACATATTTTATTTGTGTTTTGTGTATCATCAAATCAGGGTTAGAGAGGCGTAGGTTCTGAAAAAATACTTTTGATGTTGGAACGCCCATTGTGAGTACCTCGTCATGCCCTATGGGTTGAAAAATTCTTTAGCGGTCTAAATATTTCTTAATGATAAATTGTTAGGCTAGTTTCATGATTCATTTGTTTTGGTATATATATAATTCATCCTTATATATTATGGGACATAGAAGGATCATGAGATACATTTATTAATTGTGGTATGCTCCCTTTAGGTGCACCTTATTTATGCTAATTTTTTAATGTTATACTTTAAAAATAAGGAGGTGATATTTCTCAGCCATGTGATCTCATAATGAGGGGTTTTGGGGACCCATTGAATAACGATGTAGTGATTTCATGTGAATAGCAGAAGAATGTTTTGATATCAAAATTTTATGGGTCTTACATGGTATTAATGGTAGGTTTTTCTATATTTTCTTATCTTTCTTCGAATATTATGTTACTCAATCAGAAGGGGGTGATTTTTGAGAGGATTCCAGATTATCTAGCATCATTTGATGTGATTAACTATTATATGACCACATCAACTATTTTGAACTTATAAGAATAATGAAATGGGATTTTGGTCTATTGTGATTCTTCGGGAATGTGTATTTGGTGTGTTTCGATGTAGGATGACCATGGGATGGATTATGGTTTGTGATATCTCAAACCATTTGAAAATAATCCCCCAACACATGACAAAGATTTAGTGGTAGTTATGTATTAATTGACGATATGGAATATTGGTTTTTTTGGAAAAAAAAATTTAGTTTAATTGTATCATAAGAGATTGGCCATCATTTTCTGTCTAAAAGATATGAATATAAGGAATCAAAATTTTGTTTAGTATATTTATGGGTATCATTTTGATATAGTATATACCCCAAATAAATTGAATTTAGAGGAATATTCCTTGACATGAATTTTCACAATGCAAGTGATGAGGGTACATTGATGGGCCATTTTACTTAGATGCACGTGGATGATAAGGAACATCAGGGATGTGTGTTCATAGCCAGTGTGTAGATGAAACCTTCTCTCCTAGAGTAGATTTAGAAAGAGTAGTAGAGTGATGAGTTGTGAAAAAATTATATATATCTTCTTAATGGTGGGAAAGTTCCTTGTGAATGGTCATTGTATCTTATGGTTGTGTGTTCTTCAAGGATTACTTAGTGGTTCCTTTTTAATTGAGTAAGGTAGAAGCATTGGATAGACCAAAGTCATAGTGGTCTAATCATCATAGTGATACCAAGACATCATATGATGTGAATCAACATTTCTAGGGGTTATTTTTGAGTAAATATGTAGTGGACTACATGTCGTGGTGTTGTATGTGTGAAAAGGATAAAGAAGAGCACCAAAGGACCTCTACTTTTTTTCAACCTCTATTAATTCATTCCTTGTACTCCCTGGGGGAGGAATTACAATTGGGCAGTGATTGATAATTTGTGAAAATAAAAATATTTCATTCCAATCATATTGTTATCTAAAGTGGGTGATTTTTCCACGATGTATATTCAGTTGGTTGCGAGATATTAGTTTGTGTCATGAGATGTTTTTTCTGATAGGGATCCCAATTTTATCTCGAGTTTTTGGGATGACCATAAAGAGATGACAGGGTCACATTTCATTTAATACATGACATACCACACTAAAACAGATGGATTGATAGAGTATTTGAATACTATATTGGAGCACAATCATCAGGATTTTCTATTTTATTTTGGTGGTTCATGGGACAATTATTTAGGATTGGTTGAGTTCTCATATAAAAATAGTTACCAATCCTCAATTTTAATGGCTAAATATTTTGTGTTTTATGGGACGTCGTGTTGGACTATTTTATTCTTGGAAAAGGTGGATGAGAACTTGCTTAAGGTAACAATACTTGTATAAGAAACTTCTGATAAAGATAAATTGATTAGAAATTGATTTTTAATGGGGAAGAGTCATCATAAGGCATATGACGATCATAGGTGACATGATTTGGTGCTTTCTATGGGTTAATTGGTGTTCATGAAGGTGGAAACTAACAAGGGTCATCATTATTTGGGTATGATAGGGAAGATAACATTATTTTATGTTCAAAATTTTGAAATTCGTGAGAGTGTTTGTAAGGTTTTATACATGTTAGTTTTTCCTTCTGAGATGAAATAAATTCTTGACATGTTCCATGTCTCTTAGCTGAAAAAGTATAATCTGGATCCGTCTCAAGTGTTCAATTAAGAATAGTTACAACTGGATCCTGATTTAACTATTTTTTTGTTGCCAGTGAATATTGTATATTCCATGGATAATGTACATTGTGGGAAGAATATACTGTTTGTTTGAGTTTTTTGGATGCATGGTAATGATATACATGTAAAATGGGAGAAACATTATTTTGCTAAGGTTGATTTCTTATTTTTGTTTCATGATCAATATTTTAGTTTACATTATGGGGGTTTAATGTTTTAGTGGGAGGAATAAATATTACATTGGTTACTCTATTATAGGTTAAATTTTTAGTTTTTTGTTTAGAAATTTTCCCTTGGTTTCCACATGAGTTTATGGTGAAAAATTGGTTTTTTTGGGATTTGTAATAGAAGTCACATGGTTGGTGCAGGATAATGGAAGACTATAATCCCTTTCCCAAGATGATGTGTGAAAAATTGATATTTTTTATAGTGGTGACCGCATCATTGTTGAATAGTTTGTAAAATCATGTGGGCTAATCATATGGATTGTTCCTTGTAGATAGTGAGGGAAAAACAGTTTCCATACGATTTGGAAAACCACATGGGAAAACTGTACACCTGATCAAGGTAATTAAAAATGAGAAAATTACCACTTCCCCCAATTTTATTTTATCCATAAAACACCTCTCAGCCACCCCATTATGGATTTTATGCCATCTGATCATCTTCTAATAATTCTTGAAGAGTTTGAGCATCAATAGTGTGGAGTTTTTAACAAAAATTATTCAAGGAAACATCATATAATCCCTTTTTCCCCTACCCTTATTCCCCTTTCAAGGGTTTTCTCCCCATGTTATTTGGTTCATATTTTCTATCAGATTGTATTCTCTAAAAATGGTTTGATGTTGTTTTATTGATGAAAATTTTGATGATTATTTTTTGATCACGACTATATAGTTTCTTATTGTGTTCATGTTGTGTTTTCACTCTTTTTTTCCGATGTTTTAAAGTGTGAGGTAGGTGGTTCCATTATGTTATGTTATTTGATGGTTCTTATAGGATTTATTGGTTTCATAAATGTGTTATAAATATTATTTATATGGTGAGAATCATTTTTTGGAAATGGGGTTTCATTAGTATGTCATAGAAGATGGTTTTATTTCATATGTGCATCATTTTTGTGTTCTATAAATATATATTAATCATTGTTTTAAAGGTGAAAAATTTGTTTCCAAATATATTTTTAAGGTAATATGAAATGAATGTGGGTTTTCGAATTGAAATGGGTTTTATTTATTTTTAGATTCTTTGTTGTGCACCATAAATTTATCTTGGAACTATGAATCATGTTATAAAAATGATTTTGACTTGAATATTCTTTGAAAAAGGGGATTTTACAATGGAAAATGATTGGATTCCACATGTGATATTTCTTATTGTGTTTTACAATGGACTTCATAAACTGTGAAAGTCATGATAAATGTATTTCAAAATAATGTATATGTTAACATGTCAAAATGTGAGAATGGTGATTTATTTATGTGCTTGTGATGCATGAAATGTGCATGTGAAAGTGATCCCCTATTGTGTTTGGTGTATGAGGACACTATTGGACCACTTGAACTTTGGATGAGATCCTCTCTATTAGGTTATGTATGAGAAATATGTTAGTAGTTGAGTTGGAGGATTTTGGTCATCAAGATTCAAGGTTCATAGTGTCCCACTTAAGCTATTTAACTATAAGGGGTTTCTCATGGATCTCTCATGTTACATGATCGTTATGTGATATGGTTCTTGACATTGGAATATGATATACCTTGTTTTTATTTTTAATTCATGAAATTATATTTTTGAAAAAAGGTTATTTTATATGGTGTTTATTGAGAAATTATTCCAGAAATATTTCCTTGGAAATGATTCAAATATTTTTATAAAAATATTCGTATTTATTTTTTTTATTATGTTATAGCATGGAGTCATTCATTCTTGTGTCATCCTACATGGATTTTTCCACACAATAGAAACACCTTTTTCTGTATGTATACATTGTTATGTATGAACCATGTAACGGAATTATGTATCATGGTGATGGTTGATCATGTTTATAGTGTTCAAAATAATGTGGTTATTTATGGTGGTGGATTTAGGGTGATGTCTCTGTTATTTCAAGGAGTGATTTTGGGATAGTTTGTTTTTCCCATTCCATTGTTGTACTTTTGGGTTTTGTTATATTTGTTATTGTTGAATATGAAAAATTGGTTTACCACATTGGGTTGTGGTTACCATTTATTGTTATGATTTCTTATTTTCATTTTCTTCTGATAATATAAATGGGTAAAATCATTCCCAAGGAATGTTGTTGATACCCATGAACTAGTTTCCTTCTCATAGGGATCAAGAATAGAATTAATGACATGAAATGAATTATGAAGTGTTTTTTGTTGGACGTCATCCCCGTTCGGTTCATGATAAATAATAATATAATAAATATCACATATAAACATTAAAACCTTTATAATAACCATCAATGAGACATGTTTATGGAAAATAAATTGTATCACTATGTTGATACGTTAAGCCTTAAATATGAATCAACGATACATGTATTTATTAATCAATTTTAATGTAGTTAACAAGGGTGGTTTCATAATCATTATGCAATTCAATATACATATGATACTGAATTTACTTTCTATGATTAATGTAACAGATTTAGATGATGTAAATAAATAATTAAAAAGAATGGGATTTGTTATGGAATTACTTCTTAAGTGAATTTTTTTTGTGATATCCTATTAAGGGATTTAGGGTTGGCCTTTTTCGAAGACCATTATGTATAGAATGTGGCAATTTGAGTGGATAAAGATAATTGGGTTTTTTATCTTTAGTGCTTAATGTGGTGTGATGAAGAAAAAGGATGGGAACCTTGTTTAATTGAGCATAGGAAATCTCCTAGAATCTCATAAAATATTAAATTATTTTAGAGTAATAATCTAGATAAATGGTCCCAAAATTTGTATAAATGTAAAAATAGAAGAATTATAAACCATATATTATCCCATTTTACTATTTTAATATTTTTATGATTTTATGTGATTTAATAAAATATTCTATTTATAAAATATCATTATTTATAATTTAGAAACTATTCATTTAATTTATCTAGAATGTCAAAAAGAAAAGGTATTAATTAAAATATAATCATTAAAAAATCTAATAAATTTTTTCATACATCTATATAATTTATTATAAACATTAAATCACAAATATTATATAACATTAAAATTTAATATAATCGTTATTTACATTTTTTATTAATTACAGAAATAATGTATAATTGTTGCATAAGCTTTTTCGGTTATTATATAATTACTAAAGATTACAAATAAAAGTATATCATAGAATTAATATCATTGAGATTAAAATAGTCACATTTATTGCTTCAGAACATGCTTTTTTTCTTCTAGGGACACATTGATGATTTTTAAAACTAATACAGAGACATTTTGAAAATTTCAATTACATAAAAACTATATGGGGTATTTTTTGGGACATGTGTCCCTTTAAAAAATAAATTTACAACCTATTGTGATATAGGTACTTATAAATTCATCTGATAATTATTTATATGAAAAATTATATCCTTATTAATTATTTTTAAACTATATTAACGTCATTTACCCTCTATTGATGTAATTATTATTTTTTCTGTGGTTACAATTTATAATGGAAAAAATAAAAGCACCTAAGTTAAAAATCAGGACACCATAATTCAAATTATAGAATCCAATTTATAATATAAAATACCTATAATGGAAAACATAATTTCAATATAATTGTGCAACAATTGACATAAACTAATTTTTAGAAAACACATTTTACGTATAAAACATGGTTTTATTCTTATCCCGTGCCTCGAATAATATTAAATAAATTATAAAATAACTGACTAACCATAATATATATATATATATATTTATTTATATTTAAATACACTCAAATATATTGAATTTTATAATTTATTATGATAAAAGTAAATTATGTGCACAAAAATAGGTTTTTTAGAAAAATACATCTTTTATTTTCAAATGATTTTTATATTAAATTTTAACTTATAGATTAAAAATGAATTCTTTTTAAGCTTATTTAAACTATTAGTTTGTTCAAAATTTACTTATATTGATTCATACAATCCAATCCAATAGATAAATTAATAAAATAACCTAATAAAAATTAAATAGTATCTCATGGTTCTTTTAAACACTATTGTTCAGAATAACACAAGATATAGAACAATCATTTTTATTTGAAAAAAAATATTTCATAACATTATTGCGTTTAAAAACACACTCTCTATTATCTACTCCACATATCATGATCCTTTTAATTTGGCCATGACCTTCCCCAATTCATTATTTATATCCCTATGTATGAAATACAGTCTCTAGTATGATTATAAAACCATCATAGGAGGGATTTAGGTACAAACCTAAACATGATCTCTAATGTAGAGGTATTGTTCTTAACCTGACATTTTATTTTTATTTATTTTCTACTCATACATAAAATATTCTTCAACCATGATTATATAACAACACCAGTATATTATATAAACTAATATATTGTTTTTTTTAATTAATAACCTATATCCATCTAATCATTCTTCAAATAGGATAAAAAAACATCATTCATCCATAAATAAGACAAGTGATTCATGAACTAATCTAATTATTTTTAAATAAAAACATCTCATGGATCATTATAATGATGGATATATTATATATATATATATATATATTATTAATGAAATAATTTTCATTATAAAAGTGTAATATATCAAATATTTTATTATTTTTCCAATCAATGAAAAAGAATAGTGTCATTCGTGCGTACGTGTGGACTACCAACCCTATGAATCAATGTGATTCATTTTTCAGTGCTACATCAAATGGATGTATATATAGTTTTAATTATATAAATAATATGGTATTTATTATTTAACTATTTTCATGAAAATATAAAACAATACATACATTCTTCCAATCATGATCGTTAATTAATGGAAATGAAAATCAATCATAGGTAAGACCTACTATCTCCCGGATTATAATTCCATTAATTTTTCACATAAATATTTATTTATTAGGTTCAAATGTTTAAATTATTCATAAAAATTATAATTATATAATGATTATTCTATATATGATTGAAAAAATGACACTTTTACCATAACAAACCATCTAAATTCATTATATGTATATGAACCAAACATCATTAAAAAATTCGTCGTGAACATAATTGATTATTTAATTAAATATAACAAGGAAATATAATAATAAATGTAATAATAAAAATATAAATTTGTATTAAGTGTGTCAATAATTTGCATTATTTTATTAATTAGGTATATAAACAGTTTGTGTGATTAGTCAAACATGACACATGGGGTATCATTACTAAATTCTCATTCACTAGGTTATAATTCAACTTCATTAACAGTGTAATTCCATGATTATGTGTGATGTTACCTATGATTTTATTCTATTTTATTTCCATTATTTTTTAAATTAATACTTTCTACACATTGTCACTTCATCTATATATTCTCACTTGCATGTTCCAACTGTTGTAAGGGATTTCATGTCAATTTTTTCTTTATTGAGATATATACTATATTATGCACCAATTTATTTTTATTTGGTTTATACACTACCCAATAGAGTTATTTTACATGAATATAAATTTATTAATTATTATATATTTTTTAATTAACGTTTACTCGCTCAAGGATTTTAAATTAGAAACAAACCAAAGTGGTAATAATATATTTTTCAATCTCATATTTGGAATTTTGATTATTTTCATTGAAGGGTATTATAATATATACTTTGCTATCTCCATCCAAATTCATATTATAATGATTGATAAGGAGGTTCTATATTTTATTTACAAATTATATTACCTTTTAAACTTGAAACAATAAAATAATCAATTAAAACAAAATCTAATGTTATTTCCCATTTGATATGGTATATTCTCTTTCCATGACTATATTTTTCAAAATTTATTGACAGAAGACATTTTTATTATTGAAATTATTAATTTAGTAAATATTAATTTTTCAAGACCTTTCAAATGGTTTTATAATTTCCATTATAATTATCAACAAAAATAACATTTTTAAAATCATTATAAAATTTATAAATAATGTTTTTTATTGTATGTGGTGTTAATAAACGTTCCTTACCACTTAAACAGTTTATCTTTTTTATCTTCATTTATAAGTTATCAATGATTTTTTAGAAGAATAATATATTATAAAAACTTATTTCAATTTTTTAAAAATCCAATTCATTTATTACTTAATATTAATTACAATTATTAAATTTAATTTTATCTCATCGAATGAATAAATGCCTCATCAGGTAATGATGTTATAGAATGCATATACACAACATTAGTTATTTTGATGTATGATATCTTAACATATTTAGATTACTATTAAAAATCATAACCACTCATAATATAACTATTGAACAATGAACCTATGATTAGTATAAATTAATAGTTATGATAAAGTGCATTGATACACATGAAATAAGTGATGGCATCGAAAATTAGGATCATACCCTATGAAGATCGTTTAATAGATCATCTGAAGGGGACCACATATTTAGTATTTTTCCTTGACCGAACCAAATATGATATTAAAAAATTAAATAATGAGAGAAAAAGATTATGGGATATGTTAAAGAGCCTCGAGACGAGGACACAAATCCTGTTTGCTGAACAACCGCACAAAAACCACACCATCACACTCCTTAACATTTCGTTGTTCATTTTAAAAAAAGGGTATAAGTATATTGACACTAATATATTGAATATTAATATTTATTTTTGAAATTATGATTATATTTATACATTATATATTTTTCATTACAAATTATTAAATAATGATTTTGATAAAAATTATATTCCAATACGACAACTGTCAAATCATATTTTTGGCCAAAAATAAATTTAAATTTAGATATTCCTTTTGAATTATTAATGAATTTAAACAAAATTAATTTTTCAAAAACTATTATTATTTTGTAATATTTCATAATAATAATTTATAATATAGTTTTAGGAAGTAAAAAATTAATTTTATTAGTGGTTAGAAAAATCATATATTAAAAAATAGTATTTCTCAATAAATAAGGTTATTTATTTAAAAATATAAATTATAATATTTAGAGATTTTTTTATATAATGTAAATATTTATTGGGAATCATTTAATAAAAATTATCCGAAAGTAAATTATTCATACTTTTATGTGACAATGGGATCATTTGTTAAAAATTAGATATTTCATAAATATATAGTATATTTTATGGTATAATAATGACCCAAAAGGGAAGTAATATATTCTATAAATGTCATAAACAATGAAATAAAAATTTATCCTTTAAAAATATGTGTTTTAGGTTATGTGATTGATTTTATTTAGTTTTTAAAATTTAATTTTCTGGTCAAAGACCAATACACAAGTTATTAATGGAAAAAAAGGCGATTATATGAGTCTGAAAGAGGAAATTTTATTACAATATTTTTCATTGAGAGGAAGAAGATCAACCGACAAATTGTCAAACCACATCATTTCGTGGTTGATACCTTTGTTAGCAAGAACATCTTCCAGCATATTAGCTTAACTGTAGTCATGGGAGGAAATGTATCTGAGCTCTAGGAGTGAGTCAAGGTAGTTCTTCTAACTCGCAGTAATAGGCCAAGCAAGATGGACCACACTATTCCAAATTTCATGGACAATGGTGGTGGAGTCACTTTCAATCCAGATTTTGTTCCAGCCTTTTTCTTTAAAAAAATTTATGGCATGAATCAGTGCCAACATCTCAGCTTCAAGGGAAGAGGTGACCCCACAACTGCTATTGAAACAACCATGGAAATGACCTATGATGTCTCTAAAAATGGATTCACAACCCGCAGGTCCCAGGTTTTCATTAGAGGCACCATCCATATTGATCTTGATCCATCCAGAAAGAGGGGATTTCTATAACACCTCAAAAAAACTTTTTGACATAGGGAAAATGACATCAATCCTAAGACGTCATAGGATCACAATGTCACCAATCGATTTGTCACAATGAGATTTCTAGATCGTGGCGGCATCCCTAATTCCAGTCAGAATCCTTGTCCATCCTACAGTAAGGTTGGAGGAGTAATTATTATGAATAATGGAATTTCTATCATACCAGATAACATGTAAGAGCTCCTCAACAGTAGAAAAAAAGAGGTTCTTGATTTTTTAGGATGAATCAAGATCGACACATCTTCTTAGCTATGAGAAAATAGTTTCAGAAAGTAACCATCTACAATCAAACATGTTAGTGATAAAATTCCAAAGAGCAGAGGCCGTAGAACATGGCATTAATAGGTGATTGATATCTTCTCTTTTTTGATGACAGAGGTGACATTTAGAACACGTCTTGATACCAAATGATTGGAGACAAGTCTCAGTAGGAATATAGTTATGCACAATATGCCAAATGAGATTAAGACTTGATGGTTAAATCCAAGGTTTTTCAATCGACTTCAGATAAGAAAAATTGGACTCTAATTTCGACAAACAATGATTGTTAGAACATTTTAAATCCAGAATACCATTATGAGAAGGATCTGAAATAAGAAAATATTCATCATCAGAGAAAGGGTAACCATCAACAATCTGCATGATAGAGTCAGGGAGATCCAAATTAATATATTGCATAACCTCGTTTATAGAGTAATTGATGTTGTTCGGAGATGTATTAGGAGGTAACATGGAAGAAAGCGGAGTTCCAGCCCAGTTGTCAAGCCAAAAGCAAATGGTGGAGTCGAATCTATCCTTCAATCTAGATTTATGCATGATGTGGGAAAACGAGTTTCTAATGGAAGGAGAAAGAGATGGATTGTTATAGTTCAAGTTCCCTTTTTTAGTTTTTCTTGGAAAATATTTTTAAGGAAGGTAATGGAGTCAGATTTATTGTTGATCAGTCTCCATGTCAGTCTGGATTATAGAGCCTCATTGAAAACTTTCAGATTTTTATACCTAGGCCACCATTTTCAAGAGGTTTGCAGCAGGTAGACCATGGAATGGTAACAATATTCCATTCAAGAATACATCAACTTCAAAAAGAAAACTAAATATAGGTATTTAAATTATTTATAAGACCAATGGGTCATTTATAGATCATTAGGGAGTAAACCATTGTGGATACAATATCCAATTTAACCAGGCTTATCCTGCCACCCATGGATAAGGATTTCCATTTCCATGAGGAAAGTTGATTAATCATCTGATCAAAATCATCATTGAAGTATATGTTTTTAGGCCTACCGCAAAATATAGAAACTCCCAAATAAGAGAAGGGGAGGGTACCATATTTTATGCACAAATTGTCTATGATGTGACGTTTCCTAAAAGTGGGTAAAAGATTCTCAAAGAATATAAAGGATTGTTTCCAACTAATTCGTTGAACTACGACCTATTTATAGTAGTATAAGGAATTTTTAAGGTTAATAGTGTTTCTTTTGACACCATTTATGAACAAGATTATGTCATCGACATAAATAAAGTGGGTCTGAATGTTTAGGATTCTGAATGCTTGAATTGGGTGGAGTTTTTTTTTGATGTACAAGAGGGGTGAGTAGTTTGCTAAGATAGTATTATCCAATGTAAAATAATATAGTAGAGATAGGTTCACCTTGGTTAACCCATTTTGATCATTTAAAATATCATTTTGGCGATCCATTGACAAGAATGGAGATCGAGTCTGAATTAAAAATAGATTGAATTCAACTTATGAAGATAGAATTAAAACCAAAATTCCATGGGACATTGAAAATAAACGACCAATCTATGGTATCAAAATATTTCCTAACATCACATTTAATAGTAATATTTCCCCCTCTAGAAGATTTTATCAAATATTTGGTGCATTCCAAAGCAAGACAAATACAATCATTTATGGAAATTCCTTTGATGAACCCGAATTGGTTCAAGGATATGATTTTTTTTGCACAGAGAGTAATGTTTGTTGGTGAGGATTTTGTTAATGATTTTATAAATAGATTTGATGAGATCAATAGGTCGAAATAAATGGATTTCAAAAGCATTTGTCACCTTGGGAATTAAGGTGAGGAGTTGGGAATTGAGACAATGAGGAAGGGAACCATTATTAAAGAAAGGTTTATCAAGTTTGCAAACATCTACATGAGCAACCTCCAAGTGGTGTTCAAAAAACCATTGTTCAAACCATTGGGACCTGGAGCACTATCAGGGATAATATTGAAGATGGTGGCTTTGATTTCATGTTCTAAGGGTGTACTCAAGTGAAAGTGGACGTCATCATCAATGACCAAATTCAGGATGATTCCTGGGAGAATATACTTATTAATATTCGGGCCATTAAATATATTTTCAATATAAGTGACCACAAGATTAGTTATAGCTGGCTCAGAGGTATAAATATTGTCATTATTTTTTAGAAAGGTAAGAGGGTGTCTGGAATTCCAAATTCGTTGAAGGGCATTGTAGAACATGGTGTTTCTATCACCATCTGTGAGCCATTTAGTTTTGAAAAATTATTTTCAAATGTTGTCTTTGAGAACTAAAAGGGATTTGAGTTTAATAGAGATGTTTATTTCATTTTGGGGATCATAGGAGAAATCTAAGTTAGTGGAGTTATTTTGAATCTGATTGAGATCATTCTCAAGGCTGGAAATTCCCTGGTCAATTTTTTTAGATACACCACTACACTAGCACATGAGGTTATGTTTAAGGTTATGGAGTTTAATAATACAGTAAAATACATTAGAGTGATGATTCATAGATTCTAAATAACATTGGATGAGATGACAATAGTCTAAATCATCATACCATGTATTGTTAAATTTGAAGGGAATACTAGGTTTCGTTCTTTTAGATTTACGACTAACAAGAATATGATGGTGATCAGGGTTTAGTCTAGGTAACGTGATGCAATATATGGTGTCCCACGCAACTAGAGCCGGGACATTCACAAGAGCTATGTCAAGTTTACTAGCAACAAATCGATTATAGTGCCTATGATACTAGGTGAATTAAGCACCTGTGATATTGATTTCCACAATATTACACTCTTCTATCAGGGAACTAAATTATGTTGAAGAAATGGGGGAGTGAGAAGGGACATGTTTTTCACTGGGATAAATAATGGAATTAAAATCGGCAATCACCAACCAAGGATCATGGATAGAGTTAGCTAAAGAAAAAATATCATTCCAAAGAGGCCTACGATATTGGTATCTATTCATAGCATAAAGTAATGTACAAAATAAATTCCTGTTATTATAGTTAAAATTAAAAGTGAGCAGTTGATCAGAGAAATTGAAAATATTAACATCTTGTAGATATGTGTGATAAAATATTCAAATAATTTCAACATTGCTACCATTATTGCAAGCACCACGAAAATTATAACCAATAGTAGAGAGATGCCAGAATTTCAGAGTAATGATAGTTTTTGGTTCATATAGGGATAAGATATTTCGTTTATGGGACTAAGTGATTATTTTTAGAACCCAAAGGGTGTCATAGATAGCTATACCCTAACAGTTCAAAAAAATTACATCCATTTACAACCTGCTTTTGGAGTCGGTGCTCCTCTTTTTATTCTTAGAACCATTCGAGCCTTTGTTCCTCTTGGATCTTCTTGGCTTTGGGGTGGAGGAATAAGTTGTCTTCACAGCATGTTTTCTCATAAGAGAATTAGACAATGTGTTATTAGCATCTGAGATATTATGATCGTTTATACTGGAATGTGATTTAATAGAAATAGTGGTGGTCATACAACCATCCAGTGTTGTTTCATTAATACTCTTGTTCTGAGGAGCAATAAGCAGTATAGAGTTATCCTGTTTATCTTCTGTCTCTGCAGTCACAGGAGATGAAATAACATTGTTGTATTCATCTGATTCAGCATTCTGAGAAGACAAAGTTGCAGTAGTGCATGCATTGGGTGTGAAAACTATCATGCTTTTCTTAACATTGGGAGTATGGGAAATATGGGATATCATACCAGAGCTTCCATGTTTAACAGAATTGTCTTGGAGAATATTTGTCTGGAAATGATTGTTATCTCCCTCTACCAGAGATGGATCCAGTGATGGACCATCTACAAATAAGGGAGCTTCAGTCCTCAAGTGCTCTAGGACAAAAACAACAATCTTGCAACCGATTTTCTCATTCACTAGTGGGACACAATCATCATGAGAGGTAGAGTCTAGCGGCTACTCAAAAAACTGTAAGAACAGCTTCTCAATGTCTTCTAGAATGCAATGGGAAATATCGATGTCTTCCTCTTCTTCAAACTGATCGGATCTGGTGACTCTCGAGCTCTCTCCGAAGAAATATGTTCTCTTGAACAAGACATCTGAGGTTTTTTTGGGAGGATCAGGTTTGACATCAGCCATAATATGTGATTAATTTTATAAATCCACTATTAATCATCTAGAACATTACTATATAATGGGTTTATAAAATTAATGTTTTGCAAACATGAATTACTTTTTCAACACCAAGGTTAATATTTTTAATGATATCGGTTCTAGAAATTATAAATAATGAAAAAAACTACTATGTCAGAAACTCTTGGTAAAAATCATTGGGAGGTTTGTGGTAGTGATGGCATTTTTTTACATGTTGAAAATCTATGTTTATGAAATAATAATTAAAAAGTCTCTATTTTTATACCGAAACCTGCCTAATCTCCCATTTATATTCTGTCAAAATCCATGGAAAAATAAAATACTCTTGAATTCCTCCCAAGATCCCCCATATTTCCCCAATATCACACTAATATCTTTAAATTCTTATTAGAACACCCTATCAAGGAATGTAATGCCCATACCCCAGTTACCCAGGTTCGGTGCATTATTTTAATACCTTGGCATGATTACAAGGAATCAAGTCCTAAAGGACCAATCAGTTTAGCAGTCATGGAAAATAGATTAAATAAATGAATGTTATATTACAATTTATAACATACAAAACAACATAAATAATCATTTATTAATTCCATTATTCCCTTCGATTAACCATGCATATCAATCAAAACACACTTCTTGGAATCCTTGGAAAAATTAAACATAGAAAGTGGTGAGCTCAGATTTGCAGTAAGGATAACAATATAACAGAATCTTTAATAAATAATCACAAAAATTTAAGGAAATGTATAAATAAAAACAAAAGCCTTTTAAACTTGATATTCATCCTAATATGGAGAAAAATAAAATAAAATAATTACATTTATTTATTCACATGGATATTCTACTAGTCTAATAATCACATGAAATATCACTAACCAATTTCATAATGATGGAATGCATAATGCCAGACTATCATAACCACATAGTCAACACCTTCTTCCAAGAATACAAATAATATTTTGTCAAGGCCTTGTTCCAAGACACTAGTTTGTCTAATGAGACCAACTGATGCATCGAGGAGCTATAGAGGGCTCCACCCGTCACTTATTATGTCCAATGCATTCCTTTTATGAACAGGTTTAAACATAATATAAATATTTGTATTAAAACTATCATACGAAATGTAAATACTTTCTCTGAAAACCATGAATGGTTTAATAATAACACATCCACAATCAAACATATCACAATACCTTCAATACTATAAGAAAGTTTCGTATCACAATAAATAAACTTCAAATAAGCATAAAATTAATCAAAGGATGTTGATATAGATGAAATCAAAACTATTTGAGAGATATATCTATTTTTTTAATATCATTGAAAAGTCACACATTTATAAAGGAATTAATTTAAAAGAGAATTTTTAATCAAAGTATCCCATACCACTTTGAAACTTTTGAAAATAATTAACATTTCAAAACATTCATGTCCATATAAAGAAATCCTTAAAATCATTTTGAAAAAATGGACATTAATTAAAACTATTTAGAAAGATAAATATTTAAAACATTTAAAATTATGATCTTGATAAAGAGTACCTTACACATATCGTAAAAATATTCATTTTGAAATCATTTTTATGAAAAATGGGCTTGGATGATAAAAATTTCCCAGTAAATATTTACACATAAACAATCTCGGATAATAATGAGACTGGGGAATTAACCCTCACCTTGTTCATTTCCTCAGTTGAGGGTAGTTTAAACTCTTTTATAATGGTGAAATAATTGTTATTAAATAATTGGAGAATCATATACGTTAATATTATATCATATATGATCTTTTAACATTTCTTTGTTAATAATATATTAGTATTTTCGTCATTTCGGGTGATAACTTACTCATTTTATTTTATATGTTTTGTTACATAAGGAGTGTTTTTTATTGATAGGTTGTATCTTATTCATACCCAATATGATATCAAGTCCTTAAAGATTATTTCTAATCATCAAATGAAAAATATTCTTGAATGGATACGATGGGGAATGAATCTCATCGCGTTCGTGGAGACGGTAGGCCGTACATAGGCACGAACGCTACATCCATTTCATTTTTTCGTTTTAAATGGAATAAAAACCAAATGATACATAGGTATATTATTATTAAATTATAATATAATATCTTATATGTGTTACTTATGTTCATTAACACCATATTTTATACGTTCCAAGTATGGTATGAATGAGTCATATCACTTTGAGGGGACGGTAGTCCTCACTTCCTCAAATGAAATTATCGTATATATATACAACATTAAACGAATAATGGAATGATATAAAAATAATTAAAGATGCTTATATATATAATAAATATCATTAATATCATATTTAATTATAGTTCCATCATAATGGCCACCATGAGAGGCAGTAGGAGATAATTGAACAATCATCGTTTCGTGAGGCATTTTGTTTCCATTCACAGAAACATTATGTTCATCACCCATTAGATTGAGGTGTGTGTAAGTGTAGTTATAATAATTCTAATATAAATATCCTAGTATATTTAGGATACTATTTTTGTTACAAAAGAAAATAATTTGAAGAGTTTAGGGGTTGGAGAAGTAAAATAAATGAAAAAAAGCTAAGAGAAATCATTAACTTTAATTTGGGTAACTCCCTGTGGTTTGAACCAAAAAGGACACTTGAAGTGCCTTATTACTGAGGTATGAATTCTAGGTGGAGGATATGGATGTATAGAGCTTAATTGGGCAGAGTTTGGATGAGAAAAAATTCTTGAGAGGTGTGAGGAATTGGTTAGAATTTGTGTCCATTTATAAGGGGGAGGAAGTTCTCTTTAAAAAAACAAAAAGTATAATTTTATGACAAATAAATATTCGGTTTATAATGGCTCCAATCTGGATTATTTAAAGTATAATATGGGTATGAGTCTAAAACCACTCAACTAATAGGATTTAAAAAAGTTTGGGACACTATGTTACCCTTATCATTTAGATTTAACTCTTAGTTAAATAGTTTGACATTTACCACGTCTCTTTGTATTTTTATATTATATGGTTAATAAACATACAATAAACTTCCTAGAGAACCCCAATTTGTTATTTAATGACATACCTATCATCATATAAGTCCTTTGTATGATCCATAGATTTTTAACAATATAATATCAATTAATAATATAATATTTGTTTTAAAAACTCCTTTATGTCAATTTTGACAGTATTTAAAAATTGATTTTTCTTAAAGTCTTAATAACTTTATTAATTCGAAAAAATTTATTTAATCAATAATAACATGTCATGTTAACCAATAAACCTCATGTATTTTATTAAAAGTTTCATATTATATTTATTTGGTTATTTATAATATCAATTATTTTAATATTTTATTAATAAGGTAATTAATGTATCATCATTATATAACAAATAAAATAATTTATATGATGTCTAAAAACTATATAACAAATACCATGATGTATGAAATCGTTTTAGCTTTCCAACTAATATTTAGAGTAAAACATATAACTTAAATAACCCCATGTAAAAATTGATTCAGTAAAATATAGTTGTCTGTGTCATTTTTGTCTTTACATTAATTTAATTAATCTAAAGAGTCATTATCATTGTTATGTGTCTCCATGGGGTCCCAAAATCTACCCAGGGATTCCCATGGTCGGCCATGACTTATCCAATAAGGTTATTACAAGTGTTAAGGTAATTTTGTATTATTATAATATACTTTTTATCTTGAATTACCTTATTTACCTTTAACCGCGGTAAATAAAAGTCAAAAGTTACTATTCACCAAATATTATTTTTATCTTATAGAACCACATTTTACTCCTTGATATTAACCGTGTCTCTTGGATTTTCTAAATTCCACTCAGAGAAGAGGTGGAATTATGTTTTATGTAAATTTTTAAATTCTCCTAAGAGGTGGGTAAAAGACGGTGAAAAGTTCAATAAAATTTTTATATATCTGAAAGTATTATAAACTGACTCGAATAAATTATATTGAACATATATAGGTAGTAAGTATCTATTTTGGAATTAAATAAATAATAATAAAATAAATCATTATTTAAATTAAAATTTTGTTTTAAACTATAAGTCGGTGTTTTCCACTATTAATCAAAAATCAAATGTTTTCAGAAAAATACCAAAACATTACCCTAAGTTAATTTTGATATTCCAATTTCAATAATAAAGTATATTTTACCAAATTAAAAACATAGATGTTTCAATTATTAATTTGAAATTAATTCCCACTGTCAAAACTAAAAGGCATATTTTAAAGAAATAATAACAACCAAACGTTTGACACTTGTTTATGTCCAATTTCAAAGTGAAATTACTTAAAATGACCATCATTAGATTAAATGGTAGAAATATAATCTATTTATACTTCCAAGACATTAAAATGTATTATTTAAAAATATAAATTATTTTGATTTAATATTTTATTTTAGTTAAAATATATTATTTTTCACTATTCCCCATAATATGAAAGTTATCAGAAAAACACCAAAAAAATGATTGAAACTAAATTCTTATGTCCCAATTCTAATGAAGAACTTTATTTTGTCAAATTGAATATATAAAAGTTTCAAATATTGGATTTAAAATTCTTCTCCATTAAAAGGCGGTAAAATGGCATTTTTTTAAAAATACGTATTTTATCTGAAAAAAATGAATTTATTCTTACATTGTATCTAAGAAACTCATAATATGGATTCTAAAATTATTAGTATTATATAAAGTGCAAACATCAGTTAATACTATTCATAACTGCTTTTGAACAGCTTGTTTGTTAAGTCATGGTGTGCTAGACCTTGGTATTGCGTGTAGTGCAAGTTATTGAATTACTTTGAAGAAATAACGTACTATGAAATCATTGGGTGTCACATTCTTCCCTCCTTAAATAAATTGCATCCTCTCATTTTGAAATTGTTTTTTGAAAATAAAAGGTTGTAAATAGAAAATACCTTTGGGAAAACCCACATCATAAATTAGGTCAATAAAATTTAGTCTTAATAAGAGGAAAAGGGAAATGAATGGGTCACCACCAAATTATGATCTCTATTAGAAGAACATTGGTGGAAATTAGAGACATATAATTGGAGGAAAAATGAAAATATTTATGGACAATGATTGATGTCATCTATCACAAACAAGTGTAAAATTGAGGGCCTAAATTCATCAATCTATGATGATTTAAAATACTATCAGTTCAACAAAACATATTGTATTAGGATAAGAAATTTTTGATTTTAAAATAACTTCACTATAGTGTAAGAATTAATTTCTTTATATAATAATAGAACAATAAAAATATATACTTGACATGTAGAGTCCCATCCTTTAACTAATTTCTACCATAAACTCATATTTCACTCTGAAAGATAGTAGAACATAAAAACCATATTCTATTTATCTTATTCACATAGGGTTCAAAAATAAATAAACTTATAATTCATCTACCAAAATTTTTTTTTTTAAAAAAGACTACATTATTCAATCTCGGACATCACGTGGGCCAGTGGTATGTGATACAGCCTTGTCGCCGTTTAGTTGTGGGTTCAAGTCTCGGGGCCTTTCCGGATGTGACGGGTTGTCACCCGACCTTCAGGTGGTCCTTTTATAGAAATCCAAAAATAATCTCAAACTAGAATTATCCAAAATTCTTCTGTCTAAACTCACAGTCCAAAATTTATAAGGAAGGTAATGACAGTGAAGTTCATTTTTTCCACATAATAACATGTGAACACTTTCATCATTTATTCTTTTAAAACCCTGCAACATCCTAAATTACCATAAAACCTTATTTATTACATTCAAGATCCCTTATTCCTTATAGAATATTATATATACTCCTTCTATCTAAAAATCTGGTAAACACCAACAATGTATGGAATATACAAATCAATAATCAGTTTCAAGGTAATCTATAATAACCAATATTATCTATCCAAATCAATAATGTATTATTCCAAAATCACTACCTAGGTATCAGAACCATATTATGGTTTATCTTTATCTCAAAAATATATTTTCCAAAAATTTAACCTGATATTGAGTCACTTTTCTTGGTTCCACACAATATCAAGTCCTTAATGAAATCGTACTGCAGTACAATCTTTATATAATTCATTATTTTTATAACCCTTTCATTTTTGATACAACACTCAATTGAAAAAAATTCACTAATAACAACATAATAACTCTAATCATTCCTCCTCATCTATGGTAGTATTATAACTTGATTATTATCCAATAACATCATTTGGGGAATACTCTAAGGATTAGGACATCGGTTCACGTAGTGTCCCAACTCCTTGCAGATGATACATTGTTAATTTGAAACCTTTTTCATAGCCTTGCAATCACGTACATGCTGTCCTTTTTCTCCACACTTATAATAAACTCCCATTCCCTTCAGGAAAGTTCCACGGTGTTTCTTTCCATAGTTATCACATTTGGGAAAGTTCTTCTTTTCCCTCTGCCCTTTATCCATATTTATCTCTTCCATCCTTTTCTTCTCTTTCTTCCTTTCAATGTCATAGGACTCCGACAATTATTTACTTATCTTATCAACACATGATAATATTTCTTCATGTGATGATAATACGTGGGAGACAATTTTCCTTCTAAATTCTGACTTAAGACCATGAAAGATATGATATTTCTTTACTCTTTGGATCATACATATTGCTGGAATTCACATTCCTTCTACTGGGTTCCATTTCTATACAATGGCATACACTGGGTCAGTTTTTGAATTGCAAAGAATAATTCCAAACTTGTAAAATACCTAACGTAAATTGAATATTTTATTGATATAATCCATAATCATAAAAATGTTTTTTTTTTGAGTTTGTATATTCTCATATGCCCTTCATAATGGTTTGTAAAGAAAATGAGAATTATCCTAAGCATATCCCTCAAGAGTGTCGTAACCAAGACTGTATCAAGGCCCATTTTCATGCACCAGTTCCCTTTCGAGTCTAGATCAAAGCGGTGTCTTCAGGTTTTTCCCCTAGGTACATCTGTGCCAGAGCCGCCTCTACCTATTCGTATCCAGATAGGGGTGTATTTCTCAGAAAACTCACAAAATATCTACAATATCAAAATTCTAGAAAGTACTTCTATACTAATCCTCAAAATCTATCTTAGGGTTTTGTGCTCTAATTAGAGTTTATCTAAATCTAGTTTCTAAGGTTATTACTAAACATCCTCTGATAGCAATTGTAATTCCCCGACCCCAGTTACCTAGGGTCGGTGCATTATTTTAATGAAATAGAATGATTATAAGGAATCAAGTCCCGAAGGACCTATCGGTTTAGTAGTCTTGGAAAATAGATTACACACATGAATGTTACATTACACTTTATAACATACAAAAAACATAAATAATACTTTTTGAATGCCATTATTCCCTAAAAAAACCATTCATATCAATCACAATACACTTCTAGGAATCCTAGGAAAAATAAAACATAGAAAGGGGTGAGCTCAGATGTTGATAAAGGATATCAATATAGCGGAAACATTAATAAATAATCATAAACATTTCAGGAAATGTATAACTGAAACAAAAGACTTTGAAACTTGATCTTCAACATAATATGGCAAAAATAAAATAAAATAATTCCATTTACTTATTCACATGGATATTCTACTAGTTGAATAATCACATGCAATATCACTAACCACTTTCATAATGATGGAATGAATAATTCCATACTATCATAACCACATAGTCATGGCCTCGTGCCAAGAGAACAAATAATATTTTGTAAAGGCCTTGTTCCAAGACACTAGTATGTCTCATGAGACATACTGACACATCGAGGAGCTAGAGAGGGATCACCCATCACTTATTAACTCCAATGCATTCTTCATATGAACATGTTTAAACATAACATAAACATTCATATTAAAACTATATTACAAAATGCCAATACTTTATCCATAAACCATGATTGGTATAAAAATAAAACATCCACAGTCAAACATATCACAAAACCTTCAATACTATAAGGAAGATTTGTATGATAATAAATCAACTTCAAATAAGCTTAAAATTAATCAAAGGAAGTTGTCATAGATGAAATCAAAACTATTTGAGAGAAATATATCTTTTTTTGAAATCATTGAAATGTTACACATTTATAAAGGAATTAATTTAAAAGAGATTTTTGAATCAAAGTGTCCCATACCACTTTGAAACAGTTGAAAATAATTATCATTTCAAAACATTCATGTCCATATAAATAAATCCTTAAAATCATTTTGAAAACATGGACATTAATTAAAACGATTTAGAAAGATAAATCTTTAAAAAAATTTAAAATTATGATCTTAATTAAGAGTACATTTCACATGTCCATTAAATAATCATTTTGAAATAATTTTCATGAAAAATGGACTTGGATGATAAAAATGTCTTAGTAAATACTTACACCTAAAAAATCACGGATAATAATGAGATTGAGGAATTAACCTTTACCTTGTACTTTTCCTTCGTTGAGGGTAGTTTAACCTTCTGTATAATGGTGACATAATTTTTATTAAATTATTAAAGATTCATATACGTTAATATGATATCATATATGATCTTTTAACATTTCATTGTTAATAATATCTTAGTATTATCACCGTTTCAGTTGTTAACTTACTCATTTTTTATATGTTTTGTTACATAAGCTCTGTTTGTTATAGATAGGTTGTATCTTATTCATATACAGAATGATATAAAGTCCTTAAACATTATTTTTAATCATCAAATGAAAATTAGTTTTTAATGGATACGATGGGGAATGGATCTCATCGCGTTTGTGGAGATGGTAGTCCATACGTACGCACGAACACTACTTCCATTTCATTTTTCATTTTAAAAGGAATCAAAACCAAATTATACATAGATATATTATTATTACAGTATAATATAATATCTTATCTGTGTTACTTATGTTCATTAACACAATACATTAAACGTTCCATGTATTATATAAACGAGTCATATCACATTGAGGGGGCGGTAGTCCAAACTTCCTCAAATTATATTATCGTATATATATACAACATGAAACGAATAATGGTATTCTATAAAATAGAATTAAAGAGGTTTATATATAAAATAAATATCATTAATATCATATTTAATTATAGTTCTATCATAATGGACACCATGAGAGGCGGTAGGAGATAATTGAACAATCATCGTTTCGTGAGGCATTTGGTTTCCATCCAGAGAATCATTATGTTCTTCAACCATTAGATGGAGGTGTGTGTAACTGTAGTTAGAATACTTCTCATAACAATAAACTAGTATATTTAGGATACTGGTTTTGTTACAAAATAAATGAATAAGAAGAGATTAGGTGTTGGAGAGGTAAAATAAAAGAAAAGAAGCTAAGAGAAATCGTTACCTTTAATTTGGGTAACTCCCTTTGGTTTGAACCGAAAATGACTCATGAAGTGCCTTATATCTATGGTAAGGCTTCTAGGAGGAGGCAAGGGATGTTAAGATATTAATTGGGTAGAGGTTGGACAAGCCAAAATGCTTTATAGGTGTGAGGAATTGGTTAGAAGTGGTGACCTTTTATAAGGGGGAGGATGGGCTCTCTAGGAAAAACTTAAAGTATTATTTTATTATAAATACATATTCGGTTTATAGTAGCACCAAACTTTATTATTTAACATCTAAGGTGGGGAGGGGTCTAAAACCACTCAAATAAAAGGTTTTACACAATATTGGTTCACTATTGTACCCTTATCATTAAGATTTATCTCTTAGTTAAAAAGTATGACATTTACCATGTCTCTTTGAATGTTTATATTATATGGTTAATAAACATACAATAAACTACAAAGGGAACCCCAAGTGGTTCATTAATGACATACCTATCATAATATAACTCCTTTTTCCGAAATTTATATTTTTAGGAATATTATATCAATTAATAATTTAATATTTGTTTTAAAAACGCCTTTATTTCAATTTTGACACTATTTAATAATTGATTGTGGTTAAAGTCTTAATAACTATATTAATTCGAAACAAATTTATTTAATCAATCCTAACATGTCATATTAACCAATAAAATTCATGGAATTCATTAAAAGTCACAAATTATATTTATTTGGGTATTTATAATATCAATTAATTTAATGTTCCATTAATTAGGTAATTACTTTATCATCATTATGCCATAAATAACATAAAATATTTGATGTTGAAAAATTTAAAAAAAATTCCATGATGTAGGAAATCTGTCTATATTTTCGGTGAATATTTATAGTCGAAAATATAACTTATATATCCCTATGTAAAAATTTATTTACTAAAAGCTTTTTGATTGTGTGATTTTTGTCTTTACATTAAATTAACTAATCTAAAGAGTAATTATCACTCTAAAGTGGCTCCATGGAATCTAAAAATATTCCCAAAGATTCCCATTGTCGGCCAGGACTCATCCAATAATGTTAGGACATGTGTTAAGGTAATTTTTTATTATTATAATATAATTTTTATCTTGAATTACCATATTTACCTTTTACCGCGGTAAATAAAAGTCAAAAGTTACTATTCACTAAAAATTATTCTTATCTTATTGAACCACATTTTACTCTTTGATATTAACTGTGTCTCTCGGATTTTCAAAATTCCACTCACAAAAGCGGTAAAGTTAACTATTATATGAATTTGCAAATTTTCATAGGAGGTGCGTAAAAGACGGTGAAAAGACCATTAAATATACATCTAAAATTATTATAAAATGACTCCAATAAATTACATTGAACTAATATAGGTAGTATGTATCTATTTTGAGTTAAAATAAATTTACATAAAATAAATAATTATTTAAATAAAAATTCAGTTTTAAACTATAACTCAGGGGTTTTCACTATTCATCAAAAATTAAAAGTTTTAAGAAAAATACCAAAAATTCACCCTAAGCTAATTTTGATATTCCAAATTCAATAATGAAGTCTAATTTACCAAATTTAAAAACATATAATTTCCATTTATTAATTTGAAATTAATTCTCGTTGTCAAAACTAAAAGGCATTTTTTAAGAAATAATAACAACCATAAGTATGACATTTGTTTATGTCCAATTTCAAAGTGAAATTACATACAATGACCATCATTGGATTAAATGGTAAAAATATAATCTATTTACACTTCCAAACCATTAAAATATATTATTTATCAATATAAATTATTTTTATTTAATAAGTTGTTTTCAGTTAAAATATAGTATTTTTCACTATTCACCCAAATATGAAAGTTATCCGAAAAACACCAAATATTTATTGAAACTAAATTCTTATGTCCCGATTATAAAGAAGAATTATATTGTGTTTAATTGAATATATAAAAGTTTCAAATATTGGATTTATGAATGCTTCACCATGAAAATGCAGTAAAATTGCATTTTTTGAAAAATACTTCTTTTATGTGAAAATTATTTATTTGGTCTTAAAATATATATATGAAACTCATAATATGGATTCTAAAATTATAAGGATTATATAAATTTCAAAATTCAGTTAATACTATTCATAACCACTTTTGAATGGCTTGTTTGGTAATTCATGGTGCGCTAGAACGTGGTGTTGCGTGTACTGCATGTTATTGAATTACTTTGAAAAAATAACGTACTATGAAATCTTTGGATGTTACATTCTAACCTCCTTAAATAAATTTCCTCCTCCCAATTTGAAATTATTTTTTAAAAATAAACAGTTGTAAATAGAAAATACCTTTGGGAAAACCCACATCAAGAAATTAGGTTAATAATATTTAGTCTTAATAAGAGGAAAAGGGAAATGAACGGGTCACCAAAAAATTATGATCTCGATTAGGAGAACATTGGTAGCAATTAGAGACATATAATTGGAGGGAAAATTGTAATATTTATTGGTAGTGATTGAGGTCATTAATCACAAACATGTGTAAAATTGGGGGCCTTAAATTCATCAATATATTATGATTTAAAATAAAATCGGTTCAACCAAACATATGGTATTAGGATAACACATTTTTGGTTTTAATATCCCTTCACTAAAGTATAAGAATTAATTTCTTCATATAATAAGAGAAGAAGAAAAATATATACTTGACAAGTAGAGTACCATCCTTTAACTAATTTATACCATAAACTTATCTTTCCGTCTAGAAGATAATAGAACATAAAAATAATAATCTATTTATCCTATTCTCATTGGGTTCAAAAAAATTATAATTCATCTACCAGAATTTTTTTTAAAACAAAGACTACATTATTCAATCCTGGACATCACGTGGGCCAGTGGTATGTGATACACCCTTGTCTCCCTTCAGTTGTGGGTTCATGTCTCGCGACCTTGACGGAAGCGACGTGTTGACACCTGACCTCCATGTTGTCCTTTTATGGCAATTCAAAAATAATCTCAAACTAGAATTATCCTAAATAGTTCTATCCAAACTCACAATCCAAAATTTATATGGAAGGTTAACACAATGAAGTCCTTTTTTCCCGCATAATAACATGTGAACACTTTCATCATTTAATATTTTAAAACACTGGAACATACTGAATTACCATAAAACCTTATTGTTTACATTCATGATCCCTAATTCCTTATAGAATAATGGATATAATCCTTCTATCCAAAAATGTTTTAAACTGCAACATTGATGGAATATACAAATCATTAATCAGTTTCAAGGTAATAAAGAATATACAATATAATTTATCCAACTCAATCATGTATTATTCCATAATCACTACCTCGATATCAGAACCATATTATGGTTTATCTTTCCGTCAACCATATATTTTCCAAAAATTTAACCGGATATTGAGTAAGTTTTCTTGGTTCAACACAATCTCAAGTCCTTAATGAAATAGTACTGTAGTACAATCCTTATATACTCCATAATTATTATAATCAGTTCATTGTTGATACAACACTCAAATGAAATAATTCTCTAATAACAACATAAGAACTCTAATCATTCCACATCATCTATGGTAGTATCATAACTTGATTATTTTACAATAGCGTCATTTGAGTAATACTCTGATGATTTTTACATCGGTTCACATAGTGTCCCAACTCCTTGCAGATGAAGCATTGTTCATTTGAAACATTTTTCTTGCCCATGCAATCACGTATTTTGTGTCCTTTATCTCCACACTTATAACAAACTATTATTCCCTTCAGGCAAGTACCAAGGTGTTTTTTTCCACAGTTGTCACATATGGGAAAATTCTTCTTTTCCCTCTTCCCTTTATCCATATTTCTCTCTTCCATACATTTCTTCTCTTGCTTCCTTTTGATGGCATATGACTCCGATAATTCTTTACTTATCTTATCAACACATGATACTATTTCTTCATATGATGATAATACATGGGGGACTAATTCCCTTCTAAATTATAACTTAAGACCATGATAGTTGTGATCTTTCTTACTCTATGGATCATGCGTATTGCTGGATTTCACATACATTCTACTGGGTGACATTTCTATACAATGTCATACACTAGGTCAGTTTATTAATTGCAATGAATAATTCCAAACATGTGAAATACCTAACCGAAATTGAATAGTTTATGGATATAATCCACGATCATAGAAATGTTTTCTTTGAGTAAGTATATATTCATAAGCCCTTCATAATGGTTTATAATGAAAATGAGAATTATCATAAGTATATCTCCCAGGAGTGTCGTAACCAAGAGTGCAGCAAGTCCCGTTGTCGTGCACCAATTCCCGTTTGAGTCTAGCTCAAAGAGGTGTTTTCAGGTTTTACACCTAGGTACAGCTGTGCCAGAGCCACCTCTACCTGTTCGTATCCAGACAGGGTTGTAATGCTCGGAAAACTCACAAAATCTCTAAAATACCAAAATTCTAGGATGTTTTTCTATACTAATCCTCAAAGACTATCTTAAGGATTTGTGCTCTAAGAAGAGATTATCTAGATCTCGTTTCCAAGGTTATTGATATACTTCCTCTAATTCGAACTATAAGGCCCCGACCCCTGTTACCAGGGTCGGTGCATTATTTTAATACATTGGCATGATTACAAGGATTCATGTCCCGAAGGAACGATTGGTTTGGCAGTTTTGGAAAATAGATTATATACATGAGTGTTAAATTAAAATTTATAACATACAAAACAACATAAAAAATCCTTTATGAATGCCATTATTCCCTTAGCTTAACCCTTTATATCAATAACAATAAACTTCTGGAATCCTTGGAAAAATAAAACATAGAAAGGTGGGAGCTTATATTCTCAGTAAGGATAATAATATAGAGGAAACTTTAATAAATAATCATAAACACTTAAAGCAATGTATAACTAAAAGAAAGCCTTTAAACTTGATCTTCAACATAATATTGAAAAAATAAAATAAAATAATGCAATTTAATTATTCAAATGGATATTCTAATCGTCGAATAATCACATGAAACATCACTAACCACTTTCATAATGATGTAATGCATAATTCCAGACTATCATAACCACATAGTCAAGGACTCGGGCCAAGACTACAAATAAGGTTTTCTCAAGGCCTTCTGCCAAGACACTAGTTTGTCACATGAGACCTACCGATGCATCGAGGAGCTATAGCGGGCTCCACCCATCACTTATTCAGTTCAATTCATTCCTCATATGACCATGTTTAAAAATAACATAAACATTTGTATTAAAACTAGCATACAAAATGTCAATAATTTCTCCATAAACCATGAATGGTATAAAAATAACAGATCCACATTCAAACATATCACAAAACCATCAATACTATATGGAAGTTTTGTATCATAATAAATCAACTTCAAATAAGCTTAAAATTCATCAAAGGATGTTGACCTAGATGAAATCAAAATTGTTTGAGAGAAATATCACTTTTTTCGAAATCATTGAAAAGTCACACATTTATAAAGGAAATAATTTAAAAGTGATTTTTGAATAAAATTATCACATACCACTTTGAAACTTTTGAAAATAATTATCATTTCAAAACATTCATGTCCATATAAATAAATCCTTAAATTCATTTTGAAAACATTAACATTAATTAAAACGATTTAAAAATATAAATCTTTAAAAAATTTAAAATTTTGATCTTGATAGAGAGTAACATTGACATATCCTTAAAATATTTATTTTGAAATCAATTTTATGAAAAATGGACTTGGATGATAAAAATTTCCCAGTAAATACTTTCACATAAACAATCTTGGATAATAATGAGATTGAGGAATTAACCCTTACCTTGTACTTTTCTTTGGTTGAGGGTAGTTTAACCTCCTGTATAATGGTGGAATAATTTTTATTAAATTATACAAGAATCATATACGTTAATATGATATCATATATGATCTTTTAACATTGCTTTGTTAACAATATCTTAGTATTATCGTCGTTTCGGGTGTTAACTTACTAATTTTATTTTATATGTTTTGTTACATAAGTCATGTTTGTTATGGATATGTTGTATATTATTCATATCCAGAATGATATAAAGTCCTTAAACATTATTTTTAATCATCAAATGAAAACTATTCTTGAAAGGGTATGATGAGGGATGAATTTCATTGCGTTCGTGGAGACGGTAGTCCGTACGTACGCACGAATGATACTTCCATTTCATTTTTCATTTTAAGAGGAATAAAACCCAATTCATACATAGGTATATTATTATTATAGGAAAATTTAATATCTTATATTTTTTACATAATTTCATTAAAACCATCCTTTATACATTCCGTTTATGGTATGAACGAGTCATATCACTTTCAGGGGGCGATAGTCCGCACTTCCTCAAATGAAATTATTGTATATATATACAACATGAAACGAAAAATGGTATGCTATAAAATAGAATTATAGAAAATTATATTTAAAATAAATATAATTAATATCCTATTTAATTATAGTTCCATCATAATGGCCACCATGAGAGGGGGTAGTAGATAATTGAACAACAATCGTTTAGTGATGCGTTTTGTTTCCATCCCCGAATCATTATGTTCTTCCCCCGTTATGTGGAGGTGTGTGTTATTGTAGTTTGAATAATTATCATAACAATATTCTAGTCTATTTAGGATACTGGTTTTATTATCAAAGAAATTAATAAGAAGAGTTTAGTGGTTGGAGAAGAAAAATAAAAGAAAATAAGTTAAGACAAATCGTTAACTTTAATTTGGGTAACTCCATTTGGTTTGAACCAAAACGGACTCTTGAAGTGACTTCTTCCTAAGGTAAGGCTTCCAGGAGGAGGATATGGATGTAGGGAGCTATATTTGACAGAGTTCGGACGAGCCAAAAGGCTTGAGAGGTGTTAGTAATTAGTTAGAAGTGGTGTCTTTTTATAAGGGGGAGGAGGGGCTCTTTAGGGAAAACTTAATGTATTATTTTATGATAAATTCATATTCGGTTTACCGTGTCTCCAAACTACATTATTTAAATTATGAGGTGGGTATGGGATTAAAAACACTCAAACAATAGGTTTTAGGCAAGTTTGGGTCACTATTTTACCCTTATCTTTTATATTTAACTCTCAGTTAAATAATTTGACATTTACCATGTCTCTTTGTATTTTTATATTATATGCTTAATAAACATATTATCTACTACAAAGAGATACCCAAGTGGTTCATTAATGACATACCTATCATAATATAAGCCCTTTGGCCCAACCATATATTTTTTGGAATATTATATCTATTAATAATATAATATTTATTTTAAAAACTCCTTTATGTTAATTTTGAAACTATTTAATAATTTATTTTTTTTAAAGTCTTAATAACATTATTACTTCAATGAAAAATTATTTATTCAATCCTAACATGTCATATTAACCAATAAAATTCGTGTAATTCATTACAAGTCTTATTTGGGTATTTATAATATCAATTATTTGAATATTTCATTAATAAGGTAATTACTGCATCATCATTATGTAATAAAAAACATAATTTATTTGATGTATAAAAATTATAAAAAAATACCATGATATAGGAAATCATTATATCTTTCCAATGAATATTTATTGTCAGAAATATTACTTGTCTAACCTTATGTAAAAATTTATTTACTAAAAGATATTTGTTTGTGTCATTTTTGTCTTTAATTTAAATTAATAAATCTAAAGAGTCATTATCACTCTCAAGTGGCTCAATGGGGTCCCAAAATCGACCCACGGATGCCCATGGTCATCCATGACTCATCCAATAAGGTTAGGACAAGTGTTAAGTTAATTTTGAATTATTATAATATACTTTTTATCTTGAATTACCCTATTTAACTTTAACCGCGATAAATAAAAGTCAAAAGTTACTATTCACCAAAAATTATTTTTATCTTGTTGAATGACATTTTACACTTTTATATTAACCATGTCTCTCTGATTTTAGAAATTCCAGTCATATAAGCTATAAAATTATGTTTTATATGAATTTAAACATTCTCCTAGGAGGTGGGTAAAAGACGGTAAAAAGTTCAATAAAATTTTTATATATCTAAAATTATTATAAACTGACTCCAATAAATTACATTGAACATATATAGGAAGTATGTATATATTTTTACATAATATATATTTAAATAAAATAAATAATTATTTAAATAAAAATCTTGGTTTTAATCTATAACTCTATGTCTTTCACTATTTATCAAAAATTAAAAGTTTTCAGAATAATACCAAAAATTTAACCTAAGATAATTATTATATTCAGAATTCAATAATGAATTATATTTTACCAAATTAAAAACATTGATGTTTCATTTCTTAAATTAAATTTAATTCCCTCTGTCAAAACTAAAAGATTTATTTTTAAGAAAAAATAAAAACCAAAAGATTGACACTTGTTTATGTCCAATTTCAAAGTGAAATTATATACAATGAACATCATTGGATTAAATGGTAAAAATATAATCTATTTAAAATTCCAAACCATTAAAATGTTTTATTTAACAATATAAATTATTTTGTTTTAAAAAGTTGTTTTCATTTAAAATATAGAATTTTTCACTATTCACCCAAATACGAAAGTTATTAGAAAAACACCAAAACATTATTGAAACTAAATTCTAATGTCCCAATTCTGAAGAAAAAGTTTATTTTGTCAAATTTAATATATAAAAGTTTCAAATATTGGATTTAAAAAGGCTTCACCATTAAAAGGAGGTAAAATTGCATTTTTTGAAAAAAACTTAATTTATCTGAAAAAAATGTATTTGTTCATACATTATGTCTAAGAAACTCATAATATGGATTCCAAAATTATAAGGATTATATAGATTACAAAATTTAGTTAATACTAATCATTACCTCTTTTGAACGGCTCGTTGGGTAAGTCATGGTGTGCTATAACTTGGTGTTGCGTGTAGTGCAAGTTGTTGAATTACTTTGAAGAAATAATGTACTATGAAATCTTGGGGTGTTAAAATTTTCCCTCATTCAATAAATTGCGTCCTCCCAATTTGAAATTATTTTTTTAAAAGAAATGGTTGTAAATAGAATATACCTTTGGGAAAACCCACATCAGAAATTAGGTTAATAAAATATAATATTTATAAGAGGAAAAGGGAAATGAAAGGGTTGCCACCAAATTATGATCTCGATTTGGAGGACATTTGTGGCAATTAGAGACATATAATTGGAGAAAAAACGTAAATATTTATTTGTATTGATTGAGGTCATCAATCACTAGTGGCCTCCCAGCCTCCGATATTCCGCACTCTAACAAGGCGCCTCCAACTTATGTCGGCCTCACCACACAAGAAATCCCATGTCTCTTCATTGTTTTCTGACTAGAAGCACATCCAACCCCCAATGGACTCCTTCTTCTAGTATGGTTGTCCGACGTTTCCCTCCGGAGAATACTCCTTTCTATACAAATCCTTTGGTAATTTTCTATTAGTTTTAATGGTTTTCCTTCAATTTGACCACGCCCAATCCCATGCATTGTAATTAGAATGTTTTTTTCATTGTTTTATTTTTATAATTTTTCCACAAGCCATCATTTCATCCCTTTTGTGGGTTTTATTTATTTTTCTCTTAGTTTGAGGATCGTGAATCCATGATTATCCTTTCTTATTCAATCTATTGACATTGCATTCTTAAATGTATTTATTTTATCTATTTATCAACATTATTTTACTATTTATTTGTCTTATATGGTGTTTTTATATTTTTATAGGTTGTTAAAAATAATGGTTTTAGTTAATTTCCTCAAAAATTTATGTCTGCACCAATGAAAAAAGATATTGATTAATACCCATTGTTGTCATAAAAAATTTTTATTTGTGGTTTTAAATGTTGATGAGAATTGTTTCAACAAATATTTTAATTTTTTTATGAACCCAAACAATTTTATATAATTTAGTTCTACATTAACATTGTAAATTATTACTTAATGAAATATTTAAACCTTCTTGAAGTTATGATGGTATTTGTTGATCAGTAGATTTGGGTCGGGTAATTTCAGATATATTTATTGTATTAAATTCTTTTGGGAAGGTTTTATGATTATAAGGTAATGGTTCTATAGGATTACAGTAATTTTTTGTGCTTCCTAGACAATGTGCATGTTGAAATTCTTGGAGGGGGTCTAATGGTCTTGTTTGGGTTTATTTTTGAAATTTTGTGGTTGGTTTGTTTTGGTTTTTAAATCAAGCGATGATTTTGATTAAAGGGTATTCAAATATTCTCTTGGGTGTTTCGACTACAATTTTATGTGTTTTCAAATAATGATGGCACTTGAAAAATGGTATTCTCTTTATTCCTCGATGAACTATATGGTTTTTTTCAATTTTCAAATAATATTGGTTCCCCTTGGAATATTTCTAAGGAAGGTATTAAATGTTTTCATTAAAGCATGGTCATTTTCCATTGAAATGTGTTTTGACATGATTTTGAAAATGATAAAGGCTTGTTTGGTAATTTCAAAATGATTTGGTGTGAATTTTAGAACATAAAAGACCATTTAGATTTTAAAATATGAAACAATGATTGTGTGATGTTTTGGGTAATACATTTGGAAATTTCAAGTTAAAGGTCTATTTGACCCTTTTAGTTTTTGTGCACTATTTGTGTTGATTCATTGAAAGGATGGTGTTTGATAACTATGTTCCAAATTGAAAAAACTATTGTTTTGTAAATAGTTTTAAATTGTTCTAAAGATTGTATATTGTGTAGGCCAGGTTGGCACCTTTGATGATATAATTCATGAATATATATATATTTATATATATATATAAGTGGAACCTCGATAGAGGGTATATCCCATTATGGGTTATCCTTGAGAGTGTCAGTGTTTAGGTTAGGTACATGTAGTGATGGATTGGTAATTCTACTCACACGTGCGAGGGATACTACATACACGGTATATTCATTATAACCACCATGGGTTGCTGTGTGACTTTTAAATTATTGAGTGACGGTTTAGGACCAACCTTGATTAGATGGGTTGGTTCCCCCTAGATTCTTTGTCTGTCCAGGCAGGCTTTTCCACTAGATTTGTCATTTTTAGAGTGTCCAATTAGTTATAGACTTAGTAGCTTCACCATATTTCATTAGTCAATTCATAACCGAGTACATCTATGGGTCTTCATAGGATGTTTAGGATTACCCATGGTTAGTTATTTTTAATGCTTATTTAGTTTCTGTTGTACTAGTTTGTTCTAGCATGTATTGTTTACCTGCATTGTTTTTAGAAAAATATTTATACTTCTATCTTGGTTTGTTGTAGAAATGGGAAATTTTCTTTAAAATGCTTTGTATATTTTGTTGGATTTTCAAATTGAAAAATTATGGTTCTTATTTTAAAATGTGAAAAATTAGAAATTTTTCTGTATTTCAAACTTGTGTCATTAGATTTTTTTAGAAGTGAGATAATTGGATTGTGTGGATTATCGGGGAAACCTGACTGAAAATTATTAATGGTAAAAAATATCATATAATTTCCGTTGTAGGTCCAATTTTATTCAGTTCTCTTGTATTAATTTCTCAATATTGGAGCAATATCGACATTTAATTTGGTGGACACCTAGAATGTGACATTGAGGCATATGTGGTATTACATTCTTTCTACTTATAGTTTTATTTTTATCGTCAGTTTTTATTTGTATTTTATTCTTGTTTCATGGGACAAATTCTTCCCAACTCTTAAATTTTGATTCTACACACTGGTTTCAAGCACATGGGAATCCGGAATGCCCCTTGGTCCATACCGCGGACCAGCTTAGTTATCCAATTTATGGTCGACCCGGGTTGGTTCGTGACAATGAACAACAATTAACATCATGTATACTAAAAATATGTTAATCATTTAATTTCATGAATTTTTTTTTCATATTTATCATTAATTTTATTTCAATTTTTACAATTTTGTGTACAACTAATTAAATAATTTTTACGTAGTGTGTTTAAAAAAAATTGGTTTTTGTGTCGACAAAAACATTGGTTTTTTTAACTATGTTTAAATTGGTCTTTATATACATTATATAGAATAATAATCATTAAATAATTATCATATTTGGAGATCAATTATACTTTTTGATTCGATAATTACATATTTTTATGAAAAATGAATCAACATTACAATCATGCTGATGATAGGTTGTATGTATGCATGAGTAACGTTCTTATTTTTCAATGATCGTTATAAAAAGATGGTAATAACGAATAATGATATCAAATTTTAAGTGTGTGATAGGGTAATAATGAAAATGAGATATATATTATTACATTTATATCATATAGATGTCTATTATGTCTTATATGATTAATTATAGACATCTGTTATACATTTCTTGTATCGTTTGAATGAATCACATTTCATTGAGTGGTGGTAGTCCACACATCCTCAAATAATGTTATCATATGAATGAATAATGGAATGTATTAAATTTTTGTGTTATAAAAAGATTAATGTAGTATAATTGAATAATAAATATCATATATATTATTTACAAACAAATTTTCCTTCACAATCTCCATTGTGATAGGTGGTAAAAGAAAGTTGAACAATCTTCATTTCGTGAGGCAATGGTTTGCTTTACCAAAAACAGTATGATTGTTAAAGAATAGATTTATGTGTGTGTTTATGTAGGTCAAACCAATAAAAAAAATTATTTCATAATTACTATACTATTTTTATCGAATAATAATGAATTAAAAATATTTAAAGGGTTGGAAGAGTAAATGAATGAAAAGAGATCATTGGAAAAGAATAAATTAATAATCAGGTAAAACCTTTTGATTTATACTGAATGGATTCCATGGAATGTTTTATTCTAAAATGAAATATTAAATACAGATGGGGGGATTTTGGGATGCTATTTTGGCATTTCTTTTCCATGCCTATGTGGGATTAGATGGGTGAGTAATGGGGAGAAGTGGTAGAATTTTCATGTTGAGGAGAGTTACTAAATAGTATTTTTGAATCAAGATTGGTGTACAAACGTTTTTACATAAAAAAAAGTCATACAAAGCTAACAAAACATGATAATTAAATGTTCATGGCCAAATTATGTCCATAAAATTGATATTGGACAAGTTGATGAATCATTTGGGCCTCAAAGTTAATGGTTTAGTAATTTATCATGATTAATATTTTACTTATCAATTGTAATAATTTTAATTATCTTTTGTAATATCTTCTCTGAAAAACTAATTTTATCTAATTAAACGTTATAGATTTTTTTAATTCTAAATATGGAATCAAAATATAAAAATTCCAATCATATATGTGGTCGAAATTGACATAAATTTTATCCTGTATGTGGGAAGATAATGTGGATTTTTAAAGTAAAAACATATTAAATATTTCTGTGTTTTTATAATCAATTTCAAGTTGAATTTAACTCCCTGAAATATAGGGATTTTTTTGGAATTAATTTATCTTTTCATAATTTTTCATTTCACATGACATTGGAAATAGTTCTACAAATATATATATATATATATATTAAAACACTGTGTCAAGCATTATTCTCACATGAAATACCATCTTGTATTGCTCTATACTCAATACAAACTTGGCCTGTGCTACAAGCCACACTGATTTGACATATGATGCATGCAACATTGAGTTGGCTTACGATACACACAACACTCTATTTCTAAAAAATATTTCATTTTATTGTTTTAATTATTTATATAATATAATTATAAACTAGATGTTAAACAGATTAATATTAATAGTAATAACTACTTTTAAAATATTGTTTATAATTGTTTCATATAAATAAAACGTATGTTTTTTAGTAATGTCCTTTTTTGTTTAAAAACATCTTTTTCTGAAATAAACATCCGGTAAAAATGAAAGTAAATTTAGGCACATTTAGAAATTTAATATGATAAAATTAACTTCATTTTTTTGTATTATTATAGTTGAAAATATATATTGTTTAATATTTGGGTTTTTTCTAAGATACTTTATTTTTTGATAAATAGTGAAAAATACAGAATTTTAGTTTAAAACTACCTTTTTTTCTAAATATTTATTATTGATAAATGACATTATAAATATATCTTAAGATCACATTAGATGAAAATTTAATATATTAATACAATTTATTTTAGTAGAATCAATTTCACTTTGAAACAAAATCTATGGTCTTAAGAAACTGTTTGACCTTTTTCCTACTTTAAAACCATTTTATTTCTTTCTTTTTGTGGGATTAGAACTAATATTAGTATATCTGCATTTTAGATTTGAATTTAAAAAATAAAAAAAAATACAATATTATTAAGCCTAATATTTTTATTCTAATAATACCAAGTTAATTTTTTTACAACAAATATTAGAAATTTTTTTTAAAAATAATCACAGTAATTGAGGCCAAATTAAGCTTAATTAGGAAATAATGATTAATATTAAAGGCCCAAATGGAATATAATATACTATAACACACATATTATGTAAATATTTCTTTCATAAACCGTCCATTCTTTATTTTTGTTTTTTTATTATTATTTTAGATAACAACATGTGCACACCTAATTGGTTTCTAAAAATTATATGTGGGTCATTTTCCTTCCCTATTAAAGGCCACTATCTATACAAATTCATCACTCCTATTAATCCTTTTTTGTTAGTACAAGATTTAAAAAGGAGTCCTATAAAAAATACCCACATATACATTGAATCCTCCCTTTTGGAAGAAATCCTCTGAAGGGAGACTTTTGGAACAACCCAAATGGAATTACGTGATTAAGAGATAACTTCTTCTCTCTGGAACATTTCACTTATTTTTATTTCTCCACCCATCCTATATATTTATTCATTTTATTCTATGATAAAAAAATTATCCAATAAATTCTGGGAAATTTTTATGAAAAGGGTATGAACTACACTTATACACACCTCCATCAAATATATGTTGAACATACTATTTCTGTGTACGACGAACTATTGCCTCACGAAACGATGATTGTTCATTTATCCATTCCCACAAATCATGGTGGAAATTATTATGAAAGATATATTTATATATACAAGAAATTATATTAATTATGTATTTAATAACTTTTTTTCCTTTTAAATGAAAAATATTTTTACCTTCCATTTGGTGTTAATATGATAATCTCATTTGAAGAAGTGTATACTATGGCCCCCTCATTGCGATGTGATTCATTCACACGCCACATAAATTGTATTGAGGATATTTTTAATGAACTTATATTATATATATGATAAATTAATTATAATTTAATAATGAGATATATATATATATATATATATATAAACATATTCATATTTCATTTACATTCTTTCTTCCAATTTGACAATAAAAACGGAAAATATCACTTATGCGTATGTACGACTTACTGTCTCCACAAATGGTGGATTCCATTTTGAACTTCATTATTCTATATATTTTATTATATACTTATACTATATTTATTTTAATCTTTTATCATGCAATAAATTATGGAATCATGATATAAGTGTAAGGAATAATTGTATAACCAAATATGACACATGCGCAGAACAAATTGAATATCACACGAAGTGAAACCTTAACCAAGTATCGTTAACAAGAATGTAACATATGGTTATAATAAAACCATATATGGTAATATATATGATAATATTATTGTTTAAAATATTTATAATAAACATTTATTTATTATACAAGAATCTTGTATGAGTACGGGGAGAATCAAGACACAAGATTAGGGGATTTCATCTCACATTTAATTTCAGTGAGATACGAGCTATGTTCACCACACATTCCATTTTTGTGGTGTATTTGCTACCTATTATTATATTATATGTATAATGTACATAAATTTATAGGATTCACATTCCCATTTTTTGATCGTTCTTTCGCTGGGTTTATGTTTCAATAGATACAAAATAGGTAAAAAAAAATTTGTCTAAATTTTCCTTCTTTGGGACTCATGTTTTGTTATACACCTAAACTATTTTTTGGGGTGAATATACATCGATTTTATAGGACATATCCTGAATATAAATATTTTCATGATATTATATAATTCATTTAATAATGTTTCCTTACATGGAGAGCATGATTCCAAGATACCATGTTATAAGAGTTTATTGAGATAATCTCATTGATTTTCGAGAATTTTATTTTTTCTTCTGCAATTGGTAAAATTTTATGATCTATATCTCAATAATATTCATGAGTATCCTTATCCTCTTTTATATTATTATATTCTCATGGGTTAGTGCCATTTTATACTATTTGATACAAACGTTACTTATGAATGAGTTTTTAAAAAGGCCTGACTTTACTCTCTATTCGATCAGAAATATATATTTTCTAAAAAGGGTTTCCATGAATATTATATAATTATCATAAAATAAAATTAATTTGGTCACTTTTTTATTTTACCAACCTCTTAAATATAATATACCTTTTGTTTTCCTAACAAGGAACTTTTCTACCCATTTTATCGTGCAAAAAGAATTTTCTTTTTACCTTGCTTAATATGTATGTATTTTCCCACCATAATGTCATCAAATATCGGGTTTAAATAATAAAAAGGATAATATTTATGAAAAAATTAATAGTAATTTTGAAGTGTATTTTTTTAATTGGTTTCAAACATGTTTTATATATTTTCATGGAAAAAAATTTTCAGAATTCATTTCAAGTATTATGAAAAATTTCACTATAAAAACCATAAAATTTAATGGAAAATTTTTTCTTAAATTATTTGGAATATTATGAGTCCACAGTTTCTGACGGTGCTTGATTCCGATGCCCGGTGTGCCCAGAATCAATTTCTGAAGTTTTGTTTGGGAATGTTCTGTAAACGTACGTGTAGGTTTTTCTATATTTTGAACCGGCACTCAGAATTGAAATCTGAGGGCACTGATGAACTCACAGCACCAATATTCTCTTATGGAGATCTTTACCACAGTTGTGTTTGGTTGAGAGTAGAGGTTATAATTTGGGGATTCGTAGCAAATTAAATAAAATTATTGTATTGTATAATTTTATTTAAGAGGTGGTTATTTCCTCCAAAAAGAAGTTGGGGTGGGGCCCACACCCCAGATAACCTCCAATGAAAGGATAATTTGTGGTGGGGCCCGCATTAGAACCTAACTCTTCCTCTTCCCTTTAACTCCCATGAAACCCATTTTTATCTTCTGAACTCCCACTTAATGGTGGATCCTCTCCACCTCCCTCCATTAATTGTCCCAACCTCATCAATTTAATTAATTAGGCACCATTAATTAATTGGTTCATTATAATTAAATTGAAATTCATGGTATTATTAAATTGGTTACCTTTTATTTTATTTGCGTTGGAAAATATTTGATTGGGGAGGCTATGTAGAATAAGAAGAAAGGTGTTCCTCTCTTGACGAGGAACACCGTTCTTCAATGAAGAACATCTCCGACCAAAAACACGAAGAAATTATCCAATGATGCTTCCTCTTCAGATGCTCCCCGACGTCAACAGAATTGAATTTCTTATTCCATAACGCTCGACATCTGTGATGCTTGTCTTCTGCGGCTCGTTGAATTACACTGTTCTTGAAATCGAGGTAGGGGTTTTTGATTAATTTTAAAAGAATAGAATTAAACTCTTTTTCATCGATGTATGCCTTAGTTTGACATTGGCCAATTGATACCAACTAATATGGAGGTTGTGGGTCGAACCAACATGGCCCGACAAACCTCATTTGGTTATTGTTGTTTTGGCGATGGGGGCTAAGTCAAGGGGGTCGTGGTGTCGTCGCACCGTGCCGGAGGAGGACCACTGGCGAAGGAGGCAGCGTCATCGGAGAATGGAGATAATGGAGGCCGCGTGCCGACCACGTACGGAAGAACCACAACCCACAACTGCGGGCTGCTTGGATGAAGATGAACTAGCTGGTCTCATGACCGGCCGGGCTAGAGAACCGTGGTACCTCTCAGTGCTACGCTGCGGAGAACCATGGCCCAGTTCAGTGAGACACTTTGGCGGGCGAACCGGCCGGCCGCCTACTTGCCATGTTGAAGGAGACCGTGACACCTAAAGGTTCTGCGCGGAAGAACAGTGGTCCGCTCATGTGGTCCTCTCACGCCGGAGAAGACAGGGTGGATTCGGCCTTCCGGGAAAGAGGGGCGGCGTCGCTCTGTGCTGCCGTTTCAGAAAAATGGGAGTGCTGCGCCCCCCACACCGCTCGGCCGACGGGCCGAGCATTTGGCCTGTCGTGGGCCGGGCCGCACCCTGCCGGGCCAGGCCACACCACACCAGTCCAGACCGCATTCCACCAGGCCAGGCCGCGCCCCACCGGACTGGGCTAACCCCTCATCCAGGTCAGACCCACCGAGCTAGGAATGACCGACCTGAGAACCCACTGGGCTTGATGGGCCAGGCCTGTTACGCTTAAACGTGAATAACATCAAGACCCTGTGACCGATCGACGCACCATCTATGAGACTGAGACCCTCACGATGAAGCAGTCATATTGCGATGCTCTAAGTGTGTTTTGAATGACTTTGGGAAACGACCAGGTTTGGAATGAGCGTAATTCCAACCGGGACCCTCGAACAGAAAAGCCAATAACTCTCAGACCGGGAGTCCGATTAGCGCGTCGTCTATCATGTTGAGTTATTTCTGATGAGACAGAACTTTGGGGTACATCAACTCTGGACTTCGTGAATGTTCATGTAATGACCCCTTTGCTCGAGGAGCGGATCCTCCCGGAATCGAGCGTGCTGTGTGCGGGAATCCTAGAGCTGCCTACGACTACGGCAACTACTGTACTGGAATCATCCATGGGTTTGACAGTGATGACTACTGTACTGGAATTATCCGTGGGTTCGACAGTGAGGACTACTATACTGGGATCCTCCATGGGTTTGACAGCGATGACTACTTCTCTTGTATCATGTGTGGGTCCGACAGTTTGTCCACTATATTTGAATCATGTGTGGGTCTGACAGAGTAGCTGGTCTTGTATCCTGTGTGGGTCTGACAGCTTAGCTGGTCTTTTATCCTATGAGGGTCTGACAAAGCAGTTGGTCTTGTATCCTATGTGGGTCCGACAGCATAGCTGGCCTTGTAACTTGTGTGGGTCTAATAGCTTAGATGAATTAGTGACTACATCTGATCACCTCTATAACTATACGGAAGATATATACTTGTGTGAGCTGAGTCTTGACTTTCAATCATTGTCATAGATTTGATTGACTTTAACTCTAGTGTGGATTTGGTTGAGCTTAGGCTCGAGAGTTGGAGCCTAACAGAGATTGATAAATTAGGTATATGTATGGGAATATATCTAAGTAGGGTTGGTTGATACTTCGTGGTTGTATCTTTCTTCTGTGGATTGTCCTTTGTGGATTCTGGGAGACCGTTGGGGGTCTCGGGGTCTCTAATGATTATTTTTACACTTAACCCTCCATGGGCTATGCCCACACCTCATTGTGTTAGAAGCAGATGAAAGACAACATTGACGGAATCCGAGAGCGAGTCAGGACCGGACGGTACCTGGAGGTGGATCACATGGCGAGACGATACAGGGAGTGGACTGATAGACGTGGAGTGTTGAGGTGGACATTTATACCTACCCTTCAATTAGGATACTCGGAGGACGTTCCAGGAGATGCCATTTTTAGCTGTTGTCCCTTTTTCCGTTGTACTTGCTTTCCATTGTACCTGTACATTACTATTGGGCTTGTATTTCTGGCCCCTTTACTTTCAACACTACTTTTTGTATATAGTTTTCACTTAGTGTTTACTTCATGTTGTGTACACTATTGTGCTTGTTTACATTCATAAAACCAATGCCTTCCTAGCTTAGGGATTTACACCGGTGGTGCTAGTTTCCAGCCCCTGGCCTATGGAAGGCGGGCATGGGGTAGTCACGGCACGGGCCCCGAGGATGGATCGTGAAATTTTCAATGATATGTCAATGAAATTGTTTCAAAATCATTATATATTCTTCATTACATGTATTCAATTAATTTTAAATGAAATGGATTTCAAAACATTTTCATGATTTACTTAAATGTATTCGACTGTTTTCAAGGAATAAGTTTTTTACAATTTTTTGAATGATATTTTAATTATTTTCAAGGTAAATGATTTGTAAAATAATTTCATTTATTATTTATAAGTTTTCAAGTTATTTTGTAAGAAAAGGATTGAAAAATAGTTTTAGGTATTAAAAATACATTTTCAAACATGAAAGGATATTTTCCTCATGAATCGTTCATAGAGGATATTTCCAAATTATATTCCTTCAAATAGGAAATCTATTGATATTACTAATAACATATTGTCAATGATATTATGGTTCCATTCATATCCTTTATAAAAATTAGTTATGAATAATTTCATAGCCTTTATGACACATATTTCCACTTCATGGGTAATATGTTTTGGAAACATGTTTCTCATTCACAAGTTATTTACATTCGTAACTCGCTTATCTTCATTTGTTATTTTTATGATGAAATTATTTTAAAACCTATATTTTTTATTATGTATTGATATGTGTTCATGTTTATGTTACCTAAATCATGACATGTGTTATGATATGTGATATTTTTATTTACAATCTTGGGGATCATATATATATGATTCCATTATGGGATGGGTGGGACCTATATCACCTTCCAATGCGATGAGTTAATATTTATATAAATGATATAGATAAGTATAGGACAAGGCTTTACACAGCCCACTAATGAAAGGTTTTATAGAGGGTTTACCCAGTTCAGTAGTAAAGATCTGAAACTAGGGTTATCTCTTTTATGTAATATAGGGATAGAACGCTGGTTTAGTTGGTTCAGAAATATAATACTATAATGAGGGTTTAATAAGTTCAGTAATATAGAGCTAGAATGGGGGTTCAATTAGTTTAGTGATACATCGCTAGAAAGGGGGTTCACCCTGTTTAGAAGATAACTTTTTCAACTAAGATGGTCTTGGAATTGATTCCTTGTATGCTATAGAAAATTAGAATATTCTATTGTTTTTCCACAATTCCATGTCTTACTCCTTTGTATTGTATTTATTTATTATATACTTTACTTCTTTTTGATTAATATCTTATGAACTTCCAACATTTAGGCCATGATTCATGTATATGATCTTAGTTATGCAGGGTATGGTCTTCTATTTTCATGATAATATTTCCATACCCTTATTCTTATGTTTATGCTTACATGTATCCCTTGTTTTCCATTTCTAAGCATTTTATCTCACCCATTTTTATGTTTCCTTTTCTAGGTTATAATTATTTTTTTATTTTTGATGGGTCTAATAAGGGAGTTAGTTCCGAGGAACCTAGTGAGGAATAATATAGATTACTCAAATTTGAGTGTTTATGTTTCCATGTTTCCAAAGATACTATACAAAATACTATCTTTGGGCATTTTTTGTATAATTTTTTAGTATTATGAAAAAATTTATTTAATGTTTATGTATGTAAAGTGGGGGTATTTATAGTTGGTATCAATAAAAATGTATATCTAAAAATTTTAAACATGGTTGAGAAAATCTTAGAGAAATCTGTAGGTTTAATTTTATGGAATTCCTGGGGGCGTCTCTAAGGATAGGTATAATGATGAGTTAACATTTAGGAAAATTTCTGGGAATTTTGGTAAAGGATATAGTTGGTGGATTCCAAGAAATACATCCATGATTGTATACTACAAGTATATGTGTCACTAGAATAGATGTACCTAGGGTTAATAACTCTAACAATATGTTCAAAGCTTTACTTGGGGTAATTTCGTACCTGACAATAGGCCTTCCTCCACACCTGGTTTAAGACTCTTGGGGGTATTATTTGGGAAAGCACAAACTTTTCATGAACCATTGTGAAGGATTTAGATATAAGATATCAATGAATAACCTAGGATAAACAAAATTTTCTATATAATATATTAGGTGTCATTATTTATACATTCTGTAAGTAATTATTTTGATGACTATGTTGTTTTTATCTATGATATGTAATGCACACACTATGGTTCTCGTTTTTTTAAATGGTCAGAACTAGAAGGAATTGTGTTAATTTTGAATGTTTGGGATGATTTTCTGATGATTACTCAAGTGGGATGATCAATATAGTATAAGATGTCATTATAATTCATATTCATGTTTAATGTGACATGATTTACATTGTTTACATTAACCAACTCTTGGAATCACCGACGAAGAAAAATAATGATTTTGGTGAGAGTTCAGGTAATAGAGACCATGTAGGAAACAAAATTTGGTTTCCTTTGTGTCAGGAATTTGGAAATAATCATGTATGTGAATATGTTAAAGGAATAATAATCTGTTTTTACTATCAAAAATATAAACCCAAAGAAAGTGTCTTTAAGGGACAAATGAAGAGTTCAGTTTACAAAATGGATGGTAATTTTGTCCTCTATATTTTTTCATAGATGGTTATGATGTTTAGGTGTGGAAGAAATAGTCATTATGAAAATAAATGTCTCAAGAGGAAAGTTCCTTAAGAGAATAATCATGGTGGTGAGATTAATGGTTACATTACAGATGATAAAGATAATACATTTGAAATATAAAAGGGAAGAAGTATTATTGTTAATGGATTATCGATGAAGAAATCAAAGTATATATGTATTTGGACTCTTAAATTTAGTATAGTGAATTAGGAATAGATAGTTTAAATTATTTTCTACTATGGATTTAAAGAATATTTTGAATGATCATGATGGAGTAGAAAGGTTATCACATGAACGTTAAAATTTTTACTAAGGTAAAGTAACCCTTATCATATTAATTATGTTAAGATAATGTTTTATGGATAAAGATACATGGGATGGGAAAAATAAATTGAACAGTATTGATTACCTTGGTACTGATTAAGGGCCATTTTAAATGTGCATTATACTATAACTAATGATGTTTAAAAAAATTATAATTTAAGGAGTAAATCAAATATTCTTTTGAATAAGTAAGCATGCATGTTTTCTAAAAGGATTTATGGTAATTCATGTTGTTACCATGTTTCAATATAATATATTATGAGGTTATTCACATTATATGAATTTGAAAAACAAGATATTCTTTGTGTTATACAGGTGGAATCAATGTTAAGATAATAGTGTAAAACTTTTTCTAATGCTGTGGATATTGACCGTTGAGAAGGGTTATAAGGTTTACCATTCATGAAATGTATAAGTTATGCTTCATAGGAAGTATTTGTGCACTAATTTTTTTTTGAAAACCTTAGTAAAATGGATAATCCATGATTAAAATTATTTCAATGATTTACATCTTATAAATTATATTAGTGTGGTTTAAAAAAATACAATGCGTAGGTGAGGTGACAACCAATCAAGTCCAGTAAGGCCTCAGGTCTTGAACCATTGATCGAATGATTATAAGGGATTCAAGCCTACCACTGGCCTACATGATTTCATGGTTAATGTATTTTTATTTGTAATGAATAAATATTTTTTACTATTTGTGTTAACTTTTATATATTAATTCTTGTTGATTTTTTAAGAGACAAATAGTTATACATTTTATTCTTTTATGGATCTTAAGATCCATTTAAATAAAATTTTAGTGTATTAATAATCAATTTTAATTTTTTTAAATTCACAACCAGGGGTAATGGATATATACTAAATTTTAAATGCCCTACCCTAGAATGACAATATTCTATTGAAATTTATCATGAATAACCCAATGTTTTGATAGTGGGGAATTTTTTTTCCTAATACATTGATTTTAATTAAGGTGATAGAATTTTACATAATAAAAAATTTATGAATTTGAGGCACTCAAAATTACTTTGATCATTCACTTGTTTTTGATTAATGATCTCAATCATTCCATATAAAAATTTATGATTTTTTCTTTGTCCAAACTCCACTCCCATCCCATGTTCTTTTATGTAGAAACCTAGTTATATGTTACATAGTATAACTGTTATTGTTCAAGATTTACCTTTTTAAGGGATGGTTTGTAATATAGTTTTACAATGTGGGTTTATATGATTTAAACTATCATGTATAAATCTGGTGATAAACCAAATTAATATTGAGGGAGAAATTTATTTTTAGGGGGTAGAATATAATACTGTAAAGACCCAAACATTTATTAATTAAAATTTCTATTGTTCAAATTAAATATCTTATTGTTTTAAATTTTTATATAAATTATGAACTCCCATAGTTTTATGTTTTTGGACATAAGAATAGAGTTATAAATGGTTACCATTACTAATATAGTTGTTGAATTGTGACCACATGATTAGTATAAATATAGGGCTTTAAAAAATACAATTTACCCTGAAAAAGGAAGTGATGGCCTCATCTAGTAGAATTGATCCATATGAAGCCCATTTTTCAGAGCTCGGAAAATAGGTAGCATAATTGGGCTTCGCTCTTGATGAATCCCATGCTGAGCTTCAACACATTAAGCTTTAATGGAATAGCCTATGGGATAAGTTAAAGTTAACAGAGATTACCACCTTAGTTATGTTATCAGAGCCTCCCCAAGAGTCTGTTACCATCACACACCTTAACCATAGGTCTTATGTGATTGTTATATGGGTTTTTGTAATAGGACCCCTCAACTATGATTATGATCATTGTTTTTTATAGAATAATGAATATACATTCATTTTATTATTGTTAATTTGTAAAAAAATTTAATGAAAAAGTAATATTTTTAGTTATTATTCAATTATGAAATATATTTTCATTAATTAATGTATTTTTGAATTAAATAATATTTAAATAAAATATAATTACTATTTTAATTTTTATCAAATATAAATGGTCGTAACATTTTTATGAATACCATTTTAATTTTTATTAATGTTGGAATGCATTTTTTTTCAAAACCCGTGAATTTTTTATAAATGTCATGTATTATTTAAAAATTAAAAATTCATCTATTTATAAAAGTAATTAGATTAAATGAATAATAATTTTGTAATCATAAGATCAAAGTTATCTAATGGTGATTTTCTCACAATTTTATGAGTCAATCAAATTTTAGTGTAAACAATCTATATTGATTAAATATATAATGTGGTCTATAACATCATAATAATCCAATAGTGATGTAATAAAATAATATAAATGAGTTTTTTGAATAATATATGTTTTACCTTTAAAACAATTTGATTTCAGGTTTGTTTGGTTTATTTTCCAAAGCCTTAGTGGACCCTCCATGACTAGTAAAACATTTTAAAATATTAAAATGACTTTCTTGAAAGTGTGACTTACCTCCACATAAACAAGACTAATATTTTAATAATTTTGATCATTATACTTATTAAATAATGGTTTCCACTCCACATTGTGAAACAATATTGGGAGAAAACAAGGGATAATTTTTGGTTTTGATTAGTTCAATTTGTTGTGTATGAATCCCAAATAATAAATAATTCTCTATCCTTTCCTATACAAACCCACTAAATCTCCCATTACACTTCACTCAAACCATTTGGAGCTCATCCAAACCCTACCATACTATATCAAGAAACTTCAGAAGGTTCCCCAATCTCGTAATAAGCCTCTATCAAGCCTTTTTGAAGCTTTTGGGATGACACTTTAATGTAATGGATCCTCACTTTTCTTCCTTATTTTTGTCCATGTTTCCTTATATTGTTAGGCACATTTATTATAAATATAATTTTTTTGGTTATGATTTAACCCCTACCCTATATTTCCCTCCTAATGTTTTAATTTTGGGATACCCCTTTCTCTCTCAATAAGGCTACCCATTTACACCTATTACCATGCCAAAATTTCATAAGGGATTTATTTCTTTCTCATTTTTGTAAAAATTTCTATATATTGATATACTATTTTTTATTCAATTAAAAATGTTGGGGTGTGATTTGGAACCCCCCCCTTTACATCCTTCCTTATGATTTAATGATGAGAGACATCTTTCACTCTCATTAATGCCTCCCATGTACACCTGTTACCATGCAGATATTCCTTAAGAAATTTCTTTCTTCTCATTTACATTCACGCGATTATTTTATATTATGGATATAAATTCCATTACATATATTGTTACATGAATCTATGTGAACCACTTACATTCAAATTATTGTACATATGACGAGATTAAAATTTCTCTCTCATAAAATTTTTTATGAATATTTTTGTCACACTGTTATACTACTGAAATTGTAATGTGATTCTCCACGACAAAGTCATTGTGTAGAGGATACCATGGCAATTTATCTATCTAGGGTATTCATCTTTATAAACATTTAATTATTTATTATATAGTTTTATTTAATAATTCCACATTACATTATCAAGGAATAAATTACGATGATTAATAAATCCATGTTGTATGATCTATGTGGCAGACTTAGGCAAGAAATGGAATGATTAAGAAATGTGTGCCAAGTTAACAATCCAGTTCATTGGGTAAAGATTAGTATCATGATACATCATGTTGAATGAGAGTTTACACATTCTAATTTTCATGCAATGAATTTTACAAATTCCCCATGTTCAATTAGACTTGGATCAAGCTAATATCATGTTAAATGATTTTACCACATTTCCATGTTATGATAATCATTCTATATCACGCCTTTATGTTCTTGTTTTTATTATAATCCATTGATATGTATATTTCATAACTCGTATTATATTTTTCATGTTATTAATTTTTACTACATTGTTGGGGTATATATATCATCCTTTTCTAATGCATTTCCTCAGGTTATCCTATAAAATTCTAAGTATAAAAGAATGTTGTTGTCATGTAAAAAGATGTTTTCAAAAATGTTGTTGTGTTTTATGTTCTATGTTGTTAAGTAATGTTCTTAATTTAATAAGACACTATACCTCTTGATCCTCAAAGTTGTCTTAAGTGAAAAATAATTTAATATATCATGTGTATGTGTGTAATAAAGAGTTGGGATTTTATTGTTGGTATCAAAGGATATGTTTAGTTATTTTTTTGAATTAGGATTACAAAACCCTAGTGAAAGCCTTTGGTATAAGAGTATGTATTATAAAAATTACCCTAAATTTTGGTGAGTATTAAGTATGTAGTCTATCAATAAAATAGATCCATTTTGGATATGAGAAGGTAGAGGTTGCTCCGACATAGATGCATGTAGGTGTAATACATGAAAAACCCAAATTGAGTTAGACTCGAACGGGAAATGGTGCACAACAACGGGCCTTTCTGCACACGTAATTATGACACAACGGATGGATATTGTTTTTTAAATTCATAAGCATTGTTTGAACCATTATTAAGGGAATTAAAAAAATACACTATGAGTATATTTTGGGAAGTAGATCAGGGATCAAAAAAATAAGATAATGAAATAATTGAAATTTATATGTTATCACCATTTTTCTTTGGATGCACCTTATTGTGTTACCCATATCATTCGTTTTACTCAAGACAATGGACTATAAATGGAGGACTCTGGAAAAGAACCAATGTGATGATCACTGTGATAACTGTTCTAATGAGTTTCCCAATCCGATGGGAGTGGGAATCATGAACATTGTCATAATAATGTCTTATTTAATTCAATTTTAGAATATAAATAGGGGTAAAAAGAAACTTTTAACCCCCCCTTTGAATGAACAAGATGTAATAGAGAGATTCATCAAACAAAGGCCTCTTACTTTTAATGGTTCATATGATCCCTCAATCACTGAACAATAGGTCAACTCCATTGAAAAGATCATCCTAATGCTTCAATGTTCTGAACAAGAGAAGGTTCTTCTGTATGCTTATCGAATGGAGGGTGAAGTTGATCAATGGTGATAATTGAAAAAAATATGAATCCCGAGGAAGAGATCGAGGCGTTGGAATGGAAGAATTTCTAAAGAAAAACAATTTTGATAAATATTTTCTGCGCACACGATAACATATGATAGAAAAGGACTGTCATTCCCTCAAGAAAAAGGAAAACAAATCGAGCAATGCATATGAGGAAAATTTCAGAAGGCTTTCATGATATGCCTTTGGCTTTTTTGTTACCCATGAATACTAGGTTGACAGCTTCTTTGGTTGGTGAAACCTTATCCCACGTAAAGCCCAAGTGATCCGTGACTTTGAGAGCTATGAGTAAATTGTATGATGTTCCCTAAAAGTAGAAAGGGATATTAGATAATATCAGGGGTATAATAAGGATATAGAGCATAATGTGGAATTTAATTCTTCTGGTCAGTTGGATAAATCCTACTGTGCTATGAAATTCTAGCCCCCCACATGCCAATGGTGTGGAAAAATGAATCACATAAATTGTCTGAAGGGCATGTGGAAATGATTTAGGTGTGGAAGAGCAGGTCACCTAGATATTAAATATTGGAATGAAAACCATTTTATTGCAATAGAGGATAGGAACACTTCATTAGACCCTCAATGCACTGCTCATTACATCAACTGTGAAGAACTAGAACACTTTGAAAACTAGTTCTCTAAGCCAAGGTTTGTCAGAGGGAACCAATAACCTCCAAGGCAACAAGAGAGATATTTTTCCATCACTACCACCAAAGTGAACCCCCACATCTATAAAAATCCAGAAATTTACATGTAATTTTTTTATTATATTGAAATATTATGAGTCTGTGAAAATTAAAGGCTCGTGATTCCGAGTCCTGGAGTTCCAAAAATGAATTTTTGAAGATTTTTTTGGTACGTTTAGTAAATGAGTGAGCAGGATTTTGTATATTTTTAACCAATTATCTGAATTAATATCTTAGGGTGACGCTGAACTCACATGCCGCTATTATCTTAAAGAGACCATCACCTCGACCGCATTAGGATGAGGTTAGATGTCAGTTATTCTATTTTATGTGAAAGAAAAAAAATATAATAATTAACATTTTTTTAATCTTTTTGAAACCTCTCTTTTTGAATTATGGATGTGGGGAGCATCTGAGATGGAAATCCTACCAATTTGAATTTTGTGGTAGGGACCACCCGAACGCCCCTTGATGTGGTAAAACCATACAAATCTCCATGGTTAATTATACTAACACACAATTAATTAATTATTCCAACTTCAATTAATCAATTGTGCCAACATTAATTAATTTATAGAGTTATTTTTATTATGTTTCCTCCTCATTTCCTTAGGAAAAATTGTTGGCGAAGGAGGGTTGTGAGAACCGTGGAGAACCAGGATGAACTTTCGCCAATGAATAACTCTTCTCCTTCAACAAACTTTTCTCCAACGAAGATATCTATCGAAGGAACTCTAATGAGGAACATCTTCATTGACGATGAACTGAAGACCCTCCCACCCACAACTCACAAAACGTCAATTCATCTTTGAGGTAGGGATTGTTGTGTCGAATACGCCTTACCATGTTCATGTCCTTCTTCTTGAATGAAGAACATCTATGCCTCTTGCTACCATTCTAACGTGGATGGTGCATGAAAAATGAACATAGCCCGACCCATTCACAACCTTTGTGGATTACGGTGGTCTAGTATTGGTCACGACATCTTGAGATGAGTGCGGGAGTCTTCTGAATGAAGATAGAGCCAATGAGGTACCCAAGGTGACTTGAGGAATGTCGTGGGCGACCGTCCCAGCGAATGGCACTGGTGGGCTAGCGAGCATTCATTGGCACTATGGGTGGCCATGACGATGGTAGTGGTGAAACCGCGCTGTCAGAGAAGGGTTGCGACCCATTGGCTATAGTAGAGGAAGGGAGGCGGTCGGTGCACGACAGGAACATGAAGGGGGTGGCGGCGTGCGTCAGCACCGCCAGCGTGTAGGGGCCACTAAATGAGGCCGCGACGGTGATGGAGAGGTGGTTGGATCGCTACCGGCTACTGGTGGTCGCGTGGTGCTCGACCCCGCCCCAGGGAAGGGCTGGACGTCTAGCAAGCTGGGGAGCCGAATGGGACCCCGGGTTCCGTGTTCCAGCCGACAATGCTACTTGGTGCCGGCCAGTCGGCCTCCCAACCCAAATGTCCCAACCGTTCAGGACACCCAAGGGTAGCCTCCACCTTGGGCCTCGGTTAGGGAGGACCCCACTATGAGGCCACCCAGCCCCGGGCCCGCCACGGGCCGCTCATCACAGGGCGCCCATCGTGGCTCACATACTGGGCCACCCAGCGCGGGTTGCACCGAGTGCCATGCCGGAAGGCAAGGCTGGTCCCAGCATGCCGGGCCAGGTCGGACCCAGGGCCGAACCCGAGTCAGGCCAGGTGGACCCGAACCGGGTTGGGTAGTCCCACGTCGGGTCAGGTCTTGTAGGTCCAACCTGGTCAGACCGGACCAGGACAATCTTCCACCCCTTTCCACTCTATTGGCTATAACATGAGATACGAGAATTCATTTGACAAACCTTCTGCAGCGCCAAAACCTTGGATCACGATTGTTCTTTTGGTATACCCCACATGAGTTTTGGAAAAACATGGGGTACAACCAGGTTTGATCAAACATGAATCCAAAGGGGCCATCAGGATTAAAAGGGTAATGTAATAGAGACCAAGCATCAGATAGACACATCTTTAGTTACACTGAGACCCCTTTTATGTGGTGGTCCATTGAGAATATTCCTCGTAGGACTTCATGGTGGCTAGAGTATCGACCTTTGACATGAAAAGTGGACCCTACAGAAGTCATGCTAGCTTAGTGAGGGAACACTGTGGCTAGCTATAACATGAAAAAGGGTTCATATGTTGGTCTATGATTTGGGATCCGACATGGGTATGTATTCTAGGATCCCACTTGGATCCGCTCCAGTAATCCACATGGGACTACTCTAGGATATTACATGGGTCTGTTGTACTAGGATCATCTGTGGTTCTGATGATTTATGATCCGACATGGGTCTGCCTCTCAACTGAGTAAGATGATTTAGTAGTTACATCTAATCAACTTTCTTACCGTACCTAAGTTATACCTGGTTTGAGCTTGGACCTTACATTTGTAGTGTGAGCTATGTCCTTACACTTGTGGTGTGATCTGAGTCTTACATTTGTGGTATTCTTCTGTCTGCCATTACATTTTTTGTACATTCCATGATGATGAAACCTTTGTAGTATTATTCTATGTGGATTTACCTTTGTATTTCTTACCTTTTTGGTGGTACCATTGTGGTAATATTTCCTCAATGGAACAGTTGTTCTTTGAACAACTGAGTCGGGGCTTGTGTTTCCTAATGAATGAGATAGATATAATTGATAACTTATGTATATGTATTGGAATATAACTAATTAGTGTTTTTAGTTTTTTACATGCTTTTTGGATTATCTTTTGTGGAATTTTTTGAGACCATTGAAGGTCTCGGTGTCCCTAATGAGTATCTTTACAGTCACCCATGCACGGCCCACGCCCACACCGTGTTGTGTTTGGTGCAGAAGATGGACAGAGCTGTCTAAGGAAGAGGGTCCTAGGACTGGAGGTAGCTTAGTTGTGGACATTATAAAAGGAATACCATAGATAAGACCATTTGAGAGTTGTACCTACCCTTCATGTAGTATCCTTGACAGGTGTTCACAGGTGTAGTTTTTAGTTTTACTTGTACTTTTTAGTTTACTTATACTTTTCAGTTTTGCTTGTATTCTGGCCCCTTTTTCTTTCTGTACACACCCTGTTTACTATATAGTTTTCAATTTGTCCATGCATATTTCTCTGTTCATGGTTGTGTGAGTTACAAGTTATAAAGGCAATGCCTTCCTGGTTTTAGGGATATTCCATTCCGGTTCTAGTCACCAGCCCCTGGCCTATGGATGTCAGGCATGGGATTGTCACGACATGGGCCTCGGGGGACGGGTAGTGAAAAATTGGTATTAGAGGAGTCATTTATACCATATGAAATTGGACTCTGATCTTTTAACAACAATAGTGTCACATGTTTTGAGGGTGGTTATCATTTTAGGGAATCCATTGTTGGTTCAGCGGCCGACGTATCCATAAACCAAGACCTTGACTTCTGAATTCTAACTCAGTGCACCAAAACACTAATATAGTATGTGTTCTGAAAAGTTTTCCTTTTGATCCTCTTAAGACTTGTCACCAGGTATAACTTATTTAACGTGGCACACCTGTTTCTTTCAGGATGCCTCCATGTAGACAGCCATCACAGGTTCAAGGTAGAGTGTGTCGTGATAGCCCACCAAGCAACGAGGCCTCGGTAAAGTGTCCTTTATCAGTAGAGGTACCAGTGGTACCATTACCCATTGGGACACCGATGGAACCAGCCCCAGCAACAATGAGTGCACACATGTTGATAATGTTTCACATGTTCTAGTGCTAGAGGCCACCTAGGTTCAGGGGTGAACCGGACCCATAGGAAACAGAGGATTGGCTAGAGGCCGTGGTGACAATCTTCAGACTTGTTGAGACACCAAGTGACCTAATGTTGATCTTTGTCGCCGGTCTTCTATAGAAATTAGTAGGTAGATGGTAGAGCTTGATGCTTCAGGATCACCACAAGGTGACACTTCTCAAGGAAGACTACGAGGGCCTATTTCAGGCAGATTTTGTCCTAGCGACCCTTTGCGCATTGCGTATATAAGAGCTCCTTCATCAGAAGTAGGAAAACATGACTATGGCTTAGTACTCAGTGAGGTTCACTGACTACTTGCACTACTCCACTAATATAGTGAAGGATCCATTCATTAGGGACGGAAAATTTGATCATGGACTCAAGAAGAAAATCAGGGGTCTGATGATTTCTCTCAGCATTCCGAAGAAGGTGAGGGTGTTAGAGCAACCCCTCTTTAGTTGAGAGTTTTCTTGTTGAAAAGTCATCTGTAGCAATACCAACCATCGGGTGTCACGTTTCAGAGTATTCTGTAGCTGGCAGTAGACAGATGTCATAGAGGTCCAAGAGAACCAAACCTAAAGGTGGAAGAATGCAGGATTACCATTTTTTTATGCAGGGCACCCGAGATAGAGCCAGTCATGCGATGAGAAAGCAGTGTTACGCATGCTGCGGGTAGGTTCACATGGCTCGTGACTGCCTGACCTTCTATATGTATGAACAACTTATTGTCGAAGGATCTCCCAAGAAGTGACAGTGGTTCGAAGGAGGATGTCCACAGGGAGTAGATGAACGTGGTAATGGAGTTGGTCGTGCAACTGGCTGTGGGCGACAATTCAAGGTGTTACCACCGCCCCCCCCCCCCCCAGTTGGTCCACCCTGACCATAGGGAGAAGGTGGACAGGGGGGAGTTGAGTTCTATACACCAGAGTCATATGACCACGGCACTTCAGAGATGATACGATGTATGATCTGTGTCTACTCCACCATAGTTATAATACTTATAAACACATTTTCCAATTGTTATTTTATTTCCACTTCCCTCGTTTGGATCTCAAAGATTCCGGTAGAGCCGATGGCTTGATCCTTATAGCTATAGACTCTTACAAGAGATGATTCGATGATTACTCACTGGTGTCGGCAGTGTGTGCTTACTCTAGGAGGTGAGATATTCGGTTGGGATCTCCTAGCAGTGGCGTCGAGGGCTAATGACATCATCTTGATTAAGGAATGGTTATCTACAGTCCATGCACAGATTGACAATATTAGGTTCCAAGTGTGGTGTGTCTTCACTGATGGGACTAGGTTAACCTTCACCGGAGAGAATGTAACCTTTTCTTCACAAGATGGACTTACTCGGAAGAGAGTGCAGCCGATCACTCATCAGCAGTCTAGCTTTACCATAGGGGCGGTTGATGTGAAGATTCTGAGCTATATTGTAGTGGTGTTCCAGTACGCAGATGTCATCCCTGATGATGTTATGGGACTTCCTCCCAATATAGTGGTAGACTTTTATATTGACTTGTATACTGGGATGACATCGATATCTACACTAGCGTATCAGATGGATCCTACGGAGCTTCGGGAGCTACGGGTACAACGGGAGGACTTCCAAGGGAATGGTTTCATCCGGCCTAGTGTTTCTCCTTGGGTAGCCCAAATTTTGTTTCCAAGAAGGCAGATGGGAGTTTGAGACTTTGTGTTGACTACCATCACCTGGATCATGTGACCATGAAGAACAAGTACCCACTCCTGAGGATTGATGACCTCTTTGATCACTTGAAGGGAGCACGATGGTTCTCGATGATAGAACTCAGAACAGGCTATCACCATCTCAGAGTACAAGACGAGGATGTGCATAAAATGACTTTCATATGTCGGTACAATAATTATGATTTTTTGGTAATTCCATTCATTGTGACAATCGCCCCAGCATTGTTCATGGGACTCATGAACATGCTATTTCTTGCATAACATGATCTATTTTTATTAGTCTTCATCGACGACATTTTGATCAACTCGTCTACCGAGGAGGTCTGTGCCTATCATTTGCAGATTATTCTGGACACACTCTAGGAGCACCATATTTATGGTAAGCTCTCGAAGTGCCAGTTTTGGATCTGAGAGATTCCCTTTCAGAGACATGTCAACTCAGATGTTGGCGTTGTGGTGGATCCAGGGAATATTGACGTGGTACATTCTTGGGAGCCACCCATGAGTGTGACGGAGGTTGAAGTTTCTTGGGTTTGACAAGATACTACCAATGATTTGTACCATATTTCTCAAGAGTTGTAGCACCTTTATCAGAGTAGATGATGATGAGGAACCCTTCATGTGGCTGGAGAGATTCCAGCAATGTTTTCAAGAGATGAGATAGAGGATGACTAGTGCCCCCATAAAAAGGCATACAAAGGAGGGTGTTGGATACGTAGTCTATTGTGACGCATTCAGGACTGGGCTCGGAAATTTTCTAATGCAGGAGCGAGCAGTTATCACATACGGTTCTCGATAGTTGAGATATCATGAGCAGAACTACACTACCCATTAACATCAGTTAGTAGTAGTGGTATTTACTTTTATGATGTAGCGACACTATCTGATGTGCATGCATTTTATGGTCTACCCTGATCTCTATATTCTCAAGTATATGTTCTCCCAGAAGGACCCTAACCTAAGAAAATGACGTTGTATTGAGTTCCTCCAAGACTATGACGTAGAGATATTCTATACTCCTAGGATGAGGTTTGTTTTAGTAGATTCACTTAGCAAGAGATTTGGTATATAGCTGCTAGGTGTGGAAACGAAGCAGCTGGCCCCTTTGTAGATATCCTTTATAGATTGAGATGGGGGAGCTTTTTTTATATCTCTTACAGTAACAAACCCAATCCTTCTGCGAGTTAGGGAGGCATAGTGTGGGGACACTGACTATGAGACATGGCATGTTATGATATCCACATGCCATGCACCTGATGGATTTTCAGAAGGTGGGGAGAACGCCATACTCTTCAAAGAATATACCATGGTACCAGTGACGTCTCAGGAGGAAGTGTTGACAGAGTTCCACACATCCCCTCTAGAGGTACATCGAAGAGTGTAAAATATGTACCATGACCTCCGACAACAGCACTAGTTGCTGGGAATAAAGAAATCAGTAGCATATTTTGTTTCTTGGTGCATAATTTGTTAGCATGTGAAGGATGATCATCAGGTAACAGGAGGATTGGTTTAGCATTTAGAGCTCCAAGAGTGGAAGTGGGATGTAACATTGATGGACATCGTGACATGACTTCCACACCCGTCCAGTGGTCGTGATTCGATCTGGGTGATCGTCGACCAACTCACCAAGTCAACCCACTTCCTACTGATCAGTGAGTAGTGTTTAGTAGAGAGCATGGTAAAACTCTATGTACAGGATATTTTGTGGATAAAGGAAGTACCCTTGATGATTATCTCCTATCGTGATACATGTTTCACTTCCTAACTATGGAAGTTTATGTATGAGGATTTCGGGACATAGCTTCTTTTGAACACTGCCTTCCATCCTCAGACGGATGGCCAGACTGAGCAGACCATTCAAACCCTCAAGTACATGTTGTGTACATGCATCCTCATCTTCGGTCACAGTTGGGAGGATCACATGTGCTTCGTGGAGTTTTCATTCAACAAATAACTATCACTCCACCATTGGGATGGAACCATTCGAGGATTTGTACAACTGAAATTACATATCACTTTGTGCTAGACTGGCCAAGGGGAGTCAACACTCGTGGGACCAGAGATGGTATGGGCTACCATGGAGAAGGTTCAGGGCATCCAATAGTGGATGAAGACAGCCCAATGAAGTCATAAGTCTTATGACGACAGAATATGGAGTCATCTGGAGTTAGAGGATGGTGACCACATCATTATATGGGTATCAACACGATGAGGTTTGCAGTGATTTGGTCGGGGTGACAAGTTATCTATGAGGTTAATCAGAACTTTTCTGGTCCTAAGCAGAGTTGGCGAGGTGGGTTACCACCTAGAACATCTCCCTCAGTTGCATCGGGTGCACGGCGTTATTCACGTATCCCAGCGGAGGAGATACATGCATGATCATACTGAAGTCATCGACCATGTTGAGCTGTACATCGACGATGGGGAGACGTTTACGGAGGATCCATTAGAGATTGAGGATTATTAGGAGAGAGTTCTTCGTGGGCGGTCGATAACATTAGTGGGTGTATGTTGGCAGCATGAGAACCTCTAGGAGAGAATGTGGGAGTAGGAGGCTCAAATTTGTGCTCAGTACCCCAAGTTGTTTTCCTAGTTTTTGTTATGTGGATTTCTTGGACTCAAAACCCTGAGGTGGGGAGATTGTAAAGGCAAAAAATTTTCCATTTCAATTTTTTAATTATTTTAAAACATTACTAGTCTGAAAAAATTTACAGTGTGTGCTTCCGATGGTTGATGTTCCAAGAATTAATTTCTGAAATTTTTTTAGGTATGTTCAGAACATGCATGAGAGGGTTTTTGTAATATTTGAATTGGTGATCAAAATTGAAATCCAAGGGCTCCATTGAACTCGAAGCGCCAAAATTCACTTAAGGAGACCTTCACCTTGACCGTTGTAGGATGCGGGTATATGTTAGTTTATCAGTTTTTCGTGGAAGAATAAAAATAATATAATTTACATTGTTTTCTTTTAGAAACCTCTCTTTTTGTATTATGGAGGTGGGGACCACCTAAGCTGGAAATCCTCCCAATTTGAAATTTGTGGTGAGGGCCACCTGAACACCTCTTAATGTGGTAAAACCATTCAACTCTCCTTGGTTAATTATTCCAACATCAATTAACTAATTGTGCCAACTTCAATTAATTAATTGTTCCATCTTTAATTAATTGATAGTTTTATTTTTATTATATTGGATCCTCATTTCCATTAGGAATATCATTGGCAAAGGATGGATGGGAGAACCATGAAGAAATGGAATGAACTTTCTCCAATGAAGAACTCTTCTCCATCGACGAACTGTGTCGGGTCAGCTCAGGTCAGGTCGGACTGGGTCGAACCAACTATGCCAGACTGGACCCGGACCAGCTAAGACCCCTTTCTACTCTATCGGCAATAATTTGAGCTACGAGCATCCGTTTGATGAACCATATGTGGATCCAGAAACCTTGGATCGTGAATGTTTTTTTTTGGAAAACCTCTATTGAGTTTTGAATAATATTGTGGTATGACCAGGTTAGATCGAACACGAATCCATCCTAGACCTCAAGACTAAAAGGAAAATAACATTCATACTGGGAATCTGATTGGTGAACTATTTGTTGCATTGAAACCACTTTTACATGTCTGTCCATTGAGATACTTCTTTGTGGAAATTTGTGGTATTTGGAGTATCGACCTATGGATTGAGGAATGGACCCTCTCGGGATCAAGCGTTCCTAGTGTAGGAAACCTATGGCTGGGAGTAACATGAGATAGGGATCCTATGTGGGTTTTTACTTTGGGATCCTATGTGGGACTATGTTCAAGGATTCCACTTGGATCTGCACTAGAAAACGAAATTGGACTACTCAAGGATTATACGTGGGTCTGGTGTACTTGGATCCTATGTGTGTCTGATGATTTAGGATCCTATGTGGGACTACCTCTCAATAGAGGAAGATGATTTAGTAACATCTAATCATCTTTACTATCATGCCTAAGTTATACCTAGTGTGAGATAAGTCCATAAATTTGTGGTGTGAGCTATGTCCTTAAATTTGTGGTGGGAGCTGAGTCTTACCTTTGTGGTATTCTTCTCTGTGGCATTACCTTTGTGGTACTTTCCTTCGTTATTATACCTTTGTGGTATTCTTCTATGTGGATTTAACTGTGTTGTACTTACCTTTGTGGTGTTACCTTTATGGTAATATTTCCACCATCGAATAGTTGAGATTTATACATTTGATATGGGCCTTGTGTTTCCTCATTTTTGAGATGGATATACTTGATAACTTAAATATATGTATGGTCATACTCCTAAGTAGGGTTGTCAGTTGTTTACAAGATTTTTGGTTTATCCTTTTTAGATTTTGTGAGTACATTGAGGGTCTCAGGGTCCTTACTGAGTACCATTTTACTCACCATTTCATGGGCCATGCCCGAACCTTTTTGTGCTAGGTATAGGTGATGGACATCGTTGACTGAGGATGAGGTTATCAGTACTGGATGTATCTCGAAGTTCGACATTAGATGAGGCATACCCGAGAGATGACCCTTTGAGAGATATACCTACCCTTTAGGTAGGATCCTTGGCAGGTGTTCACTAGAGCTATTTTCAGTTTTACTTTTACTTTTCAGTGTACTCATAATTTTCAGTTGGGCTTGTATTCTGGCCCCATATTCTTTCTCTAGACACCATGTTTACTATATATTTTTTACTTTGTGCTCGTATCATGTTGTGTGCTTGGTTGTGTGAGTTTACAGGTTATAAATTCAATGCCTTCATGGTTTTAGGGTTATTCATTTCCAGTGCTAGTCGCTAACCCCAAGCCTATGGTAGGGGGGCTAATGGTAGTCACAGGATAAGCTCTAGTGGACGGGTCGTGACATCAATGGAGTGGTGACAGGTACAGTAGTTATTCATCAAAGGATAGTGAACATACTTTTTTATTCTTCTTCTATGCATTCTTATATATCTCGATAGTATACTATAAAAATCCAAACATAACTAATAATCATGGAAGTAGATATTTCAGTGTGAATAGAAAATGGGAAAATCATTTAAATCCAGGAATATAACTCATTCAAAGTCACAATTTGTTAATTAAACATCCTGGAGAACCTCTCCATACTCCGTCTGGTGGAATTTGATGTAATTGTTTGCATGGATTGTATATCATTATATAAGGAAAACATATGGATTTATGAGAGGGAAATAACTCTCCATTTGTAGGATTGACTCCCAATTCTATACAAGTTCTAGGAGGAGGATGAATATGTTTTAGCACCATCATATCAAGCGCAAATATTACTACTAAATGTTCATGAAAATCATTCATAGATGATTGAGTCAAACGATGTATTCATCCTTGAAGACATGAATATTGTGAGGGAATTTTATTAAGTGTTTCCCGAAGAATTTCTTGATTTTCCTCCAAGAAGAGATGATGAATTCTCAATTGATCTTATACTGTGAACGTTTCTAGTATACAAGACTCCATATAGAATAGATGTTGTGGAGATTAAAGAGAAGAAGAAACAACTAAAGGAGAATCTGGATAAATGGTTTATGCACCCAATTACTTCTCCATAGGGTGCACTCGTCCACTTCATTAAGAAGAAGGATGTGTCATTGTGTGTTTGCATTGCTTTTCATGAGCTCAAAAAAAACCAGAGAAAGAACAAGTGTCATATTCCAGAAATTGATGAAATGTTTGATCAACTACATGGAAAATAACACTTCTCCAATTTGGATTTTCATTTAAGATATTACCATGTAAGGGTGAAGAAGAAGGATACCCCGAATATTTCTTTTCGTATAAGGTACAAGCACAATGAATTCATAATAATGAATTTCAGACTCATTAATGCGCAAGAAATCTTCATGTAAATTATGTATAGTTTTATTAGAGATTACCTCATCAAATTAATGGTAGTCTTTATATATGATATTATAATATACTCCAAAACCAAGGAATATCATTATGAGTATCTATTATTTTTACTAGAGAGATTTGGAAAGGAGAAACTCTATGCTAAGTACCACAATTGGGTGCTCTGGTTGAAGGTGGTATCATTCAATGGTCATATCATCACAAGAAATTTCATAACTGTGGATACCTCTAAGATAGAAATAATTGAGGGATGGTCTACACCAACATCAGTAATGGATATCCATAACTTAATGGGGTTAGCTACATATTATCGCTGATTTGTGAGATATTTATCACAATTTTCCAACACTCATCCCTATATTAAATAAAAGGGAGAAAAGATTTCTTGGAGTGATGAATTTGAATAGAACATCAAGGAGTTGAAATGGAAGATTATCACTAGGCCTATGCACACACTACCCATAAGTGGAGAAATTTTCGTGGTATTTAGTGATGCTTCAAAGAAGGGTATGATCTATGTGTTGATGAAAAATGACAAAGTCATTTCATCTGCTTCATGGAAATTAAATGTTCATGACCAAAACTATCGAAAACATGATATGGATTTTGTTGTAGTAATCTTCGCTTTAAATTTTTTTTAGAATTACCAATTTGGGGATACTTATGAAATATATTCTGATAACAAAAACCTCAAGTGTATATTAAAACAGAAAGAGTTGAACAAGAGCCAATGATTATTGATAGAGCTGATCAAATACCATGATTGATCAATCGAATATAACACTAGGAAAGCGAACAAGGTGAAATATTCTCTATGTAGAAAGGACCCACTGATTCTATCATTGATGTGAATTTAAAATGATCCAATGATTTTAGATTTGATAAAGATATACATGGGAATAATAATGAAGGGGTCATCATCAATCCATTCACAGTTGATTTCTCAACCGTCTCTTTTGGAAAGGATAATGGATTCTCAAAAATATGATGTGGGAATTTAGTAGAATGTGGAATCAATTTGTAAAGTTAAATCCTCATAGATCAATGTTAATTAATATGGAGTTGTGAGATTTGTTAAAATACTATGTGTTCCATCAAATCTGGATTTAAAAATGAACTTTTGGACAATGAACATAGTTCAGTATTATCCATTAACTATGGTAATGAAAATATGTATCGAGATCTCTGAGATCATTATTTGTGGGATAAAATGAAGAAGGATATCATTGAGTATATATCGAAGTACTTAGTATGTCAGCAAGTAAAGGGTGAGAGGCAGAAGTCTAAGGGGATGGCGCAACCATTACCCATACTAGCATGGAAATGAAACTACATCACAATGTACTTTTTCACCGGACTTATATAGAAATCAAAAGAAAACAATGATATCTGGGTTGTTGTGGTTCGTCTTAAAATGACTTCACATTTCATTGCAAGTCAAAAGGATTTCTCATTAGATCAACTGACATGGATATATATCATAGAAGTGGAAATTCAGCATGGAGTACCATTATCTATTGTATATGATTGAGATCTAAGATTCACCTCTTTATTATGAAAGATTCTCCAACACACTTTGAATACTAAGATGAACATCATTACAATATATCATCCTCAAACTGATGAACTATATAAGTGGACTATCGAAACACTTGAGGACATATTGAGGGAATTCTCAATTGACTTCAAAAGGGGATCAGATTAACATATTCCTCTGGTTGATTTCAATTACAATAACAGTTTTTAATGAAGTATCCAAATTTATACTTAGTAATATCTTTATGGGAAGACGGAAAAAAAGACATGTCATGATGAATTTTGAGAGAGAAAAATTCAATGTCGAGAAATGGTTGATGAAATGGTGGAGAAGGTTAGGACCATCCAATAGCACATTGAAGCTGGTCGAGGTTGAAAAAAGAGATATGCTAATAATCATCGATGATACCAGGAGTTTGATGTTGGACACATGGTATTCCTCCACATATCTCCATAGAAAATAGTTATGAGATTTGGGAATAATGGAAAGTTAGTCCAAGGTACATCTGACCTTTTGAGATCATTGATCACATTAGAGTAGTGGCCTATTGAATATCACTCCCGCTGATCCTATCTCAAGTACATAATGTATTCCATGTATCACTCTTGACGATGTACATACCCAAACCATCACATGTACTCAATCATGAGGTGGTAACATTGGAGAATTACCTCTCCTATGAAGAGAAGTCAATGAAGTTCTTTTATCATAGGGAAAAATTTCAACGAAATAAGACAATGTCGATCATCACAGTGTTGTGGAGAAACCCCATGTTTGAAGTGGCAATGTGGTAATCAGTGGAAGGGATGATGTAGAGATACCCTCATATATTTTAGTGTGGTAAAAGTAAATTTCAAGGGAATATTTTCTTAATGGGGGACGATTCTAATGAACCAAAATATTATTAATGAAATTTCCTCTTGATCTTATTAAATTTCTAATTATGTAACATGGTTATATAAAATATGAACATCCTTGCTGTTATGTTTTTTGATTTAAAAATACCGTTAGTAGTTTTTAAATTTGGTAATATATCCATTGAATACTGACCACATGATTAGTATACATACACGGCCTTAAAAAATACAATTTACTCAGACAATGGAAGTGATGACCACATCTAGTAGAATTTCTCCAAACGAAGCCCATTTTTTAGAGCTCAGATAGGAGGTAGATTCATTGGGCTTCACTCTGGACCATTCCCATGTTGATATTCAACATGTTATGCTTCAACTAAAGCACCTATTGGAGAAGTGTAAATTAATAATTATTACCACCAGAGCGATGTTATCTGGCCTCCCCATTAGTCTTTCAACATCGCAAACCTTACCCTTATGTCTTATGTGGGGTGTTATAATATGTTATGTAACAATACCCTTTCACTGTGATTATGTGAACTATTTTTTATAGAATAAGGAATATACATTCATTATATTATTGTATCATTGTAAATAGTTTTTAGAACATAAATATAATTTTTAGTTAATATTAAATTATGAAATCTGTTTTGATGAATTAATTGATGTTTGAATTAAATAATATTTTAATAAAATATTATTACTAAATTACTTTTTGTTAAATATAAATAATCATATAATTTTTATGAATAGAATTATAATTTTTATTAAGGTTTAAAAGTTGATCTTGTAAAAAAATGAATTTTCAATAAATATCGGTTTTTATATTACAAGTAAAAAATTAAAATATTTAGGAAATTTTTTATATAAAATTATAATTAGTTTTTGGAATCTTGATGTGGAAATTATCCAATGGTTAATGTTTCACAATTTTCTGAGATAGTTGATTTTTTGGGTAAAAAGTAAATACAGTTTAAATATATAATGTGTTTTATGACATCATAATGACCCAATAATGATATAATAAAATAATATAAATGGTAATTTAGACAAATATATGTTTTAAATTTAATTTAATTAAATTTTTGGTTTGTTTGATTTAGTTTATGAAGCCTTATTAGACCGTCCAAGATATATAAATAAATTTAACATTTTAAAATTATTTCTTTGAGATTGGGACTCACCTCCACATAATAAATCCTAATATATTAATATGTTAGGACATTAGCCTTATAAATTAATGTTTTCCAATCGACTTTGGAAAAAAAACATGGGCAAAAACCATATTATGATATTTGGTTTTGATTAGTTTAATATGCAGTGTCCAAAACCAATAGAATAAAGAATTCCATGTCATTTCCTATATAAACCCACTAAATATCCCAATCCTCTTCACTCTAACCATTTTGAGCTCTTCCAACTCCTTCCCTATTCTCAATAGAAATCTCCCATGTCACTCCAATCTCTCAAGATACCTCCATCAAGCCTCTCCCATGCCTTTGGGATCACAATTCCATATATTGGATCCTCAATTTCCTAACATTCTAATTTATGTCAACGTTTCTTTATATTGTTATGGCCTATTATTTTCAAGTAAAAATATTGGGGTATGATTTTAGACCTCCCCTATAATTATCTACACATGTTTGAATGATGGTAGACCCCATTATCTCTTATTAATACCTCCCGTGTTCACTCATTACCATGCCAGAATTTCGTAAGGGATTTATTCCTTTCTCACGTTTGTTAAAATTTATTAATATTTGTTACACACATTTTTTTTCAGTTACAAATGTGGGGGTATGATTTCAAAACTCCCCCAAACATCCTTATTTATTATTTAATGATTATATACCTATTTATCAATCATTAATTCCTCCCATGTACACATGTTACCATGCCAAAATTCTGTAATGAATTTCCTTCTTCTCATTTACATTCCATCAATTATTTTATATTATACATATTTATTCTATTACATATGATGGGAAATGTATCTATATGACCCCCATAATGTAAATTAAATTTAAATATAACGAGATACCCCTTTCACTATCATCAAAAAAATTTATGAATTCTTATGCCACACTATTATGTTTCTGAAATTGCAATATGAATATCCAAGCCAATGTCATTGTGTAGTGAATACAATGCACATTTCTTTATAAATGGTATTCAACGCTATGAAAATAAACATATTTATTATAGAGTTTCTTTTATGAATTACACATTTATTTATTTTTTAATAAATTATATTGTTTAATAAATTAATTTTGTGTGATCTTTGTGGCACACTTATGCATGAAATGAAATGATTTAGAATGGTGCTCCCTGATAGCGCTCTAGTGCATTTGGTAATGATTTGTATCAAGATACATTCTGTGAATTTAGCATTTACTCATTCACATTCATGTTAACTGAGTTTTTTCTCATTCTCCATGTTTTATAAGTCTTGGGTCATGCGAATATCATGTTAAATGTTGTTACCACAATTCCATTTTATGATGATCATGCTATATCATGCCTTTATGTTCAAGTTTCTTTTTTACTCAATTGAAATGCATATTTCCTAAAATGTATTATAGTCTTAATGTTATTACATGTTTAATACCTTACAAATATTTATAGATCAACCCTTTCTTATGCATGTCCTCATGTTATCTTATACAATGCTATGTATGAAGGAATGTTGTTGTCATGTAAAAGAAGTTTTCAATAAAGATGTTGTGTTTTTCGTTCTAAGTTGTTATGAAAATTTTTCTAATTTCAAAAGATATTAGAACACTCAATTCACGGAGTTTTGTAAGTGAATTATTATGTTATAAATCATGTTTATGTGTTTAATAAAGATATTGGTTATTATAAATACCCTGATATTTTGAAAAAAATCAAAAGATTATAACTTTTTAGTATTTTTCATTTCACATGACACTAAAAATAGTTTATATATATATATAATAAAACACTATGTAAATCATTCATTCACTTAAATACCATCTTGACTTGTGATACCCGCAATACCAACTTGTCTTGTGCTACAAGAAACATCGACTTTGCATACAATGCACACAACACTGAGATTGCGTATGACACACATAACACTATGTTTCTATGAAATTTATATTTTTATTATTTTTATTATTTAAATTATATTATTATAATCTAAATTTTAATCCTAGTAATATAAATATTAATAAAAACTTTTCAAATACTATTTTATTATTTTTTATAAATAAAACGTATTTTTTGGAAATGTCCTTTTAATGATTAAAACATTATTTTCCCGAATGAATTGTTTCTAATAATTAAATTAATTTTATATAAATTTAGGAATATAACTTGATAAAATAAACACAAATTTTGAATGAATTATGTGTAAATTATCTTAGGGTGACTATTGATATTTTTTCTAAGAAACGCCATTTTGGATGAATAGTGAAGAATACTATTTTTTTTAGTTAAAAACTGTCTTTTTCCTAATAAATTATTAATGTTAAATGATATTATAAATTTTTTTGGTAACATAAGATGATTATTATATGTATTAATACAATTTCCTTTAGTAGAATTATTTTCACCTTTAAATTTATCTTATGATCTTAACAAACTTTGATCTTTTTTCTACATTAAAACCCCGCTATTTCGGCCCATCTGCGGGATTTACACTAATATTAATTTTTCCAAATGTATGATTTGAATTTAAAAACTCCAAAATAAACCGTTGTATTCAGTATTAAATTTTTATTTAATTAACAATGTTAAGTTTTTACCAAAATAATTAGTAAAAGTTATTAAAATTAATCACCATAATTAAGGCCAAATTAAGATTAATTTATGGTCTAATCCTTTTAATTAAGTGACCAAATGACTTATAAACGTGTATAAAACAAATTTTATGTTCAAAATTATTCCATAAAGCAGCCATTATTTATTTTTTAGGTTTTTTAATACATTCTTTTGGAAATAACATGTGCACACCTAATTTTCTTCAAAAAATTCCATAGGAGTCCTTTTTCTTCAATATAAAAGTCCACCACCTCTACCCATTCCTCACACCTCTTAAAAAATTTAATTTAGTCCAAATTATTCCCAATTTTCCTCCAAAAAATATTATTTTTTATTGAATAATTATATTGGGTAGAGAATCTCTCAGAGATTCTTTTTGGCACAAACCAAAAGGAGATACCCGATTAAGAGGTAACATCTTCTCTCAAGATCCATTCCTTTATTTTCCATCACCACCCCTCCACTGTCATTATTAAATTCATGTGTGGAAACACCACTATCATAAATATACTAGTATTTAATAATTAAATGGATCTATCATAAACATACACACATCACCATCTAATTTATGTTGAACAAACACGTTTTGTGTACAATGAAGTAATGCCTCACGAAATGATGATTGTTCATTTCTCTATTACCAAAAATCATTGAGGCCATTATAATGGAAAAACTATTTAGAAATTTAATATATTATATTTATTTTGTCTTTATCCCTTCTTAATCCATTTATAAGATACATATTTTTACCTTCTATTTGGTGTTAAGATGATAATCTTGTTTGAGGATGTGTGGACTACCGCCCCCTCAGAGCGATGTGATTCATTCACACAACATAGAAGTTGTATTAAATATATGTTTAATGAAATTATATGATATATATTATATATTAAATCTAATAAAATAATTATATTTATACACATATATATACATATGATCTTTACATACATTCTTTTAATATGACAATAAAAATAGAAAAAAACAGTCTTGAGTGCGTATAGCTTACCGTCTCTATGAACTGTGTATTAAATTACTTACATAATTATGAAATTGATTTATATAATTGACATATAATTGATAATAATTATATTTATATCATGTTATATATTCTAGAATCATGATATATGTATATGGATCAATGATAAAAAAATTTAAGACACATGTGGAGAACAAGGCGAAAATTACATGAAGCAATACCTTAATATAGGATCGTTAAAAAAAGGTAATATTTGGTTATAATGAAATCATATATTATTATAGATATGATAATATGGTTTCGTAAAATATTTTTACTAAAATTGTATTTATTATACAATAATCTTATAAGAGTGCAGAGAGAGTCAAGACACAAGGTATGTGGATTTCATCTCACGTTTAATTTCTCCGAGATAAAATATATGCTGGTCATTATTTTTTGGTGGGGTATGTAGTGACCATTATTGTATTCTATATATAATATAATTAAATTTATTGGTATTTATACTCCTATTTCAATATCCTTATTTCATGATATTTATGTTTCAAAAGTTAACAAATTGGTAAAAAATGGTCTTAATTTTCCATCATTGAGACTTGAGTTTTTTTATCCCCCAAAACTCATTCTTAAGGGTGAATATAATTCCTTTTTATAAGCCATATAATTAATCTCCATATTTTCGTTATAATGTAGGATTCATTTAATTACCATTCCATACATGGAGAGTATGATCCCATGATACCACGTTATAAGAGATTATAAGACAATCTTATTTGTTTTTTAGATTTTTTATGTTTATGATTCCATTTATAAAATATTATGATACATCTCCAAAGAATATTCATGAGTTTCATTCACATGTGTTATTTCAGAATATACTCCTGATTTGGTACCATTTTATACTCTTTGGTACATAAGATAGTTAAAAATGGGTTTTTAGGAAAGCCCTACATCCCCCCTCTTTAGTCAGAAATATATGTTTTCTAAAAAGGGATCCATAGAATATTAGTACATTATCCTATAATATCAAAACCAAATTTTAACCCTTTCTATATTTTATGAAACTTTTCAATTTAATATTCTTGTTTCTTTCTGAACATGGCACATTTTTACACTTTTTACCGTGCAAACGGAATATTCTTTTGACCTCGTACGACATGTAAGAATGTAGCCACCATAATTTATTAGAATCTAACTTTTGAATTATTAAAAAGGTTAATATTTAAGAAAATTATTTAATTTTAATTATTTTAGAATATTTTTTTTGAAATTCATTAAAATTACTTTTAGATGTTATTGTGGAAACAATTTTTAGTTTTTTTGAAATTTTATTTAAAAGTATCAAATTTTAATTAAAACAAATGGTTTTCAAAATGCTTTCAATAATTCATTATATATTTTTAAATTATTTTCACAGAAATTTATATCAAAAAAATTTCAATATTTCATTAACATTTTCAAGTTTTTTAATGAAAAACATTTTGAAAATTTTCTGAAGCTTATTTTTAATGTTTTCAAGGAAAAGGGTTTTAAAAATAATTTCTTGTATTCATTATATGTTTTCAAGGTATTTTCTAAGAGAATTATTTTAAAAATAAATTATGAATTAAAAATAAATTTTCAATCAAGGAAAGATATTTTCCTCAAGAAATTTTCTTAGTGGAATTTTAAAAATTATTTTTTATCAAAATAAAATATATTAATGTTAATCATAAATTATAAGATATGATCTATTGTTTCCATTCACATCCTTTCTATGAAAGGGTTATACATAATGTCATGGTCTTCATGAAACCTATTTTTTATTTATGGATAATATGTTTATGAAATATGTTTCTCTTTCATAGGTTATAGGCTTTTGAAACCTGCTTCTTTTCATTTGTTATGTTTATAATGAAATGATTATGAAACCTACTTCTCTCGAAGGTTGTGATTTGTCAGCATGTTTGTGTTACCCATTTCATTTCAAGGGTTATGATATGTGATTTTTTTATTTGTTATCTTGTGAATCATGTCGGTATGATTTCATTATGTGAAAGGTGGGACCTATATCTCCCTCCAATTAATTAAATAATTATTTATATCTCATGATATAGTCATGGATAGAACAAGGGTTTACTCGATTCAGTATTGTAGGGCTAGAATGTGGGTTTAATCAGTTCAGTAATATAGGAATGGATTCAGGGTTTACGTGATTTAGTAATACATGGATAGAATGATGGTTTACTCATTTCAGTAATACAGTCCCAGAATGAGGTTTTACTCAGTTTAGTATTAATGTACTGGAATGAGGGTTTACTTAGTTTAGTAAAACAGGTCGGGAACAGTGTTTCACCTGGTTCAGTAAAGGATTTTTTCCATTATTATGGTCTTGGCATTGATTTAATGGCCACTATTGAAATAATTGTATTTATATTTTTTCCATAATTCCAGGTCATACTCCTATGTTATACTTTCATGGTATATATCCTTAATATCATTTTATTCATATATTATTAACATACAAGAATGATGCAATGATTCACGTATATGATATTTGATATGTAGGATATGATCATCTATTTTCTTGATCTTGTTCTCAAAACATTATGCTCATGTTTATGATTACATGTCTCCTTTGTTTACCCTTACTGAGAAAGGGTTCCCACTGCCCAGCCTTGCGAAAGGGTAATCCGCTAGAGGGAGAACGAGATCTGCTTCGGCCATCCCCGCTTGATGGTACCACACTATCCATTTATGCTAGATGGTAAACCAATGGCCATACCTACTAGATTGTACCTCACTGGCCGTCCCAGATAGATAGTACACCACTGATTACCAGAACACGTAGTGGGAAACATGTCACGATAAATCCCGGAAGGAAGATATGATCTCGATACACAGCTAGGGAGTCTACACCCAGGGCTCACTAGGGGCTCTGTACCCGACTAGAAACAACCTCCTGGGTAGAGGATTGGGGCCCGTGTAATGTTTTGGCCACACTGATACCAAAATAACCCTACAAGGGAATACAATGGGACGCGTGGATCACCACAGGCCTATCGGGGTAATACATGCTACAATCTGCTGAGTCTACTGTCAAAGTGGACCAAGACAACTCACTCCTGAAAGTGGGAAAACACCCACAATATTTGATTGCACGTAGCTGTAAATGATGCCACCGTCCAGTGAAAGGGATGTGATACTGAAACCCCTCATAGATGAAGAAATAGGGATATCCAAACAACTCTTCCAGTCAAACCATCGAGAACAGAACCAGGGGACCCACTCAAACCTGTTGGTCGAAACCATCGAGAATAAGAGGACCCTCTACGTGAATATAGGTCAAAGGTACGTAAAGTAGAACATGACACACATATGGGAACCACACGACATGTGCCCCAACTCATCTCCCAACCAAGAAAAATCATTCTCAGGTAAAAAGAACAACATCTACCTCTAAGAATTCTCGTATAATTCCAGAGTATGCCACATTGCCAGCCCAAGGCTATTGTGCACATGTCACCCAACATCAATGTGAAGGGTGAAAACATAAGTTATCCAACATGCTTCCTCCACAACCCTAGCACGTCCAAACACATCTCTTTTAACATCAACTTCACTCACACGGGAGTGAACGCAATCTCAACCCAAGGTTTTTCTTCTGAACACAACAAGAAGAACCTCAACCAGAGCACCCTTCATGCTTCCGAATTTAATGTGATCTCAAAAGAGACTCTGAACATCCAAACAGATTGCATCGTTGTAATGATCATGGGAAAATTTGTGAGATAGACTATTTACTCTCCTCTAACAGACATCCAACGTAAAAGTCATTCAATGCTAATTTACGCCCGAACGACGTCCCGTGGTCTCGAGACTCGACCCCAAAAATAGTCAGGCGCATTACACCATTGTGATCTCCTCTGAAAGCCACATCAAATTGACTGCTTACATGCGTGGAATGAATGTCTAGTGAAAATATGTATTTTTCCATACCACACACGAGCGGTGCTTCGTGGGACCCACATCTGGGTCCCAAAGTGCAAGGAATGGATCACACTATTGTGATCCTCTCCAAAAAGTACACAAGTTCGACTAATCACTTGTCCAAAAATGGACACCCGGTGATAAAGATAGAAATCACCGCCAACTCCCAAAACGGCCCACGTGGGGACCGCACCACCATGCGGAGTCAAAGCGGTCAGATTGCGTCATTGCAATACCCTCAAAAAAAACACCAAAAATGACTACCCACACGCCCAGAATAGACAACGGATGAAAAAGTTGTGAAATGCTGCTCGCAGCTTAAAAGGCGGGTTGTGGGGTCCACGCCTCAACTCTGGCCTCACTGCCGGAAATCACCCTGGAAAGCTCTGCCTAGACGCCAGGGTCCCAACTCCACTAACGACTCTCAAAACGGACATCAGATCTGTATGTGCTGCCCAAAAACCCCCCAGAAAAATGCCAATTCACATAAAAGCGTGTCACGCATACGAGGCCCCTCGGTTCGGGATTTAAAAACCCCTAAAACCATCTCAAAATGTTCGTATCGATTTAAGGATCACATTGTCGTAGATAGCACACAAAACAGACACTCGTAGTGTAGTTTACGGGTGTTCAAAGCCGAGGGGATGAATCCCCCTAGCAGGACCAGCCTGGGCCGGTCGGTCTGCCCAGCCGGGGCCGGCCAGCACCGGCCAGCCCGGCTCGCAGCGCCGGCCCGCGGCTCATCCATGCGGCCCGACATTTACTCATGGTCCACTTGTAGACTAGACCTCGTGTCTTTTCCTTTTGTTGTGTAAAAACCCACCAAGGGCAGGACATTGTCCCGCTCGGGGTCGCCCGCTGCGATGCCCGGTCACGCCCCGTGACGGCGGTTTTAGCCCGCCGGGCCACCTGGGTTGTCGTCGCCTCTGCCTGGAACCCTTTACCATGTTTCCTGTTGCCGTTATTATGGATGTGAGTTGTCAAAGCACACATCCACCGCATGCCTTCCCAGCTTGCATGCACTGCTGCGCCACCGCCTGAGCCACGACCGCCGCTTCCTGAGAGACCTCCTATGCCGTCGTCCACTCGCCAGAGAACACAAATCCACCGGAAAAAACACACAAACACCTCGGACTTTGACTCATAGCTGCGGACGCCTTGGAACTCCAAATTTAAAACCGAACCACACATTGGAAAGATTTGAATGAACCCTACTAGAAAATGGGATTCGATTGATAAATAAAGAGTGGTTCTACACAACAATTTGAGATCAAAGTAGGTGTGGGAATTAAAAATGTAAACGCACGATCCTACCTCTTTGGGAGAAGCCCAACACTTTTTCGTCGATTCACCATTGTTGTAGACAAGGTATCCTTGATTAGAGAGGTAAGAGCAGGGATTGAGGAGGAGCTCTCCTTGATTGGGAGAATTTACAATAGGATGAACCAAGGGGGAGAGAGAGACTATTTTAGGATTAAATGAAGAAAAAAATTCATTAAAAAATTAATTAATTAAAAACCCCCCAAATTAACCTGCATATGAAGCTCTCGATGGGGTTGATGTTAAGCCTCCCCTAGAGTAAAAACCACCTCCCGAGAACAACGACTGTCTCAGAATTTTAATCCAAGGACCCCTTCAAATGTTATAGAACTCAACGACTGAAGCTGCTAAATTACAAAAACACCCCTGGTAGCATTTTTCACAGAAGTCCTATGATTGAAAAAGTTACACCCCCACTAGGGTAAACGACATGCTCCGGACGAAACGGTGCCCTCAATTTTCTAATCTGAGACACCGTTTACAAGATAATTGAGTTTAACCATTAGACGAATAAATTAATTAATTTATTTATCTGTTTAAAGTTTTGTTAACAGGCGAGGGGTCCCAACATCCCACGCCAACATGATTTATGTCGTTCCTAAGGTAAAAAACTCATTTCAGACCCATCTATACTCTCATATTTAGGATTCAAAACACTATTTAGGAGTTATCCAATTTATTTGGAATTCCCAGTGTGTCCACACTGAAAATTTAATTCTGTCCACACTAGGGATCGGAATCGCACGCATGTCTGAAGGCGCTGCTCTGGAATAACATCAATAATATCCGAAAGTCGTTTATAGAAAAAAAATAGATTCTTATATCATTCCCAGCATCAAGATATTCGTCCCTTAAAAGAATAACTAGGGAACAAATCAGTGTACTAAGCCCACACCTGGCTCTTTCGTACCCAGATGTACTTTTTCATAGTCCCACATCACCGTACACAGACTAAAGGAGTTGATCTTTTCACGCGAGTTCTTCCCTTTCCAATGACGTGCATAGGAGCACAAAAACTTATCCTAGGGTGAATCATGAGGGAGATGTCATGCACCCACTCCCGACCTTGGGGTTAGGGAAAGGCAGTAGGGAACATCGCCATCCCTTCGCACAGTCGCAAATAGCCCAAAGGCTCTCGGGGGTAGATCACCTCCCTGGTCGACCCCCCCCCCCCCACGTCGTACGCCACGACTAGAATCACCATTTGGACCTCGGACAAAGCCTAGTGATTCCCTCCTTTAGAATATCCATATGGTGAAACACCCAAGGATGTCTAGTCACACAAGATTTCACAGTCGATGTCCCACGACCCAGACTCTCTTACATGATCTGAGTGCGAAGGAGTTGACACCATCGACTAAAGAAAAAGGTCTCACGCTATTTACCTTCCCAACATAGGGTTACACTGATGCCCCGCATCACCCTGGTAATAACTCAAACAAGGAGCAGGGAGAAAATAATTTCACACACTTAGTCTAACAATTATTCTTGCAAAAAGTAGAAGAGCTATAGAACTTATATCTTTCCACCTCTTGCTCCTCAGGATCGTAGACGTCCAATGATCATGGTTGTCTGTAATCCCACCTATCAGCTCCTAGAGCCTGACGTGGACCGCCTGGTGGTGATAGGAAGACCTCGTATGGTTATCCTCCACTTCCATCTCCTCCTTCTCCCCAGGAAGCACCACCTCTTTGGGTGCTACTCTGATCACGGTGCTGCCTCTGGCACAGTGGTGCACCAGCTGCCTGCCCGATATTCTCAGCATGCCCAGTCGGGCAGTCTCGTGCCAGGTGACCTTTCCCGTCACAGGCATAGCATCGGCTCTCTCCAGGATGCCCTGGTACCCTCCCGCACGACTGTGGTGTACGACCATGCCCCTGAGTCCGGTTATCGGAAAGCCACCTGCATCGAGGTTCTATCTGCCGAGACCTGCTAGCTATGTCAGACGTCTTGGCTCCATCATGCCTGCTACCACCACCAACTGTAGTGCATGACAGGAAGATTTAGGTCACAAACTCATGCTCTAAAACCCCAACATAAGTGGAAACTGCCAAGGGTACTATGATAGCACAAATCTCTCTATGGAGACCCTGCTCGAACTTCCACTCTCAGTTGTTACCTATATGGACCATGTCTGGGTAAAAGCGTGCGTGGTCTGTGAAACTAGTCTCATACTCAGTCACGGTCATCCCCCCTGCTGAAACTGCAGGAGCACCTGGATCCAAACGGAGCGTAAGAAGGAGGGGTAAAACCCCTCACAGAACAACATCTGAAAGTCACCCCACGAAAGCGATGACTCCTCATGAAACTGAGTCACCTAACTCCACCAACGCCCAGCTGATCCATGGAAAAGGTTGGATGCCAAAGTCACCCTCTGATCTGCAAGTGTCTGCACAAGCCTAAAGAGTAAAAGAACTATCTCAAGACAATCCATTGCTTCCTGAATGTCTGCCTCACCACAGAACCTCGACGGTCTCTATCGCTGATACTCATGGAGTGTGGTCAACCTGCACTCAAGTTCAATATGCTCTGTTGAACCTGTCTGTTGCTCACCAGGTTGGGGTGCTGCAATCGGCCCAACCTGAGAAAGGGAATCACATGATGGGTCATGGACTGAGGCCTTGTAGCTCCCAGGGTCGTCGTCACGAACCAAAGTTGGTATCCTGGCTAGTTATCTTCGCAAAAACATCCTGAATATTATCGAGGAGTGCCACAGTCAAATGAGCATATGTGTGTATAAAAATAACATCAATGGGGAAATGAATCAAGAAGGACAGTCAAAGACTCAATCCTATGTGATGCACAAACCAATTTTCCCTGCAACAAGTGTCTCATCATGCAGAGTGGACAACCGGGTTATCAGGGTCCTGGTGAACGGATACGTTGGCCGCCGCACCATCAATAGAATCCTTGTCCTAAGAGCCACTCTTGAGACATGTTGACACTATTGCCTTAGATCCCAACCAATTCCTTTTTAGGGAAGTCCGAACAATGTCTCAAGGAACGAACCAACTCTGATACAACATTTTCGAGACCTGACCCTACCTGGGCTTGAGCCGCAACTACCCTAAGCCCGCATCCATAAGCTAGGGGCTGGTGACCAGCGTCGATGGCTAAACAACTTGGGGAGGCCTTTGCATAAGTACATGTACACATACACACAACCCACTCAATGCATAAGTATAGAGTAAAAAATAAAAGTAATGTAACAACTGCTATAAATAGTCCAAAAAGTGCATCGACCTCTAAACAGCACAGAGAAAGTGCTGAAGGTATACTGAAAAGAAAATGGAAAAAACAGGCACCCACCCAGAAAAGTGCCACCACCCAGCTACATATAAACAAAAGTAAAACAGGTGGGAGAATCCCACACCTGGAACTCAACTATGTCCACTGCACATGGTCCATTCACCCGAACTCCTATGCTCCGCTGAAGTCACGACCAGCCTGTCTATCATCTACAAGGGAACACCAAGTGCGGGAAAACCCCAAGTAGGGGTGAGTATAAAAATACTCAGTAGTATTCCCCGAAGGCTCGAGGGACCCACAATAGTGGAACTGAAAAGGAGAGCAGTCAATTGAACATGGAGAAGATGAACTCGAAATAGTGATAAGTACAACCGAGAGTGCAATAAAGAGTACAGCTCAACCTAATAAAAGGAAGGAAGTAGACTCATCCAAACACATGGATCTTGAAATAGTGAGAATATGAACTTCTAATCGAGTCTTTGCTATATAGAGTAGTAGATTTGACTCATTCAACCAAGAGAATCTAGACACGGAAAGCACGTGGCATACCCTACGCATCTTCACCTCTATTGGAAGGAGAGTAACCAAAAACCCAAGAAGTGGGTACTGTAAAAAGGTATACATTTATCCATATGCTCAAACAAGAAGCCTGAACAAGGTCGTATGGGGATCTCCATCCCGTAGATTAGACCAAGAATCTGATTTACCAATAGTACCAAAAGTAAACACAATCAATCCCCAGTATCTGTACGTCTGCCTCGAACATCTAGTCAAGGGGATCAAATCACCACACCTTGACACTATCCTCTTTGGGTGGCACTGACTCGCCCGCACGGCTTTAGGTGTTGTCACAAGGACGTGTCTCGGTGGGGAAAGTGCCCCTCGCACTTGAGAGTTTTGGGAGAGCGTCAAGCCACACCTCGTCACTGTTAAACAGTCGATAGTTCTTCTCAAAGTCGACGGGTTCCCACTACCCAGCCCCACGAATGGGTTATCCGCTGGAGGGTGACCCGGATCTTCTCTGGCCATCATTACTGGATGGTACTGCACTGGCCATCCCTGCTGGATGGTACACCACTGGCCATCTCTGCTGGATGGTACCTCACTGGCCATCCCTGCTAGAAGGTACACCACTGTTAACCGGAACACATAGTGGGAAACACGTCACGATAGATCACAGAAGGAAGATATGATCTCGATACGTAGATAGGGAGTATGAACCCAGGGCTCATTGGGGGCTACATACCCTACAGGAAACAACCTCCTGGGTAGAGGATCAGTGCCCGTATAATGTGTTGGTCACACCGATACCCAAATAACCCTACCAGGGAATACAAAGGGATGTGAGGATCTTTCCGGGCCTCTTGGTGGCGATACATGCTCTAATCCACTGTGTCTACTGTGAAAGTGGACCGAGACAACTCACTCCAGAAAGTAGGGAAACACCTCCATTGTACGAACGCATGTATCCATAAACGATTCTTCAGTCTGGTGAAAGGGACGTGATACTGAAACCCCTCATAGTTGAGGAAACAGGGGAACCCAAACAACTCTTCCAGTCAAACCATCAAGAACAGAACCAGAGGACCCACTCAACCCTACTCGTTGAAACCATCGAGGACAGGAGTACCCTCTACGCCACAAGAGGTCAATGGTATTTAATGCAGAACATGAAACACACATGGCACCCACACGACGTGTGTCCCCAACTCATCTCCCATCCAAGAACAATCTTTATCAGGTACAAACTACAACATGTACCTCCAAGAATTCCAGTATACTACTAGAGTATGCCACATTTCCAGCCCAAGGCTATCGTGGACACGAAACCCAACATCCACACCATGGGAAGAAACATAATTTCCCCAACATGCTTCCTCTATGGCCCTAGCACGACCAACCACATCTCTTTAGAAAACAAATTCACTCACACGGGAGTGAATGCGATCTCACTCCAAGGGTGCGCTTCCGAACACAGTTAGAAGAACCACCACCGGAGCACCCTTCATTCTTCCACATTTAATGAGATCTCAAAAGAGACTCCACACATCCAAATGGATCACACCACTGTAATTCTCACGAAAAAACCTGCGAGATTAACAATTTACTCACCTCCAACAGCCTTCCCAAGTAAAAGTCATTCAACACAGCTTTACGCCCGAATGGAATCATGTGGTTCTAATACCCGGCCCTAAAAACAGTAGGGCGGATCACATCATTGCAATCTCCTCTAGAATCCACATTAAATTGACTGATTACTTGCGTGAAACATATTTCTGGAGAAAGATATGCATTTCATCATACCACACATGAGCGGTGCTTCATAGGACCTGCATCTCAGTCCCGAAGCGCAATGAATGGATTGCACCATTGTGATCCTCTTGAAAAATTACACAAGATCGGCTAATCACGTGTCCAAAATGGACCACTAGTGATAAAGATAAAAATCACCTCCAACACCAAAAACGGTCAATGTTTGGCCCGCACCACCATGCGTAATTAAAGAGGGGATATTGCGTCATTGAAATTACCTCATAGAAACACCAAAAAATGACTTCTCGCATGCCCCGAACAGACGTCCGATGAAAAAGTTGTCAAACGCTGATCACAACTTAATAGGCGGGTCGTGGGGTCCACACATCAACTATTGCCTCAACGCCTGAAATCAACCTAGAAAACTACGCCTCGGCACCGGGGTCCCAACCCCACTAATGGCATTCAAAACGGACATCGGAGGTCTTCGTGCCGCCCAAAACAAAAACCCCCAAAAAATGGAAATTCACTTAAAGGCATGTCATGGCTCTGAGGCCCCTCATTTCGGGAATAAAAACCCCAAAACCAACTAAAATAGTTATTCTCTATTTAACGATCACATTTCCACAGAATACACTCAAAACAGACACCCGTAGTGTAGGTTATTGGCGTCGAAAGTCGATGGGATAATTCCCCCTGGTTTTGGACCGGCATGGGCCGGCCCGCGCCGGCCGACCCGGCTCACATCACAGGCCCATGGCTCAGCCGTGTGGCCCAGCGTTGACCCGCGGTCCATCCACAGACTGGCCCTCATGGCCGATCGTCTTGTCATGTGAAGACCCACCGAGGGCAGGTCTTTATCCCATGGAGGGCGGGTCTTTGTCTCACTCAGGGTCGCATGCCGCGACGCCCGGTCGCACCCCATGCTGGCGGCTTTAGCCCGCCACGTCGCCTGGGTGGACGCTGCCTCCACCTAGAAACCGGTGTCACACAACCTGCTACCGAAGTCCCAGACTCGAGCTTTTGAATCCCACAGCCACATCTCGCCATCCCAGCTCACCCGCAGCACTGCGTCGCCGCCTGAGCCAAGGCCACCACCACCTTGGAGACCTGCATCGCCGCCGTCTGCTCACCGAAGAACCCAAATCTGCCAGAAAAACACACAAACACCATGGATTTCAACTCACAGATGTGGACACCTCTGAACTCCAAATTTAAAACCAAAACATGCGTTGGAAATATTAAAATTTGTCCTACTCGAAAAAGGGCATCGCTCGATAATTAAACAGAGGTTCGACGTGAAAAATTTAGATCAATGTTGGTGTGGGAATTGAAAAAGTAAACGCATGATAAAACCTCATTGGGCGTAGCCTGATGCTTTGATGTTGATCTGGATTCTCCGTAGCTGATGTCTCTTTGATTTGAGAGGGAGGAGGAGGGATTGATGAGGAGATCTCCTTGTTTGGGACAATTAAACATAGGATGAACCGAGGGGGGAGAGAGAGGGTTTTAGGATTAAATAATGAAAAAAAAATTATTAAAATTTTAATTAATTTAAACCCCCCAAATTAACCTACATCTAAAACACTCTACAGGGTCGAGGTTAAGCCTCCCCTCGGGTAAACACCACCTCCCAATCACAACAGTGGTCTCATAATTTTAATATGATGCCCCATTCAAAAGTTATAGTACTCAAATACTGAGGCTTCTAAATTACAAAAACACCCCTAGTGGTATTTTTTCGAGAAGACCTGCGCCCGCAAAAGTTACACCACTCATAGGGTAAACAGCATGTTCCTGAATCAATGGTGACCTCCGTTTTACAATCCAAGCCACTATTTAAGTGATACTTGAGTTTAACCATTAAATGAATAAAATAATTATTTTATTTATCCGTTTAACATTCCGTTAACAGGCGAGGGGTCCCAACGTCCCGCGCCGAAATTCTTTATGTCATTCCCGGTGTAAACACCCCATTTCGGACCCTTCTGTACTCTCACATTTATGATCTGAATCACCATTTAGGAGTTATCCCATTTATTTGATGTTCCCAGTGTAAACACAATGAAAAATTAATTTCATCCACACTATGGCTCGAAATCACATGTAGTCTAATGGTGCTACTCTGGAATAACATCAAGAATATTCCAAAGTCCTTTATTTAAAAAACTGGGTTCTTGCACTTCTTGGTTGAAGGAAGGTATGTTGCAAATCTATGTGGGTAGATATTATCAAAATGTAATTTTTTAGATGTTTGAGTAATGGGAATAAGTGGGGGGCTTTTATAATTGGGGAAACTGACATACGTGGTATTTTTTAAAAACAATTATGTGTACATGTTTTTAACTATCATAATTCATCAAAGACCAATAAATATATATAACTGAAGATTAATGGAATAAATATTTCCATATAAATGGTTATGAATACGTGGACAGATCATTTGGGCCACTATAAATAATGTTTAGTCCTTTATTAAGCATAATTTTTCATTAATAATTGTAATTAATTTTAATTACATTCAATAATATTATTGGTTGAAAACTTATTTCAACATATTATAAATGATAAAATGTTTTTATTCAAAAATTTAATACATTTTTTAAATTTAATATAATAAAATTGGAATAAATATATTTAAATTTAATTCCATAGTGTGTATGATAATGCGGGTTTTCAAAGTAAAAATGTTCTAAAGTTCGGTATGTTTTTTAATCCATTTCAAAGTGAATATGATTACATTTAAATATATTGTTTAAATATATAAAATTATGTTCTAATTAAACTTTATTAAATATTTAATATATTATTCATCCATATAAATAAATTACATGAAATAACAGTTTTGAACTATATTACAGTATTGTTAACTATTCCATAAAAAATGAAATGTTTCAGAAAAATATGAAAAATTCACTCTAACCTAATTCTAATGTCTATATTTCATATATTATGGTTAATCTGACATATTAAATTAATTAAAATTATAAAAAAATTATTTAAAATGTGTTGTCCCTTAAAAGGAGGTAAATTTCGTTTCTGAACATATAGGATTTTATCAGAAAAATAGTGTTTGTTTGTATGTTTTACTTATAAAACCTAATGAATGAATATAATAGATTTTATTAAAAATATAACATATATATTTCATTAAATTATTTATATAATAATAATAAATTATTTTTATTAAGACAAAACTTCAATAGAAGTAAAAATAAAATAGTATTCCTTTTTATATTCAGTTGGTTCTTATTTTCATTTCTCATTAATTTGTAACCTGTGAGATAATTTTTTATTTCGGTAAACAGAAAACTTACATAGGTTAGTTAATAAATTTCAGAACCTCTAACATAATATCTAGGTTATATCATATTATATTAATTAAGAATATTATAACAATATACTAAGGTCCAGTAAAACACGGTTTTGCATGTAATGGAAGCCCTCAAAGAAGGGTTCTCTTGCATATAATGCACACTAACTTGCTGTTGCATGAATTTAAATATATATAATATATTTTAAATAGTTAATATATTATATAGTGTTTATATATTATAATCCATTACTCACTTGGTGTCGTGTGTCATACACAATATCGAATACAATGTTCACACACTAGAATTTTACGGTGTCACCATCCTCAAAGATTACCTCAAAAAATTTGTGGTATAATTTATAAATGAAATTATTATCCACATAAACGAGGATGGTTAATGTGAGGATCACTTGAATACTTTAACAATGAACATTTAGAGTAATATAATGTGATGATTACTTGGTTATTATCATCTTTTTTTGACAAACATCTTCTGATTGTTAGACCCCCAAACCTTGATAACTATGAAAGGAGTCATGTTTTTATGAAATGATAAATGGGGGTAAAGTTTTAAAGAGATAAATAATAGACTAATAATAACACCTATGTTGGAATTACACACCCATGGGGAATATTTTATGATCTATAATGATGCGAGTAAAAATGTTCTGGGGTTGTGTACTCATGAAAAATGACAATGTGATAGTTTATGGCTCCCACCAACTAAATATTCATGAGAAATACTACCCATATCTGGAAATATAATTGAATGTTGTGATCATTACCATTATAATTAATTGACCTTATTTATTTGGGGGGATTAATGATATAAATTATTTCCAAAAAAAACTTCATGTATATATTAAAAATTATTAACGTGAACCAATAGAGGTATTTAGATTGGATAAAGGATAATGATTGTTAAATCCACTACTATAATGGGAATAAAAATGAAGTAGTAGATTCTCTATGTTGAAAGGATCCCAAAATGCTATCCATGATAAGGATTTTAGGGGATACAATCTTCTTGGATATGAAAATGGTAGATGTTGGAATAATTAACGCATCTTCATCATAAATTGTTCAAGTAACCGATCAACCATTCATTATGGATAGGATCATGAATGATTATAATGATGATATGTTATTACCAAATAATTTATTAGATATTCAAGAGTTCAACATTACTAATTATGGTGTTATAAGTTCGGGAACCTAGATATGTTTCTCATCAAATCTAGAAGATAATAAGGATCTTCTCGATGACATGAATAGCTCATCATTCTATATTAATCATGGAAAAACTAAAAAGTATATATATAAAGATAAATTTATAGTGGAATAAAATTAATATAGATATTATGGTGTTTTTATATAGATTCATGGTATTCTATAATTTCAATGAAAAATGAAAAATGTATAATGGTTTGATGAAATCATTTCCCACACTAGTATAGAAATGGGAAAACATTAACAAGTATTTCATTATAGGACACAAAAAGACACTAAAAGGATATAATTCCATCTGAGTGGTAGTTGATCACCTTACCAAATTAGCGATTTTCATTTAAATTAATGATTATTTATCTCTTGACCAACAAACATAGACATGCAAAAGATATGTGGTATGACTTAATGGAGTGTCACTATCTATTATATTTTATTGATATCCAAAGATTAACTCAATATTTTAGATAATACTTTTTAAAGATTTGAATAATAAAATAAGATTGAAAATAAATTATAACCACCATATGGATCGTCAGCATGAATGCACCATTTATAAATTGGAATATTTGATGAAATCATGTTCTATGGATTTTCAAGTATGATGGTATCCACACCTATCCCAATTTTAGATATCATATAAAAAACCATTCCATTAGATTATACAAATAAAAACTTATGAGGAGATATATGGGAATAGGTGTCAAACACTGTCATTCTAGGATGATGTAGGAGATAGGAAGCTATTGGGATATGATCTTGTCCGTGAGATGACATAGAAGTTTAAACCATTTCATGTCATATTGGATCCTCCTAAAGTTAAAAGAAAATCAAAGAAGACGATAATTGACGAGACATGAATTTCATGTTTGGTGATAAAGTGTTCCCAAACATATCTCTAGGGATGAATTATATGTGTTTTGGGAAAAAGGTAAGGCTTATCTCAAGATACATCGTCCCCATTGAGAACCTTGATCACATCAGTGCGGGGGACTATCAACAAGCACTACTACCTAATCAATATCATGTTATTGTTATATTCCATGTATCTCTCATTATAAATTATATTTATACCACTAACATGTACTAAATTTATATGTAGTAACATTGTAGAATTTCCCTTAATATGAGGAGAAACCTATGATGATCTTGGAGCATCGAGAAAATTTTATACCAAATAGGATAACCCATATAGTTAATGTTCAATAGAAGAATCATAAGTTTTAGGAAGTGACCTGGGAAATAGAAAAGGTGTTGAAATTGATGAAACCTAATCTTTTTTAGTATATTAAAAAAAATTTGGAAATAAATTTCTAAATGTGGTATAATGTAATGAAAAGAACATTTAAAAATGATATTCATTCTCTTCAAATAAATAAATTCATAAAAAATTAAAGAACTTATTGAAATAAAATAAAATACTTTAGTCAGTTTGGAATATTATAGCATATAAAATTTGAAATAACCTTAAAAATCATAATTTTTTAAAATATATCCATTGAAAATTATCATATGATTAGTATAATTTAAGGGTTATGATAATGTCAACTGACTTTGATTAAATAAGTGATGGCATCAACCCTTACAAACCTTCCCTATGAAGCTGATTATTCAGAGCGTCCAAGGGAGAAAAAATACATTTAATTTTCCCTTGAAAAACCCAATCATATGAATAAACATATAATTAAATAATGACTCCATTTAAAATATAATTTCAAGATCATAAATATCACAACCCAATCCACATTCGCCGAACCACTCCAAGAAAATCTCCTCATCACAAACAACATACTTATGGAATTATCTGTTATAATAAAGTGTTACGTATATCAACCATAATTAAATTTATATTAATATTTCATTTTCAATAAAATAAAGACCATATTTATTCCTTACTTATTTTTCATTATAAATGATTAAATAATGAGTTTTATAAAAATTATATTTCAATACGACAAAACATGAATTATATTTTTGTGTAACATTGAATTTAAATTAAGATATTTACTTTAAATAAAACATAAATTTTCAAAATAAATCGTATTTTAATAAAATATTATGATTTTATATTATTTAATAATTACAATTGATATTACAAAAATTTCTAATGTAATGAAAAATTTAATAAGGATCCGAAAACTATAATTATCTAGTAGATATTACTTTTCACTAAATAGTGATTTTGATTTAAAAAAATGAATTATAATATTGATATATTTATTTTCGAAAAATAAATAATATTTTTGAATTTATAATATAAAATTTATGTAATATAATTTTTTTCATAATTTCCAACAATAAAATTTTAAGGATAAAATTATATATTGTGTAAATATATGGAATATATTATAATGACATTACGATCCAAATGTGATGAAATATCTTATATAAAGGTATTGAAGTACAAATATATATTTACCCTATAAAATAATTTTATTTTTGGATAATTGATTAATTTTATAAAAACATTAACAATCATACAAAACCTATACAATATATTATGTTTTCAAAATCATTTCTTTATGATGATGAATCACTTATACATCCCAAAGTTTAATATTTTGATGAGTTGAGTTCATAAACATATACTATAAGTCAATCCACAATTATTTTAATGAATCCATGGAAAAACATGGAACTTTTCGGTTTTTATTACATTATTATATAGTGTCGAGAACCAATGTTAAGTAAATAATGAATAACCCTGGTATTTTCCTATATAATCCAACTCAGTATCTCATTTACCTTTACTAAAAAAACATGTATCATGTTCATACCCTTCCCATTACTCTCTAATTGTATCCCATATAACCCCATGATCTCAAGAAACTCCTAACTTTCTTTCAGAAACACCCAGTCATGGTTAGATACCTATCTCCCTTTTCTTCTTCATGATCCTTAACAGTATTTCACCATTTTAATTTCAATTATTTAGTTTTTTATGAATTTTTTAAATTTTAAATTACCTTATAATATATTTTATTATAATGAGATATCATGTATACCCTCTCACTGTAACCTTTACCAATGTTGTTTCTATGATAAGATTTAGTAAGGGGTCCTCTCCTTCTCCTCGTTAAGAAAGAACCTTCTTTATTTTGTTCCATTTTATTTCCAATTACTTATATTGGGTACGTATTTACAAATCCACCATAGTTATATTTTTATTTAAAAATTATTACCACCCCTTTTATCTCTCATTAAACCATTTTATGAATCATTAGTTACCATTGTTATGTTGTCAAATGTTTACATTTATTATTCAATCCAAACGACTATGATGTAAATTCCAATGCCCATATATACTAAATGGGATATAAAATATATATATCAATTATTATTATATATTATAATCATATATGTGTGACCCTCAATCCTCAATCAAGGGTTCAATATATATTTGAAAGACATAATTATTTTATTTGATCAATGTGGGACACTTATTCATATACATGATATAATTATGATGGGTGCACCAGGATAGTTCTCCAATGCATTGGAAAAATTTATAATATAATGAAATTACATTTAAGGTGAACTAAATGATATAACAAGGTAAATATGTTATTATATATTGGGGTTTAATAATTACTTATGATTATGAATCAATGTATTATATTTTTTCCACATTCCCATGTTGTTTTTATACTATCATTTTATATCATTCTTCATTGTTCAGGATTATGATTACCACCTATAATGTTACATTATCATATTTCATGACCCATATGTATCTATTTACGTTATATTTTTTCCATAATAATTCATTATAGATTACTCTTTTTTATGTACATCCTTTGGTTATACCATGATGTTTTAGTGGAAGAAATGATTTTAAATGTACGCTAAACAATAGTTCATTTAATTGGGTGTATCTAAATTTTATGATACTATGTTATGTACATAATATTTCAAAGAGTTTAGGACTTTCAATATCCTAGTTTTAATTATGTGTATAATTATATAATAAATCATGAAATATATTGTATTAAAGAAGTGGGTTTTAATATTAAAAATGTTATTTTATTATATTTTATTTCTTACGGTCACCCCCATAGCTTAATTAATTTTTTGGTTGTTAACATTATTAGGAAACATTCAGATTCTTATGATCAATTCTCAATGGCTAATAAATTTATATACAATATTAATATTCTTTCTATCGTGGTTATTATAATTATATGAACTGTATATCATTTAAATATGTGTTTTTTTACTATGAAAGTTATCTAATTCATTGGGATATAGAAGAAATATATATATATATATATATTAATATGGATGTATGTTGATAATGAATATTTTTCTTGAGTTAAATTTATCATTCAATGTATGAGATATGCATTGGATATGTAGTGATAGGAGGCTCCAAGTTATATATATACAATCAATGAATAGACATTTATCATAAGTAAATATAGTTGGATAAACTTCCTTGATCGTGTTTTTGTGAATTCGTAACAATAGTTTAAACTATTTATTAATGTAGGAATGATGGTATATATATTATGACATCTGAGATGATGACATCCAATACTATGAATTACTTTAAATAATAATTAGGTTATTATGATCCATGATAAATTATCATTTGACATTATCTATGAATATATTTATTCATCATATAATTTAATTAATTATATGTTTTTTAATTTATTTACTTTAACCTATATATGATACCTTATTTATTAATAATATATTTTTCATGTAACTCTTCTTGATCATCTCAACTCAACCAGTATTTGTTTTAATTTACCATGCATACAAAGAAGCATATTATGAATAATATCGAGGATGAGAATTGTTTTTATGCTACATATTTTATATTTATAATGTAATAAGGGAATATTCTACCTATATGGTTCTTCAATACAACTAAAATAATAATATATTTTGGATGAGATAGATTTTATCGTATCCCAATGTAATAAAGTAGACACCTTATTTGGTTTACTAGAGTTGTTGTCTTTAAGTTGATTCCATGTGATGTTTCCTAGGATTCACATCGAAGCTGGTGATGGGTTTCATATATGAATGTGTCGATATATTCATATTCCTTTCATATAGGAAGACCACTTCATTTCCTTGGGGTGTAACAGATTTCATTGGAAATTATATTTGAATATTTTTAATGCCTTTTGCCTCCATGATTTGAATAGTGGTATAAGGTGTTGGGTGGGTAATATCTTTGATCATGGTATTTATTCATTATAAGTGTGACACTATGATCCCCTCAATCGATGGCTCATATACCACATAAGATCATGTGGATTAACTAGATATGGTTCCATTGAGGAAGCCCATGGTTTTTTATTCACATGTTATAGACCTTGGGATATAAGATGTTATCCCATTCAATTTAATGGGTTCTCTAGAAATATGTCATATTCATATATATATATATATATATAGTTTCTTTAGGTATCCCCCTTATATGAATCAGATGCTAGCCTTACATCAATAATTGTGATATATTGTCGTGGGTTTATCATTTGGTGTTAAGGATGATGGGTTCCTAGTGATGTCCTAGGGTTTTCTAATCACGATGGGGGGTGGGTGTCAGTATAGGATCACTAGAACAATGAATGTAGTCTCTTAGAGGTTATTCTTAGGATTAAAGACATTCCAAAATATTCCTATTTAGGAATGATCAATCATGTTCATCAATATAAGGATTGATGTTTGTTCGGTTATTTAATTATTTCATGATTTTTATTTTTTTCATCTAAAAATGTAAAACTCCCCAATCACTCATTTCTAGTTACTTAAATGACTACATTGGTTCTTCCCTATTGATTATTATTATCATTCCCTTATCAGGCCTCCACATTACAAGGCTACCCAAGATTAACCTCAATTGATTTTATGAACATGTGTATTAAGAACATAGAATTATGTGTTCAATATAGTGAAACCTCAGATATAACATGGGATTGTTGGTGATCCCATTGTCGAGGCATGAACTCATATGATATTTTGTGGGCCCATTATGTGATCTATCATCTATTAGTTCAATAATTTATAAGTATATATGACTTCTTTAATAAATTATTTATGATGTATATACTTATTTCTTTGGTGAAATATGTTGTGATGATATTCAGGTTATTTTTTTATTTATCTGTTACTACACACCCAAATATGAGAATATGGTCTCTCCATATTCACTCATTGCACCCTCACTACTTTTTCACATCCATTAAAATATGGGAAGGAATTTTTGAGGTCATATAGTGGTCCATTCCTATTATTGATCATAATGAATTAGGACAAGGCATTACGATCCATCTTCCTTGTTATATATAAAACAATGGACAATAAATACTATCGATTAGATTAATACTAAAATAAATTTAATATTCACGATACTGTGAATAAATAAATATTTTTAATGTTCAATATACATATAATAGTAATTTAATATATATGATAAAAATGTCCTAAATAAATATTATTCCATAGCCTTGATGAAAATTTTCATTCCAATAATAAATTGAAAAGGTATTCATTCGAGCTTAATACAAACACATAGTGTGTGACCATCATGGACACTTCCATAGTTTCATCAGTTATGATTTAATGAAGTCCTATAAAAGAATATATCAACATATAAATTCATCCATATATGTTGAAATTAATTTCATATTTAAGGAATACACATAAAAATTATCGATTAATAATATAATATTTTTCTATATATGTCATCAAGTTGGTACCATGCATGTGTGAGAACATTATATTATAGAAAAATATTTATTTAACATTCCAAAAGAAAACTATCAATAAGAACTAAAATTGAATTTAATATGACCATTCCACTTCAAATAAATAACATGACCGAATAATCCATAAATATATATGGGATGACTCCTTTATCAACATATTCATCATCAACATACCATTAATAATTCTCCAAATGTATCATACATCAACTTGAACATATTGAATCATGTTTTTTGAGTAATAAACAATATTAAATGAATCGTGATATCAATTAAAAATAATATTGATTTTTAGTGATCATTAAACATGTCATTATACCAAAATACCCAATAAAAAATAATTGAATTTCTACTGGATGGTTATTCCAATTAATATATTATCATAGATATGATAATGTGAACAGTTCATAAATTATTTCTCAAAAAATTAAACTGATATAGTACTAGATAAAATACATAATTTGAGTCCCAAAAAATGAAATAATACAATCCATTGGACATATAGTTTAAGAAAACATCATAACAAAAAATTCTTCTCAACATAGTAGGGAACTACTATTACATTTACCATATAACATATCACCAAAGAAATTATTATATAAATTTAATATAAAAGAATATTCAATCTGTAATGTCATATTATTTATAATTTTGTTCTATGAATATAGAATAAAAATAAAGGAAATTTTTTTATGTTATTGTGAATCAACCCTAAAAACAAAAAAAATATTAAGAAAATTCCTAAAAACAATTATAAAGAATAAATCATATATAATGAAATAAAGTATGGTTTCCCACCTTAAATCAAATTTTCACTGAATTTTAGATAGAAATGACCACACCATGTCATGTAACAGTAGGATCTAATGATGTTACTAGATCTAGATCAATGAATAAATTTTGTTGAGATTCCTATATATATATGTATTTTCTTAATTTCCTTAAAATTAACATCACAAATACTATAGGAATTAACTTCCCAACATAATGAAGAAAATTAGACCAATATTTAGTCAATATATATTTATAAATGGATAATTCACGTACAAATAAAACATGTTGACACTATTTAAACATCTTTTACATAAATTTTTTTTCAACATCGTTAATTCATTTTAACAGATCACGCTTCTCATTATATTCCTAAATCCATAAAATTTAATATTTGATAAGCATTATATTGTTTATTGAATAATAAATAGAAGAAGAGTCATCTAATTACACTTCCCTATGTTAAATCAAATCCTTATATTTTTCCTCAAAATTCATTATTGGTTATTCATTTTTCATCATTACTTTTCCATGGCCAATATATCATGATAACTCGATAGTTATAAAATTTGTCAAAGAATTTATCATTAGTAATAATATATTTCTATTAATAAAGATTTTCATCATTTTATCTATCAATATAATAATTAAATCCACTAGAAATTAAAATGTATCCACTTTATGTAAAATATCCTCAGTCATGCCTCATTGTACTCTATAGGTAATTTCTTCAAATTAAAGTTATTTTTTTGTGTGAACCATTTACACTAATAAAAATATTTTTAATATTGAGTGTACATTGATGCAAAAAATCACACAGAAATAACAATAAAATATACCAAACTCATTAGATATAATAATTTATTAATTTTTAAAACTACATTGATGATGTAGTTTCACTAGTTGAAACCGTGATATAATGATTGTAAGTTATTATATGAGTATTATAATAAAAATCCCCCAAGGTATCCTCTTATATAAAAATAATAATTTTAGGGGAATTTAATATGTCTGAATATTCACTAAATATTCCATAAAGAAATTTTTTAATATCATGCTCATAAAATTTTCACAAAACATTTTGTTGTTCAATAATTTTTTTTATTTTTTTATCATTTATGAATATGGTATTCATGGTTTTTAGTTAGTGCGCCCTATACCATGAATTTAGTTTCCTGTTCATTTCTTTTTTCATTCACGTTTCCCCTCCCCATTCCATTCATATATTTCATGGGTCCCTAAATATTTTTAAATTGTTTGAAAAAAATTTCCATGATATTCTCACTTCTCAAGGAGGTGGTGTTCAGTTATCTACATGGGTGGGACAATATGTCACTAAAAGCACTCCTTTAGAAATATCCATGTGAATATTATCACTCTACCTAACATCATTTCCAATTTTATTTATTAAATCCTTTCTATCTTTATAATATATATCCAAATCATTGATAATATCCTTGGTGGTTCTCAGAAATATATACTAATCCTTTTTTAAAAAGGAAATTGATATTGGAGTGATGGTCTATGTTGTTGATGTAGAACCTCATGACCCTCCATAGTGTTTAAATATTTTATATCATCATGGTTGACACCACTAAAGGTATTATAGTGATTAAAATCACCAAAATTGACATCTTCATAATATATTTTTTAGGTTTGGTTTATGGTGTTTTTCATATCCATTTTCTTCATTAAAGAATCCAATTGTGAAGTAATTATACAATTATAATTCACCATATGAGGTGTTTATGGTTTTCAATCATCTGAAATATTCCATTAGAAAATAAATTTAGACATGTTATCTAAAAAGTCAAAAAATTACCCTAATAGTTTCTTCGTCATTAGACATCCATCAATGATAGAAAAAAATTATTTATTTCCTTCATATATATCCTAATAAACTATTTTAATTAGTGTAAAAATATAAATATAATGATGAGGAAACCATTTTGAAGATATATAAACCTCTCCCATGATGTATAAAATTTTTCTTCCTCAAATTGATATAAATTTATAATATCAATATAAATAGTGATGAATTATTGTGGGGAATGGTTTTTGTGGAATTTTATTTCCAAACCATTCTCTGTAGTTATGAAAAATGGGTCAAAAATACAAATTGATTCACAACCAACTATGAAAGAGAAATTATTGAATGAAGAATCTTCATCCACATAGGTTGTAAATAGGTTGCTCATGAATGATGATTTATTTTTTATAATAAACGAGAGAGACAGAGAGAAAATAATTTCATAAAGAATATTACATTAACATGATATAATTCTGATATATAAATTATTATAGAGTTATTTTGATCAGTTAGATATAGGAGGTTTGGATATTATAATAAATGTAAAAGTAAATCGAAAGGAAATTAAAAGAAACAAAATGGGATTTAACAACAAAATGATACTCTTTGAGTACTTCATTAAGGGGACTTGGTTTAGTATTTTGTGACACAAAAGGATCTTGTACATGTGGGACAAACATGGGTAGAGTATTTTCTAAAATTTTGAAATCGGTCAATGTTTTAAAGGTGTAAGGATAAGGGTTGGTGTGACAGAAAAATAATTTTTATTTGATTTTCTAGGAAGCTGCTTTAATGGAGAGCAGTAACTGGCGGGAGTGGGGTGGTGTAGGGTGGTATTTATAGTTCAAGAGTGGGGTGTCTTGTGAATATATAAAAAAAAATTTATTATAATTTATCAAGATAAAAAATAGTGATGGTTTTTTGGAATAAATACATTAACTGATAAATTTGATTTTGAAATAATGTATCTTATATTATGCATGACTCAGTGAATGGTGTATTTATCTTAAAATGTATATATAATATAAATTATAGTATTTTACAATGAAAAAAAATTCATTTTTTCATAATGATACCAAAAATTTATACTAACCATTATTCAATGTGTAGAATCCAAAATGGAACTGCATTTATTGAAAATAATTTTAAAAATAAGAGACGTTTAATTTTTAATTAAAATAATCATTTACCAAAAAAATACACTTTAAATTTATAAATCATTTTATAAAACATTGAATAGTTAACTTAATACTTACTAAATTATCCTAAAATAATAAGACAAATAATATTAATTTATGAACAAATTTTATGATGATAAATTTTTATTTAAATAAATTTAGTAATTATAAAATTGTATTTTAATATTTATGACTTACAAAAATACAAAACCACAATTGAAATATTTTTAAATATAAATTTTCTTATACTAGGATATTATTATATAAAAAATTAATATATAAGATGTCTAAATATTATTTATACCCTCATGGGTGAGGTCACGATTCATTTATCGATTTAATAATTATAAGGATCATATTACAATTATGATGGTCATGTTACTATTTCAGCGGTATAAGGTCCTTAACTTCTAGAAATACCATTAATTTCATTCCTTCTTTGTTTATAAGATTTTTATTGTGTTTTCTATGTAATTTAATATGGTAATTTTACATTAAATGTAAACTATAAAATGAACTGAATTTATTTAAGTGGATTCTTACAATTATATCACGGGACTTTATATTCTTCCCTCCTACATAAATTTAAGCCTAAAAGGTTTCATGTACTTTTTCATCTAAATTGATGAGGGTGATTATTCATCAAAACATCCTTGGGTTCCCACATTCCATCCCCCATTTCATTGTTTCTCAAAATAAATTTTATAAGTCATGTATTCCAATTTATCAATACAATCACTCTTGTGTGAATAATCTTGATAGCCCCTTTAATATAAGTAAATTCATGCTACAATTAAATTTATTCCTAGGCCATTACATGAATTGGGTCTGGCATGTACTTATTTAATAATGACATGTAGAACATGTCATAAATATTTTAGAGACATTGTGGAAATTCTAAATGGTAATCCAAAAATAAAATTCTTTCTACAATTTCAAATGGTCTGAGGGATATGGGGTATATATTACAATTTTTACAGATCCTTAAGACACCCGTCCACAGATATACTTTTAGAACGACATTATCACCCTCTTGAAATTCTAAATCCTTTCTCATGTTACTACCCTAACTATTTCTAATACATTGAGGTTCATTAATATGAGCATGAATTATATTTCCATTTATCATTTTCTCTTCAATTTGTTCTTATCATATAAGTTTCCTCTCAATAATATCCTCCCATAAAGTAATAGTTCGACATCTATTTCCACATAATGATTCATATAGAGCCATCTCAATACTATAATGGAAACGTTTATTGTTCAAAAAATTTACCAAAGGTTAATATTGATACAAAATACCTTTAAAATCATGTGAGAATGATATCACTATTATATCCCTTGTTTGAATTGCTATTTCAAAATTTCCATCGAATTGGGGATAATAAACAGTACTCACATGAAGCTCAGCATCCAAATCATTTTGAAGAATCATTTATAATTTTTAAGTAAATGAGGTATGTAAATCATAAAAAATCTATAGAGTTCCACCATGAAGTCTTAAGATATCATTAATCAAGAGTAGTTCTATGAAAGAAGTGGAATATCATCCCTTATTGCTAGGAAATGTGCAGATGTGGTATATGGATAAAAAATAACACATATAACTTCATTATATAATTGATTCATTGGTAGTCTCATGTAAAATTCCATCATAATATCATCCCATTTCTTTAATGCTACAAGAATTAGTTTAGTGACACCATTAGCTTGTTTTCTATTAATCTTCTCCAGTTTAAAAACTAGCCATCTTGACACATAATCCAAAATTTATCACTTCATATTATCTATCCAATGACGTTCCTTCATATCTCTATACAATAATGTACTACCGTGATGTATAGAGATATTTGATCTATAATCATCATCTAACAATTCCTTTCTTGATATGGAATTAATATGCCACATAATCCCTTTAAAATTATCTAAATTCCATCCTTATACACAATGTCTTACAATATTCCATTCTGTAATTCTTTTATTTTATATAGATAATTCTCTTCATCATATTGAGTGGTTTATATCGTTTCCAAAAATTATTTTTCACCACTAATTTGAAAATGGAATGATGTTTCTCCTTCCAAAAAAATTCCCACAACTAACTTTACTAGATCTATAAATGTAGGATCTTTCTCAATCCTAATTTGAGTTAGAATACCATGATCTTTCATATATAATGAATCTTCTTCTTATTTTACCTTATTCGGTGGTAGTTTATTCAACATTAATATTATTTTTGTAACTCTTTTCATCTCAGTTTCCTCATATTGAGTTCATTGTATCAAATTGTTTTTCAAACAGTTGTGATCTATATATATCTAACATTATTCTCTATAGAGCGAGTTACTCTATATTTTAAATGAAATATTATATGTTAAAACACAATATTATGAGTGATATATTTTTTTCATGTGAGTTCAAATGCCATGATTCATAAGAAATAATATTTCAATTTCTCATATGAACAAGACCCCATCAATTATTTTATGAAACATTGAATATCACAAACCCACCATTTCTATACGGAAGAGTAAAAATTAGATCATGGACCAATATTATCTTTAATTCCTGAAAACATTCTATACATTCTTTTTTCCATATGAATTTAACCACATTAAATGTGATCATGGTTAATGGGATAGCCAATCAAAAAAATTATATAATAAAGATTACTAGTAACCTACTAATCTAATAACACTATTTACCTCGGTTATGTTCATTTGTATAGGACATTAATTGATTACACTTGTCTTCATAGGGACAAATGAGATTCCATCCTTATAGACAATATGTCCCATAAAATAAATTTTTTGTGGCTAGAATTCACACATTCTAAACATCTCAGATACCACTATTGTTCTAAGAGGCTCCATTACAATCCTCAAGTGGTTCTCATTATCCCCATATCATTTAGAAGTATCAATATATCATCAATAAATACTAAAAAAACATTCAACGTATTTGATGAAAACTTCATTCCTTAGATAGAAAAAATATGGGGTGAATTAGTTTGACCAAATGGAATTACTGTAAACTCATAATTTCCACACATGATTCGAAATACTATCATTGTAATATCTTCCATTTTCAAACACAATTCATGAGATACAGATTGATGTTTGGCCTTCAAACATTATTGTGATCCATAGTTCTTATCTAATAAATAATCATGTGAGGTAGTTGATACTTGTTCATTATTGCAAAAGGATTGATTTATCTATAGTCAATATAAAGACTCATGGATCCATATTTCTTCTTTAAAAATACAATAGGGTATCCCCATATAGAAACCCAAGGGATATTAAATCCCATTTCAATCATTTCCTCTAGTTTTTTCATTATTTACACTATTTCTGTAGTGTTCATACCAAAGGGAGTCTTGGATATTGGTATTTCCCTACGAATTGAATCAATAAATAATTCAAATTATCAAACTACAGAATTTTCAGGTAAATCTTATATAAATACACCAATGTATTCTATCATAATATATTAATCCTAATTTTATAGATTAATTGACTCATCCATATATATTTTTCTCTTCCTCCCAATGAATTTAATTTAGACGAGCTACTCGAGGTGGGTATAGAAAAGAATTACATATTGAGTTCTCTTCTCTAAAGATAAAGGATTGTACACCTTTCTCACAAATTGTAACATCTGTCTTATTGAAATATAATTTCTCATAATAATTTGTAATCAATGAAATACCAGGGATTATATAAAATTCAATAATAGGTATGATGATAAGTTCAGTAACTATTGTGTGTTAATATGTCATAAATGGGACTAGATAAGTCATCTTTATTGCAATGATACATCCATTAATTTTTTTTAAAACAATATTATTAAATCAAAATGGAAATGTATAAATTTCATTGAAAGATGTGAAGATATAAAAGAATGTGACAATTTAGAATCAAATAATGAATTTTCAGATATTGAGGAAATAATTAAAGTACATACCACCACATAATTTGTAACATCAACCTTAGTATTTTTGATCACATAAGTGTGTCCCTTCTCCCTTGGAAGTTTTTAAGGAATGTTTACTTGACTCTTATTTAAGTCATTTGAATTTTATACTATATTCCTACAATACTATCATTGAACATCATTGATTATTCTCCTCACCTTACATTTATTATCTCGATAACCCTTTTCCAAACTCTTATAACAAACCCACAATATTTTCAATATTTTTCTAGGATGATTCTTTCCTCAACTTTTTCAGAATGATAATTTCTTCATACCATTGATTTTCATTGTATGTTCAGCTTTTCTTGGGTAATAAGAAGACCTATTCTTCTCCTAATTTCTATTAAAAATTGGATATAGAAAATTCAATTTATATTTTTATTGAAAATAATATGTTTTAATCATTTTAATAATTGTTTTTGAGAAGAAACTTACCTTTGGGGATTTTGATTAATACCTTCAATGAAATGATAAACCATTTATTTTGAATCACATATATAATCTATAGCATAAATAGTTAGTCTTGTGAAAGTATCCTCATACTCCATAACACTCTCTTATTCCATTTTATTTAATTTAAATAATTTTGTCTCTATTTTAGTTTTTTTTATCATGATGGATGTACTCTCAGACATGTGTATATAAATGTTCTATAATAAATATCATCTATATCTTCTTCCTCTCTAATGTTTTGGATCAATGAACATTATTGGTCAGCATCTCTCTTGAGACAATATACTACCAGTACTACTGTTGTGTTTTCATTGCATCCCAATGGTAGAAATATCATTTCAGGGGAGTTGATCCACTGCTCAACTACCACAAGATTTGTATACCAAATAAATGTTAGGGGACTCTTCCACATGAAAAGAACCAACATTTGTGTTGTATGGTTATTCATCCTAACCCAAGTTTGTTTTCTTAGTATTGTCACTATCTGATTAGCTCCAACTCTAATAGTGTGGAATTTTTAGAATGGAAATACCTACATTTTCTGTTGGTGTTGATTCTGATTCATCAATTAGGCACCCTTACTATACAATGAAATGCACTAAATTAGGTTATGGATCATAAATCATATATTACAATTAAAAAAATTCCTAAAATAAATTATATATTTATGGATAGAAAATATCATAATTATAAACATGGGTTTTCAAAAAAAATTACTTTTTTACCATTCATACTATTCTAAAAGAAAATGTGAAATATCCTAAGAATATCCCCAATGAGTTTCAAACTAGTTGCAAAATATATCCCATTTTCGGGTACCAATTTATCATAAGTTACGCCCCGAACGCATTGTCAGAGTTGTGACACCTAGGTACATTTTTTCTTGAACAACATTCTCCTTGTAGTATCCTGATAGGGATGTATTTCTAGAAAGTAGTACTAAATCTATACTTTAATAAAATTCAAAGGTTTTTTATATGATTATTCTCAATGTATTTGTTGGGGTTATGTTCCATAAACTATTTTTTATAAATCTACTTTATATTTTTGATGCAAAACATCCCATGATAGAAACTATAACACTCTAAAGCTAGAATCCCTGAGCCAGTGCATTATTTTATTATAATGGAATGATAACACAGAATAAAATCTGGATGAACCTTTATGTTTAGTAGTTTCGGAAGACCATATTACCTAAATGATACCCATATAACATTGGGAAGACATAAAAAAATACATACATAATTAAATAAAATAAAAATCATCATTAGAACTTATTCAAAGGATTCATATTCATAATCTAGGAAATGAAACATAATAACGGTGATATCAAATGCTCAATATGGTTTATATGAAACACTATTAAGTGATGTAATGTCAATAATACATAGATATTATGTTAATGTAAATAATATGAGAAACACACCACTATTAATCTGGAAATGAAAATTTATCAATAGATTTCTTCATAGAGAAAATCTCATATAAAATAATTAGTATATCCTGAATGGTAAAAATTATTATTTAGTTGATTTCATGTGTTTGGAACATTAAACGTTATAACACAAAGAAGGTTTATGTCTATTGGTAAAATTATATTTGTCTATTTTTTGAATCAACCATAAAGGGTTTGTTCCCAACTGTTTTGTCCCATCAGACCTCTTGTTTCCTCGAGGTGCTATAGTGGTCCCCATCCTTCACTGAAATTCCAAAACATTTTTCATACAAATATTTTATTCAATAAAAATATGTATCTTAAATATTATTTTTGTACAGAGAATACATATTCTTCAATATTTCCCTAGTTAAAACAATATTAAAAAAATCATCGTATGAAAAATAATATATGACTAAGACAATAATTATATCCATGACAAACTAATATTGATATTTAATAGAAATGTAATTTAAAAAAATATCTCAAAGGGGCAGTAGAAAAACCACATAAAAATTATTAGGTTCATAATACCAAGTATGTTTTCATGAAACAGAAATTGCTACGAAATACTTTACTTTAATTCCCAATTAATTTTGTCGTGTTTGCACCTCCTAAACAACAAACATATATTTATTAAAAGACTATTACATAAGTGATTTATATTAATTTATATAAAAACTTATCAATTATAATAATTAGATTATATTTATTAATTTTTGTTGATAAAAATTGAACTATTTGATAAAATGTTTCATCTAAAAATTTTAGGTTTTTCTAATCTTTTTCTATTTTGTAAAAATTTAAATTATACATAAATATAATTAATTAAAAGTGTAAATAATTAATATAATTATATTTTCATATATAATATATATTTTATAACATTCACCGATGAGTATGGTTTTATGTGATTATAGATAAATGTCTCTATAGGTGGTTCACCAACCATTGAACAAACATTGACAGGAGAGTGGGAATAAATTTTTTAAAATTATTTATATAGTACTATAACATGCACATTAGGTTATTATATTTAATATATATTTAAATTAATTTATAATTAATTACATTAATTAATTTATTTTTAATGGTTGGTGGATAAAAAAAGAGGAAGCGTAACCCAATGAAAAATGTGTGTTGAAGAGCATTTGATTCCTTGGTTTTGAGGATTAGTTTCTTATTTATAATTACTAAATTTCAAGTAAAATATGTAACATCCTATATATAATAAACAATTAAATAAAATAAAATATTTTTGAATGGTTATATATATCAATTGGGGAAATGGTATGTGGATTATCATTATATATACATTTAATGGTAATTGTATAGATTATTTTGGTCTTTTTCGATCATTACACTAGCCTTTTTAATTAATTAATATTAAGTATAAATAATTGTTCCATAACCTGAAATATCAATTAATAATTATTTTATTATCTATTTAAAACTTGTATATGGTATCATGATATGTTTATAATTTTTTATTATTGAACAAAAATTCATCATCCACGAATGTTGTTATTCGGCACCTCACGGATGATGATTTCATTTTTAAAATAACCGAAAGAGATAAAATATTTTAATGATGGATATTCCATTATCATTATATAATTATAATTAATATTTTAACATATCATTATTATGATAATTTGGAAATAGGAATTTAGGTGAGTATATGAAATGAAAAATGAAATTGAATGGAAATTAAACAAAATGAAAGAGGATTTACCTCTTGAATTCTCGTCTTTCAGTACCTAATTTAGGGACATTACTTTTGAATTCTTTTAGAACAAGAGATAATAGATGTGTGGGAGTGACATGAAAAGTGTATTCAACTGATGTTTGGAAAACATAATGCTTTGGTGGTGTGTGGAAATGTGTTTGTATTTATAGTGGAGATGTGCGGGGAATTTAGAATATTTTATACGTTGTTTTTTTTATTTTTTTTGAAGATGAGAAATTATAAAGATTCATATGAATAAATAAATTAATTTACATATGGTACATTGAACCAATGGTTCTTACATCATCCATTACTCAATTAATATTTTATTTTATTTACAAATTTTATTTATATATATTGTTAATTACCGTATTTTACTTTTCAGAAAAAAAATAATGAATTTTAGAAAAATCCCAAAAAATCACCCTATAAATTTTTTAACATATAGAATCCAAAAATTAAATCCATTTTATGGTAATAGTTTTATAAATATGAGAAATTTAATTTTTAACTATCATTTACATGAAAAATATTGGTTTTTAGTTTATAAATCATTTTATAGCATTGAAAAATTAACTACGGTCTTACAAAATTATACTAAAATCATAAGAAAACAAAATATAAATTTATGAATACATTTTATGAAAATTAATTTTCATATATATAATTTTATTATTTGAAAAATTATAATTTAAAATTTATGTCTTACAAAAATACCAACGCTTAATTAATAATTTGTAAAATAATAAATTACTTATAAAATTATATAATTATTTCATAAATTAATTTATAAGAAGCCTAAATATTATTTATACTTTCTTCGGTGAATATTATATTCATTTTGAAAATTTTTTATTCCTAAGGTTTATAATAATATTTATACGGTACATTTTATATTTCATTGGTATAGGTCCCTTAACTTCTATAAATACCTCTTATTTCATTCACACTTTATTTATAATGTTTTTTGTGATCTCAATGTGATTTTTTGGATAATTTTTTCTTCAATATAGTGTATCAAATAAATTTAATTTATTTAATAGAATATATCACATGTATTCATGGGGTGTTATAGGTAAATGTATTACATTTTTCTACCCAAGACTACTATCTCTAGATAGATACCTCTAACATATAGGGAGGCATACATGGAGTAACAAAGTGAACCCGTTTGGTTGGACTCTATAGATTTTTCTAGTAAAATGAATTAAAAAGGATCCCACATTTCTCATTTATTGTGTGTGTGTGACCCATTGGGTCCCCATATCTCCAACCCATGGTTTCCCTATATAGTTGGAGAGTTTATATGGTATGTTTATGTAATTTTAGGTGAGTCTATCTATCGGATGATTTTCTTTCTTCTCCTTTTTATTCCACTTCAAATTTGTTTTTCTTATTAGAGTAGTGTATCATTCCAATTCAATTAATGAGTGGTGCAAGTTTTTATTTTTAGGTTTATTTTATTCAATATAGATAAAGGTAATCGAAAGAAAATCACCACCAACCATCATTTGATTTATTGGAGGTGCATAATTGATGGAAAATGTTTTTAGTTATTCGATTTAAATTAATGAAATAATTATGTAATTTTAATGCAATGAATTTTATATCACATGGGATGAGTTTAGAGTTCCACTTTAGACTCCCAGGGTATCTATTCAAGGTTTCATCTTGATAAGGCCATCTCAGTTTTTAGTAGATTCTATATGTCTAAATATAAATTTGTAATTAACTATAAATTCAATATTTAATTATTTATGATAACTTGAGTTATTATAGGGCCTCACAAGGGTTAGTGGTTACTGATTGAGTGGAATGATCGTGATTCTATCGTGTAATGTATTGGGTTATATATTCCATAATATCTAGAAAAAATAAATAATATTCTAATGAGGTAGGTGGTAAAAGTTACAACCTGTTGTCTTTTTTTCTTTTGTTTCTGTTGCATGCGATGTGTGGCCAGGTCACCATGGGCTATAAAATATTTAATTTGATTTATAATTTTTTAACTTTTTAATTTATTAATTTTAAATAATATTTATTTAAATGAGTAATATACCAATTCCACTAAGGACCTTATGTACTGGTCTTATGCATCGAAGGCCAAAGGTTAAGGGCATGACAAATTATCTTCCATGAGACACCCAACTCCCAATAAGGGTTTTTATTAAAATGATAAAATGATTTAAATATTGTATTATTTATATAGATATCTCTAGTGAAATTCTTTTTGATACTCTTATTTCCTAAGAATATGATTCCAAATGTTTTTTCATGTGGGATTTATGGAATACCTAAGAGATATTTTTAGTTTTTCTATTTAACCATGCAGAGTGTGATTATCTCCCTTTAATAAATGTTTATAATAGATGGATAGATCTAAGGATAGTTACAGATGGGCTTGGTGAGAAGAACAACCATGTGTGATATTCTAGATTTATATTAGTGTTTCACCATCTCTCTAGAGGGAATCTAATAAGGTATACATAGGGTGGTACATGAGGCTATGCTACAAATAAACCATGGTGAGGAAAGTGATACTCTTGAGTAATGTTTATTGAGTGTTGTAATTTATGGAATTCAAAAATTTCCCCATGTAGTATTTATATTCTTATATTTATTTAGGGGACCCCAGTAGGTTCATAAATTATAAACAGACCCTGAGAGGTTGCATGTGTTAGGGTAGTGATGTTTGAAGGGGTCACCATAAAACTGGAATTAGTGTGCAATACTTAAGGTCGTTTGATGTTTGTTGAGGGAGTGGGAATTTTTATGAAAATTGTTGTCTCTTTATATTTATGTATATTTATAATTAATGACATATGATTTCCTAGTACACCTAGAATTCATCAGACCAGCCTCGAAATATTTTTGGTTCCTAGAACATGCATGAGTATCCAATTGAGGAGGAGGAGAGCCTAGGATTCCTAGGATGTCTCGGACCCAATCTCATGATTTGCTGGCAGTAAGATTCGTAGACTAACTAGAATATGGTATATGTGGTGGAATAATTTGTGTAAATAACAAGAATGTTAATGTTAGAATAATGAATATTCATGTATTATTAATATTCTATAATTATAATTTTTGAGTTATTACAATATTGTGTAACCATTTAGTTTAAAAAGAAAAAATTAATTAATTATTACCAAATTATATTTTCATGAAGTATATGATTTTACATAAAATATTTATTTCAAAGTAATTAAAGTTTTTTTGAAAAAAATAAATCCCATTATAAAATTTCAAATGTAAAAATTATATTAATTTGAATTTTTGGGATATTTTTGAAAAACATTTTATTAATGAATACTCAAAAATAATATTTTTTATTGAAAAATGAAATTTTATATGAACATTTTACAAATATATATTTTTTTAAAGGAATTAAAATAAAATTTTATTAATTACTTTTATTCATAATCCAATTAATGTCATGGGAGTGAGTTTTATACATGAATTTCCTATTAAAATAACAGTATATTTAATAAGACATTGTTTTGAGGAAACATTCTTCTTAACTTTTTTCATGTTTAATTTATATTTATATTCTATAAATTATACTAATTAATTTTAAAAAATTTATTATATATTTTGAATCAACATAAATAATATTTTTAAATAAGTCCAACAAAACTTTTGGTCAAAATGAATTTTAAAAACTACAAAAATCTATTAACGCAAATAATGAGATAATAAATTTATAAGGGGATTAATCTCATTATAAAATGAACAAAATGACCTAAAATTTTATCAAATTACATTTTTATATATTATTTAAATAATATATTATCTAAAATCCATAATATTTCATTTTGGATACATTTTTCTTGATTAAGAAATTAATATATTTTATTCTTTTTAAAATTTCACTTTTTTTCTTCCCCAACATATAAAAAGAAAGAACATATTCACTAATATCATAATAAAAAGATTTTTTGTCCATGAAAACACATTCAAAACCCATTACATGCCTCTAAAAATCTAGATTCACTGGTTTTATTAGAAAACCATCATGGGGAAGGCATTACCTATAAATGTAATTAGGTTGTCTGGAGAAGTGGTATTGTTCTTGACCATGCATTTTTATTTATTTTCTTTTTACAAAACATTAATAAATTATGTAACCGTGGTTAAATAATATAAATATTATAATAAAAATAAATATATATTATTATTCTAATGGAATAAACAATATAAATCTCTTCATCTATAAAATGGTAAATGAAAAGGCCATTCATATCTACAGTGGACATAGACCTTACAGACCCATGAAATTATTTTTCCATCACCACCTATCATGAATGGTGAAAATGATTAATTTAATCTATATATTTATATTTGATATTTATGATATATTTATTATTATAGAAAGGTATTATATCATATATTTTATTACCTTTATATTTATTGCTAAATGATAATGTCCTTTAGGCGCACATGTGGACAACCACGTCCAAGAAGTGATTCCATTTTGTTTTTCACCACTACATCACATTGAATGTACATATAAAATTATTTAAATAAATAATATGTCATTTCTTAGAAAAAAAATAATTATATAATTCTAAAATAACACATAACTTATTAGCATCATGCTTTTTGAAAAATTTTAATGTTACTCCTCTGAATATACATCATACTGTCTCCATGACAATAACATTGTTGAATTTTCCGATCCTTATTTATGGATTGTTTTTAATGAATTAATTTGTGTTAAATATGATAATTGGTTCATTATTATTGTAATTATAATGGAACATATCTCACATTTACCATATTCAACCTTCTGAATCCATTTTACATATATTTAACAAATAACATTGAAAAATTAATCGTGAAATTAATTGATTATGTAATTAAATATAAAAACAATAGAAATGACATATATGAAATAAAATAGTTTTAAATTGTCTCTATACGTAAATAATTTTTTTATTCATGAATATAAATAACATATGTGATGAGTCATACCTGATTCAAGGTGTTTCCTAACTCAATTTCAACTCACTATGTTTTGATTCCACATGATTAATTATGTTATGCCATTATTATTTGGGAAATTCCCTAAAATTGTATAATTATTTATTTCCAATTTCCTTTTGTGATTTTAATTTTTACACATAATGACATCATTTATGAATTCTCAAATCTATTTTATTATTATTAAGTGATTTCACCTCAATTTCCACTCTATTGAGATGATTTGGTTACTATGTTCTTATTTAGTTTTATGTGGTGTATATACTACCCATTTTAGGAATTTAACATGAATATGAATATAATCATGATGATTAATGTTTTAATTCAATTTTACGAAATCTGAGGGTTACTATTTTATTGTTATCAAATGTGTAAGAATTTATTTTACAATCTAATTATGTCGGGATTTGTCTTATTTTCGTTGAAAGAACAATATAGAATACCTTTCATAAAATCCAACTACTTAATTATACTCTAGATATTCAAGGTTCATCTATATTTTAAACCATATATTCATATATATGGAACTAGAATCAAGAAAATAATTGTTTTGAACCAAACCAAATATTAATACCATTTTTCATTAGGTATATTTTTCTTCCATGCCCTATTTTTAAAAAATTGTTAAAAAATGTCCATTTTATTTATCAAGTGATTTATTATATAAATATTATATTATCCTTATATCATTACATGGTCTAAAAATAATCATTATAATGTATTCTTGAAAATGTCATTTTTTACATTCTTTTTAAAAAAGACAAATAAATTTTTTATTATTAATATATATATAGAGATAATGGAAATTCCCATCAGCATAACTATTTTACTCTCGTTACCATATTCAATATGATTTCATTGATTTCACAATGAAAAATCCCTGAGGTAAACCTATATCAAAAATTTCATTTTCAATTTATTTAATGCATTAAAATTATGGATTTTACTATAAAATATACATATCTAATCACTACCTTTTATTTATTGATTAATTTTGTGTCTGTTAACATTCTCATTAAACATTCTCTTCATTTCAAAAATTATTCATTTGAAAGTATATTTCTATTAAACATAAATTTGATTATTCATCATGAATATTCTTATTCTTTATACCATATATCATTCATATAAATGGTGTTTTGGTATGAATGTTATATAAATTACTAGGTAAAATAATGAAATATCCAAATACACTACTAAATATATTTATTTATTATAAAAGAATATTATTAATGGTTTAAATTGATCATTTAATATATGAGAACTAAATTGTACATAGAGAGAGGGTTTGGGACCAGTTATAAATAGCCCATTCGATTCACTAGCATATCACAACAGATGAACCATCTAGCTAGAATTATTTAAATTGGACTTTTCTATAGGTAAACTCAACTTAAACTGCAATAGCGAATGAAATTATTGTATAGATATCTAGATGTATTAGATAATGGCATCCAATAGTATGCATTTCCTTTATTTGGAATTCTTATATTATTATTTATGATGTAATTTCAAATAAAATTATCATTGGGTTCATTTCTTGCATATGTTATTCATTAAATGACATTATGTTTCTAATATTTACCTTGAAATATTGATTATAATCTATTTATTCCTTATAGATTTTGTTGTATGTAACACATACTGTGAATATTAGTTCACAGTTCAATTTCAGTCTTTTAATTGAGATAAAAAACAATATTGTAAATAATATCATGGATGAATAATTTTTTTATTATATGTATTTTTTGTCCATTATAATCATGTATTTATATGGTTATTAAATACTACAAAATTAACTAGTCCATAAATATAAGATCCTTTATTTATTATAACAATGTACTAAATTAGGCAGGAATCTATATATTATAGTAGGGATCATTACAATTAATATCATGAATAGTTTAGTAGAAACCATGGGAAGTAGATTCTAAATCAAAATAGATTTCATAAGAATTATCATAATACATTAGAATAACTGATAAATTTTACCATTATAATGTATTTATTTTAAACTATAATACTCTTGAAGATAATGATATGAAATAATGTGTGAAATTATTCGGTGAATATTCCTTATAGAGAAATATGGGTAAACACCTTTCGATAATGTGGAGAATTCCATGTTCAGTAACAAAATATCGCTGGTATTGGAAATTACACGATTGTGATCAAATTATTGAATAATAATTAGGTTATAAAGAATAACCATTTCTAAAAGAATAAAATTATTGTTCCATATTATAATTATTATCTATCTTATCAATATATGTGATAGATGCCTCAATCTTTTAGATTAATTAATAATCCATTGGTATATGGGTAATTAATTAAGTCTCAAGAAAATATATCCCTCACTTTGGGATGTTTTGAAACTAAAAAAATTATTCTACTAGACAATTTATTAACGACATGAAAATGAGTGGTATTCATGGATTAAAAATAATAAAGTGGGAAAAATGTTGAAAATATCAAATAGATAAATTTTAAAGTGATTTTCATTTAGATATATGTCCCTTGAGAATATAAAGATAAAATGTGGAGGAAAATACACAAGTTAATCTAAAACAAAGAATATTTTGTGGTATATTATGATGATAAATTTATAGGATTAGTTAGGAGTGCTTCACAATACATACGTAATTTTAAAATAAATATTTACCATTTCATTTATGTGATTATTATTAGCCGTCAATGTGAACTATTTTCATAATTTTTTTTAACATATGATGATATAGTATCACGTTTCATTAAGACGAAGAATGAATTTTATATATCATATATATTCAAGGGAAATAATAAAAAGAAGAGGTATATTGAACAACAAGACAAAGAGAATGATTTAATGAAAAATAACTGTATGAATAAATATCCATCATGGGAAAATTATGGGTTCAAACATAAATGAATTTAATTGAAGGTCCTTGTAATTTTCTATAAACGTAGAGAAAAGGGTCATCTAGATAATGAATGAAAATAATATAATAAAACCACTATTATCCAGAGCATCGAATATTGTTAGCAAGGTATTATTCAAATTTATTTCACAAACATCATGAGAATAAACAAAATTAATGGAATGAGTATAAGCATAAACTTATATGATCAATAGCACTAATGCTGATGTTCCATATTATGTAGTGGTAGCTTCTCCATTCATAGCCAAAATTTTAGACTAAAACATTATTTGATTATATATCATTACAATATTTATATCTTTCATGTTTTCCAGGAATTTTAGTAAAACAATATATGAGAATTATCAGTTAAAACACTTTGTGTAATTCTCACTAGATTATAGATGTGTCAATCAGTTTTTAGTATGATACATAATCATGCCCTATTATAGATTATTTTTTTCTAATAAGTTGTATGAATTTGATTTTAAAAAATATATATTCCAAGAAAATAAAATTACAATTTGCGATGAATATATAAAATTAAATAAATTTATAGGTGATACATTATTATTTGAGTCAGGTCAATATCCATGCCCAATGGATCATCAAAATGTGATTTTACGTGATGAAAGAAGACAGAACCTATATATGGAAATGGAAATATTTTTGTTGAGAATGTAAATATTGTGTAAGAATACATTAATGTATTCATAGAATAATTACCTGGATATATTTTAGGGCAAGAAGTTGATTTATCCATTAATTTATTATCCAATGAATGACCCAGATAAAAGAATCCATATATAATATCTATTAAGGGATTAGTGGAGTTAATGAAGAATCATGATCAGTTGTTTGACAATTAATTTATAAGCCCTACTGTTTAACCATTGGAATCCTCTTTTTATTAATTAATATCAATGAAAGATATTTTAGGATGTCTATTGAATATAGGTAATTCAATTATATTTAGAAAATGAAAATGTATCCCTTTCCATGAAATGATGAATTACTAAATAAACGTTACTGAGATCAATTTTTTCCAAATATTGAAATTATTTAAAGATATCATCAATAATTGGTAATGAAATAATACATTATTAGGATACAATTTTGTACAATGTATAGATATTATTAATTTAATGCAGTATCATTTGGATTAACTAATGAAAATCCTTATAAAATAGAATTATTACAAAAAATTATTACTTTAATATGTTGATAATTTGGTGTTGGTGTTTATTGATTGTATCTTGGTATATTTTAAAATCCCTAAGGATAATTAGAATAAATCTTATATCATTCTTGATACTCATAGAGGGAAATAGTTATATGGAAAATTTATCATGTGGAATTATATATTTATAATGATTCATTTGTTCACTATGTTGTCAAAACCGATGGAACCATAGATTATCTAAAAAAGACAACGGCTCCTAATGAATGACATAAAAAAGTAACATAAAATAGGTGTGTATTTTCATTTGTTTGGAATGTAACTATTGGAGATTTGATAAAAAAATCTGGATTTTCTAACCCATTAACTATGATTGGATATAGAAGTTTTATGTCCCTAAGAATAAAAAAGGTGATTAATGTTATGAATAATTAAATATGATATTATATACTGATCTTATTTTGACAATGCCAAAAAAATTACTGATTAGTGATATATTGTCCTGAATTGAAGAAGGGAATTAGTAGTTTCCTTATATGTTATTACAATGTTATTACCAATGAGTTAATGATGTTAAAGAATAATGATCCAAAATATCCATATCTTAATCTTGAGTTGGAATCCATATTATTATCATTGAAAATGTATATATATTATCTCTATTATGAAAGAAATGACATATGTAGAGACAATAAGTGTATAAAACACATATTTTAACAAAATGATCTCAACAAGAAGAAATAATGATGGCTTCAGCTACTCAAAGGTTACAATTACACAATACACTACCATATATTGATAATTAATAAGGCAGTGGATGCATTTATTAAGAAAGATCATGAAGCTATGAAATTCATGGGCATTTAGAAGTGTCTAATGTTTTTAGATTTTGTATTGATTGATCTTATAAATATTATGGAATGGTAAAAATAACTCCCCTTTAAAGTGGTTTCTATACTATATTTATTTGAAATTATAAAAATTTATTATACATATGATGATAATTGTTAAAAAAAATCAAATCCAAGAATGAATAGAAATTATATGACTTCGTATTTGAAGATAGAGTCATATAATCAAGAATTCATATATATGTTATGTCAATCCATTATATAAAATGATATTATTTGATTATTATCACCACTCCAATTTATCTATACCCTATGAAAGAAAAAATATTTTTAGGCATTTGAAGTAAAATTTTGGGTGTGATAACACGAAGCGGGAAAATGTTAATTATATATCAAATTGTTTGGTTTTTCAATAGTTGAAGGTTGAGATACAAACCCATATAATTCATGTAACCTATACAGATTCCAAGGTTTAAATAGAATTCTATTGTTATGAAAATTATAACTATATTATCAAATACTATTGGAAAAAATGATGAAATATTGGTTATTTTTTGTTTCCTTTCCAATCCAATACATCTTCTTTGTACAAGGTAATATTTAAAATTTAAGAAGATAGAATGACTAAATATTATTGATGATTTAAGGCTTCATGGGGAACTTATTTAAATTTTTTCTGATCATGGCCATTTCATTACATCTATCATCTAAGATAATCTTCATAATTATCTTGATGTAGAGCTTCAATTGAGCCCCTTTTACAGTCATCAAACTGATGGGATGTCTGAATAGAATACGGATTCATTTGAATTGATGTTGATATTGTTTTCTTGTGAAATTAGTGATATATTGGATCAATATTCTATATATATAATATTTCTTATAATAATATATTCCATTAAATTATTGAATGGACATTGTATGAAGCATTATATGGCAAGGGATTTCCAAATCTAAATTGTTGGGATAATGTAGGTAAGGGAAGATAAAAGGAACACATTTTTTAATCAATCAATGCCAGATGTAATGACTATTTGTAATAATTAAATAGGGAAATAATAATAAAAAGGTTTTATGGTGATGATTTAGAGAATGATTTGTAATTTAAAGTGGGTGAACACATTTTTTTTAAATAATATCCATTCAAACGTGTTATAAGGTTATAAAATATTTGAAAATGGGCCCCATGTATGTCAGACATTTTCAAAATTTGAAAAAAATTTATGTAGTATCTTACAAATTAGAAATGAAACTAATACTCTCAAACACACATCATATTTTAAAATTATATTTGATAAAAAATTATATTATATATAAATATACGCTTTCACCACTGATGAAATATAAATCTAACCTAATCTATCAGACTATAATGAGCCTATCATGATTTTTGTCACTAGAGGGAATGAGTTTTTGAACCATATTACTCAAATGGTAAATGTAAATTCTAGAGATAATAAAATGGATGAATCAACTTTTGAACCAGAGTAAGTTATGAAGAATAAACACCGTCATTTTTTTATTATGTAATATCCATGAAAAGATTGATTATGAAAGTTATATAAGAGTGATGAATATAATAGTTGAGTTAATGTTAAAATATAACATTTTCATGTCATATTATAATTAAAAAAATTAAAGAATTATAATTAGAGAAAATTATCATCCTTTTATGACTCATAATTTGAATTTTATCAATGGTTGAATTTTCCATGTTTTTCTAAAATTATTGATTTATCAATGAATAGTAAAAAATATAGATTTTGATTGGAAACTATATTTTAGTTTTATGAATATAAAAATAGACATTCTATTTGAAATTGGTTTTGTTGATTTTTTTAATTGTTTAATTAATAATAAAATTATTACATTTGGGATGAATGTTATACCTGAAATTTGGTATGAAAATGTTTTTACACTTAATTTTTTTGAAAACAAAATTTGATCATATTATTAAGGTATAATTTTAAATTTATTATTTTAATTATGAGAAAATAACATGATAAAAATGGATTTATTATTTAGAATGAACATAATTAATAACAGATTCTAATGTAATCTTATTTTTTGTCATAATATATATTAAAATTAGTAAAAATATGTTATTATTGAAATTGTTTATACTAGTTTACAAGGGTTAAACTAATGTGATAAGACTTCAAATTATCTAATAGTATGTACAAAATAGATTGGATATAAATATTTCCACCTTATATCATATAATCCTCTAAAATATTGTATTTTGGAGTTATTTTGATTGAGTAGGTCATTAATATACTTTATATTTTAAAAAACATCCAAGCATGTCCACTCCCCCAAATATAAAATGACACTAATAATGACCCATAATTTTAATAAAAGGATATTACATGTTATTAGATGATTGTTCATTACATAAAATTAATATCCATTCTAGAACCATATACGTATATTATATTTGGAAACATAGACACATAAAAAACTGGTTCATTAGTGTCTCCATAATGTTTTTATAACTAGAACCCTATTTAGACGTATCAAACATAAACGATTTAATTATAAACTTGGGAAATTATGCATAAGAATGGGTGAGGTCATATGATTAAAAATAGTAAATAAGGGAGATATCATTGATAACTAAAATATGACATAAACATATGTGTATGAGAAAAAGATAATAACATTTTAAAACCATTCCCTCTATATAAAAGATTATTATCTTGAGTCACAAAATAATACATCTATGTTTATAATATATTAATCATAAATAATTAAAAAACATTAACCCTGAGATAATAAAAAATTCATAATACATTTAATTGTGGAATAATCAAAGAATATATTTTCATTGTGTAGTCAATTAATATTTTCTGGACCATTATAGTTGGTTGAGTTCACTCCCCATTCCATCATAGTATACAAGGTCAATTCCAAAGATTATAATAGTGGAAAACTACAATTATTTATTTTGATTAACTACCCATTATAGTACTATTTATAGAATGTGATATAAATGATTACACAATGAATTGTGAAGATATATAAGTTTAGTCCCACCTGTCCTTTGTAATAAAATAACTAACATCCTTTATTATAACATAACCACCAACATTTGTTACAACATAACAACCATCGATGATTTATGACACAAAAACCAATAACATAATTAAAACCATACATATGTGTTCCATGTGATCATAAATCATTAATAATATCATAACATCATAATCCATGAAAAGAAAACAGGTCTCATAAACACTACCTCACTTCAGCATTTCATAACCAATGGAAAATAAATAAGTTTAATAAAAATATCATAAACATAAATATTACTCATCTATAAAAATAGATAGAATGGTATAATTATATCATATAACTATTTATCTATAATTAATATAAAATAAAAATATCATATATGAATATTCCATTAAAATAATAATGAAATTTATATGAGGAAAATAATACTTCCACTTTTCAAATAAAATTTATATTAAAAATAATTCCAAAATTTTTTGGAAATAATTTTCTTTGAGAAGAAACTTAGAAACATGGTACAGTATCTTCAAAACTTTGAGAGGTCATGATGGATGTAAATTCTGTTCATTCCATATACGTTAAAAGAAAATTTTATTTTTAATTTTTTATAAAAGTCATAAAAAGTACCACATTAGAAAAATGAGAACATTTCATTTAAAATATAATTTAAAATGTTAGAAATGTTTAAAATTTAATTTCAAAAATAAAACTTAATAATAAAATCAATAATTAAAACATTTTTCAAAAACATGTGTAAGAAAGAAAATATTGTTTGATTTAATAGAGAAAAAAGGTCAATTTTCTATAAAAACACATTTTTGGTCACTTAAATTTTTATGGCGTGGAAAATGAAATAAAAAATGTAAAAAATTATTAAAAAATATTTGAATAAAAGTAGTATTTTTATTGAGTGGTATGTTTTAATATTTAATTATCAAAATCTTAATCATAAATAATCTTGACTAAAAGTGATATTGTATATTAAAACACATACCACTTAGGTAGTTTTGGAATTCTAAGACCCATGAAGGAAATAACATTATATGAAGATTTAGATCCCTTAATTTTCATAATAATAATAATTAAAAACATTAATTATATTTATATACACCGTATAAAATAAATATGTTGTGAATATTTCTTGTTTCCCAAGGATATAAAAGTGATAGAAAATCCCCTTTCATAGGACCAAATTCCTATGTACATGTTTGAACATATGTTTAAAAAAAATTATACCTATTTTATAAAACCATAATAATATATATCATATAATACATGAGTTATCTATAAAATTTTAAAACCATTTAATTATCAATTCTTCATTAAAATTTTTATTCATGGTGATATCGGCGCTATTTTTCATCAATGTATTGGTTTTGTAGTTTTGGTCATTGTAAATCGATCATGGTACAATCGCGTATAGATATATAATAATGACTTAAATATAATTTATATTAAATATATAAATACTTAACTACATCTATAAATTTTATAGATATACAATTGAATGACATCATTCCTTGAGATTCTAAGTTATATGAACACATGAACACTGTTTCCATTTTTATATGTATAGAATAAATGAATGGTAAATTAAAAATCACATCCATAAAATCATTACGATATAATATATATAATATTTATTCATTAATACCATAATTATTATCAATATTTTAAAATATAAATACAAAAAAATCACATCACAATGTGGAGGTGGTTGTCCAAACATATGCACCAATGACGTTATAGTTTTACAATGTTTTATAAGGTAATTAGGTCGATAAGATATTATTACTATTAAATGAATAGTATGTCTTAAAAATAGTATATGAAATTTAAAATAGTCATAGTATTCATTTGCGATTCATGGTGATGGATAATGAATTCTATCATTACGTGGAGATGGTAAGTCGTATATAAGAATAAATAATACATTCACATTAAATTTCATGGGAAAAGGGTTAATAAAGGGGGGATTCATAATCATAATAAAATTTTAGTATATTTAGTATACAAGAGATATTATTTTAGGAATAATATTCAACATTTAAATGTTGTGAATTAAATATTAAAAAGAAAGTGATTGGTTAATGTGATTGCATAATCATTGAAAATACTCCATTAGATATCCTCTTAAGGGCTCTTCTTTTATAGTTTTAAGTAGAAAAGTAACTCTAAAATGCATTTAAGGGAGTATAGAATAAAATTTTATAGATTTTTCTAAATCTAGAAGGCACAATGTGGTGTCATGAACGGATAACAGGGGTTCTGTACTATAATTTATTAGAGCTTCACTCTTAGAATTTTGTAATAAAATAAAATAAAATAATGTCATTCAAAAAAAGGGTTCGATATAGACTATAACTTGTAATGGTATGAATTTTTCGACCACATCTTATTCCATTTACATATTTTAATATTTTTATGTAGTTATGTAATTTAATAAAATATATTATTAATATAATATCATTATTTATCATTCAGACACAACCAATATAATTTGAGTTAAATGACAAAAAAATACCATCGAAATAAGATTTAATAATATTAAATAATAGTAATAAGAACATTTCTTCAAAAAAAATTAGTGTAACACTTTAAATCACTAAAAGTTTCATGTGTTTCATAATTTTAAAATCATTTATTATATACTTTTTATTATGTGGAGAAATATTAGATTAATGTTTCATAAAGATTTATGGTCCTTATAAAATTAATAATACATATAAAAATTTTCTATCATATAAATAAATTCATTAATTATTAATTTGTCTTATATTGTCATTCAATTACTTCATTTTCCCTTATGTGGACATAAATGAGATATTTAGAACTAAAATAATGATAGATTGTATCTTTATTTGATTTAAATATTCTATATCAAATTTCAAAGGGAATGTTCCATTAGATAATTATCTTTAAAAACTAAGGTGATAGTATTCAAACTCACTTAATAATGTATTAAAAATTATTAAAAATTATTTCTCTATCAATTTTATTTATCTTAGATTAATATGATGTAGCAATTATAGAGTTGATAATTTTTACAATAGTTACTATTTATATTGAACAAAATAAAGAGAATTACCTACAAAATTTGATCCTCCAAATTCCAAATATGGTATAAATTTTATCAAATTTAATACTAATAAGCAATAGAAATTAATTTTAAAATAAAAACATAATTCGCAATAAATACCACTTTTTTGAAGAAAAAAACAATTTTCAGTACAAAACGTGGTTTTCTTATAACCCCACGCGTAGAAAAGTAATTAATGAATTTTTAAAAAACACATTAACAATATAATATTTTTATTTCATTAAATAAATTCACCAATAATGAATAATTTAATATATTAAAATAAAAATACATTGTGCACATAAATATATTTTTTGGAAAAATTATATTTTACCTAAAGATGATTTTTATTTTTATGTATTATTTATACATAACCAATTAATTAATTTCTTAAATATTTAAAACATATATTATTAATAATTTTATTTTTTATATTTATAAATACCAATCCAACATCTATGATAAAATTATTATATAATAAAATTTTAATCACATATAGCGGTACATTTATACTCAGTGTGGCATATAACATATGGTATTGAATATAATTAACTTAATTTCAAAGATATATTTCATAAAATATAATTGTGTTATATACTACCTCCTTAAAATGAAGTTATACATTGAAATTATCCATTATGATACAAAAAAATTAGATGTTCTTTTTTCATTTCATTCTCAATATCCCTTGTGGCTTCTTCAAACTTGTGATATCCCAAGAAAAAAATCAAAATGTGAGTAGTTTTGTTCTATAGCACTTTATCTCTACAATACAATATTTCTACATGTTTTTATTATAATAAAGATCATTTTCCAGTCGTATGACCTATGATTTTATTAAATGTGATGGATCAGGTGTATATTTCCTTAGGAGACACACATGGAACAGATCGGGAACATGAGAGTGGTTTAGTAGAAGCACCAATTGATAAGGTATTATCCACACTAAATCAAAAATATCACGATGAAAAATATTCCTAGGGTTCATATTTTCCTTTATTCAAAATATCATAACCTTCATTCAAGGAACAATTTAAAGAGAAACCATCCCATTAACATCAAATTCTAGGTTACAATAATTATTTTTAATATAATGTTTTTTCGACTTTCAACTTCCATTATTTGTTAATGAATGGATATGGAATGCTCAATCATTTCCTTAGCATCTTAAGTCCTAATAACATTGTTTATTCAACTTCATCCCAGTAGGTTGGGGTTCTAAAATTATTTCTATAGAGGGTTTCAGAATGATTCATAAAATTCTCTTGTGAAACCTATTTTTATAAAAAAATCCTGACCAGATGAAGGCAATTCTCCCAACAAAATTTGAAATCCATAGAACAAGATGTCCGTAAATAATATAAGGTTTTAATGGTTCTCTCATACTGACCATCTTTATGTGGATTATATGTCATAATAAAAATCAACTCGGTATACCAATCCTACTTAAGGAATTTCAAAAACATTGAGGTAAACCACATATCCCGATCAGATATAATGGAATGTGGTATATCATGAATGATTACCAATTTCTTAATTCATATACAATGAAAGATAATTTTGAGCGAAATATTCTTTAATGGAAATGAAGTGTGCCTAATTTTTGAGGAGATCGATTAAAAACCAATTGTCATTACGTCTTCTTATTGAATTGGGGAATCCGGTGACATAATATATAGATATATTTTACCATTATCATTCATGTATAGGTAATGGTATTAACGTTCAAGTATAATTTTTTCTCTCAAAATTATAATTTATACATACAATTCACTAAGATATAAATTTAAAAGTATATCTCTTCATGATTTCCCAATACAAATAATCATTCAAATATCTATATTTCATCATTCTCTCATGATCAATTGAGAATTATGAGCTATGAGACTCCACCAAAAGAACCTATTTCAAATCTAGGGTATATGGAATATAAAAATACTTCATGTACCTTATAATCCTATTAAAATCAATGTTAAAATAATGAATATTTAATACCAACATTATTACTTCCACATATTCCTCCTCTTCCACATTAATAAACAAAAGGATAGATGGTCAAACCCATATGTGATAAAGATGATATCTTTCCCATTCTGTCAAAATTTTAATTTCATTAATTTCTAAATATAAAAAAAATCATTAATGATCATTATCATTGATAACAATGCATGATCCTTTTGACTCAGGGAATCTATCATGACATTTTTCAGTCCCAAGACTATTATAGTGCATATAGTCACTTATTGAGTAGTGTTGACTCCCAATTATTGTTTTTAAGCTGATTAGATATTAATAAAAACACAATGAATTATAAGGAAATATAATTCCTCACCCACCCATCATCATTTATAATGTAGAAACTATCTTTGGTTAGGACATTACCACACTCATTTGATATATCGTAACCAATATCCAATTATTAAAACATAATCAACGTAAAATAATGAAAACAAAATATTATTTTCCACAGATTCCTAAAACAATCCTTATATAATTATATAAGTAATTTATACAATTAAAATACTTTTTAAAAAATTTATTTAATTCATCACAGTATAATCTATTGAAAATGAATGGGATTCATAAACATATAATCAACATAAAAATTAAACACATAGAGAAATATTAATAAAGGTGAAATTGGATCATATAAATAGTATAGAAAAATTGATATTAATGGTTTTCTTTATAAATTAAAATCACATAAAATATCACTAAAATATTTCTTAAGGAAAATAATCTATTCAATTTGAAAATCACCTTAAAAATAAATATATTTCCAAAATATTATAGAAAAAAGTTTCTTTTTTAAATATCATGTGATCAGTTAAATGATGTTTAAAAATATTTTTTGGTAATTATGGTAGGAATATATATTCATTCTTTATAAGATAGATGAAAACATTTGATTCCCATTTTTGAAAAAAAATCAAAAAGTTCAAATTTTGGAGAACAACTAAAAAATTCCTTTGAAAACATTTTGAAAAAATGAAAGAACGATTAAAAATGAATTTAATTAATAATAGTATTTATGTAAAAAACTTCTCTGAATTATTCTTAAATATTTCCATGGATTAAAAAATGATTTTCAATTGAAGAGATAAATAATGTTGATTTCCCATAAAAAAATTTCCTCTCATGATTACATAAAGATATGAAAATGAATTTGAAAAAAGTATTACATAGAAATAACTTTTGAAGATTAAAAATAATGTTTTTATTGAGTGTTAAATAATAATATTTCATCATTGTAAGTAAAATAAAATATACTTTCGACAAACATATAGATTGTATCATAATACTATTCAGGATTTGGTAACTATCGAATCTTAAGAATAATTGAACAAAATAGCCTTATATGTATATTAGAATCAAATAATTTTTATAATAATAGAAAAAAATGAAATTTATATTTTTTATATACTCTACAAAAAATGAAAATGATTTGAATATGTCATGTGTCCAATGTAAAGTCTGGTGAGACGAAATTCCATTACCACATGTCTGATTTCATTCAAACATGTCCAAACATCCTATATATGAATATATATGAATTATAAAATAGTTTTATAATTAAAATAATATATAATATACCATATATGACTTATTTATAAGCTTTTACTAATTATTCATTATCAATTTAGTATTAAAATCACTATTCATGGTGGTAACTGCATCACTTTCAATGTATGATTTGGTTCAGTAGTTTTGGTCCATGAACATTGATCATAGTTACAAAACATCACCAATAATAATAATTATATAAATATAATATATATAAAATTTAAAATTATTTATATTTATCAATAAATTTTATTGATATAAAAACAAATTGCACCATTTTTGGAGATGGGGAGTTGTAATTACACATGTATAATGATTCCAATTTTCGACGTACGAAATGAAAGAATTGTATATACTAAATCAATATTTAAGGAACTAATTACATCTTCTATATTATATATTTAAATTAAACCAAATACATATTAAAATTTATGTAAAATGAAAATGAAAAAAAAATCACATCCCTTCATAGAGGTGGTAGTGTACACACAAACATGAATGACATTAGCATTTTCTTATGGTTTGGTAGGTAAGAAAATAGATAATTTATTGTCATTATAGAAGAAAACATTCACATCAATGTTTTTTTTAACAAAATACATTATTTGTTTTACCAAAATACAGTATTTGTTTTTTGTGTTTCGTATTTTTCCCTTGGGATTCCAATGAGGTTTTGTGAAAAAATTGTTATATTGGGATTGGATGTAGGTGGTGTATAGTTGGTACAGAGGTAGGGGAAATATTGAACCCTTGATCAGAAAACCATGAAAACTATTGTATTTTTTTTCCAAGTGGATACTGCATTGTTAGAGAAAGTATTTAAAAAAAAATTGGGCTAATTGTTTAGATTTTTCCACTAACATTGTGAGGGATACACAATTACCACATGTTTTGGAAAATAACGATGGAAAACCATGACAATTTTTAGCTCATTAAAATGCAGAAAATTACATATCTATCATCTTCCATTTTAATTATAAAACACCTTATATGTACCACATTAGCGATTTTCATCAATTTGATCACCCTAAAATCATTATTGAGTAATTTTATCATCAAACATTTAGTGCGTTTTACCCCAAATTCTATAGGAAAAATTACTAAGTCTCATTCCTATTTCTTTTTCCCCCTTTTTACAGTTATTCTCACTTATTTCATGATTTACTATTTTCTAGTGGGGTTTTTCATGTAATTATGGTTTAATCTTGTGTTTTTGTCGAAAATATTGATAATTATTGTTTGATCATCATTTTATAGGTTCTTGTGGCTCTGGGTTTGTGGGTTCACACCAATTTTTAGATGCTTTCAATTTTGGGGTATGTGGTTCCTTAATTTTAAATTAATAGATGAAATAGATATGATTTAGTGGATTCCTAAATTTTTTCTGTGAATTATTTATGGGGTTTGAAACATGTTATTGAAATGGGTTGGTATTCATATGTGATAGAAGATGGTTTCTGAAATTAAATTGGTTTTATTTCTTTTGTGCATCATTGTGGTGTTTCATAAATATATTTTATACAATGTGTGAAAGGTGAATATTGTGTTTCAAAAGATATTTAAAGGTGATAATATAATAAAATTTGGATTTCCAATTAATTTGTTTTTTGTTTCATGCTAGATTCATTGTTACGCTCCATAAATGCATCTTTGAAATGTGAAGGATGTTATAAAAGCTGTATTTTTGTGACGAAATTTTTAAAATGGGGATTTTTCCTAAGAAAATGATTGGACTCCACATGGGATAATTCATTTTTTGATTGAAAATTGTCTTTACGAACCATGCAAGAAATGTGATATATATTTCCAAAAGGTTTCAATTTGACTGTGTATAAATGATATAAAGATTATTTCTTAGTGTTCATATGATTCATCGAATGTGTATATGAAAGTGATGTTCATTTGTGATATCTAAAATGAAATTTTAGAATAAAATAGAATCCCACATATTATAGGTAATAGAACTAGAACTAGTAGGCTTGTTGATTCAGATGTGGTAGAGGATCATATTTATCTAGAAGTATTTTTGATTGAGACACTAATTAAATATGTGATATGACTAGATAAAAAAAATATATATGATATTCCCTCTAGTAGATGATGCATGAGGACTCTTTGGGACCCCTACAACTTTGTATGAGATCCTCTCATGTGTTTCATGTACAATAAATTTGTTTTTAGTTTAAATGATTCATATGTTATGTGGTTATATCCTTTGGAATATGGTATACCATATGTTTATTTATATTTCATGAATCATTATATGTGCATAAAACAATTTATCTTAAAAGGTATTTCTTCATAATGATTTTTTTCTAAATTGTTTTCTTTAAAATGATTTAAATATTTATATAAAAATATTCATTATTATTTATCATTTAACATTATATAATGGAATCATTATTTTTGGTGTAATCTTACCATGCTTTGGCTCACACTCTACATACTACTTTGGGTGCATATAGAATTTGTTTTGTATGACTGAGGTAACAGAATGATATATCATATTTATGGTGGATTCAATACTATTGTTCTACCTCATGAAATTGGTGATGTTGTTGGCTTGAGGGAGATGTGACTCTAATTTTATGGAGGTTTTTTTGGATAGTATTATATTCCTAGTCCATTGATATACTTTTGGGTTTTGGTTAAGGTTGTAAAATTTGCGTCTAAAAAATTTGTGTATCTCTATTTGATGTGGTTATCAGTTATTGTGATGCATATTTTGTTGGGGTTTTATAATGATATAAATAAGAAAATCTATCCTAATGAATATTATTGATACCCAAGCACTATAATCCAGTCCATGGGGATCAAGAATGCCCATCGGGCCATTCTATTAATCATGACGAGTGTCTTGTTGGACGGTATCCTGGATAAATTTAGGATGAAAACATATCGTTGAAGGTCATGCTCTTTTTGGGTCAGGTTATTGGGGAAATATTCTTCATAGGATAGAGATATGATTGTTAGTACTTGAGGTTCTTGTTGTGAGTGTGGTGCTTGGCCAACACACCTCATCATATAACTACAGTATCCACGAGTGTTCTGATTGATTTTACATCTACAAAGGGTGAGACATATAAACAAGGGACTGTATATTGAAACTATGGGGGGTTGGAGTAGTTTGGATGTATTTTTATTATAATGAGTTTATTATGTTTTATTTTATGAAAGACATTGATATTTTTTACTATTACATAAATATTTCAGAACATGTATTGATAAAAGGTTCTTACGGTTGTTGCTTCTGGTTGAAAATTTCTCATAGGGGACTTTCTATGCAACCACAAAATGTGTCCAGAGAGATTTATCACTTTAAATTAAGAATAGGTTACAAGATTTTGTGGTTCTAGTTATCCACGAATTGGGACAAGGATCGATATCTGGTCCTGATTAGGTTCAAGAAGCCAGAATTTGTCCTACAAAGGACAATGCCCATGATTTCCTCAAGAAATAGCCTCTCCCTTTCAGAGGCATCGCTGAACCTATAGAAGTAGAGTAGTGGATTGAGATGGTAGAGAAGGCATTCTTATTTCTTGATACTCCTGTTGTAGTTAGGGTATAATGTTCTTCATTATAATTGGTATGTCCTATTAGAACATGATGAAACTAAGTGGTGGAAGTTTTACATCATGATTATATTTCTTTGAAAAACAACATGGCCATTTTCAAGCAGAAATATGCTAACTAGATTTCAACCTTCAACATATCACAATTTTTTTTGGATTTTAGATTAGGATAATGGTCTGTGATGGGGTATGAAAACAACTTTGTAGAGCTATTTTGGTACACACCTGTGATCATTGCCAATGAAAAGATGAAAGCATCTATGTTCGTAATGGGGTTGTGGCCATAAATTTGAAATCAAGTATTCTTTTTGAATTTAAAAACTTATGATATAGTGAATGTTCACGCCCTAATTTTAGAAATAGATTGTTGAAGCACATACAGTTTATCATAAGAATTATCAGTAGTGGTCAGTTGTAGTTCTTCTCAAAAGAAGAGAAAGAAGGATGAAAAAGGGATTAATGGATGTGGTAGTTCAAGCCATGCATCTCATCTATCATTTTTTCCGCATCTGACACTAAGTTAGCCATGTGTCATTAGTATGGGATGGTGGGGAACATGCGACCTACATGTTCATATCTATCCAATCATTATCACAATGTACAATTATGGGAAAATTTTAGCAATTTTGATGAATTTTTCATGCATATCAGAGTGGAATGTGATCTGTGAATTCTAGAGGGATGTTAACTCGGCAAGAACCATCCAAGAGAGGGGGATAATAGTTTCATGGTCATGGAGGAAAGGCTAGATTATATTTGTTGTAGATCCAATTCAAGGTAGAGCTGAATGATATTGAACATTATCACAGTCAAGCAGAGATAAGGAAAATCCAATCGATGGATTGACCACTAGTGGAATTACAGATATGTATTTTCATAGTTAGAGGTACCATTATTATTATGTCATATGCAATTGTTGTTCTCTTGGATACTGGTGATTCCGTTTATTTTTTTCTTCCCATCTTGTCGACCTCTTAATGTTACCAACTGAGCTTATGTCATATGTGATAATGTTGGTAATGCCAATTTTTATGAAGCATGAGCATGGTTTTAGGTGTCCGTCTAATGAACCCAATATGTCATGGGTTGAGCATGAGTGATATTTTTGGGTTTGGAAAAATATATTTTTTTATGTGATCCTTAGTATGAATTGGGTGGTGCCGTTTTTTGGAACACATTGATTTTTATAGGCGGTGACTCAGTTTTGAGTGACTTGATTGAAGTACCATAGATTTTTATTGTGAATGGGTTCCTCAAGTAGCATGTGTTGGACATAAACTTACCGAATTTGAAAATAAATTTCTACAGATATCATCACATTCATTGCATTACAATGATTTTCTTCATAAAGGTGGATTACCTCTTATGGTGGATGAGTTCATAGTGTTTTTTCCAGTGGATGTCTCAGGTTTTACTCTAGATATGGATGTGTATATCTTCATTGATATGGTTTTAGAGACACAATATATATCTCTTCCCTCTGACTATATAGACCCCATCGAGTTGAGTGAATTAATGGTAAAGATTGAGGATTTGGAGTCTAAAGGATTTATTCATTCAGGAATCTAATCTTAGGCCTCCCCAGTTCAATTTTTGAATAAGTTTTATTGATATCATTGGTTTTTATTTGATTATCGGATGATTAATATGGTAAAAATATAGAATAAGAACCATTTTACCCACATTTATGACCATTTCATTTAGATTAAGGGGCCAATGTGGTTCTCAATGATTGAATATTATTCTAGGTATCTTCATGTTGTGTTTTGAGAGGTGGGAATTATGGAAAATAAATTTTTATGTAGGAATGAACATTCTGAGTACATGATCATGCCCTATGGGTAGGATAATTCTACAATGATCATTATTGATCTTATCAACATGTTGTTACACCAATTTCTCGATTCACTTGTAATGGAATTTTTGGATGGCATCCTTTTCTATTACAGGACCAAGGATGACCATGAGTGACATTTCTTAATTGTGATAGAAACCCTACAAGATCATATATCATTGAAAATTAATGTAAGATAACCTTCTAGAATTGAGAGGTGATGTTTTTAGGCCTTGTGATCTCAGAACATGAGGTTTTCGTGGACCCTATGAAGATTATAGTAGTGATGTCATGTGAATAACAATTGATTTTTTTGAAATGAATTTATTTTTAGGCCTGGGTGGTATTATATGTGGGGTATTTTAAAATTTTAATGGATTTCTCCATATTTTATAGTGCTCTCCCAAAAGGGGGTGAAGATTGAGAAGAGACCAGAGTGTCAAGAATCCATTGAGGATCTTAAGAGGTGGTTTACCACATCCCCTATTTTGATCCTATCAAAATCTAGATGGGTTTTGTAGTCTATTGTTAAGCATCCAGTATGTGTCATGGATTTATTTTGATGTAGGATTCCCATGTGATAGATTATGGTATATACCTAATCCAGCTACGTGAAATGAGTTACCTAACCCATGACCTAGATCAAGTGGTAGCGATTTATGCCTTGATGATAAATAATCAATATATTTTTTAGGAGATGTTTGTAGTTTACTCATATCACTATAGCATAGCCTATATTTTCTTCCTAAAAGATATCAATTTAATGAATAATTGTTGTTTTTATTACCTCCAAGTGTTCAATTTTGATATAGCATATACCTCAGGAACATGAAATTCAGTGGAATATTATTTCTGGTGGAATGTTATATTGCAAGCGATGAGTGGAAATTGATGGTCCTTTTAACTCAGATTCACATAGAGTATAGGTATCCTCATGGAGGTGTTTTCATATCTAGTTTGAAATTAAAATTATTTCATGGATTTAATTTAGCAAGAAATGTTGAGTGATGATATATGACAATGTATTATATATCTATTTAATGGGGAGGATACTCCTTATGAATGTTTGTCATATCTTTAATGTGTTTTGTGATTCAAGGGGAACATCATGGTGCCTTTTCTATTGAGAAGGGCGGTGATGTGGGATATACAGATGCCTCAGTGGGAAATTTATCATGGTGTTACCATGATGTACTATGACATGTGCCAATAGTTCTGGTGGCCATGAATGAAGTAATTTGTTGTGGACTACGTGTCGTAGTGTTAAAAGAGTGAGTAGCAAAAAGGAGAGAACCAAAACACCATCAGTTTCAGTAGCCTCTATCTTTTCCCACAAAGAAGTGGGATGATATCTCTAAGGATGACATTGTTTTATTACCTCATACACCCTGTGGAAGGAATTTCATTTTATTAGTGATGTATTATCTATCCAAATAATCATTTTTTATTCCAATCATATATTAATCCAAATTAAATGAGTTTGGACAGTTATATGTTCATGAGGTTGTGAAGCTTCATGGTGTGTCAGGAAAAGTTTTTTTTATTTTGACTTCCATTTTACCATGAATTTCTGTGATGGCCTTCAAAAGGTAATGATGTCGCATGTCATGTTGAGCATGAAATACAACCTTTAAAAGGATGGTCAGATGAAGTATGTGAATCATATCATAGAAAACATGCTCCAAGAATTTTCATTTGGATTTTGGATTTTTGTGGGATTACAATTTGGGATTGGATATGTCTACATATAAATGTATTTAAAAATACTCAATTTGAATGGCCCCATTTTAATAACATTATTTGTGGTCACATCAGTCTTCATTATGTTGGGATGTGGTGGTTGAGACATTGTTTTTGGGATAGAGTCTTGTCCATGAAATTTAGGATAAATTTAAATTGATCATGAATCAAATTCGATGGCACTGACTCATCGAAAGTCATAATTTGATAAGAGTAGTGGACATTTAGAGTTTTTTATATTTGGGTAGGTGTCCCTAAAAGGGGAACCCCACATGGGTCACCATCATTTGGTTATGTAATGGAAGATAACACCTAGGTGTATTGGACTATTTGATAATACTAATGGAGTGGGTAAGATGTATTACATGCTGTTTTACATTTCAGATGACATGAATTCATGACATGATCTATGTATATTTGTTGAAAGAGTATAATCTTGATCCATCTGATGTGTTGAATTATGAAGAGTTATAATTGGAGGTTGAATTATCATTGTTTGAGTAGATAGTGAGGAATTTATATTTATAAGTTATATTAAATTATGGGATGTTTATTCTGTTGTTCTGAGTTATTTGGAAGCACATCAATGATGTGCATGAGACATGGGATAAAAATTACTAGGTTGAGGAGGAGTACCCAATTTTCATTTCTATTAAAAAATCAAGTTGAAATTATGGGGGTGGAAAGTTTCATGGATAGTATAATTGTTACACCAGTGATTCTATATTAAGGTAATATTATGTTTATTTTCAATTTGGTGTATTCCTTTGAGTTCTCCATGATTTTATGGTGAAAATTTTATTTTTTGGGCTTTGTAGTGGGTGGTGCATGGTTGGCCCGATGTAAGGGGAAACTGTGCTCTCTTTTCAAGGAAACCATGTGGCCAATTGTATTTTTTGGATAATGGTGACAGCATGGTTGGTGAACGTGTTTTTATACAATGTGGAATAATTGTGGTTCTTTTAACTCATGGAATGTGAGGGACACTCGGTTGTTTCACAGTTCAGAACAACAAGTGGTAAAATAATGAACAATCATCCTGATATTAAAAATATGAAAATAACCATTTCCCCCAATTTCATTTTAACCATAAAATGCCTCCCATCCACCACATTTATGATTTTAAGCTAATTGAACCTGCTCCAAGAATTCATAAATACATTGAACCTCAATATTTTTCTAAATTTGACCTAGATTCTTTATAGAAATATCTTTTAAGACATTTTCTTCTTGATTTATACCTTTTTATATGGTTACTCTACTCTTGTTCTGGAGTTACCATTTTTGAAGGGTTTTTAACGTAAAGGGGATTCAATCTAGTGTTTTTTGGGGAAAATATTGATGAATAGTTTTCAATATTGTATTTATAGTGTCTTATGGTTGTGCGGTTGTGGTTTCATAGAGATTATCTGAATTTTTCATGTGTAGGGTAGGTGGTTAGATTCTATAATGTTATTAGATTAATTTTATATACATTCTTAGATTCTTAATTGTGTTCTATGTAAAATTTATGTGGTGAAAAAATATGTTTTGGAAATAGTTTGGCAATCATATTTGTTGGGAGTTGGTTTTTAATGAAAATTGGTTTATTTTCATTTGTCTATAATTTTGGTGTTTCATAAAAATATTCTATTCCATGTTTTAAAAGTTCAAAATATATTTTAAAATAGATTAAAGGTGAAAACGTAATGAATGATTGGTTTTCAAGTGAAAATGTTTTTGTCACATGCCGGATTCCTTTTTATTCACCAAAAATGCATCTTTGAACTATGAAACATGTTATATAAATGACTTGAATGATAATATTGGTATAGAAATTGAATTTTACCATGTAAAGTGATTGGAATAAATATTTGATCATCTTTATTGTGTTTCAAAAATTTTATTATAAACAATTGATGTGATGAAATATTGTATTTCTAAATGATGTGAACATGTAAAAATTTGAGAGTGATGATTTCTTTATGTTCAGGAGATGCATGGAAAGTTTGTGTAAAAGTGATGATTTAGGTGAAATATTAAATGTAATGTCAGAACAAAGGGAATATGAAGTATTTTAATTTAGTCAATTTGAACTATTATGATATGTATTTTTAGAAGTGGAAGTGACCTAGATTCATCAAGCATGGATGATGATTGTCAGACTAACTAAACCAATTTTATGATTACAGACTACATGATCATTGGTTGATATCCTCTATAGTGGATCATGGATGGGAACACTATTGGTCTATAAGAACATTGGACGAGATCCTCTCTTGTGGAACGTGCCTGAGAACAATGTTGGTAGTTGAGTTGGAGTGTTTTGATCACCACAATACAAGGTTCTTAGTTTTCCACTTATGAAAGTTACCTTTAGAGATCTTCCCATGGTTCTCTGTTGTTATATGATATTTATAAGATATGGTGATATCTATCACTATACAATATAACGTATATTTATTTTTAATTCATGCAATATTATTTTTTGAAAAAGGTTTTTTCGTAAAATTGTTTTCTTGATAATGTGTTTTATAAATTGTTTTCATGTAAATTATTAAATTATTTTTATGAAAATACACTTGTTTAATTTTATTCAAATGTTATAGCATGGAATATTTCATTTGTATGTTATCCTACAAAAATTTGGATCACACCCTACATACACCCAAAAGTGTATGATGATTTTTTATATATGACCTTGGTAAAGAAAATTTGTTTCAAGGTAATGGGGGATCTGGTTTATAGTGTTTCACTTTATTCATGTATTTATGGTGGTGGATTTAGGGTGATTTCTCACTTATTTCATGGATTCTTTGGGTTAGATTGTTATTCTAATTATATTACATTACATTTGGGTTCTAATTTATCATATAAATGTTGAATCTGAAAAAAATCGGACATATTTTTGGTAATTTTGTTTGTTATTTTGATGTTTCTTTATGATATAAATGGGTGAAATAATTCCCAATGAATATTGTTAATATCGAGGGACTAGTTTCCAACCAATGGTGATTGTGAATTCCCTTAGTTTCATTCCATGAATTGGGCCAACTGTAATTTTCTATTTCATCCCAATTAGGTTCATGAGAAATAAATATATAATAAATATGATATATAAATATTAAACCCATTATAATTACCATCAATGAATCATGGTCATGTAAAAAAATTGTATCACTTTATAGAGATGTTATATTGTACATATTCATGAGAAATAATTTTAGTTATGATTTAATGGAATGATGATCAATAATGGAGATTATGATAAATATAACAGATTTATAGGTGGTAAATAAATAATTGAAATTAAAGAGATCAGTTAAGGTTTTGTACTCTTCTTTGAAATAACACCTTTAGATATACTATTAAGGGATTTAAGGTTGGAATTTTAGGAAGAAAATTATTTCAAGAATAAAGATATTATAGTGGATAAAAATAGTTGGTTTTTTGATCTATAAGGATCGATGTGCTGAGAAGACGAAAAATGAGGGGAACCCTTTTATAATTGAGGGGATGGGAACTCTTAAAATTTCTAAAAATATGAAAATATATAAATGAAATTATCAATATAAACGGTTCCAAAATGCCAATAAATGGAAAAAAATGGCATAGTAAACCATATATTTTCCCATATCTACATGTATTATTTTTCTATTATTTTTATGAAATTTAATAAAAAATATTTATAAAACATCATTATTTCTAATTTAGAAACTATTTATTTAATTTGGATTTGAAGTCATAAAGACTACGTTCTAATTCAAATATAATCATTAAAACATACAATAAAATTTCTTATACTTTAACAAAATTCGTGGATTACATTATATCTCTAAAATAATGTCACTTTTAAAATGTTTATAATAATTATTTAATTTTTTTTAATATTGGAGAAATAATATTTTTATGTTTCATATTATTTTTAGGTCATTACATAATTAATAAAAAATTAAATTAAATTTATATCATATAAAAAATTTCATTAATATCAAAATTGATAATTTTATTCCTTCATAAAAAGATTTCTTTCATATGTGGACACAATAAAGATATATAAAACTAATGTAGAAATATTCGGATAATTTCTTTTATTTAGAAATTATATTTGAAATTTTGAGGGACACATTCCCCATAAAAAACACATGAATATCCTAAGGTTATATGGGTAAAAATAAATTCATACAATAATTATGATTATGAAAAATTATATCTATATCACATAGATTTAAGCTATATTACCCCGATTAATCAATTAATAAGGTAATTTTTTTACAATTACTATTTATTATAAGAAAAAAAATTAAAGATACCTACATACAAATTTGGACCTCCTAATTAATAATATTGAATAATTTTTAGAAAATAAAATCCCTTTAATTTTAATAAATTAATTAAAACATAATTTGGCAACATGTGATAAAAATGGATTTTTAGAAATCATGGTTTAAGAAAAAAAACATGGTTTTATTTTTATCACTTTCCATAAATAATATAAAATATATGATAAACTATTTTATTAACCGTAATATATATATATTATATTAAAAACATTAGAAAAATTGGATAATATAATTCATTATGATAAAAATACATTATGTGAATAAAATTAATTTTTTCATTAAACAATCACTTTTACATATAGGGTATTTTTATATTCATTTATAATTAATAAATTACAAATGAATTAATTTTATCTAAATGTTAATAATATTATTTAGTAATTTATTTATTAAAATTATTGCAATCCAAGAAAGTAGATTTATTATTACTATAGACTAATAATAATCTATTAGAATGTCATATTTTCATTAAACTCAGTGCTGAGTATATCATAAGCTATCAAAAAACACTATTCATTTGAAAAAAATATTTCATAAAATTTTTGGTTGATAAAACACACCTTATATTATTCTATCCACACATCATGATAAATTTATTTGGGACAATCCATTACCAAATTTATTATTTACATCTCTCTCTATAACCTAGAGTCTATAGTTTCTTTATAAAACCATCATATAAGGGAATGTGTACAAGCCAAAAGTTGTTCGATAATGTTGTGGTAGAGTTTTTAAACATTAATTTTCATTTTATTTATTTTTATACATCCATGAAATATTTTTTATCGATGATTAAATAATAATACCTATATATTAGATACAATAATATATTTTTATATTAAAATAACTACATATATCTGAATAATAATCCACAAAATAGGAAACAAAACCATCATTCATGTGTATTGTGGACTACCACTTCATGGACTAATAAAATTCATTTTACATCACTAAATATCATGGATGGTTATAAGAAAAGATATAATGTATATATATATATATGACATTGATGACATGTTTTTCATTCTAGAAATATTAATATTTCACCTATTTTCTAAAAATACCATTCATTGAAAAAGTGATTGGGTCGTTCGTGCGTACGTATGGACTACCATCCCCAAGAAGCGATATGATTTAATTTTTACCACCACATCACATGGATGGTATATATAATTTTATTTATAGAAATAAAAATGTATTTATGATATAATTATAGTTTTGGAATGATAATATAATATATACCTTATATCTATTATGATTGTTAAGAAATGGAAATGTAAATCATTTGTATGATAGACCTATCATCTCAATGATATAACACCATTCATTTCTTATAACCATATTTATTAATTATGTTTAAAAGTATAAATGATGTATGAAAATCGTAATTGTGAGGTAATTATTCTAGAGACAATAGAAAAATTACACATTTTACCAAAATAAACCAAGAAAAGTGACTCTATATATAAGAACAAAATATCATCAATAAATCTGATGTGAGATTAATTGATTAATTAATTAAATATAACATGGTAATAAGAAACAAAAAATAATGATAAGTAGTAAAATTATTCTTAATCATGTAAATCATTAACAAATTTTATTATTCAGGTAGATAAATAATATATGTGACAAGTCAGACATGACATATGGGGTATCATAAATAAATCCCCATTTGTTATGTTATACTCATACTACCGTAACATTGTAATTTCCATATTATGTGTGAGGTTACTAATGATTCTATTATTTTTTATTCCCACTATATTATTTTAGTTTTTTACACTTAGTTAGTTCATTTAATAATTCTCACTTCTATGATACTTTATTTGTAATGGATTTCATCATAATTTTTACATTATTAAGATATATTTGTTATTACACACCTATTTACTTTTATTTTGTCTATATACTACAAAATTGAGTTATTTTACATGAATTTAAATATATTAATTATAATTTATGTTTTAATTCAAGTTTACTCTTTCAAGGGTATTCAATTTTTAGGATACCAAAAAGGTAAGAATTTATTTTACAATATCTTATTAGGAATTGCGATTATTTTTATTGAAGGAATATTATAATTTATATTTCATAATCTCCATATAGTATCTTATTATAATAATTTCTATAGATTTTACATATTTTATTTAATAATTTTACATCCATTTAATCATGAACCCTAAAAATAATCGATTAAAATAAAATGTGATGTTATCTCGCTTTTTGATAGGGTATTTTCTCCCTCCGGGTCTATATTTTTCGAAAATGATTTATAAATATAAATTATTATTAATCACATGAGTTTTTAAGGATATATTATTTTATCCTAGTTTTTTTATATGATATTATAATAAACTTTATAATTATTTCCTAAAAGGGACATTTTTTACTCTCATCATAAAATGAAAAATGGAATGTTTTCTTTTCAGTGTATAATATTATACCAGAATTTAAATCCACCATAACCATTTTAATTTATTTAGAATCTTTTATAATATTTAAATGACCTTAATCAGAAAAATTATATTATAAAAATTTACTTCAAATCTTTCACTCTCAATTTATTCAATTATTTATATTTTATTACCCAATCATTAATAAATGAATTTACTTCTCATTAAATTAATAAATGCATCCCCAAGTAATGATGTTACAGAATACACATAAACTACTTTGGTTTTTTAAGAATATTATATCCTAACACTTTTAAATGAATGTTAAAAACCATAAAAATGATTATATAGTTATTGAATAGTGATCATACAAATAGTATAAATTCAGGGTTATGTTAATGTTCGTTAATACATATGATTGAAGTGATGGCCATAAAAAGTAGGGTGGTACCCTATGTAGCACATTTATTGGAGATTCTAAAGAAGATTAAATCATTAATATTTTCCAATGGCCAAACCAAATATGATATTAAAAAAATTAATAATCAAATAATCGATATATGGGAGATGTTCAACAATATAGAGATCTTGAAACAAACCATGTTTTCAGAACCACCGTAAAAAAACATTACCATCACACACACATATCTTCATGAGTTTGTTGGTTTAACAAAGTAATATGTATACTGACCTTAATATAATCAATGTTATCATTTTATTATTTGTGGAATAATTATAATATTTATTCATTATTTATATTTATTTATATATTATTATAGAAAGATTTTGTTAAAAATTAAATTCTAATAAAAATAAAATCCATTTTTATTTTTCAATAATAATGAATTCAAGTTATTACAATCCATCTAATTAATTCTAGAATTTTTTAAAACAAATTTTAAAAATAAATAATATTATTAAAAAATATTTCGTAATAATGGTTTATAATATAATTTTATGTCGTCCGAAATAATTTTTAGAAGGGTAAAGAATTATATTTTATAAAATATTATTTCTCAATAAACATTGATTTTGAAATTAAGAAATAGATTATATTATTTACAGGTATATTTGGATAAAATAAATCTTATTTTGGATTCATCACATAGAAATTATCCAATTGTAAATTTTTCACAATTTTATGAGACCATGGATTTTTCGGGATAAAATTATATATTTTATAAATATGTAGTAAGTTTTAGGGCATAATAATGACCAAAAATAATTTCATAAAATCCATAAAAGGGTTAAAAAACCAAACATATTCTTAAACATTGAAAATTATATGTTTTGAGATTATTTTATTTATTTTATAATTGTATTATTAATCATTCAAAACCTATAATACATATTATGGTTTTCAAATCAATTTTGGATCAACATGACTCAATTAACCATAAATAAGGGTAATATTATTACTGATTTTGGTTCTTGAACACATAATATAAGAAATAATAATCAACTACTTCTGAAACAATAGGTAAAAATAATGGTGAGGTTTCTGTTTTGATGAATTTATTATAGTTTCCAAATTCTATGTTTAAAAAATTATAAAGAACTCAAATCTATTTTCATTTATAAATACTTCTCTAATCCAAATAATCTTTACTAAAAATCCTTGGGGAACTAAAATACTCTTGTCATTCCTCTATATTGCCCAAATATGTTTCCCCAATTTCACAACAATGTCTTTCCAATATTTTCTTAACACCCTGTTAAAGAAATAGACATCTCTCTGTTGTTTTCCATTCAAGAACCTTCATTGTATTTATCCTTATGAAACTCAATTGGTTATGTTTTCATTAAATATTAAATTTCCATTTAATTTCCAATATAATTTATTATAATGAAATATAGTTTTTCACTTGTATTTATAACCTTCACCTAATTAGTTACTCTGCCAAAATTTAATAAAGGATCCTCCAAATCTCCCCTTTATTCAAGAACCTTATTTATTTAATGAATTTTGATTTTTATTCCTAATTTTGGGATATTATTGTCCACATTACACATTTTGTACATTTTATTTAAAAATTAGGGCATACCCCATTTTCTCTTATTATGAAATTTTATAAATCTTTATGTACTTTGGTTTTGATGATGAAATGTCACTATGATTTTTCATGCCATACTATTGTCAAGTGAATTATCCTACCATTTTCCAATCAAGGGTATTCACATAAATGCAACTATAATTATTTTATTTTGGATTAATATGCATGAAAACAAAAAAATCAATAATTGTGTTAATATATTTTAAATACATTCATATTCTAATGATCTATGTGGAAAACTTATGCATCTACATGATATGTTTATGATGGGTGCTCCTAGGTACTTCCATAATTAATTATTTAATGTTTGGTTCTCATTAGGATCCATGTTAGTAAACATGGGGTTATATTATATAAAATAATTTATTTTGTATTGGTGGTTATCCTTTACTTATGATTATTATTCCATGTTTTCTTTTTTTTCTTCATTCCCATGTTACTTTTATTCTACCTTTTTATGTCATGATTTATTGTTAATGATTATGATTCTCACCTATTTTTTCTTATTTTTTTCTCCACATGGACCAGATGTTTTACTTTTACCCTATGCTATGTTTTGTTTATTTCCTTACTATGATTTATATCAAACCCATTTGTTATGTAAATACGTAGTTTATGATCTGAATTTTTAGTGGAATTATGGATTTTTAGAGAATGTTTAATAATTTATAATTAATATAAATATATCCTTGTTTTGTGATGATAATTTATTTACCAAATACGCCTATTAAAATATTACCATCAAATCTTCGTTGTTTTACTAATTGAAATATTAAGTAATAATTCAAAAAATAAAGTTTAATAAATATATGGTTTTCCATGGTTGGTCACTCAGTTATGTAAAACTATTATTAGGATTAGGATGAGAAAACTCCAATGAAATTAATTTGGTATATGTTTTTCATGTTAATACATCCTTATCAGTATGGTCTAGGTGGATGTGGCTCTAAAAATATGTACCTATAGGAATCAACCATCAAATTGTTTTATTAGGATAAGCATTATTTAGAACTAGTGAATGACAATGGGTATTTCAAATTACATTGTTTGACATTCATTGGGGTTATAATTTAGTAAATTTAATTTCTCATTTGGATCCATTATTATGAGAAAAAAATTCCCAATATTATTTTACGTTAGAAAAAAATCATTTATAAATCATATTGGATCATATATACTCATAAGTTACGGAATAAATTTCATTTATGATTTATCCATTAAATATTCAATTGTTCATGTTTATATGTTTTATAATTTACAAACTATCATCTATAATTATATTATTGATTACAAAGATGACTTCAACTTGATTAAAGTAGTAAATAGTAGTGTTATCATAGATGGTTCTATGATTTCTTTTTTAGAACACATTTTTAGTATAACTATTAAAATACCATCACAAAATGTGGAATTAAATGTTTAGGGAAAATAGAAGATGATCAAATCATTGCTTCCAAAGTATATAATTGACCACTAATCCACTTTTGTTGGATAAAATTAAAGTGAACCTGTTCATACTCTCATTGGGGTAATTCAAAGAAATATTTTTTTGAATGTATTTTTATTTAAAATATATAGAAATCATACATTTTATAGAAGATGAAATAAACATCTATATTCACAATTGACCTACTATGCTACAAAAGTGTAATGAGAAAGGTTGATATTGTTTAATACAATAATCATACGAATGGTTATTATTTCCCCATTAGTAAGAATATCATTCCCAAAATTATTATTTCAAAACAAAAGATCATCCATTAATAAATTCCCATTGTGAATGAATATGATGGAGTTCTTCCTAAATAATTACCTTGTATTCCTCCTAGAATAAATGTTGAATTTTCTTTTTATTGTACACCTAGAGCTTTTCCAATATCCTATACTCTATATATATTGTATTTTATGGACTCTATTAACTGAATAAAAAACTAGAATGGAATATAGAAAAATGGTTCATATACCCAAGTTCATATCTATGGGGTGATCAAGTACTATTCATCTAGAAGAAGGATGGGTCAATGAGCCTATGAATTTTTTATAATGAGTTCAACAATATCACGTTCAAAATTAAGTAGCATATTCTATGAATTTGTGATTTTTTATTACCTTTTTTGGTCCTATTATTTTTATTTGATAGATCAACATATGGGATATTATCATGTAATTCTTAAGAAGGGTTATATCCCCATGAGTTCTTTTCATACAATGTATATGAAAATTGATTCCATAGTGATGCCAATCGATGTCAAAAAGCTTCAAACATCCTCATAGACTTGATTAGTGGTGTATTTATAGAGACATGCCCATAATAGGCCCAAATCTGAAGTTGACTGTCAATTACATTTTCATTATTACAAGGAATAAAATTCCAATGGACCAGGGATTTTATTTTTCTTTGTAAAATATGTACATATATCATTCATTTATTATAAAATAATACATTAAATTAAACATATTGTCCTTCTTCTTTCTAAATAAATAACAATGACAATAAACTTATTCAATATATTATATCCTTTTATATCTTTTATAATAATCATCATTTATTCATGGGGAAAATATATAAAAATGGTGAGCACAAATGACCAATAAGGTCAAAATATAGAGGAAGAAATATTAAATCAATGAGAACAATAATTATGGAGTTGTAAATAATAGAACAAACATTTCATGTATTTAAAAACCAGAGAATGAAGTGAATAAAAAATATTGAAAGGGAAAAAATATATACACATTCCATGTGAAATAACTTGAAACATGAAAATAAATGTGGAACGAAAGAAACAAAAGAAGATTACAAACAATTAATGACATTAAAATGAAATGTATCCATGAATATGTCAATGAAAAATTGTATTGATGATTAATAACTGAAAATAGATGAAGGAAACGCTTTCCCAATATATGACACATCTAAGGCACATGAAAATATATACCGTCATGACATTTTATAGTATTTTTTAAAACTACGGATAAAAACCAATTTAATTTTCCTGTGTATTTTGTCTCATGAAAACATATCGATGGATTGAGGATCTATTTATAGTCTGGGCTCCTCCCATCATTTCCTTTCCAAGGAATTCTATATTTTGAATAATCGAAATAAATAATATTCTTTATCAAATATGAATATTATATAATGAATAAGGAATTATCAATAATTACAAAAAAATAAAATAACAATGAAAGTAGAATCCATATGTTATATGGAATATGGTTTAAGAAATAGTAATATCGATAAAAAATGAAAGGTATTATTAGGATAAATTCAATGATAGATGATCATATGAGATTAAATATTTTGAGAAGATTAAAAAAAGAATCATTGATGTCAATGTGAAAACTATAATTGGTCAAATTAATTATAAACCACCTAGAGTAAGAATAAGGATAAAATAAATACATCAAATATCAAGTGGAATAAGAATAATGTGTTAATGGGGTTGCTGAATAGAAATAATATAAAAATATGTTAATTTTGTTGATGGAAATATCAATTATTTATGAGATTCTGGAAAAAAATACATGAAAATAACTATAGAAAACATTTTCATTAAAAATCAAACATTTATTCAAAAAAAGGATGCATTAAATAAATAATGATTAATAAATCCATACCTACTGATGAGTTAAAAGAACATTAATTTTTCTAGACAAAACGATGAGAAATGCGTTTTTGTAAAAGAAATAAGATGAATCATTTGAAAATTTTTGTAAAAGAATGAAACTATTGATATTTACTTACCAAATAATAATGAATTAATTTTTGAAAACATTTTAAAAAAATTTTGTTTTTAGAATAAATTAGTTCTCTAACTATAGAGAGAGGAAATGTCGGGTTTTTGTAAAAACATTTCAATAAAATTTTGAGTAACAATGAGTGGAAAAAAGTAATAATACTAGAAAATGGGAATTTGGAACATGAATATTGAATATGAAAGGTTTTATTTAACAAAATTCATATAATTTTCTCTTACGTAAAAACCATTGAAAGATCATTTATTTGTTGTTGAGGAAAATAATTTATAAACATTTAAAATGTAACATAGCACATTAAAACATTATAAAACATAGACCTCTTGAATTAATAATATTAAATCAAATATTTAAATACAAGGTAAGTAACTTAAATCATTATGTAATTAAAAAAATTAGTATATACATCACATAAAAGAATTTGTGAACATGACAGTTGTCTCATAGAATTAAAAATTGGGTTGAATATCCCTTTCCTCGTGTTTCCATTCTGGTGAAAGTCCATAAATATAATATATAATAAGAATATATAAAATATTCCATTTATTGGAAAACTTTTTCAGGTTTATCATGACATTTATTTCACTTTTTACTCTTTTCTATACAACTAGATGAACAATTATTTGTAAATTGTTTGTTTAGAGCATAATTTAGTTTCTATGTCCAAAAAAACATTAAAAGGTAAATATAATAAAATGGGTCATTATATAACATCTATATAAATATAATCATGAAACATTTATGATATTTATACTAAAATTATAATTTTTAAAATAATCACATGATGCAGTAATGAAAAATGAATAAACATTACTATCATGGTGATAGTAGGTTGTACAAATGCATGATTAACGTTCTTATTTATCAATGATAATTATGTAAATAACGTATGTAACATAATATTATTAAAGAATGATATTTAGATCATAAATAACATATTATTTTTCATATATACTTAGATATTTTATTAATTTTTTTAAAAGTAATCACATCCTGTTGAGGAGGTGATAGTCCACACGTCCATGAATAATGATATCACTTTTTATGTGTGTGAATGAGAAATAAAGAAAATAATATATATATCATGATTTGTAATAATATACTGAATATTATATACATGTTATAAATATATTATTTGATCAATTATAATCATCTATTATATATTCAATGTATCATTTAATCAAATCACATCGTTTTGAGGGGGTGGTAGTCGACACTTCCTCAAACGATGTAAACGTATTAATGAAAAATAGAAATTATTAAATATATCTGTTATAATGTTATTATATAAGTATAATCAAATAATAAATATCATAAATATCAAATATAAAGAAAATTCCATCATAATTTACACCATGGTAGGTGGTAATGAAACAATGAACAATCATCATTTCGTAATGCAGTAGTTCTCAATAAATAGAAACAATATGGTCAATACCAATTAAGTGGATGTGTGTGTTTTTATAGTTCAAAACCTTAATAAAAAATTATAAGTATATTTCTTATACTGGTTTTTTTATATAATCATGATTTAAAATTTATTTAAGGGGTGGAGGAGTAAATGAATGAAATGTGATCGTTCAAAATCATTACCTTAAATATTGGATAATCCTTTTGATTTATACAAAATGGATTTCTTGGATGTATTTATACCTTAATGAGTTATTAAATTTAGATGTTGGGGGATTATGGGGAGATATATTGATAGTACTCATCCTAGCATATGTGTTTTTATAGGAGTGAGTAATTGGGAGAAGTGGCGGCCATTTATAATGGAGGAAATTGACTCACTTAGAATTTTTAAAAACATGTTTGGTATACCGATGTTTTTTACAAACAGAAAGTCATAAAAAATAAAACCAACTCAATAATGTTATTTTAATGGAATATTTATGGCCATAAAATGGATTTTTTAAAATTTTATTATTAATTAGTTCCACTAAGATAAACGTTCATTCTTTTATTAAGCTGAATTTTTCCCAAATAATTGTAATTATTTTAATTAATTTGACAAATATATTTGATAAAAAAAATAATATAACTTATTATAAATTATAAATTATGATTATTCCAAATATACAAAAAATTATTTCAAATTCCATTCATATAATTTAATGAAATTGATTTAAATTTTATCCCACAACTGTGGTGATAATACAACTTTTTAACGTTAAAACATATAAAAGATTGGTATGTTTTTGTATTCAATTTTGAAGTAAAATTTATTCTCATAACATAAATACTATTAATTTATTTAAACTTTTTATAATTAAACATTCAATGAAATTTTAAATATTATTTATCCTTATAAATAAATTAGATGAAAAATGGTTTTCAAATAAAATTCTGTAATTTTAATTATTCATTAATAATGAAATGTATCATAAAAATATAGAAAATTTAACATAACCTAATTAGTACGATTATATTTCAATAAAGAAGTTTAATTTTACATATTACATCAATTATTATGTCAAAAGTAATATTTAATATGTGTCTTCTTTAAAAATTGTTAGAATTGTCATTAAAAAATACAGGTTTTTATTTGTAAATTCATGTTTTTCTTATCTTATGCATATCAAGAATAATGGATGAATATTAAAAAATATTTTATTTAATATATAACATATAAATTTAATTAAAATAATTAAATATTTATAATTAATTAATTATATTAAGTCAAAACTCTTTTGGAATCATAAATAAAATAATATTTCTTTTTATATCCAATTGGATCTTATATTAATTTATCATTAATTGGTATCCAATGAATTAATTTTTTATTTATATAACCATAAATTTTTATCATTTTTTAAACACAATCCATAATATCTAACATAAAATCTTGGATATATCCTATTTTATTATTTAATAATATTTTCATAATATATCACTTTTCTTTAAAATAACCATAAATTGTGTTCAATGCACTCTTACATGGTGTTTCATGATTTGAAATATATTGAATAAATTTGAAATAGTAAATATATTATATTATTTATAGATATTATATAAACTTACACACTTTGTGGCGTGTTTGAACACACTATTGAAAAACATGGTTTTCACTATATAATTTTGGGATGTTACATAACCACCACATTGTTGAAATTGCATCCTAAAAATTTAATCTCTATATTTGTAATAAATTTTTTGATATTTATTATGTTTTAATTCGAAATCATGATAAAGGTTTGTAAATTATCCTCTAGAAAATATAGAATGGGATGTACAATGTTCACTTTAACTAACATATAACTAGGTATCAAAGTTGGAGAACATTAGTGGTATATACAGATACACACTTAGAAGAAAAGAATAAATATTTTTAGGGACTGAATGATGTAATAAAATAGAAATAATTTAATGATAAAATGAATGTTGGGGGGCCTTAAATCCATTAATATGTAGTTATTTAGAAACCCATCAGTTTAACAAAAAATTATGTATTAGGAAAACATTTTTGATTGAATATACATTTCCTAATGTTGAGGAATTCATTTATAGCCTAACAATAAAATGTAATTTACATACTTGAGATCATTTAATTTCAAGTGAATAATTCCATATATTAGTTTATCTTTGATCAAATTTTCATTCATCACATTACACCCAGAATATAATTACCATTAATTATTTTTTATGCCTAAGGCACTAAAAGAAATATTTAAATGATCATAAGGCCTATAAAAGAGTATCAAGTTGCTTCTAACTATCTTCCAAAACAATTATGGTTTGTAGTTTAATATATAATCCTATATAATGAAATTAGTAGTTCATTATTAACATTTATTCATCTATTTTTTAGATAAAAAACAATGAAATGTTAACCATTACATTGCGTAGTTTAGTGGTTGGCATGATAGAATTATCAATTTTTGTTCTTGGGTTCATGCGCCGAATCAATTTTTGATTTGATTTATTGTCTCATGACATACATTATTTCCTTTTTAAACCATATTAATATAATATTAAAATTAAATCTAATTGAATTAATTTAAATAATGTTAATCATTATATAAATATTTAACTAGGGCTTTCAATACAACCAAAATACATAAATACTTCATTCGTTTAATTTTCACGTATGTCAGTCCTTGTCTAATTTTTATTCATTATATAATATTTTGTAATTAAATATCATGAAATATTATATTAAATTTAAAATAAAATAGGTTTAACCTGTCTTATTCATTATCAAAATCATTCATAGTGGATTATAAATAATATATTAATTATCCTAAGAATATCTCACGAGAGTGTCAAATTAGGTGAGCTCTAATGCCTATAGTCATGTACCTATTTACACTTTGTTAGTCTCTGAACACCTTGCCAGATTTATTATTCCATGGAACATTTTTTCCAAAACCAGGGCTATATGTTGTATCTATACATGAATTTATTTCTAGGAAAACCTAGAAAACATATACCTTACAATGATTTTAGGATTTTCATATATAGTTATCCTAAAATTATACATTAGGTCTATGTTCTGTAATCTATGTTTTCCTAAAGCATGTTCCCCTTGGATTCTATTAAACATCCACTAATACAAACTATTGTGACCTGACCCCAAAAGGCATATATTTGATGTATGCTATAAATTAAATTGTCATTATTAAAAGGAATAAAATCCCAAATAGAAGAAGAGTTTAGTATTCTTGGTAAACCAGACAAATAATTGAGTATTTTATTACATAATAATACACTAATTACAACATTTTTTTTATTTTTCTAAATAACAAACATTGTGAATAAATTTATCCAATCTATCATATTACTGCATATCGTTCAATGTACGTTTCATGGATTTATGGGGAAAAACATAAAAATGGTGAGCTCAAATGCTCAGTAAAAGAACAAATATAGGAGAATAAATAATGAATCAATGACAAAAATAATATTGAGATGATATATAATAGAACACACATACCATATAATCATCAAAATTATAAGAAAGTACATAAAAAATATGGAAATGTAATAAATTGAAACAAAAACCATTGAAATAACTAGATATTGGAAAACAAACATGTAAATGTAATATAATAAAACTCATTCCATATAATCAATGAATTGAAAAATAAAATTTATCCACATATATGTTGATGAAAAATACCATGTATGATTAATAACTAAAAATGAATGAAGGAAATTATTTTTTTAATTGATGTCATGACTAAGTCACATGAAACCCTATACCATCATGACCTTTCAAAAATGTTTTAAAACAAAGGATAGAAACATATTTATTTTTTGACACATAATTGTCTCATAAGTACATATTGATAATATGGGGAGAAATATATATTTCTGCCTCCACCTATCATTACTTTTGAAAATCATTCATCATATTGATGAATCAAAATAAATAACCTGACTTATCAAATATCATTATTACATAAAAATAAGAATTATAAATACTTCCACAAATATTGAAATATCTATCAAAGTATACATTATTTGTAAAATGATATATGGTTTAGGTAATAGAAATATCCATGGTAAATGAAATGGATATTTAGGAGAAATTTAGTGTTTGGTGATCGTAGGGGGTTGAATATTTCATGTATAGTAAAAAAATAATCATAGAAGTGAATGTAAATAAATTCCTTGATAAAATCAATAATAAACCACCCAAATATATAATTAATATTGTATCAATACAAGTAATCCAAAGAAGAGTATGAATAATTTTTTATTTTTTATTAATATAAACAATATAAAAATATCTTAATAACATTCTTCTCAAAAATAACCTTTTTTGGAAAAACCTTTTGAAAAAATCCATTCATTTAAAATCACATTTGAAACAATTTTCTATAAAATTACCATTTTAGACATGAAATTTATGCTTCATGAAAACCATGGATATTAAATTATTACTTATCGTATTATATAAAAACCATTGTTTTAGTAAGGAAAAAATGGTTGAAAATTGAATTATAGGGAAATAGAAAAAACAAATTGCTTTAAAAAATTAGTAAAAAAAAGTTTAAATAATTTATTATGAAGTAGTGTTAAAAATATTATTCAAAAAAATTTAATAATATAATTTTTAGAAGAAAATGGTTTTCAGACTTGAGACATAAATAATTTCTTGTTTTCATTAAATCATATTCTAAAACATTTTGAGTACCAAAGAGTGGAAAAAATTATACTAATTGAGGAAAATGACAATGAATAAGTAGATTTTATGTAAATATAATGATTAATTGAACAATGATCATATAATATCAATGAAATCATATTTCAATGAAAGATCATTGATGTTATTATTGTGGAAAAATAATCCTTAAACATTAAAAAGTGTCGTATACCACTTCAGAAAATGTTAATTCATAAAAATAATGAAGGATTAATATTCAATATATGTTTAAAATACCCTGAAGGTAATGTAATTCACTATATAATATATAAATATGAGTATTAGATACACCAAATAGTAATAGAAGTGGAACACATGTCGTTTTTCTCAAAGTAGTAAAAAAAGTGAGATGAAAATCCCTTAACATTGGTTTCCTTTTGGGGAATGGCCATTAAATAATTGTTTAATAAAATCTTGTTAATTATTTATATTCTTGAAATCCTTTTCTTATTTATCATTAAATTTTTTCCCTTTTTACTATGTTTTATACAACTACATAAAAAATACTTTTTATGTTTGGTTTGAAGTCCAATTTCATTATATGTGTCGAAACCAAATTTGGTAGGTCAATAATGGTCAAATAGGTCCTTATATAACATCTAAAGAAATATATTCATGTAAAATTATCATATTAATATTTAAATTATAATATTAAAACATTCAATATAAACATTTATAATAAATGAATCAATGTTACAATTCAAGAGAGTATAAGACATATGTATGCATGGGTAATGTTCTTATTTTACAATGATCGTTATTTAATGAAGGTATATAGAAGCATAAAATTACAGAATGAACATTGTATCATAAATAAAATATTAAATGTTCAGATATAATTATATATATAATTGATATTACGAAAAAGTAATCACATCTTATCGAGGAGGCGGTAGTCTACACGCCCATAAATAACGTTGTCACTTTTGAATATTATAAAAGGGTAATAATGAAAAGGATATATATATATATATTTACATGAAGTTAATTTTGACATTAATGTCTTATTTACCTTAATTATGTCTGATATGTTTAATTTGAATCATATTTTATATATTCTATGTCTTTTTTGAATGAATCACATTGTTTTGAGGGGGAAAATGTCCACCCATACTCAAATAATGTTATCGTATTAACCCTAAATGATAATTATTAATGGAATGTGTTATAATAAAATTAATAAAGTAAAAAAATATAATAAATATCATATATATAATGTATAATGTAGTTTCCATAAAAAATTTCATGGTGATATGTGGTAAATGAAAATTTTAACAATCATCATTTTGTTAGGAAGTAATTCACCATAAACAGATGAGTAAGTTCGTTACCCATTAGATGGATGTATGTGTTAGAATAGGTGGAAACCATAATAAGAAAACATCATTGTTTATTAAATCTACTTGTATTTTTTTAAATAATCAGTATCTAAAAATAATTTCATGGGTGGAGGAGAAAATGAAATAATATATATATGGAAAACGTTACATTTAAAATAAGGTAACTATTTTTGATTTATACCAAAAGGATTCATTGGAAGGAATTTTTCCAAAAAAGAGGCTTTAAGGTATAGGGGTGTGATATTGGAAATCTATTTGAATATATCTTTTCTTAATATATGTGGTTTGGGAGGTTTTTATAATGGGAAGTAGTGGTGGCCATCTATATTGGACGAAACCACTCAGTTGGAATATTTAAAAACATTTTTGGTGTACCCACGTTTTTACCTAAAAATATTGATCCAAAACCAACCAAACACCGTAATGGTTGGATAGTTGAAGAATTATTTCTATTAAATGGGTCTTGGGAAACATGATGGGTCATTTGGGCCACTAAGATAATGGATTAGTTATATATAAAGCGTAATTTTGCCTTTATAATTGACCATAATTTTAATAAAATTCACTACAATTTTTTGTCAGAAACTAATCCTAACGTATTATAAATTATAAATTTTTATAATTAAAAATAAATAATTCATTTTTTATAATTCCAATAATATATTTTAAAAAAAATTATTTAAATTTAATCTCATATGGGGGTACGACAATGTATATCTTCTATGTAAAAACATCTGAAAGTTTGCTATGTTTTTTTAATAAATTTAAAACTAAAATTAATCAAAATGACATATATTGTATTAATTGATAAATATATGGTATAATTAATTTTTAAGTAAAACTTAAAATTTTATTTAACCATATAAATAAATTAGAATAAATAACTTTATTTAATAAAAATTTAATATTTTTAATTAGTCATTAAAAAATGAAATGTTTCAGAAAAATATAAAAACATAAACCTAACATAATTATTATTGTATTCATTCATATATTAATTTTTTGACATATTATACAATTATAGTGTCAAAATTAATATTTAAAATGTGTTCTCCATTAAAAGGCTGTAAAATTCCCTTTATAAAAATATTTTTTTTATTTAAAAACGAGTATGTTAAGGTATTATGCCTAAAAAACCTAAATGATGAATATAAGAAATATTTCATTGAATATATAAAATATATATTTAATTATAATAAATTACTAAATTTAATTAATTTTTTAAATAATTAAAAACACATTTAGAAGTATGAATATATTATTATTTATTTTAATACCCAATTTGTTCGTATTTTTGTTTCTCATTAATTTGGAACCGTTTAATTATTTTTTTACCCATATAAATCTTAAATATTAATATTTTACTTATTAATATTTATAAACACTAGAATAATAGGTATGTTATTTTATAATTTAGTAATTCATAATATTTAAATAATATAATATTGTGTGGTAAAAATAGGTTTTGCATGTAACGCAAGCCATAGAATAAGGTTTCTCTTTGGTTTATAAAATTAAATCATAGGGGTTCATGCATTTAAATAATAGAAAATATTTTAAATAGAAAATATATTATATTTTATTTGGATATGATATTCCCTTATGAAATTTGAGACACATGTCATACATACTATAAAATACAAGGTTGTTACATTAAAATTTTGAGGTTTTAATGTCGTTAGAGATTACCTCAACCAATTATAGGTAGTCTTTATAGATGATATTATTATATTATTAAAATTTTAGGAAACTTAGTATCATTCTAATACATTAATAAAAATATTATAGAATAAAATATTGTAATTAAATTACAATAAATTTGAGTTCATGTTGTAGTTAGTGAGTTTCCTACGTAATGTCACCTCCAAAAAAAAACAATATCTATAGATCCTTAATAAATTGATACTATTGATGGGTTTCAATGAATAACCTATGTAAAATCAATCCATATTTTCACTATTTTATTTTGGTATTATCACAGATTTTCAAGAAACATCTTCTATTTGCCAAACCCCCTAACCAAGTTAATTTAGAAAGGAGTCAAGATTGTATGAAATGATGAACGCATGGAATTTTTTTAAAGAGATGAATAAGAGGATAATAACTACACCAATAATCACATTACCCACCAGTGGGGAATGATTTGTGATCTATAATGATGTATCTAAAAACATCTTTGGTTATATACTCATGAAAAATGCCATTATGATAGGTTATACCTCCAACCAACTAAAGATCCATTAGAAGAACTACCCATCTCGTGATCATGAATTAACTGTAGCGATCTAAATATTAATAATATGAATTCATTACATATAAATGGATAAGAATAATACATATAAATAACATAAAATTCTCATTATATATTAAAAAATATAATTATATATGCCAATGGAGGTAGTTATGGAAGATAAATGTTAATGAATGTTCTATCCATTATTATATAGGGAAAAAAATAATTTTGTAGAATATTTGATTAGAAATAATCCCAAAACTCTATAGATGATATGGATTTCAAGGTATCTAATCTTCTTGGAAATTGGAAGGATAAATATTTGAAGAATAAAAGGATCATCATCCTAATAGTCTCGTGTTACTACTCAACCATTCACTATTGAGAGGACCAAGGAGGATCTTCATGATGATAAGTTGGTACTAAATAAGGGTTTGGATATACTAGACTTTAACATTAATGAATATATAGTTGTAATTTTTGGAACCTAGATATGTTCCCCATCAAATCTATAACCTAAGGGGGACCTTTTGGATGATGTGAATAGATTGTCCAGATCAATTATTTTAGGAATAACAAATATGTATTGATATTTGAAGGTAAGATAATATTGTAATATAATGAATCGGGATATTATGGAGTTTATATCTTGATGTATTGTATTCAAGAAATTAATGTAAGAAAAAAAGTATAATTGTTTGAGGATGTCATTTCCCATACCAGTATGGGTATAGGAAAACATAACTACGGATTTCATTGAAGGACTCCCCAAGACACCTAAAGGAAATAATGCCATATGGGTGTTAGTCAATCTCTTTACTAAATCTATTCATTAAATTTCCATCAATAAAGATTTATCCCTTGAAAAACAGACTAATATATTAATATGATTATTGGTAAAAGTGTATATAGTGCCACATAATATTGTATTTTTTTGATATCCAAGGATGAAATCAAGGTAATATATTACACATTAACATGTTTTCAATAATGAACTGGGTTTCATAGTATATTTTCACCCACAAATGGATGCTCAATATGAATGTACCATTCTTGCACTAAAACATATGATGAGATCATAGTCAATGGATTTACAAGGATGTTGGAATCAACACCATACCTAGGTAGAGTAGTCATATAACAAAATATTCCATTAGATCATTAAAATGGAACCTTATGAAGATCTATATGGGAATAGGTTTCAGAGTCTAACATGCTGGGACGATGTTATAGTGATAATGTTATTGCGATCAGATCATATCCACGAGATGACATAGAAGTTCAAACCATTCAATTTCATATGAAATCCACATAATATTGATATAAAATCTGAGAAAAAATAATTTATGATATTGGTATTTTAATGTCTATGATAATGTGTTCCTATATATATCATTATAGGATAATGTTATGAGGCTTTAAAAAATGGTATGACTTAGCCAAAGTTGTATCATCTCCTTTGATATCATTGATTTCATCAATGGAGTGGCCTATCGACATACAGAACCATCGTACCAATCTTAAGGTCATGCTAAATTACATGTAAACCTATTTCTAAATTATATTATAGACCACTACAATTTAATAACTATAGATGTTATACCATTTAATAATTATTATTCATGTGATTAAAATCTTGTTATGATCTTGGACCGTAGAGAAAAAGTTCTAGATACTAAGAAAACCCAAATAGTGAAACAAATTAGAAGAAAAATAAGTTTAATGAATCGATATGGGAAAATGAATATGCGATGTCATAGAAGTAAACATGTATTTATTAGTATACAAAATGAAAACTTTGGGAGAGAAATTAATAAAGGAGGAATATTTTAATGATATTAACACTTACCAATGATATTAATTTCTTTCATATAAATAAATTCATAAATAAGAAATAAAATTATAGAATATAAATAATCATATTTAGTTTGTTGCAAATATACTATCCTATAATATTTAAAACAACCATAAACATAAAAATAATAGATAATATATTGACTAAATAATTATCATATGATTAAAATAAATTAAGGGCTATAATAATATATATTTATGCATAAGAAAGAAGTGATGGCCAATACCCTTAAGATCATACCCTATCAAGCTCAATTTTCAGAGCATCTAACAGATATGTTATCTATGGGATTTTTCCTTGAGAAATACAAAGCTATGATTAAGCACCTAATATAAGAGTAAAACCATTTATGGGATAAGGTCATGATCATCAAGATCAGGTCCCAATCTACATTCACCAATCAACCCCAAGAAAATATCCTCATCGCACACCATACACATACAGAATTTTTAGCTATAATAAAGTTCTACGTTACTAGACCTTAATTGAATTTATATGTATGTATTATTATCTTTTAGATAATTTTTATATTTATTTCATATTGACTTTACATTATAAATGATTAAATAATGAATTTGATAATAATTATATTTCAATACAAAAAACATGAATTATATTTTTTGGTAAAAATAAATATATATTATGAAATTCATTGTGGAGAATAATTAAATTTTCAAAATCAATGACATTTTAAAAAAGTATTATTATTCATTATTATTTTTTATGTATATTTGAAAAAAAATAAAAGTACAGAATAATTTTTATAACGGTCAAAAACTGTTATTATCAAAATACTATTATTTTTCATTAAATGTGGATCTTGATTAAAAAATATTATTTATAATTTTAATATAATTAGTTCTATAAGGTAAATAATATTATAGGAATTAGAATGTCAAATTAATCTATTTGTAAATTGTTCAAAATTTCTCAAGACAATAATTTTTTTATATAAAAATAAAATATTGTATAAATATATAGTGTTTATTATGACATCATTGGGATCAAAATTTTATGTAATATATTCCTTAAAGGTACTTAATAACAAATATATATTTACCCTATAATATTAATGTCATTTTTAGGATATTATATTAAATTTATAATGAATTCAAAAATCATATAAACCCTATACTATATATAAATGTTTTAAAATCATTTCCTCATGAATATAACTCACTTACACAAAAAATAGTATACTATATTTAAGAGTTTAGTGAAGGAAATTATTATATAATTAAATACACTCCTATTTGAATGAATACATGGGAAAAAATATGTGATATTGTTGATTTTTATTACATTTTTATATTGTTTTCAAAACAAATGTTATGGAAATAATAAATAACTCCCATATATTTACTATACCTCCATAACAATTATTTCATTTAAATTTAATTAAAAAATGTTGGATATGACTTTAATATTTTCATTATTCTCTAGTGCCCCCCCCCCCCATAGAACCCCAAGATCTGATGGATCATTTCTAATGCATTTGGAAAAACCCACTCAAGGATTGAGCCCTATCTCTTATGTTTAATGTTGATGAACCTTCTTTTTATTTAATTATTTGAATATCAACAAGTTATATGTTCATGAATTTAAAAATCTTCATTTACTATATAATATTATTTATTATAATGACATATCAAGTATCCCCACATTCTTAAACCTTTACCTAGGATATTTCTATGACAATATTAATTATGGGACCATATATTTCTCCTTTTTACTAAAGAGACTTCTTTTTTTTATGCCATTTTATTTCCAATTACATAAGTTTGGTATTTTATTCAAAATTCCACATACTTCTTTTATCTAAAAATATTATTGTTTACTTTCTCTCTCATTAAACCATTTTACGAATAAATTTTATATTGTATTTTTTCTATCAAAATTCCATTATTATTTCCCATGCCAATTTATTGGGATGTGAATTCCCTATCCCATTTCCATAAAAGGTAATTCACACACATATATATACATTTAATTATTTTATATGGGATGTAAACGTATCTCCTCAACATTGGGGTCAATATACATTTAACACATTATTATGTTGTATAATATATGTGGAATAGTTTGTCTTGTACTTGAAATGACTATGATTGGTGTTCCTAGATATTTCTCTAATGCATAATGAAATGTTATAATATCATCATATTCTTTGTAAGGTTCATTAAAAGTTATACCAAGTAAAATATATCACTATTTAATTTTGATTAAACATTATATATGATTATTATTCCATGTTTAATGTTTTGAACACATTCCCATGTTTTTTATGATATCATGTTATATCCTACCACACTGTCCATGATTATCTTTCTCAACTATTATGTTATATTTTTACGTGTCATAACCCACAATTACCTATTCCATACTATGTTTATTCTCTAAATGGCCTTTATAGAGAACCATTTCCTATTTATATCCTCGGGTCATACTATCCTGTCTTAGAGGAATACTATATTTTAAGAGTATTTTAATCAAAATTTCAATAAAATGGTCGTTTCACTATTTTAGGACACTATGTTTTCTATATAATACTCCAAACACAGTATTCTTCTCAATATTCTAGGTTGTATTATGTGTATCATTATGTCGTAAATCTTGAAAAAAGTGAATTTAATATTTAGGTTGACATATTAACAGTACTTATTTTAATATTTTTTTTGTCCACCTTATATATCATATATTATATTGTGGTTATTAGCTTTATCATGATATATTCAATTTCTTGTTATAATTTTCCATAAGACAATAAAATAATATTCAATATTAATATTCGTGGTATCATTGTTATTATTATTAAATAAATCATATATCATTTATATATTTGGTGTTTTTATATGAATTTTACTTAATTGATTAAGGATAAAGTTGATAAATCTATAAATTTTAATCAATACAGATATATACTTATAAGTAATATTTTTTATGAGTTAAATTGATCATTCAATATATGAAAAATACATTGGACGTGTAGTGATAGGTGGGATCCAATTACAAATATCCAATTAAAGAACCAACATTTCTCATTAGACAAACCTATTGGCTATCCATATATAAATCAAGGTTTTGTGTATTCTTACCTATATTTTATACTATCTAGTCACATTTACATTATGTTAGATATGTAATTATATTTGATATCATGGCGTCCAATATTATACATTTCCTTCATTGATAATTATGTTATTATTTACCATGATATCAATTCATTTGATATCACCTATGGATATATTTATATATGATATTATATATTACATAAAATATGTTTTAATTTATTTACCATACTCTGTTGATTATTCCTTATTTAATAATTATATCTTTTTTGAATGTAATTCTTCATATGCATCTCAGCTCAACCATTATATGATTTAATTTCCCTTGTATATGAGGAAACATAATATGAAAAATATCTAGAATGAGAAATTATTTTATGATATATATTTTATAATTAAAATGAATTTTGGGAATCATTTAAAAATATGCTTCTTCAGTAATACTATAATAATCGACCATTTAGGATAAGATAAATTATATATTATGCCAATTTAAAAAATTAGACACCTACTCTGGGTTTCTCGATTTGTTGTTAATAGAGAGGATTCCAATTAATGTTTGATATGATCCATAAAAGAGATGGTGATTGGTTTTATATTGGAATGTGTGGGATTATTAAAATTCCTTTGATATAGGGAGACTATTTCAAATGATTGGGGTGCCTGCGATTGGAATGGGAATTCTTTTAAAACATTTTGAATACCTTTCAACTATATGATTCAATAAGAGTTATAAGGTGTTGGGGGGACTATATCTCTGGTCATAACCATTATTTAATATAATGGTGACTATATGATCCCCTTAGTCGATGCCTAGGATACTACATATAACTAGTTGGATTCAGTAGATATTGTTCAATTGAGGAGGCAAATAGTTTCTGATTCCAATGCTATAAACCATGGTATATTTGGGTATTCTATTAAATTTCTGGGTTTTTATATGAATAATCATATCTGGATATATTTAATTACCATGGAACTCCCCCTTATAGAAATCATATGTCAGATATTGATGGAAAATTCATTATAATTGTTTTTTGGTTTATCCTTACGTATTATATATGAGGGATTCCTAGTAACACCTTAGGGGGTTCTACTCATCATCAGGGAATGTGGTAGTGAGAATAAATAAAATGTGGAAAATATTCTCTTAGTGGAGATTCTCAAGATTTGGGACATTCTGGAATTTTATAAAGTAGGTATGATCGATCAAGTTCATTGAACTACGGATTTTTTTATTCATATATTTATTTCATGTAGTTTTTTTTCAGCTAAACATTTCACACAAACCTATCACTCATATCCAGTTATGTATGGGACCACCTAGTTATTTCGTAATTAGTTTTATTCGCAATCCCTTATCAGCCCACCACTTATGTTGTGTACCCAATAAGACTCTCACTTAGTTTTAGGTATATAGTTAGTTAATCCCAATAATTATGCGTTCAATATGGAGAAACTCGTCTGAAAATAAGATAATTTAGGTGAGCCCAAATTTAGGTCTTAAACTCATAGTATATTTTATTTTCCTAGTAGGTTTTCTCTAATATTTCATTAAATGAATTTATATTCCAATAAAAATTTTATTGCTACATCCTTTTAATGTGTATAAATAATTATTTTTGCAGTCTATTGTGATGATATTTTTGTTATTTAGTTATTTATCTATTAATAAAAATGCTAATATGATTGTACGATCTCTATATATTCTCCCCGTATAGCCGTGATATTTTTTAAAATCCTTTAACATATGGTAAGGCATTCTTTTGGTCACATATTTTTCATTCCAGTTATTTTTTACAATAAATCCATGCAGGGCATTACAATCCACCTTCCTTTGTATGTAAAAAACCTTGAACAATAAATACAATTTATTAGATTAATATGTAATTAAATATAATATTCATGATAAAGTGAAAAAAAATATTTATTATGTTCAACACACACAAAATAATAATAAAATATACATGATAAAAATAACATAAATCAGTTTTAATCTATAGTCTTTATGAATATTTTAATTCTAATAAAAAATTCCATAATGTATTCAACTATGATTAATATAAAATCTATGTGTGTGACCATCATGGCTACTTACTTAATAGAAATTGTTGTGATTTCCTGAAGTCATATATAATAATCTATCAACTTCTAAATGCATCCATATAGGTATAAATTAATATAAAATTGATGAATACCGTAAAAAAATTCTGAAGGTATAATATAATCCCTTGTTCAATATATATCATCTAGTATGTAGCATACATGTGTCATAATATTATATTTTTTATACATCTTTCCCCATCATCCCAAAATAAACATATCAATTACAACTAAAATTGAATTTATTATGACCATTCAACTTCAATAAAGTACCATGATATATTAATTCATAAATATAGAAGAGATGAATTCATCATTAACACATTCATTAATAACGTACCATTCATAATTCACCCAAAATATCCTAAATCACCATGATCATATTGAATAATAGTTTTGAGTAATTCAACAATGTAAATGAATCATTATATTAATTAATAATTATATTCAATAATAAGGATTATTTAACATGTTATTATACCCAAATCTCTAATAAAAACATGTTTAATGTCTACTAGAAATCCTATACAAGTAATATCTTATATTGGAGATCACCGAGTGATAAATTCATTAAATCATGTATCATACTAACAAAATGTTTCTAGTACTAGATATACTACATTATATTTTTCCCAAAAAATGAAATCATATAATCATTATAAAATTTATTTTATTAATATCATCATAGCATATCAATGTTCTCAACATTTCATGGAACAACTATCACTTTTACATTTTAATAGATCCCCACAAGAATTTTAATATTAACTTTATATATAATAAAAATCAATATTTTATATCGTATTTATTAATATTTATGTCTATGAATATACAAGAAATATAATGTAAAAAGTAATTAGTTCTTCTCAGTCAACCCCAAAATCAAAAATAGATTCTTAATTTATCAAATAAATATTGTAGAATAATTCCTAAAGAATGAAATAAATAAAATATTTTTCCACATTGAATAATTTATTTATTAAATTATTTCAATAAATGACCAGACCATGTCATGTGATAGTGGATTTTATTGATGTAACCAAATCTTGATCAAATAATAAATTATGTTGAGATTCTTCTATATAAATGGTTGTTCATAATTTCTACCAAATTATCATTATATATACTTAATAAATTACCTTCGTGACTTCTAGAAGAAAATTAAAACAATATTTCATTATAGGTCATCCATTTTTTTAATTAATATATCATAGTAAATAGTTAAAGATAACATTATAATTTTAACATTAATAGAAAAATTTATCATTTATAAAAATATAATTTCATGAATAAGGTTTTTCTTCAATTTATTTAACTCAAGAATATGTAAATCCTGTATAAATTTAAATGTACACACAATAACAAAAATATCATCAAGCATGTCTAATTGTGGTCTCTATGTTTCCTATACCAATTAAATGGAATCCTTGGTGTAATTCATATACTCTAATAATAATTTTTTTAATGTTGAGTGTATATTAATGCACACAGTCTCTCATAAATCACCCAAAAATCATCAAAACTAATTATATCTAACATCTGTTAAATATTAATAATACACAGATGATATTTCTTCTTCATTGAACTCCTTGATATCATGGATGAACATTCTTATATGAGTGATATGATACCAATCCATAATCATATCCTCTTATTATAGATAAACTGTTTTAAGGATGTTTTATATTTCTAAATATTCTTTGAAGCTGCTATCAAATGAATGTTAATTTGATGTTTATAAAATTATCAAGAAATATTATCCTTTTCCTCAATTTATTCATTCCATATATTTTTTAAAATGGTTTTTCTGTATTAAAGGTGGTGGTTCTAGTACCATGAAATCCGTTTCATGTTCAGTTTTATTTTACATCATTCTTTATCACTAAATTCGTTTAATTTTTTTCAATGGTCACATACTATTTTCACTTTATTTTAGAAAAAATCAATAATTTTTTCACTTCTCAAGGTGATGGTGTTTAGTTATATACAAGGGTTGGAATATGTGTCACTAAAAAGTAATTATTTAAAAATATCATTGGGAATATTTTCACTCAACCCATCTTTATACTCAATATTATATATAAACTCTTTTTGATAATTATAATATACTTCTATCTCATTGATCATATCATTGGATTTTCTCATATATATAGATAAGTAATTATTTGATGATTGAATTTGACATTGGATTAACATCTCATGTTATTTATGCAGAACCCCATGACCCTCCTCATTGGTTAAATAGTTTATTTTTTTATGATTTTTAACCCTCAAAGATATTTTGGTGATTTAAATCACAATAATTTATATCTTCATAATATATATTATGGTTTTTTATTGTGATATTTTGTATATCCATTTTTCTTCACCAAGGACTCTAATTGTGTAGAAATTATGGAATTGTGATTCTCAATGTGAGATCTCTGTGGTTTTTATTATTCCTCATCACTCCTCTAGAAACTAATTTTATCCATGTCATCCAAAAAGTAAAAAAGTCTCGTAGTAGTTTCTTCATCAATGAAATTCAAAAAATGTTATCAATGAATGACATATTTCTTTGATACAAAACCTTGAAAAAATTTAATTAGTGTAAAAATATCTATACCAAGATGATGACTTTTTTTGTTATTAAAATGTATCCCCTAATTAATAAATTTTCTCGCTGTCAAATTGATATTAATTTTAAATATCAATATAAATAGAAATGAAAATTTTAAGGGGGAATTAAATTTTCATATATTTGTCATGAAAAAATCGTTCAATATCATGATCGAATGTGGTTGAGAATATAAATTCAAACTACAAGTTTTAATATTAATGTATAAGTATTATCACATCATTACTAAAATTATAATTCTATAAATAATCACAAAACTATAAGAATCTTTGAATGTAATATTTTTGATAATTATATGATATCCTACTATATTTTATTTGGTTTCAAATAAAATTTATTATCATGAAATATATATTGATGTTATTAGGGACCAAAATCATTAAAATATGCATTTTTACACCCATAAATGAAGGTATGTCATACTCTATCAAAATTATTTACAATGTAACTCTTATTTTATCAACATAGAAATTAAATTGATATATTCTAGTCAATATTTTTGAAATCATATTTTGCTAAAAATATAATCGATATATGTATCATATCCAAATATATCCTTTCCTTATCACTGGTTGGTGTAATTTTGTATTAACAATATATATCTCTAAAATAATTTCATTATAAAACCAAGAAATAAAAAATAAAAAACTGGTGGAGGGTGTACATTTTTCTTAATATATATATAACCTTTTTATTATCTACTCTGACGATAAAAATGAATTCAATTTTATCCCCACATTCTAGGTGTGACATCTCAACCCAACTCACATGAAAATAGTATCAAAACTGTATTAGAACCTGATCTCATGTGAAACTCTCCATATGTAAGAGGTTTTCAACTAGTAGTGAGGGTCTATGAGAATATAGTGAGAATAGTATACCAATATTTTTTAGAGTAGAACAATGGAATAATATATTAAATATTATTTATATTAATAATAATAAATAAGAAATATCAGATAATAGGTAAATCATTCAGTGACATAAAGAAGGAAAAATCCATAACATATTTCATTCGAAAAATTGCATCATTTCTTTATGATATAAAAAATGGTAAAATGAAAAATTCACTGCATTAAAAGAATATAACATGCTATAAAAAATGTAGAAATTGACAAATTTGTCTCTAGTGGATTCCAAACCATAGACCCGTCCCTCTTCTCTTATACTATATCTTAATACTAATAATTAAGCATCAGAAACTAGTTTATTCCCATTTTCTAGATGTGAAATTATGATGATTGTGTAGGTACCATTGGAGGCCCGAGTATTGTGTGAAATATACTCTATAAGAAAACACCAATGGTTTCTACAAATATCCATCCATTTATTATAGTACTATTAATTTGTAGATATGGTTATAAGTAAACTATAATCTAAACTGTAAAGGGTCAACTCTAGTTCTAGAAAGGCACAAGGAGGACAATACTTACTTTTCCCCTTTACATGAAACCATTTATATAAAATGCCCCCATGAACATATAAATCTGTATATATACATATATTTTTTTATATTAACCATAATTTTAAGGATTTTATATAGATTTATATCAATATGTAGTGCTAAATTGCACCCGAGGTGAAACACATTCATCCATGTTTACTCAATAGAGTCCCATAAATTAGTAGGGGATTTGATTCCTGATTATCATAAATCACAAGGGTCTCCAACCACAAGGATCACAATTATATGGGATTCTATGCTTATGTATCACTATTATATGGGATTCCATTTCTATATATCACTAGTATAGGGGAACTGATTCCAATGTATCACTTCATTAGGGATTCAATGCCTAAGTATCATATCGGTAGGGATTCCATGAATGATTATCATAAGTATATGGGATTCCATTTAAGAGTATCATATGAAATAGGAATCAAATTATGTTTTTATGAGCTAATATGTTTTTTATAATTCATTAGTGTTATATTGAAATAATTGCATCACCATTGTTTATGTAATATCACATGAAGTGGTCATAATACTCACTTTATATAAAATTCATTACATGCCTTTCATTTAGATTCCATGGAAAACACACATAAGAAGTAGTTTTTTCAACAAATAATATTTTATATAATGGGATAATTCCATAAGAACTCCTCTAGGGGTGGAATTAGTTAATGGAGGACTATTCGAACAATTAGAAATAAGAAAAATAGAATTTCTATCAAGGATGACTAATTAATTATGGATATTGTGCAATTTTATTAAAACATTGGTAAAATATGGAATACAAAATCATTACACATAATATAAAGCATTAAAACATTAGGGATAATTGATCATCCATCTACCTCTTGTTGTTATAGGGGTTATAATCCAAAGTAGGCTTCTGATTCTTCATATAATGGAAGATACTAACAAATCACAAAAATAAACTCAAAATTTTTCATATTATCATGCACCAAAATAACTATGAATATAGAGACATAAACCATGAAAATAATGTAAGGATTCTAATATATTACTAGGAGGAATCCACTGATGAAAAGGTTTCCGAATCAGAATTTAGATGAGGGAGAAACAAATTATCCTATGAAGAAGGGGAATATGAACTCTCTATGCCCAAATCCTATATGGAAGATGGATGATTCACAATACTGACCATGATTTTCACATTTGTTTATTGAAAATAAAATGACATTTTTCTGGAAGAAAATTGAATCATATTTTGAATAACATGGGTTTTTCCCTTCCAATAAAAACCAATCCCAATCTTGAATGGGGTCTGGCCAGACTGATTCAAATCATGAATAAAAATCACATCACGAATTTGTTAAGTAGCTAGTATCCTTCTCCCTGCTATCTTCTTCACAAAATGACCAACCAGCCTAAATTAATGGTTATTTAATCTAATAAAAAATTAAAAATATAATGGGGAGCAATTAAAATTGTAATGATCCAAACCTCATTATGAAAATACAAGATTTTACAATCTTCACCAATTAAAACAAATCCCCCCCCCCCCCCGCCCGAGCTACACATCCAAGGGAGATGAAGCTTTATATATGACCCAATCTAGAAACTATGTACGAAAATTGGATTCTCTCTCCCATTTCAGGTTGTATATATTTTCTTGGTTCCATAACACCCATGCTAGAGGGAAAATCTTTCCTTTGAGGGACATTGTTCTTTGATCAGTTATAAGAATAAGATACTCCTAAAAATATACATCATCCTCAAATTTAAAATCCTTTTTATCAAAATATAGTTATGGGATGACATGAAATTAGTGGATCTAAGATATATAGAAGACTTTATGAATGTATTGTTACCTATAAAGAAGATTTATATAATAATCTAACATCCCATGTCACCTTATTATCATGGATGATATAATACAAAGAAGTAATATCCTTCCCTCTATATAAATCAATATATTCCCCTATCTTGGTGAAAAAGGCAATAAAACCCAAATCCCTACATATTACTCTAGAGTATGAAAGGGGAGGGTTTTATAAGACTTATATATAGACTGATCATCATCCTTTATCTGTTGATAAGATGTACCCTTTCATATGTATTTTGAAATAGACAGTGTCTCTATAGCACTACCTCCCCAACCTCTAACGAGCAACGGGATGAACAGAATGACCTGCCATACAGAGCCTCATCAAGATAAATCTTTATAGTAATTTAGAATTTGTTATTGAAGTAAAACATAGGGAGAGGTAGATGTTTCCCCCAATTACATTTTAAATTAAAAATACATTCCTAAATCATGTCCTCTTGTATATTTATCATTTTTTCAAACTAGTCATTGGTTTATGAGTGAATGGTTGTTCTAAAAATCAATACTACCTTGAGAGGCATCTATATCCACTTCTATAAACATCACAGAAAATATAAATCCATATTTTAAAATTATGGAATGAGGGACCCCATGTTGGCATAAAATCACATAGACACACAATATCCCATGTTCATCCATTAAAAAGTACACAATAATTGTATGAATACGAGAGACCTTCATTTTCTTGTCTATGACTACGCAAAATGTGTCACTACCTTAAGTAGACCTTGAGAAACATGTCATAAAATCCATAGAAAAATCTTACCATAAACATTACAGGACTGTTATAGGATATAACAAGACATCCATCCACTACAGATCTACCATCACCAACTATAATGTCGAAAATCTATTGATAAATCCCATGATCTGACTTTTGATCCAAGGACTCCAATACTGGAAGCACATGTCCCAATACATCCTATAAATACCTGGGTGTGATTCCCACTATGAATCATGTGATTATCTCACTAGTTCCCCTCATATGTTTGTAGGAACCCAAAATTGTCCATAAACACCTAGGATCTAATCTATATTGAATTACCATGAAATTTCAAGACACCCATGTGAATTTTTATCTCTTAGGTATAATCCATCTAGACTAGAGAACTACCGCCTCTTTATCTATAACTGATGAGGTTACAACTAAGGCTATATGTAAACAAACTATTGTGGCACTCTATAACCTAGAAATGCATATAATAAATAATATTCATTAACAACCATCCACCATGAGCCTAAATTAAATATTTTTTTCTTAGTCTTACTAAAAAGAGCACTAGGAACTGAATTTCCCTTCATAGGGATATAAGAAATCTCTATGTTGAAGGAAAAAATTTATCCAACATAGCATATCTTTTGGATGTTAAATTAACTATTTTTAAAGATATAATTAATTTTTTATGGTATATAAACAAAAAAAATTAAACTCTTAAATCATAATTTTTCCAATAATGGGAGCCATGAATGATATCTACAAGATCAAGATCATGAATGAGGTAATTCCACTAACTTGGAATCCATTGATGAGGTATTTAAAAAATGACATAATTCTCCTACATCAAAAGTTTTCTCATCCTAATATTTTATTAATCACAAAATACAATATTTTCTCTAATAAGATTTGGAAGAATCAGGATCATATTTTAAGTCCATCCTTCTTTCACCTATTATAAGGCATTCTCAGACACATCATTCCAGAGGAACTTCACACCTTTTTTCAAATCCTATATGAGTTGATTCATGAAATTAATAAGTCATATATAAAGTTAATATAATAGACATGAATATTAGTGAAACATATAATTTCATATACATTCTTTGTCTATAACCATGAATTAAAAGTTCTCACATTCTATAGGTCTACTAATTCTCATTTCTATGTGATAATGTGACATAAAATGTCAAATTTTTCAATCATTAAGTAGAATTTAAGGATATTATAAAAAATAGAGTTCTATCATAGAATATTCAATATGATCTAAATTTTTTTGGCATGGTAATGTTGAGTATCTAAATGTTCCAAGATATCAACCTTGTAGTCTACCAATAAAAAATATATTTATGGAAAGAAAATACAATTCATTAAGCCCCTAAAAAATGAAAGCACATTTGTGAGACTAAAAAAAGGAATAGAAAATAATATAAAACATACCATATTTATAATTCAATACATCATATAAATGAAGACCATAGGCATACCTAATTTTATCCTGAACTCATGTAGATCATGTAGAATACCTTTACATTACAATGTAGTTCATTAAGGTCATCAATATTTGTAGGGGATACTAGTTATTAACAGTAATATGGTTCAACCAATGTTATTACATGCAATGTATCAGGGTCCCTTTCACATTCATTAAAAATGTGTTGGTAAACCCTATGGTGATGTGATGGCTCATATAAAATCATTATATGAAAAATCATCTAGAAATGTCTTAGATAAGTTTACATAGTAGTACACATCATGTATGGTTGATTGGATACTGAACAAATTCATGGAACAATATTGATAAATTAATATTACACTCTCTCAATCAGAAGTCTAGTAAATTCATTAAATATTTTATTGAAATAGTTCAACTAATAGAAGGAAAATTACTCGACACACTCACAGGTCGTCTTGAAGAATCCAAGATATATGGACTATCATTCCACCCACTCCATGATTCTCTTGTCTACATTAGATCACCTAAAAACACAATTCACTCTTATTTATGATACTATCACCCATGGGTGATGTAGATGACACCATCCAGTGATAAAAATACATGTAGTCATGGAAATGAAAAACTAATCCATCGTGAAAATAATGTTGATACTAGTGATATCTAAGGTGAAGAGGATCCAAAAAAATGATGTCCCCTTACCTAAAAGGGTCAATAATTACATTGGTTCACACTCTATGAACATATACCAAAAAGAGTATAAATGATTATTACCCCACCAAAGAACCAAATTTATAGTTGGTTTCTTTGCAGGATTCCAATAGATATGAAAGAATGAAATTATATGGACTCAATTTTGGAAAAAACTAATGTATATTATACTAGAATGGACGATCACAATATTAAAGGCTCAATGATCTATGAATTTGGTAAAGGATACACTTCAAAGAAATGATCAGATCCCTGATTGAAAGATACATTCTGACTTCATTGTTTAGGTCTACCCTCGTGACATTATACAACAAAATCATCACTACCACAGTAATGACCACCTCCTCCACCAGAACAGCCAGTAGTAATATAGCTACATGAATTGGTTGATGCCACTAGTGTTTCTCTTGAATGAGAAACTGATAAGGATACTCTATTACTTGGTATAAATGATATTGTCCTGAAAAAACCCATAATGTGCCCCATTCGTCCACATCCTCAAAACACTATGGGGATTTGATAGACCTAGGAGTGTTTTTCATGTCTTTTATCACTACTAAAAAAACACACAGGTATCATTGGGTATCATTTTCCTCCCACTTAGCCCACATGCAAACTCAATGTGCAGTAAAACCACATCCCAAAATTGGTACTGAACCACCTTGGGGAACATCATTATCTTCCCTTGGTCTCTTATTTGTTATGAGGGCATGATTTACTATTTTCAAAACATTGGTCAGCTGAAAGACATTCACATGAGATTATAAGGAATAAATGAGACCATAAAAAATATGTATATCTGTCAATTAATCATCACTACGAAGAGTCGGCGAGAAGAAATGATTCTTCAGGAACCAATAATAATAGTTTATCATATAAATAGTACCATGCAGTTGATGCCTGAACACCATAGAACAATCTTCTATGAGCATATAGGGAATGAAATTTTCATTAAATACTATATTAAATACCACCCAAGCCATACAACAATCAGGATATTTTTGGGATATAATTTCTCAATGAATCATGGAATAATATTAAATCATATATATAGTATTCTATATGCTCATATTTTTTGGTGTCTTGATATTCTAAAAGATAGGTAGTATTACCTATAGCCATGACTCCTCCTCCAAAGGAAGCCATCACCCAAAAACATTAGAGGATTATACTAGTGAAATTATTTCATCTACACTTCCATGGTAGGGGATGGTCACAAGGATCCCTTTATAGTCTTCATGATCCTCATGAATCCCTAAAAAAATTCAAATCAGAACCTATGTTAGGTATAGTATGAGGCACCACAGGTGGGAATACCATTGGGTTAGGTCCCACTATCCCCAAAGCATAGTCATCGCTACCTTCATAGTGCTTGACCAGAAGAATTCCATGTTGAATTATAGTATCATTTCCAAATAAAATTCGTATAACATGATTGGATAATTATATAATCCATGGGTATAACAAAATAAAATGTACAATGGAATTCTATATAAAATGCACACCCACTTCCTAATCCTATATCTTGGTATGGGTGACATATAGATCATATTAATCATAGGAAACACTACCTACATCACTCTAATGAGGGCACTTCCAGGTCAAGTTCTATTCTATTGGTCTGGGTCCCACTACACAGAGTCTAACATAAAATTTATAGTTTAAAACACCCCTAAAGTTGTAGTTATAATACCTATTTAAAAGTGAAAATTTTATTTTTGAATTTAAATTAATTTAAGTGCATTCTAATTTATGTAGAAAATACTTTTAAATGGATATATTATATTTATCACTTTTAAAAATTTATAACGGGACATAAAAAATATAAATATAATTGTGGATTCCATTTAATCATAATAATAAACACATCTAGACTATGAGCCTAGTACTCCATGACTCATCATTCCATAAATGACTACTTTTTGTGTCACCATCATGCTATTCATGAAATCACTATTATGTATATATAAGAACATTATGTAACAAATTATGTTTTCCCCTCTATGAAATATTATCATAATTCGAGATATAAAAATCAAGGCACTTAAATGATCCCTGAAAAAACCACAGTGTATGTGATGAGATATACCTATATAGAATGAAATAATTCATGAAATGTAAATTATCAAGTAATTATATGGTGCCTATGTCAAAACATTATTTCCTTACTATTCTAAGGGTAAAATTGAAACAAAAAATTAAAAATAATACACATCACATATCCTATAGATCACCCAATGAGGAAATAAATTCAATTGTATAAAATAGAATAAAAAAATAGGGATTCCCATCCTGAGTAATTTGTATTTCACATATACGTGTGTTAGAAAATCCCATTGACAATTTTGTTACCAAATTAAAACATGTATTAGATTACATTATTCCAAAAAAAAGTATAGTGTTGTGAAAATATCTTATGATCCCACTTTGTCAAATCCAAATATAGATCAATTGATAATAGTATATGAACATGTGGGCCACATGGCATTCTGAGCACCTCTATGTAATGAATAGACTGTTGACTATCCATGAGGGTTTGTAAGGATGGATTTGGGAGACTATACATTATTATTTTAGAGTAGAATAATGTTCTAATATATGACATGAGAATATTTTTTCCTAATAATAAATAAATAGTAGAAGAGAGTAGGAAAATAATCCAATTATAAAATGGAATTTCATAACCCTTAACATGTGTTATATAAAAAATAATTTCATATATGTATGATTAAAATGGGAATACTAGGAGTACATGGATGAAAGAAGGTACATCATGAAATTATTGTGACACTAAATTGATCAAACTATCTAAAATTGCATCATGATCATGAAGTCATTAATATTTTTTCATAATCAATCCTAATACTACAAATTAAACATCAAAATCTATGTTTGTCCGTGTGTCCATATCTAAAATCAAGAAGTATTTTTGGGTACCATCATAATAATTAATAGGGTGTGACATATACAATGTTTTCAACTGCTAATGGTTTCTAGATCTAGCCACCCAGTTCATATAATATTATAATTGTATAGATATAGTAATGAAAAAGAGATAATGTAAATTGTAGAGGTTCCTATCCAGTTCCTAGAGGACACTTTTATAACAATACATAATTTTGTTCCTATCATGAAGCCCATGAATCTATGTTACAATGGAAACAGACACAAAAAAATAAAAACACACACAAATTATTATATTTATATATATTCACTACATAGGTATTGATACTTATTTTCACATATGTAGATATGTAGATATATCCTAGAAAATAAACATAACATAGCCATTCATTTCCAGTCTTTAGAATCTCACAAAGTTGTAGGGGATACCATGATCATGTATTATAAATCCCATGGGTCTCCATGACCATGTATCAAATGTAAATGGGACATTGTTCCCATGTATCATTGTTATATGGGATTCCATTTTAGAGTATGATTCATATACGGGACACCTTGCATGAGTATAAAATATGTATGGATTCCATGACCATGTATCGCCTGTCTATGTGACTTCTTTATTGGGTATCATAAGTAATATGTAATCAAATAATCTTTAGTATGATGTAATCACTGAAATATATTTCATTATAGATCAACTCATAAAAGGTCATGGAAATTTTTTTTGAAAATCATATGGCATGGAAGTACCACTCGATTTCCATTTAATTCATTATAGTAATTTTATCATGATACTAATCCAAAACCACTTAGGAGGTGGATTGGCCACATAATACATTATAAATTCATTGTTAAATTCCAAAATAACACCCTGAGGGATGTAATAATTCTTTGGGGATGTATTACTAAATGAAGAAAGATACACATAGTCATTTTCTCATGTCCTATATATTATGAAAGAGAAGATTTTATTTTTTGGAAACACATTGAAAATACTACCTAAAACTTCTCATTTTATATTATAATGAAAATGTACTTTAGTGATAATTACTATAAGATGTACCTTTTTGTAGCAGATTAGAAATTATTTATTATTGGATTCTGATTCATCCAAGAGGGGAAGAAATTTAAAACCCACAAAACACCATCAAAATAGGTTGTATTATCTTGCAACAAAAAACTATGAAAAATTTAATATAAAATGAAAAAAATAAGGTAACATATAAATCAATTTCTGTGATTAATTAATTATTAAAATTGGGGGCTTGATCAGAGTCTGGATGAGGGTGAAACAAAGGATCATATGAGTCATGAGAAGAGGATCCGTAATTGCATAACTCTAATATAAAAGAAGTAAGGATCACAAAAATGAGCACGTTATGTCCCTATTTTTTTTAAAAAATGTGAAATATTCATGAAATAAATATGATTCACATCATTAACAACTTGGGGGTGTCACCTTTAAGAAAAACCAATCCTCTTCTTAAATGGGATGTGCCCTGCTGGATTCACATGATGAATTTCTATCATGTCATGAATTGGTTATACAGCCACGGTCGGGCTCCATACTACCGCATTCAGCACAAAAAGCTGAAAAACCTAATCTTGTGCTTATTGGGTCTATGAGAAGAAGAAAAACATAACAAAGGGATTTTTGAAATGTAAAAAATCCATAGATTATATGAAAATTATTGGATATTACACTGTGAATATTTAATTAAAATGAGGAATCACAACTAAAAATTTATTAATCATACTTATAACTAAAAGTACAAAGGTTTTGTATAGCTCAAGTTTAAGGATGAAGCTACAGATACATGTGTGGAGAATTAAAAAATATATCAAAATCTAAATGATTAATTTAAATAATTTTATAGTAAAAAGAATAATGGAATGAAATATGTATGAATAGAATAAATACTGAATTTGTTTAAAACTATTATATTTTTATATTAATGAATAAAAATATATAAGGGATATCAATGTCATTATAGAAGTCGAATATAAGAAAACTATTACTTATGTATTCACTCCATAATTTAAAATAATTATTATTGTTATTTATATGAAATTATTAAGAAACTAGTATACCAAAACCATTCATAAACAGAACCCCCAAAACAGTCTCAATGATCATACATGAATTTGAGTTATCATTAAATGTAAAAAAATATATTATATTAGTTCAAAATTAATCTGAATTCACATCAAGAGAAAATAAAATATCTAAAAGATTGTGATTAATAAAAAACCCAAAAAACTAAAACTAAAAAAAATGGACTTATCAATGTTCAATCCATATTCATTAGGAAACCTAATAATGTAAGTTAAAAATAAAATATAAAAAATGGATATCACATAAAACAAAAAAATGACTTGTGAAACCACATGTGGACAACTCTAAATTTACCTAGTAGTGATCCTCAAAATCATTGAATGTATATATGAATAAATGGTTAGTGATGGGTTGAAAAAAATAGGTAAATACACCATTAACATATATATAAAAACCATATCAACCCTTTTTATCCCAATTGATACTCCATAATAATTACTCTAAAAACTAGTACATGTATCTCCCTTATATTCAAAAAAATTATCATTAATATAGTCTAAATATTAGGAGATAAGAGGCCTTATATATCTTATATATTTATTATTCACAATGTTGAAATTACACTTCGTTATGAACAAATATATAACACAGTAATTTACCTTTCAAAATTTTCATTGATAATGGAATAAAAAAATTCCCCATCACACCCTTCTCTAATACATAAAATTATTATAAATTCCTCATTTAACTATAGTTAAACACTTCTGCATCACTATTTAGGAAAACCATATATATTTTCCCAACATCGAAATGAATATTATCTTCCTCACAATTTATCATCATTTTTTTAATTATTTCATTGTTCCTAGGATTGATGACACATGCATTCTCAAATTCATATTAATGAAAACCTCCATGACATAGGTATAAAAATCATAATTAATTAGGGTTCTCCTTCAATGTAGTCTTCCATTAAAATATATTACATGGGTTAATATCTTCTTCATAAATTTTCCAGTAATTACATGAACTATACATAAATTTTTATTTTGTCTTAAGTAGGGAATATTGATTCAATGTTAATATCACCCCATAGTGAGTCAATATGGCATGATTTATAACCTGTTTATATATATTTATGACCATGATAACATGAATTATTTTAATGAATCCTCCAATATACCACGGTATTATTAGGAAACAACATAAAATACTAAAATTAACTTCTATATGAGCCCCCAAATAACATTTTACATGATAAATCCTCACATAGCTGAATCCAAACACAAAATATCTTATATAGCCATGTTCTAATAGAAATATATGTATATAGCCTAATGAAATTTTTGTTCCATATATTTCACTCTTACATAGATTTAAAAACATATGAATTAGTAAAAGTCATCAACAATGTCCTTTTTGAAATTATTTTTAAACTTCTCCAAAATGATCAAATCATAAAATATTATATAATCCCTCAATTTAAAAAGTAAAACAAAAATTTTATAAATAATATACATACTAAAAAATGAAATTATTTAATAAAAATGATTCATGAATTATTCTATAATTTGATTTAACATAAAACATATAAATATAAATCAATAATTATATATATATATATATATATGATTTGCATCGTTAGTATGAATATTTAAAAATATATTTTTTGTGATAATAATATTTACTTTCAAGATATGTAGAATCCACAGTTAATGCCTTACCTGTTTTATCTCGACATTGTATTTTAATTGTATTTTGACTACTGAGCATGTTTTTTATTTTCATGTTATATATTTACACTGATCATGATACTTAGTATTTACGTGGAAATGATTCAAATTATATAATTATTTTTTATTGTAAAATAAATTAATTTTACAATTAATATTTAATTTTAGACATCATAATCTTTCTAATAATGTAATAACCTACATGTTTTCTTATTTTTAATTTCCACTAATTTTATGTTCTACTAAAATAATGTATTTCGAAGTGATGTTTTAACAAGTGTTAAAATCTAATCATTTGACAAACATAAAGTGAACCTATTTTATTTTGTATGAGTATTAATGAGGTTGTTAATTAGGTGGGGAAGGTTGTTAACCACTTGGAACTTCCACCATAGGTGACATTGATATATGACATGTTCCATGTATTGAATCTGAGGAATTTTATATCTGATACATCAAACATTTTGAGCATGTGTGATATTAATATCATGACTAAATTATCATTGACTATGAAAACGTCATGATAGTTGATCCCAATACCATGTTACTTCATAGGAGGAAGATACCATTGGGTTGTGTGCTATGGCATAATGGATCTAATAATAAAAAGATGTGGGAACGTGAGGAATTGATGTGGGAGTAGTGGCCTCATATATTTGTTATGAAAGATTATTCATAACATTTATCAGGATTAAAAATTTTTATGATGGGGAGGTTTTAACATCCCACTAACTTGATCATGAAATCTTCAACCTTTTCTATGTTTTTATTTAGTAAAAAATACATTAATGTTATTTTCCTAGGATTACAATAGACTGCAGAATAGGTACACTCCATGTACATGAAGTAAACTACGTATACATGGTGTTGGGTGCTTGTCATGGATTGGGAAATCAAACCATGAATGGAAAGATCAAATCGTGAGCGGGTACATACAGTGTACATAAGGTACTTGTTTTGGTGGGTTTAAATATTAGTTTTTCAACTAGAGGTCAAGGGTTTTCGATAATTGTATACTGTGTGGTTACACATTGTGTCCCCATGGTACATGTAATGACTCATCATGCACCTAGCTTAATGTCACACATTTGGATTTCATGCATAGTATTATAAATAATAGACTGTATGGATCTCAACCTAATAAATTTATGGTGCATTTTTGAGAGACTCGACACCTTTCAGATCAAACCAAACGACTTGGGATCTTTGTTCTTCTTGTGGTGCAATTCCTAGGTAAGGGTTCACCCTTATACTTTGATTTTCTCTCTTTATTGCCTCTTGGTTTCTCATTGTATCATAATGGTATTGACGTATAAATGACTTTTGGTGATAGATCTTTATACCAATTATGGTTTTGTGGTATTCTACACCTTGATTCACCTTGATGGGTGCTGTTGTGAGTGTTGTTCTTTGGGAAATAGGTATGTGGTTCTTCCCTAAATTTCCAAATCAATTACAATTACATTACATGATTTATTTCAATGGATGATTTAAATTCAGTTGCTCAACATTGCTTTAAATTGCATTTATAAAACCCAATTTAATTTAATTAGGATATTTGAAATTTTTTTCACAGAAACATAGAAAAACCCCAATTCTATTGAACATGGGTGGGTTTATGGAAATTGGATAATTTAAATTGTTGAAATAAAATTATGTATTTGATGGATATTTTTTCAATTAAATTGTTAAATTTAATTATGGATATTAATTTAAAAAAGGATGGGATTATATTTGAAACTATTTCAAATCCATAAAAATGGATTTAAATGTTTTGATAGAAATCTAGTGGTTTTATCTTGTGAAAAAATGCACGTTTTGAAATAAAAGCAATTTTAGATTAAAATGAAAAAAATGGGATTATTGAAATAGAATAATGGGGTTGATCATATTTTTAAGCAGCCCTAAAATATTTTCCCATCATGTAACAATGGATGAATGCCTTAAGTTTTTAATGAGTTATTTAGATACCATATACACTATAATAATGTTCTAAAACATACTTGTGGTGGGTCACATCACCAACAGGGTTTGTGACGAGTATCCTTTGGCCAGTTTCGAAGGAATATGTGAATATAGATTTTTTTGAGTTACCATAGAGAGTGAGGAATCCTACATGTGGTTTATACAATCCTAATTTTTGGTAGATAACCAAGTTCCTTAATTTTTATTTATAATTGAGATATAAATTCATTCTAATGTTTGATTGAAATGCTTTACATGCATGCGAAATTTATATAAAATCTTTTCTATTAATTTTTTACATAATCCATTGTTTTATAAATATTCCATCTCGTTTAAATAAAATCATATTCATTAAATGTATTTTCCATCATTTAGAAAATGTATAGCACGATTTTCATAAATATTCTTTTGAATTTCCAAACCAATTTATTGTGAAATACATAAATCTATTATTTGGATAGTCTATATTTGGCTTATGTTATGTTATCTAGGGTGGTATCCTACTGGGATTTGGCTCAAACCCTATGTTTTCGTTCTAGTGTTTTTAGAAGTTCTTCTTCCTAGATCGAGAAAAGCGAAGGGATCTCATAGAGGTGGATCCAACTATTGAGCTTTGGATGTTATGAGTTTTGTCCTTAGGGATTTTGGGGATGTTTTCTTATTTTATGTGCATGGGATTCCATCTATTGGATTTTTTTCTAGTTTTATTCTAATATATTTCCTCCTTGTGGAGTGTAACACCCCAGAATGATAATGTTTTAAATGAATAAATGATATGAATCATGTCAAAATGGTGCACCTTCATTTTCAGGAGCCTACCGGGATAGAATTCCACACTTTAAGCATGCTTGTCCTGGAGTAGTTATTCGGATGGGTGACCATCTAGGATGTTTTCCAGGGTGTGTGTCAGTGAGAATAATGCACACTAGAAAGGACAAGAGTTGGAATGTGGGGACTATCATTAGTTAGATGATCAGTGCGGGCGTGTGTGTGGGACCCTGGGTGGGGACCACATGTCTCCGGGGAAACTGGTGGTACTTGGCAGGTGAGGACCCGAAAAACATGTTAAGGCGGGGTGTCTGTGCTATCACCGGGACCCGAATGTCACATTTGGTATCAGAGGTGGTACCCAGCATTATGTGCGGTGCATTTCCTGGATTGAGATATAGGGCCCACAATGAGGACGTTGTGATCGAGAGGGGGGTGATTGTGACACCTCAAGAATGATAATGGGTTAAATGACTAAGTGATAGGACTCGGGTCAACAAGGTGCACCTTATTTTTTGAGAGACAACCTAATTAGAACTCCATAGTTAAGTGTGCTTGGCCTGGAGTAGTGATTAGAATGGATGACCTTATGGGATGCTTTCAAGGGTGTGTGTGATGGAGGACAAAGCACAATAGAAAGGACATGTGTTGGCCTATGGGGATAGTCATTAGTCAGATGAACCGTTCATGAATGAGGGTAGACCCTTTGGTGGAGACCACGTGTCTGTGGGACAACTAGTGGTAGCTGGTGGGCCAGGATCCGACGACCGCGTTAAGAAGGGGTGTATGTGATCTTATTTTAGGTCTCGTTCGATTGAGAGCACCATACGACGGTGGATCTTCGACAAAACCATGATCAAGAATCCATACGTCGAATCAAACACTATCGGTTACGTTGGAATCGCACCGATGAGTTCTTCCATCTCATAGAGCATCGTTTTTCAATTCCTCTTCTTTTCCATGTTATCGTGGGTAGGAAGTTTTATATGTTTACATAGATCTATAGTGTTATAAGGTGATTCAAGACTCGAAGTTCACATATATTGATATCCTAACACCAAGGTAGGTGGTTTGTGCCTTTCTATTAAATCTCTTGTAGTATTTTTTTGAAAATTCCACCAATACCCTTGAACGGGTTATGGCGTGTTTCTCATTTTACCCCTGTTGTTTTCCTGCCATGCTTGCAGGATTGTGTAGAGGTTATTTGGATATAAATAGGACTGATTTTTATTCATTGTATTTTTGACCATGCATGTTATATTTATGATCATTTGGTCTTGTTTAGGAAGATTGGCTGCCTTGCCTTTTTTCAATACCTATTGCTGTAGGATGGAGAGTTTGTATTTCTGACATGCATGATATGTTGTAGACTGATTAGGCAAGTAATTATATAGTTTTACATTGGCCATATTTCATTTATATGCTCATTGACCTACAAATGGTCATGTTAACCAGGTGTAGTAGACTATAAGGGGAATTGACCGAGTGAGCTTCCTCAGAGAGTCTTTGGGTGGTTTTGGCAATAAGGGGGAAAGACTGAGTGAGCTTCCTCAGAGAGCCTAGGAACACTTGGGGATATAAGGGGAATTGACCGAGTGATCATCCTTAGAGAGTCATTTATTGATATAGAATATAAGGGAAATTGACTGTGTGATCATCCTCAGAGATTATTAGTTTTACATTGAATTACCTTGATCACTTAGGATTATAAGGGGAATTGGCAGAGTGAGCTTCCTTAGAGATTATTTGAGTTATTTTGAATGACCAGAGAAATTAGGGGAATTGACTGAGCGAGCTTCCTCAATGATTCCTTGATCTTGAGGATACAGGGGGAATTTCCTATGTGAGCTTCCTCAGAGAGGCCTTGACTACCGTAGACTATAAGGGGAATTGACTATGTGAGCTTCCTCAAAGAGTCTATTTATGAATTCTTATGACAGAACCAGAGGGGTTATAATGAGTGTACTGTCCGGAGGGGTGCTTGTATTTCTTTAGGTAGGAATATATTAAATGTCTATGAGTACATCCCATAGGGTTACCTGTGGGTGTTAAGTTTCTGGATATTGAAATGTTGGTTTGTTTATTTCTATGTACATTCTTGTTTACTGTTTTCTGTAATTTTTCTTACGATATTTTCACTGACTATTAGGCATAGATCTTTGGGTGGCTGCCTACTGGGATTTAGTCTCACACCCTATTTGGGCCATGATATTGGGTGCAAACAGATTATATTATTGTAGGTGTAGATATGGAAAAGTGCCCATCTACTTCAGGTACTTGACTCTCTAGGGAGCCGTTGCGAATGGGACAAAGCATAGGCTTGCGATGCTGAGGAGCTGTATATCTGTTTCTTTTTTTTTTGTTTAGAAAAAGTTGTATATAGCATTGGGACTTGTTTGGTTGATTTTCAAGACATATGTATCATCCATTATTTTATATATATGTACTCTAGTTGTCCATTATATCAGTCTCCTACTATTTATAGTTGTTGGATATTTACTACTTCTACTATTGTTTATTTGTTAGTTTTCAGCTATCTTACTCTGCCAATGGGGGCATACTTTCCACACTATTACACCCAATTCCCTCCCTACTAGTAGAAATCCACATGCATACGGTGAGGCACGCTGGAGGCCTTGTGGGAAACCATCACGGATGACTAGTGTTGTATTGTATTGCATAGTTTTTCAAGGTTTTACATCATTTTACTATTATAGCTTGTTTCATTTAGTTGATTATTCCTTCCGCACATTGTTTACTTTCCATTGTGTATGATACTTAGTTATTTTGGTTGTTTTATTACTCTGGTATAAGGGCATGGTCTCCCCACTATTACACCCTAGGCCTTCAGTACTAGTCAGCACCCTCTAGCATATGGGGAGGCGCACATGAGGATTTGTGGTGAACCGGATCGGAGCACTAGTTTAGTGGCTCTAGGTCGGGAAATTACATGGAGTATTATTTATGATATTCATTGAGTCTTTTATCTTTCACATCCTCAATCTTGGGGAAAATTCATTCCCACTTGTATGTTTTACAACACTAGGTGCTAGTCTCCAGCCTATGGAGAATAGGAACGCCCATCCGTTCATGTTAGGGCTGGCTAGGTTGTTGGGTCACCATGGTGCCCAGCATGGTTTGTGACACTTCAATACCTCCATGATAAGATTTATCCTCCATTGAATATCCCACATTAAAAATATATATCAAGGATCCACTAATCCCTAATTTTATTACCATGTGATCCATGATAGATCTCTGAAATAATAATTTAATAAATAATATTCATGAATAACTTTGAATTGTTTTTTCCTTGAATCCATTCTACTCCAAAATATATCCCCATTATTTGGAATTAGCATTAATTTACTGATTTACACACAACTTATCACTAAATCAATCATACTTTTATATTTCTGTTCATTTAGAACTAAATATTAAGGTATTACATGTTTCAAAATTTAATAATATAAGATTAAAAATATTAAAAATGAGTGGATAATCCATAACATTCTGATTATAGTAACCATAGAGAATGGAGGTTCTAACCCCGATTGTAACACCCCAAGCTTCCTCGGTATGTTTCCTTTCGAATAATGCAATGACGTGCATTGTACGCAACTTCGAGATTTTAACACACCACAACCAATCAAACTAGCCGTTATGAATAGTAATACCTACTTTTTGAAATTATATATATTTTATATTTCAAAATGGACTTCATTTTTGGATTCGGAATATCGAATTTAGCCTAAGGTGAAATTTTGGTACTTTTCGGATAACTTTCATATTTTGATGAATAGTGAAAATTACTAAATTTTAATTAAAAACAACTTTTTTAATCAAAATAATTAATAGTGATAAATTGTGAATTTGAGTGGTTTTAAAGTATATTTAGAATATATTTTTACCATTTAATATAATGTTGGTCATTGGACATAATTTTACAATTAAACCGAACATAAACAAGTGTCAATCTTTTGATAGTTATTATCTCTTAAAAACACGCTTTTTGTTTTGACAGCGGGAATTAATTTTAAATTAATTTCTGCCACTTATGTGTTTTGAATTTAGAAAAATGGATTCCATATTTGGAATCAGGATGTCCAAATTGTGTAAATTGGTAACTTTTATTTTTAGACATTTTGAATAATTACTGCGGTAAATATTTTATTTACCATGGTTAAGGGTAAATCCGGTAAATAAGGGTTAAAAAAAATAATATTATAATAATACAAAATTACCCTAAAATGTGTCTTAACCCTATTGGTTGATACATGGTCGACCATGGGCATCTTTGGGTCAATTTTGGGACCCCATGGATCCACTTGTAAGTGATAATGACACTTTATATTAATTAAGTTAAAATGAATACAAAAATGACACAAGCATATATCTTTTAGCAAAACAATTGTTACATAGGGTTATATATGCTGGATTTTAGATTATAAATATTCATTAGAAAGCTAAAAAGATTTCCTACATAATTATAGTTTATTTATAATTTTTTGAAACTATAAAAGTTATTTTATTTAAGACACAATGATGATGCAGTAATTACTAAAATAGTAAAAAATTAACATAATTGATATTATAAATACCCAAATAATTATAATATGAAACTTTTAATGAATTAAACAAATTTTCTAGGATAATATGCTATATTAGGATTGATTTATTTGACTTTGTTCGAAGTAATCAATCTGTTATGAGTTTCACAAAAATCAACTAGTGAATAGTGTCAAAATTGACATAAAAGAGTTCTTAAAACAAATATTATATTATTAATTGATATTAAATTCCTAAAAATCTAAGGTTCGGCCAAGAGACTTATATTATGATAGGTTAATCATTAATGGACCACTTGGGGGTCTTTTGGATGTATATAGTAAGTTTATTAACCATATTATATAAAAATACAAAGAGACATTGTAAAAGTGAAACTAATTAACTTAGAGTTAATACTTAAAGATAAGGTTAATATAAGTACCCAAACCTGTTTAAATTCTATTGGATGAGTTGTTTTCGACCTATCCCCACCTCAACCTTTGAATAGTCAACTTTGGAGCCATTGGAAACCGAATATGAATTTATTATAAATTAATATTTCTATCTTTTCCAAAGGTGCCCCTCACCCCTCTTATAAAAGGGCACTCCTCCTTCTCATTTCCTCACACCTCTCAAGCCACTTGGCTCGTCCAAACTCTGCCCAACTAAGCTCCCCACATCCCTCTCCTCCTCCTTGAAGCTTCCCCTTAGGCAGAAAGCATTTCAACAAGTCCTTTGGTTCCAACCAAAGTGAGTTACCTAAATTAAAGGTAACGATTTCTCTTAAATTATTTTCATTTATTTTGCTTCTTCAACCCCCAAACTCTTTATTTCCCTTCTTTTGTAACAACACCAGTATCCTCAATATACTAGGATGTTGTTATAAGAAGTATTCAAACTAAACATACACACAACTCCATCTAATGGATGATGAACATAATGTTTCTGTGGATGGCAAACTAACGCCTCACGAAACGATGATTGTTCAAAAACATCTTACCGCCTCTCATGGTGGCCATTATGATGGCACTGTAATTAAATATGATATTAATGATATATATTTTATATATAAGCTTCTGTAAATCCATTTTATTTCATACCATTATTCGTTTCATGTCGTATATACATACGATAATTTCATTTGAGGAAGTGCGGACTACCGCCCCCTTAAAATGATATGACTCATTCATACCACACATGGAACGTATAAAGGATGGTGTTAATGAACTTAAGTAACATATATAAAATATTATATTATACTGGAATAGTAATATACCTATGTATCATTTGGATTCGATTCTTTTAAAATAAAAAATTAAATGGAAGTAGCGTTCGTGCGTACGTACGGACTACCGTCTCCACGAACGCGATGAGATTCATTATCCATCGTATCCATTAAAGTATAATTATCATTTAATGATTTAAAAATGATGTTTAAGTACTTGATATAATTCTGGATATGAATATTATACAACAAACATGACTTATGTAACAAAACATATAAAAGAAAATGAGTAAGTTAACACCCGAAACAGCGTTAATACTAAGATATTATTAACAAATCAATGTTAAAAGATCATATATGATATCATATTAAAGTAAATGATTCTTGTATTATTCAATAACAATTATTTCACCATTATACAGGAGGTAAACCTACCATCGACCAAGGAAAAAGTACAAAGTAAGGGATTCTCTTATCTCACTTTCAATTCCGTGAGATTTCCATTGTTCGCTACTAAATTATTGAAAGTGGTGTATTGTGTACTTCCATTTGATATATATTATCATGATTCACTTTATATTCATGTTATTCTGTAAATCATTTGGTGGTTATTAACTTTTGGCCATGCGACTCAGTTGATTAACGTGGTAAGGGGTTTCTTGTCTCACTTTTAATTCCGTGAGAATTCCATTGATCACCACTTAATTATTGCATGTGGTGTATATGTACTACCCATGATTGTATTCATTGTGTAATATACTTTATTTTATGGGTATTTACATCATCATGGTATGATCTTTCTTTCATGGGTGTTTTTTTCTTAAGTTACCTAATCAATAAGGGAATTTGAGATTTCAATTTCCACTCATTTGGCTTTACGCATATTTCATTGATTATATTACCCCAAGATTATGTGTGGAATCACTATTCATTTGATTATGTCATAATTTCCACTCCCCTTCCTGTGGATATAAGTTTTATACACATAATCCCTCCATTGATAATTCTCAATTCATTGATATGAATTTGATAAGAGTAATTTTAACTCATTCTCCATTTGTTGAGTTAAACATCCAATTCGTTGGTATTGTTTTTAAAAGAATAAGTGTGAATATACTTTGATTGATTTACACTGAATATCCAATCATATTTAGTGTATTTTTATTTGTCACACATAATTATGTCGTTGATTTATCCTTAACCAAATGATACAACCATTATGAGAGATTTCATCTCAATTTACATTCCATTGAGACTTATTTGATGATATACACCAAATCACTTTTATGTGGTGTATATAATGTACTTTGACATAGTATATCATGAATTCCTTTATTCTCATGATATTACAATGTTTTGATTACCTCAATTATTTGTATTCAAGTGTCTCTCTTTTGGTTAGAAACTCTAACCAAAATACCATTTTAAAATGTTTTAAAGAATTATTCTTCTAAATCATGCTCATTAATGTCCATATTTTAAAAATGGTTTTAAGGATTTATTTATATGGACATTAAAGTTTTAAAATTAAAAATCCTTTTAAAAAGTTTCAAAGTGGTATGGGACACTTTGATTAAAAATCTATTTTTAAATGGCTTTTTGACAAATAGTGTGACTTTTAAATGTTTTCAAGAAAAGGGGGATATTTCTCTCAAATAGTTTTGATGATTATTTTCATCTATGTCAACATCCTTCATTATTCTTGATTGAGGTTAATGTGATACAATACAATCTTCCATATTGTATCGAATGAGTTATGTTTGACTGTGGATGTGCTATTTTTAAACCATTCAAGTTTTGTGGTAAAAGTATTGACATTTCGTATGCTAGTTTCAATACGAATGTTTATGTTATGTTTAAACTTGTTCATATGAGGAATGCATTGGACGTAATAAGTGACGGGTGGAGCCCGCTATAGCTCCTCGATGCATCGGTAGGTCTCATGAGACAAACTAGTGTCTTGGCACAAGGCCTTGGCAAAATCTTATTTGTAGTCTTGGCACGAGGCCTTGGCTATGTGGTTATGATAGTCTGGCATTATGCATTCCATCATTATGAAAGTGGTTATTGACATTGCATGTGATCATTCGACTAGTAGAATATCCATGTGAGTAAGTAAATGGCATTATTTCATTTTACCTTCGCCATTTTATGCTGAAGTTTAAATTTAAAAGGCTTTTGTTTTAGTTATAAATTGCCTTAAGTGTTTATGCTTATTTATGAAAGCTTCTGCTATAATGTTATCCTTACTGAGCATCCGAGCTCACCCCTTTCAATGTTTTATTTTTCCCAGGATTATGAAGAAGTAATTTATGAATGACCTGCAGGGATAGTATGAGGGGATATGAAGACAATATGTTTTTTTTGATGTAATGTAAAAATTTATGGATGTATCTAGTTATTCCAAGGCTACTAAACTAATCGGTCTTTCGAGACTTGATCTTTCTCATGATCATGCCAATGTTATGTAATAATGCACCGACTCTAGGTAATTAGGGTCGGGGCGTTACAGTTGGTATCAGAGGAAGTTTAGTACAAACCTTGGTAGCTAGATTTAGATAAACTCTGATTAGAGCACGTAGACCTAAGATGAACTTTGAGGATTAGTATAAAAGAACTTCCTAGAATTTTGGTATTGTAGAGATTTTGTGAGTTTTCCGAGCAATACATCCCTGTCTGGATACGAGCAGGTAGAGGCGGCTCTGGCACAGATGTACCTAGGGGTAAAACCCGAAAACACCGCTTTGAGCTAGACTCGAACGGGAACTGGTGCACGACAACGGGCCTTGCTGCACTCTTGGTTACGACACTCCCGGGGGATATGCTTAGGATAATTTACATTTTCTTTACAAACCAATTTAAGTAATATATATATAAGATGAGAGTAAATGACCTTGGTTAATCCTAATATGTTTCAAATTGAGAATATGGTGACATTTTAATCTCTAAATGATTCTACGACTACTATTACTCACACAATGCTTTATGGTTTTAGTCAATGGCTGGATTCCAAGGAAGTCATAGTGACTTTGAGAATGATGTACAAGATGGGAACGGTGGTGGCAATGAGCAACAAAATGGAATGTTGATAGGCGTAAAAGATATCGTCTTTATGCCAAATCAGTTTTCCAAAAATATGATCAACAACATATATATTAACCAACTCCCAGACTCAACAAGGAAGAGAAAGGTGATAAATGATAAGAGCTCCAGCAATGGAGACCATGGAGAAAATAACCCTCAATTTTCATCATGCAGGAAATGTGGAAAGAGACACCCAGGAAAGTGTCTCAATGGGACAACGAAATGTTTTACGTGCGGGAAGGAAGGATATAAAGTAAAGAATTGCCGAAGAAAAATGAAGAGTACTATGGAAGAAGATAAAAATGGTCCCAAGAGTCCATTTACAGTCATTTGCCGTAAATGTAGGGGACCTGGCCATTACCCGAGTGAATGTCCTATTCTATAGGATATTTTCTTGGTCAAAGAAGAAGCTATGTGGGAATAAATGGTTGGAGAAATGTTTAAAAAGTATTAGAACTCCTTGTTGATTGGTTTACTATGGAATAATTTTCTCTTGTATTTTTAACCCCGCAGTTTTCCATGTGAGATTGATATTTGAGGAAGAATTGTCTCTTCTCTTGTGGATATGGGTATAAATAACCATTTGGATTTATATGATCATTGGGGTTTGAGAGAATTATAAGTTATTCTAATTTGGGATGAAGATTCAAGGTATGATATAACATTTGTGGTTAAATTTATGATATAGTATTTGGAGGAATTTATCTCATTTTGGCAATATTATAAAATATAGTTTTTGAAAAAGGACAACACGTAGACCGTGTGACAACCCGTCGCGTCGGACAAAGCTATGGGAATCGAACCCACAACCAAAGTGCGATTGGGATTTATCGCCTACCACTGGACTACGTGAAGCCCCTGGTTAGTGTGACTTTTTTTTCAGTTAAATGATTTTATTGATCAATAATAAGTTGATTTGGGTTCTTATTTCATATCAAAAGAATACCCTTGGTATAGGAAAATGATTTGGTGATTAAGTGATAAATGTTATTTTGGAAGATGTTCGCTTTGTTGGGAACACTATATGCCCAAGGAAAATAGAATACTATGGGGTTTCATTTGTGGAGTAATGATATATTTTTATCTACGTTTTTATTGTGGATTTATAGTGATTTGGGTTATTTATGGAAATGATTAACCTATAATAGAGAATATGTGATTAGGTTAATTACTTTTGAGTATGTGACTTTAAGAGTATCTGATGTCATTTGGAGATACAATTTAACATGGGAGACTACATAATCAAATTCTTCTATGTTTTGGGTTTCAATATTAGTTTGGATTATATTAAAGGATTTTAAGGACAATTGGTTATTGAATGGTATCTATTTAACTTTGGGGTATTGTTGGTTTAATTTTAGAAATTAAGATTAGTGCATATTTATCTCAATGAATATCCTTTTGGGGGATCATTAGATCATTCACTGACCATTTTGGTTTTGATTAATCTTCAAAGACAATGTAAATATATGGTTTATCCTTCATGGATCATGTGATTCTATAGAAGTTTATTCTATCTCTTCCAGTGTGACCAAGTCTTCTTGAATACTCATCGTTTAAAAAAAATGAGTTAGTGGTGGAAATTTATTAAAGAATGAAAATCTACTTAAAATGTAAGTATATCTCATAATGTTCTTAGTCAATATCATAAATGAATTACTCTTCCTTATGTAATGCAACTTAAAAAAATGTTGTCCGTTTACTTTCCTACTAGGAGACTAATGGTCGTTTGTCCCAACACAAGTTTGTGGTTTTCTCATTGTTAACTTTCTCCTGATCATGATTTCTATCCCTCTCCATCAGAACTTGACACTTAGTTTATCATCCATATCCTTGTTTTCTTACATGGAATCCTAGTATGGGTTATCTTGGATGACCCTTATACCTCTCTTTCTTTCTTTTAAAGTGATAGTTTTATTGACTCTTTTTCCGATGTGGGACTTTCCATTATATTCCCAAGCAAAATTTTAAAAATTGCGAGGACGCAATTTATTGAAGGAGGGGAGAATGTAACACCCCAAGCTTCCTCGGTATGTTTCCTTTCGAATAATGCAATGACGTGCATTGTACGCAACTTCGAGATTTTAACACACCACAACCAATCAAACTAGCCGTTATGAATAGTAATACCTACTTTTTGAAATTATATATATTTTATATTTCAAAATGGACTTCATTTTTGGATTCGGTATATCGAATTTATCCTAAGGTGAAATTTTGGTACTTTTCGGATAACTTTCATATTTTGATGAATAGTGAAAATTACTAAATTTTAATTAAAAACAACTTTTTTAATCAAAATAATTAATAGTGATAAATTGTGAATTTGAGTGGTTTTAAAGTATATTTAGAATATATTTTTACCATTTAATATAATGTTGGTCATTGGACATAATTTTACAATTAAACCGAACATAAACAAGTGTCAATCTTTTGATAGTTATTATCTCTTAAAAACACGCTTTTTGTTTTGACAGCGGGAATTAATTTTAAATTAATTTCTGCCACTTATGTGTTTTGAATTTAGAAAAATGGATTCCATATTTGGAATCAGGATGTCCAAATTGTGTAAATAGGTAACTTTTATTTTTAGACATTTTGAATAATTACTGCGGTAAATATTTTATTTACCATGGTTAAGGATAAATCCGGTAAATAAGGGTTAAAAAAAATAATATTACAATAATACTAAATTACCCTAAAATGTGTCTTAACCCTATTGGTTGATACATGGTCGACCATGGGCATCTTTGGGTCAATTTTGGGACCCCATGGATCCACTTGTAAGTGATAATGACACTTTATATTAATTAAGTTAAAATGAATACAAAAATGACACAAGCATATATCTTTTAGCAAAACAATTTTTACATAGGGTTATATATGCTGGATTTTAGATTATAAATATTAATTAGAAATCTAAAAAGATTTCCTACATAATTATATTTTATTTATAATTTTTTGACATTAAAAAATTTATTTTATTTATGACACAATGATGATGCAGTAATTACTAAAATAGTAAAAAATTAACATAATTGATATTATAAATACCCAAATAATTATAATATGAAACTTTTAATGAATTAAACAAATTTTCTAGGATAATATGCTATATTAGGATTGATTTATTTGACTTTTTTCGAAGTAATCAATCTGTTATGAGTTTCACAAAAATCAACTAGTGAATAGTGTCAAAATTGACATAAAAGAGTTCTTAAAACAAATATTATATTATTAATTGATATTAAATTCCTAAAAATCTAAGGTTCGGCCAAGAGACTTATATTATGATAGGTTAATCATTAATGGACCACTTTGGGGTCTTTTGGATGTATATAGTAAGTTTATTAACCATATTATATAAAAATACAAAGAGACATTGTAAAAGTGAAACTAATTAACTTAGAGTTAATACTTAAAGATAAGGTTAATATAAGTACCCAAACCTGTTTAAATTCTATTGGATGAGTTTTTTTCGACCTATCCCCACCTCAACCTTTGAATAGTCAACTTTGGAGCCATTTGAAACCGAATATGAATTTATTATAAATTAATATTTCTAGCTTTTCCAAAGGTGCCCCTCACCCCTCTTATAAAAGGGCACTCCTCCTTCTCATTTCCTCACACCTCTCAAGCCACTTGGCTCGTCCAAACTCTGCCCAAATAAGCTCCCCACATCCCTCTCCTCCTCCTTGAAGCTTTCCCTTAGGCAGAAAGCATTTCAACAAGTCCTTTGGTTCCAACCAAAGTGAGTTACCTAAATTAAAGGTAACGATTTCTCTTAAATTATTTTCATTTATTTTGCTTCTTCAACCCCCAAACTCTTTTATTTCCCTTCTTTTGTAACAACACCAGTATCCTCAATATACTAGGATGTTGTTATAAGAAGTATTCAAACTACACATACACAGAACTCCATCTAATGGATGATGAACATAATGTTTCTGTGGATGGCAAACTAACGCCTCACGAAACGATGATTGTTCAAAAACATCTTACCGCCTCTCATGGTGGCCATTATGATGGAACTGTAATTAAATATGATATTAATGATATATATTTTATATATAAGCTTCTGTAATTCCATTTTATTTCATACCATTATTCGTTTCATGTCGTATATACATACGATAATTTCATTTGAGGAAGTGCGGACTACCGCCCCCTTAAAATGATATGACTCGTTCATACCACACATGGAACGTATAAAGGATGGTGTTAATGAACATAAGTAACATATATAAAATATTATATTATACTGGAATAGTAATATACCTATGTATCATTTGGATTCGATTCTTTTAAAATAAAAAATTAAATGGAAGTAGCGTTCGTGCGTACGTACGGACTACCGTCTCCACGAACGCGATGAGATTCATTATCCATCGTATCCATTAAAGTATAATTATAATTTAATGATTTAAAAATGATGTTTAAGTACTTGATATCATTCTGGATATGAATAAGATACAACAAACATGACTTATGTAACAAAACATATAAAAGAAAATGAGTAAGTTAACACCCGAAACGGCGTTAATACTAAGATATTATTAACAAATCAATGTTAAAAGATCATATATGATATCATATTAAAGTAAATGATTCTTGTATTATTCAATAACAATTATTTCACCATTATACAGGAGGTAAACCTACCATCGACCAAGGAAAAAGTACAAAGTAAGGGATTCTCTTATCTCACTTTCAATTCCGTGAGATTTCCATTGTTCGCTACTAAATTATTGAAAGTGGTGTATTGTGTACTTCCATTTGATATATATTATCATGATTCACTTTATATTCATGTTATTCTCTAAATCATTTGGTGGTTATTAACTTTTGGCCATGCGACTCAGTTGATTAACGTGGTAAGGGGTTTCTTGTCTCACTTTTAATTCCGTGAGAATTCCATTGATCAACACTTAATTATTGCATGTGGTGTATGTGTACTACCCATGATTGTATTCATTGTGTAATATACTTTATTTTATGGGTATTTACATCATCATGGTATGATCTTTCTTTCATGGGTGTTTGTTTCTTAAGTTACCTAATCAATAAGGGAATTTGAGATTTCAATTTCCACTCATTTGGCTTTACGCATATTTCATTGATTATATTACCCCAAGATTATGTGTGGAATCACTATTCATTTGATTATGTCATAATTTCCACTCCCCTTCCTGTGGATATAAGTTTGATACACATAATCACTCCATTTATAATTCTCAATTCATTGATATGAATTTGATAAGAGTAATTTTAACTCATTCTCCATTTGTTGAGTTAAACATCCAATTCGTTGGTATTGTTTTTACAAGAATATGTGTGAATATACTTTGATTGATTTACACTGAATATCCAATCATATTTAGTGTATTTATATTTGTCACACATAATTATGTCGTTGATTTATCCTTAACCAAAGGATACAACCTTTATGAGAGATTTCATCTCAATTTACATTCCATTGAGACTTATTTGATGATATACACCAAATCACTTTTATGTGGTGTATATAATGTACTTTGACATAGTATATCATGAATTCATTTATTCTCATGATATTACAATGTTTTGATTACCTCAATTATTTGTATTCAAGTGTCTCTCTTTTGGTTAGAAACTCTAACCAAAATACCATTTTAAAATGTTTTAAAGAATTATTCTTCTAAATCATGCTCATTAAAGTCCATATTTTAAAAATGGTTTTAAGGATTTATTTATATGGACATTAAAGTTTTAAAATTAAAAATCCTTTTAAAAAGTTTCAAAGTGGTATGGGACACTTTGATTCAAAAATCTATTTTTAAATGGCTTTTTGACAAATAGTGTGACTTTTAAATGTTTTCAAGAAAAGGGGGATATTTCTCTCAAATAGTTTTGATGATTATTTTCATCTATGTCAACATCCTTCATTATTCTTGATTGAGGTTAATGTGATACAATACAATCTTCCATATTGTATCGAATGAGTTATGTTTGACTGTGGATGTGCTATTTTTAAACCATTCAAGTTTTGTGGTAAAAGTATTGACATTTCGTATGCTAGTTTCAATACGAATGTTTATGTTATGTTTAAACTTGTTCATATGAGGAATGCATTGGACTTAATAAGTGATGGGTGGAGCCCGCTATAGCTCCTCGATGCATCGGTAGGTCTCATGAGACAAACTAGTGTCTTGGCACAAGGCCTTGGCAAAATCTTATTTGTAGTCTTGGCACGAGGCCTTGGCTATGTGGTTATGATAGTCTGGCATTATGCATTCCATCATTATGAAAGTGGTTATTGACATTGCATGTGATCATTCGACTAGTAGAATATCCATGTGAGTAAGTAAATGGCATTATTTCATTTTACCTTCGCCATTTTATGCTGAAGTTTAAATTTAAAAGGCTTTTGTTTTAGTTATAAATTGCCTTAAGTGTTTATGCTTATTTATGAAAGCTTCTTCTATAATGTTATCCTTACTGAGCATCCGAGAACACCCCTTTCAATGTTTTATTTTTCCCAGGATTATGAAGAAGTAATTTATGAATGACCTGCAGGGATAGTATGAGGGGATATGAAGACAAGATGTTTTTTTTTGATGTAATGTAAAAATTTATGGATGTATCTAGTTATTCCAAGGCTACTAAACTAATCGGTCTTTCGAGACTTGATCTTTCTCATGATCATGCCAATGTTATGTAATAATGCACCGACTCTAGGTAATTAGGGTCGGGGCGTTACACCGATTAAATTACATGTATGGATATGGTTGGAATCTGAGAACCACCTTTTTCTTATAAAACACTACTTTCAATAGAGTATTTTTAATGAAATTATCTACATGATATTTAGATGGTACATAAGGTAAAATAAAAATTCAATGATCTAGTTTCTCCATTATGAAATGGAATTTAATGTCAATGTTATTTTTACTCAAATTATTAATGTGATATGTTCTAAAATTGATCAATGAAAAATTTTCAAATATTATTGGAATAAGAGAAGTCAATTGAACTCCTACATCATCTATTTGTTTTTAGTCTAAAAATCATGGTGTATTTTTGAATGTTAGTAATGTATATGTCCTCCATAGTGATTAATGATGTTAAATCTGTATTCTTTCCATACCATGATATACATGAGATTCTAATATAAATAGAAACACATAAAGATCATTTTTAGTCATCTATCGAACCAACACAATCTTAATAAATCAATCAATTCAATTTATTTTATGAATCATTATGATAGAACAACCCATAGATTCTTGTATGATGTATATATCAATGTATTATTTTAATATATTTATTGTGGTGTTAAATGGGATCACTATTAAAATGAATATCTTATAATTATGCAAAAAAATATCAGGATGATCTTCATTCAAATATGGTAAACTAAAAAATAGTTTTTCGACAAGACGTCCCACTTCCCTAATTTTCAAGGTCATATTTTAATGATTTTAGTATTGCCTCCATTGGATTTTACATGGTCCTAGAATCCCCTAAAATGAATATTATTAAATAATTTTTCGAATATTTCGATTGAGAGATAAGTATCCCATCCATTATTTGAATTACCTTCAATCAAAGTAAAAATCAAATTTCAAGATTTAGTGAGAACTCGAAATCTCGCATCAAGAGTTATGATTTTTTTTCATTTCATGTTATCATATCCTTAAAAAATAATATAATTAATATAGAAAATAACCATTAATTTCAACTCATTGTACTTCATATTGTAGAAAATATTACTAAATAAACATATAATAATAAAATATTCTTTTGAAATTGATCTAACATAGAATAACATCCTCTTGGTGCATGTTTAAGACCTTACCAAATCATGTTTAGAAAAAAACACATTTTATTTGTCTGCTTAATTAAGAAAGAAATCTATCTGCTAAATTTTTTACTTTCCATTATGGGAAAAATCATGATTTTAAAATTTTAATCTATTTGATATAGTTTGACTCAATTTTTAATAGCTATGAGTAAGAATAATCAAATCGTTTTAAGTCATGATATGGGTGAAAATGTCTAATCAACATCAATTACATCAACATGGAAGTACCCATATCACAAGTGACATGATTTTTTTTGAATCAAAATATCATCTTCATTTATTTTATTTCAGAATACCAACATGGTTCTGATGAGAATTTTATCACCTATATTTTGAACAACATCCCATGTCTCCTTTTTTGTGTTTGGAAATGATTTTCATTAATATAAAGTAGCCAAACCTCCTCATTTTTTCCTCTTTAAATTTTTTTTAACCAATGATATTATATATACATGTTGTTGAGACTTAATTTTCAGGGTTTGAAATATGGAATTCTAATCTCAAGCATAATTTTTTTAGTTCTTTTATACATGAGCAGTTTTCTTCGTAAACCTATTAAATTTATCTACATTCTACAAAATTAGATAATTTATAATAATTATCTTTATTATTTGTAGTTCCCCCATATACTTGTTCTTATTCATCATTTATATATTAATAATTTGTATAGATGTCATCTGAAATATGCTCATGTGATGCACTCAATTTTTCACATTCCATTATAGAAATGTAATTTATAACAGTCAAATAATCAAGTATCAGGTCGTAATACTTCTATGCATTACTCTCTAATGATTTTACAAAAAATTTCCTTCATCTCACTGATCATAAATTTTCTATACTTCTCCTATTTGAAAATATATCATTTAATTCCAAAAATCTCTAATTAATTGAGTGCATATTTTATTTCCTAAAAAATATCATATATATTTTTAATATATATCTACAGAAAAATTATCTATTTGAGATGTTTACCACTAGAAGATGAAATAATTTACAATAAATTTCAAAAAGTGTTTTCCCTTTAGTCATTTTCCAATAAATTTTGTTTATTGTATGATATCTTTTACCCACTACCCCTATTATATGGGGTGTTCTAAGGCCAGACATGATTTTTAATTCCATGCTTCTTGAATATTATTAATATGATGATTTGTAAATTGATAACATTATGATGGGTTGTTTTGGCTCTTCAGTTTTATATTTCTGCGGGTCTACGGGGCTGTTTTTCAGTGTTGCTTGGTGGAATTTAGTGTGGAATAATTCTTGAGATAGTTCTGCTCATCTTAGCATTTGTTTCCTACTATCCAGTTTCCAGTTGGGGTTTTTTTTAACAGAATTGAATCTATTTTCTTTCATGGTTTTTCTGTCTTGAGTTTTCTTTGAAAGAGTTTCAGAATTGTCGATAGTGAAGCATGGTATTGAAGAGATCCCAAATATTGATCTTCAATGCTTCTTCGGTTCATGGTGTTTATGGCTTATAATGTGGAGTTTCTGGACGGTGATGCAGCTTAATAAGTGTGCCTCTTAATGAAATAGATTTACTGCTGTCATTTATGTGAGGCTAACGGATCCAGAGAGCTTCTGCCCATGTTTGGTTCAATCACTGGAAGTTGAAGAATAATATTTGAGATGGATGGCTTTGGAAGATCATTAGGCAATGCTATATGCTGGCGATCTCATGTGGACGTGTTCCCTCATTGACATCAGTATGCTTGAAGATTTATCCTATTATAGTTAATTCCCTGCTGGTGTAAGTTCATTACACCTCGTGCTAGTATTGTAACCTTTTATTTTTTAATAAATTACCTTGGGGGCATGGATTGGGAAAACAATTCATGTCATCACATTCCTTTAAAAAAAGTAATAAATTTCACAATCTTTGGACCAATAATATTTACACACCTCGTAAAATATAGAGTGTTGAATATATACCCCATAGTTATGTGTGAGATATGAATAATCCATTAAATCCTGCTTTAATCAAAGAGAGATAATAAATAATGACGCATTACTTCCAATACATATAGTGATATTTCCTAGAAATAACTTCTACATTTAGAATATTAATAAACATTTATGAATTTGTATTCATTAACATGTAATACAATCATATAATGTTAAATTTTTTAAGTGAATCACATTTTGGAGTGTGATCATATGTGAGATTTGGAATATCTTGTTATATGTTACTATTTTTCATACATTCCAGATATGATTGAATGAAATGGATACGCCTTATATTTTATAAACAGTTACCATATTATTTGGATATCATGGAAACATTATTCTATGACTAGATATATATATATATATATATTACCTGGATCTACATCCCAATAAAAAATTTATCCATATTTATATTTCACATTTTATAAATTTTCATTTAATTTAACCACATGATCGTAGTCCCGTAAATGGATAGTACTAATGAGAATATGAATTAGATCATCAAATAGGATGACATTAGTGAACCTAGGATATTTTCTTCTAATCATTCCATTATTGAACCAATGAAATTTAAAACATTATTGTTTCAAAATCAAATGTCACCATCATTTTTTTTTAATTTCACAATGAGCTTTCTATTTCTGATCATCTACGATATGAATCCATTATCTAATATTAGTGATCTCATCATTTATATTTTTCTAAATGAAATATTCACAACATTATCATTCACCAAACCCTGCTTCATAACTCTTTTTGATAATAAATCTTCCCCCTCAATATCTAGCTCAAAAAACTCAGCTTCTTCAGTCAAAATTAAAAATATATTAAGAGTTTAAATGATCATGAATGATGTTTCCAACATTTTCGATCTTACATATTGACGTAATTTTTATGATTCCATAATGTGTAATTCATTAACATATACTTGTAGCCTTCACCAAAATAGTATCTATTAAAATATATTTAATTATTAGAAATTATTCATTCACATTTCAATTATTATTTCTATATAAAATTATTTCAAGAAATAAAGCACACATATTATGTCCTTCCCATTTTAACTTATCAAAAAAATCTATCTGTTGATGAATTATAATTTCCTTTAGAAATATAGTTTTTTTTTCATTCTAGATACATAACGATCTACCTTCATTCTAGGAGTTAGTGCTTATGGTTTTCAAACAAGCATAGATATATTCCTCTCCAAAACATGATTCACCATTGAATTAAAATTATATTTGAATAACTATACATGATTAATATGTATAAGTTATTCCTATGAAATTAATTTTGGATGACATGATGACTATTCTTTTTATGTTTTCTTCGTTAGACCAAGTTAAAAAATTCTTATTGCGATTCACACATCTAACACTAATTCCAGACTTCTTCTCCCATCTTTATTATTATAATAAATCTATCATTGATTTTTTTATGAAAACCATAAATGAATTGGGTTTTTTAATTAATATTTATTTTATATTTGTACTACATCACCTGAAAATCCATAAATTTAAGGGGTTTTTTAATCTCATACTTAAATTTTTCCCCTTTCTTGTGGCTGCTATTGTATTTAGATCACGGAATCATGTACCACTACATTGGAATTCAATTTCATCACTCCCCTCGAATTATTTTCATAATTTTTTTCCTCATGTTGAACATTTAAATAAAACTATCATATAATTCCATCATTCTCATGATCTATAACATAATCTTATATATTTATTACAATATGAATAAAAACACCACTTTTATTAAAATTTTAAACTTTTTCTTATTCAATTTATCCAGAACAAACATCTTCTTTAGAATTTAAATTTTTCTTTTTGTGTAGACTCTATTTAATTTTTTTCTATCATTATCTATCATACTTTTTTTTTAATTTTAATTATCATAATATTCATGATATTTTTTACGAATTATATACATATGATGTCCCACATTTCATCATTTGATTCACGAAAGAGGAAGCTAACCCTTAAACAGTTATCTTGCATTATTTATATTCTAGATCAATAATGAAATAACTTATTAATATTTTAGAACTTATATATTCTCCTAGATTGTGATATTATTTTTTGAATTAAATAAAATAGCCTAACTACATTCCTTAATTATTAACTCATTTTATTTTTTAACATCTTATTATCCGCAAGAGTAATATGTAAAAATTAATTGAAATTATTTTATGAGCTTATTCTTATATAATATAATTTAGTTCATTGAATTATATTGGTATTCTTCTCATAATACTATTTTTGATCTTCTCATTTTTTATCTCTTCACGGAGGCCTCGCATCTCTTCAACAACAAAAATTTTAATATGGAAATGTACTAAAACATCTCAATTTAATTCATTCTAAAATTATAAAAATTTTCCCATTGAACCTAAATCATTACATCCCACAACCATGAATATCCTTTAGAATTATTAAGAATCATTTCCCATATAATAGTAGTGGGTTTTCATATCATTAAATATTTGAAAATGGTATATTATATAACACTTACAATTCAATTTATGTATTTTTCATCGAATCTAAATTCATGATGATCTATTTCTATTAATGATTCACATTTTATATCAGTACTTATTCCATAAATGGCTACGGTGTAATTGGTTATGCCAAATCATATAAAATAATGGTTAATGGATATTTTAAATTACTTTAAAATTATTCCTTCAAATTTGGTTATTCTTTTGTGATTAATTGTTTTTCCATGATTCCATGAGAGAAAAAAGAAAACACCTATTTGAGACCACTTGCTAGAACTTTATAGAGAATTATACAGAGAATATTGGCGAGCCAAAAAATAAAATAAAAAAAACATCCATGAATGGGGAACTTATTCTATATACTTGAGGGAAATTTTAATTTATATCTATCCATCTTCTCAATAAGAGATAAACGAATTAAATGACCAAAGAGGATTTATATGGACTACCCACAATGGGATACATCTAAGGGGAATAAAAAAAGTGTGTCTATTTATTAAATTCATACAATATCATGAAATTAATATTAAAATATTGTGTTTTCTCAGTAACCCTATTGTTCTAAATTCCTAAAACATTAGAGAACTCGTTGGCCTCCATTAACTAGTAATTCAATAATGTTATTGTTGACATTTTTCTACTCTACAAGAATTTGATGCAAACATAAACCAATAAGGGATATTCCTTTAAAAATAATAAATATTAACATCTATTGGGAATGGATGTATTATGAATAATCTTCATCGAAAAACAATATTACTGATGATATATTAAAAATACCCCCTTATTCTACACTTGAAATCCTACAATATTGCATAGAAGATAGGGCCCCACCTTCAGTTATTCATTTATATTTCTTGAATCACTTTTCAATCTGTGTTCTTACTTCATAAGTTGAATTTATATATTAATGGACTTAAATAAAAACATCTTGAAACTATCGGCAAAGTGGTGAACATATATGAAGTCCATTCTAATTGTCAAATGCAACATATTTTTTTGATCTAGAAATTTGAATGCCAAAATAACATGAACCATTAACTTATACAATGAATATATCGATTTTTCCATGATTCACAATGATCCCTATGAATATCCTTGTATTATATTTTATTTCACATCTATGTCCTTGATTTATGGCATGTAATTATAAAAGGAAATACCATCGATTCCCATGGATCACTGGATAAACTAACCTTAATTACTCCATGTCACTACTAGAAAATGGACATATCCCCATGGTTTTCTCCAAAACCATGAGGATAGACCCCCCCTATACCCATGGTTTTGGAAACCCATGTGTATAGGTGTCTATTCGAGACCTTTACCCACGGTTTTCCAGAACTGTGGGTATAGGGGGGTCTATCCCCACAGTTTTCCAAAACCATGGGGATAGGTCCTAAAAAGTGACCTATACCCACGGTTTCCCAAAACCGTGGGTATAGAGGTACCTATACCCATAGTTTGGGGTAAAACAGTGGGGATAGGTCAGGGATAAAATACCTATACCCACTGTTATAAAAACCCACGGGTATAGGTAACTTTTGCGTACGCGGGAAATTTTTTTCCCGCAGGAAGGAAATTTTTTTTGCGGGAACCCTATACCCACGGTTCATCCCTCTATACTCACGGTTTTTATAACTATATGTAACTAAATATATATATATATATATACACATATAGGTGATGTTAGGGTAGTGTTTAGACATGGTGTTTGCAGCAAAGAGGTTGTGGGATCGAAACTCGACGGTTGCATTATTTTAGGAACTATACCCACGGTTTTGAAACTGTGGGTAAAACCCATTGACACCGTGGAAATTGGCTATGTTTTGGTGACACAATGGTAGGAAAACTATACCCACGGTTTTGGAAAACCGTGGGTATAGGCTGCGGACGTATACCGACGTTGTTACAGCCCACGGTTCCAAAAGCTGTGGGTATAGGCTATACCCACATTTTTGGGGGCTATACCCACGGTTTTGAACCGTGGGTATAGGACATTTTTCCAGTTTTGTGTGAAATGGGATGGTCTAACTCATATCCACATACTTCTTATATAGGCCTAGACCTTATTTTTTATCCATAGACTAGTTTATATGTGTGTTTTTTTAAATGTTCTTTTTATTTTCTATTATCACCTCCAAAATGGTTGTCATAACTTGAATTTCCCATTTTGTAATGGAACACAAAAACTCCACCATTGGGATCACCCAAAGAATGGTCATGTTTGGTCTTCGCGTTATGGAAAACATCCGTAACCACATGCCTATGGATATGAGCATGGTCTTCTAGGGGCATCCTTGACCTTCAAAAGAAATTTATAGGGTGTAGTCATGGTTATGGTGAATGATTTCTTCAGAAAACATTGGAACCACATTAATTTGACATTCTAATAAAAATAATTTATTAATAATTTCATAAAACATTACTAAAAAACACAATCATAATGTTTTTATAACAAAAAATATTTTCATAGAGAACATCATTCAACAATTTCTTTTTAAAATCAATATGAAAAATCAATAAACCTCTTTATTTCCACATCACCATGAAGATCTTGATAGACTAATGCCTTTATACATGTGAAATTTGTTCTTCATAATTGAAACCAATTATATAACCATACACCTTACACACTAGATAACCATTTCTATAAACCATATATCCTTATGTATGATATTTATCTTGGTGATCGACATTGTTCCAATCATATTATGATGTACAACTTCATCACTAGTTACCATGTATGATTCATTTCAATTTGATTTACATAATTATTCATGGATCTAACCAATGATTCATATCTTTCTATATATTTAATTCATATTTGTTTCAATAATAAAAAAAAATTATTCTTTAAATTACCATTACATCATGTATTTACTAGTATCTATTTATATCTATTAATATTTGATGGATAAATTTCTTGTCATCTATTTCTATATAGAGGATGATGTTAAAATTCTCGAGGAATGGTCTCATTTTTAATTTCATCTTAAACGTCCTCATTATTATTGGAAATTTGTTCATCCATGTATTTTGTTTCATACTGAAAGTATCCTCTAGATAAATTATTGTAATTTTCATGATGATAATTATTTCCCACCCCTTCTCTAATAAATTTTACACCATTACGATAATAAAGTTATTCAATATATTATTGATGAATTTTTAGGCCTTCATTTTGGTTGAGTATGCCAAAAAACACTATCATCACATATATCACTATCCATTTATTGATTATATTCTATATTTTATATATAAAAACGTATTTTTAACACCGATAATAATTTACGGTGGTTTTTATATAATGGCATAATTCTAATGGTGTCCACTCTTCCTTATGGCTTCTTACTGATCGATATTGAGTGTATACAAAATGTTAATCTACATCCTTAAAGTATTAGTGATAGCATACACCTTCAATAAGAAATGATTTTTTAATATTACACACATAGTGATTTCATGGATTAAAAAATTAATTTCTATTATAATTTTATCACTTAGGACACCTCATGAATAATTTAATCTGCCAGAAGGTTGTTTTTTACTCAATATATGTTTATTCTACTATAATTTTAAATAACAAATGTTGATGGTGGTTCATATATCATGTTTACTATTATTTGGTATCTATACATGAATTATATGATGTATCAATTATTATAAATTTTCAAAATACTTCTCATTTTACTATAATCATTAGAAAAAATTATGAAATACATATCTCTATATTTTCATTATTGATGCATTAGACCTAAAATGTTAGTGTGGACTGGATCAATGAAAATTGATTCCCTTTTATTATTTTATAGATACATATTTTGGACCAAACTTTCCTTGTATAAATGAATAAGGTGGTTTCTAATGATCATTATTTAGAATTATATTATCCCATATAACTCTTCGGTTGGATAAGTGTACCTTACTATTGATGTGAATGTGGATAATCCTATAACACATCATGTTGTTCTCAAACACGACTACTAGAAGCCATATAATTTATTTTGTTATCCACCTAATATATATTTCCATTCACAATTCATCTATTCTTGTAAAAAATTGTGTTCATTTATTTTATTTTAAAACCCTTTAGATTAAATTTTTCATCTTGTATATTTTTAGGGATTTGACTATCATTAAGGATGTTTTATAACAATTCATAAAAATAAATCAATTTGGGCATCTTCATCTCATCGTCTACCAACTAAGTATTTTCTTTTAGTTTCATCTTAATGATGAATTAATTAATTAAATTCACTATTCCTCAAACTCTACCCTTCATATATTTTTATTATATTCATACTACCAATCACATTTGATATGCATCCACTATCATGGATTTGATGATGAATTTATTTGTATCATTACGAGTAATTTCAACTTGATCTTCCTTATACATTTTCTTATTTTTTATACCGAGAGACTAATAATTATGTAGAGTATAATAAATTACATTATCCATATCCTTATATATTTGTAGTATAATCAATCATATCTTCATCCACCATGGGGAGTTTCTATTTCCTAATGGAATTTTGTTTGACAGTCTTGGATTCATTTATCTTTAACTAATATAGTGGATATTTTTTTTACTCTATTAAAATAATTCTTGTATAATTTATTTTTAATTATATGGATTTATTTCGAGACTAGGCACTGAGACAACATGTGATTATGAGAACCGGAGTTCCAGGAATGATCCATAAAAAATTACGATTTAAATTGCATGTGTGAGTTGTTTTCCTAAGAAATTAAAATAACCATTAACAGGGGGCCAGGATCAGATATTTGGATGCACTATTGTGTTTGGAATAGTGGGTTTACCCTAGTAAAGACTTATGTTTAGTCAACACAACCCTCTAGTGATAAACCCCTATAAATGGAATAACCATAATTAATAGTTTTAAATAATTTTTTTTTTCAAATAATTATAACTCATGAATGGTGACTCACTTTAAATATATGAGACCGCCGTTGAGATTGCGAGGGTATTCATTCTTTAAGTTGATCCTAAAATTGGTTGGCGCGGTCCAGCGGTGGAATTTAGTTTGTAGTCATAAGTAAAATAATTATGTAACAATTATTTGTCACTCAAATCCTTATAACTCATAAACTATAACTCAGATTGAAAATTTGAGTTTTCCATTGAGCTCATAAAGGAGTGTTTCCCTTAGGCAGAGTCTAATACTGACCGGTGCGGTTTGAGGGTGAATTTTTATTTTTTGAACTTTTTAAGGTACGTTAAATAAACATACGAGCGAGTTTTACAAACTTTTGAACTGGTGCTCTGATAGAAAATTAGAGGGACCTGTTGAACTCTGAATGATGAGATTCTCTTCGAAAGAACATAAATATGACCAGAAAGGGTCAGAGGAAAAATTTAATTTTTGGAAATTTAAAAAAAACATGAAAATTTATTTTATTTTATTTTCTCACTGTTGAGTGGCGGACGACGGAACTGTGATGCCTCAACGAAGAGACAACAAGGAACACTAGATGAGGATCCTTAATAGCTCGTTGTGAAAGAATAACCAATACACTATTTCATAAATTAAACCACGTAACAACAAAATATCACTATATTACATAAACAATAGGACATGTTACTTTTTATTAAACAAAGGTGTTCAAGAGTTTGGAATTAAACATGAAAATTCACTGATTAATCTCCAGCGAGATTCCTCTCCAACATTGAATGACGAACACCGGCGTAACATCATCTAAATCTACGCACCCCAAATAACGAAGTCTATAAGGGACAAATGATTAAGACCAATTAAACCCTAGAGGATGGAACGCTATGGAAACTGGAATCAAATTGAAGTAGTGGTTTTGAATTAATTAATGTTTCCTAATTATTTTTTTAAACAACGCACATGGATGAACCCATTAAAAGGATGATCCGTAGATCATGGGTACATGTAGGAGGATGTTTTTTATAGGTTTTTTATTCAGGATTTAACAATTATTGGTAGAACATCTTTCCCCGAGCCTCCCCACAAATTTAAACATATAACACAAATGGTGAGGGGTGAAAAAAATAATGCTTGAGACCCTTTTCTTGGGTGTTCATCATGACTGAATTATCATTTGTATGGAAAGTTCTAATCGAGGTCATCAGAGGGATAGATACATCCCATGGAGTTCGTAGGTAGAGGTGAGACAGAGAAGAGAACATTGGAGTGCATGTGGTGGTTTTCCAAAAACCACACAAGCGCGACAACAATGGCACCATCACCCCATGGCGGTGTGCAGCGGTGATACAGGCAGCTGTGTCAGTGACTTTCCCATATGGTGCAGGCCATGACCATTCTATTGGGAAAAATAAGAGATGTTTCTAGACTCCGAGCTGGTATCTTCTGGCGAGTCGATGCGGTGTCGCGCTGCATTGCAGAAGGAGGAGTCACGGTCAACCGACCGTGGGTAGCGAACAATCCAACGGATGGCCTGAGGGGTACAAGGTGCCAAACCCATAACTATATTGCGTCCCAACTGAAATGAATTGGACCAGTCTACCAATGGATGGCCAGACCCTACCCTAGAAGGCCAACCCCCGCCCCAGATTTCTGGACCCTGCTCCGACGGGCCGAACCTCGCCCTAGTGAAAGGGATCCGCAACCAAAAGCCTAGACCCTACTCCGACTGTCTGGACCCACCCCCTGTAAGACAGACCCCATTCCGGCAGGCCATACCCATGCTATTGTTTTGGACCAACAACTTAAAATTGGACTTATGCCCTTTCGGTTGGGTTGGAAGACACCGGTTCACTAGGCGACCCAGTAGGCAACACCCTCAGACAAACATGGTCGACTTCAGTGAGGCCCATTTGGCCTTTCCTAGCTAAACTGGACAGAACAAGGTCCAAACTGGGTTGGGTCAAGTCAACCAAATTAAACGGGTGTATGTGGGACCCCCAGTCCTGGTTGGTCATGTTGGTCCAACCGTGTCGATGGGGCTAGATGAAACCGAACCCTATTTAGTGAAACGTCAATAACTCCCAGACATGGTGTCCAATTAACGCTTCATCTACGACACGACGAACCTTGTGATGAGGTAGTCATTATGAGATAATCTCTGGGAGTTTTGGAGGGGGTAGGAATATAGCTGAGTTGGATAATACTTGAATCCAATATGGACTTTTTTTTAAAATGCCCATATCTTAAAGACTGGTCATCTGTTCGACTTGTCATCTATTGCGTTGTAACTATTATGTCGAGATTTTACTTTAGTTTATTGTATATTGGAATGTGTGGAGGTTTAGGAATGAATAATGTCTCTAGAATAATCCATGTAGATACTTAGTGGCACGATAGACAACCAACAACTATGTGGATCCTTGGTGGCTCGACACATGTGGATCAGCCGTGTGGATCCATAGTGGCCCGACAGATGAGCAGCAGCCATGTGGATCCTTAGTAGCCCGACATATGAGCATAAATTCATTAATGAAGAGTCCCTCAACAGTACAAAACATTCATCAAAATAGCCAATGAACCTTCTTCATATTCTTTATATTATTCCTAATGTGAGCATCCCTTGCTTTGTAACTTTTCATTGTGGTTGATTTGTGGTGTTTATCCATAAAGGAATGGGGTAACCTACTGAGTACTATGTTACTCGCCCCTTTACAGGCATCTCCCGCACATGTTGTTTCTTTTGTAGATGACATGTGGTTTGATGGAGGACCTGGTGGCATAAGAGGATGCGCGGATCCGTAGGACCATGAGGACATGAAAAACTACTTCTCCTTCATTTAGCTACAATATCTCTACCATCGGGATGAGTTTTTAGTGGATGTCTATCCGGATTCCATTTTTGTACATTTCTATATTCAATTATATTGATAGTTTTGTATTCTAGATCACTTGTTTTAGTTTTACTTGTACATTACACTTCTTTCAGTATAGTTTTTTCCCTCTTCATGTTCATGGGATGTGGTAGGGCATGTGTATACATATATGGTTTCAAGAAAATTCCTCCCACATGCAGGTTGATCCCTTGAATGCTGGTCTCTAATCCTTGGCCTTTGGGAGGTGGGTTTGGGGTATGTCACAGAACACGGCCCGGGGGATTGGTTGAGAAAATTGTGGTTCCAATTTTTTGGGATAGTAATTTTCAATCCATTATTAGGTTTTATCAAATTCCTTTGTGTAAAAAATGATAGCAATTATATTGTTTGATTGATATTCTATCCAACCATATTTCATTATATAAATTATTTTTTATAGATTTTGTAAATACCCAAGATTTTTATACATTGATATTACATATCATAGATAAATATTCATTTTATTAGATAAACACATATCAAAGGATAATAATGGTTTAGTGAATTTGGACAAGAGGTACAGAATATATTTATTTATTGAACCATATTGAATGTTTCCTAGAATGATATTCATGTTTTGTACTCTTAAATTTCATGCCCTACATAAATCCATTGTTCATAACACATTGAAAGGGAACATAAGAAAGGATAACGTAAGATACTCTGTAACTATAATTAGGTTAAAATATGTAAATAAAAATGATAATTACTATTGAAAACCATAACCTGCATAACAATGATAAAAATAATGATTCATGGAATACATGTTTCAAGGTCAGAATACAGGAATCATAAGGAAGTAAAATAACATGATATATGGAAGAAAATCATTGACATAAGACATTTAATTATGTTAGACACATAATCATAGAAAATCAACTCTATAGTAGCCAAGGCTCACATCCAAGTCTATCATAGTTGAATTGGTTCACTCCCCAAACCATCATAGTATACATAGTTCCTTCCTAGGACCATCATAGTCAAATAATTCTCATACTGAACTGGCTCCATTCCCTATTCCAGTCCTATGAATCTCATAAAATTTAAATAGTTACCCAATGAATTACATCGAGATATAGTTCTCACACATCACATTATAAATATCATGAGTATGTATTCCCTAATATTATAAAAAATTTATTAGATAAAAACCACTCAAACTAAATGGGGTTCATAATATTTTCTTCATATCCTAACCCATGTTAAAGGGACATGTCTAATTATAATTTCATAATTTCATTATAGTGTAAACCAAGAAAAGAAGTGAATTTCATAAACATTTCCTTATTGTGTAACCTATGAAGGAGAAGTCTGGTTCATAAATATCATTCCAACATAACAAACCATTCAGAGAAATAATATGAATGGTATTCATCGATCATATCCCTAATATATAATTGGTAACAACAAATTATTTTATTTTGGTAGAAAATTATTTTGATAAAACACATAAAACATTTAATAAGGAAAATAAATTTCATTTGAAAATATAATTTTAAAAATAATTTTTCATAAAATTTTATGGAAATCATATTATTTGAAAATAATTTCTAAAAATAATAAAGTAATAATTAAAACCCATTTAAATAATTTCTAAAGGAAAATATCCTTCCTTACCTGAAAAACACTTTTTAAAAAATAATACATTTTGAAAATGATTTCCCTAAAAAATAACATTCAAAACATATAAAGAGGGATTTAATATAGTTTAAAAATATTGTTCAGAAAATAGGCATTTATTCTATTGAAAAAATATTTTCAAACCATAAAATCCTATCAATATATTTTCATTTTAATATAATCTTGAAAATAATTAAATAAAGTAATAAAAACATTAAAAACACTCCCCAAGGAAAATATAATTTCCTCTTTGTTTAAATATTTATAAAAAATAAATCATTTAAAAAATAACATGGTTAGAAAATAAATTTGAAAACATAGAAATAATCTATCAAATAAAATAATTGTCATAATATCAGGAAATTCCATTCATTCCATAATCATTAAAATATTTATTTCGTTCACATTTTTGGTAAAATTCCAATGTGATTTTTTTGGAAAATGAAATGATATTTCCTTAAAAAAAATTAAAACGTAAAACATTGGTAAATAATACATTATAAAAATATCATGAAGAATTCTAAAATATTTTCTAAAATTATTTTTAAAAATCCTGTTTTTAGGAGAACATATGTCTTCGACCAAAGAGAGAAATACATTTGATTTTTCATTAAAAATATTTTGAAATCATGAGTGCATAAAGATATGAAATTTAAGGGAAATGAATTTTAATTAAATTACTAGATGTGGTGAATATTCACGAGTTTCATAAGATATATTTCATAATATTTCCCCATGGTATGAATAAACATAATTAAACCTGATAAATGAAGGGATTGTAATATAAAACTATTAAAACATTAGTAACATTGAATAAAAATCCTAAATATAGAATATTATTAAAGGAAACTAATAATATCATGAATAGAAATATTAAAATTATATAAATTTTTAAAGATGCAGTATATAAACATTATTGAAAGAGATAGGTCCATAACATTACTTATGTCCTAATGAATGAAATTAATTATAAAAAATCCATTATCATTATAGTATCTTTTGAATCATAAACCACATGGAATGGAGATCATAAAAAAGAAATTTAAATATCCTAAAATTATGAAAAAGAATCAAAAAATTCATTCATGGGTTATATATACACCATAAAAAATAAACACATGGCGAATGAATCTTATGTTTAAGAATAATAATACTAAGGTTGAAATATTGTACCATAAGATTAAAATTATGTAATACATGATCTAACCCCGTATATAATACATATAATTTAATTATAAATCTTTTCCAGAACCATATATATATATATATATCATACCATATATAATTTACATATGTTCTTTTATTACACATTTATTAATAATTCCTTGTTAACGTTGTGTTTTGGGAATGAACTTATTTGTTTTTCTTTTATGTTTAGATGCATTATTTTTTCATATTACATTTATCATGGATCCATAAAAGAAATAATTCAATAAATTATATATAAATAATATATAATTAGTGTACAGTTATTTATTTTAATCCATAAGAGCTTTAGATTGAAAATGAACGACACTGTTCATGGAGTCAGTAGGTCATATATACACATGATTGCTATTTATGTTTTCCTATATTAAATAATAAAATTGTAATAATATATTAAAATTAATAGAAATATTTTATTTCATATATACCAAATTTATTCATTAAAAACAATCTTATTTACTTACATGTCATGTTTTTCTGAATCCCATCTTTTCTCAACCAGATAGTCCATCATACACACGAAAGATATTCTCGTATTCCCATGAAATGAAAACTAACAAATAATATGTGATATAATTATTCAATGAATTATAATATCATATATTTCAAATATAAATTTTATGTCCATAATTATATCCATATTTTAGAGGAGGTGATGGAAAATGAATAACATCGATTTGTGAGGTGGTAGTCCGATGTAGACATGAATAATTATTTTAGAACCCATTTAATAGTAGAGGGAATAGATTTAGGTGATTAGATTAGGATAATAATATATAAATATATGTAATATACTTAGTATACTATATAATCATGGTTTAATAATAATTTAATAAGGAGGTGGAAGAAATAAAATAAAACACTTATTTAGGGGCGTTACCATTTCTTGGGACAACTTCTTTTGGTTTGATCGAAAATTCATAATCAGTTTAATTTATGACCAATATAATTCATCTATTATGGGTCTAGGGAATACTTGAATTTATTTTTCAGCTATTCGATAATCTGAATGGGGCTTTACTTATGAGGAGTATTGGTGAAGTGTTTTAATTTTATAAGTGTTTTCAGTGGTACATATGTAAATTTTTATTGAAAAAGGTGTACCTTTGTGTTCAATATTAAAAAAGGATAAAAATGGGAAATTATATTAAATATACGATATATGGATAATATTATTAAATTAAATGGTTTTTGGAAAAGGTTTTTTTTCACTTTTAACCCTTATCTTTTAGTTTAACCCCCTAAATAAACCATTTTCACATATACCACAAAACATATATGACATTTAATTATGGAAAAATTTTAATTTTAAAATATTTGAAAATATAAATTATTATGATTAAAAGTATGAAATATATTTTTTCATATTCTATAAAAAAAAGTGGTACATTTTAATTTAAAATATGTCCCATTTTTAAAAAAGATAGAAATCTTCCAAAGTGAAAACATTCAAACGATTAAAATGATTATATATTAAATTTCTACATAAAATTAATTATTATTACCTAAATTTGATATACATATATATATATATATATTTGAAATAATTTTACATTAAAAACCATAAAAAATGGATGTGTTTAAATGTTATAAATGAAATGAAAATTCTTAATAAAAATCATTATATTTCACTTTTCATCGAAAATATTTTTTCCCATTGTATTTTCTTACATTCTCTATAAGAAAATTCAGACATGAATATTATAAATTCTTTTATAAATTATAATATTCATTATAAAATTTTAAAAATAATTAATTTTAATTTTTTTTTTCAAAAGGCAACAAAACTTATTTTAAAAAAATAAATTTTTTAAGTAGAAAATTGGTTTTATTCTCTTATAGGTCAAAAAATGAATATTATAAAATGGAATGAATATATAATATATAAATTTTATTAATATAACTCACCAAAAATTATTTTTTCTAATTAATTTATGTAAATTTTGTTTATACCTATAAAAAATTTGAAAGATTTCAATTATTTTTAAATGATTAATATATTCATTTGTAATTAATATGACACTAAATAATTACATATATATATATTTAACCATATATTTTCATAATTGATTTAATCCAATTAATTCCTTCCATTCAAATCACTAGGTGATAAATATAATATTTACTAATAATATTTTAATTGTATGTCATTTATTTTTTAAAATCAATGTTGTGGGAGATGAAAACTATGCTTAGTGTTGTGTGAAAAAAAGATCAAAACATTGTTTTTAATGTAACACATATTATTTTAAATGCTAAAGTAATTTAAAATGTATATACTTCAGATAATCTTGGGGTGTTATGTAATACCACATTATATAAAATAAATCCTTGAAATTTGAACTTATTCTCATTAAATAGTTATTAAACATTAAAATTACCATGTTGGGAAACTAACATCGTAAAATGTATTAATAAAAATTTATCATTATTAGTGATAAAGGAATGTATGATGGTCTTCTATAATAACATGTATTTTTTTACCAACAGTATAACATAAGTAAAATGTGGAAACATAGATCTGGAAGTGAAAATGTACACCCAAATATTGATATAGAGTGATTGATAACATGGTCATGGGACTATTAATTAATTAAAATCCATAAATCTATGACAGATGAAAAGAAAATTCATACATCATAATTGAAGATAAATGTATAAAAATATATTTTTTTATCCTTTCCCTAATAATGTGTAAATTTCATGAGATTAAATACATAAATGATTTAATTCCATTTCATAAGCTAAAAAATATTTATTTTCATGTTCTATGAAATATTTCCATATCTCTCTTACTATATAAGGGGAATTTTTTAGGACTAATAAACTAATGGATAATGATATCCCTAAAATAAATATAATTTAATCCTTATATATCTAATTATAATCATAATAGAATGGTTATCAAGGGTTATCCAATATGCATAATTCATAATATGGTGAATTATTACGTTAATCTCAAAAACCATATCCAATGTTCAATATAAACTATTTAATAAACACAAAACCTAATAACTGTTTAATTTTTAAATTAATATAAATAATGAAGCTTATTTCTTCAAAAGTTACTTCACATTAATCCACCAAATATCATTATATAGTTTTTAAGAGCCACATTCCAAATATGTGAAAAATATGATCATATGTCTCCCAGAATCTTAGTGATCACTATAATTACCATCACAAATCAATGAAGACATACATGATTCCTCATTACTACAATATATTTATGTATTATTAAATAAAATCGATAAATACAAAAATGTCGTACACCCCATCGATGATAATTTAAACCAAATTTTCCACAAAATAGTTATGATTCTCCAAGGCCATCAATACAATCAAATTTAAATTATATATATCAATTATTTATTTATCCCATTAGAAAAAAAAATTATCAACATTTTAAAAATATTATAGGTTATACTCCATTAATAAAATATTAAATTTTCATAAAATCACTTTTCTAAACCATCAATACCATTTAACATATTTTTAAAACACTTGAATGAAAAACAACTATTGGATAATCCATTAATGTTTCATGATTGTAATTAAAACAATACCAGTGATGAAAATATAATTCATTGAACCACCATACATAAAGACATCAATAACTATACTTTCAACACACACCATTAACTAATATTCATCTTTTAATTTATTAAGACTTATTTAATTTCCTATGTCACTTTTAGTCTCTTCATCATCAGCAATATAAAACTTACTCATATAATCATGCTGATTCTCTTCCAAATATTTCCCTTTTGGACATAAAATTTCATAATTTCAATACTTTACACATTTTAATAATTCATACATAACTTATATATTATGGTGATTGTTTTTTCATCCAATGTGTTAACTAATCTTTTTTTATATGATATTACTTTATTTTTCCCCTTCGTATCCACAATTAATAAATCATATTGTATATTTGTGACATTCCATGGAGTTCCATTTTGATCATTGTAGACATATAGAAGTCCAAATATTTTTTTCCTCAATTTTCTCCTCTACTAATTTATTAATGAACAGTAAAATTTAATTACATTATGAGTCTGAAAGTCAGTTAAGGTGAATGTTATAGATAATATATCATTATAAATGATTAGGAATAATCCTAATGTCTTTCACTCAAGCCATCATCCCATTTAGTTTCTAATCAAAACATTGTATATAATATTCAACTTTTATGTTTTTTTAATGGTTCCTTACATTGACTAAAACTAAAAAGTATAGTGCATCTAACAATATTCATATTGGAAGACCACATAATTTGGAAAAATCACTTATGGTATGTCTAATTGACAACATCTTAATTTACATATATAACACATTCGGACTAACCTTTTCCATTTGTGATCATTATTCAAATACTTCATTATTATTATTCATGTGTTTGGGAATGTCCAAATAATTTCCCGTTGGAATGCCAATCCATATGTGTGAAACAAAGATCATTTTCTTGCACTAGGTGATGATCATGTCAAGATCAATACACCCATTAGGGGGATATTGCACAAAGATACATCTAATCTAGATCTACATAATGTTTTTTAATCTATAAGGCAATCTAATTTCATTAAATGAACATGTTTTATCATTTACCAAAAGTCTAGTACATTTTTTAATTTGACTCGTCATCATATTATCCATATTCATATCCCTATAATTATCCTAAAAACATTATTTGGGATGTCACTAATATTTTATAATCGTTGTATACAAATGTAAACTAAACATATCCAATAATACCATCTATAAAGGCCAAATATTTTCATTCATAAATATTATATCATTTAGATGAATATTCATTTCTTTACACAATCAAAAACCTGATAATAAAAATGTTTTAGTGTCTTTGTAGACTAGGAACACAATATTCATATTCATTGAAATATCTTCATTTTTTCCAAAAAAATATATTAAAATTTATCACTATTGAAATAAATAACCTACATAAAGGCTTTCTTCATAACCTGGGGAAAGATAACACAATATAGGGCTGAGCTCAAATGATCAGCAGATGAAAATAAGATAAAATAAATAAACACAACATAATATAAAGGGTTTGAGAATATGATAATAACATATTCAAATCATAAAAATCATATTTATCATGAAAATATAAATACATTGTATCCATATTGGAAGTTCATAAGACATTAAGAATAATTAAATCAATAAAAATGATACATGAGAGAAAAATATTGACAAAAGACAATGAATTATGAAATAAACATAATCATAGAAAATCATTTCCACTGTATTAAAGATTCATTTTAAACTCTATCATTGTTTAATTGGTTCAATCTATTAATAAATAATGTAGTCAACATACACACCAAAAGCTATCACATCATAAAAAGTCCGTTAATGAATTATGTTCACTCTCCATTTCAATCATCTCTATCTGAAGATATATAAATTATAACACAATACATTAGAGGGGGTATAGGTCCCACAAATCGAATAATTAAAATGAAGTGTATGTGTAGAAAATGATAAAAATTAATTCATCATATCAATACTCTTAAAATGAAATTGAGGTTGTAATAATTTCCTCATATCATAAACTATGAAAAATATAAATGAATCAGAAGCATTTAATAATTTATTTATTGTATAAATTATGAAAATATGTGTATTTCATAACTAGTTCCTAATGCTGTAACTTGTGGAAGAGAAACATGTTTAATAAAACAAATTCCATCAAAAAGAAAAACCCAATAGATAAACAACAGGAATTGTATCCTTGGATCATATCTTCAATTAGGCATATGTAACATTAATAGATTTTATAATATATGGTAAGTTATTTTTAAAGATCACATGGAACATTTTATATGGAAAGTAAATTTTCTTTGAAAATGAAATTTTAATACTAAAAATTCATAAAATATATTCAAAATAATTTTCTTTGAAATAACCATGAAATCAATAAATTGGAATCCATAAAAAATATTTAAAACATTTCTCGAGAAAAATATACATTAAACATTCAAAAAATATATTTCAAAACAAAAAACATATTAAAAATAATTTTAATTGAAATTTACCAAGAAAACATAAAAATTGAGATAAAAAAATTTTATGGAACATTTCCTGAGTAAAATATATTTTTAACATTGAACAAACATTTTATAATTTTTTACAATACGTCTCTTTAAAAATAACTAGTATGACCTAAAAATGAAGAACCAAAAACAATTGAAATCATTTCAATGAGATAAATATTCATCCATATTATTTTTTTTAAAACATTCATATATTGAAAATAATATTATTTAAAATTAAAATGAAATATTATTAAAGAGAACTTAATTAAATTTTTTTCTTTGATGGTGGGAAATTCGTTTTATGTTGTACATGTTAGTAGAATCTTTCCTTTCTAATTATCTGTAAAATCACAACAAATAGCATTTGGAAAATGAAATGAATATCACGTTTAATTTTTTAATTAAATAATAAAACATGGGTAAAAATGTAATTAATAAATTAATTTAAAAATCATAAACCATTTTTTAAAACATATTAACAAAATGGGGTAAAAAGGAAAAGGGTATTCAACCAAAGAGAGAATGAAAGAGTGTTTTTATAAAATACATTATTTTCAAATAATGAGTACATTGAAAGAGTTAAATGAAGGGAATAATTTTATTATCATAAAATATCCCTAGGAGTATAAAATTCATGATATTATATAGAGTTAGATAATATTTTTTCATCATTGTGAGCATAATCCTAAACAATCTCGATAAACATTGACATTGAAACATATAACTATTACTAGTTTGTTAAAATTGAGTACAAATTACAATGAAATAATAACATTAAATGAAATTTATAATATCATGAAATTAAGGATATTTATTTTATATGAATTCAAAGGGTCAGTATATACAACTCATAGAGGAAGATAAGTGCAGTATATAACAAATATCTCAGAGAAGTAAATTTGAGGCAAAACAATCCCATACAACTTTGGTGGGTTTTTAATGCTAAAACCCAAGAACGATAGATTATAAATTGGATATATAAATACTAAAAAGTTTAATGATATTATTAATAAATAATATTCATGCATAATATATACAACACATAAAATAAACACATGGTGAATATTGGTTCTGTCTCACAGATAAATAAAATTGATCAGTGAATCCCTTACTATATGTTTTTACTTCCTTCATAAATGATTGATTATAATGTATAATAAATATAATTTTATTATAAATATAATACATAACCGTATTTATATATTAAAAATTATGATTTACATATGGCCTTTTATTTCTTTTTTGTTATAAATTCTATATTGAAGTCATGTTCCGGGTAATAAATTCTTTGTTTTTCATTTATGTTTTGATATGGAATTTTAGGGTCCTATTAATTTGATAATAGTTTAATATTTCAATGAATATTAAACATGATATAACAATAATATATAGTTAGTAAACATTTATTTAGAGTAATCCATAAGATTTAAAGATAGAAAATGAAATACAATATTTGGAGACAATAAGTCGTACGTAGGCATTATTAATGTTTTAAATTTACCAATGGAAATGAATAGAGAATGTTAAATAATATATAACCATTATAAAGTAATTTTTATGTAATATATATGAAATATGTTCACTAAAACCTTCCATATTTCTATCCATGTATAGAATGAATGATTCACATCACATTGCATGTCGGTAGATCCCCATACAAAAGGATGACATTATCATACTCTAATGAAATGTAATTTAAGAAAGAACATGATATATTTTTATTGAATAAGAATTATAATATCATAAATATCATATATAATAAATAAATAAGTCATTTTATCCATCAGTGACTGGTGGTCATGGAAAATAGGAATAAAATCAATTTTTGAGGTGGTAGTCCATTGTTTACGCCAAAAAAAATGATTTCATAACCCATTTCATGGAAGTGGAGAAATATTTATGTTATTATATAAACAAAACTTTTAATATATATAATTCAACTAGGTAATTATATTGTATTCGTTTAATAAAAATTTGAATCAAGTATTAGAAGAAATAAAATAGAATGATCAGTTAGGGACATCATATTTTTTCAGACAACTTCATTTGGCTTGCACAAAAAATAAATATTAAGTTGGACTTATGACCAAAATAAGGAATATAATATGTAATTCATGGAGTTAGATGGAAAGGTACCCCAAAATAGAAATGGTGTTTTAACCATAAATTGGAGAGGAATGTCACACCCTTTTATAAGTGGGGTGAGTGTCAAACATGTAATTTACTAAAAGAATAATGTTTACAAAAATGTTCCGTAGAAAAAAATGATAAAAATACAAATTATGGAAATTAGTAAAATATTTTTTTTAAATATATTAGAAATTGGATTTTTGATTGGTTTTGGGGTTGTTTGAACATTCTATTTTTAGTTTAACATCGAGGTAAACCTATTTTTACCTTTTCCACAATAAATAATTTTTACATTTTTAATATTAATTCTTATAAATAATAAAGGTGAAAATATTATATAATATAAAGTATTATTATTCCAAATATTTAAACTATTTTTTCAAAATTACATTTACATAGGTGGAAATATTTTGATTAAAAATAATCTCCTAGACGTGATAAAAATGTAGGTTTTCAAAGAGAAAAATCTCAAAGGTTAAAAAATATTTTATTACAATATAAAAAATAAAATTGATTAAAATCAAAAAAAATTGAATAATGGAAGTAATTTTATTAAATTTAATTTTCAATCAATCTAAAAATAATTTTAATGTGTTACGATTTCATAAAATAAAATATATTTCTTTAGAAAAAAACAATATTTGTCACTATTCATTAAAAAATTAATATTCTACAAAAAATATCAAAAAATATGCATAATATAATTTTTAAAAATTTGTTTTAAATTTTTTTTATATAAAATTAATTCTCTCAAATTATAAAATAAAATTAAATAAATGTGAAGAAATAATCAAGACTTGTTTTTAAAAAATTCATTTTTTACATTTTAAATCGGTTATATTATTGTATTTTATATAGAAAACACATAAGAATAATTTTATATAATGTTACAAACCTATATAGAATTATTTTTATTCATTCTTTTAATATATTTTTATAATTAAAATGAATCAATTCCAAAAGGATCAATGAGTTTGGTAGTTTTAGAAATCCCTATTATATATATGAACTTCACATTCCAATTTGTAACATAAAATATAAACTAAATATTTCTTTTAGAGAACCATTATTCTCCTAGAGTAACCCTTCATATGAATCATAACATTCATTTTATACTACTAGAAAAATAATACATAAGAAATTTGTCAGATCAAATGTTCTATAAGGGTAAACAATACAAAAAAGGCATTCATAAATAAGAATAAACATTAAAGTAAACGTAAAAAATTGAAAGAAAAGATTTTTAAATATAATTGTGATCATAATATGGAATGAATAAATCCAATAAACCACTTTAATCATTCACATTGATATTATACTATTTCAATAATCACATGTATCTTCAATAACTTATCTCATATTAAGGTAATGTATAATGTCAGACACATATAACATATTATTGAGGCCTCAGAGAAGATATATGAAAATAAATGCTTATTTCCTTCTCAATTACACATAAAAAATAAATATGTAGGGCCTCAAAAATACCCATATCTAGGTTGTATCATTAGATCTTCTGATGCATTGAAGGACTTTGATTAAGTAGCCCCCAACCTATAGGGCATTCATCAATTGGTCCCCAATTTGTATGGTTTTCAATAAATGAACCCCAACCCATCAACTGATATTTCTAATTCATTCCCCATATGAATAGTGGTGAAACAAAACCAACATAAACATTAGTACTAAAAATAGTATACGAAATGTTAATACATTACCTATAAACAATAAATGGTTTTAAAATGTTTCATCTATAGAAAAATTAATCATAAAATATTTAATGAATTGCGGTGAATGAATTCATTTGAGGTAAACAATATTAAAACATAATAACCAGCAATGGATATTGACATAAATGACAATAATCTCATAAAATTATTAATAATATAGTCAGAAAAATTCCATTTTAGTTTGAAATAACTTATTCAAAATCCACAAATTTATAATGCATAAATTTAAAAATAGAATTTTCAATCATAGGGTCCCATTCCACTATGAATAGTTTTATATAAATGTGAAAATTTACATTTTATAATATTATTTCCTTAAAAATAAATCCATAAAAACAATTTTAATAACATGGAAATGAATGGCAATTATTTAGAAGAATGAAAATTTAAAACATTTTAAAAGATTTTTTTAGATAAATATTTCATTCATAAAACATTAAAAATATTTTCACATGGATGATAAATATTTTCCCATAAATACATATTTATAAAAAATCTCAGATAATAATGAGATTCTAAAATTAACCCTTAACTTATAAATTCCATTAGTTGGATGTTTTTTAACATCCTTTACAATGGATTAAAATACGCCCTTAATTTATAACAATTCCATTTCCATTATTTGTGATATCATATATAATACATTTATTACTTTATATTACCTGTTAATTATCAATTCCTAGTTAAAGGATCATTGAGAAATAACTTCTTTGTTAATCATATATGCCTTGACTTATTACTCTTTATCTTTTTACATATATGAATTTCTACTTACTACCATAATGTAAAAAATGATTTATATGACATATATATTCAGATTATATGTATATAATATGGAATGTAATGCACTGTTCAAGGAGACGGTAGTCTATATGTACGCATGAACACTATTTTTGTTTTCTCATCGTATTGAATGAAATAAATAAAAAGTCATATTAGTATATATTGGTATATTTTTTATAGTATAATTTTTATTTAATATATTTAATACGTATTCCATATATAGATCATTATAATAATTCACTAATGGTTAATTTGGAAACTGAATGTCATCATATCTTGGATAAAGCACGTTATACGTAGGCACACACAATGGAATCATTCCTTTAATGGTTAATGGGTAAGAAAAGGGAATCTATGTGAATTATAAAGAATAAATATAATATCATATATATTATTTATAACTATTATAATCATAATTATGCAAATCCAAATAAATTGGTAATGATAAAAAAAATTACACCCCAATGTGGATATGGTCAGTCGTACATAAACATGCTTGTTTATATTGTTATTCATAAGATGGATAAAATAAAGAATATATTTATTTCAAAATCCTACTAACATATAAACATATATATGATACTGATTTTATTACATTAGTATGGAAACAACAAAGGAAGATTATTTATAAGAATTAATGAAATTTAACTGTATTTGTAATCGAAATACATTTTCTTCGAGTATCTTCTTTTGGTTTTCACAAAAGGAATTATCAGGATGGTTTTATGCACAAAGTATTGATAGTTGAATTAATATTGGGACGTTTGGAGGATAAATTTATAGGTTTTATCTAATCCAAATGGCTTTAGAAGTGTGAATAAAAGATAAATAGAGGTTCTCTTTTATAAAAGAGTGGAGGGTCACTTTTGGAAACTCAAAAACTATTACTTGAATATCAATTTTTTTAATTTAAAATTGAAATAAAGTGAGTTATTTGTATTATATGATGAGTGTGGGAAGTATTTCGCTCAAATAATAATTTTTATATAAGGGAATTTCATAAAATTAACCTTATCTTATAGAAATAACCATTAGTCATATTATTTATCTATTATTGTAAATAAATTTCTTATTAAACTATAATGTAAATATTGTTTCATTAAAATTAAAAAAATAAGCCTTAATATATCATTAATGATATATTTAAAATTAAAATTTTTTGTTTAGAGGAATATATATTTTTTAAAATTTTATATCATTTAAAAAAATTTATTGATTTTACTCTTTCATTTATGTAACTTTTGATACTATTTATTATTTATATTTCGAAAAATATATTCAATGCATGGTAACATTGAAACACTTTTTCTAATATATCTCTAATTTTTTCATGTTATCTAAAAAATTAATTAATTTAATTAGTTAAGAAAAATTATATATTTTTTCATATATATAATATCATTAATTTGATATTTCCATTAATTGAACAATTACTACATCATTATTATTAAATCCTTTAATTGATTAATTTCTTCAAAAAAGTTTTTATTTAAATGTCATGATAAATATAAATTTATTATCTTTAAAATTAATTTTTATAGTCAAATTTATTTTATTTATAACCGTATATTATAAAGTATTTAGTTATTAAAATTATTTGTATGTCATTTTTAACTTATCTTTAAATAATATATAAAAAAAGTGTTATTCATACTCATTAGGATTAAAAATATCATGATTCAGGCCTATGGTTTATTTTTATTTAAAACCAACTATCCATTGTAATCATAGTTGATTTTGGGGTAACTATAATAAATTATCATATTTTTTACCGTTAATTCCTTTATTTACCCTTAACCATGGTAAATAAAAAAAAGAAATTACAAAAACACTATTCGCCAAAAAAATTAAGTTTATCATATAAAACATTAAATATCATACTAAATAAAATAATGTCTTTATAATTTTCCAAATTATACTCACAGGAAAGGCTAAATTATTTTTAACATTAATGTGGTGAGTAGGTGGGTAAAAGAGACATTTAAATGATCAATATGGTTATATAATTAATTTTATTATAAAATTCATTGAATGAAATAAATTGGATTAATATATATATTATTAAAATATTTTGACAATATAATCCTATATAATTTTTAATAAATATTTAAAAGAAAATCCAATTATTAACTATAATGCTGTATTTTTTACTATTCAAAAAATGTATATTTTCTGAAAAAATACCATAAAATTCACCCTATGCTATTTTTGATATACCAAATTCCATAATGAATCCTATTTTGAGAAATAAAGTTTCTAAATTTCACAAAGTGAGTAATACTATTCATAACATATTTTTAAATGATTAGTTCGATATGTCACAGTGCACTCGAACATGGTTATTCGTGCAACAAATGATATATAATTTGTTTAAAAAGAATCATATAATGAATTATTTCAGTGTAAAATTATATCGTACATAAATAAAATTTTTTGTCACAATTTTATAATTCTACTTCAGTAACTATGGTTTGACTATTAAAAATTCCATTAATGAAATGTATCATCAGAATAGGTGTTCATAAAATATTCACATTAAAATAAAAAATGTAACGTACAAATGATTCTAGAGAAAACACATACAATGGTTTCAAGTAATATAACATAGACATGACATAAAAATCCCACCATCGTGTTCTGATGGAAAGTTGTAGATAACATGATTAGGATAATGTGAAAAATCACAAAGCTCTAATTATGTGATGATCCAAGCAACAAATTGATTTATCGGAAATAGTTCTACAATAATTTTTTTTTCAAGATCCATAACCTAGAGTAGATGAATTAAATGACTTCATAGTTGAAGATCACAAGGAAACATACTTACTTTCTTAGTATATTTTCATCCATTAACTAATTTATACCCCAAACCCATCTTTCACTACAAATGGTAATAAATTTCTAATATATTCTATCTATCATAATCGTATAGGGTGTCAAAAACATGTCTTATACATAATATTTAATGAATTTTAAATAAATACATATATGTTATACTAACCATTACATAATTTATTCTAGTGGTAGGTAATGCACTGTTGTTTTCCTTTAGTTTTATTTTCAAGTCTGAAAACCCTTCCATATGCAACGAGTTGTCACTCGATACGCTGGTTGTCCTTTTTCTAAAAATTTATAATTATAAAATTAAATAAATAACATAAATATAGTTAATAATTATTTTATTTTAATAAACTAAATAAATAACAATTGATGTTTACCATAATCATTTCTATCATTAAAAATCTCCCAAAATACATCTTTCCTTACTAACAGTGAATAAATATATAAGGAAGGTCAATACATTTCTAAAATCAACATAACATAATGTGAATCTTCTTTTCAAATTCCATAAATGTGGATAATATCATCTTGTATTACCATAAAATATGCCAATAACATTAATTATAATAAAACATCATTTTAAACATGCATCATTCCTTATTTATTAAGTTGAACATAGGTTTTTTTATATAATCCCAAAAGCTATAAATGTTGTAAAATCCATCACTAATCACATAATGTTTTTTAAAATAATTAATAAATTCCAAGGTATTCCTTACTAATCAATTTAATTTATCCAAATCAATCATCTCATAATTCAAATATCATTATCAAATTATCACGATGGCAGTAAGGGTTATCTTAATCTCAACTATATGTTTCATAAAACGTCTAAACTTCTACTAATCTAATCGTCAGGGTACTATAAAATCTCAAATCCAGAATGAAATGGAATTATTGTAAAAGAATTATATATCCCATTGGTTTTAGAACTTTTATTTCATTGAAAAATTTCTAAAATTACAGAATTCATTAATCCCAACAGAATCTCGTTCTTCATTTCACTTAGTCTGTGATAGTAGAATATTCATGACTAAGATCTATTGTCCTATTTTGTGGTTTACTCCATTAAATTATGAGACATTGATTTTGATAGTGACCCATCACATTATAGTTGACATATTGTACATTAGAAACATTTTTCATATCATTTAAATCCTATTAAAAGTGCCATTTCTTTTTACACTTGAACAGAACTCCCATTCTGTTTAAGAATATACAAGGGTGATTATTTTCACAAATATTTTACGTGAGAAAATATGTCTTTCCCTTTTTCCCTTTATCTATATTTTCCTAAACATCATCCAATTATCATGCTTCCCTTCAAATCCATGATACATAAACTGTTCATTACAATTCATGTTATCATATAACATAATGTCTTCATATGATTAGAATTATTAGGTGACTATTTACCTTTTAAATACTATCTTATGACCATGAATCATATGCTCTTTTATACTCTTTGGTTCACTTGAATCATTGTGGTTCACATTCCTTCAAATTTTAATACTTTCTAGATTTATACATACACTATAATAGATTATATAATATTTTTTAATCCAAAAACTAGAAAAATTCTTAACATAAACAAAAACATTTTTGCATATGTATTATCATTCACATGGTTTCATTTGGATACATATTTAATTTTAAATACTTCATAATGTTTTTTAAAGATAATGTGAAATATCTTAATAATATCCCCCTAGAGTTTTGATGAATGTATATAGTAAGGCCAATTGTCATGTACTTGGATATATCAAGTCAGGCCCAAAATAGTTTGTCGAATTTGTTACTCCTAGGTACATCTATACCTGAACCATTCCTCTTATAGTATCTATAAATGTATTTATTTACTATAATACCCACATATTCCCGTTCTTAGTAAAACTAGGGTGTGTTCTTCTATACTCTCTCTCAAATTATATCTTATGGTAATTTTACCAAATAAATGTTTTTCTAAATATAATTTCATGGTTTCATCTAAAATTTTTATAATATCAACTACAACACCTAGACCCAAGAATTCAGATGTTAAAGAATTATTTGGATACATTAGAATGATTACAAGGAATAAAATACTGTGGGATCTAGGAGTTTCCTAGTTTTGGAAATACAGATTTCAAACATGAACTTTACATTAAAATTCATAACATAAAATACCACATTAATAATTCTTTGAGAACACCATAATTATCCTATATTAACCCTTATTATGAATCATAATACACATATTGGAATCCTCAGAAAACAAAACATAAAAGGGGGTGTTCTCATATGCTTGGTAAAGGTAAATAATACAGTGAAAGTTGTCATAAATAAGCATGAACTTTTAATGAAAGGTATAAATAAGAAACAAAATCCTTTTAATCAAAATTATGACTGTAATATGCAAATAATAAATAAAATAATTACATTTAAACATTCACATATATATTATAATAGTTTAAAATTCACATGTTATAAGAATAACTAATATCCTCATGAGGGATTGAACAAATATGGACATCAGAAACATATCATCGAGGCCTTGGCCAAGTCATTAGAAAAAAATGTATAAGTCCTCAGAAAAATCCCTATCTAAAAATAACTTTTTAATGGCTCATATTATTCTATATCTAGACAATAAAAAAAGAATAATAAATTCAAAGAGGTTCATTCAATAACTAGTCTCGAACCAATACGGATTCAATTAACTGGTCTTTAACACATCACATACAAAATACAAAGCATTCCATATATGAAAAGTGGCGAAACATAACCAACAAAGACATTTTTATTAAAACTTGTTTACGAAATGTAGATATATTTACCATAAACAAATAATTTTATAAATTTAGCACAACAAGGGTAAAAAATACGCATGAATTATAAAATTAAATTTGTTAAATTAATTCATCCTAAGAAAAACTTAATCAAATGAAATCCTTAAAATTGATGTTTACATAGATGAAAATACTCTAAAAATATCACTAAAATTTTCCATATAAAATAACTTTTTTACATTTAACATACTTATGAACATTCCACACAATTGTAAAAGAACACATTTTAAATTACAATTTTGAATCAATGTGTCCCATAAAACTTTTAGTAATATTAGTTAAATTTTATAATTAACATTTTTAGAAAATTAATTCCATAAAAATAAATCTATAAAACCCATATTGAAGATATGGACATGAATGAAAATGATTTAGAAAATAAAATCATTAATAAAAATAAATTAATGTAATAATAAATTTTATTTTAAATAAAACATCATAAATATTCCTACATGGATGATAAATATTTCCAAATAAATATATATGCATAAAGACTATCAAGATGATAATTAGATTGTGAAATTAACCCTTAACTCATACATTACGTTAGATGGATGTGCTTCCACCTGATGTATAATGGTTTTAATTTTTTTATTAAATGATAAATGAACCATATCCATTATTTTTTATTTCATATATGAACAATTTATGACATTATATTACCCATTTATTGAAAATTCCAAGTAAAATCAACATTTTGTTAATAACTACTTAGTTAATCGTACATGTTTTTACATATTATTCTTGATACACTTACATAAATTGTGGTTAGTTACTTCAATGTTGTTAAAATAATTTATATATCATATTAATTACAAATATAAATATATATAAAATATTGAATGTATTACACTATTAAATTCTATGTTAGGTCGTACGTATGTATGATTGTAGGCTATGTTTTATTGTCGTATTGAATAGAAGAAAGTAAATTACATATATGTATACAAATGTATATTTTATTCCACTATAAATATCATGTCATATATTTCATAATTATTCATTACATATGTATATATAATCAGTCATGAATGGTTAACAATTAAGATTAATCTTATCACGTTGTAGAAATGGTATCCCATATGTACGTAGGAGTAACAATATCATTACCTTAATGGTCAAGGTGTAAGAACATGTTTGGTTTATTAATTAAATATATATATATATATAATTCAATATTTATTATTTATATCTTTTATATCATCGTTTTACCCATAACAAATGTGTTAATTAAAAACAAATTACACCCCATCATTGAGATGATATCCCATATATACATATTCGTGGTTATATTGTTATTCATAGGACGGATAAAAGGAGTAATATGGTTGTCACATGATCATAATAAAATATCATAATAAATATGATATTGGATTTATCACATTATTATGGAAAATCCATAGGAATTTTATGTAGAAGAAGAAAATAATATGAATTGAATTGGTAATTTAATTACCACATATTTGAGTATCTTTTTTTGATTTATACAGAATTAATTCAGAGGATGGTTTTTGCCTAATTTATGTCCTTGAGGATGAATCTATTGATGTTTAATAGTGAAATGAGATGGTTTTGGCCGATCCAATGTTTATTAGAGGTGTGAATAAAAGATATGAAGTGGTTACCTTTTATAAGAGAGGGGAGGGAAACATTTGGAAACTCCAAAATAATTAATTTAAAATAAATTTATTTTCAATTTAGGATAGATACAATGTGATTTATTAATAGGATTAGATGAGTGTGGTTAGAATTAAAATCATATAATAAATTATATACTTGTTTTGGTCCCAATATCAACCTTCTCTTTTAGCATTAACCCTTAATTAAACAATTTAACTTTTACAACGACTACTTATTTTTCTATACTATAGAATTAATATAGTAACTATAAAATGAAAATAGAACCCCAATTGGATAATTTATGACAAATTTAATTGATTCTTAGTTATATTTTAGAAATGTATATTTTTATGTTTTTATCATTTTATAAAATATTATTCATTTCAATGTATCATTTTTTTAGATTTTGAGACAATTTATGATTTATCATTTAAATAATATCTTAACAATATGATAAAATAGAAATAAAAAATATAATATATCTATAAAATGTCTATGTTATCTAAAAAATAATTTTATGTCATTAATAATTTAATTTTTAATATTTTTAATATTTTCAATATAATTTATTTGATACCCCCATTAATTAAACAATTGCTACATAATTGTTATACAAGACTTAAATTATCTTATTAAATATCTAATAAAAAATATTCCACCATAAATATTAATTTACTATATTACAAATGAAAATTCGGAATACAATTTATCATTTGAAATACACTATATTAAAAATGATTGAGTAATTAAAATTATGAGTATGGAATTTTTAACTGATCGTCAAATAAAATATAATAGAAGTACATTTATTAACCAGGTGACAAAAAATATCCTTATTTATAAATAAGGATTATTAATTTTCCAAAATCACATATCTAATGAAATTAGAAAAACTTTTAGGATGACTTTTAAAAATTATAATATCATTTTCTTCCTTTAATTTTATAATTTACCCTTAACTATGCTAATGAAATAGAAATTTAATAAATATATTATTCAACAAAAAATTATGTTAATCAAATTTGACACTAATTAACTTATTAATTAAATCCCTTTATGTGAATGTTCCAAATTTTTACTCATATGAGTGTCTAAATTGTTATTAACACTTTTGTGGTGAGAATTGAGATAAAAGAGGTGTTTAAATGTTCAAGAAGTTTTTATAAATAATTCAAAAATAATTTTTTTCAATTAAATACATAAAATTAATATATCATTTGTTAATATATATTTTCAAATTGATAGTAAATTTAATTTATAATAATTATATAAAAAATAAATTCAGTTTTAAACTACAATGCAGTATTTTTCACTATAAATCAATAAAATTAAACTTTTCATAAAAAATACAAAAAATTATCCCTTTTTTATTTTTGTTATTAAAAATTAAAAAATGAAGAATATTTTGGATTATATAATTTATAATCTTCAAAATGAATTTAATACTATTCAATGATTCTTTTTAATTGGCAAGTTTGATAAATGAAAGAGCACTCAAACTCGATGTTGCATGCAGCACAATCAATTGAATTTATTTAAAAGGAAATGTAAAATGAAATCATATGGTGTTATTTTTTTAATTGGATTGAATATTCAATATATAAACGTGGTTATAATTACTAAACCAATTTTATTCTTTTAATTAATTTAGTAAAATCATGTTTGTGCACTGAAAATTATTTTTGAAAAAAAAGGATTTCATTTGTTTTCATATCGTTATTATTTACATTTATAATAATTTTTACACCACATAATTCATTATATATAATTTTTTTAACAATATAATCTCACAATTTAGATAACTATATTCTCAACCACCATTACAATGGCTATGTTATGAATTATATATTAAATAATAATATTTTAATCAGATTGCACATTTCCTTTAAATACGATCTTCAATGAATTTAATGATGTACATAGTGTTTCATTTTATGTCAGATAAACTTGTAGTTTTATGTAACAAAAAATATCAAAAATATTAAATTTATCTGAAAAATATATTTCAAAATATATCATTGTGTTACATTTTTTTATTATTTTCATTAGAAATGGAATATCCCTAATGGAATTGAAATTCTATAACAACAAATATTTCCCCATTGTATTTTTGATTCATATGTAATTGAAATTATTTGGATGTTTTACAAATTCACTAAAAACATTCTCATTTTTCTAGTAGTGAAATATGGGTCTAAATGGATATATGAATAATTTTTAGGGTCTAGTAAATCAACGATAGATATATAAATTCAGACAACCAAAATAATTTTAGGGTTGTACACTATAATATAATCTTTTTAAACTAAGGATATTAGTTTTTAAATTTAGAAAATGAAAAAACATTTTTATTAGTATAGGGCTAGTCATTGAGTTTATAAAACAATCATTCCCCAAAAAAAGGGGCAGTTGAGGTTTTTCAAAGAGTAGTAAAAAAGTCCATTAAAAAAAGTCCAAATAAATAGAAAATATTGTTATCATTAACTTAATGGCTATTTCTTGGAAACCCATAAAAAATTTAATTTTTTTTCCAAATACTACATTTCTTCTTGTTTTTGAAAATATTTATTACATCTAAATTGATATATAGTATAAGGAATATTGTTCTATAAAAATGAATTTTTTATTTTATTTTTTTGTTGTATAATTAAAATAATGGATTTAAATTTTAGAGAAAACATAATAATATGTATATATGAACTAGAATATATATAAAGAAACAAATAAGGATACCAACTATTAACGTATTCTTCGGAAAAAATGTTATATTAGTAATATGTCACTTTCATTCAATGCAGATCTTGATTAATTCCATGGTATGCTTTGCGACAATAGGATCAGCCCATAAATCGTTACCAAAGTCAGCCCTTTTTGGAATTTATACAATAAAATGAAGGAACATGGAAAAAATTCACCATTATGGGATGTGTCAGAAGTTCATTAATAAAACCCTACCAAAGTCCCTATTAGTCGATCTCAAACCATATGAATCTCTATATAAATGAAACCCACTATCTTATGTCCTCCCTTCTCATAAATTAATTATTATTCATTAAAATTAAGGCATAAAAAATTAAAGGTTTATCGAATGGGATAATTTACCAATATATTAATGAATTTTTCAAACATATATTTCTTCTCACATTCATCATTTTACTTTTAATTCCCCTTATAGTGTTTTATGGTATTTTTTTAGTTTCCTTGTAGCTTCATTATTTCTTCATTTTTCAATTGTTTCATGAAATTTTTATATTTCATTAATTTTTTCTCAATAAATTTTTAGACACATTACTGATAAAATAATCATATTTAATACATATCCCATCATTGATGTCTTTGCAAATGAATGTAAAACTTACAAATTTCATTTTTTATCTTTAACAAAATGTTATTTCACTAACAGCATGGAACTATTCTCTAATAATTCAAATTAAATGGATATTTTAGAATAATTATATACTTATTAATGATATGATTATGTGTTTCGTAAGAAAATATTTTTCATTTTTACACCATACATATTAGTTTTTATTTATTTATTATGTTATTGACTATTTCAACACTTCATTGAACAAAGTCATAACGATTGTGAATATTTAACACTTAATTTTTGGTTAATGAATAATATCTAAATTTTATATGTATTTCATGTAATTTTTCTCTACACGTAGATTTCCTACTTTATCGTATTCATAAATGTATGGTATTGACCAATAAATTCGGTTAATTTTTATTAGTGGAAAAATTAAATCTTTCCAAAATTGGAAATAGAAAAATAATAATAATATTGATTTATCATTACAAATAAGAAAAGAAAATATGGATTCAAATCCATGAATTCATATGTTTGTGGGTTTTTGAAATTTTATTATGTAGGGTTTGAGTCGGTTTGATGGAGAAGAAAACTGTAGGATAAATATTTTTAAAACAATATTTATTTATTAAATTGAAATGGGAATGATAAAAATGAAATGGTTACAACACAAACATAAATATAGATTTCATGCCATGATCGACACATATATTTATATTTTATGAAAATCATCTTTAATTTAATAAAATTTTATTATAATATAATTTATGAGACATTATTTTTCATGATTATAAAATAAGACTCATTTGTGTTGATTTTTCCATATTCATATTTCTAGCATAAATTGAATTGATATTGGATATTAAATATTTATAGATCATTTAATATATTCATGCATAAATTTTTCTATATTTTTAATTTTATTAAAAGTGAAATGGTTACAACATGGGAGTTTTAAAAGATCCTAATTCTCATTTAATTTCATCCATTATACAATTGTATTTATATTTATTTGGATTTAAATTTCCCAAAGAAATATTCAATAAAATTTTCAATTTTATTTATTTAACTAATGGAAAAAAGTTTTAAAAAATATATTTCATTTTTTGTTTTAATGATAGGTTGAGGTGGTTTTGTGTACCCAATATTATATTTGATGAAATTATGCCACCGCACAAACACGGTTCTATCAGGAGATTGTTTGAGAATCATATATTTAGACATATGGTCATACCATTTAGATCAAATTTGACGGGTGGATAACATACAATGATTTCTAACATTATTAATAAGATAAATAAAATTGTATTAAACATTTTGATACTTAAAATATTGAATAATTAGATAAAATATACACTACTTTTTGTCAAGATTATAGAAAAGTATTTTGAAAATATATCAAATTAATGAACTCCAATGACATCAAATATTTTTTTAGATGTAGTTAGTAGGCCATCCAATATATATATATAGTTTTTTTCCTATTACCAAAAATACTTTTTACTCCCAAAAAATTATCCTTATTTGGTATTATTAAATATTTGATCAAAAAACTCTAGTTAACATTAAATATATATATACACCATAGGTGAAATTTTTTTTAATAATATCATGATACTCTAGGATATTAATGATTAAAATGATATTTACAAATTACCATATACCTTTTCTCTTTTCATCTACATATAATGAAATAAAATAACTAATGATATTTTCTCAAGCTTCCTCTTACAATTTTTTACGAGATTAATGATAGGTGAACTTTTCATCAAAGTGAAAAAAATATACTAGGGGTTTGAAACATAATTTTAATATATTTTAGTTTATTTTATTATAAATATTTTTTTTGAATCATTATATAGTTTTTATTAGATATCTATCATTTAAACCGTAATTGAATTGCACTCTTTCTAAAACCTGATCATTTTACGATATTTGGTTGGAGAACATGGCATTGTTTCTAGGAAAAATAAGAACATGTTACAATCTCATTCTCATTAGATCATATAATCTCTTTTATTCTTCATAAACATTAAAAATCATTTGATATTGGTGTAATAGTTGTTACAAATAATTTTGTAGATAATTGAACCATTTCAAAGTATATGTGAATAATCAAGATCATAGTTAAACTTGAACTATTTATGTTTAACCATTAATTTTTTTTAAAACAATATAGAATATAGAGGACTATATATATCATCCTCTCTAATATCACACTCAAATAATATAATCATACCTTCTTCAATGTTTCAAATTTCACATGTATTATTTTTTCTCATATATTTCTACATTGACTCATTTTCAAACGTCTGTATATTTTTATATTATATTTAATATGTATAAAATATATATAAATTAACATAAATTATTTTTGAAAAGTAATAACAGGTATTCAGTATACTATATCACACCACTTAATACCTAAAATATTTAAAATGTTATAATAACATGGTTACATAATCGCATACCATTAGAGAAAAACTATTTACAGTAATTAAATTTCCATGAATAATCATATATTCAATATTCCACTATATGGGACTTTTTAGATTGAATTCTATTTGAACCTATTAATTCCTAAAAGGTCATTATGATTTTAAAATTCCATGTTTCTTTATGGATAACCCCAATCTCTCAACATAACCAAGCAAGATTATATTGATCTTATTAATGTTATACTCATCCTAATCATGATATAAAAATTATATGATTCTTAATAAAACATACCTATAATAATTGAATTTAATTTATTCACATTACATGAATCATAAAAAAATTATCAGAAAATTAAAATTTGGAAAACATTTATAAATTTGAATTATAATATCATCCCCCAATTCATATTTTCAAATCCAATTATACTAAAATTAAAAATTTAATGATTGTAATAATGACTCCAAAAATTATATTTCTACTTCATAGATTCCATATTACACTATATGTATGGATTTTCAGTATTTGGAACCCATTAACCCTGCCAATTATTTTTTAGAGTGTGATGAATATAATGTTTTAGATGCATACCTTTTGGTTTCAGTATTTTCCATTTCTAGGAAATTATTGAATATTACAAATTCATAAATATGAAAACTATTATTCATGACATAATTAATTTATAATCCAACTCATATATGTTGTAGACCAATCCATATTTTCATAGATGATATCCTTATCCAACATACATGGGAAATCAATTTTCTAAATAATTAATATTACTCTCTTTAAAATCACTCCAAATATTTAATTAATATAACAAACATAAATCCTTAACACAACCTTGAACTAAACCTATGGGAAAATAGAATAATAACTAATTGTTTTAAACATTTTAAAGTACAAGAATACATAAATATAAATTTATAGACCTGGACATTCAAAAACCAGAACTCTAAAAGAGGGTGATGTAGTGGTAAGTAAAAATATAATTTCAAAAACATATTCCAATTTTTGTGATTGTATGAACCAATATTAAAAACATTATAATGATGATAGTCCATAATCATAAAAAAGTAATAAACAGTACATGAATGGTTTTTAAAATCTTAACTAACTCTTTTTATAATTCTCTAATCCATGGTGATAAAATATTAAAAAACAGAACACAAATTATAATGTAATATACAATAATTAGTATAGTATATGTAAGATTAGGAAGGTGGTTTTGAACTCCAAAATAAACAAAAAATTAAATCAACCATCATAATGAAAATCAATCATTTGAATTCCTCCTAACGACTAATTAATTATAGATTACACGTGAAACATCATTATTGTCCCCAATACATGGAATTAATCTATATAATTAATTCAAGAGAATATGATAATCAGTCTAGATTTTTCATCACTCTTATCTGAGAGAACCACACCATTTATGTAACTATAAATATATCATTTTTTATTAAATACATAGTAAAACCTAGAATATTTTAATTAATATAATATGTATATATTAATGTAAATTTATAATTAAGAAAATTGAACTCTTCCCAAATTCCTTGAAAAATTTAAAATTAATCTTTTTTTAATTATTATTATTTTTTTATGCCTATTTAAAATAAATAAATAATCATGGATACATCCTAATATGATATAATGAAAAAACATGCCACCCAAAAAAAAGATAACCTGACCAATAAATATAGAAAACAAAAAGAAACAACATGATTAGAGTGTAATATCCTTTCGAAAAAAATTAAATCTAAAATATGGGACGTAAAATTCTAGAAATAGCTGAAAAAAACTTAGAAAGTGAAATAACATCCAAGTAACTTATACGAATAATATAATAGTATTTAAAATTATCAAATTTAAATTAAAATGTCACTTTACTAAATTACCTAATCTTTAATATCCCTGGATTCTAAGGGATCATATTTATCATTAACTTAAAAAATCTTTTCCTTATATGGTAATGATAATTAAAAAATTAATTATTTTTCATTATATTAATTTTAATGGCAACAAAAAACAACACTAATTTCCATTACAACATCCTAACATGGATAATTAATGAAATTAAGGGTCACCTTCTCAGTGATGTATGACCCATTCCTCTTATTTATATTAAAGTGTATCATAATTGGTGGAATATGAAATAAGATTTAATGAATGAAATGATTATTATTTTGGTAAAAATCCCTTATCACCCCTTTTAAACACTCTTTATATTGAGATGAGATACAATTTTCATCTCCGTAATACCCTCCCCAATTTTATTTCTATTATTTTATCATGTGATATTCATATTTTTCATATTATAGTAAATATTTCAACATGTGAGATCTAATAATTTATACTTCACCAGTAATTTATATGGTATATTTATATAATCTTAAGACTCGAATGATGTAAAATGTGAAATGATACAAATATAAACATATACATCATATCATACAATTATATATTTATCATTTTGGGCCATATCATGTTCATTATTTCTACTATAATTGACACATCAATATTTTCATCCATATAGAAAGAATAATTATGAAGATTTATATCCACATGAATATCAATACTTGGATAAATTTTATATGAATGATCATCCAATTTTTCCTTGAATAATTCCTTCATAAATTAATAATTTAGTCCCTTGATACCTAAGAAAAATAGTATAAGAGTATCAGTATCTATATAACTATCTATATGGTCTCGGAAAAACATCATTATATATAGATGTGTAACAATAATTGAATATCATAAAATGTTATTCTTCAAAATTAAGTGTTATAAAATAATGAACCTATAATCTGTCCAATACAAGAAGTGTCCACTAGGATTATATATTACATTACAATTTTTTAATTATTTATAGATAAACCATCAACAATATCCTCATTAATATATGTCTTACTCATGATTTTTAAATTTTGATATGATATTATTTAATAATGATTAGATTATTATTTTCCAATTATTTGATAATTATAAATGTCCTTTATTGGATATAAATACTAATTTTTTTACATATTCACAAAGGAACACATAACAGGATATCATTATTCCTTATACATAATAGACTTATTCAAACTATCCCATATGTGAGTAGGATATAAGGATTCATTTGAATGTACTTGATATTAACACTTTATCATGAAATTATAATAGAAATATTATTTTATATTATCATCAATTTTCTTCCAAAATCCAACATTATCACTTATAACTATTTTCAACTCATCATGTAAAGGAACCTATATTTCTATCTCATTGTAGATCACTATCTCTATGATATATATTACCCTGAAGGTGTGATACAAAATAGACAATAATTTAACAATTTGATTCTATGGCCCATTAAGGATTAATGGATTATAGTAATTATGAATAAATCCTAGATGATAAAACATAAAAAATTATGTTTATAATTGTAGAAATTTTTATAATTGTTCTTCTATCTCATATGTTGAATACGATGATTCATAAATTTTTGTAATTCAATTCACTAAATAAATATAAAACCATCATTTGATAGAAGATAAAACATATACATTGAGTTGAATTAAGTTAGTTATTATATAAAATTTTGAAAAATCTTACGATTATACAGAACGAAAGATGAATATATATTTATTTAGAATATATAAACTAAAGATATATCATCAAAAAGTAAAAAAAATATTTTTTATTTTTGATATTTTTAATCACAATAAAATGAAATCTCTAAAAAAATTATATTCACATTGTAAAATGAAACTAAATTATCCTATGGTCAATTCATGGGACAAATGAATTGATTTATATAAGGATGAATAGTTATAATGCATGTATTCCAAATTCCAACTTGAACGAAGTATATAGAAGTCTACTAGAAATTGTAGAAACCCATCCTAGATGTGTAGGAAGAGATTCTATTATTTCACTCCCAATTATTGTTTTCAAAAAGAATATAATCATTCAACAAATATAATATTAATGTCCATATCACTGACGATAGTTAATAATAATGATTCTATGGAATAAAAAAAGTTAAATATATTTAACTTCATTAAAATTAATTCTCATACAAAAATTGACTAATGGATTTTAACATATATGTGAAATCATTACTCTATTGTTCCCCAATTCCTTATTTTTAATCATAAACTATCATATTTATTCATAAAAGCAATTTCTTGTTCTCATATAATGTATGTTCTCCCTAAAAAAATATTCTTATATTCATTAAATTTCACAATAATCACGCCAACATTCATGATATAGAAATATTTTTATTAAACCACAACATACTATATTATTCTATTTTATTTCATAATATAATTTTTTATCATCCAATATTCAGGTAAAAATTGACTCATCCTATGATTTTCTAATATCCAAATCAATTATAACCACAAGAGAGATACCTTTATAGTGGTTGATGTAAATTATGGGATTTTATAATTACTAATATTAATCATTTTGGGTCACATTATAATGATTATTTTGCACACAATTACATTATCATCCACCCTTTTAACATAAAATAATAAAACAATCATACTCTATTTTATAAAATTTTTTGTTTACCAAAAATATGATGTTTATTTGTAAGAAGTAATAATGAAATTTTTTTATTATTAATCTTCTAACTATGTTTAATTATATTGAATGAAAATTTTTATTAGTCAATCAATCCTTCATGGGTCACCTAATTCATATGTTATTGTTTTACTTTAGTTCTAATTAATATCTTATATACAAACAAATCACATGTTCCATTTAACGATAATGTAGTACTATATTTCATCTTGATATTTTGTAATTGGTTGTTATCTCCTTTGAATATATTTTATATTTTCCATTTCACCGTTGATGAAATTACAGTTTCTTTTACCTATCCACTCACATATTTATTTCGTTTATTTATATTTATTCCACCTCCATTACATTATTATGTTCTCTTCCAAGTTATCATTTTATGATGAATAAAATCTAGTTGAATTCATTCTTCCATTAAAAACAAATAATATCACATTATATTATCTCTTATAATTATTCTGTATCCACTGTGTAATAATTATTTAAATTTTCAATTTTAGTCATATTCGTGTATCTCTATAATTTTTTATAACCTTGAAGGTAGCATTTATTTTAATAGTTGAGTCTAGATAAATATATTTGTCTCTCTTAAACATCACCAATAAATTATTGATTAAATGGATACACTGGTATGGTATAATGGGTAATATTACAATCCTTCTATAGAACGCATGTTTTGAAATGAAGTGTTTTATATTAGTTATATTGTTTCCATAACACTATACCAATGATACTTTTATGTTTTTTCTATTCTTATTTTATGAATCCAACGTTTTTATTCAAAATACAATGTTTAAAATTTAATTAGGAATGATATGATATACAACTAATGTATTTAAAATTATAAAATTTAAATTTAAAATTTATTTCATTAATTTATATTTTTTCATTCATAGTTGAGATTTTTCCTTCGTTAATTACAATACATATTCATCTAGTTCTATATATCATGAAAACAGCTAAAAGTACAAATGAATTTTATATAGCATGGTGTGACCGATTCTGTAATAAAAATTTTCAACCATTCTCTAAAAAGTTATATGAATTAAATATAATTTTTATCAATAAACATGAATATATTTAATTTATAAAAATTTAATTTATAGTATTATAATTTTTAAATATATAGTATTATATATTTTTATAAAAGGAAATTTTAGAGAACAATCCATATAAGAATAAAATATTTTTAAATAAAAAGAGAATCCAATGAACATTCCCATAACGGCACAACTATAAAATTTATAAGACATGTGATCTTGTTCAAACAAACCAAAATGTTTTAGTTACACATATGAAATAATGAGTTATCCATTAAAAACATTTATAGAACAGCATCATAGTTTGAAACAGAATGGTTATGAAAAATAGGGGTTTTTTATGAATATAATAGATTGTTAGCACAGGGGCATAATAACTCAAATATTTAGTTCCTTGGGATATATAAATTAATATTTTAATAGTAAACATGAACATGAAAATAATTAAAACATGAAAAGCATAAATAATAATAAATGAGAGAGGTAATCAGAGACCCCAAATATTTTATAACATTATTTCCTTTAATAACATCAATTAAGGAATTCTAAATACATATAAATTAGTGATATATTTCTAAAAGATTTTATTTGATATAAAACTAAATAATAATGACTAATTGGAAATTAATTGAATTGAATTAGGATGTGTGTATTTCTTTGTTATAGAGGAGGTGTTTTTGAGTAAAAAATTATGTTATTTATATATTTATCCAATACTATAAATAATAATGATTCACGTGATGATGAATAGTTTTTACACACGTATTGGACATTCTTATAATGAACCAGCCCATGATACCCAGACTCAATACGTGATATGGACATCTAGATGTCATGATGTGCATTCCTGATCACCATAAGAAGGAAACATGCTCTCATGGAATCAATATAAATCATAGAATTATTTTTTCTCAAATATTTAATAATTATATAAGGATAACAATAAAGAATATAGAATTAAAATTTTGAATTACATCTAATCCATCCATAGGGAATAAATTGTTTATAATCAATCAAAAAAACCTAGATGAAGAATGCACAATATATCCTTCAATATAAAGGAATATAAAATAATAAGTGTATCAAAAAAATTGACATAATGTATAACCTTTGAATAAACTTGAACCAAAGTGAAACAATGAATGATAACAAATGGAATATTATAGATGATGAGGACTACTTATTTAACTTTTGTTTTTCAATTCATTACATAGTTATATTAACAATCTTATGGAAGAATACTAAATAACCAATATCATTTTTTGAGTTGGAAAAGCATATTTAAAAATTAATAATCTAGAAATAAACATTTAGAAAATGTAAAACATAAAGAGTATCATAAAAAATAATCATTACAAACATTGTAATTGAAAAATATAGAGTCATTATTATTATAAATTTTATAATAAATAAAATATAGTAAATAAATTATGAAACTGAGATAATGATAAATTATTAAGAATATTTATTTATTGGAAAAATAATTCATAACATGTTAAAAATATTATGATCTTCTAAGAGAATCCTAGACATTGTCGGGTGGAATTGTATATTTCCCTATAGATGAATTCAATATAGAATAACCATATATCTACACTATAGTATTCTTATCATTTGTAAATGTATACTGAAAATATATCCTCCAACATTAATGTACACTATCCCTTTCATAAGAATAAATTTCAGAAAAATCAAATCTTAATTTCATACCTAGACATATATGGTTACCATTTGTAATATCCCTTCTTTTCTACCTACAAGAAAATTTATTTTTTTATTAAAACGTTGGAGTCTAGATATTTTTTGGTTGATCATTATAGGTATAGTGTTAATATTGTTGTGATGGTTATGGTTATGTTTTGTGGTGGTTTAGAAACAATAGGTTAGAGAGTACACAGGTGATGAAAAAATTAATTTATGTTGTAAAATGCTTAGGAATGCTGTAAATCAATCAAGATAAATCATACAACCCCTTTTAACCATATGTTTTTAGGGATGATTGTGAAAATAATATTTATATAATAAAATAATTTATATATCATAAATAGGTTTTAATTAGTTTTTCTTCATGAGGCAATGGAATTTTCCGGTGATATGAAAACTATAAAATTCACGATATAAATCACTTATTTACTCTATAGATTAGATATTCCAAGTGAGTTTTAAATTAATCCATTAACTAGTGTCTTTAGTTTTGATAATTTTAATTCATATATCAATTTTCAGACCATTCATGAATGATTTCTGGGAATCATTTGGGATTCAGAAGTAGGATTTTCTTAGATTATAGCATTACATATCAAAATAGAAGGTATGACCCGGGTCCATTATATATGTCTTGAATTGTTGGGTTTCCTCCTTTAACTAGTCTCATTCATTAGGATAATGTATATCCATATCATGATTTTTATACCATCGTTGGATTATGTATAGGAATACTTTTTGATTCAGAAGTACATTTCCCTAGTTCAAGGAATTCCACATCAATAGTGTATGGTACGCCCTCCGTCATTCTTCTCCCTATTGTATCATTGGGATTTCCCCTTGAAAGTACACTAGATTGGAAAATATTTACTAGATAATTTCCATGATAATATTTATTCCTAACCTCCCTTTAATGCAATAAAAGAGAAACATTGATATAAATTTTGTTTAGAGTTCTGTAATCATTAGTTATGTTTTACTGGTAGTTAGTCTATACCAAATCTTTAAAAGTCTATTTTTATCCATGTATATGAAGTGATTGGGATAATGTTAACACTCCATTAATGAAACTTAATTAAATTTAAATCTCTCTGTTTGATGCGTTATACATTCTTAGACCTCCCTTTAGAGTTTGTTTTATCCATTGGAAATTATACTAGACTTTAGCCTCCTTTGTGGTTAGCCTTCCCTTGAATTATTGATGAACATGTGGCATAGTAAAATGTGAAAATAGAATGACTACTGAAATGTGATAATTGGTAATTTGTATAAAAGAATCAAACTGATATTAATTAGTAATTTTGATGACATTATAACATTATGGATGCGTTCCCATGTGTTATATTTTTCCAATTATTATCTTTTTATGACTTCCATATATTTCATAATGCTTATATTTCTCTACACATATGTGATGTAATGTTCTAAGATAGTGTCTCAGTAATGATGTAATTCATCAAAGGTTATTACTATATATGTTTTTTATTGAGTTTACTATTTTTTCTATAAATCTAAGAGTGCTCTAAATGATTTTGATGGAACGCTTAAAGGGATTCATAGGGGTTTCCTATGATGATATGTGGGTTATACAGTTAGAGGCTTATGGATATAGTTGTGACTATTTAGAGATATGACCAATGATATATGGAATCATGTAGAAATAGGTTTGGTTATATTGGGGTTTCCAAATAGATCTCATGGTTAGTAGAGTAATTTTTCGAGCTGTGCTAATATATTAAATTAATACACAAATTTATCAATCTATTGCATACACTGTATTCTCAGAGTAAATTTTCGTGGCATGGTGGTATCAAAAATATGAGTAGTACTCACAAAATTTTTATGACACATTTTTGGAACCTTGGTAGATTAAATGGATATAGTTATGGATAGGTAACGGGATTATGTTTCATATTTTTTCCTTCTAGATGGGTTGGAGATTGGATATTGGAATTACATGGAGCACTAGACAATGTCATTTTGAGTATTTTTTGGTTTCTATTGGTATTTTTATTTCTTGATATACAACACATAATTTTACTACATTTTATCATGACATTAAATTATTATATTATATTACAATTACATTATTTTTCCTTCATTTATGCAGTTATTTGGGGATTATTATTTATATTTTTTCTTCTATTTATACTATTATGATAATAATTTTATTTTTTATACTATTTCTTAGAGGTTATTGTCTCTCCACTATATTCCATACAAACTTTATCCTTGTAGGCATGCTAAGTCCTATGATATGGCTCACATGTGATCACCAATCCAACTCTGCTCAATCACTTATGGGATCACTGGGCTAGGAATGTATAATATTGGTATCAAAGACAGTTAATTTTATTATCCTTTATAAATTCAAAAACGTTGAAAGGAATGTAAGATATATCAATAATTGTTTATTATATCATATCTGGAATTAGTTAAACAATGTGGGGTTTAAAATATGAGTTTCCAGGTATGGGATTTTCATTCATGATGTTTGATATTTATGATCAATTTTATTTCACATTTGGAGATTGACATGATCTATGATGTTATAGTTTATTGAAATTTATACCCATGGTTTAGAATATAATGAGATTATTATATAGGAATCATGATAAGCACATAGGAATATATGTTTACACTCATAATTCATTCTCTGGACACATGAATTTCATGTGACATATCAGCACATACAAACATTAAAATTAATTCCTTCAATATAATTGATATATGAGAAAATATAATCTGATATGATTTACTAATTTACTTGTTAAAAAATGTTCATAGGGGCCTTGATCCCTTAATCCTATCTTATTTTCCCCTATTAATGTTTATTTAAAGCACATATTATATGTTTTTAAATAAAAAGATATAACTTAAAATGCATCCTCGCGTTCTTCAATTTGAGTGCCATGATATTAGATATTAGAATTCTCATAATTAAATCAATATGAACTTCTTTTGTATCCATTGAATTTAATGGATGACCATCATCGTGAAAGATTCCCAATGGCCATTAAATCCATGAAATATGAGATTTTTCACACAATACCAATGATGCATGAGATGATGAGAGAGATTCAACTAAAATATATTTATACATATCTTATGGAGGTAGGGAACCATGAAAATCAATTCTGCATCAAGTTTGTCTATATGATCATCAAGCATGTCGATAGAGTCTCCAAGATAAGGGTGAAGCTCGTGACATATAAGTTGTAAGGACCTTACATTAAAAGAGGGATATCCTAGAGCATGGCATGCTATGAGATTATTTACCATATAAGGGTTTTTAGGTGATGTATTTGATCCCTACTGTCAAGAGATATTGATGGAAGAGAAGGATCACGATTTCAATCACCCGACACAAATATGTAATGGTAATGATGTAATATGCTAAAAGATTTACCAACCTAAACAACTTCACTATATCCTTAGTTGAAAATGGGGTTGTTATGTAATGAAATTTTCATGATGTTATTATTTTTGAAATAAGGTAATAGGTTAACATCATTCTCTTTACAATCATTATGGATGTGATAAACCAAAATATCATCATAGAATCAATCTAATAAAGGCTCCATGTGGTGTCCATATAATTTCAACAGGGTTATCTATGAATTATTCATATGTTTTTAGGAATCACCACTACAATATTTACTTCTATAGTAGTAGGGAGGTAGGAATTCATGGTTTTAGGTAGAAATTATATAATAGTAACATGTTTCATAACATTCTGTTTGGAAATTTGTCCCATTGACACCAATTGTTTCCTCACTCCCTTTTCTATGTTATTTCTTATGAAAACATGGGTCATATCTAATTGATATGTAAGAAGTATTTTTTTAGAAAAATAAAATAGGATTAAGATAAGTACCATATCTATGAGGGACACACTACCGCATAGCATATCAATATCTAGAGATACACAAAAAAAATCAGGAAATGAAAGGGTATGTGTTAACACATTTTGGGATAGATGTTACACCTCAAAGAGAGAATCATTGGATAGTGAGACTATATTGTATGGTAGAGAAATGGGTGAATTTCATGCTATGTAGTGTAATCTGTTAATTTCTGATATAGGAACTTCTATCATTATAAATAAGATTATTGAATGATGAATTGTTTCATGATTGTTTTTGTATAAGAGAATCATAATAACATTAATCTACTCATTTAATGCATTTTTTTCATTTTTATCAAGTTAATTTTTAGTTATATGACAATAAAAATGCCATTGGTAGTGCAGTCAGAGGATATAATATGTTTTAGGAAATGTTCACTTGATATTGGAGGCTACCCATTTCTTTGAGAGATATTTTACTAGATATGAATATTTTCATTCAATTCTTTCCTATTGTTAGGATATTATTATTGTTTTCTAATATCAACAATTATCAAATCTTAGATTCATTTATATATCCCAAAGGTGGTAAATATATTATCTGGGATGACCGGGATCTTCAGGTTGGCCGTGTATGACCAATTTAGTGTAAATTGTATTGTCTCACATATTATAATGTAATACATTTTCATGAGGATTGTGGATAATATAATGATACATTTACAAAATATTTTAACCATTTTTAGTACATATTTCATGAATAATTCGTCAACATACCACTAGTTTGGGAGATCGAGTTCACAATTAGGTTAGTGTTGTGAGCAGAACTAGTTTACAACCCAATATATAATGCAACAAGAACTTAATAATGAGTTGGAGGTCAACATAGAATATCTTGAAGATAATATATTAATATTACCAAGAATATATTCATTCGGTTCACCCATGTTTTTATCTAAGAGGTTTTATGGGAGATCAGGTGTGTCTGTGGATTATCAAAGGGAGAAACAAATGATTTTCAAGAACCATTATAACCTCCCATGAAATAATGATCTTTTCTATCACTTGAAGGGTGGATAGATTATTTCAATTTTGACTAGAGGTTATGACACCATAGGTTAATAGTGAGACCATAAGACAAATACCATAATTAATTTATGGTAAATATGGATTGTTTTAATTCATGATTACATCATTTGGTATGAAAAATACACTAGCGGGATTTAAGGCATAATGAATTGGATCCATTATCCTTTCCTGGAATAGTTTTTGGATGTTTTTTTAATAAAATCTTTGTATAAACCAAGCCTCATTCCCAAAATCTTGACATCATTATGAGTACAACAATAGAGCATTCTATTTATAAAGATATATCAAAATGAAACATCAGGATTAATTGAGTAAACGTAATTGTCCATGTTATCTTTGAGGCTAGAGTGGAAGTGGACCCAAAGAAGTTTGTATTTGTGGTATAATGGGAGAGTGGTAATAATTACTTTGATAATTATAAATATCTAGTTTTATTAGTTTATAATTGGTTCTTCACCCATGACTTCTATCATTTGGATATAATGGTGTTTAGGATGACAAAAAAGGGTTAATGTTCATATGGTTAGATTCGTGTTATATATATTTTCAAGATATGTTAAGAAGGATAAACATAGAATTGAATCTGACATATTATCAATTTTAAAAGTGGTATATTGTCTTTTTTAATGCATCCAGAGTCTCCCAAGGAGTTGTTCAAATGTAGTTGCACCTTTTATGTTTTTCTAGAACTAGACAGTTGATACCACATGTAGGAAATTACCCTACTCATGATATGGAGTTAGTTATTTCAGTACATGACCTATGATAATGGAGAGAATAGATGATGAGGTTTGTGGTGTAAATGAAGTACAATAGCCTAATGTGAAGCTTTTCTCAATGAAACTTGATCCATTGACAGAGGATGTATGAAATGTATTCACAATCTATTGACATTGAAATACTTTTCCCACCAAGAACGGGAAGCATCACTACTGATTCCTTGATCAATAATTTATAGACATAACTAGTGTGGTTGTCTTATAATGAGTGATATCTAATATAAGTATATATATTAATGTATCCATGTGTTTAATATTCTCAAGGTCAAGAAGCTATATCATCATCATCTTTTAAAACAATTCTTCTAGACTAGATCTAGGGAGTGTAGTTATCATAACCGAAGGGATTCTATTTAAGGAACATATTTTATAGTCTGGAGACTTATCAGGATGGTCTCTTAGTAGCAATGATATTCTTTTTTTTTTGAATAAATTTCGGTTTCATTGGGATATCATGAGGTTATAATGAGAGAGTTTCTTGGTTCTAGAATGTTAGATCATCCATGATTTAAAAATATGTATTGTTATCTCAATATAAAATATTTATATCTAGGGGAAAAAGTTATATTTATATTCATGGAGGGATGTTTCACATGTAAATATGTTGAAGATTAGAATCATATACATATTGTTTTTTTGCAGCCTATACACATTCTAGAATATAATTTGGATGATATCAATGAGGAATTCCTAATAGGATACCCTAGGACACCCTATTGGAATGATGCTATATGGGTGATCAATTTTCAACTAATGAAAGCATCAAACTTATTTCCTATAAGGGAGAAAATCACCATTGGTGTTATATAAGGTATTTATATATCAGAAATAGATTTTGTACATTGTGTTCTGGGGAGTTTGATTTTTTTATCAAGATCCTCATATTACATCAAAATTTTGGAAGGTGTTTTATGAACGATCTATGGTCACGCGATCTTCTATATACACCCTATCATTCTACGACGGTTGACCAATCTAAATTGAAGGTTTTTGTTATATATTATATGTAATGAGCCAATATTTTAGACTTTCATTATTCTTAGGAGAAGCCTACACATATCATGAAGTTCCCTTATGATATAATTATGTAGGGATCAATCCAAATTCATCATTTTGAATCATTATATTAAAGTTAATTCTATTCAGTAATACTTTTTTCAATGGATGGTGAGCAAGAGAAAATTGACAAATCCTTGAGCGAGAGATGTTTGAGTTTGTCAAATAGATCTGAAACTGGATTGTAACTGAAAATAGCCTACACAACCTCAATTATAAACATATATGATGAATGCTAGAGTTTGATGGTTTTCATCATGTATTATTTTGAGTGCCTCCAAGGCTAGGGTAATCTCATATCAGGAAATATGGAAAGATTTCTAACACCTTCGTTGGATCATTCTAGATAGTGGGAAGGGTTGGTCATGTGCCATTTCATTTAGCCCTTCCACAATGCTACAGTTCCATTCTTGATGTGATTCAAATGTTGAATCTTAGAAGTTATATTCCTAACCCTTCCTATGTGATTTATGATTATGATGTTGATCTGGATGTAGATGTTTATTCATATTTTAGAAAATAGATATTGGAATCAATATGGGAAGGTTATATCTCTAATGTGAGTATAGTCTCCACGTGGTTCTATATAAGAGGAGAAAAAGGGGAGGGAGTTTGAAATGTATGAATAATAGATATATTTTTTCAATCATTGACAATGATTATTGTAGTGCCTTAGGTAAGATCTGTAATATAGTGGGGGAATCTGTAGGATATATTCTTTCACATCTATATCACTCTTTAATTTATTGTGATCATTTTTGAGTCTGGTTGTTCATTGTTTGAGCCTCGTAGAGGGAGTGTGAATTAATTTGGGATTGATATAGGTAAGTACATCAGTGGTGTAGAAATTTTAGGGCGTAGATCATATTTGCTATGTAAATAATAAATTTAATGAGTAAAATGCTCTGGAAATCAATAAATATACTTATCTAAAACATAATAACCTTTTTTGGTATACTATAAAAAAATAATTAACATTATAGAAAAAAAATTTATACATAAAATGTTCGTTTAAATTAGTTTGGAATATGAGGGTATGAATTTGTTAAATGATATGAAAATCATATAATTAACAATGTAAATTCCCAATTTAATCTGTAAATTATTCAAGAACTATGAGTTTTAGAATTATACCTTTGAAGGTTTTATGAATTATTATAATGAGAGGATTAATTTTTATTTATAGTCCTTCCATATATGATGTGTGGGAGTCCTCATTGACCTAGAATCTAATTTTACATGGATCTTGGAGAACGTAATCCCTCTGCCTCCATATTCATCTATTTCATTGGGTTTTCGCCTATAATGTTTCATATATTGGGAAACCATAACCGAATAAAGTATGAGATTATTGTTTTTTCGTTCCTCCATTGATGGAAATAAATGAAAAACAATGCTTTATCTTGGGCTAAGATTTATACCAGCATATACTCTACCACTCAGGTAGGTGTTCTAGAAAAACATCTGAAAATAATATTTTTCCAAACCTAGTATATATATTGATCGTGATTGCATTGTTAAACCATGTTATGGACCATTTAAATAAATTTTTCATGAGTTACACTTGATATAACCTAACTTTTAATTAAAAATTTTCATTAGCATTGAGGTTGTACCTGTAGACCCCCTCAACGAAATCCGACCATTGAATTATTGACGAGATGGTATCCCAACTAAATGTGAAATTTCATAACTATTAAATTGTGATAATTGGTATTTTGTCTCACTGAATTAAAAAGATATTAATTTTAATGACACATGTTACATACTGTATGTTTTCCCAAGGGATATATAGGTTGGGCTTATTACCATGTTATGAAATCAAGATATTCAACAATTCATAGGGGGTTATGGAGCAATGTGATATAATTATTCTAGGTAGTTTATCAATCATATTGATGTACATAGAGGTATTTGAATGGATATTCTGTAATTATAATATGAAATTTCTACGTAATGTTGTAATTTATTTAGGGCTCTACCCGAATATGCGAAAATACATAGAGAGATCTATCCATTTTTCATATAATGGTTTTTGGGTTAATTCATCCATGTCTAATAGATATGTTTTCCATTGTTTCAAAAATTTATTTGAGATATATGTCATTATGTCAATGAATATTTTTTGGTCCTAGGTGTCTACCAACATCTCAATGATCGACGATGTTTTTCTGTGGTCTCATAATTTATCAAATAAATACCCTTATTTAATGTTCTGTTACATAAACTATATTCACATAATATATTTGTAGACATCATGGTGTTGACTATGTGGTAATCTTTCCTAGTTTAGTCCACTGTTTGTTACTCGAGAATATTTCATGGATACATGTATGGAAATAGTAAAGGGACCCTCTCGTGGAATCTTGTTTTATAGATGGATTAATGATGGAAGATGGGATGAAACATGGGGCATGGGATTAGGGATTTTAGATACTTTTATATATATTTTTTTATTTTTTATATGACTTGAAAAACATCATTTAGGTATATTTATATGCTGACATTGCATTATTATTTTACTATTTAATTATATAATATTTTATCTATTTTGTAAACATATTTCCAATTCATTAATTTTATATTTTATAATATACTTTTATTTTTTTCATTATTATTACTATTCTATAAAAAAGTGAATCGTGTATCCACTATATTTTTTTGAACTCACTATTAGTCATAATCCCCTATTAGATGGGGAGGCACAGATGAGGTCACATAGCCAACCAAGCTCAATCATTTGATGTATCACCATGTTGGAAATGTTACACCATAAAATATTCTAATCCATGGTGGGGGTAAATTTCACATATCAAATCAAAAGATAAATTAACCAATATAAACCACTTATATCTTTTCAAGAAACCCTTATGTGAATCTACATTCAATATTATTTCTAACTATATTACAAATTCAATAAGGAAATTTAACATGTGATATAATGTATAATACCAAGGGGTTTATTAATTTCATAATAATAATTTTCCAATATCAAATTGGGACATTTTATTATATAGGGAAGAAACCATAAATTTCATCATATTATGAATTAATGAATCCGAACATTCAAAATCATATTGATTTTAATACAAAGAATAGTTTTACTCATAAGATAAATGAAATACAGTGTGATAAAAATGGTCCTTCATATTTTGACCCTTGTTTCTCATGCATCGATACTACATATTTTATGATGAGTATTCAATACATTACATAAAATCCTTCTTGTAGACCACAATAGTTTTGTTCCTTTGGAGACTGTACAAAATATTTTAATTGGTGAAATATCATCGATATTACTAAAAAATATCTTTTTATTTATAACTCTTCATAGACATACTATAATTAAAGCCTTCCTTCATACCCTTGGAAGTGAAAAAATAAGAAATTGTGATATAAAATTAACAAAAATGGTTAATAAAGGATGAATACATATAACACGATAATATTTGTATTAGATCATGAAACTAATGTTATAAAATAAAATATTGCATATAATATATCAAAAAAATTATTAATGGAATAAGTTGATGAAGTTTGTAAGATAGGAATCAAAATCAAATATAAGAACATGGACCATGAAAACATATCATTCAAATAAGACATAGTTTTGGAGATTACAACTAAGATCCTAACATTGTGATTATTAATAACAAGAGATAGGTACCCTAATTAAATTATGGAAATGAAATCAGAATCATGTGTTAACTTATTGAAATGTAATCAGGTCCATACCGAAAACTATGGACCTAAAATATGGGTCCATACATAAAACTATATACAAGTAATCAGGTTTACACATAACATTATAATCATGTTATAAGGTTCAAACATAATTTTTTAAAAACATAATTAGGATAACACAAAACATTGTGAACATGTATTTAGGTACACACATAAAATACTTACTCCTGAGTTATCCATCATTACATAGTGATTTGGAGGCGGATATTGGTCTCACAAATAGAATAATGAAAATTATAGGAATATGTTCCATGATATCATTAAAAAATTGTCATCCCATTACTAGTGAATGAAAATGAGATTCATATACATTTAATAATATCATAACTTACGGAAAATAGATACCTTTTATAGAAATTTCATCACATCATCATATTATACCCTTTAAAAAAGAATTTGGTTTCATAATAATACTATTTTTTTATAACCTATGGATGAGAAAAAAAATTTCATTAAAATTATGCCATCAAAAACCATTCAAATGAAGAATAAAAATGGTATCATTGGTTTATATATGTAAAAAACTATAATTTATATCAATGAATTTCATCATAAATGGATAATGATCTTGAAGTATAAACTTGTTTAAACATTTCACGAGGAATATACCATTATGAAAAACATTAGAACAAAACAACTCATAAAACATATGGGAAATAAGTTTTTGTTAAAATAGTCTTGAAAACATATAGAATAATCTTCAAGAAAAATAACGGTCTTAATGGGAGAAAATTACGTTCATACATTACACATTAAAACAAACATTTCATTCAAATGTTTTTTATAATAAAAATGGTAATTGTTTTGAAAATGACACGGATATTCCATTCCAGATTTTTTAAAGAAGAAAAATGTTTAAAAATAACTTTTATGAATCAACTTAGGAATTATAAAAGAATTTTTTATTTTTTTTGAAGTCATATTTGTTTATAAAAATAGGTTTTTGACTTAATATTGTAATAAAAATTATTTTTACTAGTTTTTTGTCAATTATATTTGTTAACAAAGAAGGGAAATTTGGTAAATATCCACGAAAATGTGTTAAATAAGAGTATGAAAATAAATGTAATGGGAATTTTTGATAGTTATCACATAATATTTCAATATAGGAGGCTAAATCATAATACTCATAATATATGATGAGATTTTAACATAAATTAATTTCCACCAAACACTGATTGGTGGGTCACTGATTGCTATCCCTGGGGGGGGGGGCTTGTCGGGTTTTTCCTCCCCAGTTTTCCCTATACGCCAATTTTAATTATTTTATCCATTTAAAGTTATTCAAGACATTTTTAAATCCCATAAATGAAATCTAAAGTCCCCAAAGTGTGGTGTGACCCTCCATGGACCTATACAGTGTGTCAGTTTTACCTATTTCCTCTATTAAAATAAAACCCTTTAAGCCACAACTGTTACAGGCACCTCCCTACTAAGAAGTTAAATAACAATTAATCACATCTTGTGTAACCTCCCAACCACATTGTGAAACCATGATCCAACTTTAAAGTTACTAAAAATGCTAATCCCGTAACTCCAAAATCACGCCTCTTTATATCGCAGTAGAATTCTTTTCTTCTTCTTCATGGCTGGGTTCATTCTTCTCATTGGTGCATTTGGAGCCCCCATCCCGTGGTGAGTGGTGCACCTGTGTTGTAGCCCATCCTGATCAATCGTAGATTCATCAGAGTTCCCCCCATTCATGTTTCACATCCCAATTCTTGCCGTGTAGAGAGAAACTTCGATCGTTGATCATGCAAGTAGGGGTTTTCCTTTGTCTCTCTTTACTGTGTATCATGCGGTATGGGTATTTTAATTTTTCTATGGGAATGGATGAAACCAAACCATAACAATGTTAATAAATGGATTTAATTAATTAAGGGGTGTGTTGATAATGTTTTTTACTCCTTTATCTCTTCTTATATGTTGTGAATCGAATAGGCTTTTGCCCACTGAAAATCATGGTCATTGGTGGTCCATTTTTTCACACTAACGAACTTCTATTTTTCTAGTTATTTATATGATTGAATTGTTGTAACATGGAAACTGAAAATCACATTAACTCAGTTGATTAAATGGATTCCCAATAAATAATAATCCTTGTGTGATAACCCCAGTTAACCAGACGTAAATATGGAACTAAATAAATGGAAGATTCAAATCTAAAAACTCTCTTGCTCTTTCATAGTGATGTTTACATCTAATGCTTGGGATGTGACATAGATTTTGATGGGATCCACTATTGTGGTGCAGTTGTTGGTTTGAGGATCTGAGGTTGTGTGGGGCCATATATTGCGGCTTAGTTTGGTTTCAATGCTTTGAGGGATCTCACAGATCACTTTTGTTGTTGTGGCTTTACAAGATAACAAAGTGTGAATGATTAAATGGTTGTTTGACTGTTTTCCTTTCCATTCCTCATGGATATGCCTATTAATTTCTCAATAGTGAATAATTATTTTAAATGGAGTCACATGAATATGAAAATGAGAATGGGTTCGAGGGGGAATTGTTTTTTCGGGAATGTGTTGTGATATGGTTGTGGGTGTGGTGCTTCTCATGAATGTATAATAATGAAGGTGTTTGTGGTTGGGCTAGTTTTGGAACCCCTAAGTTGGGATGATTTCTTGTTTACCTATATATATAATTTAGTTCTTATGTTTTATATTCTAACCCCACCCATGTTTGGAACCTTATGACAAACACCCCCATTTCATGGGGGAGGATTTTTTTCCCACATGTCCTATGAGTGGCTGGTTACTAGCTCCTTTTCTGCTCCCTTTCCTAAGTATCCCAAGATTCTTCGGGTGGGATATGACATCCTGAGGTCCATTATTGCCTTATATTCTTCAGGAAGGGTATGTGGTGGTGGTTTTCCCAGGTGTGTATGACCAGGTGGTTTCCCAAGTGTCTTTGGGATGAGGCCAATGTGTGTTCGTGTGTGGTGGTGTTGGTTCTATCCCAAATGTTTACAGGCATGGTTTTGGGTGGTTTGGGCCCAGGTGTTTATGTGTGGGATGTGTGGTTGCGGACCAGGTGTTTCTGGGTGGGATGTGTGGTGTGGCCCAGGTGTTTGAGGGTGGAATGTGTGGTTCTAGCCAAGTTGTGTGCAGGCAGGATGTGGCAGTGGGACTGCGGTGAGAATGTCGAGAGAGGTCTGACAAGTAGGATGTCTTGAATAACTAGTTCGAATGTGGTGCAGGGTACCCTAATATCGATTTGTTATTAATATTACCTTACTTGACTTGTGTTATTTGGGGAGTGTGCCTTGGTGAGGTTGGGGTGGATAGTTTCCTTACTTGGTTCTCTGGTTATCTCCTTTTCTCAAGGTGCATTTGAATGCCTCCCCACTTGTGCACAAGGGATTTTGGTATTCCCTAATGAGAAGACCTATATACTTTCTCAATGTTTATAAACTATTTTTAGGTTATCTGGACGACATTGAGGATAATGTGGGAGAATACTAGTTCGGACCTTGGGACAATTTTTATTGTTGTTTTCCATTTCATTGGTACATTCCTTTTGGGTTTTCTTTTACTTTTGTAGTATTATATTTGGAAATGCATATGAGAATGGTTTCTTTTTAGATTTAATTTTAACTTCAATTTTGGTGTTTTTTTGGATTTACATCCTTTTTTCCAGATCATACTAAAAAATGGAAATGTCTTTCATCTTGTGTGTGATTCTATAACCTTGGTGCTAGTCACAACTCCGAGACCTATTGAAGGCAGGAATCAGAGGTCATTATCTCCTTTTCAACATTAAGATGGAAGGGTCTGACAATCTGTTGTCCCTTCCCTCATCTTAGTGAATGGAGTTCGTGATAGAATGGTATCAGAAGAGGCAGTCGAGAGATAGGATGGAGTCTGGAGTTAGGCATAATGAGGATTGCATGGGATAGTAGGGAAACATTGTTAAGAAATTCTGTGGCATGAAATAGGATAGGGAAGATCAGCTATGACAGTGGATTTTAGGGCCCCCCGTGATCTGATGCAATGACCCTGGTCCTACCGAACGACCATGTGAGGCTACGCTGATTATAGGGTAGAGACCCTAGGAAATGTACATGAACCATAATGACTAGTGTTCTTTTGTTTCTTGGGTATTTTGGGTATTTAAAATGAATAAGAAGTCTAATTTTTTTAAATCAATCAACTACACTACTCGGGCTTAGGAATTCTTTGTTTACCTTGAAGAAATGGCACCTGGACAAAGACCACGAGTAGTATAAGAAATTGAGGCCCTTGAGGATGACTTTGATGATTGGAAGAGGACTGAACGAGAGGACGAGGATGACTGATGGTAGAATACGATGTGTACCTTCTAGTGGCTGACCATCAGGAAATACGAGGGAAACTCCTCAAACATAGAAATAGTGAGCTGGCTCGAGGATCTGGTGATAGATTTCAGCCTGATCCGACCTCGGATAGAGTACTGGGTTCCTGTGGTATTATGAAAGATGCAATGAGAAGAATGTCAACTATGGACTCTCTATCTTGGAGAGAATAGGGAGGCTGAGGTTGCGTGGAATGACTTCGAGAAGGAGTTCCGGGTAGAATTCAACTCTTCCACGATGAAGTATGAGAAGCAACAGGAGATGCTCTCCCTCCATCAGAGGATCATGTTTGTGGGGGAGTTGTGGATCTATTTCAAAGACACCCTTCGTTCTTCTCCAGACCTTTTTCTGGATGAGTATTCTCAGGCGAGACGTTTAGAGGAAGAACTCCAACCTTCTCCTCATTAAGATGTTACTCCCTTAACCCTACCGACGTATTTGGTGGTCCAAAAAAACTTATGTGGTGGAGTGAATTCACACGCTGGGAGGTATGCTGCGAGAGGGAATCCAATTGGGATCGTCAAAGGGGAAGGCAATTAGCAGCATGCCTCTAGCGTCAGGGCCTTCTAGGTTCCGACTAGTGGGTAGCTGGCCCCAGCAGTTCCAGTTTTGATATCCTGGTCCTCTCCTCTTCCTTGTAGTCCTATGATTGATGTGTTTCATCTATGGAATCCATGTCTTCCGTCGGTATCAAAGCCCGGAATGAACGCAATATAGTGGGGGTGGGGAGGTTTAGCACCTACCTTAGTAGCAACAGCTTCCAAAAATCCCCTTTGAGCAGCATCCGCAGTAGGGACAGTGAGCCCCTTCTCCTCCGAGGGCAGATGTTATAGGAGGAGGTTAGCCTGAGGGCGCTTTTTAGGGACCTCAACTAGGGCGTGGTCGAGGAGGTGGCTGATAGAAGAGGGGAAGAGGAGATGGGTGTGGATAGTTACCCATAGTAGAGGCAGCAGTTCCAGCGAGATCAAAGTTGTTCGAGGTACGATCAGCTTGTTTATTACTCCTTCCTATTCCATGTTTAATATAAGAGCTTATCACTCCTTTGTTTCAACCTGTATGGCACACTCTCTAGGTTTATATACTGAGATACATCCATTTCCCCTAGAGTTGATTATGCCAATCAGAGGATAGACCTACTAGTAATATGTTTGCTGAGGGTGTAGACTAATGAGAGCGCCACATCAGTCTAGCAGGGATCTTCTATTGTTGCAGATACAAACATATAATGTCATCCTAGGAAATAAATGGACGTTTTATGTACATTCTCTTATCAACTGTTTCTGAATAAGAGTCATGTTCTCCAATAAGGATGGCTAGTGATTGATTTTCACCGGCGAGCGGGGTTTACAGGAAGGAAGCTGGTGGTTGGAGCCCCTACATTATTTGTTAGCTGAGTTTTCATTGTATTCGGAAGATACAGAGATGGTCGAAGTCCCTGGGATCAACTGTGAGTTCATGGATGTCTTCTTTGAAGAAGTGGTGACTCTGCCCCCAGGATGTGATTTTGATTTTGGGATAGACTTGTAACTCGAAGCCCATCTGATTTCGATGGCTCCCTATCAGATGGAACCATCTGAGTTGTGGGAGTTGTGGATTCAGATTTATGATATGATGAAGAAGGGTTTTGTCTGACCATGTGTGTCACCATGGGGTGCTCTGGTCTTGTTCGTGAAAAAGGCCTATGGTTTTTTCAGGCTGTGCATAAACTACTAGATACTGAATTAGGTAACGGTCAAGAACCATTACACTTCCCCGAGAATAGATGATCTCTTTGACAAGCTGAGGGGAGCATATTGGTTCTCTATGATCGATCTGTGGTTTGGGTATCACCAGTTAATGGTGAAGGTTAGTGATACGCCAAAGGCTTATTTTATGTAAAGGTATGGTCCCTTTGAGTTTGTAGTCATTCCATTCAGTGTAACGATTGAACCTTCAGTGTTCATAGGTCTCATGAAATCTATTTTCCATGTGTTTCTAGATCAGTTTTTCATTATCTTCATCGATGACATTTTGATCTACTCATGATCAGAGTAGGAGAATACTAATCACCTCAGGATTTTTTTGGAAGTCCATTGAGACCACAAACTCTATTGGAAATTGTCCCAGTGTAAGTTCATGACAAGATAAGTGAATTTCCTTGGACACAGGGTGTCTCATCAAGGGGTAGCGGTTGACATGTCATAGGTGGAAGCAGTTGTTTATTAGGAAGCACCCAAGAATGTGATGTAGATTTTCAACCTTCAGGGTCTGGCAGGCTGTTATAGGAGGTTTTTATCATAATTATATTGAGTCTCATCACCCTTGATATATTTGAACAGAAAGGACTAGGCCTTTGTGTGGAGTGAGCAATGTCATGTAGCATTCAGTTATTTGAAGGAAATGATGGTCACTACTCTAGTGCTCAGGTTTCTAGAGGAAGGGGTGTTGTGTGAGGTATTTTGTGATTCTTCTGTAAATTTCCTCGGGTTTGTTCTGATCCAGTAGTGGAGAGTGATATCTTATGTGTCGATATAATTACATCCTCATGTGCATAACTATGCCACCCATGACCTAGACCTTGCAGCGTTTGTGTTCGTGTTGAAGTTGAGGCGGCATTACCTCATCAGGGAGCACTTTGTGGTAACCACGAATCGCATGATTTTGAGGAATATATTTACCTATAGGGAACATAACGTGCAATAATGAAGGTGGGTGGAGTTTCTTCAGGACTAAAACTTCAACATCTATTAAACTAAAGGTAAGGGGGGACGTTGTGGCTGATGCCTTGAGCAGGAAGTCACAGAGGGATGTTTTTTAGGAATTTTTGGATACTTGGAATGCAATAAGGGAGTTGGCTTCCCTACACCAGGATGAAAGGGTGGATTGTGGTAGAGGTTGTCCAATTCAAATGACAGTTCAATCCTATCTATTGCGGCAGGTGGAGTAGTCTTTGGGGAGAATTATATAGTGATGTGATGCATGATCGGGTTAACCATGTTAATGCTCTAGAGGGATGGTCGAAGAATTGTTAGAATCAGATTCTTCTCTTGCAAATGTTGTTTGTCCCAAAGATGATGCGAGGGGGAGTTCTCTGTGAGTTCCATAACTCACATTTATAGGTACACCCTAGTGTTTCCAAAATTTATCGAGGCCTGAGGGAACAGTTTTGGTGGCCCGGGTTGAAACGAGCTGTGGTAGAGTTGGTGGAATGGAGCCTAGTGTGTCAGTAGGTGAAGGGTGAACACAACATCCCATAAGGATTGGTGTAGCCTTTATATGTCCCTGATTGGAAGTGGTATGAAATCTAAATGTATTTATTCACAGGACTCCATAGGGTTCAAGGAGATTGTAATGTTCTCTGGGTAGTGGTAGAATGATTGAGGAAATCAGCTCAATTCCTGGTGATCAAGGAGTCGAGTGTAGGGGATGCCTTAGCATGGAGATTGTTGATGAGGTGGTGCAGTTGCATGGAGTTCCAAGGTCCATAGTATCAGATAGGGAAGCATGGTTTATCTCACGAGTCTGGAGAGGACTGCAACATGCTTTTGGCACCCATCTACGATTTAGAACAACTTTATACACCCATATATATGGGCAGACAAAGCGAACCATACAGACCTTGGAGGATAGTCTACGATCATGTGTTTTGGTCTTCAGGGGATCATGGGAACTCCATTTTTCCTTATTAGAGTTTTCCTACAATAATAGACATCACTCTACTATTGGCATGGCACTGTTTGAAGCCTTGTAGAGGAGGTTGTGTCGTTCGCTCGTGTGCTAGACCAAGGTTGGGGATGCCGGTGTTCTTGGCCTAGAGGTAGTGAAGAGCATAATGGAGAAAGTTTATATTTTACGTGAGTGGATGAAGGCATCCTAGAACCAGAAAAATTCATATGCCGATCATAGGAGGTGGCCCTTGGAGTTAGAGGATGGAGACCATATGTTCTTGAAGGTTTCCCCTTGGCGTGGTCATCGAAGGTTCGACAAGGGGGAGAAGGCTCTCACATAGGTTCATTGGGCCTTTTGAAGTGTGGAGGAAATTTGGAGTGTTGGAATATCAGCCGGAATTTCCACCTCAGTTGGAAAGTATCCATGAAATTTTCCATGTCTCCCGTCATCGTCAACATCTACACGATGACCCCCATCTCATTGACTAGGTAGAGTTGGATATAAAGGATGATGCTACATTTGTGGAGCAACCAGTGAGGATCGCGAATCATAAGTAGAATTTTCTTCGTGGACAAACCATCCCTTGAGTTCATGTGTTGTGCAGGCATGGTGGCCTCGAAGAGAGTACCTGGGAATGGGAGGAAATGATGTGCACCCAATACTTAGAGTTGTTTTGAGTTTTCTTCTGTTTTGTGTTGTACTTGTTGGAGATATAATTATGACCTTATTGGTTAATGGAATTTTTGGTTTTCCATACCTAGTGGATGTTTATAAAAAGACCTAATATGTGGGGAAGGGAGGACATGATCCATAATATAGACAAATTAAGGTGGATGTGGTTAAAGCTTTGTGGGTGATTCAGTGGTTCCCAAAAAAGATTGTATCTTTACCTGGAATAAAGAACTCCCAGATTCGTGTGTCAGGACAATGTGATCCATCAGATTTGTTTGAAAATTTGGTGTGGTTTTTCCCCTTGACATCTCTTTTGAGGTTGTTGTTCGGACTCCACTCTTCACTTTGGGTCTATCTTTGATTCTATAAGACAAGATTGGTTCGAGAGGTATCTAATGTAATGGTCGAGACCCTCGTGGTCCATCCATTTTCCAAATATCTATTGTTTTCCATGCCTTGGTCCCATCCGGTCTAGATCATAAGGGTTGCATCTCGATGGTAGGATGTCATCGGGGTGTCAACCATCGGTGACACCAATCGGTGTGTCTCCGATAGGTGCCACGATGGGGGGGGGGGCTTGTCGTGTTTTTCTTTCCCAGTTTTCCTGGAATACCACTTTTAATAATTTTAACCTCTTAAAGTGGATCAAGCCATTTTTAAATCCCATAAATGATATCTAATGTCTATTAATAGTATGGGGAACTCTAAACGGACTCATACTATGTGTCAGTTTTACCTTTTTATTCTATTTATATAATATCCTTTAACCCACAACTTTTACAGCCAACTCCCAAAAGAGAAATTAAATAAAAATTATTCACATCATTAGTAACCACCCAAATATGTGGTAAAACCATGATCCACCATTAAATTCGATCAATACTATTATTCCATAACTCTAGAATTACTCTAATTTTTTTCTCACTAGAATTATTCTATTCTTCTCCTTGGCTAGGTTCGTTCTTCCCATTGGTGCGTTTGGATCCCACTTCCCAAGGAGAGTGGTAAGCCTATGTTGTAGCCATTCATGATTATTCGTGGAGTCCTCAGAGATCCCCCCTTCAATTCATACATCACAATTCATGGCTTGTAGAGAGAAACTTCAATTTTTGATCATCCATGTATGGTTTTTTCCTTTGTCTCTCTTTACTTTGTATCATGTGGGTTGAGTATTCTAATGTTTCTACAGTAATAGATGAAACCAAACCTTAATAAATATAATAAATGGATATAAATAATGAAGATGTGTGTTGATAATGTTTTTGTACTCCTTTATCTCTTTCTATATGTTTTGAATTGAATGGGATTATGCCCACTAAAAAACACGGTCGTTGGTGGTCCTTTCTAGTACACTAATAAAACTCTATTTTTCTGGTTAATTATATGATTTAATGGTTGTATTATGGAAACTAGTAAATCACGTAATCTCGGTTGATTAAGTGGCTTCCCAATGAATAAGAATCCCCCTATGATCACCCCGGTTTACTAAACAGAAATATAGAACTAAATAAATGGAATATTCAAATTTGAAAACTCCCTTGCTCTTTTCTGGTGATGTTTACAGTTGATGGTTGGGAAGTGACATGGATGAGAATGGAGTCCCCTATTGTGATTCATTTGTTGGTTTGTGGATCTGAGGCCATGGGGGACTGTATGATGTGTCTTGTATTGGTTCTAGTACTTTGAGGGATCTCACAAATCCCTTTTTTTGTTGTGTCAATGCAATAGAATCGCGTGTGAATGCTTAAATTGTTGTTTGACTGTTTTCATTTCCCTGCCTCGTGGCTATGCCTGTTAATTTCCCAGTAGTGAAGAACTATTTTAAATGGAATAACATGAATATGAAAATGTTGATGGGTTTGAAGGGGAATTGTTTTTCTGGGAATGAGTTGTCACATGGTTTCATGTGTGATGCTTCTTATGAATGAATAGTAACGATGGTGTTTGTGGATGGGATTATTTTGGAACCCCCAGATTGGGATGAGTCCTTGTTTACTAATATGTATTATTTAGTTATTATGTTTTATATTCGTGACCCATCCATGTTGATCCCTTTGTACCAATAACCCCAATTTCATGGGGGAAGGTTGTTTTTCCCAACACTCTTATGAGTGGCTGGTTATTAGCTCATTTTATGTTCCATTTCTCGAGTAGCCCAAGATTCTTCAGGTAGGTTGTGACAGCCGAATATCTATTATATCCCTAGACTCGTTGGGAGGGGAATGTGGTGGTGGTTATCCTAGGTGTGTGTGGGCAGGTGGTTTCTCATGTGTCTTTTGGATGAGGCCCAGGTGTCTTCGGGCGTGGCAGTGGTTGTTCTAGCCTAGGTGTTTGTGGGCATGGTTTTGTGTTGTTTTTTCCATGTTGTTTGCTTGTGTGATGTTTGGTTGTGGCCCAGGTGTTTTTGAGAGGGATGTGTGGTTTTGGCCCATGTGTTTGAAGGTAGTATGTGTGGTTCTAGCACAGGTGTGTGCGGGCAGGATGTGGCAGTGGGACTGCGGTGAGAATAGAGGGAAAGGTCTAACACATAGGATGTCTTCAACAACTAGTGGGAAAGTGGTGTGGGGTACCCAAACAATGATGTGTTATTACAATTACATTACATGATTTGAATTATTTGGGGAGTGTTCCTTGGTGAGGTTGGGGTGGATAGTTTCCTTGGTAGGTGCTACGTTTATCTCCTTTTATCACGGGGCATAAGAATTCCTCCACACTTGTGCATGAGAGCTTTTGGTTTTCCCTAGTAAATATAAATTTTTACTCACCCTACATATATAAACTATTTTGAGGTTTTCAAGAGGACTTCGAGGATCATGCATGACCATACTAGTTCGGACTGTGGGACAATTTTTTTTTGTTTTTTTCCTTTCCTAGGTAATTTTCTTTGGGGTTTTCTTGTAATTTTGTTGCATTACTTTTGGACATGCATATGTGAATGGTACACTTTTGGCTTTACATTTACCTTCAGTTTTTGTGTTGTTGGGATTTACTATCTTATCTCCTAATACTAATAAAGAAATGGGTAATTCCTTCCCCCTTGTGTGTTATTCTATACCCTTGGTGGTATTCGCCACTTCGGGACCTATTGAAGGTGAGTTTAGGGGGTCATTATCTCTTTTTCAACTTGAAGAATGAAGGTTCTGGCAATCTGGTATCCCTTTCCTCATCACGAATGTGATATTTAATCATTAAGTAATGATACTAATATAATTAATAACATATTATTAAATTAAATATACTTATACATAACATACATATATTTTGGTTATGAAAATAGAGAGTCACATCACTTCGTGAATGGGGTTGTCCACACATACACGGACGATGATATTGGGTTTCAGTGAGTGAAAAAATAAGAAATAAAATTATATAGTACGATTTATGAATTATAAATATGACATTAATATCATAATTATTTAATTAATTTCACATATATCAAATAAATTTGACAATATTATATTCCATGTAAATTTTAATTCAAAAAACGAATCACACTACTTCACGAGGCAGTAGTAAGTTGTACACACAAGCGACATTATCATATCAACTACGAGGTGGAAAATTAAAAACAAATATTTGAAATAATGACTAAATAGGTAAAATTATAGAATAAATTTATTAAATATATGTCATATCTATCATCATACCCAACCATGGGACAAGGTAATGAAAAAACGAAGGACATCAGTTCGTGATGCGGTAGTCCACTATTCACAAGAATTATTCATATGTAACCAATTTTATTGATATTGGGATGGTTTTATGTCATTAACTTGACATAAATAATATAATTATATGTAATATAATTATTTTATTATATCATAAAATTTTATTAATAATTGAATGTGGTATAAGAACATTTAAAATAAAAACACTCATTGACAAACATTGCCTCTTCATTAGGTAACCTCTTTAGGTTTTAGAATAAGTATTAAGAAATTATATTTATGAACAAAATAAGTATTATTGGATGATATATGTACATTTTTAATGTTATTTGGGTAGTTATTATCTGAAAAAAAGTGGATTATGGAGTGAATATGAGAGAAGAGGGAAAGGTCTTCTATATGTGAGGTGAATGGCAGAGTAGAAATATTTGAGAAGAAAAATGTGTAACCATGTATTCACATTAAAATATGAAAGAATGGATTATTAAATATAGATAGAAATTTTATTGTCTCAATATGTCCAAAAAGTAATTTTGGATAAGTTTTTAGGTCATTTTAACCATAGTCTTTTTATTTTTTCTCCTGATAAAACCTATTTTGCACTTAACTAAATTAATTAATTTTCACAAGTTTTACCATTAATTTTGGTCAAAAATAAATTTAAACATATTATAAAATTTAAATTATTAGGAATAAAAATATTAAATATATTTTGTTGAATTTAATTTACATAAGTGGATATATAATATTAATCCAATACAGATGATGATAAATCAATTGTTCAAAAGCAAAATGTTCAAATGTTTATAACATTTTTGTATACAAATTAAATTAGATTAATATTACAATGGAATAAAATTGATTAATAATATATATATATAAACATTTTAGTAAAATATTTTTAATATATAACCATTTTTGTTATAGATTATCTTTTTAAGTCACCCTATGATAATTTTGACATTATGATTTTTGTAAAATTATTTTGTCATATAATTTTTTAAAAATTTTCTAAATGTATTAATTTATTAAGTAAGAAAAAGATAAAAAAACTAATTATTATAATAATAATTTTTTAAGTTTAAAATTGGATATATTCATATATATTTTCTAGAATACATTTAAGATTATTTCTCAATAATATTTTGAATATATGACTTATAAATTTAATTAAAATTATTTACCAAATGTTATATTGAATTTATTGAGGTAAAAAAATTATGTGCATAAAAATATATTTTTTTAAAATTATTTATTTAAATAAAAATAGTTTTCATATACTTTTTAAATTAATTTATCCACAAATAATTAATTTAATATACATGTATTGGCCATATATATTAATAAATATGTTACTTTTATTCGAAATATTCAATGTAATGTCTTGGTGATTTCTATCATATAACATAATAATATTTTAATAGAATTTTAAATATCATTTAAACTCAGTGTAGCATGTATAACAAGTTACACTCAATGTATTATATAAATTATGATATAATCAGTGTTATAAGGAACAAAAGATAAAATCTTTGTTCTGCGTAACACAACCAAATCATGGTTTTGTGTATAAAACATAATAGAAACAAGATTTAATTTATTTGAAAATAAAATATTTCACAAAATCTAGGGGTGTTTCATTCTACAATAATTAAAATTAATTAATTCCACATTATTCATTACATTGGTACCAATAACTATCGATAATTATACTCTTATAAATCTTCATGTTTTTACATTGCTACCTAAAGATGGTTGTTTAACCACAAAACATTTATGAGCGAAGTGGTCTTGATACATAGAATTTTATCTATTTGATTCGAAATCTCAACCGAATCTTCCATATAAGAGTGACCATGCTCCAGTGGTATGACATATGAGTTATGTGAATGGGATGGATTGTGTTTCTACTTCACCGTGAGACTTACACATAACACATATTGAACCTGATAAATCATTGGAATTTGTTCCAAGGGATAAGGTATGGTCCTAATATGATCAATAATATTAAATGGGATGATTTACATAAGACTTTTTATTCCATACAATCATCAAAAATGAAATTTGAAGATAGGCTCCAAACCATCAAATTCAATATTTCATTTATAATTATCTGTATGTTTTTAGATGTATTCCATATGATTTTTTTAATGGATATAACAACAAATTGAATTTCATTATCTATCTAAGGTACCAATATATTCCATTCTATAACTTCAATATAGTACGATGGACTTTTAAAATTTACTCCATAAATGACATCATAAGAATCAATTTCAATGCTCAATGGAAAGCTATTATTGTATGAAAAATATACATAATGATGTTCATGACTTGAAACACATTCTAAATACATAAACTATATCATTGCATATAGTCAATGTTTTAAATTGTTCCCATAGGGTGATCTTATGTCTAAAGATTATACATTGTTTTGAAACCCAACTATATATAAATATCATACTGAATAATTCACAAAGACAACTAGAAAAAGATCACATCCCCATTAGATTTAATATAATGTGTTAACACATGAATCCTTACTACTTCAGTAATAAATAATCAAGATAGATGATCAAGATTTAAATATTCTCTAGTAGAAATAAATTGTGCTAGTATTATAAGATTATCAAATAAAAATTCCAATACCTAAAAATTAGTAAAATAATAAACCTTATCGGTTATAACTACCTTTACTAAAATGACCAAAATGATTAAATTAATTCTTATTTAAATATATTTTTTCCACAAAAACAAAAATGAAACTAATGGGTTGTATTTAAATAATCATATCATAAAATATCCTTATTTTTCATGAAATCCCAACACATTGAACATTAGAAGGGTTACTAATGAATGTAAAATTATGATCAACATTAATCTTATAAACAACTATTCATATCCATATCTCATAATTTTATCTTACATAGAGTAGTATACACTTACAAATGTTAATTCACACTTTATTCCATATATAACAACTTATCTTAAATAATTAGATATTCATTAGAAGCACGGGTTCATCCTATTAAATATTGAATTTAAAATATGATTTAATTGTTCCAAAAATACACGAAGATGGGTATAATCAAATTTAATTTTGAAAAATATTTTACAATAATAATTTCTTATAGACCATTCATACAAAATCCAATATGAAATTCCGTTGAAATGAAAAAGGGTATGTGTGCCCAAATTATAATGATTCACACCATCCATTATTATTCAAAAATATTTTAAATTTTTAATCTTTATGAGAGGTTATGATTTCATATCATCTACAATATTCATTATATTGGGGTATTGATTCACATTATGCCAAAACCCCGTGAACATGAAATAGTAGAGTGTGGGTGGTTCTTCTACTGAGCTCTCTATTAATTTATTTCATTAAATATATTATTCAAACTACTTCTACACTATATTGTTTGATCTATAGGATTACGACACATGAAATGCATTCTTGTTACTATTAAAAACTTGACTATGTTCTCTTTCCCATATTTTTTTCAAGTAGGTGATTGAAATCTAGTCTTCCCTCAATGTAAAATTTCAATGCAATATCCATCAAACCCCATCTTCCATTTCATATAACAAGAACCAATAGGGTTTCCATATTATATTCCCACATTTAGTTCACATATATTATTTCATAGTATCATAAAATGTTTCTTATTTCTAATTATCTTCAGATATTTTCTTCATTCACTGATGAATTTGTTGAACATACTTTTGTATGAATGATAACACCAGCTAAGTACCTTTCAAGTCTTGAAAAATTTGATTCTTAGGTACAAAAAGATTCAACCTCCATCTACTTATGCTCTAGGAATTCCATCCCAGTTTTTTTAGAAATAATACAAGGAAATTACGTATTAAAAATAAGCATTAAAACTCATCCCACAGCTTGGAGTCAATTTATACTAATTTTCTCAAATTCATTTTAAGCTTCCCCTGTTGACCTACATAACCATCAAATTAGAAGATATCTTAAATAAATTATTGATTCTATAATCACTGGAAAATGGAAAAAATATTTAGTGGTACAACTACATTTCTTATCAACCAGTAGATCATAATAACCATTGATAGAATTTGGGTGTTGATTCATAGAAGACACGAAATAATATTTTTTCCACATTTTTTCATTTTAATGTTCAAAATGAGTCATATATTGAGAAATTTATGGTGGAATTATAGTTAGGGTTTTAATTTTATCTCCTATAAAAATTATTTTAAAATGGGGAAAATCATTAAATTTTCAACTGAATAATTAATTAACACAGTTACATTTGGTTCCATCCATTAAATAAAATAAAAAAAACATAGTGTATGAAACAATAATCCTAGCGAGGAACCACAAAATAATGATAAATCATTTATAGGCTATCTAAATAATTACACTTTAATTTTAATATTCGACACATTATTTAAATCCTTTTACATTCAGAGTCATCATCTATTCAAATCATTTATAATATTTTGTAAAGATTTTGTGATTTTCAAAACCATATCCCATTGGAGTGTCAAACTAGGTGTGTAGAAAGGTCTATTTTCATTCAACAGGTGATGAATGATTCCACAACAATGACTGGTTTTTTATGATGATTAATTACAAAAAGGTTAATCTATTACAGATCCATATCCACTGAATGTGTCCTCATTAGAATTTAATTTATTATAATACCCTCACTCTATCCTTTAAAAATATTATAAGACATTTTCTTATACTTCTAATCATACATATAATTATCTATTGAAATATCCATAAACATATACAAATAAATCAATCTATGGATTTCACTAATGTTTTATCATCTGTGTTTCCAAAGGTGAAGTAAACCTTTCCTATTATACCAACTATAGCGACCTAAGAATCTAATATATAGGGATCACATATTTTTATATGAGTATTCAATATAGTAAAAAAACACCCACCCAAGGACCCCAAAAATTTAGTGGCTTTGGAGACTAAGTACACAATTTTTTTATTAGGAAATTGATTATTAATTTCCATAACAACAATATTCCCAGTTTATACTCTTAAAATAAGTACCCTACATAAAAAAATTTATCATAATATGGGTATAGGAAACATAGGAAGAGGTGATCTGAGATACTAAATAACAATAAATATGGTATATATAAATATAACAAGAGAAAATTTGTATGAGAACATGATAATCTGATTTTAAAACCATAACCTACATATCATAGATAATAGACAAGAATAATAGAATAAATCATGTATTTTAAGAATATAGGAATCATAATAGAATCTACAAACATGGGCCGCAATAAAATTGCATTGAAATAATAAATAGATTTGTTGAATAAAAATCACATTATAACATTGTGAAAATGTATAATTATAGAAAGGTTCACTCAATATTTTAATGAAATGACATAAGAGACATGACTTAACATATGGACATGAAACCAGGTCCACAAACAATATTACTGACCTAAAAGATTGGTACAAACATAAAATATTAAACATGTTATATAGTTCACATATATGTTTGAAAAAAACTAATCAGGTTTGAACATAACCTTTTGAAAAAAATGTTCAGGTTCACACATTACATATTCAATCATGAGTTATACATATTTTCCCAATTCATATTATGTAAATATTTATCCATATCATCATACATCAACAATCAAACAGATGTGTTCCAAAAGATCATAAAATAGTCCTCAAATGACAACCCATGAAATTATATGGATTTCATAAACATTATTTGATAACACAATCTATGGAAAATAGATAGGTCTAGTAATCATTTCAATCATTTCATTACCTACTGAAAACGAAGTGGGTCTTATAATAATTGTTTCATTGAATAATTTTTGGAAGAGAAATTGGTTTCATAAAAATATTTTCACCAAACATCATTTAGTGATATAATAAAAATTGAATCCTTGGATTATTTCCTAATAAAAACAAAAATTACATCACAGGATTTCATCTTAGATGAGTAATTATTTTGAATTTTAAATCAATTGGTATATTTATAAGATAAAACATTATTTATTTCAAAACAAATTAAAAAACATAGAAAATAATGAGAAATTATTTAAATAAAATTAGTTGAAAATAATCATAAAAATTTATAATTAAGTATTCAATTAAAATCTAGCTGATGGCGGTGGAAAATTATATTCCTAGAGTATGCGTCATAACATATATTCATTTCACATTTTAAATTTTTTCTAAATGAGAATTATTTTATAAAATGTCATGAAGATTCATTTTATAATATTTTTTTAATAAATGTAAAAAATAATAAAAATTTATTTAATAATAAATTTGATGAATTTTTAAAAATGGAAAAATTTAATGGAAATATTATTTTAGAAGAAAATAAGGTTTTGATCTCTGAGAGAAATCAATATTATTTTTATTAAAACAAAATTTTGAATTATATTAAGTATGAATGTGAGAAAAATGGTAATATTAATTGAAAATATCATAAATATCTAGAGAATAAAAATTTTAATGGGAATTATTGATAGTTAGTTCATAATAATTCAAAATGTGATATTTATGATCAATAGTTTGGATAAATAATTAGAGTGTAACATAAATCTTATTCCAATTTGGTTATAATTTGATATACAATCCCAATGAAAGATCGACCCTAAAATGGATATGTAGTACTAATAATTTTCATTATATGAATATAAAAATACTTTCATTTATGTATATACACCACAAAAAAAAATTGGTAGTGAATATGGCATGTGTCTAACAGAAGTAAAATATGATACAGAAATCCATTACCATTTTAGTAATATATTGAACCATAATCCCTAATAAAAATAAAAAATGAAATAATAAATACAATCAATTGGATTATATTGATGATATGAAATACAAAAGGGATAGAATATACAGAGTACATAAGAATCTATTGGTGGATTTTCTTATATCTCCTTAAAATAAAAGAAAGGATAGAAATTCCCTGCACTATGTCTCAGCTTTACCCATTCATTTTCAAACCTCTAGTATAATAAATTAATGTATATTATAATTCCATTATATAACCATAATTATCTTTATTATACCATATATAATTTTCTTCTGCCATTTTTTTACAGGACTATTACTTATATTTTCTAAAATGAAATTTCAGACACTAACCACTACTTTTTATATTAGATATGATTTTTTATTTTTGGTTCACATACTATGATCACGGTTATATAATATAGAGACTAATAATAATGAAATAATCATAATATTTATACCTAGATTATACTTTTATTAACAATCATGATTTATGGTTGTGAGAAATGAAGTATATTACAATCATGTAGATGGTTAGTTGTACCTGTGCAAGAGTAACGTTCCCAATTTTCAATGACAAATATGAAAAATAGGTAAGTAATATATTATATTTTTTGAATGATAATAGTATAATAACTAACATATTAGTAAATTAAATTTACTTATAAATATCTTCCATATGGTTTGTTGATGAAAAGAGTGAGCCACATTACTTCAGGAAGAAGGTTGTCCACATGTACACGAACAACATTATCTAATTTGAGTGAGTGAAAAGGTTAAAAGAAGTATACATTATAATTTTAGAATAATAAATATTTCATTAGAATTATAATTATGTCTTTTATATCACATATATTCATTCAATTTATCCATATTATCATGCATGTAAAGCATCAGTAAAAAAAGAATTAGATCACTTCATGAGGTGGCAGTCCGCTATGAACACGAGCGAAGTAATAATATCCCAAAAAGAATGGAAATTTAAATGTTGATATATGATATAATTTTTCAATATTAATAATTATGTTATAATATTTTGTATATATAATTTATTTTTATCATCATACCCAACTTTGAAATATGCTAATGGAAAAAATAATGACATCTGTTCACAGGGTGGTAGTCCATCATACACATGAATAATGATGTCATATCCTATTTGATGGAAGTGGGGATGGTTTAATATCAAGAAAGTAAAATTGAAATATATCAGGATAAGGAATATATTGAAGTTATTATAAAATCTTTGTTTAATAATACTTTAGGGAGGTGGAGAATATAATAAATAATAATGCTTGTTGAAGAATGTTACCTAATCTTCAGGAAAACTTATAAGGATTAAAGAAAATTCATTTTTAGGATGACATTTAGAAAAAAAAAGGATTATAGAATTTTTTTACGAATTTTACGAAGGAATTTGTCTGATAATTTCCAATAAAAAAGGTTTTTAATGTTTTAATAGCAGAGGAGAGGGGGTGACCTTTTATACGTGAAATGAGTGGACTAGATGTAATATTTATGATGAAAAAGGTGTACCCACGTTTTTTATGAGAAAATAGATTCCAAAAAAACAATATTATTGATAATTATACATTATTTGGTTGATATATTTGTTTGAAAAATATTATAAGAAATTTTTAGGTCATTTTTTCCATATTATATTAGTTTAACCCTTGCTAATCATATTTTAATCTTCACCATGCCAATTAATTTTTACTATTATCACTATTAATTTTGGTAAAAAAAATAAGACAAAATAAATTAAATAATAAATTTTTTTATGATTCTCAATATTAAATAAATATTTTCAAACATAGTTCATAGAATAAAAAAATAATTTATAATTAATCATGTGGACATGATTAGAAAGATGATTTTCAAAGAGAAAATGATCACAAGATTACAATGTTTCATATAAAAAATAAATATTAAAATTATTTCAATATACTAAATTGGATTAATAGATATAGTTTTATGTAATTTTAATTTATAACCAATTTGAAATTTAATATATATTGGTAAATAATTTAAAAAAATCATTTTTCAATCGAAATTCGGTATTTTTCATTATTTATCATGAAATTAATATTTTCCAATAATCTTTAAAATATAACCCTAAGATAAATTTGAAGTGATAATTTTAAAAAATTTCTTAATTTCTAAAAAAAAATTTTAAATTTTTGTAAAAAAATTATATGTAATGTAAATGTGAAAAAACATGACAAATTTATTTTTTTTGAAATAAATTTATATTTAGCTTCAAGTAAGATTAATTTTTACCAATTTTATATAAATAATAAGATGAAGGATAATAATTTTGTAGAACATGTAATATATAAATTTTATTAAAATAAACCAACTAATGTGATGTCAATAACATATTGAGGTAAAAGATGTTTGTGAAAAAAAATTCTTTCAGAAAGAGATCTCTTTTATTTCGAAATTGTATTTATTTTAAATTATAATTAATTATGTCACCAAAGAGTTAATTATATAAATATAAATTTAGACCAAATATTTTTATTGTTTATGTAATCATTTTCATATCCTCCATTCCAATAGCTAGGTGAAAACAATCATATCATATGATAATATTTTTATAGTATATTAGATTTCACCTAAACATAGCCTACCATGAATCGTAAGTAACAATCAATGATTCATGGGATGTATTATAAAATTAATTATTAATTTAAGGAATGATAAAGTAATGGTTTCATGAAAAAAACTAATATCAATGTTGTGTGTTATAAAAAACATCCACAAGATTAAATTTAATTGAAAAATATATTTCATATAATATTTGGATGATGCACATAATGATGGAAAATATTAAGAAAATAAAAATCATAGATTATTATATTTGAAAATAGATATCCCCAAAATATACCCTTAATATTTTAATAGAAATAATGGTTGAAATTCTTATATGAACTATCAGTGCACTAGTTTCTGTATATGATAACATTGACCATTAAGAATACAAATCATTTGTGTTTTCAATGGTAAATTGAGGGAAAAATAATATTTTTTAGAAACATTTTAATCAATTAATATCATATATATAATTGAATAATTTTTTATTTAAAAATATAATAACCAATAGATAAATAACTCACATTAATGCACAATGTTAAATAGAGGAAATTTTGAATTAGAATAAAAATTTTGTTGATCCATCCCAAAAGAAGAAGAATGTACCCTAGTTGATGATTATAAATTCTAAATGGGTAAAAATTCAAAATAAAAAATAAATTTGGAATAAAAACTATCTTACAATGATATTTTAATATTTTACAAGATATAATAGGGAATAATGTGGTATGAAAATATTAGAAAAGGACATTTAGAAAGACATTCATAAAAATCATTATTTTCATAGACAGTTGATAATGAATCTTAATGGAGAATAGGTTTAAGTGTTTTAGTAATAAGTGAGAATAAAATGTAAAATTTACATAATTTATAAATAATTTGAAGACGCCATCCATTTGATATACATGTGTTAAAAATAAAAAAATTATAAATGTGCATCTACAAGAGCCAATGATCCCTATAATGGGTTCTGAGGACCTATATGATTGAAGTGAGTGAGAAATTAGTAGTAAAATTTATTTAAGATATATTATATTAAATAAATATTTACTAAATTTTATAGACAAATTAATCTATAGAAATAAAAATGAGAAACACGCCAATAAGACTACGATAATCTACATGGATCATTACTAAATTGTATTAGCTTGTCCTCAACATGATAAGAAACCATCCATGACCACATATTCCATTTGAAAAATATCCTTTTCAATTATAGGAAGAAGACTATATTCACATATTTCATTCCACTACAAAACTATTACAATGTTTGTTCTCCACACATAATTAATATAATAATATAGATTTTAATATAATAGAATAAACCTTCAATAAAAGGTTCATATAGATCATCACTATGACACATGGTTTCTTGAGATATTCAGATCTAAATACACAATATTTTTCATATTTTATTTTATAAATAATAGTAAAATAACCACAAATTACTCTTATTTTTATCTTTTCATTCATATTAAACACCATGAACACTGTAGTTCATGAATTATATAATTTGTAAATACATACAGGTATAATTGGTTACTTATTATATTTTATCTTTATTAAAATATTAATAAAACCATAAAAATATTTTATAAATATAATATAAATAAATATTGTATCAGATAATCACAATAAATTCCAAATTTATCCTCCAATATTACTGTTTGTAACTATATGAAAACATTATAATATTTCATGACCTATTAAATATCATTAAATTAGTTATTACATTAACATTTAATACTCACATATTCATCAACACATGCATTGTACCATTATGGGATTGGGGAAATTAGGTCACGGAATACATCCATAGAAATAAAATGAAAACCATACCTAATTCATTCCATGTTATTTGAAAAATAATACACATAAAATTAATGTGATTATATCCATTCATACATGAAATAATTTAGGACGTCATTCATTTCTAGAAGGATTAGTGTGATATGTACATAAACACTCCCATTAAAAAGATTCGATCACCTCTTCATGAATGAAAAATTAAATACCATATTTGTCAATCATTCTTAAAATTATTTTTAAAATTTATTTACTAAAAAAATAATTATTCATTTCAAGACTATATTATAATAAATACACTATATCAAAATTTTTCCACCTAAATTTTACATTCATAAAAAATCTTTTCCAATAATCATTATAGTTATTATCATGATATATATTATTTTGTAGGTGGCTGTAATTTTCATCCCTTGATTTTGTTCTCAATCAAATTTCATGGACATAATTAACAATTCACTCATAAATGATAAATTAATGTAAGTATATGCTTTTCACAAAAGCATTGAATGTCCCAAAAAATATTTTGTTGCTTCTCATGAACATTATCTATCTCATGGAAGCTCCATGATAATTCACACAAGAAAACTAAAAATCATGTATGATCTGTGTTGTATCATCCAAAATAATTGAAACTCAAATAGAATCTATAATTCTTCTCATGGAAGAACATCACATATATTCATTTACAATATAAAAATAATTCAGAAAATTTATAGTCTATGAATGAATAAAATCCTTCATATAGTTCCTTATCATTTCTAATAGATGGTTATTATTACTCCTAATAAATTCCATTTATCTCATAGAATTTCAATTCTCATAGAAGAAACAAATCAAATGTACATAAAGAAAAATCCGAAAAAAATTATCCAATAATATAGATGATAGTGTGATTTATGTGTTGAAAATGAAAACAATGTAAATAGTCCCAGTTCATTTTCCCAATATCCATCTCCAATCTCAATAATTCAAATCCTATTAGTCTAAAAATTGTTCCCATTTATATTTTTTTATCAACCATGGAATAAAAATATCTAAAATATTAAACCAGTATATATGAAACTATATGTAAAAATTATAAACCCATGTTAGCGAGCTCAAATTTATACATAATAATCATTAACAAATTATAAAATTCATTTCTTAATGAAGTGGTAAATAATCATTAAAAATTGCATTCATCATCACATATTTTAAAATGAAATTGAATATCCTATATAAAACCATTACCTTAACCACATCAAAAAAACTATAAAAACAGTTCCCACATGTTAATATCACAACATACAAATTTCAAAAAATCACCCCAAATATATGATATCCATAAATATTTGATGAATAGGTCATTAGATAGATATATGTTTTCATACTTCTCCCCATTGACTATAAAATGAAATAAAATTATCAGAGGGGGTAAAAACCATACATTATCCTCAAAGAGGGTTATGTTGAACACCCATTACCAACCCCGGTTTCAGAAATTCATCCTTGGGTAGTGGTTTAGTGGAAATTTCAGCCATATAATCATTAAAAGGTACAAACTCTTATTTTAGGGAATTTCATTTTACAAGGTCCTACATAACTATATATTTAATATCATTGTTCTTTGGTCTTGAATATATCATTGAATTAATTTTTATTAAGAACACATTAATTATAAAAACCAATGTTAAGTGGAATCCAAGCATATACTAAAAAATATTTATTTTTGATATTAATACACAACAATTGTGTGGTTTTTTGAGTGTAAACCACATAATCATCATCCATAGATCTATGATTTATAGAGAATTTAAACTTTTATTACCAACTAACACATCATTTTCCGGAAAATAATAAACCCCTAAATGTCAATCTTTGATCATTGGCACATGCTTCTCAGTATACTTATGTATTTAAATTGATCTTCTAATATCACATACTTTTATACTTTATCCCATAATATTTCACTATCATAATGAATATGAGGATTCATTTTACAATAAAAACCATTGACCTATTGATATATATTTAAATAATGAACCAATGATAATATGATATCCATGTATGGTCTAAATGGTTTAAATATATACGGATTCAAAAAAAATCATAAATTCATTTTAATAAACAACCCTTCCAACTATTTGGTCCAAATTACTATAATGAACAAACAAGAGGGGTGGATTGTGATTATTTAAAACCATCATCAGATTCAAAATAATAATATTGTTTTGAAGTGTTTCATTTACTTCTCTATTAAAGAAGAGTGAGAGGCATGAATAAATAAGGAATAGAATAGTCTGATATATAGTGTTTTAGGAAGAACCAACCACAATTCCGCTCCACCAATGCAATCTCATTGAGCTTGGTGATATTCACTAGTAACTCCATTTACTGGGGAATTCTACATTATTTTACAAGAAGTTGACACATTTATAATAAGGCATTCAGATGTCCTTCTACTTCATTTACAACAAACATTTATTCCTCATAATTGTTTGAAAATATGATACTAATTAAAAACCATAACTGAGTCTGAGGATCTGATGTTCTAATAAAAAAAATATATGGATTTGATTAAGAAAACATGTTTCTATCATAATTTCAACAACCACTAAAGGATGTTCATGATATTCAATTATACACAATAGAAATAAAATAATTATCAATATTTTTATAAGATTTATTTAAATAGATATAATGAAAACACAATAAATATCAATAAACATAAATTTCTATAAAGTGATACTCAGAAAAATTATTTTTGGAATGTATATGAAATTTATTAAATAAAATTATATTTTAATAATAAAAACAATAACAACAAGTCGAATAGCTCTACTAAAACATGTATGTATCCAAATTGTAGATATTAAGGAAATGAAACACTATTACATTGAAGAAAACAACATTAGCTTATTCTACATATATTTCAACCATTTATAAGATGAACATATACGTAATTAAATTAATAATATAACATCTCTAAATCAAAATAGATATTTAAATATTATATAATAATGTGATTATATTTGAATTAAAATCATTCAATTAATTCAATGATATGTATCACCTCCCTGTGAAATAAGAATGATTTACTAAATTTATTTCGATCCTTTTAATTAGTCATAAAACATCTTTAAATAAAGTTTTACATCATGTGAGACCATTAGAGAAATCCATGATAATTTCATTTAGTTAAAAAACTATTTATGACCAGTCAAATATAGGGTTACTAAACATAATGAAAAATAATAAATTTAGATTTTAAAATGAATGTCCCATTACAAAAGTAGGGCTGATGAACCATATTTTTATTCCTCAAACATACGGTTTCTTTCCTTCCTAGTGTTGACAATCCATAACATTCTTAATAAATAGTGTATTTTTTTATTCAATTTTTTCCAAATGTTGTGGTCCCAAACCATATGTTACTATTAAAATTGTATGATTTGTAATGGGTTTCTAAATTTCATTCAAACAACTTAATTATAGTTAAACAAATATTCTCAAAGAGATTATGACTTTTGTACACTTACAAAACAAACAAGAAATATTCTAAAAAAACACCTTCATGAAATTGACTTAAGAGTAACAATAATATTAACTTAAATGTAGGTATTTGTGAGAATAAAAAATATCACTAAACTAATGAACATGTTTAATAAATATATTATTAACAATCTCCATATTTTTAATGATCGCAAAAACCATAAAATAAAAAGTAATATTAAAACCATTTTTAGAATAAAAACAAAACAAAAATTTAAATAAATAAACAATAATAAAATATCTCCCATTTATATTTTCAAAAATATAATTTATCATATTAATTTTTCATAAAAATATCTCATATAAATATCTTATATAAATTTGTCATATAAATATTTCTACATTTTGTGATAAAAAACAAAAATAAATTTCTATAATACAAACTAATCCAGAATTCATGACAAAAATATATAAAATGAATAATATAGATTTATATTTAATTTATTAAATCAATTTAGAAATGTTATAACATGTTATAAATAAATTACCATAGTAATTTGTTTTAAAATAATATCCATGGAATGAAAATATTTTGAAGGAATAATGTAATTTTAAATATTTTATTCACATGATATAATTTTTCAAAATTTTAATCTATTAATAAAATTATTTACTACATACATTAATAGATTTATTTATCACGTATAAAAATGAAAAATAATAAAATATTAAGAACATGTTTATATAATACTAACATTAAATATTTATGGTATAAAATAATAAAAAAATTACAAAACAATTCATATACATGCTTTTACAAAAAAAATTAATATATATATATATATATGATATTGAAATTGAACAAACTACATGTCAAAGAAAAATTTGGGGTGTTATGAAGGATTATACATTTCATATAAACATTCATAACAATGGAATTTTAAAATTAAATATATTAAACCTTTTTATCAATTTTTCTATTTGAATTTGAACATTTGTAGATCTTCGATACAACGAAGTGGATAAAAATTATTTTTTTAGAAAAATTATTATCTCACCTAGATCATTACATACTCGACCTTTCCTAAAAAATATTTCTCTCATTTAATGTCATTTGGATATAGAAAAAACTATCACTCTAATTATTATTAGATTTGGGTGTAAATTACCATTATGTATTATTACAATTGATAACATTGTCATTTAATAGTGACCACACAACGGATATAAATATATGGTACTAAAAAAACACATTCAACAAAGGCAAAGGAGAGGATGGCCTTAACTTGTAGACTCATGCCATAAGAAGCTAATTTTTCAAATCATGGGAAGGAGGTAGCATCACTGGGATTCGCTCTTGACCAGGACCAAGCTGAGTTTTAGTAGGTAAATAATGAATAGATATCTTATGGGAGAAGTTTAGGTCAATAGAGATTACCACTATAGCGATGTTTTCTGAGCCACCCCAAGAGTATGTCACCAGCACAAACAATAACCATAGGTCTTATGTGAGTGTTATTAGGGTTTATTTAATAATGTATTTTTTAATTATTATGTAATCCACTTTTATAATTAAAATTATACTTCCTTCAATTCCTTTATGAGAATATTATTTTATAAAAGAATGATAAATTTGATAAACTGAGTTATCAGGTAAAATGGTACTTTTCATAAATATAAACTTTATTATATCAAACTATGGTTTTTATTAATAATACTAAAAAATATTATAAATGACTATTATATCAATTATTTTCTTATAAATGATTATGAAATCAGTTTGATAAAAGCTTCATTTCCATACAATAAAAGAGAATGTGTATTTTTTTAATTATAGAATTTATATTATGAAATTAATGATTTTTTTAAATAAATATATTTTGAATAAAATATTATAATAAAATTAATTTTATTAATAATAAATGAGTATATAATTTTTTTGAAGTCAAAAGTAATTTTGATTATGTTTAAAAAATTGTATTTATAAAAAACCATCAATTTTTGGTAATTACAGAATTTTATTTTGAAATAAAAAATTAAAATATTAAGAGATGTTTTTAGATTAAATGTATATTTTTTTGAAATCAGGATGTCGAGATTATCCAACGGTGACATTCTCATAATTTTTAGAGATAATATAATATTTGGGTAAAAAAATATAAATATATAATATGTTTTATGCTATAATAATGACCAAAAAAATGATGTAATAAATACTATAAGGGGTATTCTCGTCCGAATATATGTCTTACCCCTAAAATAATGTCAGTTTTTATTTTATTTTTTTATAATTTATTAGTGAATCCAACACATTGTCTATTATATTTTCATATTTTAAACTAATTTCTTTAATAACGTGACTCACCTCCACATAATTAAGGACAATATTTTAATATATTTGGCTATTGGAAAGAAAAATTAATGTTTTCAACTGTTATTTGGTAGTAAAATTAGTAAAAACTAGGGGATGGATTGTGGCTTTGAATATTTAATTACATAGGTTCCATGACCCATGTTTGGGAAATATTAAAGAATCCACATCTCATTTCCTTTATAAAACCACACAATATCCCACATATCTTCAATCAAAATCCTTGGAACACATACCTAGTCCATCTGTTCATCTCAAGAATCTTCTCAAGGAACCCAAATCTCCTAATAATCATCTCTATAGCCCCTCTCAAGCCATTGGGATCACACATCTGAGTAAGAGATTACTTCCTTTATCATTTTTCCATGGTTCATTATGTTTTATTACCTTATTATTATCATTAAAAATGTTGGGGTATGATTCTTCCCCACCCCCATACGTCCATATTTATGTTTTGATGATTATATACCCCTTTATCACTCATTAATTCCTTCTGTGTACTCCTGTTACCAGGCCGGAATTCCGTAAGTGATTTCACACTTCTTATTTTAAGTCAATCTTTTATTCTATATTATGCATCGAAATTTCATTTCATAGGTTGGGATATCATGTTCCATGATTCCCATAATTTTTATTTCATTTATGTACATGGAGAGACCCCTTTACCTCTTATCATGCCAATTTGTGAATATCCAATTATGAATGTTATGTTGCCGAAATTGCACCATGAATTTCCAAGCCAAAATCATCCTGTAGTGAACACCATAACCATTTCTATAGCAGGGGTATTATCCATTATGAACTTATACATATTTAATGATACATAAATTCATGTATTACAGATTCTTTTATCATCGAAAAATGACAATGTTGAATGAATTTATGATATATGATCTATGTAGCACATAAAAGCATGAGATCAAAATGATTATGAAGGGTTCTCTTTGATAAAGCTCAAATGCACTGGTTAATTTTTAGTAACATTATATAACATTTTGGGATAGGTATTTACCTTATGTACATAAGGAAAATTTTTAACCATGCTGAGACAAGGGTTTACCTTATTCCATTATTTTCATAGTGATGTGTTTTAAGTTGTTTCCACATTCCATGTTATGATAATCCTTATATATCATGACTTTATGTTAATTTTTTCCATGAACTCCATTATTAAGACGATTATCTAACATGCATTATATTATTCATGTAGTTCTTTTTTTAATCCCATGTTGGGCTTTATAAATGACCTTTCTCTTATGTATGTCGTCAGGCGGTCCCAAGCAATGAAAATTATGAAGGAATTTTGTGGTCTTGAAAATGATGTTTTCAATGAATATGATATGATTTTTGTCTTGTATTGTCATGTAATTTTACTAATCCCCAAATACACAAGACCTATTTACCTTTTATGTTGTATTAAGGGAATTTTTACACAATAAAATATTGTCTAATTTGGTAACAAAATCATGGGTTTTATAATTGGTATCTGAGGATTGGTTTAGTTTTTTGGGCAATTAGGGTTATAAATATATACTGAAATCCTTAAATATTATACTAATTATAAGAAAATAATCACAAAATTTTTGTGAGTGTTGGTCGGAGTGGACACTCAAGAGGGGGGTGAATTGAGTTCCAATTAAAATTTATGTTAAAAACAATTTCTATTAAAATCCCCCAATTTCAAAAACAAATTAAACTGTAGTGAATTTATATAGATTATAAAGGTTCAATTAGTTTCTCAAAGATTGATTAATTCCCAGTTAACTTAATCTTATGATTAAATTAACTTTTGAAACTAACTTACTGATTTATAACAAATATAAACACTTGCGAATTTAATTATCAAAGTAGCTTTGTAGATAGATTATATTTCAAAGTAATAGCAGCGGAATATGAAATGAATATGTATAGTATGGATATAGAGTGTAACTATAAGCACAGAAAATTAATCAAGAGGTTCAGTCTCAAGCCGAGACTTAGTCCTCTCAAAATTTTATATAAGAATGATCCACACCCTGGATCGGGGTTAACAACCGTGAACACACTGTCCAGGTCACAAGACCTCTACCACAGTTCTTCGTGGGAAAACAAACAACAGCAGCAAGCTGTCCAGGTCACAAGACCTCTACCACTATCCACAGTGGGAAATGGAGTGCAAAAAGATTTTCTGAGGATTTACAGATCCTCCAGTGAAAGTACAGGAGTCAGTGTGTGTGTTTAATACAGCAGATAACACACACTGCTCAAAATGTAGAATAAATCACAGAACAAGAGATGTAGAGTTTAGAAGTGGTTCTGGTGATCTCAGTGTAGCTCTTGTATTCGATCAGAAGAGAGTTTGATTCCTCTTCTCGTTTCTGTTTGAGAAACAGAGTGTCGTATGCTTCACGTTCACAGGTAGTGAGAATGTAGTCGATGAAGTTCTTCTTCTTGTATGCACAGAACACTTCTCGAGTATACTGATTGTCTATGTGCTTCTCTGTGTTCTTGATGGAGCTCGTTTTTATCTTCTTGTGTTTCTGGTATATTTCGTCCAACACGCACTTCTCTGGTTCGCATTCGCGCTATTCATTCCTTTTTTTTGGGCAGCGTAGTCTTCTTGTATTTATCTCCCGACAGGGGACAGAAAATATTTCTTTTCAGCAGGTACGAGGTTCGGGTTCCTGACATCCGACAACCTTTATAAGATATTTGACAAATCATCAAAATGTATGATATGACCGTTAGATAAATTAAATACATTAAATGTAGGAAATAAAGAAATTAAAACAGTGAGTCGAGAATGTATGTCATTGTTGACTTCAACCGTGGTCTTCCAACTGTGGACTTCCAACTGTGGACTTCCAACTGTGGACTTCCTTCTGACTGCTGACTTCAACAAAAGGCTTGCTGTCTGTAGGCTTGCAATGGTAGCTTTTACTCCATGTAACTGTAGCCTTTCTAACTGTAGACTTGTAACATCAAATTTGTAGAGCTGTAACCTTTGTCAACTGTAGACTTCGATCATCTGTAGACTTAGTAGACAGAAGCTGTCTAACTGTAACCTTGACTGTAGACTTATGACTGTAGGCTTGTTCGACTGTGAACTTGAGCAGAGAAACCTTTGAGCAGAAGTCTTGTAACTGTAACCTTCGTCTGTGAGCTTTGACAATAGATAGCAGTAGACTTGTAACTGTAAGCTTGTATTAGTCTTCGACTGTAACCTTGTAACTGTGAACTTATTGCAACAGTAACTTAAGGTGACAGTTAACTGTAACTGTGACTTTGAGAAGAAAAACTCTGACTGTTAGCTAACAATACCAATCTTATGTAAATACTACTGTAAGCTGTTACAGTAAAGTTATGAGAGTAAGAATATGAACTGTTTAGAATAAAATACGTTTAATCATAGAATAATAAGATTAATGCAAAGGTTTAATATATCATAATCAATGTTTAAGCATAATTTGGGATTATCAAAACAGGTGATTCCAACAATCTCCCCCTTTTTGATAATCACAAATTATGTCAGTATGAAATATAGAAGTATCAGAGAGAAGTGTGCAAAACACAGTATTAGCAATATGAGCACAAAAATTAGGTATAATCCGCAAGGATTTCTCCTCTCTGTATAGGTTCATTTCTCCCTTGAGTTTCCTATTTCTCCCAATTTCTCCCAATTTCTCCCCTATCAATTTCTCTTTATTTCTCCCCCTTTGTGATTAACAAAAAGAAAGACAGAATGAGAGAAAAGAAACATTGTATTAATAATGAGTACATTACATGACCCAAAATGTGAATACATGATCCCTATCAAAAAAAAATAAACTGACTCAATCCTCTTCATCTGGAGGTAAGGGATCTTTTCCTTTGGAGGAAGAAGATGGAGCAGGAGGTGAAGGATCAACAGGCTGAGGAATGGCAGCAGGAATGTCTGGAGGGGTCAGTGGTCTAAGGCTTCTGAGGGCATCAGCAGGAGACATTATGGAAGAACCACTGGGGTTGGAGACAGGTAGGGCAGGAGGAACTATAATAGATGTGCAGTCCACATGAAGAAAAGGTAGGAGCAGATTCCTGAAATCCATGATAATGTTTCCTCCTCTGTCCATGGAAGATAAGAAGTCATCTTTGTTTTCCAAGAATTTATCCAAAGCCGGGGTCAACTCTCGTAGCTTGCTAACTTGTTCTTTGAAGGCTTGAGTTACTGGAGGCAGCTTCATAGTCTCTAGCATGAGCTTGAAGTGATTGTTCAACTGATGCTTGGTGAAAATCCGATCAAAGTAATAATCCACTTTACTTTTGATGGCCTCCTGAGAAGCAGTAGCAGCCTACAGGTGCTCATGAACAAAGCCACTGACTTCTCTTGTAGTAGCAAGGATCTGTAGGTCTGATGTTTCATTTGCACGGGCCTGAGTAAGCTCTTCTCTGAGCAGGCTTCTAAACTGCTCAAGGTCCACAGGAGAGCTAGATGAAGGAAGGGACTTGACTGAGAATGCCACTGTCTCCTTGAAAGACTGAGTCAGACTTCCAATCACTTTCTGAATGACAGCATCCTGATTGCTAAAGTGTTCTTTTACTGATTTCTTGAAAGCCTCAAATACTTCCACAAACTGTTTGACCACTTCTTTGATGTATCGAATCTCACTGGCCACTTGTGTCTGAGAACTGCTCAGGGCAGTTAAAGAAGCAACTGATTGTCGGAGGGCCACTACTGCTCCAGTCCAGCTTTCAATTTGGGTGTGGCACACTTTCATTTCATCCATCACTTCTTTGATTGGACTTCCTACAACACATCCTAGAGATAGTTCTAAGGACTGTTCCACATTTTTCAGCTCATCAAAAAGACTGGTTTTCAGTTCAGCAACAGACTGTCTGATGGTCTCCTTCATTTCATTCTTTAAGGATTCAAGGTCTTCCTTGGTGGCCAATCCTTCAGTTTCTAACACTGGAGAGCTGTTAGGTAGGATGACTGGATTTCTTGGTGGTTGGTTTTCCTCATCTGAATCCTCATAATTGAGTCCTAACACCATGTATCCTGGATCTGAGGTCCATCCTTCTATATCATACAGTACAGAGACTGAACCAACATGCTCCCCCTCACTTGGAGGTCCTTCCTGAACACTTTATACTATCTGCTCAACTCTGGGTAACTCTAAGTTTTCTTCTGTAGCTCTAGCAGGTTCCATACTTGCTTCCTCTGGAGGTTCAGCAGTGAGGTTAGCCTCCTTCTCTGTTGGGTCATCAACCACTTCCATGACAACAGTAGTAGAGACCACTCCTGCTTCCTGGTCAGACACTGACTTGTCTGTATACCCTATCAGAGGGCTCATACTGAGTTCTTCTGCAACAGTTTCTTGATTTTCATTTAAAGCTCCAGCCTCTTCTGCTTCGACTGTATCACCCTCATCAGAGGTGTCCTTGACAAAATATTGAGATTCTTCTTCTTCTTCTGTAGTCTCAGTCTCACTGTCTCTTAGAACAGGTTCTCTACTGGGTAGTTCTTTTGGAGGGCTTTCTGCTCCAAACGTCACTGTCCTGACAGGACTGTGAGTGGTATCAGGATCACTCCCTTCATCAATTGGAGTGTTCTCTCTTGCAGAGTCACCAACTACTGCAGTCTGTTCATCATCTGAGTATACAGGTTCAGGCTCATCAGGCTTTAAGCCTGGATCTCTCCTATCTCTCGGTCTAGAGGGATGAGTATAAGGGCTAAAATTCTCATAGATTCTCTCCTCATCATTCACCCATGATTTCTTCCAGGGATTCCAACTGATCTTCATGAATTTGCAGATTACTTTCGAGATACATACACTGTTCTTTGCCACTATCAACTCTTCCTGACTTCCAGCTGCACCTTTCACTTTCAACATAACCGAAATGAGTTTAGCATGAAACAAGGCACTTGATTTTGAGCTTGCCTTTATCATGTCCTCCATCTGAGCCATCAGCAACCTACAAAGGTTGACCTTCCTTCCATGTTTTAATAAGTACATCAAGTAAATATCCTGATGCTTCAGAGTTGCAAAATCTCCTCTTCTAGGACTCAGTACATGCTGGATAAACTTAAACAGAAGCCTGTCCTCTCCATTCATTTCAGTAGCAATAATCTTCCTTACAGTGCCATTGCCTGTCAATTCTTCCAGAGCTGTCTCATGATCAAAGATTCTACTATTTGGAGGAGCCGCTCCTGAATAGTAGTTGTAAATACCCTCATGAGGAACTCTTAAACAAGCAGCCCATTCAGCGGATGAAAAACTGACTTCATTGCCATTTACTCTGGATATTAGTCTATGAAGATCATCCTCTTCCTCGAACTGTAGACATTCATAGAACTCCTTCACCATCTTCGGGTAGTACGGTCCATTATTGCTTGCGAAGCATTCGGTCCATCCTTGATCATTAAGCACTGCCAGTACTAATGATCTGCTCGATAAAATCCACTCTTCACTTAGCTCCTTCTCAGCAACTATTTCTCTCTTAGTCAGATGTGGATTAACAGGTCTTATCGAGGCGTTCCCGGTGCCACTGGATTCGACTTGAGTCCTCTTCGGCATTGGTGCATCTTCGTTAACAGTCGGGGGTCGCTTTGTTCTGGCCATTGGAACTGAAAGAGGTTTCGAGGTTCGGTTGAAGGTTTAGGGTTTAGGACTTGAGAGAGCAAGGGTCGAGATGAGTGGATTGAGATATGTTCGATGTTCTCAATTTTATCATTTAGGGATTTAGAAATAAAAGAATAAAGAAAAGAAACGGTTCGAATTCCCGCAAAAATAAAATAAGATTAAACAGCGAAACAGCCTACAGAGAGATGTAACAGTGAGGTACACCGGTGAGGTCTAGCTGTGAGGTTTCAACTGTGAGGTTTCAACTGTGAGGTTTCAACTGTGAGGTTTCAACTGTGAGGTTTCAACTATGAGGTTTCAACTGTGAGGTTTCAACTGTGAGGTTTCAACTGTGAGGTTTCAACTGTGAGGTTTCAACTGTGAGGTTTCAACTGTGAGGTTTCAACTGTGAGGTTTCAACTGTGAGGTTTCAACTGTGAGGTTTCAACTGTGAGGTTTCAACTGTGAGGTTCAACTGTGCTATAGTTAATCATACCTAACTCATGTTTGATGTAACTTAATCTCTCAGAATTCAAAGGCTTTGTAAAAATATCAGCTAACTGATGTTCAGTGCCAATGAACTCAAGAGTGATATCACCTTTTTGATAATGATCCCTCATAAAGTGATGTCTCACATCAATATGTTTTGTCCTAGCATGAGATACTGGATTTTTTGAAATGTTAATAGCACTTGTATTGTCACACCTTATAGAGACATGTTTGAATTGATATCCATAGTCTAGTAAAGTGTGTTTCATCCACAAGATTTGTGCACAACAGCTACCAGCAGCTATATACTCAGCTTCGGCAGTAGACAATGAAACAGAATTGTGCTTCTTACTACACCAAGATACTAGTGACTTGCCTAAAATGTGACATGTTCCAGAGGTGCTCTTTCTATCTAACTTGCAGCCAGCAAAATCAGCATCAGAATAACATAATAAATCAAATGATTGTCCTTTTGGATAAAATAATCCCAAATTGGGAGTATGTTTTAGATATTTTAAAATCCTTTTAACAGCAGTCAAATGAGACTCTTTTGGATTGGCTTGAAATCGAGAACACATGCATACACTGAACATGATGTCAGGTCTACTGGCAGTAAGGTACAATAGACTACCTATCATACCTCTGTAATTGGTTTGATCCACTGGTTCACCAGTTTCATCACTGTCCAACTTGCAAGTGGTGCTCATAGGTGTGTCACTGCCTTTGGTGCCATCCAAAGAAAAACGTTTTAGAAGATCTTTAATATATTTACATTGGTTCAAAATAGTACCATTTTTATTTTGAAAGATCTGAAATCCAAGGAAAAATTTGAGTTCTCCCATTAAACTCATTTCAAACTCATTTTGCATTATTTTTGAAAAATCAACACATAAAGAATTTTTTGAAGATCCAAAAATAATATCATCCACATAGATTTGTACTATTAAGACATCTTTAGAAATCCATTTAATAAAAAGAGTAGGATCAGCTATCCCTTTAGTAAATCCTTTTGAAATAAGAAAAGAGCTGAGCCTATCATACCAAGCTCTTGGAGCTTGCTTTAAACCATATAAAGCTTTAGATAGTTTAAAAACATGATTAGAAAAATGGGGATTTGTAAAACCAGGAGGTTGTTCCACAAATACATCCTCAATTATATATCCATTTAGAAAAGCACTTTTAACATCCATTTGATATAGTTTGAAATTCAGATGAGCAGCATAAGCAAGTAATATCCTAATGGCCTCTCGTCTAGCCACGGGTGCAAAGGTTTCCTCATAGTCTATTCCTTCTTCCTGACTATACCCTTGTGCAACTAGCCTAGCTTTGTTTCTGATTATGTTACCAAGCTCATCAACTTTGTTTCTAAACACCCATTTAGTGCCTATGATAAGAGTGTCTTTAGGTCTTTCCACTAATTCCCAAACTTTGTTTCTTTAAAACTGATTTAGTTCTTCTTGCATAGCCATTACCCAGAATTCATCACTGATAGCATCATTGAAATTTTTGGGTTCAAGCTGTGAAAGAAAAGCTTGATGTTCAACCTGATTTTTTAGAGAAGCTCTAGTTTGTGTTCCTCTATCAAGATTTCCAACAACAGCATCTAAAGGATGATTCTTTAGAATCCTAGTTGATTTGGTAAAGGTTGGACTAGAGATTTCAGGTTCATCTATAGGTTCTGGTTCCACAGAGGAAGATTCTGGAAAAAGTCCAGAACTGGATGTTTTTATTGCAGGTTCTTTAGATTTTTCATTTAGGTTCAGAACAGATAAGTCTTCTTCAACATCTTCAAGAGAAGTTTTAGACTCATGTGGATCAGTCTCATCAAACTTGATGTGAACAGATTCTTCCACACATTTGGTTTTCTTATTGAACACTCTATAGGCTTTACTAGACATAGAGTAACCTAGGAAAATTCCTTCATCACTTTTTGGAGCAAATTTATCAAGGTTATCTTTAGTATTCAGAATAAAGACTTTGCAACCAAAAACTCTAAAGTAATTAACCTTAGGCTTCCTATTATTCCACAACTCATAAGGGGTTTTCTTTAGAACAGGTCTGATCAAGACTCTATTAATGACATAGCAAGCTGTATTAACAGCTTCAGCCCAAAAGTAAATTGGCAGGTCATATTCATTAAGCATAGTTCTAGCAATTTCTTGCAGGGTTCTGTTTCTTCTTTCCACTACACCATTCTGTTGAGGTGTCCTAGGAGCAGAAAAATTGTGAGCATAGCCATTGTGTGAGCAGTAAGATTCAAATTCTTGATTCTCAAACTCACGGCCATGATCACTCCTCAAGGTCTTAATCTTAAGTCCACTAAGATTTTCTACAGACTTAGAGTATTTAACAAAGGAAGAGCAGGCTTCACTTTTGTGAGCTAGAAAGTATACCCAAGTATATCTAGAAAAGTCATCTACAAGAACATAAACATAGTGCTTCCCATTTAGACTTGAAATTCTTGATGGTCCAAACAAATCCATGTGAACCAGTTCAAGTGGTTGAGAAGTTGAAACTTCTTTCTTTGGGTTAAAAGAAACTTTGTGTTGTTTTCCCTTTTGACAGGGATTACACACTTTGTTATTTGGGAATTCAAGCTTAGGTAAGTCTCTAACTAGGTGTTTCTTAGAGAGTTTTCTAAGTGAGTGAATGTTGCAGTGTCCTAATCTCCTATGCCACAGCCAAGACTCTTTATGAAAAGCATTTAAGCAAGTAACATTGTGTTTAACTAAAGTGTTTAAGTCAACAGCATAAACATTTTCATTTCTTAAGGCAGAAAATATTAAAGCATTTTTGGAATTATAAACATCACAAGAATTGTTTTCAAACTTGACATTAAAGCCATCATCACACAATTGAGAAATGCTATGTAGGTTGTACTTAAGTCCATCGACAAATAAAACTTTGGAAATTAATACTGAGTCAGTGTTACCAATCTGGCCTAAGCCGATGATTTTTCCTTTTGAGTTATCACCAAAAGTGACATATCCTCCATCAACCTTTATTAAGCTTTTGAAGCACGAATAGTCCCCAGACATGTGTCTTGAACATCCACTGTCTAAGTACCATACCTTCTTGTAATTGCTTTTCAAACAGATTTCCTACAGAACAGATTAGACAAGAAATGACTTTGGTACCCAGATTTTCTTGGGTCCAGATATGTTAGCAATCAAGGATTTAGGTACCCAGATTTGTTTTATGGGTCCCATACAATTAATAGATGCAAAAAATTTAGAGAGATATACTTTATTTGATCTACAACTATTTAAATAACCAGTTGAGGCATATGAATTTCCAAAACTGGAACTAGCAGGATTTTTTCCAGACTTAATAAATCGGGTTTTAGCAAACTGTCTTTGTCCAGGTTGGTATCCCAAGCCAGTAGCATACTTAGGTGCAACTTGCTTTCCTAGCAGTTGGGTTAGAGTATCTTTTCCATTTGTGAATGTTTCTAAGTCCTTTCTAAGTTGTTCATTAGACAGTTTCAGTTCTGTATTCTCCTTTAATAATTGAACATTTTTCTCTTTTTCTACATCAAGTGCAGACTTGACACTTGCAGTAAGAGCATGCTGTTTCTTTAAAGACTTATATTTATCCTTTAGTTCATTACACGTTTCTTCCAGCATATTACAGTATTCAGTCAATTCATCTTTAGACATATTTTCAGAATCAGAACCAGATTCTGCTTCACCTTCAGAATAATAAGAGTTTAAAGTGGGAGTGTCTAAGGTTACCTCAGATGTGTTTGTCATGAAACACATATTAGCACGATTTCTTTCAGAATCACTGGACTCTGATTCACTTGTGCTGTCTTCTGAAGCACTCCAGGTGGCCTTCATAGCTTTCTTATAATTCTTGTCCTTGTACTCATATTTCTTCTTGAATTTTAACTTAGGACAGTCAGCTTTAATGTGTCCTTTCCTTTTACATTCATAGCAAACTATGTCTTCTTCTTTATCAGTTTTCTTCCAATCTTTCTTCCACTTACCTTGTCTATCATACTTACCCTTGTAGTTCGGTTTTCTGAAGAACTTCTTCTTCCTATAGAACTTCTTGAATCTCCTTGCTCTTTGTGCCATCTCGGCATCACTGTCAGAATCTAAGTCTTCACTGGATGAGCTTTCAGTTGGTATATGCACTTTCTCCTTGTCTTTGCTCTTTGATGTAGTAGACTTAAAAGCTACATATTTTCGTTTTGGTTCCTCATCTTCCTCTTTATTCACCTTTAGCTCTTCTTCGTACATCATCAGCTTACCAATTAACTCCTTGACAGGCAAAGTTCCAATATCACAGGATTCTCTAATTGAAACGGATGTGCCTCTCCATCTGTCAGGCAGACATCTCAATAATCTCATGATTTTCTCCTTTGCTGGAACAATCTTCCCGAGTGAGCTCATTGTGTTGACTATCTCATTAAACCTGAGATACATATCAGAAATAGGTTCATCAGCTTTCATCTTAAAGTTATCATATTTGATAGTATAAGTGTTTAACCGCATTTCCTTGACATTAGTTGTTCCTTCATGAGAAACAGCTAAGGTGTCCCAGATTTCAAAAGCAGTTTTACATGCAGAAATTCTATTGAATTCCTCATCTCCTAGAGCACAATAGAGAGCATTCACAGCCTTACAATTATTATTGTAAGCCACCTTAGTAGGTTCATCCCAAGTTATTCGTTCAGTTTCTGGAATCTTGTATTGAGACTCTATAGCAGTCCAAATATCAAAACCCATACTTTCCAAATGAATTTTCATTTTGAGCTTCCATTGGGCATAATTCACACCATTAAAGAATGGTGGCCTGTTAGTAGCAGCACCTTCTAGTCTATTATCCATAAGGAAATTTTAGAAAATGTTTTAAAGAGATAAAATTTAGAACTAACAGAAATTTAAGATCTTTCAGATAAAACTACAATCACAGTTTAAAAACAGAGAGTTACAATAAAACTTTGAGCAAGTATAGCAGAGATAAACACAACCTCTGATACCAAATGTTGGTCCGAGTGGACACTCAAGAGGGGGGGTGAATTGAGTTCCAATTAAAATTTCTGTTAAAAACAATTTCTATTAAAATCCCCCAATTTCAAAAACAAATTAAACTGTAGTGAATTTATATAGATTATAAAGGTTCAATTAGTTTCTCAAAGATTGATTAATTCTCAGTTAACTTAATCTTATGATTAAATTAACTTTTGAAACTAACTTACTGATTTATAACAAATATAAACACTTGCGAATTTAATTATCAAAGTAGCTTTGTAGATAGATTATATTTCAACGTAATAACAGCGGAATATGAAATGAATATGTATAGTATGGATATAGAGTGTAACTATAAGCACAGGAAATTAACCAAGAGGTTCAGTCTCAAGCCGAGACTTAGTCCTCTCAAAATTTTATATAAGAATGATCCACACCCTGGATCGGGGTTAACAACAGTGAACACACTGTCCAGGTCACAAGACCTCTACCACAGTTCTTCGTGGGAAAACAAACAACAGCAGCAAGCTGTCCAGGTCACAAGACCTCTACCACTATCCACAGTGGGAAATGGAGTGCAAAAAGATTTGCTGAGGATTTACAGATCCTCCAGTGAAAGTACAGGAGTCAGTGTGTGTGTTTAATACAGCAGATAACACACACTGCTCAAAATGTAGAATAAATCACAGAACAAGAGATGTAGAGTTTAGAAGTGGTTCTGGTGATCTCAGTGTAGCTCTTGTATTCGATCAGAAGAGAGTTTGATTCCTCTTCTCGTTTCTGTTTGAGAAACAGAGTGTCGTATGCTTCACGTTCACAGGTAGTGAGAATGTAGTCGATGAAGTTCTTCTTCTTGTATGCACAGAACACTTCTCGAGTATACTGATTGTCTATGTGCTTCTCTGTGTTCTTGATGGAGCTCGTTTTTATCTTCTTGTGTTTCTGGTATATTTCGTCCAACACGCACTTCTCTGGTTCGCATTCGCGCTATTCATTCCTTTTTTTTTTGGGCAGCGTAGTCTTCTTGTATTTATCTCCCGACAGGGGACAGAAAATATTTCTTTTCAGCAGGTACGAGGTACGGGTTCCTGACATCCGACAACCTTTATAAGATATTTGACAAATCATCAAAATGTATGATATGCCCGTTAGATAAATTAAATACATTAAATGTAGGAAATAAAGAAATTAAAACAGTGAGTCGAGAATGTATGTCACTGTTGACTTCAACTGTGGTCTTCCAACTGTGGACTTCCAACTGTGGACTTCCAACTGTGGACTTCCTTCTGACTGCTGACTTCAACAAAAGGCTTGCTGTCTGTAGGCTTGCAATGGTAGCTTTTACTCCATGTAACTGTAGCCTTTCTAACTGTAGACTTGTAACATCAAATTTGTAGAGATGTAACCTTTGTCAACTGTAGACTTCGATCATCTGTAGACTTAGTAGACAGAAGCTGTCTAACTGTAACCTTGACTGTAGACTTATGACTGTAGGCTTGTTCGACTGTGAACTTGAGCAGAGAAACCATTGAGCAGAAGTCTTGTAACTGTAACCTTCGTCTGTGAGCTTTGACAATAGATAGCAGTAGACTTGTAACTGTAAGCTTGTATTAGTCTTCGACTGTAACCTTGTAACTGTGAACTTATTGCAACAGTAACTTAAGGTGACAGTTAACTGTAACTGTGACTTTGAGAAGAAAAACTCTGACTATTAGCTAACAATACCAAACTTATGTAAATACTACTGTAAGCTGTTACAGTAAAGTTATGAGAGTAAGAATATGAACTGTTTAGAATAAAATACGTTTAATCATAGAATAATAAGATTAATGCAAAGGTTTAATATATCATAATCAATGTTTAAGCATAATTTGGGATTATCAAAACAGGTGATTCCAACAGTGAGTATAGAGTATGTGGTGTATCATGAATGTATAAACCTGTCTAGATATGAACACGTAGATTTAGCTCTAGCATAGATGTATGTAGGTGTAAAACCGGAAAATGCCACTTTGAGCTACACTTGAACAGAAACTGGTGAATGGAAATAGTCCTTGATATACCCTTGGATAGACACTACATGGGTATATTTTTTTTGTTAAACTGATAATTATAGTATGAAACATTAATATGGGAGAAAAAAATGACATCATAATATACGTTAGGAAATAGATCATGGATAAATTAGACTGAAGCATCTAAATTCATAACATAAGGGGATAAAGGTAATTTATAAGTTATCACTTTTTTTTATTGGATTCCAATTTATGTGTGTAATATTTTAAAATACTTTCCACAGTGTTTCATTTTATTCCATACAAAAGCTGATAATAGGGGAACTCGGGTGAACAACTAAAGCAAAGATCAATGTGATGATTATTCTAGTGAGATACACAATTTCATGGGAGTGGGAATTGAAAACATTGTCACTATACACTATCTATTAACTCATGTTTTTAATAGAACCATGTGTTAGGAGGGATGTCCAATCCCCCCCCCCTATATGAATGAAAATTTCACAATTGAGAGAATCATGAGACAAATTCCTTCTACTATAAATAGATCATTTGACACATCAATCGATGAAAAATGGATCAACACTATTGAGAAGACATTATCCTTACTTTAATGTTCCAAAAAGAAGAATGTTCCACTAGAAACGTATAATATTGGGGTGAAGCTGATCAATGGTGGACATTGACAAAAAAATATGAAGCATAAGGAAGAGATCCTGGTGTCAGATTGGATGGATTTCGAGAAAATGTTTTTCGATTAATATTTTCTATTCTCCCTCTATCTTTATATAGATAGAGAATTCCTTGCACTCAATAAAAAGGACAACCAATTTGATTGATTTTATAAGGAAAAATTCACTATATTTGGAGGATATACCTCATATTTTTTCTTTACCCCCCGAATTGAAGGTTGATTGCTTCTTTGGTGGGCTAGAACCCAGCGCATCGAAAGCCCTGACTATCCACGACATTGATGGATATGAGGAGATTTTCAAATGATCCCTCATGGTCGAGATGGGAATCGGTTAATCTCAAGGGTATCATGTTTATATGAAGTATAATGTGGACTTTAATTCAGGCTTTCTGAAAGACAGAACCAATAGTGATACGAAATTCCCACATCCCACATGCCAAAGGATCAGAAAAATCACCCTGAAAATTACTTGTAGGGGATGAGGAAATGATTTAGGTCCAGAAGAGCCGGGCACCTGGCTAACGATTGTGGATGGGAGAAACCCACTAGTGTGGAATAGTAAAGTAATTATACGATCAACCTTATGTGCATTGTTTATTAATACAACACCATGGAACATGAGAACAATACTAAAATTTTCATTATTCCAAGGGTAATTGGAGGCACCCATTAACCTCCAAGGAAGAGAGAGATATAATTTTCTATTACTACCTCGAATGTGAATCCCAAAATTTAAGTGGTGATAGGTGTTATAATTATTCATTTTTGAATTGGGAATTCAATTTATGATTCTAGATCTATGTATTATTTTATATTGCAACATTTTACTAGAAAAATACAATGACCAACACAAATCAAGGAATGAGATATTTCGGTGAGAGCAGAATATGGGGAAATTATTGCATCCCTTGAATATAACTCATCCCTTATCACAATTTTTGGATTGAACTTCCTGGAGGACCATATCATAGTCTCTCTGGTAGAATTTGATGCAATTCATTGCATGTATTTTCATTCCCTATATTGATCCAAAAAAATTATTGTGAGCAGAAAATCTCTCTTAATATGGTGAATCGATCCCCGATTATGTACAAGTGCAAGGAGATGGTTGAATTTTCATTAGAACCATCATCTCAAGCATGGATATTACTTCCCTATCAGAATTCATGTCTTTCTCGGATGATTGAATCTAATGAAGGAACCATCCTCGAACTCATTACTATTGTAAGGGAATTAACATCTGTGTTTCTTAAGGAATTTCATGATCTTCCTCCTATAAGAGATGTTTATTTATGGATTGATGTTATTCCAAGGGCATTGATAATGTGCAAGACTCCATATAAAATGGCTATTTTGGAGCTTAAGGAGATAATGAATAAACTATAGGATTATATGGAAAAAGGGTTTATACGCCAATGTGCTTCACCTTGGGGTGAACGTATCCTCTTCGACAAGACAAAGGATGCGTGAATGCACGTTTTCATTGATTACTGATTGCTCAACGAAATCATTATGATGAAAAAATATCATTTTCCATTAATTGAGGACTTCTTCAATCAACAATGTGAATCACAATACATATCCAAGGTGGATCTGTGGTTGGGATATTACTAAGTAAGAGTGAAAGAGGAGGATATCCACAAAACATCTTTTCGTACAAGGTACATGCACTATTAAATATTAGTCATGCCTTTTGGACTCACTAATTCTCCCGGAATATTCATGGAAGTGGTGAATAGAGTCTTTAGATATTACGTCAAAAATGATGTGGTAGTCTTTATAAATGATATTATAATATAATCTAAAGCCAAGGAGGATCATGAGGAGAATATACGAATTGTGCTAGAGACCTTGTGAATGGAGAAGCAATATAAAATGTATATCAAGTGCTAGTTATATTTAAAGGATGTCTCGTTCTTAATAACTATTATCATAATCAATGAGAAATATATGGATCCTTCCTAATAAAAAGTAATTGATGGATGGACGAGTCTGACATCTGTGAATGATATCCATAGCTTCCTGGGATAGCTGGATATTATCCTCGATTTGTGAGAAATTTAACCTGATTATCAAACACACTTACCAAGCTAGCTCTGAAGGGGTTGATGTTTGTCTAGAATTATGGGTGTGAATAATGATTAATGTTGTTAATGAAGAGGCTTATAATTTCACTAGTGGACACACTACCACAAGGGGGGATATTTTTATAGTCTTCGTCAATTCATCAATGAACGGAATGGGCTCTGTGTTGATGCATAATGACAAATTCATCACCTATGGATAATAGAAATAGAAAATTAACTTGAAAAACTATCCGATGTATGATTTATAGATGGAAGTTGTGATCCAGATGTCGAAAAATGGGTACATTATCTATTTTGGGAAAAGTGTGAAATATATAAACAAATAACAAATGTATCCAATATATATTCACAGAGAATAATAAGAACATGTACTGATGAATATGGTTAGATCTAATCAAAGATTACGACAATTGAATTCATTACCACCCTTGGAGCTCAAATAAGGTTGTAGATCATATATGTATAAAGAACCCAACAATTCTATCATTGATGATAATTTAAAAGGATCTAGTATTCTTAGATTTTTTGAAGATGAACTTGGGGATCACAAAGAAGGGAATTTCATCAATTCTTTTGACAAATAATTTCTAAACCTTATCTTTAACACCCCGAACCAATAGAATAGAGCTGATGCATTAATAAGTACATTAGCATGGATAGAAAGAATGAAAATTCAGAAGGAATGATCAGTTTATTAGTCTTTAAGTAACAAGATACATAGTTGTAACTTGAATTACATCGGAAAATGTTACAAAATACAGTACCTACACAAAAAATAAAAACTACAACCACATGAACTCAATAAATGATCTCTTCTTCATCGCCTGTTGAAGGTAAGCAATGAAAGGGGTGAGCTCAAATCCTCATTAAGGGATACAAATAGTGGAAACATGAATTCAATAATAAGGTAATCATAAGAAATTTGACCTAATAAATATGGCTTGGTGAATAAATGAAAAACTCACGCCATTAATAAATAGTGAATGAAACCGAATCCTTAGATTTTGTCAAAGTTAAAACCTCGTCGATAGTAATAACTGATAACGAATAAAGATAATTCTTATTATTGGACATCATGTATCTAGAACATGATACCATTGAAATGACCCCCATTTTGAACCCGGTTAAAAATTGGGGGAAATTGAACTTTTTCAATTACTGATTCGGTCGTTTTTTGAACCGGGCTTTGGAATGAGATTCTGATGGACGAAACCCTTCCTTATTATGTTTTTTGGCGTAGGAAAAGGCCCGTTAAGTTTCTCAGGTGGCCCGAGGGGTTTTGGAAGTGCCGGTCCCCAGTTTTTAAAGAGCTGTAGAGGGCGCACGGTTGGCGGACATGTTGCCCAAGACATGCATACTAAACCATGCAACCCAACTCAGGAAGGCAATGGCTTGCGCATGGGTTGCACACAGTTTCCCTCACCATGCACCTAGCCCGTGAAGCGGTTGTCTTGGAGGCAGTAGACCCCGCACAATATGCGCACGGTTTGGAAAACCGTGCGGGTTAAAAATTGGGATTTTGGTGTGTTATGTATTTTAATTAAATTAATAAAAAGAAATAAAATAAAAACATAAATGGAATACACTCCCTCACCCTCACACGTCTGAGCCGCGCAACCCAACTCCCGAGAGGGATCCCCCCTTCATGCGACGAGCTCCTCCCTACTGACTCCTCCTATTTCATTTTCTCCAACCGATTTCCTCTGGTTCCTTCTTCGAATCTCCGAGTTAAGGTTCTCTCCCACCTCTCCTTTTGTTTTCCGACAGGATTTCAGCCTATCAGGCACCAAATGAGAAATGGCTGAACACCGTTGAGTTAGGGGTTGACCCGTTTTTTGTTTCTTTTTGTTCCATGTTCGTGCTGAAGGCTTCTCGGGTTGAGTTTTGGTGTATTCTGGCGATCGCCTCCAAAGGAGAAGCGATTCGCCACGTTTCAATCCTCTAGATTGTTCCAAGGTAAGGGTTTTTCCCGTTAATGGTTTTCAAATCATAAAAATTAGTGTCTTTATGGGTTTTAAGGATCATTGGATTAATCTTGTAGTGCATTGGGTGTTTTGGCGTGGTTCGAGTTTGCCAATGTCTAGGCAACTCGCCTGAGTGTGCATAGGTACGTGTTTATATGTATGTGGGTTCCCCCAATATGCATATATTCATCTATGGCTGTGAATTTACACATACGAGGCTAGTTTTTCCCATTGAATATATAAAATTTCATGCGCAGGTGAGCGGAGAGAGGTACATGTGTATACGAATATGTGTAAGGATCCTCTTGCACATGCTCATGACCAGGTGGAGTGTGTGAATAGGGGCTAGGTGTCCTTATAAATATGTGAAATCACATATGACCTATGGAGGAGTAGTGGTAGCATTATTTAGAATGCGCCAAGAGCTGGAGTGGACGGATGGATCTACCTTGACGTAGGGTCGCTCTCCCGCCTTTTTATTTAATGTGAAGTTTAAATGAGTTAATTTTTGCACTGCCTTCGTACACTAATTCAGCAAGTTAGTCTTGAGTAAATGCTTCTGTGAAAACCATGTGAATTGAAGGAACATGATAAAAAGGATTGAGTGATAACTAAACTAATGATTTAATAATATTACCCCTCAATCAGAGGTGCGTTGAATTCAAGATAAAAAGTTGGAAATAGACATTCATGCTTTCCTGGTTTTCCTTGACTTTGTGATAATTATTGAATGGTATGTCTGGATGATTGTTTCTTCCTTGTTGAATTTCCCAAGTGGCCAAATGTTATGTTTCCATAACACCTCACTTTGCACTTGATCCATTGGACTTTAATTTCCCTTGAGATAAGGGGTTTAAATGAATTTAATTACAGTGGATTAAATGAGATGGTGGCAACTAGGTGCAATGAATATGATGCTAGCATTATTAATCATCCTATCTTGTTTAGGAAACTAGATGGATTGACCCTCATGGGGAACCCTTTCCCAATTTTACATGTTTAGGATAATTGGATAAAATGACCTTGAATAGGGAAAGTGTAATGAGTGACATAGTTTAATGTGTTGGGTTGAGAATTTGATATGGTAATTTGGAGCTGATAAAAGGTAATGCATTATGTGTTATTTGATAAGTACGAATGATGGATTAAATGAATATCACACTAGAGAGGGTTAGAGCATGACCCTAGTGTTTATTGTTATGATTGTGAATGAGTTCCATAATTGATTATGTGTGTTTGTGAATGTGGAATGTCTGTTTGAAATGCATAAGAGGTACTGCCTTATGCATTGAAACATAATGCTGATAATGTATGTGTGTGGTTATGGATGGGAGGCCTTCATATCCCATTCCATCTACATTGAATGTTTATGTATGGGAGGCATGCATACACCATGCTAGCTTACTTGAGTATGGGTGGGAGGCATGTCTACCCCATGCCAGATGCTATTATCTATACGTTTATGGAAGGGAGGAATTTATACCCCTTGACAGTTGACCGATATGGAAGACATGCATTCTTACCTCGTGCCCACTAATCACGAATGATGGAAGGGAGGCATTCATACCGCATGTCAGATGATCGATAGGGACGAGAGGCATTCTTACCTCATTCCCACTAATCATGAATGATGGAAGGGAGGCATTCATACCCATTTCTTGTCGAACAATAGGGATGAGAGGAATTCATACCTCGTTCCCGATATCATTAGATGATGGGTGGGAGGAATGATTACTGTCACGACCCGTCCTCGGGGCCCGTGCCGTGACTACCCCTAGCCCACCTTCCATAGGCCAGGGGCTGGCGACTAGCACCAAGGCGTAAATCCCAACAAAAGGGAAGGCATTGCCTTTGAAAAGTAAACAAGCACCACAGAGTAAGCAAGCGGAAAAGTAAACACTAAGTAAAACTATAACAAGCTGTGCTGGAAGTAAAAGGGGCCGGAAATACAAGCCCAACTGTAAAGTAAAACTGAAAGGGGAAAATAGCAACTGTAAAGAAAATCCGTAGCGTCGAGCCGTTCTATGAAGGTCCCTCCTGAAGGGTGGGTACAGATAGCCTCCACAGCTCCTCGGTCCAGCCGTCCGCTCCGAGTACGTCCCGCCCAGTGGTCCACCTCCAGGTACCGTCCTGCTCCGCACGCCTCCACCACAGTCAGTGTTATCCGTCTTCTACAACCAACACCACGAAGTGCGGGCATAGCCCGTGTAGGGGTGAGTATAAGCTACTAAGTAGGGACCCCGAGACCCCCGAAGGTCTCCCGAAATCCAAGAAGGATAATCCACAAGGAAAGATTCAATCACGAAGTAACATCTGACACGACTTAGGTATATGCCCATACATATACCTAAGTCATCAATTCCCGTTCGGCTCCAGCGTCTGAGCCCAAGCACAACCCATTCCACACAGGAAAGCAAAACGTATAACCACACAGGATAGCACAACACAATCCACAAAGGAGAGTAAATTGTAAATCCACACAGGATAGCTCAACACAATCCACAAAGGAGAGTAAACAAAAGATTCAGCTCACACATGTATACATCATCAAAAAGGGTGAAAGAGATGATCAGACATAGATACTAAATCATCTAAGCTGGGACCCACATAGGATACAAGACCAGCCGTCCTCATCGTTTCATTTTTGCTGGGACCCACATAGGATACAAGACCAGCACGGAGTCATCTAAGCTGGGACCCACATAGGATACAAGACCAGCACTCTTCATTGATTCATCTATACTGGGACCCACATAGGATACAAGACCAGTATTGAATCATCAAAGTTGGGACCCACATAGGATATAAGACCAGCACAGCTAGGACCCACATAGGATTCAAGACCAGCTGTCTTCATTGATTCAACTATACTGGGACCCACATTGGATACAAGACCAGTATTGAATCATCTAAGCTGGGACCCACATAGGATACAAGACCAGCACAGCTAGGACCCACATAGGATACAAGACCAGCTGTCTTCATTGATTCAACTATACTGGGACCCACATAGGATACAAGACCAGTATTGAATCATCTAAGCTGGGACCCACATAGGATACAAGACCAGCACAGCTAGGACCCACATAGGATACAAGACCAACCGTCTTCATCGTCACAGTCCACTGAGGATCTCTGCACTGTCGTCGTCGCAGTCCACTAAGGATATCTACACAGTCGTCGCCACAGTCCACTGAGGATCTCTGCACGGTCGTCACCGCAGTCCACTCAGGATCTCTGCACGGTCATCGCTGTCGAAGTAGCAGTCGTAGCCAGCACTAGGGTTCCCGCACACCGCAAGCTCGTTCGGGAGGTTCCGCTCCACGAGCCGAGAGGCCGATACATCAACTGTCACAAGTCCGAAGTTGATGTATCCAAAAGTTCTGTACCGTCAACAAGAACTCAACGTCGCAGACGGCGCGTCATTCGGACCCCCGGTCTGAGAGTTATTAGCATTTTCGTCCTAGGGGCCCGGTTGGTTTTTAAGGCAAAACCGACCCGACCGTACTCCACCTGCGTCCGAACCTCGGGCGGAGTATGCCAAAAGATCCATCTCACTTAGAGGAATCCACCAACACTGACGGCACGTCAATCGGACGTCTATAGCTCAAGATATGAGTGTTTCCGCTCCGGGGGCCCGGTTGGTTTCGTGTACGAACCAACCCGGCCGAACTCAAAGTATTCCGAAACCTTGATTGAGATATAACGAAACGAACGTCTCGATCCAAGGATCGCGTCGCTGCTGACGACAAGTCGTTTGGAGGCCCGTAGCTCATGTTACGGGCGTTTGAACGAAAACCGTCCGAAGACGGGGGTCCGGGCCCGGGCCGACCCGGCCCGACCCTGCGCGACCCGGCCCGACCCGGCCGACCCGGTCCGACCCGGTCGGACCGGTCTGGCTCGGCCCGCCCGGCTCGGCTCGGCCGGGCGACCGAGTGGCCGACGCGGGAGGAGCCGCCGCTCCCGCCTGACACCCGCGGGACACCCGCGGGACACCCGCGGGACACCCGCTGGACACCCGCGGGACACCCGCTGGACACCCGCGGGACACCCGCAGGACACCCGCTTGACACCCGCTAGACACCCGCGGGACAACTCCGCAGCACCCGCAGAGTGCCGCCCTGAACACCCGGGGGCGCCGCGTGACAACCCCACGGCACCCGCGGGGTGCTGCCCTGGACACCCGGGCGCGTCGGACCCGCGCGGTCGTGGGTCCACGGGCGCCGCCGCCTCCGGCCGCCGGCGCCGCCGCCGGCTTCCGCGGGCCGCCGGAGTCGCTCCGGTGGCCCGTTTTCCTTCCCGTCTGCGCCGTTGTTCCTCCCGGGTTCCGTTCTTCACTAAGGGATCATCAAACATCTGTTATCGCACGTTCCATCGTCACCCGTCAAATCCGCAAAACACAAAGAACGGCGGAGGGTTGTTGGGCCGTGTTCGTTTGACCCGCACCCTCCGCATTAGATAAAAACAACAGGAGAAATTGTTCAACACGTGAACCGACAATTTTAATAAAATAAATTTGTTCATTTGAAACCTGTTCTTTAATTTTTAAAGAACTTTCACGGGAATATAAAGAGGGGTATTCCAAATTATAAAATCCCTTCCTCGTTGGTCGTCGTGCGTGAGCGTTCTTCGTGGAATTGCTCATCACAGAAGGGCGTCACGTCGTCGCGGAACACGGCGTTGAGTCAGCGAACTCAACGCACCATGAAACAGTAGATTTAATTTAATTAATTAAATCCGTGTTTTGGTAAAGAACCACGAAGGAGATAAAAAGGAAGGTCCGAGAATCTTACCTCAAGCAGCCGATCGAAGATCCGTCGCGGAGGAAGAGACGTCGCAGAAGAACGTTGTCGGCGTTGCGGATCACGGCGTCGCGTCGTCGATTTTCGGGTTCAGCGTTCTTCGCGTTCTTCGCGTTCTTCGCGAAGGAGGATGAAGGTTCAAGGATCCTCTCTCAACGAGTAATCCTCCAAAAGATTTTGGTTGGTCTTATTTTATTATTATGGCAACAAACGAAAAAGGGTAAGTAACGACCCATCAATTCGTTGAATTAATTCAACGAAAGAAACAACTCATTAAATTTACAAAATAAACAGCCCAATTAAATGGTCTGTTAAGAAAATAAGAAAACGCGTCAGTTGACTTTTATAATGACGGGTTTTCGCGGGTGCGTTACTTAGCGGAATGAAACGGCGGGGCTCGTGCGGGACCCACCTCACAAATATCCTACCGAGGGGGTAGGATATTATCTGTATAGCATCATATCCAGATCAACTCAGCTTAAGCCGCTTTTAAGTGGCTTCAAGTGGCTTCCAAGTGGCTTAAGTGAAATAAAATATAGTTGTCGAAAAATTATTTTATTTCTTAACTTTAAGCCCGAAAGTTAAAAACCACACCCGAGAAAATTCAACTCCGGAAGAGGCGTTTCTAGGCGAATACTGGCGTTGCAATTTCATCGGTGCCCTCAGAATTTGATTCCGGGCACCGGTTCAAAAGTTAGAAAAACCCGCTCGTCTGTTCACTGAACGTACCCGAGCCAAACTTCGGAAATTGATTCCGGGCACACCGGGCCTCGGAAACAGGTGCCGTTAGAAACTGCGTTCTTGTAAAATTCTAAAGAAAATTAAGAAAAAAATTCCTTGAAATTTACGGGTCTTTACATTACACCCACCACAGGGCTTTACGTCCCCGTAAAGATACATCATAAACTAGGGAAACAAATGTGGGTTCTGAGCATGCATCTGAGCCTCCTGCTCCCATGTTCTCTCCTAGAGGTTCCCGTGCTGCCATCTGATGCGCATAAGAGGAATCGATCACCCACGTAGGAACCGCTCCTGTCGATCCTCTATCTCCACTGGGACCTCCGCAAAAGATGCCCCATCATCCACGTCTAGCTCCCCACAGTCAATGATGTGCGTCGGGTCGTGCACGTTTCTCCTCAGCTGAGATACGTGGAAGACGTCGTGCACCCGGTGCAACTGAGGTGGCAGAGCCAGGCGATAAGCCATCTCGCTAATCCTGCGGAGGACATGGAAAGGCCCGATGAAGCGTGGAGACAACTTCCCGCCTTGTCCAAATCTCTGCAAACCACGCCGAGGTGAGACCCGCACGAAGACTTGGTCGCCATCCTCGAACTCTAATGGACTCTGCCTCCTGTCAGCATATGACTTCTGCCGGCTCTGAGCTGTACTCATCCGCCCCTGGATGACCTGGACCATCTCAGCCGTGGCCTGGACCATCTCCGGCCCCACAAGAGCTGCTAAGATTTCTTCTTTGCCGATAAGAGAAAATCTGGTCTCATCCCCTGGATGAACCACATTCTTTGCCTAATACAGTCAATTCTGACATGGATGATACTAATCCATACCAAGGATGACGTTGTAAGGCCTCGACGCTACTACCAAGAGATCCAACCGTTACCCTCGCCTCCAAGGGTTGAGTCACACTGTCGGCATCAATGTGTGGTAACTGGGTCTCCTCCAGTAGATGTCTCACAAGGGAGGGTCAAGTCATCAGTCAAAACTAGAACCACTTAGTAACAACACAAAAGTGGACAGGAATGAAAACATCCCAAAGGTATGCGTCTTTTATTATTGCAGCTTATAATACAAAGACGCTACACAATAGCAACAAGGAACTAGAAGTACAAAAGACGTATCCACTAGTTCTTCTCCTGTCCACTTGCTCCCAGAGCTCCATGATTGAAGGCCTCAGCTGCCTGAAGCTGAGCTCTCCCATGTCCACCAACTCCCTACAGTCGGGGTGTACATCCTGGTGGTGGTGGTGGCAACACCTCGAAGTGTCTCCCACCATCGGCTACTCGTCCAGCTCCTCTGCCTCGTCTGCCTGTACCCTACGGACCACCGTGGCCGAATCTCTGTCTGGGAGGTCCCTCTACCGCCTGCTGCTCATCTATAAGACGAGTCGGGCAGTCTCGAGCCATGTGACCTCTCCCACTGCATGCGTAGCAATGTTTGCCCCTCGCGTAGCTGGCTCTCCTTCGGGTGCCCCGCACAACCGAATCTTCATCCTGCGACTGCCCATCTGATGGTCTAGCCCGCTTGGACCCCTACGTCACCTGTCTACTGCCAGCTGCAGAAGACCCTGCTACGGGCCGTCCTGCGGAGGGTCCTATCACTGGAGCCTACTCGGCGAGAAAAATCTCCACTACAAGGGCCCTCTCCAACACCTCTGCCTGTTTCGGAATGTTGAGGGAGATCATCGAAACCCTGATCTCGTGCCTCAATCCCTGCTCGAAGGTCCGAGCCCGGAAGAAGGGGTCTCGTACCATGTCGGTCGAGTAGCGCGAGAGATCAGGAAATCTCGCCGAGTTCTGGGCCACTGTCAAGCTGCCCTGCCGTAGCTGAAGAAGCTCCTGTATGCGTACCGCACGGAGGGTGGCTGGGAAAAACTCGGAGCGGAAGATGCTCTCAAAGTCCATCCAGAGGAGAGATGTCTCGTCGTGCACCTGGAGCATCAAGATCCACCATCTGCCTGTTGCCGCGTGCAGGAGGCTCGCTGCGAGGATCACCATGAGGTTTGCTGGTGTGCTCACTAGCCTGAAAACTCGCACCACTGCCTCCAGCCAGTCCTCGGCTGCCTGGGGGTCCGTCTCCCCGCGGAGCCTGGGCGGTCACTGACGCTGTAACTCGTGCAGCGCGCTAAGGCGACATGCATCATCAGCAGTTGGGGCTGGTAGCATCGGTGGCTCGGCGGGTAAAGGTATCGCCGGTGCCTCTGCTGACAAGGAGCCCTGCACCGAGGTCTCGTCGCTCGGTTGGCTGTCATCACGCTCCACTCTCGGAACCCTAGCTGGCTGCCGCCGTGGGGCCATCCTAAATAAAGCAGGTGCGCCACGGTCAGAACAGTATACCTGGTGAGCTGACACAAGTAATCACAAAGAAAACCAGAACACACATGAAATCAATGTTTTCATGCATTAAGTCAGAAATCAGAAGTCAGGGTCCAGGTGTACGGATACGTCGGCCGCTGCACCAACACTAGACTCCCTGGAATGATAACCACACCCAATACGCTAAACACTATTGCTTCACAAAAGAAGAAAGATCAGAGTCTCTGGTAGAACCGACCACCTCTGATACCAATTTGTCACGACTCGTCCTCGGGGCCCGTGTCGTGACTACCCCAAGCCCGCCTTCCATAGGCCAGGGGCTGGCGACTAGCACCAAGGCGTAAATCCCAACAAAAAGGATGGAATTGCCTTTGAAAAGTAAACAAGCACCACAATGTAAGCAAGCGGAAAAGAAAACACTAAGTAAAACTGTAACAAGCTGTGCTGGAAGTAAAAGGGGCCGGAAATACAAGCCCAACTGAAAAGTACAACTGAAAGGGGAAACAACAACTGTAAAGAATAGACGCAGCGTCGAGCCGTCCTCTGAAGGTCCCACCTGAAGGGTGGGTACAGATAGCCTCCACAGCTCCTTGGTCCAGCCGTCCGCTCCGAGTACGTCCCGCCCAGTGGTCCACCTTCAGGTACCGTCCTGCTCCGCACGCCTCCACCACGGTCAGTGCTGTCCGTCGTCTGCAACCAACACCACGAAGTGCGGGCATAGCCCGTGCATGGGTGAGTATAAGCTACTCAGTAGGGACCCCGAGACCCCCGAAGGTCTCCCGAAATCCACGAAGGATAATCCCCAAGGAAAGATACAATCACGAAGTAACATCTGACAAGGCTTAGGTATATGCCCATACATATACCTAAGTCATCAATTCCTGTTCGGCTCTAGTGTTCGAGCCCAAGCACAACCCAGTCCACACAGGAAATCAAAACTTATACCCACGCAGGATAGCACAACACAATCCACAAAGGAGAGTAAACTGTAAATCCACACAGGATAGCTCAACACAATCCACAAAGGAGAGTAAACAGAAGATTCATCTCACACAGATATACATCATCAAAAAGGGTGAAAGAGATGATCAGACATAGATACTGAATCATCTAAGCTGGGACCCACATAGGATACAAGACCATCCGCCCTCATTGTTTCATTTATGCTGGGACCCACAAAGGATACAAGACCAGCACGAAGTCATCTAAGCTGGGACCCACATAGGATACAAGACCAGCACTCTTCGTTGATTCATCTATACTGGGACCCACATAGGATACAAGACCAGTATTGAATCATCTAAGCTGGGACCCACATAGGATAAAAGACCAGCACAACTAGGACCCACATAGGATACAAGACCAGATGTCTTCATTGATTCAACTATACTGGGACCCACATAGGATACAAGAGCAGTATTGAATCATCTAAGCTGGGACCCACATAGGATACAAGACCAGCACAGCTAGGACCCACATAGGATATAAGACCAGCTGTCATCATTGATTCAACTATACTGGGACTCACATAAGATACATGACCAGTATTGAATCATCTAAGATGGGACCCACATAGGATACAAGACCAGCCGTCTTCATCGTCGCAGTCCACTGAGGATCTCTGCACCGTCGTCGTCGCAGTCCACTAAGGATCTCTGCACAATCGTCGCCGCAGTCCACTGAGGATCTCTGCACGGTCGTCCCCGCAGTCCACTAAGGATCTCTGCACGGTCATCGCTGTCAAAGTAGCAGTCGCTGCCAGCACTAGGGTTCCCGCACATAGCAATCTCGTTCGGGAGGGTCCGCTCCACGAGCCGAGAGGCCGATACATCAACTGTCACAAGTCCAATGTTGATGTATCCAAAAGTTATGTACCGTCAACAGGAACTCAACGTCGCAGACGGTGCGTCATTCGGACACCCGGTCTGAGAGTTATTGGCATTTTCGTCCCAGGGGCCCGGTTGGTTTTTAAGGAAAAACCAACCCGACCGTACTCCACCTGCGTCTGAACCTCGGGCGGAGTATGCCAAATGATCCGTCTCACTTAGAGGAATTCACCAAAACTGACGACACGTCAATCGGACGTCCGTAGCTCAAGATATGAGTGTTTCCGCTCCGGGGGCCCGGTTGGTTTCGTGAATGAACCAACCCGGACGAACTCAAAGTATTCTGAAACCTTGAGTGCGATATACCAAAACAACCCTCTCGATCCAAGGACCGTGTCGCCGCTGATGGTGAGTCGTTTGAAGTCCCGTAGCTCATGTTATGGGCGTTTGATCAAAAACCGTCCGAAGACGGGGGTCCGGGCCCGGGCCTACCCGGCCCGACCCGGCCCGACCCGGCCGCCCCGGTCCGACCCGGTCGGAACGGTCTGGCTCGACCAGCCCGGCTCGGCTCGGCCACGCGACCGAGTGGCCGACGCGGGAGGAGCCGCCGCTCCCGCGGGACACCCGCGGGACACCCGCAGGACACCCGCTGGACACCCGCGGGACACCCGCGGGACAACTCTGCGGCACCCACGGGGTGCCGCCCTGGACACCCGAGGGTGCCGCGTGCCAACCCCGCGGCACCCGTGGGGTGCCCCCTGGACACCCAGGGGCGCCGCGTGACAACCGCGCGGCACCCGCGGGGTCCCGCCCTGGACACCCGGGGGCACCGCGTGACAACCCCGCGGCACCCGCGGGGTGCCGCCCTGGACACCCGGGGGCGCCGCGTGACAACCCCGCGGCACCGCGGGGTGCCGCCCTGGACACCCGGGCACGCCGGACCCGCGCGGCCGCGGGTCCACGGGTGCCGCCGCCTCTGGCCACCGGCGCCGCCGCCAGCTTCTGCGGGCCACCGGAGTCGCTCCGGTGGCCCATTTTCCTTCCCGTCTACGTCGTTGTTCCTCCCGGGTTCTGTTCTTCACTGCGGGATCATCAAACATCCGTTGCGGCACATTTTGTCGTTGCCCATTAAATCCGCAAAACACGAAGAACGGTGGAGGGTTGTCGGGCCGTGTTCGTTTGGCCCGCACCCTCCGCGTTAGATAAAAACAACGGGAGAAATTTTTCAACACATGAACCGACAATTTTAATAAAATAAAATTGTTCATTTGAAACATGTTCTTTAATTTTTAAAGAATGTTCACGGGAATATAATGAGGGGTATTCTAAATTATAAAATCCCTACCTCGTTGGTCGTCGCGCGTGAGCATTCTTCGCGGAATTGCTCGTTGCGGAAGGGCGTCGCGTCGTCGCGGAACACGGCGTTGAGTCGGCGAACTCAACGCACCATGAAACAACAGATTTAATTTAATTAATTAAATCCGTGTTTTGGTAAAGAACCACGAAGGAGATAAAAAGGAAGGTCTGAGACTCTTACCTTAAGCAACCGATCGAAGATCCGTCGCGGAGGAAGTGACGTCGCAGAAGAACGTTGTCGGCGTCACGGATCATGGCGGCGCGTCGTCGATTTTGGGATTCAGTGTTCTTCGCGTTATTCGCATTCTTTGCGAAGGAGGATGAAGGTTCAAGGATCCTCTCTCAACGAGTAATCCTTCAAAAGATTTTGGTTGGTCTTATTTTATTATTATGCCAACAAACGAAAACGGGTAAGTAACGACCCATCAATTCGTTGAATTAATTCAACGAAAGAAACAGCTCATTAAATTTACGAAATAAACCGCCAATTAAATGGTCAGTTAAGAAAATTAGAAAACGCGTCAGTTGAATTTTATAATGACGGGTTTTCGCGGGTGCGTTACTTAGCGGAAAGAAACGGCGGGGTTCGTGCGGGCCCCACCTCACAAATATCCTACCGAGGGGGTAGGATATTTTCTGGATAGCATCCTATCCGGATCAACTCAGCTTAAGCCGCTTTTAAGTGGCTTCAAGTGTCTTCTAAGTGGCGTAAGTGAAATAAAATAAATTTGTCAAAAAATTATTTTATTTCTTATCTTTAAGCCCGAAAATTAACAACCACACCCGAGAAAACGCAACTCCGGAAGAGGCGTTTCTAGGCGAATACCGGCGCTGCGATTTCATCGGTGCCATCAGAATTCGATTCCGGGCACCGGTTCAAAAGCTAGAAAAACCCGCTCATCCGTTCACTAAACGTACCCAAGCCAAACTTCGGAAATTGATTCCGGGCACACTGGGCCTCGGAATCAGGTGCCGTCAGAATCTGCGTTCTTGTAAAATTCTAATGAAAATTACGAAAAAAATTTCCTTGAAATTTACGGGTCTTTACAATTACCCCAAGCTATATTTTATAAATATTTACATGTGTAACTCTAGTATCATGATCAGACTGATTTCCCTTCTACGAGCTGAAGCTGGTAGTGCCATTAGGTTTCCTTGGAAAAATTGGACGGGTGTTGTTTTTCCATTTTGTTCTGCTTATTGAATCGTGCTACATCTTCTTACTACTTTAATTAATATTACACTATCTGGTTTGGGTTAGACACCGGTGGTGTTGGCCTACTGAGATTTATATCTCACACCCTACTCGGGCGGCCATTGAACTAGGGTACCTGGGGAGACATTCTTATTTTCATGACCTTGGGTGGTTGTTGTGTTTATTGTACATGGGGATAGGAGAAAAGAACCGAATGGGAGCTCGGGATGCTCAGGATAATGCCTTTTGAGCCTTGATGTGTTTTCATTTTTCTTTTACATTGTAGTGTAAGCATGTTGTAATGTTTCCTATTTTCACATTGTATCATTCATCATCCATGTATCGTGTAAATTGGATTTGGCAAACTTTTATAAAAATGATCACTATTTGTCTTCCGCTACTGTTTGTTCATTGTTTATCTATTACTGCTTCCGCTATTGAATGTTATTTGTTCTGAGATACCGTTGTGCAACTCTAATATGAGGGTATAGTCTCGCCACTATCACCTCCTGAGACCCTCACATCAAGTCAGAAACCACTGGCATACGGGGAGACATGAATTAGGCCATGTGGTGACTGGTCTGACCACCGGTTTGATGGTGAGTTGGGCCAAGACGTTACGACCATAATACCGTAAAACAGTTTAATTATGCGGGTAGAAACCAGTCTGATTTTTTAAAACAAACTCAAATGGTTTATCGCTAAATAATTTGTCTCATGAGACCTACCAGTGCATCAAGGGACTGTAGTGGTCCCCCCGACCACTTCATGTCTAATGAAATCTATATACATAGATTCAACACATGTTTATTTCACCTTTACATTATCCCAATATAATATAGGATACAGATTCATCAATATTTCCACTGACAAAACAACATTCAAAATAAATACCGCATGAAAAATGGTATATGACATAGAAAATAATCATATCAATGATATAAGAATATGGAAATTGAAGTTTAATATCATTTCAATTGAAAATTGATCTCAAATGGGTAGTTGGTACACCTCATAAGAAAGAGTAGGTGCACAATACTAGTAAAGTCACAACGAAGTTAAAATTGATACAATGCTCATTACCACAAAGTAATAAATTGAGTCGTATGACCAAAAATTAATAACCACCAAAAGAATAAAAAAATACCATGAATATAAGGGTAATCATGATAATATAAAAAAATTTATGTACACATATACCACATATAAGAAATTAGAGATGAACAATCGAAATCCCACATTATTGAATGTGGGATGAGAAGACCCCTTACTAAAATTTTGGCATGGAATGTGTGTTCTTGTGAGAGATTAATGAGAGGTAAAGGGTTATACCATTATTTATATATTATAAGGGAAGTATGTGGAGTTGTAAAAACTAACCCCATCAATAAAAATTAAAAATAGAAGGTCACAACATAGGGGAAATTCTTGAACAAAAGTGAGAGTGGGGATCTCGTACAATGAATATATCATTAGATTATGGACAAATCAATGACATAATTATGTGTGAAAATAGAAAAAACTAGATATAAAGAATAAAAAAATCATAGGTCATTCACACATAATCTATTAAAATACAAAACCAATGTAATTGATAATTAACTCAACGAATGGATATTGAGTTTGGATATACCTTAAAAAGATTGTATCCTTAGAGTAGGGATAAATCAATGAAATCTTTATGTCTGAACAATAAAAATACAAAAAATATAAGTGGATATAAAGTATAAAACAATAAATTTTCATTAATTTAAATTCATGGAACAATTTAACCAATTAAATAGATGTTTAACTCTATGAATGAAAATTTTGTTAAGGAATCGCTTACCTTTTCCACAAAGGTGTTCTTGGTTGATCTTAACAACCTGAATAAACAAATTTAGCTTCTTTAATTATTATTTCCAAAACCTTATCAAAATTTAATTGATATGGTATAACCTTATTAGGTTCATTAATTTCATTTTTTATCCATTTATTAGATTCAGTTTTGTTGTTTTTGAATCATTTTCTCCCTATATTTTAGTTATCCGTTCACTTGAATTCATGAAGTTGTGTTCATTTGAAAAGTGGTTAATCATACAGAATTGTTAATATATATTATTGGGGACATTAAAATTCTATATATTATCTTATAATGTATCTGGTTATTTACCATTAGTATGAATCATTCAACATGTTAATGATAAATACATGGATTTGGCTTGGTGGTTTTGGGCACAATGAACATGTTTTGTATTATTATTATTCTATATAATGATTTTTAAGGATTACAGAACATTAAAAATGAAAAAATTAATATATTATGATCGGGTTCAACCATTGAAAAGGTTTCTTGGCTAGTATAGGATATAGTAATTCAAATTTAAAACATGTCTTCTTTGTGTGTGATAAATTAACACATCCCGAACAATGTTTTCATTTTTAGTATAAACGGAAGGGAAAAGAGAGATAATGATGATATGTTAGATTATCATAATGAAAATCTTGTAAATTTATGGTAATATAATTATAATGGCATTTGTATGAGGTTAGGTGAGAAGAGAGAAAAAAATAATTGAACTAGGAAAAGGAATTGAAAGAAAATGGAAGCGTGGTTTACATCTTTAGTACTCCTCATTGAGAAACTCCATAACTCCTTTTTTGGCCATCTGGTGAGACCAGTAGGTCTTGGAAATGGGGGAGGAGGTTAGGGATCTATTTGAGTAGAATTTAGGCAATGCTTGATGCATGAGTGGTGTGGGTGGAAGAGGGGGTGAGGGGTGGTATATATAGTGGAAGGGAGAGGGGATTTCTCTATATTATATTCATTAATTTATTATTTCTTCACAAGACAAGGAATAGTGAGTCTTCCAATTTGAAGAATAATATTTTTATCATTTTAATGGGAAATAATGAGTCTTACATCAGCAAACCATCATTTATGACTTTATAATTAGTTTATTTAGGTTATTCTGTAAATTATGGTATTTCACTATTCATAAAAAATTCTAGTATTTCAGAAAAATACAAAAAATTCACCCTAACCATTTTTCGACATGTAGAATCTTAAAATAAAGTCTATTTCTCAAAAATAATATTCTAAATATGATTTATTAAATATTAAACTAAAATCATTATTTAATCAAAAAAATAAAAACACTTAAAATATTAAATTTCGTTTTTAAGGTGCCTAAATTTATTTATACATTCATGGGTAAAGATATCATTCAAAAGAATCATATTACTATTTAGAAAGGTAAGTTATTATTCGCAACAGAATGTTACTATTCATAAGGGTTGGTTACTATTCAAATAAAATTTATTTTTTCTTATCGGACTTAGAATAACGTGCTGATCGCAACCGTGTATGTCAGTTTTTCGAATTTCACATCATTAGAGTTACAAAATTATTTTTACATTGGTAAGTTATAAAAATTAGTTTTTAGAGACATTGTGATCTATGTATTCTATAATAAATCAATTTGTAAATTCTTGGGGTGTTATGTTATTCCCACCTTCATAAATTTCATCCTCAAAATTTTATGTAATTATAAATGGAGGGTACTTTGATCATAGATTCCATCCCATTTCATCATGATCATGCTCAGGTAGATATAAGGTCCATTCTTTGAAAGAATTATTTGGAGATCCTTCAAAATCATTTTCTTCCTTCATCTAGATACACCTAAAACATCTTAGGTCGAGTGGGTGTTCACAGGAAAATAGTTTTGGAAAATAATCATATATGGAATATAATCTCAAAACATCTGATAAAACGTGAATTTTATAAAATATTCAGACTGTGTTTTATTTAAAACATTACATCAATGGGCCTTTTAATATTCCAAAATTATGTCGTGAAAGATTATATTTTAAAAGATAATGTACATATGTTGTTCATGGGTCTCCTTCTTCATCATTTTTTGAAAATCATAATATGATTAAATTCTTGTGATAAGGTAAAATATTTGAAAATTCCTTGATAATATTGACCTTTATTGAAAATATAAATATATTGAGAAAATAAAATTTCATTAAATACAACCCATGACCCACTATGGTATCGAGGTATAGTGGAGGTGTTTGATATGTCAAACGATTTCTTGCAAGTGAGTTTTATTTATAAAATGTTTCATAATTGTCAGGACCTGAATTAGATACAATTTTTTCAAGTCATTAGAAAGGGATAGAAATGTCATTTGAGATCCTCCTTCTATTTGTAACTGAAATTCCTTGATCTGAGAACTTATAAAACAATGATTTAACTTAAATAATAGACAAAATTACTAACCATATGTGTAACAAAAACTCATAATCCCTAGTGTTTACTATGAGTACCACTTACTCTTCTTCCATTAGGCACCATTTTAAATAATTGAATACCCTAGTTTTGTTTATGAATATAAAATAGAAATGAACATAACATAGATTGAAATTCTATGCATAGCATATCTCATAAACATGGTTTCTCTAATGAATAATTTACATTTCAACCCTTCATATTGCCTTTTAATGGTAAAATTTAATTCTCCAAATCATATCCACCCGGAGAATCATAATCAAGAGTGTATCATGACCCATTGTCGTGTACTAGAATACCCCAGGTCAAACTCGAAACTCATTATCGGAGCATTCACTTGAAGTTATATATGTGCCAGTGACACCCCTACATGCTCGTATCCAGACATGAATGTATATTTTAGAAGTATCCACATAATATTTAATTTTCAAAATAATGAGATGTTCTTTTATTTTTTTCTTCAAATACTACAAAAGGGATTTGTTATATAATCTATATTTTCTAATCTAATTTCCATGTTTTCTAATAAACTTCCTCTGATTCCAACTGTAACACCGTAAACATTTCTACAAGATCATGTGTGTTAATATGTACATTGGCATGCTTAAAAGGAATGAAAATTCCGAAGGAACGACTAGTTTAGTAGTCTTGAAGAAACTAGATACATATATATATGTCAAATTACATTGGAAAAGGACCCAAAATTCAATAAATAACAAAAACTAAAAACTGTAGCCACAAGAACTCAATAAATGATCTCATATTCATCACCTGTTGAAGGTAAACAATGAAAAGAGTGAGGTGAAACCCTCAGTAAGGTTTAAAAATTGCGGAAGCATGAATTCAGTAATTATCAAATCATCCCCAATTTGACATAATAAATATGGCATGTTGAATAAAAGAAAAAATCACACCATTAATAAACTGATAATGAAACTTCATCCATAGATTTTCTTCATAGTAAAAACATCATGGATAGTAATAAATGAAAATAAATAAAGATAATTATTATTAATTGGACATAATTTATTGGACACATGATACCATAATACCGTAAAAATGGTTTACTTCTATGGGTTGAAGCCTGTCTGATTTTTAAAAACAAACATGAAGGGTTTGTCGCCAACTGATTTGTCTAAAGAGACCTACCGATGCATCAAGGGGATGTAGTGGACCCCACCAACTTCTGCATTTCCATATCATTCTTTTATATATTGATTCAACATAAGATAAATATTTTTTTACACTATCTTTATATAACAGAGGTTACAGATTCATCAATACTTCCACAATCAATACAACATTCAATATAAACACTGTATGTAAAATGGTATACGATAGTGAAAATAATCATATACATGATATGAGAATATGTAAATCTAAGTGGAATATAGGATCAATTAAAAAATGATCTCAAATGGTTGTTACGTGGACCACATAAGAATGAGTAGGTTCACAATACTAAGCAAGTCACAACGAAGTGAAAATTGAGACAAATCTCGTTACCACATTGTAATCAATTGTGTCATGTGACCAAAGGTTAATAACCACCAAAATAATCATAGAATAAAAAGAATATAAAGATAATCATGATAATATATATCAATTGTCCATACAACTATACCACATATAAGAATTAATTGGTGACCAATGGAAATCCTGTATAATTGAATGTTAGATGAGAAAACCCCTTAACAACATTTCAGTGAGGTAACTAGTGTTCCTGTGAGGGATTAATGAGAGGTAAAGGGGTATCCCATTATTTATATATCATAAGGGCAGTTGTGAAAACACTCCCATCATTAGGAATTAAAAATAAAATATCAAAACATAGGGGAAATTATTCAACAAAAGTGAGAGAGAGGATCCCTTACAAAGAACAAATCATTAGATTGAGGACAATTCCATGAAATAATTTTGTTTGAAAAACATAAACCCAAAAAATAATAGAGGATATATATAATAAAACAATAATAGGTCATTGACACATATTTTGGGAAAATACAAAACCAATGTCATTTATGGTTAACTCAATGAATGGAAATTGAGTTTGGATATCCCATACGAAGATTATATCATTAGAGTGAAGATAAATCAATGAAATGTTTATGTGTGAACAAAAAAAATTAACAAAATATAAGTGTATATATAGTATAAGCAATCAGAGTTCATTCAAACATATTCATGGAACAATGTAACCAATTAAATAGATGTTTAATTCAAATAAAAAAAATTGATTTAAGCAATACCTTAACTTATGCATGAAGGTGTTCTTGATTGATCATACAGCCTGAATAAAAAATTTAGATTCATTAATTAATATGTCCAGAACCAAATAAACATTTAATTGATATGGTATAACCTTATTTGGTTCATTAATTGCCTTTTTGTTGTAATTAATGGATTCAATTTTGTTTTTTTGGAAGCATTTTCTTCCTTGGTTTTCAAGATGGGTTACTTGAATAAATGAAGTGAAGTTCATTTGAAATGGGTTTAAACAACCAAAATTGTTAATATATAATATTTTTTAAAATAAATAGATATAAATTATCTTATAATGATTCCGTTTATAAACCATGAGAATGACTCGTTCGATAAGATAATGATAAACACTAGGATTTGGCGTGGTGTTTTTGTGAAAAATGAATTTCTTTTGTATTATTATTCCATATTGAGAGGGTGTAAGGATTTTAGATCATTACACACAATAAAATATATATATATAAGGACCTGGTTCAACCATTGAAAAGGTTTCATTTCCAGTCTTGGATATGGTAAAGTAAATTGAAAACTCATCTTCCTTGAGTGATAAATTAACACATCTCAAACTGTGTTTGCATTTTTAGTATAAAAGGAAGGCAAAATATAGATTATGTTGAAATATTCCATTATCATAATGAATATATAGTACATTTATGGTATTGGAATTATCATGGAATTTGGATTGGGTGAGGTGAGAAGAGAGAACAAAATAATGGAACTTGTAAAAGTAATTGAATTAAAAAAGAAGAGAGGATCACCTATTGAGTGCTCCTACTTGAGAAAATCTTTAAACACATTGTTTTTTAAATTTTGTTGAGACCAGAAGGTCTTGGACGTGGGGGAAGAAGTTAGGAAGCTATTTTAGAAAAATTTATCCAAATATAGATTCTTGAGTGGTGTGGGAGGAAGAGGGGGTGAGAGGTGGTTTAAACATTGGAGGGGAGAAGGGATTTATCTACATTATATTCACTAATTTATTATTTATCCATAAGAAAATTAATAGTTAGTCTTCCAAGAACAAGAAATGTAATTTTATCATCTGAATCCGAATCAAAAGGGCTTACATTAGCAGAACATCATACATGACACTATAATTTCTTTATTTACCTTATTTTGTAAATTATGGTATTTCACTATTCATAAAAAATTGTTATATTTCAAAAAAATACCAAAACATCACTATAACCATTTTTTCGACATTTAGAATCCAAAAATAATGTCCATTTTTCGAAATATTTTTCGATATATGATTAATTATATATTTATTTAAAACCATTACATAATAAAAAAATACACACTGAAAATATTCATTTTCATTTTTAAGGTGCCTAAATTTCTTTATACATTCATGGGTATGAATACCATTCAGAATATTTATATTTATATTAATAAAGTTATTTTACTATTTCCAAGGGTAGGTTAATTTTCATAATGGTAGGTTACTATTTACATAAAATTGAGTTTTTCTTATCATACTCTAAATAATTTTCTAATTGCAGTTGAGTATATCAGATTTTCAAAGTTCACATAAATGATATAACAAAATTATTTTTACATGGTTATGTTATATCAAATTAGTGTTTTTAGGGACTTAGTGATCTATTCATTCTATAATAAATCTATTTGTAAATTCTTGGGGTGTTACATTATCTCTTATGAAGGTAAATGGATGCTAAAAATGATGACGTGTGAATTTAGATTTAAGTTAAAACTATAATAAAATGGAAATACTGAGAATTAAATGTTAATGAAAAAGGAATTGTGATTTTTGGGTAATGACAATGTGTTTCATCAAATTTGGAGTTAATGAATGATCTTTTGGATGATTCGAATAAATCAAATTTCACCATTCACCGCAAAAAAATAAAAAGATGTATCCGGATCTGTAAGAGCATTATTGGTGAGATAACATGAAGAAGGAGATCACCATATATACATCAATGTTCCTGGTATGTTAGCATGTAAGGGCTGAGCAGCAGAAGTTTATCAGGATAATGCATCCATTACCCCTACCAACATGGAAATGAGAGAACATCACCATAGTCATTGTCACCGAACTTCTGATGAAATACAATGAAAACGATGCTATCTTGGTTATTGTGGATATTATTAAATATATTGAACAAAATATTGAAATTTGAGAGGATTTACCACTTGATCAACTGGAATGTATATACATTGTGACATGGTAAGGCTGTATGGTGTACCAATATCGATTTTATCTGATCGAGATTTAAGATTCAAAACTATGTAATGGAACAGTCTCCCACATACTCTAAATACTATGATGAATATAAGTATTTCATATCATCCACAAACTGATGACCAATCTATGTTGAATATCCAAACACATGAAGAACTATTGACAGCATCCTCAATAGACTTCAAAGGAGGATGGGATCAACATCTTTCTCTGGTTATCTTCTCTTATAATAACAATTTCCACTATAGAATACAAATGGATCTTTATTAATCACTTTTTGAAGAGTTGTTAAACACCGAAATATTTGGAGTATTTTGGGGAGAAAAAAACATCGTGGTCTAGAAATTGTCAATGAAATGGTGGAGAAGTTTAAGACCATCCAATAGCATAACAATGAAGCTCATAGTCCAAAAAAGCAATGCTAAAAACCATCGATGTAACCTAGATTATGGTATTAGAGATATGGTTTTCCACTTCATATCTACATGGATGAGAGTGATGATATTTGGGAATAATTTAAAGCTAATATTGAGGTAAATAATCCCTTTTGATATCTTTATTACATCAAACTAGTGGCATATCGACTAGCACTCCCACCGAAACTGTCTCAAATACATAATGTATTTCAGGTATCACACTTTATGAAGTACATACCTTACCCATAAAATGTACTTAATCAAAAATTAGTATAATTAATTAATGAACTATCCTATGATGAGAAGCGAGTGATGATATTAGATCATAGGGAAAATATTCTACAAAATATGATAATTCCCTTTTTCAATGTGTTCTGGTGAAACCACAAGTTTGATGAAGCGACATGGGAACTAGAAGAAGTTATGAGGACGAGTTACCCTCATCTATTTTAGTGTGGGATAAGGAAATTTCAATGGAAAAATTTATTAATGGGGGAATGTGGTAACGACCCCAACATTTGTGAATATAAATTTCTTTTCTTCTATATTCTTTTGGATAAATAAAAAAGATGAAAATTATTTTAAAAATTTTCTATAAATTATCGTCATGTATCTTTATAGTTGATAATATAGTCATTAAAAAGTAGTCACACAATTGATATAAATATAATGTTCTAAAACGTATGATCAACACAGAGAAAGGACAGGATGGCCTCATCCAGTAGACTCTGGTTGTATGAAGTTGTTTTTCAGAGCATGGGACGGAGGTAGCGTTACCGGGATTCACTATGGACCAAGCCCAAGCTGAGCTTTAACATGTTAATTTTGAACAGAATAACATATGGGAGAAGTTCATGTTAATATAGGCCACCACATGGGCAATGTTATCTGAGTCCCTGCAAGAGTTTGTCACCACCACACACCTTACAATTAGGTCTTATACGGGTGTTATAAGCTGTTATATGACAGGTTATTATTTTCATATTGTGTAATCACATTTTATTAATAATATTCACATTCCAAATATTTTTTAAGGAGAATAGACATTATTAAACTAATGATAAAATTGATAAAATGAGTTTTTTGGTAAAATGATACTTTTGAGAAATATATACATTATTATATTAAACTAAAGTATTTATGAATAATAATATAATATAAATTCTTATAAATGATGATTATATCATTTAATTATCTATAAATAATTATGAATTCAGTTTGATAAACAATAATTTTTATACGATAAAATAGAATGTGTATTTTTAATATTTTAATAATTTATTTTAAGAAATTAATGAATTTTTAAAATAATTAATATTTTTATAAAATATTATTATCAAATTTGATTTTTTAACAATAAATGATTATATTTTTTTTAGTGTAAAATGTAATTTTTATTGAGGTTATAAAATTGTTTTTGACAAAACCCATCAGTTATCGATTAATATCGATTTTTATTTTAAATATAAAAATATACATATTTACATACAATTTTAGGTAAAATTATTAATATTTTTGGAATAAATATGTCAATATTATACAATAGTGGTGTTTTCATAAGTTTCATAGATAGTCAAATTTTTGGGTAAAAAATAAATAATACATAAATATATAGTAGTTTTATGACATCATAATGACCTCAAATGATGTAATAAATACTATAATGGGTATTATTGGCCCAATATCTCTTTTTACATTAATTAATGTTATTTTATTTGTGTTTTACTTATTCAATAAAGCTTTAATGAATCCTATAATCTGTATAATATATTTTTTGATTTTAAATTAATTTCATTAATAATTTTACTCACCTCGATATAGGAAAGGATAATATAATAGATATTTGGACATTGTAATTATAAAATATTTGTTTAAAATCCATTTCAGAAACTAGTATTGGAAAACCATGGAATGGGTTGTGGATTTGAGTATTTAATTATATAGGTTCCAAAAACTATGTTTGTGAAATATTAAAGTATTCCCCCATCATTTACTACTTAAACCCACCCATTCACCCTCTTCGGTTCACTGTAAATCCTTTGAGAAGATCCCTACCCTACCCTACCCTATCTAGAATCCCCCCCCCATGGCACCCCAATCCCCCTTAATCCTCTCTTAATGCTTTTTCATGCATTTGGGATCACAAATCAGAGTAAGGGATTCCTTCCATTCGAATGTATTCCAATGTTTATTTTGGTTGTTTACCCTTTTACTATCAGTTAAAAAATTTATAGTATGATATTTTACCTCTCCCATGGTTCTATCCTTACGTTTGAATGATGAGATTCCCCTTTCTCTATCATTAATGCCTTCCTTGAAAACCTACTACCATGCAGAAACGTCATAATTGATATATTTTTTATTATTTCCATTCAAACATTTATTCTATATTATGCATCTAAATTCCAATTCATTTGTTGGGATATTTTGTTTAGTGATTACCTTATTGTCTATTTAATGTATAAATTTTGAGAGATCCATTTTTCTCTAATCAACCAAATTTATGAATGTATTTATAAACACGATATGGTATCGAAATTGAACACGATTTTTCAAGCCGAAATCATCATGAAGTGGATACCATACCCACTTCTCAATAAAATGTATTCACATTTATGTACATATAATTAATTAATGGAAGTTAAAAGTATGTATTCGAAATTCATTGAACATGGAAAAATTATTACGTTAATTTAATCTGTATTACATGATCTATGTGACTCACTTAAGAATGAGATTGAAATGATTATGTGTGGTGCGTGCTGATATCACTCCAATGATTTGGGTAATTTTATCTATCATGATACGTCATGTATGGATTGGGGTTTACCTGTTTAATTTTAATACATTTTTCCATGGTCATGGATAGGGGTTTACCAGATTCATTTATGTTAATGATGCACTGATTTATGTTATTTCCGCATTTCCATGTTATGATAATGTTGTTGTATCATGACATTATGTTTGTGTTTCTATTTCAATACACTATTTTTCTTATTTCATAAAATATATTTTCTTCTCCATGTTATTAATTTTTACTACCTTTCTAGGATTTGTAACTCACCCTTTTAATGTGTATGTTGTCAGGTTAACCCATGAAATGCTGAGTATGAATTGAATGTTGTGGTTATGTAATGGATGTTTACAACAAAGATGTAATATTTTATGTCCTAATTTGTCATGTAATGTTTCTTATAACCATGGAAACTATAACTATCAATCTGAAAAGTTTTATTATGTATATGTTTATCTAACAAATAGATTTTTCATTTTTTAATAAAGAGTATGTTATTTATAAGATCTATCATAGTAATATATAAATTTATTTGTAACCCCATATGAATTACTATTTATAATTTAAACACTTCAAATTATTCAATTTTAAATATATAATTATTTAATACTTTTATAATACTATTGTTGTGTATCAAAATCTATTTATAGAACTACCATTTTTTAAAGATCATTATATGACTTTTTAAAAGAATTCAGACCACCATTAAAAATAATTATTTCTTTATTAAATGTATAAACCGTAAATAAATGTTATTTAGAATAAATTTCATCTTTAATCATTTTGAGGAAATTTTACTTATGGTTCTTCATAACCCCGAACATCCTTATTATTTTTAGAATATTTTTAATGAATTGTTAACCAAACTAACAGATACTTCTCTAAACAGATCAGAATAGGTATTACCATTCATTTTCTTTTGAGCTACTCTTTTCCATAAATATGAAGTTATTGATAGATTCATCTCAGTCAATATAATTTCAGAAATTCTTAAAGAATAAATAATAAAAAATTATAATAAATAATTTAAGATTTTTTGAGAAGTTTACTCTTTTATTTTATAGAGTAATATGATACAATATTTTCTATGAATTTTCAAATTAGACTACAAATTATCTAGCTGAAGATAAATGATATTAATTAAATAGATTATATTTTGAAAAGTAAAAATACATAAGAAAAATATTTTGTTTTAAAATGAAATATAAATAAATAAATACTCTAAGAAAATTATGTTTAAATACAATGACAATTTTAGTATTTTCAATAAACCATTTTTTAATTAAAAAAATTATATTTATTCTAATCATAGTTATTTTAAAAAATGTTCATATTAATTAAAATATTTATTAATTAAATTATAAAATTATATTTGGAAGGTTTTAAATAATGATACATATAGAAAATAAATAATTAAATATCAAAAAATATCTCTCTCTCCTAATATAAATCATTTTATTCAGTAATATATATTTATATATGAAAATAGTATTCAAATAATACTTTGATTAAATATTATTGTTTATCTGTTTTTAAAAAATGAAATACTTCAGCTATAGTCACAACATTTTTTAGATATATATTTCTATAAACTTCTCATATGGTATCATAATGATTTAATGATGCATTTTAGGGGTGTATTACAATAAAAAGTTAAATACAATATCCTTTTGGAACTCATATAATTTTGGGAATGGAAGTGCCAGTAACTCATGTTCATGTTTAAAAAATATGATTATATTGTGAATAGCTTCTACAATATCATTTAGATAATTATATTAAAAATCAAAATTCTCAATACCAAAAAATGACAATTTCTATTGAAATAGTAAATTCCATAATGTCCATAAATTCCATAATAAAATAAATTTGTAGTGGAGTTGTTTCTTTATTTTAACAGGGAACAAAATAATTCCAACATAATTGGGGTCTTTCACCAATACTAGTTATAAAAAGATTTCAATTTCAAATTTTTTTTTTTTTTGAGATTGTGGAATATTTAATTTTCACCTTTAATAAGAATACTAGTGGATTTATTTAATGTATCAAATTCAACCAATAATTATTAAATTATTGTTTAATGTAGATCAAAATAAAATTATGAAGAAATGGATTTTAAATATAATGTTATGTTTGAAAAACTGTTATTATCAATTAAATGAACATCATATGATTTAACAATTTTATATGAATATTTTAATAAATAAAATTTATCTTCTAGAACAAATAAATATTAATTTAATTAATAATATTAATTTTTTTTCAAAAATTGATATTTTAGGGTAAGATGATTGGACATCATTTGTATATGTCTTATGAAATACCTTTCCATTTTTATGTTCAATCTCAAATCATTAAAAAGATTCATCATTTGAACCAGAAGACCCACTCCAACTAGCCTTAATAATTTTCATGCTCGTTATATTATAATAAACATTCCATTGAGCTTATTATAAATGATGTCCACATTGTATATGAGATTATTATTTTCATTCACAACATCTATTATTTCAATCCCTTTATTTTTTTGTGGTATGTTTTTAAAAAAAATTACAAAAATCGATTAATATTTATCTAAATCTCGATGACTAGATGTAAATGATTCATTCATAGTAGATTTGAGAAATTATTCATCATATTTTATATGAATTTCATATTCATCTTATATCATAGATTATTACAGTTGAAAATTTCGAATAAGTTATTTCATATTTTATTCTATATGCAGTTTTTGTTTTCATAAATCAGTAAATGTGACATTCCAATTAGAGAATAATACATTATAATCTTTTACTACATGATATGATTGCTTAATTGGATCTCAAAAATCATCAACATTCACAATAATTTCAATCAATCTCTAATTTATCTAGGTGATATTTTCATTCTCATTAATTTTGAAAGTATCCAACATTTATCTATGAAGTATTATATATTTGATTTCTGAGGTGTTTAGTTCCTTAATAAGAAAGAAAAATAGTTTGGAACATATCATATATACTATCACACTAAGAAACTCAATTAAAATCATTAGTCTATAGAACATAGAAAATATAATTCATTTATAATTAATAATGATTATATTCCTTTTCCTAAAAATAATAACGTTTCTCTATATCATCATTACAAATTTCATGATACATGTAAAACTTTAAATAAAATCTTATTCGATTATTGTTTAACAAAAATATAATGTTAGCCTCCTAACAACCATAATTATCACCATTAATTCAAAGAGAACATATCGTTTACATGCCTTCTTTGATATCATCCATTTAAATATTTATATTTAACTAAATCATTATCTCCAGATTTTTATATCTCAAAGATACATATTATATTGCACAAGGGTCCCTAATTTTAATTCAAATGAGAGTTTATAATAGAATAATCAAGATATTTAGAAAAATAGATAAATAACTTATATAACTTGTCAATATTAGAAAAAATATATTATTTCCTTGTATTTCATAAAAGGAAAATATAATAATATAGAATATCAATTGATAACACATTTTCGGTCTTAAAGCCAATGATAAAGACATAAGACATGGGATTTTCATACTTTAAAACAGTCAATTGATTAAAAATAATCATCTTGATTTGAAATGATTATTTTTTTATATGTTAAAGAATAATGAGTAGAGGAAATAAATAAAGAAGAGAACACATTGATATAACATGGTTCATGGATGAATTATCCCCAATTCCACTCCACCATTGAGCTCTATGCGATCATATGGATTTTCAAAATAAATTCATTTTACCATGGCCATCTACAAATGAGTAAAAGTAATTGACACCATTATAATAATGATTATTAAAGGAATTTCATTTAATATATATGGAATCATAAATTCACATCATATTTCGAGAAGCTAATTCTCCTCCACCACAATGATAGAGTCGGAGTAGACGATACTCTAATAAGTCAAAATAGATTTATTTCACAAGAAATAAAACGTTACTCTCATTATTCTAGAATCAACTGATATAAGTTTTTGATCTTAAATGTTGCATTGTAATAGAAAAATAATATTTAAAATTTACATACGCCTTATTCAAATAATGATATAGAAAATAAAAAATAGATGAATAAATAGTTATTCCACTAAATTCTAACGTAGAAAACTGATTTTATGAATTTGTAGAAAATATTTATTAATAATATACACCAATAGTGACAAAAAAATAGTCTGTTGATCAACTAGACCAAAATATATATATTTCTAAAGGCTAGATCAAGAGGTAATGCAACACTGTTATTTCCAATAACACCAATCTATCTATAATTTACTCATATGTCCCAATTTTATTATTTCCATGGTAAAAGGTGATAAGCAATGACAAGGCCCAAATATGTAACCAAGGCACCTTGTGTCCATAGAATCCATATTGAATCCATTGATTGTATCAAATGAAGATTATAATAGCTAAGGAGGGATCCTACGAGATCATTATAGGGATTAACTAACAAATGAGGATCAGGTTCCAAGGGGGGTCTTTACTACGGAAACTGAAATATAGGATTCATAATGGAATCCATGAGATCTCCAGAAATTCCCTTGATAGTCCAATAGAAAACAATAGTCTAACCACTAAAATAGTCATAATATCAAGTTACATATATAAAAAGTCACTATAAATTAGAATCATTTAATTAATATTCCGATATAATATTTATTCCATTTAACAAGTCAAATGTTCATTTTATTTCTTTCACACACATGACAAGGAATATAAAGACATGAAAATATTTATAATTTATTTGATTCATAATAATTGTATATTTTTCACTATAAAACCTTCCATTATACATGTTAAGGGGTTATAAAATTGTGAAACTGAGCCATTTTATGACATTACATTTGGCCCTGTCATATATATATAATATAATTTCAATTTCAATTTGAATTTAGTTATAATGTGAAGAAATTAACATATAAAGGTGAAGTAAGTAGAATAAATATTCTATATATTTAAAAACATAAAATAAAATATTAATTTTAATAAGGGAGGTATACCATTAGCAGGGTCTAGGAGAGGAACTCCCAAACGATGGCATAGTCAAACATTTCAAATCTCTTGATGCCCAATAATGGAAAAACCATACATTGGTTTTCCACCATTGATGTCACAACCTCCAAATGATGAAAACATATGTAACACAAGTCCTACAATATTGTCTTAATGAATACAATAATGGATGAAAAATTTAATAGAGGATTCCTGATGATATCCGAGTACTCACTTGGGATCTTATAAAATGACTAATCTTGAGGACTGGGTTATATACTACCTACCTTGTACTCGTATGACTCTACTCATATATTAAGAGCCTATAATATTTCCTATATTAGAATATACATGAAGAATATATCAACTCTATAAAAATAGATTACATGAGAGTTCATCTAAAGTGTGATGTTGATATAAATAATTCCAATGAAGGAAAAAATGGAAGCGGGTACAAACCAGTACAGATCCAACGTGATGAAAAATGATCAAATCAATCTCCAAATGGATGCTCAAGGTCAATTCATACCAATGAATGATTTTGGATTCATAAAGGGAAAATGTTTGGTTGTTTTCCACCTAAAACCCAACGGGGGAAGGGATTCATATAATAAAATATTAACGGAAATATCATAAATTCACCCAAAAAATTTCTTCAATTGATTGGATCAACCATGTTCAAAACATGAATGATTTTATATAGGAATGGGAAAAAAATATGGTTAGGCCACATGGTATTTCCACAAAATATTACAACCATGAACAATTAGCTATAAGAAGGGTTATATTGCATGGTTAGGCCGTATGGTTTTCTCACACCGTGTTACGACTTGTTTTGTCTGCTTTTGGAAGGGGAACACAGAATAGTTTGGGAAACCCTTCGCCAACTATGTGAAATGCCTCTACAATGTTTTGTATCATTTTTCTAGTTGTGTAGACCAAATTGACTATTTTTGGAAATCTTTTCTTCCAATTCACTCCACATTGGTGAATTAATGGGATAAAACTAACCATGTGTCCAACCTCATATAGTTTACTATACCAATGAGACATGGGATTTTATCCCATCTATCGGGGTTGAGACCTATGAACGATCTTTAAACCCCCACAAAAACCATTTAAACATGTAAGGAAACTAATTTAGCTAACAATATAATTATACCAAAATTATAAATATAGATACGGGAGTGAAAACCCTATTTTTTTAAAGACATCCCACCTTAAAACATCACATCCCCAGGTGTACCATCCAATGGAATGGAAACACTCTCTATGAAAAACATTGGACATGGTGCATGTTTGTAGGCCTCCCACTCCTATGTCTCATGTAGTACATGATCGTGCCTCTACAGAACCTACAATAATGTTACAAACAATACATAAAGGGACATCATTGATTGGAAAAATGTTTTACATAATACTGCTCAATAAAAGATTCATCATCAAGATCGACTTTATCGGGATCAAATGTATGAGACAGGTTGGATTGATACCAATCAAACTATAAATTATAGATCACATCATTCAAGGAACAATACCTATAATTTAATAAAAACTGATAATCACCAGGCTGACTATCTTCATAATCTATAACTGGTCAAAAATGTGTGGAAAAAAGTTCCCTTGTCTCCATACCCTTGTATTCTCTACCTAGGGTGATACATGTGGGAAAACACAATCCCCATCATCGAACACTAGAGGTCTTCTCAAGAGATTAACATAAATATTCCTTCATGTCTATTTTGTAGACCTTTGTATCCTAGTTATCTAAACCTACTCAAAAGTATCATAGAAGATATGATGAACTATTAGGGATCTCTCAACTACATTAAGCAATTGTAGGGGTGAACAGAACAACCTACCATACAAGGAATCATAAAGAGATATCTGAATCCTCACATGGAAACTATTATTAAAGGAGAACATGATAAGAGGCATATGAATCCTCCATGAATATCCTAAATTGAAAATTCATGATCAGATCATGTCATCTAGAACCTATATCATTAATTAAAAATGTCCATTGTTCTGTGGGTCAAAGGCTATGCCCAGTGGAACCTATGTAACCATAGCCTTCTACAACCCCAACCATAACTGTGATGAGAATTCAGGACCCCTAACTGAAATAAATATATAGGTGACCCCATTTAGTTGAATAATCTCATGTAAAAACAATTTTCTAAGATCTACAACAAATGATGTCTCACATATAATATTAAACCAGGATACTTTCACCATTCTATCAATGAACACCCACACAGTGTTTCTACCGCTTGATGACCTTGATAAACTGACAAAAAAGACCATGGAAAAATATTACCATTTCCATTTCATGAATGGAAGAAGTATCATAATGAAAATAGGTCTCTAGTGATCCACCATTAACTAATGACCAATGGAACACCTAGTGGTTAACCATGGTATATGAGATTTAATCCCAAGACCCCAATACTGATGTCACATATCTCAATTTATGTAAGAGATGCTTGATTGATATTTCCCCTAGGATATTAATGTATATCGAAGAAAATCATATCTTTTATCTGTTGGAACCAAGGCATTTTCGTGTATATAAATCAAATATTCTTTATCCACAGACCAATCTGAATGTAGGCCATGTTTTGAAATATGCTCACAGATAACCAATCCCTTCAGATCTAGAAATTTCCTTATCTTAACCATTTAAATAGGGAAGAGTTAACTAAAATGGCATAGATATATTATTTATCAAGATGTTATTGAATCTCTAGATGCATATTAGAGAATATGGTCCTTAATCCCCACTCAACATTTGATTGTTGTATGGATTCTTCCTATGTTCCTAGACTCAATGAATCAGCCACTTTGCTACCTTTTTTAGGCCCATAGGTAAACTAAAAATCAATTAAATGATGAAATTTGACCCATATTCATAGTCTGAGATTAAATTCATGCTACATACAGTTATAAATGAAGCTCTAGGGGTGGGTATACCCCCTAAAGAGCTCACCCATAAAATAATGTCTCTAGTAATGCAAGGTACGGAAAAATGATTCTACAAATTTGTCATGTGTTAGATAATTTCCATTATGAGGACTAAACTTCCATTGTTATTCTGAAATGACTAGATCCTACTAAATCATCACTTATCATAGTCGATTTATAATTCATCGTAGACCACAATATAACCTCTTCCTAGTCCTAGAAAAATTAGAATTTGTGTTGAGACAAGCCTCCCTTTGAACTCTTGAATGTCTATATAGCATGATTCAGACCACAAGAACATATCAATCATTATTATAAGACTAGTATTAGATTAACCAAATTGGTAGAAGTCTTTTATGAAATTCCAGCAATATCCAACTAAACCTTAGAAACTATATATATAGAAAAATTTCTTGGGCTATACCTAGGATACCACAACACTCACCTTTTATGGGTCAATAGATACTCAATATTATGAGATAATAGATCCCATCAATTTTTCTTTTTTTATTCATTAGTGTCACTTAACAGGAATGTAATAATTCCAATGCTCTCTCAGTTTACACGGAATGATCTGAAGTTGATTTTTTTGGTCTCTACAGGTATTATAATACACAAATATTCCATCAAAAACTAATACGAACAAGGAATCTAGATATGAGTGATAAAAATATTCATCAGTTTCATAAAAATGGATGGTGGATTCTTCATAATGAATGTCATAAAATGTACTCATACATAACATCTCTTCTACTGATTTTTTTACATGGTATGTATATTTCCTTAACTCTAGCTGATGATTTTTTATCTCATATTAATCTTGAAATCACCTTTTATCTTTATAATTCATTATTGTGTTCATTTAATATAATTAGTGGATACTGGTTCCTAACCTTAATCTAGTTCAACCATCAATAATTTATTCATAGAGGAAGGTCCCATCTGTCTTAATGGTGAATAAAATCTGTAAATCCCAAGCGGATTTTCTTGGATTTATAAATCCTCTGGCTTTTATATCCTTTATCCACCTCTTGATATCCTAAAGTTAATTATATACAATATTTTATAGAGGAAAGAACATTGCATCTCTACTTGGAATGAGGCCTAACATAATCACTACCTCTCATTGAGGATGAAATCTAGAAATATCATTAATAAATGATTCTCTGAAATGATCAAACACTAGAGGGAATTAATCTTGATGTAAACCATGATCATCCATGAAGAAATTGGCAATCTCATAGATCAATCCACCGTGCCAATGAAGTTGTTGTCCATAACTTCTAGACTGTACATCCTACTCGCCCTTATGTTGAAAACTGTTACCCTATGGTGATGTAAATAATAACATGGATAGATAGTTGACAACAAATTCATGGTATAGAACGAAAAAATCCATCCAAAGAATGACATCAAATCACAACATATCAAGAAAAAATATGTCCCATAAGAAAGGGAAACAACCTTCTTCATGGGGAAATCCCAACATTAGAACACTCCCTCTGATCATACTCATAATAGTGTGTCCAGGGTTCATTATACCATAGTAATACTATATTTAATGATTATAACATTCCATGATAAATACATATATAAAATAGGGTAAATAACACATATAAAATAAATTAGATACTATAGTGGGGTATACTAGAATATTATCTCAAATAGTAGATGTTCCTTCGCCTGATCATCATGTATCATCTATAATCCATGAAATCTACATGATCCACAAACCTATGATATAGATAGACTAAAATGAAAAAAAACAATATGTTATAACTTCTGGTAATCAAGAGTTCAGCTAAAATGGATAGTAACTCGACCTCATCAATTCATGTTGGTTCTACTCTAAATCCCTGACAGGAATGACATAAAATAACATCCCATGAGATTGGATCTAGTCCATAACCTCTCCCATAATAATCCAATTTAGTGGTCTTATAGAATCACCAATGATGTCCCATATGGCCACAGGCCTAACACTCTAGAGGTTCACTATCACACAGAGGCTTTAGTTTCTGCTTTTTACACACTAGTGACACAACAATTTGCTACTAATAAGTGTACTCTAGCTGCCACTTACCTAATGAGAAACCTCAAGGGATCACTTCCAGCTATAGGAGGAACTACTGGAATTTGGAGACAGTAGTCTTATATACCCAATAATATCATTGTCCTTCATTTTATTTCTCAATGATAAGAGACTGAAAATGTTTTTTTGAAAATGTAAAAAGGTTAAATATATTCACTAGATTACGGATGGAATACATGATCACATCCTCAATGAAAATCACATGAAAAATATCATCTCTAGATTGAAGTAGTGAAAAGTGATGCAACTCAGTCAAACAGTATCAATACACCATAACTGATATAAAACCCTAATCATGATTCATGAACACCCTAGATCTATCAGTTCATAGAATTTGATGAACGAACTAATCATAGAAGGATTTATGGAAATCAACGGTTACCATTCTCAGATGGAGACCAGCATGGATAATTACATCCCACCAATTCTTGGTCAAATAACATAACATGTAATTATACAGCTCAAACATCTACAGTGGTGGTGTCTCTAGATTCATAGAGATAGACAAGGAGACCTCCATCAATAACTCATTAGAATTTAGATCATCATTCCCCCCGACAAAGTGGGATTATGATGCTAATGGAAAATAGGTTCAAATTAGCAATCATAGGTGTAGTTCGGGGACCATGTTGCATGGATGCTTCAAACCTAAGAGACGATCAAAGACCGGTTCATCAGTTCCCATATTAGGAACAACGGGTGGTGAATCATGTTGCACACCAGGTAGTAAGACAATTGCTTTAGAAGCCACCATGTCTAGAGCATGGTCATCACCATCATCCTATCATATTACATGGGGCCTTTATGGATCCATTTATCATATAATTCCAAGATCATGCCTTAGAAATATCATAGAGTAGATAGATATAAATAATAGTGGAAGATGAACATATGAAAGAGCTCACAACCCATGTTATACTTACCGAACTACCCTCATAAAAGGCCTCATATTAGAATGTGATAGAGTATATTAGAAGGGTTCTAATTGATGAAGGGTAAACCAAAACATTCCCCATCATTTAATAGATACAATTACATATTTTTTATATTTAATAAAATGGATCACTCCATTAAATTATATAAACATGACATGGCCTGATAAGGATGTGAAAAAATTTCATTTTATGAATCATGTTTCACATTTATGATCCAGATTTACTTATTTCAATATAGAGGGGTTCATTTAAATTGGATATCCATTCCTAGTGAATCATGTCCCACACACCAACTCACTAAAAATGAAAGCTATCCTATTTTAATATAATCGAAAAACTTAGTAAATTGTCACATCAAACACATGATGGCCTATAAAACCAAAGGAATTGAAACTAGAAATCACAAAATAATAGCCAAGGAAACTAACATGCAAAATATATCTACCAACACATCACTCAAAAATAACTGAAATATTAAACAATGAAAAGTTTGAAATGAACCTATAATGAATGGAAATATATATTAAATTGGATTTTACGTTTTTATGATGATGCATGTAACTATTTTACTTTCCCTCATATCATTGGGTTAAGGATGGAATAAATCTTCATATAGATTAGTAATAATAACTACAACACAAAATTTGTATCAAAAAATGATGAAATGATATCAACATTAATAGGAAAAAGTACAGGGAATTTGAAATTGAGGAAACATATCATTAAAACTATATATGGGTTCTCGATTCCCTGAAATGGATTATAACCATGTTCAAGGTGTTGATAATATCCAAACTATTTTCTCTAAATAGTATATAAATAAAAAAATCCCCTAATACCACATTATGAAATCTCATACTCAGATTCCACATAATGGATCCTTGACTATGGTTGATCACATGGCCTCAAGTCCATCAACCCAGATGTTAGTGGATGATGGAAAGAATCGAGGGCCTTGAGTGTGTCCTTGGGGAAACAATGCCCTCATTTATAGAGTGCAACATGTTGACTTCAAAATAATAAAAGGTAAATAATTTAATTAGTATAAAATAATGGAATATTAAATTATAACTGAATAATAATAATAATTAAACATGTGTAGTTGATAAAAATCTTAAAAACGGATAATTATTTTTCATGCTTCTGGAAAGATGGAAATATTGGATACAAATAACTAGACAATCTGATAATAAAAATGTAGAAAAAAGAAACCAAAAACAATCATCATCAAACCGAGATCCATCTATGTAATCTGTAACCAACTCCATTCTAAAGCAGTAAGCCATCAATTGTTTGATGCAATAAACTTCCCTTTACCAACACCTACACACATGTAATCTTCATGGGTACCAATAGAACCCAGGTCTGGTGTGAGATTAATCCTATTAGGGAACTAAAATTTATTTCTATATTATCATGCTATGTAATGTAAACTAAAACCATGTGAAAACCTTCATATATAATTATATTGTTGTACAGAAACATAAATCCAAGGTATGTGCTTCATCAATCTACTGGTTTCTAAACATGTAACTAGTTCATTAATTAATTAATTTATAGTTTATATAATTTTGTCATGTTGGGAGTATCCATCAATGAAATGAACTCATAATAGTAATTGTATAGGATGCAATATGTAATAAGGAAAACCATAATGATATTAATAATTACAGGGTTCCAAGATAATAACCAAGGAAACCATGACCTCAAGGATCAAAAACTCAGTTGTAACAGTGCTCTATCTATATAGTTAAGAGTCTAATGTATGGATAATCGTCCAAGGTATTCTACAATAGTATTAACTAACTGAGTCCATGGAGAACATCCAAGGTAAAACGGGATGCACTATGGCTAGGCCCAAGGATATAACCAAGGCACATCATGTCTTTAGAAGTCATGTTGTATTCAAGCAGTGTATCCAATGTACCCACTAATAATATACGAGGGATCATAACATTTAATACTGGTCATCCACTGATGGATGAATATCATGATCCATGGTTGGTGACAACCAAGAAAACCAACATCCATGATTCGAAATGGAATAGATCTGTACTCAAAGACATCTATCAGGGATACAATAACAAAATCAAGTCATAACACAACTATAAAATTGCTTTCAATGCCCATATATATTTAGGTACCATAAAATAGATTCATTTAATCAATTAGGAATGATAATTATTTTTCCATTTAACAATTCAAAAAGATCATTCCATGCTTTTATACAAGTGATAAGGAATATACAGGAATGAAACCATTTACAATTCATTTGAGTCATAAAGTATACTATTGATTAACTAAAATGGATTCCATTAACATGGTAATGTATGGTACAAACAAGAAACTGGGCCATTTTATTATATTACATTAGGTCATGTAAAATTTATAAAATATAATTTCCATTTAAAGTTAATGTGATTTACCATGTAAAGCGGGTACCATAGTCGTATCATGTGAGGATAATACATGTTCTATCCAATTATCAACTCAAAATTCAATAGTTATTTAAATAATAAAGGATTTATATTATTATGGCCAAGATGTTTCACACCTTAATGTTGGCAGAAATATATATGTCAAAAATAGATAATCATACATATGGAAAACACCAAACATGGGTTATCTTCCTTGAAGTAAAAACTACCAATACATGATAACATATTGAACACCATTCTTAAAATATGGTTATGAAAACCAAAAGAAATGAAAATGTCATTAACATATGGCGCATGATGAGATCAGTACACCCACAATAAAATTTTTAAAATGACAACTCGTGAAAGTGAGTTACATACCACCTACCTCGTACTTGTATAAATCACCTCATCTAGTATCAGACTCTAATTTGTTTTGGATTTCAAGAGATTTAAAGAATGAAACAATGCCATGAAGATAGAGAATATGTCCCAAGATCTATAAATCAATATTAATAGAATGAAAATTGACAACTGATTAAAATAGACACAAGTAAATACCTATGTAGATCCAACAAGATGAATAATTATCGGAATAGACTTTGGATGGATACTCGAATACACTTCCTTGAATAGATGGATATTGTATTTTAGAAGGGAAAAATGGGATTCTATCTACAGGAAAACCATAATAGAGAAAGTGTTTCATTAAATTTTAATTTTAAGGTAAAACACATAACATCACCCATAAATGGACCTCACAAGATTTTCCATCATGGTTTGGAAAAACCATTTGACAACTATTCCAGGAAGGCTGTAGGAAGGGTAATACGAAATTTTTAGGCCATAAGATTATGAAAACAATGATTCATCCATGAAAAATGCCTCTATAATTTGTCCATAGTATTTTTTTAGGCCATGTTTACCAAATTACATGGATTGGGAAAACATTACGCCATATATCACCCCACTATCTAGCCTTACATAGTTAAAAATAAACATGTGTTGAGCTTCAAATGTTTTGTTGAAACCATAGGATATTCCATTTTATCTTACAAGATGGTGTTATGATCTCTGAATAAGCTCCGGATACCCACAAATATTTCTCAATCTCATTAGGGATCGACATTAGTACCAAAATAATAAATTATACCAAAATTAAAAGGAATTATACCTAAATGAAAATTTTTGTTCCTATAAGGATAAATTAAACTCATAAAATCATTAGAATTTATTTAAATATTAATCCCACAACCATGTCGAGAGATTGAGTTTTTAAAGTGAAAATGTTAACTAATTTACAAAATTTTAATAATAAAATCAACATTAAAATGTTTCCAATGACATAAATTAGATAAAATAGTTGTAAAATTTGTATATTTTTACAGTTTAAAACAATGAAAAAAATAATTTAACAGTATATATTATTTAAATTAAAGGGGGTTTTTATTAAAATTCAACATTTTTATCAGATTCATCAGAAAATAATTTTCTTAAGAAAAATGATAAAATTAACCTGAAATTAGTTTTGGTATTATTCTTTCAAAAATAATAATTTTCATTATAAATTTATTAAAATGATTAATTTGTTTTATTATGTTCACAAAGAATGATTAAAATGTCATTAAAAAGGAATACAATATTTTAGAAGACATATATTTTCATTCAAATGATTCTTATTTTATTACTAATAGATATGTAATTAAAAAAAGTGTAAATATGAATTTTTTTAAGTTAGATAATAATATTATTACATTCTATTATAATGTCCCAGTAATAATGATCATATTAAATAGCAATATGATATAGTATTATTTCATAATAAAATTCCTTACGTGTAATTCAAGATAAAATTAATGTTTTATGTCATATATACTAATGAATACACTGCCATTTTATTATAATATTTGGATTTTATAGAGAATTCAACAAGTATGTTGCTGATTTTTTATTATTCATTGATGATAGTTTGGTGTATTTTAAATTTTATGATGACCATGAAATTCACTAGAGTTTAATCATTTTGACTCTTAAAAAGAATGATTTATATATAATATTTCTAAAGTTAGATTTCTTGATTTATGAAGTTTATATTCATTTAATAATATTCTAGAAAATTGGAATATACATTTATCTTATGAAGGCGATGTTAGTTAGAGAATTTCATATACCAACGAATATGACCAAGATATGAATTTTCATTTTTTAGAGGGATACTATCAGTGATTCATTTAAATTTTTTCATGATTGGATAATATACTAAAAAATATTCATGAAAATTAGTTATTTTTGATTGCACAGTGTACTGTGGAACATTCAATGATAGTAAATACGATATTGGTTAGGGTTCTGATATTTTCTCTACAATGTAGAAGTGATGGGTTTGTGATATATATAGATGCATCGAAGAAGGGACTATGTTTTTTCCTAATATATAAATATTATATTTTTTAATTATGCATCAAGGAAATTAATTACTAAAGAATATAACTACCAATCATAGGATCTTGAATTGGAAGCTACAATATTTAATTTTAATATATGGATACATTATCTATTTGGTGAATGATATGTGATGTACATTGATCATTAAATCATAAGATAAATATTTTCACAGAAAAAAAGATATGAGAAAAATATTGTGGCACGAGCTAAATAAGGATTATTATATCTTAATAAAGTAACACCTAGGGAATGAAAAAAAGGTATTAGATGGATTCAGTGAAAATATAATGCAGTTATGTCAGAAAAAAAGATTTATAGGGATTATATGTTCATGGATATAGTAAATCTGAATATGGGAATCATTAAGGGAGTTGATATATCACTAATTTAGAAAATTAATGAAAACCCATATTTTTTAAAAAAATATAAAAAATTATCAATCTTATGATGAGAAGATTCAAAAAAATTAATGTTTTGAATTAAGGTGAATTAGTATACATTATTTGTGAATATGTTGTTCTGAAATTTGAAAGGTGACATGTGTTCCATATATACCTATACTAAAGATTGATCTATTAGATCAATCTAATAGCTTGAACTTCACTACACATCCTTATAAGACATTGATGTATACATATTTGAGGGAACATGTTTTTTGGGATAACATGATATGGGAATTTTTCATTATGATTCCAGTTGATTGGTTTGTAAAACATTGAAATTAATGATAAATCATCCTATAAAATTCTTGAATAATTTTTCTATTCCTATATGTAAATGGGATTACATTACTATAGACATTATTTACTTACTACTAATGATTGTTCGATATAATGATGCTATATTTGTTATTACAGGACACCTAACTAAATCTACACTTATTCTTTCTAAAATATAATATTTAACTATTGTGAGTCTGAAAATGATCTATATTAATAAATTTTTAAAACCTCATGGTCCACATTTCTTAAATGTGTGAGAACATGATCCACATTTTACATAAAAATTCTTGAAAAGTCTTCAAAAGCCTCTTTAATCCGAGCTTCTTTTGATTACTAACAACAATCCTCATAGTGATGGGAATTAAAAATGGTATATTCATAAAATAGAATAACTTTTTTGGTCATAATCATATGACATTTATGTAATGTGGGATTTATATTTAACATTGGTAGTGTTTTCCTATAAAAATTCATTACATTGAAGTATTCAAATGGTTCCCTATGATTAGTTTTATTGAATAAGGCTTCATACTCTAACTTGTTTGAATAAAATTTATGAGAAAAAAAATTATGCCCAAAACTTTTTGAATGTAATATAACAAATGTAATGGTTATTCCAGATCACATTATTTCAATTCCATGTACGAAAAAGAGTCACACTGATAATCATAGGATTTATTAGTAATTATAAGTAGGAGATCAAGTTTAAATGAATGTATACCCATGAAAGTGTGCTATAAGGTTCATTAAGAAATTGATATTTAACACCATGAACATTAGATTATTTTAAATTCATGATAGAATTTGAGATGTCTCTTATCATCATGAAATTCCTTTAAATTTCTAATAACTATATTACCTTTTCCATATGTAATTATTCAAAATTAAATTCCAAACCAAAGGTATGTGATATCTATTAATAAAATATAATTGGAAACTAATATTTCATACAATGAATTAAACAACCAGATTCTAGATGCTCGGGATAATGTGTTTATGAATTGGAATACTTATATGGTAAAGGTACTTTTGAGAAATCATTAAATAGACACTGCAATGTGGGAACCAAAGGATTTTGTGAAGGATAACAACACACATCTATTTAGAAGTTAGTATCCCTGAAATACTATGGATAAATTTCATTATTGAGGAATAATGTAATTACCTAGGACAATTAAATATATTTCTTTTATAATAAATTTAATTTATTTTATAAAATTCTATTAATTTGACACTAGGTTTAAACAAAACCTGATACTCTATTAAAATATTATTTTATTATGAAAATTATCTCATAACTTTAAATTTAATGGTTTTTAATAGAATAAAATAATAAATAATATATATTGATCACTTTTACAATTATAACAAATTTATGATCCATGAAAATAAGACTCATTTGGAAGAACAAAAAATGTTTTCTGAAAAAAAAAATATTATTTATAAATAACCGTTTAGTTGCACATCAAAGACATGGTATTGAATTAAAATATAGAACATTTATAATTTATTTGAATTAAATTATATTTTTGAAATTTTAAGACCAGAAATTCATTTGGGAGAATTGTTTTGATTTTTTCGAATCTTTTTCAATTTTTTTATGAAAACTAAAAATACAATGATTTTTTTTGAAAAATTCCTTTTCATTTAAATATTATAAAACTTATAATTATATTTTGAATTAATTTTAAAGAAATATACCATTAATTAATTTAAAACTATTAAAATTTATGACATTTTAGTTGTTCACATATTTTATTTTGATGTGAAGTCCTTATATTCTTTTGAATATTTTCTTTTCAAATACTCGATTTCTTATAATGTATGTGGGATTAATTATATACTAAATATTCTACCTTCTATGAATTTAATTTGAATAAATTGAATCGATTTCTTGAATAATTATAATTATAAATTTCTATTATTTCGAACATATTTTTTGGTCAAATTAATTGTGAAAAAAAATAATTACCGAAACTATGGTAAAAATGGATTTACCGGGAGTTATGCTAAAAGAGAAATGGTTAAAAATGACCAACCAACCAATAAAAACCCATTTACGTTGATATTTAGACCCCATACAATCAAGGTTCTATAATATAATTTATTTGAATATTTCTAATGAATAAAACATGGTTACGTTGAATCATAACAAAATATTACATATGTGGCACTCACATCACTAATAAAAGGAATCCTCTCGTCTCTCTTTTCACACCATCAAACCAATTTGGGTTAGCCAAGACTTGATAAATTGCATTCCAAAACCCATACCCCCATTTTCATTGAAATATTTTTATGAAATACATCATAGGAATGATGTGGTGAAAACCCATTGAGGATTCCCAAAGAAGAGGTAATATTCTTAAATGAGTTTTTTTATTTCCTCCTCCACCTCATTAAATAAGTATTAAAACAATATTATATAATAACTTAAATATATTTAATATAATTATAATTTTTTATGATAAATTTTTTATTTAGAACCACTCCCTCCTCCATCAAATGGGTTAATAAATCACCATTCGTGTGTATGGAGGACTACCACCTCACGACCTATTGTAATTCATTTTTCCATAACCAAATTTTACATTTTTGTTTGATGAAAAATTTGAAATATTATATTTATATTAAAAACATAATTATACCTCTAGATTTTTAATATCGTATATTAATTTAATAAATTCTATTTATTTTGAGATATGATATCGTCGCTCATCTGTATAGAGGAATACCGCCTCACAAAGCGATGTGAATCATCATCCACTAATACATTACAAGAAACATTATAAAGATATTTACAAGAATTATATGTAATATAAATTATATAATTATTATATTAATAGAATATTTATAATTCTCAAATTATAATAGAAAATCATTTTATTTCTAACATTTTCCATTAATGAAAGCTGATAACGTCGTTCGTGTCTGTGTAGACTACCGCATTCACAAAATGATGTGGTACTATTTTTGTAACAGAAACACATGGATGATATATAAAAGTACATTTAAATAAATAATTTTTTATTTATGATATTATGATCATTCTGGAATTATAGTATATTTGTTAACTTCTGTCCATAATGTGTATTATAAAATGTAAACTTTACTCATTCGTATGTACGAAAAACCATTTCCATGACCATAAAATAATTAATTTTTTAATCAATATTTAATGATCGGTATTAAAATTATAATTTAGACTGATTATTATTTCATGATTATTATTCTATATATGATGAAACATAGTAATATGTGAAAACATTAGGCCATTAATGAAAAAACATGAATGAAAAAACAAGGAAATTATCACCCAAAACAAAAAATAGTAAAAATGAAATACTACTAATAAATGGGAGATAATATGTAACAAACAGAACATGTATGATATTATAAAAATGATTATTGTTCTCAAATAAACTAATAACAATATTAAAACAATTACACATGATTTTAAATGACTCCATGTAATGGAAATCTTGATGTAAGTGATTTCATCTAAATTTATATTCCTTTCAGACTAATGGTTATTATGATATAATTCACTTTTATAAGGTATATATACTAACTCTTTGAAATGTAATATCACAATTCATTAATACATCAGGGTATTTTATGTTTCACTTAGAATCATTTAAAAAAAGGGGATTTTACATGAACACTACCAAGTTGTAATTTTGTTGTAAAATATAACTTTATTTATTGATCATTAACATAATCTTGAAAAAAAAATATTTTAATCATATTTTATTGTAAATTGAGTAATTATTTAATATCTATAATCATGAATGATGGATATGATTATTTTCTAACCTACATACCATTTTTATACTAGCTTAACTCTTTGAATGTTATATTATTAACAAGGGAAATATTGAAATTTCTATAACTACTACTCAATATAAATGTTTGTTTATAAATAATATTGAATCATGAATTAAATTTACTATTGAATATTTGATAAATTATTTGGGCCTTAAATTATAGTTAGTTACTGGTATTGTATAGCCCCTATATGATACAATAATTATCATGATAAAAAAGATATACATATTAATTGTGTCTCTATCTTTATTATTTAATCCATCTTGTGAATGGTCTCAAAAGTATTGGTATCATAATTACTCAGATCATGGAATCCAAATATTAATAATTTCTTTATTTGATAATTAGATTGTTATTATCAATGATACATTCAAATTGATATTATCTCTAGATGACTTTTATTCTTTTTCATTGATTAAATTTCAGGATATTTTTGTTATTTATAATTTTAAAATAATTATGATATAGATATTTATATAGTCATGTCATTTGAATGGAATTAATGATTAGTTATTTTCCATTTCTATAAATATTATTCTTTGTTAATTAAATGTAGCTTCTGGTTTACATAAAACTTATTGAACATTTGAGGCCTCCCTTAGATTGTTTCCTTTTACCAGGATATAAAGAAGAAATATTGGAATGTGATATTAAGGTTTTAGATTATTATATATTTTTATATATTACGTTTTTTCATTTACTAATGTAAAATTGGTATCTTGGATGTATTTAGTTCTCCAAAACTATAAAAAAAATCTTCTTATTTTAATTCAACCTATTTTATCTATACCATATCAATAATTAATTGTAGGGACTCCATTTTACTAAATTTGGTTCATTACATCTTTTAAATAATTTTATTTATATCAGAACAAGTATACTTTTTGATATATTTTCTATGTAAAGAACTATCTCACTTCACCATTGCATATAAATTTAAAACACCTCTTAGTCTATTTTGAAAATATTCCATAAAATTTCAAAATTAAAGAAAGATGTCATCAATAAAAATATAAATAACAAGAAAGGCCATTTGATTTTATTTTATGTGGATGTTATTTTTCTCCGATCATTTAATAAAATAAAGTTTCTCTATAAATGTATTTGTCTTAGAATACCAAGGCCATATGGGGTTAGTTCTAGACATATAAATCCATGTTCAATGTAGACTCATATTTATCTTATATTCCATGAATGAAAACACTGGCATAATAAATATAGATAACATCTTAAAAATAACCATTGAGAAAGGAGGAATTAAAATATATTTCTTTAAAGTATCTTAATTTTCTTTTTAATGAATAATATGAAACATTATATAGTAATTATTTTCTAAACTAGGAATAAGACTCATCAAAATTTATTCCTTAAACTAGTGGGTATCCCTTAAAAACTATACTTTCTTTCTTTCATACCACATCACCTATTTTATTCAACATGTTCAGAAAAAACCCATTTTTTGCAATTAAAATTTCTATCTTTACGATTGTGTACAAGTTTACATGTTTCACTTTGTTTTCAATCTAATCAAATTCTTCATTCATTACATCAAAAAACATTGGTTGCTCCGACGCTTCTACATCATCTCATGGATATTTCTATAAAAAAGGAGTTATATGAACAATTTATAATTGTTCAGAAGTTTTGATCCTATTATTCTTATCACCCACCAATAATTTGGGAAGCAAATTTTTTCCAAATTAATGGATGATATGAACACATTTTCCCTTATCAATTTAAATGGATGAATCAATATCAATTCCATGGTTAACTTCAATATCATAAATTCTGATAAATAATTTATCTTGATATTTTTAATGAATAAATTTATAATTAACCTCAATACATACTGATAAGTGACCATGGAACTGTTTTGGTAATTTTTATTGTACATTCACATCCAAAAAATAAATATGTGTCCTAATTTATATTTTAATGTATCTATATTTTCTACAATTATAAGTGTATACATGAAGGATACTATTAGAACCTTATTGATCAGATATCCCCTTATTTTCCCCATATAATTTGATAATATATGGAATCTCAAACACCCCCAAATACTTAAAATATATTGTATTGATATAATAAATTTCATATAGGGGAATGTTTGATTATGGACTGTAGAATCATATATTCTAAATGTGGGATACTGTACTAATATATTTTCTCTAGGAGGACTCTGCAGAATCATGTAAAATTAAAACTATTTGAGCCATATATACTAATATTCAACTATTCCTATTATCCACACCATTTTCGTGTGTGGTGTGTATTATACCATAAGAACATGATTAATATCATTATTCTCAATAAAACATTCAATATTTACATTTGGTGATTTGTCTACATTTTATGATGAAATTTTATTTATTAAGTTGAAAAATATATTTTCTAAACATCTATAAAAAACTAACATAGTTAGATCCTCTACTTTATGATTTAAAAAATATCATATATAATGAAATTTATATCATTATTAAAGGTAATTAAATACATTTCCTTGTTTTTTGATTATATTATCATTGAAAAACATATTTCAATATAAATAGTAAATAATTAATGAATGTTTTAATCCCAACATTTAATTGTGAAGAATATTAATATTTTCAATTCCCGAAAATGAAAAAAAACCAATGTCAGTTTCTTATTATATCATTAACATCATGATAATTTCTTCTACATACCTTTTTCATGTTTCTCTAAAACATATGTGCAATCATTTTATTATATAATTTATTTTCTTTCGTGACACTCAGATGAAATTATTTGTTTGTATCTACATCATGCAATATTATCCACACGATTCACTTCCCTCCTGTCAAAATATCAATAGAATCAGAGTGCTTCACAATAGAAACACATATTCCAATGATAAATTTATTTACTTCCTCAAAAACAAAGAAAAACTAAATAGATTGTGTTTTTTCCATTACAAAATAATAAACTTCTTGAAATAAACATTAAATTTCAAATAATATAAGATCGAATTTCTTTTATTCTGAAAGCCTCATCATTTACAAAAGACATTGTTCAATATATTTATTTTTTCACATTAATAAACTTCATAAAATATCTATTAATGTTTAAATAACACTGACTATACAAAATACACGGTCGTACCTTTTATAGACTTATGTGTATTTTAAACCACCATTTCCTTCTGTTTAACATTTTCCATCATCTCTTGATGATTTGAAATTATATAAAAAAACTTTTATGGGTAGGTATCACCATTAAAAATCTTATAAAAAAATTTACATTCTAATCACACCTCTCACAAGGAGTTTCAAGTTGTATAAATTTATTCTCAATCTTCCATTACATATTTTAATATTATTTTTGAATCTTTATTTTTGTTATTTTGATGACTCCCTAATACCTTAATACCTCTAATACACCATGAATCCATTTTAGTGTATATTATTTTACAAACAACAATAAATTCTATTCCCCATTTTAAAAAAGACGCCAAAAATATCCATCAAAATCATATTTATGTTTTTCACCTACATGTTGTTTAGAACAATGTATTTGTAATCCATTAGTTTTATAACTGTAAATCATAGATCATTTTTTTAAACCAAACTATTTCATGATCATAACATCATATTACGTTCATTTTAATTATTCTCAACCTTATATGTGCCTATAATTATCATGGGTTTTCTTTAATTATTTATTTCACATGAATTACACAATAATTAAATTCACTTGGGTTTGTTTTAAACATGGTACTCAAAATGATCATATTCCTATGAGATACATTAATAAATCATCACCATTATTATTAACCTGAAAGGGAGATATTTTATAGACATTTAAAAAATTATACACCTTATTGCATCCCTCAACTTATTGAGACTGAATTTTGGGATTAAGATATTCCTTATCCAACATCTACCATTTTCGATTAAACATTATCAAATTCATTCTCCACCTAACTCATCATTATATCATGCTTGTTGTTGACAATTTATTCTTCATTATTTATAATATTCTCATTATCAATATATTTTAACTACATGAAATTTTTATATTCACTAACTATATAATGATTTTTAATTGGATGACCATCATTCATTTATTTCATGTTCTCTATCATTAGATTATTAGTTTTTGAGAGAAAATCATTCAATTATGTTTTAATTATAATCTCCGTCTGAGATTCATCATTATTTTTATGGAGTTTTTCCATTCATCACTAATAAAACTCTCATCAGTCACCTTTGAAAAAGAATTTTCTCATCACTTTCATCAATAGAATTCTAAACATCCACTTCCTCTTCAGTATAATAATATTTATCACATTTGGATGAAATTTTTTTCATTATATATATATATATATTATCTTATTCAGTCATTTTATAATTAACTTAGTACTTTTCCTTCCTTCATTAGATATATGATCAGACATATATCTTCTTTATCAAAATATTTATATATCTTTTGTGTTTGAAAATTTTCATCAAATTTTCAAATGAATACATTGTAACATAGAATCAGTGGTATCATTAATTTATAAATTCATGCGCCTCTTTCACATTTTAGAAAAGTATTTTCATGAATTTTCAATCATCATACTCATATCATGAACTGAATTGAATTCATAAATATCAATATCAACAATAATTATTTTTTTAGTTTTCATGATTTAAGGGTTGAAATAGAATCCATGATCATTATTTCACTTAATTTCAAAATAATTATATGTTATAATCTCAAATATAATGATACTATATTAAAAATAATATATAGAGTTTTTTATTCCCATTATAATCTAATGATGAAACTTTAATATCAAATATTACAAGAATAATTCAAAAAATATTTTCATAAATTATTATGTATTCAAATTTTGATCGATTTATTATTATGGATCTTACAATATATTTACTCATTATGGTCAAATCAGTAACACTTTCATCAACTAACATTTTGAAATATTTTTATTTCAATATATAGTTATAACGATGGATTCATCACATTTAGTTTAACTTCCAAAGTATTCTACAAATAAAACCAAATTTCATCATCAATTCAATTCTTTTAACACTCGTGAAATAAATTTATAAGAGAGATGAATGAATATTAATTATAGTTCTTCCACTATTCTCATGATTAATATAATCAGTATTTGACTTGGTAGAACCATAAATAAGAAGAGAAAAACAATATGTATCTGATTCCAAAATTTTTTATCTTATTGGAAATAGATGGGGTACAATTCATTCCTTACTAATATGATATTCCTTCCAACAATGATTGGAATACATTTACAATTGACAATGTTCAAAACATACAAGGAGGTCTGATTCTTCATCAAACATTAAATCATTAATATTTAATAGGGTTTCCTCACACTGATTCCAATTGTAATGTTAATTCATGATCTGTTTGAACACGTCGTGGCAGGGGGAGTGGTCAAGTACATTCCTAATTTTATATTATAACTCCACCTTAAAATACATGTAGAGATAATTGAATATAGTAAAGAAAAACATTATCACAGTAATAGGAAAAGTGGAATTTTAATGTCTTAATACTTTATAATAGAATAAATTCATTGGAACACTATTGAAAAATATGAGATCACACTATCTACTAGAATGTAATCCTTTTGCCTTATAATAATCAATTAATATCAGTCACTTTTTCTACAATATTTTCTTTTGATATTGTATGTGTTGCATGTACTGATAATAGGATACTATATATTTCAAAAAAATAGAATAAACCTTCATCAATAGGCCTTAATATAATTATTGGGCTGCTTGTGTTCTTCAGAGTTCTGATTTAACAAGATAAATATTCTTCTTCATTGATTTATTACACAATAGCGAGAGAAAAAATCTTCAACATATTTTTTGACACTAAATTCATCTTTAAAAACACGAATACTATATTTTATGATTTAAAATATTTGTAAATATATTCGTGTATAATTATATAAATCATATATTTGTTAATTATCCAAATTACTATATAACTATATAAATACATTCAAATTTAAAAATCTAAAATTCATTGATCTAGTTATAACAATAACATCAAAATGAAATGGATACCATACATATTTATAATGTCATGTAGTTATGAAAATAATATGGAATCCGCTTCATTTCCCTTGAAACCCACATTTTGTTGGTATTAAATCCCATCACATGCATTGATACATGCACTGTACTATGATAGGATCATGAAAATTTTATTCTTGGAATAATTACTCATAAATTTTATGGATATCGTATCACATTTTATTCACCATAATTGAAAAAATATCAAATTAATTTAATATGCGTATATTCATTCATGAAATATAATCTCACATACATTATTCATCCCACAAGTATTTAACTTATCCATTCTTACACATCCCCTTAAAATAGTATTAAACACATCCACTTGAATGTGTCTTCATTTCCAACTAAGCAAATATTTATAATTCCTCAGGAAAAAATTGGTATGTACATCACATATTTCAATTCTTCTGTTCCTGAGCACTCTAGAAAAACATAAATGGGCATCTCTTTTCTCTTATATGTTTTACCTAAAAAAATACCCTTTAAAATATTCGTGATAGTTATTATTATTATATTTAATAATTATCTTACTATCATAAATTGTTTCTCCATACATTTTTCTAAATCAAATTTATTGAACCCATGTAATAATTCCTTATGTTATGGTGAACTCCAATAATTTAATAATTATCAACGAATATAAATAGTGATTTTCAATTATTCCATATAACTCATTTATGATCTATGATTTTATTTGGAATCAATAAAACTCAAATAAGATATGTGATTCTTCTCGTTGGAGAACAACACACAGAATCCTACCCAACACATGTAATTTTAATAGAATCATTTTCCAAATAAGTATACAATCCTTCATCTAGAAGATTACCATTTCTCATATAAGATTATTATTAACCTCACTAGATTACCTTAAATATGAGTAATGTCATTTTTAATGGAAGATACAACCAAAACATCATCAGAGAAACAACACAAAAAATATCCTCTCATGTATATGACAGTGTGATTTACTTCTAAACAATAAAGAACAAAAACTTAATGATTCCTATTTCTAGATCACCATATTCATCACTAAAGTATCAACAAATAAGAAACCTTTTCGTCTCAACACACCTTATAGTTGAAAATATTATACTCAAATAAGTCACAACCATTATTCAATATTCATTTACATTAGGAGTTGAATGGTTACGCATCGTACTTATACCTGCATGAAAAAACCCTATATTGTATTTACCTAAAACAAAAACTAAAACCCATTATTAAAAAATGTAAATTTAAATATCTAAAAGTTAAATATAATATTTCACAATAATCTCCTCTAAAAAAATTTACACCCCTAGAACATCATACTTACATATCTTTGATGGAAATACTTTAAATAATAAAATTATTTTTTTCATACACTCAAATTGATTAAATTAAAAGTAAAATAATTATCCATTAAATCCCACCATATATATAGAAATATCCCCAAATTTCAAAAAAAAAATATAATCATTTATATATTTTGTTAAAAAAACAATAAGTAATCAAATTATAAAGAAATAAATTCCATAGTATCCAATAAAATAAAATATACAATATCACCTAATCCAAAAAAACAACAAGATTCAACTTACCCTAATATATATAAATCATTTATTTAAAAAATGAGATTAAAAATAAAAATTTAAAGAAAAAATTATTATTTTAATCATATAAATTTATATATTGGTAAAATAATTTTAATAATTTTTTATATAAATTTTTTATAATAGAATAATTCTAAAAAAACATTTGAAACTTCAACTCCATCTGAACACATTTTGATTTAAATAGTTAGACAAAAATTCTTTTTGTGAAAATATAACATACCACTAAAACAAATTAATTTATACTGACCTAATCCAATATGATAATCTAAACCAAAAGGGTAAAAAAATTAGAATAATTAAAATTAAGTTCACTTTTACATTTATTTATATACATTTTAAATTTAATATAAACTTTTAAACCTCACCATTACATATATAGAACTCATGAATTATAAATTAAAATGGAAAAATGAAAAAAAATAGTTAAAAACTGTCTATATATAATATATTATTTTTAGAAGTAAAAAACATTATTAATATTTTATAATATAAGAAATATTTATATTATAAATACTCATGGAAGAACTATAATCGTAACTTTAATGAAAAAATAATTTGGAAATAAATCTATTAGGTGGTGTGGTTTTAAATCATAGATTTATTTAAAACTAGTTGATACAAAAAATCTATTATCTATGCATGAAGAAAATTCTTTTTCATGTGAACACAGAGGTAAGGTTTTGAGAAATATCACATGGATGGTTATCCATAATAAAAATAACATCACAAAAAACCATATCATTAAACAAATTGAATTATGATTCTTATGTATATATATATATATATAATTATTTACTTATATTTATTATATAGTATATAAAAATTAAACACCCATCACATCATTGATGTTAAAAATTACTACAACAAAATGAAATACTCATAAAACACACATTTAATATTATTTTTTAATAATTGAATAAATATTAAAACTAATTCATTTTACAAAACATTGAAGAATATATAATTTTGAAACTAAGAACATTATTTAATTATAATGATAGAAAAAATATCTATAAAATGAACTAGGGATGCATGAGACTATATTTTCCATTATAATAAATTGTTTATCCTATTCATATTTAGTATTTGTTAAATTGATATTAACTCCACTATATTAAAATTCATCCAACTATAATCATAACTAATTTACAAGAAACCCATTATTCACTAGGAAAATATTTCTAAAATGATTTAAAATGAAAATAGATATTAAATAAAAAAGGATATATGTTATAGCCATTTCTTCTGAATAGTATATATATTTTTTTGGAATATATTTTCAAATTATAAATGTGTTTACCAACATTTTAGATAAAATTTTCATTAAAATGATATAATTTTACTAGTTTACATAATTGGTTATTATGTTTTAATCCCTTATAATGTAATACTATCAATAATGTTGAGTATTCTAAGCATTAATTAATGGGAAAATAAATTCGTAAAACATAAAAAAATTAAATGTTTACGATCATATTTATAAAATAATAATAAAAAACTATACAGTGGAAAACCATTATTCTAAAAATAGATTCATTTAGAAATTTTTTTATGATTCCAATTGAAATATTTGGAAAATATATTTTAATAGAAATTTTAATAACTCAATTCATATAAAAATACCTCACTCAATCATCAAAATAAATAAATCCATGAATAATTTAAATTATAAATAAAGAAATAGTCTAAATAACTATTGATGAATATATCAATCAATCATCAGTCAGATACAAGAACATGAAAATGTATTTTAAACACAAATCATTAATAGATGAAATTAATTACCAATAAATTAATATTAAAAACCTTATTTTTTATTCAAAATTTATAATAGGAAGCATATAAATTAATTTGGAAACATTTGATGTAATATTTCAAACAAAAAAAATCATTTAGAACTTTCAAGATACAGATTTTTAAAGTTGATGCATACTTTTTAGCTCATACACCCTTCCATGAATCATAAAAAATTACACTTAACTCTATCTTAAACCAGTGATAATATGATATCCAAAATATGAGACTGTATCATAATTACATTGCATAAAAAAAATTTGTACTACAATACGTTCACATAATATATTTGATTTAGAATTTTGTAATCATTTTAAAAAACATAAACTAAAAAACCCCTTTATCATATTCAACATATTAAAATCATCCCACTATATATGAAAATAAATAATTTATAAGAATTATTTAATGTTACACACAAATATCTACATGAGATACTATCATAGAGACATTATATTCATTTTTTCGTTATAACATGGGGAATTTTATACATAAGAATAGTGTGACATCAAACATTCTACAAGGGTAATCATATGAGATAATAAACGATGATATGAATAGATCATTAGATTAAAATATGGGAATAATCAAGATACATAAGAATTTTATAATGTGAAAATATCATTTCATGAATAATAATATATATACAATAAAATAAAATAATAGTGCGGAATATATTAGAAAAGAGGCATAAAATGGATATGTCTCATAGATTGAAAAAAGTATTATAGAATTATTGAATAACCTTAAATATCATAGAGACCTGAAAATACTATAATCATTTGATATATTTATGAGAAAACTCATTATCACTATGTTTGGTAATGTTAGAAAACTCATTATTCACAAAAAAATTTTGAGCAAAACCATTATGTCCAACCCTAGCATTATAATGAGATATTGAATTACACAAATGCATTAGTATGAGATTAACGAACCCACACATCATCATCAATATTATTTTCTTCCCGTAAAAAAGTCATTACCATGTAATGAAATAATTTTGGGAATAAAAATGGGATTTGAAATCATTTTTAAATTGAGTAACCTAAGTAAAAAATTAATAATACCATCAATAATTGTACCAAGATATTCCCATGAAAAATAATTTGGTACAATAAAAAATTAAATAAAATTATATGTAAATATAATTTAATAATAATAATATTTTAGATGGTTTTAAAAATTAAATGATCATAAGTATATGGTTATGATATTTATTTACCCAATCAATAAATATGTGATATTTAGGTGAATATGAGTTGATCAATTGAATAAAAATACGGTATTTATAAAGTAAAAGAGTTTGAAAAATAATATTGGCTATAAAAAATCATAGTTATGCAATAGAATGGTAATGATGGATCGTTTCTTTTTTATGGATTTAAAATTTCACATTTGAGAAAACACATGTATATAATCAACTGGTTGATGGAGAATAAATTTAGAATAATTATAGAATTTTAATTTGAAATTTATAATGAATATAATCCATTTTACATTAAAATATTTTTAAATAAAACAGAGAGAATAATTGAAAAAAATTACATTCTAAAAACAAGTGAAATTAGTTTTAAAATGATGGGAAATTTATTCTAGTGAAAATAATTTAAAAATAATATTTATTTTTATTTTAATAAAAAATGTTTAAGTGATAAAGTCATATGTTCCTTTCAAAAAATCATTTTAAAATAGGGAGGAATTTTTTTGGAGACATATTAGAAATTTTTTAATATTTTAATACTCAAAAATATAATCTCAAAATTTATATTATAGGTTCAATCGAAAAAAATGTGTACCCACAGATATGTAATATATACATGATATGAAATCATTTTATTATTAGGAATCACTAATATTCAAAACCTAGATAATAAGGTATGAAATTAAATTTCCATTTGAAAAGTGGTGATGAGAAGTAAGGGGATCATATGAATTAATGAATATTTAAATTCCAATAAATAGATGGAAACATTGGAGGAAATGAAATTACGGACAGATGAGAAATTTCCATTGGAAAGAATGTGTGTCACACTAACTAAAAATAATCTCTTAATTGAGAAGTTATTTCATCACATATGATAAAAACAAATATATTATGTAAAATTCCATTAGAGAAAGATAAATTAGTAATGAAAAAATGATTTGGTAGGATAAAAATGTTCGTTAAAAACATGACCAGTTATAATGTTATGACAAAAGGAGAATTAATTTGATTTGGAAAATCTGTAATGAATCACATAACACTTAAATAAAAATGAATTGAAGGACATGATTATGAAGAAATCATTAAAAAAATTAAAAATATTAGATCAACAAATTAAATTTTATCAATATAAAACATTAAGAATAAAATATGGTTTATAATGAGAAATATATCTCATGAAATTAAATTTGAGTCAGAAAAAAACATACGATATTTCCAAATAGTTCAATGAAATCTAATATCCTCTATAAAAATAAAAAATTTAAAAATCCCTTATTTAAAAATTATTTTCAAATAAATATTTCTTTATATATATATATATTATAATTATTCTTTATAAGTATATTTGTAAGTTATTATCTATTGTAAATATTAGATGTGGGTAATCTAAATCATTTTGAACTAATTGTATAGTAGTTGTGTTTTTCTAAATTAAAATAACAATTTTATTGATTATAATCTCATAAATTTTACTATTATTATTGTTTTATTAATATTTATTTTGTTATAATTTCATCCTATTAGAGTCCTCATTAAAATCTCTAATGATTAGACTACTGAAAAATATGTTTTTGTAATTTTTTTAACATACAAATAGTTTTATATTAATTAATGATTTTAATGTTAATGTTACCATTACTAAAGAATATATATTTTTATGCACTTATTTTTGAAATATATTATCATTAATTATGTACCCATAATAATATATGATATTTTTTTTCATTTTTCATGTAGGTGGTTAGACCAACACTGACAAAAATAAACAATAATTAATGAATGATTTTGATGATGAAATTTGTTTAATTAGAATGATATAATTATTTATTAATTGTAATGATATTATTTAGAAATTTTTATGTGGTGACATAAAGTTAATTAATTTAGAATAAATTTGAAATAATATAAATAAAAAATGAGAAATGTTTTTATGCAGGTTGTAGCCCACACAACAAGAAAATTTACTTATAATTATGGAATAATGAGTGATTAAGAAGGTGTATTTTAAATTAATAATTAATATTAATGATATTAATATATTTATATTTTTAATTATTAAATTTTAGGCTTATAACCATCTAATAGATGTGGTGGTGTTTGAAAATGATATATGTCTCTAGTAGAGGAGGTTGTATGCACATATGCATGATAAATGTAATTTTTTTATCATAGTTAATGAAAATGAATAACTAATAATTTTTACATTCAAAAAATAACACATCAGTATAATATTGATACTTATATAATTATATTACAATATATAAGGTATTTTTGGATGTTAAATATTAATAATTAAAGGATTAAAATTATGTAATACACACGTTGAGACCTCTCGCTTGAAAAAATCCATAGAAGTTAAGAGAATAAGCTAATTTAGGTTTACCAATGACAAAACCTATTCAATATATGTTTTAAGAGTGTAAGTATTGGAATGGTTTCAAGGAAATATTGATATATATTTGTATGTTTCAGATCTTGGACGTGATCCCCCTATATAAGTTAAAGAAATTCACATTTCTGAACACCCATTTCTTCTAAATAATGGAAAAACACTATATAAAGGTGAATTCATCCAAATGTGAGAAATAATGTTTTCTCTCATGAGATATTGTCAATAATTTCTATAACATAAATTTCTACACATCTATAAACATTTTTTATGTCATATGAAATTTAAATTTTACATTTTATTTTTTTCATATTTTAACACGGTAACCAATGTTTAACTAAATAAATGTTTAATTTGAAATATAAAATAACGCATTATAAAATATTAGTGAGTGAGTAACTTAAAAAAACCATTAATTTTTCAAGTAAATATATAAATATATTAATGAAAAAATTTAAATTAGAACATATCATATATACAAAATAACTTTTGAAGAAATATGTTATTTTAAGAGTTAAGTATTTTAATGTATTACATTCAGATTAACAATAAAACGAGTGATAATATATTTAAATATTGGCTTAGTAATTATATTGGAAATTTTTTTCAACGGATATTAATTTATTTTACTATAAAAATTATATACAATTACAATAAAATTAATCTATGAACCTAAATTTTTTAGCTATTATCACCATATTTAACATTAATCCTGATAATCATATTTTTCTAAAGAAAATAATATATTTTTTATTAAAATTTAATTAATTTTTAACCAAAATTTAAATTACCTTCTTTATATTTTATTTCTATATATAATGAGAAATATTTTACAATATTAGAGAATATGAACAGTAAATAGAGTAAAGTTTTACAAAAAAACAAGAATAGTAAACATGTGTCTTGTAAATTCCACATAGTACATTTAAATGATTATTTTAGAATATATATTATATTTAAATTATTATAGAAACATTTATTTCACTCTATTATTATAAAAAACACTTAAAATTGAATGTATTTTCAAATTCATTATTTTTTCACTATTTACATAAAAATAAATTATTAGAGAAAAATATAATTAATTCATTCTATGATAATGTTGAAAAGTATAATTCAAAATATAAATCAATTTCGCTAAATTATAATTATAACAGTTATAAATTTATCTTTTAAATTAAAATATTATATATAAATAAAAACTAATTTTATTAAAAGATGGATTTTTAAAACATTATGTGTAATTAATCATATTTGAAATAAATTACTAAATTATAAAAATTATAAATAATTATTTTTAAGAATAAGTATTACATATTTTAATAATTAATTAACTGTGAAAGTTTTAATATATTAAGGTTAAATAAAATATAATTTTTTGAAATATTTTTTCAAAATGCATCCATTTAAAAAAATTCCAAGAAAATTAATAACATGTAATTACATTAATTAGTTATTATATTGTAATCCTATGATGATTGTATTAATTATATAATATTATTTTTTTTGGTTTTCATTCATTTCTTTTAAATCAATTTTAGGTGGGAAATAATCTATTGATGACCATATTAATTTAAAAGGTTAAAATTCTAGGGTAGTTACATTCTACACCCATAAAAATATTTTCGATGAGCTTTTTTTAATTACTCAAATTTTCATATAGGTGATTGTGTTATTAACATATTAATCATTTAAGAAAGGTAACTTAACTCAGATTTACCTTTCTCTATTTGGATATATATGGTTACTTGTATTTCATCAAAAAATATTAATCATTAATATAATATGATACAAAACATTATATATTCCATAATCATATACTATCCATAAAATAGATTTCTTAAAATTATTTTATCCCTATCATAATTATTAAATGCAAATATCTATTCTACTTGAAATTAAAATAATCTTTATGCGTCAAACTATTATAATTACTAGGTCATAAAATCATTAACTATCAAATATACAACTTAATTTCCAAATGAGATGAAATTTACCAAAAATATAATGGATGTATTTTCTGTTAATTTAATATTCAATTACAACTCTATCAATACAATATTAATCATATCTCGAAAAATAAATCAACTCTTTATTACATAAACAACTAGTATATGTTGGACCTAATAGTTAAACATACCTCATTCATGTGTTTCCTAATATGTATGCCCTAATATATAAATTTGGAAATAAAATTGGTTTTTGTGGATATTTATATCTTTTGATATATGTTTCCCAATAATTTAATATAAAAATGAAGAAAAATTTATAGATGAGACACATAATCCTCATAATTATTATAATAGAAAAATATTGTTGATAAATTCCACACACTAATAAATAATTGATGTGTATCAATTTGTTATATATTTCAAATATCAACCACAATAATATATTTCATACGTTAAAATGTACCTTTTATATCACAATTTGAATATTCTATGTCTAATAACCATGTAATTATGATCAATTAGTCTACTATAAGACATATTGGTTTATATTTTCATAACATTCTCAACTTCATTTTCGTGATAATTTTTAACCAGATACTAAATCCAATGTTATTATAATAATATTTAAAATAATCAGTATAAATTATTATATTAATATAAAACATCAATACTAATATATTTCTCTAATGACACATTCATTTCAATATATGTCACAATGTCATACATGGTTTATTATATAACTCACTTGGTTCAACCTAGGTTTGGTTCACTGGTGTTCCATCTTACATCATAACCAAATTACATAACATAGTAAATAAATCATTATGGAATGTAAATAAAATAATATTGAACAATTATTATCCCCACTAGAAGGTTTTTCGATGTGTTTTATTTTAGGACCACTCTTCATCCAATAGACTATTGAGAATGTTGATAATCAACCATCATTTTCAGGGGATTATCAATATGCACATCAGTTCCACAACTATATCTACATTTTTTATCCATAAAGGGTCTTAATTCCAAATAGAACCATATATTCAAAAATAACCAAAATTTTGGGATTTTATCCTCTAGATAATCAAGTAACAATGAATTATCTCATAGTTATATCCCTATATTATTCACTAATTTTTTTCTATAATTATCCATAAAATATTCAAAATTACCTAAACTATCCTTAAGGTATTTCTATAAAATTTAATTTGTTATTTACCATTAATTTTCAGCCATTAAATAATTTCTATCTAATATCCTAACCATCAAAATAATTTTGATATAAAATGATAGCAATTATTACTATTGCCATATAATATGCTTCGACAATGACATGACATTATGAAACTATTGTATTAAAATACATTCCCACATTATTTTTGGTTTAATGTTATAGTGAATTGGGAAAAAGTTATCAATTAAATATCATATATTTGTGAATTAATGTAATTTTTACCAAAAATATACAAAACTAGAAAATCCATTAAATTTATTTACTAGTTCCTATAAATTGGTATACAATATACTCTTCTGGAGACATCATATGTTTTACAATTCATTAAAAATGTGTAAAATGTATTAAAAATTTAGGGGATATCTAAAAGACATGGTAAGAGTAAACATAAAAGATAAAAAATCAATGATTACAAGATATAATAATATTATTATATGGTTTTAATCAAGATATATTTTAAATTTCTGGCTATAAATAATAAATACTAAATCATGTTACAAGGTATGTGATAACGAAATTTTTTGGAATGTCCTGGAAATGATTCATAAAAATAGAATTTTAAGTTATCGAGGAAATAAAAAGTATCATTAAATAATGTAATGACATAACATGAAACATGGAGATAATATAGATCCATAATCATTGGGTTTCTTTTGAGAAACCTAATTATTTCCATAACGATTTGAAAAAAAAATATGAATACACTTTAAAATGTGAGAAAATACATTTTTCTTAGGCTTATATAATCAAATGTTATATTTTCAAACCTGATTATATCATGATATTTCATCTTAAACATATAAACTTGAAGGAAATTAAGAACCCCATCCATATTCCTTCATATATTTGTTTTCCATCCTCAAAAAATGTAGAACCCATAAAATGAAAATGTTTTTCGTATCCTTTTATAAAGGTATCATGTGGGAAAAAATTGACAATTCCATTAATAATCATTAAATAATATACCTATGAAAAATAATAAATTACTAAATTATATTTCAAACAATTTTATGAAAATACCATCTAGTAATGGTAATAGACCATTTTTATAACACTCTATAGAAAATGTGTATATAATTATTTATTCAATTTCCCCAATCAATTGATATATGGAATCACGGGGAACACTACCGAATCAATAGAATAAAAATTATAGTATTAATAGATGAAATGATTTGCAATAAGAATTATGGTTATATATCACAGATCATTTATAAATAAATTCGAATCTATAGATCAATTTTTCTATAGAGATTTAATGTTTCTCATTTGCGACAAATATGGAAAAGAATAAAGTGTTAGTTAAAGTATAATTCTAAAGTAAAAATAAAATTTTACTTTTAATATAATAACTAAAATAAACATTTTTCATTGAACACCTTTACTATGAATGTAATATAATAATATCAATATAATTAACCATTTAAAAATATAATAAATGATTCAAAATGATGTAAAATCCATACTTGTTAATAACTTTTATAAAGATGTTTTGTTTCATATTTTTTTAAAGAAAATCCAAGTGACCATGTGACTAGTAAATTTTCAATTGTTATTTTCAAAATTATTTGAATTAAAATATTTAAAATATATGGAAGTATTAACTTTTAGAAAAAAAATATCAATCATGTAGAGAAATTATTATTTTTCAATAGAACACCTAGAGTAGAATTTATGAAATATTTTCCAGATATGTAATTAATTTTTATATTTTTAAACACCATTATCAATAAAAAAAATTTAAATAGAGAATTAAAATTTTTACTAAAAATTATTGATGCCATGTATGGTTTTAGCATTAATTATTCCGTATTTCATTTTCCAAAACGGGTGGATTTTTTTAATAAAACATAGAAAAAGAAGAGAAATATATCATGGAAAGAGATAGTGTTATTCTAATATATACATGAAATTTAATTGGGAGTGTATTTAGTCAATGAAGATCATATGAAGAAAATTAATGAATATTTTACCAAAAAATAATGTATAATAAATTGGGAAGAAGATATACTACCAATTGAAAATGGATGTGGAAAAATAAAAAGTTTTCATTGAAGTTGTTAACCACTTATAAATGTTATAAAATAAGTAGAATGAATATGATTTGGGTGTTGGAACCAAGTTTGATGGAGAAATATGTTTTAAGAGTTACCTTTTTTAGAGTGTTATATTTTTTTGTCAAAGAGTATAAATGAATTCAAATTGTAATAGCCATGAAAACATGAGGATTATTTTATGGATTTGTAATTCACAAATATCATATATTTGGAGAACATATGATGAAATCCTTATTATGGATAGAGGGAGTAATGAAGTGTTTTTATCAAGGAGATTAATGTAGTGCATATGTCAAAAAGTGGTGCACAAGTAAAAAGTTGGTACATAGGTAAAAAATTAACACACAAGTATAAGATTCTTACAAGTGTATATTGAAAAAAATGTAATATTTAAAGATAATATCATCAAAATATTCAAAAGTAATGAAGGTGGTGTGCATGTTAAAGAATAGAACACACTTAGGAAGTGGCACATAAGTATCAACAGCACACAAGGGTATGTTGCATGCAATTCATATTTCAACATGAACACAACAAAATATGAAAAAGGAAAGAAATGGGAGTGTAAGCGGTGGAGTGATGCGCAAGATTTGGAGGGACACTCATGTGATGGAGTGACACATAAGTGATGGTGCGATGAAAAGTGATGCAACAACACACACGTAGGAATGGTTCAGAAGTGTATGTGGCACGAAAGCCTGCAAAATTCCCAAAAAAAAATATTACCCACCTCATTTTTCTATTCCCAACACATAAGAGAAAACATGATCTCTAATTACACTTGTGGTATAATGTGGCACACAATTTTATGTGGGACACATCATGGGAGTTATGCACAAAAGTGACGTGGAAGTTGAAGTGGCACAGAAGTTGTGTGTTATGCACAGAAGTGGCACACAAGTAGAAGTGACACTCAAGTTATAATTTGAATTCAAGCATGTATTTGTGTGAAAGAAGTGTTCTGTTTATAATCCCAATGTTTTTCACAAATTGTGAGTTTTTCCCAACAGTGGCACACAAATTGATTTTGGTATGCAAGTAGGAAGGCGCGTAAGTAGGGTGGCGCTCCCACTAGTAGTCACACAAGTAGAGAGTCATGCAAGTAGGGAGGAATGCAAGAAGAGTTGATCACAATTAGGAAGGTGAAAAATAAGGGATATTCGTGCATGATATTTACAGTAGGAGGTTCTTTCTAGCTTCTTGGTTGGAAAGTGAAGAATTGTTTTCATTGATTTGGTTTGTGAATGTTTATTAAGAAACAAAAAAAAATTACATTAACATATTGGTTATAAGAGGGAGCACAAAAACTATTGAATTGTTTTCATAGTGTCACAAGAGGGAAAGGGAATATACTACATGTTCTATTCCTCATAAAAGGATTGTTTTCTGGTGGATTGGGTGGTAAGGGATTATTTCTGTACCATACCATGGACATATCTACTCTAGTTGAGTAGTGAACCTTTTTAATATTGTGTTCAGGTTGTGGTGTGTGTTTAGAGGGGAAGAACCTCTTTAACATTAGGTGGAGGTTGTTTCTAAAACAATGAAACATAAAAAAGAAAAATGATATCACTTATTCAACCCCTCCCCCTTTTAGTGATACTTGGATCATGACTAGTAACTTCATTGTCAAATCTGTTACGGTTCGGGTAATATTTAAATAAAAACTTTTCAATGGATTTCAAACCAATTTAAACACTAATTATAGTGATTAATAATTCTATCAAGATATGAAATTCTAAATTTTATAGAGTTACCCCAATACAAATAAAACACTGTGTATAACAAGAAAAATGTAGCACAAAATTAGATTTTTCCAAGAAAACAACTACTTTTTTTCTAGATTTGTTGAATTAACTCAATATTCTAGTTAAAGAAAAATAATATCTTAAGAAATTTTTTTATAACATTATATATATATATAATTATTAAAAATTAATTTACTCTTATTATATATATGAATATTATTTTTTTATTATATATTTTAAATATCGGGTGTAAGTAATCTTGTTAATTTTTCAATAGTTTCATATTAGGGGTATTTTTAATCATTATAATCAAAATTTTAATCATTAAATTATCGTTAAATATAATGATGATTTATAATTATTTATTTTTAATAATATTTAACTCTATTAATGTTATGGATTTGACCCTTAATGATGAAATTGAATAAAGAATATTTAGTAATTATTTTAAAAAAAATAGTGTTATCTTAATTGATGAATCTAATATTAATGGAGAAATTAAAAATCAAAAACTAAATCGTTATTTAAATATTTATAAATAAAATTATCAGTACATATTTTCTAAAAATCATTAATGTTATTTTTTTATAGTGTTACTCAAATTGTTGGTTAGACTAACCCAATTATGAATATATAAAAATTAATGGTTGATATCGATTATGAAATTTGTTTATTTCGGAATAATATAATTTTTATATAAAGATGATGATATTATTTAGACATTTTAATGGTTTTCTATCATATGTTAATTATTTTAAATAATTACTAAATTTTCTAGATAAATGTGAGTTATTCAACTTTATAGAGAGGGTTTTCTAAAAATATATGTATTTAATATTTTTGTTTCATGAAGAATATATGGGTTATAAGGTGGATTATAATTTCACTATTTTTCATAAAAATTAAATTATATATTTTCAAATTATAATTAAATTTCATCCGTGTAAACATTAAATAGGATATGTGGTGATGGAAAACAATATGTTGTCTCTTTGAGAAGGAAGTCTATAAATATGAAAAATCAATGTTCATTTGTTTTTCTTAGTAAATGGAATGGAATGAATACTAGGTTATCCAATAATATAATAGGAATTATAAATAAAAATTAAATTTAGTATAATAATTACTATTTATGGGGTAGGTTTTTAAGATAAACATTACAAATAATATGACAAGAATTAAGAAATATTCCATTTGGTCCTTTCTCTTGAATGTCTCCTCAGAAATGAAGGGAATATGTTATATTATTTTGACCATGGAGTTTAGATCATGGAATTTAATTTTAGGAGCTGAATAATGGATTTGTTTTCAAATAAATATCAATGGGGATGTGTGCTTCTAAAGGCCATATATTATCCAGTGTTATATGTTATTAGAAGGAATCAATTATAAACACCAATTATTGTTCATTAATGAAATGACATTATGTATGGGTAAATCGTTCCAAATTTGAAAAAATATAGGGTGGGGTTAGATATTCTTTAAAAATCATTGACCCAAAATTCCCTTATATTTTTAAACATTTTTAAGACTTTTACCATAGGGTTTCTATATTATATCATTTTTGTTTTTCCCTTGTAATATATTTGTTAACAAATTAATAAATGTTTTATAAAATTATTAAATAACACATTTTAAAACATTTGACTCTTATTAACAAACATTTAACCTCTATTTAATCTAAATCATCTTTGAAATATAAAAATTTTAAATTTTAAATTAATACCTATAATATATAAAAGAATTATTTTTTTTTTAATTTTTTTTTTCAATTAAGTATTTTCAATATTATTTTGTATGGATTAACAACGAAATTAGCGTTAATGTATATCTATATAAGATTAATAATTGCATAATATTCAATTGTTATTAGTGATAAGTTTTTTTAATTAGAAGAAAATTACACAATATTAATAAAATAATTCCTTTAAAATTCAACACTTATAATTATCATAGTGATTTATATTAATCATAGAAAAATAGGTTTTATGCATAAAATGAAACTGACAATATTAAATTATAATAAATATCATTGTTTTTATTTCCAGTTTTTTATTTAATTTCTACAAGAAATGAAAAGTAATTAACAATATTTGTGAATAAGAAAATATTTTTTATGTAAAATATTACTTAAGATTAAAAAATGATAAACATGTGTTTTAGGAAATCATAATAGTAATTCTGAATTATTTTTTAATAATTTTAATTAAAAAAATTACTGCCCCAAATAATTATGTTACACATATTTTATGAAAATAATGTAATGGTTACAAAATTAACAAAATATATATCATTACACTATTCACTATAAACAATTCCTTTAGAATAAACTAAAAAATTCCACCAAATATAATATTGAAGTATCTAACAAGAAAATGATTTTTTTTTAAATTAATATTAACACTTTCGAATTTATATTTTAATTTCAAGAAAACATTATTAAGAAATGATTCGCTTGTAAAAAAATTACCTTTTAAATATCAAGTGTCCTATATATTATTTTATGACAACTTATAGATAACTAAATTATTCAATCATCATTTAAAAAAAATATAATCACAGTTGTAATAAATATTTCATTGTGGTGAACATACATTATTAAGATAAAATGCAACATCCTATACACAGAATTCTTTGAAATGATGCCTTTTATAAAATATTTATCAAATTAAATAGTAATATATAATAATTTTAATTGAAAATTTTTTATTAATTTTTATATTTTTTCAATTAATTAAAATATGTCAGGCTTCATTTTTTTTTGAAGTGCTTCGTTAGTTACCTGATTTGTGTGATACAAGATATTAAAAAATAGTAATTTAAATGTTGCATAATATTTGTTCATAATAGATACAAATTCAATAATTCTTTATTATCAAAATAATGTTAATTAATTTTTTAGATTTGGTACTTACTCATGTCGTAAAATTTGAGTTTTGTCGATCTTATCATCTACATTCCAAAATTCCTAAAATAACATAATCCAAAACCAGGATTTGAATCAATTTTGTAATGAAAAAACTATGTCAACCCTGACTCAATAGCTATGTAATACCTCTAATTAATTTATGAATAATATTGATCCCAATAGGCTAATGAAAGCTTATATGGCAACTAACATAACACATTATAAATTATTTCACAAGTTAAAATTTAAACCCAATAAAAACTAAATCTGAAAATAAAATATTATCATTTTTTATGTTTGATAATTCTTCCATATATAATATAAATTATAAAATAAAACCTAATCAAAAACCAATTTGGATTGAACAATATATATCTATATAACTGGGAACCTAAATTAATTGCAATTTCCAAATCATCCTAATATCATATATAATTAATCCATTTACATGATCTACGATGAAAACCATAATAATAAAAAAAATGATATTTTCTTGTGGATTATTTGTGGAACATAAGTTTTATCCCTAGACCTAACCCAATGTATAAGGCAAAAAAATATTATATCATCTCTTTATGAAAAGTGATATGTCCCCACATTCAAATACTAACCTACTCAAACCATATCTAATGATTATCTTTTAACAAAAGTAACAATAATAATTTTTATGTGATAAATAATAAAGGAGTATATACCCAAAAAACATTTGTGGGGTTTGATAAAAACACTAAATCCACCCCAAAATACTTCATGTATAGGCTTTAAAAATTAACTCATTTCATTATAGTTATAAAACTGATTTATACAAATAACACTTATAGATATTATGAAACAAAATAACATCATCATTTTTTTCATCCCATTTAAAAATAATTCAAAACATTTAGTTTTATTTCAAGATTTTTTGAAATACACATCTATAATCCAATAATTATAATATATGATTTATCATTTTTTTCAATATATTATGATTAAATGACTCTAAAATAACATCATTTCCTTTATATTAAAGATTAATTTTTTAATTCATTTAGAACATTTTTAAAAAAATGTCTAGAAAAAAATCATAAAAAAGTAAAATATCTATATAATAATAAACAAAAAATATAGGATTAAATACCAAAAAATTAAAAATATTTGAATAAAAAATAGGCATTGTAAACATAATTTGACAACACAAGTGGTATATTCTCATTATAAAACATGTAATAAAAAAATTAATACATATAATAAAAAAAATATCTTAAAAACATGATTAAGTTTAAAAACTGTATATGTGTAGGTATAAAAATATTTATCCTAGTTAGTACCATTGGTTATTGTAAGGAAATTATAGATATATGTAGCAAGAATCATTTCATAGTATGCAAAAGATTTTATATTAGATTAAACCCCAGTATTCTCTCCATTAGTTTGATTTAGTGACACTTCCCATAGGATGAGAATCATAATCAACTACGATATAATATCCAAATATATAAATATAAATAGTTAAGAGTTGTATATTTATTTCCGATCATGTTACCAAGGGTTCTCATTAAAAAAATACTAATTAGATTTTAGGAAGTGTGTATCTTATCTTATAGAGAACTCAATAAAATACATCATCCTAAACCCATTATCTCATCTCCAAACACACTTAAAAGAAACCATTATGATACAAATTTACATCCATATAAAAAATTAATCTCACATAACAACTGTAGTAAAAAATTAATTATGCTATAGGGCATAACCGAGGAAATTACAAATAATATAGGTAAACCAAAATATTAATTAGTTCTTCATACAAATGAAATGAAAAAACATATATTATCTAAGGGATATTAAACCAATATTATTTTTTTAAATGAATAAGTAAATTATACTGTGACCTATGAGATCCACAATCCTTTATTTTATTTTAAAAAGATTTTTCATAGCCATTATACTTCATAACAGATCATCCCATAAAATATTTTATAATTATTATAATATAAGTCTTGTTTTTAATTTTAATATAATATTTGAGATTAAATTTCTTTATTTAAAATTCTTATACTAAAGAAACAAGAGTATAATTCACATTTTATTAATCCAACATGAATCATTTCTAAATTTTTGGATTAATTTTTTTAAATGAACTTATTTTTTGATATACTCTTGATAAAATTATCATAGGGTCAAATTTTTATATATATTTCTGGTTTTTTATGAGAATAGTGATTACACTATTACAAATACTCTATTTATTATTTCATAATTGTGAAATTTTTTGGAAATAATAATATACTAATCGTTTTTATTAACCATATATTAATTTTAATGTGCAATATACTCCATTTAAAATATAATTTGAATTTATTAATAAATAGTAGACCTTTTGGAATGTAAGTAGTATTTTATTCTAATAAATAAACTATTATTTGGTTTATTTAAATTAATTGACTGGTTTCATAGAGATATCTTATTTCTAATTGATCTATATTCTTATAAACCCTAAATATTTTATAAATAATTCAATAAAAATTATTTGTATCAATAATATATATCATTTTAGAATGAATTTGAATTTGTGTTCTAAAATTGCATTAAAAACAATTTCATTATGTTTTCTTTTAAAAAAATTAATTGATACTGCCTAAGAAATTTTGAATATTATAACATTATTTTTAAATTTTAAAATATAATATTATTTTTGTAATAATCCACATTCATGTTTTGTCAAATAAATGAGTTACCATAGAAAAAAGTTTTCACCATGGTAAAAGTTAAAAGGTTTAACCATGGGGTTAACTAAGTGATAAGGCGTCATATATCAAAAAACTATTCCCTTAACTGATTATATAATTGTATTCTATACCCTCCATTATATAATATTTCTAATTTCAATAATATGGTTCTACAATCATTCAACAATGACGTTTATTTTTTTCGATGTTCATTGTATTTACTAAATTTCTACTCCTATAAATTATAAACATATATCTCTTCTAACACATCAATTCTACACCGATAATTATAAATTTCTACTATACTCTTCAATAGTTTCATTCATAAGAAGCACATATTTTTTAGAATAAATTCGGATACTATGAAGAATCAGTAAAACTCAAATATCATATATGTACTTCAAGAACTTGTTATAGCTCTCAATGTAAGTTATATTTTCGCCTTGATTTTTAGGTCTTCTTATTCTACCTATTATTAAAATTAATATATTATATCATTAAGTGGATTTTTAAAATTTTATTCTTCTGTATATGTGATATTATCATTATGAAATATCACGTTCTTCCTTATTCATTCTTTATAACCTATCCTTATTTGGATTGGTTTTACCACATATGAAAATGATGTAATAATTTCTTTGTTAGTAATGATTAATAAATGTCAGATATTAGTAATATCAATATTAATTAATCAAAAAACTATTTTTTAATGATTATAAAACATATATATACATTTTTTTATCCACAAACCGAATAACCCCTATTTTTGGAATAAATTTTTTTAAAATGTGATTTTTTTGATTTCCAGGAAAATTATCACAATATGTTAAATAGAAACACCATATGTGACACCATTATATTTTATAATATATTACTATTCAATAAATATTTTGTTATTAATAAATTTTTTTGTACAAACCACTGAACTCGTGTGAATAATAAAAAACTAAAAATACGAAATGAAATAAATTAAGAGATATTTAAATAAAAATGATAATATTAAAGTCATAAAAATATGTAATATGATTTATGAAATCATTAACAAATTATATATAATTTAGACATCAATTTTATTTCTAAATAAAAATATTTGTTTACAAATATTATTTTTATAAGTTTTTATATCTAGAAAAAATTTCAATTTTTTTGAGTATCAATATTATGAAATATTTTCATTCACGGATTAAAAAGTTGATTATTAATTAACTAATTATTAAATAGTTAAAAATAAATAAAAATCCATTTGAAGAAAACAAATAGATGTTTTTTGGAAAACATTATTTATTCTTAAAATTATTTTTCAATGTTAATAAAAGAAATTGAAAGACAGTAATTAATGGTTCAATTGAATTAATAGATTATGTATTTTATAAAATAAATATACATTCATCAAATTGTTATTTCTAAGATATTAGAAAGAATGAAATTTTTTTTCCTTAAATTTATAATTTTTTAATAATTATTTTTATATTTTGACCATTTATATTATAATTTACTTCTAATAGCTCTTAGAATTGATTAATGAAAAACGGTTTCAATTATTTCAATTATATTAGAAAATATTCTCTAGTAAAATTAATTTATTTTTTCCATATTTTTTTGTAACCATGTTAACAATCTTGTCCATGTGGGAAGAGAAAAAGGTGTATTGAGAAGTTTGAGCTATGAGATACATCTTTAATTATCAATAATATTTAAAAAAAATAACTAGTTGAGTATATATAGATATTCAAAGTCATATATTCAATATGATGACCATTTGTTGGGATATTCCCATTGAAAATTACATTATATTATTTTAAACCATGTTGGAAAAAACCCTCAGGTTGTCCTCTTGTTTTTTAGTGTGATTGTGTTTATTGAAAATCCAGTTAACCATGGTTTATTATGGATGGTGTTTTGAAAAGGGATGCATTTCCACATTATAAATTTATTGGACTACACAACATAGTCTACCGACCACAAAGGGAGTATGCTGAATAGGGAAAGAGATAACTAAATTAATGATTTCTTCATAGTACATTTATATAGACTATGTTTAATAATAAGTGGTCCAATTAGTGATAAAAATCTATAGGAGGCCCACATTTCAAGAGAGGATTGATGTTTATGGGAAGGCCATCATATATGGATGAGAGGTGCTGATTCATTTGTGGAAGGTATCAGTTGCTAGAAGGAAAGAAATGCTCTGTGAGGACCTCATATCATAGATTGTTGAGATGGATGTACAACATAAAATTATTGGAAAATAATATTATAGGGTTATTTGAATTTATTAACAAATATAATGATTGATAATCATATAATTAAATATATTAATTGTTATTAGAAAAAATATTTTCTCTGGGTATTATTCAGATATGTCAGAAAAATTTAATGAGGAATGATTCACGATGGAGATGAGGTTTGTGGTGGTGGATCCCATAATAAGGGAAAATTATCATGAATATAGTCCATGGAAGTTGTTTTACTTGGGTATTGTAGCCTGCAAAGGAAGACTATCCACATTGTTGATATGGTCAACATGGTATCAACTATCCTTGAAAGAAAGAATGTACACATAAGATGAATCTATCCAAGGAGAATTTATGGCCTACAAAACTAGAGGTGGTCCATAAATCACTCACAGCATGCAGTGAAAGGTATTTCCATGATTAATCACAGAATTTCACATTGTGATTTAACTAGTCTTGAAAGTAATTTATGCAAACTGACAATACCGAGAAAAGTGTATTTCTTCTGTTAGTGAAAATGGGAATTCAATATAAATTATATCTATAGTTCAGGTTTCATAAATTCATGAAAATTAAGGGACATAAAATTCCATAAACACTGAATGGATCTCTTCCACGGGATGTGAGCAAAGGAAGAGTAAGACATTGATCCTATTCACTGGTAGTGATCCAGATAAAGAGACAAAGGGAGTGACCCTTGGAAAAGAAGTTTAGTACCATTAATATTGTAAAGTTATGAAGTCTAGGCATAAAAGTGATATCTCATAATCCTTGAAATTTGGTAGTGAGGGAGAGTAAATTTGGTATATATGCACACCACCATTGTAGGATCCTTTGATGTATCCTAGTGAGGGTGAATGAAGTAAAATCAATATGTCCCATGCATGATTTCATTTCCGTTCATTAATTTTTATAGGAGAAAGAGAGAAGTGTGTTTTATTTATTGATGAATCAAGATCCTAAGGGAGAGTTGTTTTAATCTTTCATACCAAGATTCACCTTGCCTCTTAGGGTATTTAACCAAATATGGATAATCAAACACAAATTAATTACAAGGGTTTCAATCCCATCACATTGTACAGGGAACCACTAATTTTCATATCATCACAAAAATTGATCCCTATATTTTAGTCATTAATTGACCAAATATCTTCCAAAATTTCATCCCCACCTCCTAAATATTTTTACCCCACAAAATGTCAATCCTAATAATTTTTATGGTTTTTACCAAAGGAAGGTACTCAAGGAAATGGAAATTGAATATATTGATTTATTTAATGTTTCATTATTTTATAGCATCCTAAAAATATTTCATAACTATATTAAAATATTTAAATTATTATCTTTAGTATACTAAAATGTTTTAATGTTAGTGGTATAACCATTTCCCAGCTTCTATAATTATGAAAGATGATAAATGTGGTGATCATTTATAGGTATGGACTACAATTACTATGACTTGAAGTGTATCATGTTTCATCACAGTATCACATGAAATATATATTGACAAGTAAGATTAATATATATCAAAATTATTATATATTTATAATTATAAAATGGTAAATTATTATTTACCTTCCTCTCATTACATAAAATTAATTTTTAAAGCATCATCCATGCATATGTGCATGATACCACCTCTATGGTGTTATTTAGTTAATTTTACACCATAAAAATATATTGATTTTACAAAAAGGGTATAAAATAAATAAATATTAAATATAATATTTTTAAAGTTTCTTTAGTGGAATAAACATTGACTATGATAAATGGAATTATTATCACTGAAATATTTATTTTAATTTATAATTATTAATAAATTATATATTGGAAATTATGAATGGATCAAATATGCTAATATAAGTATGAATAATGTAATAATAAAAATTTATAATAAATTGAAAATTTTAGACATGATTTTTGATCATGTGTGATGAAATAAAGGACTAAGAAAATGATTTAATTTTCAATATCATTTTTAATCTGAATTATTCGTGTCTAAGCCTCATTTATAGATATTTTATAATTTCTCTATGCCTTTAAAAAAAATTATTTTCATCTCCCCTGATTATATATATAGATTTTATGTACCCATTCCATTTTACACTATTTATACTCCGAATTCTATAATGTTTTTTTAAAAAAATCCATCTGTATTGCTTCATTTTGTTTTGAAATATTATGTTCAATGTACACATTTTTTAAAATTTTAATGAAATTATATAATCTATATTTTAATAAATTATTAATTACATTATTTTTCATATTTAAATTCATTTTTGTTGATTTAAAATTTATATTCATAATTTTTCCTTCACATGTTATAATATACTTTTTACAAAAGTGTTAATAGAATCATTTTTTTAATGAAAGAATATATTTTACCACCATTATTTAATTTTATTGTTATAATACTTTTTCATGTTTGCATAGATTATAAAAAGAAAAAAAAATTCAATATTCCTATGATTTTTTTAAATGATACCAAATGAAATATTTATTTTAACACGATTTTCAATGAATATTTTTCATGAATTTTAATAAATATTTTTTCAACTAGGTATACATTCGTCATGTATGATTAAATTTCACTAGGGATATAATTATATGTAACAATCCACATTCTATATTTCTATATATTATGATGATTATATTTTAAATATATATTCATGAAAAACATTTAAATTTTTAGTAAATAATTATGGTACATTGAAATGAGGAAGGATTTTATGATATTATATAAAAATGTATTGATATGATTATATTAAATGTGGGATTAAAATTATATATAACTCTTAAATTATTTGGGAACATTTTATATCTCATGGTATAACATTGAATGCTTTTGCTAATAAACCCAATCTTATATGGGATCCATTCCACTTTGAAATAATGGGAATGTGGAGTTAACCCAATCCACTATTTGACCTTTTCCACTATTTTATGATATTAATCGTTGTGATCCTAGAAAAAAAATTTATTTTTATGCATATGATAATTCTTTATTCCTATGAAATGTTATTATAATTAATATATGTTTGTGTGGATCATGATTTATTATTAATGATTTCACTCCCTTATGAATCATGTTTTTTATATAAAAATGTTTTAGTCAAAAGGTCATAATGTTGATCCAATAACCATTTTGGTATGAATATTATAAGTTAGAATTATTCTATCATACAATCAAGAATTTCACATGAAAACATATGTTATTTAATTTATGAATTACACTGATCTTCAGACCAAAATATTTCATATTAACCTATTTATAGAGGATTAAATAAATTGTATTAATTAGTATATGACTAAAAAGTTTAATATGTGAGAGGAAATTTTTGTGATATATTAAATATATTCATAAAATGAGATGATTTTTTATCAATAATCAATAAAAAAACCATTAGAGTTCTAGGGAATATAATATTGTTTTATGTGGTGAATATTCATAAAAAAGCTTCTATTATTTATATATATCTTTGTCCTTTATCATGGATTATACCCTAATGAGAGGGGTCAGGATGTATTAATATGATCCATGATTTTATATTTTGTTCTCTCAACTGGTTGAATAATTTAATCTCTCACTTTATTACTCTATATTTGAAAAAGGTTGTAAATGAAAAAGTTATATTTACTTTTTTCACACTCATAGGTATAATCATAAGATAATGTATGAATGCTTTTATAAATAATAAAATATATAAGATACATAATTTATAACATCCCATCTTTTATTTCACAGATAAACATGATTTATTACATAAAATCACCACTTTACACAACATGGAGGGTCTAGAAGTCTAGTATATATTGGAATTATAATCATTGAATAACCACATAAAACATGGAACACGACATCTTTGTTGAAGACATACTTTACATGACCACTAAATTACCTTGTACATTTCATTTCATGGGATCACCTAAGTATAAACCTATGAAAAGGGTGAGCTATAAAGCCTAGTATGGGAATAACATAGAATAACTTGAGTAATACAATAACTTTTAGACAATAGGTATATCAATGGATCACAAGAGAAACATGAAAATAAAGTCATGTCAATGCGGGATAATCAAAACATGAAGATCTGGCAACAACATTAAACATGATATTAACATGAGCTAAGGCTCATTACACATGGATCATGAGTAAACCCTCATTGAACATGAGGCATGAGTAAACCCTATTTGAAATTCAATTATCACGATTCAAAACTCATTGCACATGAAGTTTCATGATACTATACTTTACCCAATGCAATGGAGTGCTATCAGGGTGCACCCATCTTAAACATTTATTTTCAAGCATATGTTTTCCACATGGATTATACAACATGGTATAATTAAAAATCATAATTTAATACATGATAATGGAATGTGGAATAAATACATTAAACTATATAATAAATAAGTATTTGTGTGTAATGTTTAATACCCTAAATAGAGAAGTGGGCATGGTATTCACTACACAGTAATATTATCTTGGAAAATCACATCGCAATTTCGACAGCATAACAGTGTGACATAAGAATTTATAATAAAAAAATTGATGAAAGAGAAATGGGAGTCTCATCTTATATACATGAAATTGAAAGTATGGGGTTTATATAGTTACATTTACCAACATATGTAACAAAATTTAGATTCATAATACAATATAATTTCATGAATGTAAATGAGACGAGAGGAATTCCTTACAGAATTTCCACATGGTAACGAGTGTATATGAGAGGCATTTCATGATAGAGGAAGGGGACTCTCATCATTGAAAAATAAATATGGCAATATAGGGGAGTTTAAAAATGATACCCCAACATTTATAATTGAAAATAAAAGGACATATCAATATTATGAAACTTGGATAAAAAGAGAAAGGTAAGAATCCCTTACATTAAAGTGTGATCCCAATGGTTTGGGAGAGACATGAGAGAGGTTTCATGGGGTCTTGGGGAGCCTTGTTAGGACTCTATAGAGAGGATGTAAGAGTTTTTATGAACTAAAAATGCTTTTATAGGAGATGAAGTGGTATCTAGGGTGTGTTTAAATAAGAAAGGAGAAGGAATTCTTTATTATTTAGGGTTGAGCCACCATACATTAAACTAATGAAAACCACAAACAATCCCATGGGTTTTTCTCGTTTTTTTCCAATGGGGTGTGGAAAACATTAATTTATAATGATAATCGATTAACTTCTTAAAATATTAGGGTTTCATATGTGGAGATGAGTCACACTATCAATGATAACATTTTAAGAAGGAAAAATGTTTTATAAGACTTCAGGGGTCTACTAAAGCTTTGTAAAATAAATCAAATAAACCCTAAATAAATTTACTTTAATGTTAAAAAATATATTGGCCGAAAAAAATGTTTATAGTATTTTATTAAATCACTATGGGTTTATTATGATGTCATAAGACACATTATAAATTTAAACGGTATTTAATTTTTACCCATAAATTGACTGTCTTGGAAAAATATGAAAAATTCACAATTGGATAATTTCAAAATCCTAATTCCAAAATTAATATTCAATTTATATACATAATTTTCTAAATATGAGATTTTTTACTTTTAAAATAAAGTTCAATATTTATCGAAAATTCAGAGGTTTTGACAAAAATATCATTCAAAACATAATAAAAATTAAAATTTCATTCACAAAATTATACGATTATTTATATCAAATAAAAAGTAATTTAATAATAATGATAATTTATTAAAATATTAATTATTTTAAAAATCCATAATTTACCAAAAAAATATTCCTTTATTGAATATTAACTAAAAATACCATTTGTGATTTAAAAAATATTTACAACATAAGAAGAATAAAATGAGTGTATATTCCTTATTATATACCAAAATAATTCAAATAATCACAGTGCTATGGTGTTGTTATAAAACCACTTATAACACCCGCATATGAACTTAAGGTATGGTGCGCAATGGTGACAGACACTTGGGGTGGCTCGGATAACATTGCTCGAGTGCTAATCTTTATCAAATTCCACCTCTCCCATAGTCAGTTCCATTCATGATTAATTTATTTTAGCTCGAATTGAGATTGGTCAAGAGAAAATACCAATGAATCCACCTCCTTTCCATGTTTCAAAAAATGGGATTCGTTTGGGGAAAGTCTACTGGACGAGGTCATCACTTTCTTTGTCTGAGTAAATTAGATTTTTTAAAGCCCTATATTTATACTAATCATGTCATCACTATTCAATGGAAATATTAGTAGTGGTCACAATTCCAAATGGGGATTTTAAAATAAAAAACATAGAACCAAAGAATCTCATATGTTTTACATAACCATAAGAATACATTTAAATAGAATAGGAGGAATTTTCATTAATGAGTTTTTGGGTCATTACAATCTTCTCCCCTTAATAAATTCCCCCCTCAAAATTTCCTTTTCCCACACTAAAAGAGACATGGGTGACTGTACCTCATCACTTCCTCTAATTCCCATGTCGCTTCTTTAATCTTGTGGTTTCACCACAACACCTTGACGAGGAGAATTGCCTGATTTCATAGAATTTTTTCTCTATGATCTAAGATCGTCACTGGTTTCTTCTCATAAGAAAAATCATCCTCTTATTGTACTAACTTTGATTAGAGTACATGTGGAGGGTCTATTATGTACTTCCTTAAGATGTATACATGAAATAAATCATGTACATGGCCATGGTAGTTGGTAGTGATAGTCGATAGTCCACAACCCCAATATGATCACGAATCTCAAAGGGACCGATGTACCTAGGACATAACATACCTTTCATTCCAAACCTCGTGACCTTATTCCATGGAAATATGTGTAGAATTACCATGTGAATAACTTTGAAATCATGGTCTCACCGACAATTATTTTCATAACTCTTCTGTCGACTTTGGTCTAGCTTGATATGTGCCTAACTGGTTTTCACCTTCTCTATCATTTTATCGACCATTTAAGGTCCTAGTATCTTACACTCACCGACTTCGTCCCAATATGTCGGCGTTGTACAACTATTCCTGTACAGGGCTTCATAAGGTGCCATTTAGAGGCTCGTGGAGAAACTGTTATTATAAGATAACACAACAAGAGGAAGATGTTGATACCATCCTCCTTTGAAGTCCTTTCAGTATTCTTTCAACATGTTCTCAAGTGTTTCGATAGTCTTCTCGGATGGTCCATGAGTTTGAGGATGAAAAGATGTACTAAATATCATCTAAGTATCCATAGCATGTTTAAGAATCTTCCAAAACATAGATATGAATCTTGGATCTCAATCAGATACAATCAATAGGGGTACCCCATGCAGCCTTACCACATCTATGATGTATATCTGTGCTAGTTGATCAAATGATAAATCCTCCAATATTTCAATGAAGTGTGTAGTCTTAGTAATACAATACACAACAACCCAGATTGTATTATTTCCTTTGGATGTCTTCGGACGTCTGGTGATAATGTCCATGGCGATGTTCTCTAATTTCTATGGTGGTTTGGAAAGTGGTTGCATTATCCCCTTATACTTCTTCCAATCGGCATTCACTTCTTGACACACCAGGAACATTGATATATATTCAAAAATCTACTTCGTCATATTATCCCAAAAATAATTCTCTCAAATATCTTGATAAATAAAGGTGTTTTCTAGGTGAATAGTGAAATTTGAACTATGTTCATCATCCAAAAGTTCCTTCTTTATTTATGGACATGATAGAACACATAGTATTTTCCAAAATATCACAATTCCTTATTAATTAACATTTAACTCTAAGGATTTTCCTTTTCTGATAGCTTCAACATTCTTCTTAATTCCCACATCATATTTTGGAGAATCAATTAAACTTTCTAAAGGAGACAATTGAGCAATAATTTGGGAATGGTTTGATAATGTTACATTGTTTATTATTGCCATGTCTATCCTCATCGAATATAAAAAGATTGGATCCTTCTCAATACTCATAAATGATAGAATCTCTGGGTCCTTTTTACTTAGAGAATCCACCACCGTTTTCCCATTCCCAGGGTGGTAATGGATTGAGAAGTCATAATCATCGATCAACTCTTAACCATATTTAGTGGCACATGTTCAACTCATTCGGTGAGAATATAAACTTGAGTATCTTTTGGTCTGTATGTATTCAAAATTATCCCCAACAAGATAATGCTACCAAATTTTTTTAAATGAAGATTACCGCAGCAAACTTCAGATCATGTGTTGTATAATTATGCTCATGGACATTAATTTTTCATTAAATCATAGGCAATGACATTATCATTTTGCGTCAACATATTTCCCACCCCCTTCATTAAAGCATCATTGAATACTGGAAAACATTCTCCACTTGTGGGTAAAATGGGCAAAGATGCATTGATAATCCTCCTTTTCAACTCTAGGAAGCTTTCTTCGCATTCATCACTCTATGAAAATGTTACTCTGTTCTGAGAAATATTAGTAATAGGGTTATAGAATCGTGAAAAATTTCTCCTTAATCGTCAATAATATCCTTATAACATCAAATATCTACAGATATCTATTACCAATGTTGGCCTTGGCCATTCATCTATTACATATGTCTTAGAGGTATCCATAGATATTTCATTTCTTGTGATGATATGGCACAAGAATGAGACCTCCTTCAACGAGAACTCACACTAGATGTACATTGAAAAGAGCTTCTCCATTCACCAAGTCTCTAGTCTAGTTTTTAGATGCTTCTCATGATCCTACATTGTTTTTGAGTATATTATAATATCATCTATAAATACTACAACAAATTTTTCAAGGTAATGTCTAACGAGACTAATCATAAATTCCATGAACATTGCAGAAGCATTAGTGAGTCCGAAAAGAATTAATATGAATTCATAGTGCCCGTATCTTGTTTAAAAAGTAGTCATGTGGATATCTTCCTTCTTCACCTATACATGATTATATCTCGACCACAAATCTAACATGGAAATTATTGTGCTCCGCGCCGCTGATAGAACAATAGATTAATTCATGGGAGATGATACTTGTTCTTAATCGTGATTCTCTTAAGATCATGATAATCGATTCGAAGGAGCATTAACCCAGCCACATTCATGATGAACCGGACTGGTGCACCCCATGGTGAAGCACTAGGGTGTATAAACCCTTTATACAGATTATCTTATAGTTGTTTCTTTAGATCATCATGCTCTACAAAATCCAATCTATACTGATTCTTGGATATTGGAAATGCCCCAGGTATATGATCAATTGATAATTCAATATATCTTATAGGAGGAAGACCATCCAATTCCATGGGAAACACTTTAGTGAATTGCCTCACAATATTCATGTATTCAAAAATGGTTTCCTCCTTAGACTCAATCATCTGAGCTAGATTCTCATGACCATAGGGAACTAATATCAAAATTCGAGATAAAAGATCTAATGAATATTTATCTTCCACTTTTCACTTGTACAAAATCAAGGGTTGATTCTCTACATAGAGAGTGATTTCCCTCACATGGATAATTATGTTGGCTCTATATAAGGAATCCCATTCGATGCCAAGAATTTCATCAAATTCAACTAGAGGGAGTATTATGAGGTTCACAGGGATGTTCAATCCAACAATTATGATTGGGGTGGAGATATATTCATGGGATGAAATTATTCACCCATTAGTCGTACTCACTGAAATCATTATTTTCATTAATTGTGGTGGTGTTGGGATTTTTCTACTACACATTTGGGATATAAAAGACTATTTAAAACATGAATAAAAAAGTATGATTGATATTATTGAATGAATAAGTAGAATACCTATCACCACTTCTTTTTCGGGGATCACATTAGCTATAGTGATGGAAAACGCTTTCCCTAGCTACATTGGAGGTTGTTGGTTGCCTTTGAAAATCATTGTCTTAGGGAACTGATTTTCAAGAGGCTATGGTTCGTTGCTTTTGATGCAATGAAAGCACATTGAGAGTTGAATGAAGAGTTCATCTCCTCTGTCACAGCCGTGGGTTTTTCCGGTCGTTAGTTAACAGCTAGGTGTCCTTCTCTTCCACCCCTGAAGCATTTCTATGTCCCCTTCATGCCATTTCTAGGGTAATTCTTTCTACACCTTTGGAAAGTGGGTTATAATATTTTTTTGAATTGTTGAATTTATCCATCGGACTGCCATAATTGAATTCCACCTTACGCTTATTATCTTATGATACCCCACGAGATTCTCCGATCTCCATTTTGACTTTGAGGGAACGTCAAAAAATTTACTCATAGCTCTCGAATTAACAAATCTCGGTGGATTTCCATAGGCTAGGTTTTTATCCCATCAAAGAGGCTTTCAACATTGCATTCAGTGGTGATGTCAATGCTGGAAGGGTATTGTGCAAGCCTTGTGATTTTTTCCTCATAAACTCTTATAGATTCATCATCTTTTTTCATGAGGGAAAGGAAATACATTTCTATTTTATGTTTTTTGGTGCGCAGAAAATAGTTTTCGGAAAACATTTTTTGGAAATTATTCTATTCCAACACCTCGATGTCCTCCATAGGCTTCATATTTTTGATCCATGTCCACCATTTATCAGTATCACGAGCCATATGATAAGCATCCAAAATATCCTTCTCTTATTCATAACGTCGAAGGATGGAGAAGATCATTTTAATTGAGTTGATCCATTGGTCAATGATTGAGGGATCCAATGATCCATTAGAAGTATGAGGCCTTTGTCTCTTGAATATTTTTATTGCGACTTGTACATTCTTATTGGGGTTGAACGTTCCTATTAACCCATGTTACTATTCAAATAAAGAGTTAAAAAATAGAGATTCATGAAAAAGATCATGATTCCCATGCCCTTCGGATTGGGGATCTCATTAGAACCGTCATCACATTGATCTTCACATCAGCTGTATGCCTGAGTACTCCTATTACCATCCATTGGCTAGAATAAAAGGAAGGTTAGGGGTAAAACATAAAGTGTAATACAAGGTCAAAATAGATGTCTTATAAATTAAATTCTTTCCATAAGTTATAAATCTATAAGAATCATTCTATGTTATCAATGATCTACTTTTTAACATGTATTCTTAGAGGCATTTTTTAAAATTCCCTTAATAATGGTTCAGACTAGGCTTATTATATTACTGAAGCATATCTCTTGTGTGTGTCATAACAAAGAGTGCAGCAAGGCCCATTGTGGTGTACCAGGATACCTCAGGTCATGCCTGAAACTCCTTTTCAGGGTTTTCACCTCTAGGTACATCTGTGCTAGTGCTTCATCTACCTGCTCGTATCTAGACATGGATATATTTTCTTGATATGCCACATAATCAATTCTCACCAAAACATAGGCATGTTTTTATTATACGTAGTCTTGTCTCTAAGGATTCACAATGGTATTCTAATCCTAATCCCAAAAATTACTAAACCTATCATCAGATACCAACTATAACAACCATTGTTTTATTAAACACTAAAACATGATTCATTACATATACTCTTCACTTTAGACAACATTGAAGATTTAGATGTAATGTGTCTTCAGGGATTAGGGAAATTATATAAAAACATGCAACATAAAGCACAACAAAATTATTGAAAACTTATTTTAAATGATTGCTTTATTCCCACGCACATAGAATTGCATGGGATATCATAAAAACATGCAGATGAAAAGGGTGATCTATAAAGACCAATAAGAGAATAAACATGGAAAAACATAAGAAATACAAAAAATTTCCAAAAATAGACATATCAATGGAGAATAAGAAAACTTGAACATAATGTCACGATAAAGCAGTATAATCATAACATGGACATGTGGAAACATCATTTAAAATGATATTAGCATTAGCCAGGGCACATTGCACATGGAGCATGAGTAAACCCTCATTGCACATGAAACATGAGTAAAACCTCTATCACATGAATTAGCATGAGTCAAAAAACATTGAACATGACTTATTATGATACTAAACATTATGCAATGCATTGGAGCACTATAATGGTTCATCCTTATTAAACATTTAATTTCATGCAAAAGTGTGCAAGATGGATCATTTATAATATAATCATTCAAAATCATAATTTAATAAATTATAAAAGAATGTTGAATAAATACATTAAACACTATAATAAATAAGTATTTGTTTGTAAAGGTTAATACCATTGATATAGAAGTGTTCATGGTATTCACTACAGAATAACATTTTCTTGTAAAATCGATGTGCAATTTCAGCCGCATAACGGGGTGACATAGAAATTCATAAAAAAAGTTTACTGAGAGAGAAATTGGTGTCTCATTATATGCACATGAAATGGATAATAATGGGTTCCAATAGATACATGTCCCAAAAATGTAATGAAATCTATATTCATAATATAAAATAATTTCTTGAATGTAAATGAGGAGAGAGAAATTCCTTAAGGAATATGGACATAGTAATATGTGTACATGGGAGGAATTTAATGACAGTGAAAGGGGACTCTCATCATTCAAAAATACATAGGGAAGTATGGGGAAGGTTAAAAGTCATACCCAAATATTTATAATTGAAAATAAAAGGGAATTACAGTATTAACAACCTTGGATTAAAAGAGAATGGTTGGAATCCCTTACATGTAAGTGTGATTCCAAAGGCTTTGGAGAGGTTTGAGAGAGGATTCTTGGGAGATTGTGGTGCTTCGGGAGGATTATATAGTGAGGAGGAAAGATTTTTGACAACTTACAAAGTGATTGAGTGAAGAGGATGTGGGATACTGCGTGTGTTTATATAGGAAAGGAGATGTAATAATGTATTATTTAGGTTTGGGACACCACACATTAAACTAATAAAATCCACAAACCATCCCATGCTTCTTGCCCATGGATTTTTTTAAAGGGGAGTGTAAAAAAGTATTTTAAAATGCCAATGGCCTATCTTCTTAAAATAACAGGGTTTCTTATGTGGAGTTGAGTCACACTCTCATGGAAAACAATTTAAAAAGATAAAATGTTTTATAATCCTTTATGTGTCCACTAATTCTTTGTAAAATAAATAAAAAAACATAAAATCACATAGATTTAATGGTAAAAATAGTATTTTCTGAACACAATGTCTATAGTGTTTCATTACATCACTATTGGGTCATTATGGTGTCATAGAACACATTATATAATTAAATGGTATTTAATATTTACCCCAAAATTAGACTGTCACAGAAAATTATGAAAAATTCACTGTTGGATAATTTTGATGTCCGGATTTGAAAAACAAAATTCATATTATCTATATAATTTTATAAATACATCAATTTTTACATTAAAAAAACCTCAATCTATCAGTAATTCATGGTTTTTAACACAAATAAATTTAAAATGTTAATAAAAAATACAATAGAATTCATAAAATTATACGATCATTTATATTTAAAAAATATATTTTAATAATAATAATAATATATTATTAAAATATTATTTATTTCAAAAATCCATTAATTTATCAAAAGAGATTTCTTAGTTGAATATTAACTAAAATGAAATTTGTGATTTAAAAATTATTTACAACGTAAAAATATTAAAATGTATGTATATTCATTATTATATACAAAAACAGTGCACATAATCATTGTGCTAAGTTATTTTTACATAACCCCATATAAAAACGGCACAGGAATGTGGGTAATGGGTGCAATGGTGATAGAATCTTGGGGTGACTTGGATAACATCGCTCAGGTGGTAATCACTATCAACTTCCACTTCCCCTGTAGGATATTTCTTTCTTGCTTAACGTATTCATGCTCGGATTGGGATTGGTCCAGAGTGAATCTCAATGAATCCATCTCCTTTCCTAGATATGAGAAATGGGCTTCATGTAGGGTAAGTCTATTGGATGAGTCCATTACTTCCTTTGTCTGAGTAAATTGAAATTTTAAATCCCTATATTTATAATAATCATGTGATCACTATCCAATGACTATATTAGCAACAGTCACAATTACTAATGGTATTTTAAATTCCAAATCATAGAACCAAATAAGTTCATAAATTTTATATAACCGTAATAATACATTTAAATAGACCAAGAGGCATTTTCATTAATGAGTTTTGGGTTCGTTTCATAATAAAATATTTATAATATTTGATAATCCTAAATATATCTTATGTCTCATAAATTAAAATGATTACAATTATAATTGGTGTACTAAAAAAAGTAAATCATTGATATTCATTAAGTTGTTTTTAACATCTTCAAATAGTGGGGATTGAAATATATACAATATTTATTGTTTCTATCTAGTAGAGTTTTCCCAGTATTCTAAAGAAAATATAGAACAATGAGAACTCCTTATAATTTAAATTACTATTTATTGAATCGATGAAGAATCACCCTCTAACATTCCGTTGATATCGGGAATTTCCCCTTCACTGTTCATATTTTTTTGTCTTTCTTATTTCATCCCCAAATTGATCACTTTTTAAATAGAATTTTCAATTTTTGTTAACCAATTTCATTAAAGGTGTATACAATGCCCTAAAATCATAGCATGAAAATTTTAAAAATTTTCTTATAATATCCTAGCATTACACAAAACCCATTTCATATAACTCCCTGAATTTATTTACTCAACCTCCAACATGTATTACAACACAATAAAAAAAATTTCTCTATAAAATGGTGATCTTCATTATTGTATTCCATGTAGTTCAATGATAGATTTATTCTTAGTCCAAGAGATCATCCTCATGTTTCATTAAATTCTTTCTAGGACACTATGACCCATGACATGGTGTGGTCCACACTCTGTTTCCTCGTTACACATTCATGTTCAACCATCTGAAGAAATATGGCCATAACATTTTGACTAAGTTAGAAGAGACTTTCAACAATTCTATTCAATTAGGTTATACAACATATCATCTATACCCAAAGTGGTATACCCCATGTTTCAAAGTTATATTCCTTAACATTCATGAATTTCTAAATATCATGGATAATTTATCATTCCAATTTTATCCATCTAAAACTACAAATCTTTAAAGGAGATTATTCTCCATCAGGCCCTAATCAATGACACAACAGTAGAAGGAATGACCATTTTGGATAGGTGAATTACAATATTAAAACAACCACAACTATGTGAGTGGTAAATTACTCTATCTATAATCATGTTTATCTTGACCATGATGTATTGACCATGAAATAGTCTCTGTCATGGTGAAGTCCCACATCACTTCTTTAAATAAAAATCCCAAATGCCCATGTTTTTCAAGAAAATACATTTTTTTGGAAAATATCCCCCATTATATTTTTTTAAAAACAAAATATAAAAATTGTTAAGAATATATATTTTTTAAATTACATATCCATTATAATTTTGCACAGCTCCCGAACACAAAAAATCTCAAATAATCCAAAATCAGTAATAGTCTACATTAATATTCAAGAATAAATTATTCACTAATTCCCAAATGTAATCCAATAAAAGTCATTCTCTCTATGAGAATAATTATTTGAATGATAATATTCTCATAACAATATACATTATCACCCATATTTAATAATACCCCATACATACTTATTCTACGCCAAATTCAATAATAAATAATATCCCTCATCCATGATTTATTCTCTATATTTCATTTGATTAAATGATATCTCTCCCCTGTTATCAATGAACCTAATGACATGACATCTCTAAAATGTCTCATGAGATATCTTGAAATATAACATTTAAATGTAAAAGATTTATATACCACACTCTTGAGAAAAATTACCATAGAGTAGTGGGTTTTACAGATGGATCTAATAATGTATATCGATTTGGTTAGACTCAAATTGAAAATAGATGCATCTATAATTCCATCATGGGAGGTACCATTTTCATAATATCCACCACTTTCTGTAACATTTTAATAGTATCCATTTCTATAAAAAATTTGGAACTTTATACTTTATAAAATTATACATATTTTCAATGTAATTTTCACTTAAAAATGTTATGTTATTTTTATAGTATTTATAATAATCAAGAAATCTAAAATGATTGGAATAAGTGATCTAACACAAATTCCAATATATTCAAGATGTTGTTTCATCTAATGAAATAATTTTCATTATTGATTAGCGTTAATATACTCATATTCTAGAGTATATAATGATGTATAGAAATATTTTAACTGATACATGAAATAAATGAACTCCCAAGATAGAATAAAACAAAAAAACATGATTTTTTTCAATCAATAGAACATGCCTTGCCGATATCATAATATCCCAGTAAAAAATTTTATGAATAAATATAGTAGGTCAACACATATTACATTGTATGATTAATATATTGAAATATAAATGTTCAGATATGTCTTGTGAATTTTGTGAAATATTTTTAATCATGAAGTTTAACTTGTGGAATTCACATTATCTGGTCAAATTGTTAGTATGTTGAGTAAACAACAAATAATTTATCATTAAATTAATACATTAACCACTTTAACTTATTCATTACTCAAAAATTGTGTCTTGGAATTGAAAATAGTTTCCATCATCAAAACAATTATCCCTATGATATTATTTTAGAACCATTGTGGATTTGATTAACAAACTCATATAAATTTTTAAATTTGAGATTGAGTTAGCCTACAAAAATGTTGAAGTGTATTCCTGATCCCCATTGGTTGTATAATATAGATTCGGAATCAGTAGAAATACATGGAGTTTTTTTATAAGAAAAAGTATACAATAAAATAAAAAATTTAAGTATATAAAAATATTTGATATTCCAATACATTCTCCTAGGTAAATGTATCACAAAAGGATAATGTACAGAACATGATATAGAACTACAATCCAAGACACCATAGAAACCAATACCAATATAACATCCAATATATCATCATTATAGGTGGATCATATTCTCCTCCTTTCACTACACAATATAATTTATATACTACCAAAAACTCCCACAACCATTAATTAGTGATTTCCCATTTCATTCACCTAACAATTTAAATTATAAATTCCCTCGAGAACATATGTATTCTATGAGAAACACTGTCCAAGTAGGATCCCCCTGTGAATTCAATAAAATGACCATATTAAATAAACCAATTATTATTAATTTAAAATAAAATAAGGAATTTTAATCCCATTCAAAATCAATAATAAAACGTCTATATCAAATAATTTTAATTGAATATTTTATACTATCATGAAAAATCATTTCCATGATGTAGGCAGTAACAATAACATACATCCAAATTGTATTGAATAAATAATTTTGGAAATATTGGCTTGAATAATTCATCTTCAAAACTTGGACTATAGTTACATAACCCAATTTTAGTAATATCTTGCTCAAGGATCAACACAAATTCAGTGAATTATAGTTATATGTTTTCAAACATTCTTATATCTTAAAAATATGAATAATTGGATTCCACCTCAATTTGTAAACCACACAGAATCATCATGTTTTAAATTGAATTGACATCATTAATCCAATTATAGGTAGATCAAATACACACCTATTATGAATTTTCATGATTATAAAAAAACTACCTAGGATCCCATGTGCTTAAATGTAACCTATAAAATTGAAAACCATTATTCAAAAATATATAACACAAATAATAAATCAAACATCCCCAAATCACATTTTAAACAAGAAATTTCATTTCAACAACTATCATAAAATGTATTTCATTAAAAAAAATCCATTATGAGAAATTCATTTCATTTATATAAATTATAAATTTCATGCCATTATCTGTCAGGATTAATCATAAATTTCATTCATCAAATCACTGATTCCAATAAAAAATAATTTCCAAAAAGTAAAAACATTAGTTCTAAATCCATTACCAATGAGTTGTAATAAATCATTATTAAATTACTGAAAATTTGTTAATAATAATAATTCATGATTTATAAATAAATTATAAATCATGATAAATTTAAGGAAACAAAAATGATTTCAATTGTTAGGGATTATATTATGAAACAACCTTCTATAAATAATTTTGTTATTATAAAATCAACATGGGATACACATTAAGTGAGATAAATGGTTAGAAAAAATCAAGATTGCATCCATGATACAAAATTTAATTACTAATTACAAAAAATCATTAATAAAAAAAGGATACATAAACCTCATTTAGTGTGAGACATAAGGAATGGGGTCTTCACAGTCAGATCAAGGTTATAATTTCATATATTTATTGGACAATTAAATCCACACCTTAGTATGTATAAATTCAATATAAATAAGGAAAAAACTCTTCAATAGGGCCTATAAGGTTGTTTGGGTAAAATGGAAGTTGAGGTGAAAGATTTTACAATTAAAATGGAGCCTTCCTGCTAAAGACTTTATTAATGCATCATATGATTTATAAACCCGGATTGGTGTCACATGCATTCCTCTAAATGCCACAAGATATTTGGTGGTGATAAGAAGATTGGATTTAAATTTTGGCACATCATAGGCTTTCTATTGGAAATATTTTCTAAATTCTATACCACCAACATGAATCCAACTAGCTAGTGGAACTTATCTTCTATCATGTAGATTGCCATAGTTTTTCCCAAATATGGGAAGATATCAACCTAAAATCCAATTACTCAGAAATAGCTTACTCTTTCAAATAAGATTAAAATCGAAACCCTCAACACATAAAATAATAGAAGATATTTTTAACTACCATGAATCAATATTTAATATCATTAAGAGTAAGAAAAACCTAATATTGTACCCAAAAGAAATAGTCATTATGTTATAGTTATCCCCACTAAAATGATTTCTACCCCCCAAAATCCTCATCAAAATGAATGGTCCATAAATAGATGAGGTCACTACTCTTTCACCATCTTATCATGCACCCTAGTATCATATTTATTTTAACAATTATTCTAAATGATATTGATCATGGGAAAATACATTTTTCAAAATAACATCATATGAGAATAATCAATTTGAACTATATTCTAACACATTTTCATTTTAGGTTCCACATCAAGGTGTTCCCAATTTAACAAATGAGATATGTATAAAATATATTTCACAATGTATAATATAGGAAAGAATTTATGGTTAAAATATATTTATATTGGTTGGAAAAATTATATTCCCCCTTTCCAATCCATTCAAAACCCACAACCAACCCCACTTATCTCACAACCAACATCTCATATACCCATATATGTTAATGAAAAAAATGGGGTGAGACAATAAATAACATATTTTCTCAAATTTAGAATTCCCAAACACATTGATGATTATCTATATAAGATTTTTACTGGCATTGATCTGTTAACATCCTCAGATGTAACAGAAGGAATTTCATTATCATTTTTTGGACCACATGAGGTTCCACTCATAAATCATCACATATATCTTAATAAAATATTGCATACTTAAAATCTCAATCATATAATGCCTCAAATGATTCCATTATCGTAGATAAACCAAATATATTATTGTATAAAAACTCATCTAGTGTAATATAGAAGTCCAAAAATCTTCTAAAATCGAGGGGATGAGCATGGATCATGTCTTTAATAATCGTTATATATTATTCTGAGAGACCATCTTTCAGAGGATTATATTGTATTGTCAATATGAAATATGATTAAAAACCCATTAGGAGGCCTCTATATAACTGATATGTGAGTTGAGTATCCCCATTAAAAATAGTGTTTGATGAAACTACATGAAACATGAAAATATCCTATATAAAGTGATCCAATTTTTGAAATCATTAAATCCCCCAAACAATTATTTCATTGATTCATGTGTAATAAACCAATAATAAAATACATTGATTTGTTATATCTTATTCAATTCACCATAGAGAGTGGATAAAGAAGACCTGAAGGCTACTAATTCTCATCCTTTATTTTCTGATAGATATACAAATGGGAAACGACTTATTTGTTGTTCTATTTTATACATACCAAAAGAATAAGAAACTCCTTTAATAAAAAATCATAGTTATTCTTTGGTGAACTAACCAATAAGAATGATCACAATACCCCTTTAATCCCATTTTATATTTAAAAGGTATAAAATATTGTTTCAAAAAAAAATATTGCATATAGAGATAGATACCATTAACTATTGGTGTTGGAATTATTTGAAATATTCGTGATAACCTAGAACGATTCATCAGTAAGATTCTCTGGGAAGAGAATCTCAAGATCAGTGGATTCCATCTGAACAAATTCATAATCATACCTGATCACATCCTCCTGGACAACCAATCAAAAGTGATAAAATGTTTTATGAGACTCGACTCCTGTGATGACTACTTCACATAAAATGATGGAAAAATCCGTTTATGAGATACACCAACATCATAACCCTTTATAGGTGTGTGGTTAATGTAAAATTTAGAAGATATATTTTACTCCATCCATTGTATCCAATGATGATTCAAATACATAGACAAAAAGGTATAACTTAATGTCTTCTGATCAGGTAAATGTTAATTCTTTCCCCATTAACACAGTGTTATCAACTCTTAAGATAAAATATTATAACTGTGTTTTCTAGTTATTATGTGTGATAGTTCATAACATATGAATAAAATATAATGGGAACTATAAACTAACATTTGATCACCCAATATGATAATAAAACCCAAATCTAAACATGAAGTCTCACACAATACCACATATCCCTATATAGCATACGGAAGAGTTAACACTAGAATACAATTCAAATTAAACATTCAATCATTGAAGAAAGAGTTCCATTTGGAATAAAAAAATATCTGGAATCCCTTTCATGTTAGAATAGGTAATGGATAATCTATAATGGACAAAATATTCCCAATCCAGCGATAATACCCTCATAATAAAAAAAACTAAATCAATCGTAAATATATTCCCTATTTAATCCCATGACATGAATACTGCCACCTTTTTTGGATCAACAGTGCTTTCTTATTCTAGGACCATGGTTCTTAATAAATTCACCAACTAAATCAATAATTCGAACATTTAAATCTTGTAATAATGTTAGTGACTCATCATTTTGTTTAAAAATTATCTTTAATAAATCACATGTTCCTCGATAGTTTAGTATGTAATGAAAATTTCCTCCCATAATAAAAAAATAAATTATTTTATATAATTGTGTAAAATATAGTCCAGTATCACCATAAAAAAACCTGGAATGTTTATTAATAAAAATGGAATAACATGATAGTAATAGTGGTGACACAAGATCCTAATAGCTATATTTGGAATATTATATTCCTCAACCCTAAGCTAGTGGTAACCAGAAAAATTATCAATATTTGATAACCAATTTTTTCCCTTAAGATTTTCAAATAAATCATCTTTGTGGGTCAATTCATACTTATTGATGAATGTAAATTGATTCAGATTTTGGTATTCAACACATGGGCATAACATTCCATTAACCTTCTTCGTGAAATGTACTAGTTCTGCACAAGGAGATAAACAAGGTTGAATGATGCCTTTGGAAATAAATTCATGATAATAAATATATAATTTCATTTGATTAGTTTGTTTTATATGGTATAAGGGAATACATATTGTATTTGAATTTGGAACTATGTTAATAGATAAATCTACCTCCCACTCTAGTGGTATAGTAGAATAGTTAGATAGAAACATATCTACGAATTCAACCACCACTAGAAAAATTTATCTACAATAATGTTCCTTCCCCATTTAAATTGTATACCTGTATATAATCCTACCTAGGTTATGAATAGGAGTTTTTGTGGGAAAATAACTCAAATTCTATTCTACTTTGAAAACAAGAAACCCCCTATTGGGGGTAAGAAGTGAAACTAAATAATGATAATAGTCATTTATAAAATTGTAAAAAAATAGACAATTCATTATGAAAATAACATCATGAGGATTCATTCCATAAATGAAAATTTCTAATATGATCTCAATCTATGATAATGAGGGATAATATGAATCACACCAGATACCCTTTTCCAACATCTATCCTATGTGGTGTTTCAATTTCAATTATATAATGTATGAGATCTATTAGATGTTTTAATTGGTCCATATTTAGGGTTGATATAAATGAATTAAAGGCATAATTATAAATTTAAGAGGTTTCTAATGATGATTCAATAAAAATAGTACCTCTCAATGTTATATATCCCAAATAAATATTAATTAGAAACTCATAAATTAAATTATTTTTCTTTGTTCTTGATTCCTATAGTTGGAACACATTATTCATGAATCACCAAACCATTTCGTTTATCCACTAAATATTGATAAACCCATTCGACAATATAACAATGTTTTAATATGGAAACCCATATGCCAGTGTCATAAATTGAAAAACATGATTTATATTTTATGAGTGTCTATGTAAGAACAGTTAGAGTGACATATTGTACCATATTGGAAACAAGTTATAACTCCATTACTCGTTATTTTAGATGATCTAGAGAATTTTTTAATTAGATACCACCACTATTCTTTCATCGTTGAGGCTCATGGAAAATTATACTACCATTAATGGAGCCTCCAAAGTATCAAATATGAACATTAGGAACTCTAGTCAACCTTCACTTACTAAAATTAAAAATCTCAACTATTAGATCCATATCTAGAACATCAATTTATAAATAAACCTTCAGGATAAAGAGCTATGACATAATATCTATTTGAATACACATATAAAATATTTTTCTCCATTAACTTATGATTTGATAATACATCATTTTTAAACTTAGAATATTCAAAAAATTGATTGGTGTAATCTGTTACAATCCAAATCCCTTGGTTAATTTTTGGGAATTCAATGGACATAACCTTTCCTATCAACTTCTAATATAACTTCACCTTAAAAATGTTCTTCACGGTTTTATAGTCCAAATCCACATTTTTTTTCTTCAAAACACTATATTTCCAACATCTCTGTATACGACCCTCAGGATTGAAGAAGACACATTCCACTTCAGTGGAATATGATATCTCTTTGATCATGAAGATTCATTCAATATTTCCTAAAAAATATTCTTACTATATAGGATCATTCATTCTTTATAAGGATGCTGGTTTCAAATTCAAAAACTCTTAGGCCCATTTATCACTATCATTCCTACATGGTTCCACCAAATTAACCATAATGAGGATATTTTTGGTTCCATATTATATATCTCTGAAAACGTTCACTTCCAAATCTCTGAGGTTCTAATCAACTAGAGGGTTCACATTTTTTTGGCCTTCATCATCTTCTTATATAATCTTGAACGGATAACCCTATGAGGGTCTGGTATTCCTCAACATCAATAGAAAAAAAGTATATTTTTCCATTAGATGTGGGGAAATTAACATTATCATATTTAACTCAACAGGTACCTGAAAACATCGTATCATATTTTTCCAAAATTCTAGAACTAGAAAATAATTTCTTCAAAGATAAATTTTTCGGAAACTAAAATTTTAAAATAGAATGAAATTAGGATAACTTGAAAGGTGCTCACTTGTAAAATTCCCCACAACTTCTATCAATTTGATGTCCCATCTACCAAGGCATCCTAAACTACATACGAAATTAAAATAATAGATGAAACCTCATTTAATATTCTATTTAATGAACCAACATTGATAAATTCATAAACTGATTATTGATATATTCACGACGTAACCTGATGGGTGTTCATGATCCCCATGGGTTAGAAAAATTATCATAGTCATGGATAATGATAAATATGGAATATTTCGCCACATTAAAATAATAAAAAATATAAGGAAATAGCTAAGAACCCATAAGTATTCATTATCTTGATATAGTAATAAATAGATATGTACTTGAAGAAGATAAAATTAAAAAAAGACAAAAAAAATAATCAAATACATGATATAAAATAATAATAGAATCAACATAATATCTACTCATAAAAATTAAAAAGAAAATTATCATCTTGTCACAACTAAGTCCCATGGTTCTACTACTGACAACACATACTACCTTTGAATGGTGTTGTCTCTTTTTCCAGTAACCAGAAATGATATTATAAGTTCACTTAAAGGAATTTATTGGTTGTAAAAAAACAATCCTAGTATGACCCCACCATGATTTCTATAATTAGTCCATATATGATAAAAAATATTCTAACTTCCAAATGAGACATGGTATGATAATTATTTTAATAATATATTATAAAAAATGATTTTCAAATCATTTATATGGATTCAATTAAACATACACTAATATTATTTTCATCAATTATTTATAAATAAACATCTTTATCAAAAAAAGTTAAATAAATCATTTAATAAACAAAAGAATATAAAAATAATTTTCAATCCTATAAATTTGGTTATAATCATTCAAAATAGATATATCAAGGCTTAAGAATCGCCACTCTTGGAAAATTAAGGATCCCAGTGTTCATGCATCCCTATATCTCAGGCCTAAGGGGAATATGATTCCACCGTAAGGAATGTACCCATTGTGGTCATCATGGTTTATATGGAGTTTTCATAATAAATCCATTTATTGGTATAGGTAAAACAAGTATAGTGTTTTTTCCTAGATGACCCACCAATCCTACTAAGAACCCAAGTACATCAATGAAATCCCCCCAGGGTAAAATCATTTATCTAAAATCATTTCCTCATATCATCATTCAATAACCCCAAAATCATTTTCCAAATTTATATTTCATTTCACAAACCAAAATCAAATAATTTTTAGCAAAAACACATTCATTTTAATATACACCATTTCATTGAAATGTCTATAAAACATTTAATGTCATTATTTCTCAAGATCCATCCTCAAATTCATTATTCATTTATTAATTCACATTTAATTAATCATTCCACGAATCCTCACTTTATTTAAAAATACATCATTAAAAATGATTCATCAAAAACCATTACATTTTAATGTATAGATCAATAATTATAATTCTTTGTATATAAATTAATTAGATGTCCAATCGAAATCAAGAAAATAATAATAGATTAAATATGGTGGGACTACATTACGAAACCACCAACATCAATTCAAATTATCATCAATCATAAAAAATTGGATAGAAAATAAACTATATTGAGGGATAAAACTAAAATAGATGGTATACATGAAACACAGATAAAAAATAATGATCTTGAACAAATAATAACATAAGGATCACCAGACCTCATAGAACGGTAGGCCCGAGGAAGTGGAATAAACATTTAATAAGAGGTTACACTTGAAAAATGATATGAAATGCATAATTTGAATCATCTATCAATGGTAAACCACGTTTTGAAGGGATAAAATCACCTAAAGATATCCTTTATGGTCATATGGTTTAAATAGAAGTTAGTTAGAGCTGTTTATAATTAAAATAGGAGATTAAGAAAATGAAATCACTACACTACATTAAAATTATAGGAAAATATTGACATCCTAAAATTCATGATGGATACCACTGGAATGGTAATAGATCATAAGATAATGGATAATCCTAGGAAAACACCACATGATTCTTGACTAAATTCCTATAATAATTTATTAGTTTCAGTATTCCACTAGCTGGACCACAAGAATCATTGGCTAGTTATTGGACTATTGGTAGTTTTTCCCAAATATTTCAGAACCCCCAACCCTTTGTAAGAAACATGGACACCTAAAATTATCTACAAATAAAATCAAAACCGCGTAATTGATCCCTCAAATTCATGATACAAGTACTAATAATGAATTATTTAAATGAAATTCTTCAAATTGTTTGAAAAAAATATCCCACTTGAAATCAAGATTTCTGATAGTAAATTGACATATTTTGGAGATGAATATATTATCCCTTATTTGCATCAAATATAGTAAAATAAAATATGAATATTTAATAATATGAAACGTCTTAAACTCACACCTCATATGATCAAAAAATTTATTACATTTGGTGTTATATAAGATGAAAATGATTAAATATTACATGTATTAAATTATCATCTTCCATTTATATTTATCAATATTCATATAGAGTTTATGATCAAGTGATCCCCATTAACATATATGTTTCATAAAATATTTGTCTAGCCATCATTACTATTCTCTTTGTTCATACATTTTCCCATACATGGTCTACATTAACTAAAATAAATTATTTATAATTATTATGGAGAAATCTGTCCATATAAATTATAAATACTTCATTTTCTTGTATCCCATTAATAGAATAATATTTTGTATCCATTTGTTAATAATGAATCTTTTCATTACCACCACGAATAAGAATAATCATCTAGTTTCATGTCATTCCAATGGTGAAAATGTACCATAAATATAAATACCCTCAATTTGGAAATACCCTTTTAACACATGTTTTTGTCTGTTCCTTTCATACATTCCATCACCATTTAATATATTTTTAAGCACTAATATTTTAATGACATTTTTGTCTTGTGACATCATAAAAAAATTAACAGGTGTTCTTCTCATTTTGGTCATGAACATCACGTAGATATTTGAGCCAATTATATTACATATCATCTTTATTGAAATATTATAGTTCCACCAATGATAAGAGAGATGCCTATTACTGATCCATTAACCACCATGTCTGATAAAGTGATGACCAATCACAAAAAAAATATGTAATTTCAGGCAAGAATGATTTTTCACTTGAACTTAATATTTAATATGTGTTTTATTCATCATTAATAATTTTATAAGAGATATATATTTCTATATCACCATCCCTAACTCTATAAAAAATTTCATCACATTAAACTTAATAAATTAGATAATTTACATATGAAATATTATAATTTTTTTCTAGTGTTGTTCTTATATTCTCATTCTCAACCAGATAAATAACATTAGTTTGAATCAGTTTAACAATATTTTTTCTTATAATAATTACATGATATACACATTGATAAGTACCCAAGAATAGTTATTTTATCACTATGATGTTAAAATTTTCTATTGATTTTATTGATATCATGGATTTTCATACATATATACCACATGTTTTTATATTAGTATTTTATATATTTTATAACAACATGAGAGGAAAATAATATTTTATTATCCTTAGATATATGAAAAAAGTTTTCATATTTTATGAATTCTATTAATCATATCATATAATGTTATTTTCACATTGTACACATATTAGGTATAACCTTCCTAAACATTTATTCATAACATAGGGATTAAAACATAATAATGGGTGTTTTTAGATGGTTATTAATGTTAAAAATAGGGGATATAATTCAATGATCATATGAAAGAAGAATTTAATTATAAGGGTATACGATAACTAACAGAACTTATAAAGTTTATTCTGAACCATTCATAGATCATAAATATGAGTCATGGAATAAAACATTATAATATCATAAAACATGGTCCATAAGACTATGAAATCATTATAAATCATTCGTGAACCATTATATCACTTTATCAAAGTGTCTCGCCAATATAAATATATAAAATAATTTCATAAGTCATGGATAACTTCTATGACAATCAAAATTTTATATCATGACTTATCACATGTTTCCCACTGTGGATTAGGATAGAAATATTTCACATAATGAAATAGGACTCAAATATTTCCCATCGTTCATCAAAATCATTTACATGTTTATCATTTTTTCACATGAGATATAATGCATTACCTAAATTCATTATTGGGAGATATAAGACCCACCCATATTATAATGAAAACAATACATATGGGTGTTGAAATATAATAAATCATTAACAATATCATCACAGAATAACCCAAGAAAATAAAACAGGTTTCTTAAACATTTATTCATTTCACCAAGGAATAATCCATTTAAAATAAATGTGTTTCATTAAAATCTCATAAAAATTAACAATAATTATAAAAATAAATAATAATAATTTTATCATTAAATCATATCTAATGTAAGTAATAAATATTATAAAGGTATTTCATCAAAGATGGAAAATAATTTTGAATGATCACATAGAACAATATTTTAAGAATATATCCATTCCACATTGAAAAAAATTAAAACATAAATTTTTTTAAAAATAAATTCATTTAAAAATATCCATGAAAACTAAAAATAAGATATTTAAAAATCAATAAAAACTTTTATTAGGGAAAATATCCTTTCATTTTGATGACCACTTTTTAAAACAAAAAATTAGATTCTTTTGGGAAATAAATTTACTTGAAAATAAAAATTGAAACATATAAATTATTCATTAAAATATTTATTTGGAACTGATGGTGGTGAATTTCATTCATGTATTTTATGATAAATCCATGATTCCTTACACATTTTCAGTAATATCCTGACACGCATTGTTTGTAAAAATACATGAAGAATCATTTAATTTTTTTTAAAAATTTCAAACATGGGTAAAAAAATATTTAGTAAATTATTTGGATAATGATAAATACATTGTCAAAACATCTTTTTGATGAAATGGTTTAGGATGAAAATGGTTTTTCTATTGAAGGGATAAATAAAGAAAAATCTATTAAAAACATCATTTTGAAATCTTTATTAAAAAAACAGGTTAAAATGAAGGGAAATGTATTCTCAATAAATAAGTAGTTTGATAAAAAATTCAAGGGTATTTTTGATATGTATAAAATGACTTTATTACTATAAAAATAAACATAAAAAATCCCGATAAGTGATTACATTATATACTAAAACCATTACGGCTTTGGAATCTTTTGAATAATAAGACCAATTAAATAATAAAATAAACCAAAAAAATTAATAACATTAAAATAAAATTATTTAGGATATAAAATCACAATGGGGAGTTATATACACCTTATATAATAAGATACATGAATAGTATAACTTAAGTCCCAAAGAAGGAAATTTTTTAAAACAAATCCCTTCTTGATTTAGTAAATCATGAACTATAAAATCGATAAAAAATATCATAAAAAATTTATAAATAAATATTATTTTCAATATAATAATTATAAAAATATTCATGTTTAGTAAATACACCACATTAAATCTATGTTTTGTAGCTATCGCATGGGTCTCAATGAATGTAAAAATTAAACTAAATTCACTAACCTTATGTCCTTACTTCATTCATACACGTTCGAACCACCTATATAATAATTATAAGATTATTAATAATCAATAACATAATCATAATAATATAATTGTTAAACCATATATGATTTATTTAATATTTTTTTCTCTCATATTATAAAATACTTATTAAAATTATGTTTCAGGTAATTAATACTTCATTTTTCATGTATGTTTTTGTTTGGTATTTTCGGCTATGTTAAATTGAACGTGGTTCAAAAATCTAGTGAATATTATCCATAAAAATATTTAATATATATAATATATATTTATTTATACTAATCTTTAATATTTATAGGTAGAAAATGAAATACACTATTCCTAGAGATAGTAGGTAATGCATACACCGGAATGTTATTTCCATTTTCCTAATCGATTGAGTGAAATAAATGAAAATAATATAATATAATTTTTTAATAATTTTATGTCATATAAATGACACATTTTCATTAAACACATTATTATTACACTTAATGTAAATGATGAACTAATTACATCATTTCACGATGATGTAGTCTGTTCTACACATGAATAGCCATATCATATCCCGCAAAAAATTTAATTCAAGAAGGTGTGTATGTTATAATTATTAAAAACAATATATATTCCCCAAATATAACATATATTCATATAATATAACTTTATTACCCAATATGTAAATCATAAATTAAAAAAATGACATCAAATTGTGAGGCTCAAATTCTACATACACATGAGCCACGTTATGGATTTCCCAACATGTTGGTAGGTAAGAAGGTAGTTCTGGTGTTATAATTATATCTGTATTATAATTACATATATTTCATATATATAATTCATATACATAATTATATAAATTTGTGATAGTTGGTTACAGAAAACTAATAACATCATTTCACGAGGTCGTCGTCCACTATACACACATATGATGGATTCATATCTCATTTGATTATCAAGGACATGTATATGGGTAATTAAATTTTGCTAAAAATATAATTAAATGTAATTTTCTTATGTTATTATATCATAATGGATTAAAAATAATGGGTAAAGGTGGATTATGAAATAAAATAGAATACCCGATAAGGGACATTAATACTTCCCTAGAAATCATCATTTGGTTTACAGAAAAAGACTTAGACAGATTTTTTATAGTAAGAATAATATGATTATAGAATGGATGTATGAAATGGATTTTGTATGTTCCAAAATGATCCATAGTGTCTTTATTGTATTATAATTATTGGAGAGGTTGTGTCATTTTATAAATTACATGAGTTGAACACATGTATTTCATGAAAAGAAAAAATGTGTACTAATGTTTTTCATATAAACAATGATCCAAAATTGTCCATTATTGTTCCCATAAGAGATATTGTCTTAATATGGAAAAATAATTAGTTTTAAAATTTTATTATGTAATTATAACCAGTTAACTATTTATTTTACCACCCAAGTAAACACATACTATGTTAACCATGGTAAACGTTATTTGTTTTTCAATTAATTATGGTAGAAAATTAATTTTCACTTATAAAATAATATAAATTTTTAAGATTCCAAATATAGAATTGAATTTTCCAAGTTCTATTCATATAATTGTACAAATATAATTTAAAATTAATATCACAAACATGATGAGAAAGTAGTTTTCAGAAGAGTATATTTTAAAATGTTTGAGTTTTTTATATGAAATATAACATTAAATTGGTTGTAATGAAATAAATTTGATTAATAAATATATAATTTTACTAATTTTACATTAAAAACCATATTAAGAAAATTTTGATGTTTTTATTTTCATCAAAATACATGATTATTTTTTATAAAACCCATAATTCTTTAATATTCATCAAAAAATTTATCTTCCTAGAAAATTCAATAAAAAATAATGTATGTATATTTTAAATAGTGATTTAAAAATTGAAGATTATTTTTTTAATTTTTTTATAAAGTGGATAAAATAAATTATAATTTAATCGTGAAAATGGTGAAAAATTTATTCTTTAAAGCATACATTTTTTAATAACAATATTGGATTAATTATTATATGTTTCCTAAGAACCAAATAATATGAATGTTAAAATATATAATTATTGTTATATACATAGATTTAATTAAACTAATACTCCAAAAAAATTACTTTATTCACTTGAAACCTATATGTTTTAAGAAAAATAAACTTATAGGAAAATATTAATATTATTTTAATATAGTTATTTTCATTTATAATTAATTAGGCAATAATGAATTCATTTTTTCTTTATGTGTAAAAGAATTAATTTCAAAATAAAGTTCAACCTATTCATACCCACTATTAAAACAACTATGTAAAAATATATTATAAATAATAGTAATATGATAGTAATTCATGTTTTATTTAAATTTAGTGGTGCATATAAAAAATGTTATCCTCAGTGTCGCATGTAACGTAATCTAATCTCTATATTTCCTTTAACCCATGATAAAATCAGTTTCTCTTATAACTCAAAATATTGAAATGGTAAAATTATTTTAAAAAGTAAATTTTATAATATCTTGTGGTGTTACCTTCTACCCTTCTTAAATAATTTTCATCATCATAATTTCAACATGTGTTCAGTAAACAAGGGATTAACATTTGGAAATCAATTTGTGGGAATCCCACATCATAAAAAGGGTTAATAAAAATTTATCTTAAAAGGGGATAACTGGATTCACACTTTTCTTCTAAAGTATCATGTAACCTACTTTAAATATTGGAAAACATTAGTGGGAAGTCAATATCTGAACATATAAGATAAAAATAAAATATAAATATAGATAATGGGTGATATAGAACATAGTAAGATGAAATAAAATGATCACAAATATATAAAAACATGATATTTAAAAAATTACATCAATTAATAAAAATTCAAGATAAATTTTTAATATTTAATTTCAAGATCATTTTCCCATTGTGGTTATATTTTCTTGGGAAAATACCCTTACATGATTTCATTCCATCTAAGGTGAAAATAATCTTCTTTTGGTAGTTATTTGATTAATTTTCAAATTATCTATTTTCACTAAGAAATTAATTTTTTTATTATTAAATACTTCATTGAAAATGAGATCTATTAATGATTCATAATCAATTTTTTATATCACAATATATTAACAAAAACATATTATTAGTTCAGATTATCCAATATTATCCACTGTTCAAATTAATACATTACATGAATAGTTAATCAAAAGGCTCCTCCATGGCTATCCATAATTGAAATCCAAATATTTAGAAATAATTTTAATAAATTTTGAATATCAACTTCCCATTAATTCCCCAAATTGAAATGAAATAATGATCTATATCCCATACCATATATCTGAAAACATTGATAATATATTATCCTATAACGTGGAAATATCCTTAATTATAATAAACCCATAAAGATAAAATACTTTCATTTTAAAAATTAATCTATTTTATCATCCCTTAAATATAATTATATATTATTAAATATATTTTATAAATATTAAAAAAATTAAAACACTATATTTGATAAAAAAAATATATTATTCAAACCATTAATTATTTATAATGTATTGAATTCTATACAATTTAATTTATCCATTTGAATCATATATTTATTCAAATTATACAACATTTTCTAACCACTAAGAAAATATTAAGGTTTACCTTCCCTTAAAAAAATATCACCTTTCCATTGAATCACTTTTCTATTCCATAATTGTGATGCCCTGATCCCAGAATCATTATGTTGGTATATTCTGTTATTTCATTGGCAAGATTAAATAGAATAAAATACAGAAGGACTAATCAGTTTACATTTTTTTATTCAAATATTACCTATATGATACCCATAATACATTTTGAAATTAATGTATCATGATAAAAAATAAAATTAATAATATATATCCTTGAAAGCATATTCAATGATTTATTCTACATAACCTAAGGAAAGGAAACATAATAAAAGTGAAATAAAACGATCAGTAAGGGTACATAAAGACGGAGAAATAATTAAATTATATGAATAATAAACAAGTAAAAGTAAATTAATAATATCACATTCCATTCAAATAAAAAGATAAAGAATTATCGTTAATGAAATGTAACAAAACTGAATTAAATTCCATTTAATCAATAAACTATTAATATAAATAATCCATTTATATGTCGATGAAAAATATCCTGTATGAATATTATTAAAAAAAATGATGTAAATGATTAATTATTGGGATTCAGGAATGAGGAAAATGAAAACCAGTAATATCAATACCTCTCACAAGATTATTTACAACTACAGATAGAATCCTGGTTAATTGAACCCACCAAATCATGTTATGAGATTATGTCGATTCATCAAGGGGACACATAATGTTTGGGCCCCACCCATAATTTCTATTCGAAATAATTCCACATATATAATAATAGACATAAATAATAATCATTATCAAATATCCATATAAAATAAATAATATAGTTTTATCAATATTTCCCTAGTAAATCATATAACATTCAAAATAAACACCGTATGTAAAAATGATATATGATTTAGGCAATAATATTATCCATTGAGTGATAATATGGATATTGAAGGTAATTTACAAATAAAAATGATAACAATAATGTTATTATTTTAATGTAAATTTGAAAATCACAAAAGGATAAAATGTTGCAATGATAATCATTATGTACATTTTTGAGGAAAAAAACCTTTAAACATTCCAATGTGTATCATAGCACATTGAAAAAATTTAATCATAATTCCAATAAGGCTTTGACATTAATTAAAACAAATAATAACATTAGTGTTAGTATATTAAGCATATAATATGTGAATGGGATTTATAAACAACATATGAATGTGAATTGTAGCATAATAATAAATAATTCTCAATAGAATATAAATTTAGATAAAATACATTATCTTTCATTTGATATTTTTTGAACATAATTAAACCACATATATATTTTTTGAAGAGTCACAATAAATTATCTAATAAATTTATTAATGTTTATATTGTCATATATTATCTTCTTATAATATCTTATTACTTATTTGAGAAAAATAATTCTTTATTTTCACAATTTCATGTGTTAATTTCCTTGTTTATTGAGTAGGATTAACCTTCTTAATTGATTTTATTATTAACTAGGCCATGGCCTCATAATCACAAGAACATAAACAATTCTATAAATATATTATATATTACTTATATATGTATTTATAATAATCCCCAATAATTTGAGATAAGAAATGGATTGTACCGTTCATAGATATTGTAGGTCATATGTATGAATGAACACTACTTTCATATAATTGTCATATTAAAAGAATAAAAATAAAAAAAATACTTCTATTATATTTCTATTATATTATACATGTCATATATATTATATATAATTATTAATAATTTCATTTATACATTGCATGTATAGTTTGAATGAGTAACATTTCTATGAGAGGTAGTAGTCCACACTTCTACAAAGGATGTTATCATATTTACCAAAAATAGAAATAATAATGGAATGCATTATAAATTATAAAAATAAGACTAATTCAATTATAAATATTATATATATCATATAGAAACATATTTTTGATCATAATTCCCACTATAAGAGGCTGTAAAAAAACAATCATTGTTTTATGAGCCGATGGTTTGTTGTACACATAAAAGGTAGGTTAATTACACATTTGTTGGATTGGTGTGTAAGTGGAAGTAAAAAAACATAACATTACAACATATAAGTATAATTTATATACATTTTTGGTTATATAAAAATGTAATATAAATATTTTATGGGGTTGAAATTAGAAATAAACCTAAATTGCATGAGGAAAGATGTTCCCTCTTCTGTGGGTAACTCCTCATTATTCCCAGAAAATAAAATACATGGATGAATTTATGACCCAGTGTATGCTTCTAGGTTGATTTATATAATTTTTTGAATCTATTTTTGTAGATAGTGGTCAATAAAGACAATATTGTGTGATGTGAGGACATGGGAGGGGTTAGTGCCTTTTTATAGTGGGGGATAAGTGTCACTCTAGTAAGTTTTGGAAAAGATAATTCAACCTATGTTTTTCTCAATTAATGTGGAGAAAATAATTTAAATATTTTTATAAATGTGACTATAGGGTTCAAATCTATCAAGACGATGGATATGGAAAAGTTTATTGGTCATTTGGATCCTTAAGATTATTATTTTATTCGTTGTTAGGAATACATTAATCATAATCATTGTAATTAAATTTCATTACATTCAATAATAATTTAAAAATAATAATTTATTATTATTAAAAATTAGAAATTATTCCATTTCATAATATGTAATCAATTTTTCCAAGAAACAATCACCAAATTAAAGGAAACTAATTTAAATTTCATCCCATAAATGGGATGACAATGTAGGTGTTTAATGATAACATGTTCATATGTTTTCATTGATTTATATGAAATTTAAAATTTAAATTGATTTTATTTCACTCAATTGGATTAAATTATATAAAAATTTTATAATTATTCTTAAAATACAATAAATATATAAGTTATATTTATAAATATATTAGACAAAAACAAATATTGATATACAATTATGTATTTTTTAATATTCATCAAAAATGAAACTACACATTAAAATACCAATAATCGACCACAACATAAATTTTTTACCATGATTTAACGTTTTTTTATATTATTTTGACATATGATAATTATAAATGTTCAAAAAATTGTATTTAAATATTTGATCTCAATTAAAACGCAGCAAACACACCTTTATAAAAATATATGTTTTTCTGTGTAATTTTGGGTTTGTTCATTTCTTATTCCTATCCAATTTATTGGATGTGTATAATAAATATTTAATTAAAAATATAAAAAATATATTTTATTTATATAATTTAAGAATTATATTTTATTTAATTATTAGGACAAAACACCCTTATAAGCATAAACATTGTTTTTTGTAAAAATATTGCCTTTATATTCAATTGGATCATATATTCATTTCAAATTATTTTATAACCAATGTTTTTTTATTTTCATAAACAGAATAATATCATATGTCATTTAATACTATTTATAACCCATAATTTGACTCATAGGTTGATTCATATTGTATTAAATAATAATATTTTAATAATACATTATTGTTCTGTAAAAATTGGTATTGTTTGTCATGGAATCCTTTGATGGAACATGTTGTTTCCAATGATGTACTCTAACTGAATATCACATGGAATACAAAATATATCATATATTAAATTTATCTAAAATAGTGAATGTATTGTAAGGTCTTTGGATATTATATTATCATAGATTATTGGTGATTTGTTTCATACCTGTTATTGTCTACATTGTTCTTAATTTTTATATTTTGGGAATTATAATCAATACCATTTATCATATTATTGTAGCTCATTAATGGAAAATTATTACAGAACAATCAAGTGAAGTTTTGTGAATTTAATAATGATTATACTGATAATAAAAATATTAACATTAAAAACCGAAGACCTAAAAAATTAATTCTATATTCTTCAAACACCATTAATTGTTCTTCATCGTGTTATTCCATAACACTTCTTTCCTTTTATATGTCATTTTTTTCTATTTATCAACCTAAATGTAACCATTGCTAAAAAACAATACCAATCCTGTTAATTATATTTCCCCTTTTGACATCCATTTTTATAATCCCTATAAATTCCACATTTGAAAAAGTCATCCATCAATTATATATTAAGGAGACCAGTATTCTCATCCATTGTGTTAACTGAAATTTTCAATTTTTCTATGTAATTACATTCTCTGTGTACATATTTTCCAAAATCTTAAAATATTATTTTTTATCTAATAATCCCACAATTTTGATTATTCCTTCAATATTAAAATATATAAAACAAAAACATTTTTCCTCTACGGTCTCCACCATTCAATGTATCAACGAACTCTCTCCTAATCAACTTAGGTGACTATGAGTATTGGATTAGGTGGATGTTATTGATCATATATCATGATAAATTATTATGCATAATTATAATATCCTTAAAACCATTTTTTTTACCCCATTTGGTTTTTTATCAACATATTTTCTATCACATTCAATATTGATCTATTTATATATAGTTACTTTCATTGATTAAAATAAAAATTAATAGTGTTAGAACAATAAAATTTTTGGGAAATCACATAATCAATAAATTTCACTTGTTGAAATTGTATGTTGGGTCACCTTCTTATCAACAAATTGCATCGTATGTTTATCCTAGGTTATTATTTTTCATTATTTAAATCCTCAAAGAAGGTTAATAAAGGGATTGTGAATGTACTATGAATCTCTCCTGGGAGGGTATAGCCATGTTTTATGTAAGGTCTGTTGTTGTGCCCTTAGTAAAGATCAAGTCCTTCTCAATTTACCCTTTTCTAATTTATTACCCATAAGTAGCTTTGTTCCCAATCGAAATGAATATATAGTATCCCGAGAGGTATTTATTTGAATAGAAACATCCTTTTTTAATTTAACAAAAATCTGGGATATTTTCCACCACATTGACTCATCTATTGACTAATACATTGAAAAACATATAGACATATACTTAGATATATTCCCATTTATTTCTCTAAAAATTTACCATTGTATATTTAAAAGGATAACCACTCAATTACTTTTTTTCCAACTATAGATACCCATGATTTTCATAGATATATATTACATCTTTTATGATTAATATTCAATAAATTTAATAAACACATGCTCGTCAAACATAATAGTTTAGTGTATTCAGAGAATAAACATGCAAGGTCATTATATCTTGAATGATATTAAACATATCCCACAATTATCATCTATGATACTATTCCTATTAATAAAAACCCACCTAAACCTTTCTTGATAACCTATGGAGGCCAAAATATGAATGGGTGATCTCAAATTATTAATTAGAATAAACATAAGAGATATATATCCATGATAATATTAATGAATAAGATATTAATTATTTTATGTGATCATGAAAATAATTTATTATGTTCTTATTCAACATATCATAGATATTAAACTCTTTTCATGCGAGAAAACTATTTAATTTTCGAAAACATATCATATGAGAGAGATAAATCATGATAAATAAATCATGAACTATATCTTCATTTCATAAAATATGGGTATCATTATAAATATTTAAAACCATTTCATATGAAAAGGTTAACAAATAATACCATCAATATAGTGTATTAGGACATATCAAATTTTTCCCATTGAGTATCATGATGCACCTACTTCCTTTAAGGGATCAAGACTCACTTGTGTCCCATAATGGATCTATCCCATAGATATTTTTCCTTATTTTATCTCATTATAAAGAAAGCATTACACAGTGAATTGGTAAGAGATATATGCACCACACATTTCATAATTAAATCCATATATATATGTGTTCCACAATATCATGAATCATTCATCATATCATCACATCCTAAACCATGTATAGAAAAAAGGGTTCATAAAAATTTCATTTATTAGGCGTGTAATAACCCATAAAAAATGGGTTCTACAAAAATATAACTATCATAGACCTTAACCATCCATTAAATCAATAATTATTGTTTCATTTCATAATATCTTTGATAATACATATGTAACCTCAAATGTTGACTTCTTTGAAAAATTATTTTTTAATGATCGTATGGAGAATTATTTGAATAATATATTATTTCCACATTTAAAAACCCTATTTATAACATAAATCATTTTCATAATAAATTTTTATAAAAATAAAATTTGAAACTTATAATGTAACCTCTTAAATCAATATAAACATTTAATGAAAAATAACCATTCCATTTTGAAAATGGCTTTTGATATTTAAAAAATTAATAAAATTATGTAAATAATTTTATTTGGAAATAATAATTGAAACATATAATGGAGGACTTAAAATAGTGGATGTCTATATAGGTATGAAATTTTCTTCATGTCATACGCATTCAAAGCATGATACCTTTAATTTTTTTAAAATACTAATAAGAATAGTCTGAAAAATAAACTTATTAGTCCTTTGAAATAATATATTTTAAAAGTAAAACATTGGTAAAAAATAATTTAAAAATATTTTTTATAATTGTACAAACATTTTAATTTTTTTTAATAATATATCATTTTGGATGAAAACCCATTTTTTGATCGAAAGAGAAATAAAGACAACTTTTCTTAAATGAATTTTTTTCCTAAGTACAAAAAGAGAGTGAAAATATGGAATAATACATATTATAAAAATTAATATAAGATAAAAATTTAATGATTTTATTAATAGATATATCATAATACTTTATCAACAAAAAATTTACTATAATAAATCGTAATTATCACTGATATTGTATGAAAAACCCCCTACAAATGAGGAAGTTAATGAATCATAGTCCCAATTAATTGATAACATAAATAAAATAATTATTATAATTAAAATAATGAGATTTACGATTTAAATTTATAATGGGATGTATATACACCTAATAAAATAATATAAGTTTATAATTTCACTTTTGACCCAAATAAGGTAATATAAGAAAACAATCCCTCACAACTTTTTGTGACTATTGAACTATATATCGGATGTACTCATGAGCAATATTATTGCCTTCCAAATGGATTTATATGGATTAATTTAGAAATTTTATTATTAATATAGAGGTATAATATTATCACAAATATCATATATACAAGAATTAAATACATCATTATACCTAAGTGTGATAGGTGGTGATGGAAAAATAATAACATATGTTAGAAAGGGGTGAGTCTTTTGTACAACGAAATGATTAATTTGTATCCCATTTGATTGATGAAGAAAAAAATATTGGACATAGAATTAATGTAAAAATCACATTATATGGGAGATAATTATTTTTTAAAATTTTAATGTTTTAATAATAATTTAATGGGAATGATGCTGAAATAAAATTTATTTTTGAGCTAGGGATGTTACCTCTTCGTCAGACAACATCATTTCATTTCCACGAAATGACTTCATAAGATGGATTTTTTTATGAAAATATTTATTCTACGATAATAATTGGTAATATACTAAGGGGTATTGGTATAAATTTCCCAAACAAAATGGTTTTTAATGTTTAAGGGTATATGATTTGGGGTGGCCTTTTATATGTGAGGGTAGTGGAGCACTAGTAATTTTTTAAATGATAAATGTATAAAAAAAATTTCATATCATAAATAATATAAAAAATTGTGAATTATGTATCATTTAATATATAAGGTCTAAATATGCACATAAATTTGTTTATGTATATAATTTGGGTCATATTTTACCCTTAACATATTTTTTTAACCACCATGGTAAACTCATTGTTAAATTAATCACAATTTTCTTTCCTTTTTAACTATTAATTATGGAAAAAAATTATGTTTAAATTTTTATATAATATAAATTATGGTATTTCAAAATATGTAATACATTTTTACTAATTCCTTAAATTATATCAATGATATTTATTTCAAATTAATCCGGTAGACGCGACAAAAAGTATATTTTTCATGGTGAATCATGTTCGAAATATTGAAATGTTTTTATGTCGAAATGTTAATAAGAAAATAAATATAATTACATAAATTGGATTAATATATATAAAATATAAGTAATTTAAGCTTTAATCCATATTAATTTTTTTTGTTTTTTGATGCTTTAAAGGAAATTATTATTATTAAAAAAACCATATTTTCAGTATTTATCAAAAAAAATTATATTCTCAATAAATTCTCTAAAAAATCATCCTAAGTTATTTATTGATATTTTCAAAAAAATATATATTATTTTCTAAAATAAAATTTTTATAATTAGAGAAAACTAATTTTAAAACATGTTCTCAAAAGGTGACGACACTTCTTTAAAAAAATATGTTTAATAATAAGATAGTTTTTTTTTGTATCATTTATATAGAGAACACATAAGTTGAATTTTAAGTAGTTGATTGAATATTATATGTGTATATATATTTAATTAATATAATTCAACAAAAATTGTTTTTTTAATTTATTAATGAAAAAATTGTTTGTTTTCATAAAAATAGTTTTGCATAAAAATATTTCCTTTATTCTCAAAAAGGTTTTATTTTCATTTCTAATGGGATGGTCACAAAATTATTCATTCTGATAAAATATTTGAATATAATATCTTTTTGAATAAATTAATAATATTTATATTCACTATTCTAAGGGATAGATGATAATTATCATATTATGTAAAAATATTTCACTAGCTTGTCACATTTATTTTAAACATGGGGTTATATGTAACAAAAGCTATACTCAGTTTTCCTTGTAATGACATATAAACACAGTTTTTCATGTAAAAAATATGATATGGGTGTTTCATGTAATTAGTAGCATCAAAAAGATTAAATTTATTTTGGGAAATGTATTTCAAAAAATTAAAGGGTGTTACAGGTTTTTACTATGATTAATAATCATGTTTCCAAACACCAAGATTCATTTATGTCCACATCCAAGTGGGAGTTCCTTCAAACTCAACACTTTACCCGGTATAAGGGAGGGACCATATTTTTCCCCAATCCTCATGGGCTTTAAATAAGTGTATTAATATAAAATATTAAACATGGGATTGATTTCACCCATATAAATAATTAAAACTAACCAACCATAACAAATACACAAAAACCAAACAATCATAAGCAACAAAGGCATAACAATTTCTATATACATGTTTACATCATTTATAAAAACCATGAGAAGCTATAAAAAGAGAAAAATATATTAGAACAAAATCCACCATTAAAAAAGTGGATCATTCTACTCAAGCCACCACCACAATACCTACAAGGGGAAACCACAGGCATCCCAAACCACCATCTCAAAACATTTTTCCATTACCGTTATTAAAAATAACCAAGTATGTTTACACATGAATTTGTATGTAGGTTATAAGAAAATATCCATTAGTATTTCTCCAAACAAATAGTTTTTATCCTATAAACAATACAATATCAATTAATATGAATTTATTATAAAAGAAAAACAACGAAAAAATTAATAGAAGTAATTTCAAAGAAAAATATGCTCTATAATTAACAAGGATTTAATCTATCTAAATTACTTTATTATAATTATTTTATAAATTATAATCAAATAAAATCACAAAATAATTAACTAATAAGTACTATGTGGCCTTTATTCATATTATTGTCAAATTTATGATTTGAATTCCGAAAATCTGACATGCACGGTTGCGATTAGTATGATGTTTGGAGTCTGTTAAGACAAACATTAATTTTGGTGAATATTAACTGACCCATATAAATATAATGTTAACCTTATTAATAGTCATAAAACCCATATGGGTATTAAATATTCCATGAGAAATTGTAACATTATCAATTAATGTATGAAAAATTATCCATCCTTTATGTTATAGTATGACATAAATTTATCATTTTGTTTGTAATTTTGCGATTCATGTATATTTAAATAGAATTTTATAAATAATTAAAAAAATTATAATGAAAATTTATTTTCATAGAATTTATTCATTTATAAATATTTTTGATGACTTATGATTATATAACAATTATAAGACATGATAATTAATTTTTCAAACTGTTAGAAAAGTAGTTTTAATTTTAAAATTTGTATTTTTCAAATAAATTATGATATTATTAAAAAATTAAACACAAACTATTTAGAAAACTGTCTTCATAAAATTTAATTCATTTTTGAATTCTACATGTAGAAAAATGGTTGGGGTGAATTTTTGGATTTTTCCAAATTAGTTTATCTTTTTTTAATATAAAAATGTGGTAATTTACTCTATATGTACATTATATATCAAATAAACTATTTATTGAGTCATGGATGATGTAAGAAAATTGGTTTTAAACTCACACTCACATATTAATGTTTTTCTTCACAATAATCAATACTATTTATTTTCTTGAGAAAATTAATAAAATAATTAATAAAATATTGAGAAAACCATCCTATCCTCCAATATAAAAACCAACCACACCAACCTGTTCTCTTAACTCCTCTCAAGCCTTTTTCCTAGTAAAAATTCTAATAAAATCACTCTATAGGTTCATATCCCACTTTCATCGGCCCTTGGATTCTTTAAAAGTTAATATTCTCTCCCTTAATGATGATCTTAGGAATGATATACTCAAGAGGTAAATTCATCTGTTCATTATTTTATTTTCTTTCAAATTGCTTTAATTTATATTTCATTCCTCACATCCATTCATCCAAATGTTATGATAAATATAGTATCCTACATGTACTTTAATTTTTTTATAATGGTATAATTCATCATCATCTTTCTATTCTCCTCCTTTTACACTAGAAATGGAAACACCATTTGTGATGTGTTAATTTTTACCATTCAAGGACGACATGTTCTCAATTTCTATTACCCTATTCAATTATGGTCATAAAAATATTTTTTGGATAAATTTGACTATAATATGTATATTCTGTATAATTTTATGTCATGCAGTCTTTTTAACACATGATATTAATTTATAAAAAAAATGTGTTCTTCATAATAAAAAAACCACCAATTAACGAAAAATGTTATCATTAATGTTTTATATAATTTATTATCTTTACTCAAAATAATCAAATTATTTTTATAGATAATTAATCTACATGATGATCATAGATAACATATATTTATAATTCATTACAACCATTCTCATTTTATATGTTTATACAAACATGTATATAAGAAATCCTATAATGAAAACCAATGAAACAAATAATGAAATTGGACCTCTTAAACAATCATGAATGTCATGAATGAACATAATACTTTTATACATAATAAATTACATAAATAATATATTCTATAAATATTAATTAATTAATTTAATTTTGTTATCCATGACATTAAGATCATGTGATTTACTCCATCACACATATGTTAAGGGATTCTGCATGAATTGCCTTTATTCCTTCAGGTTGATCTATCATTATTTGTACCCAAATGAAGTTATATTATTATTTTATATAAATATTATAAATGTTGTGTATATTATTCGTAATCTTGTATGAAAATCCACACATCATTTTTATTTGGGGATATACATGTATTTAAACTATTCCACTTTCAATACTTCTTAATAAGAAAACAGGTTTTAAGGGAACATCCCAAATTTTAACATATTATAATTTATACAATATAATCTTTTTTATGAAAAAATTGTTGTAATAAAATAAATATTTTTATTAGAAAAACTATCTTTATTCACATTTTGTTTTAAAAATAATATTGTACCCTTTTTTGTTTTATGTTATCTATGATATTTTCATTAAACTGCACTAAATTTTATTCATTCTAATGATTCGTGAAGGCTATTTTATCCTATTATCACTTAATATTGACATAACATATCATAATATATTATTATTCTACCTAATTAATGTACCTGAATAATCTAATTCATTTTCATTATGGTCACTTTTATGATATTACAATTTGTATGCTTTATGACATGAATTTGATACCCAATTCTTTTCCACATGTAACCCTTATGTTTATGTATGATTGATTATTTATGATTCAATATGTGGAAAGAATATTCATGAACATGTTGTGATGGGTGAAAGAAGACATTACTCCAATTCATTGGGTAATATTGTCTTTCATGAGATGTTTTGGGAAAAGATCTAAGCAGTTATGCTGGACTACTTCTACTGTGTGTAGTAGTCTTGGTTGGTAACCTAGACATGTGCTCCTCTGTATGCAATGATCCTTAACTCGAACTAATTTTTTTTATATTGCCTCCACATTACTCTGAATGTATTTTTATATGATCCCATTTTTATAAGTCATGATTCCATATTTTCAATGCCTTTTTATATAATTATGTTATTCCTTATATCCCTTTTGCTAAAGATCTATTTTTATGTTTATAACATTTCCTAAATTTTAGCTCATCGATATGTTCATGTTATCCCTGGGGTATCCTATGAATATGTATGTTCACAATGGATGTTAGGGGCTATTTATGAGACTAAAAAATGAAATTTCATATTTCCTTCCATGTTATAGTTTTTATATACCCTGTCTTCCAAGAAACTAGATTTTATAATCCATGGCTTGTAATATAATGCTTTACTATGCCTAGAATCATGTAATGCTATGTATAAAATGATAGGGTCTCTATATGATTGATTTTCAAATAACCCACAATGTATAAACTATTTCCATGGTAAATAATATATCACAAACTTGCAGTATGTCATGGGAAAACCCTATTGGATCAATCTAGTAATGGGACACTAGGTACGAAAGATCTCAGTGAAATGTGGTATAAAAACCATGACCAACATTTTTATCATGCACGATCCACTAGGTGGGAACATTCCATGGTCGTAATTGTCTTTAATCAACAGTATAGTTCAATTAGTGTTGTATTTTCAATCATAATAGAGGAATTATAGGCAAGCCACTTCCGATTCAACTAGCATACTAATCCTAGTCCTTCCACCAAAATACGTAGGTTTCAGATTATGTATAATTATCATTTCATATGTCACATAAAACACCACATACAATTAAACAGATGAAAATTGATATAAATATGTTTTATAATTCACTACTTTCACAGAAAAAATCATTTTTAAATATATTGAACTAGAAGACTATTTTAAAATATTCTCTACATAGCATCTACAATTTATCAACCATGTTGCATAATTTATAAAGCACATTCAAAATTGACAACAGGGTTTCACCCATGAAATAATCCCAATTTCTTATATGATTTCAACATTCAACAGATAAAAAAGTCAAAATCCTTCAAAATCACCTTTTTCACAACTCACATAAATCATAGCACACATTTAAACACTCAACGAATAATATCAATATTTTAAAATAATTTCATGAAAATATAACCACCAACCACAACTAAAGTAATTTATATAATTTAATAGAGAACCACAACCAGAACTCATTAAGCACTATAAAGTAATTATCAAAACATAAACATCGTGATTGAACCTTAGGGAATAATATATAACCCTTAAAATATCTGCCAACCCACTAGAGATATGAAACCCAGAATAATGATGAATAAAACCCAATAGAAGTGGAAGAAATCAGAAAAAGTGGGTGTCTCTTTAATAATCACTGATGAATACACTAAAATAAACTAAAAATAAGATCCCTAGGGAGAAAATGGGAGAGGTAAAAGAGCCTAGGGTGGAGGAAGTCGAGTGGGGGAAGAAATTGGTGTTTACGTATAAAAATTAGGGAGGAAAAAACATAAAAAATCTCATTTATAATGAATTCGAATGGTCTTTCGGTTTTCCAAGTGATTAAAAAATAATCATCCCATTGATATCTAAGTAGAGAAAGCCTCTTAGTAATCCCACATAGTTTAAAAATAGTTCACTAACCCTTTGATAAGCTGCAGGTCAAACACACCATTCTGGTCGCACTGTTTCTTGGGAAAGGGCACATGATATTCCAAACCATATGCCAGTGATGTGACACCTAATTTTTAACTAAAATTTCTCAATTTTTCTCAAAAAATTAAAAGGAAACCCAAAGGAAGAAATATAAACCGAAAAAAATATAACAGTACTTGAAAAGGAAGTTACCTGTGTGACAATACTCCCAACCGTAATAATTATATTCCAATGGAAAGTCAACTCGATGATAGACTATAGAAATGAAATTGATACTCTTGATCAATCCATTAATTATGCTCCAAATAATATTTCATATCATTTCCATGATTCCAAAGGACTAATACTAGAATAATTCAATTCCAATGATGAAAGTTCTCATGGGAATATTCTATTTTAAATGGCTTCTAGAATAAAAATAAATATATATCTAACTCAGAATCATCCAAATTTAGCACATGGGATAAATGTAGGTTATATCTCTTCAACTGAGTTATATGAAACATGAAATGAATTTGTATCAATTTCTAAGTCAAGGATAATGTTTACGCCACCTTACCAATCCACTCGGTGATCATAAATGGTCTAACATACCTCGGTGTTAACATTCCTTATTTACCCAAATTGTGATGACCCAAGTGAGGTGCCACATTCAGGAACACCAACTCACCAAAAAAACACTTGATATCATAATTTCTATAAAAAAAGATATTTTGGGGTGACTCTAATATTTTAAAAATTATTTCATGATAAACATTACATTCTCATATGTCTCTTTCACTATGCTAAGCCTCAAATGTGGAGATTCACCTACTTCATCCCAACAAAAAATAGGCTGATGTGTCAGACCATAGAGTGCCTCAAAAAGATCCATTTAGGTTGAGGATTGGTAGATATTATTATATTAAATCATGACCAATCCCAAATGAGTATCCCATGACCATCCGAATTCAATACATATTCTTGATTCATGTCCTCAAAATCTAATTTACCCATTCTGTCTGAGCATATATTTGGGTATGAAATGTTTTACTCGACATGTCCTATAACCCAATTACATTCTAAGGGACCTCTAAAAACTAAGAGATGAAATAGGGGTCCTTATATAAGATAATTTCTAATGGAACACCATGATGAATTACTACATCTATAACATATACTCGACCTAAATAATCCACATTTGTCGATTCTCTGATCAGAATTCAATTGGATGACTTGGTTAGACTATCAATCACTACCGAAATTGAATTACTTCAATGTCGTGTATGTGGTAATCCAATATTTAAGTCCACAAAAACCTCATTCCAAATCCATGTATGAATATGTAATATTTTAATAAAAACATAGGTTCTTTAGTATAATTCTTTTACCTTCTTACATGTATGGCACTATGATATGAATTCATCTGTATCCAGCCTCATACATGGTCCCCAATAATTCTCACACACATCATAATACATTTCGTTGGCTCTATGATTAATATCCAACTAATACTAGTTTCCATATTTTATCAAAACCTTCTATAGAGAACTTAAATCCAAAAAGCATCCCTTAAGACATAAAACTCTTTTAGTGGACAATGACTAATCACTAGGTGTATCCCCACCATGTACAGACTCATCAACTACTGGTATTGCTCATCATTGGGATTATAATGATGAATCATATATAGAAGGGAATGACCCAATAGAACATTGTCCAAGATATCACCTACACCACGTTCCTTTGTCACTACATGAATTTGATAAAAACATTCCATTAAGGCCCACTCATCACTAGATTCATTCAATTCTTTCACTGGAATGTTTCTACTCAATAAACCTGACACAAGATTACCTTTTCCTTGTATATATATGATATTGACAATAAACCCCTATAGATAATCAACTAAATGAAACTATCTTAAACTTAGATCATTTTGGCATAAAATAAATTATATACTCTTGTGATGAGAATAAAATAAAATTGACTCCCCAAAAAGATAACGAAGCCACGTATTTCGGTCATGCATCATCACTTGTAAATCCATTTCATGGATCTGGTAGTTCTCTTCTTGTGGTTAAAGTTAGTGAGAACCATTCTCCACCACATGGTCATTATTCATAAGCACATATCTGAGACCCATACTTGACGCATCATGATAATCTAGAAATTCCTTTCCATATTCTAGAAAGATCCAAACTAAAGTGGTAGTTAACCCTAATTTTAGCTCTTCTTTGGAAATATGACACCCCAGGCTCTATTAAAACTTCACCCTTTTCTGGGTGAGTGTAGTAATGGGTGAGGAAAACTGAGAATAGACCCAAATAAACTATCTATATATTTATCAAGGAAAAAATATCATAATCTCAAAAACATTATTTTTCTATTTCCATGAAATTATTGCACTGATATTTATAGGTTCCACTAAAATCCTTCATTTGGAGATCACGTGGACCAATACACTCACATCCCTAATCAAGAATGTGTATTTTGAGAGCATCATATTGAGGCAAAGATCCCAAAGAATTCCCAAATTCATAACCAAATGAATCTCATGCACATAATTAGATGTAGTTGAAACTAGGATTTCATCCATCAATACCATGACAATATGATAAATAAACTAGTCGAACACCATATTCATTAGTTCAATAAAAATCAATGGTGAATTTTTCAACCCGTAGGGAAAGCCCAATTACTCAAAATGCACATACCTACTATGGAAATGAAATTTTAAAAACATCCACATATCTTATTCTAACTTGTTGATAAATAGAATTATAGTTCTTCTTTGAGAACCACCTCTCGTACTTGGTCTAATCAAACAATTCGTCAATTTTTTGTAGAGGATATTTTTTCATAAATTTCACCTTATTAAACTTCTATTTATTAGTGCATATGTGAAGATATATATTGTGATTTATTGAAAGTAAAACACGGGTGGCCCAAAGAGAGACACTCAGGTGAATAAGTCCTTTGTATTCTACTTGTCTCTCTTTACCTTCAATTCCATCAACTCCATGTAGGCCATACATTATGAGAAAAGAGATATCAGTTCTATTCTTGGTGAACTATCTATAGTGAAGTCCACATCCCACTACAGAGGTAATCCTAAAAAATATACTGGAAACACCTCTGGAAACTCATCCACAAAGAATTTAATCCACCCATAGAAACATCACCATCAACCTCAAATGAGAGATATGATATCTAAAAAATTATATTACCCAATTTTATTATCATAGTTATATCATGACCCAAATTATGATCCCATTCACCAAGAAAAAACTTGTATTATTTAATAATGTTACACAAAGCTCGCTCACTACCTATAGTAATTGACGTGTTCTTGAAAACACACAATCCAATCCAACCTAAGGATTCTGTCAATGATTTCCTTCTAAAAAAATAGATCGCATTCTAATTTGAACCCTGACATATTGAGTGTATAAGATGGACATCTGATACCCTTTTCTAGCATTTTACCATCTAGCATTACCAACTCCATCACATACGAAATAATCTCAATTGGAAATTTCAACACATCTAAGAGGCTGATAAAGATAAGAGAAATAGAATCAACATTATCGAGAAAATAAAAAACCGAGAATACTACAATAAGAATTATACATAGGATATTCATAGAGACCACATTTTATCAAGTTATTTCCTAGTCCGCCTCACGGATATTACTTGTCTTTTCTTGAGTCTAAACATGACCTCTGACCTATGACACTTCCCCCAACTGAATCGAACCATATGAGGATTTATCTCTTCCGCCACGACCCCCGAACTGAGAACCACCTGACCTGGATGGTTTCAATTTGGTTGTTATATCACGAACCAGTCAGGGTAACCTAGTAACATGATAATTGAGCTGGTCCTGATATAGCTTGAAGGGCATTACTGATCCCCAATGGTCTATGAAAAACAAATATAATCATAGAAAATATTATGTGGGAATGATTTTTTCAATAATTATTTTGGATGTAAAAGTAACAATACAATATGCATATCAAAATAAACTACACTGGGTTTAATATACGATAAGTCAACAATGAAATAAAGAAAAAATTTATATATCCAATGTACAAAAATCAGGAAAACATCTCTTGTTCCAATGGAGACAACTCACTATGTCCAATGTCCAATTTTTAGATCCACTTCCATGATATCTATTTCCATTGGAAGAACCTCGATGGAGATAATCTAAAAACACCTGAATGAATAATTAGGGTTTGACCCTAATCCCTATAGTATTTCACCCAATTATTCCATAACAACATTAAAATATCAAATTAACCAATAAAGTGATTTCTGATTTGGAAAAAAATTGGAATGTAATATTTTATATTTAATAAAATCATGCCTTACAATTTAAAAGTTGTAAATAGAGTAGAAATTCATTATTCACATTTCAAATTATGGTAATATATTTCATGAGATTAAATTTTCCATTAATAAAATGATTCATTTCAAATAAAACATTTTTCAACATACGGATTAAAACATATATATATATATATCCATTTATATATATATTCCCAAGGTTTGTAAAAACTCTACAACAATGGAATATATGTTTGGAATAAAAACAAGTCAGCAAGGTGGTAATGTGGAAAATCGGTACGATTGTTCTATGATAGAAGAACCCAACACTATGAAATTGAATGTATTTACATACTCCCCTTTTGGACTATGTCAAATTGGGATCATTGTTGTTTCATAATGAATGGTATGTGCTAATATTATTTTTTTGAACATTTTAAATCAAAAAGTGATTCCCCAAATAAATCAATAAATAATAAAGGCATTAATGTTCTCAATTACAAAATATAATTGGAAAATTATTTGTATATTTTTTAAAATACAAGTAAAAAACCATCCCTTATTTCTAATATTCCACTTTTCATTTTAAAATCCATAACATGATTTTAATAAATAAAAATGCCTTTTCAAAAATTTGAAACCACTGGGTTTCATCCAAAACTATATTCAATAAATTTTTAATAAATAAAAAATTTAATCCAAATAATTAAATTACCAAATACAATTTTAAAATTAAATTCCACAATTTAATTTTCAAACAAATTAAATGAATTTCAGAACAAACCCCCAATTCAACGGAATTGGCATTTTTACAATTTATCATCAACTCAAATTTAAACAGTTAAATTCAATAATATTTCATTTCAAGAAAATTCTTTCTATTCTATAAAGACACCCCAATTCATTGTAATTGAAGGTTTATAAAATTTCATTCCAAAGTGAACCAAAAACCTAAACACTAGAATTGGGTTATTTTTAAAATGATTGAATGTAATTTATAGAATTTAATAAATTTTATTTTATATCAAACTAAATTTCAATATAAAAATAAATATTAATTGAATTTGAAACCAAATATGGAACAACCTTCCTTCCTCATAGAAATAGAAGTATTGCAATGGAACCTTCCAATAATAATCAAGGCACATGAGATTTAAGAACTCAACCTAAAAGTGGGATACAACAATAATGAGTTTAGATCCATCAATTTAGAGATGATCTATAAAACCCAAAGGAAGTAATAGATAATGTGATGAATATTCCTGAATATATCTTACCCATAATAATAGACAATGATAAAACAATGAACAAAAAGGTTATAAGGGGATGGAGGCTCGCAAACTCACCTAGGGGAGGCTATAGGTTGAGCTCAGGGATGTGTGGAGGAAGAACCAAAGGGAAATTAGTATGTTATCTAATTAAAAAATAAGGCTTGGGAATGGACATGCCATGTAACCCAATTACATGTTTTGTAATTAGAAATTATAATCTCTAGTAAAAAACACATTGTGTCTTGTAAAAAGTGATTTTTTTCATTTTTGGATTTAAACAGTGTGTAAAAATATTACATGATGTGAAATTCTCCATAAGCTATAGAAAATATTGTTTAATGTAGAGAATCCAAAATATCTCTTTCATCAACATTATATTTAACCTATTAATACAGTCTTGTCCATATGTAGAAAAAAACACAACAAGGTTTAGATAATACCTGATATAATGGCAATGAGATGTCACAAGCGTTCCATAGAGAATATACAAATCCTACCTCACTATGATAGGGGTTTGTTGCATTGCAAATATTTTGTATGTTCCCCATATCTCACCACTAATGAAATGAATTTTGTGGGATATACAAACCAAATACATGTGCCGCAGTATCTCTCATTTATGGAACATGATCGTCCCCACATAAGAAATCATGTATGAAGAGAGTTGTGAATGATGGTCTGAAAAACCACCTCTATTTTCATTTCTCATCCCACTTCCTCATACATTATGAAAAATTTCCACAACCCACTACAGAAGCTGCTCTATGGAATCCAAATTTCCCTTTTTGGTCAATCTCTTCCATAAAAGTTTCATCAACCACCTTAACATAGGTAATCATCTTAAATATAATGACATGGTAGTAAATATCATGCCACAGCCCCGTAATGATCCTTCTAGTATTCATATTATCATTAGAAATGATGATGGGTGTGTATGAAACTAAAAGTGAAAAATAGTTAGCATAATCCATCACAGTTTGGTCATAAGTGTAAATCATTGAACTCCTGAGATGTGGAGTAGAAAAAGACATCATGACGATGCTACTAATGAAAATTGGTCTTTAAGTCATTCCAACCCATCTATTCGGTCCGCTCATCTTGATCCACCATGTCTTACCGCCTCTAATTGGGACACACTAGCAATAACGAATCACACATTACTCTAACAGCATCAGGAGTATCAAGTAACTAAAATTTAAACTATATATTCCCAATCTAATCCTCTAATATAAAAGTTAAATCATTTCCCCTAAAATATGGAGGCATGTTATTTTGAAAATTCCGTGATTTTTCCTTCCCAGGACACTATTCTACTTCTCTAACCAGAGCAGGATCAGAGCCCACTCCCTGTCCCAAATAATGGATAGCTAGAACCATAGATTCCACTAATCGATAATAAATTAGTGAGGGACAACAATCTCAATAATCCTCAAAAGGATGCACCATATTTCTCTGGGGTGGAATTTTTCTACAAAAATATAAACCTTAAGAAAAACATTCAATTTTAAAATTGTAATAAATTTCAGATGTAACAAATAATATCAACATTCCTTGACCATACAAAACCAAATCCATCACAATTACAAAAAAAGCTAAACCAATCCACCTCCAACCATTATCCATATACAGTCTGTAGTATATTTGTGTCGCCTTGAAATGATGTCAAACTAGAGTCGCAGCATCCCACAGTGACTCGAGATTATTCATGAGGTGTAGTGGTTAGGCACCCAACTTGTAACTAAAACTTCAAGCCCCAACAATAATTTCTCCATTATATATAGACTCATCAAATTTAACTTGACCCAAATATATAATGCATTATCTGCTACCATTTTTTCATGAACAAAGTCAATGTTCCATCCAAACCAACACCCAAACTAGTTTGTGGCATGGACCCAAGGGAATTACTAATCCCCACATACTAGAAACATGTTCATGTGAATCATTTAGACATCTTATAAAAAATTTCAACCATGTAAATACTCCTGAGCAACCAACTATATTAAATAATACAAATATGAATATCCACAACAAAACAAGGAATAATAATTTTCATATTCATGTTTAAACCTTTTAAGCATAACCAAAATAGGCTACATCAAAAAAATGATACAGACAATAGCCCCAAAACCATTGGGAAACAAGAGAATTGACATTCTCAAAACACCACCACTAAACCTATAGGAAAAACACTAGCATCTCAAGACATAATGACCAAACTACTTTCCATTACCTGTTTCAAACAGTACCAATTCTACTTACAGCTAAAGGTGTGAGTAGGGTGAAAACCAAAGCCCAGTAGGATGCCACTCAACCAAATGGTCAATTATATAAACATTATATGATATATTGGAATGTATGTTATAAAAAATAAATCTCTCAGAATTTTTATATGGAATAGATTTTAATGAAAGAATTCATATTTTTACAATAATGAAAAAATAATTTTGTGTACCGATGGTGAATATGATATTACAAAATATCACTATGTCATTTGAAAACACTATATGAACATGCTAGTAATGAGACACTAGGTACATCGTATCTTAGTGAATTGTGGGTTAACAACCTTGTACATCACCAATCTCATGCATGATCCACTAGGATGGAACATCCCACATTCCAAGTGGTATCCAATCATCATTACAATTATTTAGTATTGTATCATATATCTTACTTGATAAATCCTAGATTATCCACATTCAAGCCAACTAGAATACTAGTCCCAGTCTTCCCATCTAGATACCAATGATTCCCTTTATACTTAGTTTCCATTTCGCATGCCACGTATAACATCACTTTCTCATTAACAGAAGACAACAAGTATAAACATGATTGATAAATCACTACCATTACAACCAAAACAATCTTTTAAATACAATTAAAAAAATATTCTATATAATTTACCAAAAAACAAGTATAAGGTATTAAACATGTTTCATAATTTCAATATCACACTCTAAATTTTGAATAATTTTTCACCCTTAATATATATTCATCATCCATTATATTAACCATTATCATGACACATGCATATCCAAACCCTTTATAAAACCAATCAAACCGCACATATAAATCACAAAACACATTTAAAAACTCAATCAAGGAAGTAAAATTCTTCAAATAATGTCTAATAAATGATCCACCTACCTAAAGTATAGAAGTTTTTATAATCTAGTGGAAAATAAGAACTGCACCACAAGATAAAACTATATTGTCATGATCAAAACATAAACATCTTGATTGAGCATTGTATAATATGATGTTTCCCTAAATTTATAACCCAACCAAATAGAGATATATAAAACAAATAATTAAATAAAACTTAAGAGACAAAGATGAAATAAAGAATAAGGGGACATACATGAAGAATCATGGATAAATCCTTCCAAAATCACCTACAAAATAGAGGCCCAAGAGAAAATATTGGATATGCTGGGGCTCTAAGGGTAGTAACCTGAGTGGGGCTGAAATTGGTGTTTAGATATAACAATAAGGGATAGAGAAAACATAACAATACAGTTTTTAATGACATTGGATGGGACGCACTATTTTTCCTAATTGTTTTAAAAACATTATAGAAATTGTGTGCCCCTTATTATCCAGGAAGGATAAGCCACAAGATTAGCCCTTAGATTTTACATATCATACTCTAACCATGCGATAAGACTCTGATAAAAAACGAAACTTGACCACACTGTTTCATTTTTCTTCATTTGAGATACACAATAAAGAATAAAAAACCTAGAATTATTCACCATGATTTATGGGACTTTTTCAACTTATAATAGGTTTAGATCACTATATCCCCTATAATGACTATAGTGGGATACCCTGGGTTAGATAGGTAGACACATGGTCCAACATTACTAGTGAAGATATATGGTCCCCCAATCTGTACATCAATCATGTTTTCTAGAAAGGGTTGGTCATGAGGCCTCATGTGAACCTCCCCACATGGTAGAGGCTGCCGGCTAGCATTGTAGGTATGAAATGATTAGTGGGGAGAACATACCCCCTTATATGATGTGTTGTAGTTTTAGATACAAATCATAAAAAATAATAAATAATCAATGTATATACATAGTAAAATAAAATAATAAAACTAACAGAATAATCAAATAAATAATAAGGAACAATGTAATGATGTTGTTGAATTTAACTAAATGTAGTTCTAGAAAAATTCAAGAAAAATAGTAGAATACACAAATAAAAGACTCAATGTCCCATGTACAAAACCCCTTGTCCCAAACCCCATGTCGGTCCCACCTCCATTCTCCATACCATCTGAAAAAAATTAGTCAAAAACAATATCACATTCCCTAGTACAAATCTACATCCACCATATCTACTCAAGTACCAAACGGTGGCCCCAATAGGGTGTGATTATAACTCAGTAGGTCAAAAACACCATGTATAAACTAAATAGTCCTAATAAGATGAGTATGAAATAATGTGATTAAAAGTAGTATTTATTATTTATATAATTAATAAAATCATAATACCAACATTGGATAACTTCCGCAATATCATTGAGCATGTATTATGATAATTCCAACCTCAACTATATAACCATAGAAAATTAAACTACATTGGTTCCATTCTAGAATGTATTTGAGCATTTATTTTGAAAATTACAAACAGAAACATTTAACCAATTTAGAATAACATAATTTGGAAACATTGTAGAATATTTATGAGCATGTCCTATAACCATTACAACCTCAACTATATAACCATGGTTTAGTGACAACAATAAATTTGGGTCAAATACCTATAATCATTACAACATACAGGTCATATACCAACAAGAACTACTACATGAGACTTGTATATCCCACCCTCTAGAAGCATTCTAGAATGGGACTAGGCCGATCATGCTCTATATCAGTATTAAAATATATAAGAGTCCATGTGACATGGTCATTCCCATTACATAATCATTACAACATTGAAAAAAAATCCCTATAAAAAAATAAGTATATGAAAATATTACACAACAATTTTGGTTGGAAAATTATGAAAATTGCCATTCTTATTTTATTGAAAACATTCAATTCAATTCAAAAATTATTTACAATTCTGTCAATTAAGAATATTGTACATCATTTGGACTTCATAATAACAAATCACTCTAGGACACATGTCAGGTAAAACATACCTTAATCTATTTTCTTGTTCATATATATGCATGATTCCTTCATAACATGGGAAACCATAAGTCCTTTAAAATCCATTTGAAACCTAATGAAATAAAGGAATAATTCCATCAATTTATTTATTTAATTTGGCCACACACAAAGATGGTTCAGTCACAATATTTTATAAACCAATAAATTATCAATCCAAAGGGTTGTTATTTAGACCTATAAACTATAACTGACGATCCATCAATGCTTCCAATGAAAAACATCCCTAATGAAGAATGAGAAGATGATTGAAAATATGTTCTTAGATAAAAAATTATCAATTTCAAAACCCTAAAGGCAATAAGTCATGTGATTTGACTACAACAGTTGGAGAAGAATTATGAGAAGGAACATAGCATCTAAAAATGACATACCAGGTATTACTCACTTAAAGGGGACATCCAATTGTAGGCTGGCACCCCAAAATCATCTGGAAGATGCCCTTATCTCAGGTGAAGTAGAGCTAAAGTTGATGAAAATTAGAACATAACTGTATAACTTGTTTAAAATTGTAGGTGTATAATTTACATGTCATTTAATGTCATTACCCATCATGTAAATTTTTTAATTGGAATATGCTAGAAAATATTTTGCCTTATATTTAATTTATTAAATCCCATGACGAATTTTAAGATGTTAGATACCTTTACATGATGTGTCAATGTTATATAGTTGATTTGAATCCTTTTTTATCTTTTAATCAACAGAACACATTTAATAGATTCTAAAAATTCCAAAAATTCTTGAAACCTTTAAAACATTTTTACTAAGACTCCATTAATTTAAACTGCTACAGATCTACAAACATTAGTACATTTTCTCTAAAAATCTCTTCTCTTGGATACTCTTCAGTCCTTTTTCATGTTTCCTTATAAAATTAGGTTCAATTTATTTAACAAAAAAACTCACATGATAAAAACACATCCAAAACGATATATTAATGAATAATATAGAGATTGATATTTCTAGAAGAAGACGACATCTAAAAACCTCCAAAAAATTTAATAGCGCATTTACATGCTTCTGTGTAACGACCCAAAATTTTGAATGAATCTTGTTTCCTAATTTTGTGTGTTATTTTATTTTTTTTTATACTCAACAAAACTATTTCATTGGATAACATGAGCATGATTAAAATCAGACTGTTGGGTTTTGACTATTATATGACCATTGGTCAATATGACCGCTGGAAACTTAACATTTAGATATTTGTCTCTAAATACAAGTGATCTTGGTTAATTAATATAGAAAGAAGATTTGATGGCCTCATCGAGTACTCTTGGACCGATAGAAACCCATCTAACAGAACTTGTGAATGAGTTAGCACCAATGGGCTTTGCTCTGGACCAAACCCAATCCGAACTTCATCGTATGAAGCTAGAACGGAATGGCCTTCGCGAGAAGTTCTAACTAATAGATATTACTACTCGTGCAATGTTGGCCGAGCCTCCCTCAGATTCTGTCACCATATCACACCTTACACTTAGGTCCTATGTCGGTGTGATAAGGGGCTATGTAACGAGAATGTAACTGCCTTGTGTAATTCTTTGTTTTAAATAAAAATTTTGATTTCATCTTATGATGATGTTTATGATTTTTCAAATGTCCGGATAAATATTGTATGCATATTTTTGTTGAATTTTAGAGAAAGGATATTTTAAAAAAAATTTATGTAAACCTTAAATAATTATAAATGTGTAATGATTTTCAACAAATTGTCTTCTACAATTATGTTTAGTACTAAATTTATAGTCTAATAAGATCAACATAATTTTTGATGAATAATAAATTATGAATAGTGATTTTATGCTTATGATTATTAAAGTGACTAAATGGATTAGTAATATCACTTAAATAAATCATTAATATAATCTAGGCACCTTGATTAAGTAATGTGATTCAATAAAATGGTTAAATAATGGTTTAATAAATTATTAGTCAAGTATTAGTTTTTTTCGGGTGAATAGTGTGTTTAAATTAAAAATATAATTAAAAATATTTAGAAAATTATTTTTATAAAATTGATTTCATTTTTGAACTCAGAGAATTGATATTAAGTTAAGGTAATTTTTGGGGATTTTTTTGAAAAAAAATGAATTTTCGGTGAATAGTGTATTTATTTAAAAATAAAATTAAAAAAATTTAGAAAAATATTTTTTTAAAATGGAGTTCATTTTTGAAATCAGAGCATCGGTATTTGGTTAAGGTGAAATTTTGGGATTTTTCTGAGAAAGTAGAATTACTGATGAATAGTGAAAATACAGTTTTTAAGTTACAGGTGTTCAATGACATCATTATATGATGTATTAAGTATGTAATCAATATGTTCGACTTATGAATAGTAGGATAAGGTATGAGGTTTTCCACGTGGCCAATACCATGGGAAAATACCATGGGCAAGCCCATGGTTTTTCCAAAACCACTAATGAGGTGTCTATTGGCCATTAATTCCTTGTCCCCTCACTTTCCCTATAAATACCAAGTCATCCTCTCATACATTCGACTCCCAACTCTCCCCCAACTAAGATCTGGTCTCATTACCTCCCATGGAGTCCTTCCAAGGTGCCCCAAGCCCTCATGGTCCGAACCTTTGAGTTTTAAGAGTTACGTTTTAAGGTAAGGGGTCCTACCTCCCTCTTTCTTTTCATGTAATCTATTTTATGTCATTTCTTTTATGATCCATGATATTATGTTGTAGGATGTTATTTTATATTCATCTTGCTGTATTTTTTATGTTCATATGATGAGATATCCCCTCTTTCTCTAATCATTTCATTTTAATATTGTTAAAGTGGTGCTGTTAGGCTGCCGAATTTTTAAGGGATTCTTTCACCCTTCTCAAGTTCTACTTTCATGTCAAGTATTTCAAGTTCATTTTTATTTTATGGGGTATGATTTATATATCTTTCATACTGATCTTTTATTTTCATATGATGAGATACCCTATTTGATCTCTTGAATTCAGTATTTTTATGTTTTAAGTGGCGCCGTTAGGCTGTCGAATTTTTATAAGAGAAATCTTATTTTTGTATTCCTTTCATGTTCTTCACATCATATGGTATATATTTCATATTTAATTACCATGATCATAAATACTTCATATTTTATCCCTCTACTATTTTATGGAACATTTATGAATGTTTGACTCATGCCCCCTCTCTTTTCAATGTTTTCTAAAACCCCGAAACATAGACGTTATGCTGTAGAATTTCCGTCTCAAAATGTCTCTCTCTCTTGTTCTTAATTTCTTTTTGATTATTAAGTGAATATTCAAAGACCTCTCTTATATAGGGGTATTCAAATATATACCAAAATTTTCTATTTTAAAATTTGGGATTTACATACATGAGATGCACCTTTTTTTCTGTGGGTTTTAATGTGACACAAAGATCATGTCGTTAAAGCAGTTTTTAAAACGTTATGATTATGAAATGAACCCCATTCCTTTTATGCTATATGAATTGTTTATGAAATGATTGATGATTATATATGTTTCTAACATGATAATAAAGACATGTCATGGGTGTGCCCTGATAGCGCTCCAATGCATTGGGTAATGGATTAATCCTTAGAGATGACTATTTTTTAACGACGCCATGGTGAATAACCTTGGTAATTTTTAATAACACATTGGGGATGGACCATGGTAAAAAAGAAATGATTTTCAATATTAAATGTTTTATCACATCTTCAAGTTATGAGAAACGTTATTTTTATTATGATATGCCTCATGATTTTTTCTCTTCCCCGAAAGATCTTTTTCATGACATTGTTGATGTATCTCAAGTTTGCATGTTAAATGTTTCCCCTTGTTTCCCTTATTGGGCCTTCTGCTCACCCATTGTTTTGATGTATGTCCCCAGGTTATGAGATGCATTAATGAACCTAGGATGAACATAAGGAGAATCCTATCAAGTGTTTAAGAAGAATGTTTTATGTTTTCATGTTTTAAGTTCATGGTTTCCAAGACACTAATCCTTAAAGATCCTCAGTTTTGGATAATGTAATGAAAGTTTATGTGAAAAAATTGTGGGATACTATAGTCGGTATCAAAGGATGGTTTAGTTATTTGTGGAAATTAGGATATGAAAACATTAGGAAGAACCCTATAGAAATGTTTAAATATAGGAAACCTTCCAAGTATTTTGGTGAGTGTTGAGTAAGGGGTTGCCAAGAAAATACATCCATGTCTGGATACGAGCAGGTAGAGGAGGCTAAGGCACAGATGTACATAGGGGTAAAACCCGAAAACACAACTTTGAGCTAGACTTGAACGGGAAATAGTACACGACAACGGGCTTGCTGCACTCTTGGTTACGACACTCCCGGGGGATATGCTTTGGTAAATTCATAAGCTTAGTATGAACCATTATTAAAGGAACAGAGTTAAAATAAAATGAAGATTCATATAAGAATATATTATCATGGATAACCTAGATTGGATATAGGGGATCACAAGTTAGGTTATACTTTTCTTCTACAAGTTTATACATCTATGCTTTATGTTTTCGTTTATTGATTATTGGATAAGTATTTAAGCCCCTAGTTTTACTTTATTTTCTTAGATAATGGTGGGAAATGGAAGAACATGTCCCAACAACCAATGTTATAGGAAATTTGATGATTTCCCTGTTAATATGATAGAGATGATTAGGGTATTAAAATACGATTATTATTTTAGAAGACGTTCACTATCTTGGGAACCCTATTTGATAGAGGGAAATAGATTACTATAGTATTTTCGTTGAGGATTAAATGTTGAATTATATTTTGAAGAATAAATGAATTTAAGGTGAACTTATGGTATTATAGGTTACTTATGGAAATGATTGACCTATCGTGGGAAAATATGTTTAAGTTAGTTACTTTTGTTATAAGATTATATGAGTGATTGATGTTGTTTGGAGATGAACAATAAAGTTTATCTTGGAAGACTACGTTATCAAGTCCTTCTTGTATTTGGGTTTCAATCTTAGTTTGGGTTATTTTGGGGAATTTTAAGTTCAGTTATTTATGGAATGGTCAATGATGAACTATGGGTAGTACCGTGGAACTTTGAAGATTTAAAAGTAGTTTCCCTTCCTATGGGATTCTTTCTTTTTGAAGAGTTGTTTATCTTACCCTTTTGGTTATTGGGATAATGTTTAAAGATAGAAGAAATTGATAGTTAATCTTTTCTGGATTACATGACTCTAAAGAAGATGATTATTGTGCTTTTGATGAGACCGGGTGTTTTTGAATGCTCATTGTTTGGAGAAAAGATTAGTTTATGTAGAAACATATTAAAGGATTAAACTCTACATAAAGGTAGGTATAGTTCCTTCTGTTTTTTTTCTCTGTAGTAAATGAATTCCTCAAAAATACGAAATGAAACATAAAACAAAAAATGTTGTCTGTTAACATTTCCTACTAGGAAATCAAATACCGTTTGGCCAAACATAAGTTTGTGATTTTCATGTTGTTAAATTTCTCTAAATCAAGTTTTCTATCACTCTCCCTTAGAACGTGACCCTTTTCTTTTTTCCACCATGTCCATGTTTTCCTACATGGGATCCTAGTATGGGTTAACTCGGGTGACCTTTTATTTCCCTTTCTTTATTTTAAATTAATTGTTTTACTGACTCCTTTTCCGGTGTGGTAATTTCAATGAAATTTCAAAACCCAGAATTAAAAATTGCGATGACGCAATTTCTTAAGGGGGGAAGATTGTAACGACCCTAATTTTTTAATAAACCTTGTTTCCTAATTTTGTGTGTTATTTTTTTTACTCAACAAAACTGTTTCATTGGATAACATGAGTATAATTAAAATGAGACCGTTGGGTTTTGATTGTTATATGACCATTGGTCAATATGACCACTGGAAACTAAACATTTTGATATTTCTCTCTAAATACAAGTGATCTTGGTTAATTAATATAGAGAGAAGATTTGATGGCCTCACCTAGTTGTCTTGGACCAATCGAAACCCATATAACAGAACTTGGGAAGGAGGTAGCACCAATGGGCTTTGCTCTTGACCAAACCCAAGCCAAACTTCATCGTATGAAGCTATAACGGAATCGCCTTCGCGAGAAGTTCAAACAGATAGAGATTATTACTCGTGCGATTTTGGTCGAGCCTCCCTCGGATTCTCTCACTTTATCACACCTTACACTTTGGTCCTATGCTGGTGTAAAAAGGGGCTATGTAAGGAGACCGTAACTGCCTTGTGTAATCCTTTGTTTTAAATAACAAATTTGATTTCTTCTTATGATGATGTTTATGAATTTTCAAATGTCCTGATAAATATAGTATGCATATTTTTGGTGAATTTTAGAGAAAGGATATTTTAAAAAATTCTTATTTAAACCTTAAATAATTAAAAATGTGTAATGATTTTTGAAAAATGGTCTTCTAAAATTATGTTCAGTACGAAATTTAGAGTCTAACAAGATCAATCTACTATTTGATTAATAGTAAATTATGAATACTGATTTTATGCTTAGGATTACTAATGTTACCAAATAGATTAGTAATCTCACTTTAATAAAGCATTAATATAATCTAGGCACCTTGATTAATTAATGTGATTCAATAAAATGGTTAAATAACGGTTTCATAAATTACTAGTAAAGTATTAGTTTTTTCAAGAGAATAGTGTTTTTTAATTAAAATTTTAATTAAAAATATTTAGAAAATTATTTTTATAAAATAGATTTCATTTTTGAACTCAGAGCATCGATATTATGTTAAGGTGATTTTTGGGGATTTTTCTGAAAAAAATGAATGTTTAGTGAATACTGTATTTATTTAAAAATTAAATTAAAAATATTTATAAAATTATATTAATAAAATGGAGTTCATTTTTGAAATCAGAGCATCGATATTTGGTTAAGTTAAAAGTTTGGGATTTTTCTGAGAAAGTTCAATCTTCGATTAATAGTGAAAATACATTTTTTATATTACGGGTGTTTAATGAAATCATTAAATGATGTATTAAGTATATAATCAATATGGTCGAATTATGAATAGTATTATAAGGTATGAGGTGTCCCATGTTTCCAATACCCTGGGTAAGCCCATGGTTTTTCCAAAACCACTAATGAGGTGTCTTTTGGCCATTAATGCCTTGTCCCCTCACATTCCCTATAAATATCAAGCCATCCTCTCATCTATTCAACTCACAACTCTCACACAATGAATCTGTGGTCTCATCACCTCCCAAGGAGTCCTTCAAATGTGCCCCCATCCCTCAATGTCCCAAACATTGAGTTTTAAGAGTAACATTTTAAGGTAAGGGATCCTACCTCCCTCTTTCTTTTCATGTAATCTCTTTTATGTCATTTATTTTATACTCCATTCTCTTATGATGGATGATGTTATTTTATATTAATTATACTTTCTTTTTTATGTTCATATGATGAGAGAAACCCTCTTTCTCTCATCATTTCATTTTAATAAAGTTAATGTGGCACTGTTAGGCTGCCGAATTTTTAAGGGATTCTTTCACCCTTATCAAGTTCTACTTTCATGTAAAGTATTTCAAGATCCTTTTTATTTTGTTGGGGTATGATCTCTATATCTATCATACTGATCTTTTATGTTCATATTATTCGAGACCCTATTTGATCTCTTCAATTCAGTTTTTTGAGGTTTTAAGTGGCGCCGTTAGGCTGCCGAATTTTTATAAGAGAAAACTTTTTTTTCTTCCTTTCATGTTCTTCATTTCATATGGTATATCTTCCAAATTTCATTACCATGTTCAGATATCCTTAATATTCTGTCCCTATACAATTTTATGGGTCATTTATGAATGTTTGACCCATGTCCCCTCTCTTTTCAAAGTTTTCAAAATCCCTAAAACATAGTCGTTATACTGCATATTTTCCGTCTCAAAATGTCTCTCTCTCTTGTTCTAATGTTCTTTTATTTTATTAAGTGAATACTCAAAGCTATATCTTTTATAGGGGTATTAAAATATATAACAAAATGTTCTATTTTATATTCAGGGATTTACATACACGATACCCACCTTCCTTTTCTGTGGGTTTTAAAGTGACACAAAGATCATGTCTTTAAAGCAGTTTTTAAAACGTTATGATTATGAAATTAAACCCATTCCTTTTATGATATATGGGTTGTTTATGAAATTATTTATGATGATATATATGGCTCACATGATAATAAATACATGTCAAGGGTGCGCCCTGATAGCGCTCTAATGCATTGGGTAAAGGCTTAATCTCTAGAGATGACTATTTTTTAACGAAGCCATGGTGAATAACCTTGGAAATTTTTAATGACACCTTGGGGATGGATCTTGGTGAAATAGAAATGATTTTCAATATTAAATGTTTTAGCCACATCTTCAAGTTATGAAAAACGTTATTTTTATTATGATATACCTCATTACTTCTTTCTCATGCCTTAAAGTTCTTTTTCATGACATTGTTGATGTATCTCAAGTTCGCATGTTAAATGATTCCCCTTGTTTCCCTTACTGGTCCTTCTGCTCACCCTTTCTTTTGATGTATGTCCCCAGGTAATGAGATGCAATAATGAACCTAGTATGAACATAAGGATAATCCTTTCATGTGTTTAAGAATAACGTTTTATGTTTTCATGTTTTAAGTTCCTGGTTTCTAGGACACTAAACCTTAAATATCCTCAGTTTTGTAAAAAGTAATGAATGTTTATGTGATAAAAAGGAAAGATGAAATATTCTATAAGAATAATTGTGCTGTCTTAGTTAAATGGTCCGACCATTGTGTATTCATATAATAATACCTCTCCATGGCATCACTCTGAACTCCCCCAGGCCGTCAATACATTCAAACCAATGATGTAGTCCTACATCTAAGATATTTCTCAATACAATCTATAACAAGTATCTAATTCTCCTCAAAGGATGTATTAGAACAAATATCAATGAATTATCCATATATAATATTAGAAGGGTATCTATGATATTCTTGTAGCTGTGAAACATGGAACACATTATTCATAGAACTCTATCATTGTAGAAGGGTTAAATAGTACACCACTTGACTGAACCATGAAACAATTTTAAATGGCACAACAAAACTGGGCACTACATTTCCCCATTTCATGTTGCATTATTGACCCAACTACGAAGAAAAATAAAGGAAAACATATTGACTGACCTTGAATACCTTATGTCATATCTGATGGACATCATATTATTTGTACATTCATTGTATGGTCACCAACTGCTATCTGATCAACTAAACCTATTCAAATTTCCCCTCATTCAGAGCAGGCCCATCAAGTGCTGACTCACCGACCTCTAGTAGATAAAAATTCCAATGACAATAAATTTTATAAAAAGGCTCAAAAGGTTCCATTTATATCAATTCCTGTAAGATATTAGTATATAAAAACTCAATGAATTCCATATGTTTCTCCCATGAACCACCCAAATACAAATCACTGTATCATAACATATCTTTCAGAACCAAAATATTCCACTTATATAGACTATAATTATATGGATGATTGGATATTCTTAAAAATAATCATTCTAAGGGTTTTAGAAAACACTACAAGAAGAGTGATGTGAGACACATATCAATGTCTAAAATGATACTCCTAGGAAAACAATGCAATTGAACCACATCACACACATAAATATTTCCATGATCATAAATTAGGAAGGATTCCCCAATAGGAATGATGTGATATAATTTACACATTCAATAAAAAAATTCATATAACATCACTCTTATAGGTTTTTTGATGTAGTCTTATCACAAAATGCATTGTGACATCCTCCCATTTCCACTCTTGACTGTGTAAAGGCGAATAAATCCCATATGGAATTTGATTCTAAAATTCCAATTATTGAAAAGTGAGGTATATATTCTTGAATCTTGAAACATATGTCTTCATTCCAAACCACCAATACTTCCTATGTATATTATGAATGATCCTTGTTAAACCATGATGCACATCCCATCCAGAAGCATGAAACTACCTGATCACCTGGTTACAGAAGCCTGTAGGAACCCATATTGGGCCCGAGAAAATAATATAATTTCCTTTATAAAGAGACCATCATGATATTGTCTCCCCAACATATAATTTTCCATATATAACTAATACATACAGATCAAACAAATCATCAATCATAATCTGGACAAAAATCTTTGGTGCAATAGATTTTGATGTCAGAGATTCTTGGCCCAAAAATTCCTAAACATCCAAATGCATGTCAGAAAATAGGTCCATTATCCACCACCCATTACAAGATACATTCAAATCATCTATTTATACATTTAGTCTCAACGTTTTATCAATGCAATTTACCATTCGTGGTGTATTATACAATTAAAGTTCTGAAAATTCAAGATACTATTCCCAAATCCTCTTCTATATGTTCATGTATCACTAATAAAAGTTGTGCCTAAGGATATTGTTATCTGTGTATACAACAATCAACTCAAAAATGAGATAGAGTCACTAACAAATCATTTCATGTACAACTGTCACTAAATCAAGATCATGTGTAGGGTAATTCTTATCATTAAGTCTTAGCTACTAGTAACCATAAGAAACCACATGATCATCCTTCATTAAAAATACTCTATATCCATCTCTATATGCATCACACTATAGATTATATACATTACCCAATATTGTAAAGTGATGATATCAGTTGAGGTCATCATACCTTGTAACTCCAAAAATGATTTCTCACAAACATTAGACCAATGAAGCCTTACCTATTTCTTTGTCAACCTAGACATTGGCGCTTCCAAAAAAAGTTATTAGACAAAAAACTAAAAATAATCTACTATTCTTATTAATATATTTATTTTGAATATGTTGTTGGGTTTTTTCACATGATATCACAACTATGAATTTATCTAGGCCCAAGTCACTCATACCTCTAATATGACATGAAATAATAAGGTCACATCATTAATCCATAATATTTATTTGGATAGTGTAGTGTAAAGATGATTCTCTCTCAACGTACTCAAGTCTGTGTCAATTTTCATTTTTTTCTACATATTGGGACTATATAAGATTTCTTCTATAATGACCACAAAAACTTATCCATAAAAGTATTAAATAACTTATTCATTAAGGCCATGAATACCACATGTGCATTATTTAACCCAAATGACATCAATATGAATTCATACAAACCATATATGATCCTAAAATTAGTAAGATACTATAATCTGTAACTGATGATATCATCATCCAACCACAATCTTGTAGAAGATCTTATCCCCTCTTAAGATATCAAAAATATCCTTAATGTGTGGAAGAGAATATCTGTTCTTAACCATCATCTGGTTCAAACTCTAATAATCCACACATAAACACAATGTGCCATTATCATTTCTAGGGAAGTGATCTAGAGAACCCCATGGATATTTACTAATCCATATGATTCCTTTATATTATAGAACATCAAATAGAACTTTAAATTCTTTAAGTTATACGGTTGTCATTTGGTATGTCTGGATAGAAATTATCGATATTCATGGCACAAAAATTGTTCATGAAATCAATATATTACATGGGTTATAAGCCATATAACTCATCTGGAAAGATCATAAAATCATTCTACTTGTATATAAAAAGAAACTTGATACTTTTCAAAATTATCTACTACAAGACCCACTTTTTGGGAAATTAGATATTCCAATATGCATTGAATTGGTCACACATGACTAGCCTAAAGATCTCAATCTCCCAGGTGGGAATAAATGTTTCCTTTTGGAGATTGGAAAGTAAATATCCATCAGTAATAGTAGATATAATCCTAATATAGGTATAATTAATCCATACCAAGAATCAATTCGAATCCAAACATTTCCAGTATCAATAGTTCCCCAAAGAAATGGTAACTTCCACTCTATGTAGAACATGTCTTCTAACATTTGTTATTTTTTTACCGCACCCCAAACTATGTGTCAATGGTTAAAAAACATAAATTATTTCCATATTTGAGGCCAAATAATTTGAATAAAAATAGAAAGAAAATAATTCAATGCTCATGTCTCAAAAAAATTGAATCTAAGGTAGATAATATAAGAATATTTACTCAGATAGTAGATGTTAATGCATCCATGATAGCTGATGTGGTCAACATAACATCCTACTGACTTTTCCTTATACCCTAAACTCCATTATAACTATTGAAAACAATTTTACATACATGTCACTACAACTGATGAACTAGGGTAACACACCACTACCTCCACATAACGACTAGTTGAACTCCTTTTACCATCCTGCAGAGGGGTAGTTGAGCCCCTTCCCCATACAGGTGCCTATTATAATAATCTACCACTTGTTAATTGTAGTAATTTTTCATAGGACCTCAAAATATGACCCTTTATTCTCTAAATACAACACTCACTTATAGGGTATGTATATTATAGGTGCTTTTGGATAAACATTCCACATTGATAGCACTAGAATTGAATAAGTTATTGAGATGGTTTTCCACTTTCCTGACTATTATTCCAACTACATAATTGGAAAGTTTAATCACAATCATTCTACATTCTACACAAAGAAAAAACCTTATATCATCATATTGATACAACATGATGAAAAAACAAGGCTTCTATCAAAGTCACTTTCGTGGTGTGTGCATGATTAATCATTTCTTCAATGCTTCTTAAATAGGAACCGATTTCCATAGACTTGATATCATATCAAAGACCATACTTGAAACATATCTCCCTAGATATAATATCAACAACCAAAGATGGTTCAATGTGATATATGTTGGTAAAAAGTATAGAATATTCAACAAAACACAAACCCTACTATGTCATATGCATGAATCAGGAAATGTTTCATCCCTCAATGATTTAGGATAGAAATTTCTCAAGAGAATCATCTTGAATAACTTTATAATTAGTGCATCCTAATACCTATCTTCATACATAATATCCCATAATTCCATAGCAAGACCCAGAAGTATATAAAAAATATTTTTCGCCCTCCTATATATGGATGTCTTGAGATTCTAGAAGATTATCTATACTAGCTCAGTCTATAAATCACCTGCATGGGGCCCCCTTCCCAAGTAAACATAGGCGGATGTGGAAGATAAAACATTCTTTTTTCTTAGAAATCACAAGAATGTTATGAAAATTCTCAATTTCAGTGGATCACATTAACCTTAAGAATATATCCTTAAGCTAAACATGCATAATCTCACAAGGAACAACAGGATGTTCTAATTGAACAACATTAGGATAGTTATGATTTCCTCAATCCTAATGGTCATGTAGAAAATGATCAAGATTATATTTATCAAAATGAAAAATTCACATCTTTGAGAACATGCCTACAACAATATCAACCCAACATTTTACTACAATAGAGTACAAATAACTACTAGTCTCTCTAGAAAAAACTTAATTTTTTCATAGCATGACACGACTACTCATTTCATTTTATCAACGAAATAGACATCTCATAATAGAGTTATATACTAAATTATATATTATATGAAACCAATAAACATGTCCCTATCAGGGATAGTTCATTTCCATATATCCATATCTATTGATTATAGTGCATGTTTTATCATAGCATGCCCTGTCGGGCAATAAGTAAAAACTCTAGGAAACAATTAATTCATAAAACAATATCCTCAAAAAATATTTGAATCACCCAAGGAGAAATTATATCATCTGTATCTATCACACAACACAAGCAGCAATCCCATTCCTAGGTACTAGGATATTCCCCTATAAATGGGTTAGATACTCTATTATAGAATCTCATAACCATGTCCTGACACATCATAGTCTTCTTTTTTACTTTTCAAAATATTAAATATGATGATGAATACAAAAACCCTATCAATTGATACTTTATTATAATGTTACCCTAACTGAAACAATCTGATGTGTCCGGAAAGGGTCGTTGAAGAGACCTCAATATTTCCCCCTCTATAGTAGAGGTTGTCTAGTAATAGTCATGGTATGAAATTTATAGTGGGGAGAATATCCAACTTGGTATACAGTTTCTTAGTTGTAAAAAAAAGTCCAAATAAAATGGAAATAAGAAATGTAAATATATAAATTAGGAAAAAATAAATATTCAACTCAATAATACAATAAATAATAAGGAATAATTTAATGATGTGTTGGAGTATCACTAAATGTACAATTATGTATATTAAAATAATAATACTATAAGAGTCAATGGTTGGGGTCCCTAAACCCATGTCTTCTAAAAATTCATACCCCAACCCAACTACAAAGAATAAATCAACAACATGGTCCCTTACCCTTCTCCAAACCTGCATCCACAAAATCATCGCGGGTACCAAACAGAAACCCGGCTATTGTGCGAGTATAACCTAGAAGGTCAAAACCTTTATTTTTATACTAATCCTATTTGATATTAAGTGTATGAAATAATTCAATAAACTTGTGTATTAATTTTTTATTTAATTAATAAAATACAACAATAACCTACTTCAACAACATGCTAGAATATCTACGATTATCTCTTCTGACCATGAAAACCACAACCTTATAATCGGGGTAAAATAACCTATCACTTTTGTATGCTGGAATATCTCTAAGCATGTCTTATGACTATTCCAACCAAAACCATATAACTATAGTAAAATAACCTACATCCGAATTGTTTTTGAATATCTTTGAGCATGTCTTTTGACCATCCCAACCCCAAACAAATAACCATGGTATAGTAAAAAATATAAATACAGGTAAGTTCCCTATATGAATTAATACATCTGAGTTAATTCCCTATATGAAATACAAAATGTGAATATCTACATTGAACTCTCTACAAGAATTTAATCATGGTACTGGGGAAATACCACTCAGTATCATCATTATTGAATATTAATGTGCATTTTCTGGAGCTATGCAGGATATATAAGAATTACATCAAAGAATGCAATCAATTTCATACAACATGGATATCACAATATCACATTACAATTCTCAAAAGAAAATTATGTGTATTATGATTACTATTTCATGTTCCACTTAAAATTCAATTCAAGAATGATTAAAAATTATATAAATAAGATGTAATCAATATTTTAGTTATTTTATTTGAATAAATTAATCTAGGATACATGTCCTGGTAAACATACCTTAATATATTTGAAAATTCAATTATAATAATGTTATGTTAACCTCATGTCAATCCCGATATAATTTAAAAGAAATTTGAAACCGAATGACATCAAGAAATTCTTCAATACAATTATTTAACTAAATTTGGCACACACAATGATGGTACATTCCCAATATTTCATCAACCTTGCAATTAATAAATAATATGGCTAAAATCTAGAACTAATTCCAATTGGTGATTTTACAACAACCCCCACATAAAATTCCCAGCAAGAAGAAGATATGAAAGATTGAAAATTTTTTCTTAGAGAAAAATTGGTAAAGATCAAAACAAATAAAGAAACCGGTTATTGGATTTCACTAATATAGTTGGAGAAGAAGGGATGGAAGGTAGAAACTAACCAAAAAAACCTTCACTGTATTTCTAACACAAATATTTATATATATTGGTGGTTTCCACCCCATAATCGCCTATAAGATGACCCATGTTCAAGTGTTGAAGAGCTGGAGGAGACAAAATTATAATTCAACAACAAAACATGTTTCAAACTATAGATAGGGCATTTAAAAATCGTGTAATGAAGTTATATTTCATGTATTGTTTAATGGATTTCCCCTAATAACCATAACCACATATTTATTTTATTAGAACCTCGGAATAATTACCCAACACGTAATCTCTTTGCATGAAACTTAGATGTATTATAGTTACGTTATCCACCCTTTTTCCCATTAAAAACCAATTCCCTTTTCATACTTCTTAAATAACAAGGAACTTGTAAATCACTTGACATATTTATAAATAAAATCTATTAATTAAAAAAACATACAACCAAAAATAATTGATTATTTTACCTATAAAATATCTTCTCATGATTACTCACTATTTCTTTAATATGTTTCCTTGTACCCAATGGCTATTTTTAATCAATCATAAAGAAGTCACAATAAAAACACAACCGAAAGGAAAGATCAATGAAGAACTCATCGAGTGAAGTGCTTAGAAAAAGATATGATCTTGAATAATTAGTGTGCACTATTTCTATTTTACATATTTTTTATCATGATAAAAAGAATATATAATAATTTACATTCTATTTGAGACCACAATCACCAACATTCCCATTCAGTGCTTTTCCATTTTTCATAGGACTCCACCCAATTCAAAATTCACACTACTATTGGAATGTTTTATAACTCCATCTATAGTCATAATCAATAAAAATAAGATGATTTCACCCTATACTGATTTATGCCATGTTTAAGGCCATCATCACCTATTCTTAAATAACTCCCAAATTATACATTTTAAGATAACTTCATATTCTCAGAAATAATACTCAATCATAAATTTTAAAAAACACATCCAAAAACATCGTGAGGGGGTATATTTACAATTAATAGATAATTAATGGGTCTACTTCATTTGTATCAATGTGGGGTTTACTTATTTTAGGGGGTTATGTTTTCAAAAATATAAGTAATGGACATATGAAAACATATTTTGAATAGAAATAGATACTAAATGAATCTAAATTATCATAGTTTCTTGTGCTAATATATAGGATATCTTTGGAATTATTTTCATGACTATATAATTTATCACTCAAAATATTGATTATTAAGACTTATAATTATATTTTTTATGTTATTAATTAAAAAAACATGGAGGAATCATGTAAAAAATGAATGTAATGGGAAATTTAATGATTTTACATTTGAGAGACCAAACACTGTGGGTTGCGAATGAAAATTATTATTTCTATGATTATATAACTCTATAAATATATAAATTATGATATAATTCCAAATGAATAATATATGGAGAAATAAAAAATTTATTCAATCATGAAGAAACATCTAATATGATGTAGTGGGTCCTTTGATACACATTTTTTGAAATGGACACGTATCACTAAAATTATCTAATTTTGTCTATAGTGTTCATGGCATGAAATATAATTTTTTATGTTATTCATTTGAATGTTAAAGTAGATTAATTGTTGAACCTTATTAAAAATCTATTGAAAGGTGATGAAAATTTGTTCATATTAAGGGTATAGTCGAAGAAGTTATTTTTCAGTATGTACATACCCAAAATCCCTCATAGTAAAATTGAATAGAAAACCAATGAGAAAAATTATAAGTATGATGAATCCATTTTATCATCACGGAAAATTTTACAATCCCATAGATGAAAGATTATAATAAAGACCCAGACATTAAATACATAAATATCACATCTATTTTGATCTAAATTATTCATATTTTTTAAATAGACACCCAATGAAAATAATTTTTTGGTGTCTTCATATACTGGGATTACAAGATTCATATTTAGTGAATGGTATCCAATATTATCATAAATATTTTTTACATTTGTACACTTCATAAACATACCATACTTAATAAATATCATTATAACATGGGGAATGGAATCATAGGAATGGGTGATCTATGATACATAGTAATGCTATCAATAGAAGTTATCATTATATGAACAAATGAAAAAATATGATTAATATAAGGGGATGATATCATGAATGAAACATACAATGTTCACACCAGACATGCCATATATCATAAAAATGAGTTAAGGAAGAAAAAATGGTCCTTCCAAAATGATTGATTCCTAATAGTTTGAAATAATCATAATTCACGATCAATAAGATCATTTTATAAAAGTGTGTCTCTAACATAGGCATAAAAACCATTTAATTTATAATGGTTAATTACCAAAACCATTCTACAAATTGGATTTTTCCTCATACCATTTTTCCCATTGTGGATCCTTCCTATCTGCATGTATCCCATCTAGGATGAAGCCCAAAATCCAATTTCCCACTTTAAATCATGCATATCAACTTTTTTCCAATTATTTTCCCAATAAATATTAATAGTTGCCAAATTTATTTGAGGGAAATGTGGATCCCAAATATAACATTATGAAAATAAGACATATGGGTACCATAATATCATACAACATTAAACATATCAGAACACATGAATATAAATTGGATTTACAAAACATTAATCATATCAAAATCCATAAATGGATGTTGGATTTCATAAACCATTTCAACAATGCATAACACATGGAAAAGATATAGGTTTCATAAACGTCTTTTATTTTTTTTAAATAATCCATCGAGAGAATGGAAAATGAAGGTATTAGTTGATCATATCCCCATTATAGTTTCAGTAATAGAAAAATAATGCATATTATTTGGAAAAAAATATTTTTATTGAAAAATAAATTGGGACATTTCATAATGAAATTATCCTTTCTATGAAAATAAAAATTTAAAATTTAAAATTTCATTAAATAATTTGGAAATATTTATATTTCAAAATAATATTTAAATTTTATAATGGAATCATGAAATTAAAAAAAGTCAATCATAGAATAAAATTTCATTCATGTCATACAAATTGAAACAATGATTCCTTTCACATTATTAGTATTAACCAAATGGGAATTGGTTGTAAAATAAAATGATGATTTCTTTAAAAACATTTTTTGAAAAATTAAACATGAAAATTAAATAAATTATTAATAAATATATAATATTAAAAATATTCATTATTTTTTAAAAAATATAGATATCTAATAACAATGATTTTCAACCATAGTGAGAATGAAATATGATTTCTCATAAAAACACTATTTTTGAATGTTGAGTACATAATGAAAAGAAAAATTATATGAAAACATGAATTTTCATGAGATTGAAACATGTGTTTCCTGAGTGGTATGTCATGATATTTATTTAGTGAAATCATGATCATAAATAACCCCAAAAAATAATATGATGTATCATAAAACTTTTATCAGAAGGGTATCTTATAAATCGAAATCCCCATTAAAGAAAAATAATAAATAAAATATTTAATGTAATTAGAATAAATAAATTAATTTTATAAAAAGTTATATGGACTATATAAACACCTCAAAAAATAATATATTTTCATAACACAACATATGTTCCATAGATGACAATATAAAAAAATATTATATGTTAAGTATTTACCCCAGTCATACAGGTTCAAAAAACCTATATAATATATACTATTTTAAAAGAAATCAATTACATAATAATATATAAATGTATTATACCTTATATTATTTACCTACAATATTTTATTACCCATTTATTAACAATTCCTCATTAAAATAAATTTTTAGGTAATAACTACATTGCTTTTCATGTATATTTTGGTTTGGTATTTTTATACCTTTAACTTTTAACATGGTTTCATAATATCCAAAATTTAAACAATAATATATATATATAAATATATATATATATATTTGTGTGTGTGTGTGTGTTTATTCATTATATATTTATTTATTGTAATTCATAATAGTTAGTGATAACAAATGAAATACATCATTCATAGAGATGGGAGGTTGTATGTACAAACGAATGATGATTCCAGATTTCAAAGGATGAAATAAATTATATGTAAATAATATATTAACCTTACATAACATTTTGAGGTAATATATATATATATCATATTTTAATTAAAAATATTAGTATTACTTTCTATTTAAACTATAATTGAAAAAAATCAGATAATTTTCCGAGGTAGTAATCTACAAAACCGACGACCGACAGTATAATATTACCACAGAATTGAAATAAACATAATATTTTTGATATTTTCATTTATAAATTATAATTATTTCATAAATATCTTATAAATATATTAAAACCATCATTATATATATCAATGAGTGGTGGTGATTGAAAACAAACTATATTAGTTTGAGAAGAGGTTGTCCTCCATACACTAGATCGATTGTTTCATTTTTGATTTGAAGGAAAAAAAATTGATATATGTTATTACCACAACATAATAATGTCTCATTATGTTTTATACAGTATCTTTTATATTTCAATTAATTTTACATAAATTTAGGTGGTAAGAGTTTAATTCTTAAGAAATATTTTAGTGAAGATAATTACCTTTGAAATGATCCACCACTTTCGATATCTTAATAATGAAATTATGGTCTGTATTTTGTATGAAAAATATATATAGAAAATGGATATTGATGTTTGGGACATATTTTGTCTGGTTTTGGATGATCTAAATTGTCTTAATAGGTTTGATTAAGTGAGGGGAGGTTGTGGGCTTTTATAATTGGTGGAGGGATATTTTTTTTAATTCCAAAAAACTATTCATCATTTGGATATCAATCTCAGCAATAGTATGTCAAAAATTGATAAAAAATTGGGTTTAGGTATATATGGTTGGGATAAACCAGTAACATAAAAAAATATGTTTTAAACATGTATTTCCTTAACATCTTGATTTCCTTACTTTTACCATTTTAGTTTTTACTATGTTAACTAGCCTATATATCATAAAAGTTAAAAATTTAACAATAAAAAACAATACCCATAAGATATATTATACCCATTGTTTATAATTAGAAAATAAAATTTTTAATATAAAATTACATCATGTTGAAAATTAATTTCTACACAAATACATGAATCATGCAAAACCTTTTTTCCATTTATATTGTAACAATTTTTTTACTATTTAGGGTTTGATTGAATTATTTTAGAAGAACCATAGTTTCCTAAATTGAATGTGGATGACATTTTTGAACAAATTGTAATAAAATGTAAGGGGATAGTTTTTTTATGATTTAATATTATTTAATAAAATAATATTTCAAATAAAATGACATTAATCTCAATTTTTTACATTATTAATTTTATATTACATTAAAAACATCATGAATTCAATATAAATATATAATCTTTAAATTTAAAAAAATTACCCTTAGGCATTTTAATTAATTATAATCAAAATTAACATCAATATTAATTTACATCGTTCTATAGTCCCAATGTGAACACATAATAGAAATTTAAAATTAAGAGAGTGAAATTATATATTTTTCATAACATAAATTTTTATATTATTATATTTAATTGAAAAGTGTCCCAAAAATTGAATAAGTTGATAATATGGCTATAAGGGTCGAAATATGTCCATAAAATATTAATTTTAAATATTTATACTTCATTTATATGCTTATTTAATTAGTTTAACCCTTGATGAACATGTTTTAATGAAAACTGTGATAATTAATTTTTATAGTATTTGATATTTTTTTAAACAAAAACTATGAAAATTTTAGTATATGAAAATAATTATCATTACCCCAAATATAGAATACATTTTTAAAAATCCAATTTACATAAGTTATATTTATCTTATCCCAAAATGTTCTTTAAATTTTGTTTTATAAAGAGACCATTTTCATTAATTTAAAAAAATCTATATAAATTAAATATTAAATTTATTTAAATGTTATTTATATGATTAACTAAAATATAATTCATATAATTTAACATTATGAACAATTTACTAAAAAATATCCACATAAATTATTTAATTGAATAGGTAGTTTTCAATAAAAACCCAATACTTTTCACTATTTATCAAAAATGTAATTATTTTAGAGAAATACTAATAATTAACCATATTATATTTTTAAAATTTTGATAAAAAGAAAAATATAATATTATTCATTTCATTTTTATTAAATATAAACAAAAATTATTTTATAATTGTTCACAAAAACCAATACGAATCATCTATTTTGGGAAAGAGTAATTTTCAAAGCATATAAAAAATTTACTACAAATTACGTGGATTTTTATTCAATATGAATTCATTATATATAACCATTATTTTTAATTTTTAATTTTGTTACATACTTATTCATTCTATCATTTTTCATGTTTGAGTAATAATAATTGTATTTAAAACAAGTTTTAATAGTTTGTCTCTGTTTATTAAAACTAAGTGTTGTATATAACACAAGCTATCAAATAATTTAAAAATATTTGGAAAAAAATATCATAAAATCATTGATATTTACAATATAAATATATTAAATAAAATAAATCCATTCAATTTTGACTTGATACTGATATTATATTGTTTTACATATGAAAAATACTTTTTGGAAAACTTAAATCACTTAATGTGTCAATAAATCATCCTCTTGGAGAGTGGGAAAAGAAATTTCAATGTTAATCACAATACTATGATCACAAATGGAAAAAAATTATTAGAAAGTGTGAATTTGAAATTCAATGGAACTCAAATTAAAATATTATAACAATTATTAATAGACAATGCGGTCTTTTAAAAGGTATCCACCACATAACAATAAATTAATGAAGAGTTAAAAGACTATTTATTCGACCGAAATGAATTTAATAAGGAAAATGTTTTATATCAAGGTCATTTTTCCTAAATTATTGAATTATTAATATCATGATAGGGAATAAAATAAAATATATATAATATATTTATTTCTATTTAAAATAACAAATGTTATCCTTTCGTTTTGGTTCGATCCATTTCACCATCATCCATCTTTCAAATAAGTTAAGATGAATTTTTTTGCCTAATGAACTAATAAATCAATATAACCATAAAACAAAGTAAATCAATTAGTTATATATGTATTTAACTCCAGTACCAAAATAATTATAATAGGTTATCAAATATTCATAAATATTCATATGTTGATGTAATACAGTAATATCTAAAACCAAATCTAATGATTAATATTAAAAATTCCATAAATGGTTATCCTTAATAACCTTCCAAAAATAATTTATTTTTAATGAATGTGACGAAATTTCTTTTTAATATAATTCCAAAAATAAAAAAATGGGACTTTATTCTCAAATACCAAATGTGTGGATACTCTTGTTATTTATTCTCCAAGAACATGGTAGTAACCAGAATTAACATAAAATCACTATGAAGTTATACATTGGTCCTCACTCAATAAATATTATAAATTATTATTTAATATAATCCTTAAATATAATATTTTTGTAAACTGTTTTTATGATTATATAAAAATGTTTTTCAAAAAATAAATAATGAGTTCCAAGGTAACCAATAATAAACAATTTACATTATCCATATCAATCATATCATTATTCCAACATAATTAACTCAATATCAACCATATATTTAGGGTTATATTTATCTTAATAATGTATTCTCTAAAAAAATAAAATCTCCATTAAATAGATTTTTTAGGTCATGAATATCATTTAAAATATATTTCCACATACATAATGAAAAAAATATAACAAACTCTTAATATTTTTCATAACACATGAAATATATTAAAAAAACACAACAACCATTCTACATCATTCATAAACGATTAACGGGGATTGATCCTTTTATTGATTAATATTTATTTCCTTTCAATTTTCATTTGCTTTCTCATCATCATAAAAACAAAACCATTATTATATCACCTTACTGATCAGCTTCTTGGGATTTCCACCAAGGAAATCAATTTTCATTATACCCTTATATTCCATTTTTAAAACATTCAAATCATCGATGTTTCCTTAGGAAAACCATAATTCTCATTGGTTGTGTTAACTATACATTTAATATTTCCAGTTTAATTCCTTAATAAAATACCTAATTATCCAACATATAACATCTTAACATTCACTAGAGAAATTTCCATGAGTGATTCTTCCCACATTATAAACAAATGAAAAATATAATCTTCATTATTCCATGGTATCCACAACCAAAAATCTCATTGATATCTATTCCTCAATTATTTTTTGATTCTAAGAATTTGATAAGGTGAATCTTATTAATCATATATCATGATAAATTTTTAGGAAATTTAAAATTAATATTCACAATAGTTATCATTCCATTTGGTTTCTTAAAAAAAATTCTTACTACATTCAACATTAACCTGGTTTCACGTGCATCCATACACTGAATTCAACCAAAAATAATACCATGAGAGATAATATTTATTTTTAAAAAAAATTAATCTGGACAATTTAGATATAGTATATCTTACTAATAAAACAATATTTTCAATTGAATGCATCTGAGTATTAACATAGCTCATACGTAATCATCATCTATGTAAAAGACATCATGATGGATTCAAAAGAGATTGTGAGTTTCCAAAGTATATCTGTCATGAGTGTTAAACCATGTGTGAAAATGGACCATTATCATGAACCAGGTGAGGATGAAGTCTCAGTCAATGCACCTTTTCAGATTTATCTACCTTGAAAAAATTGTCCCACATCTATCACCAGATTTAGTATCAAGATTTTGAAACAAAATATATATTTAGCTCAAATTATTATTAAGTGTTAACAAGTAATATAACATTATATGATCATATGAAATTATAAGATATCCATAATGGCACGAGACAATGAACATAACATAAATTTATTTTACCAAACCTATCATAGTTCTTAAACATGAGTCATGGAATAATGAATTTTCATTTCAACATAAATTATTCTGAAGAGTTTGTAATCATAATAATCCATGAACTATAAGCACATGTAAAAAAATGTGTCCCAAAAAAAGGTTAAAAACCATTTCACTTATCAATGATAACTATAAAAACTATTAACAAATTTGGATCAGGAATCATTAGATGTATTTTATTTTGGATCAATCCCATTAGACAATATTCAATTATTAATCTATACTATTATCATAAGTCAAATTTTTTATCAAGGTCATCAATTTTTTTCTCATTATTATCTCATTAGGTATAAGTATTTACCTAATGCATTGAATAGACCTATAGGCCCCCCCAATAAAATAAATAATATCATAAATTTTTGTACCTCAAGATCATATAAATTCATCATATTAGATACCATGAAAAATTAAGCATTATAAATAAATAAAAATATGATAATCCATTAAATTAAATTAGTTTCATAAAATATTTCAACATATCATAAACTATAGAAAATAAATGAGTAACATTAACATATTTTAATCAAAAAATATCTATCTATATAAATAAGAAACATGGTATAATTCATTCATATGGATAATAAAGATTAAATATCATAAATGGATTTCATCTTACATGGATCATTATATTGAAATAATAATCATGTTGATCATTTCTTGAGGGAAAAAAGAGTTTTTTTAAATAACCATTTTAATGTTATAAATTAATATAATACCATGGAAATCATTTTCATTGAAAAGAAAAATGGAATATTATAAAGGAATACTCAAATATTGTAATGTTCATAAAGGTTAGAAGATATGTTCATAAAATACATGTTAAAAAAATATTACTTTCACATTTTATAAAAAACCATACAAACCATATATTGAAAATGAACAACAGATTATATTTAAAACATTTTCAAAAAATTTAAAATAAGTAAATATACCTTTATCAATAATTTTATAATAGTATGATGTTTCTTTGAAACAAAATTTGAAAATATGTATAATGAAGAAGAATGATTTTCAATATAAGGGATACATAATGTCTATTTTCATTATAAACATTATTTTACCCTCTTTATTTAAACAATTGAGGATAAAGAAATAAATGAATTTATTTTCATGAAATACATAGATAATAATAAAATAAATTTGTTTATTGAGAACAGTATCATACTATTTCATTATAAAAAACTCAATCATAAATAACCATTATAATAATGAGACTTTAATATAAAATATTTACCACATGGGTATCTTCTAAATCATAAGCCTTATGAAATACTGACATTAAATAAAACCATAAATATCATGATGATTATAAAATTAATGATATATTATGAAATATGTTCTGAATATACCAACCATAAATGATGATAGTTACATAACACAAAAAATGTATAAATGATGGTAATGTGAGAAAATTTTCATTGAGAGGTCGATCCACATCGGTAGAGATCTCTCAGGTTCACATAGGGTTGCATATATCTAGATTTCGACTAAGGTGTCTTCAGTGGCAACTCATATGTTCTTGGTGGACTAGGATCATCTCATTTGTAACCTTATGGTGGCCCGCAGTGACAGTGCTATTGTCTCAGGTGACTGCTACGATGGTCCTTCGTGGAGTTCTTCCATCCCTACCAATGAGGGTTAAAATAACTCTTTGGTTGATTCCTGTAGTGATAGTGATGGTGTGGTGGATTTGGAATGTAATAATTGTATGTTAATTATGTGATCCCTCATATATGTTTCAAATATACTTTTGGAAGAGTTTTCATCTTGATTTCAATGTTTGGAGATGCTTTGTTTATTTGTTATGAAAATTTAATCTCTATAGAATTAATTTTCAAGGGTGGTTGTGGTATCGTAATCAATGAGCGACTTTGGAAAGTGTGAAATTGGTGATGACATCAATGCATCAGTCGATGGTGAGTTCATGGTTCTGGTGTTAGAATATAGAATGATCTGGTTGTGGTGGTGGAGTAGCATCTAGACAACGGTGGATCAACCTAAAGAGAATGTGGTGGTGATATTATGATTCTTCGTCGGTGGTAGTGCTGACAACCGATAACGTTCTCTGGTTGAATGTGGATCATGGTGGCAGCTGGGGGTTGGTGATAATGGAAAGTGCTAGGAATGTTATACTAGTTGGGAACTTTTATTGGACTCACTTATAATGGGATATGTATTAACAGGATTCCTCCATTCAATAATAAGGATGAATGCCTATGGACTTTATACATGTAATGGGTTCTACTACATTCCAATTTATAAGGGGTTTCTATTTTTCCCTTTTTTAATAATTTGGTTGGTCCCCAACCTGTTTTTATATGATAATGTGAGAAAAAATTCACTTACCTAATGTCTCTACATTCATCGGACATGTTTATTAATCATGTATAATAAATATAGGTTTCATATAAATATTTTAGATCCAAAAGTTATATATATAATATCATGTGTGATTTAATTATGATATTTCATTACTGATTCATTAACAATTATATGTTGAAATCATTTTTGGATAATAGCTACATTGTTTTCCATGTATGTTGTGAGTTTATATTTTTGGTCATTTTACTATTATCAGGGTTCCATCATCTATATAATGTTAAACATGATATAAATATCGTATATTTATTTCTTATATATATATATGTATGTATTTAGGTTAATCCCTAATTGTTATAAATAGGAAAAAATGCACTATTCAAATAGATAGTAGGTCGTACATATACATGAACAATATTTCCAATTCCTCGATGGACTAAATGATAGAATGTTACATAATATATAACCCATAAAAAAATATTTTTGTTCATATATATATATATATATAACATATGTTCATTAGAAATACCCCTCTACTTTATGATTAAAATCATATGTGAAGAACGAATCACATTACTTCATGAGGCGTAGTCCACCATACACATGAGTGACATTTTCATATTCCCATATAAGGGATAATAAAAAATTATATAGGTGATATTAAATTTCTATTAGTATACTAATTTCATAAATATCATATAAATATGTAAAATATATCATTTTTCTACAAAAGAGTGGTGGTGGTGGAAGATGTACTCCCTTGGTTAATGAGGTGGTAGTCCATTTTACATAAGATAAATGGTTTTATTTTCAACTTGATGGAAGATGAGTTGAATATAGGTTATGAAATTAACATAGTAAAATCTCATTGTATTTTACATACTATTGTTTTTATATTAAATTTAATATAAATATAAATAGGGTTTTAACAGTGAAATTTAGAGGAAAAATATCAGTGAAGACTATTACCTTATCCCATAACAACCCCCTTTGGATCTATTACTAAGGACCATAGGGTTGTTATTTTGAGATGATAATTATCAGTATAAATTGTAAATTGTTTTTTGGGATGGATTATTCATATTTTGGATGAGCCAAATGACATATGTTTTTTTAACTAAATGGAGGATGTCTCCATTTATTATTAGGGGTCTCATTTTTTAAAATTCCAAAAAACTATTCAATAATTGCAAGTAACCCAACCCAAAAGTACCTATAAAATGATAAATAATGGATTATAGTGGTAATAATATTGATTCACACCAAATACAAAAAAAGTACTACACATGTTGCTCCTCATCTTTTATGTTTCCTTAATTTTACCCTTTTAGTTTTAACATTGGTAGAAATCCTTTTGAAAGGTGAATTATTCATTTCAAAATAGAAAAATGATACTTTTTAGATACATTGTACCCAATGATTCTAAATTTGAAATATTATTTATAAAATAATAATCTTATGATTATGTAAAATAAATTTTAAAATAATTACATGAAATTTGTAGCAACCCCATTTATCATTTTACAATGGTAACAATGTTTTTTAAATTTAAGGGTAAATATAATTATTATTAAAAGAATTTTGGTCCATAAATGGCCTATTGTTTAAATTACTTAAAATATAAAGAATACATTGAAGAGGAAAAGTTTTTTACAAATTCTTAATTATTTAATGAATTATTATTTATTATAAAATGACATTAATTCCAATTTTGAAATGATTCAATTAGATTAATTTTATATAAAAGAATTAAAAAAGGGTAAATATAATCTATAATTTTCACACCTAAATATAATGTTGTATTCATTAAAAAATTCATGGAATAAAACTATTAATTTTATCTTTTTTGAAACATTTATTTTTTTATTAATTAAATAATAACATCATTGGTATTCCCTATGATTTTAAATTAATTATATAATTTATATAAATTATAAATAAATAACCCTCCAAATTTTAATTTAATTATTTTCATTAAAAAATATAATATTCATTCACATCTTGATTTTTTCCTTATGTGAACACATATTTCAACATTAAAAGTAAGATTATAACATTTGGAATTTTTTAATTAAATGTTATATAAGTTTATTTCATAGAATAGTGTCCCATAATAACATAAATATTAGATAAATGGAAATAATTTTTTAAATTATTAATGGAGAATGTAATTGGATAAGTGTCTGGTAATTTTATCACACATATTATTAGAGTAACCATAGGGGACTAATTTTAACCTTGACCTTGGAAATTAATTTTTTTACGCATTCCCAATTCATTTTGGACAAAAAATAATTTTTGAATTATTATATAATATTAATGACAACAATGGAAAATAAAAAGATCCATGTTCTCAAAAACCATTTAAATTATTTGGAAATTTTAATATAAATTCGAATGCAGAAACACGAAGCAAAATTTTCACCAAACAGAATATATTCAAATGTTTATAAGGTTTTCATATAGAAATTCAATATGAAATAGAATAGAATGGACAATACTAATTTAATTAGATTATAATTCATATGATTTTAAATTTTATAAAACTTTTTTAAAAAAATATCCTTATTCATTCTTTAAATGAATAATAATTTTTAATAAAACAATATAATGTTTCACAACTAGATGGAAAATTATTATTTTCTAAAATACTCCAAAATTTCATCCTAAGAAAAAATATACATTATGATTCCTAAAATTAATTGAATGTATTATTTTAAATTTCATAAATGTTTCAAAAATAACATTTTTATTTTATTAAAAAATATAATTGTTTCGATAATCACTTTATTTCAATGCATCTAAATTCATTAATAAAAATTTATTACTTATAATCAATATCATTATATTATATAAATCATTTTAAACTAATTTTTAAATTTTGTTATTTCAATTAATTATTCTTTGTTTAACGACATTGTAGTAATGGTCACATTAAAATAATAATGTTGATTGTTTATGCTAGATTGTTTAAAATCAATGTTGAATGTAACACATACTATTGAAGAAATTAAAATAATATGAGAAAAATATTTCATAAATTTAATTTTTTAAAATTTTTTTTTATCATAATCCCACATATAATAAATTATTTGTTCTATAGTGTAAAAATTTCATTTGTTGGAAAGATTGTATCCATAAAAATATTATTAGTTTTGAAGTAGTAATTTGATATGATCTCAAAAATGAAATGGATAATAGAGAATCATATTACTCTTATGGGTTTTGAGATAAGAAGTTAAAGTGTAATTTAGATAAAATTATAACAATATTAACCTTGTAGGATATAAAATTAATCTTTATTCATTGTGAAATTTTCAATGGTTGTAAGAAGGAAATTATTTTAAGGTAATGGTAAATGAATATTGTGTGTAAAAGAATACCATAATCAAAATGAATTTTAATGGGATATAAAGTGGGTTTTTATAAACACAGGATAAACCCCAATTGAGATGATAACCAGAATTCAGTCCTACCATTGATTTGAGTTTCGATATTATAAAAACTATTTTCTGAATATAAGGCATAATGATAACAATCAGTGTGAAAATCTATTTTAACCCTTTTCATTTTATACTAGAAATGGAGTACGGATTATACTTTTTTCAATACTCATTAGAAGTTCAAAATGTCTTCCAGGAAAGAGTTCAGACAGTTCATGAAGACAATGATATTGAAGGGTGTTTATAAACTTCTGTGCAAGGCTTTTTTTGTGATCTATGCATCAAATTATGGAAAATACAAAATGTTCATGAAAAAAATCGATCTGCAGGAATGATGGGGTTGCGTAAAATAATCTTATGTAGTGAATGGGATGTCAAAATATGATTTTCATGATTGGAAAGAAACGTATGTGCACTGATGAAGATGCATCAGGATCATGAGCACAGGTACAACAAAGGCTTATAAATATGTGAAACCACCATGGAAGATGTAATGAATTTTTCCAACGAAAATCAGGTTGCTCAGCTGAGAGAAATATTTTCACATGAAATATGGGTAGAAAGTAAATATTGTGTAGATGGTATTCCATTATTCTGAAAAGTCATGTTAACCCTTCGGTTTAGTTATGCAAAATATAAGGGTTTCACCGAAATTAGGGGTTGCACGAATGTCATATTTCGTGAAAATTCCCAATTATTGCATGCACGTTAAGGTAATGCACACAATTCATGTGGTATGATTTAGACATTATTTGTATTATCCCCTTTATTAGTTCAGTTCTTTCAAGTGCATAAATTCAGTACTTCAATGCATGTACTGTCTCATGATAAAGAGAGACAAATTCATCAACGAAAATCTATTGAAAAGACCTTCAAGTCGATAAATTATGTTTGACTCCTCTCAAAGAGGTGAGCTTGGGGGAGTTGATAGATGTGATTGGAGGGATGCAATGAGCATTCCAAAAATCTTTTTAAATGCAGTGTGTCTGCCACAATTTGTCTACGACCGAATCTTGTAATCCATAAACTAGTTAATATTAGTGGAATTTGGTACGACCGACACACTGTCGGCGTATGCTCCATAGACATAGATCGTTTGCAGTGAACCATGTAAAAGTGTTATGTCATCTCCCCGGTTTCAGTTTTTTTAAATATTTAAAAAGTTCCAAACAACACGGGAATAAGATTTGAATCATTAAAAAGAATATTTTGACACCCTGATTCACCCATCCCCTCACAGGATGTTCCGTGTCATTCAAAAACTACATAATCACTGAGAAAAATGGAAAGTTCATGTGATACAAACCACAAAATTTTGAAATGATAAAAAAGTGGTTAAACATAACCATAGAATATACTATATAATTGAAAATAACCTATGTTATATTGTATTTATGGACATTTTATTTTCTAAATAATTTAATATGAGTATCACAACATTATCTCAATTATTAGATTTTGATTTTTTAGTGGGAACTCGTAATGGTATGATGATCACATTTAATGATTATACTTCCCCAATAATAAAAGATTCTTAGAATGTTCTTCCTGAAATTCCCTATATTATCCATCTAGTTTATTTTGATGTGATTTAATGGTTATATTCACTCTCTCTCTCTCTAGATCTCATATTTATTATTGTATAAGGGACGTAATGTTTTATATACCTAGTAATCATATAATAAACTATCTATGTGAGTATCGACATGATCTTCTATTTGAAATTAAATCCATAATATGGGTCTTACAACCCATTATCGAGGGGTATATATCTCTAATGGTTTTTGAGAAACTCATTATTGGTTATATTCCTTTTTTCGTGTATGGTAGTATTTTTTATTGAAGTGTTTCATTGTCTTACCTCAAATTGTGAAGTTGACTTTTAAAAATATCTTATAACTTGTTTTACGCCAATTTAATATTTTCCTTTTTGATAAACCGTGATTTTGATACAAGAATTAAAGTAGTATCTACTAGATAATCCTAATATGGGATTTATTTTTCTTGGTTAATTTACATGGGTTGCACTTATTCATGTTTTTCAAATGATTTTTGTGTCAATGTATCTCTAAAATTATTATCACGAACTTAATAAGAGCCTAAGAATTAGGTGGTATTCTTTACCCATATTGTTGATTTGTTTGATAAATTTTGAGGAGGTCTATATTATTAAAAAACTATTCATATATATAGATATCACTAGTTAAAGGATAAAAGGGAGGAAATGAACAATAGGACCATCTATAAGAGGAATGAACTTTGTGATTTTATTTTGATTACACTTCGACTTATCAAATCTACAATAAGATAAATAAATATTATGATTATTATTTTTACAAAATACATTGATATGTTTGGGGTAGTAATTATATTTATTAATATTATATATTACAAGAGAAACTCATAGCAATGATAAAATTTAAGGATCATTTTTATGACAATGTATAAAGAGAATATTTATTTTATATTTATAAAATGTGAATTTTAAAAAAAAATTATCATTCATGGGTCATTTAATTACGTGTGATGAATAATATGTGGATAATTAAAAGGTAAAATATATTTATCATCAGCCTAGAGTGACTATGGTGACTAATATGCATTATTTTCATATATTGGCAGGATAGTAGAAAACGTTTTTCTATAAATTTTCCATACATTTCGAATTAACTAACTATGATGACAAAAAATGTATTTAAGGTCATTCTGTCTAGTGAATGAGGATATGTTTTCATGAAACTTCTGAAAACATTTTTAAATTAAAACTTTCTCACACTACAGTACAATTTAAGATTATTTTTTGTCTTTATTGATGATCAGATGATGGATTGGAATGTTTTACTCTATATAATTAATTTGTCACAGTGTCAGAATTATGCCAATTCAAGGTTGCTAAGAAAAAATATGCGACGTTTTATTTAGATATGGAGTAAGTAATTGTTTCTTAATATATATTAATATATTATCATTTTTGTTAATAGAATGTTATATATACGGTAAAAAATTTGATGTATATAATCTTGAATAATGAGTAATATATTCTTTAAAGGTTATGGTTCGAGTAAATTAATAATTATGAAAAATAAATACATTATTACCTCGGGAAGATGATCATGGTTCTTGGTGCTTTATATCAGAGGGAATATGATTATTTCCCTATAACAATGATTGAAAGAGATATTATTTTAACAGATTTATATAGGATGGATATTGAAATCATTATTTAAGTGGATAAATTCTATCTTTCAATGATAAATATTCAACCATAAATTTATAATATCATTAAAGAGGAAAATAATCTAAACAAAGACCTGTATAAGACATTAAACAATTTTTGGAATTTCAAAAATGATTATGTTGAAATTATCTTGTTCATGAACTCATTACTTATCCTCAAAATATTGAAAAGGATGAAAAAAAGATGATATGAATACCATAACTCATCATTCACTATCCCTACTTGGAGTATAAATTTTTATATGGGTCTTAGTGGTTATTTCTATCTGGAAAACTAAAAGATAGATATTTCAGACTAGGTATATCATTTCCGTGTGGTCTATAAATTTATGGTCGAATGATAGATGTCTCATGTGGAGTATCATCTATTACCCATAACTGTCTGGAAATGAACCCCCCATGGATTTTATTATAGAACTCACCAATATATCTAAATACCTCAACACCATTTTCTTAATTATTGACCATATATGTAGTTAGTGTATTTAATTTCTATCATAGAGTATTCATCTCTCAAACAAATAAACATGATATAGAATAATATAATGTTATGGTTTCATATAATACCACACTTAACAATTTTTTTCAATGACATAAAATTTAACAAAATGTTATAGATAATTCATTCACAATAATTGAATATAAAGTTGATTTTTATCACATAATATCATTTTCAAATAGATGGAATGTCTAAGAGAAAAATTAAAATACAAGATGATTTATTCATAGAATTTATTTATATTTCAAATGCTGTTATGTTTGACACCTTACTCAGGTTGAAATTCGATGAAATAATATATTCCAATCAATAATTAAAATGTATCCTTATGAAGACATATACGTAAAGAAATATAAAAGAATCACATATTGAGATGGGATTAGAGAATGAATTATATTGTAATCTAATCTAAATTAAGAGATAGAATAAAAGATATATCCATTCAAAAAAATCCCATTTTTAGATTATATTTGACAAAACGTTATACCTAAAAAGGTGATAAGAACATGATTTTGACATTCAATATAAGGTTTTATTATTTAATTTTCTGGAAATATGTCTATGTGATTTGGAATGATGGTGAGTTCAAGCCCCATATATATCAGTCACTATGTGATTCTTCATCATACAGATATTGTACATTTGTAATTTCTTCTTCCACTAAACCTCTCCAAATGCGACGATGTATTCCGTATATATCATTAATGGAAGTAAATACATGATATAAAACGTTTCCTTATCACATTATATATACCATTGAAGCATTCTAATTAATATGTAAAAAACAAGTAGACATCATGGATCGTAGAGAGTCAGTGTAATGAAACACGACAAATAATCTGATAATGGATCTCAAAATGTGTAATACATTTGAGGAAGCTATTTTGGAAATTATGGATGTGATGTTGGAAACATAACATAATATATGTCTATTTGTTTGATGTAATGATGGGGGAAAATTTCAAATAAGTGGAGATAATGTTACACCTTATGATTTGATAATATAATTATCTCTAATATTCTTGAAGTGTTCATTAGCTTGTGGTGAACACAACATAGAAAATAAGTGAATAATACCTTATTAAAAATATAAGTGGAAATAAATTAATATACATTATAAATGAATTTATAAATTTAAAAAAATATTATTATATAATAACAATACTTAAAATGTTTAATAATGATAAATAATGTCATCTATGTTATTCTTGGCTATACCAAAATATTTTTCTTCAAACATTGATTTTTATGGTATATTTTTTTTATAATATTTTTTTTTATTTTGAGAATAAAATATATTGGAATTTTTTTACACATATATGAAAATGGTTAATCATTTATAAATTTATTATCTACTAAATATAAATGAAAAAAATAGTTTTAGGTAAGTAAGATATGTCTTCAAGGAAATAGATTTCATTAATGCATTATGTGTTATGTTATGAAATTAAAATAGTTACAATGAATGATTTTTTTAAGAAAATATAAAGAAAATAAATTCAATAATATAGATTAAAATTTATTTAATGGTGGATACTATTAACAGAATAATAATAAAATAATTAATTTTATTTAAAATAAATGTTTTTTAAAATGGGGTTGGGGATTTTTCTGCGTGGATATAAGAATTAGTATCTTCCAACTCCTATATAGTAATTATTATAATTGGATTGTATATTTTTAATCATCATAATATATTTTAGTAAATATGGTCTACATAAATTTTTCTATAATTAATAGTTACCATCAATAATTTATTTTTATCACTATATAAATAAAAAAGGGTTAATTGGGTGGGGGTGCAATTTAGGGATAATACATCAATTGTCACGATATGTTTTATATTGTTTATTTTTAGAATATTTTTAATATTAAATGTCATAACATTGAATTTTTTTCAATTTGGTCCCATTTTCCATTTAAAAAGAATATATATTATTTTAAGACATTGAATATTTACAATGGGTCCACATTGCATACTTATAAAGGGGAACATCCATATCATAATTCATCACAACCATTGAGCTCTCTAGTTCATACTATAACATACAATATATCATGCAAACATTCCTATCTATTTTCTATAGGTATTGGACCTACTTGAATAACATCATAATTAAGATTTTGGTTTATACAAAAAGAATATTCTCAATGAAAAGGTAATTTTCCTTATTGATATATTTCATGTTTCATTCTTCTTATACTTCATCAAAATATTCTTTATAAATAATAATATATTGACATAAGTATAATTCAAATGTTAAATTTTTTAATTATAATTGTATAAAAAAATATATTCCCATTTTATCAAATTTAAAATGAATGTGTTTCCCATGCTTACGTATAAAATACCCTCTCCAAGAGGCAATGCTTTCCACTTTTCATCACCCCATCGAATTACCTGGTATGTTAATCAATTAACAATATATATGTTACATATTTTGAATGATTATGAATTTTTAACCACAAACTATTAATAAAACTCAATTCATTCTATCCAATGAAAAATATATCACCATTGTTGCAAATGTGCTGCATACTGCCCCCACCATGTGATGTAATTCATTTTTCATCACATCCTTACGTTAGATAATTATGAAATAATATTTGATAAGTAAATATGATTTTTATAAGATAATTTATATTTTTTATGATGAAACCATGGATATGGTGCATGTAACTGAAACACCAAATGGATAAAATCATGAAAAACGAAATTGTCAAAAAAAAAATTTAGTACTGAATTGTTAATAAATGTGTGATTTTATGTTACAAATGTATCATACATGGTAGGATAATTATGAATATAGATATGATATATCTATAAACAGAAATATATATTTTTCTTAAATTATGTTAGATTATGTATGAATAATGATAGGACATGTTATTGAATTTTATGTTTCAATTTCATTTTTATATAGGATTGATCATGTATAAGTAACCACCTAGGAAACTGCATATTATCTCTATCAATATAACTATCTATATCTCTCTCTTAAAAACATTATATATTCTTTTCCTATAGTTATTTTTATGGTTTTTCAGTATTCTTAATATATACCCTTATTTTTTACAAAAAATTATGAAATAACGATAGAATTAAAAGTAAACCTCATTTTCTATTTAATGACCATAATATTTTGTTCCCTCTTCATCTTCTACAAAAAAATTGAATAAATTATCATTAATTATTCTAAAATGATTTTTAAAATAAATTTTCCAACATATTTGAGTTTGTTTTTTATGGTTTAAAAAAGAATTTTCATAATGTTTTCTATATATGTAATATTTTAATTTTTAAAAAAAATGTGAAAATAATGGTTTCAATGTTTATATCTTGATTGGATTTTTCAATAGTCATGAAATTTTTTTAATGTCTTTAATAAAATGATTTTCAGTTTTATGAATAGACCAAACTTCTAATTATCATATTATTTTTTATTTATTAAAATGTAAAAACAGAAGATGATTTTTTCTATTAATTATCATGGTATGATTTTAATTATATTTTAAAAGTATTTTTCATGTATCTAAATATATATTATGGATTTTTATGACACACAATATATATGATATTATGATAGAATCATTGTAATTTCTCTAAAGGGATTATGTTGATGATGATTTATGGTTGAAAGGGAACGAGGAGTGAACTAAATCCACTAATGGACTCTATCCAATATGTAGTGGAGGTCTTGGTTGTTAGCATAGAGTAATTAAATTATTTACTATGTCAATGATCAATTTAAATTCTTATGATATATTATAATTCTTATTATATTTTCTAATTGGTCATTACTGATTATAAGATATTTATTACTCTTATAAATCATGTCTTTTTTATTAAACCATTTTATTCCATAACTCATGATTTATTATCTAGGTTTTCTAGGTTATAAATTCATTAACATACTGTCAATCTATTACTAGATTAATTTTATTGTATTAAACTTATTATATTTGATTGATATATCCATATTATAACCTTACTGAGGATCTTATCTTACCCTTCTATAAATTTCAATTTTGAATGAATATAAAATAATTGGTTAAGTATGATATATCTATGAATGGCACTATATAACATAATATTTTTGAGATATAATGAACATATATCATTGAATGAAATATTTTTTATCTATTTTACAAATACTGTAAACCATTATATTTTATTGAAATGTATTATAGTGAGATGTATTAAACATTAAAATAAAAAGATTTCATATTTTTGTATGTAATACTCTATTCACCTCCCCTTGGGACTCCATAACCATATAAAAAATAATATTATCTTTTATAAATATTTTTTGGATGATGAATACATCACTATGGTTCTAGAAAATCCTTAAGTGCATGGAGTGTATTGCAGAGAAATATTCCATGTGGGACGACTGATGTGGAACTGGGGTTTTCGTGAGTAGTTAAGTATTACATGGTGTGTAACCCCTGTCAAACATCATGTTACACTTTTCTGGTGGCTCGATATATACAAAGTAATGTACTTTTTCATGAGAAAAATTATCCATATATGGACATGGAAAGAAGGACATCGACACGTCCTAATGTACATTGGCTCTGACATGTTGTGTACTCAATTATGGACATGGAAATTCACATGTTTCATGATACATAAGAATGACTCAGTGTTGAAGTGAAATTATATGCACCACTAATAAACGCTATGTGATCCTTTAATGAATCCTTAGATCCCTTTTCCTCTTCATTTTTGATATGTTTTGATAGAGTGATTCCCCTTGATCCATTTCCCTAAGGGTTTCTTGGTAAAATATTCCAACACATTGGATAGAGATCTCTTTAATGGGAGATCTTATATAGAGTTGTTGGAAAGCTTCGACGAAGCACAGAGCAAGATACCATATCACCATATTTTGCCTATATGGATTTATTAGTATCTTCTTACACTATAATATATGAGAGAAGATGATCTACTTATCAATATATTTCATACTAAGTTTTTGGTTTACCACATGGCCTTGTGTGGTATCTAAATCATCCCATCATTCACCTTAGAAATCATGAGTATACATCTTATGGATAGACCCGATGAGAAATACATCTTACATGGACATCACCATTTCAATTTTAATCATTTAGATTGTTCAATCAGACGACTGATATGTGGAACCATCAATCATGATACCTATATAGGAATTACAGTTGTGACACAACATTTAAATTGTCTGTCTATTTTGAATATATCCTCATTTTATTGTTATATGTCTAGTATACACACACACACATATATATATATATATATGTTGGTCGGATTTTAATATTTTTGTATATTCTTAGTGATTTCGTGGCATCATATTGGGAATTTTTATAATTACCCCCACAAGGAATTTTCCAAAACATGTACTATATTATTTAGGCGGTCGACCTTTTGAAAAATTCCTAGAGGGAAGAACACTAAGTGGATCTCAGTGATCCAAATTGACCAAGGTGTAATCGAGTGGTCACCATGACAATAATTCCCTTCTATATATTTGGGTTGGAATTTTTTCAATTTTATTATGGTGGGATTGTATTTGTCCTATTTTACTTTCCAGTAGTTTTTTTTGTACACAGATAGAGGGATTCTGATGTATGCAAGAATTTTTTATTAGTATGTTTATATTTTATCATTGTATGGTCTTGGTGATGTTTCTGTTTCTACATGTACATTAGGATAGGGCCTACAGTGATGGGGTAATGAGTTATTCATGCAAGTCTCTATTAGCAACCCAGTGGAGATGAGATTGTCATAATTACAACAGGGGCCCCATTGAGAAATATCAAGACAGAGTGGAACCAAGTAGTCGACTATACCACTGTACATGAGTTTATCATATTTTTTTGTGAAAATAGTTTTTAGTGTTTAGGTTTCACCATTCTTGCTAGGGACATCATTATTGGTGCAGCGGTCGACATAACCAGACACTAGGAAATTGATAACATACATTTTGACTCAATACAAGTGGGCGATAGTTTTATGGGGAAATTTTATTTTCAGCATATTGGAATGGGATTTGGTTTCCATTTAAATCATAAGGGATCTCTGAAAATATACTAGTTGATTGTGTTACAAATTTTCAATTTTGGGATCCATCTATAAGGTATTCCATCTAGGATTCAACAACTACTTTAGATGGACTACCCCTCAGGGAAGAGATATTAATAAAAGGATATTTTCTTGATGTGTTACCTCCGGGTGGTGCACTAGTTATACCAAAGCCTATTGAGAAGAATATAGTATACATATTACCATCATATGAGGTGTCAATTAGAAATAGGACTAATGATATTCAATGATGGAGACCCCTAATGTTGTGAGGTGAGCCTAAACCACTTGGGGTTATGGGTTAGCATAAGGTAGTGACATGAGTGTTCGTTTATTTCAGGACACCCTAAATTCGGATTGTGGTCCTTGTAACGTGACTTATCTGTGGATTTGTAAGATGATGATGGGGATTAGTGACCCAATATTAGTATGAGGTATCCCTATCATGGTCAGAGTTCAAGAGTCATTTTAGGGAGATGTTCAATCTAGTTATGATGATAGATATTCATATCCATGAGCTTATACCACATCAGTAGGTCAACATGATAGTGGGAGAGTATTCATCGAGGTTCACCAACCTCTCTAGGTTCTAGATGAATATGGTTCCAAATCCATTATTCTAGAATCTGACCTTCTAAATAATATTTTGTATAGACATCCGAGATAAAGTTCTATATCTATTAACTCCTACATATGATGTGGTTTTAGAGTAATATTATGTGGTCAACAGTTTCCTTCCTGAATAAACACATATATTTTTTGTTGGTAGTTGTAACTCAGCATTAGATACATCGATGGTAGGGAGATGATGTATGTGTCGAGGACATGGTAATGCAAGATGTTTTTGATGGAAATCATAGAGTAGGGGTTCTATGGTTGATGTATCATAGAATGGGTATTGTGAGCCTAGTGAGAGGTAGTGAAACACATGTGTTGGGAGGTGAAATATTTCGATGGATTGTCTAACCCACTGTACGACTAATAGAGAGGTAGTGGATTGACCTCTTAGAAATATGACATCATATAATAATATTCTTCTATAGTTTGTAGGACATGGAATATGATACAATATATTTGGATAATGTTGAAATGTTTCCACTTTTTACCATCTCGTTGTTGTCTGTGATAGGCTTAGAGAGTTAGAGGATAGTTGTGGGGGTAGTTGTAGGTGGTTGAGGCTTTTGAAACAATCACTAGAGGAATGATACGTGTTATTATCTATGTCATTTTTACCATATATTACTTACTGATATTTATAGGTGTGGGTCATTACATTACATCAACTCATCTGGTTCGAGACAAAATGTTTCTGGTTTATCTCCTCGATTTACCCTTGTGCATGGAGACTCCTAGATATGTGACACAGTGATCAAACACTTATACCAATAGTGTGACTCGGGTCATCAAGGAAAGTGTTTCTGTTTGGATTCCCTTATATTAGAAATGAGGTATTTGTGATTTCATCTTAGTTATAGACTATGTATCTGCAATTAATTCCAAAATACTCTATTTTAGGCTCGGGATGTGGTGGGTCTACGTTGATGGGACCTAGTTTTCTTTAATTGGTGAAAAGAAAAACCATGTAATTCTTAATGGAATAATTCATAAGATGGTGAAGAATATTACACACTAGTTTTATATAATGTCCATCAGGGATTTTGATATGGTGATTTTTCAGTTCTTTATAGTGGTGGTAGAGTATGAAGACATTTTTACCAAGGATTTTCTAGGATTACCTCCCTAGTAGAAGACAGAATTTTGATTTGATCTATACCCACTGATGAACCTGATAACTAAACCTCAATATTTGATGTCTATAATGGATAGTTTTTATATATGGGGTCACTTGTAAGACTTCCATATTAATGGATTTGTTAGACCCAATGATTCACGAAGGGTAGCTGGAGTTTTATTCTCTAAGAAGGAGGATAGAATCATGTGTTTTAGTGTGAAATATCGTCTCCTAAAACATGTGAATATAAATAAAAATTATAAACTACCAAGGATTAATGAGATATTTTATTAGTTATGATGATAAAGAAGGTTCTCAAAGATTGAGATTAGAACATGATATCAGTAATTGCAGGTATGAGAAGATGATATACCGATGAAGGAATTCATATGTTTCTTTGGTCACTAAAATTACATGGTGAATCACATTATAATGATGAATTCCACAGTAGTATTACTCAACACATTATAATGATATTTTGTCTTTTATTTGAGATGGTTATGGAAGTATTCCTTTACCATATACTTGTACACTCAGCATCCGAGGAAGAGCATCCAAGACATAGACATACTCTTAGATAACTAAATTTAAAAGATGATATTGATGTTAATTTTTTTGAATCATGAGGTCCAAATTCTAGGACACATTATCTCACTATATGGTTTTGTAGTATACCTAAATAAGGTCGAGGAATGGTTAGATTGGGAGCCACCACAAAGGATGACAGAGGTGTGGTGCTTCATTGGTTTGTTAGACTCCCATCAGATTTTCATACATGGTTTATTTAGGAAATAATCACCCATGAAATCATTGAACTAATATGGGAATACTTTTTTGTGGATAGAGGGTTAAGAACATTTTTTCTAGGAGCAACGATTGAGATTTATTGTCAATACCATCTTGAGTTTTATAGGGGAGGGTTTTGAGTATGTAGTTTTCTATGATGCATCAGGGACTATGCTTGGATATGTTATTATGTAGAGAGATATATTGAATCCCTATTTTTAAACTCAGCTGAGACCACTTTAGATACACTATTTGAGCTTGAACGTGATTTAGTAGTTGTAGTATTTGTATTGAAGATGTGGTGACACATCCTAATGGATGAGTAGTATATCATTTATTCTTACTACAATCGTCTCAATATGAACTTATCTTAGAAGTATTTTAACATGAGATAAAAGTTATCAATATAGTTACTCAAGCAGTGTAACTTCAATGTTGTTTATAATTTATGAATATGCAACATGGTAGAAGATTCTCTTAGCAATAGATCTTCATCTTAGTTTTTGAGTGATGAATTAGAGTAGTTGGCATTGATGTAGTTGTCCTTTGTGGATTGGTATTGAGTAAATTACATCTAGTTTATGGTTTAAACCTTGCCAATTTTATTTTGTTTTAGGGATTAAAAACATGATAATTGTGATTAAGAAACCCTTCCTAATAAGATATCTATTTGACATACTACGAGTGGATTGTTTTAGTGTGGGGAGCATATCATTCGTTTAAGAGGATTCATGATAGAACTATTGATTTAGCGGGACGATTTTTTTAAGATAGATTCATAAATCTCAATTGGTGGTATATCGTGTTGTGGGAAATATGTACCTAGACCACCAATGTCAGTTTTGGTGTACATGGATGATGAAGGGGGACTCCATGTTTTCCTCTCGATGACTTTGTTTTCAAAGTGTTAATGTTGACCACCATTTTCCTGAGGGATTCAGTCAACACCATGAAGTTTTAGAGTGGATGTGATGTGGGATATCCAGTGACTTCATTATGGGGTTAACATAAAGGTATAGGGTTTTCAATTCCCCATTTGTTATCATTTAATGACACATCGTGTTGGCCTAGTTCCATGTTATCTAAGAGATGAGTTAATTAGAGAGTGCGGGACACAACCATGTGGAGGAGATATTCATCTCCCATGACTTCCATCGATGATAATTTAAGACTATGATGCATACTTGAAATATCTATTTATAATTGATTAAAGAGATATTTTGGGAATCACTTGTGATCGGGAATTAATTTTCATACCTAGAATGGAGGCTATACCTGGTGGACCATTCATCTTTAGAGGACATGATCCATGTTTCATGTATGAATTTGGATATAGTTGGGAGAATGAATTTTCATTAGTGGAGTTTTTGTACAACCATATATACCACTCCATCCTCTGTATGAAACTATTAAGGGTCATATATGTGTTACCCTGTAGGCCAACCCTATACCAGACTAACCCATGAGATTTAACACATTGGATACCAATGTATTTTGTTATCCACTAAATAGAATATGAAGATCATCCTTTAGTAGATGAGGAATACACAGATCCAGTAGAAGTCAAATGTGGATTGGCAGTGGTCGACTTTGAAATTTTTACAGGGACATCGTTTGTTCCTATGGGTTTAACCACTATGTTAGTTATGGAGACATGGTTGAGACGGAAAGATACTCCAATATTCTTTGTCCCGTTCAAAATAATACATAGATTTGGTGAGTTGGCGTAATTCTTAACTCCTCTATCGTAGTTATAATGGGTAAATGATGTCTTCCCCATGTCACAGTTGTGAAGTTATCTGCGTGATCTATCAAATGATATCAAAAGGGGAGAGCTATACATCCTGGATGGAGCTACCTTTGGTGAATATAAGGTGTAGATTGAGGATTAGTTGGAGAGGATACATCATTGTAAGGATATCACATTACTAGATGACTTGTGGTAGCACATACATGTTTAAGAGAGAAAATATGAGTGAGAGTCCCAGATGTGTGATTTGTACCCACCTCTATATTTAGTGGCCTTTTATTTTGGATTTTTGGGTTAAAAATAATCAAACATTAGTATTTTGAGAAATATTTGTTATTAAATAAATAATAATCATTTGATATCTTACATTTTATGCAACACAGAGCTTCAAAGAACCAAGAGTTACAATTAAAATTTATCATGATCGTGGAATAATAATATGACCGTTAGGAATATTAATATGTCCATCAGAATAAAAAAAATAACTTTTTAAAGTATAAAAAAATCAGGTATCTCATAAATATTATTATGATATATTTATATCATGGAATAAGAAAATAAATTTCCCAAAAATGATAAATCATGTGTTGATATTTTATTTAAATTGTTAATGTTTATTTACAATTTTATAATTTATATAATTATTTAAATGAAAATTTATTTTCATAAAATAAGATTTATAAATTAATATTTAATTCCATTATAATCATAATATATATTTATGAGATCATTATGAATTTTTCAATGTTTCGTAAAATCTGATATAATAATAAAATTAATATTTTTCGAATAAGTTATAATTTTATTTAAAAATTAAATGTCTCATATTTATAATATTATTTTTATAAAATGGAGTCCAATTATCAAATCATTGAATATAAAAATTATTCAGTTTCATTTTCCTTTCTAAAATCATTGAGTTATTTACAAATAATAAAATATTGTAATTTACAGTATTTAACATTGTAAGTTAAATACAATAATTTTTTAGTCATTGCAGATGTAATAACCCATTACATTGAAGACACACAAACTATTTACTACTAATAGTGACATTAATCAACAATATTTATAGACTTCAAGAAAATTATTAAATAAATTAATAAAATAATCAAGAAACACCCCTCTGCTGTAATGTAAATACCACCACTCACCACCCCTTCTCATCACAACTTCTAAGACTTGAATCATGTATAAATTCTACACAATTAAATTAAATTAAATCTTCCCCTTGACCAAGGTATTATTATATTACCAAAATTCTAATTCCAAATGTCTTAACGGAGTTCTAATGGGAAAATATTCATGAGGTAAAATCTGTATTGTTTCTCATTTAATTTCTTTTCATTTATTATCCTCTACTCCCCTCCCCTATTCAAAGAGGAATGATAAAAATATTATAATTTATATATATATATTTAAATTAATTTTGATTAAAAAATTATCAATCATAGAATCCCTTTTTCTATTATTTTATTTTTAAAAATGAAAACATTGTCTGTGATATGTCTATTCACCACCTTGTTGGACGTTGCATTTTCATTTTCCATTACTTCATTCAAGGCAGGTCATAAAACCATTATTATGATTAAATAATCATTTAATATACATATTATATGTAATATATTATTATGGAACCAATATATAACAAATATATTCAATAAAATGAAAAAAATTGATGGTCGTGAAAACCGCCATTATAAATGTTGACATTTTGATTAACATTTTATCTAGTAAATCTTCCACATTCCAGGAAACCAAATGATATTTGAATCCATTTAAACTTCTATAATTCCATTGAAACTATAGAATTTAATTTATTGATATGTGATTCCCATTTCACAAAAAATTTCACATTAATAATCAATGTAACCTACAATAATACCCTGAAATTAATGCTCATAGAATAATGAAATTAAACATTACCAAAAATAAAAATAAATAAACTTTATAAAATTATAGAAAATAAATTTTATGTTCAGTTGGTTATTAATTAATTAATTAATATATATTATTTTATTATTTAAGATATTATGTATCATAAAAAAATTCTTTTGAATATATGATATGGGTTTCTTTCCTCACATTCACATTATTGTAATATATTCCTTATTAAGCCACTATTTCATGTAGGTGAGGTTCATAATGAAAATTAATATATCACATCATGAATCCCTTTTAATTTATGGAATTAATTTATTCATTGGATTATCATTTATTTTAGGGTTCATACGGTTTGACTGATTTAAACATTGTAATGGAATTTTTAATCTAGTTTCCATTTATTGGATTAAACTTGAACACCATTAATTATATCATGCTATTATTATGTGTCCAATTAACTTTTATTATGTAATGTATTAGTTAAAAATTTACTATATTGATTTATATATAAAAGACATAATATATTCATTTAGATAACACTACAAATTTCTTTAAAAAATACTACTTAAAATGGGTTTTTTCAAAATTTAAAAGGAATTTTTATTAACTTATATAGATTGAGAATATTTAACCACATTTATGATGATATAATTTCTAAGGTAATATTTATTAATATTAATTACATATATTCAAAGAAAAAAATTTCATTATTTATTTTCCAGTCTTTTTAAATAAATTATTTCATTATAAAGTGGTATTTCTCTCATAAATTTCTCACTGATTTTATTACAGTATTTCATCTATATCAAAAACAATTTTTGCATATAATGAGTAATTGAGAATGAAATTTTATGATAACATATATCATATTTTATTGAATTTCATATGATTATTTTACTTCTGGATGTTCTATTTTGATAATATTTATCATTTTACACTAGATAGAATATGATGATGTGTATTTCATTGGGAATTCTCTTTCATATGCTATATTAAATATGAATTTATATGTTGAATTTTTTTCAACCCTTTTTTGATGATAAATTCATTGGACATAGTATGTGATTAGAGGGGCCACCTATTTTCCCTTGACGCAAAGGTAGTAGTCGTTAGAGAAATAGTTTGTGTATTGGTACATGACTTAGGTGATTATGTATTGGGTCTAGAATTATCCTTAATGGTATTTCTATGATGTCCGAAATTATTTATTCTCACATTATGATAATAGTAATTGATAATCCATATGATTATTCATCTATTAGAATATCCATAATTATTTTTTATTCTCTTTTGATTATTTATATGGATATATTTAATATACATTTATTCCTTACATATTATTATCAAAATTATGTTTTAATGGAATGTTTTTTTAGAAATTCACCTGGCCACTTTGTGTATTTTTAATTATAATACCTTCTGCTATATACATACTCTTAATTTATATTTCAGATCACCCCTTTATTATGTTTTATTTTTTCCTAGATGTTAAGATGTATATTATGATTGACATGTAAGGGGAATCAAGTATAACATGGGTGTCTCCAATAGAGTTTCAATGATGTATTTCATTTAAAGTTGTAATGTAATAATTATGTTTGATTCCATTTTTCCATATTTACTCAAATGTTCCATCATTTGGGATGTGATTGTTACTATGTACAACTGATGTCACATTATAAGGCATCATCTCCATGCAATTGGGTTACATGTCATTACATAACACGCCATGTTGGGGGGAATGTGGTGACTCCAATTTTTTCATGTATTTTTTTAGAATATTATATTGACTATTTTTATATCTATCCATCTAGAGAACATGATATTCTGATGTTCATATTAACTATAATTAATTTATGAAATATATTAAATATAAAAAATGCATGACCAAGAATGTTTTCTCAAATAATAGAATAAAATCTAAATGGAAGGTGATATCTAGAATATGAGAGCTCCATTTAGTGATGAGATGAATTTTTACTGTTGGCATGACTCGATGTTTGAATGCATGCGAGTTTTACGATGGGCGTGTTCTTAGGAGTATTTTTAAATGAATTTATTTAGTATATTAATTTATTTTATTAAAAAATCCAAACCAAATAGTTTTTAGTATTAACCCACTGATAAAAAACTTGTTTGTGTATTCATATAAAATTTAAAATTCAGAACAACCATATGAGGTGTTTTATTTGGTGAACAAAAATCGGATCACAAATCATTTATTGATGTGGAATGGAATTCAGGATCTATCCTCCAACAAGGACACATTTTCAATATTCATCAGCGGTTTATCCCAATATAGGTATGATGATTATTTAATTGGATTCCATACTTGTTTTCTAATTATATAAAAAACAATAATCAATCATGAAAAATATTATTCATGGATCAGACATATTGCATATTTTGGTACTAATTTAAGGAATATTTTTGGAAATTTTTTGTTATTTTTTAAACAAATTCATTTTACTATCTAATGGAAATTGATTGAGTCAAACTATACATGGACGAGGTTCATTATTAATTGAATATTTTTTTAATTCCCCAGATAGTTCTTACATGTTCATCTCTATTGTTTCGATTGACCAGTGATCCAGACAAATTACTGAGGAATAAACAATTGTGCACCGGTTTTTTGGCATAAGGGATTGATATTGAAGATCTAGGCTTAGTGTGACATGAGGATAACACAGTGACACTAGTGAAAGGTGAATCAGATCATAATGGAGACCTTCGGGTCTGACCATTGTATGTAATGACAAGAAGGACATTGTGTAACTTCTTTCTAGAAAAATGGGATGGTGAGATCCTAATGAGTGGAAATGAAGAGGCACATCTGGTGTAGTTCCATGCTTACTAATGTGATTTATATTCTACATTGGGGGAAGATTGAGTGGACTATTCTATAGAATAAGAACCCATGGTATCTATAAAATCTTGTTGTATACAATATGTATTGAGGATGTACATGCCATGTGGGACATGGGATGCATTTCTAGGTCTTCCATGAGATGATTATTATCCCACACTAGGTGACCCCTATCACATTCTATGTGTCCATTTCTTGAAGACCTGGTGTGTAACAATGAAGGTACATGACCACATGCATAGATTTAGAAATATAGACACATCTATATGACATGAACATATCTAAGAGTACGCGGTCTCTTCCACGCTATGTACATATGCGCAGACACAGACACGGGCATGGGAAGTGATGATTTGGAAGGACATTGTGCTGAATGGAAACACTATGTACTACTAGTACACACAGTGTAATCCATTAAATAATTTTTAGACCTATTTTACTCATCAACATGGAAAATTTACTTTAGGGATAATCCCCTTGATCCATTTCCATGATGGTTAGTATATAATATATCCATCATATATTATTGTGACCCCATTAGTGGTAATTATTGTATAGTTTTTTCGTAATCCTTTAATGATACATTGAATTATATCCTCTAACATCATCCTTTACCTTAGGGGATTTCATGGTATCATCTGAACCAACATTATATAGTATCTAAGACTCTACATAGTGCGATGTTCTATATTGTGTTTTTTAGTATATCCCATGTCCTTTGGTGTGATCCACATATCTATATCATTCTATTAAAAAATATATTTTAAACATATTTGGGAGGGAACCGATGAGTAGTATATATCATACAGATGCAATCAAATCTATATGACTCATTGAACATGTTCTACAAGATGAGTTCTAATTGGATCATTTGATAATGACCCCTATAATGTAATTAAGGATGTAATTTACCTTGAAACTATGTTTATTTTTTTTATTATATATGGATATTCTTGAAATATGTTATGTGGACACATAACTATATTTTGATGATAGTTATTATTATTCTTATATTCTTAATCAATTTGAGTTGTCCAACTATGTATTATTATATTAAACCCAATATGGTATTTTCCCACATATGACATGGTTTATACATAAGAAGAAACCATTTGAGAAATTCATAGAGAGACTAGGACAAGGTGGAGCTTAGGGAGCATGGCATTCCAAGTTGTACTCTGGTGGTTACCATGACAAGAGTCCCCTACATTAATTCCATGTTGTACTTGTTTTCAGTTTAATTATGTATGTTTTTTAATTTGATTACTAAATTTTAGTAATATTTTTTGATACTATGATAATACGATTAAGATTTATACATTCATGTTTCACTAGTTGTTTTAGATATAATCATTATATTGGTGTATAGATGCATTTGTGTGTGTATATGTACCTTAGTGTACAACCTACCATGTGAGATGTTTTCCTTATTAGTGATAGTATCCATCCCATGGACTATTTTAGGTGGGATTGGTGTAATCATGAAACGATTATCTTTAGGACAGGTTCTAATAGAAAAATCAAATGACAATAGCATGTGAAGATGAATTATGACAGTGATGGAAAGAAATCACTAAAAAATAACCACCCACACTCTATTAGATAATATTCATAGAGTAGGGACATTATGAAAACTTGTCATCAAATAAAAATTCTAATGAGGATGATCATCTTCAACAAAATCATAATTATAGAGAAAAATGGAAATATCACATGAACATTATTAATGATGTGGTGTACTATAATGATGTAGTGAATGGTATACTATTAATTAACTCGATAACCACTCATGTATTATTATATTTTTGATATTCCAACTCTTTTATATCATTATAATATATAATGGTATTATAATATCACCTTAATGAATATAAATTTAATTAGATGTGAAAAACACTATTGATATTACGATCGTATCTCATGACAATTAATTTTCACTAATTTCATTTTATGGGAATGTGGGTACCCCACATCTTTTTATTATGAATCATGTTAAATTTTATTTTATAACAAAATTGGATTATATATTTTTACATAAATTTCATTTTAATAAATGTTGAAGGGAATCTATTTTTTTATTATAACCCAACATCTATTGTTAAAATGATAAGAATGATTTTCTAATCGAAATTCCAACAATTATATAGGTCATTATACATATTAAAAAGAGGTGTTTCGATTAAAAGGTTGTATTGAATCACATAATTAAATATATACATATTTCAGGGTAATTTATTCATTTATTTCTAGATTAATTTACATGTCTTCTTACAAATCATGAAGTTGAGTTTTTAATAACACTTATACATGGTGCTATACATATTTTGAATACTTCATAGAGACTAGAATCAATTGAATTATAGTAATTTAAGAAGAAAATCCAAGATAATATTTATATGGTATTCATTCATCATATTAGATCACTATGTGGTGTACATGTTCTCCTTATTATTATGTTAGATGGATCAATGTCACTCTTCAATGATTATAAAAAAAAAGTGATGATCATGATCTAGAACATGAATACCATAACTTATATTTATGATTTATTAGATCAATTTTATGGATGTAAATATTTTTCAATGATTGACATTTGACCTGGATACTATCTATTGAAGGTCAAATGTGGAGACATACCCAAGATAGTCTTTTGTATATGGGATGAACACAATGAAATTATAGTAATTCAATATGGTCATATAAATACACCTATTATATTCATCTATTTAATGGATAGAGTATTTATATATTACAATGTTATATTGTTGGTAGTATTTATTTAATATATTATTATAAATGAATTGAGTATATAGGAACATGGAGATTATTTAATGATTTATCTGAAGTGTATTTAGAAATTAGAATTACTTGCTAAATTTATCAAGTATTAAATCTACCAATGGAATGTATCATTCAGGGGATATATAATTTCAAGAGTGGGTATATCAGTGGGTCCATCATGTATGGGAATTATAAAAATTTTCCATATACCATCATTGGTGAAAAAGTTATATTTTTTTCTTAGAATGAATATGTATTATCTAAATATTGTGGATAATTTTTCATGTCTATCTAGTCTATTCACCATGGTTACTTATGAGGGAGTAATGTATCGTGGACATATGAATGTGAGGAAAATTAAAATGCAATGAAGATATTGTTCGTCAGTGATGTTTTCATATACTACAATACAGTGTAGAAGGGTTTGTGATATATAATGATGAATTAAAATAGGGAACAAGACGTTTCACTACAAAAAAATTACATGGTGATTTCATATGTTGCAATCCAATTTAGGTTTAACTATAAATAATACCACTATGGGAAAAAATATGGTTGAATAAGATCTGAGGTGAAATTATCATGCAATATTATGTACAATGAGCCTAAAAAATATCCAATACTTTTGGATTTGATAATGGTGGATCTTGAAATCTAAATAGATGTGGATAAATCATATATTTCTGAAATTTGTGCGCATACACCTACTGAATTATATAACAATGTGGGAAGGAAACAATGTGTATAGATCTTATAGATGATTAGAAATGTTCATCATTTTAACAATGATTTTTATAGAATGATAAGGTCTATGAATGATGTATATGATCCACCCATACAAGAATTAAAGAACTATATTTTATATTATTCCCATATTTCATCCTTATCAACTCACCCCAGATGATTGAAGATGTATTATAGAAACTTGTGCTTCTAAAATAAGTATATGACAACATTATTTAGGAATATTCATTGCAATACAAAAAATCATTCCTGAGGATTATAATAGTATAGTATATATGGAAACATGGAAAACCCACAAATGATCCCTCAGTAATTGACATCATCTCTCACTATGAAATTTATAAATACCACCCTTATTAGATATATCATGCATAATGAAATTCTCCTCACCCATAGGAATGGGAACATAAGAAATTGGGATCTCAACTATGCAGTCAGGGTAAAATGGGAGATGATTACGAATAACAAGAACATAAGTTTATGAGAATATTTGATAACCTTACACTACATATCAATGATGATAATATTTAGTCATAGAATAAATATTGGTTTTTCATAAGACAAAAATCAAAAGGGAAATGATGAACATTATCTATGAGGTCATACAATTAGAATTTGTCCTAGATCTATGGTACAAACATAAGAATTAAAAATCTTACGTAAATACAACCCACCAAGAAATTCTTATAATGTTAGACATCAACTAACCAACCATATTATTATTGGGGATTGGTCTAACCACCCCTACACCATATTTCTTAGGCATGGTCTAAAAACCTATGAATAATCTAATCTAAAATAACAATTATCATTTTAATATTCATTTCGGGAGATGTAGGTCCTAACAATCATGTAATGTATATCATATTGTTATGTGCTATAATATTATATAACATTCCTCATATTATAACAAATGAAATGAAATGAGTTACATAATAATATAATAATATAATAACCTATGTAAAATAGATAGTTTCATAGTCATTTCATCATTTCATAAATTTATAATCAATTAAAATAAGTAGGTTTCCTATGTGTTCTTTTACAGTAAAACTCGAGGAAGATAAGAATGAATCATAAACATCATGTAATCCTAAACATAAACCAATCGTTTAAGGAATAATAATAATATCCTTGGATCATATTTGTAGTTAAGTTTAAAATACCTCAATGTATTTAATCTTAGACAGAGTAATATTTTGAAAGAAAAATCTATTGGAATGATTATTATGGAAGAGAACATTTTATTTGAAAATATTTCCTTAAAACTACAAATTCATAAAAACAATTGGAATTATTTTGTTTTAAAATAAAATATTAAATATATAAAAAATATTTTAATATTGACACAACCATATCTTGAGTAAAATATCATTTCTTATTTAAAAACATTTTGAAAATAGTTTTATTTAGAAATAACCATTCAAACATATAATGAATGATTTAAAACCAATATAAATCATTTCATGAGTGAAATACCCCCTATGAACTGGATAAAAAAATTTAAAAATAAATCATTTAAAAGCTTTATTTAATTGAAAATAACCCTGAAAAAAATTAAAGAGTGATTGAAAGAAAATAATTGTCACGGTGAATAGATGATTCCATTATTCCAGACACGTAAAAACTGAATTACCCTCACATTTTTTAATGTCTAAATGGGAATTTTTTAGAAAAATAGATGAAGACTATAATCCAAATTTTTTTAATAAAATAAAAAACATAGAAAAAATTATCCTTCCAAAATTATTGGATAATAATAAAATTTAATGCACTTTTATTTTATGTTAGTTCAAATGAAGACATATTTCCAACTGAAGAGAGAAATAATTTTGGGTTTTTGAAAAAAAAATTATAACCCAATTAATTTATATACCATTGAGTGGAAGAATTGTTTTATTACATGAAAATATCATGGAAAAACAGAATATATAAAAATTCATGAGATTCTAGAGAAACAGATCATAATATTTTATCATCAAAAACATTATCACTAAAAATCATGATAGGCGATGATATTGTAACATAAAATAATAATCACTTTCATAACATTTAATAAAAATCCCCCGTAGGGAATAATATATAATGGAATATATAATATCATGAGGATAATTAACTCATAATATCTTATGGAAATGGCTCTGTACATATACCATGTTGAATAATATAATTTCATAATATAACATATGTCATGTAGAAGTACAATTAAAACCAAACTACCCTACAAAAATATTAATCATTTGAATAAAAATCCCTAATAAATAATACACTAAAATGAAAAACAATATCTTGAAAAGAAGCCTTTTCATGATATAACTTGTAAAAGGGGTGGTATATACACAACACAAAGGAAATGAGTTGTTAACATTCATATGCCTCCCTTAAGTAAATGATTGATTGGAAAATCTCTTACCTTAAGTCATGCGTTCGGTCCTACATATAAAAATTCTATTTATAATAAATATATGTATTTAATACTTATATTATATATAATTAATAATATATATAATACCATATATGATTTTATTATGACCTTTTATTATACATTTATTAACCAATCCTTGTAAATTTTATGATTCCTGTAATAACAAAGCTGTCATTCATAAATAATTTTTTTTCACCCTCTTATTTTGATCATTGTTTAGTAATATAAATAATTTCACCAATGAAATAAATATCATACATATTATGTGTATATGTATTTAAAATATTCCATTAAAAATTATTTACTGGAAATGAAGTGTATCTTTCATGGGGATGGTAGAACGTACATATACCTGAACAAATTTACAATTTTATATAGGATTGAAAGAAAAAAAATTTAATGATATATTAAATTAATAATTTATATTTAATATATATCACGTATTTTCAATAAAATAATACATAATCCCTTCAATCTAAATCTTGAACGAACCATATCTCTTTGTGAGGTGGTAGTCTGTTTTACACATGAGTGACGTTGTTATATTCCCAAAAAATAGAGACTATTAGTTTATATAGTAATTCTATATTTATAATAATATTAAAACTATTATTAATAAATATGAAATCATTCATTATTTCTCTCCTTGATATGTGGTAATTGTAATATGAATGACATCAGTTCATGTGGCAGTTTTCTGTCATTCGTAAAATGACAATTTCATATCCCTTTGTATAGAACATTAAGTTGTTTTGTGTAATTATGGACTCATAAAAAATATCAATATATATAATATAATACATTAATTTTTTCTTATTTATATAATAATAATTTATTTAGAAGGAGTAATTAATAAAAATAATCACATGTTGTTGAACATTACCACTTCTTCAGGTAACCACCTTAGGATTGCACCCAAAGCCTAACTAGGTTAAGACTATTACCAAACAATGTTTTGTAGGGGGGTTTGATTGAATTTGAGAAATGACTATTTTAGTGATTGTAAAAAATGGTATTTAGGTAGTTTAGTGGATAAGAAAATGAGTTTCATTTTATGAGTGAGGTGACTAGCACACTTATAATTTGTTTGATACAAAAACGCATAACCATGTTTTTCTCATTCCACAAAGATTAAAAATGAATTATTTTAGATAATATAAGGTATATGATCTAAATATGGATATTAAATATTTTTTACATGTTTTTATAAATTTTTGGTTTTTAGAATTTTAGTTTAAACTATAGTAATCCAATTTTTACCTTAACTGTGCTAAATAATTTTTATTGATTTTGTGATTCATTTCGGTTAATATTTGACTTTATCCTTTTATATGTTAAAATTAATTTTTCTTCCAATCATAGAATCCATTTTTCAAACTCAATTCATATAATTGGAATTCTTTTCAAAAACTAATCACACTCACGCAATAAGAAATTGTTGTTTTAGTGATAATGTGATCAATTTTTGACAAATTTTTTATATAAAAATTCATTATTATATTTAATAAAATGGCCAAAATTGGATTAATGTATGTTTTATTGAGAAAATATAATGTTTACAAAATTAAAATTTAATTCAAAATTATAAATTAATTAAACATAAAGGATATTTTCTATTAAAATTTAGGATTTTACACTATTCACAAAAAATAGAAACTTTTCAAAAAAAATTCATAAAACATCGTGGTAATCTAATATTGAATTAGTGGTGTAAAAAATAATATCTATTTTATCAAATTAATTTATTAAATGTGTGGTAATTTAATTTTATTAATGATAAAAAAATATAAAAAGAAATCAATATATAGGAAAATGTATTTTCGAGACATATAAAGTCATTACCAAAAATTATATATTCATTATTAAATATGTTTTTTTAGAACCATTATAATTAATATTTAAAACTTATTTATTAATAATTATACAACTTTATGTAATGTCTATGTTTTAATAGTCGTGTTTATTATACTATATTAATAATATTATATGGTGTTTTCAAAACTCAATGATGTGTGTAATGAAAGTTGACTCAGTGTTTCTTGTGGTGAAGGATTAACAATATGTTTCATGTAAAAAAATAAAAACTCGGAGTTTTATGTAACAAAACAAAAAAAAATTATTTCATATATTAAAAATTACAGAACATATAATTCATTCCAGAAAAATTAAAATTATCTATCGGTGTTACATTTTACCCCACATTAAATGAATTTCCCCCACATAATTCATCACATTGGTACCATAATAAATGATATGTTTGCCTCATTACATAAATAGGTTCCCATTTATCTTACTCACCTTAGTGTTTTAACAATATTACATTGACCTGGTGAGTTTTCTTTTAACATATCACTTTCCCATTATAATCTATAATCTCAACCAAATAATCCTAATAATAATGATCACAATCATGTGGAACAATCATTCAGTTTGTTATATGATAAGGGTCAGTTATTTAGTTCTTTAAGATATATTTTGGGAAACCATCATAGACAAGAGATAGGTTTTTTGGATAATCCAAACAATAAACCATCTTACCAATACAATTATTTATTTCAAAGGCACCAATATACATAGGTATTTGTTTTTAATATATTTATACCACATATAGGTTTATAGAAATGCCTCTAACATAATTTGAATTATATTTCATGTCAATGATTAGTGAACTAAATTTTTTGTCCTAGTTTTTTCCCATTTATTTCCTTGAATGGAAATGACCATATCAAACATCCCATCATTATTCATAGGTCTCATCAGATTATTTTCTGCCACAATTTTCTAATAAATTGGAGTTTCACACATAGTTTCATGATGGGATTCTTGAGGATCTATAAGATTAATTGAGTGATAACTGTTTTTTCAAAAATTCATAACATGATGATATTATTAATCCAAACCATCTTTTAAATCCATTGATCATGATCATAACTTATTTTTTATGGCTTGAATTTTTTCCATCATGATGAAAACGAACTCTCTATCATGATTTTGCAAAAAATTATCCAAAACATGAAGAAGCGATTTTCCTCCGAAATAGATAAAAAAATGTGGTAATCCATGAACCATTAGCACTTTTGATATATATATTCCTACAAGAGGATCTATATAAAAACGTTAATTGATAGGAATGTAGTTTAATGATTTCATATGGTGGTTACCTCAACATCTATGATAATATATACCAAAAAGTTTATTAGAACCTTAATCATATATCCAAAATGTGTAACTTCATTAATCCTTAAATAAAATTTTTATTGTATAAAAAACCAAAGTGTTTCATTTATATTATTTTCTCTTAAAATATCCTTAACAGTAATAAACACTATTTATGTAAAACCTAAAAAGGGTTTTCAATGACCGGGAAAGTAAGGTGCATCGATTTTTCAACTATGATAATATAACTAGTTCCACTGATGGAAGGTGGATATTTCCACCTGGAGGACTCTATAAAATGTTGATCCCTTCATTAATGAATATTATTTTCTACATGAATCATTTCTTGAGAAACTTATATGAGTCTATAAATTGTATTTTTCATTCCAAATCCCAAAACCTTTATATTCTCATGGGTTAATTCATTTCCTTCTTTATCACACAAAATGATAACATTGTTATTCTAGGTAATATATTCTTAATAAATCCAAGAAAATATTGTATGAAACACTAATATTAGTGGGGAATAAAAAAATTTTGAAAAATCACATTTTTGATGAATAAAAAATACACTTTATTTTCAATCTGTGTAACCACGGGTCTATCCTAGATCATCCATAGTTGTTTTTTTATTTAAATCCATTGTGAGGGGTCATAATTTTTTTTTCTAATGAATATCACAAAAGAGTGTAAATTAATGTGTGAGGAAAGGACTATTTTCATGAACCATGTGATGATAATGTCCACCTCAATTCACAATTTTTAGAGTTATTACCATTTTGAACCTTTGTGATAGAGCCACATAAACTTTTAACAGGCATACATAGATGTAATTTCTTGGAATCCACATGAACTGTTCCATTCCAAAATTACAAAAAAAAATTTAAAACATTGAATCATCATTAATATTATCCTAGGGTATATCCCATTATATTCAACAAAAAAATCCATAGGGTTCTCATTAATTTTTCTCATCCTAGTTTCTAATGGTTTGGAAAACCTTTGATACGTTACAAATTATAGGTACCTAGGAATCTCATACATGTATATTATATCATTTTTTCATAATATTCATTATGTTTAGAATAGATTGTGGAACATAATAGTTTAGAGAATTTGAAATCTTTGGAACATAAAAGCTAGTCAATAGATATGCTAAATTATCTCCAACTCTGATCTTATAACGACAACCCATAATAAACATGTCATAAATAATATGTTCATCAAAACCAAGGAAGAAGAACAATAATAAATGGTGGCATCAGATTCTCAACAAGGTATAACAATTGAGATATTCATTCATAACATGAACCTAAGGTTATGAGAACATTTAATCACCATACCCTATATATCCGAGATCATAATTCTCAGTCATGTAATAAATTTATGTAGTTTATTATAAATTAATTATAAGGGAATAAAATAACATGATGGATGAGATAATAAAAATGGGAAAATATAGGATTTTATCATACACAAACGTACAAAAAATATTTTTGTCAAGTATACCCACTAAGACATTCACCATAGGTTATGCACTGTTTAACAATATGTGAACTTAAAATGGAAAGGTCTAACCACCCTTTTTTTGAAATTCATAGGCTTAGGATAACCACCCATGTTCATTTTTTTCAGGATTAGGTTAACCAAGTGGGTTTTAAAAAAATTTAATTATGGAATTTTACTTGGAATATAAACATGTTTTAAAAACATCACATCGTCACAAATAAAAACCATTCATAGAAGGAATAAAAATTGTATCATTTGATCATATCCCCATTAATTCATAAGTAATAATAAATTATTTCATACTACACAGTGAATTATTTTTAAATATAAATCATCATTAAAATATTACAAAGATCATAACATTTCATTGAATATCATTGTTTAAAACTGAAATTCATAAATCATATTTGTAACTCATTTATCTAAAAATAATATTTAAATTTATAATGGAATATTTAAAAATAATTAATCCATTTCATGAGGAAAATATTCATTCCAATTTGAGAAAATATATAAATAATTTTTAAAATCATTTTCTATAAAAAGAACCTCTAAAACTAATAAAAGAAGATTTATAAATAATTTAAAAATTTACTGATAGAAATATCCAATCTGACTTGTATAAAATATATAACATAATTTTCTTAAAAAAATATTCATCCTCAAATGTATCATTGAAAACCAATAATAGATGATTAAATTAAAATAAATTCCATGAATTTTGGATGTTTATTTCATGTTGTAAATGTTCAAATAGAGAATTTCCCTTACATAATAATTAAAATCCAACCGATATTTTTTGTAAATGGCCTCAATATTATATTATAAATATTTTTTATGAAAATTTTAAAATGGGTAAAAAATCCAAAAAGTAATAGGTGAATTAGAAAAAAATTGGAATTTTTCATAAATCATGGTTTTGGATGAAAACTGATTTCCTCAAAAGGGATAAATTATGATAGATTTTCAGAATAACATTTTTACAGTTAATTTAATTACCCAATAAGGAAAACAAGGCACTATTATGTGAAAATACCATTACTAAAAAGAGTATATAAAACTCCATCAGTTTCGAGAGGTATGGATGATAATATTTTGTCATTGGAAACAAAATTATAAAAAAACTCAATAAATTACTAGAAGAAAATATAAAATCATTACCCATTTGATAACCTTGAATCATAATCCACATGAAATATTAATATATAATGGAACCTAAAATATCATTCAGTTAAATAAATCGATGACATTAAATGTAAAATGTGTTTTATATACACCTTGAAAAATAATATATGTGTATAACATAACCTATATGTATAAGAAGGAAAATTGAGGCAAAAATCCCTTATGCCTTTATTATTAATATTAATTATGATCCCCAATTAATAATTAAACCAAATGAAACAATGAATTTCAAAAAATTTATGATATTCATAATATAACATAATAAATTGGTAGTATCTAGTTCCCATAAAATAAATAAGTGGTGAATTTTCCTATGTCTATGTCATATAAAAGAGTGACTGAGAAATCCCTTACCTTAAGTCTTGAATTCAATGACACATTAAAAGATAAATTATAGATAATATATGTATATTATACATACATTAACTAAAATATTTATATATATATCATACGATATATTATTTTCATAACCCTTTATTACCCATTTATTATCAATTCCATGTTAATGTTACGTTTCAAGTAATAACCCCTTTGTTTTTTGTAAAGGGATTGAATTTATATCTTTGACCATAATTTATTTATATTTATTTCTCCACATCTAAAATTTTAATCAAGATAAAAATATTATATATATTCATTATATATATATATTTAGAAAATTTATTAAAATTTAGTGATGTAAATCGAAATACACACTTTATGGAGAAGGGAGGTTATATGTATGGTTGAACGATGCATCCATTTTCATATTTTATTGATAAAAATAATGTCAGATGATATATTACAATTATAAAATAGTTTTTAGGTATTATATATTAATACATTTCATTAAACCCATCCATAATACATTCCATGTAAAGCATGAAAGAATTACATCACTTCGTGAGGCGATAGTCTTCCAAACACACGAGCGATGTTATCATATAACAAAAAATGAATAATATAATGGTATTTATTATGTAATAACTATATATTTATAATAATTACATATAAATCATATAATTTTATAAATATATATACTCTATAATTATATCATTCCTTGATATGTAATAATGGGAAAATGAATGTCATTGATTCGTGAGAAGGCACTCTTCCATACATTCAAACTATGTATTCATAAAACATTTTATGGAAGATGATATGGTTATAGATCATGAATCTAACATAATATCATCTCAATATATTTAATATACATATTTTTTTATGTCATATTGTTATACAATAATTTAAGGAGGTGGAGCATTAAATAAAAGGGAAAATATTATTGATCAGTATTACCTCTTCTTCAGCTATCGTTCATTAGGATTGAACCAAAATAAATCCTAGGTTTGATTTATGTCCAAAATATATCTTCTAATGTAACACACCAAGATATCATAGAGTGTTATTTCTTCAAAATAATTCAATAACTTTCACTACACACAACACCGAGTTCAAGCGCACCATGACTTACCAAACAAGCTGTTCAAAAGAGGTAATGAATAGTATTAACTAAATTTGAAACTTTATATAATCCTTATAATTTGAGAATCCATATTATGAGTTTCTTAGACATAATGTAAGAACAAATTCAATTTCAGTATTGCACTTTTACCAACTTTTAATAGTGAACCCTTTTAAAATACAATATTTTAAACTTTTTGACTAAATGGGGACATAAAAAATTTAAAATGGAACATCCCAAGCTTCCACGGTATGCTCTCCTTTGAATAATATAGTAGCGTGTGTTGTACGCAACTTCGAGTTCTAACACACACCACAACCAATCAAAATAGCCTCTATGAATAGTAATACCTACTTTTTGAAATTATATATATTTTATATTTCAAAATGGACTTCATTTTTGGATTCATAATATCGAATTTATCGTAGGGTAAAATTTTGCAACTTTTCGGATAAAACTTATATTTTGATGAATAGTGAAAATTACTAAATTTTAATTAAAAACTAATTTTTTAATCGAAATAATTTATATTGATAAATTATGAATTTGAGTGGTTTTAAAGTATATTTAGAATATCTTTTTACCATTTAATATAATTTTGGTCATTGTACATAATTTTACAATTAAATTGGACATAAACTAGTGTCAATCTTTTGATAGTTATTATCTCTTAAAGAAACGCTTTTTTGTTTTAACAATGGGAATTGATTTTAAATTCATTTCTACCACTTATGTGTTTTGAATTTGGAAAAATGGATTCCATATTTAGAATCATGATATTCATATTGTGTAAATAGGTAACTTTTAGTTTTAGACATTTTGAATAATTACTGCGGTAAATATTTTATTTACCATGGTTAAGGGTAAATCCGGTAAATAAGGGTTAAAAAATAATATTATAATAATACTAAATTACCCTAAAACGTGTCCTAACCTTATTGGTGGATATATTTCTGACCATGGGAATCTTTGGGTCGATTTTGAGACCCCATCGAGCCACTTGTATGTGATAGGGACACTTTATTTTAATTATGTTCAAATGAATACAAAAATGACACAAGCATATATCTTTTAGAAAATCAATTTTTACATAGGGTTATATATGTTGGATTTTCGACTAAAAATATTCATTAGAAAGATAAAAAGATTTTATACATAATGGTAATTTATTTATAATTTTTATATATAAAATAATTTAATTTATATATGACACAATGATGATTCAGTAATTACCATAATAGTGAAAAATTAAAATAATCGATATTATGAATACCCAAATAAATATAATTTGAGAGTTTTAATGATTTAAACAAATTTTCTAGGTTAATATGACATGTTATTAATGATTTAATTGACTTTTTTTGAAGTAATAATTCTGTTACAAGTTTTACAAAAATCAACTATTGAATAGTGTCAAAATTGAAGGAAAAGAGTTTTTAAAACAAATATTATATTATTAATTGATATTAAATTACTAAAAATATATGGATAGGACAAGAGACTTATATCAATATTTTTGTATCAGTAATGGACCACTTGGGGGGTCTCTTGGATATATATAGTAAGTTTATTAACTATATAATATAAAAATACAATGTGACATGGTAAATGTCAAACTAATTAACTAAGAGATAAAAATAGAAGATAAGGTTAACATAATGGCCCAAACCTATCTAAATTATATTGGTTGATTTTTTTTAGACCTATACCTACCTTAAACTTTGAATAATAAACTTTGGATCCATTAGAAACCAAATATGAATTTATTATAAATTTATATTTCTAACTTTTTCAAAGGTGCCCCTCACCCCTCTTATAAAAGGGAACTCCTCCTTCTCATTTCATCACACCTTCAAATCCTTTTGGTTCGTCCAACCCCTACCCAAATACTCTATAAACTTCCCTAAATACAACCTAGAGGCCATAGTTTGATCAGAAAGTCATCCTAAGGAGCCCTTTTGATCAAATCAAAAGGAAAAACCCAAAGAAGAGGTAATGTTTTCACCACCCCGTTTCAAGTTCCTTTCTTCTTCCACTTCTTCATTATTTGTTATTACCATTATAAAATAATAACTACAGTATCTTATATATACTGTGATGTTATTATAAATATGGTACAACCATATTCAGTATTCTATCCACCCTTTGAATAACATGTCACCATACGTGCGTACGTACGACTTACCGTCTCCACGTCGTGGTGTAATTGTTATTCAATATATTATTATTTGGGTGTGTATAATAATGATGTGTAAATCATTTAAATAATAAATATAACGTAATAATGATTCTATATATATGATATACAATCCAATTATATATTATTTTAATATCAAAATAATGATATTGTCGCTCGTGCGTACGTACAGACTACCGTCTCCACAAACTGGATTAGATTCATTCTCCATCTTATCCATTCAAGTATAATTATCATTTGATGATTTAAAAATAATTGTTAAGAACATTATATCATTCTGGATATGAATAATATACAGCATATCCATGAAAAACATGGCTTACATAACAAAACATATAAAAGAAACGAGTAAGTTAACACCCGAAACGACGATAATTCTAATATATTATTAACAAAGAAATGTTAAAATATCATATATGATATCATATTAATGTATATGATTCATTAATAATTTAATAAAAATTATTTAAACATCATACAAGAGGTTAACCTACCCCCAACCAAGTAAAAGTACAAGGTAAAGGTGTATTTCACAATCTCTTCATTATCTGAGGTTGTTTATACGTAATTATCTACTGGGATCTCTTTATCATCAACATACATGTTCCTTAAAAATATATTTAAAAAAAAAAATTACTATTTACTATACAATGGGTTAATGTAATTTATACCCTAATGTGTTTTGAAAGGAATATTTCAGTCGTTTTCCAAACAAGGCACTTTTAACTTTTTCGACAAATTTAAGGTAAGAATTTTTTTTTTCACTTATATGGCGAGTGCGGCTATTTAACACCATTATAAATTTTTCAAAGATTCCCTTACAATATTATAAGATTATTTTCAAAGTAAATGTTTTATTTTATAATTATGTGACTTTTAAATGATTTCAAAATGAATATTTTAAGAATTTTTGAAAGGTACTCTTTTTCAAGATCGTAATTTTAAATGTTTTAAAGATTTATCTTTCAAAATGTTTTAATTAATGACCATGTTTTCAAAATTATTTTAATGATTTATTTATATGGACATGAATGTTTTGAAATTATATTTATTTTCAAAAGTTAAAAAGTGGTATGGGACACTTTGATTCAAAAAAACTCTTTTAAATTACTTTATAAATGTGTGACTTTTCAATGATTTAGAGAAAAGAGGTATTTCACTCAAATAGTTTTGATTTCATCTATGTCAACATCCTTTGATGGATTTTAAGCTTCTTTAATGTTGATTTATTATGATATAAAACTTTTTTAATATATTGAAGGTTTTGTGATATGTTTTACTGTGAATGTGTTATTTTTATACCATTCAGGGTTTATGGAGAAAGTATTGACATTTCGTATGCCAGTTTTAATATAAATGTTTATGTTATGTTTAAACCTTTTCATATGGGAATGAATTGGACTTAGTAAGTGACGGGTGGAGCCCTCTATAGCTCCTCGATGCATCGGTAGGACTCATGAGACAGACTAGTGTCTTGGCACAAGGCCTCGGTAATATCTTATTTGTAGTCTTGGCATGAGGCCTTGGCTATGTGGTTATGACAGTCTGGAATTGTGAATTCCCTTATTATGAATGTGGATATTGATATTGCATTTGATTATTCGACTATTAGAACATCCATGTGAATAAGTAAATGGAATTGTTTAATTTTATCATTGCCATATTATGTTGAAGTTCATGTTTAAAAGGATTTTTTTAGTTATACATTGCCTTAAAGGTATATGCTTATTTATGAAAGCATCCGCTGTATTGATTACCCTTATGGAGCATTTGAGCTCACCCCTTTTCAATGTTTTATTTTTCCCAGGATTATGAAGAAGTAATTTATGAATGACCTGCATGGATAGTGTCAGGGGATATGAAGTCAATAGGTTTTTTTATGATGAAATGTAAAAAATTATGATTGTATCTAGTGTATCCAAGGGTACTAAACTAATCGGCCTTTCGAGACTTAATCTTTCTTGTGATCAGGCCAATGTTATGTAATAATGCTCCGACTCTGGGTAACTGAGGTCGGGGCGTTACAGTTGGTATGAGAGGAAGTTTAGTACAAACCTTGGAAGCTAGATTTAGATAAACTCTAATTAGAGCATGTAGACCTAAGATGAACTTTGATGATTAGTATAGAAGAAATTACTAGAATTTTGGTATTGTATAGATTTTGTGAGTTTTCCGGGAAATACATCCCTATCTGGATACGAGCGGGTAGAGGCGGCTCTGGAACAGATGTACCGAGGGGTAAAACCCGAAAACACCATTTTGAGTTAGACTCGAACGGGAACTGGTGCACGACAACGGGCCTTACTGCACTCTTGGTTACGACACTCCCGGGGGATATTCTTAGTATAATTCTCCTTTTATTTAAAAACCATTATGAAGGGATCATGAGTATATAAATAACTCAAAGAAAACATTTTGATGATTATGGATTGTGTCCATAAACAGTTCAATTTGCGTTAATTATTTTACATGTTTGGAATTATTCATGGTAATTAATAAACTGGCCTAGTTTATGATATAGTATAGAAATGGCGTAGTAGAAGGAATGTGAACTCCATTAATACGTATGATCCAAAGATTAAAAAGGATCATATCTTTCAGGGTATTAAGCCCCCATTTAGAAGGGAAATAGTCTCCCACGTATTATCATCATATGAAGAAATAGTGTCATGTGTGGATAAGATAACTAAAGAGTTTACTGAGTCCTGTGGCTTTGAATGGAAGAAAGAGAAGAAAACAATGGAAGAGGGAAAGGTAGATAAAGGGAAGGGGGGAAAGAAGAATTTCCCCATATGTGATAACTATGGGAAGAAACACCCTGGAACTTGCTTGAAAGGAATGGGTGTTTGTTATAAGTGTGGAGGAAAAGGGCACAAAGTACGTGAATGCAAGGGTAAGAAAATGGTTTCAAATGTAAAATGATTCATTTGAAAGGATTTTGGTCACTACGCGAACCTATGTCCCAGTCATCAGACTATGCCGCAAATGATGCTATTGGATAATAATCAAGTTATGATAGTACCAAAGATGAAGAGGAATGATTAGAGTTCTTGTGTTGATTATGTCATTTGAGTGTTGTATCAACAATGTACTTGTTATAATAATTATGGAGTATATAAGGATTTTACAGTAGTAATATTTCATTAAGGACTTGAGATTGTGTGGAACAAAGAAAAGTGACTCAATAGTAGGATAAATTTTTTGAAAATATATGGTTGAGAGAATGATAGACCATAATATAGTTCTAATACAGAGGTAGTGATTTTGAAATAATACATTATTGATTTGGATAAATTATATTAGATATTCTTGACTACCTTGAAACTGATTAATGATTTGTATATTCCATCATTTTTGGGGTTTAAAACATTTTTGGATTGAAGGAGTATATCTATTATTCATTAAGGAATAAGGGATCATGAATGTAATCAATATGGTTTTATGGTAATTCAGGATGTTGCAGTGTTTTAAAAGAATACATGATGAAGGCGTTCACATGTTATTACGCAGAAAAAAGGATCTTCATTTTTGGACTACAGCATTTTGGATAGTTTTAGTTTGGATTATTTTTGGATTTCCATAAAAGGACAACCAAGAGGTTGGGTGACAACCAGTCGCGTCCGGCAAGGCCGCGAGACTTGAACCCACAACCGAAGGGCGACAAGGGTGTATCACCTACCACTGGCCCACGTAATGTCCAGAATTAAATAATGTAGTTTTTTTAAAGATCTGGTAGATTAAATATAAATTCATTTTTTTTGGAACCCTATACGAATATGATTAATAGAATATTTTTTTACGTTCTATTATCTTTTAGAGTGAAAGATGATTTTGTGGTAGAAATTTGTTAAAGGATGGAACTCTACTTGTCAAGAATATATTTTTCTTATTCTCTTATTCTATGAAGAAATTAATTCTTATACTTTTTTTAAGGAATCCTAAATCCAAAAATGTGTTATCCTAATACCCTATGTTTTGTTGAACCGATGGTATTTTAAATCATCATATATTGATGAATATAAGGACCTCAAATTTACACTTTTTTGTTATTGATGACCTCAATCACAACCTATAAATATTTACGTTTTTCCTCCAATTATATGTCTCTAATTGGCACCAATGTTCTCCAAATCGAGATCATAATTTGGCGGTGACCCTTTCATTTCTCATTTCCTCATATTAAGACTAAATTTTAGTAACCCAATTTCCGATGTGGGTTTTCCCACAAAGATATTTTCTATTTTCAACCATTTATTTTCGAAGAACTATTTGAAATTCCGAGGACGCGATTTATTGAAGGAGGGGAGAATGTAACACCCCAATATTTCATAGTGTGTTATTTCTACAAAATAATTCAATAACTTGCACTACACGCAACACTGAGTTCAATCGCACCATGACTTACCAAACAACCCATTCAAAAGAGTTTATGAATAGTATTAACTAAATTTTAAACATTATATAATCCTTATAATTTTAGAATCCATATTATGAGTTTCTTAGACATAATATAAGAACAAATTCATTTTCAGTATTGCACTTTTACCAACTTTTAATAGTGAACCCTTTTTAAATACAATATTTTAAGCATTTTGACTAAATGGGGACTTTAAAAATTTAAAATGAAACATCCCAAGCTTCCACAGTATGCTCTCCTTTGAATAATACAGTAGCATGTGTTGTACGCAACTTCGAGTTCTATCACACACCACAACCAATCAAACTAGCCGTTATGAATAGTAATACCTAATTTTTGAAATTATATATATTTTATATTTTAAAATGGAATTCATTTTTGGATTCGGAATATCGAATTTATCCAAGGGAGAAATTTTGGAACTTTTCGGATAACACTTATATTTTGATGAATAGTGAAAATTACTAAATTTTAATTAAAAACAACTTTTTAATCGAAATAATTTATATTGATAAATTATGAATTTTAGTGGTTATAAATTATATTTAGAATATATTTTTACCATTTAATATAATTTTGGTCATTTTACATAATTAAACAATTAAACCGGACATAAACAAGTGTCAATCTTTTGATAGTTATTATCTCTTAAAAACACGTTTTTTTGTTTTAACAACGGGAATTGATTTTAAATTAATTTCTGACACTTCTATGTTTTGAATTTGGAAAAATGGATTCCATATTTGGAATCAAGATGTTCATATTGTGTAAATAGTTAACTTTTATTTTTAGACATTTTGAATAATTACTGCGGTAAATATATTATTTACCATGGTTAAGGGTAAATCCGGAAAATAAGGGTTAAAAATAATATTATAATAATTATAAAGTAATCTAAAACGTGTCCTAACCTTATTGTTGGATAAATTTCCGACCATGGGCATCTTTGGGTCGATTTTGGGACCCCATGGAGCCACTTGTAAGTGATACGGACACTTTATTTTAAGTAAGTTAAAATGAATACAAAAATGACACAAGAATATATCTTTTAGAAAATAAAATTTTACATAGGGTTATATATGTTGGATTTTTGACTAAAAATATTACATAGAAATCTAAAAATATTTTTTACATAATGGTTCTTTATTGATAATTTTTAGACATTAAATAATTTAATTTATATATGACACAATGATGATGCAATAATTACCATAATAGTGAAAAAATAAAATAATTGATATTATAAATACCCAAATAAATATAATTTGAGACTTTTAATGAATTAAAAAAAATTTCTAGGTTAATATGGCATGTTTTTAATGATTTAATTGACTTTGTTCGAAGTAATAATTCTGTTAGGAGTTTTAAAAAAATCAACTATTGAATAGTGTCAAAATTGACAAAAAAGAGTTTTTAAAACAAATATTATATTATTAATTTATATTAAATTTCTAAACATCTAAGGTTCGTCAAAGAGACTTATATAATGATAGGTGTATCATTAATGTATGACTTGGGGGTCGGTTGGATGTTTATAGTAAGTTTATTAACTATATAATATAAAAATACAAAGTGACATGGTAAATGTCAAACTAATTAACTAAGAGTTAAAACTAAAAGATAAGGCTAATATAATGACCCAAACCTGTATAAATTCTATTGGTTGATTTTTTTTCGACCTATACCCACCTTAAACATTGAATAATAAACTTTTGATCCATTAGAAACAGAATATGAATTTATTATAAATTATAATTTCTAGCTTTTCCAAAGGTGCCCGTCACCCCTCTTATAAAAGGGAACTCCTCCTTCTAATTTCTTCACACCTTAAAAGCCTTTTGGTTCGGCCAACCCCAGCCCAAATACTCTCTCCACTTCCCTCACTACACCCTAGAGACCTTAGTTTGTTCAGAAAGCCAACCTAAAGAGCCATTTTGATCAAATCAAAAGGAAGAACCCGAAGAAGAGGTAATGTTTTCACCACCCCTTTTCAAGTACCTATCTTCTTCCACATCTTCTTTCTTTGTTATTTCCAATATAAAATAATAACTCCTGTATATTATATATACTGTGATGTTATTATAAGTATGGTAAAACCATATTCAGTATTCTATCCACCCTTTGAATAACATGTCACCATACGTGCGTACGTACGACTTACCGTCTCCACGTCGTGGTGTAATTGTTATTCAATATATTATTATTTGGGTGGGTATAATAATGATGTGTAAATCATTTGAATAATAAATATAACATGATAATGATTCTGTATACATGATATACCATCCAATTATATATTATTTTAATATCAAAAGAATGATATTGTCACTTGTGCGTACGTACGGACTACCGTCTCCACGAACGCGATGAGATTCATTCTCCATCATATTCATTCAAGTATGATTATCTTTTGATGATTTAAAAATAATTTTTAAGAACATTATATAATTCTGGATAAAAATAAGATACAACATATAAATGAAAAACATGGCTTACATAACAAAACATATAAAAGAAAATGATTAAGTTATCACCCAAAACGACGATAATTATAAGATATTATTAACAAAGCAATGTTAAAAGATCATATATGATATCATATTAATGTATACGATTCATGAATAATTTAATAAAAATTATTTCAACATTATACATGAGGTTAACCTACCCCCAACCAAGGAATGTACAAGGTAAGGGTTTATTTCACAATCTCCTTAATATCTGAGGATGTTTATACGTAATTATATACTGGGATATCTTTATCATCCACATCCATGATCCTTAAAAATGTTTTTAAAAACATTTTTTACTATTTACAAGACAATGGGTTAAAGAAATTTATACCCTTATGTGTTTTGAAAGGAATCTTTTCGTTGTTTTCTAAACAAGGCACTTTTATCCTTTTCGACAAATTTAATGTAAGAATGTTTTTTTAACTTATATGGAGGGTGCGGCAATTTACCCCCATTATAAATTTTTCAAAACTTCCCTTACAACCTTATAAGATTTTTTTCAAAGTAAATGTTTTATTTTATAATTATATGACTTTTAAATGATTTCAAAATGAATATTTCAAGAATTTTTTAAAGGTACTCTTTTTCAAGATCGTAATTTTAAATGTTTTAAAGATTTATCATTCCAAATATTTTAATTAATGTCCATGTTTTCAAAATGATTTTAATTATTTATTTATATGGACATGAATGTTTTGAAATGATATTTTTTTTCAAAAGTTTCAAAGTGGTATAGGACACTTTGATTCATAAAATCTCTTTTAAATTACTTCCTTTATAAATGTGCGACTTTTCAATGATTTCAAGAAAAGAGGTATTTCTCTCAAATAGTTTTGATTTCATCTATGTAAACATCCTTTGATGGATTTTAAGATTATTTGAAGTTGATTTATTATGATATAAAACTTTTTTAATGTATTGAAGGTTTTTTGATATGTTTTACTGTGGATGTCTTATTTTTATACCATTCATGGTTTTTGGAGAAAGTATTAAAATTTTGTATGCTAGTTTTAATACGAATGTTTTTGTTATGTTTAAACCTTTTCATATGGGAATGCATTGGAATTAGTAAGTAACGGGTGGAGCCTGCTATAGCTCCTCGATGCATCGGTAGGTCTCATGAGACAAACTAGTGTCTTGGAACAAGGTCTTGGAAAAATCTTATTTGTAGTCACGGCACGAGGCCTTGGATATGTGGTTATGATAGTCTGGGATTATGCATTCCATTATTATGAAAGTGGATATTGATATTGCATGTGATTGTTCGACTAGTAGAATATCCATGTGAATAAGTAAATGGAATTATTTCATTTTATCTTTTCCATATTATGTTGAAGTTCATGTTTAAAAGGTTTTTGTTTTAGTTATACATTTCCTTAAATGTTCAGTTTCCGCTGTATTGCTTACCCTTACGGAGCGTTTGTGCTCACCCCTTTTCAATGTTTTATTTTTCCCAGGATTATGAAGAAGTAATTTATGAATGAACTGCAGAGATAATATGAGGGGATATTAAGACAAGATGTTTTTTTTATAATGAAATGTAAAACTTTATGAATGTATCTAGTGTTTCCAAGGCTATTAAACTAATCGGTCTTTCGAGACTTGATCTTTCTTGTGATCATGCCAATGTTATGTAATAATGCACCGACTCTGGGTAACTGGGTTCGGGGCGTTACATCTAAAATGCAACAAGGAAATTTTAAGCATGATTTGGGATAGAATTTACCAAACAATAAGAATTTTATGTTGTATATAGGAGATGAGAATGGGTGACCTTTTATATGTGTGTTGTGTCGCACACATGTGATTTTTTTAAATGAAAAAGTTGTATAAACCATTTCTGTATTCCGTAAGTATTTTTAATAATATATTATTGATCCATAATGTTATAAAGGTCAGATATTTCTAGAGAAGATTCTTTGTACATGCTTGGGATAATTGTTACCCTTATATTTTTTAATTAACCTAATGTAAACCCATTTTTTCCTTAACCACTGTAAGTTATTATTTCTGTGTCTTTACTATTAATATAGTAACGAAAATAATTTTAACTTATTAAATAATATATTTTATGATGATTTATAATATGTAATCATGTTTTATAATTTATATTCATGTGTCTGTAAAACATAAATTTAAAATTAATCTCACAAACACGACGAGAATGGACGGTTTTAATTAGAAAATGTTCAAAAGATTACAATGTTCATATATAGAATTTCAATATGAAAATGATTATAATGACCTATATTTGATTAATTTATTTATAATTGAACTAATATTAATTTAAATACAACATAAAATATAATTTAACTTTATAATTATATTAATAACAAAGAGTTGTTCAATTAAAATTTAGCATTTTTCATTATTCATCAAAAAAACAATACCACTAGTAAAAAATTCCAAAATGATCACCCTATATTACTTGTAACGTCCTATTTTTGGGTTCTTCCCAGAGGTTCCCCATATCTAGTTGGTCACGTAGCCTCAACCGCATTTTTCAAAAAAATCTGGAGGCTGCCGACAAGAATCGAGGGCCTTTGGTGTGATAGTGGGTAAAATATTCCCTTATTGGTAGAGAAATCGAGTATAAATAAATAGATATTAGTAGTGGAAGTAGTAATAATACAATACAATAGAAATTATCAAAAGACTAGAATTAAAAAATACTTTAGAATATATATATATATATATATCAATAATGTTGTATGTCACAATTATTTAGGGAAACATTCAAACAAGTCACAATGCAAGAATAGATTTCTAACCCTAGTACACAAGAAAAAAAAGTTAACAACTCCAACAACATTGCAAGACTCATATTTGTCCCATGCTTCCCAACTCTGTAGCAGTCAAGTACCTAATGTACTAGGGCGCCTTCCATTATCTATAACTGTAGAAATATATTCTGTTTGGGCCTAAAATAATGACCCAAAAGGTTGTGAGACGAATCCCAATAGGAACCCACCAAAAGATCTGTGCCTAGCGGTGAGAAAATATATATGGCAGTTAATAAGAAAAATAAACCAATAAAAAATTATGCACTTGAAAGTAAACAGTCATATGGTTTCAATTACATTAATTTACAATCATCAATAATTCAACCAAACAAAAACAAACAACCATCTGGTATGTTTTCATAGCATATCCCCTCTCGGTAAACCAATCAGTCTCAAGTATCCCTCTTGGTTTGTTCTCACAACCTAAACCATTTGGTTCAACATATACAAAATATGACAACCACTTGGGTAATCTCACACTATCTAACCCCATTGGTATCATTCAAATAAAGTCCATTTGAGGATGAAACCACTGTCAATTCCCCCTATAGTCATTTTTCAGTAAACAACACACACTATGAGGAAGCACTCAATGTCAATTCCCCCTTGTGGTCTCCTAATGGTAACTATAGACACTCTATGGGAGAACTCATTGTAAATACCTCTATTGTCTCACAGCATGACAAATAAATTTATAGACACGCTAAGGTATCCCATAACCTCAATTCCACCTATTTTCTCACTAAACCAGGTTCCCACTACCCTGTGTAAAGGAATCGGGCACAACGATGTTCAACCGTCAAAGTAAATCATAAAAACTACTTGGCTAACAACTATAAGCATCTCATAAGATCTGATAAAACAATATATCCTAATAATAGTAGTAATGTAAAATGGAAAGGCTAACAAAAACAGCTAGACCAAACTATCAATACCAAAATAAACATGGGAAAAAACATCCCTTGAATGGAAATTAATCCTATTTACAATCAAACAACCACTACATATGAACAGAAGACATATCAGGAATTAACTATGCTAAAATAAAAAAACACAAAATACCCAAATATAAGGTCTTAGTCACTTTAGCACAAAATATTCAAAGACTAACTACGAAAAGTCACAAATGACCTACCTCGAGGTTGTACGATTGATATACATCGACACCGGCCCTCGAATCGACATATAACGTGGTAAATATATAGAAACGTCAAAAACTTGAAACCAATGATATCTCACAGAAGGAGAGTTATCAATGAATGTGGCTCTTGAAGAATTAATAACACACCTTGGGTATTCCAATGTAATCGAGGATGGTCAATTATGAGAATAAATGAACAATCGGGGGCTCTGTGAGGAATCGTGATGCTCAGCTGCTCCTAGATGAGGGAAGTCAAAAAGAAGAGGTTTCTTCCAACTAGACATGACCCCATTCGGATTTATCAAATAAAAAGAAAAGTACCTTGCATGTTTTTTAAATTACATGGTGTGTATTTGCCTTTATTACGCCTTCTTTAGGCGGCCTGTAGGAAACACCACACAACCATGTACTTGGCCGTTACATGAACAGTACACAGTTACCCGCGGCAACCGGGTACAAAGAAAGTACTTCTATGTACACGGTGTGTACCCCACAAATTTCCAAATTCTTATTCTTTTAAAAAATAACACCAGAAAAGACAACATCAAACCTAAACAGATTGCCTTGATTATCACAAACTACCTCCCATAATGAAATTTTTCATCAAATTTCCCGTGCAATATCACGTAGAATATGAGTCCTCAAACTACTCTATACTCTATGGTCATACATCAGCATCCCTCTCACAACTCTCATCTTGTACACACCCATTATTCTATAGCACTCGTACTGGAGGAATAGTCCGACCACGAAGAACATATGCACAATGATCAACAATATGGATAGGATACTTCTAGAAAAATGCATCCACATCTAGAACAACCTTCTAGGGATGAAAAATATGGGACATGTCCTAAAAGTAACGTCGTAGCTGCTAAATGTGGAAGAAGGCATGAATATCCTGATACCTCATAGGTAACTGTAGTCGATTAGAAAAAGACATGACCATTTCCAAAACCTCAAATAGACCGACATATCTCTGAGAATTCTTACCCTGTCGCCTAATCCTCCTGTGTCCCATCCTTAGTGTAAAATGTACAAAAACCTGTTCTCCGACCTCAAACTCCAGTGGTCATCTCAGTCGATCAGAATAAGATTTTTTTTTGATTGTGTTGTAGCCATACTCTTCAAATCAGCTCTACCTACTTTGTGGTCTCCTAAACAATACGAGATCCCATCAGAGCTGCCTATCCTACCTCCCGCCAACATAGGGGTGATCGACATGGTTTACCATACAATGTCTCGTATGTTTCCATATGTATATTTTCTTGAAAACAATTATTGTTGGATAATTCCAGAAGGGGTATGTGCTACATCCATGAACCTCCAAAATCTGTGATACAAGCTCGATGAATGTCCTCCAACACCTGTATCGTTCACTCGCACATTCCATCTATCTGGGGATGGGAAACTATACTCATAAGAACTTAAGGTACCCCAAGCCCTCGGTATACCCTATTAGTCTGGAGAAGTAAAATGGGAATCTCTATCTAAAATGATAGAGTACATGACTCCATGTAAATGTACAATCTCTCAGATGTACAACCTTTATATCTTATCGACACCGAAGGTATACTTGACCAGAAAGAAGTGAGAAACCTTCGTGAGTCTGTCACTGACAACCCAAACTGAATCAATCCCTCAAGATTCTTTCAGTAAACCGATCATGATTTCCATCGAAACATTATTCTTCTTACACTGGAGAATGGGTAACTACTGCAAAATCCCTAATAATCCCTGATGCTCTGCCTTCAACTACTAACAGGTGGAACACCTCATCAAAAAACTAAAAACATCACTCTTCATACATTTCCACCAATAAAGATGGTGTATATAACGATACTTATTGGTGACACTAGAATGAACTGACCAAAAAATGAATTAATTTCATGCATCAGCTCTGCAAATATGTCTACTAACACCCCAATGCGTCCATGAATGCTCAGGATTTTATCCACTCCTATGTTCCATTTATGAATAGGGTTCTCTCCTAACACAGTATCATGTAGGACTATGCCTTTAGAATTTGATTGTTGCCTCATTCGCACTCGGTCAGGTAGTGTATAGGTAAAAAATACAAAAGAAATAAATGTCTGCCCCGATCTGTCATGCACCTCTAAATGAATCTCTTAGAATAGATCCATATGATACCACTCTCTACCGGCCTCCTAAACTACATGTATCTATGACCTCCTGCTCAATGCATCAGCTACTTCATTTCCTTTCCCAAGAGTGTAGGCATGCTCAAAATCAAAAGACTGAAGTTTATCAACCCACCTTCGTTGTCTCAAATTAATATCACACTATTAAAGATATATTTGAGAATTTGGTGATTGTTGAAAAACACAAAATGTTCTCCTATAAGATAATGTCTCCAACAATGTAAGCCATTATCAACTATAGCCAACCTGATATCATGTGTTGGGAAATACCTCCCATGTGGCCTAAACATCCAAGAAATGTACACAATGACTCTTTACCCATACATAAGAACTAATCCTAGCCTGATAATTGATGCATCATATTATATAGTATAGCTATTTCCTAAATCTAGAAATACTATTATCGGTGATGACATCATTCTCCATTTCATCTCTTAGAAGGCTGACTCACAAGAATTTGACCACAAGTACATCACACCATTTCTAGTGAGTCTCTTAGGTAGTGCTACTAATATTGAAAAGAAATGTATGAAATTTTTGTAGTAACAATCCAACCCTAGAAAACTCCATACCTTAGAAAATTTATTTGGATACTCCTAGGAAACTATTACTCTCACTTAATCTAGGTATACTGATACTCTTGTCTCTGAGATTTCATGACCCATGAAGTGAATTTGGTCCATACAAAAGTGGCATTCTGAGAGGTTATCTTATAACTAATTCACTCATAGTATACTCAAAATGATCTAATGGTTTTTTTCATGGTCATGTCGAGTGTGAGTGTACACCACGATATCGTCCATGAAAACTACTACAATAGAATCAAATTATGGATGGAACACTCAGTTCATTATATCCATGATAACTATAGGCGTGTTTGTGAGACCGAATGGCATAACCACATACTCGTATAGACCATACCTGCTCTGAAAGGATATATGAGGTATATCATATTGCCTAACGCACAACTGATTGTAACTAGATCTAATGTCAATCTTTGAGAACAACTGGATTCTTCTATGCTGATAAATTATATCATAAATACTAAGAAAGGGATATCGGTTCATTACCATCAACTAATTCAGCTTCCGATAATCAACACAAATTATAATTTTACTGTCTTCCTTTTTCTCAAAGAGGACAGGTGAACAACAAGGTGAATTACTGGGACGGATGAAACCCTATGCGTAAAACTCGTCATACCACTTCATGATCTTATGAAACTTTGGTGTAGACATCATATAAGGAGGAATGGACACTGGTTCCTCTCCTAGAACAAGCTCAATAGAAATTTCTGCCAATTTCTCTATTGGAAAACCAGAAAAGTCCTATGGTTAGACATCCATCAAACTTTCCACCACTAGAGGAAAGTCCAACTATGAAGTCCTTTGATCATCCAAATATCAACTAGAAATCTGGGATGTAACTCCTCCCAACCCATGATTCTTGGGTCCGGATCAACTTTCCTTGACATCCAATTTTCTCTTATGTAAGAACAATCCTCCATATGGTGATGTGAAAATCACCCTATGATGATAGAAGTCAACGACAACATGGAAGAGAACTAGCCAGTCTATTCTGAGAATGACATAACAGAATTTCATCTCTAGGAAATAGATGTCCCATAAGAAGTGACACCAACTAACCTCAAGAGGGCACTAGATCCACTAGGGTACACTAGTTGTTCTTGTTCCCAATAGATTTTCTAGTGTCGAGACTTCAATAGAGGTAAGGATATAGATCTCAAGGCTCTCCACAATAGAAACAGATATGAATATATAGAAATCCCGTGTATAAAAAAAGTGTAGAAGATAAAATAAAGAAACTTGGATTGTACCTCAATCTATAGACAGTTTGGGGTCATAATCCTTTTGGGTTTTCTCTACTTCAAAAGATTGTCTTGTACCGCATCACTATGAACATGCCTGACAGACATGTGCTAATTTATCACATTATTGATGAAACCATGTGGACTTAATACCAGAGTCATGAACTCCACCATGTCCTGAACGGTTAGAAGAACACTATTTCCTAGACTGATGAGAATCTAGCGGTGCTGCTCCTTAATGAGGAGTCAGAGACAAACCCTGTTCATGAGGTTCCGATGATTAAAACATGATGAATAGATAATGATGTCCCATGTTGCTGCATTATCGGTACTCCACTATGTCTCTTGGAAAATGTGGCCTCGTATTCCCACCCTTTCCACACTGGTAGAATACCACCTGGATACCTGATAGTGTATCTATCCTTCTCAGATCTCTATATGTAGACTACCTATGGTGCTTCCTACTATCATTCAGAGAAGGTATAACTTTGGATGTTGAACCACCATGGCACACAACTCCAGAATACCTCAGGTGGTGCTCTCTGATCAGTGTCTAGTTGACTATAGAAGATATGTTTCTCAACATAATGATATTCAATTGAGATCAGATGTCATGCCTAAGACCATCCTTAATCATCCTCATGAGGAATAACATATCACCTACTAGTATTGACATGAATTGTTGAAGCTCTGTGATGTGAGAATAATACTTAATGAATGTGAGAGTACCAAGTTCCAAACTCATCAATTCGGAGGCTCGATCAGCCCTCAAAGTCTCTGAGTAGATGTAGTCATTGATGGTATGCTAGAACTCACTCCAATCCATAACATACTAGTGTCCAACCTACGAGATGACATCCTAAAATCTCTTGGTGGAATCTCAAACCATATATGTAGTGAGAATCACCCTCATCTTTGAAGGCGTCTTCAAGTGCTCGACGATAGATATCATGGATTCAGTCCATGACTCGGCAACATGAGGTCCTCCATCCCCTAATAATTTGGTTGGATGATGCATCTGAATGACATGTGTCCACTATTCCATTGATGGGGCAGGATGTGGTGTTCCCTAGAATATCTTTATTAACCTCATGATGCATTTTCGGAACTATGAATCATCACTTATATACATAATGATGGCTGGTTCTAAGATAGGAATGATGGGAGGGACTTCTGGTCATCCCTGATCTACCATGTCCAATGGCTGATCATTTTACTATATGTTACGTATAACTAGAGGACGTCTCGGTGGCATGAATATGAGAGGTCAGGAAGACACCTTCATTCTAGATTATCATGTATAGAAACTTATATGTGAATTAATGGAACAGGATAATGAAAGCATTAATTTTTTTCAAAATAGGCTTACAAGGCGTGTATGACCCCTACATGATGAGTTCCTTTAATTCTTCACATTTCCATGTACTCTTTCCAACCTTGGTCGTGTAAAACCACATACACAAGGCCTGATCTCCCAAGACACAGCATGTACATGAGTCATTTTTCCATTCCCAATTTATTCTACATGACTAAACAACAAAATTATACAAAACAAGACAACACGGTGTGTTCTCCTTGAACACATTGTGTACTAATTAAATTTCAATCGCCAGTGTTGCTAGACACATGGTCAGATACACAATTTACTATACACAACATATTGTTTCCAAAAAAGGAATGTACTTGAATGATTTCATCAACTTGTGTTGTTGGTGACACGACTGAAGACATGGTTTATACACATGTCATGCACATCTGGCACACGGCGTGTTCCACCATGGATTTTCCTACCCTATGCCTTTTCCCACATAGCTAGTGACATGGTTAGAGACTAGAAATTGTGTACATGAAGTACACATCATGTACATAAGAAAAACAGTTCCTTCCTAAACAGAAGAATGCATGGCATGTATTCAGTAATACACACCGTGTATTTTGGGTTTTTTCGGACAGTAAGCCTCAAAAACTACTCTGAACCCAAAAAAACACTAAAACGAACATTAAAGTTCAAAATTCAAATCTTTGAGGGCCCATAAACCCCCATGAATCAATGTTTGTAATCATATAAATGTCATAAACAAGCATAATAGTATAATTATCCAACAAATTCTGATCCATGTGTGAACATAACCCAGATGTCAGTTGATCGAAACATCCTTTTGATACCCCATTGTAATATTCTGGTTCTAGGTGTCGTTTAGTGGTGCCATGTACCCGGTTGGTCACATGGAATCATGCGCATTTCCCCAAATGCTTGAGGATGTCAACTAACAGTGAGGGACTTAGGTGTGATTGTATAGAAATTATGCCCTCATTGGTAAAGTAATGGAGTAGAAATAATCAAATAATAGTATCTGAAGCAGTAACAATAAAATACAAGAGTAATATGTGGAAGACTCGAAGTAAAAAAACAACTGAAACATATATATATATATATATATCAATAATGATTCATGTGAGAAGTACCTAGGAAAATAACCAAACAAGTCACAATGAAAGAATATAGTACTAAACAATCTACAATGGAAAATCAACTAAACATATCCAACAACATCGCAAGCCTCATCTTAGTAACATACTCACCAAATACACATCCTTCATGTACCTGATGCAGAATGGTGCTTGCCCATATCTAGACCCACTACAATAAAATTTGGTTGGTCTCAAAATCATGACCCAAACAGGGTGTGAGAGGAATCGCAGTAGGAAACCACTCGATGTTCTATGCCTAACAGTCTGTGAATATATATGACATGAAATAATAAAAATGAAGAAATAAAAAGGATGTAATCCAATGTAAACAATACTACAGTTTCAATTACATTCAGTTAATTAGGTCAATTATTCAACAAAATGAAAACAAGAAACCCTTTGAAAAGTTATCACAGCTTATCCCTTTCGGTTCAACCAATCAGTCTCAAGTAACCCTATGGGTAATTTATCATATCCAAAACCTTCTGGTTCATCATATATAAGAATACTACGACCTCATGGGTATGCTCAAACGGTCTAACCCCTTTGGTCTCATACAAACAAAGACTCTCTATGAAATCACTCACTATCAATTAGACCAATTTTTATATAATGATAAACTATAGATACTCTAAGGAAGCACTCAACATCAATTCCCCTTGGGGTCTCGTAACGGTAACTATCGACACTCTGAGGGAGAACACAATTTCAATCCCTCCATGTGGTCTCACACCATTATAAATAAAATAACAGACACTCTAGAGAAGCCCTCAATGTCAATTCCACCAATGGTCTCACTACACCACGTTCCCACAACCCTGTGTAATGCAATCATGCACAAAAATGTTCAGACGTAAAAATTAAACCTTAAGAACTACTTGGATAACATCTATAAGCACATCACAATAACATTTAAAACACTTCATCCTAATACCAATAGGCATAAAAAAAACAATACTACCTGGAAAATCAAGACCAAACGGTCAATACCGAAATAAACATGGGAAACACATATATTGAATGGAAATTAACAATATTCACAATAAATAAACCTCTACTTTGGAACACAAGGCATAACAAGCATTAACAGGGCTAAAATCCAAAAATATACAATACCCCAATCTAGGGTATTGGGCTCTTCTGCACAAAATATTCAAATACTAAAAATAGAATGAAACAGACCACCTACCTCGACATTGTACGATTGATATACTCTAGCATCAGTGCCTGAATAGACCTATAATTTGGTCGATCTACAAAACTATAATAACTGATGAAATAAGGATATCTAACAGAAGGATAAAATTAAAGGAATAAGGATCTAGAAGAAGAAATAACTCACAATGGATATTCTAATTCCTTCGATGGTGGTCGATTCAGAGAAGAGATGAATGATTGGGGGCTCTAGGAAGAATCATGTTCCACAGTTGCTCCTGGACAAGACATGTCGAGAAGAAGGTGTTTCTTTCAATTAGACTAGACCTCGATCCAATTGAACAAATAAGAATAAAATTACACGACATGTAATTTAAAAGTAAATGACATATGTATGCCTTTACTGGTCCCCACATTAGGCAGTCTCTAGGTCACCCCACATGACCATGTACTCAGCCATTATAGGGCCAGTACACGGCCACCCACGGAAATTGGGATGACGTCGTGTACTATTTAAATTTCTTTATTCTCCTATTTTTTTCACAAACACCTAAAAAGAAAAACTCGTACTTGAAAACATGGTTCAGGTTCTTACACTACTGTTGACATGATAATTTCAGAAAAATGATGTTTACTTTATCCTTAATTTTTTCTAAAACTATAAAATATTAATTATCCTAATTTTTAAAAATAAAAATAAAAGCTGTTTTTGATAAAATATTATTTCTATAACATATAAATACTTTATTAAAAATTATTTTTTTGTAAATATGATTACATTATATATGAAATTTAAATTAATATCATAAAGGTATTAATTACTAAATTTTCCCCGATATTAAATAACATGGTTATAATGATCATATTTAATGATAAATATTAAAAATATTTCTTGTTTTTGTTATAACTCTGAGCTTTTTATAACGCACATTGACCAACATTGGTGTATATATTATGATTAAAAAGGTGTTTCAAGTAAATAAATAGAAACACAAACTTACATTTAATGAATGGTAAATTCAATATAACATGTAATGAATAATTAATAAGGGATTAGATTTAACTGAAAAAACTCACAAAATCGTAGTTGTTTACAAGAATAGATATATGTGGGGGTATTTTTATTTCCGTGAAATAAATATAGACATTGAAAATTATGTATCTCTTTTCAAGGTATGTTAGAATGTTAAGGTTTATAATCAGGATTCTAATTTGATGATATATCAATGACCCATACAAAAATAGAAATGGGATAACATCACTGCATATTGTATCATAGGAGTCAACAAAACATCTAAAGGCCATTATGAAATTTTTCTAGTATTAAATCACCTTACAAAGTCATTAAACTTCATTATTACTAAATTAGATTCATATCTAGATCATATAGAACCAATATATATTTAATAAGAGGAAAGGATTCATGCATTACCACATTCCATTGAATCTTATTAGGATCCAAGTTTAACCAGAACATTTTGGGGAAGTCAACAATATGATTTGAAATACAAGTTATTCATTAGTAATTATTAATATCATAAAAAATATGGTTATTCTTTAAAATCTATTCCCGCAATAGAGGATATGATGATATCTTGTTATGTAGACATTAATGTTGGTCGGGGTAGAAACATTCCCATAGTTGACATTTCTTCAAAAAATACCTTTTCATTAGAATTTAAATGGATTCTTAAGAATAACTTTATGGTAAAAATTATTAAAGAAAAATATGATGGAATTACGTAATGGATATAACTCAATTGGGACTTATGATAGTTATGGAAATGTTATAGAATTACAAATTTGTTTAGAATAACATTAATGTAGCACAAATCCAATATAAAAGTTATGGTAAAAATCATTAGTGAAATATGGAATTTTATGTTTGTGAGTATGAATTTAAATTAATTTCTAAAAGGAATAGTGTATGTAAATTTCGCAAATAATGCAAAAAAATTTCTGGGATTATTTTCCTCATCTAGATTCTTATTCGAGTAGGGATGATTGAGTATCTGTTTGTGCTTCCACCACACAGATCTCATGTCCACTATATGCTATATATATCAGTCTAGATAATGTCCATACCTTCTCCTTTGCATGTCCTATAATATGAAATTATACCACTATATCAGGATCATTCTTTTTAAGAACAACAATTTAACATCTTGTATCATAGAAAAAATGTTCTATCGAACAATTTTATTAACCACGTAAGCGTTCTCTAATTGAAAAAAAAAATGGATAAGATAATTTGGGACTTGAGAATGTTTTGGAAATAAGATAACCTCATTTGTATAGGTTGAAGTGATTAATTTTAAAGAAAAAAATTATTTTATTGGTTGTATAATGTAACAACCTAATATTTTAGAATATATTTCTCTTGAATTAAATTTAGTTTCATCAGATACTTTTGATACATCAAAACCAAAGTTGAAATGATCTGTGATATAGTATACCATTAGGATGTGGATGTTAAAATGGTTATACGAATAGGAATATGTAAATTTTAAAAAATATGTATAATTTTTTTATATAATTTAAATATATTGAAAAATATGTATTCAATTTGTAGAAAAGTCAATATATGTGTCAAAAATAATTTTTTTTTAAAAAAATATTTTTATTTCTTTTTTTGAGAAAATTGATATAATTAATTTTTTTACTCATGTATAAAATTTATTTTTAAAAAGTGTTTCATTATTGAAAACAAAATTTCAAAATAATCTTAATTTAATTTTTTTTTTGAATTATCATAATGCGATTATTTATCGATAAATATTCAAATATAAAATTTTTTAATGACAAATATTTTTTATCTAAAGCATTTATGAAGTTTTATTATTTATTAAAATTGTTTTAGAATAAAAATAAGTTAATTAAAATTATGATAAATAATATTATGTTTATTTGAATCAATTTCATTCTGGATTTTTTAATAATATATTAATATAAATCAAAACATTTTTTTTCAAAAACAATGATCTATCGTGTTTGGCACATTCTAGTTTAGATTATATTCAACAAATTCAATTTTCAGAATTTTTTAAAATAGATTCCAAATATTTATGTTTAGTTTCCATAATTTTTTACGAGGACCCTTTCATTTTCAACATAAAGAATATTACAAATAATAATAATTTTTCACCATCATTATACTCAAAACGGGTTTTTCAGAGGTTCAAATTAAGAGATAATCGTATGTTAGAAAATTAATCAAGTTTAAACACTATTTATAGACATATTTAGACCTGTTATTATCCAAAAATAAAATATATATCCATAGGGATTCATTCGGCTATAGAATGATAATTATATTTAAATATTTTAAAAAAATCAACTATGTCATCTACCGCACCAACAAAAGGACACCCCTCATTTCTATTCATTAAACAATTTTGAGCCATCTAGAATTAAAAAATATTAAAAAAATTATATATTAAAATTAACTACATTTATTTGGATCTTATGATTTTTGTAATATATTTTTCTATTTTTCCTTAAGAATGGATATAAAGGAGGCCTACCTAGTGAGTGGTAAACAACCGACCTAGCCTATTTCAATTTATTTCATCTTAAAACTTTTCTAAATATATAGTATTATTGATAGAATAAAAAATTTCATTATAATTAATATATTTAGTCAATTTATTATCACGGAAGCAATATTATTCATCCTCTTCCCATCAAATGGTATGTGAAAGTGTCATGTGTGCCTACGTGTGAACTACATCATATACACAGTGAATAAATTCTTTTTCCATAAAAATAATTAATAAAATGTTTTTATGATTTGTTTGATGTGTATATATGATATTTATAATAAAATTATTTTTATGTAATTATAATTTCAAATGTATATTCCTTCCTTCCCATCTATTGGAAAATGTAAATGATGCTATTGTGTTTGAGTGGAGTACCCATTCCAAGAAGTGATGAGGTTTATTTTTCATGTGCACATATAATTGATGTTAATAAGGTTATATTTGAAAAATTAATTTTATATCTATGACATAATATTTATTCTTATGTGGTTAAATATTATTTAAATTCATTTCATTATATCATTTTATAAGTGGAAACAATGTTTATGTGTCTGTATAGTTCATCATACCCATGAATGGTGTAATTCATTTTTATGTCTCTATATTTTTTTGGATGACCCAAAATTTATTTTTAATTAATATATATTATATTTATATAATTATTATATTTATTTATAATATTAAAACATAATCAATATAAATGAAAAGGAAAAACTGCCTGAAATTCTTAAAAAAATTAAAACAGTTCACTGCGAAAAAAATGTATTTAATGTGGAATTATTATAAAATGGGTTTTAAAATATTATAATTGGATAAAACATGATATTATGAATTTGTAATGTATTATATTCTTGAAATATTAAGGATGAAAAATTTTTATATATAGAGGTTATAGTGCTTTGAATGAAAGATAAATTTGACATTAGGTATTTTCATCAAACTTTTATTTATTTATGAAGATGAAAAATTCACAACATGATTAATTTATTGGGTTTATATAATAAAAATTAATTTTTTATGATAATTTTAAAGTAAATTTTGTGTTCTTACATATCAAACAATTTTTCTCCATTTTATGGTGTTTTGATGTTATAGTTACTAAAGTGGGAAGTGTTTTATGTAATAAATTCAATGATCCATTGGATTGTATGAGATTATATTTCAAATTTTGAAATTTAATGATCTACATACCGAGGAAAATATATTTTCTTATACTATATTTTTTTTGATATTAAAGGTTTTCATTTCATTTTTTAGTCCTTATATATACATGAGGCTAAAAGAATTTTTTTCTTGAAAACTATCATTATTTATCTTTTCAGTCAAAATTTAATTTCCTTCAATAGCGATGTTTTCTAAATTTTTTATCAATAATGTTTTTAATATTATGAATGATTTCCTAAACTCATTTTTTCATTTGATTAAATTTTTATAAAGAAATGTAAAATGTATATTTGCATTTTTTTTAAATGTTTTACTTTTGTGTTTTAAAAAAATATGTGAATGAAATAGTAGCTCTAATAAAGACAACGTGAATAGAATTTCTCACCATCATGATGGATCAATGCATTGACTCATTATTTTCATGATTCTGGGGTTATTTTTTATTGAAAATTTTACTTTATGATTATGTAATTTTTATATTTAATATAATGGAATTTAATGTAAATACATTATTCTCCTTAGGAATGTTTTCAATAATTTATCAAATAATTTTCCATTCATGATAACATCCATTTTTGTTACTTATGATTTACTCTGTATATATAAAAATTACACCATCTAATTTTATTATTTTGATATATTATGTATAATATGAGTTAAGGATGATCATATAAAACAATTTCTTTCCCATAGGTTAATTATTTAAGATGAATCTGTTTTTAACACATTTATTTTCCATGGGGTATTCACTAATTAAATGTTGAAATGTTTTTTATAACCTTTTATTTTACATTGTTTATGTTATGATGAATGCTTGTGATCATTTATAAAATATAAATATTTTTTTAGTTATGTGATAGGTTGGAAAAAAATTATATATCCCTCCAATTAAGTTGGTAATGACGGATATCTCATTATATAGTAAATACCAAAGTGGGGAGTAATCCCATTTCAAAAAGGGAATCCACCCACAATGATACTCGAGGAAGAAATCATTTACTAAAGATACAATAAACAATACCGTTATCCAAATCCAGGATGATACTGCGGTAATATATCCAAGACATCTTTGAAAATTATTTTCTATTATTATTTGTATTCCATAAAAATTATTCGAATACCCGATATTATTTTATCATGGATCAAGTTTTATAAATACTCAGCTATCTATTTATTATGTCTTTTGAAGAATTATTCTATGGATCAATATTATTATCTTTGATACATTGGGTATATTTTTAAATTTTGATCTCATGTTATCTAGTGATCATTGACAGACTCTTTATTTACACATATTTATTATCTAAGCTCTCCATTTCCTTGTTTCCATTCCTTAGTTTATAAGTAATGTATTCATGTATGGTATGTCTATGAATAGTACTATGCGGAATCATTTTTTTATAGATACTCATTATATTTAATGTGATTATAATATTTTTAATGTAGAATGAAAATACATTGAACATTTTTGTCCCACATGTTTTCATTTGTAAAATACAATGAATATTCATATATTAAGATGCAATATATATTTTTAAAATGCATGGGAATATATAAAAAATGGACTGTCTTCATGTTTTTTAACATATAAAAATCATTTTTAAATAAAATATAAACATTAAATTCCTCAAAATCAAATATATAAATAATAAGATATTTTATTTCGTCAAAATATATTTTTGATACTAACCGAGATTTAATTTCCTAAAAAATATATATTAGAAAAATTTATAAATTACAACATTCAAACACACCCACTTCATTGAGCTAAATTATTATACCATTCATATAATCACTCTATATATTCAATTCTATGTTAATTTTTCAAAACAAAATATATACGTGATAAGTAAGAAAATATTTTACATCATATATGTTAGATAAATGTTATTGTTTAGACAAAAATATTGTTTTTCAGGGTTTCCTTATCATAGTAATTAGATAAAATAAATATTATTTAGAATCACTTCCTATATCTTCCCATGGATCATATAATGGTATTTAGAATTCAATATCTTCAACAATTGCTTCACCTAAAAATCCATCATCATAAATCTCAGTAATAAGAACAAAAACATTTTTTTTATGAATCTTCTCACTGAATTTTATTGAAATAGGATCTACATAAAAATCAATAACTCCTACAAATAGTTTATTCACTATTAGGTTCCACATTAGAGTTCATATCCCATTATTAGTCTATTACATTCATGCTAGGAATATAATAAATTCTCATCAAAGATCATTATAAATGGATTCTCACCCAATCTTTCTGCAAATCTCTCCCACAACTTGTTTGAGTTCATCCCAGACAAGCAATACCACATAATGTGAATAGAACTTGTGTTTTTCTTTAGTTTTAGTTAAAATATCATATCTTAAAATGGGATCAAACATATTAAATATTAATTCCAAATATATATATTATTTTTCAATAGTAAAACAATAATGATATGTTGACGATAAAATGTAAATTTTCATTCATTATTAAAGGGATATCCTTCCTCCCAAAAAAAGAGAATAAATTTTTACAATGGAATATAAATAATATCCTTTTTATTATAGTTATATATATAACATGAAATCTATCTCTATATGTTGATTTAATCCTCATTAATCAAAAAATATATTTGGTATTCTTTGTGACAGAGAACATTTAAAAATTTACCATATATATAAGAAATTACATAACAAATAAACTTATATTCTACACATCTACAATGTTATTAATATAATATGATATATTTATTAATATAATTTTTTATGAATAGATATTATATAATTCTCACATGGTCGAATGGGTCATTATTCTTAATCATAATACTAAAAAAATTTCTTGCAATAATTGTGGAAGATGTCATGTAATTATATAGAAGTGACACAAATCCCATTATCTAGGAAATAAAAATGATTATTTCCTTACTCTTACAAAACTGAAATATATCATTACCAAAAAAACATCATTGATATAATTTTCATAGAAAAATACTATCTTCCACTAATTAAACAAAAATTCCAAACCGTAAAATATAAAATCATTTTTAATAATAATATTTATGTGATTCTATATTATTATATTTTATATCTTACCTGGTATTACATAATTATAATGTAATTTCCAGGACCTCTCCGGAACATTCCTTTGTCAAAAGAAGGCCACGAATTTTTCTGGAGGGTAATATGGACTTCTCCCACACTTTCTAGAATTTTGAAACAACACGCCGTGTAGTTTGAGTTCACGTCGTGTACCCCCTTGCCAGGTATACCCCGTATTGAAGGTCGTTTCCTTGCCATGTGAGATAAATGAGTGCACGTCGTGTGTCCAAACTACACGCCGTGTAGTCTTTCTTCACATATGTGTTACCCTCAAACAGTGTGTTGACCAGTCAACGGCCGTGAAGCCGTGTTGGAAGCCGCGTGGAGACCATGTGAGATAACCGAGTAAACACCATGTACCATAAAGTACACGCCGTGTAATTTTGTTTTTCTCACCTATAATGGGAGGGGTCCCCTCCTCCTTTTCAACTCACCCCTCTCCTCCCCTTTCCTCTGAGCAGAGTTCTCCCAAGAGACTCGAAGGATCTTTCTTTCATAACTTCATTGTTTGAGCTCTGATTTACGATCTGTCAACAGCCACAGTATCGTAATGACGAGGCAAAACTTTTGATCTTGAATCTGTTGTCCTTCCTTCGGCCCTTCCTTTCCAACTTCCACCCAAGGAGGTTTTTCCAGGAATCGATGGAAGTGACGGACGCCGACGAACGACTTCTAAAGTTGATCTAGTGGAGCGTTGTGATCATAACATGTTGAGGTAGGTATTGTAACTTCATATATCAAATTTTTTCATCATGCGGGGTGGGTATCCTCTTGTTTTCATTATAAACAGTTGAACTATTAAATAAATACAATAACTGGTTAAAGAACAGGGATGGGAAAGTTGTTATGTTTATCTTTTTTTTATCCTATTGATATGTTGTGAATTGAATTGTCTTATGCCTACTATAAATCATGGTCGTTGGGGGCCTTTGATTGCGCAATTAAATGTTTCCCTATGTTTCTAGACCATTTTGTGGATGGAAACATTGTGGAATGTCGAAATTAGTTAATCACATAATGTTTGATGTTTAAAATCTAGAACCCTCGTGTGATCACCCTGGTTAAACAAAATGGAATAATAATCATGTGGGTTTTGGCTTGGTTACTAGTGTGTGAATGGAAGGGGGAATCCAGGGTTGTTATGAATAGAACATGCACTGGGGCTACGGTAAATGATTTTAAAGGGGTGATGATGTGGCACGAACCTTGTTTTGTGGGTTGTTGTGGATCAGGTGGGCAGATGGGCTACGTTAAATGGTATTAAAGGGATAATGATGTATGGTGCAGTTGTGTTTATGGAAGTTGGAAGCGGAGCTATAGGGATGGTTTTGAATGTGAAAAGACTATGGGTTGTGAATAATAAACAAAAGTGGAAGAGTTAATGAATGGTGGGGCGTGGTAATGAAACAAGAATAATAATTAATGGGGTTGGATGGTTAATAATATGGACTTTGTTGTGCTTCTTGTGTTTTCCTAACATGATTTGTGGATGGCGTGGATTTGTTTTATGAATGATCGATGTGGTTGGTTGTGGATAGTTTCCCATTAGTTAAGGAACTAATAAACTAGTTCTGCTGAAACGTGAAAACCTAAATGGGGTTGGGGTTGTTTGTTTTATGCAAGCTTCGTGGTAGCAGTGTCGAGGCACGTGCTCAGTTTCACTATTTATAAGCCATAGGTTAGGCTGAGTGTTTGATATATATATATATATATATAACTGTATCTGTGTGTTTTATCGCACCCCACACATGTTGAGAACTTAGTGCCAAACACTCCCATTTCATGGGAGAGGGTGTTTTCCCCTTAGCTTCTAGCTCCTTCCTACTCCTTCTTCCCTAGGATGTGATGGCTTGAGGCGACCTTACACCTAAGACTCTTCGGGTAGCTTTCTATTGGGGTGGTTCTAGCCCAAGACTCTTCGGGTAGGTTTTACTGTTTCCCAAGAATATTCGGGATGACGCCCAGGTGTGTGCGGCCGGGATACGTGGTTCTGAGGCCTAGGTGTGTGCGGGTGGGATACGTGGTTGTCAGTCCCAGATGTGTGCGGGTGGGAGACGTGGGTGTGAGGCCCATGTGTGTGCGGTCGGGATACGTGGTTGCGAGGCCTAGGTTTGTACGGCCGGGATATGTGTTTGTGAAGCCCAGGTGTGTGCGGGAGGGATGTGTGGTTTGTGAGGCCCAGGTGTGTGCGGGCGGGGAGAGTGTGGTAGTGATAGGAAGTTCTCCGTTAGGAAGAGTATCTAACTAAAGGGAAATGGTGTGGGGTACCCAATACTTTGGTTTCTTATATACTACAACCTGTTGTGTTTGTGTGTTTTGGTGAGTGTGGCTGGTGAGGTTGGGTGGATAGATTTCCTTACTAGGTTTCTTCTGTTGTTCTCAGGCGACATTAGGATGTCTCCCAACTTTTGCACGAGAGATTTAGTTTTCCTTACTATGTATACTTGTATTCTCACCCTACGTTTACTTTCAGGTTTCCAAGAGGACTACTAGGGTCGTGTGGGACTCTACTAGTCCGACAGTTGGAGTTGTTGCAGTTATTGTACTCTTTTTTTCTTTTGGTATTGTACTTTGATCGTTCCTGTACATTCACTTTGTTATAAAATTGTTTAAACATGCATGTGGGCTTGGTTTGGGTTAATTTCTATACAATTTTACTTTTCCTTTTTGGTGGTTGACTTGTCCAATTTCCCGATCTTAAAATAATAAAAGGATAATGCCTCCCATATTTGTGAAAACTCATACCCTTGGTGATAGTCACCATCCTTGGGCCTACTAGAGGCGGGACTAGGAGTTCATTATCTCCCTTTCACAATTTCCAGCTCATGAGGGGCATCGTTGGTGGGAGGGGGTCGTGACAGAATGGTATCAGAGCTGATGGTTGAGAGATAGGATGGATTATGAATTTAGGCACAACGAGGATTGCATGGGATGGTACGGAACCCATGTTAGTTAATCTTGGTGTGTGACATAGGCTATGGAAGACTGGCTAAGAAAGGGGATTTTAGGGCCCCATGTGATCTAATGTAATGATATGAGCCTACCGAACGACCAAGTTGGACTACATTGATTGCAGGGTAGAGACCCTAGGGAAGGTACATGCATCATCATGATTGTGTTTTACTTGATTTGGGTGTTCTGGGATAGAAATTGAAATAAAATCGTAAAATAAGACCTTGTGAAATTTCCTTACATCTTGGGATTAGGCGATCTTTGTTTATCGTACAACAATGGCACCTGGACATCATCCATGGGTGGCTCAGACGGCCGAGGCCCAGCAAATTCAGGCGGTCGATCAGTTGAGGATTGATCGAGAGGTAGAAGATAGCCAGTGGTAGAAGACTCTCCATTCTTTCCAGTAGCAAACCCTCGATAAGTACGATGGTTGTACTTTGGATACGGATACAGGAGGGTGGATTGAATAGCTAGGGATCGCATTTACCTTGATTCGTGCTCTGAGGTAGTATTGGGTTCCCCTAGAAGTCAGTTAGCTGAGAGGTGTGGTGAGACAGTGGTGGACGCTCTACCTCGGAGAGAGGATAGAGGTAGAGGTTCAATGAGATGACTTTGAGAAGGATTTCTGAGAGGAATTCCTTTCTTCCATGATCACGGCAGAGAAGCGGTAGGAGTTACTCTCCCTTCAGAAGGGTAGTATGTCAGTTCGAGAGTTGGGGATCAAGTTCAAGGATCTCCTGCGCTTTTCTCCGGATCTCATTCCAGATGAGGATTCTTGGGAGAGACGTTTGGAGGAGGCTCTTCGTCCTTCGATCCAGTATGTTGTCACCCCTTCACCCTTCCGACATACTTGGCGGTGCAGAAGAAGGCAGAGGTTGTAGAGAGGATGCACTCGCTGGGAGGTGCACCACAATAAGGGATCCAGTCTGGATCATCGAAGGGGAAGGTAGTCAGCAGCAGGTCTCTTGTGATGGGACCTTCTAGGTTCAGGCTAGTGGGGAGTAGGCCCCAGCAGTTCTAGTTCATATCTTCGGGTCCTCGTCCCTTTTTCATGAGCCCAGGACCATAGTGTTTTTCTAATGGTGGTTTCAGGCACGTTCAGAGTCAGTGCCCCACCCTAGCTTAGTAAGGTGGAGGTGGACAGGTTCAGCGCCCACCTCAGTAGCACCAGTTACTGGCGAGGACCTTCCAGCAGTAGCAGGACCATTCTCCTACAAGGGAAGACTTTGCGGGAGGAGGCCGACCTCAGGGTTCTCCTCCGGGACATTGAACAGGGCGTGGTCGGGGAGGTGGACGACATCAGAGAGGCAAAGGAGCTGGGCGTGGACAGTTGCACACAGCAGAGTTGACAGCTCCTGCAGGACCAGAGGTGGTACTAGGTACGATTTTCTTGTTCAGAACTCTCATTTCTGCTTTTTTTGATTTGGGAGCTTCTTACTCCTTTATTTCACCTGGTCTATCTCATTATTTGGGACTAGAAATAGAGATACTTTCCATTCCACTAGTGCTGAGTACACTAGTTGGAGGCAAGACCAGCGTATCTTGTGTTTGTCGGGGATGTGGGATGACGTTGGGACCAAATCGATCTACTGTGGTCCTTCCTCTATTACATATGCTTCCATACGATGTCATCCTAGGAATCTACTGGTTTTTTTATGTTAGTTCCATTATCGACTGCTTCAGGAGAAGATTTGTGTTCTCCGACGTGGATGGGCAGAGCATATCTTTTGTTGGCGAGAGGATCTATCAGGTGGGAAGATAGCATAGGAAGCCTCTCCTTTCTTTTTTAGGCGGGTTATCAGTGGTTCTAGCGGATACATAGATGATGGATGTCTCAGATGTTGTTGGGGAGTTCCTTGAAGTTTTTCCTGAGGAGGTTTTGACTCTACCCCCCCCCCCCCCCCCCGACGTGATGTTGAGTTCAGGATAGGCTTACAGCCTGGTGTCCGTCCGATTTTGATTGCCCCTTATCAGATGGCAGCTTCAGAGTTGCAGAAGTTGCGGATTCAGATTGATGATCTGATGGAGAAGGTTTTTGTTCGACCTGGCGTATCGCCATGGGGTGCTCCATTTTTCTTCGTGAAGAAGGAAGATAGTGGTCTCAGGCAATGCATAGACTACCGAAGGCTGAACCAGGTAACAGTCAAGAACAGTTACCCCCTTCCAAGGATATATGATCTCTTCGACCAACTGAGGGGAGCATGTTGGTTTTCCAATATTGATGTATGATCTGGATATCATCAATTGAGGGTAAAGGACAGTGACTTCTTGAAGATGGATTTCAGGTGTAGGTATGAGAACATCGAGTTTGTAGTAATGACGTTTGGAGTTACGAATGCACCGGTTGTGTTCATGGGACTTATGACCTTTGTCTTCCAAGAGTTTTTGGACCAGTTCGTCATTGTGTTTATCGATGACATCCTGATCTACTCAAGATCAAAGGAGGATAACTTTGAGCAACTCATGGAAGTCTTGGAAGTCCGTCGTGTAGGTTCCGGGAGCAGCAGAAGCACGTTGGTTGGTTAGCCCAAATTTAATTTTAACATTAAACAATGTTCAATCCAATATCTGTCACGATATAAAATGTCGAATCTTCGGAATATAACGAAGAAAGAAAAGAAAATAAGAGTCCTGAAAACCAATAAAAGGATCTTCATATGTTGATTATAATTAATTTAATTAATGCATAAGAATTACCTCATTGTAATTCATTCTTCATTGATGTGTTCGGTCACGATTCGGTGAACCGTCGTTGCATCGTAGAATCCAAGTGTAGGATTCCTCTAGAGGTGATCCACACGTGTGTCACGTATCTCCGGACGTCGCGTAAGGGATCTCCGGGTGCTATCACGGAAGAACCTTTGATTGCGATGTCCGCCTTTGACCGCCTTGATCCGGTGGAGGATCTTGCTCTCATAACTTGAGGGCGATCTTGGTGGAATGGGAATTCTCTCATGGCTAGAGAGTATTTCCAAATCCTTTGTTCCCAACAATGGCTCATAAAAATGATTGGGTTGCGAGGATATTTATAATCAGGTTTGAGGTCAATACAGTTATGACTATAAATTAACACGTTACGAGATTTATTTATTTTATTAACTCTAATTGAAAACCCCCATGTCTAATTATTAATTCCTTGACATTCTCCCACACTGATTATAATAAATATCATTTAATAAAAAAATATTAAATCCTCAAAATCCCAACTGGAAAAACTATACGACGCGTAATAATTAATACATGGTGTGTACTTGTTTTCCATAAAACTAAACAGTGTGTATATTTAATATACACGGCGTGTAATTTTATTTTCCATTTTTTTCTCCACCACATTTATTAGACCTTGATCAATGACTATTTATTTCTAAAATAAATGTAACTGCATTACTCGCTAATAAATATATTATTTTTTCCACAATATATTCTCTCAAATAACTAGTGTCAAAATAAATGTGATCAGACATCCTTAAAAAATTATTAAACCACAGTTGAGAATAATATTTATTTAACATGTTAAATTAATATTTAACTGAGATACATGGACACACTTAGTGTGTAACCCTCTAAGCTTCTTTCTCAGCAGCATTAGGTTGAGCCTGCCTAAAGTCCAAGGATAGCGTCTAACAACACACCAAGGCACCCATAGAGAAAGAAGTTAATGCCGCAATGACGTGTCACCTCCTACGAACGCTTACAGTGTAATATAAACCCTTTGTCTCGATATCTCCAGTCAAGCGGGTTTCATGCTAGTGCCGTCAACCCATGTGCTTGATTATTCTTTCTTTGACTTCCCGGAATAGAACTTTCCCATACCTTACCATGGCCATGGATTTATTTAGGCTATATCAATTCCATCAAAGGTCTTGAGATATCTACTTCCATTATGGAATGGAAGGGAAAAATCATTTCTCGCATTATCTATTAATGCGATATTACTTGTGACACTCCCAACGTATCCTACCTCGCTGTGAATATTGTGTCATCACATTTTTCATCAATACATCTAAGTGCGTGAGTTGTAATACCCATTAATAATAATCTTAAAGTCTAAGGACCAATTCACACGTTCGCAGATAGGAACATCCAATGACACTATGAAATGTGGATTTCTTACTAGTGGGTCTCGTTCTCATAATATCATCCTGGATATTACCAAGGGTGCACACCATGAGAAGGTGCCTCAATGTTTTATGATTCCTCACCCATAATGACCTGTATTATTTGTGTCCCTCTAATAATATCATCCGTCCATAGAACATACATTCAAGAATAGTATTATGGAACTTCCGGGTTCTCATCATAACAAGGATCTGCTATGACCCTTTAATGCAACAGCTTTCCTTAGGACATTATCACATGACATGTCACGCAGAAGAACAATCAAGATGTGATAAGGATTTTATTTAAATGAATAAAGTACAAAGTAGTTGGTTCTAGACCACCATCTCCAACAGACTCCCACTTGGACTAGAGCCAACTGCTAACCGCCATTAAACCCGCTAGCTCTCACATGATATTCATGGTTCTCTTAAGATAGGTCTTTAGTCATGGGGTCTTCCACGTTATCTTCTATGGACACTCTGCTCACTGCAACTTCACCCCTTTGATAGAAATCCCTCAAGAGGTGATATTTCCGGAGTATGTGCTTTTTCTGTTGATGTGACCTTGGTTCTTTTTCAAGAGCCACCGCTGTAGTATTATCACAATACAATGTAATGGGATCATTACTGCTAGACACCACATCAATCTCCTAGACAATGTTCCAAATCCATACGACTTCCTTGGTTGCATCAAAAGCCACTATATACTCGGACTCTTGTGTAGAATCGATGACAACTGGCTACTTTGAACTCTTCCAACTCACAGATCCTCCGTTGAGATAGAAAACATATCCATATTGCGACTTTAGATCATTCTGATCTATTTGAAAACCAGTATCAGCATACCCTATGATGACAAGCTCCCCGTCTCCTCCATACACCAGAAATATATCCTTAGTTCTTATTAGATACTTTAGGATATTCTTAACAGCAGTCCAACGATGTTCTCCAGGATCTTCTTCATATTTTCTTACCATGCTCAGTGCATAGGAAACATCAAGCATGGTACATAACACGACATACATGATGGATCCTATAGCCGAAGCGTATGAGATCTTTCTCATCCTATCACTCTCCTGTTATATCTCGGGACACATTTTCTTAGAAAGATGTAAGACATGTGACAATGGAACAAATCCCCTCTTGGATTTTTTCATACTAAATATCTTTAGTATCTGGTCAATGTATGTACCCTGACTTAGTCCAAGCAGCCTCTTGGATCTGTCACAAATGATCTTGATCTCAAGAACGTATGCTGCTTCTCCTAAGTCCTTCATGTAGAAACACTTGTTCAACTAGTCTTCAACTGACTATACGGCTGGTACATCGTTTCCAATAAGCAATATGTGATCAACATATACCACTAGTTATAAACACATGGCTCACATTCGTTCTTAATGAAACCAAATTCCTTTATGGCTTCATCAAATAGAATGTTCCATGAACTGGATGCTTGCTTCAATCCATAAATGGATTTTTGCAACTTGCAAACCCGTTTGGATTCACCTGGTGTCCCAAACCATTCTGGTTGTGTCATATAGACATCTTCCTGAAGGATCCCGTTAAGGAATGTTGTTTTGACATCCATCTGCCAAATCATGTACTCATGGTAAGCTTCTATGGCATGTATTTTTCTTATGGATTTAAACATGGAAACTGGTGAGAAGGTTTCATCATAATCAATTCCTTGACGCTTTCTGAATCTTTTAGCCACTCTCTTTGCTTTATAGGTTCTAACTTGACATTCCATGTCCATGTTTCTTTTGAATACCCATTTTCATCCAACAGGCTTCATATCAACTGGCTCATCGACCAGAACCCATACTTGGTTATGATACATGGAATCCATCTCAGAATTCATAGCTTCTAGCCATCTTGCAGCTTCTGAGCTTTCTACTTCTTCCTTGTAGGAGAGAGGTTCATCATTTTCAAACAATAATGATTCACCATCCTCGGTGACTAGGAAACCAAATCTCTTTGGTTCCCTTACCTCTCATGAGCTCCTACGCAGTACTTGTGTTTCTAGAACCTCTTCCACGGGGACCTATGGAACTTGTTCCGGTACCAACTCCTATGTATCTTGACCATCAACATCGTCGAAGTTAATCTTGCACCCACTATCCTTCTTGAGGATGTCCTCCCTCTCAACAAAGACGGCTTGTCTGGTGACAATCACTTTCTTGTCTTGCAGTTTATATAAGTAATATCCTTTCGTTTCCTTGGGATATCATTTAAAGATACACTTCGTGCCCCGAGGTGCTAGTTTGTTTCCTGAGGAGGCCTTAACAAACCCCTCACATCCCCATACATGTGTGTGTGTGACAAAGTGGGTTTCCTTCCATTCCATAACTTGGATGGAATTCCATTTTCCGCCTTAGTTGGTACTCGGTTTAATGTGTATGTTGTAGTTTGTAATGAATATCCCCAAAAGGATAATGGAAGATCTACATGACTCCTCATCGACCTCACCATGTCCAACAAGGTGAGGTTCCTCATTTCACTAACAACATTCCACTGTGGTGTATAAGTAGGAGTGAGCTGAGATAGAATCCCAGACTCCCGTAGAAGATCGATGAACTCATGGTTCAGATATTCTCCACCTCGATCTGATCGAAGCTTCTTTATCTTCTTACCAAGCTGATTCTCTACTTCATTCTTGAATTTCTTAAATTTATCTAAGGACTCTGACTTATACCTCATTAAGTAGAAATATACATATCTACTCAAATCATCAGTAAAAGTAATGAAGTAAGAATATCCTCCTCTAGCTTCTACTGGAAATGGTCCACACACATCCGTGTGTACCAATCCTTGAAGCTCTGTGGACCTTTCACCTTGTCCACCAAAAGGCGGCTTGGTCATTTTTCCTTGAAAACAAGTGTGACATCTATCAAGTGGTTTTAGCTCAGTAGAGTCTAAATAGACATCTTGGTAGAGCTTTTTCAAATGCTTCACGTTTACATGACCAAGGCGGTGATGCCATAACTGGGTGATGTATGAGTCATGTGAGATTGTTTTGTTATCGATTTCCAACACTTGGTTTTCGTAATTCAATACATACAAACCATTATTTAAATGTTCCATACTATAAAATACGTTGTTCTCATAAAAGAGACAACCCTTATTTCTAATGTTGAAAACAAATCCATCCATATCCAAACAAGATACATAAATTTTGTTATTGGTAACACTAGGCACATAATAATAGTTATGTAAAACCAAAATCATCCCAGTCTGCAATGAGAGGTGGTAGTCTCCAATAGCCAACGCAGCCAGCCTTGCGCCATTGGCAGCTTGAAGATCCACCTCTCCTATGATGATATTTCTAAATCTACTTGGTTCCTTCATTTGAATACAGATGTGAGCCCCACAAGCGGTATCTAATACCCAATGTGTAAAAATAGAAATATTGCACTCAATAACAAACGCACCTTTAGCATCCCCACGCTTCTGGGTGTAGTTCCTCTTCCAGTGGCCCTGCTTTCCACATGAAAAACACACTGCCTCCTGTTCATTTCCCTGCCTCTGGATCTTCCCCTTCTTGGAGGGACGGTGCTCGGGGGCTTCAGACCGTTTATATGTCTTTGGCCCCTTTTCCTTGTCCTTCCTTTTCTTGTTCACCATAAGGACCGCGGGTTTGTCATTCCCCATGTACTTATCTACCTGGAGAATCAAGGTCAGAAGCTCTGATAGACACTTCTCATTTCCTCTCATGTAATAGTTGACAATGAAGCTAGAGAAGGTCTTGGGTAGTGATGATAGGATGAGATCTGTACAAAAATCATCCGGGAATTTAATCCCTAAGATGTCCAAGCGTTCAATGTAGCCAATAAGCTTGACTACATGAGGCCCAGCTGGTGTAGACTCTCCATGCTTCGTGGTAAACAAATCATTGGAGATCACATACCTCTCATGTCTCTCCTTCTCTTGGTAGAGATCTTTAAGGTGATATATCATGCTATACGCATCCATGTTTTCATGTTGCTTCAAGAGATCAATAGACATGGCTGATAGCATAAAACACTGTACATTTGTGGCATCATCCACATGTTTCATGTAGAGAGATAATTCATCATCACTAGCCTCTTTCCCAGGCGCAACTAGAACATGCTCTTCCAGCACATATAATTTCCTTTGGTGGTGAAGACGATGCGTAAACGCCTCTGCCACTCTGGGAAATCGGTGCCGGTGAGAAGGTTTTATTTTTCATGTATGGTGCGCAATGATATGTTTAAAGTCATTTTCTTCCCGTTTCTACAAATTAATATGAGAAAAGGTTTAGTACTTTTTTACAAAATTTCAGATAATTAAATAAATTAATACTTATTAGTCTCCCACTATTTTATCGAATTCCAATAGCCCTCACCATTAACTTCAGAATATTCTTTTGCGTGAATATTCTAGTGGAAAGGATCCATATTTCCTTTCCATTACCCCAACTAGGGTTGGTCATGAAACTTGAAGGGTTTTAGTTAGGCATTCCAAATGCCAACTGCATTAACTCGGAGCTCCTTGATCCGCTGAGTGGACTCTCCAATCCTGAAATCCTTTTTGGATTTCCTAAACCTTTGAGTCTTGGTCACCCCAAGTCCTACTGTGGCAGTCAACCTGTGATGCGAACCAAGTCAAGTCAACCCAAAACCTTGAATTAGAATTCCACGATAATTGAAAGCACCCAAACTAGGGTTGGTCAAGCACTTTGAACTATGGTTTTATTCTAACCAATATTATGGAAGGCTATGCTGACTTAATATTTATTTTGAGGGATTTTATCCTTATACGTAAATTTCCATTTTATTATCTTTGATTACATGCTTGTTAATATTAAGTGGGATATACTTAAGTGATTAACCATGTATAAGATAATATTTACATATAAGACGGTTTTATTTTAGTTTCATCATGCATGCTCGTTTAATTCATTAATTGTGTGATCATGACAACAAACCCACAATAAATAAACCAGGCAAATGACAGAAATAAAATAAATGGTATGATCATGAGCCTTTCTATTGGTTAGTTTATCTACCGGTTGATAAACTAACCCATGACCTAGGGGAGAAACACCTTGAACCTTTAGGGTTCATTTTTACTGCTTTCCACCAGTCCACCTTTGTATCTCCTTGGATTGGATTCACCTTGGCTCCTGACTTGAGTAGCCAAAACTAGCTTGGGGGCTCCATCCATTACATATGCAATTAATTCACATGCATGTGAGGGGTAAAATGGGGTTTTACATAAAAGAATCCTTGGACTCACAGGCTCTACATATTAATGAGGAGATGGCTCGCAGACCAAAAAATTTAATTTAAATAAATAAATTAAAATAAACCATTCACATACAAAGGTCTCGGTCTAGCTCATGATAATCCATACATGAAACGATATTTACACATAAATACAACTAGCATTCAATTGTTTAATCATTCTTGTTTAAGATAAATCACACTCAAATCAAATAATTTTCTTTAATTAATCAATCCTTTTATCTTAAATACCTTTTCTGAATTTCCTTGAGATTATCATCTATCATAATTTTAAACAAATACATTCATTTAAAAATTATCCTTGTACGTAACTTGTACCTTGGAGGTAACCCGGTGAATTCCCATTTATTACACAGTTGTTAAATTAAACACATATATATAAAACACATATCACGTCTTGTGCCTCAACTTTACGCCTGCACCATGGTACATGTATCAAGGGTTTGTATAATATAATAATAAATTTTAATAAATCTGCATAATTTGGGTGAGTACACGGAGTGTAGTTCCGACTACACTGCGTGTACTTTTCTTCACTGTCCATCTGATGTACACGCCCGGGGACAGGGCGTGTTAATGTACTTCGGAAATTTTCAGAGTACTCGGCGTGTACAGTGGGACACACGCCGTGTGGTTTCCGCGTTACACGTTTTCCAGCCGGGAAGGCCGTGTACGGAGTACACGACCCAACCATATCCCAAAGGGACTACACGCCGTGTTCATTGCACCACACGACGTGTATTCCGGAAACCGTGTTCCACCTGTTTCTGGTCAACACACAGTGTCTTAAATTCTTAGAAAGAATCCAATACACTGCCTGATTTGGCGGATCAGTCAATGCATTGAACCTAGACTACACGACATGTACATCCGAATACATGCCCTGTATTCTGGTTTTATACGGCTTGAAACATTTGGCTCCTCCGGATGAGTTCCACTATTTTATTTTAATCAAAATTAAAAGAAAAAATTGTTTCTTTGAGGTGAAGGAGAAACGAGGGTGGAGGAATAGATCTCGATATTGAGATTTCCAGAACGATTAAACTTGAATTGAAATAACTAAATTATTAAATGCGTAAATTACCAAGGAAAAACTAAATAATTATAATCAATGATATGACCCTGCTCTGATACCACTTGTAGGTTCCGGACGTAGCGGAAGTGCGTTGGTGGGTTATCCAAACATTAATTTTAACGTTAAAGAACGTTCAATACGAGATCTGTCAAAATATAAAATGCTGAATCTTTCTAATAGAATAAAGAATGAAAGTAAAAGAAGAGTCCTGGAACCCTTGAGGGGGATCATCATATGTTGATTATAAATAATTTAATTAATGCATAAGAATTACCTCGTTGGAATTCATGCTTTGTTGATGTGTCTGTTCACGATTCGGTGAACCGTCATCGCGTCGTAGAATCCAAGTGTAGGATTCCTCTAGCGGTGATCCACACGTGTGTCATGTATCTCCGAACGTCGCCGAAGGGATCTCCGGGTTCTAGCGCGGAAGAACCTTCTCTTGCGATGTCCGCCTTCGGCCACCTTGATCCAGTGGGGGATCTTGCTCTCGTAACTTGAGGGAGTTCTTGGTGGAAAGGGAATTCTCTCTTGGAATGAGTGTATTTCTAAATCCGTTGTTCACAACAATGGCTCTTCATAATATTGGGGTTACAAGGATATTTATAAATGGGTTTGAGGTTAATATAGTTATGATAATAAATAAACGCGTTACGCGTTTTATTTATTTCATTAACTCTTATTGAAAACCCCCATGCCGAATTACTAATTCCTTGACATGAGCCCAAGCTGATTATAATAAATATCATTTAATAAAACAATATTAATTCCTCAAAATCCAAACTGGAAAAACTACATGGCTTGAAATAATTAATACATGGTGTGTACTTGTTTTCCATAATACTACACGGCGTGTATATTTAATATACACGGCGTTTACTTTTATTTTCCATTTTTTTCTCCACCACATTTATTAGACCTTGAGCAATGACTATTTATTTCTAAAATAAATGTAATTGCATTACTCGCTAATAAATATATTATTTCGTCCACAATATATTCTCTCAAATAACTAGTGTCAAACTAAATGCGATCAGACATCCTTAAATAATTATTAAACCACAGTCGGGAATAATATTTATTTAACTTGTTAAATTAATATTTATCTGAGATACATGGACACACTTAGTGTGGGAACCTCTAGGCCTGTTTCTCAGTGGCATTAGGCTGAGCCTGCCTAAAGTTCAAGGTTAGAGTCTAGCAACACGCCAAGGCACCCATAGAAAAAGATGTTAATTCCGCAATGATGTGTCACCTCCTACGAACGCTTATCGTGTAATATAATCCCTTTGTCTCGATATCTCCAATCAAGCGGGTTGCATGCTAGTTCCATAAACCCATATTCTTGATTATTCTTTCTCTGACGTCCCAGAATTGAACTTTTCTCTACCTTACCATGGCCATTGATTTATTTAGGCTATATCAATTCCAACAATGGGCCTGAGATATCTACTTTCGTTATGGAACGGAATGGAAAAATCCTTTCTCGCATTATATATTAATGCGGTATTACTCGTGACATACACAACGTATCATACCTCGATGCGAACAATGTTTTGTCACAGTTTTTGTCATTACATCTAAGTGCGCGAGTTGTAATACCCATTAATAATAATCTTAAAGTCTATAGACCAATACACAGGTCCGCAGATAGGAACATCCAATGACACTATGAAATGTGGATTTCCTACTGGCGGGTCTCGTTCTCATAATATATTCCTAGATATTACCAAGGGAGCACACCATGAGATGGTGCCTAAATGTTTTATGAGTCCTCACCCCTAATAACCTGTATTATTTGTGTCCCTCAAATAATATCATCCGGCCATTGAACATACATTGAAGAACGGTGTTATGGAACTTCCGGGATCTTATTATAGCAGGGATCCGCTACGACCCTTTAATGCAACAGCTATCCTCAGGATATTATCACATGACATGTCACATAGAAGAACAATCAAGATTTGATAAGGATTTTATTTAAATGAATAATGTACAAAGTAGTTGGTTCTAGACCACCAACTCCAACACTTTGACAACACGAGCTTTACAGGAAATTATCGAAGTGTAAGTTCTTGACACAAGAAGTACACTTCCTTGGCCACGTGGTGTCTCAGTATGTAGTGTCGGTGGACCCGTCGAAGGTGGAGGCAGTTGTTTCTTGGGAATCACCCAAGAACGTGGCAGATGTTCATAGTTTCAGGAGGTTAGAAGGTTACTATCAGAGGTTCGTTTTGGACTTCTCTCAAGTTGATGCTCCATTGAAAGCTTTGAATAGGAATAACCAGGTCTTCCTATGGAGCAATCAGTGCCAGAAAGCTTTCAACTACCTGAAGGAGATGTTTGTCAGTGCTCCGGTACTCAGGTTGCTAGAGTAAGGGTTGTTGTATGAGGTGTTTTGTGATGCTTCTAGCCTTGGTTTGGGGTGCGTGCTGATGTAGAAGAAGGTAGTGATCTGTTATGAGTATAGGCATTTACGCCCACACAAGCGTAATTATGCCACCCATGACCTAGAGCTTGCAGTAGTGGTGTTTGCACTGAAATTGTGGAGACATTACCTCTTTGGGGAGTGCTTTGTGGTCTTCTCAGATAACAAGAGCTTGCGTTATATCTTCTACTAGTGTGACCTGAACATATGGCAGCAGAGATGGGTCGAGTTTCCCCAAGACTATGACTTTGATATCTCTTACACTGAAGGTAAAGGCAACGTTGTGGCCGATTCCTTGAGAAGAAAGTCACATAAGGAATTGGTTCGGGAATCCACTGATGCTTGGAAAGCAATGGGAGAGTTAGCTACCTTGCACTTGGATGTAAGGGAAGAAGGTGTTAGAGGCTGTTTGTTTCAGATGATGGTGCAGTCCTCCTTGTTTCAGCAGGTGGAAGAGTCTCAGTTGAGGGACTTCGAGGTGGAAGTGATGCAAGATCGTGTCGATCAGGGGAACACTCTAGAAGTATTGTCACAAGTCAGCTGACATCAGATGTTTTTCCAGGTAAGGATGTTTGTTCAGGAGACAATTCTTGAGGGATTTCTCTATGAGATCCATAGCTCAGCCTTGGCAGTACATCCTGGTGTTTCAAAAATGTACCAAGGCCTGAGGGAACAGTTTTGGTGGCCCGGGGTGAAATGATCAGTGGAGGAGTTTGTGGCTAAATGACTAGTGTGTCATAAAGTGAAGGCTGAACACTATGTTCCCAATGGATTGTTGCATCCTTTAGATGTCCCCGAGTGGAAGTGGGATGACATCTCAATGGACATCATTAAAAGACTACCCAGAGCTCAGGGAGGTTCAGATTCTATCTGGGTAGTGGTGGATGGATTGACAAAATCCGTTCACTTCATAGCAATTGATGAGTCAGGCCCGGTGAGTACCTTAGCACAGAGGTACGTAGACGAGGTTGTGCGGTTGCATGGAGTACTCAAGGCTATCATCTCAGATCGGGATACTCGGTTTACCTCACGAGTCTAGAGGGGGTTACAACATGCTTTTGGAACCCAACTATTCCTTAGCACTGCTTTCCGCCCCCAGACCGATGGACAGACATAGCGGACTATCCAGATGCTGGAGGACATGCTTCGAGCATGCGTTATGGATTTCGGAGGATCATGGGTATGAAACTTGACTTTATTAGTGTTTCCCTACAAAAATAGCTTCCACTCTACTATTGGCATGGAACCATTTGTGGCTTTGTATGGAAGGCCATGTCGTTCACCCATTTGATGGGCAGAGGTTGGTGAGACAGGTGCTCTTGGGCCAGAGGTAGTACAGAGCACCACAGAGAAAGTCCAGCTTGTACGTGAGAGGATGAAAGCGGCTCAGAACCGACAGAAGTCTTATGCTGATCATCGTAGGAGGCCCTTGGAGTTTGAGGTGGGAGATCATGTGTTCTTGAAGGTTTCTCCTTGACGGGGGCAGCAGAGGTTTGGGAAAGGGAGAAAGCTCTCACCTAGGTTCATCGAACCTTTTGAGGTGCTGAGGCGAGTCAGCGAGGTGGCATATCAGCTAGCCCTGCCACCTCAGTTGGAGAAGGTTCATGATGTATTCCACGTCTCCCAGCTACGTCGATACTTACCTGACGAATCTCACATTATCGACTGGGGAGGGTTAGATATGGTAGATGACACGACCATCGAGGAACGACCAGTCAGAATCGAGGATCGTAAAGAGAAGGTGCTTCGTGGATGAACCATTCCATTGGTTCGTGTGTTGTGGAGGCATGGCGGCCTCGAGGAGAGCACTTGGGAGAGGGATACCTAGATGAACACTCAGTACCCGGAGTTGTGTTGACTTCTGTTTTTTCCTTTTCTCTTCTGAGCTGTGTGTTGATGTTATACTTTATACCTTTGATATATGGAATGCTTGGCTTATCGGTTGTGAGACCTTTTGGTTCCCTGTTCCCTGGTAATGTGTAAAATGTCCGGATGTGTGGGGAAAGGGAGAAACCTTACCATTAATCGAGACGCATTAATGCGGTTGTGATTGAATTGGTCCGGGCGATTCAGTTCCACCTAAAGAGGATAATATCTAGACATATGAGAAGAAATTTCCCAAAACCACATGTTCGGGCAGTGTGTTGTTTGTGTGGTGTTGGGGGTAGTGCGAGTTGAAAAATCCTAATGTATGAAAGTGGGAAGACACAATTCTTAATCGAGATGCATTAATGAGGATGTTATTAAAATCGTGCAGGCATGTCAGTGCCACCTAAAGCGGGTAATATCTCGACATAAGAGAAGGAATTCCTAACACATATGATTGGGGTTGTTGGTTGGGTTCCTGTTATAACGAGAACCCAAAGAGGGATCTTGTTGGGTTCCTCTGGGTTGGTTTTTGAATTCTCAGGGACGCGAATGTTTTAAGAGGTATCTGATGTAATGGCCCAGACCTCTCCGGCCCATTCCTTTGTCAAAATAAGGACACGAAGTGTTCTGGAGGGTAAGATGGATGTTTCCCACACTTTCCAGAATTTTGAAACTACACGCCGTGTAGTTTGAGTACACGTTGTGTACCCCCTTTCCAGGTATACCCCGTGTTGAAGGTCGTGTCCTTGACATGTGAGATAAATGATTTCACGCTGTGTGTCCAAACTACACATCGTGTAGTCTTTCCCCGCGTATGCGTTACCCTCAAACCGTGTGTTGACCAGTCAATGGCCGCAGAGCCGTGTTGGAAGCCGCGTGGAGACCGTGTGAGATAACCGAGTACATGCCGTGTACCATAAAGTACATGTCGTGTACTTTTTATTTTCTCACCTATATTTGGAGGGGTCCCGTCCTCCTTTTCATCATACCCCTCTCATCCCCTTTCCTCTGAGAAGAGTTCTCCCAAGAGACTTGAATGTTCATTCTTCCATAACTTCTTTGTCCGAGCTCTGATTTACGATCCGTCAGCGGCCACAGGATCATAATGACGAGGCAGAAATTCTAAGCTAGTATCCATTATCCTTCCATCGGCCCTTCCTTTCCAAATTACACCCGAGGAGGTTTCGATGGGACTCGACGGAAGTGACGGACGTCTTCTATAGTTGATCCGGGGGAGCGTTGTGATCAGAACCTATTGAGGTAGGGATCGTAAATTCATCTCTCTAATTTGTGCATCATGCGGGGTGGGTATCCTCTTGTTTTCATGAGAAATAGTTGAACCATTAAATAAAGACAATAACTGGTTAAAGAATTAGGATGGGAAAGTTGTTATGTTTATCTTTGTTTATCCTATTGATAAGTTGTGAATTGAATAGGCATATGACTACTGAAAATCACGGTCATTGGGGGCCTTTTCTTGCGCAATTAAATGTTTCCCTTTCATTCTAGACCATTTTGTGGATGGAAACTTTGTGGAATGTGGAAATTGGTTAATCACGTATAGTTGGATGTTTAAAATCTTGAACCCTTGTGTGATCACCCCGGATAAACAAAATGGAATAAAGAACATGTGGGTTTTGGCTTGGTTACTGGTGTGTGAAAGGAAGAGGTGAATCCTGGGTTGTTACGAATAGAACAGGTAGCAGGGCTATGGTTAATGATGATAAAGGGGAGATAATGTGGCACGAACCTTGTTTTGTGGGTTGTTGTGGATTAGGTGGGCAGCGGGGGTGCAATAAATGGTATTAAAGGGATAATGATGTATAGTGCAGTTGTGGTTATGGAAGTTGGGAGCAGGACTATAGGGATGGGTTTGAACGTGAACGGACTGTGGGTTATGAATAATAAATAAAAGTGGAAGATTTAATGAATGGTGGGGCATGGTAATGAAATGAGAATAATAATTAATGGGGATGGATGGTAAATAAGAAGGACTTTGTTGTGCGGATTTTGTTTTCCTAACTTGATTTGTAAATGGCATAGATTTGTTTTTTGAACGATTGATGTGGTTGGTTGTGGACATTTTCCCACTAGTTACTGAACTAATAAACTAATTCTTCTGAAATGTAAAAACCTAAATAGGGTAGGGGTTGTTTGTGGTATGCATGCTTTGTGGTAGTAGTGCCGAGGCAGGTGCTCAGTTTCTCTGTTTATAAGCCATAGGTTGGGCTGAGTGTTTGATAAATATATATATATATATCTGTATCTTTGTGTTTTATCGCACCCACCCATGTTGAGCACTTAGTGCCAAACACTCCGATTTCATGTGAGAGGGTGTTTTACCTTAGCTACTAGCTCCTTCCTGCTCCTTCGTCCCTAGGCTGTGATGGATTGAGGTGACCATACACCTAAGACTCTTCGGGTAGGTTTCTATTGGGGTGGTTCTAGCCCAAGACTGTTCGGGCAGGTTTTACTATTTCCCAAGAATCTTTAGGATGAGGCCTAGGTGTGTGCGGGCGGGATACGTGGTTGTGAGGCCCAGGTGTGTGCGGGCGGGATACGTGGTTGTGAGGCCCAGGTGTGTGCGGGCGGGATACGTGGTTGGGAGGCCCAGGTGTGTGCGGGCAGGATACGTGGTTGCGAGCCCCAGGTGTGTGCGGGCAAGATACGTGGTTGTGAGGCCCAGGTGTGTGCGGGAGGGATGCCTAGATTGTGAGGCCAAGGTGTGTGCGGGTGGGGAGAGTGTGGCATCGTCAGGACATTCGCCATTAGAAATAGAAGCTAACTAAAAGGAAATGGTGTGGGGTACCCAATACTCTTGTTTCTTATATACTAATACCTGTTGTATTTGTGTTTTTGGTGAGTGTGGCTGGTGAGGTTGGTTAGATAGATTTCATTGCTATGTTTCTTGTGTTGTTCTCACGAGACATTAGGATGTCTCCCCACATGTGCATGAGAGATTTAGGTTACCCTACTGAGTATACTTGTATTCACACCCTATGTTTACCTCAGGGTTCTAGGAGGAATACCAGGGCCGTGCAGGGCCCTACTAGTCGGAAAGTTGGATTTGTTGCAGTTAATGTACTCTTGTTTTCTTTTGGTATTGTACTTTGAGCTTTCTTGTACTTGCACCTTGTTAAAAAATTGTTTAAACATGCATGTGGGCTTGGTTTGGGTTTATTTCTATACACTTGTCCTTTTCCATTTTGGTTGTTGACTTGTCCTATTTCCTGATATTAAAATAATAAAAGGGTAATGCCTCCCATATTTGTGAAAACTCATACCCTTGGTACTAGTCGCCAACCCGAGGCCTACTGGAGGTGGGACTCAGGGTTCATTATCATCATTTCACCATTTCCATCTCAAAAGGGGCATCTTTGGTGGGAGGGGGTCGTTATATATTTTTGGGAAAAAATCCCTCAAGGCATCATTGAAATATTTTTGAGGTGATTGTATTCGTTGACAAAGTGATCATATGTGTTTTAATTGTTGACAACGCAAACCATGAAATGAAAATTTGTTGACAAAGGGGATTTCATGGTGGAATGTCGAGTTCAAGAGTTGTGGTCAACGATCCATGTTTGATTCAAGAACGTCGATAATGGAATGGACGATCTGGAGGTTGTACAAAAAGAACAGATACAAGGTGGCTCCGTGAAGAGACTTGTGTGCCGATGCCTTGGAAGCTTGAGATCTTGCGCGCCTATGGTTTCTCAAAATTAGAAGATCAAAATAAGGAAAAGGAAAGAGGTTCACGCATGTTTGGAAGTGGGTCGCGCAAGTGACTTGCAGGGGAAGAGACCTACGCGCCGAGACTTGCGTGCCGAGGGAGACTTGCGCGCCATCGCACAGGGTGGTCAATTTGCCTATAAATACTGGACCACCCCTCTTCATTCTTCACCAGAGTTCAAATATTTGAAGATTTAGAGCTCCCGTCACAAAGGTGTGGTGGTCGTGCAGTGGTGTGTGGTCGCGCAGGTGAAGTTGCGTGCCGGTGGTTGAAGTTTTGCGCCGATGTGAGAAGTTGTGCACCGGTTTGCAGTTGTGCGCCAATGTTGGTTTGGGCGTAAAAGGAAGTGTGCTGCGCAAGTTTGGAGTTGAGGAAGCTTGAGTCGCGCAAGTGTCTGAGGGGGACTTGCACGCCCATTGTGACTTGTCCGCCGATATTTGCACGCCGAGATTGACTTGCGTGCCAAGTAAGGTTTGTTTCCAGCAGTGATTTCCGGGCTGTATGGAAGCTGGAAGTTTACCCGATACCTTCAGTGCAAAGATAGATTCATCTACGTGTGAAAATTGGTCTTCAACAGAGCATCTAATTACAGAGGCAGATCTATTCCTTCATGAAAATGAAGAGACCTAAAGGTCTATAAACAGTGAGTGGATATTTTTCGATGCAGTGATCAAAGGAAGAGGAAGAAGGTGATCCTCTCCACCAGTAGTGAGCCAGAGAGAGAGAAATAGGGATTTACCCTTGGAAAAATAGTGAACTGACCCTAAACCCTGTAAAGGTAGTGAGCCAAGGATAGAGTGACTATGCCTGAACCTTGTATTCCACATCTAGGGAAGAATAGTGGAATTTGGTATGACTGGAAACTTGTCAGCGTATACTCCTTGGACGTAGCCCTTAGCGGTGAACCAAGTAATAATTTCCATGTCCTCTGTATGCTTTACCTTCTGTTTATATTGTGCAACAAGAAAGTGAGAGAAGAGTGTTTTTCTTAACAGTGAAACAAGATCAGAACCTGCCTTAATTTTGAATTAGTCATACCCTGATTCACCCCCCTCTTAGGGTACTCAACCTAGTGGACCTGACACATATCATGAATAGAAGATGTTTCCTTATATGATCTCAAAGCGTAACCCTCTTCAACTCACAATGTTTTCTAAACTATGGAATGAATATGGACTGATCTAGGGATCATAATTATTTCTCTATTTGATTAAAAAGAATAAGAGAGAAATTGTTGTGTTTATATAAGGAGTGGGTTAAATACAAGGGGTAAAAAAATAATAAAAGAATAATGAAAAAAACCTGAGATATGATAGTGATGGAAAATTATAGAAATGATCATCAAAAAAATGTAAAAAATTTAAAAATGTCAGATAAAACTTATTGGAACACAAATTAACGAACTATGAGGTATTAATAAAATTGAATAAAATTATTAATAATTGAGAACAATATGAATAAAATAAAAACACATTAAAATTAAAATAATACAAAATAACTATTAATGACAAAAAACATGATAGCTAAAATAGGAATAAAAATTAATCTGCCGTCTAATTCTCAGTATTGATGGATTTCATTGAAAATTATCATTTACATTTCTGAACACTAAATAAGTGATTCTTTATATCAATATTATTATATCTTATAGTGTTTAATTGAGTATGGAAAAATTTTATAGAAAATTTTATAGTAAATTTGATAGTAAAAATAAAAAAATTGATTATGAAATCCCTTGTGGTGGGATTATTTTCGAGAACATGTGCATAATGCAACTAGATTCTATATATTAAACTTTAATATATTATAATGTTAGAATAGGTAGATTTTTCAGAGGCCATGAAAGAAAATATTAACCTAAAAAGTGTATTTTTTATTGTATTATTTTATTCTAGTCTGTATCCTCAAAATTCAACATCTAAAAATGATATTAAATTAAAACCAAAAGCTATTGGATAATGTAATGAAAGATAACAAATTCTGTTAAAAAAATCCTAAAATCATTTTGGTAGATATTATTAGAAATTATTTCGGATTATCATGATATAATTTCCAATTAAATACACCAAAAATTACATTTATTATTCTAAAATATAAATACATGTTTTTATAAATAATCTAATGTATAATTTCTAACAATAAATGAAATATAATCAAACATATCAAGTTTAATATCTGAATTCATAGGAATTATATATACCATGATATTATATAATTTAAGACTAAATTACTGGATACACTTTTATTTTAGTTCTTATTACATTTTTAAATATTATATTAAATAAAATATTAATGTAATAATATTTTTTACATTCCCCCATTATTCTAATTTCAAATTATTTTTTATGACTTTTGGAAAATAATTATACAAATATAAATTGTAAAACAATCATAATATAATGTTCTATTAACTAGTTTAGGATATTAAAATCCACAAAAACATAACTAATAAATAAAATTGGTATTATCTTTTTTATCAAACCATCAGTTCTTTTTCTAGATAATATCATTATTTGGATAGTTTAAAATTAGAATTTGGAATATAATTACATTCTAAACTAGTAGGTTGTTCTACATAAACATCATATATAACAAAAAAATTAATAAATCATGTTCTATATACATTTAGAAATGATTAAAATTCATGTATGATGTAGTTCATAGTATGACTATGATGTATTATTATTAATTGATCGATGAAAATGATCCTATATATCCACATCCTTATTCATAATTATAATTATTGTCCATTTATATAGACTTAGTAAAAATAATTCGACCATGAGAAGGATTCATATTTACAAAAATACCTTTCAGTTCCAATAAAATATTAATCCAAGGGCCTATAAACCGGGTCCAAAAAAATTTCCCTCTTGAATTAGATTAATTTTTTTATTAGGGTTAATACGTATCTCTCATATCCAAAGGATTCATCTATAGTTGTGTGATCATATGTACAGTGGATGGTATTTTTTCATGAAATGTAAATATTATTCTATATTAAACCCCTCATCTCGGATTCCAATAATAGATTATATATGGTGGTTTTAAACGTTTTAGTCAATATATAAAATACACTTTCAAGTTCTTTAGTTTTTAACCCGTCAATAGTATTTTCTTCGGGATCATGTTAAAAATAAAATGTAATGCCCTGACCCTAGTAACCTAGAGTCAGTGCAATATTACATAACATTGGCATGATACAAGGAAACATGTCACGAAAGACCAATCAATTTAGTATTATTGGAAACAAGATACATACATAAGTTCATCAATAAAACTTGAAAAAAAAATACACCAATAATTTATTCAATTAGAAACATCCAGGCCTCCTAGATTATTCCTGAAAGTCACTCGTAACAACCTTCATCATATCCTCGAAAAAGGAAACATAAGAAAGTGGTGAACTCAAAAACTCAGTAATAGAAAAAAATACATTAGAAGATAACACAAATATTATCCATAGTTAATAATTAAAAACACCTGACATTACAAATAATATAATTGAACACATTATGCCATGAATATGAGCTTAGTAAATAATTCCATAATAAAACATTGTCATGGGTATTCTCTAGTCGAATAACTAAATGAACCATGTATATTATTTTCATAATGAGGGAATGTATAATTCGGGACATTTTGAAACCTTTTTTCAAGGCCTCATCAAAGAAATCTAAAAATGATTAAGGCCTCGGCCAAAACCATATATCAATTTGGGAAATTCCTCTTCTAATTCCTTGTCTAGTTGTCTCATTGGACATATTGATGCACCGAGGAGCTATAGCGGGCTCCACCCATCACTTACTAAGTCCAATACATTCCTCATATGAAAAGGTTGAAATATAACATAAATATTAATATCAAAACTATCATATGAAATGTCAATACATTAACCATAATCCGCGAATTGTATAAAAATAGCACATCCACAGTCAAACATATCACAAAACCATAAATACAACATGGATGATTTGTATCAATATAAATAAACTTCGAACAAGTGTAAAATTTATCAAAATATGTTGACATAGACGAAATCAAAACTAATTGAGCGCATTATTTCATAATATTTTTAAATCACTTAAGAGTAAGGTAATTATAAAAGAAAACAAATATTTTTAAAATATTCTTATAAGATATTATGGGAATATTTGGAGATGTTATAAAGGAAAAAATATCCACACCCACTGTATATGTTAAAAAAGACATTCTTACAATAATTTTTCCCCAAAGGTCACAATATACCTTGTTTGGAAAATGACGAAAAGATTCATTTCAAAATTGATAAGGTCAAATAATGGTACAAATTAATTTAACCCATAGTCTAATAAATAGTAGAAATGTTTTTGAAATTATTTTTAAATAAATACAGATGTGGATGATAAGAATTTCCTAGTAGATAAACACGTATAAACAACCTTAGACAATGAAGAGATTATAGAATTATCCCTTAACATGTAATTTTACATAGTTGATGGTATGATAACCTCATGTATAATAGTTAAAATATTTTCATTAAATTATAGACAAACTATATACATAAATATGATATCATATATGATCCTCTAATATTTCTTGGTTAATAATATTTCAGTAGTATTATCACTTCGGGTGTAAACGGATTCGTTTTCCATTATACGTTTGGTTATGTAAGCCATGAATTTTATGGATATGATGTATTTGATTCATATCGTGAATCATATTATGTTCTTAAAAATTATTTTTAATGATAAAATGAAAATTATTCTTGAATTATTACAAAAGGGAATTAATCTCATCGTATTCGTGCAGGCGGTAATCCGTACGTGCGAACGAGTGACGATATCATTATATTGTCAGTAAAATTTTATGTAATTGTATATTATATCATATATAAAGAATCATTAACATGTTATATTTATTATTAATTCAGTTATACTCATTATTATACCCATCCAAAAAATGATGTTTTTGAATAACAAACTACACCACGTTGTGGAGAAGTTAAGTCGTACGTACGCACGTATGGTGACATTGTCATTTATAGGATGGATAGAATAATGAATATGGTTGTAAAAAAATTATAATAACATCATAGTTTGTAAAAGGTACTGCAGTTATTATTTTGGTATGAAAACAGCAATTAAAGAAGAAGTGGAATAAGAAAAGAACTTGAAAGGGGTGGTGAAATTATTATCTCTTCTTTCGTTGTTTCCTTGGGAGTTGATCCAAAGGGATCCTTAGGTATCCTTTTTGAACAAAGTATGAACATTAGATTGAAGTGAGGGTAGTTGGGAGGATATTTCAAAAGGGTTTGTCCAAGACAAATGGAATTGGATGTGTGAGTTGGAGAGATAGAGAAATACCCTTTTAGAATAGAGGTGAGGGTCACTTTAGGAAAGCATGAAGTATTATTTTATTATACAACAGTATTTTGTCTATAATGGCTCCAAAACGATTTATTAGGATTTTAAGGTATGTATGAGTCTAAAAATATTCGAAAAATATATTTTAGATAGGTTTAAGTCACTATATTAACCTTATCGATTAGATTTAACTCTTTGTTAAATTGTTTAATATTTAACATGTCTCCTTGTATTTTTATATTATATGGTTAAAATACATACTATAAAATTCCAAGAGAACCCCAAGTGGTTCATCAATGACATATATATTATTATATATTTTATTTGGCTGAACATTAGATTTTGAAGACTATTATATTATTTAATAATGTAGAATTTGTTTTAAAAACTCGTTTATGTCAATTTTGAAACAATTTAATATCAGATTTTTGTTAAATTCCTAAAAATAGTATTACTTAAAATAAATTCATTTAATCAACCCCAACATGTAATATTAACCTATAAAATTCTTTTAATTCATCAAATTCTCAATTTTAATTTATTTTTATATTTATAATAACAATTATTTAAACTTTTCATTAATTAGGTTATTATTTCCACATCATTGTGTCATAAATTAATTTAATTATTTAATGTATAAAAATTATAAATAAAATACCATTATGTAGGATATATTTTTAGATGAAAAATAAATATTTATAGTAGAATTTATCTTATGTGTAACTATATACTAAAAATGGATTATTTATTAAACATTGAATTCAATAATTTTAACTATTTTGTAAATAAAATAATAATAAATGTCCTAATATAATCCTTGTGATCCAAAAGGATCATATATTATTCCTACGGTTGTTTTTGGTCGAATTACATTTATCCAATATAATTATGACATGTCTTAGGGTAATTATAATAGTATTTTTACCTTTAATTACCCTATTTACTATTAACCGTGTTAAATAAAAGTTAAAGGTTACTATTCACAAAACATCATTTTCATATTATTTAAAAAAAATTACATACTGATTTCAACGGTATCTCTCATATTTTTTAAATTCAACTCATAGAAGTGTTAAAATTATTTTTATACAAATTTTTAAATGCTTCTAGATGGTGGGTAAAAGAGGGTAAAAAGTTCAATAAGATTTTACACATCTAATTTTGTTAAAAAATTGACTCCAATGAATTATATTGAACTAATAATTGTATTATGTATCTATTTTGAAATAAAATAAATAAAATAAATAATTATGAAAAAAAATTTGATTTTATATAAAAACTTGTTTTTTAACTATTCATCGAAAATTGAATGTTTTCACAAAAATACCAATAATTCACCCTAAGAAAATTTCGATATTCTAAATCCAAAAAAGAAGTCCATTTTGAAAAATGAAATTTAAAAAATTTAAAAAAGAGGGTATTAAAATTCATAATAGCTAGTTCTATTGGTTGTGGTGTGTTAAAACTACATGTTGCGTACAATGCATTCTACTGTATTACTCCACATGAAACGTACCATTGAATCTTGGGGTGTTACATTATCTCATCCTTCAAATAATTTGTTCCTTTAAATTTCTAGAATATCAGTAAATAAATGATTCTGGTGGTTCTTCATCATAAGTTCCTCGGGTTCCCCCATTACATCTTCCATCTTATGGTTTCTCCAAAGAACATTTACCACATGAGTCATCTGGATTCTCACCACTTGTTCTCTAGTCTCAAGAATAATGATTAGCCCTTCGTAATAAGACTGGTCTGGTTCTATTATTATTTCTTCAAAGGTGAGTAAATGCATTGGTTCAGGCATGTATTTTCTCAACATTGATTTGTGACACACATCATAAACATTGGAGAGACTTTCCAGCACTTCTAAATGATAAGATACAAATCAAATTAATTCAAGAATTTTGAATGTTCTTATGTAATTAGGACTAAATTGACCCTTCATACCGAAATTTTTAACACCCTTCCATGAAGAATATTTCATAAAAACATGATCACCTTCTTGAAATTCCAAATCCTTCCTTCGATTATCAGAATAAATCATATTCCTACATTGAGAAGCTTTGATGTGGGTTTCAATAATCTTCACCTTTTACATTATTTCCTCAACAAGTTCTTGGCCTATGAGTTTTCTTTCACTAACATCATCCCAACATGTAGGCATGTAACATCTCTACCCATATAATGCTTCATATGGTGTCGTCTGAATACTTGAATGGAAGCTATTGTTAGAGGAAAATTATACCATAGCTAAATACTGATCCCACATACATTTAATGTCCTTTGAGCAAGATCTCAACATGATTTCTACGGTATGAATAGTATGTTTTGATTGTCCATAATTTTGAGGGTGGTAGATAGTGCTCAAATAGAAGTTCAGTATTAAGGTATTCTTGAAGACTTTTCCAAAAACATGATGTAAAACGAGGATCACGATCTAAATCAATCAGTAATGTCACCCCATGAAGTCGTACAACATCATTAATATATAGTCTTCTTAAATAATCAACTATTAAACAATATCTTATAAAAATAAATAGTGATGACATGGTAAAACGATCAGTAATGACCTATAATGCGTCATTCCTTATAGGAGTCATTGGTAACCCCTTGACAATGTCTATTGTTATATCATCCCATTTCTACTCAGGTATAGGAAGAGGGTTCCTGACACCTATAGGATGTTGCCTTACAGCATTCATTTATTAAAAAACCATACATCAAGAGACATATTCCACAATATCCCTCTTCATGTTACCTAACAAAAAACATTCCTTCAAATAATTATACTTCTTAGTGCTACCTGGATATATAGATAAATTGGAGCTATGAGCATCATCCAAAAAATCCCTTTTCAGATCAGGTATGTCATTAATAAATAATCTCTTCCCAAATTTCAAAATCTCATCTACATATACGACATCGATCATTCTCCCATCATTCACAGCTATAAATTTATTTTGAAACTCCTCGTCATCAGCCTGATAAATGTTTATAGTTTCTAGTAAATATGGTTCCTCAACCATTTGAAAAATTATCGATGTTTCATATTCCTAGATTATTCAGATATCCATATTTACTAAATCTATTAAAATTGGATCCCTTTGAACTCTCTCCTTGTTCAGAACATCATCATAATTTCTGCACAAAGAATCATCCACTTTATTCTCCTTCCCCAGGTGGTAGCGTATAGTGAAATAATAATCTTTGAGTAGTTCTAGCTAGCCCCTTTGCCTCAGGTGGAGTTCTTTCTATGATAAAATATACATGAAACTTTTTTGATAGGTATATGTCTCACATTTTTCACCATAGAGATATTGTCTCCATATCTTTAAAGAAATGATTACAGGTGCTAAATCAAGATTATGAGTCGGATAGTTGTGTTCATTAATTTTTAGCTGTCATGTTGTACAGGCAATAACACTACCATTCTGCATAAGGACACAGCCAAGTCCTTTCTTTGAAGCATCATTATAAATAACAAACCCACCATTCCTCGATGATAGAGTCAAGAGGGGATACTTAACTAATGTTCTCTACATCTATTCAAAACATTCTTCACATTCGTTTTTACAAACAAATTTAACACCTTTACATGTGATCTATGTTAATGGTTTATCCAATCAATAAATATTCTAGACAAACAACTGATATTAACCTTCTAAACCAATAAAACTGCATACCTCAGTTATACTCATAGGTGTGGGTCATTCATGAATTGATCTTATCATTGAGGTATCAACAAATATTCCATCCATAGAGAAAAAATGACCAATAAAAAAATTTCCTAAATCCAAAATTACCACTATATAAAATTCCCATATAATACGTTTCTTATAAGAGTTTTCAGAATAATGTGCAAGTGATTTTCATGACCTTTTTAGATTTCAGAGTATACCAAGATATAATCAATAAAAACCTCTAAAAAGTCATCAATATATTCCATGATAAAATTATTCATTAGATCCATGATGATTGAGAGTTCATTAGGTAGCCCAAAAGTCATTACCATAAACTTGTAATGCTCGTACTATGTTCAAAATGTTTTCTTCAGAATGTCTTCCTTCTTCACACAAATCTGACAGGATCCAGATCAAAGGTCAATCATTGAATAATATTGAGCTCAATGAATATTATCAAATAAATCATCAATGCGAGGTATGAGATACTTGTTATTAATTTTTATAGCAATGATCTCCATGTAGTTAATGCACATCTCATAGATCCATCATTCTTTTTAACAAAAAAGAATTTGTCTCCCTTTGGAGAAACACTTGGGTGAATAAATTCATTATAACTCAATTCCTCTTGCTTTTTGTTTTGTTCCACTAATTCCACAGTGTCCATTCTATAAGGGGTCTTCTATACGGGCCTTGAACTAGGAATTATGGAAAACTCAATTTCTCATTGTGGAGGATATCAAGGTAAATCCTATAGAAACACATCAATATATTCTTGCACAAAACGTACATACTATATTTTAACATTCATTTCCTCACCCACAATTATTTCATTCTCTTCCTCTATTATAATTAAATTTGGTCTATCTACTGGTGGTGGATCTAGATAAGAATCTGATGGTGAGATTTCATCTCTAAATATAAGTTACTCGTTATCATATTTGATAATTGTAACCTCATTCTTTTAACAATAAATTTTCCAATCCATGTCTGAAAGACAATCTCTACCGAGGATTATATCAAATTCAATCATGGGTTTGATGATGAGATTAGAATATAAATCACATTAATTTACCCTAATGGGAACTTATTCAAAAAACATTATTGCAATGATACTTCCCTTAGGTTTTTTGAATGACAACTCCCTTATAAAGTTAGGTTTGGGATATCTAATTTTCATGGAAAACAAGAAAGATATGAAACAATGAGATAATCGAGAATCAAATAATGCATTGGATAAATTTGATAAAACCATTAAATTACATGCCACCACATCATTTAGAGCTTCAACCTCTGTAGTAGTGGTCATATAAGCTTGGCCTTGCTCCCTGGGCCATTTCTGTGGTATGTTTCCTTGGCACATAGAAAATTCATGTGCATAATGTCCCACTACCTAAAAGATTATAATTGAACATTTGTAGCTTATTTCTTCCCCTTTAAATCACTAGAATGATGTCCTTTTCGTCTACATTTCTAGCATACACATTTTTCTTTTAGATAAGAACCAGGGTGCTTCCTTCCACAATTATCAGAGGGTGGAAATTCAACTCTTCCCTTCTTCAATGTTTCCTTATTTTCATAACCATAGTGTTTAGTAGATATCTTTTTCTATTTATTTGCTATAAATTAATTAGATATAGATAATTTCTTCTCTATGTTGATAACACATGAGATAATATCTTCATACGATGAGAAGGATTGCAAGAATAATGCTCCATGAAAAAAAATGTAACCCAACCAAAAATGATCAATCATAATTCTTGGGTTACATATAAAATCTCAATCATATTTTTCTACCCTTGTAAAGTTAGGTTCATACTTTGCGACATTATCATCCTATTTTTACATCAGACTTAGAAATTGCACTTCTATATCAGCTCAATGGTCACGAGGAAATTATTTTTCTATGAAAATATCTTTAACTCCAAAAATTCTATACATGATTATTCATCATCCTTTTTTGCGTTTTGAATTATTGACCACCGTTAATTTGAATCTCCCATGAGGCGAGAAACTTCCAAGACCACTTTTTCCCTTTCAATTCTCCCTAAAGCATGAAATATTTTCTCTGTGTAACCTATCCATTGCTCAGCTACAAATGGATTTTTATACCCATAGAATGTTGGTGGTCGTTTCCTCATAAAGAAGCCTAGCATTGATCCTCCACATTGTGGTTCAGGGTCCTCCATAGGTGAATGTTTATTATTCAAAACAGGAGTGAGTTGTCTTAGTATGGTAATAAGTTGACCAACACCATTTTCATCAACAACTCCACTATAATTATATTGATTGGGAGGGTAGTCCCTATAGGGATATCATACATTGATATGGTTTCCATTCGTTCCACTAGGAACCATTTCTAACCAATGGTGTACACTATATTAGTTTATGAATCACAATCCATAATTCCAAACTTGTAAAACACTTAATGTAAATTGAGCATTTTATGGATATAATCCACAATAATAAAAATATTTTCATTGAGAACATATATAATATTAAATCATTCAAAATGGTATGTAAATAAAATTAGAATTATCCTAATCATATCCTTAGGGATTTTCGTATCCAAGAGTGTAGTAAGTGTCGTTTTCGTGCACCTGTTCCCGTTCGAGTCGAGCTCAAAGCGGTGTTTTCACGTTTTACCCCTTGGTACATCTATTCTAGAGCCGCCTCAGCCTACTCATATCGATACAAGGATATATATCTCTTAACACTCAAAAAATCTCTATAGGTCAAAATTTTTTGGATGTTCTTCTATACTAATCACCAATGTCTATCTTTGGGTGGTGTTATCTAATCGAAGTTTTTCTAAATCTAGTTTCAATGGTTTATAATAAATTTATTTTGAAAACATCTATAAATTCATGACCCTAGTTCCCAAAGTGGGTGAACTATTACATAACATTTGAATGATACAAGGAATCATGTCCCGAAATAATGAAAATTTTAGTATTATTGGAAACAAGATACATACATAAGTTTAACATTACAACATGAAAAGAAAACAACATTAATTTACTCCATTTGTAACATTTGAGCTTCTTAGATTATTCCTACAAGTCACTCATAAATAAATTATTTATATTGTGGGAAAATGAAACATATACAAGGGGTGAGATCAAATGCTCACTAAGAGTAAGCAATACGTCAGAAATATCATAAATATTATGCATAGTGAATAATTAAAAACACATGCCTTTTTAATTAATAAACAAGAAAACCATATGGCCGGAATATGATATGAGTAAATGATTCCATAATAAAAAATTGTCATTGGTATTTTACAAGTCAAATAAAAACATGAACCATCAATATTATTTTCATAATAAAAGAATGTATAATGTCGGTCATTCAGAAACATTTTTTCAAGGCCACATCCAAGACATCTAAAAATGATTAAGGCATTGGGAAAAACAATATATAAAATTTGTAAAGGCCTCGTCCAATTCAACGTCAAATTGTATCTTGAGACCTACTAATGCACTGAGGGGTTATATAGTGCTCCACACGTCACTTACTATGTACAATATATTCCTCATATGAAAAGGTAGAGTCATTACATAAACATTCATATTAAAACTAGCATATGAAAAGTCAATACTTCAACCATAAACCATGAATGTTATAAAAATAAAACATCCACATTCAAAAATATCACAAAAAATTAAAGAAACTATGTAATATTTGTATCATAATAAATAAACTTCAAACAAGTGTAAATTTTTTTAACGAATGTTGGCATATATGAAATCCAATCTATTTGGGAGGTATATATGTTTCTATTTTGAAATCATTTAAGTGTCCAATATTTTTAAAAGTAAACATTTATTTTGAAAATATTATTATAAAATTTTATGGGATGCTTTGAAGATGTTATAATAGTAGAAAATAGCGGCCCCCACCGTATACGTTAAAAACAACATTTCTACATTAATTTTTCCAAAAAGGTCATAATGTACCTTTTTTGGAAAACAATGGAATAATTCCTTTCAAAACATATAAGGTCAAATATGGGTATAAATTAATTTAACCCGAAGTCTAGTAAATAGTAAAATTGTTTTGAAATACATTTTTACGAAAAAACGAATGTGGATGATAAGGAGGTCCCAGTAGCTACTCATGTACAAACAACCTCAGATAATGAATAGATTTTAGAATTAACCATTACCGTATACATTTACATAGTTGATAGTATTTTATCCTCTAGTATAATAGTTAAAACATTTTATTAAATTATACAAGAACTATATACATAAATAATATATCATATATGATCTCTTAATATTGCATTGGTTATAATATTTTAGTAGTACCATCATTTCAAAGTGTTAACTGATTCGTTTTCCTTTATTTGAATGGTTACATAATCCATGTTAGTTATGTATAACATGTATATGATTTATATCCATAATAATATTAAGTTTTTAAACATTATTATTAATCCTAAAAAGAAAATTATTCTTGAATGATTATAATGGGGAATGAACCTTACCTCGTTCGTGGATAAGATAATACGTACGTACACACGAGAAAAAATATCATTATATTGATGGTGAAGTCATATATAATTGGATGTTATATCACAAATAACGATTAATTAACATATTATATTTATTATTTACATCAGATATACTCATTATTATACACTTCCAAATAATGAATTGTTTGAATAACAAACTACACGATGATGTGGAAACGGTAAGTCGTATGTACGCACGTTTGGTGACTCTATCATTTATTGGATGGATTGAATAATGAATAAGGATGTACCAAATTTATAATAAAATTACATTATGTAGAAGTTATTAGATTGATTATGTTTTTATGGAAACAATAATTAAATATGAAGTGGAAGATGCAATGAACTTGAAAGTGGGTGGTGAAATTATCACCTCTTCTTCGGGTGTTTCCTTTTGAGTTGATCAAAAGGGCACTTTAAGTTGGATTTCTGATCAATGTAAGGAATCTATGTCGAAGTGAGGGAAGTTGAGAGGATATTTGAGTAGGTTTTGGATTAGGAAAATGGAGTTGTAGGTGTGATTTTGAGAGATAGGGATGTACCCTTTTATAAGAGAGGTGAAGGTCACTTTAGGAAGGCCTGAAATATTATTTTATTATACAATCATATTAGTTTCTTAATGGCACAAAAATGATTTATATTGAATATATGGAGGGTATGGGACCAAAAACATTCAAAAATGTGTTTTTAAACAGATTTAGGACACCAATTTATCGTTATCATTTAGATTTAACTCTTGGTTAAATAGTTTAACATTTACCAGGTCTCCTTGTATTTTTATATTATATGGTCAAACAAACATAATATAAAATGCCAAAAGAACTCCAAGTGGTTAATTAATGACATATATTTTATTATATATGTCCTTTGGCCGAACCATTGAATTTTCGGACAATTATATTATTTAATAATATAGTATTTGATTGGAAAACTCATTTATGTAAATTTTGTCACTATTTTGAATTTGATTTTTGTTAAAGACCTAACAACATTATGTAACATCCCAGGTAAATAATGAACAATAAAATTTAATATTAATTATTATTTGTGGATTAATTATTATTTTTACTCTAAAGGGTATGCTATGTTCGATGGCGTACCCGATACGCAATAGTGGGTTTCTTTGAAATCTTACGTTGCACACTAATAATATAATATAATTATTTTAATGATACTTAATTTAAATCCATTGTATTGGCGAGAATGAAATGAACTAACAAAAATAAGAATATACATTTTTTTAAATTTTTTTTACATTTATGAAATAAATTTTAGAAGCTTAAATTGTGAATGAATTTGATTTTAAGTATAAATACTCTAATATTATTTAAAAGGTCAATTTACCACATTTTGATGGTGAACCATATTTAAATCCCATTTTGGTCAGTTTTATATGTTCTATTTGAGGAAATAACATTCTTCTTTAGAATTGGGACATTAAAATTTACCTTGCGTAAAATTTTGGTATTTTTATGATAAAATTTATTTTTTAATGAATAGTGAAAAATACTATTTTTTCATTCAAATATACAGTTTAATATAATATATTTATATGGATATATTATATTTTTCATTGGTTTTAAAGTTTAATCAGATTATAATTTTACCGTTTAATCTAATGATGGTCATTGAAATTAATTTCTCATTGAAATTTGACATAAAAATTGTCAATCTTTTGATAGATATTGTTTCTTAAAACACGCTATTTGTTTTGAAAATGGGAATTATTTTTAAATTAATTAATGGAAATTCTATGTTTTTAATTTGGTAAAATAGAAATCATATTGTAATTCCTAATATTAAATATAGTGTCGGCTGAATTTATGGTGTTTTTCGGAAAAACATAAATTTTTGATGAATAGTGAAACAACATAGTAGTAGTTAAAAAACTGACATTTTCAATTAAATGAATTTTTACGGCTTCTGTGAATTGAATTTAAAAAATATTACATACATGTATATTATTATTAAATAATATATGGTTCAATAAGATGAAAATAATTATTTGGTGAATAGTAACTTTTGACTTTTATTTACAACTGTTAAAGGTAAATTGGGTAATTCAAGTTAGAAGAAATATCATAATAATACAAAGTTACCTTCATACTTGTCCTAACCTTATTAAAGGTGTAATGTATTACCGTGGGCATCTATGGGTCGATTTTGGGACCCCATGGAGCCACTTAAGAGTGATAATGACCCTTTATTTTAATTAGTTAAATGTAAAGGCCAATATAACAAAAATAAATATCTTCTAGTAAATTACTTTTTACATAGGGTTCTATAAGGTATAGTTTTGAATATAATAACTAATTGGAATGATACAAATATTTCCTAAATCATTGTAATTTTTTATAATTTTTATACATAAAATAAATTAAATTATTTATAAGACAAAAATGATGTAGTATTTACCTCAATAATAAATGATTTTAATAAATAAGATTATAAATAAAAAATATCTTCTAAAACCTATAAATTTCTTATTGGATGAATTTATTTCGACCATGTTTCATATTATATTAGACTTTAATATTTTTTGTACCTTTACAAATCTAAAATAATTATATTATAAAATAATATTTTCACACTTTCTTAAAGAGTCCCTCTTCCCCCTTATAAAAAGCCCCCACTTCTAACTCATTCCACACACCTCTAAAGCCCCTTGTCTCGCCCAAAACCTTCCCAAATAATCTTTCAAGATCCCTCTTTTGCACCTAGATACCTTACCTTAGGCCTAAGTCACCTCAACATGTCCTTTTGGTTCAAACCATAGGGAGTTACCCAAATTAAAGGTAATGGTTTCCCTTATCTTTATTTCTTTTATTTTACTTCTCCAACCCCTAAACTCTTTTTATTCCTTTATTTTATAACAACACCAGTATCCTCAATATACAAGGATGTTGTTATGAGAAGGATTCAAACTACACTTACACACACCTCCATCTAATGGGTAATGAACCTATTGTTTCTGTGGATGGAAAACCAACGCCTCACGAAGCGACGATTGTCCAATTATCTCCTTCTGCCTCTCATGGTGGCCATTAAGATGGAACTGTATTTATATATGATATATATTATGTTTGTATTTTAATTATTCTTATATATTTTTCTTCTATATCATACCTTTATGGCTTCCATAGTTGGTAAACACTATAATTTCATTTGAGGAAGTGCGGACTACCGCCCCCTCAAAGTGATATGACTCGTTAATGCCATATGTGGGACATATAAAGGATATATTTAATGATATTATATTTAATATTATACTGTAATTATTATATAAATGTGTATCATTATATTTTAATTTTTTTAAAGTACAAAATATAAATTCATGTAGCGTCCATGAGTACGTAGGACTTAACGTATCAATGAATGGTGCATTTCATTTTTTATCTCAAAATGTTATGTACTATTATAAATACATATATATAATAGATATATAAGATATATATGATATCTAAATAATTAATATCATCCTGGAGATAATGAAATTTTGACCACATGGACAAATTGTTATTATGACAAGTTCATTTTAACTCAAATTCTGAACATCGAGAAAATATCAGATATGAACTAAAATGATTAACCAATTGTTATAGAAAGGTAATAAGTGATATAAAAGAAATAATAAACATTTAAAATTTTCTTATTGAAGTAGAAATTAAGACATGTTTATTATTCAGGAAGAACCCAGAACATACGAGTTAAGTTAGACACAAGGTAAGGGATTTCTTATCTCTCTTTTAATTGTGTGAGATTTCCATTGTTCTCCAGCTATTTATTTCATGTGGTGATTTGTGTAATTACATATGATATATATTATCATGATTCTATTTTTATTCATTGTATTATGTGATTAATTTGGTGGTTGTTAAATTTTGGTCATTCAACTCGATTGATTACAACGTGGTAAGGGATTTTCATCTCACTTTTTATTCCCGTAAGATTCGTGATATATTTGAAACTATTTACTTTTGTTTGATGTATGTACTAAACATAGGGGTATTCATTATGTAATATAATTCAATTTATGGGTATTTAAGTATTAATTTTATGATCCTTTTCTCATGGGTTGTACGTTTCGTATGTTACCAAATTGGTAAGAAATCCTTTTACCCAAATTTCCATTCCTTGGGTTAATCTTAGAATTATTAATTATGTCGTGATATGATTATGAGTGGAATAAATATTTATTAATCTATGTTTTAATTTAAACTACCCTTTGTGTGAATATACTTTTGATACACATAATCATTCCATTGATAAATTCTCATGTCATAGATATGAACTAGATAAGAGTAATTTTAACTCAATCTCCATTCACTGAGTCAAACATCCAAGTCATTGGTTTTATCTTAAAAAGAACATGTGTGAATTTCCAATGATATATTAACAATTAATATCCAATAATATTTAGTGTATTTATATTTTTCACACATTATTATGTAATTTATTAATCCTTAATCTAAGGATATGTTTTTTATAAGGGATTTTATCTCAATTTACATTTCATTGAGACATCATTTTCATTATGCACCAATTCACATTTATAAGGTGTATCTAATGTATGTTGGCCTATTATATCATTAATACCTTTATTCTCGTGATATTATAAAGTTCTGATTCACTGTTATTCCTCAATTTTTTTAATGGGTCCCTCATTTTGTTGAAAAGTATTTAACTAAAATATCGTTTTGAATCATATAAATATTTATTCTTCTAAATCGTTCTCATTGATACTCATGTTTTAAAAATGGTTTTAAGGATTTATTTATATGGAAATTAATGTTTTCAAATGATTAATTTATTTAAAATATTAACAGTCATATGAGACACTTTGATTCAAAAATTTCTTTATTAATTGTTTTAAATGGTTTTGAAAATGGTTTGATAAAGAATTATTTATTTCAATATCTGGATTTGATATATTCGAATGTGGAAATTTTATATTTCCATTATTCTTGTGTTATGTGTTATGGTTATGTTATTGTTATTGGTCATTTTTTACGTATACATGTGCTTCTGTGATAAACCTAGGGCGGGTGAGCGCGAGATAGCTCTCTAATGAATTGGGTAACGTGACAGAGGTAAATGAGAATGTTTCTCCACATATATTTACGAAATATACTGTGATGGGTATTCCAAATGTGACTCCATATGCAGTTATGATAGTTACAATGTATGTATGTTATTAATTCAATAAGTTACCTTTATGATTTATGATTTTGTATGTTATTAAAAAATCGTATGATTTCATGAGGTATATTAATATTCAAAAGTATGGTTTCAGTGATTTTTATTTATTTATGGTCTAATGTTTCTTTTCATTATTTTATATCCCTTACTGTGATTTTTATTCTCATCCATGGTTTTTAAATGTTTTTCATAGGACATAAATATGAATACTGTCAAGGATGAGACCAAGGAAAAGTCATTCTGTCTAAAACATGGAACTAGACATGTCTCTTTTTCTAAGAGTTTTTATTTTATGAAAAATGTATATTGGGTAGTAGTGTCTAAATGTAATATTCAAGTTGTTATGAAATAGATATGGAAAAATTCTCTAAAACTCTAAACCTGAAAAAACCCTCAATGTGATTTCTTAACAGAAATAAAATTATGTAATGTTTAAGGCTGGGTCCTTATAGTTTTTATCAGAGGTCAGTTTAGATAACATTTGAGGTTATGGTGTGATTTAATCGTAAGTGACATAACTATAACGGATAACATATTGGAAAGAGTCATAGTTTTTTAGATAATGTGAATGGGTTTAACGTATCATGAAGAATTCTATCTTAATATTTACCCTCCTCATAAGATATTATATGATGATTTTTCTGACATACTGACACTGAAATTTTTGGTTTTAGTAAATTGTTGGATCTAGTAGGCACCAAAGTAATAGTGGATGTGAAGAAAACTGTGATGGTTTTCTAAATGAGTAACTGAATGAAATGGTAGATGCAATGAGAACTCTTGTGTTTATTCTTGAGCGAATATCGGGAGTCTTGATTGGAATCATCATCCTTGGTGATTTTTATAAGGCTTCATATATGCGAGAAAAAAACTCCCTACAAATGTTTAGGTAATAATCATAAAGGAATGTATGTTCAAAAACCTATCTGTAAAGGATGTGGAAAGAAACACCTTGTACAATGTTTCAATGGTATGGTAAGATTCTATAGATTTGGAAATGAAGGTCATAATGCAAGAACATGCCATGGATAAAGGAATCATTTAGTTGAATCTAATAAATGGAATGATGTTCTTTCTGAGGGATCAATTGAATGTTTTAATTGTAGTGTGCAAGGTCATTATACAAAAATATGTCCTATGAATATGGATCGAGAATGGGATCACCAGGATTATTCAAATATAAGATCGCCAATACCCAATACCATTCCAATTGAGTATGAGAAAATTGACAATGACTAATGAAAGGTAGGGATTAACTCTTAACTAATTCTTATACATTATTGAATATTAGGATATGAATCGTGATTTTGTTTGCAGAAAAGAAGTATTTCAGAATATGTTGTAAAGGAATGGTTAATGGATCATTATGTATGTTTAATTAGTAAGACCTCTACATATATGGGATTCATGTGTTATGGTAGATTTTATTATAGTGAAATGCTTAAAAGTATTAAGGCTATTTTAGAGATGAGATTACATTAGAAAACATTTTATACTATGTTTAACACTAAAGTATGATACATGCAAATTGTACTCATGGAATAATTATAATTTCATTTGTGGAAAGAGTTTTAATGAAGAATTTGGGTTTATATGATCTTTGAATTTGAGGAAATTACAAGTAAATACATTTTCGGATGCAAAATGAAATTTATTAGATAACATTTAATATATGTTGTGGTTATTATGGATGACTTTATCTATTTTTGGGAATATTTTATAAATATATAGTTTTTGTAAAAGGAAAACACGCAGACCGCTTGACAACACGTCGCGTCAGAAATTGTTGCGGGAATCGAACCCACAACCAAAGTTCGAGTGATATTTATCACCTACCACTGGGATAGGTGTAGTCCCTGGTTAATATGTATAATTAATTTTAGATAGATGAATTTATTAATCAATAATACGTTTATTTTGGGTTATTTATGGAAATTATTAACCTATCTTAGAAAATATGTGATTAGGCTAATTACACTTCAGTATGAGACTTTAAGAGTAATTGATTTTTTGGAGATAAATGTTAAGATTTATCAAGGAATACAATGTGATTAAATCCTTCTGAGATTTTGTCATCAATCATAGTTTTTACTACATTGAATAATTTTATGGACAATGGTTTATTGAATGGTATTTATTGAACATTGGGTTTTTTTTTAACAAATTTTGATTATTAAGAGTAGTTTTTATTTTTGTAAAAGATTATCCATTTGGGGTTTATCTGATGTTCAACTAACTATTTTGGTTTTGGTTAATGTCTATAGACATTGGAAAAAATATAGTTCATCTTTTTTGGATTAAGTGATTCTCTAGAGGTTGATTATTGCGCTTTCAATGTGAAAAAAGACATCTCAAATACACATAATTTGAAGAAGAAATGAGTTTGTGGTAGGAATTTAGAAATGGATGAAAGTATACATGACAAGTAAGTATGTTTCCATCTGTTTTTAGTTATACTCATAAATAAATTCCACAAATTTATAAAAAGATACATAACATAAAAACTTTGTCTGTTAACATTTCCCATCGGGGAATCAAAGCCCGTTTAACCCCTCACATGTTTGTGATTTTCTAGTTGTTAAATTTCTCTTAATCGTGTTTTATATCACTTTCCTTTAGAACATAATAGTTTTATTTCTCTTCCCTATCCATGTTTTTCTAGTTAGTATCCTAGTATAGGTTCTCTTGGATAACTTTGGGTTTCCTTTTTTTTCTTTTAATGTGATAGTTTTATTGACTCTTTTTCTAATGTGGGACTTTAAATGATCTTTCCGAGCCCAATTTTAAAATTTTGTGGACGCATCTTCCAAAAGGGGGGAAGGATGTAACATACCAGGTAAATATAGAACATGAAATTTTAATAATTATTAATATTTATGGATTAGATATAAATTTTACTCTAAAATGGATTCTATGTTCGATGGTGTACCTGATAAACAACAATGAGTTTCTTTGAAATCTTACGATGCACACTAAGAATATAATATTATTATTTTAATGATAGTAAACGCCTAACTGTTTTATTGGCCAGAATGAAAAGAACTAACAAAAAATTAAATATACGTATTTGTTAAATGTTATAAAAATTTTCCGATAAATTTTGGAGGATTAAAACGTGAATTAATTTGATTTTAAACATAAATATTATAATATTGTTTAAAAGGTCAATTTACCACCTTTTGATGGATAACCCTCATTAAATCTTGTTTTAGTAACTTTTATATGTTCTATTTGACAAAATTAACTTCTCCTTTAAAATCATGACATTAACATTTACATTAGGTAATTTTTTTAATTACTAAAATACATTTTCTTATGAATTGTGAAAAATACTATATTTAAATTAAAATCTACTTTTTACTATAGTTTATTTATATGGCTAGATTATATTTTTAATTGGTTTTAATGTTTATTTGGAATATATTTTTTCCAACTAATCTAATGATGGACATTGTAATTAATTTTACATTGAAATTAGTCATAAACAACTTTCAGTCTTCTGATTGATATTGTTTCTTAAAAACACGCTATTTATTTTGAAAATGGGAATTAATTTTAAATTAATTAATGCAACATCTATTTTTTGAAATTTGTAAGATAGAAATCTATTTTTTATTCAGAATATCAAATATATCTTAGGCATAATTTTTGGTATTTTTCTGGAAAACATCAATTTCTGATGAATAGTGAAACCACTTGGTAGTAGTTAAAAATTGACCTTTTATTTTAAATGAAATTTTACCACTTATGTGAATTGAATTTAAAAAATTCTATATACATGGTTGTTATTATTAATTAATATTTGGTTCAATAAGATGAAAATAATTTTTGGGTGAATTGTAACTTTTGACGTGTATTTACCGCGGTTAAAGGTAAATAGGGTAATTTAAGGAAAAATGAATATCATAATAACAAAACAATACCTTAAAACTTGTCCTAAACCTATTGGATGAGTCATGGCCGACCATGGTCAATTTTGGGTCAATTTTTAGACTCCATGGATCCTCATAACAGTGATAATGACACTTTATTTTAATTAATTTAACGTAAAGACCAAAATCACATAAACAAATATCTTTTAGTAAATCAACTTTTACATAGGGTTATATAAGTTATAATTTCGACAATATATATTCATTGGAAAGATAAAATTATTTCCTACATCATGGTTTTTTTATAATTTTTAGATATCAAATATCTTAAATTATTAATGACACCAAAATGTTGTCATATTTACCTCATTAATATATGATTTAAATAAGTAAGATTATAAATAATAAAATAACATCAAAAACCTGTCCAATTTTTATTTAATGATTTTATATCATCCATGAGTCATCTTAGCTACGTCATTAAAAAAAATTGGACCTTTGTAAACCGAAAATAATTTTATAATAAAATAATAGCTTCACACTTTCATAAAGAGACCCCCTCCCCCTTATAAAAACCCCTCACTTCTAACTCATTCCACACACCTCTCAAGCAACTTGTATCATACAACCCCTTCCCAAATAATCTTCCAAGATCCCTATATTCCACCTAGAATCCTTACCTTAGGCAGAAGACACTTCAAGAAGTCCTTTTCATTCAAACCAATGGGAGTTACCCAAATTAATGGTATTGATTTCTCTTAAATTCTTTTATTTTCATTTACCTCTCCAACCCCTAAAATATTTTTATTACATTAATTTATAATAAACAAAGTATCCTAAATATACTAGGATTTTTTTATGAGATTTATTTTAACTGAACTTACACACACCTCCATCTAATGGGTATAGAACATATTGTTTCTATGGTTGGAAAACTTACGCATCATGAAGTAATGATTGTTCAATTATATACTAACGCCTCTCACAGAGGCCATTAATATGGAACATTATTTATATATGATATATAATATGTTTATATTTTCTTTATACTTATGTATTTTTTTATATCATACCTTTATGGATTCCATAGTGGGTAAACGTGGTAATTTCATTTGAGGAAGCGTGGACTACCGTCCCCTCAAAGTGATATGAATCATTAATGCCATGTGTGGGATGTATAAAGGATAGATTTAATGATATTATATGTGATATAATACTGTAATTATAATATACCTATGTATCATTATGTTTTAAGACCATTAAAGTACAAAATATAAATGAAAGTGTCGTTCATGCGTTTGTACAGCTTACTGTCTCCATGAACAGTGAATTTCATTTCTTATCTCGAAATGTTATGTGATGTTATAAATACATATATATACTTAATATATAAGATATATATTAAATATAAATCATTAATATCTGTCTGGAGATAATGAAATTTTGACCACATGGACAAATTGTAATTATAACAAGTTCATTTTTTACTCAAATTCCGAACATTGAGAAAATGTCCGATATGAACCCAAATAAATAACTAATTGTAATAGCAAGGTAATAAGTGATATATAAGGAATAATAAACTTGAAAAAATTTCTTATGGAATTATAAATTAACATAATTTTATTATTCAATAATACCCAAAACATATGAGTCATGTTGGACATGAGGTAAGAGATTTCTTTTCTCACTTTTAATTCCGTGAGATTTGTATTGTTCACCACTTGTTTATTGCATGTGGTGAATTGTGTAATTCCATTTGATATATATTATCATGATTCTATTTATATTCATGTTATTCTAGGATACATTTTGTGGTTATTAAATTTTTTTCATATGACTCAATTGATTACAACGTGGTAAAAGATTTTCGTCTCACTTTTTATTCTCGTGAGATTCATGATATATTTTCTTCTATTTCTTTTTGGGTGGGGTATGTACTGCCCTTGTGTGTATTCATTGTGTAATTTGCATCAATTTATGGGTATTTATGTCTTAATTTTATGATCATTCTTTCATGGATTTTATGTTTCATAAGTTACGAAATCGGTAAGGAATCCTTTTAACCCAATTCTGATTCCTTGAGTTAATCATTTAATTCCTAATTATGTCATGATATGATTATGCGTGGAATCACTATTTAATTATTTATGTTGTTATTTAAACTCTCCTTTATGTGGATATACTTTTGATACACAAAATCAATCCATTGATTAATTCTCACGTCATAGATATGAACTTGGTAAGAGTAATTTTAACTCAATTTTAATTCATTGAGTTAAACATCCAAGTCATTGGTTTTATCTTAAATTGAACATGTGTGAATTTATTATGATTGATTTACACTGAATATCCAATTATATTGACTTTATTTATATTTTTCACTAATTATTATCTAATTTATTTATCCTTAATCTGAGGATAAAATTTTATAAGGGATTTCGTCCCAATTTACATTTCATTGAGACATCATTGTCATTATGCACATGTTTTCTTTTATACTGTGTATATACATCCATTTTTCATATTATATCATGATTCCCTTTATTCTCATGATATTATAAAGTTCTTATTCAATGTTATTCATAAATTATTTGTATTCAAGAGTCCCTCATTTTGTTAAAAAAGTATTTATCTAGAATATCATTTTACATGTTTTAAATATTTATTCTTATAAATTATTATCATTAATGTACATGTTTTCAAAATGGTTTTAATGATCAATTTATATGGAAATTAATGTTTTCAAATGATAGATTTATTTAAAAGTGTCAAAGTGGTATGAGACACTTTGATTTCAAAATCTGATTATTAAATGTTTGAAATGGTTCTTAAAGTGGTTTGATAAATCATTGTTAATTTCAATATATTGATTTGATATTTAGTAATGTGGAAATGTTATATATAATTTATACTTGTTTTATCTGTTATAGTTATCTTATAGTTATTGGGGATTTTTTACGTATATGGGTGGTTTTGTGATAAACCTATGATGGGTGAGCCTGAGATAGCTCTCCAATGAATTGGGTAACCTGCTGGTGGAAAACGTGTGTGTTTCTCCTAATATATTTAGGGAATATACTGTGATGGGTATTCCAAATGTGACTCCCTAGGTAGCTGTGATAGATACAATGTATGTATGTTATGAATCCCATATGTTAACTTTATGATTTATGATTTTTTTATGTTAGTCATAAATCTTATTATTTGATGAGTTATGTTGTGATTAAAAAGTTTGGTTTCATTGATTTGAATTTATTGATGGGATATTGTTTATTTTCATTATTTTATAACCCGTACTCATATTTTTATACTCATCCCATATTTGGAAATGTTTTTCGTAGAACTTAAAGACGACTAGGGTCAAGGATGAGATCATGGAAAAGTGGTGCTCTCTAAAACATTGAACTATACATGTCTCTTTTTTTAGGAGTTTTTATTTTATGAAAATTCAATACTATGTAGTAGTTCTAACATTTCATATTCAAGTTTTTATCTAATAGTTATGGCCTAATTCTCTAAAATTGTAATCCTAAAAATATCCTCAATGTGAATTCTTTACATAATTCTAGATTATATAATGTTTAATGCTAGGTCCTTATACATTATTACTTCAAAAAATCATTTAATAAAACCGAATATGTCATATTAACCTATAAAATTCTTAGAATTCATCAAGGTCACAATTTACATTTATTTAGATATTTATAATATCAATTATTTTAATTTTTTATTAATTAGGTAATTACTGCATCATCGTTGTGTCATGAATAAATGTGTTTATTTAATGTGTAAAAATTATAAATAAAATACCATTATGTAGGAAATATTATTGAATTTATAAATAATATTTATAGTTTAATTTATCTTAGTGTAACCCAATATTACAAAAATTTTAGTTATTAGACATTGAATTTAACAGTTTTAACTGTTTCTTAAATAAAATAATCATAAATTTTCTAATCAAATCCATGAGGACCAAAAGGATAATATTTTAATATTAAGGTTATTTTTGGTCAAATTACAATTATCCAATAGAATTAAGACATTTTCTACAGTAATTATAATATCATTTTTACCATTAATTACCCTATTTATGATTATCCGTGATAAAGAAAAGTCAATGGTTACTATTCAAAAATAGAAAATCAACATATTGAACCACATTTTACTTACTGATGTCAACTATGTCTCTGATAATTTTTAAATTCAACTCACTGAAGCGGCAAAATTATGCTTTATGAAATTTTTCAAATACTCCTAGAAGTTGGCTAAAAGATGGTAAAAAGTGCAAAAAAAATTTATAAATCTAATTTTATTAAAAAAAATGTCTCCAATAAATTATATTTAAAATATATAGGTATTAGGTATACATTTTGTCTTAAAATAAAAAAATAATTAATTATTTAAATAATATTCGGTTTTAAACAATAACGGAGTGTTTTTCAGTACTCATCAAAAATTTAATGTTTTCAGAAAAATACTAAAAATTTTCCCTAATATAATTTGGATATTACTAATCCCAAAATGAATTTCATTTTGATATTTAAAATTCAAAAACTTCAAAAAATTGGGTGTTACTATTCATAATGGCTATTTTTTTGTCATGGTGTGTTAAAACTCCATGTTGCGTACTATGCAAGCTACTGCATTATTCAAATGGAAATGTGCTCTGGAAGCTTGAGTTGTTACATCATCAACCAGTTTGTTGTAAATAAATATTTTCAAGACCCATGTTGTCTAAAAACCCACTATGGACATCAATTTGAACATACTTTTGATTAAATGGGACGCTATCATCAAATTCCACCTGAGTATATTCTTCAAAATTCTTTTACTTATATTGAAAACAATAATGTATTTATAAGAGGTATTATAGATATGAAATTTCCCTTAGCAGTTATATGATTAAAAATACATTGATTATGTTTGGTGCTAATGATATAAAATTTTCATCAAAAAGCACTGAACTATAAAACTATTGGATTTATATAATTCCACAACTATTCGGGTATGTTTCAATTTAGGTATTATTTATAAAAATTATGAAATATTATTCTTTGTTAATATATTCAATCCAAAAATTATTTTTAAAGGTATATTGATGTGTCAGGGGGGGAAGATAATGTGTGATTAATAACATTTTTAGAAAAAAATTAATTATATTCAATTAATTTAAAAATCATCATACTTTTTAGTTATAAATGAATCATATTTGGAATCATTATACCCTAAACCATCATGTGGAAATTTATAAAAAATAACACTTCTCACCCTTCTGTATTAAAACAAAAACACATGTAAATATATAAAAATTATCAATGAAAAACAAAATATTTTTCACAACGTTATATTGTAATATATTGGACATGTTTTAATGGTACATAAGAAGAAAACATTATTATCATTTTGAATTAAGAATTTTATTTCTTTTCCATTTTACATGAATAACATAAAACCTTCTTATCTAACATAAATGTAGGAAAATCAACAATAAAATTATTCTTTTTTAATTTTCTCAAATAATAAACATTTAAAGGTATATTTATTCTATACCAACTCCATGATTCAATTTAGTCAATGTTAACAAAAATTAAATTCTTTTACACAAATAAATTTGGTCAATGTTATAAATATTTTTTTTTAAAAAAATTTGGAAAATCTAATATACTTATTAATCCTAGGTGCCTCCAACCTTATGTTTCAAGATATTATTGTCATATATCTCTCATTCGTGCACCCACTGTCAATATTCCCATCCCTCCATTCACATTCGTGTTCATCTCCACCACACACACCTAAGGAACCTAGAGTTAAAACGCCTCTTCTACCTCTATATGTTCGTCATTTACCTTTTACATCATATCATCCACGCCTCCATGTATCTATAATCATATTTTATTCCCATATTCTCATCCCACTACCAAATCTCTACGGTGTACTTATACCTCTGACGCATTCAGCTCCCATTTTTCATCCACCAGCTATTCCCCAAGTGTCATAGGGTTTCTCCTCCAACTTCTCAACCATTCAACCATCGTCTCCCACACAAATACATCCAACTAAAAATCCATGTTTCTTTTTTCTTCCACCACGGTGAAATCTACCCAATCCAATATACCTTAAAAAATTCCATCCATCCATCTACTTCCAACCATACCGCACATCGTTTCATGGTCCAAATTTCCTTCAACTCTTCCACGGTTCCCCCCAATCTAGGGCCACCACCTGCTATAGGTATTCATCATCTACTACTATGACTGAACCCCATCTTTCACTAACATTGATGATCAGTTATGGTATTACATTGATAGCATGTTGATGCCGAATTTCCCCTCCAACAATTTCTGTAACCCTGCCTCTTACCATACCGCATCCTGGTCCGCAAATACCTCTTCATGCCAAACTATTCTCCATGATAAAACACTTATAAAAACATCAAAAGACTCCTTATTTCATTAGAAACTGCATTGGTGTACACATTGACATTCTCTCTATCATCATCATCTAAATCGACTATATTTTAGTGGCATATGTGTTGGTTTGTTCAGTATGGATCTATCTCCACCAAATAGAGCTTCAAGGAACTCCTCAAGACATGCTGGTTTACAATTTATGTTATACTTCTCTGGGACATCTAATATTCTACAACATCATGATTTAGTGTTCATTCTAGAGGACTGAAATGGGGAGATCATTCTGTGTTATTGTTATAAACATAAAAAACTGGTATTCTTATATTATTATCGATTTAGTCTAACTATTATGACTACTTGTCTCCGTACACTTCCCATTAATCTGCTTCTATTTTTGTAGTACAGTGACTCTACCAACAATAGAAAACTAATTTCGGACATTTTATACAATAATGTTCAATAAAATAATCAAAATATTCCTTTTAAACCACGTAATATCATCAAATATGGTTTTGAATATCTCATTTTATTCAATACATAACATTTGTTGTTTCTATGTTCAAGATTTCATTAAGTTTTCTTTACAAATACTATAAAATTGAGAAATAGCTTCATTATCCAATTTGGTGTTTCCATGGAAATGTATATTACATTCATTTTACTATTCAGTATACAATAAATGGTTTCCCTACACACCTTGACAATATATTATCAAGAATAAAACATGGTACCTCTAGCACGATGTGTCAACTCTACAATAGGATTGGAACTGGTAACTCTTCCTACATTCATGTAGCCTGCAACAAAATTAATAATTCATAAATTATTAATAGCTTACTCTTGTTATTATTACACACTGTCTCATTTGACTTCCCATAAAGCTACTACATTATTTTCACTATAGTTTATATGCTGACAACAATGAACTACATCATGCTTCACTATTTGTGCCAAAGGATTCCAACTAGTAACACATCTTACTTTGTTATAGTATGAAAATAAATTGATATTTCAAATATTATTAAAAATTTACCCTTTTTTGATGACTCACTGATCCAATTTACTTCTTATAAACCTAATGCTACATTTCCTGAATAATTATTATCTGAAAAATAGTGAACTAGTATCTAACATTTTATACAACTTCTTTCAATACGAGATTTTATTGATCTCGTTTACACAACATCATATCGTCTAACCCTGGTATACATAGATTATTTTATTCAATACTAGAAATTCATTGTTTTTGTGTTCTAGAATTTATTTCTCTATCATTTCAAATAATATATAACTATGAAATTACAATGTCAGGCAATTTGATGTTTTCCTTACCAATGTATTTTACATTCACTTTGTTGTTACCTATTGGTAAAATGGTTTCCCACCACACCATGAAAATGAAATATAATGAAATAATTACAAAAATGGTTTCCCGCCACACCATGAAAATCAAATCTACCATTTTCGAAAATTAATACATAAAATATCCATGAATATCATCTTTTTTGAACTATGGAAATTATTTAATATTTGAACAGGTTAATATATTCCACAATTTTAGCAATGAATCTTTACCCTCATGTGTTGTTGTTTTGGATTCTTCTATCAACGGTTGTCAATATTCTACAAAAAGAAACCATTTTTTCAATACTTTTTATTAAATTATTATATTCAATTTTTTATTCACCACCATTACATAATGATTTTGTTAATGGGGTCTTCACATTTTATTCACATCTATTTCAATATCATGCACCAATTTAATTGTGATTAAACTATATTAAACCATTTTGTTTGTTCTTATCTTTTAATAACAATATTCTCTTATTAAAAAACAACCATTAATCCATATGGCCATGTGTTTTCATGGGTGAGTACTAGTATTTCTGCAAAATTAGAAAATGCATTATTTAAAAAAACAATAGAATAAATATCATTATATTATTTAGAAATACATATTTTTTTATCCTAAAATAATTAATCCAATTTAACATTATTTACAAAGATTTAAAAATAATATTCGATAGATCCAACTCTATTATTATCCTCTTTCTCATTTTCACCATTATGAGATAAAAATGAAAAATAATTAAAAATTAATCGAAATATTAAAATAATCCCATCATGTTCTTCCAAAGTAAATTGTTTATATAACACAACTCATTATTATCCTTATGGATTCTTCCAAACAAAAAATAAATTATAAAAATAATTGATTTTGGTTCCCATTTTATCACGAGTCTATATATTTTAGTTAATAAATATTTTAGAACCAAAATATTTATATAATAAGAAATATTTCAATCCATGTTCATATATATATATAAATTTTATATCAAATAAATATAATAATTTTGGTGAATTATTCTCTAGAATACTGTCCAAAAATTATTAATGAAAATAAAAAATATCAAATGAGATTTTATTACTTGTTTCATAGATAAAATAATATCTACACACTTTTGGTTTCTCTAAATTACTAAATATTCCATGTTTATAATTTTTTCTTTATTCGTGTTATATATATTATTTAGGTATTCCTCCCTATTAAAAAATCTACTAACATCATTTTTCATGGTTTATTCATTATTCATTAGTTCATTAATTCTAGTATCATAATCAATATAACCAGGATGATATTTGTGATGTTTACTTTTTAATTAGGACATCTATTTAGATTAATCAGCTTTTTCACATAGTAAAATATAATTTCATTTTGTTATGTTCTATGATTTTACAAAAGTAAAAAAATATCATCCAACAAGGAAACATATTCTTTTACCTCCTCATAAGAGAAAATTTTAATATAATATTTATACCAAAATAATTAAAATATTATACTTCTTTTTTGTGTGTGCCTATATCACATATATTTTTTTGTTTAAATTTTCATAAATTAAATAATATTAAAAATCATCTATAGTTCACTTGAAATCACTCCATGTTAATTTCGTAGACCTCTTAATTTTTAATTTATTTTTTTTGGGCCCTATAAAAAATATTTCTCTATTTATGTTGTTGAAAATTATTTTTGTTCATATAATTATTTTTTTTCATTTGAATAAACTGAACTCATTTCAATTTAAATTAATAATATTATATATATTAGAAATTAATTATATTCTATTATTTTTTTTAAATACGTTGATTAAATTTATTTCCAACTACCTAATTGTATCGCTTGAATCTAATATACCTAAATCATGTACATTAAATTAGTAAGTTAAAAATACTATTTCTTCTTCATATCTACTGAGATGAAAACATTAGTAGGAAAATTTTAATTCTTGGACAATATATCATCATTAGCTTCGTCATCAATTTTTTACCCATACATCAGGGTAACATCAATGTTATTTTTTAATAGAATTCATCCATAGGTTTGGATAACATGATGGGTTCTAAAATCCAATTCCATTTTATGGTGATATCTTCATGTAATTCTAGATCCTAGTCCAATTCTAGTACATCACCTCCTTCGGTAATAACATTTTTTCCAATTTTTGTAATTCTACCATTTATAGGAGTTATGATTTTACTATTTATCATCTTGATGGTGTTAATAAAAATTTTATTTTTATTATATCATTAAAAAGTAATATTGTATTTACCATTATATGAAACACCAATTCCCTCTAAAATATTTGGAGTTTTAGCATACTATGAGACTCTGTTAAACATGACAAGACCCATTAAAAAAATAATTCACAAACTTTTATTTTAGATCATAATTATCCTCTCAATCTGCACTCTATTTCTCCAATTTTATATTAGGAATCAAGTAAGGTTTAAAAATCATCTTAAAGACATTTTTCGTAATCATCATAAAATATAAAAAGATACAACCCTTCTAGAAACTATAATTTTCAACATTGAAATATGGTGATCTAAATTTAATCACTCAATATTACATGGTGGATATTATAGAAATTTGAAATTTATCCATAAAATTTAAGTAGAAAACGACGAGAAATGAAAATTATTTAATATAAGAAAATGTTTTGTTCTATTTCTATTCCGAATATATACTAAGAGGTAGGGTCATTAATTTAGTTCTTTATATTCATTCCCAAAATAAAAATTCATTATTTTTATAAAATATTCCTTTTACCATTTAAATATATTATATATTATAATATATATAAATAAAACTGCTTGACATAATATATTGTTATTGTTTTTTCTTTAAATATATATACCCCTTATACACTATATTGAGACGAATGTGAGATTTTTTATTTTTATTACGGCCCCTTTTCTAAGGATAATACAGCTGAGTGAAATTTATTTCAAATTGGAACAAAAATGTGAAGAGTTATTATCGTAATTTCCCATTAAAGGGCATCTCCATAATATTCATCTCCCACATAGTAAAAATATTCTATTTATACAGTAATATAATATATATATATATATGTATAAAAATATATATTAGAGTATAGTTGAATGGTGTAATAAAATGAAGATGAAGAAAATATACTGAATGAATTTTTCAGGTTGAGCAACACTGGAAATATTCATTAATTATATTAGATATATATAAATAATAGTAGTAGTAGTACTCTATCGTTACAAATTTAATAAAAATTGATATATACATAGCACTAAGAAGGAAATTACTAGAAGTTATGAAGATATAAAATCTAGGTTCTTCAATCAAATCTAAGTATTATTAATATCTCAATTTCAGTTAATATTGTAAAATAATTTCGTATAGATTTACCCTTTTGTCTAGAAATAATAATAAATATGATTCATAAAAAATAAACTCATTATCAAAATATATCCTTCAACTACATACTGAAAAAATATAACTATTCATATATGTGGGTATTATGTCTTCTAAAGAATTAGTATCTTCCTTGGGGTACATAATTGAAAATGAATCAACAATAAAATCTTAAAACCCCATGTAAATTGATGGAAATTACTCAAGAATAATAGTTTTTGAACATTCAATGATATTAAATCATTTATAAATATAGTAAAATGAAATTCTATTTGATCCTTTCAAATTGCAATGAAATATTTACTCTCATGTGATATTATAAACTATATAGAATATAAGAAAAACATAAAAGCATTGGTTCTCATGAGATACATGAAATTAATAAGATTAGTGATCACCAAATGATTGATGAATTCACAGGATTTTTTCTTGATATATTATTATCATATGACATAAATATATCAAAAACATTAAAATTTATTTTACAATATAAAAATATCAAATGATAAGAAAACCATATAAGCTATGTTGTTCTTTTAAAATACTATATGATTGGAAAGCACTATAGGATATAAAACACATAAAATATAAGTTCTATTATAACAAATATACTTATATGATAGATTTATTTGACATGACAAAGACCATATGTGGTATGAATTTGTATAATACTCTATATGTATATAAAAATTCTTGACATCATTAGAAAGGTTCCCTTTTGTATGGTAGATTTCATAGTTGTATGACTAGATAAATATCTACATTACTTAGAATATATATTTTACAAAATAGTGACATCAATATTCTTATAACTCAACAATTTGGAAAAACAATATATAGAAATAAAATTTCGAAAGTATAAAAACTATTGGAATAGAAAAAATATAATTAAATATTTATTATTAAGAAAAAAAATAATATAATATATAGACATCAGTAAAAAATTAATGTTTATGTTAAAATATAATCTAATGATTTAATTAGATTTTTTAAATTAAAATTATTGTTTCTATCACATATTCCAAACCATGAATGTATAATTCGTTGATGGACATAGAAAATTAATATTAAAATTAAAAATGATGAATCATGGGCACCAATTACGGTCCATCAAAACATATCTTCACCAAGATATCCTAACAGGTTCCCTTTATAATACTTGACACAATTAGGCTTGATGCAATAATTAATGGGAATAGATTATTTCAAAGAAATGATAACCACCATAGGATTTGATAAAAGGATGAGTAATATAAAATATTAAATTCGTATAATCAAGGAATAAATTTCATTTTTACTCCAAGGATTATTTATTTAAGTCCTCTCTTAGATGAAAAATATATAAATCTAACTCAAGTTATACCCAACATATCATATTAATGAAAATATTTGAGAAATACTCACCCCCTATATTGATAAACTATTCAAGAGTATAATTATTAACAATAAGGAATATCTATCTCAATTTTCAAAATTTTGAATACCCTTATTATCAAAGCTTCCATATTAATAAGTCACATATCATAGGAAACCCTACATGGTCCCCAAAGTCGACTTGCTCCCCAATATTAATGAAAATTATATTTAAATTATTTAATATCTTATTTCCTTAGTTAGTGAAATCACATATCAAGGCAATTTAAACAAATGTATAAACCATTTAAATTTTTTTGGGACCGTTTAATCTAATCCAATAGAGTGTTTCTTTTCCAATATCATTTAATGATTTGGATTCTGTCATTGTTATTCCATAAAATCTAGATAAGTATTTAAATTAGTGTAGAAATGATAAAACAAAAAAAATATATGAATTACATGATAGACTAAAATAGATGAATGGAATCACATATTTTTTGATCCATTGATAAAATGGTTCATGAATATGTTTACAAATAAGGGAGTTCTCCATAATTGATGAGAGTGAAGGGCCATAATAAGGGATTATGATTATGGTTATTAATTTTAATGAAAATTAACTCATTTATTAAGATTTTTATAAATAAAACTATTATTGTATCTATTTTTTAATGAAATAAAAAATAAAAATACCTTGAAACATTGCCCCATTTTAAAAAATGTTGTAATCCTTCAAGGATAACCCATGTAGAGTTTCCCCATTAGTTACAACTCGAACACCTTACCTACGAAGAAACTAAAAATCCTAGATCATGGTTTCATACTATAACCTTGTATGTTAAAGGTGAAATAAACCCCCCCCCCCCCACTTCCATATTGTCAAGATTCATGACAGATTCACAATAACATAATACATACTCCTAGAAAATGTTACACAAGGAAAACCATGTACTATATCCCAAGATACTCTTTGTAGAGTAAAACACACCCTAGACAATTCAAGAATGTTATCCAAACAAAACATTTACCATTACATATAATTTTCATTATAATACTCTTATATCTTATATTATTTATTTTTAGGGGATAATAAAATCTAGTGAAGTTTCATATTCTAATGGTTCAATTTAATAAATATTAAATTAAATTTTTTACTTTTGATAATTTTTCTTACTTTTATTTTCTAATTTTTAATGTATTTTTGTTTTTTAAATGTACATATTGTCCTCCATAAATTTATAAAAAAATAAATTTAATTATTTCATTAATACAGTTTTCAATATTCAAAATAAAATATATTTAAATTTTTAGTTGATAAATTATAAAAAATTAATAAAATATTTAAAATAGTAGAAAAAAATGTCAGTATGAGATTTATATTTAATTTCATATTAATTTGTAGGTATAATTAAAAAATTTTCATATATAATTAAAAAATATTTAATTTTTATTATAACATAAAAACATTATTTATTAAAATAATCGACTAAATTATTCCAAAATTAAATTAAAAATTAACAAACATGGTAAAATTAATCCAAATTTATTTTTAAATGAAAATTTCATGTAAATATTATTATGATGGTTTTTGTAGATATTATTTTATAATGGTGGTCTTCTAAAATATTATTGGATTCAAAATTAATAATGATGTGATGGTTGTATTAGGATAAAAATTTTACAATGTTTTGGACAACATTATATAATATTTCATGTATATTTCATATTTTTATTTAATAGTTTATTCAGAATAATTTGGAAATATAAAATTTTATATGTATTTTTTTGTATTTTTCTTATAAAATAACGTGGATAAATTTTTAAAAAAATATTATAATATGATATTAAATTGTGAAACCAATAAGAAAAATGAATCATGAATTAAAAATCAATGAATGAAATTTATAAAATCAGCCAGTTGATTGTATTAATTCAATTAAAATTTCCCAAACCCAAAAAATTATAGTATAGAAAATGTATAACACATATGAAATATTTTTTATAATTTCAATTCATATTCAAAAATTTTTTCCTAAATTTGATATATTAATTACAATATCATTGGATTATATTCAAGATAGTATAATTTTATTCCAGACTAAAAACATAATTATAGGAAGAAATAAACAATGTGGTCAATTGTAATAAAGATTGACATTGAGGAAACACATTAAAAGTTGGATAATTCTAAATATTTATCTGTATATATTAAAACATTGTTACTATATGAATTTTTATGTTAGTGTACATTTTTTCAGGCCTTTTCTAATGGATAAATTATATGTGAGTGAATTATTTTATTTAATTTTTGTTTTTAAATTTTAAATTTATTAGAAGACTAATTTCTGAGTTCTAGATTCAATTATAATTATAGTACATGGTGAAAATTTATTTTAGTATTAAGACAATAATATAAATGATATTGTTTACCAGATAATGTTTTAACTTATTATAAATTATCATGTTTAGTTACATATAAATTATTGTACAATTTTTCATTTTGAAAATTTTTTATTACAAAAAATAATTTTCAAAGATGATTAATAGAGTTAGTCTTTAATTATGTATTTCTATAGTTTTTTATAAAACTGATCTAATTAACAATTATTATTGATCAAATGATTTTCAAAATAGTGATTAACTCACATCTCCCTTATGATGAAATTCATTGATCCATTATTTTTTATTCATTTTTTATTTGTAAATAAATAAATATTTTTTCTACATAAATAAAATGAATTTTGATAATCATTTTAGTTAAATATATTTTCTTATAAGGATAGATCATAGTTTTTTCTACATGTTAGTGAAAAAAATATAGGGTTATATTAGTTATTAATATTTTTTATCTTCATAATAATTAAGAAATTAATATTTTTGTTTCTGGGTAATAGGATTTCATGTTATTAATGTGTCGGGATAGTTTTTGTAACCACTATATTCATCATTATATTTTTTGAAAATAATTATATGTATATATTACTACCAGATGATGAATTTTATTTTCATATTACAAAATTTTCCTAGGGAGGATATTTTTTAATGAATTGAGTATGTTTACCCTCAAACCCATCACCCAACCTAAACCATCACATCCCTGATGAACATTACGATCCCCATGGGCTAGTGAAAAGAACTGGGGCATCAAATGAAAAAACTAAAGGAATTATTAATCCCAATAATAACAAATATATGGCATACAGACATAGAGAAAGAAAAGAATAGTTGAAGTCGAACGAATTTTTATGCCATATCTGTAAGGAAAAAAACAAGAAAAGAATAACTAAAACAGTTGGTAAAAACTCCAAAAGGCAAGTCCAACTGTATGATACTAAAAACCAAATAGATACTACAAAAATGAACTGGATCAACTACAGCTCTATCACCACTATATATCCCTACAAACTAAAATGAACCTCACCAGCTCACTGAGGCGCCTAGCCTTTCCCTGCACAGGAAGACAAACAAAGGTCTATGCACAAACAATGCAGTGCATAGGGTGTGAGCTAATAGGATTACTATGATCCCACCCAAGTGTTATATAAAAAGTCTGTGTATAAAAAATCATTTATTCCCATTTTTAAAATAATACATGGCATGGTATGTAGTGAACGTTTTTTATAGAAAACATTATAAACGTTTCCTTTTTCCATAGTTCTAAAAAATGCAGGTATAATAGTATCAAAACACATTTTACATATCATTTTCCACAATCTGAAACATGTATATAAAGGATAACATAGAAATAAAAGAAAAAAACGAATCACATGTATAACACACCAATTAATACTACATGTTTAGGCAGTAGACTACTTGAAAAATAAGAATCAAGTGCATAAAACTAGTCCTAGATCATAGTCCCATGAAGAAGAGAATTACCCCATGAGTAAACGTCAAAAAATGAAAATATTAGTTCCCTAGTACAATATTCCTAGCACAAATATCAATCCAAAAGGAAAACACCGTTGATATTCACCAAATAGTGGATGATGGCATGTGTTAAACATTCCACCTAAGCACCTAATGTAACCCATGTGCTCTTTTTGAAAATTCATTTTAATTATTTGAAAACCCATCAAAACCATTCATAATAAATTTATTCAATGATAGATAAAACCATTTTTCATTGAAAAATATTTTCAACACACACAAAAAAAAGTATGCCGATTTTCCAAATCAAATTTATAAATCAATAGCAATCAAGATCATTATCATAGGCTAGAAGTTGAATAACCTACCTCAAATCTTATGTCTCACATGCCTACAACATATTCCAAAACCAAGAGTGAAACCCAATAGCACCAATAGAGACCCAAAAATCCAATCTATAATAATATTGATTCTAATATTAACACAAATTTTTGTAGGAGGAGAGGAACCCACATACCTCAAAGAATAAAAACCGCCGCACCGCAACCAACAATGAAAAAGGACTCCAAAACTAGATCTCACAATGAATCAAGATAAAGGCATAGAGAATCATCCAATATTAGATTAGCGGATCTGATAATGCAAGGATAGGGAGCTACCACAATAAAATCAAGGAATAACTCGAATGAAGACATACTATTTTATACGTACTACACTTGTAATAAAGATCCTATACAGATAGGATCAATCCGGAAGGTGGGAAAACCAGGAAAATTTCTTACAAAGACTCTCTGGTTTAGAGAATCCAAGTGACAAAGGAATAGGCCTAACAGAAATAGCTGAATTCATAACATTAACATGGGATTAGTCCAGGTCACAACGTGTACACCATTGTCATGACGTGTAGTGCACGCTGGATAAATTGTGTAAAATACTCATCTCCTTTGGTTAAAAATAAATTATTTAACCTCTATATGATGTGTGCCTCATGTATATAATTTATACCCGGTCGCATCATGATTTCCCCACTCACGGCATGTATCCAGCTTTCAGTAGACGACATGTGCCTCAGGTACACAACGTGTTCCATTTCTGCAACCTGATGTAATCCCAACAAATCACATCTAAAGACTCTAAAACCAAATTGAATCATAGAAAAAAGGGAAAAAACGTATCAAGGTGACAAAATGTTATAATATCCCAACCATAAGGACATTCCATCCCTAGAAATCCATTTGGAAGATTTAATCCCAGGAAAAAAGATGAGAACACCACTCCCCCATTAAGGACTCGAGTCCTAAGTCTCATGAGAATCTGATCATCTTTGTAATAGAACTGTGACCATATGAATCAACTTCTAACACAATACTTTCCCTTGATAGTCAAAAATATCAACTAGTTTTTCCAAAATAGATGAATCTATCCCTAAATCATTTTCTTTTCAAATAATAATGTGAGTGGGATTATGGAGATACTTCTTGAGCTATGATATGTGGAAAACATCATGAATTTCTGTCAACTGTGCCAAAAATGCTATCTCATTAGAAACATTTTCACGATGCTCAGTGATCTCAAATGGTTCAACATATCTCGAAGCCAACATTCCTTATTTTCCAAATCAATGGTGACCCAACCAATGAAACACATTAAATAAAACCCAGCCAATAATAGAAAACTCCAATGGAAGATTTCCTCGATCTTCATACGATTTCTATTAACTCTGGGATGTATCCAGATGTCGTAGAACCACTTGAATCTTGGTCGGCATCACCAGAAATAGTCTTGTTCAAACCAATGCTACTTCACCCAGCTCTTCAAAATAAATAAGTGATTTTCATGGGTGCCCATACAATACCTCAAAAGGAGGTGTTCTAATCGATTATTGGTAACTATTTTTGAAAACATACTCAAACAGTCCAAAATGACTATCCCATTATCCCCCAAAATCCAAGACATAGGCATGATGCATATTCCCTTGGATCCGAATTTCATGCTGTATCTTTCCATCGGTCTATGCAGGCTATGTTTTTCTCAACATGACCTGAGTCCCTATTACCTCTTGATGACTCCTCTAGAACCGTGGTACAATCCAAGTATCCCTATACAAAACAAACTCAGATGTACTGCCATGTAACCTAATGATTAATTGAACATACATTGTGCCATGATTTTCGACCTTAGTGTTGTCTCCGATTTGAATGAAATGACAAGACCTCATCAATAGATAAACAACCACCTAGATAGTATTTTTTCCTCAAGGGGTCCATGGAGACCCAATAAAAAAATCCACGGACACTTCACGAGACATCCAAACCGGCACTGGAAGAGGATAAAGCATACCTAAAAGATTAATGTACACTAACTTTATCTGTTGGCAGGTGTACCTGGTGGACACATAATCTGAAATGTCACACATCATACCCAGCTTCTAGGAAAAAATTATCATGTCATAATACATATTTGTAGTGCCTAGATGAACAACCCATATAGATATATGAAAATAAAAAAGGACTGAATATCTCACTAGTGATGGGAAGAGAACTCACTTCCAAGGAGAAGTATTATTTCAGAAGAATGAGACCAAACTAGAATTGTATCCCCTCCATAAGAGTTTTCCAGAATCATCTAAAACTCATCATCATGTTGATGAAATTGCACGATGGACTCTTGGAGAGATGATGACAACTGAAAATGGTCATAACCATACACGAGACATCCTCCTTAGTGTCCAAGTGAAACTGAGAATAGAGCCCCATAAGATTACAATACTCATTCGATTCCAGAACAACCTGTGATAGTGCCTTCCTACTGAAAGATTATACAACTACATCCCCTTTCCCCAAATATATATTTCCACCATCAATTAAGCACATGCATCGCTGTTGCATGCACTAAATGATGAGTGTGATAGTTTATCTCATGTGGTCCATTTTGATGAGAGTCGTAAGCTACCACATGATCATACTATATTATCAGGAATCCAAAACCATAAAATGATGCATCACAATACACCATGTTCCCCATAGTAGGTTCAGGTAAGAGAAGACATTGTTCCGATTTCAAAATCCATTTCATTTTATAAAAAAAAACTTCCCCTGTTAAAACTAAGGGAATTTCACAACATTTATGGAAGGAGCATTCAATGGTGACACAATATTTGAGAAATCCTTTACCAACCATTGGTATAATCTAGTAATACCAATGAAGAATCATATATCAATTAAATTTTATGGTTCCTTATAGGACAAAATATCATTTACCTTATCTTGATCAATAGATAATTCATGCTAAGAAATTTGATGCCCCGTGAACTTCACATGTTGAATCCGGAAAATTTAATTTGAATTTTTTCCTTACCAACGATGATTTATTAGAATCACTAGTACGAAACTCTGATGGTTCTCATGTTCATGGTAGGATATTGAATAAACTAGAATATCATACATGAACATTGCCACAAAAGTGTCAATATATAGGTGGAATATCTGATTCATCAAAGCCATAAAAATTGAAGGAGCGTTAGTTGGACTGAGAGGGAAAACCATATATTCATAATGGACATACCTACTTCTAAAATCCGTCTTTAGTATATCAGAATCCCAGACCCTGAGTTAATAATAACTTGACTGATGATAAATCATTGGAAACCAGTTTTTACCCTTCAACTATTCAAACAAATCATAAACATGAGTAAATTTATATTATTTCCTAATTGTTGCCCAGTTTAGCTTTTGATAGTCCACACATAACAGAAGTGAACCATCCACTCTCTTGGATGATACCATAGCGGATTCCTATGGTGAAACATTACAGTGAACAAAACACTTTTCTAATAGGTCATCGAAATGAATCTTGAGTTCCTCCAACTCCGCTGGTTCCATGTAGTATGAAGGAATCAATATTGGTTGTCTTCACGGTACTAGGATAATCATAAAATATACCTCCATTAATATAGTAAGACCAAATAAATGATTTGGGAAAATGTTAGGAATGTCTCTGACAAAAAAGGAAGATCACCAATAAAAGAAATGAATTTAAGATAAAAAATGCGATAATAAACTCCTGAGATCCAGGTGGGAAGAACATGTATGACCCGATCTCAGATCCCATTCCAAAATAAGCACACGAGAACTTCAATCCAAATCAAGAAATGAAACACACTGATGATAATAATCAACCACAACACTATGTGTGACAAACCAATCGAAGTAGATGATGAAATAGAAAAGATCTAGTTCAAGAACATGAATTTTTTAGACCAACTCCATCTTAGATATCAAGAGGAAACAAGAATGAAACGAGAACCCCAAATATTTCCCCTTTCTAAGAGGATACTTTTACTCAGTTTTAAATGGAATAATTTCTGTTCGATGTTTATGAATTTCAAAAAAAACATGTAGATATAAACAAGTGAGAGGCGCCACTATCAAACAAATCAAAAGACATCGAAGCTACAATAAGCCTCGTACCTCTACCTATTTATGGGAATGTATCAAATTCCCTTGGAAACTCATATTTTACATGTAAATTCTTCACTTCAGTGGTTTGTGGCTAGAGCACTATAGTCTTTGATTCTTATGACTACAATGCAGTGCAGTTTGGAGCCAACGAACCCCGAACAAAACGAGGTTTATTCATAGCATGGATTTAATAATTTAAATAACCAACACGTCCACATATATTGCGTGATATCATGGGAATATGACATGAATGTATTCTCTGGCCCCCTTCCCACATTGGTAGAAAGATAGAGGCACACTTCCTTCTTCAACGAATGGTGCAGAGAATGGATCGCTACTAAGACACACCTCCACCACTTCTATGATGTTCCTGCCTCTTCCTATTATTCCCATGAATTCCACTGAATATATCACTATTTTGAATAGAAGAGATGATATAGAGGACTTTTCATGCCATGTCCACCTCAGCCATCATTGCTCAATCCACGGTCTCCTTATAGGTAAAAATATTCAACATGAACACATGTAATCTAATATTCAGTTTCAAACCATATAGTTACTTTTGGGCCCTCAACTGGTCATTCCGTACCACATCCAGAGAAAAACAAACAACCTCATTAAATCGTCTTCTGTAGGCCAAAATTAAATGCTCTACCTACTACAACGATATGAACTCTGGAGATTTTTCGAAAATCAGGGACTCCGAACAAAACTATTGAAGGAATAGGTTTTCAAAACCATTCTAAAAGAATCCCAAATGTCTATAGGACTGGACCATAGAGTCCCACCAACACATTCCTAAACCATCTATTCTGATCACTATACACACCACCCTAATATTCTCATGTGTCTCCATGAATTTGAAGATTTTATTGACCATGTCCATCCAATCCTCCACCTATTGGGGTTCAGTCATCTCTTTGTACGATTATTCCATCTCATGAAAAACTCCCTTGATCAATCTGTTTTTCCCCTTGATCCCAGTAGTAATTCAAAAAAATTGATCTGATCTTTTGGAACATCATGATCGACATCACAAACTACCCATATGATAGTCTTGAGGATATTCTGATCCTTTGGTGGATTTCCTTGGGGATCATTAGCTGAATCTTTCAGATAAACCTATAAAAAACGTATCATATTCATACTGTTACATACCAAAATATAAGAAAAATCAGACACAAAATAGAACTCTATTATAAATAGAAAATCCATAAGTAGATACTATGATCGTAAAGGAAAAAAACACTATAGACACATACCAGAAATCCAATGGAAAATTGATACACATTACGAAAAAACCTAGCAAGGTACTCATCAAAAAATACCACTCATGTCCCTATAATCCTATCTCTATTTTAACACACATACCAATAAGAGATTCTTGACTACTGACCCGCCTCTAATACCAAACTATAACAAATCATCCCGGGTTTCTATGAAACATGGAACCCGACCTGATCTGTCACATTCTTGAAGGGCATCCCTGACCCCCATGTCCTGCCGACAAGCACTTAAGCATCGAAAGGGAAAACTAGTGGAATGATTTCTCCCAACAAAAAAACCACATGTCAAATATATAAATTGAAATAAAAATGGGATACTGAAAATTATATATTCCATAACTGTAAGGAAAACAGTGGAAACTGAATAACTAAAACATTTTCTAAAATTCCAAAAGTCAAGTCTGGCTGCCAAGGACTCAAATCCAAATATCTACCGCAATGATGGAATGGATGAATTCCATCCATATCACCACCAGGTACCTATCCTAGCTTACATGAACCTCACCTCTTCACTGGGGTTCCTTTCCATTCCCTGCATTGGAAGAAAAACAAAGGTCTACGCACCACTGAAGATCTGTGTAGGGTGTGACCTAGCAGGATCAGTAGGATCCTACCCAGGTGTTCCATGAAATATATTTGTATAAAAATTCATATAGGCTCATTTTTACAATAGAATTATTTATGATATGCATTAAAGTTGTTTTATAGAAAACATAGTAATAATTTCCCTTTTCGATAGTTCTAATCAAAAGCAGGTATAACAGTTTCAATGCACATTTTACATATCATTTTCCCCAAAAATGAACATGCATATCAAGGGTAACATAGGATTCATATCTGTGAAAAATAGAAGAATAGGTATCACACACCACGAAATACAATATGTCTCAGAAGTAGACTATTATTACCATAAGAATTAAGTGCACAAAACTGATCATTGAACATAGTCTGAGGAAGAATATGAATACCCCATGTGTAAATACAACAAAATATAAATATTGATCACATAGAAATATAGGCCTATGAATCATATGAAATCCACAAGATAAAACCCATTTATAACCTCAAAACAATGGATGATGGCCCTATGTTAAACCTTCTACATATGTATCCAAGGTAAGTCATCTGCTCTTTTTCACAATTCATTTCAATTCATAGAAATCCATTGAAACCCATTCAAAATACAATTATCAAAAGACAATGAAAACACATTTTTCAATGAAAACTCTACAGAACACACACAGTACATTAATTATGATTTCTCAAATCAATTTTATAAATAAATAGAAATTAGGCTCATTATCAAAGGTTAGAGATAGAACGCTCTACCTCAATTCTTGGGACACACCCACCCACAATGGAATCCAAAACCATGAGAGAAACTCAACAACACCAATGGATACCCTATAATCTAATTGAAATTAAAATTGATTCAAATGTAAACACAGAATGTGGATGAAAGAGTGTAATCCCACAAACCTCGAAGATGAATACATGCCTCACCACAACCAAAAAAGTAAAATGAGTCCGAAATGAGATTTCACAACATATATAGAAGAAAATACCCTGAATCATCAAATCATAGATCAGTGGGTCCAATAATATAAGGCTAGGGAACCACTGTGATCACAAGAATGGATAAACCAGAAATAACACTTATCTGGTGAGACGTACTACAAACGCAATGAAGATCAAATGCCAATTGAATCGATATGAAAGGTGAGAAATCTATTCAAATCAAATAAAAGGGTTTTGTTTTGAGATTAAACCAGAGAAAAATGAATATACCAAAAAAAAATACCCAAAAACGTGACTTCAACATAGGCCTGGCCGGGTCATGATGTCTACCCCATTGTTAATACATGTAGGCCACACTGAATAAGTTATACCAAAATAAAAACGGTCATCTTGGGTGTAAATTCCGATAAATGACCCATACATGATGTGTACCTCATGTACACGATGTATACTAGGTCACATCATGATTTCCCCACCCACATCATGTATCCAGCACTCAATATAGGACATGCACCTTAGGTACATGACATGTACTGGTTAAAAAACCTACATTAAACAAAGAAAATCACATATAATGATTTTTAAACCAGAAGAGATCATAGAATAAAGGAAAATATACATGATCAAGGTAAACTGTTGTTACATATATAAGGGATTCTTACATAATAATTTATTCAAGAGAAAATATTATACAAATTACTTCCCTAACATGTAAAATTCCATGACGATTCAACTAATTTATATAGTAAATAACTTTTGATAGAGTCAATATGAATATATTAATCTGTTATTTGAGACTAACATATAGTTATTATATATAAATTGTGTGGTAGATTATATAATTTCATCCAATTTTTAAATAGAACATCTATAGTGACTCTCTAATTTAGGGTAATAATTACAGATTTATGTAAAAAATTGGGAAATAAAATAAATCATGGATTAGATTTGTAAATTAAAATCCTACATTCCAAATTCAAATATTTATGATTGCAATTATATGAATCTCTAACATACAATGTCATAACAGAAGAATTTTTTAAAATTTATATAATTCATATATGTTTTACAATTGAGATAAAATATTGGTTAAATATTTTACATCATGGACATATTGTATCACCCCAAACCAGTTTTCCACTTATTTTGTGCTACATTCTATTTACACTCTATTGTTTAGGTGTGACACCATGTTTGAAAAAGACTACCAAAATGTAGTGAGTATTAGATTAGGTGAAAGTGTTAATACAATAACATCATGTGGTGATATCAATAATGGCTAATATATGTAAAAAATAATTGAATAAATATCATAAAAGTAGAAGAAACAATAAAACATAGTGGAAGAATGATAAAAAAATATATCAAGCTCGAGGATGTCATACAATTTCAAGATAAGTAGACATGCCACAAAAGGTCATTCAAAACAAATTAGAAAGGAACCCCATGGAATACCATTAGAGTACATATATTTGTAAAACTGAAAACAAAGTCTTTCTCACTATAGAAGAACAACATTATCAACTTCAATACAGCCAATGCCGAATTAGTCTAACTCTGGTATTTTTGTTATAGCACTCAATCCTGATGCCTTACATGATCTGAAACCATATATTCTACAAGCATCAAAATGGGACTCTATAGGGTGTGAGTATGCACACAGTAGTCCCCCACAAACATGTTCCTATCTTACTAATATAATTATATCGTTTATGAATGCGTAATTTAAAAAGAATCAACTAAAAAATATTGACAAATAAATCACTCCAATTTTTATCAATAGCCTCAACTGAACGTTTCACATAACACACCCAGTGTTGGTACATCATTGAATGTATTCCCCCAAAAATATATTTTCATACAGAACATGTCTGCAATGATATATATGCATTGGTGATGACCCGTGGCTTATTTCCAAGGAATTCCCTTAATAAAATCATACCTAGATTGACCTGAGGCTCCTATCATAAATGTAACACATGATGTTCATGCCTTATGACACTTCCCATGCCATGAATATTGTAATTTGTGTCCAACTAAAACTCACATTAATATTTCCTAGGTGCCTTGGACCTCCAACATTAAATTCACTATCATCATAGCATCTTGATGACCCGAGGATTTATGATATTCGTCCTCCTATGAATAATAAAACACCATATTCACAATACCACTACATCTAGGGAAAGATAGAGTTAATCTACAAATATTACATACCCATCGACCACACACACTATAGTGATCATAATCCACCAACTGATGGCCCAAACATAATCTGATGATGGTCAATGAACATCATCAATGGCATTGTACATTAATCACCTCCTCTATTACCGAAGGTAAAAACCATACCATATGACATAAGATATATAGAAGCCCCAATAAAAAATGAGTTTTCAAAACCACCTTAATTGATTACAATATGTGTTCACATGGCTCAAATGGAAATGGTCACGACACATGGTGAACTAAAATCACCAAAAAATTTATTAAGAGACACCATATATAGTGGAAAATTCCACATGGAACCATGATTCCCAATCCCGATGGTCAGTACCATCTCATGTCCCACTTAACATTTTCCCACCTTGAAATCATCTTCACATAAATCAATATGACCATGTCACAACATCCTATCGAACAACACCACCACACATTTCTCAATCCACTCCCTCAGCATAAAGAATGATGTCGTCTCAATCCCAGGGATCAATATCGACTCAATACCTCAAGACACACCCATCACCTTCCTATAGATCTATTGAATTCATATCAATTTTAATTTATTTAGAATAAAAAACTAGTCTCAACCACCATATTTTTCATAATCCACATAAATTGAATAACATATATAAATAGACTAGAGCATTCTCAACAAAATCATATAACAAAACTTAATCATCATAAAAACAACCATTAATTAAATAATGATTTTTCCAAAAATGAAACATTCTTATTTCAAAAATCAATCCATGGAAGTCGTAATATTACAAATAAATAATTGGACTACCAAACAAAGACTTTTATGTTCTCACTTAAAAAAATATTATCCCCTAACTTCACTCCAAACGAGATCCGTCAGGCTTATAGAATAATAACATAAAAATAAATAAAAATAGACTATCAATATGGTGAAATTAAAAATGAAAATATTCTATTAGATTGAATTACATAATAATTGGAATACATATCCACCAATGGGTCATGATTTAGAGATCAAATGAAGTAGGAGGGTAAATTCATATGTCGGTGGGAAAAGGAGATCTTGACTACCTATAATATAGGGTTGTGTAAGGGGGAGATAAATTAGAGGAATAATATTAATTAAAATAAGGGGGAAAGATTTATTTTCCTATTTAATAAGGTCAATGGTTACTATATTGTTTATAAAATCAGGTTTTAATTGTGTGACACTCACTATCTAAAGGTAATACACCTCACACAGTCTGGCTACACAGTTTGAGAAACTATTCCCCAACAATTTGGATGTCTCTAAAAACTATTAACATAGTTGATACATACTTGGAATTATTTGAACCAAAATAAAAAAATTTCCCCCATTCAAAAATGGACTACCTTAGTAGAAAAACTAGGTGCCAACCTTGTGGTTATTTGTTCATTTCCCAAAAATGCATTCCTAGAGCCCAACACTTAAGAACCCCATTAAAAACATGAGGAAATAACTTTTTATTAAAACCCACAAAAAATAATTGTTAGAGAATTAAATCTATCAGAACTAGGTTTTGAATCCTATCATTCATGTTCATCTGACAATCTAAATCAAAATCAAGGTTTACCTACAAATTCCAACATTTTAAAAAACTCAGAATATTATAGTATCCAAAACATAAAATAGGTCATCCCAAACATATGAGGTCACAATCCTAGATGGTACCAAATATATCCACCTAATTTAAATTACCCCAGTCATCCCTAGTTATTAGTCACTATCAATTCCCATTGTAGCACTCCCCACCATAGTAATTATTACCCAGTCGCTTCTTTAACCAAAATCAATGATTCTAATTGTTTCCTTGATCATCCATGCTTATAAAGGTATTCCCCTAACATACCATCATAACTACACCTCATCATGTTATAAATTACAAAAATTTCAAACATAAATCCCATCAAATCTTGCATCTCATCAGATGCTCATTTTGTAATTGTATCACACATGACACCCCTGAGTCCCACATCTCATCTGATTTCCAATGTTCATGAAACACAAATAATTATCATAAATACTCCCATATAATATATATTTATGTATATATACATATTAATTCCTATTAAAATAACTATTCATATGCACCTATAAAACATGCATAACACTTGATGCCCACATACATACTAGAACATGGTTAGTCCAAATGTCACATTTGCACCTTGTGCACCAAAAACATTCCATTATGAAAAACAAAAATTCCATGAACAAACAAACAAAATGGTCACACCATAATCAAGCTGTACATCTAACCTCTATAGTCTCCTGGGCTGCTCTGCAACTAGAATCTCAACTGTATGCACCTGGCCTAATGACCGACTATCTATGACATTACCTCTTTGGTGAGATACACCAATTGTGATCCACTGAACCCACTACTATGTCACACTCTCTCTATCTCTTTCTATCTACCAGGACCCACACATGTAGAAGTATTGTGGGTTATATATCATTTCATTACACTCATTCCTAACTTAGATACTTGAATATGAATTTTTCCATTCCTCTTGGCTATCTGAGAATGCTTCCTATGAATCCTTTCCAGATTCTTCATTAGATAACATGATCTACACTCCATTGTTTCTTTCTCTCACTACTTCCAAACAAGTTCTAGCTTCCTACATTAGAGGCACACCCTTAAAGAACCACTCCATAGTGGACTACCTTTGACTTTGGACTGACTTCCCTATAGAGGCACCTCATAGTCTCATTTTGGGATACCTAAATCATCACCTCTAATCTCACCTAATGTTTTCGTCCAAATAAAATATGACTTATCCATAAATATTCCATAATCTATAAATACCTAATTCATCACCTCTAAGAATATGTTTTGACTAAAAATTACTAACTGAACCCTAATTAAATAATATAATTCAACCCCAAAACACATCACCCTATTGATGTTTCACCATCAATTGAAAGAAGAAATTAGTATATGTCCATGAAATACCCCTCCTATTCTTGGATGGATGTATCCTTATAATGTAGGTTAATGAACTCATAGTATATATCCAACCTCACGGTCTCCAGAAATAAATTCTCGAATAACATGGTGTCAAAATCCTTCCAATATTGTCCTGCATGTATGAAATATAATAGATGGTTGTACCACAAGAATGTTTTTGGTCCTCTGATGATGGGAAACCTCATCCTCAAATGTGGGGTTGTCTCTTACTGATCAAATTTCATCTTCTATGATTCAATCAATAAATCTAATTCTTTTTGCCTTCCCTCACCATGTAATAACGGTGGGATATGGGAATAAAACTAATGATTCTTGTAATCCATAACTAGATTAGAACCCTTAGATCACATGCTGATACCATTATGACTCGAAACACGCTCATCGTGGGATTCTCTCATAGCGATGGAAAAACTTCCACCAACATCTATAGATTAGCCACCTTTATATAAAAATTTCCCTATGTCTTATGATCAACCCATCCCTTGGGGGTGTCTTCTCATAGCTCAAGGGCCTCATCCCTTTCACACTCTAGTGGCCCCTTCTATCTACACTCTCGAAACTCCACAATAATACATATTGGTAGAATCCATACGATGACCAAATACTATGATCCAATATCCTTATATTCATATATATATAAATATATATAGCTCATATAGTGAATGGTTTACCAGGTAGGGCATATCGCCACCCTTAAACATCCCCATCACACAAAACTTCACATGACATACCACCTCATAGAATATTACCTACACATAATAGTGTCATGTATCATATATCATTCATCCATATGGACCCTTTACTACCCATAATAGAGTTAGCAATCACATATTACTTTCATAAAGTATTCCATGATCTGTGTTAATTGAGTAGAATGACCTGAAAATGATAGACAAGAAACCATTTTTTAGCTTTTGGTTGTCAATTTAAATGAGTCACACCCTTTCATCATACATTACTCCCTTTATAAGAGTTAAGCCTAAACATATTGTATGTGCATATCATTGCATATAGACCTCATTGGGAACCACATACCTAGTATTGTAAACCATAATTTCACAAAAAAAAAGTCTCGAAGGAAAGTAATAAACCGTGTTTTATTGAAAAATTAAACAAAAAAACCCTTTTAGAGCATTATTACCCATTGATGATCTTAAGAAAAACATATATAAAATGAGCCCAAGTTCATATAATGATACATACACAATTATCCAATTCCATAAACAGAATAGGGTTAAAACAACATAATCCAAAAATTGCACACCAATGTTCAATTAATGTTGTATCAATCAATCAAATATAAAAAAATAAAATTATGTCATCTATATTGAAGCCTTGGAAACATGTTCAATCCCTTGTGTATAGAGATTCCAGCAACCAAACATGATTATATTACCCAGTTCCCACTATATATTAGTCCATGATGAACCCTAAACCATATCGTAGAACAAAAAAAAAAGAAAATAACCTCATGTGATACCATTTGAATCACTTAAACCCATTTTCGACCATAATAAGTGTTTTGAGATTGTTGGAAGCAGGGCCATATATGTGCCTACTTGTATGAAAATGGCTTCTAATATGTAGAATGTGTCTTCATAGGTGGTAGTATAGAGACTATACCATCTGGCGGTGATGATAACAATGTTCCATATATTTATAACAAAATGAAATATGTACCATAATGGAATAATAATCAATTAAACACAATGTAAGGTAAATGATCAATAATATTATCACTTTCAAGGGAATAATACAATATTGAAGATAAATATACTCTCTAGAATAGGACATACAAAACAAATAATCAATTAAAACCATGAATAAACCTAAGAATACATATATTTAATCCAATATAAGGTCTATTATGATGAAGAGGAACCCCTTGATACACATCCATCCATCCCATAAAAAATTAGTACAACTCTGATAACTAAGGTCAAGATCATGAGCCTGCTCCTTTACAAGATCTCAAAACCATAAAGTCAATATGCATCGCTGGGATCTTGAACGGTGTGATTATGAACTTAGTAGTCCACCAATAATGAATGCATATATTACATAAATAGTTATAATGTATATGATATATAATTAAGATCAATCAACTCATAGAGAATGATAAATGAATCTCTCCACTTGTGATCAATAAGAAGAAGTTTATGTTTCACATGTGTCATCCAATTCCAATACATTAAGGAATGAATTCTCTGAAATATATTCTTTTACTTATTACATGTTTAAAAAATATATTTTTTGTAGAAGTTAGGACAAATGGTTTAGTGGCATGTTGTCCCTCGAATAATATCATACTTGGAGATCCCTTGTCCGCATTCCCTAAATGTATCAACAGAGACTAATGAAATTCAAAACCACATATTCCATATATTACGTATCCATTTTCCCAATGAAACACCCATAAATAGGTCCTTGTTAACTCATCCCTCTAATGGTAAATTCATCGTCCACTCATCTTCCTCATGTCCTAATACATGATGATATATATAATCCAATAAATAATAAAACATTTTTGACTTTACAACCTGACTTCCTAAGGCATGTTGATATCATTACCAAAATAATATAGGCCCATTAACCACAAAGACAATAGTGATCCTCAGCCCTTGATTGATGGTCTCATCACTATCTCTTGATGGTCCATTACCACCAACCATAGTTTTCTATGGTGAGGACCTCCACCCATACTTAGGGTCAACAACATCCCATAAGATGTAATATTAAAATAGGGCTCCACCCATAATGATTGGTGAACCCCATAACAAAGGATTTATATCCATGTGAACAAGACTCTAATGGAAACGTCAACCAATCATGGTGAGAATAAAACCGAAAAAATTTCATAAGCCACAATACCCAACAACTCTGTTGCAACAAGTAACCATGTCACACATGACTGATAGTCAGCACAATCTCCAGTACGTGGGCCATGACCATAACCTAAAAATCTCATCAGCTAAGCACCAAAGACCATATATCCTCAACATATATTGATCATTTTAAAACCATGTGTCTCAGGACACACTATCACCTTGATGAACCATGTCATCTCAATATAAGTGATAAATATCACCTCAGTACCATAGGATACACCAATCATGTTACTATGGAACAAATTCATTCGTATAAAATTTAAATTATATAAAATTACAAATTTTTCTTCCTATCCAAATTTTTCATCATCCCCATACATATCGTAGAATATTTAAAATAGGCATGGGAATCCTCCATAGATTCCCATAAAATCCCATAAAATCTATTTATTGATCTAATGAAAAATAAAAATTAATTAATGGTTTCTATCAAATAAAAAATGTTTGTATTTTTGAATTCCCATAATATAACCCATAATATAAAGAATTAAAATAGTGACCACCTACAATATACACAAAAGAAATTGCACAATGAATATTGACCACTATGTTGAACTGAAATCAGGGGAATTGGAATTTTAGAAAAATCCCCTTGAAGATAGTGGAAAATTACTCACCCTAATTTAGCATTCCATAATGAAACAAATATGAAATGTGGCTAGGGGATTTGTAGGCTTTCTTTAAGGAATCCTTATCCCCCAACAAATCTTGTTATAGAGATCAAATGAAGATGGAATATAAACTCCTGGAAAGATTGAAAAGTGAGAGATCCACCACTTAAAAGAGGAGGTTCCATGTGAGAGGAGAGAAAGAGGAGGAGTCCTCTTGAATAACCTAATGGAAAATGGTCATTATTTTATCCTGGAAAGTATTTTTGGTGACCAACTTTTTAGTGCATACTGTCTAAAGGATAAACACCTCTCATAGTTTGGACCCAATGTTGGAAAACCCATTTTAAAACCATGTAGGTGTCTTTTATCCTAAAACCCATAGTACAAACATAGCATGAAAGGGCTTCAAGGTAAAAATAAAATATTCCCCATTAAAAATTTGGCCACACCATTTTCACTGACAATTATGGAAACTATTATCTAACATTCTTCCCCTATCGGTCTTTCCCGAAACTAGGTTCCTAGAGCTCGAAACTACAAAAATACATTCAAACAATAAAAGAAATAACCATGTGTTATATCGCATCTAGAAACTATTAATTTGAGGCATAAAACAATAAGGAACAGTTTCGTAAACTGATAATTAATGTCGATCTGACCACCAAACTCAAAATTTTAGTTTATCCATTAATTCTACACCTTAAAAAACCTGGATCGTTACATATGCCACTATAAGAGATGATTTATCCAAACATTATTTTCTAAATACATAAAATTTTCATCAATGACTAATTATGAAATGAATAACAAATATATTAAAAATTCATTGATATATTCATATATGATTTCAATAATTGGTTGGCAACAATGTTAGAAAGATCCATATATATGGTTTAATAATACGTATACAATTTTAATAATTTTATAGGTATTTAACATATGAAAATTTCACATTGTTTGATATTAAACCATGATATACTATAATTAAAAAAATTATATGAGATCTATTATTTTATTTATGAAATTAAATATAAATGTTTTTAGTAACATATAAAAAGAATATAATTTGACATTTTTTATAATGTGTTTCTTGGAAGGATTCATTTATATCTAGTAGAACTAAAAAAATTGGTGAGTTATATTCAATATATACGTCATGAAATAAATTCAATTGAGTAAAAGTGATAAATAATTATATACGGATTCATGAAAATTAATTGGAAGAGATAGATGAAAATAGATAGAAACAAAATGAAAATTGAACCAAATATTCCATATTTAAATTTATTTTATAATAACCAAACCTATGTTATATTGGGTGGTTATTCATTAGGAAAAATAAATATTTAATAAAAAATTTAGTTCTCAATATTGAACTCAACAAAAAAATAAAACAGTTATATTGAAATGTAATATTTTTAATTAGATACAAAGTTCCAATGCATAAACTAAATAAGTCTTTTCATTATGTGAATAAATAATGGATTGTTTTAAAAAAATCATAAGAAATTATATATTAATATTCATTTGATTAAAAATGAATCCATTAAAATTAAGAAATTATAATGTCAAAAAATGTATGTGTGCTATAGAAAAGGCCATAATGGTTTTTAGAATTTTATTATCCTGTGGTGGATAATAAAAGTCATTTTTTCCTGAAATTATTTATTATTAATAAGTAAAATGATTAAAACTATATTGAAAAGATAATTTTGTATTTCATAGTTATCATGTGGATGAATTAAACTATTTTTGGGGATAGTATGATAAATATTTTACAATTTATGGTTGAATAATAGTTGTTTAATTAAATTATTTTAAATTTAGAAATAAATATTTAAATCCCCCCATTATAATATTTAATGAATTGGATTATAACAAAATTTTATTTTGAAAATGATAATGTTCATATATTATTCAAAAAATCTACGAATGAATATATCATTAATTGAAAAAATATTTTATATATCCATATACATAAAATAAATTAAATGATTTTTAATGAATTGTAAATTAGAATATGACAGAGTAATTTTTATAATTTAAGAATTCAAAATAGTTTCTTAAATACTTATGAACAAAATATGATAGTTTTTTAGTTTTAAAATTTTTGTGTGATAGATTATGTGAAATTATTTTAATTTACTGTGGCATTGGAATGCATATTATATTCTATTATCCACCCATTTTCACTATCCTAGGTATAATAAGAGGAGTAAATTTCTGGGAGACTCTTATAACCATATTTTATTTTGATTTAGTATGAATATTTACTTTTTAATGTAGTTAAAATAACTTTAATATGAGGATAAAAAACCTTAATATATGAAATTAAAATTACTTTTTGATTAATTTAATATCAATGATGAGTTTCTAAAGGCTCATTCAATAATGTTACGATGTTTTACATTTCAATAGAATTTATTATCTTGTACTTAAATGTAATGTGAAAATCAATTATTCTTTGAAGACCATTATTATCAATGTAAAAAAATAAAATTATTGTCAGAAATAATCTCTAAGTATTTTAATATTATAATGATGTGAAAGGTAAAATATGTTAATTTATATCCAAAATCCAAAAATAGTTGAACAATATATTTTATTTTATTTTCTAAGTTGGAAATAAAATTTGTTGATAATAAATTCACTGAATAAAATCATATTAATGGTGAATTAAATTAATAAGTTTATATATTTTGGAATATTCTTATAAATAATAGATACAGGATACTTTAAAAGATATATAAATTTATAAATCCTAAAGTTTATCTGTATGGTTTTTCAATAAATTATATTGATTAGAAAGGTATGAAAAACCTTAAATTTATCTTTTAAAATTTTGAAGAAAATATTCAGTGGCAATTAAAAAAGTATTTCTTCGAATATTTATTGATAATACATCGTTGTGAGTGAATTCTAGGTGAATGAGAAAGAAATAATAATAACTAAATATTGAAATGTAAATTGATTTTTTTTTTCAAATTATACACATTAATAAAATAATGTTGGTAGAGGTTAAAATGGTTTTCATAATGGTAAATAAATAATATGTTCTTTTGGGGTGAAAATAACTAAATAATACAAGTCAAAAGCCCTAATGTCAATTTTTTTTTAAAAATTAATGTCTTGGAATAATTAGGGTTGAAATAATGTATGAACGACCCATTTCTTAATATTGTTAAAGAATTAAATTTTTTTTAATATAAAAAAATCCATGTATATATAAATGATTAGATTATCATTTGTAATATGTTACATATGTTATGAAATTTTTTTTATTAAATGATAATAGGACATCATGAAGTTTTTACTCCAAAATATTTAAAACTCACATCCCTCTACAACATTCATTAAGGAAATAAAATTCATGGTGAATTGTAACATTTATTTATTTATTATCATATTTTTAATCATTCTTTTTTTCATCATACTTTTCAATTTCTACATATAATATTTCAATTCTAATGAATTGTTCATAATAAATAATTTTCCCAAATTATTATTTTTATTTTAATCATGAAATTATTTTGTTATATTATTTAAAATATATTAATTTTAACCATTTTCACATCACTTCACTTGTATTAAATTTAACATATTCAATATATATATAAAATTTTTACCATTTACATAATTTTTTTGTATGCATATTTCTCATCATAAATATGTCATCATTATCATTTTTTTATTTTTCATCATTATAATTTATTTTATCTCTCTTTACGATTTCAATAAATTAATATTATTTTTCTATTTTTAAATAAATATAAAAAAATTACAATTTTTTGGAAATACTGTGTCGAATTATTTTTATTAATAATTTTTTAGTAATTAATTTTGTATTATTTTTTTATTTTTTCCATTAAAATTTATTATTATTTATCTTCTTATACGATTACTAATTTACATTTAATAATCAAACATATCATATATTTTAATTAATCAACTTTATTTGACAAATTTCTATTATTTTTCAAAAAAAACATCCATTGCGGAATCCTAGGGATCATGATCAACAATATAACATTATAGGTCATAGATTGATTAAATGGATCAAAATAAGAAATAAATTATTTAAAAAATTGGTAACTAAGATTCTATGAAGTTATTTTACATAAAATAAATCTTTTATTATAGTTTTTTGAATTAGTGGTTTTTCTAATTTGATGAAACCAGTTTGTACAATCCGTTGAAAATATGAATACAATGTTAACAGTAAAATTTATCAATTATCTTGATTTTACAATATTGAAAAAACATATAACAATGATGTTATGTTGGATGAGTTCAATGTATTTAGTGTTCCTATTTAATTTAAATTATATCATATTTACAATTAAATGATTATTGAATAATTTTTAAATACATTTAATACATTATAGGCGAGGTGATATTTTAATTATATCTAATTGTGTTCAATCATAATAGTATAGTTTTTATAAAAATATTTTTATATATGGGGGTTAAAATTTGAATTTCCTAAGAATCATTATAATCAACAATCAATGTTGTATTTTGAGGAGATTTATAAATATATTGTAGAGCATAGTGTTTCATTTATTTTCAATAAGTTGTAAATATGTGTATTGAAAGGTAATGGTTGATGTTGAGATGATAATTGATGTGGTGATACTTAAAGTAATGTTTTTGACTCATTAAATAGATCATATTGATAATGATTAATTTATTCAATAACTAATTTCACTTGGAGAATTACTATTAGACATTGGATGTCATGCTTTATCATTATCCACTGCAAATCAGAAGATTGTTGAACTGATGCTATGTTCCAAGACATGTGTCACTGAATGAAATGTTACACCATTTGAATAATACCGTGAAATACTTAATTACATGATGCATTTGGATGATCCATCCAATAGTTTATAATGGGATGAATTGGATGGTGTGATTGATAAGATTGAGTAGATCTTAAATGATTAAGAGGTGTACAACAAAAAAAATATGAAGAAGAAGGTTATAGTTGAGATTAAAGATAATTAGAAGTCCATGTGTCATTAATTAAATTTTTAATTCCTTATATGTGTATATCGGTTTCAAAACATGTATTTTATGAGTTTTATATAAAAAATATGTAACTTTGACTAGCCAACCAACCAACTGACCAGGGGAGTGGCTCACACCACAAGGAGTGGGCAAGTGATATTTACTCCAGCCATCCAGCAATAATGATTGACCTTAGTCATGTACGAGGTAAAAATGAGTGCACTATGAGGGGAGCATGGGAGGGCCAATGGAGTGCACATTGTGGTGCGACATGACGATGGGGGGCATAGGGTGGGCACATAGTGCACCCACAAGAAGCTGGTACGAGGCAGTACTGGAGGAGGATGAGGTGATTTAATTTATTTTAACCATCCAATGTTTTATACTTAAATATAACGCATCTGACATCCCTATTTATATGTGGGACATGTTTTAAAGAACAAGGATTATATCCATGCATTCCTACTAATCTCACAAGAGATCACAGCCGCAAGCTGCATCTTGTATCCCACGAACTAATACAGGTCATCTGTAGTTGATCCAACAGTCGAGGTGAAACCATCACATCGTCTCCAACCTTTGAATACATGATTCTTCTATTCAATGAGAGTTGAAGTCAAGCTTCTTCTGTCGGTCTCTATCCACCACTATCAATCAAATTAAGTGCATGAGTGTTATCTAGACGTCATTATAATCATGCATTAAAATTTATTTACATGCTAGAAAATTAAATTAATAACACATTTCGGCCGATAAAAATTCATTTTCAAGACCACATTATGGACCATAGGTGTTCATGATTTAGGGTGTCATGCTTATACTAATGCATGACTGTGAGGTGGATACCACTATGATATCTGAAGCCCAAGTAGAAGGGAAAAAACTGAGAGAATTGATTTATTTTATATCTCTCTTTTGAATATATTTGAAGCAGATGATCATAACTATTCATATGGGTGATTCAAATGATTAATATCATAATATTTTAATGTTGAGTAACTCTCATTCATTCCATTAAATATAAAGCTCATAAACAAGGGTTTATTTATTGAAAATATTGAGTAAGTTAATGTTTCTAATGAAATAGAGAACCATTCTAAAGGGGTTTTGGGCAGCTATACTACATGAAGAAGAAGAGAGATGAGTATTCATTCAGCATGTGAAACACACTCTTCAATCCTCCAAGAAAATATAATAAGCTGCATCCTCTCTGGAAAAAAATACCACGAGCCTTCGACAAGTTTTCCCGAACCCTCGTTGTGTTTCGTGATGAGCATCAAGTTCATACGCAATCGGTGTTGTCGCATTTTGTTGCACTCTGGGAAGATCAAAAAAATGAAACATCTTGGTTATATGAATAATATCCATTCATACCCTCTTTCGGTATAGGAATAACAACAGTGACCCACTTAGTTTCAAGAACAAAAGAATAACACCCTCTTGTCTACATGTTTTTTCCAAAATGTATGCATGTGTTTGTGTTTTCTTATGAATAATTGAGGAAACCCATGGCTGTGCATGGAATTGGATCATGAGAGAAGCAGAGCACATGCACATAGGCTTTGATAAATCATTTGACAAAATTTTCTTACACACATCCTATTGAGAAGAATAAATCATGTGTACACAAATCTTATACCAATTCGGGGTTGAATAAGATAACATAAGGTAGATAGAATGCATGTGTGAAGAGGAAAAGAGGTAGATATTGTTTTTGTAATGAAAAATATATAATACATGCATAATGAATATGAAAATCATGTGACTTATTTAAGATACCCATGTTTGCAATAACCAAGAGAAATTGTGGACTACATCAATTCTGGTTTGAAGAAAACACATGCATGTCAGACATTTAATGCAAATTAAAAAGAATAAGTCTGTGTGTGTAACAATCCAAAAGGAAAGAAGAGAAAGGGAACAGAAGAAGAGGATGCTTGTATTCTCATATATTTATACCCATTTGGGTTTTCAAACAAGAAGAATTTAGATTAAAAAATCATGATGTTTGGATTCCATGAAGTCAATGCATCATGTAAATCTATATTGATACTTATTCTAGGGATAGTTATAGAAGAACTTACTACCACGTTGATAGTTATTGAGTATTCAAGATATAGAGATAGGACTTAGTGAAATATCATTATATCCTATCAATATTCTTAAAGAATAAGTGTAAATAATTCTTACACATAAAAGTGAGGTCGTGACTTCATCAGAAGTGGAATGAAATGCCCAAGCATTATTTCACTGAGGAATATTCACAGAGGTGATCTGGAATATTGAGCAAGGCCAACAGACCATTCCAAATGTTTTTGAAGATTCATGAATAGATACACATGCAACATTGATTCATAAATTCGATGGAGAATGACCATTAGATCTTCTATAGTGAATAAAGGGAATAAATAATGAAGCTACCCTTGTGGCTCGATAGCAGGAAGAACCCTATGTGATTTAGGGAGGAGAATAATTCTTTAGTGGGAATGTAGAGAAGGCCATTGGGACTCTATTTACACAGTGGGATGTAGTATAAAGAACCTCTTATGGGACTCATGAGAGAAACAATGAGACTCTATATCGAATTTTGTTATTGATAATAATATTATAGTGGAGAAACTCTGTTGGGGGAAATAACCAACACAGTAAAGAGTAGGACCTTGAACCAAACTATGTAAATCCTTATGTTCAGTGCGTTTATATATACAACATAATATGATGTAGGTCTAGGAGACACAAGAATAGTAGATCAAGTATTTATCCATCCATAAAAGATTAATTAAAATAGATAAATTTTATAAAATTTTAAAGGGATCACTAATTCACCCCTCACTATCGTAGTGATTTGACACTGGTCCATGAACATCAATTAGTATAAGAGGGAATATAACCTCTAAAAGAACCCAGAGGGTAATTATAAAGTAAATATTTTAGGAAATGAGTGATAAAACTGAAATGTAGATATATTATAAGACTCATAAAAAACTGAAGAAAAAATAGGCAAGGAAGTTGAAGAAGATTCATTCTACAAATAGGGATACACCTTCTACTGAATGTTATATAAAAGGTACACCATGTAATATTTCATTTTATTATGAATCTTCAAATAATTCTTTCTCAAGATGTGATGATGATATATCCATTAGTGATCATAATTCTACATAGAAATAATATCTGAAGAAGATGCCTAAATAAGTGACAAGACATATTTCTACAAGTATCAAAGTACTTCAAGATGAAAAATTATAGCTGGATGAAGATGATAAGGCCATAGATGAGTAATTGGCAAAAATCGTAGGCATGTGAAACACTCTCAAAAAGCATGTGAATCAAAATGATGAAAACATTTATCATTGGAATAAATTACTTGTTGAAGTTGCTGAAACATTAGAGGTAATTATTTGTGAGAAAGAATTATTTGAGATTGTATTTGTAGATTATTTCCATTCATTTGAAAAATTGAACAATATTTCTATGACTATAAAAAATTCTCAACTAGAAGACAGAGAAAAAAAGTTAAAGGATCTTATCATTATCTTGAAAAAATTAATGAATTTTCATAAATATCAAATGATAATGATATAGAAGAATTGGGAATTTAACATGATATTAGTTGAGGATAATATGAAGACTCTGAACATTATTTATATAGAGATGGAGGTGAAATTGAATAATCAGAAATCACTCCAAGCCAAAACATCCAAAACCGCAGGAAGAATAGATTATTCCACTAAATATTTCATTCAGAACTATGATTCACAGAGGATTATTAGATCATATTCTAATCCAATGGTAACATCCTCCAATAAGAACGTATCTCATAACCTTTTTATTTTTGTTTCTACTAATGACATTTTATATGTAAGTACAAGTTCAATGTTAAAAGTAAGAAATTTATGGATTCATAAAACTTTTGATACATCAATCAAAATATCATAATTGGAATCTGTAATTCTTAATATGAAAAACATCAATATAGATTCTCCAAAGATAGAAAGACAACTCCAGAATCAATAATGCACTGAATCAATCAATACTATTACTATAATAAAAATAAAGATATTTATTTGATATTGTTGGTGTTGTTGTGTGTTGAGAAATTGGGGAAATGGTTGTAGGAAGAATGTGTCATAATATGAAAATTATGGAAGGCCTATATTGAGGGAAGTAAGATGTGGAGAAATTAAGAAACCTACAACTAAAAAGCATAATACATGGTTTATGATGGTTCTTTCTATCATGAATATATTTGAATATCATGAAGAATTCTATTATAATTGCAATAGATGTGGTCACTGTCAAGATTAATGTGGGTTTAGTAAAAACTGTAATCATGCATATGTTGATAATAATAAAAGGCCACAACAAATGTGGAATAAAAGATCAATATTTGGAAAATATTCCATATGGAATATACAACACAGTGAAGTTTAATTAATTGTGAAGGAAAATATTTCCATGAAAAAGTTAGAGATAGACTCTATGAATGTAATTTTTACAAAACAAATCTTATATGGTAACAAGAACTGTCATACCATGGAACACTGCAAAAACCCCATGTAAATCAATAGATGAATGTTGTAATTAAAAATATGATCAATCCAGGATAGGTCAGGAATGATTGAAAAATTCCTAAAGATAACTTTAATATGTTTTGTAATAAAGGTTACATGAAGACATTCAATAAGCAATGTGGATGCTCAAAACCAGAATATGTTACGAAGGAGTGTTTAGTTATCTAGCCTAATCAATTTCATTTTCCTAGAGAACTGCAAAAAGATGATGATAATGTACTAGATAAAGAAAATTAAAAGGGGAAACATATTATTCCACATGAAGATGAGTTTGAATTTAATGAGAGGTTTCCATCAAATGACAACTCAAGTGTCTCACATGTACTATGTGCAAGGTGAAAGATGGGTAGACATAATGAAAACAAATTCATAACTTTTTACCAAATCAAATAGAGATGTTCAAATTTTAAAAACATACAGCAGTGGAAGCTACTTCACTACTGGATGAAGTATGGTCAAATAATCCAAACATTTTGAAGGAGAATGGAAGAAAATCATCCATGTTGACAATGAAATATTAAAATTTCAAATGTCGAGGAGTCATCATCATTAAGATTACCAGACATATTAGAGATACAAGGAACATAGTTCATAGGTCAAGACAATATTATCAGCCATGTTGATCCTATTACTAAGATAACATATTTTCCATTTTATTCCATAAATTTGTTTACATACATTTGTTCTTAAATTATAGGTAATTTTAGATGGAGTTCATTTTCAAGATGATAATTTGATGAACAATGTGGAGAACAAAAAGTTTGACTCATTATTCAGGATTTGATAATTACGAGAAGTTTTCCACATTGGAAGATTATCAACAAGATTATCTTTATGATTACATGATGATATTTTCAACCTTGATGAATTAAAGTGATTGTACCCCTTGAGGGGGGAGTAAATATGAAGGAGATGATATCAGGGATTATTTCATGAAAAATCAAGAAATACATACCATCTCAATAAGTTGAACCTTGAGGCATGTAAATGAAACTTTTATCCATTATTCTTAATTTTATATATCATGTCAATTAATGGGGGCACTTGATTGATGAAAATATGGGTTTAAAGGGGGAGAATTTCCTTTTCACATAAACTTTTTAAAAAAAATTATGAATTATGTGCAGTATTTATCATTTCATTTATAAATATTACTGTCTCTAATCCATTGTTTATGATGTTAACCATTCTAAAAATGGCCTCCAATGTATGGTTTTTTAATGTAGTATTGAAAAACTTGGTCATATCATGCTTGTTTTCTACAACTAGTAAGCCCAATTAGATATAGATTTGATTAACTGAGGGCTCTTTGCATAGTGAACTTTGTGACATCATCCCTCTCCCATAAATTTTAATGAAAATGTTTTTTAAAGTGAGGAGAACATGTTTATGAATAGACCTTCCTAAACCATTGCATTTGGTTTCAAATAAGGGGGAGAAAATACTGGCACACATATTGACCCATACATAGTTTTCTTAGGTGATACTGAAAACAAAATACAATGGTGTAGATTGCACAACATAGTGTTTCATTCTTTATAATTATTGTGTCAATTTGTGTATGGAAAGGTAATGAGTGAAGTTGTGATGATGATTGAAGTGGTGATACTTAAATTAATGTTTCTGACTCATTAAAGAGCCCACATTGATAATGATTAAGCTATTCCACAGCTAATAGATCATGGAGAATTACTATTTGACATTGGATGTCTTTCTCAATCATTCTCCATAGAAAATAACATGATTTTTGACATGGTCCTACGTTCATGAGATGTGTCAGTGAATGACATTTTACACCATTTGAAGAAGTCCATGAAATATTTTATAACATGCTGAATTTGTAAGATCCACCCACTAGTTAATAAATGTATGAAGTGGATGAAGTGTTTGAGATGATTGAGTTGATCATAAATTCATAAGAGTTGTTCCATAAATAATAGAAGAAGAAGATGCCTACAGTTGAGAATGAATATAATAAGAAGGCCGAGTGTCATGAATTAGTAGTTGAATTTATTATATGTATACATTATATTCTAACCATGTATTTTATGAGGTTTATATAAAAATATGTGAAACATTGGATAGATATCCATCCAACTGACCATAAATGAGGCTCGCACCACATAGAGTAGGAGGTTGAGAATAACCCTAGAGAGCTAGCTAGCATGACAAAATAAAATCATTCATGAGGCACCCATGAGAATTCCCACAAGGGTGCATGGGAGAGAAAATAGAGAACCACCATGCAGGGAGGTACAATGGAAGGGAGTACGGGGTGGGAGTAGAGCATGCCGACTAGAAGCTGGCACAAGGTTGTACTAGTGGAGGATGAAGTGATTTAATTGAACTTCAACTACAGTGGTTTGATACTTAAACTGAAAATATCCCAGGTATCCATTTCTATGTTGGAAATGTTTTAAAAAATGTGGATGAAATCCCCGTATTCCATTTGATATCACGATAGATCACGTCTATATGCTCCATCCCATGTCCCACGAACTAAACGAGGCCTTCCGTAGCTAATCCAATGGATTGGGTGAAGCCACCTAGTTTTCTTCAACATTTGAACACCTAACACTATGGTTCAACCAGATAAGAATAAAAGAATCCTTGATCAATTTTCGGCAACCACTTTTGAACGAATTATGTGCATGAGCTTTCATCTTGGCGTCACAATACTCATTCATGAAATTACATTTTCATGCATGCAAATTAAATGAAGACCCCTTGTTTTTCATTGAAATCTTAGATATGAGGCCACATTATGGACCTTGGGGATTAATGATTGAGAGTATCATGCTGATAATGATGCATGCACGTTAGGAGGAATAAACCATGATATTATAATCTCGCATTGAAGAGAAAAAAACCGAGAGATTAAATGAATTTCGTATCCCACGTTTGAAAATATTTGAAGCATTAAATCTCTTCTATTTAATGGAGTGATTCAAATCACCAATATCACATTATTGAAAGGTAGAGAAACACTCATACTCACTAATAAATAAAGATCACTTGACTGGGGGTTTTGTTGTTGAAAATAATGAAAAATTGTCTGGTCTCGAAGAAACAGATCACAATGTTGAAAGGAATGTGTGCACCTCTATGACACAAATGAGAATAGAGATTTGTAGGATTTATATAAGTGAAATGCACTATTGAACCATACCTGTAAATATAATAAGCCACACCCACTAGGTGGGGAAAACCGCGATCACGTGATCGAATCTCTCGATCCCTCGTTGTGTTTCGTGATGATCATTCTACTAGTACGCAATCAGTGAAATTAAAATCATAATGTTTTCCTAGAATGCTGAAAACACAAACCATCTTGGTTCTATGAAGTAGATCCACACACATCTTATAGATGATGAAGAATAATAATGACCACTTCATTTTGATAAACATAAGAATAAAACAAACTTGACTACACGAATATTCTAATCTGTTTGTAGGGGTTTGTCTATTCCTATGAGGATTGGAAGAAACATGTGGTTGGGTATGGTTATTTCTCATGAGAGAAGGTGTTATCATACATAGAAGATTTTGTAAATTCCATGAGACAATGTTCCTAAATACTTCCAATTGAGAAGATGGACTCACACGTATATATAGCTTATACCAATTTGGGGTTGAAAACGATTGCATATGGTGGACTGTGTGCATTCGTGAAGAGAGCATGTGGCAGATAATGTGTTTTCAAAGAACATTGGAGAATTCATACATAATGAATATGAAAAACATGTGAAGGATTTGAGATAACCGAGTGTGCAAGAATAGTGTAAATAAATGGACTACACAAATTTGGGTCTGAATAAAACACATGCCTAACACACATTGATCCAAAATTAAAAATACAATTTTGTGTGTGTGCAAGGAACCAAAATGAAATATGATAATGAGAAGAGAAGAAAAGTAAGTGTGTGTGATAAAATATTGATATCCATTTGATTTTTCACACAAAATTAATTGAGATATCCAATTCATGATGTTTGGATACCATGAAATTCAAGCCTGAAGTAAATCTAAATTCAGATTAAATTCGGGCAGAGCAAAGGAAAATCTTATAAATGAGTGGAAAATGATTTATTATTTAAGAAAGAAAGAGATGATATAGTGATGTATCATTCATGAATATCAATATTATATGATAATTTTTGTGAATCATTTATACACAGAAAAGTGATGATGGTTATTCATCAGAAGGAATAATTTCCCGAACATTATTACACTGATACTGTTCACAATGGTGATCAGAAAAATTGGCCAAGGCCAACAGACCTTACAAAAGGTTTTTGTAGATTCATGATGAGAGAAATGGGAAAGTTTGATTCATAAATACGATGGAGAATGAGAATCAGATCATCTATATTGATTCATTTAAAATAAATAATAAAGATACTTGTGTGACTTGAGAGCTATAAGGAACCCTATGTGATTTGGGGAGGATAATAAGTCTTCAGTGGGACTCTGGAGTAGTCCAATGGGACTCCAGTTACACTATGGGAAATAGTATAAAAAACTTCATGTGGGACTAATTAAAGATACAATGGGACTCTGTATCGACCTTTTTAATTTATAATAATATTCTAATGGAGAATATGTGATGGGGGGGTAAAAACAATACATCAAGGAGTGGGATTTTGAACCAAACCGTATAATTAATTGTTTTCAGTGCCTTTAAATTTATATAATCATTAGAGTTAAATTTGGGAGACACTATAAGAGTGGATCAAGTCTATAACCAACCCGAGATGATTAGTTGAAAAGAATAGATTTATAAAATGTTTAAAGGGATCACTGATTCCCCCACCCCCTCTCAGTGATTCTACACTGATCTCGACACGTAATATCTAATGAATATAAATAATTTAATTGTTATTAATTTCTATAATTTCTTATTCAAGATGACAATTAAACTCAGTATTCACGTATTGACAGAAACTATATCTAAAATTTTAGGCAATATTCCATTTACCATGTACCACATTAAGTTCAACATAACATGGAGAATCAATTTGGAAGGATTTAACACGATCTGTCAATAGTTTGTTGTTACAAAAGGCACTATTTAAATTGGTACTGAGGATATGTGGGTAGTAACATCACTCATTATGATAAAGATGAAGAAGTATTTTTTAACCATTATAAGAAGAAATTTTCACATTTTTACTATTTTTATTATATGGTTATGTTGATATATTTTCCAAAATAATGTAGGAATAATTTATTTTTCGAGGTTTTGGTGTTAAAAATTAGTTCAATTCATGTAATATTAGTTTTCATCACATCTAGACCACCATGAAACTCAATTATAATTTATTTATGTGGATGGTTTATTGGTTTTTTTGAATTTATTTAATTTTTTTGACCCATTTTAAATGGATAAAAAACATTCTGGTGGGAAAATTGACTAATTAGTGAGTGGTCTAGTAGTTATTTTAAATATAAATAGTACAGGAAGAATATATAACATTTTGTGAGCATAATATTTACATTTGAGTGTGTATAGTGGAATTTTGGTAAATTCATAATTTATTAGAGGGAATGCATAGATAACTATAATGATGTTTTGATGGATGCATGAATAGGTGAATGGATACCTGAATATAATAAATAAAAAGAAATTTGTTCAAATAATTGAAAAATATAGTTTTAATAGGGGAAAATTATAAAGGTGTATTTTAAACCCTCTATAATAATGTGTTTATACATATATAAATGACATATGAATTTATAGATTATAGATGTAATATAAAAGTTATTTTATTTTAGTCTATCACAATTTGTCAAAAAATATCTTTTTCATTCCTAATTTAAAAACAATAATAATAATTTAGTATATTGTTTATTGATATATATATATATATATTTAAAATTGATAATATTTATATTTACCTTGAAAAAAACAGACATTGTTATTTTTATATTTATATAGTTTTGAATTATTTTTTAATTATTATTATTATGGTATTAGAAATATTTTTTATTGATTTTAATTGTAACATGTCAACAAGGTGGAAAGGGAGGCATGATTCATTAAGCCAATAGACCAATGAATGTGGTTTCGCCTATCTCTCACTATATATATATATATATCTCTCTCTTTCTCCCCCCCCCCCCTTAACATTTTTCTCACTTTTCCTTAGATCTATTTGGTTGTTGGATTTTTGCTTCTTCCCTGGTAAAGGTTTTGTATAATCGGTCTATTTTTAATTCCACTGTTTTCATTACATTACACTCTCCATCAAAATATATTTGTTGAAACTCTTTATTAGTCTATTGAGAGATGTTAATAAGATTTATATTGTATGAAAAAATTGATCCAATAATTCAAAATATTAATACAATATTTAACACGTGTTGTAAGTTATAATTATTTTGATATATATTCCTGAATTGTGACTAATTCAAGTGAGACAATGTGACCTCAAGATCACTTCCTCATATAATAGTGGATTTTGAATATAGGTGATGAACTGAATTATACATTAGATATATGACACTGATGATATTATGATAATCCAATAATAGTGTCTTTTCCTTTACATAATTCATAGATCAAATCCAAATATGGAATTTCTAAAAAAATTAAAAAAATTAATAACATAGAGCATTCTATATTAAATTAATCACATGGAATCTTAAATAGTAAGAAAATATGGATTTATTAAATCATTGTTAAGACAAACATTAAAGTATATATCTAAAATATATATAATAAACAAAAGAAGCATTATCACGAACACGGTCCCTATCCTCCCCATGAACCATATCCCTAGCCTTCTACTCACACTAAAACCAAATCACTATACCATTTCCCTTAATACCTCAAATATATTTAATTCAAATCCAAATGATTGTACCCAGTTAAAAAGGACATTGTGTTGCTTGAATAACAAATGAGGCTTTGGCCCCAACATTTTTTAAACAATGAAAATAACATAATCATTTTAGGAAGATAATGTTTATTGTTTATCTATACCAATTTAGGGATTTATGGAAATGGGTTTTTAGTTATTATATATTGGTCATTTGATACCACTAAGAGTTTCCTTATTTTATTTGAGTAATGACTTGGATTATTTATCTGATATATATAGTCTACCAAATAATTCTTTTTTATACTGTCTATTAATTTTTTATGGGTAACGATATATAAGTGATGTGTTGATATATACCCAATGGTTTAATATGGGATGTCTTATATCTAGGTTTTTATTTGTTCTTTCTTAACCCTATTCCATTGAAGAAGGACATGCAATGAAATATGATACCTTATATTTATTATTTCTCTAAACTATTTTTTTTAGAGTTCAGTTTAGTGATTTTTGGATCACATATTAGATCTTTGATATAAACATTATTCCATATATGGCCTATAATTGATCATTGGTTCCTAATATATTTCATATATTGAATCCTTTTTGAATTATAAATTATAGAAGTGGGTTATGGTACTTTATATGATATAATAACCATATAATGTTATTTTAGAAATATTGATTAGGATTTTACGTACCTCATATGTCTTCATCAATAATTTTATTCATATATGGGAGGGATAACAATAATATAGTATCTCTTATATTTTCATTCTTCACTATGTCAGATTCATGTGAGTTAAAATTGATATGCGGTACCTATTAATTAGTTTCTTCCTGATTATTAAATTCATTAAATAATCAACACATATTCCTAGAATTGGATCGTTAAATTATAATATAGTACCAAAAAAACATATTTACATAATTAAAGCTTAATTAATGTGACTGATACTGAGTATTAGGTATTTTTTTATTTCATCAATCATGTACACCAAAATATTAAATAGGTATATTATAGGGAGAAATTAGTGGTGAACTCTTGAGTTCTATACTCACACCATAAACATGGACTCATTCCCATCCTTTATTATGTAATTACCTATATTTAGTAATATCCTTCATTATCCTGACGTAAAATTTTCATATCATATGTTTACCTGATTCACATACCAAATATTGTTCGCTTTAGGTGATATTCTAATTGGTTCATAAATCTGTAGTAAAATACAAGTGCACCATCCTAATCTAGTTCACTAGTCTATTCCTAAATTTCAATGATCAATCATACTAACCATCACTCATTATATCTTATCTATCAAATCAATACAATATTAAACAATCCTAACTAAGGTGATTTCACAAAAACCCTTGAAAAAACTTATACTCTCACAAATGAAATGTTCTATACTCTCATATCATACAAAAACGTATGTTTTCATAATTATAAATAAATATAATTAATAAATCCTATAATCATTTCAAAATTAATTATCACGAACAATCCCAGATACAATATTACCCATTAACTCGAGCCAATTCTATCAAAAACCTATGGGTGTTTTTTACCCCCTTGGGATAGTGGCTGGCACATGGATTCATTCATGATCACATTGGGAATAATTTTTCAACATAAATAGTGGAAGATGAATAAAAAAGTTAGTATGCTGAAAATGTAAAATATCAAAGAATATTGTACCTTGTGGACAAGAAAAATATAGTTAAATTGAACATATCCATGTAATAAGATATAGAATATAAAACTCAAACATATGGGATAAAACAAACCATGACCCAAGAGACATAGTTCTCAATGTCCCAGGGATCTACCACAAGAACTAGCTCTATGTGGTCCCTTCCACTTACATGAACCTAGAAGAATATAATATAAATATTCCTGAAGGAATATGGAAGATGTTATCTAAATAACTAGTAGGTTCTAACCATGTCTCCCATAACAGGATGTCAATATAATTGGACAAAATCATGATTTCAATTTTAAATAATAGAGGAATAGCTGTAACATTTCATATTTAAAAATAGAATAATGTTTTCATTTAAATTGATGGAATCATTTTAATAAGTGTCTTAAGATAACATTATATATAAAGTAGTATATATAAATAAAAATATATGTGTATATATGTTTTTCAATTAATGGAATATATATTATAATAAATCATATACAAGAAACATAATCTTCTAAAAAGGGTAATGATAGTTCCATGTTATGATATCCATACACATCTCATAGTTGTGATAATGATAATATTTGTACACAAATCCCTTAGTGAATGGTTAAGGAGGACTCAATAACATCCCATCAGAAATACGATCCACCAAAATATGTTCCTCTTAGAGTTGGAATGCATTATCGAATTGTAAGTTCATGACCATTATGTTTTGGTTTTCACAAATAACCCAATAACTACCCATTCTTTAATCTCATAAAAAATCAATCAAAATGGTAGATTTATTTTAAAACCATTTAACATAAAATCTTCCCATTTCCCATTTCAATATTCTAGTTTTAACATAAAAAATCATGAAGTGTTAATCAATTCATTCCACTATACAGGATAAAACCAATCATATATTCTTATCAAAATAATTTTTCATTTTCTCAAAATCAAATTCACTAATAAATTTTCTATCTCCATAAAAAATCATATTCTCACCCAAATTTCCAATTCCATTAGAATTTTGGTTTTCTATAAAATATAATTTGAAATCAAATCAAATTAACAATTCATATTGAATGGGTTTTTCCTAATATAATAGAAATAAATTTAATTTTTTCCAATAATTTAAATGGTTATAACAAAGAAAATATCAATGACAAAACCTATATATAACATAGAGATCATGAATTTCAATGTCTTCCATGAGAATTTATTATGAAAAATGATGAAAATTTAGATAACAGAATCAAAAAAATATTCATGTTCCAAAATAATGTATTTGGTATCTATCATCATGATGATGACCTAAATATCCATAGGGTGGAGATATAGAGAGATTTAGAGAGAAGGAATGGGGGAAGATCTCTTATTATAGAAAATAAAATGATGTTCTCCAAGAGTTGATCTACCTTGAAATAGGTTTGGAGGAGACAAAATCGTTAATTGGGAACTCTAAATACCTTGGAATACATCCCATCATAATTTATAGTTTGGGGGATGAAATAGTGGTTCCTGAAAATTTAAATAATTTTTTATAATAAAAATATTTGATTGTAAGAATTCCATGATGGGGATGCACGAATTTTAAAATTGTTCACCCAATATGTGCATAGATATAATGGATTTCATGGTCTATAATAGGTAGTTTCATGGTTTTTCATCCTTTGATCCAATTTTGAAAACCTAAAATGTTTGAGTTTTCACATATTACCTTGGGTGTGTGCATGTTTTTCAAAAACTATTCACCAAACGTGCACTTCCTTGAAACATTCCCAATATTTGAAATATTCAACCAAAGTGCACTAAATGAGACTAATAAAAGAATTGTCAAAAATAGGTTTGAGTAGTACCTGAAAACAATAACAGAACCTTGTTTCTATTTCACATGAACCAATACTTTTCATCCTCTATGGATGTAACTTATTTTTACAATATACTCTCGTAACCAGATTCTCAGTCATAAAAAAATCTTGCTCAATATTAAGATAACTACATCTCAGAAATGAGATCGATCATAAGGATACATAAATAGATGTGATACATAGATTATATTTTTTTATCGAAATAATATCTGTTGGGAGTTCTAAAATGATAATGCACTTCCCCCACATACAAAAAAACCTCAATGTACATCAAAACATAGTTCAAGCTTTCCGTCCATCCAATCCATCAACGACCCAAAAAAGGTGAAAAAATCAGGAACCCCTGATCACCAACTGAATATTTCAATGGTATTAATTGAAGATCAAAATAATATTTATAATGAAATTATTACATCAACATTCTCTAAAATATCAAATAAATCTTTATAATCTTCTCTTGAACCGATATAAATCCAAAAAAAGATCATTCACCAATCCCCATCTAAAAAATAGACACTAACTTGGTCTTCCATAAAATTCCTTGGAAGAAGTCATACATATCATAGACTAGTAATTGTTTTTATATGTAAACTCATCCATCCCAAAATGGACATCTAGAGATTCACCAAAATCAAGGTCATATAAGAAAAATCATAAACTCAATAATCTATATATCCTTTCTAGTATTTCCATATATATATTAATGGTATGTCATGCTCCAATGAACCTCAGATCCCAGTATCTATTATAGAAACCTATAAAATAAATATGTAAAACATGGATCTCTATCAAAGACTTTAAAATATGTTATTATGTAAAACTAAATAATCTCATCCAAGAAGATATTTCATGACGGATTAACATTGAATGTTTCAGGAATGGTTATAATGTAAGTCAAATTGGTTAGCATATTGATCACAATTCATGTCACATTAATTGTATTCATGGAACATGGAAACTAAAAATAAATGTATAGATATATCCTCCCAGATCCTAGTTGGTCCTAGAAGTGGGTGAAGAAAACCCTATGGTCTCTTGTGATTAACCATGAACAACTAGAATGTATAACAACGAGTAAAAAAATTAGTTTTTCCACATCTCATACCTTGCCTCTAGAACCACTGTCACATACTATAGACCATATTTTTGTTTCCTGGGTGAACATTTCATCATGAATTATATAATTCCTCGATCACAATGTTTCTCACCAAAAAATATAAATTGTTCCAATTTTTGAAGGATATGACACCCTCTATAATCTATGACCACTCAACAATGTTATCCCCCCTTATAAAGATATTTCCAATTTCAATATAATTCATCATTAAGATGATATTATTGGATAATCATCCCTAGAAGAGCATAGGTCAACAGAATTCTATGATAGAAAACATCAACCCCTATTTCTCGAGCACCAATATGTATTTTTAAAAAAATAAATAATGTTCCTCTATTATGGAAATCCTTTCACAACTTGGGTTGGTTGTTTCTTAGACAATGAATCCATGAAAACATTACCTTCCCCTATGATAAATGCGATTTCATATTCTGAATATTGTAGTTACTCCACTCAATGCCTCAAACGGATATTGAAATATTTCATAGAGTAGATAAAAATGAATCTTTTTGGTTGGAATACATAGTAAAGCATTCTCAGTAATTGTATTTCCTCAGACTCATAAGTAAATAAATCATAACTTCATGTTAGATACCAAGGTTAATATAGTTATTATTAACTGGTTGATGCTATTGAGAGCCATAGGAAACTACATTATCACATTGAATAACAACTTACCACAAACTCAAAACAGATGCATCACAAAAGACCATGTATGCCTGCCCAACCCCTAGAAGATTCAACACCGATGTAGTAGTCAAAATACATTTTACCTCACTAATATTACTTTGACATTTATCATACCATACAAATTTTAATCCATTTTGAGTTGTGTAATTCATCTATGAAACCAGCACTGAGAAATCCTTAATGAAATTGTGGAAATATCTAACTAAACATAAGATTATCTGAATCTCAAAAACATTATGTGGCTAATCCCATGCCATAAAATAATTCCCATTTTTAGGATCAACTAAGATACCATGTTATAACAACATGTTTCATCATAAATTAACTTCTCCAATCTAGAAATCATATTTTAATAGTTTGGAAAAAATACATTGATTTCTCAATACTTCTATAACATCTTTCAGATGTTGCACATGATTATTTTTAAAATAGAGTAAATAATGCTATCACCCATAAAAAACATCGTGAATATTTCAATATACTCATGGAAGACATTGGTTATAAAATCCATAGATCTACAGGAGAATTAGTTATACCAAATCTTAAGAAAAGGTAATCATAATGTATATACCTGCTTCAAAAGGCTATTTTATGAATGTCATATTGTTTTATTCTTTATTTGTGGTAACCAAATATGAGATCAATCTACTAGAAACACTTTTCCCCTTTCAAATATTCGAATCACTAATCAATAAAATGTATCTAATTTTTCATCATTATGGTAACATGGTTGATATTTCAGTAATCAACACATAAGAAAAGTTTTCCTTCATATTTCATAGAAAAGAAAATAGATAGTGCCTATGGTTAAACACATGGGTGTACATAGACATTTTCTAAAAGATTATCCAGCCGAGTCTTTATCTCTTTCATTTCATCTAGTTCTATGAAATAGGAATTTATAGGCACAGTTTGTGAACTATGAACTTAGTCAGTAGAATTCTCTTCCTCACATACAGATGAAAAACAAGAGAAGTAAAAAATGAATGAACATTAAGATAATCGACAACAACTGGTGGAAAACCATAAGTCAACGTTTTTTATGAAGGTTAATGGAAAAAACAAATGTAACAATACCGAACACCAGATAAGAAGGCCCGGCTCTGCACAACCTTGAGTCTCATTCTCCCAAAAACATAAGGCTCAACCCATTGTGTGTAGTAAAGGTATCCCTTTAATGATATAAATCAATTCTTGACTTATTATCAATGACCCAATTAATCCTAAATATAACATCAATAGGTTTCAGGTTGAGAATAAAAAAATCCCACATAAGATCAATCGTCGATAAAGAGAATGTAATAGAAGAAAAATGGGGACCCTATTCTCTATTTGTTCTGAGTATAGTTTTATTATATATAACAAAAGATAATATTGTTTTTGGAGGATTTAATAGATTCATTTTTCATGAACAATATTATTCATGAAGAATCTGATTACACCATTATATTTTTGATGTTCATGGTCTCATTCCACTATGGGGGGAATAATATACATGAAATAAATATTTCAATGTCATTTAGTGTCTTCATGAACTACGTTACATTTAGGCCTTAGTGAAAACCTATTTCAAATTTCATTACCTTCGACAATAGTATAAAATCAAAGGGATATGATTCCGCGCTGCAAGAGGTATATAAGAACCCTTATGTTATGAACGACCATTATAGTAATCATAGTTTCTCATCCCATTATTGGAAATAACAAAAATTCCATTGGGAGAAAATGAATCTCACATCAAACCTAATTTTTGAGTAAATTCAAGATCAATGATCAATAATGTATCTATCACATCATCATAAGAAGAGATGTTCAGCAAGAAAACATGAGGGAAAAATATATGTTCAAAGACCCATCTCAAACTCTAGGGTCTTTATGTATTCATTCAACAAGATCTCAGGTAAAAACTAAAAAATATCACCAAAATTCGTTCTATACATTTCCATAGTTCAGTATGGATAATCGAGTTTTGAAAAAATATAGATCTATAGACAACATCATAGACACTACTTGGAACTAGTTGGTAAAATGAACTTTGATTTCCCTCCATTCTAATAACTCATGCTTCAACATCATCACCATAATTTCCCAATATCTCATTCTTAGACCCTTTAACTTGACGGTGTCACATTTTAACTTGATAGATTTTTTATAATAACTAAATGAAATGGTCAATCCTCCTCAACCAATCACCAGTATCTTTAGGATCGTTTGACCCTTGTAAGATCAGTGGATTTTAGAGATATAACTGATGATCATGAATCTTGAATTTATTCAAAAAAGGTTTCAAAACTATAGCTGGAATTAGAATAGGAAATGGTTTCTCTCATAGATCTTGGAAAACACCCACAATAACCAAAATCCTATTCTAGTCCACATAAGTATTTCTTATAAGTGTTTCATTAGAATCGTTATCCAATATCGCATTCCTAAATCTTCTTAGAGGAATGATTCCACACAACATTAGTAGAAAAAATTGATAACATCATGAGATTACCAAGAATAACTCTCAAATAAGAGAAAAAGAGAAAATAATCTAAAAAATTAGATAAATATGATTTAGATTTCAACATATCCAAACAACTCAAGGAAAATACTAGAACTAATCCTTATGAATTAATACCAAAACCTCCACTATTAAAATAAGGCTCATTGCGACCAAAGATGTATAGGAGATCACTCATTATTACCTCCAAAGACTGGATATGATTTCATAATTTCATTCTAACATCAAGGAAATATTAATAATATCTATTTCAATCCACCTTGTCATGACCTGACCAAGATACCCTATTACTCTAACACCATATCTGATCTCGAAAATGTCCTGAAGGCCATTCCTCGTCCCCACAAGTTGGGGTATAAGAAACAATATCATACAAGATCAAACTACGAATGGGTTTTCTTCATAATGGAAATATATAAAATAAAAAATCTAGTATGATCAATGGAAAACTCTTAAAATATAGTGTACTAGATGAAAATGATAAACAATATTCAAATGGTATATCCTTATATATGTTTATAAATAATATAAAACTCAAATATGTGGGATAAAAAACCCATGTCTCAATTAGAATAAAACTCTATGACCCAAGGATCAAAAATTAGAACCACATTCAAGTAGAACTGTAATTTCACGGACCTCTCTGGTCCATTACTTTGTTAAAATGTGGTGCTAGAGGTGTTCCAGGAGGTCAGGGTGACTTGGGGGTGCGTTTGGGAGAACCTTTTAGGATAAATAAAGGGTGATAGATTTTTCACGGTAGGCACACGATTTTTAAAAACCGTGTGGCCAAACTGTGTGGGGTTGGTGTTGGAGGCAGTGGAAACAGTACGGTTAGTGCACGCTTTGCCTAACCTTGTAGACTAACCATACACGGAGTGTTTGATGAGGTAGATGCTAAAGGACAGTTAGAGCATGTTTTGTCGAACTATGTGGACTAACTATTCATGAACTTAAATTGGATCCTAAAATTGTGGATCTAACTCCTTTTTCCACTAAATGGTTCGTTTATGCCCCTAAGTGCCCAGAACACGGGACTTCCCTTCCTTGAAGGTAGGAGAACCTCTCCCAAGAGTTTTGGAGGCGATTTTAGGGCTTCTCTTGGAGAATCGAAGCTGGTTTCTTGAGGTATGTGATCGTTCCTGTTTGGTTTCTAAGATCTACTTAGATCTACACCTCTGATTCTCTTTTTTTCTTAGATATTTGCCCGTTATGGTTAGATCTAAGAGTTGAGATTCCAAATATGATGACCTTTGGTCTTGGTTGTGTTAATAAAAGACATCTAAGGGGGGTTCATTGTTAATCGACCTGGTTTCTTGAGCGTTCTTCAACCATTGTGGTTTTCTTCAAAAACCTTTGAGGTAGGGGATTTTTTGGTTCTCTAATTGTTTATGTGCAATCATAGAGTTAACATGATTTATCCCATTGAATCACAATGAAATTGACATCATTATATACTTGAACCATATATAAATAACTGGTTTGATCGCATGTTGTTTCTATGAACCATGATAATAGTTAGCCTCTTTATTTTCTAGATAATGTGATATCTATGCCTTTCTTGTTAGCATGTTGTTCTTGATGAAATTGATAAATAACATAAAGACATAAGTTATTGATAATTAATTGGCTAAAGATAAAGAGGCATGTAAATGAATCTGGTTGTTGTTGTTGTTATAATTTTATGTTAATAAAATTGATGTTGATTTGCATGTTTAATTCAGTTGGATGGTAAACTTGAATCATGATGATTCTTGTTGTTTGTAGGCATGTCAATTTAATGGTTTAATTAAATTGTGATAGCTATTATTGCTTTCTGGTTAGGTTTCCCATAGTTGGAACCTACCATTAATGAACTGGTTAATTTAAGAGGGATTAAAGAACTGGTTGGCTAATAAAAGATAATGCCTGCTAGGGTTTTAAGTTATCCTCTTCCTAGTAAGGCATAGTGCCTTGTACGTTAGAGCCACGAGTGCTCATTATGTATGAAGGCTGGATGTCTTGTTAAAAGGACAAGTGCCCAATTGATGTGATGTTTGCTTTCCTGTTGCTTGTGTTGTAATGTGACCCAAGAGGGGTGTTTTGAAATGTGGGGGCATAGATTCATTTTAGTTGTGGTAACAGATGATGCCTAGAGTGGCAAGATGCTTCAGTTTATGCATGTGGGTGTTAGGGAGGACACCAGGGATGATGGAATGTGATGGATGTGATTGTTGGATTCTTGATGTGTCCTTTGGTTGATTGTCTGCTTTACTTTTACCAACTGCTCAAGGCAGCTGGTCTTGCTTACCCATCTTCCGAAAGAGGTGAAGACATGCAGGGTATTCCAGGTGCTTTCCCTGTTTATCTTCTCTAGGGGGGATGGTTCTACGCTCTTTCGTTAGGTGGAAAATACTCGAAGGGTAGTACATCTACTCACCGTGTTGTGACCCCATTGTGTTAGTAGCTTATAATGATTTTCTATAATGCCTGGGAATATGGGAAAGTAATTCTGTAATGAATGTTTGAATAAATGATGATAACCCATGGGATGGATTTTCTAGAACATAATTATAGGGTTGTAATCTTTTAAAGGGGAAATTGACTTTGGGTGTGATGCTAATGAAATTTAATGTGGAATTATTCATGGTTAATTAATTTTGGATGAATTGATAAACGTACAGTGGAATTGATAAAAATGTAATGAAGTAATCTTAGAAAGAAATTTATGTGGTTTTGTGCTTATAGGATACCTAGTCTTAGAAGTGGCAGCCCACTGTCTGGGAGACATTAGCTGCAGTTGTTCCTAAGACTGGGTAATGCCCATACTATGGTTGTGAGTTATAATATATTCTATACTTTTTGTGTTTCTATGTAATGACCCAACCCCAGTTACCTACAGTCGGTGAATTATTACATAACAATGTCATGATCAGAAAAGATCAAGTCTCAAAAGATTGATTAGTTTAGTAGCCTTGAAAAACAATAGATACATTCCTAATGTTTACATTACATCATAAAATGAAAACTACAACAACATAGTCTCCATAGTCCACACTCATATCCCCTCATAATATCCCTGTAGGTAATTTATAAAATAATTCTTCACATCCAGGGAAAAATAAAACATCGAATGAGTGAGCTCAGATGCCCAGTAAGGATAACAATATAGAAGAAACTTTCATAAATAAGCATAAACTTTTAAGGAAATGTATTACTAAAAAAAGCATTTTAAACTTGATCTTCATCATAATATGTTAGAAATAAAATGAAATATTTCCATTTACTTATTGACATTGATATTCTACTAATCAAATAATCACATGCAATATCAATAACCACTTTCATAATGATGGAATACATAATTCCAGACTATCATAACCATGTAGCCAAGGACTCATGCCAAGACTAAGAATAAGATTTTTTCAAGGCCTCATTCCAAGACACTATTTTGTCTAATGAGACCTACCGATGCATCGAGGAGCTATAATGGGCTTCACCCGTCACTTATTAAGTCCAATGCATTTCTCATATGAACATGTTTAAACATAACATAAACATTCTTCTTAAAACAAGCATACGAAATGTCAATACTTTATCCATAGACCATGAATGGTATAAAAAAACACACCCATAGTCAAATATATCACAAAACATTCAATAAAATATTGAATTTTTGTATCATAATGAATCAACTTCAAATAAGATTAAAATCTATCAAAGGATGTTGACATAGATGAAATCAAAACTATTTGAGAGAAATATCTCTTTTTTGAAATCATTTAAAAGTCGCATAATAATAAAATAAAACAATTACTTTTAAAATTTTCATATAAGCTTGTAAGGGAATATTTTATGATTTTATAACTACGGAAAATATCAGCACCCGCCGTATATGTTAAAAAAACATTATTACCAAAATTTTGTAGAAAAGGTTAAAAAGGACCTTGTTTGGAAAACGACGGAAAAAATCCTTTATAAACTTCTTATAAAAAGTCATTCAAGGGTATAAATGACTTTAAACTGTATTCTTTAAAATATTATGAAAGTTTTTAAATACATTTTTTAGATAAATGGATATGGATGATAAATAGGTCCGAGAAGATAATTACGTATAAACAACCTCGGATAATGAAGAGATTGTGAAATAAACCCTTACCTTGTACTTTTCATTGGTTGAGGGTAGGTTAACCTCCTGTATAATGGATAAATAATTGTTATTAAATTATACAAGAATCATATACATTAATATGATATCATAAAAGAACTTTTAACATTGATTTGTTAATAATATCTTAGTATTATCATCGTTTCGGGTGTTACTTACTCGTTTTATTTAATAAATTTGTTACATAAGTCGTGTTTGTTTTGGATAGTTTGTATCTTATTCATATCCAGAATGATATCATGTCCTTAAACATCATTTTTAGTCATCAAATTATTATTATAATTGCATGGATATGATTGGGAATGAATCTTATCGCGTTTGTGGAGACGGTAGTCCATACGTACGCATGGGTGACAATATCATTATTTTGATATTAAAATAATATATAATTGGATGGTATATCATATATAAAAAATAATTATCAAGTAATATTTATTATTTACATCAATTAAATATCATTATCATACCCATCCAAATAATAATGCTTTTGAATAACGATTACACCACGATGTGGAGACGGTAAGCCGTACATACGCACCTTGGGTGACATGTCATTCAAATGATGGATAGAATACTGAATATGATTGTACCATATTTATAATAACATCATACTATATATAATTTACTGGATTTATTATTTTATAAGGTAAAAAACAAAGAAACAATAAGCTGAAGAAGAAAGGAACTTGAAAAAGGTTGGTGAAAACATTACCTCTTCTTCGGGTTCTTCCTTTTTATTTGGTAAAAACTGCTCTTTAGATTGGATTTATGGTCAAACTAAGTCCTCTAGGATGAATTGAAAGAAGTTTAGAGAATATCTGGGCAAGGTTTGGCTTATAAAAAAGGATTTTAAGGTGTAATTAATTGGATAGAAGTGGTGTCCTTTTATAAGGGGGAGCATGGGATCTTTAGGGAAAACATAATGTATTAATTTTTAATAAAGTCATATTCGGTTTCTAGTGGCTAAAAAGTGGATTATTCAAAGTCTAAGGTGAGGATGGGTAGATAGTCTTTCAACCAATAGATTTTAGACAGGTTTGGGTCATTATTTTAACCTTATTTAATAGTTTGAAATCGTAGTTAATTTGTTTGACATTTACCATGTCTCTTTGTATTTTTATATTATATAGTTAATAAAATTACTATATACTTCCAAGAGATTCCCAGGTGGTCTATTAATGATACACCTATCATTATATAAGTTCTTTTCCCAAAAAAATTATTTTTAGGTATATAATATCAATTAATAATATAATATTTGTTTTAAAACTCTTTTATGTCAATTTTGACACTATTGGGTATTTTGTTTTTGATAAATTCATAAAAGAACTATTACATAGAATTACATTTATATAACCTATAATAATATGTCATATTAACCTATAAAATTATTGTAATTCATAAAAATTCTCAAATTACATTTATTTGGATATTTATAATATCAATTATTTTAATATTTCATTAATTAGGTAATTACTTCAACACCATTGTGTCAAAAATAAATTAACTTATATGATGTCTAGAAATTATAAATAAAATACCATTATGTATTAAATCATTTTATCTTTCTAATTAAAATTTATAATCGAATTTATCTTATGTATAACCCTATATTAAAAATGTTTTAGTCATTAGACTTTGATTTTAACTCTTTTAACTCTTCTTTGAAATATATAATAATAAATGTTCTAGTCTAATCCATGTTGACCAAAGAGGTTCATATTTTATTCCTAAGGTTTTTTTGGTCTAATTATACTTATAAAATATAATTAGGACATATGTTACTATAATATTAATATCATTTTTACCCTAAATTACCCTATTTACATTTTTACCGTGGTAAATAAAAGTAAAAAGTTACTATTCACCAAAAATCATTTTTATCTTATTAAATCACATTTTACTCCTTCATATTAACTGTTTTCCTCGAATTTTCTAAATTCCACTCACAGAAGCGGTAAAATTATGTTTTATTTGAATTCCCAAATTCTCCTAGGAGGTGGGTAATAGACGGTGAAAACTTCAATAACATTTTTATATATCTAAAATTATTCTAAACTAACTCCAATTAATTATATTAAACTTATATAGGTATTATGAATCTATTCTGACCTAAAATAAATTAAAATAAAATAAATAATTATTTAAATAAAAATTCTGTTTTAAACTATATCTTAGTGTTTTTTCTCTATTCATCAAAAATTGAATGTTTTCAGAAAAATACCAAAAATTCACCCTAGGCAAATTTCGATATTCCGAATCCAAAACTGAAGTTCATTTTGAAAGATAAAATTTATAAAATTTCAGAAATTGGGTATTACTATTCATAACAGCTAGTTTGATTTATTGTGGAGTGTGTTAGAACTCGATGTTGCGTACAACACACGCTACTGTATTATTCAAAGGGAAGCGTACCGTGGAAGCTTGGGGTGTTACATTCTCCACTCCTTCAAAAAATTTCGTCCTCAAAATTTCTTGAAAATTATTGTATAAAAAGACTTGGGTGATTCTTCATTATAAGTTCCTCAGGTTCCCACATTGCCTCTACCATCTTGTGGTTCTTCCATAGAACTTTTACTAGACGATTCATTCGGTTTCTCACTACTTGTTCTCTTATATCAAAAATCCTGGCAGGTTCTTCCCAATAAGACAGATTAGGTTCTAGTTCTAAGTCCTCAAAAGTGAGTTCATACATTGGGTCAAGAATATATTTTCTCAATAGTGATACGTGGAACACATCGTGATCATAGGAGAGATTTGGTGGCATTTCCAAACGGTAAGTTACATCCGCAATTCTTTCAAGAATTTCAAAATGTCCAATGTACCTGGGAATCAATTTACCTTTGTTACTGAAACTTATAACTCCCATCCATTGAGATACCATCAAGAAAACATGATCTCCTACATGAAATTCCAAATCCTTCCTTCAGTTATCGGTATAGCTCTTATTCCTTATTTGAGGTACTTTGATGTGGTTTTGGATTACATTTACCTTTTCCATCATTTCCTCAACCAGTTTTGGGCCTACAAGTTTTCTTTCACCAACGTCATCTCAATAGGATGGTGTGTGACATCTCTTTCCTTATAACACTTTATATGGTGCCATCTGAATACTTGAATGGAAGCTATTGTTATAGGAAAACTTCACCAGAGGTAAATATTGATCCCACATACCCTGAAAGTCAAGTGAGCATGATCTCAACATGTCTTCTAAGGTTTGAATAGTCGGTTCTGATTGTCCATCTTTTTTAGGGTGGTTGGTAGTGCTCAAACGATGTTCAGTATCAAAGTCCTTCTGAAGACTCTTCCAGAATCTTGAAGTAAAATGGGGATCACAATCAGAAACAATCAATAGGGGTACTCCATGAAGTCTCATAACTTAATTAATATACATTCTTGCTAGATGTTCCAGTGGTAGATCTTCTCTTATAGCAAGAAAATGTGCTGATTTGGTAAGACGATCAACAATCACCCATAATGAATCGTTCCTTCTAGGAGTTTTTGGAAGACCCATGACAAATTCCATCGTAATATTCTATCATTTTCACTCTGGTCTGGAATGAGGTTGCACGACTCCTCCAGGATGTTGCCTTCTATCTTTCACTTGTTGACAAACCATACATCTTGACAAGAAATCAACAATATCCCTCTTAATGTTGTCCCACCAAAAATATTCCTTCAAATATCTATAGATTTTGGTTCTCCATGGGTGTATAGAGAAATTGGAGTTATGAGGATCATCTAACAATTACCTTTTTAGATCAGGTATATTGGGAACACATAGTATCTTCCAAAATTTCATAATTCCTTCTTCAAACACAATGTCTCTAAATCTCCCATCATTCATAGCTTTAATCTTCTTTTGAAATTATTCATCATCAGTCTGAGAACTCTTAATTATTTCTAGTAAAGATGGTTTGGAAACCATTTGAAATTGAAACAATGTTTCACCTTCCATGGTGATTCCCATATCTATATTTACTAAATCCATGAAAATTTGATCCCTTTCAACTCTCATCATGTTCAAAACTCCATGATCATTTCTGCTCAAAGCATCTTCCACCTTATTTTCCTTCCCCTTGTGGTAGTGTATCATACAATCATAATCCTTGAGTAGTTCAAGCAATCTCCATTTCCTCATGTTGAGTTATTTCTGTGAGAAAATGTACTTCAAACTCTTCTGATCAGTATAAAACTCACATTTTTCACCAAATAGATAATGTCTTCATATTATCAAAGAAAAAATTAAAGCATCTAACTCATGATCATCAGTATGATAGTTTTTCTCATGAGTTTTCAGTTGTCGTGATGAATATGCAATAACCCTATCATTATGCATAAGGACACAACCAAGTTCTTTCATTAAAGAATCACTATAAATAATGAACCCATCATTCCCCGATGGCAGTGTCAATATTGGATCATTGACTAATCTTCTATTCAGTTCTTCAAAACATTCCTCACACTCTTTTTTCCAAAAATGTTTACCCCCTTTACGTGTGATCTTCGATAATGGGTTAGCCAATCGGGAAAAATTTTGTACAAAACATTTATAATAACCTACTAAACCAATATAACTACTTACCTCGGTTATACTCAATAGTGCATTCCATTCTTGGATTACTCTTGTTTTAGCAGGATCAACATAGATTCCATCCTTAAAGACGATATGGCCAAGAAAATAAATCTCTTGAAGCCAGAATTCACACATTCTAAACTTCCCATATAATTCATGACTTCTCAGAGTCTTCAGGATAATGTGCAGGTGATTTTCATGATCTTTGTAGATTTTAGAGTATAAAAAGATATCATCAATAAATACCACAACAAATTCATCAAGATATTCCTTGAAATCTATGGTCATTAGATCCATGAATACAGAGGGTGCAATAGTCAGCCCAAAAGGCATTACTGTAAACTTGTAATGCCCATACTATGCTCGAACCACTGTCTTCGGAATGTCTTCCTTCATCACACACAACCGATGGTATCCAGGTCGAATTTCAATCTTTGAAAAGTATTGAGCTCCATGCAGTTGGTGAAATAAATCATCAATGCGAGGTAGGGGATAATTTTTTGATATTGTTATAGCGTTGATCTCCCTGTAGTCGATACATAACCTCATAGATCCATTTTTCTTCTCAACAAAAAGGATAGGGGCTCCCCATGGAGAAACACTAGGGTGAATAAATCCTTTATTACTCAATTCCTCTAGTTGTTTCTTTAGTTCAACTAATTCCACAGTTTCTATTCTATAAGGGGTCTTCGATATAGGCCTTGATCTAGGAATTTAATCAATTGCAAACTCAACTTCTCATTCTGGTGGATGTCCAGGTAAATCTCCTGGAAACACGTCAATATATTATCTCATAGTAGGCACATCCTCTATTTGAGCATTACTTTCCTTACCCACAGTTATTTCATCTTCTTCGTCCCAAATAATTGAATTTAGTTGATCCACTGGGGGTGGATCTAGATAAGAATTAGCTGCTGATGATTCTGCTCTAAAGATAATTTGTTCCTTATCATCATCATCAAAAAATCGTAACCTCCTTCTTCTTGTAATAAATCTTATCTTCATGGTCTGAAAGCCAATCCATACTAAGGATTATATCAAACTCAATCATAGGTATGACGATGAGATCAGCAGATAAAGAACATTTATGTACTCTAATTGGGACTGATTCACAAAACATTGTTGTAATGATACTTCCCTTTGGAGTTTTAACTAACAATTACCATGCTAAATCAAATTGGAAATATCTAATTTTCATAGAAAACTAGGACGATATGAAACAATACTATGATCCAGAATCAAATAATGCATTTTCTATACTTGAGGAAACCATTAAATTACCTTCCACCACGTCTTTCAGATCTTCAACCTCAGCAGTAGTGATAGAATTATCTTGGCCTTGATCCCTTGGCCTTTTCTGAGGTAATTTAACCTGATTATTAGGACATTCATTTTCATAATGTCCCATCTCCCTGCAATTGTAGCATTGAACATATGTATCTTCTTTCTTCCCCTTGCAATCACGATCTTGGTGGCCTTTTCCCCCACACTTGTAACAGACTCACATTCCCTTCAAGCAAGTACCACGGTGTTTCTTCCCACATTTACAATTGGATGTATATTCAACTTTTCCCTTCTTCCCCTTATTTCCATTTCCAGAGTGATCAGTCGATCTCTTCTTCTCTTGATTTGCATTAAAGTCATAATAAATAGAGAATTATTTTTCTGTCTTGATAGCACATGAGACAATGTCTTCGTACGACGAGAAGGATTGTGAGAATAATGCTCGACAATGAAATGGTTATAACCCATCAATGAAATGATCAATCTTACTTCTTGGGTTACATATATATTCTCCATTATACCTTGCTAACCTTCTAATGTTATCCTCATACGTTGCGACATTCTCATCCTCCTTTTGTCTCAGACTTAGAAATTGCCTTTCCATATATGCTTGATGGTCACGAGGAAAGTATTTTTCTAAGAAAATATCGTTAAACTCCTTCTATTCAATATTTGATACTTCATTATCTTCCTTCGTATTTTGAATCAATGAAAACCATTGATCAGCATCTCTAGTGAGGCGTTAAACTTAAATGATAACATTTTACCTTTCACTACTCCCCAAAGCCTGAAATATTTTCTCTAAGGAACTTATCCATTGCTCAGCTGCTAATTGTTTTTTACTCCCATTGAATGTTGGTGGTTGCTACCACATGAAGTGATCTAACATTGATCCTCCACGCTGCGGATCAGGGTGCACCATACGGGTAAGGTTATTATTCATAACCTGAGTGAGTTTTCCCAGTATGGTGATTAGCTGATCAGCACCAGTTGCATCACCAGCTCCACTATAATTATCTTGAGCAGTAGGGAAATCCCAACATGGAGTTCGTGCATTGATACATTTTACATTCCTTCCACTAGGCGCCATTTCTAAACAATGGCATAAACTAGATCTGTTTATGAATCAAAATACATAATTTCAAACACTTAGCATAAATTGAACTATTTATGGATAAAATCCATAATCATAAGAATTGATTTCTTTGAAGAACTATATACTCATAATCCCTTCATAATGGTTTGTAAGGAAAATGAATATTTTCCTAAGCATATACCTCAGGAGTGTTGTAACCCAGAGTTCTACAAGGCCCGGTATCGTGAAGCAGTTCTCGTACGAGTCTAGCTCAAAGCAGTGTTTTTGGGTTTTACTTCTCGGTACATCTATGCTAGATCCACCTCTACCTTCTCATATCCACACATGGATGTATTTCTCGGAAAACTCACAATATCTCTAAATACCTAAATTCTAGAAAGTTCTTCTACATTAATCTTCAAAATCCATCTTAGGTCTATGTGCCCTAATCAAAGTTTATCTAAATCTAGATTTTAAGGTTTTTACTAAACTTTCTCTGATACCAACGGCAACGCCCCAACCCCAGTTACCAAGAGTCGGTGCATTATTACATAACATTGGAATGATAAAGAAAAATCATGTTTTGAATGATCAATTAGTTTGGTAGCCTTGGAAACACTAGATACATTCATAATGTTTACATTAAATCATAAAATGAAAACTAAAACAACATAGTCTCTATATTCCACACTCATATCCCCTCATAATATCCCTGTAGGTCATTCATAAAATATTTCTTCACATCCTGGGAAAAATAAAACATAGAAAGGGGTGAGCTCCGATGCCCAGTAAGGATAACAATATAGCGGAAACTTTCATAAATAAGCATAAACATTTAAGGCAATGTATAAATAAAAAAAGCCTTTTAAACATGATCTTCAACATAATATGGCAGAAATAAAATGAAATAATTCCATTTACTTATTCACATGAATATTCTAATAATAGAATAATCACATGCAATATCAATAACCACTTTCATAATGATGGAATGCATAATGCCAGACTATCATAACCACGTAGCCAAGGACTCGTACCAAGACTAAAAATATGATTTTGTCAAGGCCTCATGCCAAGACAGTAGATTGTCTCATGATACCTACCGATGGATTGATGAGCTATAGCGGGCTCCACCTGTCACTTATTAAGACCAATGCATTCCTCATATGAATATGTTTAAATACAAAATAATCATTCGTATTAAAACTAACATACGAAATGTAAATACTTCATTTATAAACCATGAATCGTATTAAAATAACACATCCACTGTCAAACATAACACAAAACCATCAATAAAATATGGAAGTTTTTTATCATAATGAATCAACTTCAAATAAGTTTAAAATCCATCAAAGGATATTGAAATATAAGAAATCAACACTATTTGAGAGAAATTTATATATATTTTAAAATCATTTAAAAGTCACATAATTATAAAAGAAAACATTTAATTTAAAAATATTCATATTAGCTTGTAAGGGAAGCTTCAATGATTTTATAACGGCGGAAAATAGCCTCACCCACCGTATAAGTTAAAAAAACATTTTTACCTTAATTATATCGAAATGGTTAAATAGGTCCTTGTTTGGAAAATGACAGAAAGATTCCTTTATAAACATATTATAAAAACAAAAAAAATGGTATAAATGACTTTAACCCATATTCTGTAAAATAGTAAGAATCTTTTGAAATACATTTTTAAGAAACATGGATCTGGATGATAAAGAGATCCCATAACATAATTACGTATAAACAACCTCAGATAATGAAGAGATTATGAAATAAACCCTTACCTTGTACTATTCCTTAGTTCAGGGTAGGTTAACCTTTTAAATAATTGTGAAATAATTGTTATTAAATTATACAAGAATAATATACATTAATATGATATCATATATGATCTTTTAACATTGATTTGTTAATAATATCTCAGTATTATCATCGTTTCGGGTGTTAACTTGCTCATTTTATTTTATATATTTTGTTACATAAGCTATGTTTGTTATGGATAGGTTGTATATTATTTATATAAAGAATAATATCAAGTCTTTAAACATTTTTTTTAATCATCAAATGAGAATTATAATTGCATGGATACGATGGGGAATGAATCTCATCGCGTTCGTGGAGACGGTAGTCCGTACGTATGCTTGAACGAAAATATTATTAATTTTATATTAAAATAATATATAAATGGATGGTATATCATATATACAGAATCATTATCATGTTATATATATTATTTACATGAATTAAATATCATTATCATACCCATCCAAATAATAATGTTTTTGAATAACAATTACAACACGACGTGGAGACGGTAATCCGTACGTACGCACGTTTGGTGACATGTAATTCAAAGGATAGATAGAATACTGAATATGGTTGTATCATATTTATAATAACATCACAGTATATATAAGATACTCGAGTTATTATTTTATAAAGGAAATAACAAAGAAAAAGAAGTTGAAGAAGAATGGAACTTGAAAAACGGTGTTGAAAACATTGGTTCTTCTTCGGGTTCTTCTTTTTGATTTGATCAAAAGGGCTTTGTAGGTTGGATTTCTGATCCAACTAAGATCTCTAGGTTTAATTGAGGGAAGTTTAGCGAATATTTGGGCATGGTTTGGCTGAACCAAAATGCTTTGAAGGTTTGAATAATTGTTTAGAAGTGGTGTCCTTTTATAAGGGGGGGAGGGGCTCTTTAGGAAAAACTTAAATTATTAATTTATAATAAGTTTATATTCAGTTTCTAATGGATCCAATGTGGGTTATTCAACGTATAAGGTGGGGATGGGTCGAAATTCATTCAAAAAATATATATTAGACTTGTTTGGGTCATTAATTTAAGCTTATTTTTTAGTTTTAACTCTTAGTTAATTAGTTTGACATGTACCATGTCTCTTTTTATTTTTATATTATATAGTTAATAAACATACTATATACTTCCAGGAGACCCCCAAGTGGTCCATTAATGATACTAATATCATTATATAAGTCTTTTTGCCGAAAAATATATTTTTAGGAATATAATATCAATTAATAATATAATATTTGTTATAAAAACTCTTTTATGTCAATTTTGACACTATTGGGTATTTTGTTTTTGATAAATTCATAACATAATTATTACTTCAAATAAAATTCATATAACTAATAATAATGTTTCATAATAACCTATAAATTTATTTTAATTCATAAAAGTCTCAAATTACATTTATTTAGATATTTATAATATCAATTATTTTAATATTTCATTAATTAGGTAATTACTGCATCACCATTATTAATAATTAAATTAAATTATTTAATGTCTAAAAATTAATAATAAAATACCATTATGTAGGAAATCGTTTTATATTTCTAAGGAATATTTATAGTACAATTTAACTTATGGATAAACCTATATTAAAAATGTTTTAGTTATTAAACATTGATTTTAACTCTTTTAACTCTTCTTTGAATTAATTAATAATAAATGTCCTAATCTAATCCAAGTGGAACAAATAGGTTCATATTTTATTCCTAAGGTTTTTTTTGGTCGAAATATACTTATCCAATAGAATTAGGATATGTGTTTGGGTAATAATAATTTCATTTTTACTCTTAATTACCCTATTTACTTTTTACCATGGTAAATAAAATTAAAAAGTTATTATTCACCAAAAATTATTTTTACCTTATTAAACCAAATTTTACACCTTGGTATTAACCATATCTCATAGATTTTCGATATTACATTCACAGAAGCGGTAAAATTATTTTTTATGTGAACTTCCAAATTCTCCTAGGAGGTGAGTAAAAGACGGTGAACAGTTCAATAACATTTTTATATTTATAAAATTATTCTAAACTAACTCCAATTAATTACATTGAACTTATATTGGTATTATGTATCTATTCTGACCTAAAATAAATTTAAAAAAATAAATAATTATTTATATAAAAATTCGGTTTTAAACTATAACTCAGTGTTTGTTTTCTATTAATCAAAAATTGAAAGTTTTCAGAAAAATATCAAAAAATACTCCTAGGATAATTTTGATATTCCGAATCCAAAAATGAATTTCATTTTGAAATATAATATTTATAAAATTTTAAAAACTGGATATTACTATTCATAACGGCTAGTTTGATTGATTGTGGATTGTGTAAGAACTCGATGTTGCGTACAACACACGCTGCTGTATTATTCAAAGAGAAGCATACCGTTGAAGATTGGGGTGTTACATTCTATACGCTACTCCACCCTTTTAGTAAGTTAAACTAACACCCTGGGGATTCTGAGCCCTAGGGGTGTTTTCCCTAACATTCCGGTGGGAGGATGAATGTCTGACTTCCCCCTTTGTCCACACTCTCTTCTTTTGGTAGATACATGATCCATTAGGCACAACAGTTATTTATCCCCATATATGTGTGTAGAGGGTTGCAATGGCTTTTTGTTATTCACACACATATATTCTAGATATAGTGTCCTATGTACTAATATAGATGTAATGTGTATAGGTCGTGATGTCTTGAGGATCCTTACTCAGAATATGGGCTGTAATGGCTTCAGGTATAATACCTGACGTATAATATATGTTATATGGGATGTGGTGGATATTGGAACCTAAAATGTTACTTTTGGTTGTGAGGTTGGTGTGGTGCTTCGACCAGGTGTCTGCAGGAAAGCCTTTGTGGTGCACGAGGTGCCGATTGTGGAGCATAACCCAGTTGTCTATGGGCAAGCCTTTGGAGAGAGATTCACATGACATATTTCATTGGGGAAAATCGGAAAACCAGTGGGGAAATAGTAGTAGTGTACCCTTGATATTATTTACTATATGATATATTCTTGTATGTGTTACTTGGTGAGAGTATCCATGGTGAGTTTGGGAACTTAGTATATCTGTTTAGGCGATGAGTTAGTTTCACTTGTTGTTCTTTGTGCTTTAGCATGCTTTCTTTACTTTTTCAAAAGAGGATTCAGGGAGGATCCTACTGAGAATACTGTTATACTCACCATACGTATATATAAACTCTTTTTCAGGTCACTTGGAGAAGGTTGGAGATCATGATGGTTTCTACTAGCTTGGGGTTCCAGGAGCTATTCGAGCTTGTGGTTGCTATTGTTTTTACTTTCTTTTGGGTACCTGCAGCCCCCCGTAGTTGTAGTAATTTTTCATGGAATTTCATATATGCACTTTGGTTTATTTTATATTGCAGGTCTTAGTTGGATTTGGTTAGTGTCTATCTTATCTCTCTCTTCCGTATCTGTACTCTTAGAGGTTAATGCCTCCAATTTGGGTGTTTACTATACCCTCGGTGTTATTAGCCAACCCGAGGCCAACTGGATGCGGGACTCGAGGGTCATTATCTCCCTTCTCACATTGTTAGCCCAGGAGTGGTAGACTTTGTGGGGGGGGTCATGACAGAGTGGTATCAATGGTAGGTTGAGGGATAGGATGGGGTTTGGAGTTAGGCACATGTGAGGTTGCATGGGTTGGTAGGGAAAGAATGTCATTCATGTTTAGCAAGTGAGGTAAACACTGGAGACCGTCTGAGACATAGGAATTTAGGGCCCCCTATGATCTAATGTACGGAACTTTTAGATTATAATGGATACTAAAAAAGGTGATACTAGTTTTAGGGTACAGACCTAGGAAAGGATCATGCATCATTCTTCTTTGTGCCTACGTTTTAATGGGTAGATCTTGGGATAGGTTAACCTAAAATTAATGAAGGAAAAAAATAAATTAATTAATTTTGAGTCTTCCATATTCCATTCTTAGGAACTCTAATTGTTTTTATTTTATACTTATGGCTCCAGGTCCACGTCCTCGTCAAGTTTGTGCTGAAAATGCTCAATAAGTTGTTCCAGCAGGTCACCACAGGGTAGAGGTTGATGATGACGAAACTTGGAGGAAGACACTCCAAGAGTTTCAGTGTGAGAGTCTATAAAAGTATGAGGGATCCATTTCAAGAGAAGTCTTGGAAGACTTGTCGGAGGAGGTCGATATTTGCTTCAGTTCGATCTGTGCTCAAAAGGAGCAATGGGTGTCCTTAGCTTTGACGATGCTACATAGAGCAGCAAGGCAATGGTGGATTTTGTTCCTCGGGGATTGTGAGGAGTCAGCGATCTCATGGGAGGAGTTCTAAGGCAAGTTTAGAGTCTAGTTCATTTCCTCGACTGTGAAGGTGTCCGGCCGCCAGGAGATTCTTACCCATCGACTGGGGAGATCTAGTGTTCGGGAGATTGGGATCCATTTTAGGAACCTTGTATGATATGCTTCAGACCTACTTCCATATGAAGAGGCTCGGTAGGGTCATTTAGAAGAGGATTTTCTACCATAGATCCAGCGCCAGCTCACCCCATTTATGCTAAAGACATATCTTCAGCTGTTGTTGAGGTTAGAGGTTATTAAGAGGACTTTGTCCTGAACAGGATTGTCAGAAGAGGGTAATCATCATTATTCCTCACGTAGCGGAGCTGTGGTCCGGAGTTCCTGATTTTCAAGGGAGAAGAGTTTATGTTCAGCCAAGAGTAGGTCCCAGCCCTTCACGTCTCGTTTCACTGCAGTCAGAAACTCTCAGGCCTATGCCAAGAGATGAAGGCCTTGTTTTTCTTATGGTGGTTGTGGCTATCAGTATCAGGAGTTCCCGACCTTTCCAAGTGGTCATCGTGCACTGGGTGCAACGCTCTAGGTTCCTTCTTTAAGGAAGTTCTAGCCTAGGGAGCAGCAGCAGCAGGTTACACCAGCTTTAGATCACCAGATGGTCGATGGGGAAGGCAGAGGACATCCCCATGATGCTCCCCATCCTCAGGGAGCAGAGTGTGTCCAAGGTGGTGGTCGTCATCAGGGTCAGAGAGGTGTGGAGTAGGACGTGGCCAGCTTCATGATATAGCATCTCCAACACCAGGCGAGCCAGATGTTTTTTGAGGTACCCTTTTCCTGTTTTCTACTATGGTGTATGCCTTATTTGATTCAGGAGAGACACACTCTTTCATATCACCTACCCTTGTACATGCTTTGTCACTTGAGGTAGAGAGGCTTCCAGTGCCCTTGACGTTGACTATGCCAGTTGGAGGTCGAGTTGACTTGTTTGAAGTATGTAGAGATTATGAGCTAGTATTGGGGCAACACCACTCTTGGGGAGATTTCCTATGTTTACAAATACAACCATATGATGTCATCCTCGGTATGGATTGGATGTTTTTGGTGCATGTTATCGTGGATTGCTTCAGGAAGAAGGTCGTTTTCCCTGGTGCTGATGGAGATAAAGTGGTGTTTTTTGGTCAGTAAGACCATCAGATGGGTCATAGGCGCATTCCATCATTATTATACATGGTGGCTGAGATGATGCAATGTTCTTTAGAGGTTTAGCAGTTCGCGTTTCCTAGGGTCGTAGTGGACTACCCTGATGCCTTTCCAGTAGAGGTTGTAGCATTACCCCCTTAACAACAGAACGAGTTTGGGATTGAGCTATAGCCAGGAGTGTCTCTTATCTCTTTGTCTCCATATAGTATTTCCCCTTCTGAGTTATGAGAGCTACGTGTACAGCTTGATGGTCTGTAATAGTGCAGTTTTGTTCAGCCAAGTGTTTCACCATGGGGTGCACCAGTTTTGATCATGAAGAAGGCCGACGACAGTTTATGGTTGTGGGTCGATTATCATCGATTAAAAAAAGTGACAATAAAGGATCACTATCCTCTTTTGTGGATTGATGGATTATTCAATCATGAAAAGGGTGCAAGTTGGTTCTCAAAGATAGAAATATGGTCAGGATATCATCATATTCGTGTGATGGATGAGGATATCCCGAAGACAGCTTTCCGTTGTTGTTAAGGGCATTATGAGTTAATTGTAATGCCCTTTGGCATGAAGAATGCTCCAGATGTGTTCATGGGATTCATGAATTACATGTTCTGTGAGTTAATGGAAAAGTTCGTGGTAGTTTTCATCGATGATATCCTTATGTTCTACACATATGAAGAGGAGCATGCAGAGCATCTACATGCTATTTTGGGAGTCCTTTTTCAACATCAGCTAATCAGGATGTTGTCGAAGAGTGAGGTTTGGGCTCAAGAATTCGATTTCTTGGGGCATGTTGTGTCCCAATAGGGAATAACTGTGGATCTATCGAAGATAGAAGTAGTTGTGTCTTGGGAATCGACCATAATAGTGTCAAAGGTGTGAAGTTTCCTTGGTCTCGTAGGCTACTACAGGAGGTTCTTAGCCAATTACTCACGATTTGTGACTCCAATAACAACTTTGACCAGGGTGGATCAGGCATTCATATGGACTGATCTGTTTAAGAAGCTTTCGAGTATATAAAGGAGAATTTATTACGTGCTTCAGTCATTTTTCTTCCCATTGAGGGAGTTTAGTTTGATGTCTTCTGCAATGCTTCACATCTGGGGTTAGGCTGTGTTCTCATATAGCAGAGGTCAGTTGTTTCATATGGGTCTCGGATGTTTCATTCCCATGAATGAAACTATACCACCCATGATCATGAGTAGGTTGGCCTTGGTGTTTTCTATGATGTTATGGATACATTACCTCATTGGTGTGCGCGTTTTGGGTTTCACTGATCATAAGAGTGTGAGGTATGTTTTCTCCCAGCATGACTTGAACCTACGACAGTGTCAGTGTATGGAGTTCTTGTAAAAATACGACTTCAAAATATCGTATACACCTAGAAAAGAGAATTTAGTAGCTGATGCGCTGAGCTGAATGTCACGCAGTGATGCTATGTGTGAATCTGGTGATTCCTGGAGAGTAATGGAAGAACTGTCATCATTACATCTTGATATGGGAGAAGTTGGGGGTATAGGCTGTATTTTCAGATGATAGTACAGTCATCTTTGATGTAGAATGAGGAAGAGTCCCAATTGGGATATCTTGAGGTGGAGGTTTGGAGAGACCGAGTTGTTTGTGGTGAGGCCCCTGATGGTTGGTCTTCGGATGGACACCACAGAGTGTTGTATCACAGAAGGATTTTGTTCCGTTGGTGATGAACGATAATGTCCTCAGAGAGTTCCATAGTTTAACTTTAGTGGTACATCCTGGTGTGACAAAGATGTACTGAGCCTTGAGGAGTCAGTTTTGGTGGCTTGGGCTGAAGCGTGCAGTTGCAGAGTTTGTGTCTCGATGTTTAGTCTACCCGAAGGTGAAGGGTGAACACCATGTCCCTGGTTGTCTTCTTCAACCATTAAAGATTCCTCAGTGGAAGTGGCAGGACATCTCAATGGACTTTGTTTCTATTCTACCTCGATCTCGAAGAGGTAATGATGCTATTTGTGTGGTAGTGGATCATTTAACAAAATCAGCCCACTTCATAGAAATCAAGGAGTCAATCATGGTGGAAGTTTTGTCGAGGCAATATCTAGGGGATGTGGTGAGACTTCATGGAGTCCCTAGGATGATCATTTCTGATTGAGATCCTTGTTTTACCTCTAGGGTGTGGAGAGGTCTCCAACGTGCTTTCAGTTCTCAACTATTCCTTAGCACTACTTTTCATCCTCAAATGGATGGTCAGACAGAGTGAACCATCCAAACTCTTTAAGTCATGTCACACACTTGTGTTCTTAATTTTGGAGGTTCATGGATGAGGCACTTACCCTTGGTGGAGTTCTCTTACAATAATATTTTTTACTCCACCATCGGTAAGGCGCCATTTGAAGCCATATATGGCCGACGTTTCCATTGTCTGTTGTGCTAGACTAGGGTCGGAGAGTCTGCATTTCTCGGACCGGAACTACTGCAGAACACAACAGATACTGTTCAGGTGATTTGTGAGAGGATGAAGACAATGCAAGATCATCAGAAATCATATGCTTATCAAAGAAGGAGACCCCTGGAGTTTAATTTTGGGGATCATGTGTTTCTGAAGGTGACTCCCCGTCGTGGGTAGAGAAGGATTGGTTGTGGAAGTAAAAATTCTCCACGATTTTTTGGTCCTTTCGGGGTGTTAGCTCGTGTTAGAGTTTTGCCGTATCGAGTAGCACTCCACCCTCAGATGAGTCGGATACATGATGTTTTCTATGTATCACACCTCCGTCATTATCTTCATGATGACTCTCACTTCATCGATTGGTGAGAGATCGATGTCGATGAGGATGCATCCTTCAAGGAGTGAAATGTGGAGATCCAAGACCGCAAGGATAAGGTGTTGTATGGGTGTTCTATTCCCTTAGTTCATTTCTTGTGGCGACATGGTGGAATGGAAGAGAGTACCTGGGAACGTGAGTCACAGATACGTGCTCAGTACCTAGAGTTGTTTGAAGTTTAACTTGTTCCATGTATCATTGTAGATTTTGTGGTTATGAAACATTCATGTTTATGATATGGCTCCCTTTGTTGTTTTTGGTGGATTTATATCTTTTGAGAGGTATCTCAATGGGTGGTTGTTCAGACCCTGTTCCGTTTTCCCTTTAGGTGGGATTTGGATTCTCGAGGATGAGAATGATTTGAGAGGTATCTGATGTAATGTCATGGACCTCTTCCATCCATTACATTGTGAAAATGTTGTGCTAGAGGTGTTTCGGGAGGTCAGGGTGTCTTAGGGTGCGTTTGGGTGAGCTTTTAAGGAGAATTAAAGGGTGATAGCTTTCGCACGGGGGGTGCACAGTTTGTCTAAAACGTGCGGCCAAACCGTGCGAGGTTGGTGTTGGAGGTAGTGGCTAACACACGTTAGCACACAGTTTTTCTAACCATACAGAATAAGCGTGTGCAGAGTGTTTGATGAGGCAGAATCTAACGCAGGGTTAGCGTAGGGTTTGTCAAATCCTACGGACTAACCGTGCGGGGACTTAAATTAGTTCCTAAAATTTTGGAGATAATTACTTTTTCCACTAAATGGTTTGTTTAAGCCCCTAAGCGGCCATAACTCGGTATTACCCTTCCTTGAAGGTAGGAAAACCTATCCAAGTAATTTTAGAAGCAATTCGAAGGCTTCTCTTGGCGAATTGAAGCCAGTTTATTGAGATATGTGATCATTCTTATTTTGTTTCTTAGATCTACGTAGATATACTCCTCCTCTTCTTTCGGTTTCATATATCTATGCCTGTTATCGGTAGATCTATGTGTGTGGATGCCAAATATGTTGAGCTTTGGTCTTGGTTGTGTTAGTAGAACATATCTAAGGAGGGTTCATGGAGAATCGACCCGGTTTCTTAAGCATTCTTCGACCATTGTGGTTTTCGTCGAAAACCATTGAGGTAGGGGATTCATGGCTTCCTTAATTGTTTATGTACAATCGTAGAGTTTTCATGATTTATCCCATTAGATCAAAATGAAATTTACCTAATTAAATAGTTGAACTAGATTAAAATAATTGGTTTGATCACATGTTGTTGCTATGCACCATGATAATGGTTCACCTCTTGATTTTCTAGATAGTGTGATATCTATGCCTTGCATGATAGCATGTTGTTCTTGATGAAATTGATAAAGAACGTAAATCTGGAATTAATTGATCACTAATTGTCTAAAGATAAAGAGTCATGTAAATTAATATGGTTGTTGTTGTTGTTCAAATTTGATGTCAATCAAATTGATGCTGATGTGCATGTTTAATTCAGTTGGTTGGTAAAACCTAAAGCATGTACATGCCTGTTGTTTGAAGGCATGTAAAATTAATGGATTAATTATTTTTTGATAGCTATGATAGATTTCTGGTTAGGTTTCCCATAGTTGGAACCTACCATTAATGAACTGGTTAATTCAAGAGGGATTAAAGAGATGGTTGGTTGATAAAAGATAATGCCTGGTAGGGTTCTGAGTTACCCTCTTGCATGTAAGGCAGAGTGCCTTGTTCTATAGATCCATGACTGCTCATTATGTATGAAGTATGGATGCCTTGTTAAATGGACAAGGGCCCAATTTATGTTATGTTTGATTTCAAGCTACTTGTGTTGTAATGTGACCCTCGAGAGGTGTTGTGATATGTGGGGGCATAGAGGCCTTTTGGTTGTGGCAGTGGATTACACCTAGAGTGGCTAGATGCATCGATTTATTAATGTGGGTGTCGGGGAGGACACCAGGGATGATGGAATGGGATGGATGTGATTGTTGGATGCTTTTTTTTCCTTTGGTAGATTGTCTTCTTTACTTTTCCCCAATGCTTAAGGTAGTTGGCCTTGATTACCCTTTTTCCAAAAGAGGCGAAGACAGGTGGGGTATTCCATGTCCTTTCTGTGTTTAGCTTCTCTAGGGAGGATGGGTCTACGCTCTTGCTTTAGGTGTAAAAGACTCGACGAGTATTACATATACTCACCGTGTTGATCCCCCTTTGTGTTATTAGCCTAGAATGATTTTCATGAATTCCTAGGAATATGGGAATGTAATTTTTTAATTAATGTTTGAATAAATGGTGATAACCCATGGGATGGAGTTGCTGGACATAATGATGAGGTTGTAATCTTTCAAAGGGGCAATTGACTTTGGGTGTGATGCTAATGAAATTTATTGTGGAATTGTTCATAGTTAATTAATGTTGGAAGAATTAATTAACGTAAAATGGAATTAATAAAAAGGAAATAAAGTAATCTAAAAAAGATCTTTAAGTGTTTTTGTGCTTATAGGCTACCTAGTCTTAGAAGTGGCAGCCCAGAGTCCGAGAGACGTTAGCTGTAGTTGATTCTAAGACTAGGTTATTCCCATAGTGTTGTTGTGGGTTATAATATATTCTGTACTTTTTGTGTTTCTATATGCTACTCCACCCAATTAGTATGGTCAACTGACATGCCATGGATTTCTAACACTGGGTGGTGTTTTCCCCAACATTTAGGTCGGAGGATGAATGGATGACTACCCCCTTTGGCCCCACTCTATTATCTTGGTAGATACCTTTGCCATTAGGAAAAATAGATAGTTCTTCCCATTTATGTGTGTAGAGGGCTGTAATGGCATGTGGTTATCCACACAAATATTTTTTGGATATAGTATCCTATGGACTACTATAGGTGTAACATGTATAGGTTGTGATGGATTGAGGATCCTTACTCAGAGTATGGGTTGTAATGTCATTAGATTTAATAACCGATGTATGGTACACATTATGCGGGTTGTGGTGTCTCCCAGAACCTACCTGGTTACATTTGGTTGTGAGGTTGGTGCGGTGCTTCACCCGGGTGTATGCGGGAAAACCTTTGTGGTGCATGAGGTGCAGATTGTGGAGTGTAGCCCAGGTGTCTATGGGCATGCCTTTGAAGAGGGATGCAGAGGACGTATGTCATTGGGGAAAAGCGGCAAACTAGTTGGGAAGTAGTATCCGGGTACCCTTGATATTATTTACTATATGGTTTATTCTTTTATGCGTTAATTGGTGAGAGTAGCCATGGTGAGGTTGGGAACTTAGTATACCTGTTTAGGTGACGAGTTAGTTTCACTTGTTGTTCATTGCGCTTTTGCATTTTTTCATTACTTTTTCATGAGAGGCTTCAGGTAGGATCCTAAGAAGTATACTATTATACTCAAACTACGTATATATAAACCATTTTTATCGTCACTTGGAGCATGTTTAAGATCAAGTTGGTTTCTACTAGCTTGGGGTTGCAGGAGATGTTCGAGCTTGTGGTTTCTATTGTTTTTACTTTATTTTGGGTACCTGCAGTTTTTCCCCCTCAGTTGTAGTACTTTTGAATGAAATTTCATATATTCACTTGGTTTTTTGTTATATTCCATCTCTGAGTTGGAGTTGGTTTGTGTCTATCTTATCACTCTCTTCTTCATGTGTTCTCTTAGAGGATAATGTCTCCCATTAGTGTGTTTATTGTACCCTTGGTGCTAGTCTCCAACCCAGTGCCTACTGGAGGTAAGACTCAGGGGCCATTATTTCCTTCCTCACATTGTCAGCCTAGGAGGGGTACACTTTTTGGGGAGGGGGTCGTGACAGGAACCTTCCCCTTCCTCAAAACAGTTAGAAGATAATCTACACATGTCCAAAAGAACTTGAAGGGTTTGATCTAAAATCATGGTAAAGTATCACCATGTGTTCGAAAATATATTGAAATATTATTAAAATATGTTATGACTTCAATTTTCAAAAAATAGGTATGGAAGTATGATAGACTATTAAAAACAAAACATGATTTTCATGTCAATTAATGGAAACACTGCAAAAAATGAATAATATTAATATTTTAGATAAACCATTTTATATAAATTAATAGGCATGTGTAATTTAGTATTACAAATGGTGTCATGTAAATAAAAATAAGTCATAATCAAAATACATGGTCACATTTAAAGGGGAATGATATATATATGTTATGGGATCATAAGACATATCATATTGGTGATCTTGGTAATATGTTTATACACATCTCTTAGGCACTGGTCAGTGAGAACACATCAATATCCCATCAGGGATATGATCCGATGATTATGTTATTGTTAGAGTTTTAAAGATTCTATCCAATGTTTATTCATCACCATCCATGATTTTTTTCCCAAAATTACTCACTAACTACACCATGATTCATTTCCTAATGTAATCATTCAAATTTGTAGAATTAATTCAATAATTTTAATAATAAAATCACCCCATTTTCAATTAAAATATTCCAATTTCCATTGAAATCCAAAAAGAATGGGTTTAAAAAAACTCATGACCGTTCTCAAGAGGAAACAAATCATAGGATCTTACGAAAAATATAATCCAATTTATAGAAAAAAATTTCACAAATAAATTTCAAAAATAAATTTCAAAATTCCACAAAATTCAATTTCAAACTCTAATTGTAAACTCCATTGGAATAATAAATTTCTACAAAATATGATTCCAAATCAAATCAAATTCTAAATTAGTAGTGAATATTATTTTTAATGTAATTGAAAAAAATTTTATTTAAATAAATCAATGCATATGTATCTAACATGAAAATTCTCAATAGAAAAACCTATATATAACACACATATCACGAATCACAATGCCCACCATAGTAATTATCGATATAGAAATAAGACAATGTATATCATGGAATCAAACATAGAATCAAGATTAAAAAATTCTTATTTAAGATCTATCAAAGAGAATATTTCCTAACAAATCCGTTGGAGTATTGATAGAGAGAGAGGGAGAGAAGGAGCTTGGGAATATAACTTATTGGAGGCCAAGAAAATGACACTCTCAATGATTTTATATAATTTATAATATGTCTCAACGCACCACAATGGGTTATTGGGATCTATAAAGGCCTTGGATGATATACCATACCAATTTTGGGTTGTGCGGGGGTAGAAATAAGGGTTCCTGAAATTTGTAATTAATTTTATGATGTTAAAAAATATGTTCTCATTGTTTCGTATAGGGAGGGCATTGTTTTCAAACCATTCTCCCTAACCATGAACCCCTATAATGGGGAGCATAGTATCTTCGAGGTTGGTGAATATTTTGACAAACTATAGTTAAACTCTTCATACCTCCACTATTTGGATATACACAGTTTACCCTGGGCAGTCAAATTATTTAGGGAAAACATGAGTCAACCATAAATAGCCCAAAAACATGAAAAAAGTTCCAAATTTTCACTGAAAGCATACTTGAAATATACCCAACCAAATAAGGGTGTATCAGTACATGAAAATAGTTATACAATTTTGTATTCATCATATACAAAACCTCAACAAATTTAAATTAGTCACTGATACCACATTCCAAAACATGAAAAATGTTCATCACATGTCATAAAAACACCCACAAAAAATCCATAAAATTAAATTCCCAAAAATAAATAATTTCATGTAAAATTGATGAAATCCATATAAAAACCCAATAAAAGAATTATATGCCTTCAAATTTTAAGAAATGTTGTTTATTGACCATTGATAGTCTTCATATGTCCACATCCCATGAAGGCCCAATGATATTGGTGATATATCACCATGACATGGAGAAATGTAATATAAATACATAATTTATATATTTATAAAACCTAGGGATAGTAGGAAGAGCATTATCATAAAAAAAATGTATTAACTTCAATTTTCAAAATAAATCATGATAATTCCACCATTTATGGATGGAGGAAATGTAGTGTAAATGAGAAGGGAAGATGGATATCGTACCTTAGTTTAGGCCTTTTGGAGAAAATGACCCAAAAGGGGGCCATGAATAATTTATTTTAAAAAACAAAATTACTCAATATAATAAACCTAGAACCCACTAGGTTATGTAGAATCACACTGGGTAACTTGAGGCACACTAACCACCCAGTCCTGAGAAAATAGATGGTTAATGGCTCATCTAGGGTTTCTACTAAACCTATAATAGGCTCGGTTACATGATGCCACAACAATTGGTAATAAATAATTTATTTATCCATATATAAGCCAAAACTCCCACTAAATAATATAGAATTTAAATAATTACATCGATATACTTTGAAACCAAATTAAATTTTTCTCAAATGAATTCACCAACATCTAATGATCAGTAAAATTTGATATATTTAAATCAACTGAAAGTATTGTTCAACTATAGTATGTTTTATCTATTAATTACTAACTCATAATAATTTTGATCATTTCAAGTTATGAAATATATGGATTATCGCCTCTAAAAAACATCCTCACACTTCTTTAGTGGAAAAATATTTTTACCATGACACATCGTCTACACCTTAGCTAGAGACAATAATTAGATACAGACAATTGTTCACCACAAATGATATGAAACTATTATATTATAAAAAATCATACTTTCATCCCCCAATAATATAATTTATATCCAAAATGATGTGTCTAACTATAATTCAATTTCACCATATAAAGTCATATAAAAAACTACAGTCAATATCCCATTGTACTGAATTTAACTAAAATCATCCACATATATTGGCTATAGTCTACCATATCATATACAGTAAGAAATAAAATCCTATATGTTCTTATACTATAAATATCTACAAAATAATGTTCTGAAAATCATCATCATCAACTTTCAGGATTTGTTGGCCTCTCTGAAGACAAAACATGAATCATGTAGTCTAATCTATGTTACTATCTATATTGACCTAAATAGTGGTATCTTATTGGATCCCCATTCTATAATATAAATATCTTATATCAATAATATTTTAGTTGTAATATTCTCATGATTACCGACATACTGTGTGTTGATTCTTCCTCCAATCATTCAATGAAAACCACATTCTGTCAAATTCCTAGCATTATCCTTGTGAATGATTAAATATAATTCCATTAATCACACATTTTCCATCAAACCAAATTGAACATACATACATAAAAATTACTGTTTCTTTTTGAAACATATTTCAGTCAAAAAATTAATTTACATTATCCATGTTTTATTATATAGTTTTTTAATAAAAGATATTTCGAATGGTGATTGGTGGTTATAAAAACCGTATAATTTCATAATTCACATCACTCATGATAGTCATCATATCATGAACAAACAAGGGTTCTCATACAAGATATTTATAGTGTAATATAATCCTCATAATTTCACATATTATTATCCTAGTAATTCCAAGACACCAAAATTTAAAAATTATATGTGGACTATGCTCATAATATATTCTCAAATAACCAAACTGAATTATTACATAGATAATAACTATATTACTATTGGACTTGTGTTTCACTATAAAATAATTTTCATTAATCTCACTCAATGTTTTCATCTTCTCAAGTCCATATAAATATAACTCATATATCTTATATGGAAAACTCTTAATACACATAATGGATCGCTGTAAAATCCCCCATATTAAAATGATTTATTTCATTATTTATCAATTCCTTAATAATCGGTTACTATCATTTGATAACCATTAGAAACACATTAACATGTTCATATATATATAAATAATCATATATAATTACAATGATATTTTAAATCACCACATTTGTGGAATTCCCCTATCAATTTATTCAAGTGAAATAGTAATTTTTTGAGAAAACACAAATTGCATTACATAATAATCCACATATATTTTCCACATGTGGAAAAAATATTATCTAATATATGTTTATTTTTCTTTATCTAGTTCTATTCATCATGAAATCATTGAAAGGGTTCTATTATATTTCCCTATAATTAGTAAATACATTTTCCATGATAAATATCTATTTTTTTAACATGACAATGTTCTCTATTTTTCATAACCTTTGTTTCCTAATATACTTTCACAGTGGTATGAATCTTAAAATAATTTTTTTCCAATTAAAAAGTAATTGATCCATGTAAATATTCATTTACATTGAAATATCTTTTCCCTAGTAAAATATAACAATACATCCATCACACATTCCTAATTTTGTATTCTATATTCAGACCAATCAATTATTTCTTAAGACATTTATACATATATAATTCACTAGAAAATAATTATTAATAAAAAATGCAGTACAGTCTTCCGCATTTTTTTAAATTAGATATCTCTTTAATAAAAATTTTTTATCCAACGAAACCTCACACTATATAATATGATCACCCATAATTGGTAATTATTTACAACCACAATAAAAAAATCATAGGCTTATCATGTCATCCAATTTAAAATATTGTTTCACACCCTATTTAATTACTCAAATGAACAGGACACCAAACCTTATACCATATACCTCATATTTTATACTAACATCTCCATATTTCATTTATAATAATAGATGTCCAATCCACACTAAACTTTTTACACTAGTTCCATTTTTGAAAACCCACACAAATTTCCATAATTCTAGATTGAATATTAAAAAATCATATCCCCTTGATGACCAAACTATACTAGACATTCAATAGGTTTCATCAAATACACCACATATACATCTAATATAAATTTGAACCAACATACATAACCCAATTCCATGTCATCATGACTCATATTTAACTGAGAACATAGTTGTACACTAACCCATATTCACAGAAAACACGTGATATAATAATTCTTATCATTATATAAATTTTCTCAAATATCCAATAAAAAGGTCATATCCAAATAATTCATACCTATAAATCATATTATACAAATTATGTTAAAAAATATTTGAGATATTATTGAAAACTTACCAATAAAATTGAATATTCCTAGCACTATCCTCTCAAAAATTTTCATTATTATAATTATTTAATGGTCATCTCAATCTATGCATCAGTTAAATATGAAATATATAAATATATATAATTTCACTAAGATCCTATTAAATTCCATGATATATCATCAAAATTCTTGTAACATTTATAAGATTAGTTTCCAAACCACATGTTCATAAATCTAGTCATCAGAATGTAACAAGATCTATAAAATAAACCCTTAGTGATCACATAATTTTCCATCACCCATTTTGTTTTTTTGAAAACAATGAATAATTTAATAATATGTTTTAATTAAATAATTCCTCATTCACCAATAATTTTTTAAGAAACTTTTCATTCAAAATTTATATATTAGAAACCATTTCTTAATCGTGTTTAATCAGTTAGGCATTTTCATGTTCATATATGTATAAAACTACATTCTATGTATATTACATGAATATAGAACTCTTAAAAACACAGTATATAATCTAATAAATTAAATAAATTCATCAAAACTTTTTAGACAATTATCATATAATATAAAATATTAATTTCAAAAATCTTTTAGTAATATGACCAAATTTATAAATCACCATACCAAAGCACAGTATGTATGAGGTTGGTGTATGTTATATATTCCAATGAACCACACATCTAAAAACCATTTCCCAAAATCTTATGTAAATAAAAAATTATCGAATAGTAAAACTAATTTTACTTCTAATGTTGAGGTCTCCTGAATAGTGATTGAGATAGGTGATTGCACATGACCTAGGATTTCATAGTACATCAAATGATGCTAACTTGTAGTGATTTTTTGATACATATAATGTATAAAATATATCCTATATATCCTTACTATTGAATAATAAACAAATAAATAAAAGTTTAATTATCAATAAAACCCAATATTAGGTATCACTGCTGACTCAGGTCATACTATATATGATTAATGTTAAAATAGAACACGCACGATGTAATAAAACCCAATTGATGACCTAAAATATATAAATTGAATCAATAAAGAAAATATAAACCTACCAAAATAGTATGTAACCCCTCTTGAGTTTTAATATACTTAGTAAAAAACATATGTTGATGAATAATATGAATTCTTCTCCTCCCACATCTCAAAAATAATGTGAAATAATATATGAAATGTATTATGCCTCACTATCAGTCATATTATATATATAAAATATGAGCACAAAAAAATATGTAAAATGGATCACGTATAGTTTCCCTATAACTAAAAGAATTCATGAAATAATACAAAGTAATAAATAAATTATTCTACCTAAAGGAAACATTTTATTACATCTTGATAAATCATTTATATATATTATAAAAAAAATATAAAAACAGAATTTGGTGATTATTTTATATTACCAACCCATGTACATGATCTTTACAGTGTCCAACTATTTTCATAGATTAATAGTACATCTCAATAGGTGAATATTCATTACATTATATAAACACATGCTTTATGATAATAAATGTATAGATCGTTTGGAAACATTGAAAACTAAAAAACTAGTTTATAATATTTCTACATTGTCTCCCACATAGTTCTAGATAACTACAAACCATCATAGAAAAATCACACATTATACCTATCATCAAAACCTAGGAGAAATTTACATGGTAAAGTGTGGTCGGAAATTTTTAGTAAGGGTAATCAAGGAGAATATATAAACATAACATGAGAATATTGGAATGAGAACATTAGCATAAAAAATGAAACCATACATCGTATAAAAAATATTAAAATACATAGTCATGGATGTTGAATAAACATGAATCACAATAATATAAGATAAAATGAACCATGATAACTTATAATTATAATAATAATTATAATTGTAAATAATAATAATCATAGAAACCCATATATCAAGGCTACCCCCAAGACATTCATAAAATGTTATTCTTGGGATAAAAAATTGTGTATCTTCCTTGGGTGTGGGATTACCTCACATGAACCCTATTATCATGTTTGAGATAATCTATTTTGTAACCTATAATCTCAAAGAGATAAAATAATTACCCAAGTATATGGAGGGAGAAATAAGTCACATTAAACACATAATCCATACATTTGTGTTCCATGAGATAAAAAAACCAATTCATATTAAAACCCATTAAAATAAATGGGTTTGATAAACATTTTATCATATCATTAACTAATGAAAAATACATGTCTCATAATACTTTTGTCATCATAATTATAAAACATACAGAGAATAACTATGAATGGTAATGCTGGGTTATATGACCAGTAAACCTTAATTAACATAAAATAAAGTAATCTTACACGTAAAATTAATATGAAAAAACACATTGATTTTTTTAGGAAAAAAAATTCATTGGAATGAAATATTTAAAATAGAAAACATTTCCAAGATCAAATTCATTTATAGATACATAAAAAATGGATATTTAATTCTCATTTAAAATGATTCTGGAGGAAAATATACTTTTTTATTTGAAAAATAAAAATACCATTAAACATTTTCAAAATACATTTCATCATGAATTACCATGGAAGCTAATGAAATAAAATTTAAATTATTATGTTTTTATGAATAGTGTAAAAATTCCATTCATGTCGTACATGTTAAAAAAATTGATCCCCCTTACGTTTTTGATAGAATACAAACATTAATTGTTTTTGAAACTGACATGAATTGTAAATTTAATTATTTTATAAAAATAAAAACATTGGAAATAATTACATTTAACAATACATAGAAAATTCTTAAAAGATTTTTTTAAATATTTTTGGAAAACATGGGAATTGAAAAAATAGTTTTTTTGATCAAAGAGTGAAATAAAGTTTTTATTCAATAAAAACATTTTTTCAACTATTGATTGCATAAATAGATGAAAATATAAATAAACAAGATAGATTCATAGAATAAAAATTAGATAATGAAATTAAATTTTTTAAATTTAAATAAATAATAATATATCCTTATCTAAAGTATAATCATAAAATATCTTTATGAACACTCTGATTATAAGATCAAAACATTACATTTTGGTATTTATGAATCTCATACCCCATTAAGGAATGTACCGAAATTAAACATATAATATCATAAAATCAAGAGATTAATTATAAATCATGTAAATCTGGTAATATATACCTGTCATATGTGAATAGGGGTGCATAAAATAACATATATTTTAGTGAATGAAGTTAAAAAAATCACTTCTAAGTTTTGTAATATTTTGAATCATAATCCAAAATAAAAAAATAAAATCAAATGGAAATTTATATATCCTTAAAAAATTATATTAATTATATATCCAGTCAATGGGTTATTATATACACGACATAAAAGAAACAATTGGTGGATATGATATGTAACACCAAAAAATAAAAGAGAGACTAGAAATACATTACATTAAGACTCTCTTCTATATAATATGATAAAAAATACTATATATTAAATATTGGTCTATTATATACATTTTATATTACCATAATCATATTTATTTCAACATATATAACATAATAATGTTTATTTTTCATCCATTTATTAACAATTTTTGTTAAGACCACAATTTGGGTAACAATAATTTGTTTTTCATTATTTTTTTATTTTTTATTTTAAATTAATTTTTACAATTTAATTTTTTAAATAATTTTCATTATTTGAAACATTATATTAATATAATATAAAATATGTATATGTATATTTATATTAATTTATAAAATTTATATAATGTTAATGGAAAAAACCACTCACGGAGATGGTTTTCCTTATGTATGCATTGACATAGTTTTAATTTTGAAAATGGATGGAATGAAAGGATATTAAATAAAGATTCATTGATATATTGAATTTATAATTTCATAAATCTCACAAATATTATTTAAATGTATCATTATTACCTCCTATGAAAAGTGTTTTTGGTAATTGAATCTCATGGTTTTACGAGGTGGTAGTCCACTGTAAACACGAGTGAATTTATCATATTCACCAAGAAATTGAATGTAAAAATGAAACATTTATATATTTATTTAAAATTAATACTTAAATTTCAAATATAATATATATACATTCAATATATCTTTATACTTTTCCTTGTAAAATGGATATGGAAAAATAGATCACATAAGTTTGTGGGGAAATTGTCTGACGTACACACAACCAACATTATTGTTTTCCAATGGGTTGGGTGGTAATAATGAAAGTTTTATATTATAATTAAACAAATATATATATATATAATAGAAGTATTAATTCTATTATAATATATTTTCATGAAAAGTGGTGATTGAAAACGAATAACTACTGTTTGTGTGGAGGTAGTCTGCCACACATATGATCAATAATTTAATTTCACAATATATTAACGTCAAGATGAATGTAATTTATAAAATTAACATAATAAAATATTATTATTATTAAGATAAAATTTTAAATTATTTTTAATTTTGTAATATCCAAAGGACGTGGAATAAGAAATAAAACAAAAACACATGTTGTAAAATTTTACATCATCTTCAATGGGCCTCTATAGGTACACACTTGAATATTTCAAGGGAATGATTACTAAACTATAACATCCCATGTAAGTAATGAATAATAGATATTTTTATCTATGCCTATTAATGAATTAGATAGTGTTTTAGAGGCTTAAAATGAAAATAAATCCAATCTTAAGCATGGAATACACTAATATTTTTAAAAGATTGTTTTACTGCCTTATAATGGCAAACCATTTTTAAATCTATCTTTTGAAAATTTTATAAGCCATGTTTGTCAAAATAAATGTATTCTTTATGATCGGGACATCAAAATTTACTTTGTGTGATTTTGTGGTATTTTTTCGATAAAGTTCATTTTTAATGAATAGTAAAAAATGTTGTATTCTAATTCAAAACCACTTTTTAATCGAATTTATTTATATGATTAGATTATCTTTTGAATTGGTTTTAAAGTGAAATAATAATATATTTTTACCATTTAATCCAATGGTGGTCATTGGAATCAATTTCACTTTGAAATTGGACTTAAACTAGTGTCAATCTTTTGATACTTATTGTTTCATAAAAACACGCTATCTGTCATGACAGCGGGAATTAATTATTAAATTAATTAATGCAACTTAAATTTTTTGAATTTTGTAAAATAGAAATCATTTTTAAATTCGGAATATCAAATATAGCTTAGGGTGAAGTTTTGGTATCTTTCTGAAAAACTTCAACTTTTGATTAATAGTGAAACCACTAAGTGGTAGTTAAAGAAACTGATTTTTCGTTAAAATGAAACTTTGCCACTTCTGTGATTTGATTTTCAAAAATCTGACATACATGGTTGTCATTAAGATGTAATATGTGGTTCAATGAGATTAAAATAACTTTTTGGTGAATAGTAACTTTTAAGTTCTTAATCACGATTTGTGGTAATTAGTGTAGTATAAGGTAAAAAATGTTTTAATAATATGAGATGAGCTTGACACATGTCATACCATTATTTTATGTGTCATGGCCGGCCAAGAAAATCCATGGGTCAACTTGGGGACCCCATGGAGCCACTTTGTTAGATAAATGACATAAATAACTTTTTATTTAATGTTAATGTAAAAATGACACAAACATGAGATGTTTTACTAAAACAATTTTTACGTGGGGTTATACAAGTCAGATTTTTGATTATAAATAGTCATTGGAAAGCTAAAACGATTTCCTACATCATAGTATTTTTTTATAATTTTTGACATTAAATAAATTAAATTATTTATGACATCATGATGATGCAGCGATGACCTCGTTATTTAACGATTTAAATAAAATGGAAAGATAATGTAATATCTAAGACCTACACATGTCCAAAACCTATTGGATGAGTGGATTTAGAACCCTTATCACCTTATACTCGAATTATATCAATGTGGGACCTCTTAAATCCGAATACAATTTTAAAATAAAGCGACTTTGTTTTACATTCCAAGAGTGCCCCTCCTCTCCTCTTATAAAAGTCCCCCACCTCTACCTCCTTACCCACACTTCCAAAGAATTTGGAATGGCCAACCCCTGCTCATTTTGTCTCTCCACTTCCTTCTCTTACTCCTTGAAGCCTCACTTTTTGAAGAAGTCTTCCCAAGGAAGCCTTTCAGCTCAAACCAAAGGGAGTTACTCGATTTTAAGGTAATGTCTTCACTTGAGTCCTTTTGTTTTATTTTTCTTCGCCAACCCCCTAAACACTTTTTATTAATTTATTTTGTAACAAATACAGTATCTTAAATATACTATTATGTTTTTATAAGAAGTATTCTAGCTACACTTACACACACCAACATATAATGGTTAAAGAACATACTGTTTCCATGGATGGAGAATTTCTGCCTCCTGAAACGATGATTGTTCAACATTCTTTTAACACCTTCAAAGGTGGCCATTAAGATGAAACTATATCTATATATGATATATAATATGTATATGTTTTCCTTAAGCTTCTTTATTTTTAATTTTGGTCATACCTTTATGTTTTCCATTATGGGTAAACGCGATATCTTCATTTAAGGAAGTGCGGACTACCGCCCCCTCAAAGTGATATGATTCGTTAAATACCATATGTGGGACGTATAAAGGATGGAACTTTGATATTATATATGATATTATACTGTAATTATAATATAACATTATATCATTATGATTCCATTCTATAAAATACGAAATAGAAATGAAAGTAGCGTTCATGCGTACGTACGGCTTACCATCTCCATGAACGGTGCATTTCATTTCTTACCTCTAAATGATTATGTAATATTATAAATGTATGAATGTACAGGATATATAGGACATATATGATAACTAAATCATGAATACCATTCTGGATTTAATGGATACATGAACAACTTGTAATTATAAAGGGCTTATTTTTTACTCAAGTACCAATGATCGTTAAAACGACCGTTATTAACTTAAATAATTACATAGTGTTCATGACATGGAAATAAGTGATATAAAAGGAATACTGAACTTGAAAAAGGTTCTTAAACAAGTAGAATTTATCTCAAGTTTATTATTCAGGAGATTAAATAATGACCGAGTCAAGTCGGACCCGAGGTATGGGACTTCGTCCCAATCTCCTTTCATTGAGGCATATTTTGTTTTATACACAACTTTATTTTATACGGGGTATAAACCCCTTTGACTTTTACGTTTATTCAAATGGAATCTTTTTTATACGAAGTGTTTAATAAATGAAAAAAGGGAATGTTTTTGTCGTACGTATGCAGTGACAACGACTTCATCACCGCCGTGACCATTATTTGAGTTTCGGATTCCTCTACAAGCCATACCTTTTCTAAAAAAAGACAAATAAATACCTTGTTTTAATTTTATTTTATTTTGGTATTGAAAATTGTCTTCATAATGTTTTTATATCAATGTGTTGTATTGATATCTTGTGATTGAAAGGTGGAAATGCTATGTTTCCTTTATGCATGTTTTATGTGATATGATTATATTGAGGTTCTTGGGAATTATTATGAAGACGGGTGGTTCCGTGATAGACTAAGGGCGGGCGAGCCCTATATAGCTCTCCAATGCATTGGGTAACGCAAAGGAGTGAAATGTTAAGATTTCTCCGAAGAGATTTAGGGAATATACTATGATGGGTATTCCAAACGTAACCAAGAGGGTTACTCCCTACGTAAGAATGTTATGAATGCCTCAAGTTACCTTTATGTCTTATAATTTCTATGATTTATTCATGATTTGATGAGGTATGTTAAATTGATTATGTTTTATGGGTAAGGTATGATTTTATTCTTATGTGTATATGTACCCATGTTTCCTTTCCGTATTTTTATATCCCTTACTGAGTTTTTTATGCTAATCCTAAGTTTTTTTTGAAATGTTTTTCACAGGTCAAGGGAAAGGTACATGATATGATGATATTGTCAAGGAAGTGTCATGAAAGTATCCATGTTTTATTTAAAAAATGTTTCCATTGATGGGAAAGAAGAATACTATCTTTATGCAACCACTTTGTTTATATGTGGAATGTAATTCAAGCTTTATGATCTAATTCTCTAAAACTCTAAACCCGAAAATATCCTCAATGTGTAATCTTGTAATAACTCAAGAATATGTAAGGTTTAAGGCAGGGGCCTTATAGTTGGTATCAGAGGTCGGTTTAGATAAATTAAGGAGTTAGAATTCTATTAAATGATTATCCAAAAATATTTTTTTATTGTCAAATTGAAGTGATATAGCATTTGAAGATTACCATGTTTCTTCATCTAAAAAATGTTTGTTCAGAATGGTTTTCCGCAGAGGAAACAGGGAAGCAGTGCTAGGAAGGCATACAGAAGGAAATAACCTTCCGAATCAGCATACTGAGATGGTCGGAATTCGAACTGAACAGTTTTTTGCAGTAATGGTGCAGTTGACTCAAGCGATAAATGGTGGTGGTATCAATGCACGAGATCAGCCAGATCAACCGCAGAGGAACGTGTCAGTTGTGGAACATTTCATGAGGCAACATCCCCCATCATTCAGAGGATCATTTGACCCTGTGCTAGCTGAAGGGTGGATTAAATCACTGGAGAAGATTTTTGATGTCATGGGGTGTTCAGACAATCAAAAGCATAGTCTTTCTATTTGCCGTTTGGAGGGTGAAGTAGATCAGTGGTGGTCGATGGTTAAAAATATCAGGGACGCTGATGAGATTGATTCTCTCGACTGGGATGAATTCAAAGGTATGTTTCTTGAGAAGTATTTTCCTAAGGCTGTTCGACTAAGGATGGAAAAACAATTCTTGGAATTGAGGCAAGGGGAAGACTCAGTGACTACCTATGAAGAAAGGTTCACTCGATTGGCAAGGTATGCTCCAAATTTTATCCGAGACCTTGATAGTAAAATCCATCATTTTTACTCACCATTAAAGCCAAAATATCGAAGGGCATTAGCTTCTCATGAGTTTAAAATTTATGAAAATCTTGTTCGATGTGCTGAGAATGTGGAAATGGAGTTTTCCGATGATCAAGTGTTCTATAACAACCAATAGAAGAAGAGACCTAGGTGGTAGGATAAAGGTAAGAATTCTTCAAAAAAGTCTGATGGTAAGAAAACTAAGTTTCCAGTTTGTGATAAATGTGGAAAAAGACATGCTGGGAAGTGTCTTTTGAATTCTTTAATGTGTTACCGATGTGGTAAGATGAGACATAAGGCTCTTGATTGCACTGAAAAAGATCAGGGTGATGGTAAAAACAAATTTGATTTACAGTTAGTGAAATGTTATAAGTGCAATGAGATGGGTCACTATGCAAACGATTGTCTGAAAAATAGCTTGAGTGATGGGAAGCAGTTAGACAAAAAGTAGAAATGGGTGGTGAAATCCTTTGCAATTACTTTAGCAGATGTCGGGCCATCAAATGATGTTGTATCAGGTACTTTGTTTGTTTTTTCAGATTATGCCAGTGTGTTTTTTGATTCGGGGGCTACAAATTCATTCATCTATGAAAACCTTCCTAGTAAAATAGGAATACCATCTCATGAAATGACTCCTGAACTTTTGGTAAAAACACCTGGGGAAAATGCTAAGGCAAAAAGAATTTATAAGAATCATCTTATCCTTATATGTGGAAAGAACTTACTTGCAAACCTTATTTTTCTACCTCTAGTAGAGTTTGATGTTATCCTGGGTATGGATTGGCTCTCTATTTACCATGCTATGATTGACTGTAGATCTATAGAAGTTTCTTTTCAGAATGACTTTCAGTTTGTGTACAAGAATGAACCCTTACTATTGATAACATATCAAGAGGCCGAGAAACTTGTAAAAGATGGAAATGAATGTTACCTTTCACACATCGTTGAAAATAAAGGAACTGTTCAGATTAATGATGTGCCAGTGGTAAATGAGTATCCTGATGTTTTTCCTGATGAGTTACCTAGAATAATACCAGATCGGGAAGATGATTTTACTGTTTACTTAGTTCCTGATTCTAAGCCAATTTCAAAACCCCCTTATCGAATGGCTCAAATTGACCTTTTAGAGTTGAAGGAGCAATTGCAAGATTTATTAGAGAAAGGTTTCATTCGACCTAGAACATCACCATGGGGTGGTCCTGTTTTATTTGTTAAAAAGAAAGATGGTTCAATGAGACATTGCATTGATTATAGATCCTTGAATTACATAACTGTTAAGAACAAATATCCTTTGCCTCATATCGATGATTTGTTTGATCAGCTCCAGGGAGCTCAGTATTTTTCAAAGATTGACTTGAGATCGGGGTACCATCAGCTGAAGGTAAAGGAAGCAGATGTTCCAAATACCGCATTCCGTACAAGATATGGCCATTATGAATTTGTAGTAATTCATTTTGGGCTAACCAAAGCACCTGTTGTATTCATGGAATTAATGAATATCATTTTCCATGAGTTCTTGGATAAATTTGTTGTGATTTTCATTGATGAAATTTTGGTGTTCTCTAAAAGTAAATAGGAGCATGAAAGACATTTTAGGGTTATCTTGAAAACCATAAAAGAAAAGAAACTGTATGGAAAATTCAGAAAGTGTGAGTTTTGGTTGCAACAAATTTCTTTCCTTGTTCATATTGTTTCTAAAGATGGGATAACTGTTGATCCTGCAAAAAAAATTTGTGGAAGGCTGGCCAAGACCCACAAATGTAACTGAGATTCGTAGCTTCCTTGGTTTAGCAGGCTATTGCCGAAGGTTTGTTAGAAAATTTTCACAGTTATCTAGTCCAATGACTAAGCTAACTCGGAAGGGTGTTAAGTTTATCTGGGCAAAATAATGTGATGATTTTTTTCAAGAATTGGAATGAAGATTGGTGAATGCTCCAGTTTTGGAACTTCCTTCCATGAATGGTGAGTTTGTTATATACAGTGATGCTTCATTAAAAGGACTTGGTTGCGTCCTATTGCAGAATGATCAGGTAATTGCTTATGCTTCACGACAGTTGATTACTCATGAGGTAAATTACCCTACACATGATTTGGAATTAGCTGTTATTGTTTTTGCTTTAAAATGTTGGAGGCATCATTTGTATGGAGTAAAGTGTGAAATATATACCGATCACAAAATTTTAAAATATATATTCACTCAGAAATAATTGAACATGAGACAAAAAAGATGGCTAGAATTAATCAAGGATTATGATTGTACAATTCTTTACCATCCAGGAAAAGCAAATAAAGTGGCTTATGCTTTGAGTCGAAAAAGTAATGCTTCATTAGAAATGTTGTGTTTGGAATGCGATCCTTTGGTTAAGGATTTGATTAACATTGGAATAGAAGTTTTTGCCGCATGATGTTCTTCTATTTTGTTTCAGGTATCAGTGAAATCTTCTCTATCAGACAAAATCAAGCAAGCACAGAAGCAAGACAATGATTTGCAGAAAAAGGTAGAGCTGATTCAGAAAGGTAAGTTGCATGAATTCAACATTGAAAGTGATTGTGTTTTGAGATTTGGGAAGAGATTGTGTGTGACTTTTGATTCACAGTTGAAGAGAGAGTTGTTATGTGAAGCTCATAGTTCTCCGTTTTCAGTTCATCCTGGCAGTACTAAGATGTACAGAGATCTGCGGGAGTATTACTGGTGGGTTGGAATGAAAAGAGATATTGCTGATTTTACTGTGAAGTGTTTGACTTGTCAACAGGTTAAAGAAGAGTGGTAGTTACCGAAAGGAATGCTTCATCCTTTACCAGTGCCAGAGTGGAAATGGGAGAATATATCCATGGATTTTGTTGTGGGATTACCGAAGACATCTCGAGGTAATAATGCAATCTGGGTTATTGTTGATCTCTTGACTAAATCTGCTCATTTCCTTGCTATACGAGATACTTTTTCCCTAGATCAACTTTACTATTTGTATCTTAAAGAGATAGTCAAGTTACAGGGAGTTCCCCTCTCCATTGTATCTGATCGTGATCACAGGTTCACTTATAACTTTTTTAAAGGCCTTCAGAAGTCGTAGGGTACTGAAATAAATTTTATTACAGCATTTCATCCTCAATCAGATGGGTAGCCATAACGAACAATTCAGACCTTGGAGGATATGCTACGATATTTTTCGATGGATTATCAGGGAAGTTGGGACCAACATCTTTCTTTGGTTGAATTTTCATATAATAATAGTTTTCATTCCAGTATACAGATGGAACCATTTCAGGCATTATATGGGAAGCGGTGTCGAACTCCATCTTTCTTGGATGAAGTGGGTGAAAGGAAGTTGATGGGACCAGAATTGATAGAAGAGATGGCAGAAAAAGTTCAGTTGATTCAGAAACACATGAGAACAGCTCAGAGCAGGCAGAAGAGTTATGCGAACAACAGGAGGAAGGATCTCTCTTTTGAGGTAGGTGATCAATTTTTTCTCAAAGTATCACCATGGAAAAGTGTGATGCGATTTGGTAAGAAAGGAAAGCTGAGTCCAACGTTCATCGGACCATATGAAATTCTGGAGAGAGTTGGATCAGTTGCATATAGAGTGGTACCTCCGAGTTTATCTCAGGTACACAATGTTTTTTCATGTTTCGATGCTGAGAAAGTACATGCCAGATCTATCCCATGTTTTGAGTCCAGAGGTAGTTCAGCTGGAAGAGAACCTATCTTATGAGGAACAACCGGTCCAGATTCTTGACCACAGGGAGCAAGTGTTACGGAGTAAGGTGATAAATCAGGTAAAGGTTTTGTGGAAAAACCACATGATGGAAGAGGCAACATGGGAATCTGAAAATGCAATGAGGGATAAGTACCCTCATTTATTCGATAAGTAAATAAATTGCGGGGACGCAATATTCTAAAGGGGGGGAAAGATGTAACATCCCAAGTAAGTAATGAATAATATATATTTTTATCTATGCCTATTAATTAATTAGATAGTATTTTAGAGGCTTAAAATGAAAATAAATCCAATCTTAAGCATGGAATACACTAATATTTTTAAAAGATTGTTTTACTGCCTTTTAATGGAAAACCATTTTTAAATATATCTTTTGATAATTTTATAAGCCATGTTTGTCAAAATAAACATATTCTTTATGATCGGGACATCAAAATTTAATTTGTAAGAAATATTTTGTATTTTTCCGATAAAGTTCATTTTTAATGAATAGTGAAAATGTTGTATTCTAATTCAAAACCACTTTTTAATCTAATTTATTTATATTATTAGATTATCTTTTGAATAGGTTTTAAAGTGAAATTAGAATATATTTTTACCATTTAATCCAATGGTGGTCATTGGAATCACTTTCAATTTGAAATTGGACTTAAACTAGTGTCAATCTTTTGATACTTATTGTTTCATAAAAACACGCTATCTGTCATGATAGCGGGAATTAATTATTAAATTAATTAATGCAACTTACATGTTTTGAATTTTGTAAAATAGACATCATTTTTGAATTCGGAATATCAAATATAGCTTAGGGTGATGTTTTGGTATCTTTCTGAAAAACATCAATTTTTGATGAATAGTGGAACCACTAAGTGGTAGTTAAAGAAACTGGTTTTTCGTTAAAATGAAACTTTGCCACTTCTGTGATTTGATTTTCAAAAATCCAACATACATGGTTGTCATTAAGAAGTAAAATTTGGTTCAATGAGATTAAAATAGTTTTTTGTTGAATAGTAACTTTTAAGTTCTTAATAGCGATTAGAGGTAATTAGTGTAATTTAAGGTAAAAAATGTTTTATTAATATGAGATGAGCTTGAAACATGTCATACCCTTATTGGATGTGTCATGGCCGACCATGACAAGCCATGGGTAAACTTGGGGACCTCATGGAGCCACATTGGTTGGGAAATGACATAAATAACGTTTTATTTAATGTTAAAGTAAAAAATGACACAAACATGAGATGTTTTACTAAAACAATTTTTACTTGGGTTTATACAAGTCAGATTTTTGAATATAAATAGTCATTTGGAATCTAAAAATATTTCCTACATCATAGTAGTTTTTTTAAAATTTTTATACATTAAATAAATTAAATTATTTATAACATCCTGATGATGCGGCGATGACCTCATTATTTAACGATTTAAATAAAATGGAATGATAATGTAATATCTAAGACCTACACATGTCCGAAACCTATTAGATGAGTGTATTTCTAACCCTTATCACCTTATCCTCGAATTATATCAATGTGGGACCTCTTAAATCCGAATACCATTTTAAAATAAAGTGACTTTTCTTTACATTCCAAGAGTGCCCCTCCTCTCCTCTTATAAAAGGCCCCCACCTATACCTACTTACTCACACTTACAAGGCCTTTGGCTTGGCCAACCCCTGAACCTTTTGTCTCTACACTTCCCTCTCTTACTCCTTGAAGCCTCTCTTTGTGCAGAAGTCTTCCCAAGGAAGCATTTGAGCTCAAACCAAAAGGAGATACCCGATTTTAAGGTAATGTCTTCACTTGAGTCCTTTTGTTTTATTTTGCTTCTCCAACCCCATAAACTCTTTTTATTCATTTATTTTGTAACAAATCCAGTATGTTAAATATACTAGGATGTTTTTATAAGAAGTATTCGAGATACACTTACACACACCTACATCTAATGGTTAAAGAACATACTATTTCCGTGGATGGCGAATTTCTGCCTCCCGAAACGATGATTGTTCAACATTCTATTAACACCTTCAAAGGTGGCCATTAAGAGGACACTATATCTATATATGATATATAATATGATTATGATTTCCTTAAGATTCTGTATTTTTCATTTTGGTCATACCTTTATGTTTTCCATTATGGGTAAACACGATATCTTCATTTAAGGAAGTGTGGACTACCGCCCCCTCAAAGTGATTTGATTCTTTAAATAACATATGTAAGACGTATAAAGGATGGAACTATGATATTAAATATGATATTATAATTGAATTATAATATACCTTTATATCATTATTATTCCATTCTATAAAATATGAAATAGAAATGAAAGTAGCGTTCATGCGTACGTACGACTTACCGTCTCCATGAACGGTGCATTTCACTTCTTACCTCTAAATGATTATGTAATATTATAAATGCAAGCATGTACTGGATATATATGACATATATTATAACTACATCATGAATAAAATTACGGATATAATGGATACATGAACAACTTGTAATTATAAAGGGCTTATTTTTGACTCAAGTACCAATGATCGTTAAAACGACTGTTATTAACTTAAATAATTACATAGCGTTCATGACATGGAAATAAGTGATATAAAAGGAATTATGAACTTGAAAAAGGTTATTAAACAAGTAGAAATTAAATCAAGTTTATTATTCAGGATATTAAAGAACGACCGAGTCAAGTCGGACTCGAGGTATGGGACTTCGCCTCAATCTCCTTTCATTGAGGCATATTTTGTTTTATACACAACCTTCTTTTATACGGTGTATAAACCCCTTTGACTTTTACGTTTATTCAAATGGAATCTATTTTATACGAAACGTTTACTAAATGACAAAAGGGAATGTTTTTGTCGTACATATGCGGCGACAACAACTTCACCACCGCCGTGACCATTATTTGAGTTTCGGCTTCCTCTACAAGCTATACCTTTTTTTTAAAAGAAAAATAAATACCTTGTTTTACATTTATTTTATTTTGGTTTTGAAAATTGTTTTCATAATGTTTTTATATCAATGTTTTGTCTTGATATCTTGTGATTGAAAGGTGGAAATGTTATGTTTCCATTATGCATGTTTTATGTGATACGATTATGTTGAGGTTCTTGGGCATTATTATGAAGATGGGTGGTTCCGTGAAAGACTAAGGGCGGGTGAGCCCGATATAGCTCTCCAATGCATTGGGTAACGTGAAGGAGTGAAACGTTAAGGTTTATCCGAAGAGATTTAGGGAATATAATGTGATGGGCATTCCAAACATAACCAAGAGGGTGACTCCCTACATAAGAATGTTATTAATGCCTCAAGTTACCTTTATGTCTTATGATTTCTATGATTTATTCATGATTTGATGAGGTAGGTTAAAGTGCTTATGTTTTATGGGAAAAGTATGATTTCATTCATATGTATATATGTACCCATGTTTCCTTTCTGTATTTATATATCCCTTATTGAGCTTTTTATGCTCATCCCATGTTTTTTTTGAAATTTTTTTCACAGGTCAAGGGAAAGGTACATGATATGATGACAGTGTCAAGGAAGTGTCAAGAAAGAATCCATGTTTTAGTTTAAATATGTTTCCATTGATGGGAAAGAAGAATAATATCTTTATGTAACCACTTTTTTTATATGTGGAATGTAATTCAAGCTTTATGATCTAATTCTCTAAAACTCTATACTCGAAAAGATCCTCAATGTGTAATCTTGTAATAACTCAAGATTAATTATGGTTTAAGGCAGGGGCCTTATATAAACCAACTAAGAACTCTTGGATGTGGTTATATATGTATATAAAGGACTTGGTTATGTTATTTACGGACCAAATGGTTTTGGAGGTGTAAATTTCTAAGGAAATTATGTGCCTTTTATAAGTCGGGTTTAGGCCACATATTGATGTTTTGAAAAGAATAAAGTGTACCCACAATTTTCACATATAAAAAAGATATAAAATTGGTTATTCTCAATGAATATAGATTATAGTGTAATAATGTGGCCTTATATTGGGTTTGCGATATGTTTATAGATGAATTTATGACATATATTTTTAGATTAATTCCTAGTATACCCATTTTAACATTACTCGTGGAAGTAAATTATTAATGTTTTTAATTTAAAAATATACCTAAAATTAATTTAACATTATTACATAATTTGAATTATTATAATGTAAATTATTTAATATATTTTTCAAAATTTACAATAATATACATGAACAATTATATTTTAAATTTAAAACAGCTGACACAATATGGAAACTGTTTTTTAAAGAGAAAATGTTCATAATTTAAAATGTTTTTATATGAGATTTTAATATAATGATTATTAAATTGAAATTAATTAGATTAATTGATATTTAATTTAAATAGTTTTAAATTTAAAAAATATTTAAACAATACATTAAACTACAAATTTTCTGAAAGAAAATACAATATTTTATTAAAATTATTTTTTTCAAATATTCTCTAAAGTGATTATCTTTTTATAATGTTCTAAAACATTCCAAGGCCTTTTTGAAATTATATTTGAAAAATGTAAATGTTTTCATAAAAATTTTCTAAACATTTCAAAATTTCAGTGCAAATAACAAAGTAAAATGTGAAAAAAAAACTTTTTTGAGAAATACATTTAGTTTTTGCATTAAATTTGGATTATTCTTCACTCATGTCAAGGGAAAAAATATGTTGAATGTTATAAAATATATTTAATATATAAAATATATATAATTCATTATTATAATTCTTAAAAAAATTATTTTTTCAAAATTTTGTGGTAAAATATGTATATTCATAGAATGATAATTTTTTTCAAAAAATAGCATTTCTATATTTTTCAAAACAATCATATTTTCAGTACTAAATAATTGGTTAGGGGAAAATTTATTTTATATACAAAGTTAAACCATATATATATATTATTTAGTTAATTCAATCAATAACTACAATTCCAAAAGCATGGTGATAATTTTAATATTATATAATAATGTTTTAATAGTATATAGAATTTTTTAAAAAACTAGGTATTTTATGTAAGAAAAGCTATCAAATAATTTAATATTTTTTTTAAAAAAATATTTCATAAAATAATCAAGTGTTACATTCTACCCTCTTGAAAAAAATTATTATTTCAATAATAATTTATACTCAGTGTCTAAGAAATTTATAAATTCCTTCTCGGATTACCCACATCATAAAAATATACCATAAAAATTTATTCTGATAAGAGGGTAAATGTTATGAATTTTATATTTAATAACACATAACTAGATTTAAAATAGGATATCATTGGATATGTGAAGATATGAACATAGATGAAAATAAAAACTAATGATGGAGAGTTCGAGATATAATTGATCAAACTAAACCTATTTATTTATAAAATACCATGACCATAAATCTATAAATCTATAATGTGTGAAAAGATGATTGGTTCATCAGATATGATGATACTGGGGTAACATATTATGTTTTAATGTCATTTTTGTCTTCTTAATATTCATGAATATATATACACATCTAATTTCATTCAATTTCATAACAACATTCCCAACAAATTTTTGTTCTTCGATTAAATTCCCACATAATTATTTACTCTTAGATATTTTTTCCCAAATCACTAACATATAATAGGATCCATAGAAATAAGGATAATTCATTCCATCAATATTTAGTTATTATATAAAAAATTCGACATCATAGGTTTTCCTAGTAGAATAAATCACCATATAGTGAAAAATTACAATATTATGTAAAACATCGTGAAATTTTTAGAATAAAAAATTCATTACATTGTTAACATTATGACTCATTCAAAATAATAATTATATAAATAAGGTCAATAAAAAACAAAAAAAAATTGTAACCATAATACCTCAAATATCATAATGTTCCCCTAAAATATAACATACCAAATATCTAAATATATTTTTCATATATTTTCTAGAGACATGGTTCTAATTAGATTTACCATAAAACATTAATGGAAACATAAATGCATCCTAGTTACATGAATTAAACTACTAATTATTGAATATATTAAAAAAAACAAACAATTCTATAAAATCCATCAAAAATAACTAAAACCAATTTTTTATTAAGTCATCAATTATTTTCATGTTAATAAACACTATCAAATTTATTTTATTTATATCTATCATATCATTATCCCAGAATAATTATCTTTATATCAGGAAAATATAAATGGATATTTTTTCATTATTCATCTATTTCCCATAAAATATCAAAGTTACATCGAATACCTTTTTATGTTATCAATGTTATTCAGTATATTATTTAAATCATTAGTGAAAAAATTAAAACAAAAAACCTTCAATATTTCAGTCTTTATATAACAGAATTCATGAATTTAAAAAAAATAAAAAATTAAATCAAAAACATTATTCTAAACCATTGATTATATCTTATCATAGTATTTCTAAAAAAACTATTTCCAATTTTGTGAAATATGAATCATCTTAAAGAATTTATCGACATCAATTAATCATTGACTTTACTCTTATCATAAGTAATACTCTACGAACAACACATACCATTTATATGTTATTAATAGTCTTTTAATCATCAGATGTATAACCATTACTCAGATATATTTTTTGATATTATTTATTGACAATCCCCCATGGGCATAATTTTGAATAATTACCTTACCTACAATATTTAAAACTTTCCAAATTTAATGATACCTTTGGGATACCATTATTCTAATCGATTAGGATAATTTAAATTATCTTTTTTCTCATTTTTTATATACAATGTACAATTTTTTTCAAATATATTATAAATTATTCCTCCATTGATACATTATATAGAGTTCTTCTTCACAAATTATTGACATATAGGAAACTTAATCTTATTTATTCCAAGGTATCCACCACCACCGCTTCTAATGAACTATTTCATTCTCTTATTTAATCTTTTTGATATTTGGTCAAGGTTAATATTAGTAGTCATATATATTGTTAAAAAATTATGAATAAACACTATATACATTACTCAGGTTCTCATTCCATTTTGTAGGTCAATAATACATTATGTATCATAGAAAACATTAAACAATTTTTTTCCAACCAGTTTCTAAAACCATAAAATATATTTTGAAAATTAATATCCACATTGGAAATCCACATAACTATGATAAATCACTTACTAGGTCGGTATATCGTGGAACCTCATTTTTAATATCGTACACATTGGGTATGACATATTTGAACTATGATTATTTTTTAAATTATTTGAGATGGTTCATAAATAGTTTTAGGATTTACAAGGATTAACCCTATAGAGTTTCAAACCATATATAGATTAGGGACATTATTTATTTAACAGGTAACCCTTAAGTCATGGCTAACACCTCTTTCCATATTTATTACCATGTGTACATCACTTCCAAAACCATGTCAAATTTTAGTTTCCACAAATTGATTTATTTTTTTGGAAACCAGTCGCACTATACAAAACAAATATTCCCTTATATTTTCTAATACAAATAATTTTACAGAAAATTATACATATACAAATCCCAAGGATTCTCAATAATGTCTTTAAATCATAGTTTTAGAAGTTTAAGTAAAAATATCATTTGAAAAGAACTATATTTACCGAGTCATTTCATATATATATATTAAAACATAATTTAATAATTGTTATTAAATTTCATAAAAACATTACCAAGGACTGTAAAGTTGAATTCCCTTTGAGAAAATATAAATATAAAAATTGGATTTTAAGAGTTCAGCATCATCTCTCATGTATTTCCTCTTAACATGAACCCCTTTTAGCCATACCACACATTATACTTATCAACCTAACATGGGGAAATGAAACATAGGAAATGGTATGTTTATTTTATATATAAGGATTATAAATTTATGTTTGTTATAAAAAATTATCTCAAGGGTATTAGATCATGACCTAATATATGAAAAACATACCCTATATATCAATGATAAAAATCAAGAGTCATGGCATAACGATTTGAATTTTATAATACATGATTTTCACTGATATAAAATGACATGATAATTGAGAGAACTAATTTGGAATAAGAGATAGAAATATAAAAAATATAAAATAATTGAAAACCATATGTGAATGATATGCACCAATACATTATTAAAATTTTATCCTTGGGCTAACCAGCCATGAAACTTCTCCAGGATAAGAAAAACCTTCAGTGTACCATGTTATTGGGTTTGGGATAACCTACCATAAAACATATATTCATATAGAACATAAATAATTACCCAATTATTTATAGGGAGATATGAATCCAACCAAACATATAATTCATAAATTTTTGTGCAGCAATACCATAAAATATCATTATTTCAACACCCATGAAAGGAGATTAGTTTCTAAAAAAATTCATCATATCATTACAAAATGTAATGAAAATAGGCTTATAATACAATTTCATCAATGTCATTAACAAAAATAAGAAAAAAATGAATTGTATCATTTTATTAAATTAATATTAAATCATAGGTAACATATATTAATGAAATATTAGAATAGAAATGTTTTTTAAATGAAATTGGAAAATTATGTTTATGAAAATTATTATTCTATGAAAATAAATTTCAAAACCAAATTTATTTTTCAAATTACATTTCCAAGACATCCTTGATATCTTATAAAATAAAAGGAAAATATAATTTAAAATTTTCATGGGGAAAAAACGATTTCTCATTGGAAATGACTTTTGAATATGAAAAAAATTCAAAATCCATATCATTGATAATTTTCATTGAATGTTATTAATATATCTATAAATAATTGAGTGTTCAAGAATAGTGTAAAAATGGAACTCAAGAATTACATGTTAAAAAATATTCCATTTAGTTTTTTTGTAATGGAAAATTGGGCCTTTTCTGAAAAAAAAACTGATGATTAATAATAATTATTTATTATAAAATAATAAATTTACAAAATAGAATATAATTTTTTTATTTAATTGTAAAGAAACTAATTATTTATTTATAATGTAGGGGAATAAGAGAAATTTTTATTTCTCTGAAGAGATAAATAAATGTCTTCCTTTCTAAAAATACATTATTTTGAACTCTTCAGTTCATAATAGGATGAAAAGGAAAGGAGAAATGTATTTTTATGAAATAAACATAAGTGATTTAAATTCATAGATTTGATGAGAAAAAGATCAAAATATTTTTTAATTGAAATGATAATCATCAATACTCATAATATTTTTATATTTTGTAACATTAAACCATGAAATTAGTTTCAATCTTTTTTATGGTAAAAACCATGAAAGAATAACACAAAATAATAATTTTAATACTATGGAAATAAATATACTCATGATATAACATGCCAAAAGGGATTTATATACACATCATAAAAATATATATTTCCATAACATATAATATTTCTCAAATAAGAAAATGTGAGTATGAAATCAATTATCACTTTCGTAATCATTTGAAACCTAAGACCCAAGAAAATTATAATGATAATTGAAAATTAATTTATATTTAAAATAATTATATTCATGATATAAAATGTCAATGATCCAGTATATACACCATACAAAAGAATCATGTGATGAATATGTGAAATGCCTCCCAAAACATATTTCTCTTACCATAAGTCCTGAATTCCTTAATACACATTTGAAAATTATATATACTAAATATAGGTTTATTAAAAATTTAATATATATCAATTATCATATTAATTTAACCATATATTATTTACATATGATCACTAATGTCATATTCTATATCAATTAGTTGTTAAAATCACATTTATAGTAATAACAACTTTGTTTCTCATCTATGATTTTGTTTGGTATTGTTGGTCCTTTAATTTTATCATGGTTATATAAATACCATAATTTAAAACCATGATATATATATCATATATATTTATTATATATATATATATATATATTTTAATTAATATATAAATATTAGATATAGAAATTTAAATACATCGTTCACGGAGATTGTAGGCCATACACACACCTGAAGGCAATTTCAATTTTATCAATGGATGGAATTGAAATAAGGAAAATAATAAATAAATAATTCATAATGATTATAATTTAAAATATGAAAATAATATTCCTTAAATTTTTCATTATTACTTTCCATGGAATGTGTTAGAGAAAACAGAATCATAACTCTTTATGAGGCAGTGTTCCACCATACAAATGAGAGATTGTCATTTCCCCCATGAAATGGAATATACAAAGGTATATGTGATATATTTATCTGGATGAATAATTATTGTATAAATTATATGTATATTTATTAATCAAGTAATTAATACCATCCATGTAAAATTGAAAATGGAAAAACACATCACATCAGTTCACGGGGTAGTAGTCTGACAGACACACACGAGTGATATAATTGTTTTCTAATGGGGTGGAAGGAAATATGTTATCTGTGAAATTATATTTTAAATGGTATTATATTATCATATATATATTATAAAAACATTAAATATGTCATCATATCTTCTTATGATAGGTGCTACTAGAATACGAATCACAATGGTTCGTGATGTAGTAGTATGATGTAAACATGATCGATAGTTTCATTTCGTATTTGATAGAAGTTGAGATGGACATGGTTTATTAAATTAACATATTAAAATAATATTATATGAGATATAATAGTTTTATTATATTAATATATTATAATACAATTTCTAGGGGTGGAGGATGAAATAACATAAAATAAAAAGTACACTGAGTTTACCTCTTATTCAGAGATCCTCTTAAGGATTACAGAAAAACACATTATATGATAGATTCATAGAGAAATATGTACTATATGATATGGTTATGGATTTTATGATTATTTTTAGTTATTTTCTATGCCAATTGTATTTTTAGGTCTGAAACGGAGAGGAAATACGGTGGCCTTTTAGAAGTGGGATAGATGACACACATAGAATTTTTTTAAAGAATAATGTGTCTGCCCATTATTCACAATGAAAAGTGTAAAAAATGGTCCATTAGACAAAAATATAGAATATATAGTCTAAATATAACCAGTAATTTTTTTTCCATGTTTCATTCCATTTTAGAACACTCATTTTTTAGGTTAACCACACAGTTAAATCTTCATAACCTTAACCAGGGTTATTAATTTTCTATGTTTTTGCTATTCATTTTTACCAAACATTATGTTGACCTTAATATATAATATTTACTATTATTATATAAAATATTTAATCTATAATACTCAAAGACATTCAAATCTGTTTAAATTATTATTCTAAAATTATCCTAGCATAGGTCATGAGATAATGGGATTCAAAAGAAAAAATAATCAAAAAATTAAAAATAATTTAAATCAAAATTTATAATTAAATTGTTTCCAATGGACTAAATTATATTAATAAACATATTATACAACTAATTTTCACTTTCAAAAACTTTTACCCAATTTTTAGATTTTGAAATAATTTAAATGAAAAAGAAATTAATTTTAATAAAAATGTATTTTTACTTTTAATTAAAAAATTTACCTGATGATGAATTTCTGATGAATTCACTGCAAGCATATTTAGAAATAATAATTTCAAAAAATATATCCTTTTTTTGAAAACATTTTGTAAATTTCAAAATATATGTTTTTAAAAAAACAGTGAAAAATGTGATAAACCATATTTTTAGAGAAACATAAATATTAAAGCACAAAATTGGACTTTTTATTCTATCATGTGTGGAAAACAAATAATATAAATGATAATATTTTTAATAAATGTATAATATATTAAATTAATTAAAATCATCCACAATAAAATTAATTTTTTCAAACAATTTATATAATATATACTTCTATATAGTGACCTGGGATTTTCATACATCGATATTACAACATTTTAGATGAATATTAATTATATTATAGAAACACATTCTTGAGGACTATAATAGTTTATTTTCAATGGAAAAATGAAAACCATTCCTCTCATTTTTTGAGTGATCTTCAACATCTACCGTAATGATATTTCTCTTGGTACTCCAACTTAAAACCAGTTTTTTATATCCATAAGAAAGGATTGCTAAAAAAGGGATAGATCAAATTCTTAGTAAGGTTAAGCAATGGATATGTGTAGGAATAAAATAATAATATTTTTATGATAACAAACTCACAATAGTTTATGTTAATAAACTATATATCAAAGTTAATATACATGATTCATGACAGAAATATTTTCATTTCATAAGACATGAATAATAAAGGAGTAAAAATCACCAAAAATGATAGAATAATATATAAATAAGACATGTAATATTGAAAGAAACATATAAAAATGTTATAAATTTCCCTATAAGTCAAGGAATATTTCAAAATATGTTTGTTGAAATTATTTTGGAATAAATATACTGGTCATGATATAACCCCATCAATAGTGAAAATCCATTCCATTTAAGGTATTAGGATTCCATTGCTTGGCATCCTGGATCAAGCCTGTTGACTTACTTCCCATCATTTTCACATGAGATACAAATCATTAACCAATAAATATGGGGGAGATATGTGTTTAACCCATAATATATTTAAATCCATACATATGATTTCCACATAAACATAAATAATTCTTCATATTAGAACCAATGGAATGAAATGGGTTTCATAAACATCATTAAATTATAACAACAATCCAATAAAAGAAATGAGTTTCATAAATGTCATTCAATCGTAAAAAAACCTACCATAAGAATACTAGTGCTAGTATCCTTGAAAATATCACCAAAAGTGAATAAGTAACATAAAAAATGATCTGATTGATAGAAGATAATTTTGATAGATCACAAAAAATTAATTCAGGAAGAAAATATAATTTCTTAAATTAAAACATTTTCTTTTATTAACATTTTGAAATTTTTAATGAAAAATATTTATTTGAGAATTAACTTGTATTATTTTAATGTATTTTTCAAGGAAATAATGTTTAATAAACATGGAAAAATCCATTATTTCTATATAATAGAAATAAAAATTCATTTCATACTTTGTCTTGAATTGTAAAAAAGTACCTAGTTCTAATATGATGAAAAGATTCTTTTTAAAACCATTTTTAATAAATTCATGTATAGGTACAAAAAAAATAATAAAATTTTATATAAATAACAAAAATATATGTGGGAACATTTTAGAGAATCATAGAAATAGAGGATTGATATTTGTTAGTATATACTTTTGTATAATAAAACTCAAACAATAATGAAATTGTGAAATTAACCAACACCTTATATCTGATTTCCTTAATAAATATATAAAAATTATTAATAATGATTTGAATAATAAAATTATTTTATTCTGGAGCCATATTTCTAATTATTATATAATATTTGATCCACTAATATCATCTTATGACCCATATGTTAATAATATTTCACTATAACCCTTCTTTTGGGTGTTAAATACTTCATCTTCTTATGTATGTGTTGTGGAATAAGATCTAGTTCACATACATAAGATATAGTTCCATAATTTACCTAATTATATTATTGTATCGAAAATCATAATAATTCATTATATTAATGTATATAGTAATTTTGATTCATGAACATTGAAAATGAACTGAATAGTGTCGTGGGGATAGTAGGTCATACATACGCACGAATGATAGTATCATTTCCATAATGTGGAATAGATAAGGATATGGATGATATATATATATATATATTGAAGAATCAATCTAATCCAGTCATTATTATATATACAAATACTTTCCATCAGTACACCAATCCAGATAAAGTGGTGGTGAAAAACAGATTACGCCACAACTTGAAGATGATAAGTCGCACAGATGCACACAATGAGATATTGTTTTCAATTGGAAGAATAAAAGGTAGAATATGGTACTCTATAATCCTATTAAAATCTCAAAATTTATGTGAGGCTTTATATATTACATTATAATTGAAACAACAAATTATGTTGAAGTATAATAAGAAATAATTTTTAAATGTTCGTTAAAGACGATTACCTATTCTTGGATAAACGTTATTTAGATATCCTAATAACGACACTAGGGTTAGTATTTTGAGAATACCAGAACCTCTAGAAATTAGATAGTGAATTTGGGAATAGAAATTGATAGGGTATAGTCATGTGTGAATGCTTAATGTGATGTTGAAAACTGATGGTTGTTGTTCCGTTTTATAATTGAGGTGTGGGTAACATTAGAAAATTTATAATTATTAATTTATAATAAATTCAATATCAATTGAAATACCTAAAAATGTCTGTTTATTCAATGATAATATTATATAATGTTGTAATCTCATAATCTAATATATTTTAGAAATTTTTTGGTATTATTTTATTCCTAATCATTTTGATTAACCCTTTCATAACCTAATTGAATTTCGACAAATATAAATTTTTGTTAACATTTAATGGTCATAAGTATAACATATGTTCTGTTAATAAAATAATAATTTTTATTTTTATTTAATTTTACTACACACGATAAATATTTTATTTTCTCATGATGTTTTATGATAATTAAGTAATGTAATAAAATAATATTTTGATAAATTATCATTAGTGATATTTTTTACACAGTTCAATACATAGAATTATATAAATATCATGATAACATGTTGACAAATAAAAAACTTTTTTATTATATCAACAAGGGGAAATGGTCATGTAAAAAATACATTAGAACATTAATTATCTAAAATAATATTTATTTAAATATTTTTTGTTATGTTTATTTGACATTTACATTAATAAAATAATTACTACAACATTGATGAGTACTTAATTAATATACATATTTGTTCACTAAAAATAAAAATACACACCAAGATGGATATATGTATAATAGATTTTATAAGAATATATATTATTTAATATAACTTTTGGATGACACGTTATTAAATATGATATGGTATTTATAACATTAATGTGTCTTCTTAATAATATTTTTAAAAAAAAATTATAGTTATCATAATTTAATATAAGTGTCCCAAAAGTGAAAAATACATTTATTTAATCAATGAATGTTTACTAAGTAATATATTTACATTTATATTCATCTAGAAATATATCTTCTTCCACAGGTGGATTCATTTAGTGTAATACCTTGGAGTTACATTAATTATTTTATGGATATTATTTTGAGATGAGGTACTGAGACGATGTGTGATTATGAGGCCAAGAGTGCCTGGAATGATCTATCGAAAATTTTGTATTCTAAATATCGTGTGTGAGAGGTTTTTCAGAAAATGTGGAACAACTATTAAACAAGTTCCCATATTAGAAATTTGAGGGCACCGTTGCGATCAGAATAGTGGGTATACCCTATGTGTGATTTAAGTTTAGTTGGTGCATGCATCCAATTAAAATACCAAAAAATTGTCTTCATCTTAAATAAAATTATTTTATTCTTCAATACCTTTTAACACATGAATGATGACCTAGATTGACAATCTAAGGCCACCGTTGAACTTGTGATGGAATACATTCCTTAGCCATAACATAACAATTGCCGACACAACTCAACAGGGGAAAGTAGTTTTATTTGATAAATAAAATAATTGAATAAAGTTATTTTATTTTTAATTCCTTATAAATCATGAATGGTAACTCTGATTGGAAATATAAGGGTACTATTGAGTTTGTGCGGGTATTATTTCTCGTACATAGAGCCTAACATAGTCCACTGTGAGCCGACATTCAATGTTGATTTTTGAGATCTAACTGTAAATAAAATAATTTAAATAAAAGTTATTTTGTTTAAAAATCATCATAACTCACAAATAGTAACTCAGATTGAAAATTAGAACCATCGTTTAGTTTGTAAAAGATGTTCTTCTTAGGAGGGACTTTACCCCGACTGGAGCAGGTTGAGGGAAAAAGTTATATTTCAGACATTTTAATGAAAAATGAAAAAATCTTAAAAATATTATTTTATTTGAAACTTTAAACTATTTGGAAATAATGAGGTAATGATAAATCTCATTAATGAACCCCATTAATGAGTCATCATAACAATGTTGCAACGCAACCTAACATAAATTTTGATTCATCTTTCATCAGTTAATAACCTAACATGCAATGAAGTATTGTGGGCACAATCCTAGAATTTCTCTGAGGATTTGGTGGGTGTCGATGGAGAATGATGAAGTAAAACTACTACAACCAAATAAATCATTAAATTAGATGACAACGATGACAACGTTGGAGAGAGGATTTGGGACGTGAGATCGACGATCAATGACAAATGATCATCCTCAAGAAATATCCTTTCCAATGTATGGGAATAAATTATTAATGAACTATTTTCCATGGTCTCACCCTCCAAATAAAGTAAGTTAATCACCTCTCTATCAAATTGAACTATGGATCGATTTTTCTCATGTGGTTTAGAAATATAGTTGTGTGTTAATATCGAGTTTAAATGGTAGTGATTTATAATATTTTTGAGTCAATATCCCACTAAAACGAACAATTCCAAACCAATATGTACAATGGTAGGTTGTTTATATGGGTTTTCATTTGGATACCCTCCATCTCTCTCTCCCTATACATAGTGGCATAATGGATAGTGTCACATCTACTATAGAAGCTCTAGGAAGAATGGTCATGGCTAGACGGGCAATAACACTAGGACGAGACTGCAACACAAGTCTATAGTGGCGGCACCGGGTCGTGACATCTTTCCATGATGGCGACAACCGACCATGGAACACCAGCCAAAACATCAGGTGGGATATAGTGCACTATGATGGTGACAGGAGCCACCATCAGGGAGTCCAGTGACTGGAGGATGGTGGACGTGGTCTTCTAACTGCGTCAGAGGCACACGAGACATAATTACTTGGTCTGCAGTTCTCTATTACAAGATGGACCCGTGGAAATGACTTACTCCATGGGGGGAAACTAGTACACAAGAGTTGACCGATGTTGAAGGGTAGCCCTGCTCTGGTTTTGAAATGGAGGAGTGGCCAGTGGTGCCGGTCCATGGTAGGAGATGGCATGTGGTCCCGTACAAGCAAATTGGACAAGGCCAACGAGACAAACCTGGAATGTAGGAGGTTAGGGATGGGAATGAACCAGCCTATTATTTCTTGTCAACCCGGATGAAATTGGGTCACATGGAGACTCCGCCGTATGGACCCACATCCCACAAGGTAGTGTCGAAGAAGGCCTAGGGGGCCTTTCCTCATGGCCAGGTTGAACATGACCAGCCCATACCCAACTAGGGTTTTCATGTCATCCAAACTAGATCATGTCATGCGAGACCCCTATTCTGGGTTAGTCAGATCAGTCCCACCGGGCAGATTGGGCCCAATCACAACTGGCCCCTATTTAATAAAACATCCATATCATTGCGATTGGGTGTCCGATTGACACTCCGTTTATGGAATTGGAACCCTCACAATGGTGTGGATATTTTAGCATACTCTAAAGAGGATTTTATTGAATTTTAAATATAATGAATGGATTGATGAGTGGATTCTCTCGATATCAAATGCACTATGTGTGGGAATAATATGGGTAGTTGAGATGCTAAGACAACTGATGAGTAGTTCTATATTCCCTCGTAGGCCTAGATGAAAACATCCTCTATGTCGACCATCTAAAAGTGACTCTGTGGGAACTAGCAATAAGTGGCCCAACGTGGACCAGCTATATGAAGCCCTGTGTGGACCAACTCTGACGGAGTAGGTAGGGAGAAACTCATTTTTACCTAAATAAACCATGGTGGGAAACTGTTATGTGTGTCCGAGAAGACCCACAATAATCCTCAAGAATGAGTACCTCAGCAGTTTAAGGTGTTCAGTGATTTGAATGAAAATATTTCATTACATAATTTGAGTTATACCTTGTGTGAAATGTATTTTTGTTGTGATCATGATATGTGGTCTTGCTTTTTAGGATTTCCTTTTTGTTTTGGGGACCCTAAGGAATATTATTTTACTCACCCCTGAAATAGCTTCGCCCGCACATGTCATATCCCAATCTGGTGATCGACACTTCAAGGGAGACCATGGTGGGCCGACACTACATAGGACTCAATGAGACCGGACAGACAAACATGTCGAAGAAGACCTTGGTTGTCCAGGACCAGATGGTGCTCTGTGATATGATACAGATGAGAATACATCTATAGCTACAATCATCTACTCTTAACCTAATATTTAGTAGGGGTATTAAGTGGATGGACCATGGTATATATACTTTCCAATGTGGTTTTGGGATTGTATTATGGCCCATTAATATTTACAGTTTTTACTGCAATCTTAGTAGTTTTCTCAGTGATAGTTGTGGTTTTATTTTTGTTTACATTCCATGTTTTCATCTTTGAGATTGTGTACAGATTTTAAGGAAATTTCCTTCCTTTTTGGGATATGTCTACTCAATGCTGGTCACTAGCCCCTTGCCTATGGAAGAAATGCCTATGGTAGTAATGAAATAGGCCTTGGGGGACTAGTCATGAAAAATTGTTATCATAGGAGGTCAGTTCTACTAGAAGAACATATAGTTTGAAATGTTTTTTAGGGTAATAGTGTTATGTATTTTGAGTTCAGCTTTTAGGCCAGGGAGTCCAGTGTGGGTACGACAGCCGACAGATCCATACACTATGATCCTAAATTTTGACTTCCAACCCAGTACATGAAATAATCGGTTTCATGTGTCTTAGAGTGTTTTTCCATGATCTTTTTGATTCAGAGTCCGCTCACCAGGTGTAATAAACTGATCGTTGTTCATCTTGATTCTTCTTCAAGGTTCCTCCACACAGACATCCATCGATGATTCCAGTACATGACCATTAGGATGGCCCACAATGTGATGAGGATTTGGTACTGATATCATTCCCTAAGAAATTAGCTTCAGGTGGAATCCAATCAATATCACTTCATGTCACTCAGCAGTTACTTCCGATGCTACTAGTACAGAACACATGTTGGATCAGTGCCTTACTTGATTTCCAAGGACAGAGACCTCCCAGGTTCAGGGGAGAGGCAAATCCTTAGGTCGCTGATGATTGACTGAAGGTGGTGACATGAGTCTTCTTCTTTTTGAGCACACTACTTGACAAGATGGAAGTTATAACGGTTATCCATCTATGGAGTGGCAGGTGTGGAAGAGGGTCTTGGATTGCAGCATGAGGTCGAATACATTTCTACATGTTACACCACTCCAATATGGTCCACACCAGGATCCGGGAGATGGAGGAAAAGGATAATGGGGAATCCTTATATAGGTATCCTTTCTCACGTAGTAGTAAATGTTATGAGTTTTCAGTTCCCTAAAAAATTTGATGAGTTTGAGGACGTCTTCCCAGAGGATGTTCAAGAACTACCTCCTCCCAGATGGGTAGACTTCTACATTGATCTAATCCCTGAGAAAACATTAATATCTACACCTGTATATTGTATGGTTTATGTAGTTCTCCAAGAGTTGAGGGTACAATTTGAGGATTTGCAGGGGAAGGGGTTCGTATGTCCGGGCGTTTCACCATAGGTATCCATAGTGTTGTTCACCAATAAAGAAGATAGAATCTTCAGTGTTTGTGTGGACATATGGAACCTCAACTAGGTTTCTCAAAATAAAATGTATCATTTCCGAAGGATTGACGACCCACAACAAGAAAATTCACCTACGACCATGGTTTGGAATCGTGGTTGTAGACCCAAAAACTATGGCAATAACATATAGACACGGTTTTGGAAAATTGTGGCGGATATTGATGTGGCAGTAGGACTTACCTACTTCTAAGGTTTCAACTGTGGCATTAAGGGCCTAGTGCCATAGTTTTAACCATGGTAGTAGGAGACTAGTGTCATGGATTATCCATGGCTATAAGTGGCCTAGTGCCACGGTTTTAACCATGGCATTAGAGGCCCAATCCAAGGTTTTAACCATGGAAGTAGGAGCCAAGTGCCATGGTTAAACCATGTCATTTGGGGGCCTACTTCCATAGTTAAAATTGTGGCTATATCATTTACTTGGTATGAAAAAAAAATCAATTTCCCCCCACTAGTTTCCTACACCCACTACCAGTTTCCACTCCCCCCTACCGTTCTGCCCTGCCCCTGGATAGCCCCCTTGCACCCCATTCCCCCTTGTTCCCCACCCCCACTTTCAGTTGAACTTTTACTACCCCTGGACACCCCCATGAACCATCCAAGACAGCCCCCTAACACCCTTATAAATCCCTCTTTCTCCTCATTGACAGCCCCATGCACCCCCTGGACAACACCCTTACACCCCCTTAAACAACCCCTACACCACAATGCCCCTTAGAAATCCCCCTTGAACACCCCCTTGAACCACCATTTTCCCCTAGACATCCCCTTGCACCACCCTAGATAGCCCCTTACACCACTTGACCATACCCCCTTCACCCCCTTCCCCCTGTAGTACCCAACCCCCACTGGACAACCCCCTGGAAGAGCCCCCATGCCCCCACCCCTTTGAACAGCCCCTCCCCCTACGCCCTGCACCCCCTCCCCCTCCTGGACACCCCCTTCCACTTTCCCCCTCCCCTGCACCCCTCCCCCTTCCCCCTCCCCAATCACACCCCCTACACCCCTACTTATACCTATTACAAAAGAACCCAGTACACCCTCCCCTCTACAGGCTAGTTCACCCAACCAGTCCCCCATCCCACCTTTTCCTCCACTTCCCCCAATCCCCTTGAACAACCCCCCCCCCTCCCAACCCAGGAACTAATACCCCCCTCTTGGGCACCCCTCAACTCCTTGACCCATCCCACTACACCCATCCCCTACCCCTTGCACCATCCCCTGGCCCTCCCCCCTTGCTCACCCTCCATGCACCCTACCCATACCCCTTGGAAAAGAACCCAACACACCCTCCCCCACCTGATGGTTCCCCATACTACCCCCACATTGTCCTACCCCTGCATGTACCCACCCACATGCCAGTTTCCCCTCCCCCTACCAGTTCCACCCCACCCCTCCCCCTGCTGGTCCTGCTCGTGCGAGTCTCCCCTTGCACCGCTGCTAGTCCCCTATTGAACCCAATTCCCCTACTAGTTCCCCCGACCTCCTACTATCCCCCCCCCCCTTCCAGTTTCCCCTCCCCTTACCCCTTCCAATCCCCCTCCACCATACATTATCCAGTCCACTCCAAACTAACATCACAACCAATTAGATGGTCTCAGGTCTGAGGATCTTCTAACCATTGGTGAAAATTACCAGACACTAAAAATATTTCATGGTTTTAAAAACAATGATACAAAATGAGAATGAGTTGCTCTATTTATCACACAGAAGATCAACATGGTACTCACTATCCAAATTAAATTATACAGTAAATTTACATAATACTAAGAATTAAAAAACTCCAAATATTAAAAAAACACAAAACATCACTTAATAGAGTCTTTCAATAAGACAAACAATTAAAGAAATATTGAACCGACTCACAAGTACCTACAACACAAGGTAGAACATAGTAGTGTTCATCACCTAAAATTGTAGTAAAATAGTACATCATATAAAATTAAAAAATAATATAACTCTATAAAAAAGAATAGTGTGGTCATATAACCCATAATAATAGAATATATGAACCATGTATATGAAAACAAAACTGGTCTACAACGGAACTAATGTGCGATAGATAAATAATATTTCATGTGCTGAACATATGATCAAAAAGACATGTTTCATTGGTTGAATTGAATTGTATCACTCATTATATAATCTTATAAATATTCCATGAAACATTATTTCTTTTCATTTAGAGGTTTTTATATTGTTTTAGTTGGTTGGAAATATAAAATTTGGATTATCATTTTCAAAGGGGCTTATAAAAATATATCCATCCATACGAACACCCATGGGGGACCCACACTACTACTGTGGTCTGTAGGTGCTACCTATCAACCTAGAAATTAGGTAGCATAGTGTGCATTAGAAGCACCTATGGGAGGTACGTGAGCGATGATTTTTCACTGTGCGGGGCTAAATGGTGGTGGAGGTGGATAGTGGCACGATGTAGTGCTAGTGAGAGTAGTTTATATCTTGTAACTGATTTCAAGAATTATATCAATGTGTCTTATATTATAAGGGATCAGGAAATATCCTTCCATTTTGATATGTGATACCCATGTGTGGTGTTGATCCTCTTTAAAAAATAAAGAAAGAGGGAGTGACATCTTATTTAATCTTCTCAGTTGTCCAATCGACCACAGTATGTTATCTTCTACCTTAATAAAGTGTGCACATTCTGAGTCGATGGTTTTTTTGACTTTAAATATTGTGTCCCACACCCATGATATGTTATTCAGTTTGAGAGGATCAGGTTTCCAGTGAAATAAATCCATCAATAATCACTTAAGTTTACGAAATGAAAATTTTTTCAGACACGGTTTTGTGTCAAGTAGAAGAGACTTTCCCTAATGAAAATAATATGTGATTTCCTCACTCATTATATTCATGAAGAAACTGGTTTCCATGTATCACTCTGGATAGAACAAGTTGCATCTCTGGGATTTTGTGAATATTATAGATAAATAATGCATGATCCTAGTTGAATGAAGTTCTTGACAGTAAAGAGTGTATAATCTCCATGGAAGAATAATGTGCATGAGTTTGAAGGGATGTAATCATTCATTTGGTTTTGAAGGAGGGATTATTTATATCTTCATATGACTGATATCTATGTCGAGAATATAGGATGTTTCTGTATGCACAGGAAATATTTGATAATAATAAAATAATAAAATTTTCACCCATTTTATTTGGTACAATGTTTGTTCAAGTGTTCAGTATGTGATAAGGTGAATACACAAGAAGGCATACAGTGCGTTAAAATAGTGCATGTACAAAGTAGATAGTGAGTGGTTGAGATTCCATTTAAAAAAATATATCTAAATTCATGCATGCTCTCATGCTCTCATGAATGAATTTATGGTCAACCATAAAAACCCATTCATTAAGTGGGTTTTAGTTTGATTTTAGAAAAACTTATATACAGATGAAATCATGAATACATGAAAGTGTGATGTTTATAATTTTGCATTGTTGTAAATTTTACAATGAAAAGATCATGCAATGTATTTTTATACAATAATAATGGTGAAAGAGAAACATACATGAAATATATTTTTCATGATATGGGGGAAGTGATTTGATACTATTGGTGGGACAATATTTCTATATGTGTTTCAGAAGATTTTTTGTATACGAGTTTTTAACATAAAGTGAGTTCAAGCCTTAAGAAAAATAAATAATTCTTTCACAAGCAGTGTTGTACTAAGGTTATTGATTATCTATAGGTGATCAGATATTATATGAGCATGGAAAATATAAATTCCATAATGTCAAACAATATTTATAAGCATAAACAACCATTTTGATTTTTCATAGAAAGCACACCTCCGTTGGAGGGGTTTAATTACAAAATCATGACTTGTTTATCAAACGACCCAATTATTTTAGCTATCACTTGATCATGAATTAAAATTTAATATAAAAAAGAAGATTTAATATGGAAGATAAATGCAATTTTAATTCGGGAATTGAGTGGAAAGGTGAGGAACTCTACCACAAAAGACTCAAGCCACAATTGGCACTTGAAACAATTAATCAGTGACAACTCTAAACTGCTCCATCCATCCTTCTGGCATATGCACATTTTCTTATACATATGGATGCTCTAGCCCCTATGTACATGTCTGCATGGACTTGAACCCCCTATAAAACCCCCTTAGACACCACCTTGCACCACTTACACATCCATACCGGGGGTATTTTGATTGGAAAAAACCATCCTCGGTATGCATCATTTACCAAAAACAAATGTTGACAACAAAAAACACCCATTTTGGGTTTGGTCATTTCTAGATATGTGAATGAAATTTATAAGTTACTCTGAGAGAATAGTAGGATGCTACGTAGGGTTTTATCTTGGTATATATCTTGGGATACATATCATGGTGTGAGAGATAAGGTTTTCAATGTAAGAGCAATAGATTTCAGGCATTTGAGGTTATGCTCCTCAACGAGATCCAACACACACTGTAAAATCATTAGAAACCTAAAAATCACAAAATTCCTAATTAAAATTGGACCAAAGAATAAAAACGGAATAAAAAATTCCTAAATCCGTCGTTGAACTCAGTATATTCAATGGAGGTGGATATAACCTACCTTATCATATGAAATAACCTATTAGGAAATAGTGGGAAAAGAAATGAGATATGACGACTTCTTATATATATATATATTCATTATGTCAACTATTCATGATAAATGATACGTGAATCCATAACAAAAAATGAATAAATAATTTTCTGATTGAAATGTACATCTCAATACTAAATAACATGATCATTAATAATGAGGGAAATTTCAAAAACACTCATTCACCAAAGAAAAACACATTCCTAAACATTTACGTTACAAAAGCACAATTTCTCATTAGAACCACTATATAACATAAGGAATGAAAAACCTTTCTTTAGAAACACATTTTTGAAAAACATTTCATGGTGAACCCAGCATATCCTCCCAGCACACACACAGCACACTCCCAGCAAAACCCATGAACAACCATACCCCTCAACTGCACACTTCTTGCCCCTACACACACTCCCTCCACCCCCTGCACACTCTCCCACATATACCCTGCCCATGTACCCTGCACACCCCCAACACACACCCCATGAACACCACATCTTAACCCCATAACACCCCCCCCCCCCCTCCAATACACACTTCCTCCCCCTACACACACTCCCTCCACCCCCCTGCACCCTGCACACCCCATGCACACTCTCCCTCACAGTCGCTTCCCCTGTACCCTGCAAACCCCCTTCACACACCCAACAAAAACACCCTGGACACCACAACACAACCCAAGCACACCACTCCCCCATCCAATGCATACCTACTTCCCCCTTCACACACTTCCCTCCAACCCATGCACCCTACACACCACCTGAACACTCTCCCACAAAACCCCTACCCATGTATCCTGCACACTCTCAACACACACCCCCTGCACACCATAACACAACCCCATCACACCTCCTCTTCCAATTACCTCCCCATCAACATGACCTACACATCCCCTCCCCCTCCCCCTACTACACGAAACCCTCCCCCTCTGCCTTGTATTGCCCCTCCCCCTCCAACCTACTGCAACATACCCTCCCCTCCTTCCTACTGCACTAGCCTTTCCACTTACCCCTATCATTTACAGTCCCTACCCCTCCCCCTGACGCACCAAACCCTCCCCTTCCCACTTCTTCTTCTATATGTACATGATAGGTTTTTTAGGGGGGAGGGGTACTACTAATTATAATTGTACACTAACACATATTGTGTGTGTGTGTATATTTCCAGCTCTATGGGAGGGAGTCAATGGATGGGATAAGCTATGCTAAATCATAGATGTTATAATAAAATGTGGCTAGATCAAATCCAAAATATAAATACATTAAGAGGATATACAAGGAGAAAACGTCCAAATAGAAATAGGAGAACTAGAGTATAAATAATCAGTTCTGAAAATGACCTGTGCAGTTGTTTTTGTGCTCGTAAGAGTTTAATGCAATCATAAACTTTTTGTTGTTGTTTATAATAGAAAAATATCAACTATTATAAGAATTTGTTTCCTTATTTTGGGTTGTGTGGGATGGAATTGGAAAGGGTTTTTTGGGTTGCATACATATAACAAAAAAACGGGGACATATATGGAACTCTACAGTGAGTGATTTATTATATGCCTGGGTTGGTACTAAAGTACGAAACATGCATCAAGAGTAGATGAAAGGAGGAGTATTTGTCTGGAATGTGTCCAAAAAAGCTTCCAGTCAATTTGAAATGGGAAATTGATTATTGAACAAGGAAGATGAGGGTTTTTTCATTTATGGACAATTGAAAGATGGTTTCATTTCAGTTACTTCATATGGTACAGGGCCATGTGGTTTGGATGGATTAAGAATATGATTGGGAAAGAGAATTATAGACTCATATGTTTTAGCTCTTGTAACTAATGGTGTGGCAACATATCACTCTGAAGCTACCTAACCAAATTTCGTTCAGTTCATCAGGGAGAGTATTATTGATGAAGTATTTGGTGACTTATCACCAAATACTGAACTTCCACCCCACTTCCACCCCAATACCCACCCTCACCACTACTATCCCAACCCCACTGCACCACCACCCCACAAATCCCGCCCTATCCCCTACCCCCTCATTCCCCCACACTACCCCCACTACTGTCCCCACCCCACTATTATTATTAGAACTGATATAAAATAACTAATGGGTCCCTAACCAAACTAGACTAAACTATAAAAAATATTAATTTTATTGAATGATATCTCTAACTCTTCTTTGTTTTGTAACTTTTAGAAAAATCCATTTCTGGTTTAAGTGTGAACTAACACAACGGATTCCCAAAATACCCACAAATAAATTACATACAGGCACCAAATTTGATATTTTAAAATTATTCTTTGCATGTTGTTCATCCACACACCATAGGATTTTGACGGAGATAATTCATGTCTCGAGATTTATGTGAGAGCTCAAATCATGTGAAACCTATTTCTCTATGTCATCAATCACTCTCACAATTATTATAGCCCCATTTATATCAATCAACCGACTGTTTCCAATATGAATCACCTCATCAAAAATTCCTTACCAATGATACTGAACACCACTACTCCTGACCCGGTTTTACCTGAAATGACATTTTTATAATTGAATCAAGAAAATCCTGAACAAACAATATACAAACAATTATCAAATTCCACATGATTATAACACCCAAAATGACCTTTAACAATGATGACATCAACCAAGAATACAAAACATGCTGATCCAAATACTCTAACATAGCAGAACTAATCAAACCAAATTGATTCACTAAACTGAGAACCAAAAGATATTTACTTAAACTAAACCAAATAGAAGTGAACTCATTCAAATAAAATAGAACATATAACTAATACTAATAGAAATTAGAAAACCAATGTAGTTTAAATAAAACACAATAAAATATACAAGGCTCTAACTAAATCAATGTAATACAAACAAATTGATTCACTAAAATAATTACATAATGTTATAGACCTAAACTAAACCAAATAGACTTTGACTAATCTAAATTAAATGGAATTAAACTAACACTACAAGAATCGAAGCAACCCAACTTAAATTAAACCAATGTAAAAAAAATTAAATGAAGATACCTAAAATAAATTTTTAAGAAAGAAAACAAATTTTCAAAACCAAACATTATCCCTCTAGATTACACAATCATAAGAATCCAAAACCATTCAAGTAAAATGTATTTCATAAAAAATTATAATTTTTGTAATAAAATTAAAAAGAAAGTGTAAAATGTGTTCTTTAATATATATATATATATAATACTATTATATCACCCACACTTCCTCTTACACCCCTTTCCCCAACTACACCACCTTCCCCCCACTACAACCCCCACCCCACTTCCCCCTACAGCCCAACCCCAACTTCACCCTTCCCCCAACACCCTCACTACAACCCCACCCCACTTCCCCCGCACCATCCTACCCCCACCATTCATTATATTATATTATTTTCTTGTTTAAAATTTTTCCGTCACTAGATAAAATCTAAATAAACTCACCCCTTTTGTTTTGAACCATAGGTTGAGAGAACTCTCCTAGATTGAGTTATAAATTTAAGAATCATTTAGAATTTTGACCGAATTTGTTACTAGTTTATTATAAAACCATAATAACCATATACATCAATATTTTTTCTAAATAGTGAGAATATAAATGAAAACCTAGCTCAATTTTATCAACCAATAAGAGATTAATGTGCAAAAAAATTTAACTATTAGAAAACTTGATTAGTGTTTACAAAAAATCAAGTAGACATTGTGTTAAATCATGGACTTGACCAAATTTTTCCTCATTTTCATTTTTTGGTAGGTAAAGACCCCCACAAGAACATGAATGAATTTGGAACTATGTTCATTTCCTTCGAAATGAGAGAAATTTCATATGCTCTAATAATATGGAATGAATTACCATTCTCTATAGAGTTCTAAACAATGGAATGGATGAAAAAAATATAGCTTAGAGAGGTCACAAGCCAGTATGAGCCCTAGATATCCATTATTTAAAATTTATTCTCTGATTCAAGGATAACATAGTAAAAAATTGAGATTTATGGCCTAATTAAAGCTAGTGGAGAAGTAATTTATGTGTATTGGGACATGTTCTAGATTTTACAGCAACTCATCCACATCAAAACAAAAAATTTGAATACATTTTCTTAAAATTATTATATTGAGGCCCTCTGAATAATGATATATTCCTATTAGATTCTTCATAAGGTTTAGTTATGATGAGAAAATATTTAACTGGTTCCACGTATTTGATAGAGTTGTTCTCTTAAAAATATGACAATTTTCATATATGGACCACCTCTAAATGGTTGGATAAGTTAAAAAGTTTAAACTCACATTTACTTGAGTTTATAATTTAAAAACTGACCTCTCATATGAGATAATTATTCTTTATAAAAGTGAATAAAGAACCATCTAAACCCCAATTGGTCTCTCAATTATTTATTTTCTTGAGAGTTGTTTATAGACTTTTCCCCTTAAATGTATAAAATCAAAAGATGTGTCACTATGAACAGAAGATAATTCTAAAAACCAATGAAAAATCATGTTTTCAAGGAGTATTCAATATTCTGATATGGATATGGAACGAAATATCAATCCAAGTCACCTTTCTAATAGATTTTATAATAGACCATTCATCGGTCTTAAATTTATATCATCATAACTCTTGATTTCTAGCATTTTCATATATAAACACTATAAAACAATCAAAACCAATAAAAATTAGAAACACAAATTATACCAGATGCAATAATTTAAAACAAATAAACTCTATCAAAGACAAATAAGTAAATTAAGAAGACAATATATCCAAAAAAATGAATCTTACCCAATGAATATTGAAGAGGTTGTGGATTTGAAGTCAAAGAAACCCTTCACTGTGGAAATAATCACAGGTCATATGAGGAATTAGAACCATCCTGGTTTATATGTATGTTATTATGTATTGGAGAAAATCAGATATAATTGAAACCAAAACAATATAAACAAAATATTTTTTTGAGGAAATAGAAAACAAACCCTAACATACCCTACTGCAGGCCACTCCCAAGCTGTGAGTCATGGACTACCCACCAGTGAGAATTAGAGGGGTGCCTGTAATGTGTGAATACTGATAAAACATTACACATTAGTGAGAAAAGGAGAAGGTTTGCCCGAAGGTAGAGCCGGATTTGGAGTCGTGTTGTATGAAGAGGATCACAGGGAGGTTGGGTTGTCACGTTGTCAGAGGAGGATCATTCTGAGGATGGGTGGTTGTGTCACCGTAGTAGGATTTTCACAATTTTGGGTGGCCACATCATCAGTGGAGAATTTTTATGAGGTTGGGTGTCAACATAGGGAGATGATAAAAGTCAGAAGAAGGTCATACAATGATTGGGCAAAATCCACAAGGAAGAGTTCGTGAGGAAGTATCAGCAAGGAAGAGTCTGCGAGGAAGATGAGAAGGTATCGAAGGAAAGATGGTGTGCAAGAGGGGAAAGCCATGATGGAGGTTGAATTTCCATGTCTGAAGCCAATATTTTTTAAAAACTGTGGTGATATAATCTGATTTATCTATTGTTTATTTAAATCGTAGTTATATAAGTGTGGCTAAATATTAAATTTCATGTTTTGACCCCTCCAATCTACTGAATGGAGCGAGATGGTTCACGAAGATTTAACTCCGATCAGGCTTTCAGCAGTATCATGTACGATATGTGGACATCATAAAGATGGATTTTAGATGTCACTACAGCCACTATCAGTACATACAAATGGCATTAATTATAACAAACAACCCTACAGTGTTAATGGAACTCATGAACGTGACCTTCCAGCCTTATTTAGACCATTTTTAGTGTTCTTCATTTATGAAATATTGGTGTATTCAACGTCTGAGTAGGAGCATGTGATACACCTGAGGATGGTTCTGGAAACACTACGGGAGCACCAACTACATAGAAATATCTCCAAGGGTGAGTTATCGATATTAAAGGACCATTTCTGGGGAAATCTCATCTTAGAGGATTGAGGTTCAGTGGATCCAAAAAATATTGAAGCAGTTATTTCTTAAGACCCACCCAAGAGGGGATCCTTTGTGGATGTCCACTGGTCTATTTACGTTGGCAGGATGGGAATCACTAGAAGAGCATGTGGGAACGAGAGGATCATATTTGTGCTCAGTACCCCTTTTTTTATTATCCCTTGTTTGTGATTATGGTTACGTGAATCACTAATGTAGAGAGTAATGTAATTTCCCATAATTCCATGAAATATTTTATGGTGATTATTTGGAGACTAGGCACTGAGAGGGAGAGTGATTCTGAGGCCATGAGTGCCTAGAATTATCCGTCAAAAAATGTTTTGTTTCAAATAGAACGATTGAGTGGTTTTACAGAAATATTTTATTAACTCTTAAATGGGTTCCATGATCATAAATATGTGGTCACTGTTGCATTCATGATGCTGGGATTATCCTATGCGTTACTTATGTTTAGTAGATTTGGTCCTCCAGTAAGAAAAATCAAAAAAGGAATAATCGAAAATAAACTAACTAAATAAAATTATTTTATTTTGAAGATTCATGAAGATCATGAATGGTGAATGATATTGAAAATTTGAGAGAATCCTTGAACTTTTGAGGGTATTCTTTCTTTAGGCAGAGCCTAACATTGGCTGGAACAGAACAATAGTGGAATCTATATTCTAGCCATAAATAAAATAATTGAAAATGTTATTTTATTTTGAATTCATTATAACTCATAAATATTATATTAAATTGGAATTACTAGGGAGCTATTGAGTTCATGGGGGTATTATTCTCTTAGACGGAGCCTAACATCGGTTGAAGTGGGCCAGATATGAATGTTTATTTTTGGGGCGTAACCATAAATAAAATAATTTACATTAAATTTATTATATTTTTGAATCCTCATAACTTATAAATGGTAACTTTGTTTAGACATTTGAGTCCACCACTGAGTTTGTAATGAGATATTTTCCTTATGAAGGATATTACATTGACTGGACCATATTGAAGGAAAAAGTTATTTTTTAAATGTTTTAAGCAAAAAAAATAAGCAAAAAATTTTTATTTTATTCGAAATGTTTCACTATTGTGAAATGATGAGGTGGTATTAAATGTAATTAATTCTCATCATTAATAAGTTTTCTTAACGACGCTGCAACAAAGAATAAAAGAAATGTTGATTCACATTTCATGAATTAATAGCCTAACAACCAATGAAAGATTGTGGGGAAAATATTAAAAATTATTTGATGCTTTGATTGGTGGAGATGACGAACGATGAAAGAAAAACGTTACATCAATGAATGCCCGTGAATACAATGATAACCATTACCCGCTTGGAGATAGGATTTTAGATAATTGATCGACGAACAATGATGAATGATCTATCTCAAGAAATATCGTTTCCCAGAGACGAGATTGAATTATCAATGAATTTTATTCCCTAATCTCCCCCTCTAAAAGAAGAATTTGGATCAACTATCGAACAAGTTAATCCCTGGATGGATTTTTCTGGGGATGAGAAATGTAGGAAGCGAATGATATCTAGATTAAATCATAGTGATTTATAATTAATGAATCATGATCCTGCTAACATGAACAGTTTCAGACCAGCAAGAACTACGGCTGGTTGTTCATATGGGTGTTCTTTAGGATACCATCCATCTCTCTCTCCCTGTTCATCATGGAGTAACAGATGATGGAACATCATCTCTAGATGCTTAGGTGGAAAGGTCGGTCCAATCGGTCCACGACACCAACAAAATACCATGAAAGAAGTCTTCCACATCGTCTGCATACCACAGTAGTAGGCGATAGATAACATGTATATAGCTACCCATAGATATAATATGAACCGCTTTCCTAGAGGTCGGTGACTGGTGGAATGTGTAGGTAGGATCCCAACAACGTTGAAAGCGTAAGCGGTGAAGATCCAAGGTCTATAGACCGTGGCAGCGTGGAGGACCTACAACAAATCTGCCATCCATTTTGGAAACCAGTCCACATGAGTAGACTAGAATAGAAGGGAAGAGATGCTCCAGTGCTGCATTAGAAAAGTGACCTAAACTAGAGGGTTGGGGAAGGGGCTATAAGGCATTCATGTAACGTGTCCAGAAGAGGCAGCTGACCTATGATGGATGAGTGGGGTGAAAACTGGATGCCCCATGGGAATCTTGGTAGGGAAAAACCATCCCACCATATGGGCAAGGCTGGTGGCCTAAACTCGGATGCTAGGATGCCTGTGCTGGAGAAGAGCTAACCCACTAATGTGGGATGGGAAAATAGTGAATACCAAGCAGTTGGATAGCATGGGCAGGGAATGAACTGGCCAGCCATTTCGGGCTGGGTCGGATGAAACCAAGTCACTGGGCGACCTGATGGGCTCGACCCATGGCCCACTGGGCTAGGTCTATAAAGGCCCAAAGGGCCTCTCCCAAAGTCTATGTAAGACTAGGACGACCAAGAAAAAAATGGTTCTAGTCGGGTCGGTAGAACCGGGTTCGGATATGTGGGACCCCCAGTCCGGATTGTTCAGGTCAGTCCGACTGGGTCAAAACACAACCGTACCCCATTTATTAAAAACCCAATATATTTCAAACATGAAGTCTTATTAACATTCTATTTGTGGGGTTGGAACATTCAGGATGAGGCAGTTATTTTGGAATTATCTAAGAGGATTTCATGAAAGTAAATATTCGTTGAATGGATTGAGAGTTTGATTCTCTCGGAATTAAGGGCACTACGTGTGGGAATCCATCACCTAGTCAAAACTCAATGACTTTTGAAATGTGGGTCTTTGTAACCCTATAGGCCTAGATGATAAGAGGCCCAGGGTGGAAAAGATACATGAGGCTCTGTATGAACTAGCTACAAGTGGCTCTATTTTACCTAGCTATAAGAGGCCCTATGAAGACCCACTATATATGGTCCTGTTTGGAATAACTATGATGGAAAAAGTGGAAAGAGGCTCTGTGTGACTTAGTAGACCCACAGTGGGAGAAGATCTCTATGACCTAGACTTATATGGTACACATCAAGGATGACTACTTCAATAGTCAAAGGTGCCTTGTGTTATGACTGATTATCTTGCTTTCTATACATTGAGTTCTACATCGGTTGATCTGCCTTTGCTTTTTGATCTTATTGTGTGGTTTTTCATTGTGGTATTTCCTTTATGGTTTGAGGTCCTTACTATGTATTGTTTTTCTCACCCCTGCACAGGCTATGCCCTCATGTGTCGTGTCCCATTCAGGTGATCGATGCTTCAACGGAGACCTTGGTGGTTCGAGACCAGGTGGTGGTTAGTGAGACGGGACATACGGATGCATTGATGCATGCCCTGGTGGTCCAGGACCAAGTGGTGGTTAGTGAGACGGGATGGACGAGCATACTTTTATGGCTACATGCAACTACCCTTCACCAACCCATTAAGAGGGGTTTCAATAAGAAAAACCATTTTAGTTGAACATTCTTTTGTGGTTTGGGATTTTGTTATGGCTCCTTTTTACTTTTAGTTTGTAGTTTACACACTTTATTTTTCTCAGTGATAGTTATGGTTTACTTTGTGTTTACATTCATGAGAATGATATCTGTGCTTGTTTGTTGGTTTTAAGTAAATTGCCTTCCCTTTTTTGGGATATTCCAACTCGGTGCTAGTCGCCAACCCCTAGCCAATGGAATGAATGCTTGGGTTTGTTACAACACGAGCCCTGTGGGACGGGTCATGATATTAATGATATTTAAGACAAAGATTGTGACATTTTTTTTAATTTCATTGATTTAAATATTATATAAGTCATTTTTATGGAAGGTATCCATTAAGGAAAATTATTTTTATTCTTAGGTGTTAATGGCAGAATTATATTACTCTAATAAAAAAATTTCATGTGATAGAGTCATTTGATAGCCAATAACATTTTATTTACAACCAAAATTACACAATTTACACTTTACCATGGTATCAAAATTCACATTATTTACAAGTCATATTGACCGTCGATATTTTTTTATTCATTAAATATTTATACAATGAATCCAATTTTTTCATCTATTATTAAAATTTAAAATCATATAAGTTTATAAAATTTATATGAAATAATACTGGTAAAACACACTGAAAAATAGTTGTTTCCTGAGAAATTTTGTTTTAAAAATAAAAATGATTTTATAATAAATTCGTGTATAAATTAGTTTCTAAAAAACATAATTAGATTATTATAAATTATAAATAACTAATTAAAAGTTTAAACTAATCATTTTTAATATTTTTCCATGTATTTAATTTAAATGAAAATGATATTTTCTATAAAAAGCAGTATTTTTACTATTCATCAAAAGATAAAAATTTTCAGATAAATACAAAAAATAAACATTGACATAATTTTGAAATTACTATTTGAAGCAATGATGATTAATTTTCTAAATATAATTTGTAAAAGCTCCAGAATATTATTTTAAAATAGTTTCCTTATTAAATGGGGGTAAATCTACCTTTAAGAAAATATAATTTTTTATGTGTAATGTTAGATTTATTCTTATTCTATATATATCAAATCTATTGGATGAGTTTAGAATTTTATTTGAATATATATGTCACGACCCACCCTCGGGGCCCGTGCCATGACTACCCCAAGCCCGCCTTCCATAGGCCAGGGGCTGGCGACTAGCACCAAGGTGTAAATCCTGGTAAAAAGGTAAGGCATTGCCATTGTAAAGTAAAAAAGCACCACAGAGTAAGCAAGCAGAAAAGTAAACACTAAGTAAAAATAGAGTACAACTAAAGTGTGGAAAAGTAAATGGGCCAGTATACAAACCCAAACTGAAAGTAAAGTACAACTCGAAAGGGAAAACAGCAACTGTAAAGTAAAAGCCGCTACATCGAGATATCCACTGGAAATCCCACCTGAAGGGTGGGTACAGATAGCTCCACTGCTCCTCGGGTCCCACCGTCCGCTCCGAGAACGTCCCGCCCAGTGGTCCACCTCCAGGTACCGTCCTGCTCTGCAAGCCTCAACCACGATCAACGATGTCCGTCGTCTGCAACCAACACAACTTAGTGCGGGCATAGCCCGTGCAGGGGTGAGTATAAGCTACTCAGTAGGGACCCTGAGACCCCCAAAGGTCTCCCAAAATCCACAATGGATAAACCACAAAGGATAGAAACAAACACGAAGTAACAACCAACACTGCTTAGGTATATGCCCATACATATACCTAAGTCATCAATCCCATTACGTTCCATCCTCCGAGCCCAAGTACAACTCAGTCCACACAGGAAAGTATACGTATTCCACAAAGGAAAGCAAAACGAAATCCACGCTGGATAGCAAAACACAATCCACACAGGAAAGCAATAGGATTCAGCTCACACAGGTATACTTCTTCGGAAGATGATAGAGATGATAACTGATCCATCTAAGTCGTCGGACCCACAAAGGATCGAAAGGTACTAACCCCCGCAAAGACCCACACAGGATCGGACCCACACAGGATCTGTAGGCGCTGGTTCACACAGGACCGGTGAGCGCAGACCCACACAGGACCCATCCCACATAGGATCAGTAGCACTGATCTACACAGGATCGATGTGTGATGTAGTCGTCGTCATCGAATCCACTAAGGATCTCTGTACTGTCGTCGTCGTAGTCACAGTAGCAGTCGCAGCCAGCTCTAGGGTTCCCGCACACAACAAGCTCGTTCGGGAGGGTCCGCTCCACGAGCCGAGAGGCTGATACATCAACCGTCACAACGTCTAGAGTTGATGTATCCAAAGGTTCCGTATCGTCAACAGGAACTCAACGCAACAGACAGCGCGTCAATCGGACGCCCGGTCTGAGAGTTATTGGCTTTTTCGTCCTAGGGGCCCGGTTGGTTTTTAAGGCAAAACCAACCCGACCATACTCCACCTGCGACCAAACCTCGGGAGGAGTATGCCAAAAGATCCGTCTCACTAAGAGGAACTTAGAAAAGTTGACGGCACGTCAAACGGACGTCTGTAGGTCAAGATATGAGCGTTTCCGCTCCGAGGGCCCGGTTGGTTTCGTGTACGAACCAACCCGGCCGAACTAAAAGTAATATGAAACCTTGAGTGAGATATACCGAAATGAATGTCTCGATCCAAGAATCACATCGCAGCTGATGGCGCGTCGTTTGGAAGTTCATAGCCTGAGTTATGGGCATTTGAATCCAAACCGCTCGGTAACGGGGGTTTCGGGCTTGGGCCATCCCGGCCCGAGACCCCCCGGTTGGCCCGAACTGGGTCAACCTGCCCCCGACAGGGTCGACCCGGCTTGCCACGGCCCGACCCGGCCCGGCGCGGCCAGGCCCGGCGCGGCGCGGCCTGGCATGGCTGACCGACCGGGCGCGCCGGTTCGGCGCAAGGCAGCGCGCTGGGCGCGCTGCCAGCTCGGCCTAAGGCCGAGATGATTGGAAAAATAGGGGGCCGCCTGCCCCCCTTTGTGAAACTGGCCCCCCTCATTCTGGGGGCCGTTTACTTGCTAGCCAGGGGAATTAATTCCCCCCGGTTTGCCTCCCTTCCGGCCGGCCCGACCTGGCTGGCCGGTTCTTCCTCAACGGGACCGGCAAAGGCCGGTCCCCTTCCGGCTTCCGACACCGGGGGCCCGGCTGGCCGCCGGTCTTCTCATTCTGCCGCGGCCCGGAACCGGCCGCGGCCTTCTTCGTCCGACGTGGTGCGATGAAACCGCGCCCCTTCGTCGCGGCCCCGTTCCGGACGCGACGCCTTTGACTTCCCTCGACACGACCAGACGGCGTCGCGTCCTTGAAATTTCATTCCACGGCGCGGCGCGATGGCGTCACACGTATCTTCTTCAATATACTGCGTGGTGCGACGGCACCACGTTTTCTCTTATCAACCTCAAGAAACCATCACAAAAAACAAAGGAGGATGGTTGGCCGTGTTTGTGCGGTCCGACCCCCCTCGCGTTATTCGAAAAAAGGGGTTTTAATCCACGATCATCACCAAGTTTGTATTCAAGAACAAAAAAATAAAATAAACCCCTACCTCGGTTTCAAGTGCAGAGCACGTCAACAAGCCGCGGAATACAAGCGTCGCGGAGGTCGGGCGTCGCGGAAACCGAACATCGTTTCCGTTGACGTTGAGGTGCGTCCGAAGAGGTACGTCGATGGAGAAGCTTCGTAAGCTGACAGAGAATGTCCGAGGAGGAATCGGCGTCTCCTTTCGTTGACACAGGAAGAAGATCGAAGATGTGGCGTCGTCGATCTTAGGAAATACACCGGCTACGAAGAAGAGAAGCGGCATTCTTCGTCGGAGCTTAAGTGTTCTTCGTGTTCTTCGTCAAGGTTGAAGAAGATGGAGAGAAATTCCCAAATCCTCTCAATGTGGAAAAGGATACCAACAAAAATATAATAAGCTTAAAGCTTATTTTATTTACACAAATAAACAACTTGAATTTCAAAAGTTTGAAATTCAAAACAACTCAACTCAAATAAATAACCCAAGTTGTCAAGTTTAATTAAAGAGGAGTTATAGGGAGTTTAAAGGGAAGATGAAGTGTTAGGGTTCGTGTGGGCCCCACCACACTTAATCCTCTCAAGGGAGGTTAAGTGGATGTGGGTCCCACCCCTAACTCCTTTTGGGAGGTTATAACCAACTTGGATAAAAATAAAATGTGTTCCCACATTTTATTTATCTTCATTTTAAATTCCCAAAAACTAACTCTAAACCCGCATAAAACGCAACCTCAGAAAAGGTCTCCTTAAGCGAATATCGGCGCTGTGAGTTCATTGGTGCCCTCAGAATTCGATTCCGGGCATCGGTTCAAAAGTTAGAAATTCCCGCTCGTTCTTTCACTGAACGTACCCAAGCCAAACTCCGGAAATTGATTCCGGGCACTCCGGGCCTCGGAATCAGGTGCCGTCAGAAACTGCGCTCTTGTAAAATTCCAAATAAAATTAAGAAAAAATTTCCCTTGAATTTTACGGGTCTTTAAATTAATCCCACCTCAAGGCTTTACATCCCCGTAAAGATAAATCAAAACTAGGGAAACGAATGAGGGTACTGAGCACGCATCTGAGCCTCCCGCTCCCAAGTGCTCTCCTGGAGATTCCTGTGCTACCATCTGATGCGCACTAGAGGAATCGACCGTCCACGTAGGACCTGCTCCTGTCGATCCTCGATCTCCACCGGGACATCCGTAAAAGTCTTCCCATCGTCAACGTCAAGCTCCCCATGGTCAATGATGTGCGTCGGGTCCTACACGTATCTCCTCAGCGGAGATACGTGGAAGACGTCGTGCACCCTATGCAACTGAGAGGTAGAGCCAGGCGATAAGCCACCTCACCAATCCTGCTGAGGACCTGGAAGGGTCCGATGAAGCACGAAGATAACTTTCCACCTCACCCAAATCTTCGTATACCACGTCGAGGTGAGAACCGCAAAAAGACGTCGTCGCCATCCTCGAACTCTAGTGGCTTTCGCCTCCTGTCAGCGTATGACTTCTTCCGGCTCTGAGCTGTCCTCATCCATTCCTGGATGACCTGGACCTTCTCTGTTGTGGCCTGGACCATCTCCGGCCCCACAAGTGCTGACTCCCCAGGGTCTGTCCAGCACAAAGGAGATCTACAAGGTTGGTCGTACAATGCCTCGTATGGTGTCATCCCGATGGTGGAGTGGTAGCTGTTGTTGTACACAAACTCCACCAAGGGTAGGTGGTCCTCCCAGCTACGACCAAGGTCGAGGACACATGCGCGGAGCATGTCCTCGAGAGTCTGAATGGTCCTCTCTGTCTGACCATCCGTCTGAGGGTGAAAGGCTGTGCTCAAACGTAGCTGCGTCCCGAACGCCTCCTACAACCCCTTACAAATCCAGGAAGTAAAGTGAGCATCTCGATCGGAGACGATAGAAGTTGGCACACCATGAAGCTGCATAATCTCATGAACGTAGAGATGTCCCAAGCTCTCCACTAAGCCCTGCTCTCGGATGGGTAAGAAGTGAGCCGACTTGGTGAGTCGGTCGACAATCACCCAAATGGAGTCGTGACCTCTGGAAGTGCGTGGAAGTCCAGTCACGAAGTCCATAGATATTTCGTCCCACTTCCACTCTGGAACCTCCAAGGGCTGTACCAAGCCTGCTGGTACATGATGCTCTGCCTTCACCTGCTTGGAGGTGAGGCATCGAGAAACGAACTCTGCCACAGCCTTCTTCATGCCCGGCCACCAGTGCTGTCGTCTGAGATCCTGGAATATCTTTTCCACTCTAGGATGTACCGCCAAAGAAGAAGTGTGAAACTCTCTCATAACCTCCTCCTGCAAAGCGACTAGTACCATGGTACGTCCTCTGAAAAGGATTTCGTGCTCTGCTCCAAGGGAGAAACCATCAGGTGCCTGTCCCAAGGATATCTGTGCATGCCGGGTCTCACAGTCAGCGTCCTCTCGCTGTGCCTCTCTGACCCGCTGCAGTAGTGGAGGGGTGACTGTGAAAGACTGAAGGAAGGCTTCTCCGTCTTTATCCACGAAGGATATCTACAAAGAGGCTAGTTTCTCCGTCGCCTCCTCAAGTAGATTAATGCCCGTCCTCCTGCTGAGGGCATTAGCTACCACGTTCCCCTTTCTAGGAGTATAGACTATCTCAAAGTCATAGTCCTGGAGGAACTCGATCCATCGCCGCTATCTCAGGTTCAAGTCCTTCTGCGAGAAGATGTACCTGAGACTCTGATGATCAGAAAATACTGTGAAGTGCTCGCCCATCAGGTAGTGTCGCCATGTCTTCAGGGCGAAGACCACTGCTGCTAACTCCAGGTCATGGGTAGCGTAGTTCTGCTCATGCAGCCTCAACTGACGTGATCCATAGGCGATCACTTCCCGCTCCTACATCAGGACACATATGAGTCCGGTCCCTGATGCATCACAGTAGACTACATACCTTACTCCCTCCTAAGTCAACCTCAAGATAGGTGCGCTGGTCAATCTCTGTCTCAGCTCCTGGAAGCTCTGCTGACATCTGTCTGACCATACGAAGGGTTTCCCCTTCTTCGTCAAAGCTTAAAGTGGTGCCTCAACTCTAGATAAGTCTGGCACTAATCTCCGGTAGTATCCAGCTAGTCTCAAGAAACTCCGCACCACCATCACGATCCTGGGTGGTTCACATGCTAACACAGCCTCGATCTTCGCAGGATCCACTGCAACTCCCGCCTCAGAGATAACGTGTCCCAAGAAGTGGACCTCACGTATCCAGAACTGACACTTCGAGAGCTTACCATAAAGTTGATTCTCTCAAAGTGTGTCTAGTACAACCCGCAAGTGGTAGGCATGCTCCTCCTCAGTCGTCAAGTAGATCAAAATGTCGTCGATGAAGACCAAGACAAATCGATCGAGGTATGGATGAAAGATCCTATTCATGTGGGCCATTAACACTGATGGAGCATTGGTTATTCCAAAGGGAATAACCAAAAACTCATAGTGGCCATACCGATATATGAAGGCCGTCTTCTGCACGTCCTCGTCTCTAACTCTGAGCTGATAATAGCCTGACCTGAGATCTATCTTCGAGAACCACCGTGCTCCCTTGAGCTGATCAAAGAGGTCATCAATCCTCGGTAGCCGATACTTGTTCCTCACAGTCACCTAGTTCAGGCGACGATAATCGACACACAGTCGCAATCTCCCGTCCGCCTTTTTGGCGAACAAAATCGGGGAAGCCCAGGGTGAAACACTGGGTCGGATGAACCCCTTGCCCTGCAAGTCCTATAACTGTACCCGTAGCTCTCGAAGCTCGGTGGGGGCCATATGATATACTGGAGTCGATATCGGGGTTGTCCCGGGGTACAGATCAATATAATATTCTACCTCTCTGCGAGGAGGTAGCCCTGGAACATCGTCGGGAAAAACGTCCGCAAACTGATCCACCACTGCAGGAAAACCAGGACTCCGCACGTCAACTGCTCCTAGGATGAGACTAGCCAACTGATGAGTGATGGTCTGTCCTCTCCTCTGCGGATGTCCATCCTGTGCTGTGAAGGCTCCCTTCCCACTGGTGAAGGTGAACCTACTCCCATCAGTGCATACACATCGCACCTTGCGCCTAAAATAGTCAATCTGTGCATGGACCATAGATAACCAATCCATGCCCAAGATGATGTCGTAAGGCCTCGACGCTGCTACAAGAAGATCCCAGCTGATGCTATCGCCTCCTAGAGTAAGCACACACTGCCGACACCAGTGCGTAATCGTCGAGTCTTCTCCCGTAGGATTCTCTAGCCATAAGGATCGAGCCAACGACTCTGTCGGAATCTCTGAGATCCGAACAAGGGCAGCGGCTATGAAAGAGTGACTCGCTCCTCTGTCTATAAGTACTACAGAAAGGGTGGAATAGACACAGATAGTACCTCGAATCATCTCGGGCACACCGTGGTCGTAGGCCTCTGCTGCCTGGAGCTGTGCCTGTCTCTGCCCGCCAGCTCCCTGTGGTCGGGGTGGACCTCCTAGTGGTGGTGGTGGTAGAGCCTCAAAGCGTCGCCCACCACCTGCTGCTCGGCCAGCTCCTCTGCCTCGTCCGCCTCCTCCCTGCGGACCACCATGGTCGACCCTCTGCATTTTCCTCGGTGGTCGCTCAACCGTCTGCTGCTTCTTGGCACAGAGGGTTGGGCAGTCACGATCCATGTGGCCCTGCCCGCCGCACGAGTAGCACTGTCTGCCTCTTGAAATACTGGCTCCGCGCTGTGTGCCCCGCACTGCTGAGCCAGTGTCCTGAGGTTGTCTGTCTGAAGGTTTGGTCTGCCTGGACCACTGATTCATCCGTCGAATTCCAGCTGCAGAAGAGTCTGCCACGTGCCGCCCTGCGGTGGGTCTCGGTGCTGGTGTAGACTCAGCAAGAAAGATCTCGATCAAAATGGCCCGCTCCAGTACTCCCGTCTGAGTCGTTATGCTGAGGGAGATCAGCGATGCCTTGATCTCATGTCTCAATCCCTGCTCGAAGGTCCGGGCCTAGAAAAATGGGTCTCGTTCCATGTTGGTCAAGTAGTGCGAGAGATCAGTAAATCTCGCCGAGTACTGAGCGACCGTCATGTTGCCCTGCCGCAGCTGAAGAAGCTCCTGAATGCGCATCGCACGGAGTGTGGTTGGGACGAACTCCGAGCGGAAGAGGCTCTCAACGTCCGTCCAAAGTAGAGATGCCTCATCGTGCACCTGGAGCATCAAGCTCCACCATCGGCCCACTACTGCGTGCAGTAGGCTCGCAGCGAGGATCACCATGAGATCTTCTGGTGTCCTCACTAGCCTGAAAACTCGTACCATTGCCTAAAGCCAGTCCTCTGCTGCCTGGGGGTCCGTCTCCCCACAGAACCTAGGCGGTCGCTGGCGCTGGAACTCATGCAGAGCTCCAAGGCGACGTGCATCGTCAGCGGCTGGTGCTGGTAGCATCGATGGCTCGGCGAGTAGAGCTACCGCCGGTGCCACTGCTGACAAAGGGCCCTGCACCGAGGCCTCATCTCTCGGTGGGCTGTCGTCACGCTCGACACTCGGAACCCTAGCTGGCTGCCATCATGGGGCCATCCTGAAAAGGAAACAGGTGCACCACGGTCAGAACAGTATACCTGGGGAGTTGATACAAAGTAATCACAAAGAAAACTTGAAACACACACGCAATCAATGTTTTCATGCATTAAGTCGGAAATCAGAAGTCAGGGTCCTGGTGTACGGATATGTCGGCCGCCGCACCAACACTGGGCTCCCTGGACTGATAACCACACTCAATACGCTAAACATCATTGCTTCACATAGAAAAGATCAGAGTTCGTGGTAGAACCGAACTCCTCTGATACCAATTTGTCACGACCCGCCCTCGGGGCCCGTGCCGTGACTATCCCAAGCCCGCCTTCCATAGGCCAGGGGTTGGCGACTAGAACCAAGGCGTAAATCCCGGTAAAAAGGGAAGGAATTGCCTTTGTAAAATAAACAAGAACTATAGAGTAAGCAAGAAGAAAAGTAAACACTAAGTAAAAACAGAGTACAACTGAATTACGGAAAAGTAAATGGGCTAGTATACAAACCCAAACTGAAAGCAAAGTACAAATCGAATGGGAAAACAGCAACTGTAAAGTAAAAGTCGCTACACCGAGCTGTCCACTAAAAATCCCACCTGAAGGGTGGGTACAGATAGCTCCACTGCTCCTCGGGTCCCTCTGTCCGCTCCGAGCACGTCCCGCCCAGTGGAACACCTCCAGGTACCGTCCTTCTCTGCAAGCCTCAACCATGATCAACGCTGTCCGTCGTTTGCAACCAACACAACGTAGTGCGGGCATATCCCGTGTAGGGGTGAGTATAAGCTACTCAGTAGGGACCCCGAGACCCCCAAAGGTCTCCCAAAATCCACAAAGGATAAACCAAAAATGATAGATACAAACACGAAGTAACAACCGACAATGCTTAGGTATATGCCCATACATATACCTAAGTCATCAATCCCAATACATCCAACCTCCGAGCCCAAGTACAACTCAGTCCACACAGGAAAGTATATGTATTCCACACAGGAAAGTAAAACGAAATCCACACAGGATAGCACAACACAATCCACACAGGAAAGCAACAGGATTCAGCTCACACGGGTATACTTCTTCGGAAGACGATAGAGATGATCACTGATCAAACTAAGTCATCGGACCAACAAAGGATCGAAAGGTACTAACCCCCACAAAGACCCACACAAGATCGGAACCACACAGGATCTGTAGGTGCTGGTTCACACAGGACCGCTGAGCGCAGACCCACACAGGATCGGACCCACACAGGATCGGTACCACTAATCCACACAGGATCGCTGAGTGCTGTAGTCGTCATCGTCGAATCCACTAAGGATCTCTGTACTGTCGTCGTCGTAGTCACAGTAGCTGTCGCAGCCAGCTCTAGGGTTCCCGCACACAGTAAGCTCGTTTGGGAGGGTCCGCTCCATGAGCTGAGAGGCTGATACATCAACCGACACAAAGTCCAGAGTTTATGTATCCAAAAGTTCCGTATCGTCAACCGAAACTCAACGAAAAAGACGACGCGTCAATCGGACGCCCGGTCTGAGAGTTATTGTCTTTTTCGTCCCAGGGGCCCGGTTGGATTTTAAGGCAAAACCAACCCGACCGTACTCCACCTACGTCCAAACCTCGGGCGGAGTATTCCAAAAGATCTGTCTCACTAAGAGGAACTCAGAAAAGCTGACGGCACGTCAAACGGACGTCCGTAGTTCAAGATATGAGCATTTCCGCTCCGAGGGCCCGGTTGGTTTCTTGTACGAACCAACCCGGTCGAACTCATAGTAATCCGAAACCTTGAGTGCGATATACCGAAACGACCGTCTCGATCCAAGGATCACATCGCCGTTGACGGAGCGTCGTTTGGAAGTCCGTAGCCCGAGTTATGGGAATTTGAATCCAAACCGCTCGGTAACTGCGGTTTCGGGCTCGGGTCGTCCCGGCCCGAGACCCCCCGGTTGGCCCGAACTGGGTCGACCTACCCCCGGACAGGGTCGACCCATCCCGGCGCGGCCCGGTCCGGCCTGGTGGACCAGCTGGGTGCGGCGGTTTGGCGCAAGGCAGCGTGCTGGGCGCGCTGCCAGCTCGGCCGAAGGTCGAGCTGATTGGAAAAACGGGGGGTCGCCTGCCCCCCTTTGTGAAACTGGCCCCACTCATTATGGGGGCCGTTTACTTGCTGGCCTGGTGCATTAATTCCCCCCGGTTTGCCTCCCTTCCGGCCGGCCCGACCTGGCCGGCCGGTTCTTCATCAACGGGACCGGCAAAGGCCGGTCCCGTTCCGGCTTCCGACACCGGCGGCCCGGCTGGCCGCCGGTCTTCTCGTTCCGCCGCGGCCCGGAACCGGCCGCGGCCTTCGTCGTCCGGCGCGGTGCGACGGCACTGCGCCCCTCCGCCGCAGCCTCGTTCCGGCCGTGGCGCCTTCGACTTCCCTCGACGTGACGTGACGACGTCGTGTCCTTGAAATTTCATTCCACGGCGCGGCGCGACGGCACCGCGCGTATCTTCCGCAATATACTGCGTGGTGCGATGGAACCACGTTTTCTCATATGAACCTCAAGAAACAATCACAAAAAAACAAAGGAGGAGGGTCGGCCGTGTTTGTGCGGTCCGAACCCCCTCACGTTATTCGAAAACAAAAATGGGTTTTAATCCATGATCATCACCAAATTTGTATTCATGAACAAAAAAATAAAATAAACCCCTACCTCGGTTTCAAGTGCGGAGCATGTCAACAAGCCGCGGAAGACAAGCGTCGCGGAAACTGAACGTCGTTTCCGTTGACGTCGAGGTGCGCCTGAAGAGGTAAGTCACTGGAGAATCTTCGTATGCTGTCGAAGAAAGTCCAAGGAGGAATCAGCGTCTCCTTTCATTGACATGGGAAGAAAATCGAAGGTGTTGCGTCGTCGATCTTCGAAAACACACTGGCTACGAAGAAGAGAAGCGGCGTTCTTCGTCGGAGCTTATGTGTTGTTCGTGTTCTTCGTCAAGGTTGAAGAGGATGGAGATAAATTCCCAAATACTCTCACGGTGGCAAAGGATACCAACCAAAATATAATAACCTTAAAGCTTATTTTGTTTACACAAATAAACAACTTGAATTTCAAAAGTTTGAAATTCAAAACAACTGAACTCAAATAAATAACCCAAGTTGTCAAGTTTAATTAAAGAGGAGTTATAGGGAGTTTAAAGGGAAGATGAAGTGTTAGGGTTCGTATGGGCCCCAACACACTTAATCCTCTCATGGGAGGTTAAGTGGATGTGGGTCCCATGCCTAACTCCTCTTGGGAGGTTATAACCAACTTGGATAAAAATAAAATGTGTTCCCACATTTTATTTAACTTCATTTTAAATTCCCAAAAACTAACTCTCAACCCGCATAAAACGCAACCTCGGAAAAGGTCTCCTTAAGCGAATATCAGCGCTGCGAGTTTATCGGTGCCCTCGGAATTCGATTCCGGGCACCGGTTCAAAAGTTAGAAATTCCTGCTCGTTCCTTCACTGAACGTACCCGAGCCAAACTTCAGAAATTGATTCTGGGCACTCCGGGCCTCGGAATCAGGTGCCGTCAGAAACCACGCTCTTGTAAAATTCCAAAGAAAATTAAGAAAACAATTCCCTTGAATTTTACGGGTCTTCAATATATATATATATATATATATATATCATGGTGTGCTTAATACTGTTGATTCCCACAAAATTAATGGATATGTGAAAACTGAATTTTTTAAATAACTAGAATAATAAAATGTTGTCTTGAAGAAACACAATGTTGCATGAATTAGAATCTTATCTAGTGTGGAATGTAAAAAAATGAAAACATTCTATATATTCAATCCCAATGCATAAATGGAATTTATTTCATTATAAAAAAGGTTCATCGAAACAATGCGTATTTCATTGTACACTATGAAAATGAATTTCAATCACGAAATCCATCATTCTAAAATAATCTAATGAGGATACTTATGTCTTATAATATCACTATGTTCCAATGTAAATTTTTAAAAATTTGGTATTCCTGAAAAAACATTATCTCAGTAAGTGGAATTTTTTATATAACATTATCTATATGATAAAAGATATCTACTATTTTCTCTTTATAAAAATCATATTACACCAATGGTACAACCTTTGTGATTAGTTCATGTGAAGGATCATGGATGTACATTCTCAAAAATGATACGTGGAACATAACATGATCATTAAAGAGATTTAGTGGAATCAACAGTTGATAATATAATATTGTGTTATGATCTTGAACATAATAATAAATCACAACCATGCAATTTGAAATTGAATTAAATAAATTGATGGTGGGTGCTTGAAAATTTCATTGTGGGTAGCCAACAAAATTAAAATGAATACTAAAACATAATTTAAATAATGAATGTTATAAAGATAATGTTTTACCATAGTAACTCACAAATAACATTCAAATTAGGATAACATAAGAGGAAAGTGAAAACATGGGAATAGAAATGAAAACAAGCAATTAATTTCTGATGGAGAGTGACTAAGAAAATGATCATTATAATGTTAACCATCAAATACTAGTAAATAAATGTTGATCTAAAGGGCCATTTTATTCATAGGAAATGAAGGTACTGCAATAAAATTCTTATTTCAATATGAATTAATAAAAGTTAAATAATTTTCACTAGAAGATATACTTCATATCATTTCATTTTGAAGCATAATATCATCCATCGTTTTTAACATTGTCTACTTATACTTCATCTCTAACTTCAAGAAATGAGGATGAAATTTTAATGCCTCAATAACAAGTGATTATAAGATACATAATGGATTGAAAAGTCATTTTTGATGCCTTTAGTTTACACCCCAAAAACATTTATGGAATAGGTTTTCCAATATTTGTAAATATACATATAGTTACGTAAATAATTAATTTATAAATCCTCATCAAATGTTCCAAAAAAATTATTTTATAAATTTTAATCCTTATTAAACATCAAAAATCATTATAAAAATAATTCTTATAGCAGTACTACACATTTCCAACATCGATTAAATAGTTATCCCACAAACATCTTGTAGTAGCTCTTAATTTTCACACATTAAACATGTGAAGTCTATTATCATGTATTATTGTAACTTGGTAGTAACCTGAATAACCATAATAAATTATTAATAACAATTATCCTCAAGAAAATAAACTCATTCTTCAAACCTTAAATCCCAATATTCTATAATTTTATTCCATGATATCATACTAAACATTGTCATCAGTTATATGGTCATCAATATTATTCAATTTATTCTCACATAAGAATCATATGTTTACCTCATTATTATTCCAACAACATGAACATATTATGGGTTATCTTTTCCATAATTATTTTTTTCCAAAAATTTTATCATAATACCTCAATAAGTATTACTGGATACTATTACCATTCATCAAATGATTTAAAATCCTTATGAAAAAACTCATGTAAACAAATCGTTTGATATTTCATTATTGAATGATAACCTAAAAGTACATTACAACATCATTCCTTAATTAGAATACAGAAAAACTCCATACATCCACTAATTTGTTGTTGTAATCCACATCACCAATAGTTGTTGCATGTGATTTTCCTTTCTCATTAGTCTTAAGAAGTTTATACAATCTATTAAAATCTGTAGCCCTCAGATTTAGGAATTGGTCAGTGTAGTTCCCATTTCCCTTGAACTTGAATCATTTTGGTTTTGGAGGTGAATTTTTTTTTCGCATTTTCTCTATTCATATCATTAGAAATATTTCAACCATCAAATCAGTATCCAATTGGAATATGGGATTCTTTCCCACAAATAAATCTTTTATGAGTACCCTTTTGATAGTTTCCTCTTTGTTAATTAACACACATTAAGAAGAAAATAATGCTCATATTCTTTTCACTATAGTATTTATATTTTCCCATGAATTCAGTTTTTCTATTTTTTTCAAACACATTAGATTTATGGTTGAATAAAATATCTGTAACAAATTGGAGGGAAAATAAAAATATTTCCCCTTCAGTAGTGAATTCTATTATGGATAATTCCTCTATGTGACATGGTTTTAAGCCATTGACGAGTTAAATAAAATTACATTCATGATGAATTATAATTCTAGAATCATTCCCTCTATGTCATGTAAAATTTTCATTGTAGGTACCAATATATTTAATATAATTTTTATTAATGTTAAGGAAATTATTATGTATCTCATATGAAGAAAAAATTGAAAATAATTATTCAAAAATAAGTTCCTTAAATCTTTTCATTATAGAGATTCAATTTTATCTCATTTATTTGTATTCTTAATGAGGCTACACTACTGATCTAATTCACATACCAAATGATATAATTATAATGAGACTATCTAATGTTCAGAAAATTAATGATCTGAAAATAAATTTTCAGTGGTAATGAGCCATTGTCGACCATTATTCGATCAATGAAAGCACTGAAAGAAGGTAAGTGCTCCCTCATAAAGGACTCAACAGAATTTTTTACCTCCTATTCTTGTTTGAAAATCAGGCATGATTCATTTCATAATAATGATATCTGATAATAATAAAAATACATTCATTCTATCTCCCATAACAATTCGTTTCTCTTGAGAAAAATTTGTACATTTCCCATCACATTCTGCAGTAATATGGTTCCTTTGAGTTCTAGTTTTTTAATAAAACCAAAATTGCATGTATGAGTAAAATAAATCATAATGGGAAAACCACATAATCATGGGAAATTACATAAAAAATTAATCTTTTGGTTCACATACTTTTTATTGAAGGTTATTCAAGATCATTAAAAAAACTCTATAAATTTATCATATACAAATAATTATTCGTAGGATTTTACTATAGTTCAACATCCTATATTTTAATGTAAAAAAATGAATCTCTATTTCCAACTATAAAAGGACACACATCTCTAACAATGATATTACCTATCAATTAATGAATAATAATTATATAACATAACAAACCCACATTATACTCATATAGGTTTGGTTTCATTGGAATCTTGTAAAAAAATGAATCATGAAGTAACTTCATCATCTATTTCTAATTTCTTCATTACTAGAACCATTTATGAAACATATTACATAATACCATTCTTCATAACCTATGGAAAAGTTATATAATATAGGGTGATCTCAGATTCTCAATAAGGTTAAAAATGGTAGATATATAAGAATAACATAAAAATACGACTATGAAAACGTAATAATAACATTTGATGATTATACCATGCACATAAAGGCTCATATACATTAGTCATAGTAGAAAAATGGTAGTTCATAAGACATGAATCATAATGATGTCAAAATATTAAACCATGAAATCATAACATTGATATATTACGTGGCACTACATAAAACACATGAACATCTATTTTAATTCCCTATAAGTAAGGCACATTTTAAAAACATATCATGAAACATAATGGGGACTAAAACTACAAATCGAGACACACCATCATCCCCAGTCGTAGAACTTTCCTTTCAAGGGATCATGTTTCCCCCATCTTCTCAGAGTATATCAAGACTATTTACTTTTCTCTCATCATAATCTCATAAGGTATGATTCATTAACCAATGGACTTTATGGAGATATAAGTCCCACCCATAATATAATGAATACCGTTCATATGTGTTTCATAATAAAATATATAATTCATCATATCAGAAATGATGGAATGAAATGGTTTTTGTAAACATCATTCAATCACAACAAAAACCATGTAAAAGAAATGTGATTCTGAAATATCATTCTCTCATAAACATTAACAAACCATTTGAATAGTAATGTTATTATCTAAGAAAAATATTCATATGGAATCATACGTAACAAAAACATTGTGATCATAGATGAAATATTGTTTTGATATATCACATGAAAATAATTCTAGAGAAAAATATCATTTCTTCTTTGAATATATTTTCTTTTCATAAAATTACAAAAACAAATTAACATAAAAACATTAAATGATAATTACATTATAATATTAAAAGGGAATCAAGAAGGAATTAATTAATCCTGTTAGAGGAAAAATCCATTTATTTCATATATGATGAAAATAAATCCCTACTATAATTTTGTTAGAAAATTCACAAAGTACCTCGTTTGAATATGATTAAAAGATTCCTAACAAAAAAATTATTAGAAACTCATGGATGGGTAAAAATGAAATTGAAAAATTATATAATAATATTAAAAATATTTTGGAATCATTTTTTGAAACATAGATAGAGAGGAAAAATAATCAACAACATATACATTTGTATAAACTATCCCAAATAATGATGACATTGTGAAATTAACACTTAGTATTTGAATGATTGTGTTCATACATTTTTGAGACTCTTATATAATAATATAAATAATTATATTAATTTATAATATAAATATATTAGTATTTATTATATCATATATTATCCTATTTTATCATTTTATCTCGTATTTTTTAATAATATTTCATTATTACCCATATTTCGGGTGTTAACTAGTTCATTTTCTTATGCATGTTTTTATCATATAACTTCCATTTCAATATCATAGGATATACTTTAATAATTTTAAAAATTATATTCAGGTAATATATATAATATTTATTCATTATATAAATTTATATAATAATTCTAGAATGATGGACATGGAAAATGAATCACATATTATCGTGTAGATGGTAGTCCCTACGTAAGCATGCAAGACAATATCATTTCTTTAATAGTCAATGTGTAAGTAAGTGGATTATATATATATTTATTCCAAAATATATATCTAGTTATAATTATTATATATATATCTATTATTTATATCATTATACCCATCTAAATAATGTGGTGATGATGAAAATATTACATAATAGTTTAGAGAAAGTAAGTCATACGTACACACACATACGATTCTTTTGTTTCTCATAAGATAGATAACATGTAGAATATTTTTTGTTCCATAATAATAATAATAAATAATTTTACTGATTATTTTTTAGTTATTTCATTATAATTGAATCATTTCATGAAGAGGAAGTAGAATAAGATATAATTTTTAAAGATTTTGTAAAGATGATTACCTCTTATTTGGGGAACATCCTTCAGATCTCCTCTTAGGGACCTTAAAGATGGTATTTTTAGAATACCAAAACCGATATTATGCGGATAGGAATGTTTAGATGAGAAATTTTTATAGGATGGCCTATCATTAAGGTTCAATGTTATGAAAAAAAATGAGGGGTGAGGTACAATTTTATAATTAAGGGGAGCAACACATTTTTAATTTTCAAAAAATATTAATTTATAATAAATTCAATTCCCTAAATAATTCCTCAAAAATAAAATTTATTAGAATGTAATATATTATACTATTTTAACATTACTATGAATTATATTTTATACATTTTTTGGTATTATTTTGAACCTTACCATTTCGATTAACCCATAGTTAGCCTATTTTAATTTTAACAAACATAACAAAATTTCAAAAATTAAAAGCCTGTATTTTTTACATGTCTGATGTCAATTAAAAACTAAATGAAAAATTTAAAACATTTTATAGAATATTATAAATTTTTTGGTATTTTTAAATGTTTTTATGATTTTTAAGTAAATTTATGAAATATTATTTTGATAAAATATCATTTGTATCAATTTCGATTCTAATTATAAAATGCACATTAAATTAAATAATTATCAAGATAACAAGTTAACAAAGATCCAAATATTAAAATATATCCATATGAGACCATTTCTATCTAGAAATTATTTTATCATTTTAGTTATTTAAAATTATATGATTCTTCATATTTTAATTATCAATAGTTTGATATTCCCATAAATAAAATAATTATTAAATTAGTGTTGTATTGTTATTTAATATATTTATTATTTCACTAAAAAAAATAATACCTTAATAATGATTAATTATATATATATATATATGAATAATAATTATAGTATAAAATATATTTTCCAGAAACTTATAATCAAAATTATATAATAATTTAAACATGAATGTTACATCATTAAATTTTATTTAAATACAATAACAATAATACAATAATCTCAATTAAGTAGACCAAAAAGTTGAAAAATAAATTTATATCTTGAATTTATTTTTATTATGTTAAAATGTGAAATTTATATTTTTTCATAAGAAACCATTTACCATATGTGGACACATATGGGATATTTAAGACAATGAAATTTTTATTTTCATAAATTATTTGATTTAAATAATATTAATGTTACATTCAATGAAACATGTCCATATAAAAACCATATTTCAAACCTTATGTGTTAAGTGTCTAATTATATTCCGGAATTAAATTTTTTTAATGTTTTAGATTAATTTATAGGAAATGTCATTTTTTACCTAAATCACCCAATTTTCCATTTATTGTTGTATCAAAATATACAATGGTTACTATTTTTGTTAGTAAAAAACATAAAGTGAACTATTCTATGAATTTGAAACATATGAAACTAAATTTTTTGTCTGTTTTTATAAAATTCAAACTAGAGGAGTTTACAATTAAATTAATAAAAAAATCCAATAAAAATTTATGGAAGAAAATTTTTTCAAAAAAATGCACTTTTAAAACATGAAATGTTTTTATGATAAATTCCGATGTAAAATAATTTTCAAAAACAATTAATATATCACTTTAATTTAATATGAACTTTTCAAAATTTTAAAAATAATCAAAAATATTATATTTAATATGTAGAGGAATTAATGGAAAATTTAGTTCTCAATAAAATTCAATATTTTCGCTATTCATAAAAAGATGAAAATTTTCAAAAAAATGAAAAAACTTATCCCTGAGTAAATTTTGACATTATGTTTTCAAAAATGAAGTTAATTTTTTAAAATAAATGTTATATTAGTTCCCATGTTTAGTTTTAATATAGGTGCGCCATTAAAAGGTGATAAAACATCCTTTAAAAAACTATATGTTTTTGTACATCTAATTGGATTAAATATCTTCATATGTCTATAAAATATTTTAGATGGATAGAAAAACATTAACCGAATATATATTTATATTTAATTTTGTGGTTAATACTATTAATTACCTCTTATTTAACAGTATAATTGTAAATTTCATGTTAAAATAATTAGATAATATAATGTTGTTTCATTGAAATATATTATTGTATTCCACACAAGATAAGACAATGGGGTGTGTAAAGACAACTTAAAAAGGTTTCTCTTAAAATAAAAATATCAATGAAATTTAATTAATTAATAAAATTTCCATAAAAATATTAGGGTGTCACATTGTGTTCATAAAAAAATGTTTTTTAGAAGATGAATTTCTCTATTTTGAAATAATATTAATATTAATTTATATTTAATTGGTCACTGATGAATTGATTTTATATAAAACTAAAAGTCATATATTTCAAATAATTATTTAATTCTGTTCATATTATCAATTTCAAAAACTAATTCAAAAGTTTAAATCAAATAATAATATTTTACTAGTATGTCATGTTTTTTTAAAACTCGGTGTTGCGTATGTAAGAATCTATCAAATAAAATATTTTATTTGGAAAAAATATATCATGAAATGTAATTGAGTTCCAATCCCAATAACACCCCATACCCAGTTGAGGTATGACTACCATTTTTGTTTATCCCATCTCTAATGTTAATGACATTCCAAATGAATAATATGTTTTCAATAATCCTAGGAGTCATCTCTATAAAATGGATCTATATTAGAATTTTTCTTCTTCTAGAGTGTATGATTTTTCATTAGAGGTTACATCACTCCATAGCAAGTAGACATCATGTCGTGATGGGTATTTATGTAAGAATATATCCTCCAATTGTTATGTGAGGCCATTTCCTGGTCGTGGGTTAATGATGTGGCTAGTGTTGTGATAGAGTATACTACTATGAATAAGGGTTGACAACATGGTCATGTGGTCACATTGTTATGGATGTTTCCACAAAAATATTTATATATGTGTCTTCCTCATGTTCATTTAGAGTAATTTTTGGATAATACCAGGATAAAGGGTGACATATCATGATAGAAATACATATATATATAAGTATCACATCATGGAGGGGAAATAAAAAAAATGATGGAATATTCTACATAATTTTTTTTATTTGAATTAATTATATATTGAAAACAAATATATAAAGCCTTTATAAAATTTTTATAGATTATTAGGATCATATCATAGAGTTTTGGGTGTCCTATTATGATGATAACTACTACATATAGAATCATTGAGGAGGAATGAAAACATATGTATATGATAAATCTATAAAAAAGTCTGTCACACCATGATGTTGATCATTTCAGACTAATATATTTATTTCATTAAAAGAATTAATGAGGAAGGATGGTAATTTTTTTGACCTCTAAGTTCAAGTCGAGATGATATGTGATTTATTACAAGGTCTGTGGACCTAAAATTATGGGAAAAGGCCAGAATTGGTAGAGGGAGGGAAATAAAGTATTTCTTAGAAAGAGATTTCTTTAGTTCATCCTAAAGGAGGTTTTCCACACATTGACCAAAATTGGAATACCTTGGGGCTGAACATGAAGGGTGTATGAATCATTTAATCTATGGTTACACATTTAATCCTATCATAGTAGTTTTTTTTTTAATTTAATTTTATTAATGAGTATAATGTAAAAAAATTAATGATGTATCAATACTATTACAAATAAGGAAACATTTAATCATTAAACTCTCTCTCTCTCTCCCTCTCTTGATCATATATATTATAACATGATGGTTCTTCATCATTCATCAATTGATCTATGTTTCATTGTCACTATGTTATATATAAAGGTATATATATCCGTCTTTTTTTATTTAGTTATGATTTATCTTTGTGTTCTATTATCTTATGTTGCTTACATCTATTCATGTCCAATTTATGTGTTTTTGTTTCAATGATTTCTACTATTTTGGATTTTATTAGCAGCTAATATTTAATATAATATTCCTAGGATAAATTGGCATGTGTTTCTATGAAATCCCTATTAAATATTTTCTTTTTATATTAATGTTTGTTTTTTGGTAATGTTGACATAATGTGAAAAAATATCATAAAATTTAATTAATAAATTCATGACCTAATTTAAAAAAAATACCAAATAATGTTATAAAATTTTTTATTTAAAAGTTGAACCCATAAATTTCACGCCAAATTAGGAATTCCATAATATAATGAAATGTTAAATTATTGATACAATTTAAGGGGTTTTTTAAATTATATATAACCATATATACAAAACATAGATTCGCTATTATATGAATTTGGGGAAGATGAGGAATGGAATCACGGTAGCCATTGGAGAATAGTGGTTGGGATATTGCTTATGTGAGTGTCAACAGCAAAAAAAGGAATAATGTAGTTCTATTATTTGGAATATTCATATTGGTAATGATAATAAATTATCATCAATTTATAACACTATTGAAATAAATTTTCCAATAGATTTTTGATCTCATGTTAAAGTGTATGAATTGGATATATCATCATATAGTAATTGTTTTTTTGGTTATTATCCAAAAGAAGTTATGAGATAGCTTAGGGGTGAGTTGGTATTCATCCCTATTTATGATATTATTTGGTTATGTTAGAGATTATGTTCTTTTCCACAATTTTTGGTGACTAATGAGATGGTTATGCTATATGGTGATATTCTCTACTGGGGGGGGGGGGGGGGTTGTTGTTAGAGATAATATCTCAGTGGGAATCGATTCCACCTGATTTATAAGATATTATATGTTGATCTGGGACACATCATAGTGGTTTGGTTGGGAATTTACATTACCATTGGTTTTCTTGATATATAGTGTTCAGAGATGTAAAAAAATATAAAAATCATAAATGACCATTCTCCGGTTTTAACGTCAAACCACAGTTTTGATAATGAATTATTTATTTTTTACTTCAGTTATTTTTTATTTTACATTATGATGGAATTTTTAGACATCACTGTTTCATGTTATGACAAGAGAAAGAGCCCTATGCAGGGTGGTTGATCTGGTCAACTAGGATGGAGTATTATTGATGGGACTAGGTTAACACTCGAGACAAATTTTATAGTCTTTCATTTTATCTTTATTTTTTTTAATATTTTGGGAAATTATTTAAATTATCTAACCATGACTGATAAGATATATTTTGGGTGGTTGTATGATATTATTATTTTCCATATTGATAGTGTATGGGGTAACATTTTTTTGTGAGTGTTTACCACCCATATTGACTTCTGTTACTCATATCGATGAATATTATTTCATTTTAATTCATTATTATTTATTTTTATATTATAAATGGGTTATAGTTTCCTATGTATATTATGAGACACCCAAAATTGGTCAAAAACCTCTAGTGGAAGTATATATCAACATAATCTATACATTAACCCAACACATTCCTAATGGAGGTAACTAAGGAAGGGGACTTCACAAACATGATTTGGATCCATTATTACATTATTTTGATAGGGAATGGTAAATATTATAAAGGAATACGATGCATATTATTATTGATCTTATGTGTGGAAATATCTAAATAGTTCATGGGGGAAGTCCTTGATACCATGGAAGGGAATTTTATTCTAGGTTTTCTCTTTCAATGTTGGGTAATATTTCTAAATACGACATATTATTTAATTCCATTTATGATTTATAGGATTTTACTCTTATACCATTATGAAAGGGAATTTATAATTAGGCATCATATTTGAAAATTTGGATTCATGTGTCATTTTACTAATTTCCAATGATTTTTTACAATGGTAATGAAATATTGGTTTTTATTTTATGTTTAAACATCATCATATATTTTTACTCCACATATAATATGAGAGTTTAATTCTATCTAATTTACAACATGAATGGTTTTATTATTATATCTTATGATTAATTATACGTTTTTTAATAGTGTCTGATAAATAAATTTCCAATACATTAAATAAAGTGTTTTTGTCAATATAGTTACCTTGGAATTTCAATTCACTAATCCATTTTAATGATATTATTATGAAAAAATAAAAATAAAATATATGTATTATATTGGTATTTGATTATGACCAAATTAATAGGTATATAGGGATAAATGAGACCTCATGTTTGAGTACATTGATATATTGGTATCTGTATATAGAGTAGTGTAATGTTATATATGTCACATATCACCGTAATCTATTTTATTTTATTTTTCTGTAGAGATTTTTCTTGTAGTGTGTGTTTAGAACTTTAGAGACATACCATTACGATGAAATATAATGAATTTAAAAAATGTATAGGAGGGCATGACCCACTAAAAAATGATATGGAACTACATGATATGCCAATACTAAAGAGGGATAAACTCATCCATGAGATATTACTATGTTTTATACAATTTTGGACAAGGAGACTCCTTGAGCAATAACATCTCTGCCTAAGATGACACTATATTTCTAAATATACAACCTAATAGTGATTTTTTAACATAGTGGGGATAGGTGGTTTAGATATAGGCCTAATAAATATATACTGTCTTTTATAATTTAGTGATTCCCCCCAAGTGGAGTTCTATTTTATTCACCGATATGATATGAGATCATGCTAATCAATAGCGGGGAATATCTCTATTAGGGGAAAAATGATGGGATTTCATGGAGGGATATTAAGGTTCTATTTTCTTATCACTAATTCAAAGAACCCAAGTAGGTAGATAGGGACTAGGGATCATGTATTTAACCCTAATATGGATACAAATTATGGATATCCATCATGTTATACAAATCAATAATGTTTTTAGTTTATTCTAGCTTGGTGTGTGGTGGGTGATGTGTCTTTGATTTGATATGTGTTTTACATTTCTAATTTGGGGGGATTAATTGAATTTTGGTCATACAAATGGTATTTTCTATAAAATTATTTTGATTTTATCATTTTCATATAAATATATAACTATCGAATATTTTATGTTAAAATATGTGTTTTGGTGAAAAATGGTTTGAATTTTCAAATATTATAATTAAAATAGGAAATTTATTCTTTAAAATGGATATAGAATTTTTGATGTGTTTAAAAAATATTATAGGGTTTTGAAATTATATGTTTCAATGTTCCTCGATTTTATCTTGTAATGTTTTTGAATGAATTATATTTTAAATCAATTATTTCATAATAATATTTAACAAATTTTTTATTTATTCATTATAAAAGAGTTTAATGATTAGTTTTTATAAATTTTCCTCCAAAACAAACTTATACAAAAAAAATCTATGTACAATTCCCATTTAACTATTAATAATATTTTCTATTTATTATTCATAAAATTTTAAATGAATTCATTCATTTTTTCCTAGACATTCTTACTGGTTATGATTTTACTATCATAGGAAACTGCAATATTATTTCATAAGACTTCTACATAATTTCCATGGACATACAAAAATATTTAATGTGAGTTATAATTATTCTAATGTATTATATGAATCTCAAAGCATAAAATTTAGGGTCACTTAAATTTGTACACCCATGATTCATTGTGCTCTTCCAATTTACTTCTATTGCCTATAGATGGTCCTTTTTTGATACTCTCTGAGCCAATTCGATTGATAATGATTTCATTTTGGGTTACTTAAAATGAATAATTATTATGTATTGATCCAATATTTTTTTACATGGAATGATATTTAACAATATTATTTCTCAAGAGAGGATGAGGATGGGTGTATTAAACACATGGATTATCAAGCTCGAAACTGAATCAGAGATTATGGTTTATTATTAACTATTTTTTGTTCCATGGTTGGTTATAATTGATGTAGATGTGGCCCCAAATATCCCCAAAATTTCATAATTGATTTTTAAATTGGGCTCAATAAAGTGATCTATAATATTCATATGAGTAGATACTAGCACAATTCAGGGTGTTTTAAATATAATTACCTATGTTATTAACAAATAATGAGTGTTAATGCATAAGTGTAGTGTTTGAACTACTGATTGGGTTGAAGAGGAGGAAATAGTTATACTTCAAAAAAACATAACTATGGAAGGGGGAATGAGATTCATTTTTTAACCATATGGTTCAAAAAAATACACATGAAAATGATACGAAATTCATTACTGTTAGGTACCTAATATGGATCATTAATGTTTGATCTCCAAAAATTTAACTAGGATTTAATATATTTTCAAAAAATTAAATTTCTTATATATTATAGACAGTTGTAAGATAAAATATAAATCATTTACACATGGAATTTAAATACTAGAATAAAATTTATTTAAATAAATGATAGAAATGATGAAAAGGTTATCCATGGACTCTATTGAAGAAGCCACATGAAATATTAAATATAATTAAGAAATTAGTGTTTGAATATAATAATTAAAAACAAATATATGTAGGGTATAATCAATGAAATATTTACATGGGGTTGTAAAATATTACGGCACAGCTAATCTCATGTCACCTAAGGGTGATGATTAATATTAAATGACTACCACATAGTGTTCATGGAATTACAAACTTCTAATCGTGGATATGAGAAAGCAGTTGGATATTTCAATATTGATAAATTAAATATTCATCATCAAGTGGGAGACATTTATTTTCCATGAATGAGTAATGTTGGAATATAGTTTGAGGGAATAATTTAGGAGTAGGGATTTGTAGGAATTTATGTTAGTGAATGGGGTGATCTCCAAAACTAATATATTATATTACCTTCCACATATTTTTTAATAAATTTTATTTTTTGATTCCTGAATATGTTTTTTCTTATCAGAAGAATTAATAGGTATATTTTTAAAATAAATATGTTGAAAATTAGTTGAATCATATGTTATAAATTCTAAAAAATTTAGAGTGTGACCTAGTTGTCCTATAACCAAATTCATATTCTATATGAAGAACATTTATAAACTATTAATATAATGATGTATTAGAATAGTTTAATTTTATCAATAAAATTGTTAATTTAATTAAAAAATATGGAAATGATAAACATTTTATTTTCCATTTTAGAATCATTATTTTCAAAAACACATTATTTGAGAACAAGTCCACAGGGTTACATGATTGAATGCCGAATGATATACAAGATGCAATGATTAAAAACTAAATTTATTTTACTATATTTATCAAAAAATGATCTATTTGTACCAACGGACATTTATTTGGAAAATTAACAATACCTTGATCAACCTAACAACATAAAATACTCAAGTGGGTTTCTTTAGCTTTTACCATTACATTATAAAAACATCTTATATTATTCATTAATTTTTCTTGTTTTGTGGATTTTTTGGTTAATTTTTATTTTTTTCCCTACATCATTATTTTACATGTGGTTTTTAATAATTTTCATAAATGTCAGTATGATTTGTTTTATTAAGGCTTGATCATAATTTCAACATTAATGTTTAAGTAAGTTATAAATTTTATTTCTGTGAGGATTGATAATGCGGTCCTAAAAAATTACGTCGATTCAAGGGAAATCATTTACGTTCAAGGGAAAAAATAAAAAATTAAATAAAAATGAAATGAAAAATATTTTCAAGATAAAATATAATTAAATTATAAAAATATATTGTATTATTCTATTAATTTCTATACATGAACACATTTTATTTGAAATTTATTTAAAAATGGTGTATTATTCATAGTTGAGATTAAACAATTAATACTAGAAAAAACCATTACATAAATATAAATAGGAATAAAGAAGGAAATTGAAAATAATAATATTGATAGCTAGTGGGATAATAGCTTAAATGAGAATCATGTCCTAACTCAACATTATTATATTGATATGATTTGACAAAAAGACTTCCAGATTACATTTATTTCATGTATCTAACCATGTATATGATTATACTCTTCATCTAGTTTCATTTAGATGAAATTATTATACCACTCAATTATACCCTCCTCATCCTAATGTGGTTTTTGGGGTGTTTAATTGAAATTATTATAGTGTCATTCCAAAACTACCTTCATTTGGGCATAGCGAGTAAGAGACATGTTTGATTGTTTTTTCTATTATGCTTAAAATAATGGGGTAGTATATGTTTCATTCACATGGATGAATTTTTTTTACATATGGTAACATGTTTTCACTTCCTTTTATTCCATATTTTTTCTAATTTAAATTGCAAATAATATGAGACACAAAAGAATTATATTTAATTATTAAAACTGAGTTCTTTTGATAGATTTTTGGTAATTATATATTTCATTTATTGAAAAATGTGTAATTTATAATGTTTTTCCCAATATCTTGATAGACACCTTCAATAATATTCATTCTACCAACCAACAAAATATTATTGATCAATCCATGGTTGATTAATTTAATAATTTGATTATTGGGGGACAAAAAAGTTTTAAAAATATAATTGATAAAATAAATAAAAAAAAATATTTTAGAAAATGGAATATCTATAAGAGAGACCATATTACAATAGTATTTGTAGTTTTGGATTATTTTTATGAATGTTCATTGGTGATGTAATTCCACCATAATAGAATATTTGAGCATAATAAGAATTTTTTTAAATTATTGATTTACTAACCAAATATGAAAATGTAACATGTATTTCTTTAATTTTAGGACTAAATAGAAATACCCCATTGATTCATTATTATCAAGATACAATCATGTCTATATAAATAATCATAATATATCCAAGAATTAAAAAATATTTATTTATTTATGACTTCCCATTATTTCAAACCCAATCAAATAAAAAATAAAAAAATAACATTAATGCTCAAACATATATTTATCAAGAAGACCATATATGGAAGAATTATAATATGATTTATAAAATGGAATCCAAATATACTTGGATAAAGGATGAGATAGGGCCAAATAGATTATATATTAAGAAAAAATAGACTCTCCTAGGTCTATTTTCAAATCTTAACTTAAAGACCAATAATTAAAAATGGTCCCACTATACATATATCATTTCATTAAGTCTATGTGAATGATGTCCAATTAATCATAAATAAATCCAAATTATAAATAATGTTTCTTCAGTATAATAAGTGGTATGAATAATAAGTGGAATGATTGTGTGAAACTAAAGGAAGTTGATATCTATGAATTTGAAGATTCAGGATATGAAAATATATGAAACAGTAAAATTAGAAATGTTGATAGTGAGTTCTATGTTGAGGTAAATAGATTTTAGTCCCTCAAAAATAAAATTAAACAATGGATAATGACGTTTGTGTTGATCAATAAAGGAAAAAACAGTGATGGATTTATGTATATGGAAATGAATCATTACATTTTACGTTATTATGCCCTCCACATTCCATTTCTATGAAGTGTAATGTATGTGAATGATTAATCTGATTATATAAAATTACATAAGGCATTTATAACATGTAACCTTAGTATTATTTTCATTGATTCCCTCCACAAAATAACATCTTATGAGAAATTTCTAAAAATGTTTTGGTTATACAAACGAAACGTTGAAAAATGGCCACCATTAACCTCAATAATTAATTAATTTTTATCGAAAAACTTATTCCTATAGAATTTCAAGAAACTGGATGATTTTACATACAATTTAGAAAATAAAAAAAAATTATAATATTTTTTAATGTTTTATTTGTGGTAGTGTCAAAAATATTTCGTAATCATTATTTTTTAAATTGGGTCTAGAATTGATAAAATCAATTTCTAGATCCCTAAATATTGATGATAGGTCTATTAATCTGCCCATTACATGGTTGGACAACCTTTTGGTAAATTTAAAGAATCACTCAATAGAAAATAAATTTTTACCTTTAGATGTGAAATACGAAAAGAATGTTTCAATTACAAAGGATAACCATACGAAGCTACCAGTGGGGCTGTAATTTTAGTCTCTAAAATAATTTTTTCAGCCATTGATGATCATATATAGATAATTATTTTAAAGAATACCATATGTGTGGATATTTTAAATTTTTTTATATATAAAGAAGATATTAATTCAAATTACATTAGGTATATTTATAAACATTTTAAGGAGATGATTTAACGATTAGTTAATGGAAAAATTTGGAGATTGTAATTAAACCTACGAAGAACTAATTATTTGGTAATTTTACTGAATAATTACGAAGAATATTTGTAAGGATCAAGAGGAGTTCCATCATAAATAAATATATCATATTTTATTTTTTTAGGTTTTTGATCAACTCTCAAAACCCTCTTTTGGTGGGGGGGTCATATTATTTATAACCAATCAATAATTAGATATATGTGGAATTCATCCTAGTTACATCAAGTATTATTAAATGTTATTTTTTATTTGGAATTGTGTTTTTAATGGTCGGCGAAAAGTATGAGTTGGGTTCCATCTCATTACAAGTATATAATTGGTTTCCAAAACTTATTGAATGTGTGAGATAGGAGATTAGGGATAGTTTTCACGATTTTTAAAAAATTTATACTCTTTCTATTTTGACTTATTTTGATGATATGTTTTTAGTCAATTATCCTATATAATTTTTTAGTTTTCTTAAGGATTATTCACCAATATACTTAAAATTAATGCATAGTGAAAGAGATAATTTTGGATTTGGTAAATAGTATATAGAAGTTCATGAAAATTTTTCTAAGATTTGGGGTTCTTTAGGTGTGATTTATCATTATGATAATGGTGTATGTAATTATTTTGAAAATTTTGGGTTGATGTCATAAATTTTAAATGAAATTATGATGTTTTAGTTGTCTAATCAAATGTGTAAAACACCATATTCACTAAAAGCCTAGGAAATTACAATAGAATGTTGAAATAGTTTAGTAAAATAAATTTTTTTGTTTATCATGATAAAATTTTCTCAAAATTAGTAATATAAAAATAAAAAGGAAATACCACCACTAAAGTGATCTAGGTTAGATCAATTAGGGAAAAGATATGACAACCCTTTTCAATAATAAACTTTGTTTTATTATTAATTAAATAAAAGTACAATTATTGAAACCCAAATCATTAATAATAACTCATTAATTGGTATATTAGGTGCATAAAACAAAAAAATGAAAAATTTATAAAACAACATTATAGATAAATTTATTATCAAACTTATATAATTCTAGTGAAAATTTGAAATTGCACAACCTAGCTGAGGGACGTTAATAAAAAAGGGGTGAGATATAAATCCCAGTAAGTGAATAAACAAAGTATAAGAAGGTGAAGAGTATTATTTTATTAAATATGAATTTTAATGGGATGTAAAACTTGTAAGACTGATATTTTTGAATAATACGGAATGATACAAAATGATATCATAAAAGAAACATTTTAATATAGAAACAACACAAAACCTGAAATCATAAATATAAATCAAGGATAACTTCTAATAAATAATAAAACAATATAATAAATTTGATAATAAAGTAGGTTTAATCCCTGATCTGATAAATGATATCTCATGAGACTGAAACATTACCCAATTATTTAGAGCACTATATAATTGCAGTCACACTCATCGCATTTATATCATTTTCAAGATTAACTGTTACATATAGATCATTCACCATAACTTTATATTTAATAAACTATATTCCCATGATTGAGGAGTGCTTAAAACATACATGGAAGTACCTATTGAATAATGTAATGTTATGACATTGCGAATAACCTTGATTTGAAATGGTGATGATATTCACAATATAAATGGGTGGCATGGAAAATTCAAAACATAATTTTGGTTTCATAACAAGGGTATATAATGATTCCCAATATTGAATAGTGAGAGGGAAATATGTCTTTAATCACACGGAAATCATAAGGTAATTATGATTCTTTCGGAAAACGTACCCATTCATGGATAAATGGAATAATAATGGAACTACACAAAATTGGTCGTTCAATAAAAGTTTGTCAAGGAATATTCATAAGACAATATCAGTAGTATATGGATGGTACATAATGAATCATGGAAGTTATTAATTAGATATAAAGGGTTATATCATATATTTTACATTATAATGTATATAATATGGATGTGTAAAATCATACAACATCAGTTGGAATTGGAAGACAAATTTAATTACATTATGAAGGTGCGTCAATAAGGACAAGAAGGAAATGTTCCATAAACATGCTGTGTGTTACCAAAATCATTGGAGAAGTATATTGATAATGTGGAAGAAACAGATTAGGATAATAGAGAAAAAAGGTAAGACTACAGTAGTTCTCAATGTATTTTTATTTAAGTGAATTTGGAGTTTGTTGGGTTTATATTGGAAATGAGTGGGGATTTCAATAGTATTTTCGATACATAGATTTTTACCATATAAAAATAAACCAATAAAAACATTAAAATTATAATCATATTTTCCAATAATTTCTACCTAATATTTGAGGTTTTCATAATATTATATGTTAATGAACCAATCAAATTAAAATTATACTGTCAATGATGTGGAAGTGAGTCATGATTACAAATAATTGAATTTATAACCTTAAAATATAATGTAGGTTTTGTAGAAATCATAATGGTTTTTTTAAAGTATTAAAATAACCAAAATAATTATGTTAAAGTGGAAAAAATAAATTTAATTTCTTATATATTTTAGCGAATATATTACATCCCTTTTGAGTCATTTTGATGTCATAATACATTCTATATATTTATACCGTATCTAATATTTATTGAAACATTTTACTATCTCAGAAAATTTAGAAAAATTAACCATTGAATAATTTAAAAAATATGATTCCAATGATAATATTTATTTAGTAAATACAATTCTATAAACACTAGAAATTAAAATTTTAAAATTATATCCATGTTTAATGAAACATACTATTTTTTACAACATAGGTTTTCTGACCCTTATAATAATTACATTTTCAGTTCATAAAATAATATTATCATTTATATTTAATATATAATATTGATCAAAATTATAATATTAATATATTTTTTATTTCAAATATTCATGAACTCATTAAATGGAATGTATTAATTTAAATTTCATATTACCCAGAAATATAACTTCAGTTTTCTCGTAATATAATCTAATTTTTTCCAAACTCATTGACAAGTCATTTATAAAGATGAAATAGTAAAAAATAAATATAATAATTATTTGGATGAAAATAAAATTAAAATATTTATACAATTATTATTGAGATAAAATTTTCATTATTATACAAGATAATTTTCAAATGGTAATGTGTTTGATAGTGAGATTTTTATTGGAGATTTCAATGAACATGGTTTTGGACCTCATTTCTATGAGATTGAAATTCAAAAATAAAGAGTTTGTCTCGTGATTTGTTTTTGTATATCAGCTTGGGATTGTTCCATGTAAAATCCTTATTATTCTTTATCTTTCCTAATTATTGATTAATGGGATACATAGGCTATGGTATTACTGGTCGAGGATATCCTTTATTTTGTAAATATTAATTGGAAAATATCATAACAAAATATATATAGAAATCATATAATCAGAGTTCAATGTAAATATTATTAATTTTTTCAATTAATAATTTAATTTTTAATATGAAAGTATATAACATATAACTATCTAATATAACCAAATTAGTTCATGTGTTTTTTATATTCACATTACATAAATATTTATCTTTTTCATTTTTTAGAAGATTATTTAAAAAAATGTCCATGTCATAACATTTACCACCCAAAAAATGATTCCATATGACTCACTATAATATATAAGGGTGCTTCAATTACAATAGAACTTATGGTTTCTGTATCGCTTGTTCAAACTTCTGATTCTTCCACAACACATTGACCACATGATCTGTCTTGTTTCATAGAATTTTTTCTCAATAATCAAAAATGATCATCACTTACTCCTAATATGACAAATAATTCTCAAATGGTAAAATTTCCATGTTTATCACATGTTTTGGGTATGTTGTGTATGTTTCTGACGCTTTCATTGCGGCGTGTGCGTATGTCTATGGAGGGGGCATGGTTGTTTCCCCACATACCCACTTTCCAAAGGCAGGTGACATCCATCGCTTATACAGGGTCGTTTTCCCCATGATCGAAACGGGTTGATGGGATGGTTGTTCTTCCTTCCATGGATTCCTCCTCAGATCTCATAACCTTGTACAGGTCTCCCTTATAGACTAAGACATTGTTCGGGAAACTCTTCCCAGTGCCATTTCTTCATTGACACAGGTTAATTACACTACTTTTTTCGGGACATTCCAAGAGGTCTGGTCAGGGCCGCAAACTTCAGTCGGGGGAGTAGTTATACTGGACAACACTGGAATATCTGGATACCGGAATACTAAGGCGTTTGGGTTTTATCCCCTTATTATATGGATTCTCGAGGGTGCGGAAGCCCTAGGCATCCCACGTTAAATGCGGGGAATTATATGCTATTAGAATGTATCTGTGGTTTTTCTCAGCTTAATATGTTTGTCAAAGAGTATGTCGTGGGTTTATCCTCTTGCGGAGATGGATTAGACTAATCAGAACACTGACTCGAGTGGATCAAATGGGTTCAACCCCTAGATAGAACACTGATGTTGGGTTAACTCATGGTTAGTTACCCGATTACTATTAGGACTAGTGAAGAGATGAATTGGAATGATCCCAATGGGATGTGGTGGCCCATATAATAATTAAGAAGGATAATGGATGGTTAAATAAAGTGGTTTGGGAATGATATGGAGTTGACTAATAGGTGACATTGATGTTGAGATTGAGTCTCAGAGAGACCTCCAACTTATCCATATGGTAGGGAATCAATGTCCACTTAGTTTAGGATGGGGGAGTATAGAATTGGGGTGTGCACAGAGGACAACGACCTGATGATATACTAGGGCTTACGCATAGTTAGCAGCACGAGGTTGATCTTACACCACTAGGACATACCAGCGATATGCGTCCCAACTGTATGAAAGATAGCGACTTACTGATGGGTTTTGGATGTCCATGTCTTACCGCTAACATGGAATCACAAAGTCTTACCACTGCGTGAGGTCCAAAATGGCTTACCGTTGGGTAGGGAATCACAATGTATTACCACTTGATGGGGTCCCAATGAATTACCACTATATGGGGTCACAATGGCTTACAGCTGAATGGGGTCACAATGGCTTACCGCTGAATGGGGTGATCCTCAGGGAGGCCACATATGTAACTTCTCTAGGAGGCAAAGATCAAATTACACGTAGTTCGGGTTTGGTGGCCACTGACGTGATGGGGTCCAAAACAAATGATTTGTGGGATTCAACCTCAGGGAATCATCTTATGTACCTTACCAAGGAAAGGATCAAAGTCTATATAGATCATAAGGAGTCGGAACTGAAGTGAAAGGGCTCATAACCAGAGGTTGGTGGGATTGAAACTCAGGGAGGCTTACTACGTACCATACCTTGTCGAGGATCAATGTCCACATAGTTCATATAGTGTATTGTTGAACCGGTGTGAAGAGATTCAAGACCCAAGGTTGGTGGGCTTGAACCTCAGGGAGGCTTCCTACATACCTTTCCTTGGCAAGGATCAAAGTCCACGTAGATCCGGATGGGGTGGTATCCGACATGAATGGGGTCGGAACCAATGGTTGTTGGGATTGAACCTCAGGGAGGCTTCCTACATACCTTTACATGGAATGGATCAAATACCACACAGTTCTGAATGAGTGGAAACTGACGTGAAGGATGTCGGAATTAAAGTTTTAAGGGCTTGAACCTAAGGGAGGCATCCTACGTACATTACCTTGGCAAGGATCAAAGTCTACATAGTTTAAGTGTGGTGGTTGGGGCTTACACTCTAGGCTGCTAAGAGAGTATGTCATGGTTATTTCTCAATATAAGCCTATGTTAGTCATGCTCGGTATGAGAAACAAGTAGGAGAAGGCCTGACGAGCACATCGTGGAAGTTGCGTCCCGGGGATGTGGATGGGGGCTTACATGTGGTTAAAGTCCCAATAAATAATCAGGGTGCTTACATGTGGTCCGCAGCCCAAAGTGGAAATGGGGGATTATGCATGGCTAGCATCCTTGGGTGATGGAGAATAGGACATACTCCAGGGTGGAGGCCTAGGTGGTGATAATGGAGTAAGGGATGTGGCACCAAGGAAGAGAGGAGGAGTAGGGATGCTCCCTCCTACAAGAAATGCTAGGGTCATACACTAAGGTAGTTTCCCTTTCCCCGAAGACAGATGCCACTCTGATAAATAGGATCTCATTCCTTGTGAGGAATGATCTCACTCTCATGGAGACCAGTGGTCGTAGATAATTTCGACGGTGGGGAACCCCTCGTACGATGCATGACGTGAGGCCACAATTTATAGTCTTCTGCTGAGGACGATGGTACATGGCAGTTTAACTTCCTGTAGCTCGGATGAGGTCTGATCACTCCGAAACCCTTTGGAAATACATAAATAATACCTCCCACCCATGGGGGAAGGGAAGGCACTAGCAATTCCATGGTGAATGTGTTTTTTGGAGTGATCCATTGAGGGGTCCATGTTAGCGTGGCAATGTGAAGAAAACAACAACAGTTAGCATGCCAATGTGAAAATGCATGAGGCGAAGAAACGCAATGGGCGGCACCGCCCAACTGAAAATGATGTTTCTTCATGAAAACCTAGAATGTGACATGAGAAAAGGAGTTGTGGAGAAATGGGGCTCATAGGTAGAATCCTCATGAGGTACTGGTGCTTCATATAGTGGACGGGCTTCGCTAAGTGGTATTCTTCATGAAGTAAAGTGGCCTAGCCTAGGAATAGGGTATATGTGTATATGGTAAGTTCATTGTAAAGTAGAAAGGTTGTCATAGAGTAGTACTTATAGAAGGAAGGGTGCCTTTTGAATCATAGCATTGTTAAGCAAGGTGCTTCACGGAGCACAATGACCCTTCCTTAGCATATGGGTCACATGTTCATGGAGGGTGCATTGTGAAACATAAGTGATTCATGAAGACCCGAGTCCCCTTGGGGATCCCCATACTTCAAGAAGGCCTGTGGGCTCTGCAAATGGAATCCCTTCTTGAAGAGGGTCCTTATTCATGCAAAGAGGGAGGCACTTCGTAAAGCAAAAGTACCTTAAAGAGATAATGGTTCGCAGAGCAGAGATTGCATCGCAATTTGGGTGCTAAGAAGGAGAAAGGTCAATGGATCCATCCATTGGGCTCGAGGGGAGCTTGATATTTATAGAAAAGAGGTGCCACGAATGAGAACTCACTTGGCACAAAAATATATATTGCTTCACGGCGGGTTTGCGAATTTCAAACGGGTTCGGTGAACAGTCTGCTTCCTTGATCTGCGGCGGTTTCATGAATGTCAAATGGGTTCGTGAGGCTTCCTGAATCCTTTATCCATGGTGGGATAGAGAATTTCAAATGGGTTCATGGGGCCTCTGGAATCCTTGATCCACGATGGATTCACATAGGGGATGATTTTCACTGATCGTGGTGCTACGGTGCTCCGCGAATGAGCTTCTTGAGGTAGTACCTGAGGGTTTCTATTTTTTCATCTTCTTCCAAAAGTTTGGTAAAAAGAATTCCCCCCATGGACTTGGAGGTGAGTGGAAATAATGGGTCAAAAAATGTGTATCAATCACCAAAATCCCTTGAACAATCTCAAATTTGACTATCGAAGGAGGCTCGCGAAGCAGAGAGGTGATGGGAAGGCTGAGCACAACGTGAAGCTCGCCGCGGTCAGAGTTTCTACGTATCACCATGGGACCTCTTTTATAAATAGGGGTGCTAACCTATCTTTTGACATTATCATTCCACCGGAATATAAGAGTGGAAACCATGCTCTGGGCATCCAAGATTGGAACATACAAATTAGATTTTCGAGAAGACATGGAGAGGCCCGACTGGAGGATGATTCTCTCAGAACAGTCAAATCATCACATTCCTAGTGTGCGCTAGTGCATAAGTGGGGTAATAGTAGGGGTGTTAGAATTAATCCGAACATAGGTATGTGGAAGGTGTGAATCACGATACCCAAAACTCAAAAACATTGTAGGTATGGTGTGAGAATGAAGAATAACTATAGTATGTGTTCAAAAAATAGTATCCTTATTGTGTTTGCCTGATATGGGGATAAAAAATGAGGGTCGACCACTGGCCATGTTTGAAACATAGGGCTTGACTCGAAATGTCATCCATTAGTCTTCCAAAATATTGGCCCATGATAGTAGTCAAGCCATAGGCCGAGCATCCATACTATTAGGGGGGTCCTTTAGATGTGGAAGAGGACGAGGGGCTGAATATAGGGCACACAAAGCATAGAGTGTGGCGTGATGGATTGTTCGAATGGATTCTAACACACTTGAAAATATTCCACCGTGGTGAAGGCACATTAGGTGGGCACATCTATCTGATCAGGGGTCATACCTACTCCAGAACAGGACCTCTCTGGTTAGGACCTTTAATGACACGTATTTTTACGTCATATAGTGATGACAGTGCACATTGTTTAAATTTCATACCGCCTAGAAGAAGATCGGGGCTGAGGGGAAAAAGGGTTAACGACCCTAGGGATAGACCTGAGGTGGAATGCATGGGCATCGCTACATATCCCATAATGATGATAATCAATTACAATATAGTTTTTAAGCACGGTGTGGCTAGAGGCCAACACTAATAGTGGAAATCATATCTAGCAACTGATCTAGTGCATCCCAGGACTATCAAGGGGCATCCTGAACTTGTTTTGGGTAGAACTGCAGTTTAGTGTCATACTTCAAGGAAATGTGGGCTCATGCAGTTTAACGTCATATGATAGGATGAAGGGTGAAAGGGGAGATCTTTGGAAGGGAGTATGCGGTGAAGTAGTAATAAACTCGACGTGAATGTGGACATGTGGAGTTTAATCCCCACAAAGTATCCCCAGAAGAGGTTACTTAGGTCAAGAGACCAAAAGTGGAAGTTATGTTGGGCCTGATGCAAATTGGTCGAGTGTTCCTATGTATCCCCCTAGGATGGGAATCCAGTACCACCTAGTTCTGATAGCATAGTATAATGTCATGCATGACATCGAATTGCATATTTGGCATGGTTGCGCCAATACATGTCCTACCAGAACTACTAAGCCCATGTGAGTCATGATCAATGTGGGAAACAAGGAGTTATGATGTGACATTCCTAGAACATGCAGGCACATGTTAGGGGTGATGGGACACTATAAGAATGGCATCCCAATGATACTGACCCGCCTATATAACTCAAATAGGTGTGCTAAGGACTAATGCTATCTATGATGGAATTCCACGTGAACATAAAGATGTGGAAATATGTGATCTTGATGCTTGATATCTGGACCACAGTGATGGTGGCATGAAAATATGGGAAAACTATTTTCCATGTTCGAAACACAGTTTCTGTTTTGCGTTATCCTAGAATGGGGATAGAGAAATAAGGGTCGACCGCTGACCATGTTCGAAAGACGGGACCTATCACGAATGTTGTCTGAGGTCCTTAGAGACATTGGACTAATATTATAGGTAATCCAGTGTGGCATGAGACCAAGATATAAAGTGGTTCCCTTCAGACATGGAAGAAGATGAGGATCTAAATGATGGTCTCACAAATCTTGTACATGGAACGATGGGATTTCCCTGTGTAAATTTCACACTTTGGAGCTTCCAAAATGAATCTGAGTATGACAACGACATATTAGATAGAGGGAGTTGAGTCCCCCTCCAAGTAAAAGGGTCCGAAGGTTGCACGCTTCCCAAATTAATGGTCGTGGGTTGGGACATTAAGGGGATATTTATATAATGGATTGGGTACGGGGCAGTGAAGTAGACAATCCCAACGCGTAGATCCCATAGGGAGAACTTATTTTAGTGTCATAGAACACGAATCGGGTTTGGAAAAGACATTGGGGTACATGGTATGGATATTGAAAAACCATAGGTGAATGAGAAACCATGAGGTACTCTCCACACCACATGTTTTCTATCGGGGTTGGACCTAGGGTTCAAAAGAGAGAGGAAAGGTTTTTAGATTATTAGGGTAGGACCCAAGGACAATATTTTTGTGCATTCTTACACATCCCATGAGGATGTGAATCAATCCATACGTAGTTCAAAAATATGTCGTGTAGTTTATTGTCTTGCGATAAGGACATAGAGTGATCATAGGTTATGGTCCTAGAACTCATACCAGATATGATAGGAAATGTGGGATACACATGGTGAGGTTAATATGAAACCTAACATGAATGAGGACCTGGATTCTAGATCACTCTGCATTCCTTGAGAAGGTTTTAGGTCAAAAGACCAAAATCAAGAGTTAGGATGGGCCCGAGGCATAGTGCACGAGCGTTCCTACGTATCCCATGATAATAAGAATAAAACCACACACAGCTCTAGGGATGGAACAATAAGATACTAGTTCCAGAGATAAAATGGGTTTGAGGGTTTGTCCCTTACACCAAAAGAAGTAGAATTTCCTAGATCTTCATTTCCTGTTTGGATGAATGAGTGTTGTTTTTAGTTTTTTTTGTAAAGCGATGGACCTAGGATAAAATTCCAGGCATCACCACAAGAATCAAGAAGTGTGCGGGCGTTGAAAAATGGTATGGTCTATGACCAATATCCCACATGATGTCCCCTTGAATGAGGACACGACGATGTAGTACTTTTTTTTATCGTTCAACTAGGAAAATAATGTCACAGTTTATGGTCATGTGATGGGAAAAACCATGAATGTTAATTTCATTCAGTATAGAAGAAATAGTTTAATGTCATGTGGGACTAGGCGACATAGTTTAATTTCATATGGCTCAGATGTACACAAAAAAGATGAGGTTAAAACAAGAATGAGAATAGTGTGATAAATTATACCCGACGCTAATGAGGACATAATACCATATCACACAACGCACAATTACATGAAAGAAACCTCGGACTTAGGGGGCCAGAAATGGTTGGAGAAAATGGGGTAGAAGTGACTAACTCTCGGTTGAGCTGGGCCGAAATGAGAGATGTCCTAGCATTACTACATATCCCATGAGGATGGAAATCAAGACATATGTAGTTATAAAAGGTCCAGTTTGACGTCATGAAGGACAAAGCACATGAGGTAGGAGGGGATAGCTCCTTGAAGGTGGGTACATGATGTAGAAATTGTAGACCCAGCATGAATGTAGGTCTAATCCCATACATTCCACATTTTGCGGTCCTATAAGAGGTGGGTCCTAAAAGACAGAAAAAAGGGATAAATTAGTGGAACTCAATCTAGACCCAAAGAAGAGATGTATAGGCATTATTACATTTCACATGGGAATGAGAATCAATCCATACGTAGTTCTAAAATAGATAATAGTTTAAGGTCATAGAACTTGGACCATGTAGTAGTGGAATCCTTTCATGTAAGCACAAACCTCAATCTGACCCCAAAGCCCATGTGAGTCAAACTCGGTGTGGGAAACAAGGGCGGAAGTTTTTTTCTCAATACCTGGAATACACACCAAAGGGATGTCGGTGCAGTGCCCCGAATAACTCCTTACCGTGGCTTTGTCCTTCTAACGTGAAAATGTACATTGAGGGATAGTATCGGGAGAGCTGAAATTCCACATGGAAACAAGGGAGTGGAAAATGATGTGAATCATGTAGCCGACATTTATGGCATAAAGGGGTTGGGTTGACTATGGAGTATAACTATTGACCGTGTTTGAAGCACAATATCCATATCGTGTGACCTGAAATGGGAACAACAAATGAGCATCGACCGCTGACCATATTCCCAACGTGGGACTTGTATCGATTTTTTGTCTGAAACCATTAAGGGAGTTGGACATGAATGGTAGGATATCCCTTAGGCCTAACATCAATTCTATTTGGGGGTCCCTTCGGATGTGAAAGATAATGGGATCCCAAATGAAGGCTAACAAGAAGCCATAAAAATGGGTGAAAACATGTCCAAGTAGAATCCAACACTCTGGGCTCTAGACCAGAGTACTCAAGGACCATTGGTGAATCATCGAAGAGGGCCGAGGGACCCGACATAAGGGCAGGCGAATCAAAGAGATGAGTTCAAGAAAATGGAGAAAAGGCCACTCGGAAGAGAGACGTATGCACTGTGATTGTTATAAACTAGATGTTAATGGAGACATAAGCCCATACCACACTGTATACCCCTCTCCTGGAAGAACACATGTGATGGGGTAAAAATGATAAGGAGGCTTCTATGAGATGTGGATGGATCAGAAGACTAGGCATTTGGACGGTCCTAAAAATTCCATGAGGATGGGAATCAAGACATATGTCAATCTGGAAAAGGGTTATGTGCAATTTATTTTAACATAGTAAGGATACAAATAAGGGAAATATACCCCAATGAGGGATGTGTACGACATGGAGAGTAACCTGATGTAACCCCACACCACACCGTAAAACCCTATGGGAGAACTTGGGATAGGGGCCCAAAAAGGGTTTGGGGCCTGATGCTCAGGAAAAGATAGAATGTCACGGAAAAAATAAAGTTCAGCGTCTTGTTACAAGTACGATAGTTATCGTAGTTTATGGTCATATAGCTCAGACTGCATATGAAAAGTTTAATGACATATGTGTTGGATAGAGAGGGTGAATCATAGTGCCCATGGATGACCACAAAGAGATAATTATGATAGAGGACAACTTTTGACCAGTTTTGCAACACGGTATCCACCCATGTGTGACCGGAATTTGGGGAAAACAATTGAGCATCAACCATTGACCATATTTGCAACATGTTACTTATATCAATTTTCCACTCTCAATCCTCGAGGAAGTTAGCCAGTAATGGTAGGAGAGCCCTTGGGTTGAGCATCCATGCCATCTGAAGGTCCTTTTAAATATATAATGTTTTGGAAGCCCAAATGATGGGGCATGCGAAGCATAGTAGGGCCAGTTGTCGCATGACAGATGATAAATTATGTAAGGGATGTCTCAATGGTATATGCATGGCATGGAGAAATAACCCGATGTGAATAAGGACATGATTCCATACCACACCGCACAATCCCAAATGATATCTTGGGCTAGGGGGTCGAAGGGGTCGAAGGACCTGAGATTGGGCACCCTGGACAGTTGTAGATAGATGTCCTCTCATGAAGGAATTTCCTCATCGTTTCTCGTAATCCCTTGTGAGCAATGATCAGTGTGGGAAAAAAGGAACATGACTAGGCTCTCCCCATCACATAAGGGTATGATAGATGGAATCACACTCCTACCGAGGCAGAAAGAGAATTAGAGGGACGACGGGAAAGAATGCACCACTACACTCAATGTTTGGTACATATCGGGGTGGTGAAAACAAAAAAGGATAGTAGTTGACCAGGTTCTAAACACAACATCTGCCTTGTGTAACATGGTACAATCCTAATTAACTCAACATGAATCAAGGAAAAAGCCTTCACCACAGCATGTTTTTCATCGTAATGAGAGGTCCCAAACATCGGGGTTGGGCCCACATATGAAATTTCTGGGTGGTACTACGTATCCCATGAGGATGGGAATCATGCCTTACATAGTTCGGAAAGGGTTTTGCAGTTTAAAGTCATGCGGTAAGGACGAAACATAGTTTAGTGTCATGGGGGACATCTCAACGTTTAAGGCTGTGTAGGACTGGGCAGTTTAAGGACCTGTAGGACTAGACAGATTAAGGTCATGTTGGACCCTGATGTAGTTGAGGGTCATGCGGGACCATTATGCAGTTTTGGGACATGTAGGACCATACAGTTTAAGGTCATTTAAGACCGTACAGTTTATGGTCATTTAGTGTCGTACAGTGTACGGTCATGATGGACCATACAATTTAAGGTCATGTAGGACCCTATAGTTTTTGGTTATATGGGACTTTATAGTTTAAGGTCACGTAGGACCATATGGTTTATGATCATGTGGGACAATACAGTTCAAGGTCATGTAGAACAATACAATATATGGTCATGTGGGACCGTACAGTTTAAGGTCATGTAGGACCGTATAGTGTATGGTCATGTGGGATTGTACATTTTAAGGTCATGTAGTACCATAGGAATTGAGCAATGTATTATTTGAGGAACATGGTATTTGTGGGAGGATTTATAGTCACTCCATCCATCATAACCAGTGAGTATGCCCCATTGGAGTTAGCCTTGTGAATGATGTAAGGTCCTTCCCATTTGGGATCCAACATGGATGGTTTCCTACCAGGTATCATTGGTGCCCTCAGATACAATAAAAGGTCATCTTTCAAGAAGATAATGGTCAAACGTTCCTGCTGAAATCTCTTGTTATCTTGTTCTGAGGCCTTTCTAGATTATGCAGGTCAAGAAGCCTATTCTCGTTGAGTTCTTACAACTCTGCTTGACGGATTTCACCTACTTTATCTGGAACATTCTGATCATAGAAATCTATTCATAGTGAGGGAAATAATATCTCGATGGGCATGACGACCTCCATTCCATTAAACAAGGAGAATGGGGTCACCTTGGTGGAATTACGAGTCGTTTCCCAATAATCCCAGAGGGCATTGGGGAGCTTGTCTGACAAAATCTTCTTATTCCAACCAATCATTTTCTCCGGAATTCTAGAATGAATTTTTCTGAATGCCTTGATCTGTTCATTTTCTTTCTCATGATAAAAAATTGTATGGTTAGACTAGATGTTTTCCTTAGCACAAAATTTCATCAACTCAGCTGCTCGGATGTTCGTGTCGTTATCGTTGAAAAAAGTGCTGGGGACTTCAAATCGGTAGATGATTTTGGAGATCACAAAGTCAACGATGGAATGATCCTTGACCACTTGGAGTGGAACTGCCTCTGCCCACATGGATAAAAAATCTACAGCTTTCAAGATGAATATGTAGTGGCGAGCTATCAGCGGTGGACATGGTACACAACATTGAGTACCCATACCATGAATGGACAAGAGTAATTGTGGAGTGGAGAGGATCTGACAGACGATACTTGAAGTTTTAATGAATTTGGAATGCATGAAACCTCTTTGAAACCTTGATGCAGTCGTGGATCATGGAGGAAAAAAGATGCCCCAATCTCTGGTTCTAGTGAGATAGCTTCATCTAGGTCTGATGAGCCCCATAGGAACCAGCATTGAACTACAAAATTACTTGGGAAATCTCAGCTCCTTGCATTCAATAGAGGAGGACCCCATCAAACCCACACATGTAGTGGATCTGATCAAGACTAGGGTGATCATAAAGGGTAAAATATAATGTGCGGTGTTAGATTCACTCACGCTCGACCTGATCTCTTGGGTGATTATAGTTTTGGAGGTACTTGACAAAGGAGGTTCTTCAGATGGAAATTAGATCAATCACTACATTGGGGGGACATGGGGTCGTGATGTGGAGGTGTCGAAAGTAATGTGGTTTACCTATAGGTTCTCCTCATCACCAGGAGTGATAGGAGTACTGACTCTTCAATGAGATTTGTGGATAATCAGGTCATCCTATTCGGGATCTATAGGTGATGCATTTAGGACGTCCAGTGCATTAGCTCGAATGTTCTGAGATCAAGGGACATGAGTAACTTCGTACCAACATCATAATCTGGCCAATAGCTAGAGAGTGCGTTCCAAAAATTGAATGAGATCTTTCTTTCTGAAGACATTGTCATAGTTGATCTTCTTGATGACTATTTCAGAGTCCCCTTTCACATGAAAATGGGGAATATATATCTCGAGGGTCACCGTAAGGCCAATAATGAGAGCATGATACTCTGCCTTATTGTTGGTGTAGCCTTCTCGATAATAGGAATGAATATGGTAGAATAGCTTGTGTTGGGGTAATGATGATGATATCCAGGCCTACTCTGTTGAGGCTAGGGTTATTGATCCTTATGCCATTGGGGATCTGGGAGGCACCATCGAAGTGCATTTTCCAACATGGGATGAGTTGTTCTACCGAGAGGATTGCCTCATCGGGAAAATCAAGTTCTAGGGACTAGTCCACATGATCTGGATTGGAAGAAAGGATGTTTTCCAACACATTCCCCTTAATAAAATTCTAAGGGACAGACCTAATGTTGAACATTAGGAGAATCACTGCCCACCAAGCTAGATGGCCGATCAACATGGGGTAGTTTGGGATGTATTTCAGTAGATCCACGCACGACACCATCTGTACCTCCTGGTGCTTCAAGTAATGTCCCATATTCAGTACTAAGAATACAAGCACAAAGAATATCTTCTCGATAAAGGAGTATCTCATCTTTGTATCGTGGATCATGAGGAAAAGGTAGTAAAGGCTATTCTACGTACCCTGATTATTCTTCTAGGTGAGAAGTTCTTTGAGAGATCACTCCAAGGCAGTCACATAAAGGACCAGCGGCAGTCCGGAGAATAGTGGCATTAATATCAGAGGATGGAATAGATATTGATTGATTTCCTCAATAGAAGTTTGACAGTCTTCATCCCACACATAGAAGAATCTTTTCATCATGAACGGATAAAAGGGCTAACACATATCATCCAAACACGTGATTAATCATCGTATGTAAGCTAAGTGTCCATGGAATCCAAGAATCTCATGAATGTAGTTCAAAAGAGACATCATTCTAATGGCCTTGATCTTCATTGGGTCGATCTCAATGCCCCTGCATCTGGCAACGATGTCATGAATCATTACAGAGGTGCCCTCGAAGGCACACATAAATGTGTTCATCATCAGGTGACTGGAATGGAGGAAGTCAAAAACGTTATCAATGTCCTTGAGATGGACCTGATGATGGTGATATTTGGCCACCAGGTCATTCATGTAACATTCAGCCAACGTTCCGGAGATCAGTTTAAATATTTGATGCATAGCCCACTGATAAGTGGCCCCCACATTCTTTAAACTGAAGGGCACAACTTGGTAACAAAAAGTACCTTGTAGTGCCCCAAAATTATCTAAAATCCTCATGATCAGGGGCCATTTGAATCTGGTCAAACCCAGAGTACCCATCCATGAAGGAGAGTTCTTTGAACCCTGTTATAGCATTGATCAAAAATTCAATCACAAGAAGTGGAAAATAATCATTCAGATAGAGATTGTCGAGAACACAGATGTCTATGCAGACTATAATCAGTCCATTATTCTCCCTTATTAGCACAATGTTGGCCAGACACTACGGGTACTGGACCTCCTTAATGAAACTAGCTCTGATGATCTTTTCAACTTCTGCCTCAAGCATGGCACTGTGAGAATGGTGCATCTTCCTAGGCGGCTGCTTGAACATGCAATGATTTTCCAGGAGACCAAGGCGAAGGATAACTACCTGAGCATCTAGTCCTTTCATCTCATCATTACCCCAAGAGAATACATCACATTTTTCTTTGTGGAAGTCTATGTACTATTGTTGCTCCTTGAGGGGTATGGCGGAACTTATCAACATGGGTTTCATGTCAGCATCGTAACCTTGGTTCACATGTACAAAGTCGCCAACCATAATAGATATATCTTATACAAATGTGAGGTGGGGGAATCCTCTAAATCCTTTTATTCACTGATGGGTGAGGGATCATCGATGGTTAGAAGTTTCTCTACATTGACATCTCCTGATTGGATGATGGTACCATCCTGAACAGTAGTGGACATTGCATCGAGGAAAACAAGTGCAACCACAACCATAGAAATAAATTATATTGATCCAATACCATCGGGTATTCGACCCAATGGGCCACGAATTAGGATATCAAATCAATAATGGTGTGTTGTCCTGATCCGGTTAATTCTGGCTCGGGGAAACAGGAAAGTATAACATATTGTTGTTTCTATGGGGCAGACAGCTCGATAACTTATGAGAGTAGGAGGCTCTGGGATCACCTGAGCCTGGATTGTGTAGGAGTATGAATTGATATTCTGGAATCAAATAGACTTTGGAATGTCCTCCCCCTCATTCCAGAAACATTGAATCATTTCACCATGTCTGGAGTTGTAACCTCCAATCTATGGACAAGAATAACGTATGAATCATCAAGATCTTCCCACAGGACCGTCGCATCCATACCATGCTTGACCTCATTAGTCTAAATCTCTTTCTCCTTTCTCTTCTAGTAGTCGGCATCTAGATAGTGGGATTCAAAAGGGGAAAATGATTATGCATCAATATGAAACACACCAACATGACCATGAAGGGAGTACTTTATGCACTGATGATATGATGATGGAACCGCCGCATGCAAGTGGAGCCACGACCTACCCATCAACGTATTGTAGGAAGTGTCTTCAGAGACAACCATAAAATAAGTGATGGAAATTAGACAACTAAAATAGGTCTTTATAAAAATATTTTTGACCGGTGTCTTCTTAGTTCTATCATAATCATGGATTCTTAGGTCAGAGGGACTCAGCTCATCCTTAGACAATAATAGCTTTCACGGTGTCTGAGTCAGGATTAGGTTGATTCCATAGCCTGTGTTGACAGGACAATGATGAACCTCCACACCATTGAACAAGCTAGTGATGTAATGTAGGAGAATTTTCCAATTTATGGTAGATCCTTCATCTTCTCTAGATAACGAGTTGATGGAATGGAATTCAACATTCTTGACTGCCTCAATATGAAAGTCTTCGGCGGGGACTACCTCCGTCTCAATCTGGAGGGGGATTCTTAATGCCTTTGTTAATGCCTCATGCATATCTACTGACAATATTAGGGACTACAGGAAGAAGATCATTGTTGAAATTCTAGAAAGATGTTTGATAACATCATATTTTAGTGTCAGGTGTAAACTTCTGTTAACAAGAGGTCGCTCTATGACAGGAGGTATGGTGGGCCCTGCCGACGAGGCCGAAATATGACTGGTGCTAGAAATATCCTGTTACTCACTAGTCGATGCATGCATAGGTACTACTGGATGAGGTTCAGATGATTGAGACCGGCCTGTGGAAAAGCGTGGAGAATCACGGCATAGTTGAGGTGGCTCTGCCTGATCCAACAACAGGAACAACGGCAAAGGCATGCCTGATGTAACTAGATGAGGAGGCTATGTAAACTAAGCTCTGTGCGGGGCCAGCTGCCTAGTTTCGGTAGTGTGCAAAGACTAGCTGTAAGTGCTATCCAAGGCTCTCTGATGACCTTTATTTTCATTACTTCATCGGCACTGACGACGAATGATAATGTTGCGAGTTTCCACCTAACACTCCACATCTTCAGTAATCATGTAGGAATTTACCAGCTCTATGGTATTAACCAAGGAGTACCCTTGATCGTAACTCGAAGAGTCGTCCACTACCAGATGTATTATGGGAAGGATCTTCTTCCCTAGGGGAATGAAGTCACCGAGAGCAGGGGATGATGATGGCATTGGTGAGGGACTTTTCTTTCTCTATCTTCGCCGATGTTTGCTCTTCAGTGAAGAGGTTGGATGAGACAATGATAAAGAAGTAGTATATGTGACTTATGAAGGCTCCTCAAAATTCATCCATGTACAGATAACATCATGGGCATAGAAGACTGTTTTACATGCCATCATGTTGTCATACTTCTGTGAACCACAGTTAGAAACCGGATGCCACTCATCATCATTTTTGTGGTTGATGTGTGGCCTTGCGAAGATGCATGACACATGTGCCAGAGCCAGGCTTGAAGGGACTACGTTGTTATCCACCTCATCCTAGAGCATGTTTTTAAACAAATATCAAAATTTGAGAGTGTTCCCAATGATCCAATTTTAGTGGCAGTAATTGGGGCAATCAGTGAGGTTCTCCCATTTTGGACTCATGCACTCAAGAAAACGTACAATCCACTTCTATAAAGAAATTCAGAAATAACCATTGTCTTATGACTCATTGAACAAGTAGGTATGGTTCCTACTATCCAGAAAGGGGGATCATGGATCATGACCTTGAGGAAGGGATGGAGGGTCCTGCCGAGGAGATGGATCTTGGTTATCTGGCTTAGGTGCTGGTGGCGGATTGCATGGGGGCACTTTCCGATTCTGAGGTGGGTGCTGTTGGGGTGGAGGCTACACCTGAGGTGGAGGGCCTTTGTGAAACTATTGAGGTGGCTCCACTGGTAACAAATATAATTGCCTGGGGGCCTCTATTTGAGCCAATATGCAGGCTCGTCCATAGATGTCCATCTTGCGGGGATTGCATGAAGCAATGGACCTCCCTGCTTAGCCTGCTGTAAGGCTTCCTCTAGGAGATGGGCCTTAACAGAGAAGTCTCTGAATCCCCTAGGTTTTAATGGGTGATCAGAGAGGGGATTGGTTTAGTATTCAGAATCCCAATGCATATCATTAGTAATTGCTTCTGAGTCAGGGTCATGTCAAGAGAGTATGTGAGTCCTTTACATCGGGTGACAAAGTCATCAACATTTATATCAGGAATATGCTTATACTTGAAGATGTCTTTGATACGTGTATTCTGAGTGGTAGAACTGAACTAGTTGAGTAATTTCCTAAGAAGTTCCTCCCAACCGGCCACTAACCCGATGGGGAGCTGGCTGTACCAGAATAATGCTGACCCTTCCAATGTCTGTATAAAACATCAATGTTTGGCGGCTTCTGGCTGCGCTGCAGTTCCCAACATGGGGCCACACCTTTAAGTAAAGTGGGCCAGGTGCTGTGACGGGTCCCCTATCCCATTAAATGGGGAAATTTTGGGATTCCCAAAACTGGGGGGTTCTAGAATATCATCCATCCATGATGGGTATTGCTTTCCATCATGCAGTATTTCCATCTGTCGAGTCTCTAAGGATTCTGGGGAAAGGATGAGTGCCGCCATTTGATCATCCTGGTGGGGATTCCTATCTTGATGGGGATCCCTATCCACTATTGAGTTGGAGGGTTCGTTAACATGATAAATAGGCCTAGTGGCTCATGGAACTACTAGTGGAATGAATTGTGGAGCGGCTGGGGGAATCAGAGATAGGTCTCGAGGATTGTCTCACCATTCAGAAGGGGTTGGTGACACATACCATTGCCTCTTTCTATAAGTTCCAGCCTCAACCCGGTCAGCATGGTCTGGATGGTCAGGGTCACCAGAGAGAATTTTGACAAGGGGATGTTCTTCTTACCCTTTCTTCCCTGGTCGAGGATCATCGTTGTTTAGTCTTCTCTCCATAGTGTGTTCAACAATGATTTTGTCAACAAACTTCTTCTGTTTGGGGAGTTGTGGACACAATGCATCTTTTTCGGGGTCTCCTTCTTCCTTATACAATGATCCAGATTGGTCAAATGCTTGGACGACTCCTTGGATTTCCTTTACCTTTTGGGATTCTGTCTAAGGACTAGTTCCTCGGTGTGCTAAGGAAGACCCAAAGGATTTCTCTACTGGCGAGTGACCATTCCAAATGGATCCAGTAGCTATAGCACACCCTCAGAGGGTAAGTCCCCATCAAGTAGCTCCATCTCATTCTCTCCCTCTGTAGTTCAACCATATTAACCGCGACCCTTATGGGAGGCATATCCTCTATGTCGCCTGGCTAATCGGACTGGTGCCAGATGGGACTGAAATGGAGGGCCAAATATTGTCCCCAGCCATGAATTTGAACATGCGGATAAGAATCCTTGATTATCATTCATAAAGCTTTAATTCCCTTTACCCATCATTTTTGGAGGGTCTTATGCTAGCCTGGTGACTAATGGTCCTAGGCCACATGGAGTGCAGCCAGATTGACCAAACAGAATTGTTGGTCGATATCTTTGAAGTGTTCTTAACAATTGGTGTAGGCCACTCGTCGATTCCGAAGGCAGAAATGAGTCTCCCAGATGTCCTGGTTAAATAATCCAACCTCCTCCTTGGTGATCACTTCTAGTAATCTAAAATTTGGTGCTGCAACTGGGAATAATATCTTGGGGAAATGGTTTGATGTGAGGATATCCAACAAGCACCATGGTCTAGACTAAGGGTCTAGCCCTTCATTTCCCCACTCATCTAATAGAGGTGGCTTAGGAACTGGTATTGCTACTAATTCCGACCGCTGAGATGGTAGGCCTTCCCATGGAGAATACAGTAAGTGAGATGACTAACATATTCATCTTGTGGTATCCTCCAAAGAGTATAGTGACATGGAGACCACATCGTGGTAAGACGGGACGATGAACATAGTTTCCGACACAGGGACTACGATTGGTTTCAATTGGTTATCCGGTTGCATGTCCATCATTAATCCCCAAAATAGATCTCCCCTATCACTAGTTGTGGTAGAGGGTGCTTCTGGTGATGGTGGTGGCAATTGCATGGCTGGAACCTGCGTGGTTGCCAAATTTTCATCCTCCTTGATATAACAACAGAAGGAGGTGGGTATCCAATGGACCTTATATTTTAGTAGTATGAGGATAATGTGCCTTGTTCCTGCACTAGCCCTTGAAACGAAGGATATAGGAGAGGGTTGTATCGCTGAGTCGTATTTCACCTCAAAATCTGATAAGTAGGCTGGTTTGATCTCGGCCTGAATCTTCACGACATTATTTTTAAGGCAGAGATGACCCTCCCTCTTTCCCTGTGATGGTTCTTCAGGACAGGGTAGATTTCTGGCATGAGGATGTCCATCATCCGTACTGGTGCTGGGTGTGGTGGACTTCCTCCTAAGTGAGTTGGGTTGCGAGAAGCACCTGGACAGATATCCAAAGGGAACATGGGGATTACCTCCTTTTCCAGAAGCTGATGTGTGGAGGGGACCTCCGTGTGAAATGTTAGAGTGGGTAGGACCACTACTGGAGATGATAATGGCACGGGTAGGACTTCCATGCTTGCTTCTCCTGGCAGCGTCTGTGCATGGAGTGTCCTTGTACTGGTCAAGCCAAACACGGGTAGGACCTCTGTGATAGGTGCTGGTGAAGTGAATCTTACCTTCACTCCTCTAATTTTTGAGGTGAGGAGGACCTTTTCATACAGTTAAAAGGAAAGGGGAAGCCCCTTATACTTCATATTTACCTGATTCTAGGCATCTCCATTTTGGTAGTCCGTGGTAGATGGAATGACCTCACAACCAATGTATTGAGAGCAAGAGAGGCTTCTGTACAGAGTGTCACTGCCATAGGGAGGAAGATATTATGGATTGAAGGTAGTACGCAGTGGACCTCCACGTTGATTTTGGATGCAGGGAGGACCCGGGTTGTCTATAGTGGCGGTACAGGGAGGACCTCCATATTGGGTGTCACTGCAGCGGGTAGGTCCTCGGTGGGTGCTCCCTGCACCAGCAGCCGAGATATTCAACCCATCCAGCCTATGGAAAAGTTGAGTCCTCGATCCATGATGATTATATAAGTTCCCCTACTCTGTGTGCATATGAGGATGATGATACCCATTGGCAGTGGCCCAAGCCATAGTAGTTGCTGTTGTCGACACCCCTTAGCAGTTTTCCTCCTCAGCGTATGCCCGACGTCAGCGTCAAGTCTACCGGACATCGGCCGGTGGTGCAGGTACATAGCTTACCTTATCTTTAGCCCATGTTACTAGGTGGCGGCACTGGAAATACCTAGTGGGGACCTCCTTGGGGTCCCCTGGAACAAGATGTTGATGAGGCTGGCCCATACATCCTCTACCTCGTTGGCGTAGGGGAGGGAGTCATCGAGAGGTTCTGGGGAGAGGCTCTTGAAATCATTGGATGTTAGGGTGGGGAGCAGTGGATCCCTGCATGGACCTATGGCTGGCGGTGGCTATGAGGAACAAACACCTCTAAATCCCAGTGGACCATATCCTGAGTCGGGATAAATCCCTCCTTGTATTGGCGTACAAGCTCACGTATCACCCTTCATTTTATGAATTAAGAATACGAGATATGGAATGGGGGACCAATAGCTGCGAGTGTGGATGTCGTCAGAGAAACAATTGAGCCATGTAGGATTGCCACGTTGATGTTTCCCATGCCCCTATGTAAATGGGAAATTGGCGATAGGGTTCAGGGTGTAGTAGCTTGGTTCCTGGAAAGAGGGGAGGTTAATCCATTAGTGCTGAAATAATGAAATTGACATCGAGTGCCCCAACTCTATTCCATCTCCCACGACTAGTAAGATGGATCCACGCTGACAATGTCACAGACTAGGATGTCCAAATTTTTGACTGCCCTAACTCCTGGCGAGTTTCATGCCCGTCCCGCTATTTTATTGGTGGGACGTGGTGCCAGATAACTGGATCATGTGACACACTAATTCACTGATGTCTCAAATTATTCAAATCTCAACATTTAGGAGGACACTCTTCATTTCGGTTTAACCATTTCTGTTTATGACAATTTCAACGGGGCGCACACATCCATCTATGGAGGGCGCAAGGCAGTTTCCCTACATTACCGCTTTCCAAAGGCAGGTGGAATCCATTTCTTTTTCATGAATGTCTTCTCCTTGATTAAAATGAGATGATGAGATGTTGGCTCTTCCTTTTTTGGATTTATCCTTGGAACTCGTCACCCCATCTGGGACTCCCTTGTAGACTTTGACGTTGTTCGTGAAACTCTTACTAGTGCATTTTTTAATGGATTACATTTAATTACAATGCGTCATTTGGAACATTCCAAGAGGTCCAGTTAGGGAAGGAACCATCAGTTGGGGTAGTAGTCACGTTGGACATCGCTGGCGTGTTTGGACACTGGAACACTAAAGAGTCCAGGTTTATTCCCTTTATTATAGGACTTCACGTGGGTGCGGAAGCCCAAGGCATCCCACGTTGAATGCAGGGAATTATATTCTATAGTCATGTGTATGGGATTTTACTCAGATTTCTATGTTTAAAAAATTGAATATCTTAGGATTAATGTCTAGCAGAGACAGATCAAAATGATTGGAACACTAACTAGAGTGGATTAGATGGTTGATACGCCTGGAGGGAACACTGATGTTTGGGCTAACACAATCATAGTTACCCAATTAATTGTTGGACCGGTGAAGAGATGAATTGGGATAATCTAAACATGATGTGGTGGCCATGAAAAATATCAAGATGGATAATGAATGATTAAATGAAGTAGTTGGAGAATGAGATGTAGTCACCTCATGGGAGTCAGTGATGTTGAGCTTGAGTCTCAAAGTGACCTCCTACGTATCCATGTGGCCGGGAATCAAAGTCCAGGTAGTTCAGGATGGGGGATTCTAGAATTGGGGTGTGCACAAAGGACAATGACCTGATGATATACAGGGGATTATGCATAGTTAGCAGCACGAGGTTCATCTTACACCACTGGGATGAACCAACGATATGGGTCCCAACCGTAGTGATGTCAGCGGCTTAATATTGGGTTTGGTATGACAAAGGCTTACCCATAACATAGAATCACAATAGCATACCACTGTGTGAGGTCCACAATGTCTTACCATTGGGTAGGTTATCACAATAGCATACCGCTGGATGGGGTTACAATGGCGTACCGCTGGATGGGGTCACCACGACTTACGGCTGAATGGGGTCACAACAACATACATCTTAATGAATTTAACCCTCTAGGAGGCCACCTAATTACATTTTATTGGTGAAAAGGATCAAATCCATGTAGTTCAGGTTGGGCTGGAACCAACGTGATGGGGTTCGGAACCAATGGTTGGTGGGCTTGAACCTCAAGAAGGCTTCTTACGTACATTGCCTTGGAAAGGATCAAACCCTACATAGTTCAAAAGGTGTCATAACTAATACGAACTGGGTTGAAACCCATGGTTGGTGGTCTTGAACATCAAAGAGGCATCCTACGCAACTTAAATTGGCATGGATAAAAGTTCATGTATTTCAGATGGTGTGTTGGTGAACTGACGTGAAGAGAGTCGAGACCAAAGGATTGTGGGCTAGAACCTCGGGGAGGCTTCCTATGTACCTTACCTTATCATGGATCAAAGTCCCTGTAGTTCTTGATTGAGTGGGATCCAACGTGAATGGGAATCAGAACTTGTTTTTTTTGTATTGAACCTTAGGGAGTCTTCCTATATACCATTCCGTGGAAAGGATCAATGACCAAGTAGTTCATAAGGGGTCAGAACCAACGTGAAGGGGTTCGGAACCAAGGGTTGGTGGGCTTGAACCATAGGGAGGCTTCCTACGTATGTTACCTTGGTGAGGATCAATGTCTATGTAGTTTAGGTGGGGTGTTTAGAGCATGCACTCTAGGTTTCCCAAAGAGGATTTCATTGTTGATTCTCACTCTAAGCCCATGTGAGTCATTATCGGTGTGAGAAACAATATGGAAAAGGCATGATGATCACATTGCAGAAGGTGCATTCGTGGGAAGTGGAATTGAGGCCTACGTATGATTAGCATCCCAAAAAAACATAGGGTCATAGGCATGGCCTGCAGCCCAATGAGGAAATCAGATCATATGCATTTTTAGCATCCTAGGGTGATGGAGATTTGGACTTACACCACGGTAGAGGCCCGAGGCATAACAATGTTCAAAGATATTTGTCTCTGAGGAAGAGAGGAGTATTGTTGCTACCTCTTACATGAAAAGCTATGGGCTTACACAAAGGTTGTTTCCCTTTCCCCATGGAACGATGTCACTCCCAGAAATAGGATAACATTCTATGAGATGAATGATCTCACTCTTGTGGAGACCAGTGGACGTAGGGAATGTCAAAGGTGTGGAACCATGCATACGATGCCCAGAGCGAGGCCATAGATTAATGTCATGTGGTGAGGATGACGACGCTTGATAATTTAACGTCCTACATCTCAGATGAGGTGGGTTCACTCCACTCCCCTTAGGACATACATAACTGATACCTCTAGCCCCTTGTGGAAGGTAAGGCATTCTCAATGCCATGGTGAACGGGTGTTACAGAGTGATCCATTGAAGGGTCCACGTTAGCATGGCTATGTGAAGAAGAAATAGCCATTAGCATGCCTATTCGAAGAATAATGAGGTGAAGAAACACAACAGGAAGTACTGCCCGAAAGACTTTGAAGTTACACTGTGAAAACCAAGAAGGTCACATGGGAAAAGAAGGTGTGGAGCAAAGGGGCTCATAGGTAGAATCCTTGTGAGGAGCGGGTGCTTCATATAGTGGAGGGGATTCACGAAGGGGTATGCTTCTCCATGTGAAGTGGCATATCATAGGAGTAGGGAATAGGTGCATATGGAATGTTCTTCATGAAGTGGAGAAATCCTTATGGAGAAGTACTTCATGAAGCATGGGTTCCTTGCGAAGCATATCACAGTGAAGCAATGTGGTTTGCAAAGCCCAGTGACCCTACATTATCATGTGGGTCACGCGTGCATGGAGGGTGCTTTGCGAAGCCTATGTTATTCATTATGACCCGATTCCCCATGGGGATCCCCTTCCATTACGAAGGCCCGTGGGCTCCACGAAGGGAATCTCTCCTTGAAGAGGGGAAAATTCATTAATTGGGGGAGGCACTTCGCTATGCAAAAGTAACCTGAAGAGCTCGTGGTTTGAATAGAAGGTATTGCTTCATGATTTGGGGGCAATGAAATCGAATGGTCGTAAGATCCATCATTTTGGATCAGGGGGATCTTGGTATTTATATGCAAGAGGTGATGTGAATAAGATCTTTCTCAGTGTGGAGACGGAGCTCGCTCCACGGTGGGTTTGTGAATGTCAAAGGGGTTCATGAAGCAGCCCACCTCCTCACTCCAGGGTGGGTTCGCGAATGTAAAATGAGTTCGCAGAGCCTCCCTCCTCTATACTGCATGGTGGGTTCGTGAAGGAGAATCTGGGCATCCGTCGTAGTACTGTGGGGCTCCGCGAATTAGCTTCACGAGGCACTACTTAAGGGTTTACATTTGTTTTTCTTCTTCCCTAATTTTTCCCCCAACAATGTACTTTTCAAATAGGGGTAAATGGAACATATCATGTACATGAGATAGGTTATGTGGAGTGATAGTAAATAGGCCACTATTCTAATTCAATTAAAGATCTTAGATGGGATTTTTTATCAATAATTAATATTTAACTTCCCTATAAACCAAATGGAATTCCTCCTTAGAAATAAATGAATGATGAAATTATCACTAACCTCAATCTCATTCCCATGTCTATGATTTAATGTAAATATTTTCTATTGAATTTCAGGTGATATAAAATAAAACAATATGGATTGAACATTTTTTTTATATTTTGGACATGGTTTGGTCGCATAAGCTTCCACTATACTTAATCATCATAACATGTTAAATTTCAATGAATATTTTTATAAATAGCCTCATAATGTTACATTTTAATGCTAGAATGGAAAATAAAATTATGAGTACTCCACATGGGGTGGTTGTTTTCCCCAAAATCCATATAAATCCTTTGACAATGATATTATCATATCCTATAGTCCATGAATGGTCCTTTTAGAGAGACCATATATATTTGGATGATTAGAATTGTCGAAGCTCAATTTTGCAATCAATGTTTTCTAAAGGATTATTCAACTCATTGAGGTAAAACTTGTATAATGATTAAATACCATATATCATTGAACTCCCCAGAGTCTAACCACTACTATTATGTATATCATGTATAGATGGCCAATATGGGAATGATTATTAATGTAAATGAATTACATTTTTATTATAAGGTGATCTACTACCACCAACATGGAATTATTTACTTTATATGTCCTAGTGAGTCCTATGATGAAATAAATGGTTACATTTTCACCTCTCTATACTGATATAGGAAATAGATTCATCATATACTTATACATTTTATATTCAACATTTACTTTTTTTCATACCAAGGATCGAGATCTGAATTCTGTAAATCGTCTCTTCATGTTATAAAAAAAACGTCTATGTGAATCTATAAATCATAGTGCTTCTTAGATGAAAAGAATATGATTATATATAAAAATCATACATATGATCTCTATTCAGTTATAGTTTTTTATGGATCCTATATATAGGTTCCAAACCATATAACTCCATTTTTATTAAATTTGTATTTAGGAATACTCACTAAATTCTTCTATAGAAACCCATCATATTTACGAGCCTCTTCGATTCTATCAAAAATATAATGTTGAAATGGTATTTATAATATTAGGATAAAATCTGTTTATTTTTATCATATCTTTCCATTGAATTTAGGATAATTTTGGATCAGTTTGAATCCTGATCAGGGATAGCATTTTGATATCTTTTCAAGTCTTAGAATATTGAACATTGTTTTCATTCCAGGTTTGGTAACATATTGAATAATCACAATCCTCAATAATCTATAACCACCTTCATGATGGGATATTAATCTCCACTGTTTTATATTTAACCTATTAATTTTAGGGTCATTACATATATATATATATCATAATTCTCCCCATAGCGATAATTTCACCAAAAAATTTATATAATGGTCATTGAATCCATTTATTGGTAATGATTTGGATAGTTACTCCAATGTATCTATAAATAATGGGATGAATATGTTATCACATTATCATTTAACAATTGTACACAAACCAAGAATTTTTATTTCGTCACATTACATAAAAAATCCTTCCCTACTAGGGGGTAATGTGTGATTCGGTGTAGTAGTTGTCCTCAAATTAAGACCACTAAAAAGATTACAAAAATTCAACACCTGTTAAAAACATGACTCATTTATGAGTAATAATTTCTAGGGGGATTGGAAATATTGATAGGTTTCTCAAATATTTATGATGACACCAAGATACTTCATGGAAAATGTGGATATCTATAACAGATGTTACTATGGTCAATCCTTTTATCATCTCCATTTATGAAGGACACATAAATATCCCTTTTATACAGATGACATGAAATAATAATTCCACCTTATATCACCAAAACTCACATTTAAATTGATTTTAATAGCTTTTTATGGTCTAAAATGTCCTCACTACATTATTCAAATTATCCTCACATTCATCTAAGATTAAAGTGTAACTTATAATATTATCTAAATGACTAAAATAAATTTTTTCGAAATTCTAAACACTTTTTAAATCAAATTCATGAATATTTCTCAAGAAATAGCGAGTAAAAATTGAATTCCTATGATTTCATAGTGCATATAACTTTTATGAAAATAATTCCGAGCGATTTCATCCTTCCTTAACAGTACATGACAATATCCCAACTGAAGATTGATATTAAATAAATTTTATATCTATATATAAGATCAAAAACGTTTTCAATCTATAATATATGATAAATTTTATTTATTTTTATCTTGTTGAGAACAAAATAATCAATGGAAATAATCGATGACCCATCAGTTTTCATGATTAAGAGGATCAATTCACCCTAGAGTGAAGAAAATGTTAATATAAAACCTTTATATAGATTATCCAATATATGTTTTATTAACTCCTCAAGAATAAAAAAGAAATTTATATATGATGTACATAATATTATTAAATTTCTAGGTACATTGTTGACTAAAAATTCAACCAAATAACTAGGAGGAATACTAGTCAATTCCTCCGGAAACACATTAAAATATTCCCTCGAAATAGGAATTCCTTCAAGGATGAAATTGTTTTAAGTATAAATCATTTGTAATAGATATTATATATCATTAGTCAATAACATGAATTCTTGATATGTGGGTACCAATGAAGATCCATTCTCATCATATCACTTGTATAGAATCATAGGATGATTCATGATACAGAGGGTTATTTTCTTCTCATGTAAATTTATGTTGGATTTACATAAGGAATGCTAATCCATACGTAGTATTGATAAAAATTACATTGAAGAAAGTATCACATTATTTTTTGGGATGTTTAGAACAAAAAACTTGATATGGAATTATTTAAATACATGGGATTGAATAATTTCTCTTTTGTCCATTTAAATAAAACACTCAGTTTCTATGATTTGTTGTGGTGCTTGAATATTTCCTCAAAACATGAGATATATGAAAGAATATTCATAACTAGTATAAAAAATTCGGTTCACTATACAAGAATTAATCAATTTCATACTTTTCAAAACATCATTTTTATCATGTTTTGTAATTAAGAAGGAATAATCTCCCCCATTACCTCTGGGACATTGGGGTTATTTTAATTGGTTTTCTTCAAAAAAACATAGATTCTTGAACTGACTTTTTTAGTTTCCATGTTATTTTTAGATAAAAATATTTGAAAATTGGAATATGGGTGATCGAAAAATTCCTTTATTCGTTTAGATGGGTAGGTTTATACAATAAAAAATTTCCCCCTTGGAGCCCTTCATTTCCGCACCTAATTTGTCTCATCGTCTCCTTCGTGAAATTTATAGGGTTATTTCTCCCACAACTATAAAAAGAGAGTAGTTTAAATTTAATACAACCCTTATATTTCTCCATAACACCACTAGAATTAACCTCCAAATTCCACTTATTATCCCCATGGGACCCTTAAGTTTAGGTGATCACAATTTCAACATTACATGTCCATAATCTAATTTTCTCATTACATTTGATGTCTAGAATGGCTATCTAATTTCATGGAATCAGATTCAATCCACCAAATAAGTGGTAAAATTTTTAGACCAGGTTATTGAATAATCTAGAGGTGTATCATCAAATAATTATGATGTCTTCCACATACACCTCAATAGATATTTCATCATTTTACTATAAGAAAGTGAATTCTATCTCCATTATTGGTCACAGAGATTAAGAATAATATTTAACAATATAAATTTTCCATAATTCCTTCAACTGCATTTCTTTGATCTCCTCTTTCATATTTGTATTCAGGATCTATGTCCACCATCAACCATTTTATTTTTCCATATGATAAACAAATAGAATTAAAATCTATTTATCATATCATTTAATGATAGAAAATTACTTTTCAACACTACAAATCTATATTTCTTCAAATAAAGGATCAGAATATCCACTTAAAATTAATGTTCATTGTCACATAATGGTATCAATTGCATATTTTCCTTTTTGGGGGAGATTTGGGTGTTCCAAATGGAAATTCTTTTGTTCAAAACCCGAGTCAACTAAGAATTCATATCATTTTTTTATTCATACTCGCAATAGGTTTGGAATCTCATTTTGAAATTCATCACATTTCACTAATCATTGGTCGTTGACTCTATTATAAGTACTTATATACATTGACATGAATAAATGGAACAATAGGATTGATAAATTTTAAAATATTGAACACATAAAAGGGAAGATATTAATATTAAATTGATAAGCCATAAATGACATGTATTCCATAGAATAAGAATTTATAGGATTCAATCTATGTAATCCATGATCTATTTCATAATAAAAAATTATGATAATTGTTATTTCCAAAAAAATGGTTCGTATGGAGCTTGTATATTTACCAAAGAATATCCCTTTGGAGTTTTAAACCACATGTCAAGCTAGGCCAGTTTTTAGGAAACATATTAATATTGAGGCCATCTTAATGCTTAATTTTTGGGATATATTAATTTAATTATTATTATCCCTGAGGCCTTATATAGTGTTTTATAATCCTTATAATGAAACTTTACTTTTATTGGATACCAACTATTACAAGACTTATTTATAATACACATTGTTTAATGATTTATTATATAAAAGAACAATTAGTACCACCCAGATGATTGACATTCAATGTGTCATTGGAATATTTAGTACATAAGACATCAACATATGACAGACATACATGAAAAATATGAAAATATTCATAATAATGCTTATAGTATTCCATTACAAATTTAAATAGGTATGAGATAACCATGAGATATTTATAATAAATGGGTAAGATATAATTTGGAGTATGAGAATAAGAAAATAAAAACATAATGAATGTATTAAATGTAATTCAATAGGAATCTAAATGTATCATAAATGGGTTGAGAATCATAACCTGGAATAATGTGTCAGAATATGAAATCCTAGAATTAATGGAAAATGGGTATGTGGCAACAATATAAAATACAGTATCACAAATATAGGCCAGGGATACCCACCAAGACATCATTATTTTGTGGAAAAGTACCACAATATATTAGTATTACTACCTTATCAAATACATATAAACACAACATTATAGACAATTACAGAATTCATTTGAGAAATATATAATATTAGGATATATCATCACATTCATATTAGTTATATGTATAAGTGTTCCATATAGATCATTCATCATTGGATCATATTTCATTGCAATTAATCCAATGATTATTGTGATTGGAAGACATACATTTTTCCCATAATAAATGATGTACTGTTATGTCTATGTGAATGCACATAACTAGTAATGGTGATGATATTCACAATAAAATTGTTTGAGAAGGAAAAATAAATTGAAAATTCTGGTAGAATAACATGAATACACATTGAATCAACGGGAGGGAATAATGAGAGTGAATGGGAAATATAATCACTTTTAAATAAAATGTGAATTGGGATGGATTTTTTCGAACATACCCCATCAAGAAAAATTAAAAAACAAAACTAATAAGAGAAAGGTTGTTCATGAATAGATTTTTGATGTGAATAAACCATAAGATAATTTTGGAATCATATTGGGGGAAGATAATAACCATTGGAGGGATTAATGAGAGTTAAATGGGTCTCTAGTAACTTTTACATCATATGTTTAGAAAGAGGGATTTCTAAAATCATATTCCATTTAAATGAATTTGATGAAAAACGAAATTGAAGAAATAATTTTCATGAATAAATAGAAGATAGAGATGATCCCTTATCTTCAATGGGGTTTTTTTAAAATGTGGGGAGGAGATTATTGAGATCTTGATGAACATTGGGAAGAACCTAGATATTAAATATTAGAGTATAGTCATTCTCAATAGATTTTTATTTTATTGAAATGTAATCTTTGAAGGGTTTATATAATAAAATATTTGGGAGATCTTGATTATATTACAAACAATGGGTTTAGACTTTGTAAAATAAATCAATAAAAAATAGAAACATCCCCAAAATGTATTCTCTTCATATCTGATAAATTGGAGTGGTTTTAAGTAATTTATATTTCTTTGAACAGATCAAAATAAAATAATATCCATGGTGATGTGAATGTGAATCATTCTTATAATGAATTTATTTTTAAAAATATATATAATATAGGTTTTGAAGGATTCATAATGGGCTTATAACATCAATAAAATAACCCAAAAATATATTATGTTTAATGGTAAATATATATTTTTTAATTGATAGATTTTATGTCTTCTATTAAGTCAATTTTTAGTCATTGTGTTGTCATAATTCATATCATATGTTAATACCATATTTTCATTTTACTTGAAAGTTTGATTGTGTGAGAAACTTTTTGAAAAAATCACCATAGGATATTTTTGATATGTTCATTATTAAAATATTAAATATTTAGAAAAATAATTCTATAAAATTAGATAAATTACACTTTTAAATTGAAATTTACATTTGTTAAATAATAATTTTTCCTTGGTAACAAGATTCCGCCCCTCATAAAAATAACATGTTCAATTTTTAAAATTATATTATCATTTTTATTGATAATATTTCCAATTTTATGTCTAAATTGATATTATATTTTTCCAAAAAATAGAATTTGAGTTTTTTTTTGAAAATTCAAATTTTTTTAAATAGATTACATAATAATTCATGATGTAATAAAATATGGAATATATATACTCATTATTTAATTGAAAAATATATATATATATTCATATTTTTAAGGGTGAGATACATAACCCTTCGTTACACCTATGAATTATTAAATGGTATCTTGTTCATTAGATGGATTTTATTAATTTTGTTCAAAAAATATTTCTTGTTTTGTGATCTCAATTTCCATGAACTTATCATGTATAAGGGTTTAACATGTGATATACTTTTCAAATATAGGCATGGTCGTGGTAAATGGAAAATTACAAAGATTATATCATCCATGGATACTCTGATAAATGGGCTTCATAGGTTATCATCCTACAAGTCAAAACCATAATTTATTTTATGTATAACAATTATAATTTATCGAAACCCCATATTTATAATAATCCTATAAAAATAATAATTAAATGTTTATTTTAATAATTTATATGATTAATAAGTGTTTTTTAATCAGATTATATATAACTTTTAATTGTCTAGTATCACCAACATATTACAAGTGATTTCAATATTTATGTTAAAAAACTAAACATATTAATTTTAAAATAGGGCTTTCATTCTTAAATATTTAGTTCACTCTAAATGGTATGATTTTGGTATCTATACATATTGTTATATTGCATTTAAAGAATTTTATTTTATAAAAAATTGTTTATTTTTTTGTTTTTAATATTAAAAGAAATTCACATTACACTTGTGTTGCCCCTTATTTTTTCCAATAGTATGTTAATCGTAAATCCAATTACAACGAAAAATAAAAAACATATTTTTTTTACTGATGATCAATTTTAATGTTGGATTATTTAGTGATAGTAGGAACCTTTACTGATAAAACAAGTGGAGGTGAAAATGTCTTCATTGAGAGTGTTTATTTTTTGGGACTTAATAATAATGAAAAAAAATAATGGGATAATTATCTTCCATTATATCATGAAAATATATTTAATGATTTTAATTACAATATTCAAATTTTATTAATATAAAATATTTATTGTTTAAAATAATTTTATAAATAGAAATTATGTGTGGATGAGAAATTTGAAAACTGATAAAGTGAAATTTATGAGAGTCTATTTAAAATATGGGTTATTTAGATTTCTAAATTCATTGTTATTGGAAATAAAATAGAAATATATTTTAATTCATTTTGAGTGTACTAAATTTTTTATTTGAATGTTTTTGTTGATTTTGACCTTCCATATATGAACCTGATGGATTTCTCACCACATTTTTTAAAATATTGGGTTTTAATAGAAAAGTTTTACGGTTAGATAATAAATGTTTTATTTTTTCTTGATATATTATACATAAAATATAATAGATCACCAAAATTAGGACATAATTATGGTGGTTATTGGATTTCATGATTGATAAATCATCCATGCGTGTCCAGATGTTTATTGATGTGACACCTACATGGTTCGGTACATGAAAATTTTATGATTTCATTTTATATTATATAAGGATTATGTTAGGTTATTGGTGTTTCATGAGATTCTGAGAGTGGGTATGATGTAATTATTGAGGTAGATGGTCTGTAAATGAAACGCAGAAACAATGAACAAACACCAAGAAATAGAGTGTGTTAGGATGTGAGTGACTAAGTAGGTGAACATTTCTCCCATTGTTTAGCCAAAGTGTGTGAATTCATAAGAGAAACATTTAATGTGGTTATTATGGGAAATTTATAGTTTTTTCATAATTTATTATTCCATGTGATCCATCCTCAAGTGGTAACTTCAATAAGACTATAACACCACATGATTGGTATGTGGTTTGAAAACCATTACAACAAAATCATGAAGCTCTATGTTTGGGAGAAAGTACCATTCACAGGGTTGGCGCATAGGTTGACAAGCCATGTGTCTTAACAGTGTGATGTGTAGTTTCTAATCCAAAAAATATTTTTTCATATAGATTTAGCCCCTAAATCCCACATTTTCACTATTCATATAGGGTATCAAGGTATTATTCCTCCCTTGGATCCCTTGGAAATTCCCTTAGATATAAAGGCATATTTTTTAAAATCAACTTTTGTTGGAGATCTATAATCATTTGATAGTCATTGTATCCTATATCTCACTCTATTCATAAAAGTTTTTCATTATCTCTCACCCAGATAACAAGATCTAATCCATCCTCTGTATATCTATATTATATATTGTGAATCATGATGTATTTTTTTCTATATACTAAAGGAATAGTTTTTTTAACCATGATCTAGATGTTTCATTATTGTTCTTAATTTCATTTATACAATTATAGGTATCTGATTTTTCACCCATCTTAACTTGAAGAAAAACTGGAAGCCTTTTGTATTTAAATAGTTTTGTTCTATTTTTTTAGAAATCATTGACTGATTATTATAGGAAACCATTTTTTGATTATGTTTTGGAAAAATGGAGAATGTATTTCCTTTTTTCATAAATTCATTGTTTATAAATTTAAAAAACTTATTTTAAAATTATGTAAGGATTTTTATGAATTTTTTTAGATGAAATGATTTCTGATGAAAATTTATTTCATTAAAAATGAATTGAAATTCACCAAAAATAATAATTAGGGCATGTTTTCAAGTGGGATAGATTAAGGTTTTGATGTTCCACCATCAAAATTTAGATTGAGCATAGTCATGAATCTCCCCCACTAATTTAATCACCAACCTTGTGTGTATATGTGGTGGGGGTATGTTTGGAAACAAAAAGAATTAAGAAAAATACTATTGAAAAGATTTATAAACGGTTATGGTTTAATAAAAGATACTTATAAAATATTTAACTATTATTTATATTATTTATATGAAATATACTAACTAGGTCTTCTCATAGTGGTGTGTGTTATGAAGTTATTGGGGAATTATAGCTGAGTTTAAACAGAACCACTCCTTCGGTTCATTGGTGGATTTTAAGATGTTATCTATAATTGAAATGAGAAGGGAAGTATGTCCTAATTTTATTATGATTTATCTTGGTGCCATAACAAAATATTTTTTTTATTGGATCTGGAATGATATTTTTATGGGATAATTCTATTATAGTTTCATTTGTCATTGTTGTGTTATTCCTGTATGGATATTTTCATTTGTTTTTGTTTTCACTATGATTTTTTGTAAATTTTGTTTAATATTTCATCCTAATTAATTATCATGAACCATGTAGTAAATTTTGTGGTTTATTTTTTGTTTTTTAATAGTTTTACATCATTAATAAATATTCCCCCCCCCCAAATTTCTCTTATTCCCTTGACAATTATCATGATCCCTTTATGTCATAAGGATTCCACATAATATTAATAACACCTCATTTTTATCCCAAAATAATTGGGTAGTAAAGGCACCATCCAAGTGGATTCAGTGTTGGTTGTTCAATTAGTCATTTTGGGATGGTATTAAGGAGGTAGGAACATTTTTACTTGGAATGTATATCATAAAAATACACTACTAATCATTTTTTGAATTTTATGTTACCAGTTGATTTTGAATAAAAACTATTATAAGGAACATCTAGGTGTGTTTAAATCCCATTACCATGGTTTTATTCAATGATTATACTATATAGTTAATTATTAATGAGACTTCCCTATATGAATGGATTATTTATTTTTTATTGTAAAATTTATGAAAATTGATTAAATATTTCCAATGGTGGGATTTTAACAAGAGTGATTGTGATCCTTATTTTTTTATTTTGATATGAAATTTGGTAAACCTTTATGTAATAGTGAGTGATGACTAAATATTATTCTATTATAGTTATAGAAATATAAAATCGTAAATGTTGTAAAAGCTAACAAGAAGAGGCTGTATAAAATGTTTTTTTACATGAGCAACTAGTGAACCTGAAAATGTTTAGAGCAACATTCAATTAATTATTGTTATGGAAGGAGGAATCCTGAATTAGGAGCCTAGAAAGGTGAATCACACTGTATTGATTTGAAAAAGGAACATATACATCATTCATGTGGATTTTAATTTTAAAGTAAGAGATTCATTGTTGAATAGAATAAATCAAATCATAAATTTCATTGGTAAACATGATATGATGAAGCTCATGATGGAAGTATTTATGCAGGATGAAATTAAAGAAAAATTGTGGAATTTAGAATAATGAAAAATTCATTCAATGTATATATGGGATTACATTGAATACATTTTTAGTAAATAGTTCTAATTTCAACCATCCATAAGTGAGAAATTATTTATTCATCCTCAAGTATGAGAATCAATTTATGAATGAATATTTATCTATATTCACTATCATAGTATAGTTTTACCCACATAGTACTTCTCGTGCTGCTTTTAAGGAACAAATCATTGAGATTGGGAATTAATAAAATAATACTTCAATGATTAATATTCATAAGGTTATGATTTATATGATGATAGTAAATTGATAAATTGTAGAATAAATATATCTTTCATGAAATATATTTGGAGGAATTGTGTTTATCTCCATTGTAATAGATATGAACTCTCATGATAGATATAGGATTAAGAGAGAAACTTGTTTTCAATATGGTGGAGCGTCATAGAAAAATAAATAGGATTTGTTAACATATTACTATATCCCAAAGGTTTACCTATGTTCTTTTAGTGTGTATAAATTATGTTCATCAACTGAGATAATAAGTAACCTCCTATATAATGTAATAACACCAACCATGTAGTACATAACCATCTCTATTTCCAATGTGCACCAATTTCTATTACTATAAATGCATCTCATGATTCTAAGATAACAATATCATCAATAAAGAAAAAATAATAGAATATTCATAAATATATAACCATAAAATATAATATGATTAGTGGAACCCAATGAATCATTTGGGATATTAAATATTAGTAAGTAAATAATAATCAATGAAATAAAATTAATAAGCATTATGGTTCTCAACAATTGATCATAGAGGACCAAATTGGTCCTTCAATGGTGTAGTGTTCTATTTATTTAAATTATACTCATATCCAAGAGTTGTTCAATTTGGGTTCATCCCACTCATTAACTTATTATCATGATATTATACAAATGGGTTTACATGTTGAGTTGATTAAACCATATTTGGATTCTTCAAAACACATTGGTAATATCAGAGTGTCAATCCTTAAAGTTTATAGTGTGTTATATAATTATCAATGGGGCATAATTTTTTTAGGATTTCTATATTTATATGATTCAACAATACGAAATGATATTTTGAATGGATTGGTCAACACCCTTAAAATCCTATATCAACTGTTATGAATGGAATGCCAATTTCACATCCTCTGATAGAATTGAGATCCAATTAAGATGATATTATGTTGCGAATGAAACTATAACCTTTTATTTTATATCAATGGTTGGGAATATCAATTATCAGTTAGAATAAATGTCTTCTAAATTAGTTGATGGAACCAGTCATAGGATTATTCAAACCATAATGGAATAATTTACTGACATCTTTCCAAACAATTTCTTCGGATTTCCTCAAAATGAGAAGTTGAATTTACGATTGATAACCACCCATAGACTTTCCCAATTTCACTTCTACCTTATTATATTACATAAATATATTTTAAAGAATTTACTGTTTAGCTAGAATAATTAGAATGAAAAGTGTTCATTTTACAGAGCATTATCCAATGAGAATCAGTAGTTCATTTTATAAATAACGTTGATGGAAATTTAGGTTATTAGTATATTATCAAAATTTCAAATAAGTTATAATAAATAATCGATATCATTTTACCAAATTTTATGTATTTTTTATCAACTGAGAATAGCCATCTTGTTCTCTAAAATTAATTTATGATCATTTTAATATCAAAAATAAATGTGAATGGAGGAAATTAATATTTTTTTTTGATGTCTCTATGTCCATTATGTGTACATAGTGTTTCCCTTGGGTCTTACGAACGAAATAGTAGTGTTTTTAACATTAATTAATAAGATTATTCAATGTTATATTGACTCTATTGTGGTGATGTGAATTGATGATATTAACATGTATTCTTCAACTATGTATAATCACGAAAAACCCATTGATATAGTGTTGGGTATCTAATAACAATTTCATTTTTATAAAAATATTTCTATCACGACCCATACCAGTGGGGCCCACACTGTGACTCACCAAGCCTGCCTCCACTAGGCCAGCGGCTGTTGACTAGCACCGAGTAGGCATATCACTAAAATGGTAGGCATTGACTATGAACATGTACACACTCACACATCTCCAAGCCCACAAATGACGAAATGAAAAAAAACCACTAAGGTACAAAATGCAAGCATATAACTAATCCCAACCAACAGAGTACAATTGAACGTAATGTTCTAAAAGTAAATTGGGCCAGAATACAAGGCCACCAAAACAATAGTCTGAAAAGTGAAAATTCCAACGTGTAAAGCAAAGTGGTACTGGGACTACTGCTCGTAGTTATATGAACACCTCACCATTTGAGGAACTCAAAAAGCTCAGCCCTGTCCAAGTCCACCCTGAACTCTGTCAAAAGGTTTCTCGTCTGCACAAGACAGAACACATGCGGGGAAAGACCATGCAGGGGTGAGTATAACAATACTCGGTAGTGGAACCTGAAAAACACAAAGCAATAGCCAAAATATATGCATAGTTAGCTCTACATAGTATATGTCTACTAAAAAAATAATAGGATAACACAATCGAGATATACTCAAAACTCAAACTCGTAGTCTAGAGACAAGTGTCAAAACTGCATAGCCCTGATAGAGAATCATTTCGAAGATTCAACAAAGAACTCATTCTGGGAGAACACACTCCATGAGTCTGGTAGCTCTAATGATGTTTGTCCGAGAAGTACTATTCATCTGTAAATGCCATGATAGGTAGTTACACTCATTATGGGAGACACAATATTGAGTGGGTAGATCATGATAGATATATACACTCATTTTGGGACACACATGCCTGAGTGGGAAAGATCATGATACACAGATGAGGATCACTACCAGGGCCATGGCAGATACCGCGACTCATCGTGATTCACCAGGTAGGTAGAGGATCAACACCCGGTGGAGTCGGTCACGTCGATGCATGACTCTACCTGGGGTCACGAATGGATAGAGGATCTTGCTTCGGGCCTCCAGTAGGGATTCCATACTATATCACAAAATTCCATGATGAAGGGATCGTACTCCTATAAATGGAAACGATTCCTGACCATTAGGGGTAAGAGAAGAAGTGGCACTAACCTAAATGAAACATGTCCAAGATACGGTGGACAAGAAGACCAAGCCATTTTCCAAAAAATACAGTGCATGTTGAAAAGTCACACGCTATGTCTTCTGACCCCAGGTACTACCCATGTACAATATCCTATGTCTTAAGGCTGGTAGTGTAGAAAAATTCAGTACATGACGTGTCGTACGGATTACATGTCGTGTCTGAGGAACTGGGGTCGGCTCCATGTACGGTGAAACTGTGTCCGTACACTGTCTCAACCAGTGTATGCCAAGTCGTGTAATCGGTACATGTGGTGACCCACAAAACTGGCATCGCCTGGCCATGTGGTGTACTACATGGCCATCTACTACCCCCCGTGTCCGAGTATCCCCTGGATACACGCTGAGTCCCATGTAGCCGCCTCTGCCATGCTGCGTAGATAGTACACGCTATGTTCTGAAGCCGTGAAGTCCATCCCTTGTTTGTGTGCATTCCAACATACATGCTGAGATTCGGGGAAAGTCTGACACATTTTGTGACCAAGGTCACATGTCGTGTGATTCCTATATGACCCATGAAACCCTAGCTGCCACCACGGGTTCTACACGATGTGTTCTTCGGAAATACGCGACGTGTATTCCGGAATTTTCACGAAATGCGGGCTTCCACCATCGTGGCTTCCGTGCTTCCCCGTTCATTGATCCGACCATCCGATCGCCATTAATCTCTATAATCTAGGTCACCCAGACCTCCCAAAGTCATTTCCATTGTTTTCATGCCTTTGATCGGCCCCAAAAACGCGTTTTGATCCACCCGCACAAATAACAGTCGAAGAATGATATTTCCTCAACCAAGACGATTCCTATTCCACCGTCGTTGTCACACCTATTCTAGGTTGTCATGATGTTAGATCTTCAATTTGTGATAGTTTCGTTCCAAAAAATACGTGCAATGATTTTTTGTTCGTCACCCCCACGAAGAATTCGAAGAACGCATGAGAGAGGAAAGGGGGAGGAAATCCATGAAAAGAAATTGAGGAACAAACCTCCACCATCATTCATCATGATGTTGATCCACTCCCATTAGTAGGATAAAATATAATAGGATTAAAATAAGAAACAATAATCATGGAATAATCCCCCCAAAAAAATATCCCAACAGATCCCTCCCAGAAGAACGCATTAATACGCGGATCAACTTGTTTGTGGTTGATATGCCTTCTTCATTTAAAACAAAAATGGGGAAGAAGAATTTAAATAAAAAACCCCAACCTAAGAAAGGATCGATCACTGACTATGATTTCATCCCACCGTCATTGTCGAGATCCTTAAACTTTTTTAGCGCATCGATTCACAGTTTTAATTCGTCGTCGTTCTTTTCCAAGAGTTTTCTCTAAGGCTCCATAGAGTATCTAGTGTTTTCTATCAATAATCCATCAACGACCCACGTTTGATTAACCCATTATAATCGGGAAGCTCATTTCAGAATTCAAAAATGTTGTAGAATTAATGAGTCAAGTTATAGTTTCTGATTCATTATCACATGAAATTAATTATTGAAACAGCTGCCTCCTCATTGAGCTACATAAAATGTTTCAAAATAAAAATAAATTATAAATTATAATTTATTTTATTTTATTTTAATAAAAACGTCCAAATATTAAAATTTTCCTTCAACCCGCGCCTATCAATTTTCAACCCGTTCTTAGGTAACGTCGTCGTCTTAGACGAAACGGTTAGCTCAAGTTTTTAATCTAGGTATCCGTTCAAAAACCGCCACAACCACGCACACGTTCCCACTCACATAACATAAAAAAATCACACTACTATTCCTGGATCACTGGACCTCAGAATAATGTGTCTTCTCTCTTCCTGGTCATGTAATAATTGGACATAATATTAAAATAATACACGGTAAAATCTGAGACATTACATTCTCCCCACCTTGGGGATTTGCATCCCTGAAAAGTCCAAACTAAGACTACTAAAAAATTTGGGTATTGGGAACAGATCTGAGCCTCCCTCTCCTAGGTTCTATCCTAAATATTCTCCTACTTCCACTGAACGTTCACCAAGAGCATTGATCACTCATAATGGATCCTCTACGGCTGATCCTCAATCTCCACTAGGTACTCAGAAAATGTAACTCCATCCTCTATGTCATGCTCACCATAGTCAATGACATGAGATGGGTCATGCACATACTACCATAGATGCGACACATGGAAGACATCATGTACCCGATGCAATTGTGGTGGTAGAGCCATGTAGTATTCCACCTCTCAAACTCTACACAGTATCTGGAATGGTTTGATGAACCTCATAGAATGCTTTCTGTGTTGGCCTAATCTATGTAACCCTCATCGAGGTGAGACTCAATGATAGAAGTGGTCTCCCATCTCAAACACCAGCAGTCTCTGTCGCCTGTCAGCATAAGACTTTTTCTAGATTTGTGCAGCCATCATCTACTCCCGGATGATTTTCACCTTCTCAGTGGTGGATCGCACCAACTCTGGACCCTTGATTGGTGACTCTCTGGGGTTGGTCCAACAAAGTAGTGACAAGCAGGGTCTCCCATATAAAGCCTCAAAAGGTTCCATACCAATTGTGGAGTGGTACCTGTTATTTTACAAAAACTCCACCAGTGGTAAGTAGTCCTCACAAATGCAGCTGAAGTCCATGATACAGGCTCAAAAAATATCCTCTGAAACCTAAATGGTCCAATTTGTCTGACCATCGATCTAGGGATTGAACATCGTACACAAGCGTAGCTGATTCCCCAAGGCCTCCTGCAGTACCTTACTCAATTGGGACGTAAAGTTGGAATCTCAGTCCGAGACTATTATGGAAGGGACACCATGAATCCAAACTGTAACCTGCATATAGAGGCGCCCAAATTCTCTACGGAACTCTACTCCCTAATAGCTTGGAAGTGGGCCGACTTGGTGAGTCGGTCAATGATCACCCAAATGGAATCATACCCATTGGACATCCATGGTATTCATATCACTACGTACATTGATATTCCATCCCACTTCAACTCTACAACTCCTAGGGATGAGCTAATCTCGCTGAAAATGGTGCTTCGCCTTCACCTATTGGCATATAAGGCATCAACAAACAAACTCTACTACTACCTTCATCATGCTTGGACACTAGAACTATCATCAGATATACTGGTACATATTTGACACTCCATGATGTTACGCCAAGGGGGGTTTACAAAACTCCCTCAGGACCTCTTCCTGCAATGCCACTGGTACGATAGTGCGTCCTCTAAAGGGAAGTTTGTGCTCCCCACCTTGCGAATATCCATCAGGAGCATGTCATATGGATAACTGAGCAGGTAAATCCTCAAAATCAACATCCCCAAGGAGCATCTCCCTAACTCGTTGTAAGAGTTGAGGGGTGAAAACCATCGACTACATGTATGTTGTATTGTCTCTATTTAAGAAGGATAATTGCAACATGGCTAACTGCTATATCGCCTCACTCAAAAGCTACGAGATCTACCTTCTAGTAAGAGCATCTGCCATCATGTTCCCCTTCCTAGAAGAATATATATTCCTAAAATCATTATCCTAGTGGAATTCTAGCCAACGTCTCTACCTCAGATTCAGATCTTTCTATGAGAAGATGTACTTGATGCTCTTGTGGTCAGAGTAGATGATGAACCACTAACCCATAAGGTATTGTCGCCACATTCTCAATGAAAATACTACCACTTCCAAATCATGATCATGGTTTTCATAGATCACCCCATGTGCCATAATCTTGGAATGATCCACAAGAAATTACTAGGTACATTTGCATCAGGACACATCAATGGCATGTCATAGTTGCGTTGCAGAAATATACGTAATCGACACCCTCTACCAGTAATCTCAAGATTGGGGTGCTCGTCATTGTCGGTCTCAACTGCTAGAAAGCCTGCTGGAACTTCTCCATCCATATGAAGGGTTAACACTTCCTAGTCAAGTTTGTCATCAGTGCTAATATTGGGGAGAAATCAGTATTGAATATCTGGTAATATCATGTCATCCCAAGGAACCATCACAACTCCATCACGCTCTGAGGAGGCTCCCATGCTTACCCTTCCTCCTCCTTGGTTGGGTCCATTGCTACTCCATCTGTTGAGATGAAATGTCCCAGTAAGTGGAACTTCTAAATCTATAATTGGAACATAGATAGCTTCCCATAAAGCTAGTTCCCTCAGAGTACATCTAGAACTATACACAGGTGTCTCGCGTGCTCCTCCTCTGATGCCTAATACACACGGATTTTCATTAGGAAGACAACTGCAAACTGGTCCCAGTACTACTGTAAGACCCATTTAATCTGTCCTATGAACACTACGGGGGCTTTTATCACACCAAAAGGCATCACCAAGTACTCATAATGACCATAGAGGCATCTAAAGGTTGTCTTCAGTATATCATTGTCCCGTACCCGTAACAGGTGATAACCTGATCGAAGGTCATCCTTCGAGAACCACTGTGCCCCTCATAACTGATCAAAGAGGACATTGATTTTAGGTAGTGGATACTTATTATTCACAATTACCATATTTAGGGCCTAGAAATCCACTCACAACCTCAAAACCCCGTCTACCTTCATGGAAAAAAAGACTGGGGATGCCCAGGGTGAAACGTTTGGTCTCACAAATCCATTGCTCTACAAATCCTCCAACTTGAACCTATGCTCGCGAAGCTTTGTGGGAGCCATCCAATATGATGATGAAGAAATAGGTGTCGTCCCACGGTGTAATTCAATGAAGAATTCGATTTTCTGGCGGGGAGGTTGTCCTAGAACATCTTCGGGAAAGACATCCTCGTACTCTGTCACTAATGAAGGGAATTGGGAGCTCATCTCGTGTACTGCTCCGAGGGTAAGTCTATCCAACTCATGAGTGACCAGATGCACCCTCTTATGCATTAGACCATTCTGTACATCCTGTGTCTCTTTTTCTCTTTCAAAGGAATACCTCATCCCATCACTATGGACACACCACACTCTTCACCTAAAATAGTCAATAAGGGCATGGACCTAAGATAAACAATCCATAGTGAGAATAATGTCGAGAGGCCTTGACACAACTTCCATGAGGTTCCAACTGAAACTCTAACATTCAAGGATATGATCTCATTGTCTTCAAATGTGTGTGATCATTGAGTCTCCTCCCACAGGTTTCTCTAATCATAATGATCGTGTCAACATATGAACTTGAATCTCAAGGTTTCGCACAAGACATGTGGCGATGAAGGAATGACTGGAACCTATGTCAATATGTATGGGAGATGAGGTAGAGAAGACACAGATCATACCTCGTATCATCCTTAGATACCCTAGGGTGAATTCCTCAACAGCATGCCGATGTCCTCTCCCCCGTCACCCAGCTCCCTTAGCCTGGTGCGGACATCCTAGGGGTGGTGGTGGAAGTATGTCGAAGCATCTTCCACCACCTGCTCACTAGACGAATTTTTTTTCACCACCTCAATCCATTTTCCACCGCCTGAGGGTCGAGATCCCCTCGAAACCTAAGGGGTTTTGTATCTGGAACTCATAGAGAATGCTCAACCGGCACTCCTCATTAGTTGGAATGCAGATACCACGGGCTGCTCTACTGCTGGTTGCATAGATGGTGCACCACCCAGTCGGAAAGTCTGTAGAACTAGTCCCTATATCGATGCCTCGTCACTTAGGGGGTCATCCTCATGATCGTGCTGCTGAATCATAGCGGGTATGCATCCTAGAGGCATCATGTAAGAAAACAATATGTACCATGATTATATCTGGATAGTTGACTCAGAGGACATTAATAACGAAACCCATTCCTATATGATGCATGTACCACTCTTTTATTTCCCCGCAACTAGTGTTTTCATTACCAAGTCGAAATGCAGGTTATCAGAGTCCTGGTCTATGGATATGTCGGCCGCCCGCACCAATACCAGAGTCTCTGGCCTGAAATCTGAGCTCGAAACACTAAAAACTATTGCCTCAATCCAATCTCACAGACTCTTGGTCCTAAGGTAGAACCAACCACCTTTTATACCACTCTTTCATAACCCATACAAGTGGGGCATGCACTGTGACTCCCCATTCCCACATCCAATAGCCCAGGGGCTGGTGACTAGCACAAAGTTGGCATATCACTAACATGGCAGGCATTGACTAAGAACCTGTACCAACACACACATCTCTGAGCCCAAAAATGCTGAAATGTAAAAAAACAACCCCTAAGGAATAAAATGCAGGCATACAACTAACCCCAACCAACAGAGTATGATGGAAAGTAATTCGATGAATGTAAACATTTCTAGAATATCAATCCCACCAAAACAAAAGTCTTAAATGTGAAAAGTCCAACCAATAAAACAAAGAGGTACTAGGAAGTATTCTCATAACCGTAGGAACACCTCTGCCCTTGAGGAACTCAGAAAGATTGGTCATGTCTTGTTCCTTCCTCGAATCTGTCAAAAGGCTTCATGTCTGCACAATACATGACATGTGCTGGGAAAGCCTAGGCAGGGTTGAGTATAACAATACTCAGTCGAGCACCCTAAAAAACCACAATGAAATAATGAAAAGAAATCCACAGTCATCTTTACATAGTATATGTCTACTAAACATATAATAGGAGAAAACAATACATATATACTCAAAACCCAAAGTCATAGTCTAGAGACTAGTCAAAAAACCACATACCACCTCTAGGGATTCATTTGGAAGATTCTGTGAAGCACTTGTTCTGGGAGAACAAACTCCATGAGTCTAGTAGCTCTGATGACATCCATACGAGAAGTACTGTTTATCGGGAAATACCACGAGAGGTAGTTAGACTAATTATGGGATACACACTCTTGAGTGAGAGGATCATTATAGATATATAAACTGAATACATGAGACACACTAATGGGTGGGAAATATCATGATACACAGATGAGGATCACTTCTAGGGCCATGGAGGATACCACAACTCATCTGAATTCACCAGATAGGTTGAGTTTCAATGCCTGGTAGAGTTGGTCACGTCGATGCCTAACTCTACCTGGGATCTAGAATCAATAGATGATCTCGCATCAGGCCTCTCATAGGGATTCCTGATTCTATCATAGAAAATTATGCTGATGGTATCATACTCTTGTAAAATTAAACGATTATTGAACTTTAGGGGAATGATAATAAGGGGATATATATCAAACCAAACATGTGAATGATATGGTGGTCCATAGGAGCAATCCATTTTATAAAAAGTACACGGTGTGTAGAAAAGTCACACGTCATGTCTTCTGAACTAGGGAACTGCCCATGTACAGTGGCATATGTCGTAAGGATGGTCATGTAGGAAAATTCAGTACACCATGTGTGGTATAGATTACATGTCGTGTCTGAGTAACTGGGGTTGGCTCTGTATACGATGTCCATGTGCCCGTACACGATCTCAACCCGTGTATTCCAACCTGTGAAATTAGTACATGGGGTGACCTGTGCTACTGGCCTTGCCTGGCCATGTGGTGTATTAAACGGCTGTGTACTACACCCTGTGTTCGTGTATCCCCTAGATACATGCTAAGTCCCATGTAGCTGCCTCTTTCATTCTACGTAGAGAGTACACACCGTGTTCTAAATCAGTGTTGTCTATCCCGTGTCTGTTTACATTCCAAAATACATGCCAAAATTCGAGGAAAGTCCAACATGTCATGTGACCGGGGTCACACAACATGTGATTACTATATAACCACTAAAACCCTAGCCACTTCCATCGGTGTTACATGACATGTTCTTCAGAAGTACATGCCATGTTTTGCAGAATTTTCCAGAAATGCATGCTTCTGCCATCACGCCATCTGTGCTACCCTATTCCTAGATACGGCCATCTCATCGCCACAAAACTCTACAATATAGGTCACCCCAGCATACCAATTACGTTTCATTTTTTTGGGCTTCCGATCAGCCCCGAAAAGGCATTTTGATCCACCCACACGAAGCACTGTCGAAGATAGATAATTCCCAAACCGGGTCAATTCATCATCTATTTTGGCCATCCCACCACCTCTAGGTCGTGTCGATGTCAAATATCCAATTAGGGATAGTTCCTTCACTAAACGGATGTGCAACAATCTTTTTTTCGTCACCCCACGAAGAACGCGAAGAACACACGAGAGAGGAAAGAGGGTGGAAATCCAAGGAAGGAATTGAGGAATGAACCTCCACTATCATTCGTCACAGTGTTTATCCGCTTCTGTTTGTAGTATCAAATGGATCAGGAACAAAATAATAAACAGTATTCATTGATTAATCCCCATAAACATCCAAACAGAACCCTCCCTCAAGAATGCACGAATCCGCAGATCAACTTATTCATGGTAGATCCACGTAAATCATTTAACACAAAAATGGGGGAGAAGAATTTAAATTACAAACCCCTTCCTCAAAAATGATCTATCACCGAAGAAGATGTCATGTTTCCGTCATCATCACGATCCTTCAACTTTGTAGGCACAACGATTCAAGGCTTTGATTACTCATCATTCGTCGCGGAGAGTTTTCTCCTAGGCTCCATGGATTCTCCAGAGTATTCTCTCAATTTCCTTTAATGACCAACACTAGATTAATCCATTTAAAAGGGGAAGCATATTACTTAATTCCATCACGCTACAACATTAATGAGTCGAGTTGTCATTTTTGAGTCATTATGGCATGGCATTATTTATTGAAATAGCAGCCCCATAATTATGCCGCATCGAATGCTTCCAAATAAAAATAATATAAACATGGAAATTTATTTTATTTTATTTTACTAGAAACATTAGAAAAATTAATTTTTCCCTCAACCTGCACTGGTTGAGGTTAAACCCATTCATAGGTAAAGTCATCATCCCAAACGTAACTGTGCCCTCAGATTTTTAATCCGGCCATCCGTTTGGAATCTGCAACAACCACACACACGTTCTAACAGACATAATTTAAGAAGAATCAAACAACCATTCTAGGATTACCGGGCCTCAAAATTATGTGACTTGGATATGCAAGGTCTCATAATAATTCCATATAATATTAAAATAATACACAAAATAATCCGAGACATTACATTTCAATGTATAACTTTTTGATACAATAGGTATGTTTCCATTGACACATCAAATATTAATTAAGAGTTATTGTAGATCCTAAAATGATATAATTTTTCATCTGATGAATGGAAACAAAAATTTTTTTTGTGATACATTGATTAAATGGAATTTTAAGAAATTATTATTACCTTGGTTATGCTTTTTCAAGAAATTCATCACCGATGAATGGTTTGATAGGGAATGTTATTTTATTCCAATGGTGTGGTGAGTTCCTTAAATACTTTCAAGGGATTAATATTCATCTCAAATCATCACATATACATAGAATTATTGATTTAGGACATGACTATGGGTTCTATTCTAATTTATCATGATCTATGATGGGATGTGTTATTATGTTGAATGATAATGCTATATCTTAGGTCACATTATAGTTACAGGTGCATGAAATATAACTAACCAACACATGAGTTGGAATTTCCTATTATTATCCTTTATTTTAATAAATAACATCATTATATTATTTTTGAGAAATTTATCATGTTTATGGGTTATAAAATATTGAAAAAAAATGTTCTTAAAATGTTATTTGAAATTATGTAAACAAAGAATAGTTGAATTTTTTCAGTAGTTTTAATTCCACATGATGTATAATAATGTTTAAGGTAATTACAAAAAGGAATATTTATGTTGGATTTCATAAAAAATTAGATAAAGAGGCTCACATTTTATGCTACCTTTATCAATCAGAATTTTAAGGTACAATATTATTTAATTATATTATAATTTCTTAATCATTATTTTTTCCATATCTATTCCCCAATTTTATATAATAATTCATTCTCAGTTTTCATAAATCCATGCATGAAATCTACATATTCCATGCAAGAGATATTATAAATAATGTTATACCATCAAATGAAAAATTATGAAATAGTTGGATCTTCCTCATGTACTTGAATGATTCCATGGAGTAATGGGAGTGGATTAATGCATTTAATATCACGTACAAATGAAAAAATAACCATAAATAGGAAATCTATCCTGTGTGGGAATAGATAAAATGATTTTAACCATCATCTATGTCTGAGATGTTTGAATTTATAGAATCTCCTTTGATATTAATAATGAGTTTTGACTCATCATGAATCTATAATTTGAGGAGGTAAAAATATAGTTTATAAATAATGAGGAATGATTGTGGTTTTTAAATCCTCATATTAAATATTTTTAAAGGATCACATTTTACTTGAAGGAAGGAGAGTATCTCTATGGTGTCCTTGTCACATAAAGAATAAATTAAAAGAAGATAATAGAACATGTGATATACCTTTCATGAAGAAAATAATGATACATTATCTCCCTATTTCATGAATTATTATAGTGTATCAGGTAAAATTTTCCATAAAAAATAAACACACTACTTAATGAAGAATATAAAATTTTATTGTTTTCTAAGACCACCCATGTTTATGAGAATAAGAACAATAGTTAAGGACCTCGTCAAATGTGATATTTCATTCATAATGGAAAAACAACTACGATATAGGGTATATATATATTTAAAAATTATGGGAATGTAGTAAAATTGGAAAAGATAAACAACATAACTTAACTTCCATGATAAAATTAACATGCATGCTATACTTTCATAATAGAGAAGGTGAGACATCTCCAACCTATTTAGTTTTGATCAAAGATGATATTGAAAGAATATGTATTGAGAAATAAATATTCCCCATAAGTTATAAGTGCTCTTACATTAAGAATAACATGATACATAAAAATAAAAGAACATAAGATAATAATAAAAATTATATGTGAAAGGGTTTATTCAAATTTCAATCATGATGCTTTACATCATGCATGCTTCGATGGAAATTTAATTAATCAATTAGGGGATTAAAAAACTAGTTTCACTTGAGTGTTTTTGAGATTATTAATGAATGAAATATTATTTTTGAAATAAAATATTTTACTTGTGAACATTAAATTGAGGTCAGGGATTATTCATTAATAGAAGATAGTTTTTTGTGCCCAATTATATGAAAACATGATACTAATGTCATCCAATGCTTAAAAAGGAATTAAATACTGAGTGTCCAATGAATCATGAATACCAAAATAAACCGATTATTAGTGGAATATTGTAATGTAATATCACAAAGAAAAAAGGGATAATATTATTGATAAAACAACCTGAAGAATAAGAAGGATATTTTTACATGGTTGTGTAACATGTTTTAGAAGATACTAAAAGTTTTTTTAACATACCAATCATAAAAGATATGATAATTCAGTTGGGGGTTCTAAAAAACCAAGGTATAAGAGTTAGTTGTTAGGGTATTGAACATTGGACATCTAGATGATTGAATACAAGGGTGCATAACCAGTTACATCCTAGTATATTATAATTCATGATATTATTATATTAAAATAACATGGTTTGAGAGTTTTATTGACATTTCAAGGAATATTTCTTGAAACAAAACCTTTTTAATTAAATGTGTTGTGAAATATATTATTATTTCATAATATGAGGAGCCCCTTTTAGATATTATCATTAGGATCAAGAAGAGTAATATATTTTAGAGGCTGAATGAAATGAATATCTTTGGAAAATTTATCCTCTCATTGAGCCCTTATCAGTTGTCAATTTGGAATTGTGCTACCCATATTTATTCAATGAATTAAAAATCCTTATGATATATCTATCCGGAAAAAAATACCATGGTAAAATTTATTGTAGAAATCATTATCTTTTTTATAAACATGCTTTATGAGTATTGTTTTGGAACTAAATCATTATTTTCTCCCTGTATAATTTGATAATAATTTTTCAAAAGTGGTTTAAAATTAAATATTCCACCTTGAGATTAAAATTGGTCAAAATGTTTTTATGTGATTTGGATGGGTATATGTTTTGATAATATATATTTTATTTGGTGAACACATAAAAATTCATTAAATTTTTCCAATGTTGATTAATTTTATTGGATAACATTTATTTTGAGTTTTTGTAAATATTTTTTCAATTTAATGGATTTATTATATTATTTAGTTTATAAGTATTTTCTAATTTTCATGGACTCAATTAACAAACATAATTTTATATATGTAGTAAGAAAATAATATTCGGTCAATGTTATGCTATAAAATTTAATTTTTAATGAAATTGAAATTCTTCTCTAGGATGAAAGTCATTATCATTATATTTTAATAGTGTATTAAATGAAATATTATTCCCATGTTGAGATTTTTTTTCTTTTTGATAAGGATATTAGATGATATAATTTTAATTCATTTTTTAACATTATTTTAATTTATTAAATAGTAGTTTTAATTGTTACACAATAATAATATTTTATTCTATTATACATTGTAGAGAAGATATGTTTTCTATATTATTTGAATGAAATTTGATGATTGACTAATTCCATTAAATATTTAAAAATACAGTAATTTTTTAATATTAGAAACCTTAACTGGGATAAAAAAATAATTTTTAGGAAGAGATATCATCCATTCATACTTGATAGAGTCTAGAAGGGGACATATTATTTAATTTCACTTACTGATAGAATGAAAATTCTAAACAGTTTATATAATTTTATTTCAAAAAATATTATGAAATGATTTCTTATTTGATGTACACGAGTTATATGTGTGGGAATTTGTTGTTCCCTTGATTTGATGCATGTTTTTTATATCTATTTTGTGAAATTGATTGAGTTTTATGTGTTAAAATGATATTTTACTAAATAATAATTGAATTTTATCATTCCAAGATGAATAATCATCACTTTGAATTTTCAGGTTAAAATGTGAGTATTTTGGTTCCAAAAATAAAATCTACCTCATTTTATTTTTCAAATATTTTAAGAACATATATATTATTTATTTTCTTTTTTAAATTAAATTTTAACATCTAATTTTATTAAAGAAATTGATTTTGGGCTGATGGAATTAATATTTTTCAAAAATCAATGATTTTATTATGAAATTAATTTTTTGGAACTAATTATTGGTTCTAATCTATTGAATATATTAAATATATGAAAAATTAGTTTTGTAATATTTCTATAATAATTTTATGACAATTTTAAATGAATTATCAACCATATAATAACTGATAAATAGTTATATCTTGTTAACACATTTTTATTATGTTGATTTTTAAATATTTTATTAAATTCATTTGAAATTGAAAATTTCCATTATATATTAAATAATTTATTAGTATTTTTCATTCTTATTTGAAATCATAAACTATTTCATCTTACTCAAAAAATTTACAATATATAGTTCGTAAAATATTTTCACTACATTCTTCATTACTTCATGAATTTCATTATGAATTTTAGATTTTTTATGAATTAAATCGCATAAATATTATGATTACTTCTCAAAAATTAGTGGAAATAGAAATATCAAATAAATGATGCTAAGATAATATGAATCCGGAAATTAAACCCTGAATAATGAAACTGAGTGTCGAAAAAATATCCACGCCAATGCCATTTTGATTTTGATCAATTGACTTTTACAACCTATTAAGGAAATTATATGGAGATGATCATAGCCCATTAAATTCATGATATATTCTTTATAGGTGACATTAATTGTAGCTGTACTAATTTCTCATTAAATATTATTTATTTCAGGCTGTCTATATCACTAAATAGATTCTTTAAAGTAGATGATATTGGGTGAAGTCTCCAAAGGGATTCCTGATATTTATGTGGACTCAATTTGGAATGATACCTCTTCAGTTGATTTTTTTCATTGTGGGATGTGATTTTTTTTTGGAAAAGGAGATTTTATGTTCCAAATAAAACGATTAATTTAAAATTTTGTGTATTTCATATTATTAATAAATTGAAAATGAGGATATATGATCTGAAGTCATGTTTTTTTATTGAATAAGATTGATAAAACGTTTGAATGAGGGTTTTCCATTTTGCGTATTCAATAGAATTTAATGTGGGTTGAATATTTTGATACTATTATAACATGAATATAGTACTAAATTATGTCTAAAATAATGAGTGTAGGGTCAGTAAGGATTAAATATATCGAATATTCCCACTAGGAAAATGTTTTACAAGTGCCCCTAGGTAATTTCAATAATTAATATTTAAGACTATATTAATGTAATTATAAACCCATAATTTCTAGTGTTAGTAATAAATGAAATAGGTGGGTGATTTTGTTGTCTCTTGAATCAATACTATTATTGATTCATATATAAAATCCGATTAATAGATATTTATTTCCATATGGAGAGCTAGGAACCGAGATTTTGATTTAGCAGTTATATGAAAGGATATATGGATTTGAATTTTATTAATCGAATAATTCATCATCTAGAGGGATCCCTTTTTTTCTTATAATAATGATAGTTGGACCAGATATAGAGGAAATAATTTTAGAGAAGGGAAATTTAGGAGTTGTAGTGAAAGGATAGGAAAATATCAAAAGAGAATCTCACTTTTATTCTTCTATTTTTTATTATTAATTTCTTTTTTAAAATTCATTTTAAATAATATATCTTCTCAATCATAAGCGTGTGTAGCTAAATAACTATATTAGGTTGTGTGAAATTGGATGTAAACTTTAAATTTTCAAGTTAAATATTAGTAGTATAACCCTGTATTCAATTCCATCATATTAATTCTCACTCGGTATCATTTCTAAATTGATTTTGTACCTATGGGGAACAAAAAAGGATTTTATTCTATAATAACTTTAACTAATATACATCATTTTTAAATTATTATGATTTTTTTCCAGGTGAGAGTCATTTATATCTTGAGCTATTTGTATAAGAATAAGTCTTTAGGGTGATGTAATTGACTATATTTCCATTAATAAGTTATAATAAGGGACCTCTAACTCTATTTTCAAAGCATAAGAACAAATATGATATATTTTAATTCAATAATATATATATTTTTACAATTGAAAATATCCTTATCACCATAAAAACATCATAATATCAATATTGTTTTCTTAAATTTTACCATGTATTTAACACCCCATTATCTTTAACTATTTTTTATTTCTTCCACTATTTTTTTATTCAATTAGTAAATATTGGGTATATTTTTTTGTTTAAAATATTTTGTCTTTATTAATTGTTGATTCAATTTTTCTAGTAGTGTACATAAATATATTCTTCCAATGATCAACCCTACATACCACAATCTAGTTTGATTATATAAATAATTTAATTTTTAATATGTTATATGATTTCATCTTCAAGATAAATTTTTATATCCTTTGAGGGTTTTTTTAGGTATTTTATGTATCTATATGTTTATAACAATTGTTTTTACATTTTTTCAATTGTATTGATGAAGTACCTCATATCTGAGTGGATCTCAAATGAGGGTAGAGGTGGTAGATAGTTGGAACCCAATAAGTGAACAATTAAAATATCATTGGGTAGAAGGAGGCACCAATTTTACGGTCCACAACCATGTAATGGCTGAAAAATTATCTAAAATTGTTGATCATATTGACCAAATTTTAGATGTGTTGAATTCCTCATCATTATATATCCTTTTTTAGTTGGCCACATATTGAGATTTTATTATGTGGGGGATGGTTCTGCTGTAGTGGTATAACATGAGAACTAAAAAGTAAATTGATGGTATAAAATAAGAAAAATTGTACGGTATAACATTAATTTGGGGTAGTAAATAGAAAACTTATAGGTGGATTAATGGGGTCAGTTTAGGTCATGGTTCTGGAAACAATGTATAGACATAAGAGAAATAGTGATAGAAGTTATTTAATTATTATAAGAAGAATGAAGGGTCACATGGTTTTCGACCAGTCTAGTTGAATTATATTGATCTCTTTTATTAATAAAAATCCAATGCAATATATGGTTCAATGTACTATTTTGTTAGCCTCTACATCAAAATATTATCTTTTAAATATTGGTTCATCACATTCTTTTATACCTTTCTAATTTTCTAAGGGATTGGGGATAGTCATAGATAACCTGTTTAGGCTGATGTAAAAAGTACTCATTTAAAGGCATGATCATGGGGTATTCAAAGGTTTTAAAATCTTTCCTCATTTTTTAGATGTTATAGATTACTTTTGGGTTAAAATATTTATATACGGTCTATTTTAACAAGATCATTATGATATATTCGGTTAAATTGTATCAATCCAATATCAAATTTTGTTGCCGATTTGTATCATAAATAAATAGAGGGATATAGTCATGTTTACATCAGTGAGATTGATATAAAAGAATGTTTAATAGTATTTTAGATTTATTAGTTGGGTAGGATCATGACTCAGTTTTCTAGTGTAATTTTTTATTATGGAATTTTGAATTAGAGAGTATTTATTCTTATGATTACTTGGTTTCAATACTTGATTCAAAATTATTTCATGAGGTCTCAGATCAAAGGTGTGATTTAATTCAATATAGATATCATTCAAAGCACATAGTTGACAAATATTTCATCTTTTAAGATATACTAATGAAGACATTGGTTGTTGAAGGAAATGTTGGATAATTTTAATGTAATGGTGTTTATGTATTTGAGAATATACATTGTGGATGATATAGTGAATTTTACCAAGTAGGTGGACATTTATTTGTTATTTTGAATAGATTATCATATTTCAAACTGAAAAAAATGTTTATGAGTTGATTTTCTCTAACTCATATCAGTGATATATTTTACTATTCAAGAGGGTATACATTATTATCCATGATTTATTTGAGATTAGTATTTCATCTGTTGAGGAGGATTCCTCATAAGATTCTTTATAATGTATTTAGTATTATATTGTTACTTTATGATAAAATTTTGATTCAATTTGGATTAAAAACATATTGGTTGTTTTTATGGACATAATGAATCGGTTTTTCAAGACATATTTAGATATGTTGTGGAAATATATTTCAATTATATTCATGTGTATTATTTGTAGGTAGAAGAGCATGTTCAGAATTTAGAGATTATTTTGATTACACTAATAGATTATCAACATCATTTTAATATCTCAAATAGCCATCTTTGGAATAATCAACTAAACAATGCAGGGAACACTACATCATCTAATTATATATCAATTGACAGTGATAGATTCAAGGATATTTTTATTGGTGTAACACATGATTTTTTTAGATAAATGTTTCTTGGGAATGGTTAGATACAATTATCGGTTAATATAAGATATATTATTATTGAATATATAGATGATTAAACTCTATATATAGATGGATATGTCCCTATTTTTAGATGTTTATGATAGACCATTTTATGATATGATAGTCTCATTAATGATGGAATTGAGGCTGAAATTTACAAAGATGGGAATGGATTTTATATTGTATTTTGATTCAAATAGATTCGTACATGGAGTGGTTATAATTCAATAGAGATAGACAGTAACCTATGGTTTTGACATGTTACGGTTTATGGGATGAATAACATGATATATGATCGTGAGTTAACATCAGTGATTTATTACCATAAATATCAATAAAATATATTTTGTTATATATGTTCATGGTTTATAATTACTACAATATATTTAGGTATATATATTCATATTGTTTGATATAATCCTTAATTTTTGAATTTAAAATTATAATTATTTTATATTGATTTTTAGGTAGTATATACCCCTAGTTGGGGAAAATTATTGTAGATGAGCTAACTAATATGACATAAAAACAGGTGTTGCACGATTCAAAAAGTGAGTGGTAGATGATAGTCCTTATTTCTATGATAAATCTTAATCTTTTACATTTTTTGGTTTGAGAAAAACATTAGTATTTTATTATCACCTCATTAGTATTCATGTGGGTTAAAGATAATATTTTTTATTTTATGTTTACGTTATTGATGGACACTATATATGGTGAGTATCCACCACCTAAATTGTATCATGACAATAATAACATATTATATGTTCAAGGATGTATAGTAGTCTATACATGTATGTGTTTGGATATTAAGAGGTACTCGTATTCCCCAGGATACATTCTAACTTGAGACTAACTATGAAGTATTATGATGTTTTTAGAATGTATTGGGTGCCTGAGATAAAATGATACATAGAGGGATTTTCCAAAGTATTATCAACATATAATCGGCTAATTGAAATACACATAGAGTATTCTAGACTTCATTAGAAATTACTCATTCCTATGTTAATGTGGGATATTGGGACAATGAATTTTGTGATCAGTGTTCCAATAATTAAAATATATGAATATAGAATTTGGGTTTTTGGGTTTTTGTGGACAGTCAGACTATGGTTTTATTTTTTCTACCAATCAAAATTTGATTTACTATTGACGATTTTGACAATCTATCATTTTATATATCACTTATAGAATGAGTTTCAGAAGGGTCATTACCATCTTGTGTATTTCTTGAGATATTATAATCTATAGAGAGTTTGATAATATGAACATACCAGTTACTTATTAGATAATATTATTTTGTTAAACATAGTTTTTTTTATGAAGTATGACAGCTCAATATTTCACTTTTATAGTATTCATAAAATAACAATTATCCAAAATATATTCAAACTATAAATATTTACTATTCATATTGTATGCTGTTTTGATTATTGTTTTTTGGATAAAGCATACAAAGTTGTGATTATCTATCCATGTGTCATGTAGGATACATATGAATATATTTGAATTTTTTTGAAGAGATTGAAAACATTTCTGAATATATAGGTATTATATGATCATTGGTGATATCATCCACTAGAGTTTAAGGAATTTTCAAATACCAAGGATAAGGAAACCTACATCCTAGTTCCTGGGGATGATTGATATTGTTGAGATAATCATAATAGTATCATACTGGTTATCTCTTACATATATTTTGGTAATATTTTAATGTTTCATATATCTCATTTTCAACAATATCTTCCCAAACATTCTCGTGTTATTTGTAATGGTAACATTCATCTTGAATAGAATGCATCCATTACAAATATATTACTCATATTCCAAATTGGATAAAATATAAAATATTTTGGCTGAATTTTTGTTTAATATTAGTGTAGTGGAAGTATATGTGTTTCTTGGTCGGGACATGAGTGCAGGATCATAACATGCAGGCATAGTGGATGCAGTAATTTAGTGGTGAGTCCCAATAACATTGTTTTTGTGTAGGGTTATGGTGAGTAGTAATATAATGGGTTGAATGTAACACCATATAATATATAAATTGATGTACATGTTTATTTCATCCAAAGTCTCATTAGTTGTTTCCAATTATTGAGATTGAGGTGTTGTCAGTGAACCCATGAATAATATATATTAATGGGATCTTGACAGGGAATGAGGGTTTTTTGCATGTTGATGATACTTTTATTATATTGGGGACATCATATTTTGATGGTTATAGACCTCATAATGTTGGGTGTTTATTCATGATTATGTCCTAATAGTTCTGGAATAAATCAAATCATCAACAAGGTATTCTTTTCCAGGTGGGGAATTATGATGGACTAAAATCTTATATTGTATCAATTGAATACATTGTTCGAGGATGGTGACATTTTGGGAGGGATTAAACTTCTTACTTATCATCCTTAGGTAACATTTGCAAATTATTACATATTTAATTTTTATATTTTTAATTAGTGTAGGTATTATATCATAGTAGTGGGTTTAATGTCTTGGCAAAGATTGTACATATAATGAACTCTCTCTAGAGGTAGAGTAACATTGTGATATAATTACATATATATTTAATCTAATATGTAACAAATTTCTTAAATATTTAAAAATGTTACATATTTACATCTCTAATTTTTAGAGGAGTCCAATGATCATGTCATGGTGTAATGAAACACATCATTAAGGTATGATTTCATCATTGATTTTAGGATACTGAAAGACAATAGATATCATTTTCTAAATGATGCTATTTTGAAATATAGGTGAACATAATATATAGGGCATGGGAAACCTTATGTATTTACTTTATCAAATTTCATGTGGATGAATTTTACTTCGATGAATACTACTATCATGATACGATGATGATCATGACTATATGTTCTATTCTATAAGAATGAGGGGATACACTATGAATTGATAAGATAATGAAATGAAGAGGGAAGGTCACACCACGATTTTCTAGAATTTCGGATGTTTTATTCTTCTTAGAGGAATTGTGTTATACTGTAACCAGAATGGGAATTCCATTTGGGTTTCCCTAATGTGCCATTTCACCATGAATTGTATGATCACACTATAATTCACATCATTATTAGTTTAAATTAATTAAATTAAATGAATGATATAAATATTAATAAAAAATAAATAGTTTTCCTCAATATAATTGTTATTAACTTTTCCCCCTTTCACTCTACCATGATCCTTTCACTTCAAAGAGGTGGGTTGTCCTTTATTCTTCCACTAATTTGAGCATTATTATATCCTAGTTATGTCTAGGGGTATGTGTATCATTCCAATATTATTCTTCATTGTTAAATCTTAATATTATACCATCTTACGTTATTTTTAAAAATTCATTCTCTATTTTAGTGTATTTGTTCGATTGATTGATTTTATATATTTGGGAAAATAAAAACATTAGATAACTAATATAAGTTTTCATGTGAGCATAATTTTAGTGGTATATGAGTTATCCATATGGTCTAAGATAATTTTCAAATTTCAAATGATTTGTGGAAAAATATACCATTAGAATCCATGACCATAATTTTTTTTAATTGAATCAAGTCTATCTTTCACATTAAAATTTACTAATAAGGCTATGAATGGTTTGTTGATAAATATATAGCCACAAACATTGGTCTACATGTTATTTGTTCCTCGAGGTAGTGAAATATGAATCTTTTTAGGCACTCGAGGTACTCTCTAGATAAGTTGTAACCTATATACTGACTATAGATTCCCCATGATGATCCCAAGTATGTGAATTTATGGTAGTAGAAAGATTGAAATGTGGTATCATTAGGATTTCATGGGATTTAACCATGGGTTTTGGAGTTATACCCCTGTTATATAATGATATGTTATAATCATGGAAATTTTATGGTTCATATTAATGAATAATTGTGAACCCTTTATAAATAGTTGTATTTAACTACGAAACATGAATTGGAATATCATTTTTAATTATCTAATGGGATATCTATTTACTTAGTGATAACAGATTGTTCGTTTATCCAACTAGACACATGAGATACTTTTAGGGTGGGGATTTATTCCACATAGTCTCATGATATTCTAGAGATGGTTTTTTGGGGAGGCGTGTTTCCCCTAGGGCAGTGACTTATGATATTGTTCTAGGAGTGGCTCTTTTACCGGCTAGTTTGTGAGTTGTGAGATGGTCCTATGGTAGGGAACAAATTTTATAAGGTTTGGGATTTTGTGTGGTTATATAGTGGCTAATTATTCCCCCAGAGGTATTGATTAGATTTTTTTATGGTTTTGGGGTGGGGTGATATTCCCATATGATGATAAAATATTATACAATGATCTACCACATAAAACAAAATAGTCAACATGAACTTATCTAAATACCAGTTTTATGGATAGATCATGTTTAAAGTAATCTGACACAAGATGAATAATTTTTGTGCATTCATAGGTTTTAATATTAAAACTATTTATTCAGGGTGAATTATTTAATTATTTGTTCTTGTATTATTATTGTAAATAAAAATAATTTTTTAATACTTATTACTTAGAGGGGAACTATATGTGGCATCCCACTATGTTTTACTAATACACTATTTGGGCCTCCATGTGTAGCTGAGAATACTTCATGGGTGTAGTTCATGATAAGGGAAATGGTTACATGTTTGATGGATGATTTGGGTGGCTATGATGGAGTACTGGAGATGAGACTAGGATTGGACTGAAGATAGTTTTATTGTGTTTATTACATTGTGTTACTATTCATTTATTTTGAACCATTATATATATGATACTCACATGTAGGTTCTTATAGAAAATTGTGGTCCTATATGAAATATATATTTTCCAATATTAATTTTGAATTATTTGATGAGTTTATTATGGGTGGAAAACTATAATTCTCATTTATAATCATTAATTTAGATCAAAATTATTTTTTATACTTCACTATTATTTATGGATATCTAATGAAGAGGGTATAGTCTCCCCATTATGTTATTCAACCTATAAAACATATTGTAAATAAAGATAATATTTTTTTGTCTCATAGTTTAGAAGCATCCTAATTTGGTAATAAGAAAATGGAACATAGTATGAAATCTCACTTGGCCAACCCTACACATCATTATTTGACATATGACACAATCCACATTAATTTATTATCTAATCACTATGCCAAACCACAAAAAATTTATAACTAAACCCAAATGCATATAGAAGACAACAATTAATGTCCCTTTTCACACTCTGTAAGAAATAGATATAAATCATGAAGGACCTACCTGATTTCCCAATTATCCCTCATTCATGCCATAGTGAATTATCACTCCATATGTTTACCTATTAATTATAAAATATACTTATCCCATATGAAAACATCATATCATATTTTGACTATATGTTCCTCTCTATATGGATCATCTTAATTTAAACCACCACACTATTAAATATTTATACAACCATTGAATGATTCTACAGTCATCATGGTTGATTAGCTATCAAACAAATAATTTTTTAACAATTTCCCAGAAAAATGATTTCTATGATATCTTCAGAGTAAACTAATACCAAAATATATAAATATTATATGAAAAATATTATATTTCCATGTCATTTAATAAAAATCCTAAACATTTCAGAATCCATTAATCACTATGAAGAGGCCAAAAAATGACCCTTAGACGCAAATTCCTACAAAGATTCACAATATATTTCATTACGTCCATCGACATTATCCTTGATAGGATTCATTATTTCTGATGAATTATAGGATTATTCTACTATTATAATTATGTACATTTTGAGACTATTAAATTATATATACTCAATTCCCACCCCTTTTACCTCTTGAATTCCACTTGTTTAATTTCAACTTAATTCACACTTTTCCGCATTTCACATTAAATATAAAATTAAAAACTAAGCTTGTGATAGTATTTTTGGGACCAACCACATCATTTAAGAGGTTCCCCATAATTAGCTGCACTTATCCAATATTTTCCAAACTCAAAACAATTATCTTATAGATACTATGACCAAAATGTATACCAGAAGCCTCCATAAAATAATTAAAATTATTTAAATGTAATTAGTAATTTGAAATAATAATTAATTTCATTAATAATATTTTTGAATCAAAAGGAAAAATGGTTTTGTTACATTGATACTATAATGGTTTGTCTATTTCATATGGTATTTAGTGCATTTCATTTTTAACATCATGGGTTATCAATATTCCTTAATGTGTTTTCAAAATTAAAAAGGTAATTTATGATCAGTTAAAAAAACATTCCCATGTTTGAAACACTTCTATAAGAAAAATACATTTTATTTTATTCCTAAAAATCCTCTTATTTTATGTAATTTTTTTAAACCCATTAAAAATTTCATGGGGATATTTTCATTAAAAAAATAGTTAAATGAGAAAATATAATTCACCATAAATCAACCTTTCTCAATTATACATATGAAATCTTCTTGATATTGACCAAATCCCATAGATTCCCATTGATATTTTATTTAAATACCCATCTATTATCACTATAAAGGTGAAGAAAATGGAGGAAATTTATAATGGATCATGGAGATGATGGATTTTATTATTTTAGGTAGATTATTAAAATAATGCTCCACTATGGATCAATGGAGGAAGATGATGGTAAAATAATGGGGAAAACATTTTCCCTCCTCTGATTAGGGACAAAAATAGTAGAATTTTTATGAGGGGGTGTTTAATTAAGTTTCTTGAAATAAAATAAAATATATATCGAAATATTCCATTTGATAACACAAATATCCTAGTAATGATTTCCATTCTTCCACCAAATCCAAATCCACTATCTAACCAATGTCTTAATTTTAGATTATTCTATGGTATCATCATCATAATATGAAATAAAAATTTAAACATAATAGATATATATTTTTCTAAAAAATATATATAATAAATGAGAAACCTCATAATTAAAATTATACATTTTATCATAAGTAAAATAGTTTTTTGTTGGAATAATGATAGAGTTAATAATTGTCATATGTAGATAATATTTTTATACATTATATGAATGAGTATTCTAGGAGCTACATCTCTAATCCAAATGCTTTTTATGATGGAAGGCATGCTCCAAAAGTTTTTTATTAAAAAATAAATGTATTAATAAAATCATTAAAATGGAATTTGAAACGGTGGTTATACCCATCTCTATATTAATCCACTACAACCAAACACAAAGTCCCATCTCAAGCTGGTATCTATAGTTGATATCTAGGAAAAATCACAACTAAAATAATTTCCTTCTATGTAAACAAGTATAATGTTATTGTAGAGATAATAAATAATCTAAAGGTAATCATCCTAGAATTAAAACACCCTTTATGGAACATTTTAGGAATAATATATAAAAATTTATATTGGAAAATTGAATCAGAGTCCAACCATCGAACTCTCTAACCATGATTGATGTCATACCTAACCAACTTAATCAAATATCCTAACATAGAATCATTTGTATACTAATTCCAAATGAAATGATTAAACAAGGCCTCAATTGGCGTAGAATAAACCACTATATATTGAGATGCATGGTGCTCTAAAAGCCTCCCCATCAATATTAAATCTTATCTATTTGGGATTTAGATGGATCCTTCTAAATGATATAGTCACTGATGGATTAATGAAACTACAAATTACACCAAGACATAAAATTATTACCAAGTTAAAATATTCAATATTCATTAAAATAGTATGGATCCTAGCTACTGTAATGGATCCCAAATGGATTACCCATATTCTAGCATGAATTGGAGGTGATTTATTCTCAATGTCTATCCCATTCCGTTCATTCCATTTAAATGAAAAAATAGCAGCTAAAATTGTGATTAGAATCATCTGAACCTAATCAATGCATACAGATCTGTTAAAGGTGGTAATTAGATTTACAATATTATCAAATAAAATATTACCTCCAATGATATAAAGAATATAAATCCATAACCTTAATGTTAAATAATAGAAGAAAAATACGTGATCAATTGTTTTATCTTCCTAGAGAAAATTATGGGGAGAAAGGTACTGACTTAGCCCTAAAAATTGTTCCATCCTGTGCAATGAATATCTCTACCTCAATATCGTTCAATGAAGGTGAATAGATGACAGTCAAATGTAATACTTTTTAAAGTCCAACAACCACCAAGGACATATGGATGATCCTTCAAAATTTTTTATATAACACATCCTTGGATTGAATTTATTAATCATAATGGTTTCCAAAAGATGAATGTCCCTAAATCTATACTCATATCTAACTATATTCATACTGAATTGAGAAAGTCGTAGCTCATGTACATTTACATTTCACTGCATATCAGTAATTGATATGTCATTCATAGATTGAGGGATATCCACAACCTCAATGATTGGTCTCGAATGACATGAAGTACTCCAAAAATTTATAGATTATTTCATTCATGACACCCAAAATGAACATTTCCTAATATCATTAGACGATTTATTAAAAGCATGCTAGAAAAATTATGTTATTTACATAGAATTATCAATATGTGAATTTTTGATAAATCTTTTAGAGAGAAGGCCATGCAGGGAGTCATTGGAGGTGAGACTATTAGAAGAAAAGTTTTTAACATTTTCTTCATTAATGTGTCTGAGGTCCTTTTTCCCATCCCTTTTGTATCCACTAGTTCAAAACATTCCTCCGAGTACAATATAATAATATTTTATTCATGAATAGATCCATTACCAACCATGTTACAAATCAAAAAAAGAAACTCGTTGATAAGAGTTATAGGATATCTATATAATGAAAACGCATATAAAAATATTTTTTGTAATAAAAATGATGACCATATTATCCACCCTTCTTGAGTTATAGATTTTATTTTCCATATTTCCATTTGGTTGATAATTCTAGTGTATATATTCTCCATGTTACAACTTATTCCCCTACCCTAAATTTTTTTCACCCAAGTTAAATTAAGGGAAGAGATCATCCCATAACACCAAGATACCTAGACAATATATTTCAATTAGATATGGAAACTCCTAATCCAAATACATAAAAGGACATGCCCCAACATATCACACGGTCATCAACTTCTTCATTGTGCCCAAATATAGTATTAATATAAGAGAAATTGGTTCTGTCATATTTCCCAAAAAGAAAAATGTCTTCAACTTAAATATGATGTAAGTGTTAAAGGATTCCACTTCCAATATTAATTTTATGGTGTTGACCAATATGGAAATGATAATTATTGAAGGTAAAAAATAATATTTTGAAATAGAAAACTAAATACCATAGAGTGGATCCTTTTTCCCCAACCACTAGATCACTAAAAGAAACCCATAGGTGATCCATTGACAATGAAAGAAATCATGGCACCCATGAAAATGTTTTTCACCATGTTGAAAAGTTTTTTTTGGAAACCCATTAATTATCTGAATATCAAAAATGAAGCTAACATTTTATTTCAAAAAAAACTCATAGATATATCATTTTTTAGGTCACTAATCTAATACTTCACCTCTTTCCTTAGGATGTTAATAAATTATGATATAGTTTAAATATAGTTTTGGATGTCCTATATATGTACAAAACCAAACTAGTTAGTTTTAATAAAACCCTTTGTAATATCACCCCATCCTATAGTGATGATCATGCCCATCATAATTCGAAATGAGTTACCTATAGAAACAAGTATGATCTCATTAATATCTATAACGTTATTCTTATTTGGGATAAGTGATTTGAAGTTTAATTCACACCATATAAAATAGATTCATGATTAAAAAATAATATTATATAATTAGTGACATAAATTTGAACTATGTGCCAGTTGAAGATAAAACATATGTTGGAATCCTAATAAAGCCTTGAAATGCTTTGAATATTCAATGATAAGAGGGATAAATTGATTTATTTTTTATTGGAAGATTGAACAATCCTAAATTTTTGAATATCATTGATATTAGAAGTAATATTTCTAATCATTTTTAGGATTTTCATCTTCTTTTTACACATATAGATCCACAAAAATATTGTCAAAACTTTATATATTGCAATCTTAGAGATAAAATTATTCATTTATATAGATGTAATTAGGCCCTCTTCAGTCCATAGAATCAATATTAAAGGAACGATATAAATTTTATATTCCTTATCTCTCCACAGAAACTTGATCTTTTATTGATTTGGGGAAATATTCTCTTTACGAGACAATAGGTCATCATGTCTATAGAGGGCTTACATCTCATCCTGAGAGGAATCCTCTTTATTATAATTGATACATTGACACTAAAATATATAATTTCCATCATCCTTATTATCACATAAATATTGGAGAAGGATATTTTAATCCAATACAAAAGCATTCATTTGATATTTTTCTATCTAGGTTACCAAAATTTTTAAGGGGAAGCCAAGGGCTTCAACCATCCTATAATTAATGATAATATCCATTCAACTCGAAAAAAAGACAAGAATTATTGAACATGAAGGTAAGTGGGGATGACACTGATTTATTGATGAAAATTGTCCTCATTTGATAATTCTGATCAGATTGAATCTTATGTAGATTGATACTTCAGATATTAACAACATAATTCCTCTTCCTCGACTAGTAAAAAAACAACAGAGTTTACTAGATTTCTCCCATTAATTGCATTTCTACTACTTGTAAATTCATCTCCAACTATAGAAACATAAACCATGATAAAATTATCAATGAAATAAATGAATTAATTGTCTTCCATACTTCTGAAACTACTTCCATTCTATTCTTTAGGTATTAATATAATATTGAAGTTACCTAATATAACAATAATCCACCCCATATTCTGAGATATACATTCCATACCCCTCCAAATTTATTAGATTCTCTTAAACATATTAAAAACATATATAAAACACATATAAATGATATCAACGTTAATTAAAAAATAGTTTTTAGGTCATGAACCACATTATATATGTTTATAAGGACACCCTTTATTATCAAATGTTTTACAAATATTTTCCCTCACATTAGAAATATTTTTATCATTTGGAACAATCTAATAAATAATTGTATAATGTTTTGAAAATTAAATTTATCATTAAATACTAATAATAAATAATTATATAATAATAAAATTACTTCATTATAGAATAATTATAAGAAACATATTATCACATATTATAATATAACTAAGTTATTTCCATACACATAAAAATTAAATAATGATCTTCTCTGAGTTATAGTTATCTATGAAAGAATATAAAATTTATTAGAATTAATCAAATTATTTATTATATATAATGAATAATTTCATTAGTTACCACTTTCAATAAATATTAATAGACTGTGTTTAAATTGGTCTTATGATACATCATACATAATATCAAGTAGAAATAGAATTAATAAACATTTTAAATACATTTCAAAGGAAAATTTAGAGAAGAAGTCATTATGAAATTTATGGTTCAGGGATACAATTTCTACCAAAATAAATCATCATTCACACAAAAAATATATGTGACCCATTATGCATTAATATCCCGAAGATAAGATAAAAACCCAAAAAATTAAAACCAAATAAAATTGATACTAATAGTGAATCATTATTTGTACTGAATATATAATGGGATCTAACATTATTCTCATAAGAAAAATTTATCTCCATGAATACTTATATTATATATATCACATACATCATGAATAATAAAAATATACCTTTATATAAGAAATTATTTGGCCATGATCCATGAATCATGTCAATATGATATACCTTACTAATATGATCTCAATTTCATATGTAAATTATTTTAGATATAGATGTACACATCGCATTCAATTGATCCATGTTGATGAGTACATTAAATGTCACTTCCCTAGAGATATAACCACAAAACATTTCAAAAATATTTGTAAAGATATACAAATACTCAACCATTAATTTGGGAATTTCTTGTTATATCAATCAAAATGTATTAAAAAAAATATTATATTGGTTTATAAAAAGTGGACCCATGAATAGAAAAAAATAATCCCACTGCTAATTAGAATTTCAATATATCATACATTCGTTACTTATCAATGTTCGAAGGTTCACATGTGTGAATATATATTATCAATAAGTAATCGGGAATATGATTAAATATTCTCTTCATTCCTATTAACAACATTCTATATTAATGTTGTAATCATATACATATAATATTGAACACAATTCAATTTTTTTATTATTAGTGATATATTTTAACTCTATTTGACCAATAAATCATTACAATCATCTCATGTAACCACTATTAAAAAATTTATATCTTGAAAGGAAAATTATTTTATTAATATAAGGAGTAAACTACAATGTTTTACATTAGTATTTAGGATGTTGAAGAACCAAAAAAATTCACCTGTAAAATATTATAAAAATATAGAGGTTGGGAACAGAGGAAGGTAAAATGATGTAATGTGACATTAGTTAGTACTTAGAAACCTTATAGATGAACTACCTCATTAACATAATGTACATAAATATGGATCTAAACATCTAGATCAATATTCAACATGTTTTCTTGAATGTGGTAGACTATACATCATTGAAACGGAGAAAATAAAGATAACAATATAACCACTAGGGTTGAATTTGAATCCTCTTTTGAAGTGATGATGATGTAAACTCCATAATGAAGAATCTGCTAAGAATACCCCTAACATATGAGTTGAGATATTTAACCTTCCAATAGAAGTAACTATAAGGAAAAAATAAAGACCCAACCATTATGAATAGTATTACCACCAAAACTGACACCATTCTATGTGGAAAGAATGGAGTGTAATTTTAATCCAATATTTTATAAATTCCATTAAACCTAGTGGCCTTTTACTGTCTAATATTAAAATGAGGTAATATACATGATGTGGTTGATTTATAACCAAAATATTGATTAACAAAATTTTTCTATCTATTTTTATTAAAAAAAGTATCAAATATATATATTTATTCTAGAAATAACAATCCCACAAAAATAGAGTAAATAAAATTTCATTAAACAGATTATGTCAGTGGGGATTTTAAGAAAATTTATAAAATTAAAATGTAAATTAAATATAAAAATATCATAATATTTATAAAAATAGGTAAAAAATCAATAACTTGAGTATTAATTAAATAAATCATGTAGGCATTAACAAGATTTTGTAAAATTCGTTTTTAAACCAATTAACATGTTGACTCATACATGGGAAAAAATATCCCTAATATTGAATTGCGTGAAGTTATTAAATAATTCATCTTGTCAAATGTTCATTCATCCAAAAACACATAATTATTTTATATAAATCATCAATACATATAAGTCAAAATATAGAAACTAAAATATCTTGTTTTTTACCAAAAAAGTTCTCAACCAAAAAATCTAAGACAATTTCTTCTATTATACACTTGAAGCTCAAATCTATCTTCGTATTGTTATATCTCAATACCAAAGGATTGGAAATATAATTAAACAAACCATGTAATAAATAATATCCTTACAAATAAAATCCTAAAAACCAATTTTATAATCACTCAGAACTCATACACCATAAAAAGAACTCATAAAAACCATGTTGTTTATGGATTTATGAAATTTTATTCTTCTTCTCATGATTATTATATGCATAATCTACTCCTTCCTAAAATATTCCCATTTGAAATCCATTATTCATAGAGATGATTCGACATTATTCAAGAACTGTTGTTAGTAAATAAGACAAAACATCATCATCATCCAATGATGTCGAAAATACTATACATCCTCTTATGGTACTAGTTCTACACCACATCAGTGCACATGCAGTCAGTGCATGTAACCTGATAAAAAACTAAAATTCACTGCGACATTCATTATTTGTGTAAGAACCCGGTTCTTATTTTTGAGGTGCGAGCTTATTCTATTCTCTTTTCCTTAAGTGTTTTTGAAAAAATATGGAAAATGGGGAAAAATCCTAAATTTTGGAACTTCACGCCATGTACTTTTTCCACACGCCGTGTACATCTAGCAGTGTGGGATGGGTACACGGGGCGTGTAGCCATGTCGACGACAAAGGGTGTAGGAACCGACTACACGCCATGTAGTGGTACTTTACACACTCTGTAGTCAGTCGGTAGGCCGAAACAGTAAGGGGTGGTGCTGCCACCAACTGGGTGACAGTACACGCCGTGTACTCAGGAGTAGATGTCGCGCACTCAAGTCAACGGATGAACAGTATGGTGGTGCCGCCAGTGGAAAACTGAAATGAAGGAAGTACACATCGTTTACTTTGTTTTTTTCGATTAAAATGGTAGTAGCCTCCCCTGTTCACATGGAAGTCTTAGAATGGGAAGGATGAGTAGGAGAGGGAGGCCGAAGGTTGGGAGATCCACCGAGCGCCCGTTGGGAATCCAGTTTCTGCACTGTCGATCTCGTTGGAACCACACGGGTGAGTTCTTCCTCCTCCTGGTGTAGTTCTTACAAATTCATTCCCGTTGGAGAGTTATTTGAGGTTGAAAGGTTTATCTTCTTCTTCAGATCTACGTCGTTCTTCGGAGTTTCTTGGATTGGCATTCGTGTATAACGCTTGTTGGCATATAAGGTAGGTGTCTTAGTGTTTATTTTTCTAAATTTCATGTGTTTTTTGCATTTTTGTACCACGAACCCATGATGGGGTGTCGTGTGGCTGAGGCCATTGCTATATTTAAACACCTAGAATTTATTAGGTATCTAAATATGATATTAAAATGCTGATTGGGATCATTTCCTGGATCCGGAACCACCCCGGGGGTGTGTTCCACTGTTTAGCCGTTTGGCCAGGATACCCAAGGGTATGCCTTTAAAGTAGTAATTATAGAATTTCCTTGAGTGGAATTGCTTGTTTACTGCTTGTTTACATGTTGGGCATTTCCCGGTAACATGTTTAGCCTTAGGGCGTTGTTGTGATTAGCCTGTGGACACTGCACTGTTTAGCCTGTGGGCTGTAGTTATTTCTCTTGAGGGAAACCGTTTGTGCCAAAGGGCTTGACTTCTGTGTCTAAGGGCGACACTTCCTATGCCTGAGGGAAATTTATGTTATGCCTGAGGTCCATACCTGTGGGTTGGATTCTTTATCGCCTGAGGGCAAGCCTGAGGGTGTGGTTTATTATTTTAGCCTGAGGGTACGGTTCTGGTTAGCCTAAGGTCTTGGTGTTGTTTAGCACATAATGTTACTATATTAAATGCATTAAATGAATAATTAAATGGAAATATAACTGTTATGTTAGTTAATTTTGAGTCCTGATTAAATTATTGCATTGTACTACTGCACATTGTTGTTTCATGTTTACACACAGTTGGGTTCAAGGCTTTGTTGGGTACCTACTAATATATATTTCTGACACCCTATTTGGGTCAAGCTTTTCGACCCAAACAGATTACGTTTCTATAGGTGTAGATAGGGGAAGAGTCCCTAGATAGGTACTTGACTATTGCTGATAAGTAGGAGGGCATGGGACAGAGCCTAGGCTCACGATGTCTCTGCCCGTTGTTTTTCTTTGCTTTGTTGTACTCTTCATTTTGTTGTACTATTTGATGTATAACATGTTCTGGTTGTTTTCGTAGAACTTAAGACATGTAGTATCATTGTTTATCTATTGATGGATATATCCACTATTATTGTTATTTCAGTTGTGTATGGTTACAGCTTCTGCTGTTTGTTGTATGTTTTTATTTTATTCAGCTACGCTACACTTTGACAAATGAAGGAATAGTTTCCATATTATTAGACATGGGCCCTTGCTGCTAGTCGGCAGCCTCTGGCATTTGGGGAAATGCGAATGTGGTCACATGGCGAACCGGGTTCGGGGCACACATTGAGTGGCACCCGGATCTGGGACGTTAGAAAGTGGAATCAGAGGGGTTCTTTTCTTTGACTTACTATTTGGAGCCGTAGTCAGGGATAGGATGAACAGTAGTTGGTAATAAGCTGTTCCCGGGCATAGCTAACCCATGTACCGGGAAAATCCAATTTACCTCGTGTTGCAATTTTATTGATTTTTCAGTTTACGATTTATGTGTTTTCACCATTGGGTGTCGCACTTGATATTGTGCTGTTTATAATTTATCTGTGGGTTTTATTTAGTTTCAACCTGATGAGATGAGGGTATGTCATCTCATGCATCATATAGGCACAATCCAGATATCACATGCCATGCATAGTTCCATGCCATTAGGTTAATTAGAAATTGCATGTTGTTGTGATAGTTGTTGTGCTAGAAAAGCATGATGTTGTGATATTTGCTCTGTTAAAATACATCCTGTGTGATAGGGTAATTTTATTTGAGCATGTTTATAGAATGGATGCCAATCATCTGTTTTTTGGGAGTATGGGCCCCCAATGACTGGAATTTGGTGTATCATTGACTGTTTGTTTGTTATAACATAGATAAGATGTCAAACATTGATTCATGGGGAGTATGGGCCCTCACGGATCAGAATTTGACAATTAGGTGTTGGTTTTTAGTATTTTATGGGTTTCGACGAAGTTTATGAGGCATACTGTCCAGAAACCCAGTATACACGCCCTGTAGTACTTTATGCACGCAGTGTATGACCTTCTTTTCAGGAAGCTAAATAGTATGGGCCCTCACGGATCAGAATTTGACACTTAGGTGTTGGTTTTTAGTATTTTCTGGGTTCCGGCGAAGTTTATGAGGCATACTATCTGGAAACCCAGTATACAGGCCCTGTAGTACTTTATACACGCCGTGTATGACCATTTTTTTGGGAAGAAAAATAAGCGTTTTGAGTACACGCCATGTACCCAGAGTACACGTCGTGTAGTCTCTTCCCGTGCCACAAACCGTGTGGCGGAAACACATGGAAGGGAAGATCTTGGGTAAAACATGTCGTGTACATGATGCACACATTGTGTAGTGTTGACCTGGAGTCCGACTGTGTAACTAAAAACACAGGTCAGTGAACTCTCTCACAGAACACACTGTGTCAATGATGCACGCACTGTGTAGTGTGACCTGGGGACTTGGCCATGTAACTAATAACACGGGACAGTGACACCGCTCTTTGAACACACCATGTACCTATGGGACACGCCGTGCAGTCTTTTCTGGGGACAGACCATGCGGTGTTAGTCGTGTGGCTGGGAAACAAGGTGGTGTACATGCTGTGTGCGGGTGTAACACGCCGTGTAGTTGTAAACCGAGTAGTCGGCCGTGTCGCAGACGACACGGGCAGTTGGAAAATAACACCAGACACACCATGTAGATTATATATATGCCGTGTAGTTTTGTTCAACTAGAGCCATGTGGCTTAGCCGAGTAAAAGGACCCATGCAGGGGAAGGGAAGTAATGTACACACCGTGTAGTCATTGTACACGTCATGTAGTCTTGTTTTGAAAATCATGAAATGCCTTCTTGCTCTTGTTTCATTTGTGGTTCCATCATTTTCAAACTTTGATAAATCATGAATCTATGGAGTGCCTTTGACCTTGTACTGTCATGCCGCCTAGACAACCATGCGTTGTTCGCCAACAGAGCAGCAATGACTATACTCCAGAAATTGTGGGCCATGGGATACCAGTGGATCCTCCAGCAGAGCCAGATGCCGCTCCAGCTGTTATACCGGACACAGGCCCAGATGCGCAGTTCTGTGAAGGCTTTATACAGTTCCTACAGACCTTTCAGGGAGAACCACAGGCTGCCACATCTATGGCCGAGCTAACGCGAATCTTCCAGCAATAGCATCCAGATACTTTCTTAGGGGATGGCAGACCACGGGCTGCAGAGTCTTGGTTTGGGTTGATGCAGACTATTTTCGAGCATCTTCATATGCCTCCAAGGCGGAGGGTCAAGCTCACGGCATATATGCTGCGTGATTCCACCAAGAGGTGGTGGGATGTTACCACCCAGTCAGAGCATCATATGGACATGGTGTGGGAAGACGTTCAGTCATTATTCTTTGACCTCTTCTTCCCGGAGACACTGAATGTAGATAGAGCTTGACAGTTCATGAATATGCAGCAGGGAACTATGTTTGTGATGAACTATTCTGCTCGTTTTATAGAACTTCAGCGTTTTCACTAGTGCTTGTGGGTGATGAGACGTTGAGAGCCATACATTTTGAGGATGGTATTTGGTATGACACCCGAGTGCTGGTGAATGTTTTCAGGTTTCCTTCAGTACACGCTATCGTGAATTAGGCACTGATTACCGAGAGGAACCTGCGGGAATCTAGTGGTGTGGGCCAGGGCAGTTCAGCACCAGTTTCTGGTACTATTTCTACTGGCAAGAGGAAGAGACAGATGGATTTCTCTAAGAGAGGTAGTACCAGTCAGGCAGCTTCTTCAGGTGGCCCGGTCAGGTGATACTAGTGTAGTAGTGAGGGGCACAAGAGACCGCAGTGTCCACGTGATCCAGTGGAGTACCGAGCTTGCGGCAAGATGGTTCATCTGTGGTGCTTTTGCAGGGCGTTTCCACCAATGGCTAGTGAGAGGGGTTCTATGCAGACTCCGCCTGCAGGAGCATTACCAGTGGCTTCTTACCAGTCAGGGAACTGGAATACGTCAGGGCGTTCAGGCAGAGATGGTGGTCGTGGGCATGGTAGCCAGACACCAGGATCTCAGAGGCAGCAGGGCGGGACCTCTCTGGGTAGCAAGGCTGTGTCGGAGGGCCGCGACACTAGGCAGGCATATACAGTGCAACAGACCCAGCAGGAGCAGGATCACAGAACTTCTACAGTTAGAGGTACTATTCTCGTAGCTTCTGTCTTATCTTCTTTAATTTTTGATACGGGTGCTACACGTAGTTTCATATCTTTACCCATTGTGGAGAGCCTTGGGCTCTGTGTTTCTACTTCTTCCGATGTCATGACACTAGACAATCTGTTGGGGACTAGAATGACTGGTGTGCCTTGGTGCAAGGAGTTCCCCCTTGAGGTTGGTGGGTGTCACTTTCCTTGGAACCTCTATGTTTTAGAGATGATGAGATATGACATCATTCTCGGGATGGACTGGTTGGTTCCCTATCGAGCCTTTGTAGACTGCTATTGTCGTAGGGTGCATTTCACGTCACTAGAGGGTGGAGAGTTTCTATAAAAAGACTAATGGGATGTTCAGGCGAGTCGAGCTGGACCATTGCTTCATGGGCGAGGTAGAGTCACAGCCCAGATTGCTAGTTTGTATCTAGATGATCAGAGGACTAGTCAGACGGGTTTCCCTCCAATTGTTGATCGTTTTATGGATGTCTTCCCAGATGAATTTTCAGGTCTTCCTCTAGTGTGTGAGGTGTATTTCTATATTGAGCTTATGCCAGGGGCAGCACCGGTGTCCATCCTTCCTTATAGGATGGCTACACCTGAGCTGCAGGAGCTCAAGAGGCAGTTAGAGGAGTTACGGGTGAAGGGTTTTATCCGACCCAATACTTCTCCTTGTGGTTCTCCGTTAATTTTTGTGAAGAAGGCGGACGATACCCTTAGACTCTGTGTGGATTATCGGAAGCTAAACCAGTTGACAGTTAAGAACTGATATCCCTTTCCGAGTATCGATGATCTTTTTGATCAACTATGAGGAGCACGAGTTTTCTTGAAGATTGACATGAGATCCAGATATCACCAACTGCGCGTGAGACCATCAGATATACCGCTTACAGCTTTTCGGAGCAGATATGGTCGGTATGAGTACGTGGTTATTTCATTCGGAATCACGAATGAACCATCAGTTTTCATGGATCTGATCAATCATGGGTTACATCTATATCTTGATTCTTTTGTGGTAGTATTCATGGACGATATCTTGGTGTACTCTCGCACTCGACACGACCATGCCACCCATCTTGAGATCGTATTGAGTACATGGAGAGAGCATCGACTTTATGCTAAGCTCTCAAAGTGCCACATTTGGATGGAACAGATTCACTTCCTGGGTCACAGTATCTCAGAGGTAGGATTTGCCGTAGACCTAGAGAAAGTGAGAGTTGTAGTTTCCTCGGAGCATCCTAAGAATGTGTTTGAGATATAAATTTTCTTGGGGTGGGATGGTTACTACAGATGCTTCATACAGGACTTCTCCCACTTAGCAGCACCATTGACGGGTCTGACTAAGAAGCGTGTGAAGTTCATTTGGTCAGAAGCTTGCGAGACAACTTTTCAGGACCTGAAGGAAAGGTTGACTTCAGCACTGATCCTGATACTCCCAGAGCAAGGGAAGAGTTATACAGTTTACTGTGATGCATCAGGTATTGGGCTGGGAGCAGTGTTGATGCAGGGCGATCAAGTTGTTGTGTACCGGTCTCGGTAGTTGAGGCCACATGAGAGGAATTACTCGACGCATGATCTCGAGTTAGCTGCAGTTTTTCATGTGTTGCGCTGTTGGAGACGCTATCTATTGGGAGATCATTTTTTGGTTTTCACCGACCAAAAAATCCTCAAGTACATCTTTACTCAGCATGACCTGAATGTGAGGTAGAGGAGGTGGGTCGAGTACCTATAGTCCTTCGATTTTGAGCTTGCCTACACAGTTGGTAAAGGTAATGCAGTTGCTAATGCACTGAGTAGGAAGACTCGGATACAGGCGGTGTAGGAGGCTAGTGGTGAGTGGTAGCTCATGGCCTTGTTTTCTGAGATGCATCTGGAGGTGCAAGATAGTCAGGGTCAGACATATCTTTCCTCTTTATCTGTGACTTCTACCCTCCTAGACAGAGTGAGGGTTAGACAACTATCTGATTCTGAAGGCCTAGTTCTATGGGAGTCTGTGGCAAGTGGGGACCCTTCTCATGGGTGGACGATAGGCGATGATGAGGTTTTGCGTTTTCATGGACTAGTGTGGGTTCCATGGGATATACGCGAGGAGATGATGTGGGAGTTTCCTGATTCAGCTTGGGAAGTTCATCCCGGGGTTACCATGATGTACCATGACTTGAGGCATCAGTACTGGTGGCCGAGTATGAAGAGGGAGATAGTTGGTTTTGTTACGAGGTGTTCCACTTGTCGGCAGGTGAAGGAAGCACCCCAGAGGCCAGTTGGCCTGTTACAACAGTTACCCATTCCAGAGTGGAAATGAGATGATGTTGCGATGGATTTTGTGATGGTATTGGTGAGGTCACCTCGTGACAATGACGCAGTGTGGGTTGTTGTGGACAGACTCATGGAGGTAGCTCATTTTTTGCCGATCAAGGAGATCTTCGGTGTTGACGAGCTCAGAATGTTTTATATCCGAGTGATATTTCATCTTCATGGGGTCCATCATTCTATCATTTCAGATAGGGATGCCCACTTTACATCTCGTTTCTGGCAGAGTTCTCAGAGGGTGTTGGGTACACAGGTGATTTTGAGCACAGCTTACCATTCTCAGACTGATGGCCAGTCAGAGCGGACGATATAGGTGCTAGATTACTTACTGCGAGCATGCGTCCTAGACATTTGGGGCTCTTGGGAGAAGCATATACCCCTAGTCGAGTTTTCCTATAACAATAGTTTTCAGAAAACTATTGAGATGACACCATACGAGGCTTTATATGGTAGGCCATGCCGTTAACCTTTGTGCTGGTTAGAGGTAGGTGAGGCAGCTTTACTGGGGCCACAGCTCGCGTAGGAGACATCTGAGTAGGTCCAGTTGATTCAGAAGCGGATGGCTATCACAAAGTCTCGTCAGAAGTCTTATGTTGATCATCGCAGATGACCTTTGGAGTTCGTGGTTGGGGATCAGGATTTCTTGCGTGTTTCGCTGAGGCTAGGACACAAGAAGATTAGGAGGTAGGGTAAACATTCACAGAGGAATGTGGGACCACTTGAGATTCTGGAGAGAGTTGGGTTGGTTTCCTATCGGGTGTGGATACCACAGCGGTACCAAGCCATGCACGACGTCTTCCCCATACCACAGTTGTGCCGCTATCATTCTGACTTGTCTTAGGTCTTTCAGCCTGGGGAGGTCGAGCTAGAGGCAGATGCATCCTTTGAGGAGCATCTGTTTCGTATCATTGATAGGAGCATGAAGGTTCTCCAAGGTCGGTCAGTTCCTCTCATCCGGGTTCTATGGCAGCATGGCTGTGTGCATGATGAATCCTGGGAACGGGAGACCGATGTATGTGCTCAGTGGCCAGAGCTATTCTGAGCTATATATTCGCCACCTTGGAAGGGAAATTCAAGGACTATTTGATATAAGGGGGAATTTTGTAAGAACCCAGTTCATATTTTTGAGGTATGGGCTTCTTCGTTTCTCATTACCTTAGGTGTTTTTGTGAAAATATGGAATATGGTGGAAAATCCTAAATTTTGGAACTACACGCTGTGTACTTTTTCCACACGCCATGGACTTTTGGCCGTGTGGGACGGGTACACAGGGCGTGTAGACATGTCAGCGACGAAGGGTGTAGGAACCGACTACATGCCGTGTAACGGTACTTTACACGCTGTGTAGTCAGTCAGCAGGCCAAAATAGAAAGGCGGTGGTGGTGCCTCCAGCTGGGCGACAGTACACATCGTGTACTTAGGAGTATATGTCGTGTACTCAAGTCGACTGATTAATAGTATGATAGTGCTATAATAGGAACAGTTAAATGAAGGAATTACACGCCGTGTACTTGGAAGTACACGCCATGTACTTTGTTTTTTTCTCTTAAATCGGCAGTAGCCTCCCCTGTTCATAGCGAAGGCTTATAATGGGAAGGATGGGCGGGAGAGGGAGACCGGAGCTTGGGAGATCCTCTGAGCGCCAGTCAGGAATCTGATTTCTGCACCGTCGACCTCGTTGGAACTGCACGGGTGAGTTCTTCCTCCTCATGGTGTAGTTTTTACCAATTATTTCCCATTGGAGAGTTATTTGTGGTTGAACGGTTTATCTTCTTCATCAGATCTACGTCGTTCTTGGGCGTGTCTTGGATCATTGTCCATGTATAATGCTTGTTGGCGTATAGGGTAGCTAGATTAGTGTTTATTTTTCCAATTACAATATATTTTATGATTTTTTGTACCATGAACTCATGTTGGGGTGTCATGTGGCTGAGTCCATTGCTATATTTAAACACCTATAATTGATTAGGTATCTAAATATGATATTAAAATGCTAATTGGGATGGTTTCCTGGATTTGGAACCACCCCTGGGGTGTGTTCCACTGTTTAGCCGTTTGGCTAGGATACCCGAGGGTATGCCTTTAAAGTAGTAATTATATAATTTCTTTAAGAGGAATTACTTGCTTACTACTTTTTTACATGTTGGGCATGGCCCAATTACCGGTTTAGCCTGAGGGTGTTTTTGTGATTAGCCTGTGGGAACTGCATTGTTTAGACCGAGGGTTGTAGTTATATCGCCTGAGGGAAACCTTTCATGCCTAAGGGCTTGACTTATGTTCCATAGGGTGACACTTCCTATGCATGAGCGAAAGTTTTGTTACGCCTAAGGGCAATACCTGCGGGTTGGATTCTGTATAGCCTGAGGGCAAGCCTGAGGGCGTGGTTTACTATTTTATCCTGAGGGCACGGTTCTAGTTAGCCTGAGGGCTTGGTGCTGTTGAGCACAGAATATAACTATATTAAATAGATTAAATGAATAATTAAATGGAAATATAACTTTTACATTAGTTACTTTTGAGTACTACTTAGTTTGTTGCATTGTACTACTACAAAATGTTGTTGCATGTTTACACATAGTTGGGCACGAGCTTTTGGTGGGTGCCTACTGAGATATATTTCTCACACCATGTTTGGGTCACGCTTTTCGGCCCAAACAGATTACGTTTTTTCCGGTGTAGATAAGGTCAAGATTCCCTATACACGTACTTGACTTTTGCTGAGATGTATGAGGGCATGGGACCGAGCCTAGGCTCACGATGCCACTGCCAGTTGTTTTACTTTGTTTTGTTGTACTTTACATTTTTTTGTACTGTATTGATGTATAACATGTTCTGGATGTTTTCTTAGAACATGAGACATGTAGTATCATTTTTCTATCAATTTTTGGATATATCCACTGTTTTTGTTATTTATGTTGTGTATGGTCACTACTTCTGCTATTTGTTTTAATGTTTTTTTATTCTACTGTGCTACACATTGGCAACTGAGGGTATAGTTTTCCCACTATCAGACATGGGCCCTCGCTGCTAGTCGGAAGCCTCTGTCATTTGGGGAAATGCGCTTGAGGTTACGTGGCGAACCGGGTTCGGGGCACCCGTTGAGTGGGACTCAAATCTGGGACATTACAGTTTGGAACTTTTGAAGCAAATGAATTAAAATTTGGTCATCCATTTAAAAAATACATAGAAAAAATAGTCTGATTAAATGGATTGACTTTATCACTATTACGTGATCCTCAAAAAATAAGAAAGTGTGTTGTTTACTAAAAATTATCTCCATTGTTAAAAGGAATACTTCCAATTGATAAATTTTAATTCAAATGTTCCATTCTAAAAAACTACTATATATTGTAATGTAAGCAATTCTTCAATAAATAAAAAATAAATTAAAAATAAAATTCACTATATAAAAAAAAATTAATCCCAATTTTATAAAAAAAATGTTTTCTCCCAAGTTTCTTTGGAAAATATTAAAATATATTAACATTTTAACATTATAAAATTTTTATGATTTATATTATATCTCTACCTTTGTGATTTTATAAAGAGATAATATAATGGAAAATATAATTGGGATTAAAAAATATAAAATAAATGACCCCACTAGAAAACATTTTTTGGTAACTATAAGGAAGGTTACCCCTTTTAATATTTAGATAACATCTCCCCTAATATTTTTATAAAATGTTCATGAAATAGAAGAAAAAAATTATTTAAATTTAAATCAATTATAATGAAAAAAATTTACATATGAATCAATAATATATTATCCTCACAATGGAAAATTAATATGATAAATATGTAGAATAAAAATATTTATTTTTTTTGTATGTGAAAACATAATGTAAGATTTAATAATAATATTTACAAAAACCAAACATCAGAAAAGGAAATTTCAGTATAATTTAAGTTTTTTTAAATAATATGTTTTGTGTTATTAATTATCTTGTTTTTTTCATCCCAATATCCTTTAATATAGATAATTTGTTTCTCGACTATCAATTTTCACTTTTTTAGTAATTATTTTATGTACATGATGTATTCATATTTTTTTATTATAATTTTTATTTATCTTTTCCCTTATAATATGAAATTACAATGCATCATTTCATAAATATATTTAGAAATATATTATAAATTTATTCAAATATCATTTACCAGATCATTAATTCCTTCTAATAACATATATACAATAATAAAATTTAAATGTGACTAAAAAAATACCTTTTGATAGAATTTATTTATTTTTCAACAAATTTCAGATACATATAAATGTATTTTATAATTAGGATATAAAATTAAAAATATACATGAATATTTTTCAAATAACCATTATCTTATGTAATAGAATAAACAATCATTTTATTCCTCTTGTAAACTTGTGTGTTGTTTACCTAATCAATAATCAAGTTCACCCTGAAATTTTGTTTTCGAAAATTATTTTTAATGCTTTCTGACATCAGTAAATGGGTCACATCCCCATTGAAATATTAGTAATATAAAAAACATTTTTATTAAGGGAAATTATTTTGAATGATCAGTTTAAATAATTATTGTGTAATATAGCCATTCTGATTTAAAAATTATAACTTTTCTTAAAATGATATAAAATTTTAAAATACAATATTTTCCATGAAAATAACCTAGGAATATATTAAGGTTATCTTCAAATAAATAAAGATTCATGATTTTGGAAAAGTTATTTTCAAGTTGTATAAAATAAAAAATAATTCCATTAATACTTTTATCAAAAAGGTCATAATGTACCTCATTTGGAAAATGACAAAAAGATTCCTCAAAATTCATGTAATAAAAATAAAAAATGGGTAAAATTGATACTAAACCTCCATTGAATAATATTAAAAACATTTTTAATACATTTTATTAGTTTTTATAATGAATTTAAATTGATGATAAATATATATCAAAGGAGTCTTAAAATGAAATAATCCCAAATATTGTTGTGATTTTGAAATAAATACACCTCCGATCATAATCATTAGAATTTTATGCATCATAGAAAAAATAAAATTTTAAGGATATGAAAATAATATAATATTCTAGATAATACTTTGGAAATACATCCATGGGAATTATATACACCATGAATAGTAAATAAGTAGTCTAGAAGGCATGCGTTACACAAATATAAATGCGAGACATAAATACTTTAACTTGTATCTTCATCCTAATCGACCCTGTTCAACCCTACTATATAATAATATAAGTTTATTATAAATATATTAAAGAAAAATATTATTATATGTAATACCAGATATTAATTTATTAGGAATATAAATTACCATTTACTATCAATTCTATGTTAATGTCAGGCTTAAGGTTATATCAGTATTGTTTTTCACATGTGTTTTGAATTTTTATCCTTGTTCCTCTTACACAGATCATAATTTATAGATATACAGAATTGTAATACTGAAATAAATATCATATATATTTATGATGTATGCATGTATGGTGATTCATATAATTTAATGTGTAAAAACTAAAATACACCGTTCAGGGAGATTGTAGGCCATACATACGCTTGAATGATGTTTTCATTATTTAATATTGAAAGTAATAAAATTATATTATATATTATCATTATGAAATAATTATAATGTCATATATATCATATATATATTCATATAATCCATCCTTACTATATTAAATGTAAAATATAGGTGAAAATGAAATCATATTGCATTAGGGAGATGGTAAGACATCTGAATCCATGAGAGAAGTTATAATTTTCTAAAAGATTAGATGTTAACAATGTAGATATGATATTACCATTAAAAAAGTATAATTATTTCATAAATATAAAATATAAACATTAAAATCATCATAATTCAAACTCATAAAATAAGTTTATGGAAAAAAATTTCATTGCTTTGTTTAGACAACACGTCATAGGTACAGACGAAGGAAAAATTTACGTCTCGTTCGATTGGAAAAGGGATATATAATAGTTTTTTCTTAATAATAATAATGTTTTAGTATTTTTATTGTGATTAATTTATTATTCCAGGAAATATGTAACATATTTTTTGGGGGTAAAGAATAGTAGATAAAGCGAGTGAGTAGTTATATTGATTATCTCTTCTTCTTAATGGAACGCTTTTATATCCTCTAAAGGACTATAAAATTGGTCTTTTTAGAAGACAATAACAAATATAAGTTAGATATAGATGTGTAGATTATAATGTTTAATTTTATGATGGTTCTATAATATTCAATGTGTTTAAATGAGGTGAGAGAGGTGGTGTCCTTTTATTAGAGAGGGGAGGGAAACTTTTGGAATTTCAAAAAATATTAATTTATAATAAACCCAATACCGATCCAAATACACAAAACATTCCATTTATTATATAAACATACATTCCATGGTTTCAATCACAACAAAAAAATGATTTTTGGAATTTTTTGATGATATTTTAAAGCTTATTATTTTTATTAACCCCAAGTTAATCTATTTTAATTTTAATTATAGTAAAAAAAATTCATATTAAGAAAATTAATTATTCACATATAAATTTTAAATTTTACCCTAAATTGAAAATATTAAATATTTACACTATATCACATCTCATTAAACGTATTTAATATTTTTTTTATCATTTTTAAATAATTGGATAAAATATTATTTTCAAAAAATATCTTAAGTTTCAATTATTTCACTATAATTAATATTGGAATTAACAATCCAATCCAGCAAGGTTTCATCAAACCATTTATTGTAATACACCCATAAAATGTTATATTGACATATAAAATCCATGAATATAATTAATTAAATAAATTTATATTTATTTTAATATATCTATTATCATTAAATTCATAAGATCTTAAATTGAGTAATTATTTCATCATCATTTGGAATTTTGTATTATAATTACATAATGACATAAAATTGAAAATATAATTCAATAAAATAGATATAAATTTTATATTTCATAACAAAATATATATTCAAGAATATCTTTTATTTATCCCCATATTAAAAATAGTATACTTACTAAAATGAATGGTGTGACTTTTCGTCCGTTCCTTTGTGTTTAAAAATTAACCACAAAATTTCCTAAAAAAGTGTCCATTAAAATATTAGATTTTGATTCTTATGTTCTATGTTTTGTATTAAATTCATCTGATAACAATTGGGAGATTTTTAGTTTAGTTTTATAATATTTATAATATTATTTCCACACTAACATACCTGATTTACCATTATTATTCATTTTTTCAGAAATAAAAGGGTCTTATTTACTAAATTTGGACCTCAATATTTGAAATAGAAAATATATTTTTCATAATTTGAAACAAATAAATATATAAAATTAAATTATAATTAATATGTTGTAGAAATGAGAAAATGGTTTTTTAATGAAAAAGCATCCAAAATTTTGACATGTTTTTATATCTATATTCAATGTGAAATAGATTCCCAGGACCAAAATTGGATTAAATGAATATAATTTAGGTAATAATACTCTAAATAAATTAAAAAATATAACAAAACACTATAAATTATGTTGATGTAAATGCTATTTTCATTTAAAATTCTGTATTTTCACTATTCAACGAAATAAGAAACATATCAAAAAAATATTAAAATTTCAACAAAAATCAATTTTGATGTATTGCTTTACAAGAAGACCATATGGTTATAAAAAATCAAAAAGTGTCAAAAAAATTATTTAAAATGGGTTCCCCATTAAAAGGCAGTAAAATTAAACTTTTGAAAAATATTGAATTTTATAAATTAAATTTTCTTTGTTCTTATCTTTTGTTTATAAAATCGTTTGGATGAATATAAAAAAGTATTTTATTAAATATATAACTCAGTTATTTAATTTATATCATTAATTATGTTTATTTAATTTAATATATTGAGACAAAATTACATTACGAGAATAACAAACTATTTCCCTAAAAATCAATTGGTAAATATCTTCATTTCTAAATAATTGGTAATTGATAAATTCATATTTTAATCATTATATTTTCATTATTTATATAATATTATTGATAACAACTAATTTAATTTCTAGTTTATTTCTACTTATATTAAAAAATAATATTTTTTAATATATTATTGTTCGGTAAAACTCAACCTTGCATTTAATGAAATCTATCAAAGTACTTTATATTGTGTTTAACAAAATCCAAGCATAGTGTTGTGTATACCAAGAAATAATATATGTTTTTTTGTAGTTAAATTTTGACTTAGTGTTTCATTTAATGTTAGAAAAAAATAGTGTTTTTCATATAAAAAAATTTATATTTTGAATTGTGTTTACAGAAAAATGTCGAAAAATTAAAATAATTTGAAAAAAAATCACCAAATCATGGGGTGATACCCCTGGATAAAATGAATTTATCAATCAATATTAAAATATATTATAAATGGTTTAATATATAATCGTTCTATTCATTGAACCCACACCGCAAAAATTGAAATTAAAAACCCAATTAAAAAAAAGTTAGAAACATAATGGTTATCCAATGTAATTCAAAAATAATATTATGCATATGAGAACACAAGTGGAAAGTTTTAACATGATCATAAAATATAAAAAAACTATCAGGATATGATGGGTAGTTATAGAGAACAAGGTTTTGAGAAAATCAACAATCACGAATTTATAAAGGAAAGAGGTGTAAAAAGGTCATTGATAACATAAAAAATAATGAAAACACGACAAAAATTTATTTCATTACACTTTTACCTAAAGATGAAGAATTTTTATGAGAGTATATATGTACATCGTTTTAGGTAAAAGATTTCCTTTATTACCACTTCATCAATTTCTACTTCCACTATTATTCCAAGAAATGATAGTGAATTTATCATTCCTGAAGTTTTAGTAGATCACGAGATCCACAAATATAATGTCAATTAATTTCATCTTTCTTAATCGTAACAAAGGTTTGAATATGTTATAAAATCTACATAAACCCCCATATAGTGACATAATAATTTAGCATCTAAAAATATCATCTAATGTTTAACATAAACCCCCCCACAAATGGTAATCCATATAACCCTTCAATAAGATAATGTCCAAATCAGGAGAAACAGGTGAACTAAATCTTTATAAAAATTATCCCCATATATAAAAAGGTATTTGTTGGTTGTCACATTACAAACATATGAATAAGTTCATCAGTCATTATCTTGAATCATGGTAATAACTTAAATTACAATTAATGATTATTTAAAAAATGCCTTATTTACATATTTTTATGTTTATTTGATATATTCATTACATCCAAAAGGTTGAAATGTTCAACCATTATAGAATAAAAAAATTCAACTAATCCTTAATGAGAGCCATGAATATTTGTGCCATCTAATTTAATTATTCATATCCAAAATATCATTCTCTAACTGTAATTATCTGAACATCATGCACATATTATTATTTTTCCTTCATATAATCACATGTTGCCAAAAATATGACCTTATTACCTCAATCAAATATCATGTTTATACGTACCATTCTTCCTATTATAATAAATAATTATGGGAAAACTACAGTGGACCAATACATATATATTTTATAATTCTATAATATGATAAAGTTTCTTCTACCACATGAATATAGAATTCCGATACATAAATACTCAATAATTCCACAACTTCATTGGGATACTCCACATCTATACGAGTAAACACCAGGGATTTCCATTTTTATTTGGATTTAATAGGTTGGTACTGGCTATCATCATTGTTTACCCCTATATTTGGCCATTGAATAAAATAATTCCCATTTTCGTTACACATGAAGAAATGATGTGCAAGGTTTTCATTATATTAAACGTTCAGTCTATTCACATAAATAGATAACTTATTCACATTAATTCAGAATTCCCTTTCCATATTATCCACATTTCTACATTGGATACATTTTCCATCTCCTGAAGATAATCTCTAATGTACTTCTTGCAACAGTGTTAACATAAAGGAAAAGTCTTATTCATTTCTCCATGGTTTTTATATTTTCCATTAAAATATAAATTATTTTTATACTAAAAAATGATATTGATACCTAACTCAAACCTCAACTTACAACATGATTTAATATTATAATATTTCATCATAACATCTAATGTCTCTTGTGACTATTATCCTTTAGAGACTTTGTTCCATGCCACTAAAAAAATTGATCAACCATATGTTCCAGATGGATTATAATTCTAGAATTATACCTCATAACTATTGTAAAATATTAATCATATGTACCAGTGGAATCAATGAAATTTTTTATAATATTACGGAAATCATTTTCCATCTTTATTCATCTAATAAGGGGGAAGTAATTACTAAAATATATCTTCATAAACTCTTACCATTCAATAAAGTTAATTTCCAATAATTCCCTCACATTCTTAATAAGATTCCCTAATTGATATAATTCACCTTCGAGATGATAACAAACAAAAATTACCTATTCACATTCCAAGCACTAAAGGAAGGAAAATATCATTTATGGGGTACTGATTCATTATTTAGTAATAAGTGGATCAGAAGACCCAATCAATAAAGGTGGATGTAGACTCATGATGGCCTCAATAAAATGTTTGTACATCTATTAATTTTTTAATCTATCAAGACACATATATTACGGTAATATAGTGATTAAACTTGTCATTACATTCCTTATAACATTCAATTACTTAGGATGAAACTCATTTCATTTCCAATCACATCCATCACTAACACGGTTCATTCGGGTTCCACCAATTTACAAAAACATAAATGAATTGTGTGAGAAAATATAATAATATTGATTGAACCACATTATAATGGGAAATTACTTTTAATATTTAATACAATGAAACAATACGTTTAATTCCAGGTTATTCCTAATTATTACTAACTATGAAGGATTTTTACTTATAGTTAGACATATCATTAGAGACATCCCTAGACATATCCTTATAAATAACACATCAGATCTCACTAATATGTTTTGTTCAACTTTTCCAAATGTTGACTAAAAATTCAATGTGATACTGACTATAATGTAGTGTATTTTTATAACATGGATATTATATATTTTTAAACTAATATATGTTACATGATTGAAAATTAATTTTCAACGACTATAACTATTTAGTGCCTCTGGAAACATGGAACACGTTATTATATTTTTTGGAAGGATATTGAACATCTCCCATAAAATATCTTCTTCATTTGTACTCCATTATAAAACATTTACTTTATAACCTATGTAAAGAAAACACTAGAATGGGGGACCTTAGATGCTCAATAAGGGTGAATATTGATGATATATAAGTATATAAGTATAATGATATGGAATTTGATCATAACATTAGAATATTATTCTTAGAATATAAATGTTCATAAAAATTAATGGTGGTAAAAATAATGGATGTTCATATGACATGAATTATAATGCGATATTGATTAAAATCGGTGAAATCATAATAGAATAATAAGACATTGAATGTTGTGCAGGCACAAAAACATATAATATCATTCCATATACAGCAAGATGCATTTCCAAAACAAAATATGGCACTTCAGGGGGACTACATCTTATGTGAGGGACACACCCCCAACCCTAGTTGTAGTCTTTTCCTTATAAGGGATTGGGGTTCCTCATCTTCTCATAGTGGACCGGGTTTCACCATCTTCCATGCTAAATCATGTCTATCAGCTTATTTCCATCATTCCCAGATGAGACATTAATAATTACCGAATAAATATGATTGAGAAATACTTCCAACCATTCACATAATAAAACCCATAATTTTTTTTGAAACACAAATATAAATCATATCTAAACCCCCAAAAAATGGGTTTCATAATCATTTATTTATAACATAACTAATGGAAATGAATCAAAATTCATAATGATCAATCCATCATAAACATAAATAATTGAATTAGTGAATAAATATGTTATCCTAGGGTAATATATCTAGTAAAACATATGTATCATAAAAAAATATCATTATATATAGAAAACGATTTTGATAGTTTATATGAAATAATTCTTGTGAAAAACACCCTTTCTTATTCAAACATGATATCATTTCATAAAATGATGAATATTCTTAAAATAAAATATTTTATTTCAAAAAACCATGTAAAATCTATAATGGAAGCTTCAAATCATTATATATTCATGATTTAGTAAAATTCCATTTATTCCATATAAGTTAAAAACATTCATTTCGATCCTTTTTTAAATGGACACAAAGTACATCATTTGAAAAAAGAAAAATATAATTCCTTTAAAATAGTGTAGTAACAATTTGACAAATGGATTAAAATTAAATTAAAAATAGATCAGATAATAATAAAATTATTTTTGAAATATTTTTAGAATACATGGACATGGATAATAAACATTACTTAACAGAGACTTAAAACGAAATACTCCACAAAATTGATGAGAATGGGAAATAAATACTCATCACATTATAATCAGTATAAAAGTATTCCACATGAAAGAAAGAAAATTATATTATATGAATATAAAAGAATATTATTGATATGACTCATAAAATAAATTCATGTTCAATATATACACCATGTTGATATAGCATGTACTGTTTGAGGCATGTGTCCCACTGAAATAAAAGTGGGATGAAAAACTCTTACCTTATATCATGACTCTCCATTTACTCATTAAAAACTAAAATATAAAAAATATTGGTTCATTATGAATATATTATATAACCACCGTCTTATATCTAACACCATATATTATTTGATTATGAAAATATATTAATCATTTATTAACAATTCTATTTTAATGTTACGCATTTGGTAATAACCGCTTTGTTTTTCGAATGTGTTTTTGACTTGTAATATTTGTTCCAATTAAATAGGTCATGCTTTAACAATCTCTATAATTATAATCATGAAACAAATAAAATATGTATTTATCGTAGAATTATTTATGGTGATTCATAAAATATAATTAAAATAAATTAAATACATTTATTAGGGAGATGGTAGGTCGTACATATGCATGAATGTTCATTTTATTTTTGTTTCATATTAAAATTAATAAATCAATATAATACTTTACAATTAAATAATATTTCCTATTCCATATATATCATATGTTTTATTAAAATTCTTCATTATTAAATCCATATGGAATATAGATGAAATAATCACATTGCATTGTGGATATGGTAACCCATACATACACATGAGTGATATTAACATTTAAAACATTATTAAATGGTAAAATGGTAGATATTATATTATCCTTAAATATGTATAATTATTTCATTAATATCATATATAATATTTAATCACATAGTAATTCCCATTCGTAAAATATGGTTATAGAAAATAAATGTTAAGTATTTATGGAGATAGTAAGTCATACGTACGAACAAGAGATATATTCACTTCATGTTCTATAAAAAGGGCTTGTACAATGGTGCCATAAAAATCATAATTAAATTTTATATTTTTATTAATTATGATTTTATTCATTTATGATATATATCAAACATTTATAAGAGGTAACGAATAGTATAAAAAGTGAGCGATCAGTTAGAGATATTACATATTCTTCTTAATAGATCCTTTAGATCTCCCTTAAATAACTCAAGAGTTGGTCTTTAAAGAATAGAAGAACCTATATAATTATTTATAGGATGTTAATAAGAAAATTTGAAATCCGTTTTTAGATCAATATGAATCAATATGGTGAAATGGTATGAGGATTTGGGTGTAATTTTTTAAAATATGAGAGGGGAACTTTTGGAATTTTTCAATAGAATAATTGTTAATAAAATAAATCAAAATCCATATCCCTTAAAATTTCTATTTATTCAATGAAAATATATTATATGGTTTCAATCTAATAAGGAAATATATTTTATAAATGGTTTGATGTTATTTTATCATTATTATTTTCATTATCCCATATTTAGTACATTTTAATTGTAAATATGTTACTAAAGTTTATAAGATTAGGAAGATGTAATTTTTACATATAAAGTCTTAATTGGACCACAAATAACAACTTTTTATATTTTAAATCATATCTCATCCCAATTTACTTGTTTATTTTTTTTAATTTTAAATAATTTGATATTTTACTATTTTCAACAAATATTAAAATTTTAAATTTTGGCACTATTCATTTAATTGATTTTATAAAAATCAATCCAGAAATATTACATAAGAATAGTTCATTTGACATAGATAAACGTGACATATTAATATAGAAAATTCCTGGATAACCGTAATTATGCAAATTATTTTTCATTTAATATTTATAATATCATTTAATTGATTGATTCACTAGTTGAATAAATATTGTGTCATAATATGCAATTACCATTGATGATTATTTACTTACGATAAATTAAAAATAAAATAAAATTATTTAGGTATGAATTTAATTTTTCATAATAATATTTATAGTCTTGAATATCTTATATTTATCACGAAATAAGAAATAATATATCTATATAGTGTAAGATTGGGACATTTTTCCCTTTTTGAGTTTTATAATATTCAACTACAGTTCCTGAAAATATATCAATTAAATTATTAAATTTAGATCCTTATATGTTATGTTTCTAATTAACATCATCCTATATAATTTGGGAATGTTTTATATCAGTTTCAAAATATATATAAAATAGTTTCCACCCATACCCGATTTACACTTACCATTGGAAATAAACATTACCCAAGTTTCAATTCATATTGTCCAAAAAATGAATGGAAAAATTTAAAAAAACTTGGAACATGTGATTAAAAATATGAAATCAATTTTTCATAACTCACAAAACATAAATTTATAAAATTAATTTAAATTTAATCCCATTTTCAAAATGTGAAATCCTGTATTTAATGTTAAAATGTCTATAAGACTAACATGTTTTTAAATCCAAATTAAATATAAAATTGATTAAAATGAAATATATTGTATTAAAGGATAAAATATTGATGTAATTACTCCTTAAAACCCATAAAATATATAATTAAACACTATATATTATTTTTATGAAAATAATGTTTTCAATTAAAATTATGTATTTTTCACTATTTATCAAATAATGGAACATATCATTCATATAAAAACAATTGAACGAGAGTAATATTTAATATTATTTTTTATAGAATAATTTTATTTCTTTGTATCAAAATTATAATAGTTTCATGAAAAATTATTTAACAAGTTTTCCGAATTAAAGGGATTTAAATTTTTCAATTTGAAAAATATATGGTTTATGTGTAAAATTGAATTTATTCTTATCTTATTCCTATTAAATCAATAGGATTGATATAGAACATATATTATTTAATATATAACATATAAATTTAATTAATATAATTCAATAAAATTATTTAACATAAATTATTAAGAAAATTCCATATTACGGGTGTAAAAATAAAATTATTTATATTATAATCAATTGTTATATATTTCCATTTACAATTAATTCGTATGTATTACATTCATATTATTGACCTTATATTTTAGTATTTTAGATTATAATATTTATAACAACTAATTTAATTGCTAGGTTATATCTTATTATATTAAATAATAATATTCTTATAATATACTATTATTCTATAAAAGTCAGTCTTCGTATAATAAAATCTATCAAAAGAATTCAGAATAGTGAAAAATGCAATCCAATAATAGTGATGGAAATACTACAAATTAATCTATGTGATTCTTGAAGAGAAATATCAACTCAGTGTTACATATAATGAATTCCAATCATAGTGTTTTTCGTATAAAAAAATCTATATTCAAGATTGTGGGAATGAGAAATATCAAACAGATGAAATTAAATAGAAAAAATTTAAAAAAATATCAGTGTGTTACAAAGTATATAAACCACATAAATAATAACATGATTAATATTTCTTGTCTCTAAATGAAAATAAAAGTGAGATGATAATCCCTTACCACATTAGTATTCTTTTGAATTGTATGACCAAAGAAATAGTAACATAAAATGAATCATTAAATATCATGAAAAGTAGGATATTTTTGATATAATATGTCAAAGGGGAAGTATATATATTTCAAAAAAACAAATGAGTGTTGAATAGTTTTTATGTATTATAGAAATAAAAGAGACTATAAACCCCTTACCGCTTTGGTATTCCTTTGAATTGTAAGCCCCAACAAAGAATAGTTAATAATAAAACATTAAATATCATTTAATTGAATATATTAATGTTATAATACGTAACATTTACAGTATATAACAATAAGAAATAAAATATTTTTCAATTTTCATATGTCTCCCATCAATAAAAGATATAATTTAGATCCCCTAACACAATTCATGATAACCTCTACACATGTTAATGAAAAATATATATTAAATACAATTATATTATAAATATACTATAACCATAAATATATATATTATACCCAATATAATTTAATAGTGACCATTCAACACTTTTTTATTACCAATTTCTTTCTAAATCCTCATTTCACATAATAACCTCTTTGTTTTTTGAATGGTTTTTTTTAATTTTTGATCCAATTCAATTGATCTGGTTTCTATAATATCCATAACAACAATAAGTATGTAATTATAATATTTATACTTATATTATTATTTTAGTACCAATCAAGAAGCATGGTTTTTATTAATGATGTACATTACGATCATGGAGACGGTAGGCCTTACAGACGTATGATTAATGCTTCCATCATACAACGATCCTTATAGAAAAAACATAATTAATATTTTATCATTCAAGAATGATAAAAATTTCATGTTATGTATTTTAATATACATATACATTACATATTTTTTTGATTAAAATTTAAATTCACATCACATTAAGAAGACAATAGTTCACATGAACACGAATGATGTTATCATCATTCCTTCTGTGAGAGGGTAACAGTTGAAATGATATAATATATCTTAATAATGATAAATATGTTATAAATATAATAATTGTTAAATTTATTTCACATTATTTTACCAAAAATATCTTTATTATCTTCTTGGTAACGCCTTAGTGAAAATCGAATCACATTTCTTGGAGACTGTAACACCCCGGAATGATAAAGGGTTAAATGACTAAATGATATGACTCATGTCAACAAGGTGAACCTTCCTTTTCGAGATCCATTATGATTAGAACTCCACAGTTAAGTATGCTTGGCCTGGAATTGTGATCCGGATGGGTGACCTTTTAGGATGTTTCCCAGGATGTGTTCGAGTGAGGACAAAGCACACTGAAAAGGACATGTGTTGGCATACAGGAATAATAATTATTCATATGACCCGTTCGGGCACGTGGCTGGGCCCCATGGTGGGGACCACATGTCTACGGGGCAACTGCTGGGTAGGGCCCAGTTGTTACATTTGGTATCAGAGGAGGAACCCAACCTTAAGTGCGGTGCACTGCCTAGGTTGAGACGTAGGGCCCACATCGAGGATGTTGTGCTCTAATGGGGGGTGATTGTAACACCCCAGAATGATAAAGGGTTAAATGACTAAATGATATTACTCATGTCAACAAGGTGCACCTTCCTTTTCGGGAGCCTGTCTGATTAGAACACCATAATTATGTGTGCTTGTCCTGGAGTGGTGATCATGATGGGTGACCTTCTGGGAAGTTTCCCAGGATGTGTGCGAGTTTGGACAAAGCACACTAAAAAGGAAATCTATTGGCATAAATGAATAATCATTAGTCATATGACTTGTTCAGGCACGTGGGTGGGCCCCATGGTGGGGACCACGTCTCTGTGGGGAAACTGGTGGGCATTGCCCAATTGTTACAGCGAGGATGTCGTCCACCATACAAATAAGAGACTTTACCTTATCCCCAAATGAAAGGATGGTTAAAATTTTTATATCTTATAATTACCTAATATGTATAATTATTTCGTAAATATGATATATATACACACACACACATTATATCCATCTTCATACTCTACCATTGGAGGTGTTATTGGAAAAAATATTGGTATTAGTTCACGAGGTAGTAGTCCACCATACATGTAGAAGATAATTTCATAACCCATTTGGTTAATGTGGATATAGGCTAAGATAATAACCCTAGCATAACACATATTAAAATATGGAATATACTTAGGTTATTATTTCATCATTTTTAATAAAAATTGATTGATGTGGAGGAAATAATAAAATAAAAATCTAATTGAATACGGTTACATCTTATTTGGGTTACCTCCTTTATACCGCATAGAATGAATTATTGGATATATTAATAACAAAAACAAGGATTCATAGATTTTAAGAGGAAATTATTTTTTATAGTTCTTGCATGATAACTATTTATATTGATTTTTCCAATGTATTAGTTATAACTATGATATTAGATAATAATATTTTAATTTTATTTCATCCTTCATTTGAACATAGTGTTGCGTGTAACGTTATCTAAAAAAAGGGTTTCATGTAAAACAAGACAAGCACAATATTTAATGTAATGAAAATATGAAAGAGATTAAATTTATTTTTAAAAATAATTTCACAAAATATTGGACTATTATAGTCTATGGATGTTGTTAATGTTAGGACATATGGAACGGGATTACCATCTCAAATATATCTCATAGAGAATTGTTCTGTACAATGCACTTAATTTCCAATACGTGGTGTGTATATAGTTTTTATATTATATTTTCATTCATATAATACCATTAATAATGGTCCATAAATATTATTTTTAATTAGATTTATTGAATATGTAATTATTAAAATGATAATAAATACATAAGTGACATTATTCATCTCAATTTTCATTCATTGCGACTCATGTTATATACACAAAGAATTGAATTTTATGTGGTGTATTAATTTCCATAGAATAATTTTTACCATATTACTCATTAGATACAAAAGATTCAAAAGATTAAATTTTTATCCCACTCATATTAATTTTATTAAATTTAATCCAGTTCAATGGTAAAGCTAAATATTTTCGATGGTGGTTAGGTAACGAAAATTTATGTGTAATTTCCTTAAAATGTAATCTATGTATGGATATTGGAAATTCGATGCTATTGTGGAATAGTTACACCAATTTGTAATCACCCCAAAAATGGATGGTTGATTATTGAATAAATCATCATATTGATGCATGAAAATTCATCTTACTACTACCCAATATAAATAAATGTCATGAGAGAACCTCTTTGGAATACACCCAATTACTTTATAACCCTCGCTCAAGGATTATTCCAACAATTACCGTTTCCTAAAAATAATTCAACCTATAAAATCCATTTTTTATGTTCTATTGTTTATATATAATATTTTATATACTATCCACCATAAATTTATTATAATGTTATTTATTATTACCTTTATTATACACCACAATTTCCTTAATGATTAATTGATGTTCTTTTAAACATGAACATTATAATATTGAATGAGGAAGTATTACATTTTCAAAATCAATATATATTAATTGATATAATTTAATCAACATGATGTTACTCCAGGAACATTAAAAAATATCATGATGAAACTTATTCAAAATTAATTGATCATAAAATTGTGACCGGTGGTTCCTTGAAATATATAGTTGGAAATTTATCAATGGTTTCATGAGATAAAAGAATTTGGGTTTTGGTGTATTCCATTCCCATAATTGGATAGTGTTTGGGAATAAGGCCTAAACATCAGCTCATTGATATCCAACATTATAAATTCAATAAGTATGTATTAAATAATTGTGTTCATCTAGGGTATAATTTATATTCAGGGATATAGAATTCCCCTAGTTCTATTTTATTAAGGAATAATTTTTTTATTTATTCCTGCAATATCATTCATGCCATGTTGATTTTTAGAAAAATTCTATCATATGTAACACCTTATTGAAAATATAATATCACAATATTTTATTTCCATAATTAATGAATCCTATAAGAGGACTATACATAATTTTCAAGGATATTATAGTTGAGCTAATTATGTTTTGAAAAAATATTCATTTTTATCTTTTGCTTTCCAATATTGTGTATGTCTACATCTTGTCATATAACAATACAATACTAATGGATAATAAATGACCAGTTTTCTATTAAACCAATAATGTTATATAACTACCATTTTTTCGATTCTAGATTCTGTGATATCACAATTTTTATCAAAGGATGATTAGTATTAACCTTAGAGACTAAAATAAGATGAACAACATGAGATACATGATGTGATATGAAAAAAATAATTATTTCATGGGAGTAATCTATATAATATATTTAAAATTTTATTTTAAAATTTAATATCATGAAATAATTATTTTTATTGCATATTTTGGAGATTTAGGGATTTGCATGTATATTACTATATGAGAATTGGTATAAAATCCCCTGTTTTAAATGGATTTAATCCACCTCCTCTATGATTTCTATTCGCATACCTAATATAACTTATTAATTAAATAATGGGAATATTAGATTAATAATAATGATTAATGGATTAAGGAAATATAATAATAATAGAGGTTAGCTTATGGTATAATATTTTATTTATTTTTTTCTAGAATAATTTCTTAGTCATCCACCAGATTGTGAATTTGAGTTTTTCATTTTACTCATTCATGATGTGAGGAATGTATTTAAAATAACATATAGAATTGAATATGTTGACTTAGTGGAGTTACATAAAAAATAGTAAGATTTTATTGATATGGAATTTATACACCCTGGAGCTTCACTGTAGGGGCATCTATTCTATTCAATAAAAATAAGTAATGGTCTAATGAGACTATGCATGGATTATTTTTAGATAAATGCAATTACTATAGAAAATAATAATAGGTTACCATTAATTTTTGAATTATTCAATAAACATAATAGTGTAAAATACTATTCAAAGGTCAATATTTTCTCTAGATATCATTTGGAAATTGTGAAAAAGGATGATATTCTACTAATTAAATTTGAAAAATGTTATAGGCAATATAATTTTATAGTAATTACTTTTTGATTTTAAAATTAACATTCAATATTTATTGTACTAATGAATTTAGTGTTGAAGGATATATTCATAAAATTGTGGTAGTTTTAATTAATTATATTTTATTATAATATAATATCTATAAATATCATGAGGGTAATATAAATATAGTTCTAGAGATGCTTAGAAAAAAATAATTATATGGCAATTATAATTAGTGTGTATTTTGCGTCAATGATGTTCATTTTAAGATCATATTTTATCTATGGATTGAATATTAATCGATCCCTCATAAAAAATTCTATCCAAAGAGTTTCCTATAACAAATAATATAATAGGGTTCAAAATTTTCTTTGGATTCGAAAGATACTATTGATTCTTATTTCATGTCTTTTCTAGTTTGACAAACTATTAACTGATAAAAAACGTAAACGATATAAATTCCCAATGTTAAGGGAATGTGAGGAAATTTTCAATGACATTAAGATAATAATAATTAATTTAATGAAAATAACAATACAATATGGTATGGTAGGATTTATAATATATCATTATGAATCGAAGAATGTATATTGTTGCATCTTTGTTCATAATGATATTTTGATGGAATTTTCATGAAGAAAATTTTAAAATCATTAATATAACTATAAAACTCATTAAATTGTGCTAAAAATAGTATTAATTACATTTAAAATATAGTGAAACCACATATATAATGAATGATATAATTTATATACTGATGAAAATGTTTTTAAATAAATTAAATGTAGAACGTGACCTAAATGAGAAAAGGAGATAGTTGAATCTACTAAAGGAAGAAAGTTTCTCAAAAAACTACAACCCTTAGATGGAAAAAATAGCTCAATGCATTAGTAAGATGGGTTAAGGAACTATAAAAATGATTAGGATTATCAAGTATGCAATATATAATGATTTATTAGTTATGGTAATGGTTGTTTTTAGTAATGGGGAACCATTATACATTTTAAAAGAAAACAGTCAAGAATACTTAATAGAGAAGAAAGATAATATATATAATGTTTAAGATAACATATGTAGGATGATAAAAAATTACACTAGTGGTAATTTTATATTTTAGAAATTTTGATTTTTTTGGAGATATTTTTTGTTCCTTTCATAACATAACTGAAAAGGGAACTACAAGATTGTTTATATAGATCAAATTTATTCAAATTTCGTTGTAGTAAAAATATGTATAGTGATTACAAATCCATTTCATCAAGGATGGTATGATGTGTGAAATAGAAAATATGTGTCATGATACATAGTATGGAACATGGTGGTGGCTAAAAGAGAACATCCTATGGGAGTCATGAACCCTAAAAAAAATTTGGGCGTTGGAGAATGAAATGATAGTAATTTTTATTGGACATACAATGATTCAATGGATTAATGATTTTTAATTGATTATCATTGATAAAATTATTATTTCAGCACATTTCATAGTGATAAGTTACAATTTTCCCCTTTAGAGTGTTTCTCATGTCAATATAAATGAATCATAATTCCAAATGCAGAACCACTATCAATTGTATCTAATCAATACCCTTTGTTCACGTCAAAATTATTGATGATTCATCAATGGTCCTTTGATACTGAGATATATTTACTCCCCCAAAATATTCCAAATAGTAATGGGATGTATAAATGGTCAATTTTGAAATTTAATTGAATAATATAATCATATTCTCCTGACTTCCAAGGTATTTTTTATCTATATATAACTCCTGATGAATAATTACACAATAATTACAATCATTAGCTAATCTATATGGGATAATATGAAGAATTTTATAGGAATATGATATGTAGTCCAACCTATAGGTAAGAAGTTGGATGAAAAGAGTTAGATTTATCTTGATTATATGGTAGATGACTATTAAAATTCAAACTATTTATGACCATTATCATTCTGGGGAAGACAAAATAGTTATGTGAAAAATAGAATAAAATAAAAGGAATTTCAAAAGGGGATCATGTATTATTTAATGCTTCACCATTTATGGGAGCTGTAAGATTTAGTAAATTTGGTTCTTATGCTATTTTTACATTGGGGATTTTATAATACTAGATTTAATTAGATATATAACTTAATGATTGGCTACTCCTCCTAACCATTTTAATGTACATGATTTTTTTATTACTACATTAGTAAGGAAATATATTTCAGATCCAATGAATTTTATCATACCATATATAATAGTCTTTGAGCCATTTATATCTTATAATTACTATAGTACATATATTTTTTATAATAGAGAGTAGGTATTGTGTAATAAGATGAAAAAATTGGGTAAATTACAATGGGGAAAGAAATAACTGGAAGAATTAATATATGATCTTAAATAATCCATATAGAGTAAAACCCACATTTTTTATGCCATAAACCCCAATTTCAAAGATGAGATTATTTTAGTGGGGTTATAATGTAATACTTCAGGCCCTACAATGGCATATAAAAATTATAACACAATTTATCAAACTCCAAAGAGAATTTAATTTCAATTTTTTTTTGGAAAATAACTTTTAGAATTTCAAATTTTCTACGCTACCTTATTAAAATTTATCATATCACATATATTTTAGTATTATATTTTGAGTTTATACTAAAAAGGTTATTTTTTATTGAAATAATATTGTTTTGTAGAGCCATGTAATTTTTTTCAGATTATCCTTATATAATAATGACATAGATGTTAAGAAAACAGTTAATATTATTATATATGAATATAAGGAAAAAAATTAATTTCTAAATATTCATTGAACTTATACATCCTATTTCTAAAATTTTTAGAAGTAATTATGATATTACGTTAAAAAAATTGGTCATCTTTTTGGAATAAATTACAATCAAGTTATATTTGGTTTGTAATTTCTTTTAAATCCTAATATCCCCAATTTATTTCATAAAAATTTAATTTATATCCTTAAAATACGTATCTATCAAAAATATATCTTATATTAAACTTTAAGCCAAATAACATTATTTTATGTAAAACTATTTGAGGTGAATATGTGTGTCTAATTTAAAATTAACTATTCCAAATTTTTGATATTCTATTTGATAAAATGGTACTAAAAATAAAAAATAGAATTATCAAATTTGGAAAAAGGGTAAGTCAAAATCATTATCGTGAAATTAAATTACTTATGTTAGAAATTAATTTCCAAGGTAAAATTAAATAATTGATAATGTAAAAGGTTAAACAAATTGCTAAAATTATCAAATATCATTATATTTGTAATGATTGAATTTTTTTAGATGAAAAATTCATTTTTCAGTATATTTTCGTTAATTTTTCCTTTTAACCTTCAATAGAACATTATAATTTTGAAAATCTAATGGTTACTCTCAAAACTACACTTTCCTTAACTTATAAATGTGTAAAATTACAACCACTACAATACATACCTATTAGTATATTTTATCCTATAAGAACATCCATTTTTATCATAATATAATCTTATAAAATGGATGAAACCATATGGTAACCATCAATTAGAATGTGGACTTCATTTCTACGGAGAAATGAAAGGAAAATTCAAATTCCCGATATGTCTATTACCAAATAATTCAAATTTCATTTAACATATAATCATTCGTATTTATTATTTTGAAGAATAATATTGGGATACATGAATTATTTTTATGCCATAATTTTTCTTTAGTAAGGATATCATAACTATTTACAGTATTCCCCAACAATTAAATAGACAAAACCATCATTCTTATGCTTTCTAGACTATAGCCTTCACTACAAAACATGTATTTTAATATTTCGCCACCATAAAAGTATGGAAATAAGGATAATATTAAATATTAAATATTTTATATTTTATATTATCTTGTTCCTGGTATGAAACATTTGATATATTTGTAAGGATATGATCAAAAATCCATTATCATTAATTTAATTGTTTAAAATAACCGTACCTAGAGGAGAATATATTATTGAAAATATGTAGTGTTATGATATCTATTATCTATTCATTTAAATCATAAAAATTAAGATATATCAAATTAATGACAACTAAATAAGATTATTATTCATATGGTATATTTATATTACAATAAATCCACCTTATAAAAAGTTATCAAATTAGGATATGCTCATTTTTGGATTAATTTACCCACCTAATTGGATAATAATTGGATATAATATATATAATTACTACATTAACTTAAATAATTTTATAATATTAAAAAAAATAATCATATATAATTTTTTTGGTTCTAGAGATGATAAATCAAAATATAATTATTTAAATAAGAAAATACCCTTTTATCTTTAAGAATCGCCAAAAAATGCTTATAATCAATTTCATATTCAATGATAAAGAATAAAATTCTTATTAAATGAACAAGATAAATCATATATTGTTATAAAAATCCATAAGATTAATTTAAATGTCTAAAAAATGAAAATAATTATATGTTGAATGAATCTCAACACCACCTCTATGAAACTATTACAAACATTGATAATTATAAACACAGATGCGGAAAACCATATGAATTCATATAGATAGTGACTATCCATGAAGATTATAAGTGAAAATTGATATGAATATCATTATAAATTATTTTATTATGATATAAATGTTTGTGGTGGAAGTAATTAATGTAAATATGTGAACTTGTGTACACGATGTAAGTGTTTTAATTTTCAAACTCCCCACATTGAAAATATTTTGTATTATGAAAAAAAATATAAATTTTGTGGTGTATATGTACTAAAAATATGATATTAATCATGAAATGAATTTTATCTGTGTATTTTATGTTTATTTTTTAGTCATCTCTTTCAATTGGTATAATTGAATTACTACCGAGACATTGAGTGTAGTTTTTTTTCTCAATTTTCATACTTTGGGACTCATTTTATATTGACCTTCTATTTTCAAATGTGTGTGGAATACATTAAACTGGATGAAATATTAATATATCACTAATAATAATATAGGTGTTCAATAATAATATTTTCGTCCCTACATCAGTTTTTTCAAATTCAGGGGTTACAAAAGAAGTTGTATAACACAATATTCTCTATGGTTTATAGCAAATTCTATGTTTTCGTAATGAAAAATTATTTTCAGGTTCCTAGAAAGTACATCTATTTTTAATTAGTAATATATATATATGTTAATGATATAGTGACACTTATGGATAATCACCAAATAATGGGTTGGTTGTTGATAAACTCAAATGTCCCTCTGATTCATGATGAATGGTCCTAACATTTAACACATTGATGAACACTCAAGGGGGATATTGAACACCCATTAAGTTTTTAAAATAAATTTTCCTAAATTTTAATTTACTTTTATAGAAATATTTATTTCCATGAAAAATAATTTCTTTACTTTATTTACCTGAAACACTATGTTTTTCATTCATTAAATGCAACACATATTTAATATAGTGTGACATGCAACACTGAGTTTAAAGAAATGTTGACATACTATTAAAATATTATTATTTGATACAATAGTTTTCACGTAGAGATTAGAATGGTGGGTATGAATATTAAGAACATGATAATGAAAATATATGTTTTTCACATGTATACAAAAAGAAGTAATTTTTTCCCAATTAATTATAATTTAAAACAAATACTATTTGAAAGAAAATAAATATTTTTCTAAAAAACAATTTTTATGCATATAAATATTTTATCATATTAAATTAAATATATAACAATTGTTGAGTTATATTAATTAAAATTATATTTTATTTACATAAAATATTTCATAGCATTAATCATTTGTGTTTTCTGGACCTATGATATGAATAAATCAGATTTTCTATTTAAAATAATATTTTTCAGGAATGAAGCATTGTTCAAACTTGAACAATTATTTTAGAATAATATTTTTCATATTTTTTAAAATTAATTTTGAAAAGTTAAAGATATTTTATAAAATTATAATTTGAACGTATATAAGGATTAATGTTTTATTTTTTTAAGAATGTTAAAATTTTCAAGGAATAAAGAAAAATAATAGTTTTTATTTAGAATTTTCATTTATTTTAAAATATTTAAAATTTAAAATTTATTTTTAAAAGTTTTACCATTAAATCAAATTTATCTATATATATTTACCTAATTTACGTCATTTCCATCAAATTGACTATGAATTATTATTTAATTTTTTAATCATTTCAACATTTTATCATTGAAAAATTTCATTCTCATCACATCTAAAAGTTTCATTTCAAATTATTTGTTTCACAATGATGAATATAATTTAGAGAAAAAGTATTCCATATTTTGAATTTGAAAACTTTATATTTTTAAATAAGCTTATCGTTATTTTTCACCAATGTGAATAGTAAATGAAGAAAAAATTAATTGAAATAGTAAAGGTGAAAATGAGTTTACCATGGGTAAACTAAAATTATAAAGAGTAAAATAACATAGAAAATTATAAAAAACCCAGTGGATAAAAATATATATCCCTTATAACATATAATTATTTAATGTCCCATTTTTGAGAATTTTATCATGTCATTACACAATTTTCATCTTAAAAATTACAAGCGTGGCACTTAAATCACTTATAAAAGGACACACCTAATACACTCCACTTCACGCCTCCAAATAAATTATTTATTTCCAATGACTACCCAAATATAATGTCAATTTTCCTCTTCGTGACATGGATCCCTTATTTTCTTTATAAATATACCCTATAAATAATTTTTGTGGATACCTTAGGAGGTTTTTTGAATATGGGGTATCATTCTTAACTAAGCATCATTATTTTGATTCATCTTCAATCAGCATAAAATAACATTTAATTTTTATTACATAATAAAAAAATATATCTCCTACACTTATATGTTATTTAGTTAATGTTATTACATAAAATCAATCTCCACTTCCATCAAATGGTATGTGAATTCATTAGGAATGTGTAAGATAGGCTATAACCCCGTGAACTGATGACATTTAGCTTCCATAACCTCCTATCATGAATTAATATAATAATCAAATCAATATTTATAAATAATATTTATCGGATTATTATATCTATGGCATTAAAATTCCATTTATTCTTTATTAGCACCCGACCCGTTTGAAGATAATAATGTCAATCGGGTTTACTATAGACTATTGCTTTGTGAACCTAAATGATTTAATTTTCAATTATGTTTTAATTGGATGGAAATATGTATTGATGGAATTAATATATATTATATTTGAATATTAATTACACATTTTTTATATCACATTTACTTTCTAACTTTACCTTCCATGGGGAGATACGAGGACATAATTTTTGTGAACAACATACTACCACCAAACGATATGTTGCGATTTGTTTTTAACTAAAAACAATCAAGGATGTTAATAAGTATAATTTTAATGAATATATATGATATATTTAACATAATAATAACTTTATGGTTGGGAATTATTTTTTTAATTCCTTTTTTCCATCCTTTGAGAAAATGGAAACAATTTTCATGCATACATACATCCTTCTTTGTTTCAATATATAGTGAATTTTAATTTATATATCAGTGTATTACTTATCACTATAAATATAAATATACTGAATATATAATATTTTTATATATTGGATAAAATTTTAGATATGATAGAATAATGATCAATTTAATGCGATCAAAGATACCAAATCAAAACATACACGAATAACCTAACAATTTTTACCCAAAAATGACATTAATGTGGAATTGTTATGAAAAAGTAATTACAATCAAAATTTAAATAATATATGGTATCAGAAATAATATAATATTTATTTAATAGAATTAAATTAAACATATATTCATTTTATAATGCGATTAAATGTGCATGAACAATGTTGATACTTAAGGTAATGAATTTTATTATCACTAGTTACTTTTATGAGACACATGCCATATTGACAAACTATAACTTTTATTTGGTGTATATACTGACCATGAATGAATTTTATTGTGATTATCCTTAAAATTAATTTTATTTCCATATAAACTATATGATACCTCTTTCAAAGGGTTTACTGTTCAAAAGTTACCAATGTGGTATGTTTTTATGACATAATGTCATCATTTCACATGATTATTTATATTTAGGATTTTTTATAATGAAATATTATGATTCATATCTCAATATTTCAAATAAATTTGTTATACTCTAGTTATGTCAGGATAGTACATTTCACCTTCATTTTTCAATCATTATGTTCTCAATTTTCCAATAGAATGTTTTAATGAAAAATAATGCCCATTGCTCACTTCAGTCCAATTTATTTCCTTCCACATTGAATTAAATTTTTTTAAATTAATTCTTTTAAATTATCATAAAATATTATTAAATATTTTTTTACACAATTATGAAATTCAAAATGTTTGTTAAAATTAATATTCATGCATTAATAAAAAAATAAGGCTTTTTTTCTTCACAAAAATTATAAAATGAATATGTATTTTAACATATATGAAATGAACGGTATTTTCCACCATTAGAAACTATTTTTTTATAGTATCCATTATAAGTATCAATCTTAATTTTAGAAGAAAAGGATTTATGAAATTTTATATGAATTTTTTATTTTAATAATTTAATTTCATGGAAACTATATATTCCCCCTAGAAAATTAAAATTATATTTAATGTATTATTTATGTGCTTCCAAGTTTATATAAATAAAAATTTATTTTGACACAATATTATTTTCTAAAAGGTTATTTTCAAAGTGGAAATGATATTTCCTCATGAAAATTTCCAGGTCATCTTTCAAAATATATTTTATGCTAGGATTTGATCCTTCGATGTTACATAAAAATTACAAAGGATAAGAAGGAATGAGACCAACCTTATTAATTATATGGATGGAAATGTTAATTTCAATGTTATTTTTCTGAACCCCATTTTTTATATTAGTTATTCAATAGTGAATTGTTGAAATTTTTATGAATCCTTCTTTCTTAATTCAAGTTATTGTGTGATGATACGAAGAATATATGATGATATTGTGAGAAAAACTAATATGGTTTGAATTTTGAGTTGGGTGAGAACAATATATCCCTTAAATGATTTATTTATAACTTTATTTCTCATGATATTATAATGGGAAACATGTTAAAAATATTTAACTACTATAGGAATCATGTGAGTCCTTAACCACTATGTACAACCAAAAAAGAGCCTCATTGCCGCTTTTTTTAATATGGAAGTTTTTTCAACTACCAACATATGATACTATAAATTTTTTATAAAACCTCTAGTAAATTGGACATCGTAATCCAATATAGTATGATTTCTTCAATTTAGCGGCGGTGTTATAGTTAACATACTTAGCAGCGACTTTGGTGGTTTTAACGACCATTTCATGTGAAAAAATGGCGTATTTAGTAGTGGTTTAAACCTTCCCTAAATTTTCATCATTTTTTACAATAAAATTTCCTCTTAATACACTATAACTGCAACTAAACAATAACACTCATTTATTTAGTAGTGATTTTAATGGCCACCATTATATTAATATCTAATGATAGTAGCAGTTTAAACTACCGGTAAATATAGTCCATTTCATTAGCGGTAGTTTAAAAAACTATGAAATGTATATTTACAAATAAATAAATGTATTAGATTTTTCATCCCCTGTACCAGTACCATGATAAAACTATGTGAAGAGAACATATTGTATAATATTATAAACCGTCTAAAAATTTTCATTTTTCAATAATCTAACAATGATTCATAAAAAACCTTATATAAAGAACATATAATAGAATAATCTAAACCATATCATCTCGACCCTCTAAAAGTGTTTCGTTGATCTAAATCTAATACTTTTACTTATATAGATCCAATGAATGAGTTGTATTCCTTCATAATACATAGCAATATCTTATAAGATATATCCATATACCATTCTAATAAGGACGATTTATCCAAGTGATCATGATAACATTGTAATATGAATTTGGTCAAAAACAGTACTGATTATTTTTAGTTTGGACTTTATATTTAATTCAAATTATTTTCTTAAACATGACTTGGTTAGATAATCACACATGCGTATCTGTGAAAACCAATATGATAACACGCGTTAGAGGATGTGGTTTTTTCTATTTAGGTTGATGATTAATATAAGAATGTTATTCTAGTTTTTGAACAACATTTAGTAGTGGATGAATCATCTTCTATGGGACGTTTTTTAATTCCATAAGATGTTTCTAATGAATTTTCTATGGTTGGGATAATGATGAGTATTATAGAAACTGTGTCTTATTATATAGAAGGACACAACTGTAATGGGCCAATTATAAATTGTAAGAATGAATTCATGAATCCAATGAGTTAAAATATTCAATATTTCATATATCAAACATGATTATGAATTTTAAAACATAAGTTTGAGAGAAACTAATTCTATATTTTAGATTGATGATTGAGATAATTAAGAAATCCATGAGTTTTACAAGTCAGTATTGTGTCTATGAATTCATGGAAACATGATGAAAAGGTGGTTAGTTGATTACCTTACCATTGATTCATGATGAAATTCATTATTTTATATTTTGGTTATTCATTAAATAACATTATATCATTGGTATATAAGGCATTGTGATCAATAACATAATTTAGACACCAGCTATTAAGATGGGAATCTCAAAAACAAGTATCTCTAGAGTGGATTGATTGATGCTTCAGTGATCAAATTTTGAAGTGGACCTAATACTTTTATCTATGCATCATGGAAAATATGAGGTGATCCTTATAGGGTGTAACACTTTAATGATATACCAGAGAAGTAAACTGAGTGTGTTAGGGTGCTCTGAGGTGGTTGGACAAAATTTGAACCCAGTCACAGTTAATCAAGATCCATGGATTCAAGCGATGGTTCAAGGACAATATAACATGTTTCGATGGAGCATGTATCAGAAGATCTAAATACACATATCAATATAAATTTTATAAAATGTCATGTTTTTTTATTTTTTGACATAGAATTTCTATGGTCTAGAAACATGGTGTACTCCTATTCTAGATTCATTAATTTCTAATATATTGAAACCATCTTAGGAATGTTGGGAGAGCTTATAAAGAATGGTAAATAATCAAAACCAGTGACTTTGTTATGGAAGTAATATATGGTAATATTACATAAGGATTGGTTTATAGAAATCCTTCAGATATGGATTAAAAATTGTAAAATATTGGATAGTAATCGTCATGTGTGTGTTGGACCAATCATTGGATGATTTTTTTAGTTTTTATGTTTTTCATAACAAGAACTTGGTAATATTTTATTCCATAGTAAATTCTAGGTATTTGTTCAAATACATATTTGGGAGAAGTTCGAGTCTTGGCATTAGCAATGGGATACATTTTGATTATATTGGTGTGTTTTATTGGGAATGCACTCGAATGTTATTTTGTAATGGGGACATAAGAAAATATAATTTTCTAATATATAGAGATGTCACCAAAAGATGTTTACAAGAATTAGTGAGCTTGATCAATGTGAGATTGGGTTACCTTGGATAAAAGGTGTCAGAATATATATTTAGAGATGTCGACTATTACCGTTTAATGTTACTAAAAAAGACACACCAGAAATCATTTCAATATGAGTTATTTATAGAATTATAATGTGGTCATTGAGGAACTAGTTCAGGAGCATGGTGAGTTGAGTGTTCTCGAAAAAACACAATTGTGGGGCTTGTGTCTCCAACGTGAAGAAAATGATTCAAATAACAACATAATAGTTAGTCCAAAATACTAATATACCCATCATAACATAAATCAAAATAAACAATTAAATATCCCAATTTTTCATATGTAACATAGAGTACTTCATACTCATCCAACTTCATACTTCACTAATTCTAGACTCACAACATTACCAAATCATCAAGACATATCAAATTCTAATCCCCTTATCAAACATGTGGAATCATGAAAATGTTAGGATATGGAAATATTCAGTGACTTCTCTATGCCACACATGATACATGATAAAAGATACTTGAACAAACCCTATGTTTTCAAATTAATCTAACAAATCATCAAGACCACTAATCACTATATGATGATGAACAATGATTGTCACCCTCTGCCCCTCAATCTCAACTTCCTTTTACCGGCACCTGTAAGTCAATTTTATTTATAATTAAATAATGTTGTATATTTTTATTTATACATAATACTAGTAAATTTTTTCAAACTAAATGATTTTGATGTTGTGTGATTTACCTGCTCACCACCCCTCAAAGATGAAATATCACCAGGGACAAATCTTTTCATCTTCTTATATTAATCGAAAAATGATTTCAACAAAGCAGGTATATGAGCCCCCTATTCTTGATTGCATTATTCTTAGAAACATAGTCTCCCTGAGCCACTTGACTAAAATCAAGATTATATAAAGATTCAATTTTTATGGCCTGATATGTACCTCAGATGGTATGGGTCCCAAACCCATCCTATGCACTCGACCAGGATGCTTCGTACAATGTACATTAACAACTAGGCCATCTTGGGAGACTGAGTAAGACTGTGTGGGATTGTAATTGCTTAGTTTTTTAATTTATACATTAAATCAAATATCAATCGAATTAGAAGAAATATATATCAACATAGTGACAACTGAAAATAATTTAATAAAATGAAAAATGAATGTATACTCCAACATTTTTGGCAGGCTCACTTACAAAACACCCATCAGAATTTTTATGAACATCCAACCACACTTATGCTCGAGACGGTTGGTGACCTAATCTTTGTGTCTAAATAAAAAATAATATATTTAAATTTTAATATATTAAAAATAAAATATTGAGTTATAAATATTTAAACTAATGAATATATCAATAGATTCGACCGACTTTCAGAAATACTTTATGACCTAGATGTGTGAGGGATGATTTGCTTATCCTAGCTCGATGAATTCTCCCTTGAAAGATCCTAAAATAAATAAAATTTAATTTAATAGGATTTCATGCAATGTCATATCATTTTCATATACATTTCTAAATGTAAAATGAGATTAATATAATAAATTATATTTAAATACCATGTTCTTATCATCACGAGGTCTTCAAATAAAAACCTTCCATTGCTTTCTAGGTACCCCATTGGGTATGTTATCATACATCTATTGGGTCCTCAATAATGTATCATTGATATTTCCCCTTAATTTCCATTTAAATTATTTCCATTTCATTCCTAGATTTTCATATTTCCGCTTTCGTGCTAGCAAAAAAAAATGGTAAAGTAGAAAAATGTAGGAATATAGAAATTCATTTAAAAAATATAAGAATTTAATAACATTCTTAAATTAAATAAAACAATAATGTATTAAATTTACCTTTATTTGGGAATCAGTAACCTCATTTTTTCAAGATGAAACAGGCTCTTCAACTAGATGTCCTAGAATTAGGAAATGCAATACTATGTTGTCATCCATAGGGACCTCATAAGAATCAAATGAAACAACTATCTTCTGTCTGATCAGATTCCATACATCATAACATTTCATATTTTTCCATAGTTTCATTGTTTCATTATTTTATGAAGAAATTGTCTTTATAAAAAATGTTCAATAAAATAATTAATTTAAAAAAATTCACATATAAAAGTAACACTTTAGTATCCCTGTGAAGATCTTGGACTGACGCCCTGCTCCCTCATTACGGAGGATGGTGAATGGGAAGGCGTCATTTGAGATGCTGATGGGATGCTCATGGAGGGTGTGAGATAAGGTGTGGGGGAAAATAGATGGTGTCTCAGATAAAGTAGGGAGGGATACAAATGGATCATCGTTTTCCAGTGTGGTTTTTAGAGTAGTAATATGCTTCCTTTTTGGTATTCCATTTATTTAATAAAATAAAATTAAATTCATAACATTGATTTCAAAAAATATATGCAGAAAAAAATGTAAATGATAATAGTTTCATATTAATAACTAACAAAATAAACATAACAATGATAAATAATGACTCATTTTAAATAAGGTTTATTTTTTTCTTATTACTACAAATGGTTGTATAGACCTCATTGAGGTTTTCATCCAAATATTTTATGTATTTATAAAATATCCACAAATGACATAAAATGTATTCTAGTTTTGAATTGAACCCTCATAGAAGGATCTATTCATCATGATGATATATAGTTGAAAATGAATAAAATAAGACACAACACCCATGGTATATGATAAAATTATTGATATGTGGAGTATCATATATAAATGTACATATCCAAAAGGATGATTCTTATGCGATGTAGAACCTTGAATTCTTAATAGTTAGCAGGAATATATAGTGTATCTATAGTTTTGTGAGTGTTTTGTGCATGGGTGGGGGATTTGAGAGTTTCTCAGTGGCTATTCCACAAGGGAAGTGATATTTAAAATTGCTTAATGGACACCAAAGTTGTCTTGGATGGTGGAAAGATTTGCTTTTGAAATGGTATAAACCATTGTATGTTACATGAAGGGTGTATAAAGGGTTATTCGTGGGATATATTCTAATCTTTGTAGAGCCATAGGATTTATATAGGATAAGATATCGAAATAGACTTCGAATCATGAAACCCCTTGAGCGATAACATTGGGATGTGGGAATGGGTCTAATGTCCAATAACAATTCATTGGCCTTGGGGAATCTATATTGGTGGACCATATAAATGATATTATCTCTCTATGGGTGTGCTTAGGGTAACTAGGTGATTGTATTTGGGGGAATAAAAACTTTTGAGTGTGGGGATCCTGAAGGTCTGAAGAGAAATCATGATCTAAGATTGAATTCTTAGTTTAAGGACAAGTAAGACTTAAATATATTTAAAAGGGGTATGGATTGATGGAACTATTTGGATTTTGGTTAGTTAATATATGTACTTAGTTCCTTAAAAATTCATCATTTTTCACTTATTTCACTATTTTAATGAGTTTTTATACTGAAATTTATTATTTATGATCATAATATGTCTATCATCATCTCTTCAATGAATATTGAATTTATTCATCCAAACTAGTTGAAAATTATCTTTAATTCTCTAATTTTTAGTATGTTTTATTTTAGTTGATCCATATAAAATGAAGAAAAATATTCCATTTATCATTTGGATGTATATATGGGAGGGTATCATTTTAGCAAGATTAAATCATAGTACATGGCATGAGTATTTCTTGATTTCTGAAGAGTGAAAATGGTGCTATAAAGTGTGCCTTCCTACTAAATCTCCCTAAGTGAACAACATTCCATATTAATCTCAGGATTTTGGGAACCAACATTTCAATGATGTAATTTTTATCTATTATCTTTGTGTGAAATTATTATTATTTTTGATTGAATTTTTTTTATGAAATAAACATCAGTAGTGTTTATCTTAGTTATATTTATTAATCTATATGGGTTTTATAATATATATTCTTTATAACTCATGTATCAATTCTATGATCATATTTTTAATTTAATGTAATTTCATTTTCATCAAAATGATAACTAAAAATGTATATAATTTTATAACATGTCTATACTCTATAATAATATGTTTCATAACCTTTGAATTATCAATAATTTATATTTTCTTCCAACCTATTGTTTAGTAAGTGTATAGAAATTAAATAATGTGTAAATTTTTTTTTAGAATTTGTAATATTTCTCTTCAATATAATCTATGTATAACCAATGTTTCCTAATATTCAATCTACTTCTGATAAACCAAAATTTAAATTATCAATCAGTGTATAAATAATGTATTATTTTATTTTTTTGACCTTTAATCTATGTATAATCTTAGATGATGATTCAGTAATATATCATAACACTTGAGTTCATATCTAATATAAACCATAAAATATTCCCAAAACTAGAGAAAAAATATAACCATTTATATTATCCATTGTAGCATAAATATAGAACATTTTCATAGCCTTGTGTTACCATGAATTTAAACATCCATAGGTGATAATTTAATCAAATTATATAAGAAAAAAATTCAAATAATTCTCACATGAAAAATAAATCCCTAAAATGAAATTAATGTGATATCATTATTCAAAGTGAAATAATAATATATATCCCAATCATTGATTAAAAAACCTAAAAATCATTACAAACCATGTGATAGTCACTAGGTAGAACATCCCATATGAGGGTTATTCATAAGGTTTCCACTAATAAATGCATAGTTTCACATAATTATAAGTTATACCCATGAAAAACTATCATGTGTGTATAAAAAAACAAGACCCCTCCACATATTATCACCCACACAGTTTGGAATAATCTATTATATTTAACCATAAATATCATCCAGTTCTGAAAAAAAACTAAAAATGAAATTGATCAGTGTGTTACATTGACATAATATTATACCTTTTAGGGGATGCATGGTGGGGGTTGATATCGGGGGAAAAGGGCAGCGTGGGTCGGCTAGGATAAGAGTGGAAATGTGAGGTGCAACGAGGGGAAATGAGTCGAGGAGAGGTGCGAAGAGACGATTCACGGTGAGGTGATTCATGGTGAGGTCCAGTGGTTGGTGGTGACCAGATGCAATGATGCTAGGGCTTCAGGGACTCAGTAGGGTGGGGGTAAGGGTTGTTGGGGGGGGGGTTAGGGGTGTCGGGGGAGGGGGAGAGTGTTGAGGGTATAATTTTTTTTAACCATTTAGCTGCATTATATAATAAACCAATGAAATATTATTATATATATTTACACGGGGTTTACAAAATCACCAAAAAATGCTCAATTTGTTGTATAGATTGTAATCATGTGTGTCTGTATCCTCTAATAAATTTTGGTCCATCTCGATCAACAATGAGAAACTAGTGATAGGTACTGATCCACTATATCTATGGTCTTAGTAGTTAAACTTCAAATGTGAAATTTTTTAACATATTTATGATGGTCAGACAATTTTGTGAAATTAGATTTTGGTTATTGATTGATTTACAATGATTTCATAGTATTATGGTCCATGTGTTCTAAAATAATATTATTTTATTATCGAACTCTTGTTTATGTTCTATGCTTGGATCGTTCTGATATTATTATGTTATGTTCATAATCAAATACCCTTATTCTTATCTTATTCTATCATAAAATCATAGAGTGATATGTCTTATGTTTAACTATATTGTGGATCCTAGATTACTATTTTATATATTTTCTTCCCCAGGTTAGGAAGAATGTTCTATAGATGGTATGTTTAAGATTATCACTATGTGATATGATATTTATTGGAGATGTTGATGATAATTCATGATATATGAATATTTTGTTTCTAATATTAAAATATAGTAATATATTATGGACCTCATGTGTTTTTTATGAAATTAATAGAATATTCATTTAAAATGATGTTATATTTATATTGGAAATTCCTGGTTCATTATAGTTCTTATTGAAAGAATGGTTTAGAAAATATATAGATATTACAATTAAAAAAACATAGTGAGATCCCTTGGGATATTCATAGGGATATGTATAGGATTATTTCGAGGGACATATCAAAGGATATGTATAAGGATGATTGAAGTTATTTGAAATTCTTTTGTAATTGATGGAGTGAGTTTTTTTTAAAGAAAAAATCCATATATATATAAAAATAGTTGATTTAATTATAAATAAGAAATAAATTGTTATAATTAATTCATAATGGGTGAATTGAGTTTTACTTGATCAATAAATGGTATGTGAAAATGAATCTTGGTACACACCTATTTTGAGAATACCTAGGGGCATGTTTTAGAAATTCGTAAACTATTTAGGATCTTGCATAAATGAATTTAATAATGAATAGGTTTAACCGATATTAAACCAAAATTTTCATATATTGTAACGTTTCATTATTTATACATCTTGTAAATTATTTTTTATGATTTGGAAGTTTTCCAATATAGTTGTTATTTATTACACTATTATTGTTTGTTTTGGTTAAAGGATGAAACTAGATGGAAATAGATTAATGTTGAATGTGATCGAAAATTTTTCCCTGACAAACCAATTGAGTTGATGACTAGATAGAAGGATATTGTGATTATTCCCAATTAGTTATTATGATACATTATTAACATCTTTCACCTCAACCAACTATCAGGCTAACCATAAAAGTAAAAAGTTATTGTTTTTTTAGAATTTGGGTGGTGGAGACCTCACATGAATGCCGATTCAGTTTTTATATGTCAAGAAAGTGGGAATAATATCAACCTATAATGTCTCAATGGAATGAGAATGTATATTATGTGTGGTGTAGGATACAAAGAATTTAATTTGATAATGATTAATGAAACTTTTAGTTAATTAAATGGATAGAAATATTTGTCTCTTAATTGTACTATTAATAGATTAATGTTTTAAATGTGGAAGGTATGTTAATTATATAAATTTTTAACCAAAGGGGAAATCTCAAGATGTAGGTTGGAAAGGTTTTGAATTTAATGGTTTTTTTGATGATGATAGAGATACTAGGAGTTGAAAATTAATGTAATGATTTATTAAGGATAAAAATGAAAAATCCTAGTTAATGGATTATGAATATTATTAAATAATAAATGTTTTTTTGTATTTTAATTAATTAATTATGTTAAATGTATCGTGAAATATATAATTATTATTAGATTTAATTTTTTCATTTAGTTTTTGCAGTAATACATTGATCAGTACTGATGATCGAGAAAAGTAATTATTGGAATAATGATATTTTATAGAAAACATGTGATAAAGGGAAAGGTAACACTACATGTTTTACTAATGATGATATAATTTGTTTAGTTAGGATAAATATAATATGGATATATATAATTTAAATTAGATAATGTTGAATTATTCGGAATAGATTAATGAATTGATGATAAATTTATTTAAATTATATTTTATGGAGATTAAGTATGTTTATATTGAAGTATTATATTATATAAATGGTGATTTTGTTTATGGAATTGGGAAAGTGTTAATTTTAGCATACATTTATAATTTCATTATGGTTTTTTGATAATTTATAACTGAGGTGTGAAAACATTTGGTATATGACATTAAATTATTTTCATGTTGTGTAGGGGATTAATGATAATATAATATGAAAAATTTAGTGACCATATTTCAAAAATTATGGCATTTATTATTGTGGAAGATTCATAAGGTTAATAATTTGTTTAATGGATTAAGATTGACTTTTTGTTATTTATATTTTTATTATTAATGTATCATTTCAATATATGAGGATTTAAACATACTAGATAACTTATGATAACCATTTTTGTAATAGATGATAACTATTGACTCAAGAAATAGAGTATCATAGTTACTATTTGTTAGAAGTAATTTTAGTTATTTTAGAATAAGAAATTAATAATGAATAGTAATTTCATGGATGATGCAGAAATTGATAGAAGCACAATGTATGAATCTATGCATGCGATATAAAGGAAATATGATCCTTAGATATATAGGATGCATTGAAAATTTTTATCATATCAATATTGTAGATTATTGATTATTGATTCCACTAAACCTACGCATTACATTTAATGGGAAACTACATACATTATCCACCACATATATGGGATTATTATGTTATACATCTAGGGAACAATAATTATTATAAGGAATAATTGATTGTGATTTTTTATCACATATAGAATGTTCTATGAAACAAGAATACTAATCTGGACAATGTTTTGGGGTGAGAACACCACCATTAGGAAGTTACATGGGAACATGAGAAATTAATGGTGTGGAGGTATCCGTAGTTATTTGTATTAAATTGATGAATTTCTAGGGTAAAATTTACATTAACAGGGGTTGAATGTAACATCCAAATATTTTCTTAAATATATATATAGTTTTTTCAAATAAATTAATGTCAATTTATATTTTGTGCTTTAATGAAAAATTGTGTTTATATTTCATAACACAAAACACATATATTATCTATCATTAGACAGAAAAAATCATTTTGCATTCACTACACATAACATTGTGTTTAGCTTGCATTACACAAAACACTTATTTTAAATGGAACATTTCATAATACTAAAAAGTAATTATATAAAATTAAATCTATCCAAAAGACTTTAAAATTGTGGGTATGTATAATACAAACTATATTATGATAATATATTCTTTACACAAGTATATAAACCAATTTCTTGGTGCACTAGTAATTTGAAATGAATTTTATTAATGTAATGGATTTTTTTTGGAGAAAAAAATGTATTCCCACAAACATGTTTTCACCCAATAAATAACAAATATTTGATAATTTATTTTAATTAAATATATATTTACTATATTTCATTAAATTATTAACATTATTTTTTTTTGTTTTCTAGTAATGAGATAAGAATAAATAAAATTTCCTTCTTAAAAACAATATTTCTAAAAAATATTTTTTTTATATTTTAAAAAATAATTTTAAATTTAAATTTATTACAATATTATAAAACATATTTCAAATGATAAAATTAATTTTTATATCATCATAATAAAATTATATTATAATTATTTATGAGAATTTTTGATAAGGTAATTATTTTATTTATATTGAAGAATTATGTATTTATGAAGAATATTTACTTATTTGAAAACATAAAAAAACATTGAAATTATTTTTTAAGTTACATAAAAGTAATTTTAGTTCAATTTTCATATATATATTGATTCAATTTTAGTCATTTTAATCAATTTTATATTGATTTTGGATATAATATTTATTAAAACATTAAAACATTTTCTATTTGGAAGCTGTCTTCTTGGTTTCATCAATGGGATTAATTTTATATTAATATTTTATACATATAGGAATTAAATTTTTAATAAAAATATTTTTAATATTTTTAATTAGAATAATTTATATTTTATAATATGTTCAACATAATTTTTGACAAAAAAAATTGTAAAATAAGTAAATGTTATTTAAAGTTGTTATGATGAAAATGGGTCTACTGAGGGTTCACCAAAATATTTAACTGGTAAAATAACCTAGAAAAATTTTCAAATCCCATTATATATCCTTATTTATATATTTATAATGGAATAGTTTTTTACTCTTGTGGAATATGAAAAATATGGGTACTCATTTTTCATTTACAAATTTTCAAGTGTGCCACTCACCTCACATATAAATAGACACACCATATCATCTCTTATTTACAACTTCTAACTCCTTCGGATTATCCAATCTCTAAAAAATTAATCTCCTCACTTATGTAACCATGATATATATTTATTATATAGATTATAAAACCTTCCCATGATTCCTTTTGTTCCTTACCTAGGGAGGTTGTCTGAAAAAGATGTATCGGGCTAAACTGAGCATCTTTTATTTATTTATTATTCTTCCACTATAAAATACACTTAAATTATAGAAATGAGTACTAACCCATTCATTCTCACGGTAATACATTCAATGATTACTTTCTGGAAGAAAAAACTATACTTTAATATAAATAAATAACATCAATATTTTATATATTGAAAAAAATAGTGATACTTATTATTTAAGTATAATCGGATGAAATATACAGCGTTGAAATCTTAAGAAAATATGAAAAAAAAATTACATATAAGAATATGTAGTATAATATTGAAAACATATTGGATAATATATGATAATATATAAGTAAAACATAATTATACCATCACTGTTCTAAATAAACCATACAAATGCATGATGGAGAATATAAAAAAACATATAGGATAATATGGAAGGAAAATAAAATTATTTTAAAACATGTAACACATATAGGATAATATAGTGGATAACATTCAATTAAAATGAAAAACCCCATTTTTGAGAAAAAAAATTAAATTTACGTGTACGAAAACATAAAATAATAAGTAAAATTAAATAGGTAACGTTGTAGAAAAAACATAATTATCCAAATTCAAATACATGAATAAAAATAACCAATGTACAATAATTATAAAATTACATTAAAAACTAACATGAATGAAATTACAGAAGTATTAATGTCACTGAGATATTAGGACAATTACATGAAATATTTCTTATACAAAAAGACTACAAACAACATAATATTGCATTGAAAACGAATGAAAATAACATTAAAATGGACATTTAAAATTCAAAAAATATATCATAAGTCTTTATGTCACCTAGAAATTATGTCAAAGTGTACAAATATCCAACTTTAATTGTGTGAAAAACATTTCTGTGTAGAAAAAAAAGTATACAATAAGAACACCTGAATTTTTAGAATCAAAAGATAAATGATAACATAAAATTATTAAATAGAAATCAGAATAAAAGAATCCAAAATTAACCTTTTGAATCATGAAATGAATACTAGCATGTTGCTCTATGGATGTCCTCATGGCCCAGCTACAGTCCATATACTTCCATCATTTGCTGCTGCATGGATGTCCTCTTTCTCCTGCTGTATTGAGTTCCACTATTTTCATCTGTGTTTCCAAAAATTCCCTTTACCCTCTCATGTCATATCTTCTTCCCTCCTCCATGGATTCAGTACCTTCTTCCTTGTTAACTGATGTGTTTAAATGACATTGCACGTTATTATAATGGTATAATCACGGAAAATATCTTTGTTCATTCAAACATGGGTGTGATGAGTCAATTTAACCAGAATAACCTAAATCCTGAAAAATATTCAATATAGCGTGTGTAACCCAAATGAAGCATATAGCTAAATATAGTAACCATAGTTAATGTGTCAGAGACATGCACGACTCATATAAATCTCCCACATAACACTGTTACCGTGAGATTACATGTAAAAGAAACAATAATACTTATCCAAACAAAACACACAAAGGTGCACCACCATTGATCCCTGTACAAGAAAAAAACAAAACTAGGAGATTACTGTCACACATAATAGGAGGATATTAAGGGATATTTTTTGAAAAAACCCATGTAAAGATCATGGCCCAGAAATCTGGATATATTTCCCGATGCATGTCGTAGCATATGGATTTGCATAAACCCTTGGACCTCGCAACAAGAGTCCAGAAATTTTTTCTGATGGGCGAGAAGTGGTTTTTTGTAATGTTAGTTTGAATATGAATAAATCAAGATAATGAATTTCATGAAAAGCATGTGGACCATGAAGGCCATCGACCCATTATCCCGTAGATGGACTTGGACGAGAGGGTGGATGGCGTCCAGGAGTATGGTCTGATTCTGTTTGATTCCAAGGTGTAGCGGTGTTTCAGGACTTCACATATTTACATGTTCCATCAATCCTTAATGGGTTTTTAGGAACAGGTCATGCCTCCAATAATTGAAGTGAGTTGTGTTTCAACTTCCCATCTCAATAAACAAAAAACCTGGAAAGGGTGGGGATGATGAAATAGTAGATGCCTTGTACTACCAATACTGAGAGAATATGGTACGCATGTTACATGATTGCATTTCTTGTATTAATAAAAATAAAGGGTCCTGGCGTACAAAGATTAGGATGCATTTTTGTGATGGGTCTGCCGTATGAAAACCTCTGTTGGTCACTGTCCATGCAGTTCTCTACTGCCACATTGTTTTTCAGGTTACAAAATTTATAGGACAAAAATCCATGTGTGGAACCATCTATATTATTAAGGGTTTTCCACTATGATCCCCCCATAATGAAATTACGATGCAGGATGCTGACGTGAGATGACATTACTCAAGACTTTCGTTCCAACAGAATTACCAACAGTGCAATTCAAACTCTCCATGAGGTAATAGAAAAAACATCAAGCAATTCAATTATAATTACACAGAAATGGAAAACCTAATGAAAATATATATTGATGAACATATTTCAAAATTACTTCATGAATAGAGAAAGTAAATGAAATATATTAAGCATAAAACAACATCACAGAGTTATGGTAAAAAAACATAGTAACTGAATATAAATATACCGTTTAACGACTACTGGCTACAATAAAAAATCACCCCTTTGCTTCTAATGGAAACAAAGGATAAAGTATTCATTTCCTAAACATGTTACGTCATCCATCATGCATGAAAATATATCAGAATAGTATATTGTAACAACCATTGAAACTTGCCATTTAGTGTTAAAACAAATATCTTATTTATTTCATCACTACTGTTTGGTTAATAATATATGAAGATGCACAGTAGAAATTTAAAAATCCTATAAATATATAATCATCCTAGAAATGTAGGTAGTCTTTCTTGTGTTCTAGGGGTGGTTAATGAGAATTTGAGACTAAAGGAAGGTTGAAATTTCTATTTGTTGACCAGAAGGAATACCACGTACCACTGCTCAAAGATGGATGTAAATTGAAATCCATACTAACTTAGGAGAGTCCACGGTTGAGTAGTACACCGCAGGATGCAGATTCCTGGAGTTCAGAACATGCAACCCACCTAGTGCTAATTTTTGAATCCTTATATACATGATATTTCTCATTCATTCTGGTGTTATATCACTAGTAAAATGTTCCATTTTAGAAAAATGATAAAGAATAACCCAAGCATATGGAATAAACATGAATGCATCAGCTTTGGAAGAATAATGTACCATGTTTTAGTTCATATCATTTGAATAAAATGGTCTATCTAGTGTGACATATTAGAGACGTCTGCATTCGTTATATGATTGAAAATATATAAGGGAAAATATAATTAACCTATCTTGAGATTATAATGGAAGTATAACCAAATTCAGTAACATCAAACCAACTCTGTTGATTGGGGATTAAATGGCATCTGAGAAAAATAATAGTATATTAATAAAGTTTCTTGTGCACCACATATATGCAATGATCACATATAGAGAATTTCATGATGATCTTAATGAAATCCATCGGTTAAATTTAAAACTAAGTCTACTGCTAAAACAGAGTAAAAGATCCATTTTTTAGAAACGTATATCAGAAGTGACATATTAATAAAACTATAGTTCTGGTCAAAGTTATGTAATATGAAAAAGAAAAATTAAATAGCCTCATAGTATAACCATCATCCATTGATGCAGAGCAGCAGCAATTCACCTTATTTGTAGACAGTTATATTGATCCCTGAAATAGGTAATTCTACTTTAGTGTAAGTAAATAACACATATTAGTATGAATAAATAACAGTTGAAATACATAAATGTAACTGTATGCTGATTTTCATCCCTAATCATGAATTTTTTATTTACAATATACAATTATTTTATAGGTGGAAAGAATATTTTCTCAGTTGATAATGCAGTTTAATTAAGAAATAAAGGACACCCAACACCGTAAACAATCTACTACATCATAGAGCTAGGCTATTAGAAGCAGGTAAGTTAATTAAATAGTACATAATTTAAAAAACATAAAATATTTGTTTCAAATAAAATGAAACAACCACAGCAACGTCTTGATTCACACCTTCTTCGAGAATGAAACTGATTTACTATAAAGAGACATCACATAGTATGTGTATATTTTAAAATATACACGTGGAAATTTGAAACTGAATGATTTTCCAATAGGCCTCCATTACCTTGGAAATGCATGACATACTGTTAGTCTAGTCTTTTAGCTTTTTTGTTTCCATAATCCATTATATAGAGATGTAGTTCATTGGAATCGTTGGAATTAAGTCTATAGATTGTGATTCATTGTGTTCGACTGCATCATCAGTATCAAAGTTAGTCATTAGGTTTTTCTACATGAAGATTTAATTGTAATGAATGAGTAGTAGTATGCAGTTATAAGGCACACCAATGAAGCAACAATAAAATATTCAACAGTTGGATTATCAGAAAAAAGATGTTCTTCATTAGTAATGAAATGAAAAAAAAACAGAATGAAAAACCCAGTATTGTATACAAAATGTTGACACTAATTGTAACAATAAATGAAGATAGAGAAACTATACATGAGATGAAGATATAGTTGTACTTTTTTTATCGAATCCAGCACCACTATTGCAGATGACTACTGAAGATCCAGCACTGTGATGTTTATAAACCAGATGGGTGAAATTAATATCATAGGTATGTGGTGATTGGTTTTCAAGTAGATGCAATTCTAAATAAGTAAGAATAAAATAATAAATCATAATAAAGGTACTGAGAATTTTGTATTAAGTAATTCGTAAGAGATGGAATTTAATAAATGGGGATTAATTACTCTATTTACCTGACTGTCCTCAATACCTTGATGATATGTGATGATATTATTTTGATTATAACTAATGAAGAGACGCGTGTAAGAGTTCAGTTCTGAATAACGTTTTTGATTCTGAATGTTGAAATTTGTGACATCTTGTGTCGGAAATATTTTTTTGGTTTTGAAAACGTTTAGCTCTTGGGGGGGGGGGAAACCAAACTCATCTTGGTTCTATTATGTAATGAAATAGAACTGTTGGTTAAACAATTACATCAAATACATAAATAAGAAAAAATAGTTCAAGAAGATTACCTGTATTAGAGAATATCTCAACTGATAAGTTGTTTTACTTATGAATTACATGATGTTCTTGTTGAAGAGAATGACAGACAGCGAGTCTATTTCATCTATCACCAGTACAGGAACTCTAAACCTATTGTTTTTATAGTTTTTAGAATCCACGAGGTCATATCAGTAATATTAAAATATTATAGTAATCCTAGACCCAAGTAATATTTACCAATTAAGGAACTCGTTAAATGAATACCTTGGAGTAGTGCATCATGGTTGTTTCTTACAATTATGGCACCAGATATTTCCATATGTAGATTGAAATTTTTTCATGCAATAACTGCATGATTCAAAATACAAGTTATGAGTGCATTGAAGTTTAACTATTGTAGTAGAAATAAATCATCTTGTCGGATGTTTGACAAATGTTAATATGAATATATATTCATGAAAATAGGTCTTACATGAAATAGTATTGTTGACATCATATTGAAATAAATAAATCAGAATATTGACCATACCTCCAGATGTTTCTTTAAATCATCAATTTCTTTTATTCCAATAAGGAAATGTTGTAACTAAATTGTTTGAATTTTTTGATGGCGGACATAAAAATTGTGAATGATAGATGATCCCAAATCATTTAAATGTAGAAAATGCAACATTGAAGACAATATTTTAAGTAGTTGTGAATCATGTTGTTAGTATTTGTAGATAATATTGATGGAGAAAAAATATCATCTATAATCATACCTGCTTCTAAAGTCTTGGACTATAGGGATGTCCATGTTCAGTAGTATTTTTGAAGAATTTATTGAAGTGGTGATAATAATAAAAGCTGGAACATGTTCAAGAGCGTAAGAAGATATTGAAGTGTTTAGTTTTATGTAAAATGGTCAATGTGTCGAGCATTGTCTAGAGTAGAAATATAATTGATAAATATTAAAATTTGATGTTAGTCATTACTGATGTTTGGAAATTGTATTTTTCAGTATGTCCTAACAGAATATTAGAACACATAACCTAGTGCAACATTAAACATTTAAGTTTCCATTAACAAATTTCAATTGTTTGAAAAAAATAGATGCTAGATATCTATAGATTGAATAAATATTAAGTTTTCAAGTATATATTAAATATTAAATTACTCTTAATCCAATAAGATAGATCATCCATAACATCATATTCATATTTTTAATTGACCTCTTGAACATTGTAGTTTTCAGTATGGAATGTTTCATAATTTGTAGCTAGATTTCTTACTACTTAGTCACTTTGCCCTGACCATTTTGAAGATCATTATTTTAGTGGACTCGTTGGTGTTTTCTGAGAACTCAGCCATTATGTTGGAAAACATCCCCCACAAGCTACAGTTTATTCGCAAGCCTATGCAGGATATCATACTAGTTGTGTTGGTAATAACAATATGCTATGGTAATTATTGTGAAATGTCACGGATGCACACCTGTCATCCTCTAAAACAATTTGAATCTTTTGGTTGGAGGTACTGATATATTGTATATTCTATGATTGTCGCAGATGTCCAAAAATTTCTATAATAGCTAAAACTGATGTAAAACTAATATTTTTTATATGAAGGGTATCCCACTTATCAGTGTGTGAGTTAAATAATAATTGATGAAATTTAATATTATACTGTGTCAGGTTTGTATTTTGGGACTTTATTTATTTAAAACATGTTGTAAATATGCATTTGAAATTTGTTTTTTTTTTCAGATATAGATCTGTAATGAAATTTACCTATTAATTGTTGTTCTGGAACGACTTTGTTAATAATGCCAGCAAAAGAAGTGAACTCAAAGCTGAACAATGGCAGTTGTGCATCGGTAGGTCGAACATATGTTGTTGTTGTAATAAAAATTCAGCAAGCATGTCTTGTCCCCATGTATCTCCCTTGATTAGCAGCAATTTGGATGTTTTGAATGATGTAGCATAGGGCTTCACGCAGTAGTGGTATGTACTTTCTGGTTAGCTGGTGGTTAGTAATTGTACACTGAATTTTGGTCTCCTACATAATTTATTTACAAAGAAAAAATTTAAAAATCATATGAAACATATCAGTTATAGGAAATAATGTCCTAAAACACAAGTACAAAGTATTATTAGTATGAAAACATTACTGAAAATCTTACTTATGGAGAGGATAAACTCACTTCATTATCACAGAGAATCATATCAATTGAAGAATATTTAGAGATGGGTGATGAATTACACCACAGATTCAATACACGAACTTGTATCTTTAATGTTTCATCTGCATCAGTTGTAATATCATTCAAATGACACATTCTTTGTGACATGTTTTGGTTTCTATATGATTTCAATTAGTATACAGATATAACATAGTAAACAGAAATATACGTAATCAGGTTATATGAATTTGTAATTGATAAAAGAAATGAAATGAATATATATTTAATTAATAGATACCTAAGAAAGGCTATCAAAAATTTCTTTGTAGAAAATGTTTTGTATACAGTCAGAGGTTGGATTATCTCTATCATCAATAACAATTTTCAAAGCCCTTGGTGACACAACACTAGATACATCAACATAAAGCTATCCATGACAAAACACATTCTTGCATAGATATAAACAAACAGAAGACATAGATTGACCTTGACTCTCATTAATAGTCATTTCATAAGAAACAGTCAAAGGATATTGTCTTCTTTGTAGTTTGAAAGGCCATATGTCATCATTAGGCGTCATATTAATTCTTGTGATTAATGCCAGATACACAGAATGACTACCAGTTAAAATTTCAGCTCTGATGACATGGTCACCCAATTGTGTAACAAGAAGACAAGTACCATTGCATAACACTACTGATTGATCTACATTTCTATGAAACACAATTGGTACTCTTACCATCAAAGTAATTTTGTGTGCAGGAAGTCTAGAGACATTGATACCATTTAAAATGACTGTTGTATTTATGTTCTCAGGCCGATCAGTATCAAAACTGGCATTGCAAACTAAATTAGAACTGAAGTAATCTTTTCCTCCCGATGAAGTTAGATTTATCATGTAGCCATTGACTTCATGAACAATGTAACGAGTTGGTCCTAATATAGCACGAAGTTGTATATATGAAACATCTCCATAGTTAACATTGAAATATGGGTATGAAAATTCAATAGCTGCATCCAATGTGGTTTATTTGTTCTCAGGAGGTATGTTGATGGGATTTGAATACACCCATCCCCATTGTTGATCTCAGCAACGCGTCCCTCGCCAGTATCCAAAATCCACATAGAAAATCTTTGCACCACATCAGAACAATCATTTGAATCTGTAGATTGAAAACTCATGTTTTAGGTCAATGTTAAAACCTGACAGTGTTTCCATAGATATGATGTGCTTATACCTGAAAATACAATATCATTTCTTCCATTAGTTGGGATCACTGGAAAAATTTGTCTTAAATCTCAACCTAGGAAAATTGTTAGACCGTCGAATGCTAAATTAGAGAAATTTTTATTCTTTAATTAAAGAATGTCTCTTAATGTATGATGAATAGCCTCAAAATAGTTTTTATGAATCATTGGAGCCTCATCCCAGATAATCAATTTTGTTAACTATAGTAGTTATACAACATCACTCCCTTGCTGAATATTGGAGACTGAGTGATCGTTTGTAGATATGGGAATATGAAATTTAGAATGGGTTGTCCCCCAACCTGGTAAGAGTAAAGATGTTATTCTACTAGAAGAAAATACAAGAACAATTTTACCTTCTGACCTTAGTAACCATGTTAGGACTCTCCAGATGAAAGCCTTACCGATCCCTCCAAATCCATTCCAGAAAAAAAATCCCCCAGCATCAGAACATAACACATACATAATTCCCCCAATAACTTGTTTTTGTTCAACAGTATCCATATTGTACAATGATGAGTACTCAGTATGATGTTTTTCCCTATTGCAATTTTTCTCTTATGCAATTAATCAATTTGGTTGAGCAGCTAATGAGTAATCAGGAATGGGCATTGGAGGATAACATTGCAGAGATTTACCATTGCTTCATATAATGTTGTCTATTTCAATCAAACCTAACATTTGATTTTGATGATCCACCATTTTCAGGTCTACATGATAGTGAATAGTATTAGAGACCAATATACTAAAATAGATATGTATTGAAAAAAGACGGTATGCTGTCTATAGATTGTATTTATAGGATTTTTTGTTGGTAATATACAATATCTTCAGTTAATATCTTCCATGTTTCAACACAAACAACGTCAGGTTGGGAAATTGTATTTGAGAACAACATTTCTGCAAAGAGTCTTCGCAATGACTGTCCAATTCCTCATTGGGGGACATGTTTTAGTTCTTTAATGAACTCATTATCATCAGTTAACATTCCCATTGCTAAACAGGATTTTCTGAATGTACTATGAGTAATGTTGTTCACCATTATAATATAATCATATGAAGTCACACCTTTGACCTTTTTATGTAGAATTCAAAATTAATATAGTTCTCCAGAAGATGGCGGCACATCGTAAAATCTACCAAAACTGAATCCCTATTTGAGTGGGTACCATTTTTTTCACAACATAGGTAGAAAAATCTTGTTGGGAATTATGAAAATGTTAGACATCTTCCCTTTGGATACAACAAACTTTCTTTAAACCAAGATGTGAACATGGTATTAGAACTGTTTCTCTTATTTAAGATGTCTTCAATATTGTCACAGTCTACATATGTCACGTTGTTTTGTCCAGGTAATTGAAACTATAGTCTATCAGCTGGAGGATATCTAAAATGGACATCGTAAGAAAAGATCCTCCATGAAGCTTCACATGGTGAGATGTACCAGCGGTCATAGTACATTTTAATCTCACCGACGCTGTTATTAGATAGATGGTTGTTTTTGTCATATAGTGTTGTAGTGACACGATCATGACCTTTGATTATATATTTAAAAGGTAATTTATAATGAAGGATTGATTGAAAAATTGAATATTCAGATGAGCATTATATTTTAGAAGCCGAACTAGATTGTATGGAACAACAAAATGATTGTCTAATGCTAATCCATTTTTGACAACTGTACATTCAGAATTCCTTCTCTGATATACAACATAACAATCGTCATCCATTATTGCATGCTCAAAAAATTTTTTGGATAATATTTTGAGCATTTTCCATTTGACAAGCAAGGTGAGCGACAAATCGCATCACCACAAGGCCCATGGATCATAAAATTTGAAATAGCTTCTTGAAGTTTTGGAAAGGTGCCTTTATTTGGAATTTCAGCCATAACAATTCTGTTAATGTCTGTTGGAGTGAAACCTTTGTCTTCATGGCTAAGAAATAATAGAATGTGCGCATGCGGTAGTCCTCTTTTCTGAAACACTACAGTATGAACAACTACATTGGAAGATGAAGGATATATGAGAAAGCATGTGGAAGAATTGTGTAATTTGCTGCTAAAATAAAAAACTAAAATATTAGATTTCATTAGTAAAAAATTTTCTTACCTACTTGAGAAATTCCAAAAAAACATCCTTTGTGTAAATCTTTCATTATTTTCCCACCTTAATATTGAATATTTGTGAAGGTATATGATGAAAGTCTGAAGGGTGAAGATTTAGCACCTTAACAAATCTCGAAACATCAGGCCACATTGAATTACATGTAAATGTTAAAAAAAGATCTTAACACCCTGCCCAAATTACTAACTAACATTGCATCTTGGTAATTATGAATCATATATCTCGGACTTCCCGTAAATGTTGAAGGAAAAATGATACGCTTCCCACATAAAGACCCATCTCGATCACCTATAAGGAAAGAATCCTACAAAACATTTTAATGTTCCACCCTCATTTTCCTTTGATTGAAGTGAATAAAAGATATTATTGGAGACTCAATCATTGTATATACGTCCACAATAAACTATTGTAGAATCCTTCATGAATGAAGTATAAGTGATGAATCATTGTAATGGAATTGAAGGTGAAATGAAAAATATTCTCTCATTGTAACTTTTCTTAGTTTTACAGTTGAATTGAAGGTGGTTGCATGATAGAATATGTTACTGACATATCGATCCTTTCCTCCTATGAAAACCAATGGATATTGTAGATGGAGGTAAAGTAGTTGAAGCTCATCTATGCACTGAAATTTTCCACTTTTACATTGCATGATGATATCTCTATCACGATTAATATCATAAATGTTTCCAACAATCATCATTGTGATCTCAGATGTAGTTGGTAAGTTGTATGTTTGTGCATCAATTCCTCGTCTTCTAAGTAGTCTTAGAATTAAATTTGTAGTGACAGTACATTCGATAACATCCCTAGATCTTCTGAATTTTCATGATATAGAATTTATTTCATGAATAATATCTTGTAGTTTTTGAACAACACATAACTGTATAATAGAGTTTTCAGTCATGTCGTCACAGCTGGTTATGAAATTGTTATGTAGTTAAAATAATAAGACAAAATATTGAAATCTTACCACTTAATATAGTAGTCACCTGATGGGTCGTAGTCTTTTGTGAGCCTCATTTTATGTGTTATACAAATATTTCTATGAAAACTTTGGTGGTTGTCCATCAGGAGGACATAAACTTCTAATATGACGGCAGTTCTATGCATTTAATATAAAAACATTTGGAGACCCTCCACATTTCACAGATTTGTCTACCTTGTCACCCAATGATGTGAATGTAAATAGTGAATTGTAAATGTGCATCTTTCCTTGGAATGTGTTTGATTTAGTAGAAGTAGAATTGAAAATTAATGATCGAAGGTATTCAGGACATTCAGGAAACTATTGAAATGCAATTTTTCCCAGTGAGCAACATAAAGAAAACTATGGAATACCTCAGTTGTTGTATTTTTTACTCCTCTCTTCATACCAGAAGGTTGAACCACAGTACTCACAAATGTTAATATGGTCTAAAATATCTGAATATTCTTCAGGAGAATAATTTATGTATAGTTGAAATTAATTGGAATGGAAATAGTTTTTTAATTATAATTTATATAAATACATGGTAGTAATTTGAGTAGTACATATATGTAAATAAACTGTTTTTTAGTACATTGAAGTTAGAGTGATATATCTACAACATACTTGTTAATGTTAGTCATTATTAAAATAAAAATACTAATAGAAACATATAATGAAATAGTTTTTTTGTTGAAAAAATGACGTAATGTACGACAGACATTTGAAGTTAATAGCATATCCTCATTCAGTGTTTGTTGAAGGAGTAGTTTCTGTGGTTGTCTGATTCGTTGCTTCTAGTTCCTTGTGCGGATGTGTTGTACCTGCATGCATCCATCATTAGAATAACCCCATTGGTTTCAATGTTATTAAAGTTTATAAAATGGGTATTACATTAATATAATTATCCTATTTATTTCGGACATTGTACGTGAAGTGATTTTTTGTGATATTTGACATGTAGTTATTTGTTATTAATGTGTAATTAATAATAGAAAATATTTAGTGAAACCGAATTTTGTTGAAAATATAATTATCAAATTTTACCAACCTCTATAGTTTATAACAACAGCTATTTCATAGTTTGTTGATGCAGTAGTTTCTCTGATCGTCTGATTCATCGTTTTCTGTTCATTGGTACGATGTGTAGTACCTGCATGGTTGTGTCATTAGAATGAAACTATTCTTTACATTGTTAATAAAAAGTATAAATTGTAAATATATAAATAGATAGATATAGGAAACATGTAATGGTAGTAGGACATTAGTAAACGCCTGAAGATGAAAAAGGAATTTGGTTCTTAATATTAGTAGATGTACTATTGTTCATTATTAAAGGCACATGTGTATAATTCAGTATTGCACTGGAAGAGGGAAAATCATGTTGAAAACTGATTTATACTTAAAATGACGAGGAGTCATCATATGTCTCTGTAAGAGTACGTCCAATTGTATTCGTACCTTATAAGAGTAATTTTGAGACATGTATATGCTTAATAGAAATGCAACATTTTCTTCATTTATTGAAACAAAGTTCATTAAAAACAATCTTACCGAATGAAAGACTCTGTTGTATCATGGTATTTGGTCATTGCTTTTCTTGATCCAGCATATATTATTGACTGATCCGAAATGTTTTGAGGGACTATGAAATAGGAAGATGAAAACTTTTAGCAACCTATGATTATGTATTTTGCAATATGAAATCAATTTATTTAAACCAGATAGTGTAAACCAAAAATACCATTGCTGCATATAGGTGAGAATGGAATTCGTCAACATAGTACTATATTATTAGCTGGTGTCACAAATTTGGCTATAAAACATTATCTTGTAGTTAGTTTTATCGTAATATTCACAGTAATGTTGGAATATATATTTTTAGGAAGCAAGATATTACTATAAAGCTGTATGATAATTTGATTTGAAATATGATAACTAAAAAAACTGTAATGGAATTTGTAAATTGAACTGAAAATTACTAGCTATTGGTGGAAAATGCAACCAGAAAACTCTTTGCATGCTTACTGTTGGTGTTACAAGTTCACTTGCATTAATGTTTTCTGTAGACAATCTACATGTGGAATTGCAATTTTCAAAAATATATAAGTTGGACCTTGATAAATAACGAAACACTATCTGGAATGTTGGGGAAAAAAGAGAACCTGATTGTCATTTTTTTATAGTAGTCTTCTTAGTTGTCGTGCGTCTTTTCATATCGACTGGGAGTGCATATTTATATCAGGTATCTTTTTAATTTGATTGTAAAGGAATATAATTGAACCATAAAAATGGGAAATGAAACAGTGTGATCAGATGATAGAAAATATATATTCTGAAGACAATTGTGCCTTAGAATGTGGATGTAGTAACATTCTATGGATTGTATGTCCAAATGGTACATATGACTGTTACGTACTACATGAATTCATATATAAATCTTGATATTTCTCGTCAGTCGTTGATAAAAGGAGGATCAAATACTACATGGATGTATTATGAACATATTATTGAGAACATAAATTATGAAGACAAATAATCATTACAATGTTAATAAAAAAATTCATTGATTGGATGTGTAGTCACATGTCTACATACAGGTTAAGTTAAATGGTGAAGAAAGATAATACTGTCATTATTGAATTCAGATAATGTTTTATGAAATTTCAGCAGTCTATGGGAATCTGGAAATAATGTTAACATGAACTAAAGATTTATAAATGATAGTAGATTATGTAAACATAACTATTTCAGAAACTTACAGCTACTCCCTGGTAACCGAGCAAGAAATAGTTGAGACCAAAGATTTCCAACACCGATTTGAGTAGGTTATGTAACCCTATTTGCATATTTTTGTAGAGATACAGATGGTGTGTTTCAAAGAAGTGATGGGAATTGATTTCCAAGAAGTATTTTTCTTTTGACATTGGTCGATGATGAAGTGGTAATATTGTATATATCATCTCATGTTAATGGGAATATCTCAGGCGTTATTGCAGAAATATATGTAGGCGAGAAGATGATGTCTCGAAGGAGTGACGATGTGGAGTTTGGAATAAATAATTTTCTAATAGCAAGATATGGAAGATATTGTCTGCAGTGGAGATGTAGGTTAGGAATGATTCGTCTGATGAAGAAGGTGGCTGCCGGGGGTTTTTGCGTTGGCTGAGTAGTTTAGGTTAATCGCAATGGATGGAAATCGGGAGTCAGGGTGGGTAATTAGGTTTTGGATGTTTAGGTGGAGCAGAGGTCTGTTGGAGTGCACATGTACGAAAATATTCTTTATTTAGTATTTATATAGATATGGATATTACAATAGAAATTCATCCCATATAATTATTTGTTATTATAATAATTTCATAACCCAAATCCATCTACCCTTACATAAAATGGGATAAGAAATCATCATTCATGGTATGGTTGACTACCGCCTCGTGAATCGATGTTATTGATATTCCATCACCACCTATAAAGGCGTAATATAATGATGTATTAAATATATATTTTATTTATCTTATTATTTTATGTTATAGAATTACAATAAGAAATAAATATTCTTACCCTGAACCCATTTGAAAATACTATTGTCGCTCATGTGTACATTTGACTGCTGCATCACAAGCCAATATGCTGTGTTTTTAATTTCTTCATTACATGGATGGTATAAGGGATAAATTAAATGAATATATATGTTAATTTAAACATAATTATACTTATTTTATTACAAAATCACATGAATACTATTTCATTCCATAAAATGGGGGATATGATAACATCATTTTTGTGTTTGGAAGAAAACATCCAAACAGAGTAATGTAATTTATTTTTAATGTACAACATGAAGGGAAGGAGGTTATGGTAAATATAATAAATTTATGTCATATTTATCACATAATAATTATTCTGAAATAGGGAAGTATTATTTACCATGATTTCCTGACATCCATTGAGAAAATGAAACAACATTCAATTTATATGTTATTTATATCATGGATAACATTCAAGATACGATGTAACAATGATAATGTTTGGAGAAATGAAAATAAGAAATCACATCATACATTAATATCAATTATTATATTACCTATAATATGATGTAAAATGCAATTATTAATAAACTGGTAATTAAAAGTAATTGGTAAATAATATATAGTAATATTAATATTACTAAAATTTTGTAATATATCTATAATTAACATATATTGATTATAATGGATGATAAAATGTGTATAAAGGATGTGGATACTTAAAGTAAGGGATTTCCATACCCCTTTTTACTTATATGATACACATTCCATATTCATCGTCATTTTATTCTATGTGCTATATATATTTCCCATGAATGTATTTCATTATGTGTCAAATGAAAATCATTTGGATTTAAAAACCCATTAAAGGATCTATCATTCGTGGGTTTTTTTGTTCTAATGTCACCAAAAAGGTAAGTGATTTATAATACAATTTTCTAATTTATGGGGATTATTTATGTTTATTCTTCCGATGGGAAAATATTATGATCTACTTCTCAAAAAAAAATTCCCCTTTGGTTATTCCCTAGGAATACATTTTTTCCCTTCATTTTCCTCTCATTATGTACTCATTCTTTTAAAAGAATATTATTAATAAAAATTTTCATTAATTCTTTCTTTGACTAAGAAAACATTTTATTGCATATCCATGTTTTAAAAAAATTGCATTAATAATATATATTAACATTCACCAAATTATTTATAAATTAATTTTTTTTTCAAATGATTGGATTGTAAAGAGTTTTATAAAGACAGTCATTATATAATTTTCAAAAATAAAATGCCCATTTTTTATATTCTGATAATGTGAATGAAATATTAATTTCAACATTTCAGTAATAAAAATATTTTCATCGATTTTTAGAGGTTCATTATTTTTAAATATTATTTAATATGATTCAAATTTTATTTTAAAATAAAATCAATTCCAAAATGTTTTTTGAGTATATTTATGATTTTATTTTCAATGACATTATATTTATTAAAAAATTATTTTATATGATTCTCAAAATGTGAATTATAATATTCCAATATGGGTTTTATTGTCAATTTTTTAGAAATTTTTTTATGTTTTGACATGTTTTTTAATGTTTAATGGCTATTTTCATTATGATATGTTCAAATTGATCTTTTAAAATCATTTTCCATCTATAATGCCATAATTTTATGTTTCATATGCATATATAGTGATGTGATAGAATGAAAACATCCTAATTATTTCTATATTTAGTTAATATTTATTCTGAATAAATTTTTATGAAAACCATTCAATTTTCCATAGTTTATGCTAGGCTTGATTGATGAAAATTTTAAGGATCCATTTTTATTTACATGAGTTATTATATGATTATATGATGAATGTTTTATGATTTTATGAAGTAGATAATTATGGCATTTATTATATGTTGCGTAGGGCCTAAATCTCCCTGTAATTAATAGGTAAAAGATTTATATCTAACTAAATAATAATGGTAAACCTATTAGTGGTGTTGATCCACTATGGGAAATAGTTGACTCTTGAAACATAATGGGAAATAGGTGAGTCCTATTCCACAATGGAAAAAGTTCATCCTGATCCACAATGTGAAGTAAGTGATAAGTCATGATCCATAATGTTTAAGGTCTTGGAATTTAACCTTGACAAATAAAAATATTTTAGGTTTTTATGACGATTCCACACTTTTATGAAATGAGCTTTTTATTCATGATTAATATATGATTATTTCTCACTCACAAGGGACTTCTTTTCAGAAATTATAATATTTCATTCGATAACTCGTGTGTATGATCTATTGAATATAGGGAGTGATATTTGATTTTAATGTTCATTATCTTCATATATTTAGCCTATCCATTTACACATAACATTACATGATTTTAAGAATAATAAAACAACATTTTACAAGCTAAGGATCATAAAGACTATTGTCTTGGAGGACTAGGTAAAATAAAACATAAAAAAGGGACTAAATATAACATTTCATTATTTAGACATCATAAATATCTCATAAAAACCATCTTCATCATACATATTAATAGGATATTTTAGGGATAACCTGAACATATGAATGAGCTAAAAATCACAGCAAGGGAATAAATATGAGAAATAAATCATTAGCACATGGGTTTAAAAGCAGAAAAAATTGATATAAAATTTCATGTAAAATATGGAATCATAACATATAAACATAGAGTATTATAAAAATGAATTCATAGTAATGTTTTAGTAACATAAAACATGGATTTAGAATGAGTCAAGTCTCGTTGCACAAAGAATAGAACAAGATACGGTTAACCACCAAGACCGTTGCACATGGTAGCATGAGACAAGGATAAATGACAAGAATATTGCACATAACATGATATGATACTCAAATTTATCAATTTAATTTATTATATACCAGATCTCACTCATTATAACATGTTTATAAATAATTTTTCATCATTATGAATCCTAGATATCATGAATATATAAATATAATGGTACCCATGGAATGATATGAGTGTCATAATCATGTCATAAAGAATAATGAGTGGGTGTATCATAAAATTTTCCATGAAAGAAAGGAATTAAAAAATACAAGTAAACTCATATGGTAAAAAAGAATATATCCTAGAATGTTAAGTAAAAAATAATTGACAATATGTAAGATGATTATTTATGAAATTTTATCATTAAAAAATATTAGAGTTGTTTTAAGGAAAATACTAAGTAACGTTTTAAATAGAAAATGGAATAATATTTTCATAAAAAAGAAGTGATACTAGATGAGTTTTTATAATAAAAAAAATGGTTTTAAAAAACCAATTGTGGATTAAAACATATTGTTGACTGAAATATAAAGTGGGAACGAATTGGGGAAGTTCTCTTAAAACAGATTTTCTTTTCAAGAAGTATTGAGGAGGGAATAAAAGAAAAGAATGTATACCCCCAAAAGAGAATGGATAGTGTATCTTGATACATTATTTTTGGACATATAATTATAAATTTTAGATAGACATAAATAGAATATTGGATTTCATTTGGGTAAAAAGAGAATAAATGTAACCATATAAATTGTTGGAGTTTCTTGTTGAACCCTTACGTTAAGTCTGATGGTGTTTCCTTGTAATATTAATGTAATGAATAAAGAAAATAAGACAATTAATTAATATTATTAGAACCTATTTTATATGTAATTTATTTATTATATCCATTTGTGTTCATTTATAACCCGTTTTATGGTTTATGAGGATCAATTTCATTGTTCGGGTCTGTTTGATTCATGTTCAGTTTTCATGTATACACAAATTGATAATAATATAAAATAAGAATAGTTTTCAACAATTAATGTTATATTTTATCATTGAACATCTATACAGTTTCATGGTTGTAAATTTAATTTTCTTACATTGAGTGATGTTTAATCATTTATAAAACATAGTGATAAACATTTTGGTTAATTTGAGATTTATAGATCACATAGAGAAAATATTATTTTATAAATAAAAAACTTTTGTAAAAAAAGATTATAGAACCATATATGAGACATAATATATATATATATATATATTTTATAGAGTAGTTTTAAAATAATTCATCATGATAATCCAAACTGAAAACCCATAGTCCTTGAACGTGGTAAATTAACACATCTCAGATGATGTTTTTACTTATATTATAAATGATGGGTAAAAGAGAGAAGATAATAACTTAATACATTTTCATAAAAAATTATTTTACATATAGGTTACTATTTTTTATAACTATTGTATAAAAAGTGTTTATGATAGAAAATATTACAATGGACCTTGAAAGGAATGTAAAAGAATTGACAAGAGGAAATTACCTCTTGAGAAAATCATCCTTGAGAGACTCTTCAAGGTAGTGGATTTGATCATTTGAGGATATGAAGGGTAGTTGGATGTAGGGTGATCTTGGGATTGATATTAGAGGAAAATTTTGGAAGGGAACTAGGTTTGAGAGGAGTAAAGATAAGAGGGGGCTGTTGGTGGTTTTTATGGTTGAGGGGAGGGGGGTTTTCTTAATATTTTAATCATTAGTTTAATATTTTTCAATAATTTATGGAATATAAAGGACTCTTGTGACCAAAAACAGTAATGTGTAAATGTGAGTTCTATCCCAAGGTTATGACAACAATTATGACTCAATAAATAGTGAACTTGACATATAATGTATATATATGGAAAATTACTATATTTTACAATTCATAAAAATTCAAGTATTTATTAAAATATCAAAAAATCTCCCTAATCATTTATCTATGTGTAGAATCAAAAAATTAGATAAATTTTTTAAAAATAACTTTATATATATGATTAATTAAATATTTATTTATAATTATAATTTACTATAAAAATGAAAAATTTTAAACTATAACAGATTTTATAGTGCTTTCAAAAGATACATAAGGTCTTATGAGATTATCTTAAAATAAGAGGACATAAATTGATAATTTATGATGAATTTTTTGGAATTTTTTTTTTTAAATTAGTTATTTAATATTAATAAATTATTCTTGGATTTGCAAAAAAATACTTTTACTATGGTCGTACTATCACATATAAGATGCCTAAATTTTATTTATACATTCATGTTTGAGGTTACTATTTTTTAGATGACTTACTATTAATAAGGGTCATATTAATCATTGTGAGGGAAGGATACTATTCATATGTGTGGGTTAATATTCACCAAAAAATTATGTTTGCCTTATCGGAAACCAAAAACATACTGATCACATATTTGTATGTATGATTTTTGAAATTTAAATAAAATATGTGATAATATTATGTTTAATGGTCATAGAGAACTTATTAGTTCATTGAGTTGTGATTTTATTTGATAATATGAAATTATTATAAGAAGGGAATTTCCATTGATAAAACATTGGGTCGTTACAATCTTCCCCTTATAATATTTCACCCTCTAAATTAAGTTTTACATTGTATTTCATAAAATGGTGTGAGTACTTTTCTTTAATTTCCACATCCATTTCCCATGTTCCCTCTTCGTACATATGGTTCTACAATAGTAATTTGACTTGGTGAGTTTTCTATTTATGTAGAAATCAATCTCCATAATCCAAGATCATCACTAACTACTCCTCTCAATAAAGACCATTCCATTACTATACCACCACTTAAGAGAGTACATGTAATGGATTTGCTATGTTATTTTTTAAGAGGGATACAAGGAAGACATCATGTCCTTTAGACATGGTAGGTGCATGTTCTAGTTGATAGGCCACAAATACAACACAATCAAGAATCAAGAAAGGACCAATGTTTCTGGGGCTTATATTTCCTTCCTTCCGAAACCACCTGATCTACTTCCAAAAATATATGTATAAAAATACCATGTCTCCAACTTTTAACCCATGGTCTCGTTGATGCTTGACTACATAAATCATTTTTGACCTTGGGCTTCCTTGATGTGCTGCTGAATAATATTCACCTTATACACCATTTCTTTGACCATTTCAATTACAAGCAACAAATTCCAATCAAATTCATCCCACCACACTAGTGTTTTGCAACATTTCCCATAAATGGCCTTATATGGTGCCACTCAGATGATTGAGTGGAATCTATTATCATAGTAGAATTAAACAAGTACAAGATAATGGTTGCATCCTCAATTGAAGTCCACCAAAGACACTCTAAACATATATTTTATTTTATGAATAGATTGCTCAGATTGGCCATCAGTTCGAAGATGATAGGTCATAGTGAAGTTCAGTTCAGTGCATAAGGCATGTTAATGACTTTTCTAGAACTTTTAAGTGAATCTAAGATCTCTATAAAATAAAATAGAGAGTGGTACTCCATGCTGCCTTACCATGACTTTAATATATATATGTGAAATATTATCCAATAATAAGTCATCTCAAATTTCAATAATGTATTCCATATTTGTAAGACAATCTACAATGACCCATATAGCATGGATTCTCCTATATGTACTTGAATTTTCAGTGATAGTTTCCACGGTGATGTTATCCCACTTCCTCACTGTTTTGGGTGGTGGTTGCATCTTCCCCTTAGTCATTTTCCTTTTAGACTTCACTTGATGAAATACAAGGAAAATTGATGTATACTCAGCAATCTCCTTCTCGATATTATCCCAAGAAAAGTTCTCTAAAAGTTCTTGATACAAATTTGGTCTCCCTTGGTGAATAAATATGGTTCAGCTATGTGCATTATTCAAAAGTTACGTCTTGATCTATTGATACAATGGTACACATAATATTGTCCTAAATCATAAAAATCCTTCTTCATCAATCTTAAAATCATAGGATTTCCCATTTCCTATAGATTCCACCATTTTCATAGATTTCTAATCTTTTTTTCTAGCATCCCATATTTTCTCCATGAGGGGTGGTTGAGAAACCATTTCATCAATAATTGATGATGTTACTCCCTTAATGATTCACATGAATATCCTCCGAAAATAAAATAAAATAGGATCCATCTCAACTATAATCATTGATAATGATGCATGACCCTTTCTACATTTATCATTTTCCACCATATTTGCATTTCTGGGGTGGTAGTGGATATTGTAGTTATAACCCTTGTTGATTTCTAACTATCTTCACTGTCACATATTAACCTCTTTTTTGTGAATATATATTTCAAACTCTTTTGATCCGTATATATCTCACACTTCTCTACATAGAGATAATGACTCCAGATTATCAATGTAATGATCACAGTATCCAAGTCCAGATCATGCGTATGATAGTTTTGCTCATTTATTTTCAGATACTTTGAGGCATATTCTTTCACTATATTATTATTCAAAATAACACAACCTAATACATTAATTGAAGCATCATTGTACATAATAATGAGTTCTCCATGCATTGGTAATGTGAGTATTAGTGTAGCGAGAAACATCTTTTTCACCTCCTTAAAGAAGTCATGAAATTATTTATTCCAAAAGAACATCACTTACTTTTTAGTCATCTTGATCATTAGGTTTAAAAATTGAGAAATTTTATTAAAAAATTATTGATAATACCCAGATATACCCAGAATCATTTGAATATCTGTTACACATGTTGGTCTGGGCTACTCTCCAATTTCCATTGTCTTAGAAGGGTCCATAGATATCCTTTTTCTGGTGATAACATTCCCCATAAATGATACTTACTACATCAAGTACACATATTTACTATACATTTAATATAGTTTCTCCCTTAAAAATTTCTTTATAACAATATTCAATTATGCCACATTTTCTTCCGTGCTCTGGGAGTATATCACTATATCATCAATACATTCTACCACATATTTGTCAAGGTAATATAGAAATAATAAAGTAATTAAATACATGAAAATTTTATAGAACATTACAGAGTCGTATGTGAATCACACTGAACTCTTAGTTTCCATGAATCATTAAAAATTATATCATGTGAATATCTTCCTTCCTCACCTTTAATTAGTGATATACAGACCAATGTTCCACCTTAATGAAAAAAATGGACCCACGAAGATGATCAAACAAATTATCTATCAGTGGCATGTGATACTTGTTCTTTATCATGATTTTTCTATGTTTACGAAAATCAATGTGGAGGTTCATTGAATCATTAATCTTATTGATAAAAATTACTAGTGTACCCTATGGTGACACCCTCGGTCATATAAAATGCTTCTATAGATTTTCTTATAACTAATTCTTCAGCTCTTCTAGTTCAATGGTGGCCATTCTATAATGTGTATTTGATATAGGTATAGAGACAAGAATAAGATCAATTGAGAATTCAACCACTTGATCGGGAGAAATACCATAAAACTCCTCAGGGAATACAACATTATAATCCCACATGATTATGAAGTCTTCAAGCATGATTCTCCCCATTGTTTCAATCATTCAAGATAAGCATTTTTTCTCATTTATAATATATATACCCTCTTGATTGAATGATTATATAATTGATTCATCTTTCAACATACACTTGTAATGAATTATAGTATGCTTCAGTATTTGAAGTGTGATATCCCTTTCACAAAAGTTGATTTTGAATATCTAGAAAGATAGACAATCCTTCCCAAAGATAACATCCAACTCCACTAAGTGATGTATAAGAATATTTTCTAGATGGATTAGTACAAAATAATTTACTAGGGAGTATTTATAAACATTGGATGCAATTATTTTTTCATTTTCTATTTTTAAATATTACTTATCCTCAAATTTTTTAGGTGGTGTTTGAATAGTTTTACTAAACATACAGGATATGAAATAATACATTGAACAAGAATCAAATACTATGTTCACAATTCTTTAATGAATTACTAGAATACTTTTAACTACATTGTTTTCCATCTCCACCTCAGTAGTAGTGATAGTATAATCCAATCATTGTTACTTTAGAGGTTTTTGTTTATTTCCTCCAACAACCCTTTGTATAGAGAAATTGTTTCCATAATACCCATGTTCCTTTTAGTTTTAACACTACTGTACTAGCTGATCATTTATTTAAAAATTATTTTCTTCATCCACATTAATAGGATTATTCATATCCCTTAAACTGTTTTTAGAAAGATGCCCATTATTCTACATTTGATGCTATTCTGAGTTCCCTAAAGATAGTTATTAGGATGCTTCTTCCCACAATTTTATCATGTGGGATATTCGATCTTATTTTCATCATAGGATTTTTTTACAGATCAACCAATATTAGAATCCATTTTCTACTTCATTTCATTTGGCCCATGAAAACGTTATGAGTCTTCAATATCCATTTTAATATTTGGTGAAAAAAGGAAATATCATCATAAATCTCATAGTATCGAATTTCCAATGCTGCTCATAGACCCATATTTAGTCATCGAAATAAGTGATCCACCTTTCTTTTGGTGCTCATGAAAAATCAAAGTCATTCCTTTCAATACTTGTGATATTTTCTTTACATGATCAAATGGAATCATCTTCCATATACTTGAGTCTGAGGAAATCCCTTCCCATTTTACGGTGGTAGGATTAAGGAAAATATTTATTGAAAAATATTCTCTTGATTCCCTGCCAATCTATGGAACCAATTACCTCCATGGAATTCATATTATTGATTAGTTTCCACCACCAGTCAACTTATCTATTAGAATTATATAATGAAAGTACAAAATTCTATACTTCTGAGAACATTATGACATATAATATATTTTCAATGGAGTTAATCAACTATTCTACAAGGAGGTGATCAAAAGATCTACTAAACATGGGTTTCTATTTCCTTATGAATGATTATATGAAAAAAAAATATTTCCCTGGAGGTGGAGGGAGTTCCACTTGATTCATGATATTAAACATATCTTTAACTAGCGATGAAATTACTCTCATGATGTTTTGTGAACCTTTTACCATTATATTAGGCATATCATTAGGGAAATGATCACATTTCCAGTCACACTGAATGTGGGCATGTGTTTTACTATTTTTCCCTATTGATTAAGAAAAGAATGTATAATTAGAGGTCTTGAATACTTATCTGTTAAGAAAAAAATGGATCATTGAACATAAAATGATAAACAAATAAAAGATGATTAAATCCTAACATGTGATTCCCCAAGGAAAAATATAGGTTGTCCTTGATCTATTTCATATCATATATTCTTATAAAATATTTGTATTCCCTTAATAATGGTTTGTATTAATCTAACTAATTTAATGAGAATGCCCCCCAGTAGTGCCATTCCAAGAGTTCAGTTAGGCTCATTGTCGTGCACTAGCTCTCGTTCGAGTCTAGATCATATACGAATTATCATGTTTTACCCAATAGATACATTTGTGCCCAAAAACCATTACATGTCTATATCCAGAAATTGATCTATTTTCATGATAAACCACTTACTCTAGACATAAAAAATATTAGGGGGTGTTTTCTTATACATAGTCCCATCCATAAGGTTTTCACTAAAGTTCTATATTATTAATCTCAAAAAATAATTAGACCATGATCTGATACTAACTATAGTGAACCAAACCTTTAACAAATAACATTTAATTATTTTAAGAATAAAAACATTATATTAATAGACAAGGTTCATAATGTCTAGTATCATGGAAAACTATATACATTAAACATAAAACATCAGAATAAATATAACGTTTCTTTATTTAGAGTTTATATTGAGCTCCTAACATAAATTTTTCTCATAAATATTCATAGGATAACTTGGGGATAAAATTAAAAATGGAAGATCAAAAAATTCTAGCATGGGAATAAACAAGAGAAATAATGTTTTAGAACATGGGGTTGAAGGTATAACATAATGATATTAAAAGGAATTGAAAATATTGAATCATAAATTATTATCATGGAGTCTTGTACACATGAATTCATTATAAATTTTAATAAAAATAAAACATGGCATTATCATTAGTTAAGGCTTGTTTCACATAGAGGAGAACATGTCAACGTTAACCACCAAGCCTGTTACAATGGTAGCATGAGTCATGGATAACCACCTAGATTATTATAGATAATTTCTCACGGGACACAACATTTCCCAATGAATTGGATCACTATCTTGGAACACCCATATTATCTTTCTCATGAATATGTATTCCACATTAATAATCATACATAATTATTCATACATTAACATCAGGGTAGCCATGAAAAAAATGGCCATCATAACTGTGTCATAAAGCATAACGAATGGAAATATAATAAAAGATTCCCTAAAAGAAAGGAATTAAAACATACATGGAATATAACTAGGTAAAATAATAAAATATCATGGAAGGTGATGTCAAACAGAATTGACACCATTTAAGATGAGTATTAATGAAATTTTTGCATTATAACATTTTAGTGCAGTTTTAGGGAATAAACTAATGAGTATTTAAAATTAAAAATGGAATAATATTTTATATAAAAAAATATTTGATTAAAGTAGTCATTAATATTAAAAAAATATGGTTTTATATGAACAATTAGGTCTTCAAACATATGGTTGGAAGAAATCTAAATTGGGTATGACTTTAGGATGTTCCCTTAAAATTAGTTTCTTATCAGGAAGTATTGAGAAGGGAATATCCTAAAAGAATGTATATACCCAAAAGAAGATGGATAATAGATCATGATAAAAGATTTTGGTTATATAAATAAGAATTATAATAAATACATAAATAGAATATAGTTTTTTATTTGGGTAAAAAGAGTGTAATATTAACTCTGACGAATATTGGAGGATTGGGTAGAATCCTTTACCTTATGTCAGATAGAGTTATATACAAAATATTAATGACCGAAATAATGAAATTAGGTTTATTGATTTATATGTCTGGAACCATTTTTACATTTAATTTAATTTTTATAACCTTTTTAGGTTCATTCATAAGCTTTTTTTATTGGTTATGAGGTTCAATTTCATTGTTTGTGTTTTATTGTTTCACGTTTAGTTTACTTATACACACGAATGGATAGTCATGTATAATGAGTTTCTTTTTCCATAATTGGAGTTATTTTTTATTATCGAACATCTATAAGCTTAGATGTTTGTAAATTTATTTTGGATAAATGGAGGGATGTTGAATCATAATATAATACATTAGTGATAATCTTTTTCATTTATTGACTGTTTTTTTATCACAATGAAAACATTTTGTTTTTAAATATAAAAAACGTGTAAAAAATATTTGATAACCATAGATGAGACACAATAAATATATTATAATTTTTTTCAACCATAATAATGGTTTCATTACGATAATTTAATATGGTAATGGAAATTGAAAACCCATAATCCTTGAATGTGTAAAATTTACACATCTCGGATGGTGTTTTTACTACTAGTGTAAAAGAAGGGAAAAGGGGAGATGATAACAAATTATTCCATTATTATAAAAAAATTAAAGTATATATAATATAGTGGTTTGTTGATAAAATTTATAAGTGGATATGTGTGGATAGAATTAGAAACAATGGCACTTGAATGAAATGTAAAAGAATTGAAAAGTGAAATTTACTTATTGAGTTAATCTTTTTTGAGAGCCTCTTTAGGGGAGAGGATTTGGTCTATTGAGGATACCAAGGGCTTTTGGAAACGAGAGAGGATTTTTGGGAAACATTTGAGTCGAATTTTGAAAATAAAAAAGGCTTGAGTAGAGTGAAGAAAAAAGGAATGTGTGGGTGGTTTTTATACTGGATGGGAGGGGGTTTCTTATTTTTTAATTATTGACTAATTATTTTTTCATAAGACATGAAATTGTAATAATTATTTTGACCAAAATACGTATGTTTTCCATGTGAGTTTGAACCCAACATGATATCGATTTCCATGACCTAAAAAATATTTTATTTAACTTACAATGTACATATACAATAGATTATTGGATTTTACTATTAATAAACATTTCATGTATTTTAGAAATATCCTAAATATTCACCGTAACCATTTTTTAGAAGATTTTAATCATAAAATGAAATGGATTATTTTAATTAATTTTCTAACTGGGATTAATTTATTTTTAAATTAAAATCATAATTTACTTGAAAATACAGAATTTAAATCGATAACTGATTTTATAATGCATTAAATAATAACATAAGGTCGTATAAAACTATCATAAAACTAGAAGACATAATATTTTAAATTTATGAAAACCTTTAAAAATTATATTTTCATTTAAATTATTTAATTAATTGTAACTAATAATATATGATTTAAAAAATACAAATCCTTATATTGTAGTTATATTATCACTAATATGATGCCTAAATTTTATTTGTGAATTGATGGCTGTGGTTACAATTTTTTGGATGGTTTGATAATAATATGGGTCATATTAAAATTAATAAGGTAATTTTACTATAAAAAAATTAATTTTGTCTTATCGAATTCCTAAAATCATACTGATCACAATAGTGTATGTGAGATTTTCGAAATTCAACTCACATTAGTGACAATATTATGTATAATGGTCACATAGTAGTTAATTGTTTTTTGAGTTTCGATTTCATATGGTTATAATACATTTTTATAAGAAGTTAATTTACATTGAAAAATCATTAGGTCGATACACAAAAACCCTGATACTCTCCATATTCATTCATTCCACCATATATTGATATCTTATATATTTAACCAGTCTGGTAATCTGAGCTTGGTGATTATTATTTTCCCTTACACAACATATGAAAAATATTTCATGTAATGTATTTAAAAGAGGAGTACAATGTGAGAAGATATTTGGAGGATATATTGAATATCCTACACAAAATAAGTATATTGTGTTTATAGGGAACATATTGACTAAACTATTATAGTCATCGGGTATGAGTTTATGAAATGTATTTAACATCCACCAATAAATTTAAATTTATGTATAAAAATACTATAATATTATTGACGTGATTTGGAATATTGAAACACGATTTATATGCTATGACAAATGATTTATCCAACTATTTCTTTGGTCTCCAACTACTTAAAATTATAGAATACAAGTTCAATATTTCATGGATAACAAAATATATGTTAACGACCCTCGAATCTATATTTCATTAATACAATTAAATCATATAACATTGACAATACCATGATAATTATTTTTTTATTAAGGGGTGTTGTCATAGAAATGAATATTATTAAACTGAATGGGGGATTTATTTGATTTTGAAATTTCCAATTATATGGATAGAAGCATTTTACATATTATGAGGATACCCATAGAATGAAATGAGAAGTATTAACGGATCATATGGTGAATGCATTTTACATACGTAGGTAAATGTTTGGAACAATAATTATATAGTCCATATAGTCATTAATATGCCTCATTAGTTGAAAAAAGAGGGTTTGGGTTTCATCTATTGACATAATATGATATTATCTTGGAGAAATACCTTGATAGTAGGTTTTTAATGTCTGAGAATATAAATTCCATACTTATAAGATCAATGATTCTTATAATCCAATTTTTCATTTGTTTCTATGGGGATATAGAATGGATTTATTTTTAGAAGATTATGGATACATTTTTTTCATTTACTCTTGCTATATAATTATTAAATGTTGTGATATGAATGATTTGGCTGCATGCTACTCCTTACTATGAATATGATATCACCCTCATTTTTTCACTATTCCCATTGAAGCTTATAGTAGTAATATGTATAATTTTTTTAGTGAATGGAGAGATAATAATGTTCTCACAATATGTTCATGTTCATTATTATGTTTTGAAATAATTTGTATATATTTATCCTATATTCCAATACTACTAATGTGTTGGATCCTTTAGAAACTCTAATATTCTACATAAATAATGTAATATTAATACCATCTCTATGTTTCCTACATCTAGGATGTTATAATACACGACTACATATGTTCCATTAAACTCTACATGACAATGTATTGTGAGAAATAAATTTTAGGCTAAATTCAATATATTTACTATTTTGATAATTTATGAACATCAATTTTTTCCAATCTTGTTACATCAAATATGAATTATAAAATTTTCAACACTAGCATTTATCAAAAATGATTCTATGTGACGTGACCAAAATTCATAATCATTTCCATCAAAAATATGTTGTCTATTAGGATTAAAATTATCTACGCCACTATCATTTATTTTTATAATATTAAAATCATGGAAAATATACTTTGTAAAACCTAGTTATGAGTAAGGAAACTAAATATAAAAGATATGATGAAAAATAATTATGATATAAATAGACACCAAATGCTGATAACAGTCAGGAAAATAAATTAAATGTTGAGTTTGATTAAAATTATTGTTAAAATATATTAATTATGAAATATAGTCAGATATGGGACTAAATTTTTTTCCCTCTTCAAGTGTAACATTTATTGGAAAAATTCTCCTTTAATATAAAAAAACCCCAAAAAATATTAGAATTTAAACATGATCTTATAATGAAAAATAATTCTTCCTAAATTTCAATGAAATTTATAAAATTTATACAAGAATTATAAATAAAATTAAATAATTTAAAATTATCTAGATTTTATATAAAAAACATGGGCTTCATCAGTAATAATAAAGAACAAATTGAATTGATATTATAAAGAAGTATTTCAACAAAAACAATAAAGAGAAACCAAGAACTGATTCTTGTAATCCAATAACATAACAGGTCAACGTGTATTGGTAAATTTATTATTTTTGAATATTCAACTTAGTATATTTTGGAATCCCTCAAAATATCCCATTTTTAGGTATTAGTATACATGTTAAAATTATAAAATTTTCACTATCTTCCCCCATGAATCCATTAATTATCTCGACAAGTAGAAGTTCTATCTACTTTAAACTAGAATCATGATATTATTTACCTCAACTAAGGCCTTGATATTAGAGGATAAGAAAAAACTATTAGAAAATAGAATGTGTTATGAGATTTATAATTATTTCATTAAAAATGGAATCTACAAATATAGCTAAAAACACATACAATAATAAGAACTAGTAAAATATTGATTTTATTGAATCATGTGATTGAAATAATCCTTTTATAATTTTTATAGGATTTTTATATTCCATTAACAAAAAAAATCTTATAAATTCACCAATGTCTATATTATATATTCTTTAATATTATTAACAACTAAATTATAAGTTACATTATTATCATTGAATGAATACAGAATAAATTTACGTACTTCAATAAAATTAGTATTTCACTATAACAATTCTCATGAATCTATTAGAAAAAACCTAGATTGAAACACTCTATTATCCATACAATCATGCTATTAACAGATAGAAATAAATTCAATGATAATTATTTATTATTTATAAAAATATAATAAGAAAAAATTTGTTAATTTGAAATTAAATATATCATTTTTTTATGTTTCATTCAAAATTATTAAAATTGTGGCTCATTGAGTTAACACCTTGGACATAAAGATATCTACCAATTTTTTGGATGCATAAAAATCTATTAATGGAAAACTGCAGTAATTTATTGGATACTCATAAAAAAGATTCCATAACCTCGTTCATAGAATTATTTTTTTAAATTCATATCATGGGATTGAGAACCCATAATCTTTTCCTAATTTCAATCCTCCCATGAAACCCAATAACATATGGAATATCAACATAGTTGGATAAAACCTCCAGGGAAGAATCACCCACATTATGATATAATTAATTACATAATTAACTAATAGATATATGATGTTTAGATATTTAAAAATATTCTATATGAAATTTAATGTGTATGAATCTCATTCTACATATCATAAAATATATATTTAATTATACCTATTATGGATTTTTTTAATAAAAATTTAAATTCGAGGTGAATAAAATTTCAACGGATTTGATTTTATATAATAATTTATCAATTTAATATACACTATAGTAGATAATGTATTTCATATGTATGGATTTATTCTATATCAGATGATCCATTTTATTACTATGTTATTGTATATTTATTTGTATGAGATGATATGAGGTAAATTATTGACCTAAAAAATAATGGGAAAGAATACACATGTCATACACAACATCATGAATGATGTTATAGAGATTATATATTATATATTATCAAAGATGGAACTAGTAAAATTATGATTCTAAAAATAATTTTTAATTATCATTTCAGTATTCATATATTATATGAATTACACATATTGATAAGGAAATTTATCATCTAAGAAGATGGTGTCACCATATCTAGTGATCAAATGAAAACAACTAATAAGATGTGGATAATCTCCCTAAAGATCATTCCAAATATGGGAATCCAATGTGTTCCCATTATGAATTGTTTTATTTTTCGTCCTATATATTACTTTAATAAATCGTAAATATAGAAACTAAACCAAAAACAATACAATGGGAGCTAATCCTATATTCACTAAATACATTCATCAAGTATTAAAATGTTAATATATCCTTTGGTAATTTTTTATCTAGAAACTTACAAGTCACATATCGGGACATACACTCTTGTTTTTAGTCCCATAAAAACTAATTTATTATGATTTCAATACTCCGGATATCACATATCCATAAATCACATTATATTTATTGATTATGAATGAAACAATGTCATACAATGAAGAGATTAATAGCCTTTTAATCAGTTAAATTTGAATAAAACAATAATTAATTATGTTGAAATTAATCCCACTAATCAATATTTTTTAATTTTTAGCAAATGGAATTTTCTAGGGTCTAATGGGATCCCAAAAAATAGACATCATAAAGCAGATTAAATCCAAATAAAAAACCCTGAAACATTTCTATTTTGTCAAAAAATTTATAAATTCATAAATTCTTTTGTGAATATTAATAAGATTATATACAATCATAAATATTTATCATTTCCAATAATATAATATCTAAAATAAACTATAATGGATTCATTTATATTATTTTATTCAACATAATTAATCTCATGTATGAATTTATCACATCTCCAAGTGGCATTACAATAAATCATCATATAAAATTGCTTCTCTGTGTGAAAATTTATTTAAATAATAGTATTAGTTAGGAATAAATATCATTACATTCATATTGTTTACATTATGGTATATTTTTATTTCGCCTAATTTTTTGTTTTAAATTTTCCTTCTTAGAAATATTCTATGAATTATAATACAATTATCATTTTAAAACTCCATTAAATTAAAAAATTTATTTGAAATAATTTAGTATCATATTTACATTTATCATACTATACTAGGATAATTATTTTAACAAAATATAATAAACACTATTAGCATTTAACGTTTCACATATTTAATTATGTTGGTACTATATTGTATTTATTAAATTTTTAACTTCTCAATTTTCAAATAGATTTCCACAAACCCTCAAATAAATTATACAATATGTAAATAATTTTCAATGAAATAAACTCTTTAAAATAAATAATATAATTTATTTCAATAATTAAAATATTGGTAAATAATATATAGAACTATATTTTCTATAATAAAAATACATATCTTAGTTAATATAAATTATAAGAAAATTATTATATATTAACGTATCAAATAGATGTGTGGTGGGAAATTCTTGGTAATGAAAGTAATTTTTTTCGTATATGTAAATATATTACATATAAAATTTTAGGCATATCATATATGAAATCAACACATTTTTAAAATATTATATAGGGAAATATTGTGTTTTAAAATATAACATTGATGGGTGATTTGAAAGTTTACCCTTATATCACAACTAATAGGATTAATTTAAAAAATTTCGAAGATATAAATCATTTAACCATTATTTAAGAACCATGTTGGTGAATAAGAAAGAGTAATTCAATTGTATTTACATTATTTACTAAAAATCATTGTCTTACATAAGGATTTTTTTAATCAAGTTGGATAATGTTGAGTTTTTAAATAATCACATTTTATTTTTTAAAAATATATAAATCTTAATGTAATCTTATATATTACATTATTCATAGTTTCAATGGATTCCAATATTTTTTAATTCAGTCATGATGCATCATTCCATCATTATTCCTTACCTATGATCTCTTTTCCATAGATATGTAATAATTAATATACCATCATAACCATTCTTAATTCAATATAATTGAATTTATTTTTATATAATTAATATATGATATAGATTCTAAAAAGAGATATTTAATTATTTTAAGTTATTTTGGGTAATTATGTCTCTAATTTAAAGACTGTCAATATTACAAACTATACACTTACATCCAAAAAGTTTCAATGGGGTTTATTAATATATGATGATTATTTAGGACACAATGTTTCATATAGATTAGGCATTTATCATGATTAATTTTATCATAGATAAAAACATATAGCCATACATATTAATTATATATTATCCTAATCATATTGAGAATATCTATTAAACTACTATCAAAGAAACTAATATTTTAGTTCAAAATATATCTTTATAAAAATTAATATAATTACTAGAATTACGTATATAGGTAGATTCAAAATTAATGGGGAACTCATACTCTAAAATTTATTATAATACCTATTCAAATAGAGATCCATAATGGATATATTTGTTTTATATTTATGTTTTATATTTAAATATTATCTTTTGTACTATATATCTAATATTCCATCCGTGTTCATGAAAGATGATTGAAATGGTATATTTTATCTTAATTGTATAAATTTTATCATTTTGATTGGGTAAATTAAATTCCATGTATAAAATAATTATAGTACATTTATAAAGTAATACATTCTATTATTCATATAATAATGGAGATCTTAATGATGAATAACATTTTTTCTACCTATTCAAAAATAGGTTATTATATGATATGGAATAACCACAACATACAAATATAATGCATAATTACACATGAATATTCATTACATCACATAATAAATCATGACCATATAACCAATAGAATAAGTATGTTTTTATATAAAATCCATTAACAATTAGTTTTATTTCATAGTGACCATTTATCTAAAATTTCTACACACATGACCACCTTTATAGACATATCATATGTCAGACTCTTCTTCATAACCTATTGAATGGATATATAATAACCGTGTTATATCTGATTCTCAATAAAATTAAACATAATAGATATACATCATGTAGACCTAGGATATCATTAATAAATTAATAGTTACAATAATATGATGTTGTAGGTATTTGAACATAATGATAAAATATGATCATAACATAAGGACGTCATTATTAAATAACTATTGATTGTAAAACCAAAATCATGTCATAAGGAATATAGTATAAAAAATTAATGAAACCTTAGTATGTTAAATCAATCGAAAACTATCTTCATCCATGAAAAAAACATGAGAATATAGTGATGAATAAGTATAGAAAAAGATTTTTTATGTCACAGATCACTATCCCGGGCATCATCACATATTTTAATAACATGTGCCCAAACATAATGGGAACAAATAATTTCAAATGTGAAATATAATAAAGTATAAAGTAATATAAACATTACCCAATGCATTAATTAGCTATATAATTCTATTACCACTATTAACATAATTTCAAACTGGTCATATTTTTCATTATGAACAGAAAACATTTCTTAAATAAATTTTAGTATAAATAAATCTTGTGAACAAAATAGATGTCATGAAAAATTCGATATGAAATAATAAAATATTGAAGAGGATGATAGTTTATGATTTCATTAAATATTATAAACTCCTTTTCCTGGGATCTTAGAAATAATTATAAATGTAATTGATAAAAAATTATAGGATAAAAATTTAAATAATTAAAGACTAAAAATAAATAATTAGTTTCATTTTTATCATTTTTCTATAAAAATAAATTCAATAATAAAATTATTTAAAAAGTGAAGGATATGAATAATTTGTAACCTTATTGAATTATTTAAATGTTAATGGAAAACATTTTTATGGATATAGAATAATGTAGTCTATCAACGTTTCTATGTGGGAAATGTTAAAAGGAATGATCAAATATTCCATTCATACTTTTGTAAATTTATGTTAAATTAAATTTAAATTGAAAATGATAAATTATAAAAGAGTATATAATGATTTATAATATATTAATGCTAAAAAATAGGAAATATTTGTATCCAAGAAAATCCATTCAACCAAAAAGCGATGATAAAAAAAATTCATCAAAAATACATTATTCTATGTGATTTTAAAATAAACAATAATTTATAGGGTTATAAGTCTCTAAAAACATAAAAATATTTTAGAATAAAAATTCAGTATTTAAATATAATTATCATAACTACTCTACCAATGGATGATTAGGAATTTATAAATTAGTTAAATAAGAATTACTATGAGAGAGAAGATAAATGTTACTCATATCTCCCACAAAATCACTTTAACCAACAATATAATTAGTAGATATATCAAAAAATAATATATATGAAAGCATTAATAATTTTATTTTTATTTTATACTATTCAATTATAATAATTTATTACAAAAATATCAGTGAGTTATTGTTCAATTTTTTAATTAGATGTTAAAAATTATTATTGTTTTATATAATACCAATAAAGTATATGTTAATTATCATTTATCGAAATATGTCCATCAATCCAAGATATGGCATGGAAGTTTAATTTTTATCTTCATATAATATATCCCACCTATGTTCATTTTAGGGATGTAATGGATACGGTTAACAGGAGTAGAATTTGTGATTAGAAAAGTTCATGTAATGGTGTGATAATGAGTAACATTACATCAAACATTAAAAAATTTACGCATATAAAAATCCATTTTAATAATATAAATTTATATTTAATACAATATATTAAAAGTATTAGTTTCATTAACCTATTATTTTTGGAAAAAAGAAAAGAGTGTAACATTATATAATTATGTGATTGAGCCGAACCAAGTGAGAACTTATTATATTAATGGACAACTATGATTATAGAGTAATATAAATATATTATTACATAGTATTACTAATGATATTTTTAGTAAATAATTATAGTGGATAATTTTATTTTAGAAGAGTGGTAATGATAACTTAATTCAAAATAAATAAAAACTTCTTAAAATATACTATGTTATATTTACTATTTCTGAATATAAGTTCCTTCATAATGTATGATTTATACTTCCTCATGGGAAAAATTTATAGCAACTCAATCCTAAAAAACACTTTTTATTAATTTCCCTCATATATTTCTAATATATACTATTAGAAAAAAACACATAAAAACACATTTAAAAAAAACATAAAAAAACACAAAAAACAAAAAACACATAAAAACACATTTATAAAAACACATTTTTATTTATAATTCAAAATAGTAATCATATTTATCATATATGTTATAAAAATATCTATGACAGAATAAATAAATAAAATATATAAATGGTTGAGATAAAAATCCATATAAGGGAATAAACTAAGAAATAAAGCATAAAATGGGAGGTATGAGGTAAACCATGATATCATAAAGATAATGATTATAATAATGTGATAAATGATTAAGTAAATAATACCATAATATAATAAATTCATGTTCTGTGTTTCTATAAAATATTAAATTAAATTATAAAAAATGAAAATGGTAACTACTAACGCTATCTTCATAAAGTGGAAAATGTCTCATGGTGGATTTGGTTCAATCCCCATTAAAAACCATAGTTGAAAAAGTCCCATGGTGGATTATCTTCCCTCTCTAAAAGTAAACATATAATATAATGAGATATAAATAATTACAGGATCCATTATAGATAAATATTTTTTTAGGCCCACCCATCACATAACATAGTCTTATTAGGAAAACCACTTGTTCACCATACATGGAATATAATGAGATAAAAGCATTACCAAATGCATTAAAATTATATATAATGTAGTTGTGGTGAATAAAAATTTTCAAAATAATATCACATAAATGAATATGTGTGCCACATGAGTAAAAAACTATATGTAAACAATAAGAATAAAATGACCCATGATATGGAAGTGGGTTTAATAATTAAAATTCAATGAAAAACTAATGATTAAATTATATTTATTTCAATGAGGAGTCAATTTTTTTAACATTAATATTTTGACAATAGGCATAGGTATTTAACATGGAGTTATATTGTGAAAAAATTAATGACAAATATATATAAATGTAAGAATAAAATTGTACCACATTAGTCAATTTTTTACTAAATAATGAAATTATTCATAAATGGTGAAGGATGATATTATTTTCTATAAAACATAAATTGAAGCAAAAGGTTCCTATAAAAAATAAATAAGGTTTTGATAATATAATTAATTTTTTAATACAATTTATGAGGATATTTATGAAATGATCGATTTATAATCAACATTTTCTTAAATCCTGTTTACATAAAAGTTAGAATTTCTAAGGGAAATAAATACATGTATAAACCTAAAAAATTCATTTATTTATATATATAAAGAAAATATATAAAAAATTATTGTATAATTTCATGATAATATGTTTTTTTAAAATGTAAAAAAATAGTTAGAATGTATAATAAACAAGTAACCTATGTGGTATAGAAGTTCTCACACCCCATATCTAAATGTTCTCTCCACATTCACATAAATTCTTAAATATTTATATTTAATTAATTAGAAATATATAATATAATTTTAGTCATAGATATTTAATTTTATTATTCCTATTAAATATATATTTTTTTATTTATTTTTAATATTGTTTTAAATAACATCAGATTCTCGAAGCGATCAACTACTTTCATTAACAAACATTCATTCGGTTCATTGTTTCCAAAATAGATATAAAATAATGGTTTCACATCCATAATTATAGAGTTTTATATGCATTATTATTCCCATGGAACAATACATATACTCTTTAATATGTCACAAATTAATAGACCCATATTAAGTAATGTTCCATGATAACTCCACAAAATGAATTTAAAGTATGACTATTTAATATCGATCAATCCTAAATAATGAATAATAATAATTAAAAATTATTAGTTATGTTAAAAATATGATATTTATATATTAGATACTTTTTAATGACATCTATGTTTTGTATTTTTTTTTAAAATCATGTTGTTTTATGGAGGATTTTTTCAGCACATATACAAATTAACAATTCCATTTTTCATGGAATATTATCTGAAATAGAAAATGAAATAATTAAAATTTTATAATTTTATTCATGTTATAAATAGACTAGTTATTTTAATAAAATTTTCAAAACATTTATTTAATTTAATAATGAAAATTCGAACACATCTTCCATGAATGTGGTTGCCAACAAAAACTCATGAAGATGATATCTTGTTTTTTTAATGATTTTGAATGAAATAATAAAATTTATTTTCCAATAGAATAAAAAATTTAAACATAGTAACATCCCATAGAATATCATACCTTTATTTACATAGGGGTTATGAATGGCATACATGGATAAAATATTTATAAATATTTGGTTGTGAGTATTAAATCTTTCTAGGATGTTCCATCTTGGGAAACTCTTTATGTATCCTTGGAATGGTTTTTGGTTGGGAAAAATGATTTAATGGCATAAATGGGTGTTTTTTAGATACCAATGAGTGTTTTAATCCAATTTTTAATATCTTGACATGTTTTATGTAATTTTTTGAGCTTTAGGATGTTTCTTTCTAGGTTCATCTGGCATTGTGAATGGATTTATTGGCTCAATTTTTTTTTCTAGTTCACCAGTTACAAACCAGCTTGACCATGACTTGCTATAATCTATTCATCCCATGGGTAGAACCTATGCCAAAATTGTAGATAAACCACTCCTATTACTATGTGTGGTTCAAGGAATGATGATATGGTGGTCCCCCTTTGTTCCATGGCTGACAAGGCCTCATTATGGTTGTAGAGGAGGTCATTTCTAGACCAAATCCTTATTGGTTTTATGGACTTTGTTTTTCTTATGTGGATTACATGAGTCTTTTAGTGGTCCGATCGAGATCACCATGGGCATTGGGAGCCTTTACTATGTAATGGATTCAACTATTTAAGAAATTATTAATGTCCCAATTGGACAACAATTTTTAGATGAAGGCATTAATCAGAATATGTTAAACTCAAAGGATCATCATGAGTGTATTTCAATGAAATAATGCCTCATATTTCAATTTATTATTCCCCCTGTGTTCATTTTTCATAGGGATTTCATTTTATATAATTAGCTAAGATATATGAGAAAAATCATTTTGTTTCTTATGTCTTATAATAGGTTATTTGGTTCCACTCAATTTATTTACCAATATTCAATATTGGGATATCATTTTATAGAAGATGTATGTTATTTTTTCTTAATAATTTTGAGTGAACTGTTATAGAACTACTCATTCTATTATTGGACCCATATTTATTATTGTTTTTGGATCCTATTGTATTTTCAATTGGTTCATATGTTTGAGGTTTGAGGATCCATCTATAGTCTTTTTTGGTGAATATCATATTATCCAGTTTTCTTTCATTGTTTAAAAATGTTGAATAGTGGGATGTTTGATATTATCTATATATGTGTGACAATAGTTTTTTATAAAATACATATTTTTTTTGTTTTTGTAAATAAATTATGTTTTATATGAATGATGAAATTATTTATAAAATCCTGTTATAGAAAATGATTTTGATGGAAAATGGGTTGTTTAGAAGTTATTTTATTAAATGATATAGTTCATTTGAATTATTTTGATATATGTATCACATGTAAGAACTAGGTACCTTGAAGAGTGTTTTATTATTTTAATATTCAAATATTTGTATCGGGGGTTCACACATAGTGTGTTCTTATATACCTTAAGAAATTTTTTTGTCAGTAAATGGTTATTTGACACTATAAGGGGTCCATCTATTTGGTGTTCCACTGTTCCCTATGCCTTAATTTTCAATTAATATTTTCCACAATATATGTCTTGACTTGATTATTATGGTTTTAGAGACCTAAATATCTTGATCCTATGTCTTCCAAGGGAAGATCTTCATTATTCTCTAATTTTCTTTTTTGGATTAATTTAGTTATATCGTTGATTTAAATATGATGCATAATTGGATAAATGGTTTATATCAAAATTTGATTTGAAATATGTTAAATAGTATCTATTTTATAATAATGAAAAGGGGAACTAATATACCATGATTTTTACATTAATTTTAATAATGTTTTATCATTCCATGTTCATTAAATATTACTAATATTTAGAATGTTTGATAAAGACTATATTTAATACATGGGCTGAATCCTACGGATCCTATTATTCCCACACCCTAAACATTACATTGTAGATTTATAGACCATATTTTTCTAGATGTTGGAAAGGGAAAGGATCTTTATTGAGTTGATAGGCTTTGATGTTCACAGGTCATGTGTAGCTAGTGGTGATATGGTGAGATATTTCTCAATCCACATATGTAGTAGCAATATATTGTCTATTATTCCTTTAATTTTGTTTATGGACATATAAATTTTTTGATAATTTTGGTTCCATATTTGTATTGTTAAATTTTTTACATTCATTGTTATGAAATATCTCTATTATTGTTATCATTATATACAAAAATGTCGATTTGGGTTTTCTTTTTGGGAAAATAATTCCTTTTTTTGATGGATTCTTAGCTGTTAGTCACTATCCCATTGGGATTGGTAATCCCCATCATGAAAATATATAGTTCAATGCCAATTTATATTGGATTTTTAGGATGGTTGATTATAATTTCTATCATTGGAGGATTACCCTTTTGTTTTCGTCTCATGGTATGTTTAATTGGTATGAGATAATATATTTAAGACATAATTTTATACTATGAGTTACCTCTTAGCTTGTTTCCATCATAAGGATCACTATGTATCCATGAGAAATTAGTTTGTGTGTATCAGGTGTTGATTTTTATCACAATCTATGTATTTAATTATTATTTTTGTGTTAAATGATATTGCTCCAGTATCTGATCATAACCTTCTATCAAATGTATATAGGATAACGACATATCGATTTCTTCTATGAATTCCATGGGAGGGTATAGTGGGAAATTATCCTCAATGGTATCATATAATAATTCAGAATATTTACAAGGATATCATATGGGTAGTTTGTGTTATAGATAAAAATGTGTTGTATTTTCTAGACTATGATAACGTGATAAGAAAAGGTGATAGTGGAGAAAATGATAAAGTGAAAGATTTATTACTCCAGACACCCATATATTTTATGGATACTGATGAAACTCATCAGGAGGAGGGATATAAGGGAATGTTCAACAGTGTCTTTGAGTTTCAACAGTACTCAAAAATGATGATAGAGAATTCTATGGAGATATTCTCTTTCTAGTAGGTAGATCAATTGTTGATAAATTACACTTACCATTTTATTGAATTTCATCAATATTTAAATGAGGTAATGATAATTGATATGTTAAATCCTCATAGGTACCTACCAATAATATGAATTATAATCATATTTTGAGTGTATATAATGAATCATAAAACTTATGATAAAATATTTGATAGGGATATGTTGGTATAGATTCATTTGGATGGAAATTCATCTTTATTAGACTTTCCCCTACTACCCAATGGTATTTTCAGTGGCACATATGATAGGAATGGTAAATGTCATGATAATCACATAGTTGATGGATGTAGCTCTTACGATTGTTCTCTATCTACTATATTTGTATTTCGTAGTGGTTTACCCTTTAACATGTACCATTATATAACTATAGAGTTCCAAAACTTCCTTTCCCACACTTCATGGACACACTATTCTCATTGTCATAAAGGTCATCTAAAATGATTAATTTGGGATTGATCTATACCCTAGTATAGATATATATCAGCATCTCTAAAGTGAACTATAACGATGTCTAATGAATAAATTTCAATAAGGATCCATCCATCAGACGATAAGCCTACAGACATTCAAAATATCGGACGATAGGTATAAAGTTGTAAATTGCAATAGTATTATAATATACCTATGTATGATTTTGTTTTCAATAATTGAACATATATTTGATAAATTTGATCAAAAAATTATTTTATTTCCCATTGAGGTACTTTTTAGGATTAGGGTTTTAGATTACTTGGCCATGACATTTACATTGCATCTAAAATATTATAAAGTAGAGATTTCTACTCAATCCAATTTTTATCAACAATTAAACTCCTTGACAAACGGTAATTAAATTTTTTGGATACTAATCTTCTTGAACTCTTAAATTCTCTTACCCTTTCTTATACCTAGGGAAAAAAGTTCAAAAACATCATATGAGTATAAAAATCATAGTAAGGGATAAAAATTATGGAATAAAACTATTTGATATTTAAACCTCATAAAAATATTTTCACAAAATCATAATTTCTACCCATAAAACATAAACACATTAACATAACTTATGAAATCGTAATATACATAAATAAAATTATTGAAATCCGAAATGATAAAGAAATCATGTGTCATTTAAACCATATTAAAATTGAATCATTCATTACTACATAGGGAGTAACTTTTAATGTTACTTATGGAATACCCAACATAGAATATTTCCAAAATATCTTAGGAGAAACATTATCATTTACATCTGTATTGCTTCCAAATTCATTGGAAATCTATCTCATGCTCTCCCACCATTGGGTTGTCATGGAACCAACCATATACGTAATCAATTTCCAAGAACCATAACATAATCCTAACACATAAAACAATCTTACCAGATAAATAACATTTTAACATTCCAATCATAATATATCATTTTAGGATATTTACATAATCAATGTATTCATAAATCTATATTATATAAAAAATATTTAAAATGTGTATATGGTATTTATTTTCCTTTTTAATTCATTACATATTTGTTTTGGAAACCAAATATCAAATTATGTTTCTGATGACGTAAAGAACATTATCGTTACATAAGTTAAAAAACAGTCCTTTTTTTAATTTAGATAAACGATTCATAATTAAATGATTCCTTTTTAAATCCATTGAATTAAATTAAAATAAAAAGGTTATAAATATAAAACGTATGAAATATGGTGGTGTATAACATCAAAATATACCTTAGTGAATGAAGGTTGAGACGAAGTTCCTTACCTTGATCTGAATCGTCACATACAATCCTAATGTTATTTAATAATAAAATATGGTTAATTTTTTTACATTCATAAGAACCTTTTTAACGTTTATTAATACTTTTATATCATTAATTACCATGTTATATCAAATAAATAATTATTTAGGATAATATCAATTGTTTTGTAGATATTTGTTTCTTGAGTCAAAAATGAATTTATTTGAAGTAAATTGTCCATGTGGCCAAAATTCCATCATCAAAAAAATTATATTTTAGGATTTAAATATCATATATATCCATTATATAAGTATTTATTATAGTCTATAACATTATTAGATAAGAAATTGAATTCACCGTTCATGGATATGGTAAGCCGTAAGTACACCTGAACGCAACATTCTTTTCATTGTCATATTAAATGATTGAAAACAAAATCATACATAGGTATATTATAATACTATTGAAATATATATGTTATATATGTTACATGAATTCATTAACTCCATCTTTTATATGTTCTATATATTGAATCATTGAGTCATATCACTTTGAGGGGGAGGTAGTCCCAACATCCTTAAAAAAATTATTGTTTTTATAGATTATGGAAGTCATAAGGAAATGTTGTAAATTAAAATTATAGAAGAATAGAGGAAATATAAATATAATATATAAAATATATAAATATAGTTACATTATAATAGCTAACATGAGAGGTGGAAGGGAAAATTTGACGAATCACCGTTTCGTGAGGTAGTAGTTCACCGAATATAGAAACAGTATGTTTGTATCCATTAGATAGAGGTGTGTGTATGTATAGTTATAATAATTCAAATAAAAACATACTAGTATATTGAGGATACTGGTTTTGTTATGTAATTAATGTATAAGAATATCATAGAGATTGGATAAGGAAAATAGTGGAAATCAACATGAGAGGAGATGTTACTTCTAAAATGGGTAAATAGTTTGATTTGAGCCAAAAGTCATTCTTTAATTGCCTTCTGCCATAGGTAACTCTTCTAGTATGAATGGAGGGTTGCTGGTAGATTATCTTAGTAGAATTGGATGATTCTTGGGGCATGAGAGTGGGATTTTTGTAGTCAGTGGTGGATTCCTTTTATAAGGGGTTGGGGCACTTTAGAAACGTATAGAAATACTAATTTATTTTACAATACAAATTCTATTAAAATTGGTTAAAAAATAATTTAATATTATGATAAGATAATTTTTGTTCTATTAAATATCATACAATATTTTTTAGACAAATTTTGTATATTTTTTATGCTTATATATTTCGTTTAATCCTTATTTAACCTTTTTAGTCTTATAGTGATATCCTATTATTTCATCATTTTCTTTTAATGTAATTACCATATCATGTCAAACGACCCAAAAAATCATTTATGACATATTTGAACTTATCATAACCTTTTGGACGAATCAAAGATTTTTTTTAATTACATATCACTTACTATACTATTTATTATTTAGAATTTTGAATTATGTCAATTTTGGACAATATTCATGCTTGACTTTTTCATTGCAACATGATTCGTTCAAACAAAAGGGATTAACACAAATAGGATATGTCAATATCATTTAGAAAATTTTTGGATGACATTAATTTTGTAAAATTATATTTATTTATATTTTTATAATATATTTTATATGAATCTTATATTAATGAAACAATCACTTCATCATCATTGTTCCATAAATAAATTTATTTATATAATCTTTAAATATTATAAATAAAATAACATGATAAAAAAATATTTTTATATTTTAGATGACTCTTTAGTTTCATAGTGACCTGTTATATAACCCCATTTTAAATTTTCTTTACTAAAACATACATTTTTATATTATATTTCTCCTTAAATTATATTAATTATAATATAATTTCATTTTGGTATCCAAGTGGAATCATGGGGTCCAAAAATAGACCCAAGGATTCCGAAGTGTAGACATATCTCATCCAATAGGATTATAACATGTGTTAGGATAGTTTAATATTATTATAATATTACTTTTTACCCCTTATTTAAAAGATTTACTATTTAACAATAGTATATAAGATTATTACTGATGTTATTATTCATAATGTTCATAAATAAAAGGTACCAATTCACTAAATTGGTATCTTTTAATTCCAAATATTTAATTCACATTTAAAAATTCAAATCATTGAATTTTCATTAATAAATTTAAAATTAATTCCCACTTTCAAAACCAAAATACATGTTTTTAAGAAATAAGAACTACCAAAATATTGACATTTTCTATGTCCAATTTCTATATAAAATATCATATAATAACCAAAATTGGATTAAATGATAAAAATATATTAAATATAATTTTTAAAACCATTAAATAATTTGATATGACCATGTAAATTATCTTGATGGAAAATGGTGTTTTAAATTAATATTTATTGAACTTTGACTATTTATCAAAACATGATAGATATCAGAAAAATATCATAAATTCATCTAAAGAAAATTTTGATGCCCCATATATAAATAATATGTTCATTTTGTCCAATATATCATATAAAGTATTTAATAACTATATTTAAAAAGGGTTCACCATAAAAAGTGGTAAAAATACAATTTTAGAAAAATACTACTCTTATACGAAAAAAATTGAGTTTGTTATCATATCATATATAGAAAAAATATAAAATTTATATTAAATAATTAAATTGAATATATAAAATATATTTTCCATTAAATAAAAAACCATAAAGTGTGGTATGATTTTAAAAATATAATTATTCACTTTTTAATTTTTTTTTCAAAAAACACATCTTTCGTAATCAATTAATATTTTTTCCATTCTTAATAAATTTGGTGACCTTTGAATAATTCATTAAACATGTGTAAACCATATTTAAAAATTATGTTGATACTATTAATTCCCTCTATTTCAATGGATATGCATTAACTACCAATTAAAATAATAATAATAATATTGTATTATTTTTTTGGTATAACTCATTGTTGTGTGAAACGTAAGATTTCAAAGAAACTTATTGTTGCCTATCAAGTATGAAATTGAAAAAAGTATCACATTTAACATTAAACAAATATCATATTAAGAGATTTTAAAAAATAAAAAATAGTATTATTCTATAAATATCTAGGTCATTACAACATTCCCCCATTTTGGAAATTTCATCCTCTCAATTTTAAAATTCACCTCGAAAACTTCATTTAAAAACCCCACATCAGAAAAAGATTCAATAAAACTACCAATTTAAAAGAAATAAAGAGACAAAAAAAGGTTACACTAGATAACAAATAATAGGATTTCATGTAGAAAAAAATGGATATGGATGAATAAATAATCATCAAGTTCTGATAGAGAGTGATAGAAAACATTATCAGGAGAAGGTTAACTATCTGAATGCCACAAAATTGTGACGGGTTAAACAGTCTTTGATTCCCCAATAAGAAATGTAAACATACAATGTATTTGTTTTATTTTACATTTCATATAGTTGTGGAATTTATTAATGATATTGAATATGAACATAAGGAAATTTACTAACTTTTAATGTAGTGTTTCATCCTTTAATAAACATCTACAACAAACACATATATTCTCTATCCAACGAGTATTCAAGTTTACTTGGTCACACTTGAAGCGCTTGAATCATTTTCTATATAATCACATAATCCATAAAAGATGAAATATATATTTCACATCTCTTTGTAAATTAACAAAAAATAATATTCTTAGTACAAGATCAGATAATCCGCAAAAAGGATAATCATTTAGAAAAATAAATACAACACCTAACCTCAAAAATTCAACAATCAATACATGTTGTTCAAAAAATACCATTTAATACAAAATTATACAAAAAATTCTTCAAAATAATACAAACCAATATTGAATCCCGAAATTCAAAATGGTTTGACCACATATTCATCCACGATAAATCTTAACATTCATCTCCCAATAACATAGACTACTCTTACAGTCTCTTACTGAAAAGTAATTACTCTTGTCACATAATATATATGATAATCTAATCATTTCCAAAAAAATACAAATCACCATATATCCACAATAACACATAGATTCATCTAAAAGAATAATTCATCCACTACACCACAAATGAAATCCCATAGTATTCTATTTTCATTAGTAATATTGTGTTTCCAATAGATAGAATGTCTTCCATAATAACATTTATCACTTAATCACCAATATAACACCCCTAGAAAAGTGATACATAAAAGGATAAATGTTACAACCCATGGAAACAAGGTGCACCTTTATTTTCGAGACCCTACCAAATTAGAACTCCCTAGTAAAGCATTCTTGGCATGGAGTAGTAATCAGGACGGGTGACCTTCTGGGACGTTTCCAAGATTGTGTGTGAGTGAGGACAAAACACAATAAAAAACATGTGTTGGCATGTGGGGACAGTAATTAGTCTGATAAGAGACCCCAGTTAGTAATAACTTAAGGTGTGCTCGGAAGGAAACCAAGGTATTACAGGAGACCCATGGGGTCAGATGACAAGGTTCATGGCATGAGGAGTCAAGTCATGACAAATTGTATCAGAGCCAATACCTATCAGAAAGTGCTTAGGCACTACCTAGGTTTGAGGCTTAGGGTCCACAATGAGGGCATTGTGATATAAAGTGGAGGATAATGTAACAACCCTAGAAAAGTGAGACATAAAAGGCTAAATGATACTACTCATGTCAACAAGGTGTACATTTCTTTTTGAGAGTCTACCTGATTAGAACAACACAGTTAAGAAAGCTTGACATGAAGTATAAATCAGGATGGGTGACCTTATGTGAAGTTTCCTAGGGTGTGTGTGAGTGAGGACAAAACAAACTGAAAGAACTTGTGTTGGCCTGTTGGGATAGTCATTAAACTTATAACTGACCCTAGTGAGTCATAGCCTATGGTGTGCTGGGAAAGCAACCAAGGTATTACAGGAGACCCATGGGGTCAGATGACAAGGTTCATGGCTCGAGGATTCGGTTCGTGACAACCAAATCATTTTCCTATACTAAGGATGTCCATTTGATAAACATAAGTTCCACTAATCAACTTACTGGTGATAAATAAAATAATTTATTTAAAATGAATAAGTCATAATAACTACGTACTTCAGGTTGGCCAGTGGTATGCAATAAATCCCAGTCGCAATTCAGTTGTGGGTTTGATTCCCGCATCTTTTTCAGATGTAATAGGTTGTCACATAGTATTCATGTTGTCCTTATTCAAAAAAAATTAATTTTATAACATTCCAAAAAATGAGTTAAATTACTAAAAAATAATAATAACATATTTTAACTTCTGTGGTTATCTATTAACATTTATTTTTCATCACAAAAATAAATAACTATTAATCAACTACAAAACGGAAGATCATATGAACCCTAAAGTGTATCCATTATGTTCATAGGATAAAATACAATTCTTCCATGAATAATATATTCACAATCAATATATAGGGTTACACATAAAAGAAAAAATTTTCCTATGTAATTCCATCATCAAAAGAACATCAATACATTTAAACATTTCATCATCAAACAACATACCAAAACTATTGAATCCATTATATATAGACTCTATAATCATTAATCATTTATATTGATACCCTAAACATGATTTTCTATATTAGTCCTTAATACTAATATTCTACCAATATAAAACATCAATCATGTCCCATGATTCAATAATTTTAAAATATGAGATAAGAAATTTTCCTTAGCTTACATAGATCATTTTTTGTTTTCTCATCCTTATTTTAAATGGAATTAGGTATTAGAATACATATATTTTTACAGTCCTAACAATCCCATTCGAAAACATTCGTTTTTGGACACATATTTGTATAATGACCATGCACACCACATTTGAAACTATAAATTTTTCTTTCATAAACAACATTTCTCCCCTTCCAAGAGTAAACTAAAGGAATCCTTTTTCTGGGTAGTATATTTCTTTATATCCTCCATTACAACATCTATAAAATCTTAACATCCCTTTGAATCATTTCCTAGGTGTTTTTTTCAACATCCATGACACATCATATTTTGAATAAACATACCTTAAGATTATTAACTGACCATCCATATGGATTTTTTTCTCTCGTATATGATGCCTTAAAAATTCCCCAAGGTTCAAGTGGTCAATCATGACTCAATATAGTTGGTTAAGAATAATGAAAAGAGTTCTCAATTTATAACTCATTTCATTCTGTTTATTCTATAGAAAACCACCATTGTATCCTTCCCATTCATTGTTACTTTGTTGCCTTCTAGATCCAACTATTTACTAAAACCAAAAGGCCTGTGTGAGTATATCAGTAAAATAATCTTATATTATCTTATGATGAAGCTATACACTAAGATATAATTATTCTAGTTATCATAAAATCAGTCAATTTATCTAAAATAACATTGAACATTTTTAATATTCTAACCATTGTGGTTATATAAATCATGTCACTTCTGCTTAAATAACACCATAACCACTAAAGTTATCTAAACTGAACTTTGATTCCATCTATAAGTCCATAGCCATAATCCTTACATAATCTTGAGTTTTGGCCAAGAATTTACATTATTTCACATTTGGTATCTTTTCAGGTTTATATTTTCAAAGAATTAGGCTATAAAATTTACATTAATTCTCAAATATTATAAAGTAGACACTTTTAATCTATCCAATTTTTGACAATAATAAAACTCCATTAGAAAAATATAATTCCTTTCGTGTAATAAATCTTCTCAAGTTTTTACATTCTCATTCCCTTCCATATATCATGTGAAAAATGTATAAAAAACATGGTATGATCATAAAATTTTCATTAAGGAATATAAAATAATGAATAAACCATTGAATATTTAAAACTCATAAATATATTTTCCCAAAACCATAATTTCTAAACATAAAAAATAAAATATTTAACATACCATATGAAATCATAAGATTCATAAATAATATTATTGAAATTTTGAAATCATAATGGTAACTAGTGGAATTCATTATATACTTACATTGTAGGTTTTATAGCTATATATGGTGTAACCATCAAGGTTACATTTGGAATACCCATAACCGTATATTTCATAAATCACATAGGAGAAACGTTATAATTTACCATCATTGTGTTAACCAATTCATTAGAGAGATATGTCAAGCTCACCCACCTTTGGATTATCATGAAACCACTTGTATACGTACATAATTCCCAATAACCATAACATAATCATAACACATAAAACAAGCATAATATAAAGATAAAATATCCACAATTAAATTAAAATATATCATTTCAAGATATTGACATAATAAATGTCTTCTCAGAACCATTTTCAAAACTTAAATACATAAAATGGGTATATGATATTTATATTCCTTTTGAAAAAATTGTGTCTTATTAAGGAAGCCAAATATCTAATAATGTTTGTAGAGGCGAAAATGTCATTATTATCACATACACTAAAAGAAAAAATACATTTTTTGTTTAATAAATTGATTCTTGTAAAAAAGATTACATTTTTAATTCAATATAATTAAATTAAAAAAAAGGTTATAGTTATACACCATATAAATTGAGCTCTTGTAAAAAATCAAAATATTCCTCCCAGAAAGGAGGATGAGACGAAGTCTCTTACCATGACATGTACCGTCCTTATGTTCCTAACGAATAAACTCAGGATAATTTCTACTTGCTTGAGAACAATTTTCATGTTGATTATTCCTCTAAAATTAATTTTTACCATTTTAAATTAATTAAATAATTATTTAAGATAATATCAGTCATTTTTTCATTATTCAGTTCTTGAGTCGAAAATGAACTTGTTGGATGTAAATTGTCTATGTTGTCAAAATTCCATCATGAAAACATATTATTCCGTATTTAAATATGATATATATCCATTATCCATTATATACATGTATATAATAGTCCATAACATTTGGAGATTAGAAATTAAATGCAAAGTTCATGGAGATAGTATGTCGTACCTACCCATGAACGCTACATTCATTTCATTTTCACATTAATGGAGTTAAAACATAAGTATAATAAAATTAAAATAATATATATATGTTATATATGTTAAATATTTCCATTAAATACATCCTTTATATGTTCCATGAATGGAATTAACATGTCATATCCCTTTGAGTGGGCGGTAGTCCGCCCTTCCACAAAAGAAATTATCATATTTACATATTATTGAAAGCATAAAAGTATGTTGTAAATAAAAATTACAAAATAATACAGACGATATACATATTATATATATCATATATAAATATAGTTCTATAATAATGCACACCAAGATATGTGGTTTGGAAAAATTGAACAATCACTATTTCACGAGGCAGTAGTTCACCGTACCCAAAAAAATGATCAAATACATTAGATAGAGGTGTGTGTAAATGTAGTTTTAATACATTACATATAAAATACTAGTATATTTAGGATACTAGTTTTGTTATTTAATAATATAATAATTAGATCATAGGGAGTGGAGAAGTAAAACAATGGAATGCAACTTGAGATAAGAAGTTGCCTCTAAAATGAGTAACTTCTTTTGATTTGCTCCAAAAGGCTTTTTTAATTTCATTTCTACACAATGTAAGGATTATATTATTAATGGAGGGATGTTGGGATATTATTTGAGAAGAATTTGGATTATACAATGTGCATGAGAGGTGTCCTTTACTTGCTAATAGTTGTGTCATTTTATAAGAGGAAGCAGGGGCACTTTAGGAATGTATTGAAATATTGATTTATTATAAATTAATTATTGATAAAAATATGTCCATAACCCTTTTAAATCAAATATAATATGATTTAGTTTCTGATTCCTATTATCCAACAATTTATATAATTATTTTGAATGTTTTTTGTCGTTATCGTTCGAGTTTAATCCATATTTTTCCCATTTTAATCTTATAGTGATATCCTATAATATACACATTATTGATTAATGTATGTGCTATATCATGTAAAAAGACTCAAAAATGTAATTTATGACATATTTGGACTTATAATAACACTTTTTCTGAATCATATTTTCTTATTAATTTTATATCTAATAATAAACTATTATATTTTTAAATTATGAATTATGTAAATTTTGGACACTATTCATACATGATTTTCCATGAAAACTTTATTATTTTAAAAAAGGAAATAAATCAAATATAATATGTTAATATCAACCATAAAATTCATTGCAGATATTAATTATGTCAAATAATATATATTTTATTTTTTTTAATATCATTTATTTAAATCCCTTTTTAATGCAGTAATCACTGCATCATCATTGTGTCATAAATAAATTTATTTATCTAATATATAAAAAATATAAATTAAATACCATGATAAATTAAATAATTTTATATATATAATGAATATTTATAGTAAAATATATCATATGTATAACCCCATATTAATTAACTTTTATTTAAATATTCTTGTATGGTTATATTTTTCTTCACATTAAATTAATTCTTATATAATTCCATTTTCTCATCCAAGTGGCTCCATGGGGTCCCTAATTCTACCCAAGTATTCCCACGGTCCGCAATATCTCATCCAATAGGATTAGAACATTATTTAGTGTAGTGTAATATTATTATAAAATTTTACCCCTTATTTACTAGATTTAGCTTTTAACCATGGTAAATAAAATAATTACTACAGTTACTATTCAGTATGTCCAAAAATTAAAGAAACCCATTCAAAAAATTTGGACCTTATTATTCCAAATATGGAACCCATTTTAAAAAATTCAAAACACCGAATTTTACAAAACTTATTCGAAATTAATTCATGTTTTCAAAAACAAAACACGTGTTTTTAAAATGTAAAAGCTACTAAAAGATTGACATGTGTTTATGTCCAACATCATAATAAAATTTCTTATAATAAAAAAAAAATAGGTTAAATGATAAATATTGAATCTATTTATACTTTAAAACCTTTAAATAATATGATTTAACCATATACATTATCTCGACTGAAAAAGTAATTCTCAATTAGATTTTAGTGTATTTTTATTATTCATCAAAACATGATATTTATCTGAAAAATATCAAAAATTAATCCAAAGTAAATATTGATGTCCTGATTCTATATATTAATTTGTTTTTTTCAAATAGAACATATAATGGTTTCAAAAAAACTATATTTAAAATGGGTTTCCCATTAAATGGCAATAAAACTTTATTTTTAGAAAAATACTTCTTTTATCCAAAAAAATGAATTTATTGTTATATCATATCTAGAAAACATATAATATTATTTTAAAACAATAAATTGAAAATATAACACATATTTTTCATTTTGAAAATATACGTAAACAGTGACATGATTTTATAAACACAATTACTCTCTTTTTAAATAGGTTTTATTAAAAACACATCAATTGTATTCTATTGATTATAATTACCATTCCTAATATATTACGTAACTATTGAATCATTATTTAAACTTGTGTAAATCATTTTTAAAAATTAGTTTGATATTATTCTTCCCAATAATTCTAATTTCTACGCATTAGCTACCATTTATAATTATAATATGATGATTGTATAATTTTTTTGTATAACTCAATATTGTGTGTAACATAAGATTTCAGAGAAACCCTTTGTTTTATGTTGAGTATGCTATCAGAAAAAAACACCCCATTATATAAAAAGAATATCTTATTCATATATATTAATAGATATGAAAAGGTGTTATTCTATAAGTATGTGGGTCATTAAAATCCATATAGGATCTTCTAGTCCAGATAATATGAAAATATTTTATTATAATGTGGTTTAGATGAATTTTTTATCATCCCATAACTATGATCAGTTCTTTTTTATTTCCCCATGGATATCCCTAATTTCATATTATATATTCCTCTATAATTGTACACAAGGTTATCCATTTATTTGGTTCGTGGTACACAACCTAATTACAATACCCTCTAGTATTATGGTGCATACAATCTTCAAAGAGGTTACAAATCTATTTGATGAATTATTGTAAAAGGGGTGAATGTTTATATTGCTTCATTGTGTGTTTCCCATATGGTCATTTCCAATAATTATTGTGGTTATATTCATCATTAAAATTACCTTTTGAATCTAAATATGGTAAAAGTAGTGATTCAGTATCGTTATTCCAAAATGAAAAGACCTATTTGAGTAGTTTAATGGGGAAAAGTGTTATTTAAAAATTTATCTTAAATTGGGTTATCGTTAACTTAGAGTTAAGGAGTGGGGTATACCAACTATATATTTTTGGAATAGGTATGGAATCTATATATATTTTGTGATGTTTCTTGGACACACTAATTCTCTTTTATAGTTTATGGATATGATGAACTACAAATCCCAAATAAATCTTGATAGCATTAATGATTTATTAATTTTCATTATCTTGTTATATTGAATATCTATTTAATATAGTGACTAAGAAATCAATATTTTTTTGTGAATATTGATGTGTAACCACATTTATATAATGTTTTCAAATTGATTTTTTGGATATGGGAGGTGAATTATACGGGGCAAAAGATTAAAAAACATCACATCTTATGGAGTATAAGAGATATTTTGAGGTCCTTTATACCAGAATCACATGGATTATGATTAAAATACGTTCTTTTTTGGGGTAAACATATTATTAACAACTTTTTTATGGATGGTAACCTCTCAAGACATAGAACATATCATATTCTGTTGTTTATCCATCCCATTTTTAATTGGCTTATATCAGCACTAAGGATTTATTCTTGGAAAGGGTGATATAAGTTTATAGTTTGATAATTGATCATGAAAAGTTAATATGTTTCTAGGATATCCATGTCCATCTATAACATTCAGGGGGTCTTGTAAACAACCAACTCTCAAGCATGCAGTATTAGATGTCAATCCGATGGAGGTCTTCGATAATTTTGAGTTGACTAACGACCCAAACCATTGTTTTTTTACATACCGTTCAATTAGTTATGTATCTATCAAATAAATCATTAATAACAAATCATCAATTATTTCAAAATACTATTGGGATGATTTCTTATTCTGTGAAGTGATACTAGTGAAATTATTTTTCATAATGTGGCTAGTGGGGCATAATTTCTTTCAATCTAATGTAAATTTCTTGAACTAGGAAATTATCACGTCCTCAATGTGTCAATATTATAGGGATATGTCCTCTAAGTCAACAAATCATCTATTATTGATAAATATTAGTAAAATATTCATTGGAGTTATTTTGGGAAATTAAAAGGTCTATTTGACCTATCCTTCCCCATTAAATCTTTCCTCCTGTGATGGTTTCAGGATGTAGATCGATCCAGTGTGGAGAAAAAGGCCAGAGTGGTTATCCTAACCATTAGATGTTGGTAACTCTTTTCCACTAGGAATGATATCATTCACCAGCATCTTCTCTATTATCCAATGTGTATCATAATTAAATCCATGAACCTTATTCTTGATCATGGAATGTTATGTAGGGAAGTGGTCAATGATACATCTATCACGCTGATGTGCCCTTCAAATTCATTCATCATTAGGAATTATTTAGCCCGAGGATATTGGCTTTTATTGGAACATCATAATTGTAGATTCAAACATAATACTAATGGTTCCTTCTATTCAGGTTATATTTGTTGTGGTGGTCTAATCAGAGATATCAGAGGCTCACTTTCTTAGCCTTTGATGGGAGTGGATATTCAATTAATGAGGAATGTCATTCCTTGATATCTATCCTTCTCATTTGTAACTACAATGAAATTCCTTTATCGAGGATTGATGTTGATTTTTTATCAGTTTATAATTCCTTTCTTGGTATCAGATATAGCCTTTGGTCCAATGAATATGCACTTATAACCTGTAGTAGTGTTATTAATAATTATTTTTCCATCCATCATACATGGTGTGAGTGTAGTATGGTGGATTACTTTTATTATATAATTGTTTCCTAGTATGATAATATTATTTTTTAGTCTCATTTGGTATCATTTTCTTTGGAGGGACGTCATTTTTTTCGGCTGATGCACTGGGTTTTAATTATACTGAAAGTCCTTAAATTTTTTCCGCATTTTCCTATTTTGAGGTACTTTTACCTTAATAAATTAAAAAACATTTTTGTTGAGGTCATTGGATTGGATTGGTACTATTAGTAGTGTTTAAAATATATTTCAATGTCAGCATCACTAATGTATGATCATGCCATGAATGGTGTGAAATTCTTATTGGATTTTATGTGGATGGCCACATTTGATTTTTTTGAAACAAAATTAAACATCATATATTATTATGATATTATCGAAACCTAAAAAGAAAATTGTGGTGTATTGTGATACTTCAGTATTTGGACTAGGATGTATTTTATATTGGATGATAATTTATTTACATATGGTTCTCATAAACATATCTAACATAAGCATATTTACCCCACACATTCATTAGAACTCACCATTTATATCAATTCATTAAAATGTTTGAAATAGAATATTTTTTTGGAGTGATTGATTTTTTATTATGATTAAAAGTTTTAATGTTATATCATCTCTTAGAAGGACCTGAACATTAGGAAGAGATGATAGGAGGAGTGCCTTAAATTTTTTAATATTAAAATAACCTACAACCCTTACAAGGGTAATTCTGTTTTTGATGTTCTTAGTTTGAAATTAACTTCTTAGGCCATCCTGAAAAAAATGGGTCTGAAATCATATGAGGAATATGTCTTAATTGCTTCTTGATGTGGAGTAGTGTGATTTAACTATGATTTTTTTCGGTGATACGTTTTCATTATCCCTCATTGGGTTAATATTTTGGGGAAAATATAATAACCAGTTTAGTGGAATCCATGTATCCTTATATGGGGTTATAACCACTCCTTTTTGTTCTCAGCCCTTAGATAGAATTTATTTCATCGGGAGTTGGTTCAATATACCTTTTTATTTCAAAAAAAATTCGGTGAATTATTTTAATATTTTTTATGCTCATTAATCCTAAAAATACAATTATTTCTTATGGAATGAGATGGAATCTATATCTTTAACATTTAATTCATGAAATTATGGATTATGTGTCTCAAAATTACACCAACCAATAGATTAAGGTAGTGAAGAATAAGCCTCGTGTTTTTCCTCACCAAATTCCAGCACTATTATAGAAATGGGTATTGGAATATAGAGGAATTATAGTTGATTACCATAGATTACTTAATGAAATAATTAAATCAATGATGTGATTTATTGGTTTTTAAAATCAGCTAATTTTATACTAATTATGGACACCACAATTTTTGAGGATCCATGTAAATTGCATGTCCACATATTTTAAGGCATCATAGTGTACCCTCTCCAGATATCTCTTATTTGGATCCCTGGATTGACTCATTATATAGGAAATACGTGAATGAGATTAAGGAAAATAAGTTGAGGTTTATAATTTTTTATTATTTAAAGATGAATGGACTGTTGGGGTGTGTTATATAGATTTAGGATGATATTATCTATTCACATATCTTGTTTTCTGAATGATCTTCTAATATATTTTCTAGGAATTTATGATTTTTATTTTAATAATAGTTAATATTATTCTATAATATTATATCATTTTGAGGCTTTGTATAGTCTCTTGTGTTCGTAACCACATTGCTGGTCATGCGTGGATAAGGAAAATCTTATAGGAATAATAATCATTCCAAATATATTAATACGGAATCAGGATATAAGACCATTCTATGTTATAGCTATGTGTCATCAAAAATATTGTGTGTATAATCAATTCCATCCATTGGATTTTTTTTGAAAAATACTTATCGATTTTTTACACACAGTTGGGTCAATTATGGCTATTGAATCTGGGGATGAGGGTTCCAAGTTATGTTAGACCCTTCGAGATCACAAAGACAATTTTTTCAAGTATATTATCAGTTGCTGATACCATATCTGATAAAAGGTATCACTAATTTTATAAGGCCACGGCCTTAAACCTTACTTAATCTTGAGTTATTACAAGATTGCACATTGAGGATCTTTTCGGGTTTAGAGTTTTAGAGAATTAGATCATAAAACATGCATTACATTCCACATATAAACAAAGTGGTTACATAAAGATATTATTCTTCATTCCCATCAATGGAAACACATTTAAAATAAATCATGGATAATTTCTTGACACATCCATGACTCTATCATCTTATCATGTACCTTTCCCTTGACCTGTGAAAAAAATTTCAAAAACATGGGATGAGCATAAAAACTCAGTATGGGTTATAAAAAAAACATGGAAAGGAAACATGAGTTCATATATACATAAGAATGAAATCATACATTACCCATAAAACATAGGCACTTTAACATACCTCATAAAATCATGAATAAATCCTAGAAATCATAAGACATAAAGGTAACTTGAGGCATTCATAACATTCTTACGTAGGGAGTAACCCTCTTGGTTACATTTGGAATACCCATCAGAGTATATTCCCTAAAATATCTTCGGAGAAACCTTAACGTTTCACTCCTTCGCGTTACCCAATGCATTGGAGAGCTATAACAGGCTCACCCGCCCTTAGTTTATCACGGAACCACCCGTCTTCATAATAATTCCCAAGAACCATAACATAATCATACCCCATAAAACATGCATAAAGGAAACATAACATTTCCACATTTCATTCACGAGATATCAATACAACAAATTGATATAATAAAAACATTATGAAACTCATTTTAATACCAAAGTAAAAGAAAAGTAAAACATGGTATTTATTTTTCTTTTAAAAAGAAGGTATGGCTTGTAGAGGAAGCCGAAACTCAAATAACGGTCACGAAGGCGGAGAAATCGTTGTCGCCGCATACGTACGACAAAAAAATTCCCTTTTGTCGTTTAGTAAATGCTTCGTATAAAAAAGATTCCTTTTGAATAAACGTAAAAGTCAAAGGGGTTTATACACAGTATAAAGAAAGTTGTGTATAAAATAAAATATGCCTCAATGAAAGGAGATTGAGACGAAGTCCCATACCTCGTATCCGACTTGACCCGACCATTCTTTAATCTCCTGAATAATAAACTTGAGTTAATCTCTACTTGATTATGAATCTTTTTCAAGTTCATTATTCCTTTTATACCATGTTATGAACATCATGTAATCAGTTAAGTTAATAATGTTCATTTTGTCGGTATTTGGTTCTTATGTCAAAAATAGACTTCTTACACTTACATGTTGTTAATTTGGTCAAAGGTTCATTATATCAAGAATGTTATTAATGATTTAGATATCATATATGTCATATATATCCAGTACATACTTTCATTTATAATATTACATAATCATTTAGAGGTGAGAAGTGAAATGCACCGTTCATGGAGACGGTAAACCGTACGTACGCATGAACGCTACTTTCATTTATATTTCGTATTTTATAGAATGGAATCATAATCATATAAAAGTATATTTTAATTTCAGTATAATATCATATATAATATCATAGTTCCATCCTTTATATGTCCCACATATGGTATTTAATGAATCAAATCACTTTGAGGGGGCGGTAGTCCGCACTTCCTAAAATGAAGATATCGTGTTTACCCATAATGGAAACCATAAAGGTATTCCCAAAATGAAAAAAATAGAAGCTTAAGGAAAACATAAACATATTATATATCATATATAAAAATAGTGACATCATAATGGCCACCTTTGAAGGTGTTAAATGAGTATTGAACAATCATCGTTTCGGGAGGCAGAATTTCGCCATCCACGGAAACTGTATGTTCTTTAACCATTTGATGTAGTTGTGTGAGAGTGTAGCTCAAATAAATCTTATAACAAAATCCTAGTATATTGAATATACTGGTGTTGTTACAAAAGAAGTAAATAAAAAGAGTTTATGGGGTTGGAGAAGGAAAATAAAACAAATGAACATGAGAGAATGAATTACCTTTAAAAGTGTAACTCCTTTTGATTTGAGCCTAAAGGCTTCCTTTGAAAGGATTATTCCCAAAGGGAATCCTCTAGGATGAGGAGAGGGATGTGGAGAGAGTAAATGGTCCGGGTTTGGCCGAGCCAAAGGCTTTAGTAGTGTGTGAAATGAGGTAGAGGTGGGGGCCTTTTATAAGAGGAGAGGAGGGGCACTTTTGGAAAGTAAAGAAATATTACATTATTTGAAAATGTTCTTCGGTTTTAAAAGGTCCCACATTGAAATAATTCGTGTATAAGGTGATAAGGGTTCGAAATACACTCATCTTATTGGTTTTGGCCATGTTTAGTTCATAGATTTTACATTGTCTTTCCATTTTATTTAAATCGTTAAATAATGATGTCATCACTGCATCATTATTATGTCATAAATAATTTAATTTATTTAATGTCTAAAAATTATAAAAAAAAATACTATGATGTAGGAAATATTTTTATCTTTCTAATGAATATTTATAATCAAAAATGTGATCTTTATATGCCCATGTAAAAATTGTTTTTGTAAAACATATTATGTTTGTGTCATTTTTACTTTTACATTAAATAAAAAGTTATTTTTGTCATTTCACAACAAAAGTGGATCCATGGGGTACCCAAGTTGACCCATGGCTTGTCTTGGTCGGCCATGACACAACCAATAAGGTTGTGACATGTTTCTAGGTCATTTCCTATTATTAATGCATTATTTATACCTTAAACTACCGTAATTACCACTAATCGCGATTAAGAACTTAATAAGTTACTATTCACCAAAAAATTATTATAATCTCATTGAACCACATTTTACTTCTTAATGACAACCATGTATGTCGGATTTTCAAAATTCAATACACATTAGTGGTAAACTTTCATTTAACTGAAAAATCAGTTTGCTTGATTACCACTTAGTGGTTTCACTATTCATTAAAAATTGAAGTTTTTCAGAAAATTACCAAAAATTCACCCTAAGCTATATTTGATATTCTGAATTCAAAAATGAATACTTTTTTAAAAAATTCAAATCATATAAGTCACATTAATTAATTTAATAATTAATTCCCGCTGCCAGAGCAAATAGCGTGTTTTTACAAAACAATAAGTATCAAAAGATTGACACCAGTTTAAGTCTAATTTCAAAGTGAAATTGATTCCAATGACCACCATTGGATAAAATGGTAAAAATATATTCTAATTTCAATTCAAAACCAATTCAAAACATAATCTAATCATATAAATAAATTAGATTAAAAAGCAGTTTTGATGTAAAATGCAGTATTTTTCACTATTCGTTAAAAAATGAACATTGTCAGAAAAATACCAAAAATTCACACAAGGTAAATTTTGATGTCCCAATCATAAATAATAAGTTTATTTTGACAAACATAGTTTATAAAATTGTCAAAATATAGATTCAAAAATGGTTTGCCATCAAAAGTTAGTAAAACAATCTTTTAAGAATATTAGTGTATTCCATGCATAAGATTGTATTTATTTTAATTTTAAGCCTCTATAACACTATCTTAATCATTAATAGACATAGATAAAAATATATATTATTCATTACTTACTTGGGATGTTACATCCTTCCCCCCTTTAGAAAATTGTGTCCCCGTAATTTATTTACTTATCGAATAAATGGGGGTACTTATCCCTCATTGCATTTTCGGATTCCCATGTTGCCTCTTCAATCATGTGGTTTTTCCACAAAACCTTTACCTGGTGAATCACCTTATTCCGTAACACCTGCTCCCTGCGGTCAAGAATCTGGACCGGTTGTTCCTCATAAGATAGGTTCTCTTCCAGCTGAACTACCTCTGGACTCAAAACATGAGATGGATCTGGCATATACTTTCTCAACATTGAAATGTGAAAAACATTGGGTACCTGCGATAAACTCGGAGGTAAAGCCACTCGGTATGCAACTGATCCAACTCTCTCCAGAATTTCGTATGGTCCAATGAACCTTGGACTCAACTTTCCTTTCTTACCAAATCTCATCACACTTTTCCAAGGAGAAACCTTGAGAAAAACATGATCACCTACCTCGAAAGATAGATCCTTCCTCCGGTTATCCGCATAACTCTTCTGCCTGCTCTGAGCTATTCTCATGTGTTTCTGAATCAGCTGAACTTTTTCTGCCATCTCTTCTACCAATTCTGGTCCCATCAACTTCCTTTCACCCACTTCATCCCAGAAAGCTGGAGTTCGACACCGCTTCCCATATAATGCCTGAAATGGTGCCATCTGTATACTGGAATGAAAACTGTTATTATATGAAAACTCAACCAAAGAAAGATGTTGGTCTTAACTTCCCTGATAATCCATGGAACAAGCTCGTAGCATATCCTCCAATGTCTGAATTGTTCATTCTGACTGCCCATCTGATTGAGGATGAAAGGCTGTATTAAAATTTAATTCAGTACCCAACGACTTCTGAAGGCCTTTCCAAAAGTTAGAAGTAAACCTCAGATCACGATCCGATACAATGGAGAGAGGAACTCCATGTAACCTGACTATCTATTAAAGATACAAACGGGAAAGTTGATCAAGAGAGAAAGTATCTCGTATAGCAAGGAAATGAGCAGATTGGGTCAAGCGATCAACAATAACCCAGATTGCATTATTACCTCGAGATGTCTTCGGTAATCCAACAACAAAGTCCATGGATATATTCTCCCATTTCCACTCTGGCACTGGTAAAGGCTGAGGCATCCCTTTCGGTAACTGCCGCTCTGCTTTAACCTGTTGACATGTCAAACACTTCACAGTGAAATCAGCAATATCTCTTTTCATTCCATCCCACCAGTAATACTCCCGCAGATCTCTATACATCTTAGTACTGCCCGGATGAACTGAAAACGGAGAACTATGAGCTTCACATAACAACTCTCTCTTCAAATGTGAATCACAAGGCACACACAATCTCTTCCCAAATCTCAAAACACAATCATTATCAATGTTGAATTTAGGCAACTTACCTTTCTGAACCAGCTCTACCTTTCTCTGCAACTCACTATCTTGCTTATGTGCCTGCTTGATTCTATATGATAGAGAAGATCTCACTGATACCTGAAACAAAACAGAAGGACTTCCTGCACCAACAACTTCTATGCCAAAGTTCATCAAATCGTTAACCAAAGGATCACGTTCCAAACACAACATTGTTAATGAAGCATTACTTTTTCGACTCAAAGCATCAGCCACTTTATTTGCTTTTCCCGGATGGTAATGAATTGTACAATCATAGTCTTTGATTAATTCCAGCCATCTCCTTTGTCTCATGTTTAACTATTTCTGAGTGAATATATACTTTAAACTTTTGTGATCGGTATATATTTCACTCTATACTCCATATAAATGATGCCTCCAAATTATTAAATCAAACACAACAGCAGCAAATTCCAAATCATGTGTAGGGTAATTTACCTCATGAGTTTTCAACTGTCATGAAGAATAAGCAATTACCTGATCATTCTGCATTAGGACGCAACCAAGTCCTTTCAATGAAGCATCGCTGTATATAACAAACTCACCATTCCTGGAAGGTAGTGCCAAAACTGGAGCATTCACCAATCTTCTTTTCAATTCCTGAAAACAATCATCACATTATTTTGTCTAGATAAACTTAACACCCTTCCGAGTTAGCTTAGTCATTGGACTAGATAACCGTGAAAAATTCCTAACAAACCTTCGGTAATAGCCCGCCAAACAAAGGAAGCTACGAATCTCGGTTAAATTTGTGGGTCTTGGCCATTCTTCCACAACTTTTGTTTTTGCAGGATCAACAGTTATTCCATCTTTAGAAACAATGTGACCAATGAAAGAAATTTGTTGCAACCAAAACTCACACTTTCTGAATTTCCCATACAGTTTCTTTTCTTTTAAGGTTTGCAAGATAACCCTTAAATGTTTTTCATGCTCCTCTTTAATTTTAGAAAACACCAAAATATCATCAATGAAAACCACCACAAACTTATCCAAGAACTCATGGAAAATTCTATTCATTAAGTCAATGAATACAGCAGGTGCATTGGTTAGCCCAAAAGGCATTACTATAAATTCATAATGGCCATATCTCGTACGGAACGCGGTCTTCGGAATATCTTCCTCCTTTACCTTCAGCTGATGGTACCCCGATCTCAGGTCAATCTTTGAAAAAAACTGAGCTCCCTGGAGCTGATCAAACAAATCATCGATATGAGGCAAAGGATATTTGTTCTTAACAGTGATATTATTCAAGGATCTATAATCAATGCAGAGTCTCATAGAACCATCTTTCTTTTTAACAAATAAAACAGGAGCACCCCATAGTGATGTGCTAGGTCTAATGAAACCTTTCTCTAATAAATCTTGCAATTTCTCCTTCAACTCTAAAAGTTCAATTTGTGCCATTCGATAAGGGGGTTTTGAAATTGGCTTAGCATCAGGAACTAAGTCAACAGTAAACTCAACTTCCCGATCTGGTATTATTCCAGGCAACTCATCAGGAAAAACATCAGGATACTCATTTACCACTGGCACATAATTAATCTGAACAGTTCCTTTATTTTCAATGATGTGTGCAAGGTAACATTCATTTCCATCTTTTACAAGTTTCTCGGCCTCTTGATATGTTATCAAAAGTAAGGGTTCATTCTTGTAAACAAACTGAAAGTCTTTCTGAAAAAAAACTTCTTTAGCTCTACAGTCAATCTTAGCATGGTAAATAGAGAGCCAATCCATACCCAGTATAACATCAAACTCTACTAGGGGTAGAACAATAAGGTTTTCAAGTAGGTTCTTTCCACAGATAAGGATAGGAAGATTCTTATAAATTCTTTTTGCCTCGACACTTCCCCCAGGTGTTTTTACCAAAAGTTCAGGAGTCATTTCTTGAGATGGTATTCCCATTTTACTAGAAAAGGTTTCAGAGATGAAAGAATGTGTAGACCCCGAATCAAACAACACACTGGCATAATCTGAAAAAACAAACAATGTACCTGATACAACTTCATTTGATGGCCCGACATCTGCTGAAGTAGTTGCAAAGGATTTCACCACCCCTTTCTGCTTGTAGTCTAACTGATTCCCATCACTCAAGCTCTTTGTCGGACACTCGTTTGCATAGTGACCCATCTCATTGCACTTATAACATTTCACTAATTGTAAATCAAATTTGTTCTTACCTTCACCTTGATTCTTTTCTGTGCAATCACGAGCCTTATGTCCCATCTTACCACATCGGTAGCACTTCCCAGAATTCATAAGACATTCCCCAGCATGCCTTTTGCCACATTTATCACAAAATGGAAACTTAGTTCTCTTACCATCAGACTTTTTTGAAGAATTCTTACCTTTCTCCTGCCACCTCGGTCTCTTCTTCTGCTGGTTGTTATAGAAAACTTGGTCATCGGCAAACTCCATTTCCACCTTCTCAGCACATCGAACAAGCTTTTCATAACTTCTAAACTCACGAGAAGCTAATGCCCTTCGGTATTTTGGCTTTAATCTTGAGTAAAAATGATTGATTTTACTATCATGGTCCCGGATAAAATTTGGAGCATACCTTGCCAATCGAGTGAACCTTTCTTCATAGGCAGCCACTGAGTCTTCCTCTTGCCTCAATTCCAAGAATTTTTTTTCCATCCTAAGTCGAAAAGCCTTAGGAAAATACTTCTCAAGAAACATACCTTTGAATTCATCCCAGTCAAGAGCATCAATCTCATCGGCGTCCCTGATATTTTTAACCATAGACCACCACTGATCTGCTTCACCCTCCAAACGGTAAATAGCAAGACTAACCTTTTGATTGTCTGAACACCCCATGACATCAAAAATCTTCTCCAGTTCTTTAATCCACCCTTCAGCTAGCACGGGGTCAGATGATCCTCTGAATGATGGTGGATGTTGCCTCATTAAATGTTCCACCACTGACATGTTCCTCTGCGGTTGGTCTGGCTGATCTCGTGTATGGATACCACCACCATTTATCGCTTGAGTCAACTGCGCCATTACTGCAACAAACTGTTCAGTTCCAATTCCGACCATTTCTGGATGCTGATTCAGAAGGTTATTTCCTTCTGTATGCCTTCCTAGCACTGCTTCCCTGTTTCCTCTGCGGAAAACCATTCTGAACAAACATGTCTTAGATGAAGCAACATGGTAATCTTTAAATGCTATATCATTTCGAAAAAAAAAATATTTTTGGATAATCATTTCATAGAATTCTAACTCCTAAAGTTATCTAAACCGACCTTTGATACCAACTATAAGGCCCCAGCCTTAAACCTTACTTAATCTTGAGTTATTACAAGATTACACATTGAGGATCTTTTCAGGTTTAGAGTTTTAGAGAATTAGATCATAAAACTTGAATTACATTCCACATATAAACAAAGTTGTTACATAAAGATAGTATTCTTCATTCCCATCAATGGAAACACATTTAAAATAAATCATGGATTATTTCTTGACACATCCTTAACTCTATCATCTTGTCATGTACCTTTCCCTTGACCTATGAAAAACATTTCAAAAACTTTGGATGAGCATAAAAACTCAGTATGGGTTATAAAAAAACATGGAAAGGAAACATGAGTTCATATATACATAAGAATGAAATCATACTTTACCCATAAAACATAGGCACTTTAACATACCTCAAAAAATCATGAATAAATCATAGAAATCATAAGACATAAAGGTAACATGAGGCATTTATATCAATCTTACGTAGGGAGTAACCCTCTTGGTTACGTTTGGAATACCCATCACAGTATATTCCCTAAAATCTATTCGGAGAAACCTTAATGTTTCACTCCTTCGCGTTACCCAATGCATTGGAAAGCTATAACGGGCTCACCCGCCCTTAGTTTATCACGGAACCACCCGTCTTCATAATAATGCCCAAGAACCATAACATAATCATACCACATAAAACATGCATAAAGAAAACATAACATTTCCACATTTCAATCACAAGATATCAATACAACAAATTGATATAATAAAAACATTATGAAACTCATTTTAATACCAAAGTAAAAGAAAAGTAAAACATGGTATTTATTTTTCTTTTAAAAAGAAGGTATGGCTTGTAGTTGAAGCCGAAACTCAAATAACGGTCACGACGGCGGAGAAATCGTTGTCGCCGCATACGTACGACAAAAACATTCCCTTTTGTCGTTTAGTAAATGCTTCGTATAAAAAAGGTTCCTTTTGAATAAACGTAAAAGTCAAAGGGGTTTATACACCGTATAAAGAAATTTGTGTATAAAATAAAATATGCCTCAATGAAAGGAGATTGAGACGAAGTCCCATACCTCGTATCCGACTTGACCCGACCGTTCTTTAATCTCCTGAATAATAAACTTGAGTTAATCTCTACTTGATTATGAATCTTTTTCAAGTTCATTATTCATTTTATATCATGTTATGAACATCATGTAATCAGTTAAGTTAATAATGTTCATTTTTTCGGTATTTGGTTCTTAAGTCAAAAATAGACTTATTACACTTACATGTTGTTAATTTGGTCAAAGGTTCATTATATCCAGAATGGTATTCATGATGTAGATATCATATATGTCATATATATCTAGTACATACTTGCATTTATAATATTACATAATCATTTAGAGGTAAGAAATGAAATGCACCGTTCATGGAGACGATAAGTCGTACGTACGCATGAACGCTACTTTCATTTCTATTTCGTATTTTATAGAATGGAATCGTAATGATATAAAGGTATATAATAATTCCAGTATAATATCATATATAATATCATAGTTCCATCCTTTATATGTCCCACATATGGTATTTAACGAATCAAATCACTTTGAGGGGGCGGTAGTCCGCACTTCCTAAAATGAAGATATCGTGTTTACCCATAATGGAAACCATAAAGGTATGCCCAAAATGAAAAAAACAGAAGCTTAAGGAAAAAATAAACATATTATATATCATATATAAAAATAGTAACATCATAATGGCCACCTTTGAAGGTGTTAAATGAGTATTGAACAATCATCGTTTCGGGAGGCAGAATTTCGCCATCCACGGAAACCGTATGTTCTTTAACCATTTGATGTAGTTGTGTGTGATTGTAGCTCAAATAAATCTTATAAAAACATCCTAGTATATTGAAGATACTGGTTTTGTTACAAAAGAATTAAATAAAAAGAGTTTAGGGGGTTGGAGAATCAAAATAAAACAAATGAACATGAGAGAATGAATTACCTTTAAAAGTGTAACTCCTTTTGATTTGAGCCTAAAGGCTTCCTTTGAAAGGATTCTTCCCAAAGGGAATCCTCTAGGATGAGGAGAGGGATGTGGAGAGAGTAAATGTTCAGGTTTTGGCCGAGCCAAAGGCTTGAGTAGTGTGTGAAATGAGGTAGAGGTGGGGGCCTTTTATAAGAGGAGAGGAGGGGCACTTTTGGAAAGTAAAGAAATGTTACATTATTTGAAAATGTGTTTCGGTTTTAAAAGGTCCCACATTGATATAATTCGTGGATAAGTTGATAAAGGTTCTAAATACACTCATCCAATTGGTTTTGGCCATGTGTAGTTCATAGATTTTACATTGTCTTTCCATTTTATTTAAATCGTCAAATAATGATGTCATCACTGCATCATTATTATGTCATAAATAATTTAATTTATTTAATGTCTAAAAATTATAAAAAAAATACTATGATGTAGGAAATCTTTTTATCTTTCTAATGAATATTTATAATCAAAAATGTGATCTTTATATGCCCATGTAAAAATAGTTTTCGTAAAACATATTATGTTTGTGTCATTTTTACTTTTACATTAAATAAAAAGTTATTTTTGTCATTTCCCAACAAAAGTGGATCCATGGGGTCCCCAAGTTGATCCATGGCTTGTCTTGGTCGGCCATGACATAACCAATAAGGTTGGGACATGTGTCTAGGTCATTTCCTATTATTAAAGCATTATTTATACCTTAAACTACCCTAATTACCACTAATCGCGATTAAGAACTTAATAAGTTACTATTCACCAAAAAATTATTATAATCTCATTCAACCACATTTTACTTCTTAATTACAACCATGTATGTCGGATTTTCAAAATTCAATACACATTAGTGTTAAACTTTCATTTAACTGAAAAATCAGTTTGCTTGATTACCACTTAGTGGTTTCACTATTCATCAAAAATTGATGTTTTTCAGAAAATTACCAAAAATTCACCCTAAGCTATATTTGATATTCTGAATTCAAAAATGAAGTCTTTATTACAAAATTAAAATCATATAAGTCACATTAATTAATTTAATAATTAATTCCCGCTGCCAGAGCAAATAGCGTGTTTTTACAAAACAATAAGTATCAAAAGATTGAACCCAGTTTAAGTCTAATTTCAAAGAGAAATTGATTCCAATGACCACCATTGGATAAAATGGTAAAAATATATTCTAATTTCACTTCATAACCAATTCAAAACATAATCTAATCATATAAATAAATTAGATTAAAAAGCAGTTTTGATGTAAAATGCAGTATTTTTCACTATTCATTAAAAAATGAACATTGTCAGAAAAATACCAAAAATTCACACAAGGTAAATTTTGATGTCCAAATCATAAAGAATATGTTTATTTTGACAAACATAGTTTATAAAATTTTCAAAATATAGATTCAAAAATGGTTTGCCATCAAAAGTCAGTAAAACAATCTTTTAAGAATATTAGTGTATTCCATGCATAAGATTGTATTTATTTTCATTTTAAGCCTCTATAACACTATCTTAATCATTAATAGACATAGATAAAAATATCTATTATTCATTACTTAATTGGGATGTTACAAATTTTTTACATGTATCCTAGAAAAATAATTAATAAATTGAACATTCTATTGTTCTGAATTTGGATGTAGTTTATTTGGAGACAGATGATATAGTTGTGAAATAACATAGGGAGATCATTGAATCTATGCTGACTGTTCTATATATGATATAATTTTCAATGGAAAAAAATTCAATGTGCGATAATGTAACAACCCGAGATTTTATGAAAAATATTCTTTTTAATTTTATTAATGTCTTGTGTTGTACGCTACACCAAAAGGAGCTTGCACAACACGCATCTTTGACTTGTCTTGCATTACACGCAATCACAACCTTCCTCGATATCGTGTGTAGTACGCAATACTGAGTTTCACGAAACAACGATATGCTATTAAAATATTATTAAAACTAGCCATTATGAATAGTAATAACCACTTTTTAAATTATAGAAATTTTAGCTCTCAAAATGGACTTCATTTTTGGATTCGGAGTATCAAATTTAGCCTAAGGTGAAATTTTGGTACTTTTCGGATAACTTTCATATTCTGATGAATAGTGAAAATTACTAAATTATAATTAAAAACAACTTTTTTAATCGAAATAATTAACAGTGATAAATTATTAATTTGAGTGGTTTTAAAGTATATTTAGAATATATTTTTACAATTTAATACAGTGTTGGTCATTGAATGTAATTTCACATTTAAACCAGACATAATCAAGTGTCAATCTTTTGATAGATATTGTTTCTTAAAAACATGCTATTTGTTTTAACAGCGGGATTTAATTATAAAATTAATTATTGCAACTTCTATGTTATGAATTTGGTAAAATAGACTTCATTTTTGAATTCAGAATATGAAGTATAGCTTAGGATGAAATTTTGGCATTGTTCTGAAAAACATCAATTTTTGATGAATAGTGAAACTACTAAGTGGTAGTTAAAAAACTGATTTTTTCATAAAACTTAATTTTACCGCTTCTGTGAATGGAATTTCAAAAATCCGAGAGACACGGTTGATGTCATTAAGTAAAATGTGGTTCAATGAGATGAAAATAATTTTTGGTGAATAGTAACTTTTTACTTTTATTTACCATGGTTAAAAGTAAATAGGGTAATTAAGGGTAAGAATGATATTAATATTACCCTAACACATGTACTAATTCTATTAGACAAATGTATCTCGACCAAAAACAACTTTAAGTGTAAAATATTATCATTTAGGCCCACTTGGATTAGATTAGGACATTTATTATTATTTAATTCAAAGAAGAGTTAAAAGAGTTAAAATCAAAGTATATTTACTAAGACATTTTTACAATAGGGTTGTACATAAGATAAATTCGATTGTAAATATTCATTAGAAATATAAAAAGATTTCCTACATGATGGTATTTTATTTGTAATTTTTAGACATCAAATAATTCAATTTATTTATGACACAAAGATGATACAGTACTTATCTTATTAATGAAATATTGACATAATTGATATTATAAATACCAAAATAAATGTGATTTAAGACTTTTTATGAATTAAACTAATTTTATAGGTCACTATGATATATTAGTTTTGAGTTAATCAACTTGGTTCGAACATATAATTCTGTTATGACTTTCACAAAAATCATATATCAAATAGTGTCAAAATTGACACAAAATAGTTTTTAAATCAAATATTATATTATTAATTGTTATTTTATTCCTAAAAATCTAAGGTTCTGCCAAATGACTTAGATAAATATATATATATTAATAATAAACAATTTGGGGTTCGTTTGGCATGTTATATTAAGTGTATTAACCATATTGTGAAAGAAAACAAAAAGACACGGTAAAAGTTAAATTATTTAACTTAGAGTTAAATCTAATTGATAAGGGTAAAATAATACCCTAAACTTGTCTAAATCCTATTGGTTGATAGGATTTCGACCCATACCCACATTATCATCGAAATAAGACCCTTTGGAACCATTATAAACCGATTTTGACATTAATATAAAATAATATTTTGAGGTATTCCTAAGGTGCCCCTCTCCTCCCTTATAAAAGGACACCTCCTCCCCCTCCTCCTCACACCAATTTGAGAACTCAAGCTCGGCCAAACCCTGCCAAAATCTCTTCTCCACTTCCCTAGAAACATCCTAGAGGTTCTGGTTTTTCTCAAAGTCCAATTTTAGTGCCCTAAGAGGAGGTCTCAAAGAGGCGTTTCAAAGAAGAGGTAATTACCGTTACCAATTCTTTCATCTTTATTTCTTCTTCCACTTCTTCTTCTTAGGTTGTTTCATTATGAAGTAATAACATCAGTATCACTAATATACTGATATGTTATTATAAGTATGAAACAACCCTATTTCACTATCTATCCATCCTACGGAAAAAGAAATCACCGCGCATGCGTACGTACGGAATACCGTCTCCACGCCGTGGTGTAATCTATTTTCCACCACCACCTTACATGGATGGGTATAGTGGTGTAAAGAATAACTATACATAGATATTACAACATCATATTGATTCTGATATATTGTATAATCCACTCCAATTCAATTCAATATTTATGGAAATGATACCATCGCTCGTGCGTACGTACGGACTACCGTCTCCACGACGCGATGAGATTCATTCTCCATGTTAACCATTTAAGAATGATTATAAAGTATATATAAGAAATAATAATGAAATATATGACATTATAATGCTACTAGATTTATGTATATATATATATATTTATGTATGTCATCTACTTACTTCCATTCAAGACAATAAGGAAAGGAAAACAGTGTTCATGCGTACGTACAGACTACCATCTCCATGAATGGTGTTTTTCATTTCATTTATCTATATATTATATATATATATATATGATATATAAATCATATTTTATATTCTGGAATTAAGTAAATCATGATATAAGCAATAATAATGTCAAGAACAACAAGTCAAAACACCTACGATAAATGAAACGATTTTACCCAAAACGCTTCTTTAACATTGAATTTACAAAAGAACGGGTAATATAATGTCATAAGTGAACCATATATGATATCATAACAATGAATATGATTCTGTAATAAGTCAATGACATTATTTAAATAATTATACAGGAGGTTCGGACACATACGAAGCAAATCAGACCTAAGTTAAGGGAAATATCACAATCTCATTTTTATCCGAGATTGTTTATACTTTAGTATTTACTAGGGTGTATTTTATTATCCACATCCATTTTTCCTCAATGTGTAATATTATTTCCATACTTATACAATAGTTTATATCCAATTTTACCCTTCGGTAAGTTTTTGTAAAAGATATGAAAGGAATCTTTTGTCGTTTTTCATACAAGGTACTTTTTGACTTTTCCGACAAAAGTACGAAGAATGTTTTTTTAACTTATACAGAAAGAATGGATTTTTAAAACAGTATTTCCAAGAAGCTTCCTTTACAAGTTTTCAAGTTTATTTTTAATCAACTTCTTTTAGTTTAAAATTGTATGACATGTTAAGAAATGAAAAGTATTTTTGAAGTAGAAAGGATATTTTCCTCAAGAATGAAGTTCAAGTATTTTATCAAAATTATTTTCCATATATGATAATAAAAGGGTTCTGTTTTTATCCCTATTATTACATGGATTTGATTATGTTGTGATGGAAACATTTTTATGAATTCCTTTATCTTATATGAATTGTTTTATGATGTCATGTTGTTTAAGAATCCCATTTTTATTACATGGGTTATGCGATGATGTATGATTTATGATTATGTGGCACACATAAGAAAGGATTCATTATAAGATGGGTGGGACCTATATCTCCCTCCAATGCATTGGGTAAAGATTTTATATCTCATGAGATAGACAGGGCTGGAACGGTAGGTTATACCGGTTCAGTGAAACAGGACTGAAACGAGGGTTACTCGATTCAGAAAGGGACTTTGCCCACTAAGATAGTCTTGGAAATGAGTCTTGACTAACAAGAAATGATTCTCTATGATTATGTGTGAATGCCACAAAGTTTCATGTTTTGAGTTATGATTATTGTGATTACATTTCACTGCCATGATTTACCCCATGTTATGAAATTATGATCTCTTTTGCAGGTTTAGATTTCCAAAAGTTATGTGCTTATGTATATGATGTGATTGATATTTCTTTTGTTTACCCTTACTGAGCATTTGAGCTCACGCTTTTATGTTTTCTTTTCCCCAGGATGTAAAGAAAGGTTTTAGGTAAAAAAAAAGGAAGATCTTTATGGGAGATTTTGAAGATCTTTCACCACGATTAGAAGATTATATTCCGAGTTTCCAAAGACACTAAACTATTACGATCCTTGTGTGTGTGTTTTTTGTTATGTATTCCACAAATGTAATGTCATTTCCATGTACGTTAAGCTTCGGGTCTCTACAGTTGGTATCAGAGGAAAGGTTTAGTCACCCTTTGGAAACTAGGATGCGAGATCCCTAGAGATATTTCTAAGGTATATCTAGGGATGTTCCTAAGGATAAGTATACGTATAGGTTATAGTACTAGAATTACGCTAACGATCATAGAATTAAACCTAAGATGTTAGATATTGAATGTATTACCCCTTTATTATGTTGTTTTCCCTAGCATGATTTTTTCCTCTCACACTATTCTTTTTGGGTTTTAGACGATGGCTGGAACCCGAAGGAACCGTGTTGATCAATGCAATAGACAATGCAATGATTGCCCTCCTGAAAAAAACAAATGTTATGAGATATGGAGTGAAAAATCTTATTGCTATACTTACACAAGCTATGAATCATTCTGGACTTCCAAATGAGAAGAGAAGGGAACAATATTCTATTGAGTCCTTCATGAGGCAACGTCCACCTTCTTTCAGTGGGTCTTCTGATACACTTTTTGCTGAACAATGGATCAGTACCACTGAAAAGATATTTTCAGTTCATCAATGTTCTGAGCATGATAAATTCATCTTAGCAGTATATCGTTTGGAAGGTGAAGCTGATCAATGGTGGAATCTTATCAAGAATAAGAGGCAAAGAGATGAAATTGAGTCCATGGAATGGGACGAGTTCAAGAACTTGTCTTTCAGTATGTACTTCCCTCATATTCTTCGAACAAAGATGGAAAAGGAGTTTCTTGAGCTGAAGCAGAAGGATGATGAATCTGTTGGCATATACGAAGAAAATTTTACAAGACTTGCAAGGTATGCATCTGGCATTATCATCCAACCTGAAAGTAAAGTTGATCGATTTTTCAGTGGCTTAAAACCAAGTCTTCGAAGGGAATTAGCTATAAGAGACTTCAGTAGCTATGAAGAAATTGTGCGTTGTGCTATCAAGGTAGAAATGGAAGTTGGTGTTACATATCCATCTCATGGTTTTGACAAGAAATGAAAGATGGATTTCAAGGAGAAATCTCAGAATAATGGTGAAAAGAAGATGAATGTTTCCTTATGCACAAAGTGTTGAAAGAAGCATGGTGGAGATTGTCTTAAAGGGACTAGAAAATGTTTTAAGTGTGGAAAAGAAGGTCATCGAGCAGCTGAGTGTCGAAGTAATGGAAAAAGGGTTTCTAATGATGTGAATAAAGAAAACACTACAGAGAACACACCACCAACACTTCAATGCTTCAAGTGCAAGGAAATGGGGCATTATGCTAATAAATGCCCTAATCCAAGGGTTAGTGATGATTGACATGAGCAACCGCTTAAGGAAAAGGACAAAGGGAAGTCACATGCGATCACCATTGGCGATGTTGAATATGATAACGATGTGGTGGAATGATTAAGTGTTTATGTAATGGGATTCCAAAATAATGTTGTATCATAATGTATTGGAATATTTATGTATTGGTCTAATGTGGTATTCAAAGTGATTGAGATATTTTTGGAAATAAGATGATATGCGCATAATGAAGGGAAAACGAGAAAACAAAATGTTTAACAGTATTCATGAGCTCATGATTGATATAAGGACTAAATGATATCATGGTTTGAGTATATAGAATTTTGAGGATTTTGGTATGTGGAAAGTGTTAACTTTTAACTTCATTCATGTTTTCACTAAGGTATTCAAGAGAATATGAGATTAAGGACTTTGAATGTTTGGAATGTGACCAACAAAACATATATTATGATATATGGGGATCAACGATGGTATTAAATCTCTGGTAATCGTTTTCACTATGTTATGAGAGTGGGCTGTAGTATTATGGATAAGCCTAAAGATTGAAATGGATTATGTTGGACATAAGTGAGTATTGTTTAAGGATAGAAGTTTTTTTTCGATATTATTGATGGGATGTTATAGTAATGTAGTTTTAGAAAAAGGACAACCTGTAGGACGGGCGACAACCCATCGCTTCGGACAAGGCTGTGGGAATCGAACCCACAACCGAAGTGCGACTGGCCTTTATCGCCTACCACTGGACTACAGGAAGTCCCTGTTTAGTAGAAACTAGTTTTATTATATTAAGCTGTATGACAAATGATGTATAAGTCCATTTTAGGAACCATATATGATTAATCTCACTATATATCGACTTATGTATATAATTTTTTGCTAACCTTTTGTTTGAGATAGATGGAATGACACGTCATTCTATCACATGATCTGCTAACACTTCACGACTAACAAATTCAACTTCATTTATTTAAGAGATGAAGTGGAAATTGTTAAAGGCACGAACAACAGTGATATTGTACCAAAAGAAAAGTAAGTATTTATTCTAATTCAAATTCTTTAACTTTAGGGAAACGATCTTGAAAACCAAAAATGTTGACCTAGTGATCTTATATCTGATGAATCAGATGGTACCTTAGATTGTCTCAAATTTATGGCTTTGTGATTGCTGGCTTTTCCATAGCCATGTTCTCTACCACTCTCCATCAGAACATGATGGTTTGATTTATCTTCCATATCCATATTTTCACCTATGTGGAAACCCAGTGATTAGTTTATTTGGGTAACCGTTACGTTTCATACTTTTGTTTTTAAAGATTGATTTTGATATTCCTTTTTACGATGTGGGTTTCTATTAAAGAAACTTTCGAATAATAAACCATTTATAACCCCGAAGAATTTCGAGGGCGAAATTCATTTTATGGGGGGTAGAATATAACAACCCGAGATTTTATGAAAAATATTCTTTTTAATTTTATTAATGTCTTGTGTTGTACGCTACACCAAAAAGAGCTTGCACAACACGCATCTTTGACTTGCCTTGCATTACACGCAATCACAACCTTCCTCGATAGCGAGTGTAGTACGCAATACTGAGTTTCACGAAACAACGATATGCTATTAAAATATTATTAAAACTAGCCGTTATGAATAGTAATAACCACTTTTTAAATTTTATAAAGTTTAGCTCTCAAAATGGAATTCATTTTAGGATTCGGAGTATCGAATTTAGCCTAAGGTGAAATTTTGGTACTTTTCGGATAACTTTCATATTCTGATGAATAGTGAAAATTACTAAATTATAATTAAAAACAACTTTTTTAATCGAAATAATTAATAGTGATAAATTATTAATTTGAGTGTTTTTAAAGTATATTTAGAATATATTTTTACAATTTAATACAGTGTTGGTCATTGAAGGTAATTTCACATTTAAACCAGACATAATCAAGTGTCAATCTTTTGATAGATATTGTTTCTTAAAAACATGCTATTTGTTTTAACAGCGGGATTTAATTATAAAATTAATTAATGCAACTTCTATGTTATGAATTTGGTAAAATAGACTTCATTTTTGAATTCGGAATATGAAATATAGCTTAGGATGAAATTTTGGCATTGTTCTGAAAAAAATAAATTTTTGATGAATAGTGAAACTACTAAGTGGTAGTTAAAAAACTGAATTTTTCATAAAACTTAATTTTACCACTTCTGTGAATGGAATTTCAAAAATCCGAGAGACACGGTTGATGTCAGTAAGTAAAATGTGGTTCAATGAGATGAAAATAATTTTTGGTGAATAGTAACTTTCTACTTTTATTTACCACGGTTAAAAGTAAATAGGGTAATTAAGGGTAAGAATGATATTAAAATTACCTTAACACATGTCCTAATTCTATTGGGCAAGTTTATCTCGACCAAAAACAACCTTAAGTGTAAAATATTATCATTTAGGCCCACTTGGATTAGATTAGGACATTTATTATTATTTAATTCAAAGAAGAGTTAAAAGAGTTAAAATCAAAGTATATTTACTAAAACATTTTTACTATAGGGTTGTACATAAGATAAATTCGATTGTAAATATTCATTAGAAAGATAAAACGATTTCCTACATGATGATATTTTATTTTTAATTTTTAGACATAAATAATTCAATTTATTTATGACACAAAGATGATGCAGTACTTATCTTATTAATGAAATATTGACATAATTGATATTATAAATACCAAAATAAATGTAATTTAAGACTTTTTATGAATTCAAATAATTTTATCGGTTACTATGATATATTAGTGTTGATTTAATTAACTTGGATCGAACATATAATTCTGTTATGACTTTCACAAAAATCATATATCAAATAGTGTCAAAATTGACACAAAATAGTTTTTAAATCAAATATTATATTATTAATTGTTATTTTATTCGTAAAAATATAAGGTTCGGCCAAATGACTTAGATAAGGATATATATATTAATAATAAATAATTTGGGGTTCGTTTGGCATTTTATAGTAAGTGTATTAACCATATAGTGAAAGAAAACAAAAAGACACGATAAAAGTTAAATTATTTAACTTAGAGTTAAATCTAATTGATAAGGTTAAAATAATACCCTAAACTTGTCTAAATCCTATTGGTTGATAGGATTTCGACCCAACCCAACTTTATCTTCGAAATAAGACCCTTTGGAACCATTATAAACCGATTTTGACATTAATATAAAATAATATTTTGAGGTATTCCTAAGGTGCCCCTCTCCTCCCTTATAAAAGTACACCTCCTCCCCCTCCTCCTCACACCAATTTGTGCACTCATGCTCGGACAACCTCTGCCAAAATCACTTCTCTACTTCCCTAGAAACATCCTAGAGGTTCTGGTCCTCCTCAAAGACCAATTTTAGTTCCCTAAGAGGAGGTCTCAAAGAGGCGCTTCAAAGAAGAGGTAATTACCGTTACCAATTCTTTCATCTTTATTTCTTCTTCCACTTATTCTTCTTAGGTTGTTTCATTATGAAGTAATAACATCAGTATCACTCATATACTGATATGTTATTATAAGTATGAAACAACCCTATTTCACCATCTATCCATCCTACGGAAAAAGAAATCACCGCACGTGCGTACGTACGGAATACCGTCTCCACGCCGTGGTGTAATCTATTTTCCACCACCAACTTACATGGATGGGTATAGTGGTGTAAAGAATAAATATACATAGTTATTACAACATCATATTGATTCTGATATATTGTATAATCCACTCCAATTCAATTCAATATTTATGGAAATGATATCATCGCTCGTGTGTACGTACGGACTAACATCTCCATGACGCGATGAGATTCATTCTCCATGTTAACCATTTAAGAATGATTATAAAGTATATATAAGAAATAATAATGAAATATATGACATTATAAAGCTACTGGATTTATGTATATATATATATATATATGTATGTCATCTACTTACTTCCATTCAAGACAATAAGGAAAGGAAAACAGTGTTCATGCGTACGTACGGACTACCGTCTCCATGAACGGTGTTTTTCATTTCATTTATCTATCTATTATATATATATATATGATATATAAATCATATTTTATATTCTGGAAGTAATTAAATCATGATATAAGCAATAATAATGTCAAGAACAACAAGTCAAAACACCTACGATAAATGAAACGATTTTACCCAAAACGCTTCTTTAACATGGAATTTACAAAAGAACGGGTAATATAATGTCATAAGTGAACCATATATGATATCATAACAATGAATATGATTCTGTAATAAGTCAATGACATTATTTAAATCATTATACAGGAGGTTCGGACACATACGAAGCAAATCGGACCTAAGGTAAGGGAAATATCACAATCTCATTTTTATCCGAGATTGTTTATACTTTAGTATTTACTAGGGTGTATTTTATTATCCACATCCATTTTTCCTCAATGTGTAATATTATTTCCATCCATATACAATAGTTTATATCCAATTTTACCCTTCGGTAAGTTTTTTTAAAAGATATGAAAGGAATCTTTTGTCGTTTTTCGTACAAGGTACTTTTTGACTTTTCTGACAAAAGTACGAAGACTGTTTTTTTAACTTATACGGAAAGAATGGATTTTTAAAACAGTATTTCCAAGAAGCTTCCTTTACAAGTTTTCATGTTTATTTTTAATCAACTTTTTTTAGTTTAAAATTGTATGACATGTTAAGAAAGGAAAAGTATTTTTGAAGTAGAAAGGATATTTTCCTCAAGAATGAAGTTCAAGTATTTTATCAAAATTATTTTCCATTTAAGATAATAAAAGGGTTCTGCTTTTATCCCTATTATTACATGGATTTGATTATGTTGTGATGGAAACATTTTTATGAATTCCTTTATCTTATATGAATTGTTTTATGATGTCATGTTGTTTAAGAATCCCATTTTTATTACATGGGTTATGCGATGATGTATGATTTATGAGTATGTGGAACACATAAGAAAGGATTCATTATAAGATGGGTGGGACCTATATCTCCCTCCAATTCATTGGGTAAAGATTTTATATCTCATGAGATAGACAGGGCTGGAACGGTAGGTTATACCGGTTCAGTGAAACAAGACTGAAACGAGGGTTACTCGATTCAGAAAGGGACTTTGTCCACTAAGATAGTCTTGGCAATGAGTCTTGACTAACAAGAAATGATTCTCTATGATTATGTGTGAATGCCAAAAAGTTTCATGTTTTTTGTTATGATTATTGTGATTACATTTCACTGCCATGATTTACCCCATGTTATGAAATTATGATCTCTTTTGCAGGTTAATATTTCCAAAAGTTATGTGCTTATGTATATGATGTGATTGATATTTCTTTTTTTTACCCTTACTGAGCATTTGAGCTCACCCTTTTATGTTTTCTTTTCCCTAGGATATAAAGAAAGGTTTTAGGTAAAAAAAGGAAGATATTTATGGGATATTTTGAAGATCTTTCACCACTATTATAAGATTATATTCCGAGTTTCCAAAGACACTAAACTATTACGATCCTTGTGTGTGTGTTTTTTGTTATGTATTCCACAAATGTAATGTAATGTCCATGTACGTTAAGCTTCGGGTCTCTACAGATAAACCAATTTATCATATTAAATGGTAGTATGTATTTTTGAAAAACGAATAATTTCCACATTTAAAAATATGGATATTAATTCTAATATATGCCATTTTGGGGATAGAAAATGCTCTGATGGAATGGTTTTAACATCCAGAAATGAGACATGTTATTTTTTGATAATTGGGTTCTTTTCTATTAGGTTTGAAATTATTTAGAAATGTATTGGTATATTAAATTGGGTAGAAGATATTTACTATTAAAAAATATGGTCAAACACAACCTGAACCAAGATAGTCTATTACTTTGATATCAACTACGCACCATGGTCAGAGACCCCACACCGTATACATGGAATTATTCAGGTCCTGGTGAGTTTTTGTTTTCCCCATGTTCCATAATTAATAAGCTGTCACCACACCAATAGTGGATGATTCTTCTAAATGAAAAAGTCCTTCGTATTGATATCAATGAATATTCTAGCGATGCTTCAAGCCTCTTAGTGTGTAGAAATAGATGACGCTATGGGTGTTGTGAGATTCTACCATGTGGCTATGTCATCTTGAAAAAAATAATAAATGATTATGGTTTTTAATTTATAATAATGTGTAAAAAATGGTGAGACGGACATGAAGGATTTCTATATGGGGGTTTTAATGTGATTTTGTATCAATTTTCCTTTTATTAAGCTTCCTATTATAATTCCACTTATATATTTTCCATTCTAGTAATATTTAGTGTAGGTATGTAGATGATCCATGTGTCATCCAAATTTTTAATAGGTGATTTGTGTGCTATGGGATTAGTTATAATCCTAATATTATGGGTGATCAGTGTAAAATAGATAATAATTTATTTCCTTTATCATTGGGCAAGAATAATTATGAACCTAATCATACTAATGTTTGATCCAACTATCATATTGTTTGTGAATACATTTATTGTTTTTATTAAATACTGAATATGATATTTGTGGTTTCATCTCTAGTATTGATTTGGTGAAACAAATATTTTACAGTTTTACTTAATGATTTGATGTAGTGATGAAAATGATCCTTGATCTTCATGAGATGCATGATTAAGTGCTATTTTTTTAAAATATGGTTTTAAATTATTTTTCTACAAAAATTATATCAAATCACTATTACATTATCTTAATAAAACATTTTAAAATATTCATTTTGTTGTAAAATAATGGTTTTGAAATTATTTTATAATATTATACAGTCCCATTAAAACATATTGATATATAAAGACCATAAACGTATATGGGTCATAGGATGGGTTCTTAATATCCAACATTGTCTTTCATTCCACATCGGGTTCAATAATGGATTCCAACTCAGTTACTTATGACATATTGTTATAAATATATTTTTATCTGATAGGTTATGGGATTTATCAATGTAGTGATCCTACGATCCCTAGGACCAATTGTTCTTCATTATAGTTTGTAAAAACCAAGAGTATCTTGATTATTGAGGTATAAGGGACCTTCCTAGTAAAAAATTACTTTATCAATGGGATGATCACTATTATTCAATACTTTTCTTTTTTGGGATTATTTTATTATATCCTTGAATTGGAAATAATTCTTGTTTTTGAATATGTATATTTTTTTAAATGTTCTTCAACCTATTTTATTAGGAATTTATTTTTTCATATTGAAAATTAGAAGTGATTTACCATTATTTTGAAATAAATTAGAAGAAAATTTAACCTTTAAATATTTTTAGTTTATTTAGAATATCAATATTTATTAACAAATACATTATATGGAAAATATTTTTGGAATCTTAATCTATATGGAATAAAAATCCCAAATGACACTATCATGGTTGTGTATATGTTATTTGTTCTGTGTTAGTAATGAAAAAGGAGACACTATGAGGTGAAGAGGTATCATGTCCTCTTGGAATGGTGGAGAGATAATGAGAATGTTACCACATATTACAAAATGATTCTATTAAAATTTCATTTTCATTTTGTATTATTCATGGACAGGTTCCTTGGTTTTATCTTGTTACATTAGTTTTGTAGCTGCCAATATTGGGTTTTTAGGAATATTTTATTCCATTTATTATTTCTTTCTCATATGCCATATTTATTTTTTAGGTTGGGAAAATAAACCCCTCTTATTGTTATTGGATGACTTAGTGTTAGTCAATATCCCATGGGGATTCTGAAATACATTAATTCCAATCCATAGTTTAATTCAAATCATACATTGATACAAGGACTAGGTCAGCTCATGACAGAAATCTGTAGAATGTGTGGAGAAATGGGGAGGTGGTGAGGCCCTTTTATGTTTAAGGATAATGGTTTTTTATGTAAAATTTCCTTACTTATAAGTTTTGTTTCTCCAATATTAAAGGCCATAAGAATGAAAAAAGGAACATGATTGTATGTGTAAATAGATACGGTCAATATCTCCACCCCAAAATCCAAAATAATAAATGTTTTAACTAGTTTCATCCTTTTTTACAATGATTAATCACATTTACTATAACTCTCCCATAGTCGGATAAAACTACTACCACACAAATTATCTATTCTTTTGGGAAAATTATCAAATTAGAGTAATTTAAAATTTTGAATTTAATAAATACAGATATAGAAATAATTTTATAAATATAAATTTATATGAGTCAAATAAATTAATTTGAGTATTAGTAATCATAACATGTAAAAATCGTTTCATAAAAATGTTTCATATAAACCTAAAATTTTATTGTGGGATAAAAATATCAATGTGTTTTCATTTAAAGACACATATTTTATTTTCATATAAAAAATTATATTTTTCATTCATATCAATCAATCCCTTATTTGTACCAAAATATTGTTTATATAAATGAAAAGGCCAATGAAATTATATTTTCAATATTATTGTTATACGAAAATGTTAATAGTTTTTTCTATAAATTTTAAATAAATGTTATGGAAATGTATAAAATTATTACTAATATAAGATTTTTACTTATTAAATGGTTTTAAAAAATAAAAATCCTTTCTTATATAAATTGTTTTTATATAATAAACTATTTTGGAAAAAACTATATTTTTTAATATTCATTAAACAATCTCTATGTTAGAAAAATCCCCACAAATAATTTTTATTTAAATTTATGCCAATGAATCCAAAATTGGCATTAATTTTATTATATTGTACTTATATAAGAGATGTATGTTTTTTATGTTTAAATTAGTAAAATAAAATATATATTTATTTTTAAAATAGTTTACATAAATATAGAAAAAGTAGTGTAACATCCCAAGAAAATAAATAATATGATAAATTTATATTTATTATTATTTATGAATTAAATATTAATTTTTTCATTAAATGGAATTCTATGTTTGATTGCATACGTGATATACAACAATGGGTTTCTCCGAAGACATATATTTCACACAATGCAGAGTCATACAGAACATAATAATAATGTAATATTATACTTTTAAATTGTAGTTAATGCCTAGAAATTTTAATGGAGAAATGAACAGGACTAACCATATTATGAATAAATATTTCTGTTAAATGGTTAAACATTTATCCATTAAAATTTAGAGAATTAAAATCAGAATGAATCCAATTTTAAGCATAACTATTCTAATATTTTTAAGAGGTAATTTTACAACCTTTTGATGGTGATCCCCTGTTAAATATAGTTTTTGTCAAATTTATATGTTTCATATTACAAAATAATGTTATTAATTATAATATAGATATCAAATTTTACTTTGGATAATATTTCGGTATTTTTCTGATAAATTGCTTTTGTTAAAGAATAGTGAAAAAACTACATTTTAGGTCAAAATTGTCTTTCCATCTAATTTATATTTATGTTTAGTTTATAATTTTAATGTTTTTAACGTGTAATTGGATTATATTTTTAGAATTTAATTAAATTTTGGTCATTGGATGTGATTTCACATTGAAATTGGACATTAACACATGTCTATCTTTTTGTAGTTTTTACTTTTTAAAAACACGCTCTATAGTTTTGAGAACGGAAATTAATTATTAATTATTTAATGAGACTTCAATGTTTTTAATTTGTTAAAAAATAAATAATTTATGAATTCACAATATAAAAATTATATTTTGGTGATTTTTTGATATTTTTCTAAAAACATTAACTTTTTGATGAATATTGAAAAATATTGCATAATAGTTAAAAACTGACATTTTCATTTAAATGAAATTTTAATGATTCAGTGAATTGAATTTAAAAAATAAAAAATACATGTTTTTTATCATTAAGTGACATTTTCTTCAATAGGATGAAAATATTTTTTGGGAATGTAACTTTATATTTTTATTTACCACGGTTAAAGGTAAATAGGGTAATTTATGGAAAAAATAATAGTATAATAGTATAAAATTACATTAAAACTTGTCCAAACCATATTTTATGTGTTATAGCTGACCAACAAAATCCTTTTGTAAAAAATTTGTCCTTTGGATGCCACTTGTGTATGTTATTTACATTTATAACTTTTTATTTAAATTAAAAATAAAAATACCGTAAACATGTATTGTTTTCTAAAACAATTTGAATGTGGAATTTTATAATTTATATATTTGACTATAAATAGTAATTAGAAATATAATAACATTTTATACATAAAATTATTTGATTTATAGTTTTTATACCTCAAATAAATAAATTTATTTATGACACAATAATGATGTAATGATTCCTTATTAATGAATGTTTTTAATAAATAAGATTATAAATTTTAAAATAAATTTATTTTGAAACAGTTAATGCAATAGAAGAATTTTAGAGATCATTATGACTTGTTATCCATGAATTAATGAAGGTTTTTGAATGAATAAAGTTGTTTTGGATTTTTGAAAATGTCAAGATATGAATATTATAAAAATGACAAAAATGAGTTTTTAAATCAATTAATATTTTATTAAATTGTAAAATAGTCCTAAAATTAATTGATTCCACAAAATTACATATATTATATAAAAAATTTAATTAATGTTGAATTATGGCTCTCTTGTATTTTATAGTAAATATATTAACCATATAATATGAATATAATAGAAGACAATGTAAATTTTATATAAGTGAACAAAGGGTAAAATAAAAATGATAAGGATAAAAAATATCCAAAACCTATTCAATTATTATTAGATGATTCTATTTCGTCTTATATTCATCTTATCATTTAATTTTAGTATTTTTGGACCTTTTGAAACCGAAAATCAATTTATAATAAACTAATAATCTTAATCATTCCTAAAGAGCCCATACAACCCTGATAAATTGACACCACTTCTATCCTATAACTAAAACCTCGCAAGCCCCTTGGATCCTCCAAACTCTGATAAAATAATCTATATACATCCATATCATCCTTCTAGAACCCCAACCTTGGACATAAGTCACTTCAAGAAAGCAGTTTGGTTCAAACGAAAGGGATTTACCCGATTTAATACTGTTGTATTCCCACATGTTCTGTTCTTTTATTTTGGTTTTCACTCCCAATACTTTTCTTATTATATGATTACATAAAAAACAGTAAACTAAATATTTTTGGTTCTTTTTATGTGAATTATTCTAAATACACATATATAAACCATTGTCTAATGGGTAAAGAACATAATGATTTGGTGTACGACGTACTATTGTCACACGAAAAGATGATGGTTCGATATTCCCCTACTCCCTCTAATTGTGGAAATTATGATGGAACTATATTTTTATATGATATATGTGATATTTAATTTATATCTATTATTATTTAATTATCATTTAAAACATTCCTTTATGATTTTTATGATGTATAAATTTGATAATTTAATTTGAGGATGTGCAGACTACCGCAACCTCAAAGTGATATGACTTGTCTGTACCATACATGGAACATATATAGTATTTTGTTAATGAACAAAGGTAATGTATATAAAAAAATATATTATACTGTAAAAATAACATAAATTTTTATTTTTTGTGTTTCTTTCTTTGTAAAATGAAAAAAATGAAATGAAGAAGTGTTCATGCATACTTACGGCTTATAGTCTCAATGAACGGTGCATTTCATTTTTATATATCCAAAAGAAATGGAATATACTAACATAATATATATTAGATATATATAATCTATATTATAACTAAATAATGAATATCATTATAGAGATAATGGACATTTGACCCCATGGACAATTTGTAAATATAACAAGTTCATTTTTGATGCAATTTCCAAGTATCGACAAAATGTTCGATATGAACTCAAATAATTACCTAATTGTTATTGAAAGGTAAAAGTTGATATAAAAAATTAATAAACATGAAAATGGTTCTTTATAAATGATAAAATAACTTATGTTTATTATTCAGGATGAACAAGGAACATTTAAGACAAGTCAGACTTGAGGTAAGGGATTTTCATCTCACTTTTTATTCTTGTGAGATTCATTCTATATTTTCCACCACTTCTTTCAATGTTGTGTATGTAAATACAATAATTTTACTAATTTTATAATATAATTTAATCTATGGTTATTTTCTTCATCATTTTATGACTCTTATTTCATGGGGTATATGTTTCATAATTTAAAAAATCGATAAGGGAACCTTTAACCATCCTATTTTTGTCAGACTTATTTTATTTTAGATCATTAAATTTAAAATATAGAATGTCGGGATATGTTATTATATATTATTATTTCTGTAAATTTTATTTAAATGTGATGATATATCCTTTTCCCTCTCATTAACTCATTTCTCAATTTTTATGTAATGTCATTATGCTATCTAATTTTCAGAAGGGAAATTTTTAACCTAATTTCGATTCTTTGGGTTAAACTTCTACTTCGTGATTATGATGTTCTATGGATATGTGTGAATGACCAATGATTTTTTTCCACATAATATCCATTTATATATGATTTTTTTTATTTTTAACACATAATTAGTTCATTTCTTTATCCTTAAACTAATTGTAAAACCATTGTAAGTGATTTTGTCTCAATTTACATTCCATTGAGACTTGTTTGTTGTTACTCACAAATTCAAATTTATATGGTGCATATAATTACATTTAAAATATAATATCATTACTCTATTTATTCTCATGATACTATATTTTTTTTATTTTAGTCATTAATTATTTTTATTCATGTATTTTCTCAAGTGGTAACATACTCTTTAACTAAAACAATGTTTTAAACATTTTAATGATTTATTCTTATAAATATTTTTCAGTAATGTCGAATTTATTTATATGGACATTAATGTTTTTAAATTTTAATTCCTTTAAAATCATTAATGTTTTATGAGACACTTTTATTCAAAAATAACGTTTTTAAATTTTTTAAATGGTTTTGAATATCCATTCATAAAGTATTGATTATGTCAATATCATGAAATTATATATTGTAATTGCAATATGGAAATGTTATCATTCCTTTATTCTTGTTTTATATGTTATTAGTATGTTGTAGTGTTTGGGAACTGTTTACATATCCAGGTGGTTCTGTGATTAACCTAGGGTGGGTGAGCCCAAGATAGAAATCCTATTCATTGGGTATTGTGATAGAGGTAATCATTAATATTTCTCTTAATAAATCTTGTGAATATACAATTATGGGTGTTCCATGTGTAAATCCCTATGTAGATATGAAATCTACAACATAATTATGTTATGGATGCCACAAGATACCTTTATGATTGATGATTTCAATGTCTTATTCACAGAACATATCATTTTGTGAGGAATGTTAAAGAGAGTATGTTTTATGATTAAAAAGTATCATTTCATTGATTTGTATGTATTAATGGACTAATGTTTTCATTCCTTATTTTATATACCTTATTGAGCTTTTTATGCTCATCCCATGTTTTTTAAATGTTTTCCACAGGACATAATGATGAACAAGGTCATGGATGAGATCAAGGAAAAGAAATGCATTCTAAAAAATAGAACTAGAAATGATTAGTTTTTAAGAGTTTTTGTATTTTGAAATAAATGGATACTGAGTAGAGGTGTCTACAAGTAATATTCAAGTTGTTATGTAGAACTTATGACCTAATTCATTAATGTTATAAACCATAAAAGACCCTCGATGTGAATTAATAACTTAATTCAATATTATGTTATGTTTAAGGATGGGGCCTTACAATAGGAATCAAAGTAAATTTAAGATATCATTATTGGTTAGGGGTTTATTTAAGCATAAGTGACATTACCATAATGGTTAAAATATTAAAAATGAGTCATAGTTTTTGGAGAGGTGATAAATGGTTTTTACATTATTGGATGTAAAATGAAAGGTATTTGATAACCCTTGATGATAAAATATGATATGGTTATTTTTGAGGAAATTATCTTATTTTTATAATTTTATAAGACTGATATGGTTTTATAAAAATGGTAACCCACATGATGGGTGAAAAGATGTCGCATCCGGTAAAGCCATAAGAATCGAACCCACAACCAAAAGGTGATAAAGGTACATTGCCTACTAGTGGCCTACGTCAAGTCCAAGGTTAGTATGACTAATTTTTTTTTAGTTATATGATTTTATGGATCAAGGATAAGATTATTTTGGGATCTTAGGATTTATCAAATGGATATCCTTAGTATAGGAAATTGTTTTGGTGATTTAGTGATATAGGTTATTTTGAAAGACATTCTCTCTTTTCGGGAAACAATATATGTCTAAATAAAAATTTAAAACTATTGGATTCAATTTGTTGAGTAATGGTTAAAATTTTATTTTGGAAGAATTTATGTTTTTATTGTGGACATATGGTGATTTTGTTTATTTATTGAAATTATTAACCTATCATAGAGAATATGATATTAGTAAAATTATACTTGTAATGGCTCAGACCTCTCCGATCCATTACATTGTGAACATATGGTGTTTGAGGCATTCCCGGAGGTCAAGGTGACATATCCCCAAAACATTGTGATATTTCCAATTTTGTGAATAGTTTCATCAGCGAACAGTTCTATCGGTGTGGTTTTGTGAACAGTTCTATTGGTGAGGTTTTGTGACGAGTTCTAACGGTGAGGTCTATTGGTAACCTCTAATGGTTAGGTCTATCGGTAACCTCTAACGTTGAGGTCTCTCGGTAACCTCTAACATTGAGATCTATTGATAACCTCTAACGTTGAGGTCTAACGGTGACCTTTTCTTTCATTGAAAAATTTTGAGTTCTGTGAACAATTTTTCTAGAACGGTAACCTCTAACATTAGGTGCACAGTAATGGTATGTGTACGGTACGGGTATGTGTATAGTAATGGTAGTTGTACAGTACTGATAGGTGTACAGTACCGGAAGGGGTACAGTACTAGTAGGTGTATAGTACCGGTAGGTGTACAGTAATGGTAGGTGTATAGTACCGGTAGGTGTACAGTACTGATAAGTGTACAGTAATGGTAGGTGTACAGTACCGGTAGGTGTACAGTAATGGTAGGTGTACAATGTTTCCAGAATGGTGAGGTCTATTAGTAACCTCAAACGGTGAGGTATATCGGTAACCATTAACGGTGAGGTCTATCGGTAACATCTAAAGGTGAGGTCTATCGGTAACCTCTAACGGTGAGGTCTATTGGTAACCTCTAACGGTGAGATCTAATGGTAACCTTTTCATTCCTTTTCCAAATTTTGAGTATGCGAACAGTGTTTCCAGCTTCCTACAGTTTCACCCCTTTGATGTAAAATACATTTAAAGCCTTATTTTATGGACTTTTAAGGCCAATTCAAATGCCATAAGTCCTATATTAATTATTCCCATGGATCGGGATGTTTTTACTTGGTCAACCTACATGGGATAATGCGATCTGAATTTAATGGGGGTGTTAAGCGTATCTTAAACCATTAACCCATTAAATATTCAAAAGGGACAAGATATCATCCTCCCTTGTTCTTCCTCATTGTTCTCGGCTATGAGAGGATAGAACCTTTCAATCCTTACCATAGGAGTTTCAAAATCAAACCTTACTCCTTGGATTGGTTCTGCTTTCTTTTGATGAAACCGATCTATATCGGTCAATCTTCAATATAAGGTATGTTTTATAGTCATTCCATTAGAGATCACCTCCTCATGTTTCTCCTTTCCATGTTATAGCATGTAATCTCCATTCTTCTAATTGGGGTTTTATTGGGGTTAGGTTGGTGATGTCGTACAATGAAATCCTCGGGTGGATGCAGTTGTCGCGAGAGGAGGATCGAGACCCGTTGTGTGTATAAAGAATGTGAGGAACTGTTTGAGGTACGAGATTCATTGCTTGTCTTTTGTTTTATGTGAAAATGTATTGTTAGCATGTTTAATCTCACTAGAGGAAAATGGAATTGACATAATAAATATTTTAACCAGATAAATAAATTGATATTGATCGTATTTTATTGCGTTATTTTTTTGAAGATAGTGTGATATCTATGCTTTCTTTGATTAGTTGTTCGTTCCTGATGGAAATTAGTATAGAACATAAATTGGTATTAATTGATAATTGTTTGTTAAAGATAAAGAGGCATGTAAATGAATCTGGTTCTTGTTGTAATTTGATGTTAATAAAATTGGTGTAGTAAGAATTTTTATTTATTGTGATAGCTTACTGATTAGGTTTCTCGAATTTGGGACCTATGAGTAAAAAAACCATTTAATTAAATATGTATTAAAGAACAGGTTTTTTTTATAATTTTTTAAGGGGTTCTGAGTTACCCTTTTGTTTGTTAAAGGGCCAAGAGCCTAATTAATGTGGTGATTGTTTTCCTACTGCTCGTGCTGTGATGTGATCTTGGATGGCTGTTGTGATATATGGGGGCATGGAGGGTTTTGGTTGTGGAAGGAAATGATTCCTAGAGTGGCGAGATGCATCGGTTTATACATGTGGGTGTCAGGGTGGACACCAGGGATGATGGAATGGGATGGATGCGATTTGTGGATGCATGGTGATTTTTATTGGATTTTTATCTACTTTACTTTCCCCACCACTCAAGGTAACTGGTCTTACATACCCTTCTTCCGAATGAGGCGAAGACATACGGGGTATGCCACGTGCTTTATGTGTTTATCTTCTCAAGGAAGGATGGGTATATTTTATTTCTATAAGCGGAGAGCACTCTACAGGTAGTACATCTACTCACCATGTTGATCCCCCTTGTGTTTAGTAGCATAGAATGTTTTTCTAGAATGCCTGGGAATTTGGGAAAGTAAATATTTAATGAATAATTGAATAAATTGTTTTAACCAATAGGGATGGGGATGCTAACACACAATTATGAAGGTGTAAATTTTTATGGAATAGTTGACTTTGTCTGTGATACTAATGATATTTAATGTGGAATTTTTCATGGTTATTTAATGTTTAAATAATTATTTAACGTAAATTTGAACTGATAAAAAGGGAATTAAGTAATCTAATAAAGCTATTTAAATGGTTGTGTGCTTATAAGATACCTATTCATAGAAGTAGCATCCCGAAGACTAAGTGGTGTTAGCTACTGTTGTGTCTAATAATAGGTAGTGCCCATAGCATGGTTGTGAGATATAATATATTCTATACTTTTTGTGTTTCTATACGCTACTCCAACAGTTAGTAAGGGAAACTGACACCTCAGGGATTCTGAGCCCTGGGGGGTGTTTTCCCCAACAATCCGGTGGGAGGATGGATGGCTGACTACCCCCTTTGGCCCCACACTCATCTCTTGGTAGTTACTTGTGCTGGTAGGAACATTGTTTAGTTTTACCCATATATGTTTTTAGTGGGCTATAATGGCTTGTGGTTATTCACACACATATATTCTGGATATATTTTTCTATGTATTACTATAGGTTTAACGTGTATAGGATGTGATGGCTTGAGGATCCTTACTCGGTGTATGGGTTGTAATGGCTTGAGGTATAATACCCGAAGTATGATACATGTTATGCGAGCTATGGTGGATCCTAGAAACTACATGTTTACTTTGTTGTGTGGACGTGGTGGTTCTGTTGCACGTGGTGCATATTGTGGTGCTCCACCCAGGTGTCTCCGGGTAAGCATTTTTGGAGAGAGATGCTCAGGACATGTGACGTTGGGGCAAAGCGGCAAACCAGTGGAGAAGTAGTAGCAGGGTACACATGATATTCTTTATTATATGATATTTTCTTGTATGTGTTACATGGTGTGATTAGCCATGGTTTGGTTTGGAACATAGCATACAAGTTTAGATGATGAGTTAGTTTCACTTGATGTTCATTGTTCTTTAGCATGATTTCTTTACTTTTTCACGAGAGGCTTCAGGGAGGATTATACTGAGTATACTATTATACTCACCCTATGTATATATAAATTGTCTTTCAGTTTACATGGAGATGGTTGGAGATCATGGTGGTTTCTACTAGCTTGGGGTTGCAGGAGGTGTTTAGGCTTGTGGTTGCTGGTGTTTGTACATTCTTTTGGGTACATGTAGTTTTTTCCTCTCAGTTGTAGTACTTATACATGAAATTTAATATGTGTACTTTTGTTTTCATTTATACTGCAGTCTGATTTGGAGTTGATTTGTGTCTATCATATCTCTCTCTTCTGCATGTGTTCTCTTAGACGGTAATGCCTCCCATTTTTGTGTGTTATTATTCCCTCGGTGCTAGTCGCCAACCTGGGGCCTATTGGAGGCGGGACACAGGGGTCGTTATCTCTCTTCTCACATTGTCGTCCCAGGTGGGGTACACTTTGTGGGGAAGGAATCATGACAGAGTGGTATCATAGCTCTGGTTGAGGGATTTGATGGAGTTTGGTGTTAGGCACAGGTGAGGTTTCATGGGTTGGTAGGGCAACAGTGTCATTCATGTTTAGCAAGTGAGGTAAACACTGGAAATAGGCTGAGACACAGGCATTTATGGTCCCCTATGATCTGATGTACGGAACATTAAGTTTACAATGTCTACTAAACAATTTGATACTAGTTTCAAGGTATAGACCTAGGAAAGGATCGTGCACCATTATTCTTTGTTCCTGTGTTTGAATGGGTAGACCTTGGGATATGTTAATCTAAAATTCATAAAAGGAAAAAATTAATTAATTAATGTTGAGTCTTCCATATTCTAGGTTTATGAGCTCTAACAGTTTGTTATTTTATAGGTATGGCTTCATGTCGATGTCCACGTCAGGTTTGCACAGAAATTGTCTAGCAGGCTATTCCGGAAGATCGCCGCAAGGTAGAGGTTGACGACGATGACACTTGGAGGAAGACACTCCTAGAGTTTCAGTGCTAGAGTCTGCAGAAGTACGAGGGCTCCATTTTAGATGCAGTCACAGAAGACTAGTTAGAGGAGGTCAAGATATGCTTCAGTTCGATTCTTTCTCATAAGGAACATTGGGTATCTTTGGTTGTGACGATGTTTCATGGAGCAGTGAGGCAGTGGTGGTTCTTCTTCCTCAGGGATCGTGAGGAGTAAGCGATCTCCTGGGAGGAGTTCCGAGACATGTTTAGAGTCGAGTTTCTTTCTTCGACTGTGAAGGCATCTAGTCCCCAGGAGCTTCTTACCCTTCGACAAGGGTGATCTAGTGTTTTAGTGTTTGGAATCCTTTTCAATAACCTTTTACGATATGCTTCGGACCTATTTCCAAATGAGGAGGCCAGGGCGAGAAATTTCGAGGAGGCTTTGCATCCAGAGATCCAGCACCAGGTCACCAAATTTATGATGAAAACATATATTGAGGTGCTGGAGAGGGATTAGGCTATCGAGAGGACTTTGGCCAGGACTGGATCATCACGAGGGGGGAATCGGAATGATTCTTCATGAAGTAGAGATGTGGTCCGAGGTTCCCAGCTTTCAGGGTTGAGGTGTTTCCGCTTAATTGTGGGTAGGTCGCAGCCCTTCACATCTCGTTTCTCCAGAGACAGAAACTCTCTGGCCTATGCCAAGGGATCAGGCGCCTGTTTTTCTTGTATTGGTTGTGGTCATCAACAGTTGGAGTGCCTGACCTTTCAGAGTGGCCATCGTGCACCAGGCGTTATACCCCAGGTTCCTCCGTTGAGACAGTTCCAGCCAAGGCAGCTGCAACAGGTTACACGAGCTTTAGATCAGCAGAGTGTAGATAGGTCAGGCAGAGGATAGCCCCATGATGTTCCTCGTCCTTAGAGTGCAGAGCATGGCCATGGTGGTGGTCGTCATTAGGGTTAGATAGGCCATAGAGAAGGTAATGGTCAGCATCATACTCCACTGTTGCTAGCTCTAGGTGAGCCAGACGTCGTTCGAGGTACCCTTTGCTTTTTTCAACCTTGGTGTGTGCCTTGTTTTATTCAAGAGCGACACAATCCTTCATATCACCTTCTCTTGTCAGTGATTTGGGACTTGAGGTAGAGAGGCTTCCAGTTCCCTTGGCATTGACTAAGCCAGTTGGATGTTGAGCTGATTTGTTTGAAGTATGTAGAGACTTTGAGCTAGTGATGTGGAAACACCGCTCTTGTGGAGATTTCCTATGTTTTCTAATACAACCATATTATGTCATCCTTGACATGGATTGGTGATATTCGGTGCATGCTATCATGGATTTCTTCATGTTTAAGGTCACTTTCATTTGTCTGGATGGAGAGAAAGTGGTGTTTATTGATGATCGAGATCCTCAGATGGGTCACAGGCACATTCCATCCTTATCATCCATGATGGATGATATGATGTTGAGTTCTTCATAGGTTCATTAGTTGGTGTTTCCTATGGTCTTAGAGGAGTACCCAGATGTCTTTATAGAAGTGGTTGTAGCATTACATCCTCGACGAGAGATCTAGTTTGGGATCGAGCTACAATCAGAAGCATCTCCTATCATTATCTCCAAATAGGATGGCCCTGCCTGAGTTATGAGAGCTACATATACAGCTTGATGGTCATTTAGGGTGCATTTTTATATGGCCAAGTGTGTCATCATGGGGTGCACCAGTTTGGTTCATGAATAAGGATGATGGCAGTTTGCGGTTTTGTGTCAATTATCATTGCTTAAACAAAGTGAAAATAAAGAATCTCTATCCTCTTCCATGGATTGATCATTTATTCGATAAACTAAAGGGTGAAAGTTGGTTCTCAAATATTGAATTGCGGTCAGGATATCATCTGATGCGTGTGATGTATGAGGATATCCTGAAGACTGGTTTCCATTGTCGTCATGGGCATTATGAGTTTGTTGTAATTCCTTTTGGCATGAAGAATGATCCAGTTGTATTCAAGGGATTGATGAATACTGTGTTCCGTGAGTTCCAAGAAAAGTACGTGGTAGTTTTCATCGACGACATCCTTGTGTACTACACATCTGAAGAGGAGCATGCAAATCATCTACGAGCCATTTTGGGGGTTTCTTCGCCAACATTAGTTGTTCAGGAAGTTGTTTAATTGAGATTTTTGGGATCGAGATGTCCGTTTCATGGGGAATGTTTTGTCCCAACAGGGAGTACCTATGGATCCATCGAAGATAGAAGTAGTTGTGTCTTGGGCAGCCCCCAAGACAGTGTCACAGGTGCAAAGTTTCCTTGGTCTCGCAAGATACTATAGGAGGATCATAGCCAATTTCTCCTGAGTTTCTACACCTATAATAGCTTTTACTAGGAAGGATTAGGCATTCATATGGACTAATTAGTGTCAGGCCACTTTCAAGTATCTAAATGAGTAGTTAATTAGTGCTCCAGTCTTTTGTCTTCTAGGTGAGAGAGTACAATTAGATGTTTTCTGCGATTATTCACATCTAGGGTTAGGTTGTTTTCTCATGTATTAGAGTTCAGTTGTTTTTTATGTGTCTTATAAGTTCCGTTCCCATGACTGCAACTATGCCACCCATGATCTTGATTTGGTAGCTGTGTTGTTTGCTCTGATGTTTTGGAGACATTTACTCATTGGTGAGTTCCTTTTGGTTTTCATTGATTATAAGAGATTGAGGTATGTTTTCTCCCAGTATGACTTGAACTTACGACAATGTCGGCGGATGGAGTTCATTCCGGAATATAACTTAGAAATATTGTATACACCTGGAAGATGGAATTTTGTAGCTGATGCGTTGTGCCGAAAGTCACGTAGTGATGTTGTGCATGAATCTGGTGATTCCTGTAGAGTAATGGAATAACTATCATAATTACGTATTGATATGGGAGATTTTGGGGGTAGAGGTTGTCTTTTTCAGATGATAGTACAATCATCCTTGGTGCAGAAGGTGGAAGAGTCCCAGTTGGGGGATCTTGAGGTGGAGGTCTGGAGAGACCGAGTTATTTGTGGTGAGGCCCCTCATGGTTGGTCGGAGGATGAACAACACTGAGTGTTGTATCATGGAAGGATTTTTTATCCCATGACGATGTGTGAGATGGTTCTCAAAGAGTTTCATATTTAACCTTTAGCGGTGCATCTTGGTGTGACCAAGAGGTAAGGAGCCTTGAGGAGTCAATTTTGGTGGCCTGTGCTGAAGCGTGCAGTTGCCAAGTTTATGTCTCAATGTTTAGTCTGCCTGAAGGTGAAGGCCGAACACCATGTTCTGGGTGGTCTTCTCTAGAAATTAAATATTCCTTAGTGGAAGTGGGAGGACATATCAATGGACATTGTTACAGGTTTAGCTCGAGTTCCCAAAGAACATGATGCCAATTTGGGTGGTAGTGGGTCGTTTAACAAAATCCGCCCACTTCATAGCGATCAAGGAGTCGAGCTTAGTGGATGTCTTGTTGAGGATGTATCTAGAGGAGGTGTTCAGACTTCATGGAGTCCCTAGGATGATTTTTTCTGATCGAGATCCGCGTTTTACCTCCAGGGTGTGGAGAGGTCTCCAACATGCTTTTGGTTCTCAACTATGCCTTATCACTGCTTTTCATCCTCAAACAGATGGTCAGAAAGAGCGAACCATCCAGAATCATGAAGACGTGTTATGCTCTTGTGTTCTCGATTTTGGAGGTTCATGGATGAGGCACTAACCATTGGTGGAGTTCACTTTCCATAATAATTTTCACTCCACCATCGGTATGACATCGTTTGAAGCCTTGTATGGTCGGCCATTCTGTTCTCCGTTGTGCTGGACTGGGGTCAGAGAGTCTGCAATTATCTGACCGAAACTAGTGAAGAATAAAACTGAGATGGTTCATGTGTTTCGTAAGAGGATAAAGACAATGAAAGATCTCCATAAATCATATGTTGGTCAAATAAGGATACCCTTAGAGTTTAATGTTGGGGATCATCTGTTTCTGAAGGTGGCTCTCCGTCGTGGGCAGCGAAGGTTTGGTCGTGGAAGTAATCTTTCTCCTCGGTTGGATGGGCCTTCAAGGTTTTATCTCATGTTGGAACTGTGGTGTATCGAGTAGCACTTCCCCCACAGATGATTCTGATACATTATGATTTCCATGTATCACAAATCCATCATTGTCTTCATGAATTACTCTCACATAATCGACTGGGGAGAGATCAATGTTAATGATGATGTAACCTTCGAGGAACGACCTATAGAGATCCAAGACCACATGTAGAAGGTGTTTTGCGGGCGTTCTATCCCCTTACTTTGTGTCTTGTGGTGACACAATGGCATGGAGGATAGTACCTTGGAATTAGAGTGACAGATATGTGCTCTGTACCCAAAGTTGTTTGATGTTTACCTATTTTTATTTAACAATGTTCCCTTTGTGGTTATACCTTTCATGTTTTATTTATAAATTCATTTTTTTTTCTTTTTTGGATTTCACTCTTTTGAGAGGTATCTCGATGGGTGGTTTTTTGGACTGTTATTCATTCATTGTATCTTTAGGATTGTTTGGAATTCTCGAAGATGAGAATGTTTTGAGAGGTATCTGATGTAATGTCACAAAACTCTCCAGTCCCTTAGTTTGTGAAAATATGGTGTTTGTGGTGTTCCGGGTGGTCAAGGTGACATATCCCCAAAACATTTCCAAATTTCCAATTCTGTGAACAGATCCATCATTGAACAGTTCTATCGGTGAGTTTTTGTGAACAGTTCTATCCATGAGGGTTTGTGAACAGTTCTATTAGTGGGGTTTTTTGAACAGTTCTATTAGTGATGTTGTGTGAAGAGTTCTAATGGTGAGGTCTATTGGTAACCTCTAACAGTGAGGTCTATAGGTAACCTCTAATGGTGAGGTCTATTGGTAACCTATAACCATGAGGTCTACTAGTAACCTCTAACGGTGAGGTCTAATGGTGAAATTTTCTTTCCTTTGCCAAATTTTTTGTTTTGTGAGTAGTATTCCCAGAATGGTAACCTCTAATAGTTGGTGTACAGTAATGGTAGTTGTACAGTACCGGTAGGTGTACAGTACCGGTAGGTGTACAGTACCAGTTAGGGTATAGTACATGTAGGTGTACAGTAATGGTAGGTGTGCAGTACCGGTAGGTGTACAGTAATGGTAGGTGTATAGTAAAGGTAGGTGTAATGTACTGGTAGGTGTACAGTAACAGTAGGTTTATAGTATTTCCTGAACGGTGAGGTCTATCAGTAACCTCTAACAGTGTGGTCTAACGGTAACCTCTAATGGTGAGGTCTATTGGAAACCTCTAACAGTGATGTCTATCGGTAACCTCTAACTATGAGGTCTATCGGTAACCTTTAACGGTGAGGCCTAACAGTGACCTTTTATTTTATTTTCCAAATTTTGAGTGTGTGAAAAGTGTTTCCACCTTCATACAGTTTCACTCCTTTGACATTTCCTTTGATAAAATATAAATTTAAAGCCTTATTTTGAGGACTCTTAAGGCTGATGCAAATTCCATAAATCCTATATTAATTATTCCTATTTCTCAGGATGATTTTACTTGGTAAAGCCGTGTCGGTTAACGCGATCCGATTTTAATTGGGAATTAATTATATCTTAAACTGTCACCCCATTAAATCTTCAAAAGGGACACGATATCATCCTACCTTGTTATTCCTCATTGTTCTTTTCTATTGGATAATAGAACCTTTCAATCCTTCCCATAGGAGTTGCACAATCAAACCTTACTCCTCAGATTGGTTCCGCTCTGTTTTGATGCAACCTAGCTATATCGGTCTATCTTCGATATAAGGTATGTTTTATAGTCGATCCTTTGGGGATCATATCCTCTTGTTTCTCATTTCCATGGTATAGCATGTAATCTCCATACTTCTAATGGGGGTTTTCTTCGGGTTAGGTTGGTGCTGTCGTACCATGGCATCCTTGGGTGGATATAGTTGTCGCGAGAGGAGGATCATGACCTGTTATGTGGATAAAGAACATGATGAACTATTTGATGTAGGGTATTCGTTGATTCTCTTTTATTTTATGTGCAACTCTATTGTTAGCATGTTTAAACCCACTGGATGACAATGGAATTGACATAATAAATACTTTAACCGTATAAATAAATTGATATTGATCTTGTGTTATTACCTAATATTTTGCTAGATACTGTGATATCTATGCATGCTTTGATTAGCTATTTGTTCTTGAGGGAAATCAGTAAAGAATGTAAATTAGGATTAATTGATAATTTTTGGGTAAAGATATAGAGGCATGTAAATGAATTTTGTTCTTGTTGTAATTTAATGTTAATCAAATTGGTGCCGTAAGCATGTTTATTTATTGTGATAGATTATTGAATTGGTTTCCCAAATTTGGAACCTACGAGTAACAAATCTGTTAATTAAAAATGGTTTAAAGTCCTGATTGTTTGATAATTCTTTAAGGGGTTCTGAGTTACCCTTTTGTTTTTAAAGGTCCAAGAGCCCAATTAATTTGGTGTTTGTTTTCCTTCTTCTTGTGCTATGATGTGATCATGTATGGATGTTGTGATATATGGGGGAATGGAGGCTTTTGGTGGTGGTGGAAGATGATGCCTAGAGTGGCGAGATGCATCGGTTTATGCATGTGGGTCTCGAGGAGGACACCAGGGATGATGGAATGGAATGGATGTGATTGTTGGATGCTAGGTGATTTTGTTTAGTTGTGTATATAATTAATTATCCTCCACTTATTATGGAAGCTAGTCTTACTTACCCTTCTTCTGAAATAGGCGAAGATAGGTAGGTTATTCCCCTTGATTTCCGTGTTTAGCTTCTCAAGAAAGGATTGGTATATGCTATTTCTATAATCGGAAAAGACTCTACGGGTAGTACATCTACTCACTGTATTGATCCCCCATATGTTTCGTAGCATAGTATATTTTTCTAGAATTCCTATGAATGTGGGAAAGTAATTCATTAATGAATAATTTAATAAATGGTGTTATCCAATGGTGATCGAGATGCAGGAACATAATTATGAGGTTGTAATTTTTGAAGGAACGGTTGACATTGGGTGTGATACTAATTACATTTAATGTGGAATTGTTCATGGTTAATTATTGTTTAAATAAATAATTAACATATAGTAGAACTGATAAAAATGGAATTTAGTAATCTAATAAATCTCTTTAAATGGCCGTGTGCATATAGGATTCCTTGTCTTAGAAGTAGCAGCCTGGAGTCTGAGAGGCATTAGCTGCAGTTGTGACTAAGACTAGGTAATTCCCTATAGTGTGGTTGTGAGATATAATATATTCTGTAATTTTTGTGTTTCTATAGGCTACTCCACCCTTTCAGTAAGGGCGACTGACCCCTTGGGGATTTTGAGCCCTGGGGGTTGTTTTCCACAACATTCTAGTGGGAGGATGGATGGCTGACTACCCCTTGGGCCCCACTCTATTCTCTTGGTAGTTACTGGTGCTGGCAGGCACATTGGTTAGTTTTCCCTATATATGTGTGTAGAGTTTTGTAATGGCTTGTGGTTATTCACACACATATATTCTTGATATAGTTTTCCATGTACTACTATAGGTCTAACGTGTATAGGCTGTGATGGCTTGAGGATCCTTACTCGGTGTATGGGCTATAATGGCTTGAGGTATAATACCTGACATATGATACAGATTATGTGAGCTGTGGTGGCTCCCAGAAACTACCTGGTTACTTTGGTGTGTGGACGTGGTGGTTTTGATACACGATGTGGATATTGTGGTGCTTTGCCCATGTGTTTGTGGGAAATCCTTTTTGAGAGAGATGCTCAGGACGTGCGGCATTGGGGAAAAGGGGTAAACCATAGGGGAAGTAGTAGTGGGGTACCCTTGATATTATTTATTATATGATATATTAATGTATGATTTACTTGGTGAGAGTAGCCATGGTGATGTTGGTAATTTAGTATACCTGTTTAGATGACGAGTTAGTTTCACTTGTTCTTCACTGTGCATTAGCATGCATTCATTACTTTTGCATGAGATGATTCTAGGAGGATCCTACTGAGTATATTTTTATACTCACCCTGTGTATATATAAACTATTTTCCAGTCACTTGGATCAAGTTGGTGATCAAGCTGGTTTTTACTAGCTTGGGGTTGCAGGAGCTGTTCGGGCTTTTGGTTGCTGCTATTTTTACTTTCTTTTGGTTAATTTCAATTTTTTTCCTTTCAGTTATAGTACTTCTGCCTGAAATTTCATATGTGTACTTTTGTTTTTGTTTATATTGTATCTTGAGTTGGAGTTTATTGGTGTATATCTTATCTATATATTCTGCATGTGTTCTTTTAGAGTGTAATGCCTCCCATTTTGTATGTTACTATACCCTCGGTGCTAGTTGCCAACCGAGGGCCTACTGGAGGCAAGACTCAGTGGGTCATTATCCCCCTTCTCACATTGCCGGCCCAGGAGGGGTACACATTGTGGGGAGGGGGTCGTGACAATACTCCAATATGAGAAATTAAGGGAAGTCGATGTTATTTGGATATAAATGTTATGATTTACAATGGAAGACTTTGTGATTAATATCTACTGATTTTGGGGTTTCAAGATTAGTTTGGATGATATTGGTGGATTCTACGGATAATTTATTTTTGAATCATCTTTATTGAAATTTCCATATTGATTGTTGAATTTTAGAGATTAAGAGTAGTTTTTCTCTTTCTAAAATATTATCCTTTTGGGATTATCTAATCTTTTACTAAAAATTTGGTTTTTTTAATGTCTAAAGTAATGGGAAATATGTAGTTCATCGTTTTTGGATTATGTGATTCTCTAGATGTTTATTCTAGTGCTTTTGATGTGACCAAGTACTATTTAATACTCATTATTTGTAGAAAATATGTGGTTGTGGTAGAATTTTAGAAAAGTATGAGATTCTACATGAAATGTAAGAATGTTTCATTAAGTTCATTTTCAAGCTGTTAAATAAATTCATCAACATTTTGAAAAGAAACTTAAAACAAAAATATTGTTTGTATACTATTCCTACTACAAAATCAAATACGATTTACCCCATCAAAATTTTGGTGTTTTCATACTGTTAACATTATCCAAATCATATGTTCTATCATGTTCCATCAATAATTGAAACACAATTTTCTATTCCATATACATGTTTTCATTGTATCCTAGTATGGGTGATCTCAAGTGACCTTTTTACGTATCTTTCATTCTTTTAAATTTATATTTATGTTGACACTTTTTTTGATGTGGGACTTTCAATGATGTTTATGAAGGACCTCGGGACACCCTGAGAGGGGAGGGGTGAATCAGGGTGACAAATTTTTCTTTTAATGTGACAGATCTTGTTCCCACGTTGATAGGAACTTGTTGAACCTGTATGATGAATATGATCAGAAAGCAAACATTAACATGCACAGAAAAGACACATCACTTTTTACTTGGTTCACTAATAAGGGATAAGTCTAGGGAGAATACGCCGACAAGTTGTCGGTCATACCAAATTCCACTAATATTCACTAGATGTTGATTACAAAGGTTCGGGCACAGTCACTCTGTCCCAGGCTCACTGCCTTTACAATGGTTCAGGGATAGCTCACTCCTTCCCTCTTGTCACTCCCATTCACTCCCCCTAGCTCACTGCCCTTGATGAAGTCACACATAGTTTATAGATGTGAAGGTCTCTTCATCATTGCATAAGAATACATCCTATGTTCTCTGTAGATGCTCTATTAAAGTCCAATTCTCACCAGAAGACGAATCTCACTTTGCGCTGAGGGTACCGGGCGATCTTCCAGCTTTCGTGCAACTTCAAAATGCAGATGTACTTTAACAACCCTGGCGCACTTCTCCAAGCCCGGCGTGTAAGTTTCAATCTCGCGCGCAAGTCACTTGCACGATACAAATTCGGCGCGCAGGTGACACCAACCCACTTGCGCAACACTGCCTCTTTCAACTTTGAACATGTGCGATGTTGCGCCTTCAACTCCCTAACCGCCTTGGTCGCGCAGCCAACAACCGGCGCACAACCTCTACTTGCAAGACCCAACAACCACTTGAGCGACTCAACTACTTGTGCGACGAGAGCTCGAAAAATCTCTAAGTCTTGAACTTCGTTAAAAATGATGAGGGGCGGTCATCTATTTATAGGAAAACATGACCCCCTGCGCGGTGGCATGCAGGTCTTCCCTCGGCGCGGAGGTTCCAGCATGCAGCTCGTCCTTCTTAGCCTCTGTCATGATACTCACCTGTGCGACCACACAAATACTTGCGTGACCTTCTTTACTTTTCCATATTTTGAAGTTATAATCTTGAAAAAAATAGAAGCGCAAGTTTCCAATCCTCCTAGGCATCAGCGCACAAGTCTCTTCATGGTGCGTAGGTCACTTGCGTGACTAGCCCAAAACGTGCACAGTCCTTACCCCTTTACCATTTTCTTATGTTCTGATCTTGAAAAACATATGGTGCACAAGATATTTCTTCTTCAAGTACACGACGCCACCTTCAATACTGTTGTCTGCTTGAACTGTATGATCTCTTTGATAGTACACATTCTGAACTTCCATTAAGGATTGACAACAAACACCAACCATACTCCAAATCATGCATAGAAGACCATGGTTCCAACAGTTTCTATGTCCAATTATAAAATTGTGAGAACACAATTTATAAAAGGGTGAAGGATGAAACTTCCCAGGTAAATAAAGAATATGAAATTTTCATATTTTATTAATATTTGTGAATTTAAAATTTATTTTACTTTAAACGGGATACTATGTTTGATGGCGTACTCGACACGCCGCAATGGGTTCCCCCGAAGCCTTATATTGCACAAAAAGCTGAGTCATACTAATAATAATAATATAATATTATTATTATTTTATATGGAGGCTAACACCTGGGGATTTTATTATCAACAATGAACAAAACATACCATATTATGATTATAAATGTATTTTATTTTTTTACAAATATCCAATAAGATTTAGATGCCTAAAATGGGAATGAATCCAATTTTAAGCATAAATAATCAAATATTTAAAAAATGTAGTTTTACCTCATTTTGAAGGAGTGCCCCATTAAAATCTAATTTTTTCACTATTATAAGTTTCATTTGAAAAAAAAACTTCTTCGTTACAAAAGGGATATCAAAATTTACTTTGGGTAAATTTTTGGTATATTTCTGATAAAGTTCATTTTTTAATGAATATTTAAAAATAATGGATTTCATGTCAAAACTATATTTTCCCATGATTTATTTATGTGGTTAGATTATATTTTTAAATGGTTTTAAAGTGTAATGGGATTATATTTTTACCATTTAATCCAATTATGGCCATTGGATTTAATTTCACTTTGAAATTGGACATAAACATTGGATAATGTGTTTGTAGTTTTTATTTCTTAAAAACAGGCTTTCTAATATTGACAAAGGAAATAATTTTTAAATTAATTTATGACAATTATATGTTTTAATTTTGTAAAATATATTTCATTTATGAATTAATAATATCAAAATTATCTTCAGGTGATTATTTGGTATTTTTCTAAACAAGTCCAATTTTTTATGAATAGTGAATAACATTGCAAAGTATTTAAAAACCAATGTTTTCATTTAAATGAAATTTTACAACTTCTGGGAATTGAATTTCAAAAAATATACATATATGGCTTCCATCAGTATGTAAAATTGGTTCAATAAGATGAGAATATTTTTTTGGTGAATAATAACTTTTGATTTTTATTTACCGCAGTTAATGGTAATTTGGGTAAGTCAAGGTAAAAATAATATTATAATGTTATAAAATTACATTAACACTTGTACTAAACATATTATAGCAGTAATTTTTGACCAAAAAATTCATTTGGTAGAACTTGTTTCCATTGAAAGCCATTTGGGTATGATAATTACATTAATAAAATATTATTTAATGTAACATTTAAAATATAAAAAACTTGTATTTTATCCTAATTTTTTTAATGTGTGGTAATGTAATTTATATCATTGACCATAAAGATTCATTAGTAATATAAAAATATTTCCCAAATCATGGTATTTTATTTATATTTTTTAGACATCAAATAAATAAATTTATTTAAGATACAACGATGATGTAATGATACCTCAATAATGAATGTTTTTAATAAATGAGATTATAAATATTAAAAAAATTAATTTAAAACATTTAATTTCATCCTCAAATTTTTGAGATGAGGGTGACATGTTATTTTTTAATTAATGATTGTTTTTTAAAAGAATCAAGTTGGGGTGTATTTTTTAAATTGTCATGATATGAATAGTATAAAAATTGTCATAAATGAGTTTTGAAATCAATTAATATTTATATAAATGGAAAAATTGTCCTAAAAATATATGATTCAACAAAATGACATATATTTTGTTAAAAATATCATTGATGATCCATTTTTGGTCTCTTTGATATTTATTGTGAATAAATTAACCAAATAGTAAGAATATATAAGAAGACATGGTAAAAGGTAAATAAGATATCAAAGGATTAAATAAAAATGATAATGAATAATAAAATATCCAAAACCTATCCAATTCTTATTGGATGATTTTATTTAGATTTATATTCATCTTATATAGAACTTAATGAGTTTTGGACCTTTTTAATACTGAAATAAATCTATAATTAAATAATACTTCCAAACATTCGTAAAGAGACCCTCTACCCTCTTATAAAATGACACAACTTCAAACCAAATACTCACCCATATAATGCACAATGTCTCATACATAATATACCCAAAAAATCTCCTAAAATCATTATTTTCATCCCATAATCCTTATCTTAGGATGAAGACACGTAAATGTAGTCTTTTTGTTCAAACCTATGGGAGTTACCCAATTTAAAGGTAAGGTTTTCCCTCAAGTTCTCTTCTTTTAAAATACTTCTTCACTTCATAAGATCATATAAATAATTTCTTACACCAAAAAAAACTATATCCTCAATATAAAAGTTTTTTTTGTGAATTATTTTCACGACCCGACCCTACCCGGGCTCGAGCCGCAACTACCCCAAGCTCGACTCCATAGGCCAGGGGCTGGCGACTAGCGCCGAAGGCACAATAACTCGGGGAGGCCTTTTTCTAAGTACTTGTACACACACGCAACACCCTAAATGAAAAAGAGCAAAGAAAAAAGAAAAGAAAAGGGCAACTGATATAAATAAACCACAATGTGCATCGACCTCTAGAAGTACAAAGAATGTACAGAAAGTAAAATGAAAAGAAAAAGTGGCAAACTCGTGCCCAACCAGCAATGTGCCACAAACCGGCAACAGGTGAACAAAAGTAAATGGCTTGAAGAGTTCCCCACCTGGTACCCGACTCCGACCACTGCACGTGATCCAATCTCCCATGCTCCTAAGCACCTCTGAAGTCATGACCAACCTGTCCGTCTTCTTCAAGGGCACACCAAGTGCAGGAAAACCCCATGCAGGGGTGAGTAGAAAAATACTCAGTAGGATACCCCGAAGGCTCAAGGGAGCAACAAAGGAGGTACCGAAGGGTGATCAGTAGAGCGAACAGAAAAAATTAGAGTACAACTGAAAGTGCATTAAGGAGTACAGTAAACTGTCTAGCTCAACCCAACAAGAGAAAGGAGATAGACTCGTCCAGACACAAAGATTTGGAAACGGTGAGAAGATGAACTTTTCGTTGAGTCTTCGCTACCTATATTAGGAGAGTAGACTTGTACAACCATGAGAATCTAGACATGGAATGCAGGTGGCATACCTCACGCGTCTTCGCCTCACCTGGAAGGAGAGTAACCAAACCCAGGAAGTGGGTACCATAACAAGGTATATACAAGTCCATATGATCAATAGAAATCCCGATAATGGTCGTAAGGGGATCTTCATCCCATAGCTCAGCCCAAGAAAAGAGTAGCCAACAGTCCCAGAAGAAAACACAATCGATGCCAAGCATCCCACACGTCTGCCCTGAACTACAATTCAAGGGCTTAAACCACCACACCTCGACACTATCCTCTTTGGGCGGCAATGACTCCCCCTCAAGGTTTTATGTCACGTCCCAAGGACGCGTCTCGGTGGGGGAATAGATCCTCGTACTTGAGAGTTCTGAGGGAACGTCAACCACAACTCGTCACGGCCCCGCAGTCGAGAAGTCTTCTCAATGTCGATAGGTAACACCATGCCCATACCTGCTGGAGGGTCCCTGGAAGTCAACGGGTTCCCACTACAGGGAGACCCGGAAAGTCGACGGGTGCCACACTGCCCAGTCCCGTAACAGGGTAATCCACTGGAGGGCGACCCGGCTAAAGTCGGCGAGCGGACCACTAACCAGCCCACCTGAAGGTAACCCGGCATCGGGGACCACTATCCATCTTAGCTAGGGGTAATCCCAACAACGGGGACCACTACTCAGCCCAACTGGAGGTAATCCTGGCATCGGGGACCACTGCCCATCCCCACTAGAGGTGAGCCCGACATCGGGGACCACTGCCCAGCCTAGCTGTAGGTAAGCCCGTAACTACTTTGGCCATCCCTGCTAGATGGTACTGCTCGGTGAACACTGCTATACTGGTCATCCCTGCTGGATGGTAACCCACTGGTGAGCCCTCCTCAAAACATCCTGAGCCCTACTGGAAACAATCTCAGCCCTTCTGGAAACAACCTCAGCCCTGCTGGAAACAACCTCAGCCCTGCTGGAGACAACCTCAGCCCTGCTGGAAACAACCTCAGCCCTGTTGGAAACAACCTCATCCCTGCTAAAATTACCTCATCCCTACTTGAAACAAACTCACCCTGCTGGTATCAACCTCATGGGAAGAGGTTTGGTGCCCGGTTAAAGTGTTGGTCAAACCAAATCTACAAGAACTCCACCAGGGAACACGGGGTGACGGGAGAAACTCCCCAGGCCTCACAAGGCAATCCTGCTCCAATCCTCTGAGTCACTGTCGAAGCAGACCGAGAAATATCATCCCAGAAAGTGGAAAAAACACCCACGCTGCACAAAAACTCGTAGTCATAAACGGTGCCGCAGTCCAGTGAAAGGGCACAGTACTGAAACCCATAACAGGTGAAGAAGTAGAGGAACCAAACCATCTCTATCGGCCAAACCATCGAGAACAAGACTAGGAGGAGACCACTCAACCCTGCTGGTCAGACAAAAGAGCACCGGGCCAGGGGAAACTCCACCCTACTTGTCAAACAAACGAGTTTAGAGGGGCCCTCTACGTCGCAAAAGGTCAATGTACGTAAAGAAGAACACCACACGCACATGGGTCCCACACGACGTGTGGCCCCAAGTCAACCCCAACAAACTGCACAAACGTTCTCAGGTACAAACCACACTTACCTCCAATCGCTCTCGTATTCTCCCAGGGTATACCTCATTCCATCCCAAAGGCTATCGTGCACACGACACCCAGTGTCAACGCGAAGGCGTTACGTAACAACTCCACCTCAAAGGCCCATGCACAACCAACCATATCTCGTGAATCATTTCCATAACTCTCCCATGAGTGTGTGATCACACGCCAAGGGTCTGCTACAAACATTGTAGGGTGAACCACCACCAGAGCACCTTTCATGCTTCCATATTTAATATGATCTCACAAGAGGCTCCACAAAACCCAACAGATCGCATCGTTGTAAACCTAGTGGAAAAACACGCGAGATAGACTACTTACTCGCCTGAAACAAATATCCGACGAAAAAGTCACCAACACCGCCTCACGCCCGAACGACGTCCCGTGATCCTGAGCCTCAGCCCCGAAAATAGTCAGGCGCATCGCACCATTGCGATCCCCTCGGGAAAACATGTAAAAAGAACAACTCATTTGAGTGTAATGGATATCTGAAAAAAAAAAGATACATTTTGGCGCCTCGCACACGAGCGGTGCTACATGGGACCCGCATCCCGGTCCCGAAACACAATGAACGGATCACACTGTTGCGATCCTCTCGAGAAAGAAAACAGGATGGACAAATCACTTGTCCAAATCGGACACCCAGTGATAAAGATGGAAAAAATTACCGCCAACGCCCTAACGGCCCTCGCGGGGCCCGCACCATCGTGCGGAATTACAGCGGGCAGACCGCGCCAACGCGATTCCCTCAGAAAAACACCCAACATCGACTGCTCGCACGCCCTGAATGGACGTCCGATGAAAAACTCGCTAAAAGCTGCACGCAGCTCAAAAGACGGGTCGTGAGGCCCATGCCTCCACTCCAGCTTCAACGTCAGAAATCATACTGGAAAACTCTGCCCTGATGCCAGTGTCGCAACGCCACTAACGGTGCTCAAAACGGACATCAGATGCACCCACGTCGTCCAAAACAATTTTTCCGGAAAAAATTCAATCACTTAAAGATGCATCGTGCCTCCGAGGCCCCTCATTTCGGGAATTAAAAATTCTCGAAACCATCTCAAAAAGAATTCCTCTCATTCTGAGGCATGCGCCGCTACAGACAGCTCACGAAATCGACTCCCGGTTTATGATTTATTGAAGTATAAATAATTTTATAATAATAATAATAATATATTATTATTATTATTATTATTATTATAACCTTAATAATAATAATAATAATCTTTTAATCCTAAAACCAGACCGGGCATTCGGCCGGTCTTCTTCTCCCGATAGGACCCGCAGCGTGCGAGTCCTTATTGGCCAGTTGGGGTAAGTAGACCCCGGTCCTCCCTCGCCTCCACCGGCCGGCCTTCCGCGCCGCCTACACAAGACGCCCGCCAACAAGTGCTCTCTTGGCCTCCTCCACGACATCCCGTACTGACCCAGCACCGGCCTCCACTGAAGGGAGCTGCTCCGCTGCGCTCGCGCCAACCGCCCTACTTGACTGCCAGCCTTCTCCTCGCCACGGCCAGCCGCTCTCCCTGCTCGCCCGGAATCCACCGCCGCTGACCCAACCTCCGCCGCAGCTCCGCCTCACTGAATCTCCGGACCGTCGTGCTAGACGGCCGGAACACCCATAACCGGCCAGAAAACTTCAATAACCCCATGTTTTCGGCGGACGACTGCGAGTGCGTCTGGACTCAGATTTTAAAACCGAAATATACAACATTAGAGCATTAAATATACTACACAAACATGGGCCACGCTTGAAAATAATGTTGCAATTCGATGAAAAATTATGAATCCAAAGGAGGTGCTGGAGTTTAAAATAAACGCGCGATCCTATCTTGTTGGGCTTTGCCCGGTGCTTCGCCGCCGAACCGCCGCCTTGCCAGAGCCGCGTCGCTAGAGGGGAGGAGGGTAGGAGGAACTTCTTCTCCATGGTTGAGCACTACTTCTAGGGTAAAGGGGAATGAGAGGGGTGGTGTTAGGGTTTAAATAAGGAATAAATTAATTAAAATTTAATTAATTTAACCCCTAATTTATCACGCACCCGAAACTCTCAACGGGGTCGAGGTTGATCCTCCCCTAGGTTAAACAACACCTCTCGAGCACAATGGAGGTCTCGTAATTTTAATCTAAAACCCCGTTCAAAAGTTTTTAAACTTAGCGCCTGAGGCTGCCAAATTACGAAAACGCCCCTGGTGGCATTTTTCACAGACGGGTCGTGCCCGCGAAAGTTACACCCCTCTTAGGATAAACAGAACGCTATGAACTCAACAGTACCCTCATTTTTCCAATCCTAGCCACTGTTTAATAGATACTTGAGCTTCACCCTTAAACTAATTAATTAATTAATTAATTCATCTGTTTAACATTCTGAAAGCGAGCGAGGGATCCAAACGTCCCGCGCTGACAAGTTTTATGTCGTTCCGGGGGTAAAAACCCTATTCCAGACCCATCCATACACTCAAATCTTTGATCTGAATGACATTTTAGGAGTTATCCAATTTATTTGGTGTTCCCAGTGTGAACGCACTGAAAATTTAATTTCGGCGACTCTGGGCCTCAGAATCGCACGTCGTCAGAAGGCGCTGCTCTGGAATATCATCAAGAATATTCAAAAGTCTTTCATAGTAGAAACCGGGTTCTCACATCATTTCATCCTTCAATATTTTCGTCCCCGAAAAGGAAAACTAGGGAGAAAAACAGGGTACTAATCCCACACCTCGTTTTCCCATACCCAGAAGAACCCACACACTGCTCAGCGTCACCGCACGCATACCAAAGGATTGATCCATTCAAGCAAGGTCAGCCCTTACCGATGTCATTCACCCACTTCAGACTTTGTGGTTAGGTCAAGGTGGTAGGGAACTTTGCCATCCCTTTGCACGGTCTCAAACGGTCCGAAGGCTCTCAGGGGTAGCTCACCTCCCCGACCGAACCTCTACATCGCATGCCGCGACTGGAATCACGCCCCACACCTAGAACAAGTCCCGATGATTCCCTCTTTAGAATATCCTTATATTGAAACACCGAAGTATATCTGATCACATAATATTTCACATTCGATGCCTCACAACCTAGACTCACTTACACACTCGGAGAGAGAGGAAGTCAAAACCATCTACTAAAGAGAAAAGGTCTTACGCCTTTTACCTTATCGAAACAGGGTTACACTGACGCCATGCGTCACCCTGGTAACACCTCAAGCAAGGAGCAGGGAGGAAATCATTTCATAGGCGGTGTCTAAAAATTATACTAAAAAAAGGAAGAGATGTAGAGTGTACCTCTTATCACTTCATGCTCTACAAGATCATAGAACTCCAAAGCTCGCGGCGATCTATGGCCCCAACTGTCAGCTCTGGGAGCCTGACGTGGACCGCCTAGTGGTTTTGGGAAGACCTTGTAATGCCATCCCCCACTACCAGCTCCTCTCACACCTCTGCTAGAACCACCTCTCTGGGTACTACTCCTATCATGGCGCTGCCTCTGTCGTGGTGGTGCACCTGCTGCCTGCCCGAAGCTCTCAGCAACTCGGGTCGGGCTTTCTCGTGCCAAGTGACCTCTCCCGTCACTAAAACAACACTGACTCACTTTGGGCTGCACTAGTGCCCTCCGATGACACTATAGTGTATGACCATGCCCCTGAGTCCGGTGTTCAGAAAGCCACCTGCGTCGAGGTCCTTCTTGCTGACGCCCACTAGCTTTGACAGACGTCTCCGCTCCAACGTGCCTGCTGCCACCACCAACTACGGAATGTGAAAAGAAGCTCTCTGTCACCAATGCCTACTCTAGCACCCCTTCATATGTTGAAATTTCCAAGGGTAGTATGAAAACATGAATATCTTGGTGGTGACCCTGCTCAAACATTCGTGCTCGGATGTTGTCGTCATGGACAATGTCTGGGTAAAAGCATGCATGGTCTGCAAAGCTAGCCGCGTACTCGGCCACCGTCATCCCTCCCTAATGAAACTGAAGGAGCTCCTGAATCCGAACAGAGCGCAATCAGGAGGTAAAAAACTCCTCATGTAGCAACAACTAAATTTCTTCCCATGAAAGCAATGACTCGTCAAGAAACTGAGTCACCAGACTCCACCAACGCCAAGCTGCTCTACAAAAAAGGTTGGCTGCCAAATCCACTATCTGATCTTCCGGCATCTGCACATGCCTGAAAAGGTGAACCACTGCCTCTAGCCAAACTTCTGCTTCCTGAGGGTCTGGATCAGCACTGAACCTCAGCGGTCTCTGCCGCTGGAACTCACGGAGTGCGCTCAACCTGAGCTCATTCTCAGCCTGCTCTGCTGACACTTTCTGCTTCTCAACAGAAGGGGGTGCTTCTACCGGCCCACCTGGAGAAAGGGGATCGCGTGATGGGTCCTGGACTTTGGCCTCGTAGCTCATAGGGTCACCATCACACACCGAAGCTGGTATCCTAGCTGGCTATCTTCACAGAGACATCCTAAAAATTACCAACAAGTGCTGCAGTCAGATGAGCATATATGTATATACCAATAACAACGATGGGGAGCTGACTCAAGAAGGAAAATCAAAGACTCGATCCTATGTGATGCACAAACCAATTTTTTCCCTGCAACAAGTGTCTCAGCATGCCGAGTCGACAAGCGGGTTATCATGGTCCTGGTGAATAGATACGTCAGTTCCTGCACCATCACGGGACTCCCTGGCCTGAGAGCCGCTCTCGAGACATGTTAACACTGTTGCCTTGAATCCCAACCAATTCCTTTTTATTTTATGGATGTCCAAAAAACGTCCCAAGGAACGAACCACCTTTGATACCACTTTGTCGTGACCTGGCCCTACCCGAGATCTAGCCACAACTACACCAAGACCGCCTCCATAGGCCAGGTGTTGGAGACCAGCGCCGAAGGCACAATAACTCGGGGAGGCCTTTGCCTATATACCTATACACACACACGCATCACACTCAATGAAAAAGTGCATATTAAAAAATAATAGCAAAGGGAAACTTCTATAAATAAACCACAATGTGCATCGACCTCTATAAGTACAAAGCATGTACAGAAAGTAAACTGAAAAGAAAAAGGGGAAACACGTGCCCAACCAGAAAAGTGCCACAACCCGGCAATAGGTGAACAAAAGTAAATAGATGGAAGGGTTACCCGCCTGGTACCCGACTCCGACCACCGCATGCGGTCCAAGATCCCAATCTCCTAAGCTCCTCTAACGTCATGACCAACCTATCCGTCGTCTGCAAGGGCACACTAAGTGCGGGAAAATCCCAAGAAGGGGTGAGTATAAAAATAATCAGTGGGATACCCTGATGGCTCGAGGGAGAAAAAAAGGATGTACCTAAGGGTGAGAAGTAGATCAAACAGAAAGAAGTAGAGGAGTACAACTGAAAGTGGAGTAAAGAGTACAATAAAGCATCTAGCTCAACCCAACAAGAGAAAAAAGATATACTCGTCCAGACACAAGGATCTGGAAACGGTGAGAAGATGAAGTTCTCTTCGAGTCTTCGATACCTATAAAAGGAGATTAGACTCATCCAACCACGAAAGGCTAGACACGGAAAGCACGTGGCATACCCCGCGCGTCTTCACCTCAGCTGGAAGGAGAGTAACCAAACACAATAAGTGGGTACCAGAACGAGGTATATACAAGTCAATATGCTAAAAAAGAATCTCAAACAAGTTCATAAGGGAATCTCCATCCCGTAGCTCAGCCCAAGAAAAGAGTAGCCAACAGTCCTAGAAGAAAACACTATCAATGCCCAGAATCCCACACATCTGCCTTGAACTATAAGTCAAGGGCTTAAACCTCCACACCTCGACACTATTCGCTTTGGGCGGCACTGACTCACCCACATGGGTTTAGGCCGCGTAAAAAGGATGTGTCTCGGTGGGGGAAAAGCGCCTCGTACATGAGAGTTCTGGGGGAACGTAAACCACAACTCGTCACTACCCCGCAGTCGAGAAGTCTGCTCAAAGTCGACAGGAGACCCCCTGCCCAGCCCCGCTGGAGGGTCCCTGGAAGTCAACGGGTTCCCACTACAGGGAGACCCAGAAAGTCGACGGGTGCCACACTGCCCAGTCCCGTAACATGGTAATCCACTGGAGGGTGACCCTGCTAAAGTCAGTGACGAGACCACTGCCCAGCACAGCTGGAGGTAACTCGGCATCGGGGACCACTGCCCAGCCCAGCTGGAGGTAAGCCCGACATCGGGGACCACTGCCCAGCTCAGTTGGAGGTAAGCCCAACATCGGGGACCACTGCCGAGCCCCGCTGGAGGTAAGCCCGACATCGGGGACCACTGCCCAGCCCAGCTGATGGTAAGCCCAGAACTGCTCTGGTCATTCCTGCTGGATGGTACTGCTCGGTGAACACCGCTGTTCTGGTCATCCCTGCTGGATGGTAACCCACTGGTGAGCCCTTCTCAAAACAACCTGAGCCCTGCTGGAAACAACCTCACCCCTCTTGGAAAAAAACCTCAGTCCTGCTGGAAACAACCTCCGCCCTGCTGGAAACAACATCAACCCTAATGGAAACAACCTCAGCCCTCCTGGAAACAACCTCATAATTGCTGGAAACAACCTCAGCCATACTGGAAATAAACTCAGCCCAGCTGGTATCAACCTCCGGGGTAGAGGATCAGTGCCCGCGTAAAGTGTTCCTCACACTGAATCCACAAGAACACTACCAGGGAACACGGGGTGACGGGAGAAACTCCCCATGACTTACTAGGGGATCCCGCTCCAATCTGCTGAGTCACTATCCAAGCGGACCGAGACATCTCATCCCAGAAAGTGGGGAAAACACCCACACTGCACGAACACCCATAGTCGTAAACGGTGCCATAGTCCGGTGAAAGGGAACGGTACTGAAACCCCTCACAACTGAAGAAGCTGAAGAACCAATCCATCTCTTCCTGCAAAACCATCGTGAACAAGACCCGGGGGAGACCACTCAACCATACTGGTCAGACAAAAGAGCACCAGGCCATGGGAAACTCCACCCTGCTGGTCAATCAAATGAGCACAGAGGGACCCTCTACATTGTAAGAGGTCAAAGTACATAAAGTAGAACATAGCATGCACATGGGGCCCACATGACGTGTGGCCCCAAGTCAACACCAACTAAGCGCACAAACATTCTCAGGTACAAACCACACGTACCTCCAAGCGCTCCCGTATACTCCCAGGGTATACCTCGTTCCAGCCCAAAGGCTATCGTGCACACGACACCGAGCAGCAACACGGAGGCGTGACGTAACATCTCCACCTCAAAGGCCCAGGCACGGCCAACCACATCTCGTGAATAATTTACATCACTCTCCCAAGAGTGCGCGATCACATGCCAAGGGTCCGCTACAAACATGGTAGGGCGAACCACCACCAAAGCACCTTTCATGCTTCAATATTTAATAAGATCGCAGAAGAGGCTCCGCACAACCCAACGTATCGCACAGTTATAATACTCGCAGAAAAACACGCGAGATAGACTACTTACTCACCTCAAACGGATATCCGAAGGAAAAGTCACCAACACCGCTTCACGCCCGAACGAGGTCCCGTGATCCCGAGCCTCGGCCCCGAAAATAGTCGGGCACATCGGATCATTGGGATCCCCTTGTGAAAACATGTCAAAAGCACTACTAACTTGATTGCAACGGATATCCAGAGAAAAAGATACATTTCGGCGCACCGCACATGAGCGGTGCTATGTGGGACCCGCATCCCGGTCCCAAAACACAACGAACGGATCGCACTATTGCGATCCTCTAGAGAAACCAGACAGAATGGACTAATAACTTGTCCAAATCAGACACCTGGTGATAAATATGGAAAAAATCACCGTCAATGCCCAAACGGCTTTCGCGGGGCCCGCACCATCGTGCGGAATTACAACGGGCAGACTACGCCAACACGATGCCCTCAGAAAAACACCCAACATCGACAGCTCGCATGCCCCGAACGGACGCCCGATGTAAAAGTCTCTAAAAGATGCACTCAGCTCAAAAGACGGGCCATGGGGACCACGCATCAACTATATCTTCAATGCCTGAAACCATACTGGAAAACTCTGCCATGACGCCAGGGTCGCAACACCACTGACGGCGCTCAAAACGGACGTCAGACGCGCCCACGTCGTCCAACATAAATTTCCCAGAAAAACGTCAATGACTTAAAGACATGTCGAGCCTCTGAGGCCCCTCGTTTCGGGAATTAAAAATTCCATAAACCATCTCAAAATGAATTCCCCTCATTCTGAGGCATGTGCCGCCACAGACGGCTCACAAAACCGACTCCCGGTTTATGATTTATTGAAGTATAAATCATTTTATAATAATAATAATATTATATTATTATTATTATTATAACCTGAATAATAATAATAATAATAATATTATTATTATTATTATTTAAACCTAAAACCAGACTGGCCATTCAGCCGTTCTTCTTCTCCCGATAGGACCCATAGTGTGTGGGTCCTTGTTGGCCAGCCGGGGTCCATAGACCCCGGTCCTCCATCGCCTCCACCGGCCAGCACAGCCTGCCGGCCTTCCGCGCCGCCTACACGGGACACCCGCGAACCAGCGCTCGGCTGGCCTTCTCCGCGGCATCCCCTACTGAACCAGCACCGACCTCCGCTGAAGGGAGTTCCTCTGCCGCGCTCGCGCCAACCGCCCTGCTCGATCGCCAGCCTCCTCCTCGCCGTGACAAGCCATGCTCCCTGCTCGCCTGGAAGCTGCCACCGCTGACCCGGCCTCCGCCGCTACTCCACCACACCGACTCACCGGACCGCCACGCTAGACGGCCGAAACACCCAAAACCGGCCAGAAAACCTCAAAAACCAGTTGTTGTCGGCGGATGACTCCGAGTGCGTTGGGACATGGATTTTAAAACCGAAATATGCTACAGATAGAGCATAAAATATACTACAAAACCATGGGCCTCTCTTGAAAATCAAGCAGCAATTCGACGCAAAATTATGAATCCAAAGGAGGTGCAGGAGTTTAAAATAAACGTATGATCCTACCTTGTTGGGCTTTGCCCGGTGCTTCACCGCCGAACCACCGCCCTGCCGGAGCCGCCTCGCCGGAGGGGAGGACGAGAGGAGGAGCTTCTCCTCCTTGGTTGAGCGCTTCTTCCAGGGTAAAGGGGAAGGAGAGGGGGGGATAGGGTTTAAATAATGAATAAATCAAATAAAATTTAATTAATTTTACCCCCAATTTATCCCACGCCCTAAACTATCGACAGGGTCAAGGTTGAGCCTCCCCTAGGGAAAAAACTACCTCCCGAGCACAACGACAGTCTCATAATTTTTATCCGATACCCTGTTCAAATGTTATTAAACTTAGCGCCTGAGGCCTCCAAATTACGAAAACGCCCCTGGCGGCATTTTTCACATATGGGTCGTGCCCGCGAAAGTTACACCCCTCCTAGGGTAAACGGAACGCTCCAAACTCAACGATTCCCTCGTTTTTGCAATCCGATCCACCGTTTAAGAGATACTTTAGCTTCACCCTTAAACGAATTAATTAATTAATTAATTCGCCCGTTTAACGTTCCGAAAGCGAGCGAGGGGTCCAAACGTCCCGCATCGACAGGTTTTATGTCATTCCTAGGATAAACACCCCATTCCGGACCCATACATACACTCGGATCTTTGATCTGAAGCACCTTTTAGGAGTTATCCAATTTATTTGGCATTGCCAGTGTGAATGCACTGAAAATATAATTCCAGCCACTCTGGGGCTCAGAATCCCACGTCGTCTGAAGCCGCTGCTCTGGAATATCATCAAGAATATTCCAATGTCTTTCACAGTAGAAATCGGGTTCTGAAAAGTATTAAAAACACACTTACACACACCCCTATTTAATGGGTAAAGAACAAACAATTTTTGTGTATGCCGAACTACTGCCTCACGAAACAATGATTATTTGATTTTCCCCTACCACCTCTCATGGTGTCCATTATGAGGGAACTGTAATTATATAAGATATATATATATTATATATATATTCTTCTGAAATTATCATTTAATATATAACTTTACGTTTTTCATGTTGTATAAATACGATAATTTCGTTTGTGGAAGTGGAGACAACTTTTCCCTCAAACTGATATGACTCGTTATATCATACATGGAAATTATAAAGGACTGTGTTAATGAACTTTTTTCATGTATATAAAATGTGATATTAATCATGAATAATAAAATAGCTATGAATATTTTGTTTTTAATTTTTTTAAAATGTATTAAATGAAATGAAAGTAGTGTTAATGCGTACGTACGTCTTACCGTCTCCATGAACGGTGAATTTCATTTTTACATATCCAAATGATATGGAATATTATAAATAAATATATAATGGATATATATGATATATATTAAATAAATATAATTAATGTCATTATAGTGATAATTGACTTTTGACACCATAGGCAATTTGTAAGTATAACACGTTCATTTTTCAAGCTAGTTCCGAACATCGACAAAATGTCCGATATGAACTCAAATAATTTACTAATTGTTATAGAAAGGTAATTAGTGATAAAAAAGAGTAATAAAATTGAAAAAACTTCTTATGAAAGTAGATATTAACATAGTATTATTATTTAGTATGAACAAGTTACATGTAAGCCAAGTCATACATGAGGTAAGAGGTTTTCATCTCACATTCTATTCCCATGAGATTCATGCTATATTTTCCACCATTTCCTTCTGTGAGGTTTATAAAATTCCAATTATTGTATTATTTGAATAATATACTTTAATTTATGGGTATTTTAATATTTATTTTATAATACTTTGTTCAAGGGGTGTATGTTTTGTAACGCCCCGACCCTAGTTACCCAGAGTCGGTGCATTATTACATAACGTTGGCATGATCACCAAAGATCATGTCCCAAAAGAGCGATTAGTTTAGTATCCTTGGAAACCCTAGATACATTAATAAGTCTTAAAAGACATGATAAAATGGAAAACTACAACAACATAGTCTCCATAGTCCACACTCATATCCCCTTAGACAATCCCTGCAAGTCAGTGATATAATAATTATTCACATCCTGGCAAAAATAAAACATAGAAATGGGTGAGCTCAGATGCTCAATAAGGATAAAATATAGCGGAAACATTCATTTGTAACATAAACATATAAGGCAATGCATAACTAGAACAAAATCCTTTTAAACATAAACTTAAACATAACATGGAAAAAATAAAATAAAATAATACCATTTACTTATTTACATAGATATTCTATTAGTCAAATAATCAAAGGCAATATCAAAAACAACATTCATAATGAAGGAATTCATAATTCTAGACTATCATAACCACATAGTCAAGGCCTTGAGCCAAGAATAAAAATAAGATTTTGTCAAGGCCTTGTGCGAAGACACTAGTTTGTCTCATTAGACCTACCAATGCATCGAGGAGATATACCGGGCTCCACCCTTCACTTAATAAGTCCAATGCATTTCTCGTATGAATAGGTTTAAACATAACATAAACCTTCGAATTAAGCCTATCAAAAGAAATGTCAATACTTTCTCCATATAACATGATTGGTATAAAAATAAAACATCCACAGTCAAACATATCACAAAACCTCAAATACAATATGGATGATTTGTATCATAATAAACCAACTTCAAATAATCTTATAATCCGTCAAACAATGTTGACATAGATGAAATCAAAACTATTTTAGAGAAATAACTATTTTTTTGAAATAATTTAGAAGTCAAATAGTTATAAAAGAAATCGTTTGCATTTCAAATATTCTTATAAGATTATAAGGGATGCTTTGATGATTTTTATAACGGCAGAAAATAGCCGCAACTACCGTATATGTTAAAAAGAGACATTCTTACCTTAATTTTGTCGAAAATGTTAAAAAGGACCTTGTTTGGAAAATGATGGAATGGTTCCCTTATAAAAATATTATAAAAATTCAAATGAGGGAATAAATTAATTTAACCCATAGTATATAAAATAGTAAGAATGTTTTGAAATACATTTTTATGAAACATGGATGTGGATGATAAAGAGGCTCCAATAGATAAATACGTATAAACAACCTTGGATAATGAAGAGATTGGGAAATTAACCCTTGCCTTGTACTTTTCCTTGGTAAATGGTAGATTAAAATCCTATATAATGGTGAAATAATTGATATTAAATTATACTAGAATCATATACATTAAGATGATATCATATATGATCTTCTAATATTTCCTTTTAGAATTATCGTCGTTTCAGTGTTATCTTATTTGTTCCCCTTTATATGCTTGGTTAGGCAAGCCTTGTTTGTCATGAATATGACATATTTGATTTATATACAGAATGATATTATTTCATTAAACATTTTTTAACCATAAAATTAAAATTAGTCTTGAATGTATATTATGGGGAATGAATCTCATCGGGTTCGTGGAGACGGTATTCCGTACGTATGCACGAACGCTACTTCCATTTCATTTTTCATTTTAAAAGGAATCAAAAACAAATGATACATCGTTATATTATTATTAAAATATAATATAATATCATATATTTGTTACTTATGTTCATTAACACCATCTTTTATATGTTCTTTGTATGGTATGAATGAGTCATATCACTTTGAGGGGGCGGTAGTCCGCACTTCCTCAAATGAAATTATCGTATATATATAAATGAAAAAAATAATTGAATGATATAAAATGGAATTAAATAATATTCTATATTAAATAAATACCATAAAAATAATATTTAATTATAGTGCCATCATAATTTGCTCCATTAGAGGTGGTAGGATATAATTGAACAATCGTCGTTTCGTGAGGCGTTTAGTTTCCATCCACATAAACCTTATGTTTTTCACCCATTAGATGAAGGTGTTTGTAATTGTAGTTAGAATCCTTCCCATAACAACATCATCGTATATTTAAAATACTGGTGTTGTTATAAAAAAATTAATAAAAGGAGTTTAGAGGATGGATAAGTAAAATAAAATAAAAGAAGTTAAGAGAAATCATTACCTTTAATTTGGGTAACTCACTTAGGTTTGAACCAAAATAACTCTTAAAGTTCCTTATGCCTAAGTTAAGGCATCCAAGTGGAGGATAGGGATGTTTTTAGCTTAATTGGATTGATTTGGGACGATCCAAAAGGATTTATAGGTGTGAGAAATTGGTTAGAAGTGGTTTCCTTTTATAAGGGGGAGAAGTGGCTCTTTAGGAAACACTTAAACTATTATTTAATAATAAATTCATATTCGGTTTATAATGGTCCCAAATTATTTTATTTTCAGGATAAGTTGGGTAGTGGTCTAAATACATTAATCCAATAGGTTTTAGACCGGGTTGGGTCACTATATGAGCCTTATATTTTAGATTTAACTCTTAGTTAATTAGTTTGTCATTTACCATGTCTCTTTATATTTTTATATTATTTGGTTAATAAACATACTATAAACATCCAAGTGAACCCAAATAGGTTCATTAATGTCACATATAATATTATTTAGGCCCTTTATTTGATGAATAGACTTTTAGGAATATTATATCAACCAATAATATTGTATTTGTTTCAAAAACTCATTTATGTCAATTTTGTGATTATTTAATAATTGATTTTTTTAAAGTCCTAAAAAAATTATTACATCTAAATAAATACATTTAATAAACCCTATCATGTCATAAAAAACTATAAATTTTTTTATGGCATCAAAACTTTCAAATTATATTTATTTTAGTATTTATAATATAATTTATTTGATTCTTTCATTAATAAGGAAAATACTACATCATCATTGTGTCATAAATAATTTTCATTATACAATGTCTAAAAATTATAAATAAAATACCATTATGTTGGAAATATTTTTATCTTACTAATGAATATTTATAGTCCAAGAGATATCATTTATAACCCTATGTAAAAATTGTTTTACTAAAATATATATGATTATGTCATTTTTGGTTTACATTAACATAATTAATATAAAGTGTCTTTATCAATTACAAGTGGCTACATGTGGTACCAAAATGAACCCAATGATTCCCATGGTTGTACATTTATCATATAATAGTGTTAGTACATGTGTTAGGGTAATTTAATATTATTATAATATTATTTATTACCCTTATTTACCTGATTTACCTTTTAACCATGGTAAATAAAATATTTACCGAAATAATTATTCAAAATGACTAAAAATAAAAGATACATATTTAAAAAATTTGTACATCTTGATTCAAAATATGAAATCCATTTTTCTTAATTCAAAACATAGAAGTGGAAGAAATTAATTTATAATTAATTCATCTTTTAAAAGAAACGTGTTTTTATGAAATAATAACTATCAAATGATTGACACTTGTTTTTGTCAAATTTCAATGTGAAATTACTTATAATGACCTAAATTGTATTAAATGATAAAAATATAATCTAATTATACTTCCAAACCATTAAAATTAATTATTAATAACTATTAATTATTTCTATTAAAAAAGTTGTTTTAAATTAAAATTTAGTATTTTCAACTATTCATCAAAAATTGAACGTTTTCAGAAAAATACCAAAAATTAAACCTAGGATAAATTTTATATTTTTAATTCAAAAATGATGTCTATTTTACTAAATTAAAATCATAAAGTTTCATTTATTAATTTAAAATTAATTCTCGTTGTCAAAACCAAAAGGCGTATTTTTACGAAACAATATATATTAAAAGATTGACAGGTGTTTATGTACAATATCAATGTAAAATTCTGTACAATGACCAGAATTGGATTAAATGGTAAAAATGTAATCTATTTATACATAAAATCCATTAAAATTTATAATTTAACACTATAAATTATTTTGATTAATAAAGTTGTTTTCAGTTAAAATATAGTTTTTTTCATTATTCACCCAAATATGAATGTTATCAGAAAAACACCAAAAACTTATTGAAACTAATTTCTTATGTCCTGATTCTAAATAAGAAGTTTATTTTTTCAAATAGAATATATAAAAGTTTCAAATATTAAATTTAAAAGGGTTCATCAATAAAAGGTGGTAAAAGTGAATTTTTTGAAATAAATACTTCTTTTATCTGAAAAATTGAATTTGTTTTTATATAATGTCCAAGAAACTCATAATATGGTTTCCAAAATTATAAGGATTATATATAGTTCAATATTTAGTTAATACTATTCATAACCACTTTTGAACGGCTAGTTCGATAATCTTGTGGTATGCTCGAACCCGATGTTTCGTGTAGTGCAATTTATTGAATTACATTGAAAAAACGTACTAAGAAATCATGGGGTGTTACATTATTCCCTCATTCAATAAATTGTATCCTCGTAATATGACATTTTTATTTGAAAATTAATGGTAGAAAATACAAAATACCTTTGTGGGAAAACCCACATCGGAAATTGGGTTAATAAAATTTAGTCTTAATAAGAGGAAAAGGGGAGTGAAAAAGTAACCACCAAATTATGATCCGGATTAGGAGAACATTGGAGGAAATTAGAGACATATCATTAGAGGGAAAACATAAATATTTATATGGAGTTATTGAGGTCGTCAGTCACAAACAATTGTTGAATTGAGGACCTCAATTCCATCAATCTATGATGATTTAAAATATAATTAGTTCCACTAAACATAAGGTATTAGAATAACATATTTTTAGTATTAAGACCCCTTCCCTAATGTTTAAGAATTAATTTCATCATAGAATTATGGAAGAAAAAAATATATACTTGACATGTAGAGTTCTATTATTTAACTAATTTCTACCACAAACTCATCTTTCACTCCGAAAGATAATCGAACTAAATAAAATATTCTATTTATCCTATTCGTATAGGGTTCCAAAAATGAATTTATAATTCATCTACAAGACCATTTAATAAAAAATACATTCTTCAATCTAGGACATCATGTGGATTAGTGGTAGGTGATACACCCTTGTCACCCTTCGGTTGCGGGTTCAAGTCTCGCGGTTTTTCCAGAAGCGACGGGTTGTCAAACGACCTCTGGGTTGTCTTTTTTACGGAAATCCAAAAATTATCTCAAACTATATTTATCCAAAATAATTTTGTCCAAACTAACAGTAAAAAATTTATATGGATGTTAAAAACAATGACAATCTTTTTTGTCACGTAATAACTTGTGAACACCTTCATCGTGTATTCTTCTAAAACACTGCAGCATCCTGAATTACCATAAAACCTTATTGATTACATTCATGCTCCCTTATTCATTGTAGAATACTGTATATACTCCATCTATCCACAAATGTTGTAAACTCAAAAAATGATGGAATATACAAATCATTATTCAGTTTCAAGGTAGTCAAGAATATCAAATATAATTTATCCAAATCAAACATGTATTATTCCGAAATCACAACCTTAGTATCAAAACCATAATATGGTTTATCTTTCTCTCAAAAATATATTTTCCAAAAATCTAACCTAGTATTGAGTCACTTATCTTGGTTCCTCACAATATCAAGCCTATAATGAAATAGTACTGTAGTACAATCCTTATATACTCCATAATTATTATAACCAGTACATCGTTGATACGACACTCAAATGAAATAATTCTTTAATAACAACATAAGAACTCTAATCATTCCACCTCATATGTGGTAGTATCATAACATGATTATTATCAAATAGCATCATATGGGGCATACTCTGATGATTTGAACATTGGTTTGGGTAGTGTCCCAACTCCTTGCAGATTAATCCTTGTACATTTGAAACTTTTTTCTTACCCTTTCAGTCACGTACATGGTGTCCTTTTTCTCCACACTTATAACAAGTTCCCATTCCCTTCAGGCATGTTCCGGGGTGTTTCTTCCCACAGTTATCACATTTGGGAAAATTCTTCTTTACCCTATTCCCTTTATCCATCGTTCTCTCTTCCATCCTTTTATTCTCTTTCTTCCCTTCAAAGCCATCGGACTCACAGAATTATTTACTTATCTTATTAACACAAGATACTATTTCTTCATATGTTGAGAATACATGGGATACAATTAACTCTTAAATGTTATCTTAATACCATGAAATAAATTATCCTTCTTACTCTTTGGATCATACGTATTGCTGGAATTCACATTCCTTCTACTGGGTTTCATTTCTATACAATGGCATACAATAGGTCAATTTATGAATTGAAATTAGTAATTCTAAACATGTAAAATACCTAACCCGGATTGAATAGTTTATCGATATAATCCATAATAATAAAAATGTTTTATTTGAGGAATTATATACTCATAAAGCCTTCATAACGGTTTTTAAATAAAATGTGAATTATCCTAAGCATATCTCCCGGGAGTGTCGTTACCAGGAGTGCAGTAAGGCCCGTTTTCATGCACCTGTTCCCATTCAACTCTAGATCAAAGCGGTGTTTTTGGGTTTTACCCCTAGGTACATCTATGCCAGAGCCGCCTCTATCTGCTCGTATCAAGACATGGATGTATTGTTTAAGAAACTCAAAAAATCTATTGAAAACCAAAATTCTAGGATGTTCTTCTATACTAATCCTCAAATTACATCTTAGGACTATGTGCTTTAATCATAGTTTATCTAAATCTAGCTTCTAAGGTTTTCACTAAACTTTCTATGATACAAATTATAACACCCCGACCCTAGTTACCCAGAGTCGGTGCATTATTACATAACATCGGCATGATCACAAAAGATCACGTCTTGAAAGATCGATTAGTTTAGTAGCCCTGGAAACACTAGAAACATTCATAAGTCATATATTACATGATAAAATGGAAAACTACAACAACATAGTCTCCATAGTCCACACTCATATCTCCTTAGACTATCCTAGAGGTCAGTCATAAAATTCTTCTTCACATCCTGGGAAAAATAAAACATAGAAAGGGGTGAGCTCAGATACTCAGTAAGGATAACAATATAAAAAATCATTCATAAGTAAACATAAAAATTTAAGGCATTATATAACTAGAAAAAAAGCCTTTTAAACTTGATCTTCAGCATAACATGGAAAAAATAAAATAAAATAATACCATTTACTTATTCACATGGATATTCTACTAGTCGAATAATCACATGCAATATCAATAGCCACTTTCATAATGAAGGAATGAATAATGGTATACTATCATAACCACATAGTCAAGGTATTGTGCTAGGATAAAAAATTAAATTTTTTCAAGGCATTATTCCAAGACACTAGTTTTTCCACGATACCTACCTATGCATCAAAAACATATAGTAGGTTCCACCAGTAACTTACTAAGTCCAATGCATTCCTTATATGAACAGGTTTAAACATAGCATAAACATTCGTATTAAAACTATCATATGAAATGTCAATAATTTCTCCATAAACCATGAATGGTATAAAAATAACAAATCCACAGTCAAACATATCCTAAAACCTTCAATAAAATATGTGAGATTTGTATCATAATAAATCAACTTCAAATAATCTAATAATCCATCAAAGGATGTTGACATAGATGAAATAAAAACTATTTGAGAGAAATATCTATTTTTTTGAAATCATTAAAAAGTACATAATTATAAGAGAAAAAATTTACATTTAAAATATTCTTATAATCTTGTAAGGTAAGCTTCGATGAATTTTATAATGGTCGAAAATAGCCTCACCCGCTGTATAAGTTAAAAAGAGACATTCTTACCTTGATTTTGTCGAAAAGGTTAAAAAATACCTTGTTTGGAGAACGATGGAGATATTCCATTATAAACATATTATAAAAAGAAAAATGAGGGTATAAATGACTTTAACCCATAGTCTATAAAATAAAAAAAATGTTTTGAAATACATTTTTAAGAAACATTAATGTGGATGATAACGAGGTCCCAATAGATAATTACGTATAAACAACCTCGGATAATGAAGAGATTGTGAAATTAACCCTTACCATGTACTTTTCCTTGGTCAATGTAACAACCCGAAATTTTATGAAAAATATTCTTTTTAATTTTATTAATGTCTTGTGTTGTACGCTACACCAAAAGGAGCTTGCACAACACGCATCTTTGACTTGCCTTGCATTACACGCAATCGAAACCTTCCTCGATAGCGTGTGTAGTACGCAATACTGAGTTTCACGAAACAACGATATGCTATTAAAATATTATTAAAACTAGCCGTTATGAATTTTAATAACCACTTTTTAAATTTTAGAAATTTTAGCTCTCAAAATGGACTTCATTTTTGGATTCGGAGTATCGAATTTAGCCTAAGGTGAAATTTTGGTACTTTTCGGATAACTTTCATTTTCTGATGAATAGTGAAAATTACTAAATTATAATTAAAAACAACATTTTTAATCGAAATAATTAATAGTGATAAATTATTAATTTGAGTGATTTTAAAGTATATTTAGAATATATTTTTACAATTTAATACAGTGTTGGTCATTGAATATAATTTCACATTTAAACCAGACATAATCAAGTGTCAATCTTTTGATAGATATTGTTTCTTAAAAACATGTTATTTGTTTTAACAGCGGGATTTAATTATAAAATTAATTAATGCAACTTCTATGTTATGAATTTGGTAAAATAGACTTCATTTTTGAAATAAGAATATGAAATATAGCTTAGGTTGAAATTTTGGCATTGTTCTGAAAAACATCAATTTTTTATGAATAGTGAAACTACTAAGTGGTAGTTAAAAAACTGAATTTTTCATAAAACTTAATTTTACCGCTTCTGTGAATGGAATTTCAAAAATCCGAGAGACACGGTTGATTTCAGTAAGTAAAATGTGGTTCAATGAGATGAAAATAATTTTTGGTGAATAGTAACTTTTTACTCTTATTTACCACGGTTAAAAGTAAATAGGGTAATTAAGGGTAAGAATGATATTAATATTACCCTAACACATTTCCTAATTCTATTGGACAAGTGTATCTCGACCAAAAACAACATTAAGTGTAAAATATTATCATTTAGGCCCACTTGGATTAGATTAGGACATTTATTATTATTTAATTCAAAGAAGAGTTAAAAGAGTTAAAATCAAAGTATATTTACTAAAAAAAGTTTACTATAGGGTTTTACATAAGATAAATTCGATTTTAAATATTCATTAGAAAGATAAAAAGATTTCCTACATGATGGTTTTTTATTTGTAATTTTTAGACATCAAATAATTCAATTTATTTATGAAACAAAGATGATGCAGTACCTATCTTATTAATGAAATATTGACATAATTGATATTATAAATACCAAAATAAATGTAATTTAAGACTTTTTATGAATTCCAATAATTTTATAGGTTACTATGATATATTAGTGTTTATTTAATCAACTTGGTTCGAACATATAATTCTGTTATGACTTTCACAAAAATCATATATCAAATAGTGTCAAAATTGACACATAATAGTTTTTAAATATAATATTATATTATTAATTGTTATTTTATTCCTAAAAATCTAAGGTTCGGCCAAATAACTTAGATAAGGATATATATATTAATAATAAACAATTTGGGGTTCGTTTGGCATGTTATAGTAAGTGTATTAACCATATAGTGAAAGAAAACAAAAAGACACGGTAAAAGTTAAATTATTTAACTTAGAGTTAAATCTAATTGATAAGGTTACAATAATACCCTAAACTTTTCTAAATCCTATTGGTTGATATGATTTTGACCCATACCCACTTTAGCTTCGAAATAAGACCCTTTGGAACCATTATAAACCGATTTTGACATTAATATAAAATAATATTTTGAGGTATTCCTAAGGTGCCCCTCTCCTCCCTTATAAAAGGACACCTCCTCCCCCTCCTCCTCACACCAATTTGAGCACTCAAGCTCGGCCAAACCCTGAAAAAATCTCTTCTCCACTTCCCTAGAAACATCCTAGAGGTTCTGGTCTTCCACAAAGACCAATTTTAGTGCCCTAAGAGGAGGTCTCAAAGAGGCGCTTCAAACAAGAGGTAATTACCGTTACCAATTATTTCATCTTTATTTCTTCTTCCACTTATTCTTCTTAGGTTGTTTCATTATGAAGTAATAACATCAGTATAAATCATATACTTATATGTTATTATAAGTATGAAACAACCCTATTTCACCATCTATCCATCCTACGGAAAAAGAAATCACCGCGCGTGCGTACGTACAGAATACCGTCTCCACGCCGTGGTGTAATCTATTTTCCACCACCACCTTACATGGATGGGTATAGTGGTGTAAAGAATAACTATACATAGTTATTACAACATCATATTGATTCTGATATATTGTATAATCCACTCCAATTCAATTCAATATTTATGGAAATGATATCATCGCTCGTGCGTACGTACGGACTACCGTCTCCACGACGCGATGAGATTCATTCTCCATGTTAACCATTTAAGAATGATTATAAAGTATATATAAGAAATAATAATGAAATATATGACATTATAAAGCTACTGCTTTTATGTATATATATATATATATATATGTATGTCATCTACTTACTTCCATTCAATACAATAAGGAAAGGAAAACATCGTTCATGCGTACGTACGGACTACCGTCTCCATGAACGGTGTTTTTCATTTCATTTATCTATCTATTATATATATATATATATATGATATATAAATCATATTTTATATTCTGGAAGTATGTAAATAATGATATAAGTAATAATAATGTCAAGAACAAAAAGTCAAAACACCTACGATAAATGAAACGATTTTACCCAAAACGCTTCTTTAACATGGAATTTACAAAAGAACGGGTAATATAATGTCATAAGTGAACCATTTATGATATCATAACAATGAATATGATTCTGTAATAAGTCAATGACATTATTAAAATCATTATATAGGAGGTTCAGACACATACGAAGAAAATCGAACCTAAGGTAAGGGAAATATCACAATCTCATTTTTATCCGAGATTTTTTATACTTTAGTATTTACTAGGGTGTATTTTATTATCCACATCCATTTTTCCTCAATGTGTAATAATATTTCCATCCTTATACAATAGTTTATATCCAATTTTACCCTTCGGTACGTTTTTCTAAAATATATGAAAGGAATCTTTTGTCATTTTTCGTACAAGGTACTTTTTGACTTTTCCGACAAAAGTACGAAGAATGTTTTTTTTAACTTATACGGAAAGAATGGATTTTTAAAACAGTATTTCCAAGAAGCTTCCTTTACAAGTTTTCATGTTTATTTTTAATCAACTTCTTTTAGTTTAAAATTGTATGACATGTTATGAAAGGAAAAGTATTTTTGAAGTAGAAATGATATTTTCCTCAAGAATCAAGTTCAAGTATTTTATCAAAATTATTTTCCATCTAAGATAATAAAAGGGTTCTGTTCTTATCCCTATTATTACATGGATTTGATTATGTTGTGATGGAAACATTTTTATGAATTCCTTTATCTTATATGAATTTTTTTATGATGTCATGTTGTTTAAGAATCCCATTTTTATTACATGGGTTATGCGATGATGTATGATTTATGATTATGTGGAACACATAAGAAAGGATTAATTATAAGATGGGTGGGACCTATATCTCCCTCCAAGGCATTGGGTAATGATTTTATATCTCATGAGATAGACAGGGCTGGAACATTAGGTTATACCGGTTCAGTGAAACAGGACTGAAACGAGGGTTACTCGATTCAGAAAGGGACTTTGTCCACTAAGATAGTCTTCGCAATGAGTCTTGACTAACAATAAATGATTCTCTATGATTATGTGTGAATTCCACAATGTTTCATGTTTTAAGTTATGATTATTGTGATTACATTTCACTTCCATGATTTACCCCATGTTATGAAATTATGATCTCTTTTGCAGGTTAAGATTTCCAAAAGTTATGTGCTTATGTATATGATGTGATTGATATTTCTTTTGTTTACCCTTACTGAGCATTTGAGCTCACCCTTTTATGTTTTCTTTTCCCCAGGATTTAAAGAAAGGTTTTAGGTAAAAAAAAAGGGAAGATCTTAATGGGAGATATTGGAGATCTTTCACCACGATTAGAATATTACGTTCCGAGTTTCCAAAGACACTAAACTCTTACGATCCTTGTGTGTGTATTTTTTTATGTACTAAGTATTCCTCAAAAGTAATGTAATGTCTATGTACGTCAAGTTTCGGGTCTCTACCGTTGGTATCAGTGGAAATGTTTAGTCACCCTTTGGAAACTAGGATGCGAGATCCCTAGAGATATTTCTAAGGTATGTCTAGGGATGTTCCTAAGGATAAGTATAAGTATAGGTTATAGTACTAGAATTACGCTAACGATCATAGAATTAAACCTAAGATGTTAGATATTGAAGGTATTCCCCCTTTATTATGTTGTTTTCCCTAGCATGATTTTTGCCTCTCACAGTATTCCTTTTGGGTTTTAGATGATGGCTGGAACCCGAAGGAACCGTGTTGATCAATACAATGGACAGTTCAATGATTGTCCTCCTTAACAAACAAATGTTATGGGAGATGGAGTGCAAAATCTTATTCCTATACTTACACAAGCTATGAATCATTCTGGACGTCCAAATGAGCAGAGAAGGGAACAATATTCTATTGAGTCCTTCATGAGGCAACGTCCACCTTCTTTCAGTGGGTCTTCTGATCCACTTGTTGCTGAACAATGGATCAGTACCACTGAAAAGATATTTTCAGTTCTTCAATGTTCTGAACATGATAAAGTCATCTTAGCAGTGTATCGTTTGGAAGGTGAAGCTGATCAATGGTGGAATCTTATCAAGAATATGAGGCAAAGAGATGAAATTGAGTCCATGGAATGGGACGAGTTCAAGAACTTGTTTTTCAGTAAGTACTTCCCTCGTATTCTTCGAACAAAGATGGAAAAGGAGTTTCTTGATCTGAAGCAGAAGGATGATGAATCTGTTGGTATATACGAAGCAAATTTTACAAGACTTGCAAGGTATGCATCTGGCATTATCATCCAACCTGAAAGTAAAGTTGATCGATTTTTCAATGGCTTAAAACCAAGTCTTCGAAGGGAATTAGCTATAAGAGACTTCAGTAGCTATGAAGAAATTGTGCGTTGTGCTATCAAGGTAGAAATTGAAGTTGGTGTTACATATCCATCTCATGGTTTTGACAAGAAACGAAAGATGGATTTCAAGGAGAAATCTCAGAATAATGGTGAAAAGAAGATGAATGTTTCCTTATGCACAAAGTGTGGAAAGAAGCATGGTGGAGATTGTCTTAAAGGGACTAGAAAATGTTTTAAGTGTGGAAAAGAAGGTCATCGAGTAGATGAGTGTCGATGTAATGGAAAAAGGGTTTCTAATGATCTGAATAAAGAAAACACTACAGAGAACGCACCACCAACACTTCAATGCTTCAAGTGCAAGGAAATGGGGCATTATGCTAATAAATTCCCTAATCCAAGGGTTAGTGATGATTGACATGAGCAACCTCTTAAGGCAAAGGACAAAGGGAAGTCACATGCGATCACCATTGGCGATGTTGAATATGATAACGATGTGGTGGAATGATTAAGTGTTTATGTAATGGGATTCCAAAATAATGTTGTATCATAATGTATTGGAATATTTATGTATTGGTCTAATGTGGTATTCAAAGTGATTGAGATATTTTTGGAAATAAGATGATATGCGCATAATGAAGGGAAAACGAGAAAACAAAATGTTTAACAGTATTCATGAGCTCATGATTGATATAAGGACTAAGTGATATCATGGTTTGAGTATATAGAATTATGAGGATTTTGGTATGTGGAAAGTGTTAACTTTTAACTGCATTCATGTTTTCACTAAGGTATTCAAGAGAATACGGGATTAAGGACTTTGAATGTTTGGAATGTGACCAATAAAACATATCTTATGATATATGGGGATCAACGATGGTATTAAATCTCTGGTAATCGTTTTCACTATGTTATGAGAGTGGACTGCAGTATTATGGATAAGCCTAAAGATTGAAATGGATTATATTGGACATAAGTGAGTATTGTTTAAGGATAGAAGTTTTTTTTCGATATTATTGATGGGATGTTATAGTAATGTAGTTTTAGAAAAAGGACAACCTGCAGGACGGGCGACAGCCCATCGCTTCGGACAAGGCTGTGGGAATCGAACCCACAACCGAAGTGCGACTGGCCTTTATCGCCTACCACTGGCCTACAGGAAGTCCCTGTTTAGTAGAAACTAGTTTTATTATATTAAGTTGTATGACATATGATGTATAAGTCCATTTTAGGAACCATATATGATTAATCTCACTATAGATCGACTTATGTATATAATTTTTTGCTAACCTTTTGTTTGTGACAGATGGAATGACCTGTCATTCTATCACATGATCTGCTAACACTTCACGAATAACAAATTCAACTTTATTTATTTAAGAGATGAAGTGGAAATTGTTAAAGGCACGAACAACAGTGAGATTTTACCAAAATAAAGTAAGTATTTATTCTAATTAAAATTCTTTAACTTTAGGGAAACGATCTTGAAAACCAAAAATGTTGTCCTAGTGATCTTATATCTGATGAATCAGATGGTACCTTAGATCATCACAAATTTATGGCTTTTTGATTGCTGGCTTTTCCATAGCCATGTTCTCTACCACTCTCCATCAGAACATGATGGTTTGATTTCTATTCCATATCCATATTTTCACCTATGTGGAAACCCAGTGATTAGTTTATTTGGGTAACCGTTACGTTTCATAATTTTGTTTTTAAAGATTGGTTTTGATATTCCTTTTTATGATGTGGGTTTCTATTAAAGAAACTTTCAAATAGTAAACCATTTATAACCCCGACGAATTTCGAGGGCGAAATTCATTTTAAGGGGGGTAGAATCTAACAACCCGAGATTTTATGAAAAATATTCTTTTTAATTTTATTAATGACTTGTGTTGTACGCTACAACAAAAGGAGCTTGCACAAAACACATCTTTGACTTGCCTTGCATTACACGTAATCGCAACCTTCCTCGATAGCGTGTGTAGTACGCAATACTGAGTTTCACGAAACAACGATATGCTATTAAAATATTATTAAAACTAGTCGTTGTGAATAGTAATAACCACTTTTAAAATTTTAGAAATTTTAGCTCTCAAAATGGACTTCATTTTTGGATTCGGAGTATTGAATTTAGCCTAAGGTGAAATTTTGGTACTTTTCAGATAACTTTTATATTCCGATGAATAGTGAAAATTACTAAATTATAATTAAAAACAACTTTTTTAATCGAAATAATTAATAGTGATAAATTATTAATTTGAGTGGTTTTAAAGTATATTTAGAATATATTTTTACAATTTAATACAGTGTTGGTCATTGAATGTAATTTCACATTTAAACCAGACATAATCAAGTGTCAATCTTTTGATAGATATTGTTTCTTAAAAACATGCTATTTGTTTTAACAGCGGGATTTAATTATAAAATTAATTAATGCAACTTCTATGTTATGAATTTGGTAAAATAGACATCATTTTTGAATTCGGAATATGAAATATAGCTTAGGACGAAATTTTGGCATTGTTCTGAAAAACATCAATTTTTGATGAATAGTGAAACTACTAAGTGGTAGTTAAAAAACTGAATTTTTCATAAAACTTAATTTTACCGCTTCTGTGAATGGAATTTCAAAAATCCAAGATACAGGGTTGATGTCAGTAAATAAAATGTGGTTCAATGAGATTAAAATAATTTTTGGTGAATAGTAACTTTTTACTTTTATTTACCACGGTTAAAAGTAAATAGGGTAATTAAGTGTAAGAATGATATTATTATTACCCTAACACATGTTCTAATTCTATTGGACAAGTTTATCTCGACCAAAAACAACCTTAAGTGTAAAATATTATCATTTAGGACCACTTGGATTAGATTAGGACATTTATTATTATTTAATTCAAAGAAGAGTTAAAAGAGTTAAAATCAAAGTATATTTACTAAAACATTTTTACTATTGGGTTGTACATAAGATAAATTCGATTTTAAATATTCTTTAGAAATCTAAAAAGATTTCCTAAATGATGGTATTTTATTTTTAATTTTTAGACATCAAATGATTCAATTTATTTATGACACAAAGATGATGCAGTACTTATCTTATTAATGAAATATTTACATAATTGATATTATAAATACCAAAATAAATGTAATTTAAGACTTTTTATGAATTACACTAATTTTCTAGGTTACTATGATATATTAGTGTTGATTTAATCAAATTGGTTCGAACATATAATTCTGTTATGTCTTTCAAAAAAATCATATATCAAATAGTGTCAAAATTGACACAAAATAGTTTTTAAATCAAATATTATATTATTAATTGTTATTTTATTACTAAAAATATAAGGTTCGGCCAAATGACATAGATAATGATATTTATATTAATAATAAACAATTTGGGGTTCGTTTGGTATGTTATAGTAAGTGTATTAACCATATAGTGAAAGAAAACAAAAAGACACGGTAAAAGTTAAATTATTTAACTTAGAGTTAAATCTAATTGATAAGGTTAAAATAATACCCTAAACTTGTCTAAATCCTATTGGTTGATAGGATTTCGACCCATCCCCACTTTAGCTTCGAAATAAGACCCTTTAGAACCATTATAAACCGAATTTGACTTTAATATAAAATAATATTTTGAGGTATTCCTAAGGTGCCCTCTCCTCCCTTATAAAAGGACACCTCCTCCCCATCCTCCTCACACCAATTTGAGCACTCATGCTCGGCCAACCCCTGCCAAAATCTCTTCTCCACTTCCCTAGAAACATCCTATAGGTTCTGGTATTCCTCAAAGACCAATTTTAGTGCCCTAAGAGGAGGTCTCAAAGAGGCGCTTCAAAGAAGAGGTAATTACCGTTACAAATTCTTTCATCTTTATTTCTTCTTCCACTTATTCTTCTTAGGTTGTTTCATTATGAAGTAATAACATCAGTATCACTCATATACTGATATGTTATTATAAGTATGAAACAACCCTATTTCACCATCTATCCATCCTACGGAAAAAGAAATCACCGCGCGTGTGTACTTACGGAATACCGTCACCACGCCGTGGTGTAATCTATTTTCCACCACCACCTTACATGGATGGGTATAGTGGTGTACAGAATAACTATACATAGTTATTAAAACATCATATTGATTCTGATATATTGTATAATACACTCCAATTCAATTCAATATTTATGGAAATGATATCATCGCTCGTGCGTACGTACGGACTACCGTCTCCACGACGCGATGAGATTCATTCTCCATGTTAACCATTTAAGAATGATTATAAAGTATATATAAGAAATAATAATGAAATATATGACATTATAAAGCTACTGGATTTGTGTATATATATACATATGTATGTCATCTACTTACTTCCATTCAAGACAATAAGGAAAGGAAAACAGCGTTCATGCGTACGTACGGACTACCGTCTCCATGAACGGTGTTTTTCATTTCATTTATCTATCTATTATATATATATATGATATATAAATCATATTTTATATTCTGGAAGTAAGTAAATCATGATATAAGTAATAATAATGTCAAGAACAACAAGTCAAAACACCTACGATAAATGAAACGATTTTACCCAAAACGCTTCTATAACATGGAATTTACAAAAGAACGGGTAATATAATGTCATAAGTGAACCATATATGATATCATAACAATGAATATGATTCTGTAATAATTCAATGACATTATTTAAATCATTATACAGGAGGTTCGGACACATACGAAGCAAATCAGACCTAAGGTAATTGATATATCACAATCTCATTTTTATCGGAGATTGTTTATACTTTAGTATTTACTAGGGTGTATTTTATTATCCACATCCATTTTTCATCAATGTGTAATAATATTTCCATCCTTATACAATATTTTATATCCAATTTTACCCTTCGGTATGTTTTTGTAAAAGATATGAAAGGAATCTTTTGTCGTTTTTCGTACAAGGTACTTTTTGACTTTTCCGACAAAAGTACGAAGAATGTTTTTTTAACTTATACGGAAAGAATGGATTTTTAAAACAGTATTGCCAAGGAGCTTCCTTTAAAAGTTTTCAAGTTTATTTTTAATCAACTTCTTTTAGTTTAAAATTGTATGACATGTTAAGAAAGGAAAATTATTTTTGAAGTAGAAAGGATATTTTCCTCAAGAATGAAGTTCAAGTATTTTATCAAAATTATTTTCCATCCAAGATAATAAAAGGGTTCTATTTTTATCCCTATTATTACATGGATTTGATTATGTTGTGATGGAAACATTTTTATGAATTCCTTTATCTTATATGAATTGTTTTATGATGTCATGTTGTTTAAGAATCCCATTTTTATTACATGGGTTATGCGATGATGTATGATTTATGATTATGTGGCACACATAAGAAAGGATTCATTATAAGATGGGTGGGACCTATATCTCCCTCCAATGCATTGGGTAATGATTTTATATCTCATGAGATAGACAGGGCTGGAACGGTAGGTTATACCGGTTCAGTGAAACAGGACTGAAACGAGGGTTACTCGATTCAGAAAGGGACTTTGTCCACTAAGATAGTCTTGGAAATGAGTCTTGACTAACAAGAAATGATTCTCTATTATTATGTGTGAATGCCACAATGTTTCATGTTTTAAGTTATGATTATTGTGATTACATTTCACTGCCATGATTTACCCCATGTTATGAAATTATGATCTCTTTTGCAGGTTAAGATTTACAAAAGTTATGTGCTTATGTATATGATGTGATTGATATTTCTTTTTTTTACCCTTACTGAGCATTTGAGCTCACCCTTTTATGTTTTCTTTTCCCTAGGATATAAAGAAAGGTTTTAGGTAAAAAAAGGGAAGATCTTTATGGGAGATATTGGAGATCTTTCACCATGATTAGAAGATTACGTTCCGAGTTTCCAAAGACACTAAACTATTACGATCCTTGTGTGTGTATTTTTTGTTATGTACTAAGTATTCCCCAAAAGTAATGTAATGTCTATGTACGTCATGTTTCGGGTCTCTACAGTCAAGGGTAGGTTAACCTCCTATAAAAATGGTTAATTAATTGTTATAAAATTATAAAATAATCATATACATTAATATGATATCATATATGATCTTTTAATATTTTATTTTAGTATTATCGTCGTTTCGATGTTAACTGATTCGTTCTCCTTTATATGATTGGTTACGTAAACCATATTTTTTATGAATAGAATATATTTGATTTATATACGAAATGATATTATGTCATTAACCATTATTTTTAACCATCAAATGAAAATTATTCTTTAATGGATATGATGGGGAATGAATCTCATCGCGTTTGTGGAGAAGGTAATTCGTACGTACGCACGAACACTACTTCTATTTCATTTTTCATTTTAAAAAGAATCAAAACCAAATGATAAATAGATATATTATTATTCCAGTATAATAAAATTTCTTACATATGTTACTTAGGTTCATTAACATCATCCTTTATATGTTCCATGTATGGTATGAATGAGTCATATCACATTGAGGGGGCGGTAGTCCGCACTTCCTCAAATGAAATCATAGTATATACATACAACATGAAACGAATAATGGTATGATATAAAATAGAACTACAAAAGCTTATATATAAAATAAATATAATATTTATCATATTTAATTATAGTTCAATCATAATTGGCACCTTGAGAGGCGGTAGGAGAAAATTGAACAATCATCATTTCATGAGTCGTTTGGTTTCCACCCACAAAAACATTACGTTCTTCATCCATTAGATGGAGGTGTGTATATGTGTAGATCGAATACGTCTCATAAAAACATCATTGTATATTGAGTAAACTGTTGTTTCTACAAAAAAGTAATAAAAAGTGTTTAGGTGTTGGAGAAGTGAAATAGAAAAATAAGATAAGAGAAATTGTTACCTTTAATTTGGGAAACTCACTTTGGTTTGAACCAAAAGGACCTTGAAGTGCCTTCTGGATAAGGTAAGGCATCTAGGAGGAGGAGAGGGATGTAGGGATCTTAATTGGGTAGTGTTTGGACGATCCAAAAAGCTTGAGTGGTGTGAGGAATTGGTTAGAAGTGGTGTCCTTTTATAAGGGGGGGAGGGTCTCTTTAGGAAAAACTTAAATTATTATTTTATAATAAATTCATTTTCGGTTTATAATGGATAAAAATTAATTTATTTCAAGTATAATGTGGGGATGGGTCTAAATCAATTCAAAAAATAAGTTTTAGACATGTTTCGGTCACTATATTAACCTTTTCCTTTAGATTTGACTCTTAGTTAATTAGTTTTACATTTACCATGTCTCTTTGTATTTTGATATTATTTTCAAATAAACATACAATAAAATTCAAATTGAATCCCAATATGTTCACTAATGTCACATATGATATTATTTACGAAATGTTTTTGAACCATAGACTTTTAGGAATATTTTATCAACCAATAATATTGTATTCATTTTAATAACTCATTTCTGTCAATTTTGAGATTATTTAATAATTGATTTTTGTTAAAATACTAACAAAATTATTTCTTATATCTAATTAAATTTAATCAACCATATCATGTAATATTCACCAATAAAATTATTTGATGGAATCAAAAATTTCAAATTATATTTATTTTTGTATTTATATTATCATTTATTTTATTATTTCATTAATAAGGAAAAGACTACAACATCATTGTGTCATAAATAAATTTCATTATAAAATTTATAAAATTTATAAATAAAATATAATTATGTATGAAATATTTTTATCTTTCTAATTAATTTTTATAGTCAAATATATATCATGTATAACCCTATGTAAAAATTATTTTACTACAAGATATATGCTTCTGTCATTTTTGTGTTTACTTTAACTTAATTAATATAAAGTGTAATTATCAGTTACAAGTGGCTCCATGGGGTCATAAAACTGACCAAAAGATGATCGTGGACAGACATGTATCATCCAATATGGTAATAACATGTGTTAGGGTAATTTAATATTATTATAATATTATTTATTACCCTTGTTTTCCTGATTTACCCTTTAACAATGGTAAATAAAATATTTACCAAGTAATTATTCAAAATGTCTAAAAATAAAAGTTACCTATTTACATAATTTAAACCTTCTGATTCCATATATAGAATCCAATTTTCTAAATTAAAAACACATAAGTGGAAGAAATTAATTTAAAATTAATTCCCGTTGTCATAACAAAAAACGTGTTTTTATGAAATAATAACTACCAAAAAATTGACACTTGTTTATGTCCAATTTAAATTTGAAATTGCTTATAATGACGTAAATTGTATTAAATGATTAAGAAATATAATATAATTATACTTTGAAACCATTAAAATTCCTAATTTATCACTTTTAATTATATCTATTTAAAAAGTTGTTTTTAAATAAAATTTAGTATGTTTCACTATTCATATGAAATTGAACGTTTTCAGAGAAATACCAAAAATTCACCTGAGGATGATTTTGTTATTTCGAATTCAAAAATGAAGTCTATTTTACCAAATTAAAAACGTAGATGTTTTATTTATTAATTTATAACTAATTCCCTTTGTCAAAACCAAAAGGCGTATTTTTAAGAAACAATATCTATCAAAAAGATTGACACTTGTTTATATCCAATCTCATAGTGAAATTACTTAAAATGAACAGAATTGGATTAAATGGTAAAAATATAATCTATTGTTACATTTAAATCATTAAAATGTATAATTTAACACTATATTATTTTGATTAGAAAAGTTGTTTTCAGTTAAAATATTGTATTTTTCATTATTCACCCAAATATGAAAGTTATCAGAAAAACACCAAAAATTAATTGAAACTAAATTATTATGTCCAGATTCTAAATAATATTTTATTTTTTCAAATAGAATATATAAAAGATTCAAATATTGAATTTAAATGGGTTCATTATTAAAAGGTGGTAAAAGTGCATTTTTTGAAATAAATACTTAATTTATCTGAAAAAATGAATTTGTTCTTAAATTATGTACAAGAAACTCATAATATAGATTCTAAAATTATAAGGATTATATATAGTTTAATATTCATTTAATACTATTCATAAACACTTTTGAATGGCTAGTTTGGTAATCCTGTGGTACGCTCAAACCCGGTGTTGCGTGTAGTGCAAGTTATTGAATTACATTGAAAAATAACGTAATAAGAAATCAATCGGTGTTACATGTTTCTTATGTTACTAAATCGATAAGGGAACCTTTCAACATCCTATTTTTTTAATGAATTCTTTTATTTGATGTCTTTAAATTTCAAATTTCAAATGCAGGGATATGTTACCCTATATCCTTATTTCTATAAATTTTATCTCCATACGATGAGAGATAGATTTCTCTCTCATCAACTCAATTTAGGAATTTTTATGTAATTATATTAGGTTATGTAATTTTTGTAAGGGAACCTCCTAATAAAATTTCCATTCTATGGGTTAATGTTTTACATCATGATTCAGTTTCACAATGAATATGTGTGAATGGCCTTAAATTGTTTTACACAAAATACCCACTTATATTTGGTTTGTTTATATTTGTCACACATAATTTTTTCATTGATTTATCATTTATCTAATGGTCTAATAATTATAAGGGATTTCTTCTAAATTTACATTCCATTGATAATTATTTGTTGTAATGCACTAATTAACTTTTATATAGTGTATTATCTTCCCTGTGAAATATAATATCATGAATCATATTATTCAAATTATATTATATATTTTTTTTGATGTTATTTATTATTTATTTTTATTCAAGTATTTCCTCCAGTGGTAACTGACTCTTTAACAAAAACATCGATTGAAATGATTTAATGATTTATTAATCTAAATATTTATCATTAATTTCAATGTTTTTCAAATGGTATTTAGGATTTAGTTATATATAAAATAATGTTTTAAAATTTTTATTCCTTTAAATGATTCAATGTTGTATGGGACACATTGATTAAAAAATCTATTTATTAAGGTTTTTGAATGGTTTTGAAATTGGTTTGATAAATCATTGATAATGTCAATATATGGAAATGATATATTTTTATTGCAATGTGGAAATTTTATCTTTCGTTTATTTATGTTTAATGTATTAGGAATATGTTATGGTTATTGCGAATTGTTTACGTATTCGTGTAGTTCTTGGATAAACCTTGGGTGGGTGAGCCCGAGATAGCACTCTAATGCGTTTGGTAATATGACAGAAGTAAATGTTAATGTTTCTCCAAAGCGATTTAAGGAATAGATTGTGATAGATATAAAAAGTGTAACTCCCTATGTAGATGTGAATTCTAAAATGTATGTATATTATGGATGTCACAAGTTTCCTTTATCATTTATGGTTTCAATGTGTTATTCATAAATATTATGATTTTGTGAGGTATGTTAGAGGGATTATGTTTTATGATTGAAAATAATTATTCATTTTATTTTTATATAATAATTAACTAATGTTTTCATTCCTTATTTTATATCCAATACTGAGCTTTTTAGGCTCATCCCATTTTTTAGATGTTTTCCATTGGACATAAAGATGAATAGAATCAAGGATGATGTCAAGGAAAAGTCATGTTGTCTAAAACATGGAACTATACAAGTTTATTTGTTTTAAGAGATTTATTTCATTAAAAAAATGGATACTGAGTAGATGTGTCTACATGTAATATTAAAGATGTATTGTATAATTTATGACATAATTTTTTAATACTATAATCCTGAAAATATACTGACTGTAAATTATTAACATAATTCAATATTATTTAATGTTTACGGTTGGGGACTTACAAGTAGAATATGAGTTTTTAAATTAAAAGATATTATTTATAATTTCGAATATTAAAATGTAATTCGTTCATAAATTTTTTTTCATGAATTTAAAATATGAACATCTATATTATTAATGTCATAAATGTAACGTTATTTTTCATAAATATATTTTTCACTAGTCACCTTAATATAAATATTTTGAAGAAAAGACCAAAATGTAATATTTATTTAATTTTGAAATTCTAATCCAAAATTTGATGTTTATTTTATAAGATTTAATATATAGACATTTTAAATTTATCTTTTTATTAAAAGGATAAAATTAACTGAGAAACTACTTTCTAAAATAATTTTTTTAAAAATATTAATTGTTCTTATTCTAACTGTCTACAAAACTGTAATGAATCATGAATTAACCAATAAATATTATATTTCATCAAAATAAAAATTTACAACCAATTATATAGTTATTAATTATTAAAAATTATTGCCTATAAAAAATAGATTCTTAAACACAATAATTATGTACATTATAATAAAATAACTTTTATATAAAAACATATATATTAATATATTTTATATATTTCTCACAACTATCCATTTATACTAATTAAATGGCTTGGATTAAAGGATTTAATCATATAGACGATTGATTATATTTCAGTGTCACATATGGATTAAGATATCAGACATATTGGTCTTAATTAGTGGGAATCATATTTTATGATTCTAGGTCATTACATTCTCTTCCCAATAATAAATAGTTCCCTTGCATTTTTAAAGCTCATACGATTAATTTATCTTCTATATGGAGGTAAATATTAAACATAAAATTGTATTAGATCATATTTTTTTAAGATATGAAATTATATTTTCATATAATCTCTTTGATATGAGATTTTTGTAATGATGAAATATTCCATTCCTAAAAGAATCCAAATATGAGATGAAAAAAAAATTAAATGGTGTAACTTTTATCATTACATGAAGTTGATTCATGTACAAGGGGTATAAAAGGTACACCAACAAATGTTTTTTATTTATATAACCATAATTAATAGGTGAAATCATACATAAAATAGACTATCAATAAATATAAAGAGATAAATCATTATATTCTTCTACAATAGTAATTTATTTGGATTTTACATGTATAAACTTTCCATGAAGTGGTTGGTGTTTCTTTTCCACATTTTCATTTTTATTAAAGTGTTAGGTTTCTTGATTACCAAATTACTCATATTTAAAACATTGAATAATTACTGGATCCTTAAGAATAATATTGTCACCATTATTTTTATTCTTAAATTTATATCTATATAACAATTATTGATTCCCTCTAATATCATATATAAATAGAAATCCAGTCCCTTTGAAGCAATTCCCTAAATGGTTCTTCCAATATTTTGAACATAAAACATGTAGAGTATTCATTAACTTATGATTTTCATCATATACCATAAATTGAGACAACAACATTATCATCTTTGGTGAGTTCAAGATTTTATGTATGATCACATGGTAATCACATGATTTATCATTTTAGATCTCAATATAAAGATTTTATGTATAAAAAATCTTTGAAAATTCTATTCAACTAATTTTTAAATCATTTCCATGTATTTCAAGTCATTAATAAAAAAAAATTTGTTGACGTGATTGATAACCAATTATCACAATATAAGAAGTAACATAAATAATCAAATAGGTATTTAACATTAATAAGTACATCATTATATTATAATAATTTGAGCATTTATTTATTTCATTCAATGTTATAATAACTGTTTTCTAACCTATATCATTGACAATTTAGCATATTTCATTTTTAGATCAAATGATATCATCATTGGTATAATATATATAATTAGTGATTAATTATAGTTTATAATAGCTTTATTTTTCACATGTTCAAATGAAAATAAATATAAAAAATGTGAAATAAGTACTAAAATACCGTTCTTAAAGAGTATTTTCTAGAAAACATCCCATAGTAGATTAAATGAAGGTGTAAAATTATGACTCTTTTCATGCAATGGGTATTGATTGAGATAATACAAACCCACCCTTTTATGGTCTATTACCCCAGGGAACAGATATTCCATATCATGAATTAATTTCTATTTGTCATAATATCCATGAATAATGAGACCATTATGGAAAACCAACATTATTGAAAAAAATACTTCAATATAATTTATTTCGTAATTTATTAGGTATATTTCCATAAAATTAAAACATACGGATCTAGGAGTTTAGTTTCATTAGAAGACTAGGAAGATTAATGAATATTACTAAACATAAAAACAAAAAGTTCATTTAAATCGAACATAGTAATCCATAAACAATTAAATATTCTAATACAAATTTTTATAATATAGGGAAATATATAAGGAAAATGGTTATCTAGAAATCCTAGAAATTGAATAAATATAAAATTATGTCATAAAATAAGAGTCATGTTAAAAAAATGATATAATAAAGAGATTAATTTTAACATTGGGGTCATAATATGATAAAATTATTTCATAAGGATATGTAATCATATAATATATTGGAAAAAATTAAATTATTTCATAAACAAAACGAAAGGGACAATCTGAGGGCAATTATCATAAAGTGGAAAAGTCCAATAGTGGTTTGGTTTGACTCCTCATTCCCATTAACATTAGGGATAATGTGAATTCATGGACTATGGTAACTCTATAATCAATAATACATCATATCATGATATATAACACTTTAAAAAATGAATTTGTGGGATATATAATTTTGTTTCAACCCATCATACAAAATAGTCTTCCTATACATATTGCATGTGCATCAAACATGGTATCTCTTTAGATGAAGTCATAATAAATTATTTAGATGAAGATATAATCGTATTCCCACCAATATAATAATGGTAATAATAATATATACACACATTAATCTTCAATATGAGTGAAATATTCTATACATCAAGCATAAGATTAACAAAACACATTAAAATGATTAAAGATTCATCATTTTGAATAAATGAATAAATCAAGAATAAATCATAACTCTTTATAAGATAATAAAAAAATTAACTCATTTTTAAATTTCATAATTAAATTATGTACTTATGTATTAATAAATTAGTCCCATTGTTAAATATTAATCAGGACAATCAAGAGAATAATGAAAATAAATGAACTAATTGGGTGGAGCGTCCACAAAATAAGTAACGTTTATTTTAAAGAAATGAAGTCCATATTGTCTTCCATTAAAATATATAATCCCAAGAGGGTTACATATAAATAGATTATGCTTTTATAAAAAATTATTGGTTTAATAAAATTTTATGTGGCTGATAATTGATTTTATCAATGAAATATGAATCTACCCTAAAACCATGTTTTAATAAAAGAGGTTAAATCAGAGGGAATTAAAAACGTAAAAAAATAGAAGTAAAAATGAAATAATAAGCTAGGTATTAAAGTAGTTAAACTATATATAAAACTATAATAATATCATTCCATTAATGTTTCATAGAAAATTGAAAAATGAAGATAATATGCATTTGACAATTAATGAGTGTGTTATGGAAGATCTATTACCTCATGTCTTAATGAGCATGGAACATTTGATTTATATAAAAAAAATTAATTTACATTCATTAAATTTATACAATATAATTCAAATAATCTATATGTATATTTTTATGATTTATTTATTATCTTACGATATTTATTTTTAATATAGTTCACTCTGACATTTGTTACTTAAGGTTGTTTAGTTAATCTCATCATATATTTTTTTATTTCACCTGGGTCAAAGTTCATGTCAAATAACATAATGAGCTAAAAAAATATAGTTGTTTATGACCATTAATATTAAATTAGAAACATAATTATATAGATTATAATTATATCTAAAAAGATTTTAAGATTAAGAAGGGTTCCCTGATAAGACATTTTAAGGAGGTCAAATTTACTACGATTGTATATTATTGATCACATACATTGACTGTCCAAAATTATATGTATATAGTGTTGAAGGTGTTACAAATATCATTTAATTAAATACTAAATATTTTATTACTTTAATCCATGTTATGTATTCATTGAAATTAAAACATATCATTCCATGGATTTGTTAATCTACATGTACGCTAAGTAGACAATACCATTCTCCCAGGAAAAGAAAGGGGAACTAGAAATAAAAATATTAATATTTGAAAATTATATTTAGGTTATAAATATCATATTAGTTACATAAATAAACATTTTAAAATTACATTCATGGTGGTTATGAAATATTTTACATGTCATTCGTGTAGGTGGTTGTCCGTACACACACATGTTGACGTTTTAATTTATCGAAATGACATTTAAAGAATTTTTAAAGTTAATATCCATTAGAATAATAAGATTTTGTCACATTAAAAATTGTGGTTATTATATATATTAATATATATAGAATTAAATATAGTTGTAGAAGAACTAAATAACTTATAATTTTGGGTTGAGAATTTTTCCATCACGTGGATGTCCACCTTTAGGTAACCCCTTAAATCTCTATAAAATGTCATTTGGATGAGAAAAAGGAAAAAATGTAATGTTATGGGTGTTTAACGGAAAAAATGTCTTTTTTTAGAATCATTCTAATTTGCTATGAAATAGTGATGATGTGAGCACATTTTATAAGTATTTATTTTTGAAATGTTTGAAAACCTATTTATATTTCAACATCTTCCTTCCATAATTAATGAAAAAATTATCAAAATAATAATAATAGTGTTTGAAATGATATATTGATGATATTCAATAAATAATTTACAATAATAAAACCTTTTACATTTTTATACCTTTTGAAATATGTTAGACCACTTTTACCCATTTTTACCTTAACCATGGTTACCAAACTTTCACCACTAGTAAATAATTTTATTTTCAAAAATAAAATATAAAACATTTACCAACATGAACATGTTGATTTCATGCAAGGAAAAAATTTATAAAAAAATTTATATGATTTAGATAAAATTATTTTACTCTTAGATGATATAATACATAAAAACCGTATCTCGAAAAATGTTCAATCAAATGATTATACATTTTTATGTGATAATATTCTCAATTCCATTTTTTATAGGATAGAATTTGGATTTGAATAAAAAAAAATTATATTATGTGTATTTTTCATCAATCCAAAAATGAATTTCTACAGAATAATGATTTATTAAATAAAAAAGGGAATATAGTTTTAGTAGAATTAAAATATTACATTTGTTTTATAATGCTAATAAAAGTCTTGTAAATTTTAAAAAGTAATGTAATAACAATTATTATTATTTTTTAACCAAATATTTTAATAATTAAAAGTTTTTATAAAATTATAAGCCTCTCTAATATATTTGGAAGGTAAATAAATTCAATGTTTTGGAAATTAATTGAATTTCTTATATTTATTTAAAAAATTAACAATTTTTAAAAAATACTAATATTATTAAAATTTTAATTTTAACATGTTGAATCCATAAAAATACCAACATTTATCATATTATATTTATATATGTGATACAAATTATTTTTATTTATATGTTATTCAATCATAATAAAATCATTTTTTATAAAAAAAATATTACATTTGTCCAAAAATATAAAACATGGAACCATAATTTAAGACGAACAATTAAAAAAATATAAATAATCTTATTTAAAAAATATTTATTCTTATAATAATTCTTTTTATTTTTAAATTAAATCATATATACTAATAATTTCATTGAAATCGTATTTTTAATAAAACCTTATTTTTTCAAATTCAGCTACTAATCAATATGTTTAGAATAAAACCAAAAAACACCTAAACCTATTATTGAAATTCTAAATCCAAAAATGAATTTTATTTTTTCGACATGAATTTCATTAATAGTTTAAATTTATAATTAAAAAAATCATTAAATAAAATGAAATTTGTTTTGGAAAATTACTTTTCTATGAATACTAGTTGTTCTTATAATTAATTACAATATACATTATTAAATATATAAATAATTAAAAAATGTCATATTTTATAAAATTATACATTTAAAAAAATATAAATAGTTTTATAATTAATCTAAAATTCATAGAAATATAGATTCTTAAATATAATACTTGATTAAATATGTATAAAATAATATATATATATATACACATGAATATATTTAAAATTTTGTTTACTGCAATTCCAACTTAATAATTCTACGTGTAGTTTTTAATGTTATAAAATATCATGGTTTCATTTAAATTGGTGTTTCACGTGTAATAAAATATCAAACATATTTGAAATAATTATAGGTGAAAATATATTAAAAGGTTGGGTTTTTATCATAGAAAATACAAAACACGTAATAATGCATTTGATAAGGTTATTTAAGAATGAATTATCGTGTCAATAAAAGGACAGTTGTGGTTTGAAGAGTGTAGAGAATGGGTTCTTCTATAGAGGAATATGATAGAAAATTTAATAAATACACATTATGTACTTTGTATGGAATGTAATTTTGTTATGAAAATATATTATATGGTGAGGCATAATTTAAATTTCTGATTTATCACAATTTCTACACAATTTTGTAGTTTTTATGGATATGTCAATGGAATTTACCTATCATTTTAACTCATTTCACCTTTTACCATGGAAGTAAATTTTTTACCATAATAATTATTGTTCCCAAAATGTGGTATTTTACATATTAACTAATTTTAAAAACATCAACAATAATTTTTAATCTATTTTAGTTGATATAATATATTAATTTGAAAAAAATAATTTTAAATATTATAATTTATCACAGGAATTTTTTTATATACGTATCCTTTTAAATTATATTAATTATTCTTATTTCATACCAACTAAATATTTATCCATGATTGTAAACATTTTAGCATTTATATATTTTAAATTATTTAATAAATTTTCACCCTAATTATTACAAATTTATAAATATAATAAGAAAACATTCAATAAATAATAAAAACAACATTTTATAATACAATAAATATCATTAATCTTAAAAAAAATTAATATTTATCACTAGAAATTCATTAACTACTTTAAAAAAACTAAATTATTCAATTTAATCAATTAATTTTATAAAAATAATAAGTCAAATATAATAAAATGTGAAATGAATGTTATAGAATTAAAAAAATCATCAAAACATATGAAAATTTCATAAAATAATTTGTATATAATTATATGAAATTAATTTAGGATGTTAGAAAATATTAGTTCTATAAAATTATAAAAGAATAAAAACATATATTTAATACATATAAAACAATGGACCATATAATAAATAAACATATATTCGGTGACAATATATTTAGAGACCATATAAATGTCATATGTCCCCTTTTCATCGACATATATTACCCTTATTAATTATATAAAAATATTTCAACCTAAGAATTCATTTGCTTTTAAATATTTCAAAATTATTTCAAGTTGTTTACCTTATACTCATAGTTATAATAGGAGATATGGTCTTAGTGGAAAACAAATAGGATAAATATTTTGCATTCATGGTAATTATATTTACATATAGTTTTATTCCAAGTATAATTTTGAAAAAGATTCTTCATATTTCGATCTCATAATTAATTAATATGAATATTGTAGTGAAATATTTTTTTTCAAACAAAATAAACTAAAGTTTATTTGTCATCACCATTTACTTCTGAAAAACATAAGAAACATGTTAAATGAATAAAAATGTATTTTTTTATAATAAAACCCTTAAAAGAAATTTCACATTTGAAATTTCATTAGTCATATGAAAATTGATTAGTTAAATTGTATCTCAATATATCTTATAATCACTATGTCATTTACTCAAATTTATGATTTCTAAACTGACAATTATCTATGTGACTCCATATGTTTCATATAACATTATATCGAAAATCCAATATATTTGTCGATTGTTCCACATTAAATATGTATTTTTTCAGTTATAGAAGATATATTTTTATTCAATTGGTATACTAGGTATGTACATAATAAAAAGTAAATCATGGGTCAAATTAGATACATGATACAGGTTTCGTGGAAGATCCTATATATAGGATGTACCACAATTTCAATATGGGTGTTGATATGGCCAATGCATATGAGGATCAACATTACCTACATACTTAATATTATAACCCTCTAATATTGGTAAAATTTGGAAAAAATTTCATTCTCTAACATCAATAATCAAATAATTTTAATGATTTTTTCTGTAAATATTCAATCAGATTTTTACTGCTTTGAGATGTCAGTTAATGGTTTTACATGTATTTATTATTTCATCATCATTATATAATCATATAAAATTTATCATTTCAACATTATCAACACATCTAAGACATCTATACCAATTTCTATATTGGGAATCACATTGCGCTGTTTGAATTAAAGAATGCCAGTGTTATTTTATGAGGAAAATTCAAATGGAATTATTTTCCAATACACAATATAGATTGATAATACATACATGAAACATAACATATAATATTTACTTGGAATACAATGTTTCCAATATAAATTATTAAATCAATAAAACAAAAATTACAAATGAAACTTTTGTTGAAAGTCCAATAATATATATATTAAATTGTGAAATGTAATTTCAACCCCCAAAACATTCATAAGTGAATGATGTTTAATGGGATTTTTATGGAAATTCATTATATAATATTCCAATATATATCTTTAGAAATTAATGATCTAGAGGAATAATAATAATTATGAGGGAAACACATAACTTTACTATGGAATCCCATGAATGTTCACTAACCTCTGAAAAAATATAAAAATTTATTTGAATACCTAAATTTAAAACCAAATTCAATTATAATACCTTTTTAGTTATTCAATTATAATAATTTATGAAATAAAAATCATTTATTTCTTCTTAATTTTCATCAATATATATTAGTAATTTGGATTCTTTAATATAATATTTATATTGGCTATGATGTTCCACATTTTTTGATAACATGTATTTTATTATGAATATGGTAATTCTTGTGAAATAATTTTGTTTTAATCATATTTAAATTTTACTTTTTTTTAATTGATGTTATTGGTATGGGTTTTTATAATTGAATCTATGATAGTCATTTTTCATGTAATTTACTAGTAGAAATGTATTTCTTTAAAATGACATTTCTTTTTTATCTTAGTAATATATAAACATATTGAATATAAATTAATATTTAATATAAAAAATTCCATTTTTTGTTGAGATAATACCCATTCAAGTAATAAATTGTCAATATATTATATAACCATTCATGTATGTGGCTCAATTGACCCAAATAATATTATGATATATTAATGAATAAGTATGTTTATTGAGTTATATTGAATTAATAAAAATTTTACAAATGAATAATGATTCCAATAATAAGTTTTTACAATAATGAAGGAGAATGAGAATATTTTATTATGAATATTAGTTTAAAATGAAATCGAAGTACTACATACATAAATTAATAAATTATATCCTTATCAAAATGGGTTCCTTCTTAAAAAATTTCATTCCTCCTCCAAGGGGTCATAAGAAAAAATATACAACTAAAATTTTGTTGATATAATTTGACATGTTAATACAAATTTATATGAAATTCTAAATTGTAGTGGGTATAGGCTAGGTCCTTTTATAAGTGAGTTTGAGTCGTATCTGCACAAATTCACATTTCTTAATGTGTACGTAAAATCACCTAACAAGAAAATTGGATCAACAATGTAAAAATAATGATTTTGGTCTATAAATCCCCTCCTACACCCAATTTTTGGATATGTTTGGGGATATTTTATCACTACACTTGTTATTTTTCCCATTTATATTATTCACCTTGTAACTTTTGTAACTCTCTATTTTGTTTGGTATCATAATTGTTCGAAAATAATTAAATTTAACTAATTATCTTATCCAAACAAGAATATTAAAATATTTTAAATCCATTTTTTTTGTTTTATAAATTTAAAGAAATTATATTTTTAATTAATAATAGAAATCAAAATAAATACAATTTCTTGAAAAGTGTCATTCTGACCATTAAATTATTTCATCAATTTTTAAAATAGTTAATTATTAAATAAATGGTAATTTATTTTTAATAGATAAAATCTATTAAAATATTTATATATCACACTCTAATTATTATAAATTTAACCTTTAAAGAATATTAAATTTATAATGAAAATAATTTTTTTAATAAACCATTTTTCTTTCAACATGAATGATTATATATTTATTATTTATAAGCCATTAATAATTTTTAATATTATATTTAGTCTTTTTATATAAAATTTCTTATACTATCTTATATTATTAAATTATTTCCAAAGAGTATTAAAAATAAAAATTCTTGTTGTTCAATTATTTTTATTAAAAATTATTTTAATAAATGAGTTAATATCTTTTCATAGCAATAAGATGGAAAATATTTTTAACTGATTTTCCTGGTGATATTAATATATATATATATATATATCTCCCTTTTCCCAATATCCAATAACTACATATCCAATGACCATATATTTAATAGGAATATAATGTTCATAATACCCTATTCATTAGTATATATAACATTTTTTACTTCTCTAAAATAAATTTATCCTAATATTTCATTTTTATTGAATTTTTTCTAGTCCACTTAATTCATTATATATTAATATTTTTTAATTTTATCATAATGAAAACCCATTTATATGAAGATTTAGCATTCATGGTCTTTTTAATTTACATGTGGTTTTATCTATCTATTAATTTTTATGATGATATTTCATATTGATTTTAATAATGATTTAATATTTATCTTGTTTAATATTAATCTATCTAAAAAAAATTGGTTCTTTTAGGGTAATTTTTTTCTATGAAATAATATATTCAACCCATTATTGACAAAAATTTCCTCTATTATGCTCTAGTACATTAATTTTGTCTCCTTTCAAAAGTATTATTATCAATATTTTATGTTTTCTAATAAGATTTATCAATTACGAATCCATTTATTATGATTTAACTCAGATATATGGTTTATTATGAAATCATTTTATTTTCAACATAATCATTTGTTTTATTAGTATCATGTATTTAATTTATTTGTTTGTGATTTTTATTCAATATTCTTCCACAAAAAAATTGAACCACTACTTGTATGAATAAAATCTATTTATACATCAAAATATATATATTTCAATGTCTATATTGTACATCTGTAGATTTTATATAATATATTAATTTTTTTATGATTTCATAATTCAAATTTTATCATATATTCGATATGACCAAGTGATGGAATACCATCACAGTGTGGGATGGGTAATCAGTGGTTACCAAAAATATGAACTCTTAATCCAAACCTGCCTCCCATAACTATCTTGTATGATTGGATATCTATAGATATGGAGTTTTGCATAAAAATAGACTGATGAAGAATATTCATGAAACAAGGATTATTTAATGGTAAATCAATCCTTTTTATCAAGGGGATATGCCTCGATGAAAAAAGTTGTAGAAATCCAAAAATTTACATTCCTAATTTATAATCAATATGTATAATAAATAGAGCAGAGATATATCTATAAAAAGTAATTTAAAATTTTAAATATAAGATAAAACAAGTAGATTGATCTATAATTATATTTAAGGTAACTATATCTAGATTATATATATTTTTACTCATCGCTAATTATATAATCAAATTTTAGACAACACCACATTCAAATTCCAATTAAAATGGATGGGGAGCTAAATTATTGTTCTTCCACAATATCTAATTTATTCATTCAGGTGATACACATTTTATTTATAGATAATATATTACCATGACATTGAGGTGTATAAAAATCCAATTTTAAAGATGATGCTTTAAAGATATTAAGGCCTCATCAAAATCACATCATATATCCCCATAATATCATGTCGTTTTTTGATTAAAAAAATAATCACCACTATTGTCATCTCACTCCCCATGGTAAACCTTAGAAAAACCTTCAAAACCATGGGTTAACTATTCAATGTTCACACATTTTCATTTTCATGTTAATATCATCCATCAACTAAAGCAATTTCATATTAAGTTCATTTTACTCCAAACTATTTAACACACTGATTGGTTTTTTTTAAATGGGAACCCTCAAGCGTATTTAATGTGATTTTATCCATGGAAAAATCTCATGATAAACCACATACCCCTAAAATATACCTTGTAAAAATTATTATCTCAATTACAACCATATCATAATGGGTCCACTATATAGGGGGCTAGTATAAAATTCAAATATTTGTCCAACTTATGGGATATTCTAAATCCATCATAGATGATAAATTTACATTGTGGGAGTGATTAATATGTATATATAATATCAATCAATTAATTAAATTATAATTATCAATAAAATATTGATTACACTAGGAATATTCACAAACAATTTTAATATATCAAAACCCATTTTTCAAAGGGAACCTTGATAATCTATCTACCTCCTAGTATTTAGGAATTCCCTTATAAGATAACTCATATACACCATAGCATGAAATAATCCTTTATCTTCTTATTCCTAAATACGTCAATAAAATTACTTCCAAAAAATAATGTAATTGGAATAAGAAACAATTCATGGAATTCATTTCTTTTTAGGTAATTTAAACAACACACTATATTACTAAATAGTGTTTTTGTGAGTACGAAAACTTGTAGTGTAATACCATTTCCGTATCAACCCTATATTAATTTAAATTCAATAAAAAATCCCCATGTATCTATTAAATTCATAAAGGCCTCAATTATTCATCTACACTTATGAAAAATCCATACCCTTACATCCTCATTCTTACACATGAATGGATCTTCAATATTATTCTTTCTTGGTTGAGTGGATAACTCCTTTCCCAAATCCATCTTATTGATTATCCAAACTATATACCATTTCTATTATATTTTTTAGTTTATTGATGTAATGAATATTAAAAATACGAATTATGATATTATAAACTTATCCAATTTAGTTTAAATATATACTTTTTACCTTATAGAATATATGGTCACATAGAATTTTCATAACTAAAACATATAGAATTTTGACTTATTCACAACTAATTACATTGAAAGGAATCTAGATATTAATACATTGAGGTGTTATTTTATAATTTATTGCCTCATTTCATGTATTTACAACTATTATAAATGTTTTTATTTATTAATTTTTTCATTTTATAATATAAATAAAATTAATATGGTCTGAATATAGTAATTTCAAAGTGTATACAACTAATTATTCATGTCACATACAAAAATAAAAAATATCATTATATATTTATATATGAAAACTAATTTCTTGTTTAATATATTTGAAACCCATTCAGCTAAATGTTTAGAATAATAAAAAGAAAAATTCTATTAAAAAATAGGATAAGACTAGTATTCAGCACCCCCATTTCTAAGACATAGACAATTCTCCCAAACAAGTTGAAAACGTGACCTAATATATAATCATCTATTGATAAATATTCATGAAATACCATAATTACAACAAAATATTGAAACCCAATATTTTCTAATCATAACCAAAAATGATTTTTGATTCCATAATGAAATATTAACTCACAGAACTCATTTAATTGAAATGAAATTTTTTTTATTATAAATCTCTTACTAGTTATATGCATTAAAATTAATATAATATAATAAATCAAATAATTTAAAACAAATAATTCATTCACAAATAAATTAAAACTTTATACATTTATGAAAAATTATAAATAGGGAAGAAATAAATAAAAATTTTAAAAAAATCTTGATATATACAATTTTAATAATTTCATAAATAATCAAATTATATCAATAATTTATAATATAAATAATATTTTAAATACATTACATAACACATAAATATTAATATATTATGACTATATTATAAATATGAACTCTTCATGTTACATAATTGAAATTTAAATTGAATGATTTATTTCATATTAAAATATAATATTCTCTATAAAATATAAATACTTCATAGTCCTTCTTATATTTACAATTTTTTATTAATGTAAAAATTTTGTATTATTTTAAGATAAATATATATATATATATATATATATATCATCTTTTTACCAAATACAAAAAAAAATTATCTCTTTCCTAGTATAAATTCTTAAATTAATGTTGGTCCCTTAAAAATATCTTATTATTATTAATGAACATTTCAAAACAGGACATTTTATTTTCAATATTTATTGATTTTTGTAATTACTAAAATATTTATATATTTATTTATAATATTAAAATATGTAACTTATAATATACTAATAATTATAAATCATTTAAATTTACATTAAATATTTTTTTCATCTACTAAAAAGGGATATGATAATTGATGAATTTTCATTTCTCAATTAACCATAAATATATGTGATATTTAGTATTTACAATATTTATGTTCATTACAAGAAAATAATTTCGTTTAATGAGCCATTAATTTTTTAATTTATATATTCAATTTTACCTAAAGTCCTCAAAAATCATTCTATTTTACCATGAAATATATGCTTAATCCTTGTAATTGTATTTTTTTTTAAAAACATCCCATAGAATCTATGACATTTTAATTTATTTAATGGTTCAATAAATATGACATTTTATGAATTATTATTATTTTGAAAAAATCTCCCAAAAACATTTTATATCACCATGGATTTGTTTATGTTGAACACTAATAGGAATTTGGGTATCCATGTGTTTGTGTTGGATTCATTTTCAACCATTTCAATATCAACCTTGGTGAATTGGATTGTTGGATGTGGTGTTTCCATTTACTAGGTGTGGGGATGCACGTTCGATATGTAGTTCACTATGTCAATAAATAAATGAGACGGTGTTATTCATCATAGAGGTAACATAGTGGTTTTTATGAAGCAATGTATGTGCTTGTAATGTAGATCATTACAGTACAAAGGGTTTGGTAAAATATGTTGAACTATGAGGAGCACCCAGATAAGGATTCAACATAAAAAGATAAATTTTTGAGTTTTAGTGAGAGTGTAGAAAATTTAAGTTGACTATTATTCAAAATCAAAGTAAGGATGTACTGTATGTGGTCCATTAACATGTCTTTACAAGGTTTAATCTCTTCATAATGTGTTCAATATTTTGGGGATTGAAAATTTTGATTAAGGTACTTGTTTCACCATGAAATGGATTTCTAAAATTTCTTCAGAAAAATATAGAATTGGAATGCAATTCCTTAATGTTTTTTTAATGAAGGATTAGAGATTAATGTATTGATGTTTTTCAAAAGTAATCTGAACTAGGAAATAATATTGTGGTAAGTTACCTGATTAGGAGTGGTTTTGAGAATAGAAAAATTCTTAAATTTATGTGATTTTGATATGTTTTGATAATGGAATATATGTTTTATTCTATGTGATTATAATAATTTTCCCAAATAATAAATGTCAATTTTTTTTGGAATATAGAGAACATATGAAATATATTTGAATGGATTTGAGAAATGTTGACGGGGAGAATGAATATTTCATAAAGGGGTGAAAGCACAAAAAAAAGGTAATTTCCACTCTTATTTCAAGCATCTATACATGATGAAGATATATAGAATATAAATATATGAATGATTTTTCCAATTTATTTTCAGGGGTGCAGAATTTATATAAACATATGTTCCATGAAGAATGATATTTTGTAATTCTCACTAAGTTGTTCATAATTGTTATAAACCTTCTTAATTTTTTTTTTGAGTATTGTGAAATACTGTGATTTTTAAAATGAAAAAGGTTTCTTGAATTTTTGGAATGTTTTATAAATGTGCTCAAGTAGTTCTACAAATGTGTTATGTTTCATAACACATAATGTTATCATCAATAATTGAATAATTTTAAAAACTGTTGTTGTTGTTCCATGACTAATAGTTCAATATGGAAGGTGAAGCTGTTTTATGTGCGATATTCACAACAAATTTTTTATATATAATAGAAATGATAAATTAGAACTATTCCATGGATCATCAATATAATATTCAATATGTTTATTGGTCTATGAGCCAAAAATAATTCCCTCCAAATGAAGTGAGTAAAGGGAGAGGATAACGTGAGTGAAACTTGTATGGTAGTGAGATACACCGAAAATCTTGTACTGGAAGTGTGACTGGAATGGAGTGACTATATTTGAATCATTTTATCCACATGGCTAGTAATGATTAGTGGATTCTAGAACATTGAATCATTTTCATTGTGTCCTCCTTGTATATAGAAATTTTAGGTAATCCAAGTACAAATATATTATTTGGTGTTATTTCATGACTCATTTTTTGTAGCATAAATATTTTTTCATATAAATTGAAAGATAATAATAATTATTTAAATAAGTCAAATGAAATCACACCAGTTAATCAGATCATCACATTAAAGATTAATAGATGTGTATACCGACTAAAAAGTGGGGATAATATTTGTTAGGATAGTGATTATTTTATATATATGAGTTGAAACATTAATGAGTTTCAAACCTAATTGAACCCCTCCTACTGAAGGTATCTCGTAGTAATTTCTATCATGGTTGAAAACATTTTATATGAGATGAAAGACTTTTATTGTCTAGTTTTTTAACTTGAATTTATACAATTCTTTTTTGGAGTGGATATATGTTATCTTCATACAATATGAGTGAGATAAGTAATAAATGTAAGATTAATAATGCCAAAATAATTCCATATAATGGAATTTTTTTGGATGTGTTTCATCAAGATAATAGATTCCATTTTATCACAAATAGATGGTATAAATGAATTGTCTTGTTTAACTACTTGTTTGTACATTTATGGTGTTTGTCTATCTATGTATATTGATATTACAGCTGATTTCGTTACAATATATAAAAATTAGTGTAAAATAGATTCAATGGAGGAATCTATTCACATTTTATATGATTTCAATTATATAATGAAGGAAGAAACCATGATCTAAGAGATATTAATGAATCTCAAGACATCTATGTTATAGTAATGAAAATTTAGTATAAAAGACTAAAAATCCCTATTTAGTAACAAATTTATGTGGATATAAATATTTGGGGAAATTTTTTCTCATACCAAGGAATTATAGGATATTTCAACCAAAGTGAATGAATGTAAATATGCTTCAATAGACTATTGATTTAACTCAAATTAGTTGAAAAAAATAATTACCATGAATAATGATTTTTATTGTACACATGGCTAGGTTTTTTTTAGAGGAAAAAGGCCAAGTAATTCAATGGTGACATAGAATAATTAAATTGTAAATATGGGTGAAAAGATGAATATATGAAGTAACATACATGGTGAACTTGAACATGATGTGGAAATTAATTTCCATAAATATGGTGTTGAATTATATCATTTCCCATATTAAAAAACAACTAAAATGAAATTTAATATCTATAATAAAAGGAGGCTCATGTGTAAGGAATCTGAATTCTCTATTATAGTTAATGAATGGGAAGATTAAAGAGCTCTAAAGAACACCAAAAACCTCAAATGGTAAGACAAAAATACATTTAATGGGATCTCTAATGAGTAGAGACAAAAACAATTAAACATAGAGTTAACAAGTTTTAAAACCCATGTTTCCAATGATGTATGTGATGAATCTAAAAGGAAGGTATCCACAAGGTTCTATTACTATGGAATTATGTGACATACAAAGATTGTGTTCAGGGAAGGGCTTAAGCAGAATGGAAGGAGAGAATCTTCTTTAATAACATCTCAATCAATGAGCTACTATACAATGTATGGTTTTTATTGGAGATGATTTATATTTTCAAGCTGTGGTCATATGGTTGTTATTTTTTAAGAAAGGGAACCTAATGTTACATAATTATTTTTCAATTACTATGAAAAATTAGAATAATTTCTTCACTATATTAAATTCTGTTAATCTAGGAGATATAGTTTACATTCTGAAGAATAATAATGTAACAAAATGAAATTTTCATTAGGAATCATCATTACTGTTACTAATAGCATCACACCTAGTATGAGGGAAATAAAATATTGAGGGAAAAGAGGGAAGATGATCAATCTATTAAAATAGAGAATAATTTTAAAATTAAATATCCAAGATGGAAGTAAACATATAATGTATCTCTATTTACTCTTAAATATTTGAGATGTATGAAATACTTATGTGGGATTTAAAAATTTACCAAAATGTAATAGAAGTGGGAAATTTATAAATTTTATAACTATAGGAAATATAATATTTTAATGAGAAGTTACAAATAATGAAATTAAGAGGGAAATTAATGAAAAAAAAGACTATTTGGAAAATAGAATGGACATCATGATATGATTATATTACAGATACATCCCAAACTATGAAATGGATCATGAATATAAACAAATTATGCAGTGATAAATAGAGCTGCAATAATATGGTGAGAAGAATGATATAATTAATAATGTGGGAGGAGTACTATGATGGTGAGAGTACCCACAGAAGAAGAGATATTGAGTCCAGCTATAAATAAAATGAGATTCTTTAAACAGAGAGAGAGATATATAAAATAATACATATTAAATGAACATTTTATATGTGCATCACACAAGAGAGATTCAATTTCAACGAACTAAAGAATCATTTCATGAATATTGATCATTTACCAATATGGACTGATTAATTGATGGAATAATTATCATCGAATATAAAAACAAGTAATGGAATGTTTGACAATGAAGGTTGGGTCCACCATGACCATCCTCACTCCAAAAATTATGGAATTGAAATATGCCTTATCCCTATTTTCTTAGAATATATTAACTAATGTAAATGTGCTTCGGGTTTTAAGTGAGATATGATCTATTAGGAAGGTGAATAAAAAATATGAAAATTGTTCTACTGATGTACTATATATTTTCAAATGGGTCAAATTTGAACAAGAATGTTTTTATATATATCAAATATCAATTAATGAGCCCATATGAATAGTCTATAAATTAAATAGTAGAAACAATTATTCACATTCTAAAATGAGAGTTGATATTTTCATGGATGTCATGGGGGGATCATGATCCATGATTTATTAATTTCAAGATAATTTTATATATTTGAAGTCATATAGAAATGATATAAAAATGTGGAAGATGCAAATAAAATATATCTATGGTTTTATTAATACTTTGATCTAACATGTGATATCATGTGACTATTCTCAAGATATTAGAGGCTATTATAGATGGATAACTCTTATACTGAATTTAAGTTTGATATTCAGTTACAAATTATGAATCATACGAGCCTTTTTTATTTGAAAATATAAAAATTTATATTACCCAAAAATAATGAAAAATATATTGTTGATGATAGAATATATTTGTTACCAAGTACAATTAATGAATTAATCTCTAATTTTTAACAAATGTATCTTCGATTCATCATATTGTATCCAGAATAATTCAATGAAAACTATCATCCATAATATTGGAATCTATAAGAGTGGGTATTATTTTCACTAATTGGAATTGGATTGGTGTCTAGAGATAAAGAAGATATCATGAAGAATTCCATTATTGATGCTAATGTTATATGGATGTCATACATATTTGGATGTAAGTCAGTTCAATGGGAATCAATTGTTTTATCTTCATTATCTGAAGTTTCATACACCAAGACCTGATTCTTTTGGCATAATGGTTTTTTATGGGACTATTCAGAATGGTATGTCAACACACTAAAAATATTATTGTATAAAGAATGAAATAGAAGTAGTTTATTTTTATCGAGAAATTTTTCTTATATAAGCATTCACATATACTGAATTGATGAAAGAGAATAAGTGATATCTTTGGTCTAAATAATTGTCTTGACAAAAGGAATAGTTTTATTTCATAGGTGGGGGGATTTTTTCCCCTTATTAGATGAAAGGACTATAATAAAAAATGTGGATAAGTATATATATCTTTATTCAAAATAGTGATAATGGATAATGATTTCAGTAATTCAATGCATGGTCTTCATGGATTTAAAGGATGAAAGGTTATATTGTATTACTTAAACAATATAGGGGGATAATCATAATAATGATGAAAATGAAACCCATGTTTCTGAAATCATAGGATTACAAGGATTTTATATTCTATATTGGTGATACTATGTATAATTTGGATTATATTTTAAATGGGTAAATGTAATGATAAAGAATCAAATTGTAGTTACTACCAAACAATAATGGTTTGTGAATCAATTTATATTATATCCCATCCCCTCATAGAGGGATTAGGAATTGAGCTCCATAAATATGATAGTTCTAAAGATGTTTTTTCAGTGATTTAAAATCCAAAATAGTACTTATTTATGAATGAATTTTCTAACATGGTTAAAGAAGATGTCTTTTAGTATGACACATATAATGAAATATAGGATATCAATTGTCAACAATAATCATAAATTTCTGTTTTCATTGATATATATATGGTGCTAATAAAAATTCATTAGGTTTTACTGAAATAAAGGAAATGGATTCCATAATTTCCATTAAAAATACAAAGGGAATTTTTGTTGGACACAATTGAGAATGGAAATTTCCTTGTGATGTGTGTTGGAATCATTTTCAAACTTTTCTCTATCAACCCTAATGATTTGGTGTGTTTAATATAGTGTTCCCACTAACATGGTATGGTGAATGACATTGGATTTCATATTCACCAAATAAAAGACTACATTAGATAGTGATGTTACCAAAAGTGGGAATGTGGAATAGCTCTTGAATCCATATCTGATCTCAAAATACTAATCATTATAATACTAAGATATGAGTTGATGCTATTGATGAAAGGTAAGAACAAGGATAGGGGTGCATCATGGAAATGTCATATTTTGAGTTCCATCATGATTTTCGATAAGGTATATTCAAAAATATTATAGGACTAACTCATGAATGTATGGAAATGTAATGAAATTTGTGAATTTTTATGTCCAATTTTTTTTTGTATTTTTTAATTAAAGTCTCATTAAATACTACTGTGATGTAACAAAAAGGTAGAATTTTTTGAAATTGTGATAATTATCAGGAATAGAAAAATAATTCTATGTTTCCTAATTATGAGATGATTGCAAAATGGAGAAATGGTTGTCTGTTATTTTATTTATATATGTTTCATGAATGTAGAATTTCTTGGATTCTTCATAAATACATGGAGTTTTAGGGAGAGGAACGAAGATTTTCGTGAAAATGGAGTGGAGACTTCAAATGTTTCATGGAGGGGTGGAAATAGATATATCTAGGTCTATACCCATATACATTTTATGTAACCATAATTTTTGATGATCCAATATATATTAATTCATTAAGGTGTTCTGTAATGGTTTTTCATGCGTGAAGGATTCATATGAACAAATCATCTATGAAAAATGGAATTGTGTCAATCTGATAAAGGGGATTAGTGATGTTTTAGAAAGATTAAAGAATGGTTTTGATTTTTGAAAAATAATGTGATTTAAAAAAAACTAGAATGTTTTCTGAGAGAGACGATGGTTGCATGAATATGGTGAAAAGGTTCCACAAATGTGTTATTTTTATCATCAGAAATATTTTTGGAACATTTAAAAAAACTATAATGGAATTTTGTATGATTTGAAGACTATTTATATATGTAATTTGATGTTTTTATATGGTGATATTTAAAATTACATTATTATTGAATTTGGTGATGATAGAGGGGAACTAATGAGTGCATCGTTATATAGATAGTGAGGAAATGTACTAGCTCATGAGCCGAAATGAATTCAATCATTACGATGTGAGAAAAAGGAAAGAAAAAAAGTGGTAGTGAGCTAGCACCAAATTCTTGTAATGGTAGTGAGATATTAATGGAGTGTCTATATAGGAATCATTTAATCCAAAAGACTATTGAATATTATTATGAGTTTTAACACCAATATAGAGTCTGTGTTTTCTAATTGGAAGTAGCCTAATGTGGTGAACAAAGTAAAATTCTTGTTTATTGTGTGATTTTTTATGTTATATTTTTTTGGATTGAAATCAATGAATTATGATCAAGAAATTATGGATCCTACATGAGTAAGGCTATAAAATAATAAATAGTTAATCAAATATTCATGTAACAAGTTAACTCTAGACAGACCGTATTAATAGGTTAGGTCAAGATCATTTATTAAATTGTTATTTGACATGTACATTAGAAAATGTGATTGATTTTCATAACATGATTCACCCCCACAGAATCCTCCACAAATGTTACTTATTGGACTATTTAATTATAATTTGTGAAATCTATTACCATTTTATTTTATAACATTCCATAGGTAATAAAATCATCATAAACCATGATCATATTTATAAAATAGTTTATGGTTATATTAAAACTAATTTTTTCAAATATAATTTATATATTCAAAATTCAATCAAAAAAATGATATTTATAGGATTTCATATTTGAATTTCATTTGGGATAAAAAAAATTCCATGTACAATAGAAATAACAATTAAAATTGTATATGTGACTCAAATGTACTTTTTTCAATTTAATGGATAAATTAAGGAGAATACCACAATGATTTTATCTCAAAACATCCATGAAAAATTATATAATATTAATATATAACTATTAATTTTTTTAAGAGGACTTCAATCGTGAATTTTATCAACATGAAATGTGAATTTAAAATATTAATTCTCCGTTGGATTCGCCTCTTATTCATATCCTCTGAGGACCTCTTTTAAGTGAATAATAAGGGAAGGATATATAAATAATTGTTGAGGTCATAATAACAGAGTGATGGAAATTTTATCCACTTGAGATGATCTATATCCGATTGAGTTCATCTATATGTTTTGTTTTCTCTACTTCTTAATTCTGTGATTCAGTCATCGTCATACTTATTTTCTGTACAGAGTAAATCTCATCTGGGGATTTTGGTGTTGGGTTGGTTTATTTATAGTGTAATTTTTGGGGCCTCTTCATAGTCATTTTAGATCACACCATTGTTATAGTTTTTATCAATTTAACTATTTATCTTCAGGAATTTATTATTCACAGATCAACTTGTTTCATCATCTATGTTTAATAAATTGATTAAGAGAAAAAGACTCAAAGTCAGACTTCATTAAGGGTACATTAAGATTAATATTATATTCGTATTATTAGGTAATAATGATTTTACACCCTTAAAATAGTGAATATAGTAAATTTATCATGATATGATAGGTACCAAATGTCTCTTCACCCATATTATTATGGGTATCGAAGGGTGGTTGAGAGTTCTTCTATTGCTATTTTCACATTAGTTTTTATTGTTTTATTTTTATAATGATACAATTGTTTGGTCTTGGTTATTACTTCTCTTTACCATTCATATTAAAACCATAATAATTTATCACATAAATTTATTTATATAATTTTTATGTAAATAAAAGATCTCATAAATTGCAACATTGATCATTATGATTATTTTTATATAATATATAAATATTATAATTTAAATTTGATAATTACAACAAACAAGTTCAACTGGTTTTAGGAATAGGAAAAGAACATCTGGAAATATATATATCTATATTTTATGTTATGAAAATTTACTTATTAATTAAAAATGAATATATAATTTTTTTTCTAAAACCATTTGTTGATTAACAAAATTATTGTCTTTAAAATGGCCTACATTCAATTTTAGTAACACAAATTATAGTTAATTTATTCCATTTTTTTAATATTTATTTGATTAAATTAATATCATTTTTTAAATAATTTTATAAATATTTTTATTTGATTAATTTGGTGAGTTTAATAAAAATATTTACTTTATATTGAATAATAAAAAAATCAACTTTTTTAAAACATTCATTTTTTTTTAAAAATAAATGTAAATTAAAAGGTAAATTATTCTTCAAATTAGATCAAAAATATGCCTAAGAATTATTTAATAGATATAATATAAATAATTACAAAGGAATTAATATTATATTTGATTTTAGTATAAGTTTATTTCTAAGAATAAAAAATATATTTCTAAAATAATTTTTTTTATTTCTTTCATGAGTTTAAATAAAAACAATTCCTCTAATTTTAGAAATTTAAACAACAAAAATTTATTATATGTTTGGAATAATTATATTCATTTTTTTAAATAGATACTATTTACTTGTTGTCTTTATGAATAATGACAATGGTAATGATTTCTCACCTAGATAAGTGTAAAATTCTTAAAACATTGTAGGTACTATGTAGAAAGGAGTTAAAATATCTCTAACACTATACCTTATCCTATTTGATGAGTATATTCTGAAGAAATAAATATCTAAAGAGGTAAATAATGTATTGGAAAAAAATAATTTTCATTATTATAATTATGCTTCACATTTAAGAGTATAAATTATATTTTATAGAAAAATTTAAATAATGTTGGATATTATCATTTAATGTAATGTTTTAAAGGATTAGTTTTGGTTTTAGTAAATATAAATTTATAAAAAACATCCATTTTTTACAAATTAATATGAAAAATTCACGAAAAAATTTTAACTTTATTTTATAGTGACATTATTTTTATGATTAAATCTAGTACATTCCTAGAAAACAATGTGATATATTTTTATCATATATTAAATGTAATTTATTTTCAATAGATATTTGTAATATAATAAAAGTAATTAAATTTTTTAAATCATCATGAACAATTTTTTGAAGGGACATTTTATTTTCTAGATTACAATTATCATAATAAAATGAAATGGTAACACTGTTAATATAATATTTAGATTAATGGTTCTTTAACTAGGATATAATGGTAAAAATGTCCTTGAACCTCTCTCAATTTTTTTTGTTTTTTAGGCCATATAATATCATCTATGCTCTTTAGTTTTTATTTTTTTAAAACATTATATGTTTAAAATATATACTATATTTTAATATTTTAATTATTCCATGTGTGTCCTTTCCACCACAAATAAAAGTTAACCTTCTCTTCTCATTTATTCAAAAATAATTGAGCACTCTATCAAATAAATTCCCTAACTAGGAACATTATTAGATTCGATCAATTATTTCTCAACATTTTATTCTTACCCTAAGACCATATTGTTGAAGTCTTGAGTTTTAATCTAGGGGAGGACACAAAAATAATTAATGAACTTAACCTAGTCATCCAATGTTAAAATCTCATTTTACTACCAGTAAATATATTTTTCCATCCAAATATTATGAATCACATATCATCAACATATGTCTAATATTTTATGATTACGGTACAATGATTTTACATCACCTTTATTCTAAATAAGAAGTTAATGTATATATAAAGTGTATGTGTGGATTACCACCACTATTAACTGATATGATTCATTTTCAATAAATATTTTTAAGAGTTGTTTAAGATTATGTATTTAATGTTTATATTTGACATTTCTGAAATCGTTTTTCTTTTTCTATTTGGATTATATTTTCTAGCATCTAACCTTTTTTAATAAGAGAAGTATAATTTCATTTTTTGTATATGTAGACTATGACCTTCATAACGCATTGTAATATGTTTTTACTTTTTGATTTACATGGATGGTAATATGGATATATTTAATAGATATATATTATGTTTACTATAGTGAACCAATCTGTTGATAAATGGATATTACATTATTTTGTATGAATATTTATCAAATTATAATAATACATATTGGAGGATTATAATAGTTTCATGTTAATGGAAACATGGAACATAATTTTCAAAATTTGTGAATAATCACCAATATTTCCAATAATTTTCATCTCATTTTGTAATTATACTTATAAAATATTCTTCATAACATGGGGAAAGAAAACATAAGAAATGGGTGGCCTCATATTCTTAGTAAGCATAACCATGGAAGATATAAAACAATAAAAGGAGAATAAGTGTATGAGAATGTGATAATGAAATTAGTGTATCATAACATTTAAATCATTGATCATAAACATGAATTACGACATAAATATTGTTTGGTCATAAGATATGAATCATAAGGTTGATGAATCATCATAAATCAACCATGAACCATAAGGTCATTTTATATAAATATTTCAAGAACATACATGTAAAAGCAATTTCAATTTCAAATGACAACTAACAAGACCATCATCATACTTGATCATCAATCAGTTTTTAACATAACAGATCAAAATACACTAGTTTACCATAGTGGATCAAGACACACTTCTATCCCATTGTGGATTATGACACACCTTTTTCCCAATGTGGATTGTCACAACCTGTCATCGGGGCCCTTTCCTGGACAACCCCAGGCCCGCCTTCCATAGGCTAGGGGATGGCGACTAGAACCAAAGGCATAAATCCCTATACTGGGAAGGCATTTCCTTTATAAAATCAACAAACACAACATATTACACAACTGAAGTATGATCTAAGTAATACTATAGACAAAATTAAGTGCTGAAAGGAATGGGGACAGAAATAAGAGCCCAACAGTATGTACAGTACAACTGAAACGCTAGTACAACTGCAGTAAAGCAAAACTGCAACTACTGAGTCGTCCTGCAAGAATCCCACCTGAAGCTTTGGTATAGATGGCCGACTTAGCACCTCAGGTCCATCCGTCTGTTCAATGAATGTCTTGAAAATTGGTCCACCTCTGGGTACTGTCTAGCTCAACACTTCTCCACCTCGATCAGTGTTGTCCTTCATCTATATCCAACACAACATAGTGCGAGCATAGCCCGTGCAAGGGTGAGTATACGATACTCACTAGGGATCCCAATACCCCCTAAGGTCTCCCAGAATCCATGAAGGATAAACCACAGAATAATGATAATATCAGGAAGTATCAACCAACTCTACTTAGGTATATGCTCATAGATATACCTAAGTCATCAATCATAGTTCAGCTCCAACTCTGAAGCCCAAACACAACCTAGTTCACAAAGTAAATAAGGCAATCACATCGATGATAATGATTTAATGCCATGAATCAGCTCACACATGTATAATTATTTCATATAGCGATATAGATGATCAGATGTAGTCACTGATTCATCTAAGATATCAGACCCACGTAAGATACTAGACTAGTTAAGCAGTTGGACCAACATATGATAAAAGACCAGCTACTTTGTCAGACCCGCTAAGGATATGAGAACCGAATTCAAAATTCTCAGACCCACATAGGATACTAGAACATTAGTCATTGATGTCGAACCCAAATAGGATTCCAGTATAGTAGTCGTCGTTGCCAAACCCACAAAGGATTCCAGTACAGTAGTCATCACAGTCGCAGCCAGCTTTAGGGTTCTCGCACACAGAACGCTCGAATCTAGGAGGGTCTGCTCCTCAGGAAAGGGGGGGTTCAATACATAAAATTTCATGAAGTCCTGATTTGATTTATCCTGAAGTTCCATCTAGTCAAAAGAAACCCAACGTGACAGACGACACGTCAATCGGACGCCCGATTTGGGAGTTTTGGCTTTTCCGTTCCCGGGGCCCGGTTGGAATTACTCTCATTCCAAACCCGTCTATTTACCAAAGTCGTCCAGAACTCACATAGAGTATTGAAAATGGACCACCTCATCATGAGGATCCCAGTGCCGCAGACGGCGCGTCTTTCGGACACGCGGTCTGGAAGGTATTCATGTTTTTTTGAAATGGGCTCAGTCCCTCAAGCCCAGTGGGCTAGCGGGTCGGCCCGACCCGGTTCAGTGGGTCCACCCGAGCTGGGGGGGTCATCCTGGCCTGGCCCGGTGGGGCATGGCCCTGCCCAGTGGTAGGAGGCCCGGCCCGGCCCAGCCCACGGCCGACCGCCTCTCCGCCGGCTGGCCGAGCGGTGCGAGGGCCCCCCCTGTTTCCTGAACCAGAGGTGCCGAGCGGCGTTGCCCATCCTATCCATCTGGTCGAAGCCAGTTGGTCTTCTCTTGCATGAGGGACCCACACGGGCGGGACGCTTTTCTACCACAAGGCACCTGCAGGTGCGGCGGCCTCCTTCAACCCTGCCTGTAGGCGCCCGGTTAGTTCGCCCACCGTAGTGGCCCAGGGAACGCGGGTCACGGTCTTCCTGCATTGCGGCACCAAGGGGGAGCCGTGATCCTCCAGCCAGAACGGTAATGAGACAACCACGGTCTTTATCTTCCAAGCGGCCCATGGTTGTGGGCCACAGTTCTTTCGCACGCGGTTGGCGCGCAGCTGCCATTACCTTCGGTCGCCGATGCCACCGCCTCCTTCGACAAACAATCAATAAACCAACAGAGGTACATCAGGAAATGTTTTTTCGGCCCACACCCTCTGCGTTAATTGATAACAAAGGCCACCTTCAAATTAAGAAAACATCATTGAACAAGAGTTTATTTTTATTCATTAAAAATGAAACATAAACCCCCTACCTTGATTTCATGAACGGTGCACGTCAACGAGCTGCTGAAGACGAGCGTCACAGAGGTTGGCGTCACAGAATATGGACATTGATTCCATTGATGTCGGGGTGCGTCTGAAGAGAATGTGTCATTGGAGAATTTCTTCATGTTCTTCGTCAGAGTTGTTCATTGTTGAAGAATGGTGTTCTTCATCGGAGAGGAACACCTTTCTTCTAATTCTCAAGAGTCTCCCCCACCAAAATATTTTCGAAGAGAAATATTATAATAAGACTCCACAATATTACCTTATTTTTCAGAAATTCAAATTGATTCAAATGAATTCATTTATTAATTAAATGAGGCATTTAATTAATCTTAGGTGTTGACATTAATTAATAGAAGGTGAAGAGTTTAAAAAATCAAAAGAGAGCAGGTGGAGAGTTTAAAGAGTTAACAAGGGGTGTTTCATTAGAGTTTAAGAGGTTAGGCTCTCGTTTGAACCCCACACACATTGTCCTCTCATGGGAGGTTATGTGGGGGTGGGACCCAGCTCTAACTTCCCATTTGTAAGAAATAACCACCACTTAATAAATTAAATAAAATTGTGTACACTTAAAGTAAAACAACAATTTTATTTTAATTTGTTACGAATCCAAAAATTAAAAAATCAAATGTCGACCAAATGGAACTGTGGTAAAGTTCTCCTTAAGCGACTATCGGCGCTGCGAGTTCATCGGTGTCCTTGTATTTCAATTCCGAGCACCTACTAAAAAGATAGAAAAACTGCACTTACGTTTAGTGAATGTACCCGAAAAAAACATCAGAAATTGATTCCAGGCACACCGGGCCTTGGAATCCACTGCCTTCAAAAACCACATAATCATAAAATTACAATGTAATTACGAAAAAAAATTCCTTGAAATTTATGGGTCTTTACATTACCCCTTCCATAGGGTATTATATCCCCTTAAATCTACAACACACACTAGGGGAACAAATGGGGGTACTGAGCTCAATATGAGCCTCCCACTCCCAAGTGCTCTCCTAGAGGTACTTGTGCTGCCAGCGGATGCACACCAGAGGAGTTGACCATCCACGTAGGACTCGCTCCAGTCGATCCTTGATCTCCACTGGGACATCCGTGAATGTTTCCCCACCATCGATGTCCATCTCCTCGTGGTCGATGATGTGGGAAGGGTAGTGCACGTATCTCCTCAGCTGAGATACGTGGAAAATGTCTTGCACCTGGTGCAACTGAGGTGGAAGGGCTTGGTGGTAAGCCACCTTGCCTACTCTGCTGAGGACCTAGAATGGTCTGATGAAATTTGAAGATAACATGCCACTTCGGCCAAATCTCTATAGTCCTTGTCAAGGCGAGACCCATAGGAAAACGTGGTCACCATCATCGAACTCTAGTGATCTTCGTCTCCTATAAGCACAGACATCTTTCTGCTCTGTGTAGTTTTCATCCACTCCCAGATGATCTGCACCTTCTCCATCGTATCCTGAACCATCTCCAGTCCTACATGTGCTAACTCCCATGTGTGAGTCTAGCATAGAGGTGATCTGAAAGGTCAGCAGTACAATGCCTCGTATGGTGCCATCCCGTCGGTGGAGTGGTAGCTATTGTTGTACCTAAACTCAACCAAGGGTAAATGATCCTCCCAGCTGCGACCAAAGTCATGGAAACATGCACGTAGCATGTCCTCGAGAGTTTGAATGGTCCTCTCAGTCTAACCATCCATATGAGGATGGAAGGCGGTGCTTAGACGGAGATTCATCCTAAAAGACTCATGTAACCCCTTCCATAGTCGAAAAGTGAAACGAGAATCTCGATCAGAAATGATTGTCGATGGCACACTAAGAAGCCGTAGGATCTCCTGAATGTAGAGGTGTCACAAGCTCTCTATTGAGCCCTGCTCTATGATCGGTAGGAAGTGGGGCGACTTGGTGAGTCAGTATATGATCACCCAGATAGAGTCGTCTCCTCTGGATGCACATGGAATTCCCGTCATAAAATCTATGGAGAACACATCCCAATTCCACTCTGGTACATCTAAGGGGTGAACCAAGCCCGCTGGTACCTGGTGGTCCACCTTCACTTGCTGACAAGTGAGGCTTCTTGAAACGAAATCTTATACTACCTTCTTCATACCTGGCCACTAGTGTTGTCTTCTGAGATACTGATACATCTTCACCACTCCTGGATGTACCACTATAGGGGAAGTGTGGAACTCCCTCAGCACCTCCTTTTGTATGCAACGGGTACCATTGTACGTCCTCTAAAGAGGTTGAAGTGCTCCCCACCTTTATAAAATCCATCAGGTGCCTACCCTAAGGATATTTGAGCACGTCATGTCTCACATTCAACTTCCCCACGCTGTGCCTCTCTGACTCGCTGATGGGGTGGAGGAGTGACTGTGAGAGACTGTAGAAAGGTTGCTTCATATCTATACACAATGGATATCTTCAACACATCCAGCTGATTTGTTGCCTCTCCTAGCAGTTGAATGTCTTATATCTTGCTGAGAGCATCATCCACAATGTTCCCCTTCATAGGAGTATATAATAACTCGAAGTCATAGTCCTGGAGGAACTCGATCCATCACCGCTATCTCAGATTCAGGTCCTTATTTGAGGAGATTTACCTGATATTATGGTGGTCAGAGTAGACTGTAAAGTGATCACCCATCAGATAGTGCCGCCACATCTTCCAGGAGAAGACCACTGCTGCTAAATCCAGGTCATGGGTAGCATAGTTCTTCTCATGTTGTCTTAACAGCAGTTAACAATACGTGATCACTGCTCGACCCTACATCAAGGCACACCCGAGTCTAGTCCCTAATGTGTAGTAGTAAAATACATACACCACACCCTCCTCTAGTATCCTGTCAATCTCTACCTGAGCTCTTGAAAGCTATTCTTTAATATCTCTGACCTCACAAAGGGTTTCCCCTTCTTCGTCAAAGCTGAAAGCGGTGCTGCAACTCTGGAGATGTCTGGAAAAAATCTTCGATCGTACCCAGTGAGACCCAGGAAACTCCATACCACCATCACACTCCTTGGTGGATCCCACGTAAATACTACCTCAATTTTCAATGGATCCACTAAAACTACAACAACTGAGATGACATGTCCCAAGAAGTGAACCTCTTGAATCCAAAACTTGAACTTCGAGAGATTACCATAAAGACGGTGCTCTCGGAGTGTGTCCAATAACACCCACAAATGGTAGGCATGGTCCTCCTAAATAGTCAAGTAAATCAGTATGTCGTCAATGAAGACTACAACAAAACGATCGAGGTAAGGCAAGAATAACATGTTCATGAGACTCATGAACACAGATGGTGCGTTGGTTACACCGAAAGGCATAACCAAGAACTCATAGTGGCCATACCGACACCTGAAGACCATCTTCTGCACATCCTCATCTAGAACTCTGAGCTGGTGATAGCCTGACCTGAGGCTGATCTTCGAGAACCACTGTGCTCTCTTGATCTGATCAAAGAGGTCGTCAATCCACGAGAGTGGGTACTTGTTCTTCATGGTCACCTGATTTAGGCGACGGTAGCCGACACATAGTCACAAGCTCCCATCTGCCTTCTTGGAGAACAAAATCAGATAATCACAGGGTGAAACACTGGGTTGGATGAATCTCTTCCCCTGCAAGTCCTCCAGCTATACCCGCAGCTCACGAAGCTCAGCGAGAGCCATCTGATATGCTGGGGTAGATATCAGTGTTGTCTCAGGGTATAGGTCAATGTAGAATTCTACCTCTCTGTTAGGAGGTAGTCCTGGAACATCTTCAGGAAAAACATCCGCTTACTGATCCACCACAACAGGAAAACTCAGACTCCACTCATCAACTGCTACGAGGACAAAACTAGCCAACTGATGTGTGATCGGCTACCCTCTCCTCTGTGTAAGTCCATCCTGTGCATCAAAGGCCCCCTTCTCACCAGTCAAGTCTAACGTGGTCCCAACCGTGCGGACACACCACACTTTTTTCCTAATACAGCCGATCTGAGCATGGAATGTAGATAACCAGTCCATACCCAAATGATGTCGTAAGGCCCCAACGCCACTACAAAAAGATCTCAGCGAGTGTGTATTCATTGAGTATGCTCCTGTAGGAGTCTTTAGCCGTACAGATCGAGCCAATGACTCAATCAGAATCTTTGTGCTCCAAACAAGGGCAACATCAATAAATGAATGACACTCACCTGTGTCTATAAGTACTATATCATGGGTTGAGTAGACAAAAATAGTACCTCGAATCATCTTAGATGTGCCATGGATGCATGCCTCGGCTGCCTAGATCTGAGACCGGCTCTGTCCGCTAGCTGCATGTGGTCATGATGGACCTCCTGGTTGTGGGGGTGGTAGAGCCTCGAAACGTCGTCCACTACACGCTGCTCGGCCAGCTCCCATGCCTCGTCTGCCTGCTCCGACAGACCACCACGGTCGAAGCTATGCCACTTCTTGGAAGGTCCCTCTACCATCTTCTACTCATCTGCACAGTGGGTCGGGCAGTCTCGAGCCAGATGACCCTGCCCGCTGCATGCATACCACTGCCTACTCCTCGTATAGCTGGCTCTGTTCTGTGTGCCCCGTACATCCTAAAGAGTATCCTGAGGTCGCTCAACTGATGTCCTGGTCGGCTAGGACCTCTGCGTCAACTGTCTACTACCGGCTTCCGAAGACTCTGCTACGTGTCATCCTCTGGTGGATCTTGCAGCTGGTGCTGGATCACCATGAAATCTCTCTACAAGAAGGGCTCACTCCAGTACTCACACCGGCGTTGGAATACTGAAGGAGATCATCGAACCCCTGATATCATGTTTGAGTCCCTGGTCAATGGTACCAACCCTAAAGAATGGGTCTCGTACCATGTCTGTGGAGTAGCGTGAGATGTCGGTGAACCATGCTATGTACTGAGCTACAGTCATGTTGTCATTCCTTAGATTAAGTAACTCCTGAATCCGCACTGCACGAAGGGTGGCTGGAACAAACTCCGAACAGAAGAGACTCTCGAAGTCTGTCCAGAGTAAAGATACCTCATCATGCACCTGGAGCATCAAGAACCACTATCTACCTGATGCTTCATGAAGAAGACTTGCGGAAAGGATCACCACAAGGTCGGTTGGTGTCTCTACCAATCTGAAAACTCTGAAGATAGCCTCCAACCAACCCTCAACTGCATGTGGTTCCATCTCTCCGTGGAACATAGGCGGCCACTTTCGATGGAGCTCATGCAACACACTTAGGCAACATGCACTCTTTGCTGCTAAGCCTAGTGGTATCGGTGGCCCAGCGAGTAGTGGTAATTCTTTTTCCTCCATTGTGATGGGGCCCTCCACCGAGGCCTCATCACATGGTGGGTTACAATCTCATACGTAACTCAAAACCCTAGCTGGCTGCCTTCGTGGGGCCATCCTGAAAGGAAACAGGTGCACCATAGTTAAAATAGTATACCTGGTGAGATGAAAAAAATTAATCACAAATGAATCTTTTGAAAGGAAACACACACGCAATCAGTGTTTTCATGCACTGAATCGGAAATCAAAGGTCAGGGTCCTGGTGTATGGATACGTCTGGCACCGCACCAACACTGGACTCCCTGGACCGAAAACAATACTCAATAATCTTAACACTATTGATTCACAGTAAAGAATGATCATAGTCCTGAGTTCTGCTATAGAACTTACTCCTCTGATACCAATTTGTCACGACCCGTCATCAGGGCCCATGTCGTGACTATCCCAAGCCTGCCTTCCATAGGCTCGGGGCTGGAAACTAGAACAAAAGGCCTAAATCCATATACTGGGAAGGCATTTCCATTATAAAATTAAACAATCATAATAGTGTATTCAACTGAAGTAACAACTAAGTAATACTATAGAAAAAAATTAAATTATGAAAGGAAAGGGGCCAAAAATACTTGCCCGAGATTAAATACATTACAACTGAAAAGCTAGTACAACTGCAGTAAAGTAAAACAGAAACTACTGAGTTCTCCTCTGGGAATCCCACCTAAAGGGTGGGTACAGATTGCCTCCTCCACACCTCAGGTCTGGCCGTCCATTCCGTGTACGTCTTGGAAATTGGTCCACCTCTGAGTACCATCCAACTCCACAAGTCTCCACCTTGATCAGTTATGTCTGTTTTCTGCATCCAACACAACGTAGTGCGGGCATAGCCCATGCAGGGGTGAGTATATGATACTCAGTAGGGACCCCGAGACCCCCGAAGGTCTCCCAGAATCAACGAAGGATAAATCACAGAAGAAATATATGTTCATGAAGTATCAACTAACTCTACTTATGTGTATGCCCATACATATACCTAAGTCATCAATCAATGTTCGGCTCCAACTCTCGAGCCCAAACACAACCCAGTCCACACAGGAAAGAAGTCAATCACATTGATGATAATTATTGAAAGTCAAGACTATGCTCACATAGGTATACATATTTCATATAGTGATAGGGATGATCAAATGTATTCACTTATTCATCTATGTTTTCAGACCCACATAGGATACTAGACTAGCTAACCTGTCGAACCCACATAGGATACAATACCAGCTACTCTGTCAGACCCAATCAGGATACGAGAAAAGAATTTAAAACTGTCGGACCCACATAGGATACAAGAACATTACTCATTGCCACCGAACCCACAGATGATTCCAGTACAGTAGTCGTCACTTCTGAACCCACGGAGGATTCCAGTATAGTAGTCGTCATAGTCACCGCCAGCTCTAGGGTTCACGCACATAGCATTCTCGATTCCAGGAGGGTCTGCTCCTCGAGAAAAAAGGGGGGATGATACATCAAATATCATGAAGTCCCGAGTTGATGTATCCCGAACTTCCATCTCGTCAAAATAAACCCAACACGATAGACGGAGGGTCAATCAGATGCCAGGTCTGAGAGTTATTGGCTTTTCTGTTCTAGGGGCCCGGTTGGAATTACACTCATTCCAAACCCAGACATTTTCCAAAGTCATCAAAAACTCACTAAGAGTATCGCAAAAGGACCTCCTCGTCACAAGTATCCCAGTGCCACAGACGTCGTGTCGTTCGGACACACGGTCTGAAAATTATTTGCGTTTAACCGATATGGGCCCGATTCGTCAAACCCAATGGGCTTGCGGGTCTGCCCGACCCGATTCGGCGGGTCCAACCCAATAGGGGGGTCGGCCCGACCTAGTGAAGCACTGCCCGACCCACGTCTGTTCGCGGCTTATCCAGCTGGCCGGGCGATATGGGGGGCGCACCCCTACCCCCCCCCCCCCCCAGTTTCCTGAACCGATGACGTCGAGCGGCGCCGCCCCTCATGTCCGGTCGGCCGAAGCCAGTCGGTCTTCTCCAGCACGATCGTCCTGCACGGGTGGGCCTCTATTCTCCCACACAGGACCTGTGGGTGTCACAGCCTCCTTCGACCTGGTCGGCAGGGGGTGGATGGTTTGCCCGCCTTCTCTCGCAGCCTCCTTCTACCCGACCGGCAGGGGGTGGCTGGTGTCGCAGCCTCCTTCTACCCGGCCTGCGGTTGCTGGCCGTAGTTCATCTGCACGTGGCCGGCGTGCATTCGCCAATACCTTTGGTCTCCGATGCTGCCACCTCCATCAAAAAGCAATCAATAAACCAATGGAGGTATTTCGGGCCGTGTTTGTTCGGCCCGTGCCCGCTGCGTTATTTGATAACAAAGGCCACCGTCAAATAAGGAAAACAACAATGAACAAGAGTTTAATTTTATTCATTCAATATTAAATATGATCCCCCTACCTCGATTTCAAGAATGGTGCATGTAAACGAGCCGCAAAAGACGAGCGTCGTGGAGGTCGGCCATCAAGGAATATGGACGTCGATTCCGTTGACGTCGGGGTGCGTCCGATGAGAACAAATCGTTGAAGAAGTTCTTCGCATTCTTCATCGGAGTTTTTTTTCATTGAAGAACGATGTTCTTTGTTAGAGAGGAACACCTTTATTTTAATTCTCCATAGTCTCCCCCACCAAAATAATTTCCAAGGAAAATATTATAATAAGACTCCCCATTTTTAATAAAATTTACATAAAATTCAAATTGATTAAAATGAATTCAAGGATTAATTAAATTTGGAATTTAATTAATCCTTGGTTTTGGCATTAATTAAGAGAAGTTGAAGACTTTAAAAATATAAAAGACAAAAGGTGGAGAGTTTTAAGAGTTAATAAGGGGGGTTCCATGGGAGTTTAAGGGGTTAGGCTCTCGTGTGGACCCCACACACATTATCCTCTCAGGGGAGGTTATGTGGGTGTCAGACCCACCTCTTACTTCCCCTTGTAGGAAATAACCACCACATAATAAATTAAATAAAATTGTGTACACTTAAAGTAACTCAACAATTATAATTTAATTTTTTACGAATCCCCAAATTAAAACATCAACTCTCCACCAAACACAATAGCGGTAATGTTCTCCTTAAGAGAATACTGGTGATGTGAGTTCATCAATGTCCTCATATATCAATTCTGAGCACCGGTTCAAAAAATAGAAAAAAACACACGTACGTTTACTAAACATACCCAAACAAAACTTCAAAAATTTATTCTGGGCACACCGGGCCTCAGAATCAAGTTTCATCAGAAATCACAGACTCGTAAAATTCCAATGTATTTATGAAAAAAAATTCCTAGAAATTTAAAAGTCATTACATGGATCAAGACCATTGAATTTTTTCAATAATTATCTTATTTGAAATAAATCATTAACAAATTCATTTGAGGCATATATGGGTCCCACCCATCACAAAATAAAATGATATATACATTTTCCACAATATAATAAAACATGAATCAAATCATGTCATTTAAAAATATATGGGTTTCATAAACATCATATTATAAACCATGAGAATAAATGGTTATCATAAAAAATCCCTCAAATATTTACCTATGGAAAATGGATTGATTTTATAATCATTTAATCAATTCATAACCCATGAAAAGTATTCATATTCAAATTCATATAACCCATAGAATAGAAAAGCGGATCATAAAAATCATTCCATCAAAACGTAAACACTCAATGAGTAAATATGAATAGTATTATAGGACTATATGCCTACTAAAAAATAACCTATAACAAATTATGTCTTCTTTGATGGATAAAAATTTTGAAATATTTCTTGAAACATTTCTAACGTAAAATATACATTCTTTGGGAATAGTTTTCATATGACCATTTCAAAAAACATTTTCATATAAAAAAAATTTAAAATTTATTTTCAATCATTTCAAGATTAAAATAAAATTACACCTAGAGAAAACTATTTTTTAACTAATGTCATTTTTAATTCTTTTCTCTAGTAAATGACATTGAAAATTCTTATGGAATGATTGAATTTTTTTTTTCAAAACTTATCATTAGAATACTATGAAAACATAAAATAAAGAATAATTTAAATTTCGAAAACATTTCCATTGAAAATGGATTTGAAAAAAATAAAATGTAACATTGAATTCCTTGAAATCCCTTTCTTTCAAAATAACGTTTTGATAACATATAATGGAATATGTGAACATCATTTAAAATATTTTATTTACATAAATCATTTTTAAAAACAATATTCATTAAAATCCAATTTAGAATAAACAAATTTATAAAATGTTAAGAAAAAGTATTCCTGAAAAGAACAATAAAACACACAAGATAATATATAAGGAAATTACATTCACGATTAAGGTTAAGTCAATACATGTTGAACTATCATTTTTAACCCTTAAAGGTTTTGAAAATTTCGTTGATCAAAAAATAAAATGATTATTAATTTTAAAATGGTATTTTAAATTAAAAAACATGTGTAAAAATTACCTTTAAACATAATTTGGTAATTTTAAAACATATTCTAAATAAATTTTTATAAATTTTTTTTCTGAAATAATATATATTCTCGATCTAAAGAGGAAATAAAAGCATATGTTATTAAATGAAAAATTATTAATTATCAAAAGTACAAAATAAATGAAAAATGGAACCATTACATAGCTATTACATGAATATCTATATGAAATGAAAAATAATTTGTTTTCTAACAGGATTTATTATGATATTAATTATTGGATGCATAATTGTAAATAATCCAATTAAACAATGATAATGTAGCAATAAACTCTTAACACTTTGGAAAAATTATTTCATAATCCTCTTGAAATAATTTTAGTTCATGAAGCTTTAAAAATCTTGAAATGAAGTATATTCATGATATTACATTTCAAAGGGCTTTATATATGCCCCATAGAAAAATATATATGCATAACATGGAATATATCTCAAAGAAGTTAAATTTAGAGAAAATTACATTACTAATTTGGTGAACATTTAACTAGATAACCCATTAATGAAATATCTTAAAATATATATAAAAATATCAATAAATTTATGTAAAATAATAAAATAAAACATTCATTGGATGTTTGTAATCCTAAAAAATTAGGGGTTAATAAAGCATATGTATCAATGAAATAAAATTGATACAAGAAAACCATTACATTAAGTTTGGACTTCCTTAATAGATGTTCAAAAATCGTTTATAATAATATTATGCTTAATATAACTCAACCAAGAAGAAAAATTATTATATATCATACCTTATATGTGTTTATATAACCTGCTTATTAAAAAATCCATGTTAATGTTAGGCTTGGAGTAGTATCTGCTTTGTATTTCATAGATGTTTTGACTTATTATTATTTATAATATTTCATATCAAATTATTTACTGATTTTTAGAGAATGTAACATGATATAAATATCATATATATAATGAACCATACTTTACATACATGGTTATTAGTTCATAATTGATGCATACTTATTACAACATATAACAAAACCATGGTATGACCGTATAGGTATGGTGTCGTTAGAAACTGGGAAACATAAACAACGGGTTCATAAATCATCTACATTATCTCCCGCTTATTTCATCATATTTAGGGTCCCTTTTTGGAATATACTACTTAATACCCTTCTACCAGACCTGGGGAAAAGAAAACATACAAATGGGTGACCTCAAATTCTCAGTAAGGGTAAAAAAAAGAAATATCAATCATATCATATTCATAAAAATATAACATTTTGAATATCATAACCTGCAAAAGAGATCATAATATCATAAAATGGGATAAATAATAGTAATGAATTGTAATACCAATAATCATAACATTAAACATGAAACTTTGTGTCATACACACATAATCATTGAAAATCATTTCATATTAGTCAAGGCTCATTGCCAAGACCATCATAGCGGACAAAGTCCATTACTGAACCGAGATCACTCCTCGTTCCAGTACTGTATCACTAAACTGGATTAACTTGTCATTCCAGCCATGTCTATATCATGAGATATAAATCTTTACCCAATTCATTGGAGGGATATATGGATCCCACCCATCTCATAATGTAACCATTATTATGTGTGCCACAAAATAAAAAATCATATATCATAGCATAACCAATGTAATAAAAATGGGATTCTTAAACTTCATGCCATCATAACATAATCCATGTAAGATAAAAGGTCTTCATGAAAATATTTCCATCATAACATAATCAAATCAATGTAAAAATAGTGATATAAACAGAACCCTATATTATATTAGATGGAAAATAATTTTGATAAAACACTTAAACTCCTTTCTTGAGGAAAATATCCGTTCTACTTGAAAAATATTGTTCCTTTCTTAATCATGTCATAACATTTTAAACTAAAGGAACTTAATTAAAAATAAACTTGAAAACCTGTAAAGGAATCTTTATGGAAATAATTTTCTTTGAAATCATTAAAATTCATTCATGTCATATATGTTAAAAAACATTTTTCTCGTACTTGGCTGAAAAAGGTCAAAAATTACCTCGTATTAAAAACGAAAAAATTTTCCATTAAAATATAGTACTAAAAACTCATCAACGGGTAAAAATGGATGTAAAAAATTTTAGGAGGATATAAATAATATTACATATTGATGAAAAATGCATGTGGATGATAAATATGCCCCATTAATTACTGAAGTATAAACAATCTCAGATAAAAATTGAGATTGTGTGATTTTCCCTCACCTTGGGACTGATATGTTTCGTACGTATCTGAAAATCCTATATAATGATTTAAATAATTTCATTGAATTATTACAGAATCATTTTTGTTGTTATTATATAATATATGATCATATTCTTATCTTCTTATAAATAATATTTCATTGCTACTTGTTATTCGGGTGTTCATTGCTTTATGTTTTTATGCGTGTTCTGTCGAATAAATTCTTATTATTATTTTTAGGTTATAGAAACATAATTTAAAGAATGGTATTAGTATAATATATATCATATTTTTTCATTCAATTCATTTATATAATCATTATTCAATGAAGATCATGTAAAACGAGTCGTATCACATCGTGGAGACGGTAGGTCGTACGTACGCACGAGCGATGATATCATTCCCATGATCGTGGAATTGTATTGAAGTGTATGTAAAATATTTCAGGATAAATATCACTTTAAAATAATCATATATAGTTATTATTTACAATATTATACCCATCTAATTAAGGTGGCGGTGGAAAATAGATTACACCACGGTGTGGAGACGGTATTCTGTACGTCGGCATGCGCGGTGATTTCATTTTCCATAGGATGGATAGAAGGTGAAATAGGGTTGTTTCATATTTATAATAACATATAGTTATATGAGCGATACTAATGTTATTACTTCATAATGAAACACCTAAAGAAGATGAAGTAGAAAAAGAAATAAATTTGAAGGAATCAGTAATGGATATTACCTCTTCTTTGATACGCCTCATTGAAACCTCCTCTTAGGGCACTAAAATTGGTCTATGAAGAAGTCCAGTGCATCTTGAATGTTTCTAGGGAATTTTATATGGGAAATAGACAGGAGTTTTCTGAAATTTAACGCTGAAAATTGTGTTTGGCAGAGAGGGAGGAGCTTCCCTTTTATAAGGGAGAAGAGGGGAACATTTGGAAAAACATAAATATTATTTTATAATAAAGTAATATTTGGTTTTTAATAGCTAAAAATTTATTCATTTAGAATATAAGGTGGGGATGGGTTGAAATCCTCTCCTCCAATAGCTTTTATACAAGTTTAGGTTACTATTTTAACCTTATCATCTAGATTTAACTCTTAGTTAAATAATTTAACTTTCACTTTTTCTTCTTGTTTTCTTACACTATATGGTCAATAAACATACTATAACAAGACAAAATAACCCCAAGTGGTTCATTATTAATATATATAGTCTTATCTATTTTATTTTTCCGAACAATATATTTTTAGGAATAAAATAACAATTAATAATATAATATTTGTTTTAAAAACTATTTTATGTCAATTTTGACACTATATGGTAATTGATTATGGTGAAAATAATAAAAGCATGATTTGTTAGAAAAAAGTTAATTAAATAAATACTTAAATTTAATATTAACCTATAAAATTAGTGGAATTTATAAGATGTCTCAAATTACATTTCTTTGGGTATTTATAACATCAATTATGTTAATATTTCATTAATAAGATAATTACTACAACATCATTGTGTCATAAATAAATTAATTTATTTAAGGCCTAAAAATTATAAATAAAATACAATTATGTAGGAAATCTTTTTATATTTCTAATGAATATTTATAGTTGAATTTAGATAATTTTTGACCCTATATTAAAAATGTTTTAGTTATTAAACATTGATTTTAACACTTTTAACTCTTCTTTAAATAAAATAATAATAAGTGTCCAAATCTAATCCATTTGGATATAAAGGGTAATAGTTTATTCCTAAGGATTTTTATGGTCCAATTACACTTATCCAATAGAATTAGGACATGTGTTAGGGTAATAATAATATCAATTTTACCCTTAATTACACAATTTACTTTAAATCGTGGTAAAAAAAGTAAAAAGTTACTATTCACAAAAAAGTATTTTTATCTTATTGAACCACATTATACTCCATGATATTAGCCGTGTCTCTAGGATTTTCGAAATTCCACTCACAGAAGCAGTAAAAATACGTTTTATTAAATTTTCAAATTCTCCTAGGAGGTGGGTAAAAAACGGTGAAAAGATCAATAAAATTTTTATATATCTAAAATTATTATAAAATTTCTCCAATTAATTACATTGAACTAATATAGGTATTATGTATCAATTTTTACCTAAAATAATTTTAAATAAAATAAATAATTATTAAAATAAAAAGTCTTTTTTAAATAGTAACTTAGTGTTTTCACTATTTATCAAAAATTGAAAGTTTTTAGAAAAATACCAAAAATTCACCCTAGGCTAATTTTGATATTCGGAATCCAAAAATGAAGTCCATATTGAATGATAAAATTTATAAAATTTAAAAAAGTCGGTATTACTATTCATAACGTCTAGTTTACATAATATTTTTATAACATATCGTTGTTCAACAAATCTTGGTATTGCGTACAACGCAAGCTATCGAGGAAGGTTGCTCTTGTATGTAATAAAAGCCAAGACAGTGTTGTGCATAGTGATAGATGCCTTTGGTGGTGTATATACTATAAAAACAAAATATTTCCAATAAAATCCCAGGTGTTACATTCTACCCCCCTTAAAATGAATTTCTCCTTCCAAAATCGTCACTTTTTAACAAATAGATGAGGATACCTTTCCCTCCACATATCCTCAAGCTCCCATGTAGCTTATTTTAATTAGTTCTTCCTCCATAAAACTTTCACCAAGCGAGTGGTCTTGTTCTGTAGAACTTTTTCGCTACGATCCAGAATCACTATCGGTAGTTCTTCATAAGAAAGATCTTGTTCCAGCGGTACATCTTCTGAGATGAGTACATGTGAAGGATCAGGAATATACCTTCTCAGGAGAGATACATGGAACACATCGTGAACATGAGAGAGATTTGGTGGAAGTGCCAATCGGTAAGCTACCTTCCCAACACGATCCAATATTTCGAAAGGACTGATATACCTAGGGCTCAGTTTTCCCTTCATTCCAAATATAATTACTCTCTTCCAAGGAGATATTTGTAAGAACACTTTATCACCCACTTCAAACTCTAGGTCTTTTCTTCGGTTGTTGAATAGATCAAACCTTTTCATCCATCTCATCACCAAGATCAAGTAATAATAACTTTCTTTCCCCAACTTTATCCCAGCAAGTTGGAGTCCGACATTTCATTCCATAGAGAGCTTCATAAGGAGCCATCTAAATACTAGATTGAAAACTATTATTATAAGAAAATTCCACCAATGGTAGGTGTTGATCCCAACCACCTTTCAAATACATAGAGCAAGCTATCATCATGTCTTCTATAGTTTGAATTTTCCTCTCAGACTGAACATCTGTCTGAGGATGATAAGCAGTGTTGAAACTCATCCTTGTATCTAGAGTATGCTGAATACTTGGCCAAAACATCGAGGTAATCCTCGGATCCCGATGACATATAATGGAAAGTGGTACTCCATGAAATATTACCACTTAATTTAAATATATCCTAGCAAGCTAATCAAGAGAAAAATCTTCTCTAATAGAAATGAAGTGTGCCGACTTCATAAGGCGATCAATTATAACCTAGATAGCATTATTTCCTTTGGATGTTTTAGGAAGTCTAGTGAAAAAGTCCATAATGAGTTTTCCCATTTCCATTCAGGTATGGGTAATGGTTGTAACATCCCCTTAGACTTCTGTCTCTCAGCTTTAACTTGCTGAAAAGCCAAGCATCAAGAGACATATTCAGCAACATCTCTTTTCATGCCATCCCACCAAAAGTAATCTTTCAGGTCCCTATACATCTTCGTGCTTCCAGGATGAATATAGAATGATGAACAATAAGCCTCATCCAGCAGCTCCTTCTTGAATTCTGGGATGGGAGGAACACAAACACGATTCCTAAATCTTATTATCCCATCACAATCATGGTTGAATTCAGGAACATTTCTCATCTTCTTTTGTAACTCCATATCTTCTTTTTTTGCATCTTTAATCTTTACTTGTATATATGGTTGAACATTCATTTGAGAAAGATAAGATTTTTCCCCTTCAATTATAATTCCAAGATCCATCCATTGTAAATCCATAAATATTGGATCATTTTTATCCTCATCATGGATAAGCTAGCATGGTCTTGTCGACTTAATGCATCCGCCACCTTTTTTTCTTTCCCAGGGTGATAATGAATTGAGCAGTCATATCCCTTAATCAACTCCAACCAACTACTTTGGCGCATATTCACCTTCTTTTGTGTGAAAATATACTTTAAACTTTTATGATCAGTATAAATATCACACATTTCACTATAAAGATAATGCCTCTATATTTTTAATGAATAGATTATTGTGGCTACCTACAAATCATTTGTTCGGTAATTTTGATCATATATTTACAACTGTCGTGAAGCATAAGCTATCACCATATCATTTTTCACGAGAACACACCCCAGTCCCTTTATGGAGGCATCACTGTAGATCACAAACCTTTCTCCACTACATGGTAGTGTGAGCACAGATTCACTGGATAACCTTCTATTTAACTCCTTGAAATTCTATTCACACTCATCCGTCCAAATTATCTTTACTCGTATTCAGGTCAACCTGGTGAGTGGATTATATAATCATGAAAAATCTTTCACAAAATGTCGATAATATCTAGCCAAACCAAGAAAACATCAGATCTCAGTTACTGTTGTTGGTCTCGACCATCTTTTGATAACCTCCATTTTTGCTGGATCCACATATATCCCTTCTTTTGAGATTATGTGACCCAAAAATGAAACTTTTTGAAGCCAAAATTCACACTTGGTAAATTTGGCATAAAGCTTCTCCTTTATTTGGGTCTTTAATACAATTCTCATGTGATCTTCATGTTTTTTCTTTCTCTTTGAATAGTCAAGAATATCGTCTATAAAGACTACCAAAAACTGACCATGATAGTCTCTAACTACTCTATTCATTAGATCCATGAAGATAGCAGGGGAATTTGTAAGACCAAATGGAATCACCATAAATTAATATTGTCCATTCCTTGTACAGAAAGCCTTCATTAGTATATCCCCTTTTTTGACCCTTAATTGATGATACCCTGAATGAAGATCAATCATAGAAAAGTATTGAACTCTGCATAGTTGGTCAAATTAGTCATCAATGCATGGGAGAGGATATTTTTTCTTGATAGTGATCTTGTTAAGTTCTCGATAATCAATGCAGAGTGTCATTGGTCCATCATTCCTCTTACCAAACAGAACAGGTGCTCCCTAAGGTGATGCACTAGGGAATATGAATCCCTTATCAAGATTCTCTTGGAGTTGCTTCTTCAATTCCTGCAACTCAATTTGATCTATTCTATAAGGTGTCTTTGAAATAGGTAAAGCACCCGGTACGAGTTCTATTGAAAACTCAAATTCAAAATTTGGTGGATGACCTGGAAATTCCTCCGGAAAGACATCATAAAACTTCCGTACAATGGGTATATTCATAATAGTGAGTTTCTCTCCAACCATTTGATATAAATAACCTTCATTTATTGGAATCAAGACCGATAAGATGGAAGAAATTTCCACTGGAAGGTTATATTCATCCTTGCATCTATAGATGATAGTAGATTGATAGGGAATATTAAATGTGATTTCCCTTCTTTAGAAATTTATATGAGCTCTGTATAAAGAATTACAATCCATGCCAAGAATCACATCAAATTCAACTATAGGATGGATCACAAGATTTTCAGAAAGCACATTCCCACAAACTTCAATCAGAGAAGAATTGTAAACTTTTGATGCGACTATTGTGCCATTAGGGGTTGTCACAACTAAGTCAATATATAACTGTTGAGGAAATATGGAGATACCCTTAGATAATTCTTCATAAATAATAGAGTGGGTGGATCCAGAATCAAATAAAACATTAGGTACTTTTGAGTGGATGGTAATTGTACCTTTCACCACATAGTTATCATACACCACATCACCAATAGAAATTCCATGTGAAATTCCTTTTTCTTTGGCCATAAGAGTTTTTTGACGTCGATCATCATCAACAACCCTTGGATTTGGGAATTGATTGGCATAATTCCCCATTTCCTTGCTCTTGAATCATTGAAGTGTAGGAGGTGCATTCTATGTATCCCTTTCTTTTTTCGCATAATTAGACATCTTCATCCCATTATTTCGACATTCAACTGCACAATGACCTTATTTTCCATACTTAAAACATTTAATTGTCCCATTAAGAAAATTACCCCCATGTTTCATTCCACACTTTGAGCATAAGGGAAAACTCTTCTTCTTTTCAGTGTGGTCTTTAGATTTTCCCTTGAATTCCATTTTCCTCTTCTTATCAAACCCATATGATTGATGGGTTACTCCAATCTCCATCTCAACCTTGAGAGCACATCGAACAATTTCCTCATAGCTATTGAATTCCCTTATGGATAACACCCTTCTAAGACATGGTTTTAATACACTAAATAATCGATCAATCTAACACTCAGGTTGGATAATAATTCAGGAAGCGTACCTGCAAGTCTTGTAAAATTTTCTTCGTAGGTACGAACAGATTCATCATCCGTTTGCTTCAGTTCAAGGAACTCATTCTATATCTTTGTTCAAAGAATACGAGGGAAGTACTTATTGAAATATATGTTCATGAAATCATCCCATTCCATGGACTCAATTTCATCTCTTTGCCTTGTATTCTTGATAAGATTCCACCATTGATTAGAATCACCTTCCAAACGATATACTGCTAAGATGACTTTATCATGTTCATCACACTGTTGAACTAAAAATATCTTTTCAGTGGTACTAATCCATTGTTCAGCCACAAATGGATAAGAAGACCCATTGAATGAAGGTGGATGCTGCCTCATAAAGGATTCAACAGAATGTTGCACCTTCCTTTGCTCATTTGGAAGTCCTACATGATTCATAGCTTAAGAAAGATATGCGATCATGGATACAAGATTTTTCATTCTAGCTCCCATAAGGTTTGGTTGCTCAGAGGGACAATCATTGCATTTCCTATCGCATTCATCATTAACATGGTTTTTTCTGGTTCCAACCATTGACTAAAACCAATAAGCATAGTGTGAGAAACACTAATAATAATAGGAAAACCACATAATCAGTAATAAAAATTCACACTTTATGCCTTATCATAGTTTACTCATGTCCATTTATAAATCACTAAGATTGTATTCTATGATTAGAAATATCCATAGGGTTCTTACTAAGGCTTTCACATCATAGTTTCCAAAGGATGAATATAACCTCCCTCTAATACCAACTATAACGACCCATAATTTACATACATGGTTATTACATCAGAATAGTAGAATACTTAATACAACATATAACAAATCCATTGTTGTACCGTATAGTAATAGTGTCTTTAGAAACTGGGAAGCATAAAAAATTGGTTCATAAATCATCTACATTTTCTCTCGCTTTTTTCATCATATTTAGAGTCCCTTTTGGCATATCCTACTTAATACCCTTCTTCCTGACCTGGGTAAAATAAAACATACAAAAGGGTGTGCTCAAATTTTCAGTAATGTTAAAAAAAGAAATATCAATCATATCATATTCATAAAAACATAACATTTTGAATATATTAACCTGCAAAAAAGATAATAGTATCATAACATGGGATAAATCATAGTAATGAAATGTAATCACAATAATCATAACATAAAACATGAAACATTGTGGCATACACTCATAATCATACAAAATAATTTCATATTAGTAAAGACTCATTTCCAAGACCATCATAGAGGACAAAGTCCATTACTGAACCATGTTCACTACGTGTTCCAATCCTGTATCACTGAACTAGATTAACTTTCCATTCCATCCATGTCTATCTCCTGGGATATAAATCATTACCCAATGCATTGGAGGGAGATATATGTCCCACCCATCTCATAATGAAATCATTCTAATGTGTGCAACAAAATCAAAAATCAAAAATCATATCATAACCCATTTAATAAAAATGGGACTCATTAACATCATGCCGTCATTACATAACCCAGATATGATAAAAGGACTTAATAAAAATAATACCATCATAACATAATAAAATCAATGTAAAAATAGGTATAGATACAAAACCCTATAGTGAAATGTAATCCCGATAATCATATCATAAAACATGAAACTTTGTGGAATACACACATAATCATATAAAATAATTTCATATTAGTTAAGGCTCTTTTCCAAGTCCATCATAGCAGAAACAAGTCCATTGTTGAACCTAGTTCACTCCTCGTTCCAGTCCTATATCATTGAACCAGATTAACTATCCATTCCAGCCATGACTATATCATGAGATATAAATCCTTACCCAACATATTGGAGGGAGATATAGGTCCCAAACATCTCATAATGAATCCATTCGTATGAGTTCCACAAAATCATAAAGAAAATATCATATCATAACACATGTAATAAAAATTGGACTCTTAAACTTCATGCCATCATAACATAATCCATGTAAGATAAAATGACTTTATGAAAATAATTACATCATTACATAATAAAATCAATGTAATAATAGGGATAGAAAAATAAAATTATATTATCTTAGATGGAAAATAATTTTGATAAAACACTTGAACTCCATTCTTGAGGAAAATATCCTTTCTACTTTAAAAACATTTTTCCTTTCTTAATTATGTCATAACATTTTAAACTAAAAGAAGTTAATTAAAAATAAACTTGAAAACCTTTAATGGAAGAATCATTGAAATAATGTTATATGAAATCATAAAAATAAATTCATTCCATATAAGTTATAAAAAACATTCTTCTCACCCTCTCGCTGAAAAAGTCAAAAAGTACCTCATACTAAAAACAAAAAAAAGATTCATTTACTATCATTCACTAAAAACTCACCAATGGGTAAAATTGGATTTAGAAAATTCTAGGAGGATAGAAGTAATATTATATATTGAAGAAACATGGATGTGGATGATAAATATGCCCCAGTAATTACCTAAGTATAAACAATCTTGGATAAAAATTGAGATTGCGTTATTTTCGCTTACATTAGGTCTGATATGCTTCGTACATATCAGAACCTCCTGTATAATGATTTAAATAATTTAATTGAATTATTAATGAATCATATTCATTGTTATGATATCATATATGTTCAGATTCTTATCTTCTTATTAATAATATTTCATTTCGTCTTGTTATTCAGGTGTTCATTGCTTTATGTTCTTTTGTGTGTTTTGTCGAATAAATTCTTATTATTCTTTTTAGGTTATAGATAAATCATTTACAGGATGTTATTATTATAATATATATCATATTTATTTATTTAATTCATTTATTTAATCATTATTCAATGAAGATCATGTACAACGAGTCGCATCACATCGTGGAGATGGTAGGCCGTACGCACGCACGAGCGATGATATCACTCCCATGATAGTGGAATTGAATTGAAGTGTATTTATACTATTTCAGAATCAATATAACTATAAAATAATCATATATAGTTATTATTTACACTATTATACCCATCTAAGTAAGGTGGTGGTGGAAAACAGATTACACCACGACATGGAGACGGTATTCCATACGTACGTACGCGCGGTGATTTTGTTTTCCACGGGAAGGATAGAAGGTGAAATTGGGTTTTTTCATATTTATAATAACATATAAGTATATGAATGATACTGATGTTATTATATCATAATGAAAAAACTAAATAATAGGATGTAGAAGAAGAAATAAATTTGAAGGAATCGGTAACAGATATTACCTCTTCTTTGACACACGTCTTTGAAACCTCCTCTTAGGTCACTAAAATTTGTCTTTCAAGAATACCAGGACGTCTAGTATATTTATAGGGTAGTTGAGATGGTAAATGGACATGGGTTGTCCGAGCTTTATGGCTCAAAATTGTGTGTCGAGGAGAGGGAGGATGTGCCCTTTTATAAGGGAGGAGAGGGGCACCTTTGGAAAAACATAAAATACTATTTTATAATAAAGTCATATTCTATTTTAAATAGATCCAAATTGGTTTATTTATAATCTAAGGTGGTTATTGGTCTAAATACTCTCAACCAATAGGTTTTAGACAAGTTTATGTTACTATTTTAACCTTATCATTTAGATTTAACTCTATGTTAAAGAACATAACTTTTACCGTGTCTTCATGTTTTCTAACACTATATGGTAAATAAACATACTATAACTAGAAAAACGAACACCAAGTGGTTCATTATTAATATATATAATCTTATAAAAGTCAATTGGCTGAGCCATAGATTTTTAGGAAGAAAATAACAATTAATAATATAATATTTGTTTTAAAAACTATTTTATGTGTATTTTGACACTATTTGGTAATTGATTTTTGTGAAACTAATAACATCATGATTAGTTCATGAAAAGTTAATTAAATCCATAATTACAGGTCATATTTGTCACGACCCGCCCTCGGGTCCGTGCCGTGACTACCCCAAGCCCGCCTTCCATAGGCCAGGGGCTGGCGACTAGCACCAAGGCGTAAATCCCAGTAAAAAGGGAAGGCATTGCCTTTGTAAGGTAAACAAACACAACAGAGTAAGTAAGCGGAAAGTAAACACTAAACAAAAGCATAGTACAACTGAAAGTGCGGAAAAGTAAATGGGCTAGAATACAAACCCAAACTGAAAGTAAAGTACAAGTCTAAAGGGAAAACAGCAACTGAAAAGTAAAAGCCGCTACTCCGAGCTGTCCACTGGAAATCCCACCTGTAGGGTGGGTACAGATAGCTCCTCTGCTCCACGGGTCCCGCCGTCTGCTCCGAGCACGTCCCGCCCAGTGGTCCACCTCCGGGTACCGTCCCGCTCTGCAAGCCTCAGCTAAGGTCAACGCTGTCCGTCGTCTGCAACCAACACATCGTAGTGCGGGCAAAGCCCATGCAGGGGTGAGTATAAGATACTCAGTAGGGACCCCGAGACCCCTGAAGGTCTCTCAAATCCACAATGGATAAATCACGAAGAAAGGTACAATCACGAAGTAACAACCGTCACTGCTTAGGTATATGCCCATACATATACCTAAGTCATCATATTCAAATACGCTCCAACCTCCGAGCCCAAGTATAACTCAGTCCACACAGGAAAGTAAATGTATTCCACACAAGAAAGCAAAACGTAATCCACACAGGATAGCACAACACAATCCACACAGGAAAACAACAGGTTTCAGCTCAACCAGGATTTTCATTAACGAAACCGTAACTGTTGAAGAGTCCCATCTCTGAAGTGTACAATGGTCCTGTCACGACTCCGAGGTACTGCTCACTAACCTAAGACTGCTGAAGTACTCCTCCTGTCGAGTACCGCGGGTCTGCTGCCAACTACCGGGCGCTCCATCCGCTGAGGGTCTGTTGCCAAATACCAGGCGCTCACCCAGATAGCCTACAGAGGTACTCCTCCAGTCGAGTACCGCGGGTCTGCTGCCAACTACCAGGCGCTCCGTCCGCCGTGGGTCTGCCGCCGAATACCGGGCGCTCCGTCCACTGGGCTAGTCGACTCACTCCAAGTTGAGTCGGTCGAGCAGTCTTCAGGTCTCAGCCGGTTTCACGGTCTCCGTACTCTGTACGCTCGTCTCCAGTATCGCAGGTATGCCGCTACAACCGAGCGCTCCACTACAAAGGATATGCTGCTACAACCAAGCGCTACACCACCCAAGGTAAACAGAAGATTCAGCTCACACAGGTTCGAAAGCATTTTTCCACGTAGGATCGCTGAGTGCTGTAGTCGTCGTCGTCGAATCCACACAGGATTTCTGTACTGTCGTCGTCGCAGTCACAGTAGCAGTAGCAGTAGTAGTCACAGTAACAGTCGCAGCCAGCACTAGGGTTCCCGCACGCAGCAAGCTCATTCGGAGGGCCCGCTCCACGAGCCGAGAGGCTGATACATCAACTGTCACGAAGACCAGAGTTGATGTATCCAAAAGTTCCGTATCGTCAACAGGAACTCAACGCAACAGACGACGCGTCGATCGGACGCCCGATCTGTGAGTTATTGGCATTTTCGTCTCCGGGGCCCGGTTGGTTTTTAAGGCAAAACCATTCCAACCGTACTCCACCTGTGTCCAAACCTCGGGCGGAGTATGCCAAAAGATCCGTCTCACTAAGAGGAACACAACGCGACTGACGGCACGTCAATCGGACGTCCGTAGTTCAAGATATGAGAGTTTCCGCTCTGAAGGCCCGGTTGGTTTCGTGAACGAACCAACCCGGTTGAACTCAAAGTAATCCGAAACCTTGAGTGCGATATACCGAAACGACCGTCTTGATCCAAGGATCGCGTTGCCGCAGACGGTTCGTCAATCGGAGGTCCGAGGCTCATGTTATGGCCAAAATACTGGAACTGGTTCGAAACGGGGGGGTCAGGGGTCCTGGCCGACCCGGCCCGACCCCCCCCCCCTGGGGCGGCGCGGCGGCGCGGCGGCGCGGGGAGCCGCGGCGGCTTGTCGCCGCGAGATGGCTGCACGCGGGGGCTAAGCCCCCGCTTCCAGGGATGGCGGCGCGGCCTTTGTGCCGCGCCATTTGCAAGGAAACGGCCCCCGCACGTGGGGGCTGGCTGGAAATAAAACCAGGGGGCTGCTGCCCCCCCCCCCTCCTTTAAAGAACCGCCCCCCTCATAAAGAGGGGGGTTTTTATGTGTTGGTCGGGGTATTAATTCCCCCGGTTTAATGCCTTCCGGCCGGCCAGCTGGCCCGCCGGTTTTCTCCAACGGGACCGGAAATTTCGGTCCCCCCTTCGGCTTCCGACGCCGGCGGCCCAACCGCCGGTCTTCTCTTCCCGCCGCGGCCCGGAACCGGCCGCGGTCTCCTCGTCCCGCCGTGGCCCGGAACCGGCCGCGGTGTTCGTCGTCCGGCGCGGTGCGACGACACCGCGCCCCTTCGCCATCCCTTGATACCTTTCAACGCGGCGCGACGACGTCGTGTTCTTGAAGATTCTTCCTCGGCGTGGCGCGACAGCGCCGCTTAAAATAATTGCACGATTATTCGCGTGGTGCGACGGCACCACGCCACTTTGATTCCACCCACAAGAAAAAACAACAAGAACGATGGAGGGGGTTCGGCCGTGTTCATGCGGTCCGGCCCCCTCACATTGAGCAATAACGCATCTTAAAATTAAACCAAAGCCACACGATAGACTTGCTAAAATTCATGATCAAGAATAGAATAATTAAACAAAAAGAAATCAACAACCCCTACCTTGGTATAAGGTTCGAAGATTTGTCTACGTTCCGCGGAAGACGATGTCGCGGAGGTCGGGCGTCGCGGTCGTCGTTCATCAAATCCGTTGACGAAGGGATGTGTCCGATGCGATACGTCGTTGGCGAAACTTCTCAAGTCGACGAAGGAAAACCGAGGAGGAAGCGGTGTCTCCCTTTCATTGACGTGGAGAGAAGATAGAACGGCGTGTCGGTGTTCTTCGCGTTCTTCAAGGAGGAAGATGAAGTTCTTCAAAGTGTAGAACTCTTCTTCTCCCAAATCTCCACACAACACAGCAACTCCCAAAATAAAATAAGCTACACCTTATTTTATTTTCACTTTTCCAACCTTTCAAAATTCAAAAGTTGAATTCATTACATTAATTAAAATCTAGAGTTGTCAAAAAATTAAATGAAGAGATAAGTTGGCAAGAATTAATGTAGGGGAGAGCCACATAATTTAAGAGGGGGTTTAGAGGGGTTAGGGAATTTGAAAAGGTGGGGGCTCGTGTGGGCCCCACCTCCCTCATAACCACACATGGGAAGTTGGGTGGTTGTGGGCCCCACCAACAACTTCCCATGAGAGAGTCTAACCACCACGAATAAAATAAAATTCACACACAATTTTATTTTACTTATCTTTTAATCCCCAAAACTAACTTTCAACCCGCAACAAACGCAACTTCCGAAAAGGTCTCAATTAGAGAATTTCGGCGCTGCGAGTTCATCGGTGCCCTCGGATTTCAATTCCGAGCACCGGATCAAAAGTTAGGAAAACCCACTCGTTCGTTCACTGAACGTACCCGATCCAAACTTCGTAAATTGATTCCGGGCACTCCGGGCCTCAGAATCAGGTGCTGTCTGAAACCGCGCTCTTGTAAAATTCTAAAGAAAATTAAGAAAAAAAATTCCCTTGAATTTTACGGGTCTTTACATTACTCCCACCTCAGGGCTTTACGTCCCTGTAATGATACATCAAAAACTAGGGAAACAAAAGAGGGTACTGAGCACGCATCTGAGCCTCCCGCTCCCATGTGCTCTCCTGGAGATTCCCGTGCTGCCATCTGATGCGCACAAAAGGAATCGATCGCCCACGCAGGACCCACTCCTGACGATCCTCTATCTCCACCGGGACCTCCGTAAAAGTCGCCCCATGGTCAATGATGTGCGTCGGGTCGTGCACGTATCTCCTCAGCTGAGACACGTGGAAGACGTCGTGCACCCGGTGCAACTGAGGTGGTAGAGCCAGGCGATAAGCCACCTCACCAACCCTGCTGAGGACATGGAAGGGTCCGATGAAGCGCGGAGATAACTTGCCGCCTTGGCCAAATCTCCGAATACCACGTCGAGGTGAGACCCGTAAGAAGACATGGTCGCCATCCTCGAACCCCAGTGGCCTCCGCCTCCTGTCAGCGTAAGACTTCTGCCGGCTCTGAGCTGTCCGCATCCGCTCCTGGATGACCTGGACCTTCTCTGTCGTGGCCTGGACCATCTCCGGTCCCATCAGAGCTGCAAGATTTCTTCTTTGCCGATAAGAGAAATCTGGTCCCATCCCCTGGATGAACCACATTCTTTTCCTAAAACAGTCAATCCTAACATGGATGATACTAATCCATACCAAGGATGACGTCGTAAGGCCTCGACGCTACTACTAAGAGATTAAACCGTTACTCTCGCCTCGGGTTGATTCACACTGTCGGCATCAGTGTGTGGTAACTGGGTCTCCTCCAGTTGATGTCTCACAAGTGAGGGTCAAGTCAACAGCCAAAACTGGAACCTCTTAGTAACATCACGAAAGAGGACAGGAACGAAAATATCACAAAGGTATGCATCTTTTATTATTGCAGCTCATAATACAAGATGCTACACAAAAGCAACAAGGAACCAGAAGTACAAAGGATGTATCCACTAGTTCTGCTCCTGTCCGTCGGCTCCCAGAGCTCCATGATCAAAGGCCTCGGCTGCCTGAAGCTGAGCTCTCCCCTGCGGTCGGGGTGGACCTCCTGGTGGTGGTGGTGCCAGAGCCTCAAAGCGTCGCCCACCACCGTCTGCTCGTCCAGCTCCTCTGCCTCGTCCTCCTCCTCCCTGCGGACCGCCACGGTCGAACCTCTGCCTCTGCCTAGGAGGTTCTTCACTTAACTGCTGATCATCAGCATGGCGGGTCGGACAGTCACGAGCCATGTGACCTATCCCGCCACTGGAGTAACACTGCCCACTCTCGGCACGCCTGGCTCTGACTCCACCCCAGCTTCCCCGCACAACTGAGCCTGAATCGTGCAGTCGGCCACTGGTAGGTCTGGTCTGCCTGGAACCCTGAGTCATCCGTCGGCTACCTGTTGCCGAAGACTCCGCTATCTGCCGCCCTGCGGTGGGTCGCTGTGCTGGTGTAGACTCAGCAAGGAAGCTCTCGATCAGAAGGGCCCGCTCTAGTACTCATGTCTGAGTCGGTATGCTGAGGGAGATCAGTGATGCCCTGATCTCGTGTCTCAAACCCTGCTCGAAGGTCCGGGCCTGGAAGAATGGGTCTCGTACCATGTTGGTCGAGTAGCGCGAGAGATCAGTAAATCTCGCCGAGTACTGAGCGACCGTCATGCTGCCTTGCCGCAGCTGTAGAAGCTCCTGGATACACACCGCATGAAGGGTGGCTGGGACGAACTCCGAGCGGAAGAGGCTCTCAAAGTCCGTCCAAAGTAGAGATGCCTCATCGTGCACCTGGAGCATCAGGCTCCACCATCGTCCTGCTGCTGCGTGTAGTAGGCTCGCAGAGAGGATCACCATGAGGTCTGCTGGTGTCCTCACTAGCCTAAACACTCGAACCACTGCTTCCATCCAGTCCTCTGCTGCCTGGGGATCTGTCTCCCCGCGAAACCTGGGCGGTCGCTGGCGCTGAAACTCATGCAGTGCGCTGAGGCGACGTGCATCGCCAGCGGCTGCTGCTGGAAGCATCGGGGGCTCGGCGGGTAGAGCTACCGCCGGTGCCACTGCTGACAAAGGGCCCTGCACCGAAGCCTCGTCGCTCAGTGGGCTGTCGTCACGCTCGACTCTCAGAACCCTAGCTGGCTGTCGTCGTGGGGCCATCCTGAAAAGGAAACAGGTGCGCCACGATTAGAACAGTATACCTGGTGAGCTGATATAAGTAACCACAAAGAGAACTTTGAAACACACACGCAATCAATGTTTTTCGTGCATTAAGTCGGAAATCAGAAGTCAGGGTCCTGGTGTACGGATACGTCGGCCGCCGCACCAACACTGGACTCCCTGGACTGATAACCACACTCAATATGCTAAACATTATTGCTTCACATAGAAAAGATCAGAGTTCGCGGTAGAACCGAACTCCTTTGTTACCAATTTTTCATGACCCGCCCTCGGGTCCGTGCCGTGACTACCCCAAGCCCGCCTTCCATAGGCTAGGGGCTGGCGACTAGCACCAAGGCGTAAATCCCGGTAAAAAGGGAAGGCATTTCCTTTGTAAGGTAAACAAACACCACAGAGTAAGTAAGCGGAATGTAAACACTAAACAAAAGCAGAGTACAACTGAAAGTGCGGAAAAGTAAATGGGCTAGAATACAAACCCAAACTGAAAGTAAAGTACAACTCGAAAGGGAAAACAACAACTAAAAAGTAAAAGCCGCTACTCCGAGCTGTCCACTGGAAATCCCACCTGTAGGGTGGGTACAAATAGCTCCTCTGCTCCACGGGTCCCGCCGTCTGCTCCGAGCACGTCCCGCCCAGTGGTCCACCTCCGGGTACCGTCCCGCTCTCCAAGCCTCAGCTAAGGTCAACGATGTCCGTCGTCTGCGACCAACACATCGTAGTGCGGGCAAAGCCCGTGCAGGGGTGAGTATAAGCTACTCAGTAGGGACCCCGAGACCCCTGAAGGTCTCTCAAATCCACAATGGATAAATCACGAAGAAATGTACAATCACGAAGTAACAACCGTCACTGCTTAGGTATATGCCCATACATATACCTAAGTCATCAAATTCAAATACGCTCCAACCTCCGAGCCCAAGTACAACTCAGTCCACACAGGAAAGTAAACATATTCCACACAGGAAAGCAAAACGTAATCCACACAGGATAGCACAACACAATCCACACAGGAAAACAACAGGTTTCAGCTCAACCAGGATTTTCATTAACGAAACCGTAACTATTGAAGAGTCCCATCTCTGAAGTGTACAGTGGTCCTGTCACGACTCCGAGGTACTGCTCACTAACTTAAGACTGCTGAAGTACTCCTCCTGTCGAGTACCGCGGGTCTGCTGCCAACTACCGGGCGCTCCGTCCGCTGAGGGTCTGCTGCCAAATACCGGGCGCTCACCCAGATAGCCTACAGAGGTACTCCTCCAGTCGAGTACCGCGGGTCTGCTGCCAACTACCAGGCGCTCCGTCCGCCGTGGGTCTGCCGCCGAATACCGGGCGCTCCGTCCACTGGGCTAGTCGACTCACTCCAAGATGAGTCGGTCGAGCAGTCTTCAGGTCTCAGCCGGTTTCACGGTCTCCGTACTCTGTACGCTCGTCTCCAGTATCGCAGGTCTGCCGCTACAACCGAGCGCTCCACTACCAAGGATATGCTGCTACAACCAAGCGCTACACCACCCAAGGTAAACAGAAGATTCAGCTCACACAGGTTCGGAATCATTTTTCCACGTAGGATCGCTGAGTGCTGTAGTCGTCGTCGTCGAATCCACACAGGATTTCTGTACTGTCGTCGTCACAGTCACAGTAGCAGTAGCAGTAGTAGTCACGGTAACAGTCGCAGCCAGCACTTGGGTTCCCGCACGCAGCAAGCTCATTCGGAGGGCCCGCTCCACGAGCCGAGAGGCTGATACATCAACTGTCACTAAGACCAGAGTTGATGTATCCAAAAGTTCCGTATCGTCAACAGGAACTCTACTCAACAGACGACGCGTCGATCGGACGCCCGGTCTGTGAGTTATTGGCATTTTCGTCTCCGGGGCCCGGTTGGTTTTTAAGGCAAAACCATCCCGACCGTACTCCACCTGCGTCCAAACCTCGGGCGGAGTATGCCAAAAGATCCGTCTCACTAAGAGGAACACAACGCGACTGACGGCACGTCAATCGGACGTCCGTAGCTCAAGATATGAGTGTTTCCGCTCCGAAGGCCCGGTTGGTTTCGTGAACGAACCAACCCGGCCGAACTCAAAGTAATCCGAAACCTTGAGTGCGATATACCGAAACGACCGTCTTGATCCAAGGATCGTGTTTCCGTAGACGGTTCATCAATCGGTGGTCCGAGGCTCAAGTTATGGCCAAAAGACCAGAACTGGTTCGAAACGGGGGGGGTCCGGGTCCGGGCCGACCCGGCCCGACCCCCCCCCCCCTGGGGCGGCCCGCCCGGCGCGGCGGCGCGGTGAGCCGCGGCGGCTTGTCACCGCGAGATGGCTGCACGCGGGGGCTAAGCCCCCGCTTCCAGGGATGGCGGCGCGGCCTTTGTGCCGCGCCATTTGCAAGGAAACGGCCCCCGCACGTGGGGGCCGGCTAGAAATAAAACTGGGGGGCTGCTGCCCCCCCCCCCCTCCTTTAAAGAACCGCCCCCCTCATAAAGAGGGGGGGTTTTATGTGTTGGTCGGGGGATTAATTCCCCCGGTTTAATGCCTTCCGGCCGGCCAGCTAGCCGGCCGGTTTTCTCCAACGGGACCGGAAATTCCGGTCCCCCCTTAGGCTTCCGACGCCGGAGGCCCGGCCGCCGGTCTTCTCTTCCCGCCACGGCCCGGAACCGGCCGCGGTCTCCTCGTCCCACCGCGGCCCGGAACCGGCCGCGGTGTTCGTCGTCCGGCGCGGTGCGACGGCACCGCGCCCCTTCGCCGTGCCTTGATACCTTTCAACGCGGCGCGACGGCGTCGCGTTCTTGAAGATTCTTCCTCGGCGCGGCGCGACGGCGCCGCGTAAAATAATTGCACGATTATTCGCGTGGTGCGACAGCACCATGCCACTTTGATTCCACCCGCAAGAAAAAACAACAAGAACGATGGAGGGGGTTCGGCTGTGTTCATGCGGTCCGGCCCCCTCACATTAAGCAATAACGCATCTTAAAATTAAACCAAAGCCACACGATAGACTTGCTAAAATTCATGATCAAGAATAGAATAATTAAACAAAAAGAAATCAACAACCCCTACCTTGGTATAAGGTTCGAAGATTTGTCTACGTTCCGCGGAAGACGACGTCGCGGAGGTCGGGCGTCGCGGTCGTCGTTCGTCAAATCCGTTGACGAAGGGATGCGTCCGATGCGATACGTCGTTGGCGAAACTTCTCAAGTCGACGAAGGAAAACCGAGGAGGAAGCGGTGTCTCCCTTTCTTTGACGTGGAGAGAAGATAGAACGGCGTGTCGGTGTTCTTCGCGTTCTTCAAGGAGGAAGATGAAGTTCTTCAAAGTGTAGAACTCTTCTTCTCTCAAATCTCCACACAACACAGCAACTCCCAAAATAAAATAAGCTACACCTTATTTTATTTTCACTTTGCCAACTTTTCAAAATTCAAAAGTTGAATTCATTACATTAATTAAAATCTAGAGTTGTCAAAAAATTAAATGAAGAGATAAGTTGGCAAGAATTAATGTAGGGGAGAGCCACATAATTTAAGAGGGGGTTTAGAGGGGTTAGGGAATTTGAAAAGGTGGGGGCTCGTGTGGGCCCCACCTCCCTCATAACCACACATGGGAAGTTGGGTGGTTGTGGGCCCCACCAACAACTTCCCATGAGAGAGTCTAACCACCACGAATAAAATAAAATTCACACACAATTTTATTTTACTTATCTTTTAATCCCCAAAACTAACTTTCAACCCGCAACAAACGCAACTTCCGAAAAGGTCTTAATTAGCGAATTTCGGCGCTGCGAGTTCATCGGTGCCCTAGGATTTCAATTCCGAGCACCGGATCAAAAGTTAGGAAAACCCGCTCGTTCGTTCACTGAACGTACCCGAGCCAAACTTCGGAAATTGATTCCGGGCACTCCGGGCCTCGGAATCAGGTGCCATCTGAAACCGCGCTCTTGTAAAATTCTAAAGAAAATTAAGAAAAAAATTTCCCTTAAATTTACGGGTCTTTACAGTATTAACCTATAAATTATTTTAATTTATAAAAAGTATCATATTTCATTTATTTGGGTATTTATAACATAAATTATGTTAATATTTCATTAATAAGGTAATTATTGCATCATCATTGTGTCATAAATAAATTAAATTATTAAATGTCTAAAAATTATAAATATAATACCATTATGTAGGAAATCTTTTTATATTTATAATTAATATTTATAGTCGAATTTAGCTGATGTATAACATTATATTAAAAAAATTTTAGTTATTAAACTTTGATTTTAACTCTTTTAAGTCTTCTTTAAATACAATAATAATAAGTGTCCTAATCTAATTCAAGTGGTCCTAAAGGGTAATATTTTATTCCTAAGGTTGTTTTTGGTCGAATTAAACTTATCCAATAGAAATATGACATGTGTTACGGTAATAATAATATCATTTTTACCATTAATTACCCAATTTACTTTTAACCGTGATAAAAAAGTAAAAAGTTACCATTCACCATAAATTATATATATCTTATTGAACCACATTTTACTACTTGATATTAACTGTGTCTCTCAGATTTTCGAAATTCCACTCACTGATGTGGTAAAATTATGTTTTATGTAAATTTTCAAATTCTCCTAGGAGGTGGGTAAAAGACGGTGAAAAGTTCAATAAAATTATTATATATCTAAAATTATTATAAAATGACTCAAATGAATTAAATTGAACTTATATTGGTATTATGTATAAATTTTGACCTAAAATAAATTTAAATAAAATAAATAATTATTTAAATAAAAAGTCGATTTTTAAATAGTAACCCAGTGTTTTCACTATTCATAAAAAAATTTATGTTTTTAGAAAAATACCAAATATTCACCCTAGGATAATTTCGATATTCCAAATAGAAAAATGAAGTATATTTTGAAAGATAAGAATTATCAAATTTCAAAAAGTGGGTATTACTATTCATAACGGCTAGTTTATATAATATTTTAATAACATATCGTAGTTTAGCGAAACTCGGTATTTCGTACAACGCAATCTATCGAGGAAGGTTTCCCTTGCATGTAACACAAGCCAAGACAGTGTTGTTTGTAGTGAAAGAGTGCTTTGGTGATGTATATAACATAAAAAAAATTCCCATTAAATCTTGGGTGTTACAATATATATTCAGTATATATATATATTTATAACGAACTATAAATTATAGAAATATTAAATGGGATACAACATTCATGGAGATGGAAATCCATACCCACACATTGATGTTGTTTCAGTTTAATTATCATTTTGAAAAGAATAAAGGATATACATGACATATGAGTATATATGATTTTATTATCATTATAGTATAACTATTATTTTATATATATCATATAATTTTATCAATGTTTTCTAATTTACAATCCATGTAAATTGTGAACAAATCACTTCACTTTGAGGAGGTGGTAGTGAACACATCCATAAACGAAGTTATGATTCATAAAAAATAGAAAGCATGAAGGTATTATTTAATTAATATTTAATAAGTACTAAATATTTCGTAAATATCTTTAATATCATTTAAAACCATTGTTTACTTCATAATTATCAACAACCAGAGGTGGTAAAGGAAAAAATGATCGACATTGTTTCATGAGGTGGTAATTCTACATAAACAATGATAATAATTTTGTTACCCATTAGATAGATTTGAGGGTATGTGTTGATTTAATCCTTATTATAAAAAATTATAATTGTATTTTTAATATTGAGGTTAATATATAATCATGAATATGATTAGATTTTGGGGTAGAGAATGAAAATAAAATAAAAGTGGTTGAAGAAATATGTTTCTATTTCATTGAGTAAATCATTTGGGTTTTCACCAAATGAATTACTTGGTTCCATTTATATACAAAGGGTGTAGTATATGATTTTTGTAGGGTTTATGGAAGCTTATTATATATGTTTTTTGAATATCCAAATGGAATGGTAGGTGTGAGTAAGTTGTATGGATGAGTGATTTTAACAGTGGAGGATGTGTGGAATTCTTGTAAATTATTGATAAGTTAATTCCACCCATGTTTATTCAGTGAGAAGTGGATCCCAAAATAATATAAAAAATACAAGGGACTATAGGTTGGAAATATGTCCCTAAAATAGATTTTTTACAATAGTCAAGGATCTTTTGTCCCTTTTGATTAATGTTTTGCTTTTTTGTTAACAGAAATTAATGGTGGATATTGTATAAGTCCCATCAAATTGAATGTGAAATGAGCGTACCCTTACCTCAAGACATCAATTTCTTCATACATATAAAATACCCATGTATAATAATAATATTTCTATTATTAATGTAACAATGAACCATACTATTATATATAATAACATATATTTATTTATATAAACCTCTTATTAACAATTCTATGTTAATGGTACATATTGGGTAATATCTACATTGTTTTTTATACATGTTTTGTCTTATTATTATATAATATAATAATTTGATAATGTTCTACATATCTATAGAATGTATAAAATGATATAAATTATATATATATATATATATCCATTATATATAAATTTATTCAAATCTATTCATGATATAAATATGAAATAAAATTCACAATTCATGGAGACGGTAGGTTGATTGTATACATATAAATTGATTTTATTTAATTATAATATTTTGGTATATAAATTAAGTATATTAAATATTTCTTATATATATTATACTTTAACCAATCCCATACTTAATATTTATGGTTCATTGTGTGAACAAATCACATATCTTTAGGAGGCAGTAGTCCACACATCCACAAATAAAGTTATCATTTATACCCAAAATGAAAATAATGAAGGTATCTTTTATATAAAAAACAATAATGGCCAATAAATAATTAATTTAATTTATATAATATAAAAAATAATCTATAAACTAATTGCCCACCATTAGAGGTGGTAAAGGAATGAACAAACAACATAGGTATGTGATTTCGTAATTCAATATAAAAAATAATTGTAAGGTCATTACCCATTAGATAAAAGTGTGTGTTGGTATATTTACCGAGGATACAATAAAAGGAGAACTAAGATATTTGAGGGTGTATAATGAAAGTAAAATCAGGGTTCTTGGGGGAGGATTTTTCCTCTTCCTTGGGTAACTCTTATAGGTTTTCACCACAGAGCATCAATGGTTTGATTTTTTCAAAAAAAGAGGCATATAGGATGAATGGTGATATGTTGGGATATTATTTGAGTAGATTTTTAGTGATAAAAAGGGATTTATGGGTGTCAATATGTGGGTGGGGTCATTTACATTTATAATTTATTTGGAGTGACATTTATTTAATATTTTGAAAATCGAAGTCCACCCATGATTTTACTATGAAAATTAAATCCATATGTAAACAAAATTCTATCCAATGGAGTTTCGGGTATACATTTTTTCATAAAATATAGTATATTCCATTTTAAAGGTTTTTTCTATTATGATTAATGTTTAGTCTTTCATGAAGAAAATTTGTCTCTTAATCATTGTAAATCGTTTTAATCACAATCACTAATATTTTTTTCTAAAAAACAGTGTTGAAAAGTTTTTAATTTTCTATTTATTATAATGAAAAATATGTATTATGTTATGAAAAATTCTAATCATCTATGTGGAATAAATTAATATAAATTTAATTCCCTAGACTAGATGACCAATTGGGTTTTTGAAGTAATAATGTCCAATTTTTTTTAGATTTTTTTATCAACTTTCAATGTGAAATTGATTAAAATTATCAAAATTGGATAAATTTATATAAAATTGGTCTTATTAAATGTTAAAAAAATATAAGAGATAATATATACTTTTATATAAATATATTAACAATGTAGTTTTCAATGGAAATTAATTATTTGTCACTATTCATCAAAATATAAAGTTTTAGAGAAAAATAAAAATATCACTATAACCTAATTTTCATGTTCCATTTTTATATAAGAATTTTTTATAACATAAAAAATATAAAAATGTTCGAAAAATTGGACATGAACTTGGTTTTCCATTAAAATTTGGTAACCTTAGCATTTAAAAATATATATCTTTTTTCATAAAATGGATACATTATTATCTTATACCTATCAAATCTACTAAGTAGGTATCAAAAATTTATTGAACTTTAATTATTTTTGAAAACATTAGTAAAAATATTTTTAATTAATTTATTGAGATAATATTTTGTTTATACATAGGGTCATAGTTTTCTTAGAAAGTTAATTTCATTATATTCAAATAGTTCAATCATTTACTTCTACTGATTTATAAATAAAGGATTCATTTTATATATATGTATAATAGCTATTTTAAAATTGTAGTTAATCTTATTCAGGAATTCTATTACAAAGGCTTGGATTTAGTTATAATAATATTTTAATAATATTGTTAACTATATATTATATTTCAATAAAACACGACCGTGTAAGTTATGATAGTTATTTAAGGGACCCAATACTGTGTAGAATAAATTCCAAACATAGTCTTTCACGTATTAAAATATATTCCTTATGCCGCATGTGGTGCATGTTTAATTGGTGTTTCATATAAGTAATTAAAACCTTGATACATTTGAATATAAGAAATCTATTTTCATCGTTTCATGTAATGGAAAATATGATAAGATTTTTTTATTTAAAAAAACTAATGGTGTTACATTATACCCCCCTTAATGTTATTTTCTCTCTCAAAATTCTTAAGGGTTATTAATTTTATGAGACTTGAAATATCCATTCATAAAATCACATATCGTAAAAGGTAATATTAAACATTCATTTAAAATGGGAATATTGGAAACATAATGGTTTCCCAAAGTAACACACATAGGAGAAAATATTTGGGAATTAACAACATGGACATGTAAGTGAAATATAAATATAATGCTATGATAGAGAGTGATATAGAACCTAGATAGATAAAATTTTACCTTAAAAAATCCAAAATTCTATGATAATTTTAGGGGCCATCTGATTATTCATAAATTAAGGTACATTGATATTATTATGGTTTCATGATCCTTTACACTATTGTTAAATAATTTTCATGAAAAGATATACTTACATGACTTCAAGGAAACCTTACCCATTAATGTTCCTTGATCATATTAACCATTAATTCATATTCCATGAAATGAAAGTTAATTTTTCATTACTCAATAATTAATATATCATGAGATCCATAAATATAATTATAGGTCATTCGATCTTCCATTATCACAAAAAAGGTTATCCAATGTTATCATATATTTATAAATCCTTATATAGAGATACAATTCTATAAAATAAATCATTCAATAAATTTTTATCCTTATAACACTTATGAAATATGAAATATTGGAAAAATACCCTATACCAAGGGTTTGGAACCATTTTTATAGGCCTTCAAACCGTTGGTATATCCTATACCAAGGGTTTAAAGAACCGTGGGAATATAAGTAGTGTGGATAAGTCTATACCAACAATTTTGGGAAAACCATTGATATAGAGCTATACAAATATTTTTCAAAACTGCTACTATAAGTAATATGAAAATATATACAAATGGTTCTATAAAACCATTAGTATTTGTAATTCAAAAGAAATCATTTGGGGAGTTTGGATCATGTCACCTCCGGTTTATGATTGAACGACCTAACCACTAACGTAACATACTTTTTTGAACATAATTTCATAAATATATATGTGTATTATAATAAGTGTTTTAAATTTCGATTTATTTAATGTCCCCTGTAGGAAGATTCCATTAAAAATCAATGAACATGTACCAACGGTTCTCAAAATCACTAGAAGTGGTTCCTTGATTTTGGGACCTATACCAACAGTTTTGGACAACCCTTTGGTATATGGTCTCTATAATGGACCTATTCCAACAGTTTGCCCAAAAACATTGGTATAAATCATATTTCTAGTAGTGATGTAATTCCAAAAGCATTATAAATAATTTCAATAAATTTTCCAAAATAAACAATTCATTTATCCCCTATATATCCATAATGAATCCCAAAGTTGTAACATAAAAAACATGTGAGTTCCATTATGATGTATTCTCTTGAAATATGTTAATAACCTATATTACAATGAATAATTTTTTAATACAAGCATGTTTCTGTATTCAAAATATTATTGGATATATTCCATTAATAAAAATTGATTAATCATTTTAAATCTTAATATTATGAAATTTTTAAAAAAATCCGTAATTTGTACTAGAGTAATTAGTATGTCCAATTTCAGGATTCATTTCCCATATTTAATTATGCAAGAATCAATATCTGAACATCGGTAACATTTTAAGTGTTATGTTACCTTAGTAAAAATGTATCCTTCCCATTAAATACCATTACCTGACCATTAAAACCATAAATTATATTCTATTAAATTATTAGATAAAAAAATAAACTAAAAAATATTTATATATGGCACCATTAATATAGCCTAATTTTTGAATCTTAATAAATAAAAATTTCAATTATTTCTCTTCATCCTTAAGCTATAATAAGGATACTATAACCTATAACTTAATACATATTTCCTTTCACACTTCATCTGTAGCCTCATCATCGTTAGGATTATAAGAATTACTTATACCACAATTTTTATTATCTTTGTTATCTTTCAACTTAGGGAATCCGTTGTCATTCGTTTTATTTATTTCACAGATAATTCATAAAATTATTGATGATGTCTTAGGGTGTAAAATATTCCCATACATTATGTTATACGAACTGTTCATATTTCCATTGTAGTTACTCGATTTGGGTCCTTCTTTTCCATATTCAAACATATTTTTGTTCATCATAGACAATCAGTTAGAAAATTCATTCTAAATTCTTATTATAATAGAAACTAAATCTTCTTTCCATCATGGTCTCCATTACACAAACTCTCATCTAAATCCTTCCTTATGTTTCATTGTGATTCGTAGAGTTGGTGAAGGTATATGGTGTTAATTATTTTCTGTGAAATCCGATTATGAATGATCAAAACATCCTTATATGCAATGATCATCCCATTTCACTGTTCATTACTAAATTTTTCAACAATTTCAACATTAATACAGGTTCTTTTTTCCCTCCAATAATTAAAAAAGAAACCATATTGTGAGAAACATTTACCATCAGAGAAAACAAAATAATAATAAAAATTACTTATTGGATTTATGACTATTGAATCCTACTTATTTAAAATATGAAACCATCAGTTTATCATCAGTTATTCAAATCGGTCTTCTATTTAAATTATTCATGATGTTATGTAAAAATATTGGGATCTTCCAAAGCATATCCCCTATAAAATATACCTAAGGATATTAATTTTTTTTCTCATCCTAGTTTCCTATAGTTGACAAAACATTACATTTGATACCAACTACAGTAACTCATGATTAACATATTGGTATATTACATCATAATATATTAATATTCTGCACATTACAGAAATACAATCCTAGAGACCATTATAGTTTTATGACATTGGAAACATGGAAAAGAATCACTCATCTTGGTTATAGCTATTAAATAGTTTGAATAATATCTTCCCCTGTAATAGTTTTATGTAAAACCATTAATCAGAACCTAGTGGAAGGAAACATAATAATGGTGTGAGATCAAATTCTTAATAAGGGTAAACAAGGGAAATATGTAATCAGAAATACTAGAATAATGGTTTCAGAATGTGATCATTACATTAGAAGATCATACCCTACATACTAAATATCATAAAAATTAATCGTTGCATAATGATTATCCATTCATAATTCATTAATCATAATAATGAATAATCATCCTAAATCTGTGATAAACAATATGCGCTTCATATAGGAGTGTCATTGTGATCTAGACCCTTATGTTTTGGAGGATTAGCATGAGGCTGTGGTCAATATTTTCAAAATTGTTCATATCCAGACTGAATTTCTAGTTGAACTTAGAATAAACCACATTATGGATATTCTTGGCACTGGTGATGTATAATTACCTAAAATCATGATGAAATGATTCTCTCATGGTTATACTTCTAGTAGTTTTTTTATTACGAGTATTATCCATCAATCTTGTATTATATGTTGATTAATGAAATAATTTACTAGTAGTTGTGTGATAATATAGGTTTTTATTATAATATAAGTTATATTAACTTCGGGTATTAAACCCATGACATGGTGTAATAAAAATAAAAATATTAATGGAATCTTAGTTAGGACCATCAATGACACCTTCATTCTAGCATGGTTTCTTATGAATTCTCATATATGTTGGAGAGTAGGAACAATCTATATTCACTGAGATATTCTTATAAGATGTATAATTTGTGTAGGATTATAGAAGTGGGTATCATGTTTCTAGTTAATCTGTTACATAAATCCATAGTCAGATGTTAGGGGATTCATACAAGATACCCCTACATACTCAGACTCATAATATTGGGCCTGCAACGTAGGGTTCACTTAGAGTGTCTAGTCAACCATTAGAGGTGTTATATGAATAATTTATAGGAAGGTTTTAATGTGATGATATCTCCGAATAAAAAATAATTATGATAGTATACATGTAGTGGATTGAACGCCAGGATAAAGGGGGTGTCATGATTGAGTGTCACCCATGCACGGCCATCGTGACCCCATAGTCAGCTATACAATAAAAGGGAATGGTGTATATCCAAATGGAGGAGAATTAGTTTGAAGATTGTTTTATAGTCTACATCATCCCCCACCACAACCACCTCGTGTGAAAATATAGTCTCATAAGGATAATGGTTGAGGGTGAGAAAAACTTATGGCTATTGATGGATATTACTGGGTTTATCATGAGTTGAAATATGTTGAGATATATTTTAGTCATACTATTAATCTAGTGATTTTAGACACATTTGTGATTTATTAATTTATATCTATATCCATTGTGTGAGTTATAGAGAATACAATTGAGCCTCTACCCTAGAAACTAATTTTAGATGTTCTTATATTGCGAGATTCTTCAATTTCACACAACATCCAGCTTGGTGAGTTTTCACCTGTATGATAACGTTTTCAAAGGGTAATGATGGTCATTATAATGGAACCATATAAAGTAATTATAGAGACAAACTTTCTATAATTATAGTATATCAGGATTTAACATCATCATAGGAGGGATAATTTTTTTAGATGACATGATATTCTCTTTTATGTGGTTGAGATATCTCATTGATTTCTAGGTATATTTTCTAATCAAGAATCTACCAGCCATTACACATCAATTAGCTATTTTATCCCTCAATTAATTTATCACTTATTTATATTTTATTATAGTAATACATGGGGATTATAGATGTTCCTTTCCCCAATATTCCTTGGGACTACCCATATGGTGGGAGAATAAATTCTACATTGAATCTCACCTTAATACCACATAAATAGATTTTGGGTGACATTTGATGGCCCCTACCAGGATCTAAAAGTTGAGGTTGTAGTAATAGGACCTTCATGTGAATGTTTTTGTAGAGTAACTGTATCCCCTAGGGTAACAATATTTTTTCATCATGTAGGAGGATTAGGAAATGTTATTTTTTGTAGATTATCATCACTTGAATCAGGTAAAAATGAGGTAAAAATAACAGTTACATAGGTTTTTCAGACTTTTCATCTAGACGAAGTTGTGACATTTTTCTCAAAATTCAATCATAGGTCCAAAAAAAATTTATTGGGTCCATAGGTATTATATTCCAAAGAATTAATTTTTATGTCACTATGGACATTATGGGTTCTTGGTGATTCATATTACGGTGAGTAATTATCCCACATTTTTCATGGATTTTAAAACATGATCATCCAACCATAATAGGACCAAATCATTATTTTATTAATTTATGAAATTACTATATATTATATTTCATAAAATTTTCATTTAGATGAATAGAGTATGGTCCCAGATTTACTCTGAGAGAACCAACTATATTATAAGCCATAAAAGTGTCATTTTTTGTTCTACGAGGTTCATTTTTTGGTTTTTTATCTTTGTACGTGGTCGAGATTAGAACCCGGTAATGATTGGAGAAATTAATTATTAGGATCCACAAGATAGAATTATATAGGTGAGGAGTTTCCTTGCATTGGGAGGGGACAATCATATGTCAATAGAAGATTTTTCTAGAATAGAATCATCTTATACTAACTTCATTGGTAAAGGGTAGTAATTTTCTAAGAAAGAGTAGATTCATAAATCCTTCATATTGCTGAGCATGAGGTAAACTTGTTCTCATATGTTGAGACTGCCAGATGATGGTGTTAAAACATAGGTTTTTGAAATGAATTTGGAGTTCAGATCAGTTTTTTGTTGATGGAGAGGTAGATTTTAATAATTTATGGGTTGAGGATATTGATACTTCATGAGTAATATTAAAATCCCATGACATTGAGATTCTGGAGGTAGAAATATATATACATATTTGGAGGTGTTATCTTCTAGGTTATTGGTTATTAATTTACTCAAAAAACAAGAGTCACAGGTACATATTTACTAAATGATATTGTAATATATAGTGTAGGCATTGGTTATTATTAATATATGAATACAACTTTGAGATAGTATAAACTTCATGGAAATAATATTCATTGGAAGATTCCCATAATATGAGTTCTTATTCTTACATGGTGGGGAGTTGTTATAACAATTCACTTCATTGATGTTGACCCTAATGGTGTAGAGGGGTGTAGATTAACTTTAGTTGATAGTGATGAATTTTATTCTTCTTTATAATGTGAGAGTAGCCTTGTTTTTTGAAATTGAATAATAGGTTCAATATGACCACATATTCATTTTTGAAACACCATATGAAGTTTATTACTGACTAGAGCATGTTAGACATTTATAGAGACTACTATTTGTTCTATTATTGTTTAATGGAGAGGCATGGAGATATTTTCTTACTTATTCCATGGCTATAAATCTTTGTGTGAAAATTATGATGAAGGAAAATAATTGGTTGTTCATAAGGGATATAATTTTGTCGGGGCATTGATCATTTTTTCTTTGTGTAACACATTTCTTACGGTAGTGGCTCAACTTTAGGGTCTATAAAGAATGTTTGAAATTCATGGGATTTCATAATTGATTTTGGATTGTCTTTAGATAGATTTTATGAGGGTTCATCCATAGATAGCGAGATACCATGGTGGTGAATATATTATTTTCAACTAACTCAAAATTCTGATTTACATCCATTCCTTTCAGGATAAGAGTTTGGTAGAGGGGTTAGGGTATTTATACATTTGTTATATAGTTCGTCATTAGGGGATACCCATGATAATTGTATCAAACACCGATTCCCATTTCACATTAGTGTTGTGAATGGTTTTACAAAATCCATTCATGACATAATTACAAATGAGAACAATATCTTAACCCTACAAGGACATTCATACTAAGTAGACCATATTGGTTTTGGATTATATGATGATAGCCTATGTGTAATACATCAGTTGGTGTTTGGAGGATCACTTTCTATTAATAGGGATCACATATTATAATAGGTTTCTATATAATATTAATATCACATAATTCGTGGCCCTTAATAAAGGACTATGTAGGTCACCCTTGTGATAAACTAAGAATAGAGTGGAAATTAATGATTGTTCACTGGTTCTAAATGAACATATAAATAAGGCATTGGTGATCTAGGAGAATATGAGGATAGAATAGCGAAAATTAAAATCTTATATGGTTCAATATTTTATTGTTACAGAGTTTGAGTAGGTAAACCATGATTCTATATGAGTTTCCCAATGAAGGGGATGGTATAGATTTTTGTTGTTAATAATGATACATAGTGTGATGATCAATCCATTAGTTATCCTATAGATGGATGGAATAGTTGCATATTTTTTTGGCCATTACCCCATGTTAAACTATGTTCATGACATCATATATACATCATAACTGTGGAGATACATGTATTACCCGATACTAATTGTTGACTTAGATGGTTTGGACATCGAGGATGAATCACCTTTATGGAGTTATCATTGGTGATTTAAGTCTAATAGAGTAGGACCCAAAATGACGGGACTGTCTATTAGGTTTGTATTCTTTCACAACTAGGGTGCATGTATAGGAGATCCAAGGATTGTGAGATCTATATGTGATTCCATTCCCTCACCTTTTCATGTAGATTATTATTTTTGAATGGAAAATACATACATTAAGGATGAATTTAATTACTCCTATTTTATATTTTTATATTTTTAATATATATATATATATATATATATCTACATTTTTCATTTGTTTTTTCACTATGATTTTGTGTTGCAGGACCAATGAAATGATATATTGAAAATATTGACATATATTTTAAAGAACACATTCACATGTATTTCAAATAAATGGGTTTACTATTTATAGTAATTTATATGGGAGGCAAGGGACCATATATGATTGTACAATGATGGTTTTATACATTGTGTGCCATAAATTTGTTTTTCATCAAGAGTTTGGTTGATCACAATAATGGGAGAGAATGTTACAGAAATAATTGATTAATTTAATTAATCTCTATAAATAAATTGAAAACTAAATTGTATTATATCTATATTCATTGTAACGAAAATTACCCTTTTTTAATAACTGTTGGATGTTGGTGGGTACAAGGAGGAGAGATGTTGATGAATAATGACATATCATAAACTGACAATAATTCAGCTAAGGATTTTTATTTATTCATACAGTTCTCAGATATTCACCATGAAATCACAACATGACCATTACTTACCAAACATATATCCAATATCATGGTTGGGTGTAATATTTCATGTCATTTCATGTCAATTGTAAAAAATTTATTTTAACCTTCTTTTGATTTATTTTGATATTCTATTTTTCATGGGATAGATTTAAATTTAATTTCTATGATCAATTGGAATATATCATCTCATCCCTGAAATTATTCCATGGTACTAAAAAAGAAACCATTTAGAAGAATCAAACCATCAAACATTGGAATTTCAATTAAATCTCTTGATTTCCGTCATTTTTCATTAAATTATTCACTATCGACCTCTAAGTTCATGGTTCACCATTTTCCATCTAGATTTAATCATGTTCGAACACCATGATTAATGGTAAATGAATCGATGAGTATTATATTAGTGTTTTATCACATATATCATGATGTAATGTGTGATGCAGGTGTTGGTAGGATGAATCAGAAGAAAAACAGTGTGTTTCCATCCATGGGTGAGGCAGTGTAGTGGATTTACATTATGGGATAATACACAGATAAAATTGGTAACAATAAAATGTTCCCAATGATGAAACATGTGTAGTTAACACTAGATGTGAGTTTTATGAAATGATTTTATGTGTGTCCAGTAGTGATGGATGGGTGGGTGAGGATTGTGAGGTGTTATACTAGTTCAAAAACATCCCCACATACAAGGTGTGTAGTCTTTGAACACACAACATGTAGTCTCATGGCTATGGTGACTATATTTCTGAGTGGAGTTAAATGAAACATTTCATTTTAGACTCTCCACACATCATGTGGCCGGATGCTCATGACTCACCATTTACCCTCACATTACACGATCTCGGGTATGACCAATTACACATGTAGACCACTTACCCAAGAAACGTGAAGTGCAAGGGCATGAACATAGTACGTTGGAAATGATAAGACTACACAAGCATGTGCCAGGTGGACATGGGTATACCATGGGATACCAAAACATGTTTACTACTCTATGTAAATTCTATGTATACCAACATGGCTGGATATTATGTTAATATGGTATAACACACCCAAGTGTCCTTGTGAGGTCAAACATCATGTGATGGTAAATATATGGATTTTACAATTTATGAAAACTTCCATCATGGGTGTCTCCTTATACAAGACATAGATTTATGACAATGAGTATCCAATCCTAATTAATTTCCAAAATAGAAAGAGGTAGTTGAAAAAAATTCATCATATATACAACATGATGTGTTATTAGTTGGATGGTTCTTTCATTGAAAATAAAATATTTAATGAAATCATGTGTTATAATTAGAGTGTTACCATAGTCGGTTCCCCACTATCACAATAGGGCATGGCTCCACCTGGTAATTAAATTGGTAGATTCGATAATCCCACATAATCTATAGGGACCATTTCCGAGATCTATATATCTATAGCGGGGAGTATGTCCTCTATTATAGCCAACAACCCCTAATCTGTGGAGTATAGTGTAAAGGGTAATTCCATCCATATGGATTTATATGTTTTTTTAATGGTTATAGGAATTGGAGATAGACCATTTGGAGTTACAGGGTAGATCATAATAATTATAGCATCTCTGGATAGGAATATGGCGTTTCTCTCTCGCATTCATTTCTTTTGAACATAATTGTTGAAGGGTATTGAATATTATCTTAATTGTGGGATTATATGACTAATGGTGTATATATTTCTCTATATTTTGTTGTATGGTCTAATTATGTATGTATATACTCACCCCTATAGGTTCTTTTTTTGCATTTTTTTTAAATATGTATGTGATAGGTAGATTGGAGACAACTTCACAGAAGCATAGACATATATAATGAAATTTATCGTGTTTGGTGGTTAGCCATATATATAATGAGATAGGCTCTCTAAACTATTTACTTATCCAAATAGTTGTAATTATGGTAAAAATTTTATGGTTGTGCATATATTTACCCCTTTATGATTTTTTTCTCTTATCTACACCAATGTATATAATAAAGGTTGTTTTTTGAATGGTTTACACTCAAGATGATTTGTCTTGTTCCTATAAATAATAACTACTATGTAGATAATGATATGAAGGTTTGTGTGTGTGTGTGTGTGTTTTTGAACATTTGGCTATGGAATCCCACATTAGTTTTATTCCTACTTAAAGATTATCACAATCCCCTGAAAAATTTATGGTGGGGTTCATGTCTCACACATGGCTTATTGGAAGCCTTGGGGTTCTTGTGGGTAAATTCAATTACATAGTAAATTATGTATGATTTTGGTTCTATAATATATATATATTAAATAAATATTTTTAATAATACTATTTTAGGCGAATAAGGAATTATATGACATGATGTAAGGTTTAATGTTATAATCTATTTTAGCTTTAAGATTGTACATTATAAATTTCAATTAAGGGGTATTATATAAATTATATAAGATACATCTCATTTATTAAATTAATCTCTAGTAATTTAATGAAATATAAATTAATATTATATTTTTCCAATGTTTTGTATATATAATTTTTTTATAAATTTTCTTGATAAAGATGAAACCTTATTACATATTTATAGGAAAAAATTTTACTTACGTGTCTATGTTCTAAAAAAATTTATCCATTTTTTTACCTATACTATAATATTTTTAGGATATTTTTATTTACAATTTAATTTATTTTCTATGGATTAAACGAAATATTTTGAAAATAAAATATTCATAGTATTTTTTCAACATTTTCCAAAATTTAGAAATGAATGATCTCTTTTAATCTATATTCTATAAACATATGTTCTCGCAAAGAACCCTATCTGTTCATTAAATCTTCCATTACAATCTAACATATATATTTTCAAGGAATGCATTTTTATCATTATTCTAGTAATATTTTTATACAGTTTTTTATAATGAAAAGTATATTTTATATATGTTTTCAATGAAATGATCAATATTATTTTAATGAAATTTTCCATCTATATCAACATCATCAATGGATTATAATGTTTCACTTTGAAATATGATCTTATGATGATATCCACTTTTATAAATTAATTATATTGATGATGATCATAAAATGATAACATGGACAGAATTTACTTCCCATGCGTTAATAATTTTACCGTGAGATAAAGAATACTAATATGATTCCATTAACATTCCTTCACTGGATTACTTATGATAATGTGATGTAATTATGTTTAAGACACCCATTTATTTTCAGCAGGATATACCTTGATAATATAATGAACATTTTATGATAAAGGGGAACAAAATTATATGTTCTTTTATGTGATAAGTGGGAAAGGATTATATATCCATTCATTGAATTAGTTAAATAAATATTTCTCATGAGATAATAAATAATGCAATAGAGATTTAACCAATAGGACTCTATCCACAATGATAGTCATGGGACATAACCTTCACTTTGTAAATTATTGAATAGGGAGTAAACACATTCTAATATGATAGACTTGGATGTGAATCATGAAAAAAGAAATAATTTTCCATGATTAATAATTGTTAAAAAATTGATGTATTTATCTAAGGATATATTATTGTGGATCATGATTCATTATTGGTGATTCCTCAAAAATAATAATTTTTTATTTTGTTATAAAATTCCTTATTCGATAATTTATGATAAATAATATTGTACTATTGTTATAATTATGTTAAGATACGCATTGGTTATAATATCCTTATTCATACTTTAGATAAGATGTGATCATTGATTGATATATCCAATATTTACCATTACTATGAATATTATATTTTCTGGTATAATATTTTATAATAATGATTCCCATTATTTCACATTAATTCATGGTCTATTACATAAGGTTATACTTAATAATACCCAAAATATATATAATTCTAGATTCATTGGAAATTTGGTATATTATATAACAATTTAAAATAGGAAAAACATCATCCTTATTGAAATATTCCATAACTTGCTGGAACATAAAATTGTATGTCATAAACTATGGACATACATAATAAAGAGGTAAGATATAATTCCTATTAATGAAATATACATGGAATAACATGAAGAGAATAATACATGTGAGAAAATAATATTATAAATGTGGAACAAAAATAGAATATTCATAAACATGAACAATGAGATATTATATAACATGATAATCATTAAGGAAACATGAGAAATGTGGAAGTAACATAAAAAGGTGCATCATAAAAATAGGACAATTATGACTTCCATGACATAATTATGGGAAATGACCCATAATTTAATTAGGTTTTTTCCATTTCCCTATATGATATATTATGAGACTAGAAATTACCCAATGCATCAGAGTGTTATATAATTCTAGGTGAACCTTTCACATTCATTTGATTATTATGTATAAGTGTGCCACATATATCATACAAAAGGAACTCATTTATAATCATGTTAAATAGAAATATCAAGGATAGTGTAATAAATAAATGTATATACCAACTCAAATAATTATTGGTGTTTAATGGTGAACACGGTTTGAAAGGAAATGGGTATGGTATTCCTTATAAAAATAGTTTTTACATAGAAAATTATGGTGAAATTTTAGCAGCATAAGGACGTCACAAAAATATTCAAAATATTGTTTCATAAGAGAAAAATTAATATCTTATCATCCAGAGAAGATATAGAAATTAATAGGAACATAGAAAGTCATATCCCAACATTATTAATAAGAAATTAATTGTATAATATAAAAAAAAATTTGAGTAAGTAAAATATTTTGAAAAATCCCGGACTTCAATGTGTGACTCCAAATTCATGGTAGGATATTCTTGAGTTATTAGGGAACCTTTGGAGGAAAAAATATAGGGGATAGTATATTATGGATTCCCTATAAAGAGACTGGGTGAAGTGAAATTGGGGCATGGTAAGGTTTATAAAGGAAATGAGTGGGGATTTGATTATAATTTCTCAAACATATATTTTGGACTCAACATAATAAAATAACCAAAACCAAAGATATTCCCATGGGTTTTTCCTATGGTATCTTCAAAATGGGTGTGGTTTTTATTATTTTATAATCAAAATGGACAAATATAATAAAATAATTACCTTTCATATGTAGAGATGAATAATACTCCTAATGAAATTATTTTAAAACCTTATAATATATTTATGGTTTCGGAGGACTAATAATAGATTTAGACAATTAATAAACTAAACATAAAATATAATTATTTGAAAGACAATATAATATTTTCTCATTGATAACTTTTATTGTCTTTATTATAAAACTATTTGATCATTATGATGTCATAATAAACCCCATATATTTATAAGGTATTTAAATATTATGAAAAAGTATGAAAATATAAGAAAATTATGAAAAAGTAACTATTGGGTAATTTATATTCTCTAATTTGAAATAATAATATTAATATTATCCGAATATTGTTTTAAATATCTTCACTATAACTTTTAATATAATAATCGACAATTATTGATAAATGATTGGTTTTTCGATAGAAATTTTTTTAGCCCTTCAAACAAATACAATTAGCTTCATAAAATATATATAATCAATAATATTTAATAAAATTATTCTACAATAATATTTTGTTATCATATTATTTATTTCATTAATACAATGACTTATTAGAAATAAATACATTCATTGAATTTTGAATAATACAAAGAAAAATCTATTTTTTATTTTATTGTAAAAATAAAATAATAATGTAACAATAATTGGATGAACATATATCCATTAATCTATAACGAAATGAAAAAACACATATTTATAGGTTCTTGATTCATAGCCCTTTCAGACAGCAGAAAATTCCATTAATGTAAGGTGTAGGATAATGGGACTTTCACGTGGTGGTTCAGTGTACATGGTTTCTATTTCGATCATGATGACCTTGATCTTCTCCCATAATTAGTTTCATTTCATTATTAAGAAGTTGGATATCATCTTGGGCCTAGTCAAGAGAAATCCAATGTGATGTTATGTCTCACAGAATCTTCTATAAATGGACTTTATTGGGTGAAATCTTAATGTGTAACACCCCAAGATTTCATAGTGTGTTATTTCTTCAAAATAATTCAATAACTTGCACTACACGCAACACCGAGTTCAATTGCACCATGACTTACCAAAAAAAAAGCCATTAAAAGAGGTCATGAATAGAATTAACTACATTTTTAACTTTATATAATCCTTATAATTTTAGAATCCATATTATGAGTTTCTTAGTCATAATGGAAGAACAGATTCATTTTCAGTATTACACTTTTATCAAATTTTGATAGTGAATCCTTTTTAAATACAATATTTTAAACTTTTTGACTAAATGGAGACATCAAAAAATTTAAAATGAAACATCCCAAGCTTCCACGGTACGCTTTCCTTTGAATAAAACAGTAGCGTGTGTTGTACGCAACGTCGAGTTTTAACACACACCACAACCGATCAAACTAGCCGTTGTGAATAGTAATACCTAATTTTTGAAATCATATATATTCTATATTTCAAAATGGACTTCATTTTTGGATTCGGAATATCAAAATTAGCCTAGGGTGAAATTTTGGTACATTTCGGATAACTTTCATATTTTGATGAATAGTGAAAATTTCTAAATTTTAATTAAAAACAACTTTTTTAATCAAAATAATAAATAGTGATAAATTATGAATTTGAGTGGTTTTAAAGTATATTTAGAATATATTTTTACCATTTAATATAATGTTAGTCATTGGACATAATTTTACAATTAAACCGAACATAAACAAGTGTCAATCTTTTGATAGTTATTATCTCTTAAAAACACGCTTTTTGTTTTAACAGCGGGAATTAATTTTAAATTAATTTCTGCCACTTCTGTGTTTTGAATTTAGGAAAATGGATTCCATATTTGGAATCAGGATGTCCAAATTATGTAAATAGGTAACTTTTATTTTTAGACATTTTGAATAATTACTGCGGTAAATAATTTATTTACCATGGTTAAAGGGTAAATCCGGTAAATAAGGGTTAAAAAAATAATATTATAATAATACAAAATTACCCTAAAAAGTGTCTTAACCCTATTGGTTGATACATGGTCGACCATGGGCATCTTTGTGTCAATTTTGGGACCCCATGGATCCACTTGTAAGTGATAATGACACTTTATTTTAATTAAGTTAAAATGAATACAAAAATGACACAAGCATATATCTTTTAGAAGAACAATTTTTACATAGGGTTATACATGTTGGATTTTCGATTATAAATATTCATTAGAAATATAAAAAGATTTCCTACATAATGATATTTTATTTATAATTTTTAGACAATAAATAAGTTATTTTATTTATGACACAATGATGATGCAGTAATTACTATAATAGTGAAAAATTAAAATAATTGATATTATAAATACCCAAATAAATATAATATGAAACTTTTAATGAATTAAACTAATTTTCTAGGCTAATATGATATATTAGGATTGATTTAATGGACTTTGTTCGAAGTAATCAATCTGTTATGAGTTTCACAAAAATCAACTATTGAATAGTGTCAAAATTGACATAAAAGAGTTCTTAAAACAAATATTATATTATTAATTGATATTAAATTCCTAAAAATCTAAGGTTCGGCCAAGAGACTTATATTATGATAGGTTAATCATTAATGGACCACTTGGGTGTCGCTTGGATGTATATAGTAAGTTTATTAACCATATTATATAAAAATACAAAGAGACATTGTAAAAGTGAAACTAATTAACTTAGAGTTAATACTTAAAGATAAGGTTAATATAAGTACCCAAACCTGTCTAAATTATATTGGATGAGTTGTTTTCGACCTATCCCCACCTCATCCTTTGAAGAGTCAACTTTGGAGCCTTTAGAAACCGAATATGAATTTATTATAAATTAATATTTCTAGCTTTTCCAAAGGTGCCCCTCACCCCTCTTATAAAAGGGCACTCCTCCTTCTCATTTCTTCACACCTCTAAAGCCTTTTGGTTCGGCCAAACTCTGCCCAAATACTCTCCCAACATCCCCCAATACAACCTAGAGGCCTTAGTTCGATCAGAAAGCCAACCTAAGGAGCCCTTTTGATCAAATCAAAAGGAAGAACCCGAAGAAGAGGTAATGATCTCACCACCCTTTTCTAAGTTCATTTCTTCTTCCACTTCTTCTTCCTTTGTTCTTACCATTCTGAAATAATAACTCCAGTATCTCACATATACTGTGATGTTATTATAAATATGGTACAATCATATTCAGTATTCTATCCACCCTTTGAATAACATGTCACCATACGTGCGTACGTACGGCTTACCGTCTCCACGTCGTGGTGTAATTGTTATTCAATATAATATTATTTGGATGGGTATAATAATGATGTGTAACTCATGTAAATAATAAATATAACATGTTAATGATTCTGTATATATGATATACCATCCATTTATATATTATTTTAATATCAAAAGAATGATATTGTCGCTCGTGCGTACGTACGGACTACCGTCTCCACGAACGCGATGAGATTCATTCTCCATCATAACCATTAAAGCGTAATTATCATTTTATGATTTAAAAATGATGTTTAAGGACTTGATATCATTCTGGATATGAATAATATACAACCTATCCTTTACAAACATGTCTTACGTAACAAAACATATGAAAGAAAACAAGTAAGTTAACACCCGAAACAACGATAATACTAAGATATTATTATCAAATCAATATTAAAAGATCATATATGATATCATATTAATGTATATGATTCTTGTATAATTTAATAACAATTATTTCACCATTATACAGGAGGTTAACCTACCACAACCAAGGAAAAGTACAAGGTAAGGGTTATTTCACAATCTCTTCATTATCCGAGGTTGTTTATACGTAATAATCTACTGGGATATCTTTATCATCCACATCCATGTTTCTTAAAAATGTATTTCAAAACATTTTTACTATTTACAAGAATATGGGTTAAAGTCATTTATACCCTTGTTTGACTTTTTATAAGAGGTTTATAAAGGAATCTTTCCGTCGTTTTCAAAACAAGGTCCTTTTTAACCTTTTCGACAGAATTGAGGTAAGAATGTTTTTTTTAACTTATACGGCGGGTGCGGTTATTTTACGCCGTTATAAAATCTTCAAAACTTCCCTTAAAAGCTTATAAGAATATTTTCAAAGAAAATGTTTTATTTTATAAATATATGACTTTTAAATGATTTCAAAAAAGAGATATTTCTATCACATATATGAAAATCCAGTGCAAATGTATACGTATTTAACACAAGCTTAAAAATGTTTTTAGAAAATCTGACTCTCGAGTATGGTAGACAGGAAGGGATTGGGCGTAGACCCATCATGGTCTGTAATTAGTTGAGCAGTCTCAGAATTAGTTATTTTGTTTTCAGAAGCTTGCATAATGTTTTCAGAAAAACACTGGAGTATATTTGAGCAATTTTAAACGTAAGTATCTTCTAAAAAAATTGCATCGGTAGGTCTCATGAGACAAACTAGTGTCTTGGCACAAGGCCATGACAAAATCTTATTTGTAGTCTTGGCACGAGGCCTTGGCTATGTGGTTATGATAGTCTGGCATTATGCATTCCAACATTATGAAAGTGGTTATTGATTTTTGCATCTGATTATTCGATTAGTAGAATATCCATGTGAATAAGTAAATGGCATTATTTCATTTTACTTTTGCCATACCATGTTGAAGTTCAATTTTAAAAGGCTTTTGTTTTAGTAATGCATTGCCTTAAATGTTTATTCTTATTTATGAAAGTTTCCGCTATATTGTTATCCTTACTGGGCATTTGAGCTCACCCCTTTTCTATGTTTTATTTTTCCCCAGGATGTGAAGAAGTAAATTATGAATGACCTGCAGGGATATTATGAGGGGATAGTAGTGTGGATTATGGAGACATTATGTTGTTGTAGTAGTTTTTCATTTTATGATGTAATGTAAAACTTATGAATATATCTAGTGTTTCCAAGGCTACTAAACCAATCGGTCTTTCGAGATTTGATCTTTCTTGTGATCATGCCAATGTTATGTAATAATGCACCGACTCTAGGCAACTAGGATCGGGGCGTTACAGTTGGTATCAGAGGAAGTTTAGTACAAACCTTGGAAGCTAGATTTAGATAAACTCTGATTAGAGCACGTAGACCTAAGATGAACTTTGAGGATTAGTATAGAAGATCTTCCTAGAATTTTGGTATTGTAGAGATTTTGTGAGTTTTCCGAGCAATACATCCCTGTCTGGATACGAGCAGGTAGAGGCGGCTCTGGCACAGATGTACCTAGGGGTAAAACCCGAAAACACCGCTTTGAGCTAGACTCGAACAGGAACTGGTGCACGACAACGGGCCTTGCTGCACTCTTGGTTACGACACTCCCGGGGGATATGCTTAGGATAACTCTCACTATCTTTACAAATCATTATGAAGGGTTTATGAGTATATACTTCTCAAAGAAGACATTTTTATGATTATGGATTATATCCATAAATATTTCAATTTATGTTAAGTGTTTTATAAGTATGGGATTATGTATTTTGATTCATAAACTGATCTAGTGTATGCCATTGTTTAGAAATGGCGCCCAGTAGAAGGAATGACAACTCTAGAAATGCACATGATCCAAAGAGAAGGAAGGATCATATCTTTCATGTTCTTAAGCTAGAATTGATAAGAGAAATAGTCTCCCATGTATTATCAGCATATGAAGAAATAATATCATGTGTTGATAAGATAAGTAAAGAGTTTACTGAGTCCTATGGCTTTGAAGGGAAGCAGGAGAAGAAAAGGATGGAAGAGAGAAAATTGGATAAAGGGAAGAGGGAAAAGAAGAATTTTCCCATATGTGGTAACTGTGGAAAGAAACACCCTGGAACTTGCCTGAAAGGAATGGGAGTTTGTTATAAGTGTGGAGGAAAAGGGCACAAAGTACGTGACTGCAAGGGTAAGAAAATGGTTTCAAATGTACAATGCTTCATTTGCAAGGAGTTTGCACACTACGCGAACCTATGTCCCAGTCATCAGACTATGCCGCAAATGATGCTATTGGATAATAATCAAGTTATGATACTACCACAGATGAAGAGGAATGATTAGAGTTCTTATGTTGATTATGTCAATTGAGTGTTGTATCAACAATGTACTTGTTACAATAATTATGGAGTATATAAGGATTGTACTGCAGTACTATTTAATTAAGGACTTGAGATTGTGTGGAACAAAGAAAAGTGACTCATTAGCAGGATAGATTTTTGGAAAATATATGGTTGAGAGAATGATAAACCATAATATAGTTCTGATACTGAGGTAGTGATTTTGGAATAATATGTGATTGTTTTGGATAAATTATATTGGATATTCTTGACTACCTTGGAACTGATTAATGATTTGTATATTCCATCATTGTTGGGGTTTAAAACATTTTTTTGGATTAATGAAGTATATCCAGCTTTCTATATGGAATAAGGGAGCATGAATGTAATCAATAATGAATATGGTAATTCAGGATGTTTCGGTGTAATAAAAGAATACATGATGAAGGTATTCATACGCTATTACGGGGTAAAAAGGTTCTACATTATGTTTACCTCACTTATAAATGTTGGACTGTGAGTTTGGATAGAAGTATTTTGGATAGTTCTAGTTTGGAATATTTTGGATTGCCAAAAAAGGACAACCCGGAGGTCGGGCGGCAACCCGTCGCGTCCGGCAAGGCTGCGAGACTTGAACCTGCAACCGAAGGGCGACAAGGGTGTATCACCTACCACTGTCCCAAGAAATGTCCTGGTTTAAATAATGTAGTTTTTTTAAAAGATCTGGTAGATGAATTATAAATTCGTTTATTTTGGAACCCTACATGAATAGTATAAATAGAATTTTTTTTTACGAGTGAAAGATGAGTTTGTGGTTGAAATTTTATTAATGGATAAAACTCTAATTATAAAGTAAGTATATCTCCTTATGATCTTAGCCAATCTCATAAATAAATTCTTCAACATTAAGAAAAGCAACTTAGAACAAAAATGTTTTCCTAGATGGTACCTTAAATCATCACTAATTTATGGCTTTGGGATTGTTGGCCTTTTCATAGCCATGTTCTCTACCACTCTCCATCAGATAATTGATGGTTAGATTTCTCTTCCATATCCATATTTTCCTACATGGAACCCTAGTATGTGTTATTTTCGGTAATCTTCATACTTTCGACTCTTTATTTTAAATAGAGGCCTCGTTAATTCATTTTTCGATGTGGGATTTCAACTAAGATATTTTGAAACGTCAAAAATGTGTTATCCTAATACCCTATGTTTTGTTGAACCGATGGTATTTCAAATCATCATAGATTGATGAATTTAAGGACCTCAATTATACACTTGTTTGTGATTGATGACCTCAATCACTACCTATAAATATTTACGTTTTTCCTCCGATTATATGTCTCTAATTGCCACCAATGTTCTCCTAATCAAGATCATAATTTGGTGGTGACCCTTTAATTTCTCTTTTCCTCATATTAAGACTAAATTTTAGTAACCCAATATCCGATGTGGGTTTTCCCACAAATATACTATCTATTTTCAACCTTTTATTTTCGAAGAACAATTTCAAATTGCGAGGACGCAATTTATTGAAGGAGGGGAGAATGTAACACCCCAAGATTTCATAGTGTGTTATTTCTTCAAAATAATTCAATAACTTGCACTACACGCAACACCGAGTTCAATTGCACCATGACTTACCAAAAAAAAGCCATTAAAAGAGGTCATGAATAGCATTAACTACATTTTTAACTTTATATAATCCTTATAATTTTAGAATCCATATTATGAGTTTCTTAGTCATAATGGAAGAACAGATTCATTTTCAGTATTACACTTTTATCAAATTTTGATAGTGAATCCTTTTTAAATACAATATTTTAAACTTTTTGACTAAATGGAGACATCAAAAAATTTAAAATGAAACATCCCAAGCTTCCACGGTACGCTTTCCTTTGAATAAAACAGTAGCGTGTGTTGTACGCAACGTCGAGTTTTAACACACACCACAACTGATCAAACTAGCCGTTGTGAATAGTAATACCTAATTTTTGAAATCATATATATTCTATATTTCAAAATGGACTTCATTTTTGGATTCGGAATATCAAAATTAGCCTAGGGTGAAATTTTGGTACATTTCGGATAACTTTCATATTTTGATGAATAGTGAAAATTTCTAAATTTTAATTAAAAACAACTTTTTTAATCAAAATAATTAATAGTGATAAATTATGAATTTGAGTGGTTTTAAAGTATATTTAGAATATATTTTTACCATTTAATATAATGTTAGTCATTGGACATAAATTTACAATTAAACCGAACATAAACAAGTGTCAATCTTTTGATAGTTATTATCTCTTAAAAACACGCTTTTTGTTTTAACAGCGGGAATTAATTTTAAATTAATTTCTGCCACTTCTGTGTTTTGAATTTAGGAAAATGGATTCCATATTTGGAATCAGGATGTCCAAATTATGTAAATAGGTAACTTTTATTTTTAGACATTTTGAATAATTACTGCGGTAAATAATTTATTTACCATGGTTAAAGGGTAAATCCGGTAAATAAGGGTTAAAAAAATAATATTATAATAATACAAAATTATCCTAAAACGTGTCTTAACCCTATTGGTTGATACATGGTCGACCATGGGCATCTTTGTGTCAATTTTGGGACCCCATGGATCCACTTGTAAGTGATAATGACACTTTATTTTAATTAAGTTAAAATGAATACAAAAATGACACAAGCATATATCTTTTAGAAGAACAATTTTTACATAGGGTTATACATGTTGGATTTTCGATTATAAATATTCATTAGAAAGATAAAACGATTTCCTACATAATTATATTTTATTTATAATTTTTAGACAATAAATAAGTTATTTTATTTATGACACAATGATGATGCAGTAATTACTATAATAGTGAAAAATTAAAATAATTGATATTATAAATACCCAAATAAATATAATATGAAACTTTTAATGAATTAAACTAATTTTCTAGGCTAATATGATATATTATGATTGATTTAAAGGACTTTTTTCGAAGTAATCAATCTGTTATGAGTTTCACAAAAATCAACTATTGAATAGTGTCAAAATTGACATAAAAGAGTTCTTAAAACAAATATTATATTATTAATTGATATTAAATTCCTAAAAATCTAAGGTTCGGCCAAGAGACTTATATTATGATAGTTTAATCATTAATGGACCACTTGGGTGTCGCTTGGATGTATATAGTAAGTTTATTAACCATATTATATAAAAATACAAAGAGACATTGTAAAAGTGAAACTAATTAACTTAGAGTTAATACTTAAAGATAAGGTTAATATAAGTACCCAAACCTGTCTAAATTCTATTGGATGAGTTGTTTTCGACCTATCCCCACCTCATCCTTTGAATAGTCAACTTTGGAGCCTTTAGAAACAGAATATGAATTTATTATAAATTAATATTTCTAGCTTTTCCAAAGGTGCCCCTCACCCCTCTTATAAAAGGGCACTCCTCCTTCTCATTTCTTCACACCTCTAAAGCCTTTTGGTTCGGCCAAACTCTGCCCAAATACTCTCCCAACATCCCTCAATACAACCTAGAGGCCTTAGTTTGATCAGAAAGCCAACCTAAGGAGCCCTTTTGATCAAATCAAAAGGAAGAACCCGAAGAAGAGGTAATGATCTCACCACCCTTTTCTAAGTTCATTTCTTCTTCCACTTCTTCTTCCTTTGTTCTTACCATTCTGAAATAATAACTCCAGTATCTCACATATACTGTGATGTTATTATAAATATGGTACAATCATATTCAGTATTCTATCCACCCTTTGAATAACATGTCACCATACGTGCGTACGTACGGCTTACCGTCTCCACGTCGTGGTGTAATTGTTATTCAATATAATATTATTTGGATGGGTATAATAATGATGTGTAACTCATGTAAATAATAAATATAACATGTTAATGATTCTGTATATATGATATACCATCCATTTATATATTATTTTAATATCAAAAGAATGATATTGTCGCTCGTGCGTACGTACGGACTACCGTCTCCACGAACGCGATGAGATTCATTCTCCATCGTAACCATTAAAGCGTAATTATCATTTTATGATTTAAAAATGATGTTTAAGGACTTGATATCATTCTGGATATGAATAATATACAACCTATCCTTTACAAACATGTCTTACGTAACAAAACATATGAAAGAAAACAAGTAAGTTAACACCCGAAACAACGATAATACTAAGATATTATTATCAAATCAATATTAAAAGATCATATATGATATCATATTAATGTATATGATTCTTGTATAATTTAATAACAATTATTTCACCATTATACAGGAGGTTAACCTACCACAACCAAGGAAAAGTACAAGGTAAGGGTTATTTCACAATCTCTTCATTATCCGAGGTTGTTTATACGTAATAATCTACTGGGATATCTTTATCATCCACATCCATGTTTCTTAAAAATGTATTTCAAAACATTTTTACTATTTACAAGAATATGGGTTAAAGTCATTTATACCCTTGTTTGACTTTTTATAAGAGGTTTATAAAGGAATCTTTCCGTCGTTTTCAAAACAAGGTCCTTTTTAACCTTTTCGACAGAATTGAGGTAAGAATGTTTTTTTAACTTATACGGCGGGTGCGGTTATTTTACGCCGTTATAAAATCTTCAAAACTTCCCTTACAAGCTTATAAGAATATTTTCAAAGAAAATGTTTTATTTTATAAATATATGACTTTTAAATGATTTCCAAAAAGAGATATTTCTATCACATATATGAAAATCCAGTGCAAATGTATACGTATTTAACGCAAGCTTAAAAATGTTTTTAGAAAATCTGACTCTCGAGTATGGTAGACAGGAAGGGATTGGGCGTGGACCCATCATGGTCTGTAATTAGTTGAGCAGTCTCAGAATTAGTTATTTTGTTTTCAGAAGCTTGCATAATGTTTTCAGAAAAACACTGGAGTATATTTGAGCAATTTTAAACGTAAGTATCTTCTAAAAAAATTGCATCGGTAGGTCTCATGAGACAAACTAGTGTCTTGGCACAAGGCCTTGACAAAATCTTATTTGTAGTCTTGGCACGAGGCCTTGGCTATGTGGTTATGATAGTCTGGCATTATGCATTCCAACATTATGAAAGTGGTTATTGATTTTTGCATGTGATTATTCGATTAGTAGAATATCCATGTGAATAAGTAAATGGCATTATTTCATTTTACTTTTGACATACCATGTTGAAGTTCAATTTTAAAAGGATTTTGTTTTAGTAATGCATTGCCTTAAATGTTTATTCTTATTTATGAAAGTTTCCGCTATATTGTTATCCTTACTGGGCATTTGAGCTCACCCCTTTTCTACTTTTTATTTTTCCCCAGGATGTGAAGAAGTAAATTATGAATGACCTGCAGGGATATTATGAGGGGATAGTAGTGTGGATTATGGAGACATTATGTTGTTGTAGTAGTTTTTCATTTTATGATGTAATGTAAAACTTATGAATATATCTAGTGTTTCCAAGGCTACTAAACCAATCGGTCTTTCGAGATTTGATCTTTCTTGTGATCATGCCAATGTTATGTAATAATGCACCGACTCTAGGCAACTAGGGTCGGGGCGTTACATAATGGATGAGTCAATCAATTCATTTTTCTATCTCACATGAATTTTTTAAGACCTTATATTTACACAACTTAATTTATCACTGGTCAATGGATATATTAACAATGGAAAAGGTTATTAACAGTTGTTTTAATACAATAGAATTTTATAAAACCAAATATGTTCGTTTTTTTCAATAACCATATTACATAATAATATATTCAATTAAATCACTTGGGAAATTTTATTTATTTATATTCAGGTTATTACAGTATTCACCCTTTATGAAATTTCATCCTTTAAATTCTCATTATGCTCACCAATTAGTTAGAGTATCTCTCAATTCTCTCATACAATGGTTACCACATCACTTACTAAGAAATGTGGTATTTACAAAGCCCATTGATAAGGCACATATTATTATTTTGTAGAACATTGTCTCTATAACCTAAGACCTCCACCAACTGATCTTCGGATTATATATCATTATCCAATGTTACCACCAATGGATTGAGTACATGTGAGGGGTATTGTATTACTTTCTTAAGAGATATACATGGAATAAATCATCTACATGTGATAGGTTAGGTGTGAGCGAAAGTCCACAGGGCATCGCTCTGATGTGATCAAGGATCTAAAAGTGGGAAATTTATTTTGGAAAATGCCTTCCATTCATCCCAAATATCATCACATTATTCCTTGGAGATATATAGAAGAATGTTTTTCTCCCACATCGAAATGTAGCTATCCTCGATGATAATCATTATATATATTTTATTGAATCTATGAATCTTTGATGTGCTAGTTAATCGTATTTTCCTTTCCCAATATTTCCTCTAATATTTTTGGACCTAGAAGATCTTTTCCCCAATATCAACCCAATATGGTGGTGTTCTGTAAGTCATCCTATAATGGAATAAATAGTGGGCTTTTTGTATTATTGTTTGTTAACAATTTTTGTATGAGAACTCGAACAGACGAAGTTATTTGTCTTATCCTTCTTCAAAGTTCATATGACATCCCATAAACATGTATTCCAGGGTCTAAATATCCCACATAGAATGGATTTCAGTTTGGGGATGATTGGCCAAAATGATGTTCAGTATAGTGTTTATTGTATATCAAATAATTTTCAATATCATGGAGGTAATTATAATATCAGGATCAGATACAATTGATAGTGGTCCTCCATTCAGCTTCACAACATCATTGATGTATATATGTTCTTTTTGATTTGATTAAAAATCCCCTTGAATCATAATGAAGTGAACATTTTTTAATATGATACACCACCACCCAAATAGAAATATACCCTATTTAATCCTTCATAAGAGCTATGATAACGACTATGATGTTGTTTTCCCATTTTCATTTAGGTATGGATAATGGTTACATCACCCCGTTATATTTTTCATATTATTTATTCATTTTGAGATAAAGAAGACTTATTGATGTATATTTCATGATCTACATCATCATATTTTCTCATAAATATTTTACATTATTAGTCCTGATACATCTATGTGAATCTTTATTGGATGGGGAAGGTTGAGATATTTGTATCATCCAAAATATCCTCCTTCAAATAAGGATTTTATGGTACAAGTATTGTTTACACCAATCTCACAACTCCTTCTTCATTAACATTGAAAATCTATGATTACCATATTATTATAGTATCCAATTTAATATAAATTCCCATATTTTATATCTATGAATCAATTTTATTTTTCAATAGAGATAATGGAGAAATAATTTTTGAAATTATTGACTATGTTCTATCATTTATGATTCCCATGTCCATCCTCTTGAAGTATAAGAAGATTGGACTATTCTCAATTCACATAATTGATAGAATTGTTGTATCCATTCTACATAGATCATCCGACTCATTATTATATTTCCTAGGATGTAAAGGAATTGATAATTCATAGTTCTTGATCATCCATATCCATATTCATTGGAACATATTAATCTCTTTGGTTGTGAATCTATATTTAACGATTTTTGATCCGTAAATATTTCACAAGAATCCCTAAAAAGACAATTCAGCCATACCTTCACAATATTAATAGTGAATAAAACTCTAGATCGTGTGTTGGCTATTCATATTCATGAACATTATACTTCTGTGATGTATGGGGTTTGGATTAGTCATTCTACATTAACATATGGCACAATCCCTTCTTAGAACATCACAAAACACTAAAAAGTTATCCATTTATCGGTAGATTAAGTATATGTGTTGTTATAAGACCTATTTTACACTCATTGGATCCCTATACACATTCATAATTCCACAAAAAAATAATCCATTTCAATTTAGATTGTTTATAGGGTTTTATTGTCATGTGAAATTTCCCACAAATTGTATATAATTCCTAGATATTCTAAGAAAGTACATATATCTAACAGAGATTTTAGACTTCGTCATCCTTCAATTGCTTATATATTTGAGGGGTCCAAGTATATCCCATTTCTTGTGATCAAATGTACTTATAAGAAGACTTATATCAACCGGTACTCTCATTTTCTATACATGGAATTATTTTTTCCATCATCATGGTCTCTATCACAATGCTAAGATGCTCCCCATTGTTCACCATTATTTTTTAGAATATTATAATTTCATCTATAACAATACCAATTTTTTAGTAAATCTATTAATACAATATTCATCATGACTATAAATATTTATTGTGAATTAGTGAGTCATAATGGAATTAACATAAACTCATAGTGAGTGTAACTTCTACAATAAGTAGCCATGGGGATATCCTCATTATTTACACAAAGCTGGTAATATCCCTAAAGAATACCCATGTTTGAGAAGTAATGTGCTTAACATTGATTGCTGAATAAGTCATCAATAAAAGGAATATCATACATTTTCTTTATCATCACCTTGTTAAGATCACGATAATCAATGAATATGTGCTTTGACCTATAGTTATTCATGACAAACATCACTAGTGTATCCCATGGTGAAGCACGTTGGTGTATAAACCCTTTATCTAGATTTTACAATAGTTTTTTCTTTATCTACTCATCTTACACAATATCTATTCTATATGGATTCTTGTATATTGTTAATTCTTCATGTATATTCTCAATTGAAAATTCAACCTCTCAGATAAGAGGAAGACCAAGAAATTCATCAAGAAAAAAAGGTCCATCCCATACAATGGGAATGTATTGGGGGATTATATTGTCATTATAATTAATCATTTGAGATAGATATGGTTTATCATGGGGAAATAATATCTAGGATTGAGATAAGGTGGATAAGAAAAATTCATCATCTTCCCTCACTTATATATAACTGATGGATGAGTTATAATATGAAGGGTTATTTCCATCTCATATACATTTATCTTAGATCAATATAGGGTAAGCCAATACATACCTATAATTATATCCAATTTATCCAAAGGGAGTATAATATTGTTTTTTTGGCATGCTAATATAGAAAAATTTGATACAGGAGGCGTTATTTAACTAGGATGTTATAATTTCCAATTTTTTTTGTTCCCACCAATTACACCACTTCCATGCATTGTGGTGGTTTTTGAATAGTTATAGTAAACATTTATGATATGAATAAATTTCTAGAACCAAAATAAAAATAATTATGGTCACTATCTTTGAGTTAATAACAAGTATACCGATCACCACATCAATGTCCGGATCCATCCCTGTAGTTGCAAAGGAAAAAAGGTCTCCCTTGACACATTGGAGGTTGTTGGTTTTCGTTTAAACCCTTGTATTAGTAAATTGGTCTGAAAATTTCCATGATTCCATTTAGTTCTAGTAATAAACATTACACTAATTGTTGACTATAGAATTCCCCTCTTCCAATGAATTATTTGGTTTCTCATATTTTAAATCATTAGCTAGGTTTCCTTCCTTCCCACACCTAATTCATTTCTGCGTCCCCCAAAGGTAATTTATGGGGTGCTTCTTTCCTCACAATTGATAAGTGGGGTGTTTAAATTTCATGGCATCGTTAGATTTATCCAGTTGACTACCACAATTAAACTCTAAATTATGTATCTTTTCCCCATGATACCCATGAGATAGATTCATATCCATTTTTTCTTCAAGGACACATATGACTCTTTCCTCATACATATCAAAGTATCAAATAACATTGAAATTTCATATACAATATTCCATACCACCAATAAAGTGTCCATGTATGTATTTGGGGTATCAAAAAGGAAGATGTGAATTAGGAATATATTATTATGTTTTCCTAATAAACCCTAATAGACATGTCATTTTTTTCTCGAGGGAAGGGAAACCCAATTCCTTTTTAATTTGGAGTGTGTGAGTAAAATATTTATCAAATTACATTTTCTGTAATCCTTTCCACCCCATTGCTTACAACTGATCATAAATATTTGTATTCTTCATTATTATCTTACACTGATCAAACTCTACATCTATATGATAAAAATATAGTACATCCATATCTTGTTCAGAAAAGATATTGTTGGGTAATATCATATCAATGGAGTCGATCCATTGTTCTACGATTAAGGGATCTTATGATCAATTTAATTTCAATTGTCATTATTACATAATGATCTAAATTGAAACATGTTAATTCATAGAGGGATTAGGGATCTCTTCCTGCTCTAGGAATCAATTAAAAAACTGAGTTAGTTGATAGATTATCATCAAAATTATTATTATTCTATACCCTCATCGGTTCTGAAATATCGATGGGATGGTCATCACAGTGCTTGTAACATTATTTGTTTACCAAATTCTTCCTATTTATATAAATTTTCTATAATAAATAGAAATGTATGGATGATATTTTATAAAAAATTAAACACATAAATAATAAATTAATTTAATAAAAGGGTTAAGTTATAACATGCATATCTTTCTATAACATATGAATTTCTAGGCTTCAATCTATGTTATCCATGATCTATTTCATAAAATATATTCTTATGGGAAATGATTTTGTTCCCCTAATGGATGTTTATAATTAGAAATTTTTTTACAAGGAATATCTATCGAGTGTGTCAAACAAAGTTCACAATAAGGGCCATTGTCATGTACCATGTTATATTGATTGATTCCCAATATAACTTGTTAGAGTTATTACCTCTATGTACATCTATGGAAGAACCATGTCCAATTTTAGTATCCATAAATCAATGTATATTCATTATTGAAAAATTAAAATATATATATAAATTTTATTTCTGTTTTATTGTACATAGTATTATCCCTATGTTTTTTTCTAGACTTTTATAATTCCTATTATGAAAAACAAATAAACATCTCCTTTGTCACCTACTATAACAACCCGTCTCAAAATAACAAGTCAATTCATGATTTATTATATAAGGTCAAAATTAATACAACCGTAATGATAGATAATTCTAGTGACTTTGGGAATTAGAATATTAAAGAAAATATAACAATTGGTAAACCAACATCCTTATTGAAAACATCCTTAATATGGGCACACTTAAAACTACATGGGATAACTTAGGGACATACATAAGAAAGATGTGATCTATTGAGAATAGTAAAGGATTAAACATTGAATAATATGATGATAATAATACATGTTAGACAATGAGGATATTAATGTGGAATAAAAATTGTATGAATAATAAAAATTAATAATGAGACATGATATCACATGATAATAATAAAACAAACATTGGAAATGGGGAAACAACACAAATCAATTCATCATAAACATATGCCAAGGCTAACTGTAAATAATACATGAGGTAATAAGTACCATAAAGGAGTCAAGTATACTCCTTCCCCAAAATGTAGTTTCATGAGACTAGAAGATATCAAATTAATTTCCAAATTATATAATCTTGGTTCCACCCATCATATTTATTTTATTCTCATGTTTAATTTTGACGTATAGAACAAAAAAAATGGATTCATTCATCAAAATATTTTATTCCATGATCATGGAATATTGAATAAATAAATTTAAACCCTGAGTAAAATATGTATAATATTATTAAGGATACAAACCATGATAGGAAATGGGTATGGAATTCACTAAACTATTGTTTTGTCTTGGAAAATCATAGTGAAAATTTAGAATCATAACAACATTACAAAAAAATTAATAAAATTTATTGATGACCGAAATATGGGTATCATGTAATTTCAATATAAAATGGGAATTAATATGGAAATGTAAATACATATGAAAATTTTATGAATTGAAAATATAATGCATAAGTCAAAAATAATGTTGAAGAAAAAATAGAATATGATGATTCCTTAATTGGATGTGTGATTCCAAATGCATGAGAGGAGATTCTTGGGAAATTAAGGGAACCTAGGGATGATACTATAGAGGGTAGGTATGAGTATGGATGTCCTCTAAGGTGTGTCTGAGTTGAAAAGTGGGATCATGGGTAGGCTTATATACGAAATGATTCAGGATTTATTTATCTTTTTAGAAAAATATGTATTAGAATCTAAATAATAAAATATCCAAAAACTCAAACCTTCTCATGGTTTTGAATTTTTTTGGCCAAATGGGAGACATTTTTTATTATTTTATAAGGACACAGGGAAAACATAATAAAATATTTCTTTTTCTTATATGGGGTTGAGTCATACTCCTAATAAAATAATTATAATAGTATAAATTTTTTTTTCTATTTTGGTGGCTACATAATGGATTTTTATGTTTAATAAAATATAATGAAAATATCATTATTTTAATTATAATACATAGATTTAGTTATGTATACATTTTCTATTTTTATTCACATATTGTTTGGGTTATAATTATGTTATAATACAAAATGTATATTTGTATGTTATCTATTTTTACTTGAACAATAAAATGTCTAGGAAAATTATAAAAAAGTAAACATTGGATAATTTTTATGATATTGTTAAAAAAATAATTTTTGTATTATTAAAAAATATATATATTTACATTTTCACTTTTAAAATATAAATATTTATTTATTGATAAATTATGGGGTTTTTTTGACTATAACAGTTTTGTAACCTATATAAAAATTTAATTGGTCTTGAAAAAAATTATATTATCAATTATATTTAATAAATCATATTTAATAATGATATTTTATTAAAATTTTATTTATTTAAATAATCAAGGATTTCATCAAAATAGATTCCTTAATTGAATTAAAATTTTACCCAAAAAACTATTTATATTTTATTGTATAAAAATAATTAATAAAGTAAAAATAATAGGATGTAAATATATTGATTATTATATAGAAAAATGTAAATACTCATATTTATTGGATATTAATACATATCCCATTAGCACACCAGCACACTCTCTATGATAAAAGACTATAACTATGAGACTTTCTTAGGTTAGTTCGACCTCTGTGGTTTGTGTCGTGATCTTGATGAGCTTTAACATTAGTGGTAAACATTTTATCTCATACTAATGTTGATTGATATACGCCTATGCTTGGTCTTTGGAAAATCCCTATAATGTGCCCCCTTGGAATCACTGATAAATTGGATTGATAGGGTATGATATTACATCTTGAGGCTCTCACTACCTTTTATGTGATTATTAGATTTATTAAAACCATATATTTATACTAATAATGTTTTCATTTTTGAATGAATATATTAACAACAGTATGGATTATTTATAGAATTTTAAATATGATATTATATAATAAAACCAAATATGTTCTTATGTTTTCATTAACCATATTACATAATATGAAAATTAATTTAATCCTAAGGTAAATTGTAATTATAACAATTTACGTCATTATATAACAACCCAATTATTAATTTCACATTAATAATTTATTTAATAAATAAAATTGAAAATAATAAAATCCAAGAGACAAATATGCCTTGTTTATTTTAGAGTTTTGTACATTACTTGAAAATATGAAATACGAAACCATCATCCTTGATGAATAATTCCTCAAGATGAAAGCACGTAATATTGAATGTTATAACCTAGGGACACATATAAGAATGTGGGGAGAAATAAATATCAATTAGGGAATAAACATGGAATAACATGAATAATACATTACAGTATTTTAAATAAGAATATAAATTGGGAATAATATGTTGTAGAATTATAAAAACTCACAATAATCCATGATATAGCATGAATATCAAAACATGGGAAATATTTAATCAAATTTTAACACTACATCATAAGTATATGTCAAGTTGATCTATAATGAAATGTTAAGGGGAAAAGTCCCATTAATGAATCAAGTACAATTTATGTCCCATGATTAAGTCTCTTGAGAATAAACATTACGCAATGAATTGGGGAACTATATTCTTTTGGATGAACTGATCACATTCATTTCATTCTCATGATGAAGTGTTCCCCATATATCATAAAAAATGGATTCATATTTCATCATATTTCATTCCACATTCCTGGATCCTGGAATAAATACATGTAATTCTTAAATAATATTGGCATATGGGTATAAAGGTTAATAACCTTGATTTTAATGGGTAAGGTATTCAGATTACAATTTTTCTGGTTTTGAAAATCCGGATGAAATTTTGGTATCATAACAGCGTCACATATAAATTAATAAAATTGGTTTAATATAGAAAAATTAATATATCATAATTTAAAAATAACATGGTCACTAATTAGGAAATGGGAAAACACATCCCAAAATTATGAATTGGAAATGAAGAGTATAAATAATAAACAAACATGAATAAAGAACAAAATGTGAAGATCTATTACATGTGTTTGTGACTCCACCTGATTGGGAGGAGCTTCATGAGATCTTGTGATAGGGAATAGAAAATTGTTTCTCTAAGTTGTTTTAGTGAATCTAAATGAGATATTGGGTGGGTTTAAATAAGGAATTATTGGAGATATATTTATTATTTATTAATCATAGGTTTTGACTATATATAATTAGATACCAAAAACACCAAACCTTCTATGGTTTTGGAAAATTGGGAGTGGTTTTCATTATTCTATAATTAAAGTGGTCTAACATAATAATATAATTCCATATTTAATGTGAAGGATATTCATACTCTAAAATAATTGATTTGAAAACCATAAAAAATATTAATGGTTTTGGAGAATTCATAATGGCTTAATAATGTTCATAAATTAAACATTAAATATTATTATAATAAACGAAAAACATATATTCGGTCCTGGATAACGTTTATAGTATTTATTAAATCACTATTGGGTAATTGTGATATCATAATACACACCATAAATTTTTTTGGTATTTATTTTTTTACCAAAAAATATTCTTACTTATAAAATCATTAAAAAATTACTATTGTGTAATTTCAAAGTTATTATTCCCAAAATTAAATTTATCATATAAAAATAATTTTCTATATAAATGTAGTTTCACTTTTAAAATAATTATATTAATTTATTGATAATTTATATTTCTTCTTTAAAGGTAAATGTTTTAATCCCTTACAGAAAATACCTTTCATTTCATTAAGATTATATGATAATTTATATTTACTAAATATTATTTAACAATACAATATTTATAAGGTATTAGTTATAATGAACCTCTCTTTAAAACCATTAACAATACATAACTTTTGTGGAATACTTAAAAAATATAGAAACAGACGCCCAAAGACCATTGTTGGTATAATGTGGTTGGAATCATGGATACATAAACACTGATACATATGTGAGATAAAACATGTCTTATAGGGTTATTCTTGACTAAAACCTTCATAGAAATATAAAATATACGTCATATCATCAAAACCTTGGGGAAATTTAACATAAAAGGGTTGATCTGAAATTCTCAGTACATGTAAACAAGGGAGACATGTAAGTATAAAAATGAGTATAATGGTATGACAATGTGATAATTATAATAGATGATCATACCCTTCATATCAAAGATCATGGCACACAGATTGGAAGTTAGTAAGACATGAATAATAATTAAATAAATAGAATAATCCATAAAATCATTACATATGAAAAATACGTGGAATATTGGAATCACATAAGCATATTCTAATTTCCACAATAGCCATGTAATCACAACCGAGAACAACTTTGTGGAAAAAGTCCTTTACTTAATTGGGTAACCCCTATTATAGCCCTGGATTATTTAACCGAGTGACCACCATTTGATCCCCATATTACTGAACTAAGTAACTCTTATTCTATCCATGTATTACTAAACTATATATCTGTAGTTCTACGTCTTTTTATCTCATGAGATATAAATCATTACCCAATTCATTGGAGGGAGATATAGTTCCCACGTTCCACATAATGAAATAATTCATAAATGTTCCACAAGATCATAAACAAACATATAATAACCCATGAAATAAAATGGCCATTGTAATAAAATAAAAATATCATAACCTACAGAAAGATATAGGTTACATAATAATTTCATTATAAAAATAACCCACGAAAAAAGCATGTTTCAAAAGTATATAACTCGTTAAAGATAAAAAAAATTCATGATATCATGCCATCAAAACATAATGCATTCAGAGAAAGAAAAAAAATAGAGGCATCAAATAATTCCCCATAAATTCATGATTAACAACAATATATGTTATCTTAGATGGGATACATTTATGAAATAACATTAAAAATCACATCATGAAAAAAATTACTATTCTTTTTTGAAAAAATTATTTTAAATATATTAGACCATTTGAAAATATTTTTCTAATAAAATAACATCAAACTAATGAAATCATTTTGAAAATATTTTTGTTTAATAATTTAAAAATATACTTTGAATCATTTAATAAAATTTTATTTGAAATTGACTGGAAAACATATCACAATAACTTAAAACGTTTTAAAAACCACTACACTTGAAATACTATAAAAGAAGATAGAAAATATTTTGAAAACCATTTCACATGAATTTTCATAATAGATGCTCGAAAAAGATTTTACAAAAACTCATTGAAAATATTTAGAAAACATATATGTAAATCCTGAAAACGTTCTGAAAATCATTTTAATGAAAAGTAATCATATAATATTCAATTTTTTTTTGAAAACCATTTCATTTAAAATACATTGAAATATTCTAAATAATACATAAAAAAATTATAAAAAAATTCAATGAAAGCATATAAAATATTTTTAAAATAAATTGGATACATTTTTCTTTTAAAATTAATTTTATGAAAATTATTTTTAATATCAACCTTTTAAAACATGCAAATGAATCTTCGATAGAATGATGGCAGAGAAATCTGTACATGTCATACAAGGTAAAAATAACACACCCTTTTCATGGTTAAATGGTTGGAATGATTCATTAGTTAAAAAGAGACAATAATATTACATTGGAGATAATGGTAATAGAAAAAAGGGTAAATTTCTAGTTTTTATATTATATGTTAATGGTATAATATTCTTTGAATTGTTTTTTAGTAAACATAGATTTCAGACTGAAGAGAGGGTAAAGTCACACATTCCTAAAAACACTTTCTTAACTATCTTATAATCAAAACTGTACAAAATGGTACCAATACATGATTATATAATTAAATAATAGAGGTTTTGTAAAATCATGAATAATATTGAGAGATTTATCTTAATATTTCATCCAATTACAAATAAATATAAACAAACTCTAAATGAAATGAGATTGTCTCATAAAATATATTATAACATAGTATCTTGGGATCATGATCTCCTTGTAAGTAAAAGAAATTAAAATAATCTTTTTATATTAGTAAAATTTTTAGATTAATGATATGGAATGTAAAATTGATGTATCAACACCTATAAAAAGTGTTTAGGAGCATACAAAAACATAAGTCTCACATAAGCCAAATTGAGACAAAACATTTTTACTGATAAGGTATGTTTTGAATCCTAAACCCCATAAAAGAGGGATCATAAAATTGGTATGTTAATACCCCTAAATTTAGATACATGATAATTTGAATACAATAATTGGGATTACATACACCATACAAAAGTAAATAGTGTCCAACATAACATTTATCTCATAAAAATTAAAAGTCAGATGAAATCCATATACCATTTGTGTTGACCATTTCCGTACTCGTAAAAACATCATGTAAAATAAATAAATTTTTTTTGAAAATATATAAAATAATATTATTACTATATCTATTACAATATAATTTTTTATTATATCATTTCATTACCCACTTGTAAACTATCAAAAGATAAGGTATCCATATGGGTAAAATTAACTTTATTCTTCACATGTGTCTTAATTTGTTACATATTTGGTCTTTATACATATATTGTGGTTCCAGAATGTAAAAAATGATATATGTATCAGGTATAAAAAAAATATTATATCACAATAATATAAGAAATAAAGGAGTACAAAATAGAATCAATTGTTCTGGGAGACGGTAAACTGTATGTACACATGAACATTGTTTAAGTCAATATTATAGTATTGAAAGAAAGTATTTAAATAATATATATATATATATCATTATTCTAGTATAATTACTAATACATATATATAATAAAAGTTCATTAAAATAATACATAATACATTCCATGTTGTTTTTGAACAAATAAACTCACTTTGAGGGGGAAGTAGTCCACACATCCTCAAATGAGATTATAATATTAAAAACAAATGGAATGTAAAGGGTGTGTGTGTTGAAAAATGAAAAAAATGGAATTAATACATAACAAATATAATATATCATATATATAATTATGTTCCAATAATAATGGTCTCCATTATTATTGGTAATGGATACATGGAGAATCATCGTTTCGTGAGGCAGTAGTTCGTCTTACAGAGAAACATTATGCTCAACAATCATTGCATAGAGTTCTTTGTAAGTGTAGGTCAGAGACATTTCATAGAAAATATTTTTATATGGAGGATAATAATTTTTTCAAATAATAATGGAATAATGATAGTGGAGGATTAGATAAGGAAAATAAATGGAAGGAACTTGAAAGAAGAAGTTACCCTTAAATAGGGTAACTCCTTAATTTATATTGAAAAGAACTATATTATATGATTTTTCCCAAATGGAGGCATAAGGGATGAATGGAGGATTTTTTTTGGAGGATACATGGGATGATATTGGATGAAAATAAAAGGTTTTAGATGTTATATGAATGGGTATTGGTGGTTTCATATTATATGATTGTAAAATGGATCACTAGGAAGTTTTAGACCCAAGTTAGGTTTCCAAATGTTCTGACCTAAAAAAAATTCATAACCCACAAAAAAACAAAATAATCAACGTTTTACGGATAAATTATGAACATCCATCAGCTGCTGGACATGTTTCATGGTCATATGGACACTTCATATTATGGTTTAGTCCCTAATTACCCCTAATTTGGACTTAACCGCTACGACTAATTTTAATCAATTTTAGTATTCATTTCGGTAAAAAATTAAACACTATTATTATAATATAAAAATTAGACTTAATATAGTGGTTTTTTCTGGATTTTTTAAACTCACATCATAGAATAGGAAAAATTATGATCAGTGCTAATCCAGCAATCATGACGAAATTACGGGCGTTTAATGTTTGTAAAAGATTAGTAGATTGTCGAGATTTTATATTCCGTTTAAAACTGAAATTGATTGTAATGAATTATTTAGTATTTTTAGATATAATATTTCTATAATTGTTTCATAAATAATATTTATAATATCATTTACCATTTATAATTAATTAGACAAAAATGTGGTTTTTAACTAAAAAGTAGTATTTGTCAATAAGCAATAAAGAATAAAATTTCTGTGAAAAATAACAAAAATTCACCCTTGTATAAATAAAACATTATAAATTAAAAAATTTTGTTTATTTTATGAAATTAAATTTTTAATTTTTCTTGAAAAATTATATTCATTATTATAATAAGTTCATTAGAGAAAAAGATGTTTTTAAATATAGGACTTTACAAAAAGAATAATATCATTCATTATTAGTATGATTTATTTATATGAAAAAATTATAAAAAATATTTGGAAACTAAAATTTATGATAAGATTATAATGATATTTTTTAATTAATAATATGTATATATATATGTTTCATAGGAACTCATCGTTGTGTACATCATACGCCAAGACAGTGTTTATTAGAGTGCAATCCATGTTGGTATTGTGAGTAGGACAAGCCTAGTTGGTATTATGCGTTAAAGTAATGTTTAAGACAGTGTTTACACACACACACACACACACACACACACACATATATATATATATAACTCCAATTTAATTTGAAATGAAAAATATTTAAATGATAAATAAATTCAAAAAAATAATTCTCAATATCTCGAGGTGTTACATTCTACCCCATTATAATGTATTGCACCCTCAAAATTGTTATTGGTTATAAATGGTTTAATACTTGAATTTTACAGTCATAAAAACCCACATTATAAAAAATGGATAGAAAAACATCCCTTAAAAATTAAATGTTAAACCATAAGGTTTAAAGATATTATCATATAATTGGGTTTCCATATCAGAGAACCTATATTGGGAGTGATGATTGGATATGGAGAAAAGGTGTAAATATGTATAGGGAGTCATTGAGTTCATAAATCACAAATAAGTGAATGATCAAATGACTATAGATGGAATCAAAGTCATAAATTTGAAATTATTAAAAAGGTTATCATCTCAACAAATATAAATCTAATAAGAAAAAAAAATTGATCACTTTTATAAGGAAGAGTAATTCATGATAAATTTATTAACAAAATTGCATTCTTGGGATTTCCTTTAATATATTTATAATACATCCATTACCTCATGCAATGAATGTCTAGAAATTAACATTGATGAATAAATCACTGAAATAATATTTTAATGGATCTTAAGGCCCATTAATGAAAAAAAGTAGGAATGTTTTTCTCATAAAAAATCAAAATTAATTAATATAAAATAAATAAAAAGTAACACTGATATTAAATCACAAATATTTATCCATTACAAATAAATATACATTAACCAAGAAATCAATAAGGCTAGTGGTACGCATGAAACCATTATCATCCTTTGGTCATGGGTTCAAGACATACGACCTTTCCAGACTTGATTGGTTATCACCTGACATATGTGATGTCATTTTTTAAAGCCTCTGTAATATAATATATAAGATGGAAATCCATGAAATAATTTTAATCACTGGGTATCCTTTTATACAATGTTTCCAATACAAATTTAGTACAAAATTACTTCCTATGAAGTTTAACATAAACATTTTATGAACGAATAACCTTATAACCCACCGAATGATTAAAATCCATTACTATAGAATGATATTCATGAAATAAGTTTAGCATTGATTCCCATGTATATCACAAAGTTTCTATTGGTTGTTACCTTATAAATATATGAATACACTTATTATATGTTCCCTTGAAAAATAGAAACAACATGAATTACCATAAAGCCTTTTGGAATGCATGCATCCTTCCTCTTTCAATATTATATTGAATTTACTATATAAATAAATTTTTTTAAAAATTCTTTAATACTAGCACATAACAGCATTAAACAGGTTCTTACATAGTTCCAACGTAATAAAATATGTCTTATTTACTGATTCAAATCCCATGTCTCTTTATCCATACATCATTATCTTATAATAAATAAAATATTCAAGGTTAATTTCTCATAGTCAATATATCACATTCTCATTAAAAAAATTCACCATTCCACAGGGACCATTTAACCAAAACATTTAAATACTGAGGAATAAAATAAGTAGAATAATCCTTCTATATTCCATCATCCATAAAAATTGAACATGAATACAAAAAAAATTCAATTACTGTATCCTTAGTCCATTAACAATAATTACTATTTACATACACATTATATCCATTGTCTCATAGTCATCAAAAATGTCACCATTACTCATGCCACCTTGTTGATTCTCTTTAGGAACTTTTCTCTAGGGACATTGGGTTGCATAATTTCAATATTCACCACACATAAAACAGTTAACCATTAATGATGACTTAGGGATTCCAAAATTCTCATCCATTTGATTAACTAATCTTGTCAATTTTCCCTTGAAGTCAATATCTTTATGTCCATAATTTCCATAGTAAAAATCATTCTAGTTCATATAAAACATTTACTTAGGTGATTCATTCCATATTCTTGACAAAAATGAAATTTAATCTTCTTTCCTTCATGGTATCTACTACCCAAACTCTCTGTGAACACCTTATTTTTCATCCATGGTTAGACTAAGAGTTGGTTAAGGTAAACATTATTAATAATACTCCATGAATACTGATTATGAATGATCATGATTTATTTCAATCCAGTTATCATCCCACTTGACTGCTCATCAAGAAAACTTCCATCACATTCGACATTAATCAAGATCCATAAAGTTACCTACATTGACTAAAACTAGAAGTGTTGTGTGAGCATTACTTATAATAGATGAAAACAACATATTTTTTAATATAATTACATATATGATTTTGAAATTTTTACATATTCCATAATCTATGATTCCTTATGTTTATCATATGTTATTCATAGCTAACGTGTATCTAATTCATTTATGATGGTCTGTGAAGAGTTTTTTAATTCTAAAAACCGAACTGTGGAAGTGTCAAATGAGGTGTGCAATAAAAATTGTTATTGTGTAATATATTACGAAAAGTCAATCACAAAATAATTTTTCTATGCTGTTACCATAGGGTACATCTATTATAGACCCAGAACTACTTGTATTATCCAGATATGAAATTATTTCGTGGAATCCACTCATTGAATCATTTACCAAAATTCCAAAAACTTTTTCATAAATAGTAAATCATCCTTATGCTTATCCTTCGAGTCATCATTATACATATACATAGAAATACACCTAGGTCTCTCACAGAGGTTTTTCATCATAGTTTACAAAGGATAACTATTCTTTTTCCCTAATACCCACTAAAACGACCCTCACTATACAATCATTATCGTTACATACCCATTTTATAATAATTAAACGTTATTCAAAATGACTCTCAAAGACTGTATTTGGTGTATTACCTTTGGTAACATGGAAACATAAACACAGGTACATATGTGAGCTACAAAAAATCCCAACAAGTTCATTCATACTAGCACCCATTACATAAATTTTAATCATTTTACTTATCATCATAACATGGGAGAAATGAAACATAAAATGGAAGAGGTCAAATGATCAGTAAGGGTAAACAAGGAAGACATATAATAATAAACATGAGTATAAGGGGGTGACAACATGACCATGGAAATGGAATATCATACCTTGCATATCATAGGAAATGGAACAATGATTGGATGTTCGTAAGACATGAATCAAAATGAAACAAAGAGAATATTCCATGAAAGTACAACATATTAATTAGAAAAGGAATTGTGGAAACTCTTAATTAATAATTATTTCCATAGTATGCAAGTCTACCAGGTCCATATTAGTTTCCAAAGTCTTTTACGAAACCAATTAACCCCTGTTCCAGTCCTATAATACTAAACCATGTGACCCTCATTCTAGCCCTGTATTACTGAACTGGGTAACCCCATTCCAAATCTATATTATAGAACCAAGTAAACCTCATTCCAAACATTTTTTATCCTATGAGATATAAATATTTACCCAAAGCATTGGAAGGATACATATTTCCCACTTTTCACATAATGAAATCATATATACATGTTCCACTTGATAATAAATTATCATATAATAACCCTCAAATGAAATGGAAATCTAAAACAAGTAAACATATCATAACATGTGGAAATTTATAAGTTTAGTAAAAAATTAATCATAATCATAAAATGTGAAAAGAAGTTGGTTTCAAAATCATATAACTCGTGAATGATAAATGGGTTTCATAACATCATCACATCAAAACAAAATCCATTCATAGAATGAATACGAATGGATACATTAAATAATTTTCTATAAAGACGTGATTATCACTAACCGATGTTATCTTTGATATGATATAATTTTGAATGAATGTTTAAAAACACATTTTTTGAAAAATATACTTTATTGTTTGAAAAACATTAGTACACAAATTCATTTAAAAAACACTTTCTTAGAAAATAACATGAAACTTATGAAATAATTTTTATAACATTTTTCCTTAAAAACATATAAAATAAGATTAATAACATTTTAACATCCTTTTTCATTGTTGAAACATTGATAACTTATAAAAAATAATGAAATTTTTTTGAAAATAATCATACTAGAAAACTAAAAAAAGATTGAATACATTTCGAACAATATTATCATGAAAACTTATAAATAATGATTGAAAACATTTTGAAAGTAATTACACTTAAAATATTTGTAAATAATATTAATACATCATAAAAAAATTTTAAAACCATTTTTCCGTAAATCTTATAATCTAATGTCGCATATTATTTTAAAAAAATTCATTAATGTTTTTTCGAAAACATATAAATATGAATTAATAACATTTCCAAAAACAATTTCTTGGAAAACATTTTAAATAATATTGAATCAATTTTGAAAAAACCTTTCCAAAGAAATTACTTTTACAAAAATTATCTTGATGATTAATCTTTGAAAAATTTCAATGGAAACTCAAAAGTAATGAGTGAGGGTAAATCCATACATGTCTTAAAAGGTAAATGAATATTCCCTTTTTCCTTAAAATGGTTGGATGGATTCCTTATTTGGAAAATAAAATGAAGTTTACGTTGAGGAGATTGGTGAAAGGAAAAATAGGTTAAAAACATCATTTATATATTATTGGATAATGGTATAATATTTTTGGAATCCCCTTTTAGAAAACATAGATTTCCAACTGAAGACAGCGTAATGTTGAGCTTTCCTAAAAACACATTTTTAAGGATATTATTTATCAATGAGTATAAAATGGAACCAATACATAAGTATATCCTGATATAAAAAATTCTAATAAAACTCTTTAATATTCTTTAGAAATGGATAATATGATTTCATAAAAAAATCACAAGAATAAACAATCTCAAAAAGCAATGAGATTGTCTCAATAAACACTTGTAACATAGTATCATGGGATCATCCTCTCCATATAAGGAAAAAATAAAATTACATGAAACCTATAACATCATGAATTGGTTGGGAATGTAAAATTGAAGTATATGGACCTCAAAAAAAGGTGCATAATAAAACATGTGTGTCAAAGACATAAATTTGGGATAAATCAATTTTACTAATTTGTTAACTTTTGACACCTAAACCCAATAAAATAAAAATTATAAAATAAGAATTTTAAGACCAATACATTTATGTATATGATATATATAACACAATAACGTGTAGTAAATTCACCATAGAAAAGGAAACAGTGGTACACATAATATTTATCTTATGAAAATTAAAAGTGAGACAAAAACCCCTTACCTTCTTTCTTGACTCTCTCTCTACTCGTACAAGACACCTAGATAACAAATATAATTTTATTATATGTATTTTTCATAATAATATTATTATATATATTCCCATATATGGTTTTATTTTAACCTTATATTACCCACTTGGTAACGATCAAATGTTATGGTTTCATTATGGGTAAAATTCATATTCTTCTTTGCATGTGTCTTAATTTGTTACATCATTGGTTAATTTAGTAATATCATGATTCAAAAATTTAATACATGATATAAATATTAATTAAATATAATATATTTTAATATAATAATATATATAATATTTTAGTATGAAATGTAATAAACCATTCATGGAAATAGAATTTCATATTTAATAATGGACATTGTTTCTGTCGTTGTTGACTTATTGAAAGACTGTATGTAAATGAAATATATATATATATATATATATCTATGTGTGTGTGTGTGTGTGTCTATATAATTATTCAATTAGCATTAATATTTCACATATATCATATAAGTTCACTAAAACAATACTTAATAAATTTTATGTTGTTTGTGAAAGAATCATCACGCTTTGAGGGGAGGTAGTCTATAGTTCCTCATGCATGATTATAATATTATATAAAAATGGGATGTAAGGAGGAGTGTGTTTTGAATAGAAAAAAATATTCCTAAAGTGATAATAAATATAATATATGACATATATAAATATAGTTCCTTTATAATGGCGACCATGATTTGTGGTAATGGTGAAATGAACAATCATCATTTCCTAAGGCAGTAGTTCACCGTCCAAAGAAATAGAATATTTAAGATCCATTACATGGAGGTGTATATAATTATAGGTCAGAACCTATGAAAAAAAATATCCGTTCATGTGGAGTATTCTGGTGTTTTCACTCTATAATGGATTAAATATATTGAAGGGGGATAAGAAGGAAAATAAAATGAAGGAGCATCAGAGAAGATGTTAACTATAAACTAGGTAGCCCATTTTGGTTTGAGCCAAATGGATTCCTTTAGAGGATTTCATACCAAATGGTGGATTAATTGTCTGAGGGTGGAATTTTGGGAGTATATATTATATGATATTAGATAAACTAAATTGTTATATAGGTGTGAGGAATGGGAAGAGGTGTACACCATTTATAATGAATGAAAAGGACTCACATGCAATTTTTAGAGACAATTATGTGTGCACATGTTCTTAGCTAACAAAAGGCACAAAAAACCAAAAAAGATCATGAATAGAATATTTATAGAATAATTTTGGTAATAAATTTTTTTAAAGGTGTATTGTTAATTTATCCCTTATTTTAATGTTTAGCCCCTTATTATGGTTAATTTTTCATAAACTGCAGTGATTAATTTAAATAACTTTTACTAAGAATTTTTTTGAAACAAATAACTTGGTATTTTTAGAGTATAAATATTAGAATTAATAAAATGGTGTAAGAAGTATTTTTTAAAATAAATTTAATGAAGTAGAAAAAATAATTTTAATGCTAATCTAGTAGATGGGATGAAATTACGGGGGTTTAATGTAGAAAAAAGTTAAAAAGATTGTTAACATTTTATATTAAGTTTCATAGTAAAATTTATTCTTATGAATTACATAGAATTAATAGATGTAATATTTATCTAATGTGGGATTAAAATATATTTATAATATCATTAAAATTAATAATTAATTAGAAAAATTGAAAAACAATAACTAAAAGTTGTATTTTTCAGTAATAATCCAAGAATGAGGTTTCTCAGAAAAATACAAATAGTTCACCATAAGCTAACTTCAACATGATGAATTCAAAAATGATGTTTCTAAAAAACCCCAAAAAACACCCTAGACTAATTTTGATATTCTGAATTCAAAAATGCTATATATTTTATCAAATTCATTTTTTTTATTTTTTCTAAAATTAATTTCAGTATTTGAAGCTGTTTATTTGAGAAAATGATGTTTTTAAAAATAGAAGGACTTAATCAAGAATCATATATTTCATTTTGTTGATGTTTTATATATATAACAACTATATTTTTCTGTAATATATGATTAATGGTTTGGTTATAAATATATCATTTAATTAATTGTATATATATATATATACGTTTCATAGAAATTTAGTGGTGCGTGCATGATACAACAATTGATGTTTCTTGGTGTAGAACACAGGTTGGTATTATGTGTAAAGGGAATGTTTGACTTAGTGTTTTAATATATATATATATATCTATATAAATATATCCACTTTCATTTGATATGTAATGTATTTAAATGATAAATTAATTCTGCAGTTTGGATTTTTATGAGATGAATTACTGAATCTTATAATCTGATTTAATATATTATTATCAAATGATCGAGGTGCCTTATCCTCAGATTAGGCATCTTCATGGTTTTCTAGTGGTTATTATCCTAATTTATTGTGTGTTGTCCATTGAGAATAACTATTCCAATATAGAATGATAGTATCTATTTTTTAAGGATCCATGGTGTTTTCATTACAATATGTTTCTTTTATTGCGCTAGTTATCATACTAGGTCAAAGACATCATTCATGTGATAAAATATTGAAATAATTTAACTCATCTGGGTTTTAGAGGATTTGTTTCTACTTTTTTCTTATTTTAATCAATATTGATGGTTCATGGATTTGAATTTTTAGGTTTACTGGTGTTCTTCTAGTTTATATCATCATTATAGTTTCTAATAGGGGAAATAGTAATTGTATTTGGAATTTATTAATTTCCCCATTTAATAAATTCTACATAGAGTCATATCAGCAGAATGATTTATGACACAGTTCATTTATATATCGTTCAATGGATTACCTCATAAAGTCAATCTGAATCACAAAGGTGGAGTGTGTTTGTTGAAAAAATGTATATGAATGTTTATTTCTGATCATTTTTCATGGATTGGTTTGTTTTATATGTTTTTTAAAATTTAGGGTTTTTGTTGTATCTGTGATTTCATAGTTACGATTTGGCCTATACTTGTTATGAAATAAGTTCATTACAGATCTACATGTTTTAAAAAATAAATTTAGATTAATTAGATTTTAATGAATAAAATATATTATTTAAAAAATAGATGGAATAAAAAATATAAAAATTTCCACCTAGAATTATTCTTAGTTTCGAAATAATTGATTAACATTCATTATAATTTTAGAAATCATAAAAAGATTTATTTAAATATTGAAAGTAATTTATCACCATATTAATAATTAGTTCAAATATTTAAAAATAAATAATATCATGTTCCAATTAAGCTAAAATATTATAAAAAAATTTATTAAAAATTTTTTTTATGTTTATAATTACTTAATACATTCACATTTGTTTATATGAGAATGAAATAGTGATATTGAAAAACATGTGGTATTCATCTCTTAAGACAACAAATGTTTATGTTCATCACATCATTATTTTCCAATATTGTAAAAATATTTCACCTATTATCAAGGTAATTTTAGTATATAATATGACATTCATCAGGAATTATTAATTCTTTCTTGGGAATCACATATTTTCGTTACACATTAACATTTATATAATAAAATTACATTCTAATTTGTAAAATATTTTATGATGCTAATAATATCAAGTGATCACTAATATAAGTAATTATTTCATTATAATTTATTAATATTCAATTCATTTCATTCACATAATTAACTAAATATTTGATTATAATTGAGTTTTGGAATTTATGTCTCATAGTGTTGGATTTTATGAATATACATAAAATGGTTCTAATTGTGAATTAAAATTATTTTATTAAATTATATAATAAAATTGAAGGAAATATATTTATAATCCATTCAAACTAAAATAAGAATATAGATAATGTAGTATAATGAAATATTTGAAATTTCCTTAAGTAATATTTTTATGTTTTCAATGAGAGTATGTATGGTTTTCTCTGTAGAAGCCTACCATATGAAAAGAAAATTAAATTTCATATGAGAGGAAGATGGTTATATTTTCAGAAAATCATGAGTACATAATATATTAGAAGTTATTTTCAATATTTTTTTAAAAAATAAGTATATTTTGTAACATATATTGGAAGAAATTTTCTTTATTATGTCTGGGGAAGTGTTGATCATCCCTATGATAAGAAATATTTTAATGTTAAGAAATAAAATTTATTTTGTTCTAAGATTGACTTTTATGAGATTAATATTCAATATAAATGATATTTTAATAATTAAAAAATATATTTGGGAACAATAGTAAATCACTAGGGAACACATGTAAGGTTTTCTCAGTTCCCCAACCAGTTATTTAGGGTTTTTATCTCTTGGAAGTCATGATGTTTCTTATAATGAAATTTCACACAAGTATATACCTAATAACAACACATATAATGAAATTTATTCATTAAAAATACATAAATTCATGGTGGTTTACATGAATTTTTTAGGTTTTATCTAAGGGCACATAATACATGAATTATGAACCAAATCATAAAAGAGTTACATTCACAATCTCAGTATGAGTTGATCCTAGGATGGAAAAAGTCATTAGGATAATTTTTATGAAATATAAACAGATATAGAAATATTCAAAAACTATGTGTAGAATAACTATGTAATATTTCTAAAAATTGAATCATAACATAGACCAAACATGGGAGGATATATATAAGAATTAAAATAAATAAGGTTAAATGGTTGGATTATCTGAATTCTATACATAGAATGTTACTTTTTTATATTTTCAATTGAATTTTCCATATTAAATGGGTATAATCCCAAATAAGGAATTTTGAATCCAATTAAATTACTTCGATAGCGATGAGTTGTACAATATTCAGAAGATTGTATCTAAAGGCTTATAATAAAATCTCATCCAGTTATTTGGTCTTATTTTTCTATTTTGAGATAATTAATTCCATGTGGTTGTTTTTTTCATGTATTTACATTTTTAAATACATAGACTTGTAAATAATATAAAATTATACTTGATAATTACTATATATTATGGAATGACCATTTTTATGAATTATTAAGTAATTATTGATATGATGGTGGAAGGAAATGATTCTATTTAGATATTTTAGCTGTATCTTCCCTAATTTGGATAGTCTTGATTAATTTTAGGATATACCATTGTCAATATATTAACATGATTTTTTTATATAATTCACCACTCATATGAATAAGGATAATTCAATATTAATTATTTATTATTTAAAACATATATTGACTACAATCCCTATGTGAGAGAGGATTGATTGCAGACACTCTAATTGTTGAAACAATAATAAGAGGGATAATAAATTTAGTATGAGGATATTATCAGAATTCATTATAAAACCACATAAGTAATATCCAATTTCATAAAATAATGAATAACATTTTTCATTTTTATAATATTCAGTTTACTCATGTCAATTCCACTAAAACACCCCTTAATTTCACTATGTGAGATATAATAATTTTCATCTCTCCAAGGATAAAAATTTTGGTATATTAGATTCTATATTGTAACACTATTTTATTAATATATTTTTAGAATACAATAGGAAAGTTGTTTCAAAAATTTATTCCCATTTTTAGGGTGGAGGTCTCAAATTCATAACCCTTAATATTCATGACTTTCTCTAACAATAGGCATTTAATCCCCTTTAACCAAAATAAAGCCAAAATCTTGAAATCTGAACTTATAAAATTGATAAACACTAAAATTTTGTAATAAAAATTTTATAACATTATTCTAGTAGAATAAACTAAATATTCCTGATCTCACTATGATTATAAAACCATTACTGATAATCCATTACAAACCATAATAGATTTATATGAATATCCATGCCTTAATTTAAAAAAAATATTTTTCTATAATTACATGAAAATTTAAATGTTAAAACTAGTTTAATATAATTATATCAAATGTTTCATTGCCTTTAAATTTAATATCAAAAAATGAAAAAAAAACTCATCCCAGAAGGTGGTTTTTTGAATCAATGAAGAGTGGTTTAAAAATAAGTAAATTATAGGACTTCTCATTTCTCTCTTCATAGTGTATCCATGGAATTGTAATACAATATATAAACTAGAGAGATTTGTAGTTTTTGTGGCTTTCATTTGATATTTATAAAAATGTTCTTTATAACCTCACGGATCACTACCATAATGAATGATATGATTTATATGAATACTAATTTATAGATAATGTGTATCAGTATTGGTAATGATTGATGAAAATATGGGAAATATTCCCACAAGTACAATTTACGGATGATTAGATCAATTTTTTCTAATTAAATTATTATTCATAGTGATAGATATTTTTTGGATGGATCATTAGTTTGTGATTTTGTATACATGTTACAATTTAAATGTAAAGGATTAATTGAAAATAGTTGTCAAATTTCTCAAATATTTAGTATAATAGGTATTGCTATAAGAGTGATACATGAGGTAAAATCTAATAAATAAATGTTATTTTAGTCTAAACATAAGAATCAAACCAATATATATATATATATATATCTTATTAAATCTACTATTAAAATAACACTATCAAACGTATGTGGTCATAGAACCTTCTAAAATTTGTATGCTAAACAATGTGATAATTCAATGGAAAAAAATTGTATAATAGTTTATCAACTAATCTAATTTAAATAATTTAACTCTCACAGTATGATCAAATGGGGCCCTCCTGGTTTGTGATTAGATGGGTGTGATAACCCCACATATGCCTCCAGTAGACCTGAGGCTAGAGACCATCACCATGTACGCATATCCCACAGATGGGAGTCATTATCTTTTGTAGCTATATGCACACACATATATCAAATATATGAAAATATTGATATTAAAGCACAATTTACTACAATGCATGCATGCTTCTTTTGTCCCATGACTATAGTATAGAACATGTAATAAAAGATAAAAAGGGAAAAACAGATGACCAATAAAATTTGTAATCGATCTACCCTTATTAGAATAAGGGTTATATTGTCAATTGTATCACAAGTAAAATAAACTGAAAGTATATACTGATACTAATATCCACCTACTCATGGTCCTCCCAAGACTCCATCATAGATCTTTTCATCTTCATATGACATCACATGTGTTTAAACATCCCATGCAATGATCAGTATAATAATAAATAGTAAGATACGCCAAAACTACCAAACAAAATCATTAACAATATTTATATCATCAATTCAAAGCTATCCTAATCAATGTATGAATCATAATGATAAAAATAGTAGTAAACCAAGATATATTTAAAAAATACAACTGAACTCAAGGTTCATCTCAACCAATACATCCACCCTCAGGATTCCACTAAAGGATATGAGGTAAATATCATCAAAGAGATCTCCCGCCAAGATCCATGTGGTCACAAATGACACTTTTATGAGAGTATATTATTTTATGGCCTTGCCAAGATGTACCCACTCAATTTATGAAGTTCACAGGGTACAGAAATGGGATCACACCCTGGACCTCCAGAGGAAACCTCCAGCATACATTTTTATTCATATATATATGTGGGACTTATTCCCTATGACTGATGGTCATTCTAATTCCATTAACATTTACTTCTAATGATATGATAGGGGATTATAACATAGATCTCACTTAGGGATACCACGAAATATATAAAAATCTAAACCTATGGAAGGGATATCAATCATATATATAGGGTGTAATGTCACATTGTACACTTATACGGCCAAACTAAGGAATAAAAGTCAACAAAACCTATTATATAAAAATTAGATGAAAGTCTCCAATATATCATAGAGGAAGTAAACTATGTATTTAAGTGTTAAATGACGTGCACCTCTAAACCAAAACATCCTCATATTTATGGCCATGTTTTGATTCTTGTTCCCATGTACATTTGGTCGACCCTGTTTGATATTTTAATGCCCATATAATTTGAAATATCCATGTAAGGTAATGTTACTATGTACTTTATCAGTGGCAGTGTAACTGTCCATTTTTGAGATGTAGGTCCTACCCTTATACTATAACCATGATCATGTTACTGAAAAAAATCAATGATTTTGTATCATGTAGGTCACACACCAAGAATACATCATAGGGTCACGTGTTGTGTGACATGTTTCACACAAAATGTCATATTTTTCTTCTTGTGTAAAACCCAAGTTCTATAGTAAGGGACCATATTTCAAGGGTTCTTTGGGGTTACATTTCATGTAACACGTGATTTTCTATTACACCATGATTCTTCATTGAATCTTTTTATTAACTAACACTATATTAAATCAAACATTAATATTTGGGATCAATGGTTGACTATATTTTACATCACTAGTCTCCATAAATTGGAAATGAAATAGATCCGAAAATAGTATAGTCACAATGATCTATCACCACATGAATCTAACTGGGATATTTTAGAATCACTAGTATGAACCACTAAAAATACCACCACCCTTTTCTATTAATCATTTATTGCACCCTCTATTGAAAACTATACCAACGGTATAATTATATTTCACCAAAAATTGTAATGAAATGATTGTTTTCTAGGTATTCATTGATCCACCATCCAAAGAAAATATTGGTGATTAATATGCAAAGAAATGGAGGGATTAAATAGAAACCAAAAAATGATTCCTTAACCTCATCCTTATTTATCATGGCATTATTTTATTTCCATTAGATCATCAGAAAAGGGTAAAAGTAATCAAAAAAATTATAACTTCCCTAAAACCATGGAATAAATTAATTTAAAAATCTAAACTCAGTTGTCCCATGAATCATATTGCGACTAGATTTTATTCACAGAAATCCTTGGATAAATAATATAAAAATAATGGACTATGAAAACAACCTACCATAGGTTGGATAATTTTATAGTGAATAAAAAATCACTATCAATATTAGTGATATACTTGAATTTTATTGGTTGTAATGATCCTCAGTCAGTTTTTTTATTCACCAACACACAAATTTATCCCAGAATCTCAATTTTCATCGATATGAGACTATCATAATGAACTTTCCATCACTATTTATTTATTGTTTATTAATTAGGTCACAATATTAAAAAATATTTAAAAATTTAAATTTATTTATTTATTTTATAATTTTCTCGCATGAAGAAAACGTGGTAAAACACATTAAATAGATAAATATTGTGTCACACATAGGGTAAAAACCATGTTCAAGATCCAATTACACTATCAAATATACAAATATGATTACGAATATTTGAGTTATTAGACTATTTTTAGAAAATAGATTATCTGTGATATTAATGTAACTAATATGTTATTGTTTAAACATCATGATCTTCAAGACATGGAGTCTCACACTATATCAGTGCTAATAATTGATTATATTATTAGATAAATTTCAAGGATTTATATAGAAAAAATATATATGATACATTCTCACCACCATGGGTATTTCATTCATTTAAATTTAGAAATTGTAGTAATTTTTTTTAATATTGGCCCCTCAAGTGAGACAATATCTCCCATGTTCGGTCCAAATTATTCCCATACTATAATTGGAATTTTATCAAGGTATATTGTCACTAATGGATGCTGTTTTCCTAAAAATCCTTGATCTCCACTAGGAACTATGTAATGGAAGGTTTTTCCTCAATTACTAGCTCACCCCAGTCAATAACATGTGATTGGGTAATGCGCATACCACCATTGTTGAGACATGTGGAAGATGTAATGTACCTATTATTCTTATGGTGGTAGGTCTATGTGGTAATCCTCCTCACCAAATCAATTATAAAACTATAATTTTTTAGTGAATCAATGATATAACATTCCATCATAGAAAAATCTATAAATTGGACATCGATGTGGGAACCTAAGGGACACATGGTTCCCTTCATCAAACTCAAAATGCCTCCATCCCAGTTCTTTATATGACTTCTAATAGCTCAGTGTAGTCCTCATCGACTCCTAGACACTTTGACACTCTTATGTTATAGATTCCACAATCTCTCGGACAATAAGTTCTATCTCACATTGATCAATGAAACATTGTGGTGACCTGTAGGATCACCCATAATAATCCATGAATGGTTTCATACCAAGGGTAGAATTGTAGATATTGATCTACACATATTCCATTGTGGTTTTGTGATCACATCTATTGTGTCTGAAGGCCAACATGAAATTTCTAATCAAATCCTATTGAACCGGATTGGTCTGTTCATTCTGGATTTCATTAGAGGGGTGAAACACTATGTTCAAACATAATTGATCACAATGGACACTATAGATCCATTATGAATTGAAGATATTAAGATAGAATCATAGTTTTAAATGACTATAATGGTATCACCATAGATCCATAAAATATAGAACATGTAAATGGATCCCAATATATCTATAAGACTTTTTGCTCATATAGATAAGAAGTCGGTCGACTTGGTGAGTGATTATATGATCACCTAGTGGGTATGATTTCCTATAGAAAAACATGGAACCCCCTCTATGGATTCTAGATATATAAAATCCCATATTCACACTGACACCTCAAGGGTTTGAGATAAATCTTCTTCAATCTAGTGATCATTCATCAATTTTGGATATTTGAGGAATCTAGAGTCAATCTCTACAACACACTTCATCGTACCTAGAAACCATAAATAAATCTAGAGTTCCATATACAACTCATCCAGAAATTTATGTACTATCAAATGGGATATATGAAACTAACTAATCACCACATCAAACAATACCACTTGTACCATAATCCTTCCTCTAAGAAAGAAAACATACTCCCCAACATAAAAACACATCAAGATAATTTCTAATGGATATCTTATCATTTAACAGATTATAGTTTATCTCTTCATGTCAATATTCCAAATTATGTTTTCTAAGTTGTGGGGAAGCCATAATTGAATATAGATATGCTACACCACACTTTCCTACTATGTAAGATGACCCTGAGGAAAACTACTATGAATACATGGTTAATGAGAATTAAAATGTTCTCCTACAAAGAGTATCTCAAACTAAAATCCCATTACAAGAATTATAGACTGTATTGAATTCATAATCCAAGAGTAATTCTATAAAATTTATCTTCCTCATGTTTTGATCCTTCTGATAGATGATGAACATGAAACACTTATTGTAGTAGTACACAAAAAACTTCTCATCAACAAGGAATTTTTGCTACACTATCCTGATAAAGACTACAAATACCAACTCAAGATCATAGTTCAACAATTAATAATCATGTGGTGTCAAATTCCGTTACCCATAAGAAATTACAGCCAGTCTATTCATTAGAACACACCCATTACTAGTCTTTAATCTGTCATATATCATTTCATACCCAACACCATCCTATGGGAATATTTATATGGGGGTCATCAAAGGTCTCAGATGCAGCTCATGAATCTCTTGATAGAAACACACTATCCACCGATATGAAATAAAATTTAAGAAATTTATTCAAATGTGTTGATATCCAAAAAAAATTAGAATTAATTTCATGTGTAATCATTCCATACCAAGGAATATATGCATCTACAACACTTTCTTTGGTGGATCTCAGGATAACACTTCATATAACTTCATTGCTTCCCCTTATACAATATAATTTGAGATGAAATGCCCATAATTTGATTTATTATTTAAAATCTGACACTTAGAGAGCTTCTTATAAATTTGTTACTCTCAGATTATATCCAGATACATCCTCCAGTATCTCACAAGCTCCACCGTAAACATAGTGTACAATATGATTTCATCTACAAATATTACCACAATATAATTTAATAATGTATTATTGATCTTGTTCATGAGGCCCATAAACTATTATGTTCATTCATATTTCCAAAAGGAGTCAATATGTAATCATTGTTATTTCATTGACATAATTGTTCCATCTTATGTATATACACTTCTTTTACCCCAAGACGGTGATAACATGATCTTAGGTATATATTGTGGAACCATCACACCCCTCCAAAATGATTAATGAGATCATAAATCCTTGATAGTGGATACATATTGTTCATGGTTACCTCATTTAGGAACTAATAATCCACACACAACCACTTTCTCTCACCAAACTTATAAGAAAAATACACATGGACTTCCTAAGAGTGAAACTGTTTCTGATATAGCTCTTCCTCTACAAGTCTTCCAACTTCAACCTCACCGCTCAATGCTATGTTGGGTTCATTTGATATATTGGTTCATATATCATGGATATACTTGGTTATGATTCAGTACTGATGTCTACATCTTTGTGGGGTTTTAATATAGACAGACCCTATGAAAACTCCTCCACATAATATCCCACCACTGTATGAAACTGAAATCCCATGTCATCTGCTACCTAAAGTGTAATACCATCATGTTAGTAATCAGATGTTTCCTCAAATGAATTCACCATTTTTTCCTTCATGGATTTCCTTATCAGTCATGATGGAATGGAATTGTTATTAACTACATAAACACAAAATATTTTTCCAAAAATTATCAATTTTTGAATCGAAGGTGGATAAAAATTCCATATATAAGATGAATTCAAAAGGCCACATTGATACTACAAAGAGATCCCAAAATAATCCCTTGTCCACAAGAATCATGCCACACTATCAGCAGATGTGTTTGTTCACTGAGTCATCATTTATCATTTTCTCCATGAATAATGATCGAGCCGAGTGATCAACCATAATAGCTAAGTATATAACTAGTTAAATGGAAATAAAAGAGTGATTGTCCCCCATTTCTGTCAACATTGATTCTAAAGTAAATAAGATATATTCTATACCTCTAATCATCCTGAGAGCGTCTACGTCATATACCTCAACTACTTGCTTCAATCAAATCCATTGAGCACCATTTTCCTGAGTCTAAAAATTAAAAAATGGGGGCAGGGTGGAAATAAGTCAAACTATCGACCACCTGAAGCATCCATACCTACTTCTTATCCACTTCATCTTCCTTGAAGAATTAAATATTCATAAAATTTCCTTCATCAGGTTGTTCCATTGAATGTATCTCTCTTATATGAATGATGGGTTGAAAACACTTGTGAAATATATACATAGCATTCAATAGATAAGAACTTCCACTCTCTATGATTACATCATCCTAATTAAGATAAATTAATCAGTGACTATCTATCATGGGATAATCTCATGAAGTTCATTACATGCCCTATTCCCTTTGACATCCATTCAATACCATTTACCAAAATTATTTCTCTTTTATGAAAACTAACGTCACCATAGATTAGTTTCTTCTGTTCTAGAAAACTCTCCTCCACAAACTACCACTGAAGCACTCTAACATATGTTGAAATTTAGGGAGCTTTATACAAAACTCATGTATAATAGTGTAATCCCAACTCAAAGTTATGATAGCTGAGAAAAGGATCTCAAAACATATAAAATGTGTAATGTGAATGGTTAGTAAATCTCATCGAATAATTTACAATGGTCGTACTTCCCTACTATAACATTAAAAGATCCATAATGCATGTCTATTGCAATAAGTCTCAATATAAAAATCTATAATTAAATGATCAAAATAAGAGTATGTTATAGATGTATCATCATTTGATAGAGTCACTAGACTCCACCTCCACCCAGAAGATACAGGGAAAATATTAACAATTAGGACCACCCTATGATCAATAGGTCACCTCATATAGAAGAAAAATCCACTGACTACCTCTAACCATTCCTCTACTTCTGAAGGATCTTGCTACCCATAAAACACGAGAGGTCACTTCCTCTCATATATTTTGAGTGAGGTCATCCTATACAAATACATGAAGATTAAATATTCCACAAAATGTTGATTGATAGGAGGTTGATGAATTTGAAACCTACTAGGAAGCATTACCTCATTATATTTCCATTATAGTGAAGCCGCATCATTCAAAAAATCATCCTTAAGATATGTAGCAAAAACCTGGATTGGGTCTTTTCTGAGTCATCCTGATATAAAATCAATGTGTACCATACTCAAGGACTTTATCTATGGAGATGAATAAGGATGGACCTAGACAAGGAAATTCATTCATATATGATTCATGTAACATCATTTTTTCCAAAAAAAATGTTCCTATATGTACCGATTCAAAAGGAATGGGATGTGATTCATTGGAATAGAGAATTTAGATACTACACCAACACTAGTGTGACTGGAATTTAATTATAACTCGAAATACCACACAATTTTTTCCGTAAATCCCAAAACAATACTTTAAGATATAAAATTACAAAAAACATTGATCCAAAGATAGAACCATTCTATGGTAACACTTTCTAATGAGTTTATAAACTAGGCCATGCCAGGATGATGATAAGATGAGTGTGAAAAACCTAAGCATGACTCCAACATGAAAGGGGATATTTTATAGGGATTTGTAAGAATATTCCAAAAATGGGATGCACTATCCTATCTACATTTATGCGTGAACAAATCTACAATCACATAAAATTAATTAAATAATGAAAAAAAAATCAACTGATGGAATACATCAATAATACCACAACCAATGTATGAAATAATAACTAAAAGAAATATTGTGACAAATAGAGGAACACAAAAAAATAGAAATAACTCAATCCTACTCTAAAATATTGGATAACAGACGAATATATCACTAGTAAGATTCATTATATATCAAACCTAATAATAATTCGTACATGTTCCTTCCAAGACTCCATCGATTGGAATATCATATACATGAGATAAGAAATATATGGTCAGAGCCTATCTAAGGTTCATTATAACAATTTATAGTAAGAAACATAAAAATATCCTGACATATATCATTAATAGTTTTCCACTCATTAATAAATTATTAAATTAATTATGATATTAGAAAAAATCATAAAAATATCAATAAAAACAGATATAATTATAATATAAAAACCATCTTCATGGTCATTCATTGATAATATTTCCACCATAATTTTATAATTAAGGATTCGAGGTAATTATCTTCTTGGAGAACTCAATTCAAGATCCATGTTACCACTATGGATAGTCATTTGAGTGTTCATGCTCATACAGACTAACCAATATATACATGATGGATATCCAATAATCACACTACTCAAATAAGTGGTCACACAGAAGTCTAAAAAGTGATTCCAACAACCCCAAAAAATCAATATTGTAAATATGAGATATACTCCCTATGAATAGGGTTCACAATGAAACTGCAATCCACAACTAGAAAATACTTCATAGGGTCCCATCATAGGTCTCGTGGAGGGATATCATGAACTCAAAAATAATTAGATCTGTTAAAGGGATGAAAAATAATATATATGGGATGTAATGTTGCATTGTACCCTTGTATGGATAGACCATTGAATTAAACTCAACTAATCATATACTATATTGAGGAAGAAATAGTCTCCAAGAATCACCAGAGTATGTACTATGTAGTTATAGAGGCTACACAATGTGTATATCTAAACATCGACCGTCTTGTGTTCAATCCCATGTTCTATTTCTTATTCCCATGTAAACATAAACATGACTTCATAATTTGTTCATTCCATTGATTTGTCTATTTTTGATATCATTTATTTTCCTGTGTAATGTGAGAGTTCTATTGTATATTATCATGTCCTTGTATTTGAATGTTCTTGTGTACTCTAACTGTCCATATGAAACTTTCTCTATGTATGCCAATGTATCCTCTTGGATAGATCCCCATATTATAGAAAATGATCACATGGTTTGTGACATGTTTCAAAATTTATGTGATATTTTTTGTCATGTGTTTGAAAAAACAGCATAGGGAGGAAATTCACGACCCGCCTTCACCATGATGTGAGAACGGATAGAAGGTTGCTAAACCCTTCCTCCTTCAAGTTGAAGGAGAGTAAATGACCCTCGAGAGCCGCCATTAATAGGTCATAGAGTGGCGACAAGAACCAAGGGTATAGAATCACACATAAGATGGAAGGCATTTCCCTTTTTATTTAACAGAATCGAGAGATAAGATGGTAAATCCCCCAAACACCAAATGTACAGGTAAAGCCAAATCGAACCATTCCCAAATGAATGTTCCAAATGTAAATGATAAAAAATTAAAAGAAAACTCAAAAAAGATGTACCAAAATAAGGAAAACAAAAACAACAACTATCCCAACGTCTGAACTAGTACGACCCTTCATTATACATGAAGTCCTCCTAGAAACCTGAAAACAATTTTATATACGTAGGGTGAGCATACAAGTATACTAAAAAGGTAAACCAATAGATTTCGTGCACATATGGGGAGGAATTCTAATGCCCTGGGATAAAAGAGATAACTGAAGCACCAAATAGGGACAACTATCCACCCAAGCCTCAACAAGGCACACTCCCCAAATAATGCATGTCATGTAATGTATAGTAATAGAACATCGATATTTGGGTACCTCGTGCCTCTTTCCCACCTGTTATTGGAAACATCTTACACATCAATCCTCTCCCACCATTGTCACTGCAGTCCCACTTGCACACCCCTCCCACACACAACTGGGCCACAACCACACATCCCAGCCGCAAACACCTGGCCCACAGCAACCACACATAACCATGCCCACAAACACCTAGGCCATAACAACTACTGCCACGCCCAAAGACACCTGGGCCTCATCCCGTGACACTTGGGAAACAACCTACCCGCTCACACCTGAGCCGACCACCACAACTACCATTCCCGAAGAATCATGGGCTATAATGGACCTCAGGCCATCACAGCCTGCCCGAAGAGTCTTGGTCTATTCGGAAAATGGAACAAAAAAGGAGCTAATAACCAGCCACTCATAGGAGTGTTGGGAAAAACACCCTCCCACATGAAATGGGGGTGTTCAGCACTAAGTGATCAACTTTGGTGGGGCGCAGATAATAAACATAAGAAATACAATTATATAATATATATAACAAGAACCCATCCTAACCTAGGTGTTCTGAAACCAACCTAAGCACAAACACTCTCATTACTATTCATTCACAAGAAGCACAGATCCCCCAACCATGTCACCACTCATCCCGGAAAAAAATTCCACATTGAGCTCATTCTTGATTTCATATTCAAGTGATTCTATTTAAGTAAATTCTTTACTAATGGTCAATTAACAGGCATATCCACAATCCAGAGAATGCGAAACACTCAAACAACAATTTAAGCATTGACTCCCAGTTCTCTTGTAACGTCACGACAACAATGGGATCTATGAGATCCCTCAAAGTACTGGAACCAAACCAAGCCTCGAGATAAAGCAACACACAACTTCAGATTCACAACCAACAACTGTTCCACAATATAGGATCACATACCCAACTACATCACCACATAAGCATCATGCAGAAAGACACACTTACTATCAAAACATAGTAGGGAAACATCTAGGTTCAAGAACATCGTTCGTTAGGATCTTCATTCTATTGGTTAACTAGGGTGACCACACAACGATTGATGTTCCCTAGGAATCTATTTAACCAACCGAGTTTAGGTGATTAACCAACTTCCATGTTACAATTATTAAATCATGTAAATATTCGGAAGCACAGAAGTTCATTAGTCCACAACAAAAAACCACCAAATTCCATGATTTTCATTGGGTATGAGAAATTACAATTCACAACACATAATTAAGAATAAGAAAATACAACTGAAACATCGACCACACCCTCCCCCCACCATCATTATTTAAATGTCTTCCTTTTATCTTCATTAATGTTTTGTTTCATCCGTCCCACAGAAATAAAATCATACCCACCCACATGATAAACATTAAGAGACATTAAGTAAAAACCCTAAATGGAAGATCAATGATCGATTATTATCTCGAAGTTCCATGAACTGAGGATGCACAAAATGCATGGGAGGAGCGTCCGGGTCTCCAAGGATGGACAGTAAGGGCTATAGCACATGCACACCACTTGCCTCAGGAAGGGGACTCCGAACGCTCTAATAGAAGAAGAAACTCATCCAAGAAGAAGAAAAAGACGAAAGATGGTGTGATATAAAGATGAGTCTGGGCATTAATGGATATCAAGATATTAAGTGGAATTAAAGGCGGATCGTGGTTTCATAACACGGGTGGGTGGTTACACGTGATGGGATTAATTGTTATTTAATAACTCTCATCGAGAAAATGTGGTAATAGCTGTAACTTTTAGGATTTTATATAAACAGAGGGGAACATTACACAGACACACAGCTGGGTCCTTTGAGGGTCTCCCCACTCGTAGGAATTTAAAATATTGATCTTGGGGCAAAAAACGTTCTTGAACCACTTCCAAAAGGTTAAGAAAAGAGTTTAGAAGTAGCGTTACGGAAAAAACTGTAGAATAAAAACCCGACAAGGATGTGTGACACCGATCATGTCCCACCAATCATGTCGCGCTGATCGGTGACTATTTCCGATGCTTTTACACTGGGGCATGTGCGCACGTGTCTGTCACGCATGGGAGGAGGCGCAGCTCGTTACCCTCCATTTCCTCTTTTCAAAGGCGGGCAGCATCTATTCCTTATTCTGGGACGTCTGCTCCTTGATCGAAAAGGGGATGATGGGATGTTGGTTCTTCCATCTGTGGATTCCTCCTTAGAGCTCGTCACCTAATCTAGGTCTCCCTTATAGATTTAAGACGAGTTCGTGAAGCTCGTTCTCGGTACCATATTTGCTTGGATTCCAGTTAATTACACTGCTTCCGTCGAGACGCTCCAAGGGGTCTTGTCGGGGCAGCAACCTTCGGTGAGAATAATGGTTATGTTGGGGTGTCGTTGGCATGTCTGGACGATGGGGATCAGCATGTATATCTTCTGTCCCTTATCACAGGACTTCTCGAGGGCGTGGAAGCCCGAGTCATCCCACATCGAACACGGGGAATTTTGTACCTTATGAGGTTTTCATATGCTTCCCAGGTTTAACACGAGGTATGCCACGAGTTTAACGTCTTGTGGAGATGGATCAGACTGATCAAAACACTGAGAGTGGATCAGATTGAAGGACCCCCTAGGGGGAACACCGATGTTGGGGCCATCACATGGGCGGCTTCCCGGATACTATGGAGTGGGATGGAGTGGCATGATCTCACCGGGATGTGGCGGCCTGGGTAAGGATCGGGATGGATGATGGAGTGACGGGCTTGAACCTCGTGGAGGCTTCCTACATATCCCCATGGCAGGGAATCAAAATCTGCGTAGTTCGGTGATATGGTGGGACACCTGAAAAGGAGACTCGTGAGAATGGACGCATGGATTGGAGCCTGGAGGAAGTAAGATCTCCGGGCTAGGGAATGAGCTTCCCAAGGCACATGGGCCCGAGGGGGGGAATTCAGGATGAGACGTGGATGTGAGGAATGGGGTTTATGCTCTGAGATGACCCAAGATGGGGAGTATAGTTTAATTTCATGCTGGATGAGGTACAGTTTAATGTCATGCGGGACGAGGGCATACAGTTTAACGTCATGCGGGACGAGTGATCTAGGGCTTACGCTCGGAGGCGGCCCATGGTGGATATGGGGGCTTACGCTCTGAGGTGGCCCAAGAGGGATATGGGGCTTACGCTTTGAGGCGGCCCATGGTAAATATGGGGCTTACGCTCTGAGGCGGCCCAAGCGGGATATGGGGTTTACGCTCTGAGGCGGGCCATGGTGACCGGGGAACTGACGTGGAGAGGTCGGAATGACCGGGTGGTGGGCTTGAACTTCATGGAGGCTTCCTACGTACCATGCGTTATCATGGATCAAAGTCCGCGTAGTTCGCTGACACAGGGCTTACGCTCTAAGGCGGCCCATGGTGGATATGGGGCTTACGTGTGGAGTGGCCCAAAGAAGAAACAGGGGCTTACGTGTGTTTAGCGGCCCTGGGTGCCGGGGCATACTCTAGAGTGGAGGCCCGTTGTGCGACAAAGCGCAGTGGAAAAGGGACTCCACTGGCCTTGGTAGGGGGAAGTATGGAGGTTCATGGGTGCAACCTTCCGTAAGAGATTCTAGGGGATTACGCTCTGAGGAAGCCCTTACCCCGTGGACAAACGCCACTCCAAGAAGGAGGATCTCATTCCATGTGAGAAAGATTCCATTCCGGTGGAGACGAGTGGCGTAAAGATTGTCCGAGCTGGGGGGACCCTGCGTGCGAAGCATGGGGTCAGACCACAGTTTAACGTCATGTGTTAAGGATGAGGTGCTTAGCCATTTAACGTCATGCTTCTTGGACGAGGTGGGTTCACTCCACACCCCTAGGGATTACATGCCCAATGCCATCTACCCCTTGTGGGAGGGAAGGCATCGGCAAGGCCGTAGTGATGGGGGGGGGGGGGGCGCAGGGCGAGCCATTGAGGGGACCACGTTAGCGTGGCTATGCGAAGAAGAAATAGCCGTTAGCGTGCATATTCGGAGATGCATAAGGAAAAGAAACACAACGGGAAACACCGACCAAGGGACCTTCAGGTTATTTCATACAAGCCAGGAAGGCCGTACGGGAAAAAAACGCATGGCGCGCATGCTCGGCAGGGAAGACATCAGGTGCCGGCACGGAAAGGCATCCAAGGGGTGTCAAGGTAAAGTGGTCCTGGGTGATGCATGAAAAAGGATGGTTTGCACACAAAACACCGGGATGTCGCACAATAGGGATAGAGGATTGCACAGATAGGTGATTGCGCGTAAGGTATTGCGCGTGTAGAAGGGTATTGCGCGCAAGGGACAATGATCGCGTGCAAGGGAAGTACCCAGAGGAGGAGGAAAATTCACTTAATCCAGTGGAGTTGCGCGCAATGGTGAACTCTGGAGCAACGTTCTGCGAAAAGGGGGATTACCTGGAAATCATATTGCACGCGGGGGGGAGTCTAATTGCGCGCACGGGAGCCGATCCGAATTCCTCAACCCCCAAACCATATGGGGTCGCCTTCTATTTATAAGAATCAGTCAGCGCGGAATCTAGGAGACGTGTGGAAGTTTCTGTTACGGGAACTGTCGGGGCACGAAGCTACACCGCGCGGAACCGGGGCTTGCAAAATTGTGCACACCAGCGGCTCGATTACGCGAATCCCGGGAATGCTTCACGCACACATATTTATTTCACGAAATCCCTCCTTTATTTTTTTCACCACTTTACAGGCCTCCAGACCATGCCTCTGATTCGGAATATGACTTCTCTTTGCCATTTCGAAAATTCCCTTAGGAGTTACAGACTTTTTTTCAGTGTCTACAAATGCCCCCCCTTGGAATTGGATCAGAGAGAGGTCACAATGGTTGGATTCTGAGGGAAAGGCCGAAACACCGGAGCAGGTCCAGTCCAAGGTGCTTAGCACGCAAACAACCCACGTGGTGCAAAAAACGACGGATCGGTGCGGAATTTACTTTCCGTGCGGCCCGGAACCCTGACCTCACCTATAAAAAGGGGCGTTGGGTCCCAAATCCGTACCCCATCTTTTCTGCGCGACAGGCTTATAGCTCTCATGCGTGAAATTGCACTCGCGGCTGCGCGTAAAAAACACTCTGGCAGCACGGAATTCCTTCCGAATTTTGGCCGTCCTTGCGCGCCTACTTGGGATACTCCACGCTTAACGCGCCTATTGCATGCTCAACTGCTGGATTTCATGCTGCCACTTTAGATTTTGCGTAGCACTCTCCGATTACGTGCACTACATCCCAGTTTCGTGCAACTCCCAAAATATTCAAGATGGTCGCAAATCGAGTTGATGAGGGGGAATCCGCCACTCGTTGGACCGAAATGGCGGCAAACGAGGAGGTTTATGGCGCCAAGGTGATCGATTCCGACAACCTGACCTAGTTCAATCTACTGACTCCAGCCCAGAAGATGTATCCCCTGTCTGAAAACCTTCAGCTCTGGAAATTTGGAATTTTGGAGGAGGTGCCCCTACCGGGATTCGAGGTGGACACACCACGGTCATGGGTGACCCAGGACGACGAGATTCCTCACTAAAACATCACAAAAAATGGTCGTCCTGCCAGGGAAACCAGACATATGGACCTATATGTCCTGAACCCGAGGACCAGGACCATTATGGGGGATGATCTTGTTGCAGAGAATTCTCCATCCCTCTACGCGAGCACGTTCCGTCAGAGCGTCACGGATGACATGAAGGGCTGGCTAAAGGATTGGAACCTGCGGTCCGGGGGCAACTTCACTAGTGAGTGGGCCTGGGCGTTCTGGGTTCACCATTCCTACGACCAATTTGGGGATGAACTGCGGTATATTGGCATGTTTGAGGCGGTATGGACGTCGCAGTTCCACTTCCACCGTCAACCTATGCTCGGGCAGGAGCTATTCACCCGGTGGTCTCCTGACACCAATACATTCCACCTTCATCATGGGGAAGTC